>CM020215.1:112435510-117513010 GCA_009819775.1 Phoenicopterus ruber ruber
TCAGGTGTAAAGCAAATATATCAGTATTTCTGTGTAACATTTCTACCGTAAGAACAAGTTTTTCTAAGTCTAGAGCTTAACACAAGATCCTTTATTGTTGTTTCCACTTTCTTGCTAAAAATAATAAGGGTCTCACAGCAGTCTAAACAAATCCAAACAACAGCAGAAATTGATGAGAAAAATGCTCTAAGATCTTCTTGTTAATTCTTTTGATCTTATTGATCTACAGAGTTATAGCAGAGTTTACTCCATTACTGTTTATTCTAACTGTGGAACTTTTCTGTACTGCATTTTCCATTACTTTCGGATTCTAAAGATAGCATGCTTGTGTTCGGTCACACTGTCCATGTGAGTAATGTGGGGATATGGGGGAGGGAAAAGGGAAGAGAGAGTGTGGGAGGAAGAAAGAAATAGGCAAAGACTTTCTGAACTGTATCTTTAAAAGCCTAAAAAGCCTAATCTCCATTACAAAATGCAGGAATGGATGAAAAGCTGCGAGAAGAAAACTGGCAGAAGAGTTGACTGAATATCAGACCTTTCCCAACATTAACCAGATTATTTAATACCACTATCTACCTGAACTCAGATATCTTCATAAACACGACCCTTTTTTATACACACAGGAACATGTAATGGAGAAAGGCAGACCAATGTTCATGAGGTCTTTGATTCTGTTTTCACCAAAATCTATTGTTCTATCCTATAATCACATTTCACCATTTTGTGGGTACTTTTTTTTACACCATCAGTAAAGAATTATCATAAAATTGTAAACACGTCATTTTTAGCTGCAAGTCAAACTGACAGGAAAAGTTAGGATCCCACCATGTGACTCTCCATGATAAATTGCAAATACATACCACGACCAAGTCAGTAACGATATACATTAACTCACAATATACGTATCAGTTCCCAAAGCCTCCTGCAATTTGGGTACTTACAGAAGTATTAGCTTTCTTTCTTGAGGTGTAATTATAAAATAAATAAATAAGCATTATCATGCGGCATGATGTATCAGTAGTCAGAAAGTGGCTGCTTCATGAGGAGTCAATGCTGGGTTGTTTGCTGAAAAGTATGTCTGGCTGCTAGGGCTACCAGTCGTTATATGGGATATATGACTGTGGTCATTAAAAAGTCCTCTGGGCAGTTTCAGTTTTCAAAGAAATTCTACACCAGCTACATACTAATGGATCATTCTTCACTTTCCTCATAGCTTTCCCACCAAGTAAGTCATACTTCACACTGCCTACAGACCTTCTGAGTAACATCTTAACACATGACTAACAACTACCTAGCTCTAATGTAAAAAACAGTGCGATTTTTCAATATGCGGATTTTTTTCTATACATCAGGAGCCTAAACCTATAGATTATGTGCACTACAGATTATGTTCCATCACTGAAAGAGGAGAATTGCACTTGCCTGAGGACTACAGAGTTAGAAGCACACAAAGTCAAGGACATTGCACTGGAAATGTCTTGACGCTAATAGTGCTTTTCCTTTAACTCAGTAAGGTTTTAACTCAGTAAGGTTTTCTATATTTTAAGTGAATAAAGAAAGTCTTCAGGGACTCAGCTGTGCCATATTCTATCAGAATGAAGGAATTTTTACAGGCCAAAATCAGTGAAGCTTCTTAGAATAATGAGTGCTCACTGGAAGGTGGCACAAAATGGCCCTCAGCAAAGCAGAGTTACTCAGGAAATAATAGCTTGAACTCCAAACTACCTGAACACCAAATGAAAGAATACAGGGCAGTGCTACTTGCGAAATATGAATGTAAGAAATGTTCTGCTATCTCGGAAGCATGGGCCATCTATTTTGTCTCTTCAGCTGACATTAGGAGATGCTATTTAGAAATATGTAGAGCATGCAAAACCAATAATCTTCTGCTGTCTGTTCTCCTCATGTTCCCTGGGCAGCCATAATTGGCTGTTCAGAAGAGACAGATGAGGAAGGAGGGGCAGAGGCGTTACCCTCTACATCAAGAAATGGATGGAATGTGAAGAGCTGTCTCTGAAGAATAGCCACGAGCAGGTTGAAAGCTCATGGGTAAGAATCAGTGACCGAGTCAACAAAGGGAACCTTGTGGTGGGGGTCTACTACAGGCCGCCCGATCAAGGGGAGCCTATTGATGAAGCCTTCGTACTCCAGCTACAGGAGGCATCGCGCTCACAGGCTCTCATCCTGCTGGGGGACTTCAACCACCCTGACATCTGCTGCCTGGTTGTGTAGGGATGGGGTCAGGAAGGCCAAGGTGCGGATGGAGCTGAACTTGGCCAGGGATGCAAACAACAATGACAAGGGCTTCTACAGGTATGTCAGCCAGAAAAGGAAGGTCAAAGAAAGCATACCCCTCCCACTTCGAAGAACAAAACTGGCAAACAAGTAACAATGGACAAGGAGAAGGCTGAGATATTCAACAATTTTTTGTCTCAGTCTTTGCTGGCAAACTCTCTTCCCACACCTCTTGAGTGGATGGACCGCAAGACGGGGACTGGGGGAGCAAAGCCCCTCCCACTGTAAGAGAAGATCAGGTTCATGACCACCTGAGGAACCTGAACATACATAAGCATATGAGACCTGACAAGATGCATCCCAGAGTCCTGAAGGAATTGGCTGACATAGTTGCCAAGCCACTCTCTGTGATATTTGAAAAGTCATGGCAGTCAGGTGAAGGCCCTGGGGACTGGAAAAAGGGAAACATTGCACCCATTTTTAAAAAGGGTAGAAAGGAGGATCCTGGGAACTACCGACCTGTCAGCCTCACCTCTGTGCCTGGGAATGTCATGGAACAGATCCTCCTAGAAGCTATGCTGAGGCACATGGAGGACAGGGAGGTGACTGGAGACAGCCAGCACAGCTTCACAAAGGGCAGGTCCTGCCTGAACAACCTAATGGCCTCCTGTGATGGGTGGACTGTTCAGTGGATGAGGAATTGGTTGGGGGGTCACATCCAGAGGGTAGTGGCTCAATGGCTCAATGTCCAGATGGAGACCAGTGACAAGTGGTGTCCCTCAGCAGTCCGTATTGGGACCAGTACTGTTTAAGATCTTCATCAATGACATAGACAGTGGGATCAAGTGCACTCTCAGCAAGTTTGCAGATGACACCAAGCTGAGTGGTGTGGTTGACACGCGTGAGGGACGGGATGCCATCCAGAGGGACCTGGACAAGCTCAAGAAGTGGGCCCGGGTGAACCTCATGAGGTTCAACAAGGACAAATGCAAGATCCTGCATGTGGGTTGGGGCAACCCTCAGTATCAATACAGGCTGGGGGATGAAGGGATTGAGGGCAGCCCTGCCGAGGACTTGGGGATACCAGTGGATGAAAAGCTGGACATGAGCCAACAAGGTGTGCTCACAGCCCAGAAAGACAACCTTATCCTGGTCTGCATCCAAAGCAGCGTGGCCAACAGGTCAAGGGAGGTGATTCTGCCCCTCTACTCTGCTCTGGTGAGATTCCACCTGGAGTACTGAGTCCAGCTCTGGAGCCCTCAGCACAAGAAAGACATGGACCTGTTGGAGCAGGTCCAGAGGAGGGCCACAAAAATGATCAGAGGGCTGGAGCACCTCTCCTATGAAGACAGGCTGAGAGAGCTGGGGTTGTTCAGCCTAGAGAAGAGAAGGCTCCAGGGAGACCTTATTGCAGCCTTCCAGTACTTAAAGGGGGCTTACAGGAAAGATGGGGAAAAACTTTTTAGCAGGGCCTGCTGTGGTAGGACAAGGGGTAATGGTTTTAAACTAAAAGAGGGGAGGCATAAACTAGACATAAGGAAGAAGTTTTTCACAATGAGGGTGGTGAAGCACTGGAACAGGTTGCCCAGAGAGGTGGTAGAAACCCCATCCCTGGAAACATTCAAGGTCAGGCTAGATGGGGCTCTGGGCAACCCAATCTAGTTGAAGATGTCCCTGCTCATTGCAGGGCGGGGTTGCACTAGATGAGCTTTAAAGGTCCCTTCCAACCCAAACTACTCTATGATTCTATGAATTGTGGTAGAGTTGTTAGTATGTTGCTGTCTGGTCCTGTTAGAATTCATTTCAGGACATGCTGTCCAGGAATTTATCTAATCCCTTGAACCTACTGATTCTGTCTCCCCCCACAATTTCCTGTGGCAGCAAGTCGCACAAGTTTATTACCTATTGCGTAAACTATCTGTCTCAAATCAATCTCACTAGTTTCATCAAGTGCTTCCTAGTTTTTGTACTGTGGGTATTGAAAGGCAAAACCACATTAAGTTTATATACTGCCTCATGACTTTACAAACTCCTACAAATTTGGAGATTTCACTGTGCTCGTTCTGCCCTGACTTTGGCAGGCTGAGCCAGTATTGCCCTTTACAGAAGCCATATTGTCACCTTCCTAATAAACTGTTTCTGCATGCACTCAGTCTTCTTAATTCATATGACAGACTGCCATCTTACCTGTAACAGAAGTCAGGCTCACTGGTTTGTGGTTCCCAGGACCCTCTCTAGAGCTCAGGAGTGGCAAGATAGACACAAAGAGCCTCTTAAGCCTATAGCAACAAAAGAATATTATGTTGATTGCCAAAAAGTCTTAATTCCACATCATAAACGCACAGATATCCCACCACGTTCAACATGAACTCAGCATAAACTCCTATGTGTTTTATTGAATAGGAGTGAATAGAGCATGTGATTAAAGGCACTGTGACCTATAGACAAGTACTGCCAGCTGAAGAGGCTCCACTAGTGTTAATATTCTCTTGGCCAAGCACCAAGCTCCAGCAGTAACTATAACGAGAGTTATACCTACAGTAGTGCCCCAAAATAACCTATTATTTACTGGCCCTCAAAATTCTTGGAGAATAAGTCATTCCAAGCAAAGGTCAGAGTGCTTCTGTGGAAAAGTATACTAAGTGAGGTGGAAGCCTCCGAGAACCTAGCATCACAACAATTAGTTTGCACAGACTGCTCATCCAGAGAAATTATCAGACATACGATGATTTTTGTCTAGAACATGAAAACAGAGAGCAAACATCTGTAAATAATTAGCCAGCTTCCTCTATTGTACGTATGGCACATACAAAGACAGAGACAGAACCCACCACTCTCCAAGTCTTCAGTGGAACACATGCACAGTGATCAGCGGCTTTTGATATGTGGTGACACATTTCATTAATTCTCAATGCTCTTGTTTTTACTAATAATTTCAAAAAGTATTGCAAGAAACAATGCCAGTCCAACTGAGTTAGGATATCTGATTTGAAAAACCCTCCATAAGAATCAGACTGAAATTTTGCTCATGGTTTGTAAAGTTGCATTCTATCATCAGCAATGCTAGCTTGACGTAAAAAGGGTTGCTGTGAATCAAATGCCAAATTAGATAAATATGGGAACTTCCAAAAACTTTTTAAAGTAGGTTTTATATCATCAGAAAAAGTTAGCGTTTTAATCCACAACTCCTGCCTGATCTACTACTAATGAAAGATTCACTAAATTATCTTCATAAAGGTCAAAATGCTAATTAGGAGATTCTCTTCAGTGATAAATCAGAGATGTGGAACAAATGATTAGATCAGCTTTTTCTAGAGTTCAATTACCCTTCTCTTCATTCTAAAAACATAAGAAAATGCAAAATAAGAACTGAATTTTGTAACATTAAATATTTCCTTTTTTTAATTGAATAGAAAATGATCTTTGAAGGTTTGAGTTTACATAAATCACCTTTTAGTTAAATTTATGTACATTTTTACATGTACCATTAGTATTTACTTATTAGCAGCAATGCAGTTAATGGTTATAAAATAATTTAAGAGATATCCTTCGAGTTAATAAGTGTACTAATAATCTAAACTATATGCATTTAAATAAAATGTATCTTTCTAAATTATGCAGTTAAAATATAGCAATATATAAAAAGCAAGCAAAAATATAATGTAATTTAAATAACAAAATGTTATTTCTCTGTTTAATCAGACTTTTAGAAAAGAAGGATCTACCAAGAATTTACAGGTATAATGATCCATCTATTTTCCCAAAACAAACAGTAGTTAAGAAAACACTTGTAATACCTCAGCAAACTGAAATACTAGCATTTCTCGTTCTTATTTGCAACACTACTGTAAGTCTTGTAATATATATTGAAGATGTGTACTATTGGACAAATATTAATCCTCTCGAATTCCAAAGCTTCAGGACACTCATAATAAACACTGTAAATGCCTTTGGCCTAATTACACTATCTAATACAAACGTTTCTTCTAACAGCATCTTCAGTACAATGGCAGGGAAGCAGAAGCAAGTTCTTATACAGAGAGTTCCCAACTCACCTTAAGGATCAAAACTGAACTGTTTATGCCCCCTGGAAAACTGCCACAAGCTGTAAGGATGTTGTGCTCTTCACTAATGTGCTTCTGATGACAGACAGTGTGAAACAGTCTACGTTTCTCAAGAAGTTTTTATACCTAGTATGGGATTAGCTTGTCCAGCCTCTTACCAAAAAAAAAAAGAAAGACACGTACCCAAATCTTGAAGTCAAACCATGACGTAGCCTGGACTCTGCAGTCATATGCTCATCTATCATCACCTGAGAATTTACTCAAGTACTCATTTTTCAGTTCTCCCAGGTATGCTGAGGTGTCCAGGTATTAACTGAACTAATAATAAAAGCTGATTAATTCATGTTTCGTTAACTCTTGCAGGATACAGAGTCAAAAGACGTATTCATACAGACTTCACAGGTCTGATCTTTGATGTAGGTAAAAACAACATGCAAATTTTTGAACAGATACATGTTTTCCCTGACGTCTGAGACAAACGACAAATTTAGAAGCTCAATGACACCTCCTTGTAATTTTTTTTTCTTAATAGAAGTGTATTGGTTAATCACTGTTTTGGACTATGTGAAATGAAATGTGAGTATTTAGCAAATATATTCCTGGGCTGGTTTTGGCCCAGCCTGTGATATGGTATCTGAGCATTCCACGAAAGAACAAAAGGTTTGTGAAGAACTGCACATCATTAACTTTTGAAAGAGTAAGAAATCAAGATAAAAAAAATCTGAGGAAACAATTTAGCTTTTACTGATGCCATTCAGAGAAGGGGATCTACCTGAGACATGGAGAAAAGCCTAGCCCTACTTGACAACACAGGGAGACAGCTTTGCAAGGACTGACTCGGAGTTAGGCTACACTTAGCTACATTAACTAAAGAATCCCGTAAGCAAAGATTTCCACCTTATTCTGAAAACACACTGTCCTCAATAATTTATAATCACTTCTTAATTGCATATCACCACTAAAGAGATATGATCCTTAATCAAGAAGAGGTAATAGCCCAAAAGCCCAGTCACAGGGGACAATATCTGCACTCACCACTTAATATAGTGAGAGTACATGTTTGGTTTTAGTGTATTTTAATGCGTATTTTCTTTAAGCTGTATATAGGTTGTGGCACTGACTCAGAGAGCTTGTTGTTTCAGCTGTACCCAGAAAGAAGTGACATGTTTACCCCATGCCCGGGATGAGGACAACCCACAGCCCAGCTGCCTGTGAGCCAAGACCCAGCTTTGTGAAGCGTTGCTGAGTGACTTTGGCCCAGCTGATTGAAAAAAAAACCAAATGTTGTCAAGCTGTGAGAAATTATATAAGCTAAAGATAAGACTGTGCAATAGTCAAGGGCTCCAGGGAAAAGTGAAACGTCTCAATAAAAGTGCAGGAAATTGGAAGCCAGCAACTCAGCAGGACTGAGGATCAGCCTGCACCAAGGTGCAAGAGAGCTCGCCTTCCCCACCTGAGTGCCACCACCTCCACGCGGTGACTCATCAGGTACCTGCAGCAGAGGCGACAAACATACAAGTGCTGAGCCTGTTATATTAGCCCAGGCAATATCTACTATGTGCATTAGCATAGAAATAATTGCTGTGTAAGCATAACTTTTCTATAATCCTGCTTCTATACAGTAAAAGGTTCCCAAACAAAAGACAGCTAATAAAGGAATACTATGGGACCTCTGCCAATGGCAAGAAATTAAGAGCATTTTGAAGAGATTGCATGCCAACCTGTTATTTAACCTCTGAATTTGCGTAGACAAAATAAGGTCAAACTTAATTTAAAAACTGTAGCAGAATCTCTACATGCCTTAAAATGCATAGAAGTACTTTGATAGATGCTCTGCGTAGTCTGAAACATAAAACTGATAGCAAGACATAAACTACTAGGCATTATATCACCAGCCCAGTACAGAAGCAGTTTTATGAACCGAACATTGAGCAGAAGCATGTCACAGGTGTGCCAAATAAATGATCTCTGAGAAGATTTACAAATGCCGAAGTAGAAATGCTAAACATAAAAACAGACAGGCAAACATTCTTGATGAGGCAGGTTGTACTAACTCCTCATATTTGCCATAGCTACTCATGTGTTTTCTAAGCCAAATGTGAGGTGCTTCCAGTCTAATAGAACTTTTCTCAATAACTCACACTTCTATAACTTAAATCAATTCTCTCCCCACATTCTGTCAAAATGAATGTCTTGAGGCCTAGAAATTCAGTCTTTAATGACTAGTACTGTCAGCCACTGATAGCAAATATCTGCTAGGTGGATGGAAAACATCGATACGATTTCATTGGAACCAATCAAGAAAAGAACAGAATTTGGTTTTAATGGACCTAAAGCTTCCTAGACATCTGTTGGAAAAGAAAACAGAGACCAAAGCCATGTATTGATTGTGCAGAAGCTATATGACAGGGTACCCCCTGATATCCTCTTTTATTGACCTTTAAATCTATATGCCCAAGGTTTCCCACCCGTGGAAACCAAAACGTCATGGAAAATACTGTACACATACAGAGCTGGGATGCAACTACAGTTTTCAGAAAGTACTCTACCATCAGTAAAACTCCCAGGCCCCATAAGTGAGAGAGACAGAGAACTACGAGCTGCTTCAGGTTGATATTTTCCACAGTGTTTAGTCAGATTAGCTTTGATTGTCTAAATCCTGTTAAATCCAGGTGCCTTGAATAGCCTAAACATTACATGTAACCACCAGACACCTCCTCATTACATTTCTGGAAGCTGAGGAAAGGTTTGCAGCCAACAAAATACCTAAAAATGCCTATCTACGGGGCTGAACTCGAAATTCAAGGGTGGCACAAGCTATGAAACAATACACTTCAACGTTCTTAAGAAAAACTTAAGAATGACTTACTGCATCAGATAAAGGGATTATTTGGTCCCATGTGTTTCCCCAGTAACAGCTAACAAAAGATGCCAAGGGAAGAACAAGAGTAGGCAGGGATACCTGATGTTTCTCATAAAAATGTTCTTTGCCTCCAACTATTTTCATTTTAGTAAGTTCTCCCAGACCAGGAGTAGTCTTACTCATTTAGCCAGTCTCTGTAGATTACTCTTACATGTATTTGTCCAGTCTTGCCTGCAATCTTCGTTAATTTAAGCATCCATGTTACACTGTTGCAGTAAGTCACACAGACCTGCTCTCTGCTATGTGAAGAACCACCTCTTGTGTATTTTGAACCAGGTCTGACTAGTTTATTTTGAGTCTCACTGCTCGCATTTGAAGGGAATGTGAACAACTAATCCCTATATCCTAATGCCACTTATGATTTTGTAGACTTTTATCTTATCCTCTGTAATACCAAGTCATCTCTTTTACAGTCCTAAGCTGTTCAGTCTTTCCTCATATAGAAGACATTCTTTACCTTTGATCATGTATCTTTGTCAGCTTTATCTGAGCATTTTCCAGTTGAGCTATTCTCTTTTAGAGATGAAGGAACCAGGATAAGGGGAATTCCCATACCTTCGTATTCAAGGTATGGGCAAACTAGGAATTTTACATTGTATTGATAATGTTCTCTCTATTTTTCTTTATAAAGCCTCTGTAAGTCATAATATTTGATTTTCTTTTTTGACTGCTACTGTGCATTGAGCTGACATTTTCATAGAATTTTATTCCATAACATCAAGGTCTTGCTTCTGAGTAGTAACAGTCAGTTTAGAGCTTTACATACCATTCGTATGTTGAATCAGGATTGCTCCTTCCCATGTGTATGACTTTACATTTATACACACTGAATTTCATCTGCCATTTATTGCCCAGACACTCAGTATTATAAGGTGTCTTGACAATTTTTTCATAGTCAGCATTTGTGCTTACATTCCTCAATAACTTAATATCATCAGCAAATTTTGCCACTTTATTGCTCACCTCTTTCCCTGACTATTTAAGAATGTATTCCACCACAAACCCCTTTGGAACTCCAACAGCAATACTCCTCGGTTAGGAGACCTGCCCTTTATTCCTACTCCCTCTTTCTGGTACGTTAAACATATTTAGCCAATCAAGTGCAGAAAGAGGAAGAATAGCAGAATAATAGTAATATATTTGACAAGAAATAGTTAAGTAAACCGAAAGAACATGACTTATGTTTCCATGGGAAGTATTATTTTTGTTTCTATAGGTGTGACTGAAGATGCTGAAAAGATTTATTTACAGTCATGAGTTCCTAGTGCTAGAAAGACTCCCTAAATACATGTCAACACGGAAACCTCATGTTGTTTCTGTAGCACTGGAAACATAAAAAATCTCTAGTATAGTCAGTACTTAAGTAATCTTATCTATTTCAGATGAGCGCCATAAAAGTATGAGGGCTTTTTGTATGAAGCCTGATATCTCTGTTATACAGCCGTATATAGAAAATGTACAGCTCCTCGTATCTCTACATAATCTTAATGCCTCATAAACAAATGCCCCAGAGCAAAAGTAAATTAGTAGCTACTGAGGTTGCCATAAACAGAGATGCTTACAACTGATTACATTAAATTAACTGTTTAATTGAATGTATTTGCCTGATTGAGTAAAACAACAATTGTGTCAATTTTTTTCTAATTGTATTAGTTTCTGCCTTTGGTTCACTGCCCTTTCTTGGGCTAGATATAGCTGATAGTAACGATTAATTTTGTTGTTCATGAAGCTGTGGCAACAAGTAGATGATTTGACTTTTACATTGTCTTCCACTTTGATTGAGAAGTAAAATGGATCTCCTTCTTTCAACCTCAAAGTTAGAACTGTCCTTTTAAAAATCAGCATTGTCATCCTGCAATACCCATGGATACAAGAATGGTAAGAAAATGCTTCATAGGTTACAGAAGAATAATTTTCACTCATTTTGAAGAGCTCAGAAGACTTACTCTTAGTGATCAATGGAAGACATTTTCTTATCCTACAGAACATCTTGAATTTATTTTTTTTTCTTCAGTTTCCATTGGGATGAAATCAAGAGCTCGTAAAAGATTCCTCTAAAAAGGTTGTGGGGGAGGGGAGGACGACACTTTATACAACTTGTTCTGTTCGTTCTGTCAGAGTCCTGACGAAACAGAGTGGAAGTCAAACCTTTCGTCTTCACACCAGGATCTAAACTACATTTTTTTCTCATACCTTAAGAAAGTATCTTACAAGGAATAAGTAACTACCTTAACTACTGGGTAGTTGACTAGACTGCAGAGAAAAAAAAAGAGATTCTTTTTATCTATCATCTCTCCCAATGAAAAGATTCCCACTCAGAAAATTTAATTAGTGAGATTTGACATATTTAATTAAGTACATATTAATTAAGACAAACATTTTTACGCCATAGTCCAGAGACACGAATAGCTACATCAGAGGCGTAATACCAAAGTTCAGTTCTCTCTTCCTCTGCTTCTTTAATTAGCATACAAAGAGGCAGGTTGGTTTGTTACGCCCTAGGAGAGCTCCCCGCTCTTGCCATCTTTGAAGGGACTAGCTGACCTTTCTCTCTCTCTCTTGCCTTGACCAGAAATTCTCTCTAAAGTTTTCTTTGTAAAAGTTATGTATATGATGCACAAAAAAAACGGTTTTTGTAAGTTATCCTATTTAGCGAAAATGCTTTGTGTGAGAAAATTTCAGACCAGCTCTCCTTTCTTTTTACCTGTGCCAAATAAAACGGTTGTCATTCAGAACAACTTCACATCTCTTTGTGGAAAAAAAGATAAAATCCATTTAGAAAGACTCTGCCACCATACCTTCCCTACAAAAGCCAGCTAAAGCAGTTACTTCACACCATTAGGTAAATTCTGTTTCTGAATCAAAACCCAGATGAGCCAGTCAATAGTCAGACTGCAAGTGTAGACACAAATAATTTTTGGAGATAGGTAGCTTGTTCTTAATAGCTCATATTTATTAATACACAATTTACTTGTTTGTATTTCACTTTTTTGCTGTGGGTAATGGAATATTTTTTAATATACATGTCAATATATATTGCTCTGTTTGTAAACTGCAATCCCTGTAATATTCTTTCTACTCCTACTGATTATGTTACCTCCCACATTGGTGATGGAATTGATATGCATTCATTATACTGAGATTTTTCTGGCACATAATGTTCTAAATAAATAAGCAAAGGCAATAACTCATGCCACTGCTGCAAACGTACTATTAAAAGTGAGCCATTTCCCTGACTCAATCTACAATATAGAACAAATGAAAAATGATTAAAATTATGCCCAGGGCAATGTCTATTACTTGTTCACCATGTGACAATGAAATCCTGTTTAAAATTTGAGGTTTTTAATGAAATGCATTAGCAATTCAAGTGTCAGTTCTGCTCTGCACATTCCTGCTGTTCTCCTTTCCCCTTGTGACACAGCTCAGGACCTGAGACAGGGAGACCCACGGGTTTCACCTAGTGACACGGCCGCTTTTCTTGGTGAAACACCACCTTTTGCTTATTTACTTACATATTTGCTTATTGAAATTCAGAATACTAAGCAAGAAAACCGACATGCAAACCCATGCAAAACCAGAAGACAAAAAAGAAACCAACCCACAAACATGACCTCTTCCATAATGTTCCTAGTTCATCAGACTGCCCACATCTCTGCTCTTCTCCAGCTGATGGCACACAAAATGAACTAATCTTTTTCACATGTGGTTTTCTTTTTTCTTATCTGTTTTTCAGATTTCCAAGCCTTCCTACTGAAATATTGATTATTGATATTTAGGGATTTTTTTCTCCCTTTCAATCTAGTGTTATGGTGACTTATTTTTAAATAATTGTTGCAGAGACCACACACCGCTCTTTCGCTTTAAGCTCAAGTAATGTGTATGTTCTGAAAATCAGAGGCATTTCGGTGTCTTGTGTTATGTATACAAAGACTAAGGCAAGATGCTGAAAAGGTCCAAATACTGCAGGAAAATCTTATCTAGGCAAATTTAAAAAGTACTCAATGTAAGACAAAAAGAGAAAGTAAGACCACTCAAACATATGTAATAAATGCAACATATATTATTATCCTGTCTTAGAATTTTTCAAACATTTACTGCAAAATATTTTGAAACTTATTTTTTAATTTTTATTTCACTTGTTCTAAATGTGTAAAAAATTCTGGTTTTTGGTACATGGCCATTCCAGGTATCTGAGTTTAATGAAGGTTTTTGTATTTCTAGTGCACAGGAAAAATTAAGATGTAATGCAAAAAGACTCCAGAAAGTCATATTAAAAAGATGTAAGAACATATATATGTATATGTAAATTGTTGTATTCCCTGAGTATCCATGTGTGACTCAATTTGTCTTTTATTCCTCATCAACAAGGGGAGGCTCAACTATAGGAGGTAAATATTGCATTGCTCTCTTTGATTCTTTGTGTGGGGAAGTCAATTTTAGCCTTCAAACACCAGAGAAGTTGCCTCTCTCAAAAATAAAAAAAGGCTTTTTTAAAAAATATTTTCCCTTTTTTCCTACCCTTCCCTCTTCCCCGATTTCCCTCATCTGGAGGGTAAGAATCTTGCCTAAAATCTTCTCTTTTGCTAGTTCATCATCATCATTACCAGCACCAGAATTTTTTTGCTCCAGCGGCACCACCTCCGCTGGGGGCCGTCAGCACAGTGAGTGCAACTGGCTTGTCTGAGACGAGTTTTACATTCTGCTCAAACTCTCTGCAATTTCACATTGTTGGCTCCAATCAGGACGAGAAGACAGGTTGAGACAACATGTCTGAGGGTCACAGAAATTCCACTGCAGCATATGGACAAATATTAGCTGCTTCAAAGCCCAGAGTAACTGCTAATAAAGTTGAGCTACTGAAATCCTTTAGAAAGTAGCTCATTCTGTACATCTTTCTGTCCATGCCAGCAATCCTGAAGAAAAATATGGATCGTCTGGCTTTACAGGGAAAGTAATACATTTTCTCAGTTACTTCTTCCCAGCATTTAAGACAAGGGACCATAATTTCTCTGTACAGCCTTTTTTTTCCATTTTATCATTGTATCATTTTACTGGATATTGTTCAAAATATCAAATTCTGTACCTTGTTTCCTGATAGCCCATGCTGTTGCACCTTACATTGATAATAATGATGCTAACATGACTGATAGCTCTGAAAAGTCTCTGCAAACTCTTTTTTTTTTTGGGGGGGGGGGGGGGGGGGCTGGTGATCCTCAAAATATCTAGGGTTGAAAGGCTTGGGAAAGCTCTGAGATCTTCTATAGAAAAATCAAGTAAAAGTCAAGTAAAATTGAAAAAGGATTGATCCCATTTTGAATTATTGAAATGTTCGGGTGGAGGATTTGCAGGAGCTGAGTTATCTTTTGTTGGTTCCTCATTTAATCATTCTAATTTTGGTGGGAAGAAATGAACCCAAAACAAAGGAAGATTTTCATGCCCCTTGTCACGGAGGCACACCAAAACCACTCCACACAGCTAAACTCAAACAAACCTTTAATTCACAACTGAAACCAAACAACCAAAACTAACGAAACAACCGGATAACCAAATGACACTCCGAGAACATTTAACAAGTTACAGGTTCGATATACCGGTCGGGGATGTTATTACTGCACGGCAAAACACGAGAATGATGGTCCAGGGTGTGCACACACTCACTCACAAAAGGGAAACTCTCACTCAAGGGTACCCAGAAGAATAAGAGTGCTCACCGGAAAAGGGGGGGGGGGGGGGTGTTCAGGTTCGGGTTCACTCAAGGATATCCAGAAGAATTCACTCACCAGAAGATGGCGAGGGCACTCAATCCTGGGAAGTTTCCTTGGGTGACGTCTCAGCCCAAGGGGAGAGTTTCCCATCACAGACCCGCTGCTCTGAGGAAAACCACTCAAAGGGGCTTTCCGGCAGGGCTCCTTTTATAACCTGGTCGGATCTGAGCTGTGGTCATTTATGGTCAGTGTTCCAGAAGCTTCTCTCAACCAAGGCATGCCATTGGCTGAGGGCCCTGTCTCCCCACTGAGGGGTACCAGTATGGCCAGAGGTCTGGAAGTGTCTCTCAGCTGAGGCCCGCCATTGGCTGGGAGCCCTGCTGACCAGTCCAGGGGTCCCGCCTCTCCCACTCCCACCACAGGGAGTGGGGGGTTGACACCTGAGCTGAGCTGTGAGTGACAGCTACCATGGCAAGACACTGGAGGCGCAGAAATGAAGCGCGAAAAGGAGCCATCGGCTGCCGCCCTGAAGGCCTCTGGCCCTGACCAGGGCGAGTGTATCTGCCACACTCCACCCCGTGACCACAGTCATGATCCGACCAGTTTTCTTTGGAGTGGTGGTGCAGTCACCTCTTGCCTCCAAAGTTAAAAAGGAGCGCAATGTTAGTGAGTTCCGCTGCTCATCATGGATCACCATTCTTCATGTGAAAATGCCATTAGCAATCTATCTGTTAACAGGCGAACAATAGAAACTAGCAAACATGTAACAATAACCAATAGGATAGTAACAATTAGCAATAACAATGAACAGATGAGCATGATCCTAGGGTTGTGTTGGGACATCTATCATACCGATAGGGGGAATGTCAATTGGATGGGTTGGTTTTAGGGGTACCTTCACCTTACAGGTGGAGCTTAGGGGTACATCAACTTCAGGGACAGAGTTTAAGGGAGTATATTTCACAGTGGATACAGATTTTGTTATGGTTCTCTTAATACAGCTTATAATAATACAAATTACAATAATCACAATTACAACTGTTATCAAGGATTGAAGGAGGCTAGTTAACCACCCCGTCAAGGAAAACCCAAACATATTGAAGACTTTCCCTAGCCAAGTAGTCCCTAATGCAGCAGTGATTTCCCGGGTCTCTCTAGCCATCTTCTTCATTTTGTCCATCTGTTCTTGTAGTGGCACTGAAACATTTGGGATGTGGACACAGCAATCATCTGCCGATAGGTTCAGCTTCCCACATACACCCCTTTCCTTCAATAGGATCAAGTCCAATACAGCTCTATTTTGAATAGTCATCTTGCTATTTTCCTGCAGTTGATGGTTTAGGAAGCCTATGCTGTCATGCGTAGAGTTTATTAGCGCCTCCAATTGCAGGCCCACCTGCTGAATAGCCTGTCGGTTTCGCACTGGTGCGATCCCCATTCCAAAAATCGACTCTAACCACCATCCAATCTTGGTTGAGGCCTTTTGCCACCCTGTCCGGGTGCTCCTCGGCACACGACCCCACCATTGGCGTGGTATGGGCCCTTCCCGGTAAATAGGGCAAAGTGAAAGCACAGCTAATGTACAGGCCAGCTTCGGGGTAGTAGGGTATAGCCGGGAATATAGGTGGCCATCAGAACATGCCCATACCAAATTACGGGGTGCAGGGACAAAGGATGTTTTACATGAACCTGGAATAGTGGTGATAGGACGACAAAGGCCCTTGTCATGGCAATTTAAGACAGAGGGTTGCAAGTAGCTAGTATTGCTGCATAGGCAACCCTGTACTAAGGCTTCTTGGGTCGGTGGGTATAGCCACAATAGGGGCATCTTATCTATATCCTTACATCCAATGTCTGTTTGGCAGCTCCAGAGTGGGGATTCCCCTGCTGGCTGGGTCTTATCTTTCCCTCCATACCAGCTAGGTCCATGGGTGAACCTGGCCCATGTGCAATTGAGTGGACAAACAGATGAATTATTGTTACATGCACTGGGGCACTCATTACTATCTCTATTGGGATGTCTGATACACCAAGAGGCATTTAGTGGCTTGGTATATACTAGAGAGTGATCATCAATGCTCTGTAAAGAACCATGTTCTGTGGTTCCCCATGGAACTTCAGTGCAGGCTATGGTGTCATTGAGGCTCCACCCCGCGGCCTTGTGAGTTGGTTGGAGAGTGTAATTACACCTAGCATACCATACTGAGCTGGCATTTAGTGCACCCGGGGGCCAACTGTACTCTATATGGGTGTACCCCACATTTCCCATGCCTTCCCGGAATCTCCAGCTGTAGTTGTTATACTGAGTCCACGTTAATTCAAGAGCTAGTGATATATTGATGTCCTGCACAAAAATTGGCAAGGGATCCTCAGCTGACTTAGGGGTGGGCAAACATACAGTTACTGATGTTAGGTTCATCATTCGTGCAAATCCCACCATCATCTTTGCCACCATATTGCCATCCAGGTCCAGGTGGTCTGTGCTGATTGCTGTTGCTACCAGCGAGAGTAACAGGGTTGTCCACTTCTCCATTGTCCTGTAAGAGAACACAAAGGTGGGCCTCAGTCCCTTGGGACTGGGCTTTCAGGTTAGAAATCCGGGATTATCCACCGGACGCTAATACGGTGGGTTTTCCCATTCTCATCCAAGGCCTCCCAAGCATACAAACCCCTGGGTTTTGCTAGGGTCATGGGCACAATGCCAATAGAAGGTAGTTTTACCATGATGGGTTGGCCTACACGTAGTTTTGGTGGATGCTGATCCTTTACATTGGCTGGTATAGGGTCATTGCCCATTGGTGGCTTCTCAGAGCAGAATGCCCTGATTTTGGGGCTTCCGTAACTCCCCCAACGGTTATTGACGATAAGGACCGCTTGTGCTAGCCGTGTGTCCCAGTTGGGTCGCGAGACATCAGCATGCTTTTTAATCAGACCATTAGTCCGCTCAACAATCCCATTGGCTTGGGCATAATATGGTGTATGGAATACCCACTTAATACCTTCCCTTCGAGCCCAATTTTGGACCACTGTGGCTGTAAAGTGTGATCCGTTATCACTTTGAATACTCTCGGGAGTGGGTAGCACACTGAACCATTCACACAACACTCGCACTGTTTGATCCCCGGTGGCAGCACCGACAGCGGTAGCTACTGTTAGTCCTGAGACGACCTCTACTCCTACTAGGACGAACCTTTTTCCGTGCGATGGTCTTAATGGCCCAACATAGTCAACCTGCCAGGTGCTCCACAGGGCCTTACCCTGCCTGATGTGCTGGGCTGGAGCTTGGTTTGGGTGATTAGCTTTAAGCCTTATTCGGCACTGTGGACAGGCAGTGAGGACTGCTTCACACATTGCCATGGACACCGGCCATCCTCGAGATCGGCACTCATAATAAAGGTCTGCTCTACCAGAGTGACCTCTCTTAACGTGTAGCCATTCAGCTAACCGTTCCCATTCGTCCCGCACGTCGTCAACCACTCTGATTTGAGCTAAACGGTCAGCCCGTTGGTTCCATTTAGCAGCTGGAGTTCCGCTTTTTGCATGACCTTTCACCCAACCCACCTTTAAGGGTCGAGACCTGCCTATCTCCAACAGCCTCTGCCAATCCTCAGCCCTCCAGACTCTAGTGCGGCCCACTTCCCATTGCTTGGATTCCCACTGGCATATCCACTCTGTGGCACCCTTATAAGTTGCGTAAGAATCAGTGTAAATTGTGGAGGCTCCCTTTTCTGCCGCTAATAAGAGAGCGCGCAACTCCCCTACCTGAGCACTACCTTCCCCTTCCTCTGTCGTTGTTTTCCCCGTGGCGATTTCCACTGCTGCTGCCTTGTACTGCCACTTTGGCCCCACTCGATGGGCAGATGCATCAGTAAACCACACCCCCTGTGTGTCTGAGTCTTGGGTGAGCTCGGGTGCCTCCTTAATTGGGGAAGGCTTGTAAGGTAAGCTTAGCAGAGCCGGGTCGGGGTTCACGGGTTGTTGGAACTTTGCAACTCTGGTAGGGCCCTCTTTCAACGGCGATAATTGACTGACTCCCTCCAAATAGGCATACCACTTCCGTATCGTGGCCTTCTGTGCCACTCCCTCGGGAGGGGGCGACCCTTTAAGAATTGAACTTAATAGGGGGAATGGGCCTTGCACAATGATGTCTTGCGATGTACGCAACCTCTCTGCCTCCTTAACTGCCCTAGTGAGTGAGAGAAGCCCCTTTTCCCACTCTGAGTATCTCTGTTCAGTTTCTTTAAACGAGGTGGAAGAAAACAACAAGGGTCTGGCCAGCCCCCGTGGTCCCCTTTGGAATACACCACAATAGGAGGCATGCTCTGCGAACCCCCATTCTACTCTCAATGGGTCTTCTGGGTGTAGCGGACCTAGTTTCTGGAAGGTCTTAAGTTCATCCTTTAGGACGTTGAGAGCCTCTGTATGTTGCAGGGTCCAATCCCATTTCCTGGTTTTCCGAAGCAAGTCATATAGCGGGCGAGCGATTACAGAGAATCCTGGTATGTGTTTCCTCCAGTACCCTAAGGTGCCCATCAGCTGTTGTAATTCTGTTCTGCTATTTGGGGTCTGCCCCTTCTCAATGGTTGATATGACATCATCAGGTACCGCAATTGCTCCTGCTATCCACCAAGCCCCTAGGAATTTAATTTCCTGTCCAGGACCTTGGCACTTGGAGGGCGGAATATCTAACTGGTTTTCTGTCAATAGGTTCCAGATGGTCTCAGCTACCTGCCCTACCTGTTCCTTACTGTCTCCGCCCACCAGAATATCATCTATATATTGGTATATGTGAACACCTGATGGCACTTTCACAGTGTCAAGGAGTGCAGCCAAGGCATTATGGGCAATAGTGGGAGAATGTTTATATCCCTGTGGAAGTCAATTAAAGGTATATTGTGTCCCTTCCCAAGTAAAAGCAAACTGAGGTTTGTCCTCCTCCCTTAGGGGAATCATGAAGAACATGTCTTTGACATCTAAGGCAGCCATCCACGGGTGGGCTGCTGCTTGTATTGCAGTCACTACTGAAGTTAAGTTTGGGACAGCAGCCGTTAATGGTAAGGTATTACTGTTCAGTTTCCGGTAATCAATAGTTAATCGCCACCGCCCATCAGGCTTGCGAACTGGCCAGATTGGGGAGTTATAGGGAGAATGAGTGCGGCTTATTATCTGTCTTCTTTCAAGATCACTAATAACTTCTGTAATGCCCCTCTTAGCTGCACTGGGTAAGGGGTATTGGGGAACACAGGTCACTTTGGATGGTGGCAGTGCAGGAGCCAACTGTAAGGTTCTGATGTGAATGACTCCCACCCCGCAGCTTCCGAAACTCCACACGCTGCCATTAGGCAGGCGCCACCGCTTACCAGCTAAAACGTCAAACCCTAGGATGTTCCCCTTATAAGGGCTTAGGGCAACCTCCACAGTTGTCATCCGCTTTTCCCCAGGCAGCCAAAACTGGGTCCGGACTAAGGGACACCTCTCTGCTGCACCCGTTACCCCTACTATATTGATGGTTTTTCTTGATGGTTTAATTCCAATCTCAGTGGCCTGCTGCTTATTTAAAACACTAATTTGGGCTCCTGTGTCAATCAAAAATTCTAAGCTTATCCGCTTCGGACCCACAGGAATATGTATATAGGGTTCCTTAGCGGCGGACCATTGACAGGAATTTACCAAGCGGGTTGGGCGGCCCGAGCCCCAAACCGCAGCTGCTAGTTTTTTAACTTATCTAATTCCCCTCGCAAAGACGTGAAAGGGTTAAGATTTCGCTTCCCGTCTTGGGGAGGGGAAGCAGTCGTTAGCGCTTCTTTTGTCTCCCTGCTTTTCCCCTCTAGCAGTTCCACCAGCTTCTGTATACACTCTGTGGGCTGCCCGTGTAACAGTGCTCGAAGAACCCCCAATGCTAATGCCTTTCGCCACAGGTCCTTACGTTCCCGGCCACCAGACCGGTCCGACCTGCCGCGGAGGGGTTCAGGCTCCCGGGGTGGGGGGGGCCATCCTGGACGAGGCTCGCGGCTAGCTTGCCGGACCCTCCTGCTCCCGTCTGCACCGCCGCCCGGATCCGTCCACCCCATTTCGCGCCCATAGGTGACTATATCATGCAGCACTTCGGCCCAGGTTAGCACATGTGCGGGTGGATTCTGAGGATTTTGTTGGTTGTGTTCTATGGCCCTTTGAACCCTGTCTCTGAGGGACTGGACATGTAATTTTAAGGCGTCTGGTAGCCCCCTAATGAGAGGCCTGAGGTGGGCGGGATCCACCGGTGCAGCCATCGGTATCCCCTGCTGGCCTTTCTCGTACATTGCCTGTATACAAGCAGCCTTTTGTACCCCCTCTGCCAGCTCCGACAGTCCTCTTATCCGAATAGCAATGGGTTCCCCTCGTTCTTTGGGGTCCACACCCCCAGCCCAATAAGCCACTCGCGATGTTAGAGACCGATTGCCTGTCGGTCCGTCACCTAGAAACACGCCAGGTCCCCAAAATCCTTGAGCCTCATCATCACTTAGTAATATCCGATCACCCCCAGTAAGTGAAACACGCCACAGATATTCCGTTTCTGTCTCACCTGGTTTACGTGAGAATTTAGCTTGTAAGTCACTAAGTTCAGGTCCTGTCCAGGGGGTGGTACGGACCGTGGTCCGAGGGTTTCTACCTTGTGGACCCTCTTGCTTTTCAGTTTTAATAAGAGGTCTTACAACCTTTTCCTCTACCTCGTCCTCCTCATCAACATTATTTTCATCAGAATCTCCCCAGATGTCCCCATCCCAGTCCTCGGGGTCTGTACTAGCAATCAGCTTTCGAATCTGGACAACACTGGGAGGCCTTTTCGCTTGCGTTAACATGAGCTCAATCCTTTGTTCCAATACACGTGCTCGCACTCTCTCCCGCTCTAACTCTGCTCTCAAACAGTCTATTTCCACCTGCCTTTCACAATCAGCCTTTTCTAACTGCTTATAACACTTATACTGGTCTTGCGCTTGCATTAGGCAGGCACCCAGGATGGCACAAATGGTCCCTTTTCCTCTGCCATCTCGCTTATTTCCGCGGCATTTCTCCACTCTTTCCACAACTGCCTCAGGCTTAAACCACTCCTCCTTCGCCCATTCCATCCCGAAGGGGGAAGGGTCACAACCGTGCCTCCGTAATAATCCCTCCATAGGTATACCCTGCTCGCTGCGCCAATTAAAATGTCACGGAGGCACACCAAAACCACTCCACACAGCTAAACTCAAACAAACCTTTAATTCACAACTGAAACCAAACAACCAAAACTAACGAAACAACCGGATAACCAAATGACACTCCGAGAACATTTAACAAGTTACAGGTTCGATATACCGGTCGGGGATGTTATTACTGCACGGCAAAACACGAGAATGATGGTCCAGGGTGTGCACACACTCACTCACAAAAGGGAAACTCTCACTCAAGGGTACCCAGAAGAATAAGAGCGCTCACCGGAAAAGGGGGGGGGGGGTGTTCAGGTTCGGGTTCACTCAAGGATATCCAGAAGAATTCACTCACCAGAAGATGGCGAGGGCACTCAATCCCGGGAAGTTTCCTTGGGTGACGTCTCAGCCCAAGGGGAGAGTTTCCCATCACAGACCCGCTGCTCCGAGGAAAACCACTCAAAGGGGCTTTCCGGCAGGGCTCCTTTTATAACCTGGTCGGATCTGAGCTGTGGTCATTTATGGTCAGTGTTCCAGAAGCTTCTCTCAACCAAGGCATGCCATTGGTTGAGGGCCCTGTCTCCCCACTGAGGGGTACCAGTATGGTCAGAGGTCTGGAAGTGTCTCTCAGCTGAGGCCCGCCATTGGCTGGGAGCCCTGCTGACCGGTCCAGGGGTCCCGCCTCTCCCACCCCCACCACAGGGAGTGGGGGGTTGACACCTGAGCTGAGCTGTGAGTGACAGCTACCATGGCAAGACACTGGAGGCGCAGAAATGAGGCGCGAAAAGGAGCCATCGGCTGCCGCCCTGAAGGCCTCTGGCCCTGACCAGGGCGAGTGTATCTGCCACACCCCTCCAAGCTCTATGGTAAAATGTACTACTGAACTACATATATTCTATCTTCAAATACAGATTTATGAGACTTATTATCCTTTTAAAAAAACACATTTTTTATTTTTGTTTAAAATAAAAATACATGGGATGATGGCGAAAAGAAACTGTAAAATTTAAATTTAACCTTCTCTGATCCTTCCTCAATGACTTCAAGGATATCACATCATCTTTATTTCACTTCCAATCCAATCAGAGTCATAACAGAAATGGAAGGTGTAGCAGTACTTAATCTCTTGTTAATGTGATACATTGTGGTGTCATTTAAACACTTGTCTAACATACAGCTCTGCAAATTTCTCACGTGGCACTGCCACCACATGCATATACATATAAGCTGTGTATGGGATAATCAATCGGATAATCTGACAGTATGTAGCTACATATCTATCTATCATACCGTTGTGCCACAACAGCAGAAAAGGAAACATGCTTTTTCTTCCTCAAATTGTTGAAGGGGAGAGTAACAAAGTTAATGTTTTTCTTCAGGTAAGGTTTTTTGGATTTCTTTTTTTAAAAGCATGTGAGTACTCAGAAATATAGATCCTAGAAAAACTATCCTCTAAAAGTCATATGAGAATACAATATTTTAAATAAATTTTTAAGTATATTTTTACAGATGTTGTCTGTTGTATACTATGCATATTTGTGCTTGACCATCAGTTCTTATCATCCTAGTTTTTAAAAACAGGTTTTTTTAATAATGCAAAATGTGTTGACTTTGTTATTACCGTACAGTTTTCCCTATTGTAGCTACTCAGCTTTGCAAACTCTTATTTCAGCTGTCCTTACAATGCGGGAAAGCTCACCATGACTCTGACAATTTGCAGGCATACAATGCATAGAAAATAACCTGCACAGTATACCTAAAAACTGCTTATCATGTGGTATATCATTATATATCTCTCTATATATATAATTTTCTTTTCTCATCTACTTTGTGAGCACTCTCTGAGAACGTCAACATGTTTTTCAGAAGAGAAATTATCCCAGGGAAAATTTCTGCAGAGCTAATTTTATATAATAATAAACAAAACATATCTGTGTTTACTTCATGAATTGAAAAAAATTAAAACATAAATACCATCAGTTTGTACTTGGTAAGCAAGTGACCAGCTACTAGCAGTGACAAAACATCAGACTTACTATCCAAGCTATGTACTACCAAATCACATATAAAGTAGTACTTAATCCTTAATCAATGAGCCGTAAAATTGCTAGGCCGTCTCCAAAGTTATCTTAGTCTGCAGTTGTCTTGCTACCTTCCCTTTCTCTCCTTTCCCCTTTGCAGACACTTACATCTCTGATTCACTGACAAGTTCCTCGGGATTCTTCATTACCTTCTGCATTCCCCTACTCGTCATGCACATCAATTTATGTTCTTTCAGACTTCACTTTCAACATAACTAGTCCACAAATAGAAAAATTTCTCCAGAAATATTTCTTCAAAACACATGGAAATTCTACTTCTCTTCACACATATGCAGGCTTCTGTGCTCAAAAAACTCACTCCCCATCTGTAGTCTTTTCCAATTCAAACCCACCTGTATTTGTCTGCAGAGAGAAAGCATAAAAAATACTGCTGCTAAGAGTTTGCAAGAAATTTTATAAGCTTCCTTCCTTCCTAACACAGAGGACCATCTGCACTTTACTCAGAGGAGTTTCTCTTAGTCACTTGCTTTCTACAAGCCTCAACTACTTGAGGAAGTGAACTACAAAAATACGTGCAAAGAGCATTATGACAATTCCTGTTCCCAGCTGTTGGGAAATCAAGAAACAGGTAAGAAAGAGAAGTAAGAAACACCTTTTATAATGAAATGGCTGAATAAAAAGGTGACTTTGGCTCCAAACATAGTCACGCCACCATTTTTTTACTAAAGTACATTCGAAGTGTGCGTGGCTGGGAAGATTGTATTAGTCATTCTTTTGAAAAGATGTGTGTGTCCATGTCAGGCAAAACTCAGCTAAGTCTGCTTCAATGTTCAAGGTCACACTAAAATTTTAATTTAAGAAGTGATATACCTCTTAAGATCTAAACCCAGCTCAATCTTACATAGACACTTAGTTGAATTTGAGTGACTGAAAGCATTCATGCATTTGACATGATCTTTTCTGCCATGGATTTGGAATTTACTCACACATTGCAAATTCTCAGGTCTATTACCCTTTAGAAGAGTCAAACCTAGAAATATAGGCCCGATGGATAATTTTCTGTTCTGTAGTAGAACAGAACACAGAGAAAGAATAATTTGTACTGAATCAGACAATTTTCAGAACTGTTGGTAAAGGAAAAAAAAAAAAAGTAATAGTTGATTAAGCCTCAAACGATGTTGTATGTTCTTTTGGATTATTCATCCTTTTCCTATACTTTTAATGCAAGTCACATTTTTTGTTGTTTAAAGAGAGGTCTTTTCAAAAGGAAAAGGTGAAAGGTTTAATTTCCAGATGCCTAAGTAAAGATTTTATCATATACTAAATAGCGTACTTTTCTGTGAAAACAACAGAACAGAATATTTCAGAACAGAGGAATTCTATGTTTCAAAACACACCATCCTCCTCCTATTTATTCCAGCTAAAAAAATGCATTGGATCTGATCTAATTTTGAGACTCTAAAAAGGTTGTAAACATCCTGCAACTCAGTTTCCAGATATTTTACTATTTATTGGAAGAAAAAGGAACCTGAAAAATGACAAAAAATCCCAACAACAACAACAAACCAAAAAACAAGCCTCCTCCAACTCTTCACCCCAGTTTTCAATGCACATCTGAAGAAAGACAAATCATCCAAAATCCTTAGACTGGCTCTCTGGACAGAGGTGAATGGCACGCTTTTGCTTTTCTTGTCCGCCATTAGCTCCAGTAATAGCAAGTGAGCTCTGTAAAGAGCCTGTCAAATTTGTCAGATTTATAATGCTATTGTTTAGCTTCCAAGCTCTGCCAGACTTTAAAAGAGAGGAAGCTACAGTGCCTTCAGAAGTCGGGGTTGCAGGTTTTTTCATCATAAACAGACATGCCAGCAACAAAGACTGTACAAATTCTTTATTCTTTTTTTTAAGCAGAATTTATAACCCCTGAAATGGAGCTTCATGTCTCATTCTCTTCCAAAAAACCAGCTACCTGCAAAACAGTCTAGAGCAGGCAGTTCCTGCCTGTTTCCAAAACAGATTACACTTTCAATTTAGCATGCTGCCCTTCCCAGTTCCCCTCTATTCCAAGTAAACCTTGAGATCTTTCCCATATTGTTGTAGCACCAGTCCATCACGATTACAGCAGTGCTAGGGACACAAGACAGATAACTTTTATAATACAATGTAGTACCTTTTTTAAGACGAGCCGGAGGAAAAACAAACACGTGTCTGAGCACAAAGGTAATTTTCAGCTTTTCAGGTGAAATTTTTCCTACAAACTTTTTCTTCAGATATTTAGGGCCCTTACTGAAATCTCCGGATCTTCTACATTAAACAGAGATTTAAGGATATCTGTAACAGACATCAGCTCTCAGACTGTTGTATGTTATGTTTATTTTTGGATTGAGGAATTTTTTAAATAGAGAAGAACAAACCAGTTATCGTATCCTATATATTGAATCCTACAAATGTACCAGATCCTGCTTGTTTGGGTTTCATTCTTCCTTCTCTAGGTTTCACATTGAAAGGAAATAGCCTCATTTCATGCCCTATAATGTGTAAAAAGGTATTATTTGTGATGTAACAATACTTTAACATCTTCTATACAGAGTTCTGTGTTTGCTTCAGAAGTGGCCTACGGACTTCCCATTTCCTCCATGGAATCAATCTCTCTAGACTAGTCCCTTCCTAACCTTCCTCTCCTTCTTCACCCAGTACTTCAGACTAAAATAACAATACTGTAAAAATTACGAGATCAATAGCTTTCTGTAGCAATCTCTCTAAGTTATTGGGAGTTAGAAGCCTTTGGCTCAGTTGCTCTTCACAGTGAAATCTATCCTCAGCTTTCCAAATTAATAGAGAGGCTGAATTCTTGTGTATCTATATTATATATTGCCTAATTAAGATTATCTAATTGTCCAAAGTGACCTCAGTACCTCCCTTAGTTCTATCTTAAAAAAATCTTTAAGGTAATTTATCTTAATAATGCAAATCTATTGTAATCTTAATTATAGATGGCTATCACTTCTCACAATACATAGGACACCAATGGGTTGACAGATTACTGACAATTAAGATCTTACTATCAATTCATATTACTCAGGCAAAGACCTCAGTTTGAGGCTTACACCCTGTAATAAGCTATTTGTCACATAAAAAATAGATTAATATCTCACTATTAATCATCATCCTATGTTTTATATTTGCTGATTTATTAAATCATAGTGCATGATCCTAAAATAGAGGCTCATTGAACTTCCACTTAGGTTTTTATTGTTAGGTAAAGTATTGAAATATTTAATAACACCATTAACATCTTGTTCTATTTCTAAAAAATAACACAGCATAGCAGCAATGTGTTACTCACCATTGTAATAAAAGGAAACTTTATGGACATTTGGTATGAGTCAAACAGGAGCTCAGGACATCAGTTGTGGATTAAACCTGAAGCAACTGTGGAGACAAATGTGTACTGGTCCAGAGATCAGACTGTGGGCACATAAAGGTTTTAGATGAGAACATTCACAATTCCCTTCTGCAATGGCACTTTATGCTGCATTCTTCTGTTACTTTTATTCCTGTTTTATTTCGTAACACTAGTAAGTAAAATGATGAGTTGCTCGTGACAGTGTTGTCAAAGTTCCTCTGAATTTTGCTACTGATCTTTTTAATTACATTAGTTGCAAACACAGGTACTCAACCTAGACATGTTTTTCATGTATTACTCAAGGAAGGCTCAAATTGTTAGCATATATTCAGAGCTGTTATTAGTGAGGTGTTCAGAAGAACCACCGCTGGGATTCCACCAAGGTAGAAACATCCCTACTAGGCAGCAGGTTTGTTTTCTGATAGTCATCTGGTGCCAACGCTTTAGGACTGTTCTGAGACACTACCAGGAAAAAGAATTTAATGGGTTTACTCTGCTCTTCTAAGAAGCCTGCAAACTAGCTTAATATGCTGGAGGAAGGAAGTCAGAAAAAGTTCCGGATGAAAATACTCCTACGCAGATGAATAAATTCATACACGGCTATTAACAACACAAATTTTCCTGAGGGAAGTCAACAGGAAAAGTAAGCACAGGACACAGGAATCCATGGGATCATGTGCAAAATGCTAAGGCGCTCAGGTTCATGATCGTAATACCTCAGGTATGATAGAGACACATAAATATTGATATTTTAAAATCCTCCTTTCTCTATTTCATTTTCCTACTGTTAAATAAAATATATTGTCAAGACAGCTGTCCGTCACTATGCCACTGGTCACAGTTATCTCAAGGGATGAGGCACAGATTCCTAAAATACTCACACCCTCAAGCAAGTAAACAATTGGTTCAGATGGGCAGGCGTTCATGAATTGCAGCACGAAAGAACGAACGGCAAGATTTCACTCCAGTGAAAGAACAAAAATACAGTTAGGACCATAAAAGCAACAAGAAAAATGCTGGAATGAAAACCAAAAAATACAATTGGATTTCATTAGTGTTCCTCCAATACACACCATCTGATTAGTTCCTTCCTTTTCTTACCTGTGTCACATATTGTTTGAAAAGTTAAGCAAGAAAAAGGTAAAACGTACTGCTAACTTTCATTATTGACATGCCTATTAAAATAGTTTTATATAAAATGTTGCCTAGTAAATATAGTTTGTTTCCCCTGTATTACACTTTATTTATCAGCATCTTAGGTGCTTTTAATTTTATGCATGGATTTCAAAAGATTCAGAACTCGTACAATGAAGCACAAAATCATGGCTTATGTTAACAATTAACTGGGAGTTATATGTTTGTGCATGTGCATGTGTGAATTACTGTCTCTCTAAGAATGTTTCTCCCAATGCTGAGCAGAAAACCTTCCTTGTCAATTAAAGAACACATTATCTAGTAGACTTCTTCAGCTGTTACCTTCCCTTCAAAATATATCTTATAAAACACTTTTTTATGGGAAAGATATAATGCTAGATAATTAACTGAATAGAGAAATAGATATATCAATATTGGAAGTGCAATTGGACACAGAACACTTTTAGAAAAAAATGAAGAGAGAAACGTAAAAATTCCCCATCTATTACTGAAAAAAATAGGCTTAATTCACAGATCAATAGTAAACTTATGTTTCTTTAGAATTTAGTAGTACACTGTTGTACTGGTTTTGGCTGTGAAAGAGATAATTTTCTTCATAGCAGCTTGTATGAGGCTATGTTTCGGATTTGTGATGAAAGCAGTGATGATAACACAGGGATGTTTTCATTATTGCTGAGCAGTGCTCACACAGAGCCAAGGCCTTTTCTACTCCTCACGCTGCCTGCCAACGAGGAGGCTGGGGGTGCGCAAGAAGTTGGGAGGGGACACAGCTGGGACAGCTGACCCCAACTGACCAAAGGGATATCCCACACCATATGACGTCATGCTCAGCGCATAAAGCTGGGGGAAGAAGGAGGAATGGGTGGACATTCGGAGTGATGGAGTTTGTCTTGCCCAGTCACTGTTACACGTGATGGAGCCCTGCTGTCCTGGAGATGGCCGAACACCTGCCTGCCCATGGGAAGCAGTGAATGAATTCCTTGGTTTGCTTTGCTTGCGTGCGTGTGGCTTTTGCTTTTCCTGTTAAACTGTCTTTATCTCAATCCACGAGTTTTCTCACTTTTACTCTTCCGATTCTCTCCCCCATCCCACCGGGGGGGAGGGAGCGAGCAGCTGGGGTGGCTTAGCTGCTGGCTGGGGTTAAACTATGACAACTGTCCTTTAAAGCAATGATACTAAAAACTCAGACCACTTTTTAGTCAGACTGGCAATCTGAAGGCTAGAGGGTTTGATATAGTTAGGACTTTTATATCTTTTCTTTTTTCTTAAGTTGTCTGTAGAGCCCTGTAACCAGAAAAATGAGCGGCTGAGAAACACGTTTAGAGGGTCAAGTGCTCACTCTTTCAAGAACAGCTGGTGTACAAGCCAATTAAAAAGAAAGGAAGAAAATGTCAATTTTTATGTACTTTACCATTCCCTAATCCAGAAACATTTAATATTTGGTTTGTCAAACTCCTGTGGGACTATAGTACTTATTATATGTCTGCAAACTCGAGGAAACACTTGAACATGGTTTGTTTCTATCCCTTGTGTCATCTCAAATAACACAGGAGTCAAAATCATACCTTTTTCTTTCCTGATTTTTTTTGGAGAATGGGAAGGGACTGGGTTTGCAGTTTGGGAACTAAGGGGAGTGGGATGCAATTACCTTGCAGAAATTCTGCAAATGCCTCATCCAATGCTGCAATACACCATCTTTCTAAAGAGGGGCGTGTTTCAGAGGCAGAAGGTCACCTTAAACAAGAAGCAATAGAATAGAAGCAATTTCTCGACCATATAGAATTGTTTAGCTAAAAAACACCAAAGCTGTTTCAAAAGTATACATTTGGAAGCAGCAGGATGATACATCTCTGCACTGATTTAAGGGGACTAGATGTGTGCAGAGTTAAAGGACGTATGTGCACAAAATGATTAAAGGCAGGCTCAACCACCCTTCGACCATGGCCCGAGTGTTCTTCATGGCAGTTGCTGCAACCTCGAAACCATACAGCTATGTAACTGCACAGTGATGAAACTAATACACTGTCTGACTTCTAGACAGTTTAGGCCACAGACGGCATATCATGGATCTTTCTGTGCCCATCAGACCATCAACAGAGCCTACATCATTCTATCTTTGTAGAATATAAAATATTCAAACATTCAGAACACATCAAGGTTTGGAAATTAACAGTTACAATATACAAAAGAAAAGGAATAGAATAACAAAAGAAATAACAAAGAAATTAAAATTAATTCTGAAATGATACAAAAGAACAATCAATATCTGTTAATATAATGCCGTTATTGAAAAAAAAAAGAAGTTGAAAACAAAAAATATTACATTAAAGTCACTCTGATTACCAGTCTTCCTTTGTTTTCAGGTATACTAGATTTTCAAGATGGAACATGCACAGCAATTGAGGTGTCCTATTGTATGTAGTATTACCTTCTTCGTTTTCATCTGTCATGAAACTTCTGAGGAACTGTGGAGCATCTCTCTGAATGTATCGTCATTGTCATTTAGAGATGATAATTTTGAATTTCTAAACTTCAGAAATATCATAAATGGGAGTGAAAGGACCATCTCTACTCCTGGTATAGCCATCTCACAAAACCTTGATTTAATAGTTTTTAATTTATTAGTTTTTCCTGTAACTCATCTGAAATAACCTAAGTCATCTTTCTGCTTCCAAACGGGATATGCCACTGACCAATTCTTTAAGGAATTACTCTTATAGAAACAGATTTCAAGGTCACAAGGAACAAAGATGGATTTCTTTTCAAGAGGGAAAAAAATCTTGAGGCTCAGTAAATAAAGATATCTGCAGCTGTAAAACAGTCACTACTTACCTTTTGATATCTTAGACGTGGAATCTCATTAAATTGATCATAATAGATTTTCACACACTTTGCATCCATCTATAACATTCTGTATATGGAGATTCATATCTAGTCAATGTATTCCCTTGACCAACTTAGATCTTTTTCACTGAAAGTCTTCTACGTGACTCTTTTAAACAGGTAACACATTCTGCTTTATATTGTTAAGAAAAATGTTCCTGTCTTCCAACATCAATAAACCTTGTTGCGGTGAAACAGTGTCTTTCAGAACCCAAAATAGTCATAATTTATTTTGTTTACCTCTGCACAGACAGCTCTTATGTGCCATTGGTGTTATTCTCACATTACAGGATCTATCTATTCTTTTCTGATTGTCTAAAGGCACTTTTCTGTCAGTGATCTCCCCTTCTGATCCCATTGCATGCTTCACGTGTCGCTCCCTGATGTGCTTGCTAGCACTTCCTAGTCCAAGGATGAATGTGGTTTTATAGTTTTTCTCCAATTGATGTGACATGTGTTGCCCTCTCGCAGGTACTTTCAAGAGTTAAACAATATGGTGCTGCAAACTTCTGTACTCTGCACTTCAATCAATAGATCCTTCCTGTTCAAGCATTATTTTGTTCAATTTTTGACTGCATTTGCCTGTGAGATGACAATTTTTTTGAGACAGAGCTGGCCATATTACAGAGACTTGCCTTTTGCTGTTGCAGCGCTTTATTATGTGATGTTTCAATTTCACTGGGTTTAACTCCTTCTAATGAGAATAACTGATATTTGTTACACTTCTTTGATGAACTGGTTTAATATTTTCAACCTGAGGTTGTCTCGTCTTTCTGATCACATTCTGCCTTGGCTGAAACTGTTATGATATATCAGCAACTGCTACATGGACACCCACAATATCCAAAAACATCCTTTGCATGAAACATTTCACTTGATGAATTTGCATTGCCTGTGAAGTGTAGTGAGTTAAAAGCTCAGGCAATTCCTAATCTAATCCAATTTGGCAATTTTTGCCTTTCCAAAAGGGAACAGCAAACTTGCTCTTACCTGAAAATGAGGTAGAGAATCTGCTTGGAATACAGTACTACTGTCTCAGAACATCCTTGTGACAATGCCTGGGATTCAGACAAATAAATTCTGTCACCTCTCATTGTGATTATTTCCAAGCTGTTGACTCCTGGAATGGGCATTGTTGCTTCAGAGACAACCCTTCTCCTGTTCTTGCTGTACATCTCCAAGTCCAGCAAATAATACGCAGTGACTTCATAGTACCATACTTAGGATTTCTCTTGCAATTCTGTTTGCCCTTGATGGTATCTAAGCAATGCTCAGCTTGCTACTATACAATACAGTGCGGGGTGCAAAGGTATATGCCATGAATAGACTGCCATAAATCTTAGCTGAGTAGACAAGTATAGGTAGTTGTGAACTACTGTATTGTGAGTGGAAATTTTTAAAAGGAAGATGCAGAAAGAAAGTGAAAACATAGAACCTGTGTATAATCTAAGTCTGAAGAATTGATCTTGCCATAAACAAGTTGGAGAGGGATAGAAGATGGAGTCATGAAAAATTGGGATTCAGACTCAGTTTTTGATCAGTTTGAGTACTATTAAATTAAGTATGCATTGGAACTTTCTGAAGGTAAGATATAAGTAAGGTATAATTAGCAGTCATATTTCTAGATAAAATCTTAAGGGCCTTATTGTTTTGGACAGATAAGTGCTACAATAAAATAGGAATTATATCTATAAAGAGGGAATAGAATGGGATACTGAGTAAACTCTTTGGCTGAAATGATTCTAACAGACAACACGTATACTGAGATGAGATGATTAAGAACCAAATAAAGAACTCATGGATAAAAGAGCTATTGTGATTGCTAAAAAGTTTCAAGGCTGTACAACAGTACAGGTCACCTCAGAAACTAACTAAGCATAAGAAGTTACTGCATTTATGTTGGTTACATAGACCCATACACATACATTCAAATGGACAATAATAATATGCTGGGTACCAACTTCACTACAGTGAGGGTGATCAATCACTGTAACAAACTAGAAGGAAGCTGTGAATGCTCTCCTTTGATGTCTCAAGCATACAATAGGCAAACTACATCTCCCAGAAGAGTAATCAAACATTGGTCATCTTTTAATCTGTCAGCTAACTAAATTAAATGAGATAAATTACAATTGTCTGTGATTTGGCTTGAGTTCCTATCAGAAACTAAACAGATTTCCTCTCTCCTACATCCTCCTCCTCCTGCTCTTTAGGAACGTAGATTTGGGACAATCCAAAGTGCGTAATTCAAGCCAGTACAAAATATTTTGCTTTTTGTAAACACTTTATCTTTTTCCTTCTGTTTTTACTTTAATTAAGGATTTTTCCATTTTGAAATTAAAAGTCTAAATATTTTCTTTTTAAAATATTTAAAATGAACATTTTATCTTTGTAAAAAAACTATAATTAAAAAAAAAAATGTCTGCAGCTATTTCCTAGTTTTGAAAATGTATCTGGCCTCCTTGAATTTTATTTCTCATCAAAAATTACTGTTTATGGAATAGGATCACAGGAGGTCAGGGAATATAATTTAACAGTCCCTCTGGCCTCATAAATGCTCTGATTCTAAGCCCTAAGGTTGAGAACTGAGTAGGAAATCTGTTCATAAACACAGAGACCAAAGTGTTTTCCAGACTATCAAGTTTGACCCTCCATAGTTGATGAAAAGACCTGTATGTTAACAACATCATATTTATTTTGAAGAGCTCTTGTGACACTTGGATAAGTACATGACAGTTTCTGACGAAAATCAGAAAATAGAGAAGGAATATCTCAACTGAGACAGGTGATCCAAGTGGTCTTAGCCAGTGCTAATAAGTACCACAAGTTGTGCTGATGAACTGATGATTTACTGTTTCGGAATGCAGAGGTGGAAAAGGAAAACCACCAGAAGTGACTGAAGCAACTGATAAAAAGGAGAAGAGGTCAATAAATAACAACATGTGTCTTTCACTCAGACATTACTCTCCTGAATTATCTTGTAGTACTTGAATCTGACAAAAAGAAGAGGCAGAGGTTAAAGAAACACTGTCTGAAGCTAGTTAGAAATTAAGAAGGTAAGAGGAGAGAAAGATTGAAAACCTTATTGCACGAAAATCATAAGTAGACAGTAAACTCAGTTTTTATGCTTTGAAATCTCACACTGAATCTGGATCCTAGAGACAAATGTCTTGCCGTGAAATGTCTATACTTTAAGCTTGTTTTATTCTTAGCATTCAATGATGAATGATATCATAAAACCAGGCAGTATTTTCATATCTAAAAAATGGTGAAACTCTGCAATGTATTATGACTGTACAACCACTGTGGGGTAAGTAGCACCCATTCATGGGCTGGAATGGATGTAACTAACTTTTGATTTAATTACCATCAAGTGGTAGCCCTTCCCAAGTTTATTAGTGTATCATCAAAATATTATGTACTGAATTGCAAGACTCTTGGCTGTAAATTAGAAAAGTGTCTGGGGCTACCGCATGAAGGATCATGATCTCATCCTTTTCTTCCCTATCCCAAACTTCTGGATGTTTCAAATAGCTCACTTGAATATATACCTACGCTCCTGTCAAGCGCCACTGTGATGGGAGTGTTCCTGAATGAACTGAATGTCCTTATTTGTTCCAGCAAGTAAAAGACTGTCTTAATGAGTCTTCTACATAATTTAGGCAAATATATTCAGAGATTACGAATCTTATGTTCTGCCTTGAGAAAGATAGGGTGGTTATGTGCTGATGAAAATTTTTTCCCTACCTGAAGGATTGGTTTACATTCCTACCTCTGCCCTCTTTTTGGTATCAAGCTTCAAATGTAAGTTTATGAAGTCATACTTTTCCTGGTTTTGGTATTCCACCTATAAAAGAGAGGTATAATTTGCTTTCTCGTGTTTATTATATTAAAGCTGTGAGGAGCACTCCCCACACCAGTGTTTATTTACTTAATTGCGAATTCTATTAGCCACCATAGACAGACACGTTCATAAACAGTAACTACTTTTTAGTCCTTCTGATTGGCGTATAAAATATGACACTCATTAAAAGACAAGAGCAAAACAGAGGACATTATGTGTTTCGAGGTGTGCAACAGCATATCTTCTACTTCACAAATATCTAAATACTATTTGTCTCTATTCTGTCATGACCACCAATGTCAGGCCCAGAAAGGGTCATAAAACCCAGCATATTTTATCTTGATTGATATATTTGTTTACCACTTACTTACATACATTTTGATTTTCTGAAGGTCATACTCGAAATGATTTTCTGCTAGCTACAATGGCTACTGAATGTTCACATGCCTTCAGTGTCCAGCAAAACAATGCTGCTATATCAAGACAGACACTTCCTCACCTCCTTGTATTTGAAAGTCATTTCTGACCTGTTATACTAGGCACCAAGAGATCATAGATTACTCCTATCATAGCATAAAAGGTTATCTTCAAAAGGATTAAAACACTCAATTGATTTTCTTAAACTCTTGACATTTTGCTACCATTAGTGAGAACTTACTCAACTCACTTTTTGTGATCTCCTAAGACCAAGTTAACTAAAAAGGGCATTTCTTTTCCCTATCAAACATTTTACAAAATATCATTAAACTTTTTGGAAAATAAATACGTTCATAAGATTTTTAATGACATTAGAGCTATTGCTGTTTGTAACAGATCCAGATGATAGATTGGGGTTTAGAGCCATTTACTGTTTTTTTTTTTAAATTAAGCTCCACTTTCTTAAACTCAGCTAAATTTGTTATTTAAAATAAGAAAGTCAGTTCGGGACACTACTGATAATAAAGAAATCTAACTAGCACAGGAATACAAATAAAATTTCTTGAGCAATTTGGTCAAAATACAGGCAGTGCAATCTTAGGACCTGTACTAGAACAACACTCCACACTATGGCCCTTTTGTCTAGAGAGCATGAAAAGTGAACGGCCATTAAACACCCATTGAGTGGAATTGCTAAAGGAAAGGAAATGACAGCAGGATTTGAATAAGATATTAGTTAACACTCATTGTTTCCTTCTTTTCTTCACCTTTGTAATTCTATCTCATTACCTCTTTACATTTTTACTTTTTTTGCCTATTACCTTTGACTTATTAACTCCTTAAACTTCAAATAATAGAACTTAAGAGCCAGAAGCATATACTGTAAGCTTTCCAGGGTTTGTCCTTGTCCTATTGCATTATCAGAATGAACGTATTATTATTCATCCCCTCAAGACTGCATTTTCTCCTGCTTCGGTGTATTAGAAATGAGGCATTTGGGCTTATGATCATTGAAATGTCCCAAGCTGACAGTACAAAGCCACTTAACATAAAATGAGTGGCTCTCTAACTCTGCTAACAGTGCCAGGTTTTGATTACGATTGTGATGCCAGGGATACCCATCACAGACAAATCTGTGGTACTTGGTATTAAGGAATAAACATTCACATTTCCATTTAATTCTACTCTAATTATTTGGGATGTAATATTAAACGTGAAAACGTTTGGTTTTGTGAGGTGCAGCAGTTTTTCTTTTTCTTTGCTAGCTGTTTGTATTGCTATGCATCTGCATCCATATTTAATATTTTTGGAAGGGGTAAAAATGGTTACTTCAGTTGTGCTAGTTAAACAGTTTAAAGAGGACAGATTGCAGCTGTCATGTAAAGAATAAGAGGAACTAGAGAATAGACACTAGGGAACAGTTGGCACAGAGATAGAAGGCTTTCAGTAGATAGTCACTTGCATTTCCTCCAAACAAGTAGGAAGAAAAAATAGGTGGAGCAAGTGGGAGGAAAAAAAAAGCACAATAAAAATATAAATAAGGAATGCAGCATGCAGTTTCTGTTTGGTTTCTGTTCTGGTTTTGCAAGAGTCACAATCAGAAATCACAGTTGGCTTTTCTGTCTCTTTTATGCTACTATTGTTCAAGTGTTTGAAAATGAAAATTCCCTTCATTTGGGGAATTTAGCCCCCCCAGCCCCCCCGAGAATCCTGACAGTGCTATATCCTTTAAGGTAAATGGACTTTAGGGAAAGTCTCATACCCTTTTGAAGAATTTACACATCTTCATACCATACACCACTTAATTTCCTCAACTACTTATCTAACACTAAAACTGTCCCTTGCTCTTTATTCCTGAGAGTTTCACGGGAATTGTCCTGGGTTTGCGTGGCAAGGTTTTGGTAGTGGGGGGGCTACAGGGGTGGCTTCTGTGAGAAGCTGCTAGAAGCTTCCCCCATGTCCCATAGAGCCAATGCCAGCTGGCTCCAAGACGGACCCGCAGCTGGCCAAGGCCGAGCCCATCAGCAACAGTGGTAGCGCCTCTGGGATAACAGAGTTAAGAAGGGGGAAAAAAACCTGCTGTGGGATTATAGCAGTAGAGAGAGGAGTGAGAAGATGTGAGCACAACAGCCCTGCAGACACCATGGTCAGTAAAGAAGGAGGGGGAGGAGGTGCTCCAGGCACTGGAGCAGAGATTCCCCTGCAGCCTGTGGTGAAGACCATGGTGAGGCAGGCTGTCCCCCTGCAGCCCATGGAGGTCCACGGTGGAGCAGATATCCACCTGAAGCCCATGGAGGACCCCACACCAGAGCAGGTGGATGCACCTGAAGGAGGCTGTGACCCCGTGGGAAGCCTGCGCTGGAGCAAGCTGCTGGCAGGACCTGTGGACCTGTGGAGACAGAGGAGCCCACTCTGGAGCAGTTTTGCTGGCAGGACTTGTGACCCCGTGGGGGACCCACGCTGGAGCAGTCTGTTCCTGAGGGACTGCACCCCATGGAAGGGACCCACACTTGAGCAGTTTGTGAAGAACTGGAGCCCATGGGAAGGACTTACATTGGAGGAGTCCATGGAGGACTGTCTCCTGTGGGAAGGACCCCATGGTGGAGCAGGGGAAGAGTGTGAGGAGTCCTCCCCCCTGCGGAGGAAGGAGCAGCAGAGATGATGTGTGATGAACTGACTGCAACCCCCATTCCCCGTCCCCCTGTGCCACTCGCAGGGAGGCAGAGAAATCGGGAGTGAAGTTGAGCCTGGGAAGAAGTGGGGGTGGGAGGAAGGTATTTTAAGATTTGGTTTTATTTCTCATTGTCCTACTCTGATTTAATTGGCAATAAATTAAATTAATTTTTTCCCCAAGTCAAGTCTGTTTTGCCTGTGATGGTGATTGGTGCGTGATCTCTCCCTGTCCTTATCTCGACCCACGAGTCTTTCGTTATATTTTCTCTCCCCTGTTAGGTTGAGAAGGAGGAGTGATAGAGCGCCTTTGGTGGGCACCTGACGTCCAGCTAGAGTCAAACCACAACAGAATACATAATATAGTTCTTCCTGCTCTCTTGCACTTTAGGCCTTATTATCACTTACTATCATTGCTGTGGTGCTTAATAAACTTTTACAAATTCATATTAAATTAAGAAAATAATATCTGTTAAATATGACTTCCTTTCTCCTGTTCCATCCCAGAAAGCCACCTATTTGTCTTTATGTGTGTTTTCTTAATGGGGAATGCTAAGGTTGATGAGAAAGCAAAGCTGACTTTACATTAAAATTGAGTTAAAATCTAGTAACTCAGTCCCTACGGCACTTAAGAAAGAAAGACGACTGGTTCTGCAGGCTTGTTCTAACATGAAATTGCTGCCTTCCTCATGCGCAAATCCAGACCCTGTGACATGCCTGTTGACAGCTCACTCTAAAACAACAATTGAAAATTGATGATCAACAAAAGGTAGCCTCTTAATTGCCATTAAAATGAGTGGAGCATCCTCCTCCTGAATGACTTAGAAAGAAATATTCAATGGCAATAAATACAAAACAATGCACACCGTTATATTGAATCATATGATGCAAACCATTTAATTGTACACACTGTCAGAGAGCAGCAAGAGCAGGATGTTACCTGATGGAAGGAAAGCTTGGACCCGAGGCAACCGTGATGGCAATGCCCTCACTGACAGGGCACAGTTCCACGGCACCAGAGGCAGGCCAGCAGAGCACGATGAGGACTGCAACGGGTCCTACGACCAGTCCAGCAAGCATCGTGCAAAGGCAAACTAACAAGCCAAATCCAAGGTCAACCCAGGAAACACAGAAATTTCAGGAACAGAGCAAGGGGCAAGCCCACCTATAACGTAGCCAGGGCAGGAATACGAGTAGGGAGGAAGCGATTCTTTCTCAGACACAGCCACTGAAATTACCTGGCAGCATTTTAACACAAAGTGCTTTCTTACGCAGCGTGTAATTCAACTGCAGAAAATATTGTCACCAGATTTAACGGGGCCACAGGAATATGTATGGTCAGAGCAGATTTAGGTGAATTCATAGATTGTAAGTCCACCAGTAGCTATTATAATTGTGACAGTTGGATTACCTGGTCCTTAATACCCAAATTGTTGATTGCTGAATTGCAATACTGGAGAAAAGATCACTCTAACTACTCTTTCTGAAAACATTTACTAGTCACCATTAAGAGCATGATGTCTTGGATTGATCCTTCATTTTCTTACAACAGCCTTTGTATTCTTTCAACAGAAAGGATTTATGGGATAACCGTAATGTTAAGGGTATGAAAGACCTCATTACAAAATGCAGACATAGAGAAGGAATATGTATAGACAATAAAGTCAAGAAAGTACATGTTGTCCAAAAAAATAAATTTTAAAACTATCTACCAAATCCTCAAAAACTTTTTAAGCAACCTAGACAACTAATCTTTGTGTGAGAGGATTAAGCAGGACTTGCACTAAAATTTGATGAGGATAAGCTAAAAAGATGGTAAGAGCATTTCCAAGAGAGTCTGAATAGAATAAAACCTAGGGTTAAACCTAAGCATTCATAGAAAAGTCCAAAACTTCACTAATTAGTTGTGACCTTCCACTAAATAGGAAACAATTGAAGCTGGTGAAAAAGTATGCAGGAAGCTGCATGGCCAAGGCAAAATATCAGGCAGAAGCTGACTGCAGAATCTGAAAGAGATGACCAAGTATCTGCAATAATGCATTGAATACAAAAACATATCAACCTTAATTGTCACAGTGCCACAGAAGGCAGATAAGCCAAAATGTATTAAGCAGCTCAGCAGAACATTACTGTCACTTCCAGGAAATGTTCATAGCAGATTGATATTACAGCAAAGGAAATCTAAAGAGAAAAAAGAAGGTAAGAAAAGAATCTACAGGTGTCAGAGAAAGGACATTATATACTGAATAAATACAGTGTTTTGAAGAGTCCTAGAAAGATCCACTGAAATGCAAAACGCTAATCACTATTAACCTGTGTCATTCTGAAATATCTTGTTGTTCCTGCAGAAAATGCATAGAGGATAATGGCTGGTTGTGGAAAACAAATGAAGTTAGTGAGCGTGGTGGGTTAACCTTGGCTAACAGCTAAATGTCCACCCAGCCACTCACTCACTTTCTCCCTCAGTGGAATGTGGGGAGAAAATAGGAAGACTGAGAATGCCCATGGGCAGAGATAAAGACAGGGAGATCACTTACCAATTACCATCGCAGACAAAACAGATTTGACTTGTGGAAAATTAACTTAATTTATTGCCAATTAAAATAAATATTTCATTACTGATTTGGGTAGTGGGAAACTACCAACACCTTGCCACCTACACCCAATACAGCAAGAAAGAAAGTCTATGTTAAAACAGCATACTTTGCCCTCTCTCAAGCCAAAACCTTGATATTGAAGGCAAATATTGAATAAACTTTCTCCCAGTTTCTGCAATTTTAGAAAGCACAAAGGGTAGCTCTAAGGAGACAGCACTAAAGTTTTGAACATTACTTTTATTCCTTTTGTGATCAGTGTTTTTAACAAGAAACTCAAAATTCCCATTAAGTAAACACTAGGCATTTTGTTATCTACAGAACTGGGTAATGATGGACAATAATCCAAAAGCAGAAAGAGTAAGAATTGGTAGAGCATCTCTAATAAACAAGTTATAGAACATCTGGACTACAGAAACCTATCCAACAGTAACAATTCTTGAGGAAAACCCTTGAGGCTTTTTACTAAATATCTGTGAAGACCAAAAAATGTTAAATGGATAGACCAGGTTATAAAACTGGGCAAATATAAAAGATTCAGGAACACATCAATTGCTAAATTTCTATTATGGAAAAGATGGATAAAATGGTTTGGAAATGTCCAAAGAATAGAAGCACAAGTAGTCCTTACCGCTCCAAACCCTGTAACAGTGAACCACTAGTAGAATCACAGAATGGTTGAGGTTGGAAGGGAGCTCTGGAGATCACCTGCTACTATGCTCTGCTCAAGCATAGTCACCTAAAGCTGATTTCCCAGACCCTATCCAGATGACTTTTGATATCTCCAAGGATGGAGACTCCACAACCTCTCTGGGCAACCTGAAAGACAGAGAGGAAGACAGTGAGTGAGGGTTCATACAGAAAAACAGCCAAAACATTTGAAGGATTAATTTTTTTTTTTTGAAAGACTCTATTTGCCTTTTGTTTCACAGAATTCAAGAAGAAATAAGAAAATACAAACTTAGAATATTAAGGTTAAATTTTTTAATTAAGTAAGTAGTTAAAACTGACGATATCATGTTATCATTGAAATGTTTGCATGTCTACCTATATGCAGAGAATACAAGACCTTGAATTTAGCTGTTACCTATCAAACTACAATTAAGAGGCATGATAGAATCTCACTGATTGTAAGACACCTTTACATATTAAAAAATCATTCTATTAAAAATAGAAACTATTTATGGAGATCTAACATATTTTTAGATCAAATAGAAGAGGAGATAAAATTAACAGACTTCAAAGGTGGGCTTTTTAATCCTTTATTTTAAAGCATTGTCACTGAATTGAAAGATTATAATTAGAAGGGAGATTTATAATTATAGGGGAAAATGCTGAATGTATCTGTTCATATAAAAGTGATCAAGATGCTGATAGCAAAGTACAAAATGTGTTTACCTGAAACTGCTGAGCTTCTTCAGCTTCTTTTTGTCTCCTAGAGACACACATTCTTAACCTAAACTGAAATTTAATATTTCTCTAGCTTTATGACATGCCTGTGGTACTATGGAAGGCAAATGCAGGTGATCAGGGAAAGTTATGGGTGCTTTAGATTCTCCACTAATAGCACCAAGCACACCATTTTATGTATTCTCTGTTACATGAGAAAGTTCTTGTCACAGAGCTGTGAACCCTCACTCAGATGTTTAGCTTTTATACTCCACGCAAAGCTTTCTATTTACGTTGGAAATTCCTATCTGCTTAGGATATTCTGGGAACCTATAGGCCTTACATACCCCAGAAAAGAATAAACACAAGGATACCTACAGAAGTAAAATGCCACTGAAATTACAGAGACATAGATTTAGACTTTTTCCAGTCTTACATTAAGTGAACACTAATTTTGCTTAACCAAATAACCAGCTCCTTAAATGATGAAGTAACCAGCTCTTTCATGCTTCATTAACTCTATTTTTGAGTCCTCTTTACTAAATCATAGCTTGCCAGTAAAGAATATTGCAGTAGGGAGGTATCGACGTCTCCTCAATTTATTAAAAATGCTTTAGAGTCTCAATGGATTAAACCATACTATATGCAGAAAAAAGGCAGTAATTCTTTCCGTTAGCACCAAATCAACACTTCAGATTTGTATTCCAAAAAGAGGATAAGAAACTTGCAAAGATTGCAGAAACGTGAAAAAGCTTAAATCTCTAAGGAGTTAAAAATTGAGTTGAATGAAAGTAAATGGATTCCTGCCCATGGAACAAATTACATTAAATGCTGTTGGCATATAAGATTTGTGAAATCGTGTCTTTTAGATGTACCTGCATGCACACAAAGAAGTCATCAACTAGTGCAGGACCATGAGCGATAAAATGGCCTCTTGATACCAGGACTGTCCCAGAAAAATGATCCTTCCCACAATGTAACACAAAAGTATATGTTTTCTGGAGACAAAGATGGAAAAAATGATAGATGAGAAAGTTGATATTAAATCCAACCTGCACATTGCCCAGAGCATCTTTATTTCTGTATAAGGAGCAGTAAACAGTGTATTTGAAATTGTAAGTTCCTTGGGGAAAGGAAAACTTTTGGTTTGTGTGTGTGCAATTTACTTTCACAGGCTACCCTCCAGTCAGCAGCTGGGCCCTGTGGGCTCTGGCGTGACATAAAGTAAGAGAATCTCCTACAGTGTCCCACCAGCTTGCAACTGCAAATTGAGATGTACCACTCCACTGTTACACCAGTGTTCCTGCTTGCAAACTGGGATCGTAAGTGCCATGAGTTTGCGTGGAAAGATTCACCATGGCAGGCCGTATCACATGCTTGGTGCTCTCTGCTTCTCTTCTCACCCAGCCTTCCAACTTCTGTTGCAAGGAAACAGCCTTCACAGAGGCACCTGCACCAAAATACGCGGGAAGGAGTTTATCCCTCTCTCAAATGAGCTTATGTTGCGGAGGGCAAAGCTCTGACAAAACAGCTACAGGCCCAGAATAGAGAAGGCTGCTGCTTGTTCCAGGCAGGAAAGATGAGTGTGAGGAGTATGTGCAGCAGGTGAGCATGAGGCTGGGGACGTGGCCTACAGAGAGAGTTCAGGATAGGAACAGGAAAAGTAGAGGCACAAATCTCTATTTGACTGGGCTATTGGAGAAAGACACACAGGGAAAACGAGAAATTGCTTTAAGAACAAATTCAAGGTCTTTCATCTGAATCTTGCCTGGTACTCTGTGTTATATAAGTCTGGTTCTGATCATAGAATCACAGAATCACAGAATGGTTTGGGTTGGAAAGGATCTTAAAGATCATTTAGTTCCACCCCCCCTGCCATGGGCAGGGACACCTTCCACTAGACCAGGTTACTCAAAGCCCCATCCAGCCTGGCCTTGAACACTTCCAGGGAGAAGGAACCCACAACTTCTTTGGGCAACCTGTTCCAGTGTCTCATCACTCTCACAGTAAATAGAGTAATTTAGGCTGAAAAGGACCTCTAGAGTCACCTGGTCCAAACACTTGCTCAGAGCAGGGCCAGCTTAGAGCAGGGGCAGCTTGAACATCAGCAAATGAAAGAGATATCAAAGACATTGCTGTAGCACAGAAATACATGCCCCTTCCTTGCTATTTGGTGTATAACATCGCTCTCATTTCTTTCTGTAAGAACATTTATCTTTTACCATTTTCTGTAAGACTAAAGGGATGTGGTAAGAATATTAAATAAAGACAAATATCTGAAAAATATTACAAATAGTCCATCACCTATTACATACTTATTGTGACAGAGTGCTTAGCAAGCAGTGGACATCTATATTCATTATCTGCATCCACTGAGGATAAAGTAGAGGTCACTCTTTACTCTTGGAGAAATTAAAAGAACAAAAACAAAAAATAAAAGAAAAGAAAAAGGAAAAAGGAAAAAAAACATCCTGAGAAATAGTGGTAAAGAAAAACCAGAAAGTCATCAATTTAAAAAAAAAACAGTGAATGCTCTAGACCAAGCAATCTTCTGAGTTAAAAATCTCAAAAAGCTTATTAATTAAATGTATGTATACTCAGCTGACATATTTAAAATACCATGGCTTCCTCAAAATTTTTGTTTGTTCTTCATAGACCTCTGCTTGTTGATATCTATCAAATGTGTTAAAAATGAGGAGCTTGACTTTAAACATGGAGCCACAGAAATGTTCTCCAACTGACAAAGCATACACAGCTCCAATTCAATATTCAAGTGAGCTGAAGCAACTAGACGTTAATGGCACTAGAAATAGTCATGACAACATGCTTGTCATTCTTTGTAAAGGAAGAGGAGTTGATTGAAATTCAAGCTGGTGAAACTCTAAGCAAACCATAAGGGACAAAGGCTACCTCTGAAAAATATTTTCCTGAAGTTTTTTAAAATATCATTAAAGCAAATAAGACTGTAGAAACAACAATGTGCACTCACTGGAATAGATATAATTACAATATTCCTCATTTTTTCCTTATCTTGACAGTTACTTCCTACAGCATCGTAAACTTGGCAAATATAAAAAGTCTTCCAGGAACTATTGAAGGTCCAGAATGCTAAGAATTGCATATTGTGCAACACCAGTAGGGCAGAACACAACTAAGTCACTTGTATCTACAGTTGTCCCCCAAAAAGTCTGATTTCAGACTCACCTTTATTCTAGAGAAAGTCTGCTTTCTTCACCAAAACAACTGCCTTTGCTCAGGAAGAACAGTTCTATCTCATGTATGACTTACGAGGACACATTTTTTTTCAGCTATATTCCCATACGATATTGTTAAATCCTTTTCAGAAATTAGAATGGCTTCAAGTCCTTCCATCAACAAATCAAAGTTTAAGACACATCTTTCTCTCTTAAATTTCCAAACAGTAAGAACTACAAAGCGCTAAAAGCCCTGGCTAGTTAAGAATAACCACAATTAGAGATAAACTTCCAACAAAATGTCTTCTTCTGGTCTTGCAATAGCACAGAGATGAGTAAGGGATAAGGTCTGACTTCTTCATTATTATTACGAGATATTTAAACTTGTATTTCAGCCTATTAAAAGTTATGTGCTCAGTAAAGGACAAACAGGACACATCTGGACTTCACAGTGAATGATTTGGACATTGTCTATTAACAAGCTGCCCCACGGACAACGAAGACACCATATTTTATGTATTTTGTCAGACATGATCTCAAATTAAATCAAGAATAGCAGTCACGCACCTGTGATAAGATGCATTTCTATTAGAAGATTGGGATAATGAGTTCTCATCATCTATGAAAAGCCCCATTATCTGGTGACTAAACAGCACATTACCAGTGAAATAAAAAATTATCAGAATGAACTCATCTTAATTTAGCCTGAAAAGGTTATCGTCAAGTGTATTTCCAGATGGGAAGACCTTTTAAAAAGCTTATAAAAGAAAACAAATTCATTTGTGAAACATTATAAGATCTGGTGTAACAGCTCTAAACAAGGTGTGAGAAATATTTCACACTACTGAAATTCACTGTATACAAACTGGACATCGGAGGGATGATTGAAAGTGGTTATGTTCCTAAGTAACATGTTAAACCCCATTATGTAATGCAGAATATGATTTGTTTGATTTCACTACTCTGTTACTTCACTGTATCCAGAATACCACTCCTCCTTACAAGAGGGTTGCCATTGCAAGGAGGCAAGGACTAAAAAGCAAGGCACTCCCTTTAGTAGGAATAATACTCCATTATCTCCATCCATTCTACAACCTTACTAACAGTTTTTATGTAGTAATACTTTCCTTTATAGTTTGAAAAATGTAACTTTCTAATTTCTGAAATATTACAATTAAAACCAGAAAGCTACAATGTAAATGGAACTGGAAGGGGTAAAACTCTTTATCTGTATAAATGAAAATATTATTGTATCAATGACAGAAAATCTGGGAACGTTAATATTCATTCTGTAAATCTGCTTATCTCCCAGGTTTTCTGAGATATTTTACTTTAACCCCTAAAAAATACTTTCCTTACATTTATTTTTGCAACTGCTCAATCCATAATTGTCTTCTGCACAAATCATGCCACTAATGAATGGAATTAAGTTTGTGTTCACTACCTCATATGCTGTTATTCCAAACATATATTATGGATCAACAGTGTTCGTCTTGGTATGAGGAGACGCACTACAAAGAATCACAGAACCACAGAATCACAGAACGGCTGAGGCAGGAAGGCACCACTGCCTCTAGTCCAATCCCCTTCTCAGAGCAGGGTCAGCCACAGCAGGTTGCTCAGGACCGTGTCCAGTTGGGTTTTGGATATCTCTGAGAATGGAGACTCCACAACATCACTAAGCACCATGTAACACTGTGATCATGACCATGTAAAAAAAAAAAAAAAAATCCTGTGTTTAAATGGAATTTTTTGCATTTCAGTGTGTGCCCATTGCCCTTGTTTTGTCATTGGATATCACTGAGAAGAGCCTAGTACCTTCTTCTTTACTCACCCCATCAGATATTTATACATATTCACAAGATCCCCTTTAGCCTTCTCTGCTCCAGAATGAACAGTCCCAGCTCTCTCAGCCTCTCCTCATATAACAGATGATGAAAGCCCTTAATCATCTTTAGGGCCCTTCACTAGATACACTCCAGTATGTTCCCATCTCTTTTGTGCTGGGGAGCACAGCACTGGACCCAGCAATCCAGATGTGTCTCATCAAGGTTCTCTGCTCATCAACCAAGCTAGTCGCCTCTTGATAGAAGGCCATTAGGTTGGTCTAACATGATTTCTTCTTCATAAATCCATGCTCATAACTCCCTATTACTGTCTTGTCCTTCATATCATACTTGATAAATTCAGAAATAGTTATGAGGATTGTGTGCTCCATCAGTTTCGCAGGGATTGAGGTGAGGCTTACAAGCCTATAGTTCCCTGGATCCTCCTTCTGGTCTTTCTTGAAGGTAAGGGTGACATGGGTATGTCCAGTTTGTTTAAACATGCCATAACCTGATCCTCCCCCACCAAGAGTAAGTCTTCCTTTATCCGCTTTCCCTCAGGTCTCAGGTGCCTGGGATTCCTGAGGTCAAATCTTGCCAGTAAAGACCGAGGTGAAGAAGGCATTGAGTACCTCATACTTTTCAATGTCCTTTGTCACCAGGGCCACTGCCCCATTCAGCAGTGGGCCCATGTTTTCCTTGGTCTTCCTTTTGCTGCTGATGTACCTGTAGAAGCCCTTCTTGTCGCCATTCAGATTCATCTCTAGATGGGCTTTGGCTTTCCTAATCCCAGCCCTGCCTGCTCATACAGTGTTTTTATTTTCCTCTGGGTCACTGAACTACATCTTTTAGATGGATATAATTAAGAAACTTACATTAATTATGTGCCCATGGCAAATAAGAAGGTTTAAGTAACACTTTACCTGAACTAGTAACAGGTTTGGGTTGGTTTATTTGTTTTGTTTTTTGTTTTCAATTGGAAGCTGTCCTTACATATATAATGGCACTGGATACAATTCCTGCCTGACCAGTTGTTTACAAAAATATAATGAACTGCATAAAACTTACCACAGAGCCTTAAAAGGCATTAATGCTGCTCACTATAAAAAGTGGATGAAAATGAAGCATTCTCTGTAAGACAAAACAGCAAGAATTCACAACTATTGGTTAGGTGTCAAAAGTGCTTACAAAACGTACAATAGGACATTATACTGGTTCTGAGAATTGCTCCCCACTACAGCAAAACACCCAGAGATTTGAGCTTTGGTAAGAGAGTTACTTGTTCATAGTCATTAGTGACACTGTTTCATCATGGGTAGGAATGCATATAGCACGAAGAACAGTTAAAAAAATACTTCAACTGACAAAGTTATTTCCCATAGTTCATTTTCATTTTATAATAATGAACCTGTGCAGAATTTTATACCAGCATCAGCCTGTGAATTGGATTCACTCAGGAATGTCACAGCCTTTCTTCCCTGTGAGGACACGTTATATTGCAGTAGGAGCTTTTAGAAGAGTTGGAGATCATTACCTATGATACAATTGCTTTCTTGTTTTGTCAATGGTAATTTTGGTCTGGTGAGACCTTTTCTGGACATTGTTATTTCACCCCTTTTTTGATATTCGTTGTAGTTGATAGTGTGCTCTGAGTCTGTCCAGTTTCTGTAGGTCTATGAATGACATTCCTATTGACAAAATAGCTGAAAATTCAAATATATTGCTTTGTGCTTGAGATTAAAAAAAAAAAAAAAAAAAAAGAAGAAGGATATAGTGTAAAAAGTTCCCTGGAAATTTATATCTTGCACAAAGGAAACACTCTAGTAATCAACTAATGAGCAGTAACTTGACATTTCATCCTGGAAAGACTGCTGCTCCTACTCCATACCTGAACAGACATCATCCACAACAACAGCTTGTAGCCCTGCTCCTGTGTAAGACATGACTCCCCCAACTCCCACCAAGTCCACGAGTCATTAGGAGTGCAAAAGCCAACACCTCCAGCACCCCTGAAGGAAAACATTTTATGTAAGGGTCTCATGGCTCTCTCCCATTATATAACGGGAGATTCTGATTTGCAAGAAAAAGACAGGTTAGACTAATGGCTCTGGTAAGGCAGCAGTTCCTGCGGAGTTTTGAACTCAGGGGAGCCAAGAGAAGCTGTCTCACAGAGAGGCAAGCCCTGGTCAGACAGCTGCTCCTGGCCTTGCTGCCACTCTCAGCTCCTATAGAGTGTCCTCCAGCAGTGTGGTTGACCCAGGAGGCACTGTTTCAAACAGGATGAAGTTACTCACCACATTGCAAGACAGCCTGAAGTCAACGGGATCAGGAGTTACTGCCTCACAGGGAGCAGCATATTTGTGCAAGACAGCCATTTCTGGTCTGTCCGAGTTCTCGCAGCTGTCCAAGATCTGTCTTTTGCTTAAAAAATAGCAGGATGGAGTATCAACTCACACTTGCAATTTAAATAGGCCTCATCTCAAAAATGAGGAATACAGAGTCCAATCTGAACTCTCACAAAAAAAAAGATCTTTCTCATGAATAATATTACTTCCATCAATAAGCAAAAAGGACAACAGCATATCTAAGGTCTTTCCTCAGATTGCCCCATTTTATCTAAATAAGAAATATAGAACAGGACCATCTTATTAACATGTTTCTACCCCTCATTCACATATGCTATACATGAAGTAATTAATATTTAGTAATTAATATACATGTAATAGTAATTAATATACACGAAGTAACATACATGGAGTATGTTATGCTAATACTTCAAAAAGACTTTGGTCTTCACAGCTAGTGTAGGACAGCCACTATGAACTGCAGCTAGATGACTGAACCCCAGGTTTAAATGCATCTTAATTTCTACATACATTTAAATGGCAGTTATGTCCCAAATGTCTAGCATACTAGATCTAAATATACAGCAAATCGGTACATTCCAATTATTCTGCCACATCTTCAGATACTATTCAAAAGCATTCTGAGCAGAGAGAACCGTACCTAACCATTTTCATGAATTGTATTCAAACTCATTGATTTTTAAACAGATATATGTATTTGATATTAAACCTGGCAGGTCTGGGATTTTTTTTGTTGTTTTAAACAGATCACATTATGTGCAAAAATTTGTAATACTCAAATTTTGGTGGTATGTATGCCATCCTTGGCAAAGGCTTTTTAGTTTCATAATTTTGATGCCTAGAGACCATTTTTCTGTTTCTATAAGTGCTTCTACAGGTCAATATTCTGAATTGCTTTTAAGTAAATTTAGACAAAAAAAAATCCAGTTTTCCCATTTACACTGTACCTGCCAGTTTATTCAGAAACTGATATTAGGAGTATGGCTGAATTTTAACAGAAAATACATTGGATGTGAGCTTAATAGTTCTGTATCCAGTTAAATAGTTTTGCACTCATTGGTTATCCAAAACGCTGTTTTTCTATTGGAGGATAACTCAGTAGCTGGTTTAGAAGCTGACTTTAAAGTCCCATGTGTCGGGATGGAATGTATAGTCCAGATGATTTCTGATGAGTGTAGAGGGAGAAGAGGGAAACAAAATCCCAAACTAAGCAAACAAAATACAAACACACACACACACAAGACGAAGAACACCAATAGCAAAACCAACCAAAGAATCCTTCTAATTTAATGTCAGGTCCTATTGTAATGAAATCATACAAGTTTCCGTGAGATGGCAATGCCCAGCAGAAATAAAAACCCAGCATAAACGAATCTGCTTCCTCAAAAAAGTAAGAGCAAGTTCAGCTTTTCTTCACATTCTTTACACCACATCCCATCTGCAATGAATGGAAGGACACATACAGATATTTTTAAACTGGATTTTTTATTGGGGTTTTTGTTTACTTTTTTTCAGTTTTAATAATAGATACCCACCCTTCAGAAAATTGCAAACTTTGTAATTAAGAGATTGCTGGAAACAGAAGGATATTCTGTACCACCTCAGTCCTGTATTCTCATACATCCTCTGAGGCAACCACCTCTGGCCACTATCAAAGACGAAACAATTGGTAAAGTTGCTGCCTAACACAGACTGTTCTTTTGTGCAGGGGCTCAAACAGTCAATTTAATACCTTGGTCTCCTGATGTGTTATGAACTGTCATGACAATGGTTACTCATCATCAACATGTCCAGTTTTTAAGGTGATGAAGATAAATAAAGCATCATTAGATCTCTAGCTATTATAACTTGCAAATGATAAAGATTAAAGCAATCTGTTTGGTTTTAGGACTGCTCTCAGCTGATTAGTCATTTGAGAACCTACATTAAAAATACATAAATGTGAAAAAATTTAAAAGAAATGTATGAGACGACCAGGAAAAAAAGTGGGAATGTTATTTTTTATACCTGAAGGTGCAGTGTTGTTACACCTTGCAAATTAGACATGGTCAATCACATTCATTGACTGGGGAAGAAATCTATAGTTCCTTCAGATGTGAAGGTTTATTCAGTTTACTGGTGAGAAAGCGGGCATTAATTATTTTATTGTTGTTGTGTTTTCATCACTAACATTAGAGTACGGTGATTGCAAGGAAAAAGACAGTTGCTGGGACTGTTTTTAAGATTTCATATCTGCATGTTAATCAGACCACTGCAGAAACTGAACTTCCTGATTTCATTGGACATTATATGTGATCTGTTTTCATCCCAAACCAGGACACGGTACACTCACAGTATCAAATGAAGTGGAAACACTGCAGGCATAAAAGGCCTGTGCCTTCAAACCGGAACTGGTTATAGAGCTGTGTCTAGGTTTACCGCGACAGCCCAGTTAACCACCCTCTCTTTTAGTTGATAGAAAATTCTCTTGTAATTTTTCAGGTGAATTATCTTGCCGATCAGACTATAAAGTGAGATCCTTATTATAATAATAAGGGAAAAGATAAGTTGTTTTAGAACAACACATAATTATAAAAAACAGCTCATCCAAATTACAGAAAAATGTTTGCTGAAATACTCACTTTTTTCATAACATTTTTATTAACATTTCAGTTTAACCTCTTTTTAAAACCTATATATAAACTAATGTATCCAGGGAGACTAAATGAAATGGAAAGTTCATCATACTTTTTTAAACAATATAAAAAGCCCCATCTTAAAAAAAAAAAAAAAGTGTTACATAACAAATTACTTTTAAAAGTACTCTAGTAAAAACACTATATTTTTAAAAATACTAAATACATGAATCTTTTCCAAACTTAACTTAGGCTTCCTTTTTTTTTTAATATTATGACAGAACCTTAAATACACGACCACACACTGTTTTTCACTGTGTTTTCTGGCTTTAAAAAAACAATGGAGAAGAAAAAATCAATCAAACCCAGAAGACCTGCCGTGCAAACTCCAGCATCTCCTGGTAGATCGTCAGTGAAGTTCTACGCAAACTTCACCTCGAGCTAACCCACTAATCTGCAGGAGCAATAGACTGCCACCTTCTAGATGTACCACAACCAGAGGGGAGCGAAGTATGTGTTTTGCCAGTAGGTTTCACTGATACTTACTGACAAGAGAGAGCAATCTGTTCAGCCACCTGTCATTCTAAGTCCTAGTTCCTTGCTCTAGGTCCAGTTCAAGACCTAAGTCCTGACAAACATTTGCTCCCTTCTCACCTGGCACTACTATTTATCAGTTCTCCATCTCCAGCCCTACAGATGAAAATACTAAAACACTACACCAAAATACTGACTGAGAGCAAGAATACATATGAAAGCCAACTCTAGATTAAACTACGAAACAGACCAAAGTTAAAACAAAACAAATTCTTACTGCTAATTGTGCCTCATAAATAACATAACATTGTAGTATTTTTGGCTTGCTTAATCTTCCTAGATGAAATATACATATATACATGCATATTTCTATATTTTATATGTATATATACCCAAAACCACAGAGGACCTGCCTCCTTCACACAGTCTTGGAGTAAATACCTATCATTTCATGTGCACTGTGGGCAAGCAGCTTGGACATGAAAACACATTCAAAACCAGGTCTAAAGATATTAGAATCATAGAATCGTTTAGGTTGGAAGAGACCTTTAAGATCATCGAGTCCAACCATTAACCTAACACTGCCAAGTCCACCACTAAACCATGTCCCTAAGCGCCACATCTACATGTCTTTTAAATACCTCCAGGGATGGTGCCTCAACCACTTCCCTGGGCAGCCTGTTCCAGTGCCTGACAACCCTTTCAGTGAAGAAGTGTTTCCCAATATCCAACCTAAACCTCCCCTGGCGCAACTTGTGGCCGTTTCCTTTCGTCCTATCGCTTCTTACTTGGGAGAAGAGATTACACACTCGTAGCTTGCTGGAGATAGATCCACAGCTAGAAAAGGCTATCCATAACTTTTTTAGTCAGCTAAATTTCATGTTACACACAGAATTATGAACTAATTATATTTATTTACTGCCTTTATTATAAGAAATAACAATCTCCTCTTAAATAATCTATTTTATAAAGTCAAGCTCTGACATAAAACTATGGCAAATAATAGCCAAGAGAATTATTAATGAAGTGTGTTTTTGCAGCTAAATGAAATAGAACAATCACAATACCATGTTTCCAAACACCTTCTTCTCTGACAACATTCTGACTGAGTTTTAGAGTTTAAACATTTTCTGAATAGCAATACCAAATAATCTATGAACAATTCATGCACATTGGTAGCTTTAAGGGTTATATGAAGTACCCTAGACTTACAGAATAGTTGCTAAAAGGAGAGAAAACTCAAATACTTTTGAATTACCCTTAATCTCATATATTTCAGTGAAGTCAAATGATAAAAATTCTCTCTTTTTTTTAGGGTTTTTTGCTTTTAATTCTTAATAACCTCCATCATCATAGTTATTAGAATGTAATAAAATGGTTACTCTGTGAAAGACCATCATAACAATCATCAATTGTCAAAATGCTATTGTTTGAACATGAAGGATTTTTAGTAGTAATTCAGATTTTGCTAAGCTCTGACATAAGGTCTTTCTAAAAGTCTACCCTCAACTTTTCCTTCCCTTATGAATAGGAGAAGTTTAATTTTAAAAAGCTGGAAATTACTGTAAGATTTTATAGGTTTTGCACTACTTTTCAGTGAACGTGTATCAAGAATCCCTCTACCAAAATCACACTAGTTTTCCATCGGCATAAGTGTTAAGTGAAATCAGGGTTAAGCTCCACAGGTTTTTTAAGTGATTCTGCTATATTTCATTTTCTGATTGACAGTATTGAGAAAAAGGGAATAAGAAAGGAAAGATTTTTTTAAAGTCATTTGCATTATATGGAGCAAAATGCTGACTGCTTTTCTTGAGGAGGGGGTGGAAGGGGTTTGAGTATTCAATACTATTTTTTGAGGGAGGGGGATTTAAGATCAGGAGAATAGTTTCTTTTGTACAAAACTGTCCTCTTACCTGATTGCACTATTCTTCTACGCTATCAAGTCTGAATCGTACTTTTTAGAAGGCTGTGCCTTAATAAATAAATAAAGCATACCCAATGTCATGGGCTGCAATTATGCTCTGAAATAATAATACCAACTCCTGATATCCTTCTTTCTCTGTATAACAAAATAATTCATGATAGTACACCTGGAATACTTGCCATCTTGCCACGTCACAGGAAAATACTCATCCCTGAATACTGTGTGTAGACTGGAAAACTTGTCGCAACATTCATTGTATTACTTGCAACCAGTTTCAAGTTACGTTGGTCATTTAGTTTCCACTGTCATGAATCATAGTTTTAGTTCACTTTAAGGATGATCCCCAGCTACGATGAACATAACGGCCAAAGGCAGGTCTAGAAAATCATTTGCCTTTTATTTATAACAGATTGATTTTGCCAGACTAGTTCAAACACTGAAATTGCCTTGTTTAATCTGTTTAATCAATGTCCTCAAGGCACTCCATACTGCATTTCAAACTCTTTGCTAGCCAACATAAAATTGTTTTATGAGGTTAAACAGAAAGTTTATCTACCTGGCTAAAAATGAGCAGTAAGGGAGAAAATTGCCTTGTTTGTTGTTTTCCTGACAAGAGTTGACCAAATGCTTTGCAAGATTATTTCCTGCTGCCCAAGAAGGAGCATGCAGTCTGGCTCCTCAAAAAAGCTTACTTCTCCTATCAATACCCCATGAATTGCTGAGCCTTCGACAGCTTGTGTGAACATTGCTGTCATTAAATATGCAAAAGAAGGAGAAGGGGTAAAGGGAGGAACGGGAAGAATCAACATCAACTTCACCACTTGGGATCCTTACCACTCTATCTCGCTAGTCTGCATCCTCACATCTCCTCAATTTACCAAGCTGACTCAGCATCCTTTCCTCTCCAGCTATTTAATGGGTAGCTATTTTAACACTGCATCTAACTACTTTCCCCCTTTTTTCTTCTTACTCCAGAATTCTTTCTGAGTTTTCCCCTTCTTGGTCCATCTGCTTCCCCCAGGATTTACCAGGGTCTTTTATACCTTTGCTACTATCTATATCTCTACGTACTGTAGGCTGGCTGCCTCCTCATCCGTACCCGATCTGCATCTGCTTAAAACTTCCCTCTTACAATATGACCATGCTTACCATCTTACTAAGCCTGTGCATACACAGCACACGCTTACCTTACCACCTTACGCAGACCAGCCAAAGGAGTATCTCCCCTTCTTCCCTGCCGAGAAATGAGCCTCCTCTCTATTCATGTGAACCTCTTTTCCATCTCACATCCTCTACTTCTTCCCTCTTTTGGCTCTTCCTCATAAACTTTGCTCTCATCAACAAAGGGAAAAGGAGAAAAAGATACTAGCCAAGATACACTGAAGGAAAACCAAAATCAAACAAGCAAACTCACACGATACACACAGCTAGGGACTGTTACTGTGCTCTCAGCCTAACAGCATTCTCACTGCTCTGTCTTCTGTGCTGCTAACTAGCAGCCTCCATTGATTTGTATTATTGTATATTTAATATAATGGTCTACTTAATCCCATTAGAAGTGAAATCTTTCCATACATTTGTCTTTTACCTTTGTTACTTTCCCTGTCCATTATTTTTTTTTTTCCAAAGGGGAGGGTAAACTGCAGTGCCATCAACATCAAAGATACAGGTGCAGCATAGACTTCTAGAGAGGCATTTTGCTGTTTATATTTTGTGTTCCATTCTTTCCTTCCTATCTCCTCTATTTATTTGATTTTTTTTTTCTTACTGGTAGCTGAATGTTGAGCTCATGTTTTCATAGAATTTACCAACTCTGACTGAGATCATTTTCCTGAGTGGTAATAGCTAATTTGGAGTCTATCAAAGCAAATTCATAGGGTAGTTTTGTCCACAAGCATTACTTTGTGTTTACTGACACTAGATTTCATCTGCATCCTACGCCCCATCCACTCAGCCTCCTGCTACATCTCCTCACTGCTGGATTTGTGTTCTGCCCTGAATAATTGTAAAGCATTCAGAAACTGTTCACCTTTTTTTGTGATTGTTTCTAAACATATGAATAAGCATACAACACAGCAGGTATCACAGTGTGGTGGAGTCCCTTCTTTATAAATGTGGGCCACATTTTTTGCTTTTTCTTTCCAAGTTTTATTTAAATATGAATACAAGAAGATTAGACTTATCTTGGAGTTCAGCAGCCCTTTAGAGTAAAGGCACAAGAGGCAATGAACAGGTATTAGGAAAAACTTTTTTGCTCTGAAGGAGGTCAAACACTGGTACAGGTTTTCCAGAGAGGTTATGGAAACTCCATCCTTGGAGATGCTTGATTTTCTATTGAACAAGGCTCTTATAGCCGAAGCAGAGGTTTACAACTCCTATAAATTACACATTTATTTATCAGGATATAGTTAATATTGGCTTTCCTTGAGTCCAAATATAGATGTACTAAACAGCAGTATGTAAGTATTCTGCAACACTGTGATGGTGTAGCCAGACAAAATGTGTGACCATTTTACATAAGTATGTGGGCAACGGGACCACCAGAGATGTGTAGTTGCATGGAAGAGCCATGCAAGTAACAAAAGGTTTCAAGGTAAAGAAGCAGCAGGGACTGCAAATATCCATGCTTTGAGCAAGGACTTGAACCAGACACCCTCCAAAAGTTGCTTTCAACCAAAGTCACTCTACAGCTGAAATATTTTTGTAGTCTAAAGTCTATAGTTATTTACAAAGCACAGTAAGTATGTTTTCTGTGCTTACCTCTCCTTTTAGCATACAAAGTAAACACAAAATTCAGGTTGGAATTATTACTAATAACTGTGTTCATATTTAAGATAATTGCAGTAGCTTAAGTTCAGTAAACTTCCTTTTTTTAGTAACCACCTATTTTGTGTAGCAAAAACTTTAACACTAAAAATTCATACAGAGCTTAATATCAATTAAAGGTAAAATAAAATTTAAAAAAAAAAATTCTTAGATCTGATATATAATGTAATACTGTGACATAATGCAGATAATTACACTGGTCTCATCTCAAGTCAAGTGTGATCCAAAGAAAAACATCTGAAATGTCTTTAGACTTTAACTTCAAATAGTCCTTTGGCAACATAAATGTGAAGCTTTCTAAGCTTATGTGTGGATCTTGAGTGCTTCTCATGTAAGAAATCATCTATTAAGGGATATAACTAATAACCTTTGATTTTAAACCTCTTTGTTTTGAGAGTTAACTGATTTATGAAAACTATGGAGTGGTATTAATAAAAATTATAATGTTCTTGTTGATGATTAGCTAAGTCAGACACATCAGTCATTAGAGCTACAGACTGAGTTTCACTTGACTCAAAGAGATGACAGTTACAGACAGAGTATTTTATCAATTCATTACACATTTCCCAATTTACTTTTCTCTTTTTAGCTTGTAACCCAGAATCTTTCCCATTATTTGTGCATTAAAATATTGTACTAATGGGAAAATTAGCAGGAAGAAAGAAATTGAAGAATTTTTCCTGAGCAACCTACAATGGATGCTAAGACAGGAAAAGGATTAAGGGGTTTTCAGGTGGTCTAAGCTAGCATTATGTATCTGTTATTTAATTACCATTTAACACTAACTATTATACATCTGTTATTTCATTACCATTTAACACCAACTAGAACGGAGAAGGCAATCCACTCGGAGAGTTGTGCTGATATATTTCCACTTTCTTTGGATAACATATTCTCTATCAACAGAACATATTAGTAGTGGTCCTAACTGGAAGACTCTTGTACATAGAGGATTTAAGGACCAACCTTACAGTTGACTTGAGTAGGTGCAGCCTGTGCTGTGCTGCACATACCACTTGGCTGCTGGATGAACTTCAGTGCACTGATTGTAACAGAGAAGCCTGGATGTGGCTCCCACTTAGCAGCTGGTGATTAAGATACCTGCATGTCTCATCTTACCTTGAAGTAAAGCAGCATGTTTTCAGATACCATCCATTTGTTTGACAGTAGAAATGATTAATAGAGTTGCTTCCTTCTAAGAACATCCTATAAAAGCTCTCAAGACTACAATGCTGGTGAACCTTTCCACAGACAGGATCCGCGGAGTGCAGTGTGCCATGTCCTGATTGGAGGTCCATCTGATGCTGCACAACTCAGGCTTCCCAGCATCTGAAGGGACATAAGTTTATCTATGCTATCCTCTTTTCCTTTCTCATTTTATCTCCAAGAAATAATACTTTAATCAATACATTATGGGCTCTAACTGCCTTTCTTACTGGAATCCATAACGAACACTTGCCATGGTGTATTACAATATTAAATATTTAGCTTTGAAAAATCCAAAAGTAAGGACAATGTATATACACCAATATACTGTTTGCCTTTGTAGTATCAGAACTTATGATGATGATGATTTAGTACGTGCCATAGGACACTGTATTAAAATATAGGGGCCACAACGCAACTCATTTAAATTTTCTGTTGAAGCTTTTGCTAGAGTTTGCATACGGAATACAAATAACTCCATATCAGACACCGAAACAACTTCTCCAAGCCATCTCAGCTGCTAAGTTGATGGCTGCACGGCAGAACCCAGCGTATCAGCTCTGGAACACAGACTTTTCTTTTCAGATATTTCTTGGTTTCTGAGCATAAATTAGCTCCACCACTCCCCTATCTAAACCCTTTTTAATTCAATTTTAAGCTACTAAAGGCATAACAACACATTATATCTTACAGAAACAGGTTATTTTCTATAGCATGAGGAATTGCATTAAAAACCTAGGAAGCCAAGCTAGAGAGATTCGAAGAATGATGCTGGGACTTACAGGTAAACTTTCTAACAGAGAGAAATCATTTCTGAGAAAGCCCAAATGTGGGCATTTTAGCCACTTAAGATCTATCTAAATATAGAATTCAGAGTTAAATGTTCAGATTCACAGTGAGGTATTTAGCTTTCTAGTGAGGTATCTAGCTTTCCAGTTGCATCAGCCTTTAAAGTTAATAAAACTTTGATTTGTAATGAAATGCAAAACCTTCCAACAGTTCTTTGGTGACTATATCTTAAATCACCATTTCTGAATCCGTTGGCAATGGATTATTTTTTTATTTCTTGAATGGTGACAATGCCATCTGACTGTTTACAGTAAATGTGTTTCTGTGGGTAAAAACTAGTGACTGACAGGTTGAGCTGCAGTTCCCTCCCTTGTTTCTGCTGTAGACATGAATGAGTGAGTGAGCTGTTCGAGGGCCTCATGCCACAGTGGCTACTTGCTCAAATGCTCCTGGGGAGCTCCAGGGGAGGAGGCAGGGAAGTGGAGTGGGGGGTGAATTTGCACTTATAACCTGCAGTTTGGGAGCATATAAAAAAGCATACAGAAAGACTCTGGAACAGGACTATCCAGGAACAAATTTTCAATATGTGAATCCCAACAGTGAACTTTATTGTTACTCAGTCATATTAAGACAGCCTACTAAAATCCCTAATGGCAGTTATAGCCAGTGCATGGATCCAAATAACTCTGGTAGGGCACCATGAAGCAGGAATATCTGTCTGATAATGCGTCTATAATACAGAAAGGCTTTAAACGTGGCATTGACATGTTTAAAAGGGCACTTTTACTTACCCTCCCTCTGCTTCTTTTTTCCTCGCTATTGTACTATTATATTGGTGCTTCTTTTGTGCAAGTAAAAGCATTAATTTGACAACTAAATAAGGATAAACTAGATCAGGAAATCAGAGCCACAAGCAACTAAAGTAGCATAAAAGAGAGAAAGGTGTAAATCTCTGTTGATGGTATTGACACATGAAAGAGACCACTGAACTAGAGCATACATAATCCTAGTGAAATCACAACATTTGAATCATGTTTTGCTTAAGCAAAGCTGAAAAACGCTAGAGTGTCTTCCCAAGAAACATGGCATGACATTGTAGACACATCAACAAATGCTTTAACCTGTAATAGTTCTACACTCTAAGGTCACTCAGCTAAAGTCTAGCCCAAGTGAAAGTAATCCTTACATAGATTTTGTTGTTTTCAGTATTCACGTAAAACATTTGTCCTTTCCCTACCAGGTATGCTATGGCTGCTTTTAACTGGCTGCATAGGGATAGATCCTAAACAGAGGGGAAAAAATTCTAATTTAGAAAGTAAATAAATAAGTCAATAAGTAAGTCAGTAACATATAACTGCAACATGATCAGAGGGAAAGACATGAAAGAAACAACATGAAAATAATCATGGAGAGTAAGGATTTGAAACGAACTTAGGATCAAGAAAGAACAATATGTAAATCTAAATAACCCAAGCAAACAGAAAGTCACATATTCTGCTAGAGATATCACTGCACAAGGCATTTCACAACAAACATCAATGCAATTTATAAAAAAAAAAGTGGGGAGGGAGGTATACGTATATATAGACAGATTAAAAAGAATCTATAACAAAGCAAGCAAGCAAACTTACATCAAAGAGCAGTGCCAAATCATTTACTGAGATTATCCCAATTTATAACTCTGAAAAATACTGAAGTGCAGTAACAGAAAATAAATAAAATAAAAACATTCCTCTATTACAAAACTGAATTGTAACTAGTTTTGTTTCATTTATAGGCATGAGGTGTCTTCTTTCCTTTAGGTGTTTGAAAATTCATTATGAGGATTGGAAGTTGAATATTGAAATATCACAATAAAATTAGCCATCTTTATTTTACTATTTTTGAAAAATATAGAAAATTTGAAATGTAGAAAAATGTAGAAATGTAGATTATTTCCACATATGTCAATACAGTTGCTGGGTATGTCTATATCTTCCCTATAGACCCATTCAAGATGATGAAAGGATAAAAGAGAGGAGTAACTCTTTTACACTGGCTTCTCACGTAGGCACTCCCAGGATTTGTACAGATAAAGTCTGTAGCCACACAAGGGTGTTACAGAAAGATTGGAAGGGCTGAATGTCAAGCACATGAGCTCTTCCACGGTAACTTTCCCATTAGAAACATATTCTGCACTAAGCAGGTTTATTAGTCAGGGTAACCTATACCTACACTGTTCTAAACTAAACCACCGCAGATGTGTTTAGTGGGGAAGAAACATTTAGACAGTCATAGTGAAATAGATCTTTCCACTAATGTCTTTCTCCAACTGTTTTTTCTTTCTTTGTTTGTTTTCTTTGGTGTGTTTATCAGTTTGGGCTTTTTGGGTTTTTTTGCAGCTGGTCCCTGATATAGACACAGTCTTGGCTGATACTCAGTTCACTGGGAACTACATTCAGAGGAAAGCGCACCTCTCCACCGGAAAAGCTCAAAGACTTGAATAATCAAGAAAAGCTGTTACTTGATTGTTATATTTGGATACCCCAACATTATTTATTATTTTAACCTTCAGCACTGTAAACAAAACGTTGAAAACGAGAGCTACAAATAATGAATGATTTTACATTAGTTTATGGAGATCCAAAAAATAATAATGAAAACAAAAAGTCTTTTATTTCAAATGGATGTTAATTCCAAACATATTTATGACGTTTAAAGCAACAGCTCATCACTTTTTATCAGAGCAAAAAAGAAGGCAGGAAAAAATGTGTTTAAATATTAGGAACATGGGCATCATTGTAATGAAATAACCTGATTTTCCATTCAGTCTCAAGACCTGATTGTTATAGCGAAAGATGCCTTGCAGGAGGCAGAGAATAATGGGACTTTCTCTTCAATGTTGTAATAGTTAAGGATCAGCTTAAACTGTACAACTTTTTTTGTATACCTGTTACATGACTTTTCCCAGACTTTGCTATTATACTTCTAGATTATAATTTTGATTGTTTCACTGCCTCCAGAAAACTTACAATACCTTACTTTTGGGGGTAGCTTTAACTCATTTTAGACTATGTCCTCACACTTGACTAATTGCAACATCACTGAGATGTCAGTGATTGGGCTGGGAGAACGAGTGGGGATGAAAATCTTAAGCTCCAATTTTCTCTCCAGCTACAGGGGAACACAGATATGCAATCAAAGCAAATAGTAGAAGATTGCACAATGCAGCGCCCCATCCTAAACACTTAATCACTCCATTAGTTCCATTATTGAACAATTGCATAGGCATTAACAGGCATTTCTCTCATTTGGATACCACAACATCTTTCTCTTGGCACCAGCTGATACAATGCTTATGCTGTATGTCTGGCTATTTCAAAAGACATTTTCAGCTGGGTAGTTGTTTTTGACAGTCCAAATATGCACAATCAAGTAATTTGTTAATGCATGGAAATGATGTAACAGTTATCTCATCAAAAATAGGGTGAGTTATACACTGCCAAGGCCATAATACTCAACTTACTGGATATTACTCAAGTATGAACACTTCAGAACAAAAAATATTCACCAAGACCAAACCTATGTGAAAAGGGGTTACTTCAACTTTTCAGCAGGATTTGGAGTGAACAGAATCCCTGAAAATAGAGAAGAAGGCGGGGAGGGGGGGGGGGGGGCGGGGAATTAACACACAAAAAACCCCACACAAAAACAAAAACCAGACATCAACAGACATTACTGCTGGATCTAAGTCTGAAAAAAACTTTGGATGACTGTTCACAAGGACACAGGAAGGGAAATGAACAGGTATGTTTTCAAAGCAGACAAGTCAAGGAACAAATAGCAAACAGCAAACATGCTGAAGGAAAACTAAGAAAAGCTATGTCCCCAAATCAGCCAGACTAAAAGACATCAGGGTAAAATGTATGTAAAGGGATGCCTTGCCTTTTTAGGGTATTTCTTTAGCAAACTGAAGTGTAGTGTTACTGGGTCTTGGGAAGTTATAAAATTCTCATTCTTCCCGCTTCAAATACTGTGTGTCATTAAAAAGACAACACGAGAAGGTGGTAGAAAGCCTCGCAGAAAGCACATGGGGAGAAAACGCAGGACTGCATGGCACCCAGAGGTCCAGTCAAGGCAGGCTGTCTATGGAACAGCAGGCCTGCACCTTTCTGGGTTCAGCGCGCATGAGCTGGGGCCGAAAAGAGCACTGCAGCAAACGTGGTCTGCAAAAATGACAACGGTTTGAAAGAGAAGGAATAACAATGCATTAAAACAGCAACTGATATGTTGCAGGCTGAAAAAGAAGATGGAACAGTTTGGATAATGTACTGCAAAAGGGAACGTTAGTCTGATGGAAAGGATTAGTATTCAAGGAGCATATGTATTCTTATCTCAAGGCCGGACATGTTATTTCACATCCACAGTGCAAGGCAATTGCCCTATTTATACTAGAAATGTTGCTCTCTTTCTTGCAAGAAAAAAAGTAGTACTGGACATCAATGACAGTGTTTATTGCCTCTAATAAAATTGCAAATGACAAAAATGTGTTTGCTCTCTGTAAGTTCGTCAACACACAAAATGGCTGTCTGATTTTATTTTCTGTGGCACCAATAATAGTTCTTTATCAAGAAATAAAAATGTCCCCATCTTAAAAATAATACAATAAATAAAGTGGTTTTGTTTTAGTGTTAATGAGCAAAAAGTAAAAGTTGGAAGAGTGAAACACTGATTCAGAGCAAAATTGTACCTGTAGGTGAGAGGTTCGCTCGTTATCAGTTCTTACTTCCAATGACCATTTTACAAATCCTCAGCCCTACTGCAGTAAAGCTGCAACAGCATCCTCTTCCTCATGCTGTTACACACAACAGTCTTGTTTCAAGACTTGTTTCAGGACTTTGTAACACTACAATTGTAACACTACAGTTTTAACTACAAGGTCACATGCAATGCACCTGACCTTTCATGCCTCTGCTTTCAGGCCAGATGCTTTAAAAGCTTTTCAGTATCATTACATTAATGAGATGTATCTAGAAACTATATTTGCTAACAAACACAGAATACAATAGAAACCTATTCAAACATTAACTTACGGAATGAAAGCTTGAAGGTTTTGGTTTCTGAGAACTAATAAATACTTTCAGAGTTTGAAATACTGTCAAAATGTTAGTAGCATTTAAAGAAAAAAATGCCTTTTGAAGCAGTGAGACATGTTTACATGTATTCCCCACTGTGGTTTGTGCTGCATATCTGCACCCTAGTGGCTAGGTTTTGGCAGACAGTTTCAAAGAACTCACTTAGGAACTCTAAAAGCCAAATGAAACCTGCACAGATTGCTGTGTTAGATTCCAGCCTGCTGCCCTTCTTTCTCTTTAGAAATAATCTGAAATTATAATTTCTGAAATTTATCTTAGCTAATATCCATTCCAAATTATGCACAATAAGCTCTACAATATTGATTTGAATGTTCACATTTATTAAGAAGAACCACTCTCTTTTAATCCACAATGTGAAATTTATAACATTCTGATCATGTCCCACATATTCATATAATATTTTAGGTTTACTATAGGTGTTAGTTTAGTTCAACCTGTGGAGACTCATTTCTCTACTCCTAATGTCATGCTAGTCACCATAGGTATCCCTGAATACATGTTTCTGTAATTGATACTCAAGTCAGCAGTTAGAATAAGGTCAAGCAGAAATGTGGAAGAAGGTGATAAACTGCATTATTTAAACTCTACTTTGTTACCAGGTAAGAAGAAGAAAACTACGTTTCTCACTTGGCTCTTTAAGGTCTCATCATTAGCAGTCCATAGCAAATTCTTATCCCTAGTAAATGGTTACTATGAAATATTTTGATGGTCAAATTTGTTTCAGTGTTCTCTGAAACAACTCTTTATTGTATTGAGAGAACACTGAAATAACTTTCAGAACAGCAATCATTTTAAATATATCTCTCCTCTTTACACAGTAAATATGCAAAATATGTTTGTCAAAAGGAAATTTTGACCTAATTTTAAAGACTATCTGAATGGCAAGCTGCCATTCAACGTAAGAGATTGGTCTAAGAGAAGAAAAAAATAACAGAAACTCTTTCTCTATTTTGTATAATGTGTATGTGTACTCATTCAGCTACAAACCCAACTATCCAATTTATCCTGAAAAGCGGACTCTCGTATATGATGTCCTAACTAGATGGCTGAATGCAGGGAAATACCTGCCTTCAGAGCAACCAGCAAAATAACTGTTAGAAGTCACTGAGCCTCTGGGAAAAAAAACCAAACCAAACCAAAACAAAAAAAAGCTTTAATCAATATCAATAAGGGTAACTAAAAACAAGATACTTCGTTTTTATTGTTTTATTTTACAATCACAGCAATACTAACAACCAAGTTATCTCAGGCTACGTTTGTGAGATGGTACATGCCTAAAGATATCTTCCAGGAATCAAGCAGATGGACACAAGTTCAGGTGTTGAACACTAGCACTTCCCTATTGACTTTGGTTGAAGACATACGCACTCTACAGCCCTGTAAATAGGTCATCTTTTCAGTACTTAGGCAAGAAAAAGATTCCTAGCTTTAGCTATTTAATGTAAAGGTAAGAGCAGACTACCAAATAGAGCATAAATCCCTTTAACTATGAGACCTTGTTTCTAAGACATGAGAAATAATTCAAATACCAAACATAGTATTTCAGGATTAATACCTAGATTTCATCAGGAAAAAAAACATGGTTGTATGTACTACAGAAGGTCACAGTTCTTGGCTGCAAACCAGCTAATCTATTTATTCCAAAAAGCAAACTCTTAGGTATGATGTTCCAACTCAGCTGAATGTAGAAGCAGCCTGTGTGAATGAGTCTATCCACATCAATCACTTCTCTATCTGATTCATGAGGCTGTAAGAGTTCAGATTCCTCAAAACATAACCTTCTGAATGGCAGCCAAATGCAGACAACCAGTCAGCATGGCTGTGCAACCACCCAGCGAGTGGGTGGCTTCCCCCAGTGCCTTGGGAGTATGGCTGTTTTTTACAGAGGTTTGAGGCACAGCTTAGAAGTCATAATTATGTAAGTAATGTAGTGATTCTATTGACTGAGAGGGGAAGCTAAATAAAAGCAAAGCAAAAAATAATTTCAGAGTATAATATCAACCTAATTGTAAGAGTATACAGTGAAACTGAGGATTGCAAGTTGGGTGTTGAAATACCCTTAGAAAGAAGTAGGATGCAGAGTTCTCCCACTCTGGATGGTCGCTCTTATGCCAAACTAAAGAAAGTACTGCCTTTTTCTGCAACATGACAGCATACATTCAAATTTAATCATTGTGGTTTCCTTAACGCCACTGATGATGTTTGCCCTATTGAAAACGTCCATAAGAGAGAGACATTAATAGTTACATCTAAAGTAGACAATCAAATGAAAAGCCCAGTTGAATGAAGTATAGAGATTTCTTGCTGAGAAATATGGCCTGATATTTATTTTGTATGAAGAGATTCAAAAAAGGAAAAAAAAACCCAAAGTCGAGGAGGTAACCTTAAAAGATTCAAGAAACATCTGAATTCCGTGCATCAGAACAAAACCATAGGAAATCTGAAAGATTGTCTCTACGTGTCCTAGCCTTCCAAACTGTGTAGAGGGAACTCTCAAGGGTTTAATCTATTTTATTCTGCTGTCAGACTCTTCAATAGACTTTGCTTGGACTGGTTTGCTCTTTTATGTCAAGTTTCCTTCTTTATCCTTCTCTTTCTGCACCTTCCCTGAAATTTTTCTCCTAGGGTAGACAAACAGCATTTCTTATGAGCAAAGGTGCTTCACAAACTCTTGGGCCGTTTTCAGCCACCTTAGACAACGACTTTATGACTTCCAAATTTATACCCATATGTGGTGAACATGCAGATCAAGGTTAAAGCTAAAAAACAACAGGAAACATATTCAGAGTGAATATGACAGCACATTTCACTGCTATAAATGAAATATATTAATGGTTCTTTAAAAATTAATAACACTATGAATAAAGCAAAAGACTAATGTACAAGTGCCATCAATGCTTTGTGGGTGTTAGCAAAGCCACCCAACCTCCTGTCAGTCCCTCCAAATTCTAGCTTTCATCATCTCTTTGTTCTCTTTTTTTATTTCCACTCCAGAGCCGGTGATGATTATATGAATTGAATTATTTTCCCCATGGAGCACTTGTTTGTGAGTAGCTGGTCTGCTCGGGAAGCAAAGTGCTTTCTGTTACCTTGCCTACCAGAAGCCTTTCCATTTATCAATAACCATAGCTTAGATCCACCACAGTTGCACACAGCTCTGAATTCATTTTCCGCAGTATGTGAGAAGTATGATATCCGTATCTTCAGCTTGTTACATATCCAGCACTGAGTAACTTACCCTTGGTGCTTTCAACAGCTGCAAAACTCAATTCTACTCTACTACGGTTATCTACAACACGAAACCAATTACCTGCTATGGCCCCTCCTTCATTTGTCATGCAATTCTTTCATAAAATCCTTCTGACGGTTCAGGAGGTAGATGTAGCCAGGTCCACCTTCATATTTTTTGCCCTGAAGATTTTTTAAATGATACTCAGTTGCTTATTGAGGGCGTATTAGGAATTGTCAGTTTGGGAGTGGATTATAGTTGTCTTAAGCTGCTTTAGGCCATCCTAGTAAAATGATTTAATTTAAATGCTTTGTTTCACACTACTGGGATGAAGCAAAAGAAGGCCAAAACATGACCATACTTTTAAGAAGTTGTTGACATCAAAATAAATGAAGTGGTTTAATTTTTAATAGTTTCTGGTCTATGACTTTCTATTAGAAATTGTAAGAAGCTAGTGTTTATTCACGTCATATATGCCAACCTACAATAGACAGCCTGTAAAGTTCATTTTCCTATTAAAAATGTAATGCTGCCTTCAGTAGCAGTCCTTATCCCTATCAGAGAATATTGCTAAGCCCTATGATATCTACGAAATTAAAATAAATTTGTGTAGGATATATGAAAGAATTTTGAAATGAAAGAATAAAACTAAAAAATTAGTGTCAATAAATTTTGTTAAATGTTGAGACTAGTGATCACATCTGTGAAAAAAAATTACAACTTCTAACAAGACAGTAGGCTCATCCAGCTAATAAGTAAAATAAGACAAAATACTTCCCCACCTCTCCACGCATTACAATACAGTTGTTAGATAACAAGTCTATACATTAGAGAGATCTGTACCGTCCACATAGTTCCAATAAATACAGCTACAAATAAAATATACTTTGCCTGCTCATGCTCATGTAATGATATTTCTAAAAGATTCAAGTAAACTTAGAGTGAAAACAGTAGTTATGCTGAGAGTAAGACTGGTTAAGACATAAAAGTGTTCACAACAGTTAAATCACATGACATCAGAAACAGTTTCCTCTTTCTGTCATAAAGAGAACTACTGAAATTGCTTCCCTGTTTGGCAGCTCAGTGAATCTGAGTTACCTCTGCTCAGATACTGTGTTGAATGTTTCTTCTGCAAAAACATTACCACATAAGTCTCAAACAAAACTGACTGCACTAGGGCCAAATTGGCTGCTGTCGTGGAGACTGTTCAAGGCAGGAAAGCCAAGTACATCTGTTCTTGTCACAGCAATTCCATTTGTTCAGGTTTCAGACTTAATTGAAAAGTTTCTGAATGCTCAGAAAATTCCACACGTCATTGCCCTGGTTTGGAGGGGATGGGGGCAAAACCCCAAAGAACAACCCTGCAAAGTCCAGTTGTAGGAGTTCCCTCAAGTGAAGTAGGATGTCAAGATACTTTAAGCAAACAAGAGAACATCGTCTCCCAGAAAAGAAGTAGTCAAAGTCAGAGTTACTGGGAATTTTATACTATACTGTCAAAAAATAGGAGTTCATATAAACAAGTGAAAAAAACTACTTTAAAAGATCAGATAGAAAAGCATGTGGCCATAATACTGTCTACTGATGGTTTTCAAAAGTTTACAACACAAACCATCCACATACTGGGTCCATCCAAGGCTGAAAGTAATTAAAAGCACTAGTTAACTTCAATTTTTTTAAAAAATAATAATCCCAAACCCCACACTTCATGTTATTTTCTTGGTCACTAATGACTTATCTTTCCTTCTTATGTTGTAGCACTTCTCTTTAAATAGTTCCAAGTTGTGTTAGGGTTTTCAGTGCAAAAGACAGTTTTCATTAGGAAAGATTTTAATGATAGGGATCTCAGATTCTCTCTTCATTGTTTTTTACACAATGAAATCTATTAGTCATCATGGTACTCTTCCAAACCATTCTAGACAAAATATCGTGTTGAAGCGAATTCACATCAAAATGTCAGTAGTTCACTCTGTCAGTACTTTTGACCTAAACTTCAAATTCCAGATAAAAAAGTGAGATTAATATTAGATTCCTGAAATGACTGTCTACACATAATCCCATAGCTAGGTGGAGATAACCTAGGAGAATAGGATTACGAGAACCTGTATTTCAAGAGAAAAATCCATTCATTTAAAGGCATACTGGCATGAAATGTGAGTGCTCTACTTTTCCTATGGAATTCTCCTCATCACACCATACAGTCTCACAAACTTAAACAAGAGTAACAATTTTATAGGTATTAATACTTCTCTATGAAAAGAAGACTGAAAAGCACTTTATTGATAACCCATTGCTCAATAATAGAACTCAGTAGCGATTAGAAAAAGGTTGTTGATATCAAGAACTCTGTTATAAACTGACCCAAATTATTTCAGTGAACATTGTTTATGAATATACTCCAAAAAGTAAGAATTTAGCTATAATTATTAGCCACTGGAACCACAGCCTCAGTCAGTAGAAGTTTAATTGCCAGGCACTCTCCTACTTATATATTCCAGACACAAAATTTGAAGTATTTTTGTCCATTTGAGCAAGCTTTGTCATGTAAGCATGTCATGCACTGTCTGAAGTGACAGACACCAAAACAAGAATGGATGGCTACCTGGAAATACCCATCCAACATACCTACGTCTGGCCATGGCCTAGGTCACAGTGCAGCACCTTACGGCCATGGAGAACGTTAGGACTGTACTGTCCTTGGGAAATTCTACACGGTAGCTATTTGTAAGGCTCTCAAACCCAACTAAACACAAATCTTCATGTGCTGAAATAGGAATCTTTCTCCCGTATCATCCTTACTCAAACAAATGACTATATTTCCCTCCCAAAAGAACAAGAGAGTTGCTTTCAGTTTACAGCATTGCATGCTGCAGCACATGGAAATTTGAACACAGTATGAATTTGCACCATACAGAAAAGAAAATGTAATTAAGATTTGGTTCAGAAGCAGATTACCATCAGAAAAAAACCACTAGCTTTACTCATGGTATAACATATGTAAGCAAGCTTTACTTCTCAAAACTCATATTTGGAGTTAACGTAAGTTGATGTTAAAATAGGTAATCTACTCAGTAATCTTTACACCAATCATAAAATATTAAAGAATGTGGGAAAGGGTCTTATTTTTAGATGAAGATATATATGGCAAAAGTATTTGTGTTTGCCAAGCATACTCTCAAATGCTAGGAAACATCACATAAGGTCATGCTGCTTCCAGTTGACTAAGGGAGTCTTTCCACTGATTGCCAGGGTTTCTGGACCACAGCAAGAATGTGGCAGAGGTTCCTTTAAAAAAAGCATGCAACTGTGTAATTTAAGACTCCATTGTAATGCTTACATACAAAGAGACAAAATTAAGTTTGAACGATATTAAGTGCTTTCTAAACACTGAACCATATGGTAAATTAAAATGGACATCCAAAACCAGAGGCATCCCTGCAGATTTTTGAAGATTTTCACTAACCTTCTTGGGTTATGTAATTATGAATATGCCACTACAGTATAATGACTGTAATTAGAGCTAGCGAGAACCAAAATTATGATTAATAGCACACTGTAATTCTGTGTATATTATATATTGGGTCTACTCCAACAGTCCTTACTCATGTAGGAGTCCAAATAAAGATCTATGGAATCAGATGAAAAGATAGCAAAATTTAACATTCATCTCAATAGTACGAGTGTCTTTTAAATCCACACAGCCAGTGCTTCTATTTATACACCATGTAGAACAACTACAGGCTTACAGAAACAACCAAAATTTAATATCTAGAAATTAAGCACCTAAAGCAAAGGAACAGAAGAATAGTATTTGCTCCCAGAATCATTCAACTTTCAGATTAGAGTTTAAAGACATACATAAATCATATAAAAGAATATTTTTTCCAGAAGAAACTTGGTTGTATGTTGAAACACAAAAAAACCATGTCTCTTTCATAGCTTCTCTTTTCCTAGATCTAGAATAGAATGAAATGAATATCCAGGTAGTGTATTTGCAACATATGAATTTTCAGAAAAGAGATTTCAATATAGCTCCAAGAAAAGTAAAGAGAATTATAATATAAGCTAGCTTCTTAAGACTCGAATTTTTTTTACTGTTTTTAATCAGCATTCAGTACTGAAAAGAAAAAAAACAGGACACTATCCAGATAAATAATCAGAACTGCAATTGCAGAGCAGTGCAAAGTACTAAGAAAGATAAAAATGTTGTTTGTGTCAAAAAGTTCATGTCAGAACTACAGATGAGAATTTAATACGACAGGCATTGCCCTAAAAAAAATAATTTCTACTGAGAAATGAACAATATAATATATACAAAAATTATATATAAAAATTTTATAATTCCATTTATAATGGTATATTTTAATTTAGAATTGTATATTATTTTTTATAAATATAAAAATTGTTTCTTAAAAGAGTGCATGCCAGACAGAATTTATAGGATTTTAATTAGTTTATACACTGTTAGTGTTTTTAGTACGTGCTGTAGTTTCTGTGCCAGCATGCATTTTTGATGACTTTGACAAATTTATCATCACATATGCATGCCAGTCCTACATTTTGATTTTATCTTATCAGGAGAGTTTGCATGCATGATTTTCTGCTATAAGGATTAGCATCTTAAAAGCAACTGGAGAAAACATGTTTGTTGCCACCCGCGTTAAAGAAAAACTTATAGTCAGCAGGCACATCATTGATCAAGAATGAGTTGAGATACCTGTGCACAGTTTTACAAAAAGGAAAAAGAGGTGTTCTTGCTAAAATTCTCCTCTGTTGTATTTTAAAGAATGGAAGAGCCAAAAAAAAAAAAAAATTCTCAGGCTAAAGGTATTATGCAAGGATATATTTGAATTCTAGGTTACTGATCCCACAAACCTACTGACAGATAGTGAGGTCATGTAGCCCGCTTTTGAACCTTGCAGAATAGAGTAAGGTCCATCCCACAGCAATCCAGTTCCATGATTGACAGGCCTATAAAGAGAACCCCGCTGACTGGGTGACCTATATCCAAACAACAAATGAGCCAATCCACCTTACGACAGACTAGCAAAATGTACAAAAGCTTTAAATTGGACTGTAAAGACCAAAGCAGAAGCTTTTTTTACTTACAAGGACAAACCTTCCACTAACTGACGGTAACGAAGAAAGTTCCTCAGTGAGAAGGTTATTCCAAACTTCTCCATCAGTCTGCTCTCTCCACACCACTGTCTGTCAGACAACTAGTTCAGCTCTGGTGCACGCCTGAGCCAGTCTTGATGATCGCCATGTTCAGTGACTACACAGAATTAATCTGTATTTTAATCTGTATTTAATCTGTATTTTTTAATTTAATCTGTATTAATCTGCATTTGTAATTTTTATTATATTAGGTCAGTATTACTTGATTGTACTTTGCAAATACTATTTGAGATACTACAGGAAAAATATAAAGGCAAAATTGTGTGCTTATGCAAGATCTCAACAGTAGTGTCAACTCAGGGCATATGATAAATTACAACCACCAAGGGCCACATGTCAATCACACAGAACATTTATTTGCTGTTGTTTTAATGAGGATAAATTGAGGACAAAATTTGGTGAGATGGGAGATTTATGTTGCACATTTTGTTTAATTCAGCCTATCTGGGGGGGGCTTGATTCTTCCCATTTATCAAACTTCCTCTGGAATGGTCAGTTCTGTAAAAGAGTCTTCTAAGGAATGGCAAATGGAGCAAGTTAGATCAGTCCTGTTCTCAGCTCTTGTATCCTCTGATAATAAAATACAAAGTCATCCTCACTGCTATCTAGACCTTCCTGTTAAGCATGCTCCCACAGTCCCAAGTCTTACTACGAAACCTGTTGAATTTTGGATAGATATCCATGAGGAAATTTTAGACTTGAAGAATTCAGAAAGAAAAGGATGACATTAGAAAAATGGCAATATTTGCCAGCAAAAACAGCAAGGAAAAACAAAACCATTGGTAATTAGTAGTTCTGCAGTCTTGCATATGGCAAAACACATACTTCTCCTGAAGCCCTAGAAAACTCTTTTGATCGAGTATTATACAACTGTCACAGAGGACAGAAAGCGTAGGGAAAATAAATACATTTTTGCATCAATATTGTAAACTACTGACACAAAGAGAGGGTGGCTCAAAGGACTCCCTCAGTTCCTAAGCCTCCCCCAGACCATCAGATGGCTCCTTTCAGATGGGAGGAAGTTCCCACGTGGGAGGAAAGTACAGGATTGTATTCGTACAGCAACAGTAGGGAAAAAAAATAAAGCTAGTGGTTAAGGACTAAAAAGGATTTTTGGACACATCTAAATCAAATTAAAATAGGCAATATTAACAATTGTGTCTAATTAAACTGCTCTCATCTTCTGCAGCTCTTCAGGGGTAATTTTCCTAGCCCAGTATTCTGACTGTGTCACACCTCTCTACTTCTGCTTCTGGTTCTGCCTTTATTTTATTTAACAGAGTTACTTACCTTTATTTCAAAGACATCTCTAGTTTACCAGCAAAGAAAAGCCAACAGGGCAAGTCTAGATAATTTCCTGCCAGAATGGAGATAGCACAAGGCCACTATCTAAAGAATCAGTCACTACAGCTGCCTATCTCTTTAGCAGTTGCCAAGCAAAGAGGTGCTATATCAACTCCTGTGCATCTTTAAGGAAATGTACACAGAAGGGGATAAAGTAGCATTGGTTAGAGACAGGTAAAACAGTGGTTCTGGAACCAGTTCTTAAGATGTATCTGAGGAGGCAGATAAGAAAGAATTTACAAGAACTGCTAAAATGGGAGAGGAATTCAAAGGACTGGTGTTTGCCCTAGCTACAGTGGAATAACTCCAAATCCATAATTAAGGCATGTATATTCATTTTAATTATCCTTAAGCAGAACTGTTTTAAGTCAGAGATAAGCACACTGGTGCAACAACAAAGTTAGCTGAGTGATCTTAAACCCTGCTGTGACTTGCAAATCTTCTGACTCCTGTGGATGCACATCCATCGTGAAGCCACTTACTCTGGCAATCATGACAGGGTGCGATTCTGTCTGTAGCTACATACTGCTGAAACAAAACTCTTAAACGAATTCACTTTTCTGATGAAGCATCATGGAGGGCACCTTGAACTTAATGGCAGTTTGGTTGTGCTTGCAAAGTGTGAAGAAAGTGCAAGTCTCTGAGCTAATATAGCTCAAAGATTAATTTCTAGCCTTAATGATTTTGTGAAACAGCCTTTTGAAATCATTACAATCATACCAATTAGCTTTAAAGTCCTTCGAACAATGTGCCCCCTCTTTCAAAAAATACTTCTCAAGCTGCAACAAGGACTTATTTTTATTAATGTATATTCTGGTAAGTGAATCAATAAATTCTTTGTTAATAGTATATTTGTGTCAATTTTACCAGACTGCAGCATTTCCAAGAGACTAAATTTAACAGTAATACAGTGTCTAAGGACTTGAAATATCATTCAAAAAAAAAAAAAAAGTGCTGAACTATTCAAATACACATCCTTTCTATCTTTCTTTTCTGGTGTAAGGGGGTAAAAAATAGATTCAGCATATATTTAGCTTTAAGTAAAGCTACATAAGATGCTGGAAATGCAGAAATAGATTATAAAAAAAAGGAAAAATTAACAGATACATATAGCGATACTTGCAGTGACAGTGAATGTAGAGAACTACTGTATACATTGCCTAAAAGTATGAATTTATTTTCATATTTTAGAAGATACATATGTATTCTAAAGTAATAACATATTTTATTACACTTCTGACTTTTAGAATCATACTGGGTTATTTAGGGGGTTTTACGTTGGTTTTGCTACCTTAAATGTTTCCATTATTCCTACAACGCATAAAGGTTAGCAACACAAACACTTATTTGTTTGTGTACACATGCACCCACAATAAATGAAACACAGCATCTGGACATATTTAATTCAGAAATCACTGAACCAAAGCAATCGGAAATCAAAGCCAAGAGAACAGGCAACAGTAACTGTCATGCTCTAATGGGGATAGTATCAACAACATACGCTGCACTCCCCCTAAGGCACAGTTAGACAAGGACAAAATCTTAACAGCATTTGGTAGGGGAGTACGCTTTGGGAACAGAAAGGTCCTCAGACCCAGTTTGGAAAAACTGGTATTTACCATATAGCTGACAACTTCGGCTCATGTTTCAGAGGGCAATGCTTGGATGAGTCCTACAAAACAGCAGGACGAGGTAACACCCATAACAGAGGTATGGTACACAACATTTTTTACTGGCTCAGTAGTAGTGCCTGGACCAAGCTGCTAATGGCTATCTATCTATCTACAAGATTAGAACATGATACTCAAGAATTTTGGTTTATACGCAGTTCACTGAGTTTAATAGAGCTCTGTTAAACAATCAGTTCTGTTTAACATCTTTGTCAATGATCTGGACGAGGGGATCGAGTGCACCCTCAGGAAGTTTGCAGATGACACCAAGTTGGGAGGGAGTGTTGATCTGCTGGAGGGCAGGCAGGCGCTACAGAGGGATCTGGACAGGCTGGATCGATGGGCCGAGGCCAATTGGATGAGATTCAACAAGGCCAAGTGCCAGGCCCTGCACTTGGGTCACAACAACTCCAGGCAACGCTACAGGCTTGGGGGGGAGTGGCTGGAAAGCTGCCCGGCGGAAAAGGACCTGGGGGTGTTGGTTGACAGCTGGCTGAATGTGAGCCAGCAGTGTGCCCAGGTGGCCAAGAAGGCCAACGGCATCCTGGCTTGTATCAGAAACAGTGTGGCCAGCAGGACTAGGGAAGTGATCGTCCCCCCGTACTCGGCCCTGGTGAGGCCACACCTCGAGTGCTGTGTTCAGTTTTGGGCCCCTCACTACAAGAAAAAGACACTGAGGTGCTGGAGCGTGTCCAGAGAAGAGCAACAAAGCTGGTGAAGGGTCTAGAGCACAAGTCCTATGAGGAGCAGCTGAGGGAACTGGGGGTGTTTAGCCTGGAGAAAAGGAGGCTGAGGGGAGACCTTATTGCTCTCTACAACTCCCTGAAAGGAGGCTGTAGCGAGGTGGGGGTCGGTCTCTTCTCCCAAGTAACAGACGATAGGACAAGAGGAAATGGCCTCAAGTTGCACCAGGGGAGGTTTAGGTTGGATATTAGGAAACATTTCTTCACTGAAAGGGTTATCAAGCATTGGAACAGGCTGCCCAGGGAAGTGGTTGAGGCATCATCCCTGAAGGCATTTAAAAGATGTGTAGATGTGGCGCTTAGGGATATGGTTTAGTGGTGGACTTGGCAGTGTTAGGTTAACGGTTGGACTTTATTCTATGATCCTTGGATTCTTAGCAAAAAGTCAGTGATATCACTCCCTTCTCTGTACTGGTGACAGTTTTTGCTTGGTGTCTTGCCTGATGGATTTTGCAAAGATCAGCTGAAATTACTCTTCCAGGTGAAAGATTAGCCTATTCCTGTCGTAGATAAAAGTACTTTGCAATAGCTGGGAGTTGAACAGAACTTGTCCTCAAGTAAGAAAACCTAAAACAGTACTAGCCAGGGGGAAAAAAAAGGAGCGCATAAAGTATGCTTCCATTGCCATGTGTATGAAGAACTATACATAGCATGTGTGTGTCTGTATATAAACATATATGTGTATGTATATATAAGAAATCTTAGATACATAAGATTTGCAACAGAGTTACTTTTGTTAACCATATCTACTTTCAAGACTCATACATGCATTAATGAAGTGTCTGAAAAAAGATTAAGCTGAAATAATTCAAATGTCACAATACCACAATATGCAGATTACAGCCACTGTTTACTATGAATTACAGTTGCACTTGGTTTGGCTGGGATGGACTTAATTTTCTTCATAGCAGCTCATATGGTTCTGTGTTTTAGATTTGTGACCAAAACAATCCTGATGATAACACACTAATGTTTTAGCTGTTACTGAACTGTGTTTGCACTGCTGAAAGAGCGTCAAGGTCTTTTCTGTTTCTCACTCTGCATCCCCAGTGAATAGATGGAGGTGCACAAGAGGTTGGGAAGGGACACACATGACTTTATTTTGTTTTATATGCTAAGACGTGAAGCTTACAGATTCTTCATCTGTCAGAAACAGTTGGGTAGCATCTGAGCATCAGAGGTCAAGGGATGTCATTGCTTCATCCTGCCAGCAGGAGAACTTTCCACTAAGGTTACTGTTATTCACCTTTCCTGTGAAAATCTTATTTTAGGAGCATCAAGACATTTTGTTTTAAAAATTACAAATAAATTTCAGACTATGTGACAAAACATATTATAAGAGGATAAACAGGAGCAAAAATTTCTTAAAAATTGTTTTCTACAATTCACAAGATATAAGTAAACTTAGAAATTTCATGCCAGTTCCAGGGGAAAACACGAAAGTCAGTTGAAAGTAAAACTCACCACCAGTTTTAGCATACACACCTTAAAGTGTCTGTAGGTTTTATGTTTTCACTATCATCAACTACCCTGTCACATTACATATTACAATATCATGACTAGAGTTCATCAAAACCAAATTATATGCATAATAAATACTATTGTTTTGACTATGTGAGATTTCCTTTTCTTTCTTTTTTTTTTTTTTTTAATTGAAATACTCTAGACTCTCCTCCTGAAAGGTTTTCAGTCAGTTTTTATCAGGTTTTGATTTTTACCGGCACACCAAGGACTTATTCAAGAGGGGATTTTCCATTCAGCACTACTTACAGCTAACGTTCCAGACCTCACCGCAGACTCATGAATTTAGAATTTAGCACACCAAAAGCCTTTCAACACTACAGTGCATGAACATTCACATAAATACTCCTGGAAATACAAAGGTATGCCCATATAACAAAATAAAAATCTCCCATAGACACCACTGAGCACAGTAACTCCAGAATGGCAAAGAATACAGGTACATTAGCACAGAGCTTGAATTATGAGCTTATTTACAGCATTATAAGGTTCTCTTAGGAATTGACCTCCACATTGTGCTACTTGGTGCCATGTATTACACACTTTTGATAAAACATTTCATTTGGTGTTATATGCAAAGCATTACCTTGAGGGATAAGAATGTTAAGAAGAACCCCACCTATCCCAGAAAATAAGCATTTTGCTGAAGTTGTTATTATTGACATTCCCTAGAGATGGTAGCTAGGCCTTTTTGTACGCAACCCAGAGAAAAAGGCACAGCCTTTTAAGTGTCTTTGCTGAGAAGCCTGACATTCACTTTAAATTCTTTGTGTAGCTCATGCAATTTAAAATACATCTTCCACTGTGTAGAAAATAATTCAAAATTGAACAGAGATAAGAGGAAAGGATGTATCTGACTCTGGTCCAGTTGTGTGATGCTCTCTTGGAAGAATGAGGTTGAGGGTTTTTGTCCCTCATCCAAGAACCATTTATGTATTTTCCCCAGTGGCTAGTACTAGACATCATACAATCAGAATCTGAAAACTTGTATTTATAATTCAGCTCAGCTTTCTAAATACGGCTGTCTATTTCTGTAGGTTCAGACAAAACCCTTAAAAACTAACTATTAACTCACCCAGTGCGCAACAAAAAGTCAGCAGGCTTGAGTTTTTCAGGTCCCCTCTGTAAGGCTAATAACACAGGTAAAGGTCCCATTGAAAACAAAAAAAGAAACAACAGATAGGCATACATTTTAGTGACATGGGCAGACCTCAACCATATAGTGCTTTCCACCTTTTCTAGACAATTGTAGCTATTACCCTCTCACACAACCATATTCTGTTCTCGCTCAGGAAGCCACTTTTGGCTAATATTTGGAGGTACAATATGAGCTACAGAAATGAACACCTCCTTTGCACTTTTCCCTAGCCTGATTAAGACCAGCTGTCACGTTGCTCACAAGCGCTCTCTAACTTGTTATTTATTCGAGATAGCAGATTACTTAGACTTTGACTATTGTCATATCTTTGCTAAAGAATCAGCAGTGGCGTAACAATTTCACATCAAATGACATCAACTGAAGTCCATAAGAAGTAATTATCTCCTCCAATGATGTATCTGTCTCTTCACTGGCTATGTTATAGCCATGAGCAAAAGATTCTTTCAACACCTCTAGCACTTTGGCAAGTGAAATTAGCTAAAACTCAGAGGTGATGGAGTTATTTCTTCCAACTCTATACATATCTGCCTCTCCAAACCAAATCTGTGTAAAAGTCACCGTAACCTTAGACAAGTCCCTTATGTAAGAAATATTAGATATAAAGCTTAGCTATTGCGATAACAGATGAAAGGACTTAAAAAGTAGTAATAGTCAAAGGCAGTTTAAAAAAAGAAATCAGAGAAGATTTAGACTTCTAGCTATATATTATCAGTGAAACTACTTTGGGACTGCTGGTACCTTTAGCTGAACCAGTGAAGCTGATACTCTGTCTCACTGGAACAAAAGTAAGCTTGTGAGCCCTCAGTCAATGTCATTTCATTCATATTGGTCAAGCTTTAACCTTTAATGATTTTCTGACTAGAGATGTGCTTGCTGAGTCACTGCTTCGGATAAACACTGAAGAAATGTCTAGCGGAAACAGTGTAATACCACTGAGATCATATTTGCCCTTTGGTTTCTTGTAACCCTTCCCCAACCTACTATTCTCTACAGCGTTTAGTGATTTGTAGCCCAGCAATAGTCAAGTCTTCATTTACTTCATGCATATGCACTAAATTAAGCTATTTCCCTCCCACCCATATGGTGGGCTGATATGCACAGATGCTATTACAGAGTTCTGTGCCACATAAAATCCCAGCTGTAAACTAAAAAAAAAAAAAAAAAAGCTCTTTTACTCATCTTCCAAAAAAGCAAAACAATAGAAAATAAGCCCATAAGGAACTGGATAAGCATAAACAGACCCATACAACATCTGACATAGACACAGATCAGGGATTGAAGATGGAAGACAAAAGAAAAGAAGGATTAGTATTAAATTAATTCAGACAATGATAGTAATTAATTAAAAAATGCTAATCTCTACAAAATAGCAGTCGAAAAAATTCTTTTGACAGTCCTTTGAAACACAAGCAAGCCCTTAATTGCTAAGGTTTCTCAAAATCCTGGGTTACAGCATTTTTTAAACTGGAGTGAAGGCATGTAAATATCGGAATATATATTCTACAGGGCAAAGTGACTAATTGGGAAAAATATCTCCAAACACTTTTGTAAATCCTTTCAGTATTTTGCAACTAACAGGTGCCTTGCCCTTTTTGAGCAAATATCCATGCTCCTATAATGTTCAGAATAAGTCTGAAACCACAGCTGAAACTTCAATCCTAAACCTGAGTTCATGGCAGAGGAAATTAGTTTTCTCTTCAAAACTGATTTTCATTTTGTTACCTTGATTTTCCATCAAAGCTTGAAAACCACTGCCTACAGTTTCTGATAGCCCTAAGGATCACACAGCGCCCATGCTAGATTCTCAAAATTTACGCTAGTTAACAAAAGAATTTGGTGCCTAAGTGCCAGTTGTGCCAGTAGCTCATATGGGGTATTTTTTGTTTGTTTGTTTTTAAATTGGAGCCCTAAAATTCAAAGTGTTCATTGCTTTGTAATTGAAATGTTAATTATTGGATAATTTTAACTTCAACTGGCAAGCGGCTGCTGGAGATCTAGTCCATAAAAGATTATACAACTGTTAAACAATATCTTAATTGACACAATAGGATTTCTTGGAAAATGAGCTTTTATTGGAGCACATAGAAAAATGGTTTGCAATAACATTTCACATTCTGAAAGCACAGGAGACACAAAGTCAAGTTTTAAAAGCAAGGTAACCTCTGATCACTTATGAATCTACTACTGAAAAGATTAATTTAAGACAAGCAGCCTGTACGTGGGAGTTTTATTACAGCCCACCCTTGGCAAAATGGCCTGGATAACAACTGCTGCTAAGACAGAAGGAACGTGTGTGTCAACAATACGGGTGAACCAAATAACAAAAATTGTCTAGGAGAGGGTCTGCCCAAAGCTGATCATACTGAAGAGGAAGACCATGAGGCAGATCAAAGAGTAACCAAGGAACTACAATGAGACTCCTGCAACAGTGAAGGAGTTTGTCTGAAAAGACATCTAAAAGAAGCAGGCAAATTTATAAGTGAGGGAAGAGACGGGGAAGTCAAGCCCCAGTCTGACGCTGCCAGAAGTCACACACACACAAACACACACAGAGACACCCCACCAACCCCGGGGACCTCTGCCTTGGCCAGACTTTGCAGTGCCACCACTGGGCACTGAATGCAATGAGCAGCTTCTGCTCTTCAGTGGTGGAACCAACATTGAGGGTGACACAGATAGTACCTACAGCTCAGATGTGCATATCAGGTGCCCCTAATTGTGTGTGCGCACATCCGTGTATGTGTATATGTGTGTGTGTGTCTGTGTGTGCGAGAGAGAGAACTCTTTGGGATTTAGGCATTTATTAATACTTTGTAAGCAGCCAGGATTGCGGTTTATTCATTCTGTTACCCATATTGATCCTGAAGGTATAGTTCACTGTTTGCCAGCTAATTGCATGTCATTAGTAAATCAATAAAACTGCTTCAATCCTGATTTGCTTTAATTACGTGAACTGAGCAGCTTGTCCCTGTGATAGTTGGGCTAATGTATCTTAAACTCACATATATGAAGATTAGATAGGAAGTCCTAAACAAAGATAAGGTGGGAATTGAAACTGAGGCAAAAAGTCTAGACTAAGTATGTATGTTGGGCACCTTCATCATTGGTCTTTAAGTAGATATTCTCCTTTTTATTAGAGACATTTCATTGCCTGCTACTGGAGTTCAATGGTCTGGTTGCAGAGTCAGAGAAGTCAGCGACCTAAGCCAGAAGCTTACTCTATAGTTAAGGAAAAACCCCAATGTTTTGAATCAATTAAGGGAGAAGTATGGGGTCCTAATCTTGAAACTGCCAGCCTTACTCCAAGATAGAAAATTATTGGACCCAAAAAAACCAACAAAAACAAAACAAAACAAACTAAACAGAAGTAATAAACCTTAAAAACAATGATTCCTACGATCAGGGGTTTTAAGCTTCATAGCACTGTAAGGAATTCAGATGCCTGAACCAAAAGTTACATAGAACAAGGGGTGACAAAGGAAAGTCAGGGGTTTGGACCTGCAGAAGGTCCAACCACTGTCCTACTCCATCTTCCACCCCCAGGAGAAGGATGAACTGTTTCAGCTGAACCCAAGCTAAGGAAAATCAAAGGTGAAAAATATTGCTGTAGCATTACCCCTTTTTTCCCCAACATGGAGTTTAAAATAACTGTCCCTTGTGGTAAATTGTGAAAATTTATAGGATCTAGACACATTTTAATATGAATATTTTTTTTAACTATTCATAATTTGCTTTATGGGCTCAAAAAATGTATGGCTGCACTACCTTGTAAGTGAGTTCTACTCAATTGTAATCATCTGAGCAATGCTCAGACGAAATTTAGATGTGCACAGCTTCTTTGTTACTATTACGTAGTGTTTACATAGAGAAAAACTAATTCATACAGTTTGCGTGCCAAAATGTGTACAAAAAAGAGGACCTTTGCCGCAGAGATTCTATAACAAGCTATTTTAAAAAGTAAACTAAACCAATTTACAAGTCAGAGCAAATAAATATATCACGTTTCTTCAGATTACAACAGCCTTTGGTTTTTCACTATCAAAAACTCAGAGCATAGGTTCAACACCCTTCACTGGGCTCCTTTAATTTCATAACTTGTGTGTTTGGGACTGTAAAGATATACAGAGCATCTGAACTCCAGAGGCAACATTTGCACCTTCAAAGAGGTCCATAAGTTATCGTGAGGAATGTACAAACTACCTCATGAGTAAACTGGAGGAGAACAGAGTTTGGAGAATAAAGTACTCCAAGAATGAAATATGCTGTCACATTTCATCATTAAGACCTCCAGTGAAAGCAACTGACCTCTGCTAAAGCACATAGGCCAAGTCAACTATGAAGAGAAACACTTGCTTTAATGCAAATTAATTTAGTAAGTTTTCCTGCTACTTCTTCACCAGTGTGATTTAAACAAAGGTTTATCCCTCAAAACCCCTACATAATTTTGAGATGTTCTATACCTAAAGACACAATGCTTCGTATAACAGGACCCTGAGTCACTCTTGCAGAAACTCTCCCCCCAGCATGTTTGTCCCGGAAATCCTCTACATTAACAGAAAGTGCTACTCCTAGTGAAGATGCACAGGCTGGTTTGAGATCTGGAATTTCAAGAGTCTTAAAGTAATCAACAATAACAAGAAAATCTCTATCTTCTGGCAAGGTTAATGGAGGAATCTAAAACTACAGGATCCTGAGGAAGCTTGTGGGATTTATGAAGTTAGAAAGAAAGAATGAAACATTTCTTAGCAAAAGTAACAGACAAAAAATTATCTACGGGATAGTACACACCTTCGGTCTTTCAGCCTCACCATGTGATTTGCTTGCTTGCTTGCTTTGGACACTGAAGTAACTGGGATACTCTGTGAACATTTTTTTTTTACTTTGGTGTTGCACATTGATTAGAATTAGATCTATGCTTTTGAAAGCCATCCCTTCATCTTCCTTTTCTTGTGCATAGCAAAATTTCTTCTCAGTAACGAAAGGTGCTCTCTGTCATGACTACTGTTCATTGGATAGCTTTTATGCAATGTTTGTTCATATCGGTGGCTTTCTGAATACGCTTGACGTTTTCTCTTTCCAATAAGGCAATGGGAAAACAGGGTAGTCAAAAGTCCACCATGGTTTCCCTTCCCCCTTTCACCACATAGGCTAGCTGCCTATTATCCCACTAATTGCATAACAGAGGGGTTTCATCATTCAAAAGCCATAAGGAATGCAGAATTTCTTCCTGCAATTTGGTACCATTTGTGAGAAGCCATCTAGGAAGATAAAGGCGAAAGCAAAGACCAGATGTTCTCCAGTTCCTTCTTGAAATAACTCTGACTGAGACCAAAGCGTCCACTGTGTTCACACTGAATGTGACCTGTCCAACTCTAATAAATCCCAAATATTCTGTTCCAGGTATCAATAAAAAGAAGTCTGGGAAGTTAATCTTCACATCTTCAGTAACAGAAAATTAAAAAACTACCGAAACTTCACAGTATGCGTTACAGAAAAAGGAACACTAAAACCAGAACACAAGAGCCTGAAAAGGCAAACAAACAAACCAAACCATAGTTTAATCTCCTTCTTTCACATCATGACTTTGAATTGAATTAAAAGAATTCCACCTTAAGCATACCCAATATGATAATTTCTCTATTGTACCCAAATATAAATGAGTGAACAAACTAGAATCGCTTGAATGTTTTCATAAAACCAGTTTTAAACAGGGAAAAGGAAGAATAGGAGAAAGATGTCATCACTAAATTGCTTCTTGTAAGAATTTCCTATAGAGAAAGATTTTTTTCTGAAATGCAAAATGAAGTGATCACCAAGAGACAGAACTTCATCAAATATACATTCGACTCAGAAAAGAGAATTGATGTCTTCCTAAGGGGAATAAAATATGAAAAAAAACCTAATACAAAATAGAAAACTAGGTAGCTGAATCAGGTGCTTCTCATAATGCCTTAAAACACATTCAGAGACAGCAAACATAGCTATATGGTTATCTATTTCTGATACTTTCTATCTCACTTCTGTTTAAATACAAAACACAAAATGAAAATTATAAGCCCACCACTCCAATTGTATTATCAGAGCATTGCAAGATATTTAAAATTTAAAGAGATATCTTTAATCTCTTCTATGAATAATACTTTCAATCTTTTGAAAGAAATGCTGAAACCCAGACAAAAGAAATTAAAGAGGACCAGAGGAAAGATAAGAAAATTAATCTGATGAGAACATGGAAGACAGCAAATACAGCCTGGACCAGTCAATGGGATCAGTGAGGTGAAAGACAATCTCATTATAAATCCCTAGTCCACTGTAAGGACTTATGTTAGATTTGGGCAGGTCACTTAAATAAGCCATGCCTCAATTCTCCACTCCTTAAATGAGAAAATAAATGCCTCCATTTCAGGGATTAAAAAAGTCAGGATAATATAATTAATACTGTGAAAGTACTTGGAAGCTACAAAGTAACAGAAAGTATTACTGTCTTTAAGCATGTTATAGCAAGCAGCCTATCAGAATGCAATACAAATGACTTACTGACAGAATAAGTGAATGAGGAATAAAGAAGACAAAAATTGGGACACACAGTTATGGGGAGAAATATGTCCAAGTTAGCTTAATTAAAAAAAAAAAAAAAAAGTAGTATAAATCAGTAAGCAAAGTGAGCAGAGATCATTTAGAGATATATTGAAAAAATGAATACTATGTGTTCCTCCTCCCTTCCTCCAAAATTGTCCTAAAGCAGACACACTGACACTTTCAGTCACGAAGCAGACTCCCCGTATCTCATGACAGCAACCTAATTATGCAAATAAAAGCAAATAGCTGTACTTCACCTGTTGGCATAGTACTTCAAGACTAAAAGGCACTCAGATTTTTCAGAGAAAGAGTGTATCACCCATAAATCACAGAAAGCAAAGGTAGAATTGGACTCACGTGTACATTGGCTTCTTTGTGCCACCCAGTGGTTTAGACTAATACACCCTTCAGTCCAGCTGCAAAACCAGCTGTTGGTAAATGGTAAACAATTTGGGGTCTATTTGAAATAAATCAATAAATAAAAACTGAGAGACATAGTACCAGGTCACCTCAAGGCTGGAGGAGAGTTTAAGGAACATTATATACATGTCCTATACTGTGTTATTTCAGAAGCAAAGGACAGGCCCACATATCCCCTACCTAAGACTCCTCTTTCATTTTTACACAATTTTGGGGAACTCAGTATGTCAAGAAAGAAAAATGTATTAGAGATGTCTTACATGCAGCACTCTCCATAGGCAGGTTGAGACTGCCTCTGAGAAGTACAGACCTAGTGAAGAAGATGAAAACTAACAGTTATGTTCCAAAAATATCACAGTCTGTTAGTGTACATTATACTGCAAAGATTAATACAGCTATGGTTTAACAGTGAGTGTCAGATTTCCACATAATGCTTTGGCCTACTTTCTAAAGAACTTTATCTGGCCGTAGACATGAGATTTGAGCTGTCTTGAAAATCCAACTCAATACAGTTGCTTTTAGAAAGAAAAACATAAACAGAATTAGCCTGCTTACACTCTGAAACAAACTGCAATCAAATGCAAAGTAAGATCCATTCATTACAACTGAGTTGCATTCACTTTCATTATATCTGAATTTACCTAATTGTTTGTATAATTCCATTGTTCAAGGATAAGTAGATTTAAAAGGTTGAAATGTAAGTATTAAGAAAGGTAAAGACTTTAATGTTATAAATAAGAAAAAAACAACAGAGGGCTACATCAGACTCAATTTTTCATATCACATTTGAAAATTACTTTCAACTGTTGTTTGAAAAAAACTATATAAGCTGATGGGTTAGTTTGCTAATTATTGTTAGAAAATGGAATAGGAGAGGGTTTTTTTGCTTTTCAATTTTCATTGTTATAGTCAAAAACGTATTTCCTTAGGCAGTATTGTATCTGCATCAGGGCAAATGAAAAGCACAGAATACCTCTTGCTGTCCTCACTATCTGAAGTACCACTACCTTAATAAACTCCAGTCACAGTCTCAAGAACTGGTTGAAGCAGGTGCTTCTTTATTTGTGTTTTGTGGAAGAGGCAATCAACTGATAAAGACACCAGGCCTGAAGAAAGAAAAGGTACAACACAGACTAACTATTTACACTCCAGAGAATTTTTTATGTTGAAATTTGAAGGGAAATACGACTTTCTTGTACTGTTTTCTTGGCGGGGGGGTCAGGGGAGTGTTTTGTTTTTGTCAAAAGAGTAAGTGGGGACCAGGGAACTGTGACAGTAATATCACTGAAAGGCTAAAAAGCAGAGCAGTAGACCATCAAAGGGAGGAATCATGAGTATGTCTTCGAACAGCATGTGGTTATTTTATGCAGAAGAGAAGTAGGAGCAATTACAGTGGCAGTAGAAGAGGGGAGTCAGCTGACAGAGTGGCAACATAAGTAGAAACGCAAAGAAAGAATTGGATGTTACTAACATTCTGTTGTTTTTAATGAACTAAGTTAGATTTTTGACAGATATCCTGTCAGGATAATAGGTCCTGTTTTTTATAAACAGTAAGTCTGACCCCAGTACTAGAGTTTTTCTAACTCTGGATGCAACCTGTTCTGGGTGTTAATTATATACCCTATTCTTCTGCTAAAGAAAGAGGGAGTGAAGACACAAGTGAGTAGTCTTTTCACAGTTTAATTAAAGTAAATTCTTCTTAATTCAAGCACTTTGTCACTGCTGCACTAATTAACCCCAGACACAAACACAAGAAAAAGTGGAAAAAACAATTTGATGGTAGGAAGCTAAACAAAAAACTAAGTTTTCCCTGCTTTTCCTCTAAGCCCTATTTGCCTCTCTCCCCTCCACTGTCTTTGCACCCGCTCTTGGGTAGCCCAGCAGGATTTTGCAGTTCAGCTGTTTGTTTGCAGGACTAGGAACAGTCACGTTAACTTGTCAGAACTAGAATACACAGGTTCCTCCAGCAGTAAGTTTTAAATATAAACAAAACTCCTTCAATCTCTTGTTTAATCAATCAAACAGCAATACTGATTGAGGCCAGATGTATCCCAGTTTCATTTTCGAACAGTCCTAGTGGACAGTTAAAGTAGAAACGGAGCGATACAAGAGAGGTTGATTTTAAAATGTGGAAAAGTCTCAGGGATTATGCAATTACGGTTTAACATTGTCCCATTTAAACAAATGCTGTGTCAAAATAGAAAATAAAACAGACTCCATGAGCTACTATCTCTGAATATAATTACACTTCATAGAATCATAGAATCGTTTTGTTTGGAAGAGACCTCCAAGATCATTGAGTCCAACCGTTAACCTATCACTACCAAGTCCACCACTAAATCATATCCCTTAGTGCCACATCTAAATGTCTTTTAAATGCCTCCAGGGATGGTGACTCCACCACCTCCCTGGGCAGCCTGTTCCAATGCCCAACAACCCTTTCGGTGAAGAAATTTTTCCGAATATCCAATCTAAACCTCCCCTGGCGCAACTTGAGGCCGTTTCCTTAACTTCTGTTAAGTTAATCTCTACTGGTATGACATAGGTTGTACACCAGAATAATTCCAGTTCAGGGAATTTTTTTCCTCTTTGCCAAAGTAACAACCATCAAGTATATTTCAATATTTTAAATTTTTCTTGCAACCTCTTACACACTTACATGTGTTACTATAATCTGTGCTATCTTTGATTGATTGTCTTACTCATCTCAGGCATAATGATTCATTATGTGTAAGTTTATGTAAGCACATTGCTATGACACATGTTGTAACTGGGGTTAGGTGCTACCAGTCAGAGGCATCAGGCCTGGTTGTAACTGCTTTTCATTAAACGTTTCTGTTCTTTGCAGTTTATTTATCATAGTCTACTGAGTTCTGTTTATCTCTTGTCAAAAGCTGTGATATAAAAAACTGAATTCAGAATAATTCCCTACTAATTCTATAGTTTATAACTGTAACTAGCTTCTAGTCAGGTTAAGCCCTACAGTCTTCTTTTACTCTTAAAGCTAGGGTATAATAAACAACCTCATGAAACACGTGCAATTGCCTTTATAAACTTGGTTCCTTATTAGTGAGAACTGAGGCCTTAGGCAAAGCATGCATTTGTCTGTACTCTTAATCCAAACTACATTTCAAATGCCTTGAACAATAAGTGGAACAAATGTAACAAGAGCCAAGAAAACATCTCTGTCACACAAAACTGATTTGAAACCTTGTGCTGAGATTTATTATGTCCTAAGGTATCTCTACAGAACAGCACAGTTAATATAAATTAGTAAATCACAATTATTTCTTCCTAAAAACTTATGGACTTGTATTAGCAGAAATTCTATAAATAGATTCTCCCTCACATACTGTCTCTTTCACAAGTCGATTAACTTTTTCTCCTCTTCTCTACACAAAACCCTCACTTGAATTTGTAAGTTATTTTTTCCTTTCTGATGCTCGCATTACCAGAAGTATCCATTTCCTCCATTACTGAAGGTTAAAATTTTCTTTTTAAAACTTGTTAACACAGTAAATTGGCTTTTCACATTGCAAAAGGCCAGACTTCCTGGAATCGAAGCTTTTTGTTTTTGTCTTTTACTTTCCAGGAAGGTGAGTCATTACACTGCGTAGACATCCAGTGCGTTCACAGATTCCTTGCTCTCGCACATTAGTGATGTTCTCTCCTAAATGAAGGTACAAAATCTCAATGCTGGAAATTTCTACAAAGGAGACTCTTATGGCCCAGCGAGAGTGGTTATATTTGCCACTGCTGGGGGCAGGCGTCGGGCTGTGTCGGGTCCCAGGGGTGGCTGGGCTGCCCTTGGCCTGAGTGGGGCTGAGCTCGGTTTACCAGGCGCCCTGTGGGCAAGTGCCTGTTGCCCGTTGCCCGGTGTGGCGGTGTGCTCCCCCTCACCCCCTGCTTAAACCATAAGCACCAGTGGGGGTTGCGATGCCTGCAGCCAGCTTACGCTGGACTGCCGGGGCAGACAGATAGCAACTCAATAGTAAGAAACTCACGCCTGTAGTTGATAGGCAAATATAACTACAGGCCGGTCACCTTACTCCATAAACCGTGGAGAGCCCAGGGCCCGTTGAGCTCTCCTGCAGGGCAGCGGGCTGCACGCCAGGATCCCCCCTTGAGCCCAGACGCCTCTCAAGGTTACTCCTCGAGGCTGAGAGATTTCTTGCCGCAACAGACCCTCAGTAAGTGACTAAAAGCATGCTAAACTTTGAAATCTTCGCTAAGTGATATAAAGTATTGATTGCGCATATATAATCCTTTAGACATAAACTGTTGACCAAGTCTGAGACTAGGACTGGATCCAGCCGCCCCTAGACTCCTCTCTGAGAAGGAGTTTAGAAAGCAAGGGGGTCCTTTCTGAACCTCACGACTCAATGGGAGGGTGTCCCTGACAGTTTTGTCTTACCCTGTCCTCTATGAAGTAAATAATCCAGTGTACCTTGCCATTGAATCTTGTTAAACGCTGTCGCATTTACCACTGAACTTTATTAACTCACTGTTTTATATCAGTAAATCATATCCTTGCTTCTCTCTTGCGAGTGAAGTGCATCACTCCATCCGCGACACCCAGCCTGTCTGAGCTCCAGCTCTGTCAGTGCTGCCGGGGAAGGGGCTGACAGCCCCAGGCAGTCCCTGACGGACAAACAGCTCCGGGGATATTGGGGGGCTGGGGGGCAGCAAACCCTCACTGTGTCTGGGTTTTCAGTACCTGTCACCACCCCAGACCCATGCGGGGCTGCACCCCGTGGAGACAGGGCCCGGCTCGGCCTGCACCAGGTCACCCTGGGGAGCAGCCTCGCTCCCGCTGGTCTCCCCCTTGCCCAGGCATTTCTCTGCGTTCTCCCTTTCACACTCTCAGTGCGCTGAGAAAATAATGTACTGTTTGAAGGCTGCTACACATTTACAGAGATTAGAAGTATTTTACAAGTCCCAGCTATGGAGCTGGGCTCTTAGTTCAAGCTGTAGGGCAGCATTTCCCAAGCTGGAGGTCGTGGCAGTGGCAAGTGGAGTCGCCAACCTGGCAGAAATTCAATGGTTTATGTCAGCATTTCAGATTGCAGAGCGGATGAGAGTAGCAGGTATAATAGGAAAGGATGGAAATGGTTTCTGTGGAGCGTGATGGTTTTCACTCTGGAGAGCCTCTGTTCAAACCTGAGTCACAAGAAGAATGGCTGCTATTTTCACAAATACGGGAAACAGAGTATTTCAGCCTCTAACATACCTCCTCTCTACTGCTTGGCTACCGCTCCTGCCCTTAAGGGAGACTGAACTCCACCATGCAAGTGAAACTTTCGTCCACTTGGAATAAGGGTCATGCTCACTGGTGCCTATTAACTGAACCTATTAAATGAACCATTTCCTTTTACAGTACCAGTATTTTCAGTTACTCCTGGTTCAGCTCGCTAACTTCATGAGTTTTATATCATGACCTGTAACTCATCTTGCTATTTCCTCTGAGAGTGTATCTGTCTGCATCCCTTCACATGCACTGCACTACCACGCTCTGCCCGTGGGGAGAAATATTACTTGGAAAAGTATCTGTTGTGTTGAACTTTTCAGCTATAAATCTGCCACACTGTCACTGTGGGGTTTGAGTCTTTGGTTTAGGAGGTCTCAGGAGCTTGCTATGCCTTTCACAGAGACTGCCTTGGAGAGCGCTTCTGGTTGAAATCATCACGCTGTAAGCGCTACCAGGCAACCTGACTAAGCAACTGGTGCAAGGCGTTTTTTTTTCAGTCCATCTGGAGCCATCGCCATTCAAATGCTAACACAGACCTACATCAGTCACAGACTGGTGGACTTACAAAGCCATGAAGACACGGCATAGGTACTCCTGGAGAACTACAGGAAGGACCTAACACTGATCCTAGAAGAAACTTTATAATCTGATCAAATGAACAGTTATGTATGCCTAAAGCAGATGTCTTCAGAGAAAGGCAGCCTTATCCAGCACAATCATCTAGTATTTTAAGTAAGTTACTCACCTTGGATTTAAGAGAACACCAGAACAGACACCCAAGCCTTGATTTCCCCTACAAAAGGCAGTGATCTGACCAAGCCACTTGTTATTCAAGATCTTCCCTTTTCCCATAAAATTTAAGAAATTTTGAGGTTTGTCCAGTTATGGAAAAGGATGGTGTTTGAAAACATGCAATGAATTTTTCCATTTAGGATAAATAATTCGTCTGTCTAACTCTTCTGGATACAATCTGAAAAAACTGTTGAGATTCATAAAGGAGGTGACAGAAGAATGCTTAATGGGAAGATGTTAAACTACTAAGGAGCTAAATAGAATCACTGATTCAGCAACTGGACCCTCCTATTATTTAAAAAAAGACGCTGTTCATGTCAAACATTACCCCAATAATTCATCAGCTCATTTGGCAATCAAGTTGTCAAAAACACCTGAGTAGAAAATGCAGCACAACTGAGATGCTTCAGTTCCTTAGCTGCAATACTCAATACTCCATTAGGACCCATGAGAAATTTGCTGAGATTTCAGCAGAGGTGGAATTTCACCCAAGTTCTGCCCAAACCTCATCTTTTTCTAGATCAGCATTTACTACTTGTTCAGTGTGCACTGCTCCCGCTCTGAAGAGACCGGATGTTTATTTGACATTGAGCACATGCCTTTTCTTCTTAAATGGTAATGAATAATTGCCCAGGAGACAGAGATTATTCAGGAAATGGAATTTAGTACAGAAAAGGTAATGAGAGTCTGCACTGTCCCAGGATGTTTGCAGAGGATGTTCGTATAGCTAATTCTCTAAGCAAACCTCTCAGTTTATAAATTTAAAACATTCCCATTTCCTCAGAATGTGCATACATCAATTTCTTTGGAGAGCATACTATTACTACAACATGTATTCCATATGAGTTCTTAATTGAAAATGTAATAGAAGTTTTAGTATTCTGAATGCATAAAAATCTCAAAATTAAAATGCGATCAGTGACACTTATAAGCCTCTGGCCAAAGTGCTGTAGTCACATCCCTCCCTATCTTCCTTTCCCTTCATTTCTTTTCTTTCTCTTACAATGTAATGTAAAGATAAGCTAATATTAATTTACAATGGAACATTTCTGTATTAGAGATTATTTGCATTCATTTGCTTGCCCTGATTTGGGTTCATGTCTTCTTGCACTTCACACCAACGGCCCTTTTGGATCTTAGCTACATTAAAGAAATGCATACAGGACCAAAGTGATAGGTTTCTGGCACATTAAAGACAAAGTGATTCCTCTTGCTGTATCTATAGATCAAAGGCAAGTAGGAAAAAGAGAGCTATATACAATTAGATTGGAGTCTGACAGAGGGCAGTCAGAGGCTACTGCAAAATTTTGCCATGGGAGTGAAGCATATTCCTTAAACTATCATTAAGTAGTTCTTTTCAAGCCAGTCCTACTGTATACTTAATAGTATGCACACAGAAACAAATGTATGCTTAATTATGTCTGTCGTTTTTCTTTAGGTCAACTAGTTTTTAATGGTATCCTTAATATTTCCAGTAATCCTACTGCACCCTCCTTTTTCAGGCTTCGTATGTTACAGCTTTTCTCCTTGTGAAAGTTTAAAAGTTCAGCAACAATTGCCTGCTTAATTACTTTAATTATTACCTTATGTCTCTTAGTTTTATGAAGTATTGACTTTCAGTCAGGGGTTCAATTATAATATGATTCTATGACATATTATGAAGTGGAAAATGAAGGTTAAAATAAGATCCTTTTCTAGGAATTTACAAACTCATTTATATTCACAGGTTTGCACTTTCCTATTTTTCGTCTTAAGCAGAAGATATTTTGCTATTCACTGCTGAAAGAATGTCAATGTTAGCGACAAAGTAAGAAGTAAGCAGAAGTGAAGGTGAGTGTCAGTAGGACAGTAGGCACCTGAATGCCTTTGGGAGCTAGTTGGTGTTGCTCTACCAGACAAGCTCCTGAACATTCAGCTGTGGCACTTCATGTTGCTCCTGCACCAGATTGTCTTCTCTGCTCCTGGTCAGAGGCTACGGTCCATTGCCCAACTGTGACAGCTCAGTCTCATGAATAAGCTAAAAAGCTCTTGGCACTTTTTTGCCTCTTGTGGGACCTCTAGGGAGAACACATTACAAGACTGAGGAGGTCAGAAATGTAGTAAACTAAGAGATGGGCAGGTGTATATCTGCCATGAAACCTTCAGTCCTCAAGTTCTCTCCTGCTGCTCTGCACCTGCCACAGGATTCCTGCCTGGCACTTTCTCATGATACTCTGACTGACTCATGACTCGGCTTTCATGGTTTGCCTCTCTGAACGAGTCCCTTGCACTTTAGTGAGGAGAAGACCTACAGAGCTTGTCCATCATCAACACTGTGGTGGGCAAAAGGCACATTTTCATTAATTTTACAAACTTTTGTTATGTCCATCATATCCCATTGAGTGGGATATCAATATTTGCCAGATTAACCTAAACTCATTTCTACTACCAGACAAGATTTGGATGGAGCATAGGATATGTTTCAATCTCCTAAAATACAAAAATTAAATAGCTAATTACCAGATTTAGAATAAAGAAAGAAGAATGATATGCTTTGCCTTTTTGAACTGATTTCCAGCATGTCTTCTGTATTTTATTGTGTCTCATATTCTTAGAGCTGCATGCCATTTTTTCACTGTGACTTCTTCTGTAGTATAACTCCCAAATGGGAATCTCTAATTTGAAGAAACTTCCTTATGAACTCCTTCATACAGTGAGAATTCCACCGTGCATAAATCACCCTGGAGACTTCCTGTAACTTAGAGTATTCATATTTTTTTTTAATTAGAATATTAACTTATGTTCCTTTTATGAATGTAAAGCTGTCTGACATGGCATAGATTTTGCAGAGCAGAGATGTTTTTGAAATGCCATCTTAATCTTTGGAGGCCAAACACTGTTAGCACCCAACTAATAAGATATCCACCCAGACATGAAAATGAATCTTTTTCTTTATAAATGTGTCGGTGAAGAAGAAATGTATCATATCTGACTTCATCCAACTTCAAGGCTTATTTCGTTACTATTTGACTTTAGAACCAATTATACAAAAAATTTCAAAGATAAGTGGAAAGACATCTTTTTGTTTACTGGTGATTGACTAAATACAGCAGGTAACAAGATAAGCCTCTACAGAACCCAAACCAGTGCTGTGGCCTGTGGTGTTGGAACACCTCTCTCACAGTAGGCATGTCTCAATTTAAACACTGGAAAAATATTTTTGAGGGATCACTGTCCCTGAGCTAAATGAAAGCACAGATAAGCCCTAGAGAGATTTTACCAAGTACCTGACTATTAGCACTGCCAGTGATCCAATTCCAGACCTCCCCTGAGCAGAGGCTGATTACCAGTTGTCATGGTTTAGTCCCAACCGGCAGCTAAGTACCATGCAGCCACTCACTCACTCCCCCGCTCTCTCCCCAGTGGGGTGGGGAGGAGAATCAGAAAGAAAGGAAAACTTGTGGGTTGAGGTAAAGACAGTTTACTAGGACTGCAAAGAAAAAGATAATAATAATAATAATAATAATAATAATAATATATTCATAATGATAATAATAACAAATATAATGATAATAGAATATACAAAACGAATGATGCACGATTTCTCACCGCCCAATGACTTGATGACCTATACAGCCCATCCTGAGCAGCGATCATGGAGCGAAACCGAGAGGGATCTCAGAATGATCCTGAGCAGCGATCTCGGAACAGTGATTTCCCCAGCAGCGATCTCAGAACTGCAAGTTCCAGAGAGAGAGAGCGAGGGAACGAAAGCCCAGACGAACAGCATCTGGCCCACCGGCCAATCCCCACTTATATACTGGGCATGACATCTATGGTATGGAATACTTTCTTTGGCCGATTTGGGTCAACTGTACTGGCTATACCCTTCCCAGCTTTTTGCAACTGCGCATTGGTAAAACCTGGGAAGCTCAGAAAAGTCCTTGATCTCTTAGCAGCAACTAATAACGTCAGTGTATTATCAACATTCTTCACATACCAAATCCCATGCTAAATCCAAAACACAGTAGCTACTGGGAAGAAAATTAACTCTATCCCAGCCAAAACCAGGATATCACCTAAATGATGTCAGTGTCCGGGGGGGGTTGTGATGTAGATTAATCGAATCCAGAGTGTTGCAATCAAACTCACTTTCACTTCAGTTGTTATCAGTACCACTGAAAGGCCAAGTCACTTTCTCCACTGTGTTACATACTCCCTGCTCTCTCAAGATATTTTTTACTCTGTAGCAAAAGACAAAATGATTAAAAGCTAGATCTCTCATCCTATAGATACAATATCTGTACTTCAGGTTACAAACAAACTAGATGATATGCACACTTTTCCTTACAGACCATTTGAATTACAGTCACATAGATCAGGTTGTAATCAGCAAACTATTTGATACAGTTTTCAGGATTTTTTAATCTGCCATGCAAACTCCATTATTTCCTCCCCCAAAAAACAAGGCCTGTGCACTAAGGTACAAGCTAAGTAGCATACATTTCTGAGAATAATTTTTACTTTATAAGATCAAATGATGCGGCAGCTGAAAGTGGTGTTCATGTAGGCTTCCTAAAGTGCCTCGTTAAGGAACAATTGTTCCAGAAGTTCCTTAAGTACATTCAGGCTTACTAACGAATGCATATACTTTTTGTCCATAACAGAATAGGGAATGCATTTTCCCTTTGACTTGAATTGAACTTAAAACCAACACATAATCCACCCAGAGGTCCCTGGTTTCCCTGCACCCTTGTAGAAGAAACACGTCAGGCACCACTGATATTTATGATTCTCTAGATCATGCTAGATAGCATTAATATAATGCTCTACAGCTTTGGTAGGATGAAATCTATAATTGTAACAAGATGTTAAAAAACATGAGCAGTTTAAGTCTTATCTACAAAAACACCTCACGAGCCTGATGATAGAACGAAAAACAAGTTAGGAGATATAGTTCTCGCTTGCATATCATAGAATCGTATCATGGAATGGTTTGGGTTGGAAGGGCCCTTAAAGATCATCTAGTTCCAACCCCCCTGCCATGGGCAGGGACACCTTCCACTAGACCAGGTTGCTCAAAGCCCCATCCAGCCTGGCCTTGAACACTACCAGGGATGGAGCAGCCACAACTTCTCTGGGCAACCTGTCCCAGTGCCTCACCACCCTTCTTGCTATAGAGAGAGGTATATATATAGCAACTTCATGTCCCTAAGGAGTAGCTGCATATATACTGGTTAATTTATTCTGGTGAAAGAAATTTTATTTTTATACTATTTAGCAGCTTCAGAAAGTTAAAATGGCAGATTTGAAGTAAAATGGCAAATAACTGTCACAGTTAGTTACACTTTTCTGCCCTGACAGGAAGACATAGCAAATGGTAGCAAGGCCTAAAAGGATGCTATAAGTGTAAAGAAATACGGAAATGCTGATACAACAACTTGTAATCACAGTGTGAACCAAAAGTAAATTATTTTTATTTTTTATTTGTTGCTAGATACTGTACAAGCTGAAAAGATGTTATTAAGCAAAATATTAGCAACACCTTTTTTTCTTTACGGGCATAACATTGAAATCAGCTGCTGGAAACAGAGAAGCAAACTGTGCTGGTGAGAAAGCATACCTGTTCACTCTCTGCAAGGTAGACTAAGAGAGCTGTAAGATGTCTGCCACAGCCCTTGCAAACAGGGCCAAGCGGCCACAAGCACACAAGTACTGCATCGCTTACAATGACTGAAGATGGAATATAGGAAGAGCATGTTTTTTGTTAAGTATAACTGGCAGATGCTGTAGAGGAAATAATGTGACATACATAGGGAGATAAGGAGGACAGTAAGCCATGGGGAGCAATTCTGCAACTATTCAGCCATTGTCCTGGCAATGTAACAGAGAAAAAGTGCCAAACAGTACACATTTGTTGACTTCAAAATAAGAAGAAATTGCAGTAATAGGGACAAAACAGAAAAAATAGAGATCAATTTAGTTAATATACACAAAATATGATTGAAATTCAGGGCAAACCATTTAAATCAACAATGTTCCAATTGCAACAACCTTCCAAAATGCAAAAGAAGATTAAAAGAGTTTAGTATAATTCTTTGCAAACAGCAGTGCACCACACCCACAAATAATGATTACAGAAAATGGATAAGATGGGAATGTTGGGTTAAAACTTATGCTCTCAGCAAACATATAAAATGATAAGTAGTGCTGTATAGGGGAATGCATTTGGGTGTCTACAGGAAATCCCATCATCCAAGAAAGGACCAGACGAGAACTTACAAAAGTAATGTCACATTCATACATGCATACAATGACTTGGTAAAAATGTGACATGAGTGAATGCAAAGTCTGCCGGACAGCCAGTGAATCAACATCTTTCAGAATGCCTGTGGAAAGAACACAAGTATAATTAAATCTAGGGTCCTCCTATGGTACTTAGCCAAAAGCTCATTTTTGTCTTAAGGTGGCAAGATTAAGGTTTTAAAATGTCCTTATGTCCGTTACGCCCTTAAATCTCCAGCTTGTTTTCTTCCCTCCGTCCGCTTTACATGAAAGACGCAGGGTACTCTCTTGTTTACCAAGTTTACGTTCCCTGATAACAGCCTAGAAAGAATTCAAACCACTGAGTATTTCAGAAACAACAATGTTTTGGAAACATTTTCTTCATACAAAAAATGGGTTCTCCCAACAGAAGTAAACTGAAAATATTTTTTTATATTATGGACTGGCTGGAAGGTAATGTACAAAACAGGCAAAAGCACAGCATTTTTTGAACACGTTATTTGTTTCAAAATGTTCACTCAGCATTAATTAGAACTCAAGCTGTTGGCTTCCAATCTTGAGTTCAGACTCCTGCTCCCCCTTTGCCACCCACTGGGGCCTGTTATTCCCATTATAAACACCCATAAATCTCACCAACTCTAATGGGCTTATTGCAGTCCTGCATATGCATCAAGGGGAGGATAAATGTCTCTGCTTGTGCCTTCTGATACCCATAATTGTTTAGTAACTTAATGAGATAATGTTTCTAAAACAGCAAAAATCAGTGGGTGTTTTTCTATGCCCTTTAACATGATTTAGTGAGCTTTTCAGCTGAAATCATTCTAGATTTCAAATGCGGTTAGTAATTTTTGCAGGCAAACTAAAGGCCAACTTCTATCTGAAGACAGCGAAGGTAGGAAGTAAGGGAGAGCATATAAGAACTTTCTCCCCATTCTGCTACCTAAAGGACAATGAAAAAAGTGCTCTGTCACTGTTAAAGTGAGTGTATAAATGGATCAATGAATTTGAAGAGGAAAAGGTACCGCAAAGGATGATCCACAAAAGATTTTTTCCTCATGAAAGATGAACAAAAGAGCTGGTTTCATTAGACCAGAAAAGCAAAGGATGAGGAGGAACAGGATTGCTGTCTTCAGACACAACAAGGAAATGAACACAAGGGAGAGAAAATAACCACTTGAGCTAAAGGAGAACATTGGCACAAGAACAAATGGACATAAGCTGAGTATGAATAAATTTAGATTTAATTTAGAAATGGGCTCTGAGCCTTCCTACCTATCAGATTTTGAAACAGTCTTTCATTGAAAATAATGAAGACAAAAAGAACCTAACTGCTGATAAGAAAACTCAGTAAGTTTTTAAAGCAATTGAATAGTACAGTGCCTGCAAAGGATTGATTTCATAACCTAGAAGCTTCCTCCCTACCTTCTTTGTGTTCCTTTCGCTTTCCTTTTCTCTCCCCACTACGGAAAGTATGCAAACTGAAGATATAAACACAGTAAAGCAAAAAAAAAAGCCCCTTCAATAAGCAGAACTTAGTGACGCACACATAGTTATGAGGGATAATGACACCGCATGTTTGCTATAAAGATGCTATGAATTAATAAAACTTTGATTTGACCTGAATATAACTCTGAAATAAAATACCATTTTTAATAATTTTATGTGTTTGGTACTCCTCTTGGTATGACTTTGCGCTGTCTCATTCTCAGACCATGACAAACATTGTCCTGATAACTGAAAAATTTACTTTAAGGGTCAATAGGATCTGGCCTAGTGCTATTAAAACTGCACATGTATCTTGTTATACATTTCTAAGTACACTAAAATAAGCAGAGTGTTTTGGTGGTAGTAGTTCCACTTGCTGGATGTCATCAAACTGCTGATATTTACCATTTGAAAGAAATGAAATTAATGACAGGATTTAAAAGTGTTCTTTAAGTACTTAATGTTAGCTGTATGCTATAGCTGCTTGAAAAGACATAAATACCATTAAAAACTACTGATTGATCCTTTATAAATTACAGCTGAATGTAAAACAATGCTCAAGTTAATTGACTTTGCATTTTCAGCAAGCACTTTGCCAAGTAATTATTATTTGTCTAACAATGGTTTCAATGCAAATTGATGGCGCATATTTGCTATTAATCTGGAGTCATTGCAAAATACAAACAACAATTACTTGTTGAAAATGAAGAGAATGATTTTGACACTGGTTTACACATTTCATTTATAAAAAAGAAACAAACAAAAAACCAACCCTAAATATTACTGTTTGCCATCCCTCACTGGCAAATTGCTATGTTAGAAAATAACAAAGTTAAACCAAAGGAAAAAAAACCTATAATGTGTGCACCTTCCCATCAAAACAGATGCATCAAAGATCCATATGTGCTACAGTATCTTAGTGATCCCTCATGCTTCCCAGGAATAATCCTAGGAAAGCTGCCAGATCTGGAAGTGTTGTGCTTCCTAGCCAAGCGAACTGCCAGACTGTGGAATGACAAACCTTATTCAGAGGAGGTAACAACATTTAGAATATTAGTTGCTTCTCTCTAGGGGATTGCATTTAAAATATCTGGGGGAAGATTTAAAATATCATTGGGAATGGTTGAAATTACTAAAACATTTGCTGGGAGAATATACCCTATAATCAGCACCTCTCATTGGATATAATCTTTTGATAGTAATAAAGCTGAAATATAGAGAAGGATCACTTTGTCCATGTCCTTTGAGCTACTCAAGTTTTGTCAGATACACTGACCACCACCAAAACTCAGTTGAGATACACACTAGCAACAAGTTAACTACCAGTCAGAATTTAGATGGGGAGAGAATATTTACTTGGAATTCAAAATTAACAGTATGGAGAGCAACCTCTGTCTTAAAGGAATGCTATAGGTTAGTAACTGCATATGGTCAGCAACTCACGATATTGAGATACTGGTTATACAGGGCCACCCCTAAACTAAGGAGAAGGTACATTCTGTAGCATTTTTAACAGATCGATGACCTAAACAGAATGCCTTGCAACTTCCTTTTGGTCCAGCCTAGGATATGGGAGCCGGAGGGTCAATCATCAAACTCATACTGTTGTAAACATAGCCAGAGGAGAGCATTACCGAAAGATTCACCTACACTCAGTACTATGGCAGTATCCCTTCAGGGCTGCGATCCTACCTTCACTTCAGGTTGGTGTATGTACCTGCTGATGCTGAGGAGAGCAGTCTCATACTGACCCACTCATCCCCACAACTCTCTTCCAGCCAGGCCAGCAACCGTGTCTTGAGCCAGTTCAGGGAATTACTCCGCTGATAACCTGTTCTTTATTATTTATTTATTTTCTGTTTAGCCATTGTCTGGCTTCCCTCTCAGTGCACCTGCTCTGACCTTACTCATCTCATAGATACACTAGATACTGCAAACCTTCTCACACACCACACGTTAAAATTCAGTCTTGCTCTTTCTGGGAATCATTTCTAAACATCTTATTTTGCCACTTCTGAGCCTTTGTCATGTTTGAAGGATTTCTAACTTCCCTTAAACCTTCCAGAAAAAAAGAAAGAACCTATCTCATCTGTGTCAGCCTCTTTGCAATTCTAGTTGATCAAATAGCTACTTTTTCAATTGGTTGTAGTAACCTGTGTGATACCTTCATGTTCCCCAGTCAGCAAAGGCATAGATTCATTTTGCAATGCGGCAATCATCTTGAAGATTAAATCTGAAATGTTAAATTATTGAGGGATAGATAACTCAAGATATAGCAAAATGTAATCTAGAGATTTCAGTCTACTAGATAAATCTCTACAAGAAGAAAAAAAATGTGCATCAAAGTCTTGAACAGTCATTTATTTTTATCAATATACCCATACTGTAATATGTATTTGTGATGCAATTCATCCCTGACATTGTGTAGTTTAAGTAGCTGTGAATTTGACTTCATCCAGCTAATTATACAGAAACCAGACTGAATTTACCATTCCATACAAAATAAATAATTAGCACTTAGAATAGGTATACAAACTGAAACATCTTTTCTGAGATATAATAGACATATTCAGAGACAGGAAACAAAAACTCCAGGTGAGTGGGTATTCCAAGTACTACCCTGGTGGGTATGACAAGATACCTGCTACTATCATTGGTTGCGTTGCTTTGCCAGATGAAATCTAACCATTCTCTGAAAAAAAACCCGAACAGAAAGCAGAGCATTATATGCAAGCCAGTAATGTAATATAAGAATTCTATTAGAGTTTATCTAGCACTGCAGATAAGTCATTTATTAAACTCTGGTCTTAATGAAGCAACAATTGGAGGTATCTCAGTATCGTTATTTCATTAACATTTCTGATCAGTTGGGTAATTGAACAACAAGAGGGGACAAGAGGATGTTTCCCTCCCTTTCTGTTGTGTCTATACAGGCAGAGTTGGACATGGGCTGAGAAAATTCTGTTTGAAAGAATGCTTCCACAAAGTGGAAATAATTTCTCTTTTGGCCTTTCATGCTGTGAAGTATTTAGTACTAATAATTTAATCCTAGGAAAAAAGAAGCTACTCTCATCTGGAAATTTTCAGACATTCATGCTTTGATTCCTCAGCCAAACTCACTGCACGAAAAGCTTGGAAGAAAGGTTTGTTTTCTTTTACAAATTTTCTTTTTTTCTTAATAGTTATGCAAAAGCATTGTACTAACACACAGTGCTGGACAATCTCCCTGGCATTAATACATACAGTATCCACTTATCTATGTGTTCACTAAAATATTCAGCCTAGATTAACTTCTACTGTGAAGATCCTGGATATATTTTAGTACTGTGGAAGGAAAATTGGCGTACACTGTGGACCATTAGAGGTTGCAGGCGTTATGAATCACATCATATCAAAGAAACAAGTGATTTTTTTTTCCTGTTACAAAGACTAAAGGATGAATGTTACTTCTCCTTTTGTCCTGAAACTAATTTTGTGTCATAGAATATCACATTAAAATGGTTTTAGAAATAAGATGGCATTATATATAAAAAATTTATAATAGTTTAAGCATTATCTAAACCCTCTTAAGCTTGAAAAATCAGCTATACACTCACAATATTGGGATTTGACTTAGCCTATGCTGTAACAAGGACTAACTTTTAATCACAACATAACTGGCGCTATGCTGCTGGGGTACTTCATCAGGTAGCGATTTAGTTCAATGACAGCGTTATGGGGAGAGATTTGATTTGGAGACATTTTTTTCAGGCTGCTTTTAGGAAGGTCTACAAGACTGAGGAAAAAAAGAAATAAGATTTTCTATCTGAATCTATGTTTGCATTCTGTTTGGTTCTCTTGCACCATTTCTAACATATCTGTATAAAGAGCACAATGGTGTAACGCAGTAGCAGACTGCTGAGGCAATATTATGACTAACCCCCATTCCGCTTTTCTTTCATCCGTTCAGCTTAACTCTGCTGAAGCACAGACCAGACTTCTGATTTGTTAAAAGCATTGTACAGAATTAAACGGTGGGGATATTATCTGTAAAACTTAGGTGTTCAGATGTCCTTCTAAATTTTCATAAACAGAGAATACCTTTCAGTTTCTTAGTAATGGCATAGTTCCGTCCCACAGTTGCTCTTGAAACAATCTCTATAATACGTATAATATAAATAGAATATCTTGCCTGAGCTTGTGATGGTCATCAGTTGTTTTTAAAATAGAAATCTCTTGACTGTACCTAAAGTAAGACAAATCCTGTGACTCACTTCTAGCAGCAAATTTCTCATTCAGACATTATTCAGCAAATCCACAGATCTGACATTAAATCTTATATTTGTAAGTAGAGCTGATTTTATGCTAAAATAATCTGAAATTCTGTTAGGTGGATATCCTTGGGTTGGTTGGTTTGTCTGCTTTTCTGTAAAAAGCAGCCATTGGTTTAGCACATTTCCATTGCACCTTCATTCTCAGAGTGTGGTTAACCGTGACGGGCTAGCTGGCTTGCTCGCAGCGAAAAATTTCTGTACAGCTTCAGAAGCCAGTCTTAGTCTAACAGCTCCCATACCAGTTCTACCAGTTTTAGCAGTTTCCACCAAGCCCTTCTCACCAGGGTACCCTGCCACATCCTCTACACGTCTGCGTGTTTGCAAAGAAATGAAGACAGTCTCTAAACATAGATGCTCCTAGCTCCTGGTTTAGCACATAATCTGTCTCTCATATCAGGCTTTCCTGGAGTAAACAACTAACTATGTATGTCTGAAGGGAGCTATGGCAGGTAGCCATAAACTCCTCTAAAGTGACAATGAAAAATGAGAACTGAGGGTTTTACAAAGCTCAGCACGATAATTCTAGGCATATCTTATGTACTCCAAATAAAATCCATCCTCACCTCGTGTTTCTCTCCCTTTTGGGACAACAGCATTAAATGGAGAAATATCACTCATGCATGTTTCTCTGACATGAAGTTTGTGACGGACCCGTACATTATGGTCAAAACCCCTCTTAACTCATAATACCACTGAAACAGGCATATGGTATCAGGCATTCACATTTGTATGTTGGGTTTTTTTCTTTAGAAATTTTTAATGTTACCTGAAAGTCAACTAATAAAGGTATACACAAGGTACTCTTCCTATTGGGACGACATTGACTGGTCCCAGAAAGATATTACTGCAATACGTGGGATGAGTGTTTTATTATGCTATATGATATGGTGTGCATGCATCTATATGTAAGCACACAAACATATACATTTAAAATGTTCCTTGTCCATTTCATAAGAAAGAGATGCCAAAAAAAGGATTCTTTTCTTGTCTTCTTTCCCTCTGAAAAATACCTAAGAGCAGAGAAGCATGCCCAGAAGTTCATCAGACTTGGGATCTGTTGGACCTGCAGGAGGAATGAATGCAGGAAAACTAAAGCCTGAAGAACCATCCTGCTTACAGGCAGCACCTAGGCTGCAGGTATGAGAGCCCTCGCTGAGCTTAGCTGTCATGGTGTTACATGATAGCTTTCAACATAAGAAACATTTTTCTGGAAGGCAATTTGATCGTTTCTCCACAGAAATCAAGCTGCTTTGTGGGTACAGGTTTCATGATGTATTCTCATCAGGCCGGGTAAAGTGGGCCAACTCTAAACACCTTTTACCACTGTGAAGAAAGACTGCAGACTCAAGAAGATTACTTTATTTATCAGAAAGTCACTCCACGAAGTAGATGCTCTGACAACCTAAACATCTTCAGCTGCTAAGAGTAATTCATGAAGATTTAAATTACAATGATACTATTTGTATCCCTTTCAGCTTCCCATGCATCTGCATCATGGCAAGCGGCTTATCTGTAATAATTCTAATTCAATCTGTCACACAACTGCTTAACTTCATTCTGAGTATCATATCCTGCACATTAAAGGAATGATCCCAATCTCTAGGATTCAAAAGAGAAAATCAGACTCACCTGGTTTGTGATCCTTTGTAACACAGTATCCATGGAAGTTCAGAAATGAACCAGAATGGTGTTCAATCTTCAGTCTTGTTTTATTCTACTTTGTGCAGTTTTTTTCTTCAAGTTTTGAGTGATATATGAAAGCCCATAAAATTGGACAGAATATACACGTAAGTGACATTCAGGTTTCATTTCTAAATGGGGACTTTGCCCTTCTGTGAATCTGACAAATGTACCTCTCTGTCTGCCAGCCATTTCCTCTGGTAAAGCTTTTAAAAGGGCTTTTACCAATCACTGCTGGTGTTCCTAGAAAAAAAGTTCAGTGCAGCATGAAGGGAAGCACCTGAATGTTTCAGTGGCATCTGCCTGAAGGAATATGTCAAAGAAGAAATATTCGAACAACAAGATTTATTAAAGTAAATGTCCAATTTCTACACAAAAAGCTTGACATCCTTTAACCACAAACCATCCGGGAATATTCCCTTATTCTCTTTCTCACTCTCTTTCCTAAATCTGGATTTATATGTAGAGGGAAGGCATGATGACTGAGGTCTGATATGACATTTATCTTCACAAGTGAGGAGACTAATAAATCATCAATGACATTACCACAAGTGAGTTCTAAGGCCTCCTCACAAGTGAAGATAAATTACATATCAGACCTAAGCCAACATATATTACATGAAATACCTAATAAGTCTCACTCTCAACATGGCTGGATTTGATGGGGATGACTGAACTTATGTTACATCTCAAATCCACCACCCAGAGAAAAAGAAATTAAATTTGCCAGCCAAATAAGATCACTCACCACTGAAACAATCTCAGTACATGTCAGCCTTTCGCCGTGCTACTGCTCCGCAGATTTACAAGCAGCAACGTGGCAGTAAAAATCAATTAAAAATGTCCTTATGAAACAGAGTATCATCAACTTACTTTTCAGCACCTGAAACATACTCGACTTTCATGCCTTGGGCAATATCAGATGCTTGTAAAGCTTTACATATCCATGTCAGTAATTACATTTCCATGTACCTGAAATATGTCCAGCCAGCTTTTAGTTTAGGCATTACAGTGGCAGCTTTGTTGAAGAGCTGAGAGTTTTTAGAACTTCTAATTAATTCAAGAGTACAATATTCTTTCTAGAATGTGAGATCTGCAACTGAGATACGTCAAAAGCATGTCTGAATCAGGGGCTGGCAGCAGCTGTTTAGGGAAAGCGTGTAATAATATGCCGGGCATAGAGACTAACACTTCCTCTGGCTTTTGAGCAATTAATGGGTGAGGGACTTCCTGAGATGGACATAGCATCTGGACCGTCATGTCGAGAAGGCAGATGTTTAATCTATATTATGGCATTTGAAACCCAAGCTTCTTTTGGTGATCCTGCCAAAATTTTGCAGTGGAAAGAAAGAGACTCATCTGAAGCGGAATTTTGTCTTATGTGGAATTTGCTGGGATCGGAGCTAGTTTTAGAAAATTTGGGAGTAAGAGAGTTGTAGGTCTGTGAACAGAAATGTTGCATAAATGTACATCTCAAGTCTTGTCCAGGTGCATAAATCATCATGCTTTTACCCTTGCTAACACAATCCTGTCCCATTTACAGATACTGAAATATTTCCAAGTTTAGTCTCAGGTTTTAATCTAAAAACCTCCTGGGGTAATGCTCCACTTAGAAACAATTTCTCTGTAATAATATTGTGTTTTGCATTAATTTAGTGTACTTGTAATCAAGTCCCCTCAAGGTAGAAGACAGTCTGAGTGGCATAGCAACTAAAAAAAATTGTGTTTTTCAGATTTCTCATAATGTTTTACATTTTGGCCACGTGCAAAAATTAGCGAGAATCCAGGTAAGTGCTAATCAAGGCATTCAACAGCCTGCGAGGATAAGAACAACAGAAATTAAATAGTTTTACAGAGCGACAGGGCACAGCACAGGCGAGGGTGGCCCGGGGTGCCAGGGCGGCGGGGGCCGTGGGGCTGTCAGGCTGGTGCAGTGTCCTCCCTCCCCAACCAGGCCCCTGTAACAGGTAACAGGCGGTGCAGCGAGCACCTGACCCACAGCAGAGTTAAGTGGGGTTGCGACAACAGCGTTTTAGAAACGGTCGTGCTTTTTTAGCGTAGCCTCATCTAAGCATCATTTTCATTTTACTGGTGAGAAAGTGAAAGGAGATAACACAGTCAAACGATCTAGCTAACATCAGAGAAAGCATTCACTGCTCTTATAACTAATTCTTGGCTCTCAAGCAAGTCGCTCTTTTAGTCATATTGACTTGCTTTCAACTACTCTCGTCTTCCTATACATCATGCATGGAAAAGAATAATAGACATCTGCAGACTTAGGAGTCTAGAATTTAGGTTTTGCAAAGGTAATCAGAAACTAAGATTAATGAAAACACTTCTCATTTGTTTTCCCCAAGTGCTTGCAAAGACCTAGGTAAATGAGGTAGAAAGCTGAAACAAATTTTAAAGCAATTGCAAACAATATTAAAAAAGATTTCTCTGTTTTCATTACTTAAGTTGAGAGACGTGAAACTAGCTGCGAAACAAGAAACTAGCTCAGACTTTAAAGGAATAACTTTTATCAATATTCCTGATTTTTAATATAACGAAGAATTTTTAAGTCAACTTTTCCTTCTGATATCACTTGAATGGACACACTGATCTTAAAGGTCTTTTCCAACCTAAATGATTCTATGAATAGTGGTACAGAAGTTCGGCCTGAGGGGAAGGGGAGAACCAGGTTGTTTGCACACAGTTAAAACTGGTTTGTGAAAGCCTATATGGCTAATGCTAAGCATTAAAAATAAACAAAATCAATCTATAACAATATATGGAAAAAATATTTTCTTTTTTTCTTCAATACTTTTTAAGGCATTAAATTGTGTTCAGGTTCTGGCTTAAAATTTGATTTTTTTAAGTAAGTTTGACAGTAAGAAATGCATATGGGAACCAAATCTTTGAAAGACAAGAAGTATCAAGAGAATTCTTGATTAAAAATCAACAGTGAACAATATTCAAAGTTTCTCTGGAAAATTGCTAAATTTCTTCAGCTGAGATTGTCTCTGTATGTATAAAGATCTGAATTAGCACATATTAGCATATATTACTGTTTCTGTTTTTGAAAGTTTTTTTTTTAATCTATTTCTGTTATGAAAACATTACCTAGTTGATAAATAGTACTTAGGATTTCTGTGGGAGAACTGTAAGAAAAGGGAGGGTGTTTTGGAAATTGCAGTTACTGTGCATGATAAAAGAAAGGGCCCTATAAATATTCATTATTTAAATAATGGTTTACTACTTTCTCCATCTTCTGGTAAAAGTAAACAACACAAATATTAAAGGTGCCACTAAATTCTTTGCTACTCTTCCTCACTTCTGAGAGTGAGACTAGGGCTTGTAGCATCCACTGAATTCACAATACAAGAAAAGAATGACTTAAAAAAAAAAAACCACTAAACCCTTTATATAGTTTTTCTGATATGTTTAACTAAGTCATTAAGAAGAAGAACTTATTAATACCCATGTAAAAAGTCAACAGACTGCCCTTGGGACTGAAGCTCACAGTTTCCAGAGGGAAGATGAAATGTAAGCTTTACTCTTAATACAGAGATATTTTCCTAGGAAGTCTTTAATTTTCATAAAAACCCTTTCTTTGGCTTTTGACACTGCCAATAATAAGGTTTTCCAGAAAAAACAAAGAAAAAAGAAGAAAAAAAAAGAAGAAGGTAAAAAAGAAAAAAGAAGAAAAAAAAAAGAACAAAGAAAAAAGAAAATAAAGAAGCTTCTGTTTTGCTTTCAATGATTTGAACACTTGTCTAGAAGAGCTGGATGGAGATCACTTCTTTTATATGGCTGCAAAATATATGCATTTTATTAATTAAGTTTATCCTAAACTTCTCTAGGGACATTTCTTGCACATTACACTGTCTCACTGTCTCACTCTCTCCCCATTCCATTATCCTTTGTCTTATAGCTTTCCTTTGTGGCACAATGTTTTGATAAACATGTTTTTGTTTAAGTCAAACTTCAGCTAATTACTTGTCTAAATAATATTTACTAAATGGAGAATGGCAAAACAAAATAAAAAAAATAAACAGAATCTTTTGAGCAAATTGAACTTAAATTAATTTCCTGCTGGACTGTTTATTTGCCACTTCACTCTTTCATCACAGATACACCTGCTTTGCTACTAGAGGACTACAGGTACGGTATGGACCAGTGTTTGATTATTTTTTTTTATTCCTCCTGCTTTTGAGGTTTGAAGTTTGTCAGGCATTTTATTGTTTAATCAAGAATAATTTCAGTTGGAAAGCCATTCTAGTGAGTCATCTAGTCCAACTCAGCACAGCAGAAAGATTGATCTGGTGGCTTACACACATCCCCGGTGCGTGGTGTCTTGTCTAGCACTGAACAATCCACTGCTGACAACTGTAAAACATGCCTTGGCAGGCTGTCCAACTGCCTAACTATATTCACGCTGAAAGGCTCTTTCCCCTCCCTACGGCTAAACTTAAATTTTCACATCCTGAAAGGAAACTGTATGTTTACGTACATTCAATAGGATGATAAAATCTAATGCTGGGTTAATACCATCAAGTAATTCCTTACATGGCATTTTAGAGACATGAAGTCTTTTTTTTTTTCTTCAAAGTAATGATTCATAATAAAGCAATTGAACAATTAAGCAATATACATGTACTACACCTATACTTTTAAGCGGTATATTTTTAGCATTTAGCCAACAGTTTTGACCAATGTATTCTCATAATTAAATGGCTCAGCTCTAACTCTCCCTCTTTGGGTCACTTTTAATAAGTGGAGGAAACATTTACCATGTACAAAAACACTTTGCAAGAAAGATATACAATTTAGAGCACAAAACATAATTTTTCCATTAATAGTGCAAGCTATCTACTGCTTGTGTAACAAGTGAAGTATTAATGGGCTCACCACCACCAGTGAGACATCTGGTGAGCCTCTACTGCCCAGGTGGATTTTGGTCAAGTGGGCAAGGGTCAACCTCCACAGTCCCTTAGAAAAGGTTGGCTCTTCATGCTACTACTTCCCTGCATTTCTTTTTCCTAGTGTTTTATAAGTGTTTTTTACACAAGTTTTCATGTTAGCGTTTTTCCTTTCAAACCATTGAGCTGCTAACTGTTATCTTCTCAATTGTCTGTCTAGGTTTTAACTTTCCTTACGCTGTGTGGCTCTGGCATACCTATCTTTTAATAAGTTCTTCAGTAAAACCACACCAAGGTCACAAAGTTGTTGTGCTACAACAAACTAAACCCTGTATAACAGACAACTGAAGCCCTGGGCTGAAGGTTATATAGTTGTCAGCCTTTTAAAGCAGATTGTTTCAGCCTAACTCATTCTCTTACATTCAATATATGTAAAAAATAGCATGTCAGCACTTGTCATATCATGTCCTGTCACTGTTACAATAAACGTTACAGGTTATGATTAACTTTTTGTCTAGTGATTTCCCTCTGTGAAGCAATCACATGATGCTTTTCTCTTTTGATATGAAACATATCACTGTAAGTCTAACTTTTACTTCACCGGATTATTGTTACATCCACTGCCTGCAGGTCATACCCCATCACGGGGAAAACACTACCTGCTGCCAAAACAGCCCATACTGTCATAAATCCTGTTAAGACAGAAAAAAGACTAGACAAGCTCAGGTCTGTTGAGTCCTCAGAACAAATTAGATGGTGAATCTGCACAAGTAGTAGAAATTCAATAAGCAAGCAGATCTTTCCAAAGACTCCTTGAAATTAAGCCATGAGCATGGAAGTTATCCACTAATTGGGGCTGGAAAGAAAGGTAGAGACATTTTTATACCTAACCCATATAACTCTCACTTGTGGCTAAGTGCTTAATCGAATTTCTTATTAACATAGTCTCTAGAAAATTAATCAGCATCCAAAGCAACTTTATTGTCTAGAACAACTTCAGTCTAATGCTCTCCCCCTCTTCTGAAGCAAAATATCCAATTGCTCTTACAAACTCTCCATACTTTTTGCAAGCTCTCTTACACCTTTAAAAAAATTCTACTCAGCATTTGAAACGTGGTCCCTTTAAACCAAAAAGGAAAAACCATCTTGGTCTCTGCAAACAGATGTAGAGTCCCTAGAGTTATTCAGTATCATTGCTATGTATCTATTGATATTTGGTAATGTCCTTTAAAAGATCATGTTTTCAGTTGCTTGTAATTTTGGCAAACTTCTACTCAGACACGTATTTTTCCTCTTGCTAGATATCATGCTCACACAAGTGTGTCAGAAAATTTCACACAAAAGAGTTTAGCAATTTCAAAGAGAAGAAGAACACGCTGTTTCACCTGTCCATCCCTTCTGTAGCAGCTACACCTCCCACACGTTTCAGGAATTTGACATAACAATTCCCAGGCTGTCAAAAGACTCCCACTTCAGCGTTTGACCTGTGTTTCAACACTCGCCCCTTCCGCACCACTGCCGGAGCACCGCGCAGGTCTGAGTCCCACGCACAGGAGCACCACACCTTGTCCACAGGGCAAATCACGCAGGGGGACAAACCAGGACCAGGAGTTGGTAAGGTCAGAGGCGGGGAGGGAGAGAAACTGGGAAGTTGGCTGGGACAGGAAACACAGACTGGGCTCCAACATTAATCTTTCCCTTTATCGGTAGTCCTCCAGCCTCCTCAGTTACACAAAGGGAACTGGAGACAATTCCAACATTTCTAAATTTGCTTTAGTACTAAATTGTGATGAACAGTCACAGTCTCACTATTGTGTGGAGTGAAATATTCAGAAGTATTTAGACCCAAAAACATATCCATAACATGGAAATGTAATGCAAACTAGTAGCATGCTGTATTCACCTGAGTAAATGCAAGTCAAGCAGGAACAAAGTAAAACTTTTTAATATTGCTGGAACCGCATTTTCAACTGAAAATTGTTGTTTAACTGTTTTAATATGTCCCTATACAGAGGATTAAAATCTCCTTTTTACAAACAGTTCTCAAATCTTCTGCCTTCAGCCTATTGTACTTAATACAGCCTCTGGCTGCTTTCACTCAGGTTGCAAAGTCATTCCTCTAGCAGAATTTCCCATTCATATGCTAGAAGGCTTTTTGCCAGCTGGATGTTAACAGAGTACACAGAAAGGAACCAGCCAATTCCTTACAATATTTGCTTTAATCTTTATTCTCTCTTTCATATTATTTCTCTTCCTTCTGTTCTCTGCCTCCACAGAATTCTAAATCTTCATACAGGTCTCACTATATTGATAATGTGGAGTTATTATAAAGCATAAAATCCCCTTTCCCTAGCCTCATTCTCCAAAGGAAAAGATTGACTTAAAAACCCCTACACTTAAAAAAAAAAAAAAAAAAAAAAAAAAAAAAAGTAGCCCAAAACTTAAACTAACAAATACATAAGAACTAGAATTTGGAGAGGATTTTTTTGTTAGTTTGGATATATTTTTCCTGAAAATTTGTTTTCAGAGCTGTTAAGTCAATTTCAAATTATTAGCAGTACCTGGAGAATTCAGAAATTACTTTCTCACTTCATGATTTGAGTTGTGAGGAGCTGCAACTTGAGGGGAAAACCCATGAAAATGTACAACAAAAGCTCACAAAACTGATCTGCGTGCTGTGTTTCATTTTCTGCAAATGCCTATTTTTGTTGCTGCTGTCACTATCAAATATTTAGCACTTAGGTGGTGTCTTGCAAGCATTAGGAAAATAAGTAATATTACCATATTTTACATATTAGGAGTGATTCAGAAGGAGAGCTAGTCATGTACCAGGACCGCAGCTGGGATCAGTAGTGCAAGTAGAACTAGATCAGGAGTTACTTGCCGCCTGCTAAGCCTCACCGTGTTTCTTGGAGAGATGTGGCATGTCCTTCTGACACATCTGTCTCCAACCCGGAGCCTGCCCCTGGTGCTGCAAATCCAGCACCAGGCACATCTATCCACCACTCCAGAATAAGTGCCCCGGACATGCACGAGGGTAGATTTGCCACACGTAACCCATACAGCCCAGGCTTTCCACACCTGTGATAGAGGCCGTTTCTGAACACACACAGTAAATCTATCCTACTGCTCTTGCACACATAAAACAGGGCTTCTTTCTTACTTTCAACGTCCTCCACTAACACTGGTACAAAGTAATAATTCATCGAGGCTAGAACTTGCAGCCTGCAATGGTAAAAGCACTAAAATCACATGCAGCATTTTCAAATGAACTCAACTGGACCCACCTGAAAGTTTAGCCCTAGCACCTGCTGCTCTCCCAGCAGGATTTAAGAAGAGTTTGAATAACTACTAGCATATTGGATTCCTGATCTGTGGCTGAGAGAGGGCAGTACTTTTAAAGGTAAGAAATGTATGTGTGTTTAGTAGCTGGTGGGAGGTGATGAATATCTTCCTGAATGAGGGCTTCTGACTGCTTGGATGAGCACATCTGAGGATAATCTTTTTATTAAGTTAGTTATTTATTTTCAATAAAATAGTGTTACAAAAGACTTTAAGACTTACAAAAGTCTCAAAGATGTTTTTTTCTTTTGAGAAAGATGTAACTGGTAGCATGTAGCTGCTCTAAGTAGCTTTTCATGCTTTTTGCTGAACTCTGGATAAGGTAGGAAAAAAACTTGGGGTTTTTTGGTTTGTTTTTAGAATTGTGAGTGTCAATGTTTTATGATGCAGAAGCTATTCTGCATGACTTATTTAAAGTTATGAGAGAAGCCCTTGTCAGTTTTAGTTTTTCATATTAAGCACTGCTCCTCTCATGTTGTTTTATCTGCCCATCCTTCAGGAAAAGGAAAGAGGGTGTAAAAATGAAAAACTACTACTCAAAATTTCCACAACAATAATGTTGTTCTGTGTTCATTTATTTTTGAGTTCTTGATTATCTTTAAGTGTAAATCCCATTAAAAGTGTGAAATTGGAGCTATTTTTTTCCTTATGTAATGCTTTAAACAGTAATTCTGCCTCCTTGTTCTTTCTTTTTTCCCAGGCACCCTTTCAGGCCTCCAGATGTTAGTTACTGTAAGATATGAAATCATTAGGGCAGCTCTATTTCTAAAACAAATGTTTGTAATATCTGAATTTAAGATTATGTAGACAATAAATAAAGAGACAAGCAGATTGAGAGTAGGAAAAGAAGGTAATGAAAGAAGGTTCAGAAAGATGCATTTGCTGAAACTAGTCACAAATGGCCATCAGTCTAAACAGTCCCATCTGGAAGAGATTTGTAGGTATCACAGGAGAGGTAGGTTTTAAGGAAGGATTTAAAAGAGGATAAAGTGATATGATCTCCAGGATTATCAGTGACAGATGAAATAGGCGAGGATTTAAAGAGGAAGGAAAAGGTGTTTTAAATACTCTGTACCTTTAAGTCCAAGAATTACACTGTGAGAGAACTAATTTGTCGTCTTTAGCAGTTTGGAGGGTTTTGCACGGGTAGTAGGTTGAAGAGGTTTGGTGGTGGTCTAGAGATTTACAGAAATGCTTTATCTGTATACTAGCCTCCTGTTCTGGTGAAAAATAAAATGGCTGAGACTTAATAGTACAAGTTCAAGGCATGTACTTGTCAGGCAAGCGCCTATCTGTGTGTAAGGCATGGGGGAAAGTTATCTTCACCAACTGTGCAAGAGCTCCTCTCTTGTTGGCTGATGTAGATATCTGTTAAACTGTTATTTTGTTATTAAGTATTTTGACAAAAGAATGTTTCAACAGTGCTCTGTTCAACCTTTTGTTTGTGTTTTTTTTCTCCTTTCCATTCAGTTCTTCACCCTGTTGTCCAGAGTTGTAATGAATTCTTCATCTAGGAGGTGGATCTGTAGGAAGATGTTTACAGCATAGACAGAGTCTTCCGATACATTCTAAGGTGGTTTTGCTTAAAACCCTATATGTCTGGGCACTGGTCCAGTAGAAAGCTGTCTTTGTGATCTACTTCAAAATATTTCCTATTCATGTATAGAATTTAAAAGTGGTATGTTAAGTTTTTCTCTCTCTTTTTTTTTTTTCTTTACCCTCCCCTCTTGCTGAGAAAGAATATAGTTCTTATGGTGCATTGCTAAGTATCTTTTCGAGTTTAGTTTTCTCCAGAGTTTGTTGCAGAACAGTGCTTTTGGAAGTAGTTTCTACAGAATTAGATTTTTGGCTTTATAAAAAAAAAAGTGCAACAAAAGCATTCTTCAAAACAGGCTATAGAATTGAATGGAGTGCTTGAGGTAAGTGATACTATGAAGAAGTCCAGCATGCTAAGGAGATTTTGAAAACTGCTTAAGGGGGAAATCTCTGCAATGAAAACCTGGCTAATCCAAAAATATTCTGCTTCTGCCTTTATATGTATGAACTGCAATAATTTGTTTGCTTTGGGCAACTTATTTGCTGAAGAAGAGGAAACTGCATAACCAGACCCGCTAAAAATGCTAGCGGGGAGGGGTGGGTGGGGGAAGGTGGGCAAGAGAGCTATTATTAAAAGAAAACTAATGTTCTCTTAATGGTGGAGCCCTGCCTGCCAGCACAGTGTTCACTGCTGTTCCCTTCAGCCTCCATTTTTACTGGTTTTATATTGCCAGCCCTGTGGTGCCTCTCTCCTGCAGTTCTGCTATCTTAGCCTTTAAACATCGTTCTTGCAAGAAATTTCTGCAACGATTGTGTAATTGTGATCACAAAAAACAAGTTAAGTACTAGAGAAACAGCAGGTAACACATACCTGAAACCTATCTGAAATAAGGAAGATCTCAGCAGAGAAAACATAATCGTAAGTCTCTCGCAATACACAAAATATTTCCATATAGGAATTGTGAGCTATCCTTTGTTCTACTCTAATCAAAGAAACTGCACTCTGCAGACTGTTTAGAACAGCTTTTGAAATTCCCCATCTTTCCAGCGGATGTTATGTGGGTTATGCCTGCTTAATCGAGGCAAAGTAGTGAATAAGGCTAAATGTTAGCGACCTTTTGCTATATATGTTATTGAGCAAAACTTGTACTAACTGTAGCTATGTAACACACGTGTAGGTATATATGTGTACATATACCCATGTGTGGGTGTGTTATAAATATGTCCATTAAACAACATAGCAAAAGCATAGCTTAGTTTACTATTTGGAGAGCCGAGACTTGGATATTAATGGTCCTTGACACTTGCAGCAACAGTTGGATTAGTTTCACTAACTGGGATCAAAGAATAGTCCAGATTGGAAGGGACCTCAAAAGATCATCCGGACCAGCCTTTTGTGGGAAAGGGAGCCTAGATGAGGTTATCTAGCACTCTGTCCAGACAGACAGATCTTGAAAATATCCAGTGATGGGACTCTACCATGTCCCGGGGTAAGTTGTTCCAGTGATTGACTGTTCTCACTGTAAAAATAAATAAATAAATTTATTTCCTACATTGAGATGAAACCTCTCCTGCTGCAACTTGTACCCGTTGCTCCTTGTCTTCTCTATGTAGCTCCCTGTGAAAAGAGAGCCTCTGCCCTTTTTGTAGCTGCCCTTTAAGTACTGGAATACGGTGGTGAGGTCCTGCCTGAGCCTTCTCTTCTCCAGGGAGAAAAGATTTAACTCCTTCAGCCTTTACTCATAAGGCAGGTTCTCCTAGTCCTTTGATCATCAAAAGGATGTTTGACTAGAATGGGATTATTGACAATACTCAAGATTATACTCTTACAAAGCTTTCTTTTAATACATATTCCTGTTAAAAAAGGACAATATGTAAATGCCTTTTGACTCGCATTTCTGCATGATAGTTATCATTCTGTAGACTTTGGCACTCTTTCTTGATAGGTTCTTCATATTTAAATGTGCCCTGCACCTCTGAGCTCTTGATGTTACAAAATTATGGCATGTCTCAGTATCTCATAATTCTGAATTAAACTGATATTGAAATATATTTTAAAAAAATAGAGGGGGGAAAAAAAAGGCTACATTTCAAGTCCTTATGCTCTGAGTGAATTCTGAAAACAAAAAGAATACTTGTTTGCAATTTTTTAGGCACTTCCAATTTTTTCCTTTTTTTTTTTTTTTTGTTAAGACATAAAACTACCATTTCCCCTTTTCATTAGTGTGTTTAGCACTAATGAGGTAACAGCAGGGAAAGTGATGCAGGTCACATTCAGCTCTAGCATGGTCATCTGCATTGAAGGCAATAGTTAAGTCTTAGACTTTCACACACATAAATTGTGAGCAGTATCAACAATGCTGGGTGTTGGTTTGTTCGGGGTTTTTTTGTAAACATGGTTATAGTGTTGTTACGGACTCCATACACTTGCGTGGTGTGTGTGTGTTTGGGGTTTTTTTTTTGCTGTTAAGTGGTGTGCTATGCCTCTTGGAGTAGAGAGATGCAAACAGGCAGCTCTCCTTTGCAGGAAGAAGGGACTGTTCCTGCCCGCCTGCTCAAGTTGAGCCTGCTCAGGAAAGAGTCAAGGAGATGGGAGTCCTTTCAGCTTGGAGAGCCTGCAAAACAGCTGGGAAGTGCAAAGATCAGAAAGCAAGGCCTCAGGTATAAGGGAAATAAAAGCTTCCTAGGGTTTGAATGGGATATTGCATTGTTTATCATCACAGATGAGCACTAGTGACTTGGCTACCATCAAGATGGAAACAAGAACCTACCTGCAAGGATAAAATAGGCAGAGCAAAGGACAATGTATTTAAACTACGTATTCCTTTTCTTTTTGGCCTAGTCATCTCAAAATGTCCATTTTTCTTAAAACATCTCTCTTGTTTATAGCTTAACAGAACTTGGCTTTAACTTTAAAAGCATTTTGTCGTCTTGAGAAGATGCCCATAGGAGATAGTCTAAACAGATTTCTTCCAGGTTTCTTGCTAATTTGGGAGCGCAGCTATGATGGGAAAGGTGGAGGGGAAAAGACACTTCTGTAGCTGTAATACACTTATTGATTTACTCATATTGGATAACTAGCCTACAACTAACTGATCTGAGCCTACAAAATACTAATCTGAGGTAGGAGGAATCTCTTTACAAACCTATTGGCTTCTGCGCCTTTAGGATATATATTTGGTGCACACTTTCAAACTCTTCTCTGCAAAAAGGAAAGCTTGATTTCTTTTTAAAAAGCAAGATTAAAGTTCTTGTCTTTGGGAGCTTGGGCTTTAATTAAAAGCTCAAATACTCACAGACCACCAAAATCATAGCAGTAGGGAGTAATTCAGAGTAGTGTTTCTGGCTTGTGTTTTGTTTTGTTGTTGGTTTGGTTTTTCTTTCAACAAAAGTAAATCCAGCTCTTGAACTAAGTAGTAGGTTTACTTGACAGTCATGGAAGGGATCACTTTTACGTACAGATTCAGTGCTAAAGTGCCATGTACAGAAATTCATGCATTAGGGAGTATAGTATTAGGTCAAAGTATTTGTATATTGCAAGCCTCAAAGATCATAATAAGATAAAATCCAGAAGAATTTAGAATTTAAAAATACCAAGTTTAGTGGGAATTCAGGCTTACTTTTAGACTCTTGAACCTTTACACTTGATGTTGTCAACCTTGTTGTTTACTCACAGGATATGTTTGAAATTTCCTCTTTTTCAAAAAGAGGTTTCTGGGTTACTTGTATGACAGCAGAAACTTGTGCTTTAAGAAATATCAAATGAATAATTATTCCATTACATATTGGGAAAATACTGGAGATGTAGTACAAGATACAACAGGAAAAGTTTGAATTTCAATCTTGAAGACTAGACTTTGTGTGTATTAACAGAGTACTATTGTAACTTCCTAGAATTTCCTATATTGTCTGTATAGTGTCTTATTTCTTTTAAATGTACTTTTCTGAAGGTTTTCAAAGTATTGAACTTCCTGCACTAAGAAGATAAATCTCGAACTGTAGCTATTTCTGTGAAAATAATTAGCAAGGTGTAAAGTCTTGTCAGATGGACAGGAGTCTCTTAAGCTCCTGGCCATCAGCAGCCTTAAAGCTTCAAGCATCAACAATGTTCCTGTCATCCTAAACAGCTTTAACTTTTTAGCCTGGTTTCCTTGGGAAAAGAAGTCTGTAATCAAAGTATGTCTGTCTTTCTGGATGCAAATAAGTCATAAGTTACTTCTGACTGAATTGTCAAATTTGTTTGGAATTTGCTAGGAGAATGGAAGCATCAAGTGCTCTTTAAGTTTCCTGACAAGAGGTAGACAGGTGGTAGAAAGAGTACCTGTTTAGCACTGTCAAGGAGGGGAAAGCTATGACCTGAAGCTTATACTTTACCAAATATTGTGGAATACATACTGAACCTCAGCTTTGTGACTTTTTTTTTCCTAGTTTCATCACTTGCAGAACTTTGTTTCACAAATTCTAGTGGTTTGGTTTTTCTTTCTTTGGCGGTTTTTCGTTTCGTTTTGGGGGTTTTTCTCAAAAGCACTTGTAAATTATCATTGTCTGATGCTATATTACAGTGAAAGCATAGTCACGTGTTCTGCAAAGCAACACACTTGCTACATTCTGGAAGAGAAGTGGTGGACAGGTTTTCCCACTTTGCTTTCCCCTGGTAAATTGTGCAAAATAAGATGGAGTGTTATGCTCAGTGGCAGCTGTGATGTGTGGTGTTTTATGCAGTCCTACTATTCCAGTTGCCCATCTCAGGGTACTGTTATACCATATGACACAGCTCCAGCTTCCTTTTAAGGAAACCAAATTGCATTAGAAAAGGTGGACATCTAGACCTAGAGTGATGCACGCTTGGGTGCTCTTTCAAACCAAACTTGTTTACCTGTCTTGTAATGCAAGCAGAGTCAAAATGTGCTTGCAATATTGATAGTTATGTGAAATTACAGTTTATTTTTTGAGGCAAATAACCCAGATATCTAAAAAACAGATGCCTACTTAGATTTCCCCTACAGTCAATGAGGGAAGATAATCAGCTCAAGACACAGGAGGAACCTAGATAACCTGCTTCAAGTAAATCATTTGCTCTAACTATCCAATTAACTTTGACAGCTAATTTTAGGAGATTTAAGTCTCTTCCTGCTCGTCTGACAATTGTACCGAGGGTTTAGCAGGTATTTTATAAACCTCTGAAAACTTAGTTACAAAAAAAAACCCCAGTCTGTGCAAGCCTTACAAGGGGACTGCTATAATGGAATATATCTGAAATGTATGGGGCTTGTGGGTTATTCCTCCAAGTTGTACAGTCATGCTTGCAGTGCTGCCCGGGATTGTGTTTAAACTGCATGGCTGGGGTGGTGCTCTGAAAGGTGACGAAGTGAGAAGCTGGTTTTTTGTTCTCTCAATCTACAGCTCTGCTCATTGTCAGTCTCCGGCTTCTTTGAAAAAAGGCAACACAGGTACATAGAGTTCATTTGCAGTGCCTATCACAGACTGGCAAAAGTGGTGTTTGGTATCAGTGTTTTCGGGTTACCAGCAGTAAGATGCTGCAGCGCATCTTTCTGCTGGCGTCGTGGTTCGGCCCCAGCCGGAGGCGGAGCCACGCGGTCGCTCGCTCACCCCCCCCTCCCGGCGGGAAGGGGAGAGAATCGGGACAAGGAAAGGCAAAACTCGTGGGTTAACAACAACAACAGTTTAACCGGACAACAAAGGGAAAGAAAACAAACAAACGAGAAACCCCAACAATACCAACACCAGCGTGCACTTAGCGGTGCTTCCCGGACAGGTCGCTCCCGCCCGCAGCCCGACGCCCAGCCCGTTCCCGAGCAGCGACGCCCCCCCTCCAGTCAACCCCCCTCTATAGAGTGAGCGTGACGGTCACATGGTATAGAATCGACCCCGGGCCAGCTCCTGGCGGAAATTAACCCTATCCCAGCCGCAACCAGGACAACTGGTAACTGTCTAGTGAGATACTTGAGTTGCAAAGAGGAGGCAAAATACAGTGGTTATTTCTTTGTGGCATAAACACTTACATTCTAATACTTTCTAAATTCATTTTTTCCTTGACGAAATGCTAAAAAAAAAAAAGCTAAAATTAAAAATAGGTTTGAATTTTACCATATCCTTTCCTGTCTCTAAATGGGAACACCAGCATCTCTAGCAGAGTTAATAGAAGTGACTATATGTTCTTACTCACTGTGTGAGCATCATGGGTTTGCCCTCTTCAGAAGCAGCTCGCTTCCTATTCTACTCATAGGATCTAAAGCTGGAAACAGTACCAAGCCAAAGAATGTTTCTGACTTCAGGGACTTCTCATGCAAGGCACTAGGGCTACATAGGAGCATTGTGCTTCTGAGGGTTTTCTGCTTTGAAATGTTCTGTCCTTGACTCCACAGGAGGATTCAGTGTGGATCTGAACTGTTCCTGGCAATCTTTTCCTAAAGCTCCTTAAGGGGAGGTGGGGAGTGTATCTATGTACTTTGTCATTATAGTATAGTTCGTTGCTTTTTCAGAGAAGCAAAAGCAAAGATAGAGGTGAAGAAAGCTGCAGAATCCTCACGCATGCTGAAAACCTGCTGTTATATCTGTAGGTGAAATGGCAGGTGATCCCTTGAAAGCAACATCTCTCTCTGCCCTGCTGCTGATCTGGTCTTTTATGTAGTAGAAGAAAAAAACCCTAGCTAACAAGTATAGATGTGCAGTCTAAAGTAGCAACCTGCAATGTTTCATCGTCAGTTCTGCATTCCCACAGCGCTCAGCTATCATCAACAGATGCTTTTTGCCAGCACGCAGCTTCTTGTTGGGTAGGGAAACTGATAGTTGACAGAGGTGGCTGAGGAAGTCTGGGAGAAATGCGTAAAAGCCATGCCTCTGTTAAAGAGGGAGGAGGGAAGAAAATGGAAAATGTATTAATTGGAAAAGACAAAAGAGGTTGGGAAGGAAAAGTGAGAAAACTACCACCCTTTAGTCACACATGGAATAAAGGAGTTCAAAGGCCTCGAGAGCTCCAGCGGTGAAGAACAATTCTTGCCAAAAAGCAATGAACTACAATGTTAGGATTTGTGATAAGGGTAGTCCAAGCTCTGTAAATTTTAATAATCCTTGCATGTATGAATGACATCTGTGGTCATCTGCACAATGACAGCAAGGATTCTGGAATAAGGCCTTAAAAACACAAATGTCTAAGTTTGGAGAAAAGTTAAGTATTTGCAGCCACAGTGCACCAGTGTTAGCAGCAATGCTCACATCTGTTTTGGGTTTTTTTTTTTTTGTTGCTGTAGTTTTAATAATTTGGGGTTTATATTGACAACATTCTCCTTGTTGCCTGCCCCAAGCCCTGCATATCATTGTCTCTTTCCACTATGTCAGAGTCCTAACATAGAATTTTTTTATTTCCAGAATAAGGAGTTAAAGGAACAGGAATAGCCTGCACACTCACCAGCAACGTAATGAAGTATTTAGTATGGAAGGAAGTGATGGAAACAGTAAAAGACCTGTAGGAGTAAAACTACATAAAAGGACCTCAAATTTACCTCAAAGCACACTTCACTGGGGTGTGGATTTTCAGAAGAATATAAAATTAGCCTGTACAGTTGGCTGCTGAAGACTGCTTAGCTACAGAGCTCAATTCTAATGCACAGTAGAGAGGAGGGGAAGAGGACAAAGACCTCAAGCAGAGGGCCAGAAGAAGGATAAGCTGATGAGAGAATATTGCTTTGAAGAAGTAGGTTAGCAAAAGGACATTGTCAACCTTTCAGTATGCTACAATTTTGCTGCGTTTCACACACCGCATGCAGATTGTGCTAAAGTCCTTACAGAAATAGAAGTATGCAGCATGTCCTGTATCCTGCGCCTTTACTCTTCTGAGAGAGAAGAGTGACTGGGGGTCATAGTCCTTGCTGGCATCAGCAGGTACAGCTTGCCTGGAGTCAGTGGAGCTGAACACCCACTCCTGGCAGCAGTAGCTTGTCCTTGTAGATTTACTTTTCATAGCCAAATAATAACATTTCAAAGTGTTACTATTGAGAATATACATTCAATAAAGATAATAATACAGTATGTAACATTCTGGATATGTTATCCACTTATCTCTGTTGTGTAGATTATGTTTATCACCTGAGATGGAATAATATACTTAAGGCAAAGAAAACTCTACTTTTTTTTCTCTCAGAAAATAATTTTCTAAATGCACTGGAAGAAGAGGCTTGCTTTCCTTCTGGGTAGAATAAACTCCTTTTTTGTCTAAATGAACCATTTTCATCTTCCCGTTACTGTGATTTCAGCTCTGCAGAAGCATGACTCCTGTGGATGGCAACAGGGATTATCTAGTGATTATTGCATAGAGGTGCATGCATAGAATATTTCAACACCACTATGTCAAGTGCAGATGCTGCAGAAGCACAGCTTCTTGCCTTTTTTTTTTTTTCCCTTCTCCCTTTCTTTCTTCCAAGCTATTGTCTGTATCCAGCTTACTAGTGACTGTATCTGATGTAGATTGGGGGGTGCGGAACAGCCACAGAGAATAAAATCCTAAAGTAACTAAGAGACAATCATCTTGAATATCTAATGCTGGCTGTCCCAGGCCTTTGAAGACTGTACCCCCAATGGGGGAAACATGGGTGATTCTGGAATGTTTGGTGGTGTCTTGGGTTTGGGATATAGGTCTGTGGATTTTTGCTTGTTTGATTGTGGTGGTGGTTTCTTTCTTTTCCTCTTTCTTGTGGGGGAAGGAGGGAGTGTCTGTCTGATGTGTTTTTTGAGTGGTCTCCCTTCTTTCCCCTCTGTTCTGAGAAAGCAAAGACTAGAGACCTGGTCAGAGAATGACCTGAAGATCTGGAGCAGGAAGGAGAGAGGCTTTTGCAACAGGTGCAAGAGGGAGGTATTGCCTGGAAAACAGCCTCTCTGAGCTTGCTCATACTCTTCTATGTTCTAGTTCTGAATAAATATTACTGTGTTTATTTAAAGATGGGTAGCACTACCTTAACCTTGGTCTCAGAGATGCTGCTGGCTCAAGCTTTCTTGGCAGTACAGGCAATGCTGATATGTCTCAAGAACAGGACAAAACTCAATTTTATAAGAACAAGAAAATGAGTTCTGGGAACAGAGAGGAGGGTGGGACAGGGTCCTTCAGCACGAGGAAGAACAGGCAGAGGCCTAGGAGGAACTGTGGAACATGAGCTGCTGGAGTTATATGGAGGCTGTAGGTTGAGAATAAAGCAGGAAGGGGTTAGAGGAGATAACACTTTGCAGATGGAATAAAGGGTGGAGAGGGATGAGTGAAGCTAGAAATGGGGAAAGGGACTTTAGGGAAGAGAAATGAGTAGTTCTGGCTGCACAGTCTTTAGAGGAGCAGGCTGTTGGTTTTCCTCTTCATTCTGGGTAACTGTCTGCTCATCAAAGAAGTGTGACCAGCAGGTCAAGGGAGGTGATTCTCCCTTTCTACTCTGCTCTTGAGACCCTACCTGGAGTACTGTGTTCAGCTCTGGGGCCCCCAACACAAGAAGGACATGGACCTGCCGGAGTGAGTCCAGAGGAGGGCCACAAAGATGATCAGAGGGCTGGAGCACCTCTCCTATGAAGACAGGCTGAGAGAGTTGGGCTTGTTCAGCCTGGAGAAGAGAAGGCTCTGGGGAGACCTTACTGCAGCCTTCCAGTACCTCCAGGGGGCCTACAAGAAAGCTGGAGAGGGACTTTTGACAAGGACAGGTAGTGATAGAACAAGGGGTAATGGCTTTAAACTGAAGGAGAGTAGGTTTAGACTAGATATAGGAAGAAATTGTTCACTCTGAGGGTGGTGAGGTGCTGGGACAGGTTGCCCAGAGAAGTTGTGGCTGCCCCCTCCCTGGTAGTGTTCAAGGTCAGGTTGGATGGGGCTTTGAGCAACGTGGTCTAGTGGAAGGTGTCCCTGCCCATGGCAGGAGGGTTGGAATTAGATGGTCTTTAAGGTCCCTTCCAACCCCAACCATTCTATGATTCATCCTGGGCCCTGTTCTATGACAGTACAGGCACTGAGATAAACCTCTGGTACAAGATCTGTGCAACTGATCATAATGGACTGCAGATCTCTTGGAAATACTACAAGAAGCTTTGAGACTGAAATGTCTGGAACTTCAGATGAACAATGAAGTCCAGCAAACAAAAACCCTGCTTGAAGGGAATTCATCAATAAATGCTGTAACCCAGAATAGGTAATACATGAGACTTGTATGCCAAGATGAGTATTTATCTAGCTCTTAAGATTATCGAGAGGAAAAACATCGAGATATATATATGGGTGGGTTCAAGGAACTAAGAAAGGAAAAGAACTCAATCTTTTTCTTGCTTTCTCTGCTATCTGGAGACTTAGGGTTTCTTCTAGTAGAGAAGGTGGAGAGTAAACAAAAGGGCTGAATAAAATGATGTGCAAGTAGAAACAGAACATAGACATTCAAATCATCAAAGTATATATTTCAGTAAAATCAAACGTTCTGTTGGAGATCCAATGATGGCAAACATTTATTACCTCAGTATTTATTTAAATGTCTGTGTTCATCAAATGCTCACTTGCTTTTCTACCAGCATAATTAAAATATTTGGTGTATACAAAATATATATAGACTTTTTGTCTTCTATTACCTTGCATTTTTGACAAAGCAGTCATTTTCAGAGAGGGAAAAGTTATGGACAGTCTTCACGTTGTGGTGACTGCTAGTGCAGTAACATGAAATTTCTTTTATCAAATGATAAATACACAATGTGTTCAGGTTATAAAAATTCTACTGTACGGTCTTTTTAATTGTGCTGGGCAAGCCAAGAAAATGTTGAGTAATACACTTTGATTTCAGATCAGGTAAGCTAGCTGAAACAATTAACTTGCATCTGTGTCGCAGTGAGGTCTGGCAGATAGAGATAGGCAGGTGACTTAGAGTTGGAAAAAGATCCTGAAACTCCTGTGCCATGCTGCCAAATCTCAGATTAAGTCATAGTTCCTCTTAGCAATTTAACTTCTGAGAAGGTGGAGGGAAGAGGGCAGGATTTGTTCTGTCTTACCTGGCTGTAGCATTATACAATGGATGTCTGAGTGAGCCATGCTGGGTTCCTGTTATAGTCAGTGAACAGGTCTTCAAGGTGAGGCTCGTCTCAGCCTTTTAGCATTCTCATCTGAAATGATGCAAATCATGCCCATGATACTCCTGTTTCTCATCCCTAGTTATATACCCCGTAAGATTATATTACACATCTCTATGAATGAGTTAATGTATTATCAGGCAGATGACTCCTAACCTCTCATGGTCTAACTAGGCAACAGAAACTGTGACCTACCTGAGATTTGGCATTATGTCAAAGCTAGAGTAAAGGCTGATACTCCTAGGTTTAGGTTAGGGTGTTTCTTGTTTGCAAGTTATGGTGGATAAATCCCACAATGAAGTGAGCATGGACAAATTCTCCCCTTTTTGCATGCTATTTGTCTGATGCATGAGTAACTGTTTCTATGTGTCGCTACAAAACAATACATTTTTTTTTTTTTGCTGTCACATAATAGTCATAGGCTTATAAAGAATGGATGTCACTTTAAAAAAATGCAACAAAAAACCACCCACAAACCCACCAAACTTTATAGTCCTACCTGAATCATCAACAAAGTGCAGAAATTACCACAGCAGATATAATAAACTAGATTTTCAAAGTTATGCTGATGGAACTGCACGTGTCCTTAGCATTCAACACCATTGATTTGCACATGTACAGCAAACACTTTTGTAAATTAAACTTCCATAAATACCAACACAATGTTTGACCACCTAGAAGAAATGTGTTTCAGTTTTGTTTGAATTTTTAATTGTTTTGTTTAGGAGGGTGGGGGAAACATCCTCTTAAACTCCAACGCAAGTCATTCTGGAACGGCCATCTGTATTGGAACTGTCTGAAAAAGTAAATAGTTGGTTCACATACCTGTATCAAAGTGGAAAAACTTGTCAAGTGTTCTCCAAGGACTTGATCCCAAGCTATGTAAATCAGAGTTAAGACTCTTGTTTACTTCAGTAGGATAGAATTAGTCATTTGCATATCATCATCATTATTACTTTGGATGTGGGAGGGGGATATGGTGTTAATGACATTCACAGCTTGTCATAAATTGAGAAGAGTCGGTAATGCCAACTGAGAAGATAACAAAGAAACTAACAGAAATGCAAGCCAAGTGACTTAAATGTAAACTAAAATGTACAAAGGAGGCAGGAGATGAGAAATGTGCTCTAATAGAGATGCAGACTGGTGGTGGACAGTAAAGCTGGCTGAATACTGAAAATACTAATTCTTAAGTAATTATCCCCTAAGGAAATGTCAGCACTTGCAGCTAGTTAACTATTTGGATGGTTCAAACAAGTAACAGATTAGAAATGCATTTGTCTTATGCTGTAGCCACAAAAAAATGCACTAAAACGAAGACTGCAGGTATCTGTCACAGAAGTGGTCTGTCTTTCTGGAGCTCTGATGTACTATGCACTGTAATACCTATCAATTAATGGAAGAGATTTGGATAGAAGTGATGAAAAATCCTTGTAGAGTTGGGGGAATTTCTCAAAAGGGATTGAGTAATAAGCCCCAATTCAGTCAAAGCCCTTTGAGATCAGTATCTCCCAGCAATTTACTGAAAAGTGACGTGGCAGTTTCCAACTTCCCAAAGAGATTCCTGTGGGTCCCTGTCTGGCCCATACAAAGGACACTACCATAATCAGCAAAGGGAATGCCTTAGCTGATGCAGCAGCAAGAGCCGTGGCTCACTAACCTGCAGTAAAGATTATGGCAGTTGCTTCGGATGAGAGTTCATGGCCGGATGTCCACCATCCAAGAAAATTCTATTGATCAAATGTGACAAATGAAGAAAAAGAACAGTGGAGAAAATAAGAAGCAGTAAAAGATCAAGACAGAATATGGACAAGAGGGGGAAAACCTATCTTACCAAAAAAACCCCTAATGACTATTAACACCGGGTGTTTATGCAGCCACTAAAAGAATTATTAATGCCTGTCTTACCTGTCAGAAATTCTCAAATACAGAATCTGCATGTGAATTGCAAAGTCAACCATGGGCTTTTTTCCCTTTCCAAAGACTGCAAGTAGATTATGCTGATATGCCTGCAGTATGTGGATATAAACGTTTGCCAGTGATAGCAGAGCAATTATCAGGATGGATGGAGGTTTTCCCAACAAGAAAAGCAGACACTGGAGAAGTAATAAAAGCTCTCCTTAAAGAAATTATTCCTAGGTATAGAGTACCAGAATCTATTAAATCAGACAGAGGGTCGCATTTCACAGCAGAAATAATTGACCAACTTTATAAAAGTTTAGGAATAGAAAAAAGATTGCACCCTTCTTATCACCCTTAAGCATCTCGTCAGGTAGAAAGGATGAATTGAATTATTAAGGAGAGAATAGCTAACATTTGCACACATACAGGGTTAAAATGGTCAGAAGCATTAAATTTAGCCTTATGGGACATTCAAAATGCTCCAAGATGACCTTTAGGACTATTGCCTGCTGAAGTGCTTCTTGGGAGACATTTAACTATATTGGGGACTTATATTCTGGCCAAAACCAGCCTCTTGAATGTAGATGAACGTTTAACACACTATGTTCTAAATTTACAAGAAAGTTTTGAAATTAAAAGGGATCATGCTCAGTGGTACCAATCCACCCCTCCAGAGATACAGGTACATGATTTGCAGCCTGGGGTAGAGTTTTAATAAAAGGATTTTCCTATATATCTAAATTGGAACCCAGGTGTGAGGGGCCGTATACTGTCTTATTAAGTTCTTACTTTGCTGTAAAAGTTACAGGAAAGGAAGCTTGGATCCACTGCTCACGTGTTAAATGGTTGCCGGAGGATCATTCAGTGGATGAACAATGACCCATGGAAGAAGAATCTACCACGGCCACTGCTTCAGAAACTTGAAACCATTTGAATTTCTTTTCCAGAGCTATTTGGATTTGAGATTTCCAAGCACCTGAGGAAACTATGGAAATTCTATGGGTAAAGTTACTAACCTTTGCCATGCTTATTACACGGCTAGAGAGAGTATCTAAACCTATACAGCCCCATTACAAGTGGAGGGTAAATCTCTATTTGAACCTATCACAAACCATAGTCCAAATTACTAATAAAACTAACTGTTGGATATGTACTCACCTTCCAAGCCACTCAGCTTCAAGCATTCCCCTGTTAGCAATCCCTATACCAGATAATATATCGTAGACTACCTTATGGACAAATACTACTTTCCATTGAGACCATGTTGACTCACAACAATGGGAGGTGGTAATCCCAGAAGCAAAGAACAAATATGCAACATGTGTAAAATGTCACGCTCATCCCCGTCAACTTAAGCTCTTATACAATAGTACTCTCCCGTGGGCAACTTTAATGATTGTAACCAAACAATGACAGTAGGAATAGAGGGAATGTTTGGTGACTTTTCCAATACATCTTGGCTAGTACCTGACGGGAAAGGGTAAGAGAGCTTGCAAAACATTACCAGGAGATTGTTCGGGAACTTGTACCTTAGGAGCTGTTACTCCTAATATTTCTGTGTTGTCAAATTTAACTATGGAATCAGGATCATGGTTACAAAAATTTGTTCATAGTAATCCACTAGTAGAAAGGCCAACCACATTCCAGTCCTTTGCTAGATGGTTTCTTCCCTGGTTGGGAGCAAGTGAATTAGTGTCCTGGTTTAGGCCAGGATGGAGTTAGTTTTGTTTTCAGCAGCTCCTGTGTTTTGGCTTTAGTGTGAGAAGAACGGTGATAGCACACTGATGTTGCTGGTTGCTGCTGAACCACCAAGGACATTTTGCAGTTTCCCAGGTTCTGCTAACGGGCAGATGCGAAAACTTGGGAGGGGCAGAGCCAGAAGAGTTGATCCAAACTGGCCAAAGAGAGTGTTCCACACCAGAGACGTCATGCCCGATGTAAGTGAGGGTCGGTCGGCGGGCCACTAGGCTTTTAGACCCCTAACTTGCTTGAATCCTTAAGCTTCCCTTCGGGTTGCTTTTTGTTTCCCTATTTTTCCTTTTTGTTTTTCGTTCGTTCGGCTGTTGGTTCCCTCGCCTGCTCTCTCTGGAACTTGCTGTTCTGGGATAGCTGGGGGGGATACCCCTGCTCCCTGCCTGCTGCTCGGGATGGGCTGTATCGGTCGTCGGGTGGTGAGAAATTGTGTATCGTTTGTTTTATATATTCTATTATACTTATATAGATTATTATTATTATTATTAATATATTTTTATATTTTTCCTTTGCTGTCCTGGTGAACTGTTTTTATCTCAACCCGCGAGTTTTCCTTTCTCTCCGATTCTCCTCCCCACCCCAGCAGGGACGGGGGGAGTGAGCGAGCGGCTGCGGGGTACCGGGTTACAATTTGGGGTTAAACCACGACAATTAGAAAAGGCCTTAGTTAACATTTCAGCGGCAATAGAAATTCTTGGCAACAATACTGCTGATGCAATTACGGCATTACAAGAAGAGGTTTCACAGCTATCCAAAATTACACTGCAAAATAGAATGGCATTAGATACTTTGTTAGCCTCACAAAGGGAGTATGTACAATTATTAATACCAGTTGCATGTACATTGACCAGAGTGGGAGGATTTCAGTTGATGTCTGGAAGTTGTGGGAACAAGTAAAATTAATGCATAAAGTACAATTGGATAATACTTCAGCAGGATTCCAAGAAGTATAGTCTTGTCTCACCTCCTGGATACCGGATTTAGGAGCCTGGGCAAAACAATTCTTTAGGGGTTATTGATTTTTATAATAATCTTTGTAATACTGTTTGTTTGTATTCAGTGTTGTAACATTTGCTGTGCTCACATCTTAGAGGCTACAAATATTCTGCTCCTATATAATAAATAACAGGAATGTTAATAAAAACAAAGGGAGGACTGTTCTGGAAAGGACCATTATATAGTTAAAACTTAGCAATAGTAGTTTAACATGAGTAGACAAAGCCTATAGGCCGCGGTACATGAACTGTAACAACCATATTATAACATGCTGAAGAGCTAACCACAGAACCGGTTGAAACCAACCTTAAGAGGGTGTGAAACAAGGATATAGAACCACTGTATATAGCACAAAAAGATAACTGTTTAGTAATGAAACAACAAACAAATCAAACCAATAAGAAGCAAGAAGACCCCAGACCTTAATATTACTCTTGATCTGAACTATTGCATGAGAGGTGGGAAACCTGGGTTGTAAGGGTGTAACTGCCCAGGGATTTCTTTGTTTGGACTCCCTCTTCAGAGGCACCCAGCTTGAGCTATAGCGCTATTAATAAAGAGAACTTTATATAATAATCTCTCTTTTGTCTTGCTGACTCAGTGGAATCATAGAGTTGAACCCTGTTATGGTGACTGGTATGTAAAATTTCCGTAACACTAGGCAAGCCTTATGATGTTTGGTGGGCATGTAGACAGGCGAAGTGTCAAAAGAATTATGCAAGCACAAGTAGTGGAATTAAGAAGAAATTTTTAAATATGTACCTAAATGAAAGAAAAAAAAAACAAAACAAGGATAATCCCAAAGTACTTGAATTAAAGAAGCTCTAACTTTCATTTCACTTGCTAGGCATGCTCTAGAAAAGCAAACTCTCCACCGAGAGAAAAAAGATCAAAACCCACATACCTCAAATCAATGATACTATTCCATGTTTTTAGTTACATATTCAAGCATGTTAGATCCTGATTACAGATTTAATCAGCGCTAGATAGCATAATTATTAGAAAGCATAATTTCCTGCACTTTCAACATGGGAAATGTTGTGGTTTAACCCCAGCTGACAACTAAGCACCACACAGCCGCTCACTCACTCATGGATTGAGATAAAGACAGTTTAATAGGTAAAGCAAAAGCTGCACACATAAGCAAGGAAGAACAAGGAATTAATTCACTACTTCCCACGGGCAGGCAGGTGTTCAGCCATCTCCAGGACACCAGGGCTCTGTCACGTGTAACGGTTACTTGAGAAGACAAACGCCATCACTCCAAATGTGCCCCACTTCCTTCTTCTTCCCCCAGCTTTGTATGCTGAGCATGACGCCATATGGTGTGGGATATCCCTTTGGTCAGTTGGGGTCAGCTGTCCCAGCTGTGCCCCCTCCCAGCTTCTTGTGCACCTCCTCGCTGGCAAAGCATGGGAAGTTGAAAAGTCCTTGACTCCGTATAAGCACGACTTAGCAACAACTAAAAACATCAGTGTGTTATCAACATTATCGTCATACTAAATCCAAAACACAGCACTATGCCAGTGTGGCAGATACACTCGCCCTGGTCAGGGCCAGAGGTTTTCAGGGCAGCAGCCAATGGCTCCTTTTCCCACCTCATTTTCGCACCTTCGGTGCCCTGCTGTGGCAGCTGTCACGTACACACCTCGGGTCAGGTGTCAACCACCCCCCTCTCTGTGGTGGGGGTGGGAGAGGCGGGACCCCTCAGCAGACAGGCAGGGCCCTCAGCCAATGGCGGGCCTCAGCTGAGAGAAACTTCCAGACCTCTGACAACACTGGGACCCCTGGTGGGGAGGCAGGGCCCTCAGCCAATGGCGTGCCCTGGCTGAGAGAAGCTTCTGGAACACTGACCACACATGACCACAGCTCAGATCCGACCCGGCTATAAAAGGAGCCCCTGCCAGAAAGCCCCTTTGAGTGGTTTTCCTTGGAGCACCAGGTCTGTGATTGGAAACTCTCCCCTTGGGCTGAGACGTCACCCAAGGAAACTTCCTGGGATGGAGTGCCCTCGCCATCTTTTGGTGAGTGACTTCTTCAGGATATCCTTGAGCCAACCCTCTCCCCGCCTTTTTCGGTGAGCGCTCTTATTCTTCTGGGTACCCTTGAGTGAGAGTTTTCCCCTTTGTGAGTGAGTGTGTGCACACCCTGGACCATCATTCTCATGTTTTGCCGTGCAGTAATAACATCCCAGACTGGTGTATTGAACCTGTAACTCATTAAATGTTCTCAGAGTATCGTTTGGTTATCTCGTTGTTTCATTAGTTTTGGTTGTTTGGTTTCAGTTGTGAATTAAAAGTTTGTTTGAGTTTAGCTGTGTGGAGTTGTTTTGGTGTACCTCTGTGACAACTAGCTACGAGGAAGAAAATTAACTCTACTCCAGCCAAAACCAGCACAGGCTTTCTTGGTTTAGTTTCTGTGTCTTAATAATAAGTTTTTGGCTTTCAGTTTAGTGGTTGGGTTTTTTGTGGGTTTTTTGTTTGTTTTTGGAACACCCTAGTTGAACTGTTGTTACAGGCATAGTGTACACTGTTTGGTATTTGAAGGTGATTAACTGAATCAGACTGTCCAGTAGGAGACCATGGCTTAGATGTATGCCTTTGCAATTCTAAATCTAGGAAAAAAAAAGTAATGATTTGTGTGAAGACATGGCTATTAAAAAATAGTAACATTGCTATGCTATATATTCAGGGATTTTTTTTTTAATCAGAAAAACATGCATGTGAGTTTAAGACAGACTGTAGAGGTCTCCTTGCATAACACTTGAACTCAAAGATTGTTTGAGATGTGAATTGAGATGTGTAGAAAACACATCTCTACGAATACATATGAAAGGCAAAACATTAGCATACAGTCTCTAATCCACTATGTAGCCCTATTTGAGTAAGGGTCATATTTCCCTGTCCACTTGAAGGAAGTAGTCTTGATTTCCCAGTCTGCAACTCTTCAGTGAGCGTAAGGAGCTGCAGGTTTTGAATCCAGGCTGACCCCTGATCTTGGACCTGAGGTGTTATTCCCCAATAGAGGGCTTGAGGGGAATCCATAATTCCTCTGTTAGCACTTTTATTCTAAATCCACTCAGTGCTACACCTTCCACATCCACAAGTGACGTTCTGTGCATTAATGAACAACTAAGCAAAAGTTTTGCCATAACACATGCCATGCTTTTTTCCCCTTCCACTAAGCTCTGCTGAAACTTCCCTGCCTATATGATTTTTAAGAACACCAACTGATGGAGGGAGGTCAACTGATGAGAAAATAAGTCAGGCATAACATTGATATTGCATATGGACATGGTCTGAGGTGACAAGGTATTTAGTTTTTTCTATAGCAGCAAGTTGTCTGGGAAGGAAGCACTTACAATCTAGTACATGCCTACATGTGTATGCATCCTCTGTATTTGCAAGCAAGAACATGAATTTTCTACAGTCAGAAAAACTATCTTCTGTTTTGCTGCTTAGGAAAGCCCTGAAGCAGTACACACATTCACAGTGTCAGATACTAACCCTAACTAACCAAAGTTTATCTCAAGGATGATATCTACAGGCTGCTGTAGGCAGCAAGGTGAGGTGCTTAATGCAAGTGGCAGTATTTACTACTACTTTTAATGTCAAGGCAATCCAAGAAGTAAGCTGGGGAATGTATATTGATCTACTAAGGGTGAAGAACTAAATAAACTGACTTAAAGCCAGCATTACAGTGGAAGTGTTTCATGTCCTTACACACTGCTTGAATTTTGCAGTTAACAGTCAACAAGCAGAATTTTACAGGCCATTAGTCTGTATGTGAATTATTGCCCCTAGGTATCGTAGAAATGAAAAAAACTGTTTCATTTTAGAAATGCTCTTTTTTATGCAATTAAAATATCATAATGATATTTAGGCACATCAGTGTAGGACATGTGCCTAGTAACTGGATCAGCATTAAAGACTTTTTAATATTGCCTTTGGAACAGTTGGTCTCTGGATTTATAATCCACAAAATGAAAGAATTTAGACAAAGGATAGGAGCTGCTATTGTCCATAGTAGTAAATGCTTTTATGTAATTGGTGAGTTTCTCAAAATACATATACTCAAGAGCCCTGAAGATTGTTTAAATCATACGTTGCAAAACTCATGTTAACCAGTGAAATTGTAAACCTTTAAAAAATCCTCAGTATGAGTTCAACTATTGTGAATCATTTATCTGTCTGTCATCCAGGGAGGCTAGAATAGCTGCCACTGACTGTTTGTTTCACAACCTTTTGAGACTGTGTAAAGTACATTTTGTATATTAATGTTGGAAAAAAGAGAAAAGCCACACTCGGAGCCTACAAACAAGGCAAACCACAAAAGCCAGAGCATTCAAATTTAAATATGTAATTTAAAAGATGCTCTTGCTTTTGCATTTTCAGGGTTTTGTCAGCATATATCTGAGCCATAATGCTATTTAAATGCAGGATTTTGTCTACATCAGGTTTCTGATTGAAACAAGATAAAAAGCCGTTTGAATTCATTGTTCATGTGCGTTTGTAGAGTTAAAAGCTATCCCACACAAGTGTCAAGCTAGATTTTTTTTTTTGCCTTTTATTTGATTCATAAGATACAAGGATTGTGGTTCCTTTTACATTTAAGACAGATAGAAAAAGTCTTTCATTTGAAAATGACATTGTGAAGATAGCTCTTTCTTAGCAGCTACTTAATGACTGGTTTTGACTTCTCTTTCACAATATAAATTTCTTTCTAGAAAGAATATTAAAGACAAGTAGAACTAATTTGTACCATTATCAAAATTACATGATGAAATGTTGTTATGTAAGCATATAAACTTTACTTAGAAAAGTCTTCTAAAGAGGTCAATTCTTAACACATCAGCTGAGGCTTGTCCAGCAGATATGCTTGTATTTCTGCTTGTTACACATATCAATGCTGAAGAATTATTAAAAGTAGTGAAATCTAATTTGAGAATCTCGTTTCTAAATCCAGTTGCTTCTTTAAGTCAGTGATTTGTCACTACCATTTCAGACTGCCTCACAAACTGGAGAATCATGGTCTGTTTCCCTTCTTCAAAACACACTTGTCTGCTGTTGCAAAATAATAACTTTTCCCGTCTCTTTATTTTTGTCCTTTGAAGTCAGTGCTTAAAGCATTTGCTTGAAGCTTCTTTTCAGTCTCTATTCAACTTATCTACTCTCATACCCATTGCAAAACACCTTCTAAAAGCCTTTTCCCAAAGCATGTGCTACACTATATCCATACCTTCTCTGTTTGTGCAATTCTTGAGGGCAGATTCCTTAAACTTACAGTGTTAGCTCTTTCTGATTTTCTTTTTTAAACTTACTTCCCTCTACTCCCCTTCAATTTTTCTAATTATTTTTATTCTGTGTAGGTTCTTGTAAATTGTAAGGTTTCAAGTTCATGCTTCTTCCTTAATAATCTTTGTGGGAAATCTCATGTCCATATGTGGTATTACTTACTAAATCTCTGTCAATAACTTAGTGCTCTACTTCTGACCTCTGTCTTGTTTCTTCAGTCCTGTATCTCCCATATCGTGATGTTAGTTTTGTGTAACTTACTGTCAGATTAGATTCATCAAGGGCAAACCAAATGCACATATCTCTCTGGAGCTGTTCAGTTTTTACTTGCTCAGATTTCCTCATACACTGGGAAATAATGGGTGTTTCAGGGGTGGAGGAAGTTGTGAGTTGGTTGTGTGTTTTCTGTGGTGTCCGCCCCCCCCCCCCCCCCCCCCCCAAGCAGTGTCATGGGCTACTTGAGAGCAGTGAAGAGGACTTCCCATCTCTTACCTAAATACACAGATATATTTCTGTGTATTTCTCCTATTTCTCAAGTAATCTACTTATTTTACAATGAAGGGCAAAACCAAGCTGTGTACTCATTTAACTAAAAGCTTACAACACAAACCCTCCCCCTCTCAACACACACACGCAAGTGAAAGAACACTTCTTTCTCCTTTTCAACCCTATAATGCCCTTTTACATTTAGGTACTGCACAGTGAGGTTCATTGAACTACAGTCTTGTAAGAGTTATGTGGACATTCAATCCAAGAAAGCTCAAGAGCAACCAAGATGGGAGGGAAGGCTTAGACTGGTGTTTGTATTGTGTTGCCATTTGTTAATAAAGGGAACTACTGACACTTTGAAGTATCATGAGGATTGTTTAAAGCTTTAATGTTAATTCCACCAGGTTACTTTCTGAAAAGCAAGTGTGTAGCAGTAAACATGGTACTTCTTTAGAACGAGTTGTATCTGCAGATTCTTGCTAACTGTATCTCTGGTGGACTTCCAGTCACTACAGGGTGGTGACTTTAAAGAGCTGTATTGAATGGTGCCTTCCAGATTAACAAAAGGTGGTAAAGAATACACATGGGATGACTAAAGTGACGGGAGAAGAGCCCCCCCCCCCGCTTTGGTTCTTGCTTTTGGGGGTTGGGGGGGTAATTGGTAGACAGCAGAACATATTGCTTGGTTAAGGAGAACAAAGGAGCACGTGATATCCAATGTTTTTTTCCTGAATGGTTTGTTCTGTGGTAGACTAAATTTAGTTTAACTTTCTTTACTTGCTTTGCTTTTCTTTGTGTTACCAGTGCAATCATATTAAAAGTCTTTCAGCTTAACTTCCTTAGGAGAATAATCACCACAGATCCAACTGGAAGAACAAATCCTCACATTACTGCGCTGTGTGGCTACTCAAATGTATTACAAAGAGAGAAGGGGGAAAGAAAATCTGTCATGTCCAACTCCCTTAGTAACTTTGATCTGAGGGAGAAACTTTTTTCCCATTGAGTAACAAGAAATTATTCTTTAAAGCCTTAGAAATTCTAGAGGAAAATGTTATAAGGAGCCCTGTTCTGCTACCAGTTGCATTTATTCAAGACTTCCTAATAGAGGGAAAGGCATACATTTGAGGACTATTGAACATGATCTGCTTGTGTAGGTCTTAAGCTATTACTATATCCATCCAGTATCTTTTTGTTAAAAACTGACACTGGAACTAAGGAAGACCAATGTAATATGTAGTCTGACAAGAGATATGGTGTCCCACATTCCCATGGCTCACAGCCCCCATGGGTCCCAACCTCCATTCCCCATGGCTCCTGCACTGCTCAGGGATGGTGGGGGTAGAGGAGTTGGAGATGAAGGAGTGAAGTTGAGCCTGGGAAGTAGGGGGAAGATGTTTTAGTTTTTTGTCTTTTTCTTGCTATCCAAGTCTATTTTTAATTAGCAATGAATTAATTTTCCCCAAGTTGAGCCTGGTTTTGCCCATGGTGGTAACTGGTAAGTGCTCCCTGTCTTTATCTCAGTCCATGAGCTCTTCCATATAATTTTCTACCCCTCCTGCCCTGCTGAGGAGGAGGAGTGAGAGAGCGGCTGGGTGGGGGTTTGGCAGCCAGCCAAGGTCAATCCACCACAGTGTGAAAACTTTGCTAGTGAAGTTGAGGGAGATCAATATAAAGGGTACATCAGTAGCCATGAAAGAGGCATAACTAGGACAGCTGTTCTAATAAATTAAACTTTTCCCTAGGCACTTTCACACTCTCTTTTCTTAAGATGTCAGTCACACCTTCCAGATGCATGTCTTCTAGCTCTCCTCCCCCTGGGATAAAGGACAAACAGTATAGTGGCAATATTATGTTGCTTCCTGTGTAGCTGCAAATGTCCTCAACAGCCGGAGGAGGAAAGGGGGGGCTCGTGTAAGAAAACAGAATTACTTCCAAAGCTTTTGTTAGCATTATCAGCCTGATATTTGAACATCATCAGCAACACTAAACTGCCAGAATACATTTAGTGATGGTACTCTATATGCTTTTTTTACTAACTTTAGGAAAACTGTTTTGTGTGGGGTTTTGGGGGGTTGGTTTGTGTGGTTGGTTTTAATTTGGATTTAATGCTGAGGATGTGATACCAAAACCATACTTTCTTAATTATGATTGTTCATTAGCCCTCTGTCATCTGCAGGTTTTACTCTGTCATTCTTGCTTATTTGGGCCAAGCATTACAACGTGTCCAGTACACGTCCTGCCACACTTGAGCTTGAGACAATTCCTTTTAAAGTCCATTCTTTTTTTTTTTTCCCCTCCCCCCTCTGCTTCTCTAATAAGGTTGCAGTTACATCATGATGTTCCAGAAATATGTAGCAGCTATACCTGTCATTGCACTGGTCTTTATTTGTTAGCTTCCTTGTCTGCTAGCCTGCTGAGCTATGAAGCAAGTTTCTACTACGAAGATTCTGAAATGATATGCTTTTGACAATAGAAGAACACTTTATTCCCATTACATGTAGGCTTAAGTATACACATTACTCATACCAATACTGTCATTTATTGATAGTGTTGAACTGTCAGTGATCTAGTTAGCACAGTTAGGTGCTGCAGCTTCAGTTGCTAGACAGAATGACATTTTGCTCATGGAGCTTGTTATTACATTTTGATTTTATACACTAGATTAAAGCCAAAACACAGACTGGTTTACGAGAAAAAAATAAAAATCAAACCAGGAATAGTTAACTGTTTGCACAATGTCTCACAGAATTTGGAGATAGACCAGAGCTTATACCAAAATGGGGAATTGAATTCTGTGGGTGGGTTTTTTTGTTCTTGTAAAGAGGCTTACATCTATAAATGTGAAACTGTTGAATATTAATGAACTTCAACCTAATGGAAATATTAGCTTCAAATTAGATCATTTAAAGGCCCTGTGTTAGAAAAGAATACAAGAGATTCATAAGAAGATTCTTCATTCTGAATTCAGAAGGTAATTCGGTAGAGATTTGTAAACAATATGAAGATTGATATAAATGCAATACAAATGGGAATGTGCAAATATGTGTTTAACAGGGGCTAGGAATGGCTTGTGTTGGTAATGGAGAATACCATTTCCAGGACACTGCTCCCAGGATGCTGTTCCTAGTAGTAAAATGGAGAAATGTTGCCTGTATCAAGGTGAGAAAGTCTGCACCATGGTAGGACCACACTATAGGTGATTTGTCAGCAGTTAAGAGGAACTCAAGAAACACGGTGAGGACCTGACGCCTGTCATCTTTCTTTTTTTCTCTTCCACGTTGTATGTATGAACCTAGCCAGACCATTCACATGCATTTATTGGTGCTTGTAAGTGCAGAAAGTAATCTTGATTAAAGATTTAAAAACAAAAAACCCTTTCCCCTTTATAAGACCTTGCATTAAATTTTGTTACACTATTTTCTTGCAATTCCAAACTTTTAGGATCTTGACATTCCAGAAAGGTGTATTTGCTGACTGACTTTAATAAAATTCCTAGATTTTAGAAACTGCAAGAAAAACACACTTGACTTTTAACCTACTTTAGGTGTTTTGGTCCTGTTGTGGTTAGATTAAGGCAACAAGTAAGTATTTTCAGTCTGTAGGACTCTAGTCTTACGGTAATTTACTGATGTAGTGTTCTGAATGTGTATTTCATGAAAAATGAGAGGAATGCCTTCTAAAATTAATCCTGACCTAAAAAACAACATCAGTACACTGCATTCATTTGACATTTATGCTGAGTCTAGGCAATTCAATTTATACTGAATACTTGTGCCACTGGCCCATGTAGTATTGGTTTGAAAAGAAAAAGTAATACTCTCCACTTCAAAAGTTAAAAAAAAAAGTCAGCTCTCTAAAGGTACTTTCACTTTCTAAAAACAGGGTTTACTTTGTTAATTTTCTGGTTTCAGAGTCTTTAGGATATACTTATGATTTTGTCACATACATTAAACCCCTAGTTAGCAAAGTGCAATGTTCTTTTTTTGATCTGAAATACAAGCCTTTAAGGGAAACACCAAATGCTGAAAGACAAATTGAATTTCATGTAGGAGTGTAAAGCTTAGATGCTTCTAAGTGCTATAGAAGAGTCACTTTGAGCCTCTTGTTGCATCACTGAGGCTTGTGGCATAGCCCATGAATAGAAGCTGAACACTCTTTAAATTCAGAAAAATCTACATTTAGGTCTCTTTTCCTACCCTATCTTTTCAATAAATTTAGGCAAGTTAGAATAGGGCAGTCATCATTTTCCACGATGCCCCTGGAGTTCTGTTGAGTGGTGCATATCCAAGACTTACCCTGACTGTTTGGTGGGAAGGGACCTGAACACACATAATCCTCTTGCATGTGGACGTGTGTGAACAAGAAGAAATTCCCATCGCGTTTGTCATAGCCAATCAAAAAGGCTAAATTTACTTGCCCTTTTTTCACTGCACTCCAAGACGTTGCACAGGTGCAATGGGCAAGAGTTTACAAGGATTTACATAAGTATGAGAAGCCTGTAGTCTAATAAATATCTTCATACCAGATCACCCTCTTTACACGTCCTATTTCTTCAGTGAGGATGCACACATAATTTAGGAGCAGACACATCAAGTGCGATGCTGAACTGGTATCAGCTCAGCATGTTATTTGTACTGCTTGTGCGGCCGTCTGTCTTCCAGATGCTGCCTTTTCAGCACAGGAGAGAGAGTCTCTCACCATAGACAGTATTGCTTTAGCTGTGCAAGGATGGGAATAGATAGATTTTAGAGCTTTATTTAGGGGCAATATCTTGGTTCTCCACTACCTTTAGCCATAAGGCATATAGCAGCTCTTTGTCTAGAGTGGAATAGCTAACTCACTTGCTCTTTCTCTTCTCAAAACCGTCTTTGTCCTCCATAATCAATAATATACATTGAAAAAAAGTAGTCAAAAAGAACACAAACAAACAAAAGTACTTTCTGAAAATGTATGAGAGCTTTGTGAGAAACTAGATAGCAAAAAGTAAATAAGGGAGGGGAGAGGGAGGAATTAAGGAACTGGACAGGGTAACAATTCATAAATTTTAAGTTCCACTCAAGCCATGTCATTTAATATTCCTTTTACTCTGTTTCCATGCAGATAATTCTCCCTATATACCATTAGGACTTTTAAACTATAAGAAATGTTAAGAGATTGAGAAGCACAACAGACTATTTTTGGCAGGTTGTAATGTCATAATGTCCTTGGACATCACACACTTCTCTTCCTTCCAGTTTCCTAATGCGCTAGGGGATTTGTGCAAACCGTATCTGTTTTGTAAAGCTACAGCATATCTGATAGCAAAGCCCTCATTCTTCTGAAGTCTGTTTTCTGTGCTAGAGTGGGCTTTGCAGTTAGGAAAGGATGTTCTAACAGCGTAGTCAACTTTTATAGGAATGTTTCCTGGCATGCATTTCCATCAGCTGCCTCTTTAAACATGGCAAAGTTAAGAAATTGCAGCCATAAATCAGCCATCTGGTAGCTGATGATTCATCTCTGTCCCTTAGAGACAGCAATTTTGTTTTGCTTTTCCTTAAAACCTGGGTTTGCATGTGATCACAAGAGAATAAATTTTCAGGGGGTTCATTGAGTTCAGGACTACTGTCCTCCTTGACATACTCTCTCTTTTGCAAAAATGCTGGTAGTGACAGGTGTTTCTAGGGCCAAATTGTTTCCATGTGTGAGTGAACCCATTGTGGATTTAGACAGCCAGGAATTTCCAAGCATTCAGTCCTGATCTCCTTGGCATTAGAGTTATTAAATTATGCTGAAACAGAGCTAAAAAAAGTTCCCCTACCTGCCTGTACACACTTTCAAACACCCTGCATACCAATAAGGATGCTAACTCTTCAACTCTTTCTCGGCATTTTTTAATGAATAGAGGGAAAACTTAAAAAATTGCTGGAAAGGGTTTCACTTAGTTATACTCTCTGCGCTGTCCTGCCTGTTAGTCTTTGAGAAAATTAAATGTGAATGAGGGAGGACTGGGAAAAGATCATTCTTCAATCTCTACAAGTCTTTATTTTACAGGAAAATGACCCCTTGTTATTTTAGCACTGTTAGCACACTTGCCAAAAAAAAAAAAAAATGTTCTAGTTCTGCATTTACAGAGGAACCTGATATTTGTATACTAAAAGGTGATAACTACTGAAGTTATAATTAGAATGTTTGGGAAGAGGGGGGAAATGGTATAGTAATTAAGGTTGAGCTGTCCTTTAAATTCATCTCCATAACATTTAAATGCATTCATTAACTCAATACATAATTGGGAGGCATGCCATTAATGCAACAGTTCTGAATGTTTATCAAATTACTTCCAATCATCGGTGTATCTTGATGAGGCCTGGCAATCCGGTGTATGGACATCAATAAAATACTAATTATGAAATACTAATTGTAATCACTCCATAAGGTCTAAAAAGAAGCATCACTGTGTAAATTAAATTAAGTTAATTTTATTGACTTAATTATTGAAGGATGAGCTGTTCCAAGCTGTAAAACTCTGAACTGACATTTCAAATTACTTCCATACTTATAATTAATGCCAATTCTTCTAAAAGCAAAGACCACAAACAAATAGATGCTGGAGATAATAGGTCATGCAAATTAACACACGCTTGCTCACCAACTGTTGAAAAATCGTTTTTTTTTTAAAAAAAAGTTATACAATAAGTTTTTGCTTTTTAGTAGAGAAAAACCCCAGAAGATCTATAAACTTAAGCTGTTTTTTAAGTAAGCCTGCTCTATTTGTCATGTAGTCAAATAAACTGCAATTGCAATAGGAAGTATGTGTTAACAGCTAGGCAAAACATGTAGGTAACTCTCAACCTGATCTATTTTTTTTTTTTCTCCTCTCTCTGCAATCTCATTTCCTAATGTCAGGCCTCACAGCTAACCCTAAGGCAATATACCTGATCATTAATCTTTTCATTCATAAAGTCTAGAGCATTAATAATGTCATGAATAGTCTGAGTTGAAGGAAATGTTGCTATCCAAAGCTTAGAGATATTTAAATAATACTAGATTTGTTTTCCACTGCATAAGGAGGTATTTAACCCATGTTTGGCTTCCACTTGTAATAATAAATTAATTAATTATAGGCATACTTACAAACTTCATCAGGATTTGTTCACAGTTAACTGATTGGTTTGTAAAATGATTATGCAAGCAAATATAGCTTTATATTCAGAGCTTTGTTTTGTTTTACACAACAAAGAATAACAGGGCAGTTTGAAGGGGATAGAGTGGATATGGGAGGCACTGGTATGTAGATATGTTGGGGCTGTGGCAAGGTTTTAGTGCCTCACAGAAGAAGTGAGGGCTGTTTGCTGGTGGCAGGCTATTTAAAAGGCATATTGCTGGGTTTCTTTACACTGCTGGAGATACTGCATCTGTGCATATGAGGATAATCTGACTGTTTTTCAGGTCAGGTCTTCTTTAGCATGTAACTGAAAGCTAAGCTTTATTCTTAAAGAGATACTAACTGGGAGAAATGGGACAGAGCTAAGATATCCTAGGCAAGCTAAAATCTAGGTTTTGGCAGAATGTGTGTTGAGATTAACTAAAACTGTATCTGTTCTGGAGTATTTCAGAGTTAAACTCCTATGAGTGTATAACTTGAATCAGAGATCTCCAAAAAGTCTCAGGCATCTTTAAATCTGTACCAAATGTATTTCAAGTTCTCCAGGTTTTTACCTATAAATATTAATAATTAATTGAAAGGAATGTGATTGAGTTTCCATTACTCTGAAATAATGAGGTAAAATTATATTATGAGAATGTTTTCCAGATAAGGTGCAATCTATTATAAATGTGAAGGCAAAGTCTTTCTTAACTCTTGGTATACTTTCATTTGGAGAGGATGACTTCGGACTATGGAAGAGCATAGGTTATTCAGAGCCCCCACTAAAATATCAAAAGCTTCAAAATCCTGTGGTTTCAAAGTGAAGTTAGTTAATTATGTTTCCTGTAAAAGCTATTCTGATAGTAGGATACTCTTATGCAAAACCAGACGTACAGGTTCAAGCTATCATCATTAAATGTTTACAGTCTTGTAATGAAATCAGAAGCTGCTTTAGGACAGGATCAAAAAGCTAGGTCAATGCCTGTTGGCCTCTGTAGACTCTCAGCAAGGCCTTTACTTACAGAAATCTAGCACCTGAAAGGAAACTACAAAGTACACAGCCCTCAAAAAAGCAGAATTGTTATTCCTGCCTTATTACTGGCGGTAGCTTATCAGAGTTGATGAAAAAATTTTGCTTTTCTGGGTTTACAGTAGATTTCCTGGGGTAGTGGCTGAGGGCACCATCCCTGGAGGTATTTAAGACATGTAGATGTGGTGCTTAGGGACATGATTTAGTGGTGAACCTGGCAGTGATAGGTTAATGGTTGGACTCGATGATCCTGAACGTCTCTTTCAACCGAAATGATTCTATATCCTGTGCGGGGTGTTGGCCTTTAGATTTCCCTGTTATATCATAAATACAAATCTTTGTGTAAAGATGTAGCAACACTTACTCCATGCAGGTATTTGTTTAACATTGTTCTCACACCCCAACCTCATTTTTACAGGTAGTTATTGATTACTAGTGTTGGTAAGTTGTGCTTCTTTCCTTTTTTTTTTTTCTCCCTAAGAGGCACACCACCCTGATACACTGCATTTCTGTTGGGTTATTTGTATTCCAAGGCTTAATAATGGTTTAGAGTGAGATGTTTCAGATGCTGGGATCTAGTCTAAGAATTTTAAAACTTTTTTCTGTGTCATTTCATTCATTTCTCTGTTAGCCGTGCTCTAAACTGCCATTGAGCTGTTCCAACAGTATTGATAGAACAGGATTGGAATCACAGTGGTAATAGCCACCTTCTAATTGAACTCAGAACAATGTTTTTTGCAAAACATTTCATCTTTGATAAATTGGTCTAGGTTAAATCAATTACTTTATTAGAAAATTTCTGATCAGATCTACCCAGAAGGCAGTCGACATCTTGGCCAGCCACCATTCCATGCAGAACTCAGAATAAAAAGTATAAGCATTCATTCTTGCATTCATGCTGCTACACTGCTGGTGATGTGTGCATGTACTATCTTTGGCCTTGTTATTCCACTAGTACGCTTAGGGTACTTAACATGATTTGAGACCTCACTACTTGGTGGCTTCAGTGGTCTCTGTCTTGCTAAAACATCTGCTACTGGGTTGTTTGATTCTTCAGTTATTTTCCAGACGTGCAAATAATACTCTCCTTTGTCAACACAGACACCTCTACATTTGCCTTCAGCTGAAGTCTGAGGAATATTCCCTGTAGAGATCCTTCTGCTCCCTATGAGAAGTTTGCAGTCTTATCTTACTCTGATAATCACATTTTCTTCTTTAAATGTCCCAGTGCATTGTTCCAGAAGGCGTTCCTCTCAGGTTGGTATCACCTAGGCTGTAGGTAGTCTCTACTCCATCACTCAGGTTATCAGTGAGAAACGCTGGCTAGTTTCAAGGTCCCCACTGATGTCTTCTATCAGACTGACTACAAAATTTGTGCAGGTAACTTACACAAATGCTTGTATATGTTTACTTTATCTACCAAATATAGATTTCAGCTTGACTGTGGATGACCAAATCATCACAGCATAGTGAAAAAAGTTACTTTTTCAAGTGACTTTTTTAGAAAGTGCCTTTTGCCACCTTAAAATTCTCCAGTCATCTCTGGTCATTGCATATCAGCAGCTCTCATTAAGATCAACCGTGTGCTCTGAGTCCAAAAGTGGAAAAAAACCAAAACAAAAAAAACACATTATAGTAGTTCATCTAGACTAGTTTTTCAGTATCCTCTTCCTCCTCCCTCTCCATGCCTTGTTAATTAAAACTGATCGATGACATTGAAGATGGTTTCCTTTTACAGAGGACCTTATAGGAGCTAGTTGATCAGTGTCATCTAACTCTGGACAAAACAGATATTTAGACTAAAGCTTAGAGAGTAGGTATCTATCATTTTAATGCCTCCTGGCTGCTCTGGTAGGAGTAATCAAGGTTGTTGGGCTGTTGATCTCTATAGGCAAGCCTGGCTCCTTGATGATAGGGAAAAATGATGTGGCATGTGTAAATAATTACATGAATCAAGTGAGAGTGGGGAACATAGGAGTAATCATGTAGAAACCAACACTGCATAAAAGGCTCTTGGGGCTATCACAAACTGCAGGCTGCATATCTTGGGGTAAGGGGTGGAGTTGTAGCAAGAATGCATTTGGCTGTATGGACAGAAATGCCTACGAAGGTATTTATGCTGCTCTGCTTATGGTGTACTGGTGGGTTTGTCAGGGAGGTGGGAGGGGTGGAGGGGAGTGTTTTTGATACTGTGCTTGAAGAAATTTGGGGATAGACCAAGCCTTAAGGAGTGTAACAAAAGCATGAGAATGAAAAGAATGTCTTCAGGTATTTATTGATAACTTTACAAGTTCATAGTTCTTGGATTATAGTGAGGACACCTTTGGGAACTTGGATGGCAATTCTCTAGCTTTGTAGCTCTGTGAAACATATTTCTTCAGCATACCTGATCATTATGGATTCACTACTGTCACAGACTCACTAACGTGGACTAGAGAAAAATCATGAGTGGGCGGTTTTCAGAAACTAACAGCTGGTTTTGCTAATGAAAAAATGAAACTTAGTGTTCAGTGGTTTCTGAATATAAGGGCTACTGAGATTAGTCTGGTTCTTCTGTCTGATTTAGTTTTTCTTGGTTTCATTGGTTAATGAAATCTTTTACTGAACATTTGGATAGATGAAAGGCCTATTTTGCTATAGCCAAAGTAGCTCTAAAATCACAGTAGTGTATACTTGGAAGACTGAGAGGGAAATGGAAATATCTAATGGCCATGAAGATGATGAGCACCTTATGGTATAAGAGCTTACTCTATTTTATATGGTACGGCATATTATACTGTACATTAGCTGCAGAGATATTGTCATGTTAAACTTTTCCTCTTAAAACACTACACAATTTCAAATACATTTTCTTTAATTCTTTTATGACAACGTGAAAAATTTCTAATGAAAGTTCATTTGCTATTAGGAAAATTACTGTTTCAGAAAACAGTGGAGGTACTAATGATATTAGACATACGCACTGTCAATCAGAACAAGAAAAGGCAAAGCAAGCCAAACTTTGGATTGACACACTATAAACAAAGCTGTTCAAATTTTATAGCAGTGAGAGGCACACATTCAAGATTGTCTTGAACAACAGGAAAGATGAAGACTTACACGTACAGTAATTATTACGTGCCTGGTGGAAATGTTGTGCCTGAGGAACAGGGCGGGTTTCAAAACTCATATTCTCCTCATCCCAGTTTATGAACCAGGCTTCTGGGCAAAAGCCTGTGGAGGGAGCTGTTGCTTTCAGAAAGCTGAGTTCACTGTGGTGTGAAGGACATAGCTCCGTTCTGACAATCCTGGCAGTTGTGCGTCTTGTGAAAATTATTTCTTCAGCATGATCTTCAGTAAAATTATTGTCTTGGACCTGCTTTTGCATGCTCCCTGTCCTTCTCCCTTGTCACCCATCTCTCTCTTGCATCACAGCAAGACTCCTCCTTCCTTCTTAGTCATAGGCTGGGAGGTTGACCACTGAGGCTGACTGACCACTATTCTGACTAGCCTGGGAAGTTTTTGGCCTTGGCTGTTTAGTATGTTCTTAGAAAGTTGATAGAATTTAAAATGTTGTTATTGCACCTATTTCAGTTTCCATGGGAACACTGATAAAACATTTCACTTCTTCCATAATCTCTTCTCATTATCTTCTGGAAGATAGACATCTGCTCAATAATTTTCTGGATGTCTAAGTAATGTCTTTTTTTTTTTTTTCCCCCTTTATTAGAGAAAATTTGAGAGTTGCTTGTGTGCCACTCATACAGTCTGACCACAACTGACTTTGTATGTCACTGGTTAGAAAAAAGGGTGACAGAAACCATAGTTTGTGGGTGGAAGCTATGAGATAAGGAAAAGTGGGGCAGAATTATGGAATGGGTTGTTATTCCTTCTGCACTGGACTGGGAAGCGCTTCCATCAAAGATGTGATATAAGCAACTGAAAGAAGGGGGGTGTTCATGCATTCAAAGGACAGAGAAGTATCACATCTTGTCATGGCATGTCTGTTCAGCCCCAGAATACTATGGGATCTCCAAGTTCCCAAGACTGATAAGGGAGTATGAGATATCACTGTTTCATTGCATTTAGACAAAAATGGATCAATTCTGTTTCTGAAGTCTTGTTTTATGTGACCACAGGAGGTGTACCACAAAAGTTCTGCAGTGACAGTCCTGTGTCTTAGGAATTACTCATGTTAATGAACTATTATAAGTCAGGTAAGTATCTGAAAACCTTGATGTATTGATGTTTCTGTCTGAGAAGAGCAGTGCACAAAAGAATGAGAATGAATATAAGAATTTCTGAGAATACACAGTGAACTAAAGTAACTTTTATTTTGCTTTATTTTTATTATATAGCAAGGAATTTTTATGTGAGAGTTTTTTCCTAGTCGTAACTTATTTCCCCACCAAGAAACTAAACCCAGGTTTGACACTGGAGAAGAGTGCCTAGAGAAAGTTGACAACATAGGGAGAAACCCCAAATGGGTGTATTGGGTTTACATGGCAAGGTTTGGGTAGGGGGTGCGGGGGTGCATTCTGCGAGAAGACAGCAGAAGCTTCCCCCATATCCAACAGAGCGAGTTTCAGCCAGCTCCAAGACAGACCCATTGCTGGCCAAAGCTGAGCCAATCAGTGATACTGGTGGCGCCTCTGTGATAACGTATTTAAGAAAGGGTAAAAAGGCTGCACAGCAGCTGTGAGAGGGGAGTGAGAATATGTGAGAGAAACAACTATGTAGACACCAAGGTCGGTGAAGGAGGAGGTGCTTCAAGTGCCAGAGCAGAGATAGAGATTCCCCTGCAGCCTGTGGAGAAGACTATGGTGAAGTAGGTGTTTCCCTACTGGAAATACCCTCCCATACTGGAGCATTTCTTGAAGAACTGCAGCCTATGGGAAGGACCATGTTAGAGAAGTTTGTGAAGGACTGTATCCTATGGGAAGGACCCCATGCTGGAGCAGAGGAAGAGTGTGAGGAGGAAGGAGTGACAGAGATGAAGTGTTACGAACTGACTGCAGCTCCCATTCCCCATCCCCCTGCACCGCTTGAGGGAGGAGGTAGAAGAGTCAGGAGTGCAGTTGAGGCTGGGAAGAAGGAGGGTGGGGTGGGGAGAAGGTGGGTTTAGTTTTGTTTTTATTTCCCACTATCCTATTCTGTTATTAATTGGCAAGAAATTAAATTAATTTCCCTAAAGTCAAGTCTGTTTTGCCCATGCCAGTAATTGGTAAGTGATTCCCTGTCCTCATCTTGACCTTCAGGCTTTTCCATTGTGTTTTCTTCCTCTGCCCTGCTGAGGAAGGGGAGTGATAGAGCGGCTTGGTGGGCACCCGGTGGCCAGCCAAGGTCAACCCACCGCAATGGGGCAGAAATTGAGATATTAGGAGTGGACACTGGCCATCTGAACAGTACAGAACTGTCAAAAGCTCAGGATGCTCTGTTCTGCACTAGGACTAATGTCCCTTAGCATGATTGTCATTTTCAGCATATAGACAAGGCATTCAGATTTTGAGGTCTTAGTCTCCAGATATCACCCCGTCATATATATATAGCTTACAAATGACTGAATTTTATCTGTAATTAAAAAATCAATAAAGCAAACTCATTTCCGTCTGACTTTCCCCATAACAAAGGGCTATAGTCATCGTGGATATCTGCTAACAGTCTCCCAGGTGCCACCCCAGGCAAGGGTGAATGCAAGACACTGGGCCATACCAGCACCCCCTCTGAGTGGTATCTTGCAGAAAGTTAAGTTCACTGATGGCCTCTAGAAAAAATGTTATATCCAGCTCTTCCCTGTAGTGTAGCTATATCTGGAGTGCTGTCAGAGGTCCTTTTATTTTTTTCTCTTATTTTACTAAGTCTGTCTGAGATTCTTGTGTTTGCTACATTGAGTACAGTCTAGACAATTGGACTTTCTTTCCAGATTTGCTGTTGTGGGCTTTTCTACTGTAGTGGCTATTGTTTATGCAAGTGTGTACTTTTCTCTTCCCAGTGCATATTATGTTATTAAGGTACATGTCTCTTGAAAGGTGCAAAGGCAAATGGTCCAAAATCGCTTTGTCCAGTCAACTCCAGAGCAGAAGAGTTACAATATAAAATGCTGGAATAATACAGACAATTCAGGTAAGTAGCTGGAAGACTGCCAACCTGGTACAAAAGCTATGCATGAACCTTACTCATACTGAAATAACAGAACTTAATTCATTTTAAAAGCTCGTTTGAGAATTTGCACCAACTGGCCAGTTAACTCAAAGTAGGCATTGTGCTATATGATTGCAGGGTATTATAATTTGGAAAAAAATACCCCAAGAGTTGATGAAAAATTAAATCTCTATCTAGGTAAGATCTTAAACGTCTGTGACCTTCCAAACCTTGTCTTGGCTTTGTAAGGGGAATATTGATAAATTAAATATAGAATAGGACATGTATTTTCTTTATTAATGATAATATTCAACTCTGAAAGCATCTCTGAATATTTAAAAGCACAGACTCTTCTGCTATTCCTACCTTCATTTATTTTTCTTTTTGTCATTAATCTTCAGCAATTGTTTCTATTATCTCTTAAAAGATTATTCATGCAAATGATCTATGGTATAATATTACAGCTGCGAGCAACCAAATACACCATATAACTCATATATATAGATATTTGTATTTTGTTTGCTTTCCTATGCTCAAATCTATAACTACCCTATTGACTGCTATTCTGTCTACTTTCATCTTTTTTTCCCCCTCTTTTTCCCTGTTTATGGCTCTATCTACATGTGTAAAACTTCTCAGTGTTCACAAGTCCAGACAATTCACCCCTTGTTCCATTCTTTAAAAACATTAGCATTGGTAAATACTGTGTTACCTCCCTAGGAGTCTTTTCTGGCAGGAATTCTTAGAGCACATTTGGGCAATATTCACATCGTCTAGCTTCAGAAGGCCATATTCACATCATCTAGCTTCAGAAGGCCAGCTTAGGTGCTTTGGATCTGGGAACATCTACTTCTCTCTATTGACTACTTTTTTTTTAAAAAAAAAAAGTAATAATAGAACAAAACGCACCTTTCACTCTAAAATGTATATATGGTGTATTTAATTTCAGAAAGTGAGTGTCATAAATAGAACCGTGATTTCCACTAGGTGGATATGGAGTAAAGGGATTATGCCCTTGTCTCACTCCATAAAATTCTACAAGTTAGATCATTCACATGTAACCTGGACTCAATTCAGACGGTTTCTTTCCTTTTTTGAGAGCTTAAATCCAGTCCTTTCAGAGAAGTAGTTGGATGCATGCTAGGCTTTATATTATTCTGGAGTGAGGTCTATCTCAGTCACATCTATCACAGTTGTTACATCTGGGAGGGTAGGTAGTCACTGAGCCAGAAAGAGTGCACAAAGGATTCAATGAAACTCCCTGTGCAGACTTTAAGTGTTGCCCAATCCATGGTTTGTGGTACCTATTTCTATTGCTCACAGCCACAAGAAAATAATAAATTGAAACTGCTAGATGGACTGAGTGATGTGTGATACTGCCTGCAGCACAGGAGTTGCTGATTATTGCTGTTGGTGGACCGGCAAAGATAGGGGTACACTTTATTGACCTTAGTCCCTCTGAAAGGTATCATTATGGTAATGGAGGTGACATAAGTACCTTAACATCACTTGCCTTTCAACTTTCTGTTATTTAAGGAAGTATAGGAAGTGGTTTACAATCTCTGGTAACATGTAGAAGTGTAACTCTAATTTTTTTAATGTCACTGAATTTCTATATTCTTACATCACAGATTATATCCACTATATCACCCCTTTTGACTAATGGCACTGTTAGATTGTTAAATCAGAACTCTAATTAAACCCTGTATCTCAAGCATTTCATAGTTCTTTGTGATTAAAAAAAAGCTTTCCAGGTTTGGAAGGGGACAATTACTAGTCAGAAGAACAGGATGGATTTTTAGTTTCTTTTATAGTGTCTGTACTGGACAACAATAAATTAATCTGTGGAGCTACAATTTGGAGGTAGGTGCTATTTGATTTTTTTTTTTGAAGTCTTCAGGCATACCGGCAAAATCATGCAAGTTGAGGGAAAAAATAACTTCTACTAAGTGCTACCCTTAACCTTTGGATAAAAATTAAAGGTAAGCTCTTGTTGATTTCTGCTTTCTGCAAAAATAGTTTTCATTTTGCCATCCTAACCCAGCTGCAGATAAAATATCTATGTATGCTGTTGCCTGTTGAGATTCTTGTGAATTGCGGCTTAAGACAGACAGGAATTACATTGAGCAGGAGATAACTCTGTGTTTCAGTAGTGCAATGTCACAAGATGTTAAATCACTCTCAGCCCGATGCACACAATTTGTATCAGTTTTTATGTGCGGAAAGACCCACAGGAGAGCTACCCTTGGCCTTTCACGAATGAAAAACATGCTCACCGTAAGAGTCTCCTCCCCTCCAAAGCATGCAGGGGCATGTGGGTGTCACAGAGGAGTTGCTGTCAGAGCTTTGACCCCCGCAGCTTCCATGAGCTGAGACACTCGCTCATTCAGGGCCGTTACGCCAACATGTGGAGTGGGAACTCCACTGTTTTGACTAAAATTGTCACTGCTTGACACCCATAAGTGGTGCTCTTCATGCCCAGGGTGGAGGTGATAGTAGTGTGGCCAGTCTTTTATTGATGATGTTCCACAGAGCCAAGAAAAGCCAGTGATCTCCCTGTACTGAAGATGTGCAAGGTCCCAAATGATGCAAATTCCCTTTCTTTTGTGAGATAAGACATAATGTGTGCAGAGCGCTGAACTCTTTTGTTCTATCATATGCAATAAAACTAGGGGTTTTTTTAGATAGCATATTGAGTATGTAATGGTTATTTAACCCTAACATCATTCACTTCTGGTAGTAAAAAAATTACATTATTTTTATGTATACTTTTCTATTGGTTGAATGATAAAGTGGCAGTAAAATATTTGTTTCAGCTGAGGAGCAAGATACTTGTGCTCCAAACAATTTACAGAACGCACAACACTAGATCCACTATGACTTTATGCAAACAGCAAGACATCTTTCTGGGTAAATGTGCTACTTTGCCTTCTTTGAGTGTACATATTACTCTGTTATTATGGGCTGTTCGATGCTGGAATGTTTCTAGAAGGTACTGCTGTTTAGAAGCAGGGTGTAATATGGGGTCAAAGATTTGTAAGTCTAACAAAATGTAAAGATAAACTAAGATTTTAAACAGCAAACATTTATCTGCAATGTAGATATTTTCTGTATCAGTTTAGAAACAATATATTTTGCAAAGGTATTGAAGCTTAACTATGAAACACTAGATGAAACTACATATGCAGAAAAGATTTTCTTATGCTGTGTAGCTTAACCTAAAGTCCAGAAACTGCATACAGATCAATCCTCCAAATTGCAACCAGTTTCTTCTTGGCATCTCTCCAAGGGTCCTATAGACATTGGCAGTCATTAGGATGCATTGCTCCCATGAGTTTTAGTTGTCTTTCCTGAGGGTTTGACACATAGCTGGATGTGTCCTCTGCACTCAATTGACAGAGATTTATCTGTCTTATGACCAGAATGTCAGTTCATGTGAAATACGTATGTCTGCTACATGCTTGATTAAGTGGTAGGCACCACCCAAGCTGGTTGGGCCAGAGCCTCACAGCTGCAGCATGGGGAAGAAGTGAGGGATTGCAGTGGGAAACTCCCTGCTGTGGGGGATGGAGGTCACTGTCTGTGGACCCAACCTGCTGTCCAGGAAGGTTTGCTGCTTGCCAGGGACTCAGAGAGGACATTATGGAGAGGCTGCTGAAGCTTCTCTGGCCCTCAGACAGTTGCTCTCACTGCTCTCCCACATGGGCAGCAGCAGTACGGCCAGGAGAGATGCAGAGTATATCAGGCATGACCATATGGGTCTGGAGGAGAGGGTATAGGGCACAGATGCCAGGTGGTGGCTCCTCATTTCTCCTAGAGAGGCAGAGGGGCTTGAGGAGGAGTGGAGAAGACCCTGTGTGTCAACAATTGTTTGTATAGCTTGTGTCAGCAACAGGGTTCTGGATTTTATGACCATGGGACCTTCTGAAGAGGGAGGACTGCTTCAAAGAGATAAGATCCACCTGGCCAAGTGGGGCAAAAGCAGCTTTACCAACAAGGTGGCCAGCCTGGTGAGGAGAGTTTTAAACTAGGAGCAATGCAGGGAGGTGGAGGATGACCAATGATCAAATGAGGAAGCAGTGCACTGTGTTGACAAGTCAAGTATGTGGGGTGTGAACAGAAGGGATCTCATGATCAGCAAATCAGGGCTGAAAGGGACCTAGTCCAAGCATACGCACATAAATAAGTGCTGAGGGGACAGCATGAGGGGGGAAGCTCTCGTGCCTTTTCTGGGAAATCGGCACAACCGGGTGCCTCTCGGAAGTGCCTGTACACTCACGGATGGAGCATGGGGAGCAAACAGGAGGAGTTAGAGGTGCATGTGCAAGTGCAGGTCTACCACCTCATTGGCACGGCAGCAATGTGGTAGGACAGCTCACACAAATGGAGTGCTGCCATGGATGGATACAGGCTCTTTAAGAAGGATGGGCCAGGGAGGGGAGGAGGGGAAGTCGCATTTTAGTGCGATAGCAGCAGAGATACACTGAACTCTGCCTTGGGAAGGGTGATGGGCCAGCTGAGAGCTGATGGGTCAGGCTTAGAAGGCAGACCAACATGGATGACACTGGTGGGTGTTTGTTACAGACTGCCTGATTAGGGAGAAGCAGCTGAAGCCTTCTTCAGACAACTGGAAGAAACTTCACATTCACAGGCCCTGGTCCTCATGGATGTTTTGAAAGCCATGAAGATGATTAAGGGACTACAGCATTTCCCTTATGAGGAAAGGCTGAGAGAGCTGGGACTGTTTGGCCTGTAGAAGAGATGGCTCAGGGTGGATCTCATTAATGTGTATAAATACCTGAAGGGAGGGTGCAAAGAGGATGGAGCCAGGCTCTTTTCAGTGGTGCCCAGCGGCAGGACAAGAGGAAATGGGCACAAAAAGAAACACAGGAGGCTCCATAAGAACATCAGGAAACACTTTTTTTTACTGTGAGGGTGACTGAGCACTGGAACAGGTTGCCCAGGGAGGTTCTAGAATTCTCCATCCTTGGTGACATTCAGGAGCCATCTGGACGCTGTCCTGGGCAACTGGCTGTAGGTGGCCCTACTTGAGCAGCGGAGGTTGGGCCAGATGACCTCCAGAGGTCCCTTCCAACCTCAACCATTCTGTGATTCTGTGAGTCTATGACATGTCTTAATTGGTATAGTCAGGTAAATTCATTGTATATAAGGCACCAATGTTATGGCCATGCAATCGAGTCAATATCTGAATAAAAATACTTTGCCTTTTATTTTCAGATGTAAAAATAACTTTTCTTTAATCTCAATTTTTGGAGCTGAAAGATGTATTTTTATCTCCTAGCCTTCCCTCATGGATTAAAAAAAAACAAGAATCATTCTAACAGAAGTCTTGCAGTCTGACAAAGGGCAGATTTGGTAACGCATTCTTGGTAGATTATTTAAGCAAATGCAAAATTTTAAGCAAGTATGATGGGTATATGCTTTGAATATTTTCAGACATGTGCAGAAAATGAATCCTTGTGGAAGTTGTAGGCATATAAAAATGCATAACTTTGCTTTCAAGAGCATGCCAGGGGTATACCTGTATGGAAATTTATCCCTTTTATACTGACAGGGGACCTGGATGTAGAAATACAGTCAGAAAACTATAGGTTTTTTGGTCTTTTTTAAAATAATGGTTTAAAGAAAAGTTAGAGATAGAAAGATACTAGGGTAGCAGTTGCTTTAAATTAAAGAAGTATTTCTGATAAGATTAAGATGTTGTTCTGAAAATTTGGCGTAGTTGAGATTCCACCCCCACCCCTGGTAGTAGTGATATTCTTAAAGTACTCCTATAATATATCATACATTCTGTGAAATTTTCTTTATATTACTATCCGTGGACACTGTGCAATTATGAAATTTAAGGAATATGTTTCATCATTCTCAGCTTGGAAGAACAACAGATGGCGTTTGCTGTTGGATTACCATAGAGAACTTTTCTCCCCCCGAGCTTGAGTTTATATTTGAATTTATATAAATTTCATGATTCAATTTATATTAGAATGGAAGAAAGATATAAGCATGCAAGGCATAAAAGTGATAATAGCATTGACCTGTAAGTACCACGTTGCTTTAATAGCCTGAAACAGTGTTATTCCAATTGAGATGTCCTGTATCAAAAGTGAAGAGTAGTGGTAAGGTGTGGACTTAGGGGGGTAATTAAGTGAAAAAGCACTTTTTGTTAGAGAGTTGGAAATAAAATTGAAAGTGCAACCAAGGAAATTGAAAGTGTGTTTTGGAGGCCAGATTGCAAGTGCTCCTAGGGGAAGCATGGAGGCAGTGCCTCTCTGTTCAGGCTGTGCCCCCCTCCAGCAGCACAGCAGGGACTAACGTCAGTGCAGGCACCTGAACGAGAGGCTTTATTTCCGTATTAGTTGCCTATTTCTGCATCCCTGAGGACCTTGTGATGATTATTTTTAAGAGCCAAAATGGTGTGGCTTAGATTGAAGAGTGGCAAATGCTTAAAGAGATGCTGACTCTTCTGCCATTACAAGGTTTATTCTCACAGTGAAAAACTCTCTGGGAGAGGAATAACAAAGCGAGTCCAATTCTCAAATTGCACTCAGTGTCTCAGCTACATTTCCTAGGGAAACTATCATATGGTTTAGTAGTGGCTAAGTTAATAATTCTGATATCATGGAAAATGAAAGAAATTGATTAATATCACAACTAGTGGAGAAACTGCTTTTGAAAAAAAAAATCTTTATTGCCTCAGAAGCTATACAGAGAAGTACAAGTATATCTGAAATTTATCTTCAGATTATTATGGCTGTTAATTTTTTTTCCTGGTGCCGCCTTTTACCTTTTTCCCATTGCCTGCTTTTCTTTTCTTCTCTTCTCCTTTTTCCTATCTCTTTTATATAAAGAGATAACACTTACCAAAATTGAATAGATACTTTTAAATAATTCTGAAATGGGGGGAAAAAGTCTGTGTTTAAAAATAAATTAAGCACAGTAGAATGTCTGGGATATTTTTCTTTTTAATTTGGGAAATAAATGTTGGTATTAATGGGTTAAACATGAGTAAGATTAGTGTCCTAGTTTAACCAGTATTTTGTCATTGGTGGTATGGCATTTCTCCATTTATTTGTGAAATAGATGTGTTAATGTGACGTATCACCAGTCTTGAATTAATGTAATTCCCTGCATATACAAGATATTAATGCATAGATGTATGCTGGTTTACTTTGTTTTAATTTTCTTTAAGAACTAAAACATCATAAAATACTCAGGCATACTCATTGATACCTCCTTGTAACAACTGCCAATGACTCTATCCTGCTCTGTTTTATTTTTTTTCCCTTGTTTTAATGTTTTGTTAGTCTACAGAGGATTATCAAGTATAGCCTATGCAGGAATGAACCAAATTCTGGAAAGAGGAAAACAACCATCTCTCTGTGTAGCTAGCTCTGCCTTCTGTGTAGTCAGTCAACACATTACGATGGAAATGGATGACACTAAGAATTCCTCTAGTGTAGTCATGTGTTTAAAAGAAAAGTGTGAGGCAGGTATCCAAACTGAAAGGAAAAATAGTAGTATGTGTTGAAGGGCAGAAACCAGTTTGGGATCTGAACTCTAGTTTTACATATGTTCTGGAGAGCAGAAGGGTTAATGATTAGTTCCTCCTCTTGGCATTTCCAATTTGCCAATGTAATTCTCCATTGGTCACTTGTTTATTTAGTTGGCTTTTTTCTTTTGTTTCGGCTTGGGTTTTTTTAGGGTGTTTCCTGCTGGCTGCTCAAATTCTCTCCAAGAAATGAGGTAACTGGAAGCTAAATTGGCAATGCTTAAGACTGCTATGAGTATGTGTGTATCTAGGCTAAAAAACTTGTTTGGCTTGCTGTTAAAAATTAGGAAGTACAAAACTGGTATTTACTAGCTTGTTTAGCCTATTGCCATTTGATTAACATTGACTTTTTTTGCTGCTTATGGACAAAAATAAGATGTATCTTAGAGAACAAAAGGCTAGTTCTGAAGTCCATCAAATCAAATATACTGAATTGGTTAGAAGAATATATTAGTTGAAGCATCTAAATGTACCTTTTTCAAGACCTGGCCAAAACTGTAAATGTACTCCTATTTATCTGACAGTGTACACAAACGCAGATGTGGGCACTGGGATTTGAAAGGTGGGTTTTGGCAGTGGATCTCTGAATATGTTGATGTGAAATAGAAACTCCAACACAGCTGGTGGAGGAGGTCCTGGTTTCCTCAGTTTGGTTGTCACTAATCCAAAATTCACTTCATCGGGGATGGGTGTGGAAAGAGAGGGGAAATCACTCCTCTTCTTATTACTGACTATAAACCTGTTTCACTCATTTCATAGCTCCACCGGTTTTCCTCAGAATGACCTTTGTGACTAGAATCAAGTCTGCAATAAAACAACATGACCCTGTGCACAGTCTGTCTTGGCTATAGTTAATTCATTAATATAATGTTATATTTCAACATTCTTACCAATTTATATTGAAAATAGCTGTTCCTTGCGTTTACTTTTAGTTGAAAGAAAACTCTGGTGTTTGTTACTTTTGTATGTTACACACAAGGGACAACTTGTCTAAAAACTGCGTAATAGCATAAATGCTTCTGAAGAACTGTAAACACAATTACCAACAAGGATCACAGAGTGACCCGTTTAGGTGACCGCATATATAAATAAGGGGCTAAAGTTAAAAAAGAAAACCACAACTAGATTATGCTTTAGAAGTAGAACTCATCAGAGGAAAGGAAGGGAAAGTTGTGTTAAGGCTGTCCAGTACCAGACATTTTACTGCCCATGCAGTCTTGCTATGGCAGCACACAGCACAGGGAAAGCTGCTTTGCTTTTCTTCTCAGATAATGTACCCTGCTTTGAAATATTTTCAGAAGTTGTTACACATTATCTTTTGATGATGATGATGCGAAAACAGTTTACATCCAGACACCATCACAACTGTATTGCGCTCATATCCATGGCTTTTCATATCCTAAACTTGGTAAAACACCAGAGCTGGAATCTTTGGAAGCAAAAATACAGTATTTTGAACAAAAATGCCTATCCAAATAAGGCAAATGTAAAAATACTGTGTCTACCAGTCTCTTTGTCTATCTACCCTGCATAAATAGTTTTTGATCCCATTGGACAACATATCCAAGCCTAGACACCTTAGTTTTGCAGAGAATACAGTGCTTTTTGTAGACTTTCTCTAAAGTTAACTTATCAGTTGTTATTGCAGCTTAATTTATCCAGAACTTAAATTTGCCAACCATTGACTTAATTCTGTTAAATCTTACACTTATGTAAATGTCCATTTTGGCTAATGGGATATACCTTTTCACTCTTTGAGCCTTTCTGAACCAGTAGTTGCTGGCATTTGGGTTATACCTGGTATCTAAACCTGCATTTTGTGATGTACTGAAACCTACATTTTCTATCTGGAGCCTCTGCAGTCTAAATCCTCGGAGGTTTTCAAGACCTGGCTGGCCAAAGCCCTGAGCAGCCTGGTCTAATTCCAGAGCTGACACAGCTTTGGGCAGGAGGTTGGACCAGGGACCTCCTCAGGTCCTTTCCAGCCTGAATTTCATTCTATAAGACGGCTTGAGAAGATGCAATTTCCTAACAAACAAGCTGTGAATAAGTGTTATTGAAGATATGAACCTAGAGAATGAAAATGGGAAACATAACCCTAAAAACTAGATTCTGCCATGCCAAAGGAAATGTGCTAAGCAGTTCTGCAATTCCAAAGGTACGTGGAAGGAAGTTGGGGCAGGGGTGAAGCTACTTATCTTTTTGGGTTTTTAAGCCTGTAATAAAAGGACTTGGCTTGAATTGGGATACACTGGAATTTAGCCATCAAAGTCCAAAACCTAGCCCTGAACTACCCTCTTCAGCTTCTGCTTAGCCCTTGAAAGGACTTCATTAGGTTTGCAATGGCTGTGTCTGTCAATTGCTTCCCTTAATGCCTGTGAACTCAAAAGAAGTAGTATCAGATATCAAATATCCACAAATTTAATTTAAACAGAAAAAGTAAGTGTAGAAGAAAAGCCTTGTAAGTGGACATTTCCTCCCCCCACATGACATGGGAGCATTCTTTGTTGGTTACTAGGGAATTTAGACACACCAAGTGCTCTAAGTGCTCTTCATTCAGGATAAGCTCTGACCATAACTTGGACAGTTCTTAAAATCAATTGACTGCAAGACATAAATCAATAGGAATTATGATCCTTTTTATTCTAGCACCCACTTAGAAGCTTAATTTCATTGTTCCAGTAAGATTTACAATGTCAGCTATATTTGAACATTTTAAACATTGCAAAAGTAGATTACAGTATATGAGATCTTCTTGTAGTAGGAGAGAAGGCAAAAAAAAAGCTGCATGCGGAACTTCAATGGAAATTCTAATGCAAATAATGTATAATTTTAAGTGTCTGTCTTACGGTTGCTATCATTTTTATTGTTCAGCTTTATAAAAAGATGTCTGTTTCCACAAACATTATGGAATATTTATCCTCCCTGCAAAAGGTATCTGTGGTATATAAAATTTAAGGAAGGGATTTATTTACTTTTCAAGGTGAATTGCCTGTAGAAAAAGTTTTCTCTAATTAGTCTGTACATTTCAAATAGAAGACAAACAGATCAGGTCATCACAATTTTGCTTGGTATTTGTAAATAACAAGTGATCCCCTTTGTGGAGTCTTTCTCCAGGACTGATAGCTGTCTTTCAAGGCAATATTGCTTCCAAAGATTCCCTGTTAGAGAACAAATCAATAGCTAAAAGTAAAGCAGAAGTTATTCAGTGAGAAGGAAAAACTGAAAAATTACATAAGTAAATCTTTTCATCACCTTTGTTTAGAAGTTTCCAGGAAAACAGTTGAGGTTGGATATAGTAATGTACAAAATTACTCTTGTCAACAGTAGTGCTAGCTAGCATATAGGAACGTATTGCCCAAAGAAGGTTTGGGGATGGGAGTATATTGCCTGAAGTTCTGAGATTAAAGAGCTATTTTTATTCCTTACAAACTTACTGCTGCCCTTATTACTTTGATATATACTTCTGGATATATACTTCTGCACCATCTAACAGTCCTCAGAATTACCCAATTATTTTTCTCCCAACTCAGTGATCACAAAAAGGAAGGTTACTTGTTTTTCTCTCCTTATCTAGATATCAGTCAGGAATATCTCAGTCTTGTTGACTTTTGGAAGAGCCAAATCTAATCTAAATTCTGGATTATAAAAAAAGTTGGTCATCGCCCATAAAAATGGGAAGATAGACATCAATAATACCAAATTTATTATACAGCATGCTAAAAAGGATGTTAGCATAAATGTCAATAGGCTGTGTTTTTACATCACTTTGACAGTAAGAGGAAATGCTAAAAGCATTAACCATAGAAAGATATGCCATCACTCTAATTTCTGTAAGTTATATAGCTGTGACTTAAAAAAACCCCATGCATGCAAAAAAATAAAATGACAAATTGAAATAATGGATCAATTTCTTTGGACTCTAAAGTAAACAAGTGTATTTTTTTTCCAGTCCTCTTATTTCTTCTTCAGAATTGCAATTACTTACAACACAGAAGGAAGCGTTTTCTGCAAAACTCTTAAGCAGCAAATTTCTGGAAGTGGAAATAAAATGAAAGAACACAAAAGAATTTTATTTCTTATTTTGCCTAGTGCTGTGAGATGTTTTTCTGTATCTGTTTGTTTTACATGCCACTCAAGTATGTTCTCAAGCAAACTTATTTGATAGTGACAAAAGGAACTTTCTTTTAACTTTTTTTGTTCTTCTAAGTTGCAATAAAAATCTGCACTATAAATGACCTTTGAAATAAAAACATCCACAGCAATGCTCCATAGCTCTCATAAATGAACTCTGTAATTAGTTGGGTTTTTTTTTTTTGCTGGAGGAATGTGTAAAAGGGCACAGTAAGTGGAATTGTACTGCTGCTGCTCATACCCGTGAGTATCCAATGTTTAATTCAGTAGCCTAAGTTTTCAAAATCACAGAAAGTGAAGAGAAGCAGAATGTGGCACTCTGTACATGTAGCTCAGCCCTGCCTGGGCTTCTTAGTAAATACCCAGCTGAAAAGTACCTTCTACAGCTATTTGATAAGGTTTTAGGCCTTCGCATGACTCTCCTAAATAAATCTACTGACAGGGAAAAAAGTCAGTACCCTGCTCCAGCCATTAAGAGAGATGGTAAAGGTTTGTTTGAAGCTGCTTTCATTCAGATTCCTCTTCTGGAACAGTATAGTCTGCAATATTTGTAATTAGGCAAAATATAAAATCCTATTGTATATCTCAAGGAAGAACTGAAGTGCCTGAGGTGTGTGGTCTAGGCGGCCTTTCGTCCTTACTAACTGACCCTGGGGCTACAGATTGCAATTGCATAGCTGTTCTTGCTGCCTTTTTGCCAGTGGAGCTTTCAGGGAAGCACGGACTGTGCACAGGAGTAGTACAAAATGTGTAATGCACAGATCTTGGTAGTCACTCTGAGGAAGCCAGGAACAGACATTCAGATCGAATTAGTACCCAGTTGTCTTGGGTGTCATTTTAGAAGTTATATTAATTCTGAAAGTTTGCATTATTATTACTTACTTCCATTATATCTGTCCTGCTCATAAATACTGAGCTTTCTGTCAAGATTTTAATTCCTAAACCTTTAGTAAATATGGAAGAGGCAAAATAATACAGATGGAGATATGCAAAGACACACATAGATGTTGTATTTGACATAGACTACCAGCACACAGAATTTGGTTAGACTGTTCAGAGTTTCATGGGTTGGGGGCTTTTTGGGTTGGTTTTGTGTTTGGAGTTTTTTTGTGGGTTTTGGGTTTTTTTTGCCATGAGCTAATAAAAGAAACTTCATGCTTTGAAGCAGTTTTCCTAAAGAAATATCTTGTGCAACAGGGTAGTGTAAACAGCAAATCGTTTGGGTGGTAAAGTACTTTTAACTTTACTTCTGCCTGTTGTGGTTTGACTGTGGCTGGATGCCAGGTGCCCACCACAGACGCTCTATCACTCCACCTCCTCAACCTAACAGGGGAGAGAAAATGTAACGAAAGGCTCGTGGGCTGAGGTAAGGACAGGGAGAGATCACTCACCAATTACTGTCATGGGCAGAGCAGACTTCACTTGGGGAAAAATTAGTTTAATTTATTGCCAATTAAATCAGAGTAGGACAATGAGAAATAAAACCAAATCTTAAAAACACCTTCCCCCCACCCCTCCCTTCTTCCCCGGCTCAACTTGACTCCTGAGTTCTTTACTTCCCCCTGAGCAGCACAGGGGGATGGGGAATGGGGGTTGCAGTCAGTTCATCACATATCATCTCTGCTGCTCCTTCCTCTGCAGGGGGGAGGACTCCTCACACTCTTCCCCTGCTCCAGGGTGGGGTCCCTCCCATGGGAGACAGTCCTCCACAGGCTTCTCCAATGTGAGTCCTTCCCATGGGCTGCAGTTCTTCATGAACTGCTCCAGCGTGGGTCCCTTCCATGGGGTGCAGTCCTTCAGGAACAGACTGCTCCAGCGTCGGGCCCCCACAGGGTCACAAGTCCTGCCAGCAAACCTGCTCCAGAGTGGGCTCCTCTGTCCTCGGGTCCACAGGTCCTGCCAGGAGCCTGTTCCAGCACAGGCTTCCCATGGGGTCACAGCCTCCTTCAGGCACCCAGGTCCTCCATGGGCTGCAGGTGGATATCTGCTCCACCATGGACCTCCATGGGCTGCAGGGGGACAGCCTGCCTCACCATGATCTTCACTATAGGCTGCAGGGGAATCTCTGTTCTGGTGCCTGGAGCACCTCCCCCCCCTCCTTCTTCACTGACCTTGGTGTCTGCAGGGCTGTTGTGCTCACATCTTCTCACTCCTCTCTCTACCGCTATAATCCCGCAGCAGATTTTTTTCCCCCTTCTTAACTCTGTTATCCCAGAGGTGCTACCACCATTGCTGATGGGCTCAGTCTTGTCCAGGGACAGGTCTGTCTTGGAGCCAGCTGTCATTGGCTCTATGGGACATGGGGGAAGCTTCTAGCAGCTTCTCACGGAAGCCACCCCTGTAGCCCCCCCACTGCCAAAACCTTGGCACACAAACCCAGTACATGACTTTACAAGGAAAAAAAACCCGAGTGCTAGCCATCTCTGTTGTGGAAAAAGAGCTCTCAGTAATAGACCTCTTGTGACAACTTCCTGCCACTGGTGGTTCTGAAGGCGTAGGTCTGTGATGTGGATCTAAATGTCCTGGTGCATGGTGACCTGTGCAGATACTGGGCAGTATCCGTATTTCTTTCTCTTCAAATTACCCCTCTATTTCTTTATTTCAAAACTTCTTTTTATACAAGCCAGAGCTCGTTTTCAAGTAAATATGTAAGAAAGGTGGAAGAACAAACATGCATAGGAGGTTTTAATATGGACATTCCTTAACTTTTCAGAAATTGCCTTTACAAAGCTGATTATTTTTTTTTTGACAGAGTTTATTTCTTAGCATTCTAGATATAATCCACATAGTGGAGTTATCTTTAACTGTGATTGGGGGGGGAATGAGCGTGCATTAGGAGGAAATCACACTTCTCATTGCTTTTACCTTGCTTTTAAAACTGGTCTAATTGACTTAACAGGAACCTTTTTATCATTAGGTAGAAGACTTTTTCATAGAAGAAAAGGAGCTGAACTTTTCGTAAAGATTAGTCTAAATGTCACTGTAGTGACAGCTCAAAATGAAAGATGCTGTAAGTAGCGTATTTGTGCTGTAAGTAGTATATTATGGGACTAATTTTTAGTTTTCTTCTCAAGTTAAGAGTTTACTTATCCCATGAAATCTAGGCATTTCAAACATTTTTCCAGTCCCACAGTGGAAAAAGTTTGGGGACAGAAATTCAAATATGAATATTCCATTTCTTAGCTGAGGGGTTTTGACCACTATAGACTTAATCTCTGCTTTTGAAGAATAACTCCCAAGACAGACTGCGATCCACGAGAGAATAACAAATCAGCTAATAGTTTCTTCCTCCTTTCCTTGTTCCTTTTCTTTTTGAGCCGAAATTCCATCCTTGTCAAGAGAGGTTTTCCATGTCAAAAGTTTTCATGAAACTAATATGTTTTCAATGGAAAAAAAAGACGGACATCATCGTTGTCAAAATGTTTCTGGACAGCTATGCTTTTAACAAAACTCTTATTTTTAAATCCAGGAATGATTAGATTGTTAAGAGCAGTGAAATTCTCCAAATCATTTCAAATTTTAAAAAAATACATGTAACATTCTCTGTACACAAGGACATACATTGAAATTCTGAGTCTAATGAAATCAGTGGCAATAGTTTCTACATGTTTCTCCATGGAGCCAAGGTTTCATCCTCTTATACTTATAATCTTGTTTATGGTCAAAAAGAAAGCACCCTTGTATGTAAGTAAAGCCAAGAATTTATTGTTAGTATAATTGAAATCTTAAGTTTAATCATTATTAGTCCAGATGTAATTGTTACAGAAAGAAAAATAATGCAGTTAAAATTGTTACATGCACGTGTCTTAATTTCTATGCTTTCTCCTGGAGCTATGCTCACCTTCCCACTGCTCCTCTGGGTCCCAAGGCCGGGAGGATCGTGCTGGTGCTGAGAGGGGGGCTGTGTTATGGGGGTCCTCAGCATCTGGAGTCCTTTACTGGCAGGAGTATAATACTGATGTTGATCCTTGCTTCTTCCTTGGTCTAGGATCCACTTTGGGTTATTTTTTATAGGTTTAGTAACACACTTTCACAGCTTTCTGCTTCTTCACTGGCCTGCAGTTCCATATTACTTCTGAATTTACTGTGTATGGTGCCTTTTACATATGTTAGATGCTATTTCTGTGTTGATTTTGTCACCTCAAAACCCCATTTTGTCCAGGTCTGCATTTCTGTAAGGGACTGTGAGTGAGCTGTGTATAGCTGCTTGACCTCCAGGACTACCCTGCGTCCCATCTCTGACCATCCCACGCCTGTGCACCTCTGGGCAGCCTCCTGTGCTCCACTTGTCAAGGCCTCTGCTGTCGTAACAGGGCTGTGTTTCCCTACACTGTCTCTTTGTTAGTCATAAATATCTTGTTCTGCACAGAGTAACTGCTTGTTGCTGCTATCTATGTAAAACTGCAGTTGTATCACACAAAGATAAACAGAAGTAGGACAAAGTAGCCATGGATACATGGCCAATTAGAGAAACTGCTGTCACAGCTAGACCAAGTAAAATGAAGCTGCAAACAGGTCAGGAAAAGTTCACACAGAGCAGGAGTGACAACCTCAGTGCTGAGGCCTTGCAAACTCAGCTCAGCACTTACGGGCCATTACTAGCGATGGCAATGCTGTGCTACAGGGTTACAATCCTTAGTGATAAGGAGAACATATGCCATAATTGTTATGAGATGTTGGCTAAATGGTGGGACAATCCTGACAGTCTGCTGTAACATGCAGGAGAAATGACTGGTCAGCCAAGTCATTTCAGGACACCTAACAGCCATTCAGTCCACTGATCATAGGGATACTCTGTGTTGTGAGGATTGATTTTTAGGAAATTGCAAAGACCTAGTACGTTACACAAAAATGGATAAAAGACATGGAGCAGAAGCCAATAATGCTTTCCTTGCCTCTCACCTCCCTTGGGAGTTCAACAGTCACCTTCTAATTACTAGCAGATTGGACACAATTTTCAGAAACCACAAAGCATCTATGGACCCTGAGGCTTGCAGACTCTTCCAGAAGAACTTTTGAATCTTGCCATGGAGAACAAATCAAAAGTGACCGAAACATTCCAAAGTTTGATTAATTAACACTTACAGTCTTGATCCTTTTCCAGGTGAAAGACCACTAAGTAGCTACTCTGTCTTATAATTGAAATGAAGTAATAGTTGCCATCCCTTGTGGGTGAAGGATGCCAAAGGTGAACGCAATTAAATCCCTGTTACATTGTACCTGTTGGCAAAGCTGTCCATTCACAGGTAGCTTGCTACATGCGGCTTGAATAACAAGGTGTACAACATTTACAAGTCTGGGCAATTAAACTGACCTGGTAGTAGCTCCATTCAGCTCTTCTGTCTGAAGATGAGAAGCTTCATTAAATCACTGTTACATATAATGCTACACCTGTGGGAAAAACATGTGAATTGCTGAAACTATTCTATGGAATGATAATATGTAGGCATTTGTCTGTAAAAACATTTACATTCAGCGGTTTAGAGAAAATTTAGGTTTGTTTGATTTATGTAACCGTTTTTAGCTTGTCAGATAGAAAATCCCTTTGGATTTGATATGTAACTCAGGGGCTTCTCTGTCGGTGAGTTGAAATTTTGTCTGCTCATGTCTTGCAGTAGGTGCTATGGTATTTGTAATGGGGATTGCAAGCTATTAATTTTTTATCACCTGATTTTGTTATGCATGAGCTTGTTTGCTTTTTTAGATTGGTATGTTGCACACTTACCCTAAATGACTGAGAAGTTTAGAAAGCAAACTTCGCTAATCAGAAAAAGCTCAAATGTAGAGATATGCAAACATATATGCCATAAGCTGAGGTTCTCAGCAGTCACACTGTCTTTGGCTCCATGCTGGCTTTGTGAATGGAGAAGCACTTGATGCACCGTGAATCCTCATAGAAGGTTAAGTGAAGTGTTTGTCTCTGTTTTTCCCATCTTGGGTACTTCTGATTATATTCTTACAGTTGAAGAAGAAACTTGCTGTAATTTTATGGCTTGATGTTTAGATCTATATAAATTTTTTTTGTTGCTGTTTTCTTTCTGCATCTTCTTCAGACCTCAAAATATTGGAAAAACTGCCTGGCAGTGTATAACAGTATTTAAAATACATTTCACAGAGATAATATGCACACTTGTGAAATTATTAAGTACTATACCCAAAGAACATAATCAATATTAAATTATCATAGTAATTGCTATATTTACAGTACCTGGTACTTTCTTGTAGCCTCTAGGAAGGAACTCCAGTGTTTTTTTGACTTCTATATTGCTCTTGGTGTCAATAGTTATTCTTATCTGTCAGGGAAAATGATGGTCACAATTTTGTAGGGATATTATCTCCTGACAATAACAATGTCCTGTTTCTGATTTGCATAGTAAAGTGAAGCTGTGTGGTATGAGGGAAAGGGAGGTCTTGGAGAATTAATAGGGCATTTTTTTTATCATAACTTGGAACTTTCTAAAGTACTGTCACGTTACTTGGTACTTTTACATTTTATAGATCATTATAATATTTTTCAACCCAAATATAATGCTAAATAATCTCTGCTCCAAAACCTCTTCTATTATTCACTTAAGAAAACCTATTTTTCTGAATTTCCTTCGACAGTGGCTGCTCACCCCTTATAAGCAGTGTTGCTCAAGCCTACCTCTAGAAAAACAGAACATTGGAACCCTGAAGTATCTTCTGAGTTTTCTAGAACAACAGCTTCTAGAAAACTCTCTTATCCAAAGGCTTCAAGAAAAATAAAGCAATAAAAATATAAAATCAGAGTAGTTATAACAGATTGGACAGTAGGATGGACTGAAGAAGCCTTCCCCAGTGTAGTACAGAGTGTATGGTCAGTGTGAGGGAGCCCGTAAGCTCTGATTTTACCCTCTCTCCATTTATTCCCTTTGAGAATTCAGTGTGTCATTGATATCTTGCCTATCACTAGGATGTTTTAAATCTATTAACAGTTGTAGTTTTCTTTTTTTCTTCATACCCTTGAGCAGACAGAAAGTGATTTTTGTTTATATTTATTTAATGATATGCAGGAAAACTATGTCAGGAAAACTATGTCAAAGTGTGTTTTCTACATTGTACCCTGAGGGTAGCAAGATTGCTGGTTGTTCTGGGCTCCAGTGCTAATGAGTTATTTTGGTGCAGACATGACACTGACTAGCTTTTGCTAGGAGTTCTTTATCCTAAGACTTTACTGTCTAAAGTAAAAATTCAGTATTGGGCATGGAAAAATATAACATTGGTTTACTTGACAATAATAAGCTGATAAAATTGTAAAATCAGTATTCAGATTGACATAGTGTCTCTTGCCAAACCAAAATCATAATTGAAAATTTACAGCTGACCTATTTTTCATGTTGTAAGACTTATGTTAGAATGGCCTGAAGCATTTTCTTTCCAGATTCAGATTACTATCAACTAGATATGCATCCAGCAACATGTAATATGAAGGAAGTGATGATTCATTGTCAGAATCTAACAAAATGGAATAGCTCTATCTCCTTGAACTATCCAGTTACTGTTTTCTTAGCTTTTAATAATGCATTATTAAATTCTTACTAAGTCAGCTGATGGGAATTCAGATTCTGATGAGTGTATGACTATCAGCCACCTGAAATGGTACTTCTCACACAGAAGCTGGTGATTTCAGGGTAAGTTCTTGTCCAGCATTTTACTTTCCCTTTTATCAGTTCAGATTTCTAAATGGAAATAGGCAAGATTTTCTGGCTTCTCTACATTTTTTTTGGGGGGGGGGGGGAGTGCAGACACTTTACTGGGGTTGGGTTTAAAAAAAAAAAAAAGAATAAAGTATCTGTAGAACAGCTATACAGAAAGATCTAGAGAAGGTCTTTTGGCTAAATAAAAGCCAAATGTGTTGCACTAAGTCATGTTTCCTTTTCCTGTCCTTTCACCTCTTTCTACTGGAAAAATTTCACCCCTCAGAAAAGAAAAAAAAAATCCCTTGGACCTTTCTGTAGTATTTATGTATGGTCTAAACCAGAAAGAAAATTTAGTGGCTTTGAGATCCCTAAGTCCTTAACCTTTTCAATGTTGAGAAGAAAGCAGTAACGAATGTGCTTTAATTGTAGCCTACAACTTACTGCAGCCACCTCTATCTGAAAAGTTATGGTGGCAGCTATCTAATGATGTTACGCTTAAGATCCTGTCAACACTGGCATTGTAAATCCCATTCGACTGCTCTTTGGAACTTGGCCATAAAAACCGTGCTTCAAATTGAACCTTGCTGTGCACGGCTTTAGACTAACAGCTTTTCCCTTTTCTTCATACATATTTTAAATTAAATGGATTTTCAGTAGGCCGGAATAAAAGAAAGCTATACTTAAGAAAATAGGAGTTCTCATGGTAGTTCATTTATTTTGTTTTTATTGCTCAGCCACTAAAGAAGAAATACATGAGATAAAAGCATTAATTTTCTTTCTTTCATATCCTGTTTTTCACTTATACAGGTTTATTTATCACTACCATCATTCAGGCATGCAGTATCTCTCCTTCTCTTTCCTATCTCCTGTCTGTTTCATCTGTATTTTTAGTTTGTTTCATTTTTTCCACACTTTCTCAAGTCTTTCTAGGGTCTTCCAAATGGCTTTCTGGTTATATTCGGTTACAGTTATACTGCCGTTGTAATGGAAAGCCTATGACAGATCTTTAACTGCTGCAACCGCCCCTTTCTTTCTTACCTATGTTTCTTTATTCCTTTAGTATTTCTCACTTAATCTGGCTTTTACATTTTCACCTTACTACTTTTCATTGTCATTGCTAAGCCTACTGATCAAAACATGAATGAGAAATGTCGGTGTCTTCAAATACCTATCTGTCTGTCTGTCTGTCTATCTATCTACCTATATCTTCTTGTGAGATGTAGATTAGCAGTGGTTGAAACAAAACTTTTCCTGTCTGTGTGTTTGGTTTTTTTTTTTTCTTTCTTGGAGTGTTTCTTCCCGTTTATGATACACCATCTTCTTCTGTACAGGTCTAGTTCTGCACTGGAAGAAATCAAAACATCTCAGATTACAAGCATTAATAACTTCTTTTCCTCATTTCTCCCAATAAAAGACCCAGCTCTCAAAGAGGTTCCAGCATACTTTTAAGAGCCTTTCCTAAAGCCATCATTACAGTCTGATGGAACACACATCACAGTGGGCAACACATATAAAAGAAGAAAATAGAGAAAATGCTTTACCAGAAAATACAGAAATAAACGAGTAAAATTAAAATGACAATAAAAAATCTATTTGTAGGTGAGATGAAATTTTTGGTTAGGTAACAACACAGTGAAAAATACCATAACACAGACAAATGTGTTTTTTCTAAGAATCCTTATATTTGGCTCAGGAACTATAAGAAAAAGATCACCAAAGCTGAGACTTTCTTTAGTCAAATTAGGACTGATTAGTCACAGTATGCCCTAGCACTGAGGCCTTTCATATCTTGCGTGCATTGTAGGGAGAAGACAAGTAACTACAGAAAAATGTCCAGAGTGGCAATGATTATTACCATATTAGCACTGTGATATCACAGAAGTCTTTGGGACCCATCAGTGAATTTTATTGACTGTAATTGCATTGCATATTCACAATTGCACATCTGGGAAGGGAGAGGAAGAGTAAAGAACTTTAAAAAAAAAAAAAAATCTAAAGCTCCGTAATCTTGAAAATGTATCAATACTTAAGAAGATCCAGGGAAAAAAATACTAAATTGAGTTGAGCCCTCTTCACTAACTATATGCATTTGAGCAACTTCATAATGTATAATATGGTTAAGTCAATAAAAATACTCAAGAAATCTTAATATTTTAAAATGTTTTGTTTATTCTTTGAATCTAAGTGTATAATAGTATGCTTTTGCTCACTGTATTAATATTCAGGTTTTTATGAGAAGGTATTACGTGGAAATCCAGTCCTACCAATGATTTTCATAGTAATCAGTTGTTATTTTTACCACCTGTGTTTATAAAAGATAGAAAACTGAAGATATTTGGTGACTTGCCATTTACATCTGTCATCCACAGTGTATTATCTTTGTTGCTTTGCCATAAAAATATATTAGCTGAATAACTGTTAGAGATTAATATTTAATCTGAAAAGTTTTTTACTTTCTTACAATCATATCTGTAAAATGTAGTGATTCGGACTACTGACAGGACTAGCTATTAATCTGATTTTTCAGGAAGTAAATTTTATTTAAAATATTTCCCTAAGTGAGCTGTATTTCAGTGATCATAAGCTTGGTATCTATGGTGCACTTAATGCATTTTGCTAACCAAAAGCTCCAGTTTTAGTGTCAAGTACTAGTAACAGTACAGTATAATATTACCACAAATTAATACCACCTGTCAACGTAAGTATCAAGATGGGTTTTTCAAACAGGTCAGCTTTTCTCTCATTAAAGCATGTGCAGAGAATAAGCTTTCTGAAAATGAAAGGAAGAGGCCAATCTTAATAACATAGTTATCAGTACATCGTGAATTGAAATGGCAGAATAGGATCCTGCCCCCAGCAGATAACATAATAGTATAATTAAAATCGTACACTAAGTCTACCTCTATAGATTTTCCCCCCTTTTTAAAAACAACAATTGCTCAGAACTGTCACAATGCCTTTGTGTTTAGTAAAGGTCAGTTGTGCACCAGTCCACTTTCTTATGACGATTGGATGGCCTTTCAAAAAAGGTTACATTTGGTTTCTTTCCAATTTTGTCTGAAAACAGGGGAAAGCTATCTATTGGCAACCAAGTGCCTTATCTATTGTTCTGCATTATCAGAGGAGTGATTCTTCTCAGCTGTAATGATGTAAAGAGATACCGCAACTAGGATCACCAGGTACCTTCCTGTCAACATGCGCACTTGATCCTGCTCTGGAAAATGCTCCATGGAAGGGGCTATAAAGAGGACGTTTAGGTCTGGACCTGCTGTCTGTGCGCACAATAATTTTCTTTTTACTGTCTCTATTCTACTGAATCTGATACTCAAGATTCAGATGATAAAAGTAACAAGCAACATCTTTGTCTCTGGAACTTTAATCCATACCTGCCACTATGGTGGGTAACTGCTTTGCCCTGGGACACCAGACTTAGACTAACAGGCACAAAAGTGAAGTCACTGTGCTTGAGAACCAAGTCAAGAACTCTTAAGTCATCCTTCTCCTCTATACTTGAACAAATGTCTAAGTTTTGCTTTTTTAAGTTAGGGCTAGGATAAAGCCCTAAAATTGTTATATGATGGTGTGCTGAATGTTGTTTCTGAGTAATGAAATACATTAAATTTTCTTGCAATACTTTAGTATCACTATACTACCTTAAATAAATACATACTACAAACAAAATAATTCTGATTTTTCCAAGAACCTGGTAATAGTTAGAAAAGATCAGAATCACAGAACGGTGGGGGTTGGAAGGGACCTCTGGACATCATCTAGTCCAACCCCCCTGCCAGAGCAGGGTCACCTAGAGCAGGCTGCACAGAACCACGTCCAGGCGGGTTTTGAGTATCTCCAGAGAAGGAGACTCCACACCCTCCCTGGGCAGCCTGTGCCAGGGCTCTGTCACCCTCACAGTAAAGAAGTTTTTCCTCATGTTCAGGTGGAACTTCCCGTGTTCCAGTTTGTGCCCGTTGCCCCTTGTCCTGTCGCTGGGCACCACTGAGAAGAGTCTGTCCCCATCCTCTTGACACCCGCCCTTGAGATATTGATAAGTATTGAGGAGGTCCCCTCTCAGTCTTCTCTTCCTCAGGCTGAACAGCCCCAGCTCTCTCGGCTTTTCCTCGTAGGAGAGATGCTCCAGTCAAATATGGCTTCTCTAGGCTGGCCGCTAACGTGGGTGAAAACAGCTTCTGTCACCCTGTGGTGATATAAAGCAAAAAAATAAAGCACTTGGAGGAAAAAGCACATTTCTTCAGACTTTTGCACTTGTCCCACAGGGACAAACCAGAATAGAAGAGAAAAGGATGTAATATTCTTATCACGAGGCTCCATTGTGCCTGTCTTTGAAATGCGAAGGAGCTTTTTGCTTATTTGAAGTGAGAATGTTGCCAAAACGTGTACTGTCAAATCAATTAAGTACAATATTTGCCAGTTGTGATGCCCAGACAGGCACCTCCAAATTTGATGTAAAGGAGGAATCACAGGGAAATTGCCAAGGTCTCAAAACATTTTTCTTCTTAACCTCACAAGCAAATGTTATCTCATGTCACTTTTTAAACTACAGTTTGCCATTTCATAGAAGAAATGATTAGTGATATCATGCATCATTAACTATGTCGCTGAAGTTTAAGCCCCAGACATAGTGAGCCAAATTAATTTTTAGTGTAGAACTACCAACTCCAGCATGTTACTTCTTGAGCCAGCAGAGGCTGAAATCACAGAGAAAGTATTGATTTTAGACCCCATAAGAATGGTGTGTCTCATGTAATTCAACTGTTATCACCTGCTGATTCATCAGAAATGGTTTTCAGGGAGTTCAGGCTTTCTTGGAGGAAGACAATTTTTGATGTAGTGGTAATAATGTATCTAGGTATTTATAATATTCCCAGCACCATATTACCTTAATGCTTGAATTAAATCACTAGCTCTTTCTTTTTTTATTTTGTAATCCAAAGCAAATGAAGATATTTGGATGCTATCTGTGAAAGCAATCAAGCTAAGTATTACACTAATACTGGGCAAAACATTTTTGTGTTTTTTAAAAAAATACTCATTTTTCTATTCTGAAATTTAAGGATGTCCTGCCAAATGACAATGAATCTTCAAAATACTTTGGATTTGGCATTGTTCTAATTTTTCTGCTGTTCTTTGAAACTTCTCTTTTAAATTACAAACTTAAAACTGACTTAGGTCATTGTTGGTTGAATCACGGTATTTACCATTGAGTTGAGTCAGGTGAATAAAATAATCTGGAGATTCCATAATTCCTGACTTTTCAATAAAAAATCCTCAGACTATTGAGACTGTGCGTGCAAACCAGCTCCTGTGAGTTGTTCATTTGACTTATGTTTATAGTGTAGAGAACCAGGGGAACTGGGCTGAATAATTTATATGTATGATCATCATTCCATTTTTCTTTTTGGCTGAACCCATTATTACTCACTTCCATAAATTAGCTTAGGGTACAGTTCCCAACTGTCTTCTTTTCTTTAAACAAAACTCCTTTAAACTCCTTGATACTCATTGATGAAATAGCTAACTCTATGCTATAATGTCCTTGATTTTAATGATAACATTAATTGTACTTTCTTGTTAATGATACCTCTATTATACCTCTTCATACTTTCTCCTTATTATCTTGTTATCCCCTTAAGTCACAGCTAATGTTAAGATAAGATCCCAAGGCTTCAGTTGGAAAAATACCTCTAAAGCCAATTTCAGGAGTCCCAGACAGGCCAGAAAGCTCTCACTCAATGAGTTTAGCATTTTATAAGAAATTTGTATTCATTAATTTAATAATTAAATACAATGATTAAAATATAAGCAAATACAATCTACATCTTAAATGAAATTTGACTTAATTGAAACAAAACTTTTCAGTATTATTGAAATAATAGTATAAATGATTCAGTTTGTCTTATAACTGTTAACGTTACCTTGGAACTTTCTGATAAGATACACTTTGGTTGCATCATTGGCAATATATGTATTAAATTTATATTCAATTATTATTAAGTTAATATTCAAGTTTTACACTAAAGACTGTGAAATATTTCATTCAAATATTATTAGAACAGAGTTAAATGTATATTTAATTAAATTCTAGCTTCTACTTTTCATTTTTATCCACAACCTATATATTTATTAAGCTGATTGATTGAAAGATTATTAACTCCATAGTTGCTTTTTCCTATAACTTTATTTATATTTTCCTATACAGAGATTAATGTATTTTAAATGCCTATATACTCTAACTTTCTGTGAATTGCTCTGTTAATGGGCAGGCACCCACGTTGGTATTAATAAGCTGCAAAAACCAAGAACAATCAGAATGTTTTGTTAAAAATGCATGCAATGTTACTCTCATGAGTATTACATCAGTTATGACTTGTGTTGCACGTGTCATCTAATAGCACCCACAACATCTTAAGTATTTTTCAAGACCCAAGCAAAGGTTCAGTCCTTACACAGAAGAGCCTACAATCAAAAGCAAATTTGAACAACCCCAAGCAGTGGAGTAAGAACAGGTTGAGACACAGAAGTGAAGTGAGATGACATTGTCTCCCAGCTCCCCAGCCTGTATATAGGTTCTGTTCACATGTGTTTTCCAAACTGAAGTAGGAGTTATCACTCATAACCTCCTGGGTCATGAGCGTTTAAAAAAAAAAAAAAAAAAAACAGTTCACAGAATTAGAGGGAGATGAATGCAGGGCAAGCTGGGGATTTTGATCGATTTGTAAACGTTGTGAATGCAAGGACGAAGAAGAAGGAGGAAAAAAGAACAACTTGCAAACAGTAATGAACTGGTGCCTTGTTAATTAACTCTTAGAAAGAACTCTTGGTTGACTGATGTGTGTATTTTTCACAGTGGTGATGACATACTGACATTCTACTTTGGGGGCCTTAAAATTTGATAGCCTTTATGCTACTTGCATGTTTTGGGATGATATGAAAATATGGAGCTATAATGGGACTTTAGGGAGTGAGGCATGCAGTACCTTTGCTTCTCTGTATCTGCCATCAAGGGTTAGTCCCTTCCTTACAGACCTTACAGCTGCTAGGGTCATGCATCTTTCACATCTTGTGGGCCTCTCCCATGTGCCCCATATTCCCTTGCTTTCCCAGAGGAACCCAGACCAACCACCAACAAAAGAATGAAGCAGAGACTCCATAAATGTAATCGAGATTTTAATTGACCAGAGAAAAGCCTGAACAGAGGTGACAAGTTTGTTCTTAATGTAGTTGAAAGGGTTAGGTTGTGGAAGCTGCTGCATTCATGCCCTATTGATTTTGCACTTGTTGATGAGATATATGCATCTTTCTTTGCTGAAAGCATGCCTACCAGTATTTAATTGGATTCTTTGTTTGCTTCCTATAAAGCCTTCTAGTACATTCTTGCCTCTTGAGGATCTTTAAGAACTGCAGCTTGGAGCTGAGAATGAAGACTTTCAAATATGAAAGTCTATGGAGTATATTTGAAAAGTAAACGCAAATGTATTTTGCTACTTTTTTATAAAATTCCCGTGTCTGATTTTGTGCCATTATGCTGGTGTATGTAACTTGAATTTTCAACTGGGCTAAGTGCATCTTCTCCATGAACTTCTCTGAAAAGTTATCATTTTGAGTCCTGTTCACTTGGAGTTATCACCAGGCTTGTTAGCAAAGGAATATGGTGAGGACAGGGAAGAAGACAATGGGATGCAGAGAAAAAACAACCCAAATTTGAAAGTGTCAAAAGCTCTTCCACTGCAAAAAGCCCTCCAATACCATTTTAAAGCTACTTGGGGAATGTCTGCAAATGGTCACAGCGTAAAAGCTGAAGTTGTCACCTATTTAACCAAATCCAGGTAATCTTAATAGCAGACTTCTGAATAAGAACGTCTAAGGATGGACTAAGCTCAAAACTATCATAGCATAGATACCATGTTTTCAAACCCAATCTATTCTCCTTACAGAGATGCTCATGTCATGTGAATATTCAAGTGTCAGTTAATAAGGGTCTATGATGATTTTTATATGTGCCTGTTTGTATGATGTAGTTGTGTTTTAAAAGCACAAGACAAATCTGTAAGTGTAAAATATTTACGTAGTGGCCCCAGTAAAATATTTCTGAAAGGACATATATATCTTTGGAACTTGTTTTCTTTCCTTAAGGTAGAAACAATTAAAAAATGCATATTGATAACACTCAAAATCCAGTTACAGCTAGGTAGATCTGTGTAGCTCAGGTAGACAGTCCAGGTATATATTATCCTTAGCAGTAGTAAATAGAAAAAGAGATTAAAAAATAATTTCTTTATATGTTTCTTAATTCTGCTTTTTGGTGCTTTTCCTTGTCTCTCCCTCCACCCACCCACAGCCCACAATTTATCTAGTCCTTCACTGGAAGAGAAAAGACTGGGGGTGGGCAGGAGCCAACATCCCCCTGCCCCATCCCTCCTTCCCACAGCCACATCTTAGGTAAACTGGGCTAAGCTAGAAAAATAGGCCTGCCATCATCTAATCCTTGGAAACTGAATGAGTTTTCATAACAAAGAAATTGTTTTTTCTTTCTCACGTGCTGATTTTCTTTCAGTCGTGCTGATTTACTTTTATGCATCTCTCATCAAGTTAGTAAATGTTGTAATAGATCTTCTGTTACTGTGAAGCTGTTTTGCTAACTTTGGAAAGCAAGAGAATCCCTCTTTTTTAATTGATGTTGTAAAATATAGTAAACTGGATGATGAATTAAAGTTTCTGTGTGAGAGAAAGATCTTCTTTGTGAATAATGGATTAGGCTTTGTTTAAACCATATAGATTTTATTTGCTTTTTATTAACTTACTACATTTGACACTGCTTCTGCATTTCCCCACCCTGCCTGCCCCTGGGAATATCTTCTAATAAGGCATTTCATAAAATCTATGATTTCTTTTTTTTATCTTAAGTAGCTGCAGATGCAAGGCAAACACTTTGTTATTACAGAAGTAGTATGTTTACATCCCCTGGGTGGGAACTGTTTGATAGGGAATTTTTAAAATTCATTTGTTTCTATGTCAAAGATCACCTAATTTTTAAAACTTTGGCCCTAACTTGTAAAATTTATTACTGTGCATCATATTTGCTGTATTCTGGGCCCACTCTGGAGTTTTTTTAGGTAAATATGGTCAATTATGCACACAAGTTTAATAACAGGGATATGAGGGGCGGGGGGTTCCCTTGTCACACATGCATCTATGGTAATAGCTATTGTTATTTACTATTTTTTTGTCTAGTAGCGCATTGATGTAGTTGTGGTCTTTGACTCCGTTGAGCTAGCCATTGTTAGACCTGTCTGTGCATTTGTCTGCTTGTCACTGCACGAGGAGTTAAGTCATTGGTTGATTTTACTGTCCCTATCTGTTGTGAAGATGGGATACGCTCCCTCCATTTTACAGACGGAATTTTTTGTGAAGGTCACGGAGGCATGTGGTGGAGCCAGGAACTAAAATCTGTCTCGGACATTTCCAAATCTGCACTGATGGCAGAACCACCTCCATTTAGGTATATGAACAATGTATGGTATGATACATAGTAAGAATATATGGTAGCTATATGAACCATAGGAGGCTTCCTTTTGTTCACGTCTTACAACTTACTGCTTGGAAGAAGCCAGTCTACTGCTTGTCAAATGGGTACCAAGTTTAGGAAGGCTTAACCCTGCTTTTGAAGTAGTATTGCCTGTGAGACTGTGATTCTCTTTATCACTGTTCTAGTCATAAGAGCATTCTTCCTTTAGCAGCTATAGTTTACCTGACCTCTTCAGTTATCCCTGAATAAAGAGACCTCAAAAGCCCCAGTGATGGTCACTGAACCTACTGTAACTGTTTACTGATGTTTCAGACATTTTCTCTTATGTGGTAATATACAGAACTGATCATGTGTTCATCTACTCTGTTAAATACTGATTAAATAGTTACATGGCTAAGCTAGTTTGTTTGAATTCCTTAATATCTGGATATTTCCATGTGTTCTTCACCAAATACTTTCATCACCAGGCCTGTAATGAAGATATGAATGTGGCAAATAAACACAACACAATTTAATGAGAAAACAAGAAAATAAAATCCCTGGGTCATGAAATAGATGTAGTACTAAATACATAATTGCACCAATTTCAATAACATATTTCAGTGACTCGTCCAGTATTCAGGGATAGTGTTTTTCATAGAAGATTTGTGTTAGGTCAGACTTCGCAGCTATTGGAATGAATAATTAAAAATGCATAGCTCTTTCTATATGTTTAGCATAGCATTTACTTACAGCTCATCAGCATTAGTTGCACCACAGATCAAAAAATACGAGTGCATAAGAAATGTCTTTCTGTATTTTGCAGTGGCTCTCTAGATGGGACACATCTCAGATGACCTAAACAAAATTACAAACATCTATCTCTGAAGCTAGTTGCCCTTGGTGTTTTTATGTCCATGGAATAAATATGCGCTTCTGGGACACGACAGATATTGTACCACACTGTAAGAGTGACTCTCATTCTGCTGATTATAAAGGCAGCCTTAAGGTGATCAGTTCAGATATTGACGTCTACTTGGTTCTTTGATCCTAACATCTGTGTGCTTCATGCTGATAGATGGCTGATTGCCTTTAAGCAGAGTGGCTGCTTAAAGGTGGTAATTTGGTCCTTATTTGCTCCCATGAAAATCTAATTGTGTATCATACCTGCCAAAGCATTGCTTACTGTGTGGGATCAGCACGCCCTCTTAAAAATTGAATGGTAAACTGATTTTTTTTTTTACTTAATTTTGTATTCTTCATATTTATTTACTTATTTTTTAATTCAAATGATCTGGGAACTCAAATTCAAGAAAGAAAATATACATTGTGAATATTTAGGTGGGGATCAGAAACATAGTAAGGGAACGAGTGAGCAACGTGAACATGTCCATATATGAACACCGATGCATTCACTCCTGTCACAGCGCTGTATGGATAACACAGGATATCTGGTTGCATTGCACATTACCTGAACACAGAAGAAGATGCAGTCATTTCAGGCAGTTGTAGCTGAAGTTGTTGGAGGTGCTGCAGTCAGCCCCTGTGCTAGTTACACACAGGAAGGGTCTAACTCTTAACTCTCTTGCAACCTGCTACAGTCATGTAAGGACACAGTAGTACTCAGCTGTAATATTGTTGCACCTTCCCTTGAAATTGTCTGTATGTGTCCCTCACGCTGCCTTTTACTCCTCACTCCCTACCCTCTCTTCTGTGTTTTTGAACAGATTTACAGGAGATATAAAGCCATCTTCCTGCTGTTGTGTTTCTAATTCTTATTTACTGTCAGTGACTTTTTTCACCCCTCTCTGTACTTCATATCGCTCTCTTTGGTTTCAAATATCTCCCTTTATGGTGTCTTCTTCATTTTTGTCCCTTCAGGGAAGATTGGGCACTTAAGTACATCAATCCGATGAGCAAGAGTGTAAGCCTGCAGAAACCAGGAATATTGGATACTAGTCAAAGCTCTGTGGCAGCAAGTATGTGATTTCTTGCCTTTCAAGCCAAGAAAATGTGCAAAGACAATAGGTGCTAGACTGTAGTATACACTGATAATGAGTTTCCAAAATCAAACCATGAGAACAAAGACGTCTCTAAGTTTTAGTTGTAGGGTCTGGTGTGGGTTTTTGTTATTTCTAACTTTTATTTTCCTTCTTTATAGGACAGAGTGAGAGAGACAAAAAGAAGGAAAAAGAGGAAAAGATTAAAAAAAGCAAGTAAGGGCGGGGGGTGAGGGGGTGGGGGGTGGTGGTGTTTCCAGATAGGAATTCCATAGAGTCAGTGTGATCTTTTCTCCTAAATTCACATAGCTCTCCAATGATCATGAGGTAGTTAGCAATGCTTATCCATTATTTTTCAATAACCCAGGTAGGAACCAAACACGCTGAAATACATTCTCAGTATTCCCTGAATTGATTTATGCTTGCAGCTTGTTTTTAAAAAAAAAAAATCCAAAAATAGCAGGAGTTATGCATTTAATTCCCTAAATGCTGTCTTTAGAGTGTACCTGTGAGGAAATGCATGTTTTATCTAATACATTAGCTAGAAAGCTGTCATTGCAATGATGAATTTGTTATAGTTTTTTTCACTGCAGACTATAGCTGTTTTGTGCATCTGTGTCCAAACTGCATAGGCACAGCAGCACCTCACACACTAGTTATATTGAACATGGTAATATCCTGACACACAGTAGTCAACAAAAAGGTAAGTCATTAACCTTGCAGTGATACTTAGAAAAAGATAATACTTCTTGGTCTAGCATTTGATAATATAAATTCTGTTCCAGTTCTTTTTTACAGGACTGTTAGTGCTGAATAATTTGTTTATATAGAGACTGATTTGCACCCTCAGTCTTGTTCTCAGCCACATATTTCAGTGTAAAATCCACCACCAGAACAACCCTGAAAGGTTTATAATCGTACCTATTTGAAAGCATATGAACTGAGATACAGAGAGGTTGTGACATGCCCGAGATTATGCAAGTCAGTCCGAAGCGCAAGAACAGAACTCAACTGGTAACGCAGTCAGCCCTGTCTCTCATTTTCTTCCCTGCTGTGTCCCAGCTGTCCTAATATTTGAGATAAATTGGCGCCTGGAAGAAACCCAGGGAGCTCAAACTGAATGTGAATAAGATGTGGTGGATATAGAGACGAGAAGGAAAACAGTTTGAGGAGCAAGCTGAAATTATGGCTTTATTTTCGACTGAGAAGCGTCATCTTCTGAGTCTTGAGAAAATGTCTTAATTTTTCATTGCTTCTTTAGAAAGCAAAACAAAGCATCTAGAGGAATACTTTTGTCAGCTCTTAGTTGAGTGATGGGGCTTTGTCTTCTGGTTTTCTGGTAAGACTTTCATAAAGTCCACAGCTAGAACAGCACCCAAAAGTGTCCTGAAGATTAGCAGGAAAGGTAAAATCTCTCTACCTCATGTTATGTTCCCTCTTCTCAGAGGACAGTGCTCTTTAATCATGCCTGCAGTAAGCCTCCAGAAAAGGATGCTCCGCTGCAGCTTCACAGGAAAGCTGTGGTCATCATCTTCAGGAATGGCCATGGATCCAGCAAATCAGTCCTGCTTCTGGGAGGTGCCCTGGGAGAGGCAGGGTCTGAGAAGTTTTCTTTTTTGCAGGGAGGTTGATCTTTGCTCATTTCTTAATCTACCTTTGTGCCACTTTCTACCTCTGAGGAGAAGGAACTGGGTTTGTTTCTCCCAGCTTTGTCTGGGAGCTCTGCAGCTGGAAGCCTGCCCAGGTTACAGTACATCAGTGCAGATTCTGAGCATTTTCTAAATACAAGTAGTAGCCACAGCAGGTCTCACTAGCAAGGGACTCTGTCTTATCTCCTTGCTGAGGACCATAAGAAGTCGTATGTTCCGTGGAGCGGTACTAACCAAAGTAAGGATGCATATACACTTATATACTACTTGCAGTACAACATAAACCTAAGTCTTGCCATTGCTCCAATATCCCATGAGAGCTCTCCTTCGAATAAGTTCGCTTCATGTCCAAAGAAAACCGCCAAGCTGTCAAAAAAAGCACCTTATCTAACACTGCTGAAGTTAACAGAAATTTTGCAGTGAGCTTCACCCAGACCAACACCTGACTTCCAGCCCAAAAAAGATGTGAGGCAGGTGTGCTCTGTAATGTACCCAGCAGTCTTCCTCCCAGAGGGTGCATCACAAGTCCCTCCTTGCTGTAGTCTGCAGTTTCTCTCCAATTGAAACAAAAAATAGGGAGGAAAATGAGGATGGAGAGTGGTCCTCTGACAGGATGTAGTAAGGATGCACCCTCATTGTGTGCCCAGACTTGGCAGCTGGGAAATGTTCCCATGTCCTGCAGTTTAGGAGTAAAAATAATGAAGAATCTAAGGGACAAAATTGACAGAGAAATCTATAGTTTGAATTTAACAAGCAGAGTATTTATGATTTCAGCTGTGGACATGAATTTTGAATGCTACAGAGTAGGTTTTCATTCTTGCTCTGTATCCATGAGGCCGCCTTCTTGCATGTTATGATTTTCTATTGAAAATACAAGATTAAATTAGTAGTCATTGCTAGTGGAGAGTAAGAAATGTTCCTGATTCTCAGGCCTGAAATCAGACTTCATTTGATAATACTGTAATTTAGGTAATTTGCTGAAGTTCTGAATGCTCTAACTGGTAAGAAAGGAGGAATATGTTGGTGATGAACTAGCACTAATTTAGTGTTCTCTGAAGATAATATATTTTAATGAAAATGAAGTAGTATGAATTGCCATGGTAGGGTTAAAACAGCATTAAGAAGTATTACATAGAATAAGTGAGACCTAATAATGTGACTGCATCAGCCAGGACAGTACTATATATACAGAAAGCCAAAAAGTTAAAATGCTGATAATATATCAGAGCTCTATAAATTGTTCTACTCAATAAATAGATTGATTTGCTAAATAAAATACTATTATTACATCATCCCTGCTTCATCTTTGGGATCTGTTCTTCACACTTTTAGAAATTAATTGCTATCTTGGGTAAGATTTGTAGTGTCACTGACGAATGTAAGGAGTCATTGCAAAGACTGAGGACAAGTAGTAACAGTTGTTATTTTCTTATGACCTAGCTTTTAAGAAATATTTTTCTTCTTTGGTGCAAATAATGTTGCACAGTCATTCTTTGTGCAGGGCCATGGGTTTTTCATTCAGCTTTGATACCTGTAAAATTATTGTTTTAAAGATCCTGTCACATTAGAAGATAGTTATGCATGAGTTCAGGATCCTACAAGGAGGAAGCAGGATGCTAAGCAGGATTACAGTGCTGGACTTTAGAAGAGCTAACTTTGCCCTCTTCAAGGACCTGCTTGGAGGAATCCCATGGGTTAGGGCTCTAGAAGGTAGGGGGGCCCAAGAAGGCTGGGCATTATTCAAGCATCACTTCCTCCAAGCTCAAGAGCGGTGCATCCCCAGGAGTAAGAAATCGGGTAAGGGAGGCAGGAGACCTGCATGGATGAGCAGGGAACTACTGACAAAACTCAAATGGAAGAAGGAAGGCCATGGCATGTGGAAAAAGGGGCAGGCCACGTGGGACGAGTACAGGGATGCTGTCAGGGTATGCAGGGAAGCTACAAGGAAAGCTAAGGTCCACCTCGAATTTAATCTGGCAAGGGACATCAAGGGCAGTAAGGCAAAAAGAAGGGCTATTTCAAATACATTGGTAACAAATGGAAGACTAGGGAAAACGTGGGCCCTCTGCTGAATGAAGTGGGTGCCCTGGTCACGAAGGATGCAGAGAAGGCAGAGTTACCGAATGCCTTCTTTGCTTCAGTCTTTACTGCCAAGGTTGGTCCCCAGGAATCCCAGACCCTGGATGTAAGAGAGGAAGCCTGGAGAAAGGATGACTGTCCTTTAGGCAAACTGGACACCCACAAATCCATGGGCCCTGATGGGATGCATCCATGTGTGCTGAGGGAGCTGACAGAGGTCATTGCCAAGCCACTCTCCATCATCTTTGAAAAGTCATGGAGAACGGGAGAGGTGCCTGAGGACTGGAGGAAAGCCAGTGTTACTCCAGTCTTCAAGAAGGGCAAGAAGGAGGACCCAGGAAATTACAGGCCAGTCAGCCTCACCTCCATCCCTGGAAAGGTGATGGAACAACTCATTCTGGAGGCCATCTCCAAGCATGTAGAAGACAAGAAGGTGATCAGGAGTAGTCAGCATGGATTCACCAAGGGGAAGTCATGCTTGACCAATCTGATAGCCTTCTATGATGGCATGACTGGCTGGGTGGATGAAGGGAGAGCAGTGGATGTTGTCTACCTTGACTTCAGCAAGGTGTTTGGCACTGTCTCCCACAATATCCTCATAGGTAAGCTCAGGAAGCGTGGGCTAGACGAGTGGACAGTGAGGTGGATTGAGAACAGGCTGAATGGCAGAGCTCAGAGGGTGGTGATCAGCAGTGCAGAGTCTAGTTGGAGGCCTCTGGCTAGTGGTGTTCCCCAGGGGTCAGTACTGGGTCCAGTCTTGTTCAATTTATTCATCAATGACTTGGATGAAGGGACAGAGTGTACCCTCAGAAAGTTTGCCGATGACACGAAACTGGGAGGACTGGCTGATACACCAGAAGGCTGTGCTGCCATTCAGTGAGACCTGGACAGGCTGGAGCGTTGGGTGGACAGGAACCTCATGAGGTTCAATGTGGGCAAGTGCAGGGTCCTGCACCTGGGGAGGAACAACCCCATGCACCAGTAGAGGTTGGGGGTTGACCTCCTGGAAAGCAGCTCTGAGGAGAAGGACCTGGGAGTCCTGGTAGACGACAAATTCACCATGAGCTGGCAATGTGCCCTTGCAGCTAGGAAGGCCAATGGCATTCTTGGGTTCATTAAGGGGAGTGTGGCCAGCAGGTCGAGGGAGGTTCTCCTCCCCCTCTACTCTGCCCTAGTGAGGCCCCATCTGGAGTACTGTGTCCAGTTCTGGGCTCCCCAGTTCAAGAAAGATGAGGAACTACTGGAGAGAGTCCAGCAGAGGGCCACAAAGATGATGAGGGGACTGGAGCATCTCTCCTGTGGGGAAAGGCTGAGGGAGCTGGGGCTGTTCAGCCTGAGGAAGAGAAGACTGAGAGGGGACCTCATCAATGCTTATCAATATCTCAAGGGCAGGTGTCAAGAGGATGGGGACAGACTCTTTTCAGTGGTGCTCAGCGACAGGACAAGGAGCAACGGGCACGAACTGGAACACAGGAAGTTCCACCTGAACATGAGGAAAAACGTCTTCACTGTGAGGGTGACAGAGCCCTGGCACAGGCTGCCCAGGGAGGGTGTGGAGTCTCCTTCTCTGGAGATATTCAAAACCCGCCTGGACGCAGCCCTGTGCAGCCTGCTCTAGGTGACCCTGCTCTGGCAGGGGGGTGGGACTAGATGATCGCCAGAGGTCCCTTCCAACCCCTACCATTCTGTGATTCTGTGTGAAAACAACCATCTGTAGGCTGCAGATAAAAAGTAGTAATATGCAGGTAATGACGATGTTAAGCAGCTGCGCTATCCTGTCAAATGCAGTCATACAATTGCAATTGTTGGAGTCATATTGTGATACGCATTTGTTGTATAGTTGTTATATGAAGTTAACTTCTACACAACGTCTGTACTGGTGCTTCCTCTTTGAATGCTACTGAAAACAATCCAGAATATAATAAATTATGGACAGGAGAATTAGAGCTTCGGAGAGGAGGAGAAGGAGATTCATAGTCATAGAATCATAGAATCATAGAATCATAGAATTGTTCTGGTTGGAAGAGACCTCCAAGATCATCGGGTCCAACCATTAACCTATCACTACCAAGTCCCCCACTAAATCATATCCCTTAGGGCCTCATCTAAACGCCTTTTGAATACCCCCAGAGATGGGGACTCCACCACCTCCCTGGGCAGCCTGTTCCAATGCCTGACAACCCTTTCGGTAAAGAAGTTTTTACGAATGTCCAATCGAAACCTCCCCTGGCACAACTTGAGGCCGTTTCCTCTTGTTTTGTTGTCTGTTACTAGGGAGAAGAGTCCGACCCCCATCTCTCTACAACCTCCTTTCAGGTAGTTGTAGAGAGCAATAAGGTCTCCCCTCAGCCTCCTTTCTCCAGGCTAAACATCCCCAGTTCCCTCAGCCGCTCCTCACAGGACTTGTGTTCCAGACCCTTCACCAGCCTCGTTGCCCGTCTCTGGACACGCTCCAGCACCTCAATGTCTTTCTTGGAGTGAGGGGCCCAAAACTGAACACAGTACTCGAGGTGCGGCCTCACCAGGGCCGAGTACAGGGGGACAATCACCTCCCTACTCCTGCTGGCCACACTATTTCTGATACAGGCCAGGATGCCGTTGGCCTTCTTGGCCACCTGGGCACACTGCTGGCTCATATTCAGCCGGCCGTCAACCAACACCCCCAGGTCCTTTTCCGCCGGGCAGCTTTCCAGCCACTCCCCCCCAAGCCTGTAGCGTTGCCTGGGGTTGTTGTGACCCAAGTGCAGGACCCGGCACTTGGCCTTGTTGAACCTCATACAATTGGCCTCGGCCCATCGATCCAGCCTGTCCAGGTCCCGCTGTAGCGCCTGCCTGCCCTCCAGCAGATCAACACTCCCTCCCAACTTGGTGTCGTCTGCAAACTTACTGAGGGTGCACTCGATCCCCTCGTCCAGATCATTGATAAAGATATTGATAAGTCATTTCTGTTGATTCGTTTAACTGACAACTAGGAGAAAGAAAAAAGACTGAAGGCTAGGAAGAAGCCGTAACTACATGAAGGAATGTAGCTGTAGCTGGAAATTCAGGAGGAAGCTACGCTGGGAGGGTTTGTACAGGTCTCTCAAAGAGGATCAGGCAGCCAAAACAGAACTTAAAGAACAGTTTATTATGATCCATTAACAACACTTTGGTTTTAAGAGTGTCATGACAGCTAATATATTACTTTAAAACAAATTTAAAAGCATACTGTAAGTTGCTAATAAATGCAAGTAAGGTGAAATAGGACTGTTTAGGAATTGGTACAAAAATACAAAGATTATAATCTAGTGTGCTTGGTTTATAGAGATCTAGTTAAATCAAACAAACTCCATCAAACTTCCAAATGCATATACTAAGAGGAAAAGAATTTTCTCCATGATGGTCTAATAGGGTATTCTTACCACTGCAAATAAAAAAAAAAATCTTATTATTTTAAAGAAATGTGTAATTTATTTTGTTATTATTCTTAAAACTTCAGTTTTAAAACTCCTTTTTTTTGCTTTTTCAAGAAGGTTGAAGCAAAGGAAATACTTTTAAATAACAGCTTTACTCGTAGAATACATGAATACTTAGTTTTATTTTATTTTATTTATGGCATTTAAAATTATCTTAACATTTCTAAATTTTCACAAGATGTACACACCTGCATTTATTTTTCTAATAGATGATATTTTCAGTATTTTTGCAGTTGTTTTAGTGGTGCACTGTTAGATTTCAGTAAAAAAAATGGCATACTAAAACCTTCTATATTATGTCATAATTTTTATTTATTTCAATTGTTAGCAATAAATTGGTTAGCATTACATGAGAGAGTGAAAAACTTTCCATACGCACACATTCTCTCTACCTCTTCAGTTCTCTTCCACTCTCTTCTTTAAGTAAAATTTTTGCCATCATACAGCTGAATTTTCAGAATTGGGAAATCAAACATGTTTGATACCTGAGAGCTGTACACAATTTAATTAAAGCCATTAATAACTGGCATCTTTTGGAAATGAGTGTGGTCATGGAAGAGCTTCTAACTTAATTTCATGATTGTGCAAACAGTAGTATACATCTCTTACAAAGATCTGTTTGTTTCTTTCTCATTTTTCCCCTTCTTAGGGTTTGTGGGGCAGGAGGTTATTGTTGGGTTTTTTGGTTTTAAATTTGTCAACAGAAATAAACTACCAGCATTTTTCCTTCCCATTCCTAGGCAGAAGGAATGGAAAAGTTTTACGCAACATGGTTGAATTTCATTTTCCAGTTTACCAAAAAGCCATCACTGAGGTTATGGTCTTCCTCAAAACAAACTCTTTTACTGTTATTTTGTAACACTCCTGGTGAAACTGTAAATGACAAATAAGCCCCATGTCTTATGTTGATTTAATTGGTCAATCAAACCAGGCTGTACAGCTTGTCACATTTTCTGGTCACCATTCCCTTGTGTAATTGGACATTTGTATACTTGACATTTTTAAGGCTGAGTTTTCATACAAGTCTACATGTTCTTTGGCATCTGAGTGGGAGGTGAGGTTTCACAAGGGACCTGGAACATACTTATTGAAATGAACTGTGTAAAGCATTGAAATGACAGGTTTTGTTTGAAGGTGGTGAGGCAATTTTAACAATAGAGTTAACAAAGGAAATAGGTGTGGTTTGCTAGCTCAGAACCTTATTAATAATAACAAATAATATATTATTTTACTGCTTTGTGCTTGTATAAAAATAGAGAGATGTGCTAGTCTTTCAGAGAGACTGGGCTTGAGACTTCAAGAAAACCTTTTCAATAGGAACAAAATATAGGAAATTAGTATTAGGTGTTAAAGCTTTGGGGAAAGTAACGCTTTTAAAAATATTTGTAGAAAGATTTATCAAGTTTTGAAGTATACGTAGCTCAAGGACAAGGCAAGAATGGAGAACAGACCTTGTGCTTTATGAGCAAGGGTGCAATTAATACAGTTCACTCCTGCTTTGCAATAAGGTTAAAAGTATTTTGAGTTGAGCTTCTAGGGGAAGGTACCATGACCTGATGTGAACAATAATTTGGAAGAACTGGTCACTGTGATCATTCCGTATCAATGTAAACAGACTTTCTATTCACAAATCATTTATAAACAGTGTAATGATTTCGGAACTGTCAGCCCAAGGGGAGTGTGGCTGGGAGGGAAGAGGTGATGACCTGTCATTTGCCTATTCAGTGTTTGCTGTTGGCACATCATTATGTGCTGTCAGTCACATAAATCTCATGTCATTGTTCTGCTTACTGATTAATTGAGAAAAGAAGTTTTGCAACTAAAGCATGATGAAAACTCCTATTGCTATAGAGACAGTGTGTTTCATGTGGTAGTATGGATATTTTTACTTAGCAGCAGGCTTTTTTTTTATTAAAACATTTATGCAAGCAGTAATCCATTCACTCAAATGCTTTCAAATAGCAAGAAATAAAGGTCATAAATAAATCAAACTGCCATGTGGTTATCAAAGAAGTTTTATTTTTCAGTGTTCTGCTCTACTTAAGGGCTACTAATCCAAGTTTTGTAATTGATTTGTCCTGTGTCACTGACAAATTGTCTATGATTTAAATTTCAGAAGTGCTGTGCAAACTAAACTACAGCTCCTATTGACGTCGGAAGCTGTGTACACCCAACGTCTCTGAGCCTCCTCTACACCGTAACTGTACCTGTAAAATGGAGATGATAATTCTTAAGTTTCCTAGATGTTGCCACAATGAATAAACTATTAATATTATATGCAGATATGAGAATGTGTAAGTCTGCCGAGGCATCAGATTTTGCCAAGGGAATGGAAAAAAAAATCTCCGATCCAGTACCTCTTTATTACCTTCTTGGTTCAGAAGATAAGACATTATACAAAGTGCTTCAGAGATACAGCAGAGTAATTGAGGTACAGAAGTTAAGTACTTTGGGTTTGATATACTGAAAGCGTTCCAAATAGCGATATCAATGGTTTTGCTTGTCCCTTTTACTCTTTATGCACATTGTCAAAAGCTGAAGCAGCTCATTGTTTTCCTATGACAGAGAATGGGATAAAGCTGAGCCAAATACAGCTTCTATACAAAACATTTTTGTGGTCTTTATTGTATTTCTGGCTTCTAGTGCATGCTGTGCTTGCAGAAGGGTTGCTCAGACTATCTGACATGCAGATGAATCATGTATCAGGTGGGATGAAAGCTCTGAACACACCATTGAACTTTCACAAACTTATTTTATTGGCTTAAATTTTCAATTGTGTTTGAATTTTCTTAGGAAACTGTTTGGACTGTAGTATTTTATCTTCTCAAGTATACTTGGCATTTTTCTCTATTTATGTAATTAATTGCCCAAATCATTCTTCAAGCACTGGTCAGAACTAGCATTGCTTATCGTAACACACAATCCTCCAAAGATAAATGGATTACAACTCAATAGTATGCATTCTTTCAGTGATATATCACAGAATCACAGAATGACAGAATCACAGAATGGCAGGGGTTGGAAGGGACCTCTGGCGATCATCTAGTCCAACCCCCCTGCCAGAGCAGGGTCACCTAGAGCAGGCTGCACAGGGCTGCGTCCAGGCGGGTTTGGAATATCTCCAGAGAAGGAGACTCCACACCCTCCCTGGGCAGCCTGTGCCAGGGCTCTGTCACCCTCACAATGAAGAAGTTTTTCCGCATGTTCAGGCAGAACTTCCTGTGTTCCAGTTTGTGCCCGTTCCCCCTTGCCCTGTCGCTGGGCACCACTGAAAAGTATGTAGCATGATGATATTAAGCAATTATTGAACTTCCTACTTCTGCTCTTTTTTTTTTTCTTTTTTTGTAAATTGTAGTGGATAGTAAGTGACCACAGAAAGTTGAGTAACACACCTTGAATGGTGCTGGAGATCTCTGGGAAGAGCTTGTGGTGTTTTGGTAGAGCTAAATCAAGAAACAAAGGAGCACATGTAGCTAAGTTCTCACTGTCTTAGCTTCATACTGGACATAGACTGTATGGAATTTGTTCATATGAACAGGCATGTTGCGTTGTTGATAGATCCTTGAGTAAAACAGACTAAAATTTTGGCTGTTTACAGATAACTGCTTTCTGTAGGGAAGAATAGACTTGTTATGGAGCTAGGTAACTACATAACTTCTGAATTTTGGTTCCCCATTTAGTAAGTCAGCAAAATAATATTTCTTGAAGCTGTTGTGTAAAACAGGTACTTGATATCTCTGCTTACTTAAATGAAGATGATGTATAAGTAAGTCTGAGCCTATGTTTGACCATGTTTCCTTGGTCTGATTTTGATGAGACAGGCAGTTCTGACAAGTTCTGTCATGAGCTGGAGAACAAGGAGCTCCCAAAGGAGTCCAGTTCCCTGCTCTCTTGGCTGCTTTTGTTGTTTATTCCCTCCTAAGAACCACGGATATGACTGTAGACATTGCTGCTGCTGCACACTTTTAGGGCACTGATCACTTGACATCATCTGAGAATGGACCGTGTGACCATGTCTTCCTACCATTTTCCTGCTGAAAATCAATCAACTGTTTTCTAACTTTCACACTGTAAATGCTATTACGTGTAGAATGATGAATGACTTCTTGTTACACAGACAATTAAATGTTTTACCCCGAGGCAAATCTTTGTGTTGACATTCTTAGTACAATTCAAGGTATTTTCGTGACCTTTAAAGCGCTGGATAGACCACAGCTCTGTTACTGCAGCTGAGATAAGCTGGAAGAAAACTCATGTCTGCGTCTCGGTTTGAGCGTGCCATTCAGAGGACTGCCTCTGGAATCTGCCTCCTTTGGCACTTTATCAGAACTCAAGTCTAGTGACCTTCAGATTTAAAAAAAAATCAAATGCTAAACATAAAAAGAAAGCAAGCCATACCTACTTTTTCTTCTGATCTTTTTAGCTCAACTCTTGACTGCCATAACAAAGGGCAGAGCTGATATTAATATAAACACAAAGGGCCTCCTCCCTTCGGATTATTTCTTTTGCATGTCTTTTCAAAACTGAACTTGTTTCACAGAATAAGGTAACACAAAATATTTTAGTTTCTTTACACAAGATAATGTTAAAATTTGTTTTCTCAGTAACTTTGTATTTTTTTTCCAGTGGCTGAATATGTTTATTCTCCTGTTTTTCTAGTAGGAGAGTAGCATATGTATTTTACTATATTGTATCATTACTGCCATTCAGAATGTCTGTCTTAAACAGTACTAGAGGAGGCATTGTTCTTGCTTTCCCATGGAATTAGGTTAGCGAATACTGCATGCCAATAATCAATGAATGACCAAGTTACTTCATTGCTTCTGGGAATTTTGGCAATTTCTTTTGTATTTTTCACTCCAAGTTTATCATATTTATTGCTAGAGTTTCAATGGTCAAAAAAGTGTAAACATCAGAGAAAAGAAACACGAGTCCGTCACAACAAAAGCTTATAGTAAATATTTGTAACATATGCACTTTTGAAGTCATACATCAAGAGTAGATAATACCATGTAAGTCTTAGGGCCCAAAGGAGCTCTTATTCAAACTGTTAAACCGTCAACTGCTTTGTGGCCCTCAGTTTGTACACATGAAATGTTTTAAGGCTACTGGAAAAGGTCAGAGTCCTTAAAAAAAACCCCAACAAAACACCAGCAGATTTATCTCCTTCTTAGAAAAGTAGACGGATGATAAAGGAGGGGTTTTTCTGTCCTTGGGGCTTTGGAAAAGATCTAAGGATACAGCGTATTTATAGCAATAAGATCCTGAAGTTTTTATACAGTCAAATCACCTCTTGCCTTTGACAATGGTGCCTCAAAAGCTACTTCAGCTTCCTCTGAGTCAGTGGAAAACCTTCTAGTGATTTCAAGAGAATTGGATGAGCTTTTAAATGCAGTTATCCAGCTGCACAATTAACAGCCAGAAAAGCACATTCTATAAATTATTTCGCTATTTAAGGATACATTTAGCATGTCCTAGCAATATCAATTAACTGGGAGAAGAATGACTCATCCAAGCCTTCTCCAAATCCATTAAGTCAATATCTGACTCACTTTTTGTGGTATGAAAAATGGTCTATTCACTAAATTCACCCTGGATTTTTATCAGATCATCCCAACTATATTAAACTGAATTGCAATTGAGGCAAAACATTGTGGCCAGAAAGTGCAAAGTTACAGTAGAAAACCACCAGGGGTTAATCTGCCATACTGCCAGGCTTTGCTGTTTTGCTGAAGACACCTTGGCCCTGAGCGATGTGGGAACTTTAGGAGGATCCCTAAGGGCCAGGTTGCGCGGCACTGCCTGCATGGCACCGCTGCTGGAGATGCAGGACGCTTGTCCTCACAGCCAGGACCCTCAGCCCCTCTCTGACAGCCAGAGTGGATTCCTTGCAGTGATGGGCTCATGGGCTGTTTCCAAATTCCTAGCAGCAACGTCCCTATGCTCCCTTTGAGGAAAATTTTTTTGTAGCCCGTAAAAGCTGGGAGACATCCAGATGTCTTTTAGATGGATGAAGAATAGCTTCTTGCGTTATGTCAAGGGGCTTCTGGGGATGAGTTTAAGAAAGCAAGTGGTCAGGGAGAATGAACTCCCTGCAGCAAGGCTTTTGGAGAGGGGACAGTAGAGGAGGACACACTGGAGGTAAGGTTTTAACACGTGGATTAGGAAACAACTTTTAACACTGGTCCAGCCAAACCAGTTGCTTAAAACCTGAAATGCTTTCAGTGCAATCGTTATCCTCCCAGTTTCATGTTAAGCTTAGACAATGTGACCGTGGGTTGAATATATTTTGCATTTTTTAAATTACTGAGTGCACAAATGACATAATATTGATGTCAAAACATGCAGAGGCACTGTTTTTGTTGGTCAGCTGAAAGATGATCATTAAAGAGGTAGGTTTACATACCATAATTCACTGATGTGAATCTATAAGGCAGCACTTTAATAAATTAAATGCATAGCCAAAGTGAAGTTTAGACTGTGCAGTTATTCCAATGAAGTTTTCTTGGGAAACTATTACAATTTTTTTCCCCAAAGTATGCTGTGGTAATTCCTAAGGTATCCCAGTCTAGTTAACTTTCCCCACTGAAACTGTAAAGATACCTAAAATCATTCACTAAGGACAATGATAATGCTCAGATAGGAGTCCTAACCATTTTTTTATCACAAACTCTTTGTAACTTATTTCAAACAACCAACATTCTTCTTCAGTCCAAGTACAGATTTCATGTCACACAGGAAAATAGTACCATAAATGCTCTCATTTTCATTTTTAGTTCTTTCTTCCACAAAACTTTCCTACACTTTCACAACTTTCCTTTCACTCTGTAGGAACTTTATCTTTTGTGATCATTTAGGTCTAGCATTCTGTTTCAGCCACCGTTTTTTCACAGACTTCTTAGAGAACTTTCTTTCCTATATGTGGTAGAAAAAAATACACTTTGTTCTCTACAGTTGTGATTGTATGTGGTGTTACTGAAGAATGCTTTTATTTTTCTGATTTGGTGAAGCAAGCCCACAGTTTTGGCAAAGGCTACTTGGCCCCGTTTTCAGAGGTTGCTCTTGCTGGGAAATGGTGTGTCTGTTTTCCTGGCTCCCTGGACTACTTACATCCCTACTTTTATCACTTCTATTTTCCTTATATCAGTAAGGGAAATGAGAGAGCAACTTAGCAGAGCAATGGTCTGAATAGTCAGAAAAGGCCACGGGCTGCTTTTCGCTTTGTTCTGTTTTGATTTACTTTTGGAAATAAATGTCTTAAGAAAGGGATCTGTCTGGATCATAGGAAATAGGGGGAGTAAGAACTCCAAAGGGATCCTTCCTGCTGCTGCACCCCTTTCCTTCCTAGATATGAAACAGAAGTTCATCCAGCCTCTTCAAGAAAATCTTCAATGATACAGAGATTTTACACTCTTTCTGGGCAAAAATTCAGTGTTTCATTATCTAATCGTTAGAAAGATTTTTCTGACATCTAGGCCAAGCCTTCTTTGCTGTAATTTCTTTATTGTAGACATGAAGAACCAGCTATTCCTTTCCCTACAGAAGCAACTTTTGCACATCTGAAAACAGATACAATGTTTCCTCTCCTTTTTTTTTTTTTTTTCTCTCCTGTTAGCTAAACAACCCTATTTCAGTCATTATTTGTAAATAGTATCCTTACTGGTTTCCTCTGAATTAATACTAATGAATTCTTGGCCTTTGGAGTCCAAAATACTGTAACATTTTTATCTACTGCAACTCTACTTCATGCTCTGAGATCCTACCAATGCAAAATAAAGTAGTATTTATACAAGTTTACACATCTGACAGCCTATGCTCTTTTTTTATTGTCCCCAGTTTGCCTTTTCCCAAGCAGCCTGAAATTGTTGATGATCAATTGCAACTACAATTCCTTAGCTTCTCTCCTAGAAGGTAGTAGCTGCCATCTTGAACTCAAGTACCATATTCTTTCAGCTGAACACTGCAACTTCTTTTTTTTTTTTTTCCATACTTTCATTATTTTCTTCTTTTCTTTATAGACCGCTTCTTCAGTTTGCCAAGATCACCTTGAATTCCAATCCCAATCTCAAAAAGCTTGCTATCCCTGTGATGGCGTGTGCTCTGAGGGCCATCAAAAGAGCTGGTAACTTGAGATCAAGTTCACTCCACCTTGGTATGGAAAGCAGCATTCTCTCAAAATGCCTCAGAACCCCCTGAAATTGAGGCCACAGTTGGCATAATATGAAGATGAGGAAATTCATTCTTTGCCTTTGAGCAGAGCAATTTGCAGCCTGTCTGTCTAGCAGCAGCAGCATTCTCAGTCTGACCATTAGCCGATCTATAATAACGTGTGGTTCTGTATGCAGTTCATTTCCATCAGAAACAGAACAGGTATGTTTGAAGCACTATATATTTTTAATGTGTGTTAACATATTTATACACATCTACCTATATGTATGTGTGTTAATACACGGATTGGTCTCCTGCCATGCGTCAGACGCTGCCGATTCTCTTCAGCTCATTAAAACTCCATAGAAGCCTGCAGCAGAGCATTTTCCTGGGAGCCAGAGTGAAGGTGGCACATGTCTCAGTCTGGCTACCACTTTATTGTTTGGCAAGCAGAGAAATATGAACGTAAGCCATAAATTGGTCTGCTAACATTTCTATGAAAATTATCTCCAACTGCGTTGAAATAGATTCTGTTTGTAAACAGAACTTGCTACTGTTTGGATGCAGATTACTTCTAGTCCATCCGCTCTCCCCCTTTTTTCTCCCCATGTTGGACTTCATTGGTAAAGAACCGTGAGCATTGAAACTCACAGCCTACTTAAGCAATATTTAAATGCCAGCCTTTCTGTATGTGCTATATTTTTTCTTTTATAATACAAACTAGGAACACAGAAAATTCAGTACTGTAGCAGATATCTTGGCCTTTAGGTTTATGAAAAAGTCAGTGAATAATGCATCAAAACAAAACTAAATAACACTGTTTCACTTCTTTTAACATACACATTCTATATTCAATAAAAAGACCACACTAGCTCCTGAACTATGAATATAAGTCACATTATAATCATTCTAATGTGTTACTTGCCGTGCCAAGATTAAAGTACTGGCACATTCCCATTCTGAATCAGTTTCAGAACTAAAAGAAAACTTTCAGGCACAAATTGAGAAAAGTCTCATCATTTTATTTTTTTTTTTTAATGAAAAATCTGAATCTAAAATGCTTCCACTTGAGAAAATATAGGGTAAAAAAAAAAAAAAAAATCTTTAATCATCCTTGGTACCAAAGAGGTGCTTTCAAGATTTCTGGAGAATGATATAATACTTTTTTTCTGGGGGGGGTTAATATATTGTAATTATTAAAGATAAGGACATGAAAACTGCTTGGAAAAATGTCTCCAGCAAAGACATTTTAATCCAGCTGGAAGAGAAATCTGGTGCTGTGCTTAGAGAACAAAACTTTAAGTGTCTTGAAAGAAAGTAGAATTGGATTTCTGTGATTAATGTTTGTTCTGCCCCCTTGTGGTTATGGAGTCCAGTAGGGCATAGAAATGATTTGTCTATTTTTTAAATATTTGTAACTATTTAAAAAATGAGCCTTATAGTATAGTTCAAATGATGCACTTTTCCCAGAATCTGTATAGACCAAGAACACAAGGAAAAAAGTTCTGATAGATACGAGTCTTCACATATGAACAGTGGATAGATGAATGGTTTTAATTCAAAGTAGTTTTCCAAAATGATATGTTTTTAGGTTATGAAAGGAAAGTCAGAAACTTTAAATATAAGCAATAATTTATTCACAAAGTAATACTAATAGAAACACAACAGAAATTAAGAATAATTTCAACTCTAAGCACAGCTTTTCCACTGTGGTTTTACTAATACAACTCAATAGCAGGGTTGCTTTTCTTTCCCACAATAAAAAAACAACTATTACCTTTGCAATTTAATTCACGCAAAGCCAAAATTCATAATATAATTCTATTATGTATGTAAAAGTGCACCTCTATATGCCAAATTTTCATTTATATAGATAAATTCTGGAAATATTTCACTTAATTATGGAAAGGTCCTAGAGTTAGTTAGTCACAGATTAATTCTTACACAGCAGGTCAGATTTTTAAATCAAAAGATAATGTAGTAGACAAAGTCAGTGACTCTCCTGTCAATGATGTGTTATTGTCATTTAAAGATTAAGAATTAGCTGATCTTAAAAAGAAATTTTCTTAGACTTTTCCTGTTTCTGCTAAAAAGAGAAGATAAGGTAATATTACTACTCAATTTACCTTCAAACATTCACTAGAAAATATATTAAAATACTTTTTTTTTTAAAGGGTAATGATTTTTTGTTTACAGAATCAATCATTAAATGGTATTATTTAAACTTTTATTTGAAGTCGTAAATATTTCTATTAGTCTTCACTATTTCCAAAAGCTCTGCCCCACTGCCCCCAAAATTCACATTTTGTTTCAATACAGCTTAAAAATAACTAAGTTTTTAGCTCTTTTTGGTTTTGATTTTCTTTTTTTTTTTTTTTTTAATGAGGTTGTAAGTTCTAGTGAACTATATAAAAAGAATTTCAGTACATACATACAGAAAGTTAAACCAAGTGCCTGGCATCCATACCCACATATCCACAGGGTATACTATATTTATGTATAGGCAAATTTTTTGTATGAGACAAAAATCTCTGTATAATTTTTGATCCAAATCAAGTCCTGATCTGTACAACCATAAAAGGCACTGTAGTAATTGAACTACACAAAAGCAGTGGATGGATAGGTGTCAAACCACAGTCTGTAACCTGACTAAACTCAAACACCATCACGGAATCTGTGCAAGCCGTTACGTTTTCAGCTTAACCGCCAAGACAAACTTGGCCTTCAGGATCAAACTCTTTGTCTCTGGGGTCCCCCCCAACCCAACTTATGAACCTATTGGCTTAATACAGTCACAGCTGTCCGGAGGAAAAAGTTTCAAAGATAATCAAATGTGTAAAAAATAGGCAGCCTGACCAAAGGAGAGATTTCTGTTGGTGTCGTAATTATTAGAAAAGCTACAACATGATCTAGCACATCACTGGACTGGAGAGTCAAAGTCTTGTTCAGTACGGATTAAGAAGTGAGGTGCTGAGCTTTAATCACAGACTATTCTCGTGACTCTGTATAGAGAACAGACCTCTTCAAGGTCCTTATTCCGGAAATGATTGCCCGTGGCGACTGCGTCTGTGAAAAGACTGGTTTTCAGAAAGTACCACTTTAATGGCCCTTGGAGGCAGCTTCTGACATCATGAAGCACCAAGGCTTTGGGGAGACTTGGAAACGTGTCTCTGTATCTTCTACTTACGATTTTTAATAGATTGTTTAATGTTAGTGAACTTCCATAAAGATAGGTAGCAGGCCAGCAGAGTAAACACAACTGGAAGAGTCACAAGTTCACCGTTAATAGCTTTTATTAGCCCAAATGCTAACAAGATATTTTGCATAACATCAAAGGAAGTCTGCTGCTAATGGAACTAGCACTCGTATTGGCACCAAAGTACTCTGTGGGAGATGATAAAATACACGCAGAAACAGCAGAAAATGTTAGTCTATCCCAGTTAAATAGTTAATTGTTTAGGAAATGTGAATCTGTTGGAAATGAGACCTCAACAGTTCTTGATCTCATGGGGACTGTAATTTCATGTCTATCATCTGCACCTCAGATAGTTCATGCCTGTTAAAATAAGGCTCCTTGGAATAACTCTGCAAATAAATTACATTGTTGGGTGACTCGCAAAGAATCTGAAGTAGGGAGATGAGGGACTTCTGGAAAGAGGTGGGGTCTAGAGAAATTTGTGTAACACGAATGCATTTATAATAAGAACTGCTGCTGAATTTGGGGAGGGGGAGTAATTTATGGGTTATAGATGTTACATCTTTCCCACAGAAAGTGAGTTGAGGTTACGAGGTTTCATAGCCGCTGCAACTATTGGGCTGCTGTGAGGCTTATGAAGCAGCTGTACAGCTTTCTTCTCTTCTGTTCTAACTGCTCATCTGCCACCGTAGAGCATAATGGTGCCAGGCTTTTTACAGAGCGTATAGTTATTTGTACAGTTTTGTATTCATCTAATCTAACACATTTCTAATGAATTCTTCACTGTGAAATTGGTGCTTTCTTGAATATGAAAAGAGTAAATCCTTGGAATCCCTGCCTGCTTTTCAGACTAAACTGAGACCATGTGCCATTAAACATTTGTATTCATGAATATTTAAGCATATTTGTTCTTGTATTGATTTTGTACAATGCCTTTGGGTGTTCCCTAGCAGGACTCCCTATGTAAACCTCAGCAAGTGGTTTACTTATGGGGGGGCAGGGCTTGAGAAATCCATAAATATGTATTTACATAAGTAAAGGATATAGTCAGTGTGTTAACATTTCATTTCCTTGCTGTGCTTCCATTCTGTGTCAAAATCTTAATGTTAAACAAGTATTAGAGTTCTTTTTTTCATGTTCTTGAATAGTCTGATCTACTCATAAAGATATCTAATGTTCTACACTGCATAAAATACATATTCTTCTTACTATTTTAAATCCTCTCTTCCCAGGCTATCAGTGTTTTTTGCTCTTTTTTTTCTTGAATCATTCATCTGCTATTTTTATTGTGCATTAACCTTGTAAGATGTTTTAACAGATGTCTGTACAATAGCAAGTACCATAGACTCTCAACTTGCTTGGCTAGAATGGGGAATTGAGGAGCAGCTTCTTCCACTCTAGTATTGAGATAAAGTTACGTAGTTAGCTCTGTTATGCTTCCTCTTTCATTTCGAATAGATAGCTTATATTCATCTCTTCATTGTTATATAGGATAACCTGATTACTTTCCTATTCTTGAAAAGTTTTGGTGAAACATACAATATTACTTATAGGTGTGAGATCACAAGATATTCCAGGGCTATGTGTATGCTATGTGTATATTGTAAGTGAACTAATTTACTAGCATTTTGTTTCCTTTCATTAACAGAGAGCCTCCACTGATATGCTGGGTGGATTCAGCAACACATTTTAACAGATGGCAAAATGGAGGGTTGCCCTCTGGTGTCACTGTATGTGATGAGTGCTTAGCTGCATCTCGGCATCGCATAACAGATGCTCTAGAAACAGCTGGCAAGAAAGAATTAGTGAAACAAAGAAACATTGCAATGTTATATGGCATTTTCTTGATTAGTAGGGGCCATTGACATGCATTATCCAGATGATGATATGTATTTAAGCGCATTATTCTGAAGTCTCTGTCCTCCGCAGCATAAACTCAGATGGGACTCATAGCTGCACCAGCTCCATTGCTTGACAACAGAAGTGATGGAAATTATTTTTAGAAGGTTGAACTGTTAGTGGTGTCACCAGCTACCATATACAATCTCTCCCCAAGTAGCATACCAGAAAATCTCTGAATTCAGCTTTCTCTGCAAAGGTCTTCTGTGTGGTCTTACATATTGGAAACACGACAGCTTACTTTTACTTCTTGGGGTGAAAGATAATAGTCTTCACTACTGAAGGAAAATATGGAATGTTTTGGAAAACACAGAATTGTTTATTTGTACATCTTGCCTACACTGATATTACCGAGCTGTTTATCTTTTACATGTTCAAAAGAGAGATCAGGAGAATCAGAGTCAGATTCACATTCTAAACACTGAGGAAATCTGTTCAACTCTTTTCACTAGAGTAATATCACATGATCTTTTCTACAAAGAATAGAAAATGATTCAGTGCAAGTTAAATGAGTTTGAACAGTAATAAGCAAAGACTGTCTTCATTTCTAAATACTTTCAGACCTTCCTTATCCTTGAAATCTAGCTGTTTCCTAACTAAAGTTTTAACAAGCAGAATTTGATATTACAGTACCTTCTGTGGAAGAAGTGTCACTTTTACTGAATTTCCTGGGCCTAGTGCTGTATTTACGTCTAACAGTTGATGATGCAAGTGTAGAGAAGCTCACATTTTCTTAGCCAGTCATAAGAACCGTATCCCTTGTTTGAAATCAGTATTTTCTGAGCTACATTTGGAATGAGCTATCTTTAGAATACCACTTCACACTATCCATATTATGCTGCCACTAGAAGGTTAAGCAAGAGTCGCAGTTGATAACTTAGACCCACCAACTCTCTTCAGACTCAGCTACGACCCCTGAACATCCAGTTCAACTCCTGTTGAATTGCAATCATCTCAAAGTATGAGGCTGCCTAGTGCACAGCAGCTAAAGCATCTGATGACTATTTTAATCCTATCTGCAGCTAAGATAAAAATGGTCCTTACCTCCTTAGATGCACATCATCTCTACCACTTACTTAATGAAATTTCATTACAGAATTTGCATAATTCCTCTCCTATTTCTTTTCCTTTCGTGATTGTTTCTCTCATGATAGTGCACTGTCCTTACTCGGATCATACATGTATTATCATTTACAATAGAGCAACTGCATTTTTATTTTGAACTTTCAATGTTTTAACTGTAAATAACACTCACCAGAAAAGCTGGGAAGAGTGTTTCTTAGGGACTATATGCAGCACTAAATCTGATGGGTATAGGTTGCCATCAGCTGATACCAGTGAATGCACTTAATTCAGTACATACAAACTGTCTCGGTGCATTAATATTTGCAAAGTCAGGGCCTTACATTTGAAAGGCTCCTGCAGATACAGGATTGTGAAACTCCACTCACTAGTTTCCTGAGAGCTTGAAACATGTTCGCCTTTTATAATGTATTTTAAACTCCATTAAAAATAAAGTGTTGTGAGCAACAGTCTAGGAAGTACTCCTGCTTTGGCAGGGAGACTAGCAAAATAATCGAATAGGCTTTCTTCATCAGTAATTTCTGTGATTCAGTTAACTGTGATAATGTGGCTAATTATATCATTTTAAACTAATTAAACCTGTAAACATTCCCTTCTCAAAGAGCTTATGTGCTTAGGTACTCTCTGACAAATTAAACAGGCTACTGATAATAGAAAATGAACCAACTACTTAAGTAAAATCTATTCTCATATGTTTGTTCAACCATTTCATCAGTAGCTCTCGAAATCAGTCAGAAATTTACATGAAAATTTCAGGTTTTGAAAAGAAGGAGAGGTATTGATGCCATAAAGAAAAAAAAAAATACATTCTTAGGTTAGATATTGGCACAGCATCTCAAAATCTAACACAGTATGTCATAATCTACAGAACTGAGTAGATTATTTCCCTTAGCATATATCAAATATGTCAGCATACAAAGACTAAAATGTTTAATAATTACAACTGGATAGAAAGAAAAGTTTCTTCCCAGAGAATGAATTGTAAATGAACTGCATCTGAGATGGATTTAGCTAGACTTCATCACCCAGAAAACTCCTATCTTCAGCCCCTTAGGAAGAAATATCTGCCCATATCTGCCCATAGCCCATAGCTTTCTCATTGTTGAAAGAAACTAACAATAAATGGAGTCCATACCATTTTCTTTACAACCTACACTACCTCCACAACAGCTCTAATTTAGGTTAAAATGCGGTGAGAGTTGAAATCCAGATGGTTTGTAGGAAGGTCAGCTACCCAAAGCTGACTGTATTTTGGATATTAGTTTACAACTGATGTTTTGGTTTTGTCGCTTGTTTGTTGTTTGTCTTCTATTGATATTTATATTGATTAAAGGTGATTTTATCTTTTTAGTACTATCTAAAAGGACACTTTTTGTGTAAATATTATTTTAAATATTTCTAAGTTCTTTAAGTAATCTATAAGATCTATGCTCAAAAGTTAATTTAGTATTTTATTTCACAAAATAATTTTAAGCAAATTTATGTTCACTCTAACTTTGTGTTACTTTAACATACTTCTTGATAATGAATATCACATATCTAATGATTTGAATGCTTCAAAGGCTTTCACAGAATATTTTTAAAGTGAATTTACAGTAACTGTTAGTATTAAACATTTTAAATACAGAATCACAGAATGGTTGAGGTACGAAGGCATCGCCTAGTCCAACGCCATGCTCAAAGCAGGGTCAGCCAGAGCAGGTTGCTTAGGATCCTGTCCAGTCAGGTTGTGAATACCTAAGGACGGAGAGTCAAGAAGCATTCTGGACAACCTGCTACAGTGTTTGGCCACCCTCACAATAAAAGGTTGTTCTTAATTTTAAATGGAATTTCCTGTATTCTAACTTGGTGCCTATTGCCTTTTGTCTTTTCACTGGGCAGCACTGAGAACAGTCTGGTGGTATATGCACTAGACTTGGGTCCTCCTGAGCCTTCTCTGCTCCAGGATGAACAGTTCCAGCTTTCTAGCCTCTTCTTGTACCACAGATGCTCCAAGCTCTTAATCATCTCTGTGTCACTTCACTGGACTTGCTCCAGTAGATCTCTGTCTCTCTTTTACTGGGGAGCCCAGGACTGGAAGGAGCACTCCAGATGTGTCTCACCAGGGCTGGGTAGAAGGGAAAGACCTTCCTTAACTTGCTGGCAATGCTCTGCCTGAGGCAGCCCAGGAGGCTGTTGGCTTGCTTTCCTGCACAGGAGCATTGCTGGATCACGGTCTACTCGGTGCCGACCAGGACACCCTGGGTTTTCTCTGCAAAGCTGCTTTCCAGCCACTGTGCTACCAGCCTGTACGGTGCAGGACTTTGCGCTTCCCTTTGTTGATCATCACAAGGTTCCCGTCAGACCATTTCTCCAGCCTGTCAAGGTCCCTCTGAATGGTACCACAACTCTCTGTTGTATCAGACACTCCTCTCAGTTTTATAGGATCTGAAAACTCACTGAGGATACACTCTGTCCCATCATCCAGGTTAATGAAGATGTCAAACAGGACTGGCCCCAGTATTAGCCCTTGGGGTACATCACAAGGGACTGTCTTCCAGTTTGACTTTGTGCTGCTCATCACAGCCAATTTTCAATCCACCTTGCTGTCCACTTCTCTAGCTCATACTTCATCAGCTTGTCTATGAGGATATTATGGAAGACAGTGTCAAAAGCCTTACTAAGGTGAAGATAAATAACATTCACTTCTCTCCTCTCATCCACCAAACCAGTCATCTCATCATAGAAACCTATCATCAGGTTCGTCATGCATGATTTTCCCTTCATAAATCCATGCTGACTACTTCCAGTCACCTTCTTGTCCTTTGTGTTTTTGGAAATGGTTAGCAGGATTATTTACTCTTTCACCTTCCTGGGGACTGAGGTGAGGTTGACTAGCCTGCACTTCCCTGGCCCTGCCCTTCTTGAAGATAGGGGTGATAGGTGCTTTCTTCCAGTCTTCAGCAACTTCCCCAGATTACCACAGTCTTTCACAGATAATCGCGAGTGGCATCACAGTGTCATTGCCTAGTTCCCTCAGCACTTGTGAGTACATCCCAATAGGTCTGAGAGACCTGGGTATGTTCAGTCGGTTTAAGTGTTTCCTAACTTGATCCTCCTTCAGAGATGGTAAGTTTTCCTTGCTCCAGACTTTCCCACGAGTCTCAGGGCCTGGGATTCATGAAGAAATTACTGAGTACCTCAGCCTTCTCCATGTCCTTTGTCACCAGGAGCCTGCCCCATTCAGCAGTGGGCCCACATTGTCCCTAGTCTTCCTTTTCCTGCCTGCTGTGGTTTAGCCCCAGCTGGCAACTAAGCACCATGCAGCGGCTCGCTCACCTCCCCTCCCCTCTAGGTGGGATGGAGGAGAGAATTGGAAAAAAAAAAACCCTCGTGGGTTGAGATAAAACCAGTTTAATAGGACAGCAAAGGAAGAAGAAATAACAACAACAACAACAACAACAACAACAACAATAATAATAATACCGATAAAGAAATATACAAAAAACCAAGTGATGCACCATGCAACAATTGCTCACCACCTGGTGATCAATAGCCTGTCCTGAGCAGTGATTCTCACCGCCTGGCCAACTCCAGTTTTGTATACTGAGCATGACATGATATGGTATGGAATATCCCTTTGGCCAGTCTGGGTCAGCTGTCCTGGCTGTGCCCCCTCCCAGCTTCTTGTGCACCTCCTCGCTGGCAGAGCATGGGAGGCTGAAAAGTCCTTGACTTAGTATAAACACTACAACTGCTTAGCAACAACTAAAAACATCAGTGTGTTATCAGTATTATTCTCACACTAAATCCAAACCACAGCACTGTACAAACTACTAGGAATAAAATTAACTCTATCCCAGCCGAAACCAGGACACTGCCGAGGTACCTATAGAAGCCCTTCTTGTTTCTCTTTATTTCTTGATTACCTGTGTCAGGAAGTTCAAGGCATCACTGTACTCCAGAAACCCATTCAAGGTATCAGTATGGTCCAGAAACCTCCTGGACTGCTCATGCTCTGCTGTGTTGCCCATCCAGCAGATACCAGAGTAGTTCAAAATCCCCATGAGGGCTAGGGCCTGTGAACATGAAGTTTCTTCAGTAGTCAAAGGCCTCAGCTGCTTCTTCCTGATCAGGCAAGGCAGTCTGCTACAGACACCCACCACAGTGTCACTGTCCTGGTTTCAGCTGGGATGGAGCTAATTTTCTTTCCAGTAGCTACTGTGTTTTGGATTTAGTATGGGATCTGATATGTGAGGAATTTTGATAATACACTGATGTTGCTGGTTGCTGTTAAGCAATAAAGGACATTTTCCAGTGTCCCAGGTTTTGCTAATGTGCAGGTGCAAAAACTTGGGAGGGGTAGAGCCAGAATAGTTGACCCAAACTGGGCAAAAAGAGTATTCCATACCATAGACGTCATGCCCGGTGTAAGTGAGGGTCAGCCGGTGGGCCAGGGTCCTTTTTGTTTGTTCAGGCCTTTTCATTCGTTTGTACTTTCATTTGTTTGCTCATTTGGCTGTTCATTTCCCTCGCTCGCTCTCTCTGGAACTTGCTGTTCTGAGATCGCTGCTTGGGATGGGCTGTATTGCTTATCGGGTCATCAGGCAGTGAGAAATTGTGCATCATTTGTTTTATATACTCTATTATCATTATATTTTATTATTATTATCATTGTTAATATATACTTATTATGATCTTTTTCTTTGCTGTCCTGGTGAACTATGTTTATCTCAACCCATGAGTTTTCCTTTCTTTCTGATTCTCCTCCCCATCCCACTGGGGAGTGGGGGAGTGAGCAAGTGGCTGCGTGGTATTTGGTTACTGGCTGGGGTTAAACCACAACAGGTATAAAAAGTGACTTCAGGTATTAGCTCTTTTACACAAAAACTAAAAAAGTCAGTAGTTTACTTCTCCATACTAGTTCAAGCTACCTTGGATTGTAAAATTCTTAGTCATAATGCTATAAAGCTTCAGCAATGTGGCTTCACAACTACTGTTTGCTACATTTTCATTCTAGTTCTCCACTCACGTGTGTTATTAGAAATATTTCAAAAGCAGTAGCAGAGACAGGTCAGGACCTGGTATTTTTTCTATGGCAATGTAATGACAGAAAGGGATTCTGAGGGTCTCTTATTAAAGTAGAAACTAAAAAAAACCCAAAGTAAAACAAAATCAGGACTAACTCCCAAGTGCCTCACAGAATTGGATATATATCGAACTTACAAATATTTCTGGAAGAAAAAAAATTACTTACTGAATGGTTCAAACCTGCCAAAATTACATCTCATTTCAAAAACAATGCCTGAAAAGAATGTTTACTATTCCTCTTTCACATGTCAGTAGTTGAACCTTATGAAATATGGCAGTATACATTTACAACTATGTAATATTTGCAAAATGTAAATAATCTTAGGGAAAAACCTACAAAGCCAATTTATTGCAGATAAGGGGAAAATACTTTCAATAGATTCTCCACTCCTTAATTTCTTCATTCCACCTATATAAATAAATATAATGTTGCCATAATCACTTGTTATCATAGATCAAGGAAATGCTTACTTTCTATCTTTGCAAGATACCAGAAACCTGCAATAATAGTGTCATGGTTTAACCCCAGCCAGCAAGTACCACGCAGCTGCTTACTTCCTCCCTGCCCCTGTGGGATGGGGGAGACAATCAGAAGAGTAAAAGTGAGAAAACTCGTGGGTTGAGATAAAGACAGTTTAATAGGTAAAGCAAAAGCCACACACGCAAGCAAAGCAAAGCAAACCAAGGAATCCATTCACTGTTTCCCATGGGCAGGCAGGGGTTCAGCCATCTCCAGGACAGCAGGGCTCCATCACGCGTAACGGTTACTTGGGAAGACAAACACCAGCACTCCGAACGTCCCCCCCCTTCCCCCTTCTTCCCCCAGCTTTTTATTGCTGAGTGTGATGCCATATGGTGTGGGATATCCCTTTGGTCAGTTGGGGTCAGCTGTCCCGGCTGCGTCCCCTCCCAACTTCTTGTGCCCCCCCGGCCTCCTCGCTGGTGGGATGGGGTGAGAAGCAGAAAAGGCCTTGGCTCTGTGTGAGCCCTGCTCAGCAGTAACGAAAACATCCCTGTGTTATCATCAACACTGTTTTCAGCACAAATCCAAACCACAGCCCCATACTTGCTACTATGGAAAAAATTAACTCTATCCCAGCCAAAACCAGCACAAATGGTCAACTTACTGTCTTGACTTAGCAAAATGTCCACCATGTTTTAGACCAAACTATAGTCTTGATTCCAAAAGTTGCATTACTCACCTGCTAATTTCCCATAAAATAAATGTTCCTTGTCCTGAAAGAAATTAGCTTTATATAACCATTTCTTTTATTATTTAGATACTTGGTCCTGATTTGATCTTTTGATCATGCATGAAATTGCTTTGTCCTCACAACTAGAAAAAGTATGATTCTCTAACCATTGTAAACCTCAAAGAAGGTGATACAACTTTTTTCAAAAAACGTGGATTTAAAATTTTATTTTAACAGTTATTTCTTAATTTTTTTGGTGAACTCTATTTTAATAACATTTTCTGACTAACGCTGGGCAAAAAAGATGCATTTTAATTGCATTTAAGTTGGTTTACTACTCAGGCTATTTTAAGTATAATTGCATTCCTTCTCTGCAAAATTTTTTAATTCCTGTCTTCCTCTGCTGTTCATTTTGCTTCCTCTTTATATTTTGTGACTAAATAGAACATTCTTCTCTTCCCAAGCACAGTGAAAAGAGCAGGACCCAAAAATGATGTCTGCAGTATTGCACTTGTCACATATATCCATTTCTGCCTGTTTCTTCTCACTCACGCTATTTGTCTTTACTCCTCCAGATAGCTCTTTATCCCTATAAACTGCATATATCTCCTGCAATACCAGATGACCTTGCTGAAAGTCGTCTTTCGGTAGTCATGTAATAGAGATTTCATAAGGTTTCTTATAAGGCTGTACATTCTGTCCAAAACTTCTCTGACAAATCCTGTGTATTATTTGCTCATATATACCTGTTATGTTTGTCACCATGGTCTTTTGTGAAATCATCCTGATAATCCTTAAATAATGTTGCTGTTAGTTCTTCTCTGTTTTAGCTTTACTCAGTATTATCTATCTTGTTTGCTGGGTGTAACTCCAGACTTGGATAGGTTTTGGGGGGTTTTGTGGGGTTTTTTTTCCCTTAATTATTACTTCTGATTAGGAAGGTTCAAATCATCTCATTTATTGTTTTTTCCCCTGTTTTATAGTGGGTCCTGTTGATTTTAGTGTCTTTCATAAATATGTTTCTTTTTTCAAATTGTTCTTTTTTTTCCTCATGTAATGCTACACTCCTTCAGTTTTTTGCTCTTCTTCTGATTTGGTATAAGTATCTCCCTGTTATTAGTTCTCTCTTCAGCCTTTTTTCCACCTTTGAGGATGCTGCAGCAACAAGTTCATGTAAATGGCCTGCAGTGACAGTCACCTCTACCAATAAATTGTCCCTACTGTTTCTTAAACGGTTACCCACTCCAAGAGACTGCCTTTCTCCTTAATATTTCTGCAGTAATATTATTTCATTCTTGGCTTCACATTTCCTTAAAATTGTTTTTCCATTCCTTTGGCCTCATTCTATAAACTTCCCATTCTTTTCTATGCTTGAAGTGTTTTATGTTTCACACTTTATTCTTTTTATATTATAATAATGCCCTTGCACTTCAGTAATACCTTTTATGTGAAGACCTATATGCTTTATAATAACTAATGAGTTAAGCTCTCAGTACATTGTAAGAAGTAATGTCTATTATTTCCATATTAGTAAAAGGAAACTGAGGCACTGGAGCAAGCCAAGTGACTTCTTGGAGATAAATACCAATTCTCAATCAAGCTGTAAGAAATGTAATCTTGTTTCCTTGTTTTTTAGCAGGGGGTGGTGGTGGTTGTTGTGGGGTTTTTTTCTGTTCTGTTTATCACAATATGACTCTCTCACAAATAAGGTATTTCTATAATTATTATTTCCTGTTCATACACTGATAGCAGTCCCTATGGCTACTATATGATTTGCCATTTAACCTTGCAAAACTATCAGAAAAGAAAGAGAACAATATTTTAAAAGCTCTTTCAAGCTCTTTATATTGTGACGTTTCTCATATTCAGCACAATAGCGCCCCTAGTACAAGATACTCTTCTGAGTATATATTGTGTTTATATATTTTTGCATACTTTCAAAACTCAAAATCTAGAACAATTAATTGATACAGTATTCCTTTCTGTGCATGTATGTGTTACATTTGCATTTTTAATTATGTGATGACAATTACATTTCAAGGTTGTAATGTAGGCATATGCAGTACTGTCAGATTGACATACAGCTAGTTACTCCTTAAATTGCTTGGTTTGATGATGTCTTTAATATAAATGTTTCTGAGTAGAGAACATCTTACTAAAACATTAATACAATTGACGCCCTTATGCTAATATGTATGTTTTAGCCTTGCAGTAATATATAGGGTTTGTTGTTTTCAACTCTTTTTAAATTGCTGTGTTCAGTGTTGTGTAATGCTATTCTGTGCTTCTTATGCTATGTGTCTTATAGCAAATTTTCATCACTACCCTGCTCTCTTTATTGTCAGATATTGAGCAACGGAGATTTTACCCAATATGTAGTTTTTTCCCAAGATCCTTCCAATCTCTCCATGCTTTCACAAATGCCAGTTCTACCCAATTATAAAACCTGATTCTATTTTCTGCCAATTCAGTGATGTCTTTGGAGAGCCATACTTCCACCCTCTTAATGTAGTCAATGCCTGTCTCTGCATCAAAAATAGTACAGGGAGCAAACATGAAGTACTGCATTGTGCAAATCTGAACCGGTCTTCTCAGTAATTCAGTTTATTTTTTTATTTGTCTGAGAAAACTGCCCTTCACTTTTGGCAAGGAATATTACGCTCTCAAAATTGTTTTAAAGTGTTTCCTTTGGAGAAGCAAGGCTGAGGGAAAGCAAAGGAAAACAAGTTACGTTGTTAGTGTGAGTTCTTCTCACAACCAAAGCCTCACTGTGCCACATCATGACACAAAACACCAAACAAACTAGCAACCCCTGGTCCAAGGTGTTTATCATTAGTAGATATTACAAGGCTTGTTTTTGCCATCCCTATGGAAGAGACTTTCACTTTCCTGCATTAAGAGTCTAATCAAAACCCACATAAGTACAACTCTACTTCAGGATGAATCAGAGCAGCACAATGTAACTCAGCTCTTTCACTTCTAGACAAAGTCCTTCTGCAAAGATGACAAGAGAAGGAGAAGAAAATGCTGTCATGGAGAGATACCTAATTTTAGCAGATTATTCAGTTGAACAGTCATCTCCAACTTTTAATTGAATAGCTGGATTCAGCTGAAGTAATATGGACTGAGGTCTTCACTTCATGATTATGGTATCCCCACTGTAGCTCCTCAGCTGTAGAGGCATACAGAGGATGTGAACTGCACACGGATAATACATGTTATTGGTGTACACTTGTGTACTGAAGGCTTAAACATGTGCAGATATATTAAAATTTAAACGTGAAGGCTGCAAAAAAACCCGGGAGAAACAGAAGTTGCACCTCTTAGTCCTCCTATCCCCATCTGTACTAGCTTGCAATATTCCCCTATGCTTGAAAGGCAAATTGTAATAAACAGTATCTGCTATACAGCCAGAGGAAAAATACAGGAACAGAAAAAGAAATATGAAATATAAAAGATAAAATAACTTATTAATCTTTAATCGTGTCCACTCTGAAAGAGTCAATACTTCTTCCAGATGCTGGAGTCTTCTTCTCGTCCACTAAACCTATCTTTCTTAAAGATAACGTGGCATACCAAAACCCAGGGAAGGACTGTAATCCACAGCTATGTTTTAATGTGAGTACAGAGTTTATACACTAAGGATACATCTGACTGCGACCTTTGCTGCAGAAAATAGTTCAAGTTCTCTTATTGAGCCTGAGTTTGTTTCTTGGGCAAGCATCACATGCCATCGAATTCTCTGCCAGACCAGGGCAGACGTTCCCCAAGGCCACCGATCTTGACTAGCTTTTCACACAGAGCTGTTACTCTTGAATTATGAATGACTTTTTACAGCGTGCCTCTTTGACGATGGCTCTTTATATCTGGTAGATTCAAATAGCATTAGAGGCATTGTAAACTGAAGGTGTAGTGGGCTGTTTATTATGCTTTTCTTCCCTCCAGTTGGTTTGCACCAGTGTCTCCCCTGTTACGGTTTTCGTTCTTGAATCAAAAAGAAAAAAAAAAGAAAAAAAAAAAGAAAAAAAAGCAACTTCTCTACCTGCATCTTTGATCAAAACTGTTCCTGAAAAACCCTTTTCCTTTTAGTGAGAGTGCACCAGTCTTAGTAAGACTGCTTGATTTGTGTTCTTCCCTTTGAGATTTAGAAGGACAGTATGGAGGAAATACTTCAGTTAGATGACTGATACTAAAGCCAACTATTACCTTCCTATGCCAATGCTATGAAATAATAAAATGCAGTAAGTTGTGGTTTAAGTAGAGGTGAAGAAGACAGTGATCCTCAGTGTGTCTACTGAGGTGACAGGAATTTTTGAAAATTTTGTAGGTGTGATCTGAACTTTAATGAGAAACTGTCTAAAAATCTAAAGAAGTAATTGCAATGTTGTTCTTGGTGTAGATGCCCCTACAGTTCTCCTGAAGGCTCTGTACATTAGTCCATTATATACCAGTTTATATATTCTGTGGCAAAGTTAATTTACATCACTTTCTAAACTATGGGACTAATTCACTCTATTCCTTAGGAGCAGGAGGAGCAGTCTCCTTGTACCTGATTAGCAGCTATACTGAAGGATGGGCATAATTCTCCTGCAGATTTTTTTTCCAACTCATAACCAGTCAAAGAAGGCCCTTCCCAATAAATCCACAGGAAATCACGTTACTGCTTCCAGAATGCAGTCCATGTACAAACAGGGAGAAGCAGCACTGACATAAATATATTCTTCCTTAAAAATTATACATATACATATAAAAATATGTATTTATGGATAAGTTTTAAACATAAAATTGCACACACAGTCACATAAAAGCACATGGAGGCACAAATCTATGTGCATATTTCTGTCTACCTAAATAGATCAATGCTGAATAGATACAGGATTGGAATGTAGTGGTACAGCTATGCACAGGTATTCTGTACAGATAATTCTTCAGTAATAGAGGGAATAGGCTAATACAGCTTGTTTCTACTAACTGTTAAAAATCATGTGTCTTGTGTCTAATGAAATATTGATATGCTACTCAAAATGAATCATTCTGTCCTGTAACAGATAAACACCAAAAGAGTATCTAAACATGTCTTGTCTTTTCTTCCTCTCACTATTCTATCCACTTTTTCAACACCCAACTTCAATTCAGATTTTTACTGCCAAGAAGAAATTAAAGAAAATGTGATCTTCATGGAGTGCAGTTTCTTTTTCAAACAGTCAGTAAACACTTTGCTGCTTTTAATATTTTCATGCCTTTGGCTACCACCTGCTTTGTTTGTGTGTTAAAGCCTAATATAATTCTAAGAAATAAACATTCAGCACACCGTTCAGGGAATTCAACAGATCATTCCTGTAACTGATAATTGAGGAGTGCCTTTAAAACAGGGTGCGAAAATTATGTGTGATGGAAAACAATGTTGCACTGAACAACCAGGGTACTTTCCTGAAAATGACCCCAGCAGTCACAAGTCCACTTTGGTTATTCAGGCAGTTAAGACCAAACATCTTGCAGCAGCTTCTTTTTCTCCTTCTCACCTCCAGTAATCTGGGATTTGATTGAATTTATTGCTTTATGTTTTATTAATCTCTTGGATTAGAGGAACACAGTAGAGCCATAGAGTTACTCACATTTGTACTAGTATGGATAGTTAACTTCAATTACAGGGCATGCAGTTCCTGACGAGCAGGCGAGACACAAACAGAAGAATTTGGTTTTAATGGACTATTTTATGTCTTCTTCTTGTTTCTTTCATTTCAGAGAATAAAAACTGTCCTTGCAAATATAACCACAGTCTCTAGACTGGAAGTCGAAGCAAAAAGAACCTCTTTTGTTTTTTGTTATAGTATTCCTCAGCTGAAAGGTAGTAAGGTACAAATTACAGCCCACCACGCACACACAGGATTCTCCAAAACCTGTTCATTGCACAACTGTGTCTTTTTTTTAAATTCAAAACTTTGTTTTTTCACTTGAAATTAATTAATATCCTGAGAACTTAGATAAGCACCCATTTGCACAAATCTCAGTAGGTTAAAGGGCCATTTGCCGAGTCAGACATAAGCACTGAAAACATGTTGGGTTGCTATATTCTTATGAATGGTGGGTACGTTGTCCTTTTCGTTGCCCAAAACAAGACGGAGGGTTCTAGCTCTTCCATAGGCCAATCAGAAGTTTTTTGGCCAATGTGTGTGTTACAAATTTTTTAAAGGTGTAAGGCCTCTAATTAATATTTTTAATTGAAATAAACTAGTTTTATTTCATTTTTGTATCTGTTTTAGTGAAACATCATTCTTAAGTCAATTTTTTGGTAAAGCTAATCCAATGTAAAACATTTGCAAATAGGTTAATTTTTCCCCCCTTTAATTTGTCAGCTATAAAAACGTTTTCTTTCCTTTAAAGAATTAAAAAAGTCTTTTTTCTTTGCTTTTCAGCAGATATAGTGCCCAGTGTTCTTTTGGTACAGTATATGAAATCAGAAACAGACTATAACAGACTATCTGACCTTATGATATTTGAAATTGGGGAGACTGATCTGTACTCTAGCCTTTCTTACGGCAGGCAAAGGGACAGAGGGTTGCAATTTTTTCTTTGATCAGAACTCTGGAGTGCTTGGGCGTTCTGCTTTTCAGACTATCGCTCCCCCAGATACTCTTTAAGTAATCATCAGTCTTATTTAACATAATGCTGTTTGGTTTAGATCTGACTATTTTATCATTAAGCATACCTTTCATTTTTCATATATCAATTTACAGCCACAGATACTTTCAGAGAAGAGAAAGTTTTTTGCCCTCACATTGCTTAATATACACATTATGATGGAAGGCAGTGTAAATCATACCATGACACCATTTATATTTGGTACAATAAGACATATGCAAATTCAGAATGAATAAAGAAGATACGTTCTTTCACAGCTTTGTCAAACTCGTTGCCATAAAGCTTTGCTAAAGATGGAAACTTAAAGAGATTTTTAAAATGAATGAATCTTTCATGTGAACAAGAATATCTGCAATTATCAGCTATTGCTTTTGAAAAGTATTAGACTTACACCAGACTATCTGCTGCTGGTTTGGAGTTTTTTGAGCCATCCATTGAGTTGGCCACCAATGCATAAACAATAGAGAACTAACCGGACGAATTTTCTGTTCTACTGTGGCAATACCAATGTTCCTATACAAAACAGTGTTTTTAGATGTTTCTACATTCACCGCTGTTTAAAAAAATAAAAACAAAAACCAACCAACCAACCAAAAACTTCAAAAATGCTTTTCACCTAATGCAGAGCAGCCATCACTGATTCTCTGCTTAACAGACTAGAACTCCATTAAACACCTATCTTGTATTTCCTGCTCAGGAGAATGGCAGTCCTGCTGTAGCCTTCATAAAGCCCTGAGTAATCTACCTGAATTTTGAAATTATCCTTTTTTAAGTAGAAAAGGGAAGAATACATGACCTCCAGAGGTCCTTTGCAGACTAATTGGGTTTTTTTTTTTGCTTCCATGATTTGCAGTTGTATTCCAAGCAAATCACGACTCCATTGTCCAAACTAGAAATGATCAAAAATACACAGAGTGGAACTCTGTATTCCAGAAATAAAACTCGTAAAAAGGCTGGCAACAATTAGAATCAGATACAAAATCCATTTCCTTGTTTAGCTCTTCGAGGGTACCTCCTTCCTACATGTGAACATACATCAGCATGTACATCTGTTCGTCTTCAAGGGGAAGTGTGTCTCTTCCCAGTTGAGGGTTTTCAAACACTAAGATGGTAAGTACTTCTGTTCCGTCATTTAAGAGTCATTTGCCTCTCAGCATATAACTAGTAGTACACGCAGGGAAGTGAAATACTTGCTTTGCTTGAGTTGTAGACTCTTCAGTGAAAATACTGCAGCTGTTGTGAACATATATAAAAACTTAATTTTCCATAGGCCTTGACTCTCTATTTACTTTCATATTTTTGTGAAAATACTCTCTTTTCTAGATTAGTATTTTTTCTCTTTTTGAATGCTGTGTGTGCATAGATCATGGAACAGAGTGTTTAAGAAATTCTATCATTTTGGTATTTGAAGTGGTAGAGCTATAAAAATATAGATGTACAACTTTGCACTTAAGCTGGTTAGATAAAATGTTTTCAACACTAAAGTAAAAAAAAAAAGGATATCTGCTTGGCTGTCTACACCTCTCACTTTTTTTTAATGAAAAAATGTATAGATGAGAAGAAAATAAGTACATTACTAGTACCCAGACAAAAAGGGGTACATTGTTTTACATAGGAGTCTCAATAGTACATTGTTGTAAACCTTCTGGGTCTTAAAGCCAAAGCAAAAGCAAAATCTCCAACATTTTCCCTCTCTTTTCCTTCAAAAGGCTTCTAAGGATTGAGGACCCCTCAGAGAACGACTGCTCTGTTGACTTTGGTGGAAAGGGTTATCCATGAAAAGGCACCCTCTCAGCTCTGCAAATCTTATTCACTGTGAATAGAAAAAAAGTCTGAAATCACACTGGACACCACAGGAGGTTTTTCTTGATCACAGAATGAAAAATCCAGACCCATATTTCCAAATCTCATTTAGACCACAATTAAAACACTAAAATAATTCTGTCAAGCTGACTCCCAAGTAGAAACGCTGCAAGCAAGGGCATATAAAATAATCAGGAAAGGTTCAGTGGCATTGCGCAATGTATTACTGGCTGTCAGGTTTGTGATTTTTGAGACAGTTTAAATAAATGACATGAGAAATAGAAAGTTTGGCTTCAAGTCATCTGTACTGTTAATGAGATTTTGGCAAACATAGTTGCAATATTTATTAAAATATCTTGACAAATGTTAATATTGTGGCCAATTAAGATTTCTAGAATTCTTTTTGTGTTTTCTTATACTATAGATCTACTCCAACGTGAACTAGAGCTGTACCGTGCATCACCATGCCATCTTCTATACACGTTAGTTCAGTGAGCTGCCTGCCTGTTCGTGTTACGGAGAGTAAGCACATACTTCCTGCATCCTGAGGCCATCAGAAAGTTTTTTAAAAGTGCATGCTCCAGTTCAGTAGCCGTGTTAGCACTGTGGATGATAACTTGGGGCAGAAGAATATTTTGAGTACCCAGCTGATGTGAAAGTCTGGCCAAAAATGATCCGCAGAAGTATAAAAATAAAAAGCAAACACGGACTGCAATCACAAAGAGCAGGCAAATTATATTTTTATGGGTATCAAAGGATGCTAAGGCAACAAAATTATAATAGGGACTATTAAAGGAAAATACCATGAGAACAATTAACAGCTCATCTAAAAAGCTTTAAAAAAAAGAGAAAGAGAGAAAATGGAAGAATAATGCATAGAAATAATGAAAATGGACTGAGATATGGACGTCAAGGGTCAAAACTGAGTGTATCTATCAGCTCTTATCAAAGAATCACCCTGAGAAGAGTTTTATTGTGCAGTAGCGTATGTAGCACAGGATAAGGCTGACTGCCCTACCCCTAAAAACGGGCTGAACCATTACTTTGGTTAGAGCCGTCTCATGAGAGCAAACAAAAAGTATTCAATAGTGGTTCTGGTATCTCATAATTCTCCATAAGACTCTCCCAAAATTATTTTACTACTGGACCTACAGACAGCCTGAGCTGTTAAGGGTAACTGGTTTTTTAAGTGTCATTCCTACACATAGTATGATTGGCCTGAATCAAAGAGTCATTACTTCTTCTTTACTAGTTCTTTTCTTTTAATAATTGCCAGCTTTCCTGGAGCTTATTAATAATTACTATTATTATTTAAATTCATCAGACATATAAAATGCAACTCGAGTTCATACTGATCATTATTTACAACTGCTTGGAATCTCACAACAAGGATGCTATTAAGAAGAAAAAAGGGAAGAAATACTTTCATGTTTCTTGTGCTTAAACATTTTCAAGTGGAGATTTAGTTGGCAATTAATGTAAATGTAAAAACCATGAACACTTAACACCCTCTATGGCTGCTATAGAAGTCACTCAATAGGAGGAAAGGTTCCCAAGGCAACCAGGATGCTAAGAGAAAGGAAAATACTACAGAAAGATGTAAAGAATTCTTTCTCTTGCAGCTTGGGAAACATATGACAGAGTCATAGAATCACAGAAGGGCTGAGGCAGGAAGGCTCCTCTTGAGATCCTCTAGTCCGACACCCCTGGTCAAGCAGGGTCAGCCAAAGCAGGTTGACCAGGACTGTGTCCAGTCGGGTTTTGAGTATGTCTAAGGATAGAGACTCAACAACCTCCCTAGGATACCATCCTCAAAGTGTAAAAGATATTTATCTTGATTTTAAATGGTGTTTCCTGTATTTCAGTTTGTGCCCATTGTCTCTTGCCCTGTCACTGGGCACCACTGAGAAGAGTCCAGCTCCACCTTCTTTCCTGTCCTCCATCATGTAATTTTACACACTGATAAAATTCCCCCAAACTTGCTCTCTTCCAGGCTGAATACTCCCATCGCTCTCAGCCTCCCCTCATATATCAGCCGCTCCAAGCCCTTAGTCATCCTTGTGGTCCCGCACTGGACTCACTCCAGTACATCTCTGTCTCTCTTGTACTGGGGAACCCAGCACTAGACCCAGCACTCCAAATGTGTCTCACCAGGGCTGAGCAGAGGGAAGGATCACCTCCCTTGATCTGTTACAAACGCTCTGCATAATGTAGCCCAGGAGGTTGCTGGTCGTCTTTGCTGTGAAGGCTCATTGCTGGCTCCTGGTCAGCTTGGTGTCCACCAGGACCCCCAAGGCCTTCTGTGCCGAGTTGTCTTCTGCACCTCTGCTGTAAGTTTCTAATTCCTTTCTTCTGCAAAGGAAACTTTGATGAAAAATTCGTGTATGATCCCTTATGATCTTTTCCGCCAACATGGATAGTCCCAAGTCAAAAAATAATTTTTACTTCAGTAAGTACCCTGGGTCTGAAGCAGACAATGCCATGGAGGTAGTACTCCTGATTTCCATACCCCTTCAATGGGTCTTGATCCCCTATATTTCTGCGAGTAGAGAGAACAATCCAGTCCTAAGGCAGTTTTGAATTCTTTCTACAGGTTTTGCTTCTGTTCTGCTGAGTTGCTAAATTAAACAAACAAAGAGAAAATCCTCAAGAAAAATATTTTTAAAAATAATTTTCATTAATCCCTTATATTTTTCCCTTTCTAACTCTCCTTCTGACAAATATTGATCTTTCCCAACCCACCGCCCTTTCTTTTTCCTATGAAGTACAAGTCAGCACAGCAATATGTACAGTACACCGATTTCTCTTGCTTGTCAAAAACATAACTGATGATTTCATCAGTGTTATTGGCACAGTTGTTGCAAAAAAAGGATTTCTTAGCTTGTTTTCCCTGACAATCTTGCTGCTTCTGCAGTAATGTAAATATTCTGCAGCATCATGCTTTATCTGTAGCAACTGTGAGATTTTTAAATGTTCTCTTTATTTTCAAAGAATGTATCTAGAATTCAGAGGCTTCCACCTATGAAGTTGTAAGAGACGTTTCTTATAATTTTTAAAATATTGTTAAATGCTGCGTCTAAATTACAGCAGAAATTGCCAGAAGGATGACCTGAGCTTAATTCTGAGTACTGATCTCATTTACTGTGCTTCCAGCTGTTCTGGGGCATAAATAAGCTATCACTGTTGAGCAGTCCAATTTTAAAGAGCCTGAATATATGCATAGACATCATGCGTACCTGAAAACAGGAACTGAAACACCTGGAAACTAGATCTTTGAGGACCTCATTTTACAAGTATTTCAGTAGAAAGACTGCTTTATGATTTCACAGGGCCATTCAGGCTCTGAGAAGGTTGAGGTCTGCTCACATAAAACAGTCAGGAAAATTTAGGCCTTCATATATTTTAAAGTTTATTTCCCAGCTAGATTTTTCTCAAGTTTTCAGCTTGTTACACAGAGATCTATGGAACAGGTAAAATTCCCAAATACAACCCCTCCCAAACCAACATATGAAATTAATTATTCATGTAATTTAAAAAATGCATTCAAATTTTAACTCTCTGTTAAAGTTGCTGTAAAAATTCTCTTTCAAAATTTATTTTTCACTCCTTGTTACTTAATTATAACTACATCTACACAGAAGAAATTAATCATAAAAAGGCATAAGCAAATGCATTGTAAAACCAACTGTTATTATTTTAGATACGTTTAATTTCAGTATGATTCTCATCAACGTATCTATGTACTGTTGGGTGTTTGCTTCCCTATTTTAAGTTAAATATCTTTCCAAGTGAGTTTTTCCTTGCCCAGAGAATTTTTAGTGCCATACAAGATGTACTGCTCCATAACTATTTTTCTTGATATACTACAGTCTGTTAATGTGGGTACAAAAAAATAATCTTGAATGGCTGGAAAAAAACTCTGGAAAATTATGTATCTCCAAAGCAAAATCCTATTTTATGTGTCTGTGTACTTTGGATAACATAAATTTGCTTAACAATACAAGACTTTTCCCCCCCTTTTAAGACAAATGTCATAACATCCTGACATTTGCCAACTCAAATGGTTATTTATTAGAAAGCATTCATTATTTACACTGAAAATCTGAACAAGAAAGCAATGAAAAAGGAGTTGCCTGTTCTACTTAAGGATCTTGGAAATTTATTTAATTTTTTTCCATAAAGACAACTTTAAAAAAAAATACAGAAAATATTTGCAGTATTGCAATCTGGCTTTGAAGTGAGTTGAAAGGTGACTGAAAAACCACTATCTGTGGGTGTAAAAATAATTCACTATAAATCAGGAGTTCATTCTCATCTGTAGTACTGTGCTTAATTCCTTACCTTACTAAGACTTGTAACAGACCTTGAAGGATAATGAAAAACATATTAGAAAGACGGGAAGAAAAGCAGGTGACATAATGAATAAATTGGGATCACCTCATTTAGAAAAGATATAGGAGGATGTTTATTCTTCTAATACAGCGTCTAGAGAAACCAAACTGAGCACCCTTATCTTTCAAAACTCATCAAATTTAAAACTAATGAAAAAAAATGCATAACCGACACGGCTAACCTTTGAAACTGCTTGCTGTATCAAGATGCTAGAAGATGTCAAGAGCTCAGAATATCTCAGTAAAAGAGCAGATGTCTGCTCATGAATAAGAACTTCTGAAGTCGTGGGTCTGAAATTAAATTAAAGGATTAAGTGTTGGTATAAACTATGGGTTTTAGATCACATGCCTTTGTAACAGTATGGAGTTAAAATCCACATTCTTTTGAATTTTCCATCATTGTTTAGTCGATAATCTCTTCCTGGAGTCACAGCTGAACACTTTCATCATGACCTTTCCTGCATGTTGAGAATTGGAGATGTGAACACAGTTCTTTTATCACTTGGAGAAATCAATATACTCAAAATTATGTGTGTTCCCTTTCCCCCAATCTTATTTATGTATATAAATAAAGACTTATTTCTAAGTCCTCCATAAAGGTTTCACTGACTGTTGACATCCTTCCTATCAGCCATCATACCTCCTTGCTCACTTGTATCACATGTAAGTCAACAATTACCAGTTCCAATGAAAACTGGGACAGTGATGTGGATCGGGGTAGTCAGATGGCTCCAAATCCCTGATAGTCTATTTAATCTGGGCAGTGCTTAAAATGTGCAGCACATTTAGCTTCATGATACAGAACTGTAACCCAAAGGTATTCATAACTTTCTAATTTTCACTTTATGTCTAATTTTACATTCTATAGATAACCTTTCTTTGGTCTGGGGTTTTGTACGTTTTTAGTCATTGCTGTTAATGAAAGTATGGATGGCTGAATAAGTGTTATTTACATTTTGTTCTGAATGTCTCTGAAATTCATCATGATTCAAAGCAGTTCAGAGAACAAGTTTCACAGCCACAGAACAGCAGCTGAGAAAGGTCCGTGTTTTGCACACGCAACCGCTTTAAAAGCAACCGGTTTCCAAATTCTCACCATGTAGCAACCTTTCTTTGCTATTCCACATGCTGAAATAACTTCTGCACATCTTGGCTAAGGCCAGCAAATCTTGTTGTCTCTTCTTCAGTGCTGCAGTAATAAAATATTCTTGAAGGTCCCTTCAATCAGTCCAAAAGGTCCCTTAACTGAGATTGCACTAAACCAAATATTAGTGCTTGCATGATCTGGTAATACAGTTCATGAAGGAATATTTTTTATCTAAGGGATGGTAACAAATGGCTGGTGGGATTCAGTAACCAGAAGCAGGTGTTTACACCTGTCGGGCATGAAGGTGACAGTTCCAATGAGCTAAGGAAACCTAGTAATCTACAGAACATCGTTTGGTAGCATCCACAATATTTCCAGATTGGGGGGGGGGGGGGGGGGATCTTTGCTCTGGAAATAAAACGCTGCTAACTAATAGGAAGGAAGGGTGCTAGCATGAACAAAGGCGTCTGAGGGTGTTCATAAGCAGCCCATAGAAGATGTAAGGTACACAACTGCCATGTTGGTGAGTATGTAGGCAGTCTTATTTGAGGCAGCTGGAGCACCTTAGCATTGGCAGTTTCATTCTCGGGTACAATAATCAATGTGTCCATAATCCTGCCCAGATATCTGAAGCTGATAGTGATGGGATAATAACTGCTGAGAGTTCATGTTTTTTCAGTGACTGATCTGAAAAGAAGAATAGAGTCACACGTCTAGAAACGCGGTAACCTGGAAGATAGGAAAATCTCTCTCTAGAGCTCAGACAAGTTACCTTGTCTCAGCTCTCAAATGCTACTTTTGCTGCACTAGACACAGAAGCGTACAATGCTTCCTTCAGACATATAAATTCAGCTTATTGATTTCTGGTGTCAGCACAATGCTTTACATTGTAATCAAATTAGCACACTGTACTTCAAGCAACCTTTCTACCTTCAAAAATTAAGCAGTCGTCTTTGCCTGGACAAAGTTATTTTACACATGCCCTTGCCATTGTTCAGTTCCAGAAATGGTATAGAAAGTTATCCTCCCTACACAAAATCCACGAGTCTCTTCTTAGTATCTGAATAATTTCAAGATCGTTTTAAGTTTCTCTAACAGGAAGGAGAGTCCTTTATTTAAAGCAACTTGAAACAGAGTGGAAGCAATGTTTTTGACTCTTTCTCATAAAATGTTAATCCAAAATGATAGTAATTTTAGATCTTTATGAAAGTCTCTATAAGATGTTAAGAACTTGAAACATAATAGAGGTGCAAACATTTATGAAACTGTCTTTTGTTTATTGTGCATCATTTCCTCGCCACAATAATGCTGTTGTTCACTGTTGTATAATTTATCTTAGTGCCACTTTAATTGTGTTTTCAGTGTTCATAGGAAAGCATCCTATTTGGGATAATTACTCACTTTGGAGATGATCAGCAATTTGGTTCATGAGCACCTCTGAAAATTACCCTGTCTGCAGAAGGCATTTTCCTGCAAGTGCAACATACTGGGTTTGCAAGAGAGGGTATTTTCTCTTTTCCTTTTCTCTCTCATTTCCTGTCCCCCCAAAACATTTGATAATTGCTCTAGGATATGCCGATTTCCTTACAACTCTTCACCAGCTATATCTAGACATACGATCTCTCTGATCTTTCTTTGTAACTGTGCCATTATCGTAAGTTCCCCTAAAATTCTCAGCTAATTTTAAGGTGCTTCCTTAACATTTCAGTTTATGTAAGACAAATAAGCAAATCCAGATGGATCTCTTGGCAACTTGAGTGTCCACAGGGAAACATGTATATCAGTATAAATATCCATTATTAAATCATCACCAAGATTTAAGCTTCTGTATTTAATTACATTTGCATTGAACGTGCAATCATCAATCAATTTAAAAATAAAGTAATCCTTGCAAAAACACCATGGAGATGCTTCTTTACAAACAAGTTCAGTCACAGCAAGTTTACGGATCCTCAGTTCTTGTAAACTGACTTAAGTGCAGTGATGATAGCTAAAAAGGGTTCTGTTGCCACAGCCTAATTTTGCCACTTTTATTCAAACCAGGTGGTAGGCTACTGTATAAACAATCTCACTGAGCGAAATAAGTAAGTAACATGGGGGAAATGAATTCTTCCTGTCTTTTTGCTAACTTCACAGGTAGTAAAACTGCAGGAGAAAAGCTGCATATGACAGCACAGTTGTGAAAGCTGGAGGCTATTGGGTGTCAGATAAAAGACAGGGAACTTACAGATATATCCGCTTAGATTCTGAGTATTGCATTCCAAAAGATCTAAGGTACTAATCAAATATGTATGTAATATTAGGTAATATTTTTCCTTCTTTTCCCCCGAGATTCTTCCAGCAAGTCTTTTCAGCCACTGGAGTTGTATTTTAATTGCTTCGAGAAACTATCAAAATTGATTTCCCCACCTTTGGAATAGCTGCCCCGACAGAATGATTACTATACCTCTTGATGCTGGACCTCTTGGCTGTTCACATGGGATAATGCTCACTGTAATTTATTTCTGGTCTTATTTTTAAAACTTACATAGCATGAAAATGTGTTTGTTTTCTGCCAGCATGTTTGTTATGCATGTGATATTATCCAGAAATCATGTTTTCAAATTCCCTAGTCTAAATACAACCATTAAACTCCACGTCAGGCTTCCCCCCAGTAAACAGCGTACTCTTTAAAGAAAAATGCCATTAGCCAAAGAATGGCAAATACTACAGGTGTGTTGTTACTGATACCGATTGGTGTTTTACAGCACTTTGAAACGCTCATCTTTTGGTTCATTTAAGGTATGCCCACAAACACCAAGAGTCCTATAGAAAAAGCCGAGCACTTTTTCTGTGCCTTTCTAATCTCTGTCTACGTGACCTCAGTGCGATAGGCTGCTGTGGTTCACTATGATACACTGTTTTACAGCTCGCTCTTCCGTAGCAAATGAGTTGTTCCATAAGCAGCAGAAACAATGAAGCCCTGCATACTTAGGTGCTTTGTCCCCTCCTCTCCTCTCCCTCCCTCCCTCCACTGCATGGCCTCAGGCTCTGTGCATGTACCTTCTAGGTGGTGTATGTGGCACAGTACTTGGAGCTACATGTCTTCTGATGGATGAACCAGCTGCTGCCTCTTCCTTCAGTGAGGTCTCTCTCTTCTAGAGTAGTACTACAAGAACGTGATTGTCTTTTGGGGACTTACATCCATTGTTGTTACTCCCTTGCTTCCGAGAGGCAAAGAGCAGGTTCCCCTTTTCCTTGAGAAGCTGGACTAAAACCAGATTTCTCCAAGTCCTGTAGCAGTATGGCGTGGACAGCCTACATGGCGGGCTCTGTTCGCTGCTGCAGACAAGTAATCGGGCAGACTTCTCAGGACAAGGAGCCCTATTTGGAAGCAAAGCATCCTCATCCCATTTCACAGGAGCAAGGACTGGCCACTCACATCTGACACTGGTGAAATTCTCACCATATTTAGGATTTAAAATAAGCAAACTCAGGATAGTAGCATTCTTTCTATGATGTTTAGTTCTTGTGGGGCAAGAGACTTCCTACTTGCTTCCGTATTGTGTCTTGGGGGGGTGTCTGCGGTACGTGGATTTCAATCCTTGCATTTGTGCACCTGTGCAGATCAAAGTGCTTCTGCACTACTTTTGGTCCTTAATTAAAGCAGACTGCAATAGACGTTAAGGTATGCATACACGTTGTTTGGTTTTATTTATTAATATTGTTTTTATTTTCTCTATTGATTCCACTTTTGCTGGATGGTAATGCTCCAAACATGTTAAAACCAAAGATAAATTTGTCAAATTTGGCATCTTACCCACTTCACAGTTGACGGTTTCTTGCTTTTTGCCAAGTAAGACTTACATTTCTTTTTCGTTTAAGGTTTTTATCTGTTTTCATCACCTTTCTGTATTAATCTATTAGTGACGTCTGTTTCTGTAGTTGGGTACTGGGGCTGATGGAACCTTCTTACCTGGGAGAAGTCCTTCACCAAAATACTTCCTTTTGTTGTGCTTTCCTGAACCTGCACTAAAGGCCCCAGCCAAAAGCTTCTGCAATTAGGCATCTCTCCCAACATTCAGGAGCAGAACGGCTCCTAAATATAAATCCAGTTCTCACCTAAAAGGTTTTGCTGAAGCTGCCACATTTTGGATTTCCAAAACTGTATGAGGAATTAACAGTTCCATGCCCCCTTAAATAGACATGAAAATGAATCTGTTCATTTTATACTAGGTTACAGAAATCTTTAGTTTCAAGAGCAGGACCATGTGGTGTGTAGTTGAGCAATAAGGTTCTGATATACACGGCGTAGATTAACCGAAGTTCTCGCTCTCCCCTCTGCCAGTACTCTGTGTGTATGTTCCCAAGTATCCTAAAGCATCACCTTCTGAGGAAAGCCTGCCAGTTTTACCACCCATCTTGTTGATCCCAGCAAGATCTGACCACACAATTTCTTCCTTCTATACTTCATGATTTTGTAAGACTACCATGCAGCAAAAGTCAAGCTGAAGATACCGATCATGTCATTAGTTTTCTGCAAAGGGACTTCTTGTCTCCCTCCTCCTCCCCAAAACCCAAATCCTCTTGAAAAGGGCAAAAAAAAAGGTTGGAAAAATTATTAGGGATGTGTTAATTTGGATTAATTTTTATTAACTACTATCACTGCTGCTTCACATTAATATAAATCCACTTCTACCTCCTTCCATGTATCATACAGGTGGTAAGGTGACAAATTTATAGAAGCTGGAGACCATAGCTTAATTAACACCAAAAAAAAAAAAAAAAAAATTACCTCTTCAAAGTCAAGCTGGACAAAACCCCAACTCTTCTCTTTACTCTAGGGCAGGTTTTTTTCCTCACAAAGCAAGATCCTCAGTGAGGCCGCACTGAGGAATCAAAAAGGCAAGCAATTTATTTTTTATCGGTTTTATTTCATGCAGTCATAAATAGCGGAGGTATTTTTTTCCCCTCTGTACTAATAACAAAAGTCAAAACAAGTGAATTCCGAGACAGCTAAATGAATAGGTATAAACCCGACGGGATCGGCTACAGACGCACCCGCACGCGAGGCTCACAGCGGTCCCGCTTCCCACCGACGCTCCGGCGCGCTACCGCAGGCGGGAGGAGCGGGGGAATCGGCGGGCCCCGCGCGGCCCCTGCGCCGCCTCGGCCCCCGCCGCTCCGCGCCGCTCCGCTCCGCTCCCCGGGCGGGCCGCGGGCGGCACGCGCCCGCTGCCCCCTAACGGAAGCCCCGCGGGCAGCCGTTGGGGGCGACACCGCCGCGAGGCAGGGCACTGCCGGCGGGAAGGGGGTGCCAGAGGCACGCGAGCCCCCTTGGTGCGCCCCCCTCGCGCGCGCAGCCGAGGCGCCGCTCTCGGCTCTCCCTGCCCAGGAAGCTGGGGCTTCCCGGTCGGCTTCTCCATCAAGCCGCCGCCTCTCCCTTTAGGCTGTCTCCCCTCAGGCGACGGCGGGGGGAGCAGGCTCCGAGGGGCCGCGGTGGCGAGGCGGCGGAGTTGCCTCATATCCCCCCCCCCGCCCCGGGGGGCTGCCGGCGGGCGGGGAGGGAGGGAGGGAGGCTTCGAGCCGGCAGCCGCTTCTCAGAGCGGCGGAAGAATCTCCCGGCACTGTCTCTCGGTGGTGGTGCGGTCGTGCGTGTGGCGCGGAGGGATCCGCGCGGGCCGCCGTGTGCCCGCCTCCTGCGCGGCGGCCGCTGCCTCCCCGATATAGTGCGGCACGGGGAGGCGCTGGCAGTCACTTGGCGAGCGGCGCTCCGCGGGTGCGGGGCTGCGCGGGCGGGCGCGGACGGCAGCGGGGTTTGCCTGGGCTGGTCGAGCACCTCCAACTTGGAACTGTCCACCGGCGCCAGCTCCTGAACATGAGCCTCCTGCCTCTCTACCTGCTCGGATTGCTCCTCAGTAGCGGGCAAGGTAGGAGCGGGGCTGCTGCTTGCCTTTTTTTTTTTTTTTTTTAATTATTATTCTTACCTATACGGTCTCCTCGCTCAGATTAACATATAACCGGAAAAGAAGCGGAGAAAAATAAAGCAATGTATCACCCTGGAACCAAATTAAAAAGGACCTAAAACTTGCTTCGCCGTCCCCCCCCCCCCCCCCCCCCTTTTTTTTTTTTTAAGTCTTCAAGGCAGGGAGAGGAATCATTGAGGAGGAAAAAAAAAAAGCTGGAAGGTGCTAAGTGCAGTTAGCTGCTTTGCATGAGGTTTCGCCTTTTTTGGGGGGGGGGGGGGCGATAAATGTGGGAGGGAGATCAAGCGATTATAAAAGATATATGTGTCAGGGATCGCGCTTTAAAATACGCGTCTGCTTGAGGGGAAGGCAACGTGGGCTTCATTTTTAGTAGCGAAGTGCTGTCAGCAGAGCCAGGGAGGAATCTGACCTGAAGTCTGCCTGTCGGGGTTTCGCCTCTCCCGAAGGCTGTTCCTCTCCCTCTGCGGGGACACGGGGCCCCCCCGGCTCGGGGGGGTGGTGGCGGGGGGGTGGGGGCACGGCCGCGGGCGTGTGCGTGGATGCAGAGACTTTTCGCAAGGAAATAACGCGGCGGAGGCAGGTGTGTGCGGAGACGGGGCGTGCTGGGGTTACGCCTCTGGGCGCTGTTCGCCTTTTGCATATGTATGTGCATATATACATACAGCGCTTCGTAAAATACGGACTTGGGGGCTGTGGCGTGGCTGGGGTTTTTTTGGTGGGGTTGGTGTTTTTTGGTGTTGAAATTTTTATTTATTTTCGGATGTCACCGATGTGATTACTTGAGGATTTGTGCTACTTCGGGAGACGGGGAGGGGAAGGGCCGCCGGGAGCGCGATCGTGCGCGGCGAGGGTGCCCCTGGCTGAGGGTTAATCGCGGTGTTTCGGAACTGTTGGGGCAAGTTTCTGGCGTTCGTTTGGGGCCGAACGAGGCTGCTGAGCCGCGCGGGGCTGCCGGTGCCTCCTGTGGGATGCCCTCTGCCAGGCGCCTGAAAGCGCTACATTGCCCGCACCTGAGGGGATGGGCGGGGGCCCGCGCTCGGGGCCTTTTTAAGGAGGTTTTAGGGGGGAGGGGAGGAAAAAAACCCAAAAAGTAACCCCCCGGTGGGTGTCAGCGGAGGCGTGGGAGCGGCGGGGACCGGCCCTGGGGTCCCCGGCGCCGCCGCCTTGCAGCAGGGGGCGGCAGAGCTCCACGGCGGCCGCCGGCGCTCGGGCAGTGCCCGCGCCGGGACGGGGGCGGCTTCGCCTCCCCGCCGCCCCCTCCGCCCCCGCTGCGGGCACCCGGGGGGCGCCCCGGGGGGCGGGTAGGCGCAGGCACCCGCGCTCCGGAGCGCCGGGGCTGGATGTCTCACCCAGACGCTACACGGTGTCTCGTGAGGGGGTAGCGAGATCTGTTGCGCCTGAGAAAGGGGGGGGAGGGGGCACTATGCCTTGAGGTATTAAGACTGCAGCTCTGAAGGTCTCCTTCGGTGCGTTTATCGCTAAACCTCATACCATACAGACGTTTTATCTCGGTGATAAGTAGCAAAGAGCCACCAGATGCTCTCAATTTGTATAGAAATGCTTCTGTGCTTTTGCCACCTCGGGATGAGCTCTGGAGGTCTCCTGATTAGCAGCGATTCAGAAACAGTCCGGAGGCTTTTCAGCATAGCCAGCGCTGGGATGGCAAAGGAGGAGGAGAACGGGGAAGCTTCCTTCAGGCTTTGCATTGATCTACCTAGGTGTAATGTGTATAGAGATGTGGTCTGTGGTTCCTCTAACGGAGGAATGGTAGAAAGCTAGTTTGTGAAGTGTGATTACTGCAGCGTAGGAGGATTACATAGTTTTGGTATCTTACTATCATGAATGTCAGGAGATAAAGAATGGAGTGAAATTCTAGATGCTATTAAGCTGAGTTTTAAAAATTATAGGGGATAGATACAAGGGGGAGATGGAAAGAAGAGGAGGAAAGCTGAATAAATGAATATAGATAGTAAGTTGTTATTAGTCTCAACTTAAAAAAAAAAAAAGCTTTTTTTTTTTTTAAATAAAGGGAGTGAATAGTATTGGTGGGGGGAAGAGTACGATTTTTGAATTGGCTGTAGAAATAACAAGAACATGCAGCGTCAATCCACAGCAAGGGATAGTAAATGGGAGTGAGGAAACATCTGCATATGGAAAATATTCCCATTTAGGTTGCTAAGGAGAGGAAAATTCTACAGTGTTTGTTTTGTTGTTTTTTTTTTTTTTAAATTAATAAGCATCATCGTGGTGAGGGATTTATTGTGCATTTTTTATTTTTTGACACCTCCTTGAAGTAATCTTGAATTTCTTGATGTGACTCAAATCATTTGAGAGGCTATTCCAAAAACTCTTGGGTTTTATGTTCTTTTGGGAATGCAGTGGTGGGGAACACTTACATCATCAACTAAAGGTTGTGATGTTTGTGAAGGTGTTTTTTTCTCCCTTTGTTTTTAAGAAAACCAGTGTTATCCGAGTAAATAAATGATGCTTATAACTTTTTTTGATGTTAAAGTAGAGATGGAGAAGAGTGTGGATGGTTAAGAAAAAGACACTAACTAGATTCGGATCGTTTGCTTTGGAAATACTGAAAGTCTTAGGTTGAGGATTTCTATTTCTAAGAATATAGCTGCAGTAAATTTTATGAAGAATGACTGAAGCTTTTTCTTTGTGAAGTGCTAGTGTTAAAGACTGGGGGGACGGAACTGTGATGTATTTGTTCCATTTCAGAAAAACAGAGCAGTTTCTGAAAATAAGTAGCAGACAGGAACTCCCTCCCCCAGCCCCTTAAGTTAAGAGCTTATGAATGTCATAATTATCTATCAGGGCCAAATATTCCCTCTCCTAATTTCATCACAAGGGAGGAGTTTAACTGGCAATGTTATTACGCAAAAACAAAAGGATTTTTTTCTTAACCTTTCAAAGCTGTCCAGACAATTCATCCGGAGTGAAAGCCCCAAATTTAATTAGCTTTGCTTTAATACAAAATGAAACAAAACACACACCCCCCACACACCCCAAACCAACAAAATAGCCTACTCCACTGTAAATCTGCTTTTTAACATACGTAATGATACAACACTCAGAAGAGAAGGCTCCATTGGTTTTTGCCAGTGTCTGGGGACACCGACTTAGAGGATGCAATGGATGTCTTTCCAGATTGCAAAATCCTATTTCTTTTATCACTCCACATAATACACGTTTCTTTAGGTTAGCAAATTTGTGTTAAGTTGCAGTAGAAAATGTTTTGCTTGTAGAATTTATTCTATTTTGTGCTCATCCAGGAGATTCATAGGAGTGAGTACTTGTTCAGTCATTGTGCTTTAAGTTTCCTCTTTTCACTGCTTTGATACCGAGTTTGTTTTTGTTTTTCCTGAAGAGTTTCTCTTTACAAGTGCTTATAAGGGACTGCTTGTTAATAAGGAACATCCCCCAAAAAGAGATGCCAGCATGCGCGTGTGATTCAACACAGTGCAGTTGCTTTCTAGAATCCTGCTTCTTTCTGGTTTTTTGCATAGGGAATCCATGAAATTTGGAACTTTTGCAATCAATGAGTTTGTCTACTGGATTAAGTGGAACTAATATTTTATTCCAATTAGTATACTGAAATATGAAACATATCCTGAGACTTCAGCTAACCATTGTTTTCTGCTACCAGTTGATTTATACAACTGCGTTAAGATTAAAATACATCTACTACCTTATCTTCTCCTTTTCACCCTTCAAAAAAATGAATTCAGACAAAAAGTAATGTTTGATGCTATTTTAGCCTATGTAACTCCTTTTCAGGTGGAGATGAGAATCAAAATATCTGCCTGAAAATAAACCTTGACTGATGAGATATTCTAAAAGATTGACTTAAGAGTGGATGGTTGAGAAATATGTAGAGAGTTTTGTTTCATACACTCCTATACAAAATGGAGTTACAGATATTTTTATCGTTTGCAGTCACTCTAAATCATGAAATGTATGAAAGATAAAGTCATAGAGGTAAAGCTTTAAAGTCTTTTTAAAGAGATTGACTTTCTTTTACAGCACAGTTCATGCATTTATTTAGGTAACTAATTATTTTTATCTATGGGAATGTTATTGGAGTGTTATGACCAATTTATATATGACTCACCTTTCATGGCCTTCTTTTCCAACAAGTATTTTGAGAACAAATACTGTATTTGTTTGCCCTTTCATTGACCTTTTCTTTGAGGCACCTTTCCCAAGTGATTCATGTTTACTTACTGATTTTTCTTCCAATTCACTCCAGTAATCCCCCAGTTACATTCAGCACATGCCATTTGATTCCAGCATAGTTGAGTCAAGTTAATATGACATTTTTGGGAAACACATGTTTTAACTACACTGTAATTCATGGCTGTGAGTTGAAAATCCATTATTGAAAGAGCAGGGCATAGACTTATTTATCCAGATTCTTTATCTGGACATAACTAGTATTCATATTTTAAACAGTTTATATCAACTATTTCATGCCAGATGTTTTATGGGGTTTTTTGTTTGTTTTTAACACTCACATTTGTTTTATAAAATAAGGGCAATATATTTGATGAAGTGTATCCTGAGGTTTGACATGTCCCTCGTCATTTGAATTTTATTTTCAATTTCTCTTGAAATTCAGAAATGGGAGAGATGTGAGAGAAATCTTACAGATATCCTGATGGATTCAAATCTGAAGGCTCATTGGAGTCTGATATACTAGATCCAGGCCTATTGGTATCTAATATATCTTATTATCACTTTTTGTTTTGACCTATTCAATTAATCATGACCTAATTCTGACCTAGTAATTATGTCCTGTCCCCTCCCTTCCCCCCCCCACCCCCCCCCCCCCCTTAGTGTATTTAACTGCTTTCTAGTTTAAGTATTTGACTAAAATAATTGAATTTTGGGTAACTAGTTTAAAACTCAGAATAATTTGAATAGTGTAGAGAGCATTCAGGGTGCTACTTGGTGTTACCTCAAGAATTTGAGGATGTCCAGCTTCAGTAACATAATTCTGCATTCTTTCACAAAATCTTCTCATTGCTTTTGTAGTTCAGTTTCTCTTAATACTGTGATTGTATGGATTTGGATATTTTTTTAAAGGATATCAGGAAAATGAAAAGAATTTAAAATAGCAAGATACTCTTTAGATGTCTTGTGTTATAACATCTTGAATGGGTTATCTTCCAAAAAAAAAGGTACTAAGCTTCTTATTTTTGTTATATGGCTAAATTTTTATGTTAGTCGTTATCATTTGACTGATGATATTGTTAATTGGAGAAGACACTTTCTGATCTGCTTTGCTGTAGACGAGCTCAGAATCTGCCTCTTAATTTATTGAATGAAAAGAATAAAAAAGAGGAATAAAAAAGAACATAAACAGGGAGAGTCATTTATCTGGCTACAGCTATTTGTGGTGACAGCTTATGATATTAAAATCTTTTTGTATTGGAAAATAAATCTATTTAAAAGTTACTTAATTTTGTGGAAAGGAAACAATACGTGTGCATACACAAGTCTACTTTTTAGAAAACCTAGTTTAAGAAGACCCCTGAGCCTTTGAATAATCTGCATTTGAGTAGCTCCATGGAAGAACTGTTGGTTGCACTAATCCAGAGGCTGTCACACTGAACAGAAGTCAGTTTTTGTCAGTGAGTTTTGGAGCTGTGGAGTATGTGAAAGCATCTCTTGAAATGGCAGGAGGTAAACAGATTTCATTTTTGAAATAGCATGAGATGGGACAATACGATCCATTTATGCTGCTGTTACGATTTAGGAAATTCTGATTAACAGAAAATTTCTCTCTTTGCATCCATGCATCAAAACCTAGATCATTAATGGCATGACATGGGAGTAGTGTCTTGAACTACAAATACAAAGTAAGATCTACTGCAGAATGAGATCTTTATAATGTACTTATTAAATGTGGAGATGACTATGAGCGTTGTGGCCAAACTCTACTGATTCTAATCAGAGGAGAATTCCCATTGACTTAAGTTTGTATTTGCATGGGAAACAAACAGGACCAGTTACTTAAAAGCAATTATTTTACTGTCTCAAGTAAGTTAATTTGGGAAGGAGGTAGACAGTGAAGTGTATCAACTAAAAATTCATTACATGGTTTCTGCCTGTTTAAGAACACTACTACCATTTAAAAAAACAAAACCGAACACCTTCTGAAAAGTTTTACCTGTTTTCTGCTCCTTTTGGAAAAGAAAAAAGCACTTGTTTGATTTCATGTGTTCTTTAATGTAATACACCAGGAGCATTGCAAATAGGATGAAGAGGTCAAGTCTGAACCTGTTAGAAATTATTTGTTCAGTAAGCCTGGAGATCTACTAACCAAGGCTGTCATTTGCCACCAGTTTCCATGATCTAAGTATAATCTTATCTGAAATAGCCAGTCTGTGGATGGACACTATCCAGACAAACTTGGGAAGCAACATTAAGTACTATGGGGGTTTAGTCAGCTTCTTCATTGGTCTTGCCTATCATTACTGAAATAAGTTTCCTCAAATCCAAGTACTATATAAGTTCCTTCAAGAGCTAGCTTTCCATAAAAAGCATAAAACATCGACATGTTAATTTATGTTTCTTTAAGATGTAGTGGTTCTTTTCCAGAAAAAAAATGAAGATGAGAGGGGAGTAGAAGTGGCTCTCTTCTATCTTTCCCAGTTAAGTTTTTCCTCTTACCTAAATTTTTATTGTGACTTTAAATAAAAAACAGTGTACCCTTCTAGTATTCTAATTACCTGAGTAGTATTGCTAAACAGCAGACAAAGGTTGATGAATAACTTCATAATTCAGCAAAATCCAAAGTAATACGTAATAGACCTGGGGCATATGAATAACTTATTAGGGTATGAATGAAAATTCCCTTTTCAAAATGGCGCTTTCCAGTTAGCTAATATTAAACTGATTATTTACATTGCAGTTGTAGCCTAAGTAACAGTATCAGTTGTTTGACTGGCTATGAGCTGAGATTCATACTTGGAATTCACATATGAAGTTCATACAAGAAGTTGCTGTCCTCATCACTTTCCCCGAGAGGTGCCATTTGGAGCACACTGCGAAATCAGTTTAAAAACAAAATCATCGCCATCAATTTTCTTGCTCCTAAAACACATTGCAGCATATTCAGTCAAGCTGCAAGCAATTTCAAACCCATTAACTTCGTAGACCCTTGTACCGCAGCTGAATTTGGCTTGTATGAAGTCAGGTCTATGCTTAAAATAATGAAGTATTTAAAAAGAGAGAGACACAAAGCTGTGTATGGCAATCCTTGTGGCATGTGTCACAGATAGACATAAACAGGTAGGGAAAGGTAATTCTGTCTCTTACTATGAGTAGTTTTCTGTACTGATCACACAAAATGAATTTTCTTCTTTATTATAACAGGAAAGATGTAATCAGAACTGCAATGTTGTTATGTCAATATTATGTCATTATGTTATCTTAATTAGTCAAAGCAAAATGAACTAAAAATCAGAGGTTTAGGGGAGAGGGTAGAAAAGGAGGATGCGTTAAATGTACTGAAGACCAGCTAACAGGAATAACATAATATAGCATTATTTTTAAAGTTCTTGAATATCCCTTACTCATAAACTGGGGTGCTTACTGGATCAGAACAAAGATCAATGTACTCCACTGATCTCAATCCAACAGAGACTCAAGGCAAGAGTCGTAAAGAAACAAAATACAGAACAAGAACAGTGTGGTACTTCTGTCAGTGCACCCTACAATGTTCAGGGATATGTCAGGTTTTATCTATGTGATCTTCCTTAATAATCTCAGCAGATCTTTGTTGCATGAATTTGTTCTTAAACTTGTCAATACTTTGATCTACTTGGTACACTGTGTCAACAACTTAAACAAGGGAAAATGCTGAAAGAAGCCTGAAAATTGTAATGTTCAGTCCCTTAGTTGCTGTGTTGTAAGTAATGGAGTAATACTAATTCCTTTCTCAACTCTTCCATGACATTCATAGCTCTATGTACCATAGAGAAGCTGCCCATCTCTTGTGTGACGGGCTCAGAACTAAATGTTATATTCACGGACTTCCCAGTGATTTAGTTACATTTTTTTTTTTTGTTCAGTGTTTCTTTCCTACTTTTTTTTATTTTCCTGGCCTTTTGGTAATGGTTATCTTAATTTAACAAATAGTAATGTGAAGCACTTGAATTTTAGGCAGATCTGCATCAGGCCAGTTGCAAAAAAACCCCCCTCCTTGTTCATAAGTATCTCTTTTGCACTGCAGTCAGTGTTGCAATTCCTGCCTTACAAGGGGGTGGGGGCTAAAAGCGTTTGAGCAGTTACTCTGGTAAAATGAATTCTGAGAGAGATTTGATTGCTAGGAAGATGACTCCCAGGGATGAACACACAGAGAGTGCAGAGGTACTTGAAAGGAAAGCATGATGTATGAGTAAATGGATATAAACCGTCTATAAAAAAACTTCAGGATGAAAATTAATTTCTGGCCAAAAAGCAGTGACTCTGGAGCATTATAAGAGCGAGAGGGAAAAAGTATGGTTATTCTTAAGATGGTTCTTTATTAATTTATGAAAGGATTACATTTAATGGGTCCTCAGAATATCCCAGGAGATCCCTGCAAATGATGTGTTTCTAAGACATTCTTCATATAAAGCTTCTCAAGATGTAGGGGAAAAATAACTTTCAAATTGCTGAACGATACTTTCTGGAAAATATAATTACTTGAATGTTTCTTATCCATTAATAGCTGTTACATAGCAGATACTACTTCCTAATGCAGTAAGAATTGCCAGAGTTTCTTTGGTACCTGTTGCAAATTCTGCTGGTGTCACTAGATGTTGTCCATACATTTAAAAAAAAAAAAAAATTACTCTCTACAGTTGTTTCTGGGAAAACTTCACAAAATCAGATGCTTGGATGTCAAAAACCTTTTTTCCATTTTTTTAATGTCTAAAAATTTTTTTCTCATTTGCTCACATCTCTTTGAAAGTGGAAGAAAACTGTTTTTAGCAAATGCAGCCTTAAATTATTTATTTGCATATATAACAATAATAGAGAATTAAAAAGATAAAATTGCACAGCATTGAAACACTGTGTTGTTTGCTAATCACCTGAATGATTTTTGTATCAGACATCCATATTTCACAATGGAATGTTTGCTTTTGTTGCTTTCTGTTGGCTTTTTGTTCCTGAAATCTAATTTTGTAAATCTTATCTGGGATTTGAAATTCCAGATGAATTATGCCCAACTGAGCATTGCCATCAGTAATAAATAATGCAATAATTCATGTACTCCTGTGCTTTCTGTGTTGGGGAGTAATACCCTAACTGTAGACTTATGAAAAAACAAACGCTGACTTTTTCCAATGAAGACTATCTATGGTATAATATGAATGCTACGTCTATTTCTAGCCCGTATAATTTATTTTAAGAAAATCATGTTATGCGAGATGAGTTCTGCTGACAGAACTGTGCACACCCTGCAGCCATGGAACTCCCACTGAAGTCGATGGGAGACTTGTGTGCCAAGAGTACTGTTTCGGGGGTTGTACTGATTGCAGCTTTCAGGGTCTGATTGAAGCTTTCAGGAGTTGTATAACTTCCATGTGAGTATGTGGGAATTTTGATTTAGTAAAGAATAGAAAATCAAGCCCTAACTTTATGTATATTTAAGTAGTGGGCATGTTTATAAAGTAGTGCTGAAAAAGTGTGGGGCTAATCCAACAGCACAGAACTAAGAACTAAAGGGGTGTTCTGGTGTGCCAGGTTCTATGCAAGATAATGAGACAAAAAGGATGTCTTTCTCTATGTTGTTTTTCTTAATAATAAAACCAAAGACATATTGTAGGTATTGAAAGCTACTAATTTCATTTTCTCCATCTGGGAACATATGAGACAGTTGAGCTTTGTGCAATTAATCATTACGGTCACTTAGTTGTTGCAGACCAGGTCATAGCTGTGTTGGAGTTTACCATTCAGTATAAAAATTCATCATTTGGTTTTGTTTGTGTTTTTGAGAGTTTTGATTTACTTGTTTGTTTTGGTCTGTGGTTTTGTGGCACTAGTCAAAATTGTTCCTTGGATGTTCAGTATTCAGATCATGCCTGTAGGTCTGTAAGCGTACTGTCTGAGTGATCAGATGTTAAATGGATTTGTGCCAGTTTATGGCAGTTCCACACGTTGGGTTCAACAGCTTTTAGCATCTAGTCAAAATAATCCTCCTTAGCACCTTTGCATTACATTTCTGTGGATGTCTTTGGATTATACAGCCTGTGTACATACAGAACTTAACGTTGCTGTGTTTGAGAACTCTCTCACAGGTGGTGTTTTCTATACAGTTCTCCTAAACTCATGGTGGACTTGTTCTGATTTTACCATTCTTCGAAGTAAATTTACAAATGTTTGTTTAATGTCACAATAGTGGGTTTCACTTCTGAATGTATGATACAGTTCTAAGTGCATTATTTGCTTACATGCTGCTAATTTTAAAATTAATTTTGTTCTTATATTCACTTTTTCTGTATCATGTGCAAACATTAGTATAAATCAAAAGACTCCTAGGTGTGTTCTAAAGCCTCAGGAATCACCTGCTTCATTCTGTGCAGCCCTTTACGTGCCACACTCTGATAGCCCCTCCCACCCCCACCCCCCTTTTTATTTTTTTTGTCCTAGGTACATGAATGAACACTTTATCTGCTATATGTAAGAGCAGATCTGGCTGGGGAAACTATTGCTTCCTGTAAAAATGTTGATGAAAAGAAATACACTTTCTTATGAATCATCTATTTTGCATTTTTAGCTACTGAGGATCTCATTTAAAAAAAAAACAACAAACCAACAACCACAACTAAACAAAACCAAGAAATATTCCTTTTCAAGAGAAAAGTCCTTTTGCTGTTAGATGGAGTTCTGATATCTGTTGTTCTGTGCCCGTTTTAAACTGGGAAAGACAACTGTAGCCATTGAGTGGACTGAAAAATTAAAAGAAAAAGAGACTTTATCACATAAATTATTATAAAAGCTAGTCTAAAGAAATCTATCTTGATTTTTTTAATTGTGACTAGTGAATGTTGCTATTGCTTTAATGCACCTTAAATGTGTTTGTGACTGTTTTCCAGACTATGAAGCCCACTGAATACAGTCCCTGAAAGGTTTCTAGATAATCTTTGTTTACACACAAAGGAATGAAAGTTAGCCCTGCAGAACACCTTTTCCTGTTCATAACCACACTGAATCTATTACATGTGACCTGCAGGTATTTAAGAAGTAACATCTGTATCTGTCAACCTATAGAACAATCCATGTCTGCAGTGATTTTCTATTTTTATATTTTCTGTTCTTTTCTGTGTTTTATTTAAAGTGGCATAATGAATTCTGTAACTACATTTGTGAATGTTTGATCAGAAAAAACAGTGTTGTAATGGGGGGGGGGGGGAAGAAGAGGGGAAACTCAAGCAGCAGGAAGGAAGGAAAACCTAATATTTATTGAAGGTGCATGTTTTCCTCAAAGAAGAGACACTTCTCTCCTTGGTCGTTGGGTTTTTTTATTTGTTTGTGGTGTGTGTGGTGGTGTGTTTTTTTTATTTTGGAGGGGGGAGCTGTTAAAATTCTGTTTTCATAGTCCAGATGTATTTTAAATCATCACACAGTTTCACATAATGGCTCTGAAAGATTTTAGTCTTAAGACTGGAAGATAAGCCTTACTTGGAGGTATCTTCTGCATGACAGGCCTTTTGTGTTTAGTGCTGAGTTGTGTCTTTGTGTTTTCTGTCATGAGAACACTGAAGACTGAACAGAGGTCAATTGGACTGTTTCCTGGAGATAGTGAATGTTAAGAGCCATGTTTGTGGAAATCATGGCATGCTGTGTGGTGTTGTTTTCTGTTAACATCAGATTCTATTCTTTTTACCTACTGTTGACTCTTAGGAAACCTTGGTCACTTCTCTTGCAGATAGGCTATTGTGAGGTTTTTAAAATGTCGGGAAGAGGCCATCCAGGCATCCTCACAAGTGTTCATTAGATTCATAAAAACCTAGAATAGCTCTACTGTTCATATTTCCATTTGAACTGTAGCCCCATTTGCAAATATGTGTGTTCTAAGTTTTATTTTGCTTGAATTATCAAATAAGTTTAAAAAGTAATATCTTAAAATTTTGTTACCTGAGGTTTTTCTGGAATTCAATCCTAAAAATAGCTGCATGCGTCTATGACAAAGAATTACTAAAACAGCAAAAATGAGAATATAAGCTTTTCTAAGCAGTTGTTAGGGGAAAAAAAAAGCAGTCAGGTCTTAAAGACTTGGAAAAGAATAGTGGAAGAACAAGAGGAGGATTGTAAAAGGAGAGGTATGGAGAATGCAGCTGTACTTGTGTACAGGTAACTCATGTAACTTTTGTATAACTGGATGTATTTTAATACAGCAGAGTTTCTTTGTGTTTTAACCTTGGGAATGTAGAGAGCTTGAGACTCAACATTTCAGCAGAAGCTTTAAAACTATATGTAAGAGCTGTTGAAATTACATATTTAAAACCAATCATATTTCATAAATTCATAAAATCAATCACCGCCTCCTTCTGAGTATCTATGAATATTCATACTTCTTCCCCAGATGACTTGCAGAAATCATGATACGCCTTCCAAATGGATATATATAGTTGGTTCTTTGAAGTCAATAACACAACTTCTATTTAACTTTTCTAGTGCTTGGATTTTGTTTAGTGTACTCTTGCTTAGGTACTGAAAGGAATGTTTTGGGAAGCTTCCCTGCCTGCAGCCATGGTGATAGCATGAGAGGCACAGACAGGTGGCTCTGTGCTGGCTCTGCAGAGGTCTGTTAGTGGTCTGAGATGCACTCATCCTTTCCTGGGTTCCACAGGGCTAAAAAGAACATGTCCCTTCCTTCCTGTAGGGACTACTCAGATGAAGAAAACTATAACCTATACTAACCCAAACAAGTTAAATTATGACGACTATTGATAGCATTTACCACTGGAGTAACTCCTTACCGAAAGGTAGTGCACCTTGGTCAGAGATACAAGGACATTTGCTTTTGCCCTTTTTTTTTTTTTAATTGGAGAGTACTTTTAATTTCTTTATTCAGTTGGATCTTTAACACTTTTTTTTTTTAATTTCTCTGGTCTTTAATTAGCATCTTCTTCCATGGAGTTCATTATATTTTTTGGGGGAAACATGAAAACTAAATGCTTACAAGTTTGTGTATCATTTAAATACTTCTTGAAGGTGATGTGAGTATCTCAGTAAAAAGTATCCTTTTTGTTACTTAAATGAAAATGGTTTTGATTTTTTTCTCATGTTTAAACAGGCTGCTTGACAAAAACAGTTATAATTTTATTAGAAGTTATGATTTGTTGCATGAGTGTGTACCTTGATTTTCTAATCTTGATTGGTCTGTAAAATCAACAAATCTGTCACTTTGGTAAACGAGATGTTTTATTTAATCTCCAGTCTTTAATGCAGCCTTCTAAAAGAGGGATCTTTTTGAGTGCAAAGTTCGTTGTCATGTTGCTAGTGTGTGTTTCTGACCAGAATGCAAAGTAGCTTTAATCCATACATTCTTTTTTCCTGTACTGGGATAGCTGCCAAATCTATGTCAGCGGTTAACTTCTGAATGTGTCAGCTGTAACAAATACAGTTCATTGTTTCTTGACTAGTTAACAGCTAGTTAAAAGGCAGGAACAGCTCAAATGAAAGGGAAGTACTGTACATTTTGTATCTAAAATATTCAGGCTGTTAAAACTACTGAGAGAAAGAAAAAAAAAAAACCAACAAAAAACCACCAACCAGTTCTAGGAGGGATTTTTAGGTAGACAAAAATACTTCGCTAATTCTTCAAATCAAAACATGCCAGGTTACTGGATAATGAAGTTACCTGATGAAATTCTGGTCAGTTACAGGTAATTTTCAATAAAGGGTTATATAATTCAATATTTAAGCCTCTGTTTCACCATGTCAAAAGCAAAACACCACCACTCCCAAAAAAACCCTACAAGAAATCTCTCTTGAACTGTTAGAATAATATCTGAGATACTGGTTAGAAAAAGAATATCACAGGAAAGAAAAATGCCTTCACTTATTCAGAGAACCAGAGAGTATGAAAATTATCATCTAGAGCAAAGTCCAAAATCACAGTTGAGAAGGGTGAGTTAACGATACTCTTCCTCCTCACAGACATATGTTTTCAAATTTTTAATGTCTTTTTCATTTGCAGGCTGTTTGCACCAAGTCACAACAACTTTATATTCATGTTTTGCCTATATTTTGGTAAATTTTCCTCTGCAAGTGAAATGTGAACAGTTTACTGTAAACATTTTAAAACCACAGTGTATTTAATTAGTTCTTTAAGCTTCATGTAGACCTCTTTCCTAAATTTTAGCTCAAGTATCCCAGCAGAAAAGTTTTGCAATTCAAACTGCAATTTTAGTATATGTAAGACTTTTTTCTATAATTTTATCTTAAAGTATATTTTTGTATATTCTGTCTTGTTGAGCTTAAGATGAAAATACTGGTAGTAAATGAAGACAAAAGAGACTGTTTTAACAGGTGTCATACTGAATATCTTGCATAAGAGAGCAGATTCAGTTGTTTTCTCACAACAATGACAGGTGCTGGAACTCTGCAGAGATGCAGAATTATTTTTGCTGACTAGCTCACTTGAGCCCTGTTATTTTCAAGTTGCAGTAAGTGAAAGGTTTGAATGTCCTATTAGGCAGAGCAAAGACGGAGGAAGCCATGCAATGAAATGCCAGTAATCTAACAAGAGGAGAAAATTTATATTGTTATATATAAAAAGAACCCTTCTGGAAAACACAAATCGGGATCATACTGAATGTGTGCTTTGAGTTAGAAGAGGAACTTCAGCGATTGACAGTGGGCTATACTGCTGGGTGAACTTTTAAATGCAAGGAAATTTGTGGAAAAAATCTTATCATTTGCTTAACTTTTATTTTTGAAATAAGTTATGTATTTTAAGAAAGTGAAGGAGGGGGGAAAAATGGTCTTTGCATAGCTAGAAATCATAGACTTTCTGTATAGATTTGTGGAATAAAATGTTACCTCTCAACTCATTGAGAGTGGTGCAGCCTGTGCAGAAAGTAGTATTTACACGTAATGTACAGATTGTGAATCTACAGTCCCAGTCCTTCAGCACTTATTCCTCCAGCTCTGTGCTGCCCCCACCCTCATTCCCCTAATTTCCTTTTCACACAGGAGTACTGTTTCATTTAAAAAGGGACTCCAGACAGTGGTTTCCCCTATACATGAGTCAGAACACTTTATATTTGTAATGCCTAATTCTCTGTATCTGTAGAATAGTGGTTGTGAGTCACAAGCAGGATTTGTTTGTCTACCCTCAAGTTAGTCAGTGTGCATGGTAAAGACAGGAGTGGCACTCTTCCCACCCCTCCCCTTCATCTTATGGTGGAAGATCTGTGAGCCTTAGGTATCTCAAATTGTTTTGTCTGCTAAATAAGAGATCTAGTAATTCCTGTCTGATACACAAACTATCTTTGACTCAAGTTACACACTTACAGCTCAGTTCTTTCTGAAATCTCAACCACCTTCATCATCATTTCCTACTGCTACTTTTTGTAACTCTTCTTGAGCATGCTGGTGACTGTGGAACACATTCTAAGGCATCCCATGCATTCCTGAATCCAGGATCTGTGAAATTATTGCAACGCCAAGATTTTGTAAGGAGGGGAAGAAGGTATTAAAAAGAGCAAAGAGGAACTGAACGGTGGGGATAATGATAGGAAGATTTCTGCATTTCAAGTGGAAGCCAAAATGAATGAGCAGATAATCTGCATTCCATGATCTTGAATGAAACTGAAAATCCAGTGGCAAATGCTGTACCTTTGTTTAGAAGGTAGAAAATAGATGTCTGGCCAGTACAGGCTTGCTGCTCTAACACAAATAGTGTGCAAGTCTGTATATATGTGTGTATGTAAATATATATATCTCTCATGTAGCTTTCAAATATAAATAAAATTACTTATGTAGTTATGTCATTGTCCCAGATTCCAATGAAATCTGTTCTTTTAATATTGTATGCAAGTCTGGTAATCCATTTTCAAGAATAAGTGTTCATGCAAGATGAGAAAGAAGGCATCAGGGCATGAGATAAAATGGGCTTGTCTCCTTTGAAGTGGAGAGGGGATATGTTTGGAGTCTCTAAAAATTCCAGAGTGGTAAGTGGAAAGAAGGAGAATTATTCTTTATTTAAGTTAAAGTATGTGCTTGTTGCAGGAACAAATGGGTTTGAGCTGACTGAACAATTTTGGTCTGAAAATGTAAAGATTACTTCCATCCATAAGGACAAGGAAAATGTGAAACAGCCTTTAAAATAATGGTTGTCTAAAACTAAGTGATTTTAAGAAAGAGGTAAAGGGATTTGAGAGGGATGTTGTAATGCTGTACCTACAGAAGGACACTAGAATCTTTTACCCCAAAAGTGCTGTTCTCCTGCATTCTTGATTGAGTTATTTTTGGAATTAAACCCTGAAATTTCTCCTTTAAGTTTGTATTTAGTAAATGAAGTACATTGAAATTAACTATTTAATTATGTAATAACAGTTAATAATGTAAATAATCCATACTAAATAATAGCATATTTGTTCAGGAAATTGTAGAACTTTCAAATGTGTAAAATCTGTACAATGATTTACCATGCAATGAGAATTAACTCTGTTTTCACTCATGTCATGTCCTCATTATGAATTAGCGATGATTAATTAAGTCCAAAATCTGAGGTTAAAAATAAGTAGCATTTCACTAGTACCTTGAAGGTATGCCTGTAGAGTCTACTCTTGCACACTGAAAGAAATGCTTTCTAAATGCTTTGACTTCACAAAATAAGTAGCAGTTCTTAAGCAATGGAAATAATAGAAACGATGACTATTAGAAACACAAAAGCACGAATTTTCTGTGTAACTGACAAAAACTGTTCTAGGGATGTTTGAAGAAGAATCTGTTTTTTAGAGAAGCCATATCCAAGTAAGCTTCACCAAGCTGTCGCTGAAAACAGGAAATCAAATGATCAGTATTTGTATTCTCTGCAGAGATGATCTGAGAAAGTGACTCATCTTGAAGAGCAAGAATTTTACTTGTGACTTCTCTGTATGTTTTTAAACAATTAATAAGGTGCTGGAGAATCACTGTACTATCTGCAAAGAGAAATATTCAGAATTGCCAATTCTATTCATTAGTTGTAAGGCAATTATGAAATATAAAATACCTGGAACCCAGCAAATTATTATATAGGTGGAAGAATCAGAAAAAATAGCTGATTCTTTCTTTAACATATCTTTACAATGTTTTCATAAAGGACATCAGAATAGATGCCCTCCAATTTAACAGGAATTATATGAGTATAATAGAGTGTAATAGAAAAATGTATTGATTAAAAAGGCACCATAGATGGGCACATTTCATAGAGGACCTGAAGTCTGGGTAGAGATACTTGAGAAGATAATTTCCTGGACTGTAAGAACTTTGCAGCACACACTTGGTTGTGCATGTTTGTTCATTGTGGTAAGTAGTCTACAGTTTCATATTAGCGATATGCATAACTAACCAGATTCTAACAATTTGTATTGGGAGGGCAGGATACAATTGCCAGAACTCAGACTTCCACATTTGACACGTCATAAGTGCCAGACAAATTTCTGCATTCTCCCTATCATAATGTCACTAGTTTCTTCAATTTAGCTGGTTTATTTCTGGCATTCCCAGGCAGTACATAAGGCTGGAACCCCAGAAGACAGGCAAATGTTCTCCTAAATGTGCTCTATTTATGGTTTCAACTAATGCTATAGAAGCAACTTTCCCGAAGAAAAAGAGAGAATCGTAGTACCAGCAAATAAATTACATTCAACATGTCAAAGTCTAGTTCCATACACTCCTTAAAAAGAAAGGACAAATGGAAAGAGATGTTAGTCTGGAATGTTTCATATCCTCTCTTATGAAACAGCAGTATCCTTGGCAGGACATACTGTCCAAATCTTGTAACTTAGCAAACATTTCCTTCTTTCATTTATAGGTACTCTACTCATGCAAATCGAAGATGTTTAGGCTTTAGTTTAAAATTGCATTGCTCTGTAATTTTAAATTTCAATAGTTGACACAAAAAATAAAGCGTACAATGTTGGTCACATTGTTCTAATCAGATACATCTGACTTGCGTTGCTCTAATCAATGGAGGAAAGAAATTGATGCCACTATTAATATTAAGTTCATATGATTTGGAAGTATATCAAACTGTCCATGTATATGTCAAAGTACATAATTTCTTTGTAGTTATAGTTTGTGGCAGACAACATTTTTCCAGTCATCTTTTCCCAATTCTGTTGAATCCTGTTCACCACCTAATAGTTGCTTGAATGCCTTTTGCTTGAGCGTTAGCCTTGGACCCTAGTATACCATAAGAAAACATGGATGACAGTTTGTAAGGTAGATGAGCTTTTGCAAGTTTAGAAGATGCTAATTTGTTACTACTGCATGTAACTACTCTTCACATTCCAACCTTGTATATCTATTATTCTAGTATTTAATACAGACTGAGTGTTCTCAAGTTTCTGGAAACATCTGGTTTCTAGTTCATGTTTGAATGCTTTTCCAGGCTGACATTAAATCATTAAATGGCATCATAACTCCAATTTAATATGTCTTAGTCGATACATCTCATCAATGATTCCTTATTAGATATGAATCTTTAGCTTTTTGCAAAATACTAACCACAGGATTTCCACTTGTATTCTCTAAACATGCTAGGCTAAGTTTAATTCAGTGAGAGATTTCTAATTTAGAAAGAATGTGTTGGTTTTAAAAACACCTCTGAAACACATAATCTTCACTTTGATAGTTTATTCTTCATTTTATGACATATTAAAACTTGTGTCTAAGGAATACAGTGCAGATATTTTAAGTTAATTCATGTTTATTCTCTGTTTGCAATGTCATAATTCTGCTTTAAAAAAGGTAACCAAGTATAATTAAAAAGACTTCATATCTCTTGCGGTATCGATATATTTTTGTATTGTGCTCTCTGCCCAGAGGGGAAATTCTGTATTACAAATCAGAGCAAAAGGAACACTCTCAAGTACATACTATGGAAAAAATGAATTTAAAAGAGGAATGTAAGATGACTGATTTAAAAGAACAACGTATTGCTTTTAAAGAGCAATTACATATGAAGATGACATTATTTTTAAGTCCTGAAGGACTAAACCAAAACAAAAGTGTAATGAAGAGTAGGGAATGACATCCTAAATATGAAGAAAAGACTGATGCCCAATTTTAGTTTTTGAGTAATAGTAAATATCTGAAAAGTTATGTAAGTCCACAGCTAGATATGTAAAATGAACGAGCACTTTTCATATGAGAAACTGTCTCCCTCTTTGCTTTGCTATGCAATTTGTAGTAAAGCTAAATTGGAAGTTGTTTGCTTTTAGTTTTGTTTTGGCATGGAGCCAATTGTGAACTTCTCCACCAACCTAACTCCTTATCATCCTCCTGATAGCAGATCTTTTCTACTGGTGTCTGCCCTTGGAAAAGGGGCGAGTTTATAAAGGTGATGATGTGTTCTAGATACTGCAGTGTCTTTGGCTGGAAATCTCCAGAGGACCAAATGCTGATATGGTGTCTTCCTTGTTTCTCAGCCTTCTTTGCCTTCTCCTACTTGTCTTCATTACTTCCATCCAGCAAAGACTTCATGATGAAAGAAATGCGTGCTCTACCTTCCTGTTATCTAAAGCAGGGAGGTGCATATGAGTTTGGATTGCTGTGCTAGTGTAGATCACAAAAAGGGTGGGGTGACTCTACTACACCATTCAAATGTTGTTGTATTTGCTTATGTTTGTTTTCTAAAGCTGTTTGTGTTCCCCTCAAAGTACATATTGCATTGTGACGCTACGCAGTGCAAGCGGCATGACAGACCTTGAGGAAAACAATGTGTTGTTCCCATGTAACACTGCAGTCGGTCTCTGAAGAGAGCAGCCGGGTATTGTCTTTGACAATTGGGTTTTTTTTTTTTACTACTATCACTTAAAATACACACTTGTTTGGTTTCTGTTGATATGTGAGAGAAGCAGCAGTTCTGTCTAACTGGTCTCATGACCCGGTTGCCTCAAATTACTTTGTCTTTCGTTTCTGTTTAAGCAGTCATTCACATACACACACACACACTCTCTCCTTCAGGCAAAATAGTATAATGCTGCAGGATTGCATTTGAACTGGCTCTCCAGTTTGGTGACTGCTGCTGAGCCTTTATAATGAATTCTGTATGTTCTGAATCTTTAAAATCAAATCTGAGAAGATTTTCAGAATATTTTTTATCAAGTTTTGGCGTCTCTAGATATGTTAATATTGGCAATTCAGGTTCTGTTTTCATTGATGGTTTAATTTACAATAACAATTTTAAATTATGTCTCTATACATAAATAGGTAGCTTCTTATTAAATTATCTCCACCTGGTGGCAGTATGTCATAGCTAGCAACAGAGTAATAAGCAGAACTGGAGCACTCCCCCCCTCTTCTTTACAGAAACATAACATCAAAGCTGGTTAAATCAGATGAGTCATTTATTGCTTAAAACCCCCTGGAGATATGCATGAAATATTTTAAAGCTGAACTGTGGTGTCTTGTATATAATTTGATGTAAGCACTATATGGATCTTTAACTGATAAGTATCCCATGCATAAGTGCCTTCAAAATGCAAGTCAGTTGCCAAAAGCTCTATTAACACAACTGTATTAATGCCTGCATTACTTCACTTAAAAAGAACGATGCAGGTATTTTGATGGGTAAAGTCAACACTCAAAAATGTTTCACATATATCCTGCTTATTCCTGTAGTTATAAAATATGGATCAGGTTGTACAAAGTTTGCATAATGTGTTTTCTTCAGGCATGTTTTTGTAGTCTGTTGCAAAGAAATGCTCTTTGCTGAAGCGCTGAATGGCTGGTTTTCCTCAGTGAAGAAAGGAAACATTTTCAGAACAATAAGCACAGAATCAACCTATCTTATCAAAATGTTTTTAAGAACTTACCTACAGGACTTTTCCTGTCACAGTTGTCAGAACAAGGATTACATTTGAAGTTATACAAACAATTCCATATTATTTAAGAAAAGTACTATGTATGATTAAGATTTTTACAGAAAAAAACATAATTATTTGGTTATCCACAGCTGAGTGGTTATTTTGTCTTACAAATAAAGTAATCTTTTAAATGTTACATGCTTACGTCTCTATCTAAAATTACAAGACTACTCCAGAGTGATTCTGAGGGTTCAGTTGGAAAGGAAATTAGAGCTTATTCTGTATTTTCAAAAATTCCTATGACCGAAGGAAGCTACAGCATCCCTGGACGGTGTAAAGTGCTTTTACCAGCTTAATTCTTGTATGAAAGGTTACTTTAACATCATGAGAGACTTTTAAGGCAATGGTTGTGTTTTTTCCTGTGGAAAATACTTAGATTTTTTTGTTGTTGTTGAAAAATACTACACACAGTTTTAATTACTATAGCTTGAATCTACAATGGTCATGAACATATTTGCTTTGCTGATTTCCCCCTGTCCCCCAAAGAAACGAGTCATAGGGTCAAAATGTTTTTGATCAGAGCTAATTAGCAGCTGAGAACTTGTAGCAAATCATGTTTTGCTGATTGAAAAGCTTTTAAATTTATTTGTTTATATGTAGTATTATTTATCATCTGTTATATTTATAAACATTGGATCATTCAACCAATTTTTTTAATTTTTGTTGTTTTTAAAAATAGACCTCCACTTTGAAAAGGAAAAGTTAGCCTTTTTATTGTTGAGTTTAGGTGGTAGAATATGTTACTTCGTCGAACATCTTTATGCTGTGTAATTGTTTTGATATAGCTATTTACAAAGTATAGTGGTTTGCGATGAGTTCTTTATTGGTTTCAACACAATTCTAAAGAACTTACAGCTTGAGAACCTCATATGGGAAAGCTAAAAAGTGGTGTGTGTTTTTTTTTTTTTTAAAGGTTGGGGAAGCAAAGAAGAATAGGCTGGCCGCAATCTAAGAGGAAGCTTGTATCTTTGTGGCAAAGTCCATGCTCTGTTTTCAGACCTTTACTTGATGCGTGTGTGTAGGGTTTTTTTGTGTATAGATGAAATACTGCTTAAGTCATAGTTCTGGGTGAGAACTAAAGAATTCACCATTGCTGAAGTCGTTTTAGGCTTAATAGGCCACAGAAACTGTGATCTATAAGCACTAAACAGAAAGAGCAAGGGATGCAAGATAGTTAATTACTCACTGAAAGCATCACTTATGTGTGGTGAGACTTAAAATGTTTGGTTATTTTTCTGTTACCTTATTTTTCTGTTGTGTGAGGTGCATAAAATATGAATTCAGGGAAGAAAGGGGAATGGCAAAGAATCACAACCAAGCAGATAATATTTACATAGCAGAACAACCAATCTCTCTTACAAGCCATAAATATGGGAATACTATGTTGATTTGTCATGCTGCATTCATCTAATTGGCTGAGGCAAAGTTTCTATTAGGGTCTTTTTTTCTCTGTATCTTAAGTTTTGTGTGGAAAAAGGCTTCTATTTTTCTTTGATCTATTGGGTAGTTTCTAGGCTGATAATGTATTTCTGAATTTATCAATAAATTGCTAGTTATTATTTAAGAGCTATAAAAGTGAAACTAATTTAAAAAAACCTAGATGCTAATTATCTGTTTTCTTTCTTGGTTTATATAGTAGTATATTTCAGCCTGCAGCTGTTGAACTGACCAGCTCTAACTGACTAGATGAGGATCAGCTATAGGGTAAATTATGTGATAAAATTGTCCTCATTAATGAAAGTGAAATTTAAGCAATGAAGAATTTCCTGCTTTATTGACTGCAAATATTTTTATTATAAAACACTATCACTACTTTTAGCTTTTTTTAATCATACAAAAGTGATAAATAAGAAACATTGAAGATTGTTGAGGAAGGTTTGATTTCCATGACAGAACTCTTTAGCGGGAAATTTAGGGACCAAGTCAAATACTATGAAGTACTGAAGTACTTCTTCAGACCACCGGATCCCCAGTTACCCATTTTCTCTCAGAAAATTGTACCACTTGTAGGTCTGATGCTTTGTGTTGTCCCTCTGGGAAAGCAAGAAGGCTTCTCCTGCAGCCTGCTCATTGCTCTTTCTGTGTACAGGGTGAAGGGACATAGCAGCCCTGTGAAGCCTGCTTTTTCACTTTCTGTATATACCTTCTCTTATAGGAAGCCTATGGGTGCCTTATTTCCTCTGCGCAGTTCCATATCTTGAGTCCCATTCATGTCTTGGTGGTTAGTTTTTGCTTTAGCAGAATCAGTGTTGTGTGGTGTTTGTTGGTGTGCAGGTGTTTTTGTTGTTGTTTTGGGGGGTGGGGTGGTTTTGTGTGTGTGTGTGTGTGTGTGTGGATTCACAATGCTGGAAGATACCAAGACTTTTTTGATTTAATTTTGCCACTTGCTATGTTGAGGAAAGAAAAACAAGGAGACTTTGAAGGGACAGTTGTCAAAGTAGACAATAATAGACTTGAGATATTTGAAAATTTTGTTAAAGTAAACCCAACAATTGTTAGGTTGATACTTGAACAAAAATGACAGCAAATAAATACTTATTGTTAAGTACTTATTACGTCTTAAAAATTGACTAGTAATACATTCTATCACTGTTGTAAAGATATCTGAAACAGTAAAATAAAACATAGTATTTAAATTCATTTCTTTACCATAGATAAGCAGTTCCTTCACATAGTGCATATTTGGAGCTTGCAAAGTTCTCATAAAACCCTTCTGGAACTGACTTGGGAATCTCATTATGTAATACTTCAATAGCTGTGTAATTTAGCCACTTCTTTCTCTTTTGACTCTAACATCTGATAGCTCATAACTTGCACTGAATTCTGTGCTCTTTTATTAGCAATTGTTACTGCTTACAGTGAAGGTGAGAGATTCTTTTACAAAGTCTTTTATTTTTTCTTAAAGTACACCCCCCACCCCCCCAACTATTTTAACCTGATCTGTGAAAAAGGGGCAGGCTTCTGAAAGCAAGCAATTTTTTAGGGTGAGAACAACAGAAATATAGCCAAATAACTGTATTGCTTGAAGTCATGTTCTTGCTTCTTCCCTACAGGGTATATGCATTTGACTGAGTTGGTAATGGAGCTTATTCTATAAACTGACTTCTAAGCCCTAAAATAGTTGACTTTGATGCTACAATGTCGTGGTTTAACCCCAAATTGTAACCCAATCCCATGCAGCCACTTGCTCACTCCCCCCTTCCCTGCTGGGGTGGGGAGGAGAATTGGAGAGAAAGGAAAACTCATGGGTTGAGATAAAAACAGCTCACCAGGACAGCAAAGGAAAAATATAACAATATATTAATAATGATAATAATCTATATATGGATAATAGAATATATAAAACAAACGATACACAATTTCTCACCACCTGACGACTGATACAGCCTGTACTGAGCAGCAGTCAGGGAGCAGGGATATTCCCCCCCCCAGCTGTCCCAGAACAGCAAGTTCCAGAGAGAGCAGGTGTGGGAACAAACAGCCAAACAAACGAAAAACAAAAAGGAAAAAAATAGGGAATATTAAGGATTAAGGCAAGTTAAGGGTCTAGAAGCTTAGTGGCCCACCGACCGACCCTCACTTATACCAGGCATGACGTCTATGGTATGGAATACTCTCTTTGGCCAGTTTGGATCAACTATTCTGGCTCTACCCCTTCCAAGTTTTTGCCCCTGCATGTCAGCAAAACCTGGGAAACTGCAAAATGTCCTTGGTCATTTAGCAGCAACCAGCAACATCAGTGTGCTATCACCATTCTTCTCACACTAAAGCCAAAACACAGGAGCTGCTGAAGACAAAACTAGCTTGGTCCTGGCCCAAACTGGGACATACAAGTAGGCTGTGAATGTATGGATACTCTTTGTAGATGTCCATTTAGAATGATCTTTAATAAAAAATATTTTGCTGTGGCATTGAATCTGACTTCTTCCTATCACCGATCATTTTAATATTGAAGAAATTCAGCAAATCTAAACAGCTGAGTTTATAAGGTGATGTACCTTTACCTATGCACTTGCTGCTACCTCCAAAAAGAGCTGTATAATCAAATTTTGTGGAAAATATCTTAGAGTGATGTACATATGGTTTAGGAGTTATAGGATGTCACCACATCCCTGTGGAGGTTTAAGGAAATATTTCTAATTATGCAGTAGTTAAGACTGGTTCATAGACTAGTTCTAATAAAGGAAACTTCTGCAAAATATAAGTACAGTAACACCCCCCCCCCCCCCCTTTTTTTCCCCCCTTCAAAAGCATTGGAACATTTTGAGCATAGCATTAGCATTCTTCCAGTAAGGGTATGAATGAACTGAAATTACCATAGCATATCCTTGTTTGGCACTCTTTTTGTATATATACTAGTATTTAATATTTTCTTACAGAGAAAAATCTTTATGAATAAATGTAATATTTTTAGAATAATCATGGTTATATGGCACCATTTTAAACATATACTGCATTTTTTTGTACCTTTCTCTGGCCTCTAAGTCAAGACAGGACAATGAGGTAAAATTTTATGTTACCACTTATTTACTAAAGGAGTGAAACTAGGATGACTAGTTTACTGCTGATGTTGCCAGGATGTTTTCATTTGGGGGAGACTGAATCCATAGTATGTCAGAAAGACAGATGAACTCTTAAACACTTAGTTGCTTTTCTGGTGGTTCTCAATCTTGGAGTTCATCCAAGTGTATTTCATGGTGTGTCTCAATATAGTGCCTGGTACTTTGGTGCTTTAGGTTGAAACAAACTTTACTCCCTGTAATAACACTGCTATTAATGTGAAGCATTGTGGTTTTTTCCAACTTTCTAATCTTAAAAGGGTATATAAACTTTTTTGGTCAAGAATTCATTAAGAATATATACAGTGTTGAAATTAAGTAGTTACACTATTTTAGAAAAGTACGCATATACTTTTAATAAGACTGAAATTTCAACTGCCTAAGCTACTATACATTTCTGTTAAAGTTAAAAACTGTTACTAAGCTTTATTTTATAAAACGTCAGTGGCAGGTGCAGCTTCTCAATTTAAATGGATATTTTGGGGATTACCCTGAATACCTAAGACTCATGTTTGTGTTCCATATTCATTCTGAAATTGTATCTATATTGCTTGCATATGTAATGCTGCCGTTTATGACTTTGTTGCCCCTTTTGCTTCTGTGTACCAATTATAGCCATATTTGTGGTGCAGTAAAACTAAAAATGGTTTAAAATTAAAACTACAGCTCAGTCTACATTGTTTTATCACTTAGTAATCCATACTGAAATTTTGTGTAGTCTTGTGGTTTTGTGTGTTGTGGGGATTTTTGGTGGGGTTTTTTGTGGTGGTCCAGCATTAAACTGTGTCCTTCTACACTCAAAAATTTCTTAAGGGCAAAAAGAAAACAGCCTATATTTGGAGTCAATTTATTATTACTCCAATTATGTTTACCAGTTTAGTCAAAATGGAACAAACGTTTGTTGTTGTTAAGGCCGACAACTTCTATAGTCCTTAATACTAGTGGAAGGAAAGGGGTTTGTCATCATCCCAGAGTCTTTCCCAGCAGAAGTATGATGTCTGTGGTGGTGTTGTCTTCCTCAGCCTTGGGTCTACTTCGAGTATTTTTAATGCTTGCTCTAAAACAGCTGCTTATTTACTTTTGTGTGGGGGATTTTTTTAGTATTTTCTTTATTATCCCTAGGGTCATCAGCAGAATCCCTACTTGTTACGAGTTGTTGACTAACAATAGGCATTATGATTGCAAGAAGTTCAACTAAAGCTAAAATTAATTTAGGAAAAAATCACCTGACCGCTAGATGACTGCTGTCACAGTTAAACTAAAATCAGCTCAGGCCAATACAAGTCCAGAGAAGTCCATTACCAGAGAAGCTAATGGAAAAATCATATTTACTTTACACATCTATTTATTGTGAAGAGGAACAATTCATGAATCTAGTTCTTTATACTTAACTTTCACTATACATCATCTTTCTTTTGAACTATATCATCCTTCTTAAATTCTCTTTTTCTCTTTATGGATTTCTCGAATGGTTCCAAGACAGCATGAAAAATTACCTATTTCAGTGAAAGATTAAGATTCAGTTAACATTTACGGGGACATTCTTCTTTTCCTCTAGGTAAGTGTGCAAGTAGAAGTGGAAGAATGATACACATTCACCTTCCCCAAAGAATGAACTTACAAAAAGCAAAAGAAAAACGGCAAATAACTTTGTATTTGTCTCTTTCTCGTTTCTCTCTTAAAAGCTACTTTCTCCAAGCAGGAATTACGTTAGGCAAATCTGCATGACAAGAAGTATTTTTCACTATTGGAATTGTTTGTGAAATTAAGGAAGTGAATTATGGTTCATACAGCAAATGCATTCATCACATGGTATTAGATGAGACCTTTCAACAATGAATGGCAACTATGGTTTATGTCTTCTACCATGTGTAAAGTTCATGACAGTAAAAGAGTGAAAATTAGCAGGTTCTATGTGTGTGTGTTTGTTTTATTACCTCATATGTTTAAATGACCATGAAAATTCATCCTTTGGTAAGTTGCTATTTAATCTTACAATAAGTATTTCTTCTAATGCATAGATCTGCTACTGTAGTATCTCCATTTTGTTTAAGCTTAGTAGTGAGTATGATCGTTAAAGAGCAGAAGAACTATGGTTTTATAGAAAATCTTAATTTTTTCTCCCTGGTGAAATAAATTTAAGTTAAATACATATTTAACATACTTTAAATCCTTCAACTAGTCTCACTAGAAAAAGATACAAAGTTACCTAGTAGGTGCCAATGACTGTTTACTTCCCAGGAAATGGTAGTTCATTCAAAATGTGGAAATAGCTTTGCTTATGGTCAACCTCCAATATTTGATAATGTAGAACTTGACTCGTTATTCCAATACTTCAGTTTTTGTTCCTGTGAAATTCATCTGCAGTCAGTGGAACACGTATTACATTAAGAGAATACAAAGAAAACCCATAATGCCCTTATGAGACACTGTGCGCATAGTCTGTTAATTGTATATATAGATTTCTGCTTATTTATATATAAGCTTAGCAATATGGACAAAAGTCAAAGACAAAGTCTATGTTTGAAAGAATTTTTCACCACTTGATTTTGTAACTTGATAGAAAGACATCTGAAATCCAGCTTCAGAAGTTAGTTATCAGTTTCACATAATGGCTAGAAAGAGAAAATGATCTCATGCAAGCACACTTTAGTGATCCTTGGAGATTTTGTCATTGCTTCGACAATCAATTTTAGTTTTCTGGTTTGCAGGAGACCGTTGGAAATATTCTCTTGTTTCTGCCAGGCAGTAATTCATTTTACCTTTTCATTTAAAACTCTAGTAATAGCTTTTCACCTTAAATTCAGTGAGAGAACACAGTTTGCAGAAACATCTAAAGATACAGAAGGGGAATAAATGGAAGTTTTGAAGGTGTCAGAGTACATTATTTGTTTAGTTCTCTAACTAGGTATCCATTTATGCATTTCTTTAAATGCAACAGTACCTGGCTAGTTTTTAGGTAGCTAGATCTCTTGCACATGTAATTCAATCAAAAAAAGTAACTACTGAAGTTAATTGGCCAACAGTGGAGTCTGCTGTAAGGTTTTTTTTTTGTGAGAAGCAAAATTAGAAGTTTTCCATGCTTTGAGTTCTCTTCCGCACATCCTTCAAAAACTCTGCTAGTTCCTTCAAACCACCTTTATCCTTTCTGGACTAGTTTACATTGGCTTTAATATCATTCCTTAAAACATCACTGATTATTACAAGTGCTCCAAATCTTCTGTGGTCGGTGGTGTTTGGTTTTTGTTTTGTTTTGTTTTTGTGGTGTTTTTTTTGTTGTTGCGGTTTTCTTTTTCTTTTTTTTTTAGCTGGGTCTGTAACTACCCAATCCTTTAATTTTGGTGTAGTAAAGACAACAAACTTGTTCTTGCTCTTGAATGACAGTGCTCTATTTTTGACTCTACAACAAAGAAAATTTGAGTCTGTAACCAGTGCATTTTATCCTCACTGACAACTGTCACCTGTGGCAAATGTGATTGCAAACCCTAAAGGTACTGCTGAATTCTATACCCTGAAGTGATCAGTAACCTTTATGGGAGTCAAAATGGAACATATTTTACATTATGAGAATGGTAAAAAATAAATTCATTTTTATTAGAAATTTTTTCTTCAGCTCCTGTGATGTTTAAAGGTGTACTCATGCTGTCATTTATCTTCTTATGGGCAATCTTGATATTGCCTCAATTCCCACCTACTCAAACTGTTTAAAATTCTTTTCTTTCCCAGTGCTATCCTTTTAACTCTTCAAAAAAGCTCTCTTAAATGTAAAAAGTAGAGCAGAGGCAGCTATCATAAATTCGAACCCCATCTGTGCTGTCTGAAACAAAGAATGGAAGGCAGAGAGAAATTACACCTGGGAGGTGGTAGGTTTCTTAAATAGACTATGTGAGCTTTTGGGGCCCCACTTTGATGCAAACTCAGATTGAAATACCTTCAACGCTAATAGAACTCCAATGCCATTGTTCCACATCTGGAAGTTGCTAGTTGCAGCTATAGAAGTGTTAGGACTTGAAACGTTTCTCCATCGTACACAGTTGAGTCTCAACTTTGCAGAGATGATTTTATATGTTAATGCATTTTACATTATATTAAATTGGATATGTGTATGCCTGAGCAGAAACAGTCAGGAGAGGGGCTGAGAAATGAATAGATATGCATCACTGTGGTGCATTTATGCAGTTCCTGTTTCTTGATAATATGGCAGGAGGAAGATTCCATACCAAGCAGTCTGAAATTCTAGCATTAGTGTCCATTAGTATACTAATTTGAAATGTAAAACTCGCTAATGCTAATTCTAGTATTAAGTCTTGTTAAAGTGATTAACAGACCTCTCCAATTCTTCTGTCACCTGTACTGGGTTTGTGTGCCAAGGTTTTGGTAGTGGGGGGCTACAGGGGTGGCTTCTGTGAGAAGCTGCTAGAAGCTTCCCCCATGTCCCATAGAGCCAATGCCAGCTGGCTCCAAGGTGGACCCACAGCTGGCCAAGGCTGAGCCCATCAGCGATGGTGGTAGTGCCTCTGGGATAACAGAGTTAAGAAGGGGGGAAAAAAAACTGCTGGGGGATTATAGCAGCAGAGAGAGAAGATGTGAGCACAACAGCCCTGCAGACACCAAGGTCAGTGAAGAAGGAGGGGGGGGAGGTGCTCCAGGCACCAGAGCAGAGATTCCCCTGCAGCCTGTGGTGAAGACCATGGTGAGGCAGGCTGTCCCCCTGCAGCCCATGGAGGTCCATGGTGGAGCAGATATCCACCTGCAGCCCGTGAAGGACCCCACACCAGAGCAGGTGGATGCACCTGAAGGAGGCTGTGAGAAGCCTGTGGGAAGCCTGTGCTGGAGCAGGCTCCTGGCAGGACTTGTGGACCCGTGGAGAGAGAGGAGCTCATGCTGGAGCAGTTTTGCTGGCAGGACTTGTGACGCTGTGGGGCACCCACGCTGGAGCAGTTCATTCCTGAAGGACTGCACCCTATGGAAGGGACCCAGGCTGGAGCAGTTCGTGAAGAACTGCAGCCCGTGGGAAGGACTCACACTGGAGGAGTTCATGGAGAACTGTCTCCTGTGGGAGGGACCCCACGCTGAGGCAGGGGAAGAGTGTGAGGAGTCCTCCCCCCTGTGGAGGAAGGAGTGGCAGAGATGATGTGTGATGAACTGACTGCAACCCCCATTCTCCATCCCCCTGTGCCGCTTGGGTGGAGGTAAAGAAATCAGGAGTGAAGTTGAGCCTGGGAAGAAGGGAGGGGTGGGGGGAAGGTGTTTTAAGATTTGGTTTTATTTCTCATTGTCCTATTCTGATTTAACTGGCAATAAATTAAATTAATTTTTTCCCCAAGTCGAGTCTGTTTTGCCTGTGACAGTAATTGGCGAGTGATCTCTCCCTGTCCTTACCTCAACCCATGAGTCTTTCATTACATTTTCTCTCCCCTGTTAGGTTGAGGAGGTGGAGTGATAGAGCGTCTTTGGTGGGCACCTGGCATCCAGCCAGGGTCAAACCACAACATACCTAACATCACTTTCATTTCTCCCACAGTCACTGTTTCTGCTTTCTAATGGCAAATGTCCAGTATAGTAAAACATTTTTGCATTTTTTGTGTACATGTCCGTACATATACAGACTCATGCAATTCTTAAATGTTTTTTATTTGACAAGGCAAACTCCATGATGGTACTCAAAATAGAAGTAATTTCAATGAGTTCAGATTTTCAGTTTCTCAGACTGAATTCAAGAAATCAAACAAGCCAAATAAGTACTTCTTAAGGCCATCCCATTTGATAAGAAATTTTCCCTTCTCAAGGAAGGGGAACAGAATTTTTGTTTCTCATTCTCATATGGTCAGGAAAAAATTCGTCTTAGTTGTTTAAGCTTCTGTATATTAACTGTGAGATAGCAGCCACTTCCTGTAAGATTTCTGATAGCTTAAAAAGGTCCTTGTTTTTCTTCTCTAGGAAGCATCTGGGAAGGCAGGAGAACAGTTTCCCTAAATATTGTTACTCTACTGTCTCTCACCCTAGTCTGACCACAACTAAACAGCAGCTTGTATTTGGCGATGTTTTTAGTGATATCACCTCAGGGAAAAGAGAGAAATACTTTTTTCTTTCCCCCAGTCTCAGGGACACTGTCAAATATTAGCTTAGGTTCTGTGTGATTTTTAGATGGAGAAAATCCAGCTGTGAAATCTAAAATTCTATCTGGTCGATAAAGAAATCAAGATCAAATAACCGTGAACAGGGAACAGAGGCATAAGGGAACACACATCTTAAAGTTCACGTGTGAAAAGAGAACTGCTGAATGAAGATGTTATTTGGAAATGAAGTCAATTGACTATAATCTTACTGGAAAAGCAGTGGAGAGCAGTAACGCGGATTAGGAACATTTTGGCTGAAGTGTCTGTAAGAAGCAGATGAGGCTTAAATAGGGAGATTTTTTTTATTTTGTTATTCAATGACTGGAGAAGGATCTGGACAGGAGGGAGCCTATATGGTAGATGACAATATAGTAGTGAACACTAGGCAGAACAGCAGTCTAATGAGAAACTGTATTACAACTCTTAAATCCTAAAACTGAAAAGAGTGATTTGCATAACAATGTTTCTTACTGCTTTACTTTAAATCCTGGGCTCTAGAGTGCCCTCTAGCTATGCTTTTAGAGAGTTAAAAAAATACAAAAATTAATTAAAGTGTAAGGAGCATGGAAAAGATATGATTCAGTGTCTGGCACTGCTGAAGTTCAAGGAATTATGTCACAGTTAGTTGTGAGAAAATCTCTACTTGCTCCATTTTTTTCACTGATGGGACGCTCCAGAGAAGTCTTGCTGCTTTTTCTTTACATCTATTTTCCTGTGTATTGGTGGGATGGAGTAGCATCTGCCAGAGGAGTTCCCTGCCTGTTCCGCTTTAAGTGCTGCTGTAGAGACAACCTTACTTTCCATCTTTCAATAGAGTAGGAGGTCCAAATATAGAAGTACTAGTTTATTCTCATTCTAAAAAGTAATAAAACCCCAAACCTCTTAATGTCATTGTCTCTTTAGCGTAATTGGATAATATAACAACACCACAGTGATTTATACTGGACTGCATGTTGTAGCTGAGAAAAACATGAATGAAAATAAGTTTAACTAGTCAAACATGCTTAGAAAATTTTTAATACCTGAGAAAATTTGCATACCATAAGGTTCTTTCCATATGTCCAGAACAAGTATTTATTTCTAAAATGTCAGAGCTTTATGCAATCTTTTTGCAGAATTTTTTATGGTCTGGATGTTACAGTTTTTCTTTTGGATCCTGTTACTCAGCAAAGCTTAAAATGTAAGAAATATATTGTGCTCCCGTAAAGATTCTTCTGTGTTTTTATTTTTCTTAAGTGAGCTCTGTATTTACACATATGCTGAACTTTCTGTTTTGCTTTTTCCAAATTAAAAGATTTGTGATGGAATCAGCAGCAGACTTGCATGGCATTCATAGAACCATAGTAAATCTTTTTTTTTTTTAGCTACTTTCTTAGCAAATAGCTAAGTCCCATCGGATGACATGATTCCAGTGACAGAAATACACTCTTTGAATTTAATATCCTGAAATGCAATTTTGTTTATCAAGCAAATGTCAAAGCAAATAAAAGTTGCATTTGCTCTAGACTTGACTTTGACAGTAGTTTCAGAATAAATCTTGGAGATGAGTTACATGTTCTCACTCCAGCTAATGCTGACATATGAAATTGAAGAAGTATGTTCATTAATACCTCTTTTCTTTTTATTTTGTGTTGCTATAGAACATCAATTGTAATAATATGATCTTAAAGTGTACAAAACAGTTTTTGCTATTCCCTTTTATGCTTCTATGGGGGGCTGGCTCAAAACATGGATATAAGATTTGGATCATTAAATGACACTTTAACCTGTGAGCGTCATCCTAGCAGGATCAGATCAGCCGAATTACTGAATAGTATATTCTTTAAATTTGTGTCTATGCAGAAAAATTTTTACGTCTCTCTGGTAACTTGACTTCTATGATTATTTATTACACTTAAAATTTTTATCTCTAACAAGTTCTTGGATTTCATCTAAATCTGCTACTGCATGTGCTGTATTATGAAATTTTTCAATAACCTTTTTATAAAAAAAGATGAAATTCAGATCTCTCTTATTTGAGATTAACATCTGTACTTTGTCTATTTAATAGTCTGAATTTTGATATTTATAATTAGCACATTAAAAGGATTGTGGGAATGAAAAACATTTACTTTCTAAATGTAAGTAGAAAATGCAGATTGAGCAAAGTGAACTTCCACAATCATCAGTATGAAAGAAGCAGGTCTTGTTTATAAATGAGTCTAAGAACATGTAAGGCAGGTTGAAACTGGATATCCTAGTTCTTTTGGTATTCCAATTCCTAGCTATTGCCATATTTTTTTTTTTTTTTCCCCTTGGTCAGCTATTTGAATCTGTCATTTTTTTGAATGTGATGTAATCCATCTGTAGTATTTAGCTTCATTCATCTGGAATGCTGATTAGAACATTCCACATACTAAATAAAATTAGACAATTTTCTAGAGAATTTACCTATCGGTGGATTGAAACTATTAGTGGTTGACAGTATGAAGAAACTTTTTGCAAAGGTAGTGGAATCCCCCTTCTTTAGTTGGACCTTGTGGTATGTTGATCTGTAGGAAACTTCTGCTCCTTACTAAGCCATTCTCCTTGGCCACAGGATGAGGGGGAGCACTGTCTGGGTCCCCAGATTCCTTACCTAAGTGTTCAGAGCTTGTAGTCACCCTCAGTTTTCCCTGTCAATGTCAACAGTACGCATGTGAATAAGCATTAAAGGGAAGGGATCTTAGAAATGGGTGAGCCTCAGCAGTCTCTGCCATGTCCAAGATCTTAGTCCTGGGTGAGCAAGCGCATGGGTCGGGTCAGAAGATGGGTAACTGTCACTCATAGGAGGAGTCCTCATGATTGGTACCCATCGCTTCTGCTCTGTAGCGCTCTTTGCTTCATTGATCAGGTATGGCCAGCCCAAGTGCCTTCCAAACAGAACTTGTTCCAACTTTCCTGTTGCCAGGGCTGCTCCTGTGCCTGGCCAACAACCAAAGTTGTGCAAGCGTCGTCTTTGGCAAAGTGGTTTAGCCCACATCAGTCCATATTCTGATGTATCGTGTGTTCTTCTTCACAAAGAGATTACATTATTGATTAAATGTTTATTACTGATATCAAAAATTTAATATAAACATTATGAAGAAATTTCATTTTTATATCCGAAAGCAGGCTTGTTGAGAGAAATTTCAGCCCATCTTTGCCACTGTTAATGTGAAAGATACCTAAACTGATGAGTAAAACCACTTTTTTGAGGGCAGCATTTTTTTTTAAAAACTAGTTGTAAAATTAATGTTTAAAACAGGTCTGTTTTGGTGTTTTGTTTCTTTTTTTTTAAAAAAAAAAATAGTATTTTGTATAGGTGGATAGAATTGCTGTACTGCTTAGAAATGTTGGATTAGCCTGCTGATGTGTAGCTAGTGTTTGGAGCTATTTTGTCCTTAATTAACTCTAATTTTGCATAAGATACTATGTAATTAGTTAATATCACAAACACTCATTGAAATCATTATAATTGAGAGAAAAGAATTGGACCTTCAGTACTTGAAAGGGTTATCTGTTGTACGAAGCATCCTTTCTCTGCTCTGAGAGGGATGTTGCCAGAAAGAGGTTACGCTCCTGGTTTATCACTAAAATTGTCTCCAGTATTTTCAAAAGCTTTACATGTGTAATGTGTACATATTATAATAAGGAATAATGGCAACCTGACTTTTGAAAATTTTAGATTACTTGTTGGTGTTAGGAATTACCACTTCTTTAGTTGAATTTAAATGTTTATGATAGAAATGATACCACTCTCTTTATACTGGAAAAAAAAATGTGGAAATGTATGGGTTTTTGTTGAAAAATTCTTAACTTACTAGGCTGCATTATTATGTTTATTTTGGATTGGCCATTGTCTGTTAGAAGATAATCATCATGTTATGCCACAAATCCTGTTTCAAGTGATGTTTTCAAGAGGTGAATTTTGATGTATTACTAGCTATGTTTACAAAAATTAGAATAATATTGGAAGGATTGTAGGACTTCCCCTATAGAAGCAGTGCAAAGCTGACAACCACTAAAAAAAACCCCCAACCAACAAACCAAAAAACCCCCTAGAAATGAAAAAAAGCTAAACAAACTTAACTAAACAAAAGCTAACCAATCCCAATTGAAGGTGAAAAATGCATGTAAAGTCTTGGAAAAAATGGAGAAAGTCAGTTGTTCTGAAATCAGAGAAAAATTCAATGGGTATTAATGTGTTTCTCTGAAAATCTAACTGGCATACTGTTGAAACATTTTTTTTTTCTTCTATATATGCAGTAGCAGGTTTGGATTTTAGATTTAGTATTTAGATTAATTTGCAGCAGAATGGTATTATTCCAGTTTGAGGTATCTCATGACTGGAGTTACCTGAAGGATAGAAAATTCTTGGGAGACCTCACTGGGTAATGAAGATGGTAAATTTACTTAACTGAAAATGCATTCATACTGAAAAGTATGTATTCTGTCATTGCAAATAGTATGGAAGTTTCAGTATAGCTATGCACTTAGCAGTATCATCGAACAAAGAGCTCCCCCACCCCCCCGCCCCACCCTGTCACTCTGAGTACAAGATAGAATTGCCTTAGCTTATTTGGCAATGTTATAATCCTTTTTCTTTTCTGTTCCTTTAAAGGAAACCAAACCTTATCTTTTACATGCCAGATAAGATCATCAGAGTAATTTAAGATGTTGTTTTCCAATTGGAGATAAAGACAACAAATACAATTCTCAGATGAATTTACTACTTCAGTGCTCAGTGACAAGGCTGGGCATTACCTGGTTTTAGGTTTTAATGACAAACACAGAATTTCATGACCTACCTAGGCAGTGATTTTACTGGCTATGCCAATTGGAAATACGCGCAAGTGAGATGTTGACTGAAGGGTGGCAAATCTAATGGAAGAAGGTGACTCTTCATTTGTTTTGGTCAGAGGGAGGCTATAGAAAGTAAGTATTGATTTGACTAAGAACATTCTTCCAATTTTATTATTATAATAGTCATTGAATTTGTTGGAACAAACAAATTTGTGAGGGTTTGTGGTCTGGCAGTTTTGCAGGCTCCTATGCAACCCTTGGAGACTGTAACATCTATCTATCTATCTATCTATCTATCTTTTTTTTTTTTTAAGGCCAGGCAGTTAATGATCTCTTAAGAGGTATAGTACAGCATCTTGCCTTGTGACACTAACAGGGGAAAAAATATATATGTTGTTATGTAAAAGCTACTGATATTAAAGAAACAGAAACAAATACCTGAAGATCCTGGGCAACTGGCTGTATGTGGCCCTGCTTGAGCCAGGGGGTTGAACCAGATGACTTCCAGAGGTCCCTTCGAATTGCAACCATTCTGTGATTTTTTTTTTTTTTTTTTTTAAAAGGAAAAATGCATTGAATAACAGTGACAAATCCTCCTCCCCCCCCCCTTTTTTTTTTTTGAAAAAAGAATGCTGCATTTCAAAGGAATCTACCTTCTCTTCAGAGAATGCTCATATTTTTATGCATTTGTCAGTTTTCTGTGTTAAAATTAATATATTGTGACTATATTGTAGTTCTGCTCAGCAGCTATTTCTGGTGTCTTGAGGAATTGGTCTTGTATATAACAACACATTGTTAGAGATAGTGGAATGTCAAGATGGTCCTTGGCTGTTTAAGTTTTAATTTGTACTCTTTCTTATTTGTTTATCACTGAGTCATATTCTAAAAGTACATAATGAGTACACAAGCCACTTGCATAGGAAGACATAAAAGTTATTTTGCATCTTCCTTTCAGCTCACTACCCTTTATCAAGACTAACAGTAGTAATAAAAACAGTTTTCCCAGAAGAAAGCATTTGTGTCGGATTACCTGAGCAAATAAGGGAGTAGATGAAGTTGCTTACACAATCTGTTTCTGGGCTTCCTGAGTTGAATGCAATTGCCACAGTGTATTCTCAGACTGTGAAAAGATTTAAAACTGGAACAGATAATTGCAGAGGCCAGTTATGGGCTTTACTAAGGTTGCGTTGCAGCTTCATGAATGGAAGGTGCTATATAATGTAATGTATAAGACTGTGCAATGTGTGAAGGTTTGAAAATATTAAAGCCTTTGGTTTGCACTGCATTCTTGGAGACTACTGAAGGCATAAAAACCTGATATAATGCCAAAAAGTGGAGTCCAGAAGCTGTTTGTTATTGATAGACATAAAGGTGTTAAGAAAAAGATCTCTTGCTTTTCTTCTGTTGTACAGATGAAATTGCAAAAGGTGAGAAGGGGAGAAGGAAAAGACGAAGGGCAGATTTTGATGCATCTGACAATACCAGCGTCGTCGTTTAGCCCCAGCCATTAACTAAGTACCACCCAGCTGCTTGCTCACTCCTCCTTCCCCCTCAGTGGGATGGGGGAGAGAATCGAAAGAGTAAAAGTGAGAAAACTCATGGGTTGAGATAAAGACAGTTTAATAGGGAAAGCAAAAGCCACACGCATAAACAAAGCAAACCAAGGAATTCATTCACTACTTCCCACGGGCAGGCAGGTGTTCAGCCATCTCCAGGACAGCAGGGCTCCATCACGCGTAATGGTTACTTGGAGAAGACAAACGCCATCATGTTGAATGTCCTTCCCTTCTTTCTTCCCCCAGCTTTATATGCTGAGCATGACGTCATATGGTGTGGAATATCCCTTTGGTCAGTTGGGGTCAGCTGTCCCGGCTGTGTCCCCTCCCAACTTCTTGTGCCCCCCCGGCCTCCTCGCTGGTAGGGTGGGGTGAGAAGCAGAAAAGGCGTTGGCTCTGTGTGAGCCCTGCTCAGCAGTAGCGCAAACATCTCTGTGTTATCAACACTGTTTTCATCACAAATCCAAAACATAGCCCCATACTCGCTACTGTGAAGAAAAATAACTCTACCACAGCCAAAAGCAGCACATTCTCTACCCCTTATTTCATACCGTTTACATCATGCTCAGGTCCCACACTGTCCATTACAACCTCATTAACCACCACTCCCCTTCCCATCCTTTGATAGAATGCACAAATATCATTCCCTTAGTCTGTGGACTGCTGCTGTAAAGTGTCTATAAAATGCCCATAAAATGTCCACAAAATGTCCGTTGAGTTCACTTAGTCCATGACCTTGGGCTCCATCTGCTATGGTGGCCACTCAGGACAGGAGAGGTGGTGTGTAGCGTGGAGTTACTGGACATGAAAGCCAGCTCAGCTCAGGTCATGCGCTACTATGAAGAAAGTTAACTCCATCCCAGCCAGAACCAGTACATACAGTCATAACCAAAAAATACTAATAGAAATTGTGAGCAATATTTAAATAGTTCTTCTCCCTCTAAGATAATAGCTAAATATGTGGCTAGTAGTGTGATTTAGTGAAATCTCATTGCTGTGAGCTGTGCTTCATAGCTCGCTGTTGTCAGCCTTGATTGGACTCCAAGGACCTTCTCTTAGACTCTGGAAAGGACATACTGTTCTGCTTCTACTACATATTGTGCTATTACTTCATGTAGTGTATTCAGTTTGAAATTCAGTGCAACTTCAGAGTGCTATGACATATTATAGTTTTAAATATTTTTCTAATGGAGTAAATGGGGACAGTGCCAGATACTTAACTTATGCATATATATATATACACACACACATATGTATTAAAAAAAAGATATGTAAACTATGTAGTAACAGTGGTATAGAGTCCTAAAGGCCAAAAGATAACATTAATTCATTCTCCCTTGTAATGGCCATTGTTTTTTATTTCATTGCACTATGTCATTTGTGCATTCTCTGTGGAATCTCTGGTGAATACTGTCTTGTCCTAACAACTTGCTTGGAACAATTTAGTATTTTATTTCCTCAGTAGCTTCTTCTAAACTTTCATTTCAGAGGTGTCCTATGGCATGTTGCCTGTTAATAGGTTGTAACATAGGGATCTTCCAAGACTGACCATATCTCCAAGAACTCTCTTTTTTTTTTCTGCTGTAGCCTGTCTTTTCTGAACCTTCCTTCTCTACCATGGCCATGTGTTCAGACTCTGTCTGCATTCTTGACTGCTTAGCTAAAGGAGTATTATTTAATTTTTTTTTTTAATTGTTCTTCAGATTATTTTTTTTTTTCTCTTGTGCTTTCATGCTTACCTTTCTGGAGGTTTTCCTTTTCTTTATTTTCCTTTTGCTTTTCTTTTAATGTGGACACAACTCCAATTTTTTTGAAGCATTCCTGCTTGGCTTCAGCAAATCTCCTTTGCCCCATGGTTCAGTCATTCTAGTCCAGATATTTGTGGAAACCACAGGGGAGCTGGAAAAAATACGGTAAGCAAAGCAACACATACAGTTATGGTGTGTGGGTACAATGCAGCACTCTTAATAGATAGTAGGTGACATTCTTGTGGCAGACTGTAACCAATCATTACATTTTTGCCTTTTTCAAGAGACATATCCTGTTCTTCATTAGAATACAACTTTTCTTTTTTCTTATATCCTCAATATTGTTTAAATTATAGTAATTTAGATGCTCACAACTGTTAACTGTAATATGGTATAATGACTAAACAGTTCTCAAATTCACAACTACCTTAGCAAAGCTGGATATTTGACCAGAAATGATGGGAAGAGGGAGGGTAGGGACCATTTAAAAACAAACAAACAAACACACCACCACCCCCCTCCCCACCCCCACCCCAAACAATCTTTTGGAACTAAAAGAAAAAATAACTTTTTTTTTTAAGCAGGAGTGAGGTAACAAAATACTCTAGACTGTGATGCTTTAACTTATTTTCTCAGAAAATCTTTATGAGCATTCTTTTGTGTTGCATTGGTTCCTTCTTGTATAAAGCACTGACAAAATGCAACCAACTTCTTTGCTATCTGTGAAATACTAAGCCAGGTTCTTCGTTGGTATAATGTCACTCAAATACCTGGAATTGTAACATAAAAATCTTGGCTTTTTGAGAGAGTTAGACTGTTCATAATATTTTATAGGAGTTTACTGTTTCTAGTAATGCTATGAAAGTTTTCCTTTGGATAAGTATCTTGATTATTCATAGACAATTTGGTCCGGGAGCTTTGTAACAACTCTAAGAAAAGTAGGGCCGCACTTTGTTTCATACAGATTGCTTTTGAATTTTTCATTTGGTTTGCTCTCAGATTGGCAGGGGAAAAAAAAGACTAAGAGAACCAAAGGAAACATTTTCCTTGACCTTATGAAGAAATAGGTAACGCGGTGTGTGTTATGAAGGTACCCTAGAGTTAAATCTCATGCTTCTAGAACAAGACATTTGCCTCGTAGCTTACTGAGAATGTTGTTCCTAGGTAGGTCTTTTCTAGTCTTTTTTTCATGAAATACAGATTGTATGTGGGAATCTTTTTAATACTAATACTGATTTTGAGCATTCATACAAGAATAAGAATTTATATAGCATTTGTTTCATACTGTTATTTTCTTTCTCCTTTCTGAGTTGCGTGATTGTCCAACAGTGTATGTGGTAGAAATGAAGCTGGATGGAGAAAGAGAAATACCCATAACTTGTTCTTTTTTATATCTGCCTGGTCTTTAGGAATTTTCTGTCCTTTAAGATGTTTCCTTAATATTCTGTGTTCTACATCTTCCATTTTCAACTTTTTCTTACCTGCTTATGTTCCCTGGCTGCCTATCCTCTGCTTTGTCAATGGAAAACCAACAAAAAAAGTCACTCCTAAACAATATCTCTTAGGAGAACTTTCAGCAATAATGTTTCTGAGGCTTCTGCATCTGTTTTGTTGTTGAGTTTTTGTTTTGAACGTTTTTCATTTCTTTCCAGTGAGACTTCTGGCTTTCTTCCACTCTCAGTTTTGATCAGAGCTGCCACAGTTACCCACTTTTTACTCCCAGTCTACCCATCTGAGATGGAAGGCATATCCCCTTCATTATTTTCAGACCAGCTATGTCTGATGTATCTCTAATATAATCAAAGGCATTGTGTTTTCTAGCTACAACAAATAAGAATAGTTTGATGGTATAAAAGTAACTGTAATAAGCTAATTTGAGAATTTAGCTATCTAAGGCAGAAAAAAAATGCAATTTTTCTTAGTTCATTAATGTTTTTTGAATAGGCTATGATGCTAATACATAGTTCTGAAACTACTTCATGTTTCATGGAGTTGCCACTAGTTGCTATACATGCCAAATGTTATTGGTGTTAAATTCTTTATCCACAAATAACCATGTTGCAAAACACATCTGAGACTGGAAATGCCCCCATGCATCTTTGGAAGGGGCAAAGAGAGGATGAGTTTCTTTGTTGTCTGATAGGAGATATGGCTGGAGGACATGGATGAGCATGCAGAGCTTTGATCCAGGTCTGTGCTTAATGGCACTTGCTGATAACCTGCATAAGTAGATAGAGAGTAGTGGAAAATGGAAGACCTGGAGGGTGAACTATTAAGGAAATACAGACATTTTAGAGGAGAAAAAGATCTATATATTATTGCAGCTCAGAGCAGTTGATTCGGATGTAGAATATGTGGGATTAACAATGGTATCATCCTCATTTCTGCTCTAAAACTGACACTATCAGCAATTCTACTCCTGAAGAAAACTGAGATCATTAGGTAGAAATTTTTACAGTACAAACAATATGTTAATATTTCAACTAAGATGCTGATGAATGTTTAATGTACAGTATTGCATAAGACATACTTAAAGTGTGCCTTACCTTTAGTCTAAGGTATTTAAGTCAAGACTGTTTCTTTTCTACTTTATTCCACAGAATCAAATTCTAGCATAAACACTGTGAGTCTTGAATATGTTTCCTCTTTGTGCATCGTTCATTTCCAGTAACGCATATTAGTATTGTTCTATCTGAATGGTAGTGTCTGAAGTGAAAACCAACAAGGGAAAGAAAAAATTCTGTTAGAAGAGAAACAAATACTCGTTCACTGAACTTCACATTTGTTTAGAGAACTTGTAGTCTAAAGATGGGAACAGGAGTGGCGCAGGTCTATAACGTGAAGAGGAAACATGTTTTGCCTGATTTACTGATGCAAGCTGAATGCTCTAATATTAAGGGAACAATAATAATTTTTTGCCACTCTTCCACTTACAATGGCTAACAATACAATATATTTTTTTCAAATAAAATTAACTTCCTATGGTATAGCTGTATCTTCTGGTTATTTTGGAGGGGAAAAAAGTAGAAAGGAATACTGTTGTTTGAAAACAGAACCCTCTAGAGAGGAAAAATGAGATGTGAAGAATAATTAATCAGTTCAGATAAGAGTTTCTACAATCTGTTTCTTACTGTCTCTTTCTGGGGAAGGATCAGGAGGCTTCTACATTAGTTTGGGGCAGTATAGGGAAGGCTGCTTGCCTCACGTGGTTGTTTTTTGTGTGTGTGATTTTTTTTTTTTTTTTTTTGAACACACATGGGATCTTTCAGACTAACAGCTAAAATGCCGAAACATGCTATTGATTAATCCTTAATACCTAAACAGTTTTCAAAGAGGATTGATCACCACCACAAGGTTAATACTTTGAATTTCTGTAAATGAAAAAATGTTGGTAGTGAAAGGTAGAGAAATGAGCCTGAGATTTCCCAGGAATGTTCCCTTTCTCTATCTGCTTTCACTGCAGAGCTCAAGGAAGCACTTGAATAACATTCTGTAGGAGTTTTGGCAGTTTTTTGCATTTTTCATAATTCCTGTATTGCTTAATATTGTACATATTTCATAAAAGTGAGATCTTCCTGCTTTAGAGAACACCTGCTTCTTTTGATTATTCTTTTGATGATAATTTATCAGATGCTTTTAAACGCTATTTCTGTTCCAAAGAAAATGTGCTGAACAGAAAGTAAAGGGCAAATATAAGTCACATACAGTGAAAATGGTTTCCTAAAACTGGAAAGTCTTTGAATGGATACCATAGAGTTGCAGTGTTTCTAAATAACTTGGTGGTGTTAATCCAGTTTTTAATGAATGTATATCTCATTGTATTAATTTGAGAGAAGCTGTTTTGAAACATAGTATTTTTCCATCCAGTTTGCCCAAGTCCGTTTAGTTGCTAACTTGTAACCACTACAGTGTATGTTCCCTCCTTGAATACGTATTCCAGAGTTTTTGTGCATGTGTGATAGAATCTGATGCTTAATAAAAGCATCATTAGCATCTGCGCAGATACATCAGGGAAAAAAATACCCTGGAATTACACCTGCACCTGGGTTGGTGCATATTGTTGTATTTTTTTCATCTTGACATTCTTTTAAGGATGAACAAATGCAGTTTTCTCTCTCTCCTTGTGCATCATATACTTCAGCCCCATAACGATCTTCATGGTCCTCCTCTTGACATGCTATAATATGCCAATGTCTGTTTTTTTTGTACCAGGGAACACAGAACTCAACACAGATGGAGACTCCCAAGTGCCAAGTAGAGAGGGAAGCATTTTATTGGACCTGCTGGCTACACTCTTGCTAATGCAGCCCAAGATGTGGTTGGCTTTCTTTGCCGCAAAGGCCCGCTGCGGACTTCTGTTCAAACTGTCCACCAGGACCTCAAGTCCTTTTCTGTAAAGCTGTCCCCTAGGCAGGGAGCCACCAGTGTTGGCTGTTGCACAGGGTTAGTCCATCCCAGAGTCCTTTGTTGAATTTCGTGAGGTTCCTATCAGCCCATTTTTTCCATCCTGCCTAGTTTTTTAATCAGTTTATCAATGCTGGCCCGGTATGCTGTCCTCTACAGCAGTGTCCTGGGGTTACTATTTATACCCAGAGATTTAGGGTAAAAAAGTATTCACCTTTCTTACTATAAAACTCTCTATGCTGCTTTTACAGTTATTCTGTCTGATACTGTGATTTGACAAACACAATTGTATTAAAGACAAGCACATTTACTATGTATTATCTCTTGGACTGTTTTTAGTATACTTAAGATACATTTTTTTGACTAAAATACTTGATTTTTTTTTTTTTAGTCAACCTTTTTCTTTCTTGTCTTCAGTGTTTAAAAATGATGGAACTTGAAGTTTATTTGTGCTTCTGTAAACTTAAAACATTCAGGTCTATTTTAAATACAGATACTAATTATTTCTTAATGAAGTATTAAAAAATCTATCACTTTTTATATTTATTTCAATTCAAAATTAGTCGAAAAAGTGGTATTACTATTGGTTTGGGTGTTTTGTTCACTTTTGGTTTTACCAGTTACAATTTAGTTCAGACTGTAGGGTATGAGAAAGAATTTACTCACATATACGTAGACTTAAGAGTTTTCTCCCATGGATATACGTTACTGCAGCCAGTCCTCTTCACATGAGTGTTTGTTGTTAGATAGTTGCCACTGGTTGTTAGTTATGGTAGTTGAAGAAAGACCTCATTGAGTCAAAATAATTGCCTTTCAGTTGAAATACTTACTGATGCTAATTCATCTGCAGCTTCAGGCTTATGGTAAATTAAGTTCCTTTACAAGTCTAATAAAAAGAGCATTTTGTTGGTGTAATACCTTGTTTTCCAGTCTGCTTCAGTCTGGGCATGTGTTGCAGCAATAGATTACTACTTCAGGTAGCATCCAGTATGGTTGGACAGCCAGATGAGGAACAAAATCAGGAGAGCAGACAGTGAAGGACCAACCTTGCAGAATACCAAAAAGTAGACCAAAGACCTTAAGCCGTTGATAAAGAGGGCATGACTGTCACTGGAGACATGGTAGGTAGCAGAAAGTGGTGTAGTATACAGGAAAGTGAAAGGGGACACCTCCATCTCTCACAAAAATTCTGTCCTTTGAATGAAAAGATTGAAATCCATACTTCCCATTTCTAGGAGGAATTTCTAGACAACAGAATATAGCATGTGCAGTTGTATACACGTGATAGCATGGTGGGAAAGACCCTTCTACTTTTCTTCTGCTAAAAATAGTTCATACCAGATCATGTATTATCAAGAGAACTTATGACTGTTTAGTCTGGTAATTAGGACGCTTGACTGCTTAAGACTGTCTTAAGTGCTGGTCCCTGCTGCCAGTTTGATTTTGTGCATTTGGTATTGGACAGTCAATGGTGAAAAGGTAAATAATCCAGGGAGCAGGAACAACCACTGCATTTATCCTCCAACCCCTCATTCCCAAGGCTGGTATTTTCTGTTTAAGTATGAGTTGTTCTGCTGTGGAACATACCCCTTTTCACTGCTGCAGAAGCCTACTTAGTAGTTGTTGTAGTGGGTAGTGGCACTGAGGTAGATGTTCTGAAACTCAGCTCGTTTGGCTGTTTTTACTAAAATTACCCTCTTTGTTCTTGTTGCATACTGCAGTCATTCAGATATGATATTAATTTAGATACACTTAGTACAAGGTAGACTAATTCAAAGCTAAATTGTTAGGTGAGGGCCAGGTCTAATTTATTTTCAGCAATGCATTGTTCTATGTGTAGCCAGATTAGGACAAAAATGACAGTTGGATTTAGCCACTCATTTATAAGACACTAAATTTAAGCTCTAATACGGTTCAAAGACATGATATTAAAAAAAAACCCCAAACCACCACTACCACCCCCCCCCACCTCCCCCCCCCCACCCCCCCCACCCCCCCCCCCAAAAAAAAAAAAAACAACCCGCCAAACCCCTATGGGAATTTCAGCTATCTCTAGGTTATGTTTCAGTTTCTTTCAAAGTTGTATTTTGGAAGGATGAGAACTGTTACAGTCATGATGATCTATCTGTCTGCTCCTGCTTCTTGCCTGGTTTTGTATGTGGTGGTAATCAGCCTGCAGTTGTCAGAGGTTTTCTTGTTTACAGACTGTCATCGTTAAGAAGATATACCTACTTTACATGGTGTTTCTAAATCATAATAGCTTCCGCTTCCCTTTTGGAAATGCTTTTTGGTTTTGTTTTTTTTGGGGAGTCTGTTTGTTTGTTTTGCTTTTGCCCTGCTTCCTTGTTGTTATGCTAGAACAGTTGTTAAAAGCTCATTACTTTTTTTTTATCCCTGCTTCCACATTGTTTTTTTTCATTGCTCTGATCAAATTGTAACTCTCTAGAACTATTAATTATTTGGATTTGTGAGACAACATCTATCATAATTGAATGAGTGTGATAAAAGCAATTTCAGTTGGTAGGGCTTATAGTGTCAGTTTAACGTGAAACATATCGATTTTGAATTATATACAAGTTTGAGACAACTGAAAACTTCTGCAGTGAACTTGATGCATTTTGCTTTATTCCACTGTTACCCTGTATATGCAGTGGTTTCTAGGGTATAATGCAAGCAGCCAGAATGACATTGGAAAGTGATTTGAATAGTCTAATACATTGATGAAACCCTTCTGTATAAATATCTTAAACAGCTAATAAATGTGATAAGAGCTGGTAGTGAACTTACAATACATATCTTTTGGGCAATTATGTTAACACTCATGCTTACAACATTTTTGTAGTGTTTTTATTAATGTTTTCCATGTAAAATCAAGATTAAATACATGTAGCTCAGCTAGGATATTCTGTAAACCTCCAACATAGTATTTCATAAGGCAGTTGGATGTATAGAATGACATTGCTTTTTCCTCTTAACTTCCATTTCCCAAAATACATTTTGTAACCTTTTCTAACTATGAATTATATATTTTTATTTGATAGTCATATACATTATACGTATACAATTGCATTGCTCCAACTTTTGATGCAAAAGACAATACAAAATACAAGATGCTATGTTAATTTTTGTTTTTCTTATGGAAATCATTACAACTTGGAATGTGTAACTCAGACATTATACATTTTGATAAAATACTTTTTAATATTTTCACATTGCATCAGAAGCCACTTCACTGTTGCACAAAATCGTTGATGACTGATTATGTTTTTTTAATGGTGAGAAGGCATCTCAAGTTATCTTTATGCAGCTTCTTTATGTGCATTTTCATCAGATGGATCATGATGAAACTATTGTATTTCAAAAAAAAAGTCTAGTTTTAATCCCTATGTTCTATGATATCTGTTTTTACTTAGTCTGTCCTCAGCACTAAGGACTAACGTGGCTGAACCATGGATTAACACCTACCACCCATCCTTTCTCTCGTGTTCTAGAAGTACAGTCATCTAATACTATCCAAGCCAGGCTGTTCAATTCTGTTGTAAAATATGAGCATTGGGAGGTTACAGAGGAGAGGAAAAATATGAAATTTCTGTTGTGTGTAGCATAAGGATACTAACTTGTATATCCCACCCTGTGTATGTTCTATTGAATCTAAGTCATTAATGTGTTTTCCATCAGGACTATATGTATTTTTATAATTCAGATTATTTCAAAATTGGTAGTGGTAATTTGTTTCTGTTGTCAGTATTCCAGATACGCAAGTCTGATTAATCATCTCCTGACATACTGGAGATCCTTTTAGGACTTAAACTTCTAAGATAGGTCAGTATGATTTCTTCTGATAGCAAAATGGGCTACTTGCACTACTGACATGCAAGAGATTTATGGTGCTAACAGCAAAGCATTTCGTAAACACATCAGTCCCTGTATGACTGGTATAGTACACAAGAAAATAACTCCTATGAGAAAGTTTTTTCCAAGTCTCTTGTGAAATCTTCAGTTAAGAACACTTACTTCTTGTGTAAAAACGGAAAATTGAAGTTAAAGTTACTGAAGTTGCTGAAATTCTTTGTATAATTCCTTACAAATTTGGCATTATTAGATAATTTCCAGCACTGCAGCTGTGTTTGCGGTTTCTTAACTTTCAGCATGTCGAGTACGTCTGTCAAGACAATCCAAGGAGTTCAACCTTAAGCCAATAAGCTCTTGAAATGAAAGTTACTTACAGTAAAGCTGGTTACCTGGCTAAACTGTCTTTCATTCTGTAACTGGTCAGTTACATGCCAGCTGTAGATAGGTATTTCTGTTGCAGAGTTGTTCCTTGTCTGTATTTGGCCGATTAAAATCAATATCATATTTTGAAAGTGTTATCAAATGTATCATATGGATCAAGGATGCTGGCACAGAAGACCTCTGTGAGCAGAGATTGATAGCTAATAGTTGTACCATTTTGCACTCGTAAGGTGTTCTTACCATTGCTCTTTTTCAACAGTATTTATGAAAGACTTCATTGCTTTTGGAAAGATTCATTCACTGTCTGGTAGTCATGTCCACTGGCAGTTGTTCGATACCTATATTCAATTGTATTTAGAGCTTGAAAAAAGTTCTTCCCTTCCCTCTTCTTTGGGTGATGACGTGTATTCACCCATAAAGCTACTAGTGAAAATATGTGAAATCTGTCAAATTTAGGCTCTTTAACTTTTATGTATTATTGCAGCATCTGCATCATTGCTACTTATTAGGTTTGAGGTACTTTTGAGGTGAGAAGAGCAACACTTCTGTTATTATTTGGAAGGTCTTTGAGTTCTCTGAGTTTTTGTTGCCTTTTTATTCTTATAAATTCCTGTAGTTGGTACAAGAATGTCCTTACATAGAGCTTATGTAGGGAAATGTTGTATCTAACAACTATTAGTCAGACTCTTCCTGCTGAGAGTGGTAACAAAGGGCTGGTGAATATACTAGTGTTTATTTAAAATAACATACAAGCTTTACCTTCTAAAGACAGTAATAGTTTTTACATAATCAAAAGTCCTCATGCTTGGGATGGGTAGCTGGAATCATTTTTAGTAATGCTTTTGTAGTGTTTTTTTTGTTTCATGTTCATTTGAAATAATAACATTTACTTTTTTCTAACTAAAAACAATTGGTGTGTTTGTGGTGGTCTGCTATTTGGTGATTGTCTGAATCCCCTTAAGTGTTCCTGAGTGTTCCTGACTGTTCTGACTTGATTTTTTTGCTTTTGAAAAAGTATTTATTAATTCTACCACTTGTTTTCTAGACAGAGTGGATTTTCAAAAAGTCCTCTCAAAATAATAATCTAAACTCTTTGAGTCAGATGAGAGTTCAGAAAGCGCACAACTTTATTAAACTATGTGGCATAGATACTCAGTTGCTGTTTCAGAAAAGATAGGATCATCTTGGCTAAAGAGAGAACATTAGCAGCACTTTGGGACCCTCTAAGATATGAGTCATCTTTACAAGACCACCAGATATGATAGGGAATATGTAGGAGACCCATACCCTTCTGAAGCACCTCCTTGAGGTTGGGTGGGATATCTTAGGTCATTTAAAATGCTGTGTTTAGGCAACTGAATCCCACTGAGTGTGTAGCATGCTGAGGCCTGTATATATAAACCCTAAAGAATTCTGTAACACATGGCAAAAGCTGGAAGTACCTATTAGAATGCGGGTGGGAAGGGAAAAGGGCGGTGTAACACTGGAGTCTTCTAGGAGTAACAGAAGAACAGAGACAAACTGAACTGACACACAATCTATATGCATCTAAATAATTTGATGCAGTGACAAAATGGTTTAACTAAGCAGGAAGCACATGAAGTGTGCTTGTCTTAAGTTTGAAAGTAATGGTTTCCTTGTTAGCTGAACAGATGTGAAAATAATATTTCTGTAACTTAATTTACAATGGATCAGTTGACAAGAACCTATAATAGATTGAATTGCTTGCTGTGCATGTAGTGGATTGCAATTTGAAGATTTGACCTTTTTCAAAGACTTTTGCAGTAAGATGTAGGAGGATATTCTCTACACCTAAACTATTTTGATCTCCACTCACAAGAATGTAATCAAATTGTTGTTTTCCTCATGGATTTGAAATAATATAGTGTAAACATATTTTTGTATATCTAATCTTACTGAATCTTGACATTGCACAAAAGCAGCAGACAGACGTAAAGAATGCATAAGCAATGGAAGAATTAGTGTTGTGTCTCGTAATGCTGAAATAGGGAGGAATAAAGTTCCTGCATTAAGTAATGTGATGCAGGCACTTAATTTTAATTTGAAGGACTTATTTCGGATCCTGTAAACTCCTTTACCTGTGACGACTTAGAGCATAGGCTGAGTGAGGGAGAAGAAGAAACCCTTTGCTGTCGTGGTGGTGGTGTGTGGTGTTGTGGGTTTTTTTTAAATGAACATTTTTTTATTCATTTCTTTACACTTTTAACAAATTCTAACGACCTCGTGAAACTTTTCCTTTAAACTGAAAGGAAAGACAGATGACACCCACCTCTGCTTTTTTTATTATCCATATTTATTCAGATCAAAACTTACGATAGATCTGAACAACATTATTCTCTTTATACCTGAGGAATGATCACTGATGTTAATTGGAAAATAAATGCATTTTACTAACAATCACAGAAGCACAGAATGGTAGGGGTTGGAAGGGACCTCTGGAGATCATCTAGTCACACCCCAATAAGCACAATAATTTTCATTTTGGGTAAATAGTACAGAACTTTAGGAAAGCTTAAACATGTAGAAAACTTTCAGTCTGAACAAGAGGAGAATTCACAGCAAAATGGCTAATTTTATGCCTACTTATAGATAAAAATTATATAGAAGTATCAGAGAGGATCCATTTTCTAGTAAAATAAGATTAGGTATGCTGCTAAAATGCATATTCATACATGCTAATGATTATCAATGAGTGATCAAAATTAGTGTTTTATTTCTATAATTTGCAGGTAAAATATCTAGCTAACAGTTTTGTTGATTGTTCATGAGGAAAACCCCCAATTTTTTTACTTCTCAAGATTAATCCTTCACTGATATTTGACCTACAGCTTGTTTTATATCAGTTAAATTGTTCATGTGTGTAAACCGTTCTTTAAGAACATTTTGAAAGGTGGGTTTTTTTAATGTTGGATCATATCAAAAGAAAATAATTTTAGAATTAACATTGAATTAACCCTGACTGAATTAGTTTTAAAAACCTAATGTTACCATGAAATGTGATTCATAATTTCTAAACTGTAAAAAGTAGTATGCTTAATCTATAATCTGTTTATCTACATATAGATAGAGAAACATTCAATTGAAGTACACTGTCAGTTAGAGGATTTATACTATGAAAGGCTGTCATTAGCTGATTTTCACTTTTTCCAGTCTTCCAAGAAATAGCTTCTCTCTACGCTAAATCTACAACTATACTTAAAGAGACTTTTATATTTTAAACTAACTTACTCAAACCATATTTCAAATGTGTATTTACTGTCCTTCTGAGCATGTTTGGAAGTCTGAATGATGGAAGTTATTTTAGGTTCCTGCTTTCTGCAGAGAAACTGAGTGTGGAGGAGAAAGTAAATGTTATTTTATAATATTTTTCATGTAGCTAAACTTGTTTTTGATGTTATCTGTTGATTTTTAGATTATTCAGAATGCTAAACATTCTGCTGATTGCTATGAGTAACCCCAAATACAGAATATTTGTGTGGTAATGGGTGATATTTAAGAATACTCCCACTGATTTTGATGTGACTTCTTCCATATTGAAGTACATACAATGATGTTTGTTTATATACTAACAGTACTCTAGTACAGGCTGAACTTATATCTCTTTTAAGATTAGTTTTCTTAAAGATGTCATCCATAGATCCTTGAAGTTCTGTTAGGGTATTTTTCAGTGAAACATGGAGAACGGGTGAAAATTAGCAACCAACAATAACAAAAGCGTATGTGTGTATAAATTCCATAGTAAGGTTGTGATCAACCTAAAAGTTCTTCCACATTCATGCTGGAAGCCTGGGTGAGGAGGGGCAGTAGATTATTTTTTTTGTTTGTTTCTAACTAATCTTAAGGGTCTCTGGTTTTGGCTCCTATAGTCTAGTGTATGGAAAAGCTGTACCTAGAGTAATATATTACTTAGAGTATTATTATGTATCCTATAGTGCAATTATTCACTCTTTTTTTTTAACCAGATTCTCTCATGACCTTTTTTTTTTTTTTTTTTGCTTGGAGACATTAAAGAAGGAAATGTTTGTTGTTTAAATGTGAACATGAGAAGTTTTTTAGGTTCTTTTTTCCTTTGAGTTTTGGGGTTTTTTTTTTTTTACGTCTTCAGCTAGCATTTTTATATTACAGGCTTTTGGTCTATAAGAAGTATCTTGAAAAAAAAATCCTTTAAAAAGAACTATTAGCTGTATGTGCTGAGGTTTTGTTTAGCGCAAAACCTTTTCAAAGGTGCTTTCAGAGAAGAAAGTTTTCAAAAAATAGACTTCAATAAGATTTCTGAAGATGAAAGGTAGCATACCATGGTATAAGAATGTGTTGGGTGTAGGTGACAAATTTTTGGTAGTGGAGGAGGGGGCCTGTGAGGGTGGCTTTTGTGAGAAGAGTGGCCAGCTACACAATTGAGCCACTGCAGGACACAGCTGAGCCCATCAGCCAAGTTGGTGGTATCTCTGTGAAAGTATATTTAAGAAGGGACAAAACTCTGCACAAGCAGTGAGGAGAGGGAAAAAGTGTGAGGAACAATCCTGCAAACATCAAGGTCAGAGAAGAAGGAGGGAGGAGGTGCTTCAGGTGTCGGAGCAGAGACTTCCCCACAGCCCATGAAAGAGCCTATGGTGCAGCACATAGCTCTCCGTGGTGAGGATCACACCAGTATAGATATCCACACTGCAGCCCGTGGAGGACCCCACACTGGAGCAGGTTCTCCTGACAGGATCTGTGGCCCGTAGAGGACCCATGCTGGAACAGGTTTACTCTGAAGGACTGCTACCTGTGGAAAGGACCCATGCTGGAGCAGGTTTATCCTGAAGGACTGCAGCCTGTGGGAAGAACCCACACTGGATCAAGGGAAAAGTGTGAGGAGGAAGGAGCAGTAGAGAGGAGCTGTTATGGACTGACCACAACCCATTTTACATCCCCCTCTGTATTACTCAGGATGGGAGAGGAGGTAGAAAAGTCAGGAATGAAGGAGTGAAGTTGAGACTGGGACAAGGGAGGAAAGGAGAAAGTGTTGGTTTAATTTTTGTCTTTATTTCTCACCATCCAACTCTGTCTTAATTGGCAATAAGTCAAGTTAATTTTCCCCAAGTTCAGTCTGTTTTGCTCTTGATGGTAGTTGGTAAGTGATCTCCCTGTCTTTTTCTAAAGCCACAAGCTTTTTGATCTTGTTTTGTCCCCCTGTACTGTTGAGGAGGGGGAGTGAGTGGGAGGCTGGCAGTTAGCCAAGGTCAACCCACCACAGGGAAACCATTCTTTTAAGAAAACACTCTTTGTTTTATGCTGAGGGTGGTTTAACACCAAAAAAGGTTTCCCAGAGAGGCTGTGGTCTACATCCTTGGCGATGTTAAAAACCTTACTGGACACGGTCCTGAGCAACGTGCTCTGTCTGACCCTGATCTGAGCAGGGGCTTGGACTCGATGGTCTCCAGGGGTGCCTTCTTGCCTCAGACGGCAGTTTGAGAAACTGGAAAACATTGATTTGGCAAATCGAATTTACTCTTAACTCCACATACCTCTACTGTATTTGTATTGTGAAACCTTTTCCTTATTTACAACCTCTGTGAGACTTCAAAGTCGCTTTTTGTGTCCTAACTCAATATTTTATTCTGTATGACTAATGTTTTTTCTGTCATAATTTATCTTGTGTAAGTACCCAAATATCATCCAATTGATTTGTTTTATACTATCTCCAACCTTCACAAAATTCGTGATACAATTGCAACATTAGGAAAAAAAAAAAAATTAAGACCTTTGTTTTTCTGTGATGTGTATTGAACAGAAGCTGTATGCTCAAGCTTGTTGATCTCATCAATCTGCTTGGCTTATTCTTTGCATCTTGGAGAGGAGGACAATGGATGTGAAGTTGGCACTGTCAGAGTTGGCAGTGATGTACATAAAATAAATAAACCATATCACCTTCAGCTTCCTTGTAAAAATTTCTCAACTGTATGTGTTTGAATAGGGGTATTACAGTGTGTCTATCACTCAGAGCTGGTAGCTGGTACCATGTTTTGTCTGGTGTATGTGACTAAATGGTACTTCCCAACTGCCAGATTTAATATTAGAAACACACTCTTCTGAATTCCATGTCATTATTACGGAATTCTATTTTCACTTAGGCTCCAAAAATTAAAGTAGAATTTATCTGGAGGGCTATTAGACACACTAATATTACTGGGTATAACACTAATACTTATTAATACAGAATATTAAAATATTGTTTTTTAAAGTCACTTTTATCAAGATCAGGACTTAATTAGCTATGCATATTTGTGAGCAAGTGGGTTCTGAAAACTCTCAAAATTACTGGGATAATTTATTCGTCACTATGCACCTTTCTCACTTTTTAAAACAACTTTATATTTAGTAGTCTATTTCAGTTTCTGTTGCATAGCTGTTAGCCTGGTAATGAATCTATTATGAGAAACATTGTCAAGTGCTCCTTGAAAATTTAACTGCTGTATTCACTGAATTTTCTTTATTTTTCATAAGTTATGTTTTCAAAGAACTTCAGAAGGTTAGGTAAGCGTGACCTCCCCGTCTTAATTCCTATTTGCTGTCATTAATCAAACTACACTTCACTGTGTGGTTTTTTTTTCATCGCATCACTAAAGATAATTTCTAAATTTATTTCTATGTGACAAGATAAGTTTCCTGGTTTGCATCATTGTGTCTTAAGGTTTTCCTTCTTTCTTAAATATATTCATGGTGGTGAGATCTGAGGAGTCATCCCTTTGACACATAAAGTCATGTTCTTGTGTGTCTTTAGAAAAGTTAAATAAATCTGCCGGCCATACTCATATCAGCACTTGCTCTCAGTTACTGGCTGTGTCACTGGAATGCTTTTCCTCATGAAAAAAGTGCTAGATGTAAGTCAGATAAAAATGTCTGTAACTGGTTCTGAACAAACATTTTGGAAGCAGCTGGATAGAATACACACCATCTAGATAATTTTATTTTCTACTTGCTTATGGGAAACTGTGACGTTAGGAAACTAATATAGTGAATAATTAGAGCATAAATTATGAGATTGCAGGAGGAGATTTTTTTTTTTTGCCTAGTATTAGTGTCTCCAGTGCTTTATAGAAGAGCTCTATTAGAAACATTAGATGCTTTGAGAGACAAAAGCTCTAGAAGTAATTTTTACAGTCTTACTGCTAAAAATATTCAAGTATTTTGTGTGCCCAGTAATTCAGTGAAAGGCTTTGAAAGGGTCTCACTCTGATTCAGTCTGTGATGAGGGTTGTGTGGGGTTTTGTTTTTGTTTTTTTTAATGGTGATTCCACACTTTTTACTGCCCTTCTATAACTTAGCACTGATGAGACTTCATTTGGAACCCTTGGCTCAAGCCCAGTCATCATGTTAAAGATATCTGATGGGTTTAAGAAGTTAGAACAGATGTAGAAGAGGAAAGTCACTAGAAAAAAGAGTAACAGAGAACATGTCATTCGAGAAAAGCCTGAAGGAGCGTCTGTGTGACTGTGCTTAAGTTGAATGACTGCATGCCATTTTATTAGCTCGGGCAGAACACTAGGATTGAATGTGCCTTCACCTTTTAGACCCCCCAATTTGGTTCACATCCAGCTTGAGGTAGTGGTGGGGCCCTCACCTACCCCAGCCTGCTCAGGTAGATAACGATTTTGGGTTTTTTTAGGTCAGCCAGATCAATATTATGTTTAAATAAGGTTCCTCCCTATCACAGAAGGGAAGACAAAATTTAGTAAAAAGGTTGCCAGTTCCCAAGAATTAATTTGGCTGGAAATTGGAAGGCAGGCTGCTAATTGCCAACCAAGTCAGATTCTAAAATAGGCTTTTAGTGAAAATATTACTGGGAGAGGTGGGGAGGGGGAAATAGATCTTGGCTAGTTTATGGTTACAGTTACATGAATGAGGAAATTTTCTGTGATAATGCAGGATGGCTCTCCCATTTCTTTTGTTTATAGCCCAGTAACTTCTGAAAGCATCCTTGTTGTCTTTTTACATGTCTATATAAAACAGTTGGCAATTTCAAAATGAATAAACTTAAATGGGAGGCATTTGAGAGGCAGGGTCATTATTGTCACATCATGAAGTTTTGAAAAGGTACTGCTGGAGGAGATGAGACTATAAAAAATATTACTTGTTTGCTTACAAACAAGGGATATAAATCAACACAAAGAATTAAAATGCATTGTTCGCTCTTCCTTCTGTACTTGCTTACTCACTGCAGATTGCTTTTACCTCTCATTCTATTATTCCATCCTGCTATAGAAATTCATTTTACCTTTTTTGTTACTTCTACTGCCACTGTCACCAGGTTTCATCCATTCTGTCTCTTCTCTCCCTCTCCGTCTCTTCTCTCCCTCTCCGTCTCTTCTCTCCCTCTCCGTCTCTTCTCTCCCTCTCCGTCTCTTCTCTCCCTCTCCGTCTCTTCTCTCCCTCTCCGTCTCTTCTCTCCCTCTCCCCTCATTTTGATCTTTTTCCTAACTTTAAGATGATATATCTTCCAGAAAATATATTATTCTGAACTTCATCTCATAGTCTTGATTTTTATCATTTTAAAATGTAAACTTTTCACACCAGTCTGCGTGTACACCTCTATAATGAAATAATGAGAACTCTCGCTCACTTATGTTCACTGAAAAGTGTACATTTAGGATTTAAAGTCCCTCATTAACTACTATGTTCTATCCCAACAAGCCTGAAAGAAGTATTTTGTTAAATTTTGTTGACCCTTTTTTATAGAAGTGTTAGATATATAATTATGAGATTAATATGTAATATATATAATATATTCTTAGGTGAGAGGCTGGACCTTTCCGAGTACTTAATGTTTTCGTTCTACCTTGAGACAATGTCATATTTCTGTTCTCACGCCCAAGGTCAATACACAGAAGTGTCTATTCTTCCTCTTGAACAACTTATGAAAGTAAACAGGCTTCTTTGTTCTGGCCCTGCCATCTCAGCCCTGTGTGAATGAGGAGGATGGGGAAGGGCAGACAGAAGTTAATTTTTTGCTTGCATTGGTAACTGGTGGTTGGAGAGATGTAATGTAATGTATGCCTATCTGCCATAAAGATGAGAGCATCTTCTGGGTAACTATGGCACCTGAATATGGCAATGTTTTCATTCTAGATCATTAAATCACCAGGGAATGTACAATAAATACCTTCTACATTTGTTTTAGGTCTGAATTTCTTAGCCTTTTTCACTTCCTTTGTGTATTTAGGAATGCCTCTGTATTAGTGTCCACCGGGATTGTTGCATACAACTTCCATTACTGCTGATGGCAGCTCACTGCATAAATTCTCATTCATGAGATTGAGGCTATATTCCTTTTCATTATTTCAGCAGACATCTGTGGAGCTTCTTTAAGAAATATTTTAGGAAAAATTGAGTGCTAGTAATTTAGCAAATGAGCATAAGCTTTCAGAAATTACATTTAAGGTGTTAACATCAAAAGTTAACATTCTTGCTGCAAGTGTAGTGCCTTTAATTTTTTTTTTTCTCCTAGTAAATCGCTGTTCAACTCAGCTTTAATTTAGAATAAAAAAATAGCTTTAGCTTTCTAGCCTTTAAGACATCCACAGAGAGAATAAACTTACCTCTCTTGTTCAGCACTAATTGCACTAGTTTGTGAGTGCGCTCCCCCTTGGATCCAACTGGAAGAAGGCATAAGGAGACGTGGGTTGCACAAAGGCTTGACCTTACTCTAACAAGGTTAAACTAGGGAACATCCTCAGGTATAACAGATAGAACATTTGGTGGTCTCGGGGTTTTAATTCCTTTTTAGGCGAGCCTTTCTCTATTGTCTGTAGAGCATTAACCATCTTATTTTCACTTCTTCCCTCTTCAAGCTGTGCTAATCACCAGAACTTCAGGAAGAATATAGGTGACATTAGGTGACTTTTGTATAATTTTCTCTGACATATGAGTGAGCAAAGTGTGGGTGCGAGGGTGTTGACTGTGATGATGAGCATTTGAAATGGAATCAAAGAACTGAAGGTAAAGTTTTCTAGGAATACATGTTTTCAAAAGCAAACACTTTTACACACTGGGAGGCATTTGCTTTGGAAGCTTGGTAAAGCAAAAAGTGAACACGACTTTCTAATCTCTTTATGGAAACTAGATGGGAAGTATATAAGAGAAGAATACTACAGAAGGTATAAAGCTTTTTTTATATGGCTCTGTCTGAAGAATGTTGTTGTAGAACAGCGTTTCTATGGAGGCTGCTTTGTATAGTACTGTGGTCCCACTGAAGACTTTTGAATAAGTAGTCATAGCTGTTCATTCAAATCAAATAATTCATAATTAAAAAAAAACTAAAATAAATTTTATTAAAACCAGACTCTGCTGCCTTCCCCTCCCCCCCCAATGGTATGATGGTGTAAAACTCTGCTGTCATTAATAAATGTTTGCTATCAGGCAAAAGCAGTATTTCATGAGAACTAGAGTACAAATGGGAATTACCATCTTCTTCCATCTACCTTATAGACAATGATTTAGCACATAGCCCATTCTATATAGGTTTTCAGAGGGAATACATTTTTCCAGATCTTTATAGATTAGTTGTGGTTATACTTCTCTGTCTTATTCAGCAAAAACACTTCAGTGCAAAAAATATCAAGGAGGTGCCCTAATAAACATTAACATTGTTAAGTTATTTCTCCTTAGAATTTTTTTTTTAAATATTGTTGTCATAGAGAAACAAGTCAGGGTTTTACTTTCTTTTTAAGAAAAGACTATTTAAGTAGACTAAGTTTCTTGAATGTTTTGAATGTTCTGAAATGTTTTTGAAAAACAATCTTTGCAGATTTTGCAACTGATTTGAAAGGATGTTTGTTCATTATTAAAGAACTGATACTGCAGCTCATTTGGAAGCCGTATATAAAATTTGACAAGGTAGAAGTTATTTGTAGCATGAATGGACAAATAATTGAATTTCATCTACTAAAATCTAATAATGCATCAGCAGAGGATCAGAAACAGCCAGGTTGTAAGTTCTTAAAGGCTAACTTATTAGGTTTAGTCATTTATGGGCATCTAAGATGAGCAAATCTTAAAGGACTTGATTTTCCCTAAATCTGTGCTTAGAGTTTTCTGAGTGTGCCTTTAAGTTGTATCAGTTTGGACATCCAGTAGATGCACGTCCAGCATTTTATAATCTTGACTGTTTTCTTAAGAAGTAAACATTTAAAAAGTTTAGTGCTAAAATCACTGTGAGCAGTATACAGCTGTTTTTTTTTCTTGTTTCCAATCTGAAACTTAAATTATCTAAAGTTCACGTAAGTGAATTATGTAAGATGAGAATAGAACTTGATGATTCCTGAAATTTTAGGAGATGTGCATTTAGGTGAATCTGATTTATTACGTTTTTGTTAGCTTAGGAGATGCTGTCATTATTTTTAGACTAGCTTTTACAGGCTTGTATTCTAGTGATAGATCCAAACAAACAAGGTTTTTGCAACTACAAAATTGTTTCATGAAAGAAGGGATCTTGACAATTTGAAGATGTGTAGAGTTTTGCAGAAGTTGTTTGAAACAGGTATCACTGGTCCAGGGAAGCCACTCAGGGCATTGCATTTTGTTTGAAGCCCAAAAAATAACACTAGAATGTTTTTATTTCTAACTATCTGCAGAAGAGGGGCAGGGGATGAGAGGGGAAGGATGCTATCCATGCTCTGGTTACCAGGACTGAAATTAAACTTCATGAGCTTGAACAAAACACTTACTGTTCAGGGAGGAACAGTAGACAAACAAATGCAAAATGAGATCTACCCAAGCTTGAAGAGAGTTGTTAAGAGGGAATGGTAGCGTCCAATTAAAAAAAGGAAATAGAAGAATCTGGAGAATTCTACGGACTTAAATTTTACTTAGCAGATCAGTAATGATAATTATGTCATGTTCATTAAATCTAAGTTGAGTTTGTGGAGAAGGGCTTTACTAAACAGTTTTTCTGATTGCTAAAGTTTCTGTTTGTGCAGAAAGGGAAGATTATTGAGTTTGGGGACTTTTTTTTACCCTGTCCTAATTCAAAATTTCTCTCCCTAAAATCATAACTTGTCTGGTTGTCTAACTTCGTTAGGTTTAATACAAGCTTGTGTCTGGCAACTGATGGAAAACAAAGAGGGTTTCTTTGACTAAGGGGTTTTTTTAGGCCATAAGTAAGAAATGAGCCTGGTAGTCCCAGAGTTGATACTGTCATAATTTCTTAATTATTATCAAATGGGCAGGTCTTTATGGCTGTATTTAAAAATTAGTATGTCCCAGTTGCTTTTAGAAGTTCATAACACTTTTTTCTAAGGTTTTAAGGAATCACATTTTTTTGACAGAAAGATAATGCTCATTTGGGAAGCCTTTTTGATACATACTTTCTGTGTAACAGTATAATGAGCCAGTCTTTAATGTAAAACTTTGAGGGATATTTAACTGTATAAGCTGCATCCTAGGACTGAGTTATGTCTTCATAAAATAGATTGATAGAAAAAAAGATTTTAGATACAGTCATCACCTAGATCCATCTGAAGATTAGAACCATCCTTTTAAATTAACATAGAAGCTGTCTGAAAAATTACTATATTTAGAATAGGTATGACATGTTTATAGTTGCGTTAAGTGTTAAGCAAACGTCTACATTCAAAGCTATCCAGGGTGTCATCTTCATGTTTCGCTGCAAAACAGCCAGGGTTAAATGTTTGTCGCCTCTGCAGGTCCTTGACTACATGAAAAGGGAAATAATTTCTTTAGATGAAATGAGAAATAATTTTTTGACCATAACCACTATAGGATGATGCTAAACTTAATGAGTTAAAAAAACCCCAAACCAACCCAAAACCAAACACACACACCCCCAGCAACCCCTCCCTCCCCCCAAAAAACCAACCAAGCTTTCTTTTGAATGATATTGAATGGAAAAGATAGAAAGAAACTAAGATTATTTTTTCCCCTTTAGTATTTCCTTAGTTTTGTCTTATTTTCTTCTTTCAGATTACCATACTGATCTCATGTCTAGATTCATGTAATAGCAAATTGCCTGCATGCAACTGGAAATCTGGACAGAAGTACAGGCAGTGTTGAACAAAATTACCAATAGCTTCTGATTATTCTCCTCACATGCTTTTAGGCCTGGATTGAAAAAACGTCATATGGATGCCTATGATTCCATACAGATGAGGTCTTGAGAAGGGGAACGGTTAGACATCATTTTCTGATTCAGACCAAAAAGCCCACTCCAGTTATTACATTAATTAAATTCTAACACCATGGTTCCAAAAGAAGCAGTCCATATCTATGAGCATACATTTTCACCTGTGCTTGTAGCATTATTTTTCTCTTAAAATTAATTTGTTATGAATAAATGCTAATAACTTTAGTCTCAGAAAGTCGGTATGATTGTTGTTTATTACTCAGCATGTAATTTTTCTACTGCTTATGTTTTCTAAATTATTTTATTTTTGGTGGATGTGTTGCTTCCTTCAAACAAACATCGTGTAAAGGCCTAATAATAGCTGCTCTCGTTCACTTACATGTAAATGTGGGCAAAACCCCACCGCTATTGCCACTACTTGCCAGTATGTAGTATAGTTAGCTAGGTAGACTTTGATATAAGTTCAGTCTGTCACAGTGCAGGTTGCAGTATGTCATATCCATTAGCTTGTAGACTGAGTTCTGCTGTTTTATTTAGAGAAAGCATGTTCATTAAAATTGCTGACTACTACAGTAACTTGTTCTGCTGATGCAACACATGATCTACATGTCTAAATATTTGGAACCCATCAATAAGTGTTTCTAGCTAACAGTGTCCCTTATGCAGTTCTGTTATGCCATAAGAAAAAACCATATGGGTATTAATCTTTTAGTGCTTATGTGCACTTGCTGGTTTGTGTTCTCCTTTTGTCCCATGCACATTTAATAACTTTAAAAAAAAAAATTACATATAGCCATGTTTTGATATTGGTAAATGCTACTGAAATAAAGTACTGGTTATTTTAAACTGATTCTGTTTAGTTTTGGAAAGCTAGATATTAATGTGAAGGAAATCATTTTTGCTAATGCACTTCATAAATACTGGTAACTGTAATTTTTAGAACGCTATAGAACAGGGCTACCTGGAAAGTACAAAACAGTCCAGAAGGCAGTTATACACAAGCTGAATTCCTACAGTATTTACTTGCACTTGTGTATAGCATGTGCTTGTTACATGAATCAAAAGAGGGTGAAAATGACCTGCAAATTTCAGTGCCCTGACAGAGTTTAAGGAAGTAATTTTATCCCTGTATCCTCCAGGAGGCAGTTACGGCATCGTTAAAGCCAACTCATGATAACTGTTGGTTAATGCTAATTTTTAAAACAGGAATCACAAAACCATTTTCCTTAGTGCTCTGTTGCCTGTTCCACAGAGATTGTTTAATTATTGTGTCCATTCCTCCTGTCTTCAATTCAACTAACAAATCTTTCAGATATTTTGGAGTTAAAATCAGAATCTACCCAGCTGCCATCATGGGGAAAGGTAAGGAATCTCTTCATTACAAGTATGGGACTTGATCTCAGTTCTTAGACCAAGAGCATCTTTAGTACCATACAGAGTGGAATTTAAGAGATGTACATAGAAAGGACTAGGGCATCTCCCCTCCAAAAAAGCTTGGTTCTATTCCTCTCTTCCCCAACTCTGCTTTCATATGTGACTAGAAAACTTGTGGAAAGCTGATGCTGTAAGCTGTGAAGTTGTATCCAAGTTATGACTTCAAGGTCTGTAATGGCACACAAACTAGATGGGTAAAAAACTGGTTGGAAAATCAGGTTAAGAGAGTAGAGGTTAATGAGTCATGCTCTACCGGAGGTCAGTAACAAGTACAGTGCTGTAGTGGTCTGTCCTGAGACCTCTCCTGTCTTGATGGACTGGATGTAAGAGAACTTCTTCCTCGTGAGGACAGTCCAACAGTAGAGCTGGGTGCCTGGAGAAGTGCTGTTTCCATCTTTGGTGCTTTTCAAGATTTGACTGGATAAACACCTGAGCAATCTGATTTGTGCTCATAGTTGACCCTCCTTGGAGCAGGAGGTTGGACTAGAGACCTCCTAAGGTCCCTTTCAACCTAGATTATTCTACTGTGCAATGATCATATCTTTGTCAATAATCATCCTCCATCCTAGAGCTCAGAATAATTCTTTTGTTATGAGACAGAAGCTTGAATTTTAGATATGGCTTAAACTCATTCTGTACATGGGCAAAATGTCTTCCCTCACATAAAGGTTGAAAAAAGAGAACGGTTATCTCAAACTCTTGCATGAAAAAATGTACAGGGACAAAACTGTGAAATTTTCCTTTTGAAGTTAGGCCTCTTCCAAATGTACTGCAAAATTTCAAACATACACCACAGAATTTGTTTCGTATATATTTACTACAAAACGAATATCGATTTAACATTCAGTGCAAGTTTTAAACAAAACTAACACATAATTCTGTTATATTCCATGGATACTATTCTTGTCTGTCTAAAGGACATAAGATTGTTGTGTAGCATAGCTGTGTTTTTAATGAGAAAATCTGATTAAAATCCTAAGTAAATTTAAAACCTGATCCCGAACTTATTCAGAAATCAAAGGGAGTGAAAATACTTGTCTTTCCTTTGTCATGAACAGAAATAGGATTACAAAAAGCTAGCAGACACACTTTTCAGTAACACTTCCATGTTAAGCCCAAATTTTAACAGAATGTGTTGGAAGAAAACCAAAGTGAAATGTGGTTTAACTTTTTAACAAAAAATCTACATAACAGTAATGGGAGTTTTGCTATAAACTTCCATGATTGAAATATTAAATTCAGAATTACAAGCTTCAAAGAAGTGCTTTCTTAAAAAATAAATTTTTCAGTGAAATATTTCCATAGTAGAACAACTATTTTCAGATGTGAGCAGCAGTGAAAGTAGACTGCTCCAAGACATGTTATGATCATTGTGTATCGAAAAAGCAATATAAATTTGGAACTCAAACTGCCTCAAAGGCAAGAATTTAATAATTTCTGCAACTTCCTCTTTCTGACATTTCGTTTTACATACGAATTTTTTCAGGTTGTTTTCATCCATGGTTATTTTTTTCTAGCAATCTTTTTAGATTAATTACATTCAAGTCAAATATACTTGAATCACATGGTCATCTTTCCTTAACATCTGTAGTTAGTTATATACAATTCTCCAGTGATACTCTCATACTTCGTTAGAATTGTAGTGTTCTGAAGAGATAGTTACATGTTCTGAAAGCAAGTGCTGTGAAGTGAGCAAAAGTGTGCTGAATATGGTTTAATCAACTTCTCTCTTTAACAAGGTTCTTTGACTTCATATTTTTCATGCTTGGCTGCAGGACCACCTTTAGTCAACACCCAACAAATGCAGAAGACAGTTAACATGTTTCATGCCTTAAGAGTAATAAGTCTTGAATTACTATTCTGTTACCAGAAGACTAGTAACTATAGCAGAACTGTAGTACTGTAGTTGCTTTTCTAAAGGGAGTGTTTGTAAACACAAATGGTTTTAACATGTGGTGTAGCATATGAATTTCTAGATTTCAGCAATATTACTTTCTCATATGAATAAATACAAAAGAAAAAAAGGAATATAGTCTCTATACCTGAAAAAAGTAATGTAATAACTTAATCTTCTGAGGTACCCAAAAATATCTCCTTCTCATGTTTGTAAAAGTAATGCTTTCAAATGCTTTGCTGAAAACTTTTAGGTAGTTTTCCAAAATAATAATAGCAATTACTGTGATACAGTTCTGGAGGGGTGTTAAATTTCTCATTTGAAGTGAAACTATACCTTTGTTCATATACAACTCAGGAGCGACTCTATAAAAGTAAAGAGGAGTAATTTTCAAGAAACAGGGAAATAGCATTTGCTTAAGCATACGGCAATTGCAATCCTCATTTTCCTTTTTGACTGTTAAGCCTTTAATCTTGTGCATATATTTATCTCTCAACAAGGTATTGATTTTAAGAAATGGAGTCAATTTTTTCAGTAATTTGGGATGTGTTGCCAGCAAATCCTAGGGAAAAAAATGTACAGATTAGTTCTTGATTCTATGGAATGTATTGTGTAGGTGTATTTTGAAGTGGTTTTGTCTTTTCCATATAACATCAAGACCAGAAATAAGTAACTGGTGAATGGCTTTAACCATTGCCTTTTCTTATGCTATTCCACGTCCAGTGAATGGAATATTCCAAAATGTTATGACAAAGATAGGTGTTTCATGCTATAATCTTAGAGTCTTAAAAATTGCTGTATGCCACATGAGGGGACAAATGAAATATAGCAGACACGTTTCTGTAAGAAGCGTTTTAGGACTGCAGAGAATATTAGCACATATTCTGACACCCTGACTTTTGCTTTATGCAATCCTAAATGCCTTAGGGAAAGCAATCAATGAAACCAGCCAAACAAAATGTATCCATTGGGGAGGAGGAGGAGGAGGAGGGAAATAGGTGTCTGAGTTCTACAGCAAGTGAAGAATAGGAAGGTAGAGACACTGAAACAGACAGGATTGAGAAGTGAAAGCAGGACTTTCATCACCTGCCTCTTGAAGGACGTAAGTCAGATGAAATCAGTTGTCTATCATATGAATTAAAGTTTTAGTTTCAAGGTTATCCAAACAGAGTCCTTTCTGTAGACAATTTATGCTACACTGCTGTTTTTGAAAGGTATTCCAAAGTTACTCACTCCTGTAGTGATGATAAGCCTTCAAATTTTCTTCTCCTTTTGTTCTGATATGGGTTGTATGTTTCAGCTTCTTTCTCTTCCTAACTACAGTGTACAGAAGGAGTGACTGTGCAGCCCCACTGCACCATTATTTTTTTCATCTTTTCTTGAGGTAAATCTCCATTCCCTAAGCATTCAAAAAGCTTTTCTCTGTAGATGTTAACATTTTTTAATGTAAGTGATCAGAAAGTGAGTGTATTCCATATGAAGTTTTAGTGTTGCTTTGAATTTCTATCTTAAACGCTTCAAAAAAACAGTAAGCAGGCTACAAATGCTGGCACTTAAAGTATCATGACATTTAGATTAACATCAGTTAAAAGGAGAGTTCAGTTTTCCTTGCTACTACTTTCAGTTTCTTTCTGCAAGCCAGTGCTGGATCAGTTACAGTTACACCATACTTTTAGTGTTTCTTTGAAACTATAGCAAATTTATATAGAAAAAGAGGTTGACTAGCCAATATGGTTCCAAAAAAACATTGAATATGAGAGTGTTCATATAAATGAGATAGACTTTGAGAAGTATCTCAAATGTCTCTCAGTCTGCCAGGAACTTTTCTGTTCTGTCTCCCCTTAGGAGAGCACACTTGTACATACTGAAGTATAGTGATGTAAAATGTAACCATTGAATTAAAATCATTGTTAGCAACTAATTGATTAATACAGAACTAGAAAGAATAATGTGCAACCAACAACAACGACAAAGTTTTGACAAATTTTATGCAGTGTTATGACCTGTATTTTCTCCTTAAGTGGATTTTTTTTCCCAAAATCTTTACAGTAGGGAACTACACTAAATATCTTATTACTTATGTTGCTTCTTCAGTGTTGAATGTAGATGATTTGGGGCTGCATCTCATTCTAATTCGTATGTGGAACATAACACCCAAAATGTAGTGAATTGCACCCTAAATTTCTGATCTGATTTCTGCTTGCAGAGCTTTAGTTGTGGGTATAAATCTGGTATTACGTGTAGGCAGTAAGATGCCTGAGAGTATCTTAACATGACGACAGTTGGTTTTAAGTGTTACTGCTAATGAGTGCTGTTGCCTACCAGTGTGCCTAGTGTCAGCTTAATAGGACAGACATCAACAAAGAGTTGTCAGAGTTTCTAGAAAGGCTGAAAAAGGTATGGCAAACTGTCCAAGAATCATTTTAAGCTGAGTGACCTTTTAAAGCCCTTATTAACACCTGTGAATCCTAAAGGTGGTACTGTTAAAAAGTAACTCTTGTGTATTTTAGTACAGTATTAATTTACATATATGTGGTGCTTGCCTGAGTATTCCCTATGTTAAACATCGAACTAAGTCAGAACTTTTAATATTGTGATGGCAAAAGAGGCTGGAAATAGACATGTATTCTTTTAAGAATAAAGAAAACAACTGCTCTTGGCAAAAAAGCATACCTGAAGTGTAAACCAAGTGTGAGCAATTTCATTTGAAAGAATAAATTTAAGTTTTTTAAATTAAATTTATTAAATAAAAAGTTAGTGTAAAAATAGAAGTCTTTCACAATTTGGCTGAAATGGAAATGAAATAACATATTTAGTTGACATTATGAAATATCATTAAACATAAGTGATTAAAAAATCCAAGAGGAAAATGAGTGATTTTTTTTTCGGTATCCAGCATCTAGATAATAGAAGACATAGCTCAGGTAACAGGTTTGGGACAAGAATCATTCTAGTTCTAGGGATAGTTTCATAGAAATTTTTAATCTTGGAAATAGTCAATCTGATACATAAATATATTCATAAGAATTTAGAATATTGTGCAAAATCATGCCTTTCTGTGATTGCAACACAAACTAAAACATGATCGGACCTTCACTGGTTTTACATATACACAGACTAGGATTTTTTAGGCAATAATAGCATATCCTGTTATAATGCTGAGAACTTGTAGAACATTGTTGTAGGAGAAGCAATCTGACATCCTTTTAATCTGATCTGCATCCTCAATTTCTTTTCACAGTAAAATAAAAAAATATGCATTTTAGATTAATCCAAAATATTTGTCTTTTTACAATGGTTTAATCTGCAGTAAATCTGCAGAGTTTCTGCAGTAAAATCTGCTATTGCCACAATATCTTGTCACAAAGCACATTTGATCTCATCAGTCTTTTCTGTAAGCACTCTGTATAAGAAGGTAGATTTTTTTTTAATGATATTTTCAATCTGTTTCATATGTTTTCACCTGGATACTGCTTTTTTGTTTTGTTTTTTGTTTTGTTTTATTTACAATTTTACTGTTCTCTTTGTAAATGCTCATTGGGTGGCAAGTAATTGTTTATACACAAAAAGGTTTTGTTCCATAAGCCTGGCACATCACCACTGTCTTCTCCTGAAATGATGTTGGTATGATGAGACCTATTGAGTGTTTGGTTTATCTTTTTGAAGTATTAAGACTTAAAAGCCAAAATTCTGTCTAATATTTTTTATGGGCATGATGACAACAGCAATGATGATGAAATTTAAATAAAAAAGGAAAACAAATTCTGAAAAGATTATGAAAATCCTACATCAAGTCTCTGTAGGATTTCAAGTTACAACCGATTACTCTAAAAAGTAATCAAAATATTTTCATTTCTAAGGTTTCTATGTAGGTGTTCTCATAAAAACATCTGTCTGAATGACAGTACAGTATGGAAGTTATTTGTAGAAAGACTTGCACTCATTTCAGACGCTGTACTTCATTAAATTTGTTGATAGTGGTGGAAACTTGAATTGTTGCAACTGCAATTAAAATCTGATTAAATATATTTACCCAAAGGATAGTGAGATTACAGTAAAGTTTAAGTGTGGAAAATAAATTGCAGTTTTTATTATAGATAAGTGAAGGTAGTAAATACATTGATGAATATACTAGAAACAAGCTACGTGTATATTTGTTATTTATTTTTTAAAAGCAGCAGTAAAGGACATATTAAACAAAAGAGTAAATGTTAAAATTTAAGGAAAAAATATAGTTTTTAAATTATCTTTTAATTAGGATCACACCAATACATACTAGATTTTTGTTGAAAGCTCCCTTTTACAAATTTATATATATTATTAGCTTTTGTTTTAAAACCTCTTTAATTCTGGAAAGAATTTCCATTGTCGGTAAACAATAATAGATTAAAATTTAATTAAGTTATGCCAGAATAATATTATTGAATGTGATGATGATATCGATGTATTATTGATGTGAGGTCTCCAAGAATGATTGAAAGAGTTAAAATGAGGACTATCTCCATAAATTTAACTGAGCCGAAGTATACCATTGAGTTTTTTCTTCTCTTTTTGCCTGCCTGCTGATTTTTCTTACCTTTTTACTGTCCTCTCTAAGCAATTTTTATTATGCTTTCTTCTTGTCAGGAAAGAAAGCAAAGGAATGGAGAAGAGAGAATCCAAAATCTAAGTTTTCTTTAAAGATAAGTTTTAAAAAATGAGTTAAATGTCTCTTGAGACCCTAGATCTTAGTTACTGGAATATCTTAATCGTACAGGCATTAAATGGTGTGATCACTGAAAAGAACGGCAACTATTAAGACTAGTTCAGTGTGTATTTTTAGTGTTGCATGCTTGGCCTTAAGTACAGCATTGATTCTCTACCTTGCAAAGTTTTCATTTTTATGGTGTACTTGCCAGTTTTTTATTTCACTTTAGAATTACTGAATTGTAGTCTCTTAATGCCATTTTTTACTTACTAGCTATTTCTAGTATCTAGTAGCATAGCTAGTGTGCAGTACTGCTCTTACACAATATATGGAGTTGGGGAATTGCTTTATAATGTGTTTGGAAATCTCTCTACTCTCTTAAATATCAAATATTTCTCTTTTAACCTTATTTGTTGCCAAGTACTTAGTGGTTACTTGTCAAAGTATGTTGTATGAATGAATGAAACATGATAAAACTAGTAACAGTTTGTAATTATGTTTGTAATCTTAGTTGTGAAAAGAATAAGCAGCAAATAACATCATGTACAAGTATATGATTGCATTTATTTGGGGGGGAAGAAAAACAATTTAATGTAACTTTCTAAGTCTCTTTATATTCACAGCCAACTCCCAATTACAGCCTTTGTAACCATATAAGCAGTATAAAGTGTGTGTATGTATAGTAGAGGAGTGGTTTAGGTTTGTTTATTGCTGAGGGGGAGGGGAGAAATGTGTAGCACTTTCTTTCCTTCTTTGAAAACTTGCCCTTGACTTAAATTGACATGAGAATCAAATAAATTGTGGGAGAACACAGAACAGGAAAATGAAAAGAGATTTCAAAGCTCTGTGCTGTCTTAACCTCCTCAACTTTCAAATATGAAGAGAGAAAATAAAAAACGCACTTGTTTACTTCTCAAGGCTTATATGCATTTGAGAACTTGCCTAGATAGAAATTCTATTACCAGATTGGGTTTCCTTTCCTGCCAATTTACTGTGGCACAGGTTTCTTTTTTTTTTTTTCTTCTGGAAGCAGCTGTTACTGTGTACATATCCCTTTGAAAAGGAACCTGGAAGTAAGAGCCTGAGAATCATTGGAAGCTGGTTTTCCTACATGTTTCCAGATTCATCCTGAGTGTCCACCAATTAGTAGTAAGTGTTCTAAGATCATTGAACTGTGGCACACAAGTTATTAACAGCAGCTGTTTTGTACATTGGGGAAAGTGTGTTTTTCCTGTAAAGTAGTATGGCTTTTAGACTGGCAGATATTCTTTCTAAATCCTGCCTGAATAACACTGAAAAAGAAACCAGTAGATAATAAAAAAAAAAGATTCTAAGCAATCTGAGAGTGTTTTGGTATAATGGCTAGTGCTGCTAAAGCTATTAGTGTAAGTTCAGAAAAAAATCAGAATGTGGCACATAAGAGAAGAAAATTAAATATTAGTTAAATAGCTTCAAAAAAAGGTAAATCCTCATTTTTTTTTTTGTTGTTGTTGTGTGTGCTTGTTTTTTAAGAAAAGTTCAGGAAGTATTACAGGGAGGAATTAAAGCAGAAAACCCATTTCTAAATAGTCTTCCACTGAATGAAAGAGACTTTATCAGGCATAACTTCAGTATTTTCAGCAAATACTTTCACTTGCATAAGCAACCTTTAAACCTCTTTTCCAGTTTAGAAGGTTAGTAAGCCTCTTTTTCAGAATTAGAATTTTCAAAATAACATGAACAGGGTTTAATGATGACTTCTGTTCTTATCTGATATATTAATAGATGCAATTTATTTATTTTTTTTTTTATATATATATATATTTGGAAAACCAGCACCCTTTCTTTAGCAGTTGGCAGAGTTCGAATTCCTCCATAAGAAAAGTTTTCCAGCTTTCCCTTGTGATTTTCATTGGCTTTCAAAAGCTTTCTGTTTCTGAGCTGTTATTTTATTTCTCTAGTGACAGTATGGTCGTTTTCCAGGAGTAAAAGTTGTGTGTGTTTTCTCTCTCTCTTCCCTCACTGTTCCTCCTCTCCTATTTACACATTCTTCGCGATGAAGAGTTTTGTTCTTTTCTTTCATCTTACCTGACAAATTTTCCAAATAGTAATTGTTCTCAAACAACTTTCTTATAAATCAGTGATGAAACACTTTTCAATTAAAAACTTAAACAAATTAAACTAGGTTGAAAAATAAGTAGGCTTCTGACAATAGGTTTCAGAGTTCTTTCTGGCCTGTAAAATCTGTGGCTTGGGGAAGAGCATTTGGGAGCCTGGAACCAGATGTGCAAGCCATGGCTCTGTAGATTTCTGGTCACCTCTTCCTCCAGTAGGACTTTGTATATCTGATCTTAGCAGATAACAGCTAAGTTGAGTTTGTAAGTGAGTTGCTCTGTATTAACAGACTGAAAACTTTTATGTGGATTAGTGGAAATTTTTTTTCATACCCATTTCTGAATCAGAAGAAAAGCTCCGGTATCACCATTACACTTCCATAGTAAAAGACTACTTTTAAGATTTTTTTTTTTTATTTTTTTTTAATAAGGAATCAGTCCATAATTTCCCTCTTTGGATACATCTGGCACAAAGGATTGTTATTTCAACTTTGAGAAATGTGCTGGTACATTACCTCATTTGTAAGAAACATCTGACGTAAAATAATAACATAAAGTTTTGCAATAATGACAAACTGACTGATAGTAACAAGCACTAAGCAACCAGTGATGCTTTAATGCTTACCTGATATACTGGCTAACTTTAATTATTGACTGATTTTTAATGAGGAAGCATGTGATATTGAGCCATGCAGTGCCAAATCCTGAAAACTCATGGGTTTAAAAAGAACTAATGATGATCATCTAATGGTTCTTGTTTGCTTTGACTGAAGACATTTCTAATTCTTCTTATACATAGATTCTATACTCCAGTACTGCCTTGTTTTCCGAGATTTAAATATATATGTCCTTGTATTCTTTCATTTTGAATAGCATAGCAAAGCCTTTCTGTTGTTGCTGGGAAGAGATGCTAACTATTTTTTTTTTTTCCCCTCAGAGATGAGCTTGAACCTAGTTCAAACTTTCCAAGCCCATCTTGTTCACCTCAAAGCCCGATTGATGCATGAACTCTGGCTATTGGGAAAAATGGTAGTCAAAATGAAATAAATTTTGGGTTTCATTAGTTGTGAAATCCACTGAACTTGCTGTAATTCCCATTAAATTTTCTGACAGCAATATTGTTCAAAGAGTAATTTATTTATTAATGTTTACAGTCAATAATTTAGACTATGCTCATTTATCACCTCAGGCTCAATACCACTACTTCTGTTACTCAAATCTCGTATGTTTTCATGCTCTGCTCTACTTTCATGGCTTGAACTGCTTTAAATTCACATGTGCATTAGTTAGTTCAGGAGCCTCTGGTAATTTTTCCTTAAAAATTATCTGATGATGATTTTAGATTGTGTGTCCCAGCCTTTTGAATCATTCATAGGTACATTCTACCTTTTATACAGCCATCCGTGAACTCTGCCATGATTCTCTTGAAACAATCTGTGTTTAACTTACTATTCTCATTTCCAGTTATTCTGAATATCTTGTGTGGTTTTTCAGTGATAGCCATATCACAGAGTTTACTTCTGAGCGCGGTAAATGTCTCACTCCTCAGTTGTCAATAATCTGAGCATCTGCCAAATCAAGTCCATAATTTTTATTCTGTCATAGATGAATGCTTCTGAGCTTGCAATACCTTTTAAGGCAGACAAATTCAATACCAAGATTTGTGTAGTGCTTAGCAATCGAATGATGAAACCTTGCCAATTCATCAAGCTTGTGATTCTGCAATCACACTCCATGACCGTAGTTGACATACTTATCTCCAGTCAGAAGCTGAAGATTCACTGAGAATACCACAGTACAAACTGGGCAATTGTATTAACTTGTCTGTGTTTCTTGTTCTAGAAACAAACTACTTCTATATGTGCTTGTATGTACTATTGATACTATTGATTTCTCAAAAACAAAACAAACAAAAAACCCAGTCCTGCTGATAAACAGTGGGCTGTTGGAAAGAGTATGCTTTGCCAAGTATTCACTGCAATTGACTTTTCAACACCTTGCAATCTTGTCTCCAGTTCATTTTCATAACGGGAAATACAATTTTAATCCTGGTACAGTATGGACAAGCTTTTTATCTGTAGACATCCAAAGCTCTTAAATGCCTTGAAAGCGTATTTCTAAGAACAGCAGGAATCAGCCTGACATAGCTTTGCCTGGCTGACATCAATTTTCGCCTATGATCTTTGGCCAACATAAGCAGTTTCTTTTGGAGGCGCTAATAAAGTAAGTGTATATGTAATATGAGAGGTGATTTATCCTGTTACTCAGTTGGATTCCTGAGATAAAATCTCTCTGCAACAGGTGAACAAGGGATCCTAGGGATCACAAGGGATACCTAGTGTCTGGTATTCTTGATATAAAAAACATTCAGCATTTTCTCAATTTATTACAGCACTATTTTTTCAAGACCATTAGCTGACAGAAATTTCTGAAAAAGTCCAATTCTATAACACATCAGAGTTCTGGCCAGCTTTTCAAGTACTGGAGTAGACATTCATGTTAGTATTTATCCAAAAAGCACCAAGGTATTCTGAAATCTCCCTGCAGTGAAAGGAAATGGATGCATTGAAGTCCTATTATTTGGAACTATTCCAAAATTATTTTTATATCTCTAAGCCTGCTGTGAGTAAGCAGCATTATGATGTGTGGGATAAAGAGTTGATGAACAACATGTCTGTGTTCTCAGGATGGCACCATCACTTTCAGAGTACCAGTATCCTGATAAAAATGTTTGTATGTGACCAAAAGTCTACATACCTTCATACCACCTTCAGACTCAGGGAATGGGAAGTCAGTAACCATGTTTGGTTCCTTGGTTGGCTGGTTTTGTTGGGTTATCCCCCCACAACATTAACTTAAAACTAATTTCTCTGTTGGACACTGGGAAAAGTGCAGGGAAAGTTGGTAGTATGCTTCAAAGATGAGGCAGTTGAGTTAAATGTAGTCAGGTAATCTAAAATTCCCTCCACCCTTCCTCCAGTCTGGCTATCAGCAGAGTGGTCAATGATTCATTTCTGTTCATCTTGTCTGATTTTGCCATGATATAGTCATTAATTGAATGGTGACCAACCCAACCACCACTGGTGTTTGAAAGAAAAACTTCTAACGTGATCACCATTGGCATAAATAATCAACGTCAGCTGACCAAGTCCTGCAACAGTACCTTTATACTTACTAAAAAACTACCATCAAGGTGAAGGGTGTCTTTATTCAGTCTCAGTAACACTGCAAATTTTAATTCTTTCCATGCTGTTATTTCATCTTTTTATGTCCGTTCTCTACTATAACCCTGTTGCTGCTGATCTGGTTTGACACGTCAACTACAAAGAGTTGAAAACTGTCAGTGTGCCCAAGCTATGCATAAGTACTATGTCAGTAGGTACAACATTGAAGTTTTGATGTTTGTGTCGAGTGGCTACTAGCAAAAAATATTTTCTCTTTTTCCAGTCTTCTCATGATTTAATTACTCTGTTTGAAACATTTTACTTTAGTAACAGCACATTTTATGTGCTGTGTGTCTGCTAGTCTGTTAAACTCCTCTTAGTGTTTCATGTAATGTCCCTTAACTATGTTAACTAGCAGCTCCCAGGTAAGTCAGAAGCCTGCCTTTGCCACGTAATATTCAGCACTGCTAAGAATTTGCAGTAGCTAAATTGTGAGGTTTAAAATGAAAGGAGAGTTTGCATACAGTGTAGATTGGGATGGCGGGCTCTATAATTAACCTTTGAACCTCGTGCCCTAACGTGCATAAAACTTTCTTCAAAAAAATTGATAAACCTAATGCAAAAGTGCCTGCAGCACTGCCAGTTTTCTAGGAGTGACGAGAGAACTCCTTTAACTGCAGTCTCGTATTTGTAAGCGGCCAAACAGTACTGACCTGTCAGAAGTCACCAATCCATGAAATCTTAAAGGTCCTATGGCCAGTTCCTGAAACTACACTCACATCTGAGTCTTTAGCTTCTGTATATCATATTCTTCAACTTGGAACTTAATTACTGCTCTGATGCTATGAACTGTAATCTCTGCGCCAGGACTCTTGCGTATTTCATTTCTGTAAGGAATGCTAAAGCACATACAGTAATTCTGTTGAAATCTCTGTAACATAAAATTCAGCCTTTTACAACTACTTTAAGGTTGTAGTTTGGTACAGTAATGAAAGAATGAAAATATTACATAAAATTATCTCACAAAAAGCAGGAGGTAAAATTTCAAATGCTATAAAAATATGTATTAGAGCATTCATATACATCTTATCTCTTCCATGTGATTAATAAAAAATTATGATTGATGCCTAAGCAATCAGTGTGATTTTAAAACATAGATAGTTTTTGTTTGTTTTCTTCTGTCATTCTTATGGTAATTGCTACAAGACCAAGACAGGCCAAATTCTGGCAACTTAAAATGTTTCCTTATAAGCCATTATCTGTGGTGAAAGAAATTTGGATTCACTCTTTTTTTTATAACAGCAAAGAAAAGAAATCCCTTGGAAATGGTATTGTGAAATTCTTTGGGAAGATTTCACTAATCAGTTTGTGATTAAAAAGGAGGGTTAAAACTATACAAAATATCTGAAAAAATGGCCATCCAAAGAAAATGTTTGAAATATTTCCTATATTTCTATTGTACAATGCTTACTAAAATAACTGTATTCTTTTATGTATAGCACCTAACACAATTGCAAAGTGCTCTGTATCACCTTTGGAGACTGCTGACAAGCAGCTCAGGCTTTTACAGTTAATGTCTAAAGTTCACAAATGTTACTCACCTTCATGGGTTTGAGTTTTTAAAAGGCACATTTTCAATTCAGTCAAAAATCTTCATTATCTGCTGTTAAATTTCTAGTTACTTGAGCTTTTAACAGCATGTGGTGATTTTAAGTGGAACTTGTGCAAACTATAGTTCTATATATTGTGGTTTACATAATGTAAGGTAAAATGCGGATAGGGTCTTTGTAAGGCTTTCTTGAAAGTGAGTTCTATTGCATTTAATAATGTTATTCAGTAATTCTAACTTGTAGTGTAAGCATTGGTAGACTTTGACTTTTACAAGCCAATGTAGTGAAAGATGGCAACAACTGATCAACTGAAAACTCACCAAAGAAATAACAAGAGAGAGGAATTTCTTACAGTTTTTTTTAATTATTATTATTATTTGCATTTGTTCTTATTAAAAAAAAAAAAGAAAGGAAGAACCTGTTTTGGTCTCTTCTTGGCATACAGGTTTTTAAAGAATGAAATGCATTCATGGGAAAAATGTCTAATAATCAAAAAATACACAATAAGCTACTACTAAATTTTAATTCTAGCATTTGATGATAACATGGAAAAAAAAGCAAAGATCTACAGCTAGTGTAATGGAAAATTAATACCATGATTTTTATCCCTTGGGTTTTCTGCAAGAGTTTCTGAAAGATGAGACATCAAGCTCTAATTTTAGATTTAATAATCTGGTAAATTTTGAGAAGTTTTATAGTATTATAGTTTTACTGTTTTAATGTACTTGATAATTTTGTTTATTTTCAAATTATTTCCTTCCAAAATACTTGATAACTTGAGGCTCGATTGTCAAAATAAATTATACTTGATTTTAAAGTTTACTTGAGTTTAAACTCAGTGTTATTAATAGAAGCAAGTAGCCAGTTAAATGTGGAAAACATACTTATGGTTAAATAATATTTTCATTATGTTACTATTTGTCACATCCTATTATATTCTTGCATAATGATTGTACCATATTCTTATATAAAAAGTGCTATATGTTTCCTCCTTCTTTTCCTGTGATTTTTCCTAAGGATAGGAGGATGGAGTTCATGCCCACTGCATTTTTGTAAATATATTCGTTTTTCTACTGCATTGAAAAGAGAGTACAAATGAAATTAACAGAAATAATAGAGTAATAATACAGGAATAATAAAGAAAGAATAGAATAATTAAAAAAGCAAAATTAAACATGAAAAACATGGACCTACTGATCTCTGATTACATCAGACTGTCTAAAAAAATGATAGCTAAAATTTAGAGGTAAAACTCTGTCCAGAAGTCACTAATCTCCTTCTCCATAAGGACAGAATTTATGTGTCAAATTTTAATAGTAGTGTTTGACTGCAGGATCACTGCTAATAAACCTTACAGTGTACCAAAGGAGCCGTCTGAAACAACAAAAATAGCCTTTAACAATTCATATTGCAGGCTCCTAATCAGACTTTAGGTATATTTGAAACAGAAATCCACATACTCTTCTTGTCAAAGTCCTCATTAAAACTAAGATCGTAAGTTACACAAAGATGGACTTTTATCATTTGAGAATGAAAAGATGTTGTTGGAGTCTGCATGTAAATTATGTTATTTGCATTTGCCTTTATCGCAAGGACATTGAAATAATACGTGTATAAAACATACATTCATTGTTCAGAATCTTTTATTTTGTTGTAGTCTAAAACAAGTATCCTTCTAACGTTCTCCACTTCTAATTCACTCTTCCCAAATAATTTTGTACCATTACTTGCACATTTGTTTCTGTTCAGGTCCTTCAGAGAAGCCATTTCCTCTAGCAGGGAAGAGAAATGGCATCAACAGGTACCTGTTGAATTGAAGTTGAATAAGTAAATGGTTAGCCCTTAGAATCAGAGAAATTCTTATTGCCCAACAGGCTGCACTTCCTGCCCTTCCTTTGCCCCATTTTCACACCTTTGAGACTTGTTTTCTCAAATGGCATACTGCACGTGATTAAGAAAGGGCTTTGACTCCACTTCCTGTATATGGAAATAAATCTAAAAGTTTAAGCATGTTTAAACCCATTAAAGTATGAGTAAAGTATGTTTGGGGGTGTTTGAAAGACGTTTGAGTTTGTTATCAAATCGATTATAAATCAGGTACATTTGTTTACCAGCAATGGAGTGAATGTATTTATAAAATATCTGGTATAACTTACATGGCCTTTATCTTTAGAAGAAGGAGGAAAGCAAAAATGAAATGACTGATCAGACATGCAGTTATCTGTGCACAATGCAGGACTGATTTAGATTTGTTTCTAAACAAGTATCGATTAATTGCAAAATCATGTGTATATGTTGTATCCAAGTTCTAGTTGACATTCAAATCAAACAGAGTAGGGAGTTTGCATGGTATATTTAAGAGGTCTTTGGTGTCAACCAACAACTGGCAAATTTTAAACTTCATCTGTTTGAAGTTTCAGCAATAACAACTCAAGAAATGATGTAGAGATCATTGATCAAGGAAATACTATTTAAAATCTTTATGAAACAGTTATGTTGCAGATATTGATTATATATGTTATTGCTTAATCATTTGAGGTCTAGAGAAAAAGCTTTAGAAAAACTTTAATGAGTCATATCAGAGAAAGTATCTGATACTAGATATTTTGGGTGTGTCAGATCCAATTTTTGAGCAATTGTTTATAAAAAAAATAAAAAAATAAAATAATTGCTGCTGTCTTTGTACTTGTAGATTTTGCAGAAGTTTTGCTTGTCAAGCTCTTAGGGAAAGCAATCTTTAGTTCATCAAAGCTTGATACATGACTGACTATTTTTAACAACATAACTTGCTCTCTGAAAAACACAAAAGAAGTGTGGATATCTGGGTAAATGGAAAGTAATGTTATGACAGTTTCTGTGAGTGATATAGTTAATTAGGGGAATTGACAAGGAAGTACTTTATGTTTTTTTCATTTCCCCCTGTAGTTTCCATTTTAATTATTCATTGTTGAAGTTCTTTTAACAGTTTTGGAAATAAGCTGTAAAAATTACAAATATATCGTTGTTGATAAGTGTTCTACATGCAGTAATGAAATGTACACAGGTGTCTGCTTAAGACTGGTTTCTTCCCTGCTGTCTGATCCTGGGAGTACCTTTCCAGTGCTGGACGTTGTGCCACTGATCACACCTTGAGCCCAGCAGCTCAGCCAGTTTTGAGCTGACCTCGCTGTCCACTTATTTATCCCATGCTTCATCAGTTTGTCTATGAGGATGTTATGTGTTCAGAATGTTCTGAATGTTTAAATGTAATGGATTTACATACATAAATCTGTGCTGACTACTTCCAATCACCTTCTTGTCCTTCATATGGTTGGAAATGGGTTTCAGGATTATTTGTCCCATCATCTTCCCAGGGATCAGGGTGAGGCTGACTAATCTGTACTTACCCGGATCCTCCTTCTGACCCTTCTTGAAGATAAGGGTTGCATTTGCTTTCTTCCAGTCCTCAGGCACCTCTCCTGATCACCTCAGTCTTTCCAAGATGATCAAGAGTGGCCTCTTGGTGACACTGGCCAGCTCCCTTCGCGCTCGTGGGAGCATCCCATCAGGCCCCATGGACTTGTGTATGTCCAGTCTGTTTAAATGTTCCCTTCCCTGATCCTCCCCCGCCAAAGGTGAGTCTTCCTTGATCCATACTTTTCTAATGTCAGGCACCTTAGATTCCTGAGGGTGAATTTTCTCAGTAAAGACTGAGGTGAAGAAGTCACGAAGTCCCTCAGACTTTTCCATATCCTTCAGCAGCAGGTCCCCTGTCCCATTCGGTAGTTGGGTCCACATTTTCCATCGTCTTCATTTTGCTGCTATTCGTGAACCTGTAAAAGCCCTTTTTGTTGCTCTTCATGACCCTTGCCAGATTCAACTCCATGTAGACTTTGGCTTTCCTAACTCCATCCCTACACACTCAGACAGTGTCTCTGTTTTTCTCACAGGTCATCTGAGGGATCTCTTGAGCCTCGCTTCTCTCTAGGACTGTATCTCATGGAATTCTTCCCCAACTTTGTTTTTCCAAATATGAGGTTATTTCTTTTCCATCCTTTTTTCACTCAGAGATTTTCATGCATCTTCCAAAGCTGTTACTTTTGCATGAAAAGATTATTCCAAAATTTACAGAGCTACAATAATACCCTTCCCTTGAATCCTTGCTTCCTTTTACAGTCTGCCAATATTTTGATACATCCAGGTGACTTCTATGCAATGTTGGTTAGTGTTATCTAGTGCTGTCTTTTTCTCTCCACGAAGAATTTTCTTGCTACTTTTTGGACAATAAATTGAAGAAGCAAAAGAACCTTTTGAGTTTATTATGTACCACTAGGATAAAGGGAAAAAGAACAGTTACAAGGACAAGTTTAATAGAATGCATTCTTTTGTCTACAACAGTAGGTAATCAAAGCACGTACGTTACAGGCAATTCACTATGGCATGAGTCCATGAACCTTTAAAGAGGTAAGGAAAATCTGCATGATTTTAGTACACATTGTTTTTCCAGTGAAGTGGTACACTCTTTGTCTTAATATACTATAATTACAAAATATTGAAGGGATGATAATGGAAGGTAATGGACAGAGATTAAAATGTTGCTGCTTGAATCTAGTCAGTTACGGTAAGTGACCCCACGCACTAACTTCTTTAACTTGGTAGTCCTCTTATGTGTCATTTATTTTTTTCAAAAGCAACTGATAAGCACTTCCATAAAATCATCCTGCAATTTTAATTCTTTGTTTATGTGTTTTTAAGGGTTAACCAGAGACATAATTACTCCAACCAATGACAAATTATTTCATATCCACTTAAGCACTGCCAGCTTTTTGAGCATGCTTTCACTGACACATGTGTGCTGTTTTCTCTTCTGAGTATAGAAATCCCTAATTAGGTTACCTGCTGTTTATACTTATTAAGTTTTTGGACTTGTCCACATGATTCAATGTACTGATGTACTGGCGATCCCTGAGCTAGCTCCAGGGTGCTGGCACATCTGCCAGGTTCAGTATGGTGCCCTGCGGAGATACCAAATCCAGTTCCAACATAGTATAATCGCGTCTTCAGGAGGCAGAGATCAAACTAATAAGTCCCTCTGAGGAACACTTTTCTGATTCAAGTTCTAGACGTAGCTTGGAGAATACTAGTTTGAAGTCAAGAGCAAAAAGCGATGAGTTATTGACCAGGCTGGCAGATGGTGTTCAGTGGTGGTTTCCTTAGCAGTTTAGTTAATCCACTTGGTATTTCTTATAAGGAGTTGAAATCAGCAAAACTATCAATCTTGACATTTAACTTCAATTATGAATAACTGGGCTGCAAACTTACTATAAACATGGAAATATTTGAAATGAAATATGAGACGCATCATTCTTCTGAACTGGCCACGACTTAATGGCAAAGAGTAGAAAGTATAAACTCATCCAGTAAAGGAGTCTGTAGTGTCTGTGAAGGGAAATGATGAAATCTAAATTCCAGTGAGTATGCCACAGTAATCAAGGAAAAAACAGAATTTATTGATACCCAACCAGAACTGGATTTTTTTCCAATCTAGACAAAGAAATAGGTGAAAAAAAGTGTCTTGTTACCCTGTGGCATTTATTATGGAAGTTAATATTTTTCTAGAGTATTGTAAAATAGAAGATGTTGCATTGTAGGTGGAAGGAGTCCATCTTTAATCATAGAAAGCAGATGCTATTTGATTCAGCAGTACAAGTGCTAATATGTATTATGCTTGAGCTAAGAGGTCTTTTATAGTACAGTATTGTGACGTTGCTTAAAAAGGAGTTATTTGGGTTTTTTGTTTTCCCCTCTCTGTTTCTGGAGTGAACACTTGGAGTTCGCAACTACATTAGAGGAGGGAGCAGGGAGGAGGGGAAGGATAAGCAGGGAAATGTAGAGGAGACCAGATGGAAACAATCAAAAGCAGAATGTTTGTGTGTGGGTTTTTTTTTTTTTAACAGAAGTTACTGACTTCTTACGTAGTTTGTTATACATTCAGAAAAAACATTGTCCAGAATACAAAAAATTAACCTAACATGAGTATGTTTTATTAAAGAAAATCTAGAGATAAACAAAATTCTGAGATACTTTCAAAATATATGAAGTAGTCCCTCTCTTCTCTTTAACCTGAAAAGTCTTGGTTCTGTTTTTATTTTTTCGGAGGTTCTCCTTAATCATCTCATTTGCAGATGTAACTGAACTACAATACTGATTATATAAAAGGAAACTTTATTTATGCGCTCCCTAGATTCACATATACAGACCTCATTTTTATTCCAGACTCAGCTGCATATATTTCAATGTTGAATGCCTTTGACAAAAGTCAAAGGTCTGCGGAAAGAAATTGCAGGAATAAAAATGCACGAGTCATTAAATGCAGTTGCTGTTATGAATGGAGAACATATTCACAAAGTAAACCTTGCATCTTTAGAATTGCTCTAGTACTCCCATTACTGTATCTTCCCTGTTTATGTAGTTAAATATAAATTACTATTAATATTAATTATCTTTTGGGAACTATCAATTTGAAACCTTTTAAGAAAGAGTCTGCACCATCGCATCATAATAATGTAGGAAACAAACAAAAATCCTTTACATGTTTTTCAATATTTCTCCACAGAATCTGACCTTAAAATAACACTACCCTTAGTTATCTGAAATTTCTTTGTATTTTCCCCACTCTATTTCTTGCTCTTTCCATTGTTGCTTAGGGCTAGTAAAAGGTCTAACAACTTATTAAAACAAGTATATTTGAATTCAGCTGGTGATTGAAGTGATGTCATGATATGATTTCTGTATCATTGTTTTATGGGTAAAAGCAAGATGAAAATTATTTTGTGAACTTGTTTCCTTTACTTGAAATAGGAAAAGAAGGTTGAGTTTTGGAAGAAGGAGGATGAAAGTAGCTGATGTCATTGTCTCTGTCTACTAAGATTTCTTGTTTCTTAAAAATTTTTATACAGCACTTAAACAGATTGAGACAGGATCATCTTCAGTATGTCAGGCTGTTTGCTTTCTTTGAATACTCATAACCTATTACTTTTGGAAATGGTATTAAATGTATTCTTTTTTTTTTTTTTTTTTTTTAATCTTCTTGGTCTTTCTAATCATCTCTAATCTACATCCTTACTCCCATTTCTCTCAGCAGCCTCAACTGAAAAACTTGCTATTAAAAAGGGTTGATTGTAGCTGACTGCTAGAGAAAAAGCTGGTAGAGCAATTTGCCTGACTGGGGTTAGTATTAGGAATGACAAGAGAAATATTACCGGTATTTATCCTGACCATTACCTGGTCATTGCCCAACGAATGAACTGTGAAGGGAATTAAATAGTGATTTAAACTCACAGTTTCCATTCTTTGTTCACAGTAGCAATCTCATAACAGCTAGGAGGCTGGGTAAAAACCTAGACCCCAGAATGGATTCTTAACTTCCTTTAAGATGGTCAGAATTTGACCATTTTTTTAAATAGTGTGGAATGTTTATGTTGATTGTGGTGCTTCTAGCTTTTCCCTCCTTCTACTCCATGTGCATATCCTTTTAGTCCATAAAATAGCTGTGAAAATATTCTGTTTGGTTATATAGATGTAAAATGTCTATGTAATACATACACATCTGCAGACAAGTACTGTTGTTTATGGAAAGCATATGACATTAAATTTTAAAAAATGTGTGAAAAGTTTCCCATACAATTTACAGAGGTTTTTTTTCCCCACATGGTCTGAAATACTGGGTAACTGTGGGTTTAGGCAGAACAACTACACATTTTTCAGTATGTTTGTACATTTTTCAGCTAGGAAAGTGCTTATTTACTATTATTTATTTTTTTCAATAGTGTATTTTAGCGACTCCTGTTATCTTTAGAATCTCCCTTCTCTTGAGTGTGTTGAAGATACTTGTATTCAGCAGCTAATGTATAAACATGTAAGATCTACTTAGGACTGAGTTTTAGGTTTAATTCTGTTGAATAAGGCAAACTTTTTTTCTACTTATCCTAGAAGAGGCTATTCATATTAAAATTAGAACCAGAAATATGTGCCTCAGGTTTTCTAAAATTTATCTGGAAGTTATATTAATAGCAGGATTGCAGCAAGTAGTTACTTTGTGTCTCAGGCCCAAATCATATGAGAGATGATACTAATAATTTACATTATCTACAAATTATTCTAAGTGTGTATATGAAAGTGCTATTTTCCTATAGTAGGGATGAGAGGGTGTCAACATAGAAAAGTGCAAATAGCATATTATGTGTGTCTGCCAGTTGAATGAATGGTTAAAAAGTCAAGTCTAGTAAGAAATTATCACTATAGTTATACAAATCTTTTAAGCAAGAGTTTTTAAAATTGAGAATAAAACCCCATTATAGAGATAAGATATTCTTCTGTAATTCAAACATTTTACTAGTTTTAAACATATGTTATGAACTACACAAACCTTGTAGCTGCAGTCTCATATGAGGTCAAATCTAGCTGTTGTGTGAAGGATTGGGGATGAAATGAGCCACAGAAAAGCTGCAGTTGTCACATGACTCAGCCACAGCAGCCAGTATTAATGGAGGGAGAGAAAACTGGATGTACCAGTTGTCAGCATATATCCATAACCAAAAGTGGTGGGTGTTTAAATATTTCTTAAACTAGTCCTTTTATTTGCTAACACAACTTTTTAATATTTCTTGGGTTAAGTTTCTATTAGGATTGTTTCTTCACCCAAAGATGTCTGTCTGTGTCTCTCCCTCTGTGGCCCTTTCATGTATGTGCACGATTTTCCTCCAATGTTATGGGGACCATACAGCTCAAGTCACTGATATTTTTCCTGCTAAAATGGAAAATGATTCTGTCTACATTACAATGTCTTGACATAGGTGCATTAACCCAAGAAGGACTGAAATACTGAAAGATTGAAGTTCTGGCCTGTAAGAATACATACAAACACATTTGCATACAGAAAATATTGTTTGAATAGTAATACCAATAGTAGGAATAGATGATGCATAGTTCTGTGCAGGAAGATATGTAAAATATATTACTAAAAAAAAATACTTTCATTTCAGCATGTTGATGTGACAGTGAGTGTATTATTAAATGTCTTATACTTCATATTATATAGTTTTTTAATTATTGATATCTGAGACATTGAAGCCAGGAAAAAAGCAAAACTGATTCATATAAATTTTTCAGATAGACCCCTTTATAAATTGTTCTCTGCATGTTTAAATTATTAATATACTCAATTTGGATGAGACAGCTGCTACTGTAACTCATTCGGCTCCTTTCGGTATGATTATGTCAGGAAAAAAAAGTCTTCTGCCTTAATTCTGAGCGCCACCCACGATTTTCTGTTCATGTCAGATTTGATGGAAAATTAAATTATTTTGGTCTATTCATGGAAGAAAGTACATTAAGTTGGTAGAATTTACTCACATGATCAGGTCTTCTACTCTTAGAGCATTGATTGAGAGCTGAAGTCAGTCGGCTTACCTGTGAGAAGAACCCAACATAAGCTTTTTAAGGCTATCATGGATATTAGAATAGCTAAAATTCAAAAAAGGTAGTACATAGTGTTTCTCAGTGTTTTCTAGCTTTTCTAATTTTGAGTCAGATTTTTACAGGTGTATACAATAGTTTGAGATCTGTTCTCTTTGAATATTCAGTAGGATTATGTTGTTTGAATCTGTCCATATGAACTCAACTTTCAAAAAACATCATAAATTTTATATAGTGACTATACCATAGTAAAGATAGCTTTTATTTTTAGTGTTTAGCTTTTTCAGGCTTATTAAAATAATTAGACATTTTTGAAAATAAGCTTCTAGGAGTTTATGAAAATGTCATATAGGTTGAGACATTATTGAATTGGAGACAAGACTGATTTGAAAAATCTTCATAGCTGAAAGCTTTCAGCTAGTGTAGACCTTCCATGAAAACTTCACACCATTTGAAAAGAATGCACTGAGTTTAAGGTTGCAGCTGTGTTCCAAGGTGTTCTTTGCAGAATGCTTGGAAAATTAGCATCATTCATTCACCTGGAAAATGTGGTCATTTTATGTAAGTGAAACACCAGTGTAGATTCTTACTAAAATGGCTAAGAGGTTAGAGTGAGGTAAAGCCAGTCCAATACCAACTTCATAGAATTATAGAATACCAGGTTTGAAGAGACCTCAAGGATCACCTGGTCCAGCCTTTCTTGGCAAAAGCACGGTCTAGACAAGATTGCCCAGCACCCTGTCCAGCAGAATCTTAAAAGTGTCCAATGTTGGGGAATCCACCACTTCCCTGGGGAGATGATTCCGATGGCTGATTGTTCTCAATGTGAAAAATTTTCCTCTTCTGTCCAATCAGAATCTCCCCAGGAGTAACTCGTCACCATTACCCCTCATCTTTTCCATGTGACTCCTTGTAAAAAGGGAGTCTCCTCCTCCTCCTTGTCCCTGCCTGTCTTTATGAAACAGCCTATAGCCATCTACTGCGATCTTCCAGTCATGTGAGTTGTCCCACTATGTTTCAGTTATTCCTATGATATCATAACTTTCTGATAAAACTTGTGTTTAATGAGTTCATAGAAATATTTTATAATGTTATATCTGAAAAATGACACAATTCTTCCTGAACAGTGTATTTGGAATATAACATCTGTTTGGTTACAGGACTATTAGACTGTATGGAAGCAAACATCAGTATAACATACTTTCTTTGTGGCCTACTTCCTCATCTGTAGCCTGGAGATGCTAATCCTTCTTTTGCTCTTACTTGCCTTATCTCTTTAGACTATCGAGGATCACCTCTTGCCATGCAAATATCCCGATTTTTCTATGACTATAGTATAACTTGCATACTTGCATACAGTGTTTTATTAGCAAATACGTAATTCATAAAATTTAATATGATTTGTGTATCTTGCCTATGTTATCAAAGCTACATTTTTATTAGAAAATTGTCAGAAAAGTAAAAAGACTACTTGAAAATAAGAATGTCTTGATGGGGGTAGTAGTGTTGCCGTGAAGGTCCCCCACAAAATTCAAATTGCAGAATTCTCACTTAAGAATAGCAGCCTTAAAATGCCTGTTCCTGAGATACTTAAATTTGAAGAAAAGTAATTAAGGAGTTTCCCTTAGTGTTTTTTTTTTTTTTTTTTTTTTTGTCCTGGACATGAGGTTGATTTTAACTTGTAGATCTGTTATGGTGAAATAATTAACCTGGAGTGTCAGAAACCACTGGATATGGGAAAAAAAAGGAATACTTTACTAGAAAAACAAAAGAAAACAAAACATTGATTTCAGTAGGAGTTTTGCTGAGTGTTAGTGGCCAAACACTGTAGCCATTTTTTAATATTTTTTTTTAATGTGCTACTAATAATCTCTCCAGGTGATTGATGCCTTAGTCACTTGTTATTTTCTGTGGAAATGAGGGAAGTTCACTTATTTCTAGAATGGTACACTTTGCTTTTTCCTTTTCTATTTTTTTTTTTTTTTTTTTTTTTTTCTTTTCCCCTCCTGGCCCTGACACCTTAACTCTTAGAACAGGATACCTCTGTTGGTTTCACTATTTTGTACATGCACCTTTTAAAAAGGTTATTTTTACAAATCTTAATTTAACATCAGTTCCATAGTATGCCATTTTTTCCTGCTCCCATGCAGGTTCTTACAAGCATTTGTCAAAAAAGTAATTTTCTTCCAACACTGTAAGAAAGATGTCAGCTAGTTTGAATGGTAATCATTTTATTGCTTTTTGTTTTACTTTTGAAGAAGGAAAATGCTTTTCCAAATTGCTGACTTCAAAGTACAGCCTGACTTGTACAATGAATTTAACTGTACTATGAAAAAAAAAGTGTATGTTTCATCTGAAAGATTAATTTTCAGTCACAGAATTGTGGTTTAACTAGGCTTCCAGCCAAACAATTATTTTAGGTTTATATGTTTTATATGTCCATAGTCTCCAAAGAAATGTCATTAAAGTTTGATAATTGTTAGTCTTTTGAAAAGGACATGTAGTTATAAATAAATGCTTTAGCATGAATTTTTGAGGAGCAAGCTAGGGGACTTATTTGTGTGGATTTCATTAATGGGATTTGCACAATGAAAAATCACTGTGCTTTACATTGTAAATAACTTTTTGTGTGTTTGCCATTTAATTTGTAGTATTGCTCCCTACTATGAGCTCAATAATGCAAAATGTTTGGAAGAGGATAACGTCATTCTCTCTATTATATGTGGTGTATATGTTGCAAATCCAGAGTCATGTTACAATGTCACAAGTCATAAAAACATTACGTTGGGAACTGGAGGGGAGCAAACAAACAAGCAGAAGTCATGTTCTTTGTTGTCTGAACAGGTGGCACTTCCACAAATTTTGGCCATAATAGGGAAGGTCCTACTGAAACAGCATGCCCTTGGCTTGTAGCCCTTGACTCTTTTCCCTGGTGGTTGTACCAGGCATCCAAGGTTACATTCAAGAACAGCTGTTTTGCACAGATTGTAGCAAATTTGATGTCTGTCTTCCGGTTCCAGGAGAAATCCTGTAAGCATTGTTGAGAAGTCAGGCTGCTCCAGGAGTGTCATAAGCAAAACATATAGTGTGTGGTCCAGGACCATAAGTTAAATGTTCTTATTAGTAGATTGTTTAACCACCTTTCACTGTTTCTGTCATTTTAAGTAGAGGTGCTGTTGTATTAAAATTCTCTCAGGAGTTCAGATGTAGATCACTTAAGATTTAGTGTTTGTTCTTGATGATAATCTCTGTAGATTAACTCCTATTAAAAGGAAAAACTGGAAGAAGTAGAAATGCCTCCCTCAGGTAGTTGTGCCAGGGCAGAGCATTCAAAATCATTGCTGACTTTGTTAACCTTCCTGTTCAGTTCTCATTTCTTATTTCATTCAGAAATAAATCTGAGAAGAGTTTCGAACATGAAAAGTGTGGCAAAACTGTAGTAACATGATACATAAATGTGTTTTATGAAATTTATTATGAGACAACTCAACTCATTTTTACTTAAGGTGGTTTGTATGAGAATCTTTAACTTAAAACAGGATAAGGACTGGATAACGTTTTACTTTACATTCCTCTTCAGTTAAAATTGTGGTGTTGCATGTACATAAAAAGAGTTTTGAATGATATGTCTGTAAGTACATGTTTTAGAAAAGCCATTAAATTTAATCTATTTTAGAACATATATGTAACAGAAGTTTTGGGAAAAAACAAATTAGTGTAATGTGTCCACTTGTACATGCCAGTACATTCTAATTTGCATATTATTTTTCATACAACATTTTTACTTAGTTATCACCTGTCCTCACCAAGTTCTCTCACTTAATTATAGATAACAGCTTTTGAAATGTTGTCTGAGGTATGAACCTCAGTGCTATATAAATAGGATTTTATTCTAACTAATTCTGAAATACCTTTATTCTGAAAATGGCTGTTCTTGCAACTCTGAGTTCTGTTTTGCTTTTTTCTTGGCATTCTGGGGGGTGCAGTTTTTAAAGGCCACTGTCATACTTACCGAGGATTTTCTCTGTCTCAAAAAAACCACATTTAAGTGAGAGGAAATCGTGTGAACCATTTTATCAAATAAGAGCAGCGTAAAAACTGTTGTACGTGCTTCCTCCACAGGCAAGCTTACAGTTTGGCTGTGTATAGAAATTCCCTACTCGAATTCATCTTACCAGATCCACATTATATTGTCTTTTGGAGAGTTTGCAAGGCCATTCAATGATTCTGTCCCTTCTACTAGTTGTTCTGCCACTAAGATTCGAAAGTAGTCTCTGCTTTATAGTTGTTATAGGCTATGTGCACCTGGACGGTTCCTGCTTTGTTTCCAATATTCCTTGGTTTTCTAAAGCAAAGTGACTGAAAAAACTATTAAAACTAAATTGGTATTTCTAAAATTAGTACTATCTGCAGGATAGGACATATTAGTCGATATCTGAAAATATGATATACCTCATGGCATACTTTAAGTATGATTATTGTCCTTTTTTGCAACTCCTACTAAGCAGTTTTATGTATGGTGCTGGATGTTTATGCAGGATGCTTTAGAAAGGAGATGAAGCTCTTCAGGATGAAGAATAGAGAAGTAATTTCAATGTTTATTGAAAAGGGAGATTCAAGATAAATATTATAACTGATAACTTGCACCTGCTTCCTTTTTCCCTCCTATTTCTCTGCTGTATCTCTCTGTTGCTTTAATTCTCTTAAAGAGCTTGTGAAACTTTTTAGAGTTCATAATTTCTTTCATTTCTCAGATCTTCATGTTTTATTAAAGAAGTATGAAGATGCTTTTTGTTTCCTTTATGATAGTTAATCAACTGAATATACCAAAGGCCAAATTAAAATAACTGGCTCAGTATACTGATTGAGTCATATTCATGATCAACACAGCAATGTGTTTTTTATTGAATGAAACTTGTTCAAAGGTACGGCATTTTTCCAATTTTAAAAGAATTTATGATTCTAATAGCAAAGGTCTTAATTTGCAGTCTGGTCTTCTCTTATTTCATGCAGTTGTTAGCAGCATAACTGAGCCTCAGAAAACATGGTGAAGAAACATAAAAGATGGTGAAAAGTGGACACAGCAAAACATAGACCCACCTATATCTAAGTCAAACACTGGCTAGTCATACCTGGCTGTGCTGTGGTAGGTAGAGAAGTTAATACGCAAAAGAAGCTTATTGCCTTGTAGCTTAAACATGTTTTAAAATATTTGGTTGAGTATATCAGTGGGTTCAAGTTTGTATCCTAAGACCCATTTTAGCCATCTTGTGACTGCTTAGTTTTCATGGTCAGTAGATCTTGTGTGGATCTTGAATTTATTGGAATACTTTTGAAAAATCCTAAAACCATTAAAACAAACAAACAAACAAAACCCCTAGAATTGACCCCAAACAAGTGAATCCCCGACAATATTCCTTCCTTACAAGATCATACCATCCCTGCCTAACACACATACGTCAACACATACATATCTAAACTATTCGGAAAGACCTCTAATGATGACGGTTCCACAGACTGCTGAAGAACTTGGGAGTTCAAGATGACAGGGGTTTAGTATTTTTTTCCGAGTATCTAACCACATCAGCATATAATTCTCAAATTATCAAAGAAAGAAAGGACATGCAGTAAGAAATATTGCATCTGTTGTTAGTTTCCAACAATAAATGGAATGTATGTCTGAGCCTTAAAAAAAAAAAGTGAAAGTAATCCTCCTGAAAACTGGAAGTGGCTGTAAGGTACTATCGCCTGCTCAGTCTCCTAGTCATTGCTAACATTTTGTGCCAGGAAGCATTTAGGTTGCTTATAACTCTTTTTTAGAACTGACTTGTTTTGTTGTTAGCTGCCTCCATGGTTTTGAGAGAAACCATTCTATGGTTGACTTGGAAGATTTTCTAGTTCATCTCTTCCTGGTGGTTCTGTGCTAAGACAATTTTATGAAATTTAATTATCATGGTAGCACTTTCTTAATGTAGTTTAATCTGGACCTGGTTTGGTGACATGGCTTGTCATATTTTACTAAGAAAACTGAACAAGTCTGTTACCTAAGCAAAATTAGATGGGTAGAAACTGGCTTGATGGATATATTTCTTAATTTCATGCTGATAGTTATTGTCATTTTAAAGACTTGGTATATAAAATAGTATGCAGAAGTCTAAAGCAAATCAGAAGTGCATTATTTGGCATGCTTTCTCAGTTACATTTTTTTGTCTTCTGATTTAGTTTTTGCATTAGTTTATTCTTTGGACTTTTTTCTCTCAGTCTTGGAGGTAATCCATTTAAGTCATAAACAGAACAAAGTTAAGATTTTTACAGTGCAAGTTTCTGACTTACACTTGAACAAAATAAAAAATGCACGTTAAGTTTTATGAAGATTACTCCCCAATATTTTAAAAATATAAAATTAAATTCATAATTACAGTTTCTATGCAATTGGACATATTTGCAGATTTGAAAATTGTATTACGCTTTGCCTTGAATTCTCTAGTTGACTTTCTTTTATATATTATATTTTATTCACTTATCCCACCCATGAAACAGGATTGCTCAATTGCTCTGTGTGTAATCTCTAATTTTTTTATCATTTTCTACGAAGTTGTAGTTTTTTCTGGTTCTGACAGGATGGACTGAGTATCATGTATCTACATTTCCCTGTGATATTTTGAAAAATCTGATTTGTGAGGAAATAGCATCTAGAATCTTTGTGTTTAGAAAGACTTGGAAAAGAGAAGGAATGGCTGAGTTTTCAGCAAGATCGGGGACCTCATGTCCAGCCTGGGCTGTGACTGGGGCTCACCTTCGCCACTGGGCCGTCCCCCAGTGGGGAGCACTCCTTGGCAGCGGTCTCTCCCAAAACTGGCTTCAAGCTCCCTTTAAGCACGCAGGGTGGGGAGTGTGCTGGGACAGGCTAGCTTGCACAGCCTCACTATCCATACAGTTATAGGTATAGATTCCACTTGGGGAAAAAACAAATATCACAAATCCTTTTTTTCTCAAACGGTGCATTATAAAGTGTAATTCATGTCTGTACTTTTTTGTCAGTCATGAAGCAAAATCCTTATATTGTATATTTTTTTACACAATGTTGTCTATTCTTTTCTGTCGGAGGCTGTGACTGAAGAAGAAATTGATACTTTAGAAAGATACTGATACCTGTTTTAAGAAATATGGTATTAGGAACAAAATAATTGAGTGTTCCTTAAGGAGTGGTGTTGCTAGAGAAATGCAGTGTAGCAATTTTTGATAACTTAAATTCACATGCTAAAATTAAATAGCTCCTTAAATATGTCCATACTATAGAGGAGGTAATAATACTGGACAATGCCTGAGGAATTGTTTAGTATGTTCAGCAATCAGCTTAATCTCTTAGTAGAAATAATATCTACATAATGAACTGTTCAGTTAGGAAAAAAAAATTTCTTTCCTAATAATAAAATAAAAATGTTTTTATTTTATTTAGTATGTTGGTCTTAGAATGTCTAAAAGTTATTTATGTTATACTTTATTAAAATTGGGTGTTGTAAGACAGAAACAGCTCTTACTTGTTTGATTAAAAATAGCAGCAATTCTATCATATACAGAAGTCTTAAAATGCAATGCTTCTCTTAAGATTAAATTTGTTTTTATAGCACTAAAACCACACACAGACTAAGTGACAAGAAAGTTTTAAAAAAATTATATATGGATTAGAAAAATGTGTGAAAGTGCTTTGGCTAGTGAGGATGGGCAGACTGACAAGGAAGCTATATTCAACTAAAATGGAAAAGGCTAGGAAAAATAAATTGAGAATGGAATATAGAGGAATTGAGTCTTATTCTGTTAGGTGGAAAAAGGAAGATTCTTACTCTATCTTGATTTTGCTAAAGATTATTGTTATTATCCAAATACAACAGAGTAACTAGCTGGCACAGTTTTTCTACTAGTCACTGCTGGAATCAGGAGTGCTGTTGGCTGATTATAATTGCAAGCATTTTATTAAACCAAATGAAGTACAGAGATGCAAAAGCATTCTTTAAGAGACATCCTGGGAGTAATCGCGCGCGCGCGCTCTCTCTCTCTCTCTCTCTCGGCTAGATTTTCTTTGTTTCTGTCTTATTCTTCCTTGAGTTCCTTTGTGAATGAATAAATAAATCTGGGACTGATATTTAATCTGTTTATGGCTATGATGGATTATTAGCAAGAGTAGTAAAATTCATCTTCATGCAGGAGATCACTGAGCTATGAACGATTTAAGAGATAACTTAGTGCCCTAATCTGTCTGCTGCAGTTAATGCATAACTGTATGTGGGATTTCTGATAGAGGAGGAGAACAAATCCTCTTCACTTCTGAAAGAATGTTCATTACTGACAGGAAAGAAGGAAGGAAAAAAGGGAGAAGCAGAACAAAACCTAAACTAAGATACTGAAGAACCTTTAGTAATCAAAGGATCAGTGACTTATTTACTCGGTGACAAATTTAAAATAATCAGTTTTGTCCCTAAAAGACAGTGTTGGGTTTGGAGGATGAAAGAGAAAATAAAGAAGGAATTGATTGGTTAGTCTGTCCTTAACTGTAATGATGATGTGAGCAATTACCACATGCCCTTTACCTCTCTTTCATCTGTGGCACTGAATAATATTACCCGTAATAGTTGTGTGATTTAATGATGGTGAAAAAAGCCAAACAAAACATCATTTTTGAATCACCACATTATGTTAAATTCACAGATGTTATAAAATTAGCATAGATTGAAATGTAGCTGATTGTTTCACTGACAATGCTTTTCTTTCATGCTTTTAAGTTAATACATGTAGGCATTTGTGGAGTTTATTTCTCCCTACTATGATGTTTTTCAAACCTTGCCATTTACCTAAGTAATCATTCTGTTCTCATTTGCTGGTAAATGCAACTATATGAAAACAGGCAGATGAGACTACTGACCCATAACCAGCTATACTGCCATTTTTAAACCTCTTGTTTTCCAATTAGGCTATCCTAATCATCCTTGTATTTCTTCTTAAGTTGCTGTGCTCAGCTGAAGTCAAGGACAGAATGGTCCGATGGCTGATTGTAGGTTTGATTATCCACTGTACTGGGATTTTCTTATGCCCAAGAAATTCATGAGTTTAGATCTATCTTGCATCCCTGATTACATTTGGAGAGGTAACCAGGGTACCTTTTAGTCTTCACTGGCATCTGTACATCGTGCAGGAACGAAGGAGACAGAAGAGAATTTAAAAAACATGTAATGAGTTAACTTACTCCTGCAGTCCTTAGAAGAAAATTTGTTGGCGTGTATCATTGTTTTGCACAAATACAAACATAACAACCTTGGTGAACTGAAATTAATAAGCAAATGTATTAAATTATAAATTATACATCACATTGTCCTCTCTACATCTCCTCTAACAGTTGTTTCTTCCTCTACAACTACCTGAAAGGAGATTGTAGAGAGATGAGTGTCAGTCTCTTCTCCCTAGTAACAGATGACAGGACAAGAGGAAATGGCCTCAAGTTGCGCCAAGGGAGGTTTAGATTGGATATACGGAAAAATTTCTTCACTGAAAGGGTTGTCGGGCACTGGAACAGGCTGCCCAGGGAGGTGGTGGAGTCCCCATCCCTGGAGGTATTCAAAAGACGTTTAGATGTGGTGCTAAGGGACCTGATTTAGTGGCGGACTTGGCAGTGTTAGGTTAACGGTTGGACTTGATGATCTTGGAGGCTTCTTCCAACGAAAACAATTCTGTGATTCTATATACCATCGCAAAATCTGAATTTTAAAAATTTAGTTTCCTCAGCATGATGGAAACTGACAATCATAAAATTTTGAATAGTACACAGGCATTAGTACGTTGTTATCTTCTTGTCTTTTTAATAAATATGATCAGAGAAAATAAAGGTTCAGAGTCTGTTATTTCTAGGTGGTTTCTGAGCAGCTGGCTATTGGGAATTTGTAAGCCAAGCAAAATTCCTTTAAGTCCATAAACCAGTTTGTTCTCAGTAAATGTGAGAAAATTCTGGGCCTTCCTTCTTCCAGAGCTAGGTACCATCTGAGAGCTGAAGTTTTAACTGGTATATTTTGAAACTTGCAATTCTTTTATTTGGAGGTTCATCTTACTCCTTGTTTGTTTGTAGACTGCTTGCTTGGATTGTAGTTTTTCTACAAGCTCTTGTGCATGGAAATGGGATGGGTTTGTAGTTGCTTGTCAACCTGCTACAACCAATTATGCAGGTGCATGCACCTACTAGATATGTTGCAACTTTAAAATTTCCTAAATGATGCGTTTTGTGCACATCCAGACTAGTTCAGACTGTTTCCTGTCGAAGGTACAATGGGATTTAGAACTGTTGTTCACTTAAGTCCCCCCAAGTAGGCAATCCCCTAGGTGTGCCACGAGGCTGGGCACGCCTGTGCACACACACTTGGGAGCACGCAGCTAACAACCAACTGAAGTGTGACAACTTTTCTTCAGAGCACAAGTGAAGGCAGAGATTTTAGTACCTCACTTTTATGTAACGTCTTAGAGATTAGAACCCTTTCCAAGAAGGTGAAGACAGTGGGTTCAAATCAGTCCGAGAAAAATGCAAATTGTATCTTCTCCCCCTCAGCAGAGTTCAAAGCAGAACTCTGTCTTATCTGTCAGGACCTACGAATCCTTAGATACATCAAGGATAACCCATATACATTGATGGAATATTTGTATGTACCTTGTGCATGTTGTAAGACTGGCAACATGGTGGGGGTTTTTTTCTACTGCTATCAGAAAGTCTTGATTCAGTGTTCATGGGTCAAACAAAACCAATCTTTTCAGTTATAAAGTGGGAAAAAATGTGTACTTAATTTCTAAATGTACTAATTCTGAAATAAGAGTATGCCAAATAAATGCAAAATGAGAATTTTCATTCATGTATAAAAAGTAGATTTTTTTTTTTTTACATATGACAATATAGCTGATAAAAAATAATCACTATTTATTGTAATTAAAATAGCCAAAATAGATGTGTAGCTTTAAAATATTTGCAGTTCTGAATGTTGTCTGATATACATAGCTAGTTACATAAGAGTTTTAGGGTTTTGGTTTCATTTTGTGGATTTTTTTTTTTCTTAAGATTAATAATAGCTTGTATTCTGAAGGTAAAATATAATTACAAATCAGCTCAAGACGATTTTTGAAGTGTACCAAGTGGTATGCTTCATTTATGTAGAGTTCTTTCACTGCCTTTTGGTCTGCATGTATAGAGGGATGTGTACTTTTAAACCAGCTTCCTGGTTTTTGCTAATACAATTAATGAGCTGAGCTGAAAAGCTTCTAAAAGCTAGGTTAAGTTTATGCTTAGAATAACGGCATATAGAAAATGTGTTGAATAGCAGTGTCTAAATACAGAATTGTAGTTCCCAGGAAACTATCCAATTACCATACGTTTTTAGACTGGCCCAATAGTACCTGATCACTTCTTTTATGTATTTTAACCTTTATGTGCATGTAAAAGACAGATACTGAACTCGACAAAAGGTAAATAAAAGACAACAGATCCTTTTAGAAAAGGAAGGTACTTTTTTAATATACTTTGCTTCTTGCAAAATTATTCTGGAAATTAAACTCTTATACACATAGAAACACACACTGCAACTTTGTTTTGTTATGTTTGTCAAGATTAACCAAGTTTATGTCTTCAGTCCCTTTTACAGGAAGAGTCCTACTGAAGACAACTGGCTTTTCTCAGGGAGGGAGAGGGGGAGGTTTTTTGTACAGCTTTAGGATGAGCAAATATTAACTTTGAGTTTCATGCTTTTTTGGGACCGCCATTGAAGAATGTATCAGGAGTCACTATCAGGAAACACAGATTGCTAACACCAAAGTGGTTTTGGTTTTGTGCAAATGAAGCATATTAGACCTGGCACTACTTTATCAGAATTCAGAAAATAGGATTGTCAGCTTAACCAGGATGAGTGGCCAGGAGCTGATTACCTGGAATGCATTTAATAGCATTTAAATTCTATTTTATCAAGAGCTTTGAAACCTTGTGTTGGATTATAGGGACAGCCATATGCTGACTTGGTGGGGTTCTTTAAAATATTCCATTAATACTGTGACCAGAATTAGAGCTATACAGAGAAAACTAAAGCTGTCATAGTAACTTTTGGCACTGTGTGTGTGCACTTAGCACAAAGTGGAACTCTTGCAAAGTGGGACACCGAGGGTTCTAGCTCACTGAAGTTCTAGCTTACTTATCAAATATTTATGACAATTTATTATGTCAGATGTCTTATATAGGAGGAATCTATAATGAAAATAAAACAATTTTGTCCTTAGTCTGTGTGACTTCTAACAGAGAAGCTCTTTCGCTGCCTGAGAAATGAGGCACATTCTGAAATGCGACTTTAACCGAGAGTTCCACGTTTCCTACCAACCCACTCTCTAACCCTACACACCACTGTTTCGCCCCTGTTCTCTCTTAGTATGTTAAGCATCCTTTTTTTTTTTTTTTCCCCCTTGATTATCATAGACCTGAGTAAACATTGAGTATGTCAAATAATGTGTCAGGTAACATTGATACATTGATAGAAAACGCTATTGAAAAGATGTGTGACTTGCTTGTCAAAAGAAGTGACAGAAGTTGATATGTATTTTAAAAGGTGCTGCTAAGCCAGCATACAAGGAATAAAGCTGGAATAATTTCTTCAGTCCATAAGCATTTTGCAAGCTGTTAAGGGCTTGTTGGATTTTGGGGAAAGGAGATGGGAGTTATACAGGTTTGACTATATAGCTGGCAAGCCACAAGATCTAAAGGAAATACCAGCTTGCATTTTATGTATTTCTAAACTTTATACATGCGTGTCCAAAGAATAACCTTTTGGCTGAATGGCTTTTTGCTTTGGTTCCTGAAGTACAAGTAGAATCATAGGATAAAATCTGAAAAATCTTTGTTATGTTAGAATCGTTGCTAACCCTTTCATCTTAGTCACTTATTTTCTGATCAGATTGTCCGAAAACGTGCGATTTTCAGCACTATGTCTGAACCACTTGGAGGGTGGTTTTTCTGTTGTGGTGGTGTGGTGTGGGTTTGTGTGGTGTGTGGGGTTTTGTGTGGGTTTTTTGGTTTGTTTTTTTTTTTTAATATGAAGTCTTTGGAGTAGCCATGCATACCTTATCTTTCAAGTTCTACTTTAGAAGGCTGCAATTCCCTGTAAATTAAACCAGTGGATTTTAGTGTAGAAAGGGTTGGCAATTGCAGATTAGAGTCTTTATTTCACCTGGACCGGGGAAATGAAGATTGATTTTTCTCATGTGCATGAGGCAATGGTTAGTGCTGAGAGCTACTTATTCAATTAGAGAAGCAGTTAGTCATGAAAATCAAGCTATTTATGGTTTCTAGAGACACTTCTCTCCACAGAAGGAAGAGTGTTAGAGGCTTTCTGTGTATCCTTCCTTTCCCTGCCTCCAGTACCTAGGGATATGTACTAGGTGACTACAAGTTTTTGCAGCTGTGTTAGAAGAGAGAGAATGCCAGTGAGTTTAAGAACAGTCTAAAGAGGATTGGTCTCATACAGAAAAGACAAAAGACATCCTATAATGGGAAGCTGGGATGAGACACACGCATCCCTATTCTTACTAAAATCTATGGCTTCTGCAAAACCTTGCAAGAGCCAGTGCATTCTTGCAGAAAATGAATTCTGCCTAATTATCTAAGAAGCAGCCTTAAATTGGCTCTGAACCAAAACCAAAGCTTAAAGCCTATGAGAACAGGAGGAAAGAGAGGTGAAAGGAGCACTCAGGATAAATTACTTACAAACTGCTTTTGGTTGTTGTGTGTTAAGGATACTTAAGCTCTGTTCCTTGCTCTGTCAAAAAGTTCTTTTGAGCTCTTGGGCAAGATACTTTTCTTCTTTGTGCCTCAGTTTACCAAGTAAAATTGGAGACTCTTTTACTCCATTTTACCTTTTTTAAATCTTGTTCTATCTATAGCTTTCTTCACCATACAGCTCCCCGTACAGCTTCTCTATATAAAAAGTTCTGAGAGGAGGAGGTCACTCACTATTAAGGGGATGCAAATAATAATAAAATACCATTTGAAAATGTTAATGGCTTGATGTTGTAAACCTATGATTCTCTTTTGTAAAATTTTATGAGGTTAGAATAATGAGAATTGAAAAAGTCAATGGGGCAGAGAGTAGTATAACATTAGGTATGTTTCAGAAAATTTTACCTATTTAAACATTGTTGGTATAGTAAAATTTAGATTTATGACAGTTTGATGGGAATTAGAAGGCTAATTGGATTTTTTTGCTAGCTTTGTTGAATGAGAGGGAGTTGTAAAGTACTAAGTAGGCAGTATTCAGGTTGTCGGAATCTACCCAAACCCCAGTTCTCTAACGCTAACCCTAAACTCAACCTCACCCTTGACGTCTAAAAGAAATGCATGTTTTGGAGCAAAGAATGCCTAACACTTTTACCTAGACTTTCTCATTTATACTCAGAAGCAGTCTGATTGCCTGTTCTGTTTCTTTTGTGATTTGGAGACTGAAAAGAAATGCCTAATCTCTGCCTAGCCTCTGTTGGAGGTTTAACGCAGAAATTATATTAATTCATTCGGAGTACATTGGATGCAACGCAGGACTTGCCACTTTCATTTCAGAACTCCAAGTGATTGGGGGGCATGGAGAAGACCTATTTCAAAATGTGTTGATAATGTGAGTACTTGTTCAACCTGAAGAAACTTCATTTTATGTCTCCTGTTTCCTGGTTACTGCTTTGAGCCCGGACAGCCAGATGCGTACTGGCATCAGGACGCTTCACAGACAGTTCAAGCATGGCTACGTTACAGCCAAGAGTGAAACGGGTGGCCAAATGGAGTTAAATGAGAAGGAGTCTGCCTCTTTTTCCAGTGGTGGTTGTGTGTTCACTTTCATTTTTATTAAGTGAAAAAAGCTTACATGGTCCTTTGGACAGGAACAATTGTCTTATTTTGGTGTCTGCTTCCCTGTCTGAAGTAAGAGAAATATTTTCATAGAATCATTTAGGTTGGAAAAGACCCTTAAGGTCACAGAGCCCAACCATTAACTTAACACTACCAAGTCCACCACTAAACCATGTCCCTAAGCACCATGTTCATTACACATTACATTAAAGGGAATAGTTATTCAGACTAAAAGTTTGGGGACACAGACAAGACCTTAAAGGGATGCACATGGAAGTGGGTGGGGCTCCATTGGTGTAGGACAGTTGAGTTGCTTCATCTGTTGAATTAAAATCTAATTTTATGGTAAGTTACATGTCTGTCTAGAGTCTCCTGTATTAATCAATTGCAGAAATTATTAAAGAATGGGGAAACAATGTTTTAACAGTAGTCCTGAGAGAATTGTCTGTGTATTGTGTACTATGGTAATGAAATGAGATCTGTATTTTTAAGACACTATTCTATTAGATACCATTAATAAAACTATTGCTGTCTACCAAAGAAATAAATACTTTTTCTCTTAGATGGTTCTGACTAGGTCTCATTTGGAGTACCATATTTATTCAGTATAGCAATTTAAAATGACAAATTGAAGCTTAAATGACAGTTCCCAAAATTAAGCCTACAAGGAAGCCTACAAGTGCAGAACTGTATACAGCCATCATAAAAGAAAACAAAAGGGAGAGAGAAAACTGATAGTATAGAGAAAGGGAAATATTTATAAATTGGGCAAGTTGTTTGTATAAATCCAGTGCTTACTTGGTAGTAGGAGCAGAGAAAGTAGGCAGTTATGGAAAGTAAGAAAGAAAATATTAACAGAGAAATGTATGAAAATGCTTAGTCTCTGGAATGAGCCAAGCATATTCTACAGCTGCTTTTACTAGAGGAAGATGCTCTACTGGGGCAACCACCACCAAAGGCTGATAACTAAACAGAAGCCATTTTTTTTCATTCATGTTTCATTAATGGGTTTATTATCAGTGTGATTGTTCAAATAATGCTGCAACATAAGCCTAGACGTTTATTTTGTGGCGTCCTATCAAATATGCATTATCTCATTCTAAATGATTTGTTGAAGTAAAAATAAGAATTTATATGGTTCTTAAGATACTGTTCTTCCATCAACTATACCAATTGTCAGTTTCACTTTAAGGATAATTAAAATGTTCACGTTTACTGCTGCAGTGTCATGATTGTAGGTGCCAAAGAGGTTTTCTCTGTCAGAGAGGAATGAAAATTTCTGGAAACGTATTTTGCAGTCACTCATTTGTGCCTTAGTGTTTTTTGAAATATTGGTAGGTAAGCAAAAATGTTGACATCGTCTAGTGTCAGAGATAATTTATTGGTTAGTTAATACCATGCTTTTCAAGTTTCCTGAAATAACAATCCATTTGGGGAGTGGCATCTGTTTTGTAAGCAATAAACCACCTTCAGTTTGGCAACCTGTTCATCTACTGCGTGCATAGAAAAGCATGTGAATCAGTACATTTCATGTCAAGTATGTCTTTGAATGCTCTGTTTTCATTCATGTTACCATGCAGATTAAGTCGATTAGTGGACTTCTTTTTTCTTTTAAAACATAATGGATAGGGTAATGAACATCATTTAACATAAGAAATACTTAATCCTCCCCTCTTCATTGTGATTCTGCAAGCTAAGGAGGAGTGATTTATGTTAGAAGACTACAGATTAAGCAAATAGAGCCTCAAGAGACACTTCCAAGAATCATGTGTGTGCTTTTTCAGAGTAAAAATTCAATCAGTTCTCTAGAGTAAGGTGTGCAAGGTCTAAATTGCTACAGGAGCCATGTTTTTGGGTGTTCTTTTGAAAAGCTCTTGTCCCTGATGGTTACCACTATTAAAATATTGTGGCCTTTTCTGAGAGGTCAGTCTTGGGTCTTAAATACGTCTTTTGTTTGAATAGCTACAATGTACTTTGTTTGAAATTACTATTGTCATGCTAGATTAATTGCTGACATTTTTCTAATGAAAATCATTTGAGCACCAGGATTAGCTGTCCCCTTATTGCACTTCGGGATATGAAAAGATCTGGGAAAGTATATATAGAAGCAAGTGCTTTAATGATGACAAATCTAGGACAAACAACCCTCAAAACCAGAAGTCCAGAAATTGCAGTTCTTTTGTGTATTTCAACGTAGATATTAAATGAATTTCTGTATCTCCCAAGCATTTTTATAGATTTGCCTGGCCAGAATGTTGATCAAATCTAAGTGCAATTTATACATAAGTATCTCTGTACTCATACAGCGATACTCTTTCCCATAATGGTTTTCTACATGAAGTTCTTTCAAAATCAAGACATTAGAGAAAAGATATTTAGTGAAAGATATGGCTATGAAAGAAATATAAAGTCTAAGTGAAATTATGCATAAAGTAGAAAAGATTTTTCTATTTATATCTAAAAAACAATAGAGTGCATTCGTCCATCAGAGAGTGCAAGCAAAATGGAAGAGAAATCTTCCTAGTCCAGAAGAAGGTCAAAAGATTTATATTGTTACTTATAAGAATGTCCAGGTTATGTGTTACAAACATTAAGGATGGTTACAAAATTTAAGTACAATGTCTATATAAATAAGCGTTTACATCTTATGTCTCTGCTCCAGATAGGAAAGCTGTAAGTGGACAAAAAGTAGTTTAAGTAGAAATCAAAGGTATATGACTAGAGATATAATCATTTATAACTCATTTGCATGAAGTTTGCCAAGAAGGGAGGGGAAAAAGAAAAAAGGAGAAAAGAAATTATTAATATATTGCTTTCCTTAACTGAATTCCCTGTGCTCTACTTGATCTCATGGATATTCAATCATATACCAAGATGCATATTTCAGTTAGATGTCTAATAAGTTCCTGTTAAGTTACTGAGTTTTTCTGCTTTTAGAAGTTGTTACTCCTAAAATTGCTTATGTTTAATTGACATATTCAATCTAATAGTGAATGTAAATTTATAAGCTGCATGATCTGTGAAAAAAGCAGGATGTATGGTGAACTAAGATTATTCATAGGAAATCCTGTCAGAAAATCAGGTAAATTTTGAAAAGGCAAATCAGGATGAGCAGGTATATTAACAAATTTGGACAAAGGGTCTGATGGAAGGCTTTAGTAAGAAGGACAAAAGTTCATGCAGTAGCCAAAAAAATAAAAAACCCACCCCCCCACCCTCCCTCACCCCCCAAAAAACCCCCAAAAAACAAAAAAAAGAATTAGCACGTAGCAAACATCCTTGGAAGAAATGCATCACTTAGAAACTGCAACCCCTGACGTTTGTACACTATGGGCACTTTCTGGGGACTTGGAAACATAATGTTTCAGGCAAGAATCTGATACTTTCTCTGGATTTGTACGAGACCAATTCCTCCTCCAGTGTCCATGGACATGTCAAGAAAATAATTGAAAACAGAAGGGACTATTTTTTGTGGCAGGGGAGGGGGGGAGGGAATGGGTGTGTTTAATTGGTAGGTAAGTTAAAAAACTTTAAACAAGTGCAAACAGCAAGGTACACTCTTCTGGAGTATTCTTTTTTTTTTTTTTCTGCTTCACTGTTCTTGAATTTTCTGCTTACTTTTTCTATTATGAGGATGGAGCAGTAGTAGACAAAAATTTGATAAACTTCTGTGAGAAATTCTGCTCTATGCAGCTAGTGCACCTCTATGATTAAGTGCTTTATGAAGAACTGTGTTCTTGAAGCAATACCAATGACATCTTTCATAATGTATAACCTAGAGAAAAGAGTAGAGACAGACTGATAGTTTGTGTTTGGGTGAACTAGTGATGTATTAAACTACTAATAACTGTAAAATTACTTTGAGAGAGGTAATTCTATGATGTTTTAAAGATTAGATCATTACAATTTGAAAATAAAACTAGACATCTTGAAATTTTGTGCAAGACGAAATAGATTTATGAATGTGAGACAATGAATTTAGGATCCCAGGCTATCAAGAAGTCCTTAAATTGAGATGCATTTCTCCTTTGAATTATTAGTGCTTATGTTTTTGTTAGTCTACCTTTGAGACTATTAAAGAGTTGGATGATGAAATGGAAATATTATTTTAGAAATTAATTTAATTTGACCCACCATTGCAAATATTACAGAACAAACAGGTGATCAGGCCTAGTCAGCATGGGTTTATGAAAGGTAGGTCCTGCTTGACTAACCTGATCTCCTTCTATGACAAGTTGACCCGCTTAGTGGGTGAGGGAAAGGCTGTGGATGTTGTCTACCTAGGCTTTAGTAAAGCCTTTGACACCATTTCCCACAGCCTCCTCCTGGGGAAACTGGCTGCTCATGGCTTGGATGGGCATACTCTTTGCCAGGTAAAAAACTGGCCGGATGGCCGGGCCCAAAGAGTTGTGGTGAATGGAGTTAAATCCAGTTGGCGGCCAGTCACAAGTGGTGTTCCCCAGGGCTCAGTATTGGGGCCAGTCCTGTTTAACATCTTTATCAATGATCTGGACGAGGGGATTGAGTGCACCCTCAGTAAGTTTGCAGATGACACCAAGTAGTTGGGTGGGAGCGTTGATCTGCTGGAGGGCAGGCAGGCACTACAGAGGGACCTGGACAGGCTGGATCAATGGGCTGGGGCCAATGGCATGAGGTTCAACAAGGCCAAGTACCGGGCCCTGCACTTGGGTCACAAAAACCCCAGGCAACGCTACAGGCTTGGGGAGGAGTGGCTGGAAAGCTGCCCGGCGGAAAAGGACCTGGGGGTGTTGGTCAACAGCCGGCTGAATATGAGCCAGCAGTGTGCCCAGGTGGCCAAGAAGGCCAACGGCATCCTGGCTTGTATCAGAAATAGTGTGGCCAGCAGGAGTAGGGAAGTGATTGTTCCCCTATACTTGGCCCTGGTGAGACCGCACCTTGAGTAATGTGTTCAGTTTTGGGCCCCTCACTACAAGAAAGACATTTAGGTGCTGGAGCGTGTCCAAAGAAGGGCAGCGAAGCTGGTGAAGGATCTAGAGCACAAGTCCTATGAGGAGGTGCTGAGGGAACTGGGGTTGTTTAGCCTGGAGAAAAGGAGGCTGAGGGGAGACCTTATCAGTCTCTACAACTAGTTGTAGAGAGGTGGGGGTTGGTCTCTTCTCCCAAGTAACAAGTGATAGGACAAGAGGAAACGGCCTCAAGTTGTGCCAGGGGAGGTTTAGATTGGATATTAGGAAACATTTCTTCACCGAAAGGGTTGTCGGGCATTGGAACAGGCTGCCCAGGGGAGTGGTTGAGTCCCCATCCCTGGAGGTATTTAAAAGATGTGGAGCTTAGGGACATGGTTTAGTGGTGGACTTGGCAGTGTTAGGTAAACGCTTGGACTCTTCCAACCTAAATGATTCTATGGTTATTAAAAAAATGACAGATTCCAACAAACTGTGTTGGAATGGTTTTGAAGCATCGGTTCTGGACTATACCATGTAATTCTGTATAGACCAAGAACTAAAATCCAGTAATTGAAAATGTGAGCATTGGAACTAAACTCCTTGAAAATAGCATGAATTCCAGTGGAAATATTCTTGTGCCATGTTGTCTGTTGGCTTCACTGTCGTTCTTCATGCAATGCACAGTTACTCTTTAGAGCTTTTAAAATATTTAACGGTTATATTTTTCATTTGTTAAGATGTAAATATTGTAAACAATGTTGCAAGCATTTGGCAATGTCTTAATGGCTTGGTAACTTAAGCTAGAGTTTATTTTATGGAATACTTGGTGTAGAAAAGTTGTTAGTCATGTGAAGTGTAAGTATATGAATCATGTTGATGTGTATGTCACTACTTGTCATGTTTTTGACTTCTTAATTGCAAATTAGAACAAATCATGATTTTGAAGATCAAGAGACATTAAAGTAGGAGACATTTCCTTAAGAAAAATATTATTTGACTATTCATATACACCAAGAGCAGAGATGACTATGAACAATAATTTTAATTTTTCTTTTCTCTTTTTTTTTTATTTTATTTAAATGAACTGGCTTTGTTCGTCTTTCGTTGAATTGCAATATGGTTGATAATGTCCTGACTGTTACTACAAATAGGTAAGTTAAAATTATTTTTCTCTACAGTAATATAGATATTCTGTTAGATGTGAAGAATTAGTAATTTTCCAGTTCAATATGATTTTTTAGTCTGCTCACTAAACAGTGCATATTTGTATACTAATTAGAAGTTCAATACAGGTTTCTGTATTTTCCTTTTACAGTAGACAGAACAAGATGATCACATCATTTGTGTTCCTTGGATATGCTGGTTTGGATTGAAAAATACTACCTTTGTTTTTATTGTCATATAAAATAGCTTCTTGGTTTCAGGTTGTTTATTATTATTATTATTGGTATCCTATTGTTTGTTTTCTCTTGTAATCCATTACATTACTACGATTTTTTTTTCCCCCCACCTCTCCCTGCACAGCCGGGGGGGGGGGGGGGGGGGGGGGGGGGGGGGGGGGGGGGGGGGAGAAAAATGCCCTAGTGGTTAAATTCTAAATTCTACTGCAGGAATTTTTTTCCTCACCAAAGTAGTTAATATGTGATACCAACATAATGTACTGATTTGGCTTTGGATAATATCTTAGAATTAGTATACAAAATCTCCCAGAACTACTTTTTTAAGAATTGATTTAATAATTTCCTCTATTTTAGTGGCCAAATTTATTTTCAGAGCAGTTTTTCTGCCATTACTGTTTTTAAGTAAGAGGAGCACAGATATAGACTGCTTTTGGGTTTTGGCACCAATGCATTCACCATATAATTCACAAATACATATTCTCTGGAAACTGAGTGCTATCTTTTTAAAAGAAATGCAAATGAGTTTATAAATGACTGTTGTTCGCTGCTGCAACCTCAAAACGAGTTCATTTTTCTTTCCTTATTGTCACAGTTTATCTGTTGATCAACACACTGATGTTGATTGATTGAAAAAAGGGTTTCCAATAAATGAGGTGAACTGTAATACTAAACAATGCATATAGAATTCCTGTAATACTAAATAGTGCATCATCTTCAAATAACTTAATTTCTGATTAGACTTTTTTTTTTCCCCTCCACTTTACTGGAGGGTAAAATGATGCTAAATGCTTATTTAACAATAGATTATTACTTGCTCTTTCCTTGTGTTTTTTGGTTGGTGTTTTTTTTTTTCTTTTTTTTTTCCTTAATTACTGAATTACTCCCTGGCAAAATAGATTATGTTGGAGGTTATAATGCAGTAGCTCTCTGCCAAATCATCATTTTTACTTCTGAAGGGCTGTGTTTGTGGAGTTCTGATGACAAGAAGAAGCCTAAGCATGCTTCCTAAATCTATGATTCGGTATTCAAGGTCCAATTTTTCCACAGCTTGAAACAATGCCTTTCATGAGCAATTTATTAGAGTCTGCCATGTACAGTAAAAAAAAAAAAAGGGTTAGAAATACCAGGTAAGAAAGGCAAAAGTGTTCAGACTGTTAGGACAGATAATTTATCGATTATCTTTACAAGTCTAAATTCAAGGAAAGTGTGCTATGAAAGCTCATCTCTCAACTGCTTCTTCTAGTGGTAGGTATTTCTGTCCAAAGTACTTCTCATTGTTCTTAATGCAAGGTACAAGGAATTTAAACAAATCTAAGCACATATGGTAGGATTAATTCACTTGGGTTTAGACATCTGTATCTCAGCTCCTCTTATCAGCAATGAAGAGAAGTACTTTAGGAAAATAAATCAATTGAGTTTCTCAAAGTACATGCCTTCCCTAGATTGGAAGGTATTTGTACTGATTAATTCAGTCATTATAAGGACAAGGCATTAAATTCTCACTCTTAGTGCCAAATAAAGGTGCTCTTTTAGTGTTAGATTTAGAAGCCACAGATAATCTACATTTTGTTCCTTGAATTTTGTACCAGTAACTCGTACTATCAGCCTCTCATCTGATCTAACTGTAATAAGGAGTTTCTGTCTGAGATCCTAGCCACTTGCGTTTCTGCAGCCCTTACCTGTATATGTTGATTTGACAGCAATGCACTATAAAATGCCATTTTCTAGCCATTTGTTTTAAGTTAGTTCTTCAAATTGTTACTCAGAATATAGCAATTTAAATACATCTGTACTAGTTCAACGTGAGAATTTAATTTTAGTTTATTGATTGTCCTACTTCTTTCTAAAAAGATGCAAAATGATGGGTTGTATTTGAAATGAAATAGTGTCCATCTGTACTTAGTGTGACATTTCTAACGGCCCTTCTGTGGAACGAAGAATTTTAACGTCAAGAGGCAGTACCTGTTAACAAAGTGATTGCCCTTTCAACAATAATACTGTATGTCATAGCCTGTGGCCATTAGTTTTTAATTGTGATGAACATGATGAAGGCAGTCTTGCTAAGATTTACCATTTGTATGTCTTAATCAAACTCTTAGGGATGAATAGTTGTTCCAGTTAAATTATTTAAAATAAAAGAAACAATCTATTCAAATTATTGACTTCCACCTATAATTTCCAGTTGGAAAAGAATTATATCAACTGAAGTGGTTTTTTAAAATATATATTTAGGCACACTTTAGTCTGAGATTTTTAGAGGACTTGCTGAAATCATTTTTTTTCTATCTCAGAACGCCTCTTGCCTGTTCTTGCTTACTAGCAAATCTATTTCTACAATCCTGAAATCTAAAGTGTTCTTAAGATCTGCATCGCCGGATTTTGAAGTATTCAATTTCTTATCAGAGGTTCTCGGAGCACTTATGAAACCTAGTGAGGCAGACAAAAGTGACTTGTCACTTCTTGTGGGCCAATAATTTGCCTATGTGTAACAAATCAATTGCTGATACCTGTCACTACCCTTCATAAGTGTCTTCTCTGTATGACTGTCCTTCTAATAAGTCTGAATGTGACAGTCTGAAAACTCCAAGCCCAACCTTCTTTCCTCTGTGTGTGATGTGATTTTTTACATGTACATATTTGGGATACTTGAAAGATGCAGGAGATGGAAAATATGAGGTAACTTTTGCCATTTCTTCATTTCATTTCTGCATGATTCATTAATCTAAAATTTAGTGGGATTTATGTTAACTTAGTTTTTCTGAATATACCAAGTGAGCTTTTATGAACTTAGTTTTAAGTATTTGGACTTGAAATGTTTGGCTTTCCTTTTAAATGCAAAGGGTTCATCTACCGTGTTCACTAGGACTGTGAAATAACCTAGCAAAATGACAACTGCTTAACAATTACTCAGTTTTGCTTTCAGATCAAGGTAACAAATATGTCTTGTTAAGTGGGTTTTGTTTTTTTTTATGATTTAAAAAACCATATATTTAAAAAAAAAATAAAGAAAAGAAAAAGCCAGCATTCAGTTTACATAGTTGCAGTGATTTAAGTTGTTCTTGAACTCACCATGGCATTTTCAGCAATAAGAAAGACAATTAAATGCTTCACATTTTAGGTCTGAAAGCCATGGAGGCAGTCAGATGGCAGTTTTGCAAAATACAAATTTATTTATACACACAAAACTAAAACAGGCTATTAGACCTTATTCTAGAGTATCTATTTTTAATATGTAATAATCCCATTAGCAACATAGTGTTTCTTATGTCATACACAGTATAATGTAAGCGTAACAGAAATGCCTGAGGCTTTCTGCTTCCAGAAATTTAATTTCATATCTAGCCCCAAAAGATTCATCCATCATTGTGACATTAAATCCAGATCACCTTTTTCTAAAGCTGAAGCCTCGCTGTCTCCTGTCCTTGTAATCTCTTAGATTGCCTGCTACTTGCATCCTAGTTATGAAACTTGGGTAAAGGTTGGGGGGGGGAGGGAACAGGGTGCAGCAGAGTAAATGTGAACGAGCAGCTCAGCAGCCGACATCTTAGGAAGACATAGTTCATCTTTATCTCCTTTCTCTTCTCCTGCTGGAGATACTGAGTCAATAGTAGCAGTACCAGGGTTTACAGTGGCATAGTTATTTGCACTTACATTCATACATGCACAGAAATATATATGCATTTATGTACAGTGCCTATATTGCCTGTTCCCAGAATTAACTTTATTTAATATGTGGCTTTCAAAGAGGGAAAAAACAGCAGGTCTGCTAGGAACAGAGTATTTTTGGACCTCCAACAATGGAGCAAATCAAGCAGGGCTAGCTTTTCTGTACATGCTGGCATCTCTAACCAGAGAAAAATGATTTATTTTTGGGAGCCAGCTCCAAAATTAATAAACAAACAGAGCACAGCAAAAGAAAAAGAAACTTCACTGTAATCTGTTTGCCACTTACTCCTACTATAAGTTTCCAAAAAGTTAATGTAAGTCTGGATAAGTATATACCTCCTTCAGTTTTTCTGTATATTTCTGGTCTCCCTCTCCCCCTCTCTTAAAATACAGCATATGTTAAGCTCCTCCAAAAGCTCATTCATGTCTCTTTTTGCTCTTCCTTCCCAGCTGTGCTTTAAGGGCATATTTGTCAGGGCACAGCACAGGTGAGGGTGGCCGGGGGTGGCAGTGGTCATGGGGCCATCAGGGCAGTGCGATACCCTCCCTCTCCAACCAGTCCGGTGAGCTGGGCCGGGCCAGGGATGGTGACCGAGGTCAGCCACAGTCCGTCTGTCCCCAGGCGCCGCTGCCGGCCTGGGCTCACCTGGGAAGGACAGGAGGGGTCCAGGGTGGTGCTTGGCTCAGCGGGGCCCGGGGCAAGGCCAGAGCTGGCCGCAGCCCCAGTGGCAGCAGCCATCCAAGGAGGCCTCTCCCTGCCTGGGACCGCTCCTACCCGGCCCCCAAGCCGTGCCTGTTGCTGCAGGACTGCCTTCCTATGGTATAAAGTGTAGCTGTAATTCTCATTTGACTGCTATGTCAAGTCCTTTGTAACCTACCGCAGAAGCTACTATCATGCAGTTAGCGCTGATGGCCATGTTGCTTGATGTTGCCAAGTCAAGGTGTTCAGACTTGAGAGCTCACCAGGTGCAAGGGAAGCCGGAACCAACGTGCTCTGTCTTCTTCCCATCTTTCCTCCGTTGTTAAAGATGTTTTATTTTCCTCTGCCCTCCTCAAAAGGAGGCGATCTCATTTGTTCTTGACATTGTCAATCTTATTTTTGGGACCAGGGCTTGCTCTGGTTTGGCCAGGTATCTTTCTTGCTTATTATGTGGGATTATTCTGGTTCCACCAGACATCTCTCCTGCTTGTTCAACGGGATTATTCTGGTGGTACCAGCCACCCTTCCTACACTCCCTGAAGGATTATTTTGTTTTACAAAACATGTTTCTTACTTTCTCTACATCCTTAGTTCCTACCTTGGAGATTTTACTACTTGTACAGGTTTTCCTGAGAAATGTCTTAGTCTGTGTAGATTGACATCAATCTAAATTAAGAAGGCCACAGAGATTGCTGCTCATGGAGGAACTCCGTGGAAAAAAAAAAAAAAAAAGAGTAAACTCTATACATTTACTTTCCAAGCTGGAAAATGTGACAAATAATAATCATGCAGCTTAACTTGTTCATTAGGAAGTTTACTTTGCTCATACAAATAACGTAAAAAGATGTTATTTCACAAGATAAGCCCATAATTATAGTTTATTTACCTATAAAGATAGCGAGCAACAGTACAATTGTAGGATTAAATATTGGTCCTGATATGACTGTTCCTTCTTTGGATTAACTGGAATGTTTCAAAAAAGAGAACAGCGTAACATTTTAGTGTTACATTTCACTTGAAGTCAATGGTGCTTGTTTGCCTCAGAATACTAATATTTCACTACTTCTGCTAGTGTCTGAGTTGTCTCTTTCTACATAGTGAATCTTAAATAAAGGCAGCTCTGGTTTTCTCCACTCTAGGAAAATCAATGTTTAGAATGTGCCTTCCCACTGCTGTACACTGTATTCTTCTTTTGTATTCATTCCATGTATTCTTCCTTGTAAAATTCACTTTTTCAGCATTCCAGCTAATTCTGATAATCTGATGGTCTAGATTAATTCTCAGTTGAGATAAGTCCATGTTGAAGGTCTGTCCTAGGAGAGAAGCACTGTCTGTGATAAGAAAAAATGTTTTTCAAAAATTCATACTGCCTGAAAGCCACTATAAGAATTGTATGAAAAACTACCAAGTATTTCTGGTGAAATGTGCTTGTAGCCTTTAAGATGGTAGTGTAGCAAAGTCCCATAATGAATTCAAATAGAATGCATTACCTTTTTAGAATATTTAATTCTGTTAATTTTAAACCCATTTCTTCTGTCTAGGATACATTTATAACAGACAAACTCTTCTTGTCATGTGGAATGAGGATTAGGAATTAAATACATACGAATGAGTCCATGAGACTCTCAAGGAGAATAAAAGTCTTTGCAAGCCAATGACAGGGGTGGTCTTCTACTTGTATACAGCTTCATCAAGTGTGGTGGCTTATATTTAGGCTGCTTTCTAGTTGGTCTCAAGTTCTTGGGTAACATGTTATTATAATGGCAACTGTGCAAAACAGAATTCGATAGGTATGCTTTAGGTTTTCTCCTTCGGAAAAACCTTCTCCTCCCAGCCAGACATATAACTGTGGCTTTGCAGACACTATAGCTTGTGTTTGTGCATGTGTGGGAGCACATGTGTGCAGGTCTGAACCAATCTATTTAAGTGTGGGACAAAATAGACTAAACTATGTAGGATTATTCCACTTTTTGGTGTGATGTTATGTTTTGGCCCTCATTTCACACTGTTGTAAAGAGAGATCATGTGCATCTACTGAAAGAGAAGAAATTGTATTCAACAGAAGAATTAATGTAAGGGAAATTAAACTGACAGATACGTGAAAGCAATCCATTGGCATATAGTGTGTTTTATTTACACTATGCATATGTTTAAATTCAGAAGAATTGAGCAGACGTCTTGAAATATCCTTCAAACAGCATGAAAGACGAGCAAATATTTGCAAATACGATCAAATTATGCAGCTATCAAATACAATTTTCTGTAATTAGTGGGTAAGCAGAAGTTGTTGACTTTGTAATTACATGACAATTCTAAAGGAAGTTCCCCTTTAATTTGTCTTAGTAAATACTTCTAATGCAGTCAGAATTTAAATGCAACACAGTTGTACTTTGACTTGTTGGCTGTAAGGATAGCTAAGCTACAAGAAGAAAGATATGAGGAGGCAGAATTTTCTGCCTTTGAGACATTCATATCTTGCAAAAAGTTCTCCTTAATAATTATCTGGAAATTTGTCCTACCAGAACTGAAGTAGTGACTCACTGACTGTCTCTGACATATTCAGCACTAAGGGGAAAAGGTATTAAAGAAAGAAGAAAGGTTATTAATTGCAATGTGGAACTCGGGAGGAATGTAGGTACTTGTTAATGTCTGGAGGGAAACGAGTGATGTGCAAAGTAAAAAAAATATGTTGACCAAAAAAAGAATTGGGAATAACAGGAAATAAAAAGTACTTGCTTTACAAGCTGTGGCATTTTGAAACAAAACAAACAAGAGGAAAGATAATCAAAAAAGGATATAAACAAAGTTAGTGTTCCTCTGAGAGAAAAATCTCAGTAAACTCTAAAATGTGGAACAAGCCTACAAGGAACAGATACAGTGACAGGGTGACTGAATTTTCGGTAGTTTTTCTACATGAGATAGAAGATAGTAATATAGAAATAATCAAAACTGTAAGCTGGATGTAAAAATAGCTTAATCTTAAATATTTCAGAAAAGAGAGCTAGAGGTCTCTGGGTCAATTAGAATGGAATAATTTATCAGCAGAACCTATGGGAAAAATCTTTTGGATCATTACAAAACAAACTGAGCAGAATACTAGGAAATATACTGAGACACATGCACTGCTGGATATCTGGATATCCTTCCATATTTTTTCCTATGAACTGGAAGACTCTTCTGTCAAGAGACAAATGGAGAACACAACCATTTTGCTAGTTGTCCAACTGGCAAATGAATTGTCCAGCCTTGAAGGAGTTAAGTTAAAAGAACTATAAATGACTAGTGAATAATTTTCTTGTGCATAGCATAGCCAAAGTACACTGGCCTAAAGTGTTCTGTATTCATTTGATTAATTTTTGCAAAAATAAGTTACATAATTTATGCTAGTTTTGAAAGTGCAGTTAATATTACTTTCCATTTATCAGTGATTTATCGTCTTGAGATTCTTGCATTATACATGGCCATACCTCTGAGATATTGGTAGATATATTATGTTATATAATTTTGGACAGAAATAGTGTTTCCATTTTCTATGAGATACAAAATGAAAGTTTGAAAGAATATGTAATTTGTAGTTAAGACTGTATTAAGTGTAGTTGCATGATACAACCATACAGGTATCATTTCAAGATTTTTTAAAATTCTTTGCTGTTGAATGGGTGTCCACCACTGAATATCTCACAGGAGAATTGTATTATCTGAAATTAATCTGAAGATGTCCAAGTGAGAGGCAAGAAAGGTAAGGAAGAGGAATGTATGCATTCATACAGAGCAAGTTGATAATTGATAGGCTTGCATATGTGACCTTGGACTTGATTCACCTGTCATCTTCTATACAAAGAGGCTGGAAAAAAAACCATGTATGTGTGTTTAATTCTGAACTCTCTTTTTACACTCAATGATCAAGAGGAATTCAATTGAACAGAAGATGACTTTTTTCCCTGTGATTTGACTAGCATGAAATTTATTTTGTGTTGTTAATTTAAATGTCCAAGTCCAGTTGTCCAAAGTAATGCAGTGGAGTCAATGTATGAGTATGGCCCAAGCACATTTGTCTCAGAAACTTCAATTTGTGGTTAATTTCATTAATTGTGTAGGAAAGCTGGCTAAGGACTAGAGCTCTTTCATCTCTTATTGTTCTCCTTACAACTGGTAGGACAGCTGCAGTCAATAAGCAATGTTACAAGAAAGTTTTGGAAGCTTTTTGGTACAAGTAAATCCCAGAAGTATGGTCAGAAAGATAGACTGAAGTATGTGAAGAGGGAGGTCTTTGGTGGACATTTGAGTTGTTCACTTGGTAGCATTATAAGATATGCATGTATGTAAGAAAATGAAACACTGAGAAAGTGGGAAGGATAGGGAAGGAAGACAGAAGGATGAAAAGAAAAAACAAAAGTTTGTGAGCTCTAGCTCATGAAGGTGAAAAAGCAGGAAGGGAACACGCCCAATCAACTATAAAAGATCAGTTTAAAAAAAGAAAACCAAAAATAACAGAGAGAGTAGTTGACATAGTGAAAAGGTTTACAGCAGGAGAGGATCCAAGCAAGTCTGTCTTAAGGTGTATTTGTTCCATGATTATTAAGGTTGTTAATAGTATCTTCACATGATCCACAGTGTCCTAATGTTCATTTTTATCCTAATGTTATGAGAGGAAATGTATTACTCATTTGTAATAAGAAGACTGGCTTAGGTTCAGTTGCAAAAGGTAAATAAAACTGAAGTTTTTAATGCTGGTCAGACTTCCAGAACAATAACACATTTTGTGTGTATTGGTCCCTGGTAATCTAATTGAAACTGTAATTAAACTGTATTTTCTTTTAATAAAAAGGCTGGTGGGGCAGCAACTGCCCCAAGGAATTCCTAAATAGCAGGAAAATTGAAAAACAATCAATTTTGAATACCTTCTCACCTCACTAGCCTTTCTCTCTGCTACTCTGTATATAGCTTTTGGCAACAGAAGATGCAGTCAGATTCTTCCTATTCTCAATTCAGCCACACTATTAATGTCAATTCTTGCAGCAGTGAATGTACTAGAGCCATTGAAGATTGCCCCCAAATCTCGGAGTTGTTCTTATTGTTCCAGGTTGCTGGATATGTGATGGAGTGACAGTTTGTTTGAAGTTGTGAGAGCATTCTAAAACCAAAACTTGTTACTACATGTGTTGTATCTCTTTGATCCTGATAGGGCCTCCTGTTACTGTCAATGGTAAGAGCTGTAATAGCATCCTAAAAATAGGGCACATTTATGAACATGTACATGTAGGAAATCCAAACTTCTGTCTACTGGCCATGCCAAAAATCTGTGGAATACTATAATAATCACCAGCTGCAAGTGACCATATAGCAAAATACTCATAATGAAAATCAAGTAAGACGATACTGCACCTACTTAATGAAAGTTCAAATTACATTCTGCAATTGGATGAAGAATTAAGGTGGGGATGAAGTGAAGGAGAGGGGGGAGGACTATGTTTTAATGCTTTGAAAGACAATTCCACTAAATTTTCAAGTTGATTTGTCTTGAAAACATCTTGACACAATTGCTACACTTCCCTTGTGCTATGCTGCTCAGCAGAAGAGTTCTTAAAGCTTTACTGAAATGAGTATGCATTTTTTCGTGCACTTTCTACCAATGACAATGCACTAGAACTAGCCCCAGTGATTCTGCAGTACTTGAGTATCCAATAGCCTTGCTGTGCAGTGCGCTGCTGTTCTTCTGTCAGCGTTACGCGTTTCGGTTTTCAGTTCCTACCAGCAAAATGTCACTGTCACTGCAGGTTTTATTCCCAACTGTTTCTCTGGGTTGTCATACCTACAGTTTTGCACATAAATTTCCACTATTATTCACCTATGATTTTTTTCTACTAATAAATTCATCCTCACGGTGAGAATCTGTTTAAGTTCTTAAACTGACATCTGCTATACCCAAGTGCTTTTGTTTTGTGTAAGTCTAAATGCAATGAAACATCTCTTTTGGGACATGCTGCCTTCTTCGCTGTTGTTTTTCCCTTTGCAACAGAAAGATCAAAGTAGTGGCACAAAAGGAATAATAGTTAAAATTGGAATTATTTAATGAAGTTCTGGATCTTCAGTCACTTTTTATGATTGTACGTGAGTAAGGTAGCCTGTTCCATGATTTAGGTTTTGGGTGGGGTTTTTTGGTGAGTTAAGATTTTTTTTTTTTAAATTTTATTTTATTTTTAAATCTCTAATTATGTGCAACTTTTGGGCACAGTTGACTATTCATTGATTTGGAGACACACTATATGTGTGTATTATTTGCATACCAAACTTGGATATATTTGTGCACTTTGAAATAAGTGTAATTTTTAGTGGTTTTTTTTTAAAGTAATACCTTATATCAATATGTTCCATATGCAAACATATTTTCCCTTATGTTGAGATTGTAATCAACAGATAAGCTCTTTTTCCTCACCACAAACTGGTATTTGCAGTGACACAGGCTTCCTTGTAGCTATTCATGACTAACTTAAGTGACAAGACCGGTGTAAAATACTGGCATGTACTATTTACCAAGGTTAGTAAGTTAATGAATTATTGCTTTTCTACACAGATCATTAGTACTTGGTATTTTATAATGGCTAAGGTGAAGCTGAACTAAAACTACGTGGAAAAAAGTTACATATTCAGAACGAGGGGAAAAGATTTTTAAGTACATCTACTTTATAAGCTGTGTACGTTGAAGCTTTGCTACAAGTGTCAGCTTTACAAGGATGTGCAGTGACTGATTGGCAGTCATTGCAATGATGATTGATAAGTGACTCTCTTCTTTTTCTATTTTGAGGAAACTGGTTAAGAAGCTGAATTTTGAAATAAAAACTGTCCTTGAAACAAGAACTTTCCTAACTGCTGTCAGCAGAGTAGGGTTTGTAGCATTCTGCTCCGTATATATTTCCAACATTTGTTCTTTCTTTTAGAAGAACTAATGTCAATATCAAGTAAACTTTTTGTCTTTCTGATTAGCAAATTTACTTTATAAGTCTCTGTAAATGCCGTATGTTTTGTTCCTTTTGTCATTACACAAATATCATCCACAGCAATCAATGAAAATTTTTTCTGGAGAAGGTGGTTGGACTAGATCGTTGTTTGTGATTGTATAATCACAGAAACATAGCGATTTGGATCACAGATTGTTCATCTGTTTGTGGGGGTGGTTTGGTTTTTTTCACTGTGGTTCAGATGCAGCAGCTGAATATGAGAACTAGAACTGTTAACCATGACATCACATGGCACTAATAGTATATAGTAGTAGCACTCCATATAAAGATAATAAAGTAGTAGTGACTCCATATTAAGATAATAGTAAGAAAGGGATAGTAGAGCCTATAAGATTATCTTATGTTTGTGTCACAATTCTTAAAAACGTTGTTATTGTTAAATTGTAAGGTTAATCCTGCCCATCTTCCCATATTTAGTAAAGCCCAAATTGCCAGGAAATACAAAGTAACTGTGTTTCACTGAGTTGTAGCCTTAGATGGAAGGAAAAAAGTTTTAACGTTTATTTTGTGAGCCTGTGTGTACATACATATGTAGATGAACTAGGAGTACAATTGAATTTTCTGAGCCGAAAACGTGCCATTCAAATACACAAGGCAGAATGCTATGGAAAAAATTGGGGAAAAAGATGAGGAGAGATTCCCCGCCCCCCCCCCCCCCCCCCCCCCCCCAGTTTTATAGTGGAAGTAGTATTAATCAGTGACTAGATAACATATCCAAGAATCAGATGGGTAAAGTTCCAGTTGTGTGGTTTAGGTTTTTTTTTTAATAAAAGCCTACTGGATAAAGTACACTGTGAGTTCATGTGCCATGACAAACTCCAAAAGAAATTGTTTTGAAATTCGTGCATTAAAAAACTATTTTGTGGAAGCTTCTTTAGTTTAACTGGGACTATAAACCATCGTAAAATGGGGCATTTTTAGTGTTAAATTTGGACTATGAAATGGTGACACTAAGCAAAAAATACTTGTTACAGTAACTTCTTATTTCAAACTCGGTAAAAATACTTCATTTCCAAAAGTGGTATATTTCACAGGGAAGGGGAGACATTCTGAAGTTCTGTATTGATGATATTGAATATATCAATATATATTGATATATATGGGGTTGGACTAGATGACCTTTAAAAGGTCCCTTCCAACCCAAACTATTCTGTGATTCTATATAAAACTGACTATAAAATGTATGGTGATACCACTTGTCAGATTAGTTTCCCACTTATCTGAATGGGTTGGGTGAAACTTCTTGGCCTTATTATTCACAGAAAAGGACAGTGAACTGGAAGTGTGAATATGTTCAAAACCAGGCAAAGATGTGATCCAGAATGTCTCTGACTTTTTAGCGGTGTAATGTTTGTATTTAAAGAGCTTTGGGAGAATTTGAGAGTGTACTCGGAAGAATGGCCACGCTAAGGAAGAGTGAGGCCCATTTTCTCTTTGGTAATAAGCAGGAATGAGTCTTTTGTGGAAAAGTTTATAACTATAAACAAGCAGTGATATTTTCCAAGTTTCTGACAAAACATCCTTTGTCTCCAAATGTCATGTGTTTCTTGTGACTGAATGACTTTCTGTCATACATGTATGATCAATAATCTTACATTTTCATTTAGTTTTATTGTATCTTGCTGGTTCTGGTTATACACTCATACTACGCAATCTGGTGACCTTGCAGTTGCACATTAAGTGTTATCATTATCATCTATCATGTATGTTCTCTTATTCTCTCCCCAGAGAAGAATGATGAGATTTTTTCGTTTCTTTGTTTTCAATTATTTCTAGTTCATGTGCACGCAGGCACACACACATGTACTCTGGCATATATATTCTTTAGGAGAATCAAAGCCAGAGACATGTACTTAGAATTGAAAACTAAGGAAGTGGGGTTTCTGGAGGCTCTTGTTCTCTGGTCTTGACCCAAGCTCATGAAGTCCGTTTAGTGTACAGTCTCATGGTAGTCTTACTATCAAAACTTTCATTGCCCAGAGGAGCAGAGCAACCAACTGTAGACTTCACCTGGAGCTTTAAATCTATCTATCTTTTAGTTTATAAACTCATTGAGGACTGTTTTAAAGTGAGAGAAGTTTTACAAGTTCTTCAGTAATCACTGAAGAACAATTTTTAAATTGACAAAACTAAGGGATTAAAATAATGACAGCTTCACATATGAACAGGTCTTTAATGTGTTTTGTTTTTTGTTTTTGTTTCTTTTTCTTGTGAAGGCACTGTATTGGATTAATTACCCATTTGGTGATTGGGTCAATCACCATCCAAAATTGGAAGAAAAAGTGAAACTGTGTGTGTTCAGCATCTGTGGCAGTGGGAACTTTTGCGAATTTGTATCGGGGTTTAGAAATATGGACTATTATATGTACTCTGTTATTACCCATGAAGATGGAATATGTTGGCATAAAGTTTTGTAGACCATAACTAACACTAAAAAAAAAAAAGGTCAGAATTTTAGTGTGAGAAATATTTTGTAGAAAGAACGTTAAGCAGTAATGAAATCCATGGGTACGCATGAGAGTGTTTATTCCAGATTGATTATCAAACTTTATACTGGCTAATTTCATCTATTCTAAGTGGCAGATGACCAAACAGTTGAAGAAATAACGTGAATGTAATTTTACAGTTCAAAAGAACCGGGGGTCCTTTTGTCTTAAAAAAAAAAAACACAACCCAAACAACCATTTTTGTTGGTTTGTTGGCCAGGAGAGTAGTCATCACAAAACTGAGGGAGTGATACCTCATATGTTATAACCCTGTTCTTGTCACAATCAGTGGCCTGCTTTTCGGGAAGATTTTCTGGCTGGACCAGAGTGTGTAGTTCCGCCCCCCCCCCCCCCCCCCCCCCCCCCGGTCAATTCCTTTGATTTTTCAATTGAAGCTATTTTAGCTTATATTAATATGTAATACTAAAAATAAGCTGCAGAGAGTTTCCAGCAAAGTGTTTTTTCTCCTCCTGCTCTTCTTCATATTCTTACAGCTTAGCACGTTTTACTGCTGTTTGCTCTTGTTTACTTTGGCAGTGAAAATTAAAAATCAGTTCATGCATAACTGGTAATTGTACATGAAATAGTCTCAACAATGATACAGTCTCAACACTTCCAACCCCTCAGCACTCAGACTGTGAAAAATAAATGGGGAGCATATTGCTTTGAGGCTTCAAAATCATGCAGATTTCCTAGTGTGAACGGGATGTTATTGGTTATGGACGTCACTATCAGAGATTATACAAGCCAGTAAAAAAACCCCACACAACCCAGGACTCAAGGAGAATATCATTAAAAAATTAAAAATAGATGAGTTTGATATTAGTTGCCATTTAAAATGAAAAGTGGCCATTTAAAATGAAAAGTGAAGGACATGGAAGCTGGCAGTAGGATGAAAATCAATATGGGAACAGATGTGATATCAGCTAGACAGACAAGGATCTAGAAGCTTGGAATGCAAGTAATTCTGATATATGTACAAATGTGGTTTACAGTAAGAAGCTAAGAAATTGAAACTCCTTTTTAGAAAATACTTGCATAACAGATCTGCTATATAACTCAAATGATCCAATTCCACACCTTCCCTTGAAAAGGGGAAAAAAATTGTTTAAACTCTATAATGTTTAGAAAGTGTTAGAAAATACATAGCAAAAATAAAATGCTTTATAATAACATTGTCTGTGTCTTTAAATAATTCATGAATGCCTTATAAGAGAATATGGAAGAGAAATTGTGATCTGATGTGCCTAGTTGTCTGTGTGGAAGATCAGAAGAAATCTGCTAATTCTCCGAGTTCAGGGAGAAGGAGCTTGTAATTTTAGGGCAAAGGAACCAAGGATTGATTTGTGTGACTTGGATATGAATTAGAGACAAAATCACATTCCATTGGCTTATGAAACTGCATTTCAAAAGCTCCCAACTTTGAAACATGAATAATTTCCAGACTTTTGCAATTATTTATGCATGCCTGTTACAAGTTGGGAGACAGGGTTGAACCAATGGTAGGCAATAGCTTTACCACATAGATACTTTCATGGCGGAAGACAAAGTCTTCAGTTTTTTTGTTATGAAAATAATAGGTGCCACACACAGTTGGAATGAGGAGTAGGCATTTATGTATCATAGCTACATGAATTACTATTCTTTCCAAATTCTCATATAGTGATGAAAAATCTGAGAATTTATGCAGTTGAAGGAACTTCAACTTTAAAAAAAAAAAAAAAAAATTGTTCTTTTTTTATTCCTTGTTGGCTAACATCTGTTTGAAATTTGGTTTGTCTTTTTAGAACAACAATGGGATGTTTACTTTCTTATTTATCCATGGTGTTATATAATGAAGAATTTATGTCATTAGAATGTGATAATGTCATTTTATTATTAGACTAATGCCTGATCATTAGGTATCACCTAATCACTATGGAATTAATTTAAAGCACACTGGAGCCTATTCCAAGAGAATCAAATCTAAGTGAAGCCACTGTCTTGCATAAGTACTTCCTTAGATAACATTTTTCTTCTTCTCCTTTCTTCTTTCTTCTTCGTATAAATATATTTCTCTCTCAAACTGGCCTAGACTGAAACCTGTTACTTGTTGGCATTTGTCAGGGAAAAAGGACAAATGTTAAGGATTGCTGCTCTTGGAAACTACAGCTGAAATTCAGTAGAACATCAAGCAATTAAGGAATTGCATTAAGCAGTTTTCTTAAAGTCCTGTTAACCTTCATTTTGCTGATTGCAGGGCTTTTTGCTAACTCTCACATTGCATGAATCTAGTAATAAAGCTTTGATTGGTTGTAATGACGCAAGGACGGTGCCTAACTTGAGAAACAGTAAATGTAACTGGAAACTTGCATGCTTTTAAATTATTTTTGAATCCCTGCTCCAAGCTACTTATGAAGGCTTTTTTAGTATTAGTACTTTTATCTCCTGTTTATGTAAATCTAAATATGTCACATCCCTTTGAGTATTTTATTTACTACATATATATTTCATATTCACAGTGGTAGACAGCTAAGACCCGCATAGCTGCTCACTCTCCCCCAGCAGAGTGAGAGAGAATCAGAAGGGCAAAAGTGAGAAAACTCATGGATTGAGATAAAAACAGTTTAATAAGTGAAGAAAAAGCTGCACGTGCAAGCAAAGCAAAGTAAGGCATTCATTCACTGCTCCCCATCGAAAGGCAGATGTCTAGCCACTTCCAGGGAAGCAGGGCCTCAGCCCGCGTTACAGTTACTTGGGAAGACAGATGCCATAACTGCAAACAACCCTCCTTCCTCTTCATGTCCTTGAGCTTTTACTGCTGAGCACGACATCATGGGCTATGGAATATCTCTGTTGGTCAACTGAGATCAATTGTCTCTGCTGTGTCCCCTCCCAACCCCTCGCCCACCTCCAGACAACTCGCTGGGGGAGGGAGAGAAAGCCTTGAGGCTGTGCAAGCACTGCTCAGCGACAGCCAAAACACTAGTGGGTTATCAACGCTGCTTTAGTCATAAATGCAAAGCACAGCACCGTACAGGCTGCTGTGAAGTAAGTACAAATATTTATCTATAATTCTGTTAATTCTGTATTTCATTGGACTGTGTTAATATGACCAATATAGAAGTTTGACTTTATCATTTTATGGTTTCCCAGTGTTCCTGGAACACATTTTTGAAGATAGGTATAAAGTTTGCTACCTTTTAATCCTCAGGCATCGAGGTAGTTTGGAGAAAGAGGTTGTGTATAGCAGTTATTAGTTGAGCTGTTTCATCCCTGAGTTCCTTCTGAACTTGGTTGAGTAGTCCCCCTTTTAGGTGATTCCTTCCTGCTCACTCTTGATTTGTTCCGTAACTGCTTCCACTGATGCTTTTATTTGAGAGAATCCCTTTGGTGTGTCCTCCATAGAGGCGGCTTCTGATCTAAACCTCTTCCATGGTACACACAGAAGCAAAAAAATCTCTGTCACCATAGCTTCTTAGAATGCTTGCTTTATCCTCTGATCACATATTGGTCCTATATACTCTTTGGCAGGCTTTCACTTCTGATGTGTTTTAGAATGGATTTATTAATAGTTTTTGTCTTTTCCAAGCTGTTCCTCAGGCCTTTTTTTTTTTTGACTGCTTCAGTCTATTGTTATATTTGACCTTGCAGAGTTTATGATCCTTTCTATTTGGAGGCAGCTTCAGCTTTCAAAAATAATCTTTATTCTCCCATTAGCTATGCTGTTTCATTTAGTCTTTCTGAAGTCTGTCTTGCAAAGGGAAGGGAGGAGTAAATTTGCTCTGTGTTTGGTAGAGTTTCACTTAATAGTCCCCGTGCTAGTGCAAAAATACCAATTTCTTACCCATCTTTTTAGCTTCTTTTTAACACACTTGGTTATTTGTCATTATTCGTGTTGTATTTCAGGCAATATAGAGTCTACTATGTTGTCCTGGTTTTGTCTGGGATAGAGTTAATTTTCTTCCTAGTAGCTGGTATAGTGCTGTGTTTTGGATTTAGGATCAGAATAATGTTGATAACACACTGGTGTTTTTAGCTGTTGCTAAGTAGTTGTAGTGCTTACACGAAGTCAAGGACTTTTTGGCTTCCCATGCTCTGCCAGCGAGGAGGTGCACAAGAAGCTGGGAGGGGGCACAGCCAGGAGAGTTGATCCAGACTGGCCAAAGGGATATTCCATACCATATGACGTCATGCTCAGTATATAAAACTGGAGTTGGCCAGAGGGTGGGAACCGTTGCTTGGGACGGTCTATCGATCACTGGGTGGTGAGCAATTGTTGCATTGTGCATCACTTGTTTTTTGTATATTCCTTTATCGGTGGTATTATTATTATTATTATTATTGTTATTATTTCCTCTTCCTTTGCTGTGCCATTAAACTGTGTTTATCTCAACCCATGAGTTTTTTTTCTGATTCCCTCCCCCATCCCACCTAGGCAGCGGGAGGCAGGTGAGCGGCTGCGTGGTGCTTAGTTGCTGTCTGGGGCTAAACCACAACATATGTATTGCAGCATTTCATGCAATTTCTATACTTTGAGGACACCAGATATGAAAGGATGAGACATTCATTTTGTTTAAGTGAGAGAGAGAAATCATCCGTTTGGGAGAGGAAAGGAAGAGGGAAATAGAGAAGGGATATGTGGAACAAAAGTCATCCAGAAAAACTCTTGTTTTGTTTTTGTTCAGAAAACAAAACAGCTTTTATGGGTTCCTTCTCTAATGATACTTTTGGATAACTCCATGTAGACCAAATTATTCAAGTGAATTGCTTATTCCTTCCTTGTTTTTAAAGGCAATATGCTAACTTATTTTAAAAATACAGCCCAAGGGAAAGCTGTCAAAAACCCTACTAAAATCTTTGTTACTTACTGCCACTGACTGTGAAAATGCCTTACTAAGAGAACAGTGCTGCTGAACAATCCGTGTGTTTGGTACAAAGAAGCATCTAAATCTTTTTCCTCTATTCCACATCTGGCTAAATTTCAGTATTAAAGATCAAAGTAATATTACATTTCTTGAGATTTACACAAAACTTTAAAGTTAATATGGAAAACAATTAGATTTCAAGATTGTACTCTATTGTGAAAAAAGCTTTTCCTATCATATCTAAATACTATACATGTTTATAAGTATTTGAAATAGTTGTGATTTGGGGACTTGCAGCTGTAGGAATTTAGCATGTTTGAACTTTTGGTGAAGACCCAGTGTCCTTACTTGATCAAAATTCCTGTTGATTGCAGTGTTTCTTTTCCTGTGCTGTTTCAGCATAGGATCTAGAAAGTAAGATAACCTTCAGATTAAAACAAGGGAAAAATGAAAAATTGAGCTGCTTGTGATTGTTTAAATATTAAATATGATTTTAATGAGACTATACTACACCTTAGTTTTCCACATTCTGTTTAAAAAGAGGCTTGTATTAATACATACTTTTTAATGTTAAGAAAGTTGCTCCCAAAGAGAAAAATACTAGTGAATACTATATACTTTTCCAAAATTCTAACGCCCTTTTATTACACTGTATTCTGAAAAAGTTTATTTTTGGTTATGAGGAGAGGGAAGATTCCAATAAATGTGATTTACTAGCTTGATATAGAAATGTAATGTGTGACCCACTAGAATTTTCGTAGCAAATCACCTGCCTAAATGCCATTTTCTGATTTTCAGCTTTAGGAGAATCCTTAAAATATGTATTTCTCCTCTGTGATGTTTAAAAATATTACTGTAATAATAGTACAATTCTTAACATAAAAAATATTGAAAATATCTTTAAAATGAGATAATGAAAATTATTTCAGTATGTTCTAAAACTCATTCTAAATTGTGACAAGATCATGTACTGTAACCACATTTCATTTTTATAGAAATTGAATAACGCATCATTCCTTTATTTACTGTAGGTTCCAATAATATGGTAGACAATGACATACTTAAGTAAGTTTACCATTTTGATTCCAGGAATGCTTTACATGTATAAGCCTACCCTCTGGTGTTTAATCGTATGTGCTTATGTAAACATAACAAAACAGAGAGGTGTTTTCTGCGTATACATTGCTGAATTATGAATCACTTCCAGCATGTGTATAAAATAGCACAGCTTCTTGGTAGGCATAGAAATGCACCAAAAAGATAGCACGACATAAATAATCCTGTTCTTGTACTGAAAGTAAGTTTGTCTTCCACTCACACTGACAATCTGACTTTGAAAAGTTGTTAAGCTTAATAGCATTTTGGAATGCTGTGTTCAAAATGATGTAAGAGACTTGCTGGTCTTTTTTCTTTTTTAATACTGCTTGATGCATGACACATTTTACCGTCTTTTATTTGCTGTGAACACAGGGGATGTAAAACTGGATGGATATGTAGAGCTAGATCTGTTTTGAACTGTTGCAGACAAAGCACAATAAGGCATGGCAACATAATCTTTTTGCCTCCAATTTAGTCTTTCATGTGCTTAATCTGTAAGCTAATTGAGCAGTACTGGATTGAGCTTCTGAATTTTTCTCTTCTCCATATACAAGAAATTAGTTATAATGAATAGATTAAATAATGAGCCAGGCAGCCAGGAAACCAAAGGATGTGCTGTTAGTTCTGGTAATGAGGCTGGTTTGGTAGTTCAGCTGCTGTGGTTTGTAGCCAGTTTTGTTCAGCAGAACTTTCATTTAAACAGAAGCCTGAAAAAATGTAATTATTCTTGTTAGTTTGCTATCATCATCCATCATAATTTCAGTTAAAAAAAAGGATAAAAAATGGAAAGAAAAAGTCATTTATGAAATAGAATGTGCTGTCGGACACAGATGCAGAGGTCTCTTTATTTCAAAAAGTGTTTATAAGCAGAACATATTCTATTGCAGGTATTCTATTACTGAAAATTTACCCATGTACTTAGATATATTCTGTGGTCTGAAAACTAATAAAAATGAGTAAAACTTATCTTATCATGGATATTTACTCAGAGCACAGAGAAGGCTATGTTTTGAAATTATCCATCTTGTGCTTAATCTACTTTGATTTGTACTTGATCAAAAGAGTGCTTCCGTAACTAGCAAATACTGAATCTGTATGCAAGATTTAAAAAAAAAAAATGAATAGGGGAATTAAATACACCGACTATATAGCAAGGAATAAATTATATAATCAGCTGAATATACCATGTCCATGTTAGGGAAATACTAAAATCTGAGACATGTTGAGGATTAATATCTGGAAGGTCTTATATATATGAATCTTATATCATTGGTCCCTAGCTGCTTCTTCCAAACAGCTTTCCCATGTGGGCCGGGGAGTTGTAGACATTATCTATTATGTGTGATATATGCCCTTTCTCTCACTTGAGAGAAAATCACTAGAACAGTGATTTCCAAAACCTGAAACATTGCTTTGAATTCTTAAACATCACAGGACATCTACATACACCTTCCACTCCAGTTCTCCCGGTTTTCCTTAGTCCAATCCTACAAAATGATTTTGTTTTATAACTTGTTTGTTTCCTGTATGAAGAATTAGATGAGGACATTCTTGTGGGTAGAGTTGGGGCCACAGCTCTTGACCTACATGGGGAATCTGCAAAGCAGTGATCAGAGAGCCTGAAGTTAGTGAAAACTCAGGTTGAGACAGCTCAAGTTTCTGATGATTGTCAGGGATAAAACTCTCTGCCTGTTTGACAGGCACAATGCCTGTTTCAGTTCAGTTCCCCATTTCAGGGAAAAAAAAGGTTAGCTGTAATAACTGTCTGTTACTGTTAAGTAGCTGGTATTGTGTATGTGTGTGCAATGATACATCCTTATTTTCTGAGGGAGCATTTCTCATGTGTGATGTTATGAGAACTCATTTATCAGGTTATGTGAATCACGGTTATATATGTTGTGAAATAGACCCGAAAGAAGCCATGTTAGTCACAGGAGCAGCGCTGTATCAGTACAGTGTAGCCAACAGCTTGGACCACAGCAGTAGCAATGATCTTTTATTCTGATCATCTTTCTTCCACTTTTGTATGTTAAAGGCACGCAGGTGAGAGTGAAAAGTTGCTTCAATGTGAAAAGGTGAGCACTGAAATATTGCAATGCAGTGTTCAAAACAGCGGGGGAAGTGACAGAGTGAATTAATGGTAAGCAAAATAGCTGTAGAAGGAAATGCACTCAAAAAGATAACAGCCAGTCAGGAGAGACTGCCAGAACACTCAGAATAATACTCAGAATTACATTCAAATATAGTCAAGAAAATAAAGCCAAATTTTCAAAAGCAGCCATTCCAGAACAATGGAGAAGAGAGTTTAAGTGCTAAAGAATGATGCTGATTTATACAACTAATTGTTCTTAAGTCCCTATTGCCATATTTTAAAACTGACTTACATATACTGTCGTCAGGCTGAAATTCATAAAGGGACCTAACTTGAGAAAATATTCCTGTTTTACCAGGGCTCTGAAACCCTGCATTGTGTAGTTTTTACTTCTTTCCTGCAATATTGCTAAGGAGTAGCTTCTTCAATGTAACAAGCACATGTTACTGTCACAGGAAGGTTTTCCATTTGCATCTGTGTTGCCCACAGAATATCTGTCTTTTAAGTATAGGTCAGATAATCTCAGTAGGTACCATGTGTACAAAATCCTCTAGGAGAAATAGCTGTGTAAATGTGGTTATTACTACTATGTCTATTACACTGTTCCCTGTATGTTCCCTGATTCACACAAGTGGAAAAAACAATTGTTGAGCAGCCAGAACAAATACTTATTCCAACAAGAGCACAGAAATTCTGAAAAAAAAGGCTATGGCTTCACTAATGAAACCATTAAAGGAACTATAAAGGCTTGTCAGTTTTATTTTTTCATTCTTCCAAAATAGTAACATATTTTCTTCTTGGGAAGCTAGGATGCCATCAGTAACAATCAGTTACTCAGGAATGAGAGATCAAAATCTGAAGTTACATAATATTATAACTCATTCCTGTGACATAAACTATTATTCATCAGCATGGTCATTCCTCTGAGGCTGTTCATAAAGAGCATACCTAACCCAAATTCCAGATTTCCAAATTCCTAACCCAGATACCTAAGGGTATCTGAAGTCATTATTCTGAGTCAAGATTTTATTTTTTCCACAAAGCAAAATGCTTTTACCAACATGGGAGACAATTCTGGATGTTGCTAAATACTGAGGGAACTAATGTAGTTTTCAAGTAGAAAAATACATATCTATGTGTATGTATGCACATATTAAGATACATGTACACACACATAGAAGCATCTGTGCACATGCTCAAGCTCTATGTAGAGTTTAGCCAATAAAATGAAACAGTTTTTTTGAGCTCCTGCTGTCAATAAGGATATCAGGTTTTAAAACTTCATTTCATTTAGGTCAGATTCAGTGGAGGCTCTGCACAGATTCTGTGCTGTAGAATATCAGTGAGACTGAAAAGCCCGAGTTGTCACCAAATCTGGCTTTATGATAAAATCAGTTCTTTGGAAATGGGACTTGTTCTTGTCCTGCTATGTATTACATCTATTGATTGAAGTGTTTATAGATCTGCAGCCCCTGTAATGCTGAATTGTTATGTATTAGCACATGCAGCATTTGACTGCATGAGAAAAAACTGACCGTGAGAGAAGTGGCTATGTGCAAGTCATATGTTTTACTTTATTTTTAAAATCTAAATTTAGCTTTTGTATATTTGCAATTAATTCCAGGTTAATTTCTGTATAGTGATACTGAGTTGGCTTTGATATAACAGGAAAAGATGGAGGAAGCTAACTGCTTTTTTAACATGTTACTTGCATGAAGAAAAATTAGACTGGCATTGTAGGAGTCAACCATTACTCTTGGAGTTGCTATATTCTTCACATATCAAAGGCCTTATACTGCTGTCCTGAAAACCCTGCTAAAACCAGTGATAGTCCTGTAAAGTGAAGATTGATAAGTTCATGGAGCAACCAACAAACAAGATTTTCCAAGTGTCTCTTGGGAGTTTACAGTAAGCTTAAATATCTTGAAGTACTGCAACAAAAAGTAGAGAAGTACTTGTCCATGAAGTTGATTTGTTTCTCAGTGGGTGATGTGGGACTAATGTACACAGTGTCAGGCTGATGAAATAATCTTCTATACTTAATTAATCTGAAATCCTGAATACTCCTTCAGACACTTACAGTCTGTCAGGAAGGCACTTGTTCTTAATGAATTCTAGTTACAGTATCATCTTTTAAAGTGATGAAATTAAACAAAGATGTTTTGGTTTAGGAAGAGGGGAATATACCGAAGTTCTGTGCATGTGGTACAGATGTTCATAAAAAAGATTCCTAAATGTAAAAGGAGGAAAGTGATTGTGGAAGTCTCCTTACCAGGCCTGAATGAGTAATTTACCACATAGGACTTAAGTTCACTTAAAACATGTGGGATGGGGATCACAATTACAAATAGCAAACATTGTGCTAACAATTATTTGCTGGTTCAGTCAGTTGTCTTAGGTACAGATCTCTAATCTGTTTTAGTGCTTTATCATCAGTAAAATGTAAATACTGCTTTATTTTACAGTTGTTTGCTATCAACTGCACCACTTCATAGGTTTACGTATTACTGAATTTACTAAGACAAGTTAAATGGCTGTGGAAAGGTCTTAAAAATGTCTTTCTTAATGTTCAGTACTACTATATTTGTATCAGAATATACATATTATACAAACTACTAATATATAAAATATACAAACTACTATATTTTGTGTCAGAAATAGTGTGGCCAGCAGGAGTAGTGAAGTGATTGTCCCCCTGTACTCAGCCCTGGTGAGGCCGCACCTTGAGTGCTGTGTTCAGTTTTGGGCCCCTCACTACAAGACATTGAGGTGCTGGAGCATGTCCAGAGACGGGCAACGAAGCTGGTGAAGGGTCTAGAGCACAAGTCCTATGAGGAGGTGCTGAGGGAACTGGGGATGTTTAGCCTGGAGAAAAGGAGGCTGAGGGGAGACCGTATCGCTCTCTACAACTACCTGAAAGGAGGTTGCAGCGAGGTGGGGTTCAGTCTCTTCTCCCAAGTAACAAGTGATACGACAAGAGGAAACAGCCTTGAGTTGTGTGAGGGGAGGTTTCGATTGGATATTAGGCTGACCCCCACTTATATACTGGGCGTATGACGTCTGTGGTATGGAATACTCTCTTTGGCCAGTTTGGGTCAACTGTACTGGCTATACCCCTCCCAGCTTTTTGCACCTGCACATTGGCAAAATCTGGGATGCTGGAAAACGTCCTTGAACTCTTAGCAGCAACTAATAACATCAGTGTATTATCAACATTCTTCACGTACCAAATCCCCTGCTAAATCCAAAACACAGTAGCTACTGGGTAGAAAATTTGCTCCATCCCAGCTGAAACCAGGACAATTTCTTTCTTAGAAACTTAGAGTACCACTGCATGCTATTTGGAGGAAAACAATGTATGGAGTTATTTTAGGTGACTTTCAAGATTGCCCTGGAATACATGGAATAAACGAGGAAAGTCCTAGGGGAGTTCTTGACATGGATATCTTTTGTAGGCAAAAATACCCTGTCAGAGTATTTTGTGAGGTGTTGCAATTCAGATATGTCAGGAGAAACTGGGAGACTGATAGGATAAGCTGCTGTTATAGTCATTTGTTACTTGTATTGTTCCAACAGTATTGGTCACAAAAAGAAAGCGTATTGAACAGGCTACAAAAGAGGAATATAAAAACGTTGCCTGAATTTTCAGTGATGCTGATAGGAAAGCCAAAGCTCAACTTGGATTGAGACTGACAAGTGACATCAATGGCAGCAAGAGCTTCTGTCATTACATTAACAGTAGAAAGATGAGCAAGAACATGCAGGTCTGCTGATGAATGAGCCATTTAACAGCAAGCAGATACAGCTAACACTGAGGTAATCAGTGCTTCCTTTGCCTTGATTTTCATTGACAAGGTCTCCTAGCCTTTGTATCTAATGACAGGGTTCAAGAAGGAACCTCCAATTAATGGAGGATGATCAATTAAGGAATCTTTTGAGAAATCTTCACCAATCCAAGTCCACAGGACCAGACAGGATGCATCTGAGGGTGATGAGAGAGCTCTCTTATATCATTGCAAGAGTGCTCTCTATCAACTTTGAAAAGTCATATACACTGGGGGTGAGTCCCAGTGACTGGAGAAAGGCAAATGCTACAGCCCAGCCATCTTAAAAAAATAAAAAAAAGGGCAAGAAAAATGATCTTAGGAATTACAGGCCATTCAGCCCCACTTTAGCCCCAGGAAAAATCTTGGAGTGAGTTCCTTCAGAAGCCATTTCTGGACACGTTAAGGAGAATAAGATGATTGGGAATAGCCAGCAGTTATTTAATAAGAATGGGTTGTACTTGACCAGTCCAATTGCATTCTGTGATAAAATGATGAGATCCATGGATGAAGGGATACCAGTGGATGTTCTTCACTTTGACTTCAGCAAGGTTTTTGACACTGTCTCCCATAGAATCCTTATATCCAGGTTGGGATAGTAACGTCTGGATGAGTTCATTCAAATAGATGGATGAAAAACTGGCAGGATCATTGGGCTCAAAAGAAAGTAGTTAATGTTTGGATTCTACCTGGAGGTTTATTTCCAAGTAGAGTTCCTTTGGGTTCTGGCCTATCTTGTTTGACATCTTTATCAGTGACCTGGAGGAGGAGACAGTGCGCCCTCCAGTTTGGTGTTGCAGCTGGAGGGCTGCGTTTTCATTCAGAGAAGCCTGAATAGACTGGAAGAATGGGCTGGCAGCAGCCTTGTGAAACTCAACAAGGACAAATGCGGAGTCCAGTACCTGGAATGGACTAATCAACTGCAGCGATACAGACTGGAGACTTACTGGTAGGGGAACAGCTTTCCTGAAAAGAACTTGGGGGTCCCGGTGGACAGCAAGCTAAACGTAGTTCAGGAGGGGAGGAAGAGGTGGATGCTGAAATCAGGAGAATAAATAGGTGGAATAAATGGATGAGGAGGAAATCTGATTGGGATTAGGCCTGAGTAGGGGGGAATAAAGGTCAGATAAACTTCGACAGCAACAGAATACAGCGCTCTGCACATACCTGTGCAGAATTTTTGACAGATAAATCAAATGGCTGATGATAACTTTTCATTTTCTTTCTTCTACTTCTCAAATTTTGAAGCAAGAGAGAATCCTGTCTAGTATTAGAAACTGATATCTTCAGATTAAAAAAAAAAAATGTGAAGCACAATGCAATATTAAAGCAAGGATAGTGACTAGTTCACAGTAGTCTTGAGGGACTTAACCAATGATATTTGTGAAGTTTCTTATCGTTTTTTTATTAGTGGAATTTTTCACGTAACGGCAAATTTTGGAAATTATTTGCACAAATTTGTGTCTTCAGAATTCAAGTGGTTTTAATATTGCTACTTTATTTACTGAGATGTTAAGGACAAAGGTAGGATTAATGGTATGTGTTTTGCAATGATCTGGCAAATGAATCATTGTTAATAATATAGAGTCTGTTTATTGATTTTCATTTAGGGAAAAAAAAGAAAAAAAAAAAAAAGAAAGTGGAATAAATGCCAGAAGCAGCCTTTGTCTCATTTCTGTAGGGAGATGGAGTTGATTCACTAGCTCAAAGTGTAGTAAATTTAACAAAGCTGCTTGTATATAATGAGCATATTGCAAAGCAGTTGCTATAACTTGCCTATTAAATCAGAGGAAGTTAATGAACAATCCTTAGATGTATTCCTCAATATAATTTTAGCTTCTATAGACACAATTTATAGGGACATTAATCAATCAGTTTAACCTTTATTATTGCACAATATAAGTGTGTTTTCATTTTATTCTAAGAAATTAAATTAAAAATAATTAACAAGAAAATCTAATATTTTGCTTTCTGTTTTCATCATGGATTCAAGAATCTAAATTAAATCTATAAAAATTATAAATGGTGTTGCACTGAGCAGCAGTAATATGAAATTGGAAAGATTAACTTGTTTAATGTGTTTGCTTATCTTTAGCATTTAGATTTAGCTGTTCTTTGTTTCAGAGTTGTTTATTTGCACTTTCAGATTTGTAAGTAAATGTCACGTAAGGCTGTACTCTGCTGAAGATAACCTATAATATGCACAGGTGTGGCTAATCTGTTTGTTATACTGCCCTTTCTTTTCCTAAATCTTCTGGAGCCTTGCCTTGTTGTGATTATGAAGCAGGTATTGCAGAGCACAGTTCAGGATTTAAAGCATGTTAGGACTCCAGTTCTGCTTCCAAAGTTGAATCAATGCCATACAGGAAGATTCCCTTTAGGGTTTTTGTGTTCGCACTGCAAAGTGCAGTAACAATTAGAGAGTCAGTTGGAAAGAAGTGAAGGCAACGCAGATAATCATCTGATTCAACTCAGTTTTCTGGAAGTGTCCATGCTTCATCAGAAAGGTCAATGAAGATTTTAGCATGGTCATTCCCAAGGTAATAGAATGTGTTGTCGGCAAACCTCAGCCTCCTGGTAGCACAGTCTTCTGCTTCCTCTCTCCTGTGCACAAACTAATCTTTTTTGTAAAGAAGAGCTCTCTAAAAACAGGCTCTAAAAAATTTGGCAGCTCATACAATAGTCCGTTCTTTGCCTGTGTTCAGAAGTATAATTATGTATACTTCTGAATTGTACACTTCTGAATATATATTCACACATATTTCAGAGATTTAGACTTAAAATCAAATTAAGGTCACGTGTACACTCATGCAGTGCATACACATACCTCTTGTCACTTGAAGCCTATGTTTATGTTTGTTCCTTGTCCCTCACATTTGGAGCATGAGCTTATTAGAGTCATGTATCTGTCATCATTTCAGTTTTTCTCAACTACTTTTGTGAGAGAAATGAATTATTTCTGTTATTTTTAGTGTCTGGCAATGGGACCAGTCATTAAAATAAATGACCTCTTCAGAGTAATTAGCAGCCAGTTTTCTGGAAGTGGACTTTTGAAGCTGAAGTGAAGAGATTAACTCCTTTTCAACTCTTTACCCAGGGAGTTCAGCACTGAGACAGGCTTCTGTACCTTTCCCTCAAGGTTTTATGATAACAGGCACTATGAGAGGTTTCAAACACAAGCACCTATATCAAAACAGTAGGAGACAGGAGCACTCGTATCAAAACAGACAGGAGACCAACAGGGGAAAAAAAAAAATAGATGCCTTGGCAATCTAACCACATCATAGGAACACAAGAAGTTTGATGAGCTGGCTTACTCCATCTGTCTTCCAAACAAAACAAAAAGATGAAACCAAAAAAGATTTTTCTGATATAGATTTCTAAACTGGATTCTCTCAGTGCTCTACCTCATAGCCTAAGTGCTGAATTACTTTCCCTACTTTATTGCTTCCCTCAGAGACAAGCCCTGAATAAAAATTTTATGAAACACACTTATGCAACAAAAAGGAATTTATGGAATTTTCTCTTGTCTTAATAGGGTCTGCTGTTCCTGTAAATCTGCCTCACTGTGAGAGACATTTTCTACCTTTCTAGTTCACTTTAATGGAGTAAAAGAAGTCTAATTTATCTCTTGGTTCAGTTAAAGAGCCATCACTTACCGTGGTGGGATATCTAAATTTTTGTAACAAAAGATTGGTTTCAGATTCTTGAAGGATCAATCACAGAGCTTCTACCCATGAAAGCTGCAGTCCTGTGGAACACAGAATCTGAACCTGATGTCCATGGCAATCTGACCTCTACGGATTTACTTACAGTTATAGTCTAGTTACGTTTACTCACGTCAGTGAAAAGGTCCTTCTATTAGAAGGTTGAAAAAGAGTCAAACTTTCTGGTTAACTTCCTCTATGCCATGTTCTTTCTGGATAACGTATCCCGTAGAAGCTATTTACAGCTCTCTTAAGGTGATTTGAGAATTCTAGCTGAGCCAGGAAATTAATTTACCTGTCTCCTTTTTCTGAACTTGATGCATACAGAGTTTATCCTTCCTACTCTCAGCATCATTTAGGGGATTGGGTTTGGAGGTGTTTCTCTCATACCTTCTTGAAATGTGTAAAAATAATTCTAAGGCTGTTCCTTTGAAGGCTAAGAAGTTGCTGTAATCTCTATGCCAAGACTCTAATCGGATAATGCTTGTTGTGGGATCTCCAAATTCATAGTGGAAGTGAGTGCACTTCTCTAGAGTTCAAACTAAATGGGAGGTACCACTGAGAACTGCGTGTGACAGCTGCCAAGGTGCCACCAGGTGTTCCACAACCAACTTATCAAATCCCTTGCTGTCCTCAATCGATTGAGGAATGCAACTGGAGCGTATTCCTTCTCTTTTCATTTTCTTTCAATGAAAGATTCTGAGATGCACCTCCAGTGTTAATGTCTATCTGGTCTATCACTGGAATGCTAGAGAGAGATTTTTCTGCTAGTAACTTGAATTCTTTGAGATGCGCAGTCATTGCATAGGCATCACTTTCAATTTGCACTCCATCTGTCTCAAAGCCTTTCCAAGACCATCTACCTCTGGAATTCTGCCAATGAGAAGGACAGAGGGGGTTTTTTAGTTCATTCTGTCGTATTTTCATGAGCTGACCGTAAGTAGTTAAAACAACAGAACAACTCTGACGATTAGCGATGCATACAGTGAATGCACACGTAAACTTGACATCTCAGGAGGTTAATAAATGTGCATAGGTTGCTCATTACTACAGAAACTTTGTCTTCTCTCTGTATATCCTTTGGCAGGGAAGACCCAGCACAAGCTGACTAGTTCTCCTTCACGGTTTTTGTATTTCTGATCTAGATTACCTATAGGTAATAAAGCTCCAGAAATACGAGAGGGTTTATGAGATGTCACTGAAGGTATCACTGGGAAGTCAAAGTGTAAGGGGTTGCCAGTTTGAAGGAGGGAGGGATAAAAAAAACCCTTTTAGATTAGAAATTGTCTGATGTTTCATATAAAGCTTTCTGTCAAGAACTGTATGCATTTTTTTATTTAATGTTCCTCTAAAAATTAGACACTCTAAAGACTATCTTGAGCCTCCCTTGGCAACATACTAGATTTCCAGTGTTACTAAAGCATTCTGCAGTGAATGGTAGTTGTACGGACACAGAAGTTTCTTTCAGATTTGAAATTATCTGCTATATAGTGCTTGCTTTTATGCAAAAACTGGCACATTGGGCTTATTACTATATTTCTCGGGGTTTTTTTCAGGGGAAAAAAAATACTTAGAGCAGATTACGTTGCATGTTCTGCTACAGAAGTCCAAAATGATAATCAGTTTTCAGAATCTGATTAGGGTCTTTCCTTTTCTAATATTAGTGCTGGCTTGCAAATCTAGATAGCACTAGCAGTTTCAGTTCTTTGAACCTCCAGTCTCCAAACCTAATTCAGTCTGCATAAATACAGATTAAGTATCTTGTTTTATGTTGGAAAAAAATTAATTGGCTTCATGTGATGAGTCTTCTGGCTTATGCTACTTTTTTGTAAAGTACTGGTGCTCTAGTAAAATGTCATAATCAGTGAAGTACACGTACATACTGTATTTTCTCCAAGCGCATAGTTTATGGGGAAAAGAAGGCTTTTATCTCTTTTTATGGTAAATACATAATGGAATGGAATGGAAAATGAGTAATTCTTCATTCACAGCCTTTTTATACAAATAACTGAGGTTGGTCAAACGTCTGTTTTTCACTGGATTCACAGTTAAGACAGTATCGCTGCTTAGTCCTTATTTGGGTTTTGCTAGTTGATGCTTGTCATGTGACTAAGGCAAGTCTGCATAATTAAAGGTGTACATCTCCCATTAGTTCAAGTGGTGATATTTTGTGAAGACAGGCAATTAAGTGTTTGATTTTATTATGTTAATTTTTTTCAGAAGATTAAATATGAAAGAAAACAATACAGTCTTTTTAGTGAAATACTTTTGTATAAATTTAGGCTTCAAGGAAATTGTTCACTGTTTGCTATATTTTATCACAATAATCTGGACAGTATTAACTTGTTTGATATCGAAGACCACATCTTTTCCTCATGTGATACCTTTAACCAAACTAGCTTAGACTATCTTATGTTTATAGTTCTTTTGTTTTCATTATGCTTAGTACAAATAAATATTTTCAAGATTAATTTAGAATTGAACACTAAAGGGAAGAAAATTAGTTTTATTGATATCCTGCAACAACTGTATTTGATTTTTCATGGGGTTCTTTGTGTGGACTAGATTCTTCAGGTTGATTTGATATACCAAAGTGATTTTCAAGTTGAATGACATCTGTAGGACAAGGAAGACTAGAAAAGATACATTTCATACTCAGAGGAGCAACACTTGACGTATGTTAAGGCATCTACAAGCTCTGTTAATACTGACTGGTTAGTACAGAACTCGAACTCATTATAAGGGTTGGTTGCCAGTTGCTTAGGAGGAGCAGCTTCCATTCAGGGTGTTAAAATGGTAACTCACTGTCTTCTGAGTTCCAACCCTAGACAAGGAAGACTTACTTCTACCTCTTTTTCACAAGCTTTATTTCTTTTTGATAAATCTTCTTCACGGACAGTTTCACGTATAACCCCCATTTCTATATTTGACACAGAAACATCTTCAGGGTTTTGTTAGTCCCTGTAGTCCCTTCTCTTGTAATTTTTAAAATAAGATTCTTTGTGTTTTAGAATCTGCAACCAAGAATAAGCCATTTCTGGATCTATTTTCCAACATTATTGCTTCCTTGAGTCAGTTTTCTGTATCAGTCAGCAGTGGAGCTGAAACTTAAGTTCCAGCCTCTGCTATTAGTCACATTATTCCTGGAAAATAAAATTTTTAAAAAGAATATATATTATTATATATGTGGACAAGTACTTAATTAATTAATGTCAGCAACTATTACACAACGTATCCAAACTGTGGAAAGGAACATTTAGTCATTTAGCTCTCCCTGGATTTCCTCAGGCAATGAGCTGGAAAAAATGTCGTGGTTAATCATAATGGATTAGGTTAGTTAAGTAAAACTAGAGATTATTTATTAATCTGTTAGTTCAGTAGGCAACATAAATACTCATAAAAATTGAAAGTATGTTGAAAGATCTATGGGAATTTCTGGGGGAATTTTTTATAATTAAGAAAGCATTTTTATTTTATTTTATGCTATCTCTAGTTTTAATTTTCATGTATCATACTAGAAAAGAAGTCCAGTGTTTCTGGCTTTATATATAACAACAATCTGCATTTTTCCTTAAGGTGGTTTGAATGAGAGTTTGTAATATTACAAGCATTGGCCTCTGTTGCTTAAGCTGCTGGACCTTACCCTTTTCTATAAACCATATGGCAGAGGAGATGTGAGAAACTCAGTACTGAGTTATATACAAAGGTATGATTTAGTCTGTAGCAGAAATATACCGAGTGAATATTGCTGGTCCCTACTTATGAACATGTACAAAAAGCTAAGGATTAGGGCTAAGTAATAGTAAGTAGAGATGACTGTCTTCATGAAATGGTGAGGAATCTAGCCAGGCAATACGTAATGTACGAGAAAGTAAAAAGCCAAAATCGGACAAACATGGATATAGATATGTGTGTAAATGTAAGAACTATTATTTCATTCCTAATATATTCAGTCATGGCTAGAGCTTCATTTTCTAATGCAACCAAGGATTTTGCATGTTTCATCAAAACATACAGAAACATAGTCTCATTTTCACACGTTGGATGCTCAGCACTTCTGTAAATTGGAATCTTCTAAGTTGCCTCACAAATATATATCAAATATATATCGATTATCAATATAAATCAAGAGTCAAATATATATATGAAATATATATCAAGATAGGTATCACAAATATATATCAAGTATCTTGATATACTGTTTTTTGGGAGGTGATAGCCTGTTCATGGTAGGTTCCTTTTGCAGCTAATTTAAAAAAAAAAAAAAAAAAAAGGCACTTGGAAGTTGTGAGTCAACTGGTACATTTTAGATACCTATTTTAGGATACAATTAATTGAATCTAAAAGCGTTTATTTCCTTCTGCTGAACTATATGTTGCTTGGGACATTACCTAAAATAGGCCATTTAAATTTGGCCAGGTGAATGACACCCACAGTGTTTCCAGTGCACCACCGTAATGCAGTTAGTAGTTCATTGTGGTCTGCAGATTGAGTTTTGGATAACTAACAGTGATGCAAATAGTTTATAAAATTCAAACTAAGTTTTAATACTTTATCTGTTTTATTATCTAAGCTGATGCACACAGATTACCTAAAAAGGAACAAATAAGTTAGATTTTGTCTGCAAATATTTCCAGTACTTTGTTCTATGTCAGAGCATGTCTCTAATTCTGTTTCATTTTTGGGAAACTGCCGAGTCATAAAGTACTCGGGTCCTAGAGCTAGTTTCACTGATTCTGCTAGTAGCAGGCAACAGTGATCTGTTCCTCTCCTCCTGTCTGAGGGACGTAATTAGAAAGAGCTATCATACAGAAATGCACGGCATGGATCTGAGGTCTAATCGGAGAGCAATAAAATGTCTGGCCACTGACGTCATAAAATAAAGGCTTATAAACCAAGTAAGTCAAAATATCAATTATATCAGTGAAAGAAATACTTTCAATTTCCTGCAGCATGGAAAGGTTCTCTCTGGAGAAGAGAAGGCTCCGGGGAGACCTTATTGCAGCCTTTCAGTACTTAAAGGGGGCTTATAAGAAAGATGGGGACAAACTTTTTAGCAGGGCCAGTTGTGATAGGACAAGGGGTAATGGTTTTAAGCTAAAGGAGGGGAGATACAGGCTAGATATAAGGAAGAAGTTTTTCACAATGAGGGTGGTGAAGCACTGGCACAGGTTGCCCAGAGAGGTGGTAGAAGCCCCATCCCTGGAAATATTCAAGGTCAGGCTGGACGGGGCTCTGAGCAACCTGATCTAGTTGAGGATGTCCCTGCTTGTTGCAGGGGGGTTGGACTAGATGACCTTCAAAGCTCACTTCCAACCCAAACTGTTCTATGATTCTATGAACATTTACAGAAGCATACAACAAATTCATTGCTATTTCCATTTCATAAAGGAATAATTTATTACCTGCAGAGCTTTCTGCCTCATCAGTATTTTCTTCTCAAAACAAGTTATATAAAAGGTATGCTAGAATTGGCTGATATTAATGAAGAATTTTGTAAAATCCCTTTGTTGTATTTTTTCTCTTTTGTGAACTAAAACAGAGTGAAAAAATAAAACGGTACATTTTTCCTTAAGTTGTAAAGGGGTGTCACATCACATTTGACCAAAATAACCATATAGCTAGCGCTAATTGCTATGAATGCTGCTTGCAAATTTCAGCCTGAAGGTGAGAATGGCTCTGTAGTATGTTAAGATACTAATGTAAAAGAGGGAACACCTGGGTTCCAGTTCCCGTTCAGTATATGTTTAATTATTTATGCAAAGCAAACATCCTCGGGAGAGAGATTGAGAGCACTCCACCACAAATTATGCTGTAGCTTTGAGGTAGAGATGCTATCTTTAAAAATGAGCGGTCCAAATTCAAATCCCCTTGTGTGTTGACACTCAAAATCTTGTTATGGGCAAAAGGGAGCATATCGTATAAATGACACTAAAAATTTATTATTAGTCCCATTAAATTTTAACTGCTTGGTAGTCCCAACTAATAAAAAAACACCTCAAAATTGTTATATGAAAAACCTTCCTGGTGTTTATCACTTTCTGCTAGTTTACTTTCTGGATCCTAAGGTTGACAACTTCAGTACTCCGGAAGGGGACATGAAGGGGTTTATGACAAATCATCAGCATCTTGAGGTCTTTGCCAGGAGGGGTTCAGTGCCCGCAGAGTGGGAATTCATCCTCCTATTTCAAAAGGAGCATGAAGTTGATGCTTGCTTCCTACTCAATCTTGAGTATACATGGATTTATTTTTATTTCCTTATCCCTACCTACTGTGCCAGTGGGAGGAAGGGGTGAAAGCTCCCCCACAGTCCCAGAAGCTGTTTGTCCATCAGGGACTGCCCAGGGCCGTCAGCCCCTTCCCCGGCGGCACTCACAGAGCTGGAGCTCAGACCGGCCGGGCAATGGGCACTTGCCCACGGGGCGCCTGGTAAACCCAGCTCAGCCCCGCTCAGGCCAAGGGCAGCCCAGCCACCCCTGGGACCCGACACAGCTCGACGCCTGCCCCCAGCAGTGACAAATATATTTACTGAGCCACACAGGTGGTAAGAGACTGAATCTAATAATGGTACATTCTGTGAGAGTATGTTCACAGAGCTTAAATAAGTCTTGAAAAAATAGGGAGCTTGCAGAACAAGACTCAAAACAGTAGCACATCCCACTTAACGCATGCTAAGAGACACTTCTGATATTTCATAGGAAGTCTGGCAGAATAGTAATTTAACGATAAATACTTACTATTGAATGGATTAGCACAGCAATTATTTTTTGGGTTTCTTTGCCACCATTATGTATTTACATTTTAAGTGATTGAGGAAACTGATTAAATAGAATTGAACTGCATAAAATTGCACACCCAGAAAATGAAGCTCATGCAATTATTTTTTCTGTCATTTCCCTTAATAAGTATAGAATTCAATGGCCAATTTCAGCCAGACCTAGCACAATCATAGAGGCCTTAAAGATACAGTTGTGCTCCTGAGTTTCTTGGAAATCCGCAGCAGGATATTTGCCTTTCTAAGGAAGGCCTTTTAGTTAAGGGACGTGAGAAAGCATTGGACTAATATGTTAGAGGTGTAGGTGCTGGAAGTGAAAATTGTTTTTGTGTGAGAGGTCATATAGAACAAAATGGAGTAAGATGGAAGGGATGTTTGGGAAATGACTTGAGGATACTACTTTCATAGGTGTGCTATTGATGGAGAAACATAGTTTAATGAATGCTAACACTTTCTGTCATGTAGTTTGCACTGTCTATAAAAACTTTTTGTGTGTCTGTATATTAATTCCTGCTTCCTATTTAGGTTTAATTATTTTTCTTCAAGAGGTAAATGTATATTCACATGCAAATATGCTGTACAGCACTGGGAAGTGATGGGTGAACTAACTTGCTTTCTGTGAAAGAATGAACTAAAGCCTGCGATTTGTCACAAACATGAACTTCTAGTTCCATTATCTTTCCTATGAATGAGTCCTTTATGTCCATAATTTTGGATGCTATAGAATCATAGAATAGATTGCGTTGGAAGCAATCTTTAAAGGTCATCTAGTCTACCCCCCCCCTGCACTGAGCAGGGACATCCTCAACTAAATCAGGTTGCCCAGAGCCCCGTCCAGCCTGACCTTGAATGTTTCTAGGGATGGCGCTTCTACCACCTCTCTGGGCAACCTGTGCCAGTGCTTCACCACCCTTGTCATAAAAAATTTCTTCCTTATGTCTAGTCGAAATGGTTTAAAACCATTACCCCTCATCCTATTGCAACAGGCCCTGCTAAAAAGTTTGTCCCCATCTTTCCTATAAGCCCCCTTTAAGTACTGAAAGGCTGCAATAAGGTCTCCCTGGAGCCTTCTCTTCTCTAGGCTGAACAACCCCAGCTCTCTCAGCCTGTCTTCATAGGAGAGGTGCTCCAGCCCTCTGATCATTTCTGTGGCCCTCCTCTGGACCTGCTCCAACAGGTCCATGTCTTTCCTGTGTTGGGGACCCCAGAGCTGGACTCAGTACTCCAGGTGGGGTCTCACCAGAGTGGAGTAGAGGGGCAGAATCACCTCCCTCGACCTGCTGGCCACGCTTCTTTTGATGCGGCCCAGGATATGGTTGGCCTTCTGGGCTGCGAGCGCACCTTGTTGGCTCATGTCCAGCTTTTCATCCACCGGTACCCCCAAGTCCTTCTTGGCAGGGCTGTTCTCAATCCCTTCATCCCCCAGCCTGTATTGATACCGGGGGTTGCTCCAACCCTGGTGCAGGACCTTGCATTTGTCCTTGTTGAACCTCATGAGGTTTGCCCAGGCCCACTTCTCGAGCTTGTCCAGGTCCCTCTGGATGGCATCCCATCCCTCGGCATGTCAACTGCACTGCTCAGCTTGGTGTCGTCTGCAAACTTGCTGAGGGTGCACTTGATCCCACTGTCTATGTCATTGATGAAGATATTAAAGAGTACTGGTCCCAATATGGACCCCTGAGGGACACCACTTGTAACTGATCTCCATCTGGACGTTGAGCCGTTGACCACTATGACCATCCAACCAATTCCTCATCCACCGAATAGTCCACCCATCAAATCCATGTCTCTCCAATTTAGAGGGAAAGATGTTGCGGGGGACCATGTGAAAGGCCTTCCAGAAGTCCAGAGAGATGACATCCATAGCTCTTCCCTTGTCCACTGATGTAGTCACTCCACCACAGAAGGCCATGTCCTCCATGTGCCTCAGCATAGCTTCTAGGAGGATCTGTTCCATGATCTTCCCAGGCACTTGGGACCCATGGACTTATGTATGTTCAGGTTCCTCAGGTGGTCACAAACCTGATCTTCTCTTACAGTGGGAGGGACTTTGCTCCCCCAGTCCCTGTCTTGTAGAACATCCACTCGAGAGGGGTGGGAAGAGAGACTGCTAGTGAAGACTGAGGCAAAAAAGTCATTGAGTACCTCAGCCTTCTCCTTGTCCGTTGATACCAGTTTGCCAGTCCTGTTCATCGGGGGGATACACTTCCTTTGACCTTCCTTTTCTGGCTGACATACCTGTAGAAGCCCTTCTTGTTATTCTTTGCATCCTTTGCCAAGTTCAGCTCCATCCGTGCCTTGGCCTTCCTGACCCCATCCCTACACAACTGGGCAGTGTCCCTATGCTCTTCCCAGGATACCTGTCCCTGCCTCCACTGCCTGTGTGTTTCCTTCTTGCCCTTTAGTTTGACCAGGAAGTCTCGGACTCAGCCATGTCAGTCTCTTGCCTTCCTTGCCCGATTTCTTACACGGAGGGACTGAGAGCTCTTGCCCTCTATGGAAAGCGTCCGTAAAGATCTGCCAGCTCTGTTCTGCTCCCTTGTCCCTGAGGGCAGTTTCCCAGGGGGTCCTATTGACTAACTCCTTGAAGAGCTGGAAGTTTGCTTTCCTAAAATTCAGGGTCCTGACCTTACTCTTCACCTGACCCATATCCCTCAGGACTGTGAACTCCACCAGTGCATGTTCACTGCAGCCCAGGCTGCCTCTCATCTTGACATCACCGATTAGCTCACTTGCATTGGTGACCATCAGGTCCAGTATCGCATCCCCTCTGGTAGGGCTGTCTATTACCTGGCTTAGAAAGTTATCTTCCATGCACTCCAGGAGTCTCCTGGGTTGCCTACAGCTCACTGTGCTACTTTTCCAGCAGATGTCGGGGTGGTTGAAGTCCCCCAGGAGGACAAGAGCCTGCGAGCGCGATGCCTCCTGTAACTGGAGTAAGAAGGCTTCATCAATGGGCTCCCCTTGATCAGGCGTCCTGTAGCAGACACCAGCCACAAGGTTCTCTTTGTTGCCTCAGTCTCTGATTCTTACCCATAAGCTTTCTACCTGCTCGTGTCTATTCTTCAGAGACAGCTCTTCACACTCTATCTGTTTCTTGATGCAGAGGGCCACCCCTCCTCCCCTCCTTCCTCGCCTGTCCCTTCTGAACAGCCTGTAGCCATCAATAGCCACATTCCAGTCATGGGATTCGTCCCACCAAGTTTCAGTAATGGCAACTAGGTCGTAGCCTCCTAGCAGCCCAGTGGCTTCCAGCTTGTCCTGTTTGTTGCCCATGCTGTGTGCATTGGAGAGGCCCTTCAGCTGGGCTGTCGGCCATGTCAGCTTCTTAGAGGAACACCCCTTAATTCCTTTGAGGTCTTTCACTGGTGTTTCCCTGTTGGCTCCTATTACCTCAGGAGCCCCTGGCTTATCTCCGTAAGACCTGTGAAGGGATGACCTCCATAAGAAAGTCCTATGAAATTCTCATATATTGTTTCATGCCAGTTTTTCTTAGGGAACTATTTATGCTAGAGAAAAAGAATTCAGCGGAATCATAGGAAGAAGTGGTGGAACTGACTGTGAAATAATGTATCATTTAGATTAAATTCTATTAAAACTTGAATCAAAGACATCATTTTCTCTTCCTGTGAAAGCAACTTGTAATGTGTAACGTGAAATAAGTTTCGTAATTGGTTTAATTCAGCATCAGCTATCACTACTGCTCAAAGCAGTGGTCCTGCTTCGTGGTGCCCCTTTTGTTTTACTGAAAGAAGGTAGGGTGGGTAGACTGTTTTGGGAAGGAGAAGGGACAATACTATTGAGAGGTGTATTTAGAAATATTTACATGAGTGATTGCAGAAAGAGAAAACAGTTTAGAAATCAGTGCTGGAACAAAGAGATATATAGATAGATGTATGTATAGAGATATATATTTATAAAAACATATGTAGTCCATGATATATTATCCATATATATGCAAATAGTACAGTTTTATACGTATGATCATCATCATGTGATTTGTTGATCTAATTTGTTTATTTGGTTTTTAATAAGGTGTTTCTCTTAGAAAAAAACCAGATGAGTCAATGGTTGTTTTGCATTCTAAAGAACAGAATTTCATAGGTAACACATTTCCAAGTGGATTTTCTATTTAGAATATTGTAATTTGATTATTTTTGCTAGTAACATGGAGAAAATTCTGAGAAACTAACACTATTGAGGGTTGGCAGTAGGAAAACAGGAGATTTCTTCTTGGGGAACTATAAATCAAAAAAGTCTAGAACTGGAAATTTTTTTTTTTTAAAATGTTACATCACAGTATGTGAGAAAGGATATTAATATTGGTACACAAAACAATTCAGTGATCAGCACAGCATTATTTGATACAGATTGTGTTCAGGGTTTTGGTAGTGGAAGTAGAAATACAATCCTAATTTATATTCTTTTCATTCTGTAATTAATTATAATGAAACATGTGTCTTGGATGTTGTAGCAAGTACAAATTCTGTTTATTCCTTGCATGTTCCAAAGTAACATAACATAGGAGAAGAATTCCTAGTTACTTACGAAATATCATCTTTAAAAAGTATAGTTGTCAAGCATACCTGGGAATTGCAATTCAACCTTCTTCCGAAATCCTGTCTGATGGTATGTCAGTTGGGAAGCCCTAATGAATTCTAATGGTCTTGCTGAGTGTTGTGCTTCCGTTAGAGAAGAGGCTGATTGTAGAATTCTATAAAATGAAGAGATAATGGAGAAAGGGAACAAGAAATTATGGTATACATTGTTATACTCAGAATAGGAGAAGGAAGAAATGCTCTGGCACCAACTGAAGAACAAGAATTCCTTTTTGGAAAAGTATAATTAAATAATGTCATTATTTGTCAATGTCATCAATTGTCAGCAGTTGTTGAGGAAGCCAGAAGTTTAAGTGCTTAGATATTACTGAAGATACTGTAACAGGATGGATCTTGTGGGGGATGTTAAAATGAATGCTTCAAATAGACCTTTGGACACCAAATTGCCAGCACTTGGAGTGAAGAAAAAAAAAAGATGCAAACTTGTGCTGATTCCGTGGAGAATCTGCTCTAAAACTGCAAGGTACTGGCTAGTCCGACCTCTGACCTGACCTTTTATGGGTTTTAGTGTGAAATTTGGAGTTTACTTGTGTTTACATACTGAAAATACTTACAATCTTTAAAGTAGCTATAACTTGACCAGTAAAAGATTTAATCAGAGGAGTTACAGCAGCCTTAATAAATATGTATTTAATGTCATGAAAAGATTGATTTTTAAAACTTGTGATTGTCTGGTGTGTTAGATTGTTTGCTTATTAATTTGTCTGGCTAATTTCATATTAATTGCAATGCTATTGGTTCTCAATTAGAAAGCTTTCAAAGCAATCCTTTGAGAGAAAATTAGTTTCCTAAATCAAGATAATTAAATACGGGAACTTGCTAGTACCCATACAACAGCATTCAAAGATCAAAGAGCTTAAGGGTTAAAAGAAAGAGCTTGAAAAGCAGTCTGATTTCTTGTGATCTCTGGTAGTGTCACTTATTTATAAGCATTTCCTTGAATATTTAATTTTTTGAAACAGAAAGAATATTTATGCCAGAGACTGTTTTTTATAATCCAGACAGGGCTCATGAGGCTGTTCTGACATTTTTCCACAAGTCAAAGAGAATATTTTAACTGTATTAACAGCAGTAATTTAAGTTTTTTATAATACCTTCATAGGCGGTTGTTCCTTTGAAGTAGATTAACTAGATTTTTAAGTGTTTTTTCTTGGTCATTAATACTTCCAATACCTAGTGATAATACTGTCTATTCTTTGCCTATTTTTAGTATTTAAGTTTTGAAGTTTCAGGTCATTTTCACAAAAGTATCATAAAACTTTGCAAATATGTATGCCTTTTGAAGTCAATGGGTTCAGTGAAGATGTTTGAAACAAAAACTGTTTATGAAAAAGAATTTTAAAAATCCTAATTTATAATTCGAGACCTATGTAGTTCTCATTGTTATAATTCTGATTCTTAAATTATAGGGTACCTCTACATTAGCATTTTAGTTTGGATCACCAGTGTGCTCTAGAAGCACATTTCCCAGATAGCCATTCCTGCCGTGTTTTGACTCATGTTACAGAATGATCCCAAAGCAAGCAGGCTGGGTTCTTTTCTGTTGAAACCAAACTGAAACATTCCTGAAATACACCTAAGGAACTCTTACCCGCTGAAGGCCTTTCAGTTGACAGGAGCAACCAAGTGCTAGTACAAAACAAAATTTCTGAAACTCCTACAGCATGGGCTTCGGGAGGTCAGTCCCAAAGGTTCTCTGTTGTGCTGTGCTGCTAGCTCATGCAGACACAGGCACGGGACCTGCCCCTGCCAACATTCCTCACTTCACAGGTCAAGGCTTCACGTTTTCATTTATAGATGACCCCCTTATTAAAGAGACTAAGCACTCTGCTCAAGGAGCACCAGTGAAAACTTTGCATTTGAGTGTACAAATGATACACTTCTGGGAATCTCTCATAAATACTATCATTTTTATCCAAAACTGAATAGAAAGTATAATTGTTGAGAAACTTGAAATTGACTTGATTCTACATCTTCATCAAGGCTTATCACGTCCATAGTTTGTGTAATTTCTAATACAACTTGTGGATCCTTTGAAGGAAGGTATTGGAAACATTAAAAACTATTTTTATTTTAATAATTGTAAATAACATCCACCCTAGCCTTTTTCTACAGGAATGTCTCCCATGCAGTATATGTGGGGCCAAGTCAGTCATTTATTAAAATGCATAGATGATTAGCTTTTCTCTGATAGGCATTCTGTTACCTGTGTGCAATTCGATATCTAAAGAGGTATTAGTTTTCCTACCAAAGACAATTGACGATGTTAAAATCAAAATCCAGGAGGACTGACTTAATCATAGGATTAGTATCAGGATAATAGTTCCAGAACATATTATAAAGGCTCTTTAACCATATCCAAGTTCCCTGTTGTCCTGGCGGTGACTTAGCTGCATGAATCAAAGGCTAAAATGAAATTATCAGTAGAAATCTCGCTTAATATATAGGGAAGAAGTCTGCCAAATTTTACTAGTATTAACAAATAAACAACTTTCTGTTCAGTACTTTCAGTTGCAACCAATAGCAGTTATGTCTCATGACAACTGTTTCCCAGATAACTGATCTGTTTTCCTAAGTGATGTGTTATTGTACTTAATTGCTGATTTTGAAGGCAGTGCTAATACTTGAATAGTTAAAAAAGTGAAATTGATGAAGCCCTTTATTAGACGTTTACATTGCTTCCCAAAGTCAAGTAAGGCTTATCTTCTAGTAGACCTAATGAATATGTAAAACTTCTCTATATCCTGACCTCTAAACATACTGAATCTCTGAATAAATATTCAGATGTGATGTGGAGTATAGAAACATACATGTGTTTCATACCCAAATACAGGCAGTTATCTTGAATATAATTTTTAGATACCTAGAATCTTATTTTCCAGGAGATGGTGAGGAATAATGAATAACAATTGAACTGGATGATCTTAAAGGTCTCTTCCAACCTAAACTGTTCTATGATTCTAACAGCTTCCATAGTGAGATTAAAGTCGTCATAAATTAGCTCCCAAACAATTTAATTTTTTAGACTTTGAATACAAGAGTGGATGCTTAACAGTAGGAGTTGTTTTCCCAGATGAGGATTCAGTGTCAGATCATACACTTAAATCTGGTATTTCCTTTCTGATTCCATGGGTCTTGAAAGACCATAGAATATATGAAAGAAAAACTTTGTTAGTTCATATGTAAAATAAAACCTTTCTTGCTGTAATGGAGTACTTTATGTGGAAGAAATGTTTTTGGCATTATCCAAAGATCAAAAGCTTTATCATGGGGTTTGCACTTGAACTGTCTAGTTTTATGACAACAGGGAAACAGTATAACTAGAATCCATCTTCATGTCTGCATTTTAATGTTTATTATGTAATTGTCAAGGAGGGTTCTCATTGACATTAAATACTTATTTACGTCAGCTGGAGTGTGGCCTTTTTTCCACAAACAGTGTACAGGAAAATATCCTTCAATTGTTCTCCTCATTCTTCTTAGGTAGGACTGTGCTGCCTTAAGTAAATCAGTAAGGGTACTCTGATATGTAGGCTTCCATCAGTTGTAGTTTGATAATATGATATTAGGATTGCACGTTATGACAAATGCCTGATACTTCGTTCCTTTTGGTGATCTTTCGTATACAATAACTACCTCTGTTTATGGTGCTTTACAGATTGGAATGACAACTTTCTGTTATAGGAAGAGGAAAAGATTAACATCAACATTAAATAAAAACCCTTAAGTGTTTGTTTTTGTTTTTTCTTAGGTATTAAAATACATGTATACAACAGTTTCGGCTTAGCATAAGCATTTTGTATATTAGGATGTGATAGACTCTTCATATTCTGTCAGAGATACTTAATTCAGATTTATTGGCTTGTTAAACCAGTTTGTTTCTTGAAGAGGTTTTCTCTGAGCTATCATCTGTTCAGATTATCGACTGGATTATCTGTGCCTATTTCTTACTGTGACAGGCAAAATTATTTTAGTTTATCTTCCTGTCTCCTAACTTTTATGATTTTTATCTTAGAATTCACGAGATTATAGAAATATTGGTTGGGAGGCATCTCTGGAGGTCATCTCTTCCCATCTTCTCTTTACAGCAAGACTGTCACAAGCACTCAGTCGGATCATGGCTTTGTCTAGTCGACTCCTCCAAGGATATAGGCACCGCAGCTTCTCTGAACAACCTTTTCCTGTGTTACGCTCTTCTTCTAGTGAATTTTTTTTTCATGAGGTCCACAGTTTGTGGTCTTGCAATTATGATGTTGTCCAAGAACATACCTACTGAGAAGAGCTTGGCTCTGACATGTTTTGTAACTCTGTTCAAGAAGTGTAGGCAGTTACTAGCTCGATACTTAGCCTATTTGCCAGAGCAAACAAGCCACTTTCCCTCATCGTTTCTTCATGAGACATTTGCTCTGAGCCCCTGATCGTAGCCCTTTGCTGGACTCTTCCAGATTCCGCATATCCCTCTTGAACTAGAGGCCCAAAACTGGACGCAGTACTCCGGGTTGTGACCTCACCAGCATTGAGTAGAGGGCTGGAGAGAATTCATTCAAAGTAGCTGCCAGATGTCATTGAGAAATAATCAATTTTGCTCTTTCAGATAATTTAAAATAAATCAGAAAATTATCTTTTTATGTCATTTAGTATTTTTTCTGATACTTCCTTTTTATGGCATAAATTCACAATTAAATTGAATCTTAGTCCAGCTCATGAACAAATACTTTCAGCAAGTCCTAAATGAATTGACATAATGAGGGAAAGATTTTAAATCTTTAAAATGTCATCTCTATTCATTTTAGCTTCTAATGTAAGATTCTAAACTAACCCAGATATGAAAGAGAAATTTTCTTATTTGACCAAGGTAACTAATTTGAGTTTGGAAGTAAGCCTTGCTGTGGGGAGGAGGTTGGATAAATAACCTGTAGAGGTCACTTCCAACCTAAATAATTCTATTATTTTATCTCAATTTTTTCAGAGATACAAAGAAAAAATCAAATTTCATAGCTCAATTAAACCATCCCAGATTTTAGCCTGGGAATTTATGTAGATGACCAGTGTTTATGCTGAATAGAAATAGATACCTGTAAGGTATTGAATTATTTCTGTGCATAGATTACCCTTTCTTTTATATACTTTAATATAAATATCCTTTTAATATATTCATCTGTATACTGAGGCAGCAAGACAAGTCTTAAAGAAATTAAATTATACTTTGTGCAATAATAAGCCTGTTTTGTTAAAAGTGGTATTGGGAGCATTTCAGCATTATGGAGGTTCTGTGCATAAAAGTGTATCGTCTTTGCAAAGGACTGTGATGTTGAGTTAACAGCTGTAGAGACAAATACGTTCTGCGCAGAACAAGTGTGATGTTTCCAACAGTTACACTTCTGCAACAATGATTTCTAAGCCTTCTTTGGTAGACATTTATTAGATCCAATTTTCATGTTTCTTCAGGATTTAACCATACAAGGCAAGACTTCGTGATGAAGGAATATTTTTCTAAATATTTTCATTTTTATTGAATGTTGAATATCTTGAGTTGGTTACTAAGTAGAAGAATCATCTACTTAAATGCTGTCATGTGGCATCATTTAGCATTGTTCAGGTAATTTATGATTTTTTTTTTTTTATATCAGTGGTGTTTCAATAGTGAGTGTAATAGTATCAAATTCATCACTGACTTATTTGTAATTTAAAAATAGGATAACATTAAATATAGATAAAAATACGTGCAGCAATAATTCTAGGTTTGTGTGCCATTGAAATATGGTAATGTTTTTAAAAGGTTTCAGTGGAAGATAAAATATATTTATACAAATAACTATATCAGATATTTTCTGAATAAGATTGTCTAAATAAGTAAGTTATGTACTATAACATTTTTTAATTACTTTTCTTGTAAATTCCAGAAGCAGAAAGTAAAGGAATAGGTAGAGAAAACATGTATCAAAATGGCTAATTCTCCATCCTATAGTTCTAAGCAGAATTTTCTTAGAGTAAGGAAGCTTAGTGGCTGATGCAGATATTATTTCTTTCTTAGGATCAATCTCCATTGATAATATTTTCAAGCCTTGGATACATTAGTAATAATGGAAAACTTGAGTACTGGATTGTGGGACTCTGCATTTCAGTATGTGGGTGCAAGTTTTTCAAGGATGAAAAAATCAAAATATTGCTCAAAGTAAACTGTACTGAGTGAAATGATGACTCCATAAATTCAAAGTTCTAGCCGATTTGGAGTGTCTCAGGAAACACCTACCTTTTATAAGGAACGTGCAGGCAAAGTGGCTAGTGCCAAGGGAAAGGCTGCAAGTCCTTAAATCTGAGTTTAGGCACTGCCTAGATCTATATCCCTGGCAGCAGGAAGTCCCTGTAGCCATTCTTCATGCCCTGATGACATCTGTCCTCAGCAGGACAGCAAGATTTCAGAAACAGACTTGAATGGGGCAATTCATATCTCTTTGAGCTATTAATTCATTTTTTTGAGATGTCAAACAGACATTCTGGGGTCATAGTTCCACAATCTCTTTGTCAACTCTACAATTAAAATGTGGGGTTTTGTGTAGTTGAAGTTGATATTCTGATTTCATTTTACAGTTCCAAGAAATAGGAATGAACTGCTGTCCTGGTTCGGCTGGGACGGAGCTAATTTTCTCTCCAGCAGCTACTGTGTTTTGGATTTAGTATGTGAGGGAATGTTGATAATACACTGATGTGTTGGTTGCTGTTAAGCGATCAAGGACATTTTGCAGTTTCCCGGTTTTGCTAATGTGCAGGTGCAAAAACATGGGAGGGGGTATAGTCAGTATAGTGATCCAAACTGGCCAAAGAGAGTATTCTGTACCATAGCCGCATGCACGGTATTAGCGGGGGTCGGCTGGTGGGCCAGTTCTCTCTTTTTTTCCCCTTTTTCCTCTTTCATTCCTTTAGGCCTTTTTTGTTTGTTTGTTTGGCCTGTTTGTTCCCCTCACCTGCTCTCTCTGGAACTCGCTGTTCTGGGTAGCTGCTGGGGAATATTCCTGCTCCCTGACTGCTGCTCGGGATGGGCTGTATCATTCGTCGGGTGGTGAGAAATGTGCATCGTTCATTTTATATATTCATATCATATATACTGTTATTATTCTTATCATTATTAATGTTTAATATAATTATTGTTTGGGTTTTTTTTTCCTTTGCTGTCCAGTGAACTGTTTTTATTTCAACTCTCGAGTTTTCCTTTCTCAACGATTCTCCTCCCGCCCCACCGGGAGGTGGGGGAGTGAGCGAGCGGCTGCGTGGTATTGGGTTACCAGCTGGGGTTAAACCACAACAACTGCTTATGCTTGTATTAAAGAAACATCCTGACAGAGACTGTAACTGATTCTTCGGGCATGAAGTGTTTTTACTAGATCAGTCCTTTTCTCTGAAACAAGTAATTTCGGGATGTGTTGCCTTTCACAAGAAAAAAAAAAAAAAAACAAATCCATGAGAAAAGCCAATGCAGTTCATTATTTAGGTTCTTGGAATCAGGGTTGAGGACTTGTTTTTAAGTTGGTCAAGATACATTGATTCCATAATTATGTGATCTGATTTATCACCCTGTCTTTATTAGAGTACTGTCTTCTAGCAACTATATTTTTTTTAGAGAAATCTCTCAATACATAATTCACATTAGAAACAAACATTATATGAGCCCTCTGTAGAACGTGCTTGAAGCAGACCTTTTTGTGAGGATGGGTTGTGTATTGTTTAAGAACTCTTGGCTCCTACTATAAGACATGGAGGAATCCATTCTTCACAACATTTTCTACCACTCATTAGAATCATAAGAAACATTGATTAACTGGTATCTTAAAATGTCCAGGCCTTAGGAATAGTTTTGAAATGATCTTGCAGGTCTACCAGACTCAGAAGAACCTTTCTGATGCTGTGCCTGTTGATACAGAAAGATGATTCCAGTCCCTCTCCTCTCTCCTCTCTCCTCTCTCCTCTCTCCTCTCCTCTCTCCTTCTCCTCTCTCCTCCTCCTCTCTCCTCTCTCCTCTCTTCCTCCTCTCCTCCTCCTCCTCCCCTCCTCCTCCTCCCTCTCCTCCTCTCCTCTTCTCTCCCTCTCTCCTCTCTCCTCTCTCCTCTCTTCCTCTCCTCTCTCCTCTCTCTCTCTTTCTTCTTTCTTTCTTTCCTCTTTTTGTTAGATTAATGACATTGAATTGGCTGTGTGATCATTTGAAGAGTTAATGTGTTTGGCATCAACAAAGCATCACATACACTTTTGGCCTGAAGTTTGAGAGAGCATGTTGTTTGGATTAGATTATAAAGGCCGAGTACTTAGAAATAATGCTGGCTCAATCCAGTACCCCTCTGCAATTTGAAGGACCACTTGGCTGTTAGCTGATGTGAAGAAAAGAATTTGGCAGTGATTCAGCTTGGCTTTTTTTTCTAACTGCTGGTCTCGGTATCATGTTCCTGCTGCTGTTCTGAAGGCAGTATGCATGTACTCTACTATTAGGGTGTCCAGTTCAGTTACTGTCTTGGCATGTATCAAACGTGTGCTCAGTACCAAGCAACAATGGAGAAATGCAGTTTTCAAAAGTTTCTACCTCAGCAAAACCAAAATAAATATAATGAGGAAATACGAGGCACTCTTTATAGCATAAGTGCTTCTTTTCAGCAACATTTCTAAGGTTTGTGGCTTTAAGATAAAGTTTTACAGTTTTTGGATAAATGTCACCCTTGTGGGTTTTTTTTCTCTATATGTGTCTGATTTTACTGTTCTATAATAAAAGATTGTCCAGTGGAGCAGGGGAAAGGCAAGGTAGATTTTTATGTTAGAAAGATCACACAGGACTCACACAGACCGCTGAGGCAGGAAGACACATGATCTGGAGATCACCTGGTCCATCCTCTGCTCAGAGCAGGGTCGCTCAGGACCATGTCCAAGTCAAGTTTTTAATATCTACAAGGTGGAGATCAGCAACCACCTCTGGGCAACCAGTTCCAATGTTTGACCACCCTCACAGTAAGAAAGTGTTTTCTTATGTTTAAACAGAATTTCCTGTATTTGAGTTTGGCCCATTGCTGCTTGTCCTGTCACTGGGCACCACTGAGAAGAGCCGGGCTCCCTCTTCTTTACTCCCACCTCAGGTATTATCCACCTGGATGAGATCTCCCCCCCGCCCGAGCCTTCTCTGTCCCAGGCTGAACGGTCCCAGCTCTCTCAGCCTCTCCCATAGGTGGAGATGTCTTCAAGTTGCAGCACATCCTGTGATACAGATACTGTATCCCTATGATATAGTTTATCAACTGCTTTTTGTGAAGGCCTGTAACCAACATTGCATAACAGTAGGTGAGAGGAGGTTATACATTAAAAAGCATTTTACATTTATTAAGATTCCAAAATATTCCTGTCAGCTAATACTACCAGCTTGTACCATTAGTGATTTCTGTTTATTAAGGGCAATGCATTTTTTTTTAAGTTTTTTGTAGTCAGCTTGTATCACTCTCTTTGCCTACAAGCTTTTAAGGTTTGCAGATCTTATTAAATCCATTTTAGATTAGATAAAAAACATTCCTAGATGCTGTTACTGACAAACTATCACTTTGAAGATTAAGGTCCTAATTTTTCAGGTTTATCTTTATTGAGATACTTCTGGTTTTTAGAAAATTCTACCTTGGGTGTAGGAGAAATTATGAAAGTAAGAATTCACTGACTACTAATTTTCAGTTTGGGAAGCATGTTTCTTAAAATTTGTAGGCTCTTGAAATACTTTTTCTTCTGTTTATTGCTGCCAAAAGAAATGTTTTCAGATTGAGGAGATTTTGTTAAGGTGGATGTTAAGCTTTGATAAGTATGATCTTTCTATTCTATATTATTTTTTTCATACATATCCATTTATTTATTTATGTATGAGATCAATATACGATAAAGATTCCCAGTATGTTTCTCTGCAGTTAAAATAGCTTAATATTCTGTTAAGCGGTGAATTTTAAACTTCACTGTTCTCTCCATTCATGATAAGACGCTCTACTGATTTAGCTAGAATAACTTAAATAGAATTAATATCTGCATCATATCATGCCTGGCAGAACCCATTTTTTACAGCTTATGTCCTCCAAAGTTTATGCCTTTCACTTACAGAAAATCTTTCTTGCCAAAAACAGGCTTGAAGTGAATAGAGACCTTGATTTAGAAAATGTACATATGGATTAAATGTTGATAAAACTTCTTCAAAATATCTAAATAAGGTTGGGCTTGTAAGTCTCTATTTAAATATTAAATCATTATCCCATCTCTTAAGTTTTGAGAGAGCTGAGCTTCCCAATATCAGCCTACTTGGAAATCTCATTAAAACTCACAATATTTATATTTATATGTTTATTTCTGAACTATAGTTTCTTGCGTTGGGGTGGGGGGCAGTAGTGAGTAACTTCTATTTGAGATAAGTCTTGCAAATGAAGTTGTAACAAACAGACTTTGTTTAAGCAATATCCAGTTTTATAGTTGTATACTGTCTCTACCAGATATTAATGCTTACCTATTTTACTGTTTCTGCTGCAAGCGTCATAGAAAAGAATATTTAGCAGAGGATTTTCTGACTATGCTTCAGTAGTTTGTGCTATGTTGCACAAAACTGGATCATATTGTTCTCTTGCATTGTGCATTTCACCCCTGTACACATCTGTTATGCCCCACAAAGCAGTTTGAACTTCATGCGACTTCAGCTCTTCTCATCAGGGAAAAATGATGCTTCAACAGATGTAGGAAATGAATTCATGATGACACAAAGACGTTTTGTCTACTTAAAAATAAACCCCTCTGTATTCTGTAAGACAGAAATCAAAAGAATCTATAATGATTCAAATAAAACCTTAGAACTTTATATCAGGACTGTGTTTCCCTACTGACAAATCCAATTAATGCTAATGTGATGAATGGAAAGTTCAGTTATACTCGACTACTTCATTGATCGTGAACTGAAGTTCAACAATTAAAATGCAACTAACATCTCTCGTACTGTCATAACCTGGAGAAGTGATGATTTATGATTTAGTAGTAGCCCGACCACTACAAAGTTGAAAAATAAACAGCCTCCATAGAGTTTAAATTTTTGCTTATTGGCTTTGCAGATGCAGTTTGTGTTTCAGGTATTTCTACAAAACAAATTGCAGGCGAGCATTCAAGGTCATTGAATGGAAGACAGGCTATCATTAGGCCAATTAATATATCTTGATTCATGAGAAAAAAGAAAAAAAATAATATAATGTTATAGTGCTTACAGGATATTAGAATACTGTCTGAATAGAAAACTTCACATAGTTTATTAAACTGCTAAAACAAATTGAGAAAAAAATAAAAGTACATTGAAATGATAAAATGTTGAGTGAGTTACATTTGAATAGGCTATTTGGATTAAATTTTCACTGTAGATTCCCACACACAGAGAAAAAAAAATTATTCTTTAGCATTATTTTTATTCCTTAAGGATTACAACTTTATTAGGTGTTTTTAAACACTACAAGTCTCAGGCTTTACAAGCTCAACAAGAATGTCATTTCATTTTCAGTGGTTATGCAGATGATAGGATTTCTTCCCCGTAGACAGTTCAGTTAGGTATAAGAGAGATGTGACAGTGTGGCGTAAAATCCTATTTTTTTCTAGGATTTTGTTGTGAATTTGCTGTTTTGATGATTAGCTTTAATGGTCGTCTTTTGTGTAATATCTGACGGCATGCTGTTCCTTCTTCAAAGGTCTGCAGTGCTGGAGTCGTCTTCATTGTCTAGAAAAAAAATAGTACCTTTGGTGACTTAAGATATCTCTGAACATTATTTCCATTCGGTGATTCGTTCTCTCAAGTACAAACAGCTTAACAGACTTTAATTCAATGCTATTTTGTACTGTTGTTTTAATGGAATTCTTTAGGGCAGAGGTGTATGGTTCCTGATTGTTCGATTACTCATGGAAACAGCTCAAATTAGACTTTCTCTTACCGAACTGTAACTTTATAGATCGTATAATGTTTTTGTATTTCTGACTTTGCTGAATTAATAGTTGAAATAAGTTAACCGATTGAGATTGTAAAAAAGAAACTAAAAGAGCATTTGCCCTAAAATAAAATGCCCTTGAACTGTCTGATACTTAACAAGTTCAGCATACATTTAATAATGTCTATTTTCTCATTTCAGCTTAGGAGTCCAAATGGATGTAACGTATAGTATTTAAAAAGTACCCTCTTTGGTGTTCCAAAGTATATTAAAACTAGAAAATATTAGAAATTTAAGAGAGAATCCATTTCTGCGTGGATCGTGTTAGTGTAATTTTCATTCAAAGCCCATTCACTTTTATCTGAGAATCAGTGGATTTAAACAGAATATTCTCAGAAGCCTGCATAACAGAGGGAAAAAAGATTAACTGGGTGAATGGTTGTTTTGGGATTGAATTTTGATACCAGTTAAAAACTTACTAATTTCTTCATGCTTAAGAATAATGAAGTGAAGTTTTCTAAGCATATTAAATACTAGTGTAATCATTTACTGAAAGCAAAACCACATCGCCCAAGTAAGTTTGCTTACTACATGAAGTCAAAGCATACCAATAGCCTAGGGTATAACTATGGTCAGAGAACTTATGCTAAACAGAATTAGGACCTTCGCAAAGAAAACAGTCCTTCTCTCAGCTATATCTTGCAGTGTACTTGTTTTTCTAAGAAGCCACTGCCAAAGCCACCCAAATGAGCTTCTGTAGCTATCACTCCTCTCCTTAGTTCCGTGTTGATCCCAAGCTACACTTTATTTTGTCTTCATAGCTGTGTCCTTTCCTTTTTACTGCCTTCATGTTACCATCTCTATCTCAGTGGGTTTGCAGCCCAACAGACTTAGAAAGGCGCCTCCAGAGTAGAGTGCTGTCTCATTGCTCAAAAGTAAATTCTGAAATGCATTCAGACCTATTGATGTAGCCTAAAACTGTTCAACTATGTTGTACCAAGTTTACATTGTGGAAACTGAGGCAGAATATGGTATGTTTCAGGGTTTGGTATCTGTCTGGTGTCATACTTCTCAATACAAACAAAAGGAAGCCTTTCAGGTTTTTGGAGTGTTTGGTTGTTTTTTTAAGAAATGGAATTACCAAGACGTTGCTAGATGGAGTTACTAGTTGGAGCACAGCTTTACCCAGTATTTTTTAAGATTTTATTCAAATATTGTCTCCTTTTCCTTCTTAGTATCTTATATATGTTTTAAATATACATTTGTATAGTGTACACATTTAACGTATTTTAATATATTGCTAAGTGACAATAGAAATACATATGCAAGTGACTTAAGTGTTGCACTTTTTCTGAGATCTCAGTGATGACACCTCCCTTCCGTTGCATTAGGTAATCATCTGTGTAGACAGAGCTATGGCAGGTTTGTGATGTTGGTTCTTGAGATGTGGAGGATACTAGTGCAAATGGGACTGAAATCAATTAGTCTACTAAGTATTAGGTCTTATGAATAGAGTCATCTGTCTCCATATTTAACAGAACAAATGGACCTCTTATTACTATTCTTACTTATCTTCCTAAGTGATTTTTTTAAACCCATTAAGGATAATTCAACAGAATCCTCTTAGTGGAGTACTGATAATAATTCTTTTATAATGACTATGATCAAAAGGGAAGGGATTGGTTACATCACCTAGTGCTAACAGTGCTCTTTTTTTGCTATAAAATTGCACATGTACTGAAGACTGAGTGAAGCCCTGACTGACTTCACTTTTTCCCAGAACAGCTGTACTACAGTCGCATCAGTAGCGTCGCACTCCACAGTGTTCTACCTGAAGGGATCATCTAGACCTTGCCCTTATTTATTTATTTATTTATTTATTTATAGCTAGTTAGGTATTATCCTTGAAAACATGGGAAGAGGCAGTATTTTGTCAGATCTATCAAGAAGCTGCTATTCATTTCTGGGCTTGGTTTAACATAGCTAGGCACAGCCTCTACTGTCTTGAATTTTTGGAACAGCTTGACAGACCTGATATAAAATAAGCATTCACCTGTGTATTCAAAGACCTGTCTGGTACAAACTACTCCATTTTATATTAATCCATTAGCTGTTAGTGTACAACATGAACTTGAATTGTATGTACATTGCATGCCATCTTCATCAGAGCTTATAATAACCTAATGCATTTATATAGTTCTTCTTGAAATAAATTTGGAAGTAATGTAAAACATTCTGGATGTGTTGTCTCTTTGCAATATTTTACTTTTAGTAAGTGATAAGTGAGCCTTCTCCTAGCTTAGTACTGGCCTATTTGCCTGACTACCTAATAAGCACAGATTGCTTGATTAATCACTTGGGCAATATTTTTCTCTCTAGTTTGCATAAAGCAATATTTTTCTATTTACATGAGACAGAGATAGGAAAACAATGAGGCTGGAAAAATTGGACAGATGGTCTTATATTTTTCTATTTTGTAAATATTAAAGTACCATATGTAGAAAATATGATTTCCCTTTGGTTTCAGAGATGTAGCTAGCATATCTCCACAGAGTTTATAGTTGCACTTACGCTAATAATTTTAAGTGGAGTTCAGCCCTTTGCCAAAACTGTGGTTTAGTCTCAAATATCTATTTAATTTAGGAAGGAAAATATTCTCTAACTTTGCTTTTCACCTCTCATCACGCAGTTCCTTACATTGTAGCTGACATTTATTACTTAATCTATTGCATTTACATAGCTCATATCAGTTATTACAGTTATTGGAACAAAGCAATGAAATGGCCCTTGAAGCAATACTGCTGAAATGCTAACGTATAATTCCTGAAGCAACTTACAAGGCTACAAACTCTGTTAAAAAAATACAGTACGAGACAAGTGGTGGCATAGGACCTAAAAAGTGAGTCTGTGTTTTGAAATAAATGTACAGGATCTAATCTCTGGAAATTCCCAACTCTGAATTTATTAATACCTTGGTTCCAACCCGCAGTTATATGTCCTGAGGTTAAAGTGAAGCTACCCTGACGGATGGGTAAATAAAGCAGTGAGGCTTTGAGTAGCCTCCTGGGTGATTTATTACTCCTTGATGCTTATTACAACAAAAATAAAACTTAGTCTGAAACTCATTTCCTTTCCTACACTTGAGCTTGTCCTTTGCTTTTGCTACCATCAATGTAAAGACCATAGATGTGAATGAGGGCATTAGTCTCTTTCTCTGTCAGCGCTATGTGTGTGTCCTAAAGGAGCCTTCACTGTGTTCCTTGCTATTGCAAGGAGAATGGTGCTAGGACCCTGCTCTGGTACTAGATTCAACATTTTGGAGTCCACTTCAGTTTCTTCCTGACACCTGGGCAGCCGTGCTCTCTTCCTGCTGGTCTTTATGGACTGACAAATTTTAATGTTAGCAAACAGAGTACACACAGATATTTACTTTTGCCTGACTAACTAGGATATGTTCCTTGGAAGCTTTTTGTGGTTTTGTTTGGGTTTTGTTTTTTGGGTTTTTTTTTTTTTCTCTTTTTTTTCCCCTTAGCTATGTTCTTATGAGGAGCAGGGTATAAAATAATTAAAAAAAAAAAAGTTCGTTCATTTGTGATCATCTCAGGTAAAGTATCCACAATTCAGGCCATCTCATGAAAAAATGTTCTTTACTATACAGATGTTTGGTGTTTTGGGGTTTGGTTTGGTTTTGTTTTTTAGAAAACACCCATTCTTTCAAATTTACTTTGTTAGACTGATACTGAAGTGATCTTCAGTTTTCTTTGCCTATTTTGGTTTGCTTTTGATATGACTGTTGAACACAAAATTCAAATCTGGACCTAATTCTTGTTTATCCAGGCTGATTACATAAAAGTACATCACAATAGCAAATCTATTTCATGACATTTTTCTCTTAATTGTAATAATTGCCACATTAATATGTATGGAATACTACCTAAATATTTTTTTTTTTCTGTGGTCATCTTTTCTTTAATTTTTACTATTAACAGAACTGAATAATTATTTTTCTAGCAGGTTTTAAAGTTCTAACATAGTCACGGGGAAAAATGGTCACACCGAAAGTTAGTTTGGATTGTAATGCCTCCTCACTTCCACACACATCTATCTGTTGGACTTTCATACTAATTATACAAAAGGAATCTAGTGAGCTTGGGACATTCAATATACACTGTAATCATTCACATTCACTGTAGTTTATGTTGCAGTTTTCAGAAGGTGAATATTTCCACATACACAGAATAGACCATAATTATTGTATTTCAAAACTTCAAACTGCAGATTCTTGTAACAATATTTTTTTAACTTCAGATACAACCACTGTTCTCTATTATGTATAATACTGAATTAAAATTTATTTTCCTCCGTAAAAAAATGAGTCCTTTTTTTTGTCTGTTTGACTTTTTCTGTCTTAATTAGAGCTTGAAATTACATGACTGTCTTATCCTGTTATTGGTTCATGGACATTTATTATCCAATTTTGTAAGATATGGATGTTAAAGAGCAACAGCTACTTAGGATGATAACAATGCAGAATTGTGATTATTGAAGAGTACGTAGTATTTTGCGTTGTGGTGTGTATTGGCTGTGTTGGGTAGGTTATTCATAGGGTCATGGGACCAAAAGGTGTTCAGGGCGGAAGGGACTTAAGAAGATCTCTAGCCAACCTCCTGCTCAAAGCAGGGTCAGTTACAAAGACAGACCAGATTGTTCAAGGCTTTGTCCAGTGAGCTCGTGAAGCCTGAAAGAACAGAGATTGCATACTCTTTCTGGCAATCTGCTCTGCTGTCTGACAGTCTGCGTCACGAAAAAGTTTTTCCTTATGCTCAGTCTGAACCTCTCTTGTTTCAACTTGTCTTTTGTCAGTCTGCCATAACCACTGTGAAGAGCCTTGGCTCCATCTTCTTGATGAATTCCCCATAGGTATGGGCAGGTGGCTGTTAGGTTCCCCTGCAGCTCTATCTTCTGCAGATTGAACAAGCCTAGCTCCCTCCAGCCTCTCCTCACTGATTCTGTGACTCCCAATGGGTTATTCCGCCCAGGTGCAGAACTTAGCATTTATCCTTGCTGAATATTATGATGTTCCTGTTGATACATTCTTCCAGTCTCTCTAGGTCAATGACCTCCTTCATGTCATTGACAAAGGTGTTAAATAGGACAGGTCCCACTACAGAGACCTGCAGTACCCCACTTGTCCTCCATGTAGAGTAGGACCCATTAGCCACTACCCTCTAAGCCTAACCAGGCAAGTGCTTTTTAATAACAACATAGCTGTCCACTCACCTAGCTGTAACACCTCAACTTGATGCTGTGTGTTGGCTTTGGCTGGCAGCCAAGCACTTGCACAGCCACTATGCTCACTCCCCCCCACCCCTAGCAAGACAGGGATGAAACAGGAAGACTGGAGTGAGACAACTCTGGGTCAAGGGTAAGACAGGAAAATCACTCGGCAAATTAACCGTTGCAGGCAAAACGACTCTAGTTGGGGAACGTAATTTACTTTATCAACCCATTAACCTAACATTTAATTACTGATTGAGTATTAGGAAACAAAGAAGGCAAACACTTAAACACTTAGGGAAAACATCTTTCTTCCCATTTCCCAGGCTCCAGACACCTCTCCTCCCCATTCCGAGTCTTCACTCCCTTTGTTATCACCATCATGCGGTTACGCCAGTCGCTTCAGTGAGATGGTGGATAATGCAGGAGGCTGGGGTGAGGACAATAGTGGTTTCTTTCTGCCATCCTTCTTCCTCACTCTTCTTCCACTGCTCCTTCTGCATAACTCATTTCCTCTGTTCCGTTGTGGGCTCTCCACAGGCCAACAGTCCCTTTTGGGGATGTACCTGCTCTGGCATGGGCTTATGCACGGGCCACCTTCAGGGGTGTACCAACTATGCCATGGAACCTCTCCTACTGCTCTAGCCTTCTTGTTCCTCTGTCTTGGAGTTCTAAAAGGTGCCACAAACTCCTCTAGCTGGCTCAGCTGTGTCCTGCAGTGGGTCCGTTGTGGAGCTGTGTCTGGCACAGCACAACCTCTGACCTCCCTCAACCCAAGTCACCCTTGCAACCATCCCTGCTACCAAAACCTTGCCATTTATACCCAATACACGTGAATATGAGAATATTGTGGGAGGCAGCGTCAAAAGCCTTGGTAAAGTCAAGGTAATTGCCACCACTGTTCTTCCCTCATCTGTAAAAACTGATCATTTATCCCAGAAGGCAATAGGGTTGGTCCAGGTGTGATTTACCCTGGGTCAGGTCTATGCTGAGTGTTCCAGTCACCTTATTCTCATTGAGTTTTTGGTTTTACGTTCATGTGTATTTCTATCCCTTTTTCTTTTTTTCTTTAATTTGGTCCTCGGTTTTAGGATGTGAGGCTGTTAGCCTTTGTGTAACATTTTTTCTTTCATTTGATTGTTTTATCCACTTCTTTATATACTCCGGTTCAAAAGGTAAAATGTCAGCTGAAACTTCTCAGATTTCTTGAACAGGTTCTATGGTAGAGAATGAGAAAATACAAAACCTGAAAGTATAAATTTAAACTGATAAATGCCAAAATGTATTCACAACCTACTTTATATTTTTCAGCTCTACTTCAAGTTACCATTTCACTTAGCAAAGTTGAGCTCAGTGTGGGTGAATCCAAATTCTTCACATGCACAGGTATGTATTCATTTACTTGTAGGTATGTATTTTTTGTTAGATTTTCAACCTTCTACATAATTTGAAAACTGAGTTTAATTGATTCACAATATTACCTTAAGTTGGCAGATTTTGTGTATGTTCACATTGACGTGGTGATAAAGGTGATAAATAGTAGAATCTTCACTGGCTTCACATTTCTATCTAGAAACTATTCTTTCAGACTCTGAATCTCTCAGTTTGAAATTGTCTGTATCAGTACAGGTAATTTATATCTGTTAGGGTGCTTCTTAGTTAAAATATTTTCATTTGTCTGAACTAAGGAGTTAAATAAGCTACTATGCTACGCTTTAGTATCCCCCCCAACCTAATGAGACACCCAAAGAGTCCTTTTCTGGTGGAGGCGGTATCAGTCAGGAAGAGAAGGGTTTGCTTTTGCAGCTGCCTGAAATAGATCCTTGGTGGTTCTGAGATTGCCATCTTCCATTGACAATGACACATGGCCTGACTACACTGACAGTGCGACTGACTGATGACTTGAGCTGGTGATCCCAGTGACCGCTGAACAGCCTGTTTCTTTTCCTTAAGACTTTACACCCTTCCGTGTTATTTTTTCCCTCTTGAATCCTTGAGCTACTAACTACCTGTCTCAAAAATGGTACACCTGCCTGCAGTTTTGCCTTGCTTATTGTCCTACAGACTTTCTCACAACTTTCATAATTCAGCAATTTCTGACATTGCATAGACGTTGTGAATTGGGTAGCATATGCATTGGCATAATGTCTACCTGAACTTCTAATGTTGGATTGTTTTTTTGTTTTTGTTGTAGCCATTGGTGAGCCTGACAACATAGATTGGTACAATCCACAAGGAGAGAAGATTGTTTCTAATCAAAGAGTGGTTGTTCAGAAAGAAGGTGTTCGATCGCGACTAACCATTTATAAACGCAGATATAGAAGATGCTGGTATATATCGGTGTCAGCAACAGATGCTAAAGGACAAACTCAAGAAGCTACTGTTGTTTTGGAAATTTATCGTAAGTAAAATATTATCAATTAACAAATGAAAGACTATGTTTTAAAAACCTTACTACTATTGAGAAAGTAATCCTATTCAAAGTATCTTCCCAGGCTCTGAACCTTATTTTCCAAGTAATTGCATCTCCTGCAGTTTAGTTAATTGATATCATGAAGAAGATTTAAGTGAAATGGATGGCCACTTTGTAGTATTGTAGATCACTTTTCCTTTGTATCTTAGAATGCCATCTTATGAAGGTGCACTGTATGCCCTTCATGGAAAAAGGAATATGAGCAAAAGTTATGTCAACCTAATTCTTATTACAATTACATCTGCAGCTATTACAAACATGTGCATAAATAAAAGTGCAGGAAATGCAATATATGTCCATTAAAAAAAGTGGAGTTTAGACTGAATTAGGTTTTTTCATGTCAGTCTTTTCCTATTCTTAGCCTTATAATGGAATTTTGCCGTAAAGCATTGAAGTTTTAATGTGATAAGCAACGAAAATGCATTTCAATTGCAAACAACTAATTGAGGAGTATATGTGAAAAGTACATATATTCTATTGTGGTAAAAGATCTCTGAGAGGTTTTTTTTTTCCATTTAGTTAAATAACTTTACATTGTACTATATTCTGTAGGTCAATCAAAAACGCCTAAAAGCAATACATTAAACAGTACACAATGAAGACACAAGACAATGTCTTGTTGGTGAAAGGGTGGATCATATGCCAGCAGCCTTTCAGCTGAGCAATTCTTTAATTTAATTGGAGGAGAGTTTTTTAATATTCATTAAAAAATTGTTTGTGGATGGACTGAGTGCTAAGGATTGCAATGAGACAGAAAATACAGAGTAGAATCATAAAGCACTGCTTCTGAAAGGTACAGATAACGCAGATAACAAAAGACATACAATTTAAAGAAAAAGGTATTGATAAAACAACCATTAAAATGATGATAGCAGTTACAAGCGATTACATGATGGCTTGAAAGCTGGCAGTTCAAAGGATTTCAAGTTTTGTGGATTCATTTGTATGCTTAAAACTGCCAGTCCACTCCATTAGCAGGCTGCTGAGCAAGGTTGAAATCTTTTGAAGTGTTTGCAGGTGGTAATTTTAATAATTCTGAGTTAGATAAACCCAAGACCTACGCAAGAAATGTGAAGTTTGTGGGAACTGACATATAAAGTTTCATTATTCGTTTTTGTGATGTATTGTAAGGAAAAAGCAGGATATGCTGTACTCCTAGGGTCTGGTTCAGTACTCACTGATGTCTGTGAGAGTTTTTCTTTGACTTACGTACAGTCAAATATTTCAAACATTTCATACAAAACCTTTGTAAAAGTATACAAAGATGCATATAACAAAAGTGTGCTCCCTCTGCTGTGGGAACTGTATGGATTATTTGAGCCTGCACTCGTATCAATACAAAAAGGTGGAGATGGAGTTGCATCTCTGACTTATATTCTCCAGAGTGTCCTCTGAAATGTAATTGCAGTCTTTGATCCTAGAGAACATAGGTCAGTTGTTTCTTCTGTGTGCAAGAAAATCTTCCAGAATTTTTTGTCAGGCAATTGGTTTCTGTATTAGACCTTGTGTGAGGTCACGGATTAATGCCATCTTGGACTTCTAACACTAAATTCTAATAATACTGAACTTACTCAACCCGCTGATGAAATTAAATATCAAGTTTGGTTATTTGGGTTGGAATAATTAAAAGCCTCATCAGGCCTAAAAAAAAAATCTTGTTATTTCCTCAAAAAAATGCTACAAATTCTTATGACTTAATAATATTAAGTTTTTCCATATAGTTTCCCATTGGCTTTTAAGAGTTTTTGTTTTACTCAGCTGATGGTTTTCACAGTCAGTGAGGCTAACGCTCCACCTTTTTATAAGACTTTTCCAAATAATTTTGGTGTTTTGATGGAAGTTTTGATGGAATAAAACATGAGGTTTTAATTCAATATAAAATCATGAGTAATAAAACTCACAAGAGAGTAAAATGACTATTAACCTGAATATATAGACCTCTAAAAAAACTAGAGTTTCAAAACTGGGCTCTGGAATATTGAAAACAATTGAAAATTACATTTATAAAACATGCTTTGTTTACGTAAATAAAACAAAGATTTTCATAATGCAAAATGATTGTAAATCAGTTTCTACAGACAGAGTGGAAGTCATGTGTCCAGGACCATTGAGTCTTATCTGGGAAATTATATTATGGAAATAATTCTGTATTATCACAATGAGAAGGCTTAATAGTCATCTTTATCTGATTTGGTGTCACATATAATTTTAATGCTAAGTGAACTGGAAGAACGCTTAACTATATTCCATTTTCTTCCTTTTCAGAAAAGCTCACTTTCCGAGACATAGTATCTCAACAAGAGTTCAGGCAGGGAGAAGATGCAGAAGTTGTTTGCCGTGTTACTAGTTCACCTGCTCCCGTTGTCAGCTGGTTGTATCGCAATGAGAAGTCACAACTATTGCTGACAGTTAGTATTTTGGTAACTCTTTAAGTTATACATTCTAATTAATAATAAAATATTATTGTAAAAGAAGACTTAATCACATTATAGTGGAGGATGGATTTGATTAGCCCATCAGCTTAACTAGAATTTAACCAGGTTTTGTGGTCTATAGAGAATCCATATGCAATGGTTTCCTTCATGTATCATTTTTTTCCAATTTGGAATTTTGTCTAGAGGTAACATGAGGGCCCAAATGCCCGAAGGATTCCTGGGAGCTCCTTTGCAGGAACTCTTCCTGGGTTGCCGCATACGTAGCAGTTGAACACATTTTTAAAACATATACAGATAAACTTCACTGTGCCCGCAAAGGTCTGACACCGAGCGAACACTGCATTGACTCTGGTATACTTGCACATCAGCTCAGAGACTTTCAGGTGGATAGGCTTTTTGCGCTATTGTGAGAATTGACTTGTATGAGTGTAAGCTACCCTTTGAGTTACAAACAACTGGGGATACAGGTGATCTGTTTAGGCTAGATTCCCTAACAGCCAGACTGATAAAGTTAATGAAGATGAATCTCACCTTCCTAACATGCAAGTTCTAAGCCTGTAGAGAGACAATTAATTAGGCATACAGAATTGTGTGATTACCCTCTCAAAAACGTGAACTGTTTTTTCAGTGCTCAGTAGTCATCTTTGCCTTTATAGAAAATAAGACTTTCCACATTTCTGGAAATGGAACTAACATTGTTGATGAACCAGCTTATCCATCTTCTTATCAGTCTTTATCTCTGCATGTACTAAACCTCAAGATTGTAGTGTACGCACTTAAAATTCTTGTTCGTTAGAAATTACTATTTTTTATTTCAAAATGAAAATGAAAAGTTATATTTGGTCTCCTATGAAATCACATAAACAAATGTGGAACAGTTGCTAGGGGGGAAAAAAAGCTTGTTTGATGTTTCTGGACTCAGTCTTAGACTCCTCTCCATTATGAAAGAAAGTTTGATCAAACTTCTTTCTTATTTAGTATATCCTATCCCTTCTGTCATCTAGACACAGACACTAAGAAGAAATAGCAAACTTCTATCCTTAGAAAAAAGAGTTGAAATTTGATATATATAACTAACAGTGAATGTAGGTGAGATGTAGAAGATTTTGAAAAATAACAACTCTGAAAACAAAACAAGATTTGGCAATTTAGCAAAAAGTCTTTTTCAAGGATGCAGCTCAGGGCTTGAAAAGGTAAAAGTGCCTCAAAGATCTCTCTCAAATTTTTTTATTATTGCCATTTTATTTGTTTTTCCAATCAATCTGGCTGCTGTAGGAATAGCAAAGGAAATAAAGCAACATTTCCTTTCTGTTTCAAAATCATACTTTTTGAAGATTCTGAGGTTTTAATTTCAATGCATAAGTTTATCTTTTTAACCATTTTTTTTTCACAGTGTTTACAATGTGAAAAGGTAGAATGCTAAAAATGAGTTTTAATTTAAATAGCAGAATACTTTCCTTATATTCTGATCTAGAGTAGTATCCAAATAAGATCTCAGTCATACATGGGAGGAAGTGATGTTTTAAATAATGTAAAAATAGAACATCCTGAACTTTGTGAGTTTTGGCCATATCTATATACGTTTATAATGCAGGTAGAAAAAGAGTATACCCAAAGTCTTACAGCTAAGAAAATTTTCATGCCTTGTGAAATAAAAAGACTCAGTTTCATATTACATTTCCAACATCAAAATCTCCAGTGAAGGATCAGTACCTGTACCTATTCACATAATTTTAAAATAAATGACATCAAATTTGTCTGTCATATTCTAAATGGTACCTATTAAAAAAGAAGTAACTAATTATTCTTGTTGGATTTTAGTTCATAGTAAGCTAAAATACTGAATAATTTCATATGCAAACTGAATTGTATATTGCAGTTTATTTGGGGGTCATGAGAAAGCAGCTTCTATTTTAAGCATTCTATCACTGGCATAATAGGAGGACATGAGATAATATCATTGCTTTAATTTCATGGCTTTTCTGTTATATTCTTGACGATTCTTCTGTTTTATATGTTATAACTAGTAGGATTTTTGCAGCGCAGACTTTTGATTATTTCAGTTTTGCAAATTCTAGACAGTTACTATTATTTATATTTGTAAGTTCCATTTGAACAGAAGACTGATTTCTTCTCCCAGAAGGCCTGCACACAAAATCAGAACTGAAAATTTAAATGTTTTTGTTGTGTAGTAGGCCTAGCTGAAATAGCTGTAGGTGAAATAGCCTCTCACCGTTCTGGATTAGTTTCTGTATATTCCCAATATCTTATCTGCTCCATTGCTAGATCATCCTGAGATTTATAGTCTCTCTTGAGTTCTGCAAAGATGTGAGTAAAAAACTGTGGTGATGGCTGTCCATCATTCTTCGGTAAAAGAAAAAAAAAAAACAACCCCACAACAAAAACCCAAAAACAAGGTGAACAATGACCTCCAAAAGTCTTTCTGGTCTTACATTGTATGTTTAAGGTTTAATAGAGCAATATATAAAGCATAATTTTCTGGGAATGTTCTAAGGATTTCTGTATTGCTATCAAAGGCTGAATTGTCATGACTCATAATTCCATTGTATGGGGGTCAGGGACATTTTACTAGCTATAAAAGTGAATGGGATTGTTTTCATTGATCAGATCTTATCTGGAGTCGTAAGTGACTTGCTCTGTTTTTGCACAATTCTGGGGCTTCAAAGGACATTAAATACAACTCATTCTACAGTGCTTAAAGCAAATACAGAAATTTTGTGTACAGACATTTGTATATTAGTTTCTGGTTGGAATTAACCCTAGAAGAAAATTAGCTGCCGCTGTTAATACAAATATGCTACATATAAATTACCCACTATCTGTATAAATATGCATGCTTTATTCTGTCACTGCACAAATCATTAAGGTATGTCAGAATTCCACTGTTGGATTAGCAGTTTTCTATAAACATAGCATAGGTGTGGTATGTAACTATAATGCATGTAGAAAATTGTATCTTGTATATGACTGGATAGAAAATATTGGAGACTAGTGCATCCTTCATGTTTCCTGTATGCTTTGATATATTTTATTGTCTTACATTCTTAATTATGTAATTCTATTAGTTTGGGGTTTTTTCCCCACATAGGTATTTTTAGTATGTAAGATAATTCTCTTCAAGACCACAGTTTATATACAGATAAAAGGTTCTGGAAAACTATTAGAATTTACTTTTTGAATATCCATCTAGTTACAATTCTAGGGAACTGCATGTTATGTTGTAATTGATATGGTCCACAAAAAAAAGCATTCCCCCTTATTCTGAAGGACTAGATAAGACAGACTTCAAATGAGCCAGACTAACCCTCTAGATCATATTGGGTAGGCTCTGGCAAGCCAGTTCTGCTCCTTCCTCAGTGTAGCGTATTCTCTGAGAACTAAGTTTCCCACTTCAAGTCAGCAGTGTGCAGAGTTCTAATTACAGTAGTGGAAAAAGCGGTGCCATTGCTCTGCAGAGCCAGCGTAGATCTGTTAAATACACTTGTGGAAACTGATGTGCAAAGGTGAGTGTCATCTTTAGATGGTTAACATGTTGTGTTTACATTTGGTCTAGAAGAAGAAATAACAGGGTTGAAAAACAGTCCGTGCTGTAGAGAATGACTGGTTTGGTTGTATGAGGGACATATTTAACAGGAGTCTTGGTCTTCAACTTTTGCCGAAAGTTTTGATTTTTTTCTTCAACAGGTCATGTCCTATCTTAGAATGAACAGCTGTGCCTCACCTTTTTGTTAGACACTGTGGGTCATAGCCTGGTACATACCCTAGAGCACAGTAAAATTTGCAAAGCGTAAGCCAGAAATTCCTCAAGCTCTGATTATGAGGCACTGAACAGACATAGGCAATCCCTCTTGCCATCCATACCTCTTAACATCTGATTTGACTGAAGGGGAAGGTGGCGTGATTGTTCTTCTAAATTAGGTATTTGAACTTGAGTGAGTCGAGTCCAGAAAATAGTGATGAGCTGGAGGAGTGTAGTGCCCAGTCACTGTCCACATCCACCAACTGTAATCCGTTCAGTATAGAACACAATTATTAGGATATCCATGGGACAGTGAACTGTATCTGTGTGTGCACCACCTCTATGTATCATGTTGTATTACTAGTTTATTGTACTGCTCTGAACCTCCTGAGTGTTCCATAGTACATGTGAGTCCATCAAGATCTGACCTCTGCCTGTCAAGATTTCAGTGCATTTGTTGACCCAGCTGGCCTATGCACAATTGGTTCCTGCTGAATGAGAATAGTATCATTGTATACTTAATGGCATTTTTACAGCAACATGAATTAGTCTTTCATAAGCCTACCAAAGGATAAAACATGGAGAGCAACAATTTCTAAAGTCACACAGTCAATTGACATTCCATTTTTTAAGTTTCCTCATAATATCATGTGTATTGATTTTGTCTGTATGTAGACAGTATTGGTGGCAGAAAAAGGCCCAAAATGTTTTTCTTCTGTTATACCTAGTTTAGTCATGAGAATATTTCCTGCTGTATTCATTATATTATTCTGCAATGAAAGTTGAAAAGATATCCAGCCAACACCTACAGTTTTTGTTTCCTGTTACTAAATGAACCCTCATTTTTTCAGCATTTTAAAGAAACAAAGGTGATCTCCAGTGCTCTTGTACATCCCACACATTAAATAGAAAATAATAATAATAATAATAATAATAATAATAATAATGGTTAACAATGCTTAAAGAGGGGCTAGATCTCACCTTTTCAAAACATTTTGAAGCATAGCTCTCTGGGAATTGTATAGGGACAGGAAAGAAAAAGATGATATAATTTGCATGTGGTAGTGTGTGAAATGGCATTAATGTTCAAGCATGACTTTAATAAACCAGACATAATTAGTGTAAATGTGTTGAGGCCATTGATGTCCTGTAAACCTCTGTCAGGTGAAGCATAATTAAATTTTCTTTTTACATTTCTCTCTTCATTTTCTGATAGAGTTCCTCATAACAGAACCCACATGGCATAAAAAAAAAGCTGTTTTATTTGTAAATATATATGCACATATGTTCTGTGAATAGATTTTTAGCTGTATATATAGAAGCTTTTCTACCAAGTGTTATTTATCACTGTTTTGGAATATCAGTGTTGTGTTGTGGGAAATCTAAAATGCTTTAAAATGTAGCAGAATCAAAAAGGAAGGCTAAGTGAAAAATGACACTTTGTTGCTAGTTAAAACTGAAAGCTGGTCTCCTCATCCTCCAGTACTGAAGGGATGACACTGGTTCAAATGGAACGAGAAAGGCAGCTGAATAACAAGTATGCAGGTCCTTCAAAAACCACACACAGTGAACTGCAGGAAGTAATTCTCCTCAAAAGAGTCCATTAATATTGACTAGTTATGGTGGGCTGACCTTGGCCAGCTTCCGGGTGCCCACTCAGCCGCTCTCTCGGTTCCCCTCCTCAACAGGACAGGGGGAGGCAGTGAGATGAAAAAGCTCGTGGGTCGCGATAAAGACAGGGGATCACTTGTCCATTACCAGCACAGGCAAAACGGTTCAGTTCAGAAATTCAGGTTCAGTTTTCTTTTACAGATTATAATTTTGCTGGTGTATGTGCAGGAAAGTGTATGCATGCTTGTTCAGAATCTGATTTTTTCAATGAACTTAAGCTACTCAAAAAGTCTACTGAATTTCAGTTTATGCTGGACTATGCAGAAGGTGGGGTGCTTTGTTGGGTTATGTCTTCATATCTGTTTCTATGAAGCGGTAGACTATGGTGAGATACATCATTGACTGAGTAATAGTGAATGAGCAAAGGAACAGGAGGAGGGAAGGAGAGCAAGCAAGCTGAGAAATGATTAAGCATAGTGCCGTAAAATGGGCACAAAGACTGTTAGTTAATCTAGAGAGAGATGGAAGAGATTTTCTTTCTTATTTTATTATAAATTGCTCGATTTATCTTTTTTCCATCTCTCTAATCTTTTTGATATTTTAAGTAGGTGCTCATGAATATTCCACTCATTTTGCAATAATTTATAAATTTAACTTACGTTTGATGACTCCTCAGAGTAAGTAGGAAGTTATGGGTGGAAAATCCAGATTGAATTTTAGGAAATGGCAATGTATTTTGGAGTGGCAAAAAAATTTCTCGGATGACATTTTACTTTTAAATTGACAAACGTTTTGTCAATGAGCATTCTGATTGTACAGAGAAAGTACATAAATATTGCTCATTTAAGTTAGCATTCCTCATGTTGTCTTGATTTACTAACACCACTTAATCTCTTACTTGCCTTTCTAGATCGATTTACAGTATTAGCAAACAATAATCTCCAAATTCTTAACATCAATAAAAGTGACGAAGGAGTATACAGATGTGAAGGAAGAGTGGAAGCCAGAGGAGAAATTGACTTTCGGGACATAATTGTTATTGTGAATGGTAAGACGTAAAAGTTGTTGAATTGACTTCTTGCTTTACTTGATTATCATAGCCTGTTTTAAAATATGTCAGCTTCTAAAAAATCCTGTTTAAACTGTTTAATATAGTTTTCATGTCTGTTTCATATTGTTTTCCTGTAAATGTAATTGCTTTTTTTTTTTTTTTTAAATCTACTATACAGTGTAAGTAGAACTCGTTGCGTTTCATAGTATCAGTGTATATAAATATGTAAAAGCTGGATTATTGATTTTAATCATTCATGGAACATTGACAATCACTGCAAGACTTAGTTTCAGATTATAATATATAGTAGTTCAGTTCACCCTATATTTTTCAGTGTTTTGTCATTTACTGTTAAAAAAACACACTTGATTTTTCAGTTAGTCACCTTCACTGCATTGAACGTATTCCATTAACTGTCCCAAAAGTCACAGATACATTTTATTAAGATTGGCAGTATTACTGACAGATTTTAACATTTTATTTTTTATGAGGAGTAAAATATATAACAAGATATCTGAAAAGTGGCATTATACATTTTATCAGTTTATAATAAACCTCTAAGAACAAATATGCATGGATTAAGACAAGATGGAGCATTTAGCTCAACCTCTCTCTTAAATTCAGGGTTGACCTGTTGAAAAATAAATATCTCTTCATATATTGTCTGGAAAGGACACAGTTCATAAAGGGCACTTTCTGTCTACGCATTCTGTTTAATGTCAGTTTTTCAATGAAACTACTTCCATCATGCCTCTTAGGTTCTGAATTTTAAATGCTTTGTCCTTGACTGGTCCTTCTCAGCAAACCCCAGTTTACAGAAGTCATTATGTAAGTTGAATACTCAGTTAATATCAGGAGAAAGAGCAGTTTCTGGCACAGATATTATTCAATCCATATAGTCAAGCAGCAGTCTTTGAAGCTGAATTCTTTAAGTTGCTGTAGATAGTATACAGACAGTGGCAAGCAAATGGGTGATTGTCCTACATACTGTGGTAGAATATAATAGTACATGCCCTATGACCTGTGAAGCGCCTCCCCCAGCAAATTGCTTTCCTCTCTGTGCATTGTGGTGCTACATTATCTTGACTCTTGGTTACTTACAGTTCCAACAGGGCATCTGATAGCATTTAAAATGCTGAACGAGATTCTCTTCTGCTCCTATTTATGTACATGCATATGAACCTACATTCTGAACAGCTTTTACTTCTATCTGATATTTGTATGTGATTGAGCTGAGAGAGAGCCTGTATTTAACCTAAAATGTCAGATTGCAAACTATGGTCTGACTTCACATCTTTTATTGGTGGATTATATCCACAAATTTGGTTCTTCATATATTTATTATGACTCTAGACAAGAAAGCTGACACTCACTTGCCTCTACACTTCAGCTCATAGTATTGAGAAGAGAAGGGGTTGCCAACTAAGCAATTTTGACATGGTTGCTCATGTAGAGTGGTATCAATTAAGAGCTGTTTTCTCCTTCATTTATAGGAATAAATGGGTTTTCCTACATAAAGGTGAATATATTAAACTTGGCCCCAAATTACTTTTAGAGTAATATTAAAAATCAGAAAGAAATAAAAATTGTAGTGTTCTTTGGTGAAAAGGAAAACCTATGAATGAATCAGATTCAGAAAAGAAAAGAAAAGAAAAAAAAAAGGAACAATCTGTAGGCCAGTAAAAGCTACATGGCTGTATTTTCACCATGTCTCCTTTTCCAAAAATGAGCAATAATGCTTACTTTGGATGATAATCAAAGCTTGGTATAAAAAGAAAAAGTTGTCATGACACTATTGTATGTAGAAACTATTCAAATTTAGAACTTTATTGTTTCTTTACTTATATTGCAATAGGGCCTACAGGATCTATAGAAAGATCTAGGATCTATGCAAACACATAGTAAGAACCGTACAAGGTCTCCAAAGCTGCATAAAGTGCCGCTGAACAACATAGAAAGGTTGGTGGTAAATAGTTCCTTTTCAAACTGGCAACCTGTCACAAATGAGGACCCCAGGGATTGATATTGGGCCCAACACTTTTTAGTATCTTCATAAGTGATCTGGCTGATGGGATCAAGTGTACCCCGATGAAGTTTGTCGATGATACCAAACTGAGTGGAGAAGTGGACACTTTGGAAGGGAGAGCCACCCTGCAGGAAGACCTGGATAGTCTAGAAGAGTGAGCTAACAAGAACCTTATGAAGTTCAGCAAAGACAATTGTAAGGTCTTGCACCTGGGAAAATGTAATCCAGGAGTGCAGCACAGACTGGGATCTACCTGGCTGGGAAGCAGCTCTGTGGAAAGGGACCTGGGGGTCTTGGCGGACAAGCTCAGTATGAGTGAACAGTGTGCTGCTGCGGCAAAGCAAGCCAACAGGATGCTGGGTTGCATCGACAAGGGCATCACCAGCAGAGATAAATAAGTCATTATGCCACTCTACCCAGCACTTATCAGGCCACACCTGGAATAGTGTTCAGTTTTGGTCCCCGCTGTACAAAAAAGATGTGGACAGGCTGGAGAGGGTCCAGAGAAGGGCCACAGAGATGATCAAAGGACTGGGAAACCTGCCATATGAGGAAAGGCTGAGAGAGAATTGGGTTTGTTCAGTTGTTGAGAAAAGAAGGCTTACGGGAGACCTTATCACCATGTTCCAGTATTTAAAGGGTGGCTACAAAGAAGATGGGGACTCCCTTTTTACAAGGAGTCACATGGAAAAGATGAGGGGTAATGGGTATGAGTTAGTCCTGGGAGATTCTGATTATATACAAGAGGAAAATTTTTCACAATGAGAACAATCAGCCATTGGAATAATCTCATCAGGGAAGTGGCAGATTCCCCAGCCTTGGACACTTTTAAGATTTGGCTGGACAAGGTGCTGGGCCGTCTTGTCTAGAGCGTGCTTTTGCCAAGAAAGGTTAGACTGGATGATCCTTGAGGTCCCTTCCAACCTGGTATTCTATAATTCTATGATTCTAAATAGGAATACTGTAGGAGCGCTGGCATACTGCATAACCCATAATTTTACATTTTAAAAATTTTAGGTTCTTGTGAGAGTTTGTAGGGAGAGGAAACTTTAGAGAATGATGAGATTAATAATTAAATAATTAATATTAGTCCTTGCTCTCACATATGTATTTAGGATTTACAGTGGAAATACATTTTCAGGAGGAATATAGGGGCTGATATTGTTGTAGGTTTGCTGATTTACTTGGAGAGTAGCAGAATTCTTCATGTATGATGTTTCTCTACTGCAAACAGTATATAAGTATGTTGCTTTCTAAATGTCTTCCTTATTACATAGCAAGAGTTGATATTATTTCTGCAAATATGATTTGAACATACTTCACTCAAAATTGTAAGCTGTGGTAGAACTGTGTGAAGTCTCAAATTCCCTTTTGCAAGAATAGTGATGAAGATTTAATTAAAAAAGAAACTATTAGCTATCCTTTTACTCATTGCCCTCTAGTTAGAGTGTTATCCATGGTGCAGGTGACCCGTACATCCTCTGATTCAGGGCAAGGATTTGAACAAAGATCACCTCTTCTGTGAACAAGTACTTTGTTTGGTACTGTTTCTCTGCCTCTCTGTCCAACTAAAAAGGGAGGACAGAGATAGTGGAAAAACATTGTGAAAGGCTGAGAGCACCCCAGCCTTACAGCAACCTGATGAAGACCAGTCTCGTAGAGGTAGAGGATATGGGATCAAATCCTCTCAAGAGGAGGAGAAAATTAAACCTAGGATGAAACCTATGATTCTCATCTTTAAGAATAAGTAGTAGGTTCCCTCTTGGGCTATTTTGGTCATAACTGAGTCATCTCTGCCCATGTGGATGATACTTGCCCATAACAATTAATGATTTAAGAACATGTTGCAAAAATTCATTCTTTCTTTTCCTAAAGTTAGGTGGCTGTACCTGTATTTAGGTACCTAAGTAGCAGAAATTTTCACAGTTGATGAAGCAGCATGTGCAGGTGATGTTGACTAAGTGGAAATGAATCGAGCTTTTTAACTCAGATACCTGGACGGAATGTTATTATTTTCCGTATTAAAAATGACTTCCTAAGAATCTAAAATTAGGTGACTTTAAGCATTTTTTATTTTATTTTTATTTTTAGTGGAGTAGTAAGTAGAATGAATTTCTTACAAATTTCTTACATGCAAAAGGAATTTTCTTGTTTTGTAATCATGATATAAATTTAAAATAGTCTAGTCTTGGGGGTAAATAGTGGGCACTTATAACTACATATAAAGATAATGTTGTATAGATGTATCTGATTTTGAAGAGAATTAATTAACAAAGACAATGGTGTGTATCTTGAAAATACTTCTTCCATTCTCCACTCCACCTGGATGCTAAGCTGGTTGACATAACATTGGCTAATTCACATCTGGGAGAGATGGAAATAACAGGGAGAAGAGGTGAAATGGATAGCATTTTTGTCAGACTATAGTAGAGTATGTTCTCTTCTATACCAGTGTCCAAACTAGCTGATCATAGCAGCAGTTATGACTCAGGTCACATGCGCATAGTTTTAAAAACTAAAACTGTAAAAGAAACTATTTTGAAAGCGATATGCAGTGTTCTGGTTAGTGTTGCAACACTGTGCTGAATAGTTTGATGGCGAAGGCCTGGAAATGCAACACAAATCCTCTCTCTACTAACTTACAGAAAAGAAGAAAACTGAGTAAATTTGCAGAGGAAGTGTTAAAATCTGTTTGCCTAGATTATTGGCCCATGAATGTAGAGGTTCATTGCTCTGGGGACGTGGTATTTCCATATCCAATCTGTAGTCCAGGCAATTTCAGATAGGAAAGGAGTGATTTGTGAAACAGACTTAACATAAAAAAGTGTGAAACCAACTTACAGTAAGTAAATATATGTTAGAAAACCTCTTTAGTTTTAGCTGGCTCTTCATTATATTGGTTTTGGTTTAGTTTTGTATAATGCTTTAAAAATTACATATGAACAGAATGCAAATTTGCTCAAACATAGTTAAAAGTAATTCTTGGAACAAAGTTTGATATGTAAAATGTAGTTTCTAATGTATAGAAGTCTTGGGGGGGTTATAATGGATAATAAATTGAAATACATTTGAGCTGGATTATCTCTTTAAAATCTAATGTTTACTTATTTTTTCTACTTGCAACATTGAACTTTTTATAGCATTTCTTCTATCCATATTTACAGTGAGGTCTAAATGGCAGGTGTTTGTGTTTTGTTTTTGGTTTGGTTTGGGTTTTTTTTTCCTAAATGGTTAGTATAAAATAGAACTAAAGAATTCAAGTTCTCCTCAAAACAAAAACTTGTTTTTTGTTCTTCTCTCTCTCTCTCTCTCTCTCTCTTTTGGTAAATGGTCTTATTAGGTTTATTTCTTTAAGTTTTCCTTGCTGTCTGGGAAGTTTCATAAATTGGATAGACTTCCTGACCTCACTGACATAAATGAAAATGAATTGTTTTCACTTAAATGTGACTGGATTTTACCATTTTGCTTTAAGTTTGAAGTGTGAGAGACTTGCCAGTCATCCATTTGGTTTTTACAAGAACAGAACCAAAGATAAACATATCTCTTCCCAGAAAGAATGAGGAGAAAAATAAAATTTGACTTTTGAAAAGAAAAATAAGATTTCATTTCATTGTCATTGCAGTATCTCTTGGAAGACTGAAGCGCTTAAGTAATGTACTGAAATAAGTCATAGTCCTGTAGTTCTTAGTTGTGAGCAGTGAGGAACCTGCTACTGCTGGCAAAGAATTGTTTCATCCCCTCATGAATATACTGAGTATATTTTCAGGTCTAAACATTAGAATGCACTGCAAAATGGCTAAAATGTATATAAGGTTTTCTAAGTGACATTTTTTCATGGAAGACATGGCGCAACAGAAGGGTTTTGTATGCTGAGTAATAGCCCATGCAATTTCAGATAGGAAAGAAGTGATCTGTGAAACACTTAAATTTCAGCACACCATAAAAAAGTGTGAAAAGTACATAACAACATTTACTTACTGCTCATTGGTAATAAAGGTACATTATTTTTTAACAAGTTGATATATTTAAGGTTCGGGAGCTGGAAAGGCTTCTGAAGTAGAATACTAAAGCTAGAATATTTGGTGCAAAGCAACAGAAGTTTATTCTCAACAGTTTGTGAGAAAAGCCTGTAGAAGTGCAATGGGAAGCCAAAAGCAAATTCAGTGGGGTTGCCTGTTTCGCCTTCTTTTCTCTAGTGAAAGTTAAAGCTAAAAAGGATAACTCTAAGTCACTCTTAATGACATGATGTTCTGGATAGTAGAGACCTATATTTTATGAAGCTCTAATCTTCCTTTCCCTTTCCTCTCGCTTTCCCTGACATTCCCTCTTTTCCACATATCCTCTTCCTTCCAGTCTGCTGCAATTGTTTTTATTTGTTTATTTGCTTGACAGTTAATGGAGACAGATTTAGGACAGCTGTCTTAAAATTACCATATGAGCAGGGATATTGAATATGAGCCTGTGAGTTGTTCTGTCTTAAATATTACTGCTATTTTTTGTGTTGGGTAGAGGTTCTCTGTGAACTGTTACAATTCTAGTAATAACTTAATCCCATCAAGAACTGACAAAATTTATCGCTCTCAGAACACAATTACAATTTCTGGAAATGCAATTTCCAAAAATAGATTGTATCCATTGGATTCTATCACTTTTCACCTTTTGAAGCTGGTGATGCTCCTGCCCAGGAAATATGCAAGGGTTCAGTAAAAAGAATTAAATATGCATAATCAAGACTTACTACATACTGACACCTGTTTTAAAAGCACTGTCTGACATCAGTACATAGTTGTATGTCAGCTTTATAATCGAATGAAAGAGAAAAAAGACTAGAGATACATTTTCATTTGAGAGAGTTAAATTAGTGCCAAACATAACTCTATTGTGTCTTATGCATGCTAGGTGTAACTTCAGTCACTTTAGAATGTTCTGTAAGAAAATTGAAGAATTGCTGAAAAAGACTTAAAAATTATATTCCAGTGCAAAAAAAAAATGTTATAAATATCCTGATAATATTAAAATTCTTGTGTTTAATAAAAGTAAGGAAATACTAATAACAGTGATTCATATTGTAACTTGATCCCTAAGTGTAACCGTAAATTCCAAAATTAGCAAAGGATCCTATCCTGTGCTTAAAATTTCTCCGGAAACACATAAAAGCATTTCTTTTTCCACTAATAGGACATAATGTTTTATTTTTCAGTTCCCCCTGCAATTACTCTGCTACAGAAATCCTTTAATGCCACTGCAGATCGAGGAGAGGCAATAACTTTGTTCTGCAGAGCCGCTGGATCACCTCCACCTGAAATCAGTTGGTATAGGTAAGTTCAGTTGAGATCTGCACATCAGAGCATGTTATTATAATGTGTCACGATTTTCTGGCATAGTCCATTAAGGTGTGCAACCTTAATTTCTTTACTGAATTTTAAGAGAATTTGCTCTCCATTTCTGTTCGAACTTCTAAAGCTAGATTCAGCATTAATAAGTGAATGAATTCACACAAATTCAGTGGCACTCGGGTTACTAGCAAGTGAGATAAATGTAAAAAGTAACTAAAATACCATATTGACGTGATTTCTTCATATTTGAGGGGAACAAATAAATCTGAAGCAATGAGTCTATATCTCAAAAATACAAGCAAAAATCTCACAAAAACTTTTGCACATGAATGCATCAGGTAAAAACATGCAGTTATGCAATAAATATCCAATACAGATCAGCAATACTGATAACAAAGGTAAAATTTTCCCCATCTGTAAAAATGGATTCTAACCCTAACTCTCCATTTCAATGAGATTCAGAAGGAGATACGGCGTTAGACACCCCTAAGATATGGGAATGTTTCATTGAGTATTTTATGTAGTTTTTAAAATGTGGTATGTTTTGAAAATGGAACTGCTTTTAAAATTAATGTGTGTTTTTTTGATGATATCAATGACATGAACATAGTGTTGCCATGTCGTTTGGGAACACTTACAGAATCACAGAATCTTGCCACATAACATTAGTAAAAATTTAAATATTACTCTATATTCTTTCAAATTTAACGAAGATATGCATCAGTCCTGGAGTATAAAGTGTCTCAGACTCCTCACACCAGTGCATATTTCTATTTTAGACCTCAATAATTTACGTCTAAGTATATTATTTCAGGTGAATTAAAAGGTCACTGCGTTTTCAAAATGGACATAGAAGAGTTTTACATAAATTCTTAATCTCCTTTGGAATCTTTGAGCAATGTTAGATTCATTTTAAATGTTAGCTTCCTTTGACTGACACCTTTATCTTAACATGCCATAAGTCAAATGTGGATCTAAATTTTTCTCTTGTGCAATTTGAATCTCAGGAGATCTAAATAAATAGAATGCAAAGTTAATTCCTTAATGTGGCTTAGAATTCAAAATTTAATGAAGAGGAGGAAAAAGAAAATATGCAGAGCCCAAATTAAAGAACTGATGCTGAATTCAAACTAAGGTTGAATATTCTGATTATTTAATGTCTTTGAAGTGTTTTTTTACAATGTATATCTTACCCGGCCAAAATTCTTGAGAGTTGTCTGAAATCTGGTATCCTAAATGGCCTTGTAAGACAAACAACGTTAATGTTTTATATTGTTAAGAAAGAATGCATAAATTTCCACAGTTTGTCGATATCTCTGTTTACAGTTGTGGGTTTTTTTTTCAATATTTTATAAATATTACAATACGTACACAGGGTAAGTGTCTTGGAGAGACACTTATCTCTATGGCTACTGATCAGAACCTACTGAAAGATTTTCCTTTGGTTTGCCAGCCCCTGAGGCAACTGACTTTTTTTAACCATTCATTTAATATCTTTTGTAAAGATTTTACAAATGCTTCACAGGCTTGTGTACTAGATACTGGATCATAAATGAGGAAGCTTCTGCTCTGTTCCTATTTCAGGAACTATCTCATAGTGAGGAATATTAGCTTATGTGCCTCCCTTCCTTGTTGTTGTTTTTTTTTTTTCCTTTCATTCTCTTTTGTCTTATTAGGCTATAAATTCTTGGCAGTAGAAAATATTCTTGCTTTTTTATTTGCTGACGGTGAGTGGTTGTAAAGTGGTAGGTGGAAAAGGCCCCAGCTCTCTGTGACAGAATATTATTATTGATATGCAAACAGAGAAAAAAAGATGGGAGGAGCTAAATTATTTTTTTCTGGGGGAAGCAAACTTGATTCTAAATTATATTCCAGTACTAAATTTGTGCATCAAATTGCTGAAATCTCTGTCCTGAACCGTTCAGGTCCCTTTTCACTCACATATTGGCAGCCAATTAAAAGGATTCAGAGTCTGCTGATATCTTCTCCTTGTCTTTGGACTTATCTTGCAGATATGCCAAGATGAAGACCTTAGTTTTCTAGAATATTTCAGATTCTTTTCCTTTAGAAATTAGACTGACCATAGGAAAACGAGATCAATATAATCCTTCTTGATTTTGAGAAAAATCTGGAAAGCATTGTCAGTGATGGGGAAGTCTATCAGAACTGATTTATCTAATATTAATATGCATGTCACCCATTGAGAACCTAATTGAATCCATTTATCAGAATTAATGGCCAAGATGTCATATTCCCAATTTCATCCTGTTTAGTGTACTTTCTGATGTTGAATGTGAATTGATATTAACCTCAGTTTTATGTAAGTGTTTCTTTTTTAATAAACAAATGGAATTACATCTTGAATTTGATTAAGTGTTAATGCTGATTTTGGAAGGATTATAACCTTTGGTTACAGCAAGTTATAGGAATCATGTGTTCACTTTTATTCCCAACTATACCATTTATCTATGTGAGTTCAGTCATTTTATTTAATTTGCCTCAGGTTAACCATTTGTAAAACGAGCATGTGTAATAAAGTGACTTAATGGAAGTCTGTTTTCTGAATGCATAACTGCTAAGGAAAAAAGTCCAGTGAGATTCAAACTATTGTAACAGAGAATAATGTTTCCTTGCAAAACATTCAAAAGTATACTGATCGTTCTGGGGAGCTGAGGAAAAGCTCTGGTAAAAAGGGTGGGAATGATTTCTACTCCATTCTGCTGGAGGATTTTTGCTATACTGTATAGATACATCCGTACCTGTTGAGATGATTCATCAAGATTACAGACCTGTTTTAAACACAGTTCAATGTTCTCGTGTCTCTGTTACCTTTCAAAATGTGCTCTGATACCTAGAAATCTCTCATTTGCTCTACTGAGGTTTCTTTAGCAAGGCCTGCATAATTTGGATCTATCATTCTGTAGACCTACCTTCCTTACAATCCACTGATTTTTTAGTCAATTAAAAAAGAAATTCTCTTGATTCTCTTATCTCTTGTTTCCTTTTCAATTTCCAATGAACTGATTTAACAGGTCAACTTCATCTAGAGCATGAAAAATGGCTGTATTTTTAAAATCAAATGACAGTGCTATAGAGGTGGCTTATATATCCCTCTATTGACTGTAAGCAAGATGCTGGACAAAAAAAAGTAGTTTCAAGCTTTAAACTCTTTAAGACAGTATCTAATGTGGTAAAGCTTTAACTATTTATGTCGACCCTTTTCATTTCCAGGTGCTGACAATGTTTAAGATTTTGTCAATTTAAAATGGAGGCATCTAAACTAATGTGTCAAAGTTTCTCTAAAAATGCTTTAGTTCTCTTACAAATTAGTCAATTCGAAATATCTAGTCAAGAAGAAAGGTCAGCAAGGTTTAGTTGCTGCTCTATTTAATATGCATATATACTTCATTGATATTTCATGGACCGAGAGAATCTAATTCTTTCACCACTTAACTGATATCTCTATTGAAGCTGATATTACATTAGTGTAAAGCACAACCTTCAGAGGTGCAATACTCTAATAGAATTAAATTAGCCAGGACTGAAAGACAAAGATCCAAATGTACAGGTCCTGAACTGGAAATCTTTACTCGTGTGAATAGTCCTACTGAAAACACAATGATTGTTTGCTCTGTGGAGATAATTTACACTAGTAAAGTTTAGTTGGATCAATCGCCTTATCTTTACTGACAGGACTTAGAACTATCTGACAAAAGAAATAATCCACTTTTAATGTGTTATTCATGTTTTCCTGTTCTCCAATATCAGCATCAATCTGAGTCTTTCTTGTTCCCTAGAGGGTCCAGGGAAATGCTCACAATTTCATTTCTGCTTAGAAATTGTCATAGATATAAGTGATGTTTGTGATAACCGTCATTTGGAACCTATGCCTGACCTTGAATATAGACTTTTGTCTCCTAACAGAAATCACTATTTTTTTTGTGAAACCACCTGTGTGGAAAATTAGAGCTTTTCTGTTCTGCAAAACAGTTTCTATTATTTGCTTTGGAAAGGAGATGAATTAGTATCACAATAATGTCTTGAAGTGGACACATAAGTGGACTGGAGTTATGTACAAAAATGTCATTAAAATGCAAGCTACACAGATGCCAGGGGAATCCTATTAACGTGTATTAATGTTCCCGAGAAAGAAGCAGTATTCTCGCTTTTAGGGAAAATATTATTTTAGAAAATACGAAATATATGTAGTTATCAGCATTATGTGAGCAGAAAGAAAGTGGAAATCATTGTTGCGCAAATCTTGAAATAAAACTAGATGTCCTAAACTAGGCATATAGAATAGAATATTTCAGTTATGCATTTTGGTTTCATTTTACAAAGTTTGTTTTCAAGAAGTTGGCATTATCAGCAGGATTACCAATGCTTATGAAAATCAGGGAATTTTTATGTAGGTGCTTATGAGAAGTGGCTGTTGGTGATTCCACAGAAATAAGGTCAAAAGGAGCTTACAGCAAACAAGGCAGAATGAGAAGAAAGAAAAAAAGTTAGGATTGCACCCTTGAAAAAGAAGCTGTTTTGATAACTGTGTGTACGCCAAGGTGCTCAAATGGACTGGTCAGGCTTTGATCAGCCCTTAGAGTTGTTCACAGGTTTTATTATTTCTCTACCATCTGGTCAGAACTCATTCTAGTATCTGGAGACATGCCTGCTTACTAAGATGTGGCTAGCCAACAAGAACAGAGACTAAATAATTTTGAAGGGTTCTTTATGTGCCAATAGGCTCTATGTGTAAGTAATTTAAAATATTTTTTATAAGTTGGTACATTGTTACTAATGTGAACTGCAACAGTTCCACTTTGAAAACATGCTTTTAAATGTCTCTCACATACAAGTGTATATTTGTCTAACCAGTTTTCTTCTATCCTTCCTTGAGCGTTAGCGATGTGTTAGAGTTCTATTCACAAGCATTCTTCTACCATTGAGTCAATATTGAACATTTAAGAATAAAGATATTATAGTATTTTTAATATGTGTATATTTCAGAACCTGACAATAAAATTGTGAAGCTGGGGTCTTAAACATCAAAATGCATTCCAGAACGCATTGCTTATTTCTAGAATGTGCACATTCTTATGAAAAAACACTGTGATCTTGCAGAACAGTTTTTGTCGTGCTAAAATCAGCCCCCTTCTTTACATATTGCCAATTTATGCCACAGGCGTTAATGTGTTTTTAAGGATAGCATAATAGCAGTCTCTTATCTCAAAGATTATTTTAAACATATTAATTCTTCCATAGCACGTTGTTCCAGACTTTGGAACCTACTGCTTGATTTATACATAATTTTTATTTTTTTAGGAATGGTAAACTTATTGAAGAAAATGAAAAATATATGCTAAGAGGAAGCAATACAGAACTAACTATACGAGATATAAAAAATATTGATGCGGGTCCTTATATCTGTAATGCTAAAAACAAAGCCGGAAATGACAAAAAACAGACATTCCTTCAAGTTTTTGGTAAGTACTGCATAGTATGTTCCATCCTTCCTTTTTAAATGTAAACAGTAGGGAACTGAGGTTATAATTCCCAATTTTCAGTGGAACAGTATTCCTGCGAGATGTCTACCGATGCAGCAAACCACTCTCTGTATAATTTCACAGCTTTTTCCTTCCTGTTGGCTACTTTAACCTTTACACCTAAATTTAATTTTGAAAAGACTATCTTCGGCATTTGCTTTTCTATTATTCAGATACAGTACAATGGAGTGTTAAATTGTTAATTCACTCTGGTTTTCCTTTAAAAGTTGGCTGCTTGCAAGAAAACCTAGAAGAGAAAGAGGGGAAACTTCTAAAAGGGGAAAAAACAGGTTATTTGGACTCCTAAGCAGTGCTTTTTTTTATAAGATGACACCATGCAGAGGTGTTGCTGATGTTTTTATTTGTTTTTCTTTCTTGATTTTTATTTTTTTAAGTACATGATTGCAGATGTAGTCACAAAAATATTGTCTGATCTGAGTTTCAAAGGATAAAAGTAATAACATGAAAACTTATTTCTCTCTCTGTGCTCTGCCACCCAGTCTGTGTTCATGATTCTCTCCTTTATATAGAACTGATAATTTCTTTGAGGTTTTGTGTAGCTGTAACCTAGTGAGACTAGGCATCTGTAAGAATGTAGAAAACCTCCCTCAGAATCATTGTGCAGGATAAAGGCTGTAGCTTACTTACAAAAAACCTACAAAAAGTAATGCTTTGGGGTTCTTTACATTAACTATATAGCTTGTAGTAGAGAGAAAGACCATTTATATTTGAACAGCTAAAGCATGTACTGACGACCATGGGAAATTAAATTTTAAGTCCTAGTTAAAAGTAATAGTAATTTATACAAAGTGAAGCAGTCCTAAGAGGAGAGGCTAATCTGGTCACTTGCACTGAAAGAGCCCAGCTGGCAGGTTGGATAATGCTGTCGTTTGGGATTTGGGAGCCTGCGGCTGGAGCCATGGTGTCGGGTGAATGGGTTAGCTCTGTCTCTGTGCCTTCCACTGTCTTTCCTGCTGGGGAGACTCTTCATAGCCCTCCATGCTGTGCTGTCTCCAGTCTTCCGTGCTCCAGATGGGTTGCCTAACCGTTGGTGTACTTGGTTGTTCTGAGGTGCTTGAAAGTTATTCTTAATTACTTTTCAAAGGAAAGAAGATGAAATACAATTTTAAATTTCATCCCAGCCTCAAGATGTACAGCATCTTGAAGATTTTTGTGGAAAACTAAACCATTTTATTCAATTGTATTTCCAAAATTGAAAAAAAAAATATTTGAAGGAATACAAAAGACTTGCTAGTTTTGATCGGAGTTCACGGAAGTTTCAGATAGGAATAATTTTGTGTGTTATTTGAGTAATTTTAAGTATGGCTGAAATTTACTCAGTTTTTGCCTGGGGCAAGGTAGCTTTTTAATGTGGGGAACAGGGAAAGGGAGACACCAGAGTCAGAGTGAGGGTTTCCTGTATACATTCTTCTGTCTTTTAATACCCACTATTCTGGGGACTCCCTGGAAAGCTAAATCTAAATGATTTAATAGATATCATGAGTTTGTTTAACCCTTTTTGAACCTACACATCCTTTTTGTTTCCATGATATCCTAAACTCCTACATTCCTTAAATCATTTCTTTCTTGCATGAAAAAGTATTTCTTATGTTTAAGTTTGGAGCCTGTTCATTTCTCTGGCTCATAGTTGTCATTTTAAGATAAAAAATGAAGAATAATTCCATATGTTCTTTACATCAAATGTGGTTTTCTATCTCACTAGTTCATTTATTTTCTAAGCTGCGAGTTTCCAGTCTATTTAGTTTCTCCTACTGTGGAAACCATTATGAATCTCTGAACCAGGCATTCCTGTACCTTTCTGGTTATAATCCCCTATTTGTGAAACGGCAAGGCACGAACGGCATGCAGGGCTCATGCCGTGGCGGGGACGTGGCTGTCCAGCAGCACAGCGCCGCTCCTGCTTTGGTCTCGGCGCCTTCTCCCGCGTTCTGTTTGCCTCTCTGGCTCTCCCCGAGTACTGAGCTGGTGTTTCCACAGAACTGTCTGCAGCGTCTCTTTCCTGAGTGGCTATAGCTAATCTAGAGCATGTCATTGAGTATGTATATTTAGAGTTATTTTTCCTGTGTGCTTTACTATTGGATATATTTAAATGAGATTATAATAATCTGTGTACTGTTAGTTTGACTTTAGGGAATAGTATCATAAATTAAGCCTCTTAGCTTATTTGTAATCTCTAGAACTCAGTGTAATTTTAGTCTACTATTGCCTTCACAAAGTTCACCTCTGCTTTAACTCTGAAAACGTGGAGCAGAGTTGTGTTTTCTCCTACAAAGAACTTTACGTTTTCTTTTGTCTCTTTCACACAGGTTAAACTCCCAGTCATATGTACAGCCAACAACAACTTATACTTTTGTTCCCCTTAAATGTATTTGAAAAACTGCAGTCTGAAAATGGCAAGGCAGATGGCTGATGATTATAGCTAAATAGTACACAAACAGCCAGTTTGTGTTAAAATGACCTATTAAATTACATTATTCTTTCCCACTCCATTAGCTTGCTTGTCTCACATACCTGCTATCTTTAATTTTAATTTACGATGCAAACTCCTTGGGGCAAGGACTATTGTTTCTACTACAACAGAACTCTGGCAGCGTTGAAACTTGCAATAACAGTAATGTAACCATAATGCAATAAAAATAACAGTAACATTATAGCATTCAGCATTTAAAATTTCTAGTACTCTGCACTTTTGAATGGACATGCCCATCTTAGTGCCATCCAACAGCTGCATATGTTTAGTTTACATGCGTGACCTAGATTTTTTTGTTAAACGTTTTTTTTTTTTTGTTTCCATATCAGTGTTAAAAAAAAGCTATTTTGTCCTCATATCAAATTCTTACTCTGACAGTTTTTCTGCAACACCAACACATGTATAGAAAGCTATAGGCACACACCCTGCTCTCCCCAATGACTTCATCTTTATTAGTGCGTTATATCTGTTCTACCTAATAAGATATAGAAGAGTAAAGAAAGCCCTGTTTCCCTCAGAGGATTTCTTACTGATCATGATTTGATAATCTCTGTCTGTCATCCTGTTATCTGCTATAGTTCTCTCTGTATCATTATCCATTACTACCTTAAAGATCTCATCCATATTAATACTTAGGACTTGTACTAAGTTTTTTGGTACAAATTCATTTATGTTTAGTCCTTCTGAACCCCTTGAAACCATAGGTGTTCTTCCTTGAATTCTTTAAAAAAATTTTTACCATTTGTCTCTGCTTGGTAACTAACTTTTTGTATCTCTTTCACCCATGCTATCCAGATTCATTGTTTTCTTTGTTTTGTTCTGTGATTTAATTAGCCATATATATATGTATATAAAAGTGTGTGTGTGTGTTTAGATACGTGTGAATTAGCATTTTGAATTATGAAATACCACATTTTTACAGCTATGAGCACCCCAACAAAAATTTCCAAAACAACATAATAAAAAGCAGTTGATTTAAGAGCGCTCAGGAAAATTCAATCCCTTCAAGCCTTCCTACATTGTCTTACTTTCTCAGACCTAAACATGTATTTCTTCATCATTAGTTCTCTAGAGTGATCGCAGTAGTGTTCATTTACCTTATAATAAAAAAATCTAACTAGGCTAAATGAAACAAGATTAGCTTTCATTAAAGACATATTTATGTTTTACAAGAATAGTGTTTATATTCTGAGGTTAGTTTTTATATCTTAATTTTGTTTGTTTTTTAGTTGTTCATCTCCACTCCTTAATCACTCAAATGCTTGGTTCTGCCATTCGATGATGCATAAACAGTTGAGGTTTCCAACAAGTTTTCTCTCTTCTGTATGTGTGCCATAGAAAGAAACATTTCTATGTCTAGAAATTTCTATTTCTAGAAAGAGAAAAAATATTTTCTCTTTAATCAAAATTGGTAGAAAAATTGGAAGGAGTTCTAGCATAAGTTAATTTGAAGTTCTCTGGAGTGTTAGGTGTTTTACCTACAAAATCAATGAGATGGTAGTCTGAGCCTATAAAAAATACTTCATTGGCATTTCAGTAGTTTCTGACAATTGATTTCATGAAAGTCAAATGAGGGAAAAATACCTCAAGAAGCATTACAAAAGACCCTTTAATTATTGTGTAGTTTAAGCATAAACTATTTTTATTTTCTAATTGTCTTTTTAAGTATAATCTGAATCGTGTATAGCAAGGAGGTTTTTGCAGCTGTATTCAATGTAACTTTTATTGGTTATTGAGAAAAGTATATGCTATTATTAATTTATTATCTGTCATCAGGCAGATGAGAGGGAATGTAACAGACCTCTTCTGTCTTATCCCTCTTAGATGTGTTCCAAATGTTAAAATTCAAAATATTTAGCGTAATTTAGGCCCCCAAAAGCCATGCATCTTGGAACCAAAAAGGCTGTAGTGAGTCTATAATGAGATTGGTGTGAGAGGTTGCCTAAATTTTTCCATTATTTTCAGGCTTAAAGACTGCATTCCTTTTACATTTATAGTACCTGGAGCACACCTAATTAGTTTTCCTTTGAGCTTAATAAGTAGACTAATATGTGTTTTTGTTATGTGTTTGGGGTTTTTTTTCCCCCTAAGATACTGTTCAATACATATTTGGAAGCTCGCTATTTAAATTTACTGATATCTCTAGAAAGGGAATCCTATGGATCTGTGTATGGAACTATCTGTGCCTGCTCATCCCAGATTATGAAGTAGACCAACCGCAGCTTTACACAGTGCAATTCATCAATTAAAAATACAGTGTCAAAAGTTCATACATGTTCTATATTCCTTCTTCCTCCCTCTTATGGCCTTACCTCTTTGGAACACCTCTACTTTTTAAAATAAAAATGATGCAATCTATAAAGGCAGTGAGGCCAATTCTTGCAGAAGACAAGTCTTAAATCCCTTTGAGTGTGAAGTGGTAATACCATTTTAACATGTACAAAGACTCAGGTTTATCATGCACTAAATCAACACTTCATACTGGTGTGTGTGTGAATCCTTATGATGTCAGGAATCAAGTTTCAGGAATCTGTTTCTTAGATATTTCCTTGTTGAGCTCTAACTTGTTTACTAAATTCAAATTGTGCCAGCAGTTTCCAGGAGGATGGTTTTGCTACCTGATTCAAATGTGGCTGTGCAGGAAGATAGCATAAGGGTGTGATGTGTCATATTAATCAAGAGATCCTATCAGGCAGCGATACAGACGTATACTAAGCCTCTCACCAGTAAATCCATGTTTGTATTAATAACAAGCTGTTTAAAGCAGTTCTTTTGATGAGATATAATCAGGACTATCTCAAGCTTTATATATGCACTGCTTCCCAAGTCTGATGAAACTTTTTGTAAAAGGTTTGGGTAGAACTCTGTGAATTCAATAAATTGTGCACCTTTTTCAAGAAATTGGTTGTAAGCAACTGATAACAAATCTAGAACATCAGATTGCTATCCATGTTCTTAAACTTTTTGGGGAGGCGGTATGTACACAGCAATGAGCTTAGCCCTTGTCTGAGACAAATCCAGAAGACACCAAGGAAGGAATCTGAAAGAAACTTGTTTGTTGAGGAAGTGTTAGAGAACTTAACACCAACCTTCTCTGCTCAGACAACAAACTTTCCAACCAGTAAATGTTATTTCTTTATTTGGCAGCATCACTCTGTTAATATTTTAAAAATGCATGTCTCATAATAAGCAGTTCTCTACCTTCCAAATAAAATAATTTTAATGAAGCTTAAGCATAACTGCTTTCTATATTCAAGCCTTCTTTCATTTCAGTCAGGTCATTCAGTTTACAATTTTTTAAGTACATAATAATATAAATATTTCAGTGTTTTTGATTGAAGAAACCAGCAAAGACCTGGAGGCTTCCTGGGTTTACAGTCCAAGACCCTGTGTTTTCATTTGCTTCATTTGCTAGAGTATGGCAAGCAAATACCAATTGAGTTTGAGAATGACCTTGTCAATTTAGAAAGAACGAGAAAAGATTTTGGGGTGGGGGAGGAGGGGAAACAACTGTTTCAGTATTTCTGTCAATACTTTTCTTGGCATTCTCAAATAAATATTGTTATTTACATGTACACTAAAATATTTTAATATTTTCTAATGTCCAAAATGTCATAAAAAAATAGTCAGTGTAAAAACTTCTAGTCAATAGCAAGTTATGACTTATGACCTACAAAAATGAAGCAATTAAATAATATCCCCCATATGAGGTCTCTTCTTCTTCCTAGTAATAACTGTCAGCTAGATATATTTGATGATTAATCAGTGCTTATTCCTTTAAATGTCAGCTGCTCATGTCTAAAATGTCAAGCTAAAACTTTTGTCTTGTAGTGATCCATTTGAAGAAAGCCTTAAAGAAATTTAGAATATAAGCCTAAGATTAAAAAGTAAAGAGTATTAGTTATATGTTTTAGAACATGCATCATCTTGAGCAGATCATATTGTTTGTCACGTTGTCCGGCTGGGGAAATCCTCTTGTTCTGATGGAAATAATGTAATTCCAAATTTTGCAAATTTCTGACATAAAATACTATGTATGATGCTTGGTTTTATGAGTGGTATATCTGCCATAGCTCTTTCCTTGTTTCCAGGGATGATGATATATCAAAAGAAAGAAAGGAAAGAACAGATTATATTGTAGCCAGGAGACATGGCTATAGAAATAGAGTACCTGAGTACCAAGGTAAAATATTTCATAGGCATTTGGATGGTCCTGAAAGTGAGAGTAATAACTGAAGTTATTTTGAAGTTTAACATAGTTATCTTTTGTCACAAGTTCTTTTTTGTAGTTCCTTCAACTGATATCCCTTGTTACACCACTGAGGAGAGTTTCAGATTTTCTCAGCCAAATTGATGTCCTGCTGTAATGCTTTTCTTACTGCCTTCTACTGCATCCAATAAAGCTGGATACAGTTGACGTTTCAAGAGCCCCTGATCAGTCAGGGTATTTTCTTTCTGCACAAGATGTCACTCACCATAGATTATATCTTAATGAAGCAGGATATTAGTGCAGTGCTTTGTTAGGTAAAATATTACTTGTTTTTCATCCCTATGCAGTAAACACACATAGATTATTTGTAATAGTCAAGGGTGAACAGACAGTAGACAAGCAACAGAAGGAGTATGGAGATAAGGAATGAAAGTGAGACCAAGAATGGTGTGGTGGAAATGGATAAAAGAGAGGTAGGTGATGTATCTGGACATAGCAAGTTTGAACCTATTTTTATTATTTTTGTTGTTGATGCTGAATGCAGCATCTGTGAGACAATGGTCATAAATGAAATAGTGGTCATAAAATGAAAAAGGAGACTAGGCATAAGAAAAACATTCTTCACCGTGAGGACAGCCAAGAACTGCAACAGACTGATGAGAAAAGCTATGCAGTCTCTGTTGTTGGCATTTTTCAAGGTAGTGCTCAACAAATCCCTAAGCAATCTGGTCTGAACAGGGTCTGACCCCTGCATTGAGGAGGAGGTCAGTCAAGATGACCTCCTGGAGTCTCTTCCAACCTGAATGATTCTGTTCCCCTTTTGATTCACTAACATAAGCCAATATTACTCTTCTGCATTGCATACACTTTAGTAACCCCATTAGGAAATAGGTTACCTCTCTTGTTTATTTTCTGCTTCATATAGTAGTGCTTCCTCAAAAGCAAAACTCAGGAAAACTACATAGAAAATATATTATCTTCAACAAATGTACTTATTGTTGACAAAGTCAATGTTAAGAGCTGTCAAAATTTAATTCACTCATGTAAACTTGCTTTTGGGTGTAAACATATTGAATCATATTCTTATTACATGATTACATGCTAGGTTTTCCACTGGGATGAGTGTCTCGTTCAATGTGTAAAGTGGATAGGTTCAGAGAAAATTATTAATGGTTATATATAGAGTGCTAGGTCTAAAACATTTTTTATGAAGATACTTGAATGCCATGGAAGAGAGTAATATTCTATGTATAGTTCTACAACAGAGTTCTTGTATGATATTGTACAGATAAGTCCTCTAAATAAAAGTGTTGACATGTAACGGGAAATTGTATTGCATATGTAAATAACCTGACAAGGTACAGTATAGATTGAGAGCTGTAGTTGCTGTGTACTTGTAGCTATAAAATGGAATGATTTGAAGAATGCAGACAATATCTGGAATTTTTTAAATGTATCTTGTCACCAGTTTACTCGGTAAGTAAGGATGAATAGCTTTGTATCAGAGGACTCTTCGGTTCTTAATAGTGTTAATACCAGTACAGTATGTTTGTTATTGGGGATTTTGTTAAATTCAGTAATTTGTGTAAGGCAGTTAGGTATTGCTAGAGATCAAAGTCCAAGAATATTACAAATTATTCAGAAAAAAGAAAGAATTATTATCTGAAGACAAACACAGATTCTCATAGAATCAAAGAACGCCTGAGGCAGGAAGGCACCTCTGGAGACCATCTGTTCCAACCCCCGGCTCAGAGCAGGGTCAGCCAGAGCAGGCATCTCAGCACCGTGTCTAGCTGGGTTTTGAGTATCTGCAAGGATGGAGACTCCACAGTCTCCTGGGCAGCAGCTTCTGCTGTTTAGTCACCCTCTCAGTAAAAAACGTTTTTCCTCTTCCTTTCAATTTGTGCCCATTTTCTCTTGTCCTGTCACTGAGCACCACTGAGAAGATTCTGGCTCTATCTGTACTCACCTCTATCAGGTATTTATACATATGGCTAAGATCCCTGGAGCCTTCTCTACTCAAGGATGAATTGCTGGCTCATCGTCAACTTCTTGTCCCCCAGGACTCCCTGGGCCCTCTCTCAGAGCTGCTTTCTAGCCAGTCAGCACCCAGCCTGCACTGGTGCATGGAGTTATTCCTGCCCAGATGGAGGATCATAATGAAATCGTTGAATGTTTGCTTCATTCCTGAAGTGCCAGAGAGTAGCAAGGGCTGGCTGGTCCCTAAGGGACAGGGAGCCAGGAGCAAAGCACATGAACACAGTCACCAGGGCAGGGGCCTCATCAGCCAGGACCCATCCCACACTACCCCAGCGAGGGAGCAGGCAGCCCCAGGGGTGTCAGCCATGCTGAGCCAGGAGTCCAGATCGTCAGATGTACAGAAATGGTTGTTGTGCAACTTGAAGTCAGAAAAGTTGATTGCTCTTACAGATGGTAACGTTAAACCTTTAGTTAGTCCTAAGTAAAAAAAACATGAATGTGCTTTAACGAAAAAAAAGTGGTTTAAGAGATAGACTTTGACATGACATTCTTTGCACGGGATGAGTAATGTAATTTGTATTTTTAACAGTACAGCCTCAAATAATACAACTTAAAAATGAAACCACGTTTGAGAATGGGAAAGCCACCCTCATCTGTGAAGCAGAAGGAGAACCTATCCCAGAGATTACTTGGAAAAGGGCCATTGATGGAATAACTTTCTCTGAAGGTGACAAGGTAAATCAGCCTTTAATGTCTAAAATATCTAAATATTTATCATCTGGCTAATGTTCTTTTTGTAAGCAGAAAATTAATTTAGAGATAGATTAATTCCAGGTTCCTCTGGAATTGGAAGGAATTGCTGCTTTCCAAGGTAATGAGAGAGGCGTGGAGATTCTAAATTTTAAATTAAAAAAAGAAAAAAAAAGGCAATTCAAGTGCTGAAAGGTAATTCATCTCATCAGGCCTAAATTTTCATACATAATCCCTGCTAAGGGTTTCAATTTTGTCTTGATCATAATGGCTACCCATAGCCCTTCTTGACTATATTTGCACTCTGTCCAGTATTTCTCAAAATGCAGTGAAGCTTATAGAAATCTGAAATAAAAAATTCTGAATACGTCACAGTATTCTTTATTTCCCACTTCTGATGGGTTTTTTTCCTATTTTTCTCTTTTCTTATATTTTTCCTCAAACCGAGCAAGTGGTCTATAACTACAAATTGAGCCTATTTTCCCATTTTGTTTTCCCATTTTCATGTTTTATTACAAAAGTAAGTTGAGTAGAGAAAGATTACAGTATGACAATGAGGAAAGTAAGTTACTGTGAGAACAACACCTGTAATTAGATGGAATGGTGAAAGCAAAAGGGAATGGTGTAATGTTATTCCTAACCATGCAGATAACAACCTGTTTTTAGAGAGCTCTTTTTCTTTTTCCCTTTTTAAAAACAATTTTCTTTTAGTATTGGAACAATTATTTTCTTCTTAATTTCCTTACATAAACTACAGAATATGTCTACAGCCATCCTTCTGGCTGGCTAATTCAGAATTTTTGATCCAGATAATCAAATAGCAAAAAAGCCTTCTTGCAGGTGTTTGTATATTCATAGCTGTTGCCTAAAAAAACAATTGACAAACCTATACAGCAATCATGCTGCTGAGGGAATTAGATACATAGTTAAGTCACTGAGTTTATAGGGAATTGCTGTATATTAAGGAATTATGTAGTTCCATTATTTGTGTTCTGAAGGAGAGTGTCTGGTCTACTCTAGTCTCTGACTCGACCTTTCCTGGAATTGAGGCAGTTTATGTCTACCATTTTCCTGCTCTGTGATTCCATTTTGGAGCAACATAATCGTATTTATATAATTTTTTTTTTCTAATAGTTTTGCATGAAAACAAAACAGTTTCTCTCTTCCTACGTATTTCAAGACAAAGGTCATCTTTCTGCCCCACAAAGACTACCCTTGGTTCAAAGGTTACACATGTAGCCTTTCACTTATGTTTGGACTATTCCTAAAATAACTTTGTTATATCAGAAATTGAAAATGAAAGCAAATCGCAGAACCAAGCTAAAAAATGTTGGTGCAGTTGAAACCTGAAATTTATCCAGTGCTTATATAGGACAGTATTACATTCTTAATTGAAACTGCAGATGGTTAAACTGTCTAGACATGTTACTGTAGCATTTTCTGAACTGTGGTTCAACTGAATAGTACTGACAACCAAACTAAAACCTACATTCAGTTTCTACTAGTGTGCTGACGTACTGTAGGTGCAAGATAAAAAGAATGAGAATAAATGCAATTGTATGGTTTCCTTTTGTTCTTGCCAATGAAAGAACTCTATGTGTATTGCTCATGGGAGAGTTTTTGCTGAATGTTGAATAAATGTTCTGAAATACTGTATACGTTCTTGAGCTGTAAAATATGCTGCTGCGTTTGCCCTGTGGTCCTCCAGCTCTGGATGCCAAAGCCTTGGCTTGTGCTTTGCTACCAAATTAGGTGAATAGGGAACAAAACTGGCAGTGATTAAATTATTGAATAATTGTTGAATAATATAGCAATGTTTTGCACACAGAAAGAGAAGGAAAAGGTGAACTGAAGAAAATGGGAGTGGTTTGTAACATAGTCTTTAATTGCAATTATTACTTTTATGTGATAACTTTTGAAGTCATGTCCAATCACCAGACATACTTGCATAAACATAGAAATTGTCATCTACATTCAGTGAATTCATCTTTTGAATTTTTTACCAGTTTTAAAACATTTTTGATATAGATTGCGCTTTATCTAACATTTTTGTTGAACTAAGAATATCTTTAGGAGATGAATTTTTTCTGTAGAAGGTAGAACTACTGCTCTAACTATAATATTAACATGATAATGTAAAAAAAAACACAGGAAGTGTTGTTCTTATTTTTTAATTATACTTTTATTACTTTTAGTATGTAGCTCCTCAATCACGTTATTTTTGTTTTGCTAAAATGCAAGCATACCTTGTGTGGATAAGGAAGAAGGCTGAATGTAAGATCATTCTTAGCCTGCATGGATTCAAAATGTTTTCTACCAAATGATAGGTAGATCTTATAACCAGGACATAGGCTTTTCTGAGTTTTGAAATTATTGTGTTCAAATGAATGGAAAACATGCACCGAAGTCATAGATCAAAGAAATAACCCTGCTGGGTTTAAGGAGGATAATGTTAATGAGTAAGAGGTCTATAATTATCTCTTGGGAAAATATAGCTTTGATAAAGGATTTTCAGTGAATCAGAAGTGTGTATTTGAAAGTTGAAGCCGAGTGAATTCAAACCAGAAGCAAAGCAGCCTGTCCCTCTCTCCTTTTATCAGTTAGCCTTTGGAACAATCTACCACACAGTGTGTGGTCCCTCTTTCATTGAAAATAAATGGGACCCCTTTGAAATAAAGGGGTCTTTTCCCTTCCTCTGATCTCTCTTGAAAGTTTAGATGGAAAGTTTTCCAGGAGGTCACATTAGATGGCCTCTGTAATCCTTTTATGGCTTTATAACCCATAAATACATAGGAGTGAGTAAGCCTGAGTAAATGAATGATTATGCGTGACAGAAGGTGTTTGGCTCACCCTTAAAGGTTTGAAAATGGAAAGAGAGGTTTAGTCCAAGACCAGAGCTTCATCTGCTGTTGCAATGTCAAGCCAAAACTCTCTGCTTGGTGCAGGTACTCTGCCTCTGCGCTTCTAGTCCCTGACTCCCCAGCATCGCACGTCTTTTCACTAACGTGCCAACCTGGCCATGCCCCTTTCGGCTGTGATTCGGAATGGCATGTTCCTACAGACCTCTGTGCATCCAGCAGGCCTGGCCTTTTTCCCAGTAAAAAGAGGAGGCAGGAGAAGAGTTGCTTTTTGTAGCACAGAAGGAAGGATAGTGATTGGATTTGATTTGCTGTAATCACTTATAAAATAGATTTTGGACATGCACATGCATATCCCTGAAGGAGAGCATATCCTGATTCTCTGATGCAAAAATGTCATTGATTCCTGTGCATACTGCAGAAGTGTGAGGGCAGAGTTTCATGCTCTACTTTCCTAGTATCTAATTCTAGCAGAAATATGAAAGCTGACCAATGTTGTTTGTAATTACCATTTCAAGCCCTGTTTTGGAATACAAATGACAATAACAGATGGGGCTTGATATGAGACAGTAGTTCTACTGTTTGCATGTGTCCAAAGAAACAATCTTTACACTGAAGAATTTATGATCTAAACATGTAAAATGAATGAAAGAAGTCAGTGCAGAGAGGTCACAGTCTGGTTTCTGATACTCAGTTTTGATAATGCCTCGTGTGGGGGGGTAACTGTTTAACAAAAAACCCAAACAAACAAAAAGAAAAACAAACAGAAAAAGAATTTGCAACTTGGGTGTTGGATTTAAGATATATCCAAAATGATGCTGTGTTTTGTATATATTTGATACAGATTCACTAAATGTCTTTGAAAGACCTTACACTATTCTTCTTGTATCCACAAGTAAAAATATCTCTGATTTTTAACTTTATAATGAAGACTACAGAGAGAGCTTGAGTTCTGCTTCCTTCCGTCTACTTACCATTTCAATAATAATGTGGGTGTCCCCATGACATTTCTTGTGACATTGTTTCTAAATATTGCGGAACTCAGACCAGTAATTAAATTATTTTCCAAGTTTGAATTCTCTTCATATTACCATGCAAATCATAACTATTTGGAGCTTGTAGAGTTTTTCATCGTTTCCATGATCAGGCAATAGGCAAAGGTAAAGGGTTTGGGGTTTGTTTTGTCTTTTTCTTTGAAAGCTCAGTTCTGCTTTTCCCCCAAGCCTTATAACTCCACTTCAGCTATTACAAATGTTAATAAAAAGAATCTGAACATTTTTTTACTCCCTGTATATGCTATTGTCACTGCACAAAAAGAAGCAGTGTTACAGTATCAGCGAATTGTGTTACCTTTCTTTTGAGATAATGATGAGAGCTCTGTTACATTCTTGTTCATCAAGGATCAGGTCTTTACTTGAAACGAGTCACTCAAAAAGAGGAAACATAGATGCATCTAGGGTATTTTAGTTGATTCCAGGAGAACTATTTCTTTTTCTGAGCTATACAAATCCCAGTCTTTGTAAATTAATCTCAGGAACTTTTCTCCTTTGAATAGTTGGAAAAAATGTAAGGGGCAAGTCTCCTTGCCTCATTGAAGAAAATTGTTATATCCTGTTTCACCTACATGTTGTGTGAACAGCTTCTACTTACAATATCATAGAATATTTTTCCTGTTGTAATATTAGCACAGGCCTGCAAGCCAGAACAGTGTATGTAGGCAGCTGCAATTGTGTTTGATTATGCAATTGAGAGACTCTGCAAACAATTCAATCAGGCATCAAAGATTTTTTTATTTTGTTTTTAACTCCAAAATGAATCATTGTGGGCTTCACATGTTAAAGCTATGAAATAGAAGAGTAAGAATATTGTGACTGGAAGGAGAAGGTCAATAAATGGACTTGAGAGTGAGTAGAAAGCAGGAGGGTGGCCTTAAATGTTAGGTAATTAATGCTGTTGAGAATATACAGATTTATGCCCCGTGATATATGCTAAACATGGAGCGCATATGAGCACTGAATAGTATACTCTCACCAGTCATCTGATCCATAGAAATCTGCGTATGTTTTGGGGCTCCTTCGTCTTCTCTATGGCATGTTCAGCTACGCTAATATGGAGTTGGGACAAACTCTTCAGTTAACTAGAAGGAGCTAAAAGTAGAGTGTACAGTTTTGGGAGGTGACAGTACTTTAGCAGGAAGATTGATTTTGGAGGATTAAGATCATATGCAGTTAGAAATAAAGAGCAGCTTTCCTGGGTGAGCTGAGAAAGCATTGCAGTAGGAAAGCTGCAAGTCAATGTGGATATTTCAAAGTCCTTAAGTAGCCTCTGAGTTCCACACACTCCTTTAGGTAACGATATCTGCAGCGATATGTAAATGAAGCCAAAACTGAAGACAGAAATTTTTTTGGTGTACCACAGCCTCTTCTTCAATGCAGGCTTGGTTCATGGTTATATTGACAACTCAATACTGGATCTCAGCCACATGGCCAGAGGGCCCTTAAGATTTCGTCTTTTAGGAGAGAAATTAAATGCTCTGTTCCCCAGAGTAGACCCAAATGGCTTTACATACACACGTCCATATATGTATTCATGTTGCGTGGATGACTGTATTGGTGTTACACTAGCTCAGAATTCTCTCATTTCTGCAAATTTTTCCTTTCAGTAAAACTTTCAGGTCACTTTTGACTGGGACAGAATCAAGTAAGCGGAGACAAAGCCGTTGATTCTTTAAAGATGACAAAAAGCCAAGAAAATGTAAAATTTCATACCTCTTCTGTATTAAAAGTTTAAACAACCTAGGGAAAGAAGGATGTTTATTTATGAACATCACTAATTTAATCAAATGTTTAACATGATACCTAAACTTAAATTAAGTACAAATTTTTTACCCATTCTGTAAATGGATAATCCTAATTCTACGTAATTTATATTTCAAACTTAAAAATGTCTCCCATTTAATCCATTTGCTTATGTACTACCTATGCAGCAAGTAGGGTACTTTCTGTGGGTTGAGATGCTGCATTTACTGCCTGAAATAAAGCCATACAGGCTGGGAAATGGCATTTCTTTCCCTTCCAATATTAGGTTTTCCCATTTAGTCATCAGTGGTGATATTCCGTCTATTACACTAATGAAGAGTGAAATTATCAGGGAACTTTTTATGGACCAATGTTTCCTACGATACCAGTGCAGCTTGGGCTTGAACATTCAGTCATTCTTTCCACTACACAAAAGATTGTTTCATGAGCTTCTGCCTAAGTATCAGTTGTATTATCTGCTAACAGTTTAATAACTTTCAGATAGCTGTTACTTGTCTGATGAAATAGAGATCCTGCATCTGATGATACATTAAGTGATACAGCCACGCTTTATAGACTGGAGTCATTTGGTAGTATTCACTGAGGTACTACAGGCCATTCTCCAGAGGCTTCGGAAATGTTATGTTTTCTACGTACCCTGGAAACTCATAGGAAATGAGCACAATCAATGCCACAATCAGCAGTGGAATGCTGGCAAAATGTGTTTTACATTATTAAAACCTGTCAGCAGTTTTTCTGACCTGAAAGGCAGTTTGAATACCCTTGTATACTGGGAGAAAATAAGTATTTAGACTTTTGGCAAAACCAGGATGAAAGCAAGTGGCCTGGATTCTATTTTTCAGTCTGTTGTTTGTTTTGTTTAACAAATTATCTAAACTCTGTGTAATAACTAGTTCTTAATAATTTATTAATGTCCTTAGTATGCTGTTAAAAAAAACACATTTTCCTATCATATTTTCACTGTACCATGTCCCTGTGTGCATCTACTCATACACTATCTTTCTATTAATACCAGTTCTCAGATTTCAAACACAGCCAAGTTATGGCAGTTTAACATGACAGTGCTGATGGACCAGTGTATGTCTATCATCTGTGTAGTTAGGAGGCTGTGCAACTTAACCTAAAGCATAATGCAAGAGTCTTGCTTCTTTGCATTGGGAAAAATGAAGACTGTTTGCACTATCCCTTACTGACAGCTTCTGAAATTTAGCAAACAGTATTTCTTAGGACTGCATAACTGAACCATAGGTCTGAGCTCTGATTAATGGCCAAAATAACTCCCATCTCTGCATGGACTCAACCTGTGTTATTAACATTTCTAAATGTTGCAATAACATAAATAATGGTATCAACAATAAGATGGTTTTTGTCTTTCTATAAACTTCTGCTTGTACAGATCAAGTTGTAACATTTATGCCAAAGGTTGATGAATTAATAGCATGTGGTAATCTATACCTTACTGCAAGCTGATCATCTAATATGCTTTAATATATATTATAGGTAGCTGATATGTAATGTTAAAGCCCTTAAGTTTATATTACTTGGTAAAAATTGCTTGAATTAATATACTACTCTATCAACATACCTCTTCTTAAAATAGTATACAAAAGTGGATATTTAATATAGAAATTTCCATTAAGAATACAGTTTTGTGAATATTTAGAGTTCTAAACTGAATAAATACCATTTTACCAGCACATTTCAGAAGCCTCATTTGGAGTTATGGTCTGTTGATCAAAATATATTTTCTGTTTTAATTTAGAAAATACGAAAATAAGCTACATTGGCTTCCTTTAGAGCTTTTAAATGTAGGGGAGGAAAAAAGAATTAGCATGTATACTGATTAGACAAACATAATATTTACAGTATGGAACATGCAATGTTATTTAGACCACAGTTATCACTGCTTCCTTATCATAGATTCAAAGTTATTTCAGTAATGTCAAAACTGTAGTAATCTCTATTGAGATAAAAGTATCACTGTCTCACCCAAAAGCAATACTGTAGGCATTTAAAATTAAGATCTCTAAGAACTTTAAGATTCACGGATATTCTTTAAGAATTCCTGAACTCACAGGTCATTGTATTTAGCAAATATGCCCTAATTATGTTAAATATCTTTACAAATTCTGTATGAAAATGTACGGATTTACATAAACAGATTAGTCCTTTTGTCTTTATTACCTTTATCATCCTATTTGTTAAAATGAAATTGTGTGGTTTTAAAACATTACACATGCATCATTCACCTTGTAACAAATGCCAAAATATTAAATAACATCAAGCTTTTTTGCTCATGAGATATCCTCAGCAAATGTATTTTTTGGCAATTTTATTGATAACTTTGTTTCTTGGGTAAGACGTTGGGAGGTAGTAGCTGTACAAAAGAGAAAGAAAACTCTTACCCCTACCAGCAGCCCACCAAGAGGCCATTTGCTGCCCACAGCCTCCTCTGCTGCAATGTGGGTCCTTCCTACAGGCTGTGGTTCTTCATGAGCTGCTCCAGCGCGGGTCCCTCCCACAGGGTACAGCCCTTCAGGAGCAGACTGCTCCAGCGTGGGTCCCCCACGGGCCACAGGTCCTGCCAGGAGCCTGCTTTGGAGGGGGCTCTCCATGGGCTGCAGCTTTCTTCAGGGCATGTCCACCTGCTGTGGCGTGAGGTTTTCCATGGGCTGCAGTGTGGATATCCACACTCCACCATGGACCTCCATGTGCTGCAGGGGGACAACCTGCTTCACCATGGGCTTCTCCATGGACTGCAGGGGAATCTCTGCTTGGGTTCCTGGGGCACCTCCTCCTTCTCCCACCTAGGTGTCTGCAGCGCTGTTTCTCACACTTTTTTCCTCACTCTTTTTCCTCTCCTTCCTCACGCAGAAACTGATTACCTTCCTCCAGGCCTCCCTCTCCCCTCCCAATTTGCCTGCATACCTGAGAATTCTAGAGCTATGACTAGTTCTTTTAGCTGTGATTAATTTATCCACATAGTCTCTTCAGTTTATGTGTTGTTGCACATCTGTTTCTTCAGCAATGTACTACGCATAACTTCCGATAATTTAATTTAATAATATATACTTCTTGAGCTTCCTAACTTGTGCAGTTGAGTAGGAAATGCTGTAAGCCTACTGAAAATAAGCTATAGATTGGCTCTAGGGATTTGTTTCTCAGTGATACTTTCCCTAGCAGAATGACAGGGGTTTTTGTGCTGCCATGTTGCAATCTGCTTTCCAACTTGTTTCAAACTCGAGTAGCAGCACATTTTTCCATAATAGTTTCCACCCAATTTGACTGAGATGTTCAGCATAATCTTTTATTTATATCTGTAAATATAAATAAGTTTAGAAATGTAAATAGAGAAACTCTATTGGATGAAACCAATTAACTTGAAAACAAATATTTCTATGCTCTTTCAGATATGTACAGGTTAGCTTATTTCCTCCGTTTTGCTTGCTACTGCAATAATTTCCTGTTGTTTCTTCAGTTGCAAAAAGCCCTACAGAATTATCGGGGTTTGTGAGCAAAGACTTTTTGATCTGTGGGATCTGGATCTGTGTCCTCTTGTAGACAATTCCCCTGCTCCTCATGACTCAAGTTATGCATTTCTGGCTTTCTCTGCCTTTCCTTCCCCTACAGAAGCCTTGCTGCTTATATATCCCCCTCCAGGGCTCCACCTCGTCCCAGTTTCCAGACAGACTTCCTATCTGCTGTCTAGCCATAGTCATTTTAATAAAATATATATCACCTTTATATAAAAATTTACATCACCGTTACAGAAAACTGGAAATGATCCCAAGCTGCATACAACTACTTGAACAAACCAGTAAGAGAAACTCAAATTGTGATCCCTTCTCCTCTGCTCCCCCTTCCCCCCCCAAGAAAGCACGTGTTGTGCTGCTCTGTGGTATATAACCGCATACCTTCACCACATCAGTTATTCCTGCAACTAAAGCTAAACTGCGTCATGGTTTGAACCTGAATTCTATGAAAATGAAATGAATGTATATACAAATGCATTAAGCTCAGTTTGAGATTCGTGGAGTAGTTGTCATTTTAAAGGTTATCTTATATTCTTACAGAATAGTTTTGTGAGCAAGAGTGGTATACAACCCATATTTATCCAAGAATTTGTTATTGGTCTAAGTAATGTTTTATCAGTTTAAACAAAATAAAACAAACAATTATTCTAAGTCCAGTTACAATGTTATGAACACTTTAATCCAAGTTATCTGAAAATTAACATTACAGTTAAAATTGTTATGCAAAAGCTTCCTATTTTTCTTTTCATTGTTGTAGTCACCCTTCCAGTATTCCCCTGAGACCCAAGGTTTACAGTGCTTGTTTTCCTTTTAAAAAAAAAAAAAAAAAAAAAAAAAAGAAGGGAGAGAAGGGTTGACAATTCATTAGCATCCTAAATTCTTCTCCAGGGCAAAATGACTTAACCTCCCACCCTAATCCCTTAAAAAGAAACCTAACCAAAACCATGCTTTCTTCCCTGCCTTAGGTCAACTTGAAGTTATTTTTGTCCATTTTGTACTGCAGTCAGCTTACATACTTTGTCCTCATGGATTTCCAGCTACAGGGTTTTTTGGTTTGGTTTTTGCTTTTTTTTTTTTAACCTGCTTTCACCTGTTACAGTACAGAACTGCCTCCTCCAGTCCCAATTAAGGTAAAGAACTAACGTCTGTTAGTTAGACTTTTGTTATACATGGTACTTAGCACAGAGCTAAGCAGAAACAAATTCAGGTAGTTACCTGATGACTAGGGACTTGCAATCATAAAGCAAACTGAAATCACCTCAGACCGAGGCAACCCCTGGCAAGTCCCGAGGCCCTGCACTGGAACAGTGCAGAGCTTTTACTAGTAATAGGAGAATCATACTTACAGGGCTACAATCCCTGCCTGAAGGACAGCTGGGATCCTAGTGCTTGATATTTCCTTGTTCTTTCACAGTTTTGTAACTCGCTCTGTATGGGCAGTTCGGTGTAGTACAGTGCCATAGTTTCACCGTACTAGTTTTTCTACAGCTGAAGTAATGTTTACTTCAGATTTGAACTGACCCAAACAGAACCAGGACCAAGTTGAAGTTCCTAGTCAGAATAATCACACTTGTTGCTACTGATGCTGTATATATTTAATAGTGATTGTTCTTGTACAGATGCACAGAGATTGAGTAATCACTGAAGAATAAATTCTGGCAAATCACAGTTAGTATTTTAAGTCTGAGCCGTCTTAGATCCCATATGGGTACATGTTAGGAGCCCTATGCTTATGCTAGAGTCTTCCCTTACTCATTCTTTGCAGGAAGGCCCTGTGACTCCAATTTGCACTGAAGTTATAAACACTTCACAACCATTTTAAAGATTTAGAAAGCTGGGGTATAATCACCTGTGTCTCATTCTCATTTATCCAAAGAATCAAGTTACAATAAGATTTGATTGTCTAAAGAAAGACGTAATTGTATAGTAAAATCGTTATTTTTAGTGGCTGTTTTATGTGAGGTCTGTATTGAATAAGAATGTTGTACTTAATGGTCTTATTCCTGAGCATATGGCCAACGCTAATGCTTATTTTCCTCTACAAGTTTTTTTCATATGATGCTAATATTTTTGTCATTAATAATCACCAGCCATTTCTTTTTTGTGATTTGCATCTTTAGCGGAAGTAATCTTGAATGGCTGATCATCATACTTTCTCTCTTTATTATTTTTCTTTTGTACTCTTTTGTGACTAAAAACCAATCAAGGAAAGAAGTTCGGTTTTCTGTTTCATGTCTTAGTAAGTGGTTTTGGTGTATTGGATATCCCGTGTCATCTCATTACGTAACAGCTTAAGTTTGAAAGAAATGCCAGCATGAATCAATCAAATATCAGTTCATAATTCTAAAAGTTATATGAAGCTTTCAAGAATACATTTTTCCTCAGATTGTACATGCTGTTAACAACCTGCATAGAACCCGCTACTATTTCCAATCTGAATTCTTTAAAAGTAACTGCTATGTCTGCAGATGAACAGAAAATCAAAACAACGATATTTTTTTCTTCAAGATTAGTTTTTTGTGGCTTCCCTGGTGTTACACTATAGGTCTACAAACAAATTCAGGAATTTGCAGCATGCTGACGTATATATTTAATGAGCTGCAGTTCTAAAAGAATCACAAGGTCTCCTATAAAAATCACTGAAGTCCAAGACACTGCCGTAGCGTTATTCTGATTCACTGGACATTAAGGCATATGCACGTAGCAATACTCTGGAATTTTCTGCTGTCTCCAACAGGTGCATGGATAGAATACATTTACCTGAAGAGAATGGGAAATATTGTGAATATACCATCCATAATCCAGAAGGGAGCTTCCATCAGCTTCTACACGATGATGGCTGTTGTGACTAACAGCCCTTTCTCATCATCAAAGGTAGATTTTCAGACTAGGAATTGCTGGTCACTTACATTTAATGGACTTCTGGAATTTTATCATCATTTAGTATCAGCACGTCAGTATCAGGTTGCAGAAGTTCTTATCTTTCATGCTGCTTCAAGGAACAGTTTCATGAGCAATTATGATCTGCTTAAATCTCACATATAAGAAACATCAGCCTGAAGTATGCGATCTGAAGTTTTCCTCTCATGGATATCAACACAACCCAAAATCAGAAAGCTTCCTAAAAAAATTGTTATTCATGAAATTCCAAAGATGATTCTGTTAATCAGTATTTGTTTTCTCCTTGAAAATTCGGTGATGCGTACTCGGAACATGACCAAGAGAACATAATGAGTTGGCAATTTTTGACAATTTGATCTGAAGAAGGAAGAGCTAGCCATAAAATTAAAAAGGTTCTTCCCTACCCCACCCCACCCCACCCCTGCCGCAATGTGAGGATCTTCTACCATGTACATCTGCAGCAGTTCCTTTGGAGGAACTTGAAAAATTTCTGCAGTTTTTACTCAAGTTGTATGTTCTCACAATGACTGCTCGAGTATGTTGCACTGTGTTTTACAATAGAAACAACACTCTCAATTCTAAGCCACTGTTTCTTCATCTTTTCTGTTGTTGACACATGCAATGCACGTCCAAAATAGCACTGAAGTACACAAGGAGTCAGAAGACCTATTTGGCAAATATGTGACAGGCAAAACTGACCTGCAGTGGTGTAACTATGGACAGTAATGGCACCTGGATGACAAATAAGCTTTAAACATTAGAAGAAAAACAAATAAAGGTATTTCAACTTGTCTAGATTTTAGATGTAGGGATTTTTTGCTTGCAGTCTTGCACTTGGACTTCAAGGGATGAAGGAGTACTCTGTCAGCCAAACGGTAAACTCTGTAGGAGGGAAGATGATCAACACAAAGTCACAGCTGCCTTAAGCATCCAAGTAATATTACCAAAATCCAGCTACAAACGAGTCACTAATTTCTGCATCTGTTCTCCCCTTCCACTCTTGCTTTCAGCCAACTCAAAATGCACATTTTGGCAGCCATACAACTTCATCTCATTTGGTGCTACAGTTCCTCAGTAGGAGTTGGAGAAATGGTTGATAAATCAAACTCAACCACTAATCACACCATCCACCTCTCCCCAAGTACAGTTTTCTACAATTGAAAAAGAATGACAATTTCTAAGCATCATAATCAGCTAATCCTCCCCTTCTGAGAAATTACACTTTTTGAAATACAATGGCAATGGAATTGTGCAGATTGAACACTCCATGGTACCTAAATAAGTTATTCTGTCTCAGAAGCTGTTCTTGTCTCTTTGTGGGTGTTGTACTCTCATCACATCCCTATTCTCTCTAGTAATCATACCCTGAAAACTGCGTACCTTCTCTGCATGTGGAACCCTTGAAATACACGGTTATCATCATTCTGGTACTGCCTTGGGAGCTCTGGAACATGGTTTTGGAGCTGTGCATCGACCAGTCAGGTCAGCATCAGACGGGCAGGACTTCGGGAATATTCACGTGTGGAACTACAAATCATGTGAGAAGTTTGGGAAGCAAGAGCATGACAGAAAAAGTCAGGTAGTAGCATAGCATGTGTAGCATGACAAGAATTTTATCAAAATCAAACACATGTACTTACTTTTACAGAATCTGTAGAATTAGTCTCAAGTGATGAGATACCTCCCATTTTATGATTAGTGTAGGATTCATTTGGGTTAAGCTACATATTCTGAGTAAGAATATTGCAAGTGCAGGAAGTTCTCACCCTTTGGTGGGTTTTTTTTTTCAGAAGGCACTTTTTTATACTTCAGAGTTGTCATGGATAATTTTACTTGGAGACCTGTGTAGAATAGTTTTGTTTTCTTTGACAATGACAGAGAACTAGACTGCTATCAGTATTCAAAATAAAAGGTGTTTTTCTGTGAAATGTTAAATTCTTATTTTAGGGAATGTGTTTTTAATGTGGATAAAGTCACAAAGTCAACTGTACCTGAGCTGTACCTATCAAAGGCTCTGCTGAAGATTTGTCACTTGTGTTTTAGCTTTATACTGGGGGGGGGGCAAAAAACACCACCAACCCCCCCCAAAAAACGGCTTTTATTTCTGAATTCTATGAAATTCTCTGATTAACAATGATGATGAAAAATACGTTGATTCCTTAAGATTTTATTATGATTTCCAAAATGTTGTAAAAAGGTAACTTCTGAAGACCTTGTCTGTCTTTACCATGTTCAGGGCACACAATGGTCTGTTTATTGAAATTATTCTTCTAATGTCTTAGAGTGTAAACACCTGTTAACATCCTTGCTCATTGATCTTTCTAAAGAAATATGTATATCTGTATGGAACTGTGTTGACCACGTATGTTTTTGAGACCTCACCGATTATTCAATGCTCCACGGTGATAGGCGATACGGAGTAATTCAGTAAATGAGCAGAAATCATGAGTATTAAACCACAGAGACTGTTCTGGTTGTCTAGGTTTTTGTTTTCTCTATTTTTTTATACTCTTTATTAATATTAAGAAATAAAAGCACATGTACTTATTCAATCTAGCAGAAAACACCATAGTACATATTTTACATCTCTCCCACTATAACATTTGAAAGGAAAAAAAAATTCTGATTTAGTAGATGTCCATTATTTTTTCAGACAGACTTGAGAATTACTGACATTATTCATTTATAGAGATTATATCGGTATTTTGATTTGTCACCAGTGGCAGCTCCAGTGCTTTTTTTCCTGGTGGGGATTCCTACTGAGGACTACTGGGCAGGTGCAGTGTACTTCGTGTTCCCACGTGTGCTGCCTCTTCCTCCTCCTGTTTTGGTGTGTTACGGTGCCAGACATGGTGCTAAGTGTGCTCTCTATACTTAGTGCAGGAGGGAAATAAGCCTCAGAATGATTTTACCAAGGGTTATAAAGTTCTGGTGGTCGCAGACCCTAAGGTTAGGGCTGCCCCTGTTTGACATTGTGTATTTGCTGTTCAAAGACTGACATTATGGATCAGTATGAATGCAGACTTCTGCTTTGTCGGTGTATTCTGGTTTTGATAATGCCCTTTACAAGAATGGGAAAATATAACTAGCATGGTTTCAATTTTTGCTTCAGGCTGACGCTGCATATTAAATTTTTGTCCCAGGTTCTTCCTTGCTCTTTGCCATAGTCAACTTCTGTGTCTCTGCTGTGTTCCTGATGTTCATTCCTAGCTGTGCTTCAGCATGACTGCACTGTTACTGTTTTTTTTGTGTCATCACAATATGTCCTTGACTTATTTACCCAGATCTCTGTTAACTGACTTATACCATAGGACAATATAATACAGCCCCACTAGTATTTCTGAAGTTCTTGTGAAAATTCATCATACTATCTGGCATTTTTCATTTGTATGTGTTAATCTCCAGCATATTCTGGGAATCCTATCTAGACACAGGCAACTGCTTCAAAATATTTTCATTTATTTATTTATGGAATTTTCTTGATCTGTATTTGCACTTGTTTTCTTTCACATATTTCTGTGTTCAGGAATGTCAGCCAAAGAATATATTTTTATTCAGATACTGCATCATGTGTGCAGAAAAATTAATGAAATTGTACACTAATCCATCTGCAGAATAGGACCAGGGAATAGGACTTCTTAAACTGTTCATGAAGAAGCCACAGGACAATAAGGATTCTGAGCAATGCAGCAGAAAACATCTTATTATGTATTTTACATTATTTTATAAGCCATTTCAAAGAGACTATTGTAATCATTTTCAGACAATTTTGAAAAAGAAGAAATTAACTTTAGTAAATATGTATTTTTATGATCATTTGGGTCAAATTTTCTTGCCTACAATTGTTATGTGCATCTTAAAATATATTGGATGATGAAAATAAACAATGTGGTCACGCAAAATTCTCCTATCAATCAGAGTATTTATTAGGTTGCTTTTTGCCCTAACTATAAACCTAAGATATATAACATCATCCATATTTGAATAAAATATTTTTTTCTCATACATGAGAACATGGGAAAGTTATTTTGAGTACAGACCAAATGCATACGTATCAAAGTAATTTTTTCCAGCAGTATTAGAAAATAATTAGATAAACTGAAAACAAGATTGAGAAGTTACTGTAAAAGCTATTTAATTTTAAGGATCTTTGTGCTTATTTTCAGTACCTTTTTTTTTTAAACATCAATTAGTACTCCTATCTGTGCTTTGGAATGTATGGAATTAATTATAGTGAAATACATAGTGAATTATATGGTGAATTACAGTATTTGGGATTAGTGTTGAACTAATAAAATTTTCCTTTGTTATCAAATTTGAAATAGCACTGCAAATTTTATACTTCTGTAACAATACCTTTAGTGGCTTTATTGAGGATTATAAATAATTTAACTCTTTTTACAGGAATCCTGTTGACCATACTGCCCAGAAGCATACATGCTTGTTTTTCAGCAAGCGAAGAATTACTATTTGGAATATATTTTTTTAATTCAATTTTTTTTTCTCTTTTTCATATATGCTTCTAATAACCTATTACTGGAAACAGAAAATTGAGCTAGCTGAATAATCTGTGATCTAATTTGGAAATCATGGTGAAAGAACTTCAGTGACTGTGTCGTTACAGCTATAGGTCAATATAATTTCACAGAAAGACACTTTGCATTATGCAAGGAGAAGGTACTGAGAAAAAATTTGGCTCCTCATTGTACGTTTGTAATATATGATAAGGAAGGGCAAAAAGAGTATTTTTCTCAAAATACCTGTTCTCTACTACTACTCTCTATTGTATAGAGCTACCTTAGTGCTTTAGGAGGGCAGCTCTTAATGAATCAGTAATATAGTATTTAGTACTGTGTCTGTGATTGATAGTCACAGGTTGTTTCAGCATATCTCTTCTCACAGTTTTAAATGTGACTTCTTAGGGAAATATTTGTAATCAAGGTAAAATCAGAAACAAAATTGCTGAAGTGTATGTGCATTTTAGGTAGGAATAATACAGATTTACCATTGTATTACATACTTGATGTATTAAAAAAGAAGCAAATAATCCATAGGTGAATAATATTGTTATTAGCTATGTCATACAAAGTACTTGTAATGTGTGTGTGTATATATATATATATCAGAAGTTAGAAAACTATTTTATGTTTTATTTTAAAGAAATTGCATTTTAATTATCCCAAGAAATCCCTCCAAAAACCAGGACACTCAGTACTGTAGCATGTTTAATAGTAACTTCATAACTTTTGTCTTTCCTATTTGAAGGTGTAATGAAAATAGAATTTTCACCATTAGAAATAACGTAAGAGATAACTAAGTGGTCTTAGTTACTAATTTTTACCAGTCCTGAGGGTTTTAGGTCTACTCTTGCATTAGAATTCTATAACTTTAATTTATGTACCTATGCTGTGAGGTTTTCACAGGAAACAAAATTTAGTGTTCTTGGATTCTGATGTGGGATCAGAATACTTTTCTTTCCATAGAAATTATGATATACCAAATGCTTTATATGACTGCTTTATGTCCAATGTTTTAAGATCTAAATTATGTGCATTTTTCCTATATTCAGTGAAGAAACAATTGTACAGAATTAAAAGCTCAGTCACTTAAATATCAGCTGCCACTTGGTGAATATTTAGTGTAAAAAGCAGTAAACTTCAGTGTATGTATTTATAGGATTGGACATTAAAGTATGTTTCGAGTTTAAATGTGATACAGTGAAATAGTTACTGGTGTTCCCTCCCTTTTCCACCTTCCTCAGTAATGAAGGTAGGTAAATATCAGTATTTTTAATCAGCTTTTTTTTTTCCTCACATGAAAAAAGTGAAACAAAGAAGTAAAGCAAGTTTCCCAAAGCTAGAAAACGATTAAAGAGCAGAACCAGATTAAAAATAACTTCTTTTTCCTCAGGTATGCTACTCCATGAAGGTTGAAGTGTCAAGCAGTGGATTTTCTTTTAATTGTTTTATTTAGCTTTCCCTAATATTTTATACTCTTGAAATTCAAATAGTTTTTGTGGAGCAGGTGGGGAGGTGTTATGGATAAGGATTTTTATGAAGTTGATAAATATAAAATTTGTGTTCTAGAAAATCAGAAGCCAGCATTCATTTTTCTCCCTTGCCTTTTTCCATGCAATGATATGGAAATGAAATCCAGAAATTCCAGTTGCATTTATGGATCATGTTTTTTAACATTTGTGAGCTTCTGATAAGTAAATGTGAATAATGAAAATAAATCTATGACTGGATTTGTGTTTTGATCATTGTTTGGGGGGATATTTCTATTCAGTTTCACAGTTACATTTTTAAGGACAAGAGAGATAATGCTAACTGTAATCTAAGGTACTGTGATTTTACATGTATGCGTTTTCATTGTCTGAAGCATCATAGCAAAATGAGTGAGATCTTAAACAGGTTTTGAGTATGCAGTTCACTATTCCAGTCATAAATGGATACATTTTGTGGTTTACCTTGACAATGTTCCTTTAAGCATGTACTTATTCCCTTGATTATAGTGCCTAGAAACAGAACATCTTTTTCTATATTTTTTTTTATTTATTTGACAAATTTAGAAGTTGCTTAGCTGTCAGTAATAACTTCACCATAGGTGAAGAGATGCTTTCAGTCATACTTATCAATGGTGTTTAATATATAAAACATACATAAATATACATATATATATAAAACCTTTCTTTTTCCTGAATCAATGTAAACAGAGCCCAGATGGCCGTATAGAAGTCAAAGGGCAGCATGGAAAATCGTCACTGCATATTAAAGATGTGAAGTTGTCAGATTCAGGGAGATATGACTGTGAAGCTGCAAGTAGAATTGGTGGGCACCAAAAGAGCATGTACCTTGATATTGAATGTAAGTTCTAATATTTTGTTTTCTCTTTTAAATTTGTTTTAAAAGAAAAAAAAAAGTACATTCTTAATGGAAGGTTAGTTTTTTCCTGGTATTTCCTGTTTAAACTTGCATAATTTAAGAAAGCATGTCCTTCCGTAGTTAGTGATACTGAATTCTCTGGAGGGATCCTATTTTTTCTGAAGTTGACAAGACCCTTGTCGATGATTTAAGCAGGACAGGATTTCATCTGAGATCATATTCCAGTGGTATTACTCACTCACTTAAGGCTAAGTTTAATAACTTCAAATCTTTGGGCTAGTGGAGACTGTTGTAGGTGAAAAGTATTCAGTGGGATAAGGTAAGGACTGATGTGAGCAACAGCTCAGTCTTGAGCTTAAGCTTCTAAGATTCAACAGTGTCTTCTGTTTTTTTCCTAGTTCTCTGTTTTACTAATCCCCAACAAGTCTCTAGCCCTTGTTATAACCCCTCCTGGAGTTCACAAGTTTGTGACAATCTCTTTTAAACAGGCTGCTTTATGGACAGGCTGCTTTATTCAAAGCTCTTGAATTTTATCCGGGAGAAAAGGAGATTATTTTTGTTTAGAGAAGAGTCTAATGCTTTAGAACCCAATCAGAGGATATAAATTTGAAATATACAAAAATTCATTGGAAAATTGTCTCTTCAAACTGCTCTTCAAATTCATGAAGCAAAAGTCTTCAAAAAATGAAAACAAAATAATCCTTCTTTTACATTTCATTGTTGTTGTGTTTTGCTAGAGATTTTCTAGATACATTTGTTCTACATTTGCAATATAGCTTGACTCTGAGACTCTAACCAGAAAAAGTCTTTCTAGTGGGAAGATAGAAGTTGGAATAGGATCTGTGGCGCAGAAAGATAAGTAACAGTTGCAGACTATCAACTGAGTGATTTCCTGAGGAGTTCTGAAAGTGACTTCAGTATACAGTTGCATGTTCCATCTTTTTGGCAGGCAAGCAATGCATTGTAACATAGGAAATAAATCTGAAAGGAAAATGAGAAATGGTCAAAGTTGTAATTGGATGTTAGGAATGGAGAGCTTTGCCAATCCAGAAGACCTAAGAAATAAATACAGTATTTATTAATAGCTTTACCACAGCTACTCGTCAATAAATAGACATATGAAGGGATTTGAAACTTCGGAAAGTATTATTATTCTTTTGGGAACATATTAATTTACTATATTTTTTTCTTTAATGACTGCACTGGTGCACTGATAATTATTTATTTTGTAAGTATGTAAAGGAAAAAAAAAATACTAGATAAAGATGCAAGTTCAGTGAAGTTCCTGTAAAATTTCTGTAAAATCCTGTCCTGGTCTACACACAATGTTATGAAATACATTTTTTGATTAAGGTTATGTAGCCATTATGCTTGTACAATTAAATATTAATACCTTTTGTATTCAGAAGAGAGATACTGGATGCACCACATTTTATGAAACATGGGCAATTAAAATTTAGGAATTTATTAGCAGCACAGAATTCATATATAACAAAATCTCTGGATTGATGCAATACATTGTTATAGTCTAAGATACCTTTCAGGGTGAAAGTTTTAGAACAGATGCTAAGAATTTACAAGTAACATGTTCTCATTATGGTATGGCAGACTTAATTTTGAATATGTGTGGGAATAATCAAATCTAGTGTATGAGAAAATGGAATAACATATTAAGTCTCAATTTATGCCTTGGTACACATGACAAATACATTCTTTTATGAAGCAGGCATCCTAGTTATCCTTCATTCCAGTTACTTCACTTTGTAAGTTGCAAGCTAGAGACTTTCAGCAAAAGGTACAGGTTCAAAAACTAAGCAACTATTTTGTATTTGGGAAAACGGGGGGAATTGTTATGAGATTCTGTGAAGTTGGTATTGAATAAATGATTTGACTCTCCTTGTATTATTTTCCAAGTGATATTTTTTCAGCATGTTAATTGTAACTACAAACATTGCAATCGGGATTTTTTGCATTTTTTTTCCAAATAGTCATTTACCAAGTTGCATAAAACTCTTCAAAATATTTTAATTTTCACTTCAATTATTTTGGTTTTGTTCTCTTCAAAGCCAGTTTTGAGAAGAATTTTTTCAGGTATGACTGGCGCTTTGCATAATCACTAGTGAGCCATTTTAGGAGAATTTTTATTACTTTTAATGATATTCTAGTATGAACCTCAATAACTATTTTAAAATTAAAATATAAGTAAATAAGATGTGATTGTTTATATTGTTCTGTAGTTCCTAGATAGGACTAATCAATGCACTTATGCCATTCTGGAAGTTAATAAAACAACTACAGCAGTTTTCTTGATATGTTTTAATATGTTTGACAGTTTGTGTAGTCAGGAGAGGAGCATGCTCCCATCACATCCTTCAGTGTTATTCCAGTTAAACAGGCCTAATGGAGACACAGAGCGCTCTGGTGTCGCTGTCTCATCCTTTTACTTACTGACCCCTGTCAGAGACTTAAACTGACAGTAGGATTGCACAGTGTTTCGGTACTTTGTCCTTGTTCTCTGTTGGGGTTGCTCTTGAAGGTTCTCCAGGACCGGAAGAGATTATCAGGTTTGTTACCAATTTGGCACGGTTAACCCTGCCTTTTATCTGAAGTAAGTGTAGATAGACATGAATTGTAGGGAACCCAGAGACATTTATAAGGATTTCTTCCTACAAAGTCATCTTTGTATTTATTTATGTTTAGTTTTCCTTATATTAAGTATGAAAAATAAATCAAAATGACGTGAAAAAGAAAGATACCATGATAGATATTATTTACTAATGGATTTCATCAACTGCAAAATTTGATTACACATATGAAGCCCAGTGTGTAATGGATAATAGTAATAATAGAAGTAACTGATTGAAAAGTTCCTGTGTGATGGCATGTATGATGTATACTAGGTATTGAGTATTAAGACGTGTCTATAGTGATTATCTATATATTTATCATAGAGAGAGAAATAGCTATTTCTTTTTTTAAGAAAAACCATGATAGAAATAGATTAAAAAAAAAATAGATAAAGCAGGAGATACTCTCAGATGAGGTTTTCAGAAGGGCCTGAGGAAGTTAAATGTACAAATCCCAGTGAACTACAACTTGATTTGTACGTATAATACTATCAGGTGCCTTTCAAAGTTGCAGTTTTCCTATGCAGATGTTTACATTTCTATATGGTATTTTTTGTCTTATTAGCTGAGACACAATTATTCTGAAAAATATATGCTAAGGGTATAAAGGAATCTTAAAAAGCACAATACAGGCCTGACTAAAAGAAGAAAAATTCTAATGAGAGAACACATTATTTCTTGGGTTCCACAAATTATTCACTGCAACGATTAGCATTAGAGAATGAAAAATCATAATTTTGACATGTTCGATATACTGCATCATTTTTCTTCGTAGTATATTCTTAGTTAGGATGCACTGATGGCACTACTAAGTTGGAAAGGACTTAAACAAGCCAGTAATCATCAGCAGTCTATGATCCTTAAAAGTAGCTCTCTACTTGCCCTTAAAGTTTTCCTTTGATTGTGTTCAAACTGTCATTAACACAGTCAGAAGTATTCACAGCACTTCATCGTGTACTCCTAGGTGCACACATTGTGTAAGATGCTGGTCTCTCTGATTGCTTTGTATCACCAAGTGCAAATTCCTTTGGAGAATACTCCTGTTACTGGAAAACATGTATGAAGCCATGTTCTTTGGAAAAGTCTCTGCTTTTCCATATATTACCCGGAAGCATCCTAACTTACAGTCTTTTGTAGCTGCAATTACCAGTTTTCACATCACTCTATTTCAGTTAAGTTTCAATATTGAGACTGCAGCTATTAGATATGCTGGATGGTCCAGAAATACCTACTTCCTCACCTTACATGAAGAGTAGTGTTTTGGGATATAATCACCTATCACAAACATACTGCACTCAGTAATACGATACATTTTTGTATGAGATCAGCCACGTGAGTGGTTGACAAATATGATTTCTTAGAAAACAATTTCTAAAAAAACCCCATTTAAATAATTTAAAGTGTCTTCCAAAAATGAGAAGTTTTTCTTAGTACTGGTTTTCATCCAAACCTGAATTTTGTAGTTATATTCCTTATTAGTTAAGTACCAATGTTCAGTGATACCAAAAAAAAAATTGTGTAGCATGTGCAATATAGTCTTTACCTGTAAAGAAACCTGTGCAGTGTTTATTATACTACTGTATTGCTTATGAGAAACAGTCTTTTTTCTTTTCCCACCACAATTTGAAATCAACCTCATTACGGTTACAGTATTGAATTTTGTTTCCTGAGCTGATTACTCTTTTAGGCTTTTCACTTTGTTTTATGTTAGTTGGCTGTATTGCACTGTGGTTAATGCAGATGGTATGGATTCATGCTATCTTTGCAAAAATACACAGCCTTACTTAAAAGCAGGTTGAACAAGTTGAGCTACAAATTCTATTTACCTTTAAGGAAGCAAGGCTTTGAATCAGTGAAAATAATACTGCTGTATGCAGGATGTCACAAATGTTGTGACAAATGTCGCAAATGTTTCAGCTACCTACTACTATCATAAATTATAATAAATGCAGACAGTTCATACTGTGGATTCGGTTTCTGTTAAAAGAAATCAGGGTATCAACATACCGTCACTACTCACAGAATGGTTGAGGTTGGACGGGACTGCCTCTTGTCCTGTCACTGGACACCACGGAAAGGAGCCTGGCTCCGTCTTCTTTACACCCTCCCTTCAGCTATTAATCATGGGGCCCAGCCCTATCTTGTTATCACAGCCAGAAAACAAAACTGATAAACACAATCATATGACCCAAGAAAGAGATAAATGACAAGAAAAGCAATTAAGAGAAAGAAAACGTTGAAATATTCTGGAAACCTTTGCATCTTTTCTATTAAAATGCTATTGGTTTTAGTTACATTTCTTCCTATCAAATTTATAGCTTAAAATGAGAAAGCAAAGATGGAAAAGGTCAATCTTTAGCATCATGAAATACATGTCATAATTTTGACATGACTTTGGAGCTCATGAATGTCGCTTGTAAGATTTAAAATTTTCCTTCTTTGACTACCTTGTGCACTTGCATAGAAACAAATTTGGTCTGCCATTGTAGTGACTTAAAGGGGATAAGAATGTTGAATTCTGAGCAAAAGATGAGGTTTATCGCATAAAGTCACTTTGCCAAAACCATTTCACCAAAACTCTCTGTACTGAAGCACAGATGAATGTACATCTGTCTTGTGCTTTTCTGATGTTGCAACAATAAATGTGGCACAGTGGCTAAAATTAGACTTTATTCACCTGTATAGTAAATCTACCTATTCTTTAGCCCAAAAGGGTGTAATCAGACTTTAGAATAGAAATTCCATCATAAAACTTTTGGCCTATATATGTTAATGACTAGTTAAAATGCGATACTCATGTTAGGAATTTCTCTAAATTTTTACCTAATAGAGCTCTATACTGCATGTTTTTGTTGACCTTGCAATGAGGTTGATGTCATTTTAAGTAGATTTTTAATAACATATTGGCTATTTTTATTTTAATAGAAAAATACGGTTTTGAATGAATATTTGAATAAAATAGCTTAGGTTTTATTCTGTTTCTCTTCTAATAATTTACTCATTTTATTAATAAGTATATATGCTTCAGCATCTTTTCTTACCGACATAATTTGTCACATATGCAATTGTGAAAAGTAAAGGTGAAAAAAAAGGCAAGAAAGTGTTTTCTGATGTTTCCTTGAAGATGATTCTACTTCATGAGTTGGTCTTACAGACTAAAAATATTAAATGTTTACATTGATAATTAATGCGTAAATTTTAACCTGGTTTTTATATTTGCAAAATTCAACAGTTTTGCAAGTCATTCTATGTTAAGTGTAATTTATATTATACAGTGATGACCTGTGAATGAAAAAAAGGCAACATGGCCTTTGTCCTTCTCTGTACCTCCAAGATAGGTCCGGCAGAGCAGAAGCGACACATCTGAGAATTACGAAGAAAATAATCAGGTGGTATGATAAGTGTGATGTTGAAACTTTGAAACTTGAACAAAACAAACTATCTTAAATTGAGATTTGTAACCTTAATTTTTTTTTTCTCAATTAACTTCCCTTATCTGCAGAATAGTTGGCGTTACTTGAAGTCTGTATCTTTAAATAGTCTTCAGTTACGTCAGAGCATGCTGAAGTCACTAGGTTAGCACATGCTTGCAAGAGAGACCTCCAGTACTGCTTACAGTAAACCTGAGGCAGGTAGCTTTGGTTGCCGTATCGGAGGCCGGGTCCCTCTGCACCGCAGAGCCTGCCTCTGAGCTGCTGTTGCCGTACGCACTGGGAGCGGCACAGGGCTAAAGTAAAGAGGGAAATACTGAGCGAGTTTGAGCACACTGTACTGGAGGTCTGAGGGATATAAGGTACAGGTGTAGAGGAACCACGTGTTGGAAATGGAGCTGGATATGCAGGGTAATTTCAGCAATGCTGTTTGGATTTTTAGTACGTTGCTTAAAATTTCTTAGAGATTTTTTGTTGTTGTTTTCTGGACAGCACTGTGTGTAAAAATTAAGTAAAGAGATAATGAGGCTCAGAGTCCCTGCTCCATGCAGGAACAACAATTATGATTTGGGAATACAGGAGAGAGAGAGTTAAATATTAGGGAATGGAGGGAAGATATCAATAGGAGGCTTCTTGTGGAAGTAAGGATGTCAGGTAGGAAAATACGGAAGGTAAAGATATGAAGCTGGATTTTGTTCTAAAAATGTGACAAGTAGGATAGGATGAGAGGTGGGGGTTAGGATCCTGGTTTGAGAATGGCATTCCAGTTTTTCACTTTTGGCTATAAGAGGATTATGTGATCTAATATATCATGTTAGAAGTCTGACTGTCCTAAATTACTCCAGTAATTCTGTCCTGGAATACATGTAACAATTGAAATTTTGATACAAACTAGTGCCATCCAAAAAATAATGTGTCAGTAATTGGCAACACCTGATCATGTTATTACTAAAATAAAAATTACTGCTAGTGTAAGAAATCTGTGGGAGGGGTCTTCCTGTTCTAGTTCTGATGGCCAGTGTTCTTAGCGATTTACTGACATAGAAAATGACCGATAGATATATGCCGACAGTTTCTTTTAAACATCGCTATTGACATACTTAGCTTATTTTACCTACCTATGATTTCTTTATAATTTCTTCTCCTATTTTAGACAGATTTAGATAATTTTAGACAGGTTTATCCATTCACAACAGATATTTCTATGAAATTAAAATTTATTGGTTTTTTTCATTGTTTTGTGTTTTTTTTATTTAAAGTGATCAACCAAATACAATTCCTTAATGTCAAGTGGAGTTCAAAGAAAAATTGATACATTGGATTTCTGTGACTCTGGCAGCACCAAGCGCCAAAACTATGCATGCATTCGTTGCCCACCATTTGTTAAGGTTGAAGGTGCCATTATCAACAGCATACATTGCATCTAGCAGAAAGATACCTTATCGTCATGATAACTATTTTTTTCTATATTTATGGAAATAGAGAAATTAGTGTGGCATTTGGATATTAAAAATATTATCATAGTCAAGGTTATCAGGGACTAGTAGTGCTTCCCAGTAAGAGTGGACTCTTACTCTTGTATAAACTCTATAATTAGTAGACAGTCTGTCATATTGTTGAACATCAATGTTTTATTGTAGTGCATTTTGAGAGGAACCAAGAGAATGGGGCAGGGGAAAGGAAACATTACTGAGAGTGGCGTTTCCTATCACTTGCTGTGAAAGAAATATGTACCTCTGCAAAACTGCTGATGTCAAATTTTCGAAATGATGAGCTGGATTCTGAAAAAAACCTCTAGTTTTAGCTAATAATCATGGCAATTTAAAACCTAGTATATGATAAGTTTCATTTGCTTTCCTGTTTGGAAACTTCACATGCAGATCTTGCACATTTTTCCTTGCAGCCACATGATCGTGATAGTAGCAGTAAAACTGTAAAAGCTAGTAACGCTGAAGCTCTGTAGTTCCTATCTTACTTTTAAGGATGATTATATATTAAAATTTAATCACCTGGCCTCATTTGTTAAGTCTTTCTAACATAATTTCTTGTTACAAGGAATATGTGACAGTTATTGTACCTGTCTGGGGAGGTTTTTCTACTTTATCTCCAGGGAAAAGCTATTCCTTCCAAAATATTAACTGTTGCAAAACAGATATGCAGGAGAAAATACAAAAGAAAGGTAGAAGGCTGTTAACCAAACCGTAGCAGAGTTACAAAAAATTAAGGTACTTTTACAGGATGGATGGCAAGGACAGTACTAGATTTGCTAGAGGATGTGGTTTATTAGAGTCCTTGATGATGGGAAACTTATGCCAGCATTAACCATCTAAGAGAGAGGCTTCCAATAATATACTACACGAAATGTTCCAGTACCTTAGACCTGACAATCTGGCATACGTTTTCATTGTATGATCCAGGAAAACAAATTATTTGAGGAACAAATAGCCAAAAGTTTGAAGACCTATGTTCTTAATTTAAGTAGTGCAAATCTGATTCTGTACACTAGTTTGCTATTATAGCTGTCTGGACACATGTGCTGAATCAGGTAATTTGCCATATCCAATTTTGTGTATAACGCCGAACATACACCAGAGCTGGATCTTTGAAGCCGTTCATTGAATTACCTTCTGGATGAGACAGATGATTTATTAGTCTGTTCTTGAATCACTGTTCTCAGACATTATACCTAATAAGGATATCTAAATGCTAGAGACGATTTGCAGGTCAGAGTTTGCTTCTCTTACATAGTCTTCTTATGCAGGTAGTCCAGAACCACTTCTCCTAATTGGAGTGCTGACCTGTCAGTTTCTTTCTTGTTTGGGAAAATTAACAGCTTGAGTTTAGCTTATGCTGGTGCCATAATATTAACTATTCTAAAGTGCCATTCTAAAGTTATAATTGATTATAGCATCCTACTCTCATAGAATTGTTTTGTTTAATTTTGTGCCTTTGTGATATAGTCTTTGTTCCTTCTGGGCATCTTTTTTCATTTCGATTGCCTCATCTCTAAAAAATAATACTCCATCTTTCACCATTCAAGCTTATAACAGTACTTATGAACTTTATCATATCCTGAGCTGCATCAAAAGCAGCATGGCCAGCAGGTCGAGGGAGGTGATTCTGCCCCTCTACTCTGCTCTGGTGAGACCCCACCTGGAGTCCTGCGTCCAGCTCTGGGGCCCCCAACACAAGGACGTGGACCTGCTGGAGCGGGTCCAGAGGAGGGCCACAAAAATGATCAGAGGGCTGGAGCACCTCTCCTATGAAGACAGGCTGAGAGAGTTGGGGTTGTTCAGCCTGGAGAAGAGAAGGCTTCGGGGACACCTTATTGCAGCCTTTCAATACTTAAAGGGGGCTTATAGGAAAGATGGGGACAAACTTTTTAGCAGGGCCTGTTGCGATAGGACGAGGGGTAATGGCTTTAAACTAAAAGAGGGTTGTTTCAGATTAGATATAAGGAAGAAATTTTTCGCTATGGGGGTGGAGAGACACTGGAACAGGTTGCCCGGAGAAGTTGTGAATGCCCCATCTCTGGGAGTGTTCAAGGTCAGGCTGGGTGGGGCTTTGAGCAACCTGGTCTAGTGGAAGGTGTCCCTGCCCATGGCAGGGGGGGCTGGACTAGGTAATATTTAAAGGTTCCCTTCCAACCCAAACCATTCTATGTTTCTATGGTTTATTGTGTGCCTATACTAACTACTATGAGCAGTAGCTTTTGTACTATTCTACAGGTGGGGGTTTTTTCAGTAGAGCGCCATAAGATTCAGGGTTGCATTTTTTAAAAATGGAGTGTATTCAAGCTCCTTGTTCTGTATTTAGCTATTTAGAAGTCCAGTATGTTGTCTTAACTGGTAGTACTTTATGTACAAAAGCTTAAAAAGAACAGTTCATTTACACCCTGAATTGATTTTTTGTCAGGCATAAATTAATCCTGAGTTACATAGAAGCTAAGCAGAGCATATTTTTATTTTTTAATGGTTTTAACTTTCTCACTGATCTGCATGGAAGCTGTTTTCTTTTTATACAGTACATATACTGCATTTAAGTATCCTTAACATATCATTTCTACTTGGTTATACTTAATTTTCAGTTGATAGAATTTCTTGATAAATGTTCTGTTTATTAACTTAATTTGTTTCTTAGTTATTCTAGAAAACTGGAGGGATCAGATTTTGTAGACATATAAAATAGTCAACCTTATGTTTTCAAAGCCTTGGCTTTAAGGTTTATTATTTTTTAATGCTCTATTTTATATTAAATGTATTGTGTGTTTCTGTTTGATAAATACTAATTCTGTAACTATTTAAGTATAATATACTACAGTTAGTGATGAAGAGCATACAAGAAAAAACAAAATCTCTTTATAAATCCCTTTCAACTCTTTTTTTTTTTTTTTTATTTTATAAGAAGTGTAAAATAGCTTTTATTTGGACTGTAAAAATTATTTCCGGAGTTATTTTCTTCGTGTGAAACATCACTCCAGGTTTTTTAATCTATTCCTGACTAGGAAATCAAAAATCATCTGATTTCAGATAATTTGTTTGAATCAAGCCATTAGTGCAGTCATCCTGTGTCCTCTTCTTTTTGCTATATTGGAGCTTTTGACTGCTGGGGAAATGGCTGCAAAGCCTTTTTACCCAGACTTTTTGAGAGGGACAATGTGAAGCTCTTTTTGTTTAGGAATACTTTACATTCTGGAGTTGTTGATTTGGGGATAAATCTTTATTTGATGGACTTTTAGTCTGATTTGTGTTTTATAATGTTAAAGCTGTCTGTTAGTATCTGTAGTCATGTATAGATGGTAGTACATAACTCACTTATTCTTTTAAAATATAAATAGATACTATAGGCATCCAAAATGTACCTTTAGAGAGAGAGTAGTCTGAACTGAAAGTCCCAATTCTCCTAAATGCTTGTACCTGCAGTATAGAAGTGTACACTCCTTTTTCACTCATAAGACTTCTTAAATAGGATACAAGTTTGCCACGTGTATTTAAATCAACAGAGAGCATCAAACCACATGATGTTACCTAGGAAGGAAAGTTAGTCAGGTTCAGGCAGAACATCTCTCTATCTTCCACATTCATGCCAGTGTTCATTAATGGAGTGAACTTATTCTGAGAAATTGTGCATTGGAAGACAGTGCTTATCTAAAATTTGTTGTGAAATAACCACAGTTTGTGCCTCATGAACACTCTGATGAGATTTCTGATTCATATGTTGAACACATTAGGTGCAAAAACTGTCTGCCAGGCAGAAGACAGTTTGTGCAGTTTTCCTTCAAGTGGCACCCACCACTAACTTCATTTCCAGAGGAAAAGCCAAGGCTCTGACTTTTGGTATTCTGAGTTTCCTGACCGTACTTAACCATAAAACAGGAACATGCAATTTGCTTTTTTGTTCATAGAGCTCCACTAGTGTGAGGTGTCACATCCTGAAGACTCTTTGATAGTCCGTTCTTGCATTAAGATGTTTAGGTGATTAAATTTTTTTCTTTAAACATCTATGAAAATCAAGGAGCACTAGAATTATTTATTAAAACATTTGGAAAAGAAAGATGAGCTCCCCCGTCTGGTAAATAAGTTCCTAGGAAGACATACTTTACTTATTTGGATGAAACCACTTGCTTTCCTACAAAAATGAGGACTGAATAGTCATTAAAAAAATCCTGCTGGCATTGAACAAAGTAGCAGCCTTGATCTGTGCTTTAAAACTTCTACTGATAACAGTTCTTTTCAGTCAAAGCCTGTATGCATGCATGCAGCAGCAGCATAATGTCACCAAAAAGTTACACTTTTTGACAAAGGCAAATACAGAAGGAAGTTGAAAACGTGCACTTCAGAAACAAGGAAGTAGTTTTAAACCATTCCTGAAGCTAAATTTTACTACTTACTTAGATGTGCTCAGTTCTGGTCTCTGGTAGACCTATTAGCGATTTTCTAGCTTAAAGTTAAACTATTTGTGAGAAGACTAGAATAGAATTTCCAGAGACATGTCTAGAAACATTTAGGAGCTATTTGTCAAAAATATATACATATAAATTTTAAATATTAAAAAGAGATACCATGACACCGGCTATAATTAATAATTCTCTTTTGAAATTAAAGTGCTAGAGAGTCTCCTTGACATTCAGTAATATAAAGCTTATTTTCTTGATACTCTTAAAATATAATAAGAGTGGGATTAAAATTTAAAAAAAATTACAAATAAATATTCAATAGACAAAAAAATATGATTTACCCAAGACATAAGTAGAAGAGCAGGGAAAGCGCTACTCCTTCTCATTTTCTAGAGACCATTAAACTATTCCTGCTGTCCAGGGAAACAGTGAGTAGAACAGATAATTTTTGTCACAACTGGCATTGTGATCTGAAAATCATGGTTTGCAAACCAGCAATTTCCTCTGTATCAGACTCAATGTTTGGCTATATGTTTAACGTAGCCATTTATAGGCAGGTTTGTAAGGAAGATGCACCATCTTTTTGCTTGTCTATAGCTTGATGATTTCATAAGGAATTGGTATAAAGATTATCCCAAATACTGTAGTGATACACACAGTATTTTTTCTGAAGTAGGTAGAATACGTTGCAACATTTTAGGTATTCTTTTATTATTTTTTTCTTCTAGGTTTATTCACACAACTAAACATCTCTCTTTAGAAAGATTTCATAAAGCATAAGATAGTTCCAGTGAGAAATGGGTAAAGCTCTTACATACCTATGAAAGTTTGGAGAGTGAATGTAATTCCTCCATAGCAAAAGAAGACACTATAAAATCAGCAAATGAACAGGTTATATATATAAGTTTCGTAGCTCACCTCCCTTTGGCTTACAAGGATCTGGCTGGAGAGTTCCTCATCCTCAGGAAGAAATGGTCTTTGTCATTTCTGAGATAGGCTTACAAGGGCCTGATGTTGCCTAATGCTAAATATGATTAGCAGGTATTCTCTTCCTGAGAATTTCAGCTGAAACAGTTTCAGGAGAGGAGAAAGCTACCAAAATTAAGGCTCAAGAAACTCAAGGTTGAATACTGATATTTTCTTGGTCTGTAATAAATTGATACAGCAATCAATTGAAATTTCTATGTGAACATGAATGCTTGGATAGGGGTATATGGCTTGTTTTACTAAAACAGTTAATATGTTTGTATATTACTTCCTTTTTCCAGATGCTCCAACATTTGTGTCAAATCAAACCATGTATTACTCTTGGGAAGGCAATCCCATCAATATAAGCTGTGAAGTGCTAGCAAATCCATCTGCCTCAGTTCAGTGGAGAAGAGGAAAATTAGTTTTACCGGTAAAAAATACAACACATCTGAAGACCTACAGTACAGGAAGAAAGCTGATTCTAGAGGTAAGGCTTAAAATGGAAATCAACGTGGTGACATTAATTCATTCCTTCCTCAGTTTGGCACCATTGCAAGTACTATAGAGTGCATTTAATGATAAGTCTTCTAATTTAATAAGTAAAGCTCTTTAAAAAAAAAAACCAACTATTTATGAACTTACTTATCTCCACATTTCTTGTGAGTAGTTAGAAAATAAACCTCATTTGCATGGCTCGTGCTCAGTTTTCCATCTGCAGAGTTACAAAAATGTAACTTGTGTTTCTTGCGTGTAAATAAACACATAAATAAATATAAAACTAACCCATCAGGTTAATACTCAAAATTAAAGTGACTACCTGGTAGGTGCTTGGTATATACAAAAATATTTGTGTGGCTTCAGTCAAGGACAAAGCAGAAGGGTGAAGTGATAGTAAGCTACGCTTGGCTTTGATAACAACTATTTCCTCGTGGAGGTGTTGGAAAAATAAGAACTAAGCTCCCTTCTGTTATCTAAAAGCTACATGTAAGAACAAAACCTGAGAAAGGCAGAAGACAAAAGAATGGACCTTAATTATCCATTTACTTTATTAACTTGACTAAACTGAACTACTCAGCAATAGCGTATAGCAAATCATGGTCCTTAATTAATCATTTCACAACAAAGTGTAGCCAGTGTCTCCAGCCCTGGTCTCAGCTGTTACAGGGACGACATACTGTCTTCCTCCACAGATGTGGAAAAAGTTCATTTTCTCCATTTCTATCTAGTATCAGGCTTATGTCTGGGCATAAGCTTCTCGGTTGCCATGGGAAAAAACGCTGAGAAGCTATAGAGCCAACCAGAGTGGGGAACCCAGTTCAGATACCAAGCAAGAGGTGTACAGTGCACTGAAAAAAACTATGTCTTTTTCCTAAAGTCCAAAAAGTAACCTCGTTTCTTGTAGTAGAGGATATGTATTTAAAGAGACACAGTCTTACTCTTGTTCGAAGGTCATGTTTAGGATTTTTTTTATTTTAGGTAAAGCTTAACAACGCAAAATATGCTTTACAATATGTGGTTCTCTGAGTGCTCTTCCATTCTTCTGTCACCTGAACAGTTGGATTCCAATAAGGCATTAGCTCCCTGTGGTATCCATGATCAGTTCTGTCATGTATCCTTTTTCACCTGAGTTTACAGTTGAGACACATCCCTTAGATCTTACACACACCACCCCCCCACCCCCCAAATGTCTGGTGTATTGTGAATCCTGCAAACAATAACAAGTAAAATATTATTCTTGCATCATCTATAGGAATCAGCAATTTTCAGACCTTTCATTGCTTATTTCAGTCAAAATATCAGTTTGTGCAAATATCATCTGTGAAAAAAAAGTGACGTTTATTAGATTTTTTTCCTTATTTAAAAGTGAAATTGTAAAGATGAACAATGTCACCATTTTCCATTATTTGATTTCCTCATTTGAATTTGAGAAGGTGGGGTTTAACAAGAAAAAGTGTGTATTTAGATCTGTATTTGGAGAATATATTAGATAGGCTGAAGTAAAGAATGCACCTGCGTATTGGTTAAGGAGAACATATTTGCATTTCTGATTTTTTTAAGGAACTTTGATATTTGATTAGAGACTAATATTTACAAACTGTATTCATTTTAAAGATTGCTCCCACATCTGACAGTGATTTTGGACGGTATAATTGTACAGCCACGAACAGAATAGGAACAAGATATCAGGAGTATACACTTGGTCAAGCTGGTAAGTTAAAAAGTTGTTTCCTTTTCTTTGAATATTTTTAATATTTTAATCAAAATTAAGTTCAGACACACTTTTCTCTATTTGATTCCAATGGAATGTTTGCAGTTAATTTTAATTCTCTGAAAGTTGAGTTGCAATATAAAGTAAAATAAACCAGTTCCCTCAGAATATGAATCTTCTTTTGATTTAATTTTAAGACCTTCTGAAATTTGAAAAAGTGGAATTATTCCAACTTTTTTTGCTTTGCCCTTATTACATCTTATATTATAACAGTGTATTTTCATTACTTCAGTGGAGAGACATATGGTTTGCAGGCAGTAAAAATAAGAAAGAATTAGGAAAGTCTTTTTTCCTTTTTCTCCCTGGTATTTTCTTGATAAACCAAGGATGACAAAAGACTGAAATACTTCAGCAAAGAATTTCTATCTTCATTTGCACTGTTAGTTATTTAAAAGCAGAATTTGACCCAGAGTGCTAGATTGAATTAATTTAAGCTCTGAGATATTCTACAACCAATTGTTACAGAATTTCTGACTTTTAGGTCCATCGATTGTTGTCTAGGCAAATATAAAAATATGACTGTATGTTTGTTCTCTGGCAGAAATAACTGTTAACTGAAAGTAATTTAGAGTTTCTTAGCATTTCTTTCAATTATATTTTCTTGTGGAATGGACTAACACTTGTTCAGCAAGCTTTGAGGTCTCCCAACATTTGGATCTACATTACTTAGATGATGCAAATCGTTCCAGCTTTAATGACATCTATGGAGTTATAATGCAGTTTATAGTAACAAAGGTACAGCCATTCTGAAAGCTATACAGCCCTTGTGACGCATTGTTATGGACCTTTTTCATCATTTAACTTTCAGGTCATACCATACTGCCAGACTGGCTGATACGTATTGAAGGGGACAGGTAGAAATGAGGTCTTGTATAATTTTTTTAAAAAGTAGGACTTGTATTTTTTTTATGATCTTGAATTGTTCAGCTGTAACATTTGGTTACTTTTTTTTTTTTTTTTAAATAAGAAAGTAAACTCTTTGGAGCCATACTAGGAGGACCTTTTGAGGTGCACTGCTGAAATGTGTACATCCAGTCATAGGGAGGCTCTCTTACCCGGCCTGGTGTTTTAATTTGTATAGTTTTGCTCAATAGGGTAATTATTTTGTTTTGGTGCCTCAGGAGTTATAAAAAACAGTTGTTTGTTAAGAAATTTCTTAGAAGTTGTACACAGCATTGAAAGTTTTTCCTGTTACCTCTAAAGGACACACTAGCACACACTTTTACCATGAATACTATGCTATTTTTTTGTCTTTGAACAGTTGTCAAAAGAGCTGATCTTCCTAAAATAGGAAAATGTGGGTTTTTATTGAGAAAACAGCAGATTTCTGTGTTGCACAATTTTGTATCATCCAGAAGATCCATTCCCCTTCATTTTACGACTTTTTCAGGGTATTAGCTGTGTTGCAAATCTGATCTTCCTTTGATAGCTACATGTGACTAATGTGAAAATATATTACCTCTTCCTTTTGCATGTAACCATCCTTAGTCCTAGCTAAGCCCTAATTTCATACAGTACATTGTTTACTTTCCACGTTACAAAACTCCCCAATATAAGGACACTCACAATCCAATTCCTACCTAAAATAATTTTATTTTTTGTGAAAAGAAATTCCAGAAGAGAACAGTTTGTAGAATCTTGAGTCACGTTCATGATCATTTACCTGGTTGATCTCATTTATTTCAATGGAATTACTTGAACAATTGAGTTTCTGTAATAGGGCTAAAATTATGACTGTAGCAGCTAATCAGTACTACAAATGACATTAAATATGAAAAATGAATACTCCCTGTGACATTCAAAATTGAGGCAGCAATAGAAAAGCTCTAAGCTTTAAAGGAAAAACACAATTAATTTCTATACCAACTATTCTGTCTCTAATTAAGAAATCTCAAGACTTGTAGGAAGTTAGCATTGATTTGAATAGGTAAACTGTATCTATTATGTGTATGTTACTTTTGCCATCATTTTATTTAGGAAATAGATTTAGCCCTCTAAAAATCTCAGGACGTGATTTTCTAAATATTCATGACTGGCCTAGGAGTTGCAGAGTTACATTAAATTCGTGAAACAAAAGGACTGCACGTAACCCTCTGATGTTAGTCAGTTACATCTATTTCTCTTCAGTGGCATGCTTTCTTTTTGGGGCAACACGTGCATCTGTTGATTCGGCAGCAGCACTGGTTCTGCCTGTCCTGCTGGGCTGGGTGCTGCACTGGTCTCTGGAGCATCATCTCTAAGATTAGTTATGTGTGAGGCTCCACTGGAAGGGAAAAGCAGTAGAAGTACAATGAGAAAGCTGCTGGAATAATTTCTCAGTTCCTCTCAAAAACAGAAGACTTGCCACTAGAAGTCTTTCTTAATGCCATGAACATAAATGGTAGGAAAGGGAAGGAAAAATCCCACTTGCATCCCTCTGGTGTCTTACCTCTCAGGGCAGAAAAAGATGAGAAAACAGAACAAATATGCTGATAAAAACAGAGGAACTCAGGTTGTGGTTATTGGTGTGCACTATTTTTTCATAAAGATGTATATACGTATAAGAGGATCTCAGCAGATATTGTATATCTGCTGATTTTTCTCTTAGATTTGCAAAACAGTATCCCATCACATGAATGATACTGTGTGATGATTATTTTATCTATGTATTTCTCGCCTGCTTTTATAAATAATTAATTAATTTTAATACAAAGTTATTATCATTATTAATTGAAAAAAGAACATGGTATTTTGATCAGGCATTGTATTTCAGCAAATTCTCACGTGAGAGCCCCTGGAAATGCAAGTAAGAGCAAATAACTCCATACAAGCTATAATCCTCTTTTGGCTTTTTAATACAGCTATATCAGAGATGTTACTGATGGCAGTTTTTCAAACAGTTTACTATTCTCTACTTTTGCAACAGTTTGCTTAACATTTTTCAGTCAATTCTACAGAAAACTTGATGAAAACTTAAAAATGTATTGGAGTTATAAACATAAAAAGGTGAATCAGGGTATATTTAGTGAGTATGTAATGAATAAAGAATTATGAGAAGTTATTATGTAAAGCATGAGCTGTATATGGACATTCTATATAATGATATGAAATGCAGAAAATAGAACAAACTCAAATTTTGTGGTAATAATAATGAACAGGTATCCTTAACATAACCCATTTGTAATGTAGTATTTATACGGAGCTGGAAACACTGGGCTTGGGGGTGTCAGGTCTCCATTATGCTAGGTACTACTTACAGTAATGTAACGCATAATATTCAGTATCCTGAAAGACTGACATTTTTAGCATTTGCATCTAAATAGACTTTTGGGGGGAAAAAACAGCAAATAACAAATGCAGTTCACTGTTACAAGTTCTGCACTTAAACTAGCATCAGCTGGAAATGAAAAGCAACCATGGAGATGGAGGATAAAACCATCATAATAATTACAGGTATAAAATGTCAAATGCAGCTTTCTTCCTAGTTTTACTACCTCTGTTGCTTTAATTTGGTAGATTAGGAAGTCCTAATGATTGATATTTTCTGTACTAAAGCCTATAAATTTTTTTTCAAGCATTTCAATACACCCTGGATTTCCTTCTAGCTTTGATTGTAAATATTAATGCTGGGGCATAGCATACTTTCACAATGGCTCTGTCAGGGAAAAATAAATACTATTTCTAGCTGGGAGACAGTATTAAGCAAAGTATGCTGCTAGGGTAAATTTTACTAATGATCATTTTACTGAATACTTTTCTCTTAAAATTCTGCAGGAATGACTTGTTGCTTCATGTTTTGTTCCATTTTTTTCTGCTTTGCTGGTTTTCAGCAGAATCAGACTACCCTTTTTTTTTAATTTACTGCTAGTTAAAAAGTGATTATACTGTCACAATGCCATTATCTTTATTTCTGTTGCCCTCCTTAAGAAATTAGACTTATTGATGATAGAAAAAGATTTCTTTCAGAATTTAGATGCAATTTGCAACCATACCATTTTGTGTGACAGGAAGAATATACCTGTTCACTCAAATTATACAGAGCTACTGAATCAGCCTGAATTCCAGACACTTTCATTTAAACCTTTCAAAACAATTGAAGAACTGCAGCCTATTTAAGGTTTCACACTGAAAGGTGGTGGCTGTTACTGGTAAATGCTGAGAAACTTCAGTGCTTATTGAAAGTTTAATCAGATGTGCTTACCACCTGACTTGTGGTGATCAACTCTTAAAAATACCTCATGGTTGACATCCTCCTTTTTCGTTGCTTAAGCATTTACATTGCTGTGTGAGTAACATGTAGAATGTGAAAAGAACCACAGGCTTTTTCATTTCTTGCCACTGCAAATTAATTACTTCACATCACAACCACAATTTATATTTTAGAAGCCTACTTACACTCTGTTTTTTCTCTGTGACAGGCTTAGGCTTTGGCAAGCCAGGTGAGCTTGGCAGATTGTCCCCATGGCTTTCAGAGCCTGAGGTGAGCACAGATATTCCTAGATTTGCCCAGATCTAGTTTAGTCATAGTTTATGTGAAACATCAGTGTGCAGGGAGATGCTATTAACAAGCAAAGCATTTTTCCTTTTTGTTGAAATCTCAGTATTGTTATTTCCAATGTTTTTGTATAGATAAACAGAAAATCGTATGGCCATCTGCAGTCTAGGACTATGTTGTTGGAATAGCTAATCTATTATCTTAAAAAGGTAAATGTTAAGGTTGTGACACAGAGAGCTAAACTGGATTTTTCAAGTAATTTTTTTCTTTAAATATTAGTATGTATTTTGCACTAGTGTACAGCTGGACTGCATCCAGACCCCCTAAAAAGTAAACCATGATTCACCTCTAAGGCTCTCGTGGCCTCACTCATCCTAGACTTCCCTTTCCCCTTCTTTCTTCTATTCTGGGATGGCAAAGGGGTTAAAAGTTCAGATAAATAGTCTGATTCACCTTTTTACCTCAGTCTTTCTTTCAGTCTTTTCACCTAGAAGGATACTTTCATTTTTGATGAAAGTTGAGATTCTGATCTCACCACATCATGCCTGGAACTGCAGCTCAGCACAGAGACTTCCAGTGACTAAGTGTTAACAGGATCAACTGCTGGCAGAAACCATACTAATAGGCAGTGAACATAGTTTACAAATTAGCTACATCATACAACTCTGATGATGAATTTCAAACTTGTCTTGCCAAATCATCCATATTACGTGTTTTGCACAGTATACTATAGAACATCAAAGATTTTACAGCTTCTAGAGGTGGTGACATATAAGAATACTTAAAGAAATGAGGCGTGCTATATCTGTTTCCTTTCTACAGCAATATTACAGGAAATTAAAAAGCAAAATTAAAATACATTCTATGATGTCATTAGATATTGAGAATTCCCGTGCCACTTTATTTAATTAAACATATTTTAAGCATCCTGTATACACAGAAGGTCAGTGAAGATGGGGAATAATGACATCAAAAGCAAATGAAGACATGGGAAAGACAATAATTGAGCTTCACAGAAATTACATCCTGTGACCGGTTTTATGGAATCAAGCCATGCTCAGAATATGATAAGGTTGATCGGTAACTGACAAGAACTACAACATCAAATTTAACAGTTTACTAATCTGGATTTTTGGTGCTGGCATTTTGGTGCTGGTTAATGGATGTTGTTCCTTTTTTCTCCAAATAATTGTGTTTTCACACAGGCAAAATAAAATCAAAGAAGTAGGACTTAATTTTCCCTGGAGAATAATGTAATAAAAAAGATAATCATGTTCTGTTCCAAGACAGTGTTATGGGATGTTATTGATTTTTTATTTTTAGGATTGTTAGGTTGCTTTCTCTGTTTAATTTTTCCCTTACTGCTGCCAAAATCCCATTTACCTCCACAAAAATATGGGCAGATCTAAAATCTAGATCTCTGTCCTAAAACTTACCATTCACGTCTTTAGCAACATCAGCTAAAGGATTTTTACTAAAAAACCAAACAGCAACATATTTTCAATAAGCATATGTGTGAAACTGCCAACATGGCAACAGTGTTTTGCTTTGTGTGCATGTGTCTTGTTTTCATGTATTATTTATGTATTTATTTGCTAGCTGTGGTCCTGTTTCCTAATTAATTCCATATTTTTCCAGAACTCCTCATGATTTGATAAAAGAAATCTATTGCAGTTTTGCCCACACAAAGACATCAAGGCAAGACTGAGCCTAATCTGTAGTTTTAATATTGAAATTTTTCTCCATTCTAAGGATATACAAGCATGAGCTATTTCATGGAGGTCTTTGACTCCAAATGTCTACTCCCCAGCCCCATCTCTTTCCCTGCCATGGTCCTGATACTACTTACATTCAACATTTAGACATGGTTACTTTCAGTCAATATATATGCCAGATAGACAGAGACAGGAAAAGCTGCAGAACTGCACTAGGAACGTATTAACAGGAGACAGGAGACAAGAGCTAACTGGAAGATAAATCTCTGACCCCACTACTTGCTCTCACACCATCGCTTCCTTTTCTCCATTTACACCAGGACTGCTAAACTCTCAGAAGGAAAATTAGTTTCTTCCAAAAAACAGCTTGATAAGGAAATCCCCGATGATGAATGGTGGTCATTTATTGAACAGGTTGGGTAATAATAGTAATAGACTTGAAAGAGCATTTATGTATCAGTGGAGATAAGTATGCGTGTACTTCTCTATCAGCTGCAATAATGTTTTTGGAACCAAACCAATATTGCTTAATTTAGGCCAATGTATCACAAAGTTCATTTGTGCTAAACAGCTTTATGTGCTGAGCACAAAATACATCAAGTGCAATTTTACACTATTTGAGGATCTTTTTTTCTTTTATTTTTAAGGAATTCTTTAACATCATACGTGAATACAGTCACATGCTGAACAGAGGAATGGACACTATGGCGAGAAGATGAAGTTGACTAAATGTGTGACACTTGTTAGTTTTTTTAATGACTTATTTTAATTTAAAGGCTGGATTTTTGGTAAATTATCCTTTGCTTTGACAGCAGTATAACACCAACAAAGATAGCAGTGGAACTTCTAAGAAAGTATACCAGAAGCTGTGCTATCACTAAGTGATCTTTAGATGCTAGAAAAGAAATCCCATACTTTTTCTACTATATAGTCCTTCAACTTATATCCGTAACAGTATCCATGAAAGGGTAATCACTGCCCATAGCTAAACTCCTCTAAGAGTCATTTGGTTGGTTGGTTTTAGAAGGAAAAAGAACAAGAACCATCCACAGTTCTATCCTTCCAGACACAGACTTCAGAGTACACAACTTCGCAAATTATTCTTCACTCCAGCTAAACATTGAGCCAAAAGCCTTGCAATTCTAACATGGGAATCATGGCAATGCTCCAAATAATTTGAGCTGACAGGAGACTGCTCAAATGCTGGAATGTTTAGCTATCAGGACCAGAGGGCTGTTTAGCTTGCATGATCAAATTCATACTCATTAGAGAACTACAGAATTAAATTCAGTTCATTATGCTGCTAATGATTTTCTTTGGGAAAAAAGTTATAGATTTTCCTAGTCTGAAAGAGAGAGTAGGTATTTTATTCTATCTTAGTGGAATTGCTACTATTTGTTTCTGATTTAGACTATGAATGTGTCTTCTGTTGTATTTTCTTCAGGTGATTCACTCTTTTATTAAGAACTGATATGTTTCAACTCTGAAAACTACGTAAAAGTTACCTACACATACGGGTTGCTTGGATTGTGGGATGCATATTTAAAATAGTATTGTGGCTATATTTCACACCTAAATGAGTTTTACACATACTGCATTCTGCTAGTTGCGCAAAATATTTTACTGGGTTTTCACAGGAGCTTCATTTTATGCTTATTACCAAATGGAATCCTATATTCATTTGGCAGAAATTATACTTGAATCTGCAGTAGAGAACATAAGGTTCTTACTGAAGGATGTCTTCTTCCCTATGCCATGTTTATTATAGTTAATCATATGCAGACGTAAACAGAAAAGGAAAAGAGACCGCCGGAACATTTTGAAAGTCAAGAACAGAGTGGATATGTAAATAACAAATTTTAGTTTCATACCATTGACCAAATAATTGTTTTGATCCAAACTGAAGTAACAGTGAATTGCCTTACAAAAAGAGCGTACAGAAACTAACATAAAAATAGCCTGAGTGAAATTAAATATTCATTCAACCTTAAACAATTTTTTTTTTTGTTTCATTTTGAACTCTTTTAACAACAGAAAAGGAATAAAAGTGTTTAGAAACTATTAGTAGTATTGTAGGCATCCACAACAGCTTTTAGCTTGCAATTAAATCCGAAGAGCATTCATCTTCAGTACTGCAGAGCTACTGTATTCATCTTCCCAAGTGACTGGTATCCACATCACTCATACAGTGCCATGCTGCTTTACTTTGGCTATCCTGGATTGTGTTGCTGGCATTCTTATGTTGTATTTTTCCCACCCCTCTGAGAACAGTCATTTGAGCTGGGGAGAGAAAGAATCTGTACACAGAATGGTGCTTAAGGTACTGTCATTAGTGGGGAAAAAAAAAAAATATTACTCTCGGCTGTAATGAGAATCTGGAGGAGAGGGGTCACAAACTGGTTCTAATCCTCATCCTCCTCCGATTTTGGGATCAATGCTTACTTAGCAAGCAACTCATATGACTAATGCTTCTCCCATATGATCACAGAAAAAAAATCTGTATGTTTTTTTGAATATATTTTCTTTGTTCTAAAAAAATCCAACTTTTTGATCAATTTAGAAAAAGATTCAAAACCGAGGTCGGTGTTCTCCTGGATGCATAGCATACTGGTTACATTTGGTCACTTTCTGTCTGACCATGAATCTTGAATTCCTTTCTGCAGAGTAATATAGCTTCACTAAGAAGGGTGAAAATTTCCTGCAACATCCCATATACTGGTGAAATGAATGTTTCCTGGAATAAGAAAGGATTTGAGGGCTTGAATCCCTCAAGCTGAGATTTGCATTCTACTCAAATCTGTAACGTCATGGACTCATATAGTTATCTCTTTAAGTAAACAATATTGAAATTGTTCATCCATGTAAATAAATTATGCTGGTTTTAACCCAATGAGCACCAAGCATTGGAGGTTTCAGGAGACCTATATTCAGAAATGCTAACTGTAAAAATTCACAGAGGCATGATGTTAGCATCAAGCTCAACCTCAACTCCAGAGAATTTTTCTGGAAAAATTTAGGTGTCTGTTTATTAAAAGGTTATACAAGTTAGCCCCTTTAGAGCAACTCTGGCAGGTGTCTTTTTCGTGAGAATTCATAGTTGAATATGTCCTTAAACCCATTCTTTAATATTTTATAGAAATTTTTGGCTCATTTTCATTCAAGTACCAATACTGGGTGAAGCTCAGATTGATTCTCTTTTTATTCCCAGCTATCTGACAGCCCTTGAATAAATATTACATTTTATGTAAATCGTTCAGTACCCACTAACGAAATGATAGGCTTTGGCTCAAAATCTTGCATGTCCTTATAAAAATATCTTCCATACCCTGGAGACAAAAGCGATGTCAAATCTGTAAACAAGTATGCAAATAATTGTCAGCTGTATCAGAAGAGAAATTTTTAATGAGGTTTCAAATCCCTGGTCGTCTGTCCACAGAACTAAAATTCGTCCAAGTATTTTCAATACAATTTTTTTTGTAATTATAACACTTTAAAATGTGCAACAATTAGAAAAGTTAGTCTTTTGTCTTCTAGGTGTTAGTTTGGTCATACATTGTAAAAGTAACATAATGTTTCTATTTTTAAAGATGTGCTGACTCCAAGGTTAATTTTTTGCTTTTGTTTCATATCTAGCATCTCAACAGCTACAGACACCTTCTTTATTTTCATATTTCTTTTCTCCTTTGAAAGATATGTACTTGCTTTCGATTTCAGAGAAAATGTTTCTATCAACCTATTCTGCAAATAATTTCTTAAACTGAAAAGAGAATAGAAACCTTCCATTAATATTCCTGGCTAGTAGCTTGGAATCCAGTCAAAAAAAAAAAAGAAAAAAGGATTCATGTTTTCAACTGTATTTCAGAGTTCCATAAAAACGGCCAAATTATTTCTACAGTTTTTTGTCGTGACCTCATTTAGAAGAATTCAAACTCTGAATCATCTATTTAGCCATAACTGTTCCTCCTGTTAAATTTGATTTAAAGTTTGTTATTCCCTTTTACATAATTATACAGTAAACAAACTAATCTCTTACATTTGCCTATGATGAAATTAGCTATTAAAAAAAGATGATATTATAAAAGAAAGGCAGAAATGGAAAATGTTTTTGCATAACTTTAGCATACAAGAAAATAAATGTGGTTTTCTTACAGCTCTGTATTAGAAAGCTTAAGTTATTTATCTAATGCAAACATTATTACATCATCTTCAATATTTATTTTTTCTCCCTTTAAGGTGCTGAGGAGACTTTTTGGGGTACATTATCAACTGTTTAGGTCTGTCTAGTTGCTGCCGATTATTAAATTGATGTTTGTACTTTTGTAGATGTGCCATCAAATCCTTATGGAGTACGAGTTTTAGAGTTGTCACAAACCACTGCCAAAGTTTCGTTCAATAAGCCAGATTCACATGGAGGTGTGCCCATTCATCATTACCAAGTGGATGTAAAAGAGATAGCCTCAGAAACCTGGAAAATAGTTCGCTCCCATGGAGTTCAAAGTAAGTATACAAAAAATAAATGGAAGTATTTTAACTGGAAGGAATGTCAAGGGAAAAGAATGCAAGTATACGTTAACTGATTCTTTGTTTCTCCATTAGTCTTAGTCCAGTAGCTGTATCTTCAGTTAGTATTAATGAAGTCAGACCTCTTTACACCAATTAGAAATCTCACTGTAATCTTGTAAAATCAACTGTTACTTTTTAGTTTTAAAAAATTTGGTGAACAAATTTACAATTGTTTTGCATTTTTCACTGTCCAGTCAAGTAGATATGAAGAATATTTTTGAAGCTATAAATTTCAAAGAAAGTAGAAATCACAGAGGAGTTAGTTTGAGAATGTGCATTACGTATGCAGTTAACTTAAAAATTTTAAGTAAGCTATTATGTGATATTCAATCCTGAGCATTAATTACTGATTTTGAGCTACTTAGTAACCTTTCTACATACCTATTAATATTCATGATGTCTGTTTCAAAAGCATATCTATAAAGTATTGTTCAACAAACATTAAATGCATTTGTTAGATATTATATCTGTTATCTGTCTACTATAGTAGTGGGGATGCTACAAATGGGGCTGTTCCTTGCCAGATCTATGCCTTCTTTGCACTTCTCTAAAGGCAGAAAAGAGTATAAGCCTCCCCAAACAGACAAGAGTTCTTTAAGTACATGCCAAGGTGAGGTGTTTATACAGAGTAATGTTAACAAAATACGTTCAACAGATCAGTAATCACTTGCCTCCATATTTACCCTTTGATATTTTTAACAAGTGGTGCAAGTTAGAGCAGGCCCAACAGTCTTCTGATTTATACAGCAGGAGGTGAATGGTTTTGCAGCTATCAGCACAGTGATGGGAGAAAAAATGTAGCACATGATCTGTTGTGTGTTCTCTCTTTCCCTTTCACATCCCATAATCCACACACAAAAATTCAGCACTAAGCAGTGCATCTTCCAAATTACAGAATTATTTCAAAGAAACATACAATGAACATGTAATTGACATATATTCAGAGAAACATATCATGACATTTTATCTTTCGTTTTTCATTTTCCTTTCATTTCATTGTCCCCCAACTGTAAGGCAAAGAGATTTTGTTGAAAAAACAAAATAGGTCACACTGGTTTTGGATATCTTAAAGGTACCTCTTAATAGTGTGTGCTATCAGAGACTACTCCAAGTGATGACACAAACTAGTAAATATGAAAACATCCTGAAAAGTCATCTCTGTCTACAAATAGATATACTTAGTAAATAGATAAATATCTTGTTGGTGCTACACTATGTAATTTGACAGGGAAATCAAAAGGGACCTGGTTGTATTAACCGTAAGTTCTGGCAGATATTCTGTAATGAGTTAGAAACTTGTTCTATTTGTGAGGTCCTATAGGGCCAAACCAGAAAAACAGGATGTGTTACCAAAAAGACTGAACAGCCCAGATCAGAAAAAGTCTTCCCAGATGGAGATGTCAAAAAACAGTATTAGTGTCCTTTTTGTAAATGAAAATACTGCTAAATGTAACAGGAATCTTTCTGAAAAAATCAGCCTTTGCTTGTTTCCTGAGCATTCAGAGGGTTTCAGCAAGTTTTCTAAAACATCTGTTTAAACCTCTCTCCACTTATGTTTTAGCCTACTTACAGTGTCATGGTAGGATAACATACAGATATCCTCTTCTAAATCCCTATCTTCAGTTCCTGAAAGAATTTTTAAAGAAGCTTTTCTTAGTGTGAAGGCTTTTCTTTTTTTTTCTTTATACTTTTTGAGACATTTAGAATACTTTTAAGTCTTTTGAATGATAAAAAAATATTATATGTTTTTGAGACAGTTTCTCATTGTGCTTCGGTAACTAAGCACTACCATGCCTCAACATCATCTCAGCTGAGTGAGGAGGATGTTTAGACTACATGCAGTCAGTATTCTGTATTATGATTTGTAGCTGGGTCATCATAATTTCCATACTTGGTCAATATTCCTTAATGGAAACAAAATCACTTTTTTCATCCGTTCACATTTTAGGGACAGGTTGATGGCTAAGATTCAGCTATAACTGCTGTTTACACAGGGACAGTTAACTGCTTGCACATCTCAAGTAATGATGCATACATAATGCACAAGTCATGATTTTTTCCCAGCAGCCAGTGATAAACTGTGCTGAAATTTTACAGCATGTCTTTTTATCAGACTGATTTAACTCAGGAGTGATAAAACAGCACTGCAGCCCTTTCTGGCCACAGTGTAGGTAATGTGTAAATTCCAAGGCCATCTTTTCACGGAAAGAGGCAGAAAAACCTACATGCAGGAAAAAGGTGTGCCTGGAAGACTGTTAGCCTTCCAATACAGAGACTGTCAAGGCTAAACTTGGTCTTCTGGTCCCTCCCTACTACGACCAGAAGGAATAGCGTAGTTGTCTTCATACAGTCACAGAGAGCAGCCATAAACTCATAAAATGAATGAAAATGAATGTATTTTTAAATGAAACAAACATCATGGAAATGTGCCTACAGAAGTTAGTTTATAAATGAAGTGTTAATAAATGATTAATAGATGTTTCAAAAAGTTGTTGAAAGGAATTGCTACTAATGCTAACGAGTCATTAATTTTCTTATAATTATGACCCAATAACTATGTATAAAACCTTCTGCATGTAGGATTATAATTGTCTGGTTTTATTTATATGAAAAATACAATAGATGCTTACCAAAGTTGTTAGGCATTCTTATGTAATCAATCATCCAGTAAATACAAATAAGTTTAATCAGAAAAAAATAAGTAGCATGAAATGGGTTCTGTGCAAATCTATTCAGACAGCTTGCAGTTCTCTTCATCTAGGAAGAAAGCTGCCAGTTTCTTCAAAGAATCCCTCAAAAGCTGGCTTTTGTCTCAAACTGTACTAGTTTGAGCTTTTTTCAGATCAAATTAAGGAGAAAATTCCAGAGTCTTGGAGCTGTAGCCAAGAATATCTGTTTCCCTATTCCCTCCACCTTGTCTTTTATAATGAAGAAGATTTCATTTGAAAGCCTGTGCTGGTTGCAGCTATTGAAGGAGAGCACAGAAAGTGAAGCAATCGTTCTGAAACACCAGCTTCAGGGTAATTAGGGTTTTAAAGTCATAATCAACACTATCATAGTTCAACAAGAGATAAGTGAGCAAATATTAACCAGATATTTCTGCACTTGTTAGGCGCTCTTCTGAATATGAAAATCGTTTTGTTGCAGGCTAGCTGCAAATCTCTGTATAGCTTCACTTTACAGTCACGGTGCAGTGGGGCTCCCTGTGGGCCGGAGTCCCGAGGGGAGGTGGGTGTGCAGGGACAGCCAGGGCTAACAGTGCCCTCAGGGCCCAGACATTTATGACCCAGTCAGTAGTGCAGAGAAGCCCACTAATCTTGAAGTAAGAGAAGTGCAGGTAATATTGGCAAGGTTCGTTCTCCAAGGAGAGTTTTCATCCTTTCAAGCCAGACAGCTGGTAAACCCGGGTATTGCCCATCCATCATCAAGAAGGGGATAACAACCAGTGAAGAGCATTTGCCACGCTTTCCTCTGTAGACACAAAGAAACCAGTGAGAAGGTGTAAGATACCATTGCTGGGAAAAATTGTCTTACCACAATCTTCTGTGTAATTTTATTTAAAAAAAAAAACAAAAACAAAAACAAACATTCACTGATCAGTTTCTGAGTAATCAGCAAAGACTTCATGAGAAAAAACCTGCATTGTTTTTTCCCTTTCAAGCAGTATTGAGTTTTTCAAGGAAGAAACAAGATGGACTCGGAGACTGTGAGATTCAGTTCTTCAAAGTCAAAAATTATTCAGTAAATTTAAAATAAGGTCATTCCATTTTCTCTTTTACTTTTTATAATATATATGACGTTCCAGGTAATGAAATGGTGAATTTTTGTGTCTGTGCAGTTCAGGGTTTTGGATAAAACTACTGAAATTCATTTTCTGTCTTTAAGCAAGACTTTTTGACAGACATCACATGAACAGACATTCTTTCAGTAGACTTCAGAAGTATATAGTGCATGGTTTTCCACCGAGATTTCAGAAACACCATTATGCAAAAAGATATTCTTTCTTATGCTAAAATACAGCAATTACTGTATCTTGTTATTGTCATGGGGAGGAAATCTAATAGCTAGATCAGTTAGAATTCTCATTTACTACATCTTAGGTTGTAGGTTTTGTACTTTCTGCTTCTTTTGTACTGAAGCATGATAGTATGCACCCTATTGATTACTAAAACACTTTCCCAGTGTAACAATGCTTCATCATTAAACTGGGAAGACTTTCAAATGGATTCCTGAGAGATATGAACCCCGTATAATTCAATAATTTTCTTAATGAGTTTAATGATTAAGAGAGTATATCTGTGTAATTTGTATATCAAACAGAAATAAATTGCAAATATTTTCGTAGGCTAAGTCAACATTCAAAATTATTTTAATAGTTGAAAATCTTCAAGGCAGAATTCATTAATGTCTAGTGCAAGCTGCTAAAACAGAAGGAAAAATGCATTCATTAGCCTGTTCAGTGGGAAAACACATTTTTAGTAAGTATTTGAGACATTGAATTCCTTGGCATATCTGTCAGGTTTGGCTCCCTGTGACATGAATTGCGATCACATTCAGTTCTAAAATGACAGTTGCTATTTCTGAGCAGTGTTTCTGCATTTCTGGAATATCATGTATGTACTCCAGAAATATACAAGTACCTGAAGTCTCAGAGATTTTTGTACATGTTAAATGATGGCATAAATCATTCAAAAGACATTTCTGGATTGTGAATTCAGCTTTAGAATCTGGTTCTCCATTTAGGAGACTGTTAGGCAGGTATTTTAAGACCAGTGAAAACATAGATGAAAAAACCCTGTAAAACCAAACCCAAAAAATTTGTTGTCACTTTATACCCAACTAGTACCACAGTAATTCATGCACAATATGGAGAATCTTAAAATGTCACAGATTGTCACATTGTCAAATTGACTTAAATTAGTGGTTTAATTTAAGAAATTGTCTGTTGTCAATAGGCAACACTTTATAATATTGGAAAAGAAAAATTCCTAGATCATTCCTGATATCGGTTAATATACTTATGATACTATTGCTAAGCCTAAACTCATAGGATTTCTTTTTCAAAAGAAATTGGATATTTATCTTGATTCAAAAATAGTTTTCTCAACTTAAGCCAGATTTGAAATTATAAGAATGCGGGAGTTGCGCATATATATATATATATATATATACACATGTTATTAAGCTATAACGGTGTAAGATGCAATACAAGTAACACAAATAAAAAGTCCTTAATATTAATAAATCTAAATTCTTGGGATAAAATGGCATGATACAATTTGCAACATGTCATACAATTAAAAAAAGAAAAAAAGTGAAAGAATGGATGCAATTTACAGCCAATATAGATTACTATTAAATGGTAGGAAAAAGACCACTTTTTATCGAAATTAATTTGTGTGTGTACCTTCATGTAAGAAAGTTATTCAGCCCTCTAATTCTGTCTCTATACTATTCTTGGCTTCTATCCAGCTTAATCTTCTCTGTAAAAGTCTCATGTGGATGGAAGGGTTGGATTGTAAATAAATGTCTTAAACTACATTACATGGACGGATTAGAGAGACTGGAAAGTGAGGAGACGTGTAAAGGGAAAGCTAGGTTTAAATATTTCAGGTTTTTATACAGACCTGAATCATCAGGAGAATGAAATGTACTTTTCACATTCAAAGGTGAATAAAATGTCATGAGAAGAGAAGAAAACCCAGACAATTTACTTCACAGCATGAGTTCATAACTAAAAGCAACTGAGTGTTATGCAGCTGTAACCACTGCCAAGATCTGAGGTTACTCTTCTCTTCAATAGCTTGTAATTCTGTGTTTGCAATTACATTTAGTCAAAGAGTCAAAGCTCATTGCAAAACGTGATTTATGTTCAAGTGGGTTTTTTTAAAGATAAGGACTTGAAAATCTGTAAGAACAAATGCAAGATACTTTGATTGCAAGAAGGATGTAGTAAATATTTTAATAAGCAATTAAATGAAGAATCAGTTATTCCAAATATATTTCACCTGGTCTTTCTCTGTTGTGATAACTCTTGGCTACTCCCTGTTTAGACCTTTTCAGGCCTTTTATCATGGCACACTCTGAAGTAAATTTGCAGCAAACATGCTGATCTGATGTAAAGGTCTTACTGATCTGGCTCGTAAGGGTAAATCTTGTTAAGTAAAGAGTGATGCAATGCAATATTGGATATGAATAACTGATAAATGAGATGCATGGTGCAGCTGCAAATGTTGCCTTTCAAATCTGTATTGTATTCATCTGCATCTATTTTACTTTGCCAATCAGCTTACAAAAAGGTAAAGTACCTTTATGGAACATTTATGCATATATTAACTTCTGCTGCATTTTGTAAAACAAAGCAGAAAAGTGTTCCTGGAGGGTAGAATATTCTTTAAGTATTTTCAAGGTCATTGAATGACAGAGTAGTTATGAATGGAGTTTTCCTTCTGCCACATACAACAATGAGCAACAGAGAGATAGCATAGCCCTATCTGTATTACATTTCATGGTGTCATTAAATGAAACTCCTTTTATGACTTCTTTTCTCTCTACTGTTTTCTTTCTCCATTGGCAAGAAATAAAGTATAGTATGCAGGAGTAGGATGGGGATGAGGAAGAAAAAGTTATGAATGAAAATTATCTTTGCATGTAAGAACTGTTGTTGAAATCATCATTCACATCAGCCTTGAGGTCTTTGCTTTTTCACAGTAGTGAATGTCATAAAAGGCGCATTTGAGAGCACATTTTAGTCCCTTTGCTTGTCACTGTGAGGATGGCCTCTGATGATAGCAGTCACCAGGAGCTGGTTTATTCTTACCTCAAATGGTGATGATTAGGTTTTTGCCAGCTCCTGTGTTTGGTAACAGAGCGAGTAGAGTCTCTTTTTCTCACACTTTGCGTGCTCCAGAGTTGAAAATTGCATGGGTTAGAGGAATGAAAGGTAGAACTCCTGTGTCATAACCTGCTTCCTAGGTAGCTCCTAAGGTGGCAGCAGCATAGATTGTTTATGGGACAATTAGTACTATTGAGAGGTTCCAGTTTAAAAAATCTAGTCAGTGATAATATACCATACAAGAGAAGCGCATAGGAGACTACTTTTGTTCGCATTCAGACTAAGTGGCTTGTTTGGAACATAAAATTGATCAAGTAAAGTAAGTAGTTTAAAAAAGAGAAAATTATGCATTCAATTTCGAATAATGAATTCAGTGGTAAGTTACAGTACATAATTCTCTGTGCATAGGTAAAACTGAGAAAAGACATGTAGATTTTATATATGTTGTTCTGTTTACTACTGTTAGGACACAGAATTATAATAAACTGAAAAGTGTTGGAATTTTAAATAGTTGTCTCAACTGAGATGCAAGGCTTCCTAACATATATGAATTTGCCTGTTGAAAAATCTCTGCTTTTCTGAGCACATTATTAGAAATTTTCATTCCTTTGTGCTCCACCCATATTCCTTTGGCTTAGCATTAAGAATTCCTGAAGTCTTGACATCTGTCTTGGAGCTTTCTAAGAGTACTGATGTATTTGTAGTAATGAGTAAAGAGTAATTAATTTTCTTAGGTATTTTGGGTCCATCTGGTTAAGAAAGACCATCTCTTATTTGTATCTCTAACATAGTACAGTTTTATAACACCGTAAGAAAACTAGTGAATTGCATGAAATGTAAGAAAATTATTCTATTCTGTTCTAGTGAATTACAGGAAACATCTTAAATCTGTTGCAAAGTCTCCAAGTAACAAGAAGATCATTGTAGCTCTGCAGAACTTGGCTGACAATAGGAAGAAGGTGCAGGTGTTAAAAGTAAACTGCTGTCATTATTTGCTTAGACTTGGAAAGCATTTTCTGTGAGGTGTTTTTGTCTTTTTTTGTGATATAAAGAGAAGATATTTGGACCAGTAATCAGTTATTAGTTTAGGATAAGTTGTTAGTTTAGATCTGAGTTATACCCTGCTCTATTAAAATCGATCACCAGGAGCTTACCCAGTCTTACCAGCTTCAAATGGTAGTTGTATCACACTGAAAGAAACTTCCCTGCTCAGCCTTTTGAAAAAAGATCTGAGTTCACTCTGTGAAGTCAGTCAAGCGGAGACCAGCTCCAGCTAAAGCTGTGCACCTGGGCACAGTTCTGCCCTCAGATTGGCAAGCCCAGTTTGCCAGCGACTGTGGTGACGCAGAAGTGTGGAGTCAGCCTTGACTCAAATGGGAGGGCTCACAGACCCACCAAATGTCCATGTATTGCAGGAATGTATACCAAGGTCTCCCATACCTGCCTTTCTCAAACAGTAATATGGTCCTCAAAACTATATGGACTTGCTACACCATTAGCCACCGTACACACATTCGACTTAACAAATTCCAGATGCACCACAGAAACTACTGTGGACTTCGTGCTTAGAAGATACACGGTTTATCTGCTATGAATTCAAGTGAGGCCTACCTCACCTCTTTCTCAACATCTCTCAGTAACTAAGAACTCATGGATGGAGTTTGGAATGTAGGAGACCCTTTTCAGCTCCAGCTTTGTGTTGCAAATTTCAAATGGGATATTAGCTCACAACAGGATCTCCATTATAAGAACAGCAGAAAATTGGGCAGGAGAAACCTGAAATAAAAAATAGTTCTTTCTGCACTACAAGGGAGTGTAAGAGATTCTAGATTCTGGCATATATGAGAGAGACTGGGATAGGATACAGTTTGATTTATACAATTGAAGAATGAGAGAAAGTGGTGTAACTGTAGCAAGCATGGAAGAAAGGAAGATATGCACTCATAGCTAACCCCCAGCTTCCCCCCCTCAAAGTATACTCCCTCCTTCAATAATCCAGGGTAGATTCCAGACCTTGATATAAGACAAGGAATACATAGCGGCATTAGCTAAAATCTAACCACCAGCATGTTCCTTGTAGTCTCTTAATAAATGACATCTCTGTTCCCCTTAGAAGACCCTGTTTTATTTTCTGGGTCATCTCCCAGTAAGCGTTGTTTTTAGCCTTGATGGGTGTTCAAAAAAAGAAAAAAAAAAAGGGGGGGGGGATAAATGAAACAGCATAAATGATCTGAATATGGACCTTAATTGCCCTTATGCAATGAGATTAACACAGTTATTCCTTTACTACGTAATGTAGTGTAGTATATTCACTCAATAAAGTATTACTTACTTAGAAGACTTAATTCTGTTGTCTTTATGTGTTCATATTGCCAATGGAAGTTCAGGTATATTCAGTGGCCTAGAAATTTTTGTAATAGGAGAATTTTGAAATTAATGTCTACAGAAAATAAATTTGATTTATGGAAAGGTTTAACTTCAGATTTTATATTTAGCAGTGTAATTTGTACTGTTAAAATTGCAGCAATTATAGTCGCATAAATATTTAACAATGAACCCTCATGCTGCTATACTGAGAACATTAGTCATATTTTAGAAAGCATTTTGAACAATGCCTTCTTTTTGCGTGATTGGGGGAATATCTGGTAGCAGTCCAAATCCCCATTGATTTTACTGTAATGTTTTATTGTTTCATAAAAAAGTTTTAAGTGTAGCCCTTTGGCTGTTTCTTCAAGCAGTAGACTTTAAAATCCTTGCATTAAGAACTGCGCAATAATTTTATAGCAGAGGAGAAAATGGGGTTCCAAGAATCAAGGTAGTATTCCCCTTTAATTTATACAATCATAGAAAGATTGGTTGTAAGGAACATCTGGAGTATATCTGGTCCAACCTCCTGCTTGAAGCAGGACTGGTGTCAATCCTAGATCAGGTCAGGCATGGCTTTGTCTAACTCAGTCTTAACCCCCAAGGATGGAGTTTCCTCACCCTCTTATCTTGGTGTAACCTGTTTCAGTGCTTCTTTGCTCTCCCAGTGTATAAGTTTTTCCAATATCTGGTCTGAACACACCAAGCTGCAGCTTGTTACTGTTGACCCTGTTATGCTATTTGCCACTGTTTAGGACAGTCTCGTACCATTGTTTCTGTCTCCACTGCGAAGGGATGGTAGGTGACTGTTCAATCACCCGTTGGCGTTCTCTTCATCAGACTAAATAAGCCTCGGCATCTGTGTATTGTTTATGTGCCGTAGGCTCTTCTGCTTGGACCCTGTCTGTTTTCTTTTTGTTCCTGGACACGCAATCCCAGGTTTGACCTTACCAGCACTAACTAGAGTGGGACAATAACCTTCCCTCAATCTGCTGGCTCCAAATAGAGCCCAAGTAGGCAGTCTGCCATGCTGGTGGCAGAGAGCTATGCAGCCTTGTCTGGATTTGTTGGCCTGCTGCATGCGTCTGTTCCTACCCGAGCCTTTCAGCCTGACCAGAAAGACTCTTTCACTCTTGCCCCAAAGACCTACAGTTGTCTTTGATCTAATCGAGGTTTCTGTTGGGCGTCGTCTTGGTGCCTGCATGGGTGAACATCAGTGAACAGGGTTAGCCAGATGAGACTCTGCAGGCTCTGCTTCCGCACCTATTTTTCCTTCAGTTGAATTAGAAAGCTGGGATTTGGGCTTGTGTGTTTTAAAGTACAAGAGTGTAATCAGTTTTTCTAAGGTCTGAGCCAAAGTTCACCATTCTCCAGGAGATTCATTTCCATAATTTTTGATTGACTTAAGTTAATGCTTCTAAATTTTCGGATAACAAAAGATTAGCCATTAATGAAAGTTGCTTAATTTACCATCAAATAAATTTCAACACTTCAGAACACCCACAATCCTATGCACAAAAAAATTTGAAAAAAGTATTTCGTAAAAGCTCGTTCTAAAATAATTATTTATGTAATAAATAGCATGAAGGGCTAATGAGTACTTGGAGGAGACTTGACATTTTAAAGGTTAGGTTATTCAAAGAGCATTTGTTTATGAAATGCATTTAAATTGTGTTGTTTTAAAGCTCAATATATATTTCCATTTTAGCCTATTGAATTGTGTAAAGAATTGGTTTATTAAGTTTGCCTTTGTTTTGCTTAACACGATCTTCTTACAGTGAATATCAACTGTTTCAAGCACTCTCTCTCCCAGACTTTAAATATGGTTGTACCTAGTAAGTTTTTAATTGTCCATTCTTTCTTTCTCCTCTCCTTTTCCTCTTCTGCTCCCTTCTCTCTCCTCCCTTTCCTGTTCCTTACCCTCCATTTCCCTTCCCTTTAAGATATACAAGTATCTGTTATGGAAGTTAACTGCATTTTTAAAGATTTTGTATTAAGCAGTTGGCTTTGGTATCATAAATGTAGTATAGGAAATTTTAAAACCAAAAAATTAGAGAAAGAGATAGGAAAGGGAGTTGTTTTGTTGTTGTTTTGGTTTTTTTTTTTTTTTTTTTTGGGGGGGGGGGGGGTGGGGGGTGGTGTTTTTTTACCCGAAAAGGATATCATCCCAAAACTCAGTAAAGCTTTGAGTGTCTGTGTATTTTAATGTGTGTTATTACAGTTGAGGGAGAGAAGCACATCTTGTTAGCATGATAAAAAAAAAGTTGGCTTTGTTCTCTGCTGCAAAAAATATAATTTTGTAAGAAAGATACTTCTTACTAAAAAGTGAACCAACATCTAATGTGTTTGTGTACATTACACTTAGAATGTAATCAAAATAGCAAAATTAAGATATTTATAAAAGAACAATACAGAAACAATTGAATAAAAGCAGTGTTTTGTCAAACCTGAAGAAAGGGAAGCTGACTTGTGGAGCAAAGTATTTGGGTTATATATGAATATAACAAAATTAAAAGAATTAAAGAGAAAGGAAAATTCACCTACATCAGTTTTAATGCTGCTGATATGAAAAATCAGGAAAGTTAGGACAAAAAAAGTATTATTTTATGGATAGTATATTTATTACATACTCATATATTCTCAGTATGTATTTAAAAAATATCGGTTTATACTGTTAGAAGGCTTCTGTATGAAAAGGAAGAATAGCAAGTTGGAATTAATAGTGATACCTCAGATGTTCTTCATTTTGACAACTTTTAACTATAGAAAGTTTGCTCTTGCCGAAAGTGCACAAAAAACATTAGCATGAAAAACAATACAATTTTTAATAAGAATCTCTTCTCCTGACCCTACCCCACCTTGCACATACATCAGAGTAAGGATGTGGAAATATCTTCAAACCTTTTCCAAGAAAAGAAAGACCAAATAGAAGAACAGGAAGAATAAAGCTTCATTGTGGTAGGCAGACTTAACTAAATAACAGAAACGGATTTACTATACAGGAAGCTGAAATTGCAAGGGATGGAAAGCAAGGAGAAAACTCTCTTTGGATTCACACTGCACTGAAGTACTGTAAGCCAGGAGAATTGGCTGCATACATTCCTGTCCTTTGGGTTAGGCTGTGACGTGCTGTTATCCAAGTCATCTGCAACTTCAGTGAACTAGGTAAAATAGCAGCTAAGAAAACTTTAGTTAACAAACATCTGAACTACACATACCTGAAGTAATTACTTCAAATACACTGAAAGTAATGGAGAAGTACAAAGCATTTTAGATAGCTATAAGATAAAAGTAAAATTAGCATGGTTTTGTTTAATTTTAAGTTAGAATGTGTGTTTGAAAAATACATTCTGTTTTATTGATGATAAGACCCAAAATCTATCAAGGCTAGATCCTAGTTGCACAGGATTGTTGAAAAGATAAGAGGCTAATCAGTACAAGTGGCAGAATTTGTTCATAAAATATTCTGTATTATTGCCAAGTAGATATAACACAAAAATTTAAAGAAGATATCATGGTAATATAGGTCTTTTATCAATGGGAGTACAAATATCTTTCGTAAATCTGTAGCATAAAAATATTGCATACAATTAATAATTTTTCATATTTCTTAACACTGGTTTGTGTAAGTGAATTATTTGCTATGCAGTTTATGCAAGTATGTTTCTGTTCTGAATAAAGTTATGAGAACAGTTTACTGATACAATGACCCATCTCAGTAAAGGACTTTTGTTCCAGGAATGTTTCTCCTAGAATTAATTTTTTTTTAAACTGCGTGCTATGCTGTGATTTAGATTAAACACAGGTTGAATTAAGGTTGTTTTTTAAATAAATAAACTAGAAAATCAACTTCTGAAGAAAACCTGTGGCCACCAGGAGTAGGCAAGTGATCGTCCCCCTGTACTCGGCCCTGGTGAGGCCGCACCTCGAGTGCTGTGTGCAGTTTTGGGCCCCTCACTACAAGAAAGACATTGAGGTGCTGGAGCGTGTCCAGAGAAGGGCAATGAAGCTGGTGAAGGGTCTAGAGCACAAGTCCTGTGAGGAGCAGCTGAGGGAACTGGGGATGTTTAGCCTGGAGAAAAGGAGGCTGAGGGGAGACCTTATTGCTCTCTACAACTACCTGAAAGGAGGTTGTAGAGAGATGGGTGTCGGTCTCTTCTCCCAAGTAACAAGCGACAGGACAAGAGGAAACATCCTCAAGTTGCACCAGGGGAGGTTTAGATTGGATATTCGGACAAATTTCTTCACCGAAAGGGTTGTCGGGCATTGGAACAGGCTGCCCAGGGAGGTGGTGGAGTCACCATCCCTGGAGTTATTTAAAAGACATGTAGATGCAGAGCTTAGGGACATGGTTTAGTGGTGGACTTGGCAGTGTTAGTTTAACAGTTGGACTCGAAGATCTTAAAGGTCTTTTCCAACCTAAACGATTCTATGATTCTAACCTATTTGTTGATACATCCTAAGTATGTTAAATGACAAAACCCATCTTCTGGATTCATACTGATCCAATATATTATAAACTATGTTGTCAATCTACAAATTTACTCTTTTCTAGGGCTTTGGATTGCAGTCTTGCTTGCTTTATTTTCATTAATTTATAGCACTGTACGTTTTATAACTATAATTGTCCCATAATTTACTTAATCTTTTCTTATTAGTGTTATTTCAATAAAAATAAGTATCGAGGATAATCCCCCAAATGACTGTAGGATGCTGATGCTACTTCTGGTTCAGTTTGTATACTGACATCTCAGAATCCTACCTAATAGAAACAAAAATTAAATATATGGAGAAAAGGAGCTTAAAAAGGTAATTGTGTTTTGGGGCCTGTACACAAAATATTAAAGCAATTTTTGCCAGGTGCATTTTTTATAACAACTACTGAAAAGTATTTTATAAGGAAATTATTCATGTTAGTGAACATTATATTATATTAATTATACCTGATCTACCACACTATATAGCTTTATTCACAGGTAATTGTTTACATTCGCAGTTAATTAAGCCACTACAACTTTTATTCCAAGATAATGCAATAATTATACATTATAGTGCAAAGAATGATGGAAATTCTTGACAGAGCCGTTCTCTCTGATTTTTAAAATGGTTACATTTGTTTCTGAGTATACATTTTAGGGAATGACTTAAGGCTTGATCCTGTCTCCATACATATTAATGGAAGTTATGCCAATGATTTCACTGACACTAGGATTCACTACCATTATGTTTTTTCATGTAATGTGCAACTTGAAATATTTTCATTATTAAAGTTCATTTATTTGTGTTAGTTGAATTCTGACATTATAGCCAGATGTTTGAATCAGTATTTATGAAATTAATTGTTATTTGGGCAAGGCAGACAGATGGAACTGAGACAGTGCGACTGTTTCTGCATATGAATAAACATTTTGCCTATTGTGTAGCAAAATCCTCTTTTATTTTTTTCCCGTATTTTTCCCCTGTGGGAATTTCTAACTTCATTTTGTCAACACTTCTGTGAGCTAACTCAGCTAGAAAAAGAGGTTTTATACTCTTCTTCCTATTGCGCTAACACATAGGTTAGACAAAGCCATGTTGCTCATCGCAGGCAGACGGAGGTTTTGGGAGAAGTTCCTCAGATTGTGTGACATCTACAAAAGTCTAAGACATTTGTGCAGAACCTTAATGCTATACTACCATAGGTTCCTCACCATTCTCCTCATATGTCCTACAACCATAGGTTCCTCACTGCTCTCTTACCGTGTCTTTTTCGTCTGTCCTTAAAAGAGCATGAGTCATCATCACAAAGAAAAACCTGTTTAAGCTTCATAAAAATGCTATTCATTTTTTCCTCTGAAAGAGATTCAGGTATTTCCAGGGAACTCAGTTTTTCCTGGAGAGTAGTAAAATAATGAGTGAAAGGTGCAGCAAAATGCTGCTAAATCAAAGCACTCCACTTATGAACCTGTACTGTATTCGGTCTGCATTCAGTCTGCATAGTAATAGAGATTCAGACTAGAGGGAAAGAAACAGGAAAAAAAAACCCATCCTAAAATTTGTAATGCTGCTTTGACAGAAATTTGGCACTGCTGCCACTATCTGAAATACATACGAGTGATTATGATACTTCAGGAATGATATATCTCAGCTACTTTGTTTCAAAATAAATTTGTATCTTACTTCAGTTAGATCTGACATCTTCAAGGTGTTGAATTTGGACCTGGAAGAACATTGTTCTATGCAACAGATAGCTCTCCAATGAGAACAATGTATTGATGTGCGATTTCTGTTAATTAACCTCATATAAGATCTACTTTGGGATTAATGTAGTATAACTGTACTATTAGTTCCCCTAACCTTCCTTGCTTTGGTGATGGTTTATGTAATATATCACAGTCCTTAAAAGATTCCTGAGGTAGATTTCCTTTGGTGAAAAGACAATTTAATATGACAGACTTTTCCCCTCTCATTCTGCTGTAATAAGGTAATATAAACAACCTACCCCTGGACCAGAAAAGCAGCTGGGGATTTTTGTTTTGTTTTTACTGACTCAGATTTATGGTACAATTTATTTCACAGCAAATCTTGTGTCAGATGTTGTTTTCCTATGGTTCATCTTGATAGCAGTTAAAATTCTACAATAATAAAGTAAGCTTTTCTAGCTGAAATGCTTACACTCTGTATTTGAAATAGTATGGAGTTCTTAATTTTTGTCAATCTATCAAATATAAATTTTGGTGATTTTTTTTTTTCTGTACTGTGTTGATCCTTTAATGTTTTTGATTTGCTTGCAAATTAGAAGAATCTGTATAATAAAAAATAAGGACTTTATTTTTAATGTTGCTTAAAGTTTAGGATTCTTGCCACAGAATAGGTTGAATTAAATTTTGCTATTTGATAAGGTTTAGTTCTTTTTGTTTGTTGTGTTTCTTTATAAATTCTGGTCTACAAAATTAAAAAAAAATATTCCTTGCATACCCTGTCAAAAAAGTATTTATAATTTTATTTTAATATCTCTATACAGTATATTAAAACAAAACCAAAATAACTGGTAACTTCTTGTGTCATGATCTCCTCCAGAGGCACCATGTCACTTGCAGCCTCCCTGTCTATCTTCTTATAAATGGAAAATACTAAGGTCTGAGATGTTGTGCATGTCTGTTAATTGAGCCCAGCAATACCTGCAGAGTTCACAAGAGAATCTTCTGAGTTTTTCTCTTTGGAGTAGTTCTTCAAAGTCTGCTCCTCAATGTAACCAGTCACTATGTGAATAATGCCAGCAAAATCAATTAGTCTACAAAACTGAATGCTTCAGATAAAGCATGCAGATACTATGATTAGGAAAACAATATAAAAACAGAAGCAGATAGATAGGACAGGTAGAAAAAGACTGAAAAATTGCAAATCTTATTCTGAAAGAAATAAAAGAATTTCACTTTCAGTATATTTGGGACTTGATATATGCCAATGAATATGCCACTGGCATAATTCACACATACAGTATGCAGTGGACCAATTTTTTCACATTCATGTACTGAAAGTGACACATGAAAAACATGTTTCTTTCAGAATATTATTTGAAATTTTACAGCTAATTACTTCAGCGATCATTGAAAACTGTGATCAAAATACCATTGTGGCCAGGACTGTGAGCTATGGACTCCTGTAAGAAGAGTTTTGTTTGTATATGGAAAGATGAATAAGCTGATTTTATACTTAAATGACAAATACGTATGTTAAAAAAAATACTTTATTTTCTTCCATTCTCAACATATTTCAAAAATGTAAAACACTTAGCAAGCAGTGAAAGCTTTCGCCACTCTTGGATTACTTTTAATCCTGACATCTTTGTTACATACTGTGGGATGGTTCCTTAATCTTACTTAATTATTCTAAATATTCTTTTACGACTGGAGTATTTAAAATATTCTGATCAATAATGGTTCTTTTCTTTGTTTTCCAGGAGGAGATAGTTATAATTTTTTTCCTATGTATAAAATATATCCACATCATACCATCACTGATACCAAGTGGTTCCACTTTTTGAGGACATCAGATTTAGTTGGGTTAATTCTGTAAATGTATTTGTACGAGTCATTGCATCTAGACACATAGTGCTGTGCAGGGGATTCTAAAGTAGACACTGATTCTTTAAATAGTGCATATATAAGTAATTTTATTCATTCAGATAGGCCCCAGGAGTCACTCAAGTGTTTATACAATCGGATCCGTAGGTTTTATGTAGTTAACACATTCACGTTTTATTAAGTGTAGACTCCTAGTCATGCTTTTATGTTGTTTAAATTTTAAAAACATTTACAGTAACACAAATTTTAGTATGCCCTAAGGTTTATTTTCAGTGAAATTATTCAGCCTTGGAAAGTAATCATGGCTGAAAGGCAAGTCAAACACTGCTGCTGCTTGGTTTAGGTTTTAAATTTCATCTTACCATAACTGAATGTTATATATCATAATCCCTCTCTTTGCCAAATTCTATTCTTATTGTCATGATGGTACTTTATTTTTGCATGACATGGTTACACTTTATAGTTTGATATTTTTAAATCCCATGAAAATGATAAAGCTAAAATATGCTGGAAGACATACAATTCTACTGTTTTGTTTACAAGAAAGCAGTTATCATGTTTCAATGGCAAATTCAAGCAAAGTGCTCATAATAGAGTGTGAAATGTAGAAGTTACTGTTTTTCCAAAATTCATTAAATCCCTTTAGCTCCACATGTGATGAGACCTCTCTCTGTCTGCTGCAAAAACTAAAGAAATAGAAATTCTAATAAATCGAAACTCAAAACAATAACAAAGTGTACTGACAGAAATAATTATACTTTCATTAAATATAGAACTTGAAAAGCAAGCCTAAAGCAACTATTAAAATACTGCTCTATAATGAAAAAAAGTAGGCTCCCTAGAGACTGACACAGAAACTACTGGCTCTTTCTCAAGACATTACAATTCTATATCCTCTTGTAAGATAATACAGCCCCTGCTTTTCTGGGCAAGACAAATACTGATGTGCTTCACATAAAGTCCCTCCGATTTATGTCCGTTCCCCGGTATGAACCTGACACCTGGAGAGCTCACCACAGAGCTGGCAAACAGCAAGCAGGCAATTGGTCCCAGAACTCTGTGGATCGAAGTTTCCAGGTGCATATTCAACACCAATATTAGTAATACACAGTACTATGGGAATATATAATACTGCATTCCCACAAAGGGTCCTGGAATCCAACATCCTTCTCCTGGATTTTGTTTCTAGATTTGTTGCTGTACATTGCAGCAACAATATTCTTAGTGCTGTACAATATTCTTTTCGGGAAGTTTCCCCCCGTTTTCTGCTTGTGATGGTATCTCCAGGTAGAATCCTAGAGGTAGGTTCAGGCTGCGTGAAAGATTGCTGCCAGGGATTCAGTCTTAATTTCTGAAAGTATGTCCTAAGTTCAAACCCGTTTGCTTCCCCAATCACTGGGTTTTTTTGTTATAACTTACAATGCATTTCCATACACCTCCGCTTAAATATGTACAAACATGCCTAATTCACTTTCAGGTCCTTAGTAGATAACTCAGAACTCTTCCTTCGATCATCATAGCCACCGGTCATTTTAGATCTTGAATATATGGTTGAACTGGCAGAGCATAACACCGGTAATTCACCACTAATATGCACATAGATGCATCCAGGAGTGTAGATCAAGGGTAGTTGATACTGCTCTCCATGAGAGAGAAATGGCAAGCTATGAACTGTACGCAGGCGGCTTGAATGTGCATCAGATGCCCATGGCCAGCTAGGAGAAAGGAAACTTCCGTAATTTTTTGCCAGATTCATGTCTCCTGTGCTCACAATCTGAACATAAAATACCAGTCCCCATTGAGGTCCTTAATTGTTGCCTATGGCTTCTGTAACACTGACATTAAATTCCTTCAGAAGCATAAATTGCTCAGTCACAATGATTTTATGCAGATAAAAAAAAGGGGGGGGCTATTAGCACTCAACAAGAAAACTAAGTTTGGAACTACAGGACTATTAGGAAATGGGACTCCAAGTTGCAAGAGCAGCAAAGAAATTATGAAATTTGTTGACTTCTTTTAAAATGTATTGCTTCATCAAATTTTGTACCCATATTTTTTCTTCCCTTTCCTTTAGCAATGGTTGTTCTCAGCAATTTGGAACCAAATACGACGTACGAAATCAAAGTAGCTGCTGTAAATGGAAAAGGGCAAGGAGAGTATAGCAAAATCGAGATCTTTCAGACCTTACCTGTCCGTGAGTAATACCTGTGCATTCATTAAATGAAAATGTAAATGATTATTAGAATATGTTCTTTCCAGATCAGCTAATAATTTCAAGTATGATTCACTGTGGATAATGTGTTTTATGTTTATACACTACTTCCCAGCGTATAACATCAGTTTTTACATTGTTTCTCAGAAATCATGTTTTATTCCTCTTGTTCCCCCCAGCAAGTAGTATGAATGAACTTAAATTGGATAATTTCTCCCATTATCTAGATTTTTGAGACTTGGACAAATCTTTGTTTAATATTCAAGAGCACAAACCATAAAAGATACTAGATCAAGGACTTTTTCTCATTTACACCCAGGGTGTTATAGACATCTGTGAGAAATGAATTGACGCTTTCCGGAGACATTTCTTCAGCAAGCTATGCTGCCACAAGTTTTGCAGTTATCAAGCCTCTAACAGAAATCTTAAGCTATGGAAAAATTATGAGAATAAATTGTTTTAACTATGATTACATGCAAATGATAAATGCTATGAAGCCAGTTCTGTATTTGTAGTAACCTTTATAGGCAAGTTATTCAGATTTAAATATTAAGAGCTAATGAAAAATATTTTTCTCAAATTACTTTTAAGTAGAAACAATAGTAAATAAATTAAACACAAAGGGAGGAGAAAAATAAAGGAACTACCAGATGGTTTCTTCTGTCCAAAACCAGTAACTTGGCAGCTTTCAAATTTCTTTTTGATTAAAGCATATGCATATTCTAAATATATTGAATGACAGATAAAAAAAATTGCTATTATTCATATGGAATACCATACCTGATAAAAAAAAAGATAGAAACTGACAGAAATTATATATACATTATCTGATAGAAAGCTAAGCAAATTCTAAGTCAATTTATCTTTACTATGATAAAGGATAAACACAAATATTACAAATATTTCTAAAGGAACTGTATCTCTCTGGTGAATGCAAATTTACAGATATTTTGAAGATAAGACACTTCAGTATGACAACATGCGTTCATTTAGGATCTGATTTAAAACTTGTTAATAGGCATTGCATATAGAAATGATAATTAGTCTGTGAATTTCCATTAGCAAAGTGGCTTAAGCTGGCTATTAAGCTTTCAGTTGTACATTTAAGATTATTTTTAGCCTATCATTACAGAAAAAAATGTTTTTGCTTTTGGAAATCTTATTCTTTATATTTATTCTTAATATAGACTACTCTAAAAGTATCTAATTTTGCCTTGGCAAATTTATCAAAAAGTTAATTTACCTAATATCTGTATTACAATTTAGATCTTGCACATGGGCTCATGCTTAATGTTAAGGTTGCTTTCCTGTAAGATAGTGTTACTCTTAAATATTAGTGTGACTGGCAGCTCACCAGCCTTGCTGAATTGATGGCTAAATCATTTCTGAAGTAAATTACATGTGAAAGTGGCAAAAGTCAGAAAGTCTCAAAGAAACAAATACTTATTTCATACTTGATGTAATTTTGTTTCCTTCTGTGAGATAATTAAACTACATTAGAACATACTTTAAGCAAAATATTTAACACACTTACTAAGGATTTTCTGCAGTGCTTGGAAGGATCATGTTGGTTTTAAAGATTTTGATTAATAATCTTGTGGGCAAGCTCCCAGCTATAATTTAAGACTTATCTTATTGCTGAATTATTATTATCTACTGTTTTTTCCCCTGTTTAGGGGAGCCAAGCCCCCCTTCAATTCACGGACAACCAGGAAGTGGCAAGAGTTTTAAACTTAGCATAACTAAACAAGATGATGGAGGTGCCCCCATTTTGGAATATATTGTCAAATACAGAAGTGTAAGTATTTCAGTTAATCAAAATAGGTGGGTTTTGCGTAGTAATATCTGCTTTTAATGTAGAGAAGGCTGTTGATATGATTTGAAATGTAACAAAATGGTTTGCATACTACAGAAAGAAAAGAAGATACGGTATAGTATGTTTTCTCTTGTGACCAGGTTGCTAACGCCAGATTATTAAAAAAAAAAAAAAAAAGAAAAAAAAGAAAAAAAGAAAAGCACCCTGCTCTTCCTAAATGTGTAACTGAAAGTTCATTCTAACAAGAAAACTATATTCTCTGTTTTGTTACATGGTAAATGAGGAACATTCACGTTCAGCTTTCAAAAGTTCAGTAAATTAGCAGACATTAAAGTTACATAATTAAGTGCTGTTTGAACAGCAAATTATTAACCTGTTACAAATGCGTCTGTATGGATGGATAGCATCCTAGAGATAGAAAGCTATATTCCAGTGCTTCATATTAATTTTAAATGAGATTAATTGTCTGATCATGTTTCATATTTTCTATCTTCCTAGATTCCAAGGGTCAGCTTAAAAAAGCCAAATAATTGACAAATCGTTAGGCCTTTCATGAATTTCAGCATACGTATCAGTTCTTTAACAGCCATCGTGTAGAGTTTATTGGTCTTCTGTCAGCTGGAGTCTGATTTGGTGTTCTCATCAAATCTGGCAAGTTTAGAAAACAGGCTTTTCTGCAATGTGTAATTTCTTATTAATGAAAAAAAAAATGCATTTTTTTACTATTATAGTAGCTAAAATATCTTTCCTTTCCTGATATACTATGTTTAGAAATGATTGGGTTGAAGAAGTAACTATACAGCTGGTAAAAGCAATGAATTTAATTCAAAAGTGTGCATTTTCTAATAACTTCTTTGTGTTCTTTTAGGAAGATTATACTACTTTTATCTGACTAGACCCAGTAAAAAGACATTTTACCAGAGTGCAATAGCAGATTTATATGTCCATTTCGAGAGTCTAAAAGAGATTGGGAATGTAACATCAGGTATTTAGACATGTTAAACAGAAGGTAGTGAGGACTGTACCTCACAGAAATAAGCAATCTTTGAGAAATTAAATGCAGAGCTTGTTTTAGTGTTCCCAAAAAGGGGAAATAGAAAAAGAAAAGGGAAAATAGAAAAGCCAGTTCCTTATTTTGTAATAGTTTTTGTCACATTTCCTGATGTTTCCTATAATGTAACTTTTTGATGATATTTCTGGGATTATCCAAGTAAAATGATTTTCCTAAGCTAAGTTTAACCAATGAAGATTGGTAGCTCCAAATCAATTGAGAAAAAATTGGTAGAGCTTTTAAGAATAGCCTGAGGGAATAACCAGCAGCTATTTTGATATCGCTGATCCTTAAATCTTAATTGACCTTCTTAAATGATTTTCAGTCCAGCGAGTATGGTTGGCATAAAAGAAAAGTAATTGTGAAGAAGAGAGAGGGTAGTAAAATATGCAATACATGATACAATGCAGTTTTGTGGAACTGAGCTTCCTAGTTAGATTACCATGCCTCTAAGTATTTATAATTGAGAAGATAAGAAAATAAACCATTTGGATATAACATATGCATGCAGTATATGGAATTTAATCTGTTTCAGCAAGCTGAATGATTTTGGATCTATCCTGAATATTTTTGGAAATGTGATCTTGATCTAGTGTTTTGACTAAGGTACAATATTATAGTATAAAAGATCACTTTTCATGTGTATTGTTGAAAGATAAATGTACAGTTTAAGAAGTAACTGGAAACCTAATAGGTTACTGAAGAAGATAGCTTTTACTTGGACCTCAAATCCATACCTCCTTAAGCTTCCAACTGGAAAAGCAATTTGACTAAATTAAAGGCCTTCCTACAAAAAAAACGCAGCACAATAATTTTTTGGTGTTTTAATCAGAGTGAATGGATGCTATTTAAAGTTCTTAATTATCTGTTGACTACTTCTCTTCTATCTTCCCCATTGGTCGTATTTAATTAGCTTTCCTATAACTCTTGCCAGCCTCATTATTAGCACCTGGACCAATGTATTTGCTTGCATGTTTAAAGAGCATATTAGATAACAAGCTATACATCAGTGGCTTTTTCTTGTGTTGCATAACAGCTTGTGTCTTAATAAGAGTCCATTCCCTCATATTTAAGTTTTATGCAGATTTTTTTTTTTTTTGTAAACTGGGAGAAGGAAAACCCTTAAGATATTATAGGAATATTATAGCCTAGTTTAGGGCAATTGGTAAATTTTATTTTTCTGGAAATCACGTGTTTCATTCTGTGAAATACTGCTTTCCTAACATCAGTTTATTCATATTATGGGCAGGACTTACTAACTAAAATCATCTAATAATAAGCTTCATGTTTTATTCTGTATTCTAGAGAAGTAGGTACTATGCAATTTTTATGAGTAGCAGCCTCAAACTGATTCATGCTGTTGCACAAAGAAAGTCAAGACAGTCTTACAAAGCTTCACTGATGGAGTCTGAAGCTGATGACATACAGTGACTTCAAAGTTACCTTAGGAAAGAATAGGAGGAGAGAAAGAAAGAGAAGGGAAAACTGCTCCCCGGTAGCCAGACGGGAAGAGCAGTGATGACAAGCACCCTGTCCAATGCAGGAGGTGACCCCCCCAACCACATTTCTCATAGTAACTGTGTAATTTTGATGGGGACCGACCCAAGCTCCCCTTTGGTTGTTCCTGCTTATGGCGCTATTAACGTTGGTTGGGGCACACGTGATGAGGTGCTGGTGTTGCACAATGCATGTTAAGCTTCGTGCATGCAAATTACTGGGGAAATGTGTACTGAATTTGTAAATGGCTGTTATCTACTGTGTTATTTACCAAGTGTACTATAGGAATAAACTAAAAGCTAGAAGGAAGGGTTGAAGAGAGTGTGCAGACTAAGGGGAAGGTGAGGAGATGAGGAAGGCCAGGAGGAAGGAGCACTTGGCACGCAGGGGAGAGACTGCCACAGCAGCTCAGGGCAGGTGGGTGACCAGGCACAGACCTGCAAGAGAAAGGCAGGGCTACAAAGCGGCCTTTGGCAGGTATTACACCAGGTAAGCTTAGCACCAGAAACAGCATGCAAACAATGTGTGGTCACCGTACAGGAATAATCGCTTACACGTGACTCACATAGTCACAAGCAAAAGTTCGTGCTTACTGCTGAAGTGCGTTTTGACCTCCGTGGATATTCTGTAGCTGCACGTTGCAACTGTGAATTTGTGCTTGGTGCATAATGTTGCCCACTGTTCCTTGCAAATACCTGTCAGTATTTGTTCCAAGCCTTCTAGTTATGATTTTGGTACCATATCCTGAATTACTTCATAATGCTTAAAAAGCAAGTATTGAGATAGGCTTCTTAATGATTGGAAAAGGGAATTCTGCTTCTATACTTTCAGGTCACAGAATGCCAACAGTAAGCTAGGAAAAGAAAGGGGGAGGGGGTTGTTTTTATTTTTCCCTGGCATGCCAAGTTTCAATAAAAATCTGAAATTAGAATGAAATAATAAAAATACCCATCTTTTATGGTTATAAACGTCTAGGTAGAAGCAAGAAAAATTGGTTAAAATTGTATTTTGAAAAACAATAACAGCATTTAATTTATTTTTTCCGTTTACGTCCGTAATGATATTTGGAGGAAACATTAGAGGAGCGATTAGTTTTTGCAGGCCTAAAAGTTTTTCACCATGTTGACCTGTGACTATGTTACTATTAACACTTTGAATTTTGGCAATGACAAGTGTTTGATTGATAGGTTATGTGCTTCACTCTTGTTTGACTTTGTTAACGGAGGACTGTGTTCATTTTGTTGCTTTATGATAGATTCTAGAACAAACTTCTGTAAATACAAATCATTTAAAAAGAGATAATTTCTCATTTACTCCCCCTCTGAGATACCTACCGTAAAACAGTTAAAATTTTTTGCATCTCTAAGTTGCACTTTACCTGCCACATCCTTGGACTTTCTGTGCATTTTAACACTATGTATGTTATCAGCCATTTTGTGCTTTGTTCGGTATTTGTCCTGTATTACCCAGACCTACAAAGCACCATCCTAATGCAATGGATTCTTGTGAAGTCACTGCTTTAAACTATCAGATTGTCTTCTGTGAGGATTTCTTGATAGTTTTTCCTGCCAGCTTTCAAGATAGTGTGGCATGTCCTGCCCTTTTTTTATTATAGGGACCATCATAGTAACAAGTCTGTTTGAGCTGAACTTTCAGTGCAACAATTTAGGGAGCACGGAGAATAAAGGAAAAAGTTGAAGGAGGTTAATCACTTTTCCTCACTTTTTATGAGGTCCCAGAGAATGTTATCTTGGGTACAATGTAAAATGACCATTAAAGAGACAGATGTTATTTTCAAGACTATTAAATAGTTAGGTGCCTAAACAGTGGATTGGCTTTACTTCCACTGTTGTTAGATGTGTCCTCAGTTTTGAGAAGCAGCCAAGTCATGGTAGACTGGAGTTTCACACTGCTTTGTTTACTCTTTTTTTGTCAGGGTATTTAGGTGCTTAGGTTACTTACAGCTGTCTTACAAATCTAGCTCTTAGACACTTCTGAGATAAATTTGACTGATGCTTATATTTAAAGCTGATATATACACAATTAGGAAATAATAATTTTTTTTCTTTTTTTTTTTTTTTTTTTGTAGTGTCATTAGTCCGTGGCATTGTGGCAGGTTTGTTTCAACCAAAGACTTATACTGGGAAGAGGACAGTGTGAATCTAAGGTTTAAGAGTAATGGAAGGTGGGCAGTAAGATCCCCAGAAATTGCCAGTCATTGGTTAGTCTAACAGCATCAGTGACCTTCTGTAAAGGAGTATTTCCACATTATATGAAACAAAACAAAATACAAATAAAGGAACAGTTTAATCTCTGAGGTTGCAGATCCGATTGCAGTTTCTGAAAATGTGCATTTGTTGGTGGATATTAATGACACAACTGCTAATAATAAGTGATTACTGAAGACATTTATATTAACTCACCTCTCAAACTAGACTGTAGTTTGTGATTTAGAAGTTTCTTCCATTTGTTGTAGAACACTGTGCATATGTAGAACTTTCTATAAATTTTAAGCAATATTAATAATAGAGCAACCTAATAAGATATGAAGTGTTCTTTGTAGTTCTGTTTTCTGCTCCTTAAGCTACCAATTAAAGGGTCTTAGCATAAACAGGGAGATTTGTAGGAAGGTTTAACAGACAGGCTCTTGCTTTGTGCTCTCGTCCCTCTCTTTCCATTTCTACACTAATAGTAAAATAAATCTGGATGCATTACTGAGCTCTACTTAGTAAAAAGTACTTGAAAATCATAGAGTCATAGAATCGTTCTGGTTGGAAGAGACCTCCAAGATCATCGCGTCCAACTGTTAACCTGTCACTACCAAGTCCACCACTAAATCTTATCCCTTAGCGCCACATCTAAACATCTTTTGAATACCTCCAGGGATGGGGACTCAACCACCTCCCTGGGTAGCCTGTTCCAATGCCCGACAACCCTTTCAGTGAAGAAATTTTTCCAAATATCCAATTGAAACCTCCCCTGGTGTAACTTGAGGCCATTTCCTCTTGTCCTATCTCTTGTTAATAGGGAGAAGAGACCAACCCCCATCTCTCTACAACCTCCTTTCAGGGAGTTGTAGAGAGCAAGAAGGTCTCCCCTCAGCCTCCTTTTCTCCAGGCTAAACAACCCCAGTTCCCTCAGCTGCTCCTCATAGGACTTGTGTTCCAGACCCTTCACCAGCTTCATTGCCCTTCTCTGGACACGCTCCAGCACCTCAATGTCTTTCTTGTAGTGAGGGGCCCAAAACTGAACACAGCACTCGAGGTGCGGCCTCACCAGGGCTGAGTACAGGGGGACAATCACCTCCCTACTCCTGCTGGCCACACTATTTCTGATACAGGCCAGGATGCCATTGGCCGTCTTGGCCACCTGGGCACACTGCTGGCTCCTATTCAGCCAGCTGTTGACCAACACCCCCAGGTCCTTTTCTGCCAGGCAGCTTTCCAGCCACTCCCCCCCAAGCCTGTAGCGTTGCCTGGGGTTACTGTGTCCCAAGTGCAGGACCTGGCACTTGGCTTTGTTGAATCTCATACCATTGGCCTCAGCCCATTGATCCAGCCTGTCCAGATTCTGCTGTAGTGCGTGTGAAATAACAGCCGTAATAAAGGACATTGTGGTTCTGTTCTTTTTTCTTTAAGATGCCAAAAGCAGACTGTGTTCTGGAAGACTTCATCGGTTTATCTTTAGAAGAAGACATCTTGCTTTCCAGATACTTTCTGTATTCTTCTTCCTCCTAACTTGTGTTTGTCACTCTTCGTAAAACATTTTGTTGTCTTTGAGCTCAGGGCTTGGACTTCATTTCATTTATCTCAATCCACCCAGTTGGCTTCACTTTCAACTAAACTTAGGGTGTCACTTCTCTGGCATAGCATGTTACATTAGCTATAATGTATCCTGTTACATTTCAGCTCTTCTGTTGTTCTTCACCTGACCAAACTGTGGAACAACTGCCTTTTCACTTGTTCTTATGTCTGCAGAAGAGCAGCCTCATACAGAAATCTGTATAGTTTTCCTTCCAAATCTTAAGCTCATTCTATTCATCATGTATAATTCTACAGTTTGTTTTCAAAATATAGTCACATATCTTTTTGCAATACTGTCTTTTCCACCTAGTTCTACCAGGAACCATATTAGCCTGAATCTTTATTTTCCAAATCAGTATATTTTTTCTCCTTCTGTGATTCTGAACCTCTTTGGAATTCCCCAGTATATTCACACGGTTGTATGTGCACACATCAAGATCATGTATGTATCTTCTGATTTCTCTCATATTGATATTCTTTGGAATCTAAGTGTATTTTTTTTTTCTAACTCGTCCAAAACCTCACCAATTTAAACAGCCATTAAAATATGGTGCTACGTAGCATTGCTATTGCTAATATTACTAAGGAGTATTTACACATTGATACTCAGTATAAATTCCAATTATTTTAGCAGTGCTATACAAAAATATACTTTGTAAAAGTAGTTTGATATAGTGATAATATAAGTGGATTCACTCAGTGGAATGTATATATAGGTGGACTCACTCAGTGGCATGTCAGATGATTGCAACAGAAAGTATCCACAAGGATATGGGAAAATATCCTTGACAGAAAATACCAGTTTCATTGTATGATGAGTGAACTATTTTTACTCCAATGTATTTAGTTCTTTCATGATTTGCAATGTGACTACCATTCTGATGTTTTTCATTGCTCTACTGCTGTACTAAGTAGGCACTTTCACCTTGCTGCAAATGTTCCTGAAAAGATGTTTTACGGTATTTTAATCATTTCCAGGACTATTTATGTGTCAGTACCAATGCCAGTGCAAAAGAAACAAGAAAGACTTTAAGAAAAGGTGAAATCAGTATGGAAAAACCATCACAATCAGCGCTGAGAGCAAATAAGTTATTGCAGCTATGTAATGTGTCACTCTATTTTCTGAAGACTGGGGCCAAAAAAAAAAAAAAAAAAAGGCAGGCATAAGGAGCGTGATTGGGCCCTGAACTGTCTAATTTAGATGCTATTTTCTTTGACACTTGTATCAGTCAAGAGCAAGATGCTTCAGTGAAGAGCTTAGATATAAGGTGCTGAGAAGCACAGTATTCTGCAGCAAAAAGTTACACTTTCCTGTATTTGAAAGGCTTTTCTTCCCAGAAAGTTTATATCCACTGACTGGGTCTGTGTTGCTGTATGGGGTGGATCGCCAGGATTTGGCTCTCAGCCATAGTTTTTACCACTGTGTTGTACCTCAGTGTTTAGTAAGAATAGGACTGGATGGATTCTTACTGACTGTTATTGATACTCCTTTGAACAAGATGGCTTTTGTGTTTGACCATATGTATTTTATCCTTTTACCTATTAGCTATTTTGTAATTCTCATTTGTATAAAGAATAGTTATATTATGCACTAAAAGGAATGATTGCAAAGGTAAGCACTCCAAATTTATGAAATGCCAGAATTAAGTTTGCAACTGAAGTCCTCATTTGTTCCCTTTGTATGGAAGTCTTAGATAATTATCTGAATTGTGAGAAACCTTTTTTTCTCTAGAACACCATCTCAATAATTTACATGTATCCTCTCACCAGTGTAAACATAGGACTGCATACTTTCTCAGTGGTGTTTATATTGTTGCATACAACTTGGTTTGCAAAATGTTACTATAGTACCACATATTGCTACAGTTAGTGTATGTTTTTATTACATAACTAATGTATGATACAAGCACAGCTTGCATTCATGAGCAATTCAAGTTTGGGTTTAATGGCAAGTTTCTTTTAAAGAACATTGATCAAAATGTAATTGAAACATCTATATGAAATAAACCTTTTACAGAATTTATTCTTAGCAGCATTTGCAAACAATTATGCTGCTGTTCCCCAAGATAAACATCAGTATTTGAGCAAAGTGTAAGTTGAAGCCACAAGGTTAAAAGTGATTGTCTACAAAATCCCCAAATCCACATTGCGGAAACATCATTAGGAGTGGTCAAAATTACAAAAAGCTCAAGTACTCAGAACTCCAAAATTGGATTATTTGAATGTTCATAACCTCTGTAAATGAAACTCCATATTTTTTGTATGTCATGTAGACACATAGTTCAGACAAATAATACAAGAGGGTTTGAGAATTTAAACTAATATTTGCATCTTTACAGAAAGATAAAGAAGACCAGTGGCTAGAGAAAAAAGTGCAGGGTAGTAGAGACCACATCATCTTGGAGCATCTTCAATGGACCATGGGTTACGAAGTACAAATTACAGCTGCCAACAGACTGGGCTATTCTGAACCAACATTGTATGAATTCAGCATGCCACCAAAGCCCAACATTATTACAGGTAAGTTAATTTTAGAGTGTTTTCTCTCTATGAATTTTTTACTACTCGTAGTACACTGATGTGTGTAGTTGAACAGAAGGTAACCAAAGTCGTCTTTAACTGACAAAGCCGGGAACCCATACTCTATTATCAGCAAAGACTCGATTCCAAATCCTTAAATAGGACCCCCTTTCCTACTTTTCTCTTAGTAGCAAAGTCATTTGTAAGTACAGAACAAACATTGAGTCTTCAACAGAGATGATGACAGTTAACAAGAAATATAGTATTTAAGATACACCTGCTACGCGTTTTTAAGTTGCCTTGTACTGCCTATTTGTCTGTTGTAAGCAACTTAGTTGGTAGAATTCTTGATTTCAGTCCAACTCAAAATATCTCTACATGTGCTTCAAGGTACACATGTAATAAAGGTATTTATTTTAGTGTCTGATGAGGTTAAGACTTCAAATAGTCTTGTTTAGATACCATCTTACTGATTCATCCTAACATGGTGAGCATACAGCCTATTTACAAGCTTTGAAATCTATAGAAATGTTGTTCATATTTTTAAGTGTGTAAATAAGAAGGTTTGGAATTTTTTTAGGGAGAACTGCATAGTAGTTAAGAGTGAGCGTGTTTCAGTAACTAATTTATCAAGTTTTAATGCTTCCCAACGTGAAGTTACATTTTGGTGCAAATGCAAAATTATTTCATTCAGAATAAACCTAAAATATGATGGTAATTTCTGATATATTATGGGTAATTTTAATTTTTATAAAGAAAATGTTATAAGGAAGAGATTTCAAACTTTTTATCTAAATTATGAGATGATATCTTTAATAATAAATTCCAAATTAGATCAGTGTCATCATTACCATTTTAAAATCAGGTGCTAAATCCTCTAACGTAGTATTTTCTGTATGCCATATATTAAACTATTAGAGTATTAGAATCAAATTAAAATCTTGCCAAATAAACATAACAGCCAATATATTAAAATGTAAACCATATCAATACCTGTGTTTCAGTGTGAGCATCTGACTAGCCATCTTAGTAAAGTGGCAATGAGTTTGAATGAGTCGTAGACTACTGTGTCATCGGAAAATTTTAAAATAACTGACTAATTTTTTTTCTGTCTATTGCAAGTTTTCTTCAAATATATTTTCAGGGAAGTTATCTCAAGATCTCTGCAACATTTTTTAATATTCCATAGCAATTTGTTGATATCAAAAGCATTGTTGCTCGCATTTATAGAAAGGAATAGGCATTTGTAATTTATTAATAGGTTCAGATCCAGTTCTAGTACAAATACTTGGTTTATGCACTTGAGTTGCAGTAGTGAGAGTTGATTTGCATCTTGATTGAAATTCAGGGCCTCAATGGGCCCTGTGTACTTGTTTTCAAACAGATAATGCCTTGTGATTGCCGTCATTCAGAAATAAAATTTCACTACATGATGAAAAAATAATAGGGAAAAAGAAATGTAGGGAAGCTTATTGTCCTTAGAAAATAAAAATATTTCTCAAGTAGAAAAATAAATAAAACCTTATTTAAGTAAACGGAAGGGATAAGCCATTTTTCAATTTTGTGTGTTTGAAACACAAATCTTAGTTGTTTTGCTATGCAATCTAACTTTAACCTGTTATAATTATTTAAAGTATTCCATATTATTGCCACAGCTGCTGTGAGAGAAACATGATATGCCTGCATAAATGATAATGTAGATGGTCTCTAGACCTTCAAGTAAAAAGCAGCTTAGTTAGTTTAGTTTCAGAAGATAGAACATTTTTCTCTGAACACAGTTTTATAGGTATTTAGGGGCTTTTTCCTTTCAGTGCTCTCCCATAACCTCTAAGTAGTTGTAAGAAGTCTGTTACACTATTTAACATCAGGTCTTCTTTATATGAATCATTATTGCAATTATGATTGTGGAACTAATTAGTTTCCTTGACAACTGTTGCTGCAAAGCCTGAAAAGAATGTGAAATTCCCATCATAAGAACATTCTGTAGGCAATTTTTAAAAGTATGTCAAAAGACACTTAGAATCAGTGGAACACTAATGTTCATGTTCATGAGTCAATATGGTTATCTTGTTTTGAAATTGTATAATATTATTATTGAAATATAATATATATATAACATTGCAAAAGTATGAACCTACTCTTTTAAAACTTGATAGATAATGTGTATAAAATGCTTAACTTTGAGTAGAATAATTCTTTCTGATATCAGTTAGTCAACTCAGATGAAGCACTATTTGTCTGCTCTGAGGCTTAGGTATTTGCAGCTAGGCATCTACAGCTAGGTCCAAAGAAGGACATAGGCAACAAGAATGAAATTAGGTAGACTTTTGAATGAAATCTGCATCACCTATCCTATGCTCACTTAGCTGCTTCTGATGACTGAGACTCCCTTCCTGATTATTCATGTAATTATTAGAAAAGTTTCTAAGGCTCCTGAAGGTTTTCATCTGTATGTGCCCAGATCTATGGCACTTCAGCTGAACTGAGTGTTTCTGTCTTGCTCTAAATGTAATTAAAAAACAAGGTATCTGTAGATCCTATGTATGCAATCTCATGCATATTGTTTATCCCAAGAGACTTTTGGGATCCCCTGAGTATCATAATGGTTAACTGTACCTAACATACTGTTCTGGTGAAAATGTTGACCTGGACAAGCTGGAGTGTTGGGCGGAGAGGAACCTCATGAGGTTCAACAAGGGCAAGTGCAGGGTCCTGCACCTGGGGAGGCACAACCCCATGCACCAGTACAGGTTGGGGGTTGACCTCCTGGAAAGCAGCTCTGAGGAGAAGGACCTGGGAGTCCTGGTAGACAATAGGTTCACTATGAGCCAGCAATGTGCCCTTGCAGCTAGGAAGGCCAATGGCATCCTGGGGTGCATTAAGAAGAGTGTGGCCAGCAGGTCGAGGGAGGTTCTCCTCCCCCTCTACTCTGCCCTAATGAGGCCCCATCTGGAGCACTGCATCCAGTTCTGGGCTCCCCAGTTTAAGAAAGACGAGGAACTACTGGAGAGAGTCCAGCGGAGGGCTACGAAGATGATTAAGGGACTGGAGCATCTCTCCTGTGGGGAAAGGCTGAGGGAGCTGGGGCTGTTCAGCCTGAGGAAGAGAAGACTGAGAGGGGACCTCATCAATGCTTAGAAATATCTCAAGGGTGGGTGTCAAGAGGATGGGACCAGACTCTTCTCAGTGGTGCCCAGCGACAGGACAAGGGGCAACGGGCACAAGCTGGAACACGGGAAGTTCCGCCTGAACATGAGGAAAAACTTCTTCACTGTGAGGGTGACAGAGCCCTGGCACAGGCTGCCCAGGGAGGGTGTGGAGTCTCCTTCTCTGGAGATATTCCAAACCCGCCTGGACGCAGTCCTGTGCAGCCTGCTCTAGGTGACCCTGCTCTGGCAGGGGGGTTGGACTAGATGATCTCCAGAGGTCCCTTCCAAACCCTGCCATTCTGTGATTCTGTGAAATGTGTGCAAGCTAATGCAATTAATCAGAGAACTGGAGAGAGATGGAGGCAGGGATGTATTTGTTGTCCTTTGATGGGTGCTTACCAGGGAAATGGGAGTTGTCACAAGAAATAAAACTTTGATTCTGATTGCTGCAGAAGGGGCTTGCTTGTGCTTTCAAGAGCCATTGGATATAAGGCAGAAGTAGTAATCCCTGAGGGCAGGGACTGGAAGCCAAAACCCTACTTATGTGAATACACAACTCCTGTGGGCACTGAATCCACAACTTCTGCTTGCTATGGAAGTGTGAGCAAGTACCAGCTCCTGGCTGGCAGTCAAACCCTATACAATATGATGATCTTCCATTACCAGTCTTAGGTCTAGGAAGGAGCCTGAGGCTGCAAATTACTGTCTGGCATCAGTGAGGTGTATAAATGAGACAGACATTCCTTTAAATTTTCACATGGTTGGCCTCAGCATCCTCCAACTATAGATCTGCTTGATTTTGTAATTTCTGTTCCTAGGCCTGTAACACAGTCTCCATTCACTGAATCACTCAAATTTGTGATTAGTTCCTCAGAATTTGTCATCCTTTTAATAAAAGTTTCCTGGTTTTCTGAAGGGTTTACAAATGGAACCTTACACTGACTTTGAGAAACAAAGTCGGCAAACCAACTTCTTAAAACACTTTGCCTTAAATAAATGTATGTATAAATGTATTCATGTATGTGTGTATGTGTATACATATATACATTACTGTATATTATTTCTATGTATATATAATTTAACTTCCTACTTTTTTATTTTTTGCAGTCAGCAATTCCATCTTTGTATTTCACTTTTTACTTAGGCGTATGAGTATGTATTTAAGAATCATGCTTTGAAGAAAGAGTGGCATGGTCTTAAATGTAGTATTTTATGTATGCCAGTATCTCACTAGGGATGTTAGTCGGCAGCACTTGCAGGCATGTGCAACTCTAACATCGGTGCGCTTGCCTCCGAGTGAAGTCTTTATCAGATTTTAAGCACTGTTTTGTGATATTTTACAAAATTTTGTTCTGGCTTCTCTATAGTGTTAAGCTGCTTCTAGTCCTGTGAGAAAAAAGGGGACTCTCAGAGGAGCTGTGTGCCTTAGCTCGTAGCTCTTCATCGGTGTTAGGACAGCATAGACTAACCTCTGCAGCCATAGCAGACCCTCTGACTAGGTGCCACCGGGAACAGCCGAACTCCGTCAGCTCCCAGAGCCGTCGCTACAGCCCAGTTGTATGGGTCCGCTTACCCTTTCTCAGCAGGGCGGGGATAGAGATCCTGTCTTTGTACCATGCAGCTGGTACAAAAGGGCCCAAATCAGCTGCCATTCTGAACCATTACTGTTGCAACCTAAAAACACATCTACAGTTTTATATTAAATGAATCTCGAAAGAAGATGAAACGGAAGGTGTTAATACTTTCTGCAAGTGTTTGATATATTTTCAGAAATTAGTGGCGGAAGATTTATGCAGGTGCCATCTTCCAAAGGCTTTTATCCAGTCAGTGCTGTTTCTCTGGAAAGCCAGTAGATATATTAAAAATGGCTGCAAGTTGTGTTTTATCATAAGTTTTTTCTTCTTCATTATAAGTTAATAACTTGGCTCAATAGTGGGAAAATGAGAAAAGCATTTGGGGATAATAAGAAGCCCTTTGACCTATTTTTCTCACTTTGTGATACTGGTTGTTTTGATTTTATTTAACTTCCAATACTGCATGAACTGTCAGAATATTTTTTTATTAACATCGCTGGAGAAGTTTTAAACCCTTATGCATCTCATTTACTTGTTTTTCAATGCACATCTGTCACCAATGCTTAAAATCATATAGTGATAGGCAAAGAGGGACAGTCGAATACGTGGTATTTTCTCTCATCATCACTAGTAGCAAATATGCCAAATATGATTTTTATCAGTAGTTTTTACAAAAATGCGGCTGTAGGATCTCCAGTGGTGTCAAAGTGAATGAAAAATAAAAATAGCTCCTACCAGTGCTACAGGTATGTGTATATATATATGTATTTGAATTTGTGTATGTACATTTTATGATGCATTACATAGACAAAATAGGGCTTTTGAACTATACAGACAGTGTTTTATTAGAATAGAAGCTAGGCTAATGAACTTCTTTGTCCAGAGACTGAAAATGACTAAGTACAGAAAAATGGAAATAAGTCTCCCTGATGCCCACAGTTTTGTTTCAGAGCAAGTCTTTTTCTTTGATTTTACTCTCAGTCAAGCAATTAATTGACTTTTTGGGGGGGTAGAAATAAATTCTATATGATCCCATCTGTGTAGCTGGGAAAGGCTTTTGTTCCTGTCACCTCTTGCAGCTAAACAGCAGACTCTTGCTGCAGGTGCTCTCCTTGTCTCTCACATCCCTTCAGCCCTGACCCATGGGCTGCAAGAGACTCCCCGGGGCACAGTCTCCCTTGCTCTGAAGGGAGACATAACCTCCCTTTTCTCCAGAAGGGTTGACTTGACCCTGACCATGCGTCAGCTAAAAGAAGCCAAAAAGCAGCCTTCTTCATTCTTGTTCCATAGCCCACCGCAAAAGTACCTAACATTTTTTGATTTACCATAATTATGAATAAACTTCCAATCTGAATAGTTCTTGTGTCCTTTGAAGCATTTTCCTTAGATTTCAAATCATTTTGGATCTGTTTGAAATTAGATTTTACCTGATTACAACCAAGCCTCATGGTCAGGGTATCACAGAAAAGCATGCTTGCATGACCAAGGCCTCTGCTATCATTACCATTAGCCTTTGTTGTCGCAAGAGCACATTGCTGGCTCATGTTCAACTTGGAGTCCACCAGGACCTCCAGGGCAAAGCTGCTTTCCAGGTGGGTCACTGCCAGCCATATGCTGGTACCTGGGGTTATTCCTCCCTAGGGGAAGGACTTTGAACTTCCTCTTGTGGAACTTCATGAGGTTCCTGTCAGCCTATTTCTCCAGCCTGTCGAGGTCCCTCTGGATGGCAGCACAACCATCTGGTGTATCAGCCACTCCTCTGAGATTTGTGTCATCAGCAAATTTGCTGAGGGTACGTTCTTCCCCATCATCATCTTTTAAACTGAAAGAGGGTACATTTAGATTAGATAGAAGGAGGAAATTCTTCACTGTTGGGGGTGGTGAGGCACTGGGACGGGTTGCCCAGAGAAGTTGTGGATGCCCCATCCCTGGCAGTGTTCAAGGCCAGATTGGATGGGGCTTTCAGCAACCTGGTGTGGTGGAAGGTGTCCCTGCCCATGGTAGGGGGGTTGGAACTAGATGATCTTTAAGGTCCCTTCTAACCCAAACCATTCTACGATTCTATGATCATCCAAATCGTTGATGATGTTGAACAGGATTGGAGCCAGTGTTGACCTCTGGGGTACCCCGCTAGTCACTGGCCTCCAATTAGATTTCATGCCATTGATCAGCACCCTCTGGGCCCGGCTATTCAGCCAGTTTTCAATTCCACCTCACTGTCTGCTTATCCAGTCCATATATCAACAGCTTCTCTATGAGGATCTTATGGGGGACTGTGTCAAAAGCCTTACTGAAGTCAACGTAGACAATATGCACAGCTCTCCCCTCATCTACCAAGCCAGTCATTTCATCATAAAAGGTTACCAGGTTGGTCAAGCATGACTTTGCCTTTGTGAATCCATGCTGACTATTTCTAATTTAGTAGTTCTTCACGTGCCTGGAAACAGTTTCCAGGACTACTTGCTCCATCATCTTCCCAGGGACTGAGGTGAGGCTGACTGGCCTGTAGATCCCTGAGCCCTCCTTCCTGCCCTGTCTAAAGCCAGAAGCGGCATTTACTTCCACCTCTCCCAATCTCCACAATCATTCAAAGATTAAGAATGGCCTTGCAATGACAGCTCCCTCAGTGCTCGTGGGCACATCCCATCAGAGCCCATGGACTTAGTTACCTGCAGTTTTCTTAAGTATTCCCTGACCTGATCCTTGCTCCACAATTTCCTCACATCTCTGGGTCCTTAGGTTTCCAAAGGCAATGGTCTCTCTGTTATGTTTATTTTCTAGGTTTCTATTTACAGCTCTTCTTCCCATAAAACCAAGCCAGATTGTTTCCTTCCTCACTTTCACTTCAGTAGCAACAACAGCATTCTTCAGGCCGGGTTGGCTTTCAGTTATATTTGTGGTATTTTTTGTCTCGGTACACAATCAGTAACCCATGCACTTTTGCAGATATAAACTGACTGTCTGTTTTTTTAACTTTAGTCAACAATTCTGTAGGTAATGAACAAGGAAAAGACTATAGATACTTCCTCTTGAGCATTTTGCAGAACTGCTGGTAACCAAAATTAGTCGTTAGCGATCATATGTAGCTCAGTTGAAGAGAAGCCCTTTCCAGGTACAATGTGTTATTTCAGAACAGGGCCATATTCTGAAGCAGACTTAGTTATGGGGTAATGTCAGCAGCTGGCTTCTGGTACTTATTCTTCGTTCTAGGAAAAGTTCTGTTGCATCATTAAAAGTTAAATTAGGAGAATTGTGGGGATTTGACGTCATCTTCTTCTTAGTCTCCTTCCACAGAAAAAGCTAGAAAGGCTGCCAGTAGCTACTTGAGCCAGGACTAAAAGTCATTACTTGTGGCTTTTAAATTGCCTGTTTATATCTCCAGAAAAAAGACTGTAGAATTATATTATGTACTGATTCTTCAGGAATAACATTTTGGCCTGATTTTCAACCTGTGGCTTGTGACCACGCTACCTGTCCATGTTTGTGTGTACGTATACCTGCACAAACATCCATCAGTTTGTGTCTTCTAGTAACTTTTGAATGCAGTTGACAATTTCACTAAATTTGCCAGAGAACAGAGGCTTCAAAAATAATACATTCCTGTAAACTTTTTAAAAATAGGTATCTGAGGATAGAAGTAAAATTCTTTGTAGCGCAGTAAGGAAAATACTGTATTAGAAATTTACACACTTTTAACAATCGGAATCATTTGGGAAAGAATAGTTGTAACTTTCTGACCCTTGATCCTTGCACCAGCTTGGATAGCAACAATAAATTTAAACCAAGAAAGAAAAAGAAAAGCATAGGAGGAGTTTGAAGATATTTCCAAAGGCAAAATTTCCATTCCAATGATCAGAAATTGTAGGACCATAATGGGTACCTCTTTTATACAACTTTGTGCATTACAGGATTCCTTAGTCTATCTCTACAGCTTTGACTAGTCAAAAAGGAGATGTTGGTCTCCTTGCAGCTCTGATCATATTCCCAAGGCAAGGGAGAACTGCAGCATTACCCTTGTGAAGTTACCTGTGTCATTTTCTCATAGGCTGAAGGATATTTTTATTCCAAAATCAGAACTGAAAATGAAGACTTTTTTCTGACTTTTGTTCAGATCATAATTCTGAGCTAAAAGTGTAAAGCAAAGTCTTCAGCATGTATTGCTGTATTGGAAGAAATTTTTTTTTTTTTTGTATTTTCTGAAGAGGGTAGAGAGATTAAATGTGTCTTTGAGGTCTCATGCTTTGAGAATAGGAGTTGGTAGGGATCACACCAATCAGAGAAATTGATATCCAAAGCTTCAGAAAGATGATAGCCCCCATAAAACCTATTTTCTTTTGTTTTGCAAACCAGTACTAGAATTTACTGAGTAACAGCCGTTTCTCATCAAATCCTGGAGATGAACATTGTTGTAAGTGACAGGACATGTTCTTGCTGGAGGCTAAAACCAGCTGTGTTTGCTCCATTCCTTGCAAAGACTAACAGTTTTTACATGAAAAGGGATAGAAATCACTTACTAAAATTGATAGAACTTACTTGATATGAATCAGAGAGACAAAAAGTCTTACACTATCAATACCATTGGAGATTTTCATAGGCAAAAAAAAAAAACCCAAACTTTTTTATAAAATGTAATTCTTATAGTACAGCTATCACAAGAATTAACCACTACTGAATAGTAGAAAAGAAGTAGAATGCTAGAAAAAACAAGTAATAGTCAAAGAACTACTCTGTATTCACAGAACTTCTGCTTCAAAAGGAATTGAATTATTTTTTTTACCTTGTGAGTTTAAGTTTGCTTATCTTTTTGAATGCTATGAGAAAAAAGGAAAATCGTCGTAGATGTTGAAAGTTGAAGTGCTCAGCCACACTTTACAAGTATGGTGCTCTTATTCGCCTAGAATATTTGTTATAAGTAATTGCTAGCATTATGTTGCTTTATAATTAAAAAACCTCTAAGTGCCTATTAAAAGATTAAATTGTTAGATATATTCTCTAAAAATATTTAAAAGCTGTGTTATTAAAATAACTGTGGAAGTTTAACGTGTCAAAGATTTTTTTTTGCCATGGATGTACGGACCAAACTATTTAAGTCTTAATAAACAGAATTGGTTGTGAATTTTGAACAGCTTGAACATTCATAATTTCTTTAAAAATGAAAATTTTCCTTGCAAATACAGCAGAAATATGTGTGGGGATGGGGTAAAGTCCACAATAGCTCTTATTTATATTGCTGGCTTTTCTATTTGATAGTTACCTACAACCAGATGTATACTTTTGCAAGAATAGGAACATTTGTGTTGTAAGAGGATAATGCATTGGTTAAACATTATGCATTCATGTCCGGAAGGCAAGTGTCCCACCGGAACATATTCACAAAACAACCGTTTTGTGATTTAAGCGAAATTTGAGGTGCGTTGCAAAAAAAACCTAGAACATTCAAATCCTAAAACATAAAAAATCCTTTGATTTTGGGTAGTGCTTAAATTCTGCATGTCTTAATCATATATTTGTGGAAAGAGATAATGATTTATCCACCACTTGCCTTTCTCTTCAGACTGTGAGTTCTCTAGAGTAAGAGTCATACCCTAATATGTTTGTGCTAAGATGTCACAAATCGTCCTCTACACTGTTTTTAACCTTAAATAAATTCTTTTAAAGCTTAAAATGTAACCAAGGTTATTGCTCATACTACGCAAGTTTTCCTACATTTCAATTTCTTTTAAGTCTCTTTTGAAACAGTAGCCTAACACTGATATTAGTCACTATCTATGTAATTACTGTGTCACTGTAGCTCAAAAAAAAAATTAATATCCAGTCAAGGAGATTAAGATGTTTAAACATACACTATATTGCATAAACTTGACTGTATTATCTGCCAGAAAGTGAACTTTCCATGTAAATATTAGTAGAAAACATATATGCAAACTTCATATATTGCGTTGGATTGCATCCAGACATACTGTGAGGACTTGAACCTCTAAGAAGTTGGATGTTTTGAAAAGCAACTTTGTTTTGTTCCCACCCTAGTATTAAAGTCAATATCTAATTACCCAGCTGCCTGTGCTAATTGCATTGGTCATTCATATTTCAAGTGGATTTATGTCCATGTTATTGATGCCAGTTTTGACAGTGGTCCATTCTGGATTCCTACAATATTGAGGAACAAGATAAACTTAATGGCAAGAAGAAACAGCTAAACAAGTTTCTCTATTTTTTATTCCCATGCATGATCAGAACCTTCTTTTTATGTAATTACTGACTTTTTTTACAGTTTCTTTGTTCAGCCTATGGGCTGGTGGTTGTTGTTGCTTCAAATATTCGCTGTTTCTGGTAGGTGTTGCATTGTAGTTTCCTGAGTTCCAAGTACCTCCAGCACGAAGGACATGTGAAAGATTGTACTTAGGTTGGGCTTGGCTGAATATTTTTGAATCTCAAGAAGAAACGAGAGTTGGTCCCATGCATCAGGTTAAGTGCTTAAATAAGTTGTTTTAAAGTTAGACCAAAGAGTTTACCACTTTGGCTGCTGTGGAGAACTACATGTTGTTGCTATTAAGGTACACCTTTTCCATGGTTTGAGTACTTTATTATCCAGATTTGTCTAGAGCACTTCAATAGTTACAATTTCATCCAGACTTTAATCATAATTTGATGCTTTTATTAATGTCTTTCAAGCAATTGCTTTTGGCACAATGTAAATATTAAATTAATTTTTTTTCCTCCTCTTTCCCACTGTCACTTTTTTCCTTTTGATACTTTATTTTTCATGTTTTATCAACTTTTTCACTTTTTTTTCTCAAATTTACTTCTTTTTCACACTCTTAATTTTCTGTAACGATTCTTATCCACACAGATAGATGCTGTGAAGCTACTAGACATGAAAATGGAGGCCAGTCCCTGCAGCTGAATGCTGCTTGTTTCTCATTTATTGTAGTCATAAGTTTCTGGTGCATGTTTTGATGCTGTTGATAAGGCAAGCAATGTGTTTTCTTCCTTTCCCTCTTAATTTTATATTTACAGGAAAATAAACACAAACCTGTATAAAAAAAATGTACTTTTCTATAGCTCTTCTAAAGTTTCCATTCCTAGCTAAGATCCTAAATAGTGTAATTACAGTCTATGCATGCAAAATTCTTCATCTGGCTTTTTGGAAACCTTCTAAGTTCTGTGACAAATTCAACAGATTGTGCTTGGCTCTTCTGTCTGACAGAAGTTGAAGAATGTGACTTACTGAATTTGATCAATGTCATTTGATTCTATTTTCTCAACTATATTTTGATTATAAGAAATCTATGCATAGACCTTACCATTGTGAATCACACGGCTTTCCAGGTACACCATCAATTGGTCTTTCAGGAGAGCATTTCGATTCTGTATTAATCCTTTTCAGAGTTGTGCTTATGCTAGCTCCTTCCATGATGTACTTACAACTTTATGCTTAATATAGACATTTTGTACTTTCTAGTGGATTTTAACAAACATTTCTTCCCTAATTTATAATATATGAATTGCTTTAGTTCATAATACTTAATTTCATATACTTTTTCTGTGCCTCTCTGCAGCCATGCCTCAGCACATAGAATAGGCCCCTGCCCACCAAACTCACTGCTTGTGACTGTAATGGTGCCACATTCCATTTCATGGCATTTGTTGGACTTGAAGCTCCAGGGGGCTCAATTTTGACCTTTAGTAAAGAATGGGAAAGGTTGTTTTCCCTATTTTACACGTTAAAAGAATGGCTTACAAACTCTGCCACTAGAGCAATGTATACAAAATCTCAGAAAAACGTTCATTTAGTAAGAGTCCACGTAGACATTTTACTGCATATATTTGATTTTAGAATTTATGTAGTTAACTAAGTTTATGGCTCATTCTTCTGTTGCATACAGAATAACCAAGGAAACTTTAGAGCTAAGGCAGAATTAAATATTTATTTTAAGATACTTTCCTTCAAATTGTTACTAAACATAACAAAGATAATAAATTAATAATATATGTTGATTTTCTCCCCTTATAGTTCATTTCTTTGGGGGTTTAATATCATTATCTTATAACTTTGAAATTATTTGGTCAAATTATGTTTTTATGTATCTTCACCAGTGTAAGGGGTATTCTTATTTCTTAGAAATAGTGATTATGGTCAGTTTTGCCAGTTCCAATTTATTGTTGGAAGTCTTTACTTTAAAACATCATTAATAAAACCTCTTCTCATCTAAACCAAATAACAATCATTTTAGAAAACTGGCTTATGTCACAAGTAAGATGTCTTCAGAATGTATGTGTGTAAATCTGAAGACTTCAATTTATTGACAGAAATACTTTTTTTAAAAATGTACATATTTAGTATAATGAAGCAGCTGGAATTCAAGCAAATGCCATTCTAAAAATGTTGGCTTCATTGTGATTTGTAGAAAATCTCTCACCGTGTTACGTGGGGTCACTATTTCATCCGTGGCCCTTGCCACTATGTTCTATCACTTTAACCTAATGCTGTGCCATTAATTTGAATTGAATTACATTGACATGTGCCTGGCATAGTATGATGAAGAAATAGAATTTCTTTTCTAATTTTTTAAGAGTTGAAACTTTGAGTTCCCAGGCAGAGTCAGTTGGGTGAAAGCCTGTTTTTCCATGCACAAACAATGTGAATATATGCATTGACTTTGTAAATTCTTTGCAAATTCTTTCAAGAGGCTGTTGTCTGCAATCACGTCCCTTCTGCATTCTGGTCCCATTGTAAGACGAGGACTGGATGCACATAAGGAAACAAAATTTTCTCTTGTGGACACAATAGAGATAGAGTGCTGTTCTGAACAATAAAGAAAAACAAATTGCAGATACAATCACAACTAGTGTGCACCTGCCACTGGATTAAAAGCTCTTGAGTAAAACTTAGATGGTCTCATAGAATGAAACATAAAATAGGGTCTCATTAAGGTTGAACAGACAGTCCAATTCTGGTATTCCTTTATTTTGCAGCATTTTCCTAATTTTCTAAAATTCGCAACCTTAAAGCTGTTCTACTAAACATTTTATAACATAGTTTACTTGTCATATACTTGTCTCTGTTCTTACTTCTTTAATAAAGCAAGACAGGAGATTACTACAAGTGTATATAAAAGTAGAAAAATGAAAATTTCTAAATCATTTTCCTTCTATGGTTAAACATTTGAAGTACTCCTTACCAGTTATAAATTTATTATCTTAGCAAGTAGTTCTAACATTGCAGATAGGTATATAAGAAGACAAGACAGGAACTAGGGCACAGAGGGTGATCAACTGTGAACTCTCCAAACATATTGTGAAAGAGCTAATGAAAAGCCTTGAGACGTTTTAGAAGCTAAATATATATTATAAATGACAAGTTGGCTGTTATCCTCAGTGTCACAATGCCAGTGGGATAAAGAGACACATGTGGATCACTTACCTTTTTTCCAACTGATAGTAGCTTCAGCTGGAAACTACATAAGATCTTCCCCTGTTAAATAAGAGAAATTTTAGGTCTGCTCCGATTTATGTTCTTTTGCGTTACGCGTTTTGAGGTTATCAGGTACTTTGGATATCATCCTTTTCTTTTGGCCCTACCCTTCCCATAAAAGTCCAAAGAGGATGAGCTCAGCCAATATTGTAGGGATTTTGTGACAGCAGAGCCAGGCAGTTCTGGGCAGTGTCCCAAAACCTCTGTAATGAAAAAGAAAAAGAGGAAGAGAATAATGTCCTTGGGTTCTCCTGTATCTCCTGAGATGAATAAATAATACTGTTTTGTTTGTATTTCTCTTTAAGAATGTTTCATAATTCTATCTTTAAAAATAATGAGAACAAGATTATTTTACAATATTTTGTACAATCTGTAGGAAGATACAGAAGATTTTAAAATCTTGTCTTCCTACAGACAAGAATGAGGAAAAAGTGAAAAGAGACATTTGCAAATTAAATTATAATTGGTAGGTATAGACTGAACAGCTTTAAAATTGTAGTTTAAACTGTATTAAAATGATAAATATGTCTTCACAAATTGAATTTAATATTCTGCTGTCATTAGTACTTAAATGTTAGATAAGTAAATTTGTTCCTTTAAATGTAGTAATTGTAAAAGGGATTTTACGTCTTATGATTGACAGTGTAAAATGGTACAATTTTTTCAACATTGTCACATATTTTGAAATGCTAATATTCAACTGTCTGTAAGACTGAAGTCCTGAAATATTCTACGCTGAACTTATGCCTTAAATCCAAATTGGTGGCACAGAAACTTAAAAAGGATAATGATTAGTCTGTGATATAGCAGTATATCTCTAAGGAACGGTATTTTTAAAACGTTTTGATTTACAACCTTTTGAGTCTAAGGCTGGCTTCTTTCCTAATCAGATTTTTCTTGTTGTCTGTCTTGTTTCCAGAGTTTTGACAAGTTCCTAACATTTACAAATTATTCATGAATCAAAGTATTTACATGATACAGCTTCAAATGTGATCCTTCATTTATTACAGTAGACTTATTATAATATAAATTGCTGCCTAACTAAATAGGAAAAATATTGCCCAGAAAAAGACACATATACTGCATACATTGGAAATAAAGTATATCCACCTGTATGGTTTTATGACATGTACAAAACATATTATTACCAAGCCAAAAAATAACATTCCATTTAATTTTGTGATGGAAGTATAAGGCCAAGCACTGATGTAAAAAAAAAAAAGTGCATGTGAAAAATAGATATTTAAAAGATAAACAGATGTAGTGGTTTAATTAAATAGGTAACCCCATGACCAATACTCAGATTCCTGGGCCTTACCATATATTATCTTTCCAGCATGCAAACCTCATTCACTAAATTTAATAGCTCCACTCACATGTGTACGCAAATGTAAAGTTAACTAATTAAGCCTAACAAAACAAATTTATTTTTTTAAAAGAGGTAATGGAGACTCGTATACAATATGTGATTGTGCTAATAGTCTCCTGTCTTCTACCCATTGTCCAGTATGTTGATGATTTCCAATTGCTCATTTTTTCAGGATTTTTAGGAGGCAAGGTAAAAACCTCTTACTTTTAGGAAGCAGCTTGAACAATATCAAGACAAATGTAGTTTCTGAGGTCTATAATGACATCACTGAAATCTTTGCTACGTCTAGAGCTCATTTGAGCTTATCACATTGTATTTCATCCATCCCATTTCTCCAAGCATATAAGGAATCTTTGGTTTTCCTTTGGTGCACATTTATCAGGCTTAATGTATAAGTGATGGAAACTCACAGGGAAAATCCTATTCCTTGTAATGCCAATGACAACATCCTAATAAAGCCAATGGTGTCAAATATCAAGCGTAGAGAATCTACCGACTTTGCCTGTTTAGAAACAGTAGCTGTATGGAAGCTGTATGCTTGAGCGCTATGTTAAGTTTAGATGTTTTACAAGAACTAGAGCAAGCAACTGAGGTAGGAATATCCATTTTTGTTCATTTTTATATGGTCTAAAGTCTTGAGAAACTGTAGTAGTAATTCTTGCCCCCATAGTCCCATTACGTTGTATGATATTCTTATTAATAGTTCTGAATATTTATTTTACATGTTTAACATTTTTGCAGAGGCAATTTCTAGTCAATATGTTATTTTCGTATCATTTTAATTATAATACATGTTAAGTGAGCTGTAATACAAGCAAAGCAAATATTACTGAGAGTATATTTCCAACAGAATTGTATTTGAAAATATATACAATGTACTAAAAACTACTTCTGTGAAAAATATTGCAAGCACTACAGTTTCTGTAAGTTTCTGTTTTCAAAAACAGTATGAAAGGCAAGAAAAAAATCTGGATTTAAAGTAGTTTAATTTGTGAAACTGGCATTTTTTTTTATCTCATTCATGTGTCACTACCATTTTGCTCCACTGATCTCTTTCATGCATGCAGTACTTGCTGTCATCTCTCTGCTTTCTCCCTAAAGAATGTGTGCATAGTGTAAATGTAGTCTCCCTCAGCATCTTTCCAAACACAGTGTCAAGAAATGTATGTAACTTTGTGTGTCTTTCATCTGTTGTTCAAAGTTCATTTTAGTTTATGCAAATTCTGTCTTCATTTTTGTAATAAAGAAAACTGACTTAAAGCATTTCTATCTGTATTTTCTTTATTACGATAAATGCTGTTTTTTCTTGTGTTATCTATGTTATGTATTTTGTAACTGAAGAGATTTTTTAACGTTGTATAAATATTTTTGTTTCAACAGTAAACCTCAGTGTTTTATCCAGTAGTGAACATTAAAAAAACCAACCAAACAAAAACTGTTAAAATTAGAATTCTTCAGTTTTTAGTTCGGTTCATATTAGGTGGCTGCCCTGCTACCCCACTGATGGAGCAAGTATGTGAAATGTCTGTAGAAATATGCAGCCTGAGCACTTGATCCATACTTGATTTAATCTGCCTGCTTGAAACAGTTGTATCTCAAAAGGCAGGTGTTTTATACTGGGCGAAACTATATTGGTACACGACACTTTTACACCAGGTACAACTCTACTGACCTTGCAGTTCTACCAGTACAACTATTTCAAGTAAAAGCATGCACCATATACTGGTAGCACTCATAACTTCTCTTTTTTGTAGCTAATGCTATAAGATAATTATACATATAAAATATTATTCCAAGTAATACCTCTCAAAACTGTAGTGTTTGCATTTACCTACGTCTTAAAGAGCTAAGAGAAAGCGCTGTCAAGCCTGAAACATTTTATCAATTCAAATACAATCCCAACATAGTTCGACTTTTTTTCAGGTCTCCTGACTACAGTACTCTGATTACAGCTGTCATCCAGTATAAAGATGCAAAAATCTCTCAGGTCTCTGTGGTATGTGCACAGTGTGATTTTGAATTCTCCCAAATAGCGCAATTAAAATCATTTAACCTTTTATGTAATAGCAGCACTGAAACCACACATAAGTGTATGTTTTCAGTACCCATGTCAATCTTAATTAATCTGCACAGGTTCTTAGAAATTCCTCCAAGAGACACGTTCAGTAAATCTGCTGTCAGTTTGAATGGAGGAAACTGGGACGCAGAAACTAGTCATTTCCCCAAGGCCTTCTAAAGCCTGGGCGCAGAGCTGATGGCGAAAACTCCACGAGGCTGCCGCCATTGCACAGCCTTCCGTCCCTCGATGCGCAGGAAGGCTGGGCTCTCGCTGCCCTCCCTGGTAGATGTTCCTTGTCAAAAGCAAAAAGCAGTGCTTTCCAACCCATGCCAAGTGTTGAGGGTTTTCCCCCATTCCTTTTCTGCCCCCAAAATACCAGGAAAAGTGTATCGATCAGCTGGTTGAAGTGTGAAGCAGCTTGTCCTGGAAGTGTATTTCTTCTCTTGGCCTTGTGTGGCTGCTGCTCCCACAGAAAGAACGAGGACTTCTGCCTGCTTTTGTCTGGGGCTTCACACAGAAGTGGGCAATGGTAAAAAAAATACTCTTTGCTGCAGTTACTGAGTAAATATATGAAAGAAGGGGCTGCAGCTACCTGATAAGGCACATTAGAAATGCTTCTGAGGCTGCTTGGAGATGATAGTTTGTTGATGGCGGGATTAGTTTTAAAAACTTTGCCTAAAAAATAATAAACCACAACTCTAAAGAACATTTTCACAACCCAGCACACTTTTTCTAGTTAATGTGGCCTTCTTTCCTTTCCCTTCTTATCCCTTAGTGGACACGGACAAGACATCATTGACAGGAACACTCTAGTTGCTATTTACATTGCAACATTTGTTTTATTTAGCTATTTCATTTATGTCTTGTTTAAGACACCGTCATATGAAAAATGCTGTAAAGGGCCGTTACAGTAGATGAGAACTCAAGTCCTACTTACTCAGTACCCAGAAAGAGTCATAATAAAAGAAATTTTCCTGTAAAATTTAGAGGAAAAAAGTAATTTCAGAAAACTTGTTGGCAAGAGGATCTCTGCCATGATAAAGAAAAGGTCCCTCACTCAGATAAGTATCAGAAAAGCATAACCTTTCTGATAGATACTATTTTAGACATGCTCATTTCAGTAGCTCCCATCTCTATAATTGGTAATCCTGGTGGCTCCTGGTGGCACCGCAGGCTCCCTTGACTGTGCGTGCCCATCCCTCCTCTGCGTCCTCGCCTGTGGGTACAGCCTCTTCCTTACGGCTCCTCTGGCTGCCAGTGGAGCCGTTGAAACTCCACTGCAGGCGGGCTCAGATTTCATTAGAGATGGGAGGCAATGAAGATGTGTAATTTATGGGCAGAAGAAAGTTAGAGGAAACCCTCTCTTTAGTTAGTTAGTTTAGTTACATCAGGATCAATAATACTGCGCCCTTATTTTTCAAAGTTGTGTGTCAGGCATATCTGTCGGAACATATTACTCAGTCGTGCAGTACAGAGCACATATCCTCATGTGCTTGTACACTGCCTTTCAGCAGTATCTGTCCTAGCAGAAAGTTATAGGAAAAATCACCGAGGAAGAAAAAGCATTAAAATTAATGTCGATTATAGCCTTGTTAGCATCTTTTTGTATTAAGGAATGGGATAGAAAAGAATATTACTTACTGTCATCGTCTCTTTTGCATCATACATTCCCCCAGTAAATGTTGCACAGAATCATAATAATTTTTTAAAAGTTGATGCTGCAACTGTATTGATTTGTTTATTTCATTTGAAGGTAGACATGCAGCTGCTGGGCACTTACCTTGCTCAAAAGCCAAGTTTTATTGGTTTAAATTGCTAAAAGCAGCTCATGCAGCTCTGGCTGTGGCAGCCAAATTATTGGAGCTTGTTTGAGTAGGGGAGGGATCATTGACTGTTTGCTCCTTTCTGCCTGCTGTGATTTTTATCTCAGTAAGGCACAGGAGTGCTTAGTAATGGGAAGCTCTTGAACAAAGCTAAGAAATGGTTCCTCTTCTAATTAATCCAGTCTTCCAGCATCATACCATTCTCTAAAAAAGCTGGGTACGTGCTACCCAAGACGGAGTTCATACTGGGTACCTGTAACTTGTAAGATTTGGTGGGTGACACACAGTCCTTGTGTCCTGATCGCCGACAGCAAAGGAGCCGGAGCACACAACAGCTCCATTTAAACCCCTCTTGGACATTTCCTGGTGGAAAATGAAGGAGGAAGATGCTTTGACAGGCAGTGAGCAAAGTTATGCAAGTCCCACAATTTAGATACATCCATTTTCAATACAGGAAAATGCAAAGCATTAAAAGGCAGTGAAATATAGATATCAGACATAATTATTCTTAAAAGAGGAATGACTCTTTTTTAGCTGCTATCAATGGAGAAATTATTTCCACTTATTATGTACAAATTTGAATGTACTTATATCCCCAAAGAACCAAAAAAAGGAAGCATTTCAAAGCATCTGGAAACAAATGAGTAATTGCAGTGATTAAAATGAAGCACTGTCCTTTGAGTATTTGTAATTTTCTGCCTCCAACACCCACCTTATAGTATTTGTATACATTTTTATATCTGGGATCGACCTGTATTATAGATGCATGTTACCTATCTGGAATTCTGTAACATATCTGATAAATCCTTTTGGTTTTGCCGTTGTTGTTTTTCTCATGATATACTCGTTGTTTGGATGTGTATCCTTTTTTTTCCCCTCTCCAGATCTTTAGCTTGGCAGTGCTTGTTCTAGCAATGGTCTTGGCCTTCCACCCTTAGAGTACTAACTGGTAGGAAACTAACTGTTTAACTTTTTGGTACTATATTATAATTGTTTGGATGCTCATCGAAGGATACTAATTTTTAAGATCTATGTTTTCTATCTTTTTAGAGGTTTTGAATAAGTATATACATCTTCTAAGCCTTTTATTCTAAGAAAAGTTCCAGATCAGATATAAAATCAAAGACAACATTCACATTAGCACAGAAATAACTGTCATGGTTGGACAGCCTCTATAAGAGTCAGGGTAGTTCAAGAAGATGATAAACAAGAGCGTGATTTTTTTCTCCGCTACCCAATGCAGCATTTTCAAATTCATCCTCTAGCTCATAATTTTCAACTACTTTAGCTTGAGAGGAGTTCCTACTTTAGCTTCAGACTGACCTGAAAGAAAGGACAAACTTATGCATAATATTCCTGCACACTCATTCGCACCCGTTCAAATGTAGCTGCCAGGTGCTACCCTGTGAGCGTAGGAAAGTGGTTTATATCATTGCTTTTTTCCCTTAAAAATGTAAATGACTGTGAAAGGTGAAGGGCTATGTAGAACCATCTGTCTTTCAGCTTTCCTTTAATCCATGCCTGCTAAGGAGGAGAGGAAGGAAAGAAAGGCACAAAAAGGTGCGAACTTGCTTTTTTTTTTTCCCAACAAAACTTAGAATCACTGAATGGTTGAGGTTGGAAGGGACCTCTGGAGGTCGTCCTGTCCAAACCCCCTGCTCAAGCAGAGTACTTATTATAACACTTGCAATTATTATTTTATCGTACCAGCAATTGAATATATACAATGTGATTCTGTAAGAGTACAGAGAAAGAAATTCTGTCACATCGAAGGACATACATTCATGCAGCATCAGTCTGAATATATTAATGTTGCATATTAAGTTCCTATCTCTTTGTGCAGAAGCAACAGCTTTAGTTTTCTGTGTACAAAGTGTACCTGTACACCCTGTGTACATATGTAGATGGTGTCTCTCTCTTTGGACCTGCTTCCCTTTAGAGTATCTGGTATAGACTCCTTAAAGGTATTCACTCCGAATTTACATTTGAGGGTCCAGAAAATTTCTCTTTTCAGTTAGTTCTCTTCACTGGGAAATTCTGTTTCACTTGCCAAAGCTCTTCATTGCTCTTTCCCATTATTCAAATAATGATTTGTGCAAAAATGTTCAATTATTTTATTAGAAGTTAGAAATACAACTTATTGAATAAGTGAGAACTTGAAAATTGCCAATACTTTCCATGACATTTATAGAAACTTGCTTCAATTTTTTTTCATTGCATTTCTGAATGTTTTGTTGTCTGATTTCCATAAGTATTTGTTGATAAGCACTTACTTGAAGAAGTGGATGAATGACGTGACTTTGTTTAAAGTTGGCAGTTTCCTTCTTTATCATGGCAAGGTGTATTATATTATTTATGCCACATTCTATATAACAAAAAGCTTATTATTTTAAATTTAGCATATTTTTGACAAATTGTAATTATAATTAAAACTAATTCAGATCCATGGAACTTACACCTTTTTTTTCAAGCAGTGTTTTAAAAGGCTCCACTATGATTAGATTACTAAGTCAGGTATACAATAAACCTTTTCACAAAATTGTTAATAACTGATTCTCTCACATTAACATTGAATTTTTATGATTTAAAATAAGTGAGCTTTCAACTAGAAAAAGAAGGTGTATAATGTATAAATACTTTATTGTTGTAGAGCACAAAGTGGAACTAGTATTTTGAGTCCATTTGGTACATACTGGAACACTGTAAAAAAAACATTTAAAATCACTACTGCTTATAATGTATTTTTTTGTATTGTTTAAGAATTGTCACAGCAAAGCTAATTTCAATTTAATTTAGGGCAAAACTTTTTGATAACAAATGTGTTTTTCAGAGTTGGTTGAAAGTCTATATGTAGTACAACATTAACGTTTCATCCAGTCACAGAATTAGTACTTCTGTTTATGTCATAAAATATTAAGACAAAATTTCACATTGTTTTGATACCATAGATATATTAGGATATGATTTTTGAAAGCAATCAGGACAGGCCTAGGTCTGCTTTAATAGTAATTGACATTAGTTTTACAACTGACTTTTGCGGGAGCAGATGGGTCAGTACAAAGTCCCAGTAATTTAAGAAAGAACAGAATTATGCCAAAGATGAACTTCAGAAAAAATAATTTTATATATTTGCATTTATATTAAAAATAAACCGTAACACAGATGCTTTTAAACCACACGACAGTCCAATTTCTGCCTGTCTTCAGAAGAAGAAAGTGTAAAAAGAGCCTAAGACAGGCGAGAAGGCTGATGACAGCCATGCTCCTCGCCCCGCCGCAGGATGTGGCCACGTTCCTGTCAGTCTTTGGGGTGTGGGAGGTAAAGGAGAGAAATGTTGGAAAAGTATTGGCAATCGTGAGAAATCAGACTTTGAAATGTTGTGAAACAGAAACCTGTATGAACAAATGTGTTGCAAGTAGGAGAAACAGGACTTGGGGCAAGCAGGGCAGTGCAAGACTGGGGAGTGCCTAATGAAAAGGAAATTATTAATCATAAAGAGACAGAAAAATATGTAACAGTCAAGTACTTAGGTCTCAGATGTCTCACCAGTACCAAGAAGATTAAAAATGAACAACAAAGTCTTCCCCGCAACTATGGCAAATGAATATGAATATCGTTGTACAAAGGAGCAATATTGTTACTATAAACATTTCCTTCACTTGCCAGGGAAAATATTGTGTAGGCTTTTCTGTCACTGAGTCGTTCGGGGTGGGAAGCTTGCCACATCACGATGTTCCAGTGACACTGGAAACGCTGTTTACATCAGTGAAAAATGTATCTCCCCATGGTAAAGACTTCTTAACACTGCATTAAAAAAAAAAGGAAAAAAATCCTAAAAATACAACAGCAACAAAACAATCCCAAATCCCTCTAAAAATATGGATTAAAAGACCCTAATTTTTCTCCTCCACAGTTGTACTTAGTGGTTAAGAAGGCATAGAGAGGAAAACTTTGCTGTATAAGGTCTCTAGAACTGGACTCTATAGAATTTACTGGTATTACATCTGTTGAAACATATGTGCTTTTCAATAAACTGGAATTAAATATATATTTATATCTTCCTGACAATTCAGATTGATAAACACAAAGGACTGAAGTTTAGAAAGGAAGTCATCAAATAGATAGGTGCATGTATGGATAAAGTAAATTTTGGAAGATGTATTGGAAGTTATACTTGTAATATTTAACTAGAAATGTTTATGTTAAAAAAAAAAGGCAAGAAAATGAATTCATGTGAAATGTCAACTTCCAACATTGCTGACAGGGCAATGCACAAATGATACATCATTTCATTGCTGTGTCATTATTTTTATTATTTATATAGTGGTTTTCAAGTCTTTCTGAAGAAAGGAAAATAACTTTGAAGTAATATCTGTCTGTTTATCTGCCTATCCATCCATGTAAATATGTATATTGAATTCTGGCTTATTACATAATAACATGCTGAAGAGCACTTGTATAATAAAACCACCATACAATAGGCAATGAAATCGATTGCATAAGAAGTAAAATGTTCCCTTTCTTTTGAAAAGAGTTTTTACTTTTCCATTTAAGTGTTCTACCACATATAGACTAACAAAGCATATGTTTCTGTTAGTGTGTATTGGTTTAGAAGTCCTCAAGAAAATAATTTTCAAATTATATTTGAAAAAGTAAATACATATTTTCTTAAAAATTAGTTAAGCAGAAATATGAAAGCTTAAATGATATTCTTAATCTGAAAACAGTCCACAATGTATCGTGGAGGTGGAAGAAGAAGAAGATGATAGTAGCAGCCCCGTTAAAACATTTATATTACATTACATTACATTACGTTTTGGTGTCTGTTACAACAGCATTCAAGTAATCTACTGTCAGAAAAATCTTGCTCTTATTTTGGCAACAGGCGTAGGTGCAGCTGCGGATGGAAACAACGTGCCGCTGCACTGCTGACTCGTGCCTGGCGCCAAGGCACGGTAACGCTAAGTAAGCAGCGCAGCCCCCAAAAACCCCAGTCCCGCTCCCCGGTGGAGTTTGCCCGGGACACACCATCACACTCCTTCATAAGGGTATCTAAGTTCACAAACACAACAGTTGTTCTTCTCAGAATCGCAGTATTCAAAACAGTCTGTAGCGTTATTGTCTGTTACAGAAACGTCAGCTGAGTCAAAACATTAAAATGTATTTTTCTGAGATTTGTAATGAAGTGAAATCAGCTAAGCATCAGCTTTCATGATACAAATACAGAAAGCAAGATCAGTTGTGGAATGTGTTTATTTTGAAGCGTATGAATGTATTTTCAAGGTGCAAGACTATACAAATTGAGGTCCTAACCCTATAATCATTTAATAATATGCATAGTTTTCCTCATACTAATTTGTTTGAGACTAAGTGTGTGCAACTGTTTGCAGATTAAATAGCTTGAATTAACTTTTTTGAAGACATTTCATTCTACTTTAATTCAAAAAATGACCTTTACAGGAATAAATACTGGTTTAGCACTCTCTTAAATCTTTCAGTAATTCTGCTTAGCACCACTGCTAATTAATTATATTTGAAACGTAGAAAATGACAACTTATAGCAACTATTATTATGCTGAACATTTCAAATGTTTTTCTTATGCTGCATACTGATACTCTCAGTCTTGGAATGTTAAGACGTGATGTTATTTGTTATTAATGTCATTTATGCTCTGTGACTATATTGGAATTTCGGCAATGGGAAAATATTATATAGAGAAGATGTTTTTTGCGATTTTTATAATTAGGTTGTATATATGCTTAATCTTCAGGACCGTTTATTTCCATTAATTTCTGAATGGTTCATTTCTAAACATCCTTTAGCCTCCTGGCCTACCGCTTAGAAGCTTTAGAAAATGCTGTTCTTTGGGATGAATTTTATTAATGACTTTTAATTTTCTTCCCTTCAAGACACTATTTTTAACGGTCTTGGACTTGGTGCTGTCATTGGCCTGGGAGTGGCAGCTCTTTTGTTAATCCTGGTTGTGACTGATGTTAGCTGCTTCTTTGTACGACAATGTGGATTGCTAATGTGCATCACCAGGAGGATCTGTGGGAAAAAGAGTGGTTCAAGTGGAAAAAGTAAAGAACTAGAAGAAGGAAAGGCAGCTTACTTGTGAGTATTCATCACCTATTTTGGAAACTTCATTAAAAGAAAAAGTTGGCTATCCAGCTTGCATTAACTTTGTGGCCATTTTGTCCTGTGGCAAACGGAATTCATAAAATGTTTCTATTACTTGGAAAAGTGTTCCTCTGAAACGTATAGAATTGTTTCTGGTCAAATGTTGCCTTAAAAGAAAAATAGACACAAAAAAAGGCATCTACCGTACCTCACTTTAAGATGCCCTCTTTGTGCAGCTTGACACAAAGGAAACCGATCATAATTCAGTAATATTTATAGGCACATCTTTGATCCATGGGGAGCAGGTAACAGAGCATTGTAACTCTGTTTCTACCAATCCGTCTTTGAGCTGCTAATACCCAAAAACTCTGCATATGGTTGTGGCAGTGCCAGTAAATCTGGGAGTAAAGGGCATAGTATTGTGGAAAATCTGTGAAAGAGTTTTTCTCAGATATAGCACTTGATGGAAAATCTTGTTTCTTGCCCATAGACTTTAGGAATAAAAAGCATTGTTGACTTTTAAAAACAGGAGTGCTGAGTTGGATGTGGGTGAAATGCTGGTGAGCGTGATTGTTCTTCGTAGCAACAGTCGATGATTGCTAAACATAAGTGGGGACAAAACAATCCTGATTCTCACAGAGACCCTTGTGTAGTGGCTACTTCATCAGACAAATGTGAACGGACTGATCGTTTATGTGCAAATATGTTCCCTTAAATGCTAAGAGTGGATAGCGAGATCTCAGGCAAAACAGTTCAAGTACTGATCACATAAAATAATAGTACTTTAAAGACCCAACGTTTACAGGGTTTTCAAAAGGTAAGCTGGAGAGAGGATTACTTATGGTCCCTCATTTTAGGCAGTTCCTTTTTTTACTAAAAAAAAATGCTTAATTTCCTCATTATGTTCATCTGATAGGCTTCTGATGCATACACTGTAATGCAGTGTGAGAATGCCGTCTTTGTGTGGTTTAAATAACCTTTACTGGTCCAATTCCTGTGTGCTTTAGCTCTCCCAGTAGTCAGGCCTTGCACTCATTCTCCTGCAGCTTCCCAGATCCCATCCTTCCCCAGATGCCAGTAGAGCAGATCAGATTTTGGAGCCCTCATTATTCATAGCTGTTTCAGGCTGCTTCGTTGTCAGTAGTGGAGGTATAAGTGTCTCTTTTTTAGTTTTAGTTCTGGCTATTGGGATTCAGAGACTCTGTCTTTCTTGGGTAACTTGATTACCCTTCTTGGCTGGGTTCTTAACCCTTTTTGAACAGCTCCATAGAGCAAAACCAATCATCAGCAGGTACACAGTATTTACATCAAATAATGCTTCTGAGTAGAAGTTATGCCATAAAATAGCTGTTTCCTAATTCTCCACAGCTTAGAGTAAGAGAAGGAATAACGGCATTTTTTCTCTTGTGTGAAGCTGGTGCGTCCAGTTCAATAGAATCAAGATGTGAAGCTTCTGGCTCTGACTCAGATGTCCTTTCCTATTGAGCACAGCACTTCAGTTTATGCTTTAATTTCCCGTTCAAAAAGTGACCAAGTACGAACTGGTTTACAGACCAGACCCTGAATGGGAAGACCTTAGGGGAGGTAAAGTTGCAAATGTCACTTGACAGCAGTTTATACCTTGCTATCAACATCTCATACCCAAATGCCATTCCATGCTGTCCCAGAAAAGCATACAGCTGGTCACTTAATATTAATTCCTCCATAACACTTCTTTTGCAAGAACAACTATCTTATTTAATTATATTTCTTTCCTTGTTGGGGTGATCTTCAGTCAGTCAGATCTTAAAATATTTGGGACTGTTCCTATTTTAGCCTGTTGTCTGCATAAACTGTCAGGCTAAAATTTCAAGACAGGCTTGAAGAGTCAAAATTTGAATTTATTTCATGCCAACTACCATTCCCTAAAAGACACTGACATTTCCCTCTTTTAATTATGTCAGTTCGCATTCTGGATTTTTGAGTGGGTTTGTGGTACAGTCCTTTGTTACATTTTGATTGTAGGATATATATAGTCATTAATTACGTTCCATACATAGTGAATTTAGATGATACAATGCATGTAATATATACACAGCCACCTGGAACAGAAATGATGTAATGTGTTTCCTACAAATAGCTTTCCCTTCTGTGGAATTTTTAATTGTTATGCAGTTTGTACTTTCTGTACAGATCAATTCCTCAATCCTACATGAATGCTGTTCACTAATAATGACTTTTTTAGGCTTTTGGTTATGCAGTAATGTATGTTTGTCCATAAGACTGTAGATGTACAGACAAACCAAGTAGAACTTACCTTTCCCTTCATGTCGCGGATGAGTGGAATGAACCTCACTCAAAAGAGAGATGCAGCAATATGTTTTATTGAGGTAAAATAATAATTTGACAGAGTTCAATAAATTTGATGGAATTTAACAAAGTTTAACAGTGGTTTACCAAGGTTCAGTAAGTTTGATGGCAAGATTACCGTATTAATTACTGCATGGAAGAAACATACAAAGGAAAATTGACTTAGAATCGAGTTAGAATGATTCACCCAGAGACCAGCAACGCAAAGGGTAAGGAAGACCCTCCCGTTGAGTCACGAGGTTCAGAGTGGACCCCCTTGCTTTCTAAACTCCTTATGGAGCCTGGGTGCGGCTAGGTCCAGTCTTAGTCTCAGACTTGGACAACAGTTTATGCCTAATGGAAACATGCAATGTTTATAATAATATTGAGCAGCTACATGAATTAGTAACATTTCATTAGTATTAATTCAGCATGCTATCAGTCACTTACCGAGGACCTGTCACGAGTACAGGATCTCTCCGCCTTGGGCAGGGAAGGATCTCTTAGTCTTAAGTAAGGAATCTCAAACCTTGAGAGGCATCCCTGCTCAAGGGGAGAGTCACCCGGCATGCAGTCCAGCTGCAATTGAGGGAGAGCTCAAATTTGGCTCATCTTGATGGTAATATTTACACAGTGAAGTAATTGTCTGCTAGTCAATAGTATAGACAAGATAGATGTCTTCATTTTAGCTCTGGTATCTTGTTCTGTTCTTTGGTTATCTTGCATTTTTGGGCTTCGAAACAACCTTTCGAAATATTTTTCCGAGGCACCTTCACTCCCTTGTACGTGAGCCAGGAGCTTTCCAGCTCACAGGTTCACCACAGGGCACGAGACCTATTGCTCCTTAATCAGCCTCAACCAAAGTACAGTTAGGGGTCAAGTGTATCCCTCACACTCCGCCAGTCCTTCTATGACCCATAATCTTTTCACAGATATGAGGTAGCCATGACAATTATGTGCATCATCTACAGAAATGAGCATTGTATCCATTTGTGTATCTTGAAGTACAGTTTCACTTGCAGGGGTGCATAAGCACAAATTGTGCAATTTTTTTAAAAAATAACCAGAATCTTTTAGACTTCTACCCATTAATCCTTCCCTAGTCAACTTCTTGGCTACACATTTATCTGTGCTACGCTCTTATTACCCTACAAAGATTTTCCTTGAGGATACCCACCAGAGGATGGTAGAGTTTTCCAGGTACTTCCTGAATAGATGGCTTAATGTAGTTGTAACAGCCTGTTTAACAATTATCTTCTCAGGAACAATATGAAAATATGAGATATGAATTAGACAAGGGTTTAACTGGATCTTTGCTATGGCACATAGCAGTCTGACTGCTCTCTAGAACATCACAGGTCCAGAAAATAGTCTGTTAAATATGAAAGTGATTGTTAATCTGTAACTCAGTTACCCTGTGTTTCCAGACTGCAGCTGATAAAGTTCCAGGATACGATTCCTGATGTGAAGGCAGGAATAGGGATGAAATATTGACATGGAAAGAGGTTTTATTTTGGAAATATCAGATATGTCTTGGGTATCCTTTGATCTGCCTTTTGAGAGTAAAATTTTATGCAAGTGAATTAGTAGTAATATTGTTAATACTTTTGTAACAGTGAGCAGCTATTTCCATAGCATGACCATATTATCAGCAAAAGCGTCATGACAATACTCACTGCTCCATCTTCCTTACAATTCATTGTCCAATTGGCACGAAGATTATTCATTTACTTACATGTGAGAAACTAGCATTTGTTCTTAAAATGAGGGAAACATGACATAGAAGCAGAGTTTTTTCTACCAGTGAAAACAGAAGAGGCTGGATTGTTATCACGCAAGGGCTCTTTACCCTGTTTTGGCAGCTGGGATTGTCACAATCTCAGGAGAATAAAGTACACTTCTGCAATGTGTATACTAACATAAAGGCTCCTTACACTGCCAGAAAAGTTCAAGCATAACTAGGCATCAAGCCCTGCATTTATTATACTCGATTAGGAAAGTTTACATCTATTCCCATGAAGAGGCCATCGTCTTTATTATTTAGCCATAAACAAAACGGTCTTTTGAGATGCTAATCCATGATGTTTGCAGAGTTAGGTAAGTAACCATGGATACAGGATGCTTTGAAGACTTCAAGGAATTGGGAACACGCTGTTAAATGCATCTCGGTGGTGTTAGTCACTGATAATTAGTTCTGCCTTTTCTTTGCCGACTTTTGAGAGAAGGGATTTTGGTAATTAGTTACGTGCAATGTATGTGGTTAATATGATGATATGAGACTAAGACTCTTCTAATAATTTTTAGGAAAGATGGATCAAAAGAGCCAATAGTGGAAATGAGAACAGAGGATGAAAGAATTACCAATCATGAAGATGGGAGTCCAGTAAATGAGCCAAATGAGACAACTCCCCTCACAGAACCCGAGTAAGTAGCCTGACATTCCCCGGAGCTTCACACAAGCTCCTCCTGGCTGCAAGGACGAGCTGGGCTTCCCGTGCTCTGAGAGGGAGATACACAGCATCACCAGAATGGTGTGCTGCGGCAATGCAGTTTAACGGGGTTTTTTTTACAATAATCGATCTAAATCACGGTACCCCACGTAGAACGGCTGAAGTTATCACTACACATTTTCTTCTGCTTTCTGTGACTCAGAGTACAGCCACATCTGGGCATTACCCAGCCCTTGGATGGCAACACCGCGACAGCGGCAGTCCTGCAGCGTATCTTTACGCAGCCGCCTGTTCGGAGGTTAGCAAGTATCCAGGGAAATTTTCCGTCCCTCCCTGCTGTCCTGACTTCCGAGGAGCTGCTCCTGTGCTCTTGGTGAAAGCAGACCTCGTGTCAGGGCCGGGGGGCACGGGCAGCCCTGCCCCGCCCTGCCCTGCCCGGCCCACCCGTATCCCCCCTGACCAGGGTGCGGGAGCCCCACGTCAGCTCCAGCCTCGTCAGCAGCCCACGCCCAGCCCTGGCCCAGTGGGACACGGGCCCACATCCTGCTGCCGCCCCAGCTCTGCCCGCTGCATTCAGGGGCTGGAAGGTGAGTCAGGGCCCTGCCTGCGCTCTCTGGCTCTCAGGCAGCTCTGAAGCTTGCCACGATGCGCCCCCGCCGCTCCCGGTTAACCTCCAAACCCCACGGGGGACCACGGCCGGCAGAGGCAGGTCACGGCCCTGCCCACTTCTCCCTCAGCCCCGGCACCCGCCGCCGCCTCCCCCGCCCGGCCCTCCTGACCCTGCAGTGGTGGCTGAGCAGGAGGATGCGGATTTTTTCAGTCGGGTGCAGCTGATCTTTACCACACACCCAGAGCCCGCCCAGCACTTACCAACCGCTCTGCGGGAATGGTCCGACTCACAGGAGTGGCCTGATATCGGGTCACACACACATCCCCACACACACCCTGTACGTAGGGCACATTGATCCCATGCTCCAGAAACCCAGCTCCTCACGGGGTGGTCCCCTCCTGCTTTCACTCATGTGACTGAGAGCTTAGCTCAGTATTTAAGTCTACATGGCGTAATTGGATTAACAGCGCTGAAGGGCAGCCGCTTCGCTCGGTTCCCTCATCCCCGCTTCCCGTCCCTGCAAGCCGTTCTCAGCACAGAAACCGCAGCGGTTCCCCCCTCGGGCTCGCAGGCTCCGGCTGCCTCCTGAGTCTCGGGGACCAGCCTTGCGCTCGGGGACCCCCGGTGCTGGCGGTCAGGTCCTCTCCTTCGTTTTGCTGCTGCAGCCCCTGGAACAGGTTAAACTGGGTAGAGTGGCTGGTGTTTGCGCTTGAATAGCACTTCTCGAAACGCGTGTGAAAGATAAACTAACATTTGTGACAGGGCACAAGGAAGCTGGTATTTTGCTGAGCTTGCTATCACAATGAGAGCACTAAGCTTACTATCACAATGAGAGCTTCTGATGTGCTTTTTTTTTTGTTGTTCTGAAAATTTAGTTTGAAGAGAAACTAATATTTCAACAAAGGTGATGCCAGTACCATTCCTTCTATTAAGAGCCCACCTAGTAGCGTTAAGGGACATGAACTGATTGCTCAAGAGTTTCATTTCTGAGCCTCCAAAGTTGATATTGATTTGAAATTATTAAAGAAAACTCCAAGTTTCTTTGGTTTGAGTCCAAGGCTTTTCATGTGTTGTGAAAATCTCCTACCTCATGAGATCTTAAAGCTGTCAGGGCTACGAAGACACTTCTGTAGTAAATATAGAAGCTCACCTGTTGATTATTTGATGGAATCACAGTTTGTTTTTTAAAAGGAGAGGATGTTCTTGTAAGAGTCTCTTTCTGAAAATACAACAAAATTACCTTCCTTTCCATTACCTAGAACTGCAAATGCCAGAACATTTAATAAGAAAAAAACCTGTGTTACTGGTTGTCATTGGCATTTGTAGTAAATTGGTGGGGGTGTTAAGTAACTGCACGTTAAGCTATATACTTCTTCAAAGAACCTGTACCTGAAGACTTCAAACTTGTGTTAATTAAATAATTATGGAATTTGTTGAATGACTAGTGATATATTTGCTCTTCTTATTAAAATTTATACTGAGGACTGTAGAGAACCCACAGTTATCTAAGGAGTGAGGGGAATGTAGTTGTAAACATTGTACAAGTCCAGTGGGCCTTAGTGGGTAAGGCACCAGGGCCACATTTCTTCATGCTTCAAGACTCTTTGTAGCACCAGATCTTGCAAATACAGTGAGATGCATCTAGCAACAGACACAATACAAGGAAAGATTACATTCAGTTCTTCCTGCTTGTCCCAGTCATTAGAACAGCTGACAGGAGTGAAATATGAGAAAGTTAAGATCAAAAATGTTTTATTATCTTAGGGGAGGGGGAAAGAATCAGTCATTGGTGGCACGAAAAAATAACTACATCATAGGAAAAACTGATAAGGGGTTTGATGGGTATTATGTCCTTGGGAGAATAGGACTGCTAAGAGATATTAATAATGATGACAGTTTCCTTCTTGGTAATTTCTTCTCCCACAAGCAATGGCAAAAGGCAGCAGTCCAAGCTACAGCTGGGTGGAGGTCAGCTAAAGATTCTGGACAGTGTCACTTAGGAAGCCAAAGATGAATAGAGCATCATGCAGTCAGGACACCTGGTACTAGGGGCACATGGAAAGACCTTCTGCTCAGACACAAGTCATAACAGATGAAACAGAAAAGCAATATAAAGTACGGGTGAGATGCCACTAAAGGAAGGGAGGACGCAACAGGGTAGAAGTAAGTCTCTCAGTAGGAATAACACAAAAACACGTTGTCAACAACAGGTGCTATCAGCCAGAAAGGCACACGCTGGGCAGGGCGAGGGCAACCAGCGGGGATCTTGGAGGGAAGAGCTTAGCTTGCAGGAAGGAAGCGTTTCAAGGACATTCCAGGCAGGCACTGTTCATACAAGGTGGGATTCAGTCTGACTGATTAGGACTGTCTTAAAGGTATACAAGATAAGCCTTCAGTTTAAAGTAGATGCAATATTTTGAATAATTAGTTGTATTATTTTGAATAGTACCAAATTATACTCAGAACTTTAAATGCAATATAAGCATTTGTGGGAAATAATTAATAAAGAGATCACTTCCTCTTACGATAATGGAGTATTTTCATTATATTACTCAGCATATTATTCAGTAATCTACATTTTACCTTAACTCAGATGATTCTTGTCAAAGGCAGGTTTGGGATCCACGTGTGGCAGATGAGCACATAGCACTTTTATATGGAAGTCAACAAGTTTTAATAATACTGGCAGGAAATCAATTTGAAGTGTGCATTTCATATTACATTTCTGTAATATGATTAAAATATCACATGCAATGTGGTACTATAATTACATTCCTAGTCTGACATTATTGTGATTCCAGTATTGGTTGAGTTTTTCTTAGTATAAATGAAGCTGGGTGAATTCCAGTATCAAAATGGCTAGAAGCCATTTTCCTATAAAATAGGAAAGTAAATATTTTAGTTAAAGTTTTGTATGGGTACTATCAGCAGACTATTGCAGTTAGGCCACATGCGGTGCTAGAGGAAGTCAATATTATTAATGATTGATAACAGCCTTTATCTGATTAAAGCAAAAGAGCCTTTTAAAGTTCTCCAGTCTTTTTTTTTTTTTCCAAAAAGCTTTTATTATAAAATGCTTTAAGATTTGAAAACTGCCCAGCTGAAAAATACAAAATTATTTCAAATAAGTGTAGAAAAATTGGTGTAATTAAAACATTTAAACTTGATTTAGTTAATTAAAAGAAGAAAATGATTGAATCTGTTAATAGAGATTAAATATGAATTAATATTTGAAAGAAATGGAGGAATATTCCAAAATAACAAAAATGTTGCCATAGTCAAAAAGGACGATGTCTATCAATAACTGAACCGATAACTTCACATCATATCCAAAAAAACCCACAAGTTTTTAAGACAATAAAGTCAAAGAATGGTGGATGGACTTTTTCATGAGGAAAACTTGTAAAACATTTTATTTGTTTGTAGTTCTTTTTTTTTTCTTTTTTCCTTGCTTGCATTGAAAGCAAGGCTAACTTTATCACACTGTTTGCATGAACATGGATTTCGGTAATATCTAGTATCCTTCAACAGGGTTCTAGCAAATCTTCCTATTTCAAATACTTCGAAATTATTTGTAACATGCTCTTAATCCACTTCTCCAAAAACAGTTTCTTTAGATTTCCACACAGTATGTTCTGTCAATTGCCCAGTTATTACTTTGACTAAATATTTGCTCCCTTTCAGCACCATCTTTTGAGAAATTATTCTTCCTTTATATAAAACTAGATTAAATTAGGTCTTTTTTTTAATAGCGGTTGAAGTGCTTTGCATTATCAGGCCTTTAACACAGGTGCCTGCTTACCTAAAATACGTCTCATGAGCTGCAATTCCTCTGCCCAAGGGTTTTATCCTCTTTTAAAAATAGATTTGTGTTGATTCTGCTGTTTCCATTCTTTCAGGCATCGTGTTGTGGGCTGAAATCTGTTTCCTTTGGGTGTGCCATGTGAAGCAGACAATTACTAGAGACCTCCCTCTGCACTCAAAGCCAGACAGCTGATATATATCCCACATATTTTAATGTAATAGAACAAGTTAGTCTTCCCTTTGATTTCTCTCAGATATAGGTTGTGCTCATTATTTAACCTCTAGATAAACAACGTCTTTCTTAGTTTGTTTCAGACAGCCTAAATTTCATAAGACTGGGAATTTGGGTATTGCTTTGGTTTATTTGTTGTTATTAAACACTGTTATTACAAGACATTCCTAAGGGATTCCTCAGACAGGTTATGAACAGTGTATTGCTCCTTGGGACATCAAAGCAATCACAGTGGAAGTTTACTGAAACATTTAACAGTTGTTATGAATAAAAAAGGCATATGCATACTATTCCCTAGTTAAAAAACAGAAAGCAAACCCAAACTGGAATTACGATTAACAGCTATTATGCCCAGGAGACATTATTACAGGAACATCTGAGTAAACCATACATATTTTTGACAGCTGTATTTTTTGACAGCTGACTACTGGCAGTAGGGAATCAATGATTTTCAAGACCTTTTTGAATGAAAACAGTGTTTTGTCTTTCCTGTAAAGTAAGAGTGGGGACTGTTTTGCCATTGGAATTAAGAATTATAAAACCCAAAGGAATCTTTAGATCATTTCTGAAATTAAAATACTTTGTGAAGGTCATCTTGCATTCAAATAAAAACAGCTTCTATCACAGGGATGAATGTAAGTAGCCAGCTTCTTACTGTGCCATTTCTTCAGAGTTTTCACTAAGTTAGTCTTAAAAGAGCTGTAAGTTAACACAGCTAGATTGTGTGCTCTAGCAAAAATAAATTGTAGAAGTTTCTAAATAATAAAATAACTTCCATTACCTCCTTGTGCTATAAGAAGTTCTTTCCTTTACCTGTGTCTTGGCAGAGCCTCCAATGATAGATGTCTTCTTTTGTATACAACTGAATTTACATTTAGAAACAGACATAAAAAAAGAGTATAATCTAGATTCAGCAAAAGGCTTGACTGTGAGTGTTTCATAGCATCCTCAGGAACACATACCTCCGTACTGCCTTGAGACGGGTTATTTGGCATTCTATTGTTTCTTTTGTCTTGTTGAAGAAACTGCATTTGGGGCAGCTGCAATGTTCTTATCATGTGCCATTTAGCTTTTTCTGGTTTTGTAGAAATGGAAAGAGTTAATATGAATTTCTTTAAAAGCAAAGAACCTCATTAATTATACATTATTTTCAATAAATTCTGTTTTTAGAAACACTGTGGACTGTGTAAACAATACGTACATTGTAGACTTAAATTCCAGATTATGTGTTATTTATTTGCTACCATGATTCCTCTTTTCTTCTGATAGGAAGCTGCCACTAAAGGAGGAAAATGGGAAAGAAGCTTTAAATCCAGAAACCATAGAAATCAAAGTTGCTAATGACATCATCCAGTCAAAAGAAGATGATAGCAAAGCATAATAAGATAAACTACAGCTGTCTGGATAATGCATTTGGATTGAAGTAACCCCGTGACCAAAACTTTACAGCTGACCTTAATTTCTTGGGAAACTTAAGCTTGGAATAGGTAGTACATGTGTACATATGATGAAACAGTTTCTGTCAACAGTTCCTTTCTATTTTTTTGTTAATGGTTTTAGTATGTAGTTTTGCTGACACCAAGTCCCATGGCATAAATTTGAAAAATCTGCAGAATAAGAACTGTAATTTATTGTATGACAAAGTATGTCTATTCAGAAGAATACTTTACAAAGCACCCCTAACCACAAACAACACATCAGGTTTCTCTCAGATCCTACAGTGCAAGCTACATACATAAAGTGCATATACTACTGTATTTCTATATAACTGTTTCCATTTATAATAAAGCAAAAGTTTAGGTTGCCTTTAAAAAAAAAAGAAAACCAGTCTGAGTATAACGTTGAAGACCTTAGCGCTGGCAGACACTCGGTAGTCATTCCAGCTGTGCTTGTCACTTGAAACAAACAAAAAAAAGACACTCCAACACAGAGCCAGCTCCACCTGCAGTTCCACCTGGCTTCTTCGGTATAATAAAACGTTGATAAACACGATGTACAGATTTAAATAAAATTGGCTAAGCATTTCGTAGCAATATGTTGGCCTCATCCTAACTACATGAGTGTGACTCTGAAAGGCCCCAGGATTTTCAGTGCTTCAGGTTTTCTGTATTGATGTTTCGGAGGTTGCATGTAAACTAAAATGCAGCAAAGATGTGAAAACTCTTTTTTGATCATGACCTTGGCTTCAAGTGAAACCTTACAATAAACACAAAGTTCAAATTATTTGTCCCAACATATTTATACACATACAGTATTAGTTCTTCTTTTAGCTGTAGCCATTTAATCAAGGGATAAAAGTGCATTTTAGTGATACGTTTTCTCCCCAAATCAGTACATGAAATATTAAAAGTTGGCCTTATTAAAGTAGCACTTTAATAGTAGTTCCATTATGATTTCATACTCTTTATCCTAACAAAAACCCCATAAGAACGCATGGAAAGGAGGACTTTGGCTAAACAGTTAGGAACAGTTTAAATTATTAATTAATAGCATCTTGTATTAGATCAAATACATTTTTTCCTGTCAAGCATTCCTTAAGATAATCTGTTTTATTATTCTGGTAAACATGCAACACTCTGAAATTTGGCTGATTTATTTGATGAAAAATTCATTCTTACTTATTATCATTGATTTAATAGTGCCACTAACTGGAGCAGTATATTTTGTTTCCATTCCAGCATAGTGTATCCACACCTACCAAACTCTTCAAAGTCTTGCTTTGGAAGAAGTAGGTAAACCATATAGAAAACTACATATTGAAAAATTCTACTTGTCACGAGTAAATTGTAGAGTACCTTGTAGATTTTCCACATCTAAGTCATACCTGAGGTTTAAGTGTAGCTTTACTCAGCAAATTATGTGCTCTCCACGCTATATCTGAATTTTGCTTGTACTTGAAGTCCTTACACTTCCTGATTTCCCACAGAACATCATCAGCCCTTAGCTGATGTTTTGTAGTCATGGCAAAGTGGTTGACTCTTGTGCAGTAAAGCTGAAAGTGAAATGTAAAAGTGTGTCCTTAAATTTGGGGAAAATGGCAGGTTAACCTTCTTGTTAACCCAAGCTTTAATGCATTTGAAAGAGCTGAGGAGGATATATTTAATTCATAGATCTTTCTTATTTTTCAAAACCAAGTCATTGTACAGGTTTTTTTACAACTTTTCCTCACTTTTGGAAATACCTACAATGAACCAAGTATTTAAGGGCGGAGGCATACCACTGGTGTGGCTAGGATAAGAGGCCAAGTTCCCGCAAAATCAGAACCAAAGTGAAAAGAATGGGTAAGAGGAGATAGCAATGTGGGATGAAAGTCATGAAAGAGAGTAATTTAAAACTGCTGCAGAGAAGTCTCTTTAGATGCTAAGGTACTACTTCTGGGTGAAGGAAATATGAAGACATTCCTTTATGACCTCTCACTGTTACTCCCACGTACTGAGCAAGCAGTACTACCAAATAGCTGCTTGTCTGTTAAATTTCTGTTCTGTTCCTTTCTGAGTAAGTACACAGTGAGCAGGACTGCCCCCTAACCTATAATTAAGAGAACCAGTTGCCTTGTTTATATGTATGAATATATATTCTTTCTACAAAGTATGTATTTGCGACTGGGCTTTCTCCCTCTATCAAAAATGCAAGGAAGGGACCTGGAAAATTCAAGCAGTTGAGAATAATGCGGCTGGTACAGCTTGAACATCTGCACCCCACATCATCTCACACAGTGTTTTTACCAGGATGAGGATGAAGGTAGGAAACATCCTTTCCTCTTCTACCTGCCGTCACAAAGTTAGGTGGTGCCACGCGTATTCACATAAGTCAAGCTTTGCTAGGCAAACGGTGCTTTTTCTGAAGCCAGCATGATCATTTGCACAACGAGGTTCCTATACAATGTGGGCAGAGCTAGCAGTGTCTAGGCTCAACTGTAGATGCATTTCAAATTTTAGTACTTCTTATTGAGACTTACACAAAAATCCTCCATGGCCTAACAGCTGTATATTGGGGTTTTTGGTTTTGTTTGGGGTTTTTTTCCTAATATGGCCTCTAATTACAATGTGAAGTGATTAGAGGGTTTAAGAGGTCTTGTCAGCACATTTATTATTAATACACCTGTGCTACTCTTTACAAGCAAAATATACTGCAAAATTATTTCAATATTGGAAGCAAAAGCATTTCCCGCTATATTGGATTACAAATTAAAAGCTATTTCCAGAAGTATTTATTTTCTTCCAGTGTTAAGTCTCTTGCCAGTTGGGCTATGTGAGGGCTGAGAATTAAACAGTTCTAAATTACTGATGGACTGTTCCAAGCATACCCTTTGGTCTGCTGATTAATAGGTTATCTCTTGTGCTTTGACTCTATGCTGTGCAGGAGAAAGCCAAACTATAACTATGAAAGAATGCTCAAAACCACTGATATTTGCAAATATTTCCAAATGAGGGACAGCGCGTAGTAATTTGTAAGATATGTGTAGAACTGGAATAACATCATTTCTTTATTTTCTTTTCCTATTCTAGACTAAAAAGAAAAAAACAGGTATCTGTATAAATGTCACTTTTACTGTCTAAAAGTAATTTTAAGTGTTAGTATGACATGTCAGAAGAGTTGACAGAATATAACTATTTGTAAAAGTAATCTGAATTGTTACACTAACATACTCCAGGGACGAGGATGGGAGGGAGCCATTGAAATTATTGACAATATGGAATGTGGCAGTGACAATCTCTCTTCAACAAAAAATAAGGAGTAAAATTAAGTAAAATGACTTAGAGCTTCTTGTTATTATTTTTTTAGTAGACATGCATTCTGATTTACCACAATAGTAACAATAGTTTTAATTAATGTTTTACAATTTAGTATACAAATGTACTCTGGAGAGTTTTTTATGGTTTTGTTCATTTATTTGTTTTTTTGACTTCTAAGATTTTTTTTGTGGTTGCAGAAGTATTTACTATTCTGGTGATGCTAATGCCTAATGTGACAAAGATTAATTTATTTAGGCCTCAGTCTTGCAAGAAATTTTGTGTGGCTGAACCCACCCCTCATACGGCACCCCACTGAAGTCGGTGGGGTTGATGTGAGCAGGAGGATGGATGTACTTTCATAGGAGAGCTTGCAGGATTGGGCCTACTTTCTATCTCTTCATAGATATATACAACGTAGTTACACAGTGAGTGTCATCTACAAAGGCTGTTTGACAACAGTCCATGGTATAGTAAATTCCACCTGCTGTCTTCAGCCTCTGCATTGATGTTCATCCAAAAAAGTGGCTTTCTTTTTATGATGGTAATTACTTTGATTATTTATTTAAGTGCCAATCATCAAACTGTAGTATAATAATCATGCCATTTTTCTGTTTCCTAGACCGGATAATGGAAATGTATTTGTGCCTTTTGATAGCATGCCACTCTGCTTTATTAAAGAAAAATCTTCAATAATTTGTCTACAAAGCCTGTTTAAAATATTTGAAAGCTTTATCATGACATACTTTTCTGCTCAAATATGCTCAAATACTCATCTAGAGTAAACTGGAGGTAGTATTCTCAAGTCACAGAAATATTTTGAACACAAAATTTGCAAAAATCTATTGAGATCACAATTCTAGTGAGGGTCACAGTGGCTGTATTACTGCTGAAAAGATTCAAGTAGATGGAGCACATGGGGGGTGTGTAGGGGTGTTTTGACCAATTTATCAAGTTGAAGAGTCAGATAGAAAGTCACCTTAGTTCTATTTAGGTACTTAGACCTGAAACATTAAAATCTTTTCTCAAATCTGAAAGATGATGTGGAGCATCTTCCCACCATTTTACCTCTGGAGTAAAACTGCAGTGAGTATTTGTTTTGCAGTCATTTGTGGCCTCACCATCTCCGTGTAAGCTGTCATAGGAAGTCATATCTTTGTAGAGTAAGTGTTGTGTCTGTTGAGTGACATTCACTCCTGATTAAAGGGCCTCCAAAAAGACCATTTACTGAAAAAGCTCAAGACCCCTGTTACGAATTGATCTACAGAGGGGTGCTGAGAGCGCTGCAAGAAGGGCCACAGTGGAATCCAGGTCTCACTGGGGTTTAAGACACAAATTGACTTCAGTGGGGCCTGAATTTCACCCATCCACCTCAGGGAGGCTCTGCATGTCCTCAGCTGATCGAGTCGCTTTTGTGAATTGGACTTCTAGGTGTAAGTGGAACTTAAATGTCCTGCCAGGCTCCTACTAACACTTTGCACAGGGGAGGTTTTCCTATCAGGAGTTTGTGCTGATCAGGAAACGCTGATAAAAATATCTGATCACAGTTTTATCCCATACATTACTATATGCCCAGAAATGGAAGAAATAAAACATCCCTCTAAATAATTCATTGTGATTGTGATATTTCTTTGGGTGAAGATGACAACATTCTAAGAAGTAATGTCTCTTCTTAAATCCCTCTGTTTAACTTCAGATACTTGTGCTGATAGCTGCAAAGCTACTGTGATTAAATAAATCTTTTTTAACAAGGATCCACCCCATTTTTCAGATTTTTTCATATCATATCCTGGAGTACCCAATCCACTTGACAGCAGTTCTGTAGTGGTGGGGGGAAACCACTCACTAGGTTTTAAGTGATCTTCAGTATTTCCACTGCACATACAAATGTATTCTTGTATCCTTTTATTTGAACCTGAGCCAAAAAGAAGCCTTTCTTACAAAGTTGGCTTTGGAACAGGTTCTGAGAAATCACAGTTTACCAGTCCATCTTTCCTCTTAAAACAGGCGTTGTGAGCCTCATGATGTTTGACTTTCAAACTTGAATATTGGCCATTTTTAGCCCAGAGAAATGAAATAAATATTTATTGCCAAATTCGTATTGGCAGCTTTTAAGTCACAGGTGAGATCGGGAGCGGGCGAGACGAGCGGATGCAGTGCCGACAGAATTCAGGAAAGCCACTACCCGGGAGAACAGGGGGCAAAGAGTGAGCCGAGAGAGGGCTCGGGTACCGGGAACGTCTCTTGTTAGCCGTGAGAAGGGAAACGGGGAGCTACTGAAGCAGGAGAGGCTGCTGGGGGGCACTGCCGAAAGGAAGGGTACTGCCGGCTGGGAAATCCAGAGGAGGGGGAACATGAGCCCAGCTGTATCCTTTAACTCTGCCGTGTAAGTAGGCTACGTTTTTAAACCTAAAAATGCAGGGCTGGGGGAAGGGAAAACAAAGCCTCAGAGTCTTTATAGATCAGTGACAAATATATAAAGCAGTCAGACCCCCCCGGAAGGTAATTTCGTTGCTCATGGGGTAGAGTTCTCACTAAGAATTTTGAACTACTTAGACAAGATTGGAAAAAAAAAAAAAAAAGCTTTCCTGCTACAATGAGCACTCGGTATGTATTTGTATGCTGTGTACAGTATAAGCTAAAGCATACCATATATTGTTTTTGTTATTCCACACGTTGTCAACAGCTCACTTGCGATATATACCACCTGAATTATATATTGATAAGTTAGCTACCACTGGAGCTAGTTTGTTTATTGTTTCCAAATCTTATGTCCCTATGAAATGCTGTGTATATATATATCTCTATACTGTAAAAAGAAGTAATATCGCAGATGCTGGTTTTGTATTTATGAAAGACATTGAAAGTATGGCTTAAAGTATATCAATTATTTGTCACTCTTCACCATTTGTATATTAATAGTAAAGATACTTTTACTTTAATGAAGTGTTGTAGTTACATTTATTTTGGCTAAGTGTCTTTCTGTCAAGGATGTCTGATTCATTAGGAGTCTTATTGCCAAAAAGAAACATATCAATTATTTTTCCCCCCATTATAGAAGTGCTAAATTATGCTCAAGCAGCCCTGCAATTTATTATTCTCTTTTCTGTCAAAATACATCACCGCTATTAAAAACTACTATTGTAGCATCCCGAGTCTCCAGCTGAGCTTGAGGCCCGTTATGATCAGCCCCCTAAATGTTAGTGTTGAAAGAGAAAATTTTTTTCCAAAGAATACGAGTGCAACATTTTAAAAGTATCTAGTGTATGCCAGCAAAAGAAATTATCAGCAGAAGGTAGCTTGTTTTGCCAAACTTTAAGCCTTCCAAAAGTCTTGTAACAGCTGTGTTAGCACCACCAGGAACTGGTCATAACAGGTGGGGCAGTGTCTGCAATGAAATGGGCTTTTACTTCATGGCTGGTTTGTATTCCACTGAGATGGAGGGCGGGCGAAGCACGCCCCAGACCATACAGATCAGCCACTTCCCTGAAATGGCAGAGGAACATCTATGACCTCTGTTTTACCACCAATAAAATGAAGCCTCCTAAGAGGCTGAATTCCTATGGAAACTTGCTAGATTGTCCATTCGTGCCTAAGCACCAGCTTTCTGAGCGCTGCCTAAGCTCTAACAAACCGCACCAGCCGAAGAATGGAGGGGCTGTACATAGGAAAAAAAATAGTGTTTCACCCAACAAAGTCTTCTCAGCTGTATCTTCTTTCCACAGATCCTTAAGCTCTGAACCTGCGGGTGTCTTAGGCACGTGCTTCCCTAAATGTCAGTGGCAGCATCGACAATTAGCAAAAAGCTCTCCTTGTATTGAAAAACTGAGCCTGAGGGAACTGGTTCAGTGTCCTGTTATCATCAGTGCACCACTGAACGTTTTTCGTATAGTCACGTGTCTTGCTCAGAAAAAAGCCAGACTTCATCAAATGATGCATAAATTTAGTTCAGATATCTCAAGAGTCAATCAGTTCAGAGCACTGGCCACAAGATAGATTGCCCTGTAATTTACAGGTAAGCAGTAAATACAACTATTGTGAATTACTGGTAATGCAAGGACAATGTGTGACATCTTCAGAAACAGACTTAACTTTTAAAAATTCAGCCTTGCCACTATATATCATGTTCTGATGTATGTCAGACATGTTACTCAAAATACAAGAAAAAATATTTTAAAGTATATTCAGATACCTTGATAAGGACAATTTATTTACCCATGTCATTGCTGAATTAGACACGGGTGACACTGCACCAAAAAAATAAACAAAATGGAAAAAATGCGTCACTCACTTACTTACACTTTGCATTCTTGGCAAAAGAGAACTAACATTCTCATTTGGGCTCAAGCAGATCCTGATAAACAAACTATAATTGTAAGCTCATTCCTGTGTGGAAAAGGCTTATGTGTGGGGATGTGGTTTAAACTTCATTGGTGATTTATTAAATACTTACTAAAAAAAAAAAAAAAAAATAGCTCCAAATTGACCTTAATGTCATACTTAAATTTCTGTAAAAATCTTTTATGTAACAAAAATACGAAACTATCTTTCAGTCAGATTAAACAAAGCAATGCAACATGTCCAGAGTCAGTACCATTATAAAGCATCATCAATGGTGTTGCTGGAAAAGCAGAATGAACCACATCTGGCAGCAGGTTGATCACATCACACAACAAATTTCTAGAGTTCATTCAGGCATTCTGGTGATAAGATGAACAAAAAAGGTTTGAATTAAAAAGAAAAGCTTTTTCTGCTAAGCAAATGCCATCTTTTAGGACTAAACTAGTGAGGGACAAATTATATCTTACTATTTTCAAATTAAAAAAGGACTTCCATTGTCTTAGTCCATGACGTGATGAATGAATTTTACTTTGGCACTTATTTTTATCACAGAGCAGGGAAAAAAAAAATCATTTATTTGTATCCAAAGGACTAAGTCATCTTTAACCACAAAAAATAGGAAGGTGCTGCATACTGCTATGACACTTTCCGAAGCAATAAAAAATAAGCATTATGATTTTTTAAAGAATTGGTTTCAAATGGATTTGTGAACTACAGTTACCTTTAAAAATAAAAGAATTTGGAGAATGTAATGAATTCTTGCACATAGTGTACTGCAAGTTTAATTGAAAGGGCACTTGCAATGAAATTGAAACTGCTGTGTAATAAGTAGGGCAGAATGAAAGTGGTGATGTGTATGAGAGGTTTCCTATGCAAAGCTTTTCATTACGGGCAAGTTTTGTAATGAGGCCATTCCCTAATGGGACACAAGTGTTAATTGTTGCACTGGAGTAATGATTGTGCCCTTCTTAGTATTCATGACATGCCCGGCTGCAGCGTTTTGTTCTATCCTTCTATGTATAAATATAGATCCAGTAGAAAGTAATATCTTTTGAAAAATTAAAGACATTTAGTCTGTAAAATATGATTTTTGCTTCTGTGAGTGAACGAAAACAAATAACCATCACTTGCATAATCTGGTGATGTAATACGCAGCTATAATATCCCTGCCACGTACACTGTCACTTACAATTCTTCACCAAGGCGACATAAACTCCTCAAGCTGAAACACCCTATGACCATCTGAAGGATCCAGGTTGTTCTTATGCTGAAGGATGGGGACCTGAGCACGCTGCATATGTGGCCAAGGAAAGCGTTTGATATTATTTTCTGTGAGTTTCATTCCAGCATCAGTCCGGGATTTCTGAAGATACCACTCTCTATCTGCTGGATACCAGCATGAGAGGGAAGCAGCAATGAAGAGGCGTAAGAGTAATTAAAGCCACTCTGTCGATTACTGATGAATTTACTGCTAACTCCACTAAGTAAAACAAAAAATAAAAACAAAAAAAAAACCCAACAAAAAAATAAAGCAACTAAAAGTTAGTGTTCAGTTTCTCTGACGCTATGGAAAGACAGCCAGTGCCAAGTGCCACGAGGGCTGGCAGCTCCCTGGGGCCGGGGCACTGGGGGACCCACATGGGGTCTGGCTGGGCCCGTCCCACCTCCCCCAGGCCAGGAGCAGGGCGGCCAGGGGGGCAGCTGGGGCGGCCCCAGCCCCAGCGAGCCCGTGATGGTGATGCAGGGCCAATGTCAAGCCGGGAAGTCAGGATCAACCTGGCCTGTGGGTGGAGCTGAGACGGGAACAGGCCCACCTCAGGTGCTGCTGGGGCAGGGGCGGGCAGCCCCAGGAGGCTGAAAGGGGGTCCTGGGCCATGGGCAGGGTTGGGGGAGCTCCAGGGTGTGGGCAGGGACAGTCAGGGCTGCCAGGGCCCAGAGAGTCAGAGAGAAAATTCACAGAGAAATAAGAAGTTTATATGTTCCCAGCCTTGGGTTAAAGGTTTAGAAGGAAAAAAAAAAAGAGGTTGGAGGTGGGAACTGGATAAGTGTCCATTGCCAACCTGTTAAAGCAGTAAGAGGTTGATCACTCGGGCAATTCAGGTTAAGCATGTTTCTCAGCTGAGGAAAGTATAGTGCTACAAGTAGACTAATCGTACTCTTTGCAGATTGATTTTGTTGTATTTTGTATGAGATCTTTGGGAGATAAGCTCCTTGTAGTTTGTAATTTGTCTTAAGTGGGAGAGCAGAAGACTGACAGAGAGAAAGGCTGAAGCACTGGATTAGGGGTCAGAGGATCCAATTTCCATTCCGGGAGCCGGTTGCTTGGATTGAGCAAATCAATTGCCAGGAGAGAGTAATGTTTCTTTTCCTCTCCTTGTCTGTTTTGTGCTAAAGATTTATGGACCCATTTATCTTACTGATTTCAGTGAGACCACTCGCAATAAATGTAACAAGAAGCATAAACAGTTTGCAAGATTTAAACCTTAGATTAAACATGGGGTTTGTTTGGTCTTGTGGTAGTGAAATCTTTTTGCTGCCCCTTCATGCAGTGTTAGAATGCTTGTGTTTTAATGTACTGGAGCATTCAGTTCTTGCAAAACAAATAATACTGATCACTGGATTAGTACTTGGGTTGTTACCACGATTGGAGCATGAGGGCAATAGCCAAATCCTGGGCAGAGGATGCGTTGTCTGTATGACTTTCTAGTGGCAAGTTAGATAAAGCAGACCTATTATCAACAATCATGATATTCTTAACTTTACCCCAATGAATTCTGAATTCTTTACCAAATTCTGAAAAACTGCATGTCTATGCTTAGCTTCAAAAACCTGTGCTATCTTGTCAGATTATGCTGTCTGTGAGACATATTGCTCTGAAGTGCAGCCAGTTACTTCTATGTGCTAGGGCAACCATGAATTAGTTCATGTCATGGTTTAACACCAGCCAGCAACTAAGCACCACACAGGCACTTGTTCACTCCCCCCTGGTGGGATGGGGGAGACAATCAGAAGAGTAAAAGTGAGAAAACTCGTGGGTTGAGATAAAGACAGTTTCATAGGGAAAGCAAGAGACACACACACACACAAGCAAAGCGAAACAAGGAATTCATTCACTACTTCCCATGGGCAGGCAGGGGTTCAGCCATCTCCAGGACAGCAGGGCTCCATCACGCATAACGGTTATTTGGGAACACAAACGCCATCACCCCAAATGTCTTCCCTTCCTCCTTCTTCCCCGGCTTTATATGCTGAGCATGACGTCATATGGTGTGGGATATCCCTTTGGTCAGTTGGGGTCAGCTGTCCCAGCTGTGTCCCCTCCCAACTCCTTGTGCCCCCCCAGCCTCCTCGCTGGTGGGGTGGGGTGAGAAGCAGAAAAGGCCTTGGCTCTGTGTGAGCCCTGCTCAGCAGTAACGAAAACATCCCTGTGTTATCATCAACACTGTTTTCAGCATAAATCCAAACCGTAGCCCCATCCTAGCTACTATGAAGAAAAAAATAACTCTATCCCAGTCAAAACCAGCACAGCTTTTTGTTCAGAAAACAGAGGCAATTTCTTCCCTATACCAGACCACCCAAATTTCCCTAGAAATACTTAAGAAATGTAACAGACAACAAAGGAAACACTAACTTAGTAGCAGTATTTCCCAAAACATCTTTCTTAAGAACATCCTTAACTATTTGTAACTGCAGAATTAACCTCTTCTAGGATTCTTTTTTTTTTTTTTTTCCTTAGTAGGCCTTTTTGAGGGTAGCACTATACCTTTAAAGGCGTTAAACAAATGCAGGTGAGGTGTGGCCATTTTGTAAATGTCTGGTGCTTGCAACTTCTCTCTTTCCTGGAGGTAAGTGTGTTTACGTGTTGTTATAGCTTTCTCTCTTGTTTCTAAGAAAAACAGTTATTGGTAGAAGGACTGTAATAGGCAAGGTTGGCTGTTGTTAAACAACAGGCTTTGTTGTTTAGATATTGTAGCTTGTATTGCTGGAGTATCTGAAAGCCCCGAGCAGGCTGAGGTGGTGTGGAAACAGAATTACAGTCACAAAAAGTCATCAAAAAAGAGAAAGTGGAGGAGGGGGTAGGAGGGAAAGCTGACATAAGAAATCAATAAGAAATCTGTACTGAGGGAAAGAATTATGGGTTTAATAATTTTTAATCACATTTTATTCTGAAGACGAGTGGGAAGAGTGAGGGAATTAGCAGCAAAACTTTAGTAAAATAGTGTAGAGTTAGGCATTATGAGGCATTAAGATGTGTTAGAAGGTTAGTGAGAGAAATAAGAATAAAAGACAGTAGGAGAAGTTTAAGTGAAACCAAAAAAGTAATTTGCTGGCAGAAAATAGGGAGGGTTTAAACAATGAAAAAACAGCGATAGGGAGAGACCTCTATCATGCTGACCTGCAGAACAGTGGAATGTTAGATGGATACCGCAGGAAACCCGGACTTGTGCTGCTGTGCTGGGGGGGTGGACAGGTGTCTGCATAAATGATTCTTTTTGGAGGGTGCGTAGACTTCCTGATCTGATGCTTTTCACTGACAACCACAGTTAGCGATGAGGGGAGGTTTATGCTAATTCTTCGTAACTTTCGTGATAGATCTTGTCGCTCTGTTCCTCATCTTGAGTGGGAACGAGAGGCTTTCGCAGAGAGGCCACGTTTCCTGCTTTGCTGGTTGTAGTCTTCCTGAGCGGGCGCGGTGATGGTACCTGTCCCAAATTCTCAGTGAAGTCCTCCTGGTCCTGCCTTCCCTTGGTATGCTGGGGAAAACTGATGGGCCTGCAGTGTGATTTATTAAAAAACAGATTTCAGCAAAGAAGCAGAGGAGGGCAAACCCTGTGTTCTCACCTTTTCCGTTCTTCTGCCTTGATTAACGGTGAAGCCGCTGAAAGGTGGGATTGATGAATTATACTAAACTAAGCGGTTCTTTGTGGAGTTCTTAGGTTTTGGTGGGGTATTTGTTTGGTTGGTTTGGGGTTTTTTTTTTCCAAATATTCCTTCAGGATTCTGACCTGCCTACTGGGGGCCTGTTCCTATATTACTGAATACAGAACTGTCATGGAAACATTTTCTTTTTTCTGCAAGCTATTAGTTTCCTTCCTCTCAGGCTCTGTTTCTCTAATTTTACTGACAACCATGTAGCATCTAGGTGCGCTGCAAACCCCTGCCTGAGGTGGAATTTTTGCAGAGTTCAGATAAATTATATTCCCTGCATCTTGCCTTTTAATAGAAGACTTTTAGAGTAGCCTTAGAGATGGATTAAGCTCAATGTATGTAATTGGATATTTATTCCACTACATAAGTTTTTTTCTGTCAAACTTGAATCATAAAAAGGACAAATACAATAAGCATACTGCTGCTTCTTTCTTCCCCTCTCTGTACACAGGCCCTTTCCCGGGGCCTTGGACCATTCGTGGATCTATCCATTCATGACCCTGTTGCATGACTTCCGGCTCTTACCGTACTTGTGCTCGTAACAGCTCCGTGGCTTCAACTTCAAAAATGTGTCAGGCAGGCAAGTTGCATTTGAATTGGTATGGTTTACTTCAGTCATTTAGCTGAGCGAGTAGGCAGATCATAGCAGCATGCTGGACAATAGAACGTATGCATCCTTAGGAGAAGGTTGTGGTGGTACTCGGGTTTTTCTGAGCAGCCGCAGCCTCAGACAGGTGTGCCCTCTTAGTGGGGTGGACTGGGAAAGGACGTGACAGTAGGCTGCCGGGCTTTGTAAATGTTTACTCGATTTGAATTTTTATGGAAACAATTTAAGACTACAATAAGTATATATAAACGTTGTCTAAGGGTATGGGCACAGTGCCTCGCTGTGGTAAGGCAGGTGAAGAGTCTCTCATACCCCCTCTATCAGCAATTAATTTTGGCTGGGTGGAACTGTGTCATATTGCGGTTAGTCAGCAGTGGCCGGGCAAGCTAGCTAAGCACTAGTTTGAATGTCTCTAATAACATGGATTAGACCTCTAGTACACATTGGGCTACTACTGTGATTGCAGGAAGCCATAATAAAGAGGTTAAATGACTTAATTTGACTTACCATTTCCATTGGAACAAACTTATCTATAGGAATAGGGTTGATTTATTTTTAAGTTGATTTTTGTTCACTTCGTTCTTGCTAGACCTGCTTACAGAATGGCCATGTAATATGCATGTCTTAAAAATCTCTTTACTACAGTAAAATAACAGGTCTCTATTTCAAAAATGGCTAATTTGTGGAACTTTGATTATTTGTACACTTTCTTTTGTTAACCCTCATTCGTATCGCTTCAAGTGAGTTCAAATCAGGTTGTGATTTTCTAGAAGCAAAATGGGCTGTGAATATCTCCCAATACCCTGAAAGCATTGCATAGGTAATACTGTTAAGATAGCGATGGGACTTGCTGCCTCCTTGTAGCCAAGGGCGTTTAGAAAAAAATCCAGTGTAATCAGTAATACAAAATACTCTAAAAATTAGTTCCAACTCACATTAAAATTAACTTCTGTCCTGTGTCTTCTTTATAGCTAAATTGATCACTGTTTATTTGCCCCTTACTAGGAGTCTGTTAACAAGAGATTGTCAGTCTCGTGGGTGGGTGCTAGCATGTCCTAATCTGGAATACATTAGAATATAGCAGGAACTTGCACTGACAGTTACAGTCTCTTCTCCTTACTACCTTTGTGCTACTGCACTAGTACACAAGCTGCCATCACATCATGCTGCATTTAAAACTGCAAGGAAATATAATTACCTTTACAAGAAATTTCAGCTTGTAAATGAAGATATACCATATACCTGGATTTCATAGGTTATTTTGGTTAAGCTTAAAATATAATAGCAGTATAATTTAAGTTTTTATTAGATCTGAGTTGAGATGGATGCAGACTACTTACACATAGCCTCTAGGTGCAGCTTCTCTTATGTATTTTTATATTCTGCTGCATGTTACTCTGTCATAGTATAAAGAGAAAGCATTTTCCCAAAGCAAAGGTTTTCAGCTTGTTAGATACAGACAAATAGACAGAGATTGTTTGTTTGGGGTTTTTTTTTCTTAACAGTTTAATTTCTTCAGTGAGAAAAATCTGTAATTGCACATGAATTAAGATAGATTCATCACTCGCTACAAAATATTTCAGAAATAAACATCAAAATTGCTTCCTTTTCATCACAATATTATACCAGCTTGACTTCTTTTGCCAGCCAACCTCCTCAGACCATGCAGAACTGCCAAAACATCTGAGATAATACACATTCAATTACAGTATTATAAAGATGAACCATCTGTGCTAAGGTTTCAGTGTTGCATGAAAATAGGAATATGCAAAATTCCAGATAGGTTGTTATAAGTCCCAACATGACATAAGTGAATTGAGTGAAGTCAGTCCCTAGCATTGTTAAATAGCCGTCACAGATTTTACCACCTACAATTAAAATCAAAATTAGAAAGACTATGTTGGATATGCTGTGGAATCCACTGAGAGTGAAGGGAAGTAAGTTGCTTCAGTAGATTCAATGACTAGTAGTAATCTCATCAAAGCTTCACTTTTCTAATGGAACCAAATTCAATCTACACTTAAGGAGTCTGGAAGCAGACTTTCTTTCTGTTGTGCCTTACTCTACAGGCGTGGAAAGGATAACGGCCACTGTTCACTATTAATACTTATTCAACATACATGTTTTCTCTTATGTCTGGTGCTTAACTTCAGTAGATCTGTCTTTATACAGGTATAACCCATTCCTTATACCGCAGCCTCTCTGAGGCACCTCTTGCAGTGACAGGAGCAAAGCTGTGTGCAGAAGATGAAGTGCTGTACACCCCACAGTTGGTGCTTTATATTCATTGATGGCTTATAAATAGGTCTGCCTCTCAGTGCAGCTCTTGCCTGAGATTTTCATGTACATATATTTTGAGCTAAGTGTGCTATATTTGCTAAGTTAAAATAAATTTGCTAGTATGCAAGAGATAACATATAGAAAGTATGCTAATTTACACCCATTTAGTTTTTTTAATGTTCACTAGGATGATTTTTACCTTTTGTTACATATAATTAACATCCTCCACTTGTGCAGCAGCATGGGAGGGGCTGAATAGAGGGACAAGAAAAGTTTTCACTGCCTGGTTAGTTATTATCCTACTGACATTCCCAATGACTTCAATAGAAATGCAGTGTATACAAAATGCTAGCTAGAGATACAAACCAATTTCTGTTACTTGCATTCTGTGTTCTGTAAAAAATGGAGCAGGAAAAAAATGGAGCAGGAAGGCAGAAGGAAAAGCTGGATAGTGGGCTGCTGGAAGGAGAGTTGTTCCCTAAGAATGGAGTTTTAGGTTGGTTTTTTTTTTTCCTTTCTTTTTCCAGTCAGAATATAACCTCTTCTTCTGTGATCCAACATTAGCCCATGTCAGGATCTGTTCGCTTGCTGTGTGATTTCATATGTTAGCGAAGAGAGGGTAATGAGATGCCACAGCCGTTAGATCTGTGTATGGATAAGAGGACTCTAGATGGGGGTGCCTCAGCCGCTCTCCCTCAGCCTTGGGGTTAGTTGGGACCACAACTGACCATCTCCAGCTCTGTCTGAACCCTTTGGTAATTAACAGGAATTCCCTCTCTTCTCACCCGTTTCTTCAGCACGGCTGCTGCAGGAACTCTGCAGGGCACCAAGGTAAGCTCTCTGCACTCGCTCACGTTGCGGGGAAGGTGGTTGTTAATAGCCTCACGCCGTCCTGTGATACCATCTCTGGGTAGGAAAGACCCAGCCTCTGAAAAGACTGTACTGCTCAGAGTGGTACAGGCTGAAACTGAAACAGCCGCTTCCCGACCTGCTGGGCATTTAAGATGCATGTTCCTCTTTACACCGGGCCCATTTAAAGCTGGAGCGGTGTAAACCCTGCATCCCAGGTGTTTGTTCTCAGCCTGTCTCAAGGAGGGCTTTCCTCCATTCTCATTCGCCACTTCAGCCCCTGAAAGGACACCTAAATGTGCGGGGTGGAGAGGTTTGTTTTGTGCCCTAACCAGATGATCGAGCTGCTGGTGTGTTCTGATACACTCCCACTCAAGTCAATCTAGATCCAGCTGACTGCCTCGAAAGGGTCAGGCCTTTGCAAGTCTTAACAGAGGCTTTCTGCTCCTCTATCACACGATTGCGTACCTAACTTAGTCACTTCTCTTTCCCTATTGCGCAGAACATACATACTTTTATTTTTTCATAGCTGACAAGCTGTCATGCATGAAAAGCTAATTATGATGATAGTTTGATGAAGCACAAGGTCCTTAAATTGGCCTTATATTTGAAAAGGCCAGTTAATAATATCTTATATTTCATAAGAATTAAAAGATACAGGACAGAAAGCATCAAACTAGTTTCTCAGCAAGTCGTATGTTGACTCTACCGTGTTAAAGCACAAGGATTCTGAATCATTTTGTCCTTCCTCACTGCTGTGAGCCTGGAGGTGACAACACAGGCATAGCTCTGGATCTCTGGATAAGGACTTAGAATGTTTAGTTCTATTTTATTGCATACTCCTTTTTTTGTTTTGTTTGTTTGCTATAAGGCAATTTATTTAATCTTCTTTTTTTTTTTTCTCAGTTCAATAAACACAACACAGTTGTTTGTTTTCTTAACGTCTTACCCTGTCCCTTACCTATCATATCGAGTAAGATTGCAGCTTTGGACTTCCAGCTCTTCTGCTGTCTGTGCACAGAACCTGACACAACAGGACATGCAGTTGAGCTATCCCACTACAGTTCAATGTAATAAAACAGGATGTAAATAGTTACAAGTTATTGTTATGGACAAGAAAGAATAGACCATATGCAAGAGAGAGAACCAAGAATTTATTGTTAACCTAACAAAAATTGTAAGACTTAATCACAATATAACAGTTGTTACTGGTCCAGCAATATAAACACAGTCCAAATTAGTACAGAAAAGCCTCATTAATAATAATGCCATTAAAATTGTTAAATAACTTTTTTTGGTGTTCTGCTTGCCCATCCAATAACTCTCTGGGTCTGATGGTCAAGTGTTTAAGCCTTCCCCAAGTAAAGAGGTGGGGACTGTCACAGCCACTTGTCAGTGTCTTCACCAGGATGAATGTGATGTGAGCCAGCAGTGTGCCCAGGTGGCCAAGAAGGCCAACAGCATCCTGGCCTGTATCAGAACTAGTGTGGCCAGCAGGAGTAGGCAAGTGATTGTCCCCCTGTACTTGGCCCTGGCAAGGCCGCACCTCTAGTGCTGTGTTCAGTTTTGGGCCCCTCACTACAAAAAAGACATTGAGGTGCTGGAGCGTGTCCAGAGACGGGCAATGAAGCTGGTGAAGGGTCTAGAGCACAAGTCCTGTGAGGAGTGGCTGAGGGAACTGGGGGTGTTTAGCCTGGAGAAAAGGAGGCTGAGGGGAGACCTTATTGCTCTCTACAACTCCCTGAAAGGAGGTTGTAGCGAGGTGGGGGTTGGTCTCTTCTCCCAAGTAACACGCGACAGGACAAGAGGAAACGGCCTCAAGTTGCACCAGGGGAGGTTTAGATTGGATATTCATAAAAATTTCTTCACTGAAAGGGTTGTCGGGCATTGGAACAGGCTGCCCAGGGAGGTGGTGGAGTCACCATCCCTGGAAGTATTTAAAAGACGTGTAGATGTGGTGCTTAGGGACATGGTTTAGTGGTGGACCTGGCAGTGCTAAGTTAACGGTTGGACTGGATGATCTTGAAGGTCTCTTCCAACCTAAATGATTCTGTAATTCATGGTCCCATTCTCCACAGTGTTGGGGTACACTTGGATTTCCTTTTATGCATTTTCACATCTCCACCTGCTCCCTTCCCCCTGCTCCCAGGGAAGGGGTGAAAGCTCCCCCACAGTCCCAGAAGCTGTTTGTCCGTCAGGGACTGCTCGGGGCCGTCAGCCCCTTCCCCGGCGGCACTCACAGAGCCAGAGCTCAGACAGGCCGGGCAATGGGCACTTGCCCACGGGGCGCCTGGTAAACCCAGCTCAGCCCCGCTCAGGCCAAGGGCAGCCCAGCCACCCCTGGGACCTGGTCTATGATCAAGTGAACACAAAGCCTGTGGAATTTCACAACTAATGACAAATTATATATATTGAGCTTAGATGCGAACAAGAATTCTCCTGTCTGAGTTTATAAGGAGGGTATAACCATTATTACTGCTGTTTTTAAATTGAATTGACTGAACCTTCTATCCCATTTACTAAAATATTTCTCTAACAGGCACATCCACACCCTGCTGCAGACTTAGGAAGCTTTCAGAATGAGACAGTGAACTTGAATATAAAGATATTTTGAAAGGTGATTGAATCAGCAGTATGACCCTGAGACTTTCAGAAGCACACATCAACATGCAATGGTTAATACTAGTCTCTGAATCTGCATGCAAATCAAACATTGACTGATAGTTCAGGATAATCATCTACATTTATTGCATTTAAATGTATATTCTTTGCTGAAATGAGGTGGACTGCTGAACCAAAGCTTCAGCATTGTAAAATTCACACATATTATGGTGTGATAGTAAATGCTGAGCTGAGCTGGTTACAAAGTTACTGTTTATTTAATGGAGAGTTTAGGGAGGTGGAGGCTGATACTCCATCAAATCATACAAGTTCTTTTTAGGTGTAATCAAGTAGCGCTAATATAATGAGTGATAACTGTAAGGGTTATAATTAATCCTCATTTTTTCTCAGGCAGTGTTTTGTTTTGCTTGTGTAATCCTATTTATGTTTAAGAAGGTATTGCTAATCTTTTGTCATGTCCGTTAACACATAAAAATGATTTTCAATTCTCTTTATGATTGTGCTGTTCCATAATTAATGATCTCGGTAAGATATTAGGAATTCATTTCCATCCACATATGAAATACAAGATATCTTACTAATATTATCTGAAATAGAAACCTTAACTATGCAATTTTTTTAAGGTTTTGCATAGCAACCCTAGTTGGGATGGAGGCATTTGGTCCTCTCCATTTTCTTCTGTATGAATAACTAATTCTTTGTATTTGTTGCAATATAAACTGCGTTAGAGAATAAATAACTGTAAATCATTGCAGTCACTTGGTTCTCTTCATTAACCAGATGAATGGATTTCAAGCCTCTTTCCCATTGCGAAAGAAATGCCGTGCTAAACTCGCTCTTGTTTATACTTCTCTCTTTGCAATTGATTAACTCCTCGGCTACTAAGTCAACCTGAACTACAAATTTTGAGCATGGAAGGGCATTTCTGTGTACTTTTGGGTGTGCAGTTCCTGGGTATGTTTCTACGCATCTTTTTTGCATGTCTGAAAAACAAATGCCGCCTTCTCTCTGAACATCCCTTTTTGTTTCTTCCCCTCATGGAGCAAAGCGCAAGGGGAAGACGACTGCCTCCGCACGGCTCCCCCCCGGCGGCAAGGTACCGCGGGGAGGCAGAAGGAAGGAGCCGGCAAGGGCGCTGCTCGGGGAAGGGGCAGAGGCGTAAGCCAGTGCTGCCGTTGTGAGAAGCAGCTGAGGACCCCTATACACGGACATCATCAGGGTCCTCGCTTTCCAAAGGGAAGGTTCTTGCTGGGCAGCCCAAAGCTTAATGCTTAATTCTTTAAGCATTTCCAGAAATATTTCCCTTCTGGAGAAATCATTCATGTATATATACTTACATAAACACATGCCAAGTGCCTGTACTCACTGACCATTCTCACTTTCTGTGGGGCCCTTGGTTAAGATGACATGGATCTCGGTTCATCAAGGTGGAGAAGAGTGTGTCAGGAGATTCTACCGGGATTTTGCTGTGGGTTTTTTACCCTCATGGCATAAATATCCTATTTCCCAGATAGCATTCTCTCTGAAAATTACTTTGTCTTCATATACTTCAATAAAAACAGTATTTTCAAAGTCAATCATCTCTAAAATTCAGTGCAAACTCAACTGTACAGAAATGTTTCCATACATTTCTTTTAAAGATGAGATGAGCAGGCTTCAAGTTGTAAGCAGATTTTCTCATATGAAAATCATGTTAATGGCAATCCTATAATTGCAGCAGGTCCAAGAAAAACTTGAACCCTTGGCTTTCAAGGGAAAAAGAGAGAAATCAATGACTTAAAAAAAACCCCAAAAACAAAAAAAACCTGCCTATGTCCATTGGGACTCTGAAAAAACCTAAAGTGAAAACATCTGATGAAATACAATTAGGGAGAGAAAAACATAAAAAAAAAAAAAAAAATACGGCATGAATTCAGGAACATCAAACTACTTTCTCTTTACCTACAGAGCTCCATAAAAAGAATTCAGTGTTTTGCCACAAATGGAGGTGGGTGTTTTTTCTATTAAGTGTGTTTGGTCTACTGGAACAAAATGAATTCTCCAAGAATACAGGGAAAGAAAACATGTATTAATATTAATTCACAGTGCATGTTGACAGGACTGTATTATCAATTAAAATCTCTAAACTTCATATCTGTGGTGTGGACTTTTCCAGCAAAATAACTTTGAAACTGGCTTACATTTAATCTTTTACTCTAGTGACCTATTATTTTCCTTTCTTTGGTTTCAAATTTTTTGCTGATTCCTGTCTTATTTAGTATTATTTGGTCCTGTTTTAATGGTTGGACTTGATGATCTTAAAGGTCTCTTCCAACCTAAACAATTCTATGATTCTATGCTATGCACTTGCTCCAGCGGGCAGCCAGTGCTGACCATATAACCTGCTATTACGTCTGCTTTTTTTCCTCAGCTGAGTAGTAGCTCATCAGGAAGAGAGACTTGAGAAACTGTGTGTGCATATGTATATACACACACACACATACTTGTGTGTGTGTGTATAGATGTACATATGTATGTGTATATAATTGTATATATGTGTACATATAGTTTTTCTGTTTGCTCTTACTTAACAGTCCTCATCAGTGGTCACACCGCAGAGGTCACACAGCAACAATTTGGCACAGTCTAAGGGTTTACTGGATATTAATGAACTTCTATAAAATTTAATCTGCAGTATGAGGAAGATTAAACGAAAATGTGTATTTATACGGCAGTTTAATGGTGAAGTTTTCCTCTCCTGGTTTGGTTAAAGATCATTCTAGAATATTTAATATATAGTATGAAATGTAGTGCAAATGCTACTCACAGTCTAAATCTTCTGTTTTCCAAATGGCATATTCAAATGTCATTGAAATAAAAGAATGCAGAAAGGAGCTTTTGTGTCTTGCTCTCCATTTTTTAACAGGATAATTTAGCCAATGGCATCTTCCAGAAAGAAAAATACTAGAATGAAGACCGTGGTGTAAGGGAAATACACACCTATGTAAGTAACCCTAAGCCAAGTGCCTCCAGCTATGTGGCTTAAAGTTCCCCATCAATCCGTAAATACATAAACTCATCTTACAATTTTAAAGAGTTTCCAGAGACACTTCAAGATTTCAATGCACTTGTAAGCTAGCCATAAACATATATATAGGCCCTCTACTCTTAGAACTTGGTGACTAGTTTCTAGTGAATAATTTATTTGATGAATGTTTTCCTTTTTCTCTTTTGAATTGATCAGGGGTACAATATAAAAGAGCATCTATTTATTGTTCAAAAATGTCAGGTTAATAGTTTGTGTTAATATACCTTACTCTGAAATGAAGTGTTTGCCAACACCCTGAAGATATTTGATGAGTTGGGCCGGATAGTACAAACAAAACATGTTTTAAGCTGCTTATAATACATCAAAATGTTTTTGTTTTTAGCCAGTAGACATTTTGCAAAACACCACCTAAAATAATAAGCACAAAACCCGAATTTGAGTAGCCTTTTTTAACTGTGGGGTGGTTTTTTTTTCCTTTCAAGATGAGAGCAGGTTGTTTTTGTTGTTTTTTCTTTCTGTAATTAGAAATAACAGCTTTTCAGGGAGAAAAATACAACACAGGAAATTATTTTCAATATCTCTTTACAAATGGCTTTTGTATTTCAAAACAAGCTTTATTTTAACTGCTGCGTTTCTTATTGGGTTGCTAAATTGCTACAAATACTCGTTATATAGGGGATTTTTCTTAATTTTCAAAATGCTTGTTTTGATGAAACAGCTGCTACTAACTACTCCAAATCTCTCAGGAGGAATTAACACGTAACACTTCTCCTGTATTCTAAGTTCCTGAATCCAGTTACATATTTTCACGTATATGTCACAGATATACAGTACCTCTATCCTCCAAATGTGGATGATGTTGTTCTTTAATGGAATAGTGATAACCCGGGCTTATTTGCCAACCTTTAACACGTATAATTCAAACCTCACTTTTTATTTTCAGATATTTGCAGGTTTTTTCAATATGCCAAGCTGCCAATAGATGCAGTAGAATTTATCAATAGCACATTGCTCCCCCTCCACCCCAGCCATTCACCTAGGTCTTTTTAGTAGCAGTGCGTCTGCCCATAGTTTGACTATAAGGATTAAATCTAAAAAGTAATCTCATGTATATATACAGATGCTTGGGCAAAAGAAGCATAGACAAAAAACCAATTGCAGTGACAACATACTCTGATGGTTTTCAAGGTCTCAACTTTCCATGTGGCCATAGTGACCAGAATAACTATGAGAAATGACTCTTAATGATGATTTTTTACTGAGTCGATATCTTTATAAATAGTTTTGACTTTCACGTAATATTTAATTCATATACTCAGACAGAGATGCTTTACTCTATACCCAAGTTGCCTGTGTTATTCTATGCTATAGTTTTTATTTTCAGCTCTTACCTTCTGTTGTTCTTTCCTCTACCTGCAGCTTATTTGAACTAACCAGCTTCTTTTTCATCTTAAATCTTGTTCCAAGTCTGTCATGTGAACAATTGTAGCCAAATTCCAGCTGGAGCCTCTGTTGTTATCGTGTAATTAAAAGTAATATACTACTGAAATTTCTACCATTTATTTATATCTTTCCCATGTCTTCAGATTAAAATGTGGAAACATGGTTATTTTGCCCCTAGCATTCAGTATCCCTTTTCTATATTTTTAATCTGCTTCATTCATTTGTTTATTTTTAATAGTGGTGGAGTAGATGCACATTTTGAGGTCACGCCTATGTGGCACAACAGATACTCATGTTAGCTTTGAATGAAGCATGATATCTCTGAATCCTTAAATCTACTCTGTCCACAAGTAGAAATGATATAGGGGGTGGAAATGTGATACTTTGGTGTTTAGATTTCAAAACACCCGGTTTGAAAGCTGTCTGGAATCTGTCTTTAAAAGCAGGCAAGGAAGGGGCTCTGAAAAAGTGTCTTCTCCGTGTCAATTTGCAGTTCTACACCAGTTGAAGTGCGTTGTTTGACACAGTAACCTTGAGTCACTTATAAGATTTTATTGACGGCTGCAGCCCTTTGCCAAATCTCTCTTTATTTTTACACAACTTCTGGCTGTCCTTGTTAGGATACATTAGTGTCAAACTGAGGAATGCTGATTAGGGAAGACAAGCCGTGTACCATACACAGGCTCGCTATCACAGTCCCGTTTAAATGAGGGTATAATGTCTTTTGGCTCTGTGGAGCAGATATAATTTTAGATGCCTTCTCCTTCTCTCTCTCCCTTCATTCCCTTCCTCTCCCTCCCTCCCCCCCCTTCTTTGCAATAGTTTGCAATAGTTCTAAGCAATAGTTTGTTCAACTAAAGGTAATGGTGAAAACTAAATATCTGAGAAGGTTAAAAATAAATAAGTCTGCACAACTAGACTTGGACTCAAAGCAGGACAGCAGAGAGGAATAGACTTCTTTTGGAAACGTGCAGTGACCGAGGCTCAGACCTCTGTGAATCATTCTTAAAGGAGATGAACTAAAAGCTTGTACCTGAGCAAAGGCCTAAGCCCGAAGGTCAGGAGAGATGTGCCTGAAACGCTTTCTCCGTGGAACAGTCTGCTCGTTTTCTGACTTCAGATTTTACACAGGGTTCGGTAATTGCTCTCTATTTTAGCACATTACTGAGCCTGTTCTGCAAAGCACATCTGTGGGAGCGCGTGTGTTTGTGTGTACATATATGTGTATGTACACACATACACATATATGGATTTGATTGCCCGGTGCCCCTAATCATAGGATAGCAATATGTTAGGGCTGAAAAAAAAACCCATTTTGATTAACGAGGCCTAGAATAACAGAACAATTACATTCTTATACTGTCTGTCACACAGTTCTGTTACATTTTGCTGCTAGATAATATGAATTATACTGTAGCTAAAGATGAGTGTGGATATTCTTGTTTCCATAATGTATAATGTACAACATCTCAAGGTGAATGACCAATAATGAAAACCTTTAGAAATTTGTGTATCTGAAGCTTGCTTTAAGGGTATCTCGTATTCTGGAAGTTGAAGGAAAGCATAGCTTGTCGTACAGTCTTAGATGAAACCTGTATAATTATGGACAATTTCCTGAGTGAAAGGGGAATTAAAACAAAACAAACAAAACCCCATGCAATATATGGAAACAATAATTTCCACTACATTTATCAGGGAGGAGGTGTAAAGCTATTGATACTAAGCTAAATAGGCAGAATAGGCAGAAAAAAGGGTGTCATTGAAAAAATCATATACTTGTAAATGATTGAGCATTACCTATAAAATAGTAAAAAGCCCGTTTACAGAATCACAGAATGGTTGAGGTTGAAAGGCACCTCTAGAGGTCATCTGCTCAGGCAGGGCCATCTAGAGCCACCATGCCCAGGACCATGTCCAGACCGCTTTTAAATATCTTCAAGGAGGGAGACTCCACAATCTCTCTGGGTGTCCTGTGTCAGTGCTCGGTCACCCTGACAGTGAAGAAAGTGTTTCCCTTTGTTCAGGCAGAGCCTCCTGCCTTTCAGTTTCTGCCCATTGCCTCTTGTCCTGCCACTGGGCGCCACTGAAGAGACTGACTCCATCCTCTTTGCATCCTCCCTTCAGGTATTTGTATACATTCATAAGATCCTCCTGAGCCTCCTCTTCCTCAGGCTGAACAGTTCCAGACCTCTCAGCCTTTCCTCTTGGCAGAGATGGCTCTAGTTCCTTAATCATCTTTGTGGCCCTTCAGTGGGCTCTCTCCAGTATGTTCATGTCTGTCTTGTACTGGGGAGCCCAGAACAGGACCCAGCACTCCAGGTGTGGCCTCACCAGTGCTGAGCAGAGGGCAAGGACCACCTCCCTCCACCTGCTGGCAATGCTTTGCTTAATGCAGCCCAGGATACCATTCACCTTCTTTGCTGCAAGGGGACATTTCTGGCTCATGTAAATGTCTTCACATGCATTTTCCCCTTATTTCTTTTTCCTATCTCTCTACGCAATTGGGAAAAAAAAAATAATCTGCTGATTTTCTTACTTCTGAAGAATCAAAAGATACCTGAAAAATGGTGAAGCTTAAACCCTTACTCAGACAAAACGGAAATCAAAGACAAAATTTTGAAGAGGTTTGTTTCACTTTCTTTTCCATGAATAGAAAGTGTATTACAAATACAATTATAAGAATCCAATGCAAAATGTTCAAATTACAAGAAAATTTCATGTGGCTTTAAAACAAAACTAGAGACAACATAACCAGACCTGAAAAACATTCTGAGAAATTGGGTCAGAAAAACATCTATTTTTGTAGCTCTGCTCTTGAAAATTCAGAAATTTAATGTTAATGGAGCTATGGTAACATTTGCCAGAAAATTAAATGGGGGAACAGGAAAATGAGAGAAAATTGCACTAACCTACTGGCAAAGTGAACAGTAGTCACCTTCTAAATCAGTCTGTGCCAATGACATCTCAGTGCTGAACTTCCCAGAATAATTCAGACATAGCTTTTCAGGAGCATCTCAGTTGTAGATGAGATGATTTATTGCAGCAATGCTTCTGCAGATAATATGGACAACTGTAGAAAAGAGTACTTAGTGATCATGGCTTTGGTCCTGCTACTCTCTACTTTGGTTTTGACAGAGGTGAATTACAAATGTGCTTGCTACTCAGGCAATTTATTAGTTAAGTGTCAAATACCAAACCATCTACACATACTTGAAAATATATAGAAGACTTCCTTCTTTGCTGACAATATTTAGAACTCTAAATTGGCAACTGTCTACAGGTTGAGGCATAAATTACAAACTGACTAAGAATTATATCTGTCAGTATTCATTGGCATGAATAAGCAAAAATAAATTTGGGTTTTTCCTGGCAGGATTCACCTTTCCTTTTCAACAAAAACTGAGATGTGTATTAGTTTAGAAGAGTTCTTCTCCTCCTTCTTGTGCTTATGGTGGTAGTTTCAAACTTATTGTTGCTTCTTGAATTCAGTATTTAGAGTCTAAGTCTTCAAAGGACAAAGATTTTGATGCCGCAGTTAAAACTGAATAACTTTTACTATTGTCATATGTTTGTGCTCTGGTAGTGCATGGAGGTTACGTAAGCTGTATTACAGGGCCTCATTGTATTAGATATTGTTTACACGGGCCTCAAAAAAAAAAAAAAAACCCAACCCAAATCCACTTATTAAGAGCTTGGTCCAGTTTTGACAAGGTGTAATTGTGCATTTTATTGCTATGTCTTCATACATACATTATTATTTATTGGGATTCAAGTTCAAAAATCTGTGAATTGGCTACTTTTTAAATTTTAAATTGTACATGGTTTTACATGAAAAGGAATTCATGCCCTTTTTTGTCCCTAAGGAAATTGTTGATACAAATCCTGATACTAGTGAGGTATGGCATCCCAGCAGGATTTTTATTAGAAATTATGGTAATTCCACGGTGTGATGTAACAAGTATTATTGCTGTCATGTTATATCCTGATAAATATATATAGTTAACTTGTGTCACTACAGTAAATACACTTCATCAGACCTGACATGAAGGAGAGAGATTATCTTTTGTTATTGCTCTTCTGATCATTTGCATCTTAAAAATCTCATTTGTGTAAATGTCTGCTTAAGTAACTTTAAAAAATAGTTTTCATTTTCAAATTGCGTCTTCAGTAATTTTTTTTTGTGAGACACAAATGAAAAAGAAAAAAAAAATCTTTGCTCCTGCAGATCACGTGCTGCTCAGCAGTCCTAACAAAGTAGGTACAAAAGGAGACTTTGCAGAACAAAGAGCTACTCCCTAACTAACACGCCCCAGAGACCCTTCCAGCCTTCCATCTTGTTCACTTTGAAACTAGCTAGTGTGTATTCCTTGATCTCAAATGTCGCAGTATCCCTGAAAAAGGTAAATGAACTCTCAGGTTATTGGATTCCAAATCATTATATTATTACTTCCAGTGACTACTAGCTTATACTTGTTGAAGCAAGTCCTTCTGGCCCTACATCCAGTTTGGGAGATCATCTCCACTTAGGAAACTACTCAAGCCACTCCTCAGAAAGGCACCTAAAATTTGACGAAGAATACTCTTATACCCTTTCCTATCTTGGAATGTTTCTATGTTACCTAATAAACAGATAATTAATAGAATATCATATATAAACCTATTGAAAACTTAAGCTTACATGCAGTGACATCAGTGATATGTTTTGATCTGATGTCCAGTAGGAGTTGAGCATTCATACTAGCAAAAGACGCAGGAGGAAGTATGGATGCCCAGAAGCCTGTTGATCGGTCTTTGTCCCCATATAGTGACTCTAAAATGAAGGCATTTCAAGTGGCCAAGCATTTTAAAACTTTGATCATCAAGGCCATGATAATTACTGAGTGAATTGCATTTTTCTCCCCCTATACAGCACTTCAATTAAAACCAGATATTTGTTTAGTGCTGCGGTTCTTCGAAGTTTTGATAACTTTGAGCTGACTTTCATCCCTGTTCAAGTAAGTTCATCATGGTAATAACATTTTATAGTCTTTCCAAGTTTTCATTTTCACCTATTTTATGAACACCTTCATAACAACGTAAAGGGCTGTTCTTCTATGCCAAAATGCTAATCAAATACCTCTTCTATTACTAATAAAAAATGTAGGATTTTTTTCCCCTTTAACTGAAGCTTCTGTGTATATGTGTGTATATATAACACATTTCCTGATGAGACTGTCAGAAAAAAGGATAAGGAGTTCACAAATCCTTCTATTAGCTAATCTAATATTTCAAAGAATATGAAATCCATGCAGCAAAGCATGTAGTATGTGAGTTTGAGCATGTGCTTATGTTCCTTTCTATTCAGCACAGTAATAATGAATTTAAAATTAAATATATATTTAAGAGCTTAAATAAGTGCTTAATCACTGTTCCCATTAGGGATAGTATTTTGACAGGCAGGCTCTAATGATTAAACACCTTGCTGAATTACAGTCTTAAGTATCTGCCTAATTTAAGCAGTAAATCCTATTGAAGCCAATGGGACTTATCCTGATTAAGTTTCTCACTGAACTAGGGTGAAAGTGAGAGTCTGATAATCCTGAGCAACCTTAAAGTCTGGCAAGCAGGCACTGAAACTGGTTCAGACAGTGAAATATGAATTACAGCTCCCCAGCTAGTCATGTCTATTAGTACAAATTTCAAATGTTGCCAATCTCTTTATTTAGCAGATGAATCATACTGGAGAACAGCTCTGGAATAAATCTATTAAAGCGGGTAGCTAGGTATAACCTAAAAGAGCAAAAACATGTTAAATATTGATTTTGTTCAGTACCTCTGTTCCATGCTTTCTTCTCCTGTGCTCTGGAGTTTGTCAGGATTCTGCTTATGTGTTTCTTTTCCCAGTATTCTCTCCTTCTGCCTTTCAACATTGTCACAAAATAATGCAGAGAAAATGAACAAATGAACAAAAGATAATACTGTGTATGCTTCCTGCCACATGAAATGCTATCAATCTCTCTAATGTCAGACAAAATTCTCTTCCCTGATATCCTGCACCCAAAGAACAGAAGGTTAGTGGCTTTATACAGATAGGTAGAAGCAATATGAACAAAATGACTCCATCCCAAGATAGGTGGAGCTTCAGGAGGCTCATGTTCTACAACCCAGTAACTATGGCATTGCCACTGCTGGGGGCAGGCGTCAGGCTGTGTCGGGTCCCAGGGGTGGCTGGGCTGCCCTTGGCCTGAGTGGGGCTGAGCTGGGTTTACCAGGCGCCCCGTGGGCAAGTGCCCATTGCCCGGCCGGTCTGAGCTCCGGCTCTGTGAGTGCCGCCGGGGAAGGGGCTGACGGCCCCAGGCAGTCCCTGATGGACAAACGGCCCCCAGGGGTATTGGGGGCCTGGGGGGCAGCTTTCACTCCTTCCCTGGGAGCAGGGGGAAGGGAGCAGGCCATAATATGCAAGTGTATACAAAGAAATCCGAGTGGACCCCAGCACTGAAAAGGAAGGGATTCCACCACCAGCATCACACCCCTCCCAGTGAGAGCGGGGGACACCGACGAGTGTTTGTGAGACTCCCCCACCTCTCTGCTTGGAGAACACTGGAACTGTTGACCGTCAGACCCAGATGAGCTTCATGAGCATGGGCATAACCTAGAAAGGAAGGACTAGGAAGGTCTTTTTTAATATAGGCGTATGTAAATATATGTATAACAATTTTAATCATTGTGACTTTTCTATATTAGATAATTTGGACTAATTGAATGCCAAAACATTAATTAGACTGATAATAAATGCTCGGCTCCACATATATCGTGTGCTTACTTTTACCCATAACGAGATTTTTGGTGTAACGTTTCCTCCCAGCAGATGTTGGAAACGCACATTTAATTTTTTGAAGTCATGTATGAAAAGCACCTTATTCCCAATTCAAATGGAAAGTGGGGACAAACCCCGCAAATTCAGTTTAAAGAAGTTAAAACTGAGAAGGTTGTCCCATTGCCTGATTTTGGATCTTTTTGGCATTTAGGCTTCTTGTTTATTTGGTAAAGAGGAGTATGCTTCAGCTGAAAGCTGTCAGGAGTCTACCTACCATCTGGAATAACACTTTCCATAGATGTTTTGTTGCCTGTTTAGAGTTCCTAGGGAACTTAAGATGTAATTACAAGATACATGTTTTTGGCAGCTACTGCTGTTGTTCTCTTTTGTTCTCAGAACGACATTGACTGCTGCGATGTTGATTTTTTTCCTTTTGTGGGTTTTTTGGGCAGGTGGTTGTTTTTTTTTTTTTTAAAACAAACAAACAAACAAACAGGACTGGTTTTGAGTGTGGATATCGTGTTGTTTGTATTTGCAAAGTATCTGTGGGTGCTGTCCAGAGACCACTCTCGCTTAAATGACCTGGTTTGAGAGTTTTCAACATATTTATACCTCCCCTTGCCTCCCCCTGACACAGGAAATAGTATCTGTTGGTCATGGAGATTATTTTAACCTAGATCTTTATTGATGTACTCAATAGTTCAGCCCCAGAAGGAGCTGGGGTGTTAGGAGCTTTCTGTATAACAATACAGAAAGAGCTGTGGTCAGACTGCATATTTATTTTTCCTCCTGTAATCTAGAGTATATGGAAATTCCTAAAAGCCTTTAAAGACTCTCCCTTAGGATTTCTTTTGTTCCATCAAGAGAAGCAAAGGTGTCTCATCATCCGGACTCAGTTGCTTTGAAAGACATCGCCTCGTATCCAATTTTCCTACCTTGGTGTGTGAAGCTTAACTGAACACCTGGAGGGACAGCATGTCCTTTCTCTCAGGTTCAGGTCAAGAACTCTTAGCCTGCTCCCAACAAAAAACTTGAGTTGCAAGTGTGTATGTACATGCATGAGTTCTGCCCCATTGCCCTGACAATTGATTGTTCCTGTGTTTTAATTTTAATTAATTCCATGTTTCCCAAAAGGCAAATTTAAAAGAGTAGGCCTATTTCTATTTAAAGTTCTGTATGGGTATTAAGATACAGGGGAGAAAAACATACAAACAAATAAAAAGCACAGGAAAAAAAAATCATTACATCTTTTGAGGAACAATGAGGGAAGAATATCCTGGTAAAAGCTTATTTGTGTCTGCTCCCAGTAGGGCTCTTGGTGTAACAGAAATATCATCCAAACCATTCAGGCCCGCACAAGTTTCTTATACAAGCTTGTTTTGGAATTTTATTGTGGCCTAATACTTTAACTTTTCATTTTATATGTGGCACTAAACTGTGGAGCTGGTTTAGTATTTGTTTCATTTTTGGCATGACAGAGTACAGCTGGAAGGTGGGGGAAAAATGTTGGTTCCAAATTGGAGAATTTGGGTTTTTTTCTGTCATAACTGCATATTCCAAGAGGCTCAAGGCTAACTGAATTTAGGAAAAATAAGACCAAAAATACCACCAACTTCTCAGGTCAGATGTAAACATACCAATTCAATAGTTAGCTGTTGGTTTGCCTTTCTTCAAAAACTGAAATTCAGACATGTTGATATGCTCGTTTCCCACCTTGTAACCTGCTCTTTGGGAAAAGGAAGACAAAACTTCCTGAACTCAGCTCTTATTGGAGGCTTGCATTTTGATGTCTCACACTGCCCTTGTTTTCTTTGTGTCCTATGAAATCAAATGCTATTTCCCAATTATGACAGAAAGAGAACAGCTGAGCTACTGCGGGCTTTTCCTCTTGTTGGATTTAGTAAACAAGGTACTTGATGATTGTAGCAGATGTCTCTGATTTGAGCCTTTTACCTCTTTCCATGGAGCAAATGCTAGGGATGATCAAAACCTGGAGAGGAGCCCGCAGATACCAGGAACGATGCATTAACATGGCCAGCAGCCCTAGGAATTCAGCCATTATTCCCAGCAGCTTCATTTTCTGCTGACCAACCATGCTGATCGCATGTTCCTTTTTTTTTTTTTTTAATAGTGTATTCTACCATTCTTCCTCCTGGCCTGCTGCTCTCCCCTCTCCAGAAATTTATTCATTTATAATTGAACGCATCTTTCCCTCAGTCCTCAGGGACTCGCCTATACCCTCACAATCTTTGTCAGGGACCTGGACAGTGGGATCGAGTGCACCCTCAGCAAGTTTGCGGATGACACCAAGCTGAGTGGTGTGGTTGGTACTCTAGAGGGAAGGGGTGCCATCCAGAGGCATCTTAACAGGCTTGAGAAGTGGGCCTGTGTGAACTTCATGAGGTTCAACAAGGTCAAGTGCAAGGTCCTGCACCTGTGTCAGGGCAATCCTCAGTGTCAAAAGAAAGCGGATACGGAGGGTGTAGCAACTAACAGTTGGCTAACATAGCCCCAGAAGTGTGTGGTGCTGGCAGGGGTGGGGATGTGTTTTGTATGACTGGTTGACTGGAATGATTAAGGCTGCCACTGAATAATAGTACAGAGTGATCTTCAGCGGAGACACTAAAGGCTTTTTTCTCCTAGTAGAGCCTTCAGGAAATGTGACAATATATATGTCTTAGTATCCACTGTTTACAAATTAATACACAATGTAAGCATACTAGGTTCTGGCGAGGCAGCTCTTGTATGTCAAGCAGCACAAAGAGTCAGCTGCGGGGTTTTGGCTTTGTCGTGAGCTCACACTGACTGCAGGCAGCTCACGGCCGATCTTCTGCTGGCCTTGGCAAGCTGGGATAGATGGAATATGAGACTCAGCTATATAAAGTGCTAAGTACTGTTTTGCAGTAAGCATTTTTTGCAGGTCTCCATTTGTTTATTAATGACATTTAACTGGGTAAAATTAAAAATCTTGTTCCAGGTTATCATTCTTAAGAGTATAACAGCCGTTCCCCGGGTTGGTGTGCCTCTACAGGAATGATAAATATACCACAGAAAGCTCACGTGGGGCACACTTTTATATTTACAATACTGTATAAAGACATGTATGCTCATTTGAAGATTGCTTCCAATTTGGAACTTTCTTGCTTCTCTGTATGATCTGAACAATATACTCTTTTTTTTCCAATCATCAGGCTTTTGAAGTATCAGATTTCCCAGTTAGTAGTTATCAGTTGCCTTGAAGGATTTTGAGAGACATTTCTCTCATGTTCATAAACCTCTGTGGCTCCTTGGAGGGTTTGTATTGGGTAAAAATAATCTAAGTGTATTACTCCTTCAAGGAGCAAGGATAATGAAAACATACCTTTCTTTTTTCTTCATGAATATATTAATTTGTTTTTATCCTCTTCCACTTTACGTGCTCCTTGTTGACTTGTTAGTATTACTGTAGATCACTTTCAAACAGGTAAGTGGGAGATATAAGAGACAAAGAGGAAATTATACTAGTTATAAAAATAAAGCAGAGAATTGCATTGTAGCCCTTTAAAGGGAATACTCTTTTTAGCGTTAGAAATAGGATCATACGTGTGCTACTAAGTATGACTAAAATAGGGCAATGAAATATCCCAGTGTTTGCTACCCAAACTCTTTTCCTATTCCTTTTTTCTTTTGCCTATTTTTCCTATGTTTTTTTTTTTCTGTTTTAGGATTTATGTTTTCTAGGTAAATCACATATGCTTAGTGAAGTCCATAATGGAATCCTGGAGCTTTGTATCTTTTCCATTTCCTAAATTTTACATTATGTTTGTTCCTGTATGTATGCTGGGTGACAGTGGTGGTTGTACTGCATGTCTTAATTCAGTGATCATTCTAAAGCTTGTTCTCAGTAGCACACATATTCATAAGAAAGCTTTTGCTTTCTTAGCCTGCTTTTAAGATTTATGTTGTGCAAGAACTAACAGCATATTGGAACGGGAATGACCAGTGATACTGAATATGCTCTTTAACTGGAGATAACCTTGTAGTAAACACGGCTAGAAGATGTCAGAGGGATTAGATGAAATAGCTGTCTGGTCTAGCATGCAACTATGCCATACTTTTAAGTTAAGTGGCCCTTATACTATTGCTATTTTTTCCCCTCCAACCAGCAGGTTTATCTGGAGATGCATTAGCTACTTTGCATAGAGCTTCTTTTAGGTAAAAAGGGAGGTGTTCCTAACAAGCTGAGGTTTGAGGTGGCAATATTTTTTTCCACTGATATTATTAGACTGCTGAGGATAAGTGCTGACGTAGTTAGTGCTGTGAGGTTTCCCAAGGCTTTCTTTATAGAAAGGGACAGGTAGTGCCAACTCGTTAGGCGTTGAGTGGATGGAACACGGCACATCATCTAGAATGCTTCCCTCTTTCCTCTTCAATCAGTTTGAGTCTGTCCAGAGATGGTATGGGCTCAACTCATTCAGGAGTTCCTACAGTTTGGAAAACAATGAGGAATGTGGTTGGAAAGCATCATATCATTGGCAGTAAAGAATGTGTTCTCATTACTTACCTCATTGGTCTACCTGATGTTGAAGGTAAAGGGGAAGTAAAGTATGTGTTTGAGTGACTCTTTGGAATGTTAATCCAGGGAAAAAGGAGAGGTTATAAATAGCAATTCACAGGGCTACTTAGGTGAAGGAACACTGCAGTTGTTTGCCTTTCTTTCCCATGCTCATGGGCTATGCATATGTGCAAATGCTATCTTGTCCCACATGGGTGGTGTTTGAAAACTGTAACCTTAGATGCAGTTTCCAGGTGCAAAAAATTGTCATCTTTAGTACTGTCTCAGCTATCTCTTCTGTGGTTTTTGAGGTTTGATGTAGTTATCACCAACTTGTAAAGTTATTTCTCAGAAAACAAAACCGTTAATATTTTAAAGTATCCAAGGAACTGAAAGATTCCTTTTTTTTTTTTTTTTTTGTGAATGGATAGTGTCGTGGTTTAGCCCCAGCCGGAGGCTGAGCCACGCGGTCGCTCGCTCACCCCCCCCTCCCGGTGGGACGGGGAGAGAATTGGGACGAAGAAAAGCAAAAACTCGTGGGTTAACAACAACAACAGTTTAACCAAACAACAAAGGGAAAGAGAACAAAACAAGCGAGAAACCCCAACAATGACAACAACAGCGAGTACTTAGCGGTGCTTCCCGTGCAGGTCGCTCCCGCCCGCAGCCCGACGCCCAGCCCGCTCCGAGCAGCGATCCCCGCCCCGCCAGTCACCCCCTCTAAATAGTGAGCGTGACGGTCACATGGTATAGAATAGACCCCGGCCAGCTTCTGGTGAAAATTAACCCTATCCCAGCCGCAACCAGGACAGATAGTTACTGTGTTCTCAGATATTTTGGTTAAGTATTGCATGGAGACACTTAGAGAGACTGACATCTGAGTGGATGTGTGATTTTTGAGGATGTGACTTAAGGATAACGTCATCCAGAGAGATTAGCAAGTTTATTTGTCCAAACCTGGTTTTAATCAATTCCCTTTTGTCAATTTTTTTGTCCTACTTATAGAATCATAGAACTGTTCTGGTTGGAAGACACCTCCAAGATCATCGGGTCCAACCATTAACCTAACATTACCAAGTCCCCCACTAAATCATATCCCTTAAGGCCTCGTCTAAATGTCTTTTGAATACCTCCAGGGATGGGGACTCCACCACCTCCCTGGGCAGCCTGTTCCAATGCCCGACAACGCTTTTGGTGAAGAAATTTTTATGAATGTCCAATCTGAACCTCCCCTGGTGCAACTTGAGGCCATTTCCTCTTGTTCTGTCGTCTGTTACTAGGGAGAAGAGTCCGACCCCCATCTCTCTACAACCTCCTTTCAGGTAGTTGTAGAGAGCAATAAGGTCTCCCCTCAGCCTCCTTTTCTCCAGACTAAACAACCCCAGTTCCCTCAGCTGCCCCTCATAGGACTTGTGCTCTAGACCCCTCACCAGCTTCGTTGCCCTTCTCTGGACACGCTCCAGCACCTCAATGTCTTTCTTGGAGTGAGGGGCCCAAAACTGAACACAGCACTCGAGGTGTGGCCTCACCAGGGCCGAGTACAGGGGGACAATCACTTCCCTACTCCTGCTGGCCACACTAGTTCTGATACAGGCCAGGATGCTGTTGGCCTTCTTGGCCACCTGGGCACACTGCTGGCTCATATTCAGCCGGCTGTTGACCAACACCCCCAGGTCCTTTTCCACCGGGCAGCTTTCCAGCCACTCCCCCCCAAGCCTGTAGCATTGCCTGGGGTTGTTGTGACCCAAGTGCAGGACCCAGCACTTGGCCTTGTTGAACCTCATTCAATTGGCCTCGGCACTTCCATACACTGAGAGAAGCGACATATATATATATGACTGTGTGTTCTGCTCATCAACTCTTCTTGAAACCACAGTTCAGTTTGAATGAAATTTAATGGCAGGCTTGAGGATGCAAAGTTAAGAAAATCTTGGAGGGAAACCAAAACTGAGGATTTAATTGGTGAAGGGGCAATTACCAGTTGGGTCCTGCCTAGGAGTAAAGGCCAGCTGGCTGATGAGGGCATGTGTCTTGACTGGCCAGTCAGCATACACAGAGCTTGGTGTTGTGCCTGCCTGTAATTGCCCAAACTTGTCCCAGCGTGCAAGGACTTAGGGCTGAACTGGCAGTACTGTGAAGGACTGAGGGAAGCACTAGTTGATATGAATCCATAAGAATAGTCTTGATTAATTTTGCATCATACAGACATATTGCTTTACTGATGTTTGCTAGTGCAGAGACAGCTGGATCTATTTTGTAGATAATGACTTGTATATTTCTTATGGCTTCTGTGCTTCTGCGATCATTTTGCCTAAAGAGGGGATGAGAGGAGGTCTAGAAACACTGTTTTCTTAATCTTGAACATTTCTGTTGGACCTCTTACAAAAAAGCTTAATTTTATTATTCCAACGTCATGACTTCCTTTAGTTATGGGTGCAATGATGAATAAGTATTAAAAATGAATCAATTTCATAAATCCATGGCATGTAATGAAAGGAGCTTCTTGTGCTGTAAGCGTAACAAAAATTGATATTAGGAATATAATTCTATGGAAATGAATCATTCAGGGTATGTTGTGAAGGATGAAGATATTTCTACAACTTTCAAATGTAATGTTGGAGCCCCCAAAAAAGTTGAAAGATGGTGAAAATGTACCATTTTTAAGAGAAAATGAATTAGGCCTTCTCCAACTCTGGCATATTTGAAAAGAACAGAATAGAAACAGCAGCTAAAATACTAATGGTTGACATAAAAATGACTGTTAGTAAAACTTCACTTAATAGTAAAACTTTTTTCTTCTGAAATGACAGGTTACCATCATTTGCAATAACATGCGTATTTTCTCAGAAATTTTAGAGTTTTTTGCTTCAAAGTCAAAATAGAGTTGTTTAGAATTCTTTTGCTTTGTGAGGAAAAATTGCACTCTTTCAGATGTCTTCACAACTGTGTGCTGCAATATAAGATGTTAGTCTAGCATATATTAATACAATGAAAACTTAACACAATGGTGGTGCTTCTCTTGTTTCCTCACGCCTTTGGTTGCAAAACAGAACTATATTAAGGAGAAAAAAAAAAAAAAATTGTTGACAAGGAGCTGTGTGGGGAAAAGGGGCGGATTACAACAAAGATGAAAATCAAAGAATAGAACTGTCTGTAATGCTTTGAGGGAAAATTGTGCGAGTTTGTGTATGTGTTCATAGTTCTGTCTGAAAGAATAAAAAGTACAGTGAGAAAAGAGGGGGGGGGTGTGTGTGAAGAGGTTGACATATGAAAAGGAAAGAAAGCATTAAGTTTCATGGCTCCCTCACTTATTGTCTGTTAGGAATACTTCAAGCAAAGAGTGAATATCTTCAAAGGGAATTTTCGCTCCCATTGGCAGTGAATTTTTGTAAAGAGGCTTCTTATTTTCCCTGTGGAAACATATCTGATTTTAATCACTCTGGTAAGCAATTGGTTTCTTTTATGGTCTTTAATTCAGTATGCTTTATGAGTCCAAACCTTTCTTCCTCATGTGAGTTTTGGCTGGGTGAGGCAAGAGGAATTAGGCCCTAAAATACTATGATACTCAGTTTAAGGGGGTTCTAAATCATACAATAAAAGCATTTAGAGGTTCATGCTCTCCATGGCATGCATATGTAATTCCTGTAGACGTTAATGGAAATTCTTACCACTACTTTCAAGGTCAGGGTTGTATTAAATGCTGAATCGGAGCCCTTCGAGTGTCTTTGCACTTCAGTGGTATCTATGTGACTTAAGTCAAAGGCAGTTGCTGGTAGCTTTTTACCTGTGAAGGACAGAAAGTGTAAATTACAAGGGTCAGCTTGAGCGCTGTTAAATTAGGTTGTGTGTGGATTTTGCTCTTAGGCAGAGACCCTTCAGTCACTACTGTCTATAGGAAAGTGAGAAGAGCTTATGACCGTTCCCAGGGATATTCCTTTATTTATGAGGTTATTGGAGCTTCCAGGCAGCCTGTCTTTATGTAAGATAAGCTGCTCCTGTAGACCTTTCTGATCCCAGGTGAGTCTGCCTCTTAATTTCTGGGAATGAATTCAGTGCTCAGCTAGATCAAGGGTAAAAATTTGATGGGTGTAAGCATTATGCTTGTGAAAAGATAATAATCCAGTAGCTGGTGCAGTGAAAGCATTTATTTGGGACTTTTATCTTGTGTGTTTTATGGGAGAAACATGCGGTGCTGTCAATACCAGTCCTCTCAGCCAAAGCCATAAACCAATTATCTCAGGTTTCTGGGATAACAAAGCAATGTGGGGTATCTGCAGTTGTTGACGTTCAGGTTGAACTTATTTGTGCTACCTAAATACGTTTTCAAAATGTATCGCTTACTGTTGACTGGCACTACCAATTATACCCATACTGCTGAAGATGGCTTTTATTATGTAACAGAAAACTATTGTACATCACGTTGTTTCCCTTGGGCTCCTGAGACTAATACCACAATTCATAATGTAATGCAGAGAATATACTTACTTAAGCAGTCAAAGCACTTTGGTTAGAGGCACAGAATGAAAAGCAGTGCCATTTTGGTGACAATGCTTCAATTTAACACTGGTGTTTCTGGAAAAAGTCATGTGTGTCCCCATCCTCCGCAACATTCCAGCAAAAATAAATCCTAACAAAATCAAAATTACGTTTCATAGTTTATTTCCATATTTTTTATTGCACTTCAGCAGTTTGACTAAAGCAGAAATAAGGTTATTTTGGCAATAAACTGAGTCCCTCCCAGTAGCCAGTTAGGAAACCTGGGCACAACACTGTGGTTTGTTGTATGTATCATTCATCATAACACAATACTTGGGCTGGGAGGTAAACTTGTAGAACTAGAAATAATTTCTCAGTATCTAGTATGCTTAAGAAGGAATTAAGACACTTCATATACCATTAGCAAAAATGAGCAACAATATGTAATTATGAAAAAGTTTAAAAAAAACCCCAAATATAAACCCCATCTCCTTACCCCCTTGCATTATAGCATCTTCACAGTAATTGTCAAAAGGATTCCAAAGAAAAGTTCAGGCAGGAGGTGGGACGAAGGAATAAATGTTTGACTTATCAGGAATTATCTAATTATATATGCTGCTGGTGAAGAGCTTGATGCTGAAGGCTGCACAGACAGTATCACCATTGAAGTTATCGGGAGGTTTGTCTGTGTAAGATCAGGAGAAATCTGTGTCTTGATTTTTAGATCCTGTCTGTTGAAGTTCAGCCACTGCCATCAATGGCAGCATGAAAGTTGCACTGTACCTTCAGGAAAATGCAACATTCTTAATTCCATCTGGTTACTGGAAGTTGACAATATTTCACACTTCAGCTCAGGTTTATAACCAAGTACAGGAGCAGGAAACATGTTTGGCTTGTGCTTCTGTGCTACCCACAGGACAGCCTGAATGTTTTTCAGATTTTTGTGCAGAGCAGGGGGGATTATTTCTGTTAACAGTTTCAAATGGCAGTAAGCAAGTCTAACCGTTGCATTTCTCTTAGGGAATAGTTAAGCACGTTTTGAAATATCCCATCTTGGTGATTCACATTCAGTGCAGATGACATAGATAAGATTAGTTAGTATTGGATAAGGTCCTGAAACATGACAGGTTCTTTGTGAATACGTGCAATGTGCTTTTACGTTTTTAAGCACTTACTCTATATGCCAGATTCAGCTGCTTGCATTGCTTTTGTGCTGGGCACATATTTTAAAGCCTTGACTATATACAGGAAACCCAGCAAATAAAATGTTCTGTGGTTCAGCTACAGCAGGAGCAGCAGTACGCTGCCTCTGTACCGGGGCTGTTGACTCCTGACAACGCTTTTAAGTGCCGAGCCACCAAAATGTTCTCCTGAGCAGCATAAATGCAGATTGGGCAGGATAAATTAAATGATACAGTGCTTTAAATGTCAGTTGAAGAAAGCATGGCATATATTTTTTGGTTTGTAATGTTATTGTGACACTCTGGGAGAAGTATTTATGTACAGTGTATGAATTTTGCTTGGTGTTAGGGAGTCTGTGTATCGGTGTCAGACCGCAAACTCCATTTTGAGTGTGCATTTTGTTTTCTGCCACGTCTGTCTTCTGTTTTCATACTAAGCTAAACTCACAGGAGGTGCCAGAACAAAATCTTGTACCTGGCATGGAGCTAATGATAGCGGATAGTCTAATTTTAACTGTCTATTCAAATGAAATAGGCTTTGGAGAAAAAGATGGCTATTGCCCTTCCTAGTTCCTGCATAGGGTAAAATTTCAGGTCTGAACTTGAAAATCAAGGTAAGCAAACAGTCTATCACCTGGCAAGAAGCTGTGATCTCTCTTGTCTAGAGAATTTCTGATCAGCTTTGACAGGTCAACTGGAAAGTTTCCACAGTCATGTTTTAATAGGAAAATGAAGATGTGGGTAGATGTATATGCATTCTATCTTTAGTTTAGTTTGGTTAGTGTAGGTAACAGTTACACTGGACATTAATGACAGACTTCAGTTTGTGCTAGTGGTCAGAATTTATTGCATAATCGCTGGAGAGTTGCTGCTGTGTACTGGTAAATAAGACGTCTTGTGACTCTTCCCATTTGATATTGATAGTGCTGTTGTGTGCTAATCTCTCCTTCAGGCACTCTTTTACTTCTCGTCATTGTTGTGGCGACAGAGATTACCTAAATTCCCTTCTAGGAGAGAGATCCAGTGCTTTGCAGGGTGAACTTCGCACAGGGTCAAGGGCTCTGACTTAAAGCACTAGCACTCAGAGGATGATCAGAAGTAGTATGTGAACTGAGGCAAAGAAATGCGTTTGTATTTTTGCAAATCTTCTGACCCGAATTTGTTTGGGGATTTGTTGAAGACTTCTGTGCTTATTTGATTTCATTGATGCATACCTTCAAAATGTTTGTAAGAGACAACTTTGGATGGTTAAAAGTGCCTGAGCAGCGAAAGTGGTTTGGTCTCGGCGTTCTTGTGTATCTTTGATAGGTGGAGAGCTTGCGTCTCGGAAGGCACCTGGGAATCAAAGACAGCAGAGAGGTTGCAGCCTGCTGAGATTGATGGAAATGAATCACACATGAGTCTCTGGAATTGTAGTAGTGCTGGTAATGTTCACCACAAATACATTTGCAAGCATCCTGGCATGGTTTTGGGAGGAAAAAAATCGTTGTACTCTGACAGATTTTTGTACTTGTCTTTTTTAAATAAAGGTCAAACAGTCTGAAAATACTGACTCCCGAAATGTTCAGGGAAGTGCAACAGCATGTTAGAGTGAAACTACAGGAAAGAATTTTAAACAGAAACCACTGAATGCTCTGAGGTTTTTTGGTTATAGAAATCCCACAGGGGAGGGGAGAACATCAAATGGACTAAATTATCCAGTCCTTTGATATACATGGAAGAAAACTAAAATATTCCGGTTGTTTTAGATTCCTGTCATTGTTCCCTTTTAAAGGTATTGATTAGATGAAAACATCTGTGGTTGTTATGTAAGAGAGCCGGGGAAGCTGTCTGTCGGGGGACGTGCTGCTGAACAGCAGAAGTGGTCTGACTAATGAATAATTGAAATGCATACTACTGACTGCTGGAGAATGACCTTTGATTGGAGGGCTGACAAAAACCTCTAAATGACAAAATTGGATACGTTCTTAGAAAATAATATAGTTCTTATGTCACCTGGCTTGCCTGTGACTGTTGTTGCTGTGTTTATTTTAAGACATGCTTGTAGTGATATAATTGTGGGCTCTCAGTTTTGCTGTTCAATTTTATCCCCTTCAGCTTTTGTGCTGGCTGCTGATCCATAAGGAGCCTCTGTTGGAGCTTCCTGGCTCTTCTAATGAGGAAACTCAGGCAGATTGGCATCACCTGGATCACTAATAAGACTCAGAAGGATCCAGCCAGACTTTGTTTTTTCTCACTGCTGGTCCCATACCACCACCCCCCTCCCCCACCCAAAGGAGGATGTTTCCTCCTTTTAGCTTCCCCTTTGAAAAAGCTATTTGTGTATGTAGCTAAGCAGTTATCTGATTTCTTGTGCAACTAGTGCATCTGAAGGTGTTCAGAGAGGAGTTATGCGTGGTGGTGAGAAAAATGCATGTCTATGACTTGGGCATGTGCAACTTTACTGCTGACTGGTTTTAATGTAATAGGCAAATGGTGTAAATTTTGAAATGGGAAAAAAAGCCCATAGAAAAGTGTTTACACCTCAGGTTGTGGCTGGCCTTTTAAGGCAGTGTCCTGGTTTTGGCTGGGACAGAGCTAGTTTTGCCTCTACCAGCTACCGTGTTTTATATTTAATGTGAGAAGAACGGTGATAGCACACTGATGTTGGTTGCTGCTAAATGACCAAGGACATTTTGCAGTTTCCCAGGTTTTGCTAATGTGCAAGTGCAAAAACTTGGGAGGGGTAGAGCCAGAATAGTTGATCCAAACTGGCCAAAGAGAGTATTCCATACCATAGATGTCATGCACAGTACAAATGAGGGTCGGCCAGTGGGCCACTTCCCTTCATGATCCCTGTTTTTCCCTTTTTTTCGTTCATTTGGGTTTTTCGTTCGTTCAGCTGTTCGTTCCCTCACATGCTTTCTCTGGAACTTGCTGTTCTGGGAGAGCTGCTGGGAAATAACCCTGCTCCCTGCCTGCTGCTTGGGATGGGCTGTATTGGTCGTCGGGTGGTGAGAAATCGTGCATAATTTGTTTATATATTCTATTATCCTTATATATTATTATTTTTATCATTATTAATATATTATTATCTTTTTCTTTGCTGTCCTAGTGAACTATTTTTACCTCAACCCATGAGTTTTCCTTTCTCTCTGATTCTCCTCCCCACCCCTGGCGTGGGGAGGGGAGTGAGTGAGCGGCTGCGTGGTATTCAGCTACCAGCTGGGGTTAAACCACAACAGGCAGCATGCCAAACCTACCTGTGTGTAAGGACCTTCAGGGTCTGTTTTAAATATGTCCAAGACCTGAGAGTGTTGTATGCTGCTGGGGTTGTGTCTCAGAGGCTCCTTCTGAGTCCAGTGAGCTTTAGGAATGAGGGCAACCTTTTGTGTGGTGGGATTCCGGAGCCCATCCTCAACATCTGCAGTGATTAGGGGAAGCATAAATACAAAGTGCACAACCTTCCTAAAAGCATTAGACAGATCATCTGTTGGATCAGAAACATTGTCCAGTGAGTTATCCATGTGAGGAGGCAAAGCTGAGGAGCCTGTTTCAAACATCCTGCTAATTTCTGGTACTTGAAAGGCCAGAGAAGGCCTGTTTTCCATAACATAACATCTTTCAGTGAGCAGAACCTTATATTAGTTGACTCTTCTGGTCCCCCATCTTCTACCAGTCTGGGACATCCTGTGGAAAGTGAGGTCCCTGGCAGTCTATAGGAGTGTTCTCTGCTCTGACTAGACAGCAGAAGTGGTCAGGTACAATGGGCAGGAATTTCTGCTTGGCAATTAGGATTAGTAACAACATCCACGATCAAAACTGAGCAGTAATTTTCTAAGATAATGTGGTAAGACATGGTATCCTTTACTTTTTTTTTTTTTTGCATTAGACCGATCTGTTGCTTCATGCTGCTTCTACTTAACTATTTGTGCTGGTTTTGACTGGGATAGAGTTAATTTTTTTCATAGTAGCTAGGATGGGGCTATGGTTTGGATTTGTGCTGAAAACAGTGTTGACAACACAGAGATGTTTTTGTTATTGCTGAGCAGGGCTTACACAGAGTCAAGGCCTTTTCTGCTTCTCACCCCACCTCACCAGCGAGGAGGCTGGGGGGGCACAAGGAGTTGGGAGGGGACACAGCTGGGACAGCTGACCCCAACTGACCAAAGGGATATTCCACACCATATGGTGTCATTCTCAGCATATAAAGCTGGGGAAGAAGAAGGGAGGGGGGGAAATTTGGAGTGATGGTGTTTGTCTTCCCAAGTCACTGTTACGCGTGATGGAGCCCTGCTGTCCTGGAGATGGCTGAACTCCTGCCTGCTCATGGGAAGCAGTGAATGAATTCCTTGTTCTGCCTTGCTTGTGTGCGTGGCTTTTGCTTTATCTACTAAACTGTCTTTATCTCAACTCGCAATTTTTTTTTTTCGATTGTCTCCCCCATCCCACTGGGGGGAAGGGGATGTGGGTGAGCAGCTGTGTTGCGCTTGGTTGCCAACTGGGGTTAAACCATGACACTATCTCTTGATCCTGAGTAATCCTCTAAAGAGGCACCAACCCAGCTACATTTTCATAGCAAAATTGTCTTTTAATGTATTCTGAATCTTTTATCTTTGAGTAACAGTGGTGTTCAGTGGTCATGTGAGAAGTATGCATTTACTTTGAGTAGATAAATTCCAGTAACCTTTCTTCAGTAAAACAGTGCATTTCAAATATTGGCTACTATGCTCAAGATCAATGTGTCTTGAGGACACGTGTAAAGCTAAGTAGTCTCATGCATAAGAGTGAAACGAGTAAACCTGCTCTAGCAGGGGGGTTGGACTACATGATCTCCAGAGGTCCCTTCCAACCCCTACCATTCTGTGATTCTGTGAAGTTCTACATGTTCCAGAATTTTCAAAGGCATCATCAGTTCTGTAACAAGAAATTGATTTTTAATAGCACAAGTATGTTTACTGAGGGGGGGTGGGAATTGTCCAGAGGGAGAACTTGAATTTTTATTAATTTGAGGTAAACTGTTTTCACTTCCTTTGTATCTGTTATAGCAGCTGAAGAATGATAGCATATATTTTATGTATATAAAATGGAGGCAAGCCTGTACACTTGTCTGTGTATTTTGAAAGACTGACTAAAAATTAGGAAGGATAAGCACATGAAAAAGTGGTGGCAGCAAGACTCTCTTTTATTTATGTTGCAATAAAATTGTCATTGTCCTCCACAGGTTGTAAGCACATTGTAAGTATGTATTTCAGAACTGCATTCCTGGTTGGAGAAAAGGGCATGATACATTTCAGTTACCTGATGTATTTTCAAACGTATGTTTCCAGATTAGCTAATCATGTAGGCTCTGCATGATCGGTGGAGAGTAAGAGAAACCTCTGATTGAAGGTGATTCATTCTGTTCTTTGATAGGCATCTAAAAATAGGTAAGTTAGGTGAGATGAATTCTGCCCAAATAGTAGAAGTGATCAAAGAAGATCTATGGGTAGTAATATTTTTTTAGTTCTTTATAAAGACTACTTTTTAGCCTTACACCTGTAGTATGTTGCTGGACTTGGAAGCTTGCAGGAAAACAGAAACAGTGTCTTTGTGTTTGAAATAAAATAATATGATGTGAGTTGGCCCTGAGCTAGTATGTTAAAAAAACCCAGAACGTTAAGTAAATTTCAGACCTATTGTGCTATGCTGTTTAAGACATGCAGTAAAAATATTTAAGTATTGCACTGGCACAGACACTGGGATGCTTAGAAATGTGTCTATTTTTTATGTCAAAACGGTTACCCCATTTTCTTTTAAGACTTGTTCTTTATCTGTCTTTTTGCATGTATTTTGGAAATGTTTTGATGTTGTGATTTAGTAAAATACCTGAGATCGTCATGTCTGATATGTATGCGATGTCATGCTGATAATACTTGCCATAAATTTTACACTTCCTTTCTAAGTAGAAACGACTACCTCTCTAAGTCTACAAATGTCTGTAATGCTACAAAATGGAGCAATTACTCTGCATTCAAACCCCTCTTGCGTTGAGGTAGAGATAGTATTCAGACTTTCCTATCAGAAAAGGACAGGTGAAAATTCTCTTACCACTCTTGACAGGCTCATACCAAGAGCACTGTGCCTCGCCATTTTCCTCTGTTCATCTGCAATGTTGGAGGAATGCTAGAGGTTAAAGGAAGCGAGCCCACTGCATACTGTCCTTCAGTTTTCTTGGTCTGTCCTTGTTGAGGTTTAACCCCCAATGGTAACTGAATACCACGCAGGCGCTCGCTCACTCCCCCCCTCCCCAGTGGGGTGGGGAGGAGAATCGGAGAGAAAGAAGAACTCACGAGTTAAGATAAAAACAGTTCACCAGGACACCAAAGAAAAAGATTAAAAAATATGTTAAAATAATAATAATAATAATAATAATAATAATAAAATATAAGGATAATAGAATATATAAACCGAACGATGCACAATTTCTGACCACCTGATGACCGATACAGCCCGTCCCGAGCAGCAGTCAGGGAACAGGAATATTCCCCAGTAGCTATCCCAGAACAGAAAGTTCCAGAGAGAGGGAGTGAGGGAACAAACAGCTGAACGAATGAATGAAAAGGCCTGAATAAATGAAAAAAGGGAAAAGAAGGGGAAAAGAAGGGAATCAGAAGGGAAGTGGCCCACCGGCCAACCCTCATTTATACCAGGCATGATGTCTCTGGTACGGAATACTCTCTTTGGCCAGTTTGGGTCAACTACTCTGTCTCTACCCCTCCCAAGTTTTTGCACCTGCACGTCAGCAAAACCTGGGAAACTGCAAAATGTCCTTGATCATTTAGCCGCAACCAACAACATCAGTGTGCTATCACCAGTCTTCTCACACTAAATCCAAAACACGGTAGCTGGTGAAGGCAAAACTAGCTCTGTCCCAGCTGAAACCAGGACAGTCCTACTGGCTCCTGTAGGAAATAAGTCGGCTTTTCCTGTAGCAAAAGAAGGGCTACTTTGAACTGCATCAGCATTACGGTTTCTTGACTGTTTTCTGACAGTGCAAACCTGCTTTATAGACATTGTTCAGGTAAGCTGGAGTTCTTGGAGATGTAGTCCTATCTTTAAATACTTGAAATAAAAAGAGAAATGTTTTGTCACCAGTAAGATTGGCGTAGTCATCACTGATCTGTCAAAGACAGATGGAGGGCTGTAGGAGTGACTTATTTTCTGTGTTCTCAAACAGCACTTGTTCTCACTCCATAGTTAAAAGTGAGGGGTTTTTTTTATACAAATGTAGGACAGGGAGACTTAGGACAGACGCAGGGCATTTACAACATATTTAGAAGTGGATTCTCAAATATCAAACTGTTTCAAATGTTTTTTTATGGTAGAGTTTTTTTTTTACTGGTGAGTAGTTTCTGGATTACTTAAATTCTTAATCAGATACGTACATTACACCTTTAGCTATTTTAACTTACTATTTTTTAGTTGTTGTTCATAATATTTTTGATTAATTGTAAATATTTTTTGTCACTAGTTTCTGAAGAACAGGGAGGTCTGAGGTTTGAGAATCTGGAAAAAAACTGCCATTTTGTGTAGTATTCATAAGGAGGAGACTTCCTGGATAACCTTAGGAAAGATGAATTTCATTGGCTTAGCTCCCCCAAAATGCTATTTTAGCCTCCTGGTAAGGTAAGAGGCTCTGTTTCTTTCAGATAATGTGGCTTCACTACCATTTGGGAGAGCTAGACATTAGGGTCATCTGTTCCACGAGATTCATCTTACTGATGGGGTGACCTTCATTTGATTGCTAAACTATTAGTTGATGAACTATTTGGAAGCCTGTATTTCTTGAATCTTTTCGTAAGCAGCACAGATACGTATTGTCCTTTCACATATGTGTTGTTACCCAAACAATGACACCCCCCCCAAGCCCTGAATGCATCCCAATTTGCTGAAGATAGGATCGAAAACAGCCGAATATGTATAGTCTTGTATTATGCTCTTGAGAGTTTAGGAGAAATTGATGAAGCAGATGTGCAATAAAAAGCAGGAAACCACAACAAATCAGGCACTGTTAAGGATGATGGGGAAAAAAATGGACTGTACACATCAAATTTGCAATGTGCTGAAAATGAGGAGCAACTTCAATCCAGTTTGACAAGCTAGCATTCTCGAAGTACTTCAGAATGGTATAAAGCAGCTGAAGTGTTGATACAGCCTTAAAGAAAAGCTTAAATGAATAAAGCAAAACGTATTTTGCTATCTTTGCTTGCATCACTGGCTATGATAGCTGCCTGCTGCAGCTCCTCAAGAGTTGATACCAGTGTTGCTGCATTCAACTTGCTGCAGCACAGTGAAAGCACGAGATTGTTTTGGGTGTAAGAATGAGCAAGCGAGCATGGTCCTGAGCACTCGCAGAAGTCCCCCCTGTGAAATGCGGTGTGCCCTCTAGGGCCACATGCTGCTGGGGCACCCAAGTGGACTGCCTGCATGCCACCCGTTGGGTGAGGGAGCATGCCATGTTTGTAGCTACTCCGAAGGCTGCTCTGAGGAGCTGAGGAAGGAATGGTTTTTAAGTGTTTTTCCCCCTCTTCTATTCTATTGCATTCATGGTATACTGTTCACATGACAGGCTAACCTATGTATTTTGGTAGCACACATATTTTGATGTATCTGACACAGTGCTTAGCCTCTTCAGTCACATCACTTGTTGGTACTTATTTCTACCTTCTTTCTCATTAAATTTATTAGAACAGTACATATTAAAAGCAATAACCAAGCTGTCAGTGAATAGTGCTGCATAAAAAAAGTGACTCAAAGCTGAGGTAAAACTTAATGATCCTTTGTTGGTTCATTATACTTGGATTGTTGTTTCTCATACCCCCTGAAATATATGAAAGATCAGTTCTAAGAGCTCAAAGGCTGACAATACGAATTTTGTCAATTACCTGACATTAAACATTATTTCAATGTCCTCCAGAGAACAAATTCTGAAAGGATTTTAGCAAACTTTGTTTTTCTATCAGTACTCTTATGATTAGGTTTTATTAATGGAAAAGTACTTTAAATTGTTCCTGTTAGCTACAAATGATCATCAGTGTGAAGGGCTGGTTTCTGAGATGCATCTCAAGTGATAGACAAACTGTTGATTAACTTCTGTTATATGACTGCATATATTCAAATATCTTATTTCAACTATGTGAGTTAATGAAACCTAGCAGTATACTTACTGGGGATGCTTTTATCACAGTAGTCAGTATATGAGCCTTTCATTAATAAAATAATTGTCCTTCTGCCTATTTCTGGAAAATGGGGGGAGAAGAGGGCAAAAAATGAAGGACAAAATCAGAAATGTTCCGTGGAAAACGGATGTTTTAATAAAATGTTCATTTGAAACCCAAACCCACAACATATTTGACCAGTGATCTGTGCAATACAGTTATCTAGCAAATAAAATGTATTTTTCATATTTTTAACTACTTGGAAAAGTCAGGATTGCATGAAAGAGGTCTTATTTTGGCTGTTTAACATCATGGTGGATCAATGTAAGTGTGAGCAAAAGCATTCACTGGTGTGTAATTGGGCATGAGGTTTTCATGAAGATTTGCAGCCCAGTGAAGCTCACTGCAGGATCCCAAATAGCATTTGGGTGGGATTGTAACAACTGTAAAGATTTTATCATCATAATTAAAGCAAGGTATAGGCAAGGTAGAACTCTGTTCAAGCGTGTACTGAAACTGTTGTTCCTGTTGCTCAGATAAAATGTGCAATTTGGCTTGGGTAATTGTTTACATGACTCAGAAGGAAGAAAGCAGAACGCTGCAGTAATACCTGCATTGATTGTTGTTTTGTGAGTCCTGATCTGGGTAAGTTCATACTTCTCTTATGCCCCGTATGTGAGACTTTCTTAAAATGAAGTGGCTATAAAAATAACACATACTGTGCTGCTTATCAGTTGTATTTAAAAAAGAAAAAAGGCAGGAGGACCTGTTCATCTGGATGATGAGGTACCCATACGTGAATAAAACCAAAGTAAGCACTGATCACTCTCTTGCAGAAGCTGTTCTGTACCTTTGTGCTGCAGTACCAGGTATCAGGTTTTATATGGTTTGCTTTTCACACGCTAATCTTCCCGTGCTACATGCAGTATCTTAGCTTTGCCGTCGTGAGTGGTTGTAGAAGAGTGTGCTGAGCTCTTCCTTCTTGCCTTGACGTTTTCCTAGTTATTGAGTTTTTGCTTGTTACCTTTATTATTATTTACCTTTCCTTGTTACTTTTGTTCAATAAAACATTGTCATCAGCCAGATCAAGAAGTAAGTCTATAAATGATACATCTGAAAGCTGTTAGCTGCATAATAGAACCTGAAACCCAGACAACAATCTCACAAATATTCAAGAGCAGCTTCTTTACAAAAAAAAAAAGAACAACTTGCAATGGGTTAGACAGATCTTAGGTGGTTTTCCTGGTAACTCTGAAGTTCTTGGAAAGAAGTCTTGTACACGATCTTCTCCTTTCTGTGTGAGGGCAGTGTTTGCAGTGTCTACATGCTGCTGCTCGTGAGTGTGGTAATGTCAGACATTGAAAAACAGTGCTCTGTGCCACTGTATGCAGCGAACTGTACTTCTTTCTGATTTTTCACTGGTGAAGATCATTCCTCATTTGTGTATGCAGCCTTGATGTTCCTGAATATTTTCATTAGATTCCTGTGGCACTCTTGTACTGTAGAATATCTTTTCAAACTGTCAATAGATACTAATAGATGTAAACAAATGCTGACATTTTGTATATCTATTTCAAGGCTTTATGAAAAATACCTGTTTCTACTGTGTCCTGGATGTTATTTTAGACGTGTCACTTCCTTCTACTTGGAAGCATATACATTTGAATATAAGAAGCACCTGTATCTGAATCCCAAAGCTTTGCATGAGCTGTTCTTTCCGTCCTGTGTGGTATCAACTTGTAGTCAAGCAGGATTTTTGTTGGTTTATCCATTTCTAGCTTTCTTTATTATACTGTGTATTGCGTGAAACCCTGTGTGACAAGTAACTTCCCCAGGCATGTGTTTGGATATTCATTGAGACACAGCCTGTGAAGCGGGGACATAGCTGGGTCCCATCATTTAGAGTTCACAGAATGGTTGAGGTTGGAAGAGACCTCTGGAGGTCATCTGGCCTGCTCAAGCAGGGCCATCTGGAGCCATCATGCCCAGGACCATGTCCAGATGGCTTTTGAATATCTTCAAAGTGGGAGAATCCACAACCTTCTTGGGCGATCTGTGCCAGTGCTCAGTCACCCTCATAGTAAAAAGAGTGTTTCTTTATGTTCAGAGGGAACCTCCTGTGTTTCTTGTCCTGTCATCAGGCACCACTGAGAAGAGCCTGGCTCTGTCATCTTTATTACCCTCCCTACAGGTATTTGTATCCATTGAGATCCCCCCCTGAGCCTTTACTTCTCCATGTTGAACAGTTCCAGCTCTCAGCCTTTCCCCATAGGAGAGATGCTCCAGTCCCTTAATCTTCTTAACGGCCCTTCACTGGACTCTCTCCATTATGTCCATGTCTCTCTTGTAGTGGGGAGCCAGGAACTGGACCCAGCACTCCAGATGTGGCCTTACTGCCAGTGCTGAGTAGAGGGGAAGGACGACCTCCCTCGACCTGCTGGCCACACTCTTCCTAAGGCAGCCCGGGATATCATTAGCCTTCTTTGCTGCAAGGGCACATTTCTGGCTCATGTTCAACTTGGTGGCCGCCAGGACCTCCAGGGCAAAGCTGCTTTCCAGCTGGGTGACTGCCAGCCATATACTGGCACCTGGGGTTGCTCCTCCCCATGGGCAGGACTTTGCACTTGCCCTTGTTGAACTTCACGAGGTTCTTGTCAGCCCATTTCTCCAGCCTGTCGAGGTCCTTCTGGACGGTAGCACAATCATCTGGTGTACCAGTCACTCAAAGTGGGAATTGAGGAGACCTGAACCATTTTAGTGCCTGAAGTGAAAATACAAAATGTCTTGCCCAGAAATCTGTTAACTGTCACAGCAGCTTGTCAGAGTGCATTGAGCAGACTTGGCTCAGAAAGAAATAGGTCCAGTCTTTCAAGTATGGATATCCAAATCCTTGGCTCCCAAATTAATCACTTATTTTCAAAAAATTCAGGAATGCATCCCCAGTGATTTCTGAGACTTGCTGGTTTAAAAATCACAGGAAAATAAGTCCTTGCAGTTTTAGTTGTATCAGGAAGCTAGGGCATTTTAAAGTCCTATCCAAAGAACAGAAGCAAAAAAAATACCTGTCTGCTCATACTCAGTGTCATAATTCTGTTTGTGGGCAATTGCTACAGATTATGAACACAGTTTTCACTCTGATTTTATTTTTTGAATTATGCTGATAATTATTTACATAGCATTGTAATGTGTATGACTCTTTAAAATAATTAAAATAGGAGACAGGAAGGAAAAAAGCAGAAAGTGCTTCAAGCAACTTACAGGTAACCCCAAAGCTCAAAAGACTAGGAGTAAGTTCGGTAAAGAACAGATGCAGAATGACTGTTAACGCTGGATTGTTTGTTATAACAGATGGATTTTGAAGAGAGCAGGGATTGTGGGGCTGCTGGCACATTTTTTTTGGCAGACAATTTGGAATTAAGGCCTAGATGGTGTCTGGCCAGTACGAGATTGTCTAGGGACATTCGTGTGAATAAAAACCTTGTTTTCTTTTCTGGTTTATCCTGGTTGGTCAAGGGAGAAAAATGATCATAATCCCTATGACTTGAGATGCGGGAACATAAATTACTTATAGAAGAGACACAAAAGGAAAGTAAAATAGCCTGGTCATGATTTTTTACTCTTCAAGAACACAATCGCTGTATCAGTGAGGGATCTCTTGCTGATTATAAGAAACACTGGATTGAGTCAAGTAACTGATGTGGTGCACTGTATTACCTGAATGTAAAATACTCCAGCAGCAATTTGTGCCCTTGCCTGTTCAGATGCAAAGTTCAAGGCAGAAAGAGTTGGTAGAAACAGCTGTATACTGAAATTTAAAACTGAAGTTCTTTGAGTTCCACGTAAAGATAATTGGGTTACAGATTTGATTGTAACAGTAAAGGGTAAAAATTTTAATTCACTTAAATCTACAAATATGCAAGAGTAGAAAAGATCAATTTTTTGTCTCAGATGCATTAATCTGTTGGAAATTTAATTGACAAGACACTCCTGAGAGCAAGGTTTGATATACTTTGGAAAATACGTTGACAGTGAGGTTTCATAAAATCAGACGTTAATTCTATTATTAAAGACATTAATGTCTGTCTAAAGCTTTTAAAAATTCATGGAGACCAATTTAAATATTTAATTTAGTGACATTGACCCAACCATTATAAAAGTAAACAAAGCTATTTAGTTCTTGTAAATAAGGAACTTGTTCGCACGTAAGACTCTAAAGCTCACTCTCTCTGAAGAAAGAGAGATTGAATAGGATGTAAGGATTAGAATGAAGTAAATAAAATTGAAATTACTGAACTTGTTGATCTAAATACAGTAAATACTAGTCTTTTAATGAATCATATTTTATCATATTTTTGCCTCACTTCATACAACTGTATCTTTGTCCTTGGAGACATGTCATGTACACTTTATTTTTTAGCATTGCTACTCTGTTAATCACACTAGTACAGTATGTGGCAATCTACCACTGGGGTTGCTTCTTGCCATTTGCAATAATTGACTTTGTGTCTACAGCAGCGACTCAAGCTGATTCTTCCCCTTTTCTTTATTAATTGGAGAGTGAACGTGTGGTTAGAAATGGGAAAGATGGTACCTCCGACAGCACTGCCCTTTGAAATTTATCTTTTTCAGGGAAAAATACCTTCTTCCTCAGGCCCTTCTTGGAGGCATTGTCAGTCATTGTGAAGCTTTCCCCCAGCTGTATGCCTGGTCAGAATGAAGAGAAAGAGCTTGTTCCTCGTTGCTCTTATTACCGGTGCCTAATCAGCTTCCTGTAAGGATTTTTTTTCCGTATCTCGTAGGGCTGCTGCTGTTTGCTCTAGGCAATTCCAGGCTCCATGTGGGAATCTAGTGGCAGGCTTTTCCATCAGTTCTTTGTGACTACAGAATATTGTCAAAAAGAGCTGTAGCTAGCAAGGCATGTATGTTACATACTCTCCATGATGCACAGAGGGACAGTGATGCACTTGAGTCCTTGCAGCTGGGCTTCACCTTCTTTCTTTCTCCTGCCTAATGTGATGAATCCTAGAAAGAGTGAAGATTTCTGTTTTTACTCAGTTGAATTCTGCTGCACCTCAGAAATCTTTCTCTCCTGAGATTGCAGGTATTCCAGCCAGGCCAGCATACAGTTGTCACTCTGTCCTAGGCAAGGCAAAACATCACTAGTTTTCTTTTTCATGGGCTACCTGCAGATGAATGGGCGTTTTCTTGGATTACCTGTGCTTTGGGAGCTCAGAATCGATATATTCTGGAAAAAAACCCACATTGTATCTTGATTTTTCTCATCAACAAAGGGCAAGCCCTATAAATGACATTACATGGGTAACAGCATTACACAATGAACATAAATTATTGTATTCACTAAAGAAATTCAATTAAAAAACATTGTGCAACAGCAATCAGATGTAATAACTCAACTTATCTGCTGCCTAGAGCAAACTCGCAGTTTTGGTACCATATTATACATAAGTCTTACTCTGTGTATTAACAGAAACTTTCTGGAATCTGAAAGGAAAATATACAATACTTGGATTAATTGTGGGTGTGGTGGTAGCAGAGTCTCTGATTGTGTTCATTTTTCCTGTTAGAAGATCGGCTTCCCAAGGGACCTACAACTTATTTGTAAAAATTGTTTCTAACTGAAACTTCATATGTAACGTATGTGCCTAGGAGCATGTGTAATAAATTATGTTTCCATGAAAAAAAAGAAAAAAGTAGAATATTTCTACTTTATGTTAATCTTTGCCTTCAAGTAAATCCCATGCAACATCTATTTACAAATAACTTTGTCTAATAGCTTTTGACAGTTTTGTTGCATTTGACAGGTTTTTTTTGAAGGGTGGAGAGGGGAGGCGGTAGATAATGTTTAACTGAGGAAATTCATAGTGGCTTTTTTAATGATACTTCTCCGCAATTTGTAAATACATGGTTTCCTGATAGAGTGTGTAATTACATTCTAACAGGTAATCAAGTAGCTCTTGTTAATTATGTATACATACAAATATATTTTATATATTTTATATCTGCTTTGTATATCGTTTATATACATACTATATACAGTTGATCTGCTGAACTAACTGAAAGATTTCTGCACGTTCATATAGAACTATGTGTACACAACACGCAACATAAATATGCGCACACTTAAGCCAAAGTATGGAAAAACTACTAGCAAAATGATATAGGTTTAAAAACCAGAGTTTGGTACCAATTGGCTTGAAACAGTTGCATAGAAATTAGATTCAGACACACAGTGCTCATCTGAAGATGTAAATATACAAGCATTCATTGTAAATGCTTGGGCTTTGTGTTTCCATATCATTATTATTCTCATAGGAAGAGGATTCTAAGTTGCTCTTCAGAAACCATATAGACTATCTTGACTCATCCAGTGTGCTGTATTTTTTAATAGGCAGTAGGTTAAATATAGTTTCTTTAATCCTCAGTCAATTCTCTTCGGCTACTACATTGAAAATGGTTTTTGATCATTTTTTTGTCATTCATTGCTTTATCTTTTTATATAGTGTTGTACATTGAATGCAAAAAATCTTCTAACACCGTACACATTTGTCCTAATTACATGAATTAATGGCCAAAGTTATAGTGTGGGGTTTTTTTTGTAATATTTAATGGCCTATGTAATCACTAGGGTACAATGTGGAGAGGTGCTTCAACTTGAAAGTAACTTAACTACCAACTCTGAAAGGGCTGATGTTCTTTGTTTTGTTTTCTGTCGGCAAATGTGTGTTCTGAACTACTCTGATATCTGTTGGAGGGGGCAGCACAGGGGGGCACAAGCTGTGAAGGAGGTTTCTGGAGTGCATTGATGGTAACTTCCTGACGCTGGTGATGGAGAAGCCGATGGGGGAAGATGCACTGCTAGAGCTGGTACTTAAAACCAAGGAAGGACTGGTTGGGGATGTGGAGGTTGGGAGCAGTGTTGCTGCAGTGACCATGAGATGGTGGAGTTCAGGATCCTGAAGAGCAGTAGCAAGGGAAATCATGCCTGATAAACCCAATAGGTTTATATGATGAGGTGACCGACTTGGATAAGGGGAGAGCTGTGGATGTTGCTGTTTTCAGCAATGGTTTCAGCACTGTCTCCCATCACATCATAATTGACAAAATGATGGAGTGTGGACTTAAGTAAATGGGCAGTGAGGTGGAACTGAAAGCTGGCTAAACTGCTGGACTGAAAGGGTTGTGATCAGTGGCAAAGTCTAGTCCCTCGTAGTGTCCTCCAGGGGTCAATGCTGGGTCTAATATTGCTTAATATCCTCATTACTAAGCTGGATGATGGGACAGAGTACACCCTCAGCAAGCTATGTAGATGACCCCAAACTGGGATGACAGACCAACCAGATGGTTGTGCAGCCTTCCAAAGGAGCCTTGATGAGCTGGAGAAATGGGCGAACGGGAATGTTATGAAGTTCAACTACAGGAAACATGGGAGTCCTGGAGATCCTCACAATTTAACTGGCCATTGTCCTGGGCACCCTGCCTTGTGCACCAGCTCTCTGAGCCAGGGATTGGACTAGGCAACCTCCAGAGACACCTCCTAACCTCAGCCATTCTGTGAAGATCCTTAAGTTTACAGGCTACCAGCTCTATTTTGATGATAAGCAGGTTCCTAAATGCTTTCTGATAACTAGAGCCTTTGTTGCTGTGCTTTCTGTGTCAAAGATTGGAATAATAATATTTTTTTTTTGTTTAAGTTTCTTCCAAGGACAGATACATTCTCATGTTTAAGTATTCAGATGCAGTAGGAATAGTATCCATGGAAGTAGTTTAAATACAATGCACAACTCCATGTGTGGATCATTGAGGAGCAAGGTGCAAAATCACTGGGAGATGAGATATCAAAAGGGAATTTAGAGAGTAAATGGCTGATATATCTATGTAAGTACAGAGTAGTGACGTTTCAACTGCTGAAGCTACTAAGCCGCTCGGTATATTGGCCAAATATTTTTGAAAGGATAAGTCATCCTGTACACAGAAGAACTGAGCTCATGCATAGTAAGATAGTGTTCTGTATTTCTATTCGTGGTCGGTCACAAAGAAATAAGGGATAATAGTCACAAAATGCAGGAGTGGCCTCTGAACGGGGTAACAAGAGCTGTATGTTTTTGAGACTCTGTGGAAGGAGAAGAGATTTGAAGAGGAAATTCTCACCTGTTTGTTACAGCTTTACATTATTTTAATGTTTTAAACGTGTAGACATTAGAGGGAGGAAGAACAGAAAGATTCTCGGTGCCAAAACAGACAGCTGTAAGGCCCGTATCCTCCAAAAAAGCCACGGTATATAATTAGTACTTGTCATTGTGAGGAACAGTAATTAGTTACTGTGTATAGAAGCACAAAGGAAAAGTATGTGATATACTTCTGATATTTTAGAGCAAGAAAAGCTTCTAGCACAATCTAAACTATCCCTTGTTTGATGATAATAATAGTAGCCAAGAAGATATTTATACTTTTATTTTAGAGATCAGTGAGACAAAAAAGGTAATAGCAAATATTTCCTAGGTGTTTCACTAACATCACAACTTTGTTCAGTTTGTTTTCACTGAATTCCAGAAAGCATCAGCAGAAGGTGTCGGTTAACTCTAGTAAATTTTCAAACAGGGTTTTGTTTTTCTAATTGAGAGTAATAGGTAGATATATTTCTCTTCTCTGATATGTTCTGTTTGTCAAGTGTGGAGGTCTTTATCTGTGCATATAAATATTGCATGCATAAGTGAACTTTTTCAGTGGGTGTTCAGTAATGAGCATTTTGACTGTAAATTGAAATAATATACAATTCTTCCCAAAGTATTTTTAAATGACCTTTTAAAAAATAAACGGAGTGATGGTCTTACTAATTAGTCACCAATAAAAACAAATGACCGACTATCTGCCTGTCAGTACTCCCCACAGTAATTAGTCTCCTTGAAATATTGTGTCTGAACCAAATACGAATTCCCAGGCACTACAAAATACCTTTTTTTAGATTTATTTTATGTTGTAATCTCCTGTTTAAGTACTGCCTGAGTCGTACTTTTTGAAGATTCTCATGGGCTTATCCATGGCCACACGCTTTGAGGTGCTCCAGTATGACCTCATGCACAGCCGCTGATGCTTCAAGGTGTACCTGCTGCAGCACGGACTTATCCGCAGCCACAGGTGCTTTGAGGTGTACCACCTTCTCCAGCGTGGACTTATCCTTGGGCCACAATCCCTTCAGAGGTATACCCTCTGTGGCACAGATACAACCATGGCCACAGACGCTTTGAGATGTACCTGCTCTGGCATGGGCTTATGCACGGCCACAGATGCTTTGGGGTGTCCTGTTCCTGCGTGGACTTGCCCACAGGGTCACAGTCCTTTTGACTCGAGTTCACACGGGAGTCCCAGCCTGTCCAGTACAGCAGCACAGAGACAGCAGCAACGCCCTGGCCGTCTGCCAGCCCAGGCACGTCGCCGTTGCTGTTATCAGGATGTTCCCAGGCGCAGCAGAGTCAGGTGATAAGCAGCGCAGCACCACAGCAAGCAGCAAAAGCAAAAAGCAGCCGCTAACGAGCACTGGACTCTATTGTACAGTCAGGCAAGCAAGCCCCATGGCAAGCACAGGAGCCTGCCGATTAATAGCTAACAGCAATAACAGCTTTAAATTTGATCTAGCACACTCCAATCAAACCTGTTGTTATCTTGACCCTTTGACCCCCACATTGGGCACCAAAAAGGACTGTCATGGTTTAACCCCAGCTGGCAGCTAAGAAACACCCAGCTACTCGCTCACCTTCCTCATGGTGGGATGGGGGAGAGAATCGGAAGAGTAAAAATAAGAAACTTGTGAGTTAAGATAAAGGCAGTTTAATAGGTAAAGCAAAAGCCACGCACACAAGCAAAGCAAACCAAGGAATTCATTCACATGCTTCCCATGGGCAGGCAGGGGTTCAGCCATCTCCAGGACAGCAGGGCTCCATCATGCATACGGTGACTTGGGAAGACAAATGCCATCACTCCAAATGTCCCCCCATTCCTCTTCTTCCCCCAGCTTATATGCTGAGCATGACGTCATATGGTGTGGAATATCCTTTGGTCAGTTGGGGTCAGCTGTCCCAGCTTGTGTCCCCTCCCAACTTCTTGTGCCCCCCCAGCCTCCTCGCTGGTGGGTGGGGTGAGAAGCAGAAAAGGCCTTGGCTCTGTGTGAGCCCTGCTCAGCAGTAACGAAAACATCCCAGTGTTATCAACACTGTTTTCAGCACAAATCCAAAACATAGCCTCATCCTAGCTACTATGAAAAAAATTAACTCTATCCCAGCCAAAACCAGCACAAAGAGGATGGATAGTTTGAGTTGTGTATGGATACATGAGAATTTTGGGACTTCAGATGCAGTTTCGTATGTGATGATGATGTAAAAACAACCTGCGGGTAGTGTATTCTGGTGAGGTTTAAAATGGAGCAGCTATAGTGAATGAAATCAAAGGTCTAGCAAATCTGTTACCTTTGGAGTGGACCAGAAATGGCAATCTCGAGGAGAATTGATAGAGCATCGCCACAGGAGAATCCAGTGGTGAGTCAACCAGGACACAACCAGGCCACTTAGTGACAGAGAATCCAAGATATTCTTACTGAGAGGGATGAGCAAAGCAGATGGATAGCAATTTTTATTCTAGCACACTTCTCTCTTCCGCAATAAAGGCTTCTGGTTCAGTTATAACCAGCACTATGGACTCAGGGGAAGAGGACATCTACTTGATCTCGGTAAGGCATCCAAGTCCTGTCTGGTAGCCTGACTTGATGCTGAAATTAGCTGTTTTCATGCTTTGTGGCTTTCTAACTCAGATGATTGACAAAAGCTGCCAATGGCCTCATTGGTCGTTTGACTTTGACTTTGCGCTCACTTGACTTTGTTACTTGGTTTACCATCGCCTCTGGGCTTCTGCCCAAAGTGTGTCATAAGGTTGTAAAGTTGTAAAGAGTTCATCTTTGCTGCTTTCTTTTCGATGCCTACCCTGCATACTAAAAGCAGAGCACCCAGCATGTCCCAATTCTACCAGAATTCCCTCCTTACTTCAATGTATACATAGGACTATCTGAAAACACTGATAAGCAAAGTTAAAATATTATACTTTGTCATGTTAGCTGACATAGCAATGCATAATATTGCTAGCTCTGTGTTAAGTATGCTTAACTCTGACTTCTGTGGCTACTGTAGGATGAAAACTCCTTGAATTTAAAGATTAATGAAAGCTCACCATAACAGTTATCTGTGCTTTCTGTATTTTCCCCAAGCATACCAGAATTGTCTACTGAGACAGAGCTATGATGGTGTATTGTCAAGGTCTTCCTTAACTGAGCAATACTTATGGGTAGCTATATAATCGTACTTTCCTTGGAATACTCCTTCCCACTTCCAGAAAGATGTTGAAGGACTTTGAACTGTATTTGGAAATTAGCAAAGTTTCAACACTGAAGCGAGGATTTAATTCATGTTCGTAATTGAGTGTTACTGAAATCTCAATGAATTGTTCTCATTTCTAAAATCGTGTCAGGATTATGTAATTAATATACAATAGGCAAGAATTTATTAAGGTGAGGGCTGCCTTTGAAAACAATTCCATTTCATAAAAATAAGCAAACCCTCTCCCCCAGTTAGAGTACTAAAGCTTTGTACCCGGAGTACTGTGTCCAGCTCTGGAGTCCTCAGTTCAGGGAAAGACAAGGACCTGCTGGAGCAGGTCCAGAGGAGGGCCACAAAAATGATCAGAGGGCTGGAGCACCTCTCCTATGAAGACAGGCTGAGAGAGTTGGGCTTGTTCAGCCTGGAGAAGAGAAGGCTCCGGGGAGACCTTATTGCGGCCTTCCGTACTTAAAGGGGGCTTATAAAAAGATGGGGACAGACTTTTTACTAGGGCCTGAAGTGACAGGACAAGGGGTAACGGTTTTAAACTGAAAGAGGGGAGATTTAGACTGGACATAAGGAAGAAATTTTTTATGATAAGGAGTGGTGAAACACTGGCACAGGTTGCCCAGAGAGGTGGTAGATGCCCCATCCCTGGAAACATTCAAGGTCAAGTTGGACCAGGATCTGAGCAACTTGATCTAGTTGAGGATGTCCCTGCTCATTGCAGGGGGGTTGGACTAGATGACCTTTTAAAACTCCCTTCCAACCCAGACTATTCTATTATTCTATGATTCTAAATCTGTTTGAATTCCACTTGAGAACAGAATTGAGGCCTCTGAATGATTTCACAAAACAAGAAGATATGGTAGCCTGAAACTCTTTAATCAAAGCGACTGTCGGGGAAGATTAGAGTACGTGGATGCATTTCTCAATTCTTGCAAATCGTTCCTCTAAAGAGAGGCTGGATTTTCTGCATTTCTGGTTTGAACTTTATCAGAACCACTGAGCATTTCGAGTATGAAACTGAAAATAGACCTTGTGGTGGATGAGGTTTTTTGTAATCAGTTCCATCCTGGCGTTCTAAGCTGGGTTTTTTTAACATACTCTTGTACTGAGGCTGATTGGTTTTAATATATAAAGTACATTAAAATCCAAAGCACTGGTGTGGAGGAAAGTTATCTTCAATGAAGCGTGTTTCTCTCTTTTTCTGAGTATTAATGTACTTCACTGTGTCTCATCAGAGCTTATCAATGAGATGATAAAGGATGGAGATTCTCCTTAGCCCTTATTGGATGTGGGGGGAAACATAGTGACAAAGGATGAGGAAAAGGATGAGGTACTTAATGCTTTCTTTGCCTCAGTCTTAATAGTAAGACCAGTTGTCCTTGGGGGTATCTGGCCCACTGAGCTGAAAGACAAAGATGGGGAGCAGAATGAAGCCCCCATAATCCAAGGGGAAATGGTCAGTGACCTGCTACACCACTTAAACACACACAAGTCTATGGGGCTGGATGGGATCCCCCCAAGGGTACTGCAGGAGCTGGCAGCAGTGCTCACCAAGCCACTTCCCATCATTCATCACCAGTCCTGGTTAACCAGGGAGGTCCCAGTTGACTGGAGGTTAGCGAATGTGATGCCCACCTACAAGAAGGGCTGGAAGGAAGGTCTGGGGAACTACAGGCCTGTCAGCCTGACCTCGGTGCCTGGGAAGGATATGAAGCAGATCATCTTGAGTGCCATCACACGACACATACAGGACAACCAGGCGATCAGGTCCAGTCAGCATGGGTTTATAAAAGGCAAGTCCTGCCTGACCAACCTGATCTCCTTCTATGAATGACAAGGTGACTTGCTTAGTGGATGAGGGAAAGGTTGTGGATGTTTACCTGGACTTCAGTAAAGCCTTTGACACCGTTTCCCACAGCATTCTGCTTGTGAAACTGTCTGCCCGTGGCTTGGACAGGCGTACTCTTCACTGAGTAAAAAACTGGGTGGATGGCTGGCCCCAAAGAGTTGTGGTGAATGGAGTTAAATCCAGCTGGTGGCCAGTCACAAGTGGTGTTCCCCAGGGCTCAGTATTGGGGCCAGTTCTGTTTAATACCTTTATCAGTGATCTGGATGAGGGGGTTGAGTGCACCCTCAGTAAGTTTGCAGATGATACCAAGTCATTGGGCGGGAGTGTTGATCTGCTGGAGGGTGGAAAGACTCTACAGAGGGATCTGGAGAGGCTGTAGTGAGCTAAGCAAACAGACTGCAGCATTTATCTTTAAATTCAAGGGGTTTTCCTCCTACAGTAGCTACAGAAATGAGAATTAAGTATACTTAATACTGAGCTAGTAATATTATGTGTTGCTATGTCAGCTAACATGACAAAAGTATCATAATATTTTAACTTTACCCATTGATTTTTTTTCAGATGGATGTACGTATACATTAAAGTAAGGAGGGAATTCTAGTAGAATTGGAACATGTAGGATGCCAGTAAGCTATTGAGAATACTTGTGGTAGAATAGGTAAAATTATGGGAGACCTTATTGCAGCCTTTCAATACTTAAAGGGGCTTATAAGAAAGATGGGGACAACCTTTTTAGCAGGACCTGCTGTGATAGGACAAGGGGTAATGGTTTTAAACTAAAAGAGGGGAGATACAGGCTAGAAATAAGGAAGCAGTTTTTTACAACGAGGGTGGTGAAGCACTGGCACAGGTTGCCCAGAGAGGTGGTAGATGCCCCATCCCTGGAAAACATTCAAGGTCAGGCTGGATGGGGCTCTGGGGCAACCTGATTTAGTTGAGGATGTCCCTGCTTATTGCAGGGGGGGTTGGACTAGATGACCTTTAAAGGTCCCTTCCAACCCAAACTATTCTATGATTCCATGGTTAAAAACCAAGCCAGCACTTTGGCAAGATTTTATTTTTAATGTTTTGCTAATTAGTTAGATTTCAGAAAGGTGTGCAGCACTAATAGTAATATTATGTCTTCATCAATTTATTCTCTTGAGCCACAAGAACTGACTGAACTTACATTGAAGGCTAAGGTCAAGCTATTTGAAATTATTTTCTGGAGAGGGTAGGGCAAGAGGGGAGGAAGCTTGCATTTCTGTAATACCAGTATCACAAGTTCATCGTGCAGTTAATGCAGTTAATGTGTGCAGACATGTTTTTCTTTGTATGTAAGTGGCCTTCCAGCACCAGATCTAGCAGTGTATACATTTCTGTGCCCTTTCATGTTTTTTGTGTACTTTCTTAAGGCTCCTTTTCACACATTCTTTTAATTGCGTATGAAGTGAGTTTCAGGTTGAAACATTTCAGGACTACTCATGAGCAGAGAAAACTGGAAGAAACTTATAATGGGTCATGTTAAAAAAAAGTATTTCTAATGCTTTTTTATGTTGTTCTTTATCAATGGAAGATTATCCTTTAAAAGCTATTGACATATGAACTCCAGAACACCAACAGAATACTCTGACACTTGGAGAAACATAACATGGGAAGAAAAAAGAAAAGATTCTGCAGGGGAAGGTGTGATCTGAAGAAAAAAGACAAGAGAAATACTGCAGGTGTTGACTGGAGAGACTGGAGGCAGAATGCACAAGCTCTTATTCTGTTTCTTTTTTTACACTCTTCTATCATCATTTCATCTTTAAGTTCATTTTCAGTCAACTTCTTTTTTTTTTTTTTTTAATTTTGGTCCAGGCTACTAAAACAAATATGCTATTGAAGACTCCTGAATGAAAGTCAAACATTCATAAGACTAACCACTTGCTGGGCTGCAGGTAGGTCAGTCAGCAAGGCTGCCACAGAGAAAGATGGTAGTTTCCAGTGAGATTTGGGCACCTGTGGTGCCCGAGTATTTCACTGCCATTTGGACTAATGCTCTAGGTAAATGAAATGTTCAAACTGAGTAGTATTGATATCCAGCCAATACTCGACCTTAAGGCACCTTGCACTTTGTGCAAAGTTGAAATAACTAGTCAACTTTCCTGGATTATATCAGCAGGTGTCTTCCAATGTGTACGTGCTCTCTCTTTCTCCCTTACTCATGATTAGAAAAAGAGTAGTTTATCATTCACAGCTTGTGAATAGAGATGGAGTATGTGTTAGCTCACGTTCAAATCTGATGCCTGTGTGATCCATACAGTACAAATAGTTTAGTATCATCCAACATGCTTACCTGAAAGAGTTTTTTACATATCTTTGAAGTCTGGCATGCTGGCGTTAAATATAGGATATGATGACTGTGTTTTGTTTCACATTTCAGTTTTTCAATCAAAGTGATACAAAGGAAATACAAGGAAACAGATCCCAAGTCTGACTTTGTCAAAGCTGCATTATTTTTTAAGCATACCATGTAAAGCCAGCATGTCTTGTTTTAATTCTTAGTCTATGAGAATTATCATCGTCCTGGGAAGATCATGGAGCAGATCCTCCTAGAAGCTATGCTAAGGTACATGGAGGACAGGGAGGGGGACCGGAGACAGCCAGCATGGCTTCACCAAGGACAAGTCCTGCCTAACCACCTAGTGGCCTTCTACAGTGGAGTTGACTACATCAGTGGACAAGGAGAAGCTATGGATGTCATCTATCTGGACTTCTGGAAGGTCTTGGACCAGTCCTATAACAACATCCTTCTCTCTAAATTAGAGAGACATGGATTTGATGGGTGGACTATTCAGTGGATGAGGAATTGGTTGATGGTCGCATCCAGCGGGTAGTGGTCAATGGCTCAACGTCCAGATGGAGATCGGTGACAAGTGGTGTCCCTCAGGGGTCCATATGGGACCAGTACTCTTTAATATCTTCATCAATGACATAGACAGTGGGATCAAGTGCACCTTCAGCAAGTTTGCAGACAACCCAAGCTGAGTGGTGTGGTGGACACGCCTGAGGGACGGGATGCCATCCAGAGGGACCTGGACAAGCTCGAGAAGTGGGCCCATGTGAACCTCATGAGGTTCAACGAAGACAAATGCAGGGTCCCTGAACCTGGGTCAGAGCAATCCCCCGGTATCAATACAGGCTGGGGGATGTAGGGACCAGAGCAGCCCTGCCGAGAAAGACTTGCGGGTACTGGTGGATGAAAAGCTGACATGAGCCAGCGATGTTGCGCTGGCAGCCCAGAAGGCCAAATGTATCCTGGGCTGCATCCAAAGAAGCGTGGCCAGCAGGTCGAGGGAGGTGATTCTGCCCTTCTACTCCGCTCTGGTGAGAACCCACCTGGAGTAGTGTCCAGCTCTGGAGCCCCCAACACAAGAAGGGCATGGACCTGCGGAGCGGGTCCAGAGGAGGCCACAGAAGTGATCAGAGGGCTGGAGTACCTCTCCTATGAAGACAGGCTGAGAGAGTTGGGCTTGTTCAGCCTGGAGAAGAGAAGGCTCTGGGAAGACCTTATTGCAGCCTTTCAATACTTAAAGGGGGTTTATAGGAAAGATGTGGAAAAACTTTTTAGCAGGGCCTTTTGCGATAGGATGAGGGGTAATGGTTTTAAACTAAAAGAGGGGAGATATAGACCAGACATAAGAAGTTTTTTACGATGCGGGTGGTGAAACACTGGCACAGGTGCCCAGAGAGGTGGTAGAAGCCCCATCCCTGGAAACATTCAAGGTCAGGCTGGATGGGGCTCTGAGCAACCTGATCTAGTTGAGGATGTCCCTGCTTATTGCAGGGGTGGGGTTGGACTAGATGACCTTTAAGGTCCCTTCCAACCCAAACTATTCTATGATTCTATGATCTTACTCAAGAAGTTAAACTATTCTATACATGTACTAATTGTGAAAGTCAATCACTCCTCTCCCACAGCACCTTTTTCTGACCTTTTACTTTCAAAAAGATTTTTGGAAGGGGCAAGCATATGCTGCTGGATAGCTTAAATGGATATTTTGTGTTACCAGTGCCTGTTTTTTAAGTGACTATTACTACAGAAAAAAGGATTTGTATCTTTATGCTCTTCATTCACAGTAACATCAGACACAGCACTCTAAGGTAGCAAATAGTAATGTCTTGAAGAACAGAGGACGGTATCTCAGACTTCCTTAAATAGGTAGGAATAAGACAAGGTGTCCCAAAGTAATCTAGCAGGCTAGCAGACTCAGTGTGATAAACTCCAGGAAAGGGGGAGAGCATGATAGAGCTGCCATGTGGCCCATATTCTATGATTTTCTTTCCTCATCACCTCATGGACCTGTAATATTGTAAACCTAAGAAATGGCAATGTTCAAGGGAGAAGAAAGATGAGAAGAAACAAAGGACAGTACTTCTGAGATTTGTCATGTCTGAGAAATTTTCTTAATGCTTTTTTTTTTCTTGGAAGTAGAGAAGGATTGTTCTCCATTTTCATTTATTTGATTATTCATGTATTTTACAAAACAGGAATTGAGGCATAAAGTAAAAAATGAGTTGACTAAGGGTGCTGGGAATTTCAGCCACAATTTCTTGCCCTTCCTTTGTAACTGCATGAGCTTGAGTACGTCAGGGAAGGTTTTCTATACTTTAGTACTATCCGTACTACTATAATCAAAGAAAATGCTTAGAATTAATCTGGGCTTGCAGGTTGTGTGAGTACCCAAATCCTGTGACAAAATGGACATGAACTGCAAAATGATTTTCAGACTGAGTGATTAGGTCTTGTATCCCTTGTCTGTGGAAAGTGAATCCATCTAGCAAAGATTGTTGCATCCTCAGCTGTAAGGTATTAGCTTTTTATTTTTCAGGGAGAAATTAATGGGAGGTATTGCTGATGGCAAGTTATTTTTGTTGGGTTTTTCTTATGAACAGGACTTCTACTGTTGAGTAAGTATTTCTGTCATTGTGTATACTGCTGGCATTTATTCATATCTACTATTCTTGGAGTATGGCTTCAGTTACACAATTTTGATTCTGAGCCTCTAGAAAGATGTTAATGTCATCTTTCCTGGTATGATTAAGACTACTTTCAGTGTATTGTGTACATGCTTGGAAAATACGATGAGAAGGATACAAACAACATGGAGGGCATAGTGGAAAGGGGAAAAAAGTGCATAAATTACTGAAAAGACTTTATGAAACAGCTTCCAAAGAAAAGACAAAAATGAAAGTGTGCACCCAACTTAGAAGTAATAAAACTGGAAACTTTAGTGCTTATAGGTTATAAATGCCGCAAGAATAGGTTCTAGTCATTCTTTCCTTCAGTGTGATACAATATGAGGAAAATGAGAGTGAGACTTTCCTAATAATACATTTCTGATAGAATTAAACAAAATAGAACAAGCCTCCAGCTGCCTCTCATATGTTTAGCAGAATCTGCAAAATTACCGTGGAGAAGTGGGCTGTGGGAGGCAGGGGGAATGAACAGCTGTGAAGTAATAAACTGTTAAGGTATGGCCCTAAGTATCTGTTGGTTTTTGTGGAGTTTTTGTTGTTGTGGTGGTTTTTTGTTTGTTTGTTTGTTTGGTTGGTTTTTTGTTGTTGTTTTTTTTGGTGTTTTTTTTTTTTTGTTTGTTTGTTTGTTTTTTAAATACATAGTATCTGCATTTATGGTTAGGCTATGTCAGGGTCACCAGTTTTAGAACAAAATTCCTGGAATGCAGAAGATGCTTGCTGGCCTTCTGCAAAGAGAAAAGCACAAACCCCAAGACAGCACTAGTATCTAGGTATTTGTTAAAGCAGGAAATACTAATTTGTGAGTGTAGCACTTAAATAATAGGAATTTACTGTAAAAGGGTGAGACTTGTCGAGAGTGCAAGACGAGTGAGGGGATTGGAATTCTAGAAACACCCCTCATGTCCTGACTTTTTCGCTTGGAGTTAATTGGCTTTAGTAGGAAGCTATGTACCTTCAAAAAACACCATCCTTGAAATATGTAGCAACATATTTTGAGTAGCAGTGTACAAAAAGTGTTTTGGTTCCTTACGTAAGAAGCATTTTGAAATTAGGAAGTAAAATGTGGGTACCACAAACAAGTTGTATTTAACCTATTGAACTGAAGGACTTGAAGTTTAATGTTTCAGAATCACATCTTTTCCTGAGAGGGTGTGATCCTGGAAACACTCAAGCATGTGAGTTACCTCATGCTAAAACAGTTTCAGATTTGGAGTCTTGGATTATATGTTCTGTCCTGTGCTACACGGTTCCTAGCAAAAGTTTTTTCTTACACATTCAAAGGCTGATTGACCTTTAGCAGACCTTCACTATAATATTTACTCTTGGAGTTGAGGTAATTATTTGTGAAAACAGTGAATAAGACAAATTATGTGCATTCCAAATCTAAACACTTCCTTCTCAAAAGTCTTTATAACAACAGCAAAAGTAAGTGCTTCTGAAACTAATAGCTTGTCACTTCACAATTGTAATCCTCATTTATGTGGTTGCTTTATGTAAGATCTTAGTCTGTTTTCATACTTTGTGTTCTGTTAAGCATCCCACAGCTGTGGGCCTTGGGCTTGCAGCAAGAGCTATGACAGAATTTTGAAATTCCATGTCATAGTGAGACACATATGTGACACTGTCCTTGGTTTTGGGCAGAAGTGCATGGTTGGGGAAAGCGTTCTGATCACTTCTAATAGGCCCTCTGCTCATGGAGCACATACTGCAGAACGAGCCTTCACCAGCATTTACATACTAACCCCCCGCCCAAGCGCTCAATAGCGTTATTTATCACTGTTTACTGATCATCACTACACTTCAACATTCTCAATGTAAGCGCTGCGTTTAGGCTATTGAGACATGGGCTAGATTGACTAAAGAATCTGTAGAAATGAGCATTCTTTAGCAGCATCACTGGCAAAAGTATATAGGAAATCATACTAATTTTCCATTAGGTAGATAGTTATTATCTTTGTTTTATTGAAGAGCTTCCTGTAATTGAGTTAACCTCCGTAATTCACATTTCACAGTCTCAGTTCTACTGTGGTAAAAAAAAAATAATTCAGGCAATCACTAATAATGTAGTTGACAATTAACTTCTTTTTATTAAATATCCTCTAGTAGATCATGGATTCCATAAAGCTATTTGTTATTCAAATCTATTTGAGTATTTTTTTTTTTTAGTCTAATTGATATCTGTTTGTACCAGTTCAGTTCTGCATTAGTTTGGGTGCGTGTTCACTATGGTCATTGCCATGTCCATAGTTGAATTTTTAGTCACTACAATTGTGACCAAAAAGTGTGAACAAGTGTTTGTACTCTGAAGTGGTACTTAGCACAGATAATATGCTATTGTGGCTGTTTTTCCTTGGGATCCGAGTTATCTTACTCAGAACTGGCTTTGTTTCTCTACTGTGCCACTTTGTCAAACCCTCAAAATCAAAGTGCTTCTTGAAGTATGAAACTGGTTGTACTAGTTTTGGCTGGGATAGAGTTAATTTTAATTTGTATGGGGCTATGGTTTGGATATGTGGTGTAAACGGTGTTGATAACACAGGGATGTTTTCGCTATTGCTGAGCAGGGCTTACACAGAGTCAAGGCCTTTTCTGCTTCTCACCCCACCCCACCAGCGAGGAGGCTGGGGGGGCACAAGAAGTGGGGAGGGGACACAGCTGGGACAGCTGACCCCAACTGACCAAAGGGATATTCCACACCATATGACGTCATGCTCAGCATATAAAGCTGGGGAAGGAAGAAGGGAGAGAAAGATGTTCAGAGTTACGTGGTGTTTGTCTTCCCAAGTCACTGTTACGCGTGATGGAGCCCTGCTGTCCTGGAGATGGCTGAACACCTGCCTGCCCATGGGAAGGAGTGAATGAATTCTGGTTTTGGCTTTGTTTGCATGTGCAGATTTGCTTTACCTAAAAATCTTTCTTTACCTCAACCCATGAGTTTTCTCACTTTTATCCTTCTGTTTCTCTTCCCCTTCCTGTTAGGGGAGGGGAATGACCAAGTGGCTGTGTGGTATTCAGCTGCCTGCTGGAGTTAAGCCACAACACTGGTGATTTCTTTTTCTTTTAAAATATATGCGGAACTTGAAAATATTCTCTGCAGCATGCGTATATTCCAAGCTGTTGAACACTTAGCTTTGCATTAGGCTGAGTTACCTGCCAGATGGCCAACTCATGCAATGACACAGCTATTTAAAATTTTCCTGCTCATCAGTTCAATATTGCCCTTTGTCAGAGGAGTTACCACCCCCACTGTTCAACCAGTAGAGTCACTTCTCTGTGTGCTCTCTAATTTCCTTCAGGTAGGTTAGCTTAAATGGCTTAAACCAGTGATTTAAGATAAACCAAAGTATTTATCAGAAGTAGAACAGAGAACTCTCACATGATTTCCTCTGTCATCAATGGAAGCATGTAGGTGGTGAGTGTAGTGAAGGAAGAAAGCATTTAATATCCGATGCTGTGGTAAGAAGAGTTGTGCTGGAGTTTCATGCCTCTTAGCTAGCTTTCTTGTAAGCAATATGCAGTTTCTCATCCTTGCAGTCTTTGAACTCCCTCCATGTAAAATCAATAACAGTAGTTGACAGTAGCTTCATTCTTTATTCCCACAAATGGGATGGTGTCATGCCATTAAGGTATAGGGGAATCTACTAATCCCTCAATCCTGTCTTAGTCCATATGACTTTGGTCTGTTTTTATGACAGGATGTTAGTGGTTGAAGAAGTGACCCAGAAGGTTACTTTAAACATGATTTTTTTTAATTTTTTGTCTTGAGGGGCAGGGAGGAATTACTACAAGCATAGTTATTTTATACTAAATGACTGTATCTAACATGGAATTTTATCTACCTTTTTATGACAAAACTAGTTATCCTGCATATCACAAACATGCATGTCTGTCTGCACATGGGTGCTAATAATAAAGTTTATGTGAAGTTATCACAGCCACAGCTTTATCTTTCTATTAAGATACACATCCTGTTTTATCAGAAGCTTTGCCTATACTAGAAAATGTGGTTGTGGTAGGAGGTTGTCAATATCGGTTTATTATTGCAACGGATAATTGAACAGAAAAAAGGATTAAACATCTTCAGTTGCGATTATACATGTAAACTAGTAACTTTCTCCAGAGAGATTCTCTCCCTCGCCCTACCTACCCAACTTGGTCTGAAATGGTTCCTATACTGCCTCTTCTGTGCTATGTTATTCTGGGATTTTAGGTAGGAAAGTCAGGAGGGAATGAGTAAGCATGTGGAGTAAAGAAAATACGATAATGCAGATATCTTTTAACCACATTTTGCTTGTACCTTCATGACATCTTTCAGGTCCAGTAATGGAAAATTTTCAATAATTCAAGAAGCTTTTAGTAATTTGTTTTATTCACTTCAATTATTTCTCATTACACTTATCGGAAGTTTTCTGTTATAACCTTTTAAGAGGTAGCAGTCAGAAGTTAAAGCACCCAGACTCAGGAAAACTGTGGTCCTTTTATCTAGTCAGGAAGGAGATGGGCAGTTTAGGGGAAACCTGTTTGTCTCTACAGTTTCTCTCAATCTCAGTGAATCTCTGACTATGAAAATTGCCTGTCATATCTTTGTTCTTGTGATACAAAACAAGTCCAGGAAAGAGTTAAAAATAAATGCTTCTTTTTTTGTACCTGAAGTTTCTTATCTAGCTGTAGCTGGAACTGGCATAACTACTTTTGCTGCCTCAGTTAATCTCCTCAAAAGGTTCTTGAATATAAAGACTCTAAGGCTCATCGAAGCAGGTGTCAGATATCGAGTGCCCCCATGACAGTCGTTGTGGTTCTGATAATGGCATTTTTATGGGGAGGGTTCTTCGAACATACAGAAGGTGGTTTTCCACCTGATCTGTAATTCCTTTGGCATTGCTGCAAAGACACTTTTGCCATCAGTAACCATCTTCATGAGCTATTGTGGGCTCTTGGGGCTGACTTAGTATGCATTCACCAGCCAGACAAGGTTTATTTGCTATAAATAATTCTTATGTTTCTAAAAAAAAATCATAATACAGTGAAAAATGTATCAAACAACTAAATCTCTTATTTCTCATTGCATACATTGCTTTGGCTTCATTTATAAGATTTCCTAACACTGGAGTAGAGAGGAAAACACCTATGGCTATAAGCAATTTCACTGTAGCAGTCCCATCTCAAAAATCTTAATTTGCCTCCTTTTTCTCAGTTAGTTGCACTTACTGCTTTCTGAGAACAAATGATGATGCCTTATTCCTTTTGTGAGGGGAAACCAACCCTGCATCCTGTTCTCTGAGCAATGTGGCAAAGGACCTCTCCCATGTTTTTGGTCAGTGTCTTGACACATTTGTGTCTTCTGAATCGTTTACTGCCAATCAGTTACATTTATCTTATATTGATGCTATCAAACTACACTGCACTACTTTGTGTAAAATAGATCAGGTTTTGAAGATGCATGTGGGTAGAAGAAGTTGAAATTAACTTCATTCTTTGTTTCTGCAAGACATTTGGGACTTTTAGATTGTGTTGAAGCTTCAAGTGTCTCCAAAAGAAACAAAAAGATGAAGTTATTTATAAATTGAAGAAAAGAGGAGAAAATATAAGAAAAAATAACATAGAAGTAGGAGTAGTTTTAATCATATGCACCAACTTAAGCTTTGGGATATAATTGTCACATGATATCAACTTAATTTGGAATAACTGTGAAACGCAATGCAAAAAATGTGCTGTCTTGTATTTCTCAAGGGTTAGTGTGGATATAAACATTTCCTGCAGAAAGCAGATAATTTAAAAATGTTGACAGCTAGAGGTAATATTATGTAAAGTAGAAATGTAGTGGAATGAGGAATGGTGTTGCTGCACAAAAGCTATATTTGCTGTTTAAACTATTAGTCCTTTAACATGCCATTGAAAGGTCAGTCTTCAAGAGTAATGGAGAAAATATTGGAATGAAGGCTAGGAAATAAATTGCAAAGGATGTACTGCGAGTGCACTCCAGCTCTACCTTGTTCATAAAGTGGTGATAAACTAGCAGCTAGATTTGTGTAATGTGTAATTTTCTCTGAAACCACTGGTGAGTTTTGGGGTTTCTACATGTCCTTATACACTTTTAGTCAACATCTTTCTATATTTTCTAATTTGATTCCATTAGAAAAATACAGTAACAGTGGTTCTTTGCTGCTTTTGCCAACAGGGGACAGCATGAGTAACACCTGCTGAGTGGATGTTCCCAGTGTATGCCAGTACCAGAACTGAGAAATTTGGTCTTGGACAGATGCTCAGCATAAAACTGTGTCCTTCTGCATGGGATTTCTGTTGCCAGTATACATTACATAAAGCCCATCCTACATGAATAGTTCTGATCTAATCATATGAAGAAGACCTATTGATTTTTCTTTTATTCATTAAGGTTAGTTATTTTAGAGACTCTTAAACGAGTTTGCAATTTTTCCACCAGATTTGTGTGTGCTCTTGATTGACCAAACAGTACATATAGCTTCATGGCTGTTGCTGATGTAGTGTCCAGCTTGTCAGCTTTAAGTAATTTGTATTAATGTCTCCGGAGATGTGGTAGTGACACCTCAGCATGAAACTTTTTTTGGTCAGTAGTTCTACGTGGCATGACAGGAGAAGAGGCAATGGTCATGAAATGAAACAGAGGAAATTAAATAAGAAACTCCTTTTTTACTATAATGGTGATTGCATAGCTGAACAGACTGCCCTAAGGGGTATTTTCATCCTTGGAGATCTTTACAACCTGACTGGCCATTGTCCTGCCCTGTGTGCCTGTCCTCTGAGCAGGGGATTGGACTAGGTGATCTCCAGAGACACCTTCCAGTTTTTAAATGTTCTGTGGTCTTGGATCTGTGGACACCAGAAAGTTGTCTGATCAATAGTCGCTGAACAGTGAAAACATGGCATAATAAATATGTTCAGTCAAAGCAAGTGACAAAGCGTTTTTCCCTGTTAGCTTCCATTTAAAGAAGAGAGGAGGTGACAGTTGGAAATAAGATACACAGAAAATACTTAGTTTGAACTTGCTCGTTTTGTAGTAGTGGCAGGGGCCACTTCTGGCTGGCTGAAGAGACATAAAACATGAAGTAGATGTTATGACAGGCTTTTGTTTTTTTATTGATGTGCAAAAGACGATTCCATAATACATTCCTGTGGCTGTCATTTTGTGGGTGTTGAATTTATTTGCTTTCCATAGGTTCTCTGATGCTTTGTATTATTCCAGAAACTGCTTAGATAGAGGAATAAGAATTACTCGGAACAAATTTCACTGATGCTGGGCTTACAGTACAAAGAACTTAGCTATTTCACAGTGCTCTGCCAGTAAGGTTTTAAATCATTGAAATACCTTCTAAAATGAACAGCAATGTTTTTTCAAGTCAGTCTGGGAAATAGAGCATAACCTATGTGCTCTTCAGTTGGTGAGGCATTTAGAGACTGATGATATCCACCAAACAGGGATTTTTTTTTTTCTTTTGGGATCTGATTTTTCATTTTTTGTTCTTTCTTTGATATTGTTACTTTCTCGGCATATATAGATTATAGATTTTTTTGGCTTGTTATTTTTGCTCAGAAAATTGTGGCATAGATCTAGGACTAGAACTGACTTACGTAGTATATGATTTTGACTTTGTAACATCCTTCCTTGTAAGGATGGAAGTCCGTAGGTCTAAAATGCCTATCACAAAACAAATTTCATTATACTGAGAAATGATGTAATGTTTTCAGAAATTGCAAAAATGGAGAATTATTAATTGAAGTTCTTACTCTGGATATGGAATCAAAGTGCAAGATCTTCGTTCCTAGTCTTCTTACTGATTTTTTAAGTGTTTACTAAATTGCATTCATGATGAAAAACTGTTTTAACTGCAAGCTAAATATGTTAATTACGTTAAGTAACCTCAACATTACATTGCTAATACTGATGAACGGATGGTTGATCTTGGTAAAGACTGCATCTGAAAAATAGGTACTCAATTAAGAGATTTGAGAAAGCCTTGTTTTCAAAGTCTTAAAACCTAAATATTTTAGCTGTATTTAAATGAATTCAGAAAATAGAAAAGCAGAATAATCTTCTGAAGAACAGGGCTAAATCATAACACATCATAATGCTACAAGCTTAACACTTTATATCGTTATTCCAGTGGCTGATAGGGCAGGAAATGAGGAATTAATATCAGTTAAATAGTTGAATGCCTTTGTTTCAGTCGTAGAAACAAAAAGTTTTGATGGAATGGAACTGCTTTTTAAGTTTTGAGATCTGTCATAGTTAGTGGCTGAAACTGTTTCACAGGAATCAGATTTCAGATTATAATCCCAGCAGCACTCTTCGAGGTGTTTCTACACCAGAACTCCAGGGCTATGTGAGCTGGCCTTGGGAAGCCTGACTGGAGTCTAGAAGTACCCAGATGCATTCAGTGTTGTTGCTCAGGAGCTAAGCAGTCTTCAGTTAATGCGTTTGTTGTTTCAGACTAGTAGGCATCAGAAATCTTTGTACCCTGATGAATGCTTTAGTTAAAATTTCTTTAGCAATATCAGTGTATCAGCCGTCACATCTAGCTCACTTTCTTGTTTAAGGTGAAATAAAATCAAGTTTAACTTAACACAATGTGAACTTTGCTCCCTAAGGAAACCTTCTGCTATGATCTACTCTTGGAGTAAACATTTTGAACATAAAATTTTCTGAAATGGCTCTCTCTGCAAATCTGAAATGGCAGAAATAAATCTGAAAGCTGCATCTTGGACCTGACAGAAGAAAAATGACTTAAATTCTGCATGAGGAGGAACTTTTCTATCTGCAAAACAGTACAAGGCTGCTGACATAAAAGAAAATACACCCTCCACCATATGTTAGTCTCCTTTAAGGAATCAAACATAGTTTTAAACCATAAAGAAACACTGTATGTAGGGATATAGTATATTGTATGTGGATTCTAAGTTTCAAAATTTTATTGTTTGGCACTATTCAGGAACCTTCCCATTAGTTGAAAAAGAAGAAAAACCATGAGTGTGACTGTTCACTTTAAAAAAAAAAGTGTAAATTACACTAAATTTTGAAAATAGAGTCCTCCTTTACTTAATAAGGAAGCTTTCTGCTTTTTAAAACCAACCGCCAGTCCAAATAATTGAGCAGGGGCAAAAAACCCCCAAAACACCTACACTGAGAAAAGTAGAGTAATGCTAACGTAACAGGACCGCAAATAGAATAACCTCCAAGTTTTTACTTATGAAAGGACGTGCTGAAGTCTGTTCTTCATGTACCTTAAGCAAATACTTGTCTTTCACCTAACGTGTTTAAGTGTGTGCATACGTGCACACAGTAACATTTGAATATAGAGTGTGTTCATGAAGTGAAATGGTAATGAGTTGTTTGTTGTTGTTTATGTTCATCAGACTTCACCAAATCTTTTTTCAACATGTGTGTGACTGAACATCAGTCAGATAGTGATAATCTTAAATCTTGCTTTTGTGGTTAAACTCAGATCGGTGAAGACTAAGGAGTTTCTGTAGTTGATTATTGATGTTAAGAACTTTCATGGATGTTGGGAATACCTTCTGTAATGCCTTTTTTTTGTAAATGGATGGTTTTCCAATGCTCTCAGCTGTTGAAATAGCTTCCTGAAGTGATTTAGATGTTTCTTTTTACTTAAAAGGGTAAGGGTTAATTGGGATTATGTTGTAAGCCTGTACTCCTTTCCTTTTATATAAAATCTTCATTTTTGTCCTGCTCGAGTATTTACAATTTTTTTTGACTTGTCTGCATTTCAAAGGATGCACACAAAGTTTGATAGTCTGTAATTGCTCAAGGCCAAAAGAGTTTCTCATTACATAAATAGTATTTTGGTAAGCTTTTGCTTATTAGTGCGTTATTAGGTCATAATTTCTTTCATTATCCTGAAATGTTTTTGAAAGTATAGTTTTGATTATCTGTGTGCTAGTTTTCTTTGCACCAGGACAGAATATGACGGGTGTAAAATAGAAATATTTCTTTGAAAAAGATGTCTTAGGATGATATCAGTGTCATTTCTATGCCAAAACTTTCACTCTGGTACTGAAATTCAGTTCCCTTACATGATCTGTAGTTATGGATGAAAATTATAAAGAGATGAAGACTAGATATAAGGAAGAAGTTTTTCACAATGAGGGTGGTGAAGCACTGGTACAGGTTGCCCAGAGAGGTGGTAGATGCCCTGGAAACATTCAAGGTCAGGCTGGATGGGGCTCTGGGCAACCTGATCTAGTTGAGGTTGTCCCTGCTCATTGCAGGGGGGTTGGGCTAGATGACCTTTAAAGCTCCCTTCCAACCCAAACTATTCTATGATTCTATGAAAGTTTAAGAAAACTTGCATCCTCAGATTTTACAGTTTTGTCATATGGAGCTACAGTTCAAAGTGTGATAAGTTTTCTGCACCAGTTGGATTCCCTTATGAGTTTCCATTGCCTAGCTCCATGTCCTTTTTTGCAGTAATAAGAGTTGTCAGGATGCATCGTGGGAGATGAGGACAAGCACACAGAAGACAAGGAAAGCTAAATTCTCCTGTTCCTTGTATTCTAGCTACACCTATGGTGGCATGTTTGTCTTTTCAATAACAATAAAATACTCTTCTGGAGACAATAGAAACATTTCACACAAATATGTAATGTTATCAAGTCTTTCATCCCATTGCGAATTGCTTTTTAAAACAAACTATGCTTACGATAAATGTTTTAGTCATTGCAAATTGCAATCCTCTACTTTCAAATGAGCTTTCTAAATTTTCTAATGATGCTTGTGATTTCTTTTTAAGTATATTTTTTCCTCAATAAATTTGCAGCATCCAAGTTTGATAAACGTCACAAATTTTAGGAAAAATGGTAATTATCTCATTTCTGAGAATTTCTGGAAACTAGTGTAACTTACTGGAATACCGTTCAGAACAGACAGACACTGTGTGTGATCAAGTTAACAGAAAAGCATGTCAGGTATAAGGTAAATTAGAAGTTAATGGAAAGAGTATGCAGTGGAAAATCTTTGTAAGAATTGATAAATTTGACTTTCCCATAATCCTGGATTCTTCAGTCTGCAGTTCTGATTAAGGCACCTAAGTAACTGGCCAGGCTTCAGAACAAACTTACTTTCTTGAGTTTTTTTTTACACTAGAGTTTGAATGTTATGATAATCATATTTATTTAGATGCTTTAATGGGATTTCTTAGCTTAATGGAAGCTAAAGTCCTTTCAAAGAGCTTAACTGTAGAATGTAATGGACTTTTCATATTAGTACTTAAAATAATAAACAAAAAATATAGTTTCTCTCATCCGTGAATATGTTTATAGGACTATGCCTTAGGTCACTAAATTTACCTCAGTATTCCTCTACCTCTAAATCATATGTTTCAGGCTGTGGTAGGAAGTATTAAATGTATTTCAGCAGCCCACTGCTTTTTTTTTTTTTTTTTTTTTAACAGCTCTTAATAGAATGTAGCCCTAAAGCTGGCTAAGCCTATTAACCTTTTCTACAAAAGGATTAGCATTTGGATGGAAACAGTTTTTGTAGACGCTTTTGTAAGGTCTGTGACATATCTAGCAAAACTACTCGCAACTGTGGGGTTTCAAAAACTATTTGCAGCTAATAGTAATGTTATCCCTAGAAATAATTACAATTAAATTTCCGTATTAGTTGTGGTTTACAAGCCATTACAGGTGACTGCTATTTAACATTTCTCTTATGCCTTCTCTGAATGCAAAATGGAGAAGCCAAGAAAAAAGCATTGCGAATGAGTGTGCTTGAGGAATGCGGCCAGAGGTGTGTTAGCATTCTGCTTTCTGAAAGGCCTTAACCAGCATTTTGGCTAAATCCTACACCTTGTGGTAGTAGTCCCAGAACTTGCTGTTGGGTTCCCAAAACACTATTTGAACCAAACTTTTGCACCACCAAGATCCTGTATTGATAGGCATTAATGAGGTTGGTTACTTACCTCTGTTCTCAGTCTTCCTCTCCCTAATACTGAGTCAGAAAAGATTTCACAAATATATGGGGCTGTTTTATTGCCAGCTTATGTTCACCTGAGTTTTATTTGCTGAAGACTATTGTAGCAGATGTTTCTCTGCAACTGTGCAGCAGTTGTCCCTGAGATTGGGAGAGTTAAGAATGTTGAATTGACTTACTGACATCTTGTTGTTGCTATTTAGAATAGTATTTAGAATATTAAATTAAATCAAATCAGTAATTTCATTCTAAGGAATCTTTACTGTTATCATTGTCACTTAGGATAAGATGTCTGTGGTTATTTAAAATACAAAGAAGGAATTTGGAAATTTACATCATTGAAAGGTATTTAAGCATAGTGCAAATGGTCAAGAATGGTAACGGTTCCTCCTGCTATTACCAACTACCTGATTATTTTTTGACTCCTTGGCATACAGACTGCTTGTAAGTCTACCTTTAACTTTTGTTGGTTTTGTTCATATGGGACAAATGTTGTTAGACATGTCATTTAATTGAGGAACCACCTGAAGTTAACTGAGGTCATATAGCAGCCTAGGTTCAAGAGGAGAGTACCAGGTTTTAAAAGAAACAGTAAAAATCTGAGAACATCAAGCAGATACGTGTTCAGTAAAGTTCTGCGGTATAATATGAGAAAGAGAACAACATAAAGGATTAAATTTATAAAAGTACTGAAGAAATAAAAAAAAAAAAATTGACAGCTTTCTGTACACAAGTTGGATGTGTCTACCAGGACATCTGCTGAGAGGAGACACGTGTTAAGATTTTGTTGTTAACTTGACATGTGCTTGTGAACTGTTTGAACAAACTGATCTTTATCAGATTCCATCATGGATCAGCCTGGTTTTGTTATGGAGTTATCTTTTTTCTTTTTTTTTTTTCCTCTCCCCACTCAATCCCAAGAGATAAGACTCCTATAAATCTTTCAGTGCTTTTTTTTTTTTTTTTTCCTTTCCTTGTCCCTGACCGCTGAGTAGGCATTTTCAGCAATCAAGCTACTTGGTCTTATATCTAGGAATTTAAATCATTTAAGCGCTTTTTTGGTTTTTGAATAGTAATTTGATGTTTGCCGGTTTTGATTGTTCAAGCCAGTGTTCCCTATCTACCAACAACAGAGTCAGCATTTCTAGAAACACTTGTCAAGGGAGGCAAGGTCTGTAAAAACACAGTGGATTTCAAAATTAATTTGATAATCTATAAACTTATTGCTAAAACTTGAGAGTAATGTAAACATGGCCATGCATTAGGAATTGAACTTTGCTTTCCTATCATACAAACTAGTTGCATGATCAGATAAAGATCACATGCCAGAGGCATGCCAGAGGAGTTTAAGCATGCCGTTTCACTTCTAAGCTGAATAGGTGCAGCTGTATATAACTAAGGTAAAAAGGGAGAGGAGTCCTTTTTCTCAGCAGCGATTTGACTCCTGCTCCATATAAACAGGAACCTAAGCTATGGCCTATTGAGTCAGACTTATGGTCTGTCTAGCCTATTTTTCCCTTGCCCAGTGACAAAAGGAGAAGCCATTTAGCTTGAGATCCTGCCCACTGCCTGCCTTCCATTCCCTCAGTTCGCTTAGCATCCAGGATGATGTTACAGGCATCAGAGGCTACTTCCCTGCCTAGTCCTATTTAAGATCCATTAATGAATCCGTGGTCCTTGAATATGTCTAAACACCTTCTGAACCTGCCATTAGAGCCTGCCATCATAACCTGACAGAAGCAAGTCCCAGAAGTTCACAGCCTGCTGAGTAATTCTTCCTAAATCTGCTATTAAGTGCCCACTACTTCCAATATTGTAGGAATTGGTTGTAACAGTTTTGCCTTTGCACTATACACCATCTTCATAGTTTTTGAAACATGGATCATATCCCCTTCAGGATTTTCCTCTTCAAAATGAAAGATATGAGCTTTTCCTCATAAGGCAGCTGCTCAAGCTGCATTTTGACATGGAGATCAGAACCACCTGCAATGTGGCCTTCTGTTTTGTTTTCCCTGCATCCTTTCTAGTGATGCCCAATGTGTTGTTGGCTTTTTTGTCTGCCACTACACCTCCACTGAAAGATTTCAGAGAACTGCTCGTGGTGGATCCAGAGTTGTCTGCTGGTTCAGAGTTCAACATCACATAGGTATGCTTCAGATCATTTTTTCCTTTTGTTTACAACCTTGCATCTGCCTACCCTGAAGCTCATCTGCCATCTGAGGCTCATACACTCTGCTTAGTGAGGTCCTCGCCGTTGTTACGACATCTGTCTACCTGGAAAAGCTTAGTATTGTCAGTAGACTTGGACATCTGACGGTGCACTTCCTTTTCTGTCATGGATGGTGAATACAATGAGTCAATCACAGCAGTGGTGCCTGGAGGGCCCCAGGACTGACTCTCCTCTGCCCTGAAAAGGGAGCATTAAGCTCTTCCTGTGCTTCCTCTCTCTTAATCAGCTTTTTAGTTTATGGAAGGATCCCCAATCACATGGCAGCTCAGTTTCAGCAGCAATTTGTGTTGTGAAACCTTGTTAAAGGCTTCCTGAAAATCCAGGTATGTTATGTCTGCTGGATGTCCGTGTGGTTATTGACCCACTTCAAGAGCTCTGGCAGGCTGCTGGGCCAGGATTTCCCTTCGGAAAGCCAGACTGGCCCTTTCCAAATAGGCTCAGTGACTGTATGTCTTACTGTAGACTATCCGCCTTACCAGAGATGAAAATCAGACTCAGTAGTTCCTGGAACCCCCTGTAAATCCCTTTTGGTAGACAAGGGTTACCCTGGCAAGCCTAGAAGTCCCCTGGCATGGCTATAGCTTATACACCTTAGTCTGCAGTCCTGCAACTGCTGGGAGAGTTCCCTCAGAGCTTTTGTGTGAATGCTGTTATTCCACATCTAATTTATGCATCTGATTTAATAATTCCTTTTCCTTATTAGAGGGACTACAAACTGATATAGTTCCTCTGCTCTGTCTTCCTCAATGAATGTGTAGGCAATCTCACCATCACCTTGAACGGTTAGGAGTAATGCATAACTTCTCTGCTTATGTCCTTAATGTTCCTGAGTGCTCCTTCTATGCTTTTGTCATATGTAGTCCCAACAGAACCTGTCTGTCTGCTTTTGAAGTATTTAAAACATCTTGAAATCACTTTTCAACTTTCCTGTCACTGTTACAAATTGGTCTATCTATAGATTAAGTTGACATCGTTTCATGCCCAACTCTTTGAGGCAAATGTTCATCTCGGTACAACTGAATGGAGTCAGGCCAAGAGCATTAGACAGAGGTATGACTCTATGTATTGAGGCACCTGGAAGCTGCTAGAGCATACCACACTCTGGATCACTGCTGTTTTCCATTAACAATTTAAACATGGTGACTTTGAGTACCACAGATGATGGTGTAGGAAAAAACTAGTAAGCCTCTGGCATTCGTGCTTTTTTTTAAGGTGGAAGCTTTAGAAGAATTAAATGAGCACTACAAGGACCATTAGACACAGCAAACACTCAGGACAGCTAGGAAAACCAGAAAATCATATATTACTGATGCAATTTCAGCCTAAAGGATGAAAAGAAGGTAAGTCATTAAAATCAGTCAATGATATACAGTCTTTGTCACATTTTTGCTGATGTTCATGGACAGCTTTTAACATACTTTATTTTGGGAAGCGATTTGGGGTTTATATTAACAAAACCTTAAATACATTTTTGCAGTTAAAGACTCAAGCTTTATTTTCCCAGTTTGCTTTTTTCCCTTCTATAAAAGTTATGATTAACTGCCATTTAAGGGTAAATACAGGAAATTCAGATCAATGATTCTATGAACAAACATTTGTCTCGAGCAGTATTTAGGATGTTTTATCTTCAGTGTTTTCCATGTAGCTTTGTGAGACAGATGTTGATTTTTAAGTCCTTTAACAAGTTGCTTCTGTGCCTAAAGGAATTCAGACAGAGACCTTATGTTTGCTGGGAAATTGATGTTTCTGTTTCACTGCTCTGCTCCTAAATGTCACAAATACACGTTCTACATAGAAACTGTGGAGAATCACAATATGAGCTATGAGCTAATATGAATCTTTCCAGAAATATAAATCCCATGGCTCAATCTCAATTTCATTTTATACAAGTTATTTCCTCAGTTCCTCATCTCATCAGTGAGGAGGAAAATCCAGAGCAGTTTTCTGAAGAGCAACTGTTTAATCACAGTAAGACTTAAGACAGTGGAATCTGAGGAAGGTACATATATGCAGTAGTAGTACAGGGCATCACTGTAGCCGTACGGAAGTACTGCGTGAGACATTTGTGGAGGTATGTTTATCTGTTTTCTTTTGGTGTACTCGGGATTTCTAACTTATACTAGCTGATCTGTGATACCTTTCACCTGATACTCAAAATAGAGCTAGGTATCTACCTACTTCTCTGTGTCTCACCTTGTTGGAACATTCAGGTAAATACTGCCTGGGAGCTGTTGTAAAAAAAAGTTTATTTAACCTTTCTTATATTTATTTTACTTAAAACTATCCTCTACTTTGTTATCTATCTTTTTTTTTTTTTCATATTTAACAATCCAGAAAGGAGAGCTTTTTTTCCCTTTAGAAATTCTGTACAGCTAGAGAAAGGCCAGCATACTAAATTTGAGTAGTGGGTCTCGTGTGACAGTTGCACATTCACGCTGGAGTCGCATATGAATGAATACAAGGAGAAAATAAACTTTACCTCATGAATTCTGATTTCTAGGAATCACTTTTACATTTGCTGAGCTGGCACCTGTCACAGGCAAACACTGCTTGGTTAATATAGCTAACCAAATCAGGATCAAAGGGGTTTAATTAATTTAGTGATTTATTAATGATGCATAATTAGCCAGCAATCAGTGAAATACACATTTGGGATCAATATGACTAATACAACAGATGAAACAGAATACTAAAGGGTTCTAAAGCATTAATAAACTTTACACATTCGAAACTTCCTTTTGCAACTAATCCTTGCCGTTACAGGCCCCCACCCCTGTTCCCTGGGTGGTGTGGGTTACAAGCGTGCGCACCCTTTCTGGGGCTGTGGTTGCACACAGCTGGAGGACATGCGGGTGCTCCAGCCTTCTGTGTAGTTGTGCTGCTCCCTGTCCTGTCAAGTGTATGATATTGACACTATTAAGAGGGTGGATTGGAGAAACATCAGAACAAGATTCCCAATCCTGCTCAGGATTTGGATGGATGGCTTTATAGAGATTGTACAGTCTTGTCTGGAATAATAAAGGCTCCAAGCTTAGCTAAATCCTGCATCCTGAACATGTGCTAAGGGAAAACGTTAGCTGTGATGGTGAGACTTTTGTTCTTAAAACATTCATTTCACAAACCCGTTTAAACTAATTGCAGAGTAACTCTTCAGAAAGCAGTGTCCAGCAGAATTTCATTCTGTGAAATGTACACTGATGTGACTGTCGTTATGATTTACCCACTTGTTTTTTGTCATGTCTTTTCCCCATCTCGATCGCAATTTTGTGACCTTGTCAGGAACCAAGAACATCTGTAAGTAGTTTCTGTAACATAAATATAGCCCGACTGAATAGCTGAACTTAGACAAATAAGTAACTTTTATAGGTCAGCAGAACTATTTTATTTTTAGCTTAATTTAGGCCGCTCAAAGTGCAAGTCTGCTACTAATTAATCATTGTAAGTAGATATCTTTATAGACATCGTAAGTTAGATAAAATTGCCTCAGTTTTTATAGTACCTAAAGTCTCAAGAAAAACATCAGATTGCTTTATTTAAAGTATGTCTAGCGGTTCTGTACCCATAAAACGTGCATTGCTTCAGTGTGCTGTGATACGTTATAACTAGCGAAGAAATTTTAAATTTATTTCTACCCTTTTATCTGTAGTCTCCTATTGTTATTATAATAGTGCATTAACACATATTTTCCTGCAATTACTACATTTAATTTTAAATGTGCCTTCTGACATTTTCTGCCTTCAATACAAAATAACCTCACTTCATCTATTTGATTTACTGACATGAAGAACACAAAATATATTGAATTTTCTTATCTGAACTTTTTCATTTATTTGCACATTGAAGAAAACACCTTAAAAATGTGACTAGAATAACCGTTTGCTGAAGTGGGCAACAAAAGCTTGAAGACATTTGATGGGAAGTGAAGAATTGCATATCAAATGTCTAATTTAAATATTTCTAATGCTGGTATTTCTGATATCCTGCTGCTTAAAAGTTATTAAATCTGCTACTCTTCATGGCCAAGATAACAGGAGACAAAATATGAAGCGAAATGGAGTTTTCAGGATGCAATAGCATAGTTTTGGATGCATTCTAAAAACAAGAACTGCAAAGTTTCTTTGGGCCCCTCAAGTAAAACTGCTACAAACCCACAGTTGACAGTTTAATGGGTTTAGGTAGGAGGATGAGGCTGTGGAAAATCAAGATTGATGGTACAGAAACCCACAGATGGATTCAGCTACTGACTCTAAAGATGAACAATGGCAATCGCGTTGGTGACTTACTGCTAGAGGTACGTATTTTGGTCATATCTAGGGCTTGTATAACAATGAATAGTCAGAAGATAGATTTAATTCCCAGATGCGTTAGCCTACCAAGTCAAGCCTTTACTGTGTTTATGTGAATAAAAGCTGTATTATCTTTCTTTTCTTTTCCTTCTGAACTACTTGCAGGGATCAGTGTTTGGTTAACCAAGACTCATAATTGAGCTTTTCATAAAACTTAGGTGAAAAGCAGTCAGAACCTACATCTGATCTGTGTGTGCTGGGGCTCTGTAGGATTAGAAGGAAAATGGTCTTGACTTAGCTCAGACCATCGTGCCTGGGGTGAGCGTGCAGAAGGAATCGCATTTTGTATAGTACTTTTGGTCGCAAAATGGTGCGAATCTCCTTTGTAGCCAGGAGCTAAGGGAGGCGGGCTCAGTAAAGCCATGCTTTTTCACTTCTGACAAATTGCAAGGACGTTTGTTTCCAAGATACCAATGTTTGTTTCACTGCTTCCTGAGATACAAGGGAAGGATTTTTAAAGGTTCATAGTCAAAATAGTACTAAGGATTGCAAGCAGTTATTTTTTAAAACCTTTACTATGAGACTCTTCAGTAATGTTAATGATGTTGCTTGTCTTTGTTAGATATTTAATGGACGCTTAATTTAACCCGCTGAAGTACCCTCCCAGATTTGCTCTATCTGGCGTAAATCATGCCCTCTTCAAAGCCAGAGTTCTCTTCCTAACTTCAGTAGGACCAAATTTTCATCCTCGGAACTGAAAACAGAGTAAGATATTTGAAATTCTTCATAATACTCTGATTGTCTAATCTTTCAAGAAAGTTTTGGATGACTGATTTTTATTTTATTTTATTTTTTTTAAAAAAGGACATTAGGGTCTTAGGTTTTTGAATTAATTTTTATCTGCCCATTTTAAAAAAATTACAATCTTCTATGTCATCTTCACATTTTATTACTTTGTCTGTTTCCAAGAAGATGGTTTTATTAATGGGTAAGATAGGAAAAAGTGTCATTATTATAATTATTATTATTATTATATTATTATCACAGTAATAATAATTATAGTTATTGTTATAATAAACATTATTTGACATATAGTATATAACACCCTTGGTTTTGTTTCATCTTTTATAGAATCATAGAAAGGTTTGAGTTGGAAGGAACCTTTAAAGGTTATCTAGTCCAACCCCCTTGCAATGAGCAGGGACATCTTCAACTAGATCAGGTTGCCCAGAGCCCCATCCAGCCTGACCTTGAATGTTTCCAGGGATGGGGCATCTACCACCTCTCTGGGCAACCTGTTCCAGTGCTTCACCACCCTCGTAAAAAATTTCTTCCTTTTATCTAGCCTGAATCTCCCCTCCTTTAGTTTAAAACCATTACCCCTTGTCCTATCACAGCAGGCCCTGCTAAAACGTTTTTCCCCGTCTTTTTATAAGCCCCCTTTAAGTACTGGAAGGCTGCAATAAGGTCTCCCCAGAGCCTTCTCTTCTCCAGGCTGAACAACCCCAACTCTCTCAGCCTGTCTTCATAGGAGAGGTGCTCCAGCCCTCTGACCATTTTTGTGGCCCTCCTCTGGACATGCTCCAGCAGGTCGATGTCCTTCTTGTGCTGAGGACTCCAGGTGGGGTCTCACCAGAGCAGAGTAGAGGGGCAGAATCGCCTCCCTCGACCTGCTGACCACGCTTCTTTTGATAGATACAGTCGGCTTTCTGGGCTGCAAGTGCATGTTGCTGGCTCATGTCCAGCTTTTCATCCACCAATACCCCCAAGTCCTTCTCTGCAGGGCTGCTCCCAATTCATTCATCCTCCAGTCTGTACTGATATTGGGAATTGCCCCGACCCAGGTACAGGACCTTGCACTTGGCCTTGTTGAACTTCATGAGGTTAGCATAGGCCCACTCCTCAAGCCTGTCAAGGTCCCTCTGGATGGCATCCCTTCCCTCAAGCGAATCAACTGCACCACTCAGCTTGTTGTCATCTGCGAACTTGCTGAGAGTACACTCAATCCCACTATGTTATTGATGACGATATTAAACAGTATTTGTCCCAGTACAGACCCTTGAGGGACACCACTCATTACTGGTTTCCACTTGGACATTGAGCCGTTGAGTGTAACTCTTTGCACTTGGTCATCCATCCAATTCCTCATCCACCAAACAGTCCATCCATCAAATCCATATCTCTCTAATTTAGAGGTAAGAATGTTGTGGGGAACCGTGTCAAATGCCTTACAGAAGTCCGTGTAGACGACACCCATAGCTCTTCCCTTGTCCACTGATGTAGTCACTCCACCATAGAAGGCCAATAGGTTGGTCAAGCAAACAGGAGAGTTCAGTTCTGCATTTACATTTTTGACAATATTATGTTAATTGTGAAGAATTGTGCATAATCCAGGGTTATTATCATGAAGTGTAAGCAATCAGAGTTCAGTCTGTAACTTTCTTGTCTGAGTCTTATACGTACATTAAGTCAAATTTTATAAATTTGTGAATGAGTAATACTTTGTGTACCAGATTAAAAAAGTATGATGAAAAGAGGCAGAACCAAAGCTGTGCTGTCGGTCTGCCTTTGGGTTTTCTTTTGGGCATGGAACCAAAGTGATAAATCTGCTGCATGTGGAGTCTAGCTGATTTGTGATGATGAGCTTTCAGGACTTTTCTTTACATTAAAAAAGAGAAGGTACAGAATATATATCCTGAAAACTACTGCTAATATAAAGGTTCTTTTCATTGCAAGTGCTTCATGTTTCAAGATGTTAAAAAAAAAAAAGTTACTGAACAACCATCTTTGATCTTCTGACAAAGGTTTTGATGAGTAGGAATAAAGGATATTAGAATACATTCAAAAATAAGGAGGATTAAATGCAGTATCTCGAGTGTTACTCAGTGAATTAGATGTTAAAAATTAGTCCTTTTAAAGAAATTACACAAGAGAATAAAAGGTAAATTATTTATGTTGGGTTATGAGGCTCTCAATTAACTTCAGTGCTGGGAGAACATGATGGACTGTTTCATCTACTTTTGAGCTTCTCTTGAGAAAAAAAAAAAAATTGAAAAAAACCCAACAACAACAAACCACCCCCCAAAAAAACAACCCCACAGGAAAAAAACCACAGCTGAGTTAAAATTTGAAGCCACAGTTGAATAACCTGGCTTGCTGGGAGTTAAGGTATACATTTATGCTATATCACATATGTCACTGTGTTAATAGTGTGTTTGAAATTAGGTATGATTACACAAAGACACTCTAACAAGTATCCCTATGATGAGTTTATCTTTCTGAACTCCTGAAATATTCTGCATCCTAAAACAGTGAAAGTAATGACTTCTTAAAAAAGATGTTAAATTTGGTTGCTGGTGTTGCAACTTTGTGAGGATAGGTAGCTAGATTTTATAAGTATTAGATCATGTGAAGATAAAAAAAAAAAAAAAAGTCCCTTTTCAGAAGTGCTTAGATTGCTGTCCTCCATTGAAATCAACAAGAATTAGGTGTTCAGACTCAGGTATCCTACACAGTTTTGTGACCTATGCCCAGATGTAAGAAAGAAAATGATGCATCTGTGGTCACTTTCAGCAGAAGCATCTGACTAGAAATAGCTGAAAAAAACGGTCTGCTTATCTTTTTGTATCCTCAGACACTAGTCCTTCTTCAACATCTTCATTTCCATTGTGGCGTGTACTCAGAATCACCAGTGCCTGGGTAAAATACGTTGCTTGATTTGAAATATGCATAATCAGGTTTTCTACAGCCGTCTCACAAAAGATCAACTCTGACAGCCACGTGGCTAGGCTAGACCTAAAATGAGGAAAAATTTTGGATTTACATCCCTTTTTTACAACTGGAAGTGTTTTGATTTTTTTTTTTTCTTCTCATTTCTGGAAAACTACCCTTAACTGTTGGGTGTACAGCCGGAGGGGTGGCCCCTGATTTAGTTTCTGGGCAGAGGGAATGAAGTATCATTCAAGACACCTGGTCTCTCACTACTCTCCCAGTGGTGTTCGTGCCTAACCGGGCCCTGGGTCTCCAGCTTGCCTGTCCTCTTGCCTCCTTCTCTTGCAGCACACAGTCTGTTCACAGCAATGACAGTGGCCATTTTGAAATGAGCAAGACTTTCTGCAGTAAAAAGCTATTAAGAAAAATAATGAGGAAAAAAACAGTAATTAAATATTGGGGTTTTTTTTTTAAATCAGAGTGGGTTTTGGGTCAACCATGTCAGTAATCCTATAAAAAAAACCAGTGAACTTGGTATATTTTTATAACGGTGAGATCAAGTCCCATATAATATTTCAGATAAGTGGAGGAAGACAGAACATTCTTAAATCTGCTGCTGCTTTTGCTTAAGAATAATCTGAAAATATTTTTTTCCCCAAGTATGCTAATATGTGTTTATATAAATTCTCTCGGCCTCATGGGAATGTACCAGAATTAATCTCCTTTTAATGGTTGTTTCATAAGGCAAGCTAAACCAGCACAGTAAATGTAAGAGTGTATAGAAGGTGATGATTGAACTAACTCTTATGAAGTAGTTGTGTTGTAAGGGGATGTAATGAATGGGCTTTAAACCCAGCTACTCCAAGTACAAACTGGCTATTTGGCATAAAACCTGAGGATCGACATTTATTTGGGAGTTGTAAATGATGATTGAATAAATTCCTTTAATTACAAATAATTCTTGCAAAGGTGAGGAAATGGAATAAATGTGCGTCTCAATGTACTCCTTTGTTAGCATTCAGAGTTATAGAGGCAACCTTCTACAGAGCCCTCAAACCTTTGCAAACTATGCATTTTCTCCTGGCTCATATGGTTGTATCGCATTAATTTACTTTCATTGACATTACTTTCACACTCCAGTACTTTTTTTGAATAGTTACCTAGAAACAAGATTGAAGAGCCTGAAGGGCTTTTAACCGAACCTACTGTTTGGTTATGAAATGTATGAAAGTGGAAATGTATTGATACATTTGGGAGATAGAGCAGGTACTTCTAAAACAAGGCCAGTGCAGTGCTTTCAGCTCATCAGCCTGTTCTCTGTGGATAAAGAGGGAAAGATACAAATATCAATGGCTTTCAAATTAGGGATAATAGCAGTATTTTGAGGATGCCAGATGTTTTATTCCTGAGTATCCAGAAAGGTATGGTGATGAGCAGTTTTGGTTTATTAACTGTTTTTTTTTTTCATGATAATCAGTGTTCTAAACACTTTTGGAATTGTGGCCCAAAATTGCTCTGTATTTCAGTGTTGGTTTCACTGAGCAAGGTTTAAAAAACATTAGTTTTACTTATTCAAACATTTTAGTAGGCAGTTCTTCTTAGCAAGCTAAGATCTGGTGATTCGTGACAATATTCATCAGTGAGCATTTAAAAAACCCATGCAATTTAAAGATTAAATGGGTACCATAGCTATGATATAGGGAATATGCAGTTTGGAAAGCAGGCAAACAACAGAAGGGCTATAAACATAGCTTTCTCCTCAGCCAGAATTAGGAAAGAGTTGCAACAAAACTCATGCAAATATTTATGTGAAAGTAATAAAATTTCTGTGCGGTTCCCCTAATGAGGTCTGGAATCAAGCTGGCCAAATAATAATTCATGTGCTCTCACCGTCAGTGATTAATTTCAAGCGTTCCTTCTTCCCTAAAAATGACATCGTGTCTTAGAATAGTATTAGAGTACAAAATCTGTTTCAAGAAGCAGAGAAAATTGTCAGGAGGATTTTCTGCCCTTCACTAAGACAAATTCATGTAGGTTTACTGGCACGCTTGTTTCCCCAAGTCTACTAATTTATTTGGCTATCCAAATGGAATAATATTAAGTGTATATATATATTTAATAATAGGACTATGGAAAACTATTTACCATAGGCGCCCAGATGAGGTGTCAGGAATGTGAAGCTTGGCTTGTCAAGGTGAAGATGGTGATGAGCGGTTTGCCATACAGGCGACCACGTCTGTGAAGTGCTGGTTTCCTCCTAACAGAGAGGAATAGCCACAAAGGCTAAGTCGCACCTATAGCGAGACGTGACTCCATTACGGTCTGAAAATAAAGGGAAGGCTTTAACAGTGTTCGAAGTGCTAGTACTGGAAAAGGGAAGAGTTAATGTATTACCTGAGGTTCTTCCAGTGCCTGGAGTTTTTGGACTGTGGCTGCGTATAGTTTCAGGTACAGTAGTTTTGATGATTGCATTGTTCTTTACTAAAATCTTCCAAGGGGAAATTACTGGTTTACAGCTACTTGGGGGATTTTAACAATCCCATTAACAAAAAGTTACGCACTTTGCGCAATGATTGTACCTCTGAAGTCACACGTGCTTGTTCAAACTAGCTTTAACCAGTTCTTCAACAGTACCTTAAAAGCTTCCTGATGCCTAGCCTAAATGAATCCATCTAAAAGTGTCAAGATTTTACTTTAACATAATTCAGATGTAATTAAATTAGCTTTCTTTTAGTTATTTGCCAGAACTATTTTATCTCTATTCAGGAAAAAATATGAATAGGAAATGCATTGTCTAGATGTACTTGTCAGTAAAGCATGACTGTCTCTTCTGGTTTTGTATTTTGATTTTAATGCAGTGCTAAATAGAACCAAGCACTTAAAAATTGCATACAAATATTCTGTATTCATCATAGCTTCCAAAATATACTGGCGTTTTCACTTTGTTAAAAGAAGTTATGTGACTAAGGACCATATAGTCTAACATAGCAGCATTTATTTTAATTGTCTTTTCAAATTTCTACTGTTTCTGTAGTGGTCTTTTTCTGAAGGTTTTCAGTTGCCCAGGAGGGTAGTTTGTCAGCTGGTTCTGAGAATGGATTCTGCTGGAATGAGGACATTATAAAGGTCACTCTTATTCTGAACTGTTACTACAAAATGTACCTACTTCGGTTGTTCAGAAGCACTGTAGGAAAGGAGTAAAGCTAAGTGACGAAGTAGGAGTGTCTGCTATTTTTTTCATTGTGCATCTAAGCTACTTAAATTTCTGTGTATAGCAAGACTCCTATAAAAATTGTGTCAGTTTATAGAGAATTTGAGAAAACAAAATCAAAGAACAATAGAGTGAATTTTCCAAATGAGAAATCCTTATTAGTTCTAATTTAATTGACTTTTGTGCTTTAATAATTGGATAAATTACAGAGAAGTTTTTAGTTCTTTGTCAGAGTATGTGATCTCTGAGAAAAGAATGTGTGGGCTTTTACAGAATTTTTTGTGTAACTTTGAGGTTCCTCGGTTGAGTTGAGCAATAGTCTTGTAAAGTTGCTGGAATAAGAATTGTGGAAGCGCTTAAAGCAAGTCAGGTAAACATTAATGAGCATGTTTATTATAGTGTTTATTACTTAAAGTGTAGTTAATAATTTAAGGAATGACACGTATCTTCTTCTGTTAGTTACCATTGACAAATAGCATTAGGAATTTTTGCGGTGGATGGTGCTGTTACCTGTGTGTGTAAATGCTGCCTTAAGCCCAGCCACAAAACCTGTTTCACGTTAGTGGGTGACTTTACAAATGAATAAAATTTTCCGCAGCAGTCCAAGTCCTATTGTGTTTGGTAGGAGAGGGGCCTTCATGCTGTATATTCTTCTCTAATTCTTACATCTATGTTTATACAAATGTGTTTTACATCTGCATTCTCCCAACACTTGCAGGTGAGATGATCATAATATAGATACATAGGGGTGTATGTGTTTTCAATAACATTTTTTGGGGGGAAGAAAACCTCAAACTAAAATGAGTCAAAGCATTGACCCATAAGTGAAAACTTCCTTCTCTGACTACAATGCCAAGATGCTTATTGCTGTGGGTATTCAATGTGGCATCCTGTTTTGCCCTATGGATGCAGAAGACCATTTGATAACTTATTTTCAATGATTCATCAAAATTAGAATTATTCAGCCTGGCTAATTAAAATTTTGATTATTGAAAACAAGGATTCAGAGAATGATACAGTTTAGGCTTTACATGGGAACCCTGAGAAAGGAGGGTAAAAAAACCCCAAACCCTAATTTCTGTGGAGCTCCAGTATTGCAGTAAGAACATTTGAGGCTGGTTTCCAGTTTGTCAATATATCAGCATTCCATGGTCATGCGGTCTTATCAAGATCACTTTATTTTAAAAAAATCTATAAGAACTACTCCTATCCCCCAAAGTAATACAGAAAAATGGAATGCTAATAAAAGGGAGGAAGAGGAAGTTTCAGGTTTTGTATCTATGTGCAGAGTTTCTCAGTCTCAGCTTACAGCAATTCTAGGATATTGATGATGAATTTGTGCTCTACGTTGTGGTCACTCTTTACCAGTGGATGAAATGAAAAACATCTCCCTTATGGATGTACTGAGTTAGATTCCCTCCCCGCCTTTTACTGCCCCCCAACTCCTGCGGGTAATATACTACCTGAAGCCAGGAAAACATCTCTTACAGTGTATTATGCAATTGTGAGCTACCATTATCATATTTTAGAAGCATCATAACAGTAAAAGCCTTTACAAATGCCATACATCTATAGAGTTGTAACACTTGTACTCAGACTACTCTTGCTGTTTTCTGGTGACTTTCTTATTGACGGGGAACATAAGTCAGATATAAATAGCATTTAGCCCTTTTAATTGCTATTATTAATGTATTTTGCTGTTCCATGAGGTATGCAGTAGCACTTTTATGGAGGCTTAAAATCAGTTCTACCATAAAATAGTAAGTGCATCATACACTCAGTGGTTTAGATTTGGTGCACAGGCTTCATCAAAACATTCAGGCATCAAGAAAACTGAATAAGGTGTTGCTCTGGCAGCTGCTTTTTAAAACATTTCTTCTTCTAGAGGAAGAAATGTGTCCAACTATGAAAATGTTTACTTTTCCTGGCATCTGAAGCCATGGAGACTTTATTTTCATAAGCAAGTGCAAGGCTAGCAGAATTATTATCCCAGCTCCAGTTGCCAGCACAGTTTGTCTTCAGTGTTTTGTACCATTGGGGAAAGCAAGTGTGTAATTCTTAGCACTGCCTCTAGCAGGAGTCCTTTGTTTTCTCTGGTAAGAGAGGATAACCTCATGGTAGTTTAGCCAGCTTCCTGAAACTGTAACTTCTTCCATAACCAGCACTGCAGGTGAAGAATTGGTTGATTGGTTTTGGTATTTGTTTTTATGGTCCTGAGACAAGCCCTGCGTCTTTCTGAAGTTTACCGAACAGAAAAACATGATGGTCTTTGGCTAAAATCAGAATTATCGAATCAGCCTTAATCATGACTAATCGATTAAATCTTTGTGAGTCAGACACTATATCCAACTGGAGTTTGAAGACTCCTTTGCAATGGGTCCATTTAACTGAGCCCGATTAGATTTACATTGTCAGCCATTGAATTGTTTTCCAAGGTTCCAACTCTGTGCAAATTGATATCAAATTATATAGTCTTTGTAGTGAATTTAAGACTGTCTTCTTTTGTGAAGCAATTTGACATTGCAACTCTGGGATTAACATACTAAATTCTAAAAAGGAGGATTTCTATCATTTTAGTTAAATAGATACACCTGTGGCTATATGTTTTTTCACAATTTGCAATTTATAGTGTTTAATAGAAACATTCAATTGTAGTAACTTTTTTTTTTTTCCCCCTGGGCTTATACTACAGAAATCTTTGAAGAAATCTTTAAATCTATGAAAGTGTCTGGCTTTTTTGGTTCATGCATGTGTTGGCAGAATCAATAATGTTCTCAGCCTGCTTACCCCTGAATCAAATGTCATGGTCTCAGATTTAGCATTTAAACGTAAGGGCTACCATGATTTCAAAATGAAATAAAAGCCACTTGATTCATGATGTAGAGTCCGTCCAGGTCTGCTTTTTACTTTGGGAGCTTGTAGGACTGACACTGCAGATTGCATTACTGGCAAGGATCCAGATCTCTCGGCAGAACTTGATGGGATTTAATGGAACTGATAATTAGGACATCTAACCCTGCCACTTAGACTGCTGCAAGTAGTGTCTTGGGGCCAGCTCAAAATGTGAAGGAAGGTCCTGTACAAGCAGGGGAGTTGTCTTAGCACCAAGCTCATCTACATAAACTTGGGGAGAAAAGAGAACACCTTTATATACTTAACATTGTGGTTTCGTTGGTGATTAGTAGCCATTTATTTGTATATCTAAGGATTACCTCACTTCCACAAATCTTCTGAAGGTCTTCCAAACAAAATTTTTAATCTCATCTAATAGATATTTATTTCTCTATTTGCTTTTAAGCACTTTACCATCTCACACTACAAATAGGAACAGATATTCATTAAACTGGACACAGGAAAATGTGTAAAGAATTAAGAAACAAACAGTGAAGACCAAAACTACTGGTGATGTGCAAGAAGAATGCAATGGGACTAAACCATTGAAGATGTGACTGTCAAATGTATTCGTATTAGAAGGTATCTACTTGGGGAATTTACCTTAAGGAAAAGGTTTTGCATTTGTGCTTTGCCTCAGTGATCATCTTTGGCTCCATAGCAGAACAACTTCACCTGCTTTATTGGTAGTGCCAGGCAGTATTTTAGTGTAAGTTAATATTGAACTGAGGTATTTATCATTGGATTTAGAAGAACATATGTGGATTCCACCATGAACTCTCCTTCTCTCTTGATTGCAGGAGTCCTTTCCCCTTTCTAGTCCCTGTTGATCAGAATTCCAGGTTTCTCTTCCGCCTATGGGCAAGGTTGCAGATAATAACCCTCCTTCATCACATGTTACACTATTTCAGAGAACTGATTCATTGTGTGTAGTTCGTATGAGAAAACAAGGAGATTAGTAACTGTAGATAAGAGGTAAATATAACAGCATTCACTTGATAATAAGAAAACATATAATTGTATTTAAATTGAGCTAAGAGAAATGTAGTTTGGTTTAACTGAAGGCTAGATACAGCTTTCATATCACATTAAATTCATTAAAAAACGGAAATTGGTTTATTATTTAAATTAGTGATGGGAGTTCTTTAGTGCTCCATTTTCAGTTTGTCATCAGTTAAAGACAGTTCAATCTATTTATCACTACATTAATCTCATGCTAATGAGGTTAACATAATGAGTAACCCAGTATTTTATTATATTAGGTTTATTTGAATGCCCAACTTGAGTACATCTATATTTAATTGAAACAGTAATTGGGGAAAGGTCATAGGTTAGAAATGAGACTGGAAAAGGAACTTCCCTTGCATTGCATGTGCAGTTCCCATTTTTGGTCACAGAAAGATAAATTCATCAATTTAACTAGCTGTAATTTTAGTCTTAAACATAAACAAGCAAACAAACAAACCCAAAGTAGGTAGTGGTGCACCTCTGCTTAAACAGACAATATGTCTGCTTTGGTAAATTATTGTTTTTCTACCTTTGCAAGGAAAAAAAGGGTTTATGGTTCTGTAGTGAAGAGGATTGATGTTCAGGAGTTGCTGGAGCAGCTGTTTCTCGGAGCTCAAGATCCTACCTGCAACTCTCCTCCTTTAAGATCTTGCCTTCCTCAACTGATGGCCTTGCAGCCCAAGCAACAAGTACCATGGTCTTCTAGAGAAGCAAGATTCTGCTACAGAGATGCCTGGGGTGTTTTGCACGCAATCCTGAATCAGCCACTTGCAGCATCTGCAGTGGGAACCAGAGTGGTGTGTCCATTCATTTATTTTGAATGCAGATGTCTGACTCAAGCACAGTGGTACGATGCTTTTTGAACAAAACAGGAACAGAAAATGGGGATATGATGTTATGTCCGAGATTGCCCTTTTGGGAGGCTTCAGCAACAAAAAAACTCTACTTTGCATTAATTTTGAAGGCTAAACTTTTGCTTAAACTGGCAATGCATTTGTCCCCACTAAATGAAAGTTGTATGACTGGAGGAAAAAACCGCATACCTCAAAAACCTGACTCGGCAGCATCTTTGAACTATATAAAACACAGTATTAGTACATAAAACAAGTATGTTCACTTTGAAAACTATTACTTCTTGAGGGCCCTATGTACAAAACCCAAATAGCTGCTGGACTGGGGCATCAGTTGAGCTGAGAGCCAGAATACAAGGCTTTCACTTCTATAGGTGGGCCTCTGCACTGTGGTAAGACATAATGATGGATTGCAATAAAATGACTAATTGGAGAAACAAAGATGTACATATATGTTGTGAGAAATGTAAGCATTTCTTGCATGAAATTTAAAATGAGGAATTTGTACTTAAGGATATTTACCTCTATTGCTGTCTTGCAGTAAATCCTACATGACCACAAGGATTTCTCTGCATAAAACTTATTGCAGAATTGAGATTTGACTGACCAAATTTGTTTGGTAACCCCGTAATATTTCAGAGTAGTTCTGTGTCATTTAATGAACTGATAGGAAGATATTTTGTGTCATATGACAGCTGTAATGACTGCCACTAAATTTTTCGTATCACCTGTGCCTCACGGTGACATCTGTGCTTGCCAATAATACAGTTTTTCTATGGTAAATAGCTTGTAATGGCTAGCAAATACTGATTCTTAACAGGTTCTTCTGCACACCAGGCTGTTAAGGAGCACAACAAAAAAAAATAACTATGCTTGTCAAACACTAATTAATTTTCACACCACCATATGAAGGAGCTAAATTCAATGAGGTTAATTTTACAAATGGGAAAGTGAGGAAACAAGAGTTTAAAAAATGTGCAAGAAACTGTCAAAGCACGTTGATAGCAGTGCCAGCAATAATGACCATGGTCTACATTTTCAGAAATAGATACTTATTAAAAATTTGGTTTGGTTCTGCTTTTTAAAAAGTGTCTGCTCAGCACTTTCTGGAGATTATGAAGTATCATGCTGCTTAAGAAAATGGAATCACCTGAAGTAACGTCACATTATAAAAAAACCAAATACATCTGCCCCAACCCCGAGAACTGAGATATTCCAGTTTGTTACTGTGTACTATAACTACAAAAACATTTTGTCTTTTCAAAATACTTAACAAGATGCTGCAGACTTTTAAGACTGCACTTAACTAGTTCTCTTAATAGTGAAACTTAAAAATGTAGTGTAATGAAAGTCATGGTGTTAACTTTTTATTTATTTGTCAATGCTCTTAGTTTCTCCAATATTGACAATAGTGGTAGACGGACAACTTTCAAAAGTAAGGAAAAGATGTAAGTAATTATTGCTACTTGTATTACAATTGCTAGTTACATATAGCAAATATAAGCCATAGATGTTTTGATTTACCATGCTACGGTATAAGTAAGACTGTTTTGTGGAAACTGTATGGCTACTAATTCACATAATGATTTGTACTTTTGCTATCATTTAGATTGTGGTTTGTGTTGTAAGACTGATTAAAACAGATGGAGTATGAATGAAGTGCTAGCTTCTGCATTTTTTGGTTCCCTCAATTTGTCTCCGCTCCCTTGTTTAGCAGAGTAGAAGACTAAATGAGGATAGTGAAGCTGGAAGCAAACTTGGTGAAATCTCTGCTGCCTCTTCTACAGTTATATAATCAACTACCGTGGGCTGTAATTTGTGATAAAATGTGATGCTTTAATTTGAAATCCATAAAAACTCATTTACTTAAAGATTTCAGGAGGGATGTAGAAGGAGGTAAGCTAGTAGAAGAATAGTTCCTGAGAGAACGTGAACTTAAGGATGTAAGTGTCTCGAGACCTTAAGGTGATTAGTGCAGGAAAGTACAAGCTCCATCATCTCAAAAACCTACGGTTATCAAAACAGATTAATTCATCAGCAGCTTCCCTTAACACTCAGTGCCTTTGCCAGGACTTGTAGCATACATTGGCACATGTGCATCTTGTCAGCTTTCCTTTGAGACAGATTTAAAAGCAGATTTCATCACAGTGATGGAAGAGTGGAATCCTGAAGGGTCTGTATCCTTAAAAGATGGCTGCTGATGTTTGTTCTTTCCATCACAACTGGTCATCATCATATTTTATAGATAAGGATGAGGGCATGCCATTGGATGTTATTAACCTTTCTAAAAGTCAGCCTTCTACATTTAGCTCTGGGAAATAGAGAAACTTTCTTGCTTGAAATGTTTAAATACCCTACAGTGAGATGTTTTACAGTCAGCTTCCGCTTCTTCGATGTTCCAGAAAATTTATCTTAAGCCTTTCATTTGCAAGATAGTACTGAAAGTATCTCTATCAATAATTTTCCTTTAGAATTACATTTATTAATTCATGCTCTGAAATGTGAATATTGTAAAGTTAAATGCACACTTACATCTAACTTTAGTGTCTTATTCTGAAGATTAGCATTTCATTTATGGAAACTATATGGGATGCTTCAGCTGTGAATTTGGTAATGTATGGTCTGTAGAAGAGACTGCATTAATTTGTCATTATTGGTTTAGGCCTGTACATCATATTAATAGCAGTTTGTCACTTCCATTTTTCTTTGTGTTATTGATACACAAGCTGCTTGTGCTAAATTGAAATTGGAAGTTAATAGTGAATTAGTTGTGGAAGACTAGCTCAAGACTCAGAGCTTTAGGTTTGGATTGTAAAAAAGTTCATTAAATGCTTTAGGTATTTGAAAATGCTGTTTTAACATTTTTTTTATTGTCCTTATTTTCTCAGTTATTGGTATGGTAAGCAGAAGAGCCAATTCCTACAGTTAATCGTTATTTCACTAGTTTAGTTAGTCTTACGTGTTCTTGTACTCCAATATCTGCAAAATGTCAGTCTTCCTTAGGTGATTATGTAGACTTTGACCTCACTACATCAAATGCTACAGTTCTGAAGTTGAATTATTTGTATCACTGGATCACTTGATTTTATATCACTAGATCAGAATCTTCCCTTACAACATTTGAAAGACGATACAGTCACCTTGCGAGGACAATGGCGATTTCTCTAGCACCCTTGAATGCGGCTCATCTGATCCCACAGATTAGTATAGGTCACGCTTTCTCAAGTGATCCCTAACTCAATCCCCATCTACTGCTGGTACATTCCTTCCCTGAACTTTTACTAAACACAGAAGCATATAACAACCCCATGTATCCCTGGGGTATGACAATTATCCCCTGACAACCTCTGCAAACCTTTGTGATTTTTTGTGTCCTGTCATGTTGCATTCCCAGCAGATGTCAGGGAGGTCAAAGCTGTCCATGTGAATGAGGGTCTGTGATTCAGAGACTTCCTCAAGTTCTTCACAGGTTTCATCTGCTTCCTCACCTTCATCAGGTAGTCTGTAACAGACTCCTATCAGGATGTCACCCTGACTGGCCTCTTACCCGATACTAACCCTTGAGCTCTCAACAAGAATGTCTCACATCCTATAGAAAAGCTTCCTGAATCTGAGCTGCTCTTTTGCACAAAGGGCAACTCCCTTCCTTGGTCTTCCTGGCCTTTCTCTCCTGAAGAGCTGGAGTCTGTGCGTCGCAGCTTTCTAGTCATGCAAACTCCCCCAACACATCTCAGTTATCCCCACAGTCAGAATTTTGTGACCATAGTTGGAGCTCTAGTTCCATCAGCTTGTTTCCCAGACTGGGCACTTGTGTACATAAGATTGAGGAAGGCAGACTTTTGCCTTGTTTTATCATTACTGAGATCTTTCTTTTACCCATTGTCCCACACCATTTACGTTCGACTGTTTAGCTCCATTGCTTCTTTTGATTGTGCATTGTAGTCTCCCTCTCCCTCTTGAGAATTCCTCCTTTTGGAATCTATGTGCAGTGAAATTCTTTTATAGAATCAAAATATATTTTACAATTAGTAAAAAATAAAATTTGTTAAACACAGTTATTACTTAGACACTTTGGAAAGCTCTTCATGAGTGAAGTTATTCTCTGCTGACCTTTATTTCCCTCAGGTTATAAAGTAATTATGCTCTGGACTGCTGATCCTTAATCCAGAGATTATGCAAGTGGTATAATGTATTGCTCTTGTAGCTGAATAGATGTGAACTGTGATTACTTTAATGCTTTATAAAAATATGTATTACATTTGAAAACAGAGTAGTTCTATAGTTGCTTTGATTTACTGAAGATGTATATTACATGTCTAGTAGTGGTCTTTTGTGATGTATAAGTATTAGTATTTGTACCACAGGCCCATAAAATAAACATAATCTCTTGAATTAGACCCTTAAGAGTCATTAATACAAAACCCTAAGTAGAATAGTCCTTCATAATATATGGAAAATATATTTTCCTTAATTGAGAGTATTTTTAATGACTCTGATAATGTTTGCACTTCTTTTAAGAAACTCTTACAGCCTACAATGGTCCCCTGCTGTTTTTCTTTATTCCACCTGTTGCTATTATCATGTAGTTGATTAGCGGAAGCTGCAATAGAATACTGTTGTTGAGACACCACTAGTGGCTGCTCCAGGCAATGTAATTGTCAGGTTGTTAGGAAATCCACAACTCCCTGTGTGGATAAGAGCAAAGTTACCCTGTAGGGGCACTCTTAACAGGTGCACTTTATTTTCAGAATAGTATCTGTTCAGCCTTTCTCCAAAGTGACTTAAATGTATTCAGCTGTTAAGCAGGCAGCAAAATTGCAGAGGCTTTTTGTTGTGCAACAACCTTTGAGGGCTTACTAAACTGTCCGAGGAAGGTAATTCCTCTAAAACTTTTCAGCAGGTGGAAAGATCCGGGCTTGTCACAAATAGTGCCTTATGCTTCACCGTGACAGAGAAAGAGGGGGTATTAAGGAGAAATATGTACAGCTGCTCAGGTCGTCAGTGATTGGTGTTAGTGTAGGAAAACTAGTCCCTGGGGAAAACAGTGTTTTTTGAGTGACTAAATAAAAGTAGAACCACAGTAAAAAAAAAAAATAACTAAAACCAGAAATAGATATTTGAATTTTAACAAAGTCCTGATTTAGTTATTTATATAACTAAATATATAACTACATACACAGGTCTGATTTAGGTGTGCAAGTAGTTTTGTTGATTATGTTGTGATAACTTGGGTTGAAGTTGAACATATGTTACTATGTCTGGTGATAGCAGAAGAAGAGATTTTCTTCAAAAGAATTACAAGATCTTGCCCCAGCAATGCTTGTTTTAATCATAGAATCATAGAATAGTTTGGGTTGGAAGGGACCTTTAAAGGTCATCTAGTCCAACCCCCCTGCAATGAGCAGGGACATCCTCAACTAGATCAGGTTGCCCAGAGCCCCGTCCAGCCTGACCTTGAATGTTTCCAGGGATGGGGCTTCTACCACCTCTCTGGGCAACCTGTTCCAGTGCTTCACCACCCTCATTGTGAAAAACTTCTTTCTGATTTCCAGCCTGTATCTCCCCTCCTTTAGTTTAAAGCCATTACCCCTTGTCCTATCACAGCAGGCCCTGCTAAAAAGTTTGTCCCCATCTTTCTTATAAGCCCCCTTTAAGTATTGAAAGGCTGCAATAAGGTCTCCCCGGAGCCTTCTCTTCTCCAGGCTGAACAGGCCCAACTCCCTCAGCCTGTCTTCATAGGAGAGGTGCTCCATTCCTCTGATCATCCTTGTGGCCCTCCTCTGGACCCGCTCCAGCAGGTCCATGTCCTTCTTATGTTGAGGGGCGATCTGTTTTATTTATATTTATTTATTATATTTATTTTATTTTATTTATTTATGTATTTATTATATTTATTTATGATCTGTTTTATTTTTGTTTTCTTGGTTATGCCAATAAATAGAACATTACTGTAAATACAACTTTGTTTAGTAAAACATGATAATTTAAGAGTGAATTATTAGACTGAAATGTCCTGTGCTTCATACTGTATTATTTCCTACAAAATCACAAGTTGAAAACTGGTGTGATTTTTATAACTGAAGAGGGCTGATGAAGACTATGGTGAGATTTTAAAATTCTGGAAAGCAAAGTTGAATTACCCGCATTCAACATTTTCTGATCATCTGGCAAAATAAACATGAAATTGGGAATAAGGAGTTACCTTACAGAGCTTGCTGAGTAATCTTTGTTACATGAACAAGGACTATAGGAGACTTTGCAGTCTGCTTTATATCTCTGCCTGCCCCGCTGTTTCCAGTCTCTGCACAGAGGAAGGGTTTAGTAGCCAGTCTGTGACAATTATTTAATTCTGTAGCTACAGAATTTTGATCATTTAAGGCCGTTCTCAAATGTGGATTTATTAGCATTGCTATGAAATATGTGTATGAATGGGAGTTGTTTTGGGTGCTGTAAATAGCAGTTTGGTGTAACTTTGTGTAAATTCCGTGGTACAAAAGGGAAAGCAAGTCAAGTGAATCTGTTGCAGGGCATAAGCATGTCCATTCCTGGCACTGGAGGATTTTTAAAAATGTAAATCATATGTATTGCTGAATTTGTTCTTAAAGGTTAATGTAAAAATTGGGGATACTTATTTGTTCAAGGCTTTGCTTATTTTTATCATTTATTCAATGACAAAACCCAAACATCTGTATTTTGAGACAATACTGGATATTTAGTATCCACACTAGTGTTTGCACATTACCATCTCTACTCTGAGAGCTGCTTACTAGTTTGAAGTCTAATTGGGCTGGGATTACATGGTAGGAAAGGATTTTCCAGGCCATTAAATGATGTTGCTTCCTGTTGCAGCTACCACGTCATACAATCCCTTTCATAGACCCATGAAGTTCCAAATCCTGCAGTTTTGTGTGTATTATCTTTCTAGTCTGTTGACGTGCCTTTTCTTAAGGGGTATGTTCTTCTCAGGAGTGAAAATTCTAAAAAATGCTGGAAGTTTCTTCTTTGAGGCAAAGTCATGTAAGTATAGATAACACCAGGCTGTGCTGAAAGATGTCCTGCTGAGTAAGCATTGTTGGGCTTCTCAGGCCTATGACTTACTTCTAGTCATGACCCATAACCTTCATGGGTGGAAGTACTTATTTCTCTGTTTCTGCCAGTGCACTTGGGACACTTCAGTCTATGACAAACTTGTGCTTTGAGGTATGTCCTCACCAGGATAACTGTGAGATGGATGTGTGATGTGGGTAACGGAAGTTTAGGGTGAGACTCCCAAGTATTGCTTCATTTCTCCTTACTATTGAAATAGGAGGTCCGTGTGCTATTAAAGACTAGCATTAAGTATGCAGGATGCTACCATGGGAGAATATGAAAAGGTCATCATTCTTCTTTGACCCAGGCTCTTTTAGGATTCCCTTGGTATTGGTTTGTTGTAGTTTTACAATATTCTTTTGAATTTTAAGCATTACACTTTTTGCATGTTCCGATTCGTCATTAAAACTCCATATGTTCCTTGAAAAAATCTTACCATATGTGATCTTGCTACTACTGTTGCATCTCCAAGACAATGGATCATTTGACTTTAATTTGGCTAAAGTTTAGTCTGTATATGTCTGTGTGCTCTATTCAAGTCAGAATCAATTACACAGTAAAAGTCAGCAGAGCTGCTGAGGGAATAAGGTACAAACTGCTTGAAGGAAAGAATTGTTTGTAGGAAACCTACCTATTTTTTTCCCAGTCAGCTTGGAGGGGTGCTGGTAAATCCAGAGGCCCCTTCAGTGCTTGTGGTCCAGGCCATGCTAACTGTCCTCAACCCCGGGAGAGCTTTCATCCTTGCAGAAAATGGGACAGTCTTCAGGAGTCAGGGCAAAAGCTTTGTGGGGGAGGGCAGAAAAAATCTTCCCTATTGGGGAAAAATGTTTCAGCTTTTGTTCTGAGCCAAAGTGGAACAATCTCCAAATGTTTACTGTCCTGTGGCACGAAACTTTCAATCTCCTAACCAGCTATATTATCACAGGAATACGTACCTATTAAAAATCAGATCTTTAGATATTAGTGTAGCAAAACAAAAATTGCTGGGGGATGTTCAGCTATGAGGATGAAAATATGGTACCTTCAGTGTCCTTAGCTTGTGTACTGCATTATCTTAGGTGGAAAAAATCCCAAGTGTTTTCTTTCATAAGGAGAAAAATAAATGTTTGCTTTAATAAGAGGAAAATACATTCTCTGATTTATGCTGAGTGATACCAGCCCTCAAGGAAGCAGATGGTTAATTACAGGGTTGCTTGATGGGGGCTTACAGGAATAATTGTTATAACTTCGGTCAATTTTTGAAGTTAGGGCATGTTTTCTGGGAAACAGCTTGTGTTTTGAGACATACAAGCAGGATAGAAATAATTTGGAAGAGACAGAAGGGGGTAGAAGAGAAGATGAGAAAGTGAGAAGGAAATGTATGTCCCAGAGACTTTCAGTGGGAAGTGAAATGAAATAAAGATTATTTAGATGTTTATTTGCTCCCTAGTAATCTTATAATTGCTGAAAGAGTGGATGTTTTTTAGGAACAGATGTTTACAAAGGAGTTCAAGATTAAGTTAAGTTTCAGCTGTATTGGTAGCATGCAGATTTTTATATCTAACTGCTTTTTTTTTTTCATTTGTTAATCTCAGCAGGGAGATGTGAGCTATAAGAACCAAAAATTGTTTGATTACATGAAAATTGTATATGCATGTGTATATATGTGAGATTTTATAGTAAGTTAGTATTAAAGGGTAAATGCACAAAATCATAGAATCATAGAATCGTTTAGGTTGGAAGAGACCTTTAAGATCATCAGGTCCAACCATTAACCTAGCACTGCCAAGTCCACTACTAAACCATGTCCCTGAGCACCACATCTACACGTCTTTTAAATACCTACAGGGATGGTGACTCAACCACTTCCCTGGGCAGCCTGTTCCAATGCCCGACAACCCTTTCGGTGAAGAAATTTTTCCGGATATCCAATCGAAACCTCGCCTGGTGCAACTTGAGGCCATTTCCTTTTGTCCTATCGCCTGCTACTTGGGAAGAGAGACCAACACCCATCTCTCTACAACCTCCTTTCAGGTAGTTGTAGAGAGCATGATAAGGTCTCCCCTCAGCCTCCTTTTCTCCAGGCTAAACAACCCCAGTTCCCTCAGCCGCTCCTCACAGGACTTGTGCTCTAGACCCCTCACCAGCTTCGTTGCCCTTCTCTGGACACGCTCCAGCACCTCAGTCTCTTTCTTGTAGTGAGGGGCCCAAAACTGAACGCAGTACTCGAGGTGCGGCCTCACCAGGGCTGAGTACAGTGGGACAATCACTTCCCTACTCCTGCTGGCCACATTATTTCTGATAAAAGCCAGAATGCTGTTGTCCTTCTTGGCCACCTGGGCACACTGCTGGCTCATATTCAGCCAGCTGTCAACCAACACCCCCAGGTCCTTTCTGCCAGGCAGCTTTCCAGCCACTCTTCCCCAAGCCTGTAGCATTGCCTGGGGTTGTTGTGACCCAAGTGCAGGAGCTGGCACTTGGCCTTGTTGAACCTCATCCAATTGGCCTTGGCCCATCAATTCAGCCTGTCCAGATCCCTCTGTAGTGCGTTCCTACCCTCAAGCAGATCAACACTCCCTCCCAGCTTGGTGTCATCTGCAAACCTACTGAGGGTGCATTCTATCCCCTTGTCCAGATCATTGATAAAGATATTAAACAGAACTGGCCCCAGTGCTGAGCCCTGGGGAACACCACTTGTGACCAGCCACCAGCTGGATTTAACTCCATTCACCACAACTCTTTGGGCCCGGCCATCCAGCCAGTTTTTTAGCCAGCAAAGAGTACGCCCATCCAAGCCATAAGCAGCCGGTTTCTTCACAAGAATGCTATGGGAAATGGTGGCAAATGCTTTACTAAAGCCTAGGTAGACAACATCCACAACCTTTCTTTCATACACGAAGCAGGTCACTTTGTCATAGAAGGAGATCGGGGTGGTTAAGCAGGACCTGCCTTTCATAAACCCGTGCTGACTGGGCCCAATTGCCCAGTTGTCCCATACGTGCCGCATGATGGCACTCAAGATGAACTGCTCCATAACCTTCCCTGGCACCGAGGTCAGACTGACAGGCCTGTAGTTCCCTGGATCCTCCTTCCGGCCCTTCTTGTAGATGGGCATCACATTTGATAACCTCCAGTCAACTGGGACCTCCCTGGTTAGCCAGGACTGGTGATGAATGATGGGAAGTGGCTTGGTGAGCACTTCCGCCAGCTCCTTCAGTACCCTTGGGGGGATCCCATCTGGTCCCAAGACACGTGTGTGTCTACGTGGTGTAGCAGGTCGCTAACCATTTCCCCTTGGATTATGGGGGCTTCATTCTGCTCCCTGTCCTTGTCTTCCAACTCAGGGGGCTGGGTACCTGGAGAGCAACTGGTCTTACTATGAAGACTGAGGCGAAGAAGGCATTAAGTACCTCAACCTTTTCCTCATCCTTTGTCACTATGTTTCCCCCTGTATCCAATAAAGGAGGGAGATTCTCCTTCACCCTCCTTTTGTTGCTAATGTATTTATAGAAACATTTTTTATTGTCTTTTACAGCAGTAGTCAGATTAAGTTCTAGTTGGGCTTTGGCCCTTCTAATTTTCTCCGTGCATGTTCTCATGACATCCTTGTGGTCCTCCTGTCCCTTCTTCCAAAAGTCATTAACTCTCTTTTTTTCCTGAGTTCCAGCCAAAGCTCTCTGTTCAGCCAGGCTGGTCTTCTTCCCCGACAGCTCATTTTTTGGCACATGGGGATGGCTTGCTCCTGTGCCTTTAAGATTTCCTTTTTGAAGAATGTCCAGCCTTCCTGGACTCCTTTGCCCTTCAGGACTGCCTCCCAAGGGACTCTGCCAACTGGGCTCCTAAACAGGCCAAAGGCTGCCCTCTGGAAGTCTCAGGTGGCAGTTCTGCTGACCCACCTCCTTACTTCTCCAAGAATTGAAAACTATCATTTTGTGATTGCTATGCCCAAGACGGCCTCCAACCGTCACATCACCCACAAGTCCTTCTCTGTTCACAAACAACAGGTCCAGCTGGGCACCTTCCCTACTTGGCTCACTCACTAGCTGTGTCAGGAAATTCTCTTCCACACACTCCAGGAACCTCCTAGACTGTTTCCTCTCTGCTGCATTGTATTTCCAGCAGACATCTGGCAAGTTGAAGTCCCCCACGAGAACAAGGGCTAGCGATTGTGAGACTTCTCTCGTCTGCCTCTTCATCCTGGTTGGGTGGTCTATAACAGACTCCCACCATTATATCTGCCTTGTTGGCCTTCCCCTTGATTCTTACTCATAAAGACTCAACCCTATCATACCATCATTAAGCTCCAGACAGTTAAAACACTCCCTGACATACAGGACTATCCCACTGCCTCTCCTTCCATGCCTATCCCTTCTGAAGAGTTTATAGCCATCCATTGCAGCACTCCAGTTGTGCGAGTCATCCCACCATGTTTCCGTGATTACAACTGTATCATAGTTTTCCAGCTGCACAACGGATTCCAGCTCCTCCTGTTTGTTGCCCGTGCTGTGTGCATTGGTGTAGATCCAATTCATTTGGGCTATTGATCCTGTCACCTTTTTTGGGAGAAGAAGCTCTAATTCCTGTGTGACCATTCTCAGGTGCTTTTGTGGTTTCTAACACATCAATAACCCTTGCGTCTTTGCTGCCACATGGATCTCCATCCCTTACCTCCACTGAGACAGTAGAGCAAAGGACCTTGCTAGCACACTGTCCCTCAAGCATTGGCATGCTGCCCCCAGGCTTCTCTCTAGTAAGCCTGGTTTTATCCCTTCCCCCCTTCAAATCCAGTTTAAAGCTCTTTCAATGAGCCCTACTAACTCCTGTGCTAGGATCCTTTTCCCTCTTTGGGACAGGTGCACCCCGTCTCTTGCCAGCAGGCTTGGTGTTGTGTAGACTGACCCATGATCAAACCCCCAAAATTTTGCCAGTGACACCAGGCTCAGAGCCGGTGTTGATCTGCTGGCTCTTCCTGTTTCTTCCCTCATCATTCCCTGCAACTGGAAGGATAGAGGAGAACACTACTTGTGCTCCTCATCCCTTAGCCAGTTGTCCCAAGGCCCTGAAGTCTCTCTTTATTGCCATGGGACTTCTTGTTGCAAGCAACTTCATCACTGCCTACCTGAAAAATCAATAAGGGATAGTAATCCGAGAGCCCATACCAGGGTAAGAAGTTTTCTTTTCACATCTTTAACTCGGGCCCCAGGGAGGCAGCAGACTTCCCTAAGAAGTGGGTCTGGTCTGCATATTGGGCCTTCTGTTCCCTTCAGAAGGGAGTCTCCTATGACAATGACCCATCTTTTTTTCTTTATGGGAGCGGTTTTGACACAGGGCATAGGCTGACTTAACCTCAGTGACACCTCCAAGCTAGATGAGCCATCGTCCTCGTTAGTGTTCGGTTCCACTTGCAGAGTGTAGTGTCAGTTGCATGATGTATAGAGGGTACTTTTCATTTGAACAGTACAGCACAGACATTTGTGATGCCAAGAAGAGCTGTGCTTTTGTATCAACTACTTCTGAAGCAGCTTGAACCATTTCGTGTTCTACAAGTATTGCTTTTTCAGTTAGGGTGTAGTGGGCCTCAGATCCTCTGTACCCCAGCTCTAAAACCCTAGAGGCTGATCTTGAGTGTTTCCAGGTGCTCTCTGCCAGAGGCTCTAGTTGCAGCAATGTTTTCTGGCTGCGGTGTAGACAATGCTTCTTCCATATGGTCCTGTCCAACTGGCCTAAGGGCTACTGTACAAACTATCTCTTGTTTGATCTCTTTAAAGGTTTGTTGCTGCTCAGGGTCCTGGTTGAAATACTTATTTTTTGTCACTCAATGGAGAGGACTCCCAATCTGACTGTAAACAAAGATATGCATTATCCAGAAACCCACCATGCCTGTGTTTTCTTTCTGTTAGCTGGTGGGGACCTGGCTGTTACTGTATTAATCACATCCATTAGGATGTTGTGATATCTATATGCCATTTTATTTTCTAAAGCCAGGTCTCTTGTGCAGGTCCTTTGACCTTTCTTTGTTTTGGGCAAAACCAGCTTTTAGCGAAAATAATAATCCAAATAATTCTTTCTCAAATACTTCCTTCATTGTGTTGTCCCACCTCATAAAGTCATCAACATATTGCAAGTGTTGAGGGGCTTCACCTGTTCCAGTGCAGTCTGTATCAACCCGTGGCAAAAGGTAGGACTGTGTTTTCAACCATGGGGCAGCCAGTTCCAGGTATTGGACACGCCTCCACATGGAAGCAAACTATGGCCTACAGTCTGCTGCCAAAGGAATAGAGAAAAAAACATTGACCACAGCAGTTGTAGCATATCACCTGCCAGCCTTTGACTCCAGTTTGTATTGCAGTTCTAGCATGTCCAGTACGGCAGCACTCTACGGCAGTAGAGTGGTTTTGTTCAGGCCATGATAGTCTACCGTTAGTCTTCACCCTCCATCAGACTTTTGCGCTGGCTGTATGGGACTATTAAAGGGTGATTAAGTCTTGCTGATGACTTCTTCATTCTCCAGTTGATGAATCAACTCATGGATGGGAAACAGAGGGTCTTGGATGGTGTGATATTGCCGCCGGTGCGCCATCATGGTAGCAGTTGACACCTGCTGTTCTTTGACATACAGCAACCCCACAACAGAAGGATCATCTGAGAGGCCAGGCGAGGTAAACAGCTGTTTAATCTTCTCTATATTCATGGTGGCTACACCAAAGGCCCACTGGTACCCTTTTGGGTCCTTGAAGTATCCTCTTCTGAGGTAGTCTATGCCAAGGATGCCCAGAGCATCTAGGCTGGTCCATGATAGGGTGCTTCTGCCACTTGTTCTCTTTTAGGCTCACTTTGGTCTCCAACAAAGACACCAGTTGGGATCCCCTGTCACTCCAGAAATCTAGATGGATTCTACCCCCATGTACCCTGATGGCATTAGGTTACACTGTGCATCAGTGTCCACCAAAACATTATACTCCCACGGGTCTGATGTGCTAGGCAATCTGTTCCATACAGTCCAGTAAATCTAGTTGTTCTTCTTCTCTGCTTGGCTGGAGGCGGAGCCCCTCTATTGCTGGTCAGAGCATTCATTACCTGATTCCTGTAACTGCAAACCAGAAGTCCCTTCATCAGGATCAGAAGTGGAAGTGTCCTCAGACCTGCTGCTGCGTCTGGGGGAGTAACCTTGCTGGATGTACGCTTTTTGGCCACTGCTTTTCCTCACAATTCACCTACCTCTAACCTAGAAGCCCATGTAGTTGCATCTTCCCTCTTCCTCATGTTCTCCCAGTGGTCGTGCAGGTAGAACCACAAGATGGCACATGGCATGCACCCGTGGTTCCCTTTGCCTCTGCCCTGACTCCATATGGCACTTGTGACAGCTGAGACATCAGCCTGTAGGGGAGATGTCCCCTACAGATGCTGTATCTGTTGGTACACTTTCTCCACAGCCAAGATGCGAGCTCGTAGGGTTGGGAGGAAGAGAGATTCTCTTCAACTTACCAGGGCTGGCCAGCCTATACACAGTTGTTGCCTCAATGTCTGCCCAGTCCGTTATCATCAGAGTGCTGGTGGTGCCAACAGCTCCACTGAGGATACTGGCATTGCTGCTGGTGTGTAAAGGCGGTGTCTGCATTAGCAAGTAGAGTAGTACAACAGGAGTGAACTTATAACAGAACAGTTTGCGGTTAAAGGCCTGAAATCTGCATGTTTATGTATTTATGCATGTTTCAAGGGATTTAGCTCAGTCTGGCTCTACTCTGGTCCTGTCAACAGCAGTTGAAAATTTAGATGCTTCTGAAGTACAATGTCAGTTTACCTTAATTCGAAAGGGATGTAATTTTGTCCTCTGAGACTATTCTGCAATGCAAACCAAGGCAGTGTGAAAGGTGATAAGAGATGTTTGGTTGAAAAGTGTATTCCTGATCTAAACCAAAATGTTAATGCACTTAGTTAAGCATGCAAACATACTCTACTGTAACTTGCAAGAGCTCCGCTGAAAATGAGCTGAACTCAATGGCATCATGCATAACTTACTATTTTCCATATATTCTAACAGTAAATACTTCTTATGCTGAGCACACTGTGCCTGTGTTCCTATAGCTCCTGTCTGGTACAATTCATGTAAGCAGGTATAACATACTGTACTGCACAAGATTCTTTTGTAAGCAACTCATGGACTTATATTTATGCACATGAAGCTAAAATGAGATAAAAGAATGGAAATTGATAATCGTTTAAAATCGAGCATGTTTTGGGAAGCTTTTTGTTGCTTCTGAAGTTCTTGCATCTCATTTTTAAATACATGAACTTAAATAGGGTTTCAAGAAAAACAATTTAGAATAAACAAACTGTTGGTGAACAAAGTATATTTACATAATAGAAAACAAATAAAGCTTGTTGAGAGAAAGCAAATGCTTTTCTTCATGTAAGAAACTAGCGTACTACCCTCGTTACATTTAATAATTTCTGACCTTTGACTTTTATGAGTCTGTGTAAGAAAGCCAGACTTCCTCTTAAGCTACTGGGAATTCTGAGTTGAAGTTGATGAGATATAGTTGTTGTTATAACAGCTTATTAAGGTTTCTGATTGCTTCATTGAGCATAGTTGGTGTTGAACATTAAATTTCCTTTTTTATCAAGTCAGTAACAAGAAAAATCAGATAACTGAGCAATTGTCTGACTCTTGTAATTGACATTTCAGAAAATACCCTTTCAGTTTTTTTCTGACAAATTGTAGAAATCTTTCCACAGGAATTTTAGATAGTGTTACCAAGATGCATATACTTATCCTTTTGTCTTTGGGAAAATCTGAAATTACTTCCCATGGGCATTACCGAGGCCTGTAATTAGTGCTGTGTTGTTTCTGTTTTCAATGACAAAACTTCTAAGTACTGTTTTTGAAATATGAAAAACAGTGAATTGTAGTATAATGATTTTCTATGACTAAATGTGTATTTTTAAACAATAATGAATATTTTATTGACCTTAGTCTTCACTGTTAGCTTTTAATAGGTTGCTTCTTATGTTAGTGCAGGGAAGCAGAACTCTCTCACAAAAAACTGAGTGCAGTTTATGAACTTTTTTTTCCAGCTGTTGTGTGGACCAGGACATGTTCTGTACTTTAGCAGCTGTGCTAAAAGCTAAATAGGTGCCTGATTTCCACGGATTTTAATAGGAATTAGGCAGAATCTTGGGACTACATTGTCTGGCATTGCAGGCTTTTAGCTAGCACAGCAGAGAATGAAGGTTTTCCTTCTTTAACAAGTTGCTTTATTGTTCGGTATCTGGGAAACAGTCTTATGTTCTGAACATTACTTTTTTCCTGCTCTAAGTTGGAGAAGTGCATAAGAGATGACTAATCAGAACTCATCTGTGATGTTCTGTTTTTTTCTGGAAAAAAGTAGATGTAAATTTTTGCTACAGCTGTTGAACTGTCTCCAATTAGGCTTCTCAGAGCTTTCCAACGGGAGTCCATTTCTAGATTGTATAAACTGTTTACTTTTATCTAGATCTCAAACCATAGGCAAAGGCATGTTTTGTTGTGTTTCAGGGCTTCTGAGCATCTCCTGTGCCACTGATGCAAACCTGTAATCTAATCTGCTCACTTAAAATTCTGTAGGTGTGCACAGTTGATGGCTATGAACAGGCTGATAAAGTTACAGTCTGATAATATAGCAAGATGGAAGGTAACAGTAGTATGGAAAACAATGTGGTCAAAATAAAAGTCCAAGTTAAATAGAATAATTTTGGTAGCTTGATCACCGAAAATATATGAATCTAGTCTCTGCTATCTTACAAATTCAAAATGTATATTTAACTTAGCTTATAACAATATGACACTCTCAGGAGAAGGTTCAGTTACTTTTCCAAAAAATATATTGCTTTAGAAGCTGCTTTGTAGAAATCAATGTTATCTGTGGAGCAAAGTAATGAGGGAAGAACCAGCCCATAGTTTTTCATGCTAATTAATTCTGCACTGCCTTCTGAGAAATTACACATGACTGTTTCTTGGATTTATTTTTTAGGCTAATAGCTTAAAAACGCTTGGTACATTTGATTTGAATAATTCTGTACCCCCATCAATACAGTATTAGTCAATCTTCTTGCTCAAATACTGCACTGTTTTGAGAGAAAAATGTATTTTATGGGTCTGGTCATTTCGTTCCATCAATAAAAGGAAATTATTTTGGTAGTATCAGTAATAATTTCAAGCTTTTTCATAGGAGACAGCACTCTTGATGATAATTAAAGATAAACACAGCTAATTTTTATGCCTTTGCATATTGCAGTTTGAAAAGGGAAACATTTATGGGTTTTTTTAAGTTACAGAAATATATATTTAAAAGATTCACGGGCGACATGAGTTTCAGAGAAGTCCAGTCAAAGCCCCCAAATAACTATCTTATGAAAACAAACATCTGCACGGCAGGGAAGTAATGGTGTTATGTTTTCAAGTCTGTAGTACAGTCAGCACTCTGGCAGAGACAATAAAACCGCCCAGATTTTGGGGGCCAGGGCATTGTATCTTTTGTATTACTCTTTTTTCATCTGTGTGGCTTTCTACTGGAGGGAAGAAAAAATTCTATCCAGTAAGTCCTTATGTCTAGTAATCATAATTGAATATTTGCTAGATTTTTCTTTTTAAGGAATATCTTGAGTTCTTGCATTCCTACTGTTCTTATGTCCACCAGATCATGTTGATGCTTTTTCAGTTTCCATAATATTAAATATATCTACTGGGTGATATAGTACATATACTGAAAAAAACAAATTCATATTGCTTTGCATAGCCATGCATAAAGTTGTTCTATAAATAAAGGATTTTTCTGATAGTTGATTTCCTCTAAGGAAAAAGAGGCTTTTCAACATGATAGATTTTCATTTGCACTCAGTTCCCATGATTCCGGAATAACCTTACATGTGGTACAATTACTATTTCAGCTTTAGAGGGCCAATTTACAGAAATTTTCTAGACCTCTGAGATTGTCTTGCAAAGATGATAAGTCTTGAGAGAAAAGAGTGATAAATTACAGAAGGTAAGGTAATCAGGCCTTTGACTTTCTAATAAAATGTTTCGTAGTCCCACTAGATCTCTCATTTGTCACAGTTTCCGATATTTTGTTGATCTCAGAGGAAATAAATCATCGGCTTATCACACTACGTTTCTTCATCCACAGGTGCATCAGCATGCATTGCACATCTCAGTAAGCAAGCACGTGAGGAATTCTCAATCAAGAGGCTTAAGATGTAATGTTTTACTACCTAGCACTTTGATTGATGGTGCCAGGGGTAGCATAGACTTTGTGTTTGCTCTCATCAAGCTCAACAAATTTAGAGTAGGCAACTGCAATTTAACTGAGAAGTCTCTTACCAACAAAAGTATGTCTCCTTTAGAAAAAAACCACAGAAAAACAAACAAAAGAACCTCCTGTCACTTGAGGTAAGCTATTTTACCACACTATTTCTTCCAAGATTTTTAAATGGATAACTCAGGGTCCATTACACACTAAATTAGTAGTATGCTCCTTATTTTCTCAGCGTAGGTGGTTAAAATTTGTCAAAACAAATGAAAAACAGACTTGGTTCTGTTTTGAAAGCTATTTATTGCTTTTAGTTCCTACAGCTCATTTCTTAAACTATATGTGCTCAAAAAAGCATTTAGTTATGACTGAAGCTCTCAGAACCTGGAAAGATAAGAGCAAAGGATAAAAATTAGTTTAATCATTGTCTTGATCGGGCGACTCTAACACTGCAGGTCTGAGAGACTGTTATGGCTAAGTGAAAAGAAAAATTGTTCAGTGTAGTTCTGATAGCAGGGTTTAAGGCAACACAGTTTTATTGCTGAAAAATTAGGACAGCTTTAGCATATTAACTGAAGGGTATCTAGAATGTCAAACAAGCATAACTCCCATTTGTTTAATTCTTTCACCTTAAGCCATAAAATGTCAACTAAACCCAGAAACTGTTTCACTGTTGTCAAATATTCTTCATAGATGTAGGGCTCAATCTGGTACAGCACAGTGAGCTTTAAACGTGAATTCATTTGATGAAATTAACATTAAGCTAATGAAAAAAAGATTATATTCACAAATGACATATCGCATCATTACAATTGCTGCCCATAAATTATTCTGCAATGTTTTAATATGCTTCTGACTGGTTCTTTTTAGAAATTCCTTTAGCTCAATTTACTTCTAACATTTTACAGTCAAAGCTCTTGGGAATGCAGAACTTTTAGTTTCACAAATGGATTTGGGGCAGGTTTTGTATGCTGCTTTTGCATGGGTTCAGTGTGGTGTTGCATTAAAGGGATGAAGATGTCCCTTTTGGCCTAGGTATCCCGAGTCATCTAGGCAGTCAACACAACACAGCGAGTCTGGACATTTCTCATTTTTTAAGATGGAGGGACTCATGAACTGTCCTTTAGAAAAGCTTGTGGCTATTCCTTGCCTGTAGAAGTAGTCCGGAGTACCAGCCTGGCTGGATGCAGCTGTAGTGGGAAAAGCAGGCTGACAAAGATGTGCGTCTCTTGTGATGGTTTTCTTTAGCGATAAGAACTTTTTACTTAGTGAACACTTGGGTTTTCTAACTGTACAAGCTTCGTTAACTCTTTATGGCTTACATCCAGTAATGTAAAGGAAGGAAGTGGCTAATAAAGTATAGTGCAGTTATACCCATGAAATAAATGTAATTCCATGGACTTGAGAATATGGACTGTAGAAAGTAAAAGATCTGTTCCCCCTCCTACACCCTAAAATTTTGCCAGTGGCATATGTCTGGCATACAGCTTTGATTGCCTGTTGATATTGATAGAAAGTAGTTCTCATTATAGGTCTTTCTTATGGACCTAATGCTGAAGTGAGGTAAAGCTTTGGTGCTGATTTTGGCTGGAACATTTTGGTCCCCCCTTTCTTAGAGACAGATGTGGACTTCTTGGATTCCAGTGTACTTTAAATATGGCAAACTGCTGTAGTTTATATATTGAAGATGATAGAAATGTATTTGACAGAAAATTAGTTCCAGCCATTCCTTTCTGAGTACACCAGTAAATAATCCTGTGCTTACCTACTATATAGGTGTCCTGTTTTCAGCCAGGATGAAGCTAATTTTCTTCCCAGTAGCTGCTGTGTTTTAGATTTAGCATGGGATTTGGTGTGTGAAGAATGGTGATAATGCACTGATGTTATTAGTTGTTGCTACGAGATCAAGGACGTTTTCCAGCTTCCCAGGATTGCTAATGTGCAGGTGGAAAAACCTGGGTGGGGTATAGCCAGTACAGTTGATCCAAACTGGCCAAAGAGAGTATTCCATACCATAGACGTCATGCACAGTATATAGTGGGGATCGGCCAGTGCGCCAGGCCCCTCTTTTCATTCATTTGGGCCTTTTCATTTGTTCGTACTTTTGTTCATTTGGCTGTTCATTCCCTTGCTTGCTCTCTCTGGAACTTTCTGTTCCAACATCACTGCTGGGGAAATTGCTGTTCATTCTGAGATCGCTCTCCATTTTACTCCATGATCGCTGCTCGGGACGGGCTGTATTGGTCATTGGGTCATCAGGTGGTGAGAAATTGTGCATCGTTTGTTTTATGTATATTCTATTATCCTTGTATTTTATTATTATTATCATTATTAATATATAATATAATTATTATTATCCTTTTTTCTTTGATGTCCTGGTGAACTGTTTTTATCTCAACTCATGAGTTTTCCTTTGTCTCCAATCCTCCTCCCCACCTCACTGGGGGAGAGGAAGAGTGAGTGAGTGAGTGGCTGCATGATGTTGGGTTACCAGCTGGTGTTAAACCACAACGATAGGTAATTACACTTGCCCTGGTTTGCAAATATGAACCAGTGCACAGGCAGATTTTAATCATAAATTTTTACTATAAGAACTTATTTTTAAAAATTTGTATTATCCCTTCATTATTCAGCAGTGGATTAAATAAGTTGTTGTATTTAAGCCTGTGAATTATATTGACATCTTAGGATATATTTGCAGTACTGCATTTGTAGTTGCTAAAAATTTCAGTAATAAGTCACTATTTAAATCTAAACTTTCAAGTCCTGTTATTGTTGAAGGCTTTCAAGGGCTAGCTTACTCCCAGAGTGGCTTATTACTACAGACGAATGCTCACTAAATATCATCCCTACAAGCCATCTTCTTTTGCCACTGACTTGTTCTGGAAGAGATTTTACCTGTATGATCTGCTTGATCTATTATAGTCTCTTGTTGCAATAACTGTGATCAGAAGGTCTTATGACTCAAAAGGATGAAAAGGACAGCTGTTAGAACAAAGTAATGCCTTCTGTCAAACACATGTAGCAGGGGATGATTTATCAGAAAATTATGGAATAAGAATACATCCAGCAGCAAGGAGTTCAATTGTTTTATAGAACATAGTCAACTTTTATTTGCTGATATTCAAAACTGCAGTATTCTTCTGTGTAGTTTTACAGCTTAATCTATTTTAAATTGAGTACTTGGGTGAAAATATTTAAAGAAACTACAAAGAAATCTTGAATTTCAGAATACTCTGTATGCTTCAAGTTACATTTATGACCAAATTGTAAAATTCCTAAGACATAAAATATTAAACCGGCACTGCATAATTTCTGTGAACATTAATAGTTAAATTGCTTTGTACAGTAAGGTGATTTTTATGGGTGAGCTATTAGAATACTAAAAGCTTGGAGAGTAGCTGTTGTTTAAAGATAGTTGTCATGCACATGATAATTCTTATTTTTCATAAAGTTATACTTCACCTTTATTAATCTACAAAAACCTGGCATGTAATTTTGGTCTTGTAAAAATGGACAAAAAAAATATATCTTAGAACATGTAATCAAAGGCATTTGTCACTTAATAAAATTGCAAATGGTTTGTTTGCAGAATCAGCATTCTCTGACGCTGATGTATTGATTAAGCAATAGATGTGTAAAATTTTTGATTGTTGAGTTGTTTTAGAAGAGCCTTATTTTTAACGCGCATGAGCAGTTATTGTATACAGCAGGCTCTTAGCCTCCCTTGCATAATACAGAAGTGTGAGGTACCACACGTGGGAACTGGATTAAAGGCTAAGGCTGCAGACTTTCTTGCAAGTACGGTAGCTCAAACTGCAGGCACTATTATCCCGAATATAGTATTCTCTAACGATAGTTAGCAATAATAAATACAAAGCTCTTATCATGTCTACTGAACTTCAAGGAAGAACTGAAGATGTAATGATAGTGAAGAGAAACGTATTTTCGTAAGAGGTGTTATGCCTTGTCATGATAAGTCATTAGTTGCTATTATTTTAGCAACTTGAACTGAAATTTGAATATAAGGAAAACAAAGCCCAAGCATTGGCTTTCTTTTCGAGGACATTGATACCAAATTGTCTTATCTTTCCCAAAGCGAAACCAAAGGGAAACAGTTGCCGCTTCAGTAATCTGTGAGCTTCAGCCTCATAATAGACAGATCAGCGTCGTTATGTGCCAGCATCTTTCTGATACTGTGGTCTAGGCTTGGGTAGTGTCATGTGAATAGCGTTGAGAGGACTCAGAAAGGCTGGTACCAGTGTTAGATGGGAGAATAGCTGTCTGCTTGCTGAAAGAAACTTGTGGTTTAGATGTGCAAGAATGTGCTCCTCCTGTGGCTGGATCTGAGCGGGTTAGCAATGTAGCGGCGTTACCATGAGTAAGCCTTTTCTGCGCTTGTCATTGTACAGAACAAATAAATGAGGTATTTAATATAGTTCAAGATTTTTGATGTATTGCTTTTTAGGTAGTTTTTAGCGGATACTTTTCAGACCTCTGGATTTTTTTATAACTTTTGAGAGTGAGAAGATAAAGGAAGAAGATGGTTTAACACAATGTTGTGGTAGGAAGCACCCTGTCAATGACCTATTTGCCAGACCCCTTGATACCTATCATAGCTGTATCTTTAGAAAACATTTCTGAAAAACTGTGTATACTGTGCACTTCCTATTTTTTAAAAAGTAGTCATTTTTAAAAAAGAGAAGTTTGAGATTTTAGGGGGCGCTTTAAATCAACTCTGCAAAAAATCTGTGAAGGTGAGAGTAAAACCTTTATTTAGTGAATCAAGAATTACATATAAAAGTCATTCAGGGACTCAACAGGAAGATGAATAAAGTAAACTACCAGGTAAGTGGATTAGTTAAGGGCAGAATTAATACTAGAGCAAATCAATGATACTGACACTAAATAGACGGAAGGATTTGAACAATATCTGATAGAATTTGTGTAAGTTTTTCCTTTCCTATTTCATAACTAAATGCAGACATCTACCTACACATGAATGCACAGACACATATAAATTTCTATCTATATGAATTTTACAAGAGTTTATTGAAGATTTTGTGTGGGGAAAAACAGATTTTTGAGATTGACTCTTTGCTGTCAATGCTGTGTGAGTGCTTCCTTAATCAGAAAACTTAATCAGAAAATCAGTGCTTCCCAATTCAGAAAACTGAAGCTCTGTAAGCGAGAAACAGTAGTATACCAGCAACATGCACTTTAAATGGTTGCTCATTCCTGTAAAAAATGTCATTAATCATTAAGTGTTAATGAACCTGGAAGGTTGAAGTAGGTGATTGTCTTAATATATACAGAAATTGTAAGTAACTGTGACCTCCAACAGAGCAGTTGAATTAACAATCCCATTGTTTCAGACTATTAATAATTTTAATAACTTCTTCCAGTTACTCTAAAATTTAAAGCTATTACAATGGAATCTGTTGATACAGATAAGTTACGGAAAGCTGTGGGTTAAAACTCTTACTGACAGAAAAAGTGCTCAGGATATAGTCTATCCTTGTCTATGCTTCCAGGCAAATATAGTCGGTGTCCAGTCTGCAAAACTGTACTGCTGTAAATTAATAGCTGTATTATAAATATATTTCAGCTACCCATATTTGTCATGAACATTATTGTAAATATATCCCAGGGATGGTACCTCATTAACACTGTATTAATTTACGCCATTCTGGGAACTAGTTCATAACAGGCTGCTCATCTGTCTCCTGCAGCCCCTGTTGTGAGAAGGTTCCATGTCTCACTTTGTGCTGAAGAGGAGCACTTCAGAACCTGCTTTCTCACCTATGCTGCACATGGGTTGTGTCTTGTGCTTATACCATCCAGGATTTGTACAGAAAGAGGCTGAAACAGAGTCAACGGTGGAAATTTGAAATAAAAATCTATGCTTAGGAAGCATTAGTAGCTTCTGGTGCTCAAGAGGAATAATGTCATGGACGGAACAGATCTTACTATAGATTGTCTCTAGACAGACCAAAGGATTCTGGTGAGGACAGTTAGCAGAGTGTGAGTGAGCATCAGGTTGTGCAGATAATGATGGTAATAACCAGCTGTGGTGCTACATGTTTAACTCCCAAGTAGACTTTTCTTTGAATTTTATGAAGAGCGCACCTCCATTGCTGAGACAAGCTAACAGGGAACGTCATAGCTGGTGCAAAATGGGTTACTGATGATATCTGGCATGGCTACTAGACTATGTCAATTTGACACTAGAGGCTTAAGTCTCAGTGCTAAGACAGAGGAGATCTGTGCTAAATAATGGGTTCAGGGAATTAAGATAGTTTGTTACACACAACGATTGTGCCTGAAGCAATAGCATGCTATAAGAGAACGGGTTTCAGAAGTGACGCTGGAGGCAACTGATAATATACACTCAGAGCTAATCCTCTCTTTCCAACAAAAAAAGTCATTTAAATTGGTATCTTCAAAAATGTGCTTTGTCAGTGTTCAGTATAGCCAAGTGCAGTGTTGCGTATTCCATGAGGTATGTTAACTCATGAGGAATCTGGCACCTTCCCTGTTGCACAATGTCATTGCTCTCTAGAAATAAATGATTATCAAATGCCCATGTATTTCAGCACTGTATAGGTATAAAAACAGTTGTCAACAGGAGAATGGATCTGTCTAAGTCAAAAGGGTTGGGGATCATTGCTAAAATTTTATTCACCATTTACATATGAAAGAGAGCTATCAACAGAGAAAGGTAAATGAGGGACAGTAAATCATCCCTTTCTTCTCCTTTGCTGATTTCTGTAATTTCAAGGCCAACATCAGGATGATCAAAGCACGGAATGAAATTAGGAACCAAACTCAAGAAAATAACTCATTTACCCTATAAGCACATTAGTAGTAAGAAGACTAACCAGCAAGGATTAAGTCCTGCCACAGTGTGGGACTGCAGAATGTGACTTCTGTTCATGCGTAATGAGGGAGAAGGCTGATGTGCTTAATGCTGTTCTGCTCTGGTCTTTACTAACGGGGTTACTACTGGTGTCCAATAGAACAGATGCTGGTAACAAGCTCGTATCATCCTTAACTAAGGAAAAAGGATTTAGAAAATGCTTGGGTAAGCTAGAGGTTTTCAAGTTAGCTGAGCCTGTTGAACATCATCCCCAGACATTTAATGAACTTGTGAAATCTCAAAAGTGTTAGCAGTTGTGTTCAAGAATTTGCAAAGGACAAGTAAAATACCAAATGTCTGAAGAAGGGAAAATATTTTGCCTTTTTTTTACACAGAGAAGAAAGGGAAGAACTAGGGTGTTATAAATCCTTTGGTAAAATTTCCAGTAAAGTACCAGAAAAAACAATCATAACATTGAGCTGTAGTCGTAGGACACAGAAGAATAACAGACAACAGAATTTCCTGAAGAAGGTCATGTTTCAGGCCATGTGAAAGTTTTGAAAACAAAAAAACCCATAGTATATACTGTATATGGAGAGTTCAGCATGACCATACCCTATCTAAAACTCCTGCAAGATGAGAAAAAGAATACGAAGAAAATCCATTTGGACTACTCACTCTCTGAAAGAGTACATCAAGTGAAGCTCTGTGATGATCTTTCTTTGGTTCTCTTTTGTGTTATGTTAATTCATGATATGGATGATGATATAGAGTGACTTACTACAGTTTCAGATGATAGTGAATGGGAGAACAGCAATGGGGTATATTTTCAATTTCCTTGTTGCAAGAAGACTCTTGATGTTAAGCTACATCAGGCTGAGATGCTGTCACTGGTGTTACATCTAAACCCCAGAAATGTGTGGTTAGTAAAAAGTACGAAATCATGGTAGGATCAAATCATAGAATCATAGAATAGTTTGGGTTGGAAGGGACCTTTAAAGGTCATCTAGTCCAACGCCCCCTGCAATGAGCAGGGACATCCTCAACTAGATCAGGTTGCCCAGAGCCCCATCCAGCCTGACCTTGAATGTTTCCAGGGATGGGGCATCTACCACCTCTCTGGGCAACCTGTGCCAGTGTTTCACCACCCGCATCGTAAAAAACTTCTTCCTTATGTCTAGCCTGTATCTCCCCTCTTTTAGTTTAAAGCCATTACCCCTTGTCCTATCACAGCATGCCCTGCTAAAAGGTTTGCCCCCATCTTTCCTATAAACCCCCTTTAAGTATTGAAAAGCTGCAATAAGGTCTTCCCAGAGCCTTCTCTTCTCCAGGCTGAACAAGCCCAACTCTCTCAGCCTGTCTTCATAGGAGAGGTACTCCATTCCTCTGATCACTTCTGTGGCCCTCATCTGGACCCGCTCCAGCAGGTCCATGCCCTTCTTGTGTTGGGGGCTCCAGAGCTGGACACTACTCCAGGTGGATTCTCACCAGAGCGGAGTAGAGGGGCAGAATCACCTCCCTCGACCTGCTGGTCATGCTTCTTTTGATGCAGCCCAGGATACATTTGGCCTTCTGGGCTGCGAGCGCACATCGTTGGCTCATGTCCAGCTTTTCATCCACCAGTACCCGCAAGTCTTTCTCGGCAGGGCTGCTCTGGGTCCCTACATCCCCCAGCCTGTATTGATACCGGGGATTGCTCTGACCCAGGTTCAGGACCCTGCATTTGTCTTCGTTGAACCTCATGAGGTTCACATGGGCCCACTTCTCGAGCTTGTCCAGGTCCCTCTGGATGGCATCCCGTCCCTCAGGCGTGTCCACCACACCACTCAGCTTGGTGTTGTCTGCAAACTTGCTGAAGGTGCACTTGATCCCACTGTCTATGTCATTGATGAAGATATTAAAGAGTACTGGTCCCAATATGGACCCCTGAGGGACACCACTTGTCACCGATCTCCATCTGGACGTTGAGCCATTGACCACTACCCTCTGGATGCGACCATCCAACCAATTCCTCATCCACCAAATAGTCCACCCATCAAATCCATGTCTCTCTAATTTAGAGAGAAGGATGTTATGGGGGATGGTGTCAAAAGCCTTCCAGAAATCCAGATAGATGATATCCATAGCTCTTCCCTTGTCCACTGATGTAGTCACTCCACTGTAGAAGGCCACTAGGTTGGTCAGGCAGGACTTGCCCTTGGTGAAGCCATGCTGGCTGTCTCCAGTCACCTCCCTGTCCTCCATGTGCCTCAGCATAGCTTCTAGGAGGATCTGTTCCATGATCTTCCCAGGCACAGAGGTGAGGCTGACAGGTCAGTAGTTCCCATGGTCCTCCTTCCCACCCTTTTTAAAAATGGGTGCAACGTTTCCCTTTTTCCAGTCCCCAGGGACTTCACCTGACTGCCATGACTTTTCAAATATCATGGAGAGCAGCTTGGCAACTCCATCAGCCAATTCCTTCAGGACTCTGGGATGCATCTCATCAGGTCCCATAGACTAATGTATGTTCAGGTTCCTCAGGTGGTTACGAACCTGATCTCTTACAGTGGGAGGGACTTTGCTCCCCCAGTCCCCGTCTTGCAGTCCATCCACTCGAGTGGTGTGGGAAGACAGGTTGCTGGTGAAGACCGAGGCAAAAAAGTCATTGAGTACATCAGCCGCCTTCTTGTCCGTTGATACCAGTTTGCCAGTCCTGCTAGTCGGGGGGATACACTTTCTTTGACCTTCCTTTTCTGGCTGACATACCTGTAGAAGCCCTTCTTGTTATTCTTTGCATCCCTTGACAAGTTCAGCTCTAGCCGTGCCTTGGCCTTCCTGACCCCATCCCTACACAACTGGGCAGTGTCCCTGTACTCTTCCCGGGATACCTGTCCCTGCCTCCACTGCCTGTGAATTTCCTTCTTGCCCTTTACTTTGACCAGCAGGTCTTGACTCAGCCATGCCCATCTCTTGCCTTCTTTGCCCGATTTCTTACACAGAGGGACCGAGAGCTCTTGCCCTCTATGGAAAGCGTCCGTAAAGATCTGCCAGCTCTGTTCTGCTCCCTTGTCCCTGAGGGCAGTTTCCCAGGGGGTCCTATTGACTAACTCCTTGAAGAGCTGGAAGTTTGTGTTCCTATCAAAACTTTTTTCTTGCTGGGGATGAAAGAGTAGAATAAATTGCTGTTGGAGAAGACAACTGACATAACCTACTTGAAAAACAGCTCTATAAGATGCTTTGAAATGAGAGAAGCCCATCACTAGATTGCTGTATAACGTTCAAAATAAATTCAGCATGCTTCTACCAGAGTGAGGCTATCTAGTCATTGAAGGACAGTTACTGTGTAGACAGTGTATCTGAATGCCCTGCTGGCACGGAGAAAAGAGAACACAAACTATTTTACCTAATGTCTTTCCCCTGTAAGTAGAAGAAATGGAAGGAGGCCTGGCTGTTCTTGGTTCAGTAACTGGAGCCCGTGTGTAATAAAAGCTTTATCTGCTTCATGAACTCTGGTAATGTCTAGTGAGGATGTGGCTGTCGCATGGTGGCAGCTGTGATGTGTGTTCCCCTTCACCTTGTACTTGGGGTGAGAGCAAAGCTACGGTCTGGCACTGTATGGGAACTTCTGAGGAAGGAAAGGTGCCGTAATATTAAATCTCATGCGGCAGATTCATTTATCCTTGCACTGGTCACCACTAGGAGCTAATTGCATACTTTAAGCTAGCCTTCCTGTCAGTCAATACCGAGAGTGCTGTGGGCCAGAGTCTGTGTTTTGAATACTGCTTTAAGTGCAAATAATACTTCAGAATCTCGTTTGAATGCTCCTGACACAAGGCAGTGCCTAACATAAATAGGGATGTCAGAATGCATGCCTTTTCTGAAACTGTTCTTTTGTTATTCCAAGTGGCAAACAACAGGAAGCTTTGCTCTAAATCATTATAGTGCATGTCTTCTCTTCGTCTGTATTCTTACATTAGCACATCCTGTGTCACAACAGATCTTGCCTCTTTCGGCGAGCATGGTGAGCTGTACTAACCACTCATGTCAAATTTCCTTGAAATACGGGCAGCGCCGACATAATGAGGTACCTTGTTACTATGTCAGAGCAAGAACATTAATAATTATTTTAAATGGCAATATATCTCTATACTTCGTGGCTCTACAAATGTATCAAATAGATATTTCTGATGCCTGTCAGAAAAAAACAATTACCAGGAATATTTGTATCAATATTTTTCCTGCATCATTCTGCTTTTCAGAGGAAACTAGAGAAATATTGTGCCTGATGGTCTTATTTATAGCAATTTCAGCAGAGAAACTGGTCTAATCACTGTTTATGAGTTGGTATAACTGATAGTCTTCATTTCTCATTCTGAAATGGGTAAGGGCACATGTGATCATGTTTTTATAAAGGTGCCTTACGTAAGTACAGCTTATTAAAGATAGTGTGTGTTTAAAACATATGATCCATCACTTTTGTAATATATTAAATAGTGAAGGCTCAAAATATTTGAAAATGGAGCACTACAACTTTGCTCTGACTTACAAATTAAATATTCTTTTGTTGGTGTTACCTCCCATCTTACATTAGTCTGTTCTTCCCATTCATGTTTAAGAAGTTATTTGTAAAGTGTTAAAGGTAGTTAAGTCTACAGAGCACTCTCTGGGATCAGAAACAGAGTTGCTAGTGGATATAGTGGCATACGCCACTGTGCAGTTGCTAGTGGCATGATATTCGGAATTATGGTGGTGCTTCAAGTGCCAGAAGCAAAGCTTAATGTTTATGAATCATTTTGGGTCAGCATTCACGCTGGTGAGCACTAATGGAGGTCCTTTCCTTTTTGAGTACTTAAAAATAGCTAAGTTTAAATAAGTGTGGTTTTGATAATAGTTTAAGAAGCCATCTGTATAACTTTGCAGATGGCCTGAAATGCTAGCTTTATAGGAGGGAGGTATGATTCTGCCCCACCATTTGTTGTAAAATGTTTGCTCAGTATGCAGTTGCTGATGATAATTTAATAACTATTTTTATCAGAATGCTGATCAAAGTACCCAAAAAAGGATGAAATTATTTTAATAAAATCTACTAGGAGCAAACTTCTGTTTTGCCCTCCCAGGTCAGTTCACTTTGTTTTACCGAATACATGTTTTTCTTAATTGGATACCTTTCTATGTTATTATTCACAAAGCTACTTTATGTGAAATTGCCCAGACATTTAGGAGAAAAATTAGAAATGTTGTGATGCTGAATGCACATGGATGTGCTGTGAAACTTAGTCTAGTGAGAACGGCTAAAGAAGTGACATGATCCAGACTCTGCAGGGTTTCAGAGTCTCTGCTCTAGCAACATTCCTGTGTGATCGTCTACAGCCTTGTAACTGCCTTAAGTTTGAGTCATGGGATGGCTGGGCTGTTGGGAGGTTCTCTTGTTTAATTACAGGTGTAGTTTGCCTGAACTATTCATTTCAAGCATGATATCTGGTGACTTTTTCTGTATCTTATTTCTATTCATTTTAACCTATCAAATATGATTCTACTCTCTTGAATACACTTACTAGGCATAATTTTCAATATGTAAGACAAACAGAAGTAATTAGACATAAAAATAGAAAATCAGAATATAAATAGCTGTAATTCTGCAAATGAAATGTTACATGATGAGGGGGACTTGCATCTTGGCTTTATAAATTTGAAATCCGGTCAGTTCATTAAAAATAACATTGTGCTTGACTAAATATAATACATAATTATAGGCCTTTGGAATTCCGAGGAGCTTTTGTACTTCCATGCCAAGCTTCAGTTTTGAAGTTTGCTCAAAATTCAACTTACTGCATGAAGTTCTACCTAAAACATGAAAATATTTGCTTATTAGGCATCATAATTTATGGGAATACTGATGTACAATACAAAATTAAAGTGTAGCATGGACGCAAACAATATTAATTACCATTTTTTAACTGACAAAGATCAAAAGAGCCAAAGATACTGGTAGTATTATTTTATTCTTAGCAATGTTTTTGGGGGTTTTTTTTAAGTACTAGAAGACTTAAAAGGATAAATCTTTGAAAAAAACCCCATTCAATAATTTATGTAGTCAAACTCCTCCTTTTTGACTCTATAAAAGGCCTTAAAAGTTGTAAATGTAAAGACTGGAAAACTTTGCACTCTGCAGCAGTAACTAGGCTTAATCCTTTGTTTTCTGTGCTGGCTTTTGCAGCAGAGCTAGCAATGGTCATTGTGGGTTGCTAGTGTTAAATGTGGCACTTGCCAGGTTGTACCTCTACAGTTTGCTGGGTTTGTTTCATCCTTTTTAACTTCCTGGCTTCCAATCACCCAAACTTGAAGTATTTCTAAATAAGAAATTAGTAAAAATGCCTTAATTGTCTGGATCCACCAGTCAGCCTTTGAGTGTCTCTCTGAATCCCACAGTCCATGCTGATTTTATCTTCATGCAAGCGCTTTCCTGTTTACTAATGAACCTCAAATCTCTCCTGGTCTATTTGCATTCAGTAGACTATTAAATAGCTGTTGTGAAATGGAAATATAGTAAATCATAATAAATTCCAAGCAAATGTGTCAGATTGTTGAAGCTAAGTAAAAAACCAGACAGAGGAAATGATGTAACTGTTCTGAAGTAAGATTTTTGCATGTTTGTTTCACATAGCAGGTGCTTGGGCAGGTTCGTTATCCAGACTGTTCCAGTGAAGGATAAAGCATAACAGTGTCCTGTTCTCCTCCCTTCCCCCTTTTTATACAGCCTTTTGGAAGGGGTGAAATCACAACTAGGGGAGTCAAGACCATGTGGCAATGCTGACCTCTCTGTGCGCTCTCTAATGGCAGGTAAGGAGCATCCTGAAGGAACATAGGGAGAATCTGAGAAAACATCTTAAAAAGATACTCTTTTCTCATCCCTTTGTCTGTGTCTTGGCCAGCAAGTGATTCCATGGCTGTACCTACACTAATGAAAAACAATTGCTTTGCTCTGAGCATGTTGTCTCTGCTGGGAGTTCTGTTATAAATTTTATAGCCCATATGTGAATCTTGTTTTTGATATTGAAGACAAAGTCTCTGCTAGGTAGCAGATTAATAGTTTTGCCTACCTCTTTAGCTATATGCACTGTTCCCTGCTAGCACCAAGCACATTTCCCCCTGTATCAGAGCAGAAAAGGCTGGAAATACAACTTGAGCTTTAATTTTTTAGCTAACAGTTCTCTGAAGGGCAAGCAGTAACGCTGGTCACTGAAGCAGAACTGGCTACATCCCTGGTGAAGAAATGTTTCCTCAGACCGAGGAAAGGTATAGCAGTAAGGCTTAATGCTTTTTTTTTTGTGAGTCTTTTTTGTCTGATACCAGGTTCTGGTATTGGATAGTCATTGAGTGCGACTTAAGCCAAAAGAACTTCCAGTACTTCAGGAGCCAATTTGATTTTTTTGTAGCTTCACATGTAGGAAGAGCATAGACTACCTCCTACCTTCTAATGCAGGTGTTAGTGAGAAGTCCAGTATGAAAAATTATAAAACGAGTAAGATAATCAAAGCCAAGAAAAAGATAGAGAAGAAAGGAGGGAGGGACAGAAGAAACAAAGGGGTTTAAAAGATCAAAGGGGAGAAGAAAATGTAGGAGGGGTAGAAGATGCCAGACAGATGGACTGAGAAAGGGCAGTGAAAAGAAAAAACGCTTAGAAGTAGGGGCTCTTTAAGTAAAGATGTCATAGTATTTTTTAAAAGAAAAACTGTCAAAGCTCACTGGTAGAATGCTTTCTGTGGCTGAAAATATTCTGCAAATGTGATCAAGAAATCATTGGATTAAGAAATTTTCTAAGGGTCAAGAATATGAGAGGATGAGGACAGTGGTCTCATCTTGTGCTTAAGTATGTGCGATGCATAAACATCTGTGAACTAAAGGTATTTATGAATTTTGAAGTTATGCATTTTTTTTATCTAATCCTGCTGGGAAAAAACCCTCACAACTCTTTATGTTAAAATTTGAAAGAAAATGTATTGTTTGTGTTCAGGATATAATTTCAAAAAAAGTTAAGAGATTGTAAATAATTTTTTGTTAGGGTTAGCTGATAAATCCGCAAAAGTATGTTAATCAGTTTCCTTTGTTTCTAGACAAATTGTGTTATGTACACGATGTCACTTGTTTTTTGCTCCTCATAAGTCATCAAATTGTGTCCTTCTTCCAACTAAATGTTTGATCTTTCTTACACTCGAATGACTGTGTAAGAGAAGAGAATTTGGCAATTTCAATTGCCAAAACAATACGTAGCTAAATATCTAAGCCACGTTACTGGGGGGGGAGTGATAATTATATATGTACATATTAATATATATACACATGTGCATATATATGTGTTGGTATGCATGTATAAAAATGAAGAATGCAGAAATTAGAGAGGACAAGGGAATGCCTGCTAGCTGTTCACTTACAATACTTCCAGATGATCAGTTTCTTTGTCACGGTAAAGGACATAAAGGAAATTTATTATTGCTAATGGAAACAAAATCCAAGAACCTCACAAGTCTTAATTCTTGGAGCATCTTGGTTGTGAATTAAAAGCAAAGTAAGCACACCCTTTAGAAAAAGGGGTTTGCAGAAACAAGACCTTGCTACACATAATATTTTCCTTTACATCCAGTGTTGAAACCTTCTTTCTATTTCTTATAAGTAGAATTGTGGGAAACTTATATTTTAGTTGTTGTATTGTAATTATTCTTATAGAATATAGCATTCTATTTTCCAAATATTTTTACTGAAGCTGTTTGAATTTTATTCTCAACTGAAAAATTTTGGGAAACTGAATTTATAATAAATGTATTTTCTCTTTTGATACATCGTATTTATCCAATTTCCTCCTTATTTTTATCAGAATGTTATTTTTATATTTAAGCTTTTATTTTCCCTTCTTTCCACAAAAATGTAGTAGCCAGACCTAAAGTCCTTTTTAGTCAGAACACCAAACTGAACTTCAGATCAGGTTTCTAATTCCATGCTGTGGAATGATTAAAACTTATTTTCATGCTCTCTTATCTTTACTTGCTGTAGGAGATGGTAATTTGCTAACTTCTGTGATTAGATAAATGGAAGAACCACTTTAAGTTTTTGTGCCTTGGTTCTCATAAAATACAGATGGTAATTCATGTTTCTCCCTATCTTCTTCCTTTCTCATCTATACGTTTTATATATCTTCGGTAAAAAGAGTTTTGTTTTGAGAATTGACACACCAAAACATGATAGAGTGTAAATTCCAGCAGTAGTATCTGAGACTCATGTAATAAATAGAAACTACATAGGTGGTGGTTTTCCATACACTGAGCTGCAGAACATGTATTGCATCACGGGAACGTCTCTACCTTCCTCCAGTGGTAGCATTCCCACGAGTACATTACAAAACCCTATCCATTGTGGCAGCTGTGAGTCGTATGTGGTGTTCTACACGTAGCAGATCAAACTGAACAGTATTTCTTGGCTGCAGCGCTGGGAGAAAAGACATTTATTTTGGACTTTTGGGTAAATTTATTCTATGCATTAGAGTTTGACAGATTGGAATTACATATGTGGTATTTAGTAATAATGTCTGCAGAAGGGTTTGTAAATTGCGCTTTCTTCAGCTGCTTCCTTCAGAATCCCTTGTTTCTTAGGTCTCTGTTAGTCATCACTTCACCAGTCTTCTGAGATTTTTACTTGTCAGAAAGGTTAGTGGTCTGGAGACCACATAGAAAAGTGGATTATCACCTGGAAAAATTTTAATAGGATAGCAGTTCTAGACCTTCAGGGTTTTTCAGAAAGCGGTTCCAACACCACTCCTCAGAAGTGTAGTCTTCCTTTTTTTCTACTTCTTGAGTATGTTTTCTCAGTTTCTTGTCTCCTGGATATAGTTGGTACACGCATATCATTTATTAAAGTTGTTTGTGCTGTAGGAAGATATTGCCTTGACTTTGTTTTAACTAAACTGATGCTACTACAGATGTAAAAAAGTAAAAAAAGAACTGAAGTTGATAGTAACCACATAGTACACTAATAAAATATGCTTTTGAAGACAGAGGTTGCATCTTCGTTTCTCCCTCAGCTAAAAACTAAGAACGTTTGTGAATTTTTTCATTTCCTTTGATTTTGTAGTATTTGCATACAGAAGTCTGTTTTGTCACTGTTCTCTATTGTTGAATCTATTCTTGAAAATACTGCACCTTGGTCCTTCAGTAGAAAGATTGACCTATTTAATTAATGAAGATTACAAAGAAATTAAAGTACAGTGTTGATTAGCTGAATGTCATGGGGTCACTGCATAATTTCAAATGGTTGAGAGAGTTTTCCATACTCTTAATAGACGTCGTGACCCTCTATTAGTTGAAACGGAAGTTTGAACAAGGGAGCAAAGGTCACGGCTTTCCAATCTAGTTACATGAACCATTGTGAAACACAGAGGTGTGTCCCCTGGAATAGATAGGCATTATCTTAAAGAAATAGTTAATGTTTCCACTGTTAAATAAAAATATTATCTAGTGTGTCTTTGAACATTCTTCTAATCTATTTTGCAGGTCTAACATTCCACCAGTATAATTAGAGTATGGTGTGATTAGACGTATGGATCTAATGAGAACAGGGATGACTCTTTTGAAAACATAACCAAATTTTATTTTGTAATTAAATTTAAATTTAACATTGTTATAGAAGCAGAGAATTGCCAATGCCAATTGTCCTGGTTTCGGCCGGGATGGAGCTAATATTCTTCCCAGTAGCTACTGTATTTTGGATTTAGTATGAGATTTGGTATGGGAAGAATGTTGATAATACACTGATGTTATCAGCTGCTGCTAAGCGATCGAGGACATTTTCCAATGTCCCACGTTTTGCCAATGCGCAGGTGCAAAAAAGCTGGGAGGGGTATAGCCAGTACAGTTGACCCAAACTGGCCAAAGAAAGTATTCCATACCATAGGTGTCATGCCCAGTATATAGTGGGGGTTAGTTGGTGGGTTGGGGGTCTTTCGTTTGTTCGTGCTTTTGTTCGTTCATTCGTTCGACTGTTCATTCCCTCTCTCTCTCTCCCCCTCTGGAACTTGCTGTTCCAAGATCGCTGCTGGGGCATATTGCAGTTCTGAGATCGCTGCTTGGGATCGTTCTGAGATCACTCTCGGTTTCGCTCCAAGATTGCTGCTTGGGATGGGCTGTATCGGTCATCGGATCATCGGGTGGTAAGAAATTGTGTGTCATTCGTTTTATATATTCTATTATCATTATTTTTTATTATTATTATCATTATTAATATATAATTGTTATTATCTTTTTCTTTGCTGTCCTAATGAACTGTTTTTATCTCGACCCACGAGTTTTCCTTTCTCTCCAATTCTCCCCACCCCACTGAGGAGGGGAGTAGTGAGCAAGGGGCTGTGTGGTATTTAGTTACCAACTGGGGTTAAATCATGACACCAATTAATGCCATAGAGCTGATTCCTTGTTAATTGGCCATTGCCAAATAATTAATCATTGACTGGATGTGTAGTTTAATCTTTTCAGTTAATGAAGGACTGATCATTTTCTGGAGAAAGAAATCTGGAAGTACTAATCACTTCTAAAAGCCTGCAGTGCTCTGAATTCTGTGTTAGGCTGAAAAAAAAAGTCAGGAGAACTGTTATTTCTTGGAGAAAATACTAAAGACCATTTTCCTTTTTTCATCTGCTACAAATGTTGTATTTTGTCTTTAAATACACCTTGTACTTGATTTAAAGTGATTTGTGTTTTACAGGAGTAAAATTCAAGTTAAGATGAGATTTTGGAGTACTTGTATTTCAGTTCTGAAATACATATGTTGTTTTCATGATGTTCATAAGTCATATAGACATTAAAGGAAAAACTTCAAGCAAAAATCAGTTATATCTCTTAAGTGGGAGATAACCAGCAGGCCACCTTTTGAAGGCTATTTTGATTTTGTGAGCAAGAGGGCCCTTATGGAGTACCAGGCATCAGCTAAGTCCTCGAAGGGAACCAGGATGTTGCCCAAGGAGTGTTTCAAGGTCAATGATCTCTAATCAAGCAACTACCATAGAAAACAGGATGCTCTGTGAGCACAGAAGTGTGTGAAAACCATGTTGCTCAGGTACATAGATTCTCTGTTTATAAGGTAAGAAAATGTTTAAATTTAGTTGGACCTAGGTATTGCTATCAAGGCTAAATAGAATGATTTGTCCTGCGGAGCATGTGAGGCAAACAATAGTGTAACCACTATGACCCAGATGGTTTTGAGACCTTTTGGAGTGTAGGAACCTGAAAGGCAAACACTGCCCAGGTAACTATCAGGGCCCTGAGGGTGCTAAGGGGGGCTCCTTGGCCCTGAGCATTCTCCCCTGGGACCTCCACCTGCGCTGCTGTGGGCCCAGGAGCCCCACTTCAGCTCAGCCTGGGGCCATCAGCCCACTGACACCGGGGGTGGGTGTGTCTGCAGCCCCGTCACAGCTGTGCCTGTTGCCTGGCTGTGGACCTTGTTGGTCCTGACCTGTGGACTCTCTTCCTGGCTTGACGTTGGACCTGCCTTGTTGCTATTGACCTGCCTGGCAGTCACTGGGCTGTCTGAACCCTGGTCTGATCCTGACTTCCCAGTTTGATGCCAGACTTGCCTCATCACGGACTCCCATGGCAATCCGGGGTCGAGGCTGGGCCCCTTCCACCAAACCTGCCCTGCTCCCTCGCTGGCATGTGGGATGGGCCCTCGGCGGCAAGGCCCATGCTCTGGCAGCCTGGGGATCCCCCTTGGCTCCCAGCTTCCCCACTGCTTAGGGAGCAGCTGGCCCCTTGCTATGCCATGAAAGTAACTGTACCTGTATTTACTATATATCAGTAACATCATATAAAGCTGTGATTGACCAGGTAATGACATAAGAAACACCAGATTTAGGTACAGATATAGAAAAACTGGAAAATCTACTTAGGGCAGGTTGTTTATTTGTTAGGAGACTTGGTGGTACAAGGAAGTCAAAAAGGAACATCCAGAAATAGGGAAAAAACAGGGAAGGAGGTATGAAGTCAGTTGATGAAGAACAGAGGGGGATGCCCTTCTGATGGTAGGAGTGCAGGTTTTTGCAGAGGATAACCTACAGATCCAAGTCCACCTGGAAGAACCCCCTCTTGGTCAACCTACTTGGTTGCAGGTCTGCTTTCAAAAGTCTTGGTGTGGGAGGCTAGAGTGAAGAAGGGTAGGCCTCCACTCTCGTATGAGAGAGGTTTGTAGTTCAGTAGTGGTTATGTGTGGTTCATAGGTTTTGAGATTGATAGTAGCTTTGTAGTTGTGTGTGATAATGTGCACAGTGATGTAACTGCAAAATTAAAAGTAGTGGTATGTTTACTAGTTAATTAGATTAATGGTTATTTGATTTATTAGTTTTGTAGTAATTTGTTGCTTAAGTAATGAACATCATGCTCTTCTGAACTGGTCTTCTCAAGCCTGCAGCCTAAACAGGGAGAATTGGACCCCAAGGTGACATTCTTAGACCTCTGTTGGAGATAAGTTTCTCTCTGCTATTGGTGGCTACATACTACAGTATAGCATACAGGAAGGTCATGAAGTATCAGACTTCTTTTCTTCCCAACTTCCGTTTGTAACAGCATGTTCCAGGAGGAAGGAAAAAGCGGAGTTTCTTTCTTTACTTCATATCAAACTCTTTTTCACATTAGTTTCAAAGGAAGGGTTCAAATGTGACTCTGAACATTGTATCCTCCATTTACTGTGAAGCACAATTTTGTACTAAAACTATTTGTTAGCTTTAGAGATACAAGATCCTAAAGGTCAAAATGTATACTTCTTGAACTTTTTTTTTTTTATTGCTTTGTCTTCCGTGGCTGCCCAGAACATTTTACGCTAAGCTTTCTAGATCATCTAAACACTTTAGTTTGCTCTGTGCATACATATCTTCCATAGATTTAAATGTACCAAGCAATTTGTATAGCCTTTCTTTTTTGACTTTAAGAAAAAGAAGAGAGGGAGCTGAATTTAATACTCAGATTTTCAACTTCATACATGTATTGCCAACTTGATTTAATACATGAAAGAATAAGGGCACATCTACTGCATGTGTTTGGGTCTGGCTGTTTACCAATGTGGTAATTACTGCAAATGTCAAAATATCCATCAGAAATAAATTTGTGTCTTAAATTTATGTACATTTGGGGGGAAGGGAAATCATGAGCAATTAGTTTGACTGAAATTCATGGATTTCAATTTTATCATGGACTTTAAAAACAATTTTTCAGTGTGTATTTTATAATTTGGATTTCTTTACAGTTAACGCTTGTGGACAGTGACAGTCTGATCAGTGTCTGTTCAGACAAAGTCTTGCCACTACTGACTCTAGATCTTACAGATCCTTTGTGAAGTTTGATTTTTTTTTTTTTTTGGATGAATATTACTGCCCATGGTTGTTGAATAATCAAAGGTAAAAAGAAGTAGTTTTAGTGTCTAGGAAACTAGGTTGCTGAGGATTTGAAAATTTTTCTTAATTGATTTAAACATACAAAACCCATAAATGTTGATTGGTGATGATGGAGCAAGTTTCACCATTGTAAGAACAACATCAAAAAGAGAAATGAATTGCAATTTTGTTTTGCTTTTATTCTTTGCATCATCTAATTTTATAACTAATTCACTTTTCTCATAGTTTGTCCTCACTAACAGTGTTGAATTGTGGAAGATTTTGATTAAGTCTGTTATTAATTCTTAACCATGAAGTAAGAACAAGACATATTAAAAAGAGGAATAGTAAAATGTTGTTTGAAAACACACAGTCTATACATAATCTTCCCCAGTTGTTTAATGATTATTCAATATTGTTTTCTGTGCTGCTGTTCACACAATACATAAAAAATGAAGGAACATTAATGTGAAGTTTTCAAGCCTAGCAAAACTGCTGTTTTATGTGAATTCTAATAGCCTCCAGAATGTAGAAGACATTGAAAGTAATTTCTGGATTCATAGTCTATACCCTCCAGGTATAGCTGTTTAATGCTGCTTGTATACATAATCCCTTTATGCAAATATTTAAGGTTTGTATTATATCTTTCAGAATATATTTTCAGCTCTGATACTTTTCTTCTTTGCTTAGTTGCATTTTGAGTGTGAGATTTTTATGGGTGTGGATAAAATTGAAAAACAGGGCAAAAATTAGGAAATGTTTGGTTGCTTACATAGTGTTGTTCTTGGAAATGTTGGCCTAGATGTGTACCTTATTTTTTGAAATAGAGCAGTTTAAATAGATTTATGCTCAATAAAGCATTTAAAGATAGTAATTAACACTTTCTTAAATGCATGAGTTGCAAACATTTTTTGTGCTAGTTTAACACAGAATGGTTAGCAGACTAACGAAGATGAGGTAACCTATTTTATTTGCTCTAAAGAATTCTCCCTACATCCAGCAAAAAGACAAAGTAAATAAAATAAGAAAGTTGTTCTGTTTTCCTGTGAACTTTAAAGTACTTGTGCATTAAATCTTTCTTCTCTCCATAATAATCTTTCTTTTCTCCATAGTTTCTCACTTCAGCTACAGTCTTTGGGTAACAAATGCTCTTTGTTAAGACAATGAAGATTGTTATTCCAAGATCTGAATGATAAATTATTTAAAAATTGCCACAACAGTCACTGTATTTTACTCTATTTCAGCTTTGTGACAATGTCAATTGCCCAAAATTAGAACATAAAATAAAAAATAGTGTTGACAGTATGTTTTTTATAAGGAACTCATCAATCAGTTTATATGGGGGGTTTTTTGTGCCGTTTATACTGAGAAGCTGACAGTATGATGTACACAAGCCTTACTAAAATTCAGACAAAACCAAGTGCAGTTGAGAAATATGTATGATCAGTTTAGTGAAAAAACTAACCAAAAATTAAAATATTGAGCACCTCCCCGTATTCAACCTTCAGGTGCAGGAAGGCCCAAACAGACAAAAAGGAATTCTACTTCTTGGCCTGTCCTTCAGATTTTTTTTTTTTTTCCTGATAGTAACACTTTAGGCACTTGTGCAGAGGGAGTAGTAATCATTACAAACAAGGTAAAAATCCTTTCCAGAGAAATCCTACATGATTTTTAGGGATAGTCTGAAACCTCCAAATGCTTTTCAATAACAGCTTTAAGGCAAGATTAGTTCACCAAGGGGCTATTGCAAAGGCAAAGACTGATTCCTGTGAAGTGAAAAAGTTACGTATGATTAGGCAATTCACACTGTAGCCATAATCCCCTATTGACTGGCTTCTGCTTGGAAGAGTTCTAATCACAGGTCCTTGTTGGATGGGAAGCTACAGGACTTGAGTGGCTGAGGTCATTTTAGACAGATGTCCTGTTTCTCACATCACCTTGATGTCTTCTGTGATCTGTTTTCTCATGCTTCCTGTACAAAAGGCATTTGCTTCCTCCTTGGATAGTCTCTGCTTGGAATTCAGGGAGGGTGTTTTGATTAGGAAGGTCTAGCTCTTGTAGTCATAAATGATCATTGCCTTAAAATGCCCACTCTTTTTTCCAAGCTGACTTCTTTCCGGATCCTTTGGAATTTTGTCAAATTGTGGTGCCTAACCTCCTTCAAACAGCCCCTTTACGTGGGCCGTTAATTAATATCATACTCTAGCTTTAAAAACATTTCAATCTATATAAACTTATTACTGGGATCCTCCAGATGTTTCTTTGGTTATGATGGCCATTGGTTTTGTTATTTGGATAGTAATTGAAGAGTACTCTCTTCTCTAAGGTCATACATTTCTGGAGGAATAAATGTATCACCTAGACACTTCAGATTTCTTCACCTAGATACTTCAAATTTCTTTCCAGTTCATCTCCTATCTTGCAGTTAGTATTCTTTGTCCAGTTACCTTTTCTTTGGTATTGAACTTTACCTCAATACTGTTCAACAGGGTTTCTGTAAAAGTGACCTGTGTCTACACAGATCAAGTGGATGATATTTGTTGGTTCTCCACTCAAGTTGAGAAGTGGAGAGAAGTTTTAATTGTGTTTCAAAATTGTGACTAAAAGGCTTTCTCTTTTTATTTACAAGTATTATTACAAGTGTTATTGCAGATCTTAATAGCTCGTTCACTTTGAATATAACATACATTTTCTTTACCTTTCTACCATTCTTTACGCTAGTGGTCCACCAGCATATGCTTTTGTTAGGAACTCATTTGTTTTGATTGAATTACTCTAAGGTTTTTAAATTCCAATAATTTACCTTACTGTTTTCATTATCTTCCTATAAATGGCTGTCTAGGCTTCTATTTTGTACCTACCATCTTAGTTACCTTGGTCTCATCTAGTAGTGCTCTTTCCTTTTTAAACAGCATAGGTTTATTTTGGGACTTATTTTACTTCTGCCTGCAACTAGGTGTCTTTCAGCACTTAATTTTAGATTTAGTTTTCTTTGCTGTTCTTTTCATGTATCCCAAGTGTGTTCTCATCTATCTACCCCTGTAAAAAAGGCAAAAGCAGCGGTTCTGCTGGTATCCTCCTTCACGCTGTGTCCTCTCATGTCCTTGAGTTTCCTGCAGTGAACAACAGAATTAATAGATATTAAAATTCATTCATTTCATTCTCATTTGGTTTTGCCCCTTTTTAAAATGTCAAATTGGTAAAATCCATCTGCCCCAGTAACTTAGTGCAGCTTTTTGGAAAGGTGTTTTAGCAGCTGTCCTATCCATAAGACAACACTGATGGAATAGCTAGAGATTTGGTGGCATCAGACTGGTTTGATAAATAACAAAACTAAAAGTATCTAAAAGTAGTAGAATAAATAGAATAAAGATGCCTTTAAGGATTGGAAGAGAATGCAGGGTAAACCTGGTAATTTCTGATCTGTTTTTACAGTGTTTTTATATTTTATTATTTGGGGGGCGGGGGGGGGGCGGGGCAGGGGGCGAAGATTGCATTTCATGTTGTGCCGTATAATGTAGATGAGGAGTGAATGCGTTTCTGTGTTATGTTTATGGTGTTACTTTGTACGCCAGTACATTTGCGATTTAGAAGAAAAGTTTCTTCAAGATGAGTTGGTGCAATTTTGCTCCTGGAGAGTTAGCTAGTGCTTAAGTATATGTAAATTATAGCAATCAGAATGTATGATTACTGAATCTTTGGAAAAAGCAAGTAGAACTAAGGCTAAAATCCATTTTAACAGGGGAAGTATATATAATGTAGGGATTTCCTATCACATGTAGTTCTTCTAGGCGAAAAGCCACAATATATTGTTTTAATATTTCCTTCTGTAACCAACACAATGTACAATTAATGCCTAACTCAATGTCGTAGAATATTTTCCCAGGCTTAAAATAGCCAAGGTGTTAAGTGTTTCATGAATACCAAACACTATCTTTTCTTGAAAGATCAGGATTTAATCAAACAGCCTAAGACCATATATTTGTTCTTCTATCTGGATAAAGGTTATTGTATTGTTTTCCATATATAAGCTATAAAGGAATTCTGGGATAAGGGCATGGAACAACTATTTTTTGCTTGTGAGACTTCTGAGGAATGTGCTGTGACCATCTCATAAAAGTGTGTATCAGACTTAATTTGAAAATATCTGTAGAAGCAGTATCACCACTTCATGAGGACTTGCCCCGTCAAATACCCAAAGTTGTTAATTCTTCATTTTAAATTGCCTAACCATCATTTATGGCATCTGTTCTTGTTCTCTGTCAAACTGGAGTCCGTTTTCTGAAGTCCACTTTCTCCCTGCAGAGATGCTTCTGTGTTGTTGTGTTTGTTTTGATTCTTAAGAACATGGTACTTCATTATGCCCCGACTGTGAGATTAAATCACCTTATTTTTCTTACTATTCTTACACGTACATCTAAGCACTCCCATCCTCTTTTTTTAACTACAGCATTTCACTAAGAACTCATTGAATTATATCTTCATTTGGACCTCCAGAGACAGAATCTTCTGGAAGATGGTCCTCATTCTTTAATGTTTCCCCTCATTTGCTGTTTCTAGTATAGCTTAACTTAGCTGTGTTTAGGCAGACTTTATTTCAAATAGCTTCACTATGAAAAGAAACAAAATTCTTCTGATCATTACCAACAAACAAGCCATATACTGTTGCTCACAAATCTTATTAGAAGTGTTTTGTTCTTTAATTTTCTTCCAGAGCTTTGATGAAACAGAGTTGTCACTGAGTTTAAAGCATACTTGTGATCTAGTCCTATGTTTTACACCGTGGTAGGGATACAAAACCAGGAATTCAGATATGAGTTCATAGTGTCACAAGAAGCTATGTGGGGATTAAAAACAAGAATGTAGCCCCTCTATTGTTGCCAGTCCTATTAAGGCAGCTGAATACTCTGTATGAGTTCTTTTGCTTCTGCTTTTCCAGAACCACAAGCGTGGGAAGTGGTAAACATGGGGCATGGAAAGAGAGTTTACTATGGATGTGGGTTTCCTGAGGCTACGGGACTCTGGGGTGGTTATTTTTCAGTTTCTTTAACATGGACATCTGTTACTTTCTGGGATTGTTACATAAGGTATTAATTAAATGTAAAGGAAAGTATGTTTTTATGACAGTTGGACTACAGATATAGCAGTGGCTGATACAAGGTCTTCAAAATCCCTAATTATGAAACCAACATAGAGAGATGTGTTATTTTTATGAGTACGAGAGGGACAAAACATCAATGACCATCAAATGGCTGATAGTCATATGCTTCATTTCCTTCTGTTTCTGTTACTGCTTTAAAGTTGCTGCACACCTGAGTGGCTGGGGAGGGGGGAGGCACAGTTGCTTCAAATTCACTACACTCTTTCCCCTTCAAAATAGCTGTAAAAAAATCATCTTTAAGACTGCTCAAACATCAGTTCTTCTGGGAATATTCAAGCACACAGCGTTGAAGAGAATTTGAAATTTCCATCACCATTATGACTGTGATGGGAGTAAATGACAAAGAAAGTGAAGTTTTCAATACCGTCTTCTTCAGTGCATCAAGTTACACAAGTAGAAAAATCCCTTCTAAAGATTAGAACATTAGATCCCTTCTAAAGATTAGGAGATTAATGATTGCTTACACATTAGTGGAGTAAAGGGGTGTGGAGGTGGTGCTTTGTTTGTCTTAATTCTTTGTGTTGCCATAGTTTGATATACTGAAGTAGACAGCTAGTGGAGGAAGATAGTAAGGGGTCATTGTATCCTCTTTTTCCTCTGTGGATGTGGCTGAGCTTTTGGCTAAATTGAGCTGATTTTAATCCCTAATTGTGATTGAAACTACCCAGCAAATAAATTTGTTATCTCTCAAGAAATTACTTATAGAATCATCCAAAAATTTCACACTTGCCTAAAGAGACAATAAGAGCAGTTATAAACGTGATGCTTGAGTGAATTAAACCTACACTAATTTACTGGCAGTTTCATATGTATTTGTATTGTGAACTGAACTCTGTGAGTGACACATTGACTGTATGATCAGACAGTGTAAACAGATTTTGACAGCAGCAGCTTTAGTCCTGCTGTGTCTTGCCTTTTTAGCCTTGTTGTTTGACTTTGGGTAATCAGATACGCTCTGGTGCATCCCTGTTCCATCCTCAGAGGTAAAATTAGTTAAAACTCAGCCTGATTCAATGTAATATTTAAGTAACCTTTATGGCTACAAAAATGTTTACTACCAGGCAATACTTGAGTCAGTTGAGTGCATTTAGTTCAATATAGAGGCCCAGGATGGGGATTATGGCTTCTCCCCACTAAAGCAGAAAGCTCCTAGCTGGCTGATAGCAGTGGAGAGAACTGCTGGTACGTGACCACTGGTGGGCTCTGAACTAGGAAAGATCTATATGGGCCTCCCAAGTTTTACCTGTGAGGATTCTTGTAACTCTCCACTGATAATAATAGAGTTGTGATAGATCAGATTGCTTTTCCTGTTTTCTTTCTACTGTTCTTATTTGCCTAGTTAGTGGTATCCCATTCCCAACTAAGTCAGTGGAAGTGCTCCCTTTCACTGCTTTAAGTCTTGATCAGTACGTTACAGTGAAATTCATTTTTGTGTAAGATCTTTAAGTTTAAGTCTCAAAATTCTAGTTTTGCAATGAGCTTCGAAGAAAGCATTGCAACTTGAGGTGCAGGATATCCCTCACTGGGTAGAAACATCCAACTGTCCAACATTAAAGAACATTAAGATTTTTTTTTAACTTGCATTAGAACCCACTTGAAGTACTGTGTTCAGTTCTGGGCTCCCCACTACAAGGGAGAGATGGATATACTATACATCTCTCATATGGGGAAAGGCTGAGACTGGGACTGCTTAGTATAGATAAGGCTCAGGGGGATCCTATTAATATATATAAATACCTGAAGGGAAGGTGTAAAGAGGACAGAGCCAGGCTCTTTTTAGTGGGGCCCAGTGACAGGACAGGAGCCAATGGGCAAAAATTTAAACACTGGAGGCTCTGAGCATAAAGAGAAACATTTTTACTGTGAGGGTGACTAACCTCTGGCACAGGTTGCCCAGGGAAGTTGTGGAGTCTCCATCTTTGAAGACATTCAAAAGTTGTCTGGATATGGGCCTGGACAGCTGACTCTAGGTGGCCCTGCTTGAGCAGGGGGTTGGACAAGAAGACCTGCAGGGGTCCTTTCCAACCTCAACCATTCTGTGCTTCTATGTTTTGATCTTCATCTGTACAAAAAGTTGTAAGTTAGTTTTTCAATATATAATGTTATATGGGAAAGTGCTGTAGTGTGATTATATCTGAAAAAAAATTAAGATTTTTACTTTAAATTCCATGAATTTCCTAAATTCTTGCCCCTCTTGATTCTGCTTTCAGCCTGTGGAAGGTAATATTCTGTGGTTGCTTTGTAAAGCAATTACCTGATTAGTCCTTTCTGCCAGTAGCATGAAGGAACCGGTCCAGTACCACTGACCACTAAATGTGGTAGTATGTGTAACATGTAGCGATCATGTACTTGGAACCAACGGTGATGTGTGTGTTTAGTCTGCCTGTTTTCTTGGCAGGAGGTGGACTCTCCCTTGATAAACAGTGAACTGAATCATCAACTGAAGTCTAACTACAAGGCATAGATGGACAGTTTTTTAGTCAGCGCTGAATATCTGGGATAAATGGAAAGCAGAAAACCCCTTTCTGGCAATAAATAAATGATGTGATGAGTATATATATGTGTGTATATATAGCTGCTGAGTGCATCTGACTGTCCTACCTCTTCTTGTGCCTTCCTGTCACCGTATCATAAACATATTCATCCCTATATCTACCTCTGATCCTCATCTCCCTCTTCTTTCAGGGAGATACAGGGCAGGACAGGGGGGTGTGTAGTGACTGCAAATACCTTATAAAAAAAGCAGATAACTCTATTGTCTGGTTTATGTTAAAATTGCAGGGACTGTGGTTGCTTGATGATCATGTAGCAGAAAGAACTGGGCCTGATAGGTATTTATGCCAGCTGTGAACTAGGGGTGAATGTGATTTGTGCTTTGCTTTATGGACAGCGAAAGTGTGCTCCCGCTGGTTCAACAGCGGCTGTGGTTCTGTCCAGGGAATGGCCAGAGGAGATATGTTCTTCTCCCAGGTTGCCAGCAGGTGAGTGAGACTTGCTCAGAATTAAATGAGATCTGACAATTCAGCATGCTAAGTAAAAACTGTGAAGCTAATTATTGTGAAGTAAATCTAAAAAATCCTCTCGTTTTAGGAAATATCTTTTTTTTTTTTTTTTGGTAGAGAAACTTTCTTTCCCTGGTTAGGCAGAGAAATTTTCATGCTAATCTCCTTAATCCTTAGTGCTCCAATTGTAGTTGCTACAACAAACTCACCTTAGTATCCAAAGTTTTGCTCATGTTACGATAGTATTACACTTTACTAATATTTGTTGTGGTTGTCTATATTCTCCTTGATTTTCAGTATCTTTTTGTATATTATATAACCTGACAAAATTCATGGAGCTCTCTGGTTCCTTTGTTATTAATGCCCTTGGATTTTTGAACTCCTAGACAAACTAGTACAGGAAAAGCAAAGGAAACATCTGTTCTCCATGTGTGTTTGTAACTAGCAAGCAAAGTCGATTTGCTGTTTTTCCTTTAAGTCTGTCCCAAGATAGAATGGGTAGAACGTGTCCTTGTCTTCAACACGCGCTGATGACAGGCTATACGTAGGATTATTGCTGGAGACTGTTGTTAATGTTTCACTTCCATATGCTTCAGAAAACAATGCTGGAGGTAAATCCGCAGTTAGAAGTCATGGGAAAACCCCTGACCTCACTATAAGATTACAGTATTAAGAATACAGAGCATTATTTTAAATCAAATTTTAAATTCACATCATCATTTAACTATATGTTTATATGTGTTTAATTATATGTATATTTTCCTATCATTAGTAATTTTTCACCTTGCAAGCAATACATATTTAAGTCCCAGTACAAAATAACTCTAACCCTATTTTGCAGTTGGTTCTTAATGATTGTCTAATCTTTCCTCAACCAATTTCAGTTGATCCTAGACTAAAGGGAATGATCTAGTAGTATTCAAACTTGGGAGGAGACTGCTAGGAAATGCAATATGTTTGCAAACACTAACATTTCATACACACAAGGTAAGGTCATACTAGGAAAGCAAAAAATTTAGCACAGTTGTCTACCTATGTTATAAAAAGGAAATGCAAGTTCTCATTTGTGTGACTAAACAAGCATGTTTGTTGCCAAGGAAAGTGGAGGACTATGCCATAAAAACCAAATGTGCTTCTCTTTCACTGGAAATAAAGGACTGTAGCTTGCAATACAAGAAGGATTCAGCTTTTATTTAAGGAAGGTTGAAAAGAGAAATGTAATTTTCAAGCATATTAAGGGAATTATAAAACTAATTATGTATGAAAATTAAAATAATTGAAAATAAATCAAAATTAATTGACAGCTGCCACTCTTCCTAATTTACTTTGTTGTATTTAGCAATTGCATGGACTGAAGGCAATGGGTAAAATGGTATGTCCGTTTCACAGCACTGCCTGGGCAGACTCCCACCAGAAAATTATAGCATAGCAATCATGAATGCCCTGTGTCAACTCATTCATCAGAGTATCTTCTGATTCACTGCTCTTAAATTTTATGCAGTATTTCCATTTTGCATAGAATTGTTTCCCTAAACTGTTTTAAAGTTGTTATGTCTTTGTTTTCCAGTTGCAATCTTGCTGACCTGGAGTGGAATAAAAATGTAAAAAAGACACTCATCTCAGTTAATTGGTATTATTAACAATTTTTTCACCATGAAGGAAAAAGCAATAGCTGGTCTTGGAGAGTACAGTACTCCTGGGAACAGAGAAATCAATGTTTAATTGAGATTACAGTTCTGTTTCTTTTGAGGCAGGACCAGTCAAGATTCAAACCACACGACTATAAACTGCTGGTTTTGAAAAAGCAGAGTCTTTTCTTTTTGAGTAGAGGAGCTGATATAGAACTGCACCTCACAGGAGCCTAAATGTAAGACTTGTCAGAAAAGTCAAAAACGCACGTTAAACCTATTCATGGTGAAAGCAGAGATGAACCACATTTTTCTGAGGACTATCCAGAGCATGAGCCTTCTCGAGTGCCTAAGGGAAAGGCTTGTGGATGACTGTAGTCCTTCAAAGTCAAGTGACAGACCTTGAATGACTACCCAGAGTAAAAATGCTAGGTGCTTGGGAAAGCTCTTGGTTCTGAAATGACCCACACAAATTTGAAATTGTCTGTTTTTATCATGCCAATGTACATTCTACTGTAGTAGGGAATAATGAGCAAAGGGTATCAGCTCCTATTAACTTTGAAATGATTTTCAATATGATTTTTTTAATGATTTGAGGCTGCTCTTCTGGTGTGCATACTAATTTAAATATGACATTTCGGCAAGAGATGTGCTAAACAAACTGTAGTTCACGAATTACAGAACTCTTTCCTCTATAAAGGTCATTATTTAATGTGATAGATAAAAGGTGTCTGAAGGACATATACCTTCAGATAATGACACTGGAGAGAGTTCTGAGATCTCTTCTTGAAGGGCTGAATCATATTATCAGTGCTAATCAGGTTAGTTCAAAACACCAGTGAGTGCTGAGTAATGTGATACCCATTATACAGAAAAAGAAATTGAGCAACTGAAAAGTGGCTTAGCTAACTTGCATCATGAGTTTAGGGTTGTGTTGAGAATGAAGCTCAAAATTCTACTTGCGCTTAGAAATGATGGCTTTGTTCAGTCATCCTCTCATTGCTCATATGTATGGCAATGGCTTCCATGATGACTTGCTCCATAGTCTTCCCAGGACTGAGATGAGCTGCACTGGCCTGCAGCTTTCTCCTTACTGCAGATTGTGCTTATGGGAATGCTACAGAACTGAGCAGAATAAGGCCACGCGTACCCTAAAAAACGAGAAGCTTCGACTCCTCTTCTAGGGTTTCCAGTCCTTACAGTACTAAGAGGTGGGTGATAACACCATTGTGGACACATGAACTGAGATTCATCTCATTTACATTTGAGCTGCTGTTATTTTCCCTTTATATTAATGAGCAGAAAATGTGTACTTTGAGCATTGAGGTTAGGTTGAGTGTCTTGCACACTCACAATGCCTGTTTCTTTCTGTTGCTTGCATGCAGAGCCTCTAGCAACAAGCACAGTAGCTACCTCAGACCTGGGGCTTTACATGTCAGTATCCAGAAGTTAGACAAGTGAATCCTCCTTGGTGCTTTTCCTAAATACCCAGCTTCTCAAATGAATGGTAATGTGAAAGTCTTAATTTTTCTGATGTTTTTTGCATTGAGTGGTAAATTCAAACTTTTACTGCTATGGCTGTGTAGGAATCTTACCCTGCTGTAAATAAATACTCAAAAAAACACAGGGCAAGCAGATTGTTCCTAAAATACATTTTAAAACCTTAGTATTTTTAGAATGATATTATGATTTATTCTTAAGGTTCCCTTTTCTGTATTTTGAAGAGTCAAAGTTGGTGAGATTGCTGTACCTAAGGCAGATGCTTTACAGACAGGGATATGGTTAAATATATGCACTCTAAACATTTTACTTTTGATTAGCAAATTGAGAACCATAATTGCTTATTCTTACTTTGCATAACTTATCATATCTCAGATACCTTAGATTATACCTTACATCTGCTAGAGTATAAAGTTTTCTCTCGAGTTGTTGCACATATTTAGAAAATTTTTGGTAAGCAAGTTTGGTTTTGTTTGGTTTTGTTTTGTGTTGGTTTTTTTTGTTTGTTTGGTTGGTTTTTTTAGAAAAAACCCAAGATATTGCATACAGAATACTTGAGGAAAATGTCAGTCCTTTGAATTTAGCTGCTCAAAAGATGAAGGTAAAAAGGTGAAGTCTGAGTCAAATGGTAATGTGTTAATTGAAAGCATCAATTAAATTACATGCCATTAGTTCTAAAGTGTCAAGAGTGTATTGCGATCATCCTGTCTGATGACCGATAGGTTTATTGTCCTCATCCACTTTTCCTTCTGATCATGATATCTCCCAGGAAAAAAAAAAAAAGTGAAGTCTCTGTTTGTTGGCAAAAGAGATTATATCACATAGCAGATATTGTGAAAAAAAGGATATGAAAGATTAGGAAATAGTGTCCCCTCACACATTTCTTCTGCCTTGCTTTTCTAAGCAAAATCTTTTTATATGTCCTCAATTTTTCTTGTTAAGATCAGAACTGAAAAATGTGTAAGTTCTACATATGAGACTATTCTTTGCTAAATATATTTCTACTTTATGCCAGAGATATAATAGCTGATAAGTATCTCCTGAAATTTATTTTTCTATGCAGAAGTCATATATACATCCCAAAATATGAAATGACTTTCACATATGAGAGAAACTCAGTATGTTGATGGAAACTCACAAGAATGATCAGTACTACACATTTGCTGGTTTTTGCCACTTATTCACAACTTCTGCTTTAAGAGGTACAGAAATTGAAAACAGCGCTACGTACAAAGGGACAGGGTATAAAAATTTGTAAGGCTACTGAATTGCTGGCACTGCCAATAGCCACAGAATGAAGCGGTAGACTCAGTACACTGGTGTGTTCATGTGGCATGTGACTGATAAGAATTTCACGATTAAAAAAAACAACCAACCAACCAACCAACTAACACCTAAGAATTTCATAGAAAATGCATGGAGCAGTTATAATATTTTCACAAAGCTGAATCCATGAAAAATGAGTGGAATAATATTGATGTTAGAAGATAAGTAACAGATGTTGTTTACTGTCCAACACACTAGCTCTTACGATTTCATTTAAAAATCAACTATAAAATGGGTTGGGTAGTGGTACATGTTAAATGCATTTTAGCAAAGTGCCAATGTTTATACCTTACTGAGGATAATTATTGCTTTGAATAGGAAATTAAATTTATTATATATCTTCATCTTTTTCAGATACCATTTTCTCACCTTCTTGCCTGTTTTGGGTTCGTCCTGCACATTACAAATATGCAGCTGTGATTTCCGTCTTCTCTGCCCTTTGTACTGTTGATAATCCATTGACTTTGTAGCAGATGTGATCTTGTGCCATAATCTTGTATGTGTTGATTACAAAAGGAAATTACTTAAAGGGAGTAAAACTTAAAAGGTCAAGTTCTGAGTCCTGTATCAGTTGTCCTCCATCTGCTACAATGCCCCTACGAAAGCAGAGTGTTGTTATTTTTTTAATACATGTATTAACACACCTAGACGTGAGTATCTGGATGATCTGATAGTTTTTGAGTGTTATACTGCCAGAGTTGATTGAAGTCGTTGGCCATATTTGGTTTAGAGGTCCTTTTTTGGATACTTGAGAAAGAAATTAATTCTACTCTAGCCACATGCCTTTTCTGTTTGAATTTCCACAGGTTTTTAATAATTTTCTTGTTTAATGTTTTCCATAGTTGATCTTGTTATGCAAGAAACATTTAGGTTTTTTTCTGCTTTTCTGTAAGGGTGAAAAAGGGATTTTTTCCTTCATCTAAATGCTGCCTGTACAAATGTCAAAGTTCAGCAGCTACTGAGCTGCCAAATCAAAGAGAATTCCGTAACTGGATCTGAAAAGAGCCCTTTGAAATGGGAATCAAATGAACTTCTGAATATTGCATGCCACTCAGTAATAACCAAAATTCATAGTGCAAAATGTCACTGAGCAGCAAAACTTGATGGTTTTGTAGAGATACAGGCACATGTTTTCCCTAGATGTCATTAGTTGCTCGTATTTCTAAGCCAGGCCAATGACAGTTTCAACAAGGAATCAAACAAGTTCTTGTTTTTCAAAGGCTCGCATCAAAGATCTGATCAGTTGAAAAATACAGTTTTGAGCCCAGCCTCTATACCAGGATACTCCATCAGAATGACACCTTTAAATTTGCATGCAAAATACACATTGCATACCTTAAAAGTCCTCCTGGTAAGTCTGTTCCTGTTGTGCATGCAAGAGCAGAGTTTCCTCAAAATTCTTCCTGTATTTTTGCAAGCTGAGGAGAATTCAAGAGGCATCTTGAATTTATAGGACTATTAATTTATAGGACTACACCAGAAGTAATCACAGAGAATAAAGTAGTTCTGTGATCAAAAGAGACTACATTTATTACTTAAAATGAACAACACTTTTTCTATGCACAGTTAACATATTACAGCAGTTTTGGTGGTTCTAATTAATGAGATTATGATAATTCTATTACTTGTTTTTCCATTGAAAATAACTGTGATTTCAGACAACCTCCCCGATATTTAAGATTTTACTGTACTGAAAAATAGCTTATTTCAGTAGTTTCAAAATATAATGTATCCCTTTAGTTGTCTTTGAACCTGTTTAAGCAAGAAGCTATTTCATGTTCTCATATTCTTCTAATTTATATGGATTGATATGGATGTAAAAGAACCAAAAGCACATTTGAAAAAGTACACAAATCTGTGCTTCTTCCTCCCTCTTAAATACCCCAGAGGATGATTGAACAGTGCCTTGGTTGAGAACAGTGTACAGAGGATGACTCATCGTGTAGTCTGACCTTGCAGAAATGTAAGAGACTTTCACTTTGTGCTTCTTTCCAGCTTGTTTCACATGCTTACGGTGCTCCAGGAGGTGGTCTGTGCACTCGTGGATTGCTGTGAATATTTTAAAGGCTTTTTAAGAAGAGTAGGTGAAAACAGAGAGTGGAGTAAAAAGGCAGATGTGCAAATAGGCTGGGTAATGAGAGTTGCTTGCTTTTATACAATGAGTTGAATTTGTAAGAATTGATGTACAGGCTAAAGAGAAGCTGCTCTTTGTAATGTAAAAAGGGGGTTACATTTTATTGCTCTTACAAAGCCTAAAACTATGCCGAATATTCTTCAGCACTGTCTACTGGTTTTGTAATTATTTACACAAATAAAGCACTAGTGAAGAAAAAGTTAAAGAAGCAGACAAGAAGTAAAGGAAAAAAAAACAGTGAGTTTTTTTCCTATCAAGATTTCAATTATGAATTCATTCAAGTTTCTGCTTTTACCACCCCAGAGTTCTCTGCCTGTGTCTTTTCAGTGCTTTTAAAGAGTGGCTTTATCCAGATGACTTAAGCCACCTTCCTGAGGAGCCTCTTTGTCTACATAGTTTCATGGAGCACTTGCTCCTGAATGTTAAGCAAGGACCTGTTTAGCCAAACACCAGAGCTCTCTCTAGATCGATGATTCTGCTGTATAAGGTTAGGAATCAGTGGAGTTATGCTGCAAATGCAAGCAGGCTGAGCTCCACATCAAAAAGAAGAATAATGGGACTGAGGCAAGGGCTGAAGGGACCCTGCTGCTTTTGGTAAGACTATTCCTAGGAAATCAAGCACAGGGAAGTTGAGAGAAGCTCTAGAAAAGCCAAGTGGCAAAGTGAAAACTATTCCATCTCACATTTGCCATTAAGAAGGTTCTTATGCTGTACTTTGCTCATTGTTAAAGAATATATCTTTTAATTTTTCCACTGTTGTTACTTGAGAAACTGCTAAACAACTCATCCCCGTAGTCTGTGTCATGCTGTGTACAAAAAGCCTTGGTAATAGAATACAAACACTGTGAATGAAGCTGCAACTATAGTGGAAAATGTTTGCTCAGTTGAATCTGAGAAAAAATTTGTCATATACAGGGTTTTTTTGTACTATTGCAAAGATTTTTAGAAAGTCAGACTGCAAAGATTTTAGAAAGTCAGAAGGCGACTGGCTAAGATTCAGAGTTTGGGATGCCACTGAGCCACAGGAGTTTCCCCTTTGCACATTGCTGGCCCTTTTTACAGTAAGGGGACATACAATGGAAGGTATTATAGGGAATGAGAAAATATTACTTTACTGTAGCCACAGACAGATGTGTTCACCTATCTACCAGTACATTTGAGTGGGAGAAGGTCCTTGAGTCAGAATAAGAAGCCTTTCTCATTAAACCAATAGAAGTTATAGTTGTAAAAATAGAACATGATATTTTTAATCTCTTCAAAATTAAAATGAGTGAATTGTGTCCCAAAGATAGAGGCTTTTAGTTTCTTTAATTAAAATCTCTGCACCTAAGCATGCATTTCAAATCACTATAACAGTATTACTGTTCTGTGATTTTAGTACTTATTTGATGGGTAACACATAGTTTAAGTAAGGCTAAAATGTCTTAGAGCAATTTGTATATATCAACAAACATAAACCCAAACTGTATATTGAAGAAGTGTGGGAAACTAGTTTTCTTTAAATGGGATGATGAAACTTAATACTAGAATGCTAGTATAGTGGTTATGTAAAGAGTGTATTGCTCATCATAAAGATTAAATCTTCATTGTGCTGTGGCAAGTGGCAATGAACTGACAATCCATCTGCTCTTGCTTTCTTCAAATATTAGAATTTATTACTGCAGAAAATAATAGCTGCTAATTTTCCAACCAACCACCTGTAAAGAATAAGTCATTGAACAGATAAGATGTGATTTCCCCCTCTCATGTAGTGCACCTTTGGCTAACTTCATTCCCTCTATTTGAATGAGAGCATATTTCAAGTGTAGGGCAATTATATGGTTCTGTGCCTTGTATAACCTGTTAAAAACAGTAATTTGCTGGCATAAAATTAATTCTGTGCTCAGTTTACAGATCTAGCTAGCCTAGAGTAAGAACATTTCTGTCTTCAAAATCTAAAAGCACTAGGGGCTTGCTTGGATGTGTTTACCATTTATATTGTGCTTTGGTTGAATATTTGTTCTGAAATAGATTTGTCGACAGCTGATAGGGCAATGTCATTATGTATTGACAGTGCAACATAATGCCATTTATTTTTCTATAGGCTTATTTATACAAAGTATCTTCCTTTATTCTAATTGCGGATAATTTCTTCCATCTGAATGGAGCCATTGTCCTGGTTGCGGCTGGGATAGGGTTAATTTCCACCAGGAGCTGGCCGGGGTCTGTTCTATACCAGGTGACCGTCACACTCACTAGTTAGAGGGGATCGACCTGGGCGGGGGGGGCGGTGGGGATCGCTGCTCGGAGCGGGCTGGGCGTCGGGCTCAGGGCGGGAGCGGCCTGTCCGGGAAGCACCGCTAAGTGCACGCTGGTGTTGGTATTGTTGGGGTTTCTCGTTTGTTTGTTCTCTTTCCCTTTGTTGTCCGGTTAAACTGTTGCTGTTGTTAACCCACGAGTTTTGCCTTTCCTTGTCCTGATTCTCTCCCCGTCCCGCCGGGAGGGGGGGGTTGAGCGAGCGACCGCATGGCTCCGCCTCCGGCTGGGGCTAAACCACGACAGTCCTTTTTGGCGCCCAACGTGGGGCAATTACTGTAGTTGGTGGTGTTGTTTGGGTCCCTATCTCAACCATGGTGTCCTCAGGTGCAGTTTGGGTCGCTGCCTCAACCGGAGTCCTCTGGGAATGCTGAACTGCGGCTCGATAGGCACAAGCCAGGCCCCAGTACAACGCTAGAAGCTGGTGGTTCTCATTGGGATAGGCAAGGCACCCTTCCATCAGGTGGCGTGTCAGTTTGCCAGGGTTGCTCACCTGTTCAGGTGTAAAGTCCCAGGCTATGGGAGGTGTTAACCTCCCTAGGAACCTGCCCAAGTCCTTCCACACACCCTGCCACCCTGGGACCGGCCGCCTCAGGTCACGCTTCAATATAGCCTCACCCAAAAGATGTCTTCTCTTCCACCAGGACGAGACCAGATTCCACAAACCCCATAATATGCCAACAATATTAATAAGTAGTGGTAAGCAGCTCACATAAGGGTGAGTAAGGACCTCAGGAGCCTGTGTAATAAGCCTGTCCACATTAATCCTGGGCAGGGAGAGGGAGATGATGTATTCCCTCATCCTCTCCACCAGATAGCTCCCCCAGCACAGTGAGACCGTCAGCGCCAGAACAAACCACATTCGCATTGTTCGCATTAACATGTTGCCAAAAGTGAAGAGAGAAACAGCGCAGCCAGCAAACTTTTTTGACCCGTGCAGGAGCTTGTCACTTAGTAACTACTACAGCTAGAGCACACTTAATACAAAAGTGCTGTCGTGCCCCACGTTGGGCGCCAAAAAGGACTGTCGTGGTTTAGCCCCAGCCGGAGGCGGAGCCACGCGGTCGCTCGCTCAACCCCCCCCTCCCGGCGGGACGGGGAGAGAATCGGGACAAGGAAAGGCAAAACTCGTGGGTTAACAACAGCAACAGTTTAACCGGACAACAAAGGGAAAGAGAACAAACAAACGAGAAACCCCAACAACACCAACACCAGCGTGCACTTAGCGGTGCTTCCCGGACAGGTCACTCCCGCCCTGAGCCCGCCGCCCAGCCCGCTCCCGAGCAGCGACCCCCGCCCCCCGGTCGACCCCCCTCTAACTAGTGAGTGTGACGGTCACCTGGTATAGAATACACCCCAGCCAGCTTCTGGCGAAAATTAACCCTATCCCAGCCGCAACCAGGACAGCCATGAATGGTAGTGGTACTCTGTAAGAGAGGAATTCGGAAGTGATAATACAGTCCTTTGCCGTTTTAAACTTTAGTTAGTAGTTATGTCTTTTCTGTCTCCAAGGTACTCTGTTGTGATGTGTAAATGCTTGACCAACTCCCTTTATTATCTGAAAAGATCCAAGACCATTTTTTTTTTGTAATATGGCACCCCTGTGTAGGAGCCTTTTTGTCTGTGTTGGAACTGTGGGCCTTGCATTTGGCAAAGAATAGTGAATTGCCTTCCAAGCCGTGCTGTTTGAAACTGAAGGAACTTGCGATATTTTTTTATATATCATTAAAACTTCACCTTAATGTCTCCTTTTCAGAAATACTGAAAAACAGAATTACTTTTTTTTAGAAATGTTTTGGTCTAAACTGCAGTCCAGGGAGTGTGTTTTGCTCTTCTGGTTTGACAGTTAGTGACAGACTTGGGGTTTATGGATGAATCCTTGAGAAGGCCATCAAAAGTTATCACAGTTAAGTACTCTCACTTTGGGAGGCAGTGAGGGTTACCAGCAGGACAGTTATGTTATTTCCCAGCAATTTCATTAGAGGTTCTTATGATGGAAAATCCTACTATTAAAAGAAGGACATAAATGGCCACCAACAGATTTAAGAGATTAAGTTTCTCAGGTGAGATGCCATTATCTGAATTGGAGAACAGTAAGGAGGGGCTCTGACCTTCTGACAGATGCTATGAAAGCTCCAGAAGGCTTCTTGGAAGGTTAAGGAAACAGTGGGAATTATAACATTTGTTTTTTCTCTAACCTCCCTGTGTTTTTATACCAAAATATAAGTTTTTAATAAGTTCATTGTTGAACTCTTGCATTCTTTGCACTGACTATTGCTTTCTCCCTAGAGATGTTTAAGTGTTCAGCTATTCAGATGACTGGAGCTGTAAATCATACGGGAGAATTCCAGACAAGGAGCATTCACCTCAGAAATGGATGAAAATTGGAGATAGGGTCTGAATATTACTCCATCCTAGCAAGTTTTGAAGCATGTGGTATCCCCAAGTTGTTTCCATACAGCAAACTGGAGATCTTTTATGTGAACCTAAGCAATATTTCCTGATCTGAAGTATGCTTTTAGTCTAGCTGATTACTACTTCTATATTAGAAAAACGGGGCTATGAATAATTATCTGTTCACTTATCTGGGGAAGCATGAGAGTTGTTTACCCAAGAATATTTATGAAGTTCAGACACTCTATCAGAAGTAGTTTGAGATGAGCACAGATGGTAAATGCATTACTCAAGAGTGATGAATCCCCAGGTGATATATGAAGACCATTTTATTTTCAGGGATGTCAGTAAGGAGCCACCAGTTTCTTGAGGTGATCTTGTTAATTTTGTATGCAAGTTTTACGATTTATCTTCCAGGCTCTGAAGAGCAATTAAATTCACCTATGCTCATCAAAAGACTTAATGAGTATCATAAGTTTTGATGATAATGCTGTTCTTTTCTTCTTTAGGTAGCTTCATTCACTGCGAGTGCTGTAGAATTTAAGCACATAAATGTCCCGACTTCAGAATGGGATGGCTTTCTTGAAGGAGGCCCTTTAAATTAAGTTCTGACTTCATTTTGCATCCCACGCAGGATGGGTCTTTTGCAGGCACAATCCTAGATACCTACAGGTAGGTTTTCCAGGCACAGTCTACTCTGGTTCCTGCAAGTACATAGTATCATGTACTACCATAGCTACTTAAAAAAGGATGACTTTTGTCTGATGTTTGCTTTTTACCTAATACATCAATAACATCACTAAAGCCTTCATAAATGTATTAAGATTCACTATTAAATACTATTGTCTAGAATAAAACTCTCTAAAAGTCTTGTGGTAGGATGTAATTCCTACACATTTTCACAATAGTTGACTAAAACTCATCTGTTAACTTTCAATTGTGAGCTCTAGTGTAAAAAAAATCAGAATTATATTAATTTAGTGTGGAATATTGATACTGTTACGTGAAAAAATACTTCATAACATTCCTAATTTTTGCTGTATATGTATAATGAACACAGTCTGATCTCTCAGTGACTCCACATATACCTAGCTTTCTTGGCAAGCTTTTTTCTCCTATAAATTTAGGATTAATTTCTTTTATATCAATATAATTTCTATGTCAGTTAATAAATACACAAATGTGAACTGAAATGATGCACATAGTGGTTTGAAATCTAGTAAATATGTCTCCAAACCACCCAAATCATGTTGAAAGTTATAAAAATCCAACCTTGTGGGTAATGGTAGTCACTAGATTACAGAATATACAGAATACTAAATGGAAATTAACTGTAAAAGCTGATATACCCACAAAGTAAATACTATTGATGATGAATGAGACTTGAGATACAGGGTATTCTGGCAGAAGAGCTTATGATAAACAGGGTGTCAGGGAAGTCTTCTACAGCAAGCCAAGTAAGTGTAGGCTTAGAGACGTCATGTTGAATGGAGAGTAAATCTGTTACGCTTAGGCTGTTTGTTTTTTTGGCGATCAGAAAAATTTGATGATCAGAATGGTCTTTGCCCAAAGTGGGCATATACATACATACATACATACTCGCATGTGTGTGTATGTGTGTACATGTGTACATTTATATGTAAACGAAGTAATTCTGTTGGCTTTTGTCTAATGCGGGGAGTATCTCAACTCACCGTGGTACTTCTATGTGTGGCTTTTAACATGTCCTACGCATCTTGTTACAATTTTCTGTGTGTGATATTATAAACGAAGCTGAGATTCTGGTGTTTTGTTCACATATCAACCAGGAAACTAAGGAGAAAAGGGGTTTCTTTTGTGTTCCTTGTGGAATTGATATCGCTGCATCGTGTCTTACTAGGTAGAGACAAGCTATTCTTACAATAATCAAAGCAAGTTTCTGCTACATTGTAAACTGCATTAAGGAGCAAATTATCCTTTATTATTATCATATTTCTTATATTGCTTCCTGTCAATCAATAGTACATTGCTAAAGCACTATTATATAATGATTACACTAATGTATGAACACATAAAACATTTAGATTGTAAATTTATAATATAACATGTTATTAAAAAAGTGTCTTAGCAGTATGCAAGCTGTGTTCAACAATACAGTGAGTTATGAGTAGCTGGAATCTTAGTAGAAAATCAGAGTATTTGGTAACAACTTTATAAAATAAGTGGGTCAAGAAGAAGAGTTGAAACAAATGTGGCCAGGAGGACTAGGGAAGTGATTGTCCCCTTGTACTTGGCCCTGGTGAGGCCACACCTCGAATACTGTGTTCAGTTTTGGGCCCCTCACTACAAGAAAGACACTGAGGTGCTGGAGCGTGTCCAAAGAAGGGCAACGAAGCCGGTGAAGGGTCTAGAGCACAAGTCCTATGAGGAGCAGCTGAGGGAACTGGGGGTGTTTAGCCTGGAGAAAAGGAGGCTGAGGGGAGACCTTATTGCTCCCTACAACTACCTGAAAGGAGGTTGTAGAGAGATGGGTGTCGGTCTCTCTTCCCAAGTAACAAGTGATAGGACAAGAGGAAACAGCCTCAAGTTGCACCAGGGGAGGTTTAGGTTGGATATTAGGAAAAATTTCTTCACTGAAAGGGTTATCAGGCACTGGAACAGGCTGCCCAGAGAAGCAGTGAAGTCACCATCCCTGGAGGTATTTAAAAGACGTGTAGATGTGGTGCTTAGGGACATGGTTTAGTGGTGGACTTGGCGGTGCTAGGTTAATGGTTGGACTCGATGATCTTAAAGGTCTTTTCCAACCTAAATGATTCTATAATTCTATGATTGTAAGTGTTTTTCCAACTCAGGATAAGGACCTATTTCCATTTTTAAAATACTTAAGTATTTTTGTGTGTAATGTTGTAGTACATATCAATGCTATGTGCTAGCAAGAGGATATATCAACTGTAATGTATCCTGTTGCAGTTGTGTTTGGAGACGCAGTCAAAGGCTTACCTACTCCGTAGTAAGTTTAGCAGACAACTATTTTTGGTGTTTTGTTTCATGGTTTAAATAATTCTTAAAGCAGATATCACAAGGATTTATCACACCTGTATTAAAGATTGGTAATGAGATCTGAATCTGTTCAGTTTAGTGATAAATAGTCCAAGGAAGACATTCTGTATTTATGCCTAAGCATAAGCCTATTCAAGTCACATGAGAATTCAACCTCGATAACTTTGATACTCATATTCTCTTTACTATCAGTAGTTTTACACTGCTGACTAATTTATTCCGGCTAATTTATTCTGCTACTTTAACTTGCTACGTTGAGTTGTGGCTCAACTGCTTTTGACACCCAACTCTATTGAAACTATCTTACTTGAAAACATGTTCGGGGTTCAGGTTTGCTTCGTACTGGTATACAGTATCTGGCAGAGGAAGGTATTTGTTTTGAACAATGTTTGTGTGTTCCTGTATCTCATAAAAATGGGAAATCGAGTATGTGGTGCTCTTTCTGAGCCACAAAAGGTACATGATACATTGCAGTTGTTTGTGCTTCTATATTCAAATTAGATCAGTTTTTTCTAAAGCTAAGAAAAAGGAAGTGCTAAAATTTCTGCAGCTAAAAAGGTACATGATATATTTATTTGTTTATTACTGCTTGATCCTCTTAACATTGAAGTCAACCAGAACGTATTTTTAATTTCAGAGTGAGTAGGATCTCCTTCCTGAGAAATGATTGGAAAATTATTTTCAGGGGGAAGTCCCAGTCTTTCCAGTGTCTGTAGACTTCTCTCATCAATAACACAATTTCACTTCTAGGACGTGATCTGTTCCATACTGTATAGAGTACATTGCTAACTTCCTAGATGCATAGGATGAGATATTACATTATGGTGATTTTTGCTGTACAATGTGTTCATTGTGACAAAACTGCTTTTACAATAATTATTTCTGCATCTTTCACATGCATCTTAACATTATTTAAGTGAGGAACATTATTTTTCCTGAGACTTTCTGCAAAGCATCATAATTTACTGAGAGCAGAGCAGTCAAAGAAAATGTAAAGGTTTTTTACGTAAAGACATACAGGCAAGGAATATAACCTAACAAATCATATTGGGAAACTAGACTATTATATGTTATGCTGTACTTGCTATAAAACAAAGGGAATTGCTAGACAGTTCTTTTTTAATGATGTGCTGCAGATATTTTAGTCTGAATCTCATTACTGCATTTTGCTCCTAAGAAGAATGTAAGCAGAAAGACAATCTCTGCTTAATTCTTAATACACTAGGCTTGTTACATGACGTTAAAGACATATTACAGGCCTGTCTTTCCATAGTGTCATGCTTAAACTGGGGCTTGGTCAGAACTAAAGTGTGCAAAGGTCACAGCCAGTAATTAGCACAGCCCGTTTCTGAGCCTGAGGTAGTTTGTGATGCAGGGGTTTCTACAAGGTGCGCTATTTTGGTTCGGTGTGTTTACAAATGCTCACTGCCAGCAGAGCCGAGTATCAGCGATTACTCTCATGCTCCTGTGCTACGATTTACAAACTAGGCAGGCTAGTGGTGTGGGGCTCCATCTTGTGAGAGCATCTCTCAAATGTGAAAAAGGCACGTCATTGGTATATGACTTATATAATTATATTAAATGTGGATGAGAGATGAAGGTGCATTGCCCATCTATGTGAACATTTATGTTGCATTTGAAGTCTGGATTAGAAATAAGATCTGACCTGTGAAACACTCAGAATTTTTATATTCTAAAACCAGCCTGTGGTTCCCGTTACCTTGGCCCTGGAATCTATCAGGATCACTGTGGTCTGCCTGGTGAATTGGGGTAGTACTTAATTTAGATACTAGATAAGCAGCAGTTAGATTCCCAGGAACGGGTCAATTAGTGCTTGGCACTGTTATTTTGATTTTAAGAGCAACAGCATAAATAAGAAGGGTAGATTTTGTAGCAAAGTGGAGTTCTCCCCCTTCTGTATGTTCTTACTTTAAGAAGCTATGAGCTGCCACTGCTCAGATGTTTTGGGAAATGTGCCTCACAGTCATAAAGAAGAGGAGGAGAAATTTGCCAGATTCAGGAGTTCACCCCTCCCATCCATACTATAGCAAGGGCTGCTGAGAGCACGGCCGCAGGATGATAGCAAAAGCCTTGAAAGCACAAGTGCAAGATAATATCAGAGGCACCAAGGGTACAAATGCAAACCACAAATGGTAAATTACAGGTCATTTAAAGAGTGCAAGAAGGAGCAGTGCAGAAGCATTTCTAGGGAGCAACAAAGAAAACAAAAAATATGTAAAATGCCTCATTTTGTAGTGGAAGCGCAGAGAAAGTGATAAGATATAAAAAGCAGTTACATCCTCTTCAAGCATGGGAGAAAAAGAAGAAGGGAGAACCGTTCCTGCATCGCCACCTCGTTAAGGTACTGAATGTTATCAGTGTTTCTGCTTGCCAGTATCAAGGCCTTCCTCCCCTTTGCTGGAAAAAGAGTATTGTTTTCTGATTTGCTCTTCACCCTGTGTCCCTACTGCAAGCTCAGCAAACATACATGAATGTTTATCTTTATAAACCTGTTTAAGTAAATTAGAAATACAAAGAATACTATATGTGCGATTATCTCTAACTTACAGGCTTGATTGAAATCGAGAAATGATAATTTAACTTCTCCTATTGAAGCTGAGGTCCTGTAGAATAGATAAGTGGTTTACAAAATCGAGAAAGAAGCCCCGTGATGAGCGGGCCTCTGGTTCCTGCCTCCGTAATTTCACCCGCCTCAGCAGCCTTTGACCAAAGGTAGAACCTAATCCTGCCAAACAGGAAACAAAATCCATTACTGCTCTGTGATACTATGCTCTCCTTTATTGTGCTTGCTGTCCATTTTTGTAAATAGTTTGTTCTTGCTGCGTGTTGAAAGAAATGGTATGGATTACATCCTTAGCTGAGCCTTCCGTGTATCTCACTACTGTGACAGATCTGCTGAAAGGTCAAAATGAGAGATCGCTGTGAAAGGAAAGCATATGAACTAACTTCTCCCTTCTTCAGACTGCTTCATAGAAAGGTGAGAGGTGATGATGCTGTGTTCTTTGCCTGCCTTCTAAAATAAGCCAACCTGTTCTCCATTCTCGTGATCTAGCAAAAATGACGTACTTGTGACTTAATGGATGTAACAGACTTTGAATTTCTTAATGATGAAAAATGCTTAGCATTCAATTCACGTTCTGTATTTTAACATGAATGTGTGCTAATGACAACCTAGGAGAGGCTGTGTGGTTAAGAGCATAGGCAGTGTGTATGAGGGGAGTCAGTCTTCAGGATTGCAGCTGCTGCATGGCTCTTTCCTGGTGTTTTGTTGTTTTGACCAGAAATAAGATGTTTTGCTGCTTTTTAGATAGTCTGAATGAGAAAGAAAATCAAGTGAAGATTCTGATAGCAAATCAACTTTACAACTGGAGAGGCTAGGCACCTCTAGGTAATGGGGGAGACAGACAACAGGACAAGAAGTCCAAGAAGGTTAAAACTAAGAATATGAAGAGACATACTTGGCTTTTAACATATTACCGTGTCAGAATCTTGAGGGGGTTTTTTGTATAATAATGTAATAATGACCAATACAAAGTGCCTGACTAATTTTAAATTCAGCAAATTTAATGCAGGTGGCTTAGTTTCAGTATGGGAAATTCTATTTGATACAGTAAAATCCTAATTTTAGTCTTGTATATGTCATTGACAAATCTCTTATATGCAAATTTGGCTAACGTCCTTAATGTTAAGTACCTGAATCAATTAAAAGCTCTAGAAATGTGCCTGTGCTTATCAGTATATGCTGGAATAGTATGAAATCTGTAGATGCATAGTTAAGGCATTACATAAGTCTTCACAAAATTGAGATTTAATTTTCAAATTTAAATCTCAGTAGATTTCCTAAAGTTTCTAAAACTAATTCCTAATGGAAAAAATGTTTTAGCTTTCCTTGAAACCAGCGCTTTAAGGATAAACGAGTCGGGCTTCAGACAAATACTTCTGATTTGTAAAGTATGAACTGTTCCTAAAGCTTGTCTTAGATTTCCTCTTCCTAAATTTAAGTAGAAATATCCTTAATGTATTTCTGTCACAGTTATGGCAGCCATTAATACATCATCCAGCAATGGAGTTATAATGATGCATTGTTTATTCTATATACCCTGAGTAGATACGAGTGATAGTAACATGTACAGAATTCTAAAACACTGAAGTCCTTAATACTTGAAGAAAACAAACATTTGTTAAAAAAAGAAAAGCAAACCACAAAACAAAGACCTACACACCACTTCTAGCAAACAGATGAGGTTAGATAAAAAATATTTTTACACTTGTATCATTTTTCTAGTTAGAGAGGAACATACATTTTTGTTTTGTTTGTTTGAATGAACAAATTTAAAACCACCACCTTGATCCAAGAGTTGATATTTGTTTTCCCATCTTGGAACAATGCTGCCATTGCAATATTATTACTTTCTTCTAACTTCCTTTGAAAAATATAATGCAAATTAAAAAGGATTTTTCTACTTTTTGAAAGCTTCCTGATTTTCTTTCCTGAACTAGTCAGCTACAGAAGACTCCTCATTTGTTTGATTTCCTACATAAAACAGGTAGAAATTCTCTTATCTCAGCTCTTTCTAATCTCTAAGAAAGCACAATAGATTTTACAAATTGAGAGGCAGAAAAAGTAGCTTTTCTCTATACACTTGTGGCACAAGATAGAAGCTGAAAATTGCCCTCTTAAGTATTGTGCAAACAAGTACTTAAAAATGCCACATTATGCCCGATGATAAAGAAATGTAATTTAATTTTTTTTTTTTTTTTTTTGGTGAATACATTTACATCTTAAGATTCTGTTAACCTGTTCAGCAAATTTCAAGATCTTTATCCTTTGAAGGAATCTACTAAGGATATACTGTGAGTTCGGAGTCCCTTTGAAGACAGCTGGAAGTTTGGTGACTTAATGCAATCATGCAGTTGCCATCACAGGAGATGAGGTCCTTTCATCTTGTGTGGAAATACCCATATGTTAAACTTACTCATAAAAAATGAATTTTCAGCATATGTATTTCAGTTCTGAGTTTTCAGACCGGTGTTATTTGCAAGTCTTCTGTATGCGGTCTTTAGTGGCCAACTAGATGGATGTCTTGAAAGCCTATTTCAGAAGTGCTAACAAAAATTATCAGAAAAAAAACCCCAACTTAATCAACTCCTGGCCTGAAGAAGCACAGTAATGTAGATGTATCTGAAACCCAAGAAAAAACTAAGAGGCAGTCTCTAGGATTTTGTGCTTATGAAACATTGGAAGGTTTTTGTTACTGTTCTATGAACTTCCGTGTGTCTGCTCTATGCAAATAGACTGAGGTTGGTGGATATTCCTAGATGCTGGTGCTTACACCACAATTTCATTTGCAGTACTGGTGATTGAGCAGTATTGATTATTGTGATGGTATGGTTAGCTTAGGTAAAAATTACTTCGCAGACCTGGATACAGAACTTTACAAGTAAAAACAGTATCAATTTACCAGCTTCACAAACAGAGGCAGGAATTCTGAACAAAACTATTATTTCAACTGTTATTTTTGTTAACTGCTTTTATTTCCTTCTCATTTAATAACCAAAATGTACGAACTTCAGGTGCAACATATATTCATTTAATATTTGACTAGTAATGCTTTACCAGTCACAGGAAGTATACCAGAAGATAGACAGTAATAGGTAAATGAAATCCATGTTTTTAATATAACACATCCTCATTTTGCCTTCAGAATCAAAATACAATAATTTGGAATATGAGGTAATGGTAGCTGTGTTCTAAATGCTTCCTACTCCTACCATCACCTCATGAGTATTATGATATAAAAGTGAGCACAAAGGAACTAATGAAAAATCTTCAAGAGCGAGTGAAATATTAATGTTAACGTTATTCTTTCTGCTCTAAAGTTGCCTGTTTTAATTCACAATAGAGAGAAAGAGTTGATACTCCATTAATGACAGTTTTTTCAAGCAATTTGATACAATGCTTCTATGGAAACTTCCTAAACAAAAATCACAGGAAGGAAGTTTTATCTGAAAAAGTACAGAGCTACGGTGTTCCTTTGATAGGCTTAAAATGTTGAAGAAGTATTTTTGTGCGTTTTGAAGTTTTTCCAGTACCAATGTTGATTAGCTATAATGACTGCATCTTGGGAAGAACTGAATGCTTTTACAGTCAGATTTACTAGGCTTATAAATAATGTGTTTGTTATTATCAAAGCAGTTATTACCGTAAAAATGGATATAAGATATCAGGATACCTTAAATTCTGTTTAATAATTAGTTAGACTAAAAAGAATTAGGGCCTGTAGACCCATTTTATGCAAATATGGATGAATCTATTTATTTATTCTCAGGTTAATAACTCAAGTTAAATGGACTTCAAACTTCCTTAACAGTTGACAGAACTGAAGTCTGAATGTTTTGATCAATATAACTAAGCAATAGCAAAAGCAATTAAAATAATTTGAAGCACAGTGACAGCAAAAGAGGGTTTTTGCCTCTTCAATTAGAAAGCAATTCCAATTTCTCCACTTGGACGAAAAAGAAAAGGAATGTGCAGTGAATATGCTATCTGTGCAAAATAGATTTCACATGCAGAGAAACAAAGGGGGAGGAACGATGTCTTCAGAGATCAATTTTTATTTGTCTTGTGAATACTGAAATGAAAATTTACTTATTTGGGTTGAATGTTTTGTTTATAAACATCTTGTCCCTACATAGCACAAACTAATCTGTTTCAAATAAAGACTTGAGAACTTTGTCTGATTCTTTTCCCAGTCACCATTTAGGAAACCTCATTTTATAAGAAAACACATGTGAAAGACAGTAACTGCCTATCATGGTTACTGAGCACTATCTAAATTTATTATTTCCCTTATCAATTATGCCCTCAAAGACACGAGCATGAAGTTGTTACTTTCAACTCATACTCTATTCTTGGCCTGTTATCCTCATTGCCATCCTAAAAAGATGATGTCCTTTGTTGTAGTCTCATTTCAGGACAAAAAAGTAAGTAGGACTTCTGGCTAAAGTGACAGAATTGAATTAGGTTGATATTTAGAACATGTAAAAAGAAAAACTATTTTCTCCTCTTCTGGTGATACTGCAGAAAGTGGTCCTCGAAATGCTGAGGTGATCTGGCTGATAATGTTAAATTAATCCTATTAAAATGAGACTAATTATTTCTTGCCTTGGACAAAAGCAGATGAATAAAATGAGGTGCCACTTCTGTCAGTTTGCTACTCCCAAGCACTGTGCATTTTCCTTTTGTGAATAGGCAGAGTGTATTTTGGTTGATGATCTGTTCTTTCACTTGCTGAGATACGATGACAGGCAGGATTTAAATATCTCAAGATCTGCCTGAGATCTTAGCAGTGCAGTGACAAAACTTAGTTTTTTAGCTCAGTGATACAGAGATCAAACAGGACCACCTCTTCCTTCTAAGCAAGGAGGTGAGATCTGGGTGGGCTAGCCTGTCTGACTGATGTGTTGGAGATCTGGGGAGTGCAGTAGCAGAGACCAGCACCCACCTCCACTGCAGTCAATAACCACCCAGAATGGCACATCCTACACGTTGCTCACAGGCAGATGGAAGGGTGTTTTTTTGCTTGAAGTGAACCAAGTGCTCTTAAAACTCATGTCTGGAAAAAAAATGAAGACTAACCTTGGTTGGCGGGAGGCAAAGGAAAGTCTGGGAACAGTTGTTTCTGAAGAGGGCGACTATTTTCTGAACTAAATTTCCATCTATTTTTGTCCAGTGCTCTTTTATCTTGTTTTCTTTTATCATAGAAAAGATCATCCAAACGTTGTAGTAAGTATTACAATCAGACTGCAATCTGTGCTGAAAATTCAAGAAATACCTGGTGAGAAACCTCCAGACTATGTGTGTCTGACTGGTCAAAATCTTTGGATTATTTTACACATATATGTGTAAAACATCTATGTATGTATGCATCTATAAAAAACAAGAACAAAAGTACTAGCAACATCCTAAACAAAGTCCTGGTAGCAAGAAGATGAGGTGACATTTCATAAGCTTCTTTCTGTCAGACAAGTGAAGTCAGGTTTAATCCAAGCTCTAGAATTAAGTGGTATTCTTGCCTCAAATGCTAGACCGTGATTGTATTTGGGTTGAGTGAGAGAATTTTGACACGCTTGTAATTCTTTGATATATGACATAGCCTAGTACAACTGGTCATCATGCCAAAGATGATTATGTCCTACAGCATGAACGCCAGCATTAGTTTATTAACTTTGTCAGAAAGACAAAGATGCTGACTTAAGATCAATTAACTGCTTAGAGTGTCATGTTTTTCAGCAGCTCAGGGAAATATATATTTGAATACTTGCAGCTACTGCAGTGATAGCAGAGGGCTTGTTACTTGTGAATACTTAAGGATTCATTTAGACCACCAGCCTTGCATGGTAAAGTTCAAACCCAAGCAATTTGTACTTGCAATGAGAGCCTTCATACTGCACAAGAGATATCCCATCACAAATACGACAGAGCAGATGAAGGGCTGGGGTTTTTTTTGTTCTTTTATGTAACTTAAGCTCTGTACTTAAATTCTCTGGTTTTTGAAGATTAATTGTGTTTGATAGCTACTAAAATGAAACAGTGTAAACACTAATCAAAATCCTGTAATCAAAAAATGTTAACTTCCTTGATTCCTATATGTAATTGTTGCGTAATTAATTGACTGAAGTATTGGAGGACAAGTTACTTTAATTCCTAAGTTTAAAACAGGGGCAATGGCATGGATTTCTTAGATTACAAGGACAAGAAACCAATAACTTGACTCAATACTGTGTATGTAGTGGTCATGTGGATGGTGCAGTAGTGATAATGCAATTGTAGAGTCTCAACCTTTCTTTGTCCTCTTCTTGAGTTATGGAGGAATTTTCATCAAAACAAGATCTCTGGTTCAATAAACTTCCTCAATTCATAAAGCTGTAAAAATTCAAAACCATATATGTATACATATATATGTACAATTAGCTATCCAAATGTTTCAAGTAAGAAATAGGATCCATCTGGGAAAGGAATGGTTATATGGTTGTTCTTTTTATGAACTAGAGTTGTGGAAGAGCTATGTGAATCTATAAATACAGAACATGAATAGCAACTGATGGTTTTCAGACAAATATACAGCACAGTTAAAAGTTTTTTATACAAAAGGACTTTAACGGCAAGGTAACTTTCTCCGTTCAGGTGCACTGACTGCAAAACTTAAACTACAGGATAAGTCAGCTCAGGTTAGGATTCGTGCTGAAATACCTGAAAGATATTTGTCTCATCCTTTCAAAAAGATTTTAGTAATTGTCAAGTTAACAGATGATACTTCTCACTTGGCTGATGATTCTTATATTACTCTTCAAATCTTGTCTGACTAAGGTGCTGTCCAGTAAATAGCCTATATTTTTGCTGCTGCTGGGGGCAGGCGTCGGGCTGTGCCGGGTCCCAGGGGTGGCTGGGCTGCCCTTGGCCTGAGCGGGGCTGAGCTGGGTTTACCAGGCGCCCCGTGGGCAAGTGCCCATTGCCCGGCCTGTCTGAGCTCCGGCTCTGTGAGTGCCGCCGGGGAAGGGGCTGACGGCCCCGGGCAGTCCCCGATGGACAAACGGCCCTGGGGATATTGGGGGGCTGGGGGCCAGTTTTCACCCCTTCCCTGGGAGTCCAGGGGGAAGGGAGCAGGCTGGGATATATGAAATGAAAAGAAAATGCATGAAAAGAAAGTCAAAGAGACTCTCCAGGGCTGAGGAGGAAGGGAATCCACCACTGCCATCGAACATATCCCCAGTAAGACTTAGGGACACTGACAAGTCACCATGACACCTTCCCACCTTCCACCACACTCTTCCTTATGAAGACAAAAGTGTCAGCCTTAGGACCCAGATGGGTATTAAGAGGGTGAGTGTAACACCAGAGAAAAGGGTATTAGTAAGTTTTCTACTGTAATAATATTAAAGATGGTTTCATCTGTTAAGGTTTTCTGTTTTGGACAGTATTATTGAAACTGACCTAATGATAACTGCCTTTTTTAATTTTAATTAGGGTATTAAGATTTTAAATAGACTACCAAGATATTTATGGTTTCAAGAGTAAAGGGTTTTTTTTTTTTCCTTTTTATCATAACAGGATCTTGATCAATTCATAAGGATAAGATCAATTCATGGAAGATAAGATGTTCCGTTGTTAAAATCTTGAGTTGGACATGAACCCATCTTCCATAACTTGTTGCTAGGCTCTGGTGAGATGTGGCAGACTTCTTCCATCTGTACCTATTTTGCTTAAATTTCTTAAGCTTTTCTCTGAAGGAGAATTTGCACAGAGAGAATTGTAAGTGTGAACTACTCAGAGATCTGGCAGGTACTGTTGTAGAAAAAAAAAACAAAACACATTCTGGCTCTTTCTAGAAGAAAAGATCTTTTGTAAAGAGAAGAATATTTGAAGAACGTTTGTGTAAAACTAAGGATATTTGGGACAGAGGTAAATGGTTCATGCTTTGGAAGTTGGAAATGGGGAGGTGTGTCCCTGAACAGTTTGTTTGCCCATGTGTTGTAAACATGTGACTTGATTTAGAAAAAACTGCTTTAGCAGCATCTGCAGGTGTTACACGTGTGTAACTCCTGCCGCTGACAACAGTGAGAAGAGGTTTTCTATTAATGTCGGTTTAGGGTGAGAGGCTGTGATGAAATGAAAAGGAATGCTTTGGCTCAGGGTCCTGTCTCGCTATCGTTGCACCTCGGGGAGCTGATTTCTGCCAGGGAGATAGCTGTCTAAGAAGCTGTGTCTGCGATTAATTGATTGCTGAACCCTGAGACGCTTTCTCGCTGTGCTGTGGTGTTTCCACCCACTTTGGTTTTGAGAGGGGAGCGCAAGGGAAGAGGAAGTAAGGGTGTACGTGTGCGCACTGGAATGTGTCGGAAAAGCAGCGAATTGGGGCTTCTGTTTTCATCTAAGTGTTTTCATGAGGGTTACAGCGACGAGAAGAGGATGTTGTGGTAGTGAGAACCCGAGCTGTTCAGGGCATTTTCCTTAAAGCACATCTTTGAATCGCTTTATAATCTTTTCCTTGCACACCCAAGCTAATGTAATAACCTTCTTTTTTTTTTTTTCCTTATAATTACCTAGTCTCTTAAGCAATGAGTTTAGTAAATACAACTTCTAAAGAAATTTATTCAAGGTAACTGTCTGAACTCTTTAAAGAAGTAAAATTCATAGCTATATTAAGGTGATCCTCTTTAATATTTTTGACAATAGTCTGATTTAAGATAACATTACAATATTTTTTAAGTATTAAAAAAAAATCAGATTTTTTTTAAAAGTTACATTTTATGCATGTAAAACTTGCAATTCAAAACCATCAAGTGCACCTCATTCAGAAAGTCTAACCTATCATATTTTGATTTCCCAAGATTACATGTTATAAAACGGTGATTGATAGGGACAGTGAAGTATAATATCGGTCACATGATATGTGCAGTAAAGTAGTCAGTAGACTGAGGTTGGTGATTTTTGATTTAACTTTATTTTTCTTTCTCCTCTCATCCCATTTCAGGGAGGTAACTTTCAGAAGTGTCATGGAAAAAAGATAATAGTTTTCATTGTGAATTTTTGGCAGCTACAAATTAGATACAAATACACAATACATTAAAGGAAATCCTCTGGAAACCATGGTGTTTGATTTTTGTCTTTGAACTTTCAAACTCAACAAAAAGGCAAGTTATTTACTTTACATCCAGACCATAATGGATATGGAACATTATAGTTCATGTGAAAGGTTTTGCTGAAATATTTTTTTGAATTTAAAAATCAAATTATTTTAATTTTGATACTTATTTTGGTGGTGCATCAGGCTCTTAGTTGGTAATTTCCTGACTAGGGGCCACAGATTTTTATGTCACTTTTTAAGGAAAGATTGCAGCTTTTGAACACAGGTTTTCAGTTTTGATGTTATTCATCTAAGGAAGGTTGGATAGTAGCGTGTGTGTGTGTATGTTCAAACAAAAAAAGAATGCCTAAGCTGGAGATGTCAGAATGTCAACGGGTTGAGAGGAGGGCTTCACTGTGAAATTAGTGCTTTATTACTTTTCATGAAGTACCATTGTGCTAATCTGTGGTAGCTCTTGGGTACTTTATCTCTTTTCTTCATTCGATGCAATAGTACTTTCAAGGGCCTAGCAACATCTGTAGTATTTCACCTAACTGGACATTTATTAACACATAGTTACATGACTGGTGCACTGTGATGGATGGATACATGCTTTTTAGGAAGGACAAGCGAGAAAGGTGAGGAAGGAAGCTGCCCTGTTTGTGAGAGCAGCAGGAACGCACGGAGCTCTCCCAGGGATGGATGATGAGCCAGCGGAAAGCAGATGGGTCAAGGGATTCTGTATGCCTCATATGCTGACTTTTTTCTGCTGTAAGGCAGAAAACATCTCAACTTCTACAATAATCACTACTGGATAGCTGTAAAAATCTAGCTTGAAGTAGCATAATTTTTTACAAAATCTTTATTTTCTTCCTGAAACATCCCAAATTCAACCTTTTTTTGCTATGACCTTGATTATTCAGGTATTAAAGCAGTATCTGGATTCGTATTGTGGGTTTATGAATGCCCAAATAATTATGACTTATTTGCCTGAAAAGGTATTTCTGGTGCACCTTGCGTGCAAATCTCGGCATATGTGAATTTTGCCCTTTCGAACAGAAGCGGCGTGTAACTTACATCCAACAACAAAATGAACTTTAATCAGTGTTTACCTCTCCAGAAGACAGATGTTTGTCAGTCAGCAAGCATGACATAAGTAATACTGTACCTCAGTCATACTGCTTTTGATGCAGACAGTTAAGTCTAAAGACAAGTATTTTGAAGTGTAGTATATTAGGAGGTAGTAGGTACATCCCTTGAAAAACCATAAGATGCATGAACTTGATCTTCAGCCTATTGTTGTTCTTGACCCTAGATGGTTGTGTTAAACAGTAAAACTTGATTGGTACTGCCTTCATGATTGCTGAGATTGACTGGCAATAATATTTTTCTTTAAGTGTGTTCACTGGAAAAGAAGCATTTATTGGATTAAATGGCCATTCCAGATGTACACTGATTGATTGATAGCTTGAGCACCTTCCATGCTGGTGCAGATTTTCAAAGCAGGGTAATATCAACAATACTCTACTTGCTAGTTTCTCATCTTAAAACTAAGAAAATATTAAAAAATAATTTGGTGTATTTTTAGGTACTTAAAAAGACTTCTTTTTTTTTACTCAAGTTTAACAAAATAGTCTTGACAGTTATAGGAAGAAATCTGCTCTGAGTGCCTCTAAAATGCAGTATTTGGTACGGTTTAGAATATTTTAAATATACTGGATTTAAATGTTCAAATAACATTAAAATTATTTATGTGTACAAATGCTCCCCCAATTATTATTGATTATTTTCTGTTTTTCTGAAGAATCAAATATTGTTTTTTCTTTCTGGTGCAACTTTTAAAATTTATTTACTTACTCAGCTTTTTTCCAGTGCTTCAGATTATTATGTAAAGTCTGGTTAAAGTAATCCAAATATGATAATCTAATTATAAGGCTAATTAATGCATAAACATTCTTTATCAGAATAAAATATGATGAAGATTATTTTTAATGTAAGTGGATTTTTCTGCATTTTATGTCTTCATTTTTGTCCTTAAGGCTGGAAAGTATATTAATTCCCTTTGTAAATTCAAAATAATATTTACAAAGAGTGATACTCTCATGCTGTAGAAAAGAAAACAAATTAGGTATATCTTTCAGTTTATTATATGTGGGGATTCAGGTAAGCTACTCTTGTCATTTCTATAGAAAAAAAAATACTGCTATTTGCCTCTATAACGCATTGAAAAGGCATTTAGATTTTGGTGCTATACTGTGATTGTATGATGAATGTACCACTACCATCTTGTGAAGTCTGAGAGAGAATTAAATAGTCTTTTTGCAGTGCCTTTTCCTTACCATGCTATTGCCTTGGTGCCAGTGGCAAATGACCATGATACAAAGTCTTTACTATAAATTTACTATGATACTTAACCTCTGCAGATAAACATATGCACTCCACCTTCTTTCCTGAAGGTGTGAACACGTCCTCTGCCATTTCAAAGGCTTCATTTTCTATATCTCCGCCCTTTTTGTTGCCTCCCATCCCCGGAGGATTTGGTCTCACCTTTTTCCGCTTCCTGAATTGCTGAGGTTATTCCTGTGGCTTCAGCTCCTGTTTTGTACCGTCAGTTTCTAATGGTGCTGTCGCTGTGTGTACGGGCTTTCCTAGGCTAGGATTTTCTTAGCATCCTGCGTGTCAGGTCTTCACGCTTCCCCTTAGCACTTAGTTTTTCATTTAGATTTTTGATTGCGTTCTTTTACAGTACTTTGGACATTAAAGACAGTACCACATCCACCTTTTTCTCACACTTCTCATTCCTGTCTAGCTTGTCCACTGCTCTGATCAGATTTCTCTTCTGGCCACTCTGCCATTTTTCCTGTTCGCACCAAGAAAGTTTCCCTGTTGATCCTGTCAACACTGACCAAACATCTGTTTTTTCCTCCTGTCCTAAAACGCCTGGAAAAGACGTGCTACACTTTCTCAAGGTGTGAGATCTTGCATTAAGAGAGTTTAACAGCTCTACTTACGCAGGGTGTAGGAATCCGCTGTTGTAGTGGATCTTGTGAAGAAAAGCTGCACTCTTAATGGAGATCTTGGAACACTTCTCAGGAACAAAGCGCTCCATTCTTCTTTACTGTTGCCATGCAAATGCCCTTAGATGCTACTTAAAACGTCACTTTATTTTATGGGGTGATAACAGCAGGAGTGTTATAGAATAAAGACTTCTGTACTCCAAAGTGAGTGACTGTTCCTTTTTGTTAGGGAGAAAATGGATGAGGTGAGGTGTTTTCTATTTTTTTCCTTTACTTAACTCCACTTTCTTCCTAAATGAAGTATCTGAGATGAATATTTAAGAATTGTAGTTCAGCATAAAAGGGGTATATTAAGTCCTAGTGAGGAGTGAGGAAAGAGCAGTATGTGATACTTAAAGAAATTAGAGTATCAGAGTTTTTTTCTGAAATGGCTGCAAAGGATAGAAGTGATCTTCAGTTTCTGAAGTGTTGGAACAAAAATCAATCCTGTACTGGATGGAGCTGGGATCTGCTTACTCCTTTTTGGCAACAGAGGCAAGATACAGTTGAGGAGCCGGTTTGCTCCTATTGAAACTGCAGAGTTGCTGTGGGTGCTTGGCCACTTCTCACCAGAAGTCAGTGTGGCCAAGAAGTTGTATCTTTCTTCTGTATAATGTGTTTCTTATGGGAGAGCTTGAAGGAGGATTTATTCACTATTCTAAACAGGCAGTTACTCCCCATATACCCTTTTCAAGTGTGAAATGGTGCTTTAAAAATAAGCAAATTATGGTATAACATAATTCTTCATTTCAGGTGTTGATTGCCTTGAGCTAAAAGGAACAATTACTTATGTCCTCTGTAAAGATTTACTTTATTATCCAATAGGAAATCCAAATAGGAGAGGATACAGGAAAGGGAGAGGGCGAAACGTTTTAAGTGATTACATAAAAACTTATCATATCCTTCATAATAGTAACATATTAAACTTAGCATGAATAAACAATTTTCCCCTTGTTCAGTGCCATATGTTGCTTTTTCATTGTTAAAACACTTCGCATGTTTCACCAAAAGCGTAGGGGAACTATTTAACTAAAACGTCTTTCGTTTCTCCTGCATCAGAATGCTGTTCCTCCTGGTATTTGTATGGGTTGGATCATTCCCACAGAGGAAACAATAAATCCATCAAAACATAAAGGAAGATGACGGCATTGCAATTAAAGCTTAAATATCTAACAGTGGTGTTAGCATCTCGGAGAAAGGTTTTATGCAAACATACTATACGGTGAGAAACCTTGTTTTCAAGCCGTAACACTTTTACGTTTGTTGTGTGTCTAAGATACTGCTTGCATTGTACCTTGTAACAGACTACATGAATGCAAAGAAAAAGTAACATTAAAATATCAGTAGTATTTTGTACATTGTATATGCTGCCACTTTGTACTGCTTCTCAACTGGAGATCTAAAGTCTTTATATATTATCCAGACTTGATTCTCCTAAAGCACTGGGAATTTTGTTGCTTCAGGGCACACCTTGCTTCAGGATTATAAATAACAACACTGGTGGAAAAGTAATTTTTGAAGTGAAGTTGTAACAGAGGGTAAATTTTCTGATGCAATAGAAGTTGAAATGACTCTGGATTTCATTGTTTGGAGGCTGCTTATCTTCAGTCATTTAATGTGTTTTTATTGATTTGTAACATAAGGAAAACAGTCAAAAGTGTTGGCATGAGGTGTAATACACGCCGCTCTTTTCCAATGGTCTGTTCCAGTACTGGAGCTGAAAACATGAATGTGGCTCTGCACTGAAACGTCAGACAAATGCAACAGGCTGTATTCTTTTTCATCCTGAAGGGAGGAAGAAGGATAAGTTTATGGGCTAGGTAATACTGGAAAGGAAAATCCCCACTCCTGACATTTGACCTCAAAGCTTGCAGGGCTCTAAACTGAAATCGAAATATTGCTCAATGACATCCTAAATGATGGGTTTCATTTAACTGTAGTAGTATTTAACAGCAGCATTGTTGGTAAAGAAATGGGGAGTAAACATACAATGTCCAAAATTTGTAGTGATTAAAAAGAGATAGAGTATGAATTTACTTCAGGAGGAACAAACAGAAGTAGTTGAACAGCAAATCCTAACTGAAAAAGGATTCCCTCTCTGCTGTTAGCAATTCTCAGTAAGTCTTTTGAAGCAAAGGCAGGGAGTATGAACTCTCTAGTCACAAAATGGGCAATCTTTTGTCTTTTTAAACAATGAGCATAGTTGTGGTAAAATGAATTTTTGCCTAGCCTGGAAGAAAGAACTTGCATTTGTTGACCATGTCAAATTATTTCAGCCAAAAAAAGTGGGGAGTGAAAGTGTGAAATCTGAAATATATTGAGTTTTCCATTTGAGAATGAAGATGGTATAATTTTTTTTTATGTTCCTGAAAAAACACATTTTTAATACTCCTGGTTTATAATAGGCCAACTAAAACTTATCCTTTAGGATGTACACACTTTGCTTTCTATTAAGAATGTAACAAGTCTTGATATCCAGCTTTGGAAATTAAGTATTTGAATATTTTTTTTAAGCTAGAATTCATGCGCTGAGTTTTATTTTGATATGCTGTTGCTCGCTTTAAAGGTAGTGTGCTTTAAAAAAATTGTTGGAAAATTCAAAAACTTTGTATGTTTTTGAAGGAGGGGAAAAAAAATAGGAGTAATCCAGCTGAATGTTAGTTTCCAGAGAGGCTGTGGAGTCTCCTTCCTTGAAGAGACTTAAAACCTGGCTTGAGATGGCCCTGAGCAACCTGTTCTGGCTGACCCTGCTCTGAGCAGGGGGTTGGAGTAGGTGACCTCTCGGGGTGGCGCCTTCCTGTCTCTGTGGTTGTGTGATTCTGTTTCACTGGACCTCTTGCGAAACACATGGACTGATGTATGTAATTTTTTCATCTGGTCCCTAATCTTTGACATACATACTTTAGGAAGGTCTTATGGGTGGTTAAAGTCTGCATTTCATATCCTGCTTTGCTTCCCACTGTGTTCTCGGGGTTAGGCAGCGTACTAACAGTGCCTGCAGCTAGAAACCCGTGAGTATCATCAGTGACTGCAACCGAGTTGTTACCGCTAGAGACATGGAACCAACAAATTTTAAATTGAAGAGGCTTTTATAGCCACATTATATCTATTAATGCTAAAGTTAGAAGTTATAGTATATTAGTTTTGTTCAAAGTAGTGCTTTAAGTATTTAAGTACACTATGTGCCCCAGGAATCCTAAAACAGGCTTTTCAAACTCCTATTTAGTTAAAGAATATTGTAATCCTAAAAATACATTTTTTTATTAATCCAGTGGTGAAGGTTTTCTCCTTTTTCTATTAAAAAATTGGCATTTCTTAGCTTTAGTGACTTTATTCTGAACTTTACTTAAATCCCTGAGACATCTGTATCATATAGGTCCTATTTCTGAAGAAATCGTACCTGGTGCATGGGTACAGTTTATTGAGTTTAAGGCTTGACTAGTCCAGCTCTGGTTCTGTCTTTCAAGCAAGAAGGGATGAAATCTTTCCTTGTAGGTCTTGGCTTAGTGTGTCTAGTAATTTAATGGCAGTTAACTTACTAAATGGATGTAACTTGAAACGTGAAAGCTGAAGATGAAAAGTAGTGGGTAGATAAATCTTAGTATTAAGAGCTGACTTCATGAAAATACCTGAGACTTTCAAGCATCGTAAAATAATAGTGTGGTAGAGCTTTATAATTTCCATTTTTCTTTAACTGCTTGTTTTTCTGTTTCTCCATTAGCATCACAAATGGTTAAGAGAATATGACCTGCGGTAGATTGGTATGATCAGCCACCTCAGATCCAAGTGACGCGTTACCAGTTCGGTTTAGAGTTTGTCTTGTAGTTATTTCAGTAGATTGAGGGGAACTATTAAAAAAAACCAAACAACACCTGTATGCCATCTGAGTTAAGATGGCTTTGTATGCTATGTATTTCATCTTTAGAAGTGAAAGTACACATGTAAGCCCCATCTTCCTTTCTGCCTGTAGTAGAGTGCCAAACTTTTTCAAATGATAGTAAAAAAAACCTCTTTCCACTCTTTTCACAGAATAGGAGAGCACACAAATTTACTTATCTCTTTTGAAATGATGGGAGTAATAATGTGAATCTAGAACTCAAATGTTGAGCACCTGTGTGACTTGTACACGCGAATCATTTCTGGGTAGATTTTCCTGTGTGGACGCAAACTGCGGCTCTTGTGAATGCTCACATTCTGAGAGGTGCCTTTCTCATTTCTCCACCTTACATATAGTCTTATGAATAATTATTTTTATATTTCTTTCAACATTAGATAAGTGTTCAGATTTTGTAGGAGAAAGGGAGACTAAATATGGTTTTCTTGATGCATATGCTACTGTAGTGGGTTGTGACAGATTTAATTCTCTATTGCATCAGGCTCTAGAGTGATTCCAGTTAATTACTTTCTGGAAGTTGCTTTTTGGAACACCTTTCTGAAAGGGCTCCTGAGCCATTTATGGCCTCCTCTTACAGAAGGTTGGTGGTTATCATAGGTAAGCATGACACAATTAAGTGAATACACCTTCCGTATCACTTTCTTTTTAATTGAAATCTTTATCTTTCTCTGTGAGAAGAAGATAGTTTACATACTTCACAATGTACTACAGGCTTTCAAGAACGCTTTTCCTTATTCAGAACTAGTATTAGTCTTGCATCAATTATTTTACATATTTTATCTGATAACCTTTCCAACTCAATGTCTGCCTAAAAGGAAGAACAATTTTTCATATATGTTCCTTGCTAGTAGGAAAGAGGTGTATTAAACATTTTGAAAATTGTTTCTGTACTCTTAACATTTTTCAGTGATGAGAGATAGTTATACTTTAAAAAACATTTATGATAACTTGAATATGGAGATTGGAGACAATATATTTAGAAAGCATAATGTACTCATTATTAACTACTTTCTACTCTGTTAATCTCATGCCAAATTAAAAAAATAATCCAAATATATTTGCTCATTTCAATACAAGTCATCAGCATGTTATGGTCTTAATTTCTATTGATATTACATCTGAATCACTTTTTAAGAATGCTGTACAACATTGGAAAAGCTGGGCAATTATTCTTAATCACCCAACATCCACATATCCTGTAACTCCTAATAAATTACAGAGGAAAAAAGTGATTAGCAGTAATAGTACAGTGCTTCCAGAGAGTTCCATAAAACTTCGAGTACTAAGACAGCCTATTGAAATGTAAATCCAGAAAAGCAGGGGTATACAGTTAAAATGGCTCCTGTTTGCTGTTTTCATAAAACTGTATTTATTGTCTGGGGAATAATTGGAGCAAGTCATCTTCCAGGACAAACTCAGAAACATAGCCCATCTTCTGGTGTTTTTCTTTCTCTTAAGCTACGCATCCAGCTCCTTTGTGCAATATTTTGCAAAACAAACTTTCTGCTTCTAAAAATTAAATGTGTAAAGAAAAGGATGTAAAACTGCATAAAGGGATATTTTCTGTCTAAGCATGCATCTCAAAATGAAATAAACTACTTAGACTAGAATGGAGTTTGTAAAAATGCTCTTACTATATATTACTAGCTATGGGTCTTTTCAAAGCTTGTATGTATGGTACAGTTTTTTCTGTTTATTTTAAATTCATATGTCATGTATTTGGGGAAAGGGTTATGAAAAGTATATCTGTAGGTGGACAATAAAGGTTGGGATCTCAGAAGCTGGATTTGGAGGAACGCACATGTGTAACACATACACCTTTCTCCAGCAAAAAGTCCAAACTTCAGGACATCTCTCTGCGTAAGTCTTGATTCTTCAGTGTTTCAGAAGCAATGTTTTTGGGTTTGGTGGTTGGTTTGTTTGTTTGTTTTTTGTTTTTTTAAGTAAGGAAATGCATCAGAGTCTGTGCTCTATGGCATTCTTAATAACTTACTTATTTAAGACTAACAGTCAGATAAAGGAATTAGAAGTCCTGCGTAGCCTGCATTTCATCCATAAAGAGCACTAATAACTAGAAAAACAAATAGGTTTTGAAACAGTGGTTAGTGTTAAAATAAAATGCAGTGATTATTTTTACTTCTGATATCTATCCTTGAAAAGTATGCATATAGACGTTTTCTTAAGGGGTAGTCCATTCAGATTCCAGAAACTCCCCTAATGTTTTCAAGCATTTCAGCTCCTGTTACTGTTATGCCATATGCATCCGTCATGCCTACTATTCATTTTACTGGCTTAGGAGGTAGCAGAATGCTTTTCTGCAACTGTTTTCTTCAATAACAATGTAAAATAATTGAGTTATGAACCTGTTTTGACCAAAGAGCCAAAAATTTGGTTGAATTAAGAATAAAAAAATAAATCGGCTGTCTAAAGCAAACCTTAGCTTAGCAAATCTTTGACTAAATGCAGAGAAGTGGTGTCTTTCATAGTATATCTACTGTGGATGTCAAATATTCAACTGATTGATAGTTCAAAACCAGTACTCTTTCCAGTTTAGAGCTTTCTGTATATAATTTCAGCTCACTCAAAACTATGGAGGTCTCGTTAAGCTTCCAGTGAGATACAGTCTTGAGATATGAAATCCGTGGTCATCGCCATCTGGTGTTACCTGTCTAAAATTCTGGGTTTTTTGGTGGCAGCCAAACAGAATGGATGTGTACAAAACAGATCGCCAAGTGCAATTGTTGGCAAAAGCATAAGTATATCTAATTAAACCAAAAATTTAAAGATATACCTAACACAGTAACTGAAACGTGATAGGAAGAAGTGAACAGGGCAATAAGAAAGCAGCCCTGCCCTCCTGTAAACCACTGAGGGGTGGTTCTGGAGGTGCAGTGCGGTCCAAAGAGCAGAGGGGCTGTTCCACAAAGTCTTGATTTAAAAAAATCAAAAGGCAAGGAAGACAAAACTGTTCTGGTGAACATCACAAGAAACCAAGGCCTTTACTGTAAGGCAGTGATCTACAAAAGATCAATTTGTGAAATTTTGACATTGATTTTTCAGCTTTTATGAGTTCCAGGGCACTATGTAATACCATTGCAAGCATATGCGGAGAAACCTAAGCTTAGTTTTAGAGAACAAAATGGTTATATAGAAAATGTGTTTAAAAGGATACATGAGATGCTGGCATAGGAACTCCACCTGTTCTTGAGCTAATGTTATGGTTGAATATACAGGTGCTCCAATGAGTGTATTAATCAACTGAGCAGAAAACGTGATGTTGCATAGTTTCATAGGTACTTAGAGGTATTGCATACACTGATAGTCCTATGCTTTGTGTAAACATAGTGTACCACATAGAGATGGACAGGGTGCAGGCTCATGGCTGTTTGCCCTCTTCAGGAGAAGACACTCAGAAGAGAGCAGCCAGCTGAGAGTGAAAGGCTGTGAGGGAGGTACGTGCATGTGTCTAAATGATACAATTTTATTGCACTTCTCTATAAGCAGCTGTTTTTTTTTTTTTTACCCCATGTTCAGTTTGCAACAGCATATGTAGCTTTTCTTTTAGATTAAAATAAGGTGTAGAAAAAGGATACAAAACACAGTCATGCAGACTCATTCCAAGAACATTAATGGGAGTAGTGGTATTAAACTGAGTAGTTCAGCCTTCAAAAATGGCTCAGCCTGCGTGCCAAATTGCGGTGCTCATCTGTACAAGAAAGATATTTGTTCATAAAATATAGCAGGGAAGTGTGCTGGGATATCAGTTAGGTAGATGTGAAAGGCTTTTAAGTGTTTCTAGAGTTGAAGTACAGGACTGGAAAATGATTGACTGTACTTTAGGTTGCCTGTCTGAAAGTGCTCTTCACCATCTCGGAGCCTTTATTTCTCTTTTGCTCAGTACAAAGAAGCTGCCTGCTGTCAAATTTTGGATGATGCAATATTCCTTAGTCTGCAAGATAAACTGCTGTACTGACAGTAAAATGTGAGCTAAAGGTAATTCAGGGTCAATACCAGTCATCCAAATACTATCATCTCACCTCTTTTTACAGTGGGTTTCAGCCAGACTCCTCCTGTTTGTTAAATCTGTGAACAGTTTAGACTAGTGTGTTGTAAACGTTTGGTTAGTTAGTGTCAGTCTGCTGCTGTTTCTCAAAGGTGAATAAATTGCGTAGACATATTAACATAATCTTTCCAACTAAAATTTAATTTTCTTGATTATTTGTTTTACCAGCAACAGCCAGTGCTTTGTCATTTAAACTCTTCCTGATGTTGCTTAATTTTACCAAATACAAGTTCTCATTTGATTTAAAAATATTAAACATACTCTTGACAGTCGGGTAAGATAAGGAAGAAATAAATTGAAATCAAATTCTGCTGGATGTATGAAACCACTGTGATGTTCAACAGAAGTCTGGGTTTTGACATTTCTGAAATCAACTCTGTTTCTTAAGAGAGCACATATTCTTTCACTTGCAGTTCAACTTTGCCTTTTTAAGAGGGATGCACCTTGTAAAACTGGAAACAACTGAGAAGAATTAGAAGCCATTTTTAATGGCTCTCTTGTTTTCCAGAACTTAAAATATATCTAAACTACACACACCCTCTGTCCCCTCCTGACAACTATCTTAAAATATGAGTGGACTGACTGTAATGTAAGGGAGTAGGTTCTTGCATATACTAGAAAATTTCTTCTATGTCTTAACTGTCCTAAAGTGTTTCAGTCCCTCAGTAGTGCTGACATATACTTGCAGACACATACCCGTCTGTAAGGCTACAGGATAAGCTGAGGTAGTGAAACGCATTTTTTTCTTTTTGGTTTTGTTTTGAACTGGAAGCAGTTCTACGGGCACTCCTGAAGGAGCAGGGGATTCCCAACGGGGACGAGGACAAGTGATGGATGTGGGAGTGTCAGGCTGTTTCTGTAGCTGGAGAAAACATATGGTGACTTTGTAGGCCATCAGTGCTGTAGGTTGAAAAGATGACCCTTTGAATTCTTTTCAGCATGGTGTTGATGAGGACAATATTCGGACCTTAGCACAGTTAGTTTATCTCATCCTGAAAGATGTTGTTTTTGTGATATAAATTCAACAGAACTTCTCATAAAACAGTGTGGGATATAAAACTTTCTTCCTACCAAGAAGGAAGCAAGCCTTGAATGTTTTAAACCTCATAGGAGAGAATCAGCCTCAAGAAACTCAGAGAAATCAGCTAGCATGGGTGATCATTTAAGTTTGGGATTATTTGAAAAATTTACCATAAAATTAATCTTATTTCTACTGGTATAGAGGAATTTATAAGGATAACCTCTCCTTTAGGCATGATCTATTGAAATTGGGCAGGGTAGTTGCAGTGATTTAAAATAGTACATCAGAGAGAAAAAGCTGCTAACAAGCCTTGGTGGATGGAAAGCAGTAATCGAAGGCAGCGAGAGTAAACGAATGTTGCCAGTGTTCCCTCATGCTGTGAGGCAAACATTGCCCTCAGACTAAGCTGGGCTGTGAATTTCTTTCCTAGTGCAGAGATTGTTTTTTACCTGTTTTGTTTTCAAATGTGTGAATGGGAAGGTAAGAGGTTTTCACATTTTTTCCCCACCTTTCTTTCTGCACCCCTTACGGCTGAAGAACTAACCCTGAGGAGGCTGTATATAAGCTTCCTCTTCCATCTTCAGCCATGAGGCACCTGCTGTGTTTGGCTCATATGCTAGAAGTAAAAAGTGGTAGAAAACTCATGTGTATCCAGATGCCCTTCTTGCAAAGTCAAGTAAAGTTTTGGCTTAGAAAAGAAAGTCTGGAAAATCAATTGGCAAATCAGTTCAGTTTATAAGTGGTCTTTTTTTCCATGTCCTCCCCCGACTACAGTAGAACTGCGTCGCTTCTACCTAACCTGTTTCTGTAGAGATCTGGGAATTCGGAATGCTTACAAACTATTTCTAACAGTTGAAATACAGCATGCTGAAAACTTTAACCTACATGGCATGGCAATGCAACCCGAATAAGTTATTAAAATACACACACATCTCTGCATATATATGTATAATCTTCATGCCTATATATAATGCATGCAGATAAAAAAAATAAAAGTACAATGCAAAAACAGAATCATAAAGCCAGTTCACAACGATCTCTAAATATAATTAAATTAGTGATTTGTAAAAGGACATTTATTTTCTACAGTTACATTTTATTACTTTAACTGCAAGATAAACTGCCTTTTAAATTACAATGAAAAAGCTATTATTAAGTAGAATAATAACGTCGTTGCAATTTTTAAAACCTCAGCTTCCAAATATTTATTCCCATGGTTAATAGCATTCTGTGTGTGCTGAGTTCAGCATTAAAATTATTTAATCTAAACAAACTGAGAAGCTATAAGTATGCAATACCAAGTACAAGAAATTAATTTAAAAAAAAACCCCTAACTACTATGTATTTTACTGTAGCTAAGCTATTATAATTTGTCCTTATGGAAAGTAAAATGAAAGTATGCAGTACAGTCTATTATACAATCTGTTCCATTTTAGATTCACTTGAAAGAAGAAAGCACTAAGTACTACTGGCCCAATTGTAGGCACATCGAAACACATTGCTCTAAGATGTAGCTACACTATTTTTTAAAGATCAACATTGTGTTGTTATTTTGGATTTTGTCTTTTTTTTGAAATATAAATTGGACACTATAGAGGTGCACTTCAGTGATGTGAAGTTGGCTTATGACAAATTTGCAAAGGCTGAATATGCAAACTTTGTCCCTGTCTTTGTGTCACGCTCATAACCAAAACGATGTGCCACTATTGTGGCATTCTAGTTTTATGGTGGTGGAGTGGTTTAAAGTAGAAATACATCATTAAACCTCTATACAGTCCATTTTGTTGCTGACTTAAGGCAAATTGGGAGTAGGAGATACTCAACCTGGTTTAGCCTCCACTTAAGAAATATATTGCACTGGATAGTGCAAAGCAGTAATGGTATTTCTCCAGCTACCAAGGCAGCAGGTATAGTTGAAGGAAAAGGGCAAGCGTAAGTCATAACTACATGCTGGCAAGTGATATTCAAGACTGCCACATTACTGTTGGCCTAGATACAGTGGCGTCCTATCAAAGTTTAAGGTACCTGGCTCACCGTTGTGTAGGATTTACCGACCTGTAGGAAAGGAGACAGACTGGGAAAAGTACCTATGCAAGAGCTACCCCAACGACTATGAGTAGAAACACATTTTCCCTGGCCAGTAAACGTCGATGTTAGGATGAGAATTGAGGGGACTTGTTTGCTGTGGCAGGGGAAGCAGTAACCCTCTCAGATGGAGTGTCTAGGCAAGCGGGAGCTGTAATATGTGAAATGACTGCTTAGCTATTTAAAGATAGGTTAAATCAATTGAAACCTGTCTGTCAAAGCTCCTGGAAAATCCTGAGATGGTCCCCGTGTACCTGAGCTTGTTTTTTTGTTCTGCTTGCCTCCTACCAGAGCTGTGTCTTGCCCCAGTAAAGGTTTCAGTTCCAGAAAAAATCAAACTGCTAGTGCAATAATAAGCTCAGTAGTTTCCCCAAAGGAATATTGTTTAATTTATTATTTGTAGGTGCTGGTCATCTAGCAATCTGTTGTGGTTTAACCCCAGCCAGTAACCCAGTACTATGCAGCCGCTTGCTCACTCCCCCCTCGCCAGTGGGTGGGGATGAGAATAGGAAAGAAAGGAAAATCCATGGGTTGCGATAAAAATAGTTCACTAGGACAGCAAAAAAAGAGATAATTATAATTATATTATATACTAATAATGATAATAATAATAATTAAAAAAATGAGAATAGAATATATAAACCGAACGATGCACAATTTCTCACCCCTTGACGACCGATACAGCCTGTCCCGAGCAGCGATCATGGAACAACAAGTTCCAGAGAGAGCGAGTGAGAGAACAAACAACTGAACGAACAAATGAAAGCCCGAATTAATTAAAAGGTCTGAAAGAACAGAAAGCAAGGGGCTTGGCCCACTGGCCGACCCCCACTTACACTGGGTATGATGTCTATTATATGGAATACTCTTTGGCTTCTTTGGGTCAACCCCTACCATGTTTTTGCACTTGCACATTAGCAAAACCTGGGAAGCTGGAAGATATCCTTGATGGCTTAGCAGTAACTAATAACATCAGTGTATTATCAACATTCTTCCCATACCAAATCCCATACTAAATCCAAAACACAATAGCTACTGGAAAGAAAATTAGCTCCATGCTGGCTGAAACCAGGACACAATCTCAACAAAATTTTTGAATCCCATCCCATTAGAAAGACACATACTGCTTTTAGAGATTAATGGTTGGAACTATGCAACATAAAATAACTTGCTGAGTAGTTGTTGCATTATTAAATACAATAATTAGGGAAAATCAACAATCTCTGATAGTAATAAACTTCAAATAGGTTTTCTCTTCTTATGCCAATAAGTATTTAAAGTAGAGTCAAAGTGCAGTTACTACCATCTTCCTTGAGTGTTTTGTGTGAGGAGTCCCTTTTTCTCATGCCTTGTAAATGAGAATAGTATGCTTCTTGAATTTTCATACAAAAGAATGGTAGACCAATGTTATTCAGTCTGTATTTATTTATTCTTTGGTTTACAAATATGTAATTATGGTATTCAAGTCACCTAGGCCTATTTATCTGTCAGTCTGTTGGAACAGATTGTGAACAAAAGGGTATGCATCTTTAATAAGATTATTCACGCGAGTAAGGTTGTACCAAACTGGAAGTGCTGGACTGGCATCTTCATTGTTTCATCCTGATTTTCCACTGTTTTCACACTTTCCAAATGTTTTTCTTAGTGAAATTCTGTACTGCAAGGACTACTACCCTATATGCCATGATTCAGTGTGGGATACTATCGTCTTGAGGGAGCTGGTGGATGTGCTCACCAAGCCACTTTCCATCATTTACCAGCAGTCCTGGCTAACCGGGGAGGTCCCAGTTGACTGGAAGCTAGCTAATGTGACGCCCATCTACAAGAAGGGCCGGAAGGAGGATCTGGGGAACTACAGGCCTGTCAGTCTGATCTTGGTGCCCAGGAAGGTTATGGAGCAGATCATCTTGAGCACCATCACACGACACATACAGGACAACCAGGCGATCAGGTCCAGTCAGCATGGGTTTATAAAAGGCAAGTCCTGCTTGACTAACCCGATCTCCTTCTATGACAAAGTGACCTGCTTAGTGGATGAGGGAAAGGCTGTGAACGCTGTCTACCTGGACTTTAGCAAAGCCTTTGATACCATTTCCCACAGCATCCTCCTGGAGAAACTGGCTGCTCATGGCTTGGATGGGTGTACTGTTCGCTGGGTAGGAAACTGGCTGGATGGCCGGGCCCAAAGAGTTGTGGTGAATGGAGTTAAATCCAGTTGGCAGCCGGTCACAAGTGGTGTTCCCCAGGGCTCAGTATTGGGGCCAGTTCTGTTTAACATCTTTATCAATGATCTGGATGAGGGGATCGAGTGAACCCTCAGTAAGTTTGCAGACAACACCAAGTTGGGAGGGAGTGTTGATCTGCTTGATGGCAGGCAGGTGCTACAGCGGGATCTGGACAGGCTGGATTGATGGGCCAAGGCCAATTGGATGAGGTTCAATAAGGCCAAGTGCTGGGATCCTGCACTTGGGTCACAACAACCCCAGGCAATGCTACAGGCTTGGGGGGGAGTGGCTGGAAAGCTGCCCGGCAGAAAAGGACCTGGGGGTATTGGGCAACAACCTGCTGAATATGAATATTTGGCATGGTATAGTAGAAAATCAGCTGAAGCACTGCATAAACTCTCATGTTTTCTAGCACACTTTAGGCTGTAACTGAGATTTACAGCTTTGGGATGTCGTGAGTCTTTTCTCATCAGCAGTTTCTTGGCTTGCTCAGGGGAATACCTCAAACTCAGTAAAGCCCTCCCCTGCTTGGCATTAGTGCTGTCTGCCACCCCCATTAGAATGTCACATGCAGGAACAATTCTCGTTTTCTCGCCAGTGAAATGAAAGGGCTCCCCTCAACGCCACCTTTGCTTCTAGTGGTGCGCATATGTCTTGTTACATAGAATTTCTTCTGTATCATTTCCTGTTTAAACAGATCTAGCTATTTGGACCTTTCATCATATAGATCTGAACACCAAACCAAATTGTAAAGCTCAAATGTGTTCATGGATAATTCACAAATGGATGGAGAGTTGTCTTTAGTTTTCATCTGTGAAAGTATTAACATAGAGAGTGCATCAGTCTCACTCTAGAACTTGAAATGTAAATCAGCTCAAATCATTTACCTGCTGAATATTACAACACAAAGAAAAGCTTTTTTAGCTAGGCGTGGGAAATTGAATGCTATGATTTTATACAGGATCCATGCCAAGGTCTCTGCTGAGATGGGATGAGTTTTCTGGCAACCAGTTAGGAAAAGGAGGAAAAGCTGATTATTTTTATTGAATTTTACTTTTGCATTCATGTGGTTGAGAAGACTCTTCCACTCCTCCCCTTTGCTATAGCACTGTGATGTTAGATGTTAGCTCACATACAGATTTTGTTTTAAAATAAATGGAGATTTGTTATTTATATAGTGATGACTTTATAAATGTCTTGAAAGAGTTTTCATATCCCATGTCAATTTAATTAAAGAACACTTGAGTTTATACAGAGAGTTTCAGGAAAGCCAAACCTGTTACAAAAGGGACTTTTCCAAAATGGGCCTGAGTAGTTAAAAGAAGTTGTTTACAGCAAATATTTTCTTGTTTGTTGACAGTAGTTAAAAGAGTTTGTTTACAATATTTGATCTCTTACACAAGGATAAGAAGAGTCCAAGAGTCTACTGGCCCATGGTGAAATGGGAGTTGCCGTTGGACATCTGGGGCAAGGCCATGAATTCCAGCTGGTTCAAAGACTCATGTTTTCCACTTGTATGATATGAAGTCTGGAAAGATATAGTTTAGCTAATAATAGGAGAGAACTTGGATCTGATGAAAGTAAAACTAGCAAGGAGAGAGGGTCTTGTTCTTGAGCATACTTGAGTTTAGCATCATTGAACACTTTTTTTAAAGTCAGCCCCAACTGGCTTATGTTATGATTTGTGCAGATGGACTAGCAATAGCAAACCCACTGCTGTGCGTAATTGGCACGGTAATTTAGAGATCTGTTCTTGATGGCTAGCCAGGGTTTGGCGACAGATAACTCGCAGATGCTGGCGTAAGGAGGTTGTCCACCGACGGCGACCACTAGTAGGTGTGTTATAGTGCTTTATTGTAATAAGTTTATTGTTGATGTAGAGGCCAAAGCAATACACTGTGTTTCTGCTCAAGTCCACTTCCCTCTGTTATCTCACCTTTCCCCCACCCTGTGAATTTATGGCTAAGACTACCACAATTTCCGGCTCATGTGGGTGAAAACTTTGACCAGGATGGCATTATGCTTGTTTCTACTCTTGTGTAAAGCACTAGACTACAGCCTAAATATTTTAAAATAGATTTCAATAGATTTTTCTCCAGACCCAGGCTTACTCTGTTTTTTGCTTTATTTTTTTTTTTTTGGTCCCCTCCTCTTTTCCTCCTTGGGCTTTTGCTGGCAGGGAGAGGGGAGTAGTTCCTATGAAGCTGGCATGTGAAAGGCTAAAACTGAGCAATTCTTACATTAGGGATATTCAGATCTTGAATTCTAACTCTAGGTGACACAAAACATAGACATAAAGATACCAAAGATGCCATTTTTGTTTTATGAATACTTATGTTACATCATATTATTCTTTGCACATCATTCCCTTTTCATATAAAATATTTCAATTGACACTTTTTACTGTGAAGAAATCTAATAATCTGTATTTCATGATGAATTCCATTTAAAGCCATGGTGTAAAATCAATTTAGATTTTCATATTCTCATTGGAGAGATCCATCAACAGCTCTCAGCACCCATGGCAATTCTTCAGATTTGTGAGGCTGGGTATTATATGAATTATCCAGAGTAGAAGCCTACACTCCCACACTCTTTGGCTGTTCTTCAGTGTGCACTCAGGCAGAAGTGCTTCATGGTATTCAGTGAAAAAGTAGGAAATGAAAATGAGGAGAGAAACTATACAGGAAAGAATTAAAAAAAAAAATGGAGGAGAGATGAGTTGTATTTTTTTAATAACAATTTTGTAGTGTAAGGGAAAAAGCCTGGAGAGAATTTGGTGATTGTTGCATGTCTGCCTTTAACTGACTTGGTTCTTTGGCAGCTGAATTTTCGTAAGTATATAGAAGAAGGGAGGATGCGAAGCAAAAGATCAAAATATTTTTTTTTTTTTAATACAGTGTTCCAAGCTTCAGTCTGACTTGGAATCATGTCTTTTCAGTAGAATTAAATTTAAGATGAGCAGATACAGAGACAATAAATAACTGCACCTGCAGTTATTTGAATCATGATGCTGAAAAGGATAGTCATGCTGCCCATGTAGTCAGTAGGAAGAGGGAGCCATTTCCAGGGGAGAATCAGAGCAAATGCTTCGGGACCATCAGGAGTACAGAAAAACAGGAATCTGTCAGTACAAGGATGAATGGCAGAGAGGAACCTGTCCTGGCCACAAGGAAAGGAGGGGAGGAGGAATGGCTCAGGGGAAGGTTGGTGGGCTGAGAGAAGAGCCTGAAAGTCATGGGACAGATCAAGCTAGTGATCAATGGGTCTTCTCATGTTTCACTTGCCACTGGACTCTTTTGGGACCCTAGTGGTTTATTGCTCGTCATTGTTGACAAGGCATTATGGTAACATTAAACCTTCTGAATATGGGGAGAGGGGAATTTCAAGCTGCCATTGGCATTTTGATGGCTATTTTACACTTCTGATAGGAGCATTTCACTGTGCAGCTTACAGTCCTGGTCTCTTGGTGCATGCCCTGGCTGTATTGCCCAATAAAGACTTGGGCTAACACTGTTCTTTTATGGCCTATGGTTTGCTTTGAACGAAATGTAGGAGCACGGTTGTGAAAGGAAGCCTGATTTGCTATAGGACATCATTGTGGCTGGATGACTAGGGTATATCACACCGGTATGCTTTGTTCACAATGCCAGCGCAACCATCGAAAGACCAGAACTGGTGCACTAGAATGTATTTGCTTCTCCCCAAAATAAACGCACATCTCTCTGTGATGACAGCTGTTGTTAATCACACCATTTGTTAATCACCTTGTTTTATTAAGCCAAGGATATTCTGTAAAAGGGTATCACAAAGTTCTCCTCTATGAGAATGTATTTTCACCTCTAATAAAGGATTAAATTTGCCTATTAACTTTTTCTTAAGCAAATTTGAAATTTTCTGGAACAGATTAAACTCTGCCCAGCCATATAAACTTACAAAAAGTAAGAGTAATTAATTCAATCATATCTAACTCCAATCTAACCTAATGGTCAGTGTGGGAAATGTATTTTTATTGATCATAGTAATGACAGAGAATAGCCTTTTAATGTATCCTAACCCGGTCATAGTAAGGTGGACACACATTATGATATCCTCCTATTTCTTTTTTCCTTTCCAGGACAGTGTCTAAAGCACTATAATTATCCATTTAAACTTGGTAAGTTGTCTTCTAGACATATACCTTTAGTTTTAGATAGCATGCTGTCTCCATTTCTGTGTTTCTCATTCATATGTGTTTGTTATAATTCATATCATGATTAAATATAAAAGGCAAATTCTTTGTCTGCTCTACCAATAATTCCCTACCAAAAGAATAGTTTTCTGGAGGATGCCACAGCAGGAATTTCCTCTTTCTAGTTCTGCAACACCAAAGGGTAAACGTCCTACTGGTTAATTTATGCATAAAAACTGCTTCAGTTTACGTGCTAAGTGATGCTTTAGCACTTAAAGGCTAAATTAGTACTAATCATGTTTGTGTAACTATTGACAACTGTTATGACCTCTGGCTTAGTCTTTAGAAAAATGGGTATGTTTAATCTTCAGTAGTAGATTTTAGTTATCCGTAATTAACATTAAGAATGAATTACAAGCCAGTGGAGAGAAATAGCCAGGAGAACAAAGATAATGCCACTTGCCCTCTCCAGTGGATGGAAGGACAAAGGATAAGGGTTAACTCTAGGTGGTGACCTGGCTGCATTTTCAAAGGAATTTCTTAATTTTTCAAAAATGAGGGGAAAATAATAAGTTAAAACTTGTGTCTCATCCAAAGCAATCAGAGAAATTCTTAGTGAACTGGGTAACAAAAATAGTTACCTCATATATCTCTGTGTCAATTTATACTGAAGCGAGGCTCAGTTTTGGTATATCTTTTCCAGGTGACTCTGGGGAAATTATCTAGATTCATATTGATGAGAGAGAATTTTGTAATTATAGCAGAAGATCAATAAGCAGGATGAAATTTGTCATAACAGTGGTTACTCTTGGAATCTTTTTCTACATCTGTGAAATTCATATGAAAATTCTGTAAATTTGAAGTAAAACTTGCTTGGAGAAACAGTATGATTATTTTCTTCCAGAAGATTATGATTACAGTTTACTGGGGACTTTTTCCCTTAAGAAGAAAGTTTACAATTTGTTCTGAACCCCCCCCCCCCCCCCCCGCCTTGCTAGTAAAACCAGACTTCTTCATATTACATACCTCACATTCAAATATAATATGTATGTCTTGGGAATATATTACACAGTATATAAGATACATAGTCTTGGAGGTAAAGTAGAATGGCAGTGACTCTGATCTTCAGCCATCCACACCCCAAACCCTGGCTTTACCCCATGCTGAGGACAGGAAAATCTCAATCTAGGGAGACCTAGTCTGTCATCACCTTTGAAAGAAAGCAAGCTTTGTGGACACTACCGCCTACAATTACCCTGAGGAATAACTCTCATTCTAGATATGGTGGAACAATAATCTAACTTTAAGTTTTTACTAGCCACTCAACCAGGTTTCCCAATCATAGAATCATAAAATAGTTCTGGTTGGAAGAGACCTCCAAGATCATCAAGTCCAACTGTTAACCTATCACTACCAAGTCCACCACTAAATCATATCCCTTAACGCCACATCTAAATGTCTTTTGAATATCTTCAGGGATGGTGACTCCACCACTTCCCTGGGCAGCCTGTTCCAGTGCCCAACAACCCTTTCAGTGAAGAAATTTTTATGAATATCCAATCTAAACCTCCCCTGGTGCAGCTTGAGGCCATTTCCTCTCATCCTGTCATCTGTTATTAGGGAGAAGAGACTGACCGCCATCTCTCTACAACCTCCTTTCAGGGAGTTGTAGAGAGCAATAAGGTCTCCCCTCAGCCTCCTTTTCTCCAGGCTGAACATCCCCAGTTCCCTCAGCTGCCCCTCATAGGACTTGTGCTCTAGACCCTTCGCCAGCCTCGTTGCCCTTCTCTGGACATGCTCCAGCACCTCAATGTCTTTCTTGGAGTGATGGGCCCAAAACTGAACACAGTACTCCAGGTGCGGCACTCACCAGTGCCGAGTACAGGGGGAAAAATCGATCCAGATGTTTTCCTCAAGAAGTGTATGTAAGCATTTCTATCCCTATTATCCAATAATACAGACACAAGTTATTAAGAAGATATGTCTAACTTAATACCATCAAATATCTCTAAATCATTAAATGTATGAAAATTTAATGGCCTTAACATCACAACCTTCATACATTTCAAAAGAGAGTTTTTCTTAAAGCATCATTATTGTTCTAATAATTTCTTGTAAAGTCATTGATTTAATGTTGCTTCAGGGAAGGTGCAATTTATTACTGTTAATAATGCTTCCGTGATTACATGAAAGGTTCCTTGTTGCCACCAATTAATTAACCCATCAGAAAGTATCCTTCCTTTTAGAATAGATGATGAGCATTTTTTATAATGTTTATCTGACATCTCTGGTTGTCATGTGAAGCAAGCTTTGTGATATGAAAATTCTGGAAAACATCTTTTCCTTCATTTTCCTGTAAATGTCATGTTCAAGATAGTCTCAGCACAGTCAGATGTGCAGCAAATTATTTGCTTGATCAGTCTTTATAATGTCTGCTTCTGCAGTGAGATCTTAGTCCATGGGTCGGATTTGTGTTCTTGTACTTGGTTTTCAGTTGAATCAGTGAGCATATTGTCTTAGTGCACTTTGTGATGTGTTGCTGGAAAAAATCAAAGGTTTATAAGCTTAAGTAGCCAGTTGATGAAGACTTTTTTCTACATACCTAAGTAAGTACATCATGCATGTAGCACTGGGGAGAGGAGGGCTGCCTGTAATGTTATCATCACAGCAATAGCCAAACATTGGAACAATATTACTTAGGAGGAAGCTCACTGTTGCAGATAGTCATGTACAGCAGTTATGAAATTCAGTGGTGCCACTCTAAGAAATCATCTCGGTGATGGATAGTTCCAGCGTGAATGCATCAGGTTTATTTCCCGTTGGCTCCATGCTGGTTGCTGCAGAGACATCTCTGAGCAGCAGGTGTGGGGGAGCACGGGAGCAGTGAGGGAAACAAAATCTTCAGTGCTAATCTGCTCCTGTTGACATCTTCAAGATCTCAGCTGGAAATGCAGACTCATCTTCTATATGCATGGTTGGTATTGCAGCATTCCTCATCTTTCTAAATACTCCTTGGGATAACTTCCAGGCCTTTCTGTTCTTCCAACTGATCTTCATAATAATGCTTTCATATGCAGTTCTGCTTTTTTTAAACTTCTTCCTGTGTTCTCCCCATGTTCTCATTTTTCTTCTCACCTGCCTCATTGCCTGGTTGTCTGATGCTGCTCCATACCTTTTGTGCTGACTCATTTTATTTGTCACACTACTGTTAGGTTAAGTGATAAAGTGCATCTCCACAACCACAAAGCAGCTCAGAAATACAATGGCAGGAGGGGGAGCCCAAGTAATAGCCTGCCAGGCTACTCCCAGGCCATCACACGGGCCATCAGCCCATCCAGGGCCCATCTGCACAAGTCCAGAGGAGCACAGGACTGCACAACGGCAGGTGGGAGCCTGAATTGAGGACTTCTGAGGAGCAACCACCTTGTCTGGGCTCCTCCCAGGGCTTTCTCAGCTGAGCCATCAGTCCCAGTGTCCAGGCAAGAAACCCATCAAGATGAGGTATTGGGAGCAGCTCTGCAAACACCTTTCACACTAAGAAGAGTTGCTGCCTAGGGGTGGAACACATTGTGGGATGTAGCAGAAAAGCAGTTTGAGATCACACAGGATTTATAGGGCGTTTAGAGCAGGAATCAATGGTAGGAAAAGGGAGGGGTTTAGGTGACTTTGGGAGGAACAGGAGTGGGAAAACAAGGGATATATGAGCAATTAAAATGGGCAGTTGCATGTAAATAATTTGGTCAGTACTCTTGTCTGGCTTTGCCCTGCACCTGATGAGCACAATCTGTCCTATCTTCTTGTTAAATTTCTTTCCAGCTCTTCACTGGGCCAGGGACTCTCTCTTTTGTGTGTACAGAGGGGTCTGCGTGCAGCAACTGGAGTCAGACCGTGGGTCGGAGGGCTTGTGTGTCCGTGGTGCCAGCAACAGGAGCGAATGCAGGTCTGCAAGCATGTGTGTGAGCACTAGTGAAGATCAAGCTGGATGAGCCACTGAGTAGGAGAAGTGACCTGGAAGCAAGATGGTGATCAGGTCTATAAGGGCTGACTCTGGGTGTGAGAGCACTTGGGTGTCTCTAGGGGTGAGACCATGGGGGGATTGGCTATTGGGACCTGGAAAGTCCTGGCCCAGCTCTATGTGTGTGTGATGGTCTACACCAGCAACTGGAGTAGGGCTGCAGCTTCTGGAGCTCATATGTCCAGGTGCCAGCAACTGGGGAGCCTGGGCTCCAGGGGCCAGGCACTGGGCACACTGCGTGTCTGAGCTCGGCTGCTGAAGGGATCCTTCTACGTGTGAATATATATACATTCTCACGAGTAGACCTCCGTAGTCAGAGGGGAGCAGGATGAAGGTGCTGGTGCTGCCTTTTTGTGTAAGTGCTCTGTGTGCCTGTGATCTGCGTGGCCAGCTCTGTGCGTGTGTGTATGTGTGTGCTTCTGCCTGTGCCTGCTGGGAATCTATCTTCAGCCTTGCTACTGGCTGGACCTGGGGACATGGAGCAGCAGTAGCCTCACCTCTCTTGGGCTGTTGGATCCAGCATGAATGATAGATTTCTCCTGAAAGCTCCCACTGTTCCACTGCAGATGAAGCCTGCTCCTGTGATTGGGCTGTTGTGTAGGCATCTGGAATTGCACCCGTTGGAACGTAATCCTTAATATTTTGGGGGTATTTTTTTCCCAAATCAAATAGTAAACTATTATATTTTTCAAGAATGTGTCAAGCCCGTTTACAGCAGTCAAATGGACCTTTTTTTTTGACAGAAAGATTGATTTGCTGTAGAGCTAGTAATACCATTACATGCTACCACTGAAATGCAGTCATGGTGATCACCTGGTTACATGTAATTGCATAACATGATTCTGTATTAGCTGGTATCAGGATAAGTGTTTTCTAAGGTAATCTGGTTAAAGGCTAATCCCAATAAACGCAAAGACCCGGGAAGGATCAGAGGAACAAAGACAGGCTGGGATACCCTGGTATAATCAGTGAAAACTGAAAGAAGCACACTGAATTTGCTCTTCACTGAAATCATCAAAGGCAAATGATTTAGACCATTGTAGCTGATGTGAAATGCACACAGATGAGTCAAGAAGGAAAATCCCTGGAAGGCTATGAAAAGCAAAGGATTATTGCCTCTCAGGGCCATAGGACCTACAAAGGGAAGAAATTTGGGGATTGTGTAAAACATATAATGTTTTAAGGGGGTTGTAGTGGAGTATGAAACTTTACAATGGGACCCAAGGTAAGGAGGGATCAAGGTGGACTAGTAGATCCATCTTGGACAAGTATGGGGAAAATAGAGAGATGAGTGGGGTAAAAGAGGCTGTTTGAGTGCATACAGATTGCTGGTTAATACGCTTGCCTGACCGAGATTGACTACCACGGTCTACCCTATGATCTTAAATCCTATTTCTAACCATCCTCCGTGCGGGTGGTGCAATCTCTGTTCTGTGTGCGGGTGAGTGCCAGCAGACTGCAAGTCAGACTAGTCCTCAAGTGGGCTAAGAAGTCTGAGTACCAGCAACTTTAGTGAGCATAGAACTTGGGGACTTGTGTCAGCTGCTGAAGGAGCCCCGGGGTCTGGGAGCCAGCTACTGACCAGACCAAGTGTCCCCAGCCAGCTAATGGAGAGACAGGCAACATACGTGTGTGTCTGTCTTTTCCAGTGGAGGACTTGATTCTGATCAGTGAGGTGGGTTGACCCTGTCTGGATGCCAAGTACCCATCAAAGCTGCTCTATCACTCCCCCTCCTCAACTGGACAGGGGAGAGAAAATATAACGAAAGGCTCGTGGGTCGAGATAAGGACAGGGAGAGATCACGCACCAATTACTGTCATGGGCAGAACAGACTCGACTTGGGGAAAATTACTTTAATTTATTACCAATCAAATCAGAGTAGGGTAATGAGAAATAAAACCAAATCTTAAAAACACCTTCCCCCCACCCCTCCCTTCTTCCCAGGCTCAACTTCACTCCTGATTTTCTCTACCTCCTCCCCCCCGAGCAGTGCAGGGAGATGGGGAATGGGGGTTGCAGTCAGTTCATTACACGTTATTTCTGCTGCTCCTTCCTCGTCAGGGCGAGGACTCCTCACACTCTTCCCCTGCTCCAGCATGGGGTCCCTCCCACAGGAGACAGTCCTCCACAGACTTCTCCAACATGAGTCCTTCCCACGGGCTACAGTTCTTCACGAACTGCTCCAGCGTGGGTCCTTTCCATGAGGTGCAGTCCTTCAGGAACAGACTGCTCCAGCGTGGGTCCCCCCACAGGGTCACAAGTCCTGCCAGCAAACCTGCTTCAGCCTGGGCTCCTCTCTCCACGGGTCCACAGGTCCTGCCAGGAGCCTGCTCTAGCACAGGCTTTCCACAGAGTCACAGCCTCCTTTGGGTGCATCCACCTGCTCCACCATTAACCTCCACGGGCTGGAGGGAGACAGCCTGCCTCACCGTGGTCTTCACCACGGGCTGCAGGGGGATCTCTGCTCCAGGGCCTGGAGCACCTCCTCCCCCTCCTTCACATACCTTGATGTCTGCAGAGTTATTTCTCTCACATATTGCCACTCCTCTCTCCTAGCTGCTGTTGCACAGCAGTTTTCCCCCTTCTTAACTATGTTACCCCAGAGGCGCTACCACCATTGTTGATGGGCTCAGCCTTGGCCAGCAACGGGTCCATCTTGGAGCCGGCTGGCATTGGCTCTGTCGGACATCAGCGAAGCTTCTAGCAGCTTCTCACAGAAGCCACCCCTGTAGCACCCCCCCGCCCCGCTACCAAAACCTTGCCACACAAATCCAATACAGTTACCCAGGGTGGAGAAGGATCAGGCCACCTGTGCTATTCCTGCTTGTGAAAGCCTTTTATGGATACCGGTAAAGGCACTATTCTCTCTGTGCTGATCATGTGGGTATAACAATATATTTGTATATATATTTATAGTATGTGGCTGGCTGTCTGGGAGCACATGGGCAGCCTTGCTGTTGGCTCCATCTGGGGACTTGGAACCACTGCAGTGTCGCATCAACCCAGCTGCAGTAAGAGGAATCCTCCTGGGTCCTGAAGCCCACTGCATTTGGCAACCTCTAATACTACGTCTTTCTGAAAGTAAACTAAGTAAATGCAGTCAAAACGTGATCATTGCAACTGGTACCTCCATTTTATTTTTAAATGTCTAGTGCAGTGTGTGCATGTACTACTCATTCATTTTGTTAAACTGAAACATGATTTAGAATAAACACCAGAGTTTGGTACAGAGCAACAAGTACTAATGAATTTTAACTTGCTTTACTTTGTAAATGGGCTCTGATTACCTTCCTATGCTGATTGCTAAAAGGAGACTTTCTGAACAGAAAAGTCATTTAGACTTAATTCAGGAAAACAGTAATGCAAAAATTGAGCTTTGCTCACTGGAAAGTATAAAAAAAAGGATTCCTAGAGAGATAACAAATTACCTGCGAATAATTTGGCTAATCAGTGAGCCATTGAAAGTGGTGCTCCGTACCTTAGTATTCTTACAGCTTTTGTGCATGTTTATGTATTTTAATTGGAAAAAATACAGATTTTTGCCACCCGGTGTTTTTACATGCTGCTTAGCTGTGGGATATGAATAGATTGCAATATATGGACTAATAATCTAAATAATAACATAACTATTAATTCAGTATTATTGTGAAGAGGAACGACACAACTTAAGTGTACTGAGTGTATTCCTGGCTGCTTTTCTCAGAGTTGTTAATCTACATATAAAAATTATGTTGAATTACTGCTTGCAAAGGAGGAATTGACTGTGTAGGGGATGGTGCTACTACTCGATAATAGTGGTCTCTTTAGTCTGCCAAGCAAAGACATAACAAGATCCAACAGCTGGAAATTTAAGTCAGTAAAGTCCCAACTTGAAAGGCGTTGAAAACTGCTGGCAGTGAAGGGAAGCAACCATTGGCACAGATTACTAGGAGGTATGGCAAATTTTTCGTTTTCTTGTTTCATGACTGGCTGTCTTTCTTGGGAATATCATCTGATTTGGCAGATACTGAAATTATATGAAGGTGGTTTATATTCTGTGTAATGCTTAAGGTCGAGCTAGTTCAAGAGAAGAAAATGCCAACTGTAAGTGATGTCTATCTTTGTCTAAAATGTCTGGACGACTACAAAGATACACAAAAGACAGTTTAAAAGATTAAATGGGCTAGTGGGTCACAACGCAACAGTACTTAACTTAAGTAACTTCTCAAAGCCCATATGGTGGTGGAAAGATATATTTTGGTGACTGAATTTAACTAGGAAGAGTATATGACAGGTATATTTATCCCTCACTACTGTCGTTTCCTGCCGGAGTGGTGACTTTCATGTCATGGGCTAGATGGTGAAAGGCTTGCTCCTGCTCACAACATGGTTTTGGTCTTGCTTGTTCTAGGACAAAGATTCCTCCCTTGCATCAGTTACAGGATTGTGGGTGTCGCTCAGACAAGCTAGGTTGAAACAATACGGTGACATTTGTTGAACTGCAATAATGTGCAGGAAATCTGCTTTTATGGCATCTAATCAACCTTCTGAGTGATAAGTGGAGGAGGAGGACAAACTACTGTCAGTGTGTTCTGCTGTTGGTCTTTGCTTTGGTCATGGCCAAATGACCATGTGTAAAAACATCCATCAACGAGGGATGTAATTCCTTTCAGGAGGAAAGAAAGTTTCTTGTCTGTTTGTGTCTTCAGGAATCTTGGCCAAGTTAAAGGTTTGTTCAGTTCCAGCGTGATTTAGAAGGTACGTGGATATTGGTATAAAACATACAGGCCCTTGGAGTAGAGCAGTTGATTCTATTAGAAATGGTACAGCTTGCTTTTCAGGAGGATGATGTGACAAATAGTTTGCTAACCAGACATCACACAGGAAGTGTAGAACTGTAGAACCTTAGTGTAAAATTGCAAGTTTATACTATGTTTGGATCTGATCAATGCCAGCATACTAGTTTGTTACTTTTGTAAATGTTTAATATGATTCTTGAGCAATAATTCTCATTTTTTCCAGTACAAACCAAGAAAAACCTATGGTGATTAAGTTCCTTTTACTACAGTTAATAGCAATGACTAACATAAAATGAGCACAGAGTAATTTTTTTGATAAAATGAAGCACAAAGGATAGGGAATAAAAGCAAGTGCAGAGCTTGTCAGAAATGGATGACAGAGAAACTGTAATAGGAGGAAAGAATTCAGTTAAATTACAGGCTTGAAAACACATGGCTAATAGATGGGGAGAGATACATCAGTTACATTAATGCGGATCAATAATTGATCTCTGCAAAGAGGGATAAGAGACAAGTGTGTGCTATTAATGAGAGGAATTAAATACAGTCGAGAAGTCAAAAGCATGCATCATAAAATATGAATAGTGAGACTGAGTGATGAAACAAATCAGACTTCTATTCAATGTGAAGTTTTGTGGTCTTGCTAATGGCGACTCCTTAGCTGTATCGGGAAAGAGGAATAACCTTTCTGAAGAAATGAATGTGCTTTCATTTGAAAGTAGAAAATTAATAGCTCTTTAAAATTCAAAACAAATTCTTGTCTCTGAACCTAAAAAGTTATTTGTTATCCAGTGCGTAAATGTGTAAAGATGATGAATATAGAATGTAGTTAGCAAAGAATTCTGAACAAGTATAACTAATGAAGCAAAATGCAATTGGTTTACACACATACAAAAAAAAAAAAAGAAAAACAAAGGAAAGAGGAGAAGAGGTGAACTGTGAGAGTTAAGACTGACAGATAAGAAAGTCCAGTGCAGGTATTAAAAATGATGACATCTTTATTTCACTAGAGTTTTTCTGTTGTTACACAAATAGAAGAACAAAATGGCATAGAACCAAAGAAAGTCATACCTGAGTCCTTTGTGAAGAATGAAGAATTAAAAACTTGAAACAAAACTCAATGCATACAATAGTGAGGATTTTTAAGTTGATATCTCTGTAGAGGAACAGAGGGAAACAATAAGAAAAAAAGGCAATTTTTACACACATCAATAAATTAAGCAAGGAAAAGTTATTGACAGAAAAGCAAAAAGAAAAAGTTGTTACAGTACAATGATGAATAGAAATCATTATCTCATTTCCATGAATAGCAGTTCCAATTTTTCTTACTGTAAAACATGGTATGCCCTTAAAATTTTACAACAGGTATAATAGTGTGTGAATGGGAGGGTCAAGCTCTTAGCAAGATGCAGTCTAATTTCTGTGGTTTCTCTGCTGGAATTTGTCAGATTCAAACACTTGCTTTTACTCCTGCCAGACCTCCGCCTCTGGCCCACATGTCCTGACCATTACCATGTTAGCTATTCTGTGATGCAGCCCTCTACTATGAAAACTTTGGAGTGTCTTGGTTCCTGCCCGATCCCTCTCTGGAAGGAAAACATCCAAGAGGTCTGAAAAAGTTCCTGGTTTGCTTTCGGCAGGGAATTCCCATCGCGTGCGGTTCCTGCACAGTCCCATGTTAGTGGAGCTCACAGGGTTTTTTTCTTCTGCTATTGAGAATGAAAAAACAGAGGGCAAGAGCTTCACTGAGGTAAGGTTTTATGCTGATAGTAAAGATAATGCTTACAATCAATTAGTAACTGAATAAGGTAAGTTTGAAGGACTAGATAGTTAAATGTGTCCGTAACACAGCCTTTTTCTGTCTGCCCATGTTTTTTGCAATGAAAATGTTGAGAGGGGAGGGGGGAAAAAAATCAGGGTTTCATCCAAAGGTCATTGCATTTGATGAATCATCAATGAGTTCTGGATTAAACATTTAGCTTGCCTTTTTTGGGTGTTGGGATTTTTTTTTTTAAATCTTATTCTTTATATAATCTGGGAAATTCTTCCAAATGTCTTCACTCTTGTAGCTCATTTAAAATTTTATAAATTAATCTTTGAAGGATGTGCTTTCTGGATAATTAGTGTAACCTCCCCGGAATGCTGATGTGCTTTTTTGCTCCATCTGTGCAGCAATAACCATTCTATAGAAGAGAAAGGAGGTCTACAGCCACTGTTATATCTTGAACAGTGCATTATTTTCTCTTTGAATGAAGGCATGTGTTCAAGGATTTGTCTTGTAATAGACTCAGTTTCTTTCCTTTTTTTCTTTTTTTTTTTTTTTTTATTATTTGAAGTTTATCAAATCATTAGCTCTATCGTCTTTACCTGTCTGCATTTGCCTTTTGTCAGCTACTGACTGCAAAAAGTTTAGTGCTGAAGCGCGGATGGTGTTGCGGGGGGAGGATGAGGGGTAAGAACACTGTCCTGCTCCTATCCACCTGGCACAAGATCTTGAACGTTCTTACTCTTTCTTCTTTCGGTTTAGAGTTCTTTCCCTAATCCAAAATATGAAGGTCAAAGTCCATTCATTGTTCTGTTCCTGTCCTTATAGCCTCAAGCGATAAGAAAATGTAATAGGTTTTCAAATAGTCAAGATGGCTATGGATTATTTTTTAAGTTTGAGTATTTATGAAAATTCCTACATTGACAGGCTCTTGAACCTGAAGTTGTCTTTTTCTTCTTCTCTCTCTTCCCCTCTCTGCTTTTTCCAGTTGGTGCTATGAGGAGCTGTTATTAAAATTAATCAGCTGAGTACAGCACAAGCGTCACTTGAGAACATTTCCTACTGTGCCTCATCAATGGGCATAAACACTTCTGAGTACATCAGTAATTGGTTTCATTTGTACAGTAGCTTTTATGATGTGGGCACCTGTCCACTAGATGCTGGACTGAGAGCAGCAACTTTTTTGTGTCTGCATCACCAAATGAGAGCTCATAATGACTGAAATTAACTTCTGAGCTGGATTTGAGTCAATGACCGACAAATGATGGTCCAAATCCCATGATTAGTGGGGACATTTCTTTAAACAAGGCTTTAATGAAATTCTCCTTCTGTGTCTGCATTATCATGCTTGATCCCTATTTAAATTTTCAGAGACCGTATCTGAACAGGAGATACAATGTGGATGCAGAAATTGAGCAAAAAGTAGCACTCAGAGGGAAATATTAAAAATATATTTTCATTTTGTGCTAAAGCTATATATCCACACATAATTCACATACAATTTTTAGGATGAACTTGAAATGAAAATTTTAAATATCTAATGTGTGTTTTAGAAGCAGTATCACTTTTGGTAGGGAGAGGGACAGGGTAAGTGAGAATGGAAAAAGGAGGGAATTCCTGAGTACATCTGGTTCTGTGGCAGCACCAATAGGGCTTTTTTAGGTTTTTTTCCCCTCTCTTACTGATAACTCTATTTTCATTGAAAGAAAATCTGTTCTACTCAGATGGATACCCTTTTGACTTGATTGGAAAGTAGCTTTTGGCTAGTATCAATAGAAACCAGTAGTTGTATATATTAAACGAAATACTGTCTGCAGGATTTCAGCAAAATGAGAATTTTTATAGTGATACAAGATGAATACATAAACCCTTTTCTAAAGATGCAAGAAGTAGATAGCAGAAAATTAAGACAGGAGTAAATGATAGTGAAATCCAAATATAAGATTTTAATAATAGTAATCATAACATTCTACAGGTTGTTGTAAAAGAAAGGAAAAAACCCCAACCAACCAACCCTGAAACCTTTAAGTAGTTTCAGAATATATCTGGGTGTAATAATCAGTGTCATATTTTCCTGGAGTTCACACTTTGTGGTAGGTTAACCGTGCATTTTTTATGGGCATACACAGATAAATGGGCACATTTCATCTTTGAACTGTATCAGCTTAAAACCGTGGTAACACTTTCTGTTGTTATCAACATGATTATTACCACGAAAAAATAGGAAGACAGAAAGGGAAGATAAATAACCCTCTAACCTTCCATGCTGATTTACTTTTAGAAATATGTCCCAATTTTAAACATCACCTGCAGGCAGCATGTATCTAACTGTGCTCTCAGGTCACCCAAGGCAGCAAAGGTCCTGTTCAGAAAAAATTGTATATATATACACGTGCATATATACATGTTTTTATTTTTATATATATATAAATAAAATCAAATGAGGGATATTTTGTAGAGCTGACTAGGAGCAGAAAGCTGACATTTGCTCTGAAGGTAACATTGCATGAAGAAAATCTCTTCTGAATTATGAGCTTAGAGAAAAGCTTCTAATGAGCATGGAAGGTTGTATTGCACATGAGTGCACAACTGGCTTTTCTGTGCAATGAAAAGTATAACAGAGGTGAGCAGCAAAGGCACTACGCTGCTTTTGCATTCCAGGAGTAACTGAAATGAAAGCCATTCCAGCATTTCTGCATGTTGCTTTATGTGTTTTGATTGATACTGAAAATTGGTGGTGTGCTGGAGGAACTCCCTACTGTGCATATTACAGCATGCTGAGTGTTCCAGAAGGAGTTTTTCCTAACAGTATAATAGGAGAAAACTCATAGCAGTCATCTATTACTCTTTTCTTCTTTAGAAGGCAGCCTGGGGGAGAAAATGTTGCTGGGGCAGAAGGGATGGGGTAAGGGGAAGCTGATATGAGGCTCAAACTATCCAGTGTTCCTGATAAGCTTTAATAATTGCTAATCGACATTTTTCCTTTGGCTGTATTTGGTTATATCTTCTTTATCACCATATTACTGTGATAGGTTGGTCCATAAAATACACTAATTAATGTGAGTGCTTGATGGGATGACTGTATGCATGGGAATTTTTTCCTTTTTGTGAATCATGTATAAAGTTGAACTACAATTTGAGATTTTGGCAAAGTAAGTAATGAGGTCTTCTGGTTTTTTTTTTTTTTTTCTTCTTAAACTCCATGTTTATATTAATTATATAAACACATGATTATATTGGTCAAGATCAGACTGAGAAGAGTAGTCTCAAATTAGCATAGCATGTGTTTTAATGCATTGCTACAATGCTATAATCAGTAACATGAATGTTGTCTACCTAAAGAGAAATGCTTTATGTTAAGGTGTTTTTTTTTTTTCATCTTGACCAACACATTAGGTCCAATTTGAAAATTAAAGCTTGTGGTGGGCTGACCTTGGCTGGACACCAGGTGCCCACCAAAGCTGCTCTATCACTCTCCCTCCCCAACTGAACAGGGGAGAGAAAATATAACGAAAGGCTTGTGGGTTGAGATAAGGACAGGGAGAGATCACGCACCAATTGCTGTCACGGGCAGAACAGACTTGACTTGGGGAAAATTAATTTAATTTATTACCAATCAAATCAGAGTAGGGTAATGAGAAAATAAAACCAAATCTTAAAACACCTTCCTCCCACCCCTCGCTTCTTCCCAGGCTCAACTTCACTCCTGATTTTCTCTACCTCCTCCCTGCGAGTGGCACAGGGGGATGGGGAATGGGGGTTGCAGTCAGTTCATTACACGTTATTTCTGCTGCGCCTTCCTCGTCAGGGGGAGGACTCCTCATGCTCTGCCCCTGCTCCACTGTGGGGTCCCTCCCACAGGAGACAGTCCTCCACAGACTTCTCTAATGTGAGTCCTTCCTATGGGCTAAAGTTCTTCACAAACTGCTCCAGCGTGGGTCCCTTCCATGGGGTGCAGTCCTTCAGGAACAGACTGCTCCAGCGTGGGTCCCCCGCAGGGCCACAAGTCCTGCCCGCAAACCTGCTCCAGCGTGGGCTCCTCTGTCTCCACAGGTCCACAGGTCCTGCCAGGAGCCTGTTCCAGCGCAGGCTCTCCACAAAGTCACAGCCTCCTTTGGGTGCATCCACCTGCTCCAGCATGGGGTCATCTATGGGCTGCAGGTGGATATCTGCTCCACCGTGGGCCTCCACGGGCTGGAGGGAGACAGCCTGCCTCACCGTGGTCTTCACCATGGGCTGCAGGGGAATCTCTGCTCTGGCAGGGAATCTCTGCACCTTCTCCCCCTCCTCTTCATGGACCTTGGTGTCTGCAGAGTTGTTGCTCTCACATATTCTCACTCTTCTCTCTGGCTGCAATTGCGCAGTTTGGGTTTTTTTGCCCCTTCTTAACTATGTTATCCCAGAGGTGCTACCACCATCGCTGATGGGCTCGGCCTTGGCCAGCAGTGGGTCCATCTTGGAGCCGGCTGGCATTGGCTCTGCTGATCATAGGGGAAGCTTCTAGCAGCTTTTCACAGAAGGCACCTCTGTAGAACCTCCCACTACCAAAACCTTGCCACGCAAACCCAATGCAAAGCTTAAGAAAAACATCCTTTGAGGTTTTTTTCAGTTTATATTACCCTGGATTTTTAAGTGTATCTTTAATTTTGTCAGGCTCTAATTCTCAGGATGAAGAATTTAGATTTTTTCATGAAACTATAATTTGCTTAATTGTATACTGCTGGATATTGTACCAAACGTTTTTTATTGGTTAATAAGTAATCATTGTAATGTCCACTAGTTTAAAGGAGTACTAAGGCAATACTTATTGCCTTTTATACTTAATTTGTTTCCTAACTACAAATCTCTGGGGACTCTGGCAGTCAAAGTTAGACTAAAGAAATGTGGATAGGAATTAATAAATTTTATTCTGACAAGTAGTTTCTCTGCTGAAAAATGTAAGTTTCACCTGAACGAGAATTTACAGGTTTTAAGCTGAATAAGCCATTTGGTTTTGCACTGTTCACAGAGCAACACCACAGCGTGTTCCCAAGTTATCTGTGGTTACTTCTTACCCCTGGGCATGAAGGATCCACATTTTGTTCTTTTCTCCTACTTAAAAGATTTTGATTTTCAGAGCTATAGTGGATGGGAATCTCCATTTCTCTATAGAGATGGCTTTACTTGATGTAAAATACATAGTTAAGTATTTACTGTGCCTTAGAAAATGTTAGCATGACAACACACGGCTGGACTACATCACCTACTACGATGACTATATTTTGGCCTGCATTAGGAAGTTATTTAGGGAAGCTGACCGGTCAACCAACTGTTTTTCACAATGGATTAAAGTGACATATTGAGAATTTCTACTGGTGTCTGCTGTTTGTCAGTAACAATGAACTTGTATTATTTTATTTTGGCAATTATTACACTAAAAAAGTAATTTTGCTAGATGAAGTGAGTTTTATTTCCCATAGCATTGTACATGTTCCTGGGAGATGAAAAGGTCTGGGTAGGAGTCTCTGCTGCAGTTACTGTTGTAGTAAATACTTAGGCTGAACAGGGTAAAGACTTACACAAGGCTTACGCTGAAATCCTCTGTAGCCTTATGGTTTGGGGATCCTCCAGGAACATGAAAGGCGTGGAATCATATTTCCTCCAAAATTGGAGGCAACTGAATCTGAGCTTCTAAATCTAGGTGAACACCAGAAGCCCCAAGTTACTGCATAAAAAGTATAGTCTGCCTCCCCAATTGATGCCAAAATACCACCTTGCTCACTTTTCATTTGTTATATTTTCTCCAAACTGAAATGTCTAAATTAAAAAAAATAAAACAAAACAAACCACAAAACCAACCAAAAAAACCCTCCAAAGTAACTATTTTTTTAAAAAAGAAAAATATGTGGAATAGGTAAATCAAAGCTGATTATTTTTTTTCCCTCTCTCCATTTGATAGTTGAACTGGTAAACGGAAAAGTCATTTTCTTGTGCAGTGATAAAAGTAAGACTTCCCTTGACCTTTAATCTATCCAGAATAACTAATGTTTTATCATTTTCTTCTGTAGAAATAATAGCAGCAATTGGAAGGGTTATAAAGTTGTAGTAGAAGCAGCAATCATTCTTTCCCTGTGAAAAGCTAACACAAGGAGGAGGGGAAGTCTTGTAGCATTTACCCTGTCCGTAGCTATTCTGCAATGAGTGAGCTAGCAAGTAAGCTGGATTCACTCCACACTGTCCCTTCTCCCACCCCTTTACCAGCACCTTGGCTAGAAATTGCACTGTGAAAGTGTACCAAGGGCTCAATTCAGTGATACTCTGCAAAGAGCAGGATCTGTATCAGGTCTGGTTCCTCCCCAAGGTACTGAATTGCAAAGGAAACAAGACAGTGCTAGAAATTAATTTGTTTTAGCAAGGGTGAGCCATGTCTGTTTGTAGAAAATCTCCGTAGTATTTTGTTGCCTAACTCTTTCATCCGTTCTGGAAAAGAACATGCCATAAAGTCTTAAGGACCTGATGTTACTTGTTACTGCTGCAGGCAAAGAGAATGGAGGCTATGTAGCAGAATTTTGTGGACTTTTGCTGTTAGCTTCAGTATTGTTGAATCCTTAAAAGACTGTGGATTAGAATCATAGAATTGGAGGATCATAGAATCATAGAATCATTTAGGTTGGAAAGGACCCTTAAGATCATCGAGTCCAACCATTAACTTAATGGTACCAAGTCCACCACTAAACCATGTCCCTAAGCTCTGTATCTACACGCCTTTTAAATACCTCCAGGGATGGTGCCTCAACCACTTCCCTGGGCAGCCTGCTCCAGTGCTTGATAACCCTTTCAGTGAAGAAATGTTTCCTAATATCCAATCTAAACCTCCCCTGGCGCAACTTGAGGCTGTTTCCATTTGTCCTGTCACTTGTTACTTGGGAGAAGAGACCAACCCCCACCTCGCTACAACCTCCTTTCAGGGAGTTGCAGAGAGCAATAAGGTCTCCCCTCAGCCTCCTTTTCTCCAGGCTAAACATCCCCAGTTCCCTCAGCCGCTCCTCATAGGACTTGTGCTCCAGACCCTTCACCAGCTTCATTGCCCTTCTCTGGGAACGTTCCAGCACCTCAATGTCTTTCTTGTAGTGAGGGGCCCAAAACTGAACACAGTACTCGAGGTGCGGCCTCACCAGGGCTGAGTACAGGGGGACGATCACTTCCCTACTCCTGCTGGCCACACTAGTTCTGATACAAGCCAGGATGCCGTTGGCCTTCTTGGCCACCTGGGCACACTGCTGGCTCATATTCAGCCGGCTGTCGACCAACATCCCCAGGTCCTTTTTAGCTGATTCCCACTTAGCTGATTTCAGCGGATAAGTGCAATGGAAATGTAACTGTCACAGTGAAGGTGTTCATACTATATTTTTTGGCCTGCTTAAAAAATGATTTGGTGAAGCCAGACAGTCCTACCAAGAGGTTTCTGTGTTGGATTAAAGTTTCCTATTTCTGGAATTTCTGCTGGTGTCCCCCCTACAGATTCCTTATGTCATGCTACTTCAGGGGCTTTTGTATCAACAAACTGACTTTGTAAAATGAAGCAAGTTTTATTTCTCTTTGACCTTTTTTGGTGCATGTGTTGTTTGCCATTTTAAGTTACTTGAAATTTCTTTTGGTTATGGAAATCTGAAAGTGGTAGTGCACATGCTTTCATAAAAATGAAGCTAGTTAACATGTTTAAAGCCTTTTGAGGTACTCCATGTTCCCCTGTTCATCCCAACTTTCTTTTCCATTTTAACCTATACTTGTAACTAATGTTTTCTACTACTTAGAGAGATTCTAATTTTGTTTTGGATTCTGGTTTGATTCGATTTACTTGCAAATTTGTGAAGAAAATATTAAGCTTAGTTTATCCCATACTAATTTTCTGTAGAAATATAGCCGATTTCTTAAATATTTTTCAATATCTTTTTACATAATTGATCTTTATGAAGAAAATAGTAGATTTAGTTACATTTACTGTTCTGTCAACTGCAGAATCATGTCATTAGAAATGATTCAGGTGAAAGTTTCTGATGTCTGCATTGGTTTAAGGTCATATCAGATCTCTTTCACATAAAATAGCACAGGATTTATTGCAAACTGAATCGAAATAGGACACCAATGCTGGAAATCTGTTTTAATGGGTCAATTACCTATAGCAGCTTTATTTTAAATAGGTGAAAGGTTGTGTTCTTTCTTTCAGGTCTTTGCTCGTGCACTGTTCTTCACATAGGTGTGTGAAGGAAGCCAGCTGCCTTTAGGCTACCTGAACCGCTGCTGATTTTGCTGGCATATCGCGCTCCCATCACCTCTTCCTTCCTAGCTGAAAGTAGTGGCGTCTCAGTCAACCACTTTCAGAAGATTTTTAAGAGTATTGGGAGAGTAAACTCTTTCTCTGCTCAAGTGTGTCTTATTACAGTGGGGTTTTTTCAGTATTGCCAAGAAGATACCTTACTCTCTCACTTGCTTCAGCTGCTGCTTCATGTTTTGTGCCTGCGGCTTTTAGGTTTCTGAAATTTATCAGATAATATTATTTAAACAAGTTGGTGCTGTGATTATTCTTTGGCTTGTACCAATTTGGATTCTAAATATAAAAATAGATGAAGAAATGCCTTTTTGCTTTGCTCATTTCTCAATATATTCATTTTGTCCGGAGCTATGCTTAAGTATGCACATTGGAGAGCAAGTGCACCAGTGGCTACTGGTGGTAGAGAACTACCAAGAATTCTGTCCAGCAAATGTCCTTGTCAGGAACGGTCATGTGAATCAAAGGGGACTTCCACATGTATCAGTGGGAATTCAACTGAATAGTGAACTCTGTTACCAGTGTTAACTGCTTGAAAATGGAGGTTACAAGGGGATCATGAGCCTCCTTAGGCATAGATTTCAAGTGACGTGACAAACTCACTGAGCTATATTGTCCGTGCAAATAGAACAATTTCTTCAGTTATATCATGGCATGAAGGATGAGCCAGTAAACTTATTTTTATGGCACTTGAGTGCTAAGGAATCTGCACAAAGTACTCCGCGTTAATGCCAGTACTGCCTTTCTAATGCTGAATAAAGCCAAAAAAATATTTATTTTTAAACAGGGGAAATATTTGTCTCATGCTGTTTGTTACCTTTCCATAGCCTTCCTGAAGGGTGAACTTTAAGGTCAACATGAGTTATAGAAAATGAATATCAAAGGCTTTTATTAAAAGATTTAAAATGCTGTGTTTTCTAAAACACATAGAAAAATGGCATTCCTATTCTGAAATTTGATGAGTCAAAATACCAATATTAAGTACATAACTGTATCAAAAGCTGCTGAAAATAGCTTTTAAGACATGGATGTTTTTAGTCTACCATGTTCAACTAGAAAAATTGCGCACATTTTTTTTTTTTTTTAGTGGAATAATACTTACAGTAGATATTAAAAAAATTGAATAAAAAAGTTCAATATCAGTAAGGACATTGGAAGTGGACAATTTCCCTTATTTCAGTTATCCACCTGAATAAATTCTGACTTTAAACAATCTTATTCTCTGTATTCTATTTCTAGAGTTATCACCATATTTATTCCTTACCATTACACCACGCCTTTCTGCAACAAAAATAGAGAAATGTTCCACTTGAGGGTTATAGACTCACCATTCCCCTAAAAGATGGAAACTTCCATGTGATGTGTGCTCCTTTTCTTTCTATATTTTACATATGTATAATAGTTTTCACTGAAGTGGGGTTTCGTTCAGGATCAGTGGCCCTGTGATTTGTTGGGAATGACCTTACTTGACTCCTGACCATTTGACTCAAAATAGGTTTAGAAAAGCAATACTCCATGAGAAAGATCATTAAATTCAGAAGGTGATATATATACAATTATGTGTGTAAGAAAGAATCCTAAAATAGGGACTAAACTGCAAAATATGCAAAATTTGACTGTGTTTTTCTTTTGATATTGGGAACAGAAGATGACTATACAGAGCCTAGACTACAGTAGAGCCTGTGGGAAGAATGACTGGAAAGCGTATGCGAGGTTTATTTTATTCACTTACAATAGAAAGGGGCTAAAGCTGGCCTTTTTGGTTTCTCCGTGCTGTTTATTTTTGTATTTCAGTGCTGTATACTGGCTTTTAATCTGAGGTACTCTGAGCATCTTCTGTATCTCTTAAACACACAGCTGCAAATACATGAGTACAGAGGCAAATTGGTGAATATGCACCTGTCAACCTAACTGAATATTAAAGCTTGATAAACGCTTGTTCAGAAAATAACTTAGGGTTATTTACTTATTTTTGAAGACAGTAAATTTCCATAAAATGTTTAAAATTTACTGATGTAAGAATGAGAAATCCTTTGAAATAAGGGGTGGTATATTAAAAAATATTTTTCTGATACTGATTTTAAAGTTTTCTGTTGCAAACTTCAATTTTCTTTTTCATCTTAAAAGGATTATTGATACAGTGAATTATCTTCAAGCGAGAATGAGAGAAAAATCATCAGTACTCAAGAAAACTCATCTAGTAGGAGTTAAGTGCTTTTCATTACATTACAGCTGCTCCGAACTTTCCTGCAGTGAGGAACACATCTACTCAGCCTCTGTTTTTTCATTTTACTGTTTTTAACTATATGATTAAAAGTACTTAAAATTTTTAATATTCAGAATCTCAAGATATCTTTTATGTTCTGGCAGACATAATTCTTCAGAGCAGTTCTAATTAGTCCCTATTTCATGAAGTTTCTAAAATGGGCAAAACTCACTAACGTGTTTGTTCCTCTCATGGAATATCTCAGGCAAGCCCTCGCTCTTTTGTTTCGAAGGCACTGGGGATGAAAAAAGGATATACATACGGGAAAGAGAAAGAAACTTCCCTTCTCCTACAGAATGTGTATACCTTTGGGACATTTCACCTCACCCTTCAGATATAACATGAAACTATTGTTCCTGCCATAAAACTTGAGGGGAAAATATTTATTTCAGAACATGTTCCCGAGACTATGGTCTTGTCACATATTATTACTACAGATAAAGTTAATGAAATGTTAGTTTGCTAACATGCATAGCCCTGGTAACCAAAAAGTGTCACGAGTGTCAAGGAAAGTAGAATTTATCTAGTCTTAGCAACAGCGGCTGATTTATTTATTTATTTACTTATTAAATACCATATTATGTTTTCTGTCATTGCTGTTGAGAACTAAGACATTGTCTTTTTGTACTTGTAAGCAGCTATAGGATTTTATTATGTCTAGCTTTTAAAGCTGGCTTAGCAATTGATTACCTGAAATTCCATAAAAGAGGAGAAATTCAATATTGTTAAAAAGCTGTCTCTAAAAATAGGAGTGCTTACCAATTCTAACTTGCATAAAAATACAAAGTAATTAGGAGAATGAGTGGGATGGGAATGGGAGGAAGGAAGTTTTTTCTAATACATTCTTAATGATTTTTTCCTTTCCTTTTTTAATACTTTCTTGAAATGCAGGGAGGGAGCATCATTTACCTACTTAAGTGACCTGCTAATTACCATTAAGGGTTTGATTTGGCCATTCAGCCATCAAATGGGCACCACTCAACAGTAATTTCACTGTTAACAAAGCCTCATTGTTTCTTGACAATTGCTAAGAAGATGCACAGTCTTAAGACATTTTTCTTGTTATTTCCCCATGTCATTTACCACGTCTTACTTTCCCTGACATGGAGCTAATAGGTTAAGATACCGCTGTAACTAAAATTTGACAGTGTAGTACTTTAAGTAGTCTGGCCAAGAAAAATACATCATTAATTTAATATTGCAGACTGCTAGGATGAGGACTAACACATAGATTAGCCCTAACACATAGAATATGCACTTTCCTCCTCAACTTGGAGATAGAAGTTTGACTGGTAAGTTTTAGTTCACTGAATGTTTTGTAAATGTCAGTGACAACTCCAGATGTGTCTGGTTAACTAGGAAAAACACACTAAATGAATTTCGTAGTGACTTTTACTTAGTTACAACAGAAATTAATTTTATCCTTTAACTTACTCCTTATATGTTCAGGTTCAGGTCTAACTTTAGCAGGAGAGAGATCTCTAAACAGGGAAAAACATTATGGTTTGTATGAAAAGTAGAACAAATTGTATGTCCTTGCTGTTATGCCTTTGTGTGTTTTATGAATGCTACTTTCTAGGTTGTATGAAAGCCTTGCTTGAAAACCAAATGCTTGTCTTGGACTGAAACAGATTGATTTTGATATTAAGTACATCTGTAATACAAGCAATACCTGATTTGCGCAGCCTGGGCTTTCAGTTCCGTCCATATCCTTGACCAAGAATGGGGAAAAGCAGTAATTTAAAGTGATGGTTACTAAGTACCAGAATGTGCCTATTTGTTTTTGTTGTTGTTTTTTTTGTGTCTATGTGTGTGTTTGACGGAATTCAACTTAAACTAAGTAAACTTTAATGAAGGAATCCTTTGAAGCCTGGTTTGTCTATGCCTTTGAAGGGTTTACTGCCTTCATAGAACTAGCCATAGTACTAAATACCTGCTGAGATTTTTTTTGTTTTCTGCCTGTATGGATGTGTACATATACAAAGCAACTTAATAGACTCACTTAGACATATCCTGGGTTATGGGTATTTTTTTAAAAAGGAAAACAAAATACATTTTTTAATGTGGTATCATTTACTTCCAGCCCTGGTGATAGGGGCTGTAACTGGTGATATAACATTTAAACTGACTTCAGTGTTTACCTTTGTATGTTAAGAATAATAACTGTGCAGTAGTTCACATGATTAAAACAGTGTTTATTGATGAAGAATGCAAACCCCATTAAGGACAAATGTAGACCTGGTAAAAGGTAATAAAATTAGTCTAGCTTACTCATACTTACATTAGACCTGAATCAGGCTGGAAGAACATAGGGCTACAACCTTACTTTGAGCTCTGCTATAGGTTTTATGTGTAATCTTAAGCAAGTTGCTACTTTTAAAAGCTTAAGAAGAGATTTGTATGAAATTAAAAAAAAAAAAAAAAAAGAAAGAGATACCTGTGAGTTATGTGCTGCCTTGGCCGAGTGATTGCTTCAAGGGTAGCCAGCAAAGCTATGCTAGAGGGGAATCACAGCTGGAAACTTGCTCACTAGACCACATGTATAAATTTTTGGTGTGTAATAGTGTCTGTCTTCCAAAATTGTGAGCCCAAGCATACCAAAATACTGTGTTAGGTTTTGTGATTAAACGAAAAAAAAAATCCTGTTTCTGTTGTTCATTCTAGTTGTCAGGCAAGGTTAAAAAAAAAAAAAAAAAAAAAAAGGAAAAAGTATTTTATATAATTATCACTCTATTTTTTAACCTTTTTGTGTAATACCCGGTCCTTATTTTCAATACTCTTATTTTTATAGTTCTACAAGCTGCACTTTCTGGTATCCTATAATTATAGGTCAGGTTGGTTTTCAACTGGTGTTAAGAGTATCTACATACTTTTTTATATATTTGGGTCTTCTTCCTATTCTTTCATTGTATTATTTAATTACATACACAGCTATTGCACTTCTGTATTTGAATGTCTTTCCCCAAATTTTTTCACCACTTTGTTCTCCAAATCATCTTATTTCAGGAAGATGCTTCTCTGCTCTTTTTCTGCTTATGTTAGATAACATATTTTTAGGCAAAATGGTTATGTCCCTTTTTACTTGAATTGCTCCATGACATCTTTCAGTACTGAGTTATAAGAACCACTTTCAGGGACCTGGAAAAGATATATAAATATACATACATATATATATTTGTTATTATTTTGGGTTTTTTAAAATCTCTATGATTTCTTAAATTAGCTAAAAAGCTTTAATCCCTCCTGCTGATACAACTCTCTTCCTGAAAAAAGGCTTTGCCACGTATGTTGTTGTTTTCTTCTGCGGACAAGATGGCTTAGACTAGGTGACAAGTAAAGTCAGTTTCAGTATAAGGTTAAAAAAAGAGGACATGTCAGAAGACATTCAAGATTAGGAGGTAGTATGACAGTATGATATACTTCCTCTCTTACTTCCTTGATGCTCAGGCTTTATTCAGATTTTTATTCTTAAACGGGGAAAATTGACTTTAACAAAGCGCTATATTGCGATGTAGTGGATAGTGAGTAGTTTACATGTTAGGGCAAATTCCAATCATCTTCCTTTACAGGATTTTGGAGCTGTATTTCATTTATTAGCTTAGTTGATGCATTTGGAAATTCTTGGAAGCAATTGAGAAACAGTTCAGGACAACAAGATGTGAAGTACTATTTATTGCCATTAAAATTTGCTAACTGTTCTTTAGACTCTTTCCATTTACAGAACAAGTTATGTTTATCATGGTCTATTTTGTGATTCTAATAAGTATGCCTCTGACCAAACAGGGTGAAATTCTGGCTCCTCTAAAAGCAACAGCTCTTATTTTGCCAAATATTTCACTGTTACCAAAGTTTTGCTTAGTGTCTTGACTGTAAGTTTTGAAAAGACATGATATATAACCCAGAACTACGGTATCTTGTGGCTAACATCTGTGTCTCTGATTTGACATGACATGCTGTGATGAAATTTGACCAGAAAATGATTTCACTATGAAAATGATTTATGAAGGGAAGAAAGCAAAGAACCAGAAAAGAAAGTAACAGCAGTGTATGCACAAGATATGGACAGGGAAATTTTTTCTGACAATACTGATAAGCCATTATTATTCAATATTTTTTTGCTGTATGGCTTGAGGATATTGATGCTTTAAGGCCAGATGCTGATTGACTGGTATAAACACTAGATTGTACGTATGCATGTGATGGTGCCTCACAAGGACTAGAGGTGAATAGAAAAGAAGCATTTCATTTTCCAGGAAGACTGTGATAAGTTTGATGTATTTTTCTACCAGTTGGAATGACCTTCTTCCCATCTTAACTCCATGATTTTTTGGGGCTACCAGCGACAAGCCCAAAACCTTTGCTTCAGGCAGGCCTATGGGATAAGCTGTCCCGGAGCCAAGCGATCTGGAAGTTTCAGTGCCTTTGGCCACCGAAGACCTTCAAGGCATCCAGAGGTAATAAGTCAGGGGTACAGGCTCACGGGTACCGCTCAGCGTGGCAGACAAAATTATTAGAAGCTCAGAGCAGCTTGGGGTGTTCAGCAGGTCGCAGCTGGATTGCTAGAAAAAAATAAATGAGAGTGACTGAAATTTTCTTGGATTTCACTGGATGTGACTGAAACCAGACTGTCTCAGACAAAGCTTTTATCTTTGGTGAATCAATAGGTTTTAGTAGGTAGAGCAAGATGCATGATATTTTTTTGGCTAGCTGTATTTGGAGCTAAAAGGAAACAAATGTGCTCCCTGTAGTTGGAATGCTCACTGAAAAACATGTTTCTGAGGGTGCAATGGCTTAAGGAATCTATAACATTTGGGTACTGATTCCCGCCCCGCGCCCCCCCCCCCCCCCCCCCCCCCCCCCCTTTTTGGACTTCTTGAAGATTTATCTCAGCTCACTTTGCACTCCCTGTTGCTGTGAAAGTCAAATTCCAAACTAATAAAGAAAGTCTGTTAAAGACTGGTGTAAAAGGAATCATCCTGGACAAAAAAGATCAGAGAGAGAATTTTTTGAGCAAGAAAAAAGTCCTCTGTTTCAGCAACCACAACGTAATAAGTAATTCCACTAAGGCTTTCAGTATCAAGAAAATAAATTTTTTTCATGTCCTTTAAATCATGCAATGCCCAGCCCTCATTTCCTCCCAGGGAAATAGCCACATTCTCTACTTGAGACATTGCTTTTCATCATAAAGTGGAAATCTTTGTGCTGAGAATTGAGTCCTTGGGCTCCGTCCCATCTCTTGCATCCATGCATCTCAGCAGGCGGGGTCAGCTGTCTTTTAGCTCCTTAGAGAGTCCTCTGCGCTCTACCAAAGGTGCATCGTACAGGCTTTTTTCCCTTCATAATGGTATAATTCAAGGGTGGTCCTCCTTGATGATGGAAAGGTTATATTATCCTATGATGATGAATATCAAATGAATCTGCCACTGTTCATTCAGTTACTAAGATGAATAAGATGTCTGATGCATAACTTCAGCTGTTGCTGTTAGGCAAAATAAGCTATGCTTTGAGCAAAAGCTGCTACTCAGCTTCAGCCGTGGTTGGCATTACATCTTACTCATTAAAACAATCAATTTACTGTACCAAGGAACAAAAGTAACATTAAAGATAAGCAAAATTTACAAAATCAACTTAAAGAATTGAAGTAAATGATGACATTCAGATTCTGCAGTTGGTTTTCAATATTGTGTATTCAGGAAAAACACAGGTGGTGGATATTGTAGAAATAGAAGGGAAACTGTGTAGGTGAACTCTGTAATTACCAGTCTCTGATCTAATTAACTCACAGAATATTTAGTTGCTTTACATTCCTTCCCCCCCCCCCGCCCCATAATTGAATTCTCATTGGCAGGTAGAGAAAACAAAATCTCACTTTGTTAGTGAGCAAACTCAGCAACTCTCTGTTCCAAGATCTGGGACAGATGATAATCTCTCTTAGTTTGAATAATTTTTTTTAAAGTTTTGGGGCTCATGATTAGTGTGAAACATTGGAGAATTACCATTTGGTGTCAACTGATTTTCAGTTTTGTAATCTGATTTGTAAACCAATACATTAGTAAGTACTTTCCCGAAAGGTTAAAATAATTCAGTGGTTTTACTAGTGTAGTTTAGTTAGAGTCTTTTCATGTCTGTTATAGTGGAGTACAATATATATTGCCCTCTGTTTGCTCTGCATTCAAAATATTGAAAACATTTTGCCCTGATGAGTACTGATCATCTAAATACTGTACTTTAGATGTGCATTCATAATTGTTTGTTTTTACAAATCATTTGATGTGAAATTATTCTACAGTGGTTTTGAAAATGAAGTATTTGCTGCAAGTATAGTTTTTCTTTTAAGCTTGGAATTGCCATAGTGAGGGAGATGACTGCCCGTCTAGCCCAATGACTTGTCCCCAGCCATACCCAGTTGCAGACGCGAGGCAAAGCATGTAACGCCAGAGTAAATCGGAGAAGCCCTTCCCCCTTCGGTTTCCAGCAATGAGCAGATTAATGACTTTATTAGCCAGAGGCTACATCAAGCCACTGTATTTAGTGGCTGCGAATTGATATCTCTTCCATGAACTTATCTCATCCTCTTATGAATTCATTTATACTTTCGGTCTCTTGTGAGTTTCACTATTTAATCATATTTTGTGCGGAGAATGTAATTCCTTCTGATGATTTTGAATTGCTGACTGTGGTAGTATCACGAGTTTCTTCTTCTGTGCTATGAAAAGTAAGGAATAATTGTTCACTGTTTAACATTTTCTATATCGACCATGATGTTCTAGGCATCTGTTCAATCCCTTCACAGTTGCTTTTTTTTCCCTTCAAAGCTGAAGAATTGTAATTTGTTGAATCATTTCTAAATAAAGAAGCTGTTCTGTATCTGTCCATTCTGTTGCCCTCTCACCCCCTTTTTTTTTTTTTTTCCATTTTCTACATGGCCTGTTTTGGGAGGGAATGAGCAGAACTACATGCAGTATTGATGGCAGGGGATGTTGTGCTCCATGGATTTTGATATTAGCACAGTCAGGATTTTTTTTTTTTCCTTTATCCTCAGTTACTGATAGGTCCTCAAGTCTTACTGACCTTCTTGAGCTCAGCTGAACATTCACTACACTGAGCAGGATGAGCAATTTTTCCTTTTTTGTTTAAAAGATAACTTGCTTCTGATACCGTCAAGTTTGATGAAATTCTGTTAACTTTCAGAGAAAAACCTCGTGTCAGGGCAATACAAAGTTTAAAGGCTTCTCGGCAGGTAGTACTGCATCTCTTATTCCAAAGAGAAAGATTAAAAAGAGAGAGGGAGAAGTGAGTATAAATTAAAAAGCAACAAAACTCTGCAGTCAGGCGGAATTTGCCCTTGGCTGCACCTTAACATTCAGTGACATGGGATTAGGAGTGAGATGTGCTGAAAAACTGAGAAATTTTCTGACATCCTTCACAATTTTGGGCAGGGACATGGGGCAACAGGCCAGATAAAAATTAATGCCTGCTGTATAGATCACTGTTATGTACAGTGGTGTGTATGGGAGAGTAGTGTTTTGTTTCCTTTGGCTGCTGGAGACCATTGGGATTTTGACACTAACATGCTTGCATGCTTCCATATAATTAATGGGGAAAAAGTGGGCTTATTACCACCATAATGAGACAAAATACTAGTTCTCCTACACTGAATATTGTATTTGAATCATATAGATGACTGGTTCAGCTCCATGAGAAGAATTTACTTCTGTTTTCAAAAGGAGAGGAGAACAGATGAGAAGGAAAGAGAAAAAGAAAGAAGACAAGAAGGAAAGGTGGAAAAGAGAACAATTCTGTTGTCTCATTCTCCTCTCTTAGTAAGCCTAACAGGAGCGCACCTCTTCCTTAAAGTTAGCACTCCAAAGGGCTTTGAAAGTGATTGTTAGATTTTTATGAAAAACAGAGGAATAAGGTAACTTCTGAAATTTAGTGCATGCAATGGGTTTAAAATAAGTGGATTAATAAGAAAGTTGTCCTCCCACATATTACATACAGTGGATATTTTATTGTGCTTACTCTCAAGCCAGCATCTTTCCACAGCTGTTACACCTGTAAATGAGTTCCATAAAATTCTCTAAAAATTTGTATATTTTTCATGGTGACTGGGGCTTTTCTGCATGCCTGCTGCCTGTACTTCTGAGCTACCTCCTGCTCTCTGCGTGTGCTGCAGGCTCTTTGCTAACAGTCCCTTTTCCTGCCTTCTGCTTTCTTAAAGGAGCTTCTTGGTCTAAGAATGCTCAGAGGCATCCGCCTGATTTTAGCTGTATGTCTTTCCTGTGTAGGAGATGTAATACCTCTCTAGGAAACACCACACAGAGTGCATAGTGGAGGCACAAGTAAATTATATATTCGGATGATTAGTGGGTTTGCATAAATATCCAAATGGTCATTTTGAACTTCTTGTGACTGCAACGTGCATACATATTCTGTCCTTAAAGTAACCTAGAAAACACAAGGATCAGAGAAATACAGTCTGCCGTCTCCAAAATCATTATTGTTGAGTAAGTATAAAAACCCCTCTGGTTTAATTTCATTTTTTCTTGTTGATTTACTACTGTATTTTTTTATACTAGCAAAGAAAGAAAAGTAAGTGGAGATATTGGATAGAATTTAATATCAGGGTTAAGAGCAAGAAATACAAAGAAGTTATAAATATATATACAGAAACATAATTTTTTTCACGTCCTTTCTCTTGTCTTTGTGTATCGATCCTTGATTTGAGCCTTCAAGTGCAACTGCAGTCTAAAAATAATGTCCTTTTCAAGGTCTTCCTATATTTCCCTTCAATTTTTATTTAGAGAATCACAGAATACCTTTTTCTTGGTGAAAACAGCTTCCGTTACGATGTTTCAGATCTTACCATTATCAGAAAATAAAAAGAATGGGGTTTGTACACCTGAGTGGAACACTGTTTGAGAGATGAGGGGCTCTTTTGTGGTCAGGGATTTGACTTCAGGTAGGTATGAGAGAAACCAGTTCAAGAACACAACTATCTTTGTTACGGGCTTGAAAGGTTTCACATGAATCACAGTGCATCCTGGAAGCATCAGCAAATTTGCCCGGGTTAAAAGAACAGAATGTGTGAAATTTTATAAATATACAGAATTCAGAAACTGGAGGAGGAGAAAGGGCCAAGGAGACGTCATTTCTGGTAAATCACCTGCAGGGAAGAAATTCGGATTTATGCTGTTCTCGTAAGCTAGAATCAGAATTCAAAGTACCACTGTGTTTGAACAGAAACTAAGTGTTGTTGAATGGCTATGTAATTACTTTCCGTTCTCAAATGTGAAGTGCTGTTAGGCAGTGTGTCATGAAATTAATTACTATTACTAAATTATTAGGGTATATGAGTATGAAAATTTGTACATATAGTCCGCAGCCTGTAAGACTGCTAGGGAGAATCTTTAATACCTCAGTAAAACACCACAAAGAAGCATCATCAAACGATAAGCATGTGACGAGGAATGAAATGAAATATTTATTAATCTCTTTTAAAAAAAGCTAGCAGAAAGACTTGATGTCTGATAAATTTGTTTATCTCTGCAAGCACAGCTGTTGAATGTCTTAATTCTTCATTTTAAAAGAAAGTGTCTGTGGTAAATTAATAAAGTCTTGATATACAAGTATAATGACCAGGTTTTTTTCCTACTCCTTTCTGCCACATAGCTTCACTTTCATCTCTTCTGGAAAACAACTTACAATTTAATTATTACAGAAAGTCAAGAGGATTACTTAATGGAAGAAATAAATCGGCAATGTTATTAGAGCATGAAATCAAGTATATTGAATGTAAAACAGAACCCCTATATTATGTTTAGCTCTACATGAGCAGGCTTATTCAAGTCAATGGGAAGATGTGCATAAATAATACTTTTCAGAATTAAGTCCTCGAATAACTGTTTGTAGTGTCTGGACATAATAGCCGTACAGAAAATTCAATTGTATAATAGTAATGTTCACTGCTCCCTTGTTATTTTCTTAATGTTTAACTTGTTTTATTTGAGTTGGTTAAATCTTCCTGTATAATCTTATTTGGAAAATTCCCTAAGCCTTTACTTAAGTCTGTCTTTACTGATAAACTCAAGAACTGCTGGGTTTTGCTTGCACTGAATAGGCATTTTTGGATGTGATCTTATTTATGCATCCTAGTAAGGACTGTGGAGTATAGCCAAAGAAACAGTAGCAAGTCAGATATGTCCTAGGTAAAGTAACATATTTATGAAGAATGGGAGAAAGTCATACATTACATATGTGTAGCTAGATTTACGGGGAAATACTTTCACTAATACTCTAAGTGTGTCTACAATGAAGAAAATATGTACAAAGAGGAAAATTGATTTGTTAAAATTTTACAAGCTAAGAAATGATAAAAGGAAAAAGGTTGGCTAATGAATGCTTTGTCCTAAGCAGCTGCAAATTATTTAATAAAATGTACGTGCTCTGATACTCTTGCGCCGCTAGATACAGTGAGTAGCTACAGCTACTTACTCCATAGTCTTTTGTAAGTCAATACATATATGTAACTAGGACTGTGCTGTTCACCATGAAAAACAAGTCTAGCTGTAGCATGAGAATGGATTAATTGATAATTTTTGTTTTACTCTATCTTGACTCCTTTGCTAAAAAATTCTATTTCCTGTATGCAATAAGTAATTTCATAGTAGAGGTATTTCACGTGGAGCACGATAATGTACCATAAGCCAGCAAGAAATTTTCAGATATATTGCTTTGTTGACTTCATACTGGCTGGGATTAGATGTCCATATCTTCATTGAAAGGATCTCAAAAAAGATACTTGACTATCTTTCTTGTTTAAAAATAAGGTATAAACAAATGGGGGTGGGAGTGGAAAGCCTTTGTTGTCTTAATATTCTCATATTTGCACTACATCTTTCCTTAATATATTATATTTCCATTTAGCGTATTATTTACTTTTCATAAGGTTCAATTTGTTGTTTACAAAATTGTTTATTATTAGTTTAGCACATTTAGTATATTTCAGTAAATTTTTGTTTTAAAGCATCAGTATTTAAAATTTGTTAGAGAGTTGAAACTGATATAGATTTGAAGGTCATGCTTAACAATTAGAGTTTAGCAGATTCTTATTGTTTCTCAATGTTTTAAGAGTATTTTTTTTTCCATTGTTGTGTTTTAGGTAGAAATGGACATAAATTCTACAGTTTTTAGGAGTGGAGAGACTGAGATTTGTAGTTAATACATGGGATAAAAATTTCTGTGTAAACTTAAAGACTCTACTGAAGTACAGACCTTTTTGTTCTATGGCACATTTTGCTGTGGTTTTTTGTATATGAGTTGAGTAGTTAGCTAGAAGGAAACCTACAACTTGTTCTTGCTTTCCATAATTTGTAGTAATTATATCTAAAAACCAACATGAATGTTGTTCTTTGCAAATAATAAGCTAGCAAAGTTCAAACCATTTGATTGTAGTACCAGTTGTGTGTTTTCAGGTGGCTCTGATGCAATATTATTGCTTTCCTTTTGATTGTATAAGAATGGACCGTTATCCCATACATTTCCATGGCTTTTGGTAAGAGTAGTCAGAAATTTGATTTTTATTTTTTCCCCTGATGTTGTATGTCTACAGTGAAAAGATTATATCATGTAAGTTATCATAGGCTATTTTTACAGTCAGTGAAGAAAAATAGAGCATGATTCATCTGACCTGTTTCAGCCATTTATTTAGAGTTAGATAAATTGTGCCCAGAGGTTACATTTTTCCTTTTTCTAAAGTGAACTTAGGTGACTAGCTTAAATAGAGATGTCTGTACTGTTAAAAGTCTGAAACTCGGTGAAGTGAAACCTGCCCAGGATTTCTTCATGCTGAATGGTATCATGTAAACAAGAGCTAATGTGTGGTTATGGACCAGCACAGTTTCCTCCTTTGCTTGGTTATCCACCTTTTTTCATATATAAACAAGGGGACAAATCAGAGAAGTAAGGAATGGTATTTTTAGGAAAATGGATTGTTGGCCCCCATATAGATGACTTGAAAGGATTTAGTCCATGTAGATCAAACTCAGTTGTCCACTAGACTTTTCAGAGGAAGCGATCTTCATTTAGAAAATGTGCAGAATAGCTTTACTGTTTTCAAAATTCCAGTCCTATGGAGAACTGTTTCCAGTGTGACTTACGGTATTAAATTTTCACATAGGATACCTGCAGTGACTGTGTTAGCAAAGATTATCATTGCACTTACATGTAGCAGACAGAAGTACAAAAATGTGGTTTGGGGAATAGAGAGGAAGGAGATAATGTGTCTGTATAAGCACGCACTCTCCTCTATGCCCTTTGTACTTACCTTCAAAGTGGTTATTTTGCCTTTATCCATTAAGGTTGAAGAATAATTTAGGTTCAGTCCAGTTAAGAGCTTGGGCAGGTGCCAAAATGGTCAAAGATGTAGAAGTCTGAAGAGGAATCTCAAGAATAGTAATGAAATGGTGTGGATCCAGCTTTGGGGAGCAGGTAAGTAACACGGATCATTCCTTCCTGAAAGTAAACTCCTATATCTATTTCCACTTACTCTACTTCATCCCGCTTAGTAAATGTCTGTGTGTCAGTTTTGTGTCAAAATTGCCATAGACTGTCTGAAGGTGTGTGTGTCATTTCTGAGTTTTGGGTTAGGGAAAAAAATCCCCCAAATCTAAACGCATATTCTGCAGTATAAGGGATGTATGTGAGGGAAGTAGAATCAGAAATATAAAAATATTGAGTAAAGAGTTTGTTCATATGCCATTCCAAGTCTTTATTGCATAAACACTAATAAAATGAATTAATCGGAAGAAAAAACCCCAAACATACAGAGTATGTGCTGATAAGAAAAGAATTATTTACTTATGCTAATATAATTTATTTCTGAGGTCAGCGAATAACAACTGAGCATAGTTAATAGGAAGCAAGTCTGTTCGTATTACAGGTTCCAAAGTAATTTCCAAGGATATGTGGAAAGAAAAGGCCATAGTTGATTGCAAATCCTCTTATAACAGTCTATTGTGAATTGGTATTTTCAATGCTTGGTAATAATACCTCTCAGTTTCCCCAAAATATTCTAAACATTTACAGCTTTGATATGCTTGAGTCCAAAAGAGATGAATAAAATTATTAGTATAAAACCTGAGCTTGGCATTTAAAGTGTTGTTTCAGGTAGCCAGGTGTGGCAAGGAGGAAACTGGATAGACTCAGCTGTGATGCTGTGGTGGTACAGCCAACAGCTCGGTGCAAAGCACACATGTTTAATCGGAGAAAGGGTCACATTTGCAGACAAGCTTAAATGACTGCGTTTGAGTCCTGAAATGCAGAAGGAATGAGCAAATTAGGCAAGCCAGCTTAGATTAGTCGAGATAAAGTGTCTCTGAGATGTTCTATGGCCGCTGTGGCAAAAGTATCTTGAAATGAAGACATGCCAATCAGAAACATCCAAATTTGGAACGTAACATTGGCTGGCTATAGAGTATAGGAACTGAATGCATGGCATCAATAACGGCTGGAGCTTACAGGAAAGCAAATGAAATTGCTGTGGTGGAAGGTGATGTACAAAAAAAGACTGTCTTGACGACATATAACAAACAGTTGGATGACCATTAAGTAAAACCACACTCCTGAGCTGCCAGTGTCTCAACAGAGAAGTTTGGTTGTTGAACGATGGGAAAGGAAGGAAAGATGAGACTAAATATCGTGAATGACTAAACTAGAACTATGCAAAAAGGGCAGTTTAGTCATTAACTCACCACATTGAGTTCCTGTAAAAATTGAGGAAAATCTCAATTTTAATGTGTTTTAACAATGTACCGTGTTCAGTTGAATATTGTGCTACAATTTTGTAGTAGAAAATCCTATCCTCATACATGCGTGCAATTACTGTTGCCTTCTGTGTGGACCAGCATGTCTATAGAAGGAGGTGGTGCCATCACTGTGGTATAATACTGATGTTTCATGATGCACAGGAGTGTATATTCCCAAACACAGCACAAACTTTTTATGATTGTGGGATCTGAATGCTGAAGTTGGTGAATTCCTGGAATCATAGGGTCCAATAGAGATGACCAAAGGTAGAATTTGGGCTTTTTGAACTACTTTCGGGATGTCTCCCAGGCATGTGAATATTTACTTTTTTTTTGCCTTGAAGTTAATGAAACTGTTATTTGGGGAGTATAGAATATGGGAGAAGATGATTTGCTGCTGATATCACTATTTGTGAAGGCTCTAGGAGCGTAAATTTTTCTTGGTCAAACATGGGTGTTAGTACACTGGCACACTTTAGGTATAAAAACCTGATCCTATTAAAGTTAACAAAGTTTTTATGGACTTGTAAAAGAAAGGGGTTTTTTGTTTTTTGGGTTTTTTTTTTGTTTTTTTTTTTTTAAGTCTTGACATATTTAAACTTTCTTGGACAATAAATATATTGATGCTGCATCGTGCTATTCCTTATAATCTGTATTTCCTTGATATGGTATCCTTCACTAGATGTGTCTTTCTACCATACATTGCAAATAAAACAGAGACACCAGATTGAAAACTAACTATGGGAATTAAATAAATTTAGACTGAAATCAGCAAATTGTTCTGAGACAACAATATGATAAATGCTTTTAATTATTTCATTTCAATATATATCAATTTTGTTTAAAAATAGGCCAACATAAATATGAACATGTTTTTGTTATATATGATACCAGCAATGGTACCATTTCTGGCAGTCTCTAGAAATTCCAGCAAAAAATCTTTTTTTGTTAGACTAACCTTTGCTGATAGGTTTCAGTTCATATGAAGTCATTGAAGATGTGTTAGAGAACTCCAAAATGTTCGCTACGCACTTGGGGATATTGTTCCTAGTGTAATGTACAGCAGTTTCTCTTGAGTGTGCTGTACTTCACAGAGGGAGCTAGACATGACATATATTGATCTCAGGACTTGGAAATCCTAAATGTGGCCTAAAGTCACATTTTCATCCACTCTTCCCATCGTCATTTCCAACAAATCTGCGAACCGGCTTCAGTATGTAATGGTCATGTAGCTACTAAAACAAATTACCAGTTGAAGAAGTAGATTACATAGATGCTTAAAAAATCCCTTACGTGGTATTTTTAGCAATCTTTATTAAGATATCATTAATTTTCGCTATACTGAAGCAAAGAAGGGTCTAGGATCTGAGGAGAAAACAGAAGGAACTGACTGAATGAAAAGGGAAGCTCACACCTGAGGTTTGTCTGCAGCTTAATGCAATTGGTCAAAAGAGGTTAAATTAAAGGACAGTTCCCCCCATGCGGTGGTACTTTGAATTCGGTTCCCAGAGTCGCTCAAGCATGCATCAATGATGTCCAACATACTGGAACCTGCTGCCTCCAAGTCCTCTGTCATGCCTGTTTCCTCTTCTCTCAGGCTTTGTACTCAGCTCTGATGCAGGAAGAAATGCAGGTATCTATTGCCCTCTATCTGCCATTCGCTTTTTCAGAGGAGTAGGTTATCAAACCGAAAAGCTAGGAATTCTGTTGCAATATTTCAGGGAACTTAACTGCAGAGTCATACAGGCTGGTATAAATGAACACCAGCTCAGGTTCACACTCAATCTCTAATGAGTTGGGAGTCTCAGAACTGGAGTACTACCAGCTAAGATGTGCTTACTTTCTCTGAGAACCAGTATATCACCAGGTTCAACACTTAGAAGAAGAAACTTCCCAAGGGATGTAGGCCAGTGGATGAGCTTCCTGGAAGGAGGACACAACTTCTGAGGTAAATCTCCATGGAATTCTAGTTTATAGTAAGATGTGAGGACTCGGGTGGGGAAACTCTATACTAGCTGCTCCTTCAGGAGCCTCTTAGGCTGAGGTCTAAGTTCAGCTGAGTGAGAAAGGCAGCAAGTTTTGACTTCATGTCTCCAGGTTATCCTGCATAGTAAGGCAATGAAGAAAAAGCATTAAAAAACTTATGTTCAAAAAACTGTCTTTTTGACTTCGCATGTACTTTTCAGGAACACGTTGAAAAGCAATTTAAATTCTTCATTAAAAATGCCTCACAAAGCAGAAAAAGTATTTAATTGAAAATGAAAATTTTATTCTAAAATACAAGTATTTCAGGTTTTGGTCAGAGTATTTGTGTTTTATTGGGCTACTGAGAACCTTGTGAAAATTGAGCTTCAAATATCACTTGCCTCTGTTTTACTTTGCTCTCCAGCTACCATTCATCTGCCATACTGTGATATTGCTCCTCATAAAAAGCCAGGAAGGACTATCACATTCCCTTGAGAAACTGTAGCAGAAACAAAAATGTCAGAATTTTTTTGTTTTCTTCTTATAACAGACATTTCCTTCCTTACACCTAAAGTCTGGCTTACCCTCTTCTCTTTAAGCCTTTGAGCTTCCCTCTGATTTGGTCTGCAGGGCTGTGGGGAGGCCTTGCTGATCTGATGGGTGGGGGGCAAGGACTGAGTACCTGCTCCTCAGCACAGGGTGTGAGAAAGCAACTTGCACTACCTCCTCCCTACAGGAAACACAATAAAGTAAGAGGCAACTTGTTGTGGTGCCTCATACTGTGAAAGCTGCCTTGCAATATAATCAATTTTTGAACTAATGATAAATCCAGCAGTGGTGATCAGAGCATACTGCTTTTATGTCTCTCGCAGGCTGTGCATACATAGCTCCTCTGCACAGCTTCACAGAAAAGGTTTCCTTTCCGAAGAACATCTGGCAGGAAGCCTAGCTCTTTGGTAGGAGAAGCAAATGGACTTACGATTTTCCTCAGGTGACCTTGAAGTAGAAGCATATGGAATGTACAATACTCAGTATTCACCTTGAAAAGTTTTCTTTCATTCTCTGTATGTAGACATTTAAGACCGCAGTCTAGTTTATTTTCACTTAACGAAGGTTCAGTTAGTTTTTCTTCAGAGAAATATCTACTTCCCCTGAGTATGATGATGTTGGAAGAAAATTAAAATGAATACTATATTCAGCACAGGTGTGTAGAAATAAGCTGGAAAAAATAGATGCCTACCAGTTTCCTTCAAATGCGTCAACCTGACTGTGTTATTCTTTCAGCATTCATAAATAGCTGTTTATTCACAGTAGTTGATGATCTAGACTTTTTCACTGGGTTGACTCTCTATGTATGTGCTATGGATGATGGCTAGGAATTTCTATGTCAGGAATTATTTTATTGCCAGTGATCAGCCTGACAGTCCTCATGCTCCTCCAACAATAGAGGACTGTTGGGAATTCAGTCTTAATTACTATGAGGAATTTGGCTACAGTTGTGAAAATGTGGCTTACAACTCTTGTTCCTTGTCCATTAGAGTGCCTTGTCCTTCCTCTGTAATACGCCTGTTGCAGCCCTCTCTTGCTAGGGTACCTTCACTATAACAGGCTGCTTTTTGTTCTCATCCTGCTTCTCTCCTGCTCTTCTTCGTCTTTAGCTTGTCTGCAACCATTTCTGAAGCACTGAACAATTTTCTCAATTATTTGAAGATGTTATCTGAACGTATTCCCATATTAAAAAAACACATATGGGATTAAAAGAATGCGTTAAATAATGCAATAATCTTTGCATCGAATTTTTGAATGACTTTTTATTTCTATAGTCTGTCATTGATACTGTTACTTAAAGGTGAAATTAGAGTCTTTATATTTTCATTTTGCTATTTTATATTAGGAGGTGTGACTGATACATCAGATGAAAAACTGAAGCCCTTAGTCCCTTTGAAGAAGGCTGTGTGACCAGTAAAACAGAGTCTTTAAGCTAGAAATGCCTTGCCTGGCTTGTTCTTGGTGAACATGTCCAGGAAAAACAGCCGACCACAATAAAAAGACCCAGAAGACCCAGAACTCGGAACTGCTTATTGAGAGAGATTAAACACAAGATTTAAATAGACGTCCCAGTTCCTAGTGTAGTAGGTCTCTCCTTTCAGTCTTCTTTCTATTTCAGCAAATGTCAATATCTTTCTGGAGCAGATGGTTCCACACGATCTTGTCTTGGTGTCTGGGAAAGTTCTTCTTTCCCTCAGTTCCAAGGTGTGCCAGTTGGTTTGGCTCCTTGTCCTGGTTTCGGCTGGGATGGAGCTAATTTTCTTCCCAGTAGCTACTGTGTTTTGGATTTAGCATGGGATTTGGTATGTGAAGAATGTTGATAATACACTGATGTTATTAGTTGTGGCTAAGAGATCAAGGACTTTTTTCAGCTTCCCAGGTTTTACTAATGTGTTGGTGCAAAAAGCTGAGGGGTATAGCCAGTACAGTTGGCCCAAACTAGTCAAAGGAAGTATTCCATACCATAGACGTCATGCCCAGTATATAAGTGGGGGTTGGCCGGTGGGCCAGGGCACCTTTCGTTCGTCCATGCTTTTGTTTGTTCGTTCATTTGGCTGTTTGTTCCCTCGCTCTCTCTCTCGGGAACTGGTGGTTCTGAGATCGCTACTGGGGAAATCGCTTTTCCGAGATCACTGCTCAGGATCATTCCGAGATCGCTCTCGGTTTCGCTCCGTGCTCACTGCTCAGGACGGGCTGTATCGGTCATCAAGTCATCGGGCGGTGAGAAATTGTGCATTGTTTGTTTTGTATATTCTATTGTCATTACATTTTATTGTTATTATTATCATTATTAATATGTAATATAATTATTATTATCTTTTTCTTTGCTGTCCTAGTAAACTGTCTTTATCTCAACCCATGAGCTTTCCTTTCTTTCCGATTCTCCTTCCCATCCCACGTCATGCCCAGTATATAAGTGAGGGTCGGCTGGTCGGCCGAGCAGTTTTTGGCTTTCGTTCATTTGGGTTTTCATTCATTCTTTTGGCTGTTCATTCTCTTGCTTGCTCTCTCTGGAACTTGCAGTTCTGAGATCACTGCTGGAGAAATTGCTGTTCCAAGACTGCTGCTCAGGATCTTTCCAAGATCGCTCTCGGTTTTGTTCTGTGATCGCTGCTCGGGACAGGCTGTATCAGTCATTGGATTGTTGGGCGGTGAGAAATTGTGCATTGTTTGGTTTGCATATTCTATTATCATTATATTTTTTATTATTATTATCATTGTTAATATATAATGGTATTATTATTATCTTTTCCTTTGCAGTCCTAGTAAACTGTCTTTATCTCAACCCACAAGTTTCCCTTTCTTTCACTGGGGGGAGGGCGGGGGGAGTGAGTGAGTGGCTGCGTGTTGCTTAGTTGCCGGCTGGGGTTAAACTACGACACTCCTGTTACAAGCAAGCCCTTTGCTCATCTTGCAAGTCAAGTTTGATTCACAGGTTGTAGTTTGGGAATGCTGCATCTGGGACACTAGCTACTTGAGGTCAGCAGTAGCAATCCATGAACATCCATAGGGGTAATACACACGTTAGGTTAAGTGAATACCTGAGGGTTTGATTTTACATTCAGTGCGTCAGTGAAGAAGGAAATGAATGAATTGCTTATTCTATGAAGAGTGTTCTTAAAAGAATAATGCTGATGATAACTTCTTGCTGTTTGAGAGATGGAGATTCAGGCTCTCCAAGCACTTGCTGAGCTGCAATACAAAAAACATCAATGTTTAGTGATGGATGATGCCAACTGCTGTTGTCAAGGGGTCCAAATAAGCTAAAGAGGTAGAAATACCAATATCATAAGAATAATTCATGAATCAACATTATCTCAGTTCACAAAATATTTCATTGCTTATTTGACTTGGGGTTGTGAAGTAAGGCTATCCTGTTTTTAGAAGATAAGCAACAAAGAAGAAATAGTACTTAGAAATATGTGTCTAAGAATACATGAATGAATGAGTAATTATGGATTTCAGATATACTTCTCCCTATATTTTTGTATATGAATTCATAGTTTAACACCAAATATGTTAATTTATGATACACATTTTTCTGAGTCTCCTGGTAAAATAAAAAGACAAGGTAACCAGCCATTTTTCCTCTCTATGAAACTGCTTTTAAAAGTCAGTACCAGATTAAACCTCCTACTATTCAGATCATTATTGCTTAAACTAGGTCCTCTGAGGAGGGTAATATTCTGCAATCTCCCCCTGCCTTCTCTTAGAGTGGATGTTAGTTTCAAAATACTGCGGGCAGCACAATGAATATTCAATGAGAAGTCTGCCTGTGACACCTGCTTCTTCCGTAGAGCTTTAAGACTGACTTTAAAAGCTGACAGAGGAATGGTATCATGTGCCTGTAAAAGCAATGAGTTTCATTTAAGGAGATATATATTAAAGCTGTCGTGGGTGGCCTGATTAATGTAGCACCTCAGTGAATTTATTATTTCCCAAGAAGCAGCACCAAGCAGTATTTTATGTCAAAAACATGTATCAGGATTGATCCTCCTGTTAAAACCTCAGTTTTATGGCTAATCTTCTGATTCTGTCAGCAAAATGGATGTTATTTCTTAGTGGGATTTTTTTTATTTAAAAATATACATAAGTTTGTAGTTATGTATATATTTGTATTTATCCCAGAATTGCACTGTAACTAAGAGACGTACATTGTGACTTTTATCAGGAATTAGTAAAGTTTAGATGTGCAACTGCAAAGATGAGAGTAGACAAACTGCATGTGTTGAATCTGTTTAATCGTTAGGATTCTTCAGAGACAAGCATATCTGATACCTATCACATACACAAGTATTACCAATCAACTGCAGTGCTGTACCAAAGAAAAACAGTGCAGCGTAAGAAAGCAATATGTTATATACCATTTAGTAAATGGTTGATTAAGCACACAGTTCCAGGAACACCCTGTACAGCAGCCGGAGCTTCTTGTGAAATGTCCAGTGTGTGTATACATATACACACATGCAAACACATTTTTATATATTTATATTCTTCTTCCCAGATGAAAGATCAGATCCACAATGTCCACATAGACAGTAATGGCTTGGTAAGTGAGGAAAAGATTAGTGAGGCAAATCATTTCATCTGCTCAGGAGAGTTAGCTAAATTGCTTTAAACAAAGAGTTGTCACGGGCAGAAAGGAATCTGAGAACTGCTGGTAGCTAAAGTATTTCCTTCCTTGGATCCAAGTTATAAGATCTAATAGACGAGGGACTTGCAGTCTCATGCAATGGCACCCTAAATAGAAAAGGAGTTGGTATTGGATGAAACCCAGTTATTTACGATGTTAACTGGCTTATTAAAGATGAGAGCTCCCATGTCTTCAATGAAAGCCAGTAGGTTACCAGACACATGCTGTAACTTGTTGAGTTTTATTAGGTGAAAAACTTAGAGCTATAGCAAATTACCTTTTCTCTCAGATTCTCCTTCACTGCTTTGGTAAACTGTCGGCATTACTCCATCAACTGTAGCGGTAGAGAAACACACCGCCTCCCTTGGGAAGCAGAAGCAGCTTAATTGTGGCAGGATGGAGTGGGGTGGTTTCTGGCGAGGAAGGCGGGTTAGATACCCTGTGCTGGGTTCCCTGCTGCTGTGGTTCTCTTCCTTCCTGGACCCGGTCTGTTGCCATCTGCCACTGTGGTCAGGGAGGGGTGGAGAAGGGAAAACGCACATGGCTTTTCAAACCCGTCTTCTTGAGTATGGCGCTTAAGAAGGCAAGGCGGGATTTCTTTCGGTTTGTTCAGAAGCTTCAAATCTAAAAGTGTGTTCATTTTTTTCATTCATGTATATATTTTTTTAATTATTATGATAAAGCATCAGAAGACGACTTATTAAAGTGGAACTGCTGGTGTAACCTTAGCTATACCTACAAATATAGCCGTGTGTGTATGTTTGGGGAGTATGTGCCGCTTTCAGGATGCCCTCAGTAGCAATTCTGTGAGATTAAAATTATTTGTTCATTGTACCTTTGAGAGTATGATGAACTGTTAGTGTGCTACAGAGCAAAAAGGCTTTCTGTTTTCTGTCATTGCCCTGTACGTGTGTATGGCTGGTGGTTCGCTACTGCCAAAACCTCATGTTCCAGACTGAAAAATGATAGGCTGAGATTTCATTTAATGTGTGAATGCATGTGGGCATTGAGGGAGAAAGGACTGAGTGGTTTTGGGTTATGGTTTTGGGTTTTTTTTACATTATTGGCATAATTTGATAAGTAGTAGCTGTGAATACAGTTCTGCTTATTTTATAACCTTAAACCAAACGCTGCATGTCACTTTTTAATATACAATGTCCATAGAGTAGCACTCCTTTTTGACTTGTAGAGAAATACTTATAAAGAGGAATCTTTTCATATATCTTGTATTACCCTTTTTTACTTCTAGGAGAGAGATTAAAGTGACCACGTAAATTAAGACTGCTGTGTCAAGGTGTCCTCAGTGTTTTTTACAGAAGACTTAAGGAACAAACAGAGGGACACTTAGTGCCTACTAGCTCAGGATGAGAGAGATTCTTCAGAATATTTCTTAGCTAGTCTTTGGAAATATCAAGACAGATAATGTTTTCTACCAATAACAAACAAAAGAAGATAAATAAAGGAAATGTGCTCCCAGGGAACAATTTTCACTCAAAAGAATTCCCCCCTATTTCTGTGTTTTCAAGGAGTGAGAATAATTTAGAAACACTTTGGAATGGAAGCAGCATGTGGGGGTTTGTTTTGTTTTGTTTTTCTCCAACTTAAGCTCTGCTCTTTCTATGTTTCCTCGTTGCTTATGCAAGAAAATCCAAGAAAAGATAATGCAAGTGGCTTCCAAATTCTCCTCTCTCCAAATCCATCCTTCCTTCTGCATAATGAAATTACTCATGTTTTCATGCCTTAAAAGTACTCCTAGAACTACAGAGTCCAGAAAATGGAATATACGTTTTGAAAATACTGCTACAGCATACAGAATCTAACACTGAGTAATTGTCATCACCTGAAAAGTATTTTATACACTTCAGGATTTAAGGAACATATTCTAGCCTTGAGAACAGTCAAGAATACACTTCCATTGAGGTAATGAAGCAAACATCCTAGTTGAACTCCTTTTTTTAATGAAAAAAACACATTGAGTTAATTTGATGTCTTCAGAATAGAGCTTAACTGCACAGTGACAACACATGCCTAGGTTGTACCTGTAAAGAGTCCAAGAATAATGTTAACAGGTTTCATACCAATAGATCTATCTGAAAATGTAATAATTATGTAGTATAAACCTGTGTAATAGATCTATTATATACCTCCTCCTCATTTTTGTCATTTATTTACATAGGCATTTCTGAGAGAAATAATTCAAGAAAGATGCAGTTTTATGAAGCACGCCTAATCATTGTTCAGGAATTGAATGACGATCTCTTCTTTTCATAAGCATGTGGGAGGAATGAAATAAAATACTGCTAATTAATGCTGAATCAGATAAACAGCAGTAGATAAATTGATCATTCTGCAGGAACTTTTAATCATTATTATATAAATTCACAAATTACCATCAGTGTCTGAATTTAGTGAGCCTACCGGAATGAGAGAAAACAAAACACATGGTCAGAAATATGACATATTTGTAGTTTACATGAGTAAGAAATCTTTTTCCCTCTAACTTGCTACAAAAATCACACTAGAAATGTTTCCAGTTTCAAGAGTAAACTCATTTAATCCCAGCAAAAAACATAACTTCTGATCAAATTACTTCTGGTGATGCATATAATGTTTCAAAAATTATAGGAAAAAGTAATGGCTAAAGAGGAGTGGCTTTGACTTTTCATATGTGCTGTTCGCAATTTTGTTGAAAGCTTCATTAGTAAAATCATGTTTCTTGTCTACATGTGCAGAGGAAGATTAGTATAAAGGATGTAAAATCACTTTTTTTGGGAGGAGCTACCCTGTAACCCCCTAATTCTTTTGGTGAGATGTCACGTACAGAGGTACACTGGCTGTATTTGTTCTTGTACTCAAGCGTACAAGCAACTTGCACTGTGCTTATATAAATGCATGTGAAGTCGCGTTGTGTATTCCCGCTGCTTACATCCTCCTTCCTTGGGATGGTGTCACAGGCAGCTGTAGCAAAGCTATTCTTGCTTTTGGACTCTAGCTATGGCCGAGAAGGAGAATGACAAGAATGAGTCCTCTGAAAAAAATCTTAAAAGCATTTCAGTGATGTGTAACACGCCTGGCGAAATGCGTGGTGCAGATCAAACAGGCTATTTTCTAGCCAACGACCAGCTCTCATCTCTGCAGTCTTGTCGACTGCTGTTTGGCACCCCGTGTCTCGTGGCTTGCAGTGCAGATTGCTTTCTGTGCACGTTTGCTATATCACTGTGTGCACACAGGTAACGGTGAAGATACATTCCAACTCTAATTTAACTTTAGATTTGGAGCTGAAGAAGCAGAAATCGACCCCCAACCAAGTAATGGCCAATTTTATTGCTCTTTGTTATAGCACGTGAAAGTACAGAAACCAGATGTATTGACAGGGACTGCCTGAGAACAGTAAAACTCATTCAGCCAGATAAGTTATACGAAACTTAGTCATTATCAGCATGTGAATTAATGGCACTATTAACAGAAGAGATAATTATTTAGGTTAATGTGCTGCTTTCCTTTCCTCTTCTAATAAACACTGTGCGTCTTTGAACATAAAATCATATGATATTGTAATCTCTTCTCATCGCAATAATCTCTTGGTACTTTGGCTTGCTTTGTGCATAGTTGATTACTTTTGCATTGAAATGAGAAGTATAAATGGCATTAGGTGCTGTAGGAACAAGAAGTGTTTATGGTTTGTGAAGGGAGAAGAGATTATTTTTGACCTTTTTCTTAGTTTTCATAAGCACTGGAAGAACAGATTTTTATAAGTGTGTACTGACCTAGAACAGAAATTAAAACCAATAGTGAGCACAGAAGCTTTTGGCTTACTGAGGTCTGAGAGGAACCTTGACTCTTAAGTTTTTGATATGCATGAAGGCTAAATTTAGATAGCTTAAAGATGAAGACACTCTTCTACTTGCAGATGTCGAATGCTGGTACAGATGAATTGAATATGTTGTGTTCAGTAGGCTGAAGAAGACTTGCAACTTAACAAGGCGAGTTTGATATTCAAAGTGGAGCTTTTCATTTATTCAGGGGAATCTCTTTCCTGGTCTTTTCTGTGTGCCTTTGTCCTCATGTGGCTGCCAGTGACCTCTGTGGGGTGACACTGACTCCGGGAGAAATAGCCTGGTTGTAGCCTATTCATTCTTCCTTATTAAGAGTGAAAAGGTACCGAAAGTAAAAAGGTGTCAGTTTTCTCTAAGTTATACCGGCTTCCTGAATAAATGTTAAAAGGAGAGAAGGGAATAAAAATCTCAGCAATAATAAAGTATAGCTCTTTGCTTAATAGACCTTTATTTTAGAAAGGTTCTGAGGGTTTTTTAAGGTTTACAGTATTTTTCTTGCACACGGGTTATGGAGCACATAGCAGCCACAAGTATTAACAAACTTGTTGCGAAGTATTGTTTGTATTTTCTCAATAAGCCTGAAGTATGTATTAAAATAATTTTGAATGATTAGAAACAAAGTTAAAAACCCTGAAACATCTTCCCCCTTGCTTCCCAGGCTCAACTTCACTCCTTCATCCTCAACTCCTCTATCTCCTCCCCTGCCCCAAGAGGCACAGGGGAATGGAGAACGGGGAGCTGTGTGTTGTCCATAACAGCCCAGACTGGGCAGCAACAAACAACCCAGCAAAAGTGCGGTTGCTCTTTTGGTCAGACCGACGTTGTGGTCAATGTGCAGGTGTTGCTCTGGGGACAGTAGTACTGCCCCGTTACCCCCATGCACCCCTGAAACGGAGAGACTGGAGCTCAGCCGGCAGCAGGAGCCATGCAGTCAGAAGCTGGGTTGCCATGAGGCACATCTTTTAAAACCGGAGATCATCTCTTTTTAACCAATATTAAGAAGAAAGTTGTGAGCTGCTTGGGAAGCTAGCTAGAGAAATCAGGATGAAGACAGGCCAAGCATATGCACATATCCAGCACAAATGCTCATTTTCATGGAACAAATTAATGAAACTGGAGTTTAATATTGGCTTTGGAGACAGTATTTCTATTTAAAAGGGAAAAAAAACCAATAAACCTGCAAGACAATCCTTGTATTAGGGTTTATTGCTTTTTCTTTTCTCTTTAATGGACTAATGTTAAGGTTCTCCTAGGACATAGACATCCTGAGCTTCAGATATAAAGAAGGAAAGAATGAGGATTTACGCAAGTCCTTTGGCACAACAAGAAATAAAATAACAAAAACTGAATGTTGCTTAAAGAACATTACTGAAACTGCATGAAATAAGAGTATAACAATGCTGTTCCTGGAATTTTTCCCTGTGGTCATTATAAGAATACTCACTAGACAAGAAGAAAAAGTAAACATAGGAACCCAGCAGAGCTTCAATGACTGTCCTCAGAAGGATAAAGTCAATCTGTCCTTAAGACTCCCAGAAATAGATCACACGTTCTGGCTAAACAATACCAGTGCGTATTTGAAATATGGTTGTCTTGTTCAAGATATTTAAATGAGAGTTAGATGGGTTAATTTTTAGTGGCAGCTGTATTCTGGACCAAGACCATCAGCCCCATAATTTCAAACCCATAATTTCACAATTTAATAGACAGGCAATCTCACACCCAAACTAATTTGTTTGGATTATTACTGTTGGATTTTCCAGTTGTTTAAAGTTCCAGTATTTAAGATACCTGATCAGTAAGCTAAAGGAGGCTTTAAGAAACTGACCACTGCCTCATATACTGCATGTTAATTAGGTGAAGGAACCCTGACTTTTCAGACTGTGCTAAGGAGTTACTTGGAGAAGAAACACCAGTGTGGCCCAAAAAGAGGCTACAGCTAAGAGCCCGGATAGCTCAGTCGGTAGAGCATCAGACTTTTAATCTGAGGGTCCAGGGTTCAAGTCCCTGTTCGGGCAACAACCCTTTGTATGCTTAGTAATGAATGGGTTGCACTCAATGAGTATCGAGCTCTTTTTCAACAAACGCAATTCAAGGAGGCCTCCCTTGATGAAAGTCAGCGAGACTGTAAGATCATTGAAAGGATTTTTTGGAGGATCCGTATGTATGATATTTCATCAAGTGAAAGCAATAACTGCTATTAATGCGTTTTTATTCCATTTTATCACCATTTTGAAGAATTTAAATGTGGCATACCTTCTACACTAGTAATTGGATTATATATGCTATTTGACAGCAAACTTCCAGAAAAATTTCCGATACATACAGAGCCCTTTATCAAATAGGCTTGGAACTTGGTTGACATTTTAGCTGCATGGTTCAATATTGCCAGATGACCTAGGACTGTTCTAAAAATGTAATCTTGGATCAAGCAATTATTTAACAATCAGTCTGAAACTGCTTGCTTTCTTGTAACTTTTCAGTTAGTTGACAGGTATCCTAGACCTAGCTTTAGTGTGTCAGATTGCGCAAACATCAGTTGAATAAGTTTTTAAAACCTGATATAAAAGTGTATGGTTATGGTGTATATTATTATGTTAAAAATACATTGAACATAATAATATGGGTATTAGGTAACAGTATCAGTTACTAGCAAATGAGTTATAGATGGTACACGATATGCACAACTGAGAACAGAAGTCTTGCGTAATCATTTTGTATAAATAGAATACTGGATGTGAGTTATACATTTGTTAATTTAGGAATAAAAATAGCACTGATGATACTTTTTCAACTGAGGAAAAAGACCATTTTCTTCCTGCTACATCAGATAGGAGACTGATGAAAGTTTATGTGCCTGCTTTTATCCTGTGTGTGGCAGGTTACTCAGGTTACATCTAAATCAAAATGCTTACTCTGTAGAAAAGGACTAGAACAGTTCCTATCTAACAGATGTGAAGGGGTGTTTTTGCTTTTGACTTTTGAACTGTGCTTTAAAGTGCTTCAGTAGTAATAGCTGGGAAGAGATGCTTGAAATAAATTTAGTTAATTGCACAAAATACTGCTTTCTCCCAAGGTATCTTCTGTGCCACTTAAAGTGTTTATGGCATGTGAGTCCAGCATGCAGTAGCCGGCTCTTTCATCTGGAAATACCTAGGCAGGGCAGTGAAAGGTGGCACATCACTAATCGTGTGGAGTTTATGCAGTTTTGAAAAAAGGAGGTGGTTATATGACTGATAGCATAGGACTGTGTGTGAATGGAAGATGTTAAATTGCTTGCTTGTAATTCAGGAAGGCCCAGTTACTCACGTCTTGACTTAGAGATGAAACTTTTGTGAGAGACTCAGAATTTACTTTTAAGCTCAGAGTGCTCAACTGAGGATTAAGGACCTCCTGCTAATATAGTTATTCACAATGCTAAGGAGTTTGAAATATCAGCAGTATCTTTCTTTTCAAGATAGCAGCAGTTTTCAACTACTTTGTTCTCTTTTAGTTTTTTGTTTAGTCCTCTCCTTGAAACCTAACATACTTCTGAATGGAGGGGTAAAGAATTGATTGGCTTATAATAACGGCTACCCAAATTTTATAATAACTAGATTAATAGGAGCTGTACCAGATTTTCATTGTAAGTGCTAATTTTCGCTCATTGCATACATAAATACATTCCTTTATGTTCAGGGGGCTTGCCTTTTTTTTTTTTTTTTTCCTTTTAACTTTAAAATGGGAAAGAGAAAAGGTAGAGTTAATTGAAAATTTACCTTCTAAATTGCTGGGAGCAATTTATTCAATATCCACTTGAATTGATGTTTAGTAGATGGTAACTTAGACCTGTACAGACCATTGGTGTTCAATGGAAAAGTGTAAACAGCGGAGGTGGACAACCGTGACTACATCCAGTATTCTTAAGACATGAAAAAAAAGGACACAAGTTAGTTGTATAAAAGGTATGGTTTCCCTGTCTTGCCATTGTCATTTTTTACAATATCTGATCAAATTTTAGGTGAAATTAATTAACTTTTCAATCTTTACTAAGTGTTTTGTTGAGAAACAAGGAATTCTGAAGTAGTTATCTCGGAGTGGGGGTCCTTTCTTGTCTCCAGTATTTCTTGTGATTTTGATGGGAAATCTAATCTAGGGAAAAAGTGAGTCCTTTAAAATATACAATGTTGATCACTGTCCGTCTCTGATGACAGATTATAAAAAATGTATGATAGGTGATTCTCTCATTACTTATTGAACATAATATTTTTGTAATGTCTTCTATATTTAAAAATGAATAATCAAATAATGTTTTTTAAGATTTATGAAAGAATATGCATCTAAAGGGATTTCCCATCCCTTAGACTTTGTTGTCTATTAAATAATAACGGGCTTAAATAGGGAATGTGCATTATGCACAAGATACAACCTTTTAAAATTTAAATTATCCTCTCTTGACAAATCCTATTTTTAAAACCCTGCAAACTGGAACAATTTCATCCCTCCCTGACCACCTCAGGCCAACCCTAGCCCCTCTCCATACCCCACTCAAGCTTTCCAGAGACACTGGTATAAGAATGTTCTCACTGTTTTAATTACCTTCTTCAGATATTTTCTGTCTGGGCATCCTTGAGTAAAGCAACAAGTTCACAGTAGTTTTATAATTTTCTGCCATGTCTAAGAAACTGTAATAGATCATGGAAAGGCTTCATAGAGTGAAGAAAATGTATGTTGATCTACTTATAATGTGGAATCCAAACATCTAGTATGTAATTAAAAGTATACCTTTCTCAGAGATACAATTATTTTTTTCCTGTTTAGATGATAGCATTTTCATATTTGCGTGTAAAGAAGCTGGAATACGAAAAAGCAGTACTCTGATACTCATATAGTTCTTAACACAAGGGGATGTGTCGTCATTCTTGGCTCCGCTTGCAGTGAATTCAACCATCTGCAGGGAATCTACTGAAGCTTCAGGGACCTATATCCACCTTTTCTCCCTTTTAACTGAATTTTCTTTTATTGGAACAGTTTTGCGGTTGTAAGAGAGGAGGAGGAAAGAGACTGTGGATGGAAAGCGGTAGTTAGGGTTAATTTCATGGAGCTTTTGAACATCAGGATGAGGAGATCAGGATGGTGATACAGGGAGTGCGAGATTAGGTAAAGACAAGTTGCTGATTTGGTGGAGGGGAGAGGGTAGGACCTTGCACAGTTTTCTGCCTGTGACATAAAGTTTAGAAAGCAATCCTGGGGGTGTTGAATGGATGGGTCAGCAGGCCACCTTTCTGGGTAGTAGGATTGAACCTCAGCTCTGGCCATGTAGCAGCAGCAGCAGCTGGAATCCTTTGAAGCAGCGATAATTTCATTTCCAGAAGAGAGGAAAAGTCCAAAGCTGCAGACAAGCAATCATCTGAGCTCTAATGTCTGTGATAGAGCATGAGAGATGAAGAGGAGGTTTCTCCTCCTGCTTTCTATCATCCCAGCGTTTTACTTGGGATCGGCAAGTTGTGAGGAAGCTGCTAACGCTGCTCACGTTTGACAGGAAGCATACACGGACGGAGATTTAGGTAAAGCCATTCCTACCTGGGGTTGTGCTCCAGGAAGTCATGTTTTCCTCCCCACAATGTATACTGTCCATGCCCCTTAAGCAGCTTCAGAAAAATGTGGGTTAGTAGCTTATTTGCTGCAGCAGTTCCTCCAGGAGACCACAGCTTTGATCCAAACGGAGGCTCTGTGCGTTGCAGCTGCATCCTGCGCTCCGCTGCCGGTTACCATTACCAGTGCCAAAGCCTCCACCCCTCACCTCCCTCCCCGTGTATTCACACCTGGGGCACGTAAGAGAGCACCAGGCTGATTTTCTACTACTTCCGAATTCTTTGCCATCATCTGATGTTTTCTAATGTTTAAATTCTTAACCATATATTATAAAATCTGGTATAAAAATAGGGGATCTATCAAACAAAAACCAGTTCTCAGTGGTACCTCACTTCTACTTGTGTTCCCATCCTTGCTTTGGCTTGATATTAGCAGAGACAGTTTCTGAAATCTTAATATTAAATGCACCAACGCAGTCATTTTCAAAACAATTTTTTTCTCACACTAGTCCTGTGTATCAACTTCTTCCTAAAAGCCTTTTATCTCATATATAGGGTTATATTTTCCCACCATGAGTTTAGATTGAGAACTCCTGAGTTTCTACAGCCTTTTGATAAATGTGACAATCTGTGTTATAAATACATCAAAGACATACGTATTTTTGAATATTGGCATAGTTTTGCCTCAATACTTTCAAGGGTCTGGATTTTTTTTTTGTTGTGTTTTTTTACTACTGTGCGATATATTTTATGTTTAAAAGTGCATGCATGCATCTATATGTGAAGGTAAAGAAGTAAAAGGAATTGAGTTGTGTACAACTGGTGTTGAATAACTAGAGGAAAATTCCTGAAACAAAAGAAAACATAAAATTGGGAAGCCTGTAATGGTGTGCTGGGGTTAAACTTTTAAGAAAACTTAGATATTCGTTTCCTAGGTGGCCTATATGCCTTAAAAGAAGGAACGTAAAAATCTGTGTGAGAATGTAAGAGGGATGCTGCCCTAACTCTGCTGTGCAGGACTGAGACTTGCAGCTGGAGCAGATGTGTCAGCCGGTACCCGTTTCAGGTAAGCTGCTTCCTCAGGGCTGCAGCTTGTTCCTGTAAATCCAGACTCGGTAACGCTTTAGTTACACTAGAAAATTTTCTTGGTCCCGTCCATGGGAACTGTGGAAAAGCATGGGACAACACCTAATCTATAGTTTTCCTGAGCTAAAATATAAATCTTGCTTCTTTGCCATCTTGCTTGTGCAGGGGCAGACTCTGATTTCTCTAGATTGCTCCCAAGTGAGTATTCAAATTGATACACCAAAATAGAAGGCAATAAGATCCATGTTGGCAGGTGTCATTCAGCACACAATGCTTTGAAATTGCCTTATAATTAAAATTTTTTTTAATTATTGATGAAAGAAATCAGACTGATTTTAGGCTTTCCTCTAGAAATCAATGTACAAAATGAGATATACTAGGAGAAGTTATTATGAGCCTTTATCAACAGAAGGTTTTATTACACTTTATACCGATTTGCTGCCAGGTTCATTATTGACGCTCAATAGTATAGGATGATTTTTTGTACTTTGGGCAGCTGTTTTACTAAACAGCATAATGGTGTTATGGAAAATCCCACTCACATCAAATAGAGGGGTGATGACTGTTTTGCTAAAGACTTTACTAAATATTCTGAAACTAATACACAGAAACCTTCCAGCTTTTTCTACCATGCTGTTTTTTGAGGTAGCATTACCTCCCATCCATGGTTACTCTTTCTAGTTTTAGGAATGTTGCTATTAACTATTCAGGGCCAATGCTTTTCTGTTGCCTTTTTATTTTAGTTTTTCAATATTGAAAAGGTGTATATTTGCCTTATTTTTGGGTGATATTTGTTAATATGAGTAAATCTAGAAGAAAGAGATTCCATGTTGTCTAATCAAAACTACTGACTTTTTTTTCAAAAGCCCAACGGAAAAAGAAATCTCATTGCAGACAGTTGCCTACATTGTGTGCAATACCAGTTTTGTCTTGTGTAATATACTCTGTGAGGACTGGTAACTCTCTCAAAAATGTTGTTCAGAACTGTAGAAAATTAAGAAAGACAACAAGAATAATTAAGAGCCTGGAAAACTTCCAAAATTAAGTAAAACTGAAAATGTTTGCCTATTTTAGGAAACAGACAAGCATATTTAAAACATGATTAATGTATACATAGCTTTTTAACCAACTTCGGTGGCAACAAGGGTCTCAGTTCGTTGGTCTTTAATTAAACATCTCTTCAAGCCCAAGAATCTGGACACGTGAAAGTAACCTGCTTTGATTACTGTGTAAGCTATTTCTTCTTGTTTGCAAATGCTGACTCAAATGGCTTAACAAAGCAAGGAGAGAAGAAAAAGAAAGTGGGAAGATGAAGAAGGTGAGGTGTCATATGCACTTTTCGTGAGACTTGCGGCTTCAAGTTCTCCTCTCTGTCTTGGTGAAGCAACTGCTGGAACAAATTGGCTTTTTTTCCCTGTGCTGTTAATGCCCCCCTCGCAGTTCGTGTTTACTGGCCCTGAAGCAGCTTTTGTGCCTTTTGGCTTGGGTGGTGGAGGCCTTGGCCCAGCCATGGCTGATGTTTCAGCATCAGCTCTCTGCCAGCCCCCGCAGCCAGCTGCTTCCTTAGCTCTTGCAGCTGCTCTCGTTCTTCGGTGGCTTTTGCTATAGCAGAATATATCAGTGTACAAGATGGCAGAAAAATCTTCATGCCCAAAAAAGATTTTAAAATGCAGTCTCATAGTATTTAAACACAGGAGTGTTACACTTAAACTCTGCAAGTCATTGCAAGACATCAGGCTGACTGCATGTGCCAGACCTAGTTCAGCCTAGCTGTTCTGCCCGATGCTATTGCAGCTGTGTAATTTCCACTTTGTTCAAGAGTGTTTTTAACACAACATAAAAGAAAATTAAATTTAAGTTTCTGTCCTGCCCATTGATTGATACCTTTCATTCAGCTTTATTTTTGTCCATCAACTACCAACAGAATGGATACATTTTTAACAGGTTGCCCAGAGAGGTGGTAGAAGCCCCATCCCTGGAAACATTCAAGGTCAGGCTGGATGGGGCTCTGGGCAACCTGATGTAGTTGAGGATGTCCCTGCTCATTGCAGGGGGGTTGGACTAGGTGACCTTTAAATGGTCCCTTCCAACCCGAACTATTCTATGATTCTATGACTTTTCTATTTCTGTGGCCTTGGCAACCCTTTTCTTTTAGGCCTCAGATGTGGCCCAAATGTGCATATTGTCTGAAATACCTAGTGTTTGAAGTGAAATGTAAAAGAAAGATGTTGAATTTCAGATCACTAGATTTGTTACAACAAAAAGGACACATCTTGGAATTGAAAGGTAGCAAATGAATAAGAAGAAGTATGTGTAAATAGGGTGCAAATGAATCCAAGAGCTTAGTAAGATTCAGAAAAAAGGTTGATACTGATCTAAGTAAGAGACTTCACTGAAGTCACTAAGTATAACCAATTTTGGAAAAGCTGTTAAACCCAGTGCTTTACTCTTTGAACTGATCTCTAATTATAGGCAGCCTGCACAATCCAGATTATCCTACATTTGCTTACTACTAAATTCTTATTTCTTTATCTGAGGGATTTTGTACTGGCTGTTAATTCAGTATTCTACCACTGATAATAGCCAGTTAATAGTTCAATGTGTGAAACATTGCATTTAACAGCTCTTCCAAGATCGGTCTGTTGTTCATACCAATATCAGTCCTTTTTTTTTGAATCTTACTAAGTTCTTGGGTTCATCTGCATCCTGTATGGATGGCAGTTTCCTAGATTTCCTATGTGCTTTGGCAGTTCCCAAGGAACCTCAATTTTCAGGGTAAATCAGCTATTAATTTGTTCTCAGAGACTATTGTAAGGATACACCCAAATACTAAATGTAAGGCTTGTTTGTTTCCAAGAAGCCAGTGCTAGTGTGGTGTTCTCATCCCCACTGCCTCTGTCCCCGGGCAAGGAGGGTAACAAATTAGCTGAAGTCACTCCAGACATCACACTAGCTGCGTTGCTTAGAGGGGTCCAAAGCTAGTTGTGTGTGTCTTTTTAACATTTTCATCCATCTGGTAGGTTTTTTCCTCTGGTTCTGTGGGGTGCTGCTGAGGATACTTGAAGGTAATAAGGAGCAGAAGCAGGAGACATCTCTTCTGTTTGATGTTTTCAGGTGTACGTCAGGCAGTGCACTGGGGGAATTTCTTCTCTCAAGCTGTGTGCTGAAAACAAAAGCTAACAGAGAAAATCCGAACCATTCAAGGAGAGATTTATTTTTCCCAGCTACTCTACTTACGGTAACTTAATTGAGGTTTCTTGACAAAGAAGCAGTTTAAATCTAATAATCTCAGGAGCAGTGTCAGTGCAGGTTTGGCAGGTTAATTATGTCCACGCTTCTCCTGTACCCCCCAAGTTATAAGTCAGTAAAGTACTTCTGTGTTCAGCCAAACACTTAAGTGTGTTTAAGTGATTTGCTAAACAATAAGTGCTGAAGTAGTCTATGTACTTTTTATGAGTTTGGCTTATAGTAGGAACCATTGACTTGTAAATGGTCTCATTGCCACGGACTTTATGAATGATGCCAGGGTGTTCCCCAGATCAGGAACCTTGATTGTTCATCCTGATGTTGGGTGGGGCAGGGAGGGAGCTTGCTGCAACCTCACTGAAAAAGGTTGGAGCTGGGAAGGTGGAAAATTCCCAAAGTATGCAGCAGCAACAACAAAAAGAAGAAGGTACCATGTTACACTCTGAAAGGGTGGAAACTCAAATGTGTCAGAAAGACATGAAAAGTTCCCTAGGCTCTTCTATTACTCACAACACTGTTGTAAGTGTTATAGACTCTCTTTAAAATGTAGCATTGCACACCTCTGCTGGGTAAGGTAATTTCATGATTCAGGAGATTTGAAGGTTGAGAAGGGTTTTTCTGCACCAATGGACCTTACATAAGTGCATTGCTAAGGAAATGAAAGAATTTAGGGTTTGCAATTGTGTCTAGACCGTCTGCCATCTCATGTCCAAGAACAACTGCTGAGAACTGCTGCATGCATATGTATTGTGCAGCTACACAGTTCTCCTGGGAGTTAATCTGTGGAGTTAAACTGAGTTAAAGAGCATGCGGAGCTGCTGCCTCTCCCATGCAGTGAACTGCTGAGCTGTAGGGTTTCAGCTTCCAGAAAGAGGGACCTTGGCAAAATGAGGGCCTAGATTATATTCAGACCCTGAAGGCTGAGCTTGGAGTGATTTAGTGATTGGATCAGAATGATGATGAGCATGTGCAAAGTACTTCTTTGAAACAGGCTCTTGATAAATATCGCTACTTTCTGCACCAAGCTAGGAGACTCTTTGCTCTCTTAACTTTTTCCAGTGATCTTGTGTCCTCATGTCACATCAGTGGCTGAAGACAGTGTGTGAGAGAGAGATCCCTTTGGAGTGTCTCTGGGCTGTTTATTAATCAGTTGGAGCAGTTGCTTTGAGTGACGTGAAACAACTCTCCAACTTTCACCTGGAGGTGAATGTTTTGCCCTGAAGTGTACTTGTGTTCTGTGTCCTGTGAATATAGGAAATTAAAATGATGATTGAACTTGCTTTTTGACATGGAAATACAGAGCACTTCCAGTAAGCTTCTGGAGTAGTATTTGCTCACACTTTTGCTTTTCCCAAGCACTGGCAAAATCTCAGCTATAAATCTGACCTGAGCAAATATAAAGAAAAAAAACCCCATGCTGCCTTTTCTAGATTTGCAGGAAAACAGGAGGAAGAGATAGACTACATGTCATTATTACCCCCTTCCTACCTGTTGTCTCCCCCCTGTATCTAAAGAGATTTCAAAGTAAAACAGTTGTACACACAGTGACCCACTGTTGTACAATTTTACTATTTCCTTTTCCTTTAATTTTGGGGGAAGTTTAATTGATCATGTTGTACTGAAAATCCCCTGAAAGTAAGGCTATTTCAAAAAGATATTGAAGTCCACAAGTACTTCAGTTAGTTGAGTTATTTAGGGAAAAACATGCTGTATTTTGTGCATAATAAATGCCTTGCTAGCTGAGCATAAAATTATTTGAGTAATCATTTTGAGAATTACAAAGAAAATACTTAGTAAAAATTTTCTATTCCTCCCTAGAGTTGAAAGAGCTGTCCTTTGTTTTGAAACAAATACAAATCTAAGAAGGAGCCATCCAAAAATCCAAACAGAGCAATAGGAAAACAGTTAGACTTAGAACAAGTAGATATTAAATACTATATAATTTATTTCCTCTGTTCCTGAGGTTCCTCTGTTTCAGAGCAGTTTTGTAGGGCACGGTCTTTTTCTATCATGTGATTCCCATGTAATTTGACATACAGTTTTCCATTAAATACCACCTATCAATGTAACGCTGTACTTGAACAGATGTTCTGGGAGAACAATTATGCTTTGTTGAGCTATCCTGGACATACTACAAACTACTTTTTGTTTGTTTCTTTGCTTTTGAATACGCCCCTTAGGACTGTATTTGAAATAAGATGTTTATTCAAAACAGTTGAGACTAAAAGGTGGACTTGGAAGGACTTCCACTGTTTTTAACTGACCACTTTTTTGTCCCTTCCCTCTGTTGACTATTGTCAGCCATGTGAGCCCTGTCAATATTAAGAGGTTGTTCTCCTGGAAGAAAACTACCACAGTTAAGAAAGATTTCAGGTAGGCTGTCTCTATTATTATCTACTTTTTAAGTGATGGTGTGTTTTCTCACTCTCCTTTCCCTGAATCGAGCAGATTGGAGTAACAACAGATACTGTGGGACACATCTCAGAATACAGTATAGTAGTCAGTGTTCATCCCCTGTTGGGCAGCAGGAGGGTATGAACTCCAGATTTAAATGAAGTGATTAATTGGACTATGCTGCATTTGTCAAGAAACAGATAGTTTAGGTACTGTAGCAATTTTATTGGTTTATTATGTTTGCAATACTAGGTTTCAAATGTTTCCAGGGTTATGTGGCAGCTGAGCAAGGTTTTGAGGATCCGAATGTTTAGGTTAGAGAGTAGCAGTCCCTTAGGGCATCTGCATTCTTATGAGTCCTAGTCCTGTGTGCAGCTTCCAGGAGAGCCTAAAGCTTCTCTAAAATCCTTTTTAAAGGTATCTGTCTGCATCACCAAGTTCCTAAATGTGTTTTATGGTTTTGTCCTTTTGCATAGCTCCATTCTTGTTTCAGTGGGAGACAGGCAATTAAATCCCTTAGGTTTCTTGGAAAATCCAATTTAGGAAGTGCTACAAACTTCAGTGGGCTAAGTTCAGATTTGAAGTAAAATCTGTTACCAGTGCATTGCAGTTAAGAGTGTCTGTGATCCGCATGCATGTCTAGCTAAGTTAACTTCATTGCAAACTGCATCATCTCCAGAATTTCGCTGACAGAAGGTTGTTTCTATGGTTTGAAAAAATATGCAGAATTACTTGATTGCTACATACTTTCTCATCTGCATATCTTAGAATTTAAAACAGTTAGAAATCAGGTGTGCTAGGCAAGAATTGCAGTGTAGTAAGTGATATTCAAAAAGAATGAGAAACATTACATTGCTATTTCCAGAGCTGTGAAAAAGGCAATTTAATACTGTAACATTGACAAATGTTTGTGTTTGAAAGCATACATAGAAAAGTGAAACGGAATGCTGTATAAACATTTTCTAATTTGGAGAGCATAAAGTCTTCAGCACCTTTGTACTAGAGTGGTTTATTTAGTGTATTTTCATCTCAAGATTATATATATAGTAAATTCAATTTTCTTTTTAAATACAATCTATTTGTATTCATAGAATCATAGAATCATAGAATGGTTTGGGTTGGAAGGGACCTTAAAGATCAGCTAGTTCCAAACCCACTGCCATGGGCAGGGACACCTTCCACTAGACCACGTTGCTCAAATCCCCATCCAACCTGGCCTTGAACACTTCCAGGGAGGGGGCATCCACAACTGCTCTGGGCAACCTGTTCCAGTGCCTCACCTCCCTCAGAGGGAACAATTTCTTCCTTATATCTAGTCTAAACCTACCCTCTTTCAGTTTAAAGCCATTACCCCTTGTCTTATCACTACATGCCCTTGTCAAAAATCCCTCTCCAGCTTTCTTGGAGCCCCCCTGGAGGTACTGAAAGGCCTCAATAAGGTCTCCCCGGAGCCTTCTCTTCTCCAGGCTGAACAACCCCAACTCTCTCAGCCTGTCTTCATAGGAGAGGTGCTCCAGCCCTCTGATCACTTTTGTGGCCCTCCTCTGGACTCGCTCCAACAGATCCATGTCCTTCTTGTGTTGGAGGCCCCAGAGCTGGATGCAGTACTCCAGGTGGGGTCTCACCAGAGCAGAGTAGAGGGGGAGAATCACCTCCCTAGACCTGCTGGTCACGTTTCTTTTGATGCAGCCCAGGATACAACTGGCTTTCTGGGCTGCAAGCGCACATTGCTGGGTCATGTTGAGCTTCTTATCAACCAACTCCCCCAAGTCCTTCTCCTCGAGGCTACTCTCAATCCATTCTCTGCCCAGCCTATATTTGTACTTGGGATTGCCCCAACACATATGCAGGATCTTGCACTCAGCCCTGTTGGACTTCATGAGGCTCGCACAGGCCCACCTCTCAAGTCTGTCAAGGTCTCTCTGGATGGCATCCCTTCCCTCCAGTGTGTTGACCACACCACACAGCTTGTTATCATCTGCAAACTTGCTGAGGGTGCACTCCATCCCACTGTCTCTGTCACCAACAAAGATGTTAAACAGCGCTGGTCCCAATACCGACCCCTGAGGAACACCACTCATCACTGGTCTTCACTTGGACATCAAGTGAGAACAAGGTCCAGCATAGCACCTCTCCTTGTTGGCTCCTCTATCACTTGGAGAAGGAAGTTATCATCAATGCATTCCAGGAACCTCCTGGATTGGTTATGGCCTGCTGTGTTGTCCCTCCAACAGGTATCAGGGTGGTTGAAGTCCCCCATGAGGACTAGGGCTTGTGGACATGAGGCTGCTCCTATCTGTCTATAGAAGGCCTCATCCACTCGGTCTTCCTGGTCGGGTGGCCTGTAGCAGACCCCCACTATAATGTCACCTGTCCCTGCCCTCCCTTTAATCCTGACCCATAAGCTCTCGGTCAGCTCCTCATCCATCCCCAGGCAGAGCTCCATGCACTCCAGCTGGTCATTGACATAGAGGGTGACACCCCTTCCTCATCTGCCCTGCCTGTCCTTCCTAAAGAGCCTGTATCCTTCCATTCCAGCACTCTGGTCATAGGAGCCATGTGTCTCCGTGATGCCAATAAGATCATAGCCGTGCAGGCTTGTGCATGTCTCTAACTCCTCTTGTTTATTCCCCATGCTGTGTGTGTTTGCATAGAGGCATTTAAGTTGGGCCCCTGATGAAGCTGACTTACTGGCTGGAGTGGAATTCCTTTGTGCTGCTCTCCAGGTGCTCTCCTGCTGACCTGTGATCCTTCTCCAGGCTCTGGGCATCTATTGCTGGCACTGGCATCCAACTGGTAGGAGTGGGATGGATTGAGGGTCCCCTCCCCCAGCCACTGTAGTTTAAAGCCCTCTTCACTTGTATTGTGCAAGTAATTCTCTGGAGAAATGGTGTAAGTTTTATTTATGTATATTATTTTCCATTGTGCTGTCAGATTATTTTTGAAAGGCCTCATCTCATAAACCACAGTATAACTTTTCTCAGTGATCAGATGATTTAATCTTTTAGATTCAGTACTATTTATTTGTAATTACTCATTTTCAGAAGAAACTGATGAATAATGATCCAGGGTCGAGAATTTGTTGAAAAACTGCACTCTTTCAAGCTGATATTCCCACCTTTCATTGCTTATCAGTAATGGAATTATCATTAGCAAAGCTTATTTGAAGGCAGCCATCCCCTTTCTTTATTCTCAAGGTAGTTGAAGGCAAATAGTTGTTATAATAGATGTTTTCACCCTAATCTAAGGTATTTAATCTTATGGAGAGACAAAAAGGAGAAATAGGCTGCTCACAAATTATCTACATGGCAGAAAAGCTCCTTGGAAAGACAGGAAAAACCTAGGAGACGAGCTATTCTGAAAGACTACTTCAGCATATAGCCCTTTGGCAGAACAGGCCTCAACAGGCACAACTAAATGAGAAACTTTTTCTTATGAAGGCGAATGGTCAAAAATAGGCATTCCTCCTTAATACTTTTGTGAAAGTCTTCTCATAAGGCTTCAGAGAGTTGCAGTACATGGGAAATTTGAATGGTCTATTATATATAATAAAAGCACATAATACAGCATAGAATCAAAGAGTAATGTAGGTCAGAAGGGACCTTCAGAGGTCTCTAGTCCAAACCTCTGCTCAAAGCAGGCCCATTTTAATCAAATTGATCAGTCTTGTCCGGTCGAGGTTTGAGTGTCTCCAAGGATGGAGCTTTCACAGTGTCTCTGGGCAACTTCTACCATTTTTGGACCATCCTCATGGTGAAAAAGATTCTCCTTTAGACTGAGTCAGAATTTTCTGTGTTCCAACTTGTGTCTGTTGCCTCCCTTCTTTCCACTGCATACCAGTTGTAGGGAGCAATAAGCTCTTCCCTGAGCCTCTTTGAGCTGAACAAATTCACTTTTGTGCCTTTCTTTGTCCATCGTGAGATCCAGTGCCCACATGTCTTGGTGGTCATCTGCTGAACGTGCTCCAGTATGTCAGTCTCTTTCACATACTGGATAGTCTTAAACAAAATATAGGACAAGTAGAAGGTGAGAATCACTTCCCTGGACCTGCTGGCCACACTTTTGCTAATAAAGACCAGGATGTGCTTGGCCTTCCTCATTGCAAAGGGACACTGCCAAACCCTCTTCAGCTTGTTGTCTGCCAGGACCCCCACTTCTTTTTCTGAAAAGCTACCTTCTAACAAGTTGTCTAGAAATATTTTAAGGATCTTTTGTATTTTAACCTTATTTCTGCAAACTAAATGCACAGTGTTACTTTTATCTGCTTAGAAAATATGTCTCTGCCTAGATTATGAATTGACATTTTGGGAGGATTAGTTAGGTTTATACTTAATGCAGGATATACATTCCTAGTTTGTAGTGCGAAAGTTATTTATCTGTAACTATGGTTTTGATTGGCATGTGCATAATTAAGCATTAAAAAAAAGTTTCATTAGTGAGTATATATGACAACAGTTGATACGATCAGCAAGGTAACAAAAAGTCATGTCATACCATTTCAATTTCCCTTTAAGGAGACCTAGCTGAGTGACATATAGAGGTCTCCTACGTAAATCTAATCATGTCCGTGGCTTTACAGTGTTCCAAGCAGTGGAGCATGCAAGCTACTAATGCAAAATCTTAAGACAGAAAAAGAAGAGAATAAGGAGTTATTCTAAGTTAGCGTAGCTTGTTTTCTTTGAAACAACTTCTGTTTATGAAAAATTAATAATATGAGAGCATAGCAGCCCAGCATGCTAGGAGCTAATTTAACTGATGACTGCAGCTCAGTTCCTGACATGCTGGTTTGCAGGGTATGAAAACTGCAGTTAGCTCTGATTTGGCAGTTGATGACATACATCAAGTGAGGCAGGAGAGTTTTCTCTCGTACTTTACAAAAATAAGAATGATAGAAGAAAGAGTGACAGCTCTTTGCTGATCCTATGCTTAAAGCTGTTAAAGTTCTTGGCACTTTGCTCTCATGAGACTGTAATCATAAGATGTTGTTGCACACTGCTAGTGGCAGCGGCCATTAAACATGCACCAGAAGGACAAATAACATAAGCAGGGCATTTGAAACTCTATTTCAGCACATTGCTAGTTCATAGCTAGGAAAAAGATTGCAATTAAACTGGCAATGAAATGAAAGATTGAGTTCTCTCCAACTGAAATGTACAGGGCTGAGGACAGGGAGGTTAGCTGATAATCATAGAAGATAAGACTGAGAGTCACCTAAAGAAGTCATTGTCTCTAACTCACTCCTCCAAGGCAGGATCAAATCCACACAAACATTTTCTTATCTATTTTGTTCTTAAAAATTACCAGTAGTGGGAGATTCAAGAACACCTAAGTTGATTTTTACTTTTAGAATTTTTTTCAACTACCATCTAAAATGAAAGTTCCTTAATACAGTATGACTTGATTACTTCTTGTCCCATCTTGAGTGAATGTGGAGAACATAAAATGTCTTTTTATTATGGAAGCTTTTAGCACATATTGGGTACAGTTATCATGTCTCCCCAATCTTCAAATAAATCTCCTTTTATAACCCACACATCTTTTTCTATAGACCCGCTATTTGGTGGCTAAGTGCTTGTATTTGCACAGCTGATTATTCTTACCTAATAACAATTTTCTCTTCCCATTACGGAATTACATCCTACATAATTCACCGTATTGCTTCAATTAGTCAAGAGCATTTTTTAAATCACATCCTTCCTGGCAGAACTGAAAGCACTTTGCGCACCTTTCTCCTACCTCCTGTATTCATATTGCCTGCAAATTCAAAGAAGGTCCTTCGTTACCTAGCTCATTAATGAAAGTATTGAGAAGTACTGAATGCAGGATAGACACTTGGCTGATTTAATTCAACACATTTTTTTAATTTGTTTTATTTTTACTGTTAACCTTTGCTAACTCCTCTGGTGATGAGTTTTCTGCAAGATATGAACCCATTTTAAAACTGTTTAATCTACAGTGGTTTAGCCAACTTGTTTCTCAGAATATCACAAGACTGGCAAAAGCCTTGCTACACTAAAGAGGCATAGTGTCAAGATACTTTTTTATTTACAAGGCCTGTTAAGATGTTACAGAAAAACGTTAATCTTATTTTTGACTCTCATTCCTGTATTATCTTTTAGTTGCTCACAAATAGTTGTTTGGAATCGGTATCCTAGGATCCTTCTGGATGCTGAAGAGCAAAAGAAAAAGAAAAGGTTGCTACTGCTCTCACTTTTCCTCTAAGTGTCTCATTTTGTGCTGTGATCATCAAGGAAGGAGTTTGTAGTTACTTATTTTTTATTTCAATTTTTTTTTTTTTTAATCTTTAGAGATCTGTTCCTAATGTGTATTTTAAGTAGTAAACTACTAGTTCTGTTAAGCACGCTTGTTTGCTGGTGTGTCTCTATGCTATTGGGCCTGTACTGTCTATCCCATGACTTCTTCTAGAATCCTTCCAAGGTAAAACATCTGAAATATGATGCGATAGAGCCAGACAGGACTTGGAATGGCTCATTATAAACAGTGCAATTGTAGTGTGGACTTCTGGCTCTGTTTTAGGGCGTAATTTTTGGCTGTAATTGGGTTTTGAAAAGCAAAGACCATGGGAAAGAAAAAGACAAAAGACTGAACTTTAGGTTTTTGCTTTTTTTTCATGTACCGACCACATACTTTTACATTATTTAGGTACTGTAATCCAGTTCTTCAGCACTGTCGAAAATAGATGTTTAGATCTTTTTAAACACTCTTAAGAGTTTGAACAAATGTAGCCTCATTTCATTTGTTTTAGGGAAGAAATTCAAATAGTGTGCACTGAAGTGGGAAATGTATTTACGCTATTTCTAACTGAACTTCTGCAGTATGCACTGTTGAACCACGGACATCCTAGCTGCAGATGTGTCTAGATGTGTAGATATCTAGATACTATGAGCAAAGGGAACTCAAAATGTGAGTCATTCACTTAGAAAAGAGACAAAACAACACAGAGCTCTTGTTAGGAAGCTGCTCTCTATTTATTATTTAAGAGGCATTCAGGCCACACTAAATTTTTAGCTGGAGTGAGCTGTAACCATTGAAACAAAACTGGACACAGGAGAATGTGCATGTCTTTTGTATCTCTCTAACCAGTTCTCCGTTGAAAAGTTCCCTAATACATTTCAGATTGTGGTCTTCCTTTTGTCTGTCTTCAGAGCTTGTCTTTTAACCACAAATAACTAATTCTTTAACCAGTTGTTTCATTTTCTGTTGTGTCTTAGGAAAGCTACCTGAAATAATTATCCCACCTAATCAAAGATTTAATGAATCCTTGATAGGAAGAAAGCAAATATGATTTGAATTGAGCCACAGGCATGAATTAAGACTGTTGTTATTACACTTGTTCTAAAAAATAATCTAAGTAATCTGAAAATAATCACTTTTTCAAGCAAGGAATTAAATAATTTCCCCTTCATTATCTATTTTATCGACTCTTTTTCTCAGTAGTCTGCCTGCTTTCACTGCTAGAGGACTGACTGGGAAGCTGCTGGAAACATACATAATGGTTCTGTCAGAGCCAGTACAAAGTTAGTAGAAATGGGACAATTTAACTGCAGAAAACTCTATCTTCATAATATTTTTCTTTCTACAAGTTGCCTTCTGTCTTGAATCCAGATTAAAATACTTACTTGAGATAGTTTGCAAGTGTGTGATTGTGCATATTTTGAATTTAAACCTTTTCTGTATTTACTCTGAGTGGTAATGGTGAATTAAAACAGAATGGCTTGCTGTTCACTCAAACTACAAGGAAGCAACCAGTACATTCTCTTCAGATGTTTTGTCTGAATTCCTGTAATGCCTGTGCAAACATTTTTGTAATTTGAGATTTCTCAAATTCAAATGAAACCCGTGGATACTCTGTTACTGTCAATGCCAGTGAATTTTATTTCCTTCAGCAGTCTCCTCTATTGATATCTGCATTTCTCCCTTACTCTTACTCTACTGCAGGTTTCTACTTACTGGGTCATAGATCTGAAGAGAAGCAGAATTTGCTGTCTCTTAAGTTGCCCAGATCTCGTACTATATTCAGATTCTAAATTTTGTTAATAATTTTTTATAGCAACCTCATTCTGTCTAATTTTGATTTCTCTTAGGGAATGGGGGAATTGTGAGTCTTAAAAAAAAATGTGAAGAGCTTATAAACAGACATAAATATTATACAGAAAATCAATAAGGATATGATTTCTCACCTTTTTTTTTTTTCATTTTCTTTCTTTTTCTCTTTTTTTCTTTTTAGCTCAGTAGAGACAAAGTTACTACTGTGGGAGGAGACACAGCTGGGACAGCTGACCCCAACCAACCAAAGGCATATCCCACACCATATGACGTCATGCTCAGCATATAAAACTGGGGGAAGAAGAAAGAAGGGGGGGACGTTCAGAGTGATGGCGTTTGTCTTCCCAAGTAACCCTTACACGTGATGGAGCCCTGCTGTCCTGGGGATGGCTGAACTCCTGCCTGCCCACGGGAAGTAGTGAATGGATTCCTTGTTTTGCTTTGCTTGCGTGCGCAGCTTTTGCTTTCCCTATTAAACTGTCTTTATCTCAACCCATGAATTTTCTCACTTTCACCCTTCCGATTCTCTCCCCCACCCCACCAGAGGGGAGTGAGTGAGCGGCTGGGTGGTGCCTAGTTGCCAGCTGGGGTTAAGCCACAACAGATAGGAAGGAAAAGGATTACTGAACTTGTCGGAGACAGCAGCTATGCAAATATTGTTTTTTTAATTTCTTTTTTCCACTATTGGTTATTCATTAATAATGTCTCTATGTGGCACTAGCATAGATGAAGTTGTTTGTTTTGTTTTCTCCTTACCTTTACCAAACAAAATGATCCTTCTTAGTGGACAACTCTCTCTCTTACTCTTAATTTAATTTAAGGGTGAGTATCAGGAAAGTGCAAAGCATAAGTTACCAGTTGTCTTATGAGTTGCTATTTTGGTTTTATCATAGTATTAGTTTCAGGATTTGAAAAGAATTTATGTTAGATATCCTACTATGGAATAGGGAAGAGAACAGAGATTAGCTTCAAATCTATATTCATTTGTTGGCAGCAAGTATGAACAGAATCTATTAAAAAATAATGATACATAAAATACTAAAATCAAGATGGAGAGAATGCTACTTACACTGCTACTCTTTATCAGCATCTGTGTTTCGATGGATCCTATAATGGTCTTTGCCAATTTTTTAACTATATAGTACTTTCTCAGTTCTGGAAATACAGTTTACTTCAAACTACTTTCCATTTGTGATGGAATGAAAGAACAACTAGCAATGTGGAGTCTGTTCAGCAGACCTCTCCTTAACTTTCCTGCTCTCAATTTTTGCTATATACATGAAATTACTTTTCAAAATCTTTTCCCTTTAGTCTGAAATAGGTGTACCATGGGTATTGAGCCTGGCAGACTGTGTGCTGTCGCTGAGAAACAGAAACGATATCAAAGGAGGTATTTGAAGAGTTCTCTTTGCTTGACTGCAACTTTGAAAACTCTTGAAATGTCGATGATCATGAGCCCTGTATATTATGCATGGTACAGATCAAGTGTGTTACCTTATTTAGTCTGGAACAAGTTCAAGACAAAGGGAAACAAAATGTTGATTTAAAAAGTCAGTAGGGGAGCAAAATCACAGAGGAAAATGAAAATGTGAATTGACAAAGCCACTAGGAATGGAAAAATACAAATCTTCTGTTAGAGTTATTTGAAATTCATTTGATGACTTCTACCATAGCAATATGACTTCTCCATATTGATACGCTCTTGGTGTTAACTATGTAAGCCACTATAGGACAAAAGTTATACAATGCATGAAATAGGATGATTTATATTGAAAGGGATTGGGAGTAAGAATTAATGAGGTTTCTTTTGTGTGCTTTGATTTCTTCCCTAATAGAGTGGGGCAGCAGTAGCAACAACACATAACATGAAAGATACCATTTATTCTCTTTCTGTCTTTGTGGCAGCCCTTCTAGGAATACCATGCTGCTGTGATGATTCACAATATAGCTGGTATTTGGGATGAGATTGAGATACTGGTTAATAGGATGAAATTTTGTTTTGCTAATCTTAAAAGTTTCTTCAGTATCGAAGTGAAATAAATGGCGTGTAGTACTTCAGCATGCAGTCACAAGTTTGTATTCTCACTTTGTAGTGAAATGCATAGATTTGTACCTGATCATACCTACTGCTCAGTGTTAAGGATAAATCATTGTCAAGTGTGTTCTAAAGCATACATTTAATTTTAAATCCCTGTCCACAAGTGATAGGAGTTTGTGTTTAACTTGCTGTAGATTTTGTGCTTTAACATACATTAAAAATGACAAAATCAAGGACGGTCTCAGCATAGGCTAAAATGGAGGGTGACACTTGGAATTAACTTATCATGGTGCTTAGAAAGGAAAGGAGATAGATACTCCCTTCAAAACGAAAATGAACTTACTTGGGGACAAGTCAATGAATTACTGGCTAAAGGCTCAGCCTGGATTCTTAGCTTTTTCTTGGTCAGTGTGGTAGGCCAGCCTCCCTTTGCTCAAGTAAGCTCTTTTTTCCTTATATGAAAAAGTCAATAATAGCTGGTTCATTGTCATGATTTTGTGTTATGTCTTTTAGCAAAATTTTGCTTTGTTATCACTTGTATGGCTTTGACATATATCTGATATATCAGATCTTCTCAAGCCTGTCCGTTAACAGTGTTCCATCTTTTGTGTAATCACAACAAGAAAAAATTTCTCTTTGCGTTTTGTGTAATAATGTTTTGAATATGTGAAGATAGGTATGTTGAAAAGAATGACAGTATACTCTAGGTAAGGTCATTGCTTAGAAAGACTCTTGGAGGCCTTCAGGAGAGAAATGATTTCCACAGAACAGTGATTTAGAAGTGACATTGAGGAGGCCTAAGGAATGTCTATGGGCACATTGTGCAGTCTGTTTTTGATTAGATCGTGCTTGTGAGTTATAAGTCAGATGGCAACCTGAGATATTTTAGGAAGTGATGGTTAGACTTTTGAATGTAAAAAAGGCAAAGTAGCCTGAGAAGAAACCATTAAAATTCTGGTTGCCTAAGAATTACAGTAAAATCTTGAACCTCAGTATCTTGCTCTTTCTGAGGTGCAGAAAGTTTTGCAACTGGAGTAGTAAGTACCATGAGTAATGTTTACTTTGATAGATCCTGTATTTCTATGCTTTAAAATGTATGAACAAAAGATTAACACTAGTAAAGGTATAAAACTGAGTAAGCCAAGGTTGCTGAGAGTTGAGGAGGAGGAACTTGTGGAGGCCAGATGTACTAACCTTTGGAGGGAGAGGAGCAGGCAGGGGAAAGGGGAAACTTGGTGTTTTAAAAGAAGAATAAACAAGTAACCAACAATCTACTGTTTTCAGTCTGTTCTTCCTCCGTCCCTCTCCAAATAGAAATGTTGAAGGAAGTCCACATAGATGTTGAAAAAAAGTATGCATGTCTGTGGTGGGGGGAAGGAAGGCTCAGAGTTTTCTGTGTGGAGCATAACAAAGGCCTGGTTACCTGCCATGAAGTTCAATGGCATCTGGTACATGAAGTGGTCTTCACAAAATACCGATGCTTCTGCCAGTGCAGTTCACTTACAGGAGCTCAGGAAAACAAGTGGGTATGTTTTCAATGTACAGGATTACATTGTAGTACACTTTTACCTCTATGCTAGTAGAAACAGAGAAAGATTTTTTGAGGCAGACAGCATCGAGTTGAAGTAGGATTGTGCAATGAATGTTTGTACCAGGCAACAGATTTGTGTTTTTTGTACTGAGGATACCCTATGGTACAGTAAGAGTTTAACTGATAATCAGGCTATGGCAGTGGGTAGATCTGATTATTGGGTGTTTCTATGCATATCCTCAGGGGTTACTGAGGACCACATGGTGACTTCCTCTAGAGTAGGAGGTAGTTGCCATGACCCTCTGTATCAGTGAGATGAGAGGAGGCAAGAGAGAGGTTCTGGACACAAAGTTTCAACTGTTGAAGAGGAGATAAGACTCCTGAGTGTAGTTCCGGAAAAAAAAAAAAGTGATATAGGGAAGAATGTTTTCATTTTATAAGAAGCTATCTGACTTTTTTTGAAAAAAATGGAGACCATATAGAAACGAGGGGTTTTGTCTAAACACAGAGGTGGAGCCAGTGATAAAATCTAGTAATTATAAAAGCTGAAAGACAGTACATGAATACACAGTTCAAAATGACTCCTACTCAACAAATAAATCTAGAGAAGTTAAAAGTCCTCTTCAACCTATTCATAAATTATTTGGAACAGTGATGAACAATTAGGTGACAAAACTTAGATGATAAAAAAATGATATAGTACAGTAAAAACACAATCTAAATTTGAGGAACTGCAGAGTGATTTCACTATTCTGATATCTTAATGACTCAGTAAAAAATGGCAGATGAAATTCAGGGCAGGTGGAACTCAGAGCAGATAAAGGAAAGGCAACCCTAGTTACTACATCATTGAGAAACTCTGTATTAACCTTCACTACTCAAGGAAAGAGGTCTTAGTGCCATTAAAACACCAACACAGTGCTCAGAGGTTGTCAAAAAGCATGTAGGAATTTTCTGAAATGGATGAAAGGAAAGGGAAAACCAAGAAGCACTACTGTAAGTTGACATATATATCTTTGTGATGCTCTTAAATCTTGGATGTTACATTATGTTCTGATCCCCTCATGTCAAAGGTAATATAATAATTTGAAAAAGATAAGAAGAAGGGATATGAAGATCACCAGAGGTATAGAAGAGCTATAAAAGAGACTATAAAGAGTGAATAAAGATACATAGAAGTAGTAGCATTTAGCTTGGATAAAGATCTGAGGGGGCATATTTAAATAACTATATCCAAAATCATGAGAGAGATTATGGAGAATGATTATTCATGATTTATTATAAAACAAGAAGTAGAAAGTATCAAATGAAATGATGAGAGGTTTTAAAAGGAACAAAAGGAAGTGCTGCTTCAAACCATGCTTAATTAAGCTGTGGAATTCTGTGCCAAAGGATGCTGTGGATGTCAAAGTATAAATTGGTTTAAAAGCAATTAGGGAAATTCATGGAAGAAAAGACTTCCAACACTTATTAAACACACAGATGAGGATAAAACCACTGACTAATGAAGTATCTAAACCACAGGATTATATTTCACTGCATCAGGGAAATACCTGGACTTAGATGGATTTTTGCCTCTGAACAGAGCAACAGGAGATTTTGAGCAACGTGTAAAAAGTCTGGCCTTGCTAACAGCGGGGTCTCATGGAGCAAAGTACTGCTGCCCCTTCATAGAACCACCATCTGGAGGCTGAGAATGCAATGAAGGTATGATAACCCAGATCCCAATGAGGGACTTTAACCACCTGCTTATCTGCTGGAGGGACAATATAGCTGGGCAGAAGCAGTCCAGGAGGTTTCTGAGTGCATGGATGACAACTTCCTAACAGAGGTGATCAAGGAGTCAATGAGGAGGAGGTGCTCTGCTGGACTTGATTCTTAGAAACAAGAAAGAATTGTTTAGGGATGTGATGGTTGCGGGCAGCAGTCTTGGCTGCAGTGAATATGAAGTGGTGGAGGTCAGGATCCGAAAGGGAGGGAAGAAGGCAAAAAGCAGGATCACAACCTTGGCCTTCAAGAGAACAGACTTGGGCCTGTTCAGGATGTACTTGGAAGGATACTGTGGGATATGGTCCTGGAGAGAAGAAGAGGGGACTAGTAAAGCTGGTTGATTTTCTGAGGTCACATCCTCCAGTCTCAAGAATGGTCCACCCCCATGTACAGGAAACCAGGCAAAGGTGTGAGGAGGCCTGCAAGAATGAACAAAGAGCTCCTGACAAAATTCAATATAAAAAGAAAGCATACAAGAGATGGAATTGGTGTCAGGTGACACAGAAGTCAGGCTAGGAAAGCCAAAGTCCATCTGAAGTTTAATCTGACAAGAGACATGAAGGTCACCATAAAGGGCTTCCATACAGGTATATCAGCAACAAAAGGAGGGCTAAGGAAAATATGGACACACCGCTGAATGGGGCAGGGGAGGTGGTGACAGAGCACTTGGAAAAAGACCACGGTACATCTATATGTTGTTTTTTTGTTCAGATTAACCCTCAAGAATGCTGACTCCCCAGGACGTGTGGGGAAGTCTTGAGCAAGGAAGACTTGCTCTTGATGCAAGAAGACCAGGTTAAGGAATGTTTAAACAGACTGATATACATAACTCTCTGGGGCCTGACAGGATGCACCCATCAAGTGCTGAGGGAGCTATCCAATGTCACTGTGAGGTCACTCTGGATTATCTTTGAATGGTCATAGTGATCAGGGAAGGTTCCTGAGGACTGGAAGGAAGCAAATGCTGCGTCTGTCTTCAGAACAGGCAAGGAGGAGGATCCGAGGTAGTACAGGTTGGTTAACCTCACCTTGATCCCTGGGAAGGTGATGGAGCAAATGATCTGGATACCATTTCATGACACGTGAAGGACAAGAAGGTGATTGGAAGTAGTCAGCATGGATTATTTACATAGGGGAAGTTGTGCCTGAACAACCCGATAACCTTTTACAGTGAGGTGACTGGCTTGGTGGATGAGGGGAGAGCCGTGGACATAGCCTATCTCGACTTCAGCAATGGCTGCAGCACTGTCTCCTAATTGATAAACTGGTGGAGTATGGTCTAGGTAAATGGGCAGTGAGGTGGGACTGAAAGCTGGCTAACTGCTTGGCTGAAAAGGTTGTGATCATTTGCACAAAGCCCAGCTGTAGGCCAGTCCCTAGCAGTGTCCTCCAGTGGGTCTAATATTGCTTAATATCCTCACTAATGAGCTGGATGATGGGACAGAGAGCACTCTCAGCAAGCTTGCAGATGACCCCAAACTGGGAGGAATGCTTGACAGACCTACCAGATGGTTGTGCAGCTCTCCAGAGGTGCCTTGACAGGCTGGAGAAATGGGCAGAGCGGTTTGTCATGAAGTTCAACAAATCCTTCACCTGGGGGGGAATAGTTAGAAGCCCCATTGCAGGCTGGAGTTTGGCCTGCTGGAAAGCAGCTTGGCGTCCTGGTGTATCCCATGCTGACCATGAGCCAACAATGTGCCCTTGTGGCAAAGCAAGCCGTCAGCCTTGTGGGATGCATCAGACCTAGAATAAGCTAATTCAGATGCTTGTAGTGGGGAGGCAGGGCGGGGGGGAAGCAACAAAAAACTCAAAAAGGAAACGCATGTCTACAGAATTCTGCTTCTCTAAAGATATTTCCTTCTTTCTGTACCCTCTAAAATGCCATGTCAAAGCCTCTAGGTGTGAGTACTTGAATTTGTGTGTACTGACTTTCATTCTCCTTGAAGTCAGGGTGGGTCACTGTTAACAATACTCCCCATCCTCTACATTTGCCTTGTAACACTTGCACCTGTGTTATGAATGGAGAGGTATACTTTATGCCCCATTTTAATACAGCCCTCTGTTGTACATTTGCAAGTGCAGTAATCATTGCATTAAAACTGCTTTTCTTCTATGAAATAGTCCTCCTCCAGGATCATATTGTTATTTGTATCCTGGAGGACTGTCTGATATTCATTAATATTCATATTCTCTTTTTATCACAATGCCCTCCTAATTGCTAATTAGGTCCCATATTCCATCGCCTAAAGCATACCCTGAGCAGTTTTTCTCCTTAGTTCTTTAACCTAGATTGAAAGACACATTGTCCATATTCCATTTTCCACTTTATGCAAGATCAATATTAATCTATCGTTCCTTCCTCAGTCGGTCACCTCCACCTGATGGGCTACGGTGGATAACTTTTGCTCTTGTGACAAATTCTCTTTTATCCCTCCTGGGAAGAACTTTACTTGTCCTGGCAGTGAAATCTGGAGAGGGGCCCAATCTCATTTGCTTGATTGAAAGTGTAAATCTCTATGAGTGAAAGGACATGTTTTACTCAGAAATAGGTGGAGGATTAATTTTCGGAGTCTTTCACTGGAACATGCTTTTCAGAGACACGAGCTTTACAAACAAACAAGAACTAAATCTCAGGGAGGAGCTGAAATGATGTTTGGAGAATCAAACATAATACAGTCATGCATCATCTGTGGTTGCCAAGGGAACCAGCTTTGGGATCCTGTCAGCGGGATTCTTCAAAATCGTCAAAAGAGACACCACTGGTGTCTGCCAGTTAAGTCACCTACTGCTGTAAAGATCAATTTCTTGCTCCTTTTCTCAGGGGTAGTCAATATATTAGTTTTCTAAGAGAAAGAGAAATATCATCAGAAAATCATCGCCTCTGCAAGGTGGCTGCGATGCCATCTGTCCCAGCTAGCAGCACCTACACTCCCATCAGAGCAGCAGTGGGTGAACAGATACGGCACTTGCTCTGCAAAGCTTTCAGTTCTGAAAGTATTTGGGTTGTGTGCCTGACAGTGTAAAACTTCATGGATATATGGTGTTAAAAAACGTCATTGTTATGATCTCCAACTGTGTAGGTCATTGCTGATTTGCCCTGATCCCATCTGCTTTTCTCTTATAACTGTATATATGAGCTTCTGTATTTAAAATTCCATGTGCTTAGTATTTTAAAAAGAGAATTATTTGGGAATCTTGCTTCTTTTGTTGTTAACTATGCCTGGGTCAGTTAGCTGTGTTTGAACTAAGTTTGTCTGCCCACTTGCCACCATCTAGTGACCTATTCTGCTGTTGTCTTCATTTCTGTCACTCATTCAGCTTCCCACGACCCTGTCTCACTAACCTGCTCATCAAGCACTGCTCTTCATGCCACATTTCCTCTCCACTCTTCCCATTTTCTCTCTCTTTTTCTCTCTTTTCACAGCTTCTCTTTTTCCAGTAACCTTCAAATTTTTTTTCTTCCTCTCCTTTCCTTTCTTTTCTGTTAACGTATTTAGTACATGTCTTGATGGAGGTGATAGGCGAGAGTGAAGAATGGAAAGAAAAGAGGACAAAGAGAAGGTGAAAAGAAGGGCTGTATAACTTTTCAGGCTGGTAACTGGACTGTAGAAAGCTTAAGGAGAAGTTTGGACTGACTGAAGTTGAAATCTGTTACAAACCTATGTAGAGAAAAAGTGACATGGAAACACAGGTTGCTTTTGGGACTAGGACAGTGTGGTACAAAATAAAATGTTTATTTTTGGTACAAGCCCTTGGGTGAAATTCCTTCTACTGATCAGACAAAGAATAGCTTGAACTGAATGTCCTCTCTCTTAAGAGAACTTAGAAGTATGTCTTTAGTTATTATGGAGCAATTAATTTTTTATAAATCACTTACATAACCTGAAGATATCCTAGGAGGACTTTCTACCCTGCTGGTCAGGACAATAAGTGCACTCCTATGGGAAGATATCCCTCCTGGTGTGAATGTTTTAATTATCTTTACTAAGTGAAGCAGTGATGATGAGCAATTGAGATGTCTAGCCAACCCCTTGCCTTTTGTCTTTATCTTCTGTGATAGTGCTTAAAATGGTCTCCTGAAACAAGCGGCATCAGCTGTCCTCAAGCAGAGTAGAGATCAGCCCTGATTTTTCACTTCTATGTGAGTGTTCAAACGTCTGATCTATTGAAGAACCTTACCTCTACCCTTCTGGCAATTACATGGAACTAGTCACAGAATCACAGAATCACAGAATGGTCGGGGTTGGAAGGCACCTCTGGAAATCATCTAGTCCAACCTCCCTGCCAGAGCAGGGTCACCTAGAGCAGGCTGCACAGGACTGCGTCCAGGCGGGGTTTGAATATCTCCAGAGAAGGAGACTCCACAGCCTCCCTGGGCAGCCTGTGCCAGGGCTCTGTCACCCTCACTGTGAAGAAGTTTTTCCTCATGTTCAGGCAGAACCTCCTGTGTTCCAGTTTGTGCCTGTTGCCCCTTGTCCTGTCGCTGGGCACCACTGAAAAGAGTTTGGTCCCATCCTCTTGACACCTGCTCTTGAGATATTTATAAGCTTTGATGAGGTCCCCTCTCAGTCTTCTCTTCCCCAGGCTGAACAGCCCCAGCTCCCTCAGCCTTTCCCCAGAGGAGAGATGCTCCAGTCCCCTCATCATCTTTGTAGCCCTCTGCTGGACTCTCTCCAGTAGTTCCTCATCTTTCTTGAACTGGGGAGCCCAGAACTGGACGCAGGACTCCAGACGGGGCCTCACTAGGGCAGAGTAGAAGGTGAGGATAACCTCCCTCGACCTGCTGGCCACACTCTTCTTAATACACCCCAGGATGCCATTGGCCTTCCTGGCTGCAAGGGCACATTGCTGGCTCATGGAAGTCCTGAAAAACCATTTTTAGGATGACTTGACAAATTCTTCTCTGGAGTTGCAAACTGAGTATGGAAAAAAGATTTGCTCTGAAGTTTTGTGATTTCTGAAATCTACTTTTCGGACATGTAAGGGACAAATTTACAATTAAAAATAAAAGAAATAAGGAAATAAAACAGAGAAGCATAAATTGTACCTGACCCACCCAGTACAAGTTTCACTCTTGCATTGCTCCCATCTCTTTCTACTATCTGTTCTTGGGAATAAAGGGGCAGGAACTGACATTTATCTTCACTTATTTTTAGCCACCTTTTCCACACTGTATAATAGTGCTGGGAGCAATGACGGTTTGGTATAAGGAGTCTGAAGCTGTTTGAAGTTATACAGGCTTACACAACGTGCCTTTTCTCTGATTCCTCTCTTGATCTTCTCCTCCAAGCAGAGGTTGAGAGAGGATGGATGGATGCTCTGGACTTCACTATTCAGGATTCCAGAGGCCGCCCTAAATGTACCCTAATGTCAGCTTTCAGCTTCTGGGTGCCATTACCTGAACTGTTTATATATTGTTTGGGGCAGGTGGGGTTGGCATATTTTTTAAATAGAAAGTAATTGCAGCAAGAGGACTGAATTTTAATGGGCTGTTCAGAGCAAGGTGCTACCTGGGGTGGCTCCTGGATGAGCTTTGTGACAGATTGAGCCTGCACATAGCTAAAGCAATTTTTCCCCCCACAACAAGTAGGGCTGTATAGATTGATGTTATCACTATGATACAGAATTTAGACATTTGTAGAATGACTGATCTCTCCATTGGCAGAGTGTGGTTAAGCGTAACAAACAACAAAATGGATGCTTATCTTTTAAGAAAACCTGCACAGCACAACCTTTGATGTTTCCTAGGCAGGACCTTAGAGGAGTTATGTGGCCCTTAGATTACTACAGCTGAACAGGAATTTTCTGTAGTGACCCTATGATAGAAATTGCAATGTCTGCAAAAGTAAAATTTTCCTTAGGGAAATACCAAATATGACGGTGGGATGCATTAGAATTCTGTTGGAGGGAAACCCTCATGAGAGTTTATTTGAGATACTGCGTGTAGTTTTTCAAGAAAGCATGCACAAGAGTGATGACTTTAGGCAGGAATAAGGGCAGAGAAGGATCACAAAGAAATTGAAGAAGATATTTTACAATGCAAGGCTGAAAGCATGCCTTATTTATCATAACTAAAGCAAGACCAATATATATGATAGTTCTTTTTAAATGAGGAAAGGAAAATAACAACATAAGCTAAGGAAAATAGTTGCTTTGGATAAATTTAAACTGGAAATTCTGTCACTGAGGATATGGAATGGATCTCTCAAAGAGATATTAGAGGTATTAAAGAAGGTGACTACTGTAAGGCAGATTTTGATGTTAGCTATTAAAAGGAGCTACGTGACCAAATGTAGTCTATCCAGGATGTCAAGCGTACTTTATTTAAAATAGATTGAGGTCTCCCGGGAGTCAATATAGTGGAAATAGAACATAAAAAAATAACAAAGCAAAAGAAAATATTTTGTACTCTGAAAAATTTGTGGTCTGAAATGACAACCTTAATGCATCACGCTTTTGAATCAAATGTTTCTTGAATGTTATTGTTATTCCGAATTACAGATTTATAATATATAAATATATAATTATGTATATATTAACATATATGTGTATCCTTTTATTCCAATAACTGATGGAAACCAATATGAAGTATCAGTGCTTCCTGTGAAGCAGAAAATCCAATTTCCTCTGGACTGTAACAATTGCACAGTATTTATGTGACTTGGGCATCAAAATTACCTTGAAGTTACTCTCTTTTCAGCTGCTAATAATTAGCTATAGGGCTTTCTTACCATGAATGCTGTTGATCTGTAACTTTCAGTTTCTTAGCAGAACCTTAGAAAGTGGGAGCTAAAATCTGTGTAAATTTTCTGACCTTTTTTGTCAAGTTTGCGACTTACTATCGATATTTGTGTACATAGATTGTATTTAATTTTGTCAATATGGCATGACCCTAAGAATCTTTCAATCACCAGGCAGAAGAGGAAAAGAAACAGTGATGACTTGTAGCCTGAAGATTTGGGGTTTGTTTAAAACAGAACCAAACAAAACCATCAACAATAAAAAAATAAAACGACCCCAAACAACCAGCTAACCAACCAAAACTCCTATTGGTAGAGATCATGAGTTGGCTTATTATTTGCTTTTCAAAAGTATCCACAGTATCATGGGACCTGCTGTAGGCTGTGTTTAATAAATTTCCATTACTTTTTAGAGACAGAAAGCTCTATCCAGAGAACTTTGCAACAAATTTATCTTACTTGTTGGTTTGGCTTTTATCTCACTTTGATTATGAACAAAGTCTGAGAAAAGAAATAAACAAAAATGGACTGTAATCAACATGAAAAGTCCCGATTTTAATGATTTTTCCAGGGTGTGTAGAACACTGAAATATTTGAATGGCACTTAATATGTATGCAAGCATTTAAAGTCAGTAGATTTGTCATGTGCTTAAGTAGTATTTAGTTATCAGCCGACATGTCTCTTGTCAGTGTATAATCCTCGGTTTGTTGTTAGTTTGTTTGTTTGTTTTAAATCCTTTTTGATTACACTTTCTTAATCAGGTAATTGTTAAATTGATGACTTTTCCCATTGACCCTGGCCCTTCTAACTTTTTTCCATAGGTGAAGATTCATAGTTTCATAATTTTGACTTGTTTGTGTCATAATTAAATTTTGTATGAAAATGTCATAATTCTGCATCACCCAGCCCTCTTTCTAGGGAATGAAATACCTATCAGACACTCTAGGAGCTCTCTGTCCTCCTTTATTTTAAGCAGAGGAAGCTTTACTGCAAATCTGAAACTATGGATGGTTAGTTAAAAGCTTCTTAAAACAACTGATTATTCTTAGGAAATTCCAATCTCAGTAATTTATTCTATCTTTGTCTTTATTGAGATCCAGCTCTCCTGACACAGCAGGAGAAAAATACCCTTTCTCTCTTTGTTAAACAAAGTAGTTTGTATCCATCCTCATATTTAGCTTGCTCGTTGAAGAATCCAGCTAGTAATCCTCTTTCCTATTTTTAAACATAATTAACTTGTTTTAATTGAATTGAAAATTCTAAATAAATGTTCATGAATATTATCCTCTTTTTGCTTTGTCAGGACAAGTAAAATTCTTACTTGCTTCACTGGCTGCAATTCTGGGCTGTAACTGAGTACAGCTGAGCTGCTTCTGGTTTCAGGCAGACTTTGTACTCACTACTGAATATGATCATTGCTAATAGTTTGGAAACGTTTCTGGTTGCCAAATGGTAGGGTCTTCAGTCATAAATGAACTATTTTTGGGGCAGTGAAATGCCACTGAAATGTAAACTTGTTACAGAAATTATTGCAAAGTATGTTGGAAAGTAAGATAGGCTGGAACAGTACGGACGAGAACTGGATAAAGTGGAGACAGTATCTTTGCTCTCTCTCTATTCCCTTCTCGTGGCTGGAGGAACCTACACCAGCCTCTTGCTTGAGGAACAACAATTTAACACTTAATGAACAGGAAAAAAAGACAAGAGATGAATCCAGAGACAAAGAACAATAACCCCTTTATGGGACCGGTAAATGTAGATGTCTTTCCTTTAGTTAGTGACAGTCTCAATACTCAGTCCCAGGTCTGAAATCCACAGAAGGTACCTATAAGGCACCATTACAGATCATGGAGTGCTCTCTGCTGACATTATTTATGGAAGTGGAATTTCTGGATACCTCTCTAAGATACACCTATACAAAAGGAAAAATCAATTCTCCTGTTGTGTGTTATAAACAACTTACTTGGATAGTAGAAGATCATACAAATACGTACAGGGACACAGATAGATCTAATAATATGGCAGGGCCATGAATATTCTTTAAAAAAATTTGAGTGATTATTTGAGATTATGATCTAACAACAAGTTTAGGAGGCACAGAAATTAAACATTAGTAGATAATTGTCTTTTTATGCAGATAATTATGCTGTACTTCTCACAGGAACCACAGACTTAAAATTCAGAAAAGGCAAAACATTTTTCAATGGAATACCTCTCTCTCTCGAAACGCACACACATCTGTGCACACACACACATGTATCTATATTATATCTATATAGATGTTTTGCCTTCTGCTGCCAATGATCAAAGCTAGAGAATCTGAATATTGTGTAAAGCTTTATAAAAGTGTTCATAACTGTGGCAAAATACTGGATATGACATTGCATTTTTTCCCTCAGGTTTTATGTTTGTTTGGTTTTTTTTGTTTGATATTGCTCAAATGAAATCAAAATCAAAGCAAAACCTGTAAACATATGAAATGACCAGAAACAAGAGTCTTGCCCATTCTTTTAGTTGGAGTCATCAAGGTAGGACATTAACTCATCAACAGCTGTTATTAGCCTAATCTACATTGAAAACACCTAACCCTGAGACGAGGCACATAGGAATACATAACCACAGCCAGGGGATTGAGACGGAAGTAAGTCAGGAGTTGAGAAGAACTGCCTGTGCCATGTACCACTGCACGGTTCACAAGCTGCACAAATTAAGTTTCAGGCCACTCACAAAAGCCTAGCATTTAGCCTGCTCCGTGTAATATCATCAGAGAAATTGTTTCTTGCCTGTGTGCACTTACACTCAAGCAAAACACGCAATACAAAACATGTAATACATTTTGTGGTTACTGGAGAAAGGAAAAAAAGAGAAGGCAGGTAAGTGAACTGTCAGTCAAACAGAGGCAGCAAGATCTGGCTGTTATTACTTTTGTTACTGATACCATTACATCTGCCAAGTTGCTCCTATTCTTTGTGCTCACTCAAGGGTAAGGGAGCTTTAAAATGAAAATAGGAATCTGGACTGCATATTAAAAACTGCATATTTATGTGCCTGTTTGTGTTTGCCTCTTCTATCCCTGGTTGATCTTTCTTCCTTGCAAACATTTCTCTGCATATTTTTAATAGCAAGTTTTGGTGAAAGCATTGACAGAGTTTATTATTGCCTTGCTTCTGAAAAGCAATGGTTATAGCTTGGAGCTAAGTAATTTTCATTGCATCCTGTTGAAGATGTTTAATTAACATGAATCAAAATAAACAGCAAAGCAAGTATATGATGTTTTATCTGCTTAGATGTGTGCATGTGCTGTAACTTTTCCTACACTAAAGCCATATGGGAAGACAATCTTACTAAAATAAGTATCAAAATGAAAAACTAGAGGTGGCTACATGTAGTGTGGATTTTTTTTTTTTTCTGAAAAAGATCACATGTATAGAAAAATATGTGAATTATGATTAATTATTTTTGTTCTTTGCACAGTATAGGTACCAAGCATTTGTTTTTACTTTTGACCAAAATACTTTTATTTCAATGAAAGTGGCACAACGCCTTATATTTAGTGCACTGCTGCAGCTAAATCTGTACTGCACTGAAACGTGCGGGGCAGCCGGGAAGTGAAAGTGATCTAGAGGTTGAAACGTGAAGCTCCTGAGAGTAACTCGATTCAGGAGAGGCTCCCCACTACCTCACCTGGTTCACTTCTGATGCCTTAGTTGGCCTTAGTCCATCAGGTAAGCAAACTTGAGAAAAACGTGCTTTGTTTTTTTTTTCCTTTGTGAATCTACTAGATGCTGTCGTCTTGGGCTATTTAATGTTCCGATTATCACAGTTTTGTAATATCACTGTATCATAATAAAGTATGAGTGCTTTGTTATTCTAATGTCCCTTGTTTGTTCCTGTTTTCATTGTATCTGGGACAGGAGCTGATCTATTATAATCAATATTGTGTAGGAACATATAGATGTCTTCATGGTAGCACAGTGGTTTCCTTACAGATTTTTTTATTTCACTTGGACAATGAATGAATAAACACTTTCTCTGCTGTGTTTTCTAATTTTTCATGCTGAAGATTCATACTGATTTACAGCATGCTCTTTTAGATAATTTTCTTGTAAGATTGCCTCTATTATCAGTGATGCTGTTAGAGATGATACTGTAGATGAGGCTCAGGTGGCTGCCATGTCTTGTCAGCTGGTCTATGCTGCCAGCATGGAGACTGGGGCTGCATCGTAGCATTTGTCTCCCCATAGTTTTGATGGTTTCTGTAACTGGGAGTGGTTTGGTGTGGGTTTGGGTGACTTGGTGCCATAGGAAGCCACTGATGCACAGAAGAGCACCTGAGCTGCTCTTAATCGAGCCTGAAAAACTGGAGCATCCCCCAGAGCAAAGAAGCTTTGCTAGTCTGTGTTAATATAATCTTTGTAGCCCCATTTCAGAATTTACTCACCATTTTCATTTGTGACTTTAGCTCAACTGTTAAAGCCCAAAGTGAAACACTTGATCTGCTCCCCCTCCTGCCCACCACTGCACTTGCTAATATTGTTCATAAAAATACAGGGGTTTTCTCCACATTGCTCTTGAAGGCCCTCAATATTTCCCATGAAACTGGAGGCAGATATTTTCCTGGCCTTGACAGAACCACTTCTAGGCAGTGAAGAATCATTCCCTCTGCAAAGATCTCATTTCATGGCTGAGAGAAACCCTTCTAAAAGTTACGCCATCTGTAAAATATTCTTACCTTAAACTCTCCAAAATAACGAATTAGCCCTTTTTAACTTTGTGGGGATAACACAGGGGAAGCTATTTTACGTTTCTGTCTTGGGTTTTTTTTTATCAACAGTGAACATACAAAATCAGCTTGGGTGTTAAGAAGAGAGCTATTGAAATTAGGAATGCAAAACATACAAAAGCAAATATTTGTAATACCACTTGTTGTGCATGCATTGAAATAGATTATGCAGCAAATGCCCTGGGTTTGCTTTTTTTATGAGCTATATCTTCTGTTTTGCCTAATATGAAACTACTGTTTTGGAATCTTATTGAGTAGTTCTTTGTACCTGTGGCCATAATAAACAAACTGAGAATATTAATGAACAAATTTATTACTAGATTGCTACATACATTTGTTGTCCACACTCTTGGGCTACTTCATGCTCGTTGGATGCCTGGTTATAAATGGAAGCTGCACTGCAGTAGACAAATACTAAAAAGGGGATGGGATTATTCCGAAAATGAAATCAGGAAGAATAATGCGGTTGGGTTGGCAAAAACCATGCTCAGAGATTTTTCTCTTTTCAGTTAAGATTCATGATAACTGAGTAAAGAAGCTCATGTGGAGAAGATAGTGTAAAAGAACAGAGAAAGAGAAAAACTTGTTTTGTCAAAATGTCTGCATCAATCCTATTGTAGTTCTCTGTTAGCCTACTGATCAAGTATTAGTAAGACTTTCTGAGCTGACTGTACACGTTATTTGACTAAAGACCCTTTTTCTTGCTTTATAGTATCCAGTTATTTTCACTGGAAGCAAAATTACAGCTGTTAAACCCTTAAATTTGTGGGAGAGAGGCAAAGATGGTTTTCAAGGTTTTTCTTAAGTAATTCTTATCATCTTTTGCAAAAAGAGAAGGGAAAGAAAAATCTTGATAAAATTGTGGAGGAAGATTGGTGGATGGCAAAAGAAGACAAATGCTAGGGCTATGTTTGGATACTTGCTTATGCTAATTTGAATATAATATAGGTTTTCTAAAACTGGTTTCTAGCTTGGCTTTTTTTGACTTTTCTGACATAATTTTGCGTGAAAACATTGATTGTGAAATGCTATAAGAGGTGCTGTCTGACACTTCACAGTCTTTCTCAGTTCCAGTAGCTACAGGCGCAGTTGCACTGCTGCTGGTTAAGGCATGAGTCAGCTGTACTGCATAGTAAAATTACATGGCAGAGTTAGGATGTCTTATGAGTTGACATTTCTAAGAAACACTAATGTGATTTATTTTTTAAGAGTTGACTGAAAATGCCAAGTTTTTAATATTGGAAAGTATAGCTGTGTGTTTAGCTCCTGGTTTTTTTGGGGGGGTCAAAGCTAATTTTTCTGTTGCCATTTGGTTTTGCTTTGCACATTGAGTGCATATTAAAACTGCAACTCTTCTCATTGGCAGTTTCCAGAAGAACCAGTGAATGTCTGCAAGAGGTGCTATAATGAAAGTTGTTTGGTTTTAGTGTATATTTTTCCCCCCTAAACTTCTACAGGTTGATCTTGGAAGAGCACTCATTTGATTTAAGGCTGTGTTCAGTTTTATGCTGAACATCTAACAGCTTTCTTCTTTTTTTTTTTTTTTTTTTCTGTCTCTTTACATCTAAACAGATTTATTTCTTAGAAGAAGAAACAATTGTATAAATATCATATCAATACATTTTTGTGAAGTGCAAAAAAGCATATCCTCTCCTGATGTATATCTTTACATGTATTTCCAACACAACCTGAAGACTGTAGTCTTATTGGTTGTTGTTACTGAGTGTTGATTTAAACCACATCTTGATGGCAAACACAAGTGATTTCTATTCAGTCTCATAAATATGCTGGAGGTTCAGCTTACCAAATAGGAACTCATGTCTTTATGTGGGAAGTGGGACACATTTAAATAATAAATTTGATTTTACATTTCTCAATGCAGTGAACTTCTGTCCAAGTCAGTGTGTTCCAATGAATAGCAGTAGAGTTTCTATTTTTAAGGTGTTACGATTAATTTTTCTAACCAAGTAGGATTATGGGTTGCAAGGACTGTAATATTACATAACCAATTACCCTTTATTAGCTGGCTCTGTGTGAAAGACTTTTTGGATGGAGTACAATGTAAATATTAGCTTCAAAAAAATGAAATAAGGCGGTATGATCAGAATAATAAAAAACTCAGCATAAAAAGCATCAGAACAAGATAATTATAGTGTCATTTTTAGTAATTTAGTGTCAACAATAAGTTATTATTTAATGTTCTTCAGAAATTGGATTGTGCATCGTGAAAGAAATATATAGTCATCAGAACAGAAAACTGGAGTGCAAGAAAATGGAGGAAAGTATATATACATAGGCATACTTCATTAGGAATTTAATCATGTTGTATTTGCATAAGCTAACTTGATGTTGTACCTTACTGAAAAGAAGAGTTCTAGTCAATAGAAAAGATCTGTGAGTTTTCTGCTTGAAAAAAAATTGAGAAGTGGCATTAACATATGTATTTGGTAACAAAAGCATGAGTCCATGTGGAGACTGAAGAAGAGGTGGGTAAACATGTGAAGTACTAAGGTTGGCCATGACCTGCTAACATTTTAAAGGCGATAAATGCTGTCAGATGTTTTAAATATTTAGTTAAAATCTGCTACCCAGCATACACAAAAACATTTTTCGAGCCTGGCTATGCCTCGTGTACTTGCAAATTCCTGGAAAGCACTCAGCAACGTACCTGCCAGTGCGCTCGGGCTTTCGTGGCTTAGCATCGCAGCGGCTTGGAATGGGGGGGGCATGGCCATGGTGGAGGTGATTATGAATCTGTTCAACTAAAGCTTTAGATTTATGCAATTGCATTCATCTGAATGAAACATCAGAGATGATACTCTATGATACTTCGGAGCCCGGTGTAAATATTTGTCGTCTTCTGGGCAGCTTCCCAGGTTTTGCTAATGTGCAGGTACAAAAAGGTGGGAGGGGTATAGCCAGTACAGTTGATCCAAACTGGCCAAAGAGAGTATTCCATGCCATAGACGTCATGCTCCCTCCCTCCCTCGCTCCCCCTCTCTCTCTCTGGAATTTGCTGTTCTGAGGTCACTCTTGGTTTTGCTCCATGATGGCTTCTTGGGACAGGCTACATCAGTCATTGCGTCGTCAGGCAGTGAGAAATTGTGCATAGTTTGTTTTGTATATTCTATTATCATTATATTTTTTAATTATTATCATTATTAATATATACTATTATTATTATCTTTTTCTTTGCTGTCTTAGTGAACTGTCTTTATCTCAACCCACGAGTTTTCTTTTCTTTCCAATTCTCCTCCCCATCCCACTGGAGAGGGAGGGAGGGAGTGAGCAAGCGGCTGTGTGGTACTTAGTTGCCGTCTGGGGTTAAACCATGACAAGATGTCACTGTGAAATATAAGAGGAGTATATAATTTTTTATTTGCATACCTTCAATCTGGAAGTTTTACAATTGAGATAAAAACTGTAAATGACGAAATCGAAGTAGAAAATAGTATTCTAGGGTTTTGGGGAATCCTTTAGCATAGGGCTAAACTTACAAACTTTTGGTTTGTAACCAAAAGAATTGGCCAACAACCAAAGAACTGGCCAAGCTGCAAAAGAATTTTACCAGAATAAAAATTGTCTTGTTGATTTGTGTTTAGGTAGACACAGATACATAGTTATAATTATACTCCCAGTGTTCATGTACAAGGAATGAAGTGAGAGGATATTTTACTTCACTGGTGGATACAACAGTTAAAAATTGAATTATTTTAAATACAGTATGTTGTTCAAATCAAAGTTGAACATTAACTTTCAGGTTTCATCTATTAAAAAAAAGAAACAAACTGCAGTACTTTAAAAAATAATTGTTTATAATAAAATATTAAGATCTTTCTTTATAATGTTTTCAAAATATTTGTTACTGAAAGGATGCTTATGGTTAATTAAACAAATGTGTGAGGTTTTGGTTTTGTTATGAAACTTTTTTCATAAATGAACTTTTCTTCCCTCCAAGGAAAACTCTTAGAAATGGAAATTGGTAAGTCTTGAACAGCTACATTTCAAAGTCTTATTTTTCACAGCAAATATTACCCACTACACTACTGTTTTAACATAGACCCATGCATTTTGATAAATGAAGTTTGATATTGGGGTGCAGAGAGGAGGACTATGATCAGTAATGTCATCCATTTACACAGTACACTCTCCTCTTCTTGCTTTAAAGTCTGATGGATTTTCAGCAGTCTCATATACAAGATGTTTTAAAATATGTCATGTGGATCATTTTAACATATTCCAAACTGCACATTCAATTAAAATTAAACTGAAGCAATGAAGTCACAGCTGCTCTGCTGCCTGAAATAAAAACTAGAAAATTACTGAGCTAGAGCTGTTCGTGTTTAGGGGATGCATGTATAAACAGAAGAATCCTATCTTCTGTCTCTGAATGTTCATACATCTTTTGTTCATCTGCAGACCACAGTGAATACTAATCTTGAAACCAGTAATTCACTTGTTTCAAATACATTCTTCATAGTTCTGGAAAGGTAAGAACTTAAAAAGAGAGGGAATAAATTTCTGTCGGCTATATGTACCTCCAAGTTCATGAATTCCATTAAACCGACACCACATTTATAAATGAATCTATTTAAAAGAATCTCCAGTTTTGTGTATAGATTTCTTTTTGTTTTATACTGCATGTGAGGAGATTAAAAATAAATGAGGCAATATGGTAATATTTTCATGTGTCCTAGCAAATCTAGATTCTAGTTATCTATTTCAAAAGTGACCAAGGGCTAGATCATTAAATGCTGTGTACGTGCAAATCGGTGATTTATGTAAGTAGGCATTCAGAGATATTTATGCATTTAACATTTGATAAAATGCCTTTACATGACTGGCATTTATAAGGACTTATGCCTTGTTTATTTGCTGTATAAATGTATAATGCTGTAGGGATATTATTTCAGCTAGTTATCTTGGGTAATGAAGTCATAATAGTATAATCTTGAATGTGTGCTTTAAAAAATAGAGGAAATATTGTCCTGTTCCCAGATACTGCGTTGTTAATATTTGTATTATTAGCTTAGTTTTTTAGTGGTTTGCTTGGCCAAGGGAGAGGGCTGTCCCCAGGAAGATGATCACTCTTCTTCCTCCTGCTGCAAAAATGGCAGAGACTCTACTGGTGTGTGAGCTGGTGCCCCAGCAGAGTAGGTGAGAGATGAGCCAAAAATACCAGAAATCTCGATTATGCTCTTTGGAGGAGCTCGGTGGTGACAGATCCAGTGGCCTGAGGTTGCGGTGCCTGGTGGCGGGGGCTTGCAGGCCGGCATTTTTCCATCCAGGTAACTGGCCATTATGACGTGTAAATTTTTTTTGGACAACAGCTCCTCTCAAAAAACAACTGCTAGGTCTCTTTTGTAGGAATCTAGCCTCCATGTTACACTTTGTCATATTGTCGTTAGTGCGCTGTTATCAGATACTAAAAATGAAAGGTAAGTGGCTTGTCAGCTCAACATGTGAGGAAAAATATAATTATTGTGATAATGCAAACACCTCTTCTCACTTTCTATTACTCTAGTTTATAGCCTTAGTGAATTATTCAGTGAGAATTGACTTCCCCCTACCGCACACACGTTTGAAACCTGCCAGTTGCATCATTGGATATCAGCAGTCAATTTTTCACACTTAAATTGATTGAAACACATTGACACCTGTGCACCTTCATTTTTTTTAAAATACTGCATGCATGGATAAATAACTTGCAGGGTAAAAGACAATTCTCAGTAACACTGAACTCCAGGCTTGTCAATTAATTTTGGCATCCCTGGGGAATGTTCTAATGTCTTTCAGCCTAAGTCTTTGTAATAAAGCTCTGTGTCACCCAGCATGTTGATGACAGACTGTGCACATCTAATTGGCAAGACCCTGTATCTGCTGACTCTACTAGCTATAGGTATTTTATGTGAAGGATGTAACACAGAACTCATATTAAAATACAATGTGTGCCATAATGTGGTACATAAAAGCTCTACTCTGGAACCAGGACCCTGTGGTGATGAGGACTTTACATATAGAAAACCAAATAGCCTGCAGTGGCTTTAAGGCTTATGAATGGTTCCTTCCTAGTGGCACAACAAAAGAAATAATGGTGGTGGTTGGGTTTTTCAGCTCCAACCTCTGTGGGCACAGCAAGCGTTAGAGCACTGTTACTCCTTCCTGTACAGAGCTCAGCTCAAGTCGATCAGGTCTCAGCTTGGGATGCCCCAGTCTAGTACTGATGAGCCTCTGTCTTTGAGGAACCTCTGCCATGTTTGTATAATATTGTATGCCTTTCTATCAGCTGTTTGTAGTTTTCCCTGTCTTTACCATGGTAATGCTTTCAGTTCCAGGCAGTTCTGCACCTCATGTTCTTCTGTCTCCCTGACTCATTTGTTTGCATGAAAATCATGTCATCAGCCATCCTTCAAAGAACAGATATTTTTTAATTCCATCTACAAAGATCATACATGGTTTCATTTCATCTGTATTTTTTTTCTCTATCAACTTATATGATACTCCAAACATGTCTAGGATCCAGTTCAAAAACAAGGTAAGAATGGCCAAAGTTCAGTGTGAAACCTGCTTAATATTCTACCAATTCTCACAGAACATAGAATGTGAACACAGAGGTTTTTTATCTTTTTTCCCTCCATAATACTTCCCTCCAAACTGAATCAATTTTGTGAAAGAGATTTTGAAATGTTTTTAAGGTCATTCTTATATGTTACTATTACCTGTTGGGGTATGTACTCCTCGTGCAGTAGTGTCTGTACTTTATGCTACTTTGGCTTATAACTTTTTGCTGAGAACTGGTTGTCATCTGCTGACAAATATTTTTCATCCATTTTGTTTTCCTGGTACTGATGATAAACTTCTGTTTCTGTAATTGCTGAGACTAGCAAATAACTTGATGTTGTTAAGACTCTTACTGTTAATTTGACATCTATCTACTCCTTTCTCCCCTCTATGTCCTTTTACGCATTTTTAGGCAATGTATTGACTGTTTTGGCAGACTTCAATGTCTTTGTTGCTGTGTTGTTTGTTACTGCAACTTAACTATTATTTACTTGTTGTGTCTTGGTGATGCTGGTCATATCCGTGCTTGTCTTAAAACCTGGCCTGGTCAGGATTGGACGTTTGGATAAGATGAAGCTTTTGCAACTGTGATTCCCCCTGTGCTTGTAATATCTGTTCAGCATTTCCAGAAGTTCTTGGGTCGCCTGTTGTATCATTCCTATTTCTGGTCTGATCATGATTCAACCTGGATTAGGCTCCCACCCATTAAACTTTGGGAGACAGCTTGTGCCTACATTTAATGCTGAATTAAACACTTTTAATTCCCTCTGTAGTTAGTTGAAAAATGTTTAACAAGTCTCTAGACAAAGATTGTGTTTTCCTTAATCTGCCTTCATTGACTATTACACAACATGAAATGGTTGAAGAATTTTGCTTTACTTGGTGTCTTAAATATAGGTATTAAGTTGGGCACACTGGATTCCATCTTTACCATATGCTCTCACATTTTTATATCACGTCTGTTTGGTACCTCGGGTGGCTGCTGAAGCCTGCTCCTTCCAAAACTTTTGCCTGTCCAAATTTTGTCTGTCCAGTGGTTTCATCGGTGCTTTGTGTAATATTTTTGTCTTCTGTTCTTCTAGTGTGTTGTTTTCTTTTTTTTTTTTTCTTTCTTACTTTGGCTTCTTTACAGTCTTCTTGAAATGACTTTATTCCATTACTTGTTTATTGAAGGCTTCTGGTAATTTCTCTTACCAGGTTTTGAACTGCTTTCTTAAATATTATTCATCTGCTCTCCAGTAAAACCTCTGTTATCACAAATTGAAGCCTTGAAATGTTTTCCAGTCATCAACTCACAGGCCTTCTAGCACATCAAAATTAAATTTGGCTTTGTTTGGGTTTGGGAAAAAAAAAGTGTCAAGATTTTCTTTGGATATTAATGGACTTTTTTGCATAGGTAATTTCAGCCACAGCTGCTGTTATTTCAGACTTCCAGCAGTTGACCATATATGACTTTCAGTGCTAGTGATGATCAGGATGATGTTACTGGTTTTCCTTTTTATTTCTAAGTTTGATAACTTAATCAGGCACCACTGTTTAAGAAGGAGTATCCCACAGATCTCTCTGCACTTGTAACAGTCTTTGTGGAATGTACAGATAGTGCTGTTCATATAGAAAGAGGGAATAAGGGAGAAGGATTTTTTTCCCTCTATTTTCTGGCCTAAATAAAAAGCTCTCTCAAACACAATTGAAGGGGAAAAAAACCCCACAAAACCCTTCTGGGCTTATATTTAATTCATTTTAGGTGAACTTTATACAACTTTTTATACTGCTGAATTGCACATTTTAAAAATCTCGTAGTTTGTATATTTACAGCTGAATATATTGCTACTTAATGAGAGAGAGTCAAGATGATTGAAATGAACAAATTAAGGGGTTATTTACTATTAGCTAACTTACTTTTAACTGAGATAGAAAGTATAATATTACAGTTCCATGTTAAGGTTCTAAATTTTAGATCAGTGCATGGGAATGTGTGAATTGTATCCACATATAAACTGACTGAAATATACACCAAAACTGTAGTTTTAAGCATCTAAAGCCTGTCTTTGTTAAAGTTTACATATACTGGAAACTGCAGCAAAAGATAAATTCTGCAGACAAACTCCTGTTGGAAAATTATGCAAGTATTTTCTATCCGGTCCACTTCAGAAATAAGTAATTTCAGACACGTCACCAGATTTGGTTACTCCTGTTTCAAAATACTTTTGAATGTCTAGGCATTGATGAAATGGGGAATTTATATAGGAAAAAAGCGATGCAGAGAGAGAGTACATCAAAATAAACATTTCAAAATGATGAAAATTAAGTTATTCAATTGTCCGAATTCATTCATTTAATCAGATTCTGGAAATTTGCCCATTCAGAAAAGATAAAATCTCACAGGCTTTTTGCAAGACGGGAGGAGTAGTATTATGCATCTCTTCTATTAATTTCATTGAAACCATTTTGCACATGTAGTGTACTTGGCCAAATGTTTTCACATGCACTTCCACTTTCTGATGCAGTCCATTTGAAGCAATATGCCATCAAACCTTAGTATTTACTCTAGAAAGTCCTTAGAACAAAAGCGATTCATGACATAGCTATTATTTTATGATACTTCCTGTACTGTCTGAAGTGATAATGTGATTCAATTTCAAAGGACATTATACATGAGCTGGTGATTGCAGAAAATGTAATTTCTTTTTGATTCATGAGCATAAAATTATGCATTTTTCTTATAGCCTTTTACACCATTCTTTATAAATGTGATAATTTTACTAAATTTTAGTTAACAATGCTTGGTTGGATATGGCCTTCCATTTTCAAAATAACTTAGAAACATGCACTGTTATGGATAGGCAATCTGCAAAGTGAACACTGGTGCGTTATGTCAGCGCGGTACCTCAGGGGATGTATCACCTACGCTCTTACTGGAGTACATTAACACAAGTCAAACTTGTCAAGGGTTATTACCACTGAGCATATTACTACTTACTGGGAGAGAGTCCAAGATGATGAAAACCATAATGAGCATATTATTTGTTAATAGCTGACCTGTTTTTAAATGAAAGAAATAAGAGGAGCCATTAAAGAAAGTTCCATTTTAAAGTTACTAATTTAAAGTTGGGACATGGGCATTTACGTCTATATTGCGTCCATGTACAAACTGCTACAAATATATGAGAAAATGGCACCTGTGAGCTTTTACCTTGCAAGCCCTTCCTTCTAAAGATGCTTTCAGACACAGAATCTCATTGAAGTCCAAGATATTTGACATCTTACAGTGGAGACTAACAACAGGTTCCCATAAAAGTAGATCCACGTCCTCAAATTTAGCTTCAGATCCTTAAAGCTTAACTTAAAAAAAAACATAACTTAAAACAAAGATTATGAATTATTTTAGTGATTGCTGAGAAAGACTTATACAAGATATAACAGTTAGTAATAGATATTTCAATTATTTAATTATTATTTGAATATGAGTGAATGACAGTAAAATAGCTTATTAATGTTAGTTGCATAAGTGGGCAACCTCCTCTTTGAACTCTAAGAATGCTGGATTAAGCCTTATGTGGAATTATATTAAAAATAACAGAAACATACATTGTATTTACAATTCATGTTTTATTGCTGTATGTGTTATCTCTAATATCTATAGCACAAAGGTTAAACTGAAGCAAGATTTTAGGATAAATCCTTTTTGTTCTGCTCTTAAAGTACCTAAGTTGCAGTGCATCAGTGGAGAATGCCTTCAGAATCCAGACGACTGGCAAAAGCTGAAAACACCAGTAGGTCTGGTTGGTCTCACTGGCAGCAAAATGTGCTTTTTGCATCTTACTCTTAGAACTAAATATTCAAGCACTGTAAGTATTTAGAGACGATGAAAAATATCTTGGCATACCAGCAGTACTCCACTTTCACCCTCTCCTCTCTCCACCCCAAGTTGTGGTCTCTTTGGTTTCCTTTTCCTTTTCCTTTTCCTTTTCCTTTTCCTTTTCCTTTTCCTTTTTCCTTTTTCCTTTTTCCTTTTTCCTTTCTCCTTTTCTTTCCTTCAGCTCTGCGTACGAGGTAGCTGGGGATGCGTGTGTGGGCTCAGAGGCTGCTCTGGGGTGTGCAGGTGGTGGGAGCTGCCAGGCATATGGCAGGGGCCATGGTGAATAGGGGGCAACCAAGTTCATTGCAGCCTTTCTTTCCCTTGCTGTAAACACTTTTTTACTCTGTCCAGTTGCCAGTTTTCAGAAACACTCAGAATTGCAGCAACATTTTAAATTTTGCAATGTGTCCCTCTCTATCACAGCTGCTTTGAAATTGAGCTCAAGAAGTACTGTGGAGAGAAAACCATGAGTGGCTGAATAAACAGCTCAGTCGCAGAAGCCTGTTCTCAGGATATGAAATTAATGAGTAGAAACACTTTCATTATATTTTTCTCTCCCCTGTCCACCTGAGGAGGGGGAGTGATAGAGAGGCTTTGGTGGGCACCTGATGTCCAGTCAGGGTCAACCTACCACATCAATGAAGAAATTTTTCCTAATATCCAATCTAAACCTCCCTTGGTGCAACTTGAGGCTGTTTCCTCTCATCCTGAAAGGAGGTTGTAGAGAGATGGGGGTCGGACTCTTCTCCCTAGTAACAGACGACAGAACAAGAGGAAATGGCCTCAAGTTGCGCCAGGGGAGGTTTAGATTGGACATTCGTAAAAATTTCTTTACCGAAAGGGTTGTCAGGCATTGGAACAGGCTGCCCAGGGAGGCGGTGGAGTCCCCATCTCTGGGGGTATTCAAAAGATGTTTAGACGAGGCCCTAAGGGATATGATTTAGTGGGGGATTTGGTAGTGATAGGTTAATGGTTGGACCCAATGATCTTGGAGGTCTCTTCCAACCAAAACAATTCTATGATTCTATGATTCTATCCTATTGCTTGCTACTTGGGAGAAGAGACCTACACTCACCTTGTTACAACCTCCTTTCAGGGAGTTGTAGAGAGTGAGAAAGTCTCCCATCAGCCTCCTTTCCTCTGGACTAAACAACCCCGGTTCCTTCAGCTGCTCCTCATAAGACTTGTGCTCCAGATCCTTGTCCTGGTTTCAGCCAGGATGGAGCTAGTTTTGTCTCCAGCAGCTCCTGTGTTTTGGATTTAGTGTGTGAAGAATGGTGACAGCACACTGATGTTGTTGGTTGCTGCTAAATGACCGAGGACATTTTGCAGTTTCCCAGGTTTTGCTAACGTGCAGGTGCAAAAACTTGGGAGGGGTAGAGCCAGAATAGTTGATCCAAACTGGCCAAAGAGAGTATTCCATACCACAGACGTCATGCCCTGTATAAGTGAGGGTTGGCCGGTGGGCCACTTCCCTTAGTGACTTAATCCTTAAGCTTCCCTTCGGGTTGCTTTTTGTTTCCCTGTTTCTCCTTTTTTTTTTTTTTTTTTGTTCGTTTGGGCCTCTTCGTTCATTTGTCTGTCTGTTTGTTCCCTCTCCTGCTCTCTCTGGAACTTGCTGTTCTGTGATAGCTGGGGGGGGATACCCCTGCTCCCTGGCTGCTGCTCGGGACGGGCTGTATCATAGAATCATAGAGTCGTTTTGGTTGGAAGAGACATCCAAGATCATCGAGTCCAACTGTTAACATATCACTACCAAGTCCACCACTAAACCATGTCCCTAAGTGCCACACCTAGACGTATTGGTTGTTGGGTGGTGAGAAATTGTGTATCGTTTGTTTTATATATTCTAGTATCCTTATATATATAATTATTATTATAATTATTAATATATATTTATATTTTTCCTTTGCTGTCCTGGTAAACTGCTTTTATCTCAACCCGTGAGTTTTCCTTTCTCTCTGATTCTCTGTGAGTGAGTGAGCGGCTGCGTGGTATTGGGTTACCATTTGGGGTTAAACCACAACAACCCTTCACCAGCTTCGTTGCCCTTCTTTGGACATGCTCCAGCACCTCAATGTCTTTCTTGGAGTGAGGGGCCCAAAACTGAACACAGTACTCGAGGTGCGGCCTCACCAGGGCCGGGTACAGGGGGACAATCACTTCCCTACTCCTGCTGGCCACACTATTTCTGATACAAGCCAGGATGCTGCTGGTCTTCTTGGCCACCTGGGCACACTGCCAGTTCATATTCAGCCGGCTGTCGACCAACATGCCCAGGTCTTTTTCTGCTGGGCAGCTTTCCAGCCACTCCTCCCCAAGCCTGTAGCGTTGCCTGGGGTTGTTGTGACCCAAGTGCAGGACCCAGCACTTGGCCTTGTTGAACCTCATACAGTTGGCCTTGGCCCATCGATCCAGCCTCTCCAGATTCCTCTGTAGAGCTTTTCCACCCTCAAGCAGATCAGCACTCCTGCCCAACTTGGTGTCATCTGCAAACTTGCTGAGGGTGCACTCGATCCCCTCGTCCAGATCATTGATAAAGATATTGAACAGGACTGGCCCCAATACTGAGCCCTGGGGAACACCACTTGTGACCGGCCGCCAACCGGATTTAACTCCATTCACCACAACTCTTTGGGCCCAGCCATCCAGCCAGTTTTTTACCCAGCGAAGAGTACACCTGTCCAAGCCATGAGCAAGCCATTCCTAGTTCAGAAATTCAAACAGAGGCTGTAAGTAGGGGTATCTCCACTCCTGAACAAAGAGGAAAGCTTACATGGACCAAGGGTTAGAAACGTGGTTATGGAGGCATAGAAGCTGGAGATCCTTTACAAAAGAGTTATCCTCCAACAGGAGCCAGGACTCTGTGCAACATAGATCCCGCTGATGGGAAAATTTCCATGCACAGTTTGATGAATGAAAAAGTGTGATAGTGAGCTGAATTATTTTTTTCTTTGTAGTGCATGTTTGATTGTGCATGTGTACATAGACTACTTTGTAAACGGTGATAAAAGTACTTGCTTGACTAAGCGGGTACGAGCTGCCCTCTGGAAGAGACTGAACTGGGCCTCTTTACACAAGGCTTGTCATAAGTGACTTCAGGGTGCCTTGGCTTACCGCCTATCATGACAGCGCTTCGCTCAGTACTCTAGAAGAAGTTGTCTCCTGGTTATGCACCAGTCAGGTGACTTCATCACCACCAAAATAAAAATGGTGTCCCTTTTTCTGCTTGAGGCAACCTAAGCTGGAGATTGCTGGAATTGCAGTCCTCGCGCTTAGCGAGGCATCTTTCAGCTCTTCATTTTAGATGTAGTCAAAATAATCATAGCTTAAAATGTGGCAGACTTTTATAATTCCTACTTACTGATTAAAACAGCTGTTGCATTAGTTCTGCTTACAGACTTTTAAACAAAAAGCAAGCAAACAAATACTGCCTTTGCTTTACCAGCTGAGGTTTGTCTGCACACATGAGAACTCAAAAACCCCAGTTGTTCTGCTTAAACTGCCAAATCTACACGTGCTTTGTATTTTGCTAAAATTCTGGTATTGGTAGTATCTCTTGAGAATATCCTAAATTGTATTCCTAGGTGAATTTTTTTATTTCTGTTGCCAGAACAACTATGGAATGGATGAAGTCAGCTGCTTCTGATTAAAATAGAACAGGTAATTAAAAAAGCATTCCATCACCAGGTTGGTAGCTACCCCCATTAGTCAGCCTTAGCATGGACGTATTGTTGTCATGTGTCTTTGCTGGAAGATGGAAGCAGTGCTGCTAGAGGCATGTCCGCTTTTCCAGCAGCGATGCATTGAGGGTGAAAATCAAAAGGGAATAAATGTTGTGTCCGGGAAGGCAAGTCACACTGTGTTTGTCTCAAATCAGAGTTTTTGATTCCTGGCTTTGTGTCATACAAAGAAGTGGCTTTGTGGAGAATTGACCTGTTTAGGAGAGAGCTGTCTGAAGTTACGAGTGTTTTTTTAAACTAAGTAGGATATCAGCTCCTGAAGACAAAGGGTGTATTGCTAATCCTGCGAGAAGTGCTGAGCTATTATGTCTTACAGAAGCCTCCCCCTTAGTGACATTTTGAAACATCACTTATTAAAAGATCTTTCGTTTAACCAATCGATGGGATAAAAAATTGTATTGAAACAAAGTGATGAGGAAAACAATCATAGCTTCTTGAGGGGAAATAATTAAAACTGTTTCTAGGGGAAAAGTACATACTGTGTATAAATATTTGACAGTTAAGTCGGACATATCTTTTGTACAGTTCGGATTGAATTGCCTTTAGCAATATATGCTGCAGGGCAAGCTGACAGTTATTCAAGCAAAAACAACTGTATGAATCATTGAAGGTAAGATGGGAGACAGGGATGCAACTTCCAATATTTTGCTATAGCTCCTCATTTGCAGGTTGCTGTAGTGTAAGGGAGATTGCCGCTAAGTTGTTACACTATTATAGTCTGCAAAAGTATTTTCCATGCATAATAAAGCAGGAGTTACCAAAAGTAAAAGATTTAGCAGGAGCAGAATGTTTCTAGTATACCTCTAAAAGCTTCTTTGAGTATTTGGGAGATTATCCTAAAGGGTCTTAAACACCGGGAATTGCAGTAATAAAACAAAATTTTACTGAAATCAATTTGAAGATGCTCATAAACAAGTACAACTTAATTTTACTAGAGAATTTGACTTTATCTAAACAGAAATACTAAATTTTTCAATTCCTATCTTTCTAGGAGTGCTCCAGTCAAATACTGACTTAAATGTTAATATTTTAAATTTTTTTCAAAGAAAAAAAAAATTTCTTCAAAGAAGAAAAGTCAGATCTATAATCTTACTGTTTTATCTCTCCCGAATAGTTAGATTTGCTCTGATTATACTTATTTATTGTCTGTTTCTGTGTTTTGAAAGGATGGTATTATAATTTATAAATTAGTTGTTGAATTTGGAAATGCAGGAGTAACTCTCTTGGAGAGGTGTAAAATTCTTTGAACAAATTTTACATGGTGCTTCATTAAGCTCTTAAGTGGAGAAAAGTGATAAACCAGCCTTGTTAACTGATGAACATATGTAAACAACAAAGTCCCAGCCTTGGGATATACAAAAATACCCAGCATAAAAAAAAATGGAAACAAAAAAGTTAAAAAACAAGAGCAAGGAAAGAGCCAAGCTGACTTTTGACTGTCCCATCTGAACCCGATATGAAATTTAATTCTTCTTTGGATGGAAAAAAGATATGCTAGTATCTTCAGTGTCCTTTGTATTTCAGTTTTACACAGCTCGGACAGAATAATATGATGGGTTCAAGTCCACCAGATCAAAAATTGGTGTATCACCCAAATGGCAGCTCATGGGATCAACCTCTTCAGTAAAGACTGAAAAGTGAGTGTAGAGGTCTCATGTCTGTAAACACATCATTTCTCACCATTTCTTCATCATAACAGCACAGGTAGGAGGAGGCCATTTGCAAAATCTGTGTCCGGATCCACATTTTTCTCAAAACTGAGGTAAGGTATAACCTGAAAGATCCATTTATCTAAATATTTCAGACCATCTGAAAATACTTGATGCACTGTAGTAAGTTAGGGCACTGCTGAGCAGTCGGTCCCTGTCTGGACCAGCACTGAAACCTCCATAGCACACCAGCAAGACAAATACAGAGCTGACGTTCTGTTATCTTCAGGAAAACCAAATTTATTCTTCTTCCCAGAGACTTCATAGTGATCGAAGGAAATGACTGGAGGAGCTTGCAGCTTTGAGTTGTCACAGGGAACGCTCACTGTCTCCTGCAACTTTTGTTGTACTTGAAGAGGCATATACACTTTTCAAATGGCTAACCAAGATCCTAAGTTCTTCAGGGAATAAACATGTTTTTTGTCAACATATTATAGCTCCATGTCCACTTGCAATGCCGTGTAAGCAAATAGTTACCGGAGCTCAAGGACTGTGTAGTAAATCTGGTAACAGACTTCCCCTTCCTCCACACAGAGTGACAGAAATTGTAGCCTGTCACGTCCTTTCAAATAATTTTACAGTGTACTGTTTCAGTCAACATTTGGCTGCAGACATCTTGATAAAATAAAGCAATAAAGCATAGCAATCATAAAACAAGAAAGCTTGATTAAAAAAACCCCAGGGTTTGGATAGCTGAGGCGCAGAATTATTGAGTTCTAATGCAAGAGTTTTTTAGGCTGATGCTTCAAATTCATCCACAGTCCCCATTTGGAATTTATTCCTTTACTAAGTGCTCTGTTTTCCATCACTCTCCTACCACAAACCCTAGTAATATAAAGAGGGGAAAAAAGGCAGGAAAAAATAGATTGCTTTTCAGTGGAAATCTACACTTCATTTTCATGCAAATGTACCTTCTCTGTGCATATTTGATAAGTTATTTTGCTCACAAAAGATTTTTCTGTTAATTGTTGTATCTGCCACTTACAAAATCTGTTTGCTAAATTACGAAGTCAGCCTTCACTGCGGGTGTACTGCCAGCCACTTCTTTCACAAAAGATCTTTAGTCTAATTGTTTTATCTGCTGCTTGCTAAATCTGCTGGCTAAATTATACCTTTCACTGAACTTACTTACACCAAAACCTTCTCAGGAAGCCGTTAGTAGTTACTGACATACAAAGTAGCTTATACATCTTGGATTGCGTGAGAGGGTCTGAAAGATGGGTGTACAAACACCGTGTCAGCCAGAAAGACTGCACTAGAACCACGCTGTGGGGTTCTGTTACAATTGGTTGAATATTGTTTTAGAGAAATGTGCGTGGTGTTCCTTAAGAATGATAAGACTTGACTTGGCATGAAATTTGTATCAGAACAGGTTCTGGCACCTTTGCTCATACCCACTGTGTCTCACTGCTATTACCGCTGTTAGGACTGTAATCTGAAAAATGCACCTCTGCAAGGGTAAAGCTGGGCAATGTGTAGTTCCAAGGCTGACCTTTAGTTTTATGCTGAAAAATAAAACTAAAGGCTTAGACTCAATGAGAAAATTTTTAGTGGACACGTTTAAAAGCTATAGTGCTATGATAGGTGTCCTTTTACCTCATGGGCTACGGACCTGAGCCGCCATTGGGAGAACCAGAACTTGGTTGTTCTCTGTCCCACTGTATTGGGTTTGCACGGCAAGGTTATGGTAATGGGGGGGCTACAGGGGTGGCTTCTGTGAGAAGCTTCTAGAAGCTTCCCCCATGTCCCATAGAGCCAATGCCAGCCGGCTCTGAGATGGACCCGCTACTGGCCGAGGCTGAGCCCATCAGCGACGGTGGTAGCACCTCTGGGATAACGTATTTAACAAGGGGGAAAAAAAACCTGCTGTGGAAAACAGCAGCAGAGAAAGGAGTGAGATGTGAGACCAACAACTCTGTAGACACCAAGGTCAGTGAAGAAGGTGGGGGAGTAGGTGCTCCAGGCACTGGAGCAGAGATTCTTCTGCAGCCCTTGGTGAAGACCATGGTGAGGCAGGCTGTCTCCCTCCAGCCTGTGGAGAACCCCATACTACAGCAGGTGGATGCTCAAAGGAGGCTGTGACCTCGTGGGAAGCCTATGCCAGAGAGCAGGCTCTTGGCAGGACCTGTGGACCCATGGAGCCCACGCTGGAGCAGGTTTGCTGGCAGGACTTGTGACCCTGTGGGGGGACCCACGCTGGAGCAGTCTGTTCCTGAAGGACTGCACCCCGTGGAAGGGACCCACGCTGGAGCAGTTTGTGAAGAACTGCAGCCCATGGGAAGGACTCACATTAGAGACGTCTGTGGAGGACTGTCTCCCGTGGGAGGGACCCCACACAGGAGCAGGGGAAGAGAGTGAGGAGTCCTCCCCCTGAGGAGGAAGTAGCAGCAGAGACAACATGTGATGAGCTGACTGCAACCCCCATTCCCCATCCCTTTGCACTGCTGGAGGGAAGGAGGTAGAGAAAATCAGGAGTAAAGTTAAGCCCGGGAGGAAGGGAGGAGGGGGAGGAAGGTGTTTTAAGATTTAGTTTTATTTTCTCATTATCCTACTCTGATTTGATTGGCAATAAATTAAATCAAATTTTCCCCAAACTGAGTCTGTTTTGCCCATGATGGTAATTGCTGAGTGTTCTCCCTGTCCTTATCTTGACCCATGAGCCTTTCATTATATTTTCTCTCCCCTGTCCAGTTGAGGAGGGGGAGTGATAGAGCGGCTTTGGTGGGCTCCTGGTGTCCAGCCAGGGTCAACCCACCACACCCATGAGGTCTTGTCTCATCACAGAGCTCAGGCACTGGACGCTCACAGGTCCTGCCGTAAGTCTGCGCTACGTGTTCAGACCATCCAGCCTATCCTTAGGGAATACTTGGTATATATCTCCCATAAATCTGTGTTTTTGTCTTCCTTCATTTTCTAAACCAAATCCACTCATAGCAAATAATAACTTTTGGTAGGTAAAACTAAAGAGTAGCTATGCTGTCTGCACGTCTCCCTTCTTTTAGATCCTTACACTGAAGTTGCACTGTGCATTTAATTTTGTTTTCCGAATAGACTTTTTGGGATTAGAAAAGACAAATTGTTAGATTGTCTTTGCCGCAATAATGCTAATACAATGCTGCAGAGGGCAAGTTTCAGAAGAGCATCTTTCAAACGAACACTAAGCTGACACATCTCTTGCTTCCAGGGGGCAGCTTTAATACATCAATGAAGAAAATATTTATATGCATGTGTATGTGTATAGAAAGATGAAGGTGGCAGTACATTAATACTAGATACTAGTTATAGTTAGCTTATCAGGCCAGCTCAAATAACTGTTAAATCCTTTTTCTTGTTTTAATGGGAAGTGGAACATATCCTGCGTGTAGCACCATAAAATATAAGCCTATACTTAGGAGGCAGAGAGATGAATCATGGAAGCAGAGGGGGAGAAAACACAGTGCTGGTGGTTATAGTGAAATCATCTTTTTTTTGTGTGTTTGCAAATTATTCATTGTGGGCATGTCTTAAGCTTTCATCTCAGTGTCTAAAATTCAGTCTGCGAATCTAGACTACAGAATATCTGATTCTAAAACATTTCAGTTCTTCTGGAGAACTTACTGTGAAATTAATAATTGCTTGGGGGAGAAAAGCAGTTGCTGTTTAATTAGCCTAAAGGTGCATGGAAAGGGCACAAATAATGGAGTACTTAAATAGTAAGGATTAAGGCAATGTTGGATCAATAGAAGATTAAGGTTTCCAGGTATTTCTAAAAATGCATTTCATCTTGTATAAATATTATTGTCTAAATCTACACTTTATTTTCCAAAAAAATGAATCAACTGCCACACACATGGAATATCAACTACCCTGACTACTTGGACCACTAATTTCACCTCAGTCTTATGAATGTAATCAGACTAAGTTGATTCTATTTCTTTAGTGAACTGTCTTTGTCTATTGCTATTTTGCAGTCTTTTATTCTAGGTGTTACCTGTGTTTTATTTATTTTAAGGGGATTTTTTTTTGTTGTTTTCAAGTGCATGAGAACTCTTGTGAATGGCAGTCCATTCCTTGTACGCTGATTTTGCCGTTGTTTCTTCCGACCCCACTTAAGATTCCTCTCTGATGGGATTTGACAGTGTTATTTTTCTGCATCCTGTGAGGGCAGGGAGTAGGTTTCTTGTCCATTCTAAATTCATGTTGTCCTAGTTCAAGCTTTATAATTATGAGGTAAGGAGAGAGGTCTGATTTCTGGAGTTGTGGCCCTGTTGAAGATCATGGAAGGTCTACATGTAATTCTTCTGGAGCTAAGATTTCAACCAAAGTTACAAGAAAGCGAAAGAAAGTTAGATTAATACATTTTAAGGATAATCCCAGGATTAGGATTAGGATTATCCTAGGAAAAATGAGGAGAGATATTTGTAGGAAGGTGTGCTGGTTTTGGCAGGGATAGAGTTAATTTTCTTGACAGTTGCTGGTAAGGGGCTATGGTTTGGATTTGTGCTGAAAACAGTGTTGATAACACAGGGATGTTTTCGTTACTGCTGAGCAGGGCTCACACAGAGCCAAGGCCTTTTCTGCTTCTCACCCACCCCACCAGCGAGGAGGCTGGGGGGGCACAAGAAGTTGGGAGGGGACACAGCTGGGACAGCTGACCCCAACGGACCAAAGGGATATTCCACACCATATGACGTCATGCTCAGCATATAAAGCTGGGGGGGGAGGTTGATGAGGGGGCTGCTGCTCGGGGATTGGCTGAGCATCAGTCAGTTGGTGGTAAGCAATTGTTTTCATTTGCATCACTTGTCTTTCTTGGGTTTTCTTTCTCTCTCTTTGTTATTTTCCTTTTCAATACTATTATTATTATTATTATTATTTCAATTATTAAACTGTTTTTCTCTCAGTGCATGAGTTTTCTCATTTTTACCTTTCTGAGTCTCTCCCCCCATCCCTCTGGGGGCAAGTGAGCAAGCGCCTGTGTGGTGCTTAGTTGCCGGCTGGAGTTAAAGCATGACAGAAGGAATTAATATAACCAGTCTTGCAAGTTAATAATTAAAACATCCTGATATTTTCTTCTTTTATCATCTACAATTGATGGCTAAGAAAGCAGGTGTGTTTTTTAGACTAGGGGAAATAGAGGAAGAAGAACTAAATATATCTTTCTTTGCGTCTTGAGTAGCTCTGCAGAACCAAAGAGGCACTGTCTGTAATACAGGACTTAAGAGATCTTGGATCCTGTGCTTTATTGTTTGTACTTACTTATAGTATATGGATCATGGTTCCCTTGTACCAGGCCTTGTAAAAGTGAAGAACCTAAGTAATTCCGGGATACGTGATAAATGTGATACTCTTCTTAACTTTTCAAGTCATGCTAATGTCCTGTAACCTCTGTGGTAATAAAATATTGTTCTTTTGAAGAAAGAAAATATTACATATTGTTTTTAATGTTTATTAAGTAATGCATGAAATTAAATTTCATGCTAAAAGACTTTAATTTTTCAGTATCAGTAGACCACAAGTATGAGCATTTTAAGTATGAAACAAAGTACCGAGACTAAACAAAAGTTGAAATGTGATGAAAGGAAGGAGACTTATTCTTTGCTCATGTCTCAAAAGATCTTTGTTTGTTAAGCAGGCTTTTACACACAGCTCTGCTAGTGTGGTTCAGTTTTCACCTGTAATGATCTGCCCTGTAATCTTTTGCCAGCTGTGCCACAGTGAATAGAGATTGATGATACGGTGAAAAAACATTGATAGGGACTAGATTGAAGTGACCGATTATTTTTTTTTTTAAGAACAGTTGCTGTCTCTTTCTTCCTTCTAGCCACCTCCCTCATCATCTTTTTAAAGCCCTGATGTCATTGTCTTCCCTCAATATGCACATAAACCCCTATATATGGATCCCGTTTTGGTTTTTGCTTTCCTTTCCCCCAGAGCACTTAGCAGAACATTCACTCCCAGGAACAGCTATCAGATAAACACTTGTGCCTGCCGGGGTACCAAATCACCAACTCGACAGTTTTTATGACGGACGCAACAATGTCAGTGATTTCCCTTTCCTGCCAGAAGAGCATCTCTGCTGCCACCGCGGTGTGAGCGGAAGGACTCTGGCAGCCGGCGGGTGCTATTAGCGCTGATTGCTTTTGGCCCCTGTGGAAGGGGACTCTTGCGCCGTTCTAAAAGAGGAGGCAGCGTGAAAGAGTTATGATACGTTTATCAGGCCAGGGATCAATTAAGATTTGAAAATAATTTTATTTATTTGTATGTTTTCCTTCATAGACATAAGCTTGGTTTATGGTTTATGTATATTTTGCTATGATATTCAATGTGACTGCAAAAACATAACGAAATTTATGCACAGCTTCTTCCAAGTGGTTTTATTTAATCATCCTTCCAATTACTGCTTACATAAATAATTCAAACATTGTGAGTGGAGGAAAAAGGTGAGATTGCATGACGTATATATTTTCTATACACTGTAAAAGGGACTGCTATTATCCTATATAGTGGTTTCAATTAAATATGCAGCAATTATATTCTGTGTTATAGCTGCTTTTAAACTTTACTCTGGTGAGATAAGAACATGCAGCAGTTAAAACCTTCCTTGATCTTGGAAGTTGCTCTTAGCTTTGAGCCTGTGGTCTGACCTTGGGCAAGTAGTTATTGTGTGCAAAGAGGTGCTTCACTGTCTAAATAAAAGCATGCAGCTCTCAAAGCCTGAGCATAGCTTTTACCAGTAAAATTGGCCAGGTGCTTAATATTTTGTCTTTGACCTTCCCGTTTATGAATATTCTTGTGTCTTGTCCGCAGCTGAGTAGCATGGTGTCTACTTTATATTTAAACCATATTGAAAGCTGCAAATTGCGACCAGAAATAAATCTACTACCTTATGCTTGGAAAAACCCAATCTGATATCTATATGCTTAGTACACCTAATGTAAGTCAGTATACCTTCCCTGCAGTGGGTATTACTCTAGCTCAAAAATGTAGCCAGAGAATATGATGAGTATTGCCCCCCCAGATCATTTCCTAGTGGTTTCAACACTCAGTTAGGATGTAACTCACCTTCATTTTCTTTTTATCCACGTTTCCCACTTTCAAGAGAGGAGAAGAATCCAGGGGACGATTCTAGTCTTTGCTCTAAAGGCTGTTTATGTATTTTATTTATTGTAAAGTACGTTCAAAGTCTTTAGAGTGGATCCTGAAATACAGACTCTCCTCGCAGAGATGTAGAATCAAATTCTCTTCTTTCTTTTTTTCAGTGGCCTCTTGGCCTTTGATTCTCCTCTTCTGCAAAATTTAGCAAGTTCAGCAGGAAAGCTGGAGAAGGCTCTCATCCCAGAACAGCCTCCTGGTGGAAAACCAGGGCAGTCTCCTGCCAGTGGGGAGGTGAGGGCTGAAACCCAGGGGAAGGAGCAGAGGAGTAGAGCCCGGGTTTCCCAGCGTTGGCAGAAGTGTTATGATCACCAGGTTAGCTCACTCCATCCTCCACAACTCTTCTTGTGCTGTTGCCTCTCTTCGATCAAGTGCTTTAAAAGAAATATAAAGGTTTGTTACTAATGATCCTTTGTAAATTAGCTTAGTTAAGCTTTTACTCAGTATATCAGCTGAGTCCTTAACTAGTGAAGGCTGTGGATGCCTTGCTTGAGACAAAATGTTGGTTGTATGAAGGTAATCTGCAAAATGGAGTGAATAATCTCCTTATCTCACAAAGTCAGAGACAGATGCATCAAAAGGTGTGATACATTCACATAACATCATAGGAAGGATATATTATTATTTAAGACCAGGTGGACTTTTTGGAATAATTGCTGTTGTACTTACTTGTGTTTTGTTTAGACTTAGGGGATTCATCACTTGGATTCAATAGTCTGCACTAAACCTGTGGCATCACGCTTAAACTTGAAATGGAGAAAGAAAATGAGGTTGTCTGCCTTTGCCTTAAGAAAACTGAACTAAAGATTTGTTGTTAGCACTTGTGATTTCACCACAAGTTCCACAAGAGTTGCTATTTTTCTAAAAATACCAGCTCTTAAAGCCCTGGTTGCATCAGCTACATATAAATATATATAAAATAATAATAAAAAAAAAGAGTTACTGTGTAAAAAAGCATTTGCATGAAGGCCTTCAGTTATATCTCCTAGAATGTAGTGGTTTCATAGTAATTATCAGGGACAGACACTTGGGAAGCATTCTTTAATCAAAGAATTTTGATTAGGCTAATCACTCCTCTACAATGACTATGCAAATGTTAATTCTGGTGGTGTTTTTTAATTTGAAACCATAGGTTTCCTTATTAAGGAACACAAAAAAGTTAGTGGTGTTAATAACACTGTTGTGGCTACAGCATGAAATCTACAAAACAAAAATGAGGGGAATATAAAATAGCAAAACACTTCCAGAATAAAAACATTATTTCAGACATTTGGCCAAAGACAAAATATGTTTTCCATTGCTAGCAGATGCTTGAACAAAGCTGTTCCTGGTTTGATTTTCTATTCTAGGAGAAATGAATCTTTTTATAGACTAATCACTTGCAGTTGTTTTGGGGGGAAAAGCATTTTCTCTGTGCAGCCATTCCAATTTAAGATGCTTTTAATAGAAGTCCGTGTCAGCAAGATTATTTTTCTTAATGATTTTTCTACCATATTTCTGCTTGAATTACTGTTGATTAGGCAAGTTTGAAGTTACAGCTGCATACTTGGAAGTATTTATATAGCCGTAGATGTGCATTCAGGGTGCATAGTGTAAGACCTTAAGGACTGTGAAGACATATTCTTGCACCAGCAAAGAGCTGCTGTCCTTTTTTATAGGACTCCTTTCAAGAGCAGAGACTTCCAGCCTCAGGGTTTTTCTTCCACATTTGAGCTTTTGGTGCTGGGATTTTTCTCAGACATACTGTCACTGAAAGCAAGTAAAACTGAAGGATCTTAGTATCTCTGAAACATTCTCTCGGCATAAGAAAAGAGAGTATGGTATAGGAACAGTACGGCATATTCCTACAGGATATGCCTGACTCAATTAAGAATACCAATTAAGCTTCCCAGTGTCATCAGTTTGGAAGCAATCGTGTTGTTATGCAAGAATGTATTGGCAGATTTGCCTGACTTACTGAGTAGGGGAAGGATATTTGTACACACAGGTTTGCAGGATCGAGGTTCCTATGACAAATTTTCATAATGTAGTTATGATAGATGCTATTGCAATATTCAACAAAACCAAGTAATGTTAATGTATAGAAATTATTAATAGAAGAGATGAAACAAATGAGGCATATCTGGCATTTGATAATGTCAGCTTCATTTCATGTTTGTCTTTTATTTTTAATAAAAAGTTAAAATATTTTTTGAACATGTGGCATGTAACATGTGGCATGTAACATGTAATTTTAAAAAAGGTTGAAGTGTTGTATTTGGACTTAATGTTACATCCATGCATTGTGCATAGTGCCTTACTACAGCTGAAATTCAGATATCCCGTACTCTATGACTCATACACAGGGGACACTCAAGTTATAGTGTCCATAAGTACCAGTGTCTCCCATGACGCAGTGACCCAGTCAGCCAAAGAGGACCAAGTATGTCATGGCGAGATGATGTAATAGTCCAGTCGGTACAGAAGACAGGAGGGCATGAGGTGTGGCTGTGGCTTGGATTAGTGTTGAGCTGACCTAAATGAAATATGTGGTTTTGATTTATTTCAAGTGGAAGGAGATCCTCAACTAAACATAGTGAGTTTTAGTTGAGAAACATTGTGCACTGGTGAGGGTTGCAGGGCTGGTAGCGTACCTCTTCTCTTTTCCTGTTTTTTCTGAGCATGCTTAGCTTAGATGTTGTCTTCCTTCCTTTTTGGGACTGGAAGCGGAATCTTGCTGCTCTTTTTCTCATTTCTTGCCAATTTATAACAATTGGCTCCCACTATTAAAATATGTTATTTCTTATATCTTTTTTTTTTTAATTCTATTTTGATATCTTGTTATTTTGATTTGATATCAAAATATCTTCCAGATATTTAAGACCTAAATAATAAAAATACTTTCTCTTCCATATGGGGTTTTCTTTGTGAATTTATAGAGATATATCTTCTGTTCCTTTTAAATGGTTACTCTTCAAGGTTTGTGTGGCATATGAGGTTTTGGGCTTTGGGAGATTTTATTGTTATTTTTTTAGTTAGAATTTCTTTTTTTTTGGTAAGGTGTAGGATAGCTAGAATAAAATTTTGATACTGGTTCAAGTCAGAATAATTTTTACTAGAAATATTTATGCACACACTTGTTTTTATTTACAAGAGCAGCTCCAGAGATAAACAGTTATACTTTCACTGTCCAAATGGCTGAAATGCAAACCTGTTTAGGGTTAATGTTTAAAACAATTGTAACAAAACTCTCTGTGTGGTTTCAGGTATCATTAACATTTTGCCTCCTCCCAGAAATACAAAGACCAATGACTGAGTCTTATCCTGTCTCAGCTACTCATTGCTGCATTTTTATTTTTCAGGACAATTACAGGAAGTCATTACTTCTATATTCTTACAGACTATACTCTGATATTTTTTTCATGCCTTCTGGTTCTTAGAAATCACAAATAAGGTATTAGATGGCAAAATCTGACAGTGAGTACACGACACACTCATATTAGAGAAAATGAATAAGAGATCCGTACGCTAGACATAGAGGTAGTCCTGGTGCAGAAATGCAGCCAGCTCTTATTATCCATGGGTAGCTTATCTGGCTTGCAAATTACCGGGGTTGTGGATGCAAAGACAGGGAGGTGGTTCCATGGAGACCCTCGAGTGAGGCGGGATTTATTAACGCAACTCCAGCACCATGCAGGCATAATTACATTTCTTCCAAGGGCTACTCAGTAATACAGCCACTCTTTAAGCAGCACCACAAGCTGATAAGCTCTGAGCTCATTTCCAGCTTTTCCCCAGACTAGCATCATCCAAACACCTTATGAACTTACTTTTTATAGTACAAATTGTTAATGATAATATTAGAACAAAACCCATTCTCTTGTTAATGATAGTATGAGAACAAAGAATCCTCTCAAGTACTTTAAGTGGGCATTTTTTGTCATCTCTGGCTCAACAGTAGGCCTGCCAGGGTGGGATTCATTACATCAATACCTAAGCCTAAGCTAGTAACTGTGGATGTCTTTTTAGTATCAATGAGGAGGAGTAGAAACCTCCAGCAGAAAGAGCAGACCAGCATATTGTCAACACCCAGTCATCTGTGCGAACTAGCTGACGGTGGCCATGACTGCATAGGCAACTTGCACTAACAGGTATCTCGCCACTAACAGGTGGCAAACGGTGTTGTAGGCTGGAGATTTTTAAGACAGTATGGCAAAAGCGAGGGCAAAACCATTCAAGTTGTTGCTTTGTCTCTGTCTGAAACTAAGTGCAAATAAGATGAAATTGTTTGAGTGGGTATAGTGACTGGCATGCCTGCAGATCTCCTGAGGGCTGTCGTGTGGTGCCAAATCCTAGAGAGCTTGAGCTAGTATTAGGACTTGTACACTGACAGCACTTTTCCATATGTCATTTGTGTGCTAACCATGAACATAGCTGATTCTCCATGGAGAAACCATCATCAGAGATAGTAAAGCCTCACATTCTCAAGTCTGGGGGTTTCAGGAGCAGAGCAAGTGGTACCTACACAATACAGTGAGAAGGCCTATCCGGTAGGATTTTTCATCTCAGTCACCGCTGCCAGTGGAGCAAGTCTCAAAATGAAAAAGTCTGCAGTAAAATGCAGTTACATGGAATCCCCCAAATACTGTCGTAAGTAAACATGACCCTTTTACATTTTTATCCATACGTTTTGTGTAATCCGTGGTAGAGTTTTTTCAACCTGTGTGGCTTATGATGCATGCAAGTAAGCTAAAAAGTTTCATCTCTACAAAAATATTCACTACGCCAAACTCAGCAGTTCCTTTGCAGAAGAGATGCTAAGAAAATCAAGAAGCCTTATGCAAAAGGCAGTGAATGACAGGAGCAATATTGAAATATATTGGATTACTGTTTTCTTGCAAGTGAGGTTAAAGAGAGGAACAAACAGAAATCAATTTTCCTCAGTTCTTCTCATATAGAAGTCTATTCTTACTGAAGTAATATGTGTAACAGTCTTAAATTTAAGAGAAAATTTGGGAGGATCTGACCAGAATAAGTACTACCCACCAATACTGAACTGCACGCTGGAGCAGCTGCCAGTAGAGCAAGCAGGCAAAGTGTTTATAGAGCACATATAAAAGTTACTGATGTGGAAATGTCACCGTGGACGAGCTAAGGAACAAATTGGTTTGTAGAAATAGGGGTCTGATTCTGATTTCATTTATACTGATGTAAATTTGGGCTAGCTTGTTGAAGTTAGTTGAGTTTTATGGGGGTGAGTATTTAATTTGAGGTGTTCAGTCAGATGCTTTACTCCTTTTAATGTTGCTACACTTTCAGGCTTATGCTGAAGTGAATCAAGGGACCTTTGTGGAATCAGAATCAGATCTACTGTATTAAATAACTGCTGGGAACTTGTTTATGGAAATTAATTTCAAATATTATGCAGAAAAAACCATAAGGGGTACATATTAATTGTGACTCGTGCGTGAAGATTTGGCTGAATAACTCCCATTAACAATAATAAGAGTTGCAGAATTAATTTCCATCTAGGTCTTGCTAAAAATTCACTCAAGGACATTTTCTGCACCTTCAGATTCAGATCCTCTTTATATTAGCAAATAAAAATCTCCTTATGAAATCATTGATGGAAGAGTCTATCCTGAATAGCTGTTCATTTAAAGATTATTATTAAATTATAGCTACATTGGCAGGTTTTGGTTTATTGCTTAATTGTTTTCAAATCTCCATTTGATTTTAATTGCAATAACTGAAAATAATTTGTGGGATTTACGTGGGATAAGTAGTAAAAATATTCACATACACTTGTTAATATCAAATAAATATTTATTTATTATTAAACAATTTTAGCAGGAGATTGGAAGAAGAAGAAGAAGAGAGGAAATTTTCCAAAATCATATTTATGTTAAAATTACTTTTGTGCAGAGGGCATTTGTAGACTTGGTTCTTGAACCAGTCTGATTGCAATGTAAATAGACTTAGGCTCAGTGATTTCTCTTACACAGTATCAGACAAAAACCACCCCACTATCACTTGCTTTATTCTACTGTCTTTATTTCTGGAAAAGAATGGTATTTTTACCTTATTTCTCAGATCAGACTTCAGAGGTCTGTAAAACTGCTGTATTTTCTGTTCATTTAGGGTGCAGTTTATATCTAATTTTGGATCGGATGATAAAATAGCTGTTGTTGTGGCAAAGAGATCTCCTGATTTCTTGTTCACCTCCACGAAATACTACACTTGTTAGAAGATCTCTCAAATCGTCCCCAAAGATGATCATGTTATAGCAAAAAGGCAGACCTGAAGGGGAAATTGTGATTGCAAATTAATGCAGTCAGCCTAGCCAAGCTAACCTGTAGCACAACAGCTCGCCTGTACACATCAGTAGGCGCTGGGGTGTAGCATGGCTATTTGCCGTTTTATGTCCATCAGCTAATTCATTGATTGAAATTCAAAATCTAATTCTCTAGGACTCTGTGGATTAGTTCCTAAAACACATCGGGTTCATAAACCTATGGGTGGATTACTAAGACAAAAGGAACGCCTTCATATCCTTTCTCTGGTGACAGATAAACTCTTGCTCCACTGTTGAACATTTTACATAAATGGAAAATGTATCAATTTTTCACAGACTCCAGCGCAATGATGTTTCAAAATATACAACCTTTAACGGTGAAAAAGTGAAGAACTATTCATGAGATGAAAACTGATGCTGTCATAATTTCAGTCTTCTGGGATGAGTTTAATGGGCAGTAGTTTTCTCATTCATTTACAGCACATTATAAGTATTATGGAATAGGAACTGTTTGTGGGAAGCGTGAGATGAAATTGCAGCAGCTTCTTGCTGCATATGGGGATGGACGTGAAAAGAGAAATGCTTTAGGATTAGGGACGTATCGAGATGAGTTTGGATCTCTGAGTGAAAATTCGCTACTGACTTCATACATGAGCACACGCACACACCTGCACGTGTACAGCTACATTTGCCCGCATGTGAGGTCCTGATTTATGCTCAAAGGCAGCCCTCAAAAGCCGTACTAATTTTTCTCTTCCTAGTAATTATTTCCTATTTTTTGAAAGTCCTTACCTCCTTATATGAGTGATGATGTTCCTTGGGTTTTGCAAGGTAACTTCAGATTCTTCTCGCCGTTGTGGGAATGGAAGTAGGTGAGCAGCTTTGAAGAGCCTGCCAACCATTTCCAGTGTCGTCAGCAGAGGCAGTATCTTGTTCATTAACATCATCATGTATCATAGGGGGAACAATTCAAAGTCCTCTTATGGCAGAGCATTCTTCATCAAGATCTGCCAGGAGGAATAACCTCAGAGAGGCTGTTGGCATGCCAGGTCTGAAAATTAGATGCTGCTGTGAGAAGCATGTGGAAATGTATGCATTCTTTGAAAGTCAGAGGTTCAAAGTCAGCTTGTGTTTTGATATCAACTTTACAATGTAGAGTGCTAAATTCTAGATGCCAGAAATCTGTGGTGGGACATCAGGCAATAAAGCTAGACAGCTTAAATTAGTTACAACAGAAAGATTAGATCCTTCATATGGAGCTGCTTAGTTAACATCACTGCAAGGGACTGGTGCTTTCAAAATGGACTGTCCGGTGGAGGTAATTTAAAATATTTATGTACTGCCCCTTGTTCTGAACATCAGTCCTAAAGGGAATTCCAGTATTTGATTTTTATCTTTTACTGGGAAACAGAACTGAAATAGACACATTTTAGAAACTGCAATTTTGTGCACTGTGAATCATTTGGCCCAGCCCCACACAGAGAGTGGAATGAGATGTTCTGATTCTGAGGAGGTCTGTGATGGTTCACCTGGACAAGGATTATGGCTGAGCATTTTCTGATTGATTATTTGATTATGTCATCAGACTCTGCCAATGCAAAATGAAAAAATATACTTTGATTTGGTAAAAGTCTCTCTCCTGTAATCAAGAAATTGCAAACAAAAAAGACCTAAAATATTTTGATAGAAAATATTTTTTTTCCAACAAAGTAGGAAAACTTGAAGTTTAGTTTTGGCATTGTCACAGTGTGATGGAATTGCTGTGGACGGGACTTTACAGAAATTAATTGTTGACATTTCCTGCAAGACATTTCGTAGCACAACCCTGACAGCAAGCAAAAGTGGTCCTTTCACACATTCCAATGCCTCCATATCAGATTGGGATTTTCTGAGTATAGAAAAAAGTCTACACCCCTCCCCCCCAGCCTCCCTCCTGAACAACACTCTAAGAATTAAACTCATGAATCTGGATGAGGTGAAAAAGATTAGAGAAACTGGGAGTTTTCACAGTGTAAGCAACTGGATTTTGTTGGATTATACTGCTCAGTCTACAGCTTTGGAATCAGCAGGAAAATATTTCATGGTATTTCCTAATAATCTTCAAAAAACAGTGCCTACGTGGGATATATAAGCAAGCCAGAAGAAACTAAGTATGAAACATGATGCTAGTTTATAGTCATTCAGTGTATTTGGCCTGTTAGAATGTCAAATTAGTATCCTGCTTGAAAGAATAAATTAGATTTTGTGCCTCTGTATTCGTCCACAAAGTCAAATACACTGACCCTTCGTAAAGCTGATTTTATCAAGAAAGCATAACTGATGATGTGAGTGAGTGATGAGCTGGGCTCAAATGCTAAAGACATAAAAGCAAAGATACCACAGAAAGGAATCCTGAGAAACATCTCAGCAAATGAATGGTGTCCAAATCTTGTAGCAGCTGGTATTTCGATACCAATCTATCAAACTGCAGGTGCCAAGTCATTAAACTGTGGCCTATACTTCCTCATCAGTGTAGAAAGCTAAAATTATTCAACCTGTGACTAGCAAGGACTTTTACATTGGCTATCAAACCAGAAAAGAAGAGACATTTTTGCATGCACATTGTTTTCGATGCCCCAAGCCTTCATTAGCTCCGGATTTTCATTTGGAGATGAAAGAAATGTGAGCAGCCTGGCTGCTTAAATTACCTCTCTAATGCTCTATCTTCTTACATCATTTTAACCTGTTATTTCTTGCAGTTTCTGAAAGCTGGTAAACCTTTGTGGCAGGATGCTTAAATGGTATGTATGAAAGAGAATTTTGAGACATAGGGCAGGATAAACAAATACCGTATACATGTATTTCTGGTATCGCCAAAGTTGTCCACAGTGTCTTTTCAGTATCAAAGAAAACGTGGACTTCTCTGGATGCTACTGAACAGATTATTTATTTCTGTGTGTGTCAAGAAAAATCATACATCCACTGCCAAATTCTGCTTCAGCATGAATTGATGCTAATTAGATTTATTTTAGATGGTGAGGAATCCAGCAGATAACAGAGCAAAGTCTTGGAAACTTGTCCTAAACTTTTGGTCTGTATTTCAGTTTCTTAAGAAGATACTTCCCCCCCCCCAGCTCTTCTGTTACCTGTGTTTAAAATGTCTGACTTATTTGCAAAGCTGTTCCTTTAGAAGTTGCTAGGAGACTCTTTGTAGAAAGAGGAAACTACACTTACAGGGTGGCTATCTCAGTTTAAATGTGTTCTTTGCAATAAATGAATAAAGGTTGGAATACAACAGTAGTGAATTATACACTATTAGTGCATCTGCTTGCCACAGTTTGAAATTGTTTTTACTGAATCTTGTTTCAAGCATGAAAATGACATGTGAAAGTACCTAAAATAGAGAAGTATAGTAAAGTCTTTAGCAATTTTGTCAATGCAGCCCAGCTAATGAGAAAGTGATCACACAGCTATATTTAGTGAAAGTTCAGTTTATTGGGGGTTGTTTGCAAACAAAAAGAAAAGCAACAACTAGCCTTATTTAACCACAAGACTTCTCCTCGTTAGATTGGCTCCTTTTCATCGTGTGATAATATATTAGAGCGTCTCAATAAGCAATTGTTCAGCAAACACTTAAAAGATAATCCCAGTGCTACATCTGTCAACATCTATGCTCCCGTCCGGCTTACACTGCCGTTCTGCCGAGGCTGACAGCTCAGATCAAAGGGATGCTTACTGCTTACAACCTCTCCCACCCCTTCCTCTTTCTGAAACAGGAGGCACCTAAGTTGGACGTAATTTGTTTTAAAGATGACTCTGAAAAAATCAGTCTATATCTGACAAGGAAAGCCGTCTTTTACAGTCCAAGAGTGAAAGAACAAGGATGAATTTAAAGTAAAATCAGATGAGTGTAAGCTTCTGTAATTGCAGTATGCTTCAAAGTGTGTAAAAGGAATATATTTATTTAGAAGTTTCTTTAATTCTTTGTAAAACTGCTGTCTGTGGACTTTGGTAAAAAGTGTTCCTGCCACATATATTTTCAATTGAAGTATTAGCAAAATTGGAAAATACCACAGATCAAGTCTCAGTGGTTCAGCCATACTAATTTTCAAAATGAGCATGTCAAATTGATTGGTTGTGCTATCTCTAACCATTTGGTACACTCTTTTTCTCAGAATAAAATACCTTTCTTGCTGTTTTGCTGCTGTCTAACCCAGAAACATCGACTGGGTCTGTGTTCAATTTCCTTTTCATGACTTATCACTATTCAAGGGAAAAAACTTACCACTGCCTAACTGGGGGTTAAATTCTTGTGTTGTCATTTTTCATGATAGAGGTTATTTTTATTTCTAACTTCTTTTTTATGAGGGAGCGTGGAATCAGAAACCCACCCAAAATGAACATACATTTTGAAACAGTTTTTAAAAACATAGTAAAGACCTAACATGTCAGTGGAGTTCCTGAATTCACGAGAGCTTAGATGTGACCCCACCTGGAGTCCTGCTTCCAGCTCTGGGGCCCCCAACAGAAGAAGGATGTGGATCTGTTGGAGCGGGTCCAGAGGAGGGCCATCAAGATGATCAGAGGGCTGGAGCACCTCTCCTATGAAGACAGGCTGAGAGAGTTGGGCTTCTTCAGCCTGGAGAAGAGAAGGCTCTGGGGAGACCTTAGAGCAGCCTTCCAGTACCTCAAGGGGGCCTCCAAGAAAGCTGGAGAGGGACTTTTGACAAGGGCATGTAGTGATAGGACGAGGGGTAATGGCTTTAAACTGAAAGAGGGTAGATTTAGATTATATAGAAGGAAGAAATTGTTCCCTCTGAGGGTGGTGAGGCACTGGGACAGGTTGCCCAGAGAAGCTGTGGATGCCCTCTCCCTTGAAGTGTTCAAGGCCAGGTTGGATGGGGCTTTGAGCAACCTGGTCTAGTGGAAGGTGTCCCTGCCCATGGCAGTGGGTTTGGAACTAGATGATCTTTAAGGTCCCTTCCAACCCAAACCATTCTATGATTCTATGAAATTAACTGATACCAAAAGGAAATAAGGAGACTTTTGACAGAGGGCAAATAAGGGGAAAGACTTTTTTTTCTGGAATTTTTCATAAATTCTTTGGGGTAGTAGGCAAGGCTCTATGGACACTAAAAGACCTACCTCTACCTGCTTTAGATGCTTAAGAATCAGCTTTTCCTGGGTTTTCAGGACCTTGCTTTGTCATCTCTTTCCAAACCAGATGATGTCTGTTACATGAATTTTGATATATATTTGCCTGAATAATAGAAAGATATTAAACACTTTGGACTAAATATATTTATCCATGGATGTGCCAAGTGATTCTGTCTTACATTGTTCAAGGACCATCAAACTCATACTGTAACTGCTTTTATGTCACATGACAGTGAACATACCTACATACTACAGTAATTCATAAACTATAGTGGAATAGTTTTCTTAATTATTTTTTTTTTTTACTGTTAAGGGATTCTTATTTTACTGTGCTATGAGCAGGTATGTTGATGACTTGGTGGCCCCTTGGGCATTTACATCCTACTTCACTATAGTTCCTAGGGAATTCATTATCTGTGGAAGACGTATGGGCATCCTGAGGTATAGGCTCAGCTTCCTACATGTACCTGAGCTAACCAGGTACCTAGTTAAACATCAGACATGTAAATACAGATGGTTCTTTTTAAAGAACTACAAAAAGGTCTGTTATGCTGATCAAAAGTCTGGTCAAAAAGCTTTGAAAGAATAATAGTTGCCCTAATTACTTTCCTAAAATAGTTTTTTTTCATGTTTACAAGGTATTAAACTGCAGAAAAACTGCATCTGGAGATTTTTTTTTTGTTACTATTTTATTTTTAGCAAATAATAGATTTCCCATGTTTGTTGGGGGTTTTTTTTGTTGTTTTTTTTTCTGTTGTTTGTTTTGTTTTGTTTTGTTTTCCAGCTGCTCAGATCCTAGACTTACCATACTTGTATTTTATTTCTATTCCAATACAAGCACATTTAATATTTCTGCATTGATATTTTTATTAGCATTGGAATGGGCTTATGCTCTCTATTCTTGTATAGAAAGCATTTGCAAACATTACTCCTAGCCCAGTGCATTTTCTGTTTATGCTCCTAAAGAACAGTGCAGGAAACATCTGAGTCTAATAGACCATCTGTTTAAGTGTGAGTGTGAAATTGCAGGACAAGGATAGCGAAGATGGCTTGTTAAGAAAGATTTGGACTCTGTTAAGAGGAATATGCCTTATTGTCTCTGTCATAACAATATAATACTTTCTAACATTCATTTTAATGGATCAATACATGTAAATGAATTAGGTTCTGTAAAAAGGATGGTTATTTTTGTAATGATGGACATTTCAGTAACAGCTCATCTCTCACAGCTTTTATCCTAACAAAGCATTATACAGTAGACTGTTGAAATGTCTGGATAGACAGTAATGAATATAGCTATTGCCAACAAATAAGGCGACAAGATTTTATGTTTCTTCTTCTGTTTGAGAAATCATCATTTCAGACACGTTTGAGTGCTAGGGACTGAAAACATCATCGGCATAAGGAGAAGCAAACTAGAAAATGAGCATTTACTGTATGGCAGCTGAAATATATAAACCCATTTTCTGAATAGCATTCCTGAAGAATAGTCATGACAATAGTTGTTCTCCAGCCCTTTTCTGTATAGTAATTTCTTAATCCATTTTGGAAATGGATGTCACTACCACAGATTCAAAGAGACCATATTTTAGCTGATGTTCATCTTCAGGCTGAGGAAATTATGACGTGCTGTGGTCCAAATGTGTCATGACATTTCTTCTTGTACTGGAATACAAACTAAATGTAGTGTTTCTTTCTAAAATGTGAATAGTTCTTTATGATAACTTTCTATATAGAATCTATGTTAGAAGTTTTCCATTTAATTTCCCAGAGGAAAAATCCCTTTGCTGATTCTTTTTCGAGGAAATTCTTTCTTGGGGGTCAGGAGGTTTGTACAAACAAAATTGTTCTGTGATGATAGCTTCATTCTTTTTGTAACATGGCCACATTACTTCTTAGTACACTGAGTCTTCCCTTTGAACTAACAGCACAATCAAAGGTGGTGTCTTGCCCACAAGCCTGACTGGTGGAGAGGAATGGGGACTGAAGGCATTCCTGTGTGCCTCTTTCAGAGTGTGGTGGCCATATAGATATAGGCAGTGAGCCCAAATGATATGTTTAGATTCAACTCTGTGTAAAATTAAATGTTTATTAAATAAAAACAGATGGCCTCAGCAGTGTAGACAGTTGCTCAGATACTTCCTTGGATTGGGAGATCTACATCCAAAGTCCTTAGGTAAAACTTGGCCCTCTCATCTCCCCAGTAAGAATAGGTGAGTTGGTGGTGGTTGAACACTTTTTCTTCTCGTAAAAGCTCCATTCTTGATCTCAGAAGCCTCCTTCATAATAGTTTAGTTGAACAGATAAATTTCTTGAAAGAATTTCACCTGAGTAAACTGACAATTTCAGTATCTTTTGAACATCCCAGACTAATCCAAAGTATATTAAAAGCAGCTCACTTTCAGAAATTAATCAAAGATTTGTGTTAAGAAAACTTTTTTTGCTTAGAGAGCTTGAATCTTCTCAGTAGATTTCTCTCCATCTTCACAATATAATAGGTTACCATAAACTTAATTTCCTTACTTACAGGGCTTTGTTGAACTAATTTTATTTTATTAACTTTAGTAGCTTAGCGGTTGATTATTTCTATTTACTGCATTAATGGAAGCTGATATCTATCATTTTAACATGGAAGAAGTCCACAGGGATAGTTAGCTAAAGGTTTATCTGTGTTTTCATTGAATGCTTAAAACATTAATTCCAGTTTCACGGCTGCTAAAAGTTTTAGAGATACTATCTTTTCTTACTATGGAGAATACAGGTATATGCAGCTATCAGTCTGCAACTTCAATTAACTTTTATAACATTTCCCCAGGACTTGTCTGTATTTTGCTATCTACTTTCTTTTTTAACTCTTTAGAGCGTACTTTTAACAATGCCTTTTATTTGCATTTTTTAATACTACTTGAACCTTTCCTACTGCTCACTTGTGAAATTGTTTGCAGTTTTCACTGCAGAAGTGACCAAAGAAGTGACCACTTTCGGGTGATTCCTCTGAAGTATTTTTCCTAGACTGTCTTTGTGAAGGAACCATTCTGATGTTTTCAGTCTCCTAGTTTTGAGTCCACGTTCCTCTTGTGGAATTGCTCTGAGAGACAAACTTTTGCCAAAGTGACCTGTAATCAGTCATCCAACAAATTGCCCGTGACAGCTAGAACAGAGAGTAACTTGGCATATCCTCAGCATGTATAGTAAAACTATAGGCTCCATAGGATTGTGTTAAATCTCCTCTCCTTTAAAGGGGATATGGGAGCATATTTTGGAGGGATTTACTTGCCTTGATTGGAAATGGAAACAGCTGTACCTTTCTTAGGGGCTCTGCTGGAGTCTCTGTTGTCCCTTACCACATGCCTTGCTCACAGCTGACTCCAGTCCTTCCTGTCCTACTGGTTTTCAATCAAAGCCACCAGGGAAGAGGGAAGGGAGCGGTACCTTGCGGAGGTGCTGCCAGAAGCTCAGCTGCTCAGGCAGCAGAAGTACCCAGATCAGGTGCAGGAAGACAGAGGTGAGAAAGAAGTGTCCTGTATTTTAAAAATTACTTTTTCTGAAATTCAATTAGATGGAAATCTGGTTATATGGGTGAAACCCAATGTTGACTTCATGCAAGTGACAGGACCAAGTCCCCAGTGTTGCCTGGGCTGCAGAGCAGCGGTGGGTGCCTGTCAGAGCCTTCAGGCAAGTGAATGTTGCTCTGCTCCCTGTCCTGGTGTGCTGCCTGCCTGCACTGTGGTGGTGGTGTTTTTCTTTTCTACCAGGAATAACTTTGTCTTAATTCAAGTCACGGTTTTGAAAGGACTTTAATTTATCACACAAATATCACTTAACAGTGTACTTTTGTGTGCCTATCTATCTTTTTCTGGACTAATTCATAGATAAGCACTTCTTTAGGATATGGGTGATGCTCAACAATGAATTCATTATGAGAGAAGGAAGAAAAAAGGTGTTAAATCAAAAAAAAAAAAAGACAACTATTTGAAGTTTTATTAAAGTCTGGAGTAACCTGCTGTAGGACAAAGGTGTGGCAATTTGTGGGCAATGATATGGAGCTGTTTCTGGAGAAAATGTTGGTGAAGGATTTGTATATTTGATAATTATTCCATAGTCAAGATCTCAATGAAGATGAGTTGGGGGAAAAATAGAGAAAGTTCTGAACACCTAGAAAATAAGTGTTTAAAGGTGGCATTATCCTATAGTTATCTATGAAGGAGAGAAGCACTAGGTTAGTTTTTTCATTGTCCTTGTACAGTAGCTGGTTTCTTCATGGGTTATAGCTCTCGTTTTAGGCCACTTCAAAAGTTCTTTCCCATGTCCCATGTGTTGCGGACCCAGCATGACAGTCTTTTTGTAACCATCTGCAGTGGGACCATAATTACTTCTTTTTTCTTTTGGTATGCAATGTTCTGTAGCATATTTCTTAATCTAGTCCTTTATAGGCTGTATCATGAGGGGGTGTCAAGGGCAAAAGTAAATTACATTTTGATTACTATTTTAGTTACATTTGTAATAATATGAACTGTGATTAGTGAATATAGGAAGGCCGTGGACAATGATTTAGGAGGTTATCACTTGAAAATCAGTGTTTCAGACCCAAATTATGCTTTTAAATTCCCCTGCAGCTTCTTGTAGATGTAGGATAGGTGGTGTGGTTTCCATAGCTTAATAGCATGCCTCTACAGAAATTATTACATTGTAATAATATGTGGAGGAGAAAGTGATACTAATAACTCTAAAGTGCATTAAAGAGGAGTCTACCATTAAACTTTAACAAAATAATACATAGATTTGAAACTATAGCTTGGCTTATATATCTGTAGTATACTAGGATAGAGTTATTAAAATATTAAGGAAAAGTATGTATCTTTTGTCCTATAGTCACAAGCCACTTAAATGGGCCTCTTTGCTGATCTAGATGCCGCTACAACACAGTACAAGCAAGCGTACAGCAGAATTCCTGTGGGTGAGCAGCGGGGCACTCCCACGTGCTCCCAGGTCCTGTTCCTCCTTCCTTCACACCTGTCAGAAGAACAGCGGCGATTTTATTAGTTTGTTTGGGGTCGGATTGGTTCTCATCAGTTGGATTTGGTGTGTCTGGCTCAGGTGGAGGGAGTGATTAAAGTGAAGGTAACTGAATGAATGAATCAAATGACCTAAAAGTTTCGGATTTCCGCATAAAGTAAGCCCCGTACTCCTTTCTTTTATCATGACTTTAAAGCACATTCTTTATTCCTACCCAGAGATACTTTGCAGCTGACAGTGATCCAGGCACCTTCTTTGCCTCCATTGCCAGTGTTTTGCGTCCTCAATCCAGTTTATTCCTTTTACTACACATTACTGTGGGACTCTGATCCCTGTCACATTTGGGAACCCCGGTCATACTCTTATTTCCTAGAAAATTACCATAATTTCCCACATTCCTCATCAGTTTTTCTGTAGGTAGCTATTAGCAAATAACTACAGCAGAATTCTCTGTCTCCTGGTGTCTCCTCTTAAAAACTTCGCAAAGGACTGTTTGTAAATGGCATTTTTGAGCCGCTTTTGTAATCACATGCCCCGATATAAAGAAGCCTTCTAGAAACTTTTGCTTTTCGCTGTCTCAAAACAGACACTTTAAAGTAGGCTGCTTTTTTTTTTTTGTTGAGTTATTAGTAGATTAATATTATAATTTATAGAACAAGTCAAAATGTTAGTCGGCTATGGTAGTATTATGCTATAATGAATGTTAGACATTCTGCAGGTTTAAATGATGATTGGAGCACTTTGAAATCCTCAAGAGAAGGCTTTTTTTTTTTTAATTAATTAATCTTTACCAACTGGGATATTAGTTGTGATGTCTGTCTTGGCCGAATGCACAATTTTTGGGAACAGAAATTGGAAAAATATTACTTGTGGAAATGGACAATATCTTCCTAAACCATTTGCATTTTCCAATTTGAGCATTTTAGCTCTTCAGGGAAAAGTTTTATTCAGGTAGTAAAGAAAAGGGGAGAGAGCAATTTTCTGGAGGAGCAGAAAGCACAGGCTTATATCGATAACTTTAGCTCAGGGTCCTGGGGGACAGGGGAGAAGGCTGCATCCAGTAGCAGAATAATCTATCCACCTCCACCTGACTTACAAGTTAAGACTTTGTTATCTGCAGTCCTTTCGACATGGAATTTTCCATGGAAGTGTTCCTGTAAAAGCTAGCGAGAGGACACTTCCTAATAAATATTTGAATTATAATGATTATTTTCAGAAAATCTGCATGAACAAATGTAATTGTCTTGAATCTATGCTAATTTGCTGCACTAAAAATCACATGGACTGAAAAATGAACTTTTACACAAAATTGTTTCCACTAACATGTTTGTCTACTAAAGTGTTTGATTTTCTTGTAAAGACTGTGCAGAATACACTATGCTCTTTATCTTCCAGCCACTCCCACATATATACAAAAACCTTTTATGTAACGTTAATGTGCCTTTTTACTGCAAATAAGCCCCTTCTAAAACAGCAAAGTACAAAGAGAATAGCATAAGCTTGTCTCCAATCTGCATAGATTCATTTATTTCAAAAAGGAACAGATGTTCACACATGGTTTATAGTAAGTTCCTCCAATGGATCAAATAGGTCATGTATTAATAATAACTGGGGAAAAAATTACTTGATTAATCCTGTTTGAAGTAAATTTCAGTAGGTATTAATTAGCCAACATTTACATCGTCAGAAATCACCCTTGCTTTTAAATACTTGCAGTCACATTGTGAAATGGGATGCTATTGAAAGAAATATATATACCTTTATGTCTAGACCGTATGAAAATTCTTAATTGGAAAACCTTCTTGTGTGGATAACTAGTCAGTGGACAACTGACTTAGTGTGACAGATAGGTTTTCAAGCATGGCATCGAGAGAAGTGATAAGCAAATTGATGTTCTTCTAAAGGTCTTCAGTGGGTTCCCACTGGATTACTTTGTAAATTAATTAAATGACTGTAGGCATTAATGTGAAGCTTCTTCAGTAATCTTTCTTCTGCTCATCTGAGGCAGTGAGATGTTCATCACATGCAAATCTCTTCAGACAGTTTTACAAGAAAAAAAGCGCCATCTTTAGAGAATATCCTGAAAACATTAAATAGAACGTATTTTGTTAGATTTTTAATATTCTACCAAATGAATATCTGCTCTGAACCTGTCTGTGCTTGTCTGTTAACATTTGGCTTTTTCCGTATGACCTGCTGAAAAATCCCGTTTGCAGGTTGGGCGTGCTTGAAGCCTGGATTGTGATTGCTTTCACAGCCTGCGTTGCTGTGCATGCAGTACGCAGTACAGCTGAGCATGTCGGGATATCACCCGGGAAAACCACTACTCCAAATGCTTTGAAGTACTCGGGGATTGTAGGCAGATTTTGTGTACCCTCAGGAGGAACGTAGTCGGGAGTGTGCTGTCAGTATCTGAGCAAGAACACTGGCAGGAGACTGGAGAGGGATAACATCCCACCAAGGCGGTGCTGAGAGACGGTGAGAACTAATACCAAGCTAGGTTACATCTGCCTACCTACGCCTGTTGCTCAGTTTTTCTGGGTAGAAAGGTTTGACTCAGAAGAATGGCATCAAACAAGGCCCTTGGAGACTATGAAGGAGTCAAAAAATAGACTTTGATCTCTTCAAGGTTGAAGGAAATACGGGATCTATGAGGATGAGGCTTAAAGGATGATGAGTTTTCAGAGTTGTATTTGATTTCTTTTCTGTTAGGAATTTGTGCTGTGATCTTTTTTTTTTTTTTTTTTGAAGGAGATAAATTGCATTGTGGGGGTCGAGAATAGGGAATGCTTTTCACAATAATTCTGATTCTGAAGGAGTCAAAGTAAGCGAGAATGTAGGTATTGGAAGAAATGCTATCCCTAGAGGAAAGGAGTTGGGGGTTTTTGTTTGAGGCTTTTTGTGTTTTGTTGTTTTCTTTAAAAAAAAACAAACACAACAAAAAACAAACCAAAACCACAAAAAAAGACCCAAAACAACCACAAAACAATCCCCAAAACGCAAACCAGAGGCAATTGGTCCTCTTAAATCCTATAATTGGCACTTAAGTGGAGTGAGGAGTGTCACAGAGAATGCAGCCTATAGGTGGTTTAACTCCTGCAGTCCCATCAATGTCAAAAGGACTGAATGGGTGGACTGACGCTTTGATCCTCTGTACCCTACGATGTAGGGAATGAATTCATTGTAGCTTGCCTTGGTTGTTGGATTTCAACATAAAATATTAGGATTTGACTATGGTGGTTGCCTTTATACAACACTTACTGTTACTAACCCAAGAGTTCAGATTTCAGTAAATAGAAAAGAGACTGAAAAGAAAAATGCTAAAATTGTCAGTAAGGTAAACATAAAGGATATGCTCTTAGGGAAAAAAATATATTGAAATTTTTTGGATTCATCAGAGAAAAAGGCTAATCATTTGCTCTGTTCTCACAGAAAAGTGTGTTTCCTAGACAGTTGGTGGAGTGTAGGAGCATATAAATAGCTCAAGAACTAGGTTTTAAATGTAATCTGTGTCACACAGTGACTTTAATTTAAGGCAGTAATGCCAAGTTAAGTCTATTCCATTAATTTTTTGGAGGCCACTGTAAAGAACTCTGATAGACATAAGATGAATGTTATTGTTCCTGGCAATGAGTAATTATGCCACTGCTTTTCATATTCATTTAGTTTAAATTCTGCAAAAGACTTGTATATTAACTTAATACAACTAGAGATCTAAAAATATGTGGAAAAACTCTTGATGGCTTTTTCAGACGTTCATGCAGAGTAGTGCACATCCACGTTCCCACATACACATACGTGTTCTGCCTCCATCCTTCTGTAAAAACCTGCTCTATTTTTATTGAATACTGAAACAAAGGAAAGCTGCTAGCATTTATGCACTGCTGCCTTAGAATCTGATAGCACATTTCCCAGTTCTGTCCAATTATGTTACTTTAGAAAAATAATTTCAAATATATTTTCATTTGAAAATAAAAACAAGCTGAACTATTAGTGTCAAGGAATAAAAATATTAGCCTATATATCCTCTAGCTCAGCTGCAAATTTATGCACCAGAACCATCTGCACTGATGAATTTAACCTACAGTTGCTGTCATCTATCCCCTTATACGTTAAACGTAGCAATTCAAGAATCAAAAATTTGTGATTCTTTTTAAAAACAGTTTTAAAAACGTTTTGTCATGGTTTAGCCCCAGTTGGCATCTAGGTACCACGTGGCTGCTTACTCACTTACTCACTCTCCCCACAGGGGGATAGGGAAGAGAATCGGGGAAAAAGGCAAAACTCGTGGATTGAGGTAAAAACAGTTTAACAGGACAGCAAAGGAGGAGAAAACAGGAAAAATCAATAACAATAGTAGAATACACTAAGTGCGCGATTGACAGTAGAAGTTGCTCACCGCCTGGAACTCGATGCCCAGTGCGCTCCTGAGCAGCGATCCCGCACCCGCCCTCCCCCAGCACTTTCTCGGTCAGTGCAATATTGCCACTGGTGCATAGCTGTGGTGGCGATCGGCACCTGTTGTTCTTCAACCCTCAGCAACCCCGCAACAGACGGATACTCTGAGAGACTGGGCATGGTGGACAGCTGCTTAATTTCTTCTGTCTCCAAGGCTGCTATACTGAAAGCCCACTGGTACCCTTTTGCGTCCTTGAAATGCCCTCTCCTGAGGTAGTCTATGCCAAGGATGCACGGAGCATCTGGGCCAGTCACAACGGGGTGCCTTTACCACTTATTCCCAGTCAGACTCACTTCAGCCTCCAATACAGTTAGCTGTTGGGATCCCCCTGTCACTCCAGTAATACAGACGGGCTCTGCCCTATTACAGTTCGATGGCATTAGGGTGCATTGTGCACCAGTGTCCACTACAGCCTTGTGCTCCTGGGGGTCTGACATGCCAGGCCATTGAATCCACGTAGTCTGGTAAACCCAGTTGTCCCTCTCCTCCACCTGGCTGGAGGCAGGGCCCCTCTAGTCCTGGTCATAGTATTTGTTGCTCGCTTCTTGTAAATATGAGTCAGAAGTCCCTTCAAGAGGGTCAGAAGTAAGGTCAGCCCTGCTACTCTACCTGGAGAACTTCACCTGCCACTGGAAACTGGCACAGCATTTTTCCTAGAAGAACCCCCTTTTGTGATCTTTTTTCCTTGCAACTCATGTATCTGTGCCTTCAGGGTTGAGGTAGGTTTTCCATCCCACTTCCTCATGTCCTCTCTGTAGTCACGCAGGTAAAACCAAAGGGTGCCTCATGGTGTGTACCCTCTATATCCTTTCTCTTGAGCAGAGGAACGCTTATACTGGTTATCAGCAATAGCTGATACTGATTCGTACAGGTGGGTAGCAGAACTTATCCTCGAATCGCTGGAACTCTCGGGACAGTTTCTCCGGTAACATGTCTGACAGTTTCTCTACAGACAAGACGCAGGCATGTAGGGAGGAAGAGAGACTTCCTTTGTATTGCTGGAGTTGGCCAGCCAATTCATCCACCATTTATCCCTTTTCTTTCCAGCTCAGTATTGCCAATGAGTTGGCATATGACAATGGTGGTCTCCATAGAAACTTCCACATGCCATGCCACGTGTGACCATCCAGCCTCAGGGCAGGTCTCTGGGTCGTATTCCCCCCAAATTTTTTTGTAACCCTAAACAAGACCTGGGACACATTCAGGAGACATAGCAATAAGAGCATGCTGGCTTGAACATCCCCAGGATATTCAAAATTATCAAAAACTATTGTAACTAGCCTGAAGGAGAAAAGGGAGGTGAAAGAATGGGGGAAATTAACCCCCCTCTGTCTTCCTCATAGATTGAGTGTGATTATTAATGAATTCTGAGAGATGGAGCCTGAGATACGTGCATGACAGCAATACCCCATACAGATACCAACTTAACCTCATGGCCATTGATGTTATCATATCATAAGTTGCTATTACACAGCAAAATGATAATCCTCATCATTCTCCCCAAGGTGACAAACACCACCACAGGGAATACGTAGTACATATAAGAATTTACATAACACAACCATGTGACCAAGCAAAGCAAGACTGTGAGCAGCAACTATTTAACTAATATAATAAGTACATATAACAGATTTTTGTCTCAACATGCTCTGGTCAGATCTGTCATTATCTCAACCCTTCATGCCCCATGTTGGGCGCCAAAAAGGACTGTCATGGTTTAGCCCCTGCTGGCATGTAGGTACCATGCGGCCACTTGTTCACTCCTCCTCCCGCTGCCCCGCCCCCAGTGGGATGGGGAGGAGAATCAGGGCAAAAGAAAGGCAAAAATTGTGGGTTGGGATAAAAACAGTTTAACAGGACAGCAGAAGAGGAAAAAACAGGAAAAAAACCCCCAATAATAGAATATACTAAGCATATTGTTCACAGTAGAAATTGCTCACTGTGTGAAACTCGATGCCCAGCCTGCTCCTGAGCAGCAATCTCGCCCCCCCGGCATTATCCCCCCTTTATACACTGAGCATAATGTCATATGGTATCAAATATCCCTTTGGCCAGTTTGGGTCAGCTATCTTGGCTGTGTCCCCTCCCAGCTTCTTGTGAAATTAACTCTATCCCTGCTGGAACCAGGACACATTTTCTTCCCAAAATAATAGATTTTTCTGATTAAAAATTAATACAGGAAGGAGAAGTAAAAATCTCTGTCTTGTGAACATGTGGTAACTGTAAAAATATATGTTAGTCAGTGATAACCCCTTTTGGATGAAAGGAAGTGATTTATATTCCTTCTGGGTTGGGGTTTTTTGGGTTTGTGTTGGTTCATGGGGTTTTTTTTTTTTCTTTCTCTCAGAAACATTAAAAGTATATTCAGCTCTTGTACACTCTGAAAGCAGATTTTTTTTTTTTTAAAGTAGTTTGTCAAGGAGTTACCCTTCACTCTAAGTTTTTAGATATCTCCAAACACTGTGGAGTTGTTTTAAGACTGCAAATGACTAGGTTCCAGGGACTTAAACGCATCAGAAGTTAACACGTACTTTTTTAGAGGAAAATCTTATGCTTGCATTTAAGAAATGGAAATTAAGGTCTCTACAATTCTGCATTCAAAAAATAATGGAAGAGTAGAGGCAGAACACAGGGCGCAAGGATGAATACAAATCATTGTGCAAGGGACTATTATGGAGGGGCGGAAATACAAGAAGATTGGAGTATAATTAAAGGATGGCATGAGCATTTTGGTAGGAGGATGTTAGAAATAATTTCAGTCACAGTACAGAAGCAGTAGCGGATGCAAAAGCTTTGTTATTGTCTGGGCAGCAGTGGTGAACTGAAGGTTTCCAATTGATGTGGCTGTATAAAAAAAAATCGGTTGAATAATACTAACTCAATTATGGCTACTGTGAATTTCAGTTTGCTACACTATTGAAAAAAGGACCATGGGGGCAAAGAAAGAGGAAGGAATAAGTGGAGAGTAGCTTGAAACACTAACAAACCTTAGGATATTGTAAATATTTAATTGTATGAACTGAGTAAGATGTGGCTGTTTTGTATAAGGTGTAATTAACTACATGAAAGTGGCTGATTAATTTCTGCACAGACTAGTATCTTCAGGAGTGTGAGATAAGCTGAATGTTTGCAGTCTTTGTGATACATATGCGCTGAGTTTTGCAGGATGCTGCAGGACTTCCCTCAAAGCCTGGCTCTCAACTGGATAGATATGAAGTCTCCAAGCGTGGTCCTGGGCATTGCTGGAGTTCATTACTGCCCCTAAGGTGAAATTAGCAGAAGAATGCACAGGCACTTGGTATGTAACCAGGAAAGATTTAAAGAGCAAATGTTAGGTGTACATCACAGCTTAATGTTCTCGTGCCGCCTCGCCAGTCAATTCAATGTAGCCTTCACCTCTGAAAGCACCTATTTCGGACGGTTTACTTTTTACTCTTATCACCTCTATGCTGAATTTTTGTTGATGTCTGAGTTGTATGACTCTTGTAACACTGTACACCTGTGCAAACTGACCATACATATCTGCACATTTCTAATCTTAATTTCAGACAAGCATGTTTCTGTTATTTCTGTATCAATTCATCCTAAACTGTCCATCATTTATATCTGAATCTTCTCAGGATTTGCTAGTAATAAAAGTATCACTGGAGCAGACGGCCAATGAAATTATGTACCTTGGCCTAGACTGAGTGCTAGTTAATGATCTTTGAAGCTATTCAGAGTTTTCTACTCTTTAAGCAACAGAATCAAGAACTCCATCCTAGAGCTGCAATAGTCAAGCCGTGAATATTTTCAATCAAAATAAGACTGGGAAGAACAAAAGGCAATGAAGATACCCTGTGTATACCTGCAATGGTGCAAGTCTGGAGCAAGCAGGTGAGTCAAATCCATTCCTCTATCATCTCTCTCCTGTAATCAAAATTAACTCTTAATTTGGAAGAGGCCATCCAAAAGACCTGTACCTCTTCATATTGATACCAAATTGCTTTGGTCAGATTCTTAGGCTGAAAATAATGGGATGTAAGTGACGGTCACAGATCTTGAAGATGGTTAAAGACTTGGTTTCTTCTGTCTAAGTCCAGACATCAGAAACTCTATTCTTAGACAGTCTGCCCGTATCCCAAGGAAATTACTGTAACGTGCAAAGATCTCGGGGGTCCAGAGGCAGACTTGATGTAATACATGTCAAGTGAAGGAGAAAGGAGGGACTACTGTCAGATTATATTACTTCTGTATAGGTTACAAACACGTTCCTTTTAAGTTGTAGTTTCCACTGGTTATTCAAGGACAAACACCTCAGCTTATCTATCTTCCAAAGCCTGAGATTCCAGAGGGAAAATCCTTTTGTTTCTCACCTTACCAGATATTGTGACTTCTGTGTCAGCAGAGGGCACTAACTCTGGCCCCCGACTACGGAGAGAGGAAGGCTTTTTCTGTGAAAAGCCTGGGTTGTAACGAAACGTGTTTCAGTCTCCTACTGTTCCACAGACCTACTTGAATGGATTCTTTACCTTTTGTGTTTGTTTCTTCCATGTGCACGAGACTGTCTTCATCTTGCTACCCAAGAACAACAAAGATAGCTGTGAGTTACGGGATGGCAGATGTTACAGTAACGGGGACCATCTAATAGTGCTATATCATGCATAGGTTGAAATACTAGCTGCTTAAAAAATGTATTTTGAAGTATATCCGCTCTGGAGATTGGTCCTACAGTAACAGATGTAGATATAACATGTACCAGCATTTTGCCTAAAGGCCCATTAGCAGAGCAAGACCAGTCCTCAGGAGTAGTTATGCCTGCTTATTCCTGGTTCCAGAAATCTTGAAGTAATTTTTTTCAGTTGTTTTAGCGTTAAAAAAATAATCAAAGCAAAAGCCATCTTCTCAACGACGCTGCTTCCTGTTGTACTGCCATCAACATCGGCATCTTCATTACTTGTGCAGAATTTAGTTCATGGGTACTGGTTTAAGTTACAGAAACACTGCTATCGGTATCATTAGCTTTGGTTCTGCCTCTTGTTTACTCCCCTTAACACTTTTGTAGCTTAACATGTTAGCTATTTCCTAAAGAAGAAATAAACAAATGGAATTGTAACACAATATTTAAATAAGAAATAAAGATTATGAAATGCTGCCCATGAGAACAAACAGATTGAGCTGCTTTACTGAACTGAATGTTATGTCCTACTTCCAAAAGAGAGTTTGCTAATATAGACAGCGGTCTGCAGGAAAAGCAATGCTTCTGACTGCTCTACTGTTCTCTAGCGCTATTCATTCTGGCTTTGAGTAGTGTTGAGAACTGTGTGCATAAGAACAGAGAAATGCATCTTTGCGGTAATGATCCAGCCAACCCCACCCTCCGTATACACTGAAACTTCAGAATTGCCAATATTTGGGCACTGCCTAGCCAGCAGTGAGTATCATCTTAGTCTCTGTGCTTTTCAGTTGGCAAGTCCATTTTATGCAGGAAGAAATTACTTTTCTGACTATGACTGAAACTTCCCCATACACATTTTAATGTTTATATGCTGTTATGGTCCTCACTGATTTAAAAACAATGGAAAGTGCAAGGTACATGAAGAGTTGGTGTATTGTACATTCAGAATTTAGCTGAAAAGAAAGAGGTGACTTTGATTCAGTGACATATGTAAGCATGTATATAACAGTCAAAACTTGTCTAGTCCCTTTGATACCTTTAAATTGTAGTTGTGGCTCTTGTCCTACTCATTTTAGGAGCTTTGAGCATATTTCCAAGTTGTCCTTTAAGAGATTTCTTATAGTGCTGGATGAATGTCACTTGGAGAAGGAGCAAAGATATTTTGAGAGCCTCTTGTGTTTTTCTAGTATAACATTAAGCATATAAGATGCTCATAAAAATGCAATCAACTATCAAGTGCATAGACTCTGGAAATGTCAGCTGCTTAGACTGATCACTTTAGAAAGAGCTGGAATTTTGGCATTGGTGTTAATCACTATAACAGTTCTGTTGACAGGAAGTATTTACCCATATTACACTAGCTATGGAGTACAGGGAAATCCGGTAATGCTGTGCAAGGTGATAGAGATAAGGAAAAATTCAGGGTTTTGTTCACTTTTGAAATATATTACTTGACGGGCCTCTCACTGAGGTTATTAGAAATATTGGCATTGTGTACTGAAAAAAGGCTTGGACCTTTAGTGTGCAAAGTGTTTACTCTCAGGTTCTTGCTTATCTTCTAGTGCTAGCTATGTCAGTACCAAAATTTCTCCTAGTTTTAGATATTCTATACTGTTGTGTAGCATGATGCAAATACAATTACAAATATAGTTTTCTTTTTCAGAAAGTGGAGACCACATCTATTTAAACAATAAATGTGATGTGGTACAGCTTTGCTGTGAGCAACGTGATTATATGGAAGAACATATTATTGTCGTCTTTTCTTCTTCCTCTTTCATGGTGACGTTAGCAAATAGGCATCATCTTTGGAAACTTCTCTAATGCTACCTGGCTTTAATTTCAAATAACTTTTTCTCACAAGAAAGTTAAGAAGTTAAATAGTCTTAGAAAAATGTCAATAGAGAAAAAAATGTTTAGGTTTTCTACAGAACACAAGTTCTCATGGTAGCTTTTCACAAATGAAAAGTTTTGCTTTGAAGTTTTTATTAAATCACATAAAATCGCATGACTTGATGATAGTATCATAAAAAGGAAGCTTTAAAAAATACTTCATTTTGCACTATCATTTTGATTCATTTGGTTGCCCTTATATTTCATTGACACTTTCCTCAGTGTAAGTGGAAAAAATAATGCATAATCATGTGGTATGATGCAAGAATTGTTGCCCAAAACTAATGAGAGCATAGGAAAAACATCTTTCTAATCAACTTGGTAAATCCCATTTCTTTAACATACTACCAAGAGGAAGGATTGCATTGTGTCTGATCCATTTGACTGGAGACTCGAAGTCTGAACAGCAAAGATCATAAGACAAAAATGATTATTCAAGAGTTTTGTTTAACAGAAGGTTACTATAACAAGAATTTGTCTTTTCATACGCATTTTATATGCAGTGTTATGTTCCCCAGTGATTGAAACTTGAAGACGAAATACAGATAACTTAATGTCATTTTGATATAGTTCATTTCACTTAGAACAACATGTAGTTCACATATTGAGAATTTTATTTCAGTAAACGTTCATTGACACGATTTCTCACCAGTGCCAACAGATAAGTAAGAAACATAGAAGTCTTCTATAATACAAGTTTAAAAACATCAGTGTGGGATAATTCTGTTTGTATCTTGATGCAAATTTTCATACCTCCATTCTGTGTTTGTATAGCCTTCCTAGTGGTGACACAAGGTAGAATTTATCTATTCGTATACAATCACTTCCAGTTCAATGAAACTTGGTGACAGTCTTGCACTGAGGTTTATGCACTTTTTTTTCCCCTTCTGCATTGCAGTTAATGTTTGTGAGTGCAGGCAAAAAAAGCAGTAACGCCAAAGAGGGGACCGTGTGCGATGTGCCCCACTTGGCCGGTGGGCGCTGCAGCTAGATTCCTCCTGGGGCGCGGAGCCTGCCTGCCGTCGCCCCAGCTCCATGTGCCTACCGGGAGCTGCTCGCTTTCCAGCTGCAAGCTGAAATCTCTGCTACTCTCTTACATCAATTAGATGACCTCATAAAATTAATGAGACATGTTTTTACAACCTTCTCGCAGACAAGGCAATAGTAATCACTGTATTTTATATGATAGAGTGTTTAAACTGTCAGTGTGGAAAAAAAAAAATCGTACAAATCCAGTGTAAATACTTCAAGTTGCATAAAGTAATTATTAATCTTAAAAAAGCATAAAATATGCACAGTTAGCTAATAAATGACAAATGAATAATTTATTCAACATAAAAGAGAAAGGAAGAGAGGTATTAACATTTTACGCATAGTTACTCTCTTTCTTTGACAAGCTATTACTGAACTGCTAGATTTTTAGTTTTACCGTGTTTATTCAAAGCCTTGCAGCAATATGGAGATGTGTAATGATTTTGAAGGACATATGTGAATGTGTCTTTCTCTGTATATGAGTGTCTCGTATAAATAGATGATATAGATATATATACAGGGGGACTTTTTGTACTACTTATTTTCAATCATGCACACTGACAGTAGTTGGAGGAAGGTAGTGGGACTGTAAACTAACACGTAGGTTTCCTGAAGAAACATATTTGCTAAACTACTACTTTTTTTCTTACCTCAAAATTCCACGATCTTTGTGCACACATACAAGCTAGTCACTTGTGAAATATCTAGAGTTTATATTTCTGAGAAAATTTTAACGAGGTTGAAAAGATCTTGATATAGTTTTCCTCAAATAATGTTTCACTTTTTGGAGCTCAGACAGCTCAGTTCACAGTAGATAATGAACCCTTAGTATTAGCTATAATATAATGTTAAATGTTTGTGAGAATGTATGTTAACCGACCACGAATGTTAATTTGTCAGTAATCCAGAGTTGCCAATACCCAGCATTCAAAACTCATTCATCAGTCCTCAAAAAAAAAAAAAAAAAAAAGATTCAAATTAGATATGATTACTTAATGATTAATTGTAGGTTCTTTGTATCTGACTTCTGCTTTTCAGCCTATAGTTTCAATGTTTTCTTTCCAATCCAGAGGAATTCTTATATTACCATGTGACCTCAGGGAATTGAAGTTTTAAGAAAAATACCAATTATAATGAGTCTTGTGGTGAAGCTGCTGGAACAGTGCATTGCATTGTTTTGTGCATCTTAGTTCTTAAAGTATTTTCCCTTTTATTTTCGTTCCTCACTTTTTAGTATTATGTTCGATACCATGTTTCCCTTAAGAAGCCCTTAGGTAAGCATTCATTGAGACGCACATTCCTGTTCATTTTGAGTTCTTTTGATTATATACTCTTAAAATAACAACTGTTTAAAAATTCGTCTCCTAGGCAGATCAAATCTTCCATCAGTTCTCTTTGGATGAGTAGATTATTTTAAGATAGAAGGACTGGCTGACATCTTCAAGCCAGGAATTTCACCCTTATTCTTTGTACAGAAATAAAATGGCAGCCTTAACCTGCCTGAAAAATAACTATCTTTTTCTTTTCCTCTCCCATCAGGCAGATAATAGAATGCACGAGGTGATTAGAGACACAAAAACAGTTCATCAGGACTAGAAATGCTGAACGATTTTTTTAATTACTGACTTATATATGGGAGGAGAAAAAAAAAAATGTCACTAGTAGAGAGGAACTAAGAGAAGATAGATCATGCCTTCTTTCCTTTTTATTCAAGGAAAAAAGGCGAGTACTTCTGAGATCGACATGGAGATGACAGAAGACACCACGCTCTTACTGGATGAACTCTTCTAACGAAAAAAAAATCCAGAAAAAGGAAGCTTGGATGTCATCAATATCATATTCTTCAACCTAGCTTCATTTTAAGTAAAATGAGGAAGTAATGCAATGTTTTTACCCTTTGTGGCCTCCTCTTGCATTTTGGAAATGGAAATGTGGTCTTTAATTTGTGAGCCCTTAGAAAAAGATTTCTGTATCTATTTTTTTTTGGTTTTCCCTGACTGAAGCTTTGAAATTACTTCAATATTTCTTTCAGGAGAAGAGCATGAATATCATGCAGAGCTTGACTGCCTCGAGATCAAATAGAAAAGTATTAGGAAAATTCAAATTTGCCAGCTTTTCTGTTGATTATTTCTGGGAGCAATTAAAAAAATCTTGAGGTAAGGTGTTGCCAAGAAAAATATTGCACACTGTGTTTTCAGAATCAGAACTTGGACAGTCATAGCATCTATGACACATTAACGTGTAACCCTTTTACTGTTGTAACTTAATGTCCTTTTTGTGTCTGAAGAACTTAAAGCCCGGACTTCAAGATCTTCGACGCAGGAACCATCAATTCACAGCTACCCAGCCTCTGCATGTTACTGGGGTTCTAAATACCATTATAGCAAGGAAGTATTTGAAACAAATCAGGAGCCCAATTAACACTTCTGTTTTTTATTCCTAAATGGCAAACTTGTACAGATTAATGAACTCTTGGAGATTTTCACACTAGGATGTTGGGAGAGTGTCTATAGACGTTTCAGTGATACGAGCTGTAGAAAAGTTTCCTAAGCACAACATAGAAAAAGCTGCAGTCACTTTAGCCATTAATTTGGACAGCAAGAGTAAGGAATGTAGTCTGTAAACCTTATCTGTGTTCATAGAACATACTGTTTACACATCTATAAAGGCACTGTAAAGTTTTCAGATACTTTAGTATCGTTAGATGACATAGGAACACAGCAGTCAGCGCAGTTTCAGATGGACTGACAGGTTCAAAAACCTCAGGCAAAACCAGATTGCATTTAACAACATCAGCTCTCTTCAAAGTGATATTTGTTGCTAAAGTCCAGTTAATATCTCAAATCAGTTCCATCTAACTACACCATTGCCTTGTTTTATCTTCACAATGGTCTTTATGATCTGAAGCTTGTTGAAGCAAGCCAAATCTCCCATTAAATCTCCTGCTTTTTAGGTACTGGCAGAGATGGATTAAAAAAATATTAAAAATGTTTCCATATACTTCACCACTGATAACTGAGCAATGGTTTTGAAACCTGTGCAGAAGTTAGTTATGGACAAAAAAGTTAGAACACCTTACTTTCAGTATCATCAGTAAATCCTCCAAGATGCTACTGATGCTATTCAGACCAAATCTGTGCCATGTGACTACAGAACGGAATAAATAAGCACTTATGGATGCAAGTTGAATTAATGATAGCTTGTGTATCCCAGAGTGTGATAAATTATAGTTTGCTGCAGGCAGCAGGAACTATTCAAATATTTCTGCATTATGACAATTTCTTAAGGTTCCTATAGAATTCATGTATAATAGGAGAACTGCCTACAGGGAAGATTATTAGGAAACTTAGAAAAAGATTTTCATTTTGTGATTTCAGGATGTCTGTAATTATCAACATAGCCTATCATTTACTAAGTGGTTAGTTGTATGTATGAGACCTTTATCTTGTACTGTAATTACAGTATATAGAAACAATATACTTGTTATGGGTGGCTGCACATAAGTGGGTGGTTAAATGTCATTAAAGCTGTTTTGCAATATGTCTATTTATGAATAAATATTTTCAGTTTTCCTTTTAGAAAATCTTACTGAATGACCCTTAGAAACAGATGCTAAATAATATTGCTGTTATACAGAAATTTCTTAGTTTAAAGCACGTCTTGCTAAGCACATTAGAAACCCTGCTGATAAGGAGATTTTTAAACTTGGCCTTAGATGAACCCTATATTTATCACTAACTTTTATATCACATCTCTTTCAAAGCCCCTTTGTGCTCACTGCATTTTGTTATTATCTATTGCCCTCGTATTTTCTTTTTGTTTGTTTGAATTTGGATAGGTGTTGGTTTTGTTTACGCTAATTGCTTATTGTCAGGAAAGCACTACAAATATTGTTCCAATATTAATGTGGACAGCCCCAGGACTTCAACTGAATGCCTATCGACTCAATATTTTGTCTTAGGAAGAACGCTAAGATTATCCTTTAGAACTTCGTAGGAAGGGCCTGGAAATTTAAAACGAAGCTTTGATTTGATCGGGAGCTTGAATTACCAGAAGGTTATGCAAGCAGGCTCCATCCAAAAAGAGGACGTTAAATTGCAGTCACTCCCGACCTTCAAATAGTGCTGCAATATTACTTTAGAGCTTTGATTAAAATTGCCAGTATGGGTCTGTCAACATATTCCCATGTCAGGCTTTGCAAATAGACAAGGCAAACCTACTGCTACTTTAAAATATGATAATTAATCGCAGATAACATCAATTGGAGAAACTTCTCTTAATTACTGTACTTGATATAATTATCTTTTACTAAGATGTGTTATGGTTATCTGTTTTATACATTTGTCTGTGATGTTACAGATACAATAGCATCTGATATTATTTTAGTATAACTGCTTTCCTTTATACAGATACAGGATTTTAATAGAGAAGGTCATGGTCTGTCCCCATTTCGTCTTCTCACAGATGTCCTCTGTACATGGTGTGGGAAAGGGGAAGGCAGCTAACAGCCAGTGGTTCCTTTGCCCCTACCAGCTTTACGTCTGGATCCGTTTATCAGCTGAAAGAGCAGACTGGCTCTCTGCTGGGCAGCTGCAACCTGGGTATAAATATTTTAAGTATTGCATGTTGTCTCAGCTGTGCTAAGTAGCCAGAGTAAACTGTTGAATCCAGTCAGTACTTTTTTTCACGGACCAAATCATAAGTAGGTTTATCTTTCTTAAATGAAGATTTATTTGCTTGATCTAGTGTAATATTCCAAGTTTGCTGTAGACCACGTCTGATACCCTTCCCCACAGTGATTAATGAAATGTTCCCACAGTGATTAATGCTACGTGGAGAAATAGATTGTCGGTGCGAGTAAAATGGCTGAATCCAGCTTTCTGTTTCCTGAGTGGTCTGCAAGAGGATATAAAACTCGGTAAAACAGCAGATGTGGTTTATTAAGTGTATAGATTTAAAAAAAAATAAAACAAAAACAAAGGTTTACCCCGTGTGGTTTTTTTCTGAAGAAAGTATCTCTATTTAAACTTGACTGTTTCCAGTACCTAATTTCATTACAACTTAGCCAGCTGTTCACCGAGAGCGTCAGCTCCAGTATTCACTGACAGACTATGAAGCAAAAGGAAGGCTCACTCTCCTAGCCAGTTTATCAGTACGTATCTGCAAGTGTATAAATACATGCATTTCTGTCTATGTATATGTGTGTGTGTACATATACACACGTAAAAACGTTGAAAATAGATATGTCTGTATAAAGGCAAAAATAACAGTTGGCTATAAAGTGAACAGCTGTTCTCGCCTTCTCTGCATGTCAGAATGCAATGTTGGGAGATAATTACACAAGGAACACATCAAGAACTTCGTAAACATTTAGTGTACATAAATGTCACTTTTGTTCAAGAATTACTTGCTTTGTGTTTGGCAGGCATAATCTGTGAAAGAAAATACCACTTGTTTTTCTTCTTTTTTTAAATTTTTTAAATTTTTTTATGTTCATACATTTCCTAAAAGAACAATCTGGAAGAGCTCCGCAGGTGCCACAGCAAAACTAGCTGCTACTTGTGCTCTTGGGCAGCTTGCTCTACACAACTTGCATTACCCTTAGCTAATTCTGGTGGCTAACTTTCTCCAGGAAAATTGATTTACACGTTTTTAATATCGTTCACATGAATAATCAGAAGAAACAAAAGGTGTATACTGTACCCAGTAGTTAGATATGCCCTGAAGATATTGAAAAGATACTTTAAGCCATGTCTCTATTAAAAAAAAATAGGGATTGTGGGAGACAGTAATATATGCCCATGTAGTTCTAGTTTTACTTGGCTTCTAAAAACAATACAGCCGTGTACGCAATATGATAAGCTCTTCTCACCTGGCAGATGGATGAACTGCAAGTGCAGCATCTCACGGATACAGCTGAGACCTCCTGCAGCATATCAGATACCTGGGGTATCTCTATAACATGCTGCATTTTGTAGCTGCTAATGTGACTCTCTGAAGAACTTCGTAAGGTAATCGCTACGGGGTGAAACAGATGGTAATTCATTATTTAATGGGAGATATCAATAACACAATTTATTAAAGAGTAATTCAGTATTTGACTATTGGCAGCAGTGACCAAACAAGGAAAATCTCGCCCAAGCCCAGGGCTTGTATGCAAGTTCTAACCTACTTAACTTATATAAGAATGCATTCTAGTGGTCTCATACTGAGAGTTTGAGATTTTTTTAGTTTAATTTTATGAAATATATTCTTAAGACAGAATATTTTACACTGCATTAGGAAAAAACCTCCCAAAAATCCAAATATATTATCTGTAGTACACTATTTTTAAAGATAAGTTAGAAGTTAGGAAAAAAAAGTTATAAGCACATTAATTATCCTGAGTGATTCAGGTATTTAAGGAACTTGATTTTTTTTTCCCCTCATAAATGAGATTTACGAGAGATGGCTATACTTGTAGGATAGTTCATGCTGCTACATAAAGTGGAAGCATCTGTTCTGTGCTGAAAACTGTCACCCCAAGTCACAGGGGGTTAAGCATGGATGAATTCAGACTTTTCTGATATTTATTTTTGTGTTTGTGGTTGATCATTATTAACTGTAGCTGGACTCTAGCTGGAGGAAAGATTTTGGATAATGGAGAACAATTTGTTTCAGTTTATTGTTATGCTGAACCTATGTTTCTTGAGCAGCACTACACTTGTTTTTGCAAGTAGCTGAAAAATGGGTAAAGAAAATGCAAACTAAATTCTTTGCGGTTACAAAAATGCAGTTTGCCATGATATGGAACTCAACTTTGAAGCAATATTCATTTTATGAGAAAGTTATCAGAAGATGCAGGCACTCCAGATAATTTTTAGCCTTTCAATTAATGAAGAAAAAGAGATTTAAAGAAGAATTAATTTCTTTTTTATACTTTACCATAGTGCAGACGAATAACATTTCTCTTGCTTTCATTGCCTAAACCTTCAGTAAGCCTAATGTATTATTTTTCCAAGAGTCTTCCTGTAGCTATTCAAATGTCTATTGTGAATCTGGCTGTTTCTTTCTTTTTAGCAGATACATTTTTTTTCCCCCCCTAGATGTCTAGCTACTCCCAGATTTGACTCTGTTATTCGCTTTGGGCTGCAGGGGCAGGAGGGGGAGAACAGGATGGCAAGAACAGACTCGGGGCCATCCCCAAAGGGCAGGCGATGCCCAGCACTGCGTGCGCCGCCCCACTCCCCGGTCTGTGACGAGGGCAGGGCTCCCCCAGCCCCGATCCCACCTCCACGGTGCCCCTCAGTCGGAGCCTAGGAAGCAATGCAAGTAGAGAACTGGCACGTAGTGATCCTTTGCCAGAATTTTTTCTCAGTTTCAGGCAATCTGCAGATCGGGAAAATTCTTCAGTGAAGCGGAAAAGGAGGGTAGTTACAGGCTTGTGGGCTATTTCTCAGTGGGATGAGTAGTCTCAGTCTTATTTAAGCTGTTTTGCATAAAAATTAGGTATTTACTGAGGCATGGACAAGGATCACTTCCGTGACATGTCTCCAACACCACATCTCCACAAGGCATCTTGTTACTTTTGGACTTACGGAGTATTTAAATACCTGAAAGCTACACTAAAAGGCGACAGAGACTGTCCCCTGCTCTGAAATCAGAGGATGCCCTCTTGGAAGACGATGTTCGGTGCAAATGGTAGATTTCAGTCTGCTCAAACAGATGACAGAGCTGCAACTTGGATCTCCCATACACTTGCTAGACTGATCCAATTTATGTTCTGTTACAGAAAAAGACATGGAGAGATGGGGTTACTGGTGGAATTTCCTGGTTTTGCAGTTTTGAGAAACCAGCCTTTCATTTTCTTTGCTTTTATGATAAATGTTTGAAAATGAAAATTTGTGTCTTGGGTGAAAAGCAGCATTACTTTGATGAACAGTGGAAAAGGAACTTTTCATCTGTTTTTATTTTTTAATTGAAAAATGAGCAAAGTATGCTCAGTTCATTACTGTCTATCTTTTAAAAAATCCTTCGATAGCTAGTTACTCATTCTTAAAATAACAAAAATAAGGACAAAATTCCTGAAATACATAAAATAGGACAGTAGATTTTGAAAATTTTGACGTTTTCTCTTTCAGCTTCAACGTTTTGTGGTTTTGCTTGCTGGCCAGTACCTTTATTCTCACAGTTTAGTGAGGCTGTAAACTGTGTGGAAGGGAAAGGCAGGGCAATCAACATACAGAATATTGAAAAGGTTGAGGTAATAAAGCACCTGTCACAGATTGTATGAGATATTAAAATTCTGATACTTAATTTCAGTGACCATGGTTTCAAAGGAAAGAAGACAATGGTACAATACAGACTTAGTCTTCTGAAAAATATTACAGTGAGAATAGATGTGGTAAAAACTTGAATGATTCTTACTGCAATTTCAAATTGGTAATTTCATGGTTTTCAGAGGGAGTTTAGTGCTATATAAAGGAAATGCAGGCAAACAGAATGCAAAATTCAGCTCACTAAAATATGCGTGGAGTAAGATAAGACCATCATAGCTTTCTCAATATGTAAGGCTATATTTTAGTCTCTCCTTACTTCCCAGAAAGAAATAAGGTGAAAGAAGTAATTTGCATCACCAGGGTGAATGAAGTTTTATTGCCTTGGTTGTTCCAAAGTGTGTGAGCTCTGAATAAACCTTTCCTGGGACTGAGCTACTTGTAATGTCACTTTCTTGGTGATTCTCTGGACTCTAATAATGCTTGAGCTTGTTACTCAACGCCATGCCCAGTGAGACCTCCTCCCCCTACCTGGCTGCCCATTTTCACAACCTTTGTAGAAATATAACAAAATTCTTTCATTCACCCAGGCTGAAATTAGCTAGCAAGTTGAAAAAGTAATGGTGTGCATAGGCACAGAAAGGGATTGCGTATGTTATACTGAAGGAGGAGACTCAGCGGAAAGACAGAATGACGGAAACTTCAGGGAGAAGAGAAAGACAGAAAGGGCATAATTAGGGGAAAGGATAAAGAAGATCAAGAGGGCTTATCAAGCTAATGAATGCAATAGTGTTTGACATGTCAGAAAGAAGGAAAGGAAAGTTCTTGCATTCAACAATATTTTGCGTGCATGGACTTTTCTGAATTTGCAATAGATTTCACACTTTCCTGTAGTGGATGCTTACACTTTCCACATGGAGGATGATTTCCACCTCTGAGTTCTAATTCTTCTAAAAAGCAATTCTCATTCCTCCACATACTCGCACCAAATGGAAAATATATATTTTTAAAATCTTTTCTTATGTATGTGTTTTGTTTTTCATGGGAGGATACCCTTTGGACTGAGAATACCCTAGGAAAAGTCTAAAAAAGGGAAAATGTACAAAGGAAATGTGCAAAGAGAAACCCAGTTGGACCCCAGGACTGAGGAGGAAGGGACCTCAATACCACCATCACAACCCTCCCACTGCGGCACCCCCAAACTCTCATTCTGACACCCAGAGGGCTTTGGGGAGGGTAGGCATAACATCAGAGGAAAGGGCTAAGTTTTCCTAATTTTTCTTGTATAACAATTTTAAAGGTATTATTAGTTATGCTTTCTTGTATTCATTTGAAATGTTACATTTTAATGATCATTATTAGTCTAGTTAAATTATATTTGTTGTTAAGATTTTAAATAGGTTGCCAAGAAATTCTTAGCTCCATGTCTATCATGAGTTCTGTTTTTCCCTCAACAAGATACTGAAAGGAACTGTATGAAGATGAGGACTTGAAACCACAACCCACGCACCAGGAAAGGATGTCTTTGCCATTTGGTTTTGGGTATTTCTGCACAAAGTCACTATCAGTCTTTCTCTTGTATACTTGTTTATTTTGGATTAGGAATTTGAAAAGGACGCTCTGTCATCAAAGGTAAGCAGAAACTGAACTCTTGCATATTTTCTTTCTATACCTTTTTCTCCCCACCACAATTTATGTTTAATTATTTACTTAAAATACAATAGCTTAAAAAGGATAGAATGGCCTAATAGATGGGACTTTCTCCTCGTATCCGGGTATCTGCCTATAAGTTACTTTCATGCTATTTCAATCCAGTTCTCCAGTCTCTAGGGGATACCAGGGGTAATGGAGTTTGTGTACTTAAGGATGGGGCCCATCGTTCCATGAGAAGAAGCAAGGGTGATGTTAGCTGCCTCATTCTAGGAGAGTTTTTGCTCACCCCAGTAGGGGTGGGCACTTTCCCATCTGCTTCTTGGATGTAATGGCAATAGTAAAAGCAAAAATTTGTGTTTAACCTTTGTGTCACCTTGTTCTGCTGGGCTTTAGCATTATAATTTCCTCTAAGTTTGCTTTCAGCTGCAGATCTGTGAGCTTTTTGACTTGTGCAACTTGTCTGTTCTGTTTTGACAGGTTTGTTAGCCCCAAGCTGTTCTCTCTCATACTGTACCTCACACTAACTTCTGAGTAGTTCCTTTTTTTCCCTGAGTTAACTTGGTATCTTACTGATGAGAAGCAGCTTCCTGATCAGGACTTTCATCAACTCAAACTCTCCTGTTGAGCAGCAACACTGAAAACCCTTGTGTGACATACATTGAGTTTGCCAGTTTAGATCTCTTAATCCAGAGCATTAATAGCTTGCACAGCCACCTTTCCCCTCACATTTCTTTCTGGTGGTTTTTTTTTGGTTGGTTTGGGGGGTTTTGGGTGTTTTTTTTGTTTTGTTTTGTTTTTTTAATTTTTGGTTTACAGCAGATTTCACTTACATGCTGATGTATTGCCAAGGGCAGAGAGAGAGAGAGAGAAGGAAGAAAAGTACTTTCTTGGATTTTCTTTTTTCCCCTCTGGATAAGTAGCTGGACAGACTTGCCCAGCACAGCTGTTTAGCTGTTTTTTTAAACTCCAGCTTTCTTAGTGATATTCTAAGAACAGTTGAGTTGCAAGACAAGCTATATTTTCAAATAATTTTGCCACTTTTTCACATTTTTGTCCTTCTCTTACTGAGCAGACAAATAAGATACTCCATAAATAACTGTTGTTCAATAGAGTTATTTTTTTATTAATAAATGCAAACCGTAGATAGGTTCTAAGACATCTTATCCATCAGCGCACTTGTCACTATTTTCTGTAATTTTTATCTTCAACTGTCCTTAAAAAGCAGTGTGGTCTGGTGATGTGGCTTGGGGAAATGGAAGGACTGAGGCTCACTTAGTGATGTCCTTGAGTTTCTGTGTGACTGACTAAGTTTATATCACTATATCTTGTGCCTCTGCTTGTAAAAATGAGGATACTGCCTTCTGCAGACCTCTGATTCTCTGATAAAATGTGCAAAGTAAAAATCTCAACTCCATGAAGTTTTTATTCATATAACTGACTTTAATCCTTTGACTAAACAAGCTAAGGAAGTATTCACAATGCTTCTGCTCCTTACACATGAGGCTCAAAGCGCACAGCAGTATTCTACCCCCTCCAATACCAATTTAAATTAAATGTTGAAAAAAGGTCTTGTCTTACTTTACCGAGAGCTCCAACCACTTGTATTGTCGTACTGATACTTCAAAATGCCTAGGTATAATACAATTTTTAGTAGTAGGATAAGATAGTTGGTAGTTGGATAGTTGGAACTGGGTAGTTCCTGTGAAGTTGCTTTCATTTTCATTAATTTGTTCATGAATTGAACTGACATAAATTTGTCAATATTCTCTGGTGTAAAAGGAAAACACTTTTTGTTCTTAGACCTATATGCTCCTCAGGCAAGAGTTAGTAGTCAAGGAGCTGCTAAGCATCATTCCAAAAGCTATCACTTTTTGTTCTCTGCTTAGAATTACTGTCTGTCTTATCACCTTAAGGACCTCATTCAGTTGTAACTAATGTCAAAGGGAATCTTTTGAAGGGCATCAGTAACCGTTTGCAGATTTTAATTAAGCATGGTTAGAAATATTGTCAGCTTCCTCATCCTCTGTTCATAAACAGTGTTCATAGTGTGTTATGCCTTATGGAGTTCTGTGTATTTTTAGCCCTTTTAGAAAAGTGTGATGTTTTAAGTATGTCATAAAAGTGCTTGGTTAATTTTTAATTGTATGTATTTCAATGCAATTTCTAACTATTTTGTTACTTCTTTGCCTTCCTAATTCTCTTTAATTTACTAAACTCTGTCTCCCATGAATTTTCGTTGCTGAAATCAGGAAAGATTTCTTCCCATCTCTAACTAGTTTCTTTCACTATATCAGTACCTTCCAGTCTCTGTACTGGAAACCTGATTCTGCCCCCCGCCCCCGCCCCCCCCCCCTGCCCCGCTTCAGTTCTTGAGAATAAAAAAAATGCTTGTTACTGAAGTTTTTATTATACTTTCAAAAGCAGAGAATGAGATGACTTTAGATAAATGTTTATGTTTATTAACCTGTTTCAGGATGTTTTACCTCAGGGTAATAACAGTATGGCTCATAGGGAATAATTTTAATCAAAGTGTCGGTATCTGGTTCACCTTAATTTGAAAAGAACACTGATTGTCATCTTTTTGTCTGCATTCCTGCTACCTACAATGCCTAGAATACCCTGTAATCTAATGACAATGAATGATGCAGTTGCGCTGATACAGAATTTAAACTTTAATACTCACAACTCTTTCTACAAAAAAATTGTTTTCTTTTTGATTTCCTGGGTAAATGTTATGAAGCCTGTTTTGTACATTCTCTGAGTAGTCATTTTCATTTTGTATTAAAGGTGAGGTACATTTCAAATAACTGAGCTTATATTTGATTGAAGTAATCTTTCATCCATTGCAAATGCAATGCAACAGCAAACGCAGTATCAAATACTGCAAGCCACTGGCAATTTTTTATGTTTTAGCCCAATACTTACCTTTTTATAAGGTGAATACCAAAGCTTCTCTTAACTTTAGTGCAAGCCAGACTGTCATATTTGATGCTTGACTACAGGAGCAGGCTTCAAGTCAGAAGAGAAATATATCTAGAAAGGGGAAGCAAGTAAAGATATTTAAAAAAAAAAAAAAAAAAGTTGTCCTTCGCTGTAGTATTTACATAGCTAAATAAAATCTGTAGAATTTTGAGGAAAACATTAGGAATTTTTTTTCATTTGACACACAGCACTCTATCAGGCCTGTGAGAGACTGTCTTTAACACGATGATTTTGGCTCTGTTCTTAAGGGTGTCATTTGCAGTGGACAGGACCTTAGGGAATCTGTAGAAAATGATCCACTCGTAGGATTTTTGGCTGGACTCCTTCACTGTATTTAGCTCCACCATTTTGAGTACCTAAGCACTGAAATAGAAAACCAATCTTTACAAGACATCCAAACAGAACACTCTGATGACTCTCTAAGTACAAACGACACAATATTGAGCATTTTGCTGTTTTTGTACTCACGTGTTATTTTTATGTAATGTACTATCACATAGATTTTCAGATAGAAAGTCTCCCACTGAATGATAGGGCAGTAATTTGCATTGAAGGGCTCCCTTTGTCTGTTCTGATTAGCAATAACCCTTTTCTAGTTAAAAGCGTGGCTTACCATGACAGTTACATGTGATGAACAATCTTGTTTTTTGCAAAGTCTCAGGACATCACACCATTCATGCATTTTAAATAGCAGCTTAGCTCGCATTGTTCATGTGGAAATTCATGTCTCTTTCAAACGCGAGTTTCTTTGTTAGCCATTTCAGTCCTAACATCCTCTTCCCTGCATAGCAGAGAAGGGAAAGCAAACATTTTGCTCAGATCAACCATGTGTCAAGATCAGAGGAGAGGAATGAAAACAGAATTTAAACACCCAGTTTGGGTGACTTGGTTTGTCATGATCCCAGTAAGAAAAGCACTCAGACTCCGTGAAGGATAATTTTAAACACTATTTATTAGAGCTAACAAAAAATAATGTAGGTAACCCTACGTCCCTTCAAATACTGGGAGCCCTGATCTGTGCGGCATTGAAGGAGCCTCTGGTCAGGGCACAGCACGCCGTGCAGACCTCATCCCTGGAAGGGTCCTCCCCAGTTTGCTCCTATGAGCTCTTATGGGATTTTCTTACAAGAAAAACATCTCTATTCATCATTTCTAGGATCTAACAAAAGAATGCGCGCATGGAAATTTGTTTCTGTAGCTCTCGACGGACGCAAGGGCACACAGGTAATTTACCTGCTGGTACCGAGGGGGAGCTTCCTGCAGCCTCGTTACAAGCAACCGGAGAAGTTTATCCTGCGCCCGAGGGATATGCACAGCACAACGCGGCCTGAAGGCCAGGCTGTCCTGTCACTAGCTCCTCGGTGTGCAACGGTCTCACGGTCAGGATTGCTATGCTCCCTTGCCCTTGGGCACTGTGTAATTCTCCTGCCTGGTGTGCTCTGCTCAGTGTGAGGAGTGTGACAAGCCCAGGAGGTATCATTGAAGGGCAAATGTGTGGGTTTAGCAGATTTCCCTTTGAATTATAAAGGACAAGTGCATCGTAAAAATACTGGTCCTGCCTAGGTTTACATTGCAGCAGCTACTACAGTCAAAATCCTCCTTTTTTTCCAGAGTAAAGTTGCAGGAAAACAGTAGTTAATCAGGCTCAAATTTCTCTCAAATCATGTTTCCCATTTGGCAGTGCTGCTGAAAACACCTGAGAACCTTCAGCATGAAATTTGTTTTCATATCAGATTTGTCCATCTTTGGTTTTACAGCTTGTCCTTGTCTACTACTTGCTGTGCAAATTGAGAGAGTTTGACATGCTGTGTACTTGCACCAGCAAGGGACCACATCACACTCAGGCAAACTCTGAGAGTTTTCCTTTAGTCACGTTGTGCACTGGCTGCAAGGAGAGAAGCCCATTCTGTGTTAAACCACAGGAACATGACTTTTAATCTTTTTGACATCATCTGCATTGGGGAGCTCAGTACTTTTGGGTATCTTGTCAGAGTGTTACCAACAGCAGCAGCTCCTGTTTGCGCAGGCGGAGGGAGCAGACCAGGGATGCGCTCCGACAGGCCAGGTTCTTCACGGATATCTCCTGGCTGGCGTTTCAAGATATCTAAATCTAAATTGACTTCGTCCCAGTTCATGCAGCGTAAAACAAGACACCAAGTGTAGCATAGTGTCACCTGGGATTAAGAACACTTGCACAGTCTTTTTAATGTAGGAGAGATTCCTATCCTAGCAAGTTAAGCTGTTTGCTTTATGTAAGGTTTGTTGAATCAAAGTTCAAGCTAGTATAACAATTCAGCATAATAAACCTTCAAAGGAAATATTATTAAGGAATGAGAAGGCATTCATCAGTTCCAGCTGCCTGTGAGAATCTCTGTGCCCCTGGTGCTTGGGCGTTATGAGATGCCTTTCAGTATGCAGCAGCCTCCTCAGGGAGTGTTTAAAAAAAAAAAAAAGAAATATAAGCAAAGAAATAATTGGACACATTTGTCCTTTGATTTGTGGAGCTGTTTGTGGTTTGTTACTGGCCAGAGAACAGTCAGGACTACTTAGCATTTTATCTTAAATCTATATGAGTGTGATGTTCTGGGTCTTCTGTACATGTGTGGGCTGGGTGGCACATAGCGAATAAAGCCAGCAATGCGAAGCTCCTCAGTAGGCCATTCTGCAAGTTTAATGTTCTTTTAAGCGTTGTTCTCTCTTGCTGTGTTATACGTGAGAGATGATTAAACAGAGAAGTCATTAGCCAATTCAAAACTGATAGGGAAATTTCTTTTGTAGAGCAGGGCTACCTGGAACATCTCAGGGGCAATGTTGATAAGCTATCAAAGAACATAGGATGTGGAAATTCAAGCTGCTAACCTCAAGAACTAGAGAGTCATCTAGTTTCTGTGTTACTGCTTGATGTTGTAAAGTGTCTATCTAGAATTGAGTTGTGGTGCATTGAGCCGATTGTTTCAAATTTCCCTCCGCTGTGTCTAAAATAGAGATTTTCTTAGCAGCTTAGATTTAAAACAGCTTTATTAAGAATTAACAAACAATAACTCTTGTCTTTTGTATAGTTTATGTGACTAAATTAGGAAAACAACAATAACAACAAAAAAATTAAGTCAATTCCACTGTCTTGCACGTTCCCAGGCTTGGTCTAGTTTGGTCTCATTTTTCCTTCTTTGTTTATATAGGCTGAAGGCACTTCAAAAAGTGCCTGGATTATTAGAATAGTAAGCGTAAACTACTGTGATTGATGTTTTCTTAACTTGTAGTGATGGGTCCGGACCAGTTCTCATATTTTCATTTTCCTTGTCAAAATAAAGTAATTTCTTCTTTCTTCTCCTCCTGTATTGTCCTGGTTCAGGCCAGGACGGAGCTAGTTTTGTCTCCAGCAGCTCCTGTGTTTTGGATTTAGTGTGAGAAGAATGGTGATAGCACACTGATGTTGTTGGTTGCTGTTAAAAGATCAAGGACATTTTGCAGTTTCCCAGGTTTTGCTAATGTGCAGGTGCAAAAACTTGGGAGGGGTAGAGCCAGAATAGTTGATCCAAACTGGCCAAAGAGAGTATTCCATACCATAGACGTCATGCCCCATATAAGTGAGGGTCAGCCGGTGGGCCCCTTCCCTTAGCCCTTAACTTGCCTTAATCCTTAAGCTTCCCTTCAGGTTGCTTTTTGTTTCCCTGTATTTCCTTTTTTTTCATTCATTCCTGCCTTTTCGTTTGTTCGTTCGGCTGTTCGTTCCCTCGCCTGCTCTCTCTGGAACTTGCTGTTCTGGGATAGCTGGGGGGGGATACCCCTGCTCCCTGCCTGCTGCTCGGGACGGGCTGTATCGGTCGTCGGGTGGTGAGAAATTGTGTATCGTTTGTTTTATATATTCTATTATCCTTGTATATATTATTATTAATATCATTATTAATATATTTTTATGTTTTTCCTTTGCTGTCCTGGTGAACTGCTTTTATCTCAACCCGCGAGTTTTCCTTTCTCTCCGATTCTCTTCCCCACCCCACTGGGAAGGGGGGGATTGAGCGAGCGGCTGCATGGTATTCAGTTACAATTTGGGGTTAAACCACGACAAGTATCTTCTATTGCAGCTGTTTAGTGGTTTGCATTTCTGAATTTATTACTATTTTTTAAGTCCCAAAATAGTTTTATAGTTTAGAAGTGACATTGTACGGTACGGTACTTAATATCAGCACATGCTCATTGTCAGTATTTAATTTATAGCTTTAAAAAAAAAAAAAAATTGAATTAATCTTCTTTTGGGTTTTCCTTTTTGAATCTGCTCCTGCATGCAATCCTGTAAGCTAAGGGCAACCAAGTGGCATGGCAATATTTCGTAAAAATATAGCCCTGGTTCCGGAGGATGTCTTCATTGCATGCATGTTTTGAATACGGAGACTTTGGCATTCCTATCTGGTAAGCTGACAAATGTTAAAAATTCCTAAACTTCCCCTTTTTATTCAGATAAAACTTCTATAACTTCCAGTTAGGAGCTTCAGTATTAAACTAGGCTACGCAGATTTCATGTGAACTGCTGTAAGAGAGTCCCTGTCCAGGTCAGTGAGCTCAGTCAATCCTGAACAGAAGCCATTTGACTAACAAAATTCCAGGGTAATATCTCAGATCTGTTTTAGAATATAAAATCTATTCATGATGACTGAAAAATTTGTGACCCTTTCCTACTCTGTACAAAAAGAGGTATCTCTATTTAAACAGATTTCTTTAACTTTAGATAAAATTTAGAAGGCGATTTTAAAGAATGAGCAGTAGTTTCACAACTGGATGCATAAATGTAAATCTCCACCATAAAAAATGATACCATTACATCACTTTCAGGCAGTGCTCCTGTGTTTATATAAAATAAACTTGTGAGTACATGAAAGGAAAGTAACAAAGAACAAAAATCTGATTTTCCAATGAGTCTTTTAAATTTTGTTGTTGAGAGAAGCACTTGACATAGCTAAAAATGAAAAGACATTTCAAGCACTTGGAAGCCTTATTTATGTTGAGAATAATTTCTTTCAGAAGAATTATGCGTCTCTTGAAGAGATGAAACCTATCTAAATCCTTTGCAACCAAAGCCCACTGAAACAGAAAGTACGGCTGTACAGATGAAATATCCCTTATCAAAACAGACTTGTGGCTCCAACAGTAAGGTTTTGTTGTTACAGGTACAAAAAGTATTTCTTCTGCAAGCAGCTTGTGCTGTCTTAACTAATGGATGTTTGGTTTTAAAGTATAGTGATAAAAACTTGCTGGTGATCTTTTTAAGGGAAACATGAAATCCCCCAAAATACAGTTGCACAAACAATAATAGCTAAAGAATGGGGTCTACTGTCCTGTTTCATTTTCAGACTGGTCCTGGGTGAACACCATTAGTCAGGTTAGCAATTTGAAGGTCTATATGCCAGCAGCCTTGATGGTGGAAAGGATGCATCTGAGGTGGGAGGAAAAGAAGTCCTGCGGTCCCTGTTAAAGGTATTTCACTCTCGTTTTCACGTGGGTTTTTTTCCCACCTCTCCTTACTGTAGGGTAGTGTTTTGAACTGAGGAAAATGTGATGTCCACATTGAAGTCCCCTATGCCAAGCATAGTGCATCTTTATTCAAGCCTGGTGATGCATGGAAAAATAACTGACAAGTACCTATTATCCTGTTACAGAAGAGAAGGAAATGAAGATTAAGTAACGACATAAAAGAGTCCCAGACTTCAGAAGACTTGACACTGATCAGGCAGGCATAGTACTTTCTGCCCCCTCAATCCTTATATAGGGGGAAGTTATGAGAGTCAGGCAATAATCTTTAATTGCTGATAATGTGGCAGACAGAAAATAATGGAGAAATAATTTCTAAATAGTTCCATACCGTGTTTACTTTAAGTCATTTTACTGATGTCTTGTTTTGTTCCTCGTGTGTAAATCTCATTCATCTAGACGTTAATATTTAAGGTCAAATTCATCAAGTTGCAGAAGTTACAATTCACTTCATTGAATTCAATTGAGTGAAATGTTTCCCATAAGTAAATTGTATCAAATGCTGCCTTTGTCCCTTGAGTGTCAGAAGATGTCAAATGGAAGTCATTAAATGGGATTACAGTTTAATTACTTTCTTCTCCTTTTGAAAAGTGGACAAATATTACACTGCTAGTTTGTTTTCATATTTGCCATCCTTTATACATATTTTTATTGTCTGCACTGGTTTCCTTTAAAAAGTTATTTCAGTCCAAACCTGAAAAATCTAACAAAAGTGGCGTAACCTGGAAATTGGGATAAACTGGTTATCAGCAATGACATCTCTCAACTCTTCAAATGACAGAGCTCTTCTGAAGTTATCTGCAAGCACTTTTCTCGGAGAGCCGGTATCATGGTTCAGATGAACTGGTTTTACTCGGTTCCTTGCTGAAGAATGCAGGTGGTATTGGGCACCACTTCAATGGGCAATACGAGGCTCCTCAGCCCATCAGGGTTGTTTGTCCATCTCTCCCTGAATCTCCTTCTCTCTTTATTAATCAGAAGAAAGGTTTCTGATGAGTTTCCTCTCTATAACTAATAAGGGCATAAAAAAATGGACTGTTTCAGGAAGAAGAAATTTTGTGTTCAATGACAGTTTGTCACTCCCTGAGAATGAATGCAGCTGTCAAATATTTATATGCAGTGCTATGTTGCATATATACTGAATGTTCCTTGTCTTTTTTTTGTGTCTTTATCTGTTTAATATGACTGAGAAACCACTTATATTCTCATATAGAAATAGGGAGATCTTCTTTTAAACAGCAAGATACTGATCTTGTTCTTGTACACTTAGGAGGTTTTTGGAAATGGTCATGCTGAAGTCATTAGGATCATGTGTAAGGTAACATGTTATTCAATGTGAGAAAGGATATCAGAAGCTAGGCTGTAATGTGAGTAACATGATTCAAAATTTCAGATGATAGTGTTTACTTCTCAAATTATCCGTTGAGCCTTCTGGTAGTTTGGTAATTAATTCAAAATCAATAAAGATTCTGCTTCAAGGAGCTGAAAGGGAGAAGAGACTACTAAAGCATAAGAGAACAGATTTATGCAAGGTGACCTATTGGAAGTTTTATTCTGAATGCAGAAAATGTCATCTATAATTTTTTTAAGTGTGTTCAGAGTAGGCAATTTAGATAACTAAGTGCATATAGTTTCATAGGCAGTTATTTCATTTCTACCTCTGTAATAGAAAAAAAGAATGTTTTCATTGAAGCTGAAGTCTAACAGTACATGAGCATACCTTTGTCTTCATAACTCTGTGAAAAAATAGCATCTTCCGTATTTTGAGCACAAGGAGTATCAAAAAAACTCTAGCACGTGTAACAGGAATGCAAAACCAAACCAAACCAAAAACTACCAAGCGACACAAAACTCATCATAAAAGAGGATAACATTCCTTAAATGTTAACTTTGTTTTATTACTGAACCTCTGAATTTACTTACATGCATCAATTACGCATTCTGTACTTGTAAAAAAGGCATGAGAAAACAAAACTGCAACATACTGAAGGTTCCACCCATTATTCTGATTCGTATCACAATTTAAGTATTTAATGAATGTTGTAAAAGAAATAAAATCACACAATGTATCGGTTCTTATTCATTATAATTTCTACCTTGTAATGGTAACTGGGAAAGACTCTAAGACTGGAAAAGAAATTCTGCTTCTTATCTTGTGTATTTAGAAGGTATTAGTCATTGCTGTTCTTTTTTCACTTTACAAGGTTAATTTGCTTTCTTCCTTATGTTCAAGAGTAGGGACACTTCCTAAGAAGCAAAGCAACATCAGGAAAATGTAATTATAAAACCATAAATAGTAGCATGACAAAATAATACTTTCAGATGTAAACCTCAAATTAACCTAAAAGCAGAATGACTTAGATTTAAAATCAATTAACTTCCTTTATTTTTTTATGTTTTGACTTACATTAAAATGTTGTAATTTGAATATTCTATTAATCCAAAAGAGCTGTCTGCTTGCTTACTCTGTGTTTAGCAAAATGTCTGCTTATTTTTGTCTGTGTTGCTCAAAGCAACAGCATCTGGTACTAAAACTTGTCCTTTGCTGGTAGTGATCTAATGTTAAACCCCCCAAAAAGCATTAATTCACCTGTTTGGTTTAGATGAGAGTTAAATGTACTCTCTTTGCTCAAACTAGACATGGATACACTATGTAATAGCACTGTGTAACAGGCACTGTGTAATAGCAAGTCCAGGTACTCCTCCCTTTTTCACAAAGTGCACGCCAGAAGGATCCAACTTCTTGTCCAGCTAGCTGAGAAGAGATCTGTAGGATCTGTGGAGTGAACTGAACAGAATTAGTACTTTGCAAGTCAGGTCTTCAATAACATTCTTAGTCATCTGTATACTCTGGGAAAATCTTTGTTCCTTGACAGATATATGGCTTATCTGGTCCCTTCTTGCTACGGCGAATCCCTGTCAGAAAACTGTTCTGTTGTGAAAAGTGTATATATAAGCATTACATTTTGTTATTTCTTTGACACACAGTTCTCCGAATAATAGCACATTTAGGAGTATGTCAGAAAAGACAGAAAAGACTAGATCCCCCCCCAAATATATTAAAAATCAGGCTAATGATGCTGATTTGTAATCGAAGGTACAGGGGACCAACAAAATTAAATACAACTTGTTGCCAAAGCTATGGGCCTATGTGGCGTTTTCACAAAGGAATAGTGAACCACAGTGGAATAAGCAAGGGGTCGCAAATCAAGAACTGGAGTTTATTCCTGATTCTGCCGGTAAGTCATTGTGTGCTTTTGGGCAAAACATATGCAGTTAGATTTTAAAAAGCAACTGCTGCTTTCTGGGGGAGATGTGAGTCCCTGAAACCCTCTGAAAAACCTTACAATTGACTCAACTGGAGACCCCAAGTCAGTGTGCTTACACATACCCCCTCCCCATCTGCCACCCCCCCCGCCACTTCAGCTCCAAGGACTCTGGTGTTTGTTTGCAAACCAAAGTTTTCGTTGGTTTCATTCCGTGAAGTAGCGCTGTACTTAGTCAAGGCTGAAATAAATTTGTTCTCAAAGGTGTGTTTCTCCAATGGCACAACTCAGGTAGCGCTTAATAGCATCGCACAAGCGAAGAAGTGGTGGTGATGTGACTTGTCCACTGATGTGTGGACATCGTTCTTTAATTTTGAAGGAAATACTTAGGAGATCAAAATTTCTGTGTTAACAGCTACTGGCAGTTCTACAAGAATGCTGTAGCAGACCTCTCAGTGAGATTATTTTACTAAGTGTATAAGCCTGAGGGCAACATTCCTTTAGGTGTCATTTAGGAGAGCCCTGTTCAATGTCAAGTAGTTGACTTATGGTCAGTGCTACTTTCACACAATTTAGAGCTCTAAGGGCAATAGAGGTTTTTGTGCTTTTTCCTTTTCCTAATTGGGATGTTAAGAAATGCTTAAAAAATTATTTTTTAATTCTACTGAAATTTCATATAATGATATTCAATCATTACTAGAGAAGTTGGATTGCTTTCCTTGCATTTAAATTTGCAGTTATAAGTGCAGAAGCATGGCAACAAGATAATGGAATTTCTTAAAACTTTGAAAAGAAATTAAACTGTCAGCTTAGACGTTACAGCAACGATCACTGCAGTACTGTAGAAATTAAAAGCACATCATTACTTATGAAAGTGTAGAACATCATTGTAAACTTCAATTTTTCTTCTTCCAAAATAGATGACAAACAAAATGGTTGATCACCCTTTTTTCATACAGGCTAGCAGAAATACTGCAGCTATGTATTTTGGAAGCATCTCTTAGTATGACATACACTTAAATTCAAGTAGTTGTTACTACAATAAGTTTTGAAGTCAGGGGAACAAGATTGCTGTTAATGACAGAAATAATGAAGATTATAAGCATGTGTGATTTAACTACAGGATATATTTTTTCTTATCTTTAACAGTGATATCCTCTCTGTCTTACATGAACCCAGAATACAAATCTTTGCAAAGAAACATCATTGGCTTAGCAGGAAAGATAGGTCTTACTGGGAATTTCATTTTATTTACAGGAAGCACCGAGGCTATATGAGGTAGTGGCTGCAGCTGTCTTTCTCTGAATGCAGAGTATTTCTAGCCTGCAGTGACTTCCCGTGTATACCACTTTGACAACTTTAAGAGCCTTTACTGAGTTCCTCTCCTCGAAGTTGTGGAAGAGTCTACACTATAAGACTTTAAAATGAAAACATGAGTTTGAATTTTTAGGTTAACATTTTAGCAGATCTGGTTCACACGCAGATCTGTTGCATGTGTGACTCACTGAAGTAGTCTCTAAAAATGAAACGGTAAAATCATAAAAGAAATCACATCAAACTAAATTTGAACAAATCCATTTTCTCTTTCCAGCTAGTGCTATGATGCCAGACAGTCGCATAATTTAAAAATGATGACTGGGAAAGAGTCTGGTTTCTATAATGCAGAAAACAATTGCCTAATTTGTATTTAAAAAATTATTTTCATCAGAGTGGTATCAACATTTATCTGATATGTAAAAGTGGGTTATCTTGGGAAACATTAAGATATCTCTTCTCAAGTAAGGGCTTATGGATGACTGCACCAGGCTAGGGAAGAAGAAATAAAACATTTTAAAGTGTGTGAACTTTCTAGCATTTCAGCTGTTGATGAATGATGAATCTGCTGATGGATACTGTCCAAAAAGCACCCTGTATGTGTTTGTAGGGACTATGTAAAAAACATTACAAGGAGAAATGGAAGAGAAGATTGCTAAAAGTGCATGAAAAGCATACTTCTGAAGATAAATAAGCAAAGAAACACAGTTCATCCACAAATGGAGTAATACATCCCAGTTTCTGTTGAGCTGTTTAATATGCATACGTTATTATTTTTTAAGTATATTTCCTCTGTTCAGACATGTATAAACCTGCGAACTTTTGAAATGCAACTGTAAGCATGAACTGAGGAGAAAACTCTGCTCTAAAAGAGCAACATTTATGCCCTTAAATTTTGAAGAAAATTCTCCTTCATTCTTTGCTATTGTTCATTTTTTCTAATATAATACTGCTTTGATTTTCATCTTTCATAGCAGCTCACACGAAATGGTTTGCAAATGAAATGAAGTAATTATAGAATTAAAGTGAGCGTCTAACAATAGGGCAAACTTGAGAGAGGTTTGAAAAGGTACTGTTTTCCATAGAGATTTCAATTGAGATTGAGAACCTAAGAAGTGAATAGTCATTGAAGGGCTGTTTTAGATATCAAGAGCTGCAAATAAGAAGAAATTCGTATACTATCACTACTAATTCAGTGATAGAATGAAATAAGAGAATAAGCATTGGCTAGATTGCCTTGGAAAGTAAAAGGATGTAAGATTTAGGAACAATTTGGAATAAAACCACAATTTTAAAAAAACCAAAAACAACAAAACCCCCATCAAACCTTGTTAACAACAAAAGACAAAAGTAGCTTAATTTCTTTTTAATTTTCCTTCCTTCCTCCCTCCCTCTTTGAGGAGATCTAGTTTATTTGTGACTGTAGCCTTTGTCCTTTTGTCAACTCTGCGACAACTAAGTCAGCCTCAGTGGTGATTGTGTGAGGAGCTAGGAAGCAGCATACTTGCAGGTGGAGAGTTAACCTCAGAGGAGAAGACAGAGAAGACAACATGAGACTTAAGAATTATTTGGCCAAGGCTGTCTTTGCAGGATGGCCGCTTACAGGAGTGTCTTCTGTACGTGTATGCAACATGGAAGAAAGTACGAAAGAAAATAAAAATCACCAATAGGTATCAGGAGTGAATTGAAATAAATGAGGTTTCTAACGCAGAATCCTACTTTCTTAGTGTGAAAGTGGCTGGAAATCTGGCAGGAGTAGGTCTCTTCTCTGACTTAGTGAAGGTCCAGCAGCCTCGAGAGAGGGTAGTCCAGCACAGGGTAGCACTGTAACAGATGATGATGTGAGGACACGCAATATCAGCCTCCAGTGACGCTGGTTTCTGAGCCCTTAAACCATTCCCATTCACGATTCATAATGAAGAGTGCACCATCTTCTCTCCCCTGCAAGTGAATGCTGTCCTTCACTGCAAATAGGACACAGTTGTCTCTGGTGGCAAAACAGATATATAATTTAGACCTCTCAGTTTCAGCTTCAGCTGTATGCTGACAAAAGTGCTGAAATCCACTCCTTGCATATGAAACATCACTTTTTTGTGTGTTTTCTCAGAGCATGTCTGTTTGCATTTCATCAGTTCTGCCCATATCATACTAAGCTGGAGAGAAGAGGCTAAATTAATTATGAGAAGTATTTGTGTGATTTATGCATTATGCAAACGTTCCTACTACAGTTACTGATGAATGTGCTGTACTGTGGCAGCATTGTTTTTAATTTTGCATTGTTATTTTACATAAGTTTACAACAGATATTAATACAAAACTCCCTAGTTTGCATATAGCCAGGAAAAAGTCATATTTTATTTGTAAGAACATGCCATGCCATCCCACTCACTTAAAAAAAAGATAAACTATTTACATTCTTGAATTAATATCATTGCAAGAGAAAGACCTTCAGTATAGAACTTTTTCCTGTAATTATTTTTTTTTAAATAAAAATACTACCTTTAGGGGAAAAAAAAATGCCATAAACCCAGAATAATTAAGCCAGGAAGAGACCTCTGGAAGCCTCTAGTCAAATATCCTGCTCTAAGCAAGGTCTGGGGATCAGACCAGGATGTGTCCAGTTGGGTCTTGAAAGCCTCCAAAGATGGAGCTTGTACAGATTCTCTGGGCTTTCCCTTATGCTGAAAAAGTTTCTCCTTATATCCAGCCTGAACTTCTCTCGATTCAGTTTATGCCTGTTGTCTCTACCTTTCTACACCACTGGCTCCATCTTCTCAATGACCTCCTCAAAGACACAGGTAGGCAGCCACTAAGTCTCTCCTGCAGCTGCCTCTTCTCCAGGCTGAAAAAACACCAGTCCCTCAGCCTCTCCCCACAGGGCAAGTACTCCAGCCCCCAACCAGCTTGGTGGTCCTCCCTGGACCTTGCTCCACGTCATCAATGTCTGTCTTGTACTGGGGATCCAAAACTGGACACAATATCTAGATGTAGTTGAACCGGGGCTGATTAAAGAGGGATAATTCCTTCTCCCAATCTACCATCTGTGCCCAAGTTAATAACAGCCCAGGCCACCGCTGGCCATCTTTGCTGCCAGGGCAGGCTGCTGGCTCGTGCTCAGCTTGCTGCTGACCCAGACACCCAGGGCCTTTCCTGCAAAGCTGCTTCCCAGCCGGTCAGTTCCCAGACTATAGGGTTGCCAGGGGTTCCCTTTTCCAGGGGTAGAAATATGCATGTGACATTGAATTTCATGGGGTTTGTGTGAGACCTTTACTACGGCCATCTAGATCCCCCTGGATGGCAGCCCTGCCTTCAATCATATGAAATGGTACTCTCCATTTGGCAACACTTGCAAGTTTGGTGAGAGTGTGCTCCGTTACCTGAAGATGTTAGGCAGACAAGTCCCTTGTGGTACTGCACTTAGTCTTCTCTGCTCATTAATGACTACTCTGAACCCAACTCACCCAGCTGTTCATCCATCCAGATCATAACATCCCAGCTTGGACACAAGAGCATTGTGGGAGATGGTGTCTAAAACCTTACAACAAAAGTTGAGGTAAATGACATCTACTACTCTCCTCTCATCCACAAACCTAGGCATTTTACTACAGATGGCAGTGAATTTGGTCAGCCATTCATTACAGTACAAAGCATACCCAAAAGTATTGCTCAGATAAGTGAGGTCTTGACTACATCTGGCCAGTTCTAACTCAGTATTCTGGTATGTTTTGGGAAAGCAAATCATGAGCAGATAACTTTTGGATGGGAGGCATATCCAAAAGCTCTGGACTACAGATGTAGTCTGTCCTGCTCTAAGGATTTAGATATGCACAGAAAAAAAATAAAGAAGCACAGATGAACTCTTAACAGTTTTATATCCTTTCACATTTGGAGTTGGAGTCTGGAAGGTGATAGTAATCCAAGTAACAACAGCTAATTACAGAGAAAGTGGAAATGAGGTTTGCCTGGCCTGATGTGACTAGTGAGGCCATTGGCAGCTTTTGTAAATCATCTGAATTGGGAAGCAATAGAAAGTGAAAACAATAGCCCATTACAGGGGATCACATCTATGGACATCCAACATTGTGTAGAAGGCTGAGCTCAAGGTAGAGCCACTATGTGTAAATGCCAGGCTGCCAGACAGGACTGGACATCTTGCCCAGCACGAGTGAGTGTCCTGTTCCCCTGCATCAATGGGAAGTGGAAGCCTTCAGTGGGGGGGAAGTGGTGAGGGGGAGCAGCATAAGAATTGCTAACTCCCTGCTATACCTGTCCCATTTAGTAAATAAAATCTAAAATTTATGTTCCTGAGCGGGGAGGTTCTGTCCTTATGGCTGTGACATTTGGTGGAGAATGAGGATAAGGGTGCCTGCATGTTATGGAGCAGCCCCGTGATTTTGTCGGCAATGCTAAGCACTCCTTTTATGTGACAGGTGTCATTGCTTGGGCAGACTCACTGCCTTCGTGTATCAAGGGTGTGAATCTTATCTCTTTGTGTACTGAGTTCATTGGTACGAGCAAGACCACAGGCCTTAGCCAGTTGCATTCATTGGCCTGAGTGGGTTCTTGCCCCTTAAAGTACGGGGTGTGTTGGTCCAGGTGGCACTGTGCCCTTGGCGTGCTTGTGTGATACCTGTCCTGAAGGTGCACTGGGTGACTGGTTGGCACAGAATTTTGCTTTCTGTTTGTGTGGGAAGGGGATGTACCGGGAACAAGCATTTGTGTGAGCTGCTTCTGTGTATACGGGATGTGATTGTGTATTCTTCTGAGGGCCCAGAAGTGTGTGGTGTCTGTGTAAAAGATGCCAGTGTTTGCCATGGAGATGGATGTCAGCGTGACATCTGCTAGCATGCATCAAACCTGATTAGCCTGTGAGTAAGAACAGGATCAGGCCATTTGTATCGTTCCTGTTTATGCAAGTGCTGTTTGTGTGCATGCGGTGCCTGTAAAAGCGCAGCTCTCCTGCCTTTGTACATCTGTTAGTGGCTGGCTCTGTCTGCGTCTGCCTCTCAGGAATGAAAGCTCAGCCCTAGCAGCCTTCGAGAGGGGAGGCACCCTCGAGTCCAAAGTCTTCCAGATTAATTAACTCCTTAATACGCTGTAAGCGTTCCCAAGGTGGCAGATATAGGAACTCAGTGTAAGGAGGGGGCTTTGGCAAATATGCCCAAAGTGCTAGAATTTGTGACCAAACAGTATAACATTCACTTAAAGGAATATGCTCAATATCTCTAGAAAACAACAGAATACCACAGGAAACCATCAAATTGTGTTGGCTATAGAGCAAGCAGTGACCCAAGAGAAATAACCTAGAGCTGAACTCTCTACAAACTTCCCTGGACGTGCCCCAAAATGTCAAATATCTCTGAAATTTTAAAAAAAAGTCTTAAAAAAATCCCATAAACAGTTCAGGTTACGGTAACAGAATAATGTAATTTTGTGTGAATGTAAAGAAAAGTGGTTTTGTCAATGACAGTTAGATCTTTGGAAAAGTGCTCAAAAAATATACTAATTCAATGGCCTTAGGAGGTCTCTTTTAGTTTGTTTTACAGGATAATTCTCTGAAGAATAACAACCTGAAGAGAAGGAACCAATGGGTAACAACACAGATGGATGACTGCTGAAAAGTTGCTTAGGAATAATGGCTACTGAATTGGAAAAAATAGGGAAACAAAATGGCTTAACACCTTAGTACCAACAGAGACTCCTACTGATGGAAATGTTCCAGGTTGGATAACTAAGATAATTATTAATAACTACTGATTACAATCCTTTGTTATTTTTGTCTTCCATAGGTAGCACAGAAGAACAAGTCATTCCTTCCAATCCCGTGGGTATTTTTAATGCTATGTTGCTTGGCTTTGCTTTTGCTATCTTTATTTATTTATTTCACTTTATTATCATATCTGGGCAAGTACAGTTTTATCTTTCTTTGCCAAATCTATCTTCAACACTTATCATTCAAGTGGACCTTTAATATCAATCTTCAATGCTCACATGCCTTTTCAGGACTCAGAATCAGATATTTTACATACTGAATATATATTTCTGTGTACAATGCTTTGAGTTAAAACTGTCTTAATGTCTTCATATTCTCATAGATCATCTTCTAATGTCTATTGAAAAATGAAAATATTTAATTAAATAGTTGTAGGCAAAAAAATAAACACTCTGCAGAAGGTAAACAGTATATGTTACTATTGCACTGAGCCCTAAGTAAGTTTGTAGGAAGACTGAACAGTAGTGCTGCGAGGTGTAAACAGTCTCATTTGTCTCTGTGATGTCCCAACTCCTACATAGTCAGCGCTGGACATTTGAGTAAATAATGCAAACATCTTCATAGAATAAAGAGGGAGAAAACTGCAAACCTTCACTAATTATCATGAAGGGAATATTTCATACACAGTCACAAAAGGACGATGAAAAAGTAGCACGGAGATGAAAAAAAGGTTTAAAGAGACTAGCGGAAATGAAACCATTCTGATTACCTACACAGTCTATTCTGAGCAAAATGTTTTTGTCAGATCACAGGGTTGTATCTTCTTTTATGTGCTGTTAGGAAAAACAGAGCAGCCTCTGCTCTGCCACGCTGATTGTTCTGTCTCATGCATGACCATGTCTCCAGACTTGCCTCCCACAGCCTCTCCTACCCATCAGCACCCTCATTTTTTAAAAGAATTCTCAGTTAGATTATGTCTGTAGGGCAGGCACAAAAGCAACTGCGTAGAGATACCCAACTTGATCTGTAATAGCTAGCTCGCTATTCTGGTCTTGAGAGCAGAGCACAGATTCAGGTAACCTGCAGCCTGGCTGGGTTTTACAGCCCGTGCTGTGCTTCTTGCTGCCACAGCCAAATTGGTACTGATATTTAAAGTAGACTTTGCAATATATCTAAGTCAGTTTTATACTAACTGCAATCACTGATATGACCTCAGAATTGATTTACAGCCTACATACTTAGTCACCACTCCATCTACTTGTTCTTCCACTAGGCTTTTTGGTTTTCTTTCACAAACCAAATAAATTGTATGCTTTTTCTTATACTCACAATTAATTTTTCCTATTTGGCTTCCATATTTCTGTATCATCTACTCCATGTCACAGAACATTGCTAGCCCTTTACCGCTGTAAAGGTATCAAGGGTCCTTGTTTCCATTATCACTTCCCAGTACTTAGGAAGCAGCTAGAGATTACATTTAGAATCCTTACTAAAATATCTTGATCCCTAAAAAAAAAGAGTTTAGTGTCTTTTGCTCTCTCTTTTCCTATCTTTACACCTGGACCAATAACTTTTTGATTTGAGTGAAAACTAGAGGCTCGGGAAAATGGGTTGGAGAGAAAAATGTACTTAATCCATTTTCAGATAACCAAGCAAGAAAGAAACGAACGGGATCAGTCAAGAAAGTAGAATCACAGAAAGGTTCCCTTGCCCTCCCTAAACACCTAGAACCGTTACATAAGGAAATGGAGAGGTCAGTGCATACAATTAAGTTTATTGTATTCAACTGCTCCTGTCCTAGCTGCTGTATGAATCCTCAGAGTGGGGTGAGATTTAAAAGCAAAGCAGCATAATCTTTCATGACAAGTCTATAACAGTACAGAAACCATAATTTCTTAAGTAGTGCTGAAAATTCTTACTTCTAAAGGTAATGTTTATTTATTTTTCCAGGCTGAGTTCACTGTGACATTCAAATGCAAAAAAAAAAGTGCAAAGGGGCAAGAAAGCAGGTGGGTTATAACACTGAGATTCAATTTGTTCGGGGATTCAAGTACATGCAAGAGAAAATAAGCCCTTTCAAGAAAAAATACTGTGAAATTATAGTACAGAATCATCATTTTCTTCATGACAAGACTATGTCAGGGATTATAAAGTGTTCAAGGTAAGAAATCTAAAGAGATAGAGGTACCTAGACAAAGTACTAGATGGGGGAGTAAAATTAGTTAAAGTTTACATTTCTAAATGTCTCTTAAATATATAAATTTCTCCAAATATCTTCAAGGGAACAAGTAAACTCCATGAAGCTCATTTAGAAGATGTTTTTCTTGAAAGTTTGCGTCCCCAGGAAGTTGAATATGCCTCACAAATACTCCAGATCTCCCAAGCTTAATACAGAACACAAGGATAAATACAAAGAATTAAGCTTTAAAACATAACCCCTTCTATAGTTGTATATCCTTTAGCAGACTGGGTCAGTCGGATTCAGCCCTTAGGAAATACAATAATTCATTCAAAGGTTCTGTTAAACGTTAACATTGCTTGTGTTTGTGGTGAGCCCTAGATGTTCTCTCTCTGCTATCCTTTTTCTCCCAAGTAATGAATTCATGATCGTTTGTGACCACAGAAACCCCTTTTATGGGGCAATGGGAGAGAAGAGAAGTGGTGTTAAACTCAATTCCCTGCACTTGTAGGTGGTGATGGTATAAAAGTAAAATATAAACAGAAAATAAAATATATAAAAATCCAGTGAAGCTACTATTCTCCTTAAATACCACAGAATCATTCATGTTAGCATATAACTTAAGGCCATATTAAAGAAGAGTGAAACGTTTTAAAAAAACCTCTAGTATTTAAGCAGGAAAGACCCAGGACATCAGCAGTGTCTGGGATCTCTGCAGATGTAAGAAATGGAGTGAAGGATTCAAAGTAGGGGGCAATACACCACAGGAGATAAACACAGCCAAACCACCATGATGGTTCCTGCCTATGTTCACTAACCCAACAGCAAGTTTATTCTGGACCACAAGGAAAATGCACTGGGTAACAGAGGTTTTTCTGTACCTGTAGGAGCCACCATACGTCCTACCTTTGCCTGTGGTTCCACGTGTATCAGTTACAGGGTTAATATTTTACCCTCTTCATTTTTTAAATATCACTTCATAGACTTAAGAGTTCAGCAACTAAACACTGTAAATAAAATGGTGAGGAGAGGAAATGAATAAAACAAGTGTAGGAGCTCTCTCAAACTTGATTTTCAGATCTGTGGTTTCTTCACTGCTGCTTCTAGGCTGCTTAATGTGCTGTATTTGAACTTTGAGAGGTTGTCTTGTGCAATTGGTATAATATGAAAAGCGTACCTACACCAAATCTGTTTTTTTCTGAAATAATGGAACTGGAAACAAAAGCAGAACAGAGATAGCCAGGAAAAATAAATAGCTAATTAAAGACTCCAGGGGTTTAAAATATAATGTGCCTGAATTACAATGTAGATTTTGACTTTTTGCTAAGATCTGGCTTGGAAATCTATCTATTAAAATATTATCAGGAGATTACTCTGTCAGAGCCAGAGAAGAATAAAAGATATGAGCACACAAAATTACAGCCTTGCAATTTATAGGTAATTTAACGCTGTTATATTTCAGTTTTTCAGAAAAGTTTAAAATATGTTTCATCATGCCAAAAATGATTATACAGATATAGTTTTCTTTAATGGAGACCTTGAGGTCTTGAAATTGTATTCTCCATCCTCAACATGAGCAATATCATTTCTTATTTAAAAATATGAGATCATAAAAGAATCCTGTGTGATATTCAGAGAATACTCCGTTTACGCACACATGCCTGCATATCTATGCACAGGCACACGAAGTGTGATGACCTTTCATTTCCATATATTGTGTTCATCACAGGTGATTTCCAATACATGGAGTTATCTGTAAAATTATTAATAGCCTGACATTTACAGATGAGTAAATCTGAAAATCCTTTTTGATACATACCCTGTGGCTAACACCAGTTATGCAGCTAAGTAATAGAACCCAGGGTTTAATGAGCAATAGAAAGGAAACATGAAAAAGCAGAGATGTGTTACCCGTTACTCACTCTTTGTTGGACAATTTCATGACTAACATATCTACCAAATCAACTAACATATCTACCAAATAGTTAACAGTAAAATCTAACCTTTCTCACTTCATTAGAGATCATGATTTTTTATATAAACATATTGCAAGTTCTTTTAATGTTAGACTAGGATCCTTGGAAAATTCTGCATTTGGTTTTAGGGAAATAGGGTTTCTCTCCTCACCAGGATAATGAACCTTAATATTGCATCTAAGCAAATATTGAACAAAGCAAATACTAAGCAAATATCTAAGTAAATATTAAGAACCTTTGCTAATGAGTTGAATTTGCCATTTATACTGGTGATCTGTATCATTGCAACTTGTTTCTATTGCGATAAGACTTTGTATTTAGTAAGTTGGAAATGGCCTGAATACACGAACAGTAATCTGCTTGCAAACTGTACTATTTGCGAACCATAGAAAGTGACTTGTGTAGTATGTGGCACTTGTTTTCATTTTGATTTATTTATTTATTTTTAAGCAAAGCACATTGCCTCATTCAGTAAAGCTCTAGGTGGTGCTGACCAAAGATTATAAAACACAATATGAGAGGTTTTGGAAAAAGTTTTATTGAATTGAAAGAAACTAAACGTACTTTAATCCTTTCTTCAAAATGTTCTTAAAATGTTCCAGTTTCTGTGTAACCATAAAGCTTCCAAACAGACTTGGAGTAATTTCCTTTTTGCCATCGTCATTGTTGCTGTTAATACATACTATTTCAGGTATTGCTAGTGATTACTTTGAAGCATTTCAGTAGGAAAACAAGTGGGAAATTTCCACATTTTGCTTTATTTGCAGTCTGGCTACACATATGTTAATCTTTACAGGTTTCATTATAGACCCACCTCTGTATCTTCATCCTGACAAATACTTTCTTCTGTGATGAACGTAAGTACCACTAGTAACTGTAATATTTCAATAAAAAGTGGATTTAATAGACAGGGAGAGGCAAAGGGAGGAAACAGAGTATAGTATATAAGGGGTAAGTACCGATATTTTTCTTAGAACAGCTTTCTTTTTAAGAATAAATGTTCTAAGGAAATTTGAGTTGGAATTTTCTATCACTCATTGCAATTGAAATTACCACCTGCATTGAAATGAGCATTTTGCCTGAAACTCCCCAGAAATAGGATGTTACTAATGAGACTACCTTTTTCTAACTATTTGGCTGTTGTAAAAGAAGCATCAGTTGGCACATTATGTCACACACTATGGATTTTATTTGTTTATTATGTTCCTTTTAAAAATAATGCTGATTTGATTATGGAGAATCCTATGAATAGAAGAGAAGTTGTTCTCACCTGGGTGGAACTGAACTCATCAGGGGAAAAACAACTTCCAGATTGCAAAGGAGGAAGGCAGATGACAGAAAGGGTGGGATAATACAGAGAGGAGAGAGATTTCTGAGAGGCACAGCAAGCAAACAACCACAAAAACAATCGAGGGATCAGAGGGACTGTTTAGAGTCTGCTGCAACTCCCAAGACCACTGAGCTAACAGAAATTCAGCCTGGTAGCCGCTTGCTACTCTGCAGGCAAACAACTTCTATTAGTACTTACGCACATTTCATTTAACACTTTCTTATTGCCAGTAATAGCACATGCCCGCGATCTTTAACAGCATTACTTGACCAAAAATCAGGAATCGGATCAGCACAGAAAGCATTAGATATAGAGCCAGAGCTTTTTTTGTGGCCTCAGGAAGCTCTGAGGAAGCCCTACCAGAGTTTGGAGATGGGACAAGGACTACTTCTGTCTTGTCTTGCTTAAGACATATATTTTGATGATGATGTGTTCTGCAACGCTTCCTGCCGTTTTCTTTAAAGATGTATTTAGATTTTTAATACAGGATACATGTGAAGCCTAATAAGAAGCAGATTCATAATAGAGGTGCTTCTTATAGTGAGGGCAAAAGGTCTATACTTTGGAGCTTTCATTGGGGCAGTATATTAGCTGATAAAATTCTTGGACAATTTATATTGAGTGAAAAACATGAGAAGGAAAGCAGTAAAGAGACTATTCCTCTGTCTCTCTCTGCAACTATAAGGGAAAGAGAGAAGAGTAAGAGAAGAGGATATTTGCTTATAATCTGTTGTTTTACACATAAAATATTTCATTACCAATGGGAAGAAAAAAATGAGAGCTCTTGCCCATGGGCTTAGTTAGCTGGTCGAGTGGAAAGATTTTATTATTCTGAATTTACGAATATTTCATTATTTATTCATACAGAAGTAAACTGTGTAGGTCATGCCTACTGGGGGCAGATAAAACCTTTTGTACCATTCTGTCATTCATTATGTATATGCCGTATTTTTAGATATTAACAAGTTTACAGAACTTTTAACTTTTTTTTTTTAGACATTTTCAAATATATTTTCAAGACACTTTCTTCGCTCATGCTGCATTTACAGAAACCTGGATTGCTTCAATGGTGTTAAATGTTGGCCTTTTTTTTTCCACCTTCTTTTTTACTATATTGAACTCTGTTGGATGCCATGGGTTTTTTTTCCTTCTCCACTAGAGGGAAGTGTCCACTAGTACTTAACTGTTTTCACCTGGAGAAATACTTGCACCTGCTTTAATCACCTATCAGTCTCCTTTTTGATAGTCTAAATAGTTTGGGATTTTTAAGGTCCTTACTGTAAATTATTATCTATCTACAGCCTTTTAAAAAAGTGTATGTCTCTTTCCAACACCCTCTACAAAACTTCGGAACTACATGTAGTATTTTATCAACCGTATCCATACCTACCTGGACAAAATCTTTCCTACCTTTTCGATACACAAACTGAAGAATCACGCTAGCTGTCTTGCTAAAGCACATTGTATACGTTCATGATGAAATGCTTATGGACCGGGATCTTTAGGTTGCTTTTAGAGTAAGGGTGTTTGGAGGATGCCTACCCATCTTAAAGCATGGTATGTACCCCTTGTTTCTAGGTGCTAGATTTTTTTCTGTATTTAAATGAAACCAGTTTCCAACATGATGCAAATTTCTCTGTAAAAGTGTCCTGTCCTTGAAATGGGTGGCGTTACAGCAATGATATCAAGACTAAGGATTTGCATCAAAAGGTAATTATTTAAATATAATTGTACAATGCAGCTCCAGACTTGATGCTAAACTACTAATAAAAGTAATAAAATACTCTATTTATGTTAAGATATAATGGAGGGAAATACAATTGGACTATTCATTATGAAAGATCATGTTTTCACCCTTGTTCCCTATTTTAGCTACAATAACTCTCAAGTATTTTAGGGCTTCCAAATCATTAGCAATGTCTCCTCCATATGGATCTGAACCTCTCCTCTAGTATTATGGAACTCCTACAGTTTCCTACGATAGCATGCTGTAGCATTTAATTTATCCCAGACTTCATCCTGTCTCCTCTGAAATACGTTAGTGTTCAGTTTTGGATTAAAAATGGACACAGAGAATATCTGCATGTGGAATTCAAACAGAGTTTTATACAAAACAAAATGCATTAACTTTGATGACTACTTTTGCTCTCTCTGCCTTTCCAAAGACAGTAAATTCCAGAGTTAATGGGAGTGGGGTTGCCTTTGAAAGCAACTATACATGTTAGGAAATATGCTATTGCATTTAGCAGAAGTGACTATTTTTCCTATAAAATTATTTTTATGTGCTGCACATCATGTCTGTCTATCGCTTATTACAGTAATTAACATTTTATGTGTGTCTGTAGAAAATTATTGAAAGATGTGATGTATATCCAAATCCTACGTACCAAACAGCTTTTAAACAGAAGCTAAGTTTTCTCCTCTCCATAACAGTCTGTAAGGTCTATCTGTGGACAATGTTGTGAATTTAATTGTGCTTTGGATATTTTAAGTGTTTTACTGTAGAAGAACTGATTCACACACAAATACTCATGCATTTAAGTACTGAAGAGGGATCAATAAATTGCAGTGGTTGAAACCTGCTCTTGTTCCATGGGATTAGTTTTCAGGCTGATCAGGCCCATGGTTTGTGTCTTCAGAGAGCTATGTGAATGCTGAAGTGGGTACAGAGAGCAGCAGAGGGAATGCTTCATGGATCAGCAGGGCTGTCTTTTTGTGGAGAAACAGAAACCATTGGTAAAATCATGTTTGAATTATACCTGAACTGGGATTAGGATATTTTTACAGGTCGTGATTAGTTCCTCCAGATTCACATGAAACATTGTGGTGGGTTGACCTTGGCTAGCTCCCAGATGCCCACCCAGCTGCTTTCTTACTGTCCCTCCTCAACAGGAATGATGAAGGGCGGAAATAAGATGGAAAAGCTCGTGTGTCGAGATAAAGACGGTAAGATCACTTACCAGTTCTTGTCACTGGCAAAACTGACCCAACTTGGGAAAAGGTGATTTAATTTATTGCTGATTAAAAATAGAATAGGATGGTGAGAAACAAAGACAGTCCAGCCTACCTCCCCAAACAGTCCTTTATTTGTTAGAGACCAGTTTCTCTGAGTAATAGCAGTACGCGTGGCAGGGCACAGGGGCACAGGCAGACCGACCCTGACTCACTGCCCCCGGCCCCCCTGCCCAGGGCCCAGGACCCCCATGTCAACTTCAGCCTTCTCAGCAGCCTGTGTCTAGACTTGGCCCCAGTGGGATGCGGACCCAGCCCCACCTCCCGGCGGGACCCCTGGCCCCGGCTCATCCCCTCAAGGCACCCAGGGCCGCGGACAGGCCCTGCTGCGGCCCCTGGCTCTGCCCTCTGTGCTCGGGCTGGAGAGTGAGGGCAGGGCCCTGCCTGCGACCAGGTCACCCCAACTCCCCTCCTGGGCTCAGCCCCATCCCGCCATGCTCCCTGACGAGATGACCACGAAGGGACTTCTTCCCCCGGTTTCTAAATATAAATTCTCATCTCTAGATGAAAAACTCAGGAAGTTTATTTTGAATATTCAAGAGCTGAACCCACAAACTCTGCTGCTTTGAAAGGCAAACTATGCAGGGCTGCAACCAATATGTTTTTGTTTGGATTGTCATATGCCTGAGGCTTTAATGATGTTTTTGATCTTCTGCTTAGTTGCTTTTCTTTGTAAATCATTCGTCAAAAGTGATATTTTTCTACAGGAGACTAACAAACTATGTTACTATAGTTACATGATGGATATTATAATTTAAAAAATGAATATATAAACACTATAATTCAATGAACATTTAGCTGGCATTTATAATTTGCCATTTTAGAGCTTTATTTTGGGGTTATACCCTGTATATACTAGATACATTAGATATAAATGATACGTAATGTAGTAATGAGATAATGAAAAATGTTCTTTCTTCTTGTACCTCCTTGAATAACAAAGGAGCAGAAAGCTACAAAACATATGCCTATATGTAGCTAAATTAGGTTACCAAACACAAAGTAGAGGACTCTGTCATATGTTTTTGTCCGCTTACGTGCCAAGTGGCATGTCCCCAGTCTAATGAATAGGTAAATATGGGGGAAAAACCCTTTAATTATATTCTCAGTACCTTTGCTTTGTTAATTTTTTTTTGTTATTTTGTCTTTTTTTCCCCCTTTTATACATTGTAGCACTGGAAAAGAAAAGAAAGAAGAGAAATAGGAGGAAAAAAAAAACCATACAAAAACCCCCTTATATAGTTTATAGCTATCATTGATATAAATATCTTTCTGTAGAAGGCATATTTGAGCTACTGTCTTAACGTAAGTGGTTTGCTGCCTTTGTAATGGATATTGTTTATTATATTGTTCTCTAAGAGAAGACATGCAAAGACTATTACAAAAGAAGTGCTGAGATGTTCAGCCTTGCCCAGATTATAAAGTGGCAGTATTGGAACTACAAAAATTTGTGTGATTCAAATGATATCTCTTGCTCTTGCTTTTTTCTCCGCACTACATTAAAAGTTAATGCTGGGGGAAAGTCTTTGTGATACTTCGTGTACTTTTGACTTAAGAAGAGCAATCCCATCTCTGTAGCTCCCCGTGCTTATTGCCTGCAGTATGACCATGTAGGACGTGCCTTTGAGGAAGTCAAAGAGCAACTGGAGATGACCTGTCTTAACTCCCATTAAGTTCGGCACACATTGTATGACCTCTTAACTGAGAGTTACTGACAAGGAATTGCTTTTTTCCCCTCCGTTCTTTCACTCTCTTCTTCACACTTTGCATGACTGATAAGTGCATTCAGCAGCTCTAGCGGCCAAGTTTATTGCCTGTAGGAATTGCATAGTTCTGTTACCTGGGCTCCAGACACAAAATTATGAAATGTATAGCACACGTCTTGCTTCGTACGGAAGAGAGCTAATGAATTATAGTTGCTAGAGAATACGTAACAATTTGTGCCCTGTCCACAGGCACAGAAATTGCTTATGCTAGGATTATACCAATCTCATTAGAAAAAGCATAAGAATACTTAGATTTATTTATGCATTCCTCAAGTAGACATTATTTTTACACTCTTCTCTAAGTAACTAATAAGGAAACTTGACTATTGTTTGGTAGCAGACCCTTGAGTGACAGGAATCCTTGTGGTATGTTGACTTTTGGTGATGGCAGTTCATACCTGCTCTTCATCCTGCACTGATTTTCTTTTTACTTGTTCTCTGGTTTTCATATCTTTTTCTGAACTTAGGTCCTATTCTGTATTATTTTGAATCAAGGAAACAATTTACAGTTGTAATCTTCCCACTTTTGAATGCATACAACCTGGAAACAACCATCTTTAAAAGAGAAAAAAAAAGAAGAATTTTAAAAAATAATAATAATAAAAAACCCCAACAAAAACAAAACAAAGCAAAAACCCCAAACCCTAACTAAACCAAACCAAACCCCCAAAGTAGAAGATTGTTTCACTCACGTTTCAGAGTTTTTTCTGTCACAAAACTTGATGAAGACTGGTGAAAAGGAAAATGATGTGGAGAAAACTTTCAGAAAACTTCAGAAAGTTGTGTTCCCAGCACTGAAACTCTAATAGTTTTCCTATAGGTTTGCATTTCATGTATTTCAGAGGTTGCTATAGTAATGAACTGGGTTTTTTTTATTTAACTTGGACTGATACGGAGTTATGATCTGTCTTCATGGTTAGAATTCATATTACTACAGGCTTGTGGCTACAGTAATTAATACATTCTTGTTTGTAAATATTATATATGTATTTCTGACTTTCCAGTACACTTAGAGTGTTTGTTTATAGCTAAAAATATTTTTTATTTAATTGGAGTAATGTTTTATATTTTGAATCTTAGTGTAAGCGATGTCATGGTTATATATCTAGAATGGAGGAAGTGAAGAAGTGTTTACAGTCTTACAACATATATCACATATTTCTGGATTGCAGCATGGTCTTAATAAGAAATGTGTATTTGAAGCTGATCCTGCACTATAGCTATGGAAGAAACCAAGTACTACATGAATGGAACCTATTAAAATATCTTTTGCAAGACACTTCAGTGGGACAAGGTAAAAGACAATTCATTTTTTGCATTTTATTATACATATATTTTTTTAATATGCTATTGATTTATTTCTGTTTCAGTGGCAGACAATATAAATCACTGGATAATTTCAATATAACCTTATCTTCTCCTATCAGACCTATCCAAAGCAGATCCTATAGATGCTTTCTTGTTATAGGGAATCTTTTCTACTTTTTTTCCTACAGGGTATCATAAATACTGTATATGTAACAGTTTTATACTTAATTACAAATCAGTCTGATTGTGGAAACAAGCTCTAATCTCTTCCTTTAATTTAAGTTAAATAAAACTGTACACAGCAGCAGCCAGACAGCTTCATTTGCTTAATGCACAGAGTAAACAACCACAGAGTTACATCAGAATTCAGGTCTCATGGCCTCAGTCCTCAGAAGCTATTTTAGTAAATAATAATAATAATAAAAATGAAAACATAAGTATAAAGTGCTTGCTGTGTGGGTGGGATATAAATCAAGATTTTGTGTGTTTTGGTGAAACATTTACAGAAATAGCAATCTTGTGGCACTCACGTTTATTTAAGTGTTCTGAAAAATTCACTCATAAATAACTGTCTTAAGTATGCATATAAACTCAAAGATCCCTTTTGTAGTAAAAATCATACAGAAGTATTATTGAAATACCATTTTCACTTTGGGAAGAAACCCTGTCAAAAGACTGATCTGCTAAACATAATGTCAGTTGTGAAAAAAGTGAGGAACTCTGAACTGAAGAATGATGGGCTTTCATCATCATCATCATAGGGTTTTGCTATACCACTGATTTTTTTTTTTTAGAGCAAATATATCGTTAAGCTCTGAGAAAGAGAAGATGTTGTGCTTTTTGCTATCTGTCAGTCTAATAAGGCATCTTCATTAATGCTGTGTCTAAGAGCAGGTTGCTGAAGAGGAAAGAATGGTAGATTAGATATTTTCCACATGTAACTCAAATATCAGAACGTTTTACTTCTGGTACTCAAGTATTCTTTTATCAGAATTCATGTCAAAGTTGTAGTGTTAGTATTCGAAATCTGAATCTTTCTGTTTCATCGCTTCAGTTGTTGTCCCAACTTGTTTAATTCTGAAGATTTGGGGTTAGTGATTAAAAAAATCAGCCAAATATTTCCAACTATTTTTTCAAATATTGTGTAATGAAATACTGCAGTTGAAATTATATGTACTGGAATTGTATATTATTTTTTAATTGGCATATTTTACAGTAAGATATAATTCTTGCACAGTGTTTGATCTGAAGAATGGATGTTCCTATGCTGTTCATTTGCAAGGCAATAAAATTAATTTCCATTCAAATATAGATAATAGCTGAGCTGTTGATAAATGTCATCAGCATACCAACATGCTTTACACAGTCACGCATATGGCAGCGGAATTGTTTGAGTATCAAAGGCAAAACAGAACTGTTGCAGAGTATGTAGCAAAACCCGAAACCAGTGAACTTCACTGCTTATAAGGATTTATTCCAAACATAAAACTGCAACCATATTTCCTGAAAGACTTCTCAGGTTTCAATCCTTTCAGTTTTGGGCATGCCAGCTGTCAAGAGAGTGTGTTCTGACTTATTATGTGGAATTTTGTAGGATTCAGAGATCTGCCTGGTTTAATTAGAAATCAAGAAATCACTCAAGACTTTTACTGACTTTCATGTCAGGCTTCAGAGTGTGGCTGTGTTTTTTTGGCTATTCCAATGTGCGATTTGAGTGGCAGCTATTCCTCTGGGAAGTACGAAAAAAAAATGCTTCTGAGAAAGAAGCGAGAAAAGTTGCGACTTTGAATCTCTTAAAAGAATAATTCCTTTGTGGTGGTGGAATAGGAACTCTGTTGGATGAAGACTGTACTCTCATGCACTGATACAATTATGTTATGCTCAGCTCCCTGAGAAGGAATCTTTGTTACCTGAAAATACAGAACTAATTTCACTAATAAATAATCCTACTCTCATGACAACATTTTTTTTTTCTGGATGGAACAGGGCTTTTTTGTAATCAGTTGTCCATATTCCCTTGGTGCCCTTGAAATACTAGAAGCACATTCCAGTATGTGCTAGCAAGAAAAAAAAAAGACATTTTGAAATATTTTCAGCATTAATTATGAATTCTTTTCACTTTCCTCATAGCTGTAGGCCCTTGCAGCATAATTGAATACTTTGAAAGTTCTTTTGGCTTGAAAAACATAGTACAGAGTTGGAACTAATCATTTGACTAACTTCAGTGACACTACAAGCAAATAAACACTGTGGAACTCAGTAAAATACTTCAAAAAGCACAGAAAGAGAAAACAAACTTAAAAAAAAAAATTAGTTTCATAGCCACTTTCTAGTTCTCCAGCAGTACCTTTAGCAAAGACACTGAAGAATAGACTGAGGTCCTGCCTACAGGAAGGACAAATCCAGATGCAATTTGTAAGTGTGTAGGATCACACATCCCTCTAGTGCATCCTCCTCCAATGCATCTTGTGTCTGGAGGCACAAGGTTTGCAAATATGGTGTTTAGCCACTGAACTCCCTTTGGGAAACCTACATTTGGTCTACATTATAAAGTAGAGGTGGCAGATCTGTGTGATATGAGTGTGATTTAATCTCGTATAAAAAGAAAAAAATCTTTATACTAGTAACAGCCTTAGGTTAAAAAAGATGAAAACTATTTTAATACAACTCACCCCAGTATATTTTTTTTTCCCTATACAGGAGCTACGACGTAGCATAAAAAATTACCATTATATCAGTATCGGTACTAGGAAGTTCTGCTCTTTTCACTACAGCAACATATTTAACAGGGAAAAAAAAAAAAAGTGAGCTAATTTTGTAAAGAAGCACCAGACACAGAAAAGTTATTTTGTTTTGGTTTTATTCTTATTGTGGAGCAATGGTGCACAGGGATGAAGAATAACTGATCAGACAAGAAATTATTTGTTCATTTATTTTTGGTCTTCAAAAATAATAAAGGCAAATCCTGTACATGGAAGAAAATATAAAATCAACAGTCCTTTCCCCTACTTTTTCGATGTTGTATTCCTCGTGAGGAGGTGCTCACTGGCTGTGTCTGTATTACCCTTTTTTTTGGAGTTGTGGGGGTTTTTTTTACTTTTTAACAGCAGTACTTCAATTTTTAAGAAAATTCCTTAGTTATTTTCACTTAATGCACCTTATCATGCTTCACATTGCAGTAATTCTGGTGCATGCCAACTGGATTCCTTCTGGAGCAAGTTAAATGAGGGACTCCTTCAGAGCACATCAAATGTTCTCAAGCTTGTGAGAAAACATAAGGGTCTGAAATAATGACTGGTCCTTCAAGCGGTTGCACACCACATGCCTGGTGAGGTGTTTGGTGTGGGGAAAAAAAATATTTCTGAACTGAAACCCTCAAATTGTATGTAGCTCAGATACAGGGACCTTTGTACCAGCTGTTTCCAAATCCTGATTTGATCATATTGCTCTGAATTTCTTGTTCACAGAATCAAAGAACGGTTGAGGTTGGAAGAGACCTCTGGATGTCATTTTGTCCAACCCTTCTGCTCAAGCAGGGCCACCTAGTGCCTAGAGTTATCCAAGATAACGTCCAGATGGCTTTTGAACATCTCCAAGGATGGAGACTCCACAGCCTCCCTGGGCAACCTGTGCCACTGCTCAGTCTCCCTCACGGTAAAAACATTTCTTCTTATGTTCAGACAGAACCTCCTGTGTTTCAGTTTGTGCCCATTGTCTCTTTTCTAATCACTGCACCACTGAAAATAGCCTGGCTTCATCTTCTTTGCACCCTTCCTTCATGTACTTGTACACATTGATGAGATCTTCCCGAGCCTTCTCTCTCAAGGCTAAACAGTCCCAGCTCTTGCAGCCTTTACCCAGAGAAGAGATGCTCCGGTCCATTTGTCATCTCAGCGATGGCCCTTCACTGAACTCTCTCCAGTAGCTCCATATCTCTTTTGTACTGGGGAGCCCAGAGCTGGACCCAGCACTCCACATGCGGCCTCACCAGTGCTGAGGAGAGGGGAAGAATCACCTCCCTCCACCTGCTGGCACCACTCCTCCAAATGAAGCCCAAGACACCGTTAGCCTTCTTTGCAGCAAGGGCACATTGCTGGCTCCTGTTCAACCTGGTGCCCACCAGGATCCCCAGGTCCTTTTCTGCAAAGCTGTTTTCTAGCTGAGCGGCTCCCAGCATATACTGGTGCCTGGAGTTGTTCCTCCCCAGGGGCAGGACTTTGCACATCCCCTTGTTGAACTTCATGAGGTTGCTCTCAGCCCTTTTCTCCAGCCTGTCAAGGTCCCTCTGGATGGCAGCATGAGCCTCTGGTGTATCAGCCACACCTCCTAGTTTTGTATTATCAGCAAAGTTGCTGAGGGTATGCTTTGCCCCATCATCCAGATCCTTGATGAAGATGTTGAACAGGATTGAACTCAGTATTGCCCCCTGGGGTACACTGCTACTGCCACTGATCACCACTTACTGGGCCTGGCCTTTCAGGCAGTTTTCAATCCACCTCACTGGCTGCTCATTGAGCCAACACTTCAGCAGCTTCTCTATGAGGATCTTATGGGAGACAGTGTTGACACAGTCCCCCACAACATTCTTGCTTCTAAATTGGAGATGGATGGATGGATGAATAAGGAATTGGCTGGATGGTTGCATCTGAAGAGTTACAGTCAATGGTTAATGTCCAAATGGAAACAAATAATGAGTAGTGTCGCTTAAGGGTCCGTGCTGGGACAAATACTATCTAATATCTTCATTAATGACATAGACAGTGGGATTGAGTGCACCCTCAGCAAGTTTGTGGATGACACCAAGCTGAGTGGTGCAGTTGATCTGCTAGAGGGAAGGAGTGCCATCCAGAGGGACCTTGACAGGCTTTGAGGAGTGGACCCATGCGAATCACATCAAGTTCAACAAGGCCAAGTGCAAGGTCCTGCACGTGGGCCAGAGGCAATCTCCAATATCAGTACAGACTAGTGGATGAATAGATTGAGAGTAGCCCTGCAGAGAAGGACTTGGGGATGCCAGTGGACAAAAAAAATGGATATGAGCCAGCAATGTGCTCTTGCAGCCCAGAAAGCCAATCATATCCTGGGCTGCATAAAAAGAAGTGTGGCCAACAGGTCAAGGGAGGTGGTTTTCCCCCTCTACTCTGCTCTCGTGAGACCCCACCTGGAGTATTGCATCCAGTTCTGGGGTCCCCAGTACAATAAAGACATGGACCTGTTGGAGCAGGTCCAGGGGAGGGCCACGAAAATGGTCAGAGGGATGCAACACATGTCCTATGAAAGGAATGTTGGGAGCTGGGCTTATTCAGCCTGGAGAAGAGAAGGCTTTGGGGAGACCTTATTGCAGCCTTTCAGTACTTAAAGATGGCTTATAAGAAAGATGGGGACAGACTTTTTAGTAGGGCCTGTAGTAGCAGGACAAAGGGTAATGGTTTTAAATGGGAAGAAGGTAGATTTAGATTGGACATTAAGAATAATTTTTTTTGTGATGAACGCGATGAGACTTTGGAACAGGTTGCCCCGAGAAGTTGTGGTTCCCTCATCCCTGGGAGTGTTCAAGGTCAGGTTGGGCAGCACTTTGAGGAAACTGATCTAGTGAAAGATGTCCTTGCCCATGGAAGGGAGGTCAGAACTATCTGATCTTTAAAGGTTCCTTCCAACCCAAATCATTCTATGAAAACCTTACTGAAGTCAGGGTAGAAAATATCCACTATTTTCCCCTCATCTACCAGGCCAGTCATTTCATCATTGAAGTTTATCAAATTGGTCCCTTTTGTGAATCCTTGCTGACTACTGCTGATGGCTTTTCTGTCCTTCCTGTGCCTGGAAATGTTTTCCAGAATTAGCTGTTCTGCCTGCTTCCCAGGGATTGAAGTGAGGCTGACCGATCTGTAGTTAGCCTGCTGGGCCCTCCTTCCTGCCACACTTGAAGACAGGATAAACATTTGCTTTCCCCAGTCTTCAGGTACCTCTCCCAGTTGTCATGATCATTCAGAGATAATAGTGAGTGGCCTTGCAATGACATTTGCCAGCTTCCTCAGTACTTGTGGGTGTATCCAGCCCTTCAGACCACCTGGTCTTGCTAATATAGCTCTAGCCTTAGTACATTCAACTGTTATCTTTGGGGGTTTTTTGAGATGATTTGAAAATGTGCATCTCAACAGAGAGTTCATGCATTAAATCTATTGTGTATTACTGTGAATTATGTTGTTGATGTCATCCTCTACAACCTACCCTTTTAGTAGAAATCTAGTTTTGTTAATTAAAAAATTATTAATTGTGTATATAAAAGTACTCAGTGCTATGATTTACCATACATGTTTGCAGGCTGAAGGTTGGATTTCAGTTAAACTAAGGCACAACATGAATGGGACAACACAAATGAAGAAAATGTCAAGTCTCCCGTGAAAGTCAGAGACCGTATTAAAAAGTAAAATAATGCAAAGTAGTTTACAGTGACTTTATACTTTATGTGAAAGATTGATCATTATTCTATATAGCCCAAAGTGTATACAGCCCACTAACTATTCGATTGCATTTCTCTTTCCTGCCAAAAGATCCTGATTAAACAAAATGTACATGAACTCTAAGGCAGATTCACATTTGCTTTTTTTTCCCACCCGAAGAACCAGAGATGTTAATTAAACATTATGGTGAAATGAGTCATCTTGTACAAAACAAGCCCTATCATCAATCTGAAGACTGTTACCAAATAATTTTTCCTTTATCAAACCAAAGGAATTTGTAAGTGGAAAGGGAGGAGAGACAGAAAGCTAGATGATAAAAAATAACAGTAAGAAAACCAATTTAAAAAACTTATCTTTTACAACCCATTATGAAACAATGCCCCCAAAAGCGGTTCTGTTCACAGTGACTTACTACATCCACTTAGTGCATTGGAAGTGTATATTCAAAAGACAGTGATTCATAGATAGTAATCATGACTCACTTGTAAAGATGAGTAGGTAAAACAAATTAATCAAATGCGTATTAACACTAAAATCATTCACCACTAATAATTTAAATATTTAGTAGAACCTATATTAATTAATTTCAGTGAAGATGAAGATGAAAATCCTAATTTCTTTTCTATCATTTTTCCATGGCCTGAGATGAACTTGCCTTCCAAAGATGGAAAAGCGATGTCATGCAGTGGATGCGTTTTGAGATTGACGAGAGAGAAGCAAACCATGTTGAGCTTGTAGCTGCACAGTCTGCTAGTTTGTACACTTTTCAATATAATAACCATATTTTACTCAATGTAGCTAAGTGGAAGAGAGCTCTTTCTCATGCTTCAGTCTTGCTAAACAAATCTTTATTAGGATATTTTTCCCCTTTTTAAATACATTTGAGGTAGGTGGTCTTGATTCCCCCATGAGCTCGAGTACTTTGCTTATTCCCCAGAACATACATTCTGTCTCCCTTTACCCTATTCTACATGAGAAATATTCTTTCATTTCTGTGTTTACTCATGTAGTATTAATGTGGGAATAAAGCCAATAGGATTGATATTTAGTTCTGACTTGTCCTGGAGCTGCATGGGTCACTCTAATACACTGCTGTTACTACTTAGCTGTGGTCCCATTCTAAGGGTAGTGTTGAACCACTGGAAAACTTTTAGTAGGTGTCAGATGGTTCTCTAAAGCTGTTTACATCTTCAGCCACAATTTGCAAGATCAAGTATTTTATATGTATGAGATAATTTAATCACGCCATAGTTGTTATCACAGTTGTGGACTTTTTGATCGTTATGTTTATACTACACTATTGGATTTTTAAAGCTGAATGACACACTTTTTAACAAGTAAAAGGCTACAAGTTGCATATTTTACTGGCTGTAACTATTTAAAAAGTCAGTTGCATGCCCATGGTATCCATAAACATTGCTGCTCTGTTTTCTTTATGTGGGAATGTTATTGAACAATTTTTTATTCCTTTTAATTAACCCCCACTTCCCCACTAAACCAAAGCTATTATCTCTCCAACAAAATGCTATCTTTTGCAGACTAAAGAGGTTTTTTTTAAGTATATATGTTATTTCACTTAGAAGTGTACTAACTGCAACGTCCTAAGTAGTCCCTTGCAGTGACACAAAAGCTACACCATAAATAAGATTCTAACGAGTTAGTTGATCTAAATTTTCAATTCCTACATCATACTTCTATTTTTTGTCTTTTTTTTCTCAATTGTCATATGGGGTCTACTTAGCATTGGGAATATGAGTGTTTTACTATCTGAAACTTCAGAAGTCAAGACCACTTAGAAAATTTGTTTCACATGTTCTGAGATCCTGTAGGTAAGATGCATGGTAAGTAAGTAGGTACATGTCTCTCCTACTTTCAGTTATGCCACTGCACACAATAGGAAGTAAAAATAGTGATGTGGTGTATTTTCTGTGCTATGAAAAATCTAAAACTTCTAAATTTAGGAAAGAAAATATTCAGCTTCTGAATAAATAGGCTCATCTGATGTTAGTGGTCCTGTAAGAAAATACATTTTTAAAAACAGCTTTCTGGAAAGCAGAACAAATACAAACATGAATTATTGCTCTTTTAATATAACTTGTGTCTACCAGCTGAAAGCAAAAATCTCCAAATACTAAGCATTCCGGCATTTCTATTTTCTTCACTGGAAGAGAGACAAGAAAATGCAGGTCTGGGCTGTTGAACATCTCCTTCCTCTGTCCATAAAGATTTCCTGAAAGTCATCTGTCCACCCTGTTGAGCATGAAGCCAGTGTCAGAATTTCCCTTTGACTATCCTACATGTGACCAGAATTACTGATTTCTGCAATATTTTGGACAGTATTTTTTTTTTCATTTGCTTATAATATAATCTCTCACCCTGTAGCCTGTCAGATTATGTGCCATTACTAATATGTCAAAAGACAATGTAAAATAGTAATGAAAAAAGCAAATGTAAATACTTGCTTAGAATGTATATTGGATATTTTTTTCAGAAATATCTTTTTCATTTTGGAGAAATCTTCTTGTGTGGAATATATTTGTTCTGCAAATCCACCAAAACATGTTTTCCTGAACAAATATTTTCTATCATAAATCTGCTTTGATTAATATTTTGCAGGACTATTTTTCAACAAATATACTGAAAGAATGTTAAAGCTACAAATTCAAGTACAGTAGGTTTAGGAAAATCCAATTTCCACATTCTGTATGTACATCATAACTCAATAAAGTACCCACAAATTATTTTCTCTGTAATTCTGTCCTCATTCACTTGATGCAATGGCCTTCCCCTTCATTTCCTACAAATTCCACAGAGCAACCAGGCAATTTTCCAATGTGGCATCTGGTGTCCTAAATTTGGCAGAAGCTGCTTTTCAAAATCTCTCTCTTCTACATCTAAATAGGAGTTTATCAAGGTGAAGTGTAAAAACATTACTTACTATGATTCTTTTTTACCACCCTGTTCCAGTCCACAGGAGGCCATGCTCTGGGCAGTAAATTAGCCTCATATCTTCATGTTACCCTGAGGTCAACTGACAAGACTCAAATAGGAGCATAAAGACACTGGAGGTGTCTGAAGTCATGTTTCCCCACGATCCATCTCCTAAATTATGGACAGTATGGTAATTTAAGATATTTTAAAGAAATAAGTATATTTCTTAAAAAAATATATATCTTTCAGTATATTTGGTGAAAAATATTGCTGCGAAATATGAATCAAAATAGTTTTATAATAGAAAATGCTGGTTCAGCAAAATACTTTGGTTTACATTGTCTTTGACATGGGGAACCAAAAAATCTTCCTGTGTTACAGACATTCTCAAGACCCATGGAACAGCAGTTTTTACATTAAACCTATATACATTCTCTATTAACTCTTAACATCTCTCAAACACAACCTAAGTTCAAAGTTTGTTAACGTAGTTATATGCTTTGACACAGAGTTTTCCTGATCATTTTCCATGGACAGAAAGCCTAGGTTCTCTATCGTGGCCTTGACAGGACTATGTATTGCCTTACTCTTCTTTATCCCTGTTCTGGAGCTGGTTGCTTTCTGCCATCTAACATGTGCCTGCTCATGATCCATCTGAAGATGCACTTCTATGAGAAGGACCTTAAAATACTCAAAAGTGTCCACCAGGGCCTCGTAACAAATAAGGTGAGGTCTCAGCAGGACCTGAGCTTTGGCTCTTAGGTTCTCCAAAGCACCTGCAGGGTTGGCAACCTGTTCATGACAGAATAAGCAGCTGTGCCTAATTCTCTTCATGGTAATCATGGGGCTGAAGCTTCCTGAATGTTTTTTCCCAAGACTGCGACCAGCAGCTCTTGGAGAGCAGTACCAAACATTGTGTAATGGCAAGGACCTGACAGGCTCAGAATCATGAAAGCTTGCCAGTGTGCATCCCCTACCACATCAACATACACGCAGAAAATGATGATTTTCCCTTTGGAGTCGGATGGGGGAGGAGTGATGGTGAAAGAAGAGGAAGTGCTGTGAGCCATGGCTATCTCACAGGTCAAGAGACATACTGCTCCTGCAACATATGCATCTGTTAGGGTGTGCAAATGAAACAGTATTCCAGAGACAGTGTTTCTGATTTAGTCACATTACTGATTATATATATATATATATTTTTTATAATTTGGCTCCTTTGTGGAATGAAGGCATGGAAATGTTGGACCAATGGAAGGGTGGGTCTGGGTCCACAGCATCACAGGAAACGTTTCGTGTGCTTTGTGTACCTTTATCTGTGCTCTTGTGTATTCAGTCTTGCTGATTAGCCAATAGTGGATAATATGGGTATATGTTAAAAGATAGCATGTCTGGCCAAGGCAGCCTCTGCTACCTCCTGGGCAGAAGAACGTGGGCACAGGACTGGGCAGATGCCCGTCACACCCCTGAATAGCCATTGCCACTGCTGCAACTCGTGCAGTGGAGCAGGGAGTGCTGAGGTGGGGTAATCGCTGTCTTGGGCTGGGTCTCATGACAGCAGTACGGGACCTTCGCATTCTTGAACCCTCAGTGTTCTGGCACAACATGCTTCCCTGCCTGAGGGTGTCAACCCACAGGTTACAAACCAGGCAGGAGCTGATGATTCTATGTGGGGCCCAGCCCACAGCTCCACTGGGAAATAGGTCTGTGGCTCTTGACGCCTGCTCAAATGCACTGGGATGGACAAAAAGCCACAGCACCAGTGGTTGCTCCTGTCTGTGCAGGGACACCTCTCACTCAGGGGGCAGCTGCCACCTTGTGGCCCCTGTGCCAGCTGTGACATGGCCACCACTGACGTGCTGCCCACTGGGACATGGTCACCACAGGGAAGGTGGGGAGAGGGTGGCATCTACCACGTCTCTTGGATCAATGTTGTCCTTATCCTGCTCAGGCAGAGTTCAGCCTGAGGGTGTAGGCAAATAAATGTAGGTGTCTAAGCACCGGGGAGCATTCAAGTGCTTTATGTACTTGCCTGTAATCACTTTAGCTGTCCTATGAATATACATGAAACTGGCAGATAAGACCTAAAAAAAATGCTTGCCCTTTTGGATCAGCCAGGTATCAGGATATGCAACGGCATCTCAAATTGCAAAAAATATTTATTTTAATTCCAGTTGTGATGCCTAGAACTGCATTGACTCTGTGTCCTGGTTTAGGCCAGGATGGAGCTAGTTTTGTTTTCAGCAGCTCCTGTGTTTTGGCTTCAGTGTGAGAAGAACAGTGATAGCACACTGATGTTGCTGGTTGCTGCTGAACCACCAAGGACATTTTGCTGTTTTCCAGGTTCTGCTAACGTGCAGATACAAAACTTGGGAGGGGTAGAGACAGGATAGTTGATCCAAACTGGCCAAAGAGAGTATTCCATACCATAGACGTCATGCTTGATATAAGCGAGGGTCGGTCGGTGGGCCACTAGTTTTTTTTCTCTAGATCTTTTTTGGTCTTTTGGGCTTTTGAGGCTTTTGAGACCTTTAACTTGCCCTAATCCTTAAGCTTCCCTTCGGGTTGCTTTTTGTTTCCCTATTTTTACCTTTTTGTTTTTCACTCGTTTAGCTGTTTGTTCCCTCGCCTGCTTTCCCTGGAACTTGCTGTTCTGGGATAGCTGGGGGGGGGATACCCCTGCTCCCTGCCTGCTGCTCGGGACGGGCTGTATCGGTCGTCGGGTGGTGAGAAACTGTGTATCGTTTGTTTTATATATTCTATTATCCTTGTATATATTATCATTATTATCATTATTAATATATTTTCATATTTTTCCTTTGCTGTCCTGGTGAGCTGTTTTTATCTCAACCCGCGAGTTTTCCTTTCTCTCCGATTCTCCTCCCCACCCCAACAGGGAGGGGGGGAGTGAGCGAGCGGCTGCGTGGTATTGGGTTACAATTTGGGGTTAAACCACGACAGTCCTTTTTGGCGCCCAACGTGGGGCGAGAGAGCGGTCCAGCTAGCTCAGCTGAGAGAGCATCAGACTGAGGGTCCAGGGTTTAAAGCCCCCGATCAGGCTCAAAGGGTTGAGATAACAACAGACTCGACCAGAGTGTGTTAAAACAATTTGTTATAAGCATCCGTTGTATTACTTTAATTGCTGCTGGTCACAATGTTGTTTGAATTGTTTACCGAGTGCTTCTCAGAGCTGTATCGTGTATCACCTTACTGTATGCTGTTGGTCACTGTTTATGCATGGTCTGTTACCTCTGGCCTTTTGATTAGGTTTACTGCTTCGGTGTGTGGTTTAGCACTGGCTTATGGCATGGTAAAATCATTGGTGTTTAGACCAGTTTACTACCTGTATTCATATACGTTGGGAGGAAGCGATGTGCAGAACGAAGCGGCACCAACAGTTACAGCTTCGTACTTCGGGACCAATCTGGTGGGGACTATCAGTAATTATTCCTTTATTTTTTCCTTCCCGGGGGGTCAACAGGGGGAAACTTCGTCCTTTGCTTTCTCTCTCCCCTCCTGGGTAAAAATGCCTGCCTTTGATTTCTCGTGGCCCTCCTGGTTAGTTACGGGAGTTTCTGAAAACTTGGAGTACTTTTGGGATGTTCGGACCGGCTTGCCACTCCTAGTACTAGGAATACAGTTGTGTCAAATCTTGCTTAAGGTCAGAAGCCGGTGCAGGCGTAGGCGCAGGGCCATCCCAGCTCCCTGCTACAGGCCCCGCGGCCGCGCCGTCCCCCGCCACGGGCGCCGCGGCCGCCCCACGCTCCGCTACGGGCACCGGGGCTGCTCCGCTCCTCGCCACACGGGCACCGCGGCTGCCCCGGCCCCGACCCCCGCCGCAGGCACCGCGGCCGCCCCAGGGCCCGCCAGGGCCCCCGCGACCGTCCCAGCCCCCGCTGCGGCCCCCGCGGCCGCGCCACCCCCCGCCATGGGCGCGGCAGCCGCTACACCCCCCGCCGTGGGCACCGCGGCCGCTCCAGCCCCCGCTCCGGCCGCTGCGGCCGCGCCAGCCCCCGCCATGGCCGCTCCAGCCCCCGCCACGGCCACCGCGGCTGCTCCAGCGCCCGCCGCGGCTGTGCCACCCCCCGCCGCCGCTGCTACACCCCCCGCCGCGGCCACCGCTGCTGCCTCAATCGCTGCTACGGGCCATGGGCGCTGCAGCTGCTCCACCCCCGCGGCCGTTCCAACCCCTGCCGTGGGCATCGCTGCTGCCCCAGTCCCTGCCGTGGGCACCGCGGCTGTTCAAGCCCCAGCTATGAGCACCGTGGCTGCTGTGACAGGCACTGCAGATCCACCCGTGCCGGTATCAGTTGCCCCTGTACAAAAGAAGAAAAGCACAAAGAAATCAGCTCGCCCCACAAAAGATGAGGATGAACCAGGGACATCACAGGAACAGGGAGAGGCAGAAGCAGAGATAATCACCCGACCCCTATCCCTGACTGAGCTGCGAGATATCCGAAAAGATTACAGCCGTAATCAAGGTGAGCAGCTCGTCACCTGGCTGCTCCGATGCTGGGATAATGGGGCCAGTAGCCTGGAACTAGAGGGCAGGGAAGCCAGGCAGCTGGGATCCTTGTCTAAGGAAGCAGCCATTGACAGGGCAATTGGAAGAGAATCAGAAGCCCGCAGTCTGTGGAGGAGACTCCTGTCAGGTGTGAGGGACAGGTATTTCTTTAAGGAAGACATTATATGCCACCCAAAGAAGTGGACCAATATGGAGGGAGGTATTCAGTATCTGAGGGAATTAGCTGTGCGGGAATTGATTTATCATGACCTGGATAACCCGCAGACACCCGTAGATCCAGATGAGGTCCAATGTACCCGACCCATGTGGCGGAAGTTTTTACATAGTGCACCATCATCGTATGCCAACTCATTGGCAACAATGAGTTGGAAAGACGATGAGGCACCACTGGTGCGTGCAGTGGCTAACCAACTCCGACAGTATGAGGACAATATCTCTTCCTCCATACGGGCCTGTGTCTCGGCTGTGGAAAAACTGGCTGAAAGAATGTGCCAGGAGTTTCGGCAACTCAAAGAGGAAAGGTCCTACTTGCCACCTGCACGGACCAGAATCTCAGCTGTTAGGAGAAAATTTTCCCCTGCTCAAGAGAGACGGTACACACGGCGAGGTACCCTGTGGTTTTACCTCCGTGACCATGGAGAGGACATGAGAAAGTGGGATGGAAAACCCACCTCGACCCTAGAGGCAAGGGTACGTGAGTTGAAAAAGAAAACAGCTACAAATAAGGGTTCTTCCAGGAAAAGTGCTGCTCCAGTCTCCAGTGGGCAGTTCCCCAGATGGGGTAGAAGGGCTTCTGATTCGTACTTACAAGAAATGAGAAACAGGGATGAGATTCAACCCCATGCATCCCACACGAACCCATTTGTTGACAGTGGGTATTATAATCAGAATTAGAGGGGCCCTGCCTCCAGCCAGGTGGAGGAGAGGGACAACCGAGTTTACTGGACTGTGTGGATTCGATGGCCTGGCACATCAGCCCCCCAGAAGTACAAGGCTCTAGTGGACACTGGTGCACAGTGCACCCTAATGCCATCGAACTATAGAGGGGCCGAACGCATTTCTATTTCTGGAGTAACAGGGGGGTCCCAGGAGTTAACTTTACTGGAGGCCGAAGTGAGCCTAACTGGGAACAAGTGGCAAAAGCACCCCATTGTGACGGGCCCGGATGCTCCGTGCATCCTTGGCATAGACTACCTCAGGAGAGGGTATTTCAAGGACCCAAAAGGGTACCGGTGGGCTTTTGGTGTAGCTGCTGTGGATACAGGGGACGTTAAGCAGCTGTCCACCTTGCCCGGTCTTTCAGAGGATCCTTCTGTTGTGGGGTTGCTGAGGGTCAAAGAACAACAGGTACCAATTGCTACCACAACGGTGCACCGACGGCAATATCACACCAATCGAGACTCCCTGACCCCCATCCATAAACTGATTCGCCGACTGGAGAGCCAGGGAGTGATCAGCAAGACTCGCTCACCCTTTAACAGTCCTATATGGCCAGTACGGAAATCTAACGGAGAATGGAGACTAACAGTGGACTATCGTGGCCTGAATGAAGTCACGCCACCACTGAGCGCTGCCGTGCCGGACATGCTAGAACTTCAGTACGAACTGGAGTCCAAGGCAGCCAAGTGGTATGCTACCATTGACATTGCTAATGCATTTTTCTCAATTCCTTTGGCAGCAGAGTGCAGGCCACAGTTTGCTTTCACCTGGAGAGGCGTCCAATACACCTGGAATCGACTGCCCCAGGGGTGGAAACACAGCCCTACCATTTGCCATGGACTGATCCAGACTGCACTGGAAAAGGGTGGAGCTCCAGAACACCTGCAATACATTGATGACAACATTGTGTGGGGCAACACAGCAGAAGAAGTTTTTGAGAAAGGAGAGAAAATAATCCAAATCCTTCTGAGAGCCGGTTTTGCCATAAAACGAGGTAAGGTCAAAGGACCTGCACAAGAGATCCAGTTCCTAGGAATAAAATGGCAAGATGGACGTCGTCAGATCCCAATGGATGTGATCAACAAGATAACAGCGATGTCTCCACCAACTAACAAGAAGGAAACTCAAGCTTTCTTAGGCGTTGTGGGTTTCTGGAGAATGCATATTCCAAATTACAGTTCTATTGTAAGCCCTCTCTATCAAGTGACCCGAAAGAAGAACGATTTTAAATGGGGCCCTGAACAACGACAAGCCTTTGAACAAATTAAACAGGAGATAGTTCATGCAGTGGCCCTTGGACCAGTTCGGGCAGGGCAAGATGTTAAAAATGTGCTCTATACCGCAGCCGGGGAGAACGGCCCTACCTGGAGCCTCTGGCAGAAAGCACCAGGGGAGACACGAGGTCGACCCCTAGGGTTTTGGAGCCGGGGATACAGAGGATCCGAGGCCCACTACACTCCAACTGAGAAAGAGATCTTGGCAGCATATGAAGGGGTTCGAGCTGCTTCGGAGGTGGTTGGTACTGAAGCACAGCTCCTCCTGGCACCCCGACTGCCGGTGCTGGGCTGGATGTTCAAAGGGAGAGTCCCTTCTACACATCATGCCACCGATGCCACATGGAGTAAGTGGGTTGCACTGATCACACAACGAGCTCGAATAGGAAACCCCAGTCGCCCAGGAATTCTGGAAGTGATCACGGACTGGCCAGAAGGCAAAGATTTTGGAATGTCACCAGAGCAGGAGGTGACGCGTGCTGAAGAGGCCCCACCGTATAATAAACTGCCAGAAGATGAAAAGCGATATGCTCTGTTCACTGATGGATCCTGTCGTATTGTAGGAAAACATCGAAGATGGAAAGCTGCCGTGTGGAGTCCTACACGAAGAGTTGCAGAAGCCACTGAAGGACAAGGTGAATCAAGTCAGTTTGCAGAGGTGAAAGCCATCCAGCTGGCTTTAGATATTGCTGAGCGAGAGAAGTGGCCAAAGCTCTACCTCTACACCGACTCATGGATGGTGGCGAATGCCCTGTGGGGGTGGTTACAACAATGGAAACAGAGCAACTGGCAGCGCAGAGGCAAACCTATTTGGGCTGCTGAACTGTGGCAAGATATTGCTGCCCGCATAGAGAAGCTTGTTGTAAAAGTACGCCATGTAGATGCTCATGTACCCAAGAGTCGAGCCACTGAGGAACATCAAAACAACCAGCAAGTGGATCAGGCTGCTAAAATTGAAGTGTCTCAAGTGGACTTGGACTGGCAACGTAAGGGTGAACTATTCCTAGCTCGGTGGGCCCATGACACCTCAGGCCACCAAGGAAGAGATGCAACATACAGATGGGCTCGTGATCGAGGGGTGGACTTAACTATGGACACTATGGCACAAGTTATTCATGAGTGTGAAACATGCGCTGCAATCAAGCAAGCCAAGCGATTAAAGCCTCTCTGGTATGGAGGACGATGGCTGAAATACAAATATGGGGAGGCCTGGCAAATTGACTATATCACACTCCCACAAACCCGCCAAGGCAAGCGCCATGTGCTTACAATGGTGGAAGCAACCACCGGATGGCTGGAAACATATCCTGTGCCCCATGCCACCGCCCGGAACACCATCCTGGGCCTTGAAAAGCAAGTCTTATGGCGACATGGCACCCCAGAAAGGATTGAGTCAGACAACGGGACTCATTTCCGAAACAACCTCATAGACACCTGGGCCAAAGAGCATGGCATTGAGTGGGTGTATCACATCCCCTATCATGCACCAGCCTCCGGGAAAATTGAACGGTACAATGGACTACTGAAAACTACACTGAAAGCAATGGGTGGTGGAACCTACAAAAACTGGGATACACATTTAGCAAAAGCCACTTGGTTAGTCAACACTAGAGGATCCACCAATCGGGCTGGCCCTGCCCAGTCAAAACCTTTGCGTACTGTAGAAGGAGACAAAGTTCCTGTAGTGCATGTAAAAAACATGCTGGGGAAGACAGTCTGGGTTATTCCTGCCTCAGGCAAAGGCAAACCCATCCGTGGGATTGCTTTCGCTCAAGGGCCTGGATGTACTTGGTGGGTAATGCAGGAGGATGGAGAAGTCCGATGTGTACCTCATGGAGATCTGATTTTAGGTGAAAATAGCCAATAGTCTGAACTGTGTGATGTTAATTACTATAATATACTGCATATAATCATTTATATTATGTATATATTGTATATAATCATGTATATAATCATTTCTATAGTTGTGTTCTGTATCAAAGGTATAACAGGAAGAATCACCCGACTCAATGAAGAGTGAACTCTGATGAAACTGAGCAAAGTGCGGCAGTGATGGACTGACTTCAACAACTGGCGCACAGTCGGGATCAACACCTTCGACCTGCCGACTGTGGACAAGCTACACCAGCCGTGCCAGATACACCAGCTGTAAGTTCCAGATGCAGCATGCAACAATCCGACACCGCACACCATCTCTCCTGCCCTGAGAGACTGTTAAGACAGATGCAACCCAGGATCATGGACTAAATGAACTCAATAGACATTTTGGAGGGATGGTCCATAGACTAAGGGAATGATATCTGTGTGTATATATTAAAGACAAAAGTGGCAGTGATTAATTGGAAAGTGAGAGACCTGAGCATAACGTAAATGGTATGGAATAAGGGGTGGATACTGTCCTGGTTTAGGCCAGGATGGAGCTAGTTTTGTTTTCAGCAGCTCCTGTGTTTTGGCTTCAGTGTGAGAAGAACAGTGATAGCACACTGATGTTGCTGGTTGCTGCTGAACCACCAAGGACATTTTGCTGTTTTCCAGGTTCTGCTAACGTGCAGATACAAAACTTGGGAGGGGTAGAGACAGGATAGTTGATCCAAACTGGCCAAAGAGAGTATTCCATACCATAGACGTCATGCTTGATATAAGCGAGGGTCGGTCGGTGGGCCACTAGTTTTTTTCTCTAGATCTTTTTTGGTCTTTTGGGCTTTTGAGGCTTTTGAGACCTTTAACTTGCCCTAATCCTTAAGCTTCCCTTCGGGTTGCTTTTTGTTTCCCTATTTTTACCTTTTTGTTTTTCACTCGTTTAGCTGTTTGTTCCCTCGCCTGCTTTCCCTGGAACTTGCTGTTCTGGGATAGCTGGGGGGGGGATACCCCTGCTCCCTGCCTGCTGCTCGGGACGGGCTGTATCGGTCGTCGGGTGGTGAGAAACTGTGTATCGTTTGTTTTATATATTCTATTATCCTTGTATATATTATCATTATTATCATTATTAATATATTTTCATATTTTTCCTTTGCTGTCCTGGTGAGCTGTTTTTATCTCAACCCGCGAGTTTTCCTTTCTCTCCGATTCTCCTCCCCACCCCAACAGGGAGGGGGGGAGTGAGCGAGCGGCTGCGTGGTATTGGGTTACAATTTGGGGTTAAACCACGACACTCTGTCTACAGAGTCAGTACACATCTAGATGCACAGAGCAGGATTCAAGTATCTGAAAATAGTCTCTGCAGTATCACTTCAGGTATTGCGAAGAGTCCCACCCAAGAACAGCACAGCCTGGACACAAATGCTGTGTTGTATTGGTCTGCTCTGCCTGGATGTCTCAAATATCCCACAAACTCCCAAATGACATCAATTATTTATCTGTTGGTAGCCGAATGCTCTCTGTGCAGAATAATTTAATTGCTTAAAGTTAGGTGTCTAGCAGCATTTTAGATATCCTAAGGTATCCTGCCATCCCAAGATGTCACTTTGCAGATCTCCCATAGATCCTGTTTCACATATGGCAGCTCTAAGCAGATATCTCAGGTATTCTAGGACATCTAGAATGGCTCTAGGTAGATATATTTATACTTTTTAATTGCTTTGATACATTTGGACATCTAAATTTAGTTGTCTGGAGTGTGGTACTGAAAGATACCATGAGAGATTCAATTCTGTGCTGAAGCAGTTACAACCTGTCTGGACTGCTTTAGAACTGCCTGTCAGGATGGGATCAACCCAGTCCTAGAAACTCTGTTTTTTTTGTACTTTAGCACTAGAGATGGGCCCTTTAGTTCAACAGATGGATCATTTCATCTCACAAGTTATAATTGCATGAATAAATGCTGAATTGCTTATTACAGTATACGTATCACATACATATATACAGCTACATCTTTTTGCAGTCTATGTATCTTTCAGAATCTCATGAAAACATAATGACTGCCCAATTGCCCCATGAAAGATAATGTTGCAGTAGCTCATTTTTTTTGTAAAGTCCTAGAAGATTCCTGGGCTTCTATTTTTTTATATATTTTAGACAGTTTGGTACCTACTGGCAAAACATCTACCTTTTATGATTCATAAGTTTTCTTCTCAAAAGTGGCCCAAGCTGCTGGTGTATTTCAGCAGTATATTGCTGTAAACTTTCCTCTTTCCTAGCCTAGAATTACAAATGAAGATTACAGTTCACTTCCTCTTGTGCAATGATTTTTGTCTTTAAATTCTAACTTAATGCAATCTTCATATGCAATCTCTCTATTTTATGGGATTCTGGTGAGCTTTATGATGTGCCTTCCCACTTTCTCATTCTCTATTATTCACCTCACATTATCAATTTTTATCTGAGACAAACTGGAAAAATCTTTGAAAAGAAGCAGAAGAGGTACAAGTCATTGCTAGGACAGACACACTCTTTTCATGCATTGTCATCATACTTCCACTGACTGTCCTGCTGCATATTTATCAAGGGCTACCTCTCTGTCTAGTCTGAACTTTACTGGTTATAATGGAGGTGGCAGCTGCCATCAGGTACAGATCTTCATTCAGGTTCTGCTATGCAGCATTTGTAGCTGGCAGCAGCAGCTGACTCTCTCTTGAGATCAGCAGCAAAGTGATCAATGCCACATAGTTAACGTGAAGTTCAGTTCCAAAAATCTGTTATGAGAAAGTCAAGATGGTTGAAGAAAAGCTGAGCTGTGTGAGAATTAGGCAGAAATTTTGAGTAAGTTCTTCTTAGTATGAAGAAACTTATTTTCTGTACGATTCCATCACAAAGCATGTTTCTTACAATGTTAAACATTGTTACGCAATTTAAAAAAACAAGTTTGTATTGTCAATCTTGCATTCTGTTAGTAACAGCTGGTGAAAAAAAAAATTCATAATAGGAAAAAAACTGTTCAAATACTTTATGTTCAGACCATTACGTTTATTTAGAAAGTTGTTTCAGAACCACTAGAACGACTATGAAAGTCTGCTGATAGAAGTGTAAGAATGTAAGCCTTGAAAGACAGCTTAAATCACTAGAATCCAGCCTCTTCAGGCCTCTGTATTGGCTTGGGCTGTTGTCTTCCATAGCCACTCTGGCATGACATCCAGTTCCCAATACTGTGGTTGACCAGAAGGTAAAATACAGTTGAAATGTGCCCCCTATGACTCTGCATGACCCTTGTGTATCTCTTGTGTCCTTGCAGTCTAGAAGAAAGCCAGAAAGGAGGGGGGCAAAGGGAGGTGTTGAGGGACTGCAAGGTGATGGCAGCCCCCAGGCGAGAGGTGACCCCTCACAAATGGGAGGGGTCACTGGTGCTGCACGTCAATGTCTCCCCGTGGGCCTGGATTGTGGGGTTTGACCATCCCTGTTCATTCAAGCAAGCGTCAAGAGCCACAGCCCTGCTTCCCTGAGGAGCTGCGGGCTGGGCCTGATGTCAGCCTCGTGGCACTGAAAAGTCGTGATGTGGTGGCCATGTCACAGTGGACATCAGGTCAGTGGTGGCCACGTCACAGTCGGGGTCTGTAATGTGGCTGGCACCAGATATAAAAAAAGGCTGCAGGGATAGGACAGGACTTAGTTTTGGAGGCAGCACAAAGCACATATTGGTCTTCTCCCTCAGTCAGTTGGAGGCTTTTGAAACTTTCCATGGAACAGCATCAACCTGAGGAAAAGGAAAGATGCATGGCACTCGCCTGCAGCCTGCTGTGGCTTCAGAGGTAGCTGTGTGGTCCTCATCTCCCTTCCCCGCCATGTGAGGCTTTCCTCAAAATGGTTTCTGATTCACAGGCCCATCGGACAGGTCTTCTGTTTCACCTAGTCATCCTGGGGATTCCCTTTGGAGGTTTCCTTATTGTCCTCACATACTTGTTCTCCTGAATTGGCATTTTGTCCTGTTTTCCTATGCATGTATGCAGGGTTAGCTGAGCCTGGCAGCACCATGCAAAGCCCAGAGGCTGCCCCAGAAACGCTGCATGGACATCCCGTCAGGCTGGGGCAGATGTGGGGCCTCTCAGTCTCTGCTTTGCGTGTGGCAGAAGGAAATGGGCAGCTAATCTGAGGCTGCTCAGAGATCACATGGGTGTCATAGAGTCATAGAATCATAGAATAGTCTGGGTTGGAAGGGACCTTTAAAGGTCATCTAGTCCAACCCCCCTGCAATGAGCAGGGACATCTTCAACTACATCAGGTTGCTCAGAGCCCCGTCCAGCCTGACCTATGATGGGTTTAAAATGGCCACTCACGGATGGTGGTCCCGTGCGCGTTGTGGGTAGCGCTGAAAGAGTGTCTCACAGAGGTTTCCCCTTCAATGGGGGAGCAGCCCCCATCAGGTACCTGATGGATGTGACAGCCAGGACATGACAGTGCATGGGTGGGCTGTGCGTCCTGCCTGTGATGTGTCGCTTCCAAAAAAGCACACCATGCAGGAGAGGATGGGGCTGTGAGCTGTGATGTGAGAAAGCGAGGCCACACCATCCTTTGGGGTCTGACCGTCAGAAAATTCACTGGAGAATGTCTCGATACCTGTGGATGCTCCCACTATGCTGGGTACAGTAGGTATATCTAGCATGGTATAGCGTGGTGGGAATTTTGACTCCATGGCATTGCAGGGGATGCAATGGGAAAGTGTACCTGCAGCCCCAAGGAGTAGTGTCCACATAATTCTTTGTGAAATAGATATTAAAATAATTTACTAGGCCTAGGGACAAAAACCTTCCTCTTGGACTACTACCTGGTGGTCAAGATGCTGATAAACTCTTCTTTATATGACATTAGCATCCACGATGTACAAGTACCGCTTCATTTTATTATTGTAAGTAAGTGATAAAAAGTGCATAGGCTTTTCAACCAGAACTATTTTAGGTCTGCACGATGTTCAATTTGTTACAGACTAAAATTGTTTGTGGTTTTGAATTCAATAGTATTGTCAGACTGATAAAATATCTGCTCTCTGCAAATAAACTTCCTAGTGGTATATTGCAATTCTCAGCAAGGTCTTTCTCTGTCAATTCATACAGCAAGCTCAGGTAGGCAGACTGGAACAAAACGAATATTTTCTGGAGGTGAACTAATTCCCCTTGTGGTTAGTGGGGCAGGTATGTGTGGACAATAGAAGTTTTGCACATATCTTCTTTTCTTTAAAACCATGTCTGCAACTGGCACCCACATCCCACAGAAGGAAAATTTAGAATGTTTGCTCTGTTCAAGTCAGTAAACAAGTATTTTGTACTGATGAGATTTAGCATGGAATTGTGGGAGTACAGAGATTTCATAAACTAGCTAGGCTGGCTGTCAGACATCTATTTATGTAATAAGAGATTTAGGGGATGAAATGATGATTAATGGTATTTTGTAAACAAAAAAAAATGAGGTGGTTATATTCCACCTATGTAACTTTCTACCACTGTTTCAATCCTCAGTTGGCAATGTACTTTGGACTTTTGAAGTGCAATGATTTCTCTAAAAAGACTTTAGTATAAAAAAAATTCATAGAACAAGACTGAAGCAAACTTTATGTTAGATTGAGTTGTGTTTGCCTACCTGCCTGTACAAAGAAAAGATGTGACTAAGTTAGTCATATGTGTAACATCTGCAAGAGAAGTAGTAGCAGGCATATTGAACTCTGAGGATTAATCTGTATGGAATTCAATGCTTGCTCAAACTGAGCATTTTCTGCTCCTACGATACCAGTTTAACTGTTTCACGGCAGGTTTTCTGACACACTATAGACAATTTTGCATGCGTAAGCTACTTTAGAGACTGCCTGCTCACCTTCTAGAACATGATAGAAGTATTTTATTTTACTTTGTTGTCTATTTGAAATTGGCAGGATTTGTCAGGGACATATAGGAAACACAGCGGGTTGCCTACACCTGTTAAAACCAGTACTTGGCTCTACCTATCTGTACATTGACCTCTGGAGCTAAGAAGAGCAGAAAACACTATCATAGCACAGCTTGGATGGACTGCTACTGACCTCATGTCTAGAATGTCCCAGCTTCTTGTCTTGCTAACTATGACTTTAGCTTGATCCCTAAAGATCCCTTACTCTAATTTTGTTACAAATTACGCAGTTCACATTAGCATACTTGACTCTTACATTAGCTAGCTAAGGACTCCTAAAGTCATTTTTAAATCAGCCTAATATAACCTTTTTATCTTAGAGCAGCTTCCTCCAGGACTATTGGTCAACACAGAAGAGAGCAAAATGTAGGGGAAAGAAAAAACTGTGTAGAAGGAATCATAATTGAATTAATTAAATTCTATTGAATGGAAATAGCAATACAGAAAAAGGACAAGAAAAGTGGAAGCAGTGTTTGGAGAGAAACAAAAGGAATAGCAAGATAGTAAAATTAAGGATTTCTGTTGATGTAGGAAGAACAATGAAGGCAACAAAAAAATTCATATAGAGGTACAAGTGTCCAGGTTCCAATGAAAGGGCAGCAGATGAGCAAAGTATAAGCCATATTGCAATTTACCAATTATACAGGTAATGAGAAATAGGGAAAATAAGCATCTAGGCAAATAATGAGCCATTAATCAGCCAGGCAATTAAGCAATAATATGCAATGTCTTATGGCTCCTACCTGTTCCATTAAATTTAGGTAGAAAGTGCCTTAGCTTCTCTTTACATACCAAAGTACTGAGCCTCCAGTTCAGTGCCCATTAGGAAACAAATAACAAAGAAGGGAAGTCAACCTCAGATCTTTTAGAAGTACGACTTATTTACAGTAAATGAAACAAACAGAATGAATGATCTTCTAACAGCTGGTTTAGTTTAGATGAGTTCTCTCCATTTCTAAGCAACACATTGCTGGGATTGGGATGATGAAGTATGTGGTAGATTATGAGAAATGGTAAAACTCACGTCATGGTTTTGTGTTACAAACATTGGGTACACTACCAGAAAGCATGACAGAAAGAGAAAGAGCTGTCTGACTGTAAGGCTGAAGTTTCTCAGATTGAGGTGATTGATTGCTGTTAAAAGGCTAATAAATAATAGCAGTGAATGTGATGATAAGTGTAAGAGAAGTAGTTTGCGCTTAACATAAAGGGACCTTCAAAATCTTTCAAAGGACTTTCTGATGTAAATACGTTTCTTTTCCTTCTGAGTTCATGTTTAGTGGTCTGGTATGTATCTGAAATATTTTTAATTATTAGACCAATTGGCCTAAAAATATGATTGCCATCTTGTCCATAGAGTTGTTATTTTAGAATTACTTAGGAAACTAACTTTAGAAAATTCCATACTGTCAATTAGCCACTTACTTACACTTTGTTTTGAAATATGACCTTTAAATGTTGTACCTAAAACATACATGACATAAAAAGCATTGGAGATCTAAACTGGTAAGAGTGAAAAATCAGAATCTCATTTCATGTAACATGAAGGCACATAGCATTTCTTTTCATAGTAATACATTGACATAATTTACTATATCAATCACAGAGTATCTGCCTCATCTTCTGGAGTTACCTTCACTAAGTCACAAATCACAGCAGTCACTACAAATAACAAACCTAGTGCATATTACATTTAAAAATAAGCTCTCTGTGAAAACAAACCAGCCTAATGGGGTTGTGTTGTTGCCATAATAGATGTTGCAAATCACCTGGTTTAGATAAAAATGAAAACAGTAACTCAAACTAAGTATTTTACTTAGAAATAAGTTAAACTCCTTGCACGATTATCTTTTCTCTTCTGCATATGTCAGCTGATAGGAAAGAACATCTTGAAAAGAGATTGAATTCAAACTTAGGGATTACTTAAAAATTGCAACAAAGCAGCAGAATGACAGTAATTAGCACAAACGGGGAGGACAAATGCCCAGGTATATACTGGCAATGAAAGACAAAGCCAGAGTCAAAGAAACTTCAAGTAGCTGACACATAATAATTATGGTCCTCAAATTTGTCATGCTTGTGTCTGTTTCAAGGGCAGAACTACTAACCCAGAGCTTAATAGTATTTAGTGTTTCATTTTGTGCATGGGGATATATGCCTGGCATATTTTTGCATATATTTTGTGGCAGTGAATTCTTTGTCAAAACATTAATCTCAAAGGTCTGAAGGGCACAGAGGGTTTGCTCTGATTCCAACTACCGCTGCCCAACCATTTATTTGGCTTCATAAAATCGAACCCTTAGCACAGACTAATAAAGCTGAAATCCAGAGAGCAATTTTTTCCAAATTTGAAGCAAATTTTCTAGTCAAATTTCAGCCTAGTATTTTTAAGCTCAGACGTGTAGATAGAAGGAATTGGAAAAAATTCTCTTTTGGAAAATATGGAAAAGCTGATTTCTAAAGCTTAAGTACTGAGTCGGGGCATGTTGCATCAGAAGGAGAAGCCCAGACCTTTTGTTAATAAAGATATAATCTGAGCTGATTGAAACTGCAAAAATATGTTGTGAAAAACTCCTTAAATTCAAAAATAAGTTGTAATAATCCATTGTGGCAATAAAGCATCTTCCTTCTGATTTCCTCAAAGCATTTCTGAACCATTAAGGAACTCCAGGGCATGCCTTTGCAGCTCAACACGATGCTCTGTGGTCCTCCCACAGAGGTCCAAGCAAGTGCTGTTCTGGACAGGCACAGTAGCTTAATTTGCAAAAGCTGTACAACTGCAGTAGCACGGCCCGACAGTTATGCTGATTAGCTGGGTGTCCCAGCAGAGATAATTAGCTCCACACTGATACGACTCTGCTGTACTTATTGCCATTAGTACTTTGTTTGGCACTAGCTCAGAGTTCTCCCCAGTTGTCCACTTTATGACACAGAACCTGCTCTTAATTTCTATAGTCTCTGGACAAAACATGTGCAATAATAATTGGGAAGCCAAGGCACAGGAGTGGGAAGGATCGCACTGAGGATGAGCGACAAAGGCAAGTCACTAAACCTGTGAGAGCTTTAGCGACTTCTGTGACTTGTAGATAAGTCCACGCTTCAAGTCTGTCCCAACAGCAGTCTTAGCACGGTAGCTATGTTTGAATGTGTATGGAAAATAAATTAAAAAGACCAGCACAATTATTGATGAGAGAAGCAGAAAATGGAAGGCTACTTTTTTTTGCAAACTGATGTTCAGAGAACCGGGAGTTGTTTTTTGTAATACCTACAGACTATTACCTGATACGCTAATATCTTCCTTGCAAATTGGTATTTCTGTGGAGGTAGATCAATATGTTGATGTAAGTTTTAGATCAGTTTCTTAAACTTAAATATTAGAGCACTGAGAGGCACTGATTCTTTACGCCTCTTTTTACTGCGTGCTCACAATCATTACATGCATTTAACCAAATTTCTGTAATGCAAACAACAGACAAAGACAACAGTTAATAAGTAAATATTAGTGCTGTATATTAAACTATTCACATACTTACAAAAAATGAACATTATGTATTTTCCTTGTCAAAAGTATTGCCAGAGATTAATGTTTTCATTTTCTGTAAATGTGTATCAAAATAATTATGTAGGACTTACAGGAAAGATTTATTTTTGGTCTAATTGGAAAAATGAAGCAGTTTTTTAGGCTAATATTAAATATTATGTCTTTGTAAAAACCTCTTCTATCCTTTAATTGTCACGTTGACTGCTATTTAAAAACTAGAAAAGGTATAAATATGCCAGATCAGAAATGCAAGATTTCATTTCTGTACTTATTTTTAATTGTTACACACTTCTGTTTTGCTATTGAATGATTAATGAGAATACTTTGAATGTCTCGGATAAATAATTCTGTAAAAGTAGAAAATGGTTAACTAATTTTTACTCCTTATGCTTTATTGCACATTCAGGTAGGTAGGAAACAGAACATAGTGAGGTTTGTGGGTTGGTTTTTTTTTTTTTCATTTGAATGATAATATATACTTCCTAAATTTGAAGTGTTGATTTAGGTACCATTTTGAAAATTTCCCACTTGACTGGTGTAGTAACATGTGATTTTGAAAAATTCAGGAGTGTTTTCAAATACTGTATCAGGAAACTAAATAAATGCCTGAAACATTATTTCCAGTTATTAAACCTTGTTACTTTACTAAACACCTTCCTCAGACACTGATGTTTGTAACATCCCATTAAGATAGCAGTTGTGTGTGTATGGCTGTAGGGAGAGTAGTTCCTTATTTTTCCATTGAAAAAGGGTTAGTTCTGTGCAGTGTTAGCTAGGCTGGCAGAAATGGACTCTCAGTGACTACAGGGGATCTTGCTCCTTCTCCCTATGTGCCTTCTGTCTCTGATGTCCTAGCCTGTCAGTGGATATTGTACTACTGCTACTGCAAGTCACCACAACTCTTAAAAGACTGAGTTTCTTTCTAGTTCAAAGAGTTCATAATATAAACTAAACATTAGCTCTAGGATAGTAATTCCGATTAGGAAAAGTAGAGAGAGTTTGTTAGTACAAGAGAGGAGGAATTATGCAGAATACAGCTTTGATGCAAAATACGAAATTTGGGAAGGGAATATATTTTTGGACATTTCAGAATCTATCAAACATAAGGTGTTAGCAAGAGTCTGAGAAGGTTAAAATAAAAAGAAAATTATGGAAGGGTAGAAAGAAATAAGGAGATGACAGTGCATTAAACTCAACTTAGACCTGCATGGGCACCTTGGACTCTTGAATAGACTGTTTCATTCCTTGGCTTTCCAGCAGTTATGCCAGGTAGTCTGAAAATATAGTGATTTTAGTTACCTGTGTTCATATTCATTAGGAGTCAATGGCACTCAAATATGCTGAGGCTTTCTGAAACTCTTTTAGAGAACATTTAGAGTAAATCGCATTCAGCTACTAGAAATCTGTGTGAAACATTTTTTTGAGGGGTTGATGTTAAATCTTGAAATTAATTTGGTTCAAGGTGTGATAAATTAACAAGTGTCTGTTCTGTGGAATAAAGATGCTTAGAGAACCACATTTTATCCACTAACTTATAGTGGAGAGAAGATTGCTAGATGCTTTACACAGAAAAATCAAGTTTGTGATCTTTCCCCAAGGAGTTTAAAATGTCATTTTAGAAGCAACATGGTGAAGAATATTAGTTACTAGTAGAGGTGAGTAGATAAAGCTATAAAAAGTTTAAAGTAAAAAACCAAACATGGAATTGTTAATCCAGCAGGCATAGAACAAATTTTGTTTGAGACATTGATATATATATGCAGTAAACCCATAATGCTCTTTGCGAGTTACATTTGTACTCTCCTGGCTTTTTTTGTCTTCTCACCTAAACATTCTATTTTCTCTGATTCCTCAAGCTTTGAGGGGAGTATGGTATTAAACATATAAGTTTATTCAACATCTTGCGCTCATTTTACAAAACCAGAGTGTACCATATGATTAACTCTGTTGGTTACAACTGTTCTTTTAAAAAAGTCATTAGCACCTCACAGTTATCAGAACATGAAATCTCTAATTATTTCAAATGCAAAGAGGAGGGAATGATTATAGGCCAATTAATATTTTTGAATAACTTATGAAACACTCTGATATGAATTCTTACACATATATATGCACAAGTGTATGTGTATATATATGTATACATATACATATGTTTTATAGACAAAGTATGGAGATCAAGCACTTTGAAGCTGGAAAACTAGAATTAAGGTCATTTAGATAACTGTAATTCAAACTCTTCCATTGCACATTTTAAAGGGAGAGGAAGTAATGTGACCTTAGCTTGCTTCTATTATGAGATTGTGTTAAGCGCTTGCCATTTTCTCCCCATGTACATTTATGTCATGAAAAAAATGAGTTTACAGCTTGGTGTAATACCTTCATTGTTATACCAATAGCCAGAAGAGTTGTTAATGAGCAGTAGCAATTGATTGAACAATTAGTGAAAACTACTGTATGGGCATAAAACGGAGTGCAAGGGCAAGCAGAACTCTTGGGCAAAGATCAAACACAATTGCTGCTTTTCTTCACTAATTGGTACCTGCTGATCTGAGTGCTTATCTACGGTACATTTGTAGAACGTATCCTTAGTTCCCTTTCAAATATGGTTCAAGAGGACTTTACTGAGTTATTAATTTTCCTCTCTTTTTTTCTCTTGTCTCTTTGCACAGCTCAGGTCTTAAGAGAGCGTGTGGTAAGATCGTTAGATCAAAATGGACAACAATTGATCGTAAAGTATTCTAGCCAAAGATTACCTAGTTCTTCAAGTCACCATAAGTCTACCATCAGGTGTACTGTATGTTTTTCAAAAGTAGCATAAACCTTGGCTGCAAGCCCTCCTCTTCTCAGATTATGCACACAAACATCCAGAGGATTACCCCAGCATTTTGAGTTCTCCACTTGAGTACAAAGAAGGAATTTTCTCTGGCTCTTATCTTCTGTAAAGAAAAAAAATGATTTAATTAGTTTTACTCTTATACATCTGGCTCACACTAGGTAGTTAATCTTACTCTTCATTTGTGCTCTCATAATGATAAGGACCTTGCATTGTTCACAGAGTTTAGAATGATATCCTTCCTGTTCTCTGGAGACATTTGCTGGTCATCTTTCTTTGCTGTGTACTGCCAACACCATCAGGTGTATGTCTAGAACAATTTGAACATAAGATAGCTATCATGTTCAATCACACAGACACACATGAGGATGCTGTAGGGGATGTCATGGGAGAAGGTTTTGGTTTTGTTTTTGTGGGAATACTCTGCTCAACTTGTCAGAAAACTGCTGTAGGTGTTTTTTCAAGGATAGAGCTATTTTTAATATTTTCATATTAGTGAAAAGTCTTGGTTTTTACAATACTAAACACAGAAAAATACCCATTTACCCTGCCTTTACCCAAGCAGCACTATATATACAGAATTTGCATGGGAAAATAGAAGTTTATTTCTATTGCTGTGTATGCTGTTATGTGATCTCACAGAAGTTATTTTCCTTTCCCTTTAAAATGTAATTTGTTAATTAATTCATTTTATCCTGACTTTGAGCAGATCAAGGATGAACACTCTTCAGGACAAATGCTTAGCAAGTTTAAAGCCTCAGCAATGTGCAAATCTGGATTCAAGAGACCATAATAAGCTCTCACCTATCAAATGCATGTCTTTACTGCAGGCTAAATCATTCTGTAAGTTTTAAACATGTCACACCAAATAGAATCATAGAATCATAAAATCATTTAGGTTCGAAAAGACCTTTAAGATAATCAAGTCCAAGCGTTAGCCTAGCACTGCCAAGTCCACCACTAAACCATGTCCCTAAGCTCTGTATCTACACGCCTTTTAAATACCTCCAGGGATGGTGCCTCAACCACTTCCCTGGGCAGCCTGTTCCAGTGCTTGATAACCCTTTCAGAGAAGAAGTGATTCCTAATATCCAATTGAAACTTCCCCTGGTGCAACTTGAGGCCTTTTCCTCTTGTTCTGTCACTTGGTACTTACGAGAAGAGACCAACACCCACCTCGCTACAACCTCCTTTCAGGTAGTTGTGGAGAGCGATAAGATCTCCTCAGAGCCTCCTTTTCTCCAGGCTGAACAACCCCAGTTCCCTCAGCCGCTCCTCATAAGAATTGTTCTCTAGACCCCTCACCAGCTTCCTTGCCCTTCTCTGGACACACTCCAGCACCTCAATGTCTTTCTTGTAGTGAGGGGCCCAAAACTGAACACAGTATTCAAGGTGTGGCCTCACCAGTGCCGAGTACAGGGGGACGATCACTTCCCTAGTACTGCTGGCCACACTATTTCTGATACAAGCCAGGATGCCGTTGGCCTTCTTGGCCACCTGGGCACACTGCTGGCTCATATTCAGCCGGCCGTCAACCAACACCCCCGGGTCCTCTTCCACCGGGCAGCTTTCCAGCCACTCTTCCCCAAGCCTGTAGCGTTGCCTGGGGTTGTTGTGACCCAAGTGCAGGACCCGGCACTTGGCCTTGTTGAACCTCATCCAATTGGTCTCGACCCATCGATCCAGCCTGTCCAGATCCCGCTGTGGTGCCTGCCTGCCCTCAAGCAGATCAACATTCCCTCCCAATTTGGTGTCGTCTGCAAACTTACTGAGGGTGCACTCGATCCCCTCGTCCAGATCATTGATAAAGATGTTAAACAGAACTGGCCCCAATACTGAGCCCTGGGGGACACCACTTGTGACTGGCCACCAACTGAATTTAACTCCGTTCACCACAACTCTTTGGGCCCAGCCATCCAGCCAGTCTTTTACCCAGCGAACAGTACACCCATCCAAGCCATGAGCAGCCAGTTTCTCCAGGAGGAGGCTGTGGGAAATGGTTTCAAAGGCTTTACTAAAGTCCAGGTAGACAACATCCACAGCCTTTCCCTCATCCACTAAGCGACTCACATTGTCATAGAAGGAGATCAGGTTCGTAAAGCAGGAACTGCCTTTCATAAACCCATGCTGACTGGGCCTGATCACCTGGTTGTTCTGTACGTGCCACGTGCTGGCACTCAAGATAATCTTCTCCATAACCTTCCCTGGCACTGAGGTCAGACTGAAAAGCCTGTAGTTCCCCAGATCCTCCTTCCGGCCCTTCTTGTAGATGGGCGTCACGTTAGCTAGCTTCCAGTCAACAGGGACCTCCTCAGTTAGCCAGGACTGCTGATAAATGATGGAGAGTGGCTTGGTGAGCACTTCCACCAGCTCTCTCAGTACCCTTGGGTGGATCCTATCAGGTCCCATAGACTTGCGTGTGTCTAAGTGGTGTAGCAGGCTGCTAACCATCTCCCCTTGGATTATGGGGGCTTCATTCTGCTCCCCATCCCTGTCTTCCAGTTCAGGGTGCTGGGTACCCAGAGAACAACTGGTCTTACTGTTAAAGACTGAGACAAAGAAGGCATGAAGTACCTCAGCCTTCTCCTCATCCTTTGTCACTATGTTTCCCCCTGTATCCAATAAAGGAGGGAGATTCTCCTTAGTCCTTCTTTTGTTGCTAATGTATTTCGAGAAACATTTTTTATTGTCTTCTACGGCAGTAGTCAGATTAAGTTTGAGTTCAGCTTTGGCCCTTCTAATTTTGTCCCTGCATAACCTCATGACATCCTTGTAGTCCTCTTGAGTTGCCTGCCCCTTCTTCCAAAGGTCATAAACTCTCCTTTTTTTCCTGAGTTCCAGCCGAAGCTCTCTGCTCAGCCAGGCCGGTCTTCTTCCCCTCTGGCTCATCTTTCGGCTCATGGGGACGGCCTGCTCCTGGGCCTTTAGGAGTTCCTTCTTGATGAATATCCAGCCTTCCTGGACTCCTTTGTCCTTCAGGACTGCCTCCCAAGGGACTCTGCCAACCAGGCTCCTAAACAGGCCAAAATCTGACCTCTGGAAGTCCAAGGTGGCAGTTCTGCTGACCCACCTCCTTACTTCTCCAAGAATCAAAAACTCTTATCATTTCACGATTGCTATGCCCAAGACGGCCTCCAACCGTCACATCACCCACAAGTCCTTCTCTGTTCACAAACAACAGGTCCAGCTGGGCACCTTCCCTACTTGGCTCACTCACCAGCTGTGTCAGGAAGTTCTCCTCCACACACTCCAGGAACCTCCTGGACTGTTTCCTCTCTGCTGCATTGTATTTCCAGCAGACATCTGGCAAGTTGAAGTCCCCCACGAGAACAAGGGCTAGCGATCGTGAGACTTGTCATGGCTGCTTATAGAATATTTCGTCTGCCTCGTCATTCTGGTTGAGTAGTCTACAACAGGCTCCCACTATGATATCTGCCTTGTTGGCCTTCCCCTTGATTCTTACCCATAAACACTTAACCCTCTCATCACCATCATTAAGCTCTAGACAATCAAAACACTCCGTAACGTGCAGGGCTACACCACCGCCTCTCCTTCCATGCCTATCCCTTCTGAAGAGTTTATAGCCATCTATTGCAGCACTCCAGTTGTGCGAGTCATCCCATCATGTTTCCATGATGGCAACTATATTATAGTTTTCCTGCTGCACAATGGCTTCCAGCTCCTCCTCTTTGTTGCCCATGTTGCATGTGTTGATGTAGATCCACTTCAGTTAGGCAATTGATCCTGTCACCTTTTTTGGGAGAAGAAGCTCTAATTCCTGTGTGACTGTTCTCAGATGCTTTCATGGTTTCTAACATATCAATAACCCTTGCATATTTGCTGCCGCATGGATCCCCATCCCCTACCTCCACTGAGACGGCAGATTGAAGGACCTTGCCAGCACACCATCCCTCAAACATTGGTGTCCCACCCTCAGACTTATCTCTAGTGAGCCTGGTTTTATCCCTTTCCCCCTTGAAATCTAGTTTAAAGCTCTTTCAATGAGCCCTGCTAACTCCTGTGTAAAAATCTTTTCCCCCCTTTGAGACAGGTGTACCCCGTCTGTGGCCAGCAGGCCAGGTGTCATGTAAACTGACCCATGATCAAAAACCCCCAAATTCTGCCGGTGACACCAGGCTTGGAGCCAGGTGTTGATCTGCTGGCTCCTCCTGTTTCTTCCCTCATCATTCCCTGCAACTGGAAGGATAGAGGAGAGCACTACTTGTGCTCCTCATCCCTTAACCAGTTGTTCCAAGGCCCCGAAGTCTCTCTCTTGATTGCCCTTGGACTTCTTGTTGCAACTTCATCACTGCCTACCTGAAAAATCAATAAGGGATAGTAATGTGAGGGCCGTACCACGGTAGGAAGCTTTCTCTTCACATCTTTGACCCGGGCCCCAGGGAGGCAGCAGACTTCCCTAAGAAGTGGGTCTGGTCTGCATATTGGGCCTTCTGTTCCCTTCAGAAGGGAGTCTCTTATGACAATGACACATCTTTTTTTCTTTATGGGAGTGGTTTTGACACAGGGCATAGGCCAATTTATCCTCAGTGACACCTCCAAGCTAGATGAGCCATCGTCCTCGTTATTGTTCAGTTCCACTCGCAGAGCCTCGTACCTATCGTGCAAGGGCACCTGGGGAGGTGGGGCAGTCACAGAGGAGACGCGCCTGCTGCGCCGGGCAGGAACTTGTTGCCATTGCCCCCTTCCCTTAAGTCACTGTGTTCAGCCAGGTGGAGAGAGGACGGGGAAGCCTCCGTATCATGCGTCCTGGCTGCCTGTCGGGCCTGTCCCAGGGAGGGCAGAGTGCGATTCCAGTAGTCGATCTCTCTCTCGCTCTCCCTGATACTCCTCCACCTGCTCACCTCCTCCCGGAGCTCTGTCACCAGGCGGAGGAGTTCCCCTACCTGGGCGCACCCCCCACAGGCAGCTCCCTGCTGCCGCCCGGTACTGGCACAAGAGCAGGGCTCACCCTGCAGCCCGGCACCTGGCCGGCAGCGTGCTCCCACCGCAGCTTGGTCTGGGGAGCTGCGTCAGTCGTGGTGGGTGCAGAGCTTGGAGAGGCTGTGGCTTTCTGCCGGGTGGACACCACTGCTCCCTGGTCGAGCCGGCAGAGCTTCAGCGCCCTTCCTGCACGTCCTTCCATGTGAACTGCCACACAAACTGCCGCGCTGCGCCCGTGCTGACGTGCCAGGCCCTGTTTGCTCACCCTGTCTCTGGCGCTCCCTAAGGGCTTCTTTTACACGTGGTGGGGCTTGGCTGCCGTTGCTCCTGGCCCGGCCCAGGTCTCATCAGCCTCTGCCCCGTGAGCTGCCGGCTCCTGGTGTCTCATGCAACTGGTAATTGCATATTGCTGATATCAGATTGTTACAGAAATACTTTAAGCAATTGTCTTTTTAGCCTTTCTTATTAAGACTAGCAATATAGCAATGCCAGTATGTTGTTCCTGGTACAGTACCAGCATTGAATCTTCATCTTGCCTATACCAGCCGTGTCAATGATATATGTGTACTCTATGGTGGTACATGAGCATTACACACAAGTAGTAGCCAAAATATGCCAGAATAGGGTGATACACTATAGTAACACTTCAGAAAGGGATCCTGGCATGCTAGGCAAAGGGAGATTGGTGTGAAAGTAGGACATACGCAGATGTTTCTCTTTTTGCTCCCAGATCAGTACTGCTAAATTTTCAAAAGTCCTATTTGATTCCTGCTGTGGATATGCAGATGCTTATACACATATACATGCATATGTGTATCAGATCACATGCAACTTTATAATAACACAGAATTTGGAGTAAAACTTGATATACTTTTCAAGTGCATGCTTTTCACTAACATAGCAACATTAATCTACAGCAGCAAATTGATTAAGCTGATCAAATGAGGTGGTTTGAAAGCTCCCACTAGGCCATTATGATGGATCATAGCTTGACAAATGATGAATAATGCATAAGGGCCAACATATTGACATGTTACCTAATTACATTGTTAATGCAACCGTGATACAAGAATTTCAGAAGGCAAAACCAGACAAGTCTGAAACAGTATGATGGTTATCTAATTCCATATAGCAAAAATGTCAGAGACTGAATAACAATCAGAGTGTGATACAAATAGTAAAAGTAATGAACTGCACACATAGTGTGGAAAAGATAAGGGAAAATGGTAAAGATAAGGCTGATGATGTATTTGACAACATGTTAACAAAAAAGTACTGAGACTATTGTATGATTGTCTCAGTGCTGCCCTCTTAATCTGTCACAATCTTCTGTGAAGGGCTTGGGTAAATTAGCACGCATAGGAATGAACAAAAATATTCAGGAATATAGTGAGCAAAGTAGCATGGCATTAATTAAGATTGATTTTTGTGGTGACATTACTAGTATCTGAGATAGACATATCCTCTTATAAACTTGAAGTTCTTCCTAAAGTTTTCAGTATATTTTCAATGAATGCAGATTATATTTTGCCACCTGAACTTCAGGAACTGCCCTTAATACTTGCCAGGGGAACCCAGATAACAACACAACTCTATTATAAATTAAATATAAAAACAGATGGTTTAATAGAATAGGGACTATCAATTATAGTTACTGTTCCTAATAGAGAAGCAGTAAGTGATCACTTCACTACAATAAATAGTCTCCTACTAACCACATTAACGATATTCTAGTGAGTTTTTTGGTAAACCTCCAGAATCAAAAGTAAGCTCTCCTCCATACATATGAACCTGGCTGTGTTCATGGCACAATCAAAATAGGTCATTTCATTTTTTTCCCTTTCAAGGGCAAAGTTTGCCGGTTTTGTCTGAACTCAAGTTCAGATTTTCCCGTCATCTGTCATGATGGTTTTATTGATTTCCATCAGTAATGATAAATATTAATACCCATATTATATCTTTAGTTCTACTTGTGAAAATGTATTTTCTTTTTCATTGGCAAAATTATTTACTGAAGGTAAAGTGTGAAAAGTTATGTAGCTAATTTATAACTATTCATTTTATCTGACTATGAAAAACAATGTATTGCTAATTTTAAGTGTTCATTTTGATAATATGGACCTTTGATTTTCCAAATTCTATATCAAAAGTAAAATTTTTGGAAAAGGACAAAAATATTTTAAGATTTCACAGAATCACACAGAATCACAGAACGGTAGGGGTTGGAAGGGACCTCTGGAGATCATCTAGTCCAACCCCCCTGCCAGAGCAGGGTCACCTAGAGCAGGCTGCACAGGGCTGTGTTTTCCACTTGAGCTCAAGCAGAGCTTAATTGTGCATATTAAAAGTAATATAAATTGTGCAAATTTCTTGATCTAATTTTAAGCAAGTAGAATATGTTGCCTAGAATCTGGATTTATAATAGAATTATGACGAACACTTAATTACTAAGATCTGTACCTATACAAGTCTTTTTTCTTGAAAGAAATCTTTCAGGATTTTACTTACCAGTAATTTGAGCTACTAATATAAATTCCTTGTGTATTATTAAAGTAGATTTTAAAGTCTAGATTGTGCCAGTTTTCACTGGATGAGCTTATGAAAGATGTGACATTTCGGTACTTATGATGTGATCAATGTATTCAATAGTTTATTTCTCTGCTACGCCCACATTAGATATTGTGATATTTAACTGCCCACTGGTCTTGGGCAAACAGGATACCCAAGGTAAACAGGTAAACATGGAGGAAAATCAGACTGAGTAGAAAAGCATGAAATACATTACAATAGGAAAAGGAAAGTTTCAATGAAAATAGCCAACTCAAAGCTAAAACTGCTTTTATTTTTTTGTAAAAAACAAAAAATATAATCTGGATGTAAACTAGAAAGTGCTGGAGAAATAAGAGAAGACACAAAGGTGGCAAAAAAGCAAAAGACTGAATAATAATAAGGCAGATGATCTAGAAAGACAAAAAGCAATCTGTGTAGCTGAGTTAATGATAGTGAAGGTGAAAACAAAATTAAATAGATTAAATGGCAGAGGATCATTAATTTCAGGGGAAAAAGCTAAAATGAAGAATAAGGAGAAATGCGGGGAGAAGAGGAGTATTTTTCTGTAGCAAACCCATGAACTATGAAGTAAGGCAGCTGAGAGGAAGGCTAAAGAATCAGTGCATTTTCTCCGTGACAGTGTGGGTGAGGGCACACTTCTGAAGCGATGTGAAATAGCACAATGTAGAAATTTACAGGCCGAACAGTGCTGAATCGTAGACTTTGGTGAATGAAAGACTCACAGATACTACCCCAAGCATAGGTTAACTCCTAAAGAAGTTATATTGTGATCTGTGTTACCTGATTAACACAAAAAAACATGGTTAGAGTTTTCAAAATGTGGTAATGGAGTTATCTATGTAATACAGAAAGTGATATATTAGGCTATACTAAAATGGTGTAAGATTTGGATTCATGACTGTTAAAATGGTACTAACACCGCCTTTTTTGTTTTTACACATTCCTTCTTGCTTTCACTGGTTTGAGCTGTTTGCCTACTTGACATCTTAGGTAACCGGCTTCCCCCAAAAAGACACAAGCTGAGCTATGATCTATTCTGCTTCTGTGCCTCTAAATGATCACACTGTTTACTTCTTGCCAAGAAATCTGTATACTAGAGCTCACTGTGTGAACAGTACCTTGCTGTTAACTACGGCAGAATATCTCGTACAGCATGGGCGCTTCCTTCCTGGCATGGGTTTAGGTTGCTGCGCTTTGTTTCTGATCTGTCAGTCCCAAAGGAGTAGCCACTGGTATTTACAGCCATTCAGCTACACTACAAGTGATGGATAGAGCTTCATTCCTCAGATCTTCCCCATAGTAGCTTGAACTGTCTGGAATCATACTGGCATATGTAAGCCTTTTTGGACTGTGGGAACTGTAAGTGGCTTAGCTGTTTCTGTACATCCATTTCAGCAATCTACTTTCTATGGGAGAATATGTCCACACTGTCAATTTGCCTTGCTCCATATTACTGCCAAGATTCTTCTTCCCTATATTATCTACGCTTCATTCACACTTGCTCACTACAGGGCTTACTTCTGGAACAAATTACCTACCTCCCAGGGAACCCTGGGCAAAATTAACAGGTTATTTGCTCCTGCACCTGCCTCAGACAGACAGTAAGGATGCTTACTGAAATAAACTCAGGCCCAACACTAGCTCAGCAGGCCTTGGACTTTCAAAAACCCTTATCCCACACCTCATGTCATAAAGACGATCAGTATCATTCCATGAAAGCACCACTCTGACTGGCTGTCACATAGCTTTCTCATTATTTCATAATGAATTTCATAATCTTATACTTACACGGCCGAAGAGAAACACACAAATAATCACTATGACTGAATGCAACAGGAGTTTCATGGGCACTAGAGCAGATCAAAGTTTGATGCAATGGAAACTCTATGAGTCTCTTACAATCACAGAGTAGCTGAGGCAGGAAGGTACCTCTGGAGAGCACTTGGCCCAACCACCTGCTCAGAGCAGGGTCAGCCAGAGCACGTTGCCCAGGACTGTGTCCATCCTTGGACACTGCAGAATGTCTCTCGTCAACCTGTTCTAGTGTTCAACCACCCTCACACTGATAAAATCCCCTTTGAGGACTGTTCTGCTCCAGGCTGAATAGTCTCAAATGTCCCAGCTCCCCTCGTATACCAGATGCTTCAACCTCTCAATCATCTTAGTGACCCTTTGCTGGATTCACTCCAGTTGTATCCCCATGTACTTCCTGTAGTCCTAAATCTGGAGAGCTGCATCCTCCCTTGGGAGCTCAGCTGAGCCAAGGTCTCTGGTGTGCTGGGTAGCTGGGGTAGTGGGGCAGCTGCTACTCCAAGGAATGCTGGGGACCATGTCCTGCAGGGCATCACCACCATCGCTGAGCACACAGACAGTCCTCAGCAGTCTCATCTGCTGCTGGAGCTCGGCAGTAGTCACAGCCTCCTGTAGCTATCCTCTCCCAGCAGAGGCAGAGATCGTGGAGATCTTCAAGAGTCCCAGAGTTCTCCAAAAATCCCAGAAGTTGGTCCCAAGAGATCTAGAAAAAGGGCTTAGAAACTGCTGCACAAGCAGCTGAGGCTGTGGGCTGCTCCTGTTAGCTGCACTCTTCTCTAGTACGATGCAAAAAGGGTGTAGGTGTATAGGGTAGTCCTTTGGCAAACTTTGCATGCTTGAGTATTTTCATATTATGCATGTCTGTGTGTTTTTCTCTCCTATAATTCTACTCATGTATTATGTACAACTAAATATTCATTGAACCGAAAAAGATAGACTCTGTAACTACTGTTAAGGGTACATGACTCTGCTGCAAAGATAATTTATTTATCTGCAGTAGAACAACAATGGAGAGAGATACATCTACATCAGCCACAAGCTGTCAACTAATAGAATTAAACATGGAGGTTTCTCTGACCAAAGTACCCTGTATCTACTGCCCCCACATAATTTTTCTGTAACCAACTAGAATTCACACATCCTAGAAATCCCATGTTTCTTTGCAGCAAGTCATGCTAGAAACTTTCAGTCATCAATCTTTCCTAGACATATTCTCTCTTTGTGTTTGTTTTTTGATGATTTATACTTGAGAGGTTTTAGATTTGTTCTGAAGGAGGAATGAGAGAAGTAGTCACATATATTAATGGAAAAATAGCATTGAGTCAAGTACTGTATATCATTCCTCAGAAGTCCAAATGTGCTAAGGATTCCAGCTTATGTAGATAATGTAATTATGAAGAGATTCCATATTTTCTATTAACTAATATTAAATGACATTTTCTTTCAAGTGTACTAAGTGTTACATAGGTTTTTCATTTTCTTTTTGCATTTTTTTTCTTTTCCCAAGAATTTTAGAAGAGGCAGAATGAGGAAACAGAGAGTGTTTTATTACATGTTCCTATTACACTCTGGACCTACTCCTCTTGCATACGAAAAATAATACACAGGAAAAATATATTGAAAAATCTTGGCATTTCAAATGTGCTGATAAGTTTTTATTATTCCATTCTCCAAGTAAGTATGTAAAATAAGTGGGTATATCATCTCAATTTCACAGGCAAGAAAGTGAAAATAATCGTTTAAGGGTTACGTCCAGCTCACATTAGCATAAATGGAACCAAGTTGTTGTAGTTAATGACAAGATGAAAATTCATGTATTACAATCTCAGGCTTGTGAGTGCACTATGTGGCAAGTTTGAATGTTCAAGACCGGAGTTTAAGTGCCATCGTCATACTGAAAACTGATTTCACTGCATTGTTCACTTCATAAGTTTGTATGAGAAACAACAAAATAATGCATTTTCAAGCTGATATGTTGAAAGGAAGAATGGGACAAAACATAACACCTGCTTCCCCCCACAAAAGCTGAAACAATCCAGACTAATGAAACTTACATCTAAAAAGACTTTACTGTAATAAAAATGAATACAAGTTACATGCACCGATTAAGAGTTCAGAGAGCCTTCATCTTTTGACACATCTGTTGCCGACTTTATTTTCTCCTCAGTGTAGTTAGTATATTAGACTTCAAAACAAAGAGGATGCCTGTATAAAATCTAATTTTGACTTCCAGGAACATGAGCAGGCACATCTCATTATTTTCTCCTAGAGCCAATCGGGCTTTGAGCTTGAGCAAAGCATTTATTAGTTTATTGTTTAGAGGCATATGGGACATAAAAGGATCCTGAATATAAATATCATTTTTTTAAAAAAGATCACCCTGCTGCTGTCACATGTAGGATTATAGATGCAATAACATTTTTATTACTTGGAGTACTATAAAGCAAGCAGAACTAAAATAGCCTTTTTGTGGAGCTTTTGAACACTTTACATTATACTCATAAACATCAGCATATACAACAAGTTTTATAGCAAATGCATGTAGATAAGGTGAGACTTTATTGGTACACTAGAAATAGTGAATTTGGGACTGAGAAAATACAATAAATGGAAAACACCCATCCGCTTTGTCTTCTTCAGACTTGTGCTGTGGATTTTTTTCCTTGTGACTTTCCTGCTGGACAAGGTTACCATTATCAGACTAAGCTTAACTCTCTGTCACTGCTTTACTGTCTGCTGCTTTCAAGACTGCATGTGGAGTGGCTCCTATGATAATTTCTGAACCTTTTCATTCCATTTAAGTTGGTTTAGTTAAATAGTAGGTCTTGGCTAAGCTTTATGTCTTTCCATCTCCCTTCCCACTTACTGTTTCCTTTGAGCCCTCAAAATTCACCAGGAATGTACTTCCAGTTTTGCCTTTGCATCTATACATTACACACAACCGTCCCTCTGGCAGGCACCCCGGATAAAGAATACCCAGAGTTTCAGATGCAATCTACAATTCAATCTAAATTTACACGAAACAATAGTGAACACTGCAGAAAACAGAAGAAGGGCTCTGGATGATATGCAAGGGTTACGTTTACTCAGAACAGCTTATTTTCATTCCCAGTTGCCACTAGAGGTGGTGGGTCTCAAGTCTCAGCCAAACAGTAACTGTTTTTTCATTTACACGTGGCTATTGCGTACGGCAGTTATTTTGAAAAGAAGCATCGCTAAGCTTTGAAGTGTTGCCTTAATGTAAATATGGTGAAATGTCATGGGAAAGCTATGTCTTCAAAACCCTCTTAGTATTTTCCAGTATTTACCTCTAAGGGTCATGGCCTCAGCTGTTCAAATTGTTCTCATGCGGTTGGGTAGCTCTGGCAGTTTTCTCCACTGGAGGATCTGCACCCAGATGAGCAAGTCCTTCTCTCTTACTTGAAGCTTCTGAATGTTGAAAAATTAGCTTGAAGTTCATTTTCTCTGACACAAAACTAGAAGTGATGTAATCACATCTTGTAAGCGTAGGTCTTATTTTTATTAGCATAATAGTTTGAACACCGTTGTCAGGAATGTCTAAGGGATTTTCCTTCTTGTTCAATGAACAGTAATTAGTACTGCAGTAGATACATGTTGTTTTTAAGAAAATCATAGATACTTTAATTATACAGATATTTTTACAGGTATTTTACTCAATCAAAATGTCACTTTTTTGCTTGTGTGTAAACAAATGCTTAAGAAGAATAGCTCTGGCATCTTTTTTTGAACTAAAAATACAGCTGAAATTTCTCAAGTTAAAAAAAAAAAAAGTACTGTTTCTGTATCCTAATCTCTTATAATTTATGGCTTTATTTTAAAAGTTACAGACGTTTTAGAAAAGCAATGACATACTTTGTTGTCTTTGTGGTAGCTCTAGGATATGCTAGCCTTACTTATGTGCAGCTAGTAATTTTTGCTTTCTTTAATTTTACAGCAGGCCTACACTATAACACTGTAAGACATTTAGCTTTTTGTTTTTAAGTTAAAGGATGGGGAGCCCAAGCGGTGCTGTCCTACAAATATAATTATCTGTGTGAACTTGTAACTTTACAGCACTGTCTGTCATCTCTTAATCTCAGAACAAGATTTAATGTGAAGATTCTTGTTGATGCAGCAGTGGTTCAATAATATCCTGAATACTGGAAAAGGTAAATTAGACACGTGATTATCATGCCCCTTTTAAACTGTTTCATCTTTACTGTCTTTATGACCTGGAAAGCTTTGCTATTGTTTTCTAAAGCCTTTCTAGTGTAGAGTTAAGAGGTGCGTCTTTACCAGCTGTTCTGATGCTGATCAGACCCCGACCCTCGTCCACTCCAGCCTCCTCTCATCGCTCATTGCTCAAATGTGTCACCTTGAATGAGGAGACAGTTTTCATTGATGTTCATTATAATTAGACCAGATTTTATTAAGCTTCTTTGTGGTAGATGAGTATGTGCTGCTTCGATATATACAAGGTCGCTGCAGTACGTGTATCAAAGTACTGATTGACAGATGCTTTTATAGATGAGGTTCACATCCTTGAATAGGAATTACTAAAGGGCACAACCTGTGATGGAAATGTTGGTCTTGGTGGTTCATTTTACTGGAGATGTTGGCTTTTATGTTTAGCTGTACACTGTATCTATTTTTGTTTCTGGTTTTGGTAGGTTTGTTTCTCCGTAGAAGGAGCTGTTAATTTTCATTAGTGGTGGAACAAGACATTCGTCATGGGACCTCACTAGGCAGAAAATCCAGATCTCGTTTTGCCATGTTCACTTCTGTATCTTTGGCTTTCTGCAGCTCCTGGTGTGTAGGAAGCCCATATTTAGTCACAGGGGATGACAGTTAATGCATTTTGCTGATGCATTACTTTGAGTTTCCTTCTTCAAAAAAATCATCCTATCTTTTGTCTCACTTTTTGGTACAAAGGTTGGAGAACATGAGATGAGCAATAATATTCTGCTCGACTGCAACCCACTGTTAGTGTACTGTACTCTGTTGGCTTTGCTTTTGCCATTGTCATGGTTTTAAGCAAGTTGGTGGAAACTATAAAAAACGATGAATGGAAATATAAATAATTCAACAGACTGGGAACAACAAATGCACTTTTTGTAGAGTAAGTCATTGCTCGCAAGTCTCTTAATGGTTTTTACTGTAGTCAAAAGCACGTTGATAGGAATGATACAGTAGCTTTAGTGTACTTGGCCTTTCAAAAGGCTTTCAAAATTTTTCACCAATGGCTCTTACAGAAATTAAGTTCTCACAGGCTAGATGAGAAGGCTATACATTAGTAACTAGATTAAAAAATAGGGGAAAAATAAGGAGTATGTGATTGTTTTTCAAATAACTTGTGTCGCGGTTTGTCCTCAGCTGGCAACCAAATACCAGGCAGCCGCTCGCTCACTCCTGGCCTCCCCAGTGGAGTGGGAGGAGAACTGGAAAGAAAGGAAAACTTGTGGGTTGAGATAAAGACAGTTCACCAGGACAGCAAAGAAAAAGATAATAATAATAATATTGCATATTAATAATGATGATAATAATAATAATAATGATATAATATAATGATAATAGAATATACAAAATGATGCACAATTTCTCACTGCCTGACGACCTGATGACTGATACAGCCTGTCCCGAGCAGCGATCACGGAGCGATCCCGAGCAGTGGTATCAAACAGCGATTTCCTCACCAGCGATTTTGGAACCGCAAGTTCCCGAGATAACGAGCAAGGGAACAAACAGCCAAAGGAACGAACAAACAAAAGCACGGAGGAACGAAAGACACCCTGGCTCACCAGCCAACCCCCACTTATATACTGGGCATGACGTCTATGGTATGGAATACTTTCTTTGGCCAGTTTGGGTCAACTGTACTGGCTATACCCCTCCCAGGTTTTTGTACCTGCACATTAGCAAAACCTGGGAAACTGGAAAACGTCCTTGATCTCTTAGCAGCAACTAATAACATCAGTGTATTATCAACATTCTTCACATACCAAATCCCATACTAAATCCACCCATCCCAGCTGAAACCAGGACAATTTGCTGTTTGGTGTTATTTTTCCTCCCCTAAAGAGTTGTCTGGATATTTTACGAACACAGTCAGCTACAGACAAAATATGGAAGGGGCCACTCTGAGGTGCTGTTTAGTCCTATGTAGGCCACAGAATGAATAAAAGAATAAATAAATAGCTAACTGAACCTGCCTTTAATTGCTATTTGCATATTATTACAGTGGTTTGTGCAGTTAGTGTGTGGTATACAACAATCTAATCTCCTGAAAGCAAATACAACCTTGGCTGCAGCACAGCCTAGCTGCGTGAGGTAGGCTGAGATAGGTCTTGCTTGCAGCACTACAGTCCCTTCTAAAACGGTGCCCAGGAGAGTGAGCTCACCCTCTCACCTGTCCTGTCCCCTGAGGGAATAAGCACCAAGTCCCACAGCAGAGCTGTGATGGCACCACATCTCCTGGGCGGGCTGTGGTGCACAGCCCCGGCAGGCGCAGAGCTGAAGCCGTCTCTGGTTCCTCCAAGTTGTGCTGGGCTCCAGGGAAGACCCCTCCTAGCCTCCTACAAAAGGATATTGCAGCATTTGTACAACAGCCACCTTCTGGATTCTCCACACAGTCCACATGTCATCTGCTGCTGATAAGCGTTGCCAGTTTTTAATCTTTTCCTGCCATTTGACTCTCTGTCTGAGTTGTGCTGCCATTAATTAACTCTGCCACTTTTCACCTCACTGTTGCCATTTGATTAACTTTTCCATTGCTGCCTTTTGGGTTTTGGCCTGTTTTTAATTCATTGCTGCCATTTCATTAACTCACTCTGCCATTTAATTTAACTTTTGTCTTTTGATTTACTCACTGTTGCCAGTGGATTTAACCTTGTCTTACCAGGCAGCCTGACTTTGTCTTCCAGCTCCTCCCCTGATCCTTACCTCTTCCTTCAGCCAGACATTTCCCTGGTTCCCTCACAAAGGTTCCATCAGCTCTTTTATCATATTTCCTCCCATTTTTTTGATCTTTCTTTCTAGGTAGAGGATTTTTCTTGAGACATTGTTTATCATGTTCTTTTAAACTGAGTCGTATGTAATACATCAGGTAACAATATAAACTTACATTGTGAATGACTGAGTCCTTCTTTTTCTTTGACAATTGTCTTTGGAAATTTCTACTTTGCCTTTCACACATAAGTTTTAATCTGCTACTGCTCTGGGCCAGCTGTATTGCATCGAAAGAAAGTAGTCTTCAGAGCTAGAACTGTTTCCCTATAGCATCATGAACATACATCCTGTTTGTAAGGAAAGTTAATTAACAGATTTTTGGAGATTCTAGGATATGCCTAAAGTACTCAGACTTCCATCTAACGTCATTAGGATTTTAATAGATAAAATGAATGTATGTTTCTTATGTTACAGAATACAGTGCACTTTGTTGATGTCTCTGAGTCTTTCTAAAGCAGCAGACTTTTTTTCTTTGCTACCCTGTCCTTATACCTGTCTTTATATATTATCTCTTTTTTTTTTTTGCCATAGATCAGGCTGTAAATAAGCAAGCCATAAATATGTTTTCTTCTTTGTCACTTAGTCGTTAATGTGGACTACCCTTAGAATCTGTCCAGACAAAAAATAATACGTAGGCAATGGAAAGGAGAGTAAATGACTTTTTAGCTTAAAAATGGTCTGTATTATGCCACTGATTCTTCAGGAAAGATTGTCATTCCAGGAGCTAGCACTACATTTGAGAAGTTGAAGGATGTTTGGTGACAATTATGGACATAGGATGATTGATTATACAATTCCATATTAATCTTCTGTAGTGATTTTTGAATGTTCCTGGGATTTCAGAGGTGACGGTGAAGAGTGAAAAATATTGAAATCTTGTTAAGAATTAATCTTTGTTATTTATTTGTTAACTTAAACTTGCTTAGCTTCCTTCCTTTAAGTTTCTATGGTTATTACTGAGGATTATGGCTAGATCGATACCCTTTGGAGTGATGTGTATGTCTTAAAGCCCATGTCTTCCACACCTCCACCTTCCATTTTCTTCACATTTGTATTTTATTTCCATATCTCACCAGTAAAATTTTTGTGGATGTGAATATGCCCTCATCTGCACTGTTAGCTATCATCACTCATCGTGAAGGTGATTAGGGAATCAGTCCCTGGACAGTCCAAATCACATGGTTTGCTACCACTTAAATTCCCTTTTCCACTTTTTTTTTCCCAACTTCTTGCCCTTTAACATCCTCTTTCCTTCCCAGATAAACACCTCATCCTCTGTTTATTCTGTTTTAACACCCTTATTCAGTACATCTGGCATGGCTGCCCTGGCAATTACTACCTTGGGTCAGCAATTCTGTGAAGCTCCCACCCAACTTTGCTATCTCTAATGTTTCCCATTTCTGCCATGTCTCGCGTTGCTGTCTTGTTAGTGCAGTCACCAGTCATGGCTGACCAGCTGCTGCACTCCTCTTTGCTCTCGGTAATGCCTTGTAATTTCTCATGTTGTTATCTTTCTAGTGTAGCTACAGGTCAAGTCTTGGCCTTCTGCACTCATTCCCTAACACTTCCCCTCTCACAGATAGTATGAGTTAATACGGGAAGGAGCTGCATGACCCCATCTCTCTGCCACAGAGCCTGCATGCACCTCCCATGGTCCCCTCCATGGGCTGCACAGGTGGGAGCAGGAGCCAGACTCTCCTGGACATTGCCTGTAGTACCATGGTGCCAGTAGCTGTAGTCTAACATTTTTAGGTGAGACTTTTTGGGCCCTGCCGTGATTCACACGGGAGACATACAAGACTTAAAAGCAGTAACACCACCTTAAAGTTAATAGTCTAACATGGCCATAATAGTCCATGTAGAAAAACCAGCTCTTTGGGCCTGATTGATAGCACCCACCATGCCTCTTCAGCCACCTGGCAGCAGGACATCAGTGGCTGGATGGTGGTACTTGCACTGTTACACAAAAGTATGCTTGAAATAAGGATCTTTGCAGTGGAATTGGTCAAAAAATGAGTGCCCTTTCACCAGGCCTCAGTATCCACCCATCTGCCTGTTCATCTCTCTCCTCCCTCCTGGCACATTTGAGCTATTTAATATATTCATTGTAAGTGAGAATCTGGGTGAGAAGAGCTCTGCTTGAAGCAGTTCAGGGTCTTGAACCTGGGTCTTCTGCACGCTGTGAGAGTGCTCTTCTTTGTGATACCAATTAGTCTGGGATGGGACTTGCTCCTCCTTCTCCTCCCATTCCTTCCCAAATGTAAACAAATTTTCTTCAAGCTTTTGTTGTTGTTGATGTTAAACAGAATTGATATTTCTGCATTTTGCAGCAGAAGAGGTGGGAGCTGAGGGCATTCATCACCTTGCAATGTTTAGAGCTCAGCCTGGTAGCAGTCTGAATGTGTAATCATCTAAAACCCAGCTGTAAGGAATAGCAGTTTTAATATAGAAAGAGGGCCAAGCAGCAATCAGATAACTCACCTAATTCACCTTAGTCCTCAGAACCGTGGTTCCACAGTGGGAATGGGAAATTTAGATTGGTTTATGTGCTTTATTTAGAGTAATGAGTAAAAATAAAAAAAGATAAAAGGAACATGGTGCTGAGCTTAAAACTACTGGATCATCACAGGAATGTGTAGAATAAAACAATATGATGGCCAAATCAAGGCAAAGACTGAAGCTGAATTATAATATTAGTGAGCTATGTGTGTATGATGAAATCATCTTGTCAGAACTTCATACTAGTATAGGGTGTGGGTTTCAGATGGGTTTCATATCGTTAAAGCTGAGAAGTATTGTCTGAGTTAATCTTGCATGAAAAGATTAAAGGAAAAAACCCTTTACACCTCACTAGTGAAGACAGCCTGTTTTATACTAAACAGTGTTCCTAGTGCAGGATGTGAGTCATCTGTTCTGACTTCTGTCTGACAAAGGGAGAATACCGAGAGCTTTCAAATGAATATGTTGTGAGGAACTGAAGAAGTACAGAGAGCTCGGATGATTTTGTTTAACTAAAATTTCACTGTTGTTACGCTTCAGTCTTTAAAAATCACCATTACTCTATGTGAGTCTTACCCAACTCTACCCATTTTTATTTTACACTTCCTCCTAACTCTTAATTAGACAAAGCGATTTTAGAATGGTGCTGACTTTTGACTCGGTCTTATGTCTTCCAGCAGTAACTCTGAATATTACCCCTTTAATGTCTGAGGTGTTTCTTAAATTGGATGACACTCTTTTTGGATTCAGGATATAAGAAACGCTTTATGACACCATTTTTTAAAAACAAGTGAACCTGAATGATGAATCACAATGTGATAGATAATGACTTCAAAGCCAAAAGAGTAAAGAGTTCAAACATCTTGTGCTTTGTGCTTTCAAGATCTCTCATTCCTGTGACTATAGTTCTCAGTCAATACAAGAGCTGGACCAGAGTTCTGGGTCCCAAAGTTAGTCTTACATGGCAATTGCTAGGACTGGTGTGGTTAATGACAAGGATGGTTGCCTACTGCTCCGACAAGGAAAGCAGGAACAGGCATTTCAGATGTTGCTGGTAGACTCAAACGATACGTTTCTCTCGTGAACAATGTTGACCTTGATAGAGTATTTCTGCTTACTCTGTTTCCAGGACAACCTTCATAGCTTTAACCAGTTCAGTGATTCAGTATGCTGGAAGCAGTAATAGGTTTAATCCTCAGAGAGGGCAATCATCTATCCCGAGATCATTGTGAAATACTTCCCTTTGGTGTGACAATGGCCTAGAAACAGCCCCTCTTTTAGCTACAAATTACAGGTGCTCTGTACATAAACCACCTTTCCAACTTTCTAGCTAGAGTAGACAGACTGGTAGCCCCTTCCTGCTGCTACTGTTATAGGCGTAAGATAGTTCTCTATATAGTAGTAATGGTTCTGTCAACTACATAGGCTTGCATGTGCATTCTTTCAGTAATTTATAAAAGGCAAATTTGGGAAAGAGGAAGCATCTTGTATATATTCACAGAATAATTTCTATGTGTATAATAGAAAAAAAGATGTCGTTTCTCAAACCCACACTTGATCGTACTCATATACATTTATAGATGGAGTAAGTAATTGCTCAGTATCCAAGAATTTGCCTTTCAGTTTTGAATAGATTTATTGAACATACTATCTGATATCATGTTGATAACAAGCCCTATTATTAATAAATCAAGTACTTCTATGAAATAATATGAGATGATAAGTCAGTTAATCATTCCATCACACTGCATAAGATCAATGTGCAGCTAGCAAAGTATTGAGAGGCTCAAGACATTTTTAATGCTGAATTTGTATTCATTTACCAAAAATAACGGTCTAATCACAAAATATGTTTTTAGGAGCTTTCTGAAAAATGGGAAAGACTAGGCATACTAGGGAAGACTTCCTAGAAACACAGATATACACATGTGAAAACAATATCAGAGATACAACTGTACCTTCCATGGTGATGACATTTTAGTCCTTCCAGGACATTTAATTGTTCTTACTATGTTTGGGCAGCTGTGAGTTGGGCAACGTTGCTGTTTTGGGTAACAAAAGATATCTATAAAGCTGTTTTTGACTTTGCATAGACATTTCTGCATAAGTTAAGGTTATGCTTCAGAGACCACATCATATATTTCTTCTCCCCTGGCTTGTGCTTTACACAAGATATGATTTAGAACTGGGAGGAGCAGGTACATAGCTGAAATTAACCTGAGGATTTTTGCAAGCTTTGAACTTTTATAATATGGCTCTTGGGCGGTCAGTGAGGGATAAAATCAGACGTTCTCTGTTAGCGTAATGAGTCAGAGCCTTATAATGTTGCATTAGCAAACTGGATTCATTCTTGTCTTTACTGAGATGAAAAATCAGTTTCACATGTTTTTTGATGTTCAATTTAGGTAGAATCCCTGGGGTTCACAAAGGCTCATAAGTTCCGTATTCTTCCTGAATTAACTCAACTCGTTGCATGTGCTCTGCAACTTTCAGGAGTGAGCCATGATATTTAACTCTGTCTAATCAGTGCAATACCTACAGGAGATGGGTTCATTGTCTTTGTATAATTTGAAAGACCTTAAAAATAAACAGCAAAAATGCTGTGGATTTAGCTGATTTCATTTTTTTAGTTGATGCAAGTGGGAACAATCCAATTGTATTAAGATTGTTTTGCAAAATTATATTTAGATCTTGTGTGTATTTTGATGTCTGTGTAATTAGATCATAATCAAATAATTGAATCTGAACATATTTCTTATCTCAGCTCCTAGTGAACACTACCATTGGGACAGAAAATAAGCTATGAAATCTATCATGTTGGTGAGAAAAGGTTCACTTCTGAGATAACAGAAAAGCTGTATGACCACTCAGTCTTAGAGAGAGTGAGGTCAAAGCTGGCGATTACAGTAAAACACAACAAGATGCTGTTTGAGTGATTTATTATTGAAAATATTATTGCTTGTACTCTATCCTTCAGAAAACGGAAGGGAAAGATTTCAAAAGTACTCACTGACTTAGCAGCTGCAATGTCCCATATAAAGTGTTACCATTATATAGAAGCTTAAGTTGCGCCAACTTTTAGTGAAATCTAAGATGAAATCACAGGTATGGCTAGCTCTGAGTGGACCTAAGTTTGCTGTGTGTAGCAATACTTTGAGAATCATTCAGTACCGCCTGCACCCAAGAGGGGTTTCAGGAGGTGGGCATAACATCAGAGGAAAGGGGTAAGTGTTCCTAAGATTTTTTGTATAACAATTTTGAAGGTATTATTAACGAGGCTTTCCTGTATTAATTTGGCATATGAATGTTAGTATTACTGTAATCGGACTTGTAGTAACTTGTATTTTCATTAGAGTATTAAGATTTTATTTAGGCCACCAACTAATTCTTGGGTACTTTTTGGTAATAACAAGATTTTGAGCCTAAAACACAGGTGTCACAAAATGAACCTTCTAGATTGTACTCCTCATAACTATTTTCTAAAGGCCATTGACAGGCAGGGTGCTGCTCAGAGTAGGCCAAACATAGACAGAAACTCAGATGCCTGGGGAATATTCACCAGTGACCTATTGAATTTGATTACTTTGGGCTTAGATGACAAATGAGGGGGGACTTCAGCATTTGGATTTTGAATTCAGGTTCCTCAGTTCTACCTCCTTCCTGTTTTATGCATTTGGGATTGCTATCAAACCCAGCTTTTTAGTCACTCTAGGGTGTAGGAATGTTTTAGCCAGTACCTTGGAAAACAAGTAACCTCTGAGCGCTCTTTACCCATTGCTTTATGTTAATTAGCAATCTAATGAGCTCTACTGAAAGCTAGCAAAGTTTGCAACTCTCACCTGGGGGTGGTTTTGCTCACATCTCATTTGTCATTGTTTCTCAGCTATTATTGATGTTCTAAGTGTTCCAGAATAAACAAAAAGTAAGTGAAAATAAATGATCTTTTCATGTGTTGAAACAGAAATTCTAACACTACCAGTCACATAACAGAGGTCTCTCATTAGATATTAATTTAATGCATGTTTATTATTTTACACAGAAGATATTTTTTAAAAAAACTTTTCACTACATGTAAGTATTTTAAGCTTGCTGCAGCACCATGTAAAGTTGAATAATGTGGTCACTGTCTTCAGCAGCCTATTATTTGAGATATTTTTTTTTTTCTTATAGGAATCTTTTCTCAAACAATTGTTGATTTAGAGGAAGCTGTTACTGTTTCACAGTAATAATGGTAGTTATTATTTACTTTGCACTTAGAGTTGCCTCACACTCTTTCTTTATTGGGCAAATAAAATGCAACCCTTTGAATTTTCCTGGTTAATAATTGTACAGTCCACTGGAGTATTTATTTCTTGCAGCAGTAAAGAAATGTGGTCACATAATAGCATTTCTCTGATCTGAATGGAAGACAACAGGTCTGGAGAAGATAGATCATGTAACCCATTTTTCCAGAAAGAATGCCTTTTCTTCCTTGCAGACAGTGAGAGGGGGATCTCAGACTAACTGTAACTTGTGAAACAGAATGGGGAAGAGACTTGAACAGTCCTTCTTACTTTTTTTTAGGTTATCCATCTTTGTGGAATTAAGCTTATTTCTGGAAAAAATGAGTTGAGGGCACAGCGTACACATGAGGAACGCTCAGGGCATTGCGGGTGTAGTCTTCATTTATGAACAGTCCTTAACTGCCAGCGTGTTTACACTTCAGCAAAAAGCTGAATCACTAATATTATTTTCTATCATCTTGCACGTTGGGATGGCCATTGTTTGAAAGAGCAGGATTTATAATGGTTTTCAGTGCTTACAACCCTATACACTTTTCCATTGTGCTATACAACAAATTTTACTTAAATAAATTAACTATGCACTAGAAATTTGAAGGGGGCACAGGGACCAAGAATTGTGGTAAATATAATCCATGTTTTTTGCAATCAATGAAATAATACTGTTTTCTCAGCTAAAAAGATTTATGTATAGGAAAGGTTTTTGTGCTGAATCTTCAATCCTTTCTTCTGTAAAGAACATTAAAAAAATAAAGTGTGTATGAGATGAGTAGCTGACCTAAAGAGTACCTGTGCAAAGATAATGTGATCCCCTAAAAAATTATAAAATCATTTTTACAGCTGTTAAAATAGCCAACCTTAATATCTCTGATGCCTGAAAACAAAATGGTGTTTGGTTAAGCATATATTGAAGTTATGTTTGAGAAACTTCTCATAAATAGCATTTTTTCTTTCCTGATTTTTAGTTTCCCATTGAGAGAAAAAGCTGTTAAACAAAGTCAGGTCCTAAGTAGGCTCCTTGTAGTCACTGAATAAGCCAGCTTTTGTCTGCTTGCTGGCATGAAATATTATTTTTAATCTAACATGTTCAAGATTGCAAAGCTGTATGGCATTACTGAATATCACTCTTGACCTTGTGTCTTCTTGTTTAAAAAGCTGTATCAGGTGAACAGAAGGGACAAAACATATTATCTAAATTCTGTGATCTGTGATAAGTGACAGACACGGAAGGGCAAGCATATCACAGAAAAAAAGTCTTAATTAAGGACAATTATGAAAATGTGGTGGGAAAGATAATGGTTTCCCTTGCACGATCTCAGAAAGTACATACTGCACTCACTAGAGAAATGCCATTTAGTCAGCGATGAGATACAGAAACTGCATTCATAAAGGTCCTATCTTGTTCTGCTCTTTGCCTTCTGTGAAGTTTCGCGAAGTCGGTTTTCTTTCGGCCCTGCTGCCTGCAGTTCAGATAGGTGATGCAGAGGGTGAAGCACACGCTGGGCTGCTGTTTCATGGGGCACAACTCTGGCTTCCAAGAATGTCTTTAAAAGAATCGTAATGACTCTCGTGGTCACAGAAATTTCAAACTGCAGTATTTTCTCTGTTTCAATATCTGTCCTTTACGTACTAAGTTTGTTCAGGTTTTTGCCCCATGTTAACAAAAAGAAAGGTAAATCCTCCCTCCATACCGCACCGTGCAGACATAGTACAGTTACAGGAACATTGTATTCTTCAAATGTTTTACCTTTTAATATCTCTATATGTTCTAAATATTTCTCTTCAGCTTATGTTTTCATCATTATTCTTTATCCATAGTTTATTCTCACCAGTTTGTCAGATTTTGACTCTCTGTTTAATGTCATGTTTCATTTTCCACACACTTGTTTTGATTTTATTCACTGTATACACATCTCTCTTTATCCCCTTAATGACTATTAATCTTCATATAGCTTCTGTGCCTTTGTCAGGGTTATGCTTGTATCCATTCCAAGGAGATGTTGTTCTGTAAATATTATGTCTTTGGTAGCCCTTGTTGCTGTTGTCAGGAGAGCTAATAAAACTGGCTAGCAGACGGAGCTCAGCCTCTGAGTTACAGCCTGTTAGAGCCTTTGCATCCTGTATTTTTGTCTTGAGCCTGCCATGACTGTCTTGCAACATTTGTGTAGCTGTCTCCAAAGTCTTCCTATTTCCTATTCTTCCTAATATTAATCTGGTAGTTGGTGTTAAATGTTGAGTAAGTTTCATATATCTTTCCTGTCCAGAAAGACAATTATCCTTCATGATGAAAAGTGAAAAAGCAATCCTGAAAACACTATTATGGATAAAAATAAAAATTGTTCTGTATCAGTCAGAGAGAATACAAACAAACTTTTTCTTCCATATAACTCATTGCACGGTCATTGTCCATGGCAAATTCGTAAGTACATCTTTAAATCCATTTCTGCATAACACTTAACTGAATTCTCCTTTTTAAGAATGAATTCAAATTCCATTGTCATCATGGAAATTCAGTACAAAGACTAGCAAACCTTGTCTAATTATTTAGGGGTTTTCTACAGCATAGGGAGATTGTGGGTGTTAGCCTCATAAGATCAGCCTTTGAGGATAGCCGGTGCTCATCGCACCATAGTAAGTGTAAAGAGAATATCCTGTTCTCATTGTTGCAGCCTTTTCTTAATACTGCTGAGCTCTTGTCTTCTGTAATACCTTGTGGTGTTCAGTTGTGCAGCTTTTTGTGCTTCTGGGAAAAGTATTCACTTTTTGACAGATTTTCTGAAATTTAACTCAAGATAGTCTTCTCTTTCCTTAATGATAAGCGTGAATGCAAAAAAACCAAAGGTTTTTATCTACCAGTTTGTCTGCTCCAGAAGGTTGTTCTACTCCACTGTTGTACTTTAGTTTAGCCACTAAACACTTAGCTAAGTTTCAATTTATATTCATTATTACTGACTATAACTGTTATATTCTGTTGGGTTTTCTCTTTCACCTAATCGGAGAAAGCTGACTAAGTAGCACCAGTTCTTAGACAATGAAATTGAATTATTCTTCCAACCTATGACTTTTGGCTCCTAACCAAAAGGCATGTTGATGTATAAAGTATATTTCCACAGAGAGGCTCTTTCAAGCTATTTCTAGATGCACTTTTACATATTACAGTTTTGGATTGACTTTCCTGTATGATGTTGCATGCATAATTTATGTCAGATGCTCATAATTACTGCTGACTTAAGTTTAGGAAAGTTCATAAATAATGTTTCACCTTATGTTTTTAATGAATATTTTTATTTTTTTCTTGTATATTTATCTTCTCTGGTGTTTACCTATTTAAAATACTCTTAAGAAGTATTGATATAAAATCAGACCATCTCACATACCTTTGACAGAAGGATATTATTAATTCATCATGTAGTCTCAGGCGGCTATTATCTCCGATTTGTTAATTTTCTATTTTGATCAATTCTTTTGAGGAAAAAATATTCTTGAGTTACAGGACTAATGTAGAAAAGAACAGCATTTGATGACCCATGTAACTTTCTCAGTATTCCCAAGTCCAAAGCTAGTGATGTTATGTGTAGTTGGGATACACTCAGTACTCAGAAGAGGTTTCTTACACTGAGCTTGCATGCAGAAGACAGATCCTCTCTTACTATATTCTAATGTATTTTTGCTTTTCACATCAGAGTTACTGATTTAAAAATATTTTAAATGCCAAAGTATGTGTAGCTTTCTGCATATCCAGGTTATAAAAACATCCTTGTTCCAAATACTTTGCAGCTTTAACAGACAAAGCAATCATTATAGCAAAGAAATTTAGATACACTGAGATTAAGATAAATTATGCAGTCATCTACTAGCTACGCACAAATTGATAACCAGTGATTTATTTCAATTTACTAATAACCAATTCTGAAATTCACTCCTTGTCTGGGTTAGGCTGGTGGATCTGAGCAGTGAAAATTTAACCTGAACCTCTAGTATGAAGCACTTCACTTGTTTGAAAAGAATTATGTTGATTTACATCACTTGAGCATCTTTTCCTCCTTTTGATCCAAATCACTGGACATGCTCCTTGCCATTTATATATAATTTAAATCTTTCCTCAACACAACAAGTCATTCTCTGGCACTCCCTGTTGTCACTGTGAGAGTGTGGATCTGAGGCAAGAGTAGACAGCAGCTAAAAGGAGAGGTCTCACCCGCCGCCCTCAGTTCCTTGCCGCTGCTGCTTCCCCAGTCCCGGCACTGGCCTTCTTGTGGCCGGGCAGGTTGGTTGGCTGGCTGGTTGGTTCGGAGGGACAGATCTCAGCCATCTTCATCCTGGCTCAGTTCACTGCATGGCTGCACAAAAGCTGCTGCTGCCATAAAGGAGGACAAAGAAACAGGGGGGCAGTCGCTCTCCCCGTGGCAGCCCCTGTGGTTGTTGGATTGATCTGACTGTGGCGGTGCACCCCGAGTACATTGGACTGAGTGGATAAAAAATGAGTTCTGTGAACGAGAGCGTGGAGATAGCTTAGGTTCCTTGTGTTTTCTTGCTGCTTTTGTTCAAGTAAATACATTTGGTTTACTGCATAAATCAACAAATACATCTTTAGGGTTTTAGTACGTAAAGTTAACTTTATGAGGACTTAACTGTACAATAATTCAGGACAGTTTGGTTTTTTAGTATAAACTTGAAGCTGTATTCCGGTACTTCAGTGTGTAGCTTCAAAGACTCCAACTCTCAGTTTAGTGTGCAATGGAGATGCTATCTTTCATTAGTGCATCACACAATAGTTTTGAGCTCTCATCTTTTATCTTTTCTGTGATGTTTCTTTTTTAAAAAAAGGAAGTAACTATAAATATATCAAGGCCTCTGCTATCAAAGCATAGCTCTGCAGACAATGTACAAACAAGGAAGAAGAAAAGATAATCCTTTTCTCATTAAGCTGGAAAACTATACTTCCTGCAGAAGCCAACAAAAAGGCGAAAGAACACATGCAGAGTGGAGACAAATTTATTTTGCATATAATGCAATAATCTTGCTTTCTGTCTTTTTTGTGGCGAGAGACTATAGAGTAAAAATCCAAAGGTAGACAATAAACCATGCAAGCTCATATTATATATGCATGCACAAGCACCCTACCGAAAGGTCTTAGTTCTGAATTATTAAGGGTTGTTTTATACAGACGTTCTTGTCGGGGTCCTCTGTGTACCAGAAGTTTCTGGTTGTCCTGACCTCCCTGTAACTGTCTTTCTGTGTAATTTTCTTCTGCAAACTCTCTCCTCCTGATTCTTATTTTTGATGAAAAATGTAAGGGCCCTGGGGGGGTGGTGGAGGGGTAAATGAATGCAGGTGCTGGATGCTCCCTGAGATACTCCTCAAGGGCCGCTAATTTAGGGCGCAACAAGTCACCGATTCATCCAAAGGGCACCTCCTTTCCTGAGAGCCAGTAGATATGATGATCCTATGGGTGAAGGTGTTTCCCTCCCCTTCCCGAAGGTGCTGGCAAAGTCACAGCATGCAGCTGGGCGTGTTGCCGAAGTGGGCTGCGTGGCTGAGGCAGAGACATGGTCCAGGGCTGCAGGCAGCGTAGTGGTAAGGGTAGGACCATGACTTGGGGATGTCATACTTAGCATGGCTGTGTTGGGATGATCATCCCTGGGCAGCAGTGGTGGTGGCAGCCTCCAGCCTCCCCATCTCCACCCCTAAGCCCCAGAGCAGATTCCTGCCCCCAAGCTTTGGGTACCACCTTCCTGCAGGTAAACATGAAGCTCATGATCAGGCTGTGCTACTGTGACCAGGGCAGCCCAAGGATTGGGAAGAGGTGGGGAGAGGTTACAAAGGAGGATCACAGGGGAAGATGGTTACAGGTTGATGAGAGCAATCAGAGCTTGCTGGTGCATCCATGGCACTGGCAGTCCTTAACGCTATGCATTTTGAACTATTCAAAGTTTGGTTTGTGGGGATGTCATGGTTTAACCCCAGCCGGTAACCAAATACCACACAGCTGCTCGCTTACTCCTCCCCCTCCCCACCCAGTGGGGTGGGGAGGAGAATCGGAAAGAAAGGAAACTCGTGGGTTGAGATAAAGACAGTTCACCAGGACAGCAAAGAAAAAGATAATAATGATTATATTATATATTAATAATAATAATAATAATTATTATAACATTATAATAGAATATACAAAAGGAGCAACGCACAATTTTTCACCGCCCAATGACCCGACGACTGATACAGCCCATCCCGAGCAGCAATCGTGGAGTGAAACCAAGAGTAATCTTGGAACAGTGATTTCCCCAGCAGCGATCTCAGAACCGCCAGTTCCCGAGAGAGCAAGTGAGGGAACAAACAGCCAAAGGAACGAACAAACAAAAGCACGGAGGAACGAAAGGTGTCCTGGCCCACCGGCCAACCCCCACTTATATACTGGGCATGACGTCTATGGTATGGAATACTTTCTTTGGCCAGTTTGGGTCAACTGTACTGGCTATACCCCTCCCAGGTTTTACACCTGCACGTTAGCAAAACCTGGGAAGCTGGAAAATGTCTTTGATCTCTTAGCAGCAACTAATAACATCAGTGTATTATCAACATTCTTCACATACCAAATCCCATACTAAATCCAAAACACAGTAGCTACTGGGAAGAAAATCAGCTCCATCCCAGCCGAAACCAGGACAGAGGAACATGAAATCTTTTACTCTTTTAATTAAAAACCTTAAAGAAACTGAGTTGTCCACCATTCTGCAAAAGTGGCTACTTATACATCACTCAGACTTTCTGAAGAACGGGCAACTGTGTACATTAGTGAGTCACAACAGAGATGGTCTCAGAATAAACATATGTAATTTCAGAAGGAATGATTTTAGGATTTAGTCAGCCTGGTCCAAGTGGCTCTAGACAAATCACCTACTAACTGTTTTGCTTCTAAATCATGAGATCAAATAATGAATAACAGATGTTTCATGATGCAGAGTGACTAAGAGCTAAGTACTTCTATGAGATGTGAATATTTTAGACCATGACTGCATTCTCAGTAGCTGGGGATAGTGATAAATGCCCTTCTTCATCCTGCTCTTGAATCTTATGGTGGAGATCAGAGTGTAGTTTGGTATTGCTACTGAGGCCCCTGCTTCCATTTTTTTAGTAGCTCTCTGTAATTTTGTTAGAGATTCCAATTTTACTCCCCACTCCCCGCCCCCCTGCCAATATTCTTCAAGAAGCCTGCTTTGGAAATATAATCAGTCCTTCAGCATTTTAACTTTGTTCTGCTTTGAAACAAAAGCACTGTAGATCACATAAGAAATACTTGCCACGGAAAAATATTTCCCAGCAGATAGAATTCACCCTTTGACAATCCCTTCTGCCCACTGCTGTGATGCATGCAAACTTTGCTTTGTTACACAAACAATGGCTTTGTTTTGAAAATGAAAAAATTGCACTGGCCTATGTTATTTTGCTTGGCCTTCTAGGAGACTGCCAGAAGGCTAAAATCATCACTTTAATTATGTATCAATCTTGTCACAAGTCCATTTGTATGGTGATGCAATCTGAATAGAGACACCTATTTAGAGGTGTGAAAGGCAGGGTTCTACTGAGCACTGGTTAAGCTATAGTACCTTGGTGATAACAGACAGTCAAACCTCCACCGGTAAAAATTGATGTAGGCACGTTGACTTCATTTGAATATTTATACTAGGAAGGTTTTACTCTGTATATTTTCCTCATCTGAATGTTTTTAAATTTCCAAGGCTCATTATATTGATTCTAGTGCTACTTAGATTAGATCAAACTACCAACAGAAAGTGCATATTTTGAGATCTATCTTGTAAAGAAGTAGTATTTTAGCCATGAGAGTGATACTAGCACCCACTGACTAGAACTTTAACATTGCCACCTCTTTTGTGTAGAAGATGTCCTATGGGTACTTAGCTCAGCTCTTGCAGTGCCAGTAAGGTGGGATTCAGGCACCTGTTGTTCAGAAGAATGGGAGTCAGCTGTACCTTCATCACTGGGGACTGGTCTTCTATAGCAAACAAATTACAGCCCCTCATGCTATAATGATAGGTATCAGTGTCAAATTAAACAAAGTCAGTCAAGATATGCAGCACGTAGTGAATTAACAGTTAAAACTGAGGAAGTGTTAGACTAGTTATGCATTATGTGGACGGTTCTAGATTTCATAATGAAAGTTATACACATAAGAAATGTGAAAGTATTTACTGGCACACAGCAAGTGTATCTCTTGTGTTCATTTCAGTTCTATAAGTAAAAAGTGTTTAGTGAATATTTCTTTGAAAGTAACTCCTCTTTAATAGCAAAAGAAAGCAATTAAATTTATACTGGACTCCCTAGTGGTAAAACAATTTGAACTGAAAAAAATTATAATTATTAACATTCTAAAAAGTTGAACAATGTCCAAATCTTGCAGTAATCTCATTTAGGATCAAATAGCAAAATCTATATTGTGGCGTGGAAGTGTTGCAAATACATATACAGTCCATTTACTTATGGGTATATGATAAACAATATAATATAGGTGTTTGTGTAAAGTGCATTTATATATGGAGGGTCTACTGGAGCTTCATAATTTTGGTGCATCTGTTAAATAGTTACTTAATGCAATTACATTACTCTACTTGGTAGAACAGGCAGCAAAATTGGAATAGGCATTTGTCTTCTAAATTTTCCACTAGAGATGGAGCTTTTTAATGGGAAACACTGTGGGCAGAAAATCTGGAGAGAAGCAATGTACCATAAAACTGGAAAGCAGCTTGTCTTGCAGCATTTGGTTTTCTACAAATACTGCTTCATATGCATACAGAAAAAAACCCAGAAAAAGTACTGTTAAAAATATAATGGGTTAATAACAAGTTTCTAAAATCTACTTTACAGACTGTTTTTACAAATTCAGCTTCCAGCCATCTCCTAAAGAATAGTTCCTCACAGAGAAAATGGCTGCAAGATTAGGTAGCTGGACTCAAGTCCAACAAGCATATGCTAATTAACATATGCTTAATAATACGTTTATTAACATATGCTCCATTCTAAGCATGTTACTCAGAGAAGTTACAGCAATGATGATTTTTTTTTCTGTGACAGGAGCATAGGTGCACAAGTTATGCAGTTTTAAAATAATTTATAAATAGAAAATAAGAATTAATATCAAACTTCTTTTTTATAAAATGAAGATTATAAACAGTTACAGTAATTCTTCTTTCTGCTCCCATTCATTTGAGACTACAGTACCTAATTGTGTTTTTTTCTCATAAATGTCACTTAAAGTGATGTTTTATTGCCTTCTGCTGCAAAAGCAGACAATACCTTTTATTTTTTTTAATTTATTTACTTTAGTCTCAAATTTTATTTAACCTTTAACAATGCAATTGCTCACCACCCCCTGACCGATGCCCAGCTGGTCCCCAAGCAGAGATCGCGGCAGCCCGGACAGCTCCCTACAGTTTGTATACTGAGTGTGACGTCATATGGTATGGAATATCCCTTTGGCCAGGCTGGGTCAGCTGCCCTGGCTGTGCCCCCTCCCAGCTTCTTGTGCCCCTCCTCGCTGCCAGAGCATGGGAAGGTGAAAGTCCTTGACTTAGTATAAGCACTACTTAGCAACAACTAAAAACATCAGTGTTATCAACATTATTCTCATATTAAATTCAAAACACAGCACTATGCCAGCTACTAGGAAGAAAATTAACTTTATCCAAGCCAAAACCAGGACAATGGTGCAGACATTATCTGGAAGTAGGGCTCATCTAACATTCACTGTAATCCCAAATCCTTTACCTGGTGGAGAACAATAGTATCTTAAAACCATTTTAACCTTCAGGAGGTTAACATTCCTGTTACACCGTTTGATCACAATAAAAAAACATGAGAGAAAGTGGACTAACTCATATTTCTGTGGCCAGTGACTTATGAAAGAAATCAATCCCTATCTTTTTCAGGTAGAAGGTGTCCTTTGTCAGTGATGGTTCTGCTCACGAAAGTGATTTCTGGATACGATAACACAGTGATAGCGATCACGCTTGTTCCTGGTTATAATGATTATGCCATGTGGTTATGAAGAGGCATATTAAAGCTAGTAAGCAGTGAATGTTGGCAGACCTCAGACTTCAAAATATCTGGAGAAACAGCATGTGCTTTGTTGGCATCCTTGATCCTTTGGGATTTCTGAGATGTGCTTAGGCACATCTTTTCTTCACATCCTCTCCTTTCTAGAGCATCAAGTGTGCCTCCTTCCCTCAAGAGCATCCAGCAATGTTTTTTCCTGGCAACAGGACCAAAACTTCTAGAAACAAGCCTAGCCAGGGCCTAACCTATTCATAATGAATCATGTGTAAAGAAAGATGGAAATGAGGCTTTTAAGGTAATTTAGGTACAACTTTAAGGAAACAGGATGTCTTTTTTTTTGCTTTTATTCTGTTTTCACAATATCTTCAGAGATACACAACTCTTTTCATAGCTCAAGGCTCATGAGGTTTAATTTAAGCTGATGGTGGTGTTACCTCATCTATTTCTTCTTTTTCTTCTTTTTTTTTTTTTAATCATTCCTAGTTAAACTTAGAGTAATGTTCAAAGAAAAAAAAAAAACCTAAATACTCATTACACTTATTGCAGCTCAATAACCTCCACTGGAACATATTTTCTTTTTGATTTCTTCCTAATATTGTGGGTATATACTAAGATTTCAAAGAGTTTTTGGCCATTCCAAAAATCCTTTTGAAACTACCAGACACTCTTTTACATGAAAGCTAATGAAGAATCCGTATTGCTTGCAGTGAGCAACCTGGCAGCATTCAGGGAATGCTGTTATAAGAAGTGCCTGTGTAAATATTTACTATGAAGTACAATTGTTTCACATCAAAACAAGGGTTTTTTTGGACTAGGCAGTTTCCCCAAAGTATTTCCCCAATAGCCAAGTCTTTATATATCCATTCTTAAAGTCAATAATATTTGTCTTATACTCTCAGAAGACTTTTGAAAAGCTGGACACATTTTACTTACATTTTCTACTTTTCAGCTCTGTGTTTCTCTCTTGCGAGGTTCTTGTTTTCTTTCAGTTCACCCAAAATTTTCAGTAGAACTTTGAAAAACTCCATACCAAGCATTCTGCCCCAAAAGCCCCTGTAGTGTATAGCATGGCTACAGGACTTGCATTTGAATGTACGTCCAGGAACCACTGGAAGAACCATCTCATATGTCAATCTCTTCATAGACGTACAGAAACCTTCTGAATTTCCACAGGTTTTCTACTTTTCCTACTGACTGGTAAGTCTCTCATCATTTGAGTTCAGATGTGATCTAAAGCGATCTAAAGGAAAGAATGGGGGGACTTTTTTCAAAGCTTGCTTCAAGCAGTAGTAAGGATGCAGTAAGAGGTGATGCGGTTTAGGCAAATTTTCAAAAATTATGTGAGGAGAAGTGAGAAAGGTAACTGGAAGAGTTATCTTCTAATAAATCTACAAAGAGATCTGTTTTAGGCAGAGCATGTAGGTGGTGATACAGAAAGAGGAACAAGGTTGGACAGAAAGGCTGGGGACTCAGTTTGTTTTCACCTCATTGGAAGGATGCTCAGCTGTGGAGTGATCGGGCAAGCAAGCATGAGGAGAGAAAACACTCATCAATATTGCAGAGCTGTGCTTTGTTCATCCCAAAGTGGAGTGAATCAGCAGCCGCACTTGGCCTTCACTGGTTGAGATTCCCAGAGATCTCATCCATGCTATTCTGTCACGCAGACTTTCTTGGTGGAAGGGATGAGGAACAGATGGCTTTCCCAGAAGTTAGGAAAATGTGCATTATCCTGCCTAATGAAGTTCTGTATCAGTACGTATTTGAGTGGTTTTACTGAGAGTTGCTGGAATACATTTTTTCTAATTTGATCTTCAGCTTGATGTCCCTGGTCATGGGTTGTTGGTCCTTCCCAGGGACAAGATGCTGTCCGTTACCATAGCTGAATTTGGCTAGGTACTGGAAAGCAGTTGAAAGGTGCCAAGACATGAATCATGTCTTCCTCATAGCCATGAGAAGTGGGACATTCATGACATTGACAGTGATATTACAGAGAGAGTTCCCAAGACTTGCCCTCTTTTCTGTCTCAGGCAAAAATGGTGTATCTGGGGAGTCTAGAGAACAGCATGTGACTGCTGCCTCAAAACCCATGAAGCTGCAAGGTACTGCTGATCTTTTAACCTCTCCATAGCTTTGCTCTTTCTGGAGAACTATCCCTTCATTACACTTTTCATCTAGCAAACACATAAGATTGCCATTTAATTGTATAATACTCCTACTATCAAAATGTGGGACTATTACCTCTTGATGCTGTCAGGAGTGAAAAGAGTAATTGGGAAAGAAGTGTGTTTAGGAACATGATTTCCTAAGTTGGAGAAATAGCTCACTAGATGCTATTCCTTGCTGTCTCCTCTTAAATGACCAATAATTTTCTATTCCTCATCTTAGAAAACAATCAAGAAATTCTCCTTGCAAAAGGGAGCTGTGATAGTTGGGATAAATGTTTGAACTGCTGTGCAGAATCATGGAGAGGAAAAGAGCATCTTGTGGGCCTGGCATAAGAACATCTTGCAAGCTTCAGGCTATCCAGCTGCCCAGGTCAAGATAAAAGGGAGCTGGATCATTCAGGATGAGTACCTACCATCCAAAGCACTGCCTATGGGACAGAAAGGGAAAATGATTTATCTGGCCTTAGGGAGTTTCTTTGCAACTGAAAGGCAGCTGGCTAATTTGGGAAACCATCTAACTGCCTTTGGCTGACTAATTCAGGGGAGATGAATTTGGACTCAAATCACTGAAAAATGTTCCTTCATATTGATAGTCTGGAGGTAATCTCACATTTAAATAGCTGTCATCTCTGATTGTACTTTTTGATTTACAAGTAGTTTTAAAAACAAAGTTTAGGGGTTTTTTGATTTTCATTTTTTCCTAACGAAACATTTAGAGACTGAAATAATGGTTAATTAAAAAGGCAATGAAAACCAGAATGGAAGTCTTTGGATTTCAGCTTTTAAAAATGTTTTTCCTCACAACACCAATGGCAATATTCAAGAAAAGGAAGGTTAATTATCATGGACACTATTATCAATAGTTTACCTGTGCAGAGATAAACTAAAAAATTGCACTGAGTGGCAATGATGTTTCACAGAGGTGAATGTTTGCACTTCAATACTCGCATCGTGTAAGAACCACATATTCACCTATAAATACGAAAGACAATAGGATTTTTCCTTTTGTAGGTTTGTTGGTTGAGGCACAGAGATCTTAGCTGAGGTGTCCACAATCACAAGTTGTGACTGCTGCAAAACTTGCTGATTTATCTCAGGTTGTTCCTAACCAGGGGGAAAAAGGATCTCTGGGAACAGTTCAAAGCCTCCAGGTCCCCAGGCATGCTCCAGTAACCCTAGGAGAACTGCCAGCTAGGTACGGAGTTTTTCCCATCCTTTCATTCCCCTGCTTTCCACAGGAAAGGACAGAAAAGACTTGGATGAGCAGGAGAGCAGTATCACCAATACACTATGGGACACATCTGTTCTTCATGTAGATATGTCCTTCTTGCTCTCATTTTTCATCCGCACATAAAAACATTTCGTAACGTATTTTGCCAGCTTATTTGTAGTGAAATGGATTTGACCCAGCGCTTCCGTTCTTTGAGTTACTTCCTCAACAATACATTTACCACGTGTTTTATGTGATCGTACAATTAAGGTCTCAGGATCTAAAAGTAAAACACCAAAAATGTCAGCTTTTGGCTGCCTTCTCTAAAAGGTATCCTGTGCAGATATACACTGCAGACTGCCCCCCGCAATCAGCCTTCCACAAAGAAAAAAGGTCTCGCATTATTTCTGAAAATTAAAATGGGAGCATTGTTCTATTTAGCCTTAGCTTTAGGCTTCAGGGTGTGACAACAAGATGTTGAAGCACAGTCCTACTCTTGTTGTTTTTCTGCAGTTTTGGTTAATATGAAGAAAATCGAGAACAGCCAATAACAACATATATCAGTGCACTGGGAAATAATGTAATCAGAACAGCTTATTGACTTCACAAAAAAGGACAGCTTACTATAGGTTTCAGGTGTCTTCTTCACTTAGCTTTGGTTTTTGTATTGTGCATTTCAATAACTTGGAACATTTTTATTTTAACTTCTCAATTGCTTCTTCAAAAAATGATGACATACAAGTATTAACAACAGAACTTTCAAAGGTACCTAATCCAGACGGATTTTACTAATAAAGCAGTACACAATGCTAGTTCAATGCCATTTTTCCCTTTTAGTATGTGTGTGTGTTTATGGTGTATTGCGTTAGTAAATAACCACACAACAAATGTCTTTTGTTCTCCATAAAAAAAAAATAACAACCCTGAATGAATCCAATTAGAAGACTAAGTGAATTAATTTGAATAATTACAGCAGAAATGGCAAAAGTATGAATGGTTTATTCCATTGTCAAGTTGTTCTTTTATGTTAAAGTCTTCATTTTCACTTCTCAAGATGCAATGAGTAACACAGCAATTTAAAATTATATTTGTCATTTCTGTTCGTTTAATGAACAAAAAGATAAATCTTCTAATGGCTAGTAAGTAGATGACAAAGTTCAGTCAAGCAGATAAATAAAGATAAGTCTTTAAAAAGAAAGATATCACACTATTATGTCATTCAAATAAAGGTATTAAGAAGACAAAACATCAAGTATAGAACATTAAGTATGAAGATGAGCAATAAGGACAAATGATAAAGTGGTGAAAACAGTCTCTGTGCATGTTGCAGACTTGGAGGAAATTCTTCTGAAACAGAAAAGGAGAAATGTTGTTCACAGAGGATGCCAGTTCCCATACATCCCCCTCGATGTGTGCCTGTGCACCTCACTGGGTGAAGGTGCTGCTTTTTAACAGCATCTGCCTGGTCTCTGCTTCCTGGGATAGAATTCCAGGACAGTTACATTACTCTTCTTCTTATAATATTTCAATTTATGTAGTGGATTTTAAGAAAACAGGGTATCAAATGACACTGTGCTGATAGCTATCCTGGCTTTATTCTGCAATTTGTGTATTAGGAATAGAAAAGAAAAGGACTAGAGGAAATGACTTGATGTTCTAACGTGGCTGCATAACTGAGATATAACTTTTTTGACCAAGTACATTTTTTCCATAGGTGTCCTGTTCCCAGCACCTCGTCATTCATGTTCTCGTTTTTATGTTTGTTGTTTCAGTTATAATATTGATCTGAAACATCTAAGCAGCTTTGTGCCTTCACTAACTGATGGTTCTCTGGGCCCAGTGTCCTGGGAGCTGCCATATTCCTTGTGCAGCTGTGACAGAGCGTTAGGTAACAGCCACCATGGAGCTGCAGGAGCTAATGAAAGCGGAAGAGTTCAAGAACTGCTTCTGCATCTTTCCTGGTCCTGGAACAGAAGAAGACTGATTGAAATACTCACCGGTTTCCTCCCTGCAGGTAAAGATGAAGCTTTCAGAGCTGAAGGCGTGGACCCTAAAAGAGCCTGAAGCTGAAGTGAGAACAGAGAAAATCTGTTGGAATAGAGCTGTCGGAAATGAGCCAGAACCACAGAGTTTTTACCTCAAAGAGCTTGTGATTAACACATGAATAAGTGGGTGAAGCTCTCCAGGATGCAGATGTGTCTGAGTATTTTCCGTCTTTAAAAGGCATGAGGCTACACACCTCCCATTCAACTGCAAACTGAATGAACTCCCGTCCTCTCAGATTCAGTCAAATGCTAGCCCTGCAGCAAGGACTTCCATGAAAAATGTTACTGGGAAATTACTGCCTGTATTTTTACAGTGCCCCCAAAAAAAGAACCTAAACATATCATTCTTCCCTCCTTGCAGGTCTTTCAGGTAAAAACCTGGCTATTAAAGTAAAATGAGAGTTTTGTCATTGATTTCACTGGGGTAGGATTTCAACCCTTGGTTTTATGTTATGAAATGTATAGATCAAACATTCCTTTCATGCTTTAGGCTTTCAGTCCATCTCTATCACAAACATTTTTTATTCATAGCACTTTCTATACTGTTCAGGAAAGATCTATGTTCTTGAGTGAGATTTTTAGCTGCTTTTCTCAAAGAGATAGCATGAGCAATGGAGACGCGGAATCATTTCAGTATCTTCGTGCTTCCCTAAATCTGGGATATTGCAGAAATAGTGCAGTGCCTAATGTGAATTAGATCACTCAGGAGCCCCTCCATTTTTTTTCCCAGCTTTCCAAAAGGACCACTCCTTTTTTTTGAACGTAAATTTCAGGACTCAGAGTATAAAACTGATTTATTAAGAGATAAATCATGTAAACTATTATTTGCTAGCTATAGAGGAAAATAGCTACTAGGACAAATTTACTTCTGGATATGGTATTTTAAAATGTTTTTGAGCCTGAAATCAGAAGTGGCGTGTATGGAAGTTCCTAGCAAGAGAAAGGTAATCAAGCCATGAGTGCTTATGGAAAAGAATAAAGAGCACTGAAATTACAGATTAAAAGAAAAAATAAATCTATTTGTAGATAATACAAGCAGAGTAAAAAAAGCATCTTAAATTAGTGAACAGAGTCTGTTAAAACAGAATTAAGGGGACATGCGGTCAGCTCCATAAAAAACATTTTTTGATAAAAGCTCATGGAGTGGGTCCGTTTAAACAAAGCACATTTAACATTACGTGTTTTCAAAAGGCTATAGGTGCAGATGCTTGACCAAAAGCTCGGCTTGTACTCGTTCTCCTGTAAATGACAACTAATAAAACTATTCGCTGGTCTGTCCACTGTAACCACATTGTATTGCAACTGTAGAGTGTCTACATAGTCCTTGGTTGATATAACTGCAGAATATGCATCATTTGCTTTCAGTGCTTTTAGTGTGCTTTTGATTGTGCTTGTTACGTCACCAAATCACTGCTCTCCACAGTAATGGGCTCACTTCAAATGACAAAAGATAAAGTCTACTTAGTAATTTGATGCACCTGCTGTGTGCATTAAACTACATTGTGTTTAGCTGAGTTTAGCTGCAATCCATAGGCATTTAGAAGTATAACTTTTCCTACCGAAGGAATCTCGTATTTTTTTCAATTAATTTAACAGAAACACATTGAGAATTACAAAGAATGACTATTAAGTAACTGTAAAGAATATAGAGTATTGTGTTTGTTTTTCTTTAATTTATTTCAAAATGTTTATGATTGCAAAATAGTAGAATATTCTATGTATTTTTGAGGTATTTTTATTATAATAGATGAAGAAATACTATTCTGTACACTAAAATATATTTGATTGTACTACAAAACATTTTGTACTTACTTTTATGTTCAAGTTGGTAAATACAGATGACAGCAACAGTATGTTACTAGACATACACTGACAGGGAACAGGAGGGATGGGGGCTGCCCCAACGCGGAGCCAGGAGCTGGGGCAACCCAGGCACTGGCAGGGCCCTGCCGTCCCCCTCCAGCCCCTCATTTTCAATTAGCCTTGGCAGCACTGGGAAACTGAGGTAATAATATTACCAGCAATGTTTCACTCACAGCCTTTTCAAAACTTGGTTGACTTAACAAGATTCAAAAATATGTCAACACAGATGATTTTTCTGACTAATTTCCCATGGATATTTTACTCTTCTTTCTTCATATATTTTCTTAGAAGGTTGAAAAACAATGGTAAAAATACTAGGGTAGCAACATAGAATATCGCAACTGTGACGACTGTATAGGCACTGAGCAAATACATTTTCATGCTCTCTTTAAAACATAAGAAGCACATCATGCAAGTTGTAAGATAGATGCTTTATGATACACAAGTAGGAGAGCTTCTGAATTTTTCAAGTAATTGTAATCACAAAGTTTAACAGAGGCACTTAAAGCACTGAAGAAATATATAATGCTGTAATGTATTTTAGCTGTTGATGCACAGACACATCACAAAGTTTCACACTAGTTCACACTTTGATATTACCACTTCAGTTGTCTCAAAAGGAGCTATATCTCTTTCTGCATTTTTTTTCAATAGTTCTAAAAGTGCTAAAAATACACATGTTACTGAAAATACACTTAATTTTACAAAATATGCTGTGTAGAATAGTGGCTGATTTTCCAAGACAATTTTGTTGATTTTTCATACTGTCATATGAAACCACATCCAAAACTGAATGATAGGAAGATATGATTTCCCTCTGTAGGGTCTTTCTGATAGCATGCTAACCAGTGAAGTTAGTAGAAAAGTAGAAATCAAAATGTTGGACTCACAGCCAAGCGGAGATGATTAGCTTTTTTCCAAACCATGTAAATAGATAAGAACATTTAAATAGGTTTGTTTTGTTTAAATCTAGATTTGTAAAGAATTAAGAGGAACTAAAGGTGCCAAAGAACTTTGGAAACCCAAGTAAATTCTTGATTTCACATTTAGGAACCTGAAAATCTTTATAAAAGTGTGGCTCATCAAAGTAGGAGCTGTTTTTGAAAATCAGGAACCTCAAATACTTTCTACTGATGAGTTCTAAAGGGCTGTCAAAGCAGAGAGTTGACCTAGTGATTACTTCCATTTTAGGAATCAGTTAGTAATGAAGTAAAAAAATGGAATATACTTGCCTAGTTGGAAACTAGGTTTTGTGAAAGAATGTCATTTCGTGATTGATGAATGTTCCTGAGTTGATGTGTAAACAAAAAAATGTCAGCAGAGCCCATGTTTATTGAATCAAGTATTAATAACTGACAGATCTCATGAAGCAATTTTCAATGTGAAAACATTGTCAAATACAAGAGATTTTGATGTAGTATTTTAGATTAAATAGTTACACACCTGTGAACAAGATATGAGGACTATCTTTATAAAACAAGAGCACATCATAGAAATCAGTATTTCTGGAAATGATTTCTGAATACAGTGAAAAAATATGTATCTCTGAATATAAGTTCTTAGTGTGATGCTATTATAAAGAGTTGTGTATGAGACTTGTTTATACAATGAAAAAGAGGAATTAACTAGACAAGACCAATCAGTTTACTTCATAATAGTGTTTGGCTGAGACAGGGATAAGATGTGTGGATTTGGTGTCTGTAAATTTGAGAAGGGGGTAGAAATCATGGTGGATGCCAAAAGAACTACACAAGTTATTTGAAAGCTGGAAAAAAAAAACTCTAGAGAGTTTTTAATTAGCTTAGAATAACCAAAAGAAGATTGACAAGTGATCAATCACTTGGGGGGGGGGGGGGAAGATAGCATTGTGGTTTAATCCCAGCCAGCAACTAAGCACCACGCAGCCGCTCGCTCACTCCCAACTGGTGGGATGGGGGAGAGAATCGGAAGGGTAAAAGTTATAAAACTCATGGGTTGAGATAAAGACAGTTTAATAGGTAAAGCAAAAGCCATGCGCACAAGCAAACCAAAACAAGGAATTCATTCACTGCTTCCCATGGGCAGGCAGGTGTGCAGCCATCTCCAGGACAGCAGGGCTCCAGCATGCGGAACGGTGACTTGGGAAGACAAATGTCGTCACTCCAAACGTCCCCCCTCTTCCTTCTTCTTCTCCCAGCTTTATATGCTGAGCATGACGTCATATGGTGTGGAATATCCCTTTGGTCAGTTGGGGTCAGCTGTCCCAGCTGGGTCCCCTCCCAACTTCTTGTGCCCCCCCAGCCTCCTCGCTGGTGGGGTGGGGTGAGAAGCAGAAAAGGCCTTGGCTCTGTGTGAGCCCTGCTCAGCATTACTGAAAACATCCCTGTGTTATCAACACTGTTTCCAGCACAAATCCAAAACATAGCCCCATCCTAGCTACTGTGAAGAAAAGCAACTCTATCCCAGCAGAAACTAGCACAGATAGTTGTTTTAAAATCAAGAGCAACGGAGAAATTAATGACTGGAAAAGTCTATACATCTTTGATATCCTCAGATCAAGTCAAAACATTCCTACAAGATTGCTTCAAACTAGCACGATTTTTTAGACAAATATACTAGCTCGGTGTAGGAATACCTGGATGAAAACCGACATCCTGTAGACTGCAGAAAGTGAGGTTAGACGCTCATAATTGTTTTGTCAATCTTTTGTTCTGTATTAGAACAATTATTTCCTGATAAATCTCTTTCATCTTTGAAGTGTTTTAGTTGTGCAGTGAAACAGATCTTGGCACTTTAGTCCCTAATGGCCTCCTTGAAAGCTCTTTTAACTACAGCACAAGTAAGGATTCCCAAATCAGCTGCCAGTTTCTCTATGCCTCAGAATATAAGCAGAGTAAGATTTCCAAATGACAAAAAGAGATGTAAAAATATGTCAGTGTATGAAAGCCACATATCTGTGGTTGCACAAAGTATTTGCTTTCCATATTTATGAAACTGATGCATTTGGCTGTGAGCTTGTGATGTCTGCCAGAAATCCCGAACACAGGGAACACAGAGATAAAAATATGTAATAGCAGGCATAGAAGAAATCCTAGTGGGCCAGGGCAGTTGTTGAAAGGCAATTTGTAGGAGAAAATTAGTTTTCCAGAAAAAAATGGGAAATCAATTCTGCCAGTGGAAGAAGATTTGATGATTGTTTATTTTTCACTCCCTGTTTTGGGTAGCTCTGGGTAGTCTGAGTAACATTAGTCGTAGAGGTTCTGTATAAAGTAAGGGGAAAAGAAAAAGGCCTTTTTTTTCTTTTGTGTATGTGTTGCAATGTTTCTCTACAGTTGCTAATTGGCAATATGTTCTGTTTAGAGCACAGATTGTCCACCTAAACCTTGTGAGACATGAAAATTAATGGATTTCTTCAAAATAGAGACTACTACATTTTAAGGGCTCAGAGGAAATGATGAAAACTGTTTAAAGAGGTACCTAAAACCTAACCTTGATGAGCTTTTTGAATCATTTATATCTGGGCCATGATCTTGACAGTAATCTCTATACATTCAAAAATTGCTCACGTGAGTAATGTGAGTCAAACATGTATATAGGTGTATATATAGGAGTTCAGCTTTGTAGTGGAATAGAGGATTAGATTTCCTTGTGAGAACTGTTACATTAATTTTAGATGGTTGAATTTGTAAAAACACACTGGGCTTCAGTTCTACTTTCAGTTCTTTAATTTCTGGAACCACCAGGAATCAGGAACTGTGAAGGTGCACAAAGCTGAAACATAATAAAATAAACAAAATAAAAGAATCTCAGGATTTTTAAAATGTAAATATGGTTAATTTTCAGCCAGCAGCAATGTTTCCTGAGTGACTCTTCGTGGTTTTGTGGGATTCTTTTCCCACCTCAAAACTTTCTCATTATCCTAATTAGTTGTACCAAAATCTTGGATAATCAGGAACTGTATAGTTATTTAGAAAGCTCAGATTTTTCCCTAAGGAACACAACTTTCAAAAAGTAGTTAAACTGAACATTACCAAATAAATGACAAAGAAGTCTAAAGACCTTCCATCCTAGTAGTTGTGAAAGACAGCTTGTGAACAACTACTACACCTATAAAATGTACTCATATTCTGAGGGATTTTTTCAGGACTCAATCCAAGCTCTCTTTGGACCTATAAAATAGGTTTTTATTTTCTCATTCTGTGTTTCATACACTTTTGGTGCAAAATGAAGAGTGATAGAGAAAGAAAGTAAATATGTTCCAACCCAAACTGGTTTATCATCCAAGGAATTTATCTGCCATGTATGAGATACTAGTTTTGAGTCTCTGACCTGATCAGCTAAAACAAGAGCTTGAACCAACTTCTCTTACATCAAAGTGAGTACTACAAAGACCAAAGTACTTGTTAGTCTAGACTGGAGGAGGAATGGCTTTAAGTAGCTGAAGGAAACATAAAGCAAGCAAAAAAATACAGCTATACAATGTAACCTGTCAGTCACAGAAGCATTTCAGCGAGTGCAAGAATGAACATTAGTTGGATCAATTTCTCATGCAGCTAATTCTTTTAAAAGCAAGAAATCTGTCAAAATAGGGCTTTGAAAATAAATGAGGCTTCCAAATGAACAGCAACATGAAGGATTCTAAAGACAAATGGTGTAATTTGAAAGATATGTCAAAGGTGAGCCACTACTAAAAAGAAAGGAAGTAAACAGATCTATAATGGTTACCATTTAGATACACGGGAGAAAAACAAGAGTGAAGTGCATGTCTCATTAACTCAGTCTGCCTCAAATCCAGACGAGAAGGCAGTAGAGATGTGATCTTTCACAAATAAATGAATTGAGTTTCTGTAATTATTTAGCTATTATTTATACAAAGGAGGACAAGAGAAGGTGACCACAGAGAAATAGAAGCAGTGCATTCCAGATGCGTGGAATTCCAAGTAAAATAATTCTAGAGATTAGCAATATTCAGAAGGTACCATGGTACCTAAAGTTACTACTGATTAAATAATCCAGCACAACCTGATCAGTAAAGCACATTGAGGGGAATAAGTTCACTGGAAGACAAGATAAAATTGAAAAACATTACAATGCATCTCAACTTACTGTGATAATATTTCCAAATGACTAAGTTATTGTCTGGAGACATGGACATAAGGAATCCAGCAGTCCTTTGCTAACAGTAATAATAATAATAAACAACAACTAAATTTTGAAGGGATCAATAAAGCCATATTGGTTCAGAACCTGTCCCCTTCATCAGCAGACTTTCACTCACTTCAGATTCATCTTCTTTAACTAAGTTCCTATGGTAAAATGACATTTTTTCTGGTATCGGACTCGGTATCCAAATGCCTCTAATTTTTCTTAATTTTCAGTTTTATTTTTTCATTTGACTGCCCTTTGTTTGCAGTTGTAAATGACCTACTGTGCTTTCTGGTGACCAGCTTTATCCATAATTGTTTCTTTTGGTTCTATAGCTCTGTATGCGTATTCTGGAAAATCTGCTTCTGAAGTGTGAGTTGGTAACTCATTCATATGCCTAACTTGCAGCACATTGTCATGAACATGTTTTTAATGCTTCTACATAAGCAGCAGACTTTTGAAAATCAAACCATAAACCACGCCAATTTAAATCAACCTAGTCTAAAATAAGTCCCTTGGAGCAAAGCTAAATTAAGTGAGTATCAGTAAGACGGTAAAAAAATCTTACAAATTCAAGCAGTGAAAAATAATTCTAAAACTACATTGAAACCCATGAGAAGCATTGAAACAGCTAAGCTATTCTTTCTTATTTCATTTGGGCTTCAGAAGTCATTTGGTCAATGACATTTTACAACATCCTCTTGAAAGAAAAACATACACTTGTTTTTTTCAGAATCAATTTTCAGGAAAAGCAATATGTAAGCCTATTTTAGTTAAAGTGGATTTTTTATTTTAAATTTCTTTCTTGAGTCCCATTAATATTTCTACATGCTAAAACATAACAGTTATTAATGTTGTTTTACTATCTTTGTTGAGGACCAAGTAAGTTTTCTGTAGCTTTGAACATGGAATAGAATCCAGATTACCAGGTTTGGGATCTAGATTTTGATTTCTTATTTTTCAGTGTCTAGTGGTTTAGTTCTGAAGATTTGAGTATGCAAAAATAGAGCTCAAACCTACATCAAGGTATGCATATAGGTTAGGATACTAAAGACAAAGCCAGTGATGAATGGGCTAAGGAGATATTTCTTAGGCTAGAATTTTTCAAAAATTTGTAGGAAATGCCACTGCTGAACAAGAGCAAAAGGGCTCTGATTTTCATTTTCTTGAGCTGTGTATTAGTGCTATGTAGTGCTGCTATTACTGTTAACATTAAAACAGTATTAGAGTGGAACTCATTAGCAACAGCTGCTATGTTGTTAAAGCTCCGTCCCCTTCCAGACTGATTATGAAGTTTACCTGAAACAATCACTGGATAAGTTTCATAAACACACCATCAGCTCCTAACTAAGTCAACAGTATGTTTTCTTTATAATCAGAGAAGGTGGGGCTAATTTGACTAAAATTAAACATCTACATCTCAAGTTCTCAGCCTAAGGTATATTTATAATCAGTATAATCTAGTGCACAATTCATCCCTTCTTAAAGTAAACAGCTAAAAGAAATCAGATAGATCTTATTTTGAAGAGCCATTTGTTCCCATTGACTATAAAAGGAAAGTAAACACGCTAAGCAGTATACAGCCATGAAGGATACACCCCAAATTATCACAATTTTAGCAACAACAGAGTCATAGAAATGTTGATTGAATGCTACCTGGAGGTCATCTATCCAAACCTCATGTTCAAATCAGGTCTATTGCCAGCACCAGGTCAGGTCAGCTGTAGCTTTGTCTAGCGAGCCTTGAAAGCCTCCAGCGATGGACGTTCCTCACCCTTTCTGCACAACCAGTTCCATTGTTATCCTGCTGGTACAAAAGCTTTTCTGGTGCCCAGTCTGAACTTACCAAGTTACAATGTGCAACTACTGCCCCGTGCCACTGCCATTTTGCCATGGATTTCTTTCAGCTTTTATTTTTTTATTATAAAACTGATTCTAGTCTTTTCCCAATATAAGCGATACAGAGCTGCCCCCCTGAATGTTACCAACAGAGAGCTGTTTTGCAGAGTATTTGTTTTCTTCAGACAAAGAAGTGTTTTGAAGTGACAGGCAATTTCTAAACCTGGGTAATTCAGTTATCAAACCTATATTGAGCATCATTTTTTAAAACTTAATGGGCTGGATCCCTCAAAGGCTGCACTGAACAAGCATGCCATTTGACAGGATCTTCATTCTGAAAATATTGTTCCTTTCTGCTCACAAGTAAACAGTCTACTTTTTGCTTTCTTGTCACTCTAGTATGTTTTTCCAGGGGTACAGGAGTTAACAACAGGTAGTAATAATATACAGTAAATGCTTTAGTATGGAGATATATATCATAGGCAAGTAACAAAGGTATCACATTTGACTGGTATGAGAAAGAAAATATATGGAAAGCCACTAGTTACTCCATCTTCAAGTTATAAATCTATCCCTTACAGTTTTTTAGTGTCTAAGGAAGAAGAATTATTGGCTGTAGTTCTAGATATATTCTGTCTTTCATTCATTCACAACCAGAGATAGCACTGGCTTTTCAGCCAAATAATTTTGTTATTTATACAGAAAAATACTTTATTATGGTAGCAATTTGTAGGCAGATCTGTAGGATAATTTCATAGACCTCTTTTTCTTCACCTTGCATGAATTTCTATTATTCAATGTATGTGTTTCAACTCTGTTTTCAGTATGAATGTAAGGTGCAAGGAGAGAAAGAATAAATGTGTATATTTTAGATATTGGAGAAGGTAAATACAGATAACATAGTTCTATCAGAATATAAACCATGGAAACATTTTTTATTTTAATCATGATCATAAATTGAAACTGGGATTTGTCTAATGCATGCACTTTTAACTTTAGCTTGTTGTCAATGGTGAACTTATTTTGACCTAAAGTTTAAATAAATGCACAGTGAAGTCTAAAACTGAGGCTATAGAATGTTTAACATCAAGAAAAATTATTCAAATAGTTGTAAAAAATATGATTTAAAAATAAGAATTACGATATCTTGGACAATATTTAATTTTCATTCTTTAACACCTAACAGACATCTGTGTTTTTAATTTCCTTCCTGATTGTGCTAAATTATATTTATTTAAAAAGCTTATTAAACATCACCACTACCAACAACTAAAAAGTTAAAATTAGATTTGAAAACCATAAGTGCCAGAAAACGCATCATTAGCAGGCTATGTCAATCATAATGCTATGGTCTGCTATCTTACGATCAAATAAAATTTGCTTGTGACACAGTATATGATAATCCTTCTTTCCTTTTATTTTACTTTTGTTTCTCTCAGGAGAAGATATGAAAGCTAGTGTAGGTACTCTTGCTGAAATATTTTATTTCCTTCCATTTAAAAAAAAAAAGAAAGAAATGCTCTCTGACATTTTTTCAGTGTGTGTAGGTATAAAGGTGTACTAGTGTATTTTATTCAAAACAAGTATAAAGAGCAGTAGACATAAATATTCCATTTGAAGGGAGCAATGTTACCAGCAGAGGTGGAGAGTGGATGATATCTTGGCTCTGTCAATCCACTAGAATGACAAAAACACTCGAGCTAGAAGAGAAAAGGAAGCAGCATGTGCCAAATTGGCACATAATCGTTCTCCATTTCAGCAAATGAGGAGTAATATCCAGAATGTGGATCCAGGAACACTCTCCAGAATAGCTCTCTAGTTTCACTTCTGCTTCAGCTGCACAGCTGTGTCCGTCTCTTTTTGAAGTGGAATCATAGGTATTAATGAAACATTTTTCCCATAGCAAGAACTTTTGCTTCTGTCCAATAATTAGGGAACATAGACTGTAGTTGCATCCAGATTCATTATACAAATTCTAATTTATTGATAACATGAGCTTTTCTACATCATAGATCAACAAAGCACATAGAACAGCATGGTACAGTGCACAAAATGTGTTAGAAAAAATTCAAAATTACAGTTCTTCAGTTTTTCTAGTCCCTCGTAGCGGCATCCAATTCATTTCCTTAGGTATTGGTTATCTCCCTTCTTAACTGAGGAGATAACAGTAAACTCAATCTAAGAGTTTAAATTTCTTCTTGACTGTTCTTAGGCACTTTTCCTATCACTAGCAAGACACAGTTTCTAGATAGTTATAGAATTAAAAAGGCTTTATTCCTGTAAATTTTCTGGGAGAGAACAGGTCAGGTTCTCATCAATCCCACCCCCAGGCTGCTGGCATAATTCCTACATTTGTATTTTGCATTGTTATCTTCATCATATTCAGACTTAGAAGTTGCAGCACAAAAGATCAAACATTTACTGTCCCGTCCTTTAATGGACGTTCCTCTCCCTTTTCCTCTAAATATTCTAGAACTATGTGCTATAAGAAGGAAATGACATATTTAAAAAAAAATGCAACTCTCTAATCAGTGGTCAATTCTATTCCAGTATGGAATGTAAATTTAAAAAAGCTACATAAGTAGTCAATGGCTCATGTGTAGTTGGCTTGTAAATGAAAGCTAAAATCTGTGTATCACAGGGTATTTCAGTGCTTGCACATTTAAAAGACTATGGCTGCAGCCATCTAGGTTTTAACATTTTGTTTCAATTGAAAATGCTCGGGACATGGAGAACACTGAGGTACTCAACAACTTTTTTGCCTCAGTCTTCACCAGCAGGTGCTCTAGGCACATCACCCAAGCCACAGAAGGCAAGGGCGGGGACTGGGAGAATGAAGAACCACCCACGGTAGAAGAAGATCGGGTTCAAGACCATCTAAGGAAGCTGAAGGTGCACAAGTGTCGCGAATGGATTCTGTCGCAAATGAGTGACTTTACACAATTTGATCTAGCAACAGTTAAAATTTATTTATGTCTTTACAGCAAATCACAAGATTAGATTGTGATATTTAATAGCACTCAATCATTAGTCAATTAATAAAGTGATTCGACAAAATTCTTTCTAATCAAAGCGGCGATTTAGTTAAAGATTCAAAAATGGCAAGGTTCCCTCTATTACTGCATGGAAGAAGTATATCAGGGGAAACTTGAGGCAGAATTGACTTCACGGAGTAAAGGGACACAAAGGGTAAGGAAGACCCTCCCGTTGAGTCAAGAGATTTGGAAAAGACCCCCTTGCTTTCTAGACTCCTTCTCAGAGAGGGGTCTAGGGGCGGCTGAGTCCAGTCCTAGTCTCAGACTTGGTCAATGGTTTATGTCTAAAGGAGTATTCACAGTTTAAGGTAAATCAGCAACATTCAGTCAACAACGTTCAATTATTGACTAGTCCATCATTTATAAAATGATTGAATCAATTCACACATACATGCACACAGACAGAATAGTTATATAAATGTACAAAAGGTATACCTGTTAAATATTTCCCTTGAGTTCAGTGAAATACTCATGTTGAATGCTTTGGCATTTCTCAAAGGGTGAGGGTTGAGCCTCAAGGAGAATATTGTCCCAGGTCTCATCGTTGGTCTTTGGTGACAGGCCTCCCGATTCTGCAGACTTGAGAGTCTGCGAGCTCTGGGTAGCGTCCCACTCAGAGGGACATGCTGCACGCAGCCCGCTGTGGTCCAGGAGAGCTCCAAGGGCCTCACTTGGGACCGCTGTTTATAGGGTCGCAAAATGATTGGCTTTAGTCATCAGTAAATTTCCATCCTGGCCACAATTCGGGTTGGCACGCTCTCGTTCTCCACCTTTGCCATGCAATTCAGATTGGTACGTTCTTGTTCCCCACCTTGGCCATGCAAGAGCTCCTGGTACAGTCAAGGGCCGCTTCACTGCCCAGCTCATTGCACAAAGACAAAGGCCAAGATCTGTCAGGAATATCCAAGATTGTAGAGCGGTCCAGGGGAAAAAGAGCGGGGAGCATACACCACCACAACAAGTCCATGGGACCTGACGAGATGCATCCACTGGTCCCGAGGGAACTGGTGGATGAAGTTGCTAAGCCGCTACCCATCATATTTGAGAAGTTGTGGCAGTCTGGTGAAGTTCCCACTGACTGGAAAAGGGGAAACATAACCCCTATTTTTAAAAAGGAAAAAAGGAAGACCTGGGGAACTACAGGCCAGTCAATCTCACCTCTGTGCCTGGCAAGGTCATGGAGCAGATCCTGCTGGAAATTATGCGAAGGTACATGGAAAATAAGGAGGTGATTGGTGACAGGCAACATGGCTTCACTAAGGGCAAATCATGCCTGACAAATTTGGTGGTCTTCTGCAAGGGGGTTACAGCGCTGGTGGATAAGGGAAGAGCAACTGACATCATCTACCTGGACCTGTGCAAAGCAATTGTCACTGTCCCACATGACATCCTCGTCTCCAAATTCAAGAAAGATGGATTTGATGGATGGACCACTCGGTGGATAAGGAATTGGCTGGATGGTCACACTCAAAGAGTTGCAGTCAACGGCTTGATGTCCAAGTGGAAGCCAGTGACGAGTGGCCTTCCTCAGGGATTGGTATTGGGACCAGCACTGTTTGACATCTTTGTTGGTGACAGAGACAGTGGGATTGAGTGTACCCTCAGCAAGTTTGGCAATGACACCAAGCTGCGTGGTGCAGTCGACACGCTGGATGGAAGGGATGCCATCCAGAGGGACCTTGATAGGCTTGAGAGGTTGGTCCATGCGAACCTCATGAAGTCCAACAAGGACAAGTGCAAGGTCCTGCACCTGGGTTGGGGCAATCCCAAGCACAAATATAGGCTGGGCAGAGAATGGATTGAGAGCAGCCTCGAGGAGACAGACTTGGGGGTGTTGGTTGATGAGAAGCTCAACATGACCCAGCAATGTGAGCAGAAATCCAACCGTATCCTGGGCTGTATCAAAAGAAGCATGACCAGCAGGTCGAGGGAGGTGATTCTGCCCCTCTACTCCGCTCTCATGAGACCCCACCTGGAGTACTGCATTCAGCTCTGGGGCCCCCAACACAAGAAGGACATGGACCTGCTGGAGTGAATTCAGAGGAGGGACACAAAGATGATCAGAGGGCTGGAGCACCTCTCCTATGAAGACAGGCTGAGAGAGTTGGGCTTGTTCAGCCTGGAGAAGAGAAGGCTCTGGGGAGACCTTAGAGCAGCCTTCTAGTACCTAAAGGGGGCCTACAAGAAAGCTGGAGAGAGACATTTTAGGAGGACATGTAGTGATAGGACAAGGGGTAATGGCTTTAAACTGAAAGAGGGTAGATTTAGATTAGATATAAAGAAGAAATTGTTCCCTCTGAGGGTGGTGAGGCACTGGGACAGGTTGCCCAGAGAAGCTGTGGATGCCCCATCCCTGGAAGTGTTCAAGGCCAGGCTGGATGGGACTTTGAGCAACGTGGTCTAGTGGAAGGTGTCCCTGCCCATGGCAGGGGGGTTGGAACTGGATGATCTTTAAGGTCCCTTCCAACCAAACCATTCTATGATTCTACGCTAAAAGTTATGGTAAGATTTGGAGAGCTAGTATTAGGAATAGAAGATATTTCATAGCAGAGTGTCATTACATCATTAAAAATACATTCTGTGATGGTAAGAGGGACAAGGCTTTCTCAAAGGAAGTGTATAAACTCTGATCTGCCCAGGAGGAGGTATGGACACCAGGGCAGTTGTCTCTTGGAGTTGTGTTAAGACAGTAAAACAGCAGGAAAGCCGCCCATGCCAGAGAAGTTTCAGTGGCATTCAGTTTTAAAGGTGTGAAGGAGTACGGAGCAAACAGATAAAATGGGAGGCACCTCGCAAAGATTTTTTCAAAAGCCTTTCTTCTGTTGGCTTTTATGGCATGATAGGGAGTTCTGGGATTTTTTTTTCCCATGAATTCTTAAAATACGGTGCATGTGTGTTGGGTCATTCATAAAACAAAAGCTGTCCTTAAAGCAACATAACTAGCAAACAACATCAGTGGCAAACCGTTGCCCAAGTAACTTCTCTGATACTTTTCTTAACGTGAAGGAGGAGAGTAATGTAGATTAAAGGGGCTAAGTTCAGTGTACCTTAATGTATTAGTCTTCAGCCTTTTGTTCACACTGACAAAGAGCGAAAGTTCAGTTTTCAAGCTTAATTTTCGTGAGATCAAGCTAATGAAGATTATCTAAAGATAAGTAGATAAAGCCACTTCTATATGCAAATATATATAGTCACAGATGCACAACAAATCCATGCATTTCTGTAGATCTGCAGCTACCATTTTTCCTTACCTTAGAGCTGAGTTTTGAGTCAGTATTTTATACACATTTTGAACAAAAAGTATTCAAAACAGGAATATTAAAAAAATACTTTTATTTACATACAGACATTCTTGGTGTTCCTTAAGTTAGGGGGAAGCATATCTATTTTAAACTTTGAATTAGTGATTCTGATTTCAGAAGTCATTAGCTGTAAGCACGCAGAAATCAATGTGAAATCATTTTTTCTAACTAGCTGTTAGTTGAAAATGATAAATGAAGGAACTTCTGCCATAGATCTTATTCTTAGGAGTACATATTTCAATCAGGAAGACTTTTACACAGTGATATTTTGCAAGCATAAAAACAATGAAATGACAACGCAGTTGCTGTACAGTGTACTATGGAGGTTTTATAAAGAATGCACAATATGTCTAATGCACAATGCACAATGACTAAACAGAATATTATTGAACCAAAGCAATCCAGGGTAAGTAATACTGAAGTATTAGGTTGTTGATAAATGGCTAGATAGTACCTAGAATATCGTGTATGTTAGATATACAATATCTGTGTATGCTGTGTTGAAAGTAAATCATGCTTGCCTTATCGCCTCAGGAATCTGTTTTAGGAAATGAACTACATAAATGATTATTAGGAAAGAAGGTAGTCTACTTAGTACACTTCTAAAATGGCTCATTTCTGTGGCAAGTTTGTCTAAAGAACTATAAACAAAAAAAAGCACATATTCAAATATGTAAGTGGAATATATGCCCATAACAAGTGTAACAGTATAGCAAAGCCACTTCCATCAAGCTTTCTACATCAAGCAGTATGGAGAATACCAGCAGAATACTGGCACTTGCTTCTGTCTTTGAGTGTGACTTGTGCATAGTTTCAGACCCACAGAAAAATTAATATTCTCATTGTTAGTGGTCAGTCAGGTAGAGGAGTAGGGAAAGGCGAAGTGTGTTATTAACCATCCCTGTAAGTTACAGCAATGCAAGGCAACAGCACTTAAATATGGACAAAAGGGAATATAATTAATGGGAAGGGTTCTTGCATTTATGACAGAGCTACTGGCTAACACTTAAGGTATGATTGCATTATGAAATGTGTTTTTTTAGTAAATACTTACTCACAGGTCTTAGTCTTACAAACAAGTACACACTTTTTTCCACTTCAATGGCTGGCTTGACTGGCTTTCTTACAAAGAATAATGTGAACAGGTGTTGAAGGACTGGACTGAAATCAGATCTTATGTGCAGATAGTTAATGATCTTCTTATGTAGTGTATTATCTTTTACCTGGGGCTAAAGCTAAATTCAAAGCCTAAAGTACCATCAGGATAAACTGTGAGATACAGTCTCTCTTTGCAAATTAAAATGGAATTCTTTTAACAATATAATTAACAAGTCTTGTATACTGGGTGATGTTACAGTGTCCTTACCAAGTACTTTAGAATCTGGAGAGAAGTGAAAATATCTTCCATTTGCTGGGGAAGATATTTGTGCCTTTGTACCTTTGATGCAAACTCTTCCTAAATGCCAGGATTAATTCTCTGAGATTGTCCCTTGTCATATCCTCTATAGAGGCACTAGGAAGGTTTTAACCTAAAACTACTGTGCAGATAGAAGAGAGGTTAGAGGGTGAGATAAACAAGAGCAATATTTTGTAGTTATTCAGTAGCGCACTGATAATCATTGCATTCAATTTTAGGTTAGCAAGGGCTATCATGACAAAATGAAAGAAGAAAACAAAGTAAACAGAATAACATTTGTGTAGCCTTCTTTTACTGTTCAGAAATGGAGCAATGGACAAGCAAAAAGGAATCACCTAGGAATTTCAGGGTAGCACATCAAATTTCATCATCATTAAACAGAAATGAAAGTTGCTATGATTTTCTAACAACCTCCATGTGAGGAGCTGAAAATCTGACTGATGCATCTATGGAGGAGTTATGTCGTTCTTGGCAGTCTTCCCTGTAGCTTTCTCTATAATGTAACCTCATATTGCAACTAAAAAAGATTCAGAATGTTTTCCCCCTTTCTTCTAACAATCTAACATTATTAAAATCTTCTAATATTATTCTAATAAAGAAAAAAGAAAAAGATTCTTTCATCTTGTTAAACCTAACAACAGCCACAAATTGAAAAGCCATGATCTATGTAACTTACAAAGGTTCAGGCTTTTACTACTGTCTATACTGGATACAGCCAAATGACTATTCCCAAACTTTATGCAGCTCTCCAAGTTGTAAATGCAGCTCCTGCTGAAATTCTCAACACACTACTGCTATGGAAGTGAAGGAGAAGTATTCCAGAAATGAGCTTTTGATGGATTTTTTTCTTCAATGAATTTAGCCTAGTGTTGTTTTACTGCAGATAAACCTCTGGCATTTGCAAAAATCTGGAGCAATGAATTTGACAATTTAGGTGTACACTGCATGAAAAATATTTTCCTGTGTTTGTTCTACAGCTTCCATTCAATAAGTTAATTCCCTATCCTAATATTTCGTGTATTATGGAAAAGAGTGTATCATCATTTTGTATTCCACTTTAGTTAATACTCCTCATTTGATCCATATCTGAAATAATGATAGAATTCAGGAAGTTCTGTACACCATCCCATTTTACTTTTTTTTTTTATAGGATTGATGATTTTTATTGAAAAAGCAAACCATTCAAATACCTAGGTGCATGGTTTACTCATAATGTAGCATAACATACTTCTCTCAGGCATGACATTATGCCCAGTGTCAGTGACAGCAACATGACATTCCCCATACATTCTCCCTCCTCACATCTGTCATCACCTCTGTGAAAAATGAATACTTGATGAGGGGGAAAGGCTGACAAACAGACAGGTCACATCACAGAAGCTTCTTGACAAACTCTCAGAGGGGTGCTGTGTCAAACCTCATGTCATGATCTGCGTCAGTGGCCAATGTGCTAGCAGACCAGGAGGAGAAACAAAAGGTCATATCCACGGAAATGATGGAAGATTATCATTTTGCTGTCTCCTTGCATCCTTCGCTGGAATGGTGGATCCATCCGATAACACCTTATCTTACGATTAAGAACCTAACACTTTCAGGGAAGTTTTTGTTCCATTTTGTAGATTTCTTTTTGGTGTTCATTCAGTGCCTAACAAAATGAGGACTGATCATATGAATCCCTGATCATGTGAATAATAAAGTCAAGGGAATAGATCTATGTTACACAAATAAGTGCTCTGTCAAAGATAATTTCCAGTCGTTATGTCAAGTAACAACTTGTGAGGTTACAGGCTAAAAGGTTTTTTTAAAAAAACAATGTCCTTTTTCAAGGACTGGGTGCAGAAAAATTTAAGAAATAATCATTGTGGAGAAAGAACTTAATTTGCTATAAACTTCAAAAAGTTTCCAAACATTTCCTCCCACACAAGCTTTCTGGCTCTCTACTCCCCAGCTCTATTATGAGAGTTTTAGAATTTTTAGTTCTCTGCATAGTGTTTGACTCTTAAGAAAAATCTTCAATAATGTGATATCAATCCTCACAAAGAATTGGAGATATGTCTGGACTTTATCTCCATTCTTTCCTCAACTCCTTTTGTCACAAGATGTAGAAAAAAGATGCAATTGAACAGAGCATAATTTGCTAGTTTTCTTTGCAGAAATGTTGTTCTGTTACATGAATTTCAATGCAGAACAAAACATTTAATCATGTTTTTCATTTTCTGAAGAACCGGTGTGATTCCATCTTGAAACAGCTTGTCTGATAAGAGCTAAGAAAACAAGGATCCTTGTGTCATTCAGTCTCTGCGTAAACTCTTTCATCATTTAAATCTGTCCTATCTGCCTGCCCCTGCTTTTTGTTCTGACAGGTATAGCCAATAGGTAGGAAAAAAAATACGTAAGAGAGTATGTTAGAGCAAAACTCTTCAGGAATATTTCTCTCTTAGATTTGCATTTATTTAGGTAGATTTATTTTCCATGGTTTGCAGAATGTCCAGTTACATCTTAATGGTTATTCCAAACCAGCACAGTATTCTGGGCTACATAACATAGTAAGCATAAAAAGGCAATTTTTGCAATAACTGTACACAACAGATACTCCAAAGACATTTCTCACTGAATGTTGCCATAGGCAAAATGTAATCCAATGGCAAAATGGATTATTGAAATGTTAGAAAGATACAAATACCCAGCTATGCCGTCAACCATCAACTGTTCCATGACAGACAGACTTGAAACTAATCAAGTCTGTGCTGATGTCAATACAAAGATGCTGAAGGGGTATCCTGAGAAAGAATCTAGTAATAAAATATCAGTACAAGGAATATTGTAGTTATTCATTACGGTATCTTGAAATAGGTGTTTTATAGATGACTTTTTACACCCAGGAAAGCAAGAACATCTAATCCCCAGAGTTTTTAGAAATGTTTCTTTTACTGTGTTGTTGTACTATGCATTCAGAGCTCTCATTGAAAACATCGACTTACTGAAACAGGCATTACTGAAGTGAGCATTTAAATTCAGACTCACATAAAAGACAATGAGCTATTTGTAAAGCTGTATAGAAGCGCAATGTAACAAAAAAAGATAATGAACCGTCTGTGAAAATGAGCTTGACTACCATGACTTCTGGTCTTGTTAATGCCACCTGTGCAGGCAGAATTAAGATTGAAGATCACAGGATCACAGAATGGTAGGGGCTGGAAGGGACCTCTGGAGATCATCTAGTCCAACCCCACTGCCAGAGCAGGTTGACCTCAAGCAGGTTGCACAGGACCACATCCAGCTGGGTTTTGAATATCTCCAGAGAAGGAGACTCCACACCCTCCCTGGGCAGCCTGTGCCAGGGCTCTGTCACCCTCACAGTGAAGTTTTTCCTCATGTTCAGGCAGAACTTCCTGTGTTCCAGTTTGTGCCCGTTGCCCCTTGTCCTGTCGCTGGGCACCACTGAAAAGAGTCTGGCCCCATCCTCTTGACACCCGCCCTTGAGATATTTGTAAGCGTTGATGAGGTCCCCTCTCAGTCTTCTCTTCCTCTGGCTGAACAGCCCCAGCTCCCTCAGCCTTTCCCCGTAGGAGAGATGCTCCAGTCCCTTAATCATCCTCGTGGCCCTCTGCTGGACTTTCTCTGGTAGTTCCTTGTATTTCTTGAACTGGGGAGCCCAGAACTGGATGCAGTGCTCCAGATGGGGCCTCACTAGGGCAGAGTAGAGGGGGAGGAGAACCTCCCTCAACCCGCTGGCCACACTCTTCTTAATGCACCCCAGGATGCCATTGGCCTTCCTGGCCGCAAGGGCACATTGCTGGCTCATGGTGAATTTGTCATCCACCAGGACTCCCAGGTCCTTCTCCTCAGAGCTTCTTTCCAGGAGGTCAACCCCTAACCTGTACCAGTGCCTGCAGTTGTTCATCCCCAACGTTGATGCTGATGAGGAAAAAGAAGTCTTATGGTATTTAAGGAATAAGGGAGTGGATCTAGAAAATTGTGTTAGCCAACTAGCGAGCTTAATATATGTGGAACTCGGGAAAGATTTACTGGTTCATGACATCCATTTTTAAAAGCCTGTTTGGAATGATTCCCTTTGGGTTCCTAAACAAACTCTGCAAAGACGCACTCAAAAAAATTCAGAGAAGACTGGAGTGAAAGATAGCAGAGAGTTTGATGAGGAAGAGATGCAAGCTGGAACTAAAGAGCCTCACATTTTAATGAAACATCCCCAAAACCAGACAGGAGTCTAATCATCTGCATACCCTGGTTATCTGTGAAACCTCAACAGAAATGGATTATGCAGAAACTGCAGCACAACAGCACGTATAGAGTTTGCACCACTGGCTGAGAAATGCATTTCTCTGGCAGAGACCTTTGTTGCTTGGTTGTGTATTGTGTGATCAATATTCTGTTCTTCCTTATAAGTTGTGGTGGGTTGACCCTGGCTGGACGCCAGGTGCCCACCAAAGACGCTCTATCACTCCCCTTCCTCAGCTGGACAGGGGAGAGAAAATATAACAAAAGGCTCGTGGGCCAAGATAAGGACAGGGAGAGATCACTCACCAATTACAAAACAGACTCAATTTGGGGAAAAAATAATTTAATTTATTACTAATCAAATCAGAGTAGGAACATGAGAAATAAAAACTAAATCTTAAAAACACCTTTCACCCATCCCTCCCTTCTTCCCGGGCTTAACTTTACTCCTGAATTCTCTACCTCCTCCCCTGCAGCGGCGCAGGAGGATGGGGAACGGGGGTTGCGGTCAGCCCATCACATGTTGTCTCTGCTGCTCCTTCCTCCTCAGGGGGAGGACTCCTCACACTCTTCCCCTGCTCCAGCATGGGGTCCCTCCCACAGGAGACAGTCCTCCATGGACCTCTCCAACATGAGTCCTTCCCACAGGCTGCAGTTCTTCACAAACTGCTCCAGCGTGGGTCCCTTCCACGGGGTGCAGTCCTTCAGGAACAGACTGCTCCAGCGTGGGTCTCCCCGTGGGGTCCTACACCCCTTCCCTGGGAGCAGGGGCAAGGAAGAAGGGTGGGTAAGAAAGTACATAAAGATGGCCCAAGACTGAAAAGGAGGAAACCCCAGCATAAATATCACAGTTCCTCCTGACGAAGACCTAGGGATGACAGTGACTTGTTACGACATCCCCCCTGCCCAGTTCTGAGGAAGACTGATACTGTCAAGTATAGGATGCAGAGGGACTTTGGAAGGGTGAGCCAGGGAAGATGGTTGGATACTAGGAAGTGGGTTTTTTTTAAATATAATTAAATTTAACTATTGTTATTAAAGATTTCCCATTTTTGATGATTTGAACTACTAGAAAGCTAAAACATTAATTGAACTGTTTAGAAATTATTAACTCCATATATATGACTCCTGGAGAAACTGGCTACCCATGGTCTGGATGGGCATACTCTGCGCTGGATAGGAAACTGGCTGGGTGGCTGGGCCCAAAGAGTTGTGGTGAATGGAGTTCAATCTGGTTGGCGGCCGGTCACAAGTGGTGTTCCCCAGGGCTCAGTATTGAGGCCAGTTCTGTTCAATATCTTTATCAATGATATGGATAAGGGGATCGGGTGTACCCTCAGTAGGTTTGCAGATGATACCAAGTTGGGAGGGAGTGTTGATCTGCTTGAGGGCAGGCAGGCACCACAGCGGGACCTGGACAGGCTGGATCGATGGGCCAAGGCCAATGGCATGAGGTTCAACAAGGCCAAGTGCCGGGTCCTGCACTTGGGTCACAACAACCCCAGGCAACGCTGCAGGCTTGGGGGGAGTGGCTGGAAAGCTACCCAGCGGAAAAGGACCTGGGGGTGTTGGTTGACGGCCGGCTGAATATGAGCCAGCAGTGTGCCCAGGTGGCCAAGAAGGCCAACGGCATCCTGGCTTGTATCAGAAATAGTGTGGCCAGCAGGAGTAGGGAGGTGATCGTCCCCCTGTACTCGGCCCTGGTGAGGCCGCACCTCGAGTACTGTGTTCAGTTTTGGGCCCCTCACTACAAGAAAGACATTGAGGTGCTGGAGCGTGTCCAGAGACGGGCAACGAAGCTGGTGAAGGGTCTGGAACACAAGTCCTATGAGGAGCGGCTGAGGGAACTGGGGATGTTTAGTCTGGAGAAAAGGAGGCTGAGGGGAGACCTTATTGCTCTCTACAACTCCCTGAAAGGAGGTTGTAGCAAGGTGGGGGTTGGACTCTTCTCCCTAGTAACAGACGACAGAACAAGAGGAAACGGCCTTAAATTGCGCCAGGGGAGGTTTAGATTGGATATTCGTAAAAATTTCTTCAGTGAAAGGGTTGTCGGGCATTGGAACAGGCTGCCCAGGGAGGTGGTGGAGTCACCATCCCTGGAGGTGTTCAAAAGATGTTTAGATGAGGCCCTAAGGGATACGATTTAGTGGGAGACTTGGTAATGCTAGGTTAATGGTTGGACTCGTTGATCTTGGAGGTCTCTTCCAACCAGAACAATGCTATGATTCTATGACACTTTCCCTTACACCATTTCAAGGTTTTGGGTCTGACACTGACTATCCTCCCAAAGTCCTTCTGTGCGTGCAAAGGATGTGAGGGAGAGTCTGGTAATGGCAGGTGCTGTCTTTCTGTGAAATGTGAGTCACATGCAACAAAGTAATATAAGTTGCAGCTGCAACATATATCTTTGGATACTGTTAAAGGTTGTTTGGTCCGGGTGCTCATGACTGTGGAGGTAGCCATAATAATAGTGGTGATTGCTGTAGTCCTGATGGAGGAAGGTTCCAGCAGATGTGTTTGATTCTCCTTCTGGGTGTAAGAAAGGCGGTGCAGGAGAAGACCCTCTGCAGGAACTGCTGCTCCTGCTGTTGTTGTGCTCAGCGGGGCCTTCACACAGACCCAGAGACAATGAGGGGTCCGTCCTTCTCTCCCTGTGCTTCTTCTGGATTCCGGAGCGTGTGTGGGCATGGACCAGCTAACGCAGCCAGGCTGACACACCTCTCCTAAGTAGCTGTCTCGTATATGGTGGTAGTGTTGTGACTGCTGAAGACAGAATACTGGGCTAGAAAGACCAGTGTTGAGGGTAGTAGCACATTTCTTATGATTTTGCTCCTGTTTATAATTCCTATAAATTTCATCAGTGCAGTATATTAAGATATGCTAAGTTCATAATAGAAGATTATTGTCTAACTGGCCTGGGAAAATACCTTGACCAAATAAGTGTATAAAAGATGATTACTCCAGAAAAAAATGTCTTGAAAGTGCAAAGTCTATGTTTCCTTCAGTACAGTTGCTTTCAGAAGTGTATGCAAATATTTCTCAGAAAAGAAATCACTGAAAGCATTTAGATGAAACTTGGCAATTAAATGTACTTACTAGGAAATTAAATATATGACATTCTAAAACTATACTTAAGCTGTCACGTTGGTGTAGTTTATGTACTGAAATCAGACCTCTGGCTTGTCAGCTGCCTCCATGAGAATTAATTCACAACAGGTGACCTCCTTGATTCTGCAAAGTAAAAGTTCTTAAGTTCGTAAGTGGGGTTCTTAGATATTCTTTATGTGGTCTACTGGTGTTTTATTTGTTTAATTAATTAATAACTATACCCTTTGTTTCGCCTTAGGCAAATTACTGGCAAAATAGCTGAGATTCTTAGATCTGTTTCTTAATAAAATGGTCGTCACATGCATGTGAGGAATTTTAAAGGTCAATGAATATATTGGTCATGTACCTAAACACATGAACACATACACAAATAGATATACACATCCACATATATCTCTGCATATAGAGAGATATAGAAACAGAGAACATACCACTTTTTTCAGGAAAATTTAATTGATTCTCTTTTTTAAACAGAGTTAAATTGTGGGGATCTCACTCCCAATAATCATCTACCATGGTAAGGAAACCACTGCCTCCTTTTCATTAGCCCATGTATATAGTAGCAGCAGAGCAATAAGAGATGAAGCAAAGCCCTTGAATCACAGCATTTTTGTAACTATATAAAAAAGTTAATTGGGAGATTAGCATGTGGACACCAAGCAATGTTCACATTATATATGTCGTGGTGACATTTATATCCATGTGTTTCACCAGTGCTGCATTTTTTGTTTGATTTCTTCCATTACAGGATTTGTACATATGGTTTTTAGCTCTGTGAAAAGCTAAGTATCCTAGAAGCTGATAAAAGTGCCTGTGAGTTGGGAGGCAGAACTGGATCTGGAATAAATGGTGATGATTTATCAATAAGAAAGGAGGAATAAATCTGATATTAATCAGATAAATCTGATAAATCTGAATAAATCAGCAAAAAACCCAATTAGAATTAAGCCATTCAAGCCTAGTGGCTAGAACAGTAGTTTTATAGCTAGAAGGTAAAGACACTTTATTAACCCTACCTGTCTCAGACAGTAAGGGCTCCATCAAAGGTACAGGTGATTTCACAGTTTAGAATACAGATTTATCTTCCTTGGAAAGAGATCTGTCTGAAAATGACACTAAAAAAAAGCAGTATTAAATATCTCATGGTAGATTATGTTTGTATATAATTGCTTTATATTGGAATATATTGGAATAGTTTATTCTTGATGTTTTACTACCTATTATATAATTTTTGTTGTTATGGAAATCAATGCTTTGTAGCTTTTTATTACAGTCTTTCAGTGTTTTTTTGATTTGGTTCGGTTTGGTCTTTTTAAAAAAAATGGTTTTATAAGTGGCATTGGTTAGGTAGCTTTTATGTGAAGATTATCTCAGAGCCCAAGGAAATTATTAAAACAATGAAAAGCCTTACGAGAAACTCCCAAAATAACAAAGCAGTGCACTAAAAGATAAGAGGTGACAGAAATTGGGTGACAAACAGTTGCTCAGCAGCTGAAAGTCTCCCTCGTGTCCCTCCCCTGTGCGTGACACCTCCTGGCAGTGATGGGCTGAGTGGGTGCCTGGGAGCTTGTTGGAGGCACCTCTGCGCTCCCAACCCCCTGGTTTCTCCACGCTCCCGACTGCCCGTGCCGTCAGACGATGTCTCGGGGAGAATGAAGCTACATGGGATCCTGGCATGCACTGTGGGCGATGAGCACCTGCAAGCCTTCCCTATGCTGACTCTGAACTGCCACACCCTGCTGCCCCCTCCCCAAAAGTGCTGCGTGGGTCTGCATGCGGCCGGGGAAGGGGGAGCGCTGCCCAGGTGCCTTCCTATTTTCTCATTCTGCAACATACATACTGCCAAAACATCAACGAATAAAAAAAATGATGCAAAGATGAGTGAGGCTCTGAACCCAGAAACAGAGATTAAAATCTCTGTACGAACACCTTGGTCCCCTGGGCCATCTGATCTCTTTCAGCAATGTGTGTATCCAGCATGATGTCGCCTTTCTTACCTCCTTGCAGCCTGGCGGTAGTTATTACAGACTCATCTTTCTGTTGTTGCTACCACAGTTCCCTTATGCTTTCACTGCTTTCCTATGCATTTCTCAGTTACAGTAGGAGCCATTTTGACACATTTAACCTTTAAAAAGAAGTGAAGTTTTCTTTTTTGAACTTTAACACTGTACATTTTGGAGAACCTTAGACTAACAGTCTGGAATCTCTTCTTAACAAATCAAATCCTTAAGAGTTGAAGCTTCCACAGCCATTAAATCATAGAAGTCTTCCCCTCCTACCCATTTTTTTCAATTCTGATCTTAACGTTTGCAAAAACACTGATTTAAAATGGCAGAGTGCACCATGTGGAGAAGAAAAATATCTTGAGAGTTCGTAGACAGTGCTGTTATCTTTTAGGTAGAATTTATAAGCAACAAGTTGTTCACCAAAATAGGTTTATAAAATTCCCTGCTAATACCACTTTTATTTCCATTGTCTACACTAAACAGCAACTTTGACATCAGACAAAAGAATTTTGTCTGAGAAATTTTTGACTGAAGGGCTCAGGGGGTGGGGTCCAAAGTGGCAATGCTCATGCCATCACACCCAACTGGGGAATAAGCCAGGCCAACCTGAGCAGTGATAAATGTTCCTTAGCTGCCTCCCAAGATGAGAACCAGAAGGCCAGCCACCTTAAGGGTGTGTGTGGCTATGATGGATCCTCCTGCACCCCTCTAGGGAAACCTGCACGCTTGATTACCTCTCTGAAATGCCTGTGCACGAACGCTCACAGCATGGGGAATAAACAGAAAGAACTAGAGATCTGTGTGCGCTCGCAGGACCATGATCTCATAGAGAGCTCATATGGAGACACGGTGAGATAGCTCATATGACTGGAATGCTGTCATGGACGGCTACATACTTTTTAGGAAAGACAGGCCAGTAAGGCGAGGTGGAGGAGTTGCTCTCTATATGAGAGAGTAACTAACTGGAGTGTATTGAGCTCTGCCTAGGGGTGGATGAAGAACGAGTCAAGAGCTAAGGATTAAGGGACAGGATAACGTGATGCTGTTGTGGGTGTATACTACAGGCCACCTGATCAGGAAGAAGAAGTTGATGAGGCCTTCTACAGACAGCTGGAAGTAGCCTCATGATCACAGGCCCTGGTTCTCATGGGGGACTTCAACTACCCTGATATTTGTTGGAAAGACAACACAGCTAGGCACGCACAGTCCAGGAGGTTCCTGCAGAACACTGATGATAACTTTCTGACACAGGTGGTGGAGGAGCCAGTGAGGCGAGGTGTGCTGCTGGACCTCATACTAACAAACAAAGAAGGTCTGTTTGGGGATGTGAAGGTTGGGGGCAACCTTGGCTGCAGTGACCATGAGATGGTGGAGTTCAAGATTCTGCATGGAGGAAGCAGGGCAGTGAGTAGGATTGCAACCCCGGACTTCAGGAGAGTTAACTTTGGCCTCTTCAAGGACCTACTTGGAGGAATCCCATGGGTTAGGGCTTTAGAAGGTAGGGGGGTCCAAGAGAGATGGTCAATATTCAAGCATCTCTTCCTCCAAGCTCAAGATTGGTGCATCCCCAGGAGTAAGAAATCGGATAAGGGAGGCAGGAGACCTGCATGGATGAGCAAGGAGCTTCTGACAAAACTCAAATGGAAGAAGGAAGTCTATGGAATGTGGAAAAAATGTCAGGCCACTTGGGAGGAATACAGGAATGCTGTCAGGGTATGCAGGGATGCAACGAGGAAGGCTTAAGGTCCACCTGGAATTAAATCTGGCAAGGGATGTCAAGGACAACAAGGAGGGCTTCTTCAAATACAATGGCAGCAAACGGAAGACTAGGGAAAATGTGAGCCCACTGCGGAATGAGGAGGGTGCCCTGGTGACAAAGGATACAGAGAAGGCAGAGTTACTGAATGCCTTCTTTGCTTCGGTCTTTACTATGAAGGCTGATTGAGAACTGGCTGAATGGCAGAGCTCAGAGTTTTGTGATCAGCGGTGCAGAGTCTAGTTGGAGGCCTGTAGCTAGTGGTGTTCCTCAGGGGTCAGTACTGGGTCCAGTCCTGTTCAATTTATTCATCAATGGCCTGGATGAAGGGACAGAGTGCACCCTCAGCAAGTTTGCCAATGACACGAAACTGGGAGGAGTGGCTGATACACCAGAAGGCTGTGCTGCCATTCAGCGAGACCTGGACAGGCTGGAGCGTTGGGCGGAGAGGAACCTCATGAGGTTCAACATGGGGAAATGTAGGGTCCTGCACCTGGGGAGGAACAACCCCGTGCACCAGTACAGGTTGGGGGTTGACCTGCTGGAAAGCAGCTCTGAGGAGAGGTCCCTTCCAACCCCTACCATTCTGTGATTCTGTGATTCTGTAATTTCTTTAAAGGGGGACTCAGCCTTCACCCTAGACTTACTTTATCCATTTTCCCAATGGCAGCTTTAATAGCTAATCGTATCTTCATGCTTTAGAAAAAAGCAGGTTTATAAAATCCCAAGATTAAAACTCTTTCAGATTTATTATTTATTTAAGAAAAAATTCTCCTTAAGTTCATAAAATGTGTGAACTCAGGCAGACAGCCTGTTTGAAATTACGTTAGACACTTAGGGACACCTGAAGAGGTATGAGTATTTTATCAAAGACCTGAACCTGCCAGGACTGGGCACACAACAGTCTCTCTTTACAGTCTCATTTTGAATTAAAGGAAAGGGAGATCACTCAGCACTTCAAAGGATCTGAGGCTCTTAGGCTTTGTGGATAAACAAATCAGTGGCCCAGTTCTGCTCATGTACAACTCAATGGGAAGAGTGAGGGATATGTTTTTAAAAGAAAATTTATTTTAAAATTCACTATTTTTTCATAACCTAATTCTGTTGATGTAGGATAGAGACAGGACGTTTGCATAAATAGGGCACGTCTGGTTGAATTAAGTCGTTTCTGAGTTATAGGAGAGACCTACTCTTTTTTCTGTCTTGTCCACATCAATTGGTAGAATGCTAAAATTTTGTATGTATGCTCATTTTCAGTGTTTTAACTGACACTTTTTTTTTCCCTAGAGTAATGCTGAAGTGCTTGACACAGGTCAAGCATTTTTTAGTTTCACACAGGTTTTTATTACTGCTCATTTTCTTCAGTCGCTTTATTTCATTGTGTTTAGTATCTTCTAACTTTAAAAGAATGCAGTATGAGTACCTAGGCAAATTCATTGCAGTAAATTCCCAAGACCTTTCTTGTTAATGATGCCATTGATGTTAAAAGTTAGAATGTTATCAGTTGCTTTCATTCTACCCTTTGTTTTCAAGGTGCCTCTGTCAGGTGTGCTGGAGCTGTCTGTGGCGCTGTCTGTTTTCCCTTGCCAAGCCCCCGGGGGAGTTGTAAGCTGTCTTCTGCAGCCAGCTCCTCTCCTCTCCTCTCCTCTCCTCTCCTCTCCTCTCCTCTCCTCTCCTCTCCTCTCCTCTCCTCTCCTCTCCTCTCCTCTCCTCTCCTCTCCTCTCCTCTCCTCTCCTCTCCTCTCCTCTCCTCTTTATGACAATAATAATTTTTATAGTGACAATCTTTTTTGGCTTGCTCTCTTATGGTGTAAAGGAAAGAAATACTCCTTTTTTTAGACTGGCACAAGAAACTGAATCACTTTTTTTTCCTGGAGTTTAGCAAGGTTCTATATAAAATGGTCTTTACATGATGTGTTGTCTCCTTTGAAGAAGTTCAGACTGATTTTCAAATTCTGAAGCATGATATTTAATCAGGTTTTTTTTTTTTGAGATGAATCCTTGCAGATCACTAGAATCAGAGTGACATTTCAAAGCATACATTTAATGTGTTTTGCTCCAAATTTCACCGTACACAAGTTATTTTGATGAGACGCACATGCCTATAACCTGAACTTTTCATGTAAGACAATGTTAGGGCAGAGGCATACATAGGAATTACAGTTTTGAGTCTACTTTAGCATTTGAATATTACTCGTTTCTGTTATTTTATGAGTGTTATTTTATATGACCCTTCACTCAGAAAAGTCAGAAAGAAGAAACATGGCGTTTTTGTTCAGACAGAATGTTTGAATTTTGTCATAGAACTGGTTTTGGTTAATAACAGGGTGTAAGTTTAAGTTTCAATAATAATAATATAAGCCATTAATGATAAAAATGCAATGGAAGTGACTTGTGTAAATAAAAACTACTTTAATGTACTATTGTAATTGAGAATTGCTTAAAATGAGATTGCAATGTCGATAAAATGAGATCTAAAGACATCTAACAGGGTTCTTTTGCTTCAAATCTTTCCCCGGTGTGATGTTTCTGGATACTTAGCTCCATTGAGATAAAAAAGTACTTTCCTTTTAGCAGGAAATCATCTGCTTATTGTGAACTTGTGCGATTGTAGCTACACGCACTTCATATTCTCTCTGCTGTGCAGAACTGAAAGTCTGATTTTATTTTTCCTGATTATTGTTTCATCTTATTCAGGTCTTATTCCTTATTTTTTCCTAAATTTGATTTACTTTATTATCAGGCTTACTGCTTTCTACTTACAATATTATGCTTTTTCCAAATCCTAGGAAATTATGTTGACCAATAATGCTCTTTTACATGTTTGCATTCAATAAAGAGGAGCAAATGCTTTTAGCTTTGAGTAGATACATTTCAAACTACTGAAAATAATTTGGATGGCAGTAAAATTAAAGTGCTTACTGGCTAATGAACATGCAATCTGAATACTGTCTTCAGTTTAGCTATCATTTTTAAACTAATAAGTGGCTGACCTTACCCATATGCAAATGGATATGCAGAGATGAAACTAGTAACTAATGCTGGATTGTATCGCGATTAATTTAGGTTGCTTTATAGAGTGCTGCTTTGTACATGTTTATAACCTGATTTTCAAGCCAGTAAATGGAGCCTTTGCTGCTTATTTGATTTTTGAAGAAACATTTCTCAGGGCATAGTGACATTAGAAACTTCGGAAGGTTTTGAACCTAATACCACAGAAGTCAGTGACAAGGCGCCCAGTGGTGATATGATGCAAACCCATGGATTCTGAACATGAGGAAAGAAATAGAAAGCTGGGGGCGGGGGGGGGGGGAAGAAGAAAAGAAAGAAGTTGTAGAGATAGAAACTAATTCAACTGAGGTAGAAGCTGAGGTTTGAATTTTTCACTTTGAAGCTCTAGGGATCAGGCAAAAATTGCTACTGAATTCTGAAAGCAATGACACAGTAAATCTGATATTTTAACAGATCTACACAAAGCCACAGTGACTGGAAGGCAACAAGTAAAGGCGTGTTAGTCTGACCATAATAATATGCAAGACTTCAGAAGAGATTTTGAATTTACACATAATTGAAGAAATTAAGAAAAATTGACCACTTTATAAAGCCCTGGTAAAAGCATTTTCGGAACTCCGTAAAATTCATTCTTGCCCAGGAAAGGTTATTTCGGAGTAGAACAGATACAAAGAAATAAGCAGAAAGGAGAGCCTTTTTGTGTTTGGAAAATGTACTCTTTTTTTGATTTAGCAAAAAGAGAGAAAGATGTCTGCTGTCTGTTTTATATTGGGTAAGGGGAAAGTGAGATGAGGGGACAGAAGCTTTATTAAAATAAGTTATTAACACAAGAAAAGACAGGAAAAAATGTAAATTAATTAAAGTAACTTTGCAACCACCAGAGCAGCGAGACTTTATGAGAATTGCCTGTAAAGGAACACTTCTAAAGTTGGACTTGACCCATTTGTGTAAAGGATGATATTATGTATTTATTTGCGATAAGGTGGGGTGAGGCATGGAGGGGGTGATTTGCAGAGGTGAGGTGACAGGAAATCTATTTCAATTCTACTTTTTTACATCTCATGGAGGAACTTCTGGGTCTGCTGTAGTAAGTTGCTGATGTGATGGTAAGAAAAAAAATGAAACATATATTTCTGACAGTCCTTTTTGTTTGATAAATTACTGATTTTTTGTATCCAGGTTTGGGATACCATCAGGCCACGGGTTAAATAGAGGAACTGCAAGGAGTTAGACAACAAATAGCTTTTTACAGTCTATAACAGAAAAAAACTTCCAAATGATTCACCGTTACTGTACTAAATTTAGGGAATAATAGCTGCATGGCAAGTTGTTCATTTCTTCTGGCCATGTATGGTCCAGTATTATAAATGATTTCCACCATTACCAAGGAAGAATTCCTAGAGGACAGGCGTGCAGTGAATACACTATGCAACTATTCTGCTGTGTCTCTCTGTGGTACAAATGTGTTTGCCCTTGTGTTTCACCAGACTATGACTCTGAAACTGCATATGGAGGGTGAGTTCCTCTTGCTCCCTCAGCTTTTCCCCACTTGATCAAAAATACCCATTTATTCCTCTTTTTCGAAGAAAATCGTATTTATTATATTCAGTTGAACTGACAGAGCTTCACAAATTAGTGTTTAGTAACTTAGTAGACATATACTGTAGAATGGATTTTTAAGAGGGATGTTAAATTCTACTGCCGTTTCTGAGCCTGATGCTTTTTGGGCAGCCAAACTTATAATTGACCAGAAATCTGATGCCATCAAAAGTAGTGATAAACATTAACTTCCTTCGCTAAGAAGAGGTCTGGTCATTTTTTTTCAACATCTTCAGTACGAAAATCGTACATTAAAAAAGGCATCCTTTAAAGCCGTTTCTCACCTCCTTTATTATTTCAGCCATCAAAACAAACACTTTTATGTTTAAGATGAAAGCAAAGTATGCTTCTGTTTAATCATTCTGAAGAGCTTTTCTTTTTAATCTTTAGGCTTTCAATTACTGAAATATTGAAATTTTCTTTCAGTCAAAAGCCAGAAAATTTGGGGGGGCTTATATGTTAAATCTCAGTCTTTAACAGCATCCAGCAGCCCAAGACAGTACTAACGCCAATGATTTACTATATCTTTGCACGCAAGATCAGAAGACTTTTAGGTTGCTAGTGATATGTACATATGGTTTTACATTCCCACAAGGAATGGCTGCTAGTGAGAAGCCAGGGTTGTGGACAAATGACACTGGGGTTTTTAGCTACATTACTCCCTGAGGCTTTTCCCTGTTCCTCATGTTCAAGGTCAAAAGGTAGAAAATTTTTGACTCTTGTTCTGCATACCAAAGATGAAAAAGAAGCTGCAAAAAAATTATATGTTAGCATCCTACATTGGGAAGAGCACCAATATAAAGTGAAATTAAATACATAGTTTATCTCATTGCTCTCACATTTAAAGTTAGACACATTTCTGAATACCTCATAACTAGGGCACATGAGAACTACTTCTTTGTATGTTTTCATTTTTAAACCAAGTGTTTAGTTTTAGGGACAACTCATATTCAAGGTAGAACTCACTTGCAGTTCCACATTATTCAACATTAATCTGATCTCTTTCCCATTAATATAAAACGTAAACTACCAAGTGACTGTGGGAATAATATAACTTTTTTTCTTAATGAACATGAGATGAACATCAATATAATTTCAGTATTAACTAAAATTAATAGAAGAGATGTATTCTAAGTAAATATGTTGAATTAATTCAGAATTTTTTTTTTCCCTTTCCTTATGCCGGTATGGCTGCCTAAATACATATTTTATGTGATCAAAAAACTATTAATCTCACTTAATTTTGCAAAGATACATGTTAAGCAATCTATTTTCATTCAGCCTGTAATAAGTACTATTAGAGTTCACTGGAGTTGTATGTACAGGTAGAGAAGACAGAAAAATACTTAATATTTTCCTAGTTTTGATCTGTTCAAGTATTGGCCAAGAAACATTGAAAATTTTGTGAAATTTTATTCAGTGAAATCACAGAATAAATCATGAATATAAGATTTTCTGTTATTAGAAGAAGCAGTACATTATGTTGGAGTACAAATACATGTCAGTATTTTATATTATACCCTTAATAAAATAGTCTCACTTTCAAGTTTGCTAACTGCTGTAAATTCCTCATTTAAAAAAAAAAAAGTGTTGAAACTTCCCCATCTTTAAAGAATACAGCAGTGTTAGTGCTTATTATGATGTGTTGAGGTTTTAATTCTACATACTTGAAAATGCAGGAAGTGTATTTCTTCATATACTGTGTGATTTTAATTTTTTTAAACCTCAGATGAGAAATAAGACATATGGAAAAATAAGATTTTCTGACAACTCCCATAGATAATCTTAGATGTTAAAATCCTACTGTGATACAGTGAACTGTAGTCTTCAGAAAGATTCATTTCCTCTGAAAATAATTGTTTGAATATAAAACAGCTTAGTCACTTTTTTTCATAAAAGCATGCAGAAAACTTATTTGGCACTAGATAACAATCTCAGTGGAGCTGGAAACTAAAAAATGAACTGAAACAACCCTTTAAGCCGTAAGTGTATTTACTGGCAAAATTTTCCTCACCCTTGTTATAGCTGCCTTATGCTTTATTCCTTACTACCCAGTGATGGGATCCAGTTTTATGATTTTGAGAAGAGAAAAACCAGGTTTTTGTGACTGCTGCAAAATAATTTTTAATCTAGGGAATACTGAAAATACTGCAAAAAATAATACATTACTTCTAAATTTTCTTTAAAAAAAAAAAGGATAACTATTTGGTGGAACTGGTACTTACAAAGAACCAGGCATCCAGAATTTCTATGACAATTCTAATATAGTCTTGGCCATTAAAATAATAATAATGAAGCCTGCATATTTCATTTGGTTGATATATTTCCCTCAGTCCCCTTTAAACTCATATTGTCTTTATCAAAGTAAGAACTTTTCATCTGATACCTTATTTTCCCTTTCAGCAAATACCTTTCAATTATTTTTATGTTTTCTTTTTTTCTTTGACAGATTGTCTCTGGATGTTCAGAGCAGCGCAGTACTATTTCTTAATGGTTAAATTGCCATTGCTATCATATTAGAATTCTAATAATAAGCAAACTGACTAACCATACCTGACTTGACCCGCTCAGTTTATCTCTCTATACCTCTCATTTTGCAAACTCCAAATATGCAAGACATTTATTTGACAATAAAAAAAAAAGAAATGGATGAAAACTATTAGCATAAATAGTGGTTTTTTACTTAAATACAGTAAAATCAATGTAAGCTTAATTTTAAATGTATAAAAGCCTATTCCATAAGGAAATGTCTATGTCAAAGTAGGTAGCTTGTTTCCATGATTCTAGGATTTTGATATTAATTGTATCAATATCGTATATTAAAAATAGACGAACTAAGAAAGTGTCAGCGATGTGTGGGAAGGTTGTAAGTATGGATCCAAACCAAGTGTCATTCAAAAGGCTTGTCTTCCCTATGGCAGAGTTGAGTTTGCAGTATGCGATATTTGTTTCTTCCTGTATGGTGGTGCTAAGGGAAAGAGTGAGGCTACTTTGTTTTCTGGAAAAAGGTGCACAATGAATGAGTTAACGGGTGAATGTGAAATATTCATTTATACATAAAAATCATCCTAACCTGGAAAAGGTTTAATAACCTACATCAGTGGTAGACTACACTTTGAGGAAGTATTTATTCACAACAACTCCTAGACGTAGCACTGAAGAAAAATGCCCAATGATCGCTGCTGTGCTTGGTAATATGCTGAATGCTTCCTCTATAGGAAACATGCCTTCATTTATTTGACTGTCAGAAGAGTAGAAATCCAGAAGTCTTAATTTTTTACCAGTCCTCTTTCCTCTCTAAAGTTTTTTTCATCCACTCAAATGTCCTTCACTTCTCTAAGACTGGAAGCTGAATGCTGCCCATTACTCCTTTAGCACCTTTCATACTCCGTATTTACGGTCTAAGGGAGCTTATCTTTTGCTGGGAATTTTTAAAAGCTTCACCCATCTACATTTGTTATTGCAGTTGAACTCTCTATCCTTCTGTTGGTACATGTGAACTATATACTTTGCTATTTGGAAATGTTTATTCTATCTTGAGAGTCCCAGAAGAAATTTTAATACTTGACCCTTTGGACATGTGTGTGACTGTAGAAGCGTGTTAATTTTGTTTCCATAGGAGGTCTGTAGCTTTTAGCCTCATGTGACAATACCAAAAAGAGGTTAGTTGATTATAATTAATGTTTCTTTAACTAGGTCATCAGAGTATAAAATGTAACTTCAGTGGTAATTAATTGGCACTTAAGCAAATATTCAACAACTCCCTTGTTAGTCTCATAAAGACATCAGCTTTGTCTGTAATTATCAGAGCCAGGCTTACTCCACTTTAACAAATTTGGAGAACGTGGCACACGATGTGTATTTCACTACAGTTTTAATTCAAGTAATAATGTAGCACAGAGAAGAATTTCAAAGGGATGGATAACTTTATTGGTTTTGATTTTAAATTATCATTGGTAGCTCACACTTTATGACTAGATTCTACTCCAATGTTCTACTAGTCTCTACTAAAGGCCTAAAAACATCATAAATTTTTTAAAATGTAACTCAAATGGCTAGTATTACAAACATAGTTTTAATATATTCTAACTGATTCTTAGGAGACACCAGGGAAATAACCACCATAGCTATTATTCAGGAGTTGTTACATTATGCAAAAATATACAGTTGTTATTTTTATTCATGGGACAAGATGTACATTTTTTGCTTCTTTTTTCACAAAAATTGTGAACAGAAATGAGAATTGTACTAAAGTTAATTCATTTACTAGCTGGTGTTGAACTCATTTTTTGCCATTACTAGCAGAAGACCACAGGCCGTGGGCTGCCCTGCCCCTGCCGGTCCCAGGGGTGGCTGGGCTGCCCTTGGCCTGAGCGGGGCTGAGCTGGGTTTACCAGGCGCCCCGTGGGCAAGTGCCCATTGCCCGGCCTGTCTGAGCTCCGGCTCTGTGAGTGCCGCCGGGGAAGGGGCTGACGGCCCCGAGCAGTCCCTGACGGACAAACGGCCCCCAGGGGTATTGGGGGGCTGTGGGGCAGCTTTCACCCCTTCCCTGGGAGCAGGGGGAAGGGAGAAGGCTGGGGTAAGAAAGTACATAAAAATTGTTAAGTGTAGGATGCAGAGGGACATTGGAAGGGTGAGCATAATAGTAGGGATAATGGGTAGATGCTAGGATGGGCTTTTTTATAAAAATAATTTAAACTGTACTGTTGTTGAAAATTTCCTATACATCATAATGTCGTGGTTTACCCCTAGACGGCAACTAAGTACCACCCAGCCACTCTCTCACTTGGTCTTGGTGGGATGAGGGAGAGAATCAGAAGAGTAAAAGTGATAAAACTCTTGGGTTGAGATTAAGACAGTTCAATAGGTAAAGCAAAAGCCACACGCACAAGCAAAGCAAAACAAGGAATTCATGCATCACTTCCCATGGGCAGGCAGGAGTTCAGCCATCTCCAGGACAGCAGGGCTCCATCACATGTAGCGGTGACTTGGGAAGACAAACGCCATCACTTCAAATGTCTCCCCCTCCCTTCTTCTTCCCCCAGCTTTATATGCTGAGCATGACGTCATATGGTGTGGGATATCCCTTTGGTGAGTTGGGGTCAGCTGTCCCGACTGTGTCCCCTCCCAACTTCTTGTGCCCCCCCAGCCTCCTCGCTGGTGGGGTGCGGTGGGGTGAGAAGCAGAAAAGGCCTTGACTCTGTGTGAGCACTGCTCAGCAGTAACGAAAAGATCTCTGTGTTGTTAACACTGTTTTCAGCACAAACCCAAACCACAGCCCCATACTTGCTGCTATGAAGAAAATTAACTCTATCCCAGCCAAAACCAGCATACATAATATGCACTGTTAGACTGGTAAAACATGAATTTGGCTAACAATAAATTCTTGGCTCTGCTCTTTACTAGATGCTGTGCATAGAAAATGTTATGTGTACTTCGCTAGGTTGTGCTTTCAGAAAGATGTAGAATTTCTCTGCTGCTTATATTATGCAAGATGCTGTTAGAACATGGCAAATCAATAGTCACAGTGGCACAAGTGCATTGAGAAATCCCACTGAAAAGTCTGGTAAATGTTATTTAAGGAAATGTTTGAATTAAACCAAATTTGTATGGCAAAATGTGGTAATACTCTAGATTATGTGATGACAGCATTAAGAAAAGGCACAACTGCCTCTGTTGAAAAGAGCATCCTTCAGTTTTGAACAACCTTATTTCTGTTTGTGAGCTTGATTTTTAACCAAGCAGTAAGGATTCAATTGCCGTAATGTGGCCGCTGAGCGTCATTTGAGATTCTGTAACGTATGGTGCCTGGTGTTCAGCAGCTGGTACAGAAAAGCTCAGGTCTGCCATAGGCACATGTTGTGTGGATACCTCAAAACCCTGGGCCAGCTCAGGCACTACGTGTTCTGATTTGGTAGCTGAACCCCACAGAGTTTGGATCAGGGTAACCAAAACAGCACTTAGCTTAAAATAGTAAGTGAACAGTCCTGAGGACCTCAGGGAAATGTCTTGCTGGACACATTATTTCTCAGTAAGAGTTAGAGTCATATTCTGTTAAAAAATGTTTGATTAGAAATAATTCTCCTTCATTCAAATTAGCCAGTCTCTGGAAAGACTAGAAACAATCTTAAGGGGGAAGAGACTGGACTGAGAAAGCATATTCAAAACAGGAACGATTAAATGAGAGCTGTCTTTCAACACTTTTTTGCTGTACTGGCCACTGTGCTAACTGAGCACTTCACATAATTAAATACTCCAGTATCTCTGGTAGGCAGCCAAACACTTCTATTCTTCATAAATTTGCTATGACTCAGGGGCATCCAATGAGGCTTATGGCGTGAGAAAGCACGGATGACTGTTTTTTCCAGCTGTATGACCACATAGTATATTAATACTAATGAAGTCTCCCAGATTCATCCTGCTGATACAAATCCAGAGGGATACAATGCCTTCTTTACGTCTGCCACCAGTACGAGTTTCCCTATTTAATAATATCAGAACTGCAGTCAATCCCACATATCCTTCCTGGTAGTCACAATTGCAGTGAAGAAGCTGAACTGGTTTTCTTACATTTTAAATGCTTTTGTAAAATGCTTTTCTGAATTATTATTTATTTATAAAGACTATCTTAAATTTTTGAAAATGTAGTTCATTCTCCGTATAAATGCACATTTTAGTGAATTAATAGGAACATCCAGTTACCATGAAGCTTATGTAGAATCACCTTGCTTTCTAAACCTGTTTATCCTCTAGTATTGGCTTCTTCAGTATCCTGTGCTGATTCTTCAGTAAAAGCTGCAGGTCTCAATAGGGAGAATATTTGACTTAATTTGCTAACTTTATTAGATCATAAAATGGTTTCGGGACATGTCTTTGGGACACATATCTTTGGTATTATGAATGTCTCCAGTTTTTGGCTGGCCAAAACTGATTTTTTCACAGGTATTGAAGCAGAATTGTTAGGCATAAAGGATCAGACGGTTGCATCTAAAAGATAGTTTGTTAGCTGCTAGTTCATGCCTGTAAGTCAACAGTTTAATACTTTTAAGATTCCAGCATATACTTAAGGCTTACACAAACTTAGTAGATATTATTAAAAAGTCGGTTAACATCACAGCCAAGCTTAGGACAGGACCAAAAGGGGTGGGGGGGGTGGAATGTGCACTAGACTTTACTTGCTTCAAAAATATGCACAACTGAGATTTACATTTTATAATAAGGTCATGCTTGGCCATACATTTCCAACAAATTTAACATCAAGCTTTCCCATATATATGCACAAGAATATGAGAATTTGGTTTTCCTTTTTTTTTCCAAAGAAAACTATCCAGGCTTTGAAGTACAACAAAATCCCATTTAGCATGGAGAGATGAAAGTATCTATGAATAAGTACACAGAACTTGCAAATCTGACATTTAGAATAAAAATACAATTCACTGTCTTGGCATAAATCAATCAGTGTGCAAGATCTTCCTGCGGGTAAGGAGGGAAGAGGAGAGAAAAGACTTTGATAGGTTAAAGAAATTTTCTGTTTTTAAAAATGAGTTAACAATAAAGCAGCATTGAGGATGAAGGAAAATGATGTTAAGCCATCTGGTGGCTGGCAGAACCTCCTGTCAATATTCACTCATATTTAAAACAAACTGTCAGTCAAGGCATCTGTAGAAAGCACACGTTCAGTTGTCACTGAGGAGACTCGGTGTTTCAGTTCCATAGGCTCCTTTTCCTATAGCCTTACTCACTGCAGTTTGCATTCATGTTTGAAGCTTATTTGAACAACAGAAGCTGTGTTTTTTTTCCTTTGCCCTCCCGATTTTTCTGTTTATATAGAACCAGATTGGAGGATTGTTTGAAAATAATGGAAGAACTGTCTATTTATCTTACAGTCAGCCTCTGGTTTGTACTAGCTCTATGCCCTTAAGTCACATCCCTTTGTCCTAGAAGCTATGCTCTTGTGGAGTTCTTTACTTATGAATAGAAATGATCAGAAAACAAACACATTTTCAGTCATGAGACATGTTCTTTTCTTTCTTTTTGAAATATTTATGTGAGCAGAACTTTGTTGTAAATATATTTATAGCCTCTATTACAGGAAGACTTAATATTTACATAACACCAAAAGTCACTTTGGGGATAAGTTGACTAGTGTTACAATTTTTCTTTTTAGAAATTAATTTTTTATAGAGATGATAACTGACTTTGAATATGCTGTTTATTTCTTCTGACAGAATTACTTTGATATAGGCATTTCTAATAATCTACTGATTTGAAAACACCAGTTAGTCTTAATGTGGTGTTATGGACACTGTCTACACGCTTACATTTGGTTACTACCTTAACTTTTTTTGCTAAAAGTTTGCACTTTGTGATGTTGAAGGATGTTAAGATGTTATTAGAGATAACATCTTACAAATAAAGGCAAGCTAAATAAAATTACTTAAAGTATAGAAAATCTCTTACTTCTAAGATAAGTAACATTACACTAATACTCTGACTTTGATTTCAGTAGAGGAGTATGTAGGGTGCATGCTCAAATTTGTGATTAATAGAACCCAGGTTTTATCATCACCCCGTTATTCACTTCAACACCCCATTATTTTCACTAACAGTGATTGTAAATCATTTGGATTGTTCACAAGTGTAGCTATATATGTTTAATGTGTTTATTCTACGCTGAAGACTGCATTTACTGTAGAGATACCTGAATTGGATTTGCTCAGGTAGCCAGGAGCAATTTGGCTCTGACAGCCTGGAGCTCAGAGTGGCTTCATTTACACAGTTTTCTCAAAAGTTGAATCAACCTGCAGGAAGGTGCAGTGTCTACCCTGCTTTACATACCACATGCATAAAATAGGGTACTGTGTAAGTTAATAATAGCTAGTTTGGGATATATGTACACTAAGAAGTTAACTAAAATTTTAAAGACAAAGAAACAGAGAAGTAAATGGATGAGGAAAGGATGGGAATAGGATTCAGTCTGTTAGAGAGGATGTTCCTCAACCCTCTAAAAATAACTAGAAATAAGCCTGATGCCATACGTTCCAGTTTAAGAAAGCTTTTAGTATTGTATCTGTCTTGCACTGTCCCTCTGGGACAATGGTGAGTTTTCCACTATACAATTTATTTATTTAAAGCAGCACTAGCCTTAAATAAATGGAATGGGATAGCAATGGAAGAATCATCATAATTTCTTTCTCTTTCAGTAAAGTATTGAACTTCATAGAAATATGTGATGTAAAATATATATACATCTGCGTTTTCAATATGGCTTCTCAGAGAAGAAAGTTTCTTAACTTTTTCTATTCTTTCACTCTTTTATATTTTTTCTTGTCATTCTAATATTGGAATTTCTCCAAAATAGTCAGTTAAAGTACAATCATTAATAAGCTCTTTTGCCTGTATATAAAGCCTATATACATAGACATATATATATATATAGCATAAATATATGACATATAAGGCATGGATATTTAGGTTATATACACTATGCTAAATAGATATTGAAAATTTGTTTAGCTATTTCATTCTTCTGACTTGAAATAAAAACAGATCATGTAGGTCCATTCTCTGGTGTGAGGGCTGTTAGAATGGCCTGAATTTAAAAAAAAAATAATCACTAATACCTAACCTCTGTGTGAATTCAGACCCTCTATTTATATAAATCAAGAAGGAAACCTAAATTTATACTCTCAATTTACTCTTAATTTATCTGCTCGAGCCAGTGCTAAAGAAAACTACCAGTATGAAGCCCAGGCTTTCTGAAACTAAAATTAAAGTTGACTTCATTTTGAATTCAGGATGAACACTCATGTCTCTCTGCCTCTGTTCTCACCATTGACTCTGTCTTCCTGTTCTGTATCATTGCTGGACTATTTCATTTTCACTCTCATTAGTCTCCCCCCTTGAGAGGTATGCCTGGAATTACCTGTGGGCAGATGAGTCTCTTGAGCAGTCGATTCCACGGCAATTGCTTATAGGATGGTGTGAATAAATTCTGAACAATACCTGCGGGCTCTGGCTGAGGCAGAAAGACTAACAAAACCACCGCAGTTGCTGTAAAAATACAGAAATGTTGTACTACCATCAGCAGTGTTGCCATTGTCTCACATTTAACACTGGGCTAAATCGTGATCTTTTATAAATGAACTGTGTAAATGCTAATGGCCGTATCTTCAACAAATGTAATTGTAAAGGAATTCGCTGTGTTTGAGTTATATCACCGCTTTGGGGAGATGCTTGGTCATATGGGACTTTGGCAGACCTTTATGATTTCTCTGAACCACATGTAGGTATCTGAAAGGCTCTGAAGTCATTCTTTATATCTCACTGTTGGGCCCTAAGTGAGCAAAATGTTTATACAGATATTTAACCTGAAGCATCGTTAGAATGCCACTGGCCTTACTGGGATTTCTTATTTGCTTGCAATTTAATTATGAGTTTGAATAACTAAAGAGGGATTGATTGAAAAACAGCTTTAAAACATGGTTCATAAATAGATAAAACTCTGCAGTAGCAGAATCCTGTAGATCCCATGCAAAAAAAACATAGCTGCAATTATGTGGGAAGTCCTGCACAAGGAAACAATTTTAAGGGATAGGATTTACTGAACCTCCTCCATCCATATTATTGTTTATCACTGACAAATGATTTTTCAGTGTAATGTTTGCTACGGATGATATTGTTTTAAAGCATTTCCTTCTATATATTTTCACATGGGAGAGCTAAATTTTGTTCCTGAAAAAAGAAAGCTTTTGTAATTCTCATATTGAAGCAGTCCTTGTTACACCTTTCAGTTGTCCCTCATTGAAAGGAATATTTCATATATTTGCATATCATGTACTGACACAATACCTAAACCCCCTATCAACCTGGAATAACTCTGCTACGTCTTTAGAGCTATGTTTAATCTCAGTACATACAGTAAGTCCTGGAGAAGAGGAAGGTGATCCTTTGAGAAAAATCTGTGGCAAAGAGGAGAAAGTGTAAGGTGAAAGAAAGTAGCCTCTGTCGTGAGATATTATGGAAACTATTAAGTTATTCTTTTGCTTTTTTTGAGATATATATTGAAGAAGCCTGACTGAACTACTGAGGGAAGTAAGATAGAGCTAATGAAAGACCAAGGAATGGTCTTTGTTAATAGTTATTATTTCAGTTAGTTTTATTATTTTGAAATGGTAAAAATAACATGTGACTTGAGAATGTAGAAACAATAGCGTAACAGATATAGATATGCTGTATTGTGTGAAGAAAGGGTGTTCTCTGTATGATATGCATTTTATTCTGATAAAATGTGTATGATATATTAAAAAAAAATGAACAGTTGCAGGTTTTGAAAAGGTTTTCCAGACTTGAGAAAATCTATCCTTACTAAACTTATTAGAATGTTTAAATTTTATAATTCAACTTTTTAAAGTTTTAAAAGAGCTGTGCACGGATAAGGAAGGACAGGAAGGATGCGAGAAGGCAAAAACTATAGCAACAGTGGTCACAAATTATTTGAAATCAGCCACCTTAAATATGGTTTTGGTAATGGATAACAAACAAAAACAATGTTTGCTTGAAATTCCTGACATTGACCACATCCAGACTAGGAAAGCTATTTAATTTTGGGCGTCTAGATGCAGAAACCTGGCTAATATCCTGCCTCTAAGTCACAGTGAGCCCCAAGCACACACAGACTCCTGCCAGCTCTCTTATTTCTGCACAAAAGCGAGACGGGGAATAGCTCAAGCAGGGCTCAGTTGTGCTCCAGCAAGAATGTTTTCAATAGTGATTTCAAAAAACGCATTCATTCTTAAATAAAGCAACGGAAAGCACTGCTAGATGTCAGTCAGCTGATGACAAAGTGTAAGGCTGGCGATATTCAAATCAGTGAAAACAGATACCTGTGTGCGGTTTTGAAGATGCTTTAAGTAAGAGGTACTGATTGAATGCTAGTTCCCTGAAGATGTGGAAAGTTCCACTTTGACAAACTCTATTTTTGCTAGGAACCCCATATTAGTATGTTCAGAGGCAGAAAGGATTAAATTAAACACAGACAGAACCCATCAGTTGTCAAGCGGGGCTATAAATGGCATCCTTTATCCTGACTTGTAATTTTCTGACTGCGTAACTTTAAAGACACACAATCGATCTTACAAGGCGACAAGAAAGAGATAGAAAGATCTAACTCAGACACTGGCTGAGGGGAATACCTTGTAACTTCCCCAATATTTTTCTATCTCTTTTATGGCAGTGTAGTTCTACATTCGGTGCAGTTATTAAACTGCTGTATATTAGATATCTTGCATGTACTAATATTACATATCATCATATGCACCAACTCTATTGATCTTTAGTTTTTATATAAAGCCTTAAAGATTGAAAGGCTCATGAGCTGAAAAAAACCTCAACTGCAAACTAATGTAAAATAAGGTTAGTGTTAAAATATTATTGTCATGTTAGCAAGACAATCAAGTAGCATACACTGTATAGTGTGTAGTGATAGATTTATTTAACAAGGACCGTTTGGGGGGGAACATTCATGATGATCTATGTTTTCATAGTTCTGATTGAGACCAGTCTTGTGTAAAAGTTTGGGAGCTTTTGTCAAAATACTACTTTTAATAGATGTATACAGATAAAGTTTACCTTATACATAAGCTATAGCCCTTTATGTAAATACAAACTGCTTTATCTTCCCAACATATGCAAAATTCTTGCCCTTCCATGTTTCTAATGCTCTCACCTAGTGTTTCTAGCAGCTGATTAAGTATATATCAGACTTTCTTCTCTTTGTCTCAAGACATAACGTATATTGCTGGATAATTATTAAAACAACCACTTTGAAAGGTCATATTGTATAATTTATAACTTCCCATGGCTAACTTTTCACACATTATAAAGAACAAAAACTAGCTGGTGCTTAAAAAGTACATTTTTTACCTTCTCTTGCTGTCAAGTCAGTTCGCAGCATCTCAGTTTTGCTACTAGCTTCAGTTTTCTGATGTGTTTAATGGCTGGTGCATCACTCTGTAAAGCAGGCTACTCACTTCAGGTATCTTTGAAACCTAACAGGGTTTCTTCCTTTGACCTCAGCATATTTTATATCAGACCTTTGTCTTTTTTAGACTATTATTTATAGAATCTTAGAATCATAGAATGGTTTGGGTTGGAAGGGACCTTAAAGGTCATCTAGTTCCAACCCCCCTGCCATGGGCAGGGACACCTTCCACTAGACCATGTTGCTCAAAGCCCCATCCAGACTGGCCTTGAACACTTCCAGGGTTGGGGCATCCACAGCTTCTCTGGGCAACCTGTTCCAGTGCCTCACATTGAAGAATTTCTTCCGTACAGCTAATCTAAATCTACCCTCTTTCAGTTTAAAGCCATTACCCCTTGTCCTATCACTACATGCCCTTGTCAAAAGTCCCTCTCCAGCTTTCTTGTAGACCCCCTTGAGGTACTCATCAAAATGATGAGCATGATTACAGAAGAGAGTATACTATAAACATATACTTTAAAAATGAAATTAAATTACCTTTCTTTCTTCATAATGAGAAGTATAGCTAACTTCAGGCATAACCCTAGGTGTAACTTCAAATGCTTTAAAAGACAGATCTTATGAGTAAAGACCTAAAAGAATGTATCCTACATAGTTTTTGAGATGCTTTTTTACTGCCTCAAGTACTTCAAATATACTTCTTGGCTGAAAAAAATTCTGTCCTGCTTGGAATTTAAATGCTGATGCTTTTGAAAGAAATAATCTGATTAATTGTAAGAAATACTGACAGTAATAATGGATAGAGATAAGAAAACACCGTTAATATTCTTGAGAAGAGGACTATTCATCTTTATTTTGAAAGTGACAGCTTTTAGTAGTTTAAATCACTAATGGCTGATTTATTTCTTTTAATAAAAATAGCCTTAGTATTCCTGAAACAGTGAACTGCTTTTGTGTACTGTTGACAAAGTGTAAGTGTATAATTCTTATTGCATTGGGTTTGCCTGAGATAAATTTCTTCATAGTAGCTTGTATGGTGCTATGTTTTGGATTTGTGACGAAAACAGTGTTGATAACACGGGGATGTCTTAGCTATTGCTGAGCAGTGCTTGCACAACACCAAGGCCTGTGCTGGGGAAAGAAGGGAGGGGGGGTTGTTCAGAGTTACGACGTTTGTCTTCCCAATTGTCAGTTTGTTGGATTCTAATCTCCCCAGCCAATTTGACTATGAAATGGTGCAGATTTTTGAGAGCTGTTGTGTGTCTCATATTGATCTAAAGTTATTTTAATTCTGGCAACTTTGGGGGAACAAAAAAATGTGTCGTGGTTTAAAGTGTGGAGGCCTTTAAAGGCAAACACGTTGGCTTGGTATCTTTAGAGCATGGAGATTCATTAGGTTTCTAAATGTGCCAAGGCTTAGATCCCACAACAAAAGAAAAGATATGGAAATATTTTGACCAAGATTAACATGAAAAAAAATCTGTTTATTTTTGCGTAGAAATCTAACGCAAAGTTTGTGTTCTCAGTTTCAACAAAAATAAATGTTTCTTGAGAGCTTTATTTCCCAACAATTCTATCACTTTATTTTAAATAATAAAAAAGGGAAATAAATGGTGAATAGATTTCTCTTCAGTGCTACAACGGTGAAACACTCATCTACACTCTTGATGTTAAACTTAGGCACATGCATATCACCATTTCTTGAGTATCCAGTATATGATAGGATCTGCCAAATTTTCAAATCAAACACTGCAGTGTCTGGGTTTTGAGTCAAGGATACTCACTGTATTCCACGAAAGACGTGTAGTCTCAGCTAGCTAACTCATTTTGGAATATGTACCGAAATAAAGTGATCACTTTCATGGCATTCTTCATTCCTTCAGCAGTTGCTTCATTAACTTTAGTAACAAGTTAAGCCAATTGAGCAGCTTGGATTTTTCTCCCATCATAAATCTACGGTTGCTGTAATTTTTGCCTTGGTTTGTTAACTGCAAAGAAGAAAAGTTCGTCAAGACATGCTCTTCAGAGGATTCCCTCCACAGTCAAAAACAGTTGTAGGGGTTTCGTAACAGAGGCAGCGGGGCTGAATGCTGAAGACAGGCAATACTGAAAGAACTGTACATTTCTGGAGTTCTCCAAGATCTAAATTTATTTCATAGGAGAATGAAGAGGGTAAACTCAGCTGAAAAGCTCCAAAAGCCTTTAATTTAATAAATTAAAAGTGCAGGGTGTTGCCTTTCTTTTTCTTCCTCTCTCTACATCCTTGCCTGCTTTTCAATATCTAGCATAAATACACTTGCTATTTTTTTACCAGCTCTTTAGATTTTGAAATGATATAATTATATCAAAACCAAGCACTCATCCAGCTAGTTTCACAAATGAAACAATATCAGGACTATTTGAAGATAATTTGAATATGTGAGATAATAAAAAAAAAATAGGTAACTGTTGGTGTAATTTATCCACTCCAGTAATTCGATGTTTAGGTAATTATCTTACCTCTACTTTGTTTCATGTGTCAGTTGCATGGTTTTCAAGCAACCTTCTTTCCTACACTAATTTGCAAAAAGTTGAGCAGTTTTTTCTGATCAACTAACTAGCTTATTGTTACAGAAATTGTTCAGTATTCTCATTAGTGTCGATATGCTCAATCTTTTAAAATGAAGTTTAATTAAGTACTTGTATATGTACGTTTCCACAGAATGTGCAGCAACATCAGAAAAGCAAGTGGGCAAGTAAAGCAGCACATACTCATACACTGATGACCTTTTGATGATAAACGACTTGGGCTGGAATGTTCAAATGTGCGTAGGGGAATTAGACACCTAAATTTCAAGGGGAATACTTCTCAAGGAGAATTATGGTTTGATATAAAAAGAATTTCATGATCTTAAAGGATACAGTAGTCAGATCTCCAGCATCTAAATTGAAAACTGTAAAATTTCGTTGCACAGTGACTGCCTTTCCCGAGACATATCTGAACTCTTTTCGAACCTATACTTTTGGCTTAAAATTTCTCTAATTACCTACACAATTTACAAGGACTTGTATAGATATTTTTGCTGACTGATTTTCTTTTATTGTGAAATTTAGTGAACATTGCCTCGCTTTATGTGATTCTTGGACACTTAATATAGAAGCTATATACAAGCTAGAGGTACTATTATATATGAGATCAAGATACGCAGTGTCTAGCTCAAATTATGTTTCATTCTAAACTGCAGAAGTATTTGGAGTGTTGTGGCTTGGTGAAGTTTATTATGAAGTTTTCCCATTTGTAATGAGATAGTGATAAATACTGCAAGCGGGAATTAGTTTAACCTCAGCATACAGAGTGCTCGAAAGCCTAGCAAACGTAACAACCTTAGGAAGTCTATTGGATTGTACATGAAACACTTATAGTTGCTGGGAAGCTAACAGGCTTCTGGTGTTGCATCCAGAGCCTTTGGGGAACAAAGTCACAAAGGGAAAAAAATCACTTCTGCAGTGTATATGCAAGACTATTGAATATTTCCTTTGTTCTGAATTGATCATGAGGATATAGAAGTATCTCAGCAGAGGAAGAACAGAAAATTGCTCATCTGGTGAAAAAAAAAATCCCCAAATTAAAAACCAAACCAAACCTAAACCAACCAACCAACCAACCCAACTAAATCCAAGAACTCTCATTAACTGAGACATCAAGACGTGACATTGTTTGGCTAACTGTCTTACCAGAGAATTCAAACACACAAGGAAAGAATGAAGATCCGTAATAGTTTTACCTTTTCCTTAACACATTGGAAATACTATTCCTCTTTTTATTTGTTTTATGTAGCAAGTTGCTGTGTTTGCCATGGGTGAGCAAGTCACTAATTAAATACAGGACCAGATCGTCAGCCAGCAACCGACCTTGCTCATGAAATCACTGGACCAGCGAAGGATCTGGTACATTACTATGATGCACTGCTACTGTATCATCTCTAGTTACTGTAATAACAGATTGGGAGGATGTTTTACCCCTCTGTTGTATTACCCATATATTCAGTCCAGCTCTTGGTAGCTGAAAAGATTAGGGGAAAAAAGTATGTAATGACTTGACTGATGAGTATGTGTATCGAAGCGTGTAAGTGAAAGTCCCTGACTTACACCTGGAGAGAATTAATCAACCAAAAGCAATGCCAAGTAGGATATTATATGTTTGCAAAGTACATACTCAAAATGAAGTGAATGTTTTATTAGGATGTTATGATTCAAATATTTAGTTCGATCCCTTATTATCGCTGCTCACATCAAATGTAATTTTTTTCCCTTCACTTAATCTCTTCTTCCTGAAATCCATCTATTATTAGGCCATAATTCTTGCTTCTGATTGTATTCTAATGAACATTGGTTCATTTTAGTCCTTGTATTGGTGACTTTGTATGCTCCTTTAGCTAATGTAGGTTAATAGTCCAATACATTTAACGGTGTTTCACTGAACTCTACTTGTACAGCTAGTGTTGCACAGTAGAAACTTCTGAGTTAAGTGAATATTGACCATATATATGCATTCTTTTTTTATTAAGGTTTTGAGATATACGGAAACAAAACTTACACCAAGAACTTGAATGTGTCAGAAGTTAGGAGCCAAACAATCTGACCGGAAAGAGGAGAGGAAATGGTGAGGAGATGGAAGAGGTCTAGGGAAGAGCCAGGAGAGGTAAGGGAGGATGCAACGGTCGTTGAGGGCTGCAAGGGAGACAGAAGTGCATGAAGCAATTGTAGCAGGGAAGAGAAAGAGCAGTTTGCCTCAAGAACAGCAATGGTTCAAGGCTTTAGAGGAAGAAAGGAAGATTAATGTTTGTGAGCTGGGTGAGAGGAGGAAGACAAGGAAGTGCAGGGGAAGAAGAATGGTTATATATGAAAACTGGGATATTTGTAATTGCGCAATTTATTACTATTGTTTTAGTAGCACCATTGATAAAATAACCTGACAAAATGTATGAGCTTCATTCTTGGACTGCATGCTAAGTACTATTGATATTACAATATGACAGGATAACAAATAAAAGAGCATGCACATTCAGTTGAAATTTCTTTCTCAGGAAAAAGGATGATTACTCAATCCCCTAAAACGTAAAATACTCAAATCCATGTATTAAAATTAGCTTGATGTCATGTGTCAAGTTGGCAATACTGCTTACAGTTAACACTATCTGTGAAATACTAACTTTAACACTGCACTGTGCTGCACTGTGGAAAGATCAGTTAGCCCTAGTTTAAACTATTTGGTCAGTCAATAACAGAAAATTCAAATTACAAAACTCTCAAATTACAAATTATGGAAAGAATTACTCACAATATCTGTAAAATCCCAGATTCACAAAAGGATTTAGAATCATAAATTCCTCTGTAACAAAGGGGAATTAGTTGTATAACTATTTTTGTTAATCTGTGCCTTTATAAACATCTAACTGTCTAAGCAAGATATTTGACGAAAAATTCAAGGAAAGGAACAAGCTTATAGAAATAACAGTCTAATCTTTTTTTATGAACAAAGAATTTCATTCACCGAGGAAGTGAATCACTTTCTTAGGATATTAACTAACAATAGCTTTTTGCAAGGTTTTGATTTGTTTAAGACCATGCTTCTTTCCTTTGCCTTTGCTGCTACTTACTCAACACTTATGACCTTGTCTACCCACAGATACTGTACCCATTAAATCCTGTTATTACAGTCTTTATTCAGCCTCATCAACTTCTCCAAATGGAGTTGAGAGAACAGGAGAGGGGAGAAATATGAAAGTAGATTTAATAAGGATAGATAGTGATTCACAGTGTTTCATAGATACCATTAAGATAACAAACAATGTATTCTCGATGAACAAATAGGGTTTTATAAAACCCTTCCAGCTTGCTCCTGGTGATAGCTTTTAAAGTATCAAGAACTAAAGCATACATTTTCTTCAGTCAAGGTTGTACTATGCAGTCATGGGGACATTAATGTTCTAAGGGGCTCATTGAATGAATGTCAGTCTTCTTTTATACTCAGTGAATATATCTTTCTTGGTTCATGAATTGAGAACAGATTATGATTTTTATGAACTTGTTCTATTCGATATTGTTCACTGGATGTTTTTGTGTGACCCTGCTGACTCCAACAAACATCAGTCACAAGAGGATTGTGTGGGCATAACTGAGGGAATGTTGGTATACCGAGTGAAATACAATTGGTATTAGTTAAATGAATGAAAATTTTTTGTCCCTTTTGATACCTGAGATGTATCCCAGTTGCATTGCAACCAGTAGAGTAACTCTGTTCTACTTTTGTAGTGCTCATATGCTTGAAACTAGGTAGACTCCCATCCCAGTTCAAATGGGTCTTCATAATCCCTGTCAATGGAGGAAAATTCAGAAATGTAAAGGTTATGTGGGGATTGTATCATCTGTGTACAAAATCTCCACCTTGTACCTCCCTCGCTTCTGTGTTTAGACATCTTACAAATGAGTAGACTAAGGAATAGCCACGTCATCTGCATAAACATCTGATGCTCTGACTTCGTCTCCACTCCATTCCCCCTCATCTGCTTTGTGTCATGACTCCACTACCTCTCTCTTGATAATATTGTCTTTATATTGACCATGTAAGCTTCTTCAGTCTTCTCAGTGATCTTAAAACAATATGTAGGTTTGGGGGCTAATAATATTAGCCCTCAAATTATTACAATAGGCTTCATGTAGGATTAAAGAAAAGGTTACAGTTTCTACTGTATCTGTGATTGAGTGTGCAGACGCCTTGCTAAATATGTTTGTGTAATAAAAGATCCCTTATGAATTCCTATATTTAGCCTATTTTTGCTCTATTTTTTCTGATTTTCTAGAATCAGACATTGGAGAGATTTCTTTTCTTTGTAGAGTCTGAGAGACATTATTACTCATAGCTGATACAGTGCTTTAAAGTGTCTTTTACTGCAAAATAAACACTTGAAATATGCTGCTGGATGTGAGGAATGGTCTGGATGGCAATGGTTTATAGTGACAATGCAATCAATCGTAGGTATTAGTTTTTAGTATAGTAACAATTTATCAGTCTCTGTCAAAATGAAGTTTGACTTATCTTTCTGATCATCAGGACTAGCAATACCAAGGTCAGAGAAGACTGAAACAATTCGGAAAGTGTCTGGGTTTGCTATTTGTTTGTTAGTTTGTTTGGGTTTTTTTTGTTTCTCTCCAAATTTACATTCCTAATACTTATTATAGTCCTATGTGTTCAAAGGAAATTAAGCTTGCTGGAAATTTAATTCAGCTAATTCATTTTGGAGGTGCTTAATAAGAATAATTTTAATTGTTTTGTATAGGATATATTTGAACCTTTCCAAAGTCTACTTAAATCACTTTGCAAACCCATCTTTTAAAAGCCATGCATTGTACTTTGAAAGAAAAAGGTTAGAATAAAGTGGTTATGATCTCTTATGAAACATTTTTTCCCATATGATAGTATTTCCCTTGGTAATATGTAACTATGTCTCATTGGAAAGGCAGTGAGTGACTTTGTCATTTTGTTCATCAATAATGAAGGATATTTCTACTGTTAACTGTTCATAAGAAATTTTTTAATGCATGCAAGAATGTTTTCTAGCCTCCACTATGTAAGAAAACAAACAGCATAAGTGGAGGAACTCATCCTTGTAAGGATCCACAGAAGGCAGCAGCAGAATGAGAAGGATTTGATATTTTGAATCCTCTTGCATTGACGGAATGAGTCCACATTTATCTTTTGTTGATCTTCATAGCATAAAATGGAAATCCACGCAGAGTCCATTGGATGCATCAACAGTGAAGAGATATGTACAACACATTGATATTAAAACTATTTAATTGATTTTTTTGAAAGGAAATAGTTATTCTAAGGAAAGTAAGATCTATAAAGCAAAATATCAGAATACTGATAGACAGCTGGATGTAAAATATCCTAGTAATTGATTAAAAAAATTAATAACAATATACATTGAAATGACTTTTGTCCATTCTCGCTGGAGAATTTTGAATATTTTAAAGAATTCATTGCCACTTGGAAGAATGGATTCTCACTCTGTTTTGAGGCAGTGCTGAGTGAAAAGTTGATTACTACATTACACTTGCTAAGGAACTAATGTGCATTATCTGCTTCAGCAATATTTATAATTGGGGACTGTAGCTGGTAGATGATATGTTAGATTGCAAACAGTGTCAGAAAGTAGAGGGGCTCTTTCCATTAGTGAACTAAAATTCTGGACTTCACGTTCCCTTAGATGGAATTTAATGTGTAATAGAATATGTGATTATGAAGTGTACATTCATAGATGGTGGCTCTTTTGCTATATGCCTGTCCTATGCATTAAGTAATCTTTTACAAGGTAAACTGTACAGCTGTACCATTGTAAGTCTGGTTAATGTGGAAAGGCATTAAGAGTGTGTGTGAAGGGGTGAACTGATTCTGTCAAGGGTGAAGTAGAATAAAATATGAAGAAGAAATACATTGCTTTTAAGAATCTTCATCCTTTCACCTCTTGCTATCTGACTTTTTACTATTTATTTTATTTATTTAGGTTTTTTGTTTGTGTGTTTTTACATAATTAGGAATAATCAAAGACAAAATGCTAGAGCCATGCCACAGGCAACTAGAAAACATGTTCTGCAGTGCCTCAATTTAAGCACCTGCTCCTCCAGGGAAAATCAAATTACAATTAGGCATTTAGCAACTTAGTCACACTGTCTCAGTGTTACATAAGAAGAATTTGGTGTGTAAAAGGGTGGTCTAAAGAGCCTGGATACTAGGTGGGAAGCAGTTGAGATATGACCATTACCAAAGATATGAATTCCTGCCCCTCTCTAGATGTGAAGTGCTTACATGTTGCAAAACAGATCCTTCTGTCCAACAACATCCCTGTCTTTCCTTTACAGCTCAGAGTTTTCTAAACTCAGTAGGGATTTCTGTACACTTAAGCATACTTTTTGAAAGGACTGAAGAGGTCTTGTTCTGTTTAAGCTGCTCCTGTTAGCAACTCAATAGATTTATAATCAGGACACTCTGAAAGGGAGAAGCACACAACCCGGTTAACGCTCTCAGTATTGGTACTGAATTTTTGTACCTAATATCATCTTAACTCTTTCTAAATCTTAAAAAAATCCAGTTAAAAGTTTAGATTGGGTTTTGGCAATTAGTAGTTACGTAACTGAAGCTCTTTTCTAATGTGAATACTTCCGAAATGAACTCACATATCTGTGAAAGAGAGAGATAATAATTTCCTCTGTCCTTGTCTCATGCATGCTGCATGGAGAGAGAGAGGACAGAGGAGGAATTCTGCAGGACACAGCAACCACCTTTGAAAGCCTTGTTATGGTCTCAACGGAGACCACGTGGTTTCACAAGCCAAGTAGAACTTAGTGCTAATGTCAATATTAGAGTATTTTAATTCTCATTCTCACTCTGCAGTCAAAACACTTCTCTAGAAGATACTACAGCCATTAAAGTAGTATGGTAGCCTCAGAGTAAATCCACCTTTGGATGAAATAGTTGTGGATGCCCATTCTCCTCCTCCTTGTTGAAGTCTCCTCCAGTTCATTTATTGGGGTCTGACTGCAAGGAGAATTTTGGTTCAGATATAAAGTATGTTTGTCTTTTTCAAGGAAGAATGAAGAGTGATTTTTGCTTTCTAATTCAAATTTCTGAAGTTTCTTGCCTTTATTACAAATAAAAAAAAAAACCAAACCAAAAAACAAACCACACAGAAATACCCACAACTCAATTAGTAAATCAGCAGCAATACCCACCATTGTGAAGCAGGAGTAAACTGTCAATATAAAAAAGTAAATCTAAACAAATGCATAGACAGGGGAGACTAGGGTTTAAGCTCGTCAACTTTTCCCTAAATGTCAGCTGCCTGATTTTGTTAGTTCTGTTCAAAACAACCTCAATCATCTACGTCTCCTCCTCATTTCTATCTTTTTTTTTTTTTTAAATTTCTCTGTCCTGCCTTAAGAAACTACAAGAATATCTTGGAGATGGTAGTTGCATATGAGTGAAGGAAGACTTCAGGTGGAAAGACTGTAGTGCTTTTGTTGTGTGGTCTTACTCGGAGCTTATAAAGACACAGGGGTGAATCTTTAAGGTCTGAGCTACCCAGCAAAAAAGTAAATCTGTAAGGGAATGTGAAGCATCTGTTCATCTCAGATCGCTAACCGTCTAAGCTGAAAAATAGTTCATATCAGTGTATGGGATCCAGGGCCAAACTTCATAGACAGCCAAGCGTCCAGTGACAGAGAAAAAGCCTCTACAGTATACTTCTATATTGGACTCATATTGAGGAAGAGCTACCCATGCGCCGTGTAAAGGTTAGATTAGTAACAGGTAAAATGAATGTCAGGTTCTTCCAAGGCTGCTGAAAGCTTTGCAGAATTAAGTGTCATGGCTCAAGACCAACACACCTAGTAGACTGTCCAGAGGTACCTAGGATGGTCACGTGGACTGGGACACCATGTGGACTGGGACACCCTGCTAGGATAATGTTCTGAGGTGATGAAATAAAGGAACCATTTATAACAAAGGAAGACTTTGTTGAAAAAATCCTATTCTGAACTTTCTTATGAGCTGTGAAACAAAACACAGTAAGTAGTAAACCTGTCTTACTTCAGGGTGTATGGTAAAACTTTCTTTGAAAGCGATTTCCCCTTGTGTTTATACTTACTTTTTGCCATTTTACCTGAAGGATCATCATTCCATTTTTCTAGAAACCTTGTAAATTTCTAAGAAAGACTTCCCTCCACAATCCTAGCCTTTGCACATGTTGAAGAAAAGTCTAGTGTATAAATGAGGTTAGCAGGAAGAGAAAGCAGGGAAGACAAGATACAACAGAAATAGCTGATTAGTGCAATAAGCGCAGAGACAAAACACATGCTAGGAAGCCACTTTTTCATTTTTAGAGGAAAAGAGCTAATAGATTTATTTTGAGTACAGGATATTTGCTGATTTTTCTTACATATACTTAGATGTATCTATTTAGGATTTAACAAAGTAAAAACTAAGGTTTTTTAATTATTTAATGAAAGTAGAAACATTAAGTGTGCAGTTTATAGCACCATTTTATAGTATATTTTGCTTTACTTACCCATAGCTGTGATCTGTCTTACACATTTTCATGTGTTAAGTTTCTCAGTTTTTGAGCTCCTTGAGAATTTACCATCCAAAATTCTATGCTTTACAATTAAAAATTACCCTAGGGTCCTGCCGATAAATGAAGTATAAATGTTACTATTCTTTTGTGCAATATTACACTACTATTTTCTTGGCAGCTACCTGATCAGCTGTGCTTCCCTGTGAAAAATGCCCATGCTTTTGTGAAGTTCAGAGGTGAGAAATCTCTGTTAAAATCTTCAAGAATATTGCCAATAAAAAAAGGGAAAAAAAAAAGAAAAGAGGAAACCCTCCCCCAGGCTTTTGTGTTCTGGAATGCAGCGTGTGTCGCAATGCATTACTAGATTGTACTTCTGCATTGCATGTGTTTAAATGTATTTCAAAAGTACAATTAGGTGCATTTGAATGATAACAAACAGGATAAAATGTAGAGGTTTTCCATTCAACAAAAAAGATTTTAATCTTCCCATAGCTTTTTTGTCTATTTAGAAACATAACAATTCACATCTTACATGATCGGAATCATACATTTTGATTAAAGGTATTTTACCACAAGGATTACACTCAAAGCACAGTTGCTTCTCGCTGTGAACCATAGCCTCCTAGCACTTCGGTGGTCAGGGTGTAAATACTCCTTATCTGCCATCAGGCTCGTCAGGCAAATCATTGCTCTGAAGCAGGAGTGGTGAGGGCTGCGCTGCACTGAAATGGTCAGCTGCAGTAATGAAAACGGAGATAAACTGGAGAACATACCTCCTGAGCAGAAAGCATGTTTTCCAGTTCATCAGGATATAGTTAAAATTCATGGGACAGACCTTCAGCTTCTTTAAAGAAGTTAAAATAGTTGTAGGTAAGATGTAATTGCTTGGAATATGTTTTCGTTTTGAGCCATTTTAACTTTTTCTGGCGTGAATTACAAAAAATCCCACAAAAAAAACCCCTCCTCAGGGCCTGTCTAATTTTCTATTCTGTTTTAGTAGTTTGTTACTTCCAAGTTACAGAACAGTTTTTTTAGAATTTTTTACACTCGAAACCTTGTAATGGTAAAAGAATGATAAACCTAATTGTTGCTCTCAGGGACTGATGTCCTTCAAAAACCTTCAAGGTTTGAGAACTTGGACACAAGCCTTCAAATAAAGCAAAAACAGATGAAAAACTTACGATTTTTACCTTTGTTTTCACCATCACTCTGTCTTTTTTGTTCTGGTGGACTGAGATCTATTGATAAAATAATGTATTGCCACACTACTGGCTAGAGTATTACTAACAAGGAAATAGGAAATCTTCATGGGGCTGGTTTAAGATAAAATTAGGAGCACTTTATGCCATTGAAATAGAGTTAAAAGTCTGAATTGTCGTATTTATATAAGTACTTACTAAACTTTTTGTAACCGAGTACTGCACATGGAAGACTGTGCAAGAAATATTTTATAATCGCAACTGTAAAGCATTTATTTCATTTTAAAATCACTATAAGACTGCAATCATAGTACATCCAAGATAAAGAATTAGCAGCTAATGTCTCTCTGAAGCAAAGGGAGGTTAAGCTAAAGCTACTTGTTTTCCAGCTACCATTTCCACAGTGCATGGATCGGCTCCATGTTAGAACAGGGCTCAGCATTGCCTGTAGGCCCATGTGGCCTGTCAGCACGTACACTGAGATGAATTTCTCTTTCTCGCACAAGATTTTATAAGCGTCTTCAGGGTTTGCAGTAACTTTTTTCATTGCTGAAATATATTCAGCATATTCTTTTCATTTCAGAAGCAACTTTCTCTGTTTCTCCTCACAAATATAAGCTCTTAAATCAATACGAAGGAACTGTTGCAAGTTGATTAAGGAAAAAAAATGTAAATAAAATGTAGTTACACAATAAGTATACTTTCTGCTAGAGACAGTTGCATAAGCTCACCTTTCAAAATTGTACGGAAGTGCATAAGAATACTACAGATAGTACAAGTAAGTAGTATACATTAACACTGTCTAGTGCTTTCTAATAGACTATTTTACTGATGTGATCCCCATATTTGGAGCAATTTTTAGCTCCTCTACGTTAAATCATGAGACCAGAAACTTGTCACAACGTCTCTTAATAAAAAAGAAAATGCAAATGTCAAAATCACCTAAATATTTTCTTTTTAATGCAGCCTTATAGTTATTATGAAACAGTGATGCAGAGTTAGTTTCTTTTCCCCCACCTTTTCTCAGGAGCTAGTCTGTCTCTCAAGAGTAGTCCCATCGTCCTTTATAGGAAACGGCATGTTCTGACTCCTAATTCGATTGTTTGTCCATATCTAGGTTCAGCCTCAAGGGCTAATCAAACCGTTTGACTCCCATTAACACCATGCCTGCTATTGTGTGGTTTCTATGCCCCATCACATCAATACAGAAGCAGGTTGATTATAATGTTGTTTTCCAGAATCTGTGCAATCAGTGTTGGAGCTACTAAATGAAGCAGTTGCCTAGCAAACAATGAAGCAAAATCAATGCAAACCTGTTAAATGTTTTCATGTTACCAATCTGTGCATTTCTCTGAAAAGACACTCTTGCAAAAATATTTCAGTCAGTTCTAGGTTTTTAGTGTCAGATACTTGCCTTTGATGCCAAATGTCTTAAAATGACCATTGCACAAGGACATCTTATAGTATTGTATTTAAAGAATAATTATATTTTTTCATTCTTTATATCTAACCTTAGCTTCTTGTAATCAAAATGAAATTTTTCTTTTTTGATTAAGAGAATGAAGACTTTAATATTTAAAATTTAATTTCAAAGAGGTTTCCTAGAATTCTTTGTTTTAAAAGGGAAGTACTTCTCTCTGTAGAGAAGGTAGGAGGTAAAGGTATGTTTGTAGAGGAACACTCAACTTTTGTATCCTTTGTATCCATACTGTTTCTTTCAAATACCTTTGGAGAAGAGTATCTTCATGTTCTTTAAAAAAGGGGAGTTTCTGCTCTTTGAGAACAAATTCCTGTTGGGTGTATGCTTTTTTGGCTAATCAGGTCCCTAAATAATAGTCTTATTTTCATAATTCTTGCACGTTGTCAGTTAACAACCCTTACTACGTCATGAAGAGAAAAGAAACACAACAGTAGGGATACAGGTCTGCCTTTCTAATCCAGCATATGTTGTAAAAGGAATATAGAAGTCCAAGCACTATACTAGAAGTGATATGTGCTGGAATTTTTGTGGTAAGATATCATTATCTGTGGTACTTTTAATAACTGACACTTACGGAAGGAAGGCAAAGGTAATGTAGAAGTTCCACTAATTAGCCTGAGCATCTAAATTAATAAAATTAGCTATGAAAAAAGGATGCACATATCAGCTATATAGCTCTCAAAGCATTCTACATAGCAAAGACAAATTTATTACAGCTGAAGATTATCATGGTATTTTTTTGTGTCAGTGATGAGGTATATTTTGATTTCTCCTTAAAGGCAATTGTGAGGTGAAGGCTAATGATATCCTTTTCCCCTTGAAAACATACAGTAATCTACTTTATTGCCTACTTTACTCTTTCCATTAAAAGCTCCGTAGTTGCTGCAGCAAACATCATGACTTACACTGAGAGAGGAGAAATTGTGGAAATCAGCTCCAAATGAGGGATTAGGGTCAAAGACTATACAGAACCCTCACCAGCATTTCTGATCGCAGATCAGACAGGATTTCCTCTTTTTGAACACAAATCTAGCAAAATACTTACACATGGGAGATGAAGCCAAAAGTAGCCCATGTGTGTTGAAGTGCTTTGCTGGATCAGGACCAGAGAGGCTGGCCAACCTTTGGTTGCTACATTGATTTCATGCTAAGTGTCCATATGTTTATAGAGAAGTATTCTTCCTGGAATGCCTCAAAACTGTTTTACATTACAAGCTATATAGAAAGAAATTGCTTCAGCCAGTTCTGCAATATATTTGTGGTGTAGTACGCTGCAACGGTTAATAGAGCACAGCCGCGCTGTAAAATGGCTTACGACAAAGGCAGAAGAATGCTGAATCTAATTAAAAATGCAAGGGAACATGAAGCAGGCAGAGTATAATTACCTGAGCTGAAATTTAGCCAGGACATCAGAATTGAAAGCTTATGCTTAGGAAGCCTTCTGGACTTTCTTAAATGTTAGAGGTGAAGGGTATTTTTAAAGTATTTGCCTATACATGTTCACTTGAATATACATTGAATTTGCCCAATTCCCTTTTAGCATTAACATACTAATAAGCTACAAGTTAAGGGTTGCTTAACTGCATAATCTTTATATGGCAAGGAGTTATGCCTGCAGACAAGTTATTCACACCCGAAGTGTTATATTTCACATGGGGTATAGAACACAGCTGGAATGCAGGCTACCAAAACCTCATTATTAGAGTCTTGGCACAGAAATGACAGAAAATGTAAACAGAGATAGTATATACTCTTCAAAGACAATCCGACGTATGCACCCATATTTGTATTTCCTACATGTAGTGGAGACAACGGCTCTGGTCCAGAGCAGTGAGACTAACAAACACTTTGTTACGGATGTGTGGGTGGGTGCTGACTTGCTGATACCAGAGCGCTTGACCTTTCCATCCAGGAGCTCCCTCGCTGGCTTCCTCCTGATCGAGGAAGCAGGTTTGACTTTTGTGTTATGGTCAGAACAATGGGCTTGCTTCATTGTCCTGCTCTGGCTGTGGAGACAACATGGTGAGGTTCCTAGCAGGTACATCCCTGCTTACGTCTTTTGGGTAACTTATTATCCATTTTCCTATTTTCTGACTCTCCTTTTTGGTACTCTTGTACTTCCTTTTCTCCATCCCAGTCTCCTCCTAGACAAACAACATGCCTAATTAAAACAACATGCCACTAGAACCCCAGTGGTTCTAGTTGTGCTACACCTGTACCCAAGTCTCAGCCTTATATGACATAAATGATATTTAGGCATTGTTTTAGTCCCCTAAGCATCCCCAAGACTGTCCTCTAAGTGTCTGTGAACTCTGGCACAGACTGGCACACAACTCCCTGTGTAACCACCATCCTTCTCAGCACCGTCTTTAACTTCTGTCAGCTTCTCACACTGTTACCTGTCAGGTACAGCAATTTCTCATGTCTCGTCCAGTAGTCTTCCATGTCCTCTCCAGCTAGCATAACCCTGAGGGCCTAGCCAGCAGCCTAGCGAGTTGCCCACAGCCGTAACACACTTTCCATGGGACAAACACTGCTTGGTCCACTGGAGAAATAGAATTTATGAAGCTGATTGTAAGAGGTTCTTGTACAAGGAGATCATCTGGCAAAGATCTAATTCACAGTTCAGAAATAAGACCACAGACGTGAAATGCACAATTACTTTGTGTGAATGAAAATATTGAATGGAACTTGAATCTGCGTCTCTAAATAAATTTTATGGTAGTTTAATAGTAGAGAAAGAATGTAAAAAAAATTGGGGGGGGGCAGAAAAGATGCAACATCTGCAGTAATTACTCAATCTGATTTATATTCATAAGACCATTGTGAACAGATTTTTGGTGAGTGGCACCTACATCTAGGCTTCTGAACGTCACCTAAAAGCAGTGGGAGCGTGTGTCTTCAAAGAGGTTCAAGGAAAGGTCTCAAACAGATGGAGCAATTTGTAGGATGCTTGCAGAAGGTGACAACAGCTAGATAGGATTCAGAAAGATCTGATGGGATTCAAGTTAGAGATTTGGGGCATGGAGGAGAAAAGTGGATTGAAAACAGTATAAGGCCATGAGATGGACTGTGGTCATGGGCTAGGAATTTGGTTTAGAAAGCGTTGTGAGGTTCTGGATAGGAGAAGTTAAAAGATATATGTTAATGGCCAGGAGTCAGAGGTGGGCTAGTTTTTGAAAGCATGAAGGATTTGGGACTTTTATACAGCAGACGTTTAGATAGGTACCTATAAATATAACCCTAGTTTGGCATTCAGGATGTCCACACAAGACCATCTCGTCCCCTTCTCTCTCTAACACATGAGACCTCTAGGCAACCTGTTCCTCTTCACTCTCCTCTCCTCTGTCAGATACGTGGTAACCCTGCATATCCATTGACTTCAGTGGGAGGTGAGCATTTAAACATGTTTGCAAATCTTGAAGCCTCAGAACTAACTACTGTGACTTTCAAGATGAATGAGAGTTAATGTCATAATAACTCCTGTGACTTATTTCAGCCTTTTAATACTTAAAGGGGGCCTATAAGAAAGATGGGGAAAAACTTTTTAGCAGGGCCTGTTATGATAGGACAAGGGGTAATGGTTTTAAACTAAACGAGGGGAGGTTTAGACTAGATATAAGGAAGAAGTTTTTCACAACGAGGGTGGTGAAGCACTGGCACAGGTTCCCCAGAGAGGTGATAGAAGCCCCATCCCTGGAAACATTCAAGGTCAGGCTGGACGGGGCTCTGGGCAACCTGATCTAGTTGAGGATGTCCCTGCTTATTGCAGGTGGGGGTTGGACTAGATGACTTTTAAAGGTCCCTTCTAACCCAAACTGTTCTATGATTCTATGACTACCAATAATTAAGCATGAATTTTAAACTTCAGATCACAAAACCAGCCAATGAACTATTCGTAATCAATTTACAGATTAAAAAGAAGAAAGTAAGTTTCCTCTGTCCAGGTCTATTAAAACTAAAAAAAAAAAGTTTATTCAGGGAACTCGATATGAGCATATAGACCATCCAAGAGCAGGAAAAAAGAGTCAGTGATTCATTGTGACTCACTGTCTTAAAAATTTAATAGAATAAATGAATCTGCTTATTTACCTTTCTGTGTTTTTGGTTTTTTAAACAAATCTCTGTTTAGCAAATGAATGAACTGTCATACCACAAGAAAAATGAGATATTTGAACTTAAAATGTAAATTGAATCTGTCAAGTGTACGTGGTTTGTTTGATAGGTAGAAGATCTGCAAGGATTATTTAAATAAGCAATTATTCACTTAGGCAGAAGTATCTCTAGAAGTTCTTAGTTGGATTTTTTTAATAAAAGAAATAGAATGAGTTAAAAATATCTGCGGTACCTAAACTGTCTTTTAATTTGGTTGGGGTTTTTTTTGAGAGTGGCTCATAGAGAAATTTGAAGCTGCTATAAACCTGTATGTTCATGTTTCTAGCAACGCCTTTAGCCTGTGTTTTGCTCTGACAGTCCACGACATTGGGAACAGATGAGCATTTTGCGATATGAAACTCCCTCCTGTGTCCAGCCAGCAGAAAAGACTAGATCAACCAACTGTGACTTCCATCCACTGCCAAGGTCACTGATTTCGACCAATATGAAGGAGACAAGTAATTATTTTCAAATGTGAGTCTGTTGCATACAGAAAGGGTAAACTCACCAAGAGTCAGTGGAGCAGTGCTGTTTCCATTCATACTCCAGCAGCTCACATATGAGGAACTCAGCAGAAAGATGCCATAAAATTAAAAAAAATCAGTATTTCGGCAGAACAGCAGTGATACTCCTTCAGCTACAGGGAGGGTCACATTGCTGCTCAGCTGCATTCCCTTGATTTATATATTTTTCTTTTATCATGCATTGCTTTGCTTTAGGATTTGTACAGTTACAAGTAGAAGGAAAGAGACCATGATTCAGTCACTGATACTTTATGACAAGTGATTTATTTTCATTAATAGTCAAAGAAAACTTGGTTTTATTTACTTTTTAATTAAATTGAATCTTTCATGGGAATATCTTTTAGATTATCCAAATGAGTGTCAGCAAAAGAATTTTCTCACTCTATCTACATATGTAACTATTTTCTCTTGTTAATGTTCTCGTAAACATTGCAATCATTATTTTGTCTTTTGACTTGTACTTATTAAGTGAATATTGGATAAGAGCAGATGATTTAAGGAACTTGTACTGCACTTTTTTTTTTTTTTAATATGTGATTTTCCTGATGACAGTCCTTCTAGTAAATATCTTTTTTAGGTAGTTAGTTGAGACTTTGACTCCTACATCCAGGTTATATATTAGCAATTAATATATCCAGTAATTTATTAGAAATGTGTGTCGAGCCTTTTTTACTATTTTTTCCCCTACAGTGTTCCTGTAGAGTATGTAGTCTTGTATCTCTGATTAATACTCTCAAAATAGAAGTGTACTATGCTACAAAAGGAGAATTTAGTGGCAATTCCATTTCTGATATTGTGGTGTTCTTGGAAATGTGACTTTCCAAGCAAATTATGAACAGCTATGAAATGAATAGAGAGAATTCTTTAAATATTCGGTTCCTGGGCTGAGATGTCAGCTGGTTTGTATCAGTGCAGAAGTCCTGATGGTTAGAGAGTCAATGATTTAGATTGATGGTGGATTAGGTTCATTGTCCTTAACTGAGAGAAACATCTATAGGGCAATTATGCCATTAAAGATTTGTTGTAACTGGCAGGATGTAGGAAAGCTGTGCAAGCACTGTTCAGAAATAGTCAAGACATTAGTGTGTTATCATGACTTTCAGCCACACATCTGAAGCACAGCACCATACAGGCTGCTATGAAGAAAATTCCCAGCCAGACTCAGTACAAGGAGATAAGTTTTTACTTCAGGAACAGGAAGAGAACAAGTGAACTGTTGCAGAACTTCTCAAGTTTACCACCTTCTGCACAATCAGGCTCTTATCTACAATTCAAGGTAATTTTTCTCTTTGTCCTGATTTTGGTTGGGATAGAGTTAATTTTCTTCCTAGTAGCTGGTATAGTGCTGTGTTTTGGATTTAATACGAGAATAATGTTGATAATGTTGATAACACACTGATGTTTTAGTTGTTGCTAAGTAGTGCTTATGCTAAGTCAAGGACCTCTCACCTTCCCATGCTCTGCCAGCAAGGAGGTGCACAAGAAGCTGGGAGGGGGCACAGCCAGGACAGCTGACCCAAACTGGCCAAAAGGATATTCCATACCATGTGACACCATGCTCAGTTTATAAACTGGGGGAGTTAGCTGGGCTGCCATGATCGCTGCTCGGGGATGGGCTGGGCATCGGTCAGCGAATGGTGAGCAGTTGCACTGTGCATCACTTGTTTTGTGTATTCTATTATTATCATTATTATTATTATTCTCTCTTCCTTTTCTGTCCTATTAAACTGTCTTTATCTCAACCCACAAATTTTACTTTTTTTCCATTCTCCTCCTCATCCCACTGGGGGCAGGAGGGAGTGAGCGAGTGGCTGCGTGGTACTTAGTCGCTGGCTGGGGTTAAACCATGACACTCTTCCTCTCAGGCTTGTGTTTTAATGGTTGAGATCTGTTCCATTCACTATGGGGCACCACACTATCCTACATGGAGATCTGATTCTTAAGGGGCTGGAATTGCACTTTCATCTCTAGCTTTGACTCTTGCACTTAAACTCCATAGAGCATTTGGCTAGCATGAGGTATTTATTTCTTCTCTCCCTCTCTCTTCCTCTCTCTTTTTTTTTTTTTTTCAATTTACACTTTGAGTAAATGCAACTCTGCTTTGGATTCAACATTAGGGCAAAGATGTAAAAGGGAATACTTTCCTCAATCTGTGTTTCTGACTTTAGATGGGAAGAGGGCCAGCTGCTCAGAAGCTGCTTATCTACAGTCACTCGTGGTCTAAAAGTTCATGGCACACATTGCAACCTAAGACAATAAATCAGTTCTATGAGCCAATTATGGATTTTATGAAAGAAAAGCATAAGCAAGCAAATATTCGCTTAATGAGACGTATTTCTAAGCTAATATGCTACAGTTTTATTAGCTAATTAAAGATGAACAGTACAATGATCAAATAATGGGCACATTTGAAATTGAATCAATAAATCAGTCGGTTCCAATTATTCCATCACTAAATTATTGCATTGAGTAATCAGCTCAAGTTATGAGTTTGACATGGGAAGGAACTGCTCAGAGTTAGCTTTGTCTTGGAAGAATTTAAGATGGATCTAGTTTCCTTTCCATCCTAAAACCCATACAAATTCTTGTCAATACAATACTTATTCATTGTATTTTTTGGACTTAAACCTTAGGTGAGCACCTGAACTGGGACTAAGGAGGAACTTCTTACATTCATGGATGTGATGTAAAATCTTCTTTCACCTCCTGGATGCCTGAAAGTCTGTAGATAGCTGGTTTTGCTTTGAAAGTCCTATAGAAACATTGACAAGAATTACGTATGCACAGAACGGATGTTCTATGTAGAGGACTGAGCATTTAGCCTTCCTACCCACATCTAAGTATTCTATAGGATTAAAAATATGGGCTTTCTTATGCCTGTGGAAGAGTTAAATGTATGTCTTGCGTCTGCCATGGAAATGTTTTTCGTACTGGGCTCTCAAGAAGGCTGATGACATTGCTTCCTGTTTAGGCCATGACACTGTAAAAAAGAAGAATGTAAAATTCCTGGAAGAAAAAGAAAAGTCACAAAACAGTTGATCTGTGTTGTCCAGTAAATATGGTTTTGTCATTGCCCAGGGCAGGTAGCCCTGTGTTGTGGCTGGTTGTGCCAGGTCCCAGGGGTGGCTGGGCTGCCCTTGGCCTGAGCGGGGCTGAGCTGGGTTTACCAGGCGCCCCGTGGGCAAGTGCCTGTTGCCCGGCCTGTCTGAGCTCCGGCTCTGTGAGTGCCGCCGGGGAAGGGGCTGACGGCCCCAGGCAGTCCCTGACGGACAAACATCTCCTGGGGGCACGATGGCTGTGGAACAGCTTTCACCCCTCCCCTGGGAGCAGGGGGAAGGGAGCAGGTGGGGATGGGAAAACAAGTCCTAAATCAGAAGAGGAAGGGACCCCCACTAGGATCATCACACTCCTCCAGTGAATGGCTTGGGATGCTGGTGGCTCTCTGTGACACTCCTCACCCCGAAGTCTACTGAAAGAGGTTTTAAGGCTGAAGCTGTTGACCTCAAGACCCAGGATGAGCATAACCACCATAACTGCCCTAGAAAACAGTAGGCAATAGGAGGGCACTGTGCAACAGGTTTAAGAATGTCATCATTGAGGTTTTTCTGTATTAGATAATTTGGACTATTGGACTGCTGAAACACTAATTAGACTTTATGAAAAATTCATATATATAATATCTTCTCTTTTATCCAGAAAAGTGATGTTACACTTTTTGGTGTAACGTCAGCAATGAGGGAATGGGCTTGGAGTTCCTGACCTCATTACTGCTCATGTACTTTTGCATTAAGCCATTGTTAGGTGTAGTATAGAAATACCCTCTTCCCTATAAATATTTTGAACAATATAGCCTTTAACCCAGAGGAATCTAATGATCCATTCGGTGACAGTTTATTATATTAAAGTATTAAAGGTGTCATTTCTTCCCTCATACACACATCTCAGGAGTTAATTCTTACTTAATTTCCTCCAATATCTAGATATTTTAAATAATAACTCATTGAGAAATTAAATGCAACATTTATTATCTGTAAACCACAAGAGGCTTTCAGAGACTTGATTGCAATTGCTGCAAAATTTTAAGTATTTTGAAGTACAATAAGCATTGTTATATCAGAAATGTAATTTTATAAGTTTATTGGTTTGTTTCGCTTCTCAGTGAGATTGCAACATGATAAAATCATATGCACATTTAGTACTGTTACAAAAGAAAAATAAATGCGTGTGTGTGATCAGACCTGAAATAATAACTAATAATGCTCCTAACTAGAAGTTTAACTATTTGATTGAATTTCATGTTGTTATTCCTTTGATGATGGTCTTCATATTAAAATCCAGTTATATTTGCTGTATTCAGTTTACACTGCAGTTATTATATGTATACTGAATTACCCGGTAAAACAAATCATTGAAAATTATGCCTTTTTTTTTTTTTCATATTTGTTACTGTAGTATTATAATTCCGGTACAAGTTGTCCTGGTTTCACCTGGGATGGAGCTAATTTTCCTCCCAGTAGCTACTGTGCTTTGGATTTAGTATGGGATTTGGTATGTGAAGAATGTTGATAATTAATACACTGATGTTGTTAGTTGTTGCTAAGAGATCAAGGACTTTTTTTCAGCTTCCCAGGTTTTCCTAATGTGCAGGTGCAAAAAGCTGGGAGGGGTATAGCCAGTACAGTTGGCCCAAACTGGCCTAAGGAAGTATTCCATACCATAGACATCATGCCCAGTATATAAGTGGGGGTTGGCCGGTGGGCCAGGGCACCTTTCGTTCGTCCATGCTTTTGTTTGTTCGTTCATTTGGCTGTTTGTTCCCTCGCTCTCTCTCTCGGGAACTGGTGGTTCTGAGATCGCTACTGGGGAAATCGCTTTTCCGAGATCACTGCTCAGGATCATTCCGAGATCGCTCTCGGTTTCGCTCCGTGCTCACTGCTCAGGACGGGCTGTATCGGTCATCAAGTCATTGGGCGGTGAGAAATTGTGCATTGTTTGTTTTGTATATTCTATTGTCATTACATTTTATTGTTATTATTATCATTATTAATATGTAATATAATTATTATTATCTTTTTCTTTGCTGTCCTAGTAAACTGTCTTTATCTCAACCCATGAGCTTTCCTTTCTTTCCGATTCTCCTTCCCATCCCACTGGGGAAGAAGGAGGGGGAGTGAGCAAACAGCTGCGTAGTACTTAGTTACCAGCTGGGGTTAAGCCACAGCACAAGTACACCTATGGAAAATATAAAGGTTAAATTTGTCTCATATTCAGGGGAATATTTGCCTCTAAACATCTAAGTGATCTGATTCATCTCTTTTTTTCTGAGGCTTTGATTTGTTTCTGATGATATTTGATCTGGCATTTCCCTGGAACAGAATATTATTCCTTGTTTCTTGGGACAGCACGCATGCTGAGCATTCAAGAGTCATATCCTTAATCAATGCTTCAAGCAGCATGAAATTTTAAAAATAATAAGTATTTGGCTCAGGCTTATTTGGTCAAAGTCTTTTGTGTTCTGGGATGTATGACAAGCAGAGACTTTTAAAAAACAGAACAGGATTCTGGCTATCGAACATTTGTGAGAGGAACAAATTGTCGTAATTGTCTTAGATTGTTCAGCTTTCCTGTTCCTCCTCCACCCCCCACCCCCCGTTCATTACCATGCAACACATATTCTGAGTGTCTTCATACTCTGAGTTTTTCTGATTTTTTTTTCTTTGTATAACAACTTCATCTATAGAACCATCCAGATTTGTACATATTTATCCAGATTGCTGCACCTTTTTAATGCTTCCAATTAATTTTTAGCTAGAGAGAGCAAGTTTAATGGGAGTCCAACCCAGTGGTAGTTCATTTTGTATGTAAGGATTTAAATGTTGAGAAACCCCACTCAGTGCATTTCTCCTTCTCTTGTTTGCTTTCTTTTTTCTAGAAGTGCTTACAGAAAGAGAATTAGGTTGATTATGAACCACTTAAATGTACTTTAATTCCGGTTCAGAATGCAACATGAGTCTGTTGTTATGTCTTCTCTTAGCTAAAAAATTAATGAAAATATAAGTGAAAAGAATATTTTTAATACAGCTAATGTAAATATATGTAGCTAATGTAAATATATGTGTATATATATACAGGTATATAAAATAAGTGTATACAGCTAATATGTGTATAAGCATTTCTGTTACATATTTGACTAGAAAACCCTTTACAGAGCTTATTTCAGAAGACAGTCCCTCAAGGGGAAAGTTATTTATGGGTATTCTTGGACATTTCCTTTAAAAATCTTCTACTTCCTCCTGTCAGAATTAGGATACAACACAATATGAGGAATTTCTCTAACCTAATTCATCAGTTCCCTTCTGCCCACTACTGTGGAACCGTCCCAGATATCCCTGCTAAACCTCATACCAGCTCTAGCAGCCCACCAATCTCCATAGTCGTTTATGAAACCTGCTGCGTATTGTGTATCGTTTGGGGAAAACGGCAAATCAGATTTCATTAGAAATAGTATCAAAGCATCAGCCAAAACCTGATTAACTAATATTACTCTATATTTTATAGAAGCATCACTTTGGGAATAGCTTTCTCCTAAGTGTAATAAAAACTTAACTTGTCTATTGGGATAAATAAGGCCTACTGAAACACATGCAGTAGTAACTGGTAAGTAACTGCTCAGTGACATACTTCATGCTTTCTGACACTTCCAATTAGCATGGATCAGTAAAAAGAAAGGTGTTGGATCAGGCAGCTTCCAATGATGCATTAACAGTTGAAAATTAAATTTTGGTAGGTTTATTCATAAAAGAAATAAAGAGACTTAATGGCAGCTGCCACTTGCAAAAGGACCAATCATTCATGACTCAGCTGAGCACCCGAGACAGTTTTTGGTACAATTTGTTTGTTTGGTGGGAAGTTCATTTACGAATTTTTCATGCTGATCTAATTGATTTGCAAGAGGGCTAACAACCCTATTTCCTGCACCTGGTTTGACAATTGATACCATCTGGTTCATTGGATTAGCAGCTGTAGTTCACAACTTCTATCAATTCAAACATGTTTGACAAGAGTTCTGCATCTTTGGTCTCTTCCAATTCATTTCCATCTTTATATGCTGAAATCTGCAGAGCTTCTTCACTGCAAAGCAAGGTTTTCTTAATTTATAGCACAGAGATAATAGGATGATGATAATTATTATTCTAGTCTAGTTAGAGCTGAAAAAAGCATGCATAGTGCCTACAGCAAACACAAGGGGATGAATTAACATTGAGGGCCACATCTGCATCTTCAGTGGAGATGGAGGGTGCTCAGTATCTCAGAGGAGTAGAACATTCATCATGAAGAAAGTAAATATAATTATCGTATTTTAGAAATTAGTATCAGGTCTACATGATTCCTCGTTTAATGTCTCATCTGCTGTAACACAATGACTCCCTGACAGTTCAGTAAATGTTTCAATACGTCTCTTGTGATGTGGGAAACTGGGGTAAATTTAAACCTGTGGTGTCCTTCATATATACTCCATTTTAGAAGTAAGTGGAATCGCTCGAGGGACACACTACCCTGCTCTGGGGACATACCTAACTAGCAGGAGATCTTGCTTCTGTTCTCCATGTGCAATGCTGACGTCAGTTAACTTGTTGGTCTTAGACTTCCCAACCCCGCAGTATGTTGAGATACAGCCATGCAATGGTGGCCAATTAAATTGTGGTTTTGGAGTAGTAAAAATAAACTGATTAAAGGCTTTTTAGTGATTGCCATAGAATGATTTAATTGGGGTGGATTACTCACCAGCATAATTTGTGGTGAGCTATGGTTGATTATCCAAGAGCTGGAAAGAACATAATGGAGGGATGTATCACTGTAATTGTGCCCTGTTCTCATACCTTCTTTGCTAAACCTTCCACCTTCTCAGTCTCAAGAGAGAAAAACAATAAAACTCCCACAAAAAAAATAGACTTTTGTTTTAACTAGACTATTCTCACATTCTGATGTTAGCCAGATTTTGCTGAAAATCTGTATTTTCACTGGCTGAACATCACCACATAGGGCTTTTTTGGTCAATGGACTGCTAAGTTTTGTCTCACCAGCTGAGACCCTGCTTCTCTCACCGTATAATTTTATAACAGCTATATAAATGCTGATGAACCAGAGTCCTTTTCGAAATGGAGGGAGTTTCTGGCATACTGTTCTATATGAAGGTTCCCGAAGAGCGCAAATGAATATGCATGAAGGGCATATAGTATGCATGAACAGGTTGCTATTTCAAGATGTAGCTTTAACAAAGAAAACGAACCTACATCTTATTCATATTAATGTCCGTGATTTTTCAAATCTTGAAAATATCTCAGCCTATTTTACAAACTCGATATGCTCTTTAGGTGTCTCTATGATGATAAGGTATAACAAGAATCCCACCACTTGCTACCATGTGTACATGTACACAAAATTCCAATTCTAATATAGAAATATGTATTTGTGTATAGAAACTTTAACGGACACTGCCTTGGGCAGACACTAGGCTGAAAATACAGCAACAGAAGGTGTTGTGATAGAGAAAACAATGAGAAAACTGCAATAAGTATTTCAACCCTATCCATTTAGCTGGGATTATTATCATTTGTGCGGCAATACTAATGATCAGTTTTCGACATACAAAGTGTAGCTCAAATATTAACCAATTAAACCTACAATGTTTGATTAAAAATGATCTTGCTAAAGTATAAGGTGTTTTACATGACCCATTAGTTCATTAAAAAGATTTAAATTAATGTTTTCCAGTCACTGAAGAATAAATTTCTTAGCAGGGAAAGTTGCCAGAGCTGAAACCTTTGCAATATATGCTCTCCCAAAGAATAAAAAATTCAGGTCTTGTGAGTGCAGGTACCTAGCAACCTTTTTCTGCTCTTGCAGCTCACTGTCAACAGTCTGGTTTTTGGAAACATGTTAATTAGCAGTACTGCTATTTCCTGAGAGAGAAGGCTATCTTAACTGCCAGCTACTATCCAGAAAGCCATTGTTTCAGAACTATTTCAATTAGAAAAAATAAGATAAATGGAAACTCGAGTTTTCCCATGGTGTCTAGATATTTTTCCATTGCACAATTTTATAAATTGCAGCAGAAACATCTCAATTATAATTTGCATAGCTTATTAATAGCACTTTCTACAAATGTACATGTTTATTTTCCATATATTATAAACCCAATTAGGAGAGGGAGAATAGTATTTCACAGTTATAAGACTGACACATACAAACATTTTTATATATGTGTGCGCATATACGTATGATATACAAACATTTATTTACATAGGTGTATATATGTATACATGCATTTTTACATGTGGAGAAACAGAGGCTAATATTTAGCTTTTATTTGTTATGTAATTGGATAAAAAATAAGATTTGCTACCATTTTTATCTTAAATTTACTATATACTTACAGCAAAATTTGACCCACTAGGTTTAATGATGAATTATGAAAGTTTTTCTCAGGAAGAATAAAAACAGTTAGTGTAAAGATTAGCATTTAAAATCTCTTTAGCATTTCTTACTATAATTTTCCCTCTACTGTAAATTCTAAATTCATGCTTACCAAAACTGACAACAGCAATAAGATGTTTCTGAAGCAGTAGGCCTAGAGGAAAAGTATTAATTAGTATGAAATCACTCTTTATTTAATATATTTTGAAATGCAGAGATGCCTATCTCTGATAGAGAGAGCAGACATTCTGGTATATTTGCAAATGCAATGGGACTTTAACAGAACTTTGAAATCATAAGTTTCTTCCTCACATGAGATTAAGGATAAAATTTGGTTGACAGTGTTTCTTGCAGGGAAGTGCTGCTACTTTCCCCCTTCTACAAACATGTGAGAGGGGTACAGAGGAGTCCAAGGTCTATGCTGAAGTGATTTATTCAACCTGGGGTGAAGGGTAGTGTTCTAATCAAAATAGAAGGCTTGCTTTCAGTCAGATGTTTGTTACGTTCTGTAATTGGAAAGACATACACCAGTATCTGCCCAGAGTATAAATATACTCTAAGCACGTCAATAAGATTAAAATCTATGGGAGAAGTCAGTGGAAGAAAAATGGACGGATAAATTCAGAACACATAGTTTAGTCCAAGTATTCATAACAACTGCTGCGAGTGATGACAGAAATTTAGAGCAACAGTGTCGTGGTTTAACCCCAGCCAGCAACCAAATACCACGCAGCCGCTTGCTCACTCCCCCCACCTCCAATAATTTAACATATAGAATCATTTGCCCTGTATAAAATCAGAATACATTAATCAAACGTTCACTTCCCGTGCACATTCTGTAATGTTAATTTTAAACATGTTCTACTGTAAATATTCTTTTATGAAAACTTAGTCTACAGTATGCTTTCTGAAAGCAAACATAAGAATATATGAACAAACAAGTTTTATATACAGATGAATTTTCATGTCTTTTTTAAAATCTTCCCCTAGCTCTGGTAATAAATCTCTGTGTATAGTGATATCCCATCAGAACTTAATTCATACATGGTTGGTTTTGAAATTATTAAGACATTTTCTTTTCTCCTTTTTTTTTAAATAAAAACCTTTGGAACATAGCAAGGCGAGTGTGCTTTACTGCAATGTAATTAAAAACATATTAAGTTATCAAATTAATAACTAAACTAGCAGAACTGTTTTGGGAGCTGTGGATAAGTGTGCTGTACAATACCCTACTGAAATAATCTGAAAACTTTCAGTTAAATGAGATTACTGAGAAGCAGCAAAGTAATTTAATTTATTGTTTTAAGTCACATTCTGTCACATACTGTTATCTAGTAGTTATATTTAATTGTGTTCAAGATGCATTTGTAGAATTACATTTAAATAGGGTAAATAACTCCACAGAGCTGCAAACTATCATTTGTTTTTTACCTCCTTATTCTATCTACCTAGAGGGTAAATTTAGACAATTGTATAAAATGTCCAGTCAGTAGCTGAACATTAAGAGAACTCCTGAAAATGTCAATGAAGATTGTAAGGTCAAAATGTCCACTTTTCCTTTAACATTGATACATCAATTGAAAACAAAAGAATAAGAACATGTTAGGATATACATTTCTTTAACAATTTCCAAAACATTTCTTTATAAGAGGTTCTGAACAAACATAGGGGTCAAAAAAGCCTTCCAGGGTCCAATTACATTATAGACAGGTTAGATCTGCTGTTATAGTGATTTACCAACGAGAATTTCTGGGATTGCACAAAGAATGAAATTGCAATGAAGTTAGAGGTAGAGACCTGAGCCTCAATGAGTCTCATTTTATGTTACTATAGGATGGGAGTAATTGTATTAAGTCAGTACTGATCCATAAAAGGAACAGAGTAGGGACAATTTTTTATTTCTGGCCTCTTTTCATGTACTATGATCACAGATGCCAACTAAATCTTTCCTCTCCTCCCTCCTAACACATATATTTCCCCAGAAAATATTTTTTTAAAGAAGAGCCCTGTAAAAATGTTGGTCCCCTCAAGTGGCAGCAGAGGATACTGGAGCACATTGTCACCTGCTTCTGTTTCCTTTTCTTTGCTGAAGAGTCCAAGTGCTTCAGTAACATACAGGCTTGAAAATACTCCCACGTGTATTTTATTGCCACAAGTTGTCCTAGTAAAACCAGTGGAGCTAGTTATGCTGGAAATGTTAAGCAAATGTTTGCTGGATTGGTTCCCAAACAGCGTGGCTGATATTTGTCGTGTAAGGGTCATCTTCTCTAGAGAAAACTCTGTGTCTGTGTGTGTGCACACACAAAAGGGGGAGAGAGAGACTGAGAGAGACAGTGACATAGACACATGCTCAGCACAATCAAAAATGTGCTTTTTGCAGCATTGGACCATTGGACTTACCAATTTAGATCCTTCAGATTTTATACGCGCTCTCATAGATGTAACTTTAATAGTAATTAGGAATACAAGCTTAAAGGTTGTCAACGTTTTCAGGGGTTTGGAACTCTCAATGAGACAAACTTTAGCTCAGTTTAGGAAACAGCAAATACATCTATAAACTGTAAGTTTCACACACAATTACCCCTTTTTTTCAGAGATTGGACCTGAACAATCAACAGAAAAAAAGGTAATCATCACTCCCATTTGAAGGCTAAACTAATTTTGATTTGGATATTTTCTTTTTAAAGGGAAGACAAAACAACTGGCGGTAATGAGAAATTGATCAAATTCTAAAAGCATAAAGTGTTGTTGTTATCTCTTTGCTGAGTAAATCTCTTCTGGCCATATGTTCACACTTCAGCTGTGCAAAAGTACTTAACAGCAAAAGCATAAGCAAATCTATTAAAACATCGCTAATAAAGTCTAAAAGAGACAGTAATGATGATACAATTGGATTTAGGACTCAGTGCTGTTTGACATACCTCTGGCTTTCTGTACAGTTCTGTCTTCCCCAAGGGTGATGAGAGACTGTTTCAAATGTTGTTTCTGCCAGCTGTGCACTCTGCGAGTCTGAATCAAAACCCACTGACACCAACGTGCTTTGGTTTAAACCAAAGCCTGCACTGTTATTACTTTCAAACACTCAGAAATCATAGACTGACTCAATTTCTCTTCCAAATTATAAACTTTAATAACACTATCGTTAGGATTTTTAGAAAAGTAGTTCTGGTTCCACACTCTCTAAGATATACTTTTGACTGTGAAACAAAGTGATTTAGAACTGGTTCAAATAAAAAGGAGTTTTTTGCATGTCCATAAGCCTCATAAGCATTTCTGAGTTTGAATTTCAGGCAAAACACCAAGCTCTGAAAAAGTCTCAACAAACTTCAGGTTCTTGGCAATGCTATTTTTGGAAAATGACTTCAAATATGCATTGCAATTTCATTATGCAGGTATAGTTCGTAAGGATAAATGTTTCCAAAATGCAATATTCCTTGGACGTAGACAGGCTGAAGGAGTGAACTTCAGGAAATTCAACAAAGACAAAAGAAAAATTCTCTACCTGGGACGGAATAATTATAATTTTTTAGCAACACAGGCTGGGGACTAATCAGTTGGGAAGCAGCTCTGCTGAAATGGCCCTGGGAGTCTGGGCCAACAGCAAGCTGAGCATGAGCCAGCCAAGACAGCTCTGTCCTGGGCTGTACGAACAGCCAGTAGATTGAGCAAAGGGATTATCTTTGTCTACTCAGCACACTGCATGCTCCACTTCTGCTTCCCAGTACAAGAAAGATGTTGGTAAACTCGGACGAGTTCAATGGAGGGCCACCAAGACGTTTGGGGCTGGAGCACTTGCCATGTGAGGAAAAGCTGAGGGCCTGGGACTTGTTAAGCCTGGAGAAGAGAGAACTTTGGGAAGTCCAACAACTACCTGCCTGCCTGTACCTACAAAGAGGGTACCAAGGAGACCCAGAGAGACTCTTTACAGTGATACCTGGTGGGCGGACAAAAGAAAATGGGCATAAATTGAAGCAGGGTCATTCTGACTGGATATAAGGAAAAGATTTTCCACCCTGAGGGAAGTGAAGCATTTGAGCTGGCTGCAAGCCCATCTTTTCAAGCTCTGAGCAGCCTGGTTTGATGCTAGAGCTGACCCTGCTTTGGGCAGGAGGTTGGACTTAGAGGCCTCCTGAGGGCCCTTCCAGCCCAAGCAGCTCTTGGGGTCTGGACTTGTGCAGAATGCCGCAGAAGTGAAACTCCCCAGCATTGCCCAAAATACAGGTAGACATGCAATCTTTCAAAATTACTATTTGTTTCACTGTCTTAGAAAAAAAACGTAGACGCTTAGGAATTTTCCACTCAATTCATTATAGCCAAGATATTTCTAAAGTGCTGCTTCATTATGTGTTCCAATGCTTGGGCCGAGTCGTGCAGAACTATAAGATTTTTTGCTGGGACCAGAGGGAGCACTGGGTTGTAATAGACTGCCATTTCCCATTGAAAACTCATCTAAATCTTATACCATACAAAAATACTAATGAGAAATGGGGATTAAGCTGATAGTTAGGATTCAGTTGACATTTATGCAGTTGACACTCGTTATTATATTTATTGCAGTTTGGACTTTTTTGGTGGAAATTTCAGAGTTCTCCCATCCGAATCAGACTGGGATAATGCAGTTCATTCAGTTGTACAGTACTTCAAGACTGAATCTCTGTTTCTTGTAAACCTAATGTGACCTGCTATACTGCATCTGACATTTGTGAGCAATTCTCTGCAGGAGCCTTTAATGGTGTGAGTTTGTACTGACATAGAAACAGAAGCTACAGAACAAATATATATTATTTTATCCAGGGTAAATAGCAGAGGGAGCAAAGAATAATAATCCCTATATATATTTCTCCTTATCTACACTTCTGCATTTCAGTATTTCCTTGCATGGTTTTGTGAGTTTGCCTTGGCCACCCTACTTGCCCTCCCTTATTGCTTCTGGAGGAAACAGACTGTCTCAGCACGCTCTCAGCATGTTCCTTCTGTCTCCCTATGCCTTTTTGTGTGCCTGACAGCTTTCACTGATGCGTTGTGGGTGGTCCGATCTCCTCCCGTATCTTTAAAGTTTATGAGTTTTGACGTCATGCCAGGCTCGCGGGAGGCATGCAGTTCTCCTCCCTAACCTTGTTCCCTTGAGCATTTTTTCCTCACTGATTCAGTTCCTTTTTGCTTCTTCTGTACCAATCCCATTTAACCCCCTACAGTCAGACAGATTAGTGTCATGAAGATAACCTTACTTCTTTCCTGGAATTCATGCCAAACTACACGTTTATGCAATGTCTGATATTGTAAGGTCCAGACTTTTGTCAGAACATAATATATTAGAGAATAACCATTCCCTCCATATACATCCCATCAAATGGCAGAAGGATATTGGTTTTGTTTATGCACCTGTACACTTCAGAAATATTCTATGTAGCGTGCAGAAGCTATATACAACACGGAGGTATTATTGTGAAAGCAGTCAGTGTCTGTCCAGAGTCCAGCTTTATCAATTTCCCTTAAAAAAAGTGTTAACCAACTTTTACTTTATTCAAGTAGGAGGGGAAAGAAAAATGTGTTCTAAGCTGGGCACTAAGAGAAATCATTGTGGCAACATGGTGCACAGCAGAATAACGTACAAAAATATCTTGGTATGTATCTAAAATAGTCAAAGTGAAAATATCTAAAATGAAAATTTTCACATTATCAGGCTGTTTCTTTAAGCTAGCACAAGTGCCTACCACATTCCTATGAGAGAGACAAGTATCTGATCTTAGACGGCAGGGAGTAGCAGGTCCTATGTAAAAAATGTATGCTGACCCCTTGATCTGAAGTCAAACTTACTCACTGAGTATGGAACTGGACTCCAGAGAGAAGATACCTTCACTTGCAGGAACTGTTGTGGGATGGCTGTGGGTGCTCCCGTGTGGCACCTGGGACTCGCCCTGCTGAATTACAGGTGGGCTGCTCTACCTCAGGTAACAGCAGCAATGCAGCTTTGAAAGAACTCTGCTCCTTTAGGGAACTGGGACCGACCACCTGCAATTAGTGTGTCTGGAGAATGTACTTCTGCATGGTTTTGCCTCCACCTTCCCTAAGCATCACAATCACTTCATTACAGAGAAAGTCTATTTACTCATCAGATGTTCTTACTCACCATTACGATCACCTTCAGGTTTTGCCAGATTGGTGTGAAGCTGACGCAGATGTGAGCAAGAGTCTAGCCCGCGCACTTTCACTACAAAAAGTAATTGTGGCATTTGTCTTACAAGGTTAAGAGGTCCTGAAAATGAAGTATTGAAGGAAAAATGCAAATACTGGCACTGCAAGATGAGAAATAATTTGAATTGTAAGTGGGACTGAGATGCTGACCTCAGAGATCAAGAGGTCAAGTGAACTAAAATCTTTGGATAGCTGGTTCATAACAACGTCTCTAAGTGGCTTTTTGAGGCTCCTCAAAATTAAACAGCAAGACTTAACTGTCAGACAGAAATCTACAAGAGCACTAGAGGGACATCTTTTTTATCAAAAATGCCCACAAAAACCTGGCAGCACAGATGCTAGGAGACTTTTACCCACAAAGAAATATTTTGGCAGAATATATGAAAATCACCACAAACAAAAAAGTTAGATTTACTTAGTTGTAATGTTAAGATACGAAATGGAGTTATATTTGGTACAGTTTGCCATGGACTAACACTTAGGAATTCCTGTTCAAACACCAGGTTATTGTTAATTTTGTTTTAGGCCAACTCAGCTTAGAAAAAGTTTAGTGTCTGAGTCCAACCCTGGACCCGTTAGGGACAGTGCCAGATTCAATGCTCTGGGCCATCCCCTTTCTTGGGATATGGGAATCCAAGTTCAGTTGTTGCAGATGAAGGCTGGACTTCATAAGCAACCTTAGACTCATGGGTTGACTGTCTTTTCTTTTTTTTTTTTTTTCCAAGCAGTCAAGTGTAGCTCTAGATGAGGTTTTATGTCTAATTTTACACCACTAAAGAAAATACCAGAGAAAAGAAGCAAAAAGTTTAGCAAAGAATAAGCTTTCCCCTTAAGCTTCACAGGGGAAATAGAAATCCTTTCAAGACACCTCTTTGCTAGAGTGGTCCTTGTAGCCACCAAGTAGCTCTGCTACTGTCTCTGTACACCCATTTCACCCACCCCACATGTCTCACCCATTCTTGGACTTCTGCTGTAACATTTTCTCCTTTCACCGAGCAATCACCTCTTTATACCAGTGTAGTAATATTAACATTGAAACTATAATATGTACATATACCAGTACCTCCTCTCCCTACCCTAACTCACAGCACATTTGATCCATCTTTTTATAAACTGTTCTGGTAGAATTGATGTCTGTTAAAGCAGATATTTTGTCTAGTAAAAACCATTCTGAACTGTGAGCAGTCATTACTTCAAGTAGCTCACTAAAAGCATGTAATTTTCCCAGCACATGCAAATAAACATCGTTAGCAATTGTATTTTTTTTCCCCATAAGTATTCTACCTGTATTGGCTAGGCTTATTTTCTGCATTCTTGTAAAAACACAGAGGCAGCAGCTGTGTATGTGTAAGAGGCTGAGGCAGACATAAAGGTCAGTGTATGAGGGTTATATCTCATGCATTTTCAGAAGTTCTTTGCATTGCTATTAATTTCTTCTTGTTCAGGGGAAAAAAAAAAAAAAAGAACCTAGGAACCCCCCAAGTTTTAATGTTTTCAAAATAACAGGGTCATGCAAAAACAGTGATTGACGTGAATTTTTAAGTTGACAAGCTGTAAATTCTTTCGTCTAAAAGTTCCAAAGGTGTTGTCACTGTCATTGACTTACTTTATAATGGTGTGAAAATGGATGAAGACAATACATGAGGAGCAGAGCATCATAAATCTTCATTCAGAAATCTCTTCTATCTCCCAGTATAACAAGAAAAATGAAATGAACAGATTGCATACAACTAGGCAGAGGTGTATTACTTCACAAAATTAAATGATCAGCATGGTATTATGTCAGTTCATGTTGTTGCAATTCACAGAATACTTTCAAAATGAACAGGAGTGCCATTGATAAAGTATTGTGTTAAATTTCCCTATGCTTACAAGGATGTCTATGCAAAGATCAAATTACGTACCTTGCATCCTTTTCATGAAAACGGAAGCTGATTTATGACTCCTTTTTCACGAAAAAATGTGTGAAAAATCTTCTACAATGGAGTAAGTAATTAGCCTGGTTGGGTTAAGTGTGTTCTGTAGTGGCATCCTGTCATGGAGAGCTCTGTAATTGAATAAAGTCCTATTAACTTTACTGCATCATTCAAAAAATAAATAGATCCTACAGTGACTATAGAACCTAACCATGTACTGCATTTATTTCATTAACAAGACTATTCCTGTGAGAAAAAGAAAGCAGAAGCCCACACATGAACTACGCAATGTCTAAAGAAAAGTAACCGTTGCCCGAATTCTGCAAGCCTAAGGGGGTGTCTTCAGGAAACAAAGGCATCATATGCTGATTTGAGATCAGCTCTTAATTTAGGGAGTTTCCAAGCTGCTTTCATTATATAGCAGGTAGATTTTAAATGGAACAACTTGATGAATTGTAAACTTACAATTTGTTGGAGGAGATTTGAACAATGACTCCAACTCTTGCATTGTTTTTATCACACAACAAAAGCTCCATCAGCTGATTCCACTGGGCCCAATGGACATAAAGAAGAAAAGAGACAAAGGGAAAAGTGCCATCTGAATCTTCAAATGCATAAAAGGCCAAGAATAATTTTGCTTCAAAGTGACTAACACCTTCAAAATACAACACTAGCGTATATGACTATATTAGTCCCTTGAGGAATTCAGCTGTGGTTCCAATCACATTTTTGAGCTTCAGAAGTTCCTCGTGGGACACTGTATTTCCACTGTACAAAGGAATCAGGTAGAGTATTGTCCTGGTTTAGGCCAGGACGGAGCTAGTCTTGTTTTCAGCAGCTCCTGTGTTTTGGCTTTAGGGTGAGAAGAACGGTGATAGCACACTGATGTTGCTGGTTGCTGCTGAACCACCAAGGACATTTTGCTGTTTTCCAGGTTTTGCTAATGTGCAGATGCAAAACTTGGGAGGGGTAGAGACAGGATAGTTGATCCAAACTGGCCAAAGAGAGTATTCCATACCATAGACGTCATGCTTGATATAAGCGAGGGTCAGTCGGTGGGCCACTAGATCTCTTAGGTCTTTTTGGCTTTTGAGGCTTTTAGACCTTTAACTTGCCTTAATCCTTAAGCTTCCCTTCCGGTTGCTTTTTGTTTCCCTATTTTTACCTTTTTGTTTTTCGCTCATTTGGCTGTTTGTTCCCTCGCCTGCTTTCCCTGGAACTTGCTGTTCTGGGATAGCTGGGGGGCGGGGAATACCCCTGCTCCCTGCCTGCTGCTCGGGACGGGCTGTATCGGTCGTCGGGTGGTGAGAAATTGTGTATCATTTGTTTTATATATTCTATTATCCTTGTATATATTATCATTATTATCATTATTTATATATTTTCATATTTTTCCTTTGCTGTCCTGGTGAGCTGTTTTTATCTCAACCCGCGAGTTTTCCTTTCTCTCCAATTCTCCTCCCCACCCCAGTGGGGAGGGGGGGAGTGAGCGAGCGGCTGCGTGGTATTGGGTTACAATTTGGGGTTAAACCACGACAGTCCTTTTTGGTGCCCAACGTGGGGCACGAGAGGGGTCCGGCCAGCTCAGCTGAGAGAGCATCAGACAGAGGGTCCAGGGTTTAAAGCCCCTGATCAGGCTCAAAGGGTTGAGATAACAACAGACTTGACCAGAGTGTGTTAAAACAACTTGCTGTAAGCATCCGTTGTATTACTTTAATTGCCGCTGGTCACAATGTTGTTTGAATTGTTTACAGAGTGCTTCTCAGAGCTGTATCGTGTATCACCTTACTGTATGCTGGTTGTCACTGTTTATGCGTGGTTTGTTACCTCTGGCCTTTGGATTAGGTTTATTGCTTCGATGTGTGGTTTAGCACTGGCTTATGGCATGGTAAAATCATTGGTGTTTAGACCAGTTTACTACCTGTATTCATATACGTTGGGGGGAGGCGATGTGCAGAACGAAGCGGCACCAACAGTTACAGCTTCGTACTTCGGGACCAATCTGGTGGGGACTATCAGTAATTATTCCTTTATCTTTTCCTTCCCGTGGGGTCAACAGGGGGAAACTTCCTCCTTTGCTTTCTCTCTCCCCTCCTGGGTAAAAATGCCTTCCTTTGATTTCTCGTGGCCCTCCTGGTTAGTTACGGGAGTTTCTGAAAACTTGGAGTACTTTTGGGATGTTCGGACCGGCTTGCCACTCCTAGTACTAGGAATACAGTTGTGTCAAATCTTGCTTAAGGTCAGAAGCCGGTGCAGGCGTAGGCGCAGGGCCATCCCAGCTCCCTGCTACAGCCCCCGCGGCCGCGCCGTTCCCCGCCACGGGCGCCGCGGCCGCCCCACGCTCCGCTACGTGTACCGGGGCTGCTCCGCTCCTCACCACACGGGCACCGCGGCTGCCCCGGCCCCGACCCCCGCCGCAGGCACCGCGGCCGCCCCAGGGCCCGCCAGGGCCCCCGCGACCGTCCCAGCCCCCGCTGCGGCCCCCGCGGCCGCGCCACCCCCCGCCATGGGCTCTGCAGCCGCTACACCCCCCGCCGTAGGCACCGCGGCCGCTCCACCCCCTGCTCCGGCCGCTGCGGCCGCGCCAGCCCCCGCCATGGCCGCTCCAGCCCCCGCCACGGCCACCGCGGCCGCTCCACCCCCTGCTACGGGCATCGCGGCTGCTCCAGCCCCCGCTGCGGCTGTGCCAGCCCCCGCCGCCGCTGCTACACCCCCCGCCGCGGCCACCGCTGCTGCCTCAATCGCTGCTACGGGCCATGGGCGCTGCAGCTGCTGCACCCCCGCGGCCCTTCCAACCCCTGCCGTGGGCACCGCGGCCGTTCAAGCCCCAGCTATGAGCACCGTGGCTGCTGTGACAGGCACTGCAGATCCACCCGTGCCGTTATCAGTTGCCCCTATACAAAAGAAGAAAAGCACAAAGAAATCAGCTCGCGTCCCGAAAGATGAGGATGAACCAGGGACATCACACGAACAGGGAGAGGTGGAAGCAGAGATAATCACCCGACCCCTGTCCCTGACTGAGCTGCGAGATATCCGAAAAGATTACAGCCGTAATCAAGGTGAGCAGCTCGTCACCTGGCTGCTCCGATGCTGGGACAACGGGGCCAGTAGCCTGGAACTAGAGGGCAGGGAAGCCAGGCAGCTGGGATCCTTGTCTAAGGAAGCAGCCATTGACAGGGCGATTGGAAGAGAGCCAGAAGCCTGCAGTCTCTGGAGGAGACTCCTGTCAGGTGTAAGGGACAGGTATTTCTTTAAGGAAGACATTATATGCCACCCAAAGAAGTGGACAAGTATGGAGGGAGGTATTCAGTTTCTGAGGGAATTAGCTGTGCGGGAATTGATTTACCATGACCTGGATGACCTGCAGACACCCGTAGATCCAGATGAGGTCCAATGTACCCGAACCATGTGGCGGAAGTTTTTACATAGTGCACCATCATCGTATGCCAACTCATTGGCAACAATGAGTTGGAAAGACGATGAGGCACCAGTGGTGCGTGCAGTGGCTAACCAACTCCGGCAGTATGAGGACAATATCTCTTCCTCCATACGGGCCTGTGTCTCGGCTGTGGAAAAACTGGCCGAAAGAATGTGCCAGGAGTTTCGGCAACTCAAAGAGGAAAGGTCCTACTTGCCACCTGCACGGACCAGAATCTCAGCTGTTAGGAGAAAATTTTCCCCTGCTCAAGAGAGACGGTACACACGGCGAGGTACCCTGTGGTTTTACCTCCGTGACCATGGAGAGGACATGAGAAAGTGGGATGGAAAACCCACCTCGACCCTAGAGGCAAGGGTACATGAGTTGAAAAAGAAAACAGCTACAAATAAGGGTTCTTCCAGGAAAAGTGCTGCTCCAGTCTCCAGTGGGCCGTTCCCCAGATGGGGTAGAAGGGCTTCTGATTCGTACTTACAAGAAATGAGAAACAGGGATGAGATTCAACCCCATGTGTCCCACACGAACCCGTTGGTTGATAGCAGGTATTATAATCAGAATTAGAGGGGCCCTGCCTCCAGCCAGGTGGAGGAGAGGGACAACCGAGTTTACTGGACTGTGTGGATTCGATGGCCTGGCACATCAGCGCCCCAGAAGTACAAGGCTCTAGTGGACACTGGTGCGCAGTGCACCCTAATGCCATCAAACTATACAGGGGCTGAACGCATTTCTATTTCTGGAGTAACAGGGGGGTCCCAAGAGTTAACTTTACTGGAGGCCGAAGTGAGCCTAACTGGGAACAAGTGGCAAAAGCACCCCGTTGTGACTGGCCCAGATGCTCTGTGCATCCTTGGCGTAGACTACCTCAGGAGAGGGTATTTCAAGGACCCAAAAGGGTACCGGTGGGCTTTTGGTATAGCTGCTGTAGAGACAGAGGACATTAAGCAGCTGTCCACCTTGCCCGGTCTTTCAGAGGATCCTTCTGTTGTGGGGTTGCTGAGGGTCAAAGAGCAACAGGTACCAATTGCTACCACAACGGTGCACCGACGGCAATATCGCACCAACTGAGACTCCCTGACCCCCATCCATAAACTGATTCGTCGACTGGAAAGCCAGGGAGTGATCAGCAAGACTCGCTCACCCTTTAACAGTCCTATATGGCCAGTGCGGAAATCTAACGGAGAATGGAGATTGACAGTGGACTATCGTGGCCTGAATGAAGTCACGCCACCACTGAGCGCTGCCGTGCCGGACATGCTAGAACTTCAGTACGAACTGGAGTCCAAGGCAGCCAAGTGGTATGCCAACATTGACATTGCTAATGCGTTTTTCTCAATTCCTTTGGCAGCAGAGTGCAGGCCACAATTTGCTTTCACCTGGAGGGGCGTCCAATACACCTGGAATCGACTGCCCCAGGGGTGGAAACACAGCCCCACCATTTGCCATGGACTGATCCAGACTGCACTGGAAAAGGGTGAAGCTCCGGAACACCTGCAATACATTGATGACATCATTGTGTGGGGCAACACAGCAGCAGAAGTTTTTGAGAAAGGAGAGAAAATAATTCAAATCCTTCTGAGAGCTGGTTTTGCCATAAAGCGAGGTAAGGTCAAAGGACCTGCACAAGAGATCCAGTTCCTAGGAATAAAATGGCAAGATGGACGTCATCAGATCCCAATGGATGTGATCAACAAGATAACAGCAATGTCCCCACCAACTAACAAAAAGGAGACACAAGCTTTCTTAGGCGTTGTGGGTTTCTGGAGAATGCATATTCCAAATTACAGTTCTATTGTAAGCCCTCTCTATCACGTGACCCGGAACAAGAACGATTTTAAATGGGGCCCTGAGCAACGACAAGCCTTTGAACAAATTAAACAGGAGATAGTTCATGCAGTAGCCCTTGGACCAGTCCGGGCAGGGCAAGATGTTAAAAATGTGCTCTACACCGCAGCCGGGGAGAACGGCCCTACCTGGAGCCTCTGGCAGAGAGCACCAGGGGAGACTCGAGGTCGACCCCTGGGGTTTTGGAGCCGGGGATACAGAGGATCTGAGGCCCGCTACTCTCCAACTGAAAAAGAGATCTTGGCAGCATATGAAGGGGTTTGAGCTGCTTCAGAAGTGATCGGCACTGAAGCACAGCTCCTCCTGGCACCCCGACTGCCGGTGCTGGGCTGGATGTTCAAAGGGAGAGTTCCCTCTACACATCATGCCACCGATGCCACATGGAGTAAGTGGGTTGCACTGATCACACAACGAGCTCGAATAGGAAACCCCAGTCGCCCAGGAATCGTGGAAGTGATCACAGACTGGCCAGAAGGCAAAGATTTTGGAATGTCACCAGAGGAGGAGGTGACGCGTGCTGAAGAGGCCCCACCGTATAATAAACTGCCAGAAGATGAAAAGCAATATGCCCTGTTCACTGATGGATCCTGCCGTATTGTAGGAAAACATCGAAGATGGAAAGCTGCTGTATGGAGTCCTACACGAAGAGTTGCGGAAGCCACTGAAGGACAAGGTGAATCAAGTCAGTTTGCAGAGGTGAAAGCCATCCAGCTGGCTTTAGATATTGCTGAGCAAGAAAAGTGGCCAAAGCTCTACCTCTACACCGACTCCTGGATGGTAGCGAATGCTCTGTGGGGGTGGTTACAACAATGGAAACAGAACAACTGGCAGCGCCGAGGTAAACCTATTTGGGCTGCCGAACTGTGGCAAGATATTGCTGCCCGGGTAGAGAAGCTTGTTGTAAAGGTACGTCACGTAGATGCTCATGTACCCAAGAGTCGAGCCACCGAGGAACATCAAAACAACCAGCAAGTGGATCAGGCTGCTAAAATTGAAGTGGCTGAAGTGGACTTGGACTGGCAACGTAAGGGTGAACTATTCCTAGCTTGGTGGGCCCATGACACCTCAGGCCACCAAGGAAGAGATGCAACATACAGATGGGCTCGTGATCGAGGGGTGGACTTGACTATGGACACTATTGCACAAGTTATTCATGAGTGTGAAACATGCGCCGCAATCAAGCAAGCCAAGCGATTAAAGCCTCTTTGGTATGGAGGACGATGGCTGAAATACAAATATGGGGAGGCCTGGCAGATTGACTATATCACACTCCCACAAACCCGCCAAGGCAAGCGCCATGTGCTTACAATGGTGGAAGCAACCACTGGATGGCTGGAAACATATCCTGTGCCCCATGCCACCGCCCGGAACACCATCCTGGGCCTTGAAAAGCAAGTCTTATGGCGACATGGCACCCCAGAAAGAATTGAGTCAGACAACGGGACTCATTTCCGAAACAACCTCATAGACACCTGGGCCAAAGAGCATGGCATTGAGTGGGTGTATCACATCCCCTATCATGCACCAGCCTCCGGGAAAATCGAATGGTACAATGGACTACTGAAAACTACACTGAAAGCAATGGGTGGTGGAACCTTCAAAAACTGGGACACGTATTTAGCAAAAGCCACTTGGTTAGTCAACACTAGAGGATCCACCAATCGGGCTGGCCCTGCCCAGTCAAAACCTTTACGTACTGTAGAAGGGGATAAAGTTCCTGTGGTGCATGTAAAAAACATGCTGGGGAAGACAGTCTGGGTTATTCCTGCCTCAGGCAAAGGCAAACCCATCCGTGGGATTGCTTTCGCTCAAGGGCCTGGATGCACTTGGTGGGTAATGCAGGAGGATGGAGAAGTCCGATGTGTACCTCATGGAGATCTGATTTTAGGTGAAAATAGCCAATAGGCTGAACTGTATGATGTTAATTGCTATAATATACTGCATATAATCATTTATATTATGTATATATTGTATATAATCATGTATATAATCATTTCTATAGTTGTGTTCTATATCAAAGGTATTACAGCAAGAATCACCCGACTCAATGAAGAGTGAACTCTGATGAAACCGAGCAAAGTGCAGCAGTGATGGACTGACTTCAACAACTGGCGCACAGTCGAGATCAACACCTTCGACCTGCCGACTGCGGACAAGCTACACCAGCCGTGCCAGATACACCAGCTGTAAGTTCCAGATGCAGCATGCAACAATCCGACACCGCACACCATCCCTCCTGCCCTGAGAGACTCTTAAGACAGATGCAACCCAGGATCGTGGACTAAATGAACTCAATAGACATTTTGGAGGGATGGTCCATAGACCAAGGGAATGGTATCTGTGTGTATATATTAAAGACAAAGTGGCAGTGATTAACTGGAAAGTGAGAGACCTGAGCATAACGTAAATGGTATGGAATAAGGGGTGGATACTGTTCTGGTTTAGGCCAGGACGGAGCTAGGTTTTTTTTCAGCAGCTCCTGTGTTTTGGCTTTAGTGTGAGAAGAACGGTGATAGCACACTGATGTTGCTGGTTGCTGCTGAACCACCAAGGACATTTTGCTGTTTTCCAGGTTTTGCTAACGTGCAGATGCAAAACTTGGGAGGGGTAGAGCCAGAATAGTTGATCCAAACTGGCCAAAGAGAGTATTCCATACCATAGACGTCATGCTTGATATAAGCGAGGGTCAGTCGGTGGGCCATTAGATCTCTTAGGTCTTTTTGGCTTTTGAGGCTTTTAGACCCTTAACTTGCCTTAATCCTTAAGCTTCCCTTCCGGTTGCTTTTTGTTTCCCTATTTTTACCTTTTTGTTTTTCGCTCATTTGGCTGTTTGTTCCCTCGCCTGCTTTCCCTGGAACTTGCTGTTCTGGGATAGCTGGGGGGGGATACCCCTGCTCCCTGCCTGCTGCTCGGGACGGGCTGTATCGGTCGTCGGGTGGTGAGAAATTGTGTATCGTTTGTTTTATATATTCTATTATCCTTGTATATATTATCATTATTATTATTAATATATTTTCATATTTTTCCTTTGCTGTCCTGGTGAGCTGTTTTTATCTCAGCCCTCGAGTTGTCCTTTCTCTCCAATTCTCCTCCCCACCCCAGTGGGGAGGGGGGGAGTGAGCGAGCGGCTGCGTGGTATTGGGTTACAATTTGGGGTTAAACCATGACAAGTATGAAGGGTACAGTTAGACAGCTGACCCAACATGTTTGATGAACACAAAAGTAAATTATATGTTGACATTAATGAATAATGCAAGTAATTGAAAGTAAGAGGCCTCACAGAGAAGAAAAGTCTAACACAGACAAAGAATTCTATGAAATATACAAGAATGGATACATATACTGTCTGACCTCAAAATAAGGAATGTGGTAGTTAAAACATTCAGAACTTTCACTTTAAAATCACTATATGATCTTAAAGGAGGAAGAGTTCATGAAAGCAGGCATATATGGACTTATTAAATTAAAAAATCTGAAGGAATTATTTCACTTCCCAAAGCCAGTGAAGAAACTTATTAATTAGATTTTAGACACCACTAATTTTTTCCCAAAGTCTGGAAACCTCTTCTTACTCACAATCCCTTTAAAGCATTTCTGTCCCTCCTCCCTCTGCCCTTTCTTCTTTCTGTTCCCCCACTCCCTTGCTTCCCCATACACAGATGTATGTCAAGGGATAAAGAAAGAAGAGGAGAGGGAGGGTCCATGGTTCAAAGGGATTTATTCTGAAATGTCAACATTTTGGACTCAGAGTCTCCTTCTCCCATTCTCTCCTCCTTTAATTACCAATTCAAGTTCCTAACTGGTTTTTTATGCAATTTTTTTTTTTTTTTTAAAAAAAGACCTTTAATTAGAAACTTTGATTATATTTTATTTCCTCATTATTCTCTCTTAGAATATTTTTAGAGAGAAAATTATTTCTCTCTCAGAAATTATCCCTACTTATTTCTACTTCAAAAAGAGCATTGAAGAGTAAATTCCTAGTTTATGACTTTTTCCTTCAGACTTCTCTTAATGTTTGGTTTCTTCATGGAAGACCCCACACCTTATTCTTTTTCCCGAAGTGCCTGGCTCAAAAGGGGCAATATTACCTGTTTGATGGACCTTAAGCTACATATTTCTTTATTTCCCCTTACCTTTCCTGCTTTTCCTTTTACGGTATTCAAATTTTCTGTTTCTACTCTTCCATTTGGTCACAATGATTCTTAGATTCCTTGAAGACCTTCATTATATTAGAGGTTTTAAATAGCTGGATAATATACTGAACTGATTTAGCTCGGATGATGAACTACTCAAGAGTGAAGAAAATTCTTGCTTAATTTCAAACTGACATATATTTTAACAGAAGGGAGAAAAGACTAATGTGTTGTTATTTCACATAACATTGATACAATATAATGACTGGAACATCAGCTACAGCAGATAGGTCTTCACTGAAGAAATTATTGTCTGACTGTAAATCTTTCCTTAAAGTTGCTTCATGTGGAAATTATCTTAGATAAAAGGCTGAAAGCAGCTATTTTGTATTCTTGAATAGGTGGAATATTTCTGTATCATTTCTGTCTTATCAATTTCAGTTCCTTCTGTTTTCCACCCTCATCTTGCTAGGCCTTTTCAAAACATAGGTGAGTTTAAATTTCTTTGGTATATTATATCTGCATGGTCTTTAATTTGTTCTCCCTTTGAACTAGTAAAGTTTCCCATCCCCGCAAGAGACAGTTATCAGACTTTTAAGAAACATGACTTATGGATTTATTACTTGCCAATACTTAGAAAGAGTGTTCTGCTTGTCTGTATGAAATTTTTAATTGGAACAAATTTTAGAGCTGAACAAAGTTTACTTCAAATTAATAAAATTATTATTATATAAGATTTGTCTGGTCCCTAAGGACAATGGACAGTAACTTAAAATATTACTATTACTATTCATAAAATATTCAAATGAGATGTTTGAACTGCAGAAATACAATTGTTGGACAGCTGCTCACTGGAAGTAGCAATGATCATTAATAATGAACAAAAGGACAAAGTTCTATCTTGTGATGTAAAGGTTCAAGTTTGTTCTAATGAGGACATTTTAATTCAGAAGGTAAAGTGAAAATGCATAATGTGAAAAGCATAATGGAAATAGAACAGCAATGAATAACAGTACAAAATACACCACATGCAGTATCTTAAAAAAAAAAAGAAGATAATCCATTTCAGAGATAATTTAAGAAATGCCCTTAAATTAAATACAATTCTGGTTAAACTATTTTTTCTCATGGTTTGTATAGAATCTTGTCACAGAACAAACTAAGTCTGAATCCATAAAAATCTACCCTTGTAGAACAGAGGCCATTGCACAAGTCCTTTTGCATCATTTAAGCTCTATTTAAGATCAAGCAGTTAAGAGTCATTTTGGATAAACCCTCAGTAGCAACTCCATAAATGGAACAATTTTAGCAGATGTGCATATGTACACCCCAAGGGAACCAATACCTCAGCTGCCAGGGGCTGACACCCCACCCAAAAGGGGTTTTGAGGTGAATACAAAAGCTCAAACAACATTTACAACAAATTAAAAAGTTAGGTTTCTAGGCTGAGATGCTACATGACCAGACATTGAGTAGACAGCTGTCATGCAACATACAAAGCAGCTGAGGATCAAGAAGTACCTTCAGCTGTGCTCCTGTCTGAAGGTATTGCCCTCAGGTTCTGTAGCCCAGTCCCTTTGCTTGGTTGTTTTGTTGGGTTTTAATATTCATCCTTTAAAAGTTACTTATAAAACTTAAAATGCCTTTCATTATAAAATGTGGCATAAGAAGGGTAATGAAAAGGAAAGGAAGAAAAAATGATGTTGTAGTTATGGTATCCAGCTTTCTTACAAAAGCCTAACACTAGTATATTCTCTTGGGAAGCAGGGTGGGCAGCCACGTGGGAGACACCAATCTGTAGTTCAGGCTTTTGCTCCAAAAACTGTTGGTGCATTTTACATCATGCTGGCAACAGTAACAATCCAGCAAGCCATGATGAGAATCTGGCCTAACCCTCACTGCTTGCCTACAAACTCACATTTACACACTTTTCATCGAGTTTGGATGAGTAGTCATACCTCATCATTAAAAGGGCATGCTTTATCCTTCGATGCAGAACAAATTACCGGTGATTGCAAATTATTGCAGCAAAAGAAAACTATGAGGTTTTATTCCTCTACTGCAAGATGATGGGAATGCACCTCAGTCTCTTATGGCTGAGTTTCAGGACTGTGAGTCGGTTCAGTGAAAGGATGTGGGAAGCTTCTGTTTCGGCTTGTCTGACGAAACCAGCAACAAAGTGCATTTCGTGAAACATTAAATCTGTACCTTGTATATTAAGTGTGTTCCTGGGTCAAATTGTTCAGATGAGTTCATGTTTATTAAGAAAAATCTGGCTCCTGCCTAGGCCTAAGCAAGCTAAGAAATCCCAGCTGGTAAATGTCAAGGTGGAGGCACGTATAGGCATGTGCAGAAGCAGAATTCTGCAATGTCTGGAGTAAGGTAACAAAACCAGCTCATTCATTCTGCAAACAGTAGAAACATGAAATCATATTTTCTAAGGAGTTTTCCACTCTACAGTGCCTTTATTTTTTGCAGACACATTCCATATCTACTAAACAAAAATAGTAAATCTACATATTTTCCATAGGTAGCAAAACCTATACCTAATTCTTTATTTTTTATTTTCTAATCCCTCCCTTTGATACTATTTTTTCACATTCTATTTCTCTGAAAGTGTAACCCTTTATGGCCAAAACTATGTATTGAACCAAATGAAATACCAGAAATACCCTTTTATATTATAATCCATTATATTGCATAGTACAGTTATATTAACTGGATTCAAACTGATTGCCAATAAACATTATGTCAGAAAAGTTCAAAAATCATTTGTTTTGTGACAAAGCAGAATACTTCTTCTAATAACTTTTATTGAAGAGCAAGGAAACAAATTTTTAGGTACTTCTGTATGTCTTCCTCTGAATGAAGGCAAGTTAAATATTTTTGTAGGTATATTCTATAGTCAAATAAATCAGAAACAGTAAAATTGGCCATTCAAAGATGTATTAGGTTTGTATGGCAAGGTTTTGGTAGTAGGAGGGCTACAGAGGTGGCTTCTGTGAGAGGCTGCTAGAAGCGTCCCCCATGTCTGACAGAGCCAATGCCAGCCGGCTCCAAGATGGACCCGCCACTGGCCAAGGCCGAGCCCATCAGCGACGGTGGTAGCGCCTCTGGGGTAACAGAGTTAAGAGGGGGGAAAAAACCTGCTGCGGAAACAGCAGCGGAGAGAGGAATGAGATGTGAGAGCAACAACTCTGCAGACACCAAGGTCAGTGAAGAAGGAGGGGGAGGAGGAGGAGGAGCTCCAGGCACCAGAGCAGAGATTCCCCTGCAGCCCATGGTGAAGACCACGGTGAGGCAGGCTGTCCCCCTGCAGCCCATGGAGGTCCATGGTGGAGCAGATATCCACCTGCAGCCTGTGGAGGACCCCACGCCAGAGCAGGTGGGTGTGCCCAAAGGAGGCTGTGACCCCATGGGAAGCCCACACTGGAGCAGGTTTGCTGGCAGGACTTGTAACCCCATGGGGGACCCACGCTGGAGCAGTCTGTTCCTGAAGGACTGCACCTCATGGAAGGGACCCACACTGGAGCAGTTCGTGAAGAACTGCAGCCTGTGGGAAGGACTCATGTTGGAGAAGTCTGTGGAGCACTGTCTCCTGTGGGAGGGACTCCACGGTGGAGCAGGGGCAGAGTGTGAGGAGTCCTCCCCCTGAGGAGGAAGGAGTGGTAGAGCCGTGATGAAGTGTCCCCCTGCGCTGCTGGCGGGGGGAGGAGGTAGAGAACTCAGGAGTAAAGTTGAGCCCAGGAAGAAGGGAGGGGTGGGGGAAGATGCTTTTAAGATTTGGTTTTATTTCTCATTATTTTACCCTGATTTGATTGGTAATAAATTAAATTAATTTTTCCTCAAGTTGAGTCCATTTTGCCCGTGATGATAATTGGTGCGTGATCTCTCCCTGTCCTTATCTCAACCCACGAGCCTTTCATTACACTTTCTCTCCCCTGTCCAGTTGAGGAGGGGAGTGATAGAGCGGCTTTGGTGGGCACCTGGTGTCCAGCCAGGATCAACCCACCACAAAAGGTTTCATAACTCTAAAATATTTTCAAAGTGTCAGACTATGCCTATTAAAAATATTATTTTACAAGGCTGTGAGTCAGTAGTTAAGTGATTCTTTTCTTCAGACGTGTTGGCTTGTTCTGATTAGAACATTTACATTGCAGTTTCAAATGGAGGGGAAAAGTTAAGGAATGTGAGGAAGGATTAGGGGACTGCTTTTTTTTTTTAATCTCTGAAGGTTTATTTTAGAAAGTAATCTCAATCTGATAACCTATATTATTACTTTATAGATGGTATCAGATTCTAAACATTTAAAAAAACAAACAAACACAAAAAAAACCCAAAAATGCTTCAAAGACATCTGGGGAAAAGAAAATGGGTCATATAGCCTTTCAAGAAGTAAAGCAACATTTTTAATTATGACTAATTATCTTAGCAGACAAGAGTTTCTATTTCAGTCATTTCTCTACATCAGTAAGCTGAGCTAAGTATGTAATGTCTGATGTAATAAGATGTTACATACATGCTATGTAATTTTTAAAAATACTAAAAAAAGCAGTGCAAAACCAGAATGATATTAGTCTTTGGTCAATGATGTAGTGAAATAAATTAGAAATATTACAAACCTACCCATTCCCTTAAAATGAAGAAACAAAAACTAGCTTCTAAACAAATAAACAAAGCCATAAACCATCCCCTTTGCCCCCAGTTATTGGATGAGATTTTAGCATAGGAATTAAATTTGATTGAAAAGATATTTAAATTATTTAGGTTTATGTAATTATAGTTATATAATCACATAAGTTGGCCAGTTTATAAAGATAAATTTCATATGTCTGGAATGGGAAATTTATATTAATAAAAGAATGCAGCATCATATTGATATAGGAATGACTACACTAATTGCCGTGTTAAAAATCATGTACATTGTGTGCTAGTTTGGGTAAACACTTTGCCAGTCCCTATAAGTTTATGGCTGTAATAATGTGTATCAATGTTTTCCTCTGATGAATTCAAAACGCTATGGAAATAAAGTGCTTTACTTGTTATGATTTCCTCTTATATCTTACTGAGAAGTTTAAATAGGCAGCGCAACACTATTTAAAACAGAGTGAAGAAAAGAGTAGAGATTTTCAAAGGCTGGCAAATTCACTTTTCTTAATGGTGTATTTTCTGTGTGTTTTTACAAGAACCTCAGAAACAAATGAAAAATAATTTACAGAGCAGATTCTTAATCTAGAACAAAAGTACATCTATACAAAATGGGAAAAAAACCCATTTGATTGTCTCATGAAATACAAAGGAAATCTGTGTAGTTCTGTTAATCTTAAATATAAACAGATACGGGAAGAAGAATAATAACAACCACCACCCTATTGTTCACTTTTTGGGGTTTTTTTCTGCATTAGTTTGTTTACCCTTTAGTATTCATTCTGATAACCAAGTAAGTACTGTCTGAATAACAAATGCAGAATGGAGCACTTTGTATGTTTTAGGTTTTTCTTTAAAGATACAAAGATGAATTTTCCTAAACCCCTGACAGATTATTTAAGAAGTTAAGGAAATAAATGAAATTGGCTTTTCAAAAATATCCGAAGTGCAGGACTGCTTAGATTGTGATTATAATAATTTATACATAAAGCCACAGACACAGAGGCTGATTTAAGTAAGTTTCCTCACTGAGGAAAGTTTATTTCCAGCAACCACTTTCTGCAACCTTTTTCCCATGTGATATAGCTAGTACTACCTCTAAAATCATAAACAATGTAATCAAAACATTGACGATAATAGAACAAGCACTAGTAATGAGTGTAAAAATTCTGTATTGGAGTGTGAGACAAAGACCAAGAGTCCAAGCATGACTGAAGCCAAACAGATAAGATTTCATGCCTAATGTTTCAGGCAGTTAATGTAGACTACTTGCATATTCTATAGAGGTTAACTTGAAATAATTCAAGTCTTCTCTGAACTTCAGACAATCCCCCAAATTATTTTTGTCCATATTTCTCTCCGTCCTCTGAGCAGTACACCTTCTGACTCCATTTGCTTCAGTGCAACCTTATCCAGTTCTGTGTGTTCTCCTTGCAAGTTCTTCCCAAAACTAATTTATAAAATGCCAGTTTCTTCCACAGGAATTCCTTTTGGGAATTCTTTGGTCCAGAAGCACATCAGCAGACACATCTTTTCTCCTCACCTTAAGAAAGAACTATTACAGTTGAAAACTGGATGATAGACTCCAGCATCACCCAGGAACATAATACATCTGTGGCACCTTTCCTCCAAGATAACAATCCTGCTGGAAGGGGGGTAAACATAGAATCATAGTATCGTTTAGGTCAGAAGAGACCTTTAAGATCATCAAGTCCAACCGTTAACCTAGCACTGCCAAGTCCACCACTAAACCATGTCCCTAACCGCCACATCTACATGTCTTTTAAATACCTCCAGGGATGGTGACTCCACCACCTCCCTGGGCAGCCTGTTCCAATGCCTGATAACCCTTTCACTGAAGAAATTTTTCCAAATATCCAATCTAAACCTCCCCTGGTGCAACTTGAGGCCATTTCCTCTGTTACTAGGGAGAAGAGACCAACCCCCATCCCTCTACAACCTCCTTTCAGGGAGTTGTAGGGAGCGATAAGGTCTCCCCTCAGCCTCCTTTTCTCCAGGCTAAACAGCCCCAATTCCCTCAGCCGCTCCTCATAGGACTTGTGCTCTAGACCCTTCACCAGCTTTGTTGTCCATCTTTGGACACGCTCCAGCACCTCAATGTCTTTCTTGGAGTGAGGGGCCCAAAACTGAACGCAGTACTCGAGGTGCGGCCTCACCAGGGCCAAGTACAGGGGGACGATCACTTCCCTAGTCCTGCTGGCCACACTATTTCTGATACAAGCCAGGATGCTGTTGACTGCCTTGGCCACCTGGGCACACTGCTGGCTCATATTCAGCCGGCTGTCGACCAACACCCCCAGGCCCTTTTCCGCGGGGCAGCTTTCCAGCCACTCCCCCTCAAGCCTGTAGCGTTGCAGGAGACGAAACCAGAAGCCATGAGGCAGTGAGTGCTAGTTGAATCCTGACTTTCAGAAACCTAGTCATTTAATACTCTAAGTCTTTTAAAATATATTGAATTGAATCATCTCTGCACAGTACAGCAATGTCATCATATGCTCCCCTTGGTGCTAAGTGTGCTTATCCGGTCTATAATATGTACAGAACATCATCACACTAGAGAAAGAACAACTGGAGTCAGCCATCATGGAAGTTACAGGAATATGTACTTGTTCTTGTCCCTTCTTATTGCTCACGGTGCTCTGTAATGTGTTCTCTAGACACAATCTAATACTGGCTACGTCTTTTTCCAACACTGTGGTCATTCTGGCCAAAGTAATCCACAGCGCTCCGTTAAACCAACTCAACTAAAAGCAAAACCATGTGTAGCAATTAACTCTCACTGCATAATGATGTTTTCTGTATCTGAAAGGAGAAGAAAGAAATGACTTGTAAAATCAAAGCTGAGTTTATTTGAAAGAGAATACATTTTGTTTTCTCAGTCTAGTCTCCAGTCAGGGCTGTGTAGCACAGTATAGACTCTAACAGCTAAACTGCTGCTGCTGCCCTTGATAGCGTCATTCAAACTACTTTTGAGGTTCTCAACAAAAGAGACTCTGAGCTGTTTGACGATTAGATTTAAAAGGCACAGAGGAAATAACAGGCCATAAAAGTGAATGACATTCTCAGAGAGACTCTACTAGCTTTTTTCCTCTCAATGGAGAAACAAAAGGATGACTGTAGTGAGGAGAGTATAGTTGTAATTAACTTGTCATTTGTATTAATAATTATACAGTTTCAACACTGCGTATTTTTACAGTTAAGGTCATAGACGAAAATGTAGGTTCAATTCTTGCTTCTTTTAGGCTTCTCATGGGACATTGCACAATCAATTTATCTTTAAGTGCATTTATTCTTTTTAATGTAAAAGGGAATAATAATATTTCTTTTTTCCCCATTTATATGAATTTGCAGTTCTGGTTTAGTCTTTTTTTTTTCTTATAAGTCAGATCTAATAAGGAATTTATAAAAAGGTTTTTTTAAAACAGAAAATGGTGAATTTTGGGGACGAAATGTTTTATTAAGGGATTTAGTTTGCTAGTTTCCCAATTTTACTAGAAAATCTTTTTCCCAGCTCATTAAAATTCTTTATAAGGTACCCCATTTTAAGTTTAATTAAAATAATATAGACGTTTATTTTTTCTCAGACAGTTACATTTTTCTTCCTTATTCTTTATTTCAGAAGCTTCAGAGATTTAGAAAGGTTAGTTTAACTAACAGTAATAATTTAATTTGGACTGGAGAGAGTCCAAAGGAAGGCTATGAAGATGATCAAAGGGCTAGGGAACTTACCCTGCGAGGAAAGACTGAAGGAGTTAGGTCTTTTCTCCCTGGAGAAGAGAATACTCGGGGGGGACCTCATCACAGTGTTCCAGTACGTAAAGGGTGGCTTCAAAGAGGACAGAGGCTCTCTCTTTGCAAGGAACACATGGAGACGACAAGGGGCAATGGGTACAAGTTGCACTGGGAGAGGTTTCATCTCAACGTAAGAAAGAAATTTTTTACAGTGAGATCAATCGTTCACCAGAACAACCTCCCCAGGAACATGGCAGAGTCCCATCACGGGTGGTTTTCAAGATGTGATTGGACAGGGTGCTGGGCAATCTCATCTAGGCTCCCTTTCCCACAAAAGGTTGGACCAAATGATCTTTCGAGATCCCTTTCCAACCCGGCATATTCTATGATTCAATAATCGTCTGAAGATTTACTTCCTAGTTTCAGCTGAGGATGGGAAAATGTGAGTGAAGTCCTTACATACCTAACAAGAAAATCCTTCCTTTCACTTTCAAATTTTCTGTAGATTCTGTATTTCACCTGCAATCTTACATTAAACTGTAATACAATCAAGTAGGTAAAGAATAACCAGCTGAAAGAATAACCAGCTGATATAATATGTAATTTCCACTTTGACAGAGTTAATCAGTTAATAACATGGTAAATGTTATAAATTTTGTAAGAATAAATCATTTTTTTCACATTTTTCAGACTGTAGATTCCTAAGAAACCATTTAAATTGAAACTTTATTTGAACAGGGGAGGGAGTAAATAAATTTTTCAGTTTCAAGACAGATTGAGTAGTGTTGCTTGAAATCACACTTACTGGCTGAAAAGCACAGAAAACAGGCATGGAATGGTGGCACAGAATAGAGGCAAACTCCATATTTTAAAATTGCTCACACAACGTGTATTAGGTTCTATTATTTAAAATTAAAATTAATGGTGAAAATCTACACTTTCTCAAGATATTAAAAAAGCTTCATATTAAGAGAAAACAATAGTTATAAAATATTTGGCACATATTGTTTATTAGCCTATTTTCCACTAAAAATGCAGAGTCATGTTGAGAAGGATACATTCAGATTCAATGAAATATTTCATTAGGTTGTTTCACTCAGAAAAAAACAAAGGACACTTCATTTTGGCATTTCATGAATTAAATGTTTCACTTAGAAATGTACTTATTAAATACTAACTAGATTGAAGAAATTTGATTGAATGAACCTTTTCACACTGTCCTGACCAAACTCTAGTTTGACCTAAAGCACATTTGTTTTCAACTGTACGGTTTGGTAAATCTTACATACACACATGTGTATGTACATACTTATATATATATATACACCCCCCGATATCTGCTGTGTGTGTATCTGTTACTGGTGTCAGAATCTGATACTCAGGTAAGGGAGCGGGAGTCATTAATTTGAGTGTTAGAGATTTTATTCCAAGTGTGTCCCATGGGAAGTTTTCAGTTTTTTAAGTACTCTAAAAGATAACCTTGCACACCTCCATCTTGTCCCTTCTGCTTGTAAGTAACCATTGACTTTGAGGGTAGCTCTGAAAGCAAGAAAGGAATGGTTTAGATTTATCATCAGCTCTACTGTCTAACAGAATTTGACAGCATGAAACTATGAAATGGATAGAATGATTAAAATTTAAATCCAGCCATACTTGCAGTGGGTATTAAAGTCAATGCACTTTCTAAGCCAAAAGTCATTGGAAAGAGTTAAGGCAGAAGCACTGAACCTTTTGGGGTCCATCAATTTCAATTAATTTGCTCTGATTTTATGGATCAGTACTTGGTCTCTTCACTCTAGTGTCTATGAAATGTCAGTCCTTCTAGTGACAGCTCCTGAATAAAATGACCTGCATATGTAACTATAGTTTCAACACTTTTCCAGCATTTGAATATTTAACCACACAATGTGTGTCTGTCAGAATTAGGTTGATGCAGTGGTAGAGTGCAACTTGCTTTATTTTGCCTTGGCATCGCAAGTGGCATAAAATCCAGTCAACTGTCATTCCATGGCGTATTTCTATATAGTCTGAATAGTTCTAGTTGTGCAAACCAGCCATGGCTTACCTCTCGCCATATATGCTTTTAGGAGGTCTATATTTATACGCTATGCAAACAGCTGAATTATGTAAAACACATAATAATCATATTTTTGAAGCATCTGGAGTTACTGTACTAACAATGTAACTGATAGAAACCACCAAAACATTGACACGAAAAGCTAATGACCAAATTGTACATTATATTTGTTCATTACAAGCAGAATACAAAATATACATTATCCACAACAACTGTGAAGCTGGTACTTTCATTATACAGGAAAGAGTGCCAGATTTTCTGTACAGAACATACTTTTAATAATGACTAAAAGTGGCATGATGTTTTCCATAGACAGAAACAGAGTTAGGCTATAGTTGTTCTACTACATTTAATGAGAATAAAATGTTTTAAATGGCAATCAATAAAAAGTCAGACTTTTTAAAGTCAGGATAGCTTTATTTGTAACCTTAACGGTTTTCTCTTACATGTACAGGTATACGTACAGTTGCATCAGTGGTGCATGTGCATACAAGTGTCTTTGTTTATATGCAAAACGTGGTACTTAGGGAGATTGATAAAAATACACTGATGTTCCAAATATTTTGAGCATCAAACTTTAGAGACACAAAAATGAGAATAGAATATTTTAAAATGCGCTGCTTTTTGTAGGAAAGGCAATTAAAACAAATACACAGTAAAGGCATTTTCTTTGATTTCCTAGTAAGGCAGACATTTTCAGAATAACTTGTGGAAGAGATGTTAAGCAACAACCATTACTGATGAACAACTTTACACAGAGCATGCTTAAAAGTTTTATGGTTCTTCTTTTAGTTCTAAAATTAGTTATCTGTTTTGTAATGCTGAAACTGTAATATAACCCTTGAGGCAAAGTTAAAACATACATCCCATTTGACATGCTGAAATATATATGGAAAACATAATAAAATGATCTCCCTGTAAAAAAAAAAAAGCTTATTTTAGCAAAGCAAGGTCATTAAAAAAGGAAATCTTCTATACTATAACCAATTTTTTGTTATTTATAAGAAAAATCCATTAACAATTTGCAAAAAGGAAAAGTGACTCATCCACATTTTAAAGGTTAAGTCAACCCATCAGGAAAGAAGAAAAACTGATATGTGACATAAGTGATCTGTCACATTTTACAAATAACAAGGATGAAATGCCAGATCAGTGTGGAGGAGAGAAAAATGTGGAGTAAAATTTATACAAATTATATCAAAGTCTAGTGGATACAAAACCAAAAATTTGTAGCAATGACTGTTTACTTGCAATAGGTCAAAGAAAATTACCCAGCTACGTTACACACTGGGTGTAACTGCATCTTTAATATAATCCAAGATTATATTTCCTTTTGAAATCCAGACAAGTTTTATGTTAGATTTTTCTGACATGAAGCAATACTGCAGCCACTGAAAGACACCTTTTCCCTTTATCTTAAAAATAACTAGCTATGGCATATCTAAATTTGTGATATGTATACAATAATCATCTATTAAATTCCATGCAAATACAATGAAAGCTTCTAAAACTGTTTTTCAAATAAGGTAAAAATTCTAACAGAAAGAGGCTCTAGGCCTGTAGAATAGTAATGCACCTGCTAAGTTTCATAAAAATAAGATTCTGTTCTCATTAGTAGAACCAGTTGTAGGCATAATAACCATGTAAAGATTTACTGTAGTGAGCCTTTATCCTCTTGATGTCACCTCTTTTATCTCTATCCTTTTTCTCCCTTGCATTTATTTAAAAATACTAACAACCAATTCAGCCCAATATTCTGTTTGCACTGAATTACCAATGAAATTAGTGGAAACTCTTGGAACATATATCTCATGAGACACATGAATATTGAATAAATAAAATCATACTGATATCACAAGGCAAGAAAATAGGTAAGGAAAAACATTCCTACAAGCCAGATGGGGATGAAACTTCATCTTTAATTAATTTGTGACTAGAGTCCCAGACACAGTATGTTATCCTTGATTGCCAAATATGTCCTGTGCAGCTCAACAGATGTCGGTACAGGGTTGATTCAACAGGATTCCACCAATGTGTGGAATCTGTGTCACTGTGTCGCTGACAGATACCAAGGGACAAAATCTCGGCTGCTTTTCAGGCAATAAGAGTCTTGCCGTGGCTTTTCTGATGGGTAAGGTCTTGCGCAATGTCTCCTGAAATGTGGTGTATTAACATAGCTTTTATTGAAAGTATAGGCCTTGAAATTTGTCATTGCACCTGTAAACATCCTAACAACCCATAGGTGAAAGGGACTGGGGAGTAAGACCTCATCTACTATGTATCCTTGCCCACCTTAATGGAATTTATTGTCGCTATCCTAATGCCCTTTTTCAGCACAAAGATAGATAGATATATTCAGCAGCAATGGTGAATGTCATATACTTTTAGTAATTTTGAATATAATTTGATATTTGTATGAAAACAAAAAAAAAGGAAACAATTAATTTAAAGATTTTCAAGAATATGACTATTTTAGGCTAATTGAGGCAATTACGTTTTGGGGCTTTTAAAGAAAATAAAGAGCATTGTAGGTAGAACTAAAATCCTGTGGTTTTCTTTATTCCTTTTCTGTGACAGCCTCTAGAATCCAGGTCTTAAGTTGAAGACCAAAGAGGAAGTCTATTTGCCCCTTCTTCTGCCTCCAGTCCACTCTTCATTTGATGTTTAATATTAACATCATCTGTCAAAACATTCAGTTATCGATGAACAATGTCTGATGCACAGTCATAGAATCATAGAATCATAGAATCATAGAATGGTTTGGGTTAGAAGGGACCTTTAAAGGTCATCTAGTCCAGCCCCCCTGCAATGAGCAGGGACATCCTCAACTAGATCAGGTTGCTCAAAGCCCCATCCAGCCTGACCCTGAATGTTTCTAGGGATGAGGCATCTGCCACCTCTCTGGGCAACCGGTTCCAGTGTTTTACCATCCTTATTGCAAAAAAATTCTTCCTTATATCTAGCCTGAATCTACCCTTTTTTTAGTTTAAAACCATTACCCCTTGTCCTATCGCAACAGGCCCTGCTAAAAAGTTTGTCCTCATCTTTCTTACAAGCCCCCTTTAAGTACTGGAAGGCTGCAATAAGGTCTCCCCGGAGCCTTCTCTTCTCCAGGCTGAAGAAGCCCAACTCTCTCAGCCTGTCTTCATAGGAGAGGTGCTCCATCCTTCTGATTATCTTTGTGGACCTCCTCTAGACCCAATCCAATAGCTCCATGTCTTTCCTGTACTGAGGACTCCAACTGGACGCAGTACTCTAAGCGGGGTCTCACCAGAGAGGAGTAGAGGGGCAGAATCCCCTCCCTTGAGCTGCTGGCCACACTTCTTTTGATGCAGCCCAGGATACGGTTGGCCTTCAGGGCTGCGAGTGCACATTGCTGGCTCATGTCCAGCTTTTCATCCACCAGTACCCCCAAGTCCTTCTTGGCAGGGCTGCTCTTGATCCCTACATCCCCCAGCCTGTATTGATACTGGGGGTTGCTCCAACCCAGGTGCAGGACCTAGCACTTGGCCTTGTTGAACCTTAATTTTAAGGTTCCACATACTAAGTACATTACTTTTGTGCTTCCATGATATTTTCCAGGAGTCGTTTTCATGTTCCCTGCTTCCTATGGAGTTCAAGAGGGGGAGGAGGAGACATCCTAGGACTACTAAGATCCCTTAGAAGGACGACAAGGAGACACGAAGGTTTTAGGACAAATCAGTGTGTTTCATTCTGTATTGAAGGGAAAAATCTTCCCAGTCCCATAGATGATCAAGATTATTGTGCTGGTTTTGGCTGGGATAGAGTTAATTTTCTTCATAGTAGCTATTATGGGGCTATGTTTTGAATTTGTGCCCTATAACCTGGCCCAAAGGGACCAGGGGTGTAGACTGTAATGGATATACCTTTAAGTTGTTTTAACCCATGATTTGACTTGCATGTTATAGGAATTACTGTAACAGGAACCACCTGAACCAGTGGAGGATGAGCCTTGCAAGAAGCAGTGCAAGTGCAGCAGTGACCCAACCTGAGGTGACTTTGGCGCCCAGTAACTCCACGCAACACACCACCTCTCCTGTCCTGAGTGACCATCATAACAGATGGAGCCCAAAGTCATGGACTAAATGGACTCAATGGACATTTTGTGGACATTTGTGGATATTTTATGGACATTTTACAGGGGTGGTGCATAGACTAAGGGAATGATATCTGTGTATTATATCAAAGGATGGGAAGAGGGGTGGTGGGTAATGAGGATGTATTGGATAGTGTGGGACCTGAGCATGATGTAAATAGTATGGAACAAGGGGTGGAGAATGTGCTAGTTTTGGCTGGGATAGGGTTAATTTTCTTCATAGTAGCTAGTATGGGGCTATGGTTTGGATATGTGGTGTAAACGGTGATGATAACACAGGGATGTTTTTGCTATTGCTGAGCAGGGCTCACACAGAGCCAAGGCCTTTTCTGTTTCTCACCCCACCCCACCAGCGAGGAGGCTGGGGGGGCACAAGGAGTTGGGAGGGGACACAGCCGGGACAGCTGACCCCAACTGATCAAAGGGATATCCCACACCATATGACGTCATGCTCAGCATATACAGCTGGGGGAAGAAGAAGGGAGGGGAAGACATTCGGAGTGATGGCGTTTGTCTTCCCAAGTAACTGTTAGGTGTGAAGGAGCCCTGGCATCCTGGAGATGGCTGAACACCTGCGTGCCCATGGGAAGCAGTGAATGAATTCTTTGTTTTGCTTTGCTTGTGTGCGTGGCTTTTGCTTTACCTATTAAACTGTCTTTATCTCAACCCATGAGTTTTATCACTTTTACTCTTCCAAGTAGCTGTGTGGTGCTTAGTTTCCAGCTGGGGCTAAACCATGGCAATTGCTCATCATAGCGCTCAAGAATCAAGCCTGAAATAGTTTGTATAATTCCTAGAAGCAGATGGTCCCTTCGATCTATTCCAGGGAAGCATGAGTCATCGTTGTGCTTGGGGGGCGAGGAGGGGAAGAGGAACCCTTCTTAATATTTTTTTTTTGTCTTTTAATTGCAGTAACCATTAGTAAGGTATCAAAACATTCGGCATTGTGTGTTGATTTGGTCCAAAATTTTAGAGGATATACTCCTTAAAGTGCACATTCATGCTTTGTCAATATTTTTAACCATCATATGCATAACAGGAAGTAAACAGGCAAAGCAGTACAGAAGCTCATCCACCCATTATGGTCATTTTGCCATTAAAGTTCACTGACTAATGGATTTCTGATGCAGATGGAAGTTTTTGCACCATTGAGATATTGCTTTGACTGATCAGGGCACAATAGCTGTGACTGTTAGTCTTCCAAGCCTGAAGAGCTTTTTTTCATGGCTTCAAGTGAAGCCTTTCCAAAGCAGTGAGATATTCACAGCAGCCATCTTTTTAATACAAAAAAAAAAAAAAAGAAAAGAAAAAGTTGTTTTCTTTTTTCAATTACAAAGGACTTAAGAAGCTTGCGTGAATGCTGCAAGAATAAATCAAGTTAATTTGACAAAAGTAAAGAGAAGTTAAGGACAAATGAAGGTCCATAAGGTCCACATAATGAAAAGTCATCTTTGAAGTAAAATATTCCAGTAACTTGAATTATAGTTCCAAAAATATTAAAAAGAATGAGTAAATGTTAATAAATAATGCCATAAGCTTTCTGAGTTTATAAGCTGTCACATACCTTAACTTGTTAGAAAGGAGTAGACAGGTATCTGAACACACTATTCTTAAGAGAAATAAATACAATTAAACACATATGAATGATCCCCTAGAGATATATCCATAAACGTGAAAAATTTAATTCTACTGTCTGCAATCCTTCTACTGTCTTCAGTGGACACTGAATTCTGTTGTGAAGACTTTCCTTTGATTACCAGCATCTTCTCTTACCCTTTTCCCTACTCTTTCCTGCTATTTATTTTACAGAATTTAACGGTATTTATTACACAAAAAAGAGTTTGAAACTCAAAGAGAAATCACCTTTTATTATTAATTTAATGTTCTCTTCAAAAAATGTTTTTAATTTCTATGGACAACATTGAAATACATTGAATAAATAATATAATTCATTCCAAAAGAAAGACAAATAGTTGCACTGGCAGTAGAAATTTCTGTAAACCTGCATATCGCTATTAATAGTCTAAATGATGGCACAGAAAGCACTGGAACATGTTCATGGGACTGGTAAAACATAGAAAAATCTCGTTTAATTTATAAGACTGGTGATACATTTTATTTAAGATTGTAACAAGCATCTAACTTGGGAGCAAGATATAATACTTAAGTAAAATCCCTACATAGTAAAAGGAGAAAGGCAAGTGCCTCTAAATGGTTACTCTGAGTATGAAGCTGAATGCAGTAATACCAATAGGTCCCATAAGCCTCAGTGTCCGGCTGCCTCGGAGGCAGAAAGGGGCAACAGCACCTCCTGCTTCACGGGGCCCAAGTCAAGGAAAGCACATTTAAGGTCTGGAGGGCCTGTGAGAGCCTAAAACAGAGATCGCGACCTGTCGTATGCAAGGTAGGCAGGCAGGGGACATGAAGGTGTTTGAGTGCGCCGGGGTACACTGCTGTAGGACAGACAGCCTTCTGTCTACACAGTCAGCACAGGAGTCTGGACGTCATGGCACTGTCGGGAAAGCACCTGAGAGTTTCCCAGGTCCAAAACTGTATAATTAATGAATGTTGCCCCTTTTCAGCAGTTATTCTCCATCAGTCTTTGACCCCATTACTATCTCCTATTTGTCTTTCTCAGTTCATTTCAGATGTCACTCACAACACTTGAGTCACTTAAAATAATGAATACTGTAATTATTTCTTTTAATTAAGAGTACAGTTTTTATATACTGATCACTTGTACTGCATCCCCTTTTCACTGAGCAGGCCAAGCAAGATTTTTCTTTTGATTTAAAACACCCATGTGAGGCAAAACATTGCTGCTGGTACTTACTCTTTTCTCACACTTAATAAAATGCAGCTTTCTTTTATTCCGTATAATTCATGTGTATAAAGCTACACATACTGGCCTCTGCATCTATTGTAATTGTTTCTTCAATGGTACACTCACCCCTTGTCCTAATATCTTGCTTTCTGAAGGCCTACATTCTTTATCTGCTTTAGCCGAGTTATTGTTGCCCTTTGTGAATTATCATGGGAAATATCTCAGTGCTCTGTCTAAGCTTCTTCATTATTATTCATTACCATGAATCTCCCCTATCTATATCTGACCAAAATGTTTGTCCCTTTTCGCATCTGAGACACTTTATGGAGACCATAATCAGATTCGGATATTAAACTTCTATGTTATAATTTATAAGAAAAATTACAATTAAATATGCCATTGTTACATTTACTCCAAAATGTTACTTACTGAAACTTTATACATATGATTTTTTGTGTAATAAGCTAAACTAGTTTATTTTCAGCCCAGACTCCCAGCTATAACTGCTCTACATGCTTGGTATGACCTTTACTTTTGCTGGAAAAGTACCTTTAATAACAGGTGTTAAATTATTATTTTTAGGCTAGTTTAATTGTATTCAGATTTAAAGGACTGAGATTCTTTAAGTAGATAGTGAAGAGTAGTACAGCCTTGACCACAGTTTGCACTTATTTGGTATCTTTTTTTTGTTAGTAACAATATTTTTACTATTTATGCTTTCAGCCCTGTTTTGAAGTTTAGACCAAATCAATCTGCTTGTGCTAAATACAGGATTGATAAACCTTTTACTAGGTGTGCGCTGTTCTGCTTTTTGTCTAAATTCAATGTTTCCCCCCCTGCCCCAAATTAACTTTCACTGTTTTCCACAATGTCTATGTAAATAATTGTTCGTGAAAATTATGCCAAAATTCTTTTGCTAGCAGATCATTGGATGAGAAATTAATGAAAAAGAAATGAAGAATTCAGGATTTTATTTGAACAACTACATTTTAAACTCTTATTTGAGGTTTACCTTGCAATTTTCTTTCGGTTTACGGTAAGTCTTGTTTGTTTCCATGGAAAAGTATTACATTACCTTCTTTAAGTACTGTTATTTAGAATTTAGCCTTATGTAATCCTCCTTCTGTATTCAAGGTGTTCAAGTCTCCCTGAAAATCACCCCACTTGCTTTGGTAAACTCAAACAAAGCTTTAACTTATGTTAACAGATGGGAATATACAGTCCTAACAACAAGCTCATTCACTCGCAATAAATAATGGGACTAATCATAGGGATTGGGTTGGCTGTGGTCCTAGCTGGAAATTCAATCTTGGAGAGGTAAAAATTTCTCCAGACAGGAATATTATTGAGGTGAGCAGGCCCAGAAAAGTCATCTCAGGCTACAGAGCTGTCGGTTGTTACTGCTTTCTCCACAAACCGCTGCTACTGCTCCTGGCTCGCTGCTGTCGAAATCACAATCAAATTTTAACAAGCAATATGAGCACCAACCAGGACAATGTCTGCATTCGTGATTTGGTTCAGTGTTGGCCTATTTCTATCCTGTTAATTCAGAGCAAGACATCCAGCTCTACAGCTTGTGCAAACTTCAGTATGACTGCCTTTTCAGTCACAGGACCTGCTCCCTTGTGAGCAGAACACCTTCAGCTGTGTCATTCAAGGAATCATCTCCTGAATTAGGTGGGTTTAATCCTAACAATAATATGAATAGTCTGATTTTGTCAGGCTCATGCTAACCACCTACCCTTCAACAGAGAAATGCGGCTTTAGTGCATTTACTTAATTAATGCACCTTCGTGACATCGACATGGAAAGCAAGTGCAATCAACTTTATTGCAGTTTATCAGGTCAATGATCCTTGATCTAAGAGAGGTTTATGTAGAGACTGTAATGAAGTAGTAGCAGCTGTGTGTGGGTTTTTTTAGAATACTTTTTCATCTCCTGTTTTTAGCAATAAAATATTAAGACCTTGAATTGAATTGAATATAGTCACTGACAGAACATAATGTGCCCAAAGGACTCAGCAGAATATAGGGAGTAAACAAAGTGCATTTGCCAACTATGCATTGATGTAGAATAATGGTCTGACTGAAAACTTCTTCGAGGGCCACAAATATCACAAGAACATGCTCCAGTCAAACTTTTGGAATACATTAGTTTATGTAGTTACATGTTTTACTGAAAGGCCAAAAGAAACACCTCATTAGAATGGCACAGGCTTGCTACATTTCAAAGCTCATTACCAAAGGTAGAGAACTGCACTGAAAAAGTCCCAAATCCAAAACAGTGAAAGCAGGATAAGAGAAAGGGGATTCCAAATTCTTTAGCACTCAAATGAATTTATAATACTAAGGTAGAAGATATATATTTAGGGCTGAAATATAAAACCAACCCTATAACATATTTTAAAAGGTTGTGCACTTCCACAGCACTAAAGCGAGGAAAAATTCAGATTATTAACTTAATGTTTACCTTTCTTTGTGTAACAATACTGCTGTCAAATAAACATGCTAAAATAAAAAGTTTCTATCCATCTGTAGTGTGCACTTAGATTAAAAAGACTTTGTGGCCTGTTCCCATTAACTCTGATACTTCGTCTGCTCTGTTTTACTGGAGAACAACCAGTGTGCATCAAATTCCTTATAATCACTCAGAAGACCTGAATCAAACCCATGTATATTCATATGCCTCCAAATGACATTGTTCTTTTTGCACCACAGTGAGTATACTTTCATCTTGGTGCACTGTTCGAGGCAGGCTGCAACAGGCTACACAAATCACCCCTGTGTTATAATACCAACTTTATTATAAATCCACCTGTATTTTTATCTTTTCTGATTACAGAATCAGTTCCAGAGCTCTTCTCACAAATTGAATTCTGGTGTTGAAACACAAGCATGGCAGTACCAATATCACCAAATTTAAATATGATGATGTGTATCTAAGCTAAGGAGAAGTTTTATATCTTTGAGATTTTGCTGCTGTTATTTGTGTCTTTATGGGTACTTTGGTATAGGTTTCATATTTTCCGTTTTTTCTTCAATTGAATGAAGGCAGGAAAATAGAGATTCTGATGTAACAACATAACTCCCAGTTTTCTTTGAGAAGATTCAAAATATAACGGAACAGGCAGCAAAATTGCAAGATTTAGCAACACTTCTGGGGTAGGTCCTCCTGCACCGTGTTGGGTGCAGTCGCTGAATGGGCCTTCTGGAGGATGTTATAGCCTCGCCCCCAATTCAGTTCCGCTTGTTTCACTGACCCTCAGCCTGCTTAGCTTCCTGTCAAAACCAGCACCGCAAACTGTTGCCACTTTTCCTTCAACTTACTTCTTAATACAGATGTGTTTCTGAGTAGTTATTTCTCTCCAAAATAAGGCGTCACAAATGGAACACTTGTAAATATAAACCGTCTCCACAGTAGTGACAAGCTTTCTTTTCTTGCTAGCAGGACAGTTAAATTGTACTGCTTGGTTGCAGATTCTCATACTGTGCTGCTGTATTCAGAAGCCATTAGCACTGTAGGAAATAATAGCAAGTGGATACATTAATTAGGAGTTTTGCACAATAACGGTGAAGATAAGGGGTATCTACATCTCTGTGATTCACAGCTGTGTGAATCAGAACAGCTAAAGAACGACATAGCAGTTCAAGTAATTGCACTTTCTTGTAAATAAATTCATCTGCTAAATAATGTGGGCTAGCAAGAGATACCTCGAAAGATAAACTTGAATGAGGTTATTTGACACTGAAGTTCATATGAGACACTTGCCACTTCGTAGGCCTTGGACAAGTCACTGGACTTCAGTTCCGCATATCCAAAGCAATACTGGAGATAACAGTTAATAGTTTCTCAGAGGATGATGATTAATGAAGGCAAAGCTGCTGTGGTGTCTAACCACTTAGCATTATTATCACTAAAGTTTGTCGACTGAATTTAGAAAGATAAATGGTGTCATTTAAAAGAAAATCTCATGGTCTAAGGCTATTAAACATTAACAGTTGACTTTAGCTACTTCTATCAATTTTAACAAGCTATTGCTAAAGAAATGAGAAGATATGAAAAGGGGTGTGTGTGGGGGGAATCTGAAGAGCATTACTAGACTGAGTTTGAGAAAACTCAGAAAGCTTCAGATTTTTTTCTTTCCTCAAAGCTGTGACTCTTTGCATGCAGCTTCCTGAAATACCTGCTTTACCCTTGATACTGGACTACTTTTTTACAATGTAGCCAAGAAGTCACCTAAACATCACCATAAATACTCACCCCCACCTTTTGTAATAAATATTGCTGCAACGGGAATTGAAAATGAAAATCTTTCCTCATATGTGAAATCTAAATAAAGTCAATATGGCTCTGCTTATATTTCATTTGAATCTGGCCAGCATTTTGTATCTAACACATAAGAGAGAGATTCAGCTGTGTGGAATGAAACAGGGTAAGAGTAAACTCTCAAATATAGCTTGAGAGAAATTTCTTTAGAATTTTACAAAATATTTGAGGTTCTGTAATGGAAGTAGGAGAAGAAAAGGCCTCTCCAAGAGACTAGCTATTGAAACATTGTTGGAGATAAAGTCACCTTGAAATATTGTCAGAGAGAGAGTCACTGTCCTTGTAAATACATATACGTACAAGTATACCTGTGTATTTTTCATTTATGTGTGTGTGCAGGAGTCTTCCTCAGTTACATCATCCCTGTATATGTAGTAAAATCCAGGTATACTTTTTCTTCCCCATCTCTGGTTCACCAGACGTTTAATATAGACAAATCAGGTATGACTGATATGAGAGACACAGGATGTCTGGCGTGTTGCCACTCTGAGCAGCCAACAGACCGGGAGAACAGGAACTCTTCCGTACCGCAGCAGCACACTGTGAAAGCCTGGTGAACAAGGAAGGAAGTGATGTAATTGCAGGTGACTGTGATTGACTATGATTGGAATGGGTATTGCAGGAGAAAGGTGAGAAAGCATAAAGCTGAACATGAACACAAGGCTAGAAGCAGGAAAGTGGGGTGGAATGATCTATTAAAGTGGCCTTTGTGAATATCACTTTTTAATAGCATGCATACAACTCATAGTGCCTATCCCAGAATTTAGGAATACCTGATCTGTCTGTTTTCTTTCCTTTAACTCTGGAATGTTATAAAACAAAATAGTTGTGATGGTTTTCTCATAAATGTAATGAAAAATAGTGGTTCTCCCTAAGAATACTAGACGTTAGTACATAAAATACATTCTTATTTGGTGATTATACTGAGACAATAATTAAACCCCATAAAGTGTCTTACATAATACTGGGAGTTCCATTTAAATAGCATAGTGAGTTTAAATGTCAATTGTCTCTTTCAGACCTCACCTGTTGTCCTGACTGATAAATTATACGACAGACTTTGCTGAGAAACGCAACATTCATTTTTTTTACAATGTTAAGGAAAGATAGAAAACTTAAATTACTTTTTTCTTTAAAAGTGCTTCCCATGAAGCCAATGTGCATAATTTGCACTTCAACAACGTTTTTTATATTGAGCCTCAGTCCTACAAACTCTTATGCATGTGCACTAGGAGTCGAATTGTTGATTTTGCTTTTCTGGTTGGGTTGTATTACTGCTACTTGCAGCGCCAGGCATTCAGCTCAGCTTATACAAATACCCATATGTACAAAAACTGCAATGTATCTGCAGCACTTAAGATAGCACAAAGAATAGAAGTGGGTAAAGTCATTTATCTAAAAGATTGCTTGCTTTCTGATTTGCATAAACATTGCAATGTATAAGTGCTGGCTCAAGAGAATTGAAAAGTCTCTGAAAATATTTTGAATCCTTCTGTGAATGCAAAAAAAGCCCAGTGAAAATGCAAAGCATTGGTGCTAGGCAAGGTATTTTAGAGAATGTGTTAGAAGGAAGGATACTAAAGAAATGATCCGAGAGAATATGGATCATTTGCTGGCCTTTACTGTGAGGCCAGTAATTCTCCACTGTTGCCTCCACCGCACATTTCCCAGTAATTCCACAGTGAATAATTCCAACTTGTAATAGAGTTCTTCATGAAGAGACTTCCAGGTTCGAGCTTGGCATTATATAGTCATGAAAATCTGAGATGTTTATAATGTGCAGGAGAGGCAGTTGTGCCTACATTGTAGAAACATTCAATTAAGGGACTATACTGAAAGGCTTATCCTGCTGCTCGGATGTTTGGACTATTTTTATTAAGAAGTCAGTGCAGTAAGGGCTGGAATCAGGTCTCTCCTGTCCTTGGAGAGCTCTGTACCCTAATCATCTGGCCAGATGTTAAAATAACCTTCGCTTGTTTTTTATTATTCCAGGCATAGTGTATTGCTTCTGCGGTACCATACCTGGAACTCACTTTTGATTGAAGGTTACATCATGCTCCTACAAAAAATGGGGGTCAAGTCCCTGCTATCATTTGGGTAAAAGTGGGATAAGCTTCTAGTCATGTATACCAGCCTGATCCTCCCTCAATTCTGGTAGCGTTCAGATGAGGAGACAGTAAGAATTACAGAGACAAGGGAAAAAGCAGAACTCTGGGTGCCTGTTTTAGTGTTAATAAAGTAAGTATCCCTAGTCTATAAGCTGACAGTCGAGCAGAGATTGAGTCTTGTGTGAATTTAGCTCTAAGAATACTGAGCCTCACAATATAATTAGAATCTGGAGGGAGTAATGCAAAGTTCACTCTTTCTCATATGTGATACGCTGTCTGTCTCACATGGAGTTAGGCTTCACACACACACAAAATAGAAGACAAAAAGGTTGTTCTTGTATTCAAATGTTCATGCTGAAGCCCGTATGTTCAGCATCAGTCAGGAAATGGCAGCTTCAGGAGGATATAAATATAAAATAGTATTTCAAGAGAGCCAGCTTCTACTGCAGCTTTTTCACTGAGTCACTGATAAATCTGTTTATCGTAACCTCCTGACTTCATTGTAAGAATGAAAAGAATTATTGTTCAGGACTATCACTATCAAGTCATACAAAATATTCACTTTCAGTATGTTTTTGTACAAAATATTTACTGTCATCATGTTTCTCCAAATTTCTTTGCTTTCTTGGTTTGTTGTTTTGGTTTTGGGGGTTTTTGTTGTTTAATGAAATAAAAGTAGTTCTATGGTGGTTAGCTACTTATAATAAATTAAAACTTAATATAATGATTTTTGTACTACGTTAATTTTGTAATTAAGGGTGCGAATGGAGATCATGGCCGACAACATTCACAAGCCAGGCTTCTAATTCTTTGATTAGCTGCTGGCAGGAGAATTAAAAACAGAGAGTTTGACTTGTTTTCCCCATGGGAATGCTGCAGGCATGAAGAGAAGTTACTGGAAAAATGAAAATCTAACCCTAAGTGTCCACCTGTGGCCCAAAATACTGAATCAGTTAAATCTAGTTTATAGTGTAATAGTTCTTGATGTGAATTTATTTAACAATAGTGACAAAACTTTATAAGAAAAAAAACAGGTTTTCTTTTATATATTACATTATTTTATGGGAACCGTTAGTGTCTAGACTTGGAAAAAAAATATTTACATGCATTTCTCTGAATATTCTCGGTAATAGTTTCTAGGTAAATACGTTTGCACTAGTTTCCACAGACATCAGTGTTAATCCTGTTTGACTGTGTGGCTCAAGTTCATATGCAGTTTCAAGATTTAATTTTCCCTGAAATGTTTGTCGTGCAACTCTGCAGTTGACTAGATTCTTCACAGTGGAAAGACTTCTTTATCATAAGATGGGATGGGAGGAGTGACATCTAAACGAAAAAAAAAAAAAAAAAAATTATAGTCTCATTTCTTTTAGCCCATATAATTTGTTGCTTGGCAAACAAATAAACCTCTGTGATTCATGTGATCAATATCAAATTACAAGACAGAGAGTTGCTTACTCAAGGTTTGAAGATATGACCTTAACAGCCTTCCCACAAAAGGCCTCAATATAATTTCTTCTTGCTTTTATCAAATCAGACTTCTGTTGTGCTCAAACGAGACTACTTGCACCTTGCAACTCAAGGATTTGGAACTGAATATTTAGCCCATTAATAAAAGATAGTTTGTCTTGCTTAGTATGGGGAAAACTCAGGTAGTCGTAAATTCACAAATGAAGTGCTGTATATATTCCACCACAGTTGAGTCCAGGATAACACAAAATTCAATATTAATTCAGAAAGCACAGAAGTGTTCATATAATACATGCTATATAATTTTAAATGTTTTAATTTTTGTGGTCCAGAGAGCTAAATTGTGTATTTTTCTCTACAGACATTTGAAAACTTCATTATTCTTTGTGAAGAGAAAGGGGTAAAGGTGTACCACTGTTTGTAGGTATAAATTTTACAACTATACTGTGCAAATTATAGATTGTTCACACCAGGCATTGTCTATAGATCTGCACTTATGTTATTTAGAATGATGAGAATTCGTTCTTGACAGGTGCTTTGGCACTGCTGTAGTAAACATGATTTAATAATAACAGTAGTGTATATAGATATACACTTAAAAATATCTGCTCTGACTGCTCTCAAAGGTAATAGAGCTGTATCCCCTGGGCAAGGATTTCAGAGATTAACCTTTGGGTAAAGTCAGTGTTATGGCTGAGAGATGAAACCATCAGATATCTGCCTCCAGATCTTAATCTCCATCTACATTGAAGGCAGACACATGCCATACTCAGATACTAGTTGAGTAACTTCTTCAGTGTCCCATTTCTCTTTCTTATGAGGAAAGGAAATGTGCGTCTCTTCTCTTTTATCCTACATAATCCATAATACTCAAAGGAGGAGCTATTTTCCCCCATTCCATGATTATTTGCATGTCAGTCACAGAATCACAGAATGGTTGAAGTTTGAAGTGACCTCTGGAGGTCATCTGGTCCAACCTTGCTGCTTTAGAAGGGTCGCCTAGAGCAGGTTGCCCAGGACTATGACCAGACAGCTTTTGAATATGTCCAAGGATATTCCACAACCTCTCTGAGCAATCTGCTCCAGTGCTCAGTCATCCTCACAGTAAAAAAAAAAATGTTTCCTTACGTTAAGGAATGCTGACTTATGTTCTTCTTGTTCTGTCACTGGACACCAGTGAAAAGAGCCTAGCTACTTCTAAATCACAGAATCACAGAAAGGTAAGGTCTGGAAGGGACCTCTGGAGATCATCTAGTCCAACCCCACTGCCAGAGCAGGGTCACCTAGAGCAGGCTGCACAGGACTGCGTCCAGGTAGGTTTGGAATATCTCCAGAGAAGGAGACTCCACACCCTCCCTGGGCAGCCTGTGCCAGTGCTCTGTCACCCTCACAGTGAAGAAGTTTTTCCTCATGTTCAGGTGGAACTTCCCGTGTTCCAGTTTGTGCCTGTTCCCCCTTGTCCTGTCACTGAGCCCCACCGAAAAGAGTCTGTCCCCATCCTCTTGACACCCACCCTTGAGATATTTGTAAGCGTTGATGAGGTCCCCTCTCAGTCTTCTCTGCCTCAGGCTGAACAGCCCCAGCTCCCTCAGCCTTTCCCCACAGGAGAGATGCTCCAGGCCCCTCATCATCTTCGTAGCCCTCCGCTGGACTCTTTCCAGTAGATCCTCATCTGTCTTGAACTGGGGAGACCAGAACTGGACGCAGTACTCCATATGGGGCCTCACAAAATGAAAATGAATCCTAACTCTTCCAATGTATGTGAAAAGTAAAAAAAACCCCACATTTTAGTTAATTATTCTGAAGTCTTTTTTTTTTTTTTCTTTTGTTATTCAAGGATTCTGATTTGTATTACTTGAATGTTATGTGTTTACAACACTGTCTATAGCTGTTGGGTCTTTATTTATTTATTGACTGAATATTAGGCCTGCAAACTGTCAACATCAGGCAGTTTTAATGGGAAAGATCGAAGATTGATTTCATTGGCATTTACCTGACACTCAGATGTCATGTCAAGGCCTAAAGCTGCCATCAAATTGGATTATAAAAGGAAGGGAATGTAATCAACAAGAAATGAATTCTAAAGGCTTTATTAATGGCTTAGATAGAAATAAAATTTGAGCATTTATACTGTAATTATATTCTGTCCTCACCTTCTAGCCACTATTATCTTAAAGCTGACTTTTGAAAGTATTATATATTAACTGATTCTCCCACCAGAATTGATTACCCTTAATCAAAATCAACTCCTTGCTTTTGTCCCATCACTCCCCAAATGTATAGCAATTAAAAATACCTGCTGTAATTTGCTGTTGTTTCAAAAAAATTGAAGTTATATTGTACATTGTACTAAGAAAATTCTTCCTATATGCATCTGTGGTTGGAGGTGAACACAACTTGTCAATAACAAATCCAACAAAGGTGTTTTGAAAACAAAATTCTGTAGATCATAAATTTTTGTGAAACTATAGGAGGTTTTTCATGCTCTTGACTTCTTTCTTCTCCGAAGATCATCAGCTGGGAACATTTATCATAACTTCACTGAAGTACTTTGCTACATTAAGAGGCCTCAAAATTGACACGGAAAAAAGAAAAAGATTACGAAAAAATGCAGGGCAGACAATGTCCTATCATACTGTAAAAATGTTAATAATGGTGACTGAACACTGATACCATATTTAGCCCATACTTTTGGTTGTCAAAATATTCTCAAAGGTACTTTCATAATGTGCAGTGAAATTTATCTTAACTTTCCAGCTTTTTGCAAATCTGTTTAGTTATGCCTGAAGAGCCAAATTGCTCAAAATGCATTTGGTAAAAACCAAAACAATGGTTAAAGAATGCAAATTGTCTGACTGGAATGCTTAACACTACAATCTTACCTAAAATTTAAGGTTTTATCTACAATAGGGATATCAGGCACTGTGTGAGCACCAGTCCAACTTCCTAACAAAGTAAGCTGCAATCTGTAAAAAATATGGTTCACTACAATTTGTTGCCAGCCCAGCATTTCAAATTTGCAGTTCTATCAGTGGCTAGAAATTTGGGAATAAGGCCTTTCTGCAGGTAGCGTTTGGAGCGGGAGAGAGAAGATAAATCTGTAAATCCAAAATCCATCTTGGGTAGTGCTAAATAATGAGATTACAGCATGCTAATAAGTGAGGTTAGTAGTTGTGGAACTGGTTAATGAAATTATATGTTGTTCACATAAGGATAAGGACAAGAAGGACATACAAGCACAAAAACTAAGGCTGTTCATTTGACTTCATGAGGATTTCTGAAAGTAACTATGAAGCAAGAACCATGCTTTGTGATATCTTGGGCAGAGAGAAGTAAAAGTAGCATTTGAACCATAAATTATTGGCAGTTAAAGGAGTGTTTGGGGAAGTGTCACCACATGCTTGCCCTGTTTTTATACTTTTCCCTAGGCGTCTGCTTTTGACCACTGTCAGTAGGAGAACACAATATCAGATGGATCTTTGAACTGTTCTTTTGTTCCCTTCTTATGTTTGAAGGCAGCATGAAAGCAACACGCACACACACAAAAAAGTCACTTGCCAAATGTTAGACAGCTAATAGGCACAGTAAGAGTACATCTGAGATTTTCTGACTCCCTCTTGATCAACTGGTTCACATTCAAAAACACACTTCACCTGAGTGCTTTATCTAAACTTACCCACAAATGACCACGCTGTCTGTTTAAGGTCAATTTTCTCATATTCCTGGAAAACACAAGTAAACTGTTTAAATTTACTAGCATAAATATTCAACAAAGGACAAGAGAAAAACCCTTTAGCACAAAATTTCATTTTGTAGTAGGTTCTTGAATCTCTTCTATATTTCAGCATGACTTGTTGTAAACTACAAATAAAACTAATATCAGATGCCTTGTTCTCAGGGCATTTCTTTCCTCTCTGATTATTGAATATTATGGATTTGTTTTTCCATCAGATATTCAGTTTGCCCACTGTGAGCTGTATCATTACATAGCAAGTGGTACAGTGACTATCTGTAATAGATGATAGAGTTAATTTTCTTCATACTGACTAGTATGGGGCTATGTTTTGGGTTTGTACTGAAAACAGTGTTGATAACACAGGGATGTTTTCGTTACTGCTGAGCAGGGCTCACACAGAGCCAAGGCCTTTTCTGCTTCTCACCCCACCCCACCAGCGAGGAGGCTGGAGGGGCACAAGAAGTTGGGAGGGGACACAGCTGGGACAGCTGATCCCAACTGACCAAAGGGATATTCCATACCATATGACATCATGCTCAGCATCTAAGCTGGGGGAAGAAGGAGGAAGGGGGGGACGTTCGGAGTGATGGCGTTTGTCTTCCCAAGTAACCGTTAGGCGTGATGGAGCCCTGGCATCCTGGAGATGGCTGAACACCTGCGTGCCCATGGGAAGCAGTGAATGAATTCCTTGTTTCGCTTTGCTTGTGTGCGCAGCTTTTGCTTTACCTATTGAACTGTCTTAATCTCAACCCATGAGTTTTATCAATTTTACTCTTCCAATTTCCTCTCCTATCCTACCAGTTTGGAGTGAGTGAGTGGTTGTGTGGGGCTTAGCTGCCGGCCAAGGTTAAACCATGATACCCTCCCATAAGCTGAAAGCTATAATAACAAGCAGATATTCAGTGCACCATGAACAAAAGACAAAATACTTTTAATTTTCATTTTATAAATGAAGACCAATCTTTATTTTATAAATAAAGAACAAATATCAATGAAGTGGTTAGCTTTTTCAACAGCATTTTTAAAAAAGTATCTCAAAAGCAGATAGCCATTGATTATTTTATTAGAATGGGCAATCATTTAGAATATCTTTTTGGATTTTTATTTTGGTTTTTTAAGAATTGATTGTTATTTCCACACTTGGGAATTAAAGGAAATTATAATACCTATGGAAAATGTATGGCTTTGCCCTAGAACTCAAATTCATAGGAATAAATATTTTTACTCATATTGTTCATGTCAGACTATCCCATACTATAATCATATATTAAATATTTTGTGTTTATAGATAATACTAGATGTTAAGTGTAAAAAAAAAAAAGTAAAAAAATCCAAATATGTTATTTTAAAATTCAACCATATGTGCATTGCAGACAGTAGTCAAATAAAGCACTAACAGGTATGAGCTGAAAGTTTGCTTACATATTCTTTTTTAATTGCTAAAAAGCTTAGGGGAAAAAAAAAATCTTATTTTACTTTCAAAAATAAGCAATCTTTTCTGTCCCAGAAGCTCTGTGGTAATTGGAAAACAACTGAGATCTCATGATATCATCAGTTAAGAAACTGGAAGCTGAATGACCAAGTGGAAAAAATGTCCTTTTAGATGTACGAAGCAGCTAACATGGATTTGTGAGGAAAAAATCTCTGCCAGACCAATTTAATTTCCTTCTCTGACATGGCAATAAGACTTGTGGATAGAGAAGAAGTAGTAAATGTCATTTTTTCATGCTAGTAAGGTTTTTGACACGTGACATTCTTATGTGCAAACAGGGAAGTATGGTCTAGCTGAAAATAATATAGTATAATTTCACTGAAAATCTGAATGACTCTCAGTGGTTTGCTATTAACAATGAAAGGTTATCAAGCAGAATCAGACTTTTGTTGTTTTCAGTATTTTTATTAACAACCAGAATGATGAAATATGCTTATTCAATTCATGAATTACATCACTTTGAAAGAGATTGCTCATATACAGGAGAGGGAATTTGGGACTCAAAATGATCTTGAAAAATTGATTATATAAGATATGAAAAATGCATGATGTTCTTTAACAGAGGAAAAGGCAAGATGCTGCCACTCAGGCAAATTCATGTAGCAATTAGGAACTTTGTAGGTAGCAGCTATCCAGTAAAGGGGTCAGGGTGCATAAGTGAATCGCAAGCTGAGGATGAATCAAGAACACCTCAATGTCCTAAAAAAGAATGATCTACTGTAGTTAGTGACCAATAGATGACCAAAATGGTCCAAAGCTGAGGAGAGGAACTACTGGATGGGTTGCGAATAAACAAATGTGTCCCACACTTACCTGGACTACTTTGACCATGTGCCACGCTTCAGCTAGATGTATTACAAAAGTGAGAAAAAAGAACAATTAGTCATCAATTAAGTCTGTCCTACTTTGGGTCTTTTAGTTGAAAGAGACAAATACTGATAATGGACACAATACAGATCTCCAAAGACTTAAAAAGGCTACTGAAAGAAAGAAGATCTATAAAGACAGGATGTCCATGTACAATTTTCTACTATGGAAGTAAGTGAAGTGGTCTTCAACCATGGAAAACTTCAAGAACAAACTAGAAAAGACTCGGGCAAGAAGGTTGTCCTCTAAGTTAGCATGCCCTAGGACAGGGGAACAGACTTGCTGATCTTTCACAGGTCAGTGGTTCTATGACTTCAAACTCTTTCACTTATATTTGCTTTATTGGGTGGAAATTAGTGGGGGTTTAACTACATGTAGTTTTTATTCTTTTTTTTTTTTTTTTTGACATATATTTAACAGTACCAGTATAAGCCATCTCATTCAGTCTTAGTTATCTCAAATTGAGATGTTGATGACAAATTATCCTTTTAGACTCTATTTATCCAAGGTGGAGTAGGTGCGTCTTCTGGAAAATTACTCAGCCCACCTCTCTTTGGCAGAGGAGTTGGGATGAAACTTCAGGTGGAGATATTTTCTTTTTCCACTGGCTACTGGAGAAGCCGGGGCTAGTTTAGACTAGATGTCTAATTTTGATGGCTGACATTCAATGAAAGGAATCCCACTCCCACAGTTCTTTAAAACGTCTGCAGATGAAACAGTACCTGGCACTTCCAGCTCATAAGCAAATTCCTGTTACATGCATCCTCATTCTTCTCCAACAGAACTACCTATTTCTCACAACAGTCTTCCTATTTTAAAAGGCTGAATACCCTTCTTTTCAACTTCCTCAAAACTCTAACCTTATGTCTCTTCTTCCTTCATATTCATATCTCTTTTGAAGAGTTGTATGGGCTACTGGTCACTAAGTAGATTGCATTACTTTCTAAATCTGCATTACTTGGAAATCAGAAAGAAGAAAGAAGAAGTTTTTCACAATGCGGGTGGTGAAGCACTGGAACAGGTTGCCCAGAGAGGTAGTAGAAGCCCCATCCCTGGAAGCATTCAAGGTCAAGCTGGACGGGGCTCTGAGCAACCTGATCTAGTGAGGTTGTCCCTGCTCATGGCAGGGGGGTTGGACTAGATGGCCTTTAAAGGTCCCTTCCAACCCAAACTATTCTATGATTCTATGATTCTATGAAATCTCCCCCTCCCATCCCATCCCGTCATAAGAAGTAGGTCACCAAGATGTAAAAAGATAATAAAATTATTAATGGGCCTTTTTGTCTTCTAGAATAATTTTACATAAGTAATTTTTCAACCTGCAACGCAATTAAGCAAATGCTTTACTTCAAGAATATGCATGATTAATTATGTTTACATATAAGTAACAGAAGTCTGCATGACTTTTTGAATTCTATCTGATACTGCTGGTTTTTGTCTGGTTTGTTTCTGTTATTACATTGGTTTTGCCCCAACCCAGTATCTTACATAATGTCTTACACGCTCAAGATCATTTTGGAAGGAATTTATAGGAATAGCAAAGAGTAACATAAAAATAGACCATTTGTGGTTTTATTCCACTTTCAGATGTTAATTATTTTTTCCAATGATTATGAGAAGTGATCACTAGTAATACTTAATTTATATATATAAATTAATTCTGTGTATGTATTATTGCTTTAGTTAGCTACATCTGGGAAAAGGCAGGAAAAGACTCAGGTTTTTGATAGAGAACACTCTCTCAAGGGGTTATTCAGTGGCATTTGAACTATCTGCACAGTTAAGTGAAATCATAATTAAATTTTACCCACGGAGCTCTTGTATCTTTTATATGAAGGGGCAAAAACCTGAAACTGGACAATAAATGTAGGTTTTTCTCCTTTCAAAGATCTTGTACAATTGAGCAATTGGGTTTTGGTCACTTTCTAAATTTGCCTAAAACAAGAGACAATTTTGATCCTCTTTATTTATGCCATGTGCTCTTCAAAGTCCATTCTTACCCATTAAGTCTATAAGAAAAAAAAACTAATGACCAAATCTCCATTCTTTGAGAAAATGGCAGGATGTCCTTTGTGAGTGAAAGTGCTAGAATCACCAATAAAGAGAACACTCGTTGATAAATTCACATAACCTATTAATGGCAGGGAAAAAATATTCAGCTGTAATAGAAATAACAGATGAAACTTGAGTATTTGTCTGTCAGCTTTTGGGGATAATACTTTATAGTCTGTCTGTTTGGAAGTAATTAGGTGTTGATGATATGATGGCATGACAGAAGAGAGAGGAAGAGAATACTGCTGTGCTATTTTTATTTTATAGCTAGATAGCTTAGAATAGCATGTTTCATTCATTCATTTAATTAGCACTAGATCACATTTCTTCTTATGGCAGGTGCTGTTTTGCAGTCCCAGTGATTATGGCCAGCAAGCAGCAGAATTACCAACTCCAGTGCCAGCCCGTGCAGAAGTTCTCCAAGTCCTAGTCTGTTTACCATCTCCCAAATCCACACCCAAGGCATAGTCCACAATTATCTTCAAATTAGTTTAGTTTGTTCAGTATTTAAGTATCAAATGAGTCTAAAATGGTGAAACTTCATAGCAGGATACTACCTTGCATCTTTCGTCATTAGCAGGACCTTTTACTGCCATAGTTAATCTTCATAGCAACTCTTAACTTCAAAGACGTTATGCAATGTTTTTCATAAAAATTAGAATTAGACAGCCCTTCTCACCGACCTTTAAGCTTTCTATTGATGTGGAAGGAATTAAAAAAAGTATATAATAATCTTACTAAGATTAAGTGAGCAAGGTATCTGCTCTGTGGGAGGCTTTTTATGTAGCTGAGATTGATACCTTGTGATAGAGGAAGGTTATTTCTAACCTTCTCACAATTTTGCAAAGGTACAACAATGTAAGTGAATGTTCTGTTCAGGAGCAAAGCAGTTCCCTAGTGTTGCCCAGACCTACAATTTTGGAAATGATAAAGTTCAGGTAATTTGGAAAGATTTTTACATGGATTAAAAACAGCATCTGTCTTCTAAATCTAGACTGCCTCTTCCCCCCTAACAAACAAACTCTAACAAACTACACACCAAAACCAAGAAAAAAGGTCTGGATTTTGTGTGCACAAAAAATCCTAAAAGCTCGCTGGTAGAGAAGCTCTAGATTGAGGAACTCTTGGAGTACTCAGACGACAAAGTTTATATGAAAATGTATTTTACCTCTGAGGCTCCTTGTTTCATCATGCATGAGTAGATGCTTACTTGCTCTTTATGCAGGTTTGTATTACAAGATCCTCTCTCCTCTTGTTCTGCATCTTAAAAAATCTTGTTAAGTTTTAAACCCCGTGGAGAAGAGCTTGTACAGCACAAACTACAGAAAATCTTGCAATAGGTTTCAAAAAGGTTGACAGTTTGTAGTCACAGGTCCTTGAAGCAAGCCCAGATTAACACATTCCAGTTAACATCTGATTTTTCAGTAACTAAAACCAAAGTAAACATTGATCCATTCCAGAAGTAATATTTATAAACATTAGATGAGCATTTAATTTATATTACATGTTTAAAAAAATCTGTTTTACATTAGGAATAAGTTAGGAAGAAATAAGGGTTACATAACTTAAACTTTCCTTCATTTTTAATTTAAAAAACTCCACCACAATGTTATGTTCTCCTCCATAACTGGAGTTCTGATTCACTAAAAATATCCTTTATAAAATATTAATTTGAAAGGTGAACAGCAGAGAAAATTGAGCTATGCCCCATCTTGATTTCAGCTGGGGATCCATATACTCTCCAAACATTTTAAGAGCAATACTAGAATTCATTTTCAAGAGTGTAGTTTTCCCCCACACATCCATTTAATCTGATCAAAGACAAGAAGAGTAAAAAAGACAGGAGCGACTGAGCAGGCAGGACACGAAGAGAAAGAGAACGTGGCATCTCCTCTTAACAGATGGCCTGACCAGAAACACCTGCCGGGGAGTATGGCGGGATGGATCCAACCCCAGCACGGGCAGGGGTGACCTGGGCGCTGCCCTCACCCTCTAGCCCCTGAGCATGGCGGGCAGAGCCATGGGAGGCAGTGGGCCCCTCAGCAGCCCTGGGCACTGCAAAGGGACAGACTGGGCCTGGGGCCTGACCAGGGGGACCTGCCAGGGGTGGCGGGAGATGTGGCTGGGGACATGGCTAGAACTTGTGTCTGAGATCCATCTGCTAGAGACCAACCTGCAAGAAGCCAGGCCTGTAGGTCTCGAGCTTGGATGGGGCTCCTGGGCCCGTGGGCAGGGGCGTGGGTCCATGTCCCAGGTAAGGCAATAAAGGCCAGCTGTGCCCTCACAACACCCTAAAGGTGAACATGTGTTTGCTAAAAGATCCTTATTCCTCTTATTCAGACCAATGTAAGGTTTATTAAAATTAAGGAGTGTGAGGAAAGAGCAGTATCCCATTGACTTTAGTAGACTATGCAGCTAGTATATTACCGTTACAAGATATGATCTCCTTTATTTGCCCTTTGAGTATTTGATATAGTTAATCATTTCATGGACAGGTTTTCCAAAAGCTAGTTAATTTGTTCCGCCTTGATAATCTGTGAGTCAAGGAAATGCTTAGGTTGCAATCACATCAGATTTTTCTGGAGTGACACTTCAGTGTGGGTCTGAACACAGAGACTTTTTAATGACATGATAGAACAGGAAAGAACAAAAGCTGCATGGGCAACTCCAGAAGTGTAGACATCTGCCAAACAGAAAAAAAAGCAAGACTAACAAAAGTGGTGTAGGGAAAGGTTTCATCCTGAAGATCAGAAAAAGACAACGAAGTGCGAATAGAATAAGTACATGAGGAAGGAGAGGCATGCGAATAGAATAAGTACATGAGGAGGGAGAGGCAGATAAAAAACATGCAAAAAGTAAAAAATTGTGCAAGATGGGAACTAGAATCTAAAAGGGAAAGATGTTGTTGATGTACCAAAGGCTTAACAAATACTCCTGTTACTCACATTTAAAGAATCAGGAGTCTTTTGTAGACTCTGAGGAGGATGAAGGTATCTAAGACTACTACAGGTACCAGAAAGGAGTAGTTTGATGGTTGGGAGCATTTTGACAGGGTAAGTAGAGAAGCTCGTCACTCAGGTGGGTCTAGGGAGAAGATAAATCATCTTCAGGATCCAATATACAGATGTTCCTCTGTGTGAAAAGGGCTTAGCTGGAATCCTGTCTTTAAAAATTTTAAAAAGTTTAAAAGTTGTCCCTGTATACCCTATATCAGTATTTTTTTCCCTAACATAGTTAATTTGATAGTTAATCATACTTCATCACATACTCCAGACCAACAAACTGTTCCATCAAAAGTTTGTAACGCACATTTGGTCCAAGAGTGTTGTTTCTTTTAAGTGTTATCTTCATTTGAGCAAAACAACAGATCAATAGGAATTTTGCTTGCTGACATAGCCCTGAGGTTATTTATCTCCTAAAGACAGAATTCTGCCTCATAAAATGTGCTGCCTTCAGTCCAGCAAAGCACTATTTTTTGTTCTGGGAATACCAAGATTTCCTACAAACAGTCCAATACTTCATTGTTGTTATGCTCAAAATCTTGTTTATATGCAAAGAGGAAACACACATTATATATATAAAACCATGTGTATAAAACCAAGAATTTATTATTAGCATGACTGAAATCTTACTAGTATAATTCAAGAATTATTAGTCTAGATCTAATTGTTACAGGAAAAAGAAAGAAAAAAAATGCAGTTAAATTTGTTATACACACATCTTAGTTTCTACCCCTTTTCCTTGGAGCTATGCTCACCTTCCCACTGCTTGTCTGGGTCCTGAGGTCAGGGGTTTCATGCTGGTGCTGAGAGGGGGGATGTGTTATGGGGAGTCTTCAGCATCTGGACTTCTTCACTGGCAGGAGTATGATGCTGATGTTGATTGTTGCTTCCTCCTTGGTCTAGGATTCACTTTGGGTTACTTTTCATATGTTTGGTAACACACTTTTACACCTTTCTGCTTCTTCGCTGGTCTGCAGTTCCATGTTACATCTGAATTTACAGTATATGGTGCCTTTTACGTATATACTATTTGTGTTGACTTTGTCACCTCGAAACCCCGTTTCGTCCAGGTCTGCATTTCTGTATGTGCTGGTTTTGGCTGGGACAGAGTTAATTTTCTTCATAGTAGCTACTATGGGGCTATGTTTTGCATTTGTGCTGAAAACAGTGGTGATAATACACTTCTTGTGTAATTTCGTTACTGCTGAGCAGGGCTTACACAGAGTCAAGGCCTTTTCTGCTTCTCACCCCACCTCACCAGCGAGGGGGCTGGGGGGGCACAAGAAGCTGGGAGGGGACACAGCTGGGACAGCTGACCCCAACTGACCAAAGGGATATTCCATACCATATGACATCATGCTCAGCGTATAAAGCTGGGGGAAGAAGAAGGGAAGGGGGGACATTTGAAGTGATGGAGTTTGTCTTTCCAAGTAACCGCTACGTGTGATGGAGCCCTGCTGCCCTGGAGATGGCTGAGCACCTGCCTGCCCATGGGAAGGAGTGAATGAATTCCTTGTTTTGCTTTGTTTGTGTGCCCAGCTTTTGCTTTCCCTATTGAACTGTCGTTATCTCAACCCATGAGTTTTATCACTTTTACTCTTCCAATTCTCTCCCCCATCCCACCAGGGAGGGGAGTGAGCGAGCAGCTGTGTGCTGCTTAGTTGCTGGCTGGGGCTAAACCACAAACTGTGTTTAGCTGCAGGACCTCCAGGTCCACCCTATGTCCCATCTCTGACCACCCCATGTCTGTGCACCTCTGCACAGCAGGGATGTGTTCCCCTACACTGTGTCTTTGTGTTAGTCATAAATATCTTGTTCTGTGCAGAGTGACTGCTTGTGACTACTATCTAAAACTGTGCTTGTATCACACAAATATAAACAAAAGTAAACTGATCTAGCCACAGACACCTGGCCAATTAGAGAAACTGCTGTCACAGCTAAACCAAGAAAAATGACGCTGCAGGCAGGTCAAGAAAAGTTCATTCAGAGCAGGACTGACAAACCTCAGTGCCGAGGTCTTGCAAACTCAGTACAGTGCTTACGGTCAGTTACCAGCAATGGCGATGTCACACTACAGGGCTACAGGTTTATATTGTACAGGCAGCTAAGCAGAGGGGACCAAGAGATGATCCCCAGGCACTGGGCTTTCTGACTAAAGCACATGCTTAAATTTAAGCGTATAAAACACTGTTACTCATTTCAGTTCTAGCAGTGAAGTGTTCGCTGACAGCATGCCACTGCTTGTGTGCTTCAGTAAATACTGCTATAATATCAGTAAGTACTGCTTCATTGCTGTAATTGAAACCAGAAGCTTAGATTTAAGCATATTCTTTAAAGACTTTTTAAAGTAAAAGTGCTCAGTATAATACAGTATTAAAACTCATGAAAAAGAATATCCTCACAGCTTCTTGTCAGTGCAGAATTGCAGTACTGATTTTTGTGAACATGTTAAATACTGTTGGTTGAAGACAGAAAAACAGTTTTCATGATGCAAAAATGAAAACTTCCACCTTTTTTGAAAGCGAATTTATTTTTGAAGTGAAATTTTGAAACAATATTTTTCCAAAAGGTTGATATGAGTCTTTTTTTTCCCCTTCTTTCCATTTACATCCTCTGAGGATCCCTTTGTCTAACAGTGGTTTTTTTTTCCTCCTAGAAATTAGTAGGGAAATGGTAAAGCACAGGTAATTAAAAAGTATTAGAAATGTAAAAATTGTTAGAAACATCATGGCCTCTTTTTCCTTTTAATAAATAAAAACAAACTCTTTCAAACAGAGTTTCAAACAGAGAACACCTGTTTTAAAATATTTTGAAAAACATTTAGTCAAAAAGTTACACGTTCTTATGTCATTCTCAAATTCCATGACAAGATCCTATTTCTCATTTCTTACAAATAAATTCACTACTTAAAGGATGGACAGTACTTCAGACAGTGTAAAACATTAAGGTCATTACAACTAATGGACTTCATTTATTTAGGACAGATTATTTATAGTATTTAAGGACTAGTTTATGTTACCTAAATATTTGCTTTTTGATGGACATATAAAATACACTGGAGTGTACAGGTGTATATACACACATATATACATAACATGTAAGGTGAGAGAAGGAGAGAGAGAGAGAGCGCGCGTACAGACTACACTTGCCTTTTTGAGAAGCTTTCCAATCTTTCCACAAGATGTCATAAAACAATGGGGAGGAGCATTTGCAGTTTAAATTCTTCTTTTCTTATTCTGTACATATGGGAAAAATTATGATGAGTGATTACAATCAACATGAGATATTTAGGAAAATGGGTCAACTAAATTGCAAGGTAGCAGAAGTATTCACAGTTAAGCAGAAAGTACAACAAAGTATTCTATTCTCTGTTTTAAAACTGCCCAGTAGCTTGCCCTTAAATTCCAACTGATTTGAGAGTGGAGCTACTTGTATAGAATCAACTGCTGTTTAAGGGAAGGCTTAAAAAAATTAAGATGATTAGCTACTGGTAGCAAACATACACTGCTGTCCATGGCAACTCTAATGCAAATGTTTGAAAGAGAAAGTACTTTGAAGAATGCCAAGGAGTCCTGTTGCACTTACTTAGGAAGAGTAATTGGACAGTTCCACTTAGCTCACAGAAAAATTCTGTTGTACCTTGCAAGTCATGATTTAAATAAGCTCATAAAGGAGCCTACTAAGCAGTTGTTGACATTAGGCAGAATGTGATTTTCAGCGACTTGTGTTTTCTTTGCCTATTTATACATTGCCAGCATGACTGAAAGATACATAAACTGAAGTTTGTTATGGTGCATATTAAGTACAACCCTACAAATGGACTAACGCACAAACACTGAAAAATACTTGCAAGCTAAGAGAATTTGCCACTAAAATTACTGGAGTCTAGCTCATACTAGATTGACATTAGGTGAGATAAAAGTTATGTAAAATCTTAAGTCTCTAGAGCAAGAGAATAAATCCTGCAGTTTAAAACAGAATCTGACAGCAGTTTTACTGCTAGCTTTTGAAAATTTCCGTCAAGCAATATGTCATTTTTGCTGCATGCTATTTTATCTTAGCTTTTTAAAGACAAATCCCACCTAGAATCCTACCTGTGAGATGTTTTAGTAGTTAAACTGTATATTCAACTCAACGGCTAATCCAGAGTCTGTTGTTCTGGATAAGCATCCTAATAGTAAGCTGGGAACACATGAAAAGGCTCAGTGGTAACACGGTTGAAAAGGTGACACATGTTAAAGTAACTGGTTTGAATAGCAGTCTTATAACAAAATTTTGATTCATAACTAGATCTATATCCAGACATGCTGAGTGTTTGGATGCATGCATCTTATCATACACTCTCATGGCAGTAGGACTCCAAAACCTTTGGTTGATTTAGGAATCATAAAATGTAAGAGAGAAGGATACCTTGTCCCCTAAAAAACAGAGTTTCTCCAAGTCTGGCTCTTCCAGCCTACATGAGACACTTCCTGAAGTGGTCTGGACCTTGGCTGTTGTTAAAGTCTGCTCAATTCTTTATTTCTCAGATCCTGCCATCAGCAATACTGGGTATAATGTTTCCACATTATATCACATATGCCTGGTCAAACTGACACCAAGATACCTTTTTAATACAACACATCCTCTGTCCATAGACACATGACAGCATCTATGAACCCATTTGTGTATTTTATTTCCTCAAGTATAATCATACTGCCACCGAAGTCATGGAATCATGTAAATGTACGATTTGACTGTTTTGATAATGTGCTCCAGCCATGTGCTGTAATGCCATGTGCTGTTGGCAATGACCAACCCATTTTGCCAATCCAGTTACGTGGGCTAATACAAGCCCACCTTGGCTGCATTGCTGACAGTTTAAAATGGATCTGAGAAAACAAATCAAAGAGCAGGCTAACATCTCACTATTTCCTTTTTCAGTTCTCTACCAGATAGTTTTCCAAGATTGATCTCCTCCAACTGAGCAATCAAGATATTGGCTACTGTTTCTTGATGAATGAGGAATTTGTATAACTGAATGAGGGGATCCCAGAGAACACATGACAATACTGTAGGATCAGCCACTGGCAGTCTTGTACATGCCTAAAATAAGTATAACAACTTATACGAGAGAAGAGCTGCAAGAACAGTGAGACATGATATATATTGCTGGGACTGTGCTAATGAGGTAGTTTTTTGCAACTTCCTCATCCAAGTAGCAGCGGATGCAATGAAACTGCAGTCTGAATTCCAAAATGTCCTTAAATTTGGACATAAAATTTTTATGAGCGTTGGGCTATTTGTTTATTTATTATACCATGCAGTCAATTTAATTAACACTGTGAGTTAGTGATCAAAATAATCTACTCATCTGTTTTTAAATTCTCTGTACCAGAAAATCACTGCTACTAAGATGAAGAAAACTTACCCAAAGCATTATATACTGGATACTATCTATGCTCACCCAGGCTTCTTGGCCATTTTTCAGGACAGTACTGAACTTCAATTTACACTTTGAACTCCAACTCTGTTGCATTTGAAAACCCTTTCCCTCCTAAATTCTGAGTACTGCAATGGAAGCACACTATGTCTGACCCCAGAAGCAAACCCAGATTTCCAAGTCATATCTCACAGGTTTATTCGCTCTTTCACTTTTGTGCCCTGCCTTCAGCCACAGAAACAGCCTCAGTGCCTGGTTCAAATTAGTCTTCCTGGTGATTTTCTCTTCAAAGTGTGCATGCCTAAGCAGCACTTCAGTATCACATATTAAAAGCTTCTCCTTTTATCAATAACCTGGCCTGAAGAGTGTACTCTGGCAAACATAATCGTCTCTTCACTTCCTTTAGGAGGTGCAGTTGCCAGTTGCTGTTCTACTTTTGTCTGAACTTCTGCATTTTATCCTGTGGAGATACTTTCTATACATCTATATTAACGTCATTGTGCAAAAACCAAGCATTCTAAATTATGGATGTTTACTGGTATGACTGAAATGGCAGCAGACATGCATTGACTGGAGAAGAGAATCTGTGTAAGGAAGGTGGAAAAAGAAATTGTTTACTGTGATTTGGTACTGTTTTTAAAATTGCATGAATAATTGTGTCAGTAAGGGACATTCTGTGAAGAAGGAGGAAAGGTAAAATGCCACAGTGTGTATTTTTTAACATTGTCTTAAAGGATAGTTGAAAGAGAAGGATGAGGGTGATTAAGAAATATATACCAAATATAAAACATCTTACCCAATATACCTAATCTGAAAACAGGAAGTTTCACATTAGCCCAAACGTGTTCTGTCAGTGAAAGCTCAAGTCATTTTCTGCCAGTGAAAATTAAATGATATAGACTACATGTGCACAATTCAACAAAGTAACATCCCAAATAGAAAATTACAGGAATCAATAACCTTTTCTAGTGCTAGGAAGAGAGGTGCCTGATTAAATCTTTTAATAACAGTCATTTTTTAATTCCGTATAGTGAAATACTTTTTAGTAGGGGAACTCTGCTATGGTAAAACTCGGTAAGATCTCCTAAGGATGATATTGATGCAGCTTTTCAGATATTGTTTGAAGGAAAAAAGCTTGAGAAGAGACATATCTCCTTATTAATTAGCCTAAGAAGTATAAAGAAACACTTACAGAAAGTTAACAGCATTTTTAAAGCACCTCACGGAGGCTCTACAATTTCTTGTCCAGTGTGGCCGACTGATGTTACCTTCACTGGCACCTTCAGTGGAAGGGATACGCCTGTTGCTCAATGGCGACAAGAAGGCGTGCTGACGTGAGGCGTATTTCGCAGAGCTGTGCTCAGCTGCTGGTCTGGCTTCAGAAATTTCAAATCTAGGGCTGGTGGACAGTATATGAAACAGTCTAAATCACTTGAAAGTGATCCAGCTTTTCTGCTTGACCAGGATAACAGTTTTAATTTCCGTACCTGTAACCTACTCTCATAGTAAGTACTGTACCCTAAGGTTTTGCCTAAGTTTACCTGGTGCAGATCAAGGAAAGTTAGGATGCATTATCCCTACGGAGGCAATGAAGCCAAATAAAGTGGCAGTTCCGGTACAGCTTACGGCTTGTATTACAAGATGTTTCTGAGGAGCGCAGATTTTAACGAATGCCTTATGTTGGGCCTTGTATGATGTGATGTCAAGACTGAGGAAGGACTTTTCCCTCTGGCAGGCACAAGCATACGTCCCTGCCGCAAGGAGAAAACAGCTGAAGGATAATTTCCAGCTCCAGGCAGAGCTGGAACGGAGCTGTACGAAGGGAATCCCTGCACTCTGACTGAAATAAACATGCTTTACAAAAATGCCATATGGATATTTTGTCTTCCTCACATTAACTCTGATTGGTTGACAAACATTTTAACTAACAAAATGAGGAAGATTTGCATAATTACACTGTATTTTTTAAGAAGTATACAACGAATATGCAAATTTGGTTTTGCTTCTACTATAACTTTGCTTTTATTGGCTCATCTTTTTATATCTCTCAGGCTGTTGCCCAGCAACAAAAATGTCACAGAAGTTGTTCACATCCATCTAGTGGAAAAGTCTGTCCACAATGAGACAAAATAAGTTATCCAAAAAAATCTTTTCCCTTCTAAACGAGCTGGATATCTATCTGTCTGTCTGTCTATCTATCTATAGTCAGCTGTTACTGTTCTTTTTGTTTCTTTTCTCACATCAGCTGTGCTGTTTTTCACTTCAACGATCAGATACACTTATAGGAGAGGAAGACCTCTATGCCTAGGAGAAAAATAATGTTCTTAATGTTATTTGCTGTATTAATTCATAAAAGTAGAGTGGAAGACAAAAGGGAAAGAGGTTTGGATCTGAAAAGCTGATCACAAGTTCTGTGCTTAGGGTTGTTTTGAAAGTAAGCTTTTCCTTTTCTTGTCCCAGTCCACACAATTTTCAGACATGAAAATCTGGGCTTTAGTTAAATCAGATACAAGCTCACTGGAAAATGTCAATAACCGTGAGTCATAATGTTTCATCTGCTGCTTCACATCTGGAAAGAATGAAAACCGCTGGACTTATCAATAATGGCTCCCCTAATAAACCAATATGTACATTAAAGAAACCCACAACAAAACTTGCAGTTACCACCAAGGCGGAAAACATGACAGGAATACCCTAAAAACAACAACAAAGATTTTATTTTACTTTTACAACAAACCTGTGACATAATAAAGCCTATTCGAGTTCAAAAATTCTGCAACAAAACATTTGTCACTGTAAATTTTATGTGTTCCTTCAAACAGTAGAATGATATCATCACTGGACCCTTTTTTTGCTAGATCCTTCTGTCCTCTAGTCATGGTATATAAATAAGAAAACTTTTTTTTTTTTTAAATTTAGAAAGTCAGAATAATTTAGGTTGCAAGGGACCTCCAGAGGTCACCTACTCCAAAGACATGCTCAGAGCAGGTTGGTGTTTTTTTTAAATCTAAAATGTGTGGGTGGAAGGAGCATGTAGTTGACCCAGAATTCACAAGATGAGTGAGCCACATCTGGGAACCAAAAGATAGTTGCCTTCTAAGTAACCGAGCTCATGGTGCACAGAGGAGGTGGAGCAGGTTTGCGTTTGGCTTCCTGCTTAACTAACAAGAAGGGAGTGCCGGTGATCAGGGGAGCTTCAAACTGGATGGGCAAAGGAGCTCGATGGTGCGCAAAGGCGCCTGGAGTGGTCGCTTAAGACTGCACGTGACTGCTAGCTTTGGCACCAGAAGGGTGGTAACACGCCGCAGGAGCTGCCCCGCGCTGGTTGCGTTGGCTGCCTTTGGCGTGCTAGAGGCCTCGAGCCGTGCAGACACCTGGGACGGAGTGCAATCATCCAAGCTTTTCCCGCCTTGTGCAGAAGAGAAGAGAGGGTGACCTCCAGAGATTCCTTCCAAACTAAACTTCTCTATGACTCTTAAAAGGCAGTGGTTTCTGCCAGAAAATAAAAAATACTTTACTTTTTTAGGTTTTTTCTTTCATAGGCTCACATAATAAAGGTTTTCTTCAACAGCTGAAAATATTAGCATATACTTAAGGTTAATTTAAGATGCGAGAAAAAAACTGCATTCTGTTAAATGTGCCATTAAGGATAGAGTCAAATAATGATACTAACTTGCAGGGTCATGGCTTCAGATAATGTTTTACTCGAAAAATGTAAGTTATAAAGATATTTTCATTTGAAGTTTTGTAAATAGTTGACATAGAAGAGCAACTGAAGCATACAGATCAGTTGATATATAAAAATTATATATATATTGAAAAATTTAATTTGTATATTTACATAAATATGTAAATGTACACACATATATATGACTAAATTCTGTACTAAAAAAACAGTGGAGAACTGATTCTCATAATTACATGTGTCGTGTGAATGCCTAGTTACCAAAATTTTCATCTCAGCCTAAAGGCCACGAAGGGCAGGTCTGCATACCACTCTGCTGTAAAACATCTAATATGTGGAAGCAATGTTCATTTTATTAAAAATAACAATAAATATAAAATCACTCAACATAAATTAAGAGGGTGTCCCCTTAGGTTTCCTACAGCATGTAATAAGGTGCTCCTTGGCTTAGGACTTTTCTTCAGCAAAGAGCAGTCTGGCTAACCACATTTAATGTTTGAGGTTTTGCTTCAGCTGGCAAAAAATAAGACTGGCAAGAAAGCCTGACAGAAGGAGATTGATTAATGTGGAAGTCTGAGGCAACTATAGGCAGGAATCTTATACTATACCTGGTATGTAATGCAGCGTAAGACAGCCTGAATTTTCACTTGTCTGTGGTCTGCCAAAATCCTGCCTTCACTGAGGTTAGATGGAATGAATAAATGGGCACGAGTGTCTCTCTCTTAAATATAAGTTACACTGACACCTCTGAATAAAGAAAGGGTTTCTCCACTTTTTGGAAGTCTATATACCATTCTCCCAAGGAAATTCTTGAGAGTGTCACACAAAATTGCAGTCCTAGGGGGTGACTCACTGAGAATCACTGAGCAAGAGCTATTGAAAGCGTAGGTCCTGCCTGATCTAGTGACATGACACCAAATCTGTCAATGATGTGGCTTGGAAAATAACTGATAGCTGGGCTTCATGGTATCAAGGGGTATGACTGATAGTTATACTGACGGCCCTGATACGCATTTGGGTCTGGAGCTGCTTTTGATGCCCGTAACTGGATGAAGACTGTATATTCTGCTGTCGTTGGCAAGTTCAACATGCAAAGTCAGTGATTAAAGAGTTAGTCTTGAAATGGTTTTCTGAAAGTGGATTTGAACTGGAACTGTAATCATACTTTGTTACCATATGTTAGTTGGACCAGCAATGTTGTTAACTGATTTTTCTGAGAGAAAACAGAAGTTGTAAGTATAAGAATTTGCTTATGTGGGTCTAGTACAGATTTAACAATTTTTAGTATTAAGGATTTTAAATTTTAATTGGAACTGGTATTCAAAGTGTAAGACATGCTTCCGTGTTACTTGTTAAAATAATGGTTTGCTTCTCTTTTCCCACTTGTGAAAAGAAAATGATATCAACAACCTACCATTGCAAAATAGATTGTTTTCTAGAGGTGGAAAAGCTTGAGGAGGGACTTAAAGAGTGATACAAACTCTCATCTTTATTCATGTGGAAAACAAATATTTCATGTTTCATGCCAATTTTTCTATATAAGTACTTGATGATTTCTGTTAAGGATGGACAGTGTATTTCACTGTTGCACTTTACATGTCCAAGGTGTTATACCAGTCATTCTTAATGAGTAGGTTAAAAAAAGCTAAAAGAAAAAACCCTGCTCATCCCACTCTGGTGTGGACAGTTGCTTATATCATAACCAAAAGTTACCTTTTAACCTTGACTGATCATCACCAAGCTCTGAAATATCTGCGTTAGATCCCTTCGCCAGAGTAACTTTGTGTTGTTTCATTTGTATTGCTTTTTCAAACCAGAAAAGTATTTGCTGTCAAAAGGAAATCCTTAGAGAAAAAATGTGTAAATGTGTGCATTTGCAATTTATCTAATTGCATCCTTTAGAATACCTATTTCCAGTTTTCCATTGAAATGTAAATGGACCACACAAAATTGCAGCATAGTATATCAGTATTAATTTGATTCTATTGCTCTGTTGTGCTCTATGCTGCAAGTTAATTTATAAAGACTTTAATATTAGCCTTAATTGAATTATGGTCACTAGTTCACCTTTGTCTACTATTTTCCAAAATAACAAGTTATAGGTTCTTTGTAATACCTTTAAAAAGGGTACATGGTGGTGCTCTTATGAGGTTGTGCTTATCTGAGTGGCATAATTGTGCTCTTCTTAAATTACTCCCTGGTAGAAAGGCAAGACAGGCACCACCATCTCGTGTTTCTTGCAAGGTCTTTTCTTGAACTGAGGGAAAAGGAGTAGGAGGCAATGGAGGGGAAGCAGAGAGCAGAGAGAGGAAGCAAAACAAAAAAATATTTATTTTTAAATCTTTAAAGTAAAAATATTTATAAAGTCAGCATTATCTTTCAAAGGTTTAAAAGCAACTTTATTTTCAAAGCTTTAGTTTAATATAACTAATTACTTTTCCAGTAGATTTAACTGACAATTATCTCCCCATCTTGACACATGAATATGAATGTTTATATGTACAGTTACAACCTGTCACCAGCAGTTCTTCCCATCTCACAGACATCTTGTTATACCACGTAATATTCACCACAGTAGGTTAAAAAAAAAGTTATATTTAGCCGAAAACCTTTATCACTGGTGCCCCACTTCCCTGCCAGCTACTCCACCTCCCCTCTTTTTAATCAAGCTTCCCTACGATGATGTGGGCAGCACCACGAAACTTGTGAGGCGCCAGCAGAGGGTAGCCCATTTCCTGGGGGTCCTGCTCTCGCTACGCCCTCTGACCGAGGGAACCACCTCTCGAGTTCCGAGGAATCCCAGCGCTGCCTTGCAGAGCTCCTGCTGGCGCTGTGCAGTCAGGCTGCGCCCCAGCCATGGTGCCAGGGCTCTGGATTGCTGCCAGTTCATTTTGTAGCCTGACAGCAGCTTAGGGTGCTGCAATTTTAACTGGAGAGGGGGGGAATTAAATCTCAACGATGGAGTATCTCCCCCTCAATGTTTTTTTTGGTCAGAATGAAAGAAATGATGTATACCTGCATTGCTGCAGCTCAAATGATAGATCTTTCTGACTGGTTCAGCATGAGCCCTTGTAGTCTTAAGTGAACCTCTCACCTTAACATACCAGCAAAGGCATAAAACAACACTCGAGAGTAAATGAAAGACTACGTGGTTCAATGCAGATGTAAAATTTGTGCAATTCAGGATTGTATCAGAGATAATAACCTACTGTTAATATTCTGGCTTACTCAATCATGCCAAGAGCTAGCCTCTAACATTTCTTTTCCAAAGCTTTAAAATTCGAGGTCTGTTTGCCTTCCGTTACGTACTCTGTCGTTGGTGAGCTACTGTTGCAGTTACATGGTTAAATATCCTCTTAGCAGAAACATCCATTTGTGTGCATTGGCATTTTAGTCAGTTGTCTGGTACAAATTTGCAGCTCTTATCCAGGTGTATAATAAAAATATAACAGTTTGAAATATTTTTCAGTGTTATTTACCAATGGAAAAAAAAATCCTGTAAAGTAACAACTTCCAAAAAATTCTAATAATAATTGTAACTTATGTTACCTGAAATTTGGCTATTTGCCTATGGAAATACTTGTAAAATCCTAAAGCTTGTATTATTCTGAGTGTTTTCTGTAGTCTAAATGAAGGCCTCATTTTCCAGTCACCGTATCACTACAATAAAGCGAGTGTCTGCCATTCATAACTATTGAATGCAGTGAACAGGTAACAGACTTGCTTTTCCTGCTCTAGATTCCCATCCACGTCATGACTTTCAGTGGCACCTGAGACTGTTCAATGAATCTCAACAACCTGCGTTATAACTTGGTGGACCGAGCAAGACCCTTAGGACTTTCCACTTCATCTTTCTTCACATTGGACTGTCTAATACAATCAAAGGACCACTTGACTAGGATGTCCAAATTTCTCTCCATAGTATTCATAAATTATGCTATCATAAATTAAACTTTTAAAATGCACGTGATTATAAGAAGTAGAACTCCTTTTGAAAGGAGCTGTTAAGTGACTCAAAGGAGAACCTTTGATACACATTTTTTCCCCTTAAGTGTGCTCACTGAACCTTCCTATGCACATTAAGCTACATATCATTGTCGCTGTTATTCCTAAGAGAAGGCTATAAAGAAATCCTCCTAGGAAGGATTCTGATACAAAAAAATTGAACAGTTTATAAAATGATATTGAAATCAAGTGATAAATATGCAAATCAAACTTGCCAGGTGGCAGGAACTCTTTCAAAGTTCCTTTTCACCTTTAGATAGAGTCTGAAAGTCTTCTGCCAGTCTCTCGGTTTCAAAGTGATTTTGAGTAATAGTTTGTGAGCAAATTTAAAATCAAAAATTTATATTTTCCAGGTCATTCTTATACATTAAATTAAATACTTCAAGAAAAAATGTAGAAGAGGTATGAACACTGATAATGAAGAGAATGTCAAGAGCAAAGGGAGCAAAATTCTATGTAAGGCTGGAATCAAAGGGTAGAATTAAAAGAAGAGTTACATCTGCACAAAATCTTATGAGTGCCCATAACGAGCCAGAGCTGTTATCTGTTTCTGTATGTGTCTTTCCCTGACTGTGCCTGGGAGCAGAACAGAGAACTCAGAATGAACCTTCAGCTGCACATCAAGTTCGTTGCATAGACTGAGATTACGGTTTTTGATAGCTGACAATAGAAAGTGAAACACTTTACTGGAAAATTAATTTTTTAAGTAATATGAAATAATGGTTGAAATAGTTTTAATGCATGTGCAATAAGTCTGACAGATGACATTATATCATAGTGATAGTTTACGTGAAGTACTGAGAAAACAAATACAGTGTTTAAAGAATATTGTGACTATATTTGGTTTACCCGAAGTCACACGAATGAAACAAGTTAAGCTAACAAGTATTTTACTGTTATTTTCATTATTATTGTTACCGCTTTGCTTCCAAAAACATAGTTTGCAATTGGCTCTATATAATGTAAAATTTGATGAGACTTTAAATTGTGTTATTAAGGCCTGTTTGATTTGTTCAGTACTAGCCAAGGCAGCAACAAAAGCAGAGGAAGAGGAACATTAGTATCAACTAACGACTTCTTTTCCTTTTCGGTGGGCACAGGAAAACAAAACTGAAACATATACATATCTTAAGTGAAGAAATGATTGAACTAATCCTGTATTACGTTTAACCATCTAAGACTTCAAGAAAGTTGGAATATATGGTTTCAGGACTTCTTTCTTTTAAAGTAGAAATTTTACTAAATCAATATCCCAGACGTTTACTTGAACCAGAGCTTATCTCACAAATATTTTGAGTGTGCTGTTCTAGTTTCTTCTCTCAGTCTTTTTAACTGTCTTCTTAAATGAAAGGAATGTCTTCTGATGTGCTTGTGTGATAAAGATATGTGGTGAGGAAAAAACAATATCTTATGCTTTTAATAAGGGATTATCTTTCTGGAATTGTCCGTTTTCAGGGGTCAGGATTCATTTCCTGTCAAATACATCATACAGGCGTTCATAGCATTGCTTATATAGTCCTGTTTCTTAGTTTCTCGGCACGGGAATTTTCCACAACAGAGTAATTGTAGCATCCAACTGCAGTTTAGAGAAATTTTTGTGTGTCCTAATTAATAAAACTCATAGTTCTAAGGATGCGACCATTTTGAATTGCGATTTGGATAAAGACTTCGAATTTTCCTTCCTGCCTAACTCGTGGTTTAGTTAGGCACTTGGCAGCTTTTCATGTTTTTGCTGAAATTTATTTTGCTTGTTTACAGTCTGATTTCATGTAGCTTGCTCTCACTTTTGGAAACTCTGGAATATAAGAGTAGTCTGTTTCCTGAAGAAATTTTCAATTTTACCAAAGAGATATAATTGTTTAGCTCATTTCAGGTTACAGAACCAAAATGTTACTGAACTATTTCCTGTCAACCATCATTCTGTGGGGACACAGTTTATATCTTTTGAATAAATCTGAATGATCTAATCTCATGTTAGCAATTCTTGTTTTTTCCCCATAAAATCAGATTAGAAACATTTATATGAATCTCTCTATATATATGTAGTGTGTACCTCTCCTTTTCTGTATCCACACACACACACAAAATCTGCTTATTATGCATACATGTGAGTGTGCATACGCATATTGTAGGCATGCACATTTGAGTGTAACTCATGCTTTCTTTTTTTCCTTTGCCTGGATAAAATTTTTCTTCTACTTACCAACAAAGTATCTCTTGTACTCATTGCCATGTTTCTGACACCCATCTGGTTTTAGCAAGGTGCAGAGGTGGCTATATCAAATGAATGCAGGTATTTAATTAGACATCCAGACACTTTAAGGCTGATACAGCTTCCTTCTAGTTATGCAGACTGAACAGTGTATTCCAGTGGAATAGGTATTTCTATGAATGCCTCTTCATTCCAGGAGAATCCACAAGGAGAATCAGTTGGGCCTTTAAGGAAATTAAATTATTTGTTGTTAAAGCAATATTTTTCATGAAACACTTATTTTACTTTAGTATTATTGAATTTCTAGAAAACAATGAAAGAAACTCAAAGAAAACAGGTATCATGATAACTTTTTCTAAGAATAATAAATTTTATTCCAGTCATGCAGATGTGATATCATTTGATTATACAGGTTATTAATGCAGCACCCTAGATGGATCTAGTATAATAACACAAGTCAACAAGAGAAGAGTATTCTTACCATCTACCAATGTAACAGCTAGTGTCTAAACAACTGAAAATAATGGGCTTGTGATATAGGTTATGTACACATATTCCAAAGAAAGGATTTACAAAACAGTGTTACCTAAATTATTATGAAAACAATGATGAAGTACAAACTGGCAAATGGAACAGAAAGATGAGAATTAAATAATTAGGAAAATAGACAATAATTTATAATAATTAGTGAAAAATCAAGCTCATAAAAAGGAATTTCACTAATGAATAAATGCTGTTAGACAATAATCTATACTCTTTTCAGTTCTTTATTAAGCCTTTCCTGAAAACAGATAAAGAGCTAGAACCTTACTCTCATATAAAAGAACAGGGCAGAGCAATACTCATGTCTGACAGGAACCATGTCTGTCAAAGACTGCATCACTAGCAGCACTGTCTGGTTTAACAAAATGTGATAAATAGCACAGAGGCTCAAGTGAGGGCTTAGAATTTACTGTATTGACGAATGACTCTTGGCCCATCACTGCTCTTAAGAATGATTTATCTTGCAAACTTAATTTTGATATTTTGGGTTTTACTGTCTATGTCTTTCACGGGGTTACTTATGGACCTTTTGAGGGTAGCTTACGAACCTTTTGATTATAACAGACTTCCATTCTGTTACACTTAAGGTTGAAAATCTGTTTCTCTTTAAGTGTTGACCCTCAAGTGCTCTAAAAACCATATAGACACTGAATAGTGATACAGAATACCATTATCACTCCAAAATGGGGAACATTTCCTGAGGCACAACCCATTCCATTGAACCCAAAAACTCCATTTGAAGATAAAACCATACCTTAAAATTGTTTCCAAAAGAGAATCACTGGATATTTTCCCTTTTAGACATAACGTACCCACTATCCCTTGCATAGAGATAGGAACAGACAACAATACTTGAAAACTTGAAAACGTTTGGATCTCAACTGTGAAATGGATAACACTGGATTAAGTTGGTGCAAAACCTAAAATCATGAGTTGATTTCTCCTAAATTTATAGTCTCTATAGACTGCAGGGATGAGTGTATTTTTGTGGCTTGCGTGAGAAATTAGCCCAATTTTGCCACAGGCATCACACATGCAGATTCTTCTGTTTGTTGTGACCGTTTTCCTCTGTTGCCTTTTGTTCTGCTGGTTTAGCTTAGTGGCGCTGACAGCACCACTACAACCACCAGCTCTGGCAACTCTGCCACCAACACATGGACCATAACAGCAGTTTCCCATGTTGCGGAACTAACATCAGATAGCTAATGATTTGCCTGAACACAGTTTTTTAAGCATCCATTGGCCTGCCTCCTGGAAATCCAACTCATTTTTACCACCTCTTGAAATAATTTTAGGCACTCTACTTTGACATATGCGTCAGATGCCAGTGCAATATAACTGTTCCTGTAAGAGTGTGGCTTGAATGCTGAATATTTGACTATGACTACGTTGGTTCTTGTTCTGAAAGATTGTACCGCATGGGCACAGAGAGTATGTGTGTGTAAGAGCCCAAAATGCTTACTGGAACGGCATTTAGTCTACAATTTAGTCTGCGTTTTTCAGCCACAAAAGAGAATAGGGATTACAACTGCATAGTGCACATTTACTTTTGTTTGGATTCAGATGCCTATTTCCTTCTTGAAAGGCTGTTTTACTCTCCTCAAAAGCTGTTCAAGCTTTTCCTCTGCTCCATGGGACTTCATCATCAATCATGACACTCTGAGATGGCACGCTGCCACAAGGGCAGAATAGCCGGTGCTGCACTGTCAACAAAAACAACTGTCCTGACTAGTTTTCCATTAGGATACGGCTGCACCCAGACCTCTGTTTTTTAGGCTGATGTTTGGGCCAAACCACTTAGCAGCAGGATCAAAATAGCAATGTACTGCAAATCCTCTAGTGTGTGTACAGTCTGTTTACAATCATTAGCAAAGAATAGGTTACGGCCCAGCAGCTCTACAATCTTGGACTTAGTGCAGTCTGTAGGCAGAAAATTCCATCATTATTAAAATGCAAATACAGATTCCTTTATTATTGACTCAATATCAAGAGCTGCTATAGAAAAGGTACTTAAAATAACCCAGTAAGGACCTGTTTTAAAAAACAAAACAAAACAAAACAGCCACCCCAACCCTCCCCCCAAAAATACCCAACCCAACCACCTAAACAAAAACCCAAACTTCCTTCTGTCCATTTTCAACCATGAAAGCTCTAACACTCATCTTCAGCTCAGGATCCTCCTCAATATGCCATCAACAAACACCTTAAACAGATTTGTGCAGAAGCCTCCAGGGACCTTTATTATGACAAAGACTCTAACCAGGACCTATGTCTACTCTCTGAATTTCTCTTTAAGCAGCCTGTCTGCAAAAAACATATCAAAGGCTTTGTTCAGATGTTAGCTTATTTGTAACTTTATTCATAATAATCTTTTTCAGATAGTATGGAAATAATATGAAAAAATATATATTCGTATCTTTGTTATGTTTATATATATAGCAGTAAAAATCAAGGACTTCTGTGCATGCTACCAGCCAAGCTACTGGCACCAGCCAAAACAGCAACCCATGCTAACAGTCTTGGTGCCAGTTGATTGGTACCATAGTTGTCCCACCAGCAACACAAACACGATATCATATGCCAGAAGCCTTGTGGAATCTAAAGCAGTCGTCTAATCTAGCGAACTGAATTACCTAAGGGAACATACATAAAGAACAAACCAAACCCATAGATACACTAGATTAAGTCTAGACAAACATCTGGGAGTAGGAAGGTCTCTTGCAGCACTGTCTCCAACAGCAGGGTTTGGGATTTTTAAATTACTTATTTGTGGAAATTGCAGTATGAATGTAACTGTTAAGATGCCTTCAGATTATCCTTAAAGGCAAAGTATTTTACATATGGAAAGCCTTCTAGGAAGAGAGGATGAAAGGGCAGAAGATGGAAGGAAAATAAGGGTTAGGAATTCAGACTGTAATGGGCCCCTTTCTTTCACTTTTTCTTTCAATGATGTGGTATGTTTCAAGGGGCTTAATTCGGTCTCTGCTAAAGCTTCTCTGTATCCTAAACTATGAATTCAGAAAGCACAAGCTGCTGTTTTTATTGACTTATTCATTCAGAGAGTTCATTCTGAGTTTAGATCTAATAGTTTATATAGCTCATCATTAATAGTTTATATATTTCATCTTCATTACTTACCCTTCTTAACTACTGCCCCCTCATTTTTTATGAAAAAGGACATTTTAACAAATTAGTGTTCAGCATCAAAGGCTTATTCTTATGCAATGTGAATAAAAAGCTCCGACAAGAAGTGATTTCTAGGAAAATGATTAATTCCTCCAGTACAGCTGACCTAGCTATTCCCATTTAAGTTAAACTAATAGATTTTTTTCATTACTGAGGTAATTTAATTGTCTCACTACCTGCCTCTTTTCCATGCATTCAGTTGTGCTGTGCTTTCTCTTTAAACATGAAAAGATCACTGAAACTAAATTTTAACAGTGATGCAGATGATAGAGTTAATTTAAACTAGAGGCAGAACAACAGAAAAAGCTTGCATTTTGATACCATTAGCTGCAGAATCATTTGATATCAGTTAATGGACTTGTTAAATAAGACAAAAATTAATTGTGTCCAAACCTTGCACAGTTGTTCTGTCATGCTCATGCTGGAAAAAGAGTTACAATAAAAAATTGAGGAGGAGGGGACTGACAGTATTTACTCTCTTTTACCTTACATTTATTCAGAAAGCCAAAAGGTTTTTTTACGACTTCAGATTAAGAGAAGACCAAACCCTCATTTATCAAGCAAAGTAATTACATTTGCCTTCGGGAAGTTTCAAAGTGAAAGTATCAAAACAGGACTTGCCCCCTAACACCTGCTCTCTGAAACAGACTCTGGCTAAAAGAAGCCAATTTCATGAAGACTTTCAACTGACAAAACTTCATGGTTTGACAGCATATGGTTCCACTGGAGTTTACTGAATCAGCTATTGTCAGCCTTCAGGGAAGGAAAACAGCTAGAATAAATTAGAATAACTTATTGTAGAGCTAGCTCCACTGCAAGTGAGGGTTGAGAATTAAGGAGTTTTGCAGAACTGACTTTGAAGACCAACATTCCACCCAGGCAGGATGAAAAACTTAACTCCGTTTTTTTCTTAGTGGAAGTCATAACCCACCACGTTCTGAAGCAGAAACGTGGCCTCCAAGGTACCCAGGCAGCTAGGAACAAAAACTTTTGCAGTCTTCCTGATCTTTCGCAGTTTTCAGTAGTGTCACCCACAGCAGAACAGCAGCAGCACCCGCAGAGAGAAGCTGGGTCAGGTCCGTGGCCATCGCGAAGGCAAGGATCGCTCCTTGCAGCTGCCAAAGGAGTCCCCACCACCTCTCGCCTTGACTCTACGCCACCTTTCTTGCAACTAAAGGTGTGAAGGTTTTCAGACTCGGAGAGTTGCTGTTGTAAGCTAATTAATTAAACAATTGATTAACTACTAACTATCAAGCATTAATTACACAGAACTAATTAAGCTATTCATCCTACAGACTAAGCAAAAGCTTGTTACCAGTTGCCAGCCTTCGATACTCGTATGTGGTGCCAGATACCTGGAGCAAACACCTTTTCCTGGTTTTTATCAGAACAGCAGCTGTCCTGGACAATATCTCTGGATAGCAGTTAAATTTCCTTAGCCAACCTTATTTTTCCAGCTATATTTAAATAGCTCTGCTTCTTCCTCTGCTTTCTGCAGATGTTCAGCATCACAAATAACTCTGAATAAATCCTGTTCTCTTCCTCATTGTTGTTTTCCTCTCTATCCACTTCTAACAAAAAGAATGTTACAGAAACTGGAATGGCTAACACCATATAAAGTGAGATTTTGTCGGTCATTACTGTGTCAACTTCTGTGTTTTATCTCAAACTAGGAAAATGCCTCATTCATTCAATTGGAATAATCATCAAGATGTAGGCTCAGCACCCATAAGCAGAAGCTTGTTACACCAATATGAAGAGTTCTTTAAGGGGATCTCTAAAATAAACACAGACGCACATACACTGCACTTGTTAAAGAAAAGAATGACCTTTGCTATGCTTTGATTAACAGCTTCAAGATGAAATGGTCTTTTTCTTAAAAACAGTTGTAATAATAAGGAACATATCAAATAACTTTTACTCACACTAGTAGCTCTTAAATAGTGAAGTGGACTAAGATTCTGATTAAAGTTTATATTTAAAACAAATGCCCAGATCAAGGATGAACCATTTCTCAAGACAAGATATACTTATCTCCAGGTTTAGAAAATTAGATTTTAAAATAATTTACCTTGTTTATTTTTATTTGATATTGTTTTTGGGATTGTACCATGTCCTGAGCTTTCTTCTTGCACCAAAACCATGATTTTTTTTTTCTTTAAATAAAAGGAAATTTTCATTTAATAGTTGAGTTCTTAAAGCCAGAGCTTTAAGAAAAAAATTAAGTATAACAAGTTTGCAAATATGGTGACATAAACTACTCTTTTTTATATTTTGAGTTTTTATATATTTTTTTTTTTTAATGCACAGCACAGCGTAACAGGCTGCTCTTCAGACCTACCACAGATTTTATGTAAATTGTGAGCAGCTGTTTCCCACTGAAACTGTGATCCAACATAGAAGTCATATGTTGGCAAGTAACTCATAACAAATTATTATAGTTTAATTCTGTTTATATGCTTCTTATAAATAAACACTTACTTCATGGGTGAATTTCATTAAAAAAAAAAAAAAACAAACTAATTTGGGTCTCCAGTTCACATATGAGCCATTACCTTGTCATCTGACAAATTGTGTGCACAAACTCCTGATCAGTAGCTTTTAAAATACAACTAATTTTAAACATTTATATTTTGTAAATCCAGCCGTTTTGATTAAATACAGTCATAAAATCTATTTATTTTATTTAATGAACCAAAATAATGAGATTTCATCTGTGAATAATATTGTATATGAATGATAGTTTATTCCTACAAATATTTGGCAATACACAGGTAAAATAAATTTTACATTAGCATTCATGCCAGTGAACTAATTTGCTCATTATTTGCAGCAAGCAGAGAGGAAGGTGTAAACACAGTGAAAGCAAATGCAATTAAATTGAAAAATTGGGGGAAAATGTGGTATTGGTACAAGTGCACTTAGGAAAAAAATCTTAAAAGGTTATTTATTAAAAAATTTATTTTATTGACTGTCTTATATTCCCCTTATAAAATCAAAGGCATACCTATTCATCTGACTGCCACATCACTGTTTAATCTTTGATTTAAAGTGCGATTGTAGAGATATGCATAAATTAGAAAAAATTCTTTACTGCCAACGCTATAAAAATTGAAACTAGTTGGGAATGCTTGATTCAAAAAGACCTGTTGTGTTGTTCAAGTCTTGCCCTCCAAAACAGAATGAGTCACATGGAGAAGCTGTCATAGGCAGAGCTGAAGCATGGAAATAATTGTTGAATAGTAATTTGGAAAAAACAAACATGGCAAACAAAGCTGCTATAATCACTTTACTCACAGATTACTCTTGTTAAATAAGACTAGTTTTATTTACTAAAGACTGCAATTTGCAGCTTTACGAGAATATTTGTATAAAACCAAAATTCTTTAATTTGAACAGCTCTATTACAAAGGTGATTTATTAATAGTCTAGCCAAGGGGATGAAACTTAGAAAGAAGGTCTGTGTCTGTTTAATCATTAAGAAGGAAAGCTGCAAATGTTTCATCATGAAAATTATGCTGTTTAAAACCTTTAAACAAAAGTATGGGTAATTGTAATACTTGTGAAAATCCTATTAATTTATATAAATGTGTATTTTTACAAGCTTTATTATTTTTTTTTAAACTTAGGTTAATTATAGCATGTCTTTACAGTGACTGAGATCTAACACCACCTCTCATTCCTACAAAGCCCATTAGGATGAGAGAAAACAAGGGCAACAGAAAGAGAAGTCCGCCCCGTCTGCGCGTTCAGGTGCTGAAGTCTCAGGAGACGAGGAAATCTGTAACACTGCAAATCCCAGCGTCCTGGCTGTTGGCAGAACAGTCCACTGAGAGCTGCTGGTCCCCGCGGGACTCGTCTGGCAGCCAAGCAAGGGGTCATCAGAAAGGCACTCATGGAGACACCTTCCTAAATGGACCAGGAATGACAGAGAAAACAGTTCAAGATTAGATGGAGACCCATGATCGGGAATAGGTGTGTATCTTCTGCTGTCCCGGCTAAAAATCATGAATCTTTTAAACACCTTGGTATAACTGGCCCTCTTGGAAAAAAAGAGTTACGAGACAGAGCAGCGTACGCAGCAGTTAGACAGAGGGACTGCTCCTTGCAGGAAGGAGCTGTGGTTCCAAGAGGCTAGATTTGAAGCAGAGTTTTATCTGAAAAAACGAGTATGAGATAATTTATGCCCTAAAGCCATCACCTTTACTGGAAAGTGGCATAGGAAGACAGCAGGTTATATCTGGGTTCTGCAGTGCAATTCCAGCTCAGGAAGACCACCATCGAGCAATGCAGACATGCGTGTGCCACATCACACCATCTCACGATGCGCCTGAGGGTTCTTGGGAAAGCACAAGTTCACCTTCCCACTGGGCAAACCACAGCTCTGGCAGATTTCTTTTACTATTGAATCTCTAATGTAAAAATAACTTTAAGACATCACACCCTTTTCACCCTCAAAAAACTACAACCCCCCCCCCCCCCCCCCCCCAAATCAAAGTAGTGCTGCACACTGTGCAAAGGGCATGTGAAGGGAAAGCCAATTAAGTGGATCAGGAAAGACTGGATTTGCTAATTATGTATCACCATACTTGCTGTACATTTGTTAACTGTTATCAGAACCATAATAATTATGAACCTGTACTAGCAGTATTGAATATTACTAGCTGTAGTGAAAAGGAAAGGACATTATTAATGTGCCACAGGATCATTGATGGGAAATGATTTACCTGCCAGACAGAGTGCCATGTGCTCTCTTGAGCTGCTGATGAAATTTTCATGTATATTTCTTCTGACAGCTTCTAAAATGTCTTTCTTGGGTACAATCTGAGATCTATAAATTCACACATATATAAGAAAGTGTAGGTGCACCCTACACTTGAGTCCACTCTCCCTAGCCACATGCACACAATCGATTTTCATTTAATGTGTGTTTAAAAGTGAATTGAAAGGTAGCACAGAAAAGGAAATACAGTGGTCCTACTGGTAAGTTAGCTTCACTTTTGTTTTCCTCATTATAGAAGTGGGTCTAAAAAGGTCACTTAACCTTCCTTTTCCCATAATCATCATAGAACGCTTTCCTCATTTTTTTTTTTATTCTAGTACTTACAAAATAAAGAGAGTATAATGTCTCTGAAACTCTAATGGTACAATGCAGAAAACACTAACTTGTACTTCAGCCAGTTCTTTATAGAAAGAACATTACATCATTACTGTAGTATTTGATCACCACAAGGTCTCATATATATATTTATATCTATGAGGTATTGAACTACTTTTACCATTTTATAAATGGGAAACCAACTTCCACAGAAAAAACATTTTCACACGAACAGTTTATGGCAGAGAAGGTATTTACTCGCTTATCTCAGGATTTAAAACAAATTAAATGTTTCAGTGAATTGCATCCTAGGAAGGTTATTTGTTAGACTCCATTTCTTCCATTAGCAGTTCTTATAGGACTATTTACAAGTAAGTTATAAATCTAAAAGTAAGTTATGTAATTTCTTTTCCAAAAGTGTGGTTTATCATTGCCTAGTGAAGGAGGAAAGGCAAACTCTGAGGAAAAAAAAGAGCGAATTCATGAACGTGTCAGTAAAATGGCAGTTACAGTAACACCAATCATTGGGAAGTGCCTATGTTTGAATGGGACCGGGAGAGAGCTCACAGAAAAAATTAAGGCTTGATCCAGAATATGCTTCTGAGAAGTCATAGGGAGAGAACCAGAGAATATTACAGTGTATGTTGATATTGTCACCCATTTAGCAAAATCCATAAATAGACAGTGACAAATATTGTGAGTAAAAACCCTCTAGGTGTTATAGCTTGTTCTAAGAATATTCATACTGTTGTCCACCTCCGCAGTTGTGCATCTTGAAATACTGTGTTTAACTGGGGGGAGAAGCACAGAATTTGATGCAATAGTGTGTAGCCAAGCGGAAACATGGTAAAGAAGATAAATGAGGCCAAGCACAAGAACTATGCGAAACTGAAGACAGGCAAGACAGGTAAGCCCTAACAAAAAGACAATGGCAAGAATCTGTGTCAGAAAATGCAAGATATCCTGAATGAGGGAAACAAAAGATGGATGGGTCCTACTGACGCTCCAGTTTATTTACTTTTTGTATATTTAATTCATTTATTTGGTATTTTTTACCCCTCCATGTAGGGGCAAAATGCAGCTTCAAAATATGATTCTCCAGCTACTTTAGTCCTGGTAGAAGTCCTCTTTCAGTAACAGGCCCTCTTTGCCTCGTGTGGATCACAAAGTATTGACCATTCCAACAAAAGAGTAAAACATATAATGAGTAGAGATAGTTATCTGTGCCAGAAATTTCTGCTTTTTTCTAAACATTATTTTTAACCTGGGAGTGTGTATGCTCATGCACATATGTGTGTATGGCAGAAGGCGGCTGAGTCTGTGCATGTGATGAAGGAGAACAGACGTCCTGAGACTTTTTAGTTTCAAACCTGGTTGTGTTATTTTCATTTGTTCCAAAATGCACAGAGCATTCTCAATTTTGCAGTTGGCAAGAGTTGGCTCAGACCAAAACCCGAATCAGACAGCTGAAGGCAGCAGAACTATTAAAAAATCCTTTTAGGAAGCTCAGAAATTTTTACCTGAGTTTCAATCAAGAGATTATCTTGTAATGTAGTCAGACCAAAGAACTATTATGACCAAAGAGCCCATGGCACTGACTGGAATGTAACAGACAATTTAATGATCAAAACTGATGAACGCTAGTAAAACTATACAGTAAATAAAAATCATACTTTTAATTATTTTTTTCCTCCACACTTTTCACAATTCCAAATGTTTTCTGAGTTACTGAAATCTGGCGAAAGCCTGAAATTCTATTCAGAGATGCTACGGAAACTGATACTTCTACATGCTGAAGGATAATTTTAGACAAACACCATTTTTATATTGGACAAAGAAACAAAAATGTTAAATAATATTTAAACATTAGTAGCTAAAAACCTTTTGATTATAATTTGGATTATTGATTACTAAAATACAATATAATAATGGAGATAATGTGCAACTGAAAATGTCAACAGAAAATACTTCTTTTATTTATTAGGCCAATATGCAGTCATTATAGAATACCCACACCTATTTTTCTTATGCAATTATAACATCTACCAAAAATAGTTATACACAATAAGCACACCCATATCTAAAGCTTGCGTAAATTTTCAGTTTTAATTACCTTAGGCACTGAATGTATTTGCAACTTGGAAACTACTGTTCAGGTTGGACATGATGATGAAAAACTCATGACTGAAGAAAATCATCACCTAAGGTATAATCATCAACTCCTTCATCTTTCACTGAATCTTGTTCATCTTTGAGATAATGTACTATGGAAAATACGATAGAGATGTTTATGCTATAAATCCTATAAAACTGCTCTCTTATACTTGGACATAGAATAGTTTTACACCATTTTACAGGCTATAGTATAGCGTGAATCCTGTATTGTCTCCATGTTGTTTATATCATTACTGTAATGTATGCTGCGAATGTACATAAAATTAGAGGCAAGAGTACTGAATGCATTTGCAGTCAGGACTCAGACATTTTAAGACATAGCTACCGATTTTAAGAATCTGTTGCTATCAACATCATTTAATGTTTGAATGTGTCAAAGGATTTCAAGAGGTCTAATTCTACACTCTTCTTTTGCAGTCCGTGAAAAATGAATGCAAAGTATGCGAGATCATGCTAATGGGATAGTGTTTCATCCTTCCATCGCCTAGCTGAAAGCAGAAGTGAAGCAGGATTAAGACTCTGCTATCACAGACTGCCCTGTCACCACCTACTAACCACTCTAACTTGGGATGTCCCTAAGAAAGCTGGAAAAGCTGCAACGAAGATTGTTGGAATTAAATCCTGATAGAACTGGGGATAAGGGAAGAAAAAAATATAGACACCTTTCAGTTTTTCCTACGACTAGGGTAACATGGATCTATGAGAACTCAAAATTTACTGCACAGAGCATATTTTGAACCAAAAGCTTGAACTACCCAAGACTTGATCCTATTGAATGAAAGTTAGTTGAGACAGGATCAAGCTCTATGGATTCATATCCAGTGTAAGACTCTCATGAAAGTCTTCTCATGAGAATTTGAGGATCAGGACCATCTTTTAACATGTTTGTGCTACTTCATTTGTGCAGTGGGTTGACCTTGGCTGGCAGATAAGCCCCCACCCCGACACTTGCTCATTCCCTCTGCAGCAAAGTAGGGGAGAGCATCAGAAGGGCAAAAGTGATAAAAACTCACAGGTCAAGATAAAGACAGCTTAATAAGTGAAGCAAAGCTGCATGCACAAGCAAAGCAAAATAAGGCATTCATTCACTACATCCCATCAGCAGGCAGATGTCCAGTCATCTCCAGAAAAGCAAGGCCTCAGCGAGTGTAACAGTTACTTGGGAAGACAAATGCCGTAACCCCAGATGTCCACCCTTTCTCCTTTCCCTGACCTTTTATTGCTGAGCACGAGGTCGTATGGTAGGGAACATCCCTTTGGTCAGCTGGGGTCAGCTGTCCCAGCTGTGTCCCAGCCTCTCACCCACCCCTAGCCTACCCACTGAGAGGAGCAGCATGGGAAAAAGAAAAGGCCTTGATGCTGTGTAAGCACTGCTCAGCAATACTTAAAACAATGTGCTGTATCAACACTGTTTTGGTCACAAATCCAAAACACAGCACCATACGGGCTCCGTTTAAACACTGTTGTTAAATGTTCTGAGATTAGTATAAAAGTATTCATGTATAGGCTCAAATCTTTGAGAAATCCATGGTTTCAGTAATTTTTTTTTTTTTTTTGTAAATTTATGTCTTATCCTTTAACATAGCAGTAGCTTCAGCAGTATGTCAGGATCTTTGGGGAATACAAAGAGATGAGAACAGAATTAACTAGGCAGATTTTTTAAATTTCATTACGGTCTTGGCTTGACGTGTCACCATGCCACAATGACAGAAAACACACTAGTTCTGTAAAACTTATTTTGTGTGATCCAGAAAAAAAGGTATGATCCCTTCATTATTAAGGGCAGGGCTAACATGCTGCCTGGAAGTGATAAGCTATCATGCAACTCTAAAAGACACTATTTATTATGATATGAAAGTGAAGACTATGATGTGCCTTCAACTGTATAACAAAAGGATGCTTTTGAATCATAGTTTCACAAAATTACCTTCTTGCTTGATTTCTCCCCTACTCTTTCAACTCATATGTTTTTTTCTCCTTCAATAAATACACCAGGAAAAACAAAGATTTTATAAGAATATTCTGTAGTGATAATGACTCCACTTGAAAAAAACCCTGCACTTTGGTATTAAGGGCTTATAAAGGACTAAAGCTGAGAGAGAGAGAGAGAGGGATTGTTTAATGTAACTTTCCTGGAATTTTTAAGCTACAGTTATTTTTACTCTTCTTGTAAATGCTTGGCAATGTTGATAATAAAGCAACATATGTCAGTGGACCTGAAGAGTTGATAGGACTCTGCAAGGTTGTCAGCAACTATGAGAGATGCAGTCTAGACAGATGTCTAAGAGAAAGATGTGTGGGATGGAGACTAAAGGGGGTTCAGATGACATTCTGAGCTAGAGTTAATCAAATTACTCCAGCTCTTCTTCTTTTCCTTTCCTCTATTTTTGTCTGTCTGTCTTTACCCCCAAAACTAATTCCAGTTTGACTGTAAGCAAGTTCAATTTTAACTACATAGAAGACAGTTATAACCTTGTGACTCAATATCCTTTCACAAGCTGAAGGAAAAAACCTTCCCATCAAAGTGAGCAAGGTTTTGAAAATATTTCACGATTGCAATGCTGCAACATTGCCAACATAATGTATTACGTTACTGTATGATGGCAAGCTGCATCACAGAGTATTCAAGCATGTGATTTTTTTTTTTCTTCTTCTTTTATAGGCAGACAAACAGCAACACATTTTGGTCATTTGGATATTTTTTGTTTGCTCCCTACCAAAATGATCTTTTACCCGCTGTCATAGCAAAAAAACAGCTTATACTGTGAACGCTAACAAACAGCGGATGATTGGATATATGTGTGCGTGTGGATGGGTGGGTGGGTCAATGTCCAAAACTGAACTTTTGAACTCTCAAGCAGAAGCCCACTACTTGCTGGCAGTGACAGGTATGGGCTGTTTGTAAATTTTGGCAGTGTCTGGACTAAACAAAAGTGGCATGTCCTGAATCCTCCAATTAATAAAGATACGTAAGACAGGACCACTAATTAAAAGGCTGATCATATGTTGTGTTTCAGCATATAGACTGTTTAAATTGGGAAAACAGGAGAACTGGGGATTTGGAAAGAAGGATTTGCACTGAAAAGAAGGATTCCTCTAAGAAGTGGTCTTGGAAAGAAGATGATCCTGGAAAGAAGGTGAGGATCTTGGTTGGAGGAAACATCCTGGGAGTGGGAGAAGATCCTGGAAATCAGGGACCAACATGAAGACAAAAACCAAGGGATGTGCAGTGATCTTAGCTGGCAACACCCAGGATGGGTAATGATGGGTAGCGGCGCAGCAGGAACCGACTCAATTTTCTGGAGACCTTCTCGGGCCAGCAGCGACCTTCCTGCGGTGAAGGGATGGCGAGACCTAGGGAACATAGTGTTGCAGGGGAGTGAGTGACTGAACGTGTATGATAATCAAGCAGGGTTAAAAGCTCTCAATGCCCTTGTTCTTAAATATACCCCAGTATCCAGATCCACTCTGGTCTGTCATTTACTCTGCTTCACCTGTAACACTCATCACTGGTGCTCCCTTGTCTTTCCCTTCTCATTTCCCAGTACCTGCAGTGATTTTTTTCAGGTATGAGCAATAGCAGCTGTGGCAGCAACCTGATGAGGCCTGTTTTCATCTGTTTGGCCCTAGCTCAGAGCAACTCCTGGGATAGGTACCCCTTTCCTCTCCCTCTGGTCCTGTTTGAAGAAGTCCTTACATTCTTTGTTGCCATCATGCCCTAGTCATTCGCCTGCATCATTATCAACTGATATGCGAGCATGCCATGTAGCTGTTACCATGAAGGAAGAGGATGAAGCGTGCAAAGGTAATTTTCCACATGATGATAAAAAAACCTATTAGTTTTTCTTCTTATTACCCTGAAGTGAAAATATAACCCAGAGTTTTTTGTTCCCAAGTGAAGGCCACATGGATGAAAACTAAGAAACCATTTGTAGCAAATAACAAACCAGAATTAGTGTTGCTTTGATAAAGTCCTGGCACATGTGTCTAAACAACATATACTCTATCTGTTCTGTGCAAATAGTCTAACTAAAGTTTGTCCTTTCAGTGATCTGACAGTGAACTTTTTTGCTAATATATGCACTAAAAGCAAACATGGAAGGTACACACAGAGAAAAATTATTTAAAAATTCAAACTAATCTACTAAATATCTTTTTTTTTACATTCTATACACATAGAAGGTAAAATCAACTGTTATGACCTTGTGAGCCTCTAAAGTTTTCTCCTATTTTTTCACAGTACAATTATATAAAGGCAATAATTAAATTCCATGGCATGTCACATTGAGAATACCATAAAATATATTAGCAAACACATCTAAAATGAAATGAGTAGCTTTGTTTTTCTGTTTTTAAATGAACTCAATACTGTAATAATACCAGGCTGACTTTCTGCAGAAATTTCAGGGTTCTGCTTCATGGAGCCAGCAGTCTCCAACAAGAACCAAGCAGACAGAGTGCAAATTTTAGGTTCTGTTTTTTATACAAGTATCTGCCAATACTATTTCCTCATCCAGCTTTAACACCTGAGGCATTCGTAGTAGGGAAAAGTAGAGTCTGTGGGTAGATCTGCATTGCAGGCCACAAAGCCTGGTGAGACAGGGTGAAACTCTCTGGTTAGTGTCACCTCCCGTTGTCTTGCTCCTGAGGCTTGAGCTTGAACAGTTCAGGTACTGTTTCAAAAACAGCGTAGTCTGCACAATACTTATCCTTATTTTGGTGTTTTCACTTTAATGCTGCACCTAGGAAAAAAGCAAAGTTCATTCTTTGTGGCTCAAGCCTAACAGAGAAACTAAAAAGGACAGAGCAAAAGCACACAGTATTCTCAGTGGAAAAATGAAACATGGAAAGTCACTATGAGTTTTGAGTCCCAGAAGACTGCTCATTCCAAAGATATCCATTTCTTCAGATAGTCTGATAGCCTGTCCTCGAATTAAGCTGCAGCTCGTTTAATAAATACTTCTAGGAACCTGCAAGCATGACCCAAGCCATTCTGTTTCACAACAGTTACATAAAGCAATGACTGCAATGATCATTTCCACCTGCACACTGTCTCTGGCACCAAATCATTTAGTTTAAAGTAGCTAATCCAGCACGCATTGATTTAAAGTGAAGTGCCATCACACTCATCTAGCTCATTTTGTCCAGAAAAGCAGTGCACATTATTTGCAGAGATCAATGTCAGAAGGTGACTTTGACCCTAAAGCTGCCTGTAGTCTTAATGTCCACACTGACTGTCATCTATTATCAGTAGTTTATAATATCCAACATCAGCCTAGGCACAAGGGGAAAATAAAATAAAAAATGCTAAAATATCTAATTATAATCCATCCTTTAATGACATAAATGTGGAGCCTATGCAACTTCTGAAACGAAGGGCAATTATATGAATAGCCAATATGTGAATGATTTTTGTGATTCTTATAAAGCTGAAGATAAAGCTACAGATGTGAAGCTTGCATGCTTACAAAGTGGCATCTAGGCAGCAGCTAGATAATACCAAGCAAAAAAGGATATGTTGGGAGGATGGTATTAAAAACTTGAAAAAATTCACTCCCTCAAAGTAAACTACAAACCTCCTTAAAATTTTACAAGACATCAACGTCAAACTATAACATTTACTAAAAAAGTGTTGTTAAAACTCCTTTGCACATGTATTTACCAAGACATTGAGACAAGCATTATAACGTATGTTTGGATTCTGCATAGAATTAGGCATAAGAAACAAAATGATGCTATATGCATGTATTAGAAGTTCAAAGAAAAGCTCATTAATGTTTTGTTGATTTTGAAAAGACTGTTGATAAACCCCAATATGTCAGATTAATACATATTTTTGAATACATAATGGTGACTTACGGAATATGCAGCTAATGAAAGAAATGGGTGCTTGGGGAGAAAGCAGCAATACAAACAGATTGTGAAGCTGCTTAACAGTGTAACATCAAGAGAGACGTATGCCAAGGTTGTACACTTGGTCTCTGTAACTACCCAACAAAGATGCAGAAAGTATAACAATCTGCAGAAGAATCAAGAACATTGTAAATGACATATTTGAATGAATGAAGTGAATACTAACAACAGAGTGTGTGCCAGTGACCATGTTTGAATATCATTGACTACAGCAGAATTCAGGAATTTGCTGTGAACAGTATCAGCAAGGATTGCAGAAGAGTGAAAAATGTTAAGGAAACCATGGCAACAACATGAAAAAAATGCCAACTCAATAAAACAAGAACAGCAGCTCCCATTTTTTGCTGGACTGACTGAATAGGTCTCTCTACTCAAGGAATTTTATAATAGATAGGGAGTAAGTAAAATAAAAGGCTAAAAACATAAGGTAAATAAATTGTTGAAACTCAAAAGGCTCTGCAGTGTAGAAAATTTCATTTCTACATCTGCTTAAGATTACCGTTGAACTTGCTGTATGCTTGTGAAGACTGGAACCACTCAGAGACAAATGAAAACGTCTGAAGGTTTTCTAACAGTTGTTTTCTCTAGGTACCTACGTTAAAAACAAATCTGTGTGGAAAGCCAAAATGAAAGCTTTCACTCCTGAGTGACAGTTCACTCACTCCTCAGTATCCTAATGTATCACTAAGAATCTAAACATGTTATAGTTTTCCACACCTTTCCAGCAAACTCCTTGTTGGTCTGTGGATAATAATTACCTGTCATTCTCTTTCTTTTCCATGGGGCCTCATGACCTTATCACCTTTTCTTATCATCCACCTCTTCTCCCCAGGTAGTTGTCTCATCAATTAATATAATCAGGTTAAACTGAACAATTGTGTTCAACTTGAACATAGCTTGAAGATTACTGATTCTGTTTCAAACCTTTTCTGCTGTTGAAATATTTCTGTCTGAGTTGTACTCCTTTTGGATGTTACTTCTCTCATCGTCTCTACCCTCTCTCCTTCTGCTGGTGTCCTTACCAAAATGCTTTCTTAGAAACCATGAGTATCTTTGTTGACAGCTGTATGATCTGGTCTTTGAAATGTTGCACTAAAAACAGAATTAAAACTTCTCTTCTTACAGCCACCAATTCAGAAATTGTTGGGTTTGGTTTGGGGGGTTTTGTTTTGTTTTGCTTGCTTGCTTGGTTTATTAAAGTGAAAAGCAATTTTCTCATCAAAACTCTTCAAAGGAGAGTTCTCCACCTACCTCCACAGTCCTAAATCTGCTGTTCAGTGTTGCCACAGAAATCTCTCCTCCTTTCTATTTGATATTTGCCCTATATATTGCTACTTCTTAATAAGAATATGGACTCTGAAAATTCTTGCATTCATCAATTTCTTTTCTTGTTAATCTGTGTAGCTCCACTCATCAGAAGGAAGCTCATGTCTAAGTAATCAGGATTCTCTTCAGATTGAAGATCAGGCTAAAATATTTAGATAATTTAAATGTCATTAGTACCACATTTATACTGTCCAAAAACCTACAGTGACTAGCATAACACAGACCTGTCCTTACTCAGCCTTCAGGTCTCCATAAAAATTCAGTCAATGAATACTGATTGCAACTGTCTTTATTGTAATTTATAGTTAGGCACAGCTATACCTACTGTGAATAGCAGTTCAAACCATTTCAATAGGCACAGAAGACAATTAGTTGAGTTTATCAACATGGTGAGTCTGGGAGCCACAATTTTTCAGTTTTTGTTGGTCCCAATCAAACTTTAAGCTTTACTTGCTTGGATGTTTACGGGTACAGTTTCATTTGTATCAGCCTTTTTGGCTAAAACTGTAGGAGCTGAGAAAATGTTTCTTCTTCGTTTGCTAAAGCTAGATGAAGAATAATCCTTGCACCAACAGCAGTTTTTATTAATGATTCAGATAAAGATCAGCATCATTAGACTGAAAAGTACAGCTGGCTTCATCTTACTGAAGAAATAACGGGAAAATGGTTATTAAGGCTATTTTAGATACAGTACATTGAAACAAAAAAATATCCTATTGCAAAGTCAGATACAAATCAGTGCTTTAATATTAAACAATTTTCATCTGAACGTCTACAGTTGAACACAATTATTGCCTTATTATGCAGTATGTTCAGTTTATGCAATGAATAGATTGGCTTCATGCAGAATGAATCAGGAAATGAAATTTGAGTACAGGAGAAAATAATCTTACTCCAAATTAAAAAAACTATTCAAGTACTTCTTTGCAAAACCAAAGACATCTGGGATGGGTTTTTTTGTCCTCTGTAGTGAGATAAGCGAGGCAGTAAAAATAATCTTGCCAAGTAGAGGTGCACAAAATCAGGAGCAACTTTGGAAAATTCTATTACCAGAACAGATTCCATGGTATAATTCCCACTCGTTCAATTTCTAAAAGGTTCATTTGTGAGGTTCTGGTCACCGTGTCTTTCAACATGGTGCATATTGTAAGGAAATATCTGTGGTCTTTAAAGATAGACCCAAAAATTAAGAAGGAGCAGTTCAGCGTTTCTGTATGTAAAAAGTGAGTAATTATTTTTTTGGTATAGCTTTGTTTGTAACAGAAATGGGGAAAAAACATGAGTGATTTTAAAATGTGATGCTTTGTATGCAAAGTCTGCTTTTATTTAAATATCACACATTGTTCAAGCTGATGTCTCCTTTAGTTTGATAGTGCCAAAATTGATGGGATTAAAGCATTATTCTGGTCTGTTCCTAAATACAGGTAACTCCTAAATTGATATTTGCACATTGATTCCCAAAGCCTTCTAATGCAATAATCACGAAACTCTTAATGGGTATGTGGAAAAAAATAACACCCTCCCCCCCCCCCCCCCCCCCAAATTAGTTTAAAAAGCCCTCTAAGCCAAATACTATTTTTTTATCTACTTTTTTCCAGGCATGAGGTGGAGTGACCAAAGACCAGAATTTTCCAAGTGATCAGCAGTGTATTATGTTCTGCAAATGAATCTTCCTGCAGATTAATACAGTTTCTGACTAAAGGGGTGGCTTTAATTTAGTTGAAATCCCAAATTCAGAGCACAAAACACAAAGGTCGCATTGAAGCTGTACTCACTACTAGACTGTACTAAAATTCATGATAAAATGAAAATAATTTTATAGGCAGTGAGTCATTAAGTTATTTTAATTTTCATCTAATGTAGCAGAAAGAGGTCTGAGGCAGATAGATTTTGCAGGTATTGAAACAGTTTAAAAGAACAGAGGAATGCAGGCATAAATGTTTTTGGGGGAGAAAAATAAGAAAAGGTAAATGGTAAGGTAAAATAACTTGGAAGACCAGAGAGAGAAAAAGAAACAAAGCAAACAAACAAACAAAAATGCTAGATTTCAAATAACGGCAACATTCTACCAATGAAGTAACACATTGAATTGTTAAGATGTAGTACCAGCCAAGAAGTAAAGGGAAGTCTTTTGGGGAGAGGTCTCTCTCATGAAAATTTATTTTGTTTTCTTTCTTTTATTCCCAGTTGAAGCAAAGTTGACTTGGGATTGAGAAGCTTTCTGTAAACTTCTGCAAGCATTTAAGTTAGGTGTATCAAAAGTTGATAAAATCTTTTCACTTCTTTCTAAAGAAGACATTTCTCTCATGGGTTCTCATTTATGGAATTAAATTGAAATATCTTATTCCCTTGCGCTCCCTTTATGTGTTTTGAATAATACAGTAAATTCTCACACATTCTGCAATGCCCGAAAAGCAGGGTCAAATACGCAATCCTTCAGTTATTATTTACATCAAATTAAAAGGAAAATGTCAGATGGATGAAGCTCCATGGTCATGCAAAGGGAAACCTCTTGGTAATGTTTTCATTAGCCTCTCTGTTTTAAAGTCTGAATGACTTTGGAGCATTGGCTGTTTTCACTATTTTGTAGGCATTCCCTCTTCCTCCTCATTTCAGCCAGCAGCTGCTATTATGTACTATCCTTATGTGATACCATTTGCAGCTCAGACGTTCTTGCTTGCTATTCTTTAACCACTGCAATCATGAGAGACTTCTGGTGAATTATCTCATTCAACCCCCTGAAACTTTATTTCAGAAACATAAGACCTATGACTTGGTCTGCTCCTTTATAATTTGATTTTTTTCTCCCTGCAAATAAAGAACGTAATCAGGTGAGAAGCCAGCCAAAGACCAATTATCTGGGGGAGAGCAAGAAGATACTGCCCAGAAGACACACCTACAAAACAGCCACTTTAGGCTTGACACTGCTTCTCTTCCTAAAATTCAAAATCAGAAAACAGAAAACCAGGATGAAAACAATCTTATAAGAGATTGTATAAGAGTTGTATAAGATGATTACGGATGTGACTAAAAGACTGCCTGTGGTGTTTTTTGTATTAGAGATTCATATAATCATGCCAGGCATAGTCTTCTGTATTTTTATTTGCCTTTATTTATTTCTGTAATATAATAAAGTCAAATTTCAAAATATAAATGGTTTCCAGTATTTAAAATTAACCAATACAGTTTTACTGCATTTCTGCATATTGTTAAAAAAATCCATACCCTCATATAACTTTCATGCACAACAAACCCATACCTAGTAGCCTTATACACTTTTGTTCTTATATCATAATTAATAGAAAATGTTAAGATCCGGTTAATACTAAGAAATTGGTTAATGAAGTGTCGTTCTTAGAACATGTCTTGCCTTATGGTTATTTTTGTGTATTAGTTTTAGGAAGTAAGGCCTTTGATAAATATATGACAGCATCCTACTCGATTCATTCCCAACTGGATTAAAAATTGCTATTTGGGGTCCAGTTCATGCAAAAACCCCTTTTAGTCTCCAGACATGACCCATACAGTATTCTTAACTTAGTAAGGGCCTTTCTCTGCAGGTCATGGATTCTGGAATGTACTCTGTATTAAACTAGCATAACAACAGTATGCTAGTATGCCAAAGAAAAGAATGGACATATATTTTTTAATTTCTATATCAACATAGAAGCATTGCTGCCATATTGACAGTATTAATATTTTGTATTTGTATAATGTATTCCACAGATAAAATGAGTCCTAAATAAAAACATATATGAGTAAAAATTACTAAGACATATAGACATGCAAAGCTAGAACTGAAGTTCTAGTAATTTAGTACCAAAGTTAGCTGCCCCAAAACAAGCTATTTTTTAATTTGGGATGAAGAACTCTTTCATTTCATATTCTTTAAGCCACCAAAAATTAATTTAGGCAATTCTTTTCTCCTTAATTTATCTGTCAAGGTTAACTAGATGACTGAATCTGCCCTTAAAAAGAAGCAATCATTGGCAAAAAGAGTATTTTTTATTCAACCCACAATTTTGAGTCATTGTTTTTGTGGGTAAGAAAGAGAAAAAATAAGGTTAAAAACAGTTATGACCTCAATCTAACTATTTTTATATACATACAGTATAAAATATGTTATATATATAAAAATATTATATTATATTGACCTTTGTAGTCAAAATATCCATAGTTCAATAATTCGTATCTATAGGATTTCACCTTTGCCAGGGTGCAGTGTTGCAGAGTATCAAATCTCTATGTAGCACTATTGTATAATATGAACTCCTCTTTCTTTCTGTAAGGGACAAAGACTTTGCTATCAAAAACAAATATTCCAAATCATACAAGGAAGCATGATGACCTATGTCATAACTCTTTCTCATTCTAAAGAAAAAAAAAAATCAGTAATTAAGCTCCTTTCATGACCTTTTCTCAAAACTCTCTATAGCTTTGGGATAGACGTCATCTTGCAAAGATGCTGAAAAGAGAAAGAAGGAATTGAGAACATTAGAAATCTTCAATACATCTGTTCCCATTTCCTATTTGATTGGTTACTGCCTCCTGAGATTCAGTTAATCATACCCCTTGTGATTCATTCCCACTGTGGCAATTTAAGAGCAAAAAAGATATTGTCAGATAAGGGTATCAATGCGGAGTTTAATTAAGTCATAAATTATAGCTACAGTTTGTGATTTTAACCTCAGTCTCTTTTTTTCCTCAGACTTCAGAGATATGTATCTCATTTTTTAATGATGCAATGATGACATTTGATTGATTTTTCATTGTGACTTATCGAGTATATAAAAAGAGAATTAGCAGCTGTATCCAGGGTCAGTTCTATTTTGGAAGGACACATTTGTCAGAGTGCATCTCTGGTGCTTGACAGTATGTGGGCTGGACTATTAGCAAAATGAAATATAAGGTGCATTTCAGTCTAACCTCCAGCCCTCTGTTAAAAGGAGAGAGGAGAAAACATTGGTTGAACAGTAGGAAAGTAGAAAAGAGCATCTGAAAGATGAACATTTCAGAAGTAGATGGGGAAGTATTTCAGCTGTTCCCTAAAATCGCTGGGGGATTAAAGGAGAGAAGGATGGTTGGATGGATGGATGGATGGAAAGTAAAATGTGTCAGCACTTACAGTTTTGTTTTTCTATTTTTTTTAAATGAGTTTGACCATTTTTAAGTATCTCTGTATCTTCTTCCCATGGAAAAGAAATATCATGGAAAATATCTGAATCATTCCATCTGTATGATAGAGTAAGTTCAGTACAGAAGTCAGCAAACCCTAACAAGCAAGGGGCAACAGAATCACAACACAGCTGGCAGCTCAGGAAACTATTGGAGATAGAGGTCCAAAATTATGTCCTTACTGGCTGGAAGCAGCTCAGAAAGAGGCTGAGAGGGAAGAGCACCTCATGGCTGAAAGGCAGTCGATTGTTCCTGGATACCTTTTCAAGCGTCTTCTTGAAATACTCTGAAAGCACATAAGAAAAAATTGGGAGCTAGTAATCACATAAGTAATGATGTGAAGGGAAAGTACACAACCTACTTGTCACGGACAATTCGCTTCCACCAGTAAATGGTCAGGGCTATATATGTCCAGAGAAGCTGCACAGTCTTGTCTCTCCTTTGAAGCTCACAGCCAAATATGAAAGGGCTGCTCTGGGAAATGGTGCAGATGACCAAATGGCTTCTTTTTGCTTTTCGGAAGACAGATGGGTAAAGGTCTTCTCTCTACACATTTTTCAGACTTGTGCAAAGATGCGATACTAGTCAATAAGGTCTTCTGCAATCAACTGGTACTATCTTAGGCTTTGACATATCTACATGATTTGGCCACTGTAGTCTCTGCTTAGCAGAAGAGAGGAGAACAAGGAGTCCAGGTGAGTGCACCTTGTTTCTGGAAGCTAAAGGACTGAGGAATGTGTTGGCATGCTGGTGACTTACGAAACATCCTGCTTTTATTTGTGGGAGCATATGATAGCCCAGATGCCTGTGTTGGCTGGTGTGAAGGTGAGATCCTGATATTTGGTATGTTTGAGAGATGTGGGTGTTCTTTGCCATGTTTTTTCAGAGTGTATGTATGTATTGACTGGCTGATGAAGATCATCAGGGAGTGCTAGGAGGAGCTGGGTCATCCAACTAGTTTTTTAGGATGCGCACTGCAGAGTGCTGGAAAGACCACAACTGAGACATGTCAATGAGTCTTTTCTTAAAATGTCCCCAGAAGAAAGAGAATTTGGCTTTGGGCACACTTACAGACACATTTCAGACCGAACAGAAAGCACCAGCTTGGCCTAATAGAAACTGGATATAAAATATAGGACAATAACAAAAATAGACATTGAGAACATTAAACAATGAGTCATGGGAAATAATTTTCTTTTTCAGTGGATTTTTTAGTTTTCCAAAAATATTCTGCTCTTCAAGTCTGAACCTCTCTGAATTTGTTTTGGAAACATCATGAAATAGTTTCACATTTTTCTTCCAGTAACTGAAGACTTCTGTCCTTCAGTTAGCCCACTTGAAACGTATAGCTCTCCCATAGCTAATCCTGGAAGAATTTTAGGAAAATTTTAATGATTTTTTTTCTGTCCCCAAAAAGCTCTCCAAAGCTCTCCAGTTCATTGCTATCGCTTCACAGCTCCAGACTACTCGAATGCTGTGGTTCTGCAAGTGCTTCTCATCCTGTTTGTCTTTCCATTGGCCGTTGAAATCCTTCAGGAATCTCTCACAGCTATTTAGATCTTTTCCAATGACACTGTGAAATCACATATTTCAGGCTCTCTAATTTTCTTCAGACTCTTACAGACATTTCTGTAGTTCCCTACTCCCTTCTAACACATATACATTGTAATAAAGCTCATCTGTGTCAGCAAGCCTGACAAACCCAGCAAATATATGTTGTATTATTAAGATCATTCTTTTTCGGGAAAAAATGAACTCGCTCACCTAAGGGCTTTTCTGAACTGACTCATTTCTAATATAACTTCCACAGCACCCAAGAGACTGAAGTGTTAGGCACAACGACTCACACATTCTCAGAATATATTTATTTTTAAAAACTTGGTCCTGATTTAGAAAATACGTTCTTATCTTTAAATATGTAATCCATCTACTAAGTCTAATTGGACTAAATATGTTCTTATAAGTAGACACATATTTTAATATCCTGTCAATTTTGTGTATCTATTAGAATTATTTGAGAGACTATATATTCAAGTCAGTCTCTTTTATTGATTCAGAAAGAAAGACCACACCATTTGGTTGGGATCTCACTCAAGTTGTAAATGCAAAATTACACCACATTGAACAAATCAAAAGAGGAAAAAGCCACCATTTTCCTGAGCTTATTTAAAAAAGCAGAAATTAAAACACACCTCTCATAAAAATTCCAAATAATAATTTCAGATTATTTTTCCTAAAAGTGACATTACACAGATATCTGAATTAATATAATCGGATATATCTCCAGATTCAAGCAACTATAGCTATGAATGTATAGTTTTATTTTAATCAAATTCAAATACTCCATAGAGAAACATTTAAAACTTTTACAGTCTGTCTCTCTGCAGATCAGGAGTGATGTTGTTTAAAAGTGCATGGTAGCTGCCTTAGCTTGTCTTGTGGATAGCACTTGAGTAGCTGCACATTCGACTACTCTGTGCAACTGTTCTGATCACAGTGGGATGCTTGGTCACTCACTTTAAATTAGTGTCATCAATAAAAGAATTAGGTCATGAGCATCAAGTAGTAGCAGTCTGAAATCTGGAGATCGCAGTTAACACCCACCTTTCAGTTTAGCTTGCTTTCACCTAGTAGTGCAAATTTAATTGGATCATGTTCATTTCATTTTCAAGGGACATGCACAGCTGGTACTATTTTAAATGATAAAGTAGCAAATAATGCAATAGGGGAAAACAATTGGGGCTGATTCTGTTACAAGCTGAGATGGCTATAGTAGCAAGTAATGAAATAGGAAAAAGGATTGGAGCCGATTCTGTTGCAGGTTGAGACAGCTCTGAGCTACTGTGGCAGCACAAAATAGAGTCTGTAATTATTTTAGCTAAGAAGCATAGAATTCTTGAAGCAGACAGTTTTGTTGGAGTGGCAAGAAGCTCACACAGGAGTTCTGGACTACTCCATGTCTGAAAGTATTTTAAGACACGTGCCTTGAATCCCTTATGCCTGACTAATCCTGACTGACTTAACAACCTCTTGGGCCTGCTTACAGCTAGAAAAAAAATCAAAACTCCTTATAACTTCAGGATCAGGAATTGCAAGGGGTCCTCTGCCCTGGAGCTATACTTTGTGTTCTTTAGCTATAGAATGGGATCAGGGCTAATAAATATACATTAAAAAAAAAAAAGACATTAATTTAAATCAGTTATGCTTTAGGATAGGGAAAGAGCAAAACAGGAGAAAATAAAACTACCTAATTAGAAAACTCTGAAATGGCTTAATTTTAAAATCATATGTTGCTATTTCTATTAAAAATATATATAATATTCTAACTTGGCCTGAAGTGCTTATCGTATTAATGGCATGAATCCATCTCTATAGTAGCATCTGAAGTTTTCACCATCTAATGTTTTTATTCTCAACTTCCCTTTGGAGTATGCAAGCGATGCGACTGTGTTTTACAGAGACACAGGCACACATCATCAAAAGGATTTGGAGTATGTTAATTAATTCCCAAATGGGTTATCATCCTCCCTTTTTCTTTGGAATAAATACTGTAAATGTCCTTTTCCTTGTGGTACACGATAGCCACATCTATGGCTCTTAGAATCAGGGGATGCCTTCTGCTATTGAAGTGGTTTCTCATAGAATAAAAAAAGAGAAATGTAAGGGGGTGCATGTCCAGTCTCGACTGAACGGGTGCGCACTGTGGTCTGAAGACTCCAGCAGTCACATCCAACAGAGTGACAGAAGCGCACGTGGAAACAGTACTGCTAACCTGCCTTCACAGGGGGGAGGAAAAGGAAGAAGCACGATGCAAAGCCAAGCTGTTCTTGATCGATTAGACAGATCTTTGAAATACTTGTTAGAAGAGGTGAATAGCTAGGTTATTACCAGAGCTCAAAAGATTATACCTATGAGTATGTTTTAAATTTTCTGTAACTCTTGGATGTTTCACAGCCGTGGGCTAAAAGTCAGTAAAGAGCACTCTCCTGAATTGCTTCTGGAAGAGATGCGAGATGTCATTTATGCATCAACTAGTTCTGTACCATTACAGAGGTGGACTTCCTCTGTATTTCATTTTTCATAGAGGCCTGAAGCCGCTGGTTGTTCATTTTTTTACAGGGAAACTGGAAGGAATTAAAGCTGTTTTAACGAATTATGATCAGTTCAAGGGTTGGAGGGGACGAGTGCTCTGTCTGTAGCTGCGAGGAACAGAGTCTGTGAGGACTTCATCCTTTCATGCCTCTGAATGCAGCGCTGGGGGATCAGTATGCAAACTGAGACACCATCAAGGCAAAAGACTCCAGTTCACGAGTTCGTGACACACAAGGACTCATAGGCTAAGTATTACTGTGGTTAAAAACTCAAACGAGAACTAATGTTCAGTGAATGTCATCCCAGGCAGTTAGGTTATTACTGAACACTATTCAAAAATCAGAAAAAAGAGTGAAGGGTGGGGTATTAGAAACAGGAAAGTGTTAGAAGCAAAAAAGATAAAAGAATAAGAGAAACAGTCAAGGAATGTTACTGATGATAACTTCTTCAGTGTTGATAAAAATGTTAGAAAGATAAGATAAAACCTAGTTTAAAAAGGCAATTAAAATGGTGTTTAGAAAATTCATCACAAAAACTTCAAATAGACCTAGTTGAAAGCTGTAGTATAGTAAATGTTATTGCTTAACTACTCATTGACAAGGTGCAATAGCTACCAGGAGTCTAAAAGACAAAACTATTCTAGAAAATCAGAAGCAATAGATCCGTATATGAATACCTGCAGTCAGTAATTTGTTTGTACTTCTGCCCTTTCTCTTTTCTTTTTTAAAGATAGTGATTTTTAAAACAACTCTTCTGAGACTCTTGCGTATAACATGCTTCATGTTTCTAGTTAAATTAAATTTAAGCATTAAATATGGTATTTAAAATGAAAAAAAAAAACCAAATACTGATTTAAAAGTATCCTACGGTAAAGTTTCATAAGCAAGTACTTGGATGTGCTTTCTTTTTTTTTTCCTTCACATAGAAGGTAGAGTTATTAACAATAAAGTTTTGTTTCACAAAAATACTTTGTATTTCTATACCAACCACCTTCCAGAGGTTTTAAAGACCTTGAATATTAATTAAGTCAGCTGAACACCACGATGAGATTAGAAATTTTACTGAATTCACCATTACTCGTCTACTCATAAGATCTGGATGACGACTTTATACAAGAACTTGAGAAAAGTGTTGAATCCTAAGTATTTTAAAAATCAAACTAAAAAAAAAAGGAATTTAACTGCCTGGTTTTTTTTTTTCAAATCCACAACTGAATGTTTCTGACTGAAAAATACTACACTGTGTATGATAATTAAGTTCTATTTTTAGTGTTTTACAAGTTAACCCTTATTGACATTACAGTTCTGAATGAAAACTCAGGGAAATGTTGGGGTTTGTTCTGTAAGGCTACAAGGGGTGATGACTCATGGGTAATAGCTTTGATAAGATCTTCATGGATCTATCGACTTTCCTTTTTGATTCCTGAGAACTGACTAGAGGACAGCTAGAATGGGGAAAGGAATAGGTGGACTCTGCCGCTTCAGTGCCCTGGTAGGTAGAACTTGCCAATGCGAAGGAGGAAATTACCTGTTTCTGATGGCAATCACTCTGCAGAACTGTTCTTATGTGCTTTGTCTTACTGAGGTCAGAGTATGATTTGAAATCTATTTATTCTGTGTTTTAAAAATAAAGTTATTCTCTATACATAGATCCAGATAAGCACACTTTGCGTACTCTGCTAAAAACCCTGACAATGTCATTTTAGAGGCTATTACTTTGTTGTGAAAGAATTAAGATTCTAGGCAGCTCTTTGTGCATTAGGGACTGATATAAACAATATTTATGTTTAACGCTCAGTAAAAAGTTGAATGACATTTTACAAACAGAGGGATGAACATTTTGTAAGGCTTTCCTGTGTTAATTATAGCCCATACCTTGTCACTCTCATCTGCAACTGAGACTAATTGTCTGCCATATAAAGAGACATGCTTATTGATTTTGCAAAGGCTGGAACAGACTAAGCTGTGCTCTCTTTCTATTGATATAAAAAGCATCGCCTGCCTGTATTGATTGCTTACCCCACAGAGCAATAGCAAATTGCTATTGTGGAAACACAACGATGCTGAACATTTGTTGCACAGATGATAGGGTAATGTTTAAATGCTGTGTGTCCTGTTCTTTGTAGATTTACTAATAACGTCCTTAATCATTCCTCTTCAAAATACCATGAATCCTGGAGCAGACGCTAACCTAATGATACAACATCATTTATAGAGCATAGCATTTCATAAATTCAGAATGAATTAAATGAGCTATTTTTTCATCATCAACTAGACTGGATGCCAATTTTTCTTAATATTTTGCAAGGCCTGGGTAAGAATGAAATAAATTAGCTTCAGCAAGATTCTTTAAGCTCTTTTTAAATGTAGTACTTACGTGGCGTCTAGTGCCATCAAAATCAGAAGACTTACTTGAGGAATTATAAATTACGTACTGTGAAAAAGACAGACTTAATCTGCTCCTTATTTCCTTTTAAGAGAAAGTTTCGTAACATTTTTGACTTTATTTATCTGACATTGGTAATGTGTTCTGATTAAATGAGGTTTGAAAAGATGTATGTTGTAAGTGGTATGAATTTTATTTAGCCGGGTGTTATTTCATAATACAGGAGTTCTACAAATTCATTTGTACTGAACATTCAGTTAAGATAAGGAGTATCCATTTTCTAATGTTATTACAAATCAGTCTTGTGAAATCCATGCAAATTTATGTTGGTAATTCCTTTGACAAAGGTAAAGAATTCCCAAAATGGCATTTCCAGCTGATACAAAATCCTGATAGAATAAAGCAATTCTTCAAAAGTTTTTGCTTCTTTACTTGTTTACATAGAACAAACTTAAGCGTGTTCCTGCACTGCACTCTCTCCCCTTCTCCCATTTAGCAATGTGTTAAATTTCATAGTATTTCTGCTGGTCCACACTTCCACATTTTTCTTGAAACAGATCTTAATCCTAAAGAGTAAGATACACATCTGCTAAAAAATCCAGCCCCCTTTAAGGCAGGAAAGTATTTGGGAAAGTAGACATTGGACTTAGATTCACAGAAATAATAAAAGTTACCTGTAGTTCTTCAGAGCACTGCCAAATATTAATCCTTTCTACCTTTTGGTTTTTTTCCTGTCATAAACTTCTCCCATATATCCTGAAAAATCCAAAGTAAATTTAAAGCCATTTCCAAGCTAGTCTTACAAATCATGGTCATTCATGGTGCTAAATACTGGAAAATGTAGGAAGGAAACTATCTGTTCTGGATTCTCAATATTCCCTCGACCACTCAGCACAGAAAAGAGAGATTCTTCACTTAAATGCAGCGAGATAAGGAAAAAGCTAGACACTGTGGAAGAGGGATTGTATTGTTAGGCAGAAGGGCGTCAATTAAAATAGGAAAAGGAAGATGAGAAATCAGAGCAGGAAGAAAGGAACAGGAGGTGACAAGGACTGTGAAAGCATTGATCAGAGAACAATGAAAAAGGAAGACAGGTCTCATCAGCATTTGAACTCTAGCTGACTGTACAGTATAATTGGTTCATGTGAGAGCCTTTAAAGATGGTGACCCTTCACAAGATAAAACAAAGGATCATAAGTATCCACACTGTTTCTTCTTTCCCGGTTCTCAGGTTGATATAAGATAGAGTCTGATCTTCAGATTTTCTGAGCACATCACTAACACAATATTATTGTATTCCGAACATGTGCTATAAAATACTAGGCTGTTTGAAATACCCAGCCATACTCTTTTCAAATGGTCATTCCAATAAACTGATACTTTCTGACCTTAATCTGTGCTTCACATTTGTTCAAGAAAATCAATGCTACTTTTCCTATTATGGGTATACATGTATTGATGCCAATTAATACAGCCCTGAGAAGAAACAAAAAAATCATCTGAGAAAAAAACTCATTTGGAAATAGCAGATCATTATTCTGTGCAGGGCTGTCCTGGTTTCAGCTGGGAGGGAGCTAATTTTATTCCCAAAAGCTACTGTGTTTTGGATTTAGTAGGGGATTTTTATGTGAAGAATGCTGACAATACACTGATGTTATTAGTTGCTGCTATGAGATCGAGGACTTTTTTTCAGCTTCCCAGGCTGGGGTTAAACCACAACAAGGGCTTTCTAAATCCAGGAACAATATGCAGGCAGCTATATGAAACGACAAGGTAAAAAAGTGTAATAAATTCACCCATTCAGTAAGGACTGTCTATTTCATGTTCTGAAAAAGGTTTTGGGTAAGGGACTATGTAAACGTGATCTCTATAATAGTGCAACCGATCTGGTGTTTCTTCTGAGTGCTTGTCCTTGCAAACCTGACATTGTTTTGCAAGGATTTCTCAGGAGGTAAGGCCCTAAGGGGTCTTGGGAGGGGAGAATGCTAGTGCTTTATTATTGAAATAGGAGCTGGAGCCAAGTTTTGTGAACAGTAAGAGATGGCATGGAAAGATGGTTTGAATGTTTGCCTAAAAGTTAAGAAGACTGAGAGCCTCAGAATGTTCTGATAAGTTGTCCAGTTGGATATTTAGTTCATTTATAAAATCAACAAATAGTGAAGAAAAAACTAGCTTTCTTATTTTTCTACTTCCCTGCAAAACATCCTTCTACTACTATCACAATGCATGTTTTTACCATGAATTCAACAGATGTTCAAACCAACCAGTCCTTGCTGATTCAGTTTGCTCTGCAGACCTGCATTGGGTCACATAGGCTTCCAGAAGTATTTCAGTAAAAACAGCCTGTGACATCTATACAACCTTGCACTAAGTAGCATATCAGTGTAAAGGAAGAAGATTTACAGTCTATTTGGTGTTTGGTTTACGCTATGGCTGTTTCTTGCAATGACATCTAGCACCCCTACCTAAAGCATAAGTGCTTCTTAAACAAACTACAGATATTTTTTTTTTTTTTTTTAGTATGTGAAAGGTACAAGGTAGTTGTGTATTGCATTTTCTTTTTATTATGGGGGAGAAAGTCAGGCTAGAGAAAACGTAAACTGAGAGGGAGAACAACAAAACCATTGCAACATTTGGATCTGTTTGTAGTCAATATGCAGCAAAATCCAACAACCAAATCCAGTGAAGAACTTCGATTTACTTTCCTTCATCTTTTGGTAACTTTTACATTTACGTGTTTTGACAAATTAAATACCTGTATCAGGATGACTATTTCAGGTACAGATCTGGTCATATAAGCAGTATCACATATATTTCTTCCAGAGATGAATTTCACTTGCTGAAGCAAGGTCTACCAAGGTTTTTTAAGAACCTGTGCTTACATGAAACTTAAGGTTTTTCACATTCTCTGTATCGCATCTCTGCACAGGATGAATTTCACCCTTTAAGATAAACAACATGTTCTGTTCTGTCTCTCTTACTTTTAAAAGTAACAATAGTCATGGTTTCTCAATAATTAGAAAAAAAGCTGCTTTTTCACCAAACAAGGTGATAAACCTGACAGTTTTAAAATTTAGTTTTAACTTTTTAAAGTTTCTAACAAAGTCTTTTCCTCTTCCTACAAGAAATCACCTTAGCATATGTTTAAAAAATTGGTTTCTAAGCCATTTTCCTAAATTGCTTTGTTGCTCAGTTCCTAGTTAGTTCAACATTGTCTGAATTCTTCAGATTAAATTTATTTTACACTATAGAAGTTAAAAAAAAAAAAAAAGTAGGTCTTTAAACATTAAAAGTGTTTTCCATTTGGTTTCTGCAGTAATTTTGTTACAATACATAACTTTTACCTTCATCATAGCTTGAGGGAAGTGCAGGAACTGAAGCACTATCTTTCTACATTTTCTACAAATTACAAACTTTTTCATCTTTTTTTCATTCCTCGTTATTTTTTCTCCTTTTATTTGTATTTTTACTCACATATAGTTTTACCAATTTAAATTAGCCTAAAAGCTATTTACCCCTGCATCTCCAGATTGGTTATTTTTCATTTGCTGTAGGTTTACTTCGTTTGGTTTTGTTTTTCCTCAGCACAAAAAGTCAGTGAATGAAATTAAACAAATTATACCACTCTACTGCTTTGACATCTACACTTTGGAACCTGAATCTCGTAGAAGAAAAAAACATATGGAAAAAACATGTGGAGGGCAAATTAATCTTGTTGGGTTTTCCTTCAGCTATTAAGGCTGATCTTTAGAAAATACATTATTGTTTATGTATACACTAAATGGCACTTCCATGCAGGCAATGCATCTCTTGTCAGAGAGGTCAGCTAGAGTTTTTATCTTCAAAAAAAAAAATTAATCTTTGAAGAAAATATACACAAATTAGGATTACCACCAGGAGTGCTAAGGATGTTTTGCCCAAATTGCCTGTTACCGTACTTTCAGTTTTGTACTGAAAGATTCTGAAAAAATACATTGTCATGAGGTAATTTTTCTGTTTAATTATCTTGAACAAAGGATCAAAGAAACTAGAATGCTAAAGATAATTGATCAGCATTGTTTCAATGAACGTTTAGTGGAAACGCGTTATTCTTATGAGGATCTAGCTCAATAGATGTCATTCATACACTCTTGAATATAGAAATACACCCTCAGTTAATGTTCAATGGTGTTTATTCTCCAACAAGAAGTTCTTCTACATCTGGGGTCCATACACAGAGTTCGTTGAACTGCCTGCGAATAAATAGGTTCGTTGTGAATTCTATTCACTTTGAACTCAGCCACCATGAAAACTAGAGCATCTGTCCTCTCTGCAAGGTATTTAAGCTTCAGATAAGGCAGGAAAATAATTTTGAAATATTATCCTCTAGTTAAGGTGAAAGAATGATTAAGTTATGGTGCTGGTGTGAACGGGGATGATAATGATGCTGACATGTGTGGTGCTGACCCGAAACCTTCTCCTTCATAATTTCTTGACTCCCGACAAGTTAAGATACAAAATCTTTAATTCATTGCTAAAGAGTGCATGCTTACCAGTGCTGGGTGCATACGAGACAGTCACTAATTTTGTCTGCATTCTCAGGAGTTCCTAGAATGTATTGATTAATGTCATGCAACAGGCTTGCAACGTTTCAAATGTTTTTGTAGAACAACGCCTTTTCCATGAATTGATGTTCCATGGCATGACTTTTATATTATCACTGGTCAATTATTATTTTCTGTTTTGTCTGGGTTTTGTGAGGCTTTTGGGGAGGAAGGGAGGCAAAATAATTGCCCAGATGGATATTTCCATTGGGAGTTACAGCTACTTTAAAGTATTTTTTAAAAATTATAAATACAAGATTTATTCATGATGATTCCCTTGAAACATGAGATTAAAGATAATTCAATCACTCTTTGCCACTCTTTTCATTATCCCAGCATGTCCCAATTTTTCTTGCACTAGTACCTAATTAGTGTGTTTACTTTGCGGTTAATTAAATCAGTTAAATTATTTGAAATAAACTTCTGAGAAATGATTTATGTTTTTTTAGGACTTACAAAGAGCAGTTTATTTTATTACCTGGCTAAATTGCCATTGGTCTCATTTGAGATATGATAGTGATACAATAAACACACATACAAACTCAATTGCAAATCACAATTTATTATATTTTTACATTATATTTACATATAAGAATGCAATGCAACTCCAGAATAACTTGTGTCGGATCACACTTATAATGACATCATTTATATTTATTGGGATTGGAGGTGGAGTATTTGCTACTTAAAATCAAGAAAAAAGCCACAATATTGTTGATGGATAACATAATGTGCCTGATCTTTTATTACCAGGAAGTAAAAAGTACTTAACATTAAACCAGTGCTACATATCTTCAGTGTTCTGAAAGAATACTATATTATGAACTGGGATGAATGTATAAAAAAGAATTGATGTTCGAAAACATTATTTTTAAGACAACATTTTAAACTGTTTGATTACCTAGCAAATATTGAAGTTAACTTTTTCAGGCTGTTTTATTACTGAACCTGGAGAAAAAGACTTGCATATCTTCATAAGAGGAGCAGGTTTAATAATTAGCAACATATTATATTTCTGTTTAATTCATCAATTTGAGCAAGAGAGGTACTAGTGACATAATGAACTTTTAAAAATAATGTCCCGTTTCAGTTGATCCATTTTGCTGTGATTTAGAACTGCTACAGAAACTGGTAAAGACCTATGTTTCTAACCTGAAGGGGAAAAGAAACTGCATACAAACATGTACACAGTTCTATCACTTCTAGATCATAAGAAGAGTAAAATCTCATTCTCCAGGCAAGAAGAGACTTACTCAATAAACTATTTAGAGAATGTTATTCTCAAATTTGTCGCCCGGGGACAATAAAATTTAAGAATTATTTGAGTATTTTACTAGTAAATTGGAAATTTGCTTGGAAGAGAAGGGTTTTACTCTTGAATGACCTTTAGAGAAACAGGAAATGCCAAAAAAACAGTCCAAGCAGAAGATGTTCCTTATTTAAAACACAAGGAATGTTTAAGCATTAAGGGTGTGAGGTGGGAAACAACCAGGTGTACATATTGCTGATTTTCCTCATTTTCATTAAATTTTTCTTTTATCCTTTTCCTTTGTGACATACATATGACTTACACAAATATGTTTCAAATATCTCCTGATGATAATTTTTTAAAGATCACATTCCAGACTGAGATTTGCCTCTGATTAGGATGTGATGGCTATTATCTTGCACTGCAGTATCTGAAGGAAAAATTTCTCTCTAAGACTATGGACAAAACCCTAGGTATGTACTGTTTCTCACAATTTAGCTAGAACTTTTTCATTTCAGTTGAACTTTTGTTGATGTTTTCATAGCAATCCACACAAAGTAGAATCTAGTGATGTAAATGTCTAAAAAAAAAATCAAGAAGGAAAAAAATTAGGATAAAATGCTATAATAAATCTCGTAAGTTTCCTTTTCATTACATTTGGAAAATACTCTGAGGAATGAAATTGGGACAAATCCAGCCAGAATTTTTATTTTTTAAGAAAATATTTTACACACTGTCTTCCTTATAACACTTACCTTCTCCTAATGACCTTCATCTGTAATTCCAAAGCACTTTGCAAACATTAATTAGTGCATTATTAACAGCACTAATAATTCGGTGCTGCAATGGTAATTTCCTGAAGAACAGTGAGAACATTTCAAACATACTAGCTACTTTAAAGAATGCCAAGGATGCTCAAGACCCTCCAGAATTTTACTGAACAGTAAAGAAATCCCCTATGTACTGTAAATTGTCTTGTTAGATTTGAAATCTTATGTCATTATAATTTCACTCTTTCTAGACTTTACTATTATTTCAGAATGTTTATTTGAAACTAAATTCAAAAGAATAAAGATATATCCTCCTCTCTCTCTCTGTCTGCAGGTGCTGTTATAGAGACAAAGAAGTACCATTCTAAAGACTGGATCAAGGGAGGAATGAAAAATATCACACAACATAGTCACGGACATCATGACTGATAGACCGAGTGCAAATATAGAAGTATGCTAGATGAAATAAGCCTTCTTGAATTTCTCTCAGGAGAGAAAGAAGAAAACAGAGTGCATATTTTCCTTGCATTGTATCTGACAACAATCCCAATTCAATCTGTCAAAGAAAGTGTATTGCAGTCACTTTATTAGTGACCTTTACAGTTAGTGACTTTGATAAAAGTCCTCCCAAACTGCGAAAAGTTTATTTTCTTTTAGTTCTTTTCTATAGTATATTTTATGCACAACATTTTTTTCATTTAAGGTTACATGGACAGAAGAAATTTTTCTCATTACTGGAATATACAGTTTACTCCAATTTATTTTTCAATAAGTTTATGTAGGCATCTCTCTCACCTGTAAGACTACCAATTGATTGGCCTCACTTTATCCCAAAATTTACTTTGTACACAAATCTAGATTTATTTTTCAACTTTATCATTGTGAATTACAATATAATCAAAACACTGAAATATGAAACTGATCACATGATGCAGACTAGTTGTATTACTAATTAGCCTCTCTCTACTTTGTGCCATGCTGTTAACCATATTACATCACTGTTAGGCATTGAAATGTAAGAAGTGTGTCTATATACCTACAGATATAATGTCAATTTCTATTAGAGTAGAGAATATATTAGAATATTAGAATATTAGAACTATTAGAGGCTTCCTACAACTTTTATGACACATAGATTAAGATACTTAAGACTTTTTATATAAGAGAGTATTTGTCACTGTGAATTCAAGTTGCACAGCCTTGACATAAAACCAGTACATAATGTTTCCTATACTCAGTTGTACATTACAGATTTCTTTGTTTTTCTTCCTTAAAGAACACCTACTACCTGACTCTAAAGTTAGGTAACATGAAAAAAATTACTAATGGCTAATTTGCATTTTTCATAAATACACAGTTGTCTCTTACAAGGCACAGTTTCACAGTGCATATCTATAGATAACATTCTGTATAGATAACATAGGAGTTCTAAATTATAATATAATAAATATAATAATTACCTCTGTGATAACTATCTGTTAAACAATGTCAGCAGGAAAAAAGGACATGCCAAATGTCCCTTAGATGTTACTGAACACCTAGCATAGCCTTTTCACAAGCAAACTACTGTAGGAAATGAAAAAGAGGAACAGAGAGGGATTACATGAAAAATATTATATGTATTTAATGGTCTCTATGCTGCTCTTCCCACCTGCAAGTATTTAAAAACAAAGCAGCTCAGATACAGAAAAATTAGCCTATTTTCCTGCCTACTTTCATCATCAGTGAGTCTCCACTAATCTCCCACTAAAGCAGCAGAAATACAAAAAAACCAATTCAACAAATTATTATAATTTACATCTACACTAAAATCTACTACTACACAAGCCTCTACTCTGCCAAACCTTTTGCTAGTCAACAGTGGCGTTACCTGCCAGGTGTGCAGCCACAGACAGAGTGCACTGGTGAATACTAAGTGGTTACAAAGTGGTTACACATTGCTTCTTGTAGCAATTTGCTCCGTTCCTCTCCCTTCCTCACTCAGAGAGGACCACTGTGTAGGTCTCTGTGGCAAAGTCGGTTCTATTTGTGTTTTCTCAGTCTGCATGGTAGTTTTCTACCAACAGACTGATGGGATTAGGTGACATTTCAGGAGACAGCGGGAGATTTCTCCTGCCTTTCAGAATCGTTTGATCCTGCTCAAAGAAAATAACATTTTGGAGAGAAAGAAGGATGCGGTAGGTAAAGGAGATTTGCAGGAGGGAGCTGGGAGCCTACAGCTATTCTGAGGATGGAGAAACTTTTGAAACGAACAGGGAAGGAGATCCCCCTCCAAGCCTCTGGGGCTACAGAAAGAACAGCTTCTCACGAACCAGAGGAAATGGAAAAGGGGTTGCAACAACTCTCAGAGACACTGAGTTGAGTGAAACCAAGGTTGGAAACCAGGACTTTTCCACAAGGACACAATGTACAAGATGAGAATCTTGTATAAACCTCTTTTTAGTTTCCTTTCTGATCTAGTCGGAATGAACTGACTTCATTTTGAGCTTTCTGTTTGAGTTTTCTCTCTATAAATAACTAAATATTATAGCCTATATTCTAATAAACCTTGTTTCCTTTGAAGTTAAAAGCTCTTTAGTCTTCTTAAGGTGGCTCAGTATAAGATGTTTTTGGCAGATTCACCTCAAAGCTGTGGTTGTCACAACATTCAGTCAAAGGTTGCAGAGACATTGCATATCTGGAAGAAGCTGTCTTAGCATAAGAAGTTTCATCACATTATGACAAAATCAATTTCACTAAACGAAGAGTTTCTGATTGTGATTATGTGCCTGAAGGGTATTTCAACAGTACATTGGGATGAGTTTAAGTCACACCGTCATACCCTCCTGCATCTGTCTGTTTACACAAAGTAAAAGTCCATGCATGGGGATCAGAATGAAGATCTAGACACAACCTACAATAATTTCATTCTTACTGGACCTCTACAGTATATGAAATACTAATACTTTGCCTATTGTCGTTTTTTCTTTCTCTCAAATCTGGCTTTTTGGACTCTCTTGAAGGTAAATGTCATTGCTTTTCCTCACCTCTCTGTAACCTTTCTGCAGGATTACATTAAGAGGACATGCACTCTTACATGGATAACAGTGTATATGTTTAGAACCTTATGGATAATGTCTTATATAATTGTATGTCTGTCACTAGAAACAACCATATTCACTATTCCTAAAATAGATCAGAAGTTTGGCAAAAAGATGTATCCATCTGATAAAGTAAAGCAAAGCTTCAAGAAAGCTTGCAATACAGTGACATGCATCAAACTCTGGAAGGGTTTAAAATATTTAAAGTAGTTCTTATAATAAAAACCTTCATCCATGATGTATTTAACACATGTTGCTACATAACTTTATCATTCCCATTATTTCTAGACTGCACTAATGCTATTCACAGTCACAAAAATTTGATGGAGACAATGCACATGCATTCACTTGCAGATCACATTCCAGGTAAAAGAGACTTCTCAATATTACCAGTGTTCCCAAAATAAGTGGAAAGCTGCTGAAGAAAAGGAAAACCAGCTACTGGGAGACAGGAAGCCTTTACCAAGGTGACTTTTAGAATCCCTGTAATAGCAATGTAGTAATAAAATATTTAAACATAGTATTTCATGTGTATCATCTATAGTTGCAGTATTCACATGCTTACAGCAGTATGTTTGCTCTGATAAAACTTAGAATAACTCTTCCATTTAGGTTGGAAGAGACCTTTAAGATCATTGAGTCCAGCCGTAAATGTAACACTACCAAGTCCACCACTAAACCATGTCCCTAAGCGCCACATCCACATCTTTTAAATACCTCCAGGGATGGTGTCTCAACCGCTTCCCTGGGCAGCCTGTTGCAATGCTTGACAACCCTTTCAGTGAAGATTTTTTTCCTAATAATAACTTGTGACATAGCATTCCGCCCCCCATTTCCAGGTTGCATGATGATTCCTTTAGTATCTACTAACTTTCCATTGTTCAAAACTTAATTCACAATTTCATATGTTATATAGGAGAAGAAACATTAGAAATAGGTAACAGGCTTCCTTCATGTATTAGACAGTAATGAGGCATATATATGTAGCTTGATGAGTGGATCATCCATTAACACTCATAACCCTCCATTGAAAATAAGAAGTATGATTTTCCTAATTTTCATATTGCCAGTCTTATGGCAGTCTCTTGTCTGAGGTGAACAGTCAGCAAAATAATGACCCTGGATTTCAGCAGAGTAGGCTTCAACTTGTTCAGGGAACTGGTAGGCAGGAACCAGTACAGGGCAAACAGACAGGGAAACATGTCTGGTCATGAAGGACAGCTTTTGAAAATAATAATAATCCATTCCAAAGTGCAGGAAAATACAACAGTAGCAGGCGGACAGTGTCACTGAAGATGCAACTCCTAACTGAACTGAAGCACAAAAGAGAAGCCTACCAAAAGAGGAAGTGTGGACTGGCTAGAGTCAAGGAGCATTATAGAAACATTGTGTGTGTGTGGAAACACAGTGTTAGGAGTGGAAACTGGTGACAGATGCATTACCTTCCAATTCTTGTTATCAGTAAAAGCAGTGCGCCTTATGTGTGGAGCTAAGAATAGTCAAATTTAAGAGTCTAAAAAATAAAGCGAGTAGTTACTGTTGGTTTACTTACAATTATACAAAGTACTATAATCCAAATTATCTAAATGTTGAAAAGCCTTAATACAGCTAAAATTGTTCTATAGTGATTTCTTACTGTCTATTCCTTTTCTCTGATTTTATGCTAACCCTTCCAGTACCTGAGTCCCAACATGGACGGTTTAAGCCTTCCTCAAGAAGGCTGAGTGAGCAAATTGTCAGCAGCTTGAGGTCTTCATCAGAATATGAGGCTCATGGCAGAGTATGAGGGTCATGGTAGATGTCCCTTCCTCATAAGTCTTGAGGTCTGCCTCAGGCTATTTTTATGTTTCCTTACCCCAGGCTGCTCCCTTCTTCCTGCTCCCAGGGAAGGGGTGAAAGCTGCCCCACAGCCCCCCCCCCCCCAATACCCCTGGGGGCTGTTTGTCCATCAGGGACTGCCTGGGGCCGTCAGCCCCTTCCCCGGCGGCACTCACAGAGCTGGAGCTCAGACAGGCCGGGCAATGGGCACTTGCCCACGGGGCGCCTGGTAAACCCAGCTCAGCCCCGCTCAGGACAAAAGTAGCACAGCCACCCCTGGGACATGAAATGCGCAGTCCAAAGCCTATAACCCTCTGCTAGTAACGGCAAAACTCACATTTACTAGGGTATAATGCCCTTTCTTCATTGGTTCCCAGCTAAAGTATGACTGTCTTCACTTCTTGGGTGTTAGTTAAACTTACACAACAGAATCCTCTAGCTTAATTAATAAAAAGGGCTGTTTTCTGTTACTTAGTGACTACATAGGTTTGTCAGATCCTTACAGTATTCACAGAGCTAAGATAAAATAAGCTAGGTCATAGTCAGCTGATAGATGGGCAGTTGCTAGCACACATAAAACAGCCTAAAATCAGCAGAGGCTAAGACAGATCCACACAAGTCCTGAGACCCTGTACTATCAGGTCAACACAAAGCCTATGGCTAAAGTCATATTTACTGGCCTGTAGATGGGAAAAGGCAACAAGAAAGTCTTCTATGGGTAAAAGCAGTAAAAGGAAGGACAAGGAAGGGTCTATTGCTGAACAGGAGAGCAACCCAGTGACAAAGGACATGGAAAAGCCTGAAGGTACTCAGCACTTCCTTTGCCTTGCTCTTTAGTGGCAGGGTATGCTCTCAAGCTGTTATAATCTGTGGCTGGAGTCAGAATCTGAGGGAGTGAAGTATTACCCAGGACAGAGGACAGTCAAGTTAAGGACCACCCAAGCAATTCACAAAGACACAAGTTCACAAGACTGGCTTGGATGTGTACAAGGATGTGGAGAGAGCTAGCTGATTTCACTGCAATGCCCATTTCTACTATCTCTGATAAGTCCTGGTGACTGGGAGAAGTCCCTGATGACTAGATAAACGTACCCATCTTCAAAAGGCAAGAATGAGGATCTGGCAAACCACAGCCAGCCTAACCTCAGTTCGCAGAAAGGTTATGGACCAAATGCTCCTGGAAACAACATCTGGACAAACAGCAGGCAAGGTGATTGGATATAGCCAACACATATAATTGTTCAAAGTCCAATTGGCAGCTCATTACTCATAGCACTCCTTAAGGATTCATATTGGTAACAATACTGTTTAATATCTCCATTCATGACCTGGACAATGAGACAAAATGAACCCTGAAAAAGCCCATGGCGGACACCAAACTGGAGGGAGTGCAATACACTGGAGGGTAGATCTACCATTCAAAGAAACTGACAGCTTGGAGCTGGGCTTCTCAGGAGCCTTATGAAGTGCAACAAAGACAAAGTCCATCACCTGGAAGAATAACCCCATGCAATGACAATTCAGAATGGGGATTGGCTGGCTTGGGAGCTGCTTTGCAGAAAAAACCTGTAGGTCTTGAGACAATGAATTAAACGTAAGTTAGCAGTATGCTCTCGCAGTGATGAAGGCAGCGAGGATACTCAACTACATCAGCAGAAACAGAGCTGTCAGGATGAGAGAAGTGATTATTCTCTACATGACACTTACAGGACTACATGTAGAGTACTGTCTAGTGGAAGGTCACTAAAATAATTACAGGGGTGGGTCACATGACATAGAAGGAAAGCCTGACACAGGTGGGCTTGTGCAGCCTGCAGAAGGCTAAAGGGCGGTCTGACAGCTGTCCTCAATGACCTGGTGAAGGGCTGTAGTAAGATGGAGCCAGACTCTTTTGGAGGTCCACAGTGATAGGACAAGTGACATTGGACCCATGTTGCAGCAAGGGAAATTCTGATTAAATAGAAGGAAAAAATTCTTCACAGTGACAATGGTCAACCACTGGAACAGGTGCCCAGAGAGATTGTGGGAATTCCATCCTTGGAGTTACTCAAAACCCAACTGCACAAGGTGCTAAGTAACCTGATTTAATGTTGAAATGTGAACTAAATTCAAAATTGGCCCTGTTTGGGGGGGTGGATGAAACAGATGACCTCTAGAGATCCTTCCTAACCTAAATTATTCTATGGTTTTACCTTCTGCAACATGTCATGGTTTTGTTTTGCTTGTTTTGCTGGGTTTTTTCTCTCCTCTCTCAGATGCTTAGATCAGGAATCTCTGATTACAGTAGTCATGCAGTATACTCGACCAAGAACAAGAAAATAAGAAGGCCTCCTGCCATTATAGAGTCAGTAGATGTGTCTGGGCTTAGTAAACGCAAAGCACTCCTGCTCATAGACACCAGAATGACAAAAACAAGTTGTTCAAGGTTATGCAGAAAGTCAGCTTGGGCATAAAACCTGTGCTTTCCCAGGTCAACTCCCAAAGCAGTGGGCCCTTGAGATCTGTCTCATTTACTAAGATACCTATATTTTCAGTTCTTTCAGAATATTTGCATAGGTTAAATAAAAGCGCAGTCTACCATTTAAACTCATGCTTTGTGCTCTTGCCATCTATATCCATGACTGCATAAAGCTGCTGTATGTCTATAATCTTCAATGCTAGACTAGTTGTATTTTTATGTCTGCTATCTTACGATCTGTTAAAGCTATTATACAGGAGGTCAGATTTTCAGAAGGTTTATATCAGTATATGTCCATTAATTTCAACTCAGCCGTACAACTGAGGAGCTGCCCTGTTGCCTTTCCTTAATGAGTTCAATGGAATTCCAAGTTTTCCAGTGATTCAAAGTATTATACTAAAAAGTATACTTTTTAGCCTTAATCTTGTCTGAAATATGTATTCTAGTTTGTGTGGGGGTTTTGTGATTTTTTTTTTTTTCCTTATTCAAATGCTGGATATTGTAACTTAAATCATATATAACACTATGTAGTTTGTTGCAAATTTATGGGGATGCATAATATCTGAATAGTTTATTGAAGACTTTCCAAAGACTCAGGCATGCACACCCGGGATGTTAATAAATATGTTACAATAGAAACACCATAGTGTAACATCTATGTCAGTCAAACACTGGAGAATTTTCAATTAAAAAAGGATTTTTTTTTCAGCTGTGATAGTTAGGAATTTTCTTGAGGTTTGAGCTGAGTAGAAGTCGAGTGAGGCCATGTAGGAATTTGCCTCTGGACAGGCAGAAATACCAAAAGCAATTTGACTGTGGTTCAGAACATTGGATAGCTGTTCTGGTTTTAAATTTGAAGCAATGGAAACAAAATTGTATTACATCTGGGGTTTTTGTTTTTTTCCAGTTAGTTTTCAAGACACCTTTGCTACCAGGAGAATTAATGTAGCTTGTCCCATAATTAAGATGTTAATGCAAATAGGAAATAAATTTAACTAAAAAATATAGTTACACTTGACACACTTCTGGAGAAAGATCAGCTTCATTATTTTAGCTACAAATTCAGTATGGAAAATACAAACAGATTTACCAGAAACAAAACATTTCAAAGACAGTGCATAATTCATTGGTTATTGACAGAAAATTATATTGTGCTATCGTTTTATACATCTGAGTTCAATTAAATTGACTGTTTGTTGTTGTATTGTTTTATCATGAAATAACATTTAATAGCATAGAGCAAATCACTTCCATCATGTTATGAGTAATAATTCTTTTCATGATTTTTTTTCCTAATCTTAAAACATACATAAAATTATTTTAAGTGATGTTTGTACATAAAGTGTATGTTGCATAGGGATTACTGTTTATTTGTGGTCCTTCTCAATCTTCCTTGCCTCAGTTACCCTACTTTTAGACATTTTAGACTGAAATAATTGTCAAAAAATACTTGACTGGTAAAAGTTTCTAGGGCATTTGTCCCTCCTAAAGAGCAGAAGAATAAAAAGCTGAAAAGAAGGACACAGGGAAGTTTGAGAAAGTCAGTTGGGGCTGCCTGTTGAGGACAGTGCTCAGAAAGGACTCTCAATTTACCTTCTGGAAGTTTCAATCTCTTAGTAACACAAAAGATGGAAGCACCTGAAAATTCCCAAAGAAAGCCAAACTTACCAAATCCTAGACCAAAAAAATAAAAGCCCTTAAATTAGAGACTTCTGAAAAACACCTAGGTCTGCACATGTGTTCAAGAGTGTAGAAAATGTGAAGGGTTCTAAAAAAACTTTTGACACCAATTTGAAATTAGACTTTCCGACCTTTTCTGTACTAGGAAATTCACTATGTAACGTTAGTAGCTCCTAGAATTTAAAATCAGGAGTCCAGCCCTATACAGTCATGACGTCTAACTTAAGATCATTTCACATTATTCAGATATTAGTTTACTGTTTTCCAAACATTTAGATGATATATGCAATGAAAAGTTGCAGGATCAACATTGTAGTTGAACTAGCATATTTGGTTAGGTAGATCAGGTGTATACATTTATATACCAGAGAAAAAAAATACACTAAATTTTCTAATTTTCAGTTACTTTCATTCAAATGAAGCTCTTGCAGCTGTATAGACTGGCTGAGCTAGCAATAAGGAAAGTTGTGACTGTTAGATCATTAATACATGTCCCATTATAAGTCTTCTGTAAAATGTAGGTTACAGATATGTTTCCTCACGTGTTAGTCTAGATTTCTCCCTAATTTTGGTGGGTAGCTAATAGCTGAACTGCAGAGAGGCTGACAACCCTGAAAAGTCTTTATTCTGATAGTCTTAGAAATTCTGCAGAATTCCTAACTCTATTGAATATCAGCTAATTATTACTCACTAATTTACCATTTTCCTATGCATGACCTACTGAATCTATCTATGAGTCATATCCTGAGTTAATCAAAAGATTAATATACCTGAGAACATACTTCATGGCAAACTTTGCTCATTACTCCTTACAATTTGTATGTATGTAAAACGTTTTCTAGCTTATATGAAACTGTGGGAAATTAATCTTTTAATTTTTAAATACTCTTGTATCCTTGCTGAATCTGAATCATTTGATTAAGAATTTTATAATTGTTCTATGATCAAGCTACACTGTTACTGGGAGCTCTTAGCTGAGTCCTTTAGTGATTAACTCTTGATTCCTGTGGACTCTAATCATTAGTTATTAAAAGATGTTGTTTGGGGTTTTTTCATAGTTGTATGTCTCAGAAACAATTGTGAAGAGGTAGCAACTACTTTCTAATTAGCAATTCTATTTTTAAATGGAAATCAAGACATAAAGCTTCCTAAGCAAAACTGAGCAGCATATATTGACAACTTCTGGCCACTTCAGTAAAGTCAAGAAAAAAGCCAAACAAAGAAGAAAGAGGAGACTGACGCATCTTTTAAACAGTAACTGTGCATGTTAACTAGAAATAGCAACTGTCTATACTTTTTAAGCCTCTTAAAAATATTGTTGTCTGTGGAGAGATGGCAGAGATACCTTAGGGGAAAAAAATAATCTTGTAATGCGTCCATTGTATTGCTATAAATCAGATCCTGGCTCGCTCTGACCCCACACAAACAGCCAAGTAAGGGTACTAATGTGATATCCTTAACCGCCAGTTGTTCGTTTGGGGCCAACTCTCCCACTTTGGATTTCACCCATTCTGCTTTCCCTAGGCCCTCAAATTCACTTTTTTTCATTCCAACTTCCCAATTGTCTCTCCCACAAGCATAATATATTAGCATGATTATTTTTAAGTAAATAATAAGCATTGCAAAGAAACAACATTGTTAGTTCATGCTTAGCAAGCAATCTACTCACCTAACTCTTGCGGGAGAGGAGAGGAGAAAGGAGGAAAATGGAGAGGAGCTGGAAGAATCAAATGGTACCAGAAAGCTAGGAAGCAATGACATTGTTGTGTCAATATCACCATTTGGACAATTTCTTCTGGTTTTATTTGACTTAAAGAACTATACTTGCTGCATTCAAAATATACTCTGTTCCTATTTAACCACTGAAAACCACCAAGTTCTGCCACCAAGGGCCTGTACAAGCCAAAGGAAAACTGACCCATGTAGAACTGAGTAGATCACAAGTAATGTTGTGTTGTTCTTAGAAATAATGGTTCTTACACAGATTTCTTTTTTCTTGCAAGTTAAGTAGGTCTGAAAACTTAGTCTAATTTCTAACTTAGGTCTTTTTACAGTGCTACTTATGGAAAGATACCAATCACACATACGCATAGGCATTATTAAGACTGCAAAATTAAACACTCAGACTTGAAAAATATATTAACTTATCTCCACAAAGCTGCGGTGAAGTGAGACAATATTACCAGACTTGCAGGTAGGAAGGCAGAACAGACGTTCAGGAATGACAATACCCTTTAGGCCGAGACTCCCAGAATCAGCACCGGGCCCCGGCAGCTGCCTCTCCTGCTGCCTCTGCAGTGTCTTGCTCATCCTCTCTCTGTCTCTCACCCCTGGCTTTCTGTTCCAGCACCATTTGCCTCTCAGAAGAAAGAGACTCGTCTGTCACATTCAATTTACCCTTAAGCCTCCCCTCCCTGGTTTCTGTCCTCAATGTCCCCGGGCTTCAGCCTTCCTACCTCAAGTCTTTACGCAACTTCCAGCGCTTCCTCAGCAATCTGAGGGGGCAAACTCAGTCCTCCTTCCACACTCATTTCTTGTCAAAGCTGGCTCTCCTTTCCTCCTGACTTCCCTCATCTAATTCTAAACCTCTGTATATTCTAATCTCCCATTTCCTTTTGCTTTCCAGCTCCACTTTTTTTTGGGGGGGAGGCTACCAGTTGCAGTCTCAGTCTCCTTCTTTCCCCACCTCTCGCTCATCCTCAGACCTTATCGCAGGCTTCTGCAGAGGTCCTGATTTTAAGTCTGTTCTACTGAGCCTTCCCCCCAGCAGAGCCTAGTTCTGGCAGCATCTGCTCCAAGTGGTTTTCATCTCCCTTTCTCTTCCATGACATTAGCAAATTTACAGTCACTCAGAGGACAGAAGACTCTGACCCCATGTTCCCTTTTGGCAGAAGGTTTACGATATAATTTGTGGAACACAGGATGCTGCATTTTTCCTGAACCTACTGACCCATGTCTTTTGCTCGACACTAGGAAAATAAAAAAAAACAGCAATAAAGCACCTGGCATAATATTTCTCTTGACTTTACTACTGATAGAGTGTGAGGAGTTTGAGGTTAATTTTCCCAAATGCATTTATTTCTAAAACAGAGCCTCTCAATGCTGTGAAAATATACGTACCATATCACTTGAAATGTTTTAAAGTAACAGTGATGACAGCTTAAAGGAGAATATAAAAAATGAAGTAAAAATGATTTAAGGCTCAAAGTCTATCTCTAGATATGTGTATGAGCCTACTATCATAGTAACTAATCAACTAATTGAAGTCATACCTAGAAAGTAAAGAGGAAGCTTCCACCTTCAGGTGTAAGAAGACAGTACAGTGAAAACACTAGGCACTATACCTACCATACTCAACCTAGACATTAAGTTCCTTTCCCAAATAAGTGTTTTAAATTTCCCAAGTTTCCTGTGAAGCCTGTGCTCTTGCAGTATTGGACATGAGCTGCACGAGGTCTTTATATCAGCCAGCTGATAAGATACTGGTGATATTGCTTTAGAAGTACTGATATTAATACCCTGATAAGCATCATAAGCAGCAAATACATATTGAATGTCTCAGCAATGAAAGCGTATTGATATCAACTAAAATTTAGCTTATAGATGAGAGTCTGCCTTTGAGTGTACTGTCAAGAAGAAAGAATTTAAGTATTTTTCATGGTCCCCTGAAATACATACACTGGGTTGTTTTGTGGTTTTTGGGGGGGGGGTTGGGTTGTTTTTTTTTTATTATTTGGGGATTCATAAATCACTGTTGGCATGATTATTGATGAATGGATAAAGAAAATTTAGCTCTCTACATCATTCAATTGAATTGCATTGAAGTACTATTAGAAATACAAGATGTTATTTCATACCAACATTAGTAAATTGGAGTGCAAATTATTGACACAAGAAACAATCATATAGCCTCTGCTATTCTGTTTACAGCAATAGCTTTAGGGCACTCTTGGACATATTTTTGTCAGACACTAGGTCTTCTTATGTTGGATTTGACATATTGTATAAAGGCCGTTCTTAACCATATTACTGAAGAACAAGATCACTTCAACTTTTTAATCTGGTAATAATTAATCAACATTCAGCCAGCCCATCAAAAAATCAATGTGTTTTTGTCCAATATAGTTCCTCCATTTTGTCCCATAAGCCGTTCTCTTTCTAAAGAGTGATTATTATGACAGAAATGAGGCTAGGTGATCAATCCTTTTAATACTTTCAGCTTTTCATTGGTCTAGATATTGTGCTGTCATCTAATAACTTTGTCTTTTTTGTGCCTGCACATTTCTCTGTGTTCAAAACAATTACTGGCACACACAAATAAATTTAAAACTTGGTTGCTTCTTTGTAGGTGAAGCTTTGCAGAAATTCTAGCAGAATTGACTAAATCAACATTGATTTTCTTACACCTAAAAGTATTACTTTGACCCATTCTCAACTCCACGCAGACTACCACCACTCTGGGCGCAAAGCCTGTAATCAATTGACTAGGAAGAAACTGAGAGCATATTTTTTTCATTAATATGATTCAAAGAAGTAAAACAGTGTGCTGCTGTGGCAGCATGAGGGGCTCTTTTTTCTCAGTCACCGTTTAGTGAACTCAGGTGCACTGAGTGCATTCCAATTTGTGATGCAGTCCTAAACAGATTTGAGGACATTTGTTCACTTTCTTCTCAGCTCCCTGTAGTCCTTTTATCTAGGTTTCTGTTTAGTGTCTGTTAAGTAACGAGACGTGGGCCTGCGGGTGGGCCTGGCCCAGGGGCCCATGGCTGGGCAGGGCAGGGCTGTAGGGAGCTGGAGACCGGCCCTGCCGCGGCATTGCTGGGGCAGGGGCTGATGGCCCTGAGGGGCTGAGATGGGGCCCTGGGCCTTGGCCAGGGTGGAGGAACCCCTGGGGGACCTGGGAAGGGACAGTCAGGGCTAAAAATGTCATCAGGGTGCTGAGAGAAAACAAAATAATTGTGACTTCTTTATCTGACTGTTTGTAGCAAATAGTTTGTATTTGCCACAGTAATATTGACAAACAAAACTGGTACACCCATCCACAGATACATTTCAGTACTGAACAAGTACCATTTTGCATTCCTCATGTTTTCATATTATTAATAATGCTTCTTTTTGCTGTACAAGTGTCTAACTTTGTACATGCCAAAATTCAAAATGATTATCCTTAATCCAATATAAACCCCAGTAGATTATGAAGAAGTAGAAATATTTCAAAGTAAAAAAAAAAGATTTTATGCTCAGTGTGATCTTGACCTCATGATTCAGTGCTGGATTCATAATTCCAGTAGAAGATCCTCCAGAGCAGTTTCCTTTGCTGCTTATCTGACATACTGGAGCAGAACCCCCCCCAAAACTCCATATCAATAGACATATTCCATAAATTTGACTGGAATTATTATTGACACTTTGTATTGCCTGTGGACTTGTGCAATATAAAGCTACATCATAATAGATAGGCTGACAGATGAGAAGTGGATCAAAGGACCATTGCCTTCATTTCTGAGAATGGATATGAGTCAAAACATTTAAGAATTTAAGAATCTTTAGGAAGCCAAAAGTGCTGCTATTTAAGATACAAGATATTTCAATAGTAAATTGGAAAATATTTCCATTTATTTCTATATAAATACGGCCCGGCACTTCAAAAAATTTTAAATGCTTACATCTAACTTCAGGTGGGATTTAGGTATCTTTGAGAACTGGAGCCTTGGTGACTATCTGCAGAATTAGGTCCCTAAATATCTTTATGTATGTGGTCCTAATTAACTTGTCTATAATTGTGGAGTCAGAAATGAAACCAGATTGCCATTCCCATGTCTTAGATGAAAATACATCTTTCTTTCACATTTATAATGACAAAAGATTAATTAATTTCCAACCTAACTCTTACTCATACGGGCTATATTGTGTTTTGTTGACAGCATAATAAATTCTGGAATGAGGAAAAGAGAACGAATCAATAACAATTCCACAGTTGTGATGAGAGTGGGAAAGAATAGTGGAGTTTCAGCATTAGACACAATTTTTGCCAATGCTTCTCCCAAGAAAATCCAAAACTTCTGTAGACAACCAGCTCTAGAAGGAAGAGGACCTACAGTTGTCTTCAGTATAAATGATAGCAGGAACTAAGTGATAGCAATACTATTGTGTATTATGGAAATAATGTTCAAATAGGGTAGGTTAGTGAGATTGCACTCTAATAAAACTCTGTCTTTTAACATTTTTTTTTTCTTCTGAGTTGCAGGGACAGTGAGAAACAGAGTAATCTGCTTAGTTTTGTGGTTTTTTCTTTTTAAGCATATTTACCTTATACAGCATTATTTTTTAATAAAGGATTTCTAAATAACTGTACTTCACAGTTCCTCCTCTGCCCCTGCCCCCCAAGAAGGGACAGAATAAGATCATTTCCTTTGAATACACAGAATAAAATCAGTAGCCTTTGAATGATAGCTATGTCTTCACTGACTTGCTTTTCCACATAAGTACATGGCTTTGAGTGTACCCATTAACTGTGTGGCTCTCTCCTGTCATCCTTTTTGAAAACAGATACTATACTAAGATGCAGTAGAGTACTCTTGACATTCTTACAAAGGCTTTAACATTTCCAAGAGGCTGTTCTTTAAAGTCATTCAGGAAATCTGTATTTATTTGATGGACATTAACATTACTTAAAATGTAATTAAAATCTTGTCAACTTGTGAAAAATGTAATATGTTCCTTTTTTATGTGCAACCAGTCATAAGATTCTCCTGGGTGATAGGCGCACAGTAAACTTTATTAGGATCAGATTAGCAGCAATAATTGTAACCCATCCAGCTACACAGATCCAGAAATAGTTCCAATAAAAAACTCCGGCAACTAAAGTAGGTGTTAGGTGGCTAAATCTAAAATAATTCAAGAATAGATTTAAGATTCGCTTCAGAACTGCAACGTGAAGTGTCATGCCCTTGAAGTAATAGTAATAGCTGACTAGGAGGCAGGCCAGCAAGGTCACCTTCCTTCTTCAGCATGTTTGTGTCTCCTTCCTCCAACTTACAGGACCAAGCTAATATTTCCCAAGATCACATATCAGCTCATTTGATGAACTGGCACTTCATGTGTGTTTTTCTCTAGAGGGTGGAAAAATTGAAGATATGCATACTGCTTGGCTTCCCCATATCCCAGCTGAGAACGGTTAGCTATTATGAATCCAAATCACAGAGTAGAAAGCCCAAAAATAGAGAATTCTGTCTCCAGGGACTACATGTGTCTCTTACGGATAGTCAGATCTTTTGCTGAATCTAGCTGTTACTGAATAAAGAAATATAATGGTTCTCCAGGAACAAAGTAATAGAATCTCTCTCTCTCTCTCCCCCCTTGCCCCTTCCTCCAATCCATTTTCACAACCTGACTACCCTCAAATTCTGCCAAAGGTAAAAGAAAATCAGAGTGAAAGTAGGATATTTTGACTGTGGTAGCATTACTAAGTGGAAGGTAGAACTTTATTCTTGAATGGCAGAAGTGATGTATACTATTCATATGATATTTTTGTACCTCACCTTTTTTGACAGCCATATTGAATACTTCACATGTATGCCAATATAAACTGAGAGTAGCTAATTGCATATCAGATGAATTACCATAATATGAGTGAGAACACAGGCCTCCTTCCATAGTTGTAACAGTAACACTATTTCAGCTATATATTAATATTCTGCTCATGAAGTTTAATTAGTAAGAAATACAGCTGGAGAATTATTCGTTACGACCAATTGTTACTAATTGTCACCAAGGTTTCTTAATTATTCACTTTGGCTGGAAGCTAATTAGTTTCACGTCTTACTTGCTAGTTAGCAAAGAAATACATTTTCAACTGTATATACGAAGAGAGAAAAAGAGAATGATTATTTGGAATCAAGCTTTAGCTTTCATGGAAGATGTGTATCTCAGAAACTGCAAATTTTTTTCTGGTTAATCAAAAAAGTGTTGGTGGTATGTCTTGAGGAGGGGAAGGGGCATAGTTCTTGGAATAAACAGTCTATTGTATTTTTCATTTCCCTTTATTTTCATCTTTAAGTTAAACTTTTCTTATGCAAATCATAAAACCTTATCTCCTTTCCCACCTTGAAAGTATGAGTTATTTGAAGAAGAATTGTTGTATCGGGGCCTTCTTAGCTCCATGTTGGATCATGCTGCTGTCTCTCTTTTCACACAGTAGTTACCACACTTGATGTTTTCCTAATTTCATTTTCTTTTTACGTATGGATTAATTCCTGTTAAATTAATAGCTGGTCACTTAGATAAGTTCAAAATTTAGCCAATTATTTTAGAACTCTAAATTCAAACAAAGTTTTCAATTCATTTTGTGGGCTTTCCTTCCATGTCCATATTTCTTTCAGAGTACACATATCTCAGCAACTTAACTCAGAGGTGTAATTGGTTTTGATGAGAAATCCCTTATGACTTTGGGTTGCTTTCTATTGTTTCTTTGGCCTCAAAGTGGTTTTGGTGCATTTCATCTAAATTCCTTTTGGAGGAAACATTTTGTGGGGGTTCCAGAAAGCCCCCCCAGCATGTGCCCAGTACCCCCACACCACCCATTTACCACCAGCTGTACCTGGGATACTTAGGAGAACCCAGGTGCTTCAAGCGGTTTATATTACAAAAATGGTCAAGTGCCGCATCCTCCCTTTGTTTTCAGCTGCTAGATCCTTACAAACCTCTATTGCTGCGTCATTCTGACCATCTAGTTGTTCATCTTTGGCTGTTACCTTTTTTTAAATTTCCTGAACAACTGTAATCTACTTGTGAACTTTAACAAGCCCTTCTTTACCTCCCAACTCATTCTTATATTTTATTTTTAAAGTCTTTTTTTCCCTAGTAGATGTGTTCCAGATGCCAGCGCAGAAACAGTACCAGAGAGGAGCAGCTTATGTCTCTGAGCAGACTGCTATGCAGAAGTAGCTTTCCCATTAAACAGCTGAGCATTTCTCAGAGACGCAATCACCTTGTAGCAGCTTTAGGAGGCAGAGAATCTTCTTTATGCTGCCAGGCATCTTGGGACCAATGTTGGTTCAAGTTCAGGATGCTGCAGGCAATCCTTTTGAGTTACAAACACTGATGATGGCAGTACCACAAACCCATTTCAGTGATCTCAGTTAAATATTTGGACAAGAGAATACCAACAAGAGGCTACCATTTTTCATTCCAAGGCACACATAGGAGAGTCTTCTGAAGAAAGGCATTGTGCTCTGTTACATCTTGCAGTCTCCATCCATGGCCCCTGTCAACAACTCTTACAAAGAGTTGCACCAAATTCAAAATAATTTTTGCCCTTCACTACAGCTGTCATTAATAGTTTCATGTGTTGCACCTTCAGTCAACACCCTCATTTCCAGCCAGAATAAGCATCCCTCTTCGATAGGCATGTCGCTTGGCAGGGACAGTTAGGGGGATATATGTTAATATCATGGGTTCCTAATCTGGGGGGACTGCTATACATTAGGAATCACAAAGCATAGCTACTATGTCTTTAAAAGCACTTTTCCAGGAGCCAGAAGCTGCAGGAGAAACTTTTCATTTTGTCACTAGATCAGAAATTTCCTGTCTGTTCCTTACCTTCTTTGAGTGCATGGTCCAAGTGAGCCACACAGGCAACATGACATGATACCAGAGTCATCTTTAGCACTTCGCAAAGTAGTGTGCTGTAGCTCATATCTGTAGAAGAATTACAGTTTCAAAAATGTATGTAAGATTACATGTTAATTGATGTTAAGTGCTTGTCCTGTAGCTGTACTAGATTCTGCTATCACTTTGTACTTCATGTGGCTGAAGATGACAAAAGCTTCTTAGCGATCATAGTTATCCTCTGTCATACCTAGTAAGGCTGTGTTGTATTCTTTGCAGAAATGAAATAAGAAAAGTACCATGGCTAGATGCACACCATCACCCAGAAGCTGCATACACAAGCAAATAAATTAAGCAATTACTTCCTCATCATACCCACTGCCATGGGCAGCGTAAGAGCAGCCAAGTTGTAAGCAGAAGCTAGGGACAATCTCTTTAATTTTTCATGTTAACAGTTGGCAGTTCAGGCTTTAGAAGGTATTTTAGTGAAAACAGATGTATGAGAAACTCCACCAAATTCATCTTGTCTGTGAGAGGCACATAAATGTCAGAAGGTCCAGTGACGTGCTACCCAGACTAAGCTTTACTGTTGTACGGGAAGGTATAAACTAATCCAGTTTTAGTCACACAGATGGCTACTTGAGAGAAGACAAAGAAACAATGAGTAGAGGTTAATTAGGTCTCATTCCTCCCAGAACTCAAAGGCACTATTATCTTACGTACAGAGAACAGTAATTCTTATTACCCTGAGAGAGTTTGAGTCCACCTGGTATTGTACGGAGGTCCTCTCTGTCAACAAAAAGCCACAGATGGAGAGCTGTGCTGTTCAGTGTTAATTGATACTAGTAGCCCTGTTAACAGTCAGGACAACGTGTGCCAGAGTCACTCTGATGTAAAATTTCTAAATATGTCTTGTCAGTGAAAAATATTAGGTTAACTGTACCCAGTTAATAGAAAACACACACCTGCCACCAGATAAACTAGTCCTAGTCCAAAAGATTTCTACATGTCTCTGCCCTGCCTTGCATTTAGAAGCAACACCCTCTGGGTTCTCTCAGGGGAAACGCCTACAACCACTTGTATCGCTGGATTCATAGTCATTCACTTCTGTTTTCAGACATACTCTGCTTGAGAGGCAAGGATCTAAATATTTATTTCTATATTGGAAATCTTATATAGTTTTGCCAGATGGCAATTAGATCCACAGAATGTTCTCAGCTGTTGAAGAGGCCATGTTCCCTATTACAACACATGCCTGACAAGTGAAAATTTGACAGAATATTTTGTATCCTTTTGGAGACTGATGTTTTTCAGAATTATCGTTCAAAACACCAGCAAATGCATTTTAGCTACTGATTCTATCAGTCTTATCTACTTGCATTGTTATAATCAACTACCTGAAAAACAAATTTATAGACTGAATGATTGTGTTTAGATTTGGGCTAACTCTAGTTTCTTTTCCTCTGACTTATCTTACCTAGACACTTACACATTTGAATATCTCCTAACTTTTTAACAAACTATCTCAATGACATTTTTTCCTTTTAGAGCTTCTTAAACTACTTCTTCAAATATCTTGTGTGTTGCATGTTGAAATACATAGCTAAAAAAAGTACTGCAAAATAAAATAAGATGGTAAAACCTTATCTTTATTTTTTTTCAGTTGTGTTTACTCAATTTAATGTCTGGCAAGGACCCTTTCCAATTCACATTAATTTCATTTGCTGTAATTATTTTCTTCCTTTCTTCTCTTCTCTGACAGAGGTGAATCGCCCGTTAGTTCTCAAAGAACCGTCTCTAAACCTTTTACAGTCCCTTTTGTGGTTCTATCAGATGAGAATCAGTAAAATTTAGAGAAGCACAGAGTTGGACCAGATGTCTGCATAGGAATCAGTCCCTGTTTGCAAATCAATTCTGAGGCCACAATACATTAACCATAGACTTATTTAAGCATTCTTGGAAAAATGGAAGAAATGGAAGAACCAGAGGAAAATGTTGGCATTCTTGGTGGAGAATGGGAAGAAGGTGAAGCAGGGGCAGATTAACAAGAAGCTGTGATTACAGCAAGCGTTAAAATTCTATGTTTTCCTTAGTGGAGTGGCTCAGGGTGTTGTTTAACCCTTACCTAGCACAGGCACGCATGCATGTAGCTTTATTTTTCAGTATTTTCACCATCTTTATCATACTAATGCTAGACTGTTTACCTCACAGGCATTCCAAGCCATAGTAACCCATTAAAGTAAGTGTACAAGACAGATTGTCAAAGAAGGAAAGCCTTTAAAGGCAACAGGCAGTTGTGAAAATATTGGTACTTTTCTTCAGGTTTATCTGAGAGATGGATCAAATTGTATTTGTTTTCGTCAATACCACTAGCTGTTCAATGAAATGTGAAAATTTATTCATGAACAAAATTGCATTTGAACATGATCAGCTTGATTAAAGAAAAACTATGAGGTATTGCACTGCCATCTTACCAATTTTGTTGTTGTATAGGAAGAAAAATCACAGCAAAAAGCACCATCAAAGGAACATTAGTCGTTTCTTTGATAACTTCCTTTTTAGATTTCAAGTAAAACTTAATAGAAATAGATAATAAACACAATAGTTCTGAATGCCCAAAAGAAGACTAAGATCAAGGCATTTGGATAAATGAACCTTATCAGATTCAATTATCTAGTATCCTTAATAATCCTTATGCTTCTACCTAGTTTAAGTCTTTAGCTATACTAATTATTGCTTTACTTTAACCACACTGAATATGCATCATGTTGAGAGCATCTGATTTATGTCCTCTTGTGAAATTTATTTTCTATTGCAATTAAGGATACAAAAAGGAAGTGGGGCTGTAGGATAGGACTTAAAGTCATGCCTTCCAAATTCTAATTCCTATCATTGATTTTAAATTTGAACATCTGATTAAAAACCCACCTGAGTAATCTAAAAGCTTTGCATCATCCTCTTGAAAAGGTTCCCATGCAGCTGCCTTAGCTGCAGAGGTTACTTTATGCATACAGATTCCCAAAATGGGCAATATTATAGCAATTCTGTAAAAGATTCAAGACAGGAAAAAAGGAAGAAAGAAATGATGACAAGGAGAAAATAAAATGATGATAAATGACATTCTTGAAAGCAAGCCCCTAATGAGAATGAAACAAAAATGAACAAATATATACACATTCTGCAATGAAACTATTAAAGCAACACTTGACTTTTTTTTTTTAATCACTCTTTCCAATGTTAATTCACTCATTTCCTACTTCTAATTTCTTATCTGTCATTTTAATTACATTTTCATTCATTTTTCCTCATTTTATTCAGTCCTAGGTTTTGGTGGTTTTTTATTAGGGAGAGATGAGAGGTATTTTTACTCTACTTCCTCTTTATTTTACCATATTCTTTCCTTCTGTTCCCTCTTCCAAATACTTATCTAGATTTACTAATATTCATTTATCTATGCATGAGCTAGGCAGTTAGGAATTATGAGTGAAATGTCAGGTTTCAAAAACCATAATACCACATAAATTACTTTCTCCATGTAGGTATCAGCTCTCTATTTTATATTTATCCCTTTTTTTGTTTCACAGTTTTCCTCTGAACATTATTAAGTGTGTTTTTTGGTTTTGGTTTTTGTTTTTTTTTTCCCCCTGATAGGAAAAGAACAGGACACTTCTGCCCAATGTAGGTCTCTTCTACATAAATAACAGCTGTGACCTGCTTGCCTAGAATCTTGCAGTTATTCTGAACTTGATTGAACAGGATAACTAAGTAAAAAACAAAATTTCTGCAAAAAAATAAAGTTATCATAAGGTTTAGATAGCAAAAAGAGAGCAGTTCCTTTAAAACATTTGCTCATGAGACTCAGTTTTGTTATACTTACAACAGGTATTAACCTATTAAAAAAAGTAGCATTTGCGACATTTTAAATTTAGAATTCAAAGGAAACTTGAAAAGACCTTCCTCCTAATACCTTCCTCCCTTTTGTTGTCAAACTTACAGGTTAAAATTACGGTAATAGGGAAGTTATTGAGAGTTCTGCCATTGGGTTCAATGTATTATGATTTTACCCACAAGTTTTCTGCAGCCTTATTTCCCACAGTTATGTGCCTAAGGACAGTAGTTGTTTCTCTTCAAAAACTTAAGAGACAGCCTTGGAAATAAATCCTATCATACACTCTAATAAGATCTGTCCTCCATTTTAAACACAATCAACTAAAGTCTTACCAAACACATTTCTGTATATTTCCATGTAACTCAGTTTTACTTCCTCTGGATAGATCCCACATGTCTGATTTGGCAGTATGACATTGTTGTCAGAACTCTGTGTGCACTCAAAGACAGCCAAACCCTAGTGACCTGTAAAACATAATGTTAGGCGTTCTTATACTTTGGCTTCATGGGAGCTTTAGTCAGCAAAATAATGTCATATCTTAGTACATGAGGTGAAATGCAAAATTCAAGTATAAATATAAGTGTAGTGCATCATTGACTTATAAACAGATGTAGTTGCTATAGTAAATATGTATTTGAGGATTAAATCACAACAGAACTCAAAATTCCTCTTTTTTTTCTTTTTTTTTTTTTTTTTTTTGGAATGGAACTTGGCCACCTAAGACTCAGATGCCTGCTAGTGCAATCCTCTGTGTGCTTCTTGTAGGAAAGCATAGATAGCAGCTCCATATGTCACTCATTTTACTCTTATGTGTGCTATTTAATGGTGATATGTACATTTCCATCAGATAACGAATTATAGCCCAAACCATCCTTTAATGAGTTAACACTATAAAATAATTGACATCTCCTTTGGTCTCTCTCTCCCTCTCTCTCTCCCCCATATAAAATTATCCAATATGGCTTAGCAATTCATTTCCACGTACAGAGAACCCAAGCTGCTTCTTAAGAGTTATCCTTTTCTTATACAGCTTAATTTACACATTACTGCAGTGTGTTAAGAGAAAACAGCAGGCTTTTAACTTGCAATCACTTTTCATAGCTACTTAAAATTTCAGATACCTTTAACTTTTGCTGACTTGCTCAGCAGGGGCTCCAATGCTCATTTTGTTCCTGTTCCATTAAGAACTGGGAGCTGCATTATCCCTAAAGCCTAAGCAAGATGATGGTACACACTCAGATATAAAAGTTTAAAAGTCATAGAATCATAGAATGGTTTGGGTTGGAAAGGACCTTAAAGGTCATCTGGTTCCAACCCCCCTGCCATGGGCAGGGACACCTTCCACTAGATCAGGTTGCTCAAAGCCCCATCCAGCCTGGCCTTGAACACTTCCAGGGAGGGGGCAGCCACAACTTCTCTGGGCAACCTGTTCCAGTGCCTCACCACCCTCAGAGGGAAGAATTTTTTCCTTATATCTAATCTAAACCTACCCTCTTTCAGCTTAAAGCCATTACCCCTTGTTCTATCACTACATGCCCTTGTCAAAAGTCCCTCTCCAGCTTTCTTGTAGGCCCCCTTTAGGTACTGAAAGGCTGCTAGAAGGTATCCCCAGAGTCTTCTCCAGGCTGAACAAGCCCAGCTCTCTCAGTCTGTCTTCATAGGAGAGGTGCTCCAGCCCTCTGATCATTTTTGTGGCCCTCCTCTGGACTCATTCCAACAGGTCCATGTCCTTCTTGTGTTGGGGGCCCCAAAGCTGGACGCAGTACTCCAGGTGGAGTCTCAAGAGAGCAGAGTAGAGGGGCAGAATCACCTCTCTCAACTTGCTGGTCATGCTTCTTTGGATGCAGCCCAGGATACATTCTTCTGTCCCTGGCATATTAGAGACAAAAAATGCTGAAATCTTCATTGGAAAAACACCTCTATAAGTGTTACCATCTTCAATACTGTTGTGGTTTAACCCCAGCTGGCAGCTAAGCACCACGCAGCCACTTGCTCACCTCCCTCCCCCTAGGTGGGATGGGGGAGAAAATCGGGAAAAAAAACTCGTGGGTTGAGATAAAAACAGTTTAATAGGACAGCAAAGGAAGAGGAAATAATAATCATAATCATAATCATATTATTATTACTGTTAAAGGCATATACAAAAACAAGTGATGCACAATGCAACAATTGCTCACCACCCGGTGATTGATAGCCCATCCCAAGCAGTGATTCTCACCCCCAGCCAACTCCAGTTTTATATACTGAGCATGATGTTATATGGTATGAAATGTCCTTCTGGCCATTCTGGGTCAGCTGTCCTGGCTGTGCCCCCTCCCAGCTTCTTGTGTACCTCCTTGCTGGCAGAGCACGGGAAGCTGAAAAGTCCTTGACTTTGTATAAGCACTACAACTGCTTAGTAACAACTAAAAACATCAGTGTGTTATCAACACTATTCTCATACTAAAAACAAAACACAGCACTATGCCAGCTACTAGGCAGAAAATTAACTCTATCCCAGCTAAAACCAGGACAAATACAGAATCTGAAAATAAAGCATGTTTTAGAAACAAAATTAGCTATGACAAATCTTACAAGCTTTTTTCTTTGCAATTTATTCACAGGTCATTAAACCTATTAAGTTGATTTTCTCTAGATTTGGTATTATGAATGATTGCCTGCATCTTCACAAAATGCCTTTTAAACTCATTAAACCCAACATGGTTACTTCTATGCTTGTTCTAATAGTATAGTGCACTTTGCACATAATTTTGAAACATTTGCAAGTAAGAGTAATTAATTAAATATTCTAAAGTTTAATAAGGTGGTCATTTTTTCTGGGTACATGCCCGTCAGCCAAAGGGAACTCAGCATTTCAATGAATGCACTTAGTAACTGAAGGCTTTTATAAATGCTCATTTATTAATTTACAACTTTGCAACATTAGGCGTCAGAGACGCTTAGAGTGATGGGTTTTGCTGCTATGGAAAGTCAATGACAAAGCTCGGTGGCTTCCACTGAAGGAGATTAGCAGAAGTAAAAGCATTTTCCTTTCAATTTATAAAGCACTTCATCCTAAATTCTGAGTGAATAAGTCACTAATTGCTTAGCAAATGCATCTTGATGGTTTGTTTCATAAATATTCGTAGTAGCTATTGGTCTGTCTTTTGATAGGTCTCCATGGCTTTGTCATGATTTCCACAGCAGTTCTTTCTCAAAACAGCCCAGGCCCGCATTTCTTCTAAACTAGGTAGATTTGCCACTGAAGTGAGCAAAAGTTCGATGAAGTTTCTAATAATTAGCCTAGATGCACATCTGTAAATGGGATAGGATTTGCAATTGTTTAGAAACCTACAATCCTCTTCTGCCTGGAACAGCTTTTTAACTGCTTCTTTAATGAATCTTACATGGACTAGTCTTTCATAAAAATAAGACTCATAGGGATTTCATGATTCAGTGAGCTCTTTCTCGTATCCTCATGCCATGTGATTTCTTCTTCAGAAATACTGTCTCATTCCACTTCAAAAAAAAATCCAGTTCTTTCCCCCATACCTCCTAAAGGAAGTCTGTTAGTTTTCCTAGTTAAATACATCTAATATGCGTATGTACAATTTTTTAAGATATTTAAGTGCTTCTTTCCCACTCTCCTGGAAATTTGGTCTTCTTGTCAATTCAGTGCTCAAAAGGGAGGCGCTGTATTTTACGTAGAGAAAAAAAAAGTGACCGTACTGAGAAAAAATATTTGGAATTTATTGCTAAAAAATCTGTTTAGAAATAGGATACAGTTATTTAAGAAGGATAGAAACTAAGAAAAGGAATGACTTAGCTAAAGGTAGAACACATTTTTTCATCATTTGTATTACTTTTGGACACACCCCTTTCAAAATACTATAGCTCACATACAGCTTATAATTTTGATATACATAAAATCAAATGGAGTTGATTAAAGATATCAGATCATATAATCATGGTGTTCTTTTCTAGCCCTCAAAAGAACTACTGGCCAAATATATCAGTAGTGTATACCAGTTTATATATAATCATATTTATTTGTATGTATATAAAGTATAAACAAATATACTCTGGCACACCCAAAGAAGGGCAACGAAGCTGGGGAAGGGTCTAGAACACAAGTCCTATGAGGAGCGGCTGAGGGAACTGGGGGTGTTTAGCCTGGAGAAAAGGAGGCTCCAGGGAGACCTGATCGCTCTCTATAACTACCTGAAAGGAGGTTGTAGCGACATGGGGGTCAGTCTCTTCTCCCAAGTAACAAGTGATAGGACAAGAGGAAATGGCCTCAAGTCGCACCAGTGGAGGTTTAGATTGGATATTCAGAAAAATTTCTTCACTGAAAGGGTTGTCGGGCATTGGAACAGGCTGTCCAGGGAAGTGGTGGAGTCACCATTCCTGGAGGTATTTAAAAGACATGTAGATGTGGCACTTAGGGACATAGTTTAGTGGAGGACTGGGCAGCGCTAGGTTTATGGTTGGACTTGGTGATCTTAAGGGTCTTTTCCAACCTAAATGATTCTGTGATTCCATGATTCACTCTAAAAATACTGACACGGTCTCACATGCAATATTCTGGGTGTATTCATGTTGGAGGAGATGGAAGTCGAAAAAGAAGAGGAAAGCATTATACCTTAACTTATGAGCAATTAATATCTGGTTATACAGTTTATATTGTATATACATGCATATATAGCATATTATATATACTGAGTATATAAATACATACATCTACATATAATTATATATATTCTTTTTCATGTATAAAAATCTTTGGGAAAAAAATTAAAACCAAACATCTTTTGAACCTCAAAGGAAGGGCTAATTGTCTTTAATGGTTCCACATAATAAATATTCCAGTCAGGGGTTACTTACGTTAAAGTAAAGTTCATCAACAGGGAATCTGGAATCAAGGGGTAATTACATTAGGAGAAATTAAGCAACATAACTCAAGTAAGCAAGAATGTTACCTGAATGCAAAATTTCCAATCTGTAGTGGAGACAGTATAGATGAGTTCGATGTGCAAGCTGAAGCAATCCCCAGGCAGTTTATGTTTAAGGGATAATATGTACAGAATTACTATAAATAGTTTTTAAGGTTTGTTTTATGCTGGGGCACACCTAAAATATTTCATAACTACAATAAATTTATTGCAAATACTGAAACACTATAAACCTCATTCCTTCTTTATATCAAGATAAAAGATGAAACATAACACAAAAAAAAAAAGAACACACAAGGTGTTGTGTTTTTTTATTTCTAAACTTACTGTGGCAGAATGTAAAAATTTTGTCTGATATTCATGGTGATTTGCTATTGGCATAACAAAGAGGCCAAGGTAAACAGGAGCATTAACTCAAAGGAGTAGCACTTTCAGAACAAGATCAACACGTACAGAAATGCAATGAGCAACTTTTCAAACAGAGACTGTCTGTGTATCTGTCAGGTGTTTATGTATATTAAAATATATATTTTTCTACTTTTAATTTTTTGCCTATTTAAATGAATTTAAAGCAAATATAAATACTTTTCCTTGTATTCCTGGCTCCCAGTGTCTCATGATATAAAAGATATCTGTTAATATTTTTCTGTATCAACAAAGAATGGACAACTTTGTTTTTTCTGGACTGTCACTATCAATTATTTCTCTGACAGCAATGTATACTGGCCTGGGAGAATACTGTGTACTTTTTGTTCGAGGTACAAATACATGAAGTCATATAGCTAATAACAGTCCAGAATGATCTAAATAGGTAAGACAGGAGTCGAGCAGATGCAAATTAGGACTAAAGGCATCAATCAATCTATGGAAATTAGATATCTTGTATTGATCTTTTTATAAGAGTTTGTAGGCTTGATTCTGCCCCCATGTGGTTCTTGGAGTCCTGCACAGATGAGGTAGTCCAAAGCCTGCTAAATTGCTTGGAGTGTGTGGGTCTATATGAAAAACAATGTCCATAAAGAAAAAAACAAACAACTGAACAACAACAAAAAACCACATTTTTTTAAGCTACACAGGTAGCTTCTTGAAAATGGTTGGCACAAGAAAAGTTGTTAGGAACCATGGAGTCTTTCCTGCATACATCCACTGGCCTGCTCTCATGCTGAGGTCCTGGTTCACTGCGTCTCAGCTGAACATAAACATTTGTTGGAATCTAAGGAGATTCCAAAGTCAGGAACCAGAGGAACCCTAGGTTGTGTTCAGTCAAGATTAGGAAGAAAAAAACAATGTCAGAGACCATGAATTTGTCCAAGGAACTCAGGGGTCTATCAATGATAACTAAGGCAAAAGGTAAAACAAGCAGGATCATAGTCATGCGGACAGGGACAAGCACTAAGTATCTCCTGCAAGAGAGAGGAAATAGGACTGTAGAGGAAGAAATCAGGAGGGACATATAGGACTGCAGTTTCATCCAAGTGACACACTGAGCAGAGGCAAGGGCTGCTTCACAGACATGTTAGAGAAGAGAAGCCACCAATCAGGATATTCTCCAGTCCTTTCTCAGACAGACAATCCTGTCTGCTAGCAGTAGGCATCAAGATCATCAATTGCCTGTGAAGATAATATCTGCACAGAGTATGCTCCTACATAGGTATTACATCGCACTATATAGCGCTCCTGTATATGTCAACTTGGTTGAACAAGGCTATCTATGGAAGACATTAAGGATTCTGTGCTGGCAAGATCTTGGTAGTCAGTGTAGTGCTGCTATCAGGATCAGCTTTTCCTGGTTTCAGATGAGGTGAGGAGAGCTTGTGAGTACCTCAAATGATTGCTTCTTCGTACACAAAATGGTCTGCGCTTTCTGGCTGGATGCTGGAAGTAATGGAAAGGAATAATTTGAGGCCATTGCTTACACGGACAGTGAGGTAGTGATGCCAGAGGCCCTGAACCTAGGTCCTAGCTCCACAACTTGCAACTGAACTACCCGAGTTTGTCAACAAAGGCAGGAAACTTGAGAAGTGGTGTATAACTAAACTGGATTTAATTTAAAGAGACTATCAAACTAATAGATGAGTGATTCTGACCCATCAGTTAATACCAATATTGATGGGACAATTTTCATGTGTCAGCTGCTTAGATCTGCACCAATTTAGTTATTTCCAAATGGTGAAAATTTCTGCAATAATGCAACATCAAATTTGAAGCAAAATCATCAGAATAAAAGCAAATATTTAATACCTTAGGTAATATGATACCAAACTATTCTGTGCTTCTCAGAAACACAAGCAGTGAAAATAGCACTCAGGATCTATGCCCATTTAGCCTCTCAAGAAAAATGTACCAAGCAAGCTACCCCAGCTCATAGGCCAGATGTCCTTGAAGTTTTAAGGTCAACAGGCTCTTTGAGCTGCTGATCTCCTGCACAATCCTTCATGCTGAGGTCTGCCAAGCTGGTACAGACTGCGTGGCACCACTGTCCCATATGTACAGGCTAGAAGCTCTGGGTTCTCATGACTTTTTCTATATCTAAGGCCAATTAGCAGTTGTTACCCTGTCACTGTGTGCTCTCCCACCCCAAATGTGCTACAGAAATGTGAAGATAACAGTGGTTACATAGTGCTTGCCTGTTGCTTCTTTTTCTAGCTACTACGGAATGGATCTAGTCAGTCAGAGTTGGGTAGATCTAGTTAGTTGTGGGCTCATGTATCTGGGCAGTGCTTTGGAGTAGCTCTCACTCCTTCACAGCCTGTGTTCCCCGTGGACTGTGTAGAGAGTGGCACCATTCAGGCAAGACGCAGGACACCCTGCGGTATTGCAGTACCCAGTGTATATCCTCAACAGTGTACCAAAGCAGAGGTACTATAATTAATTATTTCATTTTCCATTACATTGGCATGCCTTTCAAAGGAAAACTCCAAACCAGTGAAACAACAGTGTACCAGGAACATAGCAGAATTGTGCTACTGGTGCAACCAGAAAAAAACCCAAAAGAATTCATTGCTGTGTTTGGCAAATTGATGCTATTCAGGATTCATGAGCATAATGTAACATTGCAACAACTGATTACAGAGCCTTTGTTAGCATAGCTGCTTGCGTATTTTTAAGTTAAATGCAAAATTATTTTGCAGTAGCTTCACAAGCCTGAGATGTTACAAACAAGCTTGAAGAAGTGCAAGCTACTTTGTGCCAAGTAGTAACAACACAGTAATACGTTCAGCTGCATTCTATTTCAATCATCTTTTTTGTCTATTTTTTTTCACCTTTTCTTTAATTCCTATTGACTTGAATAGGAATTCTGAATAAGAAAGGAAAACATACTAATTCCTGCTCTTTATAGAAGTCATATCTTTTTTTCTAAAGCTTAGCTTTTCAGCGCAGAAAAAGTGTGTTATACTTAGTTTCCTTAGTTACTGCACAACTTACAAAGTTTACTTTTAATTCTGCTTATATATTATAAGAGAATTTCCTCTTCATATTCGTAATAAAAATGCCATGTTGCCTAAGTTTTAAAAGTATGTGTACGTGTCTATATAGATACATATGATAAAAAACTGCAAAAATGCATATAAAACTCCTGAATAGATGTCACTTGGCTTTTAACAAATTACTTTCTAAGTATTTGTGCATAGTGCATTAAATGCTGTATTTCAGCACTTAGGAGTAAATCAGTTGCTAATATACAGGATCTTTTAGTATTGAAATTGTCAGCAGAAAGTAACAGCTGTGCATATTCATGGCTATAAAAATTATGCTTAGTTATGGAAAAATGGAATTATTAGTATTCATTTGAAATAATTACTATTAACTAACATGATGCCTCATCAATAAAATGTGTAATTGACCTGGTTAAAACCCAGTATGATTAGGAATTTTCATACAACTTACAGCGACTCAACAAAATTAAAGTTTGGCCATATTCTAAGAAATTAGATGATTAACCTACAAAAGATAGCTTGTGATATTATAAAGTCCTATCTAATAAATAGGATGTGCAATGCAGACCGTCCCATGTCAATGAGACTTTTTGTATTAAAGAACATTTCAACAAGACTTCCTCTCCAGTGATTTCTCTCTACACTATTAGGGTACTGATTAACTGGACTTGTCTCTCACTTAGGAAAGTCTGGTAAGCTCCCACTTAAAATTTGTTGCTACCCACATTCTCAGATGCCAAGGCAACTTGGCAAGAGTGTCCATTCTTGGCCAGTAGCTCTGATTTTGACATTCCCTTCTCTTCCTTGGCAGTAGACTTCCATGTAAACCACTCTTCTTTGGCGAGGCATGTAATACAATCCTTCAAAAATTATTTTGTTTTCCACCTTTTCTCTGTGGATAGTAGATTTTTCACTGTTACTTATGTCTGCTCAGTTACCTTCCTTTCCTACTGCACAAACATTTGATGGAGGGTGGAGTTTTCTCAGTCCTGCCTGAAACTAGATGCTAAGTGGCTGATAAACTGAAACTGTGGAGGTGGTCAAAAGTCAGCTTTGTATCTCCTGCATATTTGTCATCTGGGGATTGTAGAACAGCTTTGAATAATGTTACAAGGATCCACATATACACATCCATATACAATATACCATAAAGGTGATTAATAATGGAAGTTTATTCACTTTATTTAAGTGTTCATTCTTACTTTTTCAGTGTTTGAAACCAATGCTGCTTCTAAAAGGAGCTATGTATTCTCCCAAAATAATAGATTTTTGTAGGCAGTTAAATAATAATACTTTAAAGGCCGTTAAGATTATTTGACACTTTCCATTACAAGCTCTTGTTTTCAGATGATTACAACTATACAAAACATAAGGCACTTCAGCTGGTGTTTTTCATTTCAGACATCTAAGATCGATTTTTTTTTTTTTTTAATTTTCAGACAATATATTCATTCTTTTCAAAACAAGATTAGAAAAAATGCATTACTTTTTTCATATCAATCAATAAATAGATCTTACACACATGATTGGAAACTGTGAGACCCTCCATACTTTGTCAAAGGTATTTGAACTTTGAAAGTAGTAGTGCTGAGTGCTCCTAGAGGCTTGCCTTTTTCATTTCTGCTAAAAGATGTCTAAACGGACGTTCATACATGTCTAGATTTACACTGATACATGTTCACAGGAAGTGCTTCAAGTTCCATTATGTTATTAGATATTTATCAGAGTTTACTATACAACTGCACATTTTCCATCTTCACAAAGTCACTGAACACGAATGATTGCCGGTGCTCAGCAGGACTTTTACGAGTTTGTTCTGTCTGCCATTCACATGAAAGTGTCAGTCCACATTTCTTCACTTGCAGAGTAAATAACCTCAGGCTCTAACTACACTAATATTGGAGATGGCTAGCGAGAAGTCAGTACATATCTCAATCTGTGCTGGCTGGACATCAGCTCGGTCATGTCTGCAGTGGTTATCCTTGTTTCTCATCTCAAAGGACCAGAATGAAAGGAGCTGTAATGAATATGGTTTGCTGTACCTTGAGAGTCCTGTGGAAAATGAAGGATGTGAGAGTGTAATTGGAGTATGTGTCATTATGGATATGCAATGGGGGTGGGGAATTCTTTTTTTTTTTAATAATATTCAATTGCTTCACTTTGCAATCCTAATACTCTTTGAGTTTTCTTTTTTTTTATTTGTACTTAATTGTCACCTGAAGCTGCAGTAAGGAAGACATACATGACTTCAGCAAGGCTTTTGACACTGTCTCCCATAACATTCTCATAGGTAAGCTCAGGAAGCGTGGGCTAGACGAGTGGACAGTGAGGTGGATTGAGAACTGGCTGAATGGCAGAGCTCAGAGGGTCGTGATCAGTGGCTCAGAGTCTAGGTGGAGGCCTGTGGCTAGTGGTGTTCCCCAGGGGTCAGTACTGGGCCCAGTCTTGTTCAATTTATTCATCAATGACCTGGATGAAGGGACAGAGTGCACCCTCAGCAAGTTTGCCAATGACACGAAGCTGGGAGGAATGGCTGATACAGCAGAAGGCTGTGCCGCCATTTGGCGAGACCTGGACAGGCTGGAGTGTGGGGCAGAGAGGAACCTTGTGAGGTTCAACATGGGCAAGTGCAGGGTCCTGCGCCTGGGGAGGCACAACCCCATGCACTGGTACAGGTTGGGGGTTGACCTCCTGGAAAGCAGCTCTGAGGAGAAGGACCTGGGAGTCCTGGGAGGTGACAAATTCACCATGAGCCAGCAATGTGCCCTTGAGGCCAGGAAGCCCAATGGCATCCTAGGGTGCATTAAGAAGAGTGTGGCCAGCAGGTCGAGGGAGCTTCTCCTCCCCCTCTACTCTGCCCTAGTGAGGCCCCATCTGGAGTCCTGCGTCCAGTTCTGGGCTCCCCAGTTTAAGACAAGGAACTACTGGAGAGAGTCCAGCGGAGGGCTACAAAGGTGATTAGGGGACTGGAGCATCTCTCCTGTGGGGAAAGGCTGAGGCAGCTGGGGCTGTTCAGCCTGAGGAGAGAAGACTGAGAGCGGATTTCATCAATGCTTAGAAATATCTCAAGGGCAGGTGTCAAGAGGATTGGGCCAAACTCTTTTCAGTGCTGCCCAGTGACAGGACAAGGGGCAACGGGCACAAACTGGAACACAGGAAATTTCATCTGAACATGAGGAAAAACTTCTTTACTGTGAGAGTGACAGAGCCCTGGCACAGGCTGTCCAGGGAGGGTGTGGAGTCTCCTTCTCTGGAGATATTCCAAACCCGCCTGGACGCAGTCCTGTGCAGCCTGCTCTAGGTGACCCTGCTCTGGCAGTGGGGTTGGACTAGATGATCTCCAGAGGTCCCTTCCAACCCCCACCATCCTGTGATTCTGTGATTCTGTGATCTGATCATGCTTCTGTAAGGAGTACATCAAAAGACACTTTCCCTCCAAGAAAGAATGATCCTTGTACATTAAGATCTAGCAATCCATTGCTATAGAAAATGCAATTTTGAAAGTTTACTGAAATAAAAAAAAATTAACTTCTAATTAATTTTTGCTCATTAATTCTCATTTGAACATGTGATTTCATAAGGAACTCTCAGATCACCTCATTTTTGGGGTTTGTTGCCATACAGTCTTACATACATACATGCATATGTTTCCAGACCATGAAAACATTCTAATCCATTGTATGTAGCTTCCTGTGCTCTGGCTGCCTGTCTCACAGTGTCTGAATTACAGGGACACAGAAAATACAAATAGTAAACATCATTTCCTACTACAGTGTGAACACTTCTCAAAATCAGGAAATGGCAGCTTCAGTGCAGTGCCCTTTTTAAATAACACAAGTAATTGATTTATCTTATTGCAACTTTATAGTTAGAAAAATGCAGGAGAAATTAGTTTATATGTTCCAACTCTCTTAAGTCAGATTTTGAAGCAAAGAGCATGGAAACATGCTGTTGAATTAAACACTTCTTACGGTTAATATAGCAGCAATGCAGAAAGTTAAACACAGTGTAAAGAAAATGTTAAGTAGGTGCAAATTTCAGTCTTCGTTGGAGAAAAAGTATCTTTCTTTCCAAATGTTTTATACAAAAGTATAGTCTCATAAAATGTGCTTCCCCACTGCAAGTACAAGCATGTGTAGTTAATATATTTTTTAATAAGTACCAATATTTTTCGATCATTTTAGCTAGGACAGTATCTCTGAATCTCACTTTTTAACTCCTTTATATCCCTTATGATAAAATCTTTCAGTGTCCTAGTGGTTTTTTCTATAATGTTTCAATTGTTTGTATAAATTCAGTCATGAATCTTCTGTTGAAGTGTGTTTTCTACAGTTCCTCTAAAATAGATGCCTGTATTAGGTTGTCAATATAGGCCAGAATATGTTTTTTTTTGTTTTGTCACAGAACATAGTATAAAGATCGTTTATCTGAGGTAACAAAACATTGTGTAAGTACTCCTTGAGGGGGAGTATTGTACTTAAATGACCATTTTGTTTTCACAAGACAATAATATTAGTGATGCTCAATAAATCACTCAAAGCTTTCTCTGTGAACCAAAACCTATGCTTCTAAAGCCATTAAATATCAATATTATAGTACCTATTTGTCCTGGTTTAGGCTGGGACGGAGCTAGTTTTGTCTCCAGCAGCTCCTGTGTTTTGGCTTTAGTGTGAGAAGAACGGTGATAGCACACTGATGTTGGTTGCTGCTAAACAACCAAGCACATTTTGCAGTTTCCCAGGTTTTGCTAATGTGCAGGTGCAAGAACTTGGGAGGGGTAGAGCAAGAATAGTTGATCCAAACTGGCCAAAGAGAGTATTCCGTACCATAGACGTCATGCCCAGCATAAGTGGGGGTCAGCCAGTGGGCCACTTCCCTTAAGCTTCCCTTCTGGTTGCTTTTTGTTCCATGCTTTTCTTTTTTTCGTTCGTTCAGGCCTTTTCATTCATTCGTTCAGCTGTTCATTCCCTCACCTGCTCTCTCTGGAACTCACTGTTCTGGGATAGCTGGGGGGCGGGAAATACCCCTGCTCCCTGCCTGCTGCTTGGGATGGGCTGTATCGGTCGTTGGGTGGTGAGAAATTGTGCATAATTCTTTTTATATATTCTATTATCCTTATTATTATTATTATTATTTTATCTTTTTCTTTGCTGTCCTGGTGAACTGTTTTTATCTCAACCCGCGAGTTTTCCTTTCTCTCCAAGTCTCCTCCCCACCCCACTGGGAAGGTGGTCGGGGGAGTGGTGGGGGGGGGGGATGTGAGTGAGCGACTACGTGGTATTCGGGTACCACCTGGGGTTAAACCACAACAGTACTTTTTGGCACCCAACGTGGGGCTTAAGAGGGGTCCGGCTAGCTCAGCTGAGAGAGCATCAGACAGAGGGTCCAGATTTCAGATTGAATTTCTGCAATGATCAGTATTTTCTGCCTTGCTTGTCACATTTTTTTCTTCATTGGTGTATTAGCTTCAAAAGTACCAAATTGTCATATTCCTGAACTAAGTCTCCAGACAGAAGCAGAACATCAGCTATCAATGCAAAAACCTTTTTGGTGTTATGAGAAAGGTACATAATATTTTTGCACAATTTAACTTCAAAAAGAATCTAGATTTGTAGGAAATAGTGCTAAAGATCAACTGAAATAAAATTGTGGTAAAAATTGGATTTTATCAATGACTATAACTCAAATTCAGTGTACTAAATAAGCCACTATTAACAGTCATTAAAAAAATCCTCCACTTATAATGTCTGAATATTTTAGTTACATTACATGATTTATAGTCAATGTGTGTTTTTTATTGATACTGGTAGAAATTGCAGTCTTTATTCTGAGAATCTAAACAAATACAAGCACCTTCCTGGCATTTAAACAGTATGGAATTAATAAACATGTTTGGATTTGGGGGGATAATGTGTACTAGAGCTAGCTTATGGAATTCTGCCGTATGTAGCATGTTGCATCTGTGAATTTCAGATATAATCAGATATTTTTCCCTTCAGTTTTCTTTTGTTTTGCTCTCAAAATGCAAATATCAACTTTTTGCCCTTACACAGCTATAGAGAGACAGGAACGTATTGGTAACAGGATCATCTTCAATATTTGGAGCTTCTTATGGAAGTTTCTGTGCTGACACTCCCTCCTTGCTCTTTCAGTTTCTACTTTTAGTATAATTGGTCTCATTACATTAAAACTTAGCATTCTCTGAATTTCAGTACATGTTCCATTAAATTTCTTGGTAACAAAAAACATATCTATATCCATATAATTAACTTCCTCAAATGATTTTAATGGGTTTCAGACCATGCCCTGCATTCAGAGGTATCAAAAATTGAAAGGAACCAGTACCAACAATATGCAGACTATTATCCTAAATAACAGAGTAGCTGTACAGTAGCTTTCAGACACTGTTGGATAATTACATGCAGCTATCAACGAAACACATATGTGAAATATAATGACTTAACAAAACAACAACAACAAAAAAGAAGAAACTCCACATTGTGGGCTTAGTTTTTTTTTTTTATAGGAAGACAAGGGAGAGATTTTTGTCATAATTGCTAACTTCTGATAATGATGTATTATTATAACACAAAACTTTTAATTCAAGCAAAATCATTTATTCAATTATCCATTTTTCTATACGAACAGAATGACCTTCTGTTCCACATAGAAGCTTAAGTTCTCCTATTTTTTTCAAATGTTCTGTTTCCTCTAACTATAAAAGAAGCATCACTGTACTGAGATGTTACTAAGCTCCCTTATAATCATTATGATCTGTTCAGCACATCCCATTAGTGAACATTTACTGAATAATGACCTTTCACTTTTTATCTGTGAAATGTAATCAGTTGCACTCATGATGAAGTCAATGTTGACAGTACAACTATCTAATGGCCAAGAAGGAAAATAAACACTTATTAAAAAACATAAATTAAACTTACCGATACCAGATCTTAAGAAAAAAAAAAAAAGTGTGGGATGCCACTTATGAAAATATGAACTTCAACAATTCAGTTAAGAAAATGGAATGAAATAAGGAAGCTTTTACACCTTAGAAAACGTGAGATGTAAAGCTCTGTGTTTTCCAGATGGCATTGATTTAATCACAAAACCAACAGAAATAAAAGAGAACTAAAGCTGTTAAAAGGAGGTATTCTGTCACTGAAAAAGAGGAAGACAAAGGTAGCTCCCTAAAACTAAAATGAATATTTCTATGTTGTCCATTGAATGAGAAACTACCCTTCATTTATCAGTTTACATATGTTATCATGGTCAAGTCATGGCAAACTTTTAACTGAAATTATTTAGCACCATGTGGTTGATTTTTTGACTAACAAAAAAAAAAACCTTAATAGGAAATACTGATTTTCACTGAAAATTCCAATTCTTCTTCAAAAAAAGATTGAAAATTCTTTTTGAATTTTTATTTTAAAATAAGTTGAAATTTTCCATGGAGAGGATGAACAAGGCAAAAGTATTTTCTGACAGCTGAAAATACACTTGAGATGATGCAATGAGAACAAATACTTTAGTACAGAAGTATTTTCAAAGCCAGAAATCCCCATTCAACAGAAACTGCATGAGTAAGGCACAAATACAGCATTCTCTCTATATATATCCTACTGCTGAAAATGAACAAGGTAGGATTTTCACAATTTTTCAAAATGAATTGATTCGATTTTCCTTTAAGTTACCCAAATTACCATTTGTGCTTAAATCAAATCTAGCAACTTTACAGTAGATACCATCTACTGACACTGACACCCTTAATAGTACCTATTTATTTATTCCCCCAAATTTATGACAAATAATAATAAATTTATGATAAATAATAATTTGATGATGTAATTGAACATTAATCCTTTGATTTCAGTGGAATTATTACAGTTTATATCAGCTGAGAGTCTCTCTATGAGTATTTCACATGGAGCCACTGGGGCAATTATAACTCAAACTGTTCTTATTCTTTTTCATTTTCCTTTGGTCTACACAGCTAAGCAACCCATTAAAAGTGAATCACTTCACTGAGCAACACCATATGATTAGTAAACAAATGCCTAAGGCCAGAAAGTATTTTTCCACTTCCATCGGCTTCCACATCTCTTTGTCTTTGATTGATGCTGAGGAAAACCTGACCTGAATGCTAAGCAAATTGAAAGTGCCACAGTGCCACAGAGTCTAAATTCTTTTGACCTTTTTCCCTATATCTGTAGGATGGAGCTTTCCAAGAGGTAGGAGAGACCTTCCAACTCACTGAAGTAAGAAAAATAAGTGAAGTGTTTTCCTTTTGGTGTTGATTTTGCCCTATCTTGATCTCCTTAGAAAGTCTGAGTTGCAGGTAAGAGATATTTGAATTTCTTCCTTTCAATCAGTTTATCTGGTGTCAGCTTTCGTATTTCATATTCAAAATGCCTTCTTCTGATTTTTGCTTTGTTTCAGAGACATATTCATAAGAGTTCATCCCCTTGTTTTTCAGCATAAACCCCCTCCCAACAAGCAAACATCCTCCTGTCCCCTGAACATCCCATAATAGAAATTGTCTAAGATTCTTATCAACATCAATGGGCTTCTGGGTAGAGTGAAAATCAGTCATGACTGAATGATCAATACTGTTTGTTTTACTATTTGGGGCTTTTTTTGTGTTGTTTGTTTGGTTTTTTTCCCTTAGCCAGCCTATGGCAGGTAGTTACGATGTGGTCCACATGATCACTGAAGCTGGATACGTCGCAGGTCTGTATGACACGGAACATCTCTGTGATTGTACGGGAAGTATTACGCTCATGTTGGATACCGAAAACAGAGGGCCCAAAATGGATTCAGCCACCTAAATCCAGAGATTTCAGTCTGCAAATTTCCCCTGGGCTGTGATTTCAGCACACAAACTGTTCAGGAGGAAGACTAACTTAAAGCACTCCCATTCTTCTTAAGTATTCATTGCCATCTATGCATTGCACATCACCACCACACCTGCACAGCTATTTGTGTAGCTGGGCTATGAATCTGATTAAAGAAAAATGACAGCTTAAAAAGAAAAAAAGCAGGGAAAAAAATGCCTTTTTTGTAGCTGTTTAACTTTCGTTGGATCACTTCTCAGATGCTGTTGGCAGTGTGTGACAGAACATGTAAAGAAAGAGCAAAACGAAGGGATGGGAATGAGTGGTGAAGCCACTGTGTAGGTAATGCTCCAAACCTAGTATTGTTGCACAGCATTTCATATTATTAAGCATGGCTTCAGTTTTCAACATTAAGATTTCTAAGATGAAGTCTTTGTTAAGTATGTAACCACACATACCTCAGTCTTGAAAAGGCTAAGCTGCCCAACATATAGCTTATACCTAAACTATCCAAGAATGTTTAAGCTGACATACTTTTTCCTGCCTGCCCTTTAGTAGGCATTGTTAGAGCATGACTACGAAACCAGGATTATCACAAAATACAATGTAAACTGTTTTTTTCATTGAGGAGGGTTTTGTAAGGAAAAAATCCGATCACCTGAATGGACTTGTGGCAAGAATATAGGAATATTATCTTCTGAAGTACAGTGTGGTATATGCTATTTTAATTATAATTCAGGGCCTTGTAAGGAATGTAAAAGATGAAAAAGTAAAAGATTCAGAAATATGGTGTGCCATCAGTTATGGTTGTTGCAACTGCTTTCGAAGAGTGGTGGGAAGGTTTGTTATCATGTGTCTTCCACAGAGCACTGTGGAGCTAGCTCCAGGGAAGCGAAACTAGTCCTGGAAGCAAGAAAGCCATGCCAGCACAGATCCTTCTGTCAGACAGAGACTATTAGTACGCATTAAGCAGCATGCGGTGTGCCACGCTGGTACGGATACTCTGCCACTAGCATTGGTAGTGCGCTGTGCTGTGTTACTCTGCCAGCATATTCAGAAGCGGTCTAGAGTTTTGACGTGGTGCTGGATTGTGTAATGTAGACATGCCATTAGTGCTCATTCAGTGCTTTAGAATTATAGCTCAACAGCGTATTTTACCTTTTTTTTTCCTTTCACACCAGTACACGGAACAATTGCAATGTAATACACAAAGTGAAAGTGAGGATTCATGAATGTGCCAGAAAACCTAACTTCTCTCCTTTCAGATTCCAGCATGACGCGGTCTCTGTCTCTCTTTTAAACATATTCCCAACACAACTCCCAATACACTAGCTGTATTAGTGACAGTGTCATTGTAACCATGATGACCTCTTGAAAATTTTCACTTTAGAAAAGGTATCTCTAGCTAAAATAACGAGAAAAAATGCTTAGTTTGAAGTTTGCATTTGAATGAAACTTGCACAGTTCCTGGGTGCCATATTCTGAATCTCCTGTACACCTTTGGCTGTCACCCATAAGCAAACTGAGCAAACAGTGAACTCTGCAGCAGCTCTTAAACAATCCTTGGGCTAATAGGCATGCTTATGAGGGAGGATCATAGCCACCAAGAAAAGAGAAAATGAACTTTGCTTTCCTTTGTAACCTGAAATACATACTTGTATCAACTATTGACCCAATTTACATTCGACCTGATTATTTATTAGTGTAGCACCTTTTTTCCCCCATTTTTTTGACAAAACATTCACTAAAGTCCAAAATTAAAACCAGTGGGCATAGAAAAAAGCAGCATTGAAATACTTATATTGGTTTTATGACAGGAGAGGATCTCTCTGTTAACCATGTCCCATGAAGTAGAGTGAGTAATGTGTCGGAATAAAAACGCTCAATGAAAGAAATTCAGTCCTGTGCATGAGGCACCGTGGTGTACTTGTAGAGAAAAACTAATATATGCAGGTAGACACACAAGTAAATTTCCATTTTGATAATTCTTTGCTATGGGCCATTGAGGAACTCCGTTTACTATCTTTAAATGTATATCTCTGTGTCAGAGACTTGGTGAAAATTGAGAAGGGCTGTCAATTCACTAATTCAAAGGCAGAAGGAGAGATCAGAATTAGTTTATTTCATGAGAAGGTAAAGATTTAAATAGGACAGTGCAGAAGTTCTTGGTTTGAATAGAGAAAGACCTGATTTTAGGCAAAGGAAAAGGCAGGGTAAAAGCTATGGCTAGATGAACACCTGAAATACCGTTTTGGGACATGCATAGAATTAATGTAATGAGGACTTAGGAATGTATGAAATGAGAAGCCCATGTCACAACCAGGAAACCTTTGAACTGATTTGTTTTGAAAGGTGATGATGGAGTGGAAAACTAATTTATTCAAAGGCCTCAAAATAGGTTATAGTGTGGGTAGGAGTGTGGTACAGGGCACAGCTGATTATCGGCGAAAGAATGAAGATATGGCAATGATATCTCTCTAGGCAAACAGCAGTCTTGAAAGGATTATGCTTTCTGGGACTAAATCTCAGTAAAGCCAATTGTAAAGGGATTAATTTCAGACCTCATTTCTAAGAATGCCAGGGGTAAATTGGCTAATTCGTAGGTTATAATCTAGCTAACTTTCTCCCTCTTCTTTCCATGAAAGAGTAGAAATACAGTGAGAAAACTCAAGTTGTTCACAAAGATCATCATATATAAATTAATAAAAAAGGTAAAGCTCAGGCACTGTTATCTCAAAAGAGAGAAATAAATTTAGCCAATAAATATTTAAGATCCATCACGTTCAGTTTTGAATACTTTTCTAAGAGCTAAAATCTAGTTAGTTAAAAATTTACTCCTTTTAGCTACACACTGACAGAGTCTGGTAATCATCTCATAACAAATGCATGCATTAAGACTACAGTATCTCTTATAGTTCATTAGAAGAGTCTCTTTAACTCAAAATTTCTTCTGTTCCACAGAATAGCAGCAGGGGTTTTTGTTGCTTTGTTGAAGGATACCACATTTTATTATAGAAATTCATCCTTGAGGCTGGCATGATTTTAATGAGTCAGTTTATAAAATATTATAATGTTTGGTATATTAGTTAGGTCTCCCTCAGGAGACAGAGGTTCATTTTTTCTAGTCTTTCACAGTTTGAGTCACTTTAGCAGGCAGTTTATATGCCCCAGTTCCTCCCTCTGAAAGAAGAAACAATCTGGATTTTTTTTCATTTTTTTCTTTCTCTGTTTTGCTCTTGTCTAATAGTAAATGTTGCAGAGGAGACATTCACGTTCAGTTTTTGTAGACTGCCCATTATGATGAGACCTGAAAACTGAATTGGAATCATTATTATTAGCATATATTAGCAGTTATTATTAGCAACATACTAGCAGTGTTGTGTTTTCTTACGTAAGTTTTTTCTTTCCATTTGCATTATGTCATTGCTGACATAGTGCTTAGATTTCTACTGCTGACCAAATCTGCACAACTGAATTAGATGCAAATGGTTCAGTTTCAGCTATACGTCTCAATAATTCCAAGACTAACTTAAAGAGTTAACTCTGCATGTAGTATTAGAGAGCAATAAGATCACATTTACACTACTAACAAAGGTAGTTTTAATAATGTTTTCCTAACCAAGTTTTCATTCTGTGGAATCTGAAGGTATATATGTGTATATTTTTACTAAAAGACTAGGCAATGCCCTTTCCAGCTTTGCTTTTTTTTTTTTTTTTAATTTGAATGTATATCAATTTATCCTCCATCACATTAATTTTCTTATTACTGATATGCAAAATAATGTTTCATTAGATGTAAAGAAATGTCTAGTCAGGAGGCTAAGTAAAATGTCTCCTAAGCTTATTTCAAGCATGATTAATAATTTAATTCTTAAAATTATAAACTCATGTGTTCATGAAGACTCATGTATCATCCCAGATGTTTGTTAGCAAAAATGGCTTAGATCATTAGAGAGCTGCTGGTTTAGGCCAGCTTGGGATCTGACCTCCAGAGTATCCACTAAAATGCAGGATTTTTGGACAAGTATCCAGAACCTGGCAGCCACCAGAATAATTGTCCCACAGAAGTAAAAATAACATTTGGGAACTGTTGAAATGTCCTAATCTTTTTTCTGCTTTTTGTTTTCTTTTTGTTTCCTGCAAAGCTCTGTCACGCTCATTCGGGTTCCAGTACTGATACAGTCACCAGGTCTTTCAGTGCCAACAATGCACAGCATGTGCTTGTGTTCTGCCTTATCTAATATTTCAATTGGAAAGGATGGATTCAACGTGAATATTTATTACATTCATGATAACGCTCTAATATTCCACAAGCAGGAGGTGTTCATGTTACAGAAAGGTATTCATGGTATATAACTAGGCTGGGGTTTTCTACACTGCCGTTTACAGTGTGCTGCCTCATAGTTGCAAGAGAAGACATCACAACGCTGTCTCTCAGCTGCCCTGTGATTGACGTTTTCTTACATTAAACCGTAAAGATTGTGGTTTAGTTTCCATTAGAATCCACTAACTGGCCTGTAATAGAAACAAACAGCTCCATTCTCTCCTTAGCCATCTTCACTTCTTTTTTTTCTTAGTCACTCTTTGACAGTAAAAAAACATGGTATCACCCCTTCACCCACAGAAAATCTGCTCAGAAGATCTGGGCGCCCTAATATATTTTGCAAGTAGGGAGCTGAATCTGACTGTCTAGATGGACCAAACTGGTTGCAAAGAAGTTTAATATGTTTTTGTACCTGGTGAATTCTACATTTCACTTCACTCTTAGCTTGAGAATTAAAAGACCAGACAGGCTTTGATAAATTATAGACAGCAATACATGTAAAACCTGTAAGGCAATGAAAGCAATCTAACAGCAGGATATATTTAGATCAATATTCTTAGGTGAGATTGCAGGTTATTGTTCTCCAGACACAGATTTCTGGAAATTTTGACTAGGATGCTGTACAGGTATAACCTAATTTGCACAGAAAGAATCTGAATTAAAAAAAAAAAAAAGTATATCAGACAAAACAGGCAAATAACTTACTTTACATTGAAGAAGATCTGCATACTGAAGAAGATTTATACTTGTGTATTTAGCCGTTATGCTGGAGTTATATAGTATTATTTGTAGCAACAATTACATTTGTGTTCATCCTATAGTTAAGATAGTAAATAGCCTCTCTTGTCCATACAGTCCCCCTTTTTAATATGGTTCTTTGTAGTACATTTGAAAAGTATCCAGCATCTGATTATATACACAGTAATTACAGTATTATCTTGAAGACTGCTCCTAACTCCTTTCACAGCTCACTTTTCCACTGAAGCTAAATCCAGCTCTGTGAGACTAATCAATACTGGGAAGATTTATGGTATTACTGTAGATCATAACTAAAAACAATTTAAAGCCCTTTGTTATAATTCAGAATATACCTATCAGCTAGGATAAAGAAAGCTAAAACTCTTCGCACTTCAACAAAAGATAAACAGATACTTTTTAAAATATACCACCATATATAACACAGATATCCACATCAGTATCATGAGAAGGATTAGTAAATTCATTTACTAGGGTATATTGATCTTTACTGCTGACAAATTAGTCTTTGAAAATGCTAGGAAGTAAAAGAGAAGAAAGTACTTCAACAGATCTATTTTCTTAGACCACACAAACAGGCTGTTATGAATTCCTTGGCATTTTTTCCTTGAATTAAATGATCTTAATTCTCATTTTATATTTAGCATGGACAATTCCCATTTCATATTTAACATGGGCACAAGCCAGAGCAAAGAAAAAACACTAAATTTGACAGATCTTCCTGAACTTTCAGGTTCGAGTTTATGTTAGATGCAAAACTGCTCAGAGAGAGAGAACTGAAGCTGTTAGCTTTAATGTGCATTCCAAATTGGAAAACAGCAAAAATGAAGGCGTAGCCATGAAATTTATATTACAGTTAAGTATATTCCTCGTAATTTCATATAGATATGAAAGAATTTGTAGGAGGAGAAAAGCAATCATAAAGTTTTGTAAGAAAGTTTGCAGGTCTAGTTTTCTTTTGGGGATTTTTTTTTGTTTGTTATTTTTGTTGGTTTTCCCCCACAAAAAGAGAACTCTGCAAAGACTGGATTGTGTAGCCCTACCTCCTGATATCACAGATCATCACTTCATGTAATAACTTTCTTAAGTGGTTCACTTGAAAGTTTGAGTTTAAAGTAGCTAAGTATTTGTCCCAATTCTGTGCTCCTTCACCTCCACTTCTTCAAAACCCCTGGTGAAGTTACAATGCCCCAGTGCCTCAAGGCAAAGATCATAGAATCGGATCATAGAATAGTTTGGGTTGGAAGGGACCTTTAAAGGTCATCTAGTCCAACGCCCCTGCAATAAGCAGGGACATCTTCAACTAGATCAGGCTGCTCGGAGCCCCGTCCAACCTGACCTTGAATGTTTCCAGGGATGGGGCTTCTACCACCTCTCTGGGCAACCTGTGCCAGTGTTTTACCATCCTTACCATAAAAGATTTCTGCCTTATATCTAGTCTAAATTTACCCTCTTTCAGTTCAAACCATTACCCCTTGTCCTATCACAGCAGGCCCTGCTAAAAAGTTTGTCCCCATCTTTCTTACAAGCCCCCTTTAAGTACTGAAAGGCCGCAATAAGGTCTCCCCAGAGCCTTCTCTTCTCCAGGATGAACAACCCCAACTCTCTCAGCCTGTCTTCATAGGAGAGGTGCTCCAGCCCTCTGATCATTTTTGTGGCCCTCCTCTGGACCCACTCCAGCAAGTCCATGTCCTTCTTGTGCTGGGGGCTCCAGAGCTGGACGCAGTACTCCAGGTGGGGTCTCACCAGAGCGGAGTAGAGGGGTGGAATCATCTCCCTCGATCTGCTGGCCACGCTTCTTTTGATGCAGCCCAGGATATGTTTGGCCTTCTGGGCTGCGAGCGCACATTGTCGGCTCATGTCCAGCTTTTCATCCACCAGTACCCCCAAGTCCTTCTCAGCAGGGCTGCTCTCAGTCCTGTCACGCCCTAGGCTGTATTGATACTGGGGGTTGCCCTTACCCAGGTGCAGGACCTTGCACTTGGCCATGTTGAACCTCATGAGGTTCACATGGGCCCACTTCTCAAGCTCATCCAAGTCCCTCTGGATGGCATCCCGTCCCTCAGGCATGTCCACCGCCCCACTCAGCTTGGTGTTGTCTGCAAACTTGCTGAGGGTGCACTTGATCCCACTGTCAATGTCATTGATGAAGATATTAAAGAGTACTGGTCCCGATATGGACCCCTGAGGGACACCACTTGTCACCAATCTCCATCTGGACGTTGAGCCGTTGACCACTACCTGGATGCGACCATCCAACCAGTTCCTCATCCACCGAATAGTCCACCCATCAAATCCATCTCTCTCCAATTTAGAGAGAAGGATGTTGTGGGGGACCATGTCAAAAGCCTTACAGAAGTCCAGATAGATGACATCCGTAGCTCTTTCCTTGTCCACTGATGTAGTCTCTCCATCATAGAAGGCCATTAGGTTGGTCAAGCAGGACTTGCCCTTGGTGAAGACGTGCTGGCTGTCTTGAATCACCTCCCCATCCTCCATGTCCCTTAGCATAGCTTCTAGGAGGATCTGTTCCATGATCTTCCCAGGCACAGAGGTGAGGCTGACAGGTCAGTAGTTCCCAGGGTCCTCCTTCCTACCCTTTTTAAAAATGGGTGCAATGTTTCCCTTTTTCCAGTCCCCAGGGACTTCACCTGACTGCCATGACTTTTCAAATATGATGGAGAGTGGCTTGGCAACTACATCAGCCAATTCCCTCAAGACTCTGGGATGCATCTTGTCAGGTCCCATAGACTTATGTATGTTCAGGTTCCTCAGGTGGTCACGAACCTGACCTTCTCTTACAGTGGGAGGGACTTTGTTCCCCAGTCCCCATCTTGCAGTCCATCCACTCAAGAGGTGTGGGAAGAGACATTGCCAGCAAAGACTGAGGCAAAAAAGTCATTGAGTACCTCAGCGTTCTCCTTGTCCGTTGTTTCCAGTTTGCCAGTCTTGCTCATCTGTGAGGGTACACTTTCTTTGACCAGATGTATGGCAGGGATATCAACAGCCTGCATTTGCTGACACCATCAGTCATGAAATGACAGCATGAAGAGTTGCACCTAAGCTCTCTTCAGAACTGGTAAATGAATCAAGCTGTTTGTCAGGACAGGACAGGACAAAAGCAGTGGTTTTCTATGGGATGACAAGAAAAGAATTGCAGAAATTCTAAGGTAGACAGTACCAGGATAAGCAAAATGGATAGCTTCATCTACTGGGAGATAAGGACAATGACTGATCTAAGGAGGTCCTAAGTGGATAGTGGTGAGGCCTGAAGTCCTGAACTATCTGAAGCTGATCTGGAGGGTTAAAGTGACTTTTTTTTGTGCAGAAATCAGACTTCTGAACACAAGATTTTCTTCCTTGCTTCATATGAGAACATATGTGTTTTGAAACAGCTGATAAAAGGAAGATCACTGGCCTTTGACACTTGGTGTTCTAGTACTTTACCGCATCGACTAGCAAAATTGCGTTAGAAATAAGTTGATCAAAATATGTGTAAGCAGTTTTTCCCAAGTGAATAAGGTTTTCCCAGGTCAATAAATCTTAAATTCTTTCTTGTTCATTTAACAGATTTGTAAAACTGCCTTTTCCAGGCTGATCAAGTTGAAGACAGTAAGCCACCTGGCAGCCCGCGAGTACACAGTATACACGAGTGCATAGTGAAGCACACCATGACTGTACTGGCTGAGGCATCAGGTGCAGCAGAAAGGAGGGAGCAGCTTATTATATGTGACTGTCTCCCTACAGCGGCTGTGAGGGAGAGTGAAAAGAGAACTCTACCTGTGAAGCTGTTGCAGAAATTCTCTCATGGATTTCAATCCTGAATGTATCCACAGCCAATGTTTATCCATTTGGTTTTGCACCTTTTGTCTTTTATGAGGTATAACCCATTTCCCTCTCTTGTGTTAATCCCTCAGTCTGACACATGAGTTATGTCTTCTACAGCTTCATGTTACTAGGCTTAACATGCAAAACTGCTCATAAAAGTCTACACATCAGAGGGCCCGAATGCATTTGCAAGCATTTTGAATCTGGCATGGGCTCTCAGGGGAACTTTCTGAAACATTGTCAGGGCTGCATAACCACAGCGGTGGTGCCTCGGGAAGCCAAGGGGTGCCTTGGCTGTGCCCACTGGCCAGCTCTGCTTTTACATTATAAAGGCACGACAGCCAGCTCTCATGAGGTACTGTCTCCATCTCTTCTGCTATTCCTAGTAGGCCTTTTCTGTTACTTAAAAAAAATTAGAAAATCTAATAAAGGGTTCACTATTTCTACTGTAGAGTACAAGTTTTAAAGCAGACGGACTGTAATAAATAGATCTTTAAGACAGGCCCAAAATTTTGGATGTGCATATTCAACACCTCTTATGAATGCATAAGACAATAAATTTGCAAGTAAAATTTAATGGTGTAGTCTACATCACTTTGTATTTTACTTAAACTTTGCCATACTTACAGATAAATTCTTTCCAGAATTCTTTCCAGGGCTTATTTGCATTCTTATAAACCTGTGGAAACTGTACATGAACTTCCCCATTTGGCGTGCTGCAGTCTAAGGCTGGCAACTGGTCCAGTCCATGGAAGGCACTGTACATAGTACTGAACCTTGGTTGTTTCTCTGTTTTCTCAAAGTGACACAAAAGCATGACAGTCTTTGGTAAATAGCACTTGTGACATAACCCCAACTGTTTTCTGAAGCTGGCTCTTATTTCTGTGAAAGATTCAGACTGCTCATGTACACGTCTATTAAATTTTTATGTGCCTCCCAGATCATGTTTGCTGCAGAAAGTGTTTGCCTCCCCACCTCAGAGCTTGAAAACTTTTAAATTCCTTTTTAAGCACTGAAGATGTCAGTTCAGAATCTCATCCTACATGCCTAGAAGTTAGGCTTTTCAAGATCTATTTATTTATTGATGGAAGACAAATTTCTTGTTTACCAGACACCTGGACAGGAAGCAACACATTTCAAAAGCAGGAGGTACAACTGCTGAATGACAAGGAGGATTTGAATAAAAAACAATGAAATGAAATCCAGTGGCATACTTCTGAAATCAGAAATACAAAACCTATTGCACAGAACCAGATTTACAATGTATCTAGAGAAAATAAAAAGTTTTTTCCTTCTTTGATATTTGTATGCCATGATCAGTTTTATAATAGGTGATAAATAGAAGCATTGAATGTATATTATATAAAGTATAAAAAACAAATACCTTAAGTGTCTCAAAGAACTGTAGATTTTTCTAATATATTAATTGTATAAATTAAAGCAGTGTTCTGACTAGCTCTACTTCTATAAACATTTTGGATAGCATGATGGAACCTCATGTCTTGTAATCATCTGTGTGGGTTTATTTTATTTACTTACAAAGCAATACTTTTTATTATTCTCATACGCTTTATATACTGTTTTTTGATATTTATAACATGATGTAGCTCGATATCACTGTACTAGTTCATCTGTGCTTTTAGTAGAAAAAATACAATAACAATTATTGTATGCAGTAGTTACCTGTTACAGTATTTGTAGCGTACTATAACATATTCTTGTCATGATTTTGTCACAATTCAATGGAGTTTTGTGGTTCTTATTTCTCCTATAGTACAGACTAGTTCTTTGCTCCCATTTGCAGTGATTCCCAGCATCCCTATTGTCTTCTTCTATTGCTTTTTCCCACAGTGAGGATTACATATTTTAGCCACTTTTCTGTTTTTTTGCCCAACATTCTAGTCTTGTCTGGAAAGCTTCAATATTACTGTACAAGTACTGTAAACGTACAGATTAATCCACCCATTCTGGTATAAAAATGAGTTTATTTTTTCTCTCTTGATCCCAGAATATAACTTTTTTCAGAAATATCTTTACTCATAACTAACAATAATTTACAGAAACTAAACAGAAAAAAGCCACACTTTCTTCAAAATAAGAGTGTTTCCAGAGCAGCTGAACCATATGTATATTTCTGTACATTTACTTAGCTCAAGCTGGTGGACACCAAACCAAAATATCCATATGTCTACAGGTTAATCAAAATCCACTTGTCAGCTAAGCCGCGGTCAATGACTCTGCATTATTCCTGTAATTAAATATTTTAGTTTAAACCATTTACGGTGCTTCTGTACTCCTCACCCACAGGTTTAAACTAATTCCTGCACAGTCCATTTGAATCACAGGAGTTTCATTGTTTTAATCAGTATTCTGTCTCCTTAAAAACTGAAGAAGTAAGTTTGGTCTTCAGTTAGCTCTCCCCATAAGACTTAGGCTTAAGAAATGAGGGAAGAAATCGAGCAGTGCAACAGAGGGCTCAGCTCTCTGCAGTGCCAGTGAGATCTGGTTGGGGCAAAGGAGCAAACTCCTTAAATGTAACAGAAATTAAAGCTTCACTGGTAGGAATTCATCCTTCTAAGACGGGAAATGGCTAGGCAGCTACTGAAGACGAACAAAGGATAGGCAAGAGAGAGCATCTTCCAGAAAAGTTCAAGAAGTGAGACACTGAGATCTGAAGATCTCAAAAATTCCCAAGCTAGAACTTCAAAAAATAGGTGGGCAATAGAGCCTCAACAGCCTAGAAATAATCAGATCAAAAGATGCTTTTCTATAAAGGGAAAAATTGTTAAAAGGGGAAAAGTAAATTCTAGAACTGGGATAGACTTTCACTTTTGAAGGGGTAAAAAGAAAAATAAACTGCACCCAACTGGAGAACCAGCTCATGACTTCAAACTGTTAAGGTCCTTGAAGACAGGATAAAGCTAATGGATGCATAGTCTGAGTTCCTCCAGAAGTGTCCTCCAGAAAATGAATCTACTATTACACAGCTTCTGTTTTTCTTCATTTTCTAAAGTATTTGTCCAGTCTCCAGCTAGTGAAAGGGACTGTTAGAATTCGTACTGGTTTTGCCTTATAGTTCCTTGAATGTTGCATTTTGAAATGAAAACAGGTTGATAAGTAATGTATATGCTACGTACATATCATAGTGTACATGTCTTTGTACATATACATGCTCGCATGTATACTGTTTGTTCCTTTTGGTACAGTAGTAATATTATAGAGCTAAATTGCTTCTAATACAAAATATATGACATTATTCAAAGATATGACAATAAAGCTATAGTATTGAAGGCCAACCTACTGCAGGATTCCTAAGCTTAGTAATTATGGAGTAAGCTTTTCAAGATCCTAAGCTTCCATATTAACAGTATGAAGGCTTTTGTATTTCTAGGCTGGTTTACTAAGAGTAAAGATTACTAGAAATAGAACATCTCTTATGAACTTTACCATGGCAATTTGTAGAGTAAATTGAAAAGCACTTAAAGTCACTCTTAGCGTATTTTTATTCACACCTTATTTTTAAAGCAACGTCTCCTATTTCAGCCTATTAAATACAAAATTGATTTTTAAGTGAGAGTGCAAGTGTTATTTCAGCTAAGTTTATTTTTCTATTGGTATTAATTTGTAGCTTTTGAAGTTCACATCATCTGAAATTGTACAATCTTTGTAAAGAAATATGAACATTCAAAGCTCATTAATATCTCCTTTATATATCTTAATTATGTTATCTGGTATATGACAACATATACCTATGGATAGAAAGGTTTTTTTGAATACACACTCCCTGTAAATAATTGTATGAGGAAATGAAGGTTTGTAAACCTGACCTCTTTGAAATACAGCATGGCAGGGTCGTTGCCAAAACAGATTCCTTGTTAGCTACCAAGACAGTAATTCCACAGATGATAACATGTATTGTTTTCTTTCCTCATAGCTGCTATGCCTGTTCTGTTGGGTTTGTGTGGCAAGGTTTTGGTAGTGGGGTGGCTTCTGTGAGAGGCTGCTAGAAGCTTCCCCCATGTACGACAGAGCCAATGCCAGCCAGCTCCAAGACGGACCCACAGCTGGCCAAGGCCGAGCCCATCAGCGACGGTGGTAGCACCTCTGGGGTAACATATGTAAGAAGGGGGAAAAAAACCTGCTGCAGAAACAGCAGCAGAGAGAGGAGTGAGATGTGAGAGCAACAAGTCTGCAGACACCAAGGTCAGTGAAGCAGGAGGAGGAGGAGGTGCTTCAGGCACCAGAGCAGAGATTCCCCTGCGGCCTGTGGTGAAGACCACGGTGAGGCAGGCTGTCCCCATGCAGCCCATGGAGGTCTACGGTGGAGCAGATATCCACCTGCAGCCCATGGAGGACCCCACACCAGAGCAGGTGGATGCTCCCAAAGGAGGCTGTGACCTCGTGGGAAACCCGCGCTGAAGCAGGCTCCTGGCAGGACCTGTGACCTGTGGACCCGTGGAGAGAGGAGCCCACGCTGGAGCAGGTTTGCTGGCAGGACTTGTGACCCCACGGGGGACCCACGCTGGAGCAGTCTGCTCCTGAGGGACTGCGTGGAGAAGTCTCCTGCGGGAGGGACCCCATGATAGAGCAGGGGAAGAGCGTGAGGAGTCCTCCCTCTGAGGATGAAGGAGTGGCAGAGACAACGTGTGATGAACTGACCACGACCCCCATTCCCCATCCCCCTGCGCTGCTCGGGGGGAGGAGGTAGAGAAAATCAGGAGTGAAGTTGAGCCCAGGAAGAAGGGAGGGGTGGGGGGAAGGTGTTTTAAGATTTAGCTTGTATTTCTCATTACCCTACTCTGATTTGATTGGTAATAAATTAAACTAATTTCCCCAAGTTGAGTCTGTTTTGCCCGTGACAGTGATTGGTGAGTGATCTCCCTGTCCTTATCTTGACCCACGAGCCTTTCATTACACTTTCTCTCCCCTGTCCAGCTGAGGAGGGGGAGCGATAGAGCAGCTTTGGTGGGCACCTGGTGTCCAGCCAGGGTCAACCCACCACACCTATAAATATTTGCACATATGACATTAAAAAGGTGTATACTATAAAAATAAGAGGCAAGATTTTCTGACAAGATTATCCTTGCCTCATTCTAGATAAGGAGTAGAATAAGGCAAGGATGTTATCATGAGAATTTCTTCTTCCTCAGGAAGCCTGCAGCTCACAAATTAGCCAGCTTTTCTGTCTCCAGTGGGACATCATATCCATCGCTACCCAGTACTACTGCAGGCAAAACAGCTCCCAAGTGTGGATCAGCTGCAGCTCATTCTATTACCTGGTCCTTAAGTGTGGTACTTGCAAAGTATAACCAAAAAACTATTTCACGCCTGTGAATATTCGTTCTGTTTCTGTACATGCAAGCTGGGCTGGAAGCTGTTAATTCTCGTTCAGTTCTACTGAACTTAAAATAACAGTCAGTTCACAGTTTTTATTCTTGCTTCTCTGCAGCACAGCCCTTATCCCAGGGTTTCCACTGCCACAGACAGCCCAAGTTGGCACCCCTATCTGCAACCCCTAAGAAGGGACATCTTAGATGACTAAGCAGGGGAGATGGGGGAACTGCACAAAGGCTCAGAAATGCCCCTTTCTGATCTGATCTTAGCAGGCTGTTTCTGCTCCTCTTGGAACTGCTAGGTCTCAAACATGGAAATGATGGCGAAAAGGAAACTGAGGGGAGGAGAAGTCTCACGCATCCTTATCCTGCTTCTAGATCAGTTGTTAATGAAAGGGTAATGCAGTTCTCTGTACTTGCTGAGTCATTCATATGCCTCATTAGTTGGCAGGTATACTCAAGACACTGATGGGTACAGTGTTTTTTGTCCTAAGCACGTGGAGAATAGCTCTATTCTGTACAAATAACCATATTGATATGCAAATGGAGATATTTGCTATTCATAAATACTTATTCTCATTTCAAATGTTTCAGCAAATTGCCAAGCATAAACAGGACCACATCATTTTGACACATCAAACAGAAAAGAAATGAAGTAATAATGAATAAACAGAAAATTTGTATTTGAAAGTAGGTTTGTTCCAGCCATTATGAACAGTAGTTACATTCATAGGAATCAGTTTGATCAGAAAGAGCAAAGTGGATGAAATTGGTCAAAAACTACTTCTTCAAAATAGCTTAGCTAGCTCTAGTTTACAGAAAAGATTGAGTTAATATTTGTTAAAACTTTGATTCCATTAGCTGAAAAGGATTTCATATCACTTACTTACACTTGACTGCTTGACTCCTAAGAACTGCAACTACCTCTGAGCTGGCTTACTATTTTTTTTTTTTACTAATTTGATTAACTATCATAATCCTTAAAAATAGTTAATGCCTTAAAATCATGACTCTATCATATAACTATGAAAACAGTTGTAATTTAAACTCCTGTTGAAATGTCTATACAATTATTTTCTTTGCTTTCTTTAGCACAGTATGCATAAAATCTTCAGAACCATTTATATGATTCAAATCATATCATCAGTCCAAACTATTAATTTTCTGAAATATAGAAGACACGGATTATAAATCATTCTTTGAAATAATAGACTTTTTTGATCTTTCATCATTTTATCTCTTGCATAATTTTTTCTTTTTAATTCACAGATAATAAACATTTTGAACACTCATTGCAGTTTTTTTAATACAATCATAACTTTATGTATCAATAAGTCAGTTTGTGAGCTCATCTAACTGGTTAGGAACAACTTTTCAGTGGTAAATTAATTTGAGTTTTGCCATGTTGCTGTATACAATTTATAACTATTTTAACAAATTGATCATTAAGAGATTTTTTTTTTTTTAAATACCCCTGCAATTTTCATGCAATAGATGAGAACATCTTCCTGGGCTGCAGCCCGAGTCTTTGTGCCCTGTGGCTTTTTTATGGCACCGTGGCATAAATACACTAACATAGATCAGATATAACCTTTCTGTGGGACTTATCTATTATATGTGTAGTAAAGCCTGGAGTTAAAAGGGTCACTGAAGTTCTTGACGTTGTGTAAAAGCATTGAACAAGATGTTAGGAGGCCTAGAGCACATGCCTGGTGCATGGAGGCTGGGAGAGCAGGGTTTGTACAGTGTAGCAAAGAGCAGGTTAAAGACTGATTTAAAGGCAGCCTACAGCTACCTGAAGGGGGTCACAAACATGATGGAACCAAATGCTTCTTCAAAGTGCCAACCTATACAACAAGGCGAAATGGCCACAAATTGAAATGGGAGGGGTGCAGATGGGATTAGGCAAATCTTCTTCTCTAGGAGGGTGGTGCTGCAAAGGAACAGGTTACATCAACAGGCTTAAGGAATCTCCATCCTTGGTGTTTTCCACACTCAACTTGATAAAGCTGTGGCTGACGCAGTCCAGTGTTGGCAATAATCTTTCTTTGGGCAGGAGGCTGGGCTAAATGGCCTCTAGAAAATGCTTTCAACCAACATTTCTATGACTATGACTTTCCAAGACCACTTGCCAAAGGGAGATGACCAGACTGCAACCTACTTTGACTAAACCTTCTAATGAAACATGTTTCACCGTAGCTTCTGTATTTCAAGGATGCTGGAGGACACAGATGTGAGAGCTAGCTACATCATATTGAGGAAGACTTCCTTGCATCAGGTAAATTTGCAACGGTAGAACTGTATCGAGACTTCTCCTTAATGCACAGCAAGACCAGAACAGTCTCCAGGGTCTCACAGAATAAGGTTCAGATATAAACTAGATTAACGTATTTTAAATGCACTTGTTTATGCAGAAGAATTGTAATTTAGAAATTAAAACACTTAAATGGATAGAGTTACGGAATTTCAGTAATATTTCAAAGCCTAGGGTAAAACTTGAGTTTACATACTACTTAACTTGTCTCTCTGAAACCTTAACTATTTCTTTGTCTCCTCAAACTAAACATAAATTAGGTCAGGGGTTTTTATGAAATTTTACTAAATGAGTTTTCATTTGTAGTCAAAGAACTGAAAAATTACATTATTGTATTCTCTCATTTCAGTTCTAATGTCTGGTGCTGCACTGCAGTGAAGCAGTTAAGAAGTTTCTCTATGCCTGACTCTAAGCTAAATTTTGATATACAGTATTTCGTATAAGTGAAAGTCACCATGTATATTTCTATTCATACGTCCTTGGAAGTGCTTGTTAGCTTATGAAATCTCAGTGTGATTGTCTGAAGGAAATGGATACGATTTCTCTTTAAAATAACATGTAGCATATGGTATCTGAATCATCTGTCCTGAACTGCCAGGTGGCTTTTCTTTTTTGCTTTTCTTTAAAGGAGTGAAGTCCCTCCAGAATGTCCCAGATCAACATAATGTTGAAGTAACTTGGCACCTGAATTTACAAATATACAGACATGTCCCTGTTGAGACATGCCCCTAATGGTTTCACATGTGAGGCATCTGCTAGCTATCAAGTTATTATGACTAAAAGTTGGAATATATTTTACCATCTACTGTGTCCATCAATTAAATTAAGTATGTAGATGGAACAGTCTAATTCAGTAAGAAAATGCACTCTCCTTTAAAGGAATCTGTCAAGCTTAATGTGGCAGATGTGCAAAAAGGCATAAAACAATATCCGGAGAATGACATTTTTCAAGATTACAGAAATGTTCATAAGAAATACATAGAAATCTCTCTAAATGAATGCTTGGGAGTTGTTGGTATTTCATTTGACAAAATAATTCCTTTCCGTTGTGGAAAATTAGAATATTCATTTTTTCAAGGCTGCTGGACAGAGCTCTAGACAGCGCTCTCAGTGAAAATGTGTTGAAGTCAAAATGGACACTTTACTCCTTGAGAAGAGAATCCATTTCTACTGGTGCCTCATTCTGCCATACTTCAGGGAACAGTGTAGGGAGTAGTTCAGGGCATTCCTTACCTCCAGTGTTGTAAACTGTAGAAGTTATAACAAAAAATAATGAAAAAATCCTTTATTGTCAGGATCATGTGGAAGGTGGGACTCTGAAGGCAAAATAACTTTGTCAAGGTCTTGCTGGGTAAGTTCCAAGCATTCAAATTCACAGAAAAACAGAGAAGGATCCATAAAGAGGAAAGAGAGCACTCTTAACTAGAATAGTCTTGAATCGGTTCTTGCAACGACTGCTAAGATTTTCAGGAACAAGTTGTCCTGAAAAAACAAACAAACAAATAAAACCCCCAAAGCGAGCTACAGGCAGCTGCAAGGCATAGAAGGGAGACATTGCAAATAAAATAGTTTGAAAAAATGTGTTTGGGCTACTTAAATAACAATAAAATATGTAGATATTTGAATGATACATGACATTTACTGAATGGTACTAAACTCTTCCATAATTTAGCCAAAAATCAATGTATTGTCAGTGTCCCAAGCTGCTGCTGATTTTTGTTTTTTTCCAGTCCTGTGCTTAGAGTTTGATGAAAAGTCTGGTCTTTTATCTACTCCATCATTATGTCTACAAAGTGGTAATTTTAAAAGAATCCTGACGTTACAGGAAATTCATAATCTGATATTCTGACTCATGCATGTTTGGGACTGGTAATTCTGTAGCGAGTGTATATTGTAACCCACTCACTATACCTGTCCACTATCCCAAGCCAGTTGTACTTGGATAATGCTTTGAGAAGATCCACAAGCATTGTCCAGTGATAGGAATAACTAGCTGGGAAGAGAAAAGGTTATATGTGTGTGTGTGTATATATATATATATTAATTAATATTATTTTTCATGACACATAAGTAAGTCACAAAAAAAATACTGAAAATATATAGCTGTTAAAATTGCTTATAAAAATGTCAGTTAGCTTAAAACAAAGTAGTGAAAAACTCTCATACAACATACATATAAAGAAAAACAGAAATCTTACATCAGTTTCTTTTTCTTTGGGAGAAAGTAATTTCTCCAGAGGGAGACGCTGGAGGTGTTCACATTCTGGGAGGCAGAAATATTCTGAGTAACAAGGTTAGCAAACATGGCAGTTTGTGAATGTAAGCTAGCAGGTATGTTGTGACGCCTTTTGAAAAACAGAAGTCATTCATTAGACTGAACTGGTACCTTGGCACCTTGGTTAAAAGTCTTTAATGACATTTCTTTATAGGATGCTGGAATATTCTTAAGGTGATTAATCTTCCCCAATTCAAGTCTGTTTGGCCTGTGATGATAATAGGTAAGTGATCTCCCTGTCTTTGTCTTCATCCACAAGCTTTTTCATCTTATTTTCTCCTTCTGTCCTATTGAGGAGGGGGAGTGAGAGAGTGGCTGGGTGGGCATCTGGCATCTGGCCAATATCAAATCCACCATACTTTTTAAAGAGACTGGACAAATAGCTCAGAAATCATTAGCTTTGAAAATGGAAAAGATGACTGAGATAATAACAGAAGATTTTTGACATTATAAGATGAAGTGCCAAAAATTTGTTCTTTCTCAAACTAAAGGTTAAACAAAGTAAACTCAGCAGGTGTCTCTAGAGAGCAAAAATATATCAGGTACACTTCATACTATAGTATGTTTAGACTATTTAGATATTAAATCAAGACACTGCTGAAATTTCAGGCTTATTAGTGTATCTTATACCTTTATCAAGACTTGTTTAAATGTTCAAAAACTAAATTTAGAAACAACTTTAAACTGAACTAAAACTACGTCAAACAAAATAAGTTATGCCATTGTCACTCTCTATTTCACAGGTTTAGTACCCACTTCTGTGTGAGACGAGCACTAATAAGAAATCTGAAGATGCTCAGAAGCCTTGAGTGATACAAAATGTGTTCCATGTCCTCCACGCCACAGAGCAGCAGGTGTTCTATTCTTCAGAAATACACACAGAAAGCAGCACTGCGAGGAACTATGTTTTTCGATAATATTCAGTGGGCATTGTCTATCTGCAGTGGAGGTAAGCACAGGGCTCATATTGTTTGTTTGTTTGTTTCTATTCTCTTCCTATTAGTACGTGGACACGTCACTGGGTAATAGGGAACAACTCTGCCTCAACAAAAAAATTGTCTAGATCACACCAAAGTTATTTTCCATTCACTAGCTCTCTTACCAGAGGAAGTCTGTAAACTTGGTTAGCTTGACATTGTGATGAGTCCTAATTGTACTTTTCCCTCTCTAGTTCATATTTGAGTCAAATGTGAGCTCTGCTGTGAAGAGCAGGACATATTCACAACATCGATGAAGATAACTTCAATCTGCCTGAATCAACAGTGTGGAGTTAAGGGCTGAGAAATGGGACGGCTGGCAGCTGTTGCACCAGCGGCTCTCTCAAAAATGTCTACAAATGCAACAGTGTCAGCACAACAGGTACAAAATAAGAGCTGCAGCTCATCCTTTATCAGTGCCCGTAGTCAGGGCACTGTAACAGTCTGGGAAACAGGTTATGCTAATTCAAGCTACTTTCATCATGTTACCTTTCTGTCTTCCATTCATTCTTGTGTCATAGTTACTCTCAATTTTATGATGTCATTTCACCAGGTAAGATATTTTCACTTATACTATGAGCCTTTCTTTCACTGGATGCTCGTCTACTCCAGACTTGGATCCACCACATAATGGGAGCATCTCTTTCCATCCCCCCGCAAGGGCCTTGCACGCTGCGGTGGCTTGGACCAATGTCTCAGTTTGGGTGATGCTTTAGTGCTTCTCTTTTCCTCAGTAAGGCTTGGGATGTTTCTGCAGCCCAGAGGGAGCCCTGGTGCTGCCACGAAACACAATACCAGTGTCACCACACAACAGGAGAGAGGAGATGGGGAGTCCTCAACATCTCCTCCCTCTCAACTGAGTAAACCCTACAGAAAATTCAAATGTATACTCAGTTCTCAATTGAAAGCTTCTTTTCTCCTCTTCATTCAGCTACTTTTGGCTTTTATGTTATATTAACTTTTGTAGCTGTACTACTTAAGAGTGCCAAAGTGTGAAGGAACATGTTTTGTGTGAAATACAGTGCATAAAATTGTTACAGTTGTCTAGCCAATACAGAAAAAATACTTTATTGCTGTCTCATAAGTAAGAGACTTGTTTGAATTAGTTGATTACTGATTAAATATTTCACTGTCAAAGCACATTTTACATCTTAAAAGAAAGGATTACTTAAAATATAAAAGAAGCTTACCCGTATAATTTAAACACCTAGCAATAAGAAATGGGTCGTCTGTTTTGAGCTTGTGCCACACATCAGATGTCCTAAGAGCATGAAAGTGTAACTAAAAGTCTCTCATTTAGTCATTAACTGAAACTAAGAGCAAGAAATAAGATTCATGCACTGAACAGATCTAAGGTTCTACGCAGCCATCACCACAGAAAATCAAAACCCAGATGAGCAGCAGCATCATGGAAGTGCAGCAACAGTATTTACAACTGATTACAGTGAAAATTGTAACGAATCAGAAAAATGAGAAAAAAAAAAAAAAACAGGTTGTAACTTGCAAAAGAGACAAAATTTGTGAATAGAACTTCCTGTCAGCCATTTGTTTGGTTTTGGGTTTTTTTGGGTTTTTTTGGGGGGGAAAGAATACATCCCTTTAAAAATATGTGTTTCCTTCAAGGGTCTGAGAAAAGAAAGACGCAATTTAAAAAGCCAGAAAGGAAAGCACAAAGATTTAGGAGCAAAGAGAACTAGTGGCAATGTTTCAAAATTGACTTCTATATTAAAGGAGCTTATTGAAATCTTGTCTTCAGTTGGCTTTGTGAACGCTTCCTGAAAAATTGGAAGCCTTAGAAATCAAATTGGTAGAACTGCAAGAGAAAAACAGGAAACAAAAGAATGGTGCTAATACACTGATAGAGTCACAAAAGAGTAGCTGCTTAAAATCAGGAGATCCCAATGATTAGGGAGCAGTAACGTTAGTTCAGTAAAGACAATATTCTTCAGGTTTTCATATTTCAATGATAACACCCTAATCAGACTGAAGAAAGCAAAATAAACCTGACACAGACATATAATACAAATATAGTCCTTAAATCACTGTGAACTGATTTTCAGAAATGACAAAACGCAAAGAATTCCCTCGTTCCCAGAAGTTGCTTCCTAGAGGGAATGTAAAAGCACAAAAAGATTATATATAGCCAGACTGCTATATTAGAAGATATTTTACAATAAATTAGAACTGCATTTATGACCAAGAATATGAATGTCAGGGAATATTCCTTATATTGTTAGCTGTCCTTGGAAATAGATGAACCTGCTGTCTACCTTGCTTCCTTACTACCTGGTGAATTACAAGAAAAATAATCTCTATTTTTATCCTCTTCTGCAGAAATTTGCACACCCTGAGGATTCTAATCTGCGTTCGTATGACACAGATGGAAAAAAGATTTCTTCTTCCAATATTTCCTGCTTGTTAACATGATCTTCTCCTCTAATAAAAAAGGAAAGAAAAAGCTCCAGTTCCTTCTTTCTTGCCATTACCATAGGAATGTATACAACAATATATTTTTTTTTCCTCTCTTTTTGTCCATTTGCCTTTCTGTGTTCCCCCCATTCCTCCTTCTTTCTCACATGTACATCCTACACCCAGTGGCTGATTGGAGGCCACGGGGTAATGTAAAATGAGGAGTAATCATGGTTACCTTATAATAACTGATTGAAAGATTTTATCTTTCATGAAAGGGGCACCAAGAATAGAAAAATGAGGAAATTTTTAAAAGGTTTGTGAAATACCTTAACTGTCAATATCTTTTTTTTTCCTCCCCTTTTAAGTTGACCATGTTTTATAGTTTCCCAACTTCCATAAACCCCAGTGTTCTCCTGAAGACTAACTCTGAGTTACGATACTTTTCAACTTTTTATCACTTTCTTGCATTATTTTGCCTGAGCTTACTACTGCTTTTCTGTACTGTATCATTCCATCTGCTCATTCCATTCCAGAATGAGACTGGAATGCTTTTGAAGTGAAAAGGGAAATTAAAAAGATATTTTTTATGTGATGTGGGCCAGCTGCAGATTGTAGACTGGAGGGTTGGGTTTTTTGTGCATGTGTGTGTGCGTCTGTGAACTCAGAGTGGAATGACTGGCCATTAGCTCTATGCTCCAGGAGGTAGGATGCAATCCTCTGGGAACAGAGGAGTTTACTTTTACTTTAAATTCCCACATACATACAAACATTGAAAAAATGGCAAGTAGTAGGAATGATGAGTTATATTTATTCTGCTGTTTTGCAAAGCCTTATCTGTGCCCCTAACTTACTTATTATTTTTACTAAATATTGTTATTTTTTACTTCATGCTAAACAAAAACATTGTACTGTCTCTTTGCGATGTTGTGCCAGCTAAGCTGCACCAAAGCCTCATCTTGTGGATTCCTCCCCAGAGATTTGAGCTGTCTTAGCAGCATGATACACGAGATGATTGCCATATCCTCATGGCCTAGCTCATCAATAGGAAAATCTTCAAAGCGTAGTTCCTACTCCTTACATATACCCTCTACATTTACCGTAGAAATGGATTTGCTAGAGAAAAATCTATGATCTTTCAGCCAGGACGCTGCATGAGAATCAGGCATTTTCCTTTAATATCACCCTGATCTTCAAGCCTTCCTTTTCATGCAGAAGATCCAGAGATCCAGCCTGCCGTCACTCAATGAAACAATAGTTTTTGTCCTACTCAAGAAACAGCACTCTATTTTATAACGTGTTGTTATGCCTGTCATCTCACTTCCAAATCTAAAAGAATGTTGCTAGACGTTCTGATTTTTCCTCCTTGAGAATCTATCCTCATAAAGCTTTTCTTCTTTGGAAATGCCTATTATGTGTTACGTTCATCACTCAAAATTTCTTGTGTATTTTCCTGTTTGAATGGTCTGCTAGTAAGGCATCAAACTTTATTTTTCATGGTAACACCATCTATCTCTTTTCCTGAAAGAAGGTACGTCTACACTGCATTTCAAGCTCAGATGCAGTTGAACACAGTGATGGCGGCTGCCCACACTGGAAGCCAGTTGGAAACCAGCCACTTCCAAATCAGAAACAAAGCAGATATACGCTAGATATAGTGTCAAATCTGAGCTAATAAGCTGCTATGAGAAACAATGTGCATTAGCTAAGGTTCATTGTCTGACACACACAGCTTCCAGGCAGGTTAGCAAACTGGCAGGACAAATTCACATCTGCCTGCAAAACACTGTATAGACGTATCTTTTATTAGAGCAGATAATAGAGGTGCCATTATGAGAGACTAGATTAGACAGGAGATTCTATTCCCCACTGTGGCTGTCCCTTCGCACAGAGCCTGATCCAGTGGGAATTCAGCCAGCACTGAATCCTGTTGGCTTCAGCTGATATTTTCTAGTTCATTAAGCTTGTCTCGCTATTTCTCTCTCCTACAATACCTTCCTGTTCAACAAATTCTTTGGGATATGCCATGTAGTACTGGAATTTTTGTTCGAAAACCAAAATATGAGGGACTTTTTATAAACTTTCTATTTTTGGAAATGGGCTTCTATAAAGAAGCATAATTTACTTGGCATTGGTTCTGAATATTAAATCAGCAGATGTGGTCATCAATCAATAAATTGCAGATTACATAGCTGACATTTCATCTATTTTTTTAGCATTATGGAATCAGTGTTGCTGTTTCATAAAGCCTAGGTCAAGTTTGTACATTTGTAATGTTTCCAACTTGTTTGAGCAGGTGTGCTCCTGTCTCTGTTGGGTGGTTTGGCAAAATACCTCGCATTTGCAAATTTGCAACAGATGTCCTAGTTTTGAAGCATATGTATTATATAGTCTATAAACCGCATGAAATAAAATTATCAGGACATGACAAATTTATGAACTGACTTGCTGAAATTTCGACTATTGCAAAATCCGCTATTGCTTCTCTGCTGTTGGACATTCTGCTGCACTCAGATTATAAGACACATATAAAACAATACCATTGCTGTGCTGTTGCTTTTTCCACAGGTATAAGTAGGCATTTGCTAAAAATGGCAATGTACCAGCAGACATCAGAACCCAAATTTGTCTTCATGTGAGCTAAATGGATGATTCTGGTAAAACAATGGTACATCTTTCCTTCCTCCCTCTACTTGAAGTGACTTGGAAACTATTCCAAGTAAATTGGAAAACGCCAGATTTTTCTCCCGCTTTATTTTTATTTATGTTGTAAATGCTTTGTGTGTTGGTTCTGTCATCATCCAGCTAATACCGGACACAAGACGCCAAAACGCCACAGGCCGTTCTCACAGTATTTGCTGCCCAGATTTTCAGACCCAGAAGGTTTGAATAGTCAAGCTGGATCCTGGAAGCTATTCAGACTTTCCTTTTTTTTTTTTTTTCCCCCACCTTCTTTTTTTTTTTCTTTTTTTTTCAGTTTAAACTGAATTGCAGCTTTTGAGATTTACCCACCACTAGTTTAATCCACATTTTGTTTTGTCTTGTTGTATTGTGTGGACTGTGAATATACAACTCATTTGAGCCCCAGATGGAATAATGAATTTTAAATATCCCATAAAAGTGTTTAGCACTAAAGGCTACATAACAAGGTTCTGGTATTTGCCTTCATTTTAAAAGACTGGTGAACTATGCAATTAACAGCTGCATATGCAGCCTTTTAGCATGAATGTAACATACAAAATCTTAATCATATTGTATTATATATAATATATGCTTTAATCCATACATACAATGTTTGGATTTCCTTTACATTCAAAACATTAAATGTAGTTTTCAATGTAAGTTTAGAATGCGACCTTAGTACACATTAATCCCCCGAAAAACCTAGTCTCCCACCTCTTACTCACAATTAAATAAATATTTGATGATAAATATTAAATGAAAATAAACTATCTAACAGTTAATGCATTAAATGCATTTCTTCCATCTCATTCAGTGAGCATATCAGATCTAGCTAAACCTCAATTTCATAAAATGTCAATTTTTCACTGTCAAAATTCAATTTACTGGTAAAAGGACAAAACATTTAGAAACAAGCTACTCTTATCTTTTCTTACAATAGTGTTCCCAACTTAATAATTGGATTTTATCATTGCTTATCACTGTGTGAGGGAAGAAAAACTACTATGAGAAAAAAGAAAATAAAAACTAGTCTATACTTCAGGCTAGAATATTATCACACATATTTTAACTTCCAGCCAAGTTATCTGAACTACTCATTATTTAGCAAACGACGAGGCACTTTCAAATGCATTAAATCACTGAGAGCAGTGACATGCTCCATATACCTTACTGTGGAGCCTGTAGCAAAAATATAAGTTACTTCCAGAACTCCTCTGGCACAGAAAGAGAGGAGAATGTTCCATGGGGCTCCTCTTCCCCGTTGCAGCTTTTCCCTGGGCTCCAGGGAGGCTGTTTTTGGCTGGCCGGCCGACTGCCCGTGACCGCTGCGCAGGACGGCGCAAGGAGAGCAGAGCAGCTCCGCTGCTGCCAGCCGTCACGCCAGGGGAGCCTCTTGAGTCCCGCCAGCACGGCTCTTCCCACGGCTGATGGTGATTTTGCTCATCAGAGCCGGGGCTGCACAACAGATTTCACCTCTCCGGCTGCTGAGAGATGACAGATGAAGCTGGCTATACTCATGTCACACAGCATCTGGTTTATGAGCTGTTGAATTTCATATTTCTGCTTCAGCATTTAGGTGATGTCTGATTATGAGAAGAGACCTAAGAATCAGGCCTAAATCGCATTTTGTTAGTTGACCATTACTCTGCCCACAAACCCCATCTACAGTGTATTCACTTTTCTGTAAACTAAGTGTAGTCTGTGCTGAAGAGGTGATGTGGAATAGTATTTGTGGATTTCTTAGAATTTAAAAGATTTTTACTTTCGTAAACAACAAGAAGTCATTGCCACCTTTCACATATAGGAAAAGAGATAGTCAGAGAAGAACTTCAGCTGAGAAATAAGGAATAATGCTTACTATATCTCATTCCTAAAAGATTAAGCCAGGTCCGTTTGAGATCGTCAGTGACGGAGAAGCTAATTATTCTTTTTTCCAAAATGATTTGACAATGTCCGTCCCATTGCAGACGCTTTTTTTTCCTGTTAACATGATTTCATTGAATGTATCTGCTTTACCTTGAATGAAGGTTAGGTCTAAGACATGTTCCAGAAACAATGCCAATATTGGAAAAATCTTTCCAGTAACCAAACAAAATTCTCCCCTTGAATTTTCTAATAGTAGCAATAGTAAGAGACTATCAAACTGTATTAATCCAGGCTAGGCCATATGAATACAGGTTCAATGACATTATTTGATGCATAAAAAATTTCATTTACTCTGAAATGATGCCATTAAACAAGTAATTCAAAGACCAGAATAAAGCACTTTTAACAAATTTAAAATCTACTTCAAGCCTACAAAAGTAATTCTTGTGTATTTTCTGTAAGGTTGGAGATATTTGAACTATTATAGTTATTATTGATTTATTTGACGAATTAAGTAGGTGTGAATTTCAATTTACTGATGCTTTCTTATACCCTATGAAAATTACATTCTGAAGGTTTTTGTATATACATACATGTAAAATAAAAGTGTTCCTAGATACAGAGGAACTGTGGAATGTTTCTTTGGGAACTCAAAAGGAATTAAAAAAATCCTGTTAAGCACAACTGAGCTCCCCAAGAGAGAAAAATTCCCATTGACCTGAATAAGATTCGGGATCCCCTTCACAGGTAACCTTGTACAAGGTGCCTCAGAGCAGCAGAGATATAGACCACTGTGATACATTTTACAGGAGAGAAACAGGTTTTGTCTACCAGTAACACTAAGATCTCTGCAAAGCAATGGTGTAGCTCTCTCCGCACTGCAGTTTCACTGCTCATGTAAAGGAAGAAAGCAGAGTGACATATGCCACACCACATCACCTACCGGGGAGCAGAGTACGCGTGGCCTCTGCGTGTGTGCGCACACTCAAAGTAGATGGAGATTCCTGCTCAATGAGTGGCAAGACTCCTACTGAATTCGTCATTGCAGGTTCAGAACCACACAGCAGAAATTAAATAACTTCCCAACAGTTTGTCTACAAGATCCCAGTTAAATGTCTGAAACAGAAGCCAATCTTCTTCCTTCCTCAGACACTTACGGGGCCACAAGGGACCCACCAAATAAGTTCACTGAAGGCCAGATAGTCGTCTTCTACATTTAGCAATGATATCTGTGATTTCCTGCGTTGTCCCTGCGATGCTGCGGTGGCAAGGCAACGAATACAACTTGTGTTTTATTGTAGACTTCCAGAGCAGCAAACGACTCAAGAAATTAAGTGTGTTTGGAAATAGATATCTTAAAAGATGAAGCCTTGGGTTAGCTCATATATTCCGGTGTTTTGGAATCAGTCTGTCCTAAACTGACTGCTATAGCAGATTTCAAAAAAGCAACCACAAAGTAACTTCAAACCTGAATTGACTGGAGTTGACTGGAGAAAATACAGTTAATTGGTAAGGAGTTATTAGTATAAAATTGGGTATCTCCAATTTAATAGTGATGCGCAGAAAGTCAACTCATCATAAAAGTAAAACTTCCATCAACAAACAATCCCCAAATCATGAAGTTCACTGACACATCAAAACCACTGACAATATTATTGAAGCTTGCCTTTCAAAATCTGTCAAAGCAATAGCAATTTATTGCTAAAACAATATTTTTCAGGAAAGAATAAAATATTTTTTTTTTCCTTCACAATAACGTTTTCAAGAACAATGCTATAAAGACTGCAAGATTTTGAGAGCGAGTTAAGACTGACAAGTCCAGACTGAAGTTTTCTATTTATTGTATAACTCTGCTTATTACTCTTTCTAACATCTACCTTGTATGAAGACAAATATTCTGCTTCTAGCAACCATCATACAGTTAGTCGGTTTAGCTCAAAAGGGAAATACAAAAAAATGCTGATACTGAATAGAGAACAAATTAACAGGGACATAAAAAACTATCCCAAACAAGCCTAAAAGACTGTAAAGGTGTCTATAAAGTTCAGTGTGGAGTTCCTCATTTATCCATGCCCAGTGTACAGCCAAAAAAGCTCAGTTTATTGGCTTTTTAGTACCTAAGCTACTATGGTTCCATGTGAGCCAAATTATGCTCCTATTATATTTTGTCAACACAGGGATGTGATTGAAATTAAATAAACCATTCTACTGATGCAAACAAAATAAATTATTAATTAATTATCATCACCATTTTTATTATTAAAGAAAGGGGGGAAATCCTTACACACTCCTTGCACTGAACTGGACTGTGCATGAAGTTCCTATGTATCCAGATTTTGTAGATAATCATAGTAAAATATGTCCTTTACTCTAAGACCCATAAAAGCTAAGTTTAAAATGGGAATCAAAAGATAAATACATACAGGACTCCAGGGAAACAAAAATTTCTGATGGACATAGTAGGCTAAGAAACAACCAACTACTTTATCAATAAATTGCAGCTGTCATGACAAAGGAGAAATTTTAGGAAGAATATTCACAAATCCCTACAGATATTTCTATTATCTGTCACATATCTGGGAAAGCTGAAATCTAGCAAGTGAATAATATCCACTCTTAGGGGATGACTAGGTGGATTCTGTTGTTACACCTCTTAAAAGTATGTTTTAACAAAGAGCTTAAAATAATATCAAGTTTGCATTTATTATAATCTAAAAACTTATTTGCATTTATTATAGGTAAAACATGAACAGCTACTGAAGTTATGTTGGCTTGTTGAATGTAAGTAACTCATAACTTGACAGATTGTTGGAGGACAGTCTGTAAAGTGCTTTGAAGATGAAAACAAACACAAACAGTATGTTTGGTAAACTAGAAGTAAGAAACAAACCAAAGTTAATATGGTCAAAGTGACACGCTAGGAAAATCAATAGCTACAACATGGATGGTATAACAACATGTGCCTGTGTTTGCAGTACATTCTTTTGAAACCTTAGAAAGTTTTCTTATTGGATACTCGTCAGCTACCACTAACATTGGTGATTCTATCTTGTCCAAATTACAGTGTACTTTAATGTAAGGATGCGCATATTTTGACATGTAAATAAATTCATTGCATTGTTGATCTTTGAAAATATTAAAACTGTTTTCCTTTCCTATATTGTTAAAGCTATAAAAAATGACTTCAGCAAAAAAAAGAATTTAATCAAGTCTAGGACATTAAGGAGGCTGTCATTTTCCTGAAACTTACAGACAAGAATAAGTTTCTCTGTGATTTCCAGTGAAACAGCCAAATTTCTTATATTCTTATACAATTAACAACTGCAAGTGGAAAAAATACACTAAAATTCTAATTAAAAAATCAAATTTTCAAATGAGCACTTGGAGAAGCGAACTACAGAAACTTAATAATTATTCCACAACAAAGACTCAGGAAGAGAGAGTCAACATTTGTCTTGCAAAATACAATTAGTGGCAGTCATAAAGGAAGAGCAAACATCAAGAATGCACTGCAAAATATGTGTTAGTGTCATGGTTTAGCCGGCAACTAAGCACCACGCAGCCACTCACTTGCCTTCCCCCATACCTCGCAAGGGGGATGGGGGAGACAATTGGGAAAAAAACTCATGAGGTGAGATAAAAACAGTTTAATAGGACAGCAAAATAAGAGAAAATAATAATACTGATAAAGGAATATACAAAAAACAAGTGATGCACAATGCAACAATTGCTCACCATCCAGTGATCAATAACTTGTCCCCAAGCAGTGATTCCCACCCTCTGGACAACTCCAGTTTTGTATACTGAGCACGATGTTATACGATAGGGAATATCCCTTTGGCCAGTCTGGGTCAGCTGTCCTGGCTGTGCCCCCTCCCAGCTTCTTGTGCACCTCCCCGCTGGCAGAGCATGGGAAGCTGAAAAGTCCTTGACTTCACATAAGCACTACAACTGCTTAGCAACAACTAAAAACATCAGTGTGTTATCAACATTATTCTCATATTAAATCCAAAACACAGCACTATACCAGCTACTAGGAAGAAAATTAACTCTATTCCGGATGAAACCAGGACATTTGGTTCTGAAAATGTTGAAAGTGACAAAATAATTTTGCTTATTTTGAATATCTGACTTGAAAGATCATACTACTGTATGACTGTCACATGAAACAGTTGAGCACATTTTCTTTCAATAGCTTTATTCAAAACATAAGGTAGTAGTCCTTTTCTTGGTGTGGTGGTGCATTCTTTCACCCCCTTTTTCTGCTGGATCGCTCTACAATTTTGGGTACTCCCACCAGATCTTGGCCTTTGTCTTTGTGCAATGAGCTGGGCAGTTAAGCGCCCCTTGACTGTACCAGGAGCTCTTGCATGGCCAAGGTGGGGTACGAGAAAGTGCCAAACCGAATCACAAGGTGGAGAACAAGAGTGTGCCGACCTGAATTGTGGCCGGGATGGAAATTTATTGATGACTAAAGCCAATTATCTTGCAACCCTATAAACAGCGGTCCCAAATGAGGCCCTTTGAGCTCTCCTGGACTGCAGTGGACTGTGCCCAGCATCTCCCTCTGAGTAGGATGACGCTCAGAGCTCACAGGCTCTCAAGTTTGCAAAAGTCTGGAGGTACATTGCCAAAAACCGCCGATGGGACCTGGGCTGACATTCTTCACTCCTTGAGGCTCAACCCTTGTCCACTGAAAAATGCTGAAGCATTCAATGTGAACATTTCACTGAACTCAAGGGAAATTTTTAACAGGTATACATTTTGTACATTTACATAGGTATTGTGTCTGTATGTATGCGTGCGAATTGATTTAATCACTTTGTAAATGTTGAATTAGTCAATGATTGAGTGTTGCTAAAAATCTCATGATTCACCTTAAAACTGTGAATGAACTCTAGACGTAAACTGTTGACCAAGTCTGGGACTAGGATTGGATCCAGCCGCCCCTAGACTCCTCTCTGAGAAGGAGTCTAGAAAGCAAGGGTGTCCTTTCTGAATCTCATGACTCAACAGCAGGGTTTTCCTTACCCTTTGTGTCCCTTCACTCTGCAAAGTCAATTCTGTCTCAATTTTCCCTGATATACTTCTTCCATGCAGTAATAGAGGGAACCTTGCCATTTTTGAATCTTTAACTACGTCGCTGCTTTGATCAGAAAAAATTCTGTTGAATCGCTTTGTTAATTGACTGATAATTAAGTGCTATTAAATATCACAATCTAATCCTGCGATTTGCCAAAAAGGCATAAATAAATTCTAAACTGCTGCTAGACCAAATTGTGTAAAGTCACTCATTCGTGACACTTGGTATTTTGCTGAAGAATCATTGTTCATGCTTTAGAGCTTGAGGAAATCTCAATGAGGAATCTCATATAAAGGTAAACATACAAACAAACTCCAAATATTGGATTCAACACATTTTTCAATGTCAACTCCTGCAAATGAATGTGAGACCTGGGTTTCTGGATGCCAACACAGGCATGATTCCTACTATTGCTATGGTACTGTGCATCAACTGCTGGTCTTTCAAATTCTCTGGAAGAGAGAACTTAATAATTTATGGCTCTTTTAAGTCATTTATCTTTTTATTAAGCACTGCAAATTAAAGTATCTCACAATAGATATAAAATAATCTGTCAATAACAGCATAATAATAATTTTGTGTCAATTGCAAGTGAGAATTCTTCAGGAGACATTATCAAAGGCAATGCTTTTTCCTTATAATACTCCCATTACTGTAGGTAGGCAAATCGTTATATGTGTAAAGTGACCATTTACTCCTGGAAAGTATGAAGACAATTGTGTTTTAGACATATCTTTTAACTACCTATTGATGGAAAATTTGAAAACAAATAGAAGCCACTTCTCCTAGTCATGAAACTTATCAATAATATATTCTCACTCAGCACAAAATATGTCAGTGTATTTTAACTGTTGCTGTACAATTCCATGACAGGTTAAGACAGGATGAAAGTAGAGAAAACATTTTATTTAAATGACAAAACCATATTACCAGATATTCCTAAAACAATATCATCTCCTATTTAAAGATACTGGTTTTCTGTTGTTAGTTCCCAATGTACGCTGAGTTTACTCCCAATGGGCTTTTGAAAAACAGAGAACAGAATGTGTACATTCTGCCAGAGGCACCGAATTTCTTGCAATGTCTGACAATTTCCCAAGATATTTTTGCCAATACTGAACATCTCAAAGCTTTGTTCAGTTACTGACATGGCAAGAATGACACATGTAGATATAGATGCACATCTGTAGATATAGATATAGATATGCATCTATAGATACAGATGTGCATCCAGATATAGATGCACATCCTACAGATGCACGTCCAGTGTGATACAATTTTTATGTACAGAAACGTTTTGGTAGTGTTTGCAAATAGATGGCACTAATTGACTTACATGTATCCATCTACCAGGTACCGAAGTCACATTCCCAAATAGTTGCCCTTTGTAGCTTTTACTGCCTTTAGGTTGAGATTTGATTGCAGCAGCAGGAACAACAGCAGATTGTCAAACTGTAATCATATTTTTCAGCAGTGTGCATCACTTATTAACTGTTATTTGATTTCCCTCTGGCACCCACAGCTCCAACAAATGTTATCTTCTTGTTCAGTTTTGTCAAGATCACAAACCTGGCAACAAGTGCTGTAGCTGATTCTCACCAAATAAACAAACCCTTGAACTGTGTTGTAACTGCTCAGGTGCAGCAAGTGTCCCATCCTACGTTAGAACGCCAAGCTCAGACACTGGAATGGCTGAAAGAACCTGTCCTGTTGATTGTGAACCACTCAAAGGGGAAAAAGAAAATCCTAATCTGTGAATTGCAACAGAATATGCAGTTATATCACGTCTTTTGCTGCACATCACAAAAGCGAAAGCTTTCCTTTCTCCTAGGACGACAAGGGGCTTTACTTGATACCTTCTAGTGGAGGGTGGGAGTTTGCTTGTTGCATTTTGTTTTGAAGAAGAAATGTATGATCCTATATTAGTGCAATTGTATTGGCTTGGAAATATTTCATTTATTCTTGGATAATGTCCAAAATCTGTTAATTACCTGCCTTTGCTTTTTCTCATTAGTGTACAGGAATGAAAGGTAGATTGATAACCTAGAGAGACAGATAAGATTTGCAAATGTAACTAATATTCCATTAACTAAGTTTCTGGACTGATGATATAAAATTAAAATGAAAATGACTTTCAGGGGATAAAAGTTTTTCAGACTGAATCACCTAAAAACAAATCATGTTTAGAAAACTTGGCCTTCCAAGTGAATTGAATAAATCGAGAAATACCTTATTGAATTGATTTGGCTTGTTTTTTTACTCGGAAAATGCCTCAGAAAAGGTTTCTCTTTCATTGAAGTCTCTTTATTGGTTAAATTTATTATGATTTTTTTGCTAGCTTTTTTTGAATCTAGTGATGTATTCAGGAGTAGTTCAATATTAATATTCATTATTCAATATATTTTAATTAAAAATATTGAATAATTTGGTATAAATTATTTGAAGAACATGGAATAGTTTATTTTCGCTGACAAGATGGATCCTCTATCCAGGTAATGGTCTGTAAAAAGGTTTTGAATTTAAAATTGTCTGAGGAAAAGGACTAAAGATATAGTCATACTGTCATATCCTTTCCTCTTTAAGACATGCAGGAACTAGCTGGCACCTAGCTTATAAGAAAGAAACTAACACTGAATTTGAGAAGATTTGTGTTGAAACACGCGTAAAAATAATGTTCTGAATAACTGAAACCCTTCCTAGGGATATTCCTAAAGGACCCACATGAAATCTTTTTTATAAAGTGATTCCTTAACTGATTCCAAGACTAAGCATTCTCAAGTATTTTTCCATAAATAAAATTTGGAAGCAACTGTTTGGTTTTGGGTTGGTTTTTTTTTTTCCCCCACATAAATTATAGACTTCTTGAACTCCTATGCATTATTCCCTCCCTCTCCCCGTCTCCTCCCTTCCACCCACTGCCCTGCCACCCCCCCTAAAAATAGTGGAAGCCAACATGCTTTGCTGTATGAAAAGAAGTGGGGTTCAGGCTCCATTTGCTGCCATGAGTAAAACTTCAGAAATACCACAAAAATCCCAATAAGGATTATATTAAAATTATATCATCTTTTCCTGAAGAATTCTTCATGTACTTTCTACATACAATAGAAAGAAAACCACTAAAAACCTCATCAATTCAAATATATTCAAAGACAATCCCCTGTCTTGAACCTCAGATTTAGGTACACGTAAGCAGAGATTCCTGTTGTGTAGTTTTTGTTGTTATTACTTTTTGTTTTCTTGCAGCGGGAAATTAAAATATATAACAAAAGATGACAAAATATAAATAATAGTATGATGGGGAAATTGCAGCAGAAATTTTCTCACTGAAAGCTGCAGACTTAGGTTAAAGAAGATATTTGTGAATACATGTCAAATCCTTTATATTGGCTTTGAAGCTATTTTTTTGTACTAATACATTGCAATACCACATCTTCCAACACAGAAGGCTGCAGTGGTGACTGAAAATCATGATGCAGATGCTATCAAGTTTTCAGTCAATATTTAATAACCGTAATAGGAGTAGCATATTACCTAAAATAGTTGCATGACACTTATTATAATGTTATCTGAATGTCTCACATTCAATGTATTTGAATTTATGACAGCTATTGGGGAAGAAAGTCATTGTCTGTAACCATAAGTGAGAAATGGCTTCCAAGGCTGCCCCAAGGAGGATATATCAGGACCCTTAATAAAAATATAAAACCGTAACTAGGCAGTGATTAATGATTTTTTTTATGTTCCCATCCAGGAGTGTCTAAGCGTGGAATGAGGAGATTGGAGACTATCTTTTAAGGCACTGTCCCTTGCAGTAAAATAAATAACAAAAGGGTTAACTCCAACAAGGGTCAGCCCAGTGTTTCAGTCAAAGAACTCGTGGATAACTTTTCTAATTCTGGTAAGGGATGTACACAAAGCACCACATTTTCTTAGCACTTTTAAGGCAATTAAGAAATCAATGATTGTATCAGAAAGTCTCCTGCCATAGAGTTAACCTTACAGCTGCACCAAACTTTCAAAAGGGATTCAAAGCAACCACACGTAGGGGAGGCTTTGTTTAAGTCCTCTCTGTTCTTAAAAATAGATCTGAGGTACTGTGCTTTCTGTGTCCCCGTATTGGGGCCAAGAAAAAAGCAGACAGAGCCTTCGTAATATCAGACTACTCTATGTCTCTTTCCTTCTTTGTCTCCTCTTTTTTATCTTTAACTGTTTGAGGAGTGAAGAAAGAAAATCATAAAAGCAAGGAAAGTGTTCTTATCCTTTAAAGCCCGGTGACGAACACATGAGTTGTACCCGCAGTTATCAGAGAGACTCTTATTTTTATCATAATTTTTCACCCCTTTTATTTAGATGGGACATAAACTGATTATAAAACTACAGTTGTGGGACAAATTTTAAAGTATGTATAAGATTAGTGCCTATTTAAATTAGGTATGGAGTTTGCTGCATATCCAGTAAAGTTTTAAAAATCAGCGGATTGTACTTGCTCTTCCACAGCTCCAAAACACACCTCCAAATTGATAACTACCATATTAATTCAGAGTCTTACTACAGAATGGAAAGGACCTTCTCTTAAATAGGATGAGCTGTTTCCAGTAGCGAGAGCAATTGGGGCTAGTAGCCGTACCCCATTCAAGAGATTCAGAGGACTCTGGTGTCTGAGAGATAGCAAGATCACTCTTCAGTCTTCAACAGCAAGTAATACCTTTTATGGTAAGGAAAAAGCAAAGTCAGGAAAGAAGTAAAAATTTTCCTTATTACATTTCTCACACAAAAATTGCCAACTCTCTCTCCTGATCAACCCAAGAAAGCAATAAAACAATATCCTGAAGTTCAGCACCTACTATCTCTCTGATCGTATTTCCTAAATATTTTCCTGAGGTAAGGTAATTTATTCTGCTTATGGTACTGTTCTACATACATCTTAATTAAAATGCGCCATAAATAGAGCAAACTACTTCAAGTGAAAACTCACTCTAGTGCAAAGGAGTATATAAATGACACGCCCAGTGTCAACGTGGAGGCTCAAGTTTAAACCTGAATCCCGACTCTTCAGCGCTCAGTGTTGTGAGCTCATATGAGCATGCTGAACTCATGACACGTACCCATTTAGGGTTGGCCAACCCAGAGGAAAACTCATAGTCCAGGTGTGGCAGAGAAGGGAGAGTGACTTGCTTGAGCATATATGATTTCTGCAAGCACCTGGTAAGAGGGATAGAGTGCCTCTTGCTCGTAATTCAAGGCAGTGATCTCACCCTCATTACTTCAGTTCAAAAGCAGTCCCTGTGTGAGGTCAACCATGCTGGGTGAAGCACGAGTGCTTGCAAGTTAGAAATAAAACTGTGTGCAATAGTGGGGACAAGGGGTCAGCAGGGCACGCTGCTCAAGTGAAGCATGGATACAATTAAAGAAAATAGGTGAGCTAGAGCAGATACTTAATTTGAATATATAAATACCTCAGGCCCACACTGAGGTACAGATGGCAGAGATAGCATAGTCGTGCTCCCTATGCTGCAGGGGTCAGAATAGACGCCTATAAAATGTACCTCTGTGACTGACTCGGAATCGCTTAGGCTGTTTTTCACATGCAGAAAATGGAATGACACCCTACTTCCTTGGTTTTAACTCCCTTGCAGAAGAGCAAGCTTCTCTACTGTTCTGCTAGTAAGAAAAGTAAATATCTACAGAAAAAACTCTTTGCTTGACATGTTTTTATTCCAGCTGAAAATATTTGGTTTCTTAGTATCTGGAAAGGAGACCTGACCATATAATTTTGTTACTCTGCATTTTGAGGAACCACTGTGTGTGAACACTGTATTTCATTTCTTCTAGACAAATACCATTCTGCCAGTACTTTTTAATTTCATTTTTACTGCTACTACATTGTGTTTTGATGCTACAAACGTTGCTCCTTTCTTTCTTCAAGTTAAATGACTTTTGTAGCAGCACGTTTCCTAGACACAGGTATCTGAAGAGAAACAGCTGATCATTTGTAATCCTTGCCTATTTCTATATTGTCAACCCAAAGGCAGTATGACTTTACTTTCTAAACGCTTCTTTTTCCTCTGCACTGAAGGTAGTATCTTCTAAGCAACACAGCTACATTTTGTGCGTCTATAAAGCTCCCTGTGTGTTGATATACACATTGTTCATGGTAAAAACAGTGAGTGTGGCATCTCAAAAGAGTTTCTTTTGCATCTGTCACAGAAAGAATAATAAATCTTACTGTTCAGTCAAAAAAAGACAGCAGGTTTCATCTTGAAACCTAGCACTGATTCTTTTTCAGATTATATGGAATATACATCCACTTGTCTCTTGGCTTTACAAATATTATATGAGACCATTTTGGGCTGGCACTAGGTAGAATGACACCTACTGAATCAGGACAGATGACAATTGCTCTTATATTGGAAATCTGAAATACCACCCAATATTTTCCCATAGTATCAGTAGGCTGACAGTCTGACTGGTCCTTCGGAGCTCCAGCGTCTAATCAGACAGTCCTGGCACATCTGTTTTCATTCACTTGAGCAATTGATGAAAGACCCTAATCCAGGTTTCCAGAACTGTCGTTTTTCTTGAAATATCTTCCAGTTTGGATTTTCACAAGGAGAGAGATCTTGACAAAACATTTGGTCAGTCAGACATGCACTACATGTGCTTATAGGAAGCTGTTCCTCATAAACTTATTTTCTCTATTTGGCACTTCCAGTTTCTCAATTTATTAACAGAAGTCTCTACACACTATCTTCAAAGGGAATGGCTGGGTTCTGCTTTACGCTGGTAAAGCTTTCTGGTTCCACACAGGAAGCTGGATGATGCCTTCTTTTTCACAGCTGCTAAAGCTTTTATAAGCCATAGTTTAAGTATTACATAGAAGTTTAACTAAGTAAAATATCCTTCATATCTGTCTTTAAAGTATCATGTATATGCTTTATCTGGATTTCTTAAAAAATAGAATGGATCAAATTCTTACAGCTTTAGCCTTAAAAAAAAAAAGTAAAAAAAGTTCCTGCTCCTTCAAGACCTATTTGCATATTTTATAATAATCTTCCTATGAAACATTCCCCAGATAACACACACAATAGTCTTCTGGACATGTACCAGAAACTACAGTGACTGTTCCTCCTGTGGTTGCCCTAACTCATGTTTGAGAGAGTTGTTCTCTGCCTGTGAATCCCAGCGAATTCTCGTTGCAGTGGATCCCTAGGTATTTGCTGCCATGTAAAACAGCGTCGGTAACAGAAACCGAGTGCGCCTACAGCTGTCTAGTCTTTGCTCCAGTGACTGCGGAGTTGTCCCAAGAGACAAGAGGGATTTACTGAGATTTACCATACTGCTGGAGAGGGCTACACACAGCGTGTTATTGAGTAGGATGGGACTTTGCAGTGTCTTAAAATAAAGTCTGATCTGCATTTTTTTCAGAAAAAAGAAAGATCAAGCTTCTGGGCACTGAAGGGTTCAGACCTCTGCATACCAGAGACTTTGCTCCCTATTTATAGTACCTAGCTGCTGGCAAGCAACAAGACTTAGAGGACACCTCTGTCCTCAGCCCTCCTAGGCTACTTTAGATGGAACTATCCTGCAAGTATAGGCACGTAACCAGAGTGATTTACTTGAGGAGGGGGAAGGAATGTGATGGACAGACACCCACAATGCTTGACAGAGATACAAGTCAGCGAACAGAGGAATCCTTTTGGAAATTCTGTTTTCTGTGTCTAGCTGACACTGAATTTATCCTTCATACTGGCAGAGTTACACAAGAAAGTATTCACAGCCCTATTCAGCCTAAATTCAACTGACACCAATGCCAAGAGTTTCTTACTGTACTTCAGATATGAATTAAATTCTACATACTCATTTTTTAAATATTTAAAATTTTCCATAAAATGTGACTCCAGGAGTTGATATGTTACCTTTATGCCTAATAGACGAGTAAATGACAGACACACTGCTGTAGAAGTATTGCTACTCTGTATTCTCTTAGCCACTGGAAATCTTGGTTTTTATTAAAGACTTGGGTAATGGCAATGCCAGAACTAGCCTACAGCGATACTATATATATGGAATCATATATATAACCCCACTATCAAGAAGTAGTGTGCGTGTGTGCTAGGACTAAGAGCTCCTTTCCAGTACTGCAGAATTCACACATTGTTTCCTGATCCATCTGCTTTTTCCGTGAAAAATAATTAATGCACTCATTCACTTTCTTTAGGTCATTCATCAGTGTATCACTAGCAAATGATTGGTCAATACCAAAACTGCCTCTGAAAAAGTCACCAGTGTCAAAAATAACACTCTTGCTATTACTTTGCCAAATTCAGACAAGGCATGTTTATGCTTAGTCTAATCTTCTACATTTAATTCAACAGCAAGCGCAAGGAACTAGAAATAAAATTTCATGGTATTATGGAAATTTGTCTAATTTATCATACAAAGCGAGACACCCAGTGTGCAGAAAAGTGGTAAATATTTAAATGGTATAGAATGGTTTTGAACCTGATTAGCAGAATTGCACTTCCTGACATTCCATACACTTTTATGTGAGGAGTACCACAGGCTGTGCTGTGACATAATCCTAATTTTTATTTAGGGTTTTATATTCCTTCTATTGATTGACTAATCCTAGAAATGAACCTATTGTTTATTTGCCAGGTACAGAAAGAAACCTAAGAATGCTTTCGGTAATGGGATTACACTTTCAGAAAACCCTGAATTAGTATTCTATGATGTGATATATTTATGTTTTTTTCATATTTTCAGAAATAGTTATTTCTGTACACGGGGATTAAAGAACTCTTTTTTAATTACAACTAGTATACTTTTTTATTCTCATCTAATCAGTTCCATGTTTCCACTGGAGCACAAAAGCTACCACTGTCCAGTGCAGACGTAGTTCAATAAGGGCCTGATCAATTCATGGCTGATTATTGGATAATTAATTACAGGAAAATTTAAAAATTAGTTATTATATTAAATATAAAATTTTTCTGCTAGGGTTCCATACAAAATGGAATTTCATAAACTTTATGACAATCCAGGTCTGCTGCTTAAACTCTTACGTTGGGGTATCTTTTCAGCTAATAGTAAACACTTGTATATTTTCCGCTAACTTTGGTTTTGCTCTTGCGATTACATTGACTACTGTATCTTCAATAATCCAGTTCATTATGTCCACTAAAGCTTGAAACCAGCAAAGCCATTAAGAGCATACCTAAAGTTCAAAATGTGTTATTTCTAACAAGACATTTTAGGCATTTTATAAATAACACCGTTGAACAAAGTCTTTACTTTGTTCTATATGAGTGCTAATACACTGCCCCACTGTTCTCATTTTCAGGATTTTTATCTAAATATCACTTTGAAGAAATGTGAGCTTTTCCTTGAAGTACCTTGCACTGGATTACTGCAAGTGATTTTCATTGTAATATAATGTCCTCAGTGAGAGAGAACAACAAAAACATGATTTTTTTTGAAATTGTGTCTCAGAGCTGGCAACCAATAAGTCTTCTTTGAAAATGGAACAGAGTGCTACAAAGATAGCTCTATTCAAAGACAGATAAAAGGACTATTCTTTTACTCCATTCAAGAAAACAAAGTAGAGTGAACTACAGCTCCAGTAAGACCATTTTTCTCTGAAGTTAAACAGTCCCAGTCTTCTACACGAAGACAGTTTCAAGTTGCCAAATAAAAATTGCTTTCTTTTTCTTTGATTATTAAAGAAGAATCAAATTACAGATGTTCTTCAGTTTGTTATACAAAGTTTAGATGGATGCTATTTGAAAAACTTCCTCCTTTTTACCCCCGAAAGGCAAAGGAAGAGCTTTCAACTAAATAAAATAGGTTGCCTTTTAACATTGATTATGCACAACTGAGAATAATTGTTTAAGTCTGTCATTTGTTTAGAGAAAACTTTCTGAAAGTTAAAATATTCACTATCAGGTCAACTTCATGCAGAACAAACATCTATTCATTAATTCATGCTTTTCCTGGATGAAAGTACATAAAGAGCATGCTTTGGTATGATTAAGTCATCCCTGAGACTGAAATATTGTGCTGGTAGTCAAATGCATACATTTGTCCATCTTGGAAAGACAATCGTAAAAACTCTTTTTAGTGTTAGGAAAAAAAAATAACTTGAGAGTGAAACTTGCATATGAGTCTTATTTTTCTAGACTGTGAAGGAGATTTCGAGAAATCAAAGTGGATAAAAGAAAAAAACTAGAATCTGATAAGAAGGTACAATAAGATTATCCAAAGCTATGTTTTGGTGTAAACAGGAAATTAATTTTTAATATTAAAAGTTCTGCTATATTCTGAATGACAGAAGAAAATAGGAAGGAATGTTTTTGAATAAATACATTCCATACTTCATACAGGTAAGTATGATATAATCTGGAAATATATTAATGAAAGATATTAAACTGAAGATTAGTAAAATAGAGAAAAAAAAATATTAATGTTGTACCAATTGAGTTTAAAAAGCTATCTTTTCCTTCCTTTGTCTTTGTTTACAGCTGAAATTGCAGCCTTTCTTCATATCAACTATACGATCTGAAGTTAAGTGCAAAAGCTGACATTATTCTTTATTTCTATATTTAGACCAAAATTTGATAGCAACTGGAATAATTTCAATCTTTGCAAACATACCAGAAAAACAAAAATAACAATCAAAGGCTTTTTTTTTTTTTTTTCTCCTGAAAAGCAAGAAGCATCTTGGATCCATTAAAATAAACAGGAATTTTCCAACTAGATTTACTGGATCCATACTCTTCTGACAGTCTCTGATCTCTGTGCCTCTTCCATCAACATTAGCAATAAAATACTTTGATAGTCCCTGAGTATTGACCTGAACTGCTAGCTTTGCACATTCCACATTGATTCTTGTGCTCTTAAAGGGATATTCTTGTAAACAGAGAGTTCTTGCATTTCTTTCTATCTGCTCACAAGGCTTTCAGATTTGGTAATTCTCTGCAAACACTTTGAATTTTTCTTCAGAGGTGAGGTTTGAAGATAAATATGTAAAATAACATATAAAATAACAGTACAAAATACAGCAATTCATTTCAAAAGAGATATATGAAAGCTGTAGTAAGTTCAGAGAAAAAGAGAAGTGTGAAATGGATTCCATATAAGAAAAATTTGAGTATCCAAAGCTCCTCAGCTTGTAAAGAAAAGATTTAGACGGATATAATCAAGTTCTACAAAATCAGGAAGAGCTAAAATAATCCACTGTTCACGCCTTCTTCTAACAGAAGAAAAAAAGGACCATGAAAAGAAGTTAAGAGCAGTTTCTAAACAAATGCAAGGATGTTTTTTCACAGAACAAATAGCAGCATCCTTGAGGAATCTGCCAAAACGTATCGTAGATGCAACCTGTAGATGCAGATACTTGATCTGTTTTCAGACTTTTCTAGGTGTCTGCTGATGGCCACAGCTGGAGGCAGAACACTGGGCTAGATGGAGTCTCTTTTTGAACCAGTGTGGCTGTTCCTGGGTTCTGTTTGAGGAAACAAGATTGAAAAAAATAGTCAATCTGAGCATACAACAAACCACGTTTATACTTAACTGTACTCCAGACCAGAAGAGTATTTCCCAAATGTTTAATCTGACCATCACTTGCAAATTACCATAGTGTTCTAGGTGTCAGGGGAACAAACCTTTCTGAATATTTCATTTGACCACTTAGGTGATATAGCACCAAACATTTCATACAAGACTTCATTCATTCATTCAAGGCAACATGTTCAAATCAAGCATGAATTTGACAGCTATTCTTGACTTAAGAAGTATACTAGCTTAATATTCCATCTAAAGATGGAATACTCCATTTCCCCGCATTGTATTATTAGACATGACAGTACTCTCTTCTTTCAGCTCTAAGCACCATGATATAGTCACATTACCCTGCTCTTACTGTTTCTCAGAAAATATGTATATGCTAATCAGAAGTGCATCTGATCACAAAGCAGGCATACAGTGTTGTTGATGTGGCCTGTCAATAAGAAATGTGTCAACATCTCAGCCAAGTCCACAGCCCACCCTGCCTTCCATTCTGCCATGGCTAGGTCAGGCGCTGGTACCCAATCTAGCTGCTCTGAAACTTGTTTCTAACTCTGCACCTGTCTGATTAAAATTTGGTTTAAAAGGCACTGAAGATGGGTCCAGTTATTGCACTTGCCTTTTAAATCTTGCATACCAAGCTTGTGTCTATTCTTCCCTTTTTTTTCCTCCTCATTCCCTCAGTATTCTGCCCTCGGTTTAACACTTTATATTTAAAAATTCTTACCTTCTGTCTTCTGTCCACCTTTACCTTTAGTTCTTCTGAAAACACACTTTTTTTTCAAGATTCCTGGTGCTCATTTTTAAAACATGAACTGTGGTGTTATAGCATAAATACGTATGAAAAACCCAAGAAGTAGTGTGTCCAGAAGAGGGCGACCAATACAGTGAAAGGTCTTGAGAGCAAAACTTAAGAGGAGTGGCTGAGGTGAATTAGTTTGTTCAGCTTGGCGAAGAGAAGGCTGAGGGGTGATCTCACAGCAGTCTACAATTTCCTCAAGGGGGATGGTGGAGGGGGAGGTGCTGATCGAGTGGGAAATTAAATTAAAGACTTGAAAATTTCAGCTCAAGAGTTATGATTTGACTAACTGTAAGAACTGGAAAACAGAGTCATATAATAGAAAATGATGAATGGCCTTTGTTATTGGAAAAATATGGCTTCTCCCTATATCAAGAACTGTATTTAACTCTGAAGGTAATTTTATGTTATGGTTCATTTTCATTTCAAATAAATGAAACCCATTAGGTTAAGATGGTTGAGTCACCAACCCTGGAGATATTTAAAAGACATGTAGATGTGGACGTGGTTTAGTGGTGGACTTGGCAGTCCTAGGTTTATGGTTGGACTCGATGATCTTAAGGGTCTTTTCCAATCTAAATGATTCTATGATTCTAAGAAATACTTCTCACGTCTATACAAAAAGTCATGCTGAAAGCATTTAGAATAAAACTGGAGTTTTGAAAAAATGGCAAAATATCTTTTTGACACTTTTTACTGTTAGCAACATTGTAATATGCTGCTTCTTATGTTGTTTAGTAATTTATTCAATAAGCCGTTCCATTTGAAATCAAGATTTTCAGTAGCATATAATAATCAATGTGAATAAAGTATAAGAACATAGCCCTTCATCAGAAAATAAAGACATTGAAGAAATTCACCAAGCCAGACAGTGAAATGCATTTTCCTTTTGTAATCTTATGACAGGCTAAGAACATATGTAGTAATTACTATTTAATGTCCCTCAGGAGAATTTGTTGCTAAAGAAAGTTAAAAAGAAATTAAAGTTGAAAAAAGTTTGCTTATTTAAATCAAAATTATTTGTAGTTGACATGGATATCACTTTCTTTAATATTGAGTCAGAAAATACTCATTTTCAGGTTTCATTAATTCATGAAATTGTTAGTTGCTGTCAGTTTAAGTTGTCAATTAATACATCTTTTGTTTCTTGATAGCCAAGCAGGACTCCCCAGTAAGAGTTAACAACAAAAAGATGTGAATAAGCCTCCTACCCTCATAATTTTAAATGTCCCCATACTTTATAATAAGAATTTGTAAGATATTGCTGTTTAAAAAGATAGATAGCTTTTTTCAAGTTATGTAATTTAACTCAAACAGCTGAAACCTGAACAATCCAATATTTTACATATCAAAAAAAAAAGAAAAATATGTAAAAGTTTTTATTTGCAAATTATAACTCATTTAAAAATAAGATTTACATTTATAAATACTAATATTTAATTTTATAATTTCCTTTAACAACATCAAAAAAGTAACTAGAGGTTGCTAACATTAGATGCAAGTATACGTTCTTCTTAAGTTGTTGCATTAAAATGATACTATTTTCCTATCTTACATGGCACCCAAAATTGTATACTAGTTATTGTGTAAAATGGGTAGTTCTTCTGGATATATTTTACAGGAGCAAAAGAAATTACTTCCAAAAATTTGAAATGTTTTTGCTGCCATGGTTTCTTTGATATCTTTACATGCAGTGAAGGACTGAGCAAAAGTTATAGCCAAGAAATAAGTAAAATATGCCCTAGATAATCCAGACTTCCAATTCTACTGGAAACCAGACAAAATCCAAATAAGACATTGCTGAGAACTTCATGAAATCAAATCAGTTCTTCATCATTCCACCTTTTCCACTTACTAGCTGTGGTGAGTTGACCATGGCTGGGTGCCAGGTGCCCACAAAGCCGCTCTATCACTCCCCCTCCTCAGCTGGACAGGGGAGAGAAAATATAACAAAAGGCTTGTGGGTCGAGATAAGGACAGGGAGGTCACTCACCAATTACCGTGATGGGCAAAACAGACTCGACTTGGGGAAATTAATTTAATTCATTAACAATCAAATCAGGTAATGAGAAATAAAAACTAAATCTTAAAACACTTTCCCCCACCCCTCTGTTCTTCACAGGCTCGATTGCAGTCCTGATTTTCTTTACCTCCTCCTCCACAGCAGCGCAGGGGGACGGGGAATGGGGGTTATGGTGAGTTCATCACACATTGTCTCGGTCGCTCCTTCCTCCTCACTCTCTTCCCCTGCTCCAGCATGGGGTCCTTCCCAAAGGAGACAGTCCTTCATGAACTTCTCCAACATAAGTCCTTCCCACACGCTGCAGCTGTTCATGAACTGCTCCAGCATGGGACCTTTCCACAGGGTGCAGTCCTCCAGGAACAGACTGCTCCAGTGTGGGCTCCTCTCTCCATGGATTCACAGGTCCTGCCAGGAGCCTGCTCCAGCACGGACTTCCCACAGGGTCACAGCCTCGTTTGGGTGCATCCACCTGCTCTGGTGTGGGGTCCTCCATGGGCTGCAGGTGGATATCTGCTCCACCATTAGCCTCCATGGGCTGCAGCGGGACAGCCTGCCTCACCATGGTCTTCACCACAGACTGCAGGGGAATCTCTGCTCCGGTGCCTGGAGCACCTCCTCCCCCTCCTTCTTCACTGACCTTGGTGTCTGCAGAGCTGTTTCTTTCCCATATTCTCACTCCTGTCTTCTGGCTGATGTTGCACAGCAGTTTTTTGCTTCTTCTTAAATATGTTATCCCAGAGGCGCTACCACCATCGCTGATGGGCTTGGCCTTGGCCAGCAGTGGCTCTGTCTTGGAGCCAGCTGGCTTTGGCTCTATCAGACATGGGAGAAGCTTCTAACAGCTTCTCACAGAAGCCACCACTGTAGCCCTCCCACTACCAAAACCTTGCCACACAAACTCAATATGCTAGATGAGTAATTTGTGTATATTAAATAATATCTTGAAAAGGAAGTTTAATTTAAACAAGAAAACAACAGTGAAATCTCCTCTCTGCATGCAGACCTTCCAAGGCTAGTTGCTACATACATAAACATGCATACATACAAACTGATGCGTATCCAACTACTGCTCCATCTCCTTTCCTGAGCCTGGTACTCTTTCTCCCCTGGTTATATTTGAACTTGCATACCATTTACGAAAGATATTTATTTTCCTATAAAACACAAGTACAACTAATGTCTTTGCTAGGTCCCCTAAACCACTAAGATTTATTTCCTTTGAGTCACCTGTACATTTTGACTTGAAGTTCTGTAAGTAATACCAGACCATGACATTCTCCAGGAGGACGTGAGCCCCAGGGTGACTCTGATGACTCGTGGCTGTGGGGCATCCTGCTGAAGCCGCAGCTGTGTGACCCCTTGCCCCTCGCAGCAGCTGCCGAGCAGTGAGCTCTGCAGGCAGGCGGTAGCTCTCTGGACCTAGGTGTTTCAGTCATGTAATTCCAAGGTAATGAAAGGAAGAATTATGTTTGGTACTATTTCTATGGAGCCAGAGAGACTTGTCTAAGCTATATTTGTTCCTCATGATGATGTAGAAACATGTTAATTTTCCAATATGAGTCAAGCTCCATGCATCTCTTCAATGTTCGTTTGGTGCAGCCTATGTTAGCTGGACATTTGAGATGCACCTAAGTAAGTCCCAAAACACCTTTGAATTGTAAAGTCACTTTTATTGGACAATCAAGGTTGAACCAAACATTTGAAATAACTTTTTAATAGAAGATTTTTACAATATAAAAGACATGATAAAGAAATATATCCCTACCCTCTGAGTACTCACAAATAGATCTTTTATTTCAGTCTTAATTTCAAATGATAAGCTCAGTCACTTTCCAGGTTCCTGAAAACTTTGCACAGTCCCTGTTTCTCCCCCAAAATACCATCTTTCTATCTCACTTCAGAGCTGCCTGTGTATCTGTCCCCTGCTCTTCTCAGCAGTCTCTCTGTTTCTTTATGATGTGATACATCAGGTCAATAAAAGTAGGGCTTGGTTAGTAGAAGTGAGGTGCGTCCAAACCTGGTGCAACAAAAAATAAAATTATGATAATGCAACTGAACATGACATTCTAAATTACTTAGAGAGCTTAAATATGAAGTGGCTGATGTACTAACAACATACAATAACTCCTTGAAAACAGTTTCTTTTCCAGAAGATGAGAAGGTATCAAATACTAAGATGAGAAGGTACCAAATACTACTTCTTTTTTAAGGGCTTTTGGGATCATTTTAGAAAATTTAGACAGCTAGGTGCCCCATGTGTGCCTAGTAAGTTATTTAGCATATTTTCTTTAACCAGACCAAAATGAAAAAGAATGAAAAAACTTAACTTGGAAAAGTAAGGTATGTAAAGCCTGCTCAGTACTCTTGCTGTAAGGGAAAATTGCATTGCTAATCTCTTACAACACTCTGAATGTACTGACAAAAAGTAGATAAAGCAGAAAAATTTCATACACTTTATGATGTAAAAGATGTTATTGAAAAAAAGTAATGGTTTAAAACTGTCTAGAAAACAAAGCTAAGACTCCATATTGGGACTGAAAATCTTATTGCTAAGAAGGCCAAACCCAAGACATTTGTTTTTGGAGTCATATGATAATGTTTGCTGAATGTTGTTCCTTCCTGTGAATTGGTTTCATTATCAGGATAGTTGCAAAGTATCTTGTCTTTCAAGATCCTTCTTGTTAATCTTAAAAAGTCAAAAAATAATTAGCAAGTTACTCTGTGAGGAATGTCAGAGGAACTACTGTAATGTATCCTTCATTACAAAGCAAAAGCACCACTGCATTACTTGAGATAACATCTGATAAATATTCATTACAAAATTAAGTGCAGAAAGCTGTCATCAGATCTTCAGTAGCATTGATTCTATGCATTTAATATATAGAATCATTTTTCTGAGTTACCATATTGTGTTATACTTGATTATGTGATATAAAAATTCAGTAACATAAAAATGCAACAAACATTTTCATCTCTCTGGGTTGTGTATGGGTAGAGGGAAAGAGATAATCCCTATTCCTACCATGTCATCCTAACTGGAGAAAAATATTATTGCTGATGCTTGGAAGAGCAGAATCCGCACATTGTTTTTCCTCCTCTGGAAAGTGAAAAAAGAGTCTGTCCTCACTGCCATGTAAAAGGAAATGAAATGTGATGGAACACAGAGGCAATTTTTGCCATGTCCTATGTTGCCATTACTCTTCATGCTTCAGACTTGTTTAGCCCTACTCAGAGTGGAACCCCTGTGTACACTGACTCGCAATCTTCTCTGCAAAGTCATATCACCTTGCCCTCATGCCTGAACACATGATATTGAAAAGGGACACTTTTCAATGAGTGCAAACTGCTATTTGCGCTCTGTCAGAAACACCTAAATTATTGTTTTCCACTTATTCCATCCAACACCCATTGTCAAAATCCTGTCTAAATTACAGACCAATGGAAACAGGAATTCAAAGTGCAACTGATGATGGACCCAAAGTCTTTGCAACGTCACTTCCAAAATCCATGTGTAATGCACATATCATGGTTTAACCCCAGCCAGCAGCTAAGCACCACACAGCTGCTCGCTCACTCCCAACTGGTGGGATGGGGGAGAGAATGAGAAGGGTAAAAGTGAGAAAACTCATGGCTGAGATAAAGACAGTTTAGTAGGTAAAGCAAAAGCCACATTCACAAACAAAGCGAAACAAGGAATTCATTCACTGCTTCCCGTGGGCACGCAGGTGTTCAGCCATCTCCAGGATGCCAGGGCTCCATCACGCTTAACAGTTACTTGGGAAGACAAAACACCATCACTCTGAACGTCTCCCCCTTCCTTCTTCTTCCCCCAACTCTTTATGCTGCGCATGACGTCATATAGCGTGGAATATCCCTTTAGTCAGTTGGGATCAGCTGTCCCAGCTGTGTCCCCTCCCAGCTTCTTGTGCCCCCCCAGCCTCCTCGCTGGTGGGGTGGGGTGAGAAGCAGAAAAGGCCTTGGCTCTGTGTGAGCCCTGCTCAGCAGTAACGAAAACATCCCTGTGTTATCAACACTATTTCCAGCACAAATCCAAACTGCAGCCCCATCCTAGCTACTATGAAGAAAATTAACTCTACCCCAGCCAACACCAGCACGGCACAGTGGACACAGAGGTATTTATTGCTTCAAATTGTACTTATGCTAAGTAAATTATAACAAGAGGGAAAAAAGCAAATGTCCCTTAAACTGAAAAGAAGGAAACAAATTTGGCAGGCAAATAGGGCAATCCTGCTCCATTTCAATTACTTGAAGACTATTTGTGCTTTTTTTTTTTTCACATTATTATGCATATCTCCTTGCCTTGTTTTTGCTTTCCTACCTCTAGCACACTATTCTTTTAATTTTTTTTTTTACCCTAACAGAATGCAAGGAAATCTCTCAGGAGTTTAAAAGGCCAATAAAGCAACCAGTCAATGCTGTTCAGCTTTTAAAACTCTTTAATCCCTGTAAGAAATTTTCTTGAGAAAGATTTACAAGATAAAGTCAGTAGTAATTAGCTTCCAAAGTGTTCCCTTTTCCAAGTGGTCCACATCGTGCTTATCCTACTGAAATTGATTAGGTGCATCTTACTGGAAAATCTTTGAGTCTCAACACTTCTGTGTTTAGGGCATAAATTGTTCTGAGGCAAGCTTTCTTTTTTTGTAAGGGGAAGGAATCAAGAAGAAATTTCTTATTATGAAAGAAAGAAATCTATTTTCTAGTAGGACATTTTCCCAAATTACAGCTCTTCGTTGATGCTGAGAGATTTTAAATGTCTCAGCAAATCTTAATATGATTAGTGATCTTTAGATGATGTTAGCAAAAGAGAATAATACGTTGCTTTATAATCCTTATCTCCATTTTATGAAGTAGGTATTTGTAATACATGAATGTGCATATACTGTAATATGAAGGGTCTTGCAAAAATTTGAGACTTAAAACATACACAGAGGAACAAGACTGAAAATAAAACCTGTCCTTTCAAATAGATATTCTGACACTCACAATAAATTGGAAATGGCATACATTTAATAGCCCCTAGTTAGGCTCGTATCAGAAAGAATACTTAGGTAGGAACTGAAGATGAAAAAGTCTCACCCACTGGGATTCCCATTGAGATCACACACATGCAATCAGAAAAATGCATAAGCACTTTAGATAAATTATACATGAATCTGAATAAGCGATTAACAGTTTGATTTGATTTGCTCAATTTAGGGATCAAAAATGTCAGAGCGCAACTTATGACACAGGAATATCACTTCTGTGTTTCTGGGGAGGGAGAGGGAAGGGAAGGGAAAGCCATCGGAGATGCAGAAGGATGCAACTCCCTACACCAATGCTTTTAGTGAGTTGCTCTTTAAAGTCATTATCTAACACATTTTTTCAAGGCTGAAGAATGCATAGCCAACCAATCAAACATTGATTTCTGTAAGGCTTTTAAAAGAAGACTTTAAATAAAGATGTGCAAACTAGTTCTTCTGATGACTTCTCTCGTACACATTCTTCAGCCGAGTCAGCTATTTCAGCATAGAGAATTGATATTTCTTCATTTCTTCTTCACATTCCTGCTATATACACAAGCATTTGAACATCAAGATTTCCAATCTCATTCCTGGGCCAATTTACAACTCTCTAGGGTACAGAATAAAAATAGAAAAATTACCTTTTCTTTAAAAAGAGCTACCAAACTCACAACCAAACTACAGACTTCTCAAATAAATGACAAATGTATTGCTCTAGTTCTAGCAGATAACTTCAGCTAATCTTTTGTCTTCTTGGATATGACTGATACAGTGGAAAATGTGAAGGTTTTTTATGTGACACTAATTACCAAGTGGCATCCAAATCTCTCATATTTTCTCACCAGTAATACACAAGTGCTAATGAGCACCAAAATAACATTTAGGGCAGACAAATTCCTTATCACTCTTTCTTGTTCAATGTAGAGCCACACTGAACTCTGGGGCACAACATATTAAAAGTTTTCTTTTTATTATTATTTTCCCACACAACTCCATTAACCTCTTCGAGGAAGCATTTCCAAGACCTGTTCCTACTGCTTTTCTATAGTAGTACAGAGGTCAAAAAAATTTTCACAGATTAATAGGTTTACATAACTTCTCCTTCTCATACCATATTCTTAATGTCCCATCCAATTCCCTGCCTGTTGTAAAATGTTGGTAATCTACCGAGTTAGATATTCCTTCGAGAAAAGAGAAGGGGAAGATGGTCCAATTATTATTTTAATTTAAAGCTAAGTTAAAAGATGACCTCATGAAATGTATTTCATCATTTCATGGAGCTTGTGTTCTCCTTTTGGGATATTGCCATTTTCAGTGGGGCGAGAAGTAGGGCAGTTATCTTTAAACCTTTCTCCTTAACAATTACCTCTGCTTTTCCCTCTTTTTTAATGCAATGTCCACCCTTATTCTGTTTGATCATCTATGAAGTAGGTAAAACATTAAAAATGTTTGGCTTTATTTTAGGAGCTGAGAAATTAGTAAACTAGAAAATCTAAACTAGAGAATCTTCAAAAATTACAGATTTAAAGCCTCATTAACCAAAGTTCCAACTTTGTGTCTGATACTTAACTTTCCCTTGGGAGTGACAGGGCAGAAAAAAGAATCTTTTATACCACCAGCAGTTTTCTCCATGAAAAAACACAAAACCTTCTGAAGGGTGACCTCATTAAATTTTCCTTACATACATTCGGTTTGGTTCATTCTGTCTCTCCTCAATCTCACCAAATAATATTTTGCAGGGAGAATAAGAGCTCACTTCCAGTCATGATCATAGTTTATTCTTCTGTCTCCTAGATTAGAGATGCGAGCTTTCATCACATGTGTGCTTTTGTTGGGCATTCACTGACTCTTACCCTATACGATGTAAGAGTCCTCTTTTTCTGCATTATTAATCACACAGATGCATCATGTGTTTGTTCTGCAGTTTGAACCCCTGACCTTTGTGCTGATAAAATCATGCTCCTGCCACTAGAGTTACACCATTATTTGTACATTAAAACATGTCCTGTTCACTTGCACATTCATCTATGTTTGCAGTTGAACTGATTTGATGATCGATGCATCTTTCAAATCACAGTTTCCTGTAGATGCCACCAGAGCATTTTCTGTTGAATGTCTGAGTTTGAAGGCTTCTTACAAGCCTTACAGCATGTTATCCAGTAGGGCTGCCTTACATAAATGGGAAACAAACGGCTGGCATAATGATGATATTCACATGAAATAAATTGTTCCAAGTTCCATGACAGAGTGTCCAGACCTGATGACCCTTGAAAGAAATCACTCTCAGGATATTTCTATAAAGCTTGGAGAGAAAAAGGAAAAAAACTGTAGTAAAAGGGCAGAATAACACTATATTTCAATTTAGCTAACAGCTGAACTGTGTAGGAATTGGGATTTCCTCATGTGAGAAACTATTATTTCAGTTTAATCCTACAGAAATTTCTGAAGAATGGAATTTTCACAGGAAAGTATTTTGGGTCTCTTTAGGCTTTTATTTTGCCAGTCATATTACAGACTACATTACAAAACAAGAAAGTTGTTTTGAAAATAATCTTAAAGGTATTTCTAGCTTGTTCCTTTAAAACACTGGAAAATAAGATTTTACAAAACTGGTATATTCACATGATAGGTTTTGCTGCTTCCAAATCACTATATTCAGACAGAAAACCATGTCCTAGAAAATTGACTAATTTTCAGTGTTATTTTTCTTTACATACACCACAATCTGTAATCTTTTTAGATCATTTAGAAAACAATATTGGAATTATTTCTATGGAACTTACTTTCTGCAATTAAAGATTCTTGGTGCATTAACTGCATACTGTAGGACAGAAATATGACAGAGCTGCTATAGCTTCACAGATTTTTTTAACAAAATAAACAGCATCATAGTAGTAAAAATTTTAACCTTTATTTTAACGACTACAGCATTTCTGAATAATCTACTAAGAATGTAGAATCCTATTTTCAGCGAAAGTTTTTTTATTTGTATTTTTCATAATTATCATAATTAACCCAAAAAGCAAGATAGATCTCAATAGAGCAGCAGGAGAGGATGACATTAACCCATGCACTCTGGAAAAATTCAAAAGTGGAACTAGAGAACTTCCAGCCAACTCTATCTGCATTGCACATAGTCACGGTGCCAGAGATCTGCTAGGCTGCCGTCGTAACTCCCTTCTAGACAAAGGGAATTCTATAGGATACCGGGATACTCTATAGGATCTCCATAGAGTAGGATTTCCATAGAGTAGGATCCCATAGAGTATCCTGGGAACTGCAAGCTGGTGAATATGACTTCCATCTCTTGTAGGATGGAAGGGTTTGTAACCAGGAATATGATCACTGAGGCTGTGGAGAAAGTCTGTCTTTTCTGATGGAAATCCTGGCTCACTAGCCTGCTGGCATTATAGGAGACTTCAATAAACGTATGGATAAGGAGTATCAGTTAGACACAATACATTTGGATTTTCAAAAACCCTTGGCAAAGTTCTACACTAAAAATCATCAGGAAACTGAGCTACCATGGATTGGAGAAAAGTTGCTTGCTTTGTAGGAGATGTATCTCTTTTTCATGGACAGAAAATTCCTTAGGATAGGAAGAAAAGTCTAATGATTAAATATTATAATAGGGATAAGTCAGAGTTGGATCACCAGTGGATCAGTTTTGAACCTGGTTTCATTCAATATCTTTATAAAAAGGCCTGAACAAGGCAGTACACAATGTAATCACCATGTCTGCAGATGATTAAGCTCTTCCAGGTAGTCAAGTGCCAAATCGATGGTGACAAATGGCAGAAGGATCTCACAGAATGGAACGTGGGAGCAAAAAGTTGGCAAATGAGCTACAATGTAGATGAATGTAAGGTAACACATGTAGCAAAAATAATCTAAACCCTGTCTATGTGATGCTGAACTCAGAACTGGCAGTCTCAGCTCTGGAAAGTCATCTGTCAGTTTTCTGAAATAATCTGCTCGGTGTTCAGTGGCAGCTAAAAGAGCCAACAAAATGTTGGGTATCATCAGGAAGGATATTGAGAACAAGACAGACGGCATCGTTTTGCTGCTATATAAAGCCTTGGTACACTTACTTCTTGAACATTGCATACAATTCTGGTCCTGTTATTCAAAGTCTTGCATTTGGCAAAAGGGAACATGTCATGTACATGGACCCAAGAACTCATTGTTTATTCAAGTATTGTTTTAACAGTCTAAGAGTCCAAATTATCTAATTAATGCAGAAAAGCTGCATTAATAGTATGGCTAAAACTGTTAGACAAAAATCCCTTCCTATCATCTACCCCTTCTCTCTGGTGTTATGCTTACTCTTCTAATGCACTTTGGGTGCTAATCTCAACAGTTTCAGTTTTCTGTTTAGACAAATGGGATGGGAGAAGTCTACAACAAGTCATCAGCTTCCTGAATTCTTCACTGGGAGGCATGTGATGTTCCTAGGAGGGGTTTCTTCCTCCTCTGACTTGGGTGTCCTCGGGGTTATTTGAATGTGCAGCCTGCTCCTTTCTCACTGTGGGTCTGGCCATGTGCCTGATAAAGACCACAAGGGCAGTCTAGAAGGCCATCCTTATTAATCCACCCATATGGAACACATTTGTTTCCACAGGATGCGTGGAAGTAGGCTGGTTCGCTTTTTTATACTTTCATTTAATATGCTGAAGATATTGATCAGGCTCCAATTACTTATTTTAGATAGGATTGTATCTAAGATGTTCTAATCCTTGTTCTAGTCAGGAGGAATAAAGCAATGTTTATTTTCAATGATCTAATGTGTCATTTTAGGATTGCATTAAGGGGACGATTTCTTAATTTAAAGGTATTAAACCCCAAATAAACCCCACCTTTAAATTAAAACCCAACATATCTTCAGCTGGGGGCACATAAGATATGTGCAGATCTGATTGCAAATTTACTTTTTACTGTCCTTTGGGTTGCTGTTTTTTTGGGTATTTTCCCTTTTATTGGACTAGTGAAATTGGGATTGTTTTGTTTTCACTGCATAGAGCAGCAGTGAATCCAAAAGTTGGGTATTTCTCATCTTAGCTATTAAAAATAAATGGAGATGCCTAGAAACTGAGGGCAATGTGGCACATCAAATGCCAGTAGTGTTAAGAGTCCAATGTAAGAACACAAACATGCCCCAAACTAGGACCTTAATGCCTATGTAACTAGTATGACCTATTTTTATCAAGTAAAAAAAAGGATGTTTAAATCGTTGCTCAAACATGTTTACAAAATAAAAGCATATCACATTTAACATGATAGTTCTAGTTTCATATACCCTCTGCACCCCGATTCATCACTTTTCTTTACATGCAATCCTGTATGCATAGATGGGCTTTTATAGACTATTCCAAATATGTCTAAGTAGTGCCTTTAATGCACGAGTGTAGCAGTCCCTGAGTGTTTTGAGTATACTGTGCACAACATCACAAAGCTGGGGCAGCTCAAAGAGGTTTAGAAAATGGCCTTGATCATGCAACTTGCAGGCTCAGGCTGGAAGAATCAAGATCAATGGCACCTTGTTATAGCACAACTTCAGCAGCCTCAGCACTATCAAACATCTGTTTCATTTCAGCTCATTTTTTAGGGACTTACTCCACTCCCTTCTTGGTCACCTTTCTAACGGGGCAGGGGGAACCAGCTGAGATTTTTTTTTTTTCTGTGGCAATGTTTCTTCAGTGCTTCATGCTGTATTTCACTGATTTGTTCTCTAAAACACAGAATGAAACTTGTTCATCAGTAATTGAGATGGATCAAATGGCAAGGACAACAAATTGATCCATCCAGGAATGTGATTCATCACTTTACTAATGTAGAGATTACAACGTGCACTTACTTATCCAGCCAGCCTGTGAGAAGATAAAACTGTCATGGGAAAACCTTGGTGTTGGACAAACAGCAAGCAACCTAGTTTCTTATCCAATCTTGTGTCAATGTCTTTCCTTCATTTTTTTTAGAGATGCGGCAAGCATTATGTTAAAAACGTGCTGTGTATAAAATTCGGAGATTGGTAACATTTGAAATAGAGAATGTTTTCCTGTCTCAATATCACATTATCAATGTTTATGGAGGAATACGAGGACCTCAATCTTTCAAAGACTTTAGGATGCACTCAGCCTTATGTGTGTGAGAAGACTCAACCAACCCTAACACTTTAATGAGTAAATAAAGTGAAGAAGCTGTGGCGACAATCCTATGACTAGGGTTCTGATATGAGAAAAAGCCAGACAGCACTGTGAGAAGAAGACTCAAGCAGTGTGAAGCTTTTAAAGGTAAAATGACACAAACCAGATCATGATGACAAATAGTTAAAATTCTGCTAGTTCTAACAATAACATCATATTGAATAGGTTCTGTCAATAGTTAAAATTCTTTAATGTTGTATGTTTATGAACATACACATACCCAAAAAGGAACTTCATTAAAACACTGAAGACACAAGCAGGCTTTATTAGATTTCTTTTGCAAGCCAAGCAGTTTCACGAGCACCAGAACTAATGAAGCCTGGTTTCCTATAGATTTGTGTCTCAAGGTTGATTTGTGAGCCCTGACTGATGAGTTCCTTGCAGCAGAGGTACATTAAAGAGCTCTGCTGGCGTGGATTCTTTCTAGTCTCATAAAGAGTGAATTCCTGCCACACGCTTTGCCTTAGTTGGGCAAATATGTGACAACATAGAGGATCATCTCTCTTGGGCCACTTCTATACCCAAAATATGTTGAAACTTAACATCAATGAGACCTCTACACATTTCTGGCAGCTTACTTAAATTACTGAGTTTAAGAGTTAAGTGGTGGAGAGTGGAGGGATAAAGATAGCTGCTTTTCCACACCTGCACATTAATATATTGTCATCAAAACAAGCAAACCATGCCAATACCATCCATTGTTTTCCTTTAAGTATCTACCTATGTCAGATAAATGAATTAACCCTAGCAATGTGCACTGTCCTCCTAAGCCTAATGTGCTCCTCTTTTTCCAGTTAGGCACAAGCAATATATTGTTGGCGGTTCCTGTGCTGTAACCACATGGCACAATTTAGGTTTCACTGTATGACATATTTCTCTAAAAATTTAAAATATACTTTTACTCATATAAAACGAAGACTGCAAATTATTTTATCAGGTGAGGTAAGCATATTCAAAAGTACAAAAAAATCAATGGGTTTTCTGGCACTTACTTACCAGTTCTGCTTCTGAAAAATCACCTCTTCAGGGGAGTGTGTCAACCTACATTAGCAAATGATGGTGGGGAAAAAGTGAAAATGTCACAGAATATTTACATACTTGTGGAAGTGCAGGATTTTAGAATATGACAAGCTTGTGTTCATTATCTATTACGCATATGGGTTGAAATACAAAGAAAAAAAGAATATTATTTGATTTTTTCTTTCCTGCTCAGGAGGGAAGAATAGTTAGTGAAGGGGGGGGATGTTTATTCTTGTCCTAGAAATGAATTCATAAACCAAAACAAAAATCCACCTGATGAATCAATGTCCTGAAATCTTTCTACCAAAAATGTTATTTTCCTATTTTTCCTTAAAATTCTACAAACACTGTCATCTCCTGAGATATTTCTACTGTGTGAGCACATCCGCCCATCCCCCCCAATCTACATGCCTTTATAACTGATTTCTGTTTGGTGCTTATTCAGGCACTTATTCCTAAACTGCACAGATTTCCAGACGCATTTGCAGCTAATAATACATTGACAAAAAGCTGACTAGCCACTTGAAGAATTCACAAAATTTAGTTAATTGTGTCTTTCACATCCAAAGAAGGGCAACAAAGCTGGTGAAGGGTCTAGAGCACAAGTCCTATAAGGAGCGACTGAGGGAACTGGGGATGTTTAGCCTGGAGAAAAGGAGGCTCCAGGGAGACCTGATCGCTCTCTACAACTACCTGAAAGGAGGTTGTAGCGAGGTGGGCATCGGTCTCTTCTCCCAAGTAACAAGCGATAGGACAAGAGGAAATGGCCTCAAGTTGCACCAGGGGAGGTTTAGATCAGATATTAGGAAAAATTTCTTCACTGAAAGGGTTGTCGGGCACTGGAACAGGCTGCCCAGGGGAGTGGTTGAGTCCCCATCCCTGGAGGTATTTGAAAGACGTGTAGATGTGGCACTTAGGGACATGGTTTAGTGGTGGACTTGTAGTGCTAGGTTAGTGGTTGGACTCAATCTTAAAGGTCTCTTCCGACCTAAATGATTCTATGATTTTATGATTCTATATATGTAACAAAAATGAGACTGCATTCTATCCATGTTCTGATTCCTTTTTAGAGATAATGGTAATTTTTCCATCACCCCATCATCCCTTTCAGCAATAGCATTGTGTAACTCTGCCAATGAAGTAAAAACAGAATGATATAAAACACCACTTACAGAAAAGCAACATATCTTTGATCTCAGAGGAAAAGTAGTGATTTTTAAAGGCCCTCCTTACCTCTGAAATCTTTTTTTCTAACCTAATGAGCAGGTCAAAGGAAAATAGGTGTGCGCAGATATGAGAGTCAAGTGAAATTGTTTCTTTTTTTTTTCCCCCCTCAGTGATAGTCAACTGTTGAAAAACAATTTGTGACATATTTTCTTGTTTTTCTGTGTTTGATTAACTTATTTTATTCTAGTGTAAGGGGTTGGGGGAACAATTACATATGAACCAGAGGATGTGTTTTTAATTTTCATGCTCTGGGCTTGTATAATGTTTTCATTATGATTTATTCTAATTGAATCAGAAGCCATGAATCTGCTCTTCAAAGGAATCACACTCTTTGCAGATTGATAATTATAACTCTTCTCTGTCAGATTTATCTTAAGGTCTAAATGACATCATAAAAATGCAAGCGAAGTTATTTTAGAAGAAGCTTAGCCTTCATGTTCATAACTCTGAGATGCTCAAAACCTTCACTCCATCTGAATGAAGCAGTAGAGTTAGAAAAAAATCCAGGTTTTTAAACACTGTAAACTCCATTTATTATCCGAGATATAACCACTCCAGATACAAAACCCTAAGTGTCACACAGAAAACAAAGTGAACTGTTACATTTTACATCAGCTTTAACTTCAGATTTTCTACAAGATGGTTTGAGGTGGATTTTATTATACTAGTTTACCAGTGCACTAACCCACCCCCATCCCTTCAGTCCTAACATTGATCAAGATAACTTTTAGCATTTTTTTAGAGAAATTCAGTTATTGCAGACTGATTGTTTTACATAGTTTGATATTCAGTGAACCTACTCCTACCCAGGCTTTACTTCCATTCAAATTATTTTTGGAGGTCATTTTCCTGCTATTATGTCAAGAAGAGGCATCAGAGGTGAGGAACACTGAACTCAAGCAACCTGTGGAATACTTCCCCTGCCCCCAGGAAATCCTAATTGAGTCTGAATCAACAGAGTTAATTAGATGAATTGGCAGATTGCTTAGTCTTTTACTTTAGGTTGTTAAATCCTGAATGTGTAAAGTTGCTATTTCAGTGCTCTGTAGCCCTCAGAGAAATTGCTTATTGGAATTATCAGAATATGTTTGAGGGGAGATGGTGGAGTTAATTACAGCTTTTTTGTCTTGTATGAGTATACTTTCCATTTCTTCAGTTTACAAAGGAAGAAAAAATAAATTTTATGGTTTGGATTTGATTTTTTTTTTTAATCTCATTAAACCTGAGTATTACCTTTTCAAATTAAAAATAGGGGAGCTATAACACTATAAAAACCTAGGTTAGTTTCAGGTTTTCTCAGACACTCAGAATATCTAAGCAAATGCACATGCACAATATTACTGCGCTACGCTGATTTTTTTCTTCCATTCTAACTTCCTGTGTATGAGCCTGCTTATGCAAATCTGCAGATAGAGGTGCTCAGAGGCAATAATAAAATGAATGCACATATTCTGCAAGTGATGCTTCCTTTTGCCAGAATTGCTGACTGCTTGTTTACACTAAGCAATGGATTGCAGCGCAGAAATTCCTGAGTTGTCCCCTAGCAAACTACCACATTGCTGGACTCAGCATTCACACAGCCACATTTACCGTTCTAGCACTAGCTCGGGGGATGCTAGCTCAGAAGTCACTGCTTCAGGGCCAAATGAAACACAGTGTGGATGGGAGAGAGGAAGAGGCTGCACATCTTCGTAACTTCTGCATCACACAGTCAGGAACATGAGCTGACCTTGGTAACGCTAATGAGGGAAAGAAGGATGATTCCGCTAGTCCCCTGAGGAAATCTATGTCTAGTGCTCTGTTGATAGACAGAAGACTGCCCTTATATATCATTTCCCTTTTCACTTTACCAGAACACAAACCCTGACAATGCCGAGAAGGAGAACGCCTGTTAGTCTCATCTACTTTGTATCAAGAGATATTGCTACTGACAGGAAAGAGAAATGAAAATTAGGTGAGGAAAAAGCAAAACAATGCAATACAAACAAGTATGACACTTAAGACCGTAAATCGAACAGTAGATGTGATCCTTCTTCCATGCTTTGTATCAGAGAATCAACATATGCCCCTTGTTGAAAAACATAGTAATTCCGATAGACTTACTACTTTTGAAAATGACCATGAAGCACATTGTTAATACAGTAGAACCATGACCATGAGCAACTATTTTGGGGAAAGCTTTTGTACCTTTTTCAGAAATTCAACACAACTGGGTGCATCCCTGAAGTGCCTGTATGCTTACGGATACAACACAGGGAACACACAGGAGAAATTAGAAGTCTGTGTGCAGCTACAGGGCTATGATCCCATTGGATTTACAGAGACATGGTGGAATAGTTCACACAACCAGAGTGCTGCTATGGATGGCTACAGGTTGTTTAGGAAGGACAGGCCAGGAAGGCAGAGAGGACAAGTTGTCCTTTATGTGAGAGAGCAGCAGGATTGCATAGAGTTCTGCTTTGGGGCGAGGGACAAGACATCTGAAAGCTGATGGGTCAGGATTAGAGGGCAGATCACTGTGGGTGATGCTGTGGTGGGTGTTTGCTACAGACTGCCTGTTCAGGAGGAAGAAACAGATGAGACCTTTTTTGACAGCTGGAAGAAGCCACACATCTGCAGACTTTTCATCTCATGGATGACTTGAATCACGCTGACGTCTGCTGGAGAGGCAACACAGAAGGGCACAAGGAATCCCAGTCTTCAGGAATCCCAGGCTCCAGAGACCAGGGCCAAAGTCTGGAGCAAGGAAGATGTACCATTTGTGAAAGACAATCGTGTCAGGGAATACTTAAACACACTGGACGTACATAAGTTCAAGGGGCCTGGTGGGATGCACCCACAAGTGCTGAGGGAGTTGTCTGATGTCATTGTGACACTATTCTTGATAATCTTTGAACAGTCATGTTGACTGTTGAGGCTGGCAAATGTGATGCCCATCTACAAGAAAGGCCGGAAGGAGGATCCGGGGAACTACAGGCCTGTCAGCCTGACCTCGGTGCCCGGGAAGGTTATGGAGCAGATCATCTTGAGTGCCATCACGCGGCACATACGGGACAACCAGGTGATCGGGCCCAGTCAGCACGGGTTTAGGAAAGGCAGGTCCTGCCTGACCAACCTGATCTCCTTCTACGACATGGTGACCCGCCTAGTGGATGAGGGAAAGGCTGTGGACGTTGTGTACCTGGACTTTAGTGAAGCCTTTGACACTGTCTCCCACAGCATCCTCCTGGAGAAACTGGCTACCCATAGCTTGGATGGGCGTACTCTGCGCTGGGTAGGAAACTGGCTGGATGGCCGGACCCGAAGAGTTGCAGTGAATGGAGTTAAATCCGGTTGGCGCCTGGTCACAGGTGGTGTTCCCCAGGGCTCAGTACTGGGGCCAGTCCTGTTCAATATCTTTATCAATGATCTGGACGAGGGGATCGAGTGCACCCTCAGTAAGTTTGCAGATGACACCAAGTTGGGAGGGAGTGTTGATCTGCTGGAGGACAGGCAGGCGCTACAGAGGGACCTGGACAGGCTGGATCGATGGGCCGAGGCCAATGGTATGAGATTCAACAAGGCCAAGTGCCGGGTCCTGCACTTGGGTCACAACAACCCCAGGCAACGCTACAGGCTTGCGGAGGAGTGGCTGGAAAGCTGCCCAGCGGAAAAGGACCTGGGGGTGTTGGTTGACGGCCGGCTGAGTATGAGCCAGCAGTGTGCCCAGGTGGCCAAGAAGGCCAATGGCATCCTGGCCTGTATCAGAAATAGTGTGGCCAGCAGGACCAGGGAAGTGATTGTCCCCCTTTACTCGGCCCTGGTGAGGCTGCACCTCGAGTACTGTGTTCAGTTTTGGGCCCCTCACTCCAAGAAAGACATGGAGGTGCTGGAGCGTGTCCAGAGAAGGGCAACGAAGCTGGTGAAGGGTCTGGAACACAAGTCCTATGATGAGCGGCTGAGGGAACTGGGGTTGTTTAGCCTGGAGAAAAGGAGGCTGAGGGGAGACCTTATTGCTCTCTACAACTACCTGAAAGGAGGTTGTAGAGAGATGGGGGTCGGACTCTTCTCCCTAGTAACAGACTACAGGACAACAGGAAATGGCCTCAAGTTGCACCAGGGGAGGTTTAGATTGGACATTCGTAAAAATTTCTTCACTGAATGGGTTGTCGGGCATTGGAACAGGCTGCCCAGGGAGGTGGTGGAGTCCCCATCTCTGGGGGTATTCAAAAGGCGTTTAGATGAGGCCCTAAGGGATATGATTTAGTGGGGGACTTGGTAGTGATAGGTTAATGGTTGGACTCGTTGATCTTGGAGGTCTCTTCCAACCAAAACAATTCTATGATTCTATGATTCTATTACTGGAAGAGGTGCCTGAGAAATGGCAGAATGCAAATGCTACTCCTATCTTCAAAAAAGGGCAGAAAGGAGGGTCCAGTAAACTACAGTTCAGTGAGCCTCATTGCAATCCCAGAGATGGTGATAGAGCAACTAATCCTGGGAACCATTTCCAGGCACATGAAGGACAAAGTGATTGGGAGTGGTCAGCATGGATTCACAAAGGGAAGTCATGCTTGACCAACCTGATAACCTTCTATGATGAAATGATTGGTTTGGTAGAGGAGCGGAGAGCTGTGGATACTGTTTACCTTGATTTCAGTAAGACATTGACATTGTATGCCTTAAGATCCTAATGGAGAAGCTGATGAAGTATGGACTGGATGAGCAGACAGTGAGGTGGATTGAAAGCTGGCTGAATGGCAAGGCCCAGAGGATGCTGATCAGTGGCATGAAGTCTAGTCAGAGGCCAGTAACTAGTGGTGTAACTCAGGGATCAATACTAGGTCTGATCCTGTTTAACATATTCATTAACAATCTAGATGATGGGGCAGAATGTACTCTCAGCAACTTTGCTGATGACACAAAACTGGGAGGACTGGCTGACACACCACAGGGTCATGCTGCCACCCAGAGGGACCTTGACAGGCTGAAGAAATGGGCTGAGAGGAATCTCATGAAGTTTAACAAGGGGAAGTGCTAAGTCCTGCACCTGGGGAGGAACAACCACATGCAAGAATACATGTTGGGGGCCACCCATCTGGAAAACAGCTCTGCAGAAAAGGTCTTGGGGCTCCTGGTGGACACCAGGTTGAACATGAGCCAGCAATGGGCCGTTGTGGCAAAGAAGGCAAATGGTATCCTGGGCTGCATTAGGAGGAGTGTTGCCAGCAAGTCAAGGAAGGTAACCTCTCCCATCTATTCAGCACTGGGGAGGCCGCACCTGGAGTACTATTTTCAGTTCTGGGGTCTGCACTACAAGAGAGACATGGATATACTGGAAAGAGTCAAGTGAAGGGCCACTAAGATGGCGAGGGGACTGGAGCATCTCTCCTATGAAGAAAGGCTGTGAGAGCTGTGAGACCTCGTGGGGGATCTTACCAATGTATTTAAATACCTGAAGAGATGGTTTAGAAGTAGTCAGGCTCTTTTCACTGGTGTCCAGTGACAGGACAAGAGGTGATGGGCACAAACTGAAACAACCTTAAGATAAGTAAACACTTTTTTACTGTGAGGATAACTAATCACTGGAGCAGATTTCTCAGAGAGGTTGTGGAATATCCTTGGAGATATTTAAAAGCCATCTGGACATGGTCCTGGGCAACCTGCTCTAGGTGGGCCTGCTTGAGCAGGGGATTTGGATCAGAAGACCTCCTGAGGTCCCTTCCAACTTCAACCATGTTGTGGTTTAGCCCCAGCCGGAGGCTGAGCCACACGGTCGCTTGCTCGCCCCTCCCCTCCCGGTGGGACGGGGAGAGAACCTGGAAAAAGAAAGGCAAAACTCGTGGGTTAACAACAACAACAGTTTAACTGGACAACAAAGGAAAAGAAAACAAACAAACAAGAAACCCCAACAATACCAACAACAGTGCACTTAGTGGTGCTTCCCGGACAGGCCGCTCCCCGCCCGGAGCCCAATGCCCCGCCCGCTCCGGAGCAGCGATCCGCCCCCTCCGGTCGTCCCCCTCTATAGAGTGAGTGTGACGTGACATGGTATAGAACAGACCCCGGCCAGCTTCTGGCGGAAGTTAACCCTATCCCAGCCGCAACCAGGACAAACGATTCTGTGATTCTGTGAATAATTTCAAAATCTCTGTGATGGTTGATGAAGACATCTGAAGATGTCTGATCTGAAGAGGCATAGAATCATAGAATCATAGAATCATATAATAGTTTGGGTTGGAATGGACCTTTGAAGGTCATCTAGTCCAACCCCCATGCAGCGAGTAGGGACCTCAACTAGATCAGGTTGCCCAGAGCCCCGTCCAGCCTGACCTTGAATGTTTCCAGGGATGGGGCATCTACCACCTGTCTGGGCAACCTGTGCCACTGCCTCACCACCCTCATTGTAAAAAACTTCTTCCTTATGTCTAGCCTGTATCTCCCCTCTTTTAGTTTAAAACCATTACCCCTTGTCCTATCACAGCAGGCCCTGCTAAAAAGTTTGTCCCCACCTTTCTTATAAACCCCCTTTATGTACTGAAAGGCCGCAATAAGGTCTCCCCGGAGCCTTCTCCTCTCCAGGCTGAACAACACCAGAAGTTGAAAGAATGAGAGTAATCTGAAAGTTAAGGATGAGAGTACACCTAGGAAAGATCTTTTATTTTACTTGCTATTTTCTTTCTAAAATACATATCACATTGAAGAAGAACTCAAGGTTTCTTCAGTCTTTGAGAGATACAGCAGAAACATCATTGTGAAAAACCATGTTTGAGTAGAATTATTAAGATATAGTACCTCACATACTTTCCTGGGGCGGGGGCGGGACGACACACGACTACAAAAAAATAAAGGTAACAAAGCAGAAGTTAAATAAGTGTAGTCATTATTATTATTTTTACAAGTTTTTCTAGAACTTAACTAAATTGTTAAGCTTTTAAAATTAAAAAACCCTTCTGTTATATAAAATCAGTGCTAAAACTTGCCCTGATCTATTTATTCATGTGCCATAAATATACTAGGACTGAAAAACACAGAAATATTCATATGCATGCATATATATGTGTGTAGAAATATATATCTCTCATAAATAGATATGCATGTATATATATGTGCTTATATGTATGTGTATGCACATCTATATATACACATGCTTACATGTGTGGGTACATATATATATGTATAGAAACTATATTTAGGGATCTAAGAAGTCACTCAGAGGCTACATTCAGAGACTTTTAAACATGTACCTGGAAGTGAAAATGTAGGCCCTTATCCTTTAAACTTATTCAACTGAGGAGCTTCTCCATATTGCTTAAAGAAAGAAATGTGCCTACCTATTTAAAGCACCATCACTGCTGGCACTTAGGACATCCCACTGTGTTCTATGCTTCCCAGAATAATTTAACTACAGGAGAACCCAAAGTTTTCCAGTACTATGCAAAAATTTAGAGGGTTTCTGGCCATAATCACAGAAGAAAAGTTGAAATAAAGGATGACACTGACGCGTGTTTCTGTTTAAAAAAATAGTCTATCATGGCACAAAAAATGAGTACGTGAAAACAAACCAGCAGAAAGACATAAGAAAATTAGCCCTTTTCCTGCATGGGTTGTGAAATGTAAGTGTTGTAGAAGGCAGATGGGATACAGGGAAAAAATGTAATTGCATTTCCCAGAATATGGGGCAACAGCAGGTCAATTTCCTGGGAGGAAGTTATATCCTGAGGGTTACTTGCACAAAAGTAGAAACCCTTGCAGGTGCAGCAATAGATAAAGTTTCAATCTATCAGTTAATTTCCTGATTTTTTGAGGCAAGTAAAAGATATTTCTGAAGTTGCTTTTGACTGTATCACAATTTCAGCAGATAATATTGCAAGTATCTTTTGTTTTGTTTTCTTTTCATTCTGTTTAGGAATGTAAACATTTAAAAAATGAATATTTTTTGAGGTTTACTAGAAGGCTTACATTAGTTGCATAATGACAAGAAAGGTATTTGGCTGACCTGTTTGTTAGTGCTACAATCCTCCCTATTGCATATAATTTTACTAACATCATATAATTTTAGATAGCAAAATATTAAATAGCCTGTTTAAAATTATGGATAGTTTGGAGGTAGTCACTTTGAAGTTTCTTTCAAGAATCCATCTGGACCAACAGATTTACTCTCTGCTATGTCTTTAAAACCATTAATTATTTCTACTACTGTTATTATCCTGCTATTTAAAGCATCACATTGTTCTGAGGACAATTTAGCTAATTTTAGATTTTAAGCTGTTCCTGTGCTCGACTGTTATGAAGATGTTGGTAGCTATATAAAGATTTGAAATAGGAAATTAATTCCTATTAATCTCCTTTCTATTCTCTAAAATGCCACTAAGTTTTTAACTGCAGAAATTATTTGTCTTCCCAGTCTCCAACATCCAAATAAACACTTTTTTACTACATAATTCTCTTAGTAACTGATTCTAACTCAATTCTCTATTGTTCCTTACATATCATGTAAACCAATTTCCTCTCTTAATTCTGTAGTATTTTTAAAAATGCTCTTTGCCTGTTGTTTTTAATGATGTTCCTATTGGTGTTCCTGGATTTTGCTTTGGGAAAGAGGTACTGTCATGTCATGTCATGTCATGTCATGTCATGTCATGTCATGCCATGCCATGCCATGTCAGTAGAGAGGTAAATTTGCCTCTGGATATTCTTTATATCTGAGAATAATTACAAATGCTTCCTGCAAATCAATGTTTTCTATGAAAAGTTTGAAAAGGAATGACTTGCATGGGAGTGCAACCAACTTTTTTAATGACCATATGTCACAGGAGCCTTGAAAACTGACTGAAATCTAGAGCAGCATGGGAATATAAGAGAAACATAGTGAGAACTAGAAAGTCATTCCCATTATGGCTTCTCCCAAATTTAGTGTTAGAAACATCCTCTATATTATTTTTCATCTACCTGTTAACCAACAATAATTAATTTGTTGAAGAAAGAGAACTATTTTAGTGACTAATATTATTTTGCCTTCAAGAAAGTTTGAACACTCGGCATCATCACTTTGCTTCTTTACTTTTTTTTTTTTTGGTCAGAAATAGTGCACTACTGCGGCCGTAAAGGTAATTGTGATATTTGAACTGTCATTTGTGCAAGAATTGTAGAGAAAAGGATTTTGAACACTTTCGGCAGGCATCTGGATCCACCTGAAACAATGATGCATAGATAATTACACTGTAATCACTGCTGCCCTTGATGTTGGTAATGATGGTTGCATACAGATTGCTATAATGGCAAGAAGAGAAATTGCTGTCTTCCACAACTACTCATCTGACTCTGATGTCAATCAAATCTTACACGGAAGAACTAGAGAAGTACTGAAAAAGCGGTATCAGATTGTATGTGTTGAGAGGCACAGGCTCAATTCATTGTTCCTTCTGCTAGCAGAAACCCCACCAGTAGCATTTGAAAGCTCAGACTGGGCTGAAACCAGAAAGTTCAAAGACTACAAGTGTCTTAGCGTGTCATTTGCTGTGAAGACAACTGCTGGCCATGACTAAGCTCACCCACCCTGTCTTTTCTCAGCTGTCTGGCACAAGGCTCCCACAGACAAGCAGAGGCATCACGGGGGGGGCACTTCTTACGTGAGTGCAAATACTGCTGTTTTCGAACGGGGCATGAAAGTTGACTTTGCTGAGATGTTCTGTCTGAGATGGAACAACCTACCCGATGAGCAGAATAGCTCTGATATACCTTTAGTTTATGAACACTGAAGTATCTGGATAGAAAATGTAGCCTTAAGCAATAAAATAAGCATAGATCATCCAAGGTAAACATACTGCCTACAGATAATTGTGGTAGGAAATAATGATTGTCTTCAAAAAATCCAGAGTTCAAAACTCTTTGCCAATTTTAAAAAAAGATCTGCCAATCTGATACAAAAAGCTAAAAAAAAAAAAAAATAAATGCTCACAACCAATGAGAGTTAGAGATATATAGCTCTAATTTTGCTTGTCCAAGAGCATGTAGAACAAAGTTATTAGGCTATATTAAGGTATTCGTTATCCATTAAAACATTTTCCCCATAACATACATCTCAGACAAATGATACAAGAAAATCTTCAGATGATAAAAATAATTTTCCTTCTAGGCACACTAATTTGACAGTTTTAGTGAAGAAGTTATATGGACAGCCAAAAGAAGATTATTATGATTAAACCAGATGAAACTGATTGGATGTGAGGACACTTGCTGCTGCAGGTCTGTGTAGGTGGGAGCTGAGAGTGCTCAGCACCTAAATGATACTACCATTTTAGTCAAAAGAAAGTGTAATTTTATGAGATGGATTTATGAGGAAAAGGTAGAAATGTCCAGCGCTCCTGACTACATGGTGGAGATCATTTCACAGTAAAAACTTATGTTTTGAAAGCCAAAAACCCTCCTTGGCTCATTGCAAGTATGCCCAGCCCTGGGAGGTGCTCCCAGGATTGCTACGTACACACTGCATGTACTGGAGACATGTGCTAGAGAATGCACTCACGGACTGGTGACAGCCTTTCCAGGATGCCACATGGCATCATCTAGACAACTATGTGCTATAGCGTGACAACAATGTGATACCAAAGAGAATATACTTCTGCAGGAAAGGCCGTACATGCAGTGTTTTTTTTTTTCTTCCCTACTCAGGGAACCACATGAGCATAAGCATCACATACCTGAAGTGTACAGACCTCTTTCCCTCCTCTTTCTCCCATCCAGCCTCCACTCCCGGCCCAGAGAGTCAGCATACTAGTCAGCATGCTTTCAGTGGTCCTTGCTGTGACGTGGCTGATTAGGTCTTGGGTTGCCAAGTGGCCAAATTTACCTTACAGCTATATAATTTTGTGTGCTTCCTTTCAAAATATGGCTTGAAGAAAAGTTAATGACAGTGGTGATTTGTTCTCCTGGGATTTAACAGTTCAGCCATTTGCTAGTGGGAAGTTGTGGACTTAATGCACTTATAGTCTGAGCTTCCTATTAAGTGACCAGTTAAAGATTACTCTAAAGCCAGACAAGTTCAAATTCTTCTTGATGAAGAGCCTGGAATGTCTTCTAGAGCATGCTGAGGCACTGAACCACAGGAGCGTGGGGCACCTGGACTAGCAGGGAGAACTTGCTCAGTTCTCAGGAACAATTTGAATGAGAAGGTATTCGGTATCCAGCTAAGTAACGCTGACAGGAACCAGCCTTGACAGTAGTGAAAAATAGCATTTGCTATTCTTGATATTCTTGTGCTGTCTCCTGTCTTGGTATCTTCAGAGGAGAACAGCAGAGGCGTAGCCCATGCAATCCTAACTTGGTCTGAAGCTCTGTCAGTTGTGTACTTAGGCATTTTCTTCTCTTAAAAGCCATGTATAAATCTCATCGAATTCAGTAGGGCTTAAGCACATTCTGAATTGCTTTTCTACGTTAGGGTTTTAGATTAATTGTATGAAAAAAAAAAAATTAAAATGTTCACAGCCCATTGATATTGATGCATCTGCCCTGGATGAGGCTGAATTGTAGAAAAGAGAAGATCCATGTTAAGAGTTCAGAGTCATAAATGTTGTTTATAAAAATTTTACTTTCTATAAAACCATGAAAATTGTTCTAAAATCTTAATTCTCTGCCATCTTCTTATTTTCTTTTAATAGTCATTAAGAGGAACAGATGGAGGTTTATTTCCAGTTCTTTATACCAGAAAGAAAGCATACAGGCATTTAATTTGCAGACCGATCTTCTTCTTCTTAACAGGTTTACTGATATAAATTGCCAAGCTTTACTTCTTTCTCCTCCTCCTTCACCCACATAAAGTGCTCTGAGTGTGGCTATTATAAATGTAGATGTTCAAGGGATATCGTACTGTGGGAAAGATAACTTATTCTCTGTAACAGCTTTCTATCTGCTATGAGATAATCTATATGCAAATAGTAAGACTGTTAACTATTGTCACCTCTGTTAAAAGAAACAATAGAATAGAAATGCTACTTCTATTCAAACAAATATAGAGGAAAACCTATCCCAAAACTGCAAACACCATGCAAATCTCCAGGAATTGCAATTTATTCATTGTAATACATTAGTATATGGAATGAAAGTTCATTTGAATTCTGAGAAAAATACTAATATTTTATCCATCAAGTAGACGACCTTTGTGTTTTAATCTTCTGACTCATAAGAAAGGATTGAACATTTGCAACAATAAAGCAGAAAGCTTGATGCTGAATGAAAAATTAAATAACCAATGTTGCCTGACAGGAGTTAACCTGACATGAAAATGTGCACAACAACTTAAAGGTATTACAGGCCAAACAAAAAAGAGATAAGTGCCAAAATGAATTTAAATCAGAGGAAGTATGACTTATAGCAGGAAGTGTAACTAATATTTTTGACATGGATGAAAGGAAGCATTACAGATCCACTGAAGTTGAAAATGCAGGAGAGTACTCACTGAGATAATGAATTCAAGGTTAGAGGACAACAAAAATAAGAAGACAGTAAATAAGTGCATTGAAACAGGACAAAATTTTAAAAGATAGCATCAAGCTTCCACTATTTCACCTGAAGTTGAACGATCCTGAGAATATGTTATGATTTACATTCAACGTGGAGAAAGAGCTGTCATTTAACCTCCTATAATAGACCAAATAATTCACATGATTGTTATATAAGAATCCAAATTAAGATATAAAGCTCTAAAACATTGCCAATGTTTGCATGAAACCCAGCACCTTGTGAAGTTAATTGTAAGGGACTTCGGTGGGGGAATCACTATTCATTTTATGTGCTATATGTGCCTGCCGATCTAGATGTAGACAAAATCATTTGACCAAAACATCTTTACTAATCAGCAAATTAGATTTCATGAAAATGACGTACTACACCTGAAAATGTTAACATGAAAGTTACTGTGTTTTTTTTTTCTTGAAATGAGATTTTGAAAAAAATTAGGTTTTGAAAATCAAAAAGTATTTGTTGGCTTTCTAAGTAGCAGACCTGGATTCAGCTTGTCCCTCCAGTTCAACTCTGTGTCTCAGTTCCATAGAAGTTGTCCTAACTGCAAGACTAGAGAGATAGAATAAATAAATAAATACTTTCCTACACATTGGGCCACAGAAAGCACAAAAAGTGCACAGCTCTGTAACCCAGTGGTTACACTCCTCTGAATGATCCTAAACCTGGATCAAAAGATGGCTTTTATCCAGTGACTTCTTAGTGTAAAGTGCATAAACAACTATTATTCTATTTAACGATCTGTGCCTTAGTTTCCATCTATAAAATGAAGATGACTGGTACTTCCTTATGTTATGGAGTTGTTTTGAAAATAAACTATAAATACTTGTCTAAATTCATACAGTTTCTTCATATAAAGCTACAACATTGACACTCAAAGCTGTCAAGCAACATTTTCCATGTGTTGAATAAACTATGTGCTTCAATGACTACTTTAAGAAATACATGCTATTCCTTTTTCATTACTCCTAAATGTCATAGGAAAGGTGGGGTAAATAAATAAATATTAAATATCTAAAAGGAAAAACTGCATAGGTTTTACTGTGGACTTCATCATTTTAAATGCCTTAGAATGATAAATGTTGTTTCCCAGATTATCTGCAAAGGTACATTCAGACCATAATCTTAATTGTCCTGTGATAAAGCTGTTCACAAACCTTTCATAGTGATGGATGTAAGAAGTATCAGAAGCTCCTTTCCTCACAACAGCAAGAAACATTATCAAATTTATCATACATACAGTATTTTGTTTTAATTGAACTATGAAAAGGTTATAGTCGCTTGCTTTTTTTAGCAGTTTGCACATTTTGAAGACAAATGCATGGCACAGTGACAAATAAAATGTAATAACCATTTTAAAATTGTCTCAATATATGGATATGTAATTAACAGGAGTTGTAGTAGAGTTGCTCACCAACTCAGTGAGGTTAAGCTACTTAGCAGCATGAAAAACTTTGAGTATATCACCCTGTCATGATGCAGCAGCGGTGAGCAGAACTTTAGATACACAGCTCAATCTTGACTCTGATGAGGCCAGAATTTCTCTTCCCCAGTGTAAAGCATCCTCAGGCCAGGCTTGTTTTACTCCACTTTCACCGTGCAGAAGAGTACTGAACATGCTCCAGCTAACCATTTCAGATACATCACGTTTGCAGACACCACAGCTGTTCCCACATCAGCTCATTTCCTCTGTGTGTCTCTGATGGAAGACCGTGGCTGTGTGCCACGGTGCCTTAGAAATCACCTGAACAACAGCTCATGTCACCTGCCACTGTGAGAACACTTCCTGCTCTCCTTTTAAGAGGTAAATCTCAAGTATTTAGGATACAACAGGTGTGTACAGAGACAAGTATGCTAGAAGAAACTCAGAAATTGTCTGTAATATAAGCACATTTGTGAAAAGTGGAGAAAGTGTGTGAAAATATTAATTAAGACAGATTACCACCTCACCACTGCAAGGGAATGTGGCTGGCACAATAGAGTTGCCTAACCAGGGTTGAACTGTAGGCACCTGAGAAAATAAGTCCATTGAAAAAAAATAGAAACACACAGAAGACACTGTTTTACTTTTCAAAAAACTATATATCAGCTACAATCTACATCAAAAAAACCTTGACTCCACCCTCCTTTGGTCCAGCTAAGTCTTATTTTAACCTGGATGGATTCAGAAGAGAAATGAGATAGAAGATCCATTTTACAGTTTCTCCAGACATCACAGCGTATCCTCCGCTGCAAGAGGGAAAGTTTATTGCCATCAACATGTCTTAACATCTCTACAGAGATTACCTGTTAGCTACCAGGGCAAGGCAAGTAGGCAGGAGACTTTCCAATCTGCAAAGGCAGGTGACTTTATCCTGCCTCCACCTTGTGTGGGTTCCTGACCACTAGGTTGATGAGTAAATGAACCCTTGCCTTATTTTTCACAGTTTAAGAAAACCCAAAAAAACCCCAAAAAACCCAACAGAACAAAACCAGAAGAGCTGAGAGGCAAATAGCACTCTCCTAATTCTTGTACTCCTTAGATTTGAGAGAAGACAACAAGTATGTCCCTCTAATATTTTCAGTGATGCAACATACTTGAAAAACTACATGTTTGGAGAGGTCTGCTAATATTTCCCTTTTAACTAATTGATTTTCAGACTGAGAGCAGAATTGTTACTATCTGTTCTGAATGTCTGTAAATATTGCAGTCATTTTGTTACCAGCAAATTGTTATCTAATGTCTGGAAACAAACAAAAAGGTGCAAGAGAGAACAATTTTTTTTTTCTTTCATGCAGCTGCAGTATTAACAAACCAGACAGAAAAGTGGTAGCATGAATTAATGGAAGAAGAAATGTGTCCAAAACCACAGAAGGCACACAGTAACAACATAATTTATCTAGAAACATACTGTTCTAGCATATAAGCTATTATAGTATTTGCCTTTTTTTAGTCCCTTAAAAAACCTTTTTCACCCAATTCATCCTGGGAAGACGGCATTCCAAAAAATTCAACCAGGTGCTGTGCAAAATTCTATTAAAAAAAGTTTAGCTGAAATGAAGATTTAGAAAGCAAAACTCTAGTGTGGATTCAAAATCTTTAATGTCAGGATTTACTGAGAGACATGTGCATATGCTCTATTTTTTTAGGAATAAAACCTAGATTAAAATTTGTTTGACCCTAGGTAAAATGCTTGGAGCAAGAATTCTAGATCATTAATAAAATATACTTATACTTGCAACTGTTGTGTATAAAATACTTAAACTACCCTTATTTACATAGCATGCGCATGTCCCAGGAGACATAATTAATAATAAATCCGTCTTTCACCATTTGGACGCTTCAGTTTTGTACCTTTCCCCTCTTCTTATCATCATCCTCAAACATGCTTTGAAAGAAATAAATAGGGGTCAACCTGTAATTTCTGAGTAAAAATTTAAATGAGGCTATGAAGCTGCAAGTCTATATGAATATGTAAATTGCTCTTCCAGCTTCCTCTCAACAGAAATGTAAAAATAGATATTCAATATTTGCCATTAATCAAAAGCTTTATATATTTTCAAATGATTGGTCTAATTAAAAGCATTTATTACAAGCTAAATACATACTGTTGATAATTGCAAATATTTAAACTTCAGTAATTCCATAGACCAAAGATATCGCTAAGTCTAATCAGGTTAAGTCATATCAGCTTTGATAGTTGTAGCCCAGTAAATGTGATTATATTTGCCACTGCTGGGGACAGGCGTCAGGCTGTGCCAGGTCCCAGGGGTGGCTGGGCTGCCCTTGCCCTGAGCGGGGCTGAGCGGGGTTTACCAGGCGCCCCGTGGGCAAGTGCCCATTGCCCGGCCTGTCTGAGCTCCGGCTCTGTGAGTGCCGCCGGGGAAGGGGCTGATGGCCCCGAGCAGTCCCTGATGGACAAATGTCCCTGGGGAATATTGGAAGGCTTTAGAATCATAGAATCGTTTAGGTTGGAAAAGACCTTTAAGATCAAGTCCAACCGTTAACCCAGCACTGCCAAGTCCAGCACTAAACCATGTCCCTAAGCACCACATCTACACGTCTTTTAAACACTTCCAGGTGACTCAGCCACTTCACTGGGCAGCCTGTTCCAGTGCTTGACAACCCTTTTGGTGAAAAAATGTTTCCTAATATCTGATCTAAACCTCCCCTGGCGCAACTTGATGCTGTTTCCTCTTGTCCTATCACTTGTTATTTGGGAGAAGAGACCGACATCCACCTTGCTACAACCTCCTTTCAGGTAGTGCCACGGAGAGAGAGAGATGCACTTCAATCGCAAGAGAAAAGCAGTAAAATACTTTATTGATATAAAACAGTGAATTAATAAAGTTCAATCGTAAATGCGACAGTGGTTTAACAAGATTTGATGGCAAGGCGCACTTTATTATTTACTGCATAAAGGACAGAGTCAGACAAAACTGTCAGGGAGACCCTCCCGTTGAGTCATGAGGTTCAGAGAGGACCCCCTTTGCATTCTAGACTTCTCAGAGAGGAGTCTAGGTGTGGCTGGATCCAGACTTAGTCCTAGACTTGGTCAACAATTTATGTCTAAAGGATTATATATGCGCAATCAATCCTGTATATCACATAGCTAAGATTACAGTTTTTCAGTGTGCTTATTCCCAATTCACTTACTGAGTATCTGACACCATAAGGGTTCTCTCAAGCTTGAGGAGTAACCTTGAGAGGTATCCCTACTCAAGGGGAGATTCTAGCGTGCAGCCCGCTGCCGTGCAGGAGAGCTCAATGGGCCCTGGGCTGTCCACTATTTATGGAGTAAGCTGATTGACTTATAGTCATATTTGCATACCAGAAAGTTGCCTGGGTCACTGCGCCAGGCAGCCCTTGGCTGCTGTGTTTCCATGTCTCCCCAAAGTCCAGCTTAAGCCAGATGTAGCCGTGGTGGTTATTGCTTAAGCAGGACGGGCAGAGCACACCACCACAGGTAGTTGTAGAGAGCGATAAGGTCTCCCCTCAGCCTCCTTTTCTCCAGCCTAAACATCCCCAGTTCCCTCAGCCGCCCCTCATAGGACTTGTGCTCTAGACCCTTCACCAGCTTCGTTGCCCTTCTCTGGACACGCTCCAGCACCTCCATGTCTTTCTTGTAGTGAGGGGCCCAAAACTGAACACAGTACTCGAGGTGCGGCCTCACCAGGGCCAAGTACAGGGGGACGATCACCTCCCTACTCCTGCTGGCCACACTATTTCTGATACAGGCCAGGATGCCATTGGCCTTCTTGGCCACCTGGGCACACTGCTGGCTCATGTTCAGCCGGCTGTCGACAAACACCCCCAGGTCCTTTTCTGCTGGGCAGCTTTCCAGCCACTCCTCCCCAAGCCTGTAGCATTGCCTGGGGTTGTTGTGACCCAAGTGCAGGACAAGTGACCCAAGTGCTTTGGGCAGCTTTCACCCCTTCCCTTGGAGCTAGGGGAAAGGGAGCAGGGAGGGATGTATGAAATGAAAGAAAAATGTATGAAAAGAAAGCCAAAAAGACCCCAGGACTGAGGAGGAAGGGATCCCACCACCAGCATCACGTTCCTTCCAGTGAGAGCTCAGGGTGGTGGCCTACATGTGATAAAGTAGGACTAGTCTCTGAGAATGATGCACAGCAAAACTAGAACTTATGTTTCTGAATCCAGATGTGCAATCTCTTTTATTCATTATTGTCATACATTGCATTTAAGTGCCTGATATCTTCTAGTCTTTTATGCAACATGATATTTTTAAAGACTATTTTTTCAGAATATCTTTAAGTTAAAATTCATATGATGATTAATGAAAGTGTTAACTACTCCCTGTCATGCCATGCTTTCTAAGGGCTTTGTTCTACTGCTTTTGCATAACAAAAGAAATGAAAATAAAATAAGTTCCCACTTAATGTATACTAACAATATTACTACTTCACTGAAATATCCTCATGATATTCTCTTTGACATCACCTATCCTTCATATCAGTTACGTTGGGCAATGGTTCAAATTACACTGTCTAAATTGGTTTACCGTGAAACAGTTTTTAATTAATTTCTTTCTCATTGTCACATTTATTTATTTGTATTTCTCAATTTTCTTTAAACAATGTAATCCAAGGCTAATAAGCTTGACATGGTTTATAAAACAGTCAAACTAAATTCCCACATTCTTACAGTTTTGTCAGTGTGTTTTTTTCCCCAACACTCATGTTACTAGTTGTCAATGTCAATAGGTTAAAGTGATACTGAGACCTTTAAAGTGTACACAAATGTGAAGCTTATTTTGTTGGCAGAAAGAAGCCCCTATTACCCATGAAAATGCTGTAGGGGAACCGGCATCCTACACGTCACATGAAAATATACTTGTTTATTAAAACTTTCACATTTATTATCTGGTAGTCCTTATTATGAGACCTCTGTGAAAAGTTGTAAAGTTATTGTAATTTAAAAAACTTCCTGTCAAAAATAAATACTGTAAAAGGCATTCATTTGTAAGAAGTAGAATATAAGAACTACTTGACCAATTAGCCCCTCAGGTTGTTAATCGTATCCGTAACTGGTCTTATCCAATGAGACTTACTAAAGCAAAATTCCTGAAGATTCTGTACAGGGATAGGTTCAGTGAGTTATGTCAGTAAAAATGCAATTATAATCTGAGATAATACAAAATGTAAAAATCAGTCTTACTTGAAATTTGCACCAATCAGCATGTCTACTGATACATAATGTGTCAGATATGATATCTTTTCCTAACACTTTTCCAAATAAAGTAGCTAAGCTCATCTCATTGTTATAAATCCAACTCCTGTGTATTTCTTTTTTACAGTTTGCACCACTTCCACTTGTTATGAAGGTAAGACAAAACCCTGCAAGGCTTCATGTTAAAATAGTAGTCAACAATGAGTGTGAGACAAGAATTTGGGAAATCAAGCAACAGCTTTTCTAATTTTGATGTATTACTTCTGCCCTTGCAGATCTACACAGACAGATGGGCATTCAGACACATATCCTCCTTCAACTCAGCCTTGTGGGATCCTTCAGCACTGATGCACTGTGAAACCTCCTTCTAGAAGACACCCTTGGGACATGAGTCAAATACACCAATTTGCAATGAGTTATAGATACAAAAATGGATTCTGCCCAGAACACTTGAGAAAAATTCTTATGAGGTGACTTTTTGTGAGATATGTCGAGAAAGTGGCTTGTGCAGCAAGTGCTGGTCTCCACTTTCTTCCTGAATTTGGCCTCCTCAGCTTCACTGCTCACAATAGCCACCAGGAGGCCTCACGGGCCAAGTGACTTGTTCTTCTCCCCAGAGAACAGTTAAGAAGCCCAGGAGATAGATACTGTTTTAGCCAAAGGAATGGCATTGTTAGAGGAATCAGGCTGGGACAGGGCAGAGTGCTTTACAGTGAGCAGAAGCTGGAAGTTGAGTTTTATAAATTTTCTTGGGTAAGAAACTATTCCACTTAATTCTTTTTCTGTAAAGAGCAAAACAAGAAGCCTCTACTTCCTAACACTCCTATTCATAGAATCATAGAATCATAGAATGGTTTCTGTTGGAAGTGATCCTCAAAGATCGTTTAGTTCCAACCCTCTGCCATGGGCAGGGACATCTTTCGCTAGATCAAGTTGCCCAAAGCTCCATCCAACCTGGCCTTGAACACTTCCAGGGATAAGGCATCCACAACTTCTCTGGGCAACCTGTTCCAGTGTTTTACAACCCTCACCATAAAAAATGTCTTCCTAATGTCCAATCTAAGCTTGACTCTTTCAGTTTAAAACCACTGCCCCTTGTCCTGTCACTACAGGCTTTAGTAAAAAGTCTCTCTCCATCTTTCTTATAAGCCCCCTTTAAGTACTGAAAGGCTGCAGTAAGGTCTCCCTGGAACTTTCTCTTCTCCAGATTGAACAACACCAACTCTCTTATCTTTTATTCCTAGGAGAGCTGTTCCAATCCTCTGACAGTTTTTGTGGCCCGCCTCTGGACCTGCTCCAACAGGTCCATGTCTTTCCTGTACGGAGGGCCCCAGAACTGGACTCCAGGTGGGGCCTCACGAGAGTGGAGTACAGGGGGAGAATCACCTCCCTCGACCTGCTGGACATGCTTCTTTTGATGTAGCCCAGGATGGCCTTCTGAGCTGTAAGTGCATATTGCCAGCTCATGTCCAATTTTTTGTCCACCAGTACCCCCAAGTCCTTCTTCACAGGGCTACTCTCAATCCATTCATCACCCAGTCTATATTGATACTGGGGATTGCCTTGATCCAGGTGCAGGACCTTGCACTCGGCCTTGTTCAACTTCATGAGGTTTGCACAGGCCCACTCCTCAAGCCTGTCAAGGTCTCTCTGGATGGCGTCCCTTCCCTCTAGCAAATCAACTGCACCACTCAGCTTGGTGCCATCCTCAAACTTGCTGAGGGTGCACTCAATCCCACTGTCTATACCACTGATGAAGATATGAAATAGTATTGGTCCTAGTACGGATCCTCGAGGGACACCACGTGTTACTGGTTTCCGCTTCGACATTGAGCCATTGACTGTGATTCTTTGGATGCGGCCATCTAGCCAACTCCTTATCCATCTAACGGTTCATCCGTCAAACCCATATCTCTCCAATTTAGCATCAAGAATGTTGTTTGGAACTGTATCAAAGGTCTTACAGAAGTCAAGGTGGATGACATCTGCAGCTCCTCCCTTATCCACTGATGCAGTTACATCATAGACGGCCACTAGCCTAGTCAGGCATAATTTGCCCTTGGTGAAGCCATGTTGGCTGTCTCTAATCACCTCCCTGTCTCCCATATGTTTGGACATGTCTTCCAGCAGGATCTGTTCTTACAGGCGTGGAGGTGAGGCTGACTGGTCAGTACTCCATACCTTAAGATTAATGCCAATACTTGCAATCTCTTTTATTTAAACAGAGAGATCTTTATGTGAATGTCATGAAGAGTCAAAGTGAAGGATTTTCTCTGAGTCACTGCAAGTCACATGGGGATGAGATGCAGTCAATTAGGAGGTAAAACCTACCCCAGTAAGCCAAATAAAGGACAGCAGAGACTTCACAAGCTCAACTGTTCCTTGTATGGCTGTACTATTCAGATTGCCAAGAATATCTATCTCTGACATCATAAAGTTTTTAAGTCTACTGCTGTTTGCACCTGTACTAATCAGTCATTAATGCCTTTATCATTTGGTGGAAGGACTGCAATACCTGTCTTACTCATCCAAAACCCAGGATCATTCTGGGAGAAGGGGACTGACAAATAGCTCTTCACTCTTAATTTTACATCTTAAAATGACCTCTCATTGTTTGTATTAGTCCTGTTTCCCTACTTTCCTGTTGGATTAATGAAGCAAGTGAAAGGCAGTTGTTTTCAATGAGAAAATGACTCAGAATCCTCTGCTGTCCCCTTTGTAGATCCTACATTATAGTGCAAATTAAATGGTGGCACATACAGTGTATTTAAAACACATCTTGAAGGAAAATAAAACCTCACAAAAGCAATCATGAAGAGCTATATTATTTTTAAATGCCAAGGTTACATAATTTCAACTAAATAAGATAACTGACCCAGTCTTAAAAGGTACTACCAAGGTATTTTACTTTAGGGCGTTTAGTAAGAGTGCTGGTTGTTCAATATCTCACATTCTCTGGCTCTAAAAGAATGGCAACAAGAAAATGAATTAGGATTTTCTTTTTTTGTTAGAGACAGGTAATGGATTAGTACAACTTGGCAAGATGGTTCAGGACCAGACAGTCCACCTTAACCTAGACAATTTTAGAGAAATAAAAAATCCTGAATTTGCTGTTCTAGCAGCAAATAAAACATCTTAACTTGAACTGTTTCAGTAATCAATATCTAATCTGCACTCACAGCATTTTTATTTTAGTTAAAAAGTAAAAAGGCAAAAAGGTGGAGTCTTTTGTAGCCAAAGAAGGAGCTTCAGCTTTGTTACTTTGCGTCTGTTTTGCCATAGAAAGTTCCATGTTTTCAGTACTGGCAAAATAAGGCAATCATCTTTTCCACTGAGTTATTTCTTGCTTTCTAAACACCAGCCTTATTTTATCAGTCTTTTTTTTTTAAGTTTCAGCTGACCCCATTGACCATACCCTAGAGTATTATCCTTCTTTCAATGACTATGTTGGCATTGTAAGGGTGTCTCAGATATTCAGAAGCATTTGCGCCTCTCAACCACACTTTATTCTCTGTATTGCAACAAAAACTGATAACATGACAAATGAAACCGAAAGACACATGAAACTGGAAGACACGTCCATATTGCTGCATTAAAGCACAGCAAATTGCAGATAAACAACACTCTAGTTAAAATTATAAGGCACTTCATAAAGGTAATAGTTAGTCTGCAGAGGTAGAATGCTTTCCATTGAGCACATTTTTGTCATGCTTTTAGAGATGCAAATTAGGTGAAAGAGGAAAGAGGCATTCTGTTATTAGCAAAATGATTGCAAACTGAACCTCATAATTATAAATGAGTATTTCAGGGTCTACATATCTACTGCTTATGCATTATACTGGTGTTTGAGACAGCTTTGTATTTCAGACTCTGAATATAGAAATCGGGACCATATAAAAACTCATCTCTAAACTTGTGGGAATCATTATTTTTATTTATTTACGCATTTATATATTTTTGCCAGAGTAAAATAATTGTCCTTTTTTTGAATGGCCAGGAAACTGCTATTAGTGTATTGTTTAAATAAAATAAACACGTACACCCAGTAGAGCTTTTGCTTACAGACAAATATCCTAGAAAATGTTTTTCTCATGTTCAGACTGCACAGCCCATTTACAAATGAGGAACTGAAGTTAATAGCTACTTACAGCAGTAAACGTGTATTAAAGAAGGTGAAAAATGCACAATATGCATTACTCTTACCTATTTATAAGTTAAGCTTTTGTCTGTTGTTTTAGCTGAGAGCTATTAGTGCAATTTACAGCTATCAGTCAAGGACTGCATATTGGGATTGGCTATGAGAAAAGTTTTCTAAAAGAAAGATGCTGAAAAGATATTGGAACTTTGATGTGAGATCCTGCAAAATCAAGGGAAGAATTCACAATGTAATATAAAGACGTATAATTACTAATAAGGTACATATATAATTCTTACAATAGAATAATGATGTCAACCCATAGCAACACCTACATTTTGTAAGTTACTTTATACAACAGAAGAGGAAATTTTTGAAGGGAATGCTTCAATCTTAAGGTTTTCCTCTGGCTTTTTGGAATATTCTTAAAATGTCTGTTCATGGACAAAGATTCTTGCTGGCACAGGTCATTTATTTTTAATATTGTTTAGATACTGGAGAAGAGTCATTGCATCTGTGTGATTTTTTAACAAAGCAGAACATGCTTCTTGTTGCTATCATAATGGATTTTAAGGACACAGACATTACTTTGCCTTTATGTACAGATCTACATAGATAGTTTTACAGTAACAGAGATTACCTCTGATAGTCATTATTATACTAGTATTTGGCAAACACTTTATGTTTGGGTTATTTCTTTAAAAATTGATTTTAAAATTTTAAATATCAGTATCAGGAATATTGAATTTCACATAGAAATATTCTGTGGAACATCCAAGCATATATAAAAATCAAGACATACAGATTTATCAAAGAGGACAACTGGTTTTGGAATATTTCCTTGGGTTTTATTTGTAATATTGTGATTTGCCATTGCCATGCTTTTTTTCTTTTTTTTCCCAATTTATGTGGACCCTGCTGTATAGTTTTCTGGAGCAGAGTTGACCGATTATTTTTTTTTTAGAACCGTCTTAGTGGTTATCTATAATGAATATAAGGATCACCGTAACATTAGAATGATGGATGCAGCCTTAAAAAGACTATTTAACCAATATTATCAATAAAATATTTTAATATCTTATTGATATTAATATCAATATCAATAATCAATATAGCTTAGGATGGATTCATATCTGAGCATTCTATACATTTGGAATCATCAAATTATGAAAAAGAATTTCCAGCAGAAGAGCAACTCAATTTAATAGTCTTCGTACAGTAGAAACTGTGTATAGCTCAAATTTGTCTAAGCTGCAATCTTATTATATAGTCACTGAACATGTAATTACACCATCTATTATTATAATTGCTTTGTCCTCTGAAGACATCTGAAAATAATTAATAAGACTGAGGAAAATTATACTTTTAAAACTCTTGTATGGTACATCAAGAGAAAGAAATCCTTCCTTTTTAAATTCTTATACAATAATACCGCCTTCACTGTTTTACTAGAGAGGACGTTATAATCTTGTGCACAGTGTACTGAAAAATATTTCTTTTTTTAACAAAGCCATTTTTAGCTGTTTCTAAAGAAAATTATTTACCTGTTGCAAATCATATCAGATTTGTTGGTTTTGATCAAGAACTGTCAATCTCTGTTACTGCAATTCACAATGAATTTTTAATTGGGTTGGTATTAAAAGGGATTTGAGACATATTAGCTTCACTCTTCATCCTGGCTGTGATACATTCATTTTTATTTTCAAATATCTGTTCCTACCTCTGAGGAACCATAGAAGATTCAATTTGGATCAGCAGTAGAAAAATTCTGCATTTTTTCCCAAACTTTTTTTGTTGTTCATTGCTTTTCTTTATGCCACTTATGCTCTTCCCCATGACCGCTGAAATCTGTCTGGCACTTTGTGAGGTCATTATTTTCCCACAACTACATGTCATTACCCTATACTCAATCTCATTCTTGCAGCCAGCTCCTCAAACATACACACTTATTGGCTATTAAACATATTTTAGATCTTTTGAGGAAACAAGGTGAAAAATTCAAGATCACTTTTATCAACAAAATCTTAATTTTTGACCTGTTTTTTCCAGAGGACATTTACATTTCCATAGAAAGCCTCACAAACTTGTACTTCCAGCAAGCTGTATTAAGAGGTAGTCTGCATACTAGTCTTAATATTTTTGATTTTTAATTACTATTGCTAACCATTAAGAGATATCAAATTGCTATTCTTTCAACTCTAGTTTACCTCTCTCGCTGGATTAAGAGCACAGAATGTGTCAGGCATTGTAATATGCAAAGGCACAGAGCATGTGAAATAATATTAAAGGAATCCTGCCAAATATTGCTGTGGTAAGTGGCACTGAAATGCCATAGACTTCTATTGACCCTTAGCGTTTTCTATTCATTGTGTTACATTGTGCAATAACACTACCATTAACCAAGATGTGAGCTAGTTTGCGCACAATTTATGTTCCAATAGTTGTAATAAAATAGGCACATATTTTTATCCAATGTACTTATACATATGCCAAATGATTATAATAATATATATCAGTGATGGTCTTCACATAAATATAAATTTAGTTACAACTTTGCTATATCGTTAGCCATAAAAACTTCTAGAGTACTGAGGCAATATGAGCTACCAATGGGCAAGCAATACAGTAGTGTACCTTCAGGGGATAATTTCAGCAAATCATTATCAGATTTACTTTCATTAACTTAGTCAAGCAAAGATCAACAATCATCTTGTTCTCACTTTATTGAGAAGCATTACAATCCATGATAAAAAAATCTAGTTCATTCTTAAACAATACATACAATGTGTATGCTAGAATGATTGTGACCTTATGAAGTTTCTTCCTAGCATAGCAATGTCACCATTTGCACTTGCAGCAGTTTTTACCTTAGAAATTCAAGATTAACCTTTTTAATAATTATCTATGTGACCCGCAAGTTGCTCTGTTATTATGAGCTCATTTTGATCTTATTGCCGCCTTTATATATCGTGTTCTTAGTATGCAATACAAAATGCGTGAATTCATATTTGCGATCCATAAACCATCATCCATCAAACCGAGAAACAAACGTACGCTGTAAAAGACAATGGAGACTTTACTCAAACTGATATGTTATATTTTCCTGGTAAAGCATTCTAATGGCATTATTCAGATATGTCCATTTGTGAGCTGGACTTTCCCAATAGCCTGCCATTGTCAGTGCTTGACAGAGGTCACTGTAGGTGACTGTACAGAGGTCTGTACAGGTTTTTTCTTCCTACATCATCATTAATTTCATGCAAAGGCTAGAACCACAGTACAATATCACTCCATTAAGTCAAATTGCTAAATCACTTACACCTTGTTTATCCTCAGTGTCTATATATTAATGAAATATAAGACACAGTCCTTTAACTCTTAGAAAAATGTCAGCGTAACTGACAAGTTACTGTAGCTGGAGTGACTGTTCCAAATATGAGTCTTATGATTTGTAAGCAGGTGTCATGGTTTAGCCCCAGCTGGCAGCCAAGTACCACGTGGGATGGGGAGGAGAATTGGGAAAAAGAAAGGCAAAACTCATGGGTTGGGATAAAAACAGTTTAACAGGATAGCAAAGGAAGCTAAAACAGGGAAAAACGAATAATAATAACAGAATATACTAGGCATGTGATTCACAGTACAGATTGCTCAGGGTGTGGAACCCGAAGCCCAGCCCGCTCCCAAGAAGCGATCCCACTTCCTGGCGCCGTCCCCCCTCTCTGTACTGAGCATGACATCACTTGGTATCGAATATCCCCCGGCTAGCCCGGGTCAGCTGTCCCAGCTGTGCCCCCTCCCAGCTTCTTGTGGAAATTAACTGTATCCTATCCAGAACCAGGACAGAAGGAAAAATAGTGATCTAAATCACTAAAGAGCCATGGCCATAAATTGTCAATTTAGCCATATATAGTGGACAAAAGTTTTAAAGACACCATTTTCCTTAGGACCAGGAAGTAACATATTGCAGACTGACAACAGTATTAATTGTACTGATAGCACAGAGCTCAAGAACCTGCATATACTATATTGTTTTCTCCTTCTCAGTACATTTGAAATGCAACCTTGTCTTTGGGCTGTTGAGAGTAAATTCATTTAGAAAAGTATTAGAGGCTAAAAATAACTTAGAAAAACATAAATCTACATATGGTTGACAAAATAACTCCTCATTCCGATGAACAATATTTCTGTAGTTTATAAATAAACCAATTCACCTTCTTAACATTCTCTGACTGAAGTAGCTCAGAAGCTACTCCGGAATTTGACATTTTGATTCTAAGCTGAAGTGCAGGAAATTCGACCATGTGTGAAGGTCACTGACAATTCATCTAAGAGATTAAACATTATAAACTGTCTAGCAACATTTCAGATATTCATTTATTTATGACAAGGCATCATATATCTTACAATAAGGTTTTAAAATATTTTCTGAGCAAATAAGACTAATAAGGGACTTAGTACTGCAAAAGGCAAATTCAGATTAAGTTTATCCCAGCTAGCATGAGCATTTATTTTAAAATGGGATGACCTTGTGTTCTTGTGCGATAACCACAGAAGTAACCTGGTCAACCCGCTTCAGCTGAAATCAGGTACCTGACCTATCCCTGATCTAATCTACCTGTGTAATCTAGACCTAAATTTCCTGAAATGAAGTCCTCTCAAACCGTAACAGACAGGCTTATCTATGGCAAACACAGTCTTAACGTACCTGTGGTCTCCTAGGGCACATAAAGAGAAGGAGACTCTCACATCATACTAGATTTTTGTAGCAGACTGTGCAAACTCAAATAATGTTCAAGAATAAGGAATGAAAATTAAAAGTCTATACCACCTTCCTATAAATTCCATGGCATAAGCTGTTTATGATTTGATGGATGCAAGAATTGCCCCATCCCTGGAAACATTCAAGGTCAGGCTGGACGGGGCTCTGAGCAACCTGACCTAGTTGAAGATGTCCCTGCTCATCACAGCAGGGTTGGACTAGATGACCTTCAAAGGTCCCTTCCAACCCAAACTATTCTATGCTCAAATGTGGCATTATGAATGTACAGTTTTACATTAGTGAACTTGACTAATATGATCTGACAACTACATTCTATAAGGTAGAGTTTCCAATCTCATGAATTTTAGAGCTGTGTCGTGGTTTAACCCCAAATTGTAACCCAATACCACGCAGCCGCTCGCTCACTCCCCCCCTCCCCACTGGGGTGGGGAGGAGAATCGGAGAGAAAGGAAAACTCACGGGTTGAGATAAAAACAGCTCACCAGGACAGCAAAGGAAAAATATGAAAATATATTAATAATGATAATAATGATAATATATACAAGGATAATAGAATATATGAAACAAACGATGCACAATTTCTCACCACCCGACGACCGATACAGCCCGTCCCGAGCAGCAGGCAGGGAGCAGGGGTATCCCCCCCAGCTATCCCAGAACAGGGAAAGCAGGCGAGGGAACAAACAGCTAAACGAGTGAAAAACAAAAAGGTAAAAATAGGGAAACAAAAAGCAACCCGAAGGGAAGCTTAAGGATTAAGGCAAGTTAAGGGTCTAAACACCTCAAAAAACCCAAAAGACCAAAAAAATATCTAGTGGCCCCCCCGACCGACCCTCGCTTATATCGGGCATGACGTCTATGGTATGGAATACTCTCTTTGGCCAGTTTGGATCAACTATCCTGGCTCTACCCCTCCCAAGTTTTGCATCTGCACGTTAGCAGAACCTGGAAAACAGCAAAATGTCCTTGGTGGTTCAGCAGCAACCAGCAACATCAGTGTGCTATCACCGTTCTTCTCACACTAAAGCCAAAACACAGGAGCTGCTGAAAACAAAACTAACTCCATCCTGGCCTAAACCAGGACAAGCTGTCAGTTGCTGGAGAGAAAAAAGAAAAACAAAACTTCAACATAACAAAGTACCTCTAATTTCCACATTTGTTATGTGGAATACACATACACAATATATTTGGAAGTTACTAATTAAAATGCATTCTGTAACATGGAAGGTTATATTTAAGACTTACTGAATACAGGCTTTCTTCACAGCAGAATGGTCTATTTGCTCTTCTTGGCATCCAGGTAAGTTAATACATTATTGAAAAATCAATATCTAGGCTGTTTTGATTCCATAAATAATTAAATGTACTGATTCATAATTCCATCTTTTTACTTATAAACTGCAACTGACATATTTTTATGTAATGTAACCCCCTACACATTACTTGCTTGTTAATATTGCTTTAATTTCCAACTATCAGGAAGAAAAGAAAAGAAATTTGAGATGACTTTCAGCTATGCATTGCTGGCATTTCCCTATGCAACTCTTTGTAAATTTCATGAGGTTCCTTATAATCCCTTGTTCGATCAGTGTCTTGGGGATCCCATCTGTGCTGAAGAGCACAGAAATCCTGGTATAGAGGCTGCTGAGGCAGCCAAAACTTCCAGGTGTGTGGTTTTCGAATTAACCACTAAACTGTAGAGAGTTTTGTATGCTCAATTTAAAAATCACAAGGCTAAGATTTTTACTCAGACTCTAAGACACTTCACAGTTTACAGATACAGCAAGGTCTACAGAAATATTAAATTGATAATGTTTTGTCAAACTATTTTCTGATCCTTCTTTCAAAATGAAAATAAAAGACAATGGTTATCTATAAGTAGGTGAGGTCACTAGCGTAACTCTTACCCTACCTGTTACCTGTGTGTCCAGGATCAATAAGTATGTCAAAATAACCATGACGTCAGAAATGAATCTGGATGCTGAATCTAACTCCAACATTACTATGTACTCCTGAATTTGAAACTAAAAAAGATAATGCAATTAAAACAAAAATCTAAAATCCCAGGGAAAAATAATGTTAATAATACAAAAGATGTGTTTGTGTTTATGTTACGATAACTACAAGGAGTTGCTTTTTGTTCATTATATTAGGATGTATGCAAACGATATACACAAAATTTCATGTCAATCTAATTAACAAGGATTTTTTCAAAAAACAATTTCTTGCTCACCAGGTGAAGTGCCATGGTAATTTTAAAACAGACTAGCATAAGTTCCTTCTAGCCGACTAAATTTCTCTGCGATTTGTTTGAAAGATTTCTCCAAACCATACCATCTATACATTTTGGGACAATGAACTTGGCTGAAAACTTCCTTGAAATTGGATTCTTTAGGTTTCGTCTCCCTGTCCTGATACTTGACCATGTGCTGGAGAGACGGGATACAGTATCATATAGATGGGAAATCCAAGGTTCTAAAGAAACTGCTCTTTTTCTTTTTTTTCTTTAAAACATGAGACTTTTGTTGAGACTCTACAAGATGGAAATCTTTCACAAAACAAAACCTGAAACTTTGTAGGTCATTGCTGGTTGACTGAAAGAAAAAAAGAAAAGAAAAAAACCCTACAACCCTGTCCCCCCCAACCCCCAAACCCAACCAAACAAAAAAACCCACACCCACAATGTTTGTTATTGGATGACTGAATTGCAGAAAACAGGTTGGTTATTGACAGACCCTAAAATAACAGGAAGGGTCTTGTCTTCATGAAATCACTTTGTGGGAAAACAATGTTTTCTCAGGCAATTCCAATTAAGAATCATACCTTCTCACTATCTCTTAACGTGCTATGCTCTTCTGCCACACAGTATGCCTCTGGCAATATTTACACCAAGAAATGTGAATTGGTATTTTATGATTAAACTGTTGACACATTCTGGTTTTGTTCACAGCACTGTAAAATATAAACAACTCTCCCAAGGCCAACAGAAATACAAGACTGTAAAACTAAAATGAGGGACATTTTTATACTGTAAAACCTGATTTTTTAATGTCATTATCTAGCATAATATCTTCCATCACAATGTAACATTTAAATAATACCTCTTAAAGCTTGTTAATCCTCTCAAAACGAAAGATACAGTGAACTAAAAGTTGGCAAAACCTCCAAATAAAGTTTCATTTTCCTAATGAAAATTTAACAGAGTTTCTGTGAGTCAATCCACACCATTCTAAAGCAAGTATGTATCTCTAGAAAAGAATATTTCAAAACACTTTTGAAACTCATGTTAACCCATCCAACACTCAGCTAGCTGCTTTCAATATTTCCAGATTAAACTGCTACGAAAATTCCAGTCTCATTTGAATGGATTATTCAAATGGAACTACGAAATTTAATTTTCTGAATAGGGCCCAGACTGTACATATTTAGATTAGTGCACAACTGTATAGATTGAAAACAACTTGTTAATAAAAGCATTTCTTTCAGAACAATAAAATACTTAATGATATCACTGAAATAAGCTGTGGGAAGACAGAGAGAAAGTAAAAGAGAAATAGAAGAGAGACAGAAGATTTATGTAAGCTGAAGAGAAATACTTCTGAAAATTTCCTATTTTAACTTAAGCAAACATTAAGACTTCAAAAACTTTTTTAAAATTAACCACAGAAAGACTGAAGATAAATATACAGTAGTCATTAGCTGAGACATAAAACATAACTAAATCTTAAATAAAGTTTGAAGAGAGGAACATACCTATATCCAGTGTTCATGCTGCAGGGAGAAAGGAAAAAAATCTCCTCCTATAGAAATATCTCTTATTAGTTCTGCTAGTTATTTTCCAGTATAAATCTTTTTGAGTTAATATACAACAAAACTTCTCAGAACCAAAGTATGATGTTTAGGTGGTCAGAAAAAATTTATTCAGGTAACCCCAAGGATTTCTTGTACTCAACACAGATAAAATTCTTGTACTCAGCACAGGCAGGCAAATCTTTTGTTCTACTTCTAGAGTTGTCTGTACTAGTTCTAGTGCTGTTCTAGGATAACAGCCCTTTGTTATTATCAAAATGTGTCAAAATTAGAAAATAGAACTAACACTATAAGAATGTAGTTTATCATTATTAATAACATTAATATAAAGAAATATTATTATGTTTGAGATTTAAATATACACCTATGAGTATATAACAATCTTCATAAATGTAGCTGAAGTGTTATCCTCAGATTTTGGGGGGATTTTTGTGCTCTTTTCAGCCATTGACAAGATGAGGAATTAAGTAACAAATATTCATTAGAGATATCTACCATAACTCTAATATTGCTGTGATGTTAGAAATTTTTTTATGTCTAGAAATAACATAAAGAAAATAGGTTCTCCTTATGCATTTATAGTTCCATTAGAATCAGAAACTATCAGAAACGAATGGGGGTCTCCTTTTAGAAGGGGAAGAGGTGGGGTGGTGCTGTGAGGTAGTACCTTCCAAGTGGTCCTCTGTTGGAGGAAGAGCTCTCTGAATGTGACTTCATCACAGAAAAACACACACCAGATCCCTCCTGGTTGTGGATATAAGGCATGGGTATCTTGGAAGCAGCAGGTTTATTGCTCCTCCAAATTGAAGGGATCAAGCACCAACAAGGATCAACCTCAATCCCATGTTTTGCTACCCCTTATATTCCTGCTCCCTCCTCTTTGGATCCTGAGCTCCACCATCTCATGATCACCTAGGTTTCCCATTTCTGCCATTTCTCATGTTGCTGTCTTGTTGGTGTAGTCACTGGTCAAGGTTGGCCAGCTGCTGCATATACATTACTCCTCTTTGCTCTTTGAGGGTGGTAGCGCCTCCGGGATAAGGTATTTAAGAAGGGGAAAAAACTGCTGCAAAACAGCAGTCGGGAGAAAGGAGTGAGAATATGGGAGTATCAACTCTGTAGACACCAAGATTCACGAAGAAGGAGGGGGAGGAAGGAGTCAGGCCTGGAGCAGAGATTCCCCTGCAGCCTGTGGTGAAGACCACAGTGAGGCAGGCTGTCCCCCTGAAGCCCATGTAGGTTAATGGTGGAGCAGATATCCACCTGCAGCCCATGGAGGACCCCACGCCAGAGCAGGTGGATGCGCCCAAAGGAGGTTGTGACCCCATGGGAAGCCTGCACCAGAGCAGGCTCCTTGCAGGACCTGTGAATCCATGGAAAGAGGAGCCCATGCCAGAGCAGGTTTGCTGGCAGGACTTGAGACCCCATGGGGGACTCACGCTGGAGCAGTCTGTTCCTGAAGGGCTGCACCCTGTGGAAAGGTCCCATGCTGGAGCAGTTCATGAAGAACTGTCTCCTGTGGGAAGGACCCCACACTGGAGCAGGGGAAGAGAGTGAGAAGGAAGGAGTGGCAGAGACAACATGTAATGAACTGACCACAACCCCCATTCCCCATCCCCCTGCGCCACTGGCCAGGGAGGAGGTAGAGAATTTGGGAGTGAAGTTGAGCCCGGGAAGAAAGGAGGAGTGGGGGAAAGGTGTTTTAAGATTTGGTTTTATTTCTCATTACCCTACTCTGATTTAATTGGTAATAAATTAAATTAATTTCCCTGAGTCAAGTCTGTTTTGCTGATAACAGTAATTGGCGAGTGATCTCCCTGTCCTTATCTCAGCCCATGAGCCTTTCGTCATATTTTCTCTCCCCTGTCCAGCTGAGGAGGGGGAGTGATAGAGTGGCTTTGTGGGCACCCGGCGTCCAGCCAGGGTCAACCCACCACATAATGCCTTGCAATTTTTCATGTTGTTACCTTGCTAGTGTAGCTACTGGCCAAGCCTTGGCCTTCTGCACTCATTCCCTAACATTTCCCTTCTCACAGATAGTATGAGAAGGAGCTGTGCCACCCCACCTTGCTGCTACAGAGCCTGAATGCACGCCCCGCTGTATGTCCCCTATGCTTGCTGTCCTCATCGGGGTGGGAGGTTGGCTATATTGAGCATTACCCATGAGGGCTGTGAGTAGCTGCAAAGTGATTTCTTTCCTTCTCTGGCATCACTGTGACCCTTTAAAGGCAGTACAGCATACCCACAACAAAATGAAATCTGTATGCCCCTGTGTAGGGCGTACAGTACATGTAGAAAAGTCAGGGGTTTTGGCTTTGATAGTACACAACATTTTTAGCATATTGCTATTTTTTTTGTTAAACATTTACTATTCTCTCCTATCCAAATTCACAGAAGTGCACTACACATGATTTTAATAATTATTTTCTCCGAATAGAACTTAGCAGAAATTAAAGCCTAGGGCCTCATTGTGCTAGGTCCTGCACACACGTGGGATGAAAAGATTGCCTCTTCACCAGAGAGCTTATCATCTAAATTGCTAGAAAGTATGTGCTGTTACAGAGATGATTCAAGCTATTTGATCAAAAAGCTAGGGTTTTCAAAGGCAGATAAGAAATTCCTGTCTGTGCTCAACAGCATAAAGTATGTATGAGATTTTTTGCATTACTCTCATTTCACCACTCATATAAACCACTGCCATACAATCATTCTAGACAGACTAAAAATTACACTCTTGAACAATTAATAAGTATTAAAGAAAACTTTCAAAGAGCAGTCTGCATTCAGCCAGTTCGCTGACTATAAATTCTAAATGCTAATGTTAAAACTGAAAAATAGTTTTGTGCTTCTGCATAAGAGGACAATAAAACATAACTAAGGACCCTTCCAAAACAGCTTGCCCTTTGGAATAGTTTCCCGACTCCATAGAAATCCATGGGAAGTTCACGATTAACTCAGTCCTGGAAGTGAGTTTAAATTTTATTTACAACTACTGTGACTATAACAGTTTCTGACATGATTCCTGACAAAATATTAGCTGGAATGGCTTTTGTGTTGCACACACCCAGGGAACAGATGAAACATGAACATGGCTGCTCTCGCTGAGACGTGCAATGAGATCAGCAACAGAGCTGTGCTTGCATACCCAAATTTCCATCTGTGGAAGCCAATGATGCTGTGAAAGCTCACTATAGGAGGTTGTGCTGGCAGTAAGTTGCATGACTAACCTAGCCCTACCCCGAGTGGGAGAAGTGGGACCTCTGAGCTTCCTGCGTTACCTCTCTGGGTAGTCTGCCCTCCACATACCTTCTCTCCAAGGTGCGTGACATATTACTCTGCTACATGTATGTTTTGGTATGTAGGATCAGAGGTGCTGACGCACTTGCGCTGTGAGCCCTTCATGGAGTACTGTCACAACATACAGTCCCTTCGCATTGTTGAGATATTATATAGATGTATTTGACCACGGAAATATCACTATCAGAATTCAGCCTGAAGTTCAACAGAGTCAAGGCAAATAATTTGCTGTAAATGTGTCTCGAATTCAGCTCAGTTTTGTAATCTGAACTTGCCACCTCTAAACTTCGGACCTGGTTCTAAAAAGACATATGCATACAATAAGATTTGAACTAGTCAGTAAAGTTAAGGATATGTATTGTTTGTCTTATCTGTGGTTGTGTACAAAACATGTTTTAGAAGTGGTGTTAAAAATGCATAATAAAAATGCAGTTGTTGGTCTGGTTTAGACATCCATACTTAAAAGAACATAAAGAAACAGCTATCTGATAAATTATTTAGGCAAGCGTTCGCATTTTTATGGCACTTCTTCAATATACTTTAGAAGTCCCAAGTTACAAAAGCTTAAATTCAGCTCAGTATTGATTTTCAGCTGATAAGCTTCTTTCGATCTTCAGTAAATTAAAACTGTAAATTGTGGTTGCACAGTTACATACTATATTTTACTTTCCGGAATACTCTACAGGACTTTTCTACTCTAAAATAAAAGTCTTGCATGAAAAAGTGAAAAGAAAAATAGTCCTTCCCAATAAATTCTCTTAAGAACGCTTAATTATAAAGAACTTACTTCTTCATTTACTTGAAAACAATATCTGGATTTTTACTGATTAAATGGATTTTGGTTTGGTTTGTGGGGTTTTTTTTTTAATTTTCAATCCCCAATTGTCTTTTCTCCTGCAATGTTCTCTTTTTCTTAAAAAACATTAAGAATACAAACATATTCTGGATATGAGTAGATAACTGTAATTTGACTCTAAAGAATTATTATGTATGCCAAACTGAAGGACGTTAAAATTAAACAGCAACATCCAGAAAGAAGCCATACAGGATTTTAAAGGCAACCAGAGCCTCACCTGAATGCAGACACGTATGGCAAACCTTACAACTGTGTCTCCCTATACTAAAAATAGATTTATTTAGCATGAAGGACCTTGAATGTCAAAATAAAAGCTAAGAAATGACATTAATAAACATAAAATTTCAAGAGACAAGGTGAGAAAAATGGTGAGAAATGTTAGTGAGAAAAAGAAATGGTAAAATAAGGTGGTGGTTGTAGAACTGAGGCACTTCTGGAGACCAAGACGCACTTTTCTGCAGTGGAAATCTCTACATCTCACCACGCAACACGGAAATAAGCGTCCCCGCTCAACAGCAGTTTGCAGACAGAGGAAGATGCTCAACCGTGAACACTTTATCAGACACATAAGCTCGTATCACATAGATCGCAAAACATGAGAGGTAATGAAGAAATGAGACGGAGGGTCTCCTCCTCCTTCCAGTGGCAGAGCAGGAGCGATATCGCTGTGCAAGCACGAGCAAACCTTCAGCGCCTCACTGCCCCAGCAGAGCGGCGTGCTGGGGCAGAGGTCCCACGGCCACACGTGGTGGTGGCTGCTACACGGCGATCGCAGCTCCAACGACTGCAGTGGGAGAGTGAACGTGTCCGGCTTCGAGACTGACAGGTGGCGTTGCGGGAGGCCCACTCGCTGCCCCGGTGCGATAATGATGGGCCAGCAGCTTAGCACGCGGTCGCGCTGTGGTCTGAAGCACGGTGGAAGCCCACGCAGACAAGGTGGGCTAGCTGCTGGAGGCTGTGCCGAAGGCCATGCCGCCCCGACAGTGCTGTTGGCAGTGCCTGGGCTGGAAAGCTGAAGACGTCTCCACACTCCATGCCATCAGCAGAGGGGGTTGATGGGCACGTATAGCTTTTGGCTTTGTGGATCTCTTTGTAAAAAAACAGTGCTTCCTTTCCAGTCAGAAAAGTTATGCAGGTAGCAGCAGAACAGACCTGGAGGGAATAACTATTTTCCATGTCTAGATAACGCAACCATTCGTAAGGCAGGGCATCCAATTAATTATAGCTAAAGATGAGGAAGCCAAAGGTTTAGCAGAGGAGAAACTGGCCTTATGACTATTACAATGATCTTGAAATATTCGGGAATATATGATTTTCTGGAAGTTGTTACAGCAATAGGATCAATAGAAGAATGATAATGGGGGTTTCCCAAAGGGGTCTTGATGAGATTACTGTGCGATATCCAAAATCTTGGGTTCGTTTATACCAGAGTGAAGAATTTACACCCTTCAGCTCTCCATCTTAAAAATAAATAATAATTTTACACCTGAGCAATATATCTTGGACTGAAGAGCGTTATAACCTATAAAGCTCAAACATGAATTGGCATGAAAATGTAAATTACACTGTTTATTACATTATCTAGACATGTACATTTGCTGCAACAATCATTTAACAGTTAATCATCTTGCCATGATTTTAATCTGTTGCTTGCTACTGGCTGAGATAATTTATAAATGGATTTTCCCCCTTGTTATTCTATTAATGAATCTTTTTCCTTTGAAATTTAGAATTAAATGTACATGGTAGAAACGTGCAAAAGTATTATTATGAAAATAAAACAGAAATTATTATGCATCTGAACACTTCACCTGTATTGCAGTCAGCATTAGACTGTCTTGATTTTGTCAGTCTGTTTGCTGAAAGTCTTTTGTTAATTATGAAAAAATTAATAATAGTTAAAAAGATTAATGTCATGATATAGAAGACCAGGATATAAATATTTTTTCAGATTAACTTGACTTTTTTCTGGACTTCTTACTGTGATACAAATTGTCACTTCAAATCATCTGCTATAAATCCCTTAGAAGCAGTCTGTGAATTTATTCTAGGATACCCTCTGAATAACTGGGAAACAAGCATGGGATTGGAGCTGTGAGACAAAAAGTGTGAGAGGAAGACAGTGGAAAATATCAGAACAAGTAGAAAAGCACCAGTGATTAGAAAACCAAAAATTTTACAGAAAATGAGCTACTCCACATAGAGTGAAAAACATAGGAATAAATGCTTTACTTAAAAAAAAGGGGAAAAAAAGAAGATAAGATCAATCTTAAGATCAAAAAAAGGCCAAATTGAGACAAAATAAGTTAATCTATCTTCAGACAATTAACGTGAAACAAAATAAATGAAGATTTTGGGAATAGCCCTTATTTTTATTTGAATATAGTCACAGAAATGGTGATGATCGGCAAGCCATATTTGTGACTTTTGTTATTGCTTGCAATTTTTTATTCCATTCTGGCCATACTCCTTATTATGTATTCAGTTTTAAGCAAATCAGTAGAACTATAGTAATTATTATTTTCAAATTTCTGCAATGGAAATTCTTCTGTGCAGCTTGTTTTAAATATTCTTTTATAGAAATAGTGAGCAATTTATCACTGAAGTCACTAAATATAACAGATTCAGAGATTTTACTATACCAGTTCATATTTTGCTGTGATGCCCTTTCAATAATGTTTCATAAACTACATTTGCGACAAGAGTCGTCTTATGTTTTCAGAATTCTCTAGCCCTTCTCTTTCTGACATTTCACACAGTCCCTCAGCCAACTTCTCCTGTCTGTTCCAGTTAACTTGAAAAGTATGTATTAAAAATATATATTTTGCAACCAGATTTTCTAAAGTTGCTCAGACTTTGAATGAATTTGCTTACCTGCAGAATTTTATTTTAAATCTTTGACCAAGAGTCATCCCTAGCTTGCACGCAGTCAGACAAGGGTTGCCACCTTATACTTCTCTAGGCGAATACAGTCGCAAACATTGCCCAAGGCCTTCAAAATTCGCTGTAAGAAATTTAGATGTGTTGTACTGGTTATACACCTGACTCACCATCTTTAAACATTTATATATGGTTTCTCTGCTTGTTCTTTCTAACTTCAAGTAATCCGTGAAACCACCCGTGACAGCTACCTATGCATTGCCCTTGTTTTAGTCCCATCGTACAGAAGGGACAAGGTTAATACGTCTCTGTTATCAGATCAGCAATGCTTTTGGGGTTAGCCAATATTGTAGCTGATCAAATCCTTCCCTTTTAAAGCAGGACTTAAACACATCTGTTGAATCTTTGTGGACTTAGTGTGCGTGAAAAAAGGAAAACATGAAGGACAGGGTGAGACTTTCTCCTATACAAATGTAGCTGCAAGAAATGCAGACATTTGTGTTTTGAGTGAGAAGACGTGAGAAAAAACAGCACTGCTCTGAACATTCACAGTGGAGTTTATGTGGAGGCATTGGGATCTTTTTTCCTCCTCAGTGCTTATTCCTGGAAATAAAAGTCCTGTTCTGGAGGTGGATCTTGAAAATTATTTTTTTTTCTAAAAAATTGAGTAGTATTTGTACTTGTCAGCTTTATACAGGAAACAGGGGATTTTCTTCATTTTAAGGATGTATTCTGTCTGTCTTTTGCCATGAATTCAAATGTTTGTCCTTACTACTTTATCCTCCCAAAAGTGAAAAGGTCTCCAAAAAAGACAGATGCTCCAGAAACTCCGCTGGGGAATGTGCTGTTGATTTTACTAGGAAAAGGCTTAGAAACTTTAGGACAGATGATAGAAAATTGATGGATGCATAAATAGATGGAAGGATTGATGGAAGGATAGACAGAATCCTACAGTAGTCTTAATTTCTTTGGCTTCAGAAAAGCTACAACCAATTTATACAAACTGAAGGTGTGTCCCTGGGTTTTTTTTTGTTTTGTTTTGTGATTTTTTTTTCTGAATTCTATTCTAGTATGTTAGGTTTACTGTGTACATACTATGCATAAGTAAATAGAAAGCAAGAGGTAGAGCTCTGACCATGTACAGATGCAGAAATGAGAATGACTTCAGCAGAAGAGATAAAACAAGAGAATTACAATTCCCACTGCTGCTACTGCAGGCATCTTGACTGAGAGCTGACACTGGGGCAGATACCCAAATGCTATCACAGAGAACATATTGTGAGCCAATTTAAAACATTTCCGTACTATTTTTGACTCGTATCTCCTCAATAGTGTCATTAGCTTTAAAGTTTCAGCCTCTGCACTCAGCAGTGGTATCATTTACAACTCCTGCTTCTCCTATTGACTGATGAAATTAAAATGCACTTAAAAGCATTACAGAGAACAGATTTGCAGAATGTTGATTGTGGATTGACATTACCATGAGAAACAGTATTGATTTGTCATATTAATTTACGGGCCTCTTTCCGTGACAAATTTTTACTATTATTTGAAGGAGGTGAGAAGGAAAAAACCCAAATATGATTTACTTCAAAGACTGCAAGTCCTCAGGTGGGTCCAGGAAGCCCTAGAATTTTTTTTTTTTTTTTTTTTTTTTTTGATGCCTGCATTTGAGTGGGAAAACCTGCTACCCTATCTAGAATTGTGAACCTCAAATTTACACAGGGGAAGCTCATTCTGCAAATAATTGAGAGTAGGAGAATGGCTATTTCTTAACGTTTGTGGACATACATAGAGTGGGCATTCATACCGTTTTGCTTTACTTTCACCTGTCTCCGCGTTGTGGAGGAGATCTTCCTTCTACATTCCCCCACTACTTCCTCACCTAGTGTGTAGAATAGCAAATGGAGCTAAATGAGCTTGCAGAACAAACTCAGTATTATGTCATTAATGTTTAAACTCCTATTAACTTTCAAGATAGAAGGTTCAGCATGAAATTACTCAAAGTGGGCTGTCAAAAATTTCATTTTCAAAACCTATTTTTTGCATATTTCTGACATGTCGTGGTTTAACCCCAGCTGGAACTAAGTACCATGCAGCTGCTCGCTCACTCCCAGTGGGATGGGGAGGAGAATGGAAAAAAAAATGTAAAACTCGTGGGTTGAGGTAAAGACAATTTAATAGGGTGGCAAAGGAAGAGAGAATAATAATAATAACAATAATAACAATAATAATAATAATAATAGGAAATACCAAACAAGTGATGCACAATGCAATTGCTTACCACCCCCTGACCAATGTCCAGCCCGTTCCTGAGCAGAGACACCCCCCGGCCAGCTTCCCCCAAATTTATATACCAAGCATGATGTCATATGGTATGGAATATCCCTTTGACCAGTCTGGGTCAGCTGTCCTGGCTGTGCCCCCTCCCAGCTTCTTGTGCACCTCCACTCTGGCAGAGCACAGGAAGCTGAAAATTCCTTGACTCATTATAAGCACTACAATTACGTAGCAACAATTAAAAACATCAGTGTGTTATCAACATTATTTTCATACTAAATCCAAAACACAGCACTATACCAGCTACTAGGAAGAAAATTAACTCTATCCCAGGTGAAACCAGGACAATATCCACCCCTTATTCTATACCATCTATGTCATGCCCAGGTCCCACACTTTGAAATACGTTCCAGTTAATCACCACCACTTTTCCTGTCTTTTGACATATACACACAGATATCATTCCCTTAGTCTATGGGTCACCCCTCTAAAATGTCCATTGAGTTTATTTGGTCCATGATTTTGGGCTCCATCTGTCGTAACAGTTTCTCAGGGCAGGGGAGATGGCATGTGGTATTGGATTGTTGCATGCTGAAGCCAGTTCTGGTTCCAAAGCTGCACTTTGCTCGGTTTCATCAAAGTTCATTCTTCATTAATCTGGGTGATTCTTACTGTAATACCATTGATATGGCATACAACAACTATAGTAGTGATGACACGCAGTGGCAAGGTTATTTAGCACTTAACATCATACAACTTAATTCATTGGCTATTGTCATCCAAAATCAAATCCCCTTGAGGTACACATCAGACCGCCTCATCCTTCCACATCACCCACCAAGTGCACCCAGGTTCTTGTGCAAAAGCAATCCCGTGGATGGGTTTGCCTCTACCTGAGACAGGAATAACCCAGACTGTCTTCCCTAACATATTCTTCATGAGCACTGCACGGACTTTATCCCCTTCTACCGTACATAAAAGTTTTGATTGAGCAGGGCCAGCTTGATTAACTAACCAGGTGGCTTTTGCTAAATGTGTATCTCAATGCTTGAAGGTTCCACCACCCATTGCTCTCAGTGTAGTCTTTAACAGTCCATTATATCATTCGATTTTCCCAGAGGCTGGTGCATGACAGGGGATGTGACACACCCACTCAATGCCATGCTCTTTGGCCCAGGTGTCTATGAGGTTGTTTCGGAAACGAGTCCCGTTGTCTGACTCAATTCTTTCTGCGGTCCCATGTCGCCATAAGACTTGCTTCTCAAGGCCCAGGATAGTGTTCTGGGTGGTGGCATGGGGCACGGGACATGTTTCCAGCCATCCGATGGTTGCTTCCACCATTGTAAGCACATGGCGCTTGCCATGGTGGGTCTGTGGGAGTGTGATATAGTCAATCTGCCAGGCCTCCCCATATTTATATTTCAGCCATCGTCCTCCATACCAGAGAGGCTTTGACTGCTTGGCTTGCTTGATTGCGGCGCATGTCTCACACTCATGGATAACCTGTGCAGTCGTGTATATAACTAGAAACATCAGTATGTTATCAGTATTATTTTCATATTAAATCCAAAACACAGCACTATACCAGCTATGAGGAAGAAAATTAACTCTATCCCAGCTGAAACCAGGACATGGCATATAGTGTTATTATTGCTATTATTACACATGTAAAAAAATACAACTTAAAGGCTGTTTAGATTTTGCTATTATAGGTTATTGTTTTAATAGCATGATGGCGCTGAAAACCATATGTACACATTTATAAATAGTAACTACTAACTCACTTGCAATGCAGACAGTATTATGATGTTAAATAGGATCTTTATTAGTTCAGCCTCATTATCTTAACAATTTCCATGAGAACAAGAATATTGAAGAGACAAGATAAGCCTCTTGTCCCTTATAGCTGAAACAGTGAAGATTTTAGTTTCACCAGTAACATAGTGTCCCTAAATATGTCCCATGCTATGAAGAATGTTATTTGGTAACAGTATTAAAATGAAACATGTTCTACAGTGATCATTGCAGGTAAAAAGTTATTTTACAACTGAATTGCACAGTTTAGATGTAAACTAGAGATTATTCTTAAAGTTAAGTTGACCTCATTAGTTGAAGTCATCTCTCCAAACATTCCTAACCAAAACAACTTAAGTCTTACATCATATTTCTACCAAATACTAGACAGACGAGATAACTATCATAAAAAAATAGATTTTTCAAGAAAATGAAACATCTCTTTTCAGTAAGAAGAAAAGAGGCATAGAATTTCTTTATCAAATATGTCATTACGCATTTATGCAAAGACTGAAAGATGTATGCAAATAAATAACAGCTTAGCAGCTTTTGTATATTATTGTCCTTGGAAGTGTGGATTTTCCGTGACTTTTTTTAGGAAATACATAATTGATATCAGTTAGTGCTAAAATACAGCATTCAGAGTTACATCTTTTCATAGAAGGTTCACAGATTATTTGAAATAATCTTTTAAAATGTCAGTGCTTATTGTTGTCAGTGTGTTTCATTTATCTAAGCCTTTTCCTTTGTAAATCAGGCTTTGGCAAGACAACACACGTTTCTAGTGAAGGCAACTTGGATTTGGCTTATTACTTGGCTTGTCTGTCTACTGTATCTTTTCCACACTTCATCCCATGCTCTAGTGAACAAAATCATCTGAGCTTGTCTTACTAATGTTTGGAAAGTTCCAAAAACTTAGAGAGTCTGCATAACAATATTAGCTTTATTTTTGCACATCATCAGGAGTGCTGTTGATCATTTAAGTAGCAAAAGAGAGCTGCACTGAAAACGCAACCTAAAAAATCCGTGAAATTCAATCATCTTATATATCTGAATGTTCTTTCTTCTCCTTTTATGGTTTAAGAAGTAGCACCTAAGCTTGTAAAATGCTGTGAATAGCTGATGTATGAAAGACAGTTTTGAAATAAAGACAGGATAGATTGGGAATGAATAAACTGCAAAATTTTATTTTAAAAAGATGAATCTTTCTGTATTATTGAAGAAGATATTTGTGTATGTTATCTCAAGACACTAGAAGAATTTCAAAGACTGTTCTTGCAAAAGATTTAAATGTATCTTATTTCATTACAGACTTTGGAATATGATCGCATCTTTTAGCACCACTTTGAATAAACACATCTACAGAAGTTTTTCAGTGAGCAGATAGATATTTTGGAAGTGTATTAAATGAATACACTGTGAATGGGTATTGTTGTATCTATCTCGATAAGAAGATTAAATTCACATGCCCTAAAATAAGGCAAAATGTGCCAGAAAGATGTTGACCACATAGCTCAATTTTCTGTTTCAAACAACAAATTAGAGTCAGTAGAAAGGGAAAAAGACAAAAATATTTTCAATAGTGCATGAATAGTAAACCAAAAAAATTCATGTAGCCAGAAATCTCTGGTCATTTCCTACATTTGTAGTCATAACTGTTAAAGCTAGTAAAATATTACTTCTGTTTTCCTTTACACAGCTCAGAACTTGCAGAACAATCGGATAAAAGGAGGTTAAGTAAAAGCCCAGATTTGAATAAGTGTTTATTCTTTAATAACTGTGTTGTGCCTTGCACTGTTTTAGAAGTAGTGGATGATCACATTAATAAAGACTTTAGTTTTATGGACACCAAGACATGGAAGAGCTAGAATTAGATAGTGTGAGTGGACTGAACTGCCACATATCCTCTTTTGCATGTTTACCTTAAGTTATTCTCATACTATTAACTTATGTTTATATGCCAATAGTTATTTTGTATTTATGAAACATGTACAAACATACGCAAGTACATATACACATAACTTTATAATTTCTTGTTATAATTTTAGCAGATTTCCGTATATCAGCGTCATGTAGCAATGTTGATCCAAATATTGTGTGTTGTCTCCAAATAGGTCTTATTTATTTTAAGTGGACCAACTATCAAACGAATTAACTTTTGTCTTTTTGGATTTTATTTGGTTACCTATCTAAAAGTAATCAAGATAAAATGTTCCTTACTTTGATAAACATGGGGGGTTGGGGTGCTGTCTCAGTAGTTTTTCCAGGCTTTACAGAGTATTAAATTGTACTAAATAATACTAAATAATACTAATCTATGATTCTAAAAGACATATTTAGCTTTGTTGATAGTATTCTAGTTTTGAATAAGGCATGTCACATCCTAGACAGTTTGCCTTTGCTTGGAAAGGGAACTCCATTTGCAAGTATGCCTTACTTCCATAGTACTGGTATGCCACGTGTACTGATCTAACTGGAGAATTGATGATATACACACCTGTCAGCTACAAAGTATTACTGGCATACAGTTCATAGTATTTAACAGCAAGAAGCAGGCAAGCAAACAGAAATAATTTATCTATCTATACCAAGATGTAATACCCAGAAAATCAAATCAGCAAAGGTAAATTGCTAGCAAATTTATCCTGAGTTTCTGCACTGTGAATCTAAAGAACAGAACTTCTTAAGATGAGTGGAATTTCTCAAATCTAATATGACTAAGAACACATACTTTTGCCATACTTTTAGAGGCACTGAGGGTTTTTTGGTGTAGGTTTTTTGGGTGGAAAACGCCAATTTTTCATATGCATACTCTTTTTGTGGGATTCCTAGCTTAAAAAGACAGTTCCTGGTGAAACTAAGATGCCAAAATTACTGATTAAAAGGCCAGAGTGACCTAGTAGTAGGGCATATATTTCATGATTCGAATTGCCTGGTTTTTGACAGTATTATGTAATCGACGAAATGCCTACTAGGGCAGAAAGAGAATGTCGCCATAGGCCAAGAGGTTAGAGAACTTCACAGTGGCAGGAAAACGTAGCTTCATGTCCTGTTTTCAAATGGGATTTAATTATTTCTACAGAGTGGAAAATTCTTTCCTACAACTAAGTGACAATGGCCAGGTGGTTTGGGTAGACGCTAGGGATGTGAAGAAATGGCAATGTACAGATTTAGGTGTGCACCTACCACGTCATGGGGGAGGCACCTCTCCATCAAGCTGTTCACCACTCTGTAAGAAAGAAGCCTGGTCAACTGATCACTGTCTCTCTTTGCCCTCACTAAACTGGCCAAGATACAATAAGCTTGTATAAACAACAACTTTAAACAACAACTTTCAGTTTCACCCCAATGCACCAGAAGGGAGGAGAAGTTAAAATGTTGAGAAGAGAGATGGATTGGAAAAATTGTTTCTTATCTGTTACGTTAAGATCCACAACCCTTCCAGCTGCAATAGGTAAGGCAAGTTCCCTTTTGGCATGCCACCAAATGGTGGGTAAATGTAGCTAGTTCAGGGCATGAACAAGAGGTGGGTCAGCTACCTGAAGACAGAAATCTCATTGCCTTGGGGATCCCATTTGTTTTGAAAGACAGAGGTGTTTTCATTGCTGAGGTTTTAGCACCAGTGCATTTAAAAGATATCAAGACACAATACAATAGGAAGAGCTACATGGGAGAAATGTGGACTTTCTGTAGTTACTACACAATTGTGCTTCATCTTCTAAATCATGCTCTAAATCATGTTCTAAATAACTTTGTGGAAAAAAAAGATATACAAATTCAGAAATTAAAATCAATCAAAGAAGATATTACATAGTGGCAGGTGATTTCAAAGATATTTTCATTGGAACAAGCTAAGATCTGTAAATACTGATTAAAACATATTGCAATTTTAGCGAGCACTTTACTCTTTTGTCACAAATACAAAACAAATTTTATGTCAGTCTATTGACCTTTCTTTCCCTATGTATGGTGGCTGAGCTGATCTGTAGAATTTTTGCCAAATGTTACTTAGACCACGACAGTTTTTTCTGCTGAATATAGCAACAATCTCTGCCCTTCTGCTTGGAGTTCCACTGCTGTTCTCACTCAGAGATGTGTCTTTTGACCCAACTCTGAACGCTAAAGAGTTCAGGGATGGCTTTTATGCCTGCATCATGTAACATGGTGTCCTGGTTGCGGCTGGGATAGGGTTAATTTCCGCCAGAAGCTGGCCGGGGTCTGTTCTATACCAGGTGACCGTCATGTGCACTCTATAGAGGGGGTCGACTGGAGGGGGGGATCGCTGCTCGGAGCGGGCTGGGCGTCGGGCTGCGGGCGGGAGCGGCCTGTCCGGGAAGCACCGCTAAGTGCACTGTGGTGTTGTTATTGTTGGGGTTTCTTGTTTTTTTTTTTCTTTCCCTTTGTTGTCCGGTTAAACTGTTGTTGTTGTTAACCCACGAGTTTTGCCTTTCCTTGTCCCGATTCTCTCCCCGTCCCACTGGGGGGGGGTGGGGGGGTGGGGGGGTGGTGCGGTGAGCGAGCGAGCGACCGCGTGGCTCAGCCTTCGGCTGGGTCCAAACCACGACACATGGCATGTGAATTCTATTGATGCAGACACTGGTACTGCAGAAAATCATTAAGTCCCTCACCGGTTTGCTCTGTGTCTATGTGACTTCTGTAGGTCAAAGTTACAATAAGGATTTAGGATCTGCCTTGTAGGACCAGGGCATCTCAAATGAGGACTTCCCTGCAAATCAGCTTGTAGGAATTGTATAGCCATTTCTTATACAGATAAGTAAGAAGAGCTGTGCTGCTCCTTCATCTATCTACTCTGCCATCTCATATTTATCACTGGAGGTGTGCACTTAGACAAAAATTTCCTTCTCAAATAAGGAATTGGGGTGAGTGGGACTTTTAAAATCAATGCGCGTAAAAATATGTGTAAATTTATAAAAAATAACTGTTAAAAGAAGCTCAGAAAGAATTGCAAGAGCAACTTTCATGAAACATTCTTTAAAATGGTGAAAAATGTTGGCCTTGCTGGATAATATTAGCCCAGTTATAACCTTTCATAAATGAAAACTCCCATTTCCTCTTCTGTTAAATACACAGACAACCTAAAAAAACCCCTTTCACTATGTTAAATTGAGACCAGTTCCTCCACACAGTTTCCATCTCACTCAGTGGGCTTAAGTAACATGGAAAGTGTCAGAGTCCTTGGCAGACTAGTCTTTCAGCTGAGTTTCACCCAGAAAAAGAACTGGCATTCTCTAAAATTAGATTTCTGTACTTTGGCATTCTCTGAAATTAGACAAGAATATTTTGCAGAGAGCGCTGAGAGGTTTCAAAGGATAAGTGTCGTGGTTTAACCCCAGCTGGTAACCGAATACCACGCAGCCATTTGCTCACTCCCCCCACTTCCCAGTGGGGTGGGGAGGAGAATCGAAGAGGAAGGAAAACTCGTGGATTGAGATAAGAACAGTTTACCAGGACAGCAAAGATAATAATAATTACAATCATAGAATCATAGAACCATAGAATCATAGAATAGTTTGGGTTGGAAGGGACCTTTGAAGGTCATCTAGTCCAGCCCCCCTGTAATGAGCAGGAACATCCTCAACTAGATCAGGTTGCCCAGAGCCCCATCCAGCCTGACCTTGAATGTTTCCAGGGATGGGGCTTCTACCACCTCTCTGGGCAACTGGTTCCAGTGCTTCACCACCCACATTGTGAAAAACTTCTTCCTTATATCTAGCCTAAATCTCCCCTCCTTTAGTTTAAAACCATTACCCCTTGTCCTATCGCAACAGGCCCTGCTGAAAAGTTTTTCCCCATCTTTCTTATAAGCCCCCTTTAGGTACTGGAAGGCTGCTAGAAGGTCTCCCCGGAGCCTTCTCTTCTCCAGAGTGAACAAGCCCAACTCTCTCAGCCTGTCTTCATAGGAGAGGTGCTCCAGCCCTCTGATCCCTTTGATCATTATATATTAATAATGATGATGATGATAATAATAATAATAATAAAAAAAAAATAAGGATATTAGAATATATAAAATGAACGATGCACAATTTCTCACCACCTGGCAACCGATACAGCCCATCCCAAGCAGTGATCATGGAACAGGAATATTCCCCAGCAGTGATCTTGGAACAGCAAGTTCCAGAAAGAGTGAGCAAGAGAACAAACAGCCGAATGAACAAAAAGGCCGAATGAAGGAAAAGAGGGAAAAAGGGAACTGGCTCCCCAGCCGACCCCAAAACCTGGCAAACTGGAAGATGTTCTTGATCGTTTAGCAGCAACTAATAACATCAGTGTATTATCAACATTATTTACATACTAAATCCAAAACACAGTAGCTGCTGGAAAGAAAATTAGCTCCATCCTGGCCAAAACCAGGACAGTAAGTTATTAATTCAAAGGGAGTAACAACCTTGGAATTTACATCTCTTGAAGACCTACTACACACACACCACTTCTAAACAAAGCAATTACATCCATAGAGTTTCACTAGCATAAAACCTGAGCAATGAACTGGTAATCAGTCTCCCTAATCTCATAGCTATCGCTGTGTTTATGCACTGGTTATCAGTATGATATCAGACTACCATCTAGTAGTCTACCAACTAAATCTAGTTTAATGGGGAATTTTGTCGTGGAATATAGCACTCAAGAAAAAAATATTTAATATAAGACTTAATTGATTTATCTGGGTATAGTTTGCTTTCAACAATAACAAAATCCAAATACAATAAACGCAGTTCTTGTAAATTTCTGCACATTCATTTTGAGAGATAAATTCATTGATAACACAGTCGCATAAGATGAACTCTTAAAAGTACTGTAATATAACTGTAGACAATAAAATCTGAAAATGTGATGTTCCATATTCATAACTGATTCAAATCAGGAATACAGTTTCTAACCAGAAATGTCACACAATAGAGGTATTACATTCAGAAAATGTTAGTCATGGAAAAAAATCTTAACATCATCTTAGATTATTTTTTTAAATTTAAAATAATCCTCCAAATTATTCATTGCAAGTTTTTAAATTCAAGTTTATTCTAAAAATTCATAAAGTGGAGGGGGAAAAAAACCCTCTATTCTGTAGTTTTACAGTTTTAAACACTAAAGAAAATTTAATGGAAGGAAATATCAGTCAGGATATGGTGTGACCTGTTTCAAGATATTCTGAATTGAAGTTTCTGTGAGTGAGATGAGCAGGCATGGATCTTTTTACTTTAAAGCAGTTATTTAAACATACATTAGCTTTTGAACTAGTTTTGAACAAGGCAGTATTAAAGCAAGAGGGATAATGTCCACTGTAAAGCATCACTAGATGAAGAACATTAGGTTTTTAAAGGGTCCTGACAGATATCTTCCCCACAAGATTTTGGGTGATTATCCGACTCTTCTCCATATTATAAAAACCTTCAAAGGTGACTCAGCAATTCCTTCTACATCTTTCTCTTACCCTGAAACAGCATCCTTTTGTGGTTGGTGGCAGATGTTTGATGTTTTCCTATGGACAGCCACAATGATGCACGATTTTACCACTTTTGACAAACAGTTGCACTCTTGTCTTGAGTTAGGGGTGCTTGGAGCTTCCGCAACATACTCAACTCGAGCTGTATAACAAGGATGCTTCAGATACCAGAATTGGACAAGAAGATATACTCTTCCCAATGATAAGAGGGCGAAAACTGGAGGATTAACAGTTAATGGAACTTACCCAACTTCAAAAGTGTACTTTGGTTTTAGAGGTGAGGAAAAGAACAAGTTGGAAGATATTTCATCTTAGCAAAGCAGCTAACTCAGCTCTGCAGGACAATAAGGCTACCTGTTCATCTGTCATGAAATAGTCACTGGCAGAGGTCAGAAAAAAAAGAATGTGTCCGAGGGTGCCAATTCCTAGTATTTCAAGGCATACTTTCACTCAAAAGTGGTCATCCTAAGAGGAATGAGACTTAGGCCTCTGACCTTTTGAACTAGATACATGGTGAGCTAGATGTGTGAGTGTTGAACCATAAAAGCATAGCTGAACCATAAAAGACAAACCACAAAAAAGAGAACCAACCAATCCGATGTTCAAAAGCTCATCATAGGTCTGTATTATAAAGTCGTGACATTGACATCAAAATTATTTACTTAAACACTTATATGATATCTACCTACACATTCTGCAGTTGCATAAGAATGATAATTTCCACTGTGTGAGCTTTGTTCAACAACATTCTTTAGAATTCTGTTTTGTCAAAGGAAAAATTCATGTGTAAATGTTTCAGTTGTTTATTAAGGAGAGTGGAAGGCTTTTCAAGTTCTCAAATTGTCTAAATGAAGCTTTTCATTCTGCAGTTCAAAGTGACTTTTTGTTTAGGTAATCTGTTAACCTTATGAAAAATCAATACAAAATAAGAAATTAGAAGGCTGGGTTTTAAATACTAAAATGAAATATTTTTATAGAACAAAACAGTTTCTGTGGCTGATAGCTACTTGTCCAGGAACATTAGTTGACTCATGTAAAGGGATAAATATTTAATCTGAGTAGTAGCTAAAATCAATCTTAAACTGTTTGGTTTTGGTTTTGTTTTTTAATAGAAAACATTCTGTTTACAATAAAACATATAAATAAAAGTAAAAAATTTACATAAACATACATTTTCCACTGGATATTCTTTTTTTTCCTTTATGCTATTAATTTTCTGGTTGAAAATGTACCTACTACTACTTGTGTTTCACTGCTAAATGACTTCAAACAGATTTTTATAAAATAATATTTGCATGACAAAGAGAGTTCCTTTATAATTTTTTTCTGGATTCTTTGTGTTCAAGATGGATTAAAACAAAAATATTAGTGAATAATGCTGCTACCAAATTTTTACAAGTGAGACACTGTAACTCTCTTTGAACAGAGCATTAGGTACAATGTTTTTGATGTTGATATTAAGCCTTAACAGAATCGTCAAGAAAGTATTGCTTTCCTAACTTTAAATTTGCTCAAACCTGAAGTTATTGTCTTTCCAGTTTCATTTGCAAGAAATCTAAGTCTGTATAAGAACTATAGTGCAATTATTAGTTATCACAGGTACTTTTAATAATCAAAATATTACCATAAGTAAGGTATGCTTGTTCATTTTCTCAACATTAGACATAGAATACTTCTTAATATTTAATATTAAACTGATTAAAAAAAGAAAACCAGCTTGTATCATCTGACATCAGGGATTATTGGTTGATTAAAATTAGTATGTTTCTGCTGAAGTCATTGGAGCTGAATTTCAATAGCCATTCATCCAATGTATTATTTCTAAAAGTGCAAATTGGAGGCTGTAAGCTTGAGGAAGGCCTAAAAGTTTAGCTAAACATGTTCAGATAGCCCATTTAATTTAACACGTAAGAAATCTCCCTGTATTTAAAGCTAAGCTCCTAATCAAGTCTTTACAGAACTGGAGTTACAAATTGAAAATAGAAATATCACTATTTGGTTCATATAAACTAGGACCAAGATCAACAACATTTTCAAATTTAAATCCTTTTAAACCTAAGTTTTTTAATGCTTGGATACCAGATAGGAATACAAACCCAAGAGCTTGGCTGTTCACTGTCTGCTTGCACTTATGTATGTCAGTAATGAGAAAATAAAATGTTCTGTGTGGTGGATAGGAAGCATGCTAGCTGAGATGCTTAAAAAAATGCTTAAAAGAAAGAGCTGAAAAACAACCTTTTTTAGGAGGACAGGTCCTTATATGTTGCTGACAGGTGAGGCACAAGAGGGAAGGACCAAAGTTGAATGTCATGTGGCTCACTGTGACTGCACATCCACGTCACGTCTCAACCAGCGGTGAAGCTTGGACTGACGGCCCTAGGCACGCGTGGTGCGTGCTCGGAGGGCTGCAGAAGGGATTTACTTTCCTGCTGTAAGCGACGGTCTCTGACATGTGCCCTCAGTGCTCGATGAAGTTAAGCATCCCTGCAGCCTTGATTCCCCCAGGAAGGAAGCTGTTTAAAGCTCACCCGTGGTGTCCTCAAAGGGATACTGTGAGATTCCCAGTATGGACGCAAAAAGAATTTGTGCCAAAAAGGAACCCCCCAGCACTAAATCGTTAGTGCAGGCACACAATGTGTCTGCTGCAAGGTACCCACATAGTCCCCAAGAGTTCAAGCTCTCAACCCTTTCATAAAAAATGAAGTGTTTTTTTATATATAGCTGACAAAGGCTTGGTGAAATGCTAGGAGGAAACAGGGGGCTACAGTAGCCTGATGGTCAGGGAACTCACCCAAAATCCAAGACATCCCTTCCCATTCACATCTTTCACATTATAGGAAAGACTGTCAACTACTTGAGAACTGGAGACACCTGCTGCCTGCAAAGAAAGCATTCAAAATTTCTGTGCCAGAAGGAGAGTAAGAAAATTGTCTCTAAGCCCTACTGGATAAGGCCCTCAGCTAGTAGGTTGGTTTCTTACTTTCCAAAGTTTGTTGCAGGAAATTTACGCATTTTGCTTCATCACAATGAGAACTTTCTAAAGTAAGAAGACATTTTGGCTTCTTATGAGAGGAGGCCAGAAGAAAAATTCCTACGGATGACGGAGTGCCTTAACCAGGAGGGGTAGATCTGCTTGCACCTTCTTGCTTTGCATCCTGGGATGGGTAAGATAAAAGCTCAGTTCCCCTCAGTGTCAGGGCAACTTAAGGCTAAATTTGCCCACAATATGCACTGATCAGGAGGATATAACAGGCAGATGACATTACAGATTCTACTGTGCATACCAGGCATGCTCAACATTCACCTATTGGATCAAGCCTTCAGGGAACGGTGACCCATTTCTTTCTAATTCCTGGGTCCCAGTGTGGCTTGAAAAGGTATTAAATTCTTTGCTGCGTACATGAGGAGATTTTTGACATGAACAGGAGGAGAATGCAATCAGATTCTGAGATCTAGGTGCCTCCAGGCATACACAATTGTTGAGCAGCCTCTGTCGATCCTCCTTTTGAACACATTTGTCTATGCTCGCCTATGCCTTTTCTTAGATGTTTTAGACAGTTTTTAGAACTCTCTTTACACTAAAAATGTTTTTCTGTTCTTGTTTGAATAAGAGAATATTAACTAATGTTTTAGTTGCCCTCATCATGAATGATTTCTGAGAAAAAAAAATAAAGATCTGTCATTTTTGCATTATCAAGATGCACTTGAAATTAAAATTTAACAACTAAAAATACAGCGGAAGATGTATATTCATTTTATTCTTCACTTCTCAAGTGTTCGCATCATTAGGGTTAGCTATGCAGCCGTTTCACCAGTGAGTGAAGACTGCCATCTTCTGACTTCCACGTACATCTGCACGACTTGAATATACAGCTTAGTTTGCCCTACTCCTGTTTATCACAATGTTTCCAACTGGAAAATCCTCAGCCATATCTTGATCCTGTCGTCTAAAATACGGTAGCCCAGCCAGGGTCTTGCAATCATGGTATGGTGCTCCAGCTCTGAAAGAGAAACATTTATCTGTGACAACTGGTCACTCCTCTATTTTCTTCAGAGCTATCTGTTTCATAATTTGTCATCTCACCCACACTTCTAAAGGAATATTTTCTATCGCTATCAGTTAATTGATCAGTTGACTATTTTCTCAGTAACTTTAAGACTAAATGGTTAATGCTATGACAACATAGAGCACACATGTATAGAAGAGTTCACCTCCCATTACAAGTCAGCAGTATCCCAGCAACTAATACTAGTACCTTTAGAATTCCCACCCAAAAATTTCAGCTATCTATCTAGGCATGTGAACCTAAAAGTAAGTATCAGACATTTAATCAAATGTCTCAAGCTGTTCACTAAATTAAATCGATATTGTAGAAGGCCCTTAGCAAATGGAACAGATGTATGTATATACATTCTGGCCAATTGTCACACATTTATTTGTGACTCAAACAACAGATTGAGATAAAATAAAAAGCCTCTTTTAGCAGAAGGAAAGCATAAGTAGCAACATCTAAACACTGCTGTTTATCACACCTTTTATTCAGACTTAAGCCCCTGGCATGCTGCTGACAGAAAGCCCAGACAGATCAAAAACTCAAGGTGTGGATGGTCCAACTCTGAAGCTTATCATAACCCAGTTATCACACATGGAAATACAACCTCTTGTAGCAAGAGTTTGGTGGACCTACCACTAGCACAGAAGACCAGCTGGTGTATACTCAGCAGGAAAGCACGTTCTCCGCTGCTGAAAACACTGATAATCCAGCAGGCTTCCCTGCCGAGAAGGAAACTTTTTGGCTACTAAAGCACATCTAATATTTAGATCAATTTCTATTTGACCTACAGTATCTGCACCTATGCATTCTCAACGTGTGTCCTGATATACAGCACAACCAATGCAGCAGATTCAGAATCCTACACACAGATCAAATTCAATGCTCCGCAGTTTGATCAGTAGTTTTGAAGAGTAAAAGAGTGGAATATAAGCTATCACTTGGGTGAAGAAAGCAGACACCTATATTTGCAACTGCTCTATTACTTCCATCCTTATGTTAAGAAAAATCTTCATATTCTCTTTCATGACTTTCAGGGTGTTTTTATCTCTTTTAAATAATCCAGTACTTTCAACTTTTTCCTGAGGGAAAACCTACCACTTAGAAATACTTTATGTCATATTATACAAGCTCACCTTTTGCATTAATTCATTTCAGTGTATTAAAGTGCTAATCCAAGCTTTAATCGAATGTAGGAGTGTGTGCATATGAATGTTTCTGTGTGTTTGTGGAAGAACAGATAAATATCCTTCTTGCAAAGTGTTCAGTCATCCAAAAAAATCCCACTGATTAACCATAATAAGTAGGATTCCCCCTTCTCTCTTCCCCTCTTCCCCAGCTTTTTGATGTCTCTGGTTCAACCATCAGGTATCTGTTTAGTAGGAAAAACAAAAGAACAGGCAGTTCTTTGAGACCTCACCTGTGGTCTAACTGTGCGCAGTTCTTGGCTCCCCAACACCAGAGAGACAGGGACGTACCAGAGTGACCCCAGCAAAGGGCCACTCAGACGATGAAGGCACTGGAGCATCTCTCATGTAAGGAGAGGCTGAGAGGGCTGGGACTGTTCAGCCTGGAGCAGAGAAGGCTCAGGGGGATCTTACCAATTTGTATAAATACCTGATGGGGGAGTAAAACGAGGAAGCCAGGCCCTTCTCGGTGGTTCCCAGTGACAGGATGGGAGGCAATGGGCACAAATTTCCTGAAATACAAACTGAAATACAGGAAATTGTGTTTAAAGGTAAGGAAACAATTTTTTGTCTCGTTATCAGAATGCATCTTGGTTTTGCATTGCTTTAGGGGGATATGTGCAACTAACTGTGGGAATATGTCATTCTATCAGAAGGACTGTGTAAATTATTTTTTTCAGTTCAGCAATCAAACTAAAAAACAGGCAAACAAAATCTGAGCCAGAGCAAGCCAAGTGCCACTTCAGAAAATCCTATGAAAACAATAAGGATGCTTGCCACAAACCAACCAAACAAGCAGACCTGCGTCCTGCTGGTCAGTATAAAAAAGAGAAGCGAAATGTCCATCTGGAGGTTGTAGTGCATCCTGTACTTTCACACTCCACTGTCCTGTCTTTTCATATTTATAAAAAAATGAAATAAAATTATATCCAACAAGGCCTTTAAAGTTTCCCAACATGACATTGTTAATTTTATAGAAAATTATACAGAATGAAAATGACTATGAATGAGGGCTCCTGATACTACTTCAGAGAATGCTTAATGATTAACACAAGGTAAAATAACGTCAGCAGAATACCCAGCACAGAGTAAGTAGGTTCAGCTTCAAATGCCACCAGGCAGAAAAGGAACTATCACTTTGTTTCCAATTTCTAAGAGTAGGAACATTGTGCTACATTTAAAGATCCTTTAAATAACAAAACAAAACAAAACAAAACAAAAAAGACGTAAGTATGATCTTTTAATAAGATAACTGGACAAAAATAAAGTTTGTTTGTTCTGACCAGCTGAGGGATGGGTCAGTGCCAACTTTAGCCTTGAGAAGTTTTTATTTTCTAAGGCAAAACTGTTCATCTAATAGATTTAAGTTCAACAGAACTTAATAGATAACCCAGATCTATTTTCACTGAATTCACTTCTCACTACACACATTCTATTTCAGTCCACTGACAGAATTATAAAATTAGATTTTTTTTTTTTTTTTTAACCAAAGTATCCATTTCAATCTCTACTGTGGTCTAGCCATCACTTGAAAAGTATCTTGGCTTGATTGGCTTCCACCTCCTTCTTAGAAGACAGAGAGGAGAATAACCAGCATCCACAATCCTTCTGACCATGGTATGTCTGACTACTAGAATACAAACAGATGCTAAATAATGTAAAATTCAAATTTCTTCTGATCCAGGATTTCCAGTAGCAAAGATAGCACCTCCTCATATCTCATGTCCTGCACAAAAAAACAACTTAGGTTTAAAGGATTATGCAGAAAATCTTGGAAAATTTTGCTCTTTAAGAATGAATAAAGCAAGGTATAGCATTATATGCTTATTCTATGAATCTGTGTTTAAGTGTTTCAGGGTCCAGGAGATGTCTTACCAGCTATAAATATTTCATAACTTAGTTTTCTACTTAAATTATTACTTTTCTACCTAAAAGAATATATTTATGATAATCAGCACAGCTAATACCTTGAGCTATAAGGATGATCACGATTAAATGAGAACCAAAAAACTGCACTATCTATCTAGAAAATAATCAGGTCCTAAAGTCCCACATTACACTTGTTTATGTGGGTATCTTAACATGACATCAAATACATTCACCTAATGGATTCTGATTCCACTTTGAATGCTCACTTGCATACTAACATCAATATTATGAAACAAACAAACAAACAAACAAAGTGATCGTGAATTGCCTACAGACATTAGGCTGCGGCACCATGAAGTACATTCAAAATCTTTAAGAATTCAAATTGTGCAATTTTCCAGTGATTACACAAGGGTTTGGGGAGTCTTACCACTCCTTTGCCCAAGGTGAACGCTGATACTCTTCAGAAAATGAATATTAATGAATATTAATGTAACCACCAGTTAAAAGGTACCAAAGTTACTTTACAGTTTGTTTAACATCCTGGACATATTCCTTCTTTTTCATAAAATTGATAATGATATCCTGCTGTGTTGAAAAAAATATCCTGGAAGACAAAAAAAAAAAAAAAAAAAAAAAAAAGGATCAACCTTTTCTCATATTTACATAAGAACAGTCACATATTTACCATACTGCTCACTGTTCTACCAATTTTGTCACAGTCATACTCACAATTTGTCTAGCTAGTATCCTGAATTGATTAACTATGTTATATCAACGAGAAAAGCCTCTGGGAATGAAAAGATGAGCTAGAGCAGACATAAACAGAGAGTTTATTTTTGTCCGGTTACCTTATTAATGGAGTACATTTTTTTCTTCGCTTTTTTTTCCTTTTTCTTAAAGTATCTTAAATGTAAGCAATAAGATTGACAACTCTATTTGAATACTCTGCAATGCTCAGATCCTTGATGAATACGGTGAATTACTAAGTATCTTACTGTGAACTGCATTTAATACAACTGTCTTCAACTACCTAATGAGTGATAATAAGGAAGATTGAGCCAAACTCCTTTCAGAGGTGCACAATGAAAGGATGAAGCTGCAGCAAGGGAAATCCCAACTAGATGAAAGGAAAAAAGTCATGAAGAGTGGCCACACGCTGGCACAGGCTCCTGGGCAGGTTTTGGAGTCTCCATCCTTGGAGATTTTCAGAACTGAACTGGAGAAGTCCCTGAGCAACCTCTTTGGACCATCACAGCAACCCAGCTTGAGGCAGGGTGGGTGCACCAGAGGACCTTCAGAAGTCCCTTCCAGACTACATCATTCTCTGACTCCATATCATACATTGTGTAAAAAATTTATTTTGTCCTTTAACAGCACCATTTCCCAGGTAGTCCGATAGCCTGTTGTAGTAGAACAGGTCCTACTCTCATATGAGAAACACTTCAAATTTATTTTGCGCCAAACTCATTGAAAATAGCATAGTAGAACTGATTCTAATCACTCATCTGCAACACACTGCTTGCCCTCTCCTTTGCAAATGCCACCATGGTTAGTAAGTTTGAGCACATCCCTCTCTATAAGCCTGATGAGGATCCATGTCTTTGTGGATGCCTTTGTGCTCTTCTAGGGCCACACTAGCTTTTTCAGAATTCCACTCAGCCAGATGGTTGGCAAAACTTGAATCAGTTTTTCTTACTTAGATTTTAATTATGGAATTTTGTAAAAAGGACACTATAAGGAAAAAAAAAAAAGAGTAGGAAATCACAGAAATTATATGAAACCCAGAAAAATCTTTGGCTTTTATCATTAGGTATTAATAAACTTCTAGATCATCTCTGGAAATTTCCCTACCAGAAATAAATTTTTTAATTTCATCCTTTTTCCTTCTTACTTGACTGGCAAAACTGTGATTGCTTTTGGTACAATAGGTTCAGGCAATTATTCTGACATTATTGTAAGGGCTATCTGAAAATGAGCATTGCTTTTGTTCTTTCTTGTATCTCCTCTTTAAGAATGTTCTCAAAGAGGGAAATTGGCACACACTAAAATAATCAAGTCCTCAAATTTTAAGACATTCCCATACATGTGTGATATTTGATTGCAAAGCTTGTCAATAATAAGAGAAGAGATACTCTAGCTGAAAAGATCAAAACTTCAGTGTGAATCATGTAGATTAGTCTTTGTTAGAAACAATACCTTATTAGAATTCATTTTGTATAATTTAATATGTATATGAAGGAATACACAATGCATGCAAAGAAGAATCTTCCTTGAATTTGACTCATTTTGCATGGATTATTATACACCTAGATTCAACACAACTATAATTGAATTTAACTAAATTGAAATGGAGTTGTCCTAGATAGAGATACATAATCTGAGGATTCCTTTTCATCTCATGTGCAGGGCCTGAATGCAACGCTTGTGGAGTCTGCTTTTATTAAAAGCTTAATGTACGTTTACTAATGTAGATTTAAACGTGGCCTAATTCTTAATCAAATATATTTCAGCAGCAGGAGGGCCAACATTCAAATAATGATTAATTGAAAACTTAATTAAATACTTCAAAATACACATGAAAGTGTTATGATAAAGTTTCAGGTCATGCAGTTTGCATCTCAATCTGAGTAATGAAAACGAAGGACTTGATCCAAAAGCCTTTATAGTCAGTAACTGAAATTGCCCCAAAGCTGCTGGAGAACATCTAGCTTTGAATATTTGTAATGAAGTTTTCTAGGGTAGTTTTACATTATATGGAATAAATAAGTAAAGAGTTGGCTTCACCTGCCTGTTCCAAATTCTGAGCTTCTATGTTTCCTGTGCTCTGAAATGCTAACTAAAATTTATCTGAAACTGCCAGAAAAATATTTTCCCACTCTAATTGGAACTGAGACTAAAAGATGTAAAAATGGTTGTTCTTAAGTAAAAAAAAAATATATTGCTTATGTACTTTATTCTGCGTGGTTAGTCACAACATACTGATGAGGAGCAACTCATGCACTTACTAAAAACTTGCAGATTGTAAAAACACTCTGATCCATTCACAATGGAAAACATTTGTTTAGTTAGTCTCAATTTATGCCATGTTTTTCCCCACCCACAGGTGATTCATTTCATGCTTTAGCACTGTTTATAGCCATTCTGGTGAATAATCTTGCTGATGGCTCACTGACTCGTTTTAAAATCTGTTATGGAGGAATGCATTAACATTGAGAGTCCTGTATGCAATTATGATGATGTGTAACCTTCACTATATAAAATCCTCAAGACAAAGATTCGTTTAAGTCATGGAAAATAACACCAGAGGCAGATAAGGCAAAAAGGGAAAATACTGTAAGAACACTTTACCAAAAAGCTTATCAGCAAGTAAAACAAATGAATAAGTCCATAGTCCTTTGCAAATTTGAATGTTGCCTTAACTGGCAACTGGGGATGCACTCGTGCTTTTCATGGAGCCGGGATGGGGGGTGGAGGTGGGGATGTATGTGTGTGCATGTGTGTGCTTGCACACATCTACGTTTGCACACACGTCCATATGTGTACTGGGAAGGGAGGAACAAAACTTGCAGGTCTACAGAGAAACAAAGGAATAATTATTCCTTGTATTTGCAAGGTTATGATTTTTAACAGCTGAGAAGAATATTTAGGACTGAAAATAAGGAGGGTTGGGCTGTGAGCCGCTTCTGCCTGCTTAGGGCAATAAAACTGGTAAGAAGTGATTCTCTTATGTATGGGTCTGGAAGAGCGAATGAACCACAGGGCAGTGGCATAGCTCAGAGACTACGATACAGCTGCATGAGGGGAACACCAACTCTGGGCTAGCCACTGGTCACATGAAGAACCGTAAAGAAGTTATATCATTTTTGCACTCCACAGACAGCTTACTAGAAGACACTGCAGGGACCTCTGCATGATGCTAATTTGTGCACTGCAAAAGTAATATTGAATTCTTTACTGCTAGCAGCATGGCTTCAGCAGAAAAGATAAGGAGCATCTTCCTTATGCCCAAATGGGCAAAACCAGCTATCATTATGGAAATCCAAAGATTAAAATGAGTTTAACATGTACTAATTAAAGGAGGTTATGCCTCTTTTTGCAGTTGACTTTTTTTTTTTAATGAAAGAGTAGCTAAAACACTTCTTTCATTTCTCCTATTTGCTCCATTCAGCATTGCTGCATTCTGCATTGTCATTTAGAGCAGTGGAAACAAAATCTAAAATACTTAATAGGATCAGGTAGCAAGCTGTGCTCACTTCGTGATAACATGTATTGCACAGGCCAATGGTGAAACAGCTACCATGACACTTTTTTTTTCCATAAGAATTTGTGTTAGTCGAAAAAAAAGGCAGTGTAAACAGAGCTGTGATAGCACAGAGAGCAGCAGCTAATAGTAGATGAAAAATAAATTTCATCTACTTTATAGAAAACTGACAGGGAAAGTCTATGTATTCCTACCTGTCGAATGCGATGCAGGAATGCTCGCTACGCCACAGCGCAGGATGGAGCAGAGCCAGCATACCCGTGCCTACACATTGCCTGTGGGCACCTGCCCGTCACACCCTGCCTGGCTTGGAGGAAAACACAACTGCTGGTAGGTTTGGTGGTCTGAGCACTTGTCTGCCTATCTGACTCCTGTTAGCATTGTGGTCAACTTCTTCTGGCCTCAACGAGTGAGATAACTAGTCCATGACCAGTAAAATAAAAGTCAGCCAGATGGATCTGGTGTCACAGCTGAACATCGGCTGCTGAATGTTGATTTGAGGGGTAACAGAGTTTGGGTTGGAGCTGGGAGAGGAAGGTGGGAGAGAGTTAATTTAACATGATATTTACACTGGCACAGTAATTATTCTTTTATTAAGAGTGTGTATGAGCCACAGGTGTTTTTCATGCTGTGGCACTTTGCAGGATTATACAAAAAAAAAATTCTCCTCCCAAACACTTTTCTTGGTGTTCATTTTAAAGCGATATTTAATAAAAACAAATACTAAGATAAAAACTCACCTCTTTTTGCTGTTGCTGCATAGGATCTGTCTGCCATACAGAGAATCTGACTCCTGGGACAGGCTTCCTGGGTGCACACCCCTTCCACAGCCCAGCTCACTTCTGTTTCCTAACATAGCTCTGTGACCCATTTATTACATGTCGTATTTGTTAGCACACATCAATCAGCCTTGGCAGTACAAAACAATACGCAACACAGTGTTCAAAGAACAGACGCTTTACCAGACTGCTGGAGTTGTATGTGGTCTGTGCCCCAACGGGCTTACAGTGCCTTATTAATGTGCATATAAAGATGGCATAGGTCTTCCTGGTGGCTGTTATTAAGGTGAATTTCCTAAACATCTATAGGTTTTACTTTTCCAACTCCACTAAGTATTTCATTAAATTGTTTGATCAATTTCCCACTTCTGTCTGGTTCTTGCTGCTGGATGCCTTGCTATCTTTCTCTGAAGTATAGAAAGAAAATTACATGATTAAATAAGGAAAAGAGGAATACCGTAGCTTGATTTCCACTGCCAGCAGCAGCATGTTATAGAGCTACATATATCTGAGCCACATTTATGAAAATAGAGAAATCCGTACTTAATACAGAGCAAAGCTCCTGAACTATATAACCTGTCCTTCAAGAGAGATATATCACATTCTGGTTACTGTCAAGAAAAGCAAAAATGAAAATGTAGTCCATAAATAGATTTCTGAGGTAAAGCTCACAACGAGACAGCATCCTTCAGTCATATACAAGAGTGACTTAGTATCTGAGACAATGCATCCTGCCTTGCTTTTTATATCCTTAGCTATACTAAAGCTCTAATTTAGCCTTCCCCATTTTAGTGATAACAAAACCAAGCACAGCACCAATTTAAGAAGAAACAAAAGCCTAGAAAATCTAGAGACTGTTATTATCAACTTTGTTTATTCATTGAAACTCTTCAATTTTTTTGCTTTCATTGTCACTGTTTTTAGGAGTCACCATCAACACATACATTTCTTTATATTATTGACCTCATAATGGATTGATTATCTCCCTGAATTTAATGTTTCCATACTCTGCCCTAATCATAGTCTGTATCCTTAGAAGCCCAGACTCTATGGACTGACCTTCAGCTATAAAGTTGATAAAAAAGCAGCCTCATATTAAATTGTGTTCTGCCTAAGAGAGAGTCCCGTTCCAACAATCCCACTGCTTTTTAAAAGCATGGGTTTAGAGAACCAGAGTGACACCACCTTGACAACCATCCAAACCACCCCCTGTGGAGCTGTTCTTCAGTCCTTTCCTCTCTGAAGCATCAGGTTGCTCAGATTTGTGCAGTAGATGTTCTAATAGTTTGTGCCTACACTTGTTCCTCTCTTTAGCTGGAATAAACGAAGTATTTTTAATACATAAGTGATTGTTATGATGGATCAGGACATGATCACTTGGTATGAAACAGGTTTCATCCAGATTTTGTATCCTCTCCTTTTGCCTTCTCTCCCATAAACCCATGGAAATCTGGAAAAGGGGGTGTAAAAACCATCTATTTGTGTCTATTCCCAAGCTTAAATTCTGGCTGCCCAAACAATGCCTGTCTGTGGCAGACCACCCTCTTTTTCTTGCTTCTTTGCTAAGCCAGTAGCAGAGAGCACATATCACCCTGCAATCCCCTCGTAAGTAGCCCCATAAAAGGTCTTGACTGCTCTGCTTTGTTGTTTTGACTCTTTCATTCTGAATGACAGTAGAAGCAGTGTCCTGGTTTAGGCCGGGATGGAGCTAGTTTTGTCTCCAGCAGCTCCTGTGTTTTGGCTTTAGTGTGAGAAGAACGGTGATAGCACACTGATGTTGCTGGTTGCTGCTGAACGACCAAGGACATTTTGCTGTTTTCCAGGTTCTGCTAACGTGCAGATGCAAAACTTGGGAGGGGTAGAGACAGGATAGTTGATCCAAACTGGCCAAAGAGAGTATTCCATACCATAGATGTCATGCCCGATATAAGCGAGGGTCAGTCGGTGGGCCACTAGGCTTTTTAGACCCTTAACTTGCCTTAATCCTTAAGCTTCCCTTCCGGTTGCTTTTTGTTTCCCTATTTTTCTTTTTTTTTTTTTTTTTTTTGTTTTTTTTTGTTTTTGTTTTTGTTTGGCTGTTTGTTCCCTCACCTGCTCTCTCTGGAACTTGCTGTTCTGAGATAGCTGGGGGGGGATACCCCTGCTCCCTGCCTGCTGCTCGGGACGGGCTGTATCGGTCGTCAAGTGGTGAGAAATGGTGTATCGTTTGTTTTATATATTCTATTATCCTTATATATATTATTATTTTTATCATTATTAATGTATTGTTATCTTTTTCCTTTGCTGTCCTGGTGAGCTCTTTTTATCTCAACCCGCGAGTTTTCCTTTCTCTCCAATTCTCCTCCCCACCCCAGTGGGGAGCGGGGGAGTGAGCAAGTGGCTGCGTGGTATTGGGTTACAATTTGGGGTTAAACCATGACAAGCAGTCACTCCACAAGTGCACATCTTGGCATTTTGCTCTGTACGGGACTGGTGTCCTTACAGGCAGCCTGCTGCCCTGCAACCGCAATCCCCTACAACTTAATCAACGTGCACAGATGTTCAGTGTCTATGTACCTACCAGAGGTTGCTGGCAGGTTGATCACGCTAGGACTCTTAAACATCAAATAGCTCTGATCATTGATTTTCCTGACTCCCCAGGGAACTTCAAGAAACATTTGCCTGACATGTATTTGTCAGTTATATCATCTCACATGAGTTTTACTCTGAACTTTCTCCCATCTCCTTCAGTCTGTCTTACTGTCTGTCAGTGCATGGAAGTGCTCAAGACAAAAAGACATTTAATTTTTCTTAAACCATTTTCCCTTATCTTAAGGACAAATTTGTACACAGTATTCAATGCAGGGTAGAGGCAGTCAGACTCAATTTGTTTTCTTTTTAAAATTTTTCCTTTTGTTTCTATTCATGATAAGCTGGTCTTTGGCTCATAAGGTCTTTATATCATGAAATTCTGGGATGATACACAAAAGACATGAATCACTGTATAGGTAACAAAAATGGCAAACATGAAGGAAGCTTGTATGTTTCTACTCTTGCTTCGTTTACTTCCTCTCTTAGTCCTCTCCCTAACATGTACCTGATCTTGTACCTCTTCTGGCCTACAAATAATTCTTGCACTCAATCTCTTTTAGAAAACCCTTTGCCCTAATCCATAAGTGCCTTACAAAGTACCTGATTCAATATCTTTATCTCTAAAATTGAGTCACTTTTTATTGGCTTGATTCTTTTCAGAATGGTTTCCGTCTTCTCCAGTCAATCCAAACTGACTTCAGAAAGACAGACAAAAAAGAGCTACTTCCATGCTCCAACTCTTCCATTTAACATTTTGTAACCACTTTACCCATGTCTTGTTTAGTTTGTCATTGAAGATCTGGACACTGTCATAAACTTCAGTTCCTTCTGGCTCTTCTTTTTATCTCATCCAGTGCTGTAATTCTAATGAATATGTCTTTAGGCTAAATACCTTGCTGCTACAAATAGCTACCTTCCAAACAAATAATTTTCAAACTCCTTACTTTCCCTTTCTGAGCACTAGGCAATCTCACAGCACTTACACCCTTGCTTCTTTATTTTCCCTCTGCCTCCCACTCTTCACTTCACTACCTTCAGTCTTTGACTGTCAGCTTTGACCTGAGAGCTTTGGCTGTCAGGATAGAGAAATTAAAATGCATTCTCTTGCATAGGGAGGTAGAGCAGAAAGAGGAGCACAAGGCTGTATTTCCAGAGAGCAGGATTCCCAGCCAAGTAGATTATTAAGTTTTGCATTTAATTGCTTCTCTTATTTTTCATATGCCACGTTTTCAGATCCTTCTTTACCTCTCTTTTTTCATGTTTGACCTTTCTTAAGCATGGAGTAAGAGGTTAGGAGTTTTCACTGTGTGTTTTATTGGAATCCAATTAAAAAATTAATATAATCAATTTTAGAATTTTCAAAGCAGTCCTGCCATTGAACTCTGGTTTCATTCACAGAATGATAACCTCTTGTAAATTGGGTTTCAACACTTTTTTTCTGTAAACTAAATAGCTCATCTTCAAATCAAGCCTGGAACAACTTCATTTTCTTGTTCTTTCAACTCTCTAGGGTACAGAGCAAAGCTGGCAGCTTCCCAGTGAGTATAGCTGCTACGGAATTCTCTGCAATTTGCAACAGAGAAAACATGCCACTCTTAAAGGAAAGTTTTAATTTGACGCTGCTTGTAAAGTGATGTGCAAGCAGTGGGCAACAGTTTGACTCTCCAATCAAGGCAGATCCTACCTCCTTTTACATTCAGATCAGCACACTCTTCCTGTGTTCTGGAATATTAATTCTTATTTCTGTGTTGATTTTTCTCTGGTAGAAGGCATATATTCTTGCTATGTTGTTAATATTGAAGAAAAATGAAGAAAAGAAACTAAAGATACATGATACAGTGGGTGAGATAAAGATAATGAGGTTACAGTTTTAGTTTTCATTTTATAGAAAAGGCTTTGAGTCATTCCAAGATGGACATATAGACAGTGTGTGAATATACTGCCATGTACAGACTGTGATAGACAGCCTAGCTGCAAAACATGATGGTCAAGATAAGCCACAATTACAATCTCAGAGACATAAGGCGAATTCTATTGTAGATGCACTTAAGTAGCTAATCACAAGAAAAATATGCTATGGAACTAGAGACTGATCTTCGCCATCTTACAAGAGTACTCTAAGGACTCACTATTTTCCTCTGAAAATTAACCTTTCACACGCATGTTCTAGGAAATGCCAAAGCCAATGGAATCTTACAACAAAGTAAGAAAAAACAGATCACTTAAAAGTAAATACACTTGTATGAAGCAAACTGTCATCGTTTTGAAAAGTCTGACTATTCATTACAGTATAGTGAAATATCTAGTTCAACATATTTCTGTCCTCATAACCAGTTAGCTCCTCTGAGTGCTGTCAAGAATATAAATGTGGAACAAAAATCTAAACAATTACCATATTTTTTTCCATGGCTAACTTCACCATGGTACATTTATAATTGATTTTAACATTTAAGCAACAGGATACCACTACAGCAAAAGATGAATTTGTATACATATCCACTGTAGGAACATATTTTTTTAAGAACAGGCACACAGACCTTCCTAAATTATTTCTCAATAATTTTATATGTAGAACTTCTCAAGGGAAACTAAAGAAATGCTGTACAATTTTCTTTCCATTTTAAGCTTCATGACTTTGTCCTGCAATGCTTTTATTCAGATCGCTAGTACTTTTTTTTTCATGTCATCATATTTTGTGGAAAAAGCAGGTCCATCTAGGTCCATTCAAATTGACTTGTCTTTACCCTTCTTCTTTCTAATTTGAAAGTACATCCTAATTTCTTTGCTGGTAACATTAATTTTAAAGGAAGTATTAACTCTCTTGATTTTGGTGAACTACTTTTTTTTTTCTTTTATCCAAAGTAGCTGGCCCAACATTTTACATGAATTCCTTACAAGCTGCTGGATTCCACTTTACAATGTATACATTTCTTTCACAGTGCTTAACAGTTAGTCTTAGATGGATTTCCCTGTAGTGGTCGAGAGATTAAAGGGCAAAACACTTTCTACTGTAGTGGTTAATTTATCTTAGCTTTACCATGTGTGTCCTGTTATATATAACTCCCTTTCTGCTCCCTTTTAAATTTTTTTGTAGAATTTCCTTCAAAGAACAAACATAGAGTTTGGTCTTTCCCCCTCCCAGTGCTATCTACTTTATTCATCTGTACTTAGAATCATAGAATCATAGAATTGTTCTGGTTGGAAGAGACTTCTAAGATCATCGAGTCTAACCATTGACCTAGCACTGCCAAATCCACCACTAAACCATGTCCCTAAGCACCACATCTACACATCTTTTAAAGACCTCCAGGGATGGTGACTTCACCACTTCCCTGGGCAGCCTGTTCCAATACCCGACAACCCTTTTGGTGAAGAAATTTTTCCTAATATCCAATCTAAACCTCCCCTGGCACAACTTGAGGCCGTTTCCTCTCATCCTATTGCCTGTTACTTGGGAGAAAAGATTGACACCCACCTCTCTACAACCTCCTTTCAGGTAGTTGTAGAGAGCAGTAAGGTCTCCCTGCAGCTTCCTTTTCTCCAGGCTAAACAACCCCAGTTCCCTCAGCTGCTCCTCACAGCACTTGTGCTCTAGACTCTTCACCAGCTTCATTGCCCTTCTCTGGACACGCTCCAGCACCTCCATGTCTTTCTCGTAGTGAGGGGTCCAAAACTGCACACAGTAATTGAGGTATGGCCTTACCTATGCCAAGTACAGGGGGATGATCACTTCCCTACTCCTGCTGGCCACACTAGTTCTGATACAGGCCAGGATGCCATTGGCCTTCTTGGCCACCTGGGCACGCTGCTGGCTCATATTCAGCCGGCTGTTGACCAACACCCCCAGGTCCTTTTCCGCCGGGCAGCTTTGCAGCCACTCCTCCCCAAGCCTGTAGCGTTGCCTGGGGTTGTTGTAACTCAAGTGCAGGACCCGGCACTTGGCCTTGTTGAACCTCATACAATTGGCCTCGACCCATCGATCCAGCCTGTCCAGATCCCTCTGTAGCGCCTGCCTGCCCTCAAGCAGATCAACACTCCCGCCCAGCTTGGTGTCATCTGCAAACTTACTGAGGGTGTACTCGATCCCCTCGTCCAGATTGTTGATAAAGATGTTAAACAGGACTGGCCCCAATGCTGCGCCCTGAGGAACACCACTTCTGACCAGCTGCCAACTGGATTTAACTCCATTCACGACAACTCTTTGGGCCCAGCCATCCAGCCAGTTTTTTACCCAGTGCAGAGTATACCCATCCAAGCCATGGGTAGCCAGTTTCTCCAGGAGGATGCTGTGGGAAATGGTGTCAAAGGCTTTACTAAAGCCTAGGTAGACAGCATCCACAGCCATTCCCTCATCCACTAAGTGGGTCACCTTGTCATAGAAGGAGATCAGGTTAGTCAAGCAGGACCTGCCTTTCATAAACCCATGCTGACTGGTCCTGATTGCCCGGTTGTCCCATACGTGCTGTGTGACGACACTCAAGATGATGTTCTCCATAACCTTCCCGGGCACTGAGGTCAGACTGACAGGCCTGTAGTTCCCTGGATCCTCCTTCCAGCCCTTCTTGTAGATGGGCATCACATTTGCTAACCTCCAGTCAACTGGGATCTCCCTGGTTAGCCAGGACTGCCTTAAATAGATTCCAAATGAAACTAATTTAGAATAACTGCGCTCAGAACAATTTGGAATTCTTTCAATGTGAACATTACCCATTTTTGCCCACTTAATATGCTGCATATGTAACAAGAAAAATGCAGACAACTCTCACCTCTCACTCATATTTACACATGCCCTTTATTAGTATTTATAATGCAAGATGGCTTTAACAGCTCATGTTATCAGAGAACTCAGACATTAAATTTGATGGATACATTCTTATTTGTAAATAATTCCTACAGTATTCAGAAAAAAAAATGTGGATAAGGGTTTCAGCAACTTGTTTGTTTATATAATGGATTTGCATCTACATTATGAGTAATTTTGCAGTGAAATATGAATGGTCAATCACTGTTTCATGCTGAGGAAATGACCACCAATGGAGCTCATGCCAAGATATTCCTGGCAGCCCTTAATATTAAAGCTATAATAAAGAATGAGAAATTTAGTTGTAAGCACTTTGACCAATACGGTGTAGAAATATGCATATGTGTATATATAATCTTTTTTTTACTATAGGTAGAATTATTTAGTGCGCATTTAATTGTAATTAATCCCTCACATCTAGAAACAGATAGCTTTACATGCCCTTGCATCTTACTATGAAGTTATGTCAAAAAAAACCATGCATATTTATTTTTAGAGATAAAGCTAAGCCATCATTTTTCCCCAAATGGGACTATGTTCAGACATCATGTCTTATTTTATATTCACCATTAAATACGTATATGAATTTCATTGGTAAAATAGAGTGTATATTACAGGTTACATGGAGACCTTAAATACAACAACTTATCTTCACACACATGTAAGCCTATCTTAGCAACTTGGTTTTGTAAGCTCAAAGTCAAACTTGCCTGTTTTGGTGATTTTACTTTGGGAGAGATTTTACTTTGGGCACCAGATTTAGCTGCACTAACAGGGCTATTTGTTAGAAAACTAACATAATAATAATAGTCTTATACATACATAAGACTAACAAAGTGTGTTTTCTCCTGGGCGTGAAAGAAAAGAAGAATGCTACCTGACATTTTTTAAATGTGAAAGGTACGCAAATACTAAGAGGGTACCACTATATTACATACATAAAAAGTAGGAAGATGACTAGTTAAAATACGAATATGCTGTTTCAAAGGTAAGTTAAAGGTAATCACTGCAGAAGACAGCCCTTTTTCACCATTTCTGACCATGGAAGGGATTTGCACAGGACCTAAAGATCACAGAATCATGGAATCATAGAATGGTTTGGGTTGGAAGGGAGCTTAAAGATCACCTAGTTCCGACCCCCCTGCCATGGGCAGGGACACCTTCCACTAGGCCAGGTTGCTCAAAGCACCATCCAGCCTGGCCTTGAACACTTCCAGGGATGGGGCATTGTTTTCTGTTCCAGATGCAAGACAGACTTCTTTAACCTGACTTCTCTAATACAAGAAAAACAATCAAACAAACAAACAAACATGCCTACCTGCAAAAATGTCACGTATATACAGTTTATTCCCGAGAGAGAGAGAGACTGCAAACCACGCGTGACTGCGTTAAGTACATTGGTTAATGTATGTCTGGAAGATCCTTTGATGTTACAGTGTTAAAGGAGGTATAAGAACTCACATAGAAAGTAATTTCTTGCTCATTAACACTTGGTCCTTTCTTCTATGATTTTATCCATAATAATCTTGACTGCTTTATAACATTAAGGAGTATAAGAAGCTTCACAACACTTTTCATGAATTAAAAGTATACCTTACCTGTCGTCTGTAGTACACTGCACAAAGCTGAATTCAGTCTTTTGAGCTTTCTTAGAGCTCCAGAGCCATTGCACAGACATGCTTTACAAAACCCTGGATTTCTTCAACCATGACAAAGTTCTTTATCCACTAAAGTGAAAGTGGAGAACATGGTGCTGCCTCCATCTCATTGCCCTGAGCATCCTGCATCTTCACTACAGGTAGCACTCTGCTTTTAAACATAGAATCATGCCTTTTTGTAAAGAATATGAGCCTGTCACTTTTCACTGTGTTTTCTTAATTCATATTTTACCTGTCTTTTAATTGAAATGACTTAATAATTGTATTCCTTGTACAGGATTCATATTCTGTAAGAGCAAATATATTGGTGCATTCCATTCTAAATTTCTCACTTCTTGTTGCAGCTTTATTCAGTGTCTCAACAGTGCAACAAATTTAAAGATTGTTTCTCTTTTGATTTTTCTGTTTCAAGTTTGGAAAAAGATTGGTTTGAAGTTCGTATTTTAGGGCTGATGGACCCAACAGATCTATCAGCCTTCTGCATGAAAAATTCCCATTACAAGGAACACCTACTGTAATGAAGTTGAGAGAGTTTTGCTATTGAATCTAAAGTTGGAAGGATTTGACAGTGAAAGCTGTTTTCATAAAGGACTTGAAAGATTAGTCTAAAGTTCTTTCTACTTGATCATTAATATCATCTTGATTTTTTATTGAAGTCTTCCTGAATAGCATGGGAGCTACATCTGTGAATTATAAAATCTAGCTATTATGAAGTCATTAATTTTAATCCCCTCTAGAAAGGAGTGATTACTCTAAAGTTAAATCACTGAGCCAAGCTTTTGGTTTGGTAAAATTAAATCTCCAATAAACATCTCTCTTGTGGTTTAACCTTACTTTAAATAAATTTAATTCAGACTGATTATATTCTGAAAATAAGTGATACACATGAACTGGGGCAGGACATAAAGTACAAAACAAAACCACTGGCACGAAGATGGCATACCTAGCCCTGTATCTCTGGCTTCCTATTATCCACAAGCACTAGAACATGTATATCAAAAAAAAAAAAAAAAAGAGCAAGGGGAGCAGCAAAGACTTCTGCCATTCGTGTATAGAAGAGAGACATATGTTTTCTCTCATGAAATCTAAACATCTGTTTTTTCTGTCTGAATAAGAAGCAACATGGCAAAGGCTAAATTCAGTGGGGAGGCTTGTGGAGCAGTGAAGCCAGCCACTCTTTGTGCTGCTCAAAACGCAGAGAACATGGATAAAGGCTCCTATTCCTATCGTTGTAATGAGGTAAGACAGCCAGACCTTCTATTTCTAAATAGGTTTTAGTACAGAATCCACATAATAACCTGGGCAGGATTATAAATACTTAAAGAAAAGGCTCCAGAGGTGGACGATGTACAGGGGAATTTGTGGGCAATACTGTTTACCTCTGCAAGCCAGGTGTTCTGCTCCACAGCTGCAACCGCAAGAGGTAGCACATCACCTGTTGTCCCTGCAGTGCTGCTTAGTCCAGCAGCTTCATAGCCCTATCCCATGCCAAAAAGTTGAGACAGTGGGAGAACAAGTCCAGGCTTCTCTATCTTGAATTCTAATTCCTCTGTGGTACTCATCAAAGTTTTTGATCATTGCTCCAGAACATCTATTCCTCATCTTAGATTCTCATCTTCAGCATCTCGATTCTGCACCCATGGCTTAGCCCACTGCTCTGGGTCAGGAATCGCAACTCAGTAACCCCATATTTATTCCTTAACCCTGGGAAAGACTGCAACTGTTTCTGTCTTCTTCCATTGCACAGTTGAGGCAAGCAGTTTATCTACCTTGTTCCTAATGCTTTGTGAAACTGTCAGAGACTGGAAAGTCTGTTTGGGCCTGAGGAAGGAAAGAAAAAGGGAGAAGAGGGAGTCGGGCTTACTTCCTCCTGTTTCTTCTAATATCAAGATACAATATTATATTCAGGCTGTTTTTACACATTTTTCTCCTCAACTGTGCTCCAGCCAATTGACTTGTTTCCCCCTCAGCAGCTCCTCCCTGCCCCTTGCCCCGTATTTTCTTATCCTTTCAGAATGACCTCATAAAAATAAAAACAGTGATAAATGAAGGTATTGTTTTTTGCTAGTTTCCTAAGTCATAACATCATAGACTCATAGAATAGCCTAGGTTGGAATAGACCTTGAAAGATCGTGTGGTCCAACCTTTTTTTGGAAAGGGATCCTAGACGAGATTATCTAGCACCCTGTCCAGTCGCATCTTGGAAACCTCCAGTGATGGGGACTGTACCACATCCTTGGGGAGATTGTTCCAGTGAGTGATTGTTCTCACTGTAAAAACTTTCTTTCTTATATCAAGATGAAACATCTCCTAGTGCAACTTGCACCCATTGCCCCTTGTCCTCTCCATGTGGCTCCTTGTGAAGAGAGAGCCTCTGTCCTCTGTGTAATGTCTCTTAAAGTACTGGAAAACTGTGATGAGGTTCCTCTGAGCCTTCTCCAGGTTAAAAAGACCTAACGCCTTCAGTCTTTCCTCATGGGGCAGGCTCTCCAGCCATTTGATGGTCTTCATGTCTCTCCTTTGGACCCTTTCTGGTCTGTCCATGTCTTTTTTGAATTACAGGAACCAGAACTGGACACAGTACTCCAGGTGTGGCCTGACAAGTGCTGAGTAAAGCAGGATGATCAGAGCTCTATCTCTGCTAGTAATAGCCCTGCAGATGCAGCTCAGGATCTGATTTGCCTTCATCACTGCAGCCATGCACTGCTGGCTCATGTTCAGCTTGTTGTCCACCAGGACCCCCAGGCCCCTTTCAGCAAGGTCATGTGGTAGCAGGTCACAAAAGGCTACCATGGTACTTCAAAAAGATAAAATAAAATTAGTTCCAATTTAGTAATTTTCATTGATGATCTAGCGAGAAACCCCTTCTTAAACTATCTGGTAAGGTCCAAAGGAATGTTAATTCACTGGTGGTGTTCTTATGCAGCATAACCTTTCTAATTCAAACTTATTACCTGAAGTTTAATTCTAGATTAAGGAATGTTGATAGTTTTCTACATATAAACAAGATTTCAGTTTTTTCTAGATTAACACATGATGGAAGGCACTTGATTCATTTAGAACATTCATTCAAAGTTTTGTGTTAATTTTCTAAATTATTATCTGTACATATATTGATATTCCCTGAAGTCTTACTAGAAGAAAACTTCTAAAATTACTCTGCTACTAAGTCTTTGTCAAGAACTGAACATCTGTGTTGTCAGTGTGAGAAATCGTGAAAACTGCAGTTTGGGATTTTCAAAGCTAATAGGAAAACAATTCCATAGAAGTCTGAATTTCAGCAGTGAGTTGAGTGGCTGTCTATTCTAACCGGCTTTATAAACACCAGTCTTAATGCATAACATTTACAGTTATCTCTGTTTTGGAACTGAATGCTATTCTAGCTCTATTTCTGAAATACTGCTATATTTTAGTTTCTACACAGAATTAAAAAAAATTATTTCAGTTAATAGACAACTTTAAATTTTATCTCTCAAACAACTGCAAGTTATTTGCTTCCCATCCTATTTACAGCCACATGTCCAGAAAACCTACACCGAAAAATGCTGTCAGAGATCCACACAAAATACCCTCCAGCCATATCACACGTAAGTAGAATTTCTCCACACTTGACCGAGCTTAATGTGTTCCAGAATCCACATTTACATATTTTGATTTCAATATAAAGCATTTAATGTTCCTAGCAGGTAAAAAAAAAAAAAAATCCAAAATTGTTATGCGCTGTCTTTAATTTTTTTCTTCCTTGATACATTTGCACAGTTTTAACTCAGACTGGAACAACTGATTGGTGATTAGATGGCAGTGACCCAAGACAGCACTTACCTTGGCAACATTAGGAGTAATACATGAAAATTATTTTCACAGGGATGAAGTGTTCTTAACCAATTTTGACAGTGCATTAGGCTCAGACAGGTTTTTCTTCAATATCAGGCATGTTTTTTGCCCCTATTTCTCTGCAGAAGTGAGACAAATTCTGATTTCAGTTAAAGAACTCAAGTATTGCTTCATTGAAAGAGGAAAAGCTAAAATAGCTTAGTAGTAAGATGAATTACAGCTACAGTATTCAAAGCCAGAAAGGCAATCTGAAATGAAAGAATTGTAATTGCCCAACTGAGTTGCTTCAGGCACATATGTTTGTGGGGTTTTATATCTTATGCAACTTCTTCATTAACTACATTCATAGCATTGCACTGACCAAAATAGAAAGTCTAGAATTTGGAACGTCATTTGTTTTAGTGCAATTGCCTATAAAAAGCTCTTTAGTAGTAGCTTCTTTTTTCAGATTTTGAAACTACAATCTGTACAGATCCATGCTGTCCCATTGACAGCATCACTGGGGAATATGCTCTGGTACTACCCGAAGACAATTCGGAAGTATTCCTCCTAAATTGTATGCAGCATTATTATCATTAAAATTATTGTCAGTGAAACCAAAATGTTCTGGTGTAAAGCGCACATCTTTTCTGTTAACTGCAGTAGCTGTAATTTGTATGAACCCTTTTACTTTCATATATTACACAGAATTCACTATGGTTCACTGAGGTTATCAGACAATTGTGTTCAAATTATCATGTTACAAGTGCATTTAGGGGTCCAGACAAAGATCTGAGTATAGGTACTGAACACACACAAAGAAATACAGACTTTCTGCACCAAGGAACTTACAGACCATAAAGGAGAGAACAGAGGGACAATAATGGAACAAAAAGTGAGCAAATGCTCATAGCAGGGCAGATCCAAGAGTAACACCAGTTCCCCAATACCAGACTGTGCTAATTTTGCTCCTGTCAAAAAATTGACTGTGAACTGCAACCTGTAAAACCACATCCATGATGCTAATACATATAAGGATATACATTTAGGAAACAGAATACTATTTACACACTTATTTATATTTTTGGTGGTGGTGGCTTTTTATTACCCATCTTTATACTTAATGTAACTTTCTTCTTTTTATCACACCCAATCCTTGACTTTCTGAAAGACAGATTTGGTGACAGAAACATGAGATCTCTTTGCCTCCTAATGATCTGTTCTCCGTATCTTCAAAAAAACCCACTTACATCAGAAACATTAAGGTTCTTCAAAAGATTGGTTGATGATAATATGACATACAGTAATCTATATAGCTGCACTCCAATCAAGCTCCTCTTTGAAAGACCCCTGCAGCAAATAGTCCTTTCAGTTATCATAAAAATAAAAACCTGACTCTCTCTCTCACCTAACATTCCACTGCAAGCAGCGATAATGAAAATAAGACTTTCCATCTGTAGAAAATTCTAGCATTTTGAATAATTTTTCATAGAAGAAAAAAATCTAGACAATATTTCAGGCTTTCGTATTGTGTAAAACACTTCAGCAAAAGAACATATTTCAAAGGTAAACTGGGTCAAATCACTTTCAGGGACCTAATCTAGGGGTTGGTTTTTTTTCTAGAAAATAAACATCTAGAACAAATTATCCATTGTTTTGAATCTTTAAGGACACACACATTGCATACAGGTTCATGTCAAGCACTAAGACTTTATTCCTTTTCTCCTGGTGTAACTATGTCATATAAATAACAATGATTTATTATGTTGTATTTTAGAACACTTAGAATACTTTTTTAGCTTTGAAAAAATCCTCATGGATTTATAGGCACTAACTGTGACAGCACAGGTCAGGTTTATCTTCATCAGTTTCGTAAACTGATAGGTTTATTTTACTCATAAAATAAGTTTCCACATTGGCACAGAGAAGACAGCAAATTCAATATTCCTGAAAACATTTTCTCATTTCCAGATGATACTGGCAATCTTGCCGTTGCATTTCCAGACATAACTCTCAGTAATGTTGTTGTTAAGTCTCCCCTGTTACACAACCTTCCCAAGTACAATAGAGCTGAAATAAGTTGTTGGAAACTGAATTTGTTCCACTTCGTGATAGCTAACCCAGCCCAGAGATCTGTTCATTCCTTTCTTCTTCCTTCATGGAGGCCCTTACTCACATTGTCCACATGCACTGTGTAGTTCAGGGGTGTCCTGGAGGCAGGGTTTGTGACCAAAGTTACCGTATCACTTACTTTCCAGAGATTTCAATGACAGCTGAGCAGGTCTCTTCTGGAGCAGAAAACTTCACCTGGCGTGTGGGAGCCCACCTCAGGCTGCAGGAACCCCCTGCATTCATGGCACTTGGTGGCCGCCTTCATGCAGTACAAGCACCCATCCTTATGCTAGTGAGACGTACTGAAGAGACAAGTGTCCGTCCCACCGCCTACTAAGAGGGCAGGTGAGATCTGTGGGGCAAACTTATGTGAGCCGTGTGGACCTCGTAATCCTGGGCACTGGTCTTGGGAGTGCTCCCTAGAAAATCATTTCAGTGAGCAACGGCATAGTTAGTGATATTAATAAAATTATTTCTTGAAAGAATGCTCAGTTCTGAAGCAAAATGTTCAGAAAAGAAACCAAATAATTTTAGGAATGCATATCTTTCAGTGAGTGATAGTTTAAACTTCTTATATTGTCACATATGACCATTATCCTCTCATTGCTCAAAACCTAACTTTGAAACAGATATAACTGTAGAAAAATGATATATTAAACAAATTTCTGTACAGCACCTGTTGTAATATGGTCCTCAAAAACCCAATGTAAGAACATTTGTTTTAGTTTAATGTATAGTATTTATTCAGAAAATTGAAATGTCTTGAACTTTCTGGTTACAGATGCAAAAATTTATGGGTTTGGGGTTTTCATTTGTATTTTTTTATGTATTGCTTTTCATATACTTTAAACTGATCAAGAGAGAAATGGGAAATTTGAGACCTACTTAATAGTATGAATATCCTGTTGGCGTTCAGCTATGTTATTTAGCAACAGATGTTTCTATAATTGTGATACACAGAGAATTTTGTGTTAAATTGGCTTCAAAATTTCTCATGTTTTACACCTGTGGAGAAGTAGATACAAACTGGCCCAAGGGGCAAGGCTTTCGGAAACTACTCAATCTGTCTTAAAAACTGACTTTTGCCAGCACAGTTATCTAGCTCCTCAGCTACCTTAAACTATCAAGTTAGGGATTTGTGTATCAGAAATAACATATATGAATCTCATATACATACTTAAATAGATACACACACAGAAACACAGATGATTTCCAGCGTGGAAGCAATCAACCCAAAATATCCTTGATTTTAATGACTCTGCACTTCAGATCAGAAGGTTCACCATCAGGCTGCCTGGGGCTTTAGACAAGGCTGCAATAACAGCACACACAGTCTGGTTATACCTCTGTTTGGAAAAACAAACAGCTCTTATGCTTTGTGTGATAAATAGTGTAACAATACAAGTACATTGGGACCTTCCCAAAATGCAAGGAATATATGACAAGTCACCTACTTTTACACTTAATTTGAGAGATAATAGGAAGTGGTTTAGTCATGCTAAGTCATGCACTTTTGAACAAACTTGCAAACTTTATCACAATTGACACCTTCACTTCCTTTTACTCATAATCCTCCCTCTCCTCATTTCCTATCACATCAGTGACACTTCTCCATGTCATTTAGGAGCTCAGGACCTTTTCTTTGGATCTCTCAGTTCTGGATCTCCTAACTGTTGTCCAGGGAAGAGGTCAGCCCATTTTCCAAAAAACAGACAATAGCATGTCTTTTTCAGTAGCCCCTCGCCTTAAACTGTGAAAGTCATAACTCTGAGCCTATCACTGACTTCACACATGTTTCCTTGAGAAATCCATAGGGGAACCTATCAATTACAGTTTTCTCTACGAGCCAAAAGCCTATATATGTAGAGCACTAATTAACCAAGAGTCAGGTTCTGAAACATTTAAAATAACAAGATGTTCTCATACCTTATTGGATTATCATATCAAAAATCAGAACTTGGATCTGTAGCAACCAATAGCATTTAATTATTACTATCCCGGTTATTAGTACCGCAGCTCAAACTTGTGAAGCTATCAGCTGTTTGCTGTGGTGAGTAATCCAGTTTAAGACTAGTGCCAACAAATAAATTTTTTTGGAACACTGCTTAGCAATTTCTTCAGGGAAAAAAAAAAGTATTTTAGGACAATAATTGCATGTCAATGTGATTAATTAATATTTGCCAAGCAGTACTTAAGTATTGTGTTATTATTCCATTTCTATCTACCAAAAATAATTATTTTGTTCAGTCGTTCCAATAACTAAGTAGGATTATTTTACACTTTATAGTCTGAATTGTAGAGAGTTTTATTTGTCAGAACCTGCAAAACTTAATTTTAAAAAATAATTATTATTTAACTGTTATTGCAGTTAAATAACAATCATTACCTTTATCTGTTCAACCAGTAATGGAAACATATCAGCACACTAGTTCAAATTATGCTTCATTGTCTTAAAGAGTTTAAGAAAATGAACCAGAAAATATTTGTATTGGTCTTCAGAAACATAGATAAACCATGGTTAAATAAAAAAAAAAAGTATTACTGTGGGGCTGCAGATATTAACTTTATTAAAGAACACTTCTCCTGAAGCTAGTTTATATTTAAAATTTCTCAGTTAAATGGGATCGATTTTATTTTATTTATATTATTTGTAGTTTAAAGCATCTGAATTATGGTAGCAACTCAATGAAAGTTAAAATATTGCTGTCATTCTGTTTGCTGGACTGACATTCCCAGGTAACTGCAGTATGAACACTGAAGCACTGCTGTGTGCTTATAATACTAAACAAACTATATTCTTCTCAGTTTTAATACAGACCCTGTTTGTAAAGAAGATTGTATTGAAAGTACAGGAAAAAAATCTTCATCTTAGATTCTGGCCATGTTTACAATGTGGTAGGCACAGAGCAAATATAAGAATAAAATACTCCAGTGTTTTATTGTCTAAACAAGACAAACAAAGCATAAATGAAAAAAAAAATAAGCAAGGATCAAGAGGAGTAGGCAGCAAGTGTGCTTGTAATGAAGCTTTTCCAGCTCTTGGCACCTTCACGACACTGCTGGGCGGGTGATGGTGTGTCCTGCTAACGGGATGGGACCTCTCCCTGGCAGGATCTCTGTTCCTGCCGTGCTGGCGTGGGACTGCAGTGCTTTGAAAGAGATGTTTCTGAGTGGTGGTAAGGGGCTGCAGGAGGGGGAGTGCACAGCACAGCAGGACGCTCGCACCTCCTGCGCCTGCGTTAGCTGTGCCTCCAGCTCTCGGAGCCGCTGCTCTGTGTTGGCTCGTGCCCACGTCTCGCGCTGGTGCCGCAGCCAGAGCAGCCAGAGCTGCACTGCGCGGAGGGTGCCCCCCTTGCAGAGCGTGATATCCACTCCCTGCAGTCGCCCCAAGGCAACGCGGTCAGGCTCCTAGGACTTCATTTGTGCTGAGCTCCCCAGGCACCTGCTTCGGGCTCCCCATGGCATGAGAAGCAGTGGGCAGCCGTGTACAGCACTGGCCACTGGATGTGATCGGCCAAAAATCAGCCCCAGATCCCATGTGTCATCAGTCTTCTTCTACCTCCTCCTTTTGTTGTGCATAATATATCCCCTCCATGACAATGGTCCTGAGAATTCTGTTGTCAAGCAGATTAGTATGACTGCAATTAAACTATTTATTGCTTCTTCCAGTAATAGTGTATAAAAATCTAACAGAAAAAAAACATATAGCTAAGAGCAAATTTTCTTTTCCTTACTGAAACACTAAGGAAGTGCAAGGAGGCAGGATACAACTTCTACATCCAAGTCAGTGTCATCATCCTCATGCAACTTCAAAGACAGAAAATTTTTGAGATGTAAGTAGTATGCGGTAGCTATGTCAAAGACACTTAAGGGCCCACCAACATTTGATTACCTTGACTCTCTTCTGAATTTAGCAAATGTTAGGCACTGGGAAATGTCTGATCCACGCTCATTAAAGACATCACTCAAAATTTGTGTGGATTAAGAGGAATTTTGCAGTAACCTTTAACAGAAACAGGATTTCAATAAATATCTTGCTCAGCAGTAATGCAAAAGTTAAGAAAAATGTCACACAAGTACAGCTACAGGACCTAAGAGAACTTTGATTACAGCTAATTTGACAAAGGACTTGTGACAGAACATGGATTGCTTGAGAAGGAGTCTGGTTTTTTACTCCTTGTGAAATTGGTATGTTATAAATTGCCTTGTCTGGCTATTACCATTTTTTTCTTTTAGTTTATTAACTTGGCAGAAGTTTTCAGGCACTAATGGACCTGCCTAAGACAAACAAATAACACAGACAGGACTCCAGCCTCTCATCTGCCACAGGTCAGGGGGACCAAATTGCAGCATCACCCTGCCAGATGCCATTGAAGGGTCACAGCACTGAGAAACTCAGTTCCTCACTGAGGGCTTGGGAAAGACCTTCTGCACGCTCCTCTTGGACACATGCTACTGACAGCAGAATAAGCAGTGGAGATGAATATTACAGAAGAGATTCCTACAGGAAATTCAAGTCAGTTAAAGCACTTGCCACAAAATATTGGCAATTGCTGCAAGGTGACTGACAAGTAGACCTTAAAAGAAGGAAAGCAGTAGAGAGGAAAACAGTTTTAAAAGAACAAAAGTTAGATAGGACCTTACCTCATTTTTTGTCTTTCCTGTATGAGTTATTCACCTTTCTGTCACTTGCTTTTTAGGAAATTTTCAACGTAATCTGCATAACCTATAATAGTTAGGACATAAAAAAGGCTGTTTGCCAAATTCTTTAAAAAGTCTGTGTCAAGAAATCTGGATCAGCACATGTCTTCTTTCCCACTCTCTCATTACCTTCTCTCTTCCACTGGAGAGAACAGGATTCATATATCGTCTCTGGTTCTACCCTATAGATTTTTCCCACCAAAAATGGCCTATAGCACTATTGCCATTTATCCTGACCAAGTGACCAAACAGACTGTAACGAATGGAAATTGCCAATCGGTCATGGCAGTTCTTTCTGCCCCTGGACCCACCAGGTACCACCCCAGCATCCCATGGATGCTGCTCTCACACCTGTGGTTGTTCATACGGTTTCCTACAGCAGCAGTGGTACTCTACCCCTTCTTTCTGCCACAACATGCAGTCCCCTGCCTTGTCGTTGCTGCATATTTTTTGGATCAGATGTCAAATCTAAACAGCTTTTTGCTCTTCGACTCTCTGGCTACGTTTTTATGTTTTTTCCCTTCTTTTTCTATGTTTGCAGAGATTGCTGGAAGATGCAACAGTTAGAAGGAGACATCTACACAAAAGGAGAAGAGAGTAATTAAAACTTCCCAGTTGGGGAATCCAAATTGTAAGAAAAAATTAAAAAATAAAATCACAAAAGAGGAGAAGGTAAAATGCTGCTAAGATTCTTTCTTCTAGTTTTCTGTACAAGTTCAAAGATGATTTGCCATGCAACCCTCAAATAAAGATTATATCTCTTGGTGATTGTCCAGGGAAAACAATTACATTCTGAGTACAAAAACCTGAGTATCAGGAATTCAGAGATGGTTTGATTTGAATCTGTAGAATTACTAAAAGAGGACAAAAAGTATACCCAGAGAGATAATAGTATGCAGAACATATTCAGATTTATTTGCAAGCTAAGAAACAATGCAACAAAATTGATGTTCAGCTTTATGCTGTTTGGAAAATCAGAACTGATTATATTTCCAACTGCCATTTAGACTCCAGGAAACATTTTCCAGCAAAAAAGTAGTCAGAAGAGATACATACATATTTTTAAAAATCGTCAAAGGAACAGAATATGGATAAATTTATTACAGACTTTTGGGGAGAAAAAAACCTCCAAACCCAAACCCCAGAAACCCTCCAAGCAACACATTCCTTTTCAATGACCAAATTCACTCTCTTAATATGAACTTCAAACATCATATAGGCAGGAAAAGTTCAATTAAAATTAAGGAATAAACTCTGTATATTAGACAAAACAAAGTACTCAAATGCATGAATTTATATTTTGGCTCTGAACCTTTCTGTTTGAATGCAGCTTTGCCCAACACCAAGGAATTTCTATAGACAGTAGGCAAAAAATATGCATCTAAGCATTTGTCCAGTTTTGGTCTAACACCACTTAACTTACTTACGTTGGAATGAAGCCCGAAAGAGGAGAGAATCTGCCTATAATGAAGTGCCAGATTGAGTTTAAACTCTGGAAAAGTAAGAAAAGATCCAGGGCAATGGAAGATTGTGCCGGGATGCTGCTTGTAATACATGACACAGCTTTGGCCCAGAAAGAACATCCAAAGTTAAGAAGTCAACTTTAATATTCATATCAACCTACTGATGTCCTTTTAGACACCGACAGGAAAAAACAGGTTAGGGTAGATGTTACCAGCAGTTGTCTTTAAGAAGTGGAATGAAAACACTTAACTCACATTCAGGCCCCAATCTTGCATCAAACATGTCTTCCTAGGTCATTTCTTTCAGGATCTTATGTACATCATGAGACTGAACCCTTTCTAAAAGCGTTTTTTAAAATAAATGAATATTAATAAAATATTTTCCACTGTATGTTATTAAGAATGTTAAAATGTAAGAAGCTACATAAATATGAATGCATAAAGCACAAAATATTTTGGAAGATACTAAAAATAATGTTACATTTGTTAAACTACCATTGACACTTATAAGCACCCCAAATGGCCCACTATATGAGTTTCATGTATTAACAGGACATATATGTAAAACTAGACAGTCCATATCTCAAAGACTCTGCAGTACTAATTCTACAGGAAATACCTGTTCAAGATACGGAAATTTTGTATAAATGTGTCTGCCTGTGTGACTGACGTGCTACTGTCATGTCATGTAATGGAATCTGTCAAATGATTTTAAAATAGTTTAGAAAACTTTTTTTTTCTTTTTTCGCCCAGTAGAAAATTCATCTACTATTTGCACCCAGAATCATGAAAAAAATTTCAGCTACATCAGTCAACTCCACAGTTTCGGAAAGGTCATATTTTCATGGACTTCAGTCTTTCAAAATGGATTGGACTAACACCAATGCAATGGGTGACAGCACTGTCACTAAGTCACTGTCTTGGGTGAAATGCAGCCCATTCTGCCAGCTGGTTTCACAATGACATCATTGCTTTCAGGGCACTGATAAAAAGTCTTACCTATTGAGTGTGATATGAAGCATTTTTGGTATTAGAATGTATTTTATCTTATTTTTATCTTACAACAAAAGTTAATTAAAGTATTTCTGCTTCCTTATATTTTAGATATAATGGTATATCTAAATTGCTGTTCCATTTAGCTGACAGATATTATTATATAGATTATATAGGTTACTAATGTTTCAGTGAAAATTTGAGCAAATTTAAACACAAAGTCTATATTCTTAATCAGTATTTTATTTGTTTATTTATTTAAAAGGAAAGAAGGTTGGTTGATTTAGAGGAAGTAGAACTAAAAGTTCACAAAATTAGTGAAAATTAAATCAAATTAGCACAAGATATTCAATAAAGAGTTCAGTTCCCATTTGCTAGTTTAGGTATTTCACTTAACTAATGTTTTGTTTCTGAGAAAATGGGGAGAATCTGACAGTACCCAAACACTTTTATTAAAAATGTAAAGTAGCTGTGGCTTAGACTAGATTCAGTACTTGCTCCTGAACTTCTGTGGGAAGACCCCATAGAAGGACCTAAACGATCACAGCACTTGCACAAAACTGGAAAATGAAGCATTACTCCTCAGTGCCTCCCTCTGAACAGAGTATCGGAGGCTTAGAAAACCTGAGCATCTCAACACGTCTGTTGCTATCCCTGATGGGGATCCAGAAGGCAGGCCTCTGACGGACTCAGTCTTGTTGGTATTCCAGGCCATGAGTAGCCCACAGAAACAAAATCAAGGCTAATTCTCCTACTGAGAAGGAGAATAGTAATTATCTTATCGAGACAGAAACGTTTCATTCAGACTTCTCTGGTTTAATGAGACTTTGCCAAATGCAATGCGGTTTTCTGATAGATTAAGACTGTGAGCCAAATCTCCTCTCTCCCAGGTGATGAAACCATCAAGAGTCAAAAATCATACTGAACCTGGATGACTCCTCCTGGCTCAGTGAAAGCTGTATTCTTTGTGTCTCAATTGTATTGTTTTGAGATACCGTTTTTGTCTTCAGCCTGTTACTTCAGTATTGCTTTGGGAGGTCTCAATGTGAAGCAACTAAAAAAGTGTCTCCTTCTTCCTTACTACGGTGTAAAAGGACAGACAATTACACCTTCTCTATGACATATATAAGGGATTTTAGTTCCTCCCTCTCCTCCCCAATGAAATTACTCACACATCTTCCTCAGAAGCATGTTTGTAGATATTTATTACTAGGAGAGTCCCCTGCCATCTCCACCTTGTAAATCCGATGGGCAGAATGGCCACCCCAAGCCCCGAGCACCTAGTGTGTCCATCCAGCTAGCATCGACTTACCCGCGCTCTGCTGAAGGGCAGACTCCTGGCTCCTGATTAGCGTGCTGCAAGTTTTAGATCCCCTTTGATTGCCCACAACATCCCACCCAAAAATGCAAGGAAAGCCCAAATATCTTGCCCAATAGTCATGATACTGGATCTAGCTTCAAGTTCTTTCTAGCCTGTTTCTGTAACTGGAACAGTAGACCCTCTCAAGTGACTCTGCTCATTTCTGAATACTGTCTCCCACCACCACCACTTTCTTCTGCCTTCATATGTTTTGAAGGGCAGAAAATAATAAAAGGGAGCCTTCAGTCTACAGAGTTGATCCTTCAAACTACAAATCTCATTTAAGAACAAATGAATTTATCAAAACCGTGTCTTACCTCTGGAAACCGATTTGGCACAGAAAATTGGCTAAGTAAAAATTTCTTCTTTCAGCACGAAGAGCTGAAAGGGTTACACCTGAAGCACATCAAACAACAAATAAATGGCACTGAGAAAACAGGTACTTAAACATTATTCAACACTTACAGTGCTATTTATGGTCAGCTCGGGACACCGGCAGGGTGAACAGACATCTGCAGGCATCTGTTTGTACAGGCAGACAAGGGTGGCGAAATGGGGGGAAAAGGGCAGCTGTGGTGGGAAGAGTGAAGGAGTAATGCCTGGAAAACATTTCTGAAGAAGAATTTGAAGAAATGGAAGGAGGGAATCTGGTGCGTATGTCAGGAAAGATATTACTAACATGATCTGTAACCTCAGCTGCTCGAGACAAGTACTTGTCAAACAGATAGGAACAGGGCTGTTGCTAACTGGCAGCTGCAAAAGCAGAGTGTTTTTAATTTTAGCTAAGCTAACCACACTTTCAGTCAAAAAGACAAATCTCCGCATCTCATCTGAAAGTATTTAGCAATGTCAGTGCTTCTAACATACCCTGATTTATAACACAGAATGGAAATACTTTATCAGTGCATTATGGAAGGAAGAAATATAAGTTACAGAAACACCTTTGAATATACTAGGAGCATGCAAATATCACATGCAGTCACAGCACATAAAATCTAGCATACCAAGCAGACCAAAAATTGTTTATTGAATATTTACCACACCAGAGGAAAAATAAATAATAATAAATAAATAAGGAAACAAATACGTAAAAGTGTGCATCCCTGCTATACAACTTCCCTTTAACTTTAGTTCTTAGATGTCACTTAGAGAAGTGTTTAAGTCTTCAGAGTAACAGGCTGGTCTGAGATTCAAAATATAGTATTAAATTACACAGGACTTCTACAGCCTTGTTCAGATCACTTTGACACTTATGTATCTCTCTGTCTTTTTACTTTTCTTCCACATTAGGCCTGTCTTTTCTGCTTATGTTATAATCTCTTCACGACAGATGACATGTTTGTTCACGTTCGGGATCTGGCACAATGAGGCTGTAATCTCTACTGCATTACACATAATACAAATAATAATTTCAACCCTATCTTTTCTATTTACTTTTTCCTGTATAATCACACTTGATTGAAATCCTGCTAGCAAAATATTGACTCAGATAAATAATGGTCTTCATTTTGCCACCGGCACTTCTTCTCTCACTGTCTGAGGCCATCTGAGTGAGAGTGTAAACAAAAACCACAACCACCCCATACACACAACTATAAGGAAGATATTCCACTTCAATATCTTTTCTGTTCCTTTCTTCCCTTGTCAACAATAGCCACTCCTTTGATCTATGATAATGTGAGGTAATTCATGCCTTCATCTCATTCTAAAGACAAAACTCCACTAAATTTGGATTTCTTGCTATTCCTTCCCTGAAACCAGTCAGTGCCACCTCCATCATCCTGCCCACTTGCTCGCAGGTGCCCTACAGCTTTCAAGGCTGCAGTCAATGTTACCCTATAAAGTGTCTGTTCAGGGACTCTGGCACACCAGTTGTCCAACGCTTTCCCTTGCCACACTTTCCTGTGATGAAATACAGCCTATGTACCTGTTCTTGTTCTTTATTCCTTCTGGAACCATGCTATTGGTGGTGGTTTCCGTTTTTTCTGTTTGTGTTTGTTTTTCTATTTAACTTATTTGTGCCTCCATTTTATAATAAATTTGTTTTGACAGCGAGACAGATTAAACAAATGACTTTATTATTCTACTCTGAAGTGGAATATACAGCCTACTGTAGTTTCCAAATTAATGATCAGAAAATAAGGTAAAATAAACTCAAGAAATGCACTTGTCATAATAAAACCTCATTCAGACTTCAGTTTTTTCCTTTCCTCTTTTCTTGTCTCTGCTGATGCTCATCTCAGGTTATTAGTTTTCCTACAGTCTTGGTGTTACAAAAAATCTTTTGTAACGATTCAGTACAGGAAAGACACGGACCTGTTGGAGCGAGCCCAGAGGAGGGCCACAAAAATGATCAGAGGGCTGGAGCACCTCTCCTCTGAAGACAGGCTGAGAGAGTTGGGCTTGTTCAGCCTGGAGAGGAGAAGGCTCTGGGGAGACCTTCTAGCAGCCTTCCAGTACCTAAAGGGGGCTTATAAGAAAGATGGGGACAGACTCTTTAGTGGGGTCTGTTGCGATAGGACAAGGGTATGGTTTTAAACTAAAAGAGGGTATATTTAGACTAGATATAAGGAAGAATTTTTTACAATGGGGATGGTAAAACACTGGAACCAATTGCCCGGAGAGGTGGTAGAAGCCCCATCCCTGTAAACATTCAAGGTCAGGCTGGATGGGCTCTGAGCAACCTGATCTAGTTGAGGATGTCCCTGCTCATTGCAGGGGTTGGACTAGAATGACCTTTAAAAGGTCCCTTTCAACAGTGAAGCGCTCAGTAATTCCACATTGATTATGGTAAGCAGAACAGCTGTTTAGCAATTTTGGGGACCAGGTATTCCAAGATGTATAAAATGTGTACAGGAAACCTATGGTAAATAAAATGAGGAAAAAAAATTGCCATTTTTCTCACGCTGATACTTTAGTCATAAACAACAGAATGGTCTCATCTAACTAAAGGCAGTATTTTCTCTGATTTTTTCACAGGTCATCTTCTGTCCCGATACTAAGTCTTTTTTGGGAGGTAGGGTGAGGTAAGTAACATTTTTATTTCAAAAAAAGGATAAATTACAAAGTTCTTTGAAGAGAAAAAATCTTACCTGTGGATGTGGTCCTTTTTCCTTCATCATGCAAATACTTGCCGTGCTTCAAAGACTGTATTACTACGTGCAAACACAAGCAAGTTGACACTGAACATGCTATCTTAAATCAAGCATTTCCTAAGCTTGAAAAAGCTCTTTCTTCCCTAACATACTTTTAATATTTTTGAATTAAAATCAAAGCAAGTCATATCAAATTTAAAATTTGCAAGTGTAGAAATATTCCTGACACCCTGGAAAATAAACACATTTTTATTTGGAAAATAAACACATACACTTAAAAATATAGAAAGGAATGATCTTATGAAAAATCACATTCTTTACAATATCGAATCATCTTAAGAAACAACAGCTAGCGTTAAGATTCCGTAAACTTGCCGCAGAGGGAAATTATCTCATGGAAGATAAATAAAGAAAATGTATTTTTAAATTTGAATATCAGAGGAGAAAATGTGTGACATTCCAAGGGTGACTGTTTGTCCTGGTTGTGGCCAGGACAGAGCTAGTTTTGTCTCCAGCAGCTACTGTGTTTTGGATTTAGTAAGTGAAAAATGTTGATAATACACTGATGTTGTTGGTTGCCGCTAAAAGATCAAGGACACTTTGAGGTTTCCCAGGTTTTGCTAATGTGCAGGTGCAAAAACCTGGGAAGGGCATAGCCAGTACAGTTGATCCAAACTGGCCAAAGAGAGTATTCCATGCCATAGACGTCATGCCCAGTATAAGTGGGGGTTGGCCGGTGGGCCAGTTCCCTTCTCATTCCCTTCTTTTTCCCTCTTTTTGCTTGTTCGGGTCTTTTCATTCATTTGTTCGGCTGTTCGTTCCCTCTCCTGCTCTCTCTGGAACTTGCTGTTCTGGGAGAGCTGGGGGGGGGGGCGATACCCCTGCTCCCTGACTGCTGCTCGGGATGAGCTGTATCAGTCATCGGGTGGTGACAAATTTTGCATCGTTCGTTTTATATATTCTATTATCCTTATATATATTATTATTAATATATTTTTATATTTTTCCTTTGCTGTCCTGGTGAACTGTTTTTATCTCAACCCGTGATTTTTCCTTTCTCTCTGATTCTCCTCCCCACCCCACCGGGGATGGGGGGAGTGAACGAGTGGCTGCGTGGTATTGGGTTACAATTTGGGGTTAAACCGCAACACTGTTTTAGACTGATTTTGAGAGCGCAATATTATTTGGTGAGGAAATGTCCATACTATATCTAGTTCTGAAGAATTAGAGAGAAGAAATATATGATAAAAAAGGTTGCAAAACTGACCTTTTTTCTTTAGAAGTCTGAAATATACAATGATGTTATGCAAAAGAAATGTATCACTGGCATGACCACGAGACTATGATTCTTTTTAACAGATATGCATGGTCAATTACTATGAAAAGTACTTTTAAAAATACGCTTTCCTTCATGTTGGATTTGAGAGAATGAACTTACAATTTGACCTTCCATGAATTCTTGTGTTTGATAAACTCAGATACATAAATGCTTCTAAAAAGCAGTTAAATAGAAGCACAAGCATGTATCAAGCAAACTAATTGAAGAATTGATGTGAAAATTAATTGAATTATCTCTACTGGTGAAAAATGGTCAAAGTCAAGGTCAGCATGTGTTTCAAATTCCCAGACTTTTATATTCATTCTCGTTACACTGTTTCAATGCTTTTCATAACATGTAAAATCCAGTCATTTCATGAAAAAATGTAATTAGAAAAATTGCTGAGCTGTATAATGTTGCTATATAATTGATGGCTACTCTTCAAATTGTTGTCATGATAAACTCTTTTGTCTGAATTAATTTTTTCATCTCCACAGTCTACTGACACAAAGCAGAATGTGAGGGAGAGTAGACTTCAGGTTTCTGAAGCCAGCTCACCCCTCCACCCAGCTTCACGAAGCACATCAGAGCACGGTAAGTGGGGACAAAGGTAGATTTGCTTCAGAAATGCACTGCTGATCTAAACTGATAGACTAATACAGGTGCTCCCACAAAGAGCTTCCTTAAGAGAAGGGGACTGCAAAGATTTCACTGTGATGTGGGAACCTATTCTGTTGATTGAAACCAAACCAAGAAGCAAAGACTTGCCTTCAAGGGCAGACAGAACCTGAGGAGTGCTGTATATAAACCCACATGTTTTTTATTCGTGTCAGACCTTGTCACTCTGAGTTTTAAAAAGCTTAATTATTCTAATTAATTTTAAAAGCCTTTTGGCCTTTTTTGAGAGCTTTCTATAAGACAGATCTAAGCAAACCCACCTCAAATCTCTGGCTGTCTGGGCACCCCCATCTCATTTACACTGGCAGCTGTTATTGGTGTCAGACAGAGGCAGGCAGCTGAAGGTTTGAATGCTGAAAATGTCTCGTTGCAATACCTATTATTGGGAAAACCAACAAACTTCACCAAGTCTGCATATTTCACATTTATAGTTTGATATAAAGAACTTTACTGCATTTGCATTTCTGTAAACTCAAGGGCATTATTTTATATAGGTACAGGTTGAGTAACCAGAAATAGACACAAGAGGAAATTTTTTATAAAGCAGAACACTCCCCCGCCCCACGTATACAAAGACCACATAGTGGGGTGGAATATTCCAATACCTTTTACAACAGTCCTAATTCCCTTTATTTTTATCAGTTATAACAACACTGCTTAGCACCAGAAAGCATTGCAAATGACAACAGAATAACGGTGTTAAAAGTTGCCTCTATTAGTGTAGCCTGCCAGAAATGAGGTAGAGGGAAAAGATCTGATATTGCAGTATGTGTTTTTCTGGCTTCCTTTGGGATGACTACAACAGTTCTTACAGGCCTATGCTGTACAAAGTGCCCAGGCAGAGCAAATCCCGTTTACCACCCAGACTATGAAGAAACAAGCATGTATTGTAAAGGTTAGTAAGATCGACCTTGTCTTCGACAGCCCTTCACTGTTGATGTTATAGTGTAAGATCGAAATTGAGTGCACATGCTGGCTGCACACAGTGGGCTGAAAATGGCTAGTGGGAACGTACAGCTAGATATAACTCTGTCCTAATATTCTCCCATCCTCTATACACTTTCTTCTACCTACAATAAAAGACTTTCCTTTCACAGACATTGTTTCAGCAATGGTGGCCTCATAGTCCTTTGTTCTGCCAAAAAGGAAGGTATCGTGTCCGTGTGACCAGGAAACCGAGTGTCTCAAAATTTACGTAGGACAAACACAGTTCACCATATTCCCACACAGAGAAAGGTAACACCACCACTAAGGACAAGACTCCCAAATAGGGAGGAAAACCCAAAAGACAAAGCTAAATATTTTTCCCTGGCTGTGGTTTCTTCAGGGGCCTCAGGTGAGGGAGTAGCGTCACAGCTGATTGTAGGTGACCCGTTTTACGACAGGTTAGAGCTGATTGAAACAGCAGTACAGTGAAGGTCAATGAAGGGACACAGCAAGGTAAACAAGAGAAGCCAGAAGCAGTCAGAACCAGAAAGAAGTTTGTTGTTACACTAAAGAATTTCTTTGTTATGTTTAAGTGCACCAATTTAGAAATGTTTGCCCTTCGCGTGGACAGAAGAGAATTACCAATCACAAAGCTGTAACTATACATGCCAGTCGTGTGAACAGGTGTTAGAGCGCATGTAGTAGATAAGGAAGCTTTATAAACCCCTGTAAGTGTGCATTAAAGGTCTCCACTTTCCACCTATGCTGGAGTCCGTGCCTTCATTCCCTCAGCTGATGTCACTGCTTTTTAATTTGAATGCACCCATCTCCACAGGCATTTCACACACAGCTTGGAAATTTATTCTTTTAATCCTTCTTGGGAGCATGTTTACCACAGTATTTGCTGTTTATTTGTCTAAACCCATTTTAGGGTAGCTTTGTTTCATTTTTCTCAAAAGCAGGATTCATCATTCATATTCCAAAACTGACTAAGAACCAAAGAGAGGCTTTACCCTTTCATATACAAACAAAGGGAAAAAAATGCATGATTATCTTTAGCAAGGCTTTACTTTTCCTCATCTCACAGGTAAGTGACCCAGAAAGGAGAAGAAAGCATACAGGTGTTTTAATTTTTGGTTTGAAACTGTTAAATAACATTAGCTTCTGTGCTTTTAAATGCTAATTATTCATTTGCAAAACATATACTGGAAGACCTCAAAACCAAAATATAGAAAAAAATTGGTTCTTAGAGACCATAACCCAAAAGGTCACTATGAAAAAAACACTATCTTGGCATTGGAAGGAAAAATCTGATTTATCAGAACTATAGCTGTGCATAAAAAGAACATACAGTGGCAAAATATTCATAAAAAATTAAAATCGATGACAGCCACTTTTAAATATAATATACATTAAAAAATTATCTCCTTGAAATGAACTATTTATCACCTTGAAATGAACTAAAGAAATAACACATCAGCAACAGAACTAAACAAAATTTAGCAAAACTTCAATTTCTGCAGATGAAGAAAATAACAATACATAGTTACCAACAAAAACATGCACAGAATAGAAATATGGAGAAAAAAATATTTCGTCAAAAAATGAGCAATATCTTTTATAGTAATAAAATGCTTCTTGTAGCAGTGCAAATACCATAGCCCTTATTACAGCACAAACATGAAAAGTTTAAAACCAGACAGAAATAGAATCTCGAGAAATAAACAGATCATTCAAGCTAATATCTCAGACTACAGTATCACTGAAAGAGAAGCTGTATTAGATATTCTCCTCAAATATAAATTGCTTCAGGCTGAAACTCCCCACATCCATTGTTCAACAGTTTTCTTACCAATTGTACATAGTCATGACTTCTCTATCAAATAGCAAAGTATTACATACACACTAATGTTTAACCTCATGGGAATAGTCCAAGATTCAGTTTTCATTGTTCTCCCTCTGTTCTTATTCTTCAGAGTTTTCAAATATTTTGCTTAATGTGTGACATCATCTTCTCTTTATAAGTAACTCTGAACTGCAAATAATGCCACCCCTTTTACATGACGGAAAAAAATGTAAGCAATTCTGAGTTCAGATTTTTTTTAGATTTGTGCGATGATGTTTCTACAACACACCCCTTTTTTTCCTAGGAAAGGAAACATCACTTAATATGTCATTGTAGTTTATTGTCCTAGAAGATTCTAACATGATTACAAATGGAAATTGAGCATTAGTATTATTGCATTATGTGCAGAATGCTCTGCTCTTTACCCTCTTTCTCTTTGATATGTAATGTGTTTTGTCGATGGCTACTTTACTGATTAGTACAGTCATAACACTCCAGTCAGCATCAGAAGACTGTTGTACCCCACAATCGTTCTCCTCTCCTTTAAACACTTCATAATAATTTTTCCCTTTGACTAAACCGTACATTAACTACTTTATCTAAAGAACACTTTTAATGTGAATAAAATGTAATTAGAAAATGTAAACCACTGACCTTTCCTGACTTTTAGACATATTTCTTTTATTCTGGACATATTTTAAATGATTATGCTTAACAGCTACTTAGACACTATCATGCAGCTGTGAGTTTTACTACTTAATGGCACATTAAAAATCTTCTCTGGCTGTTGCTCCTAGACTCAGTATAATATTTCCCAGTGCCGATATGATACTAATATTGTATTCCTGGAGCCTCATTAAAAACTTTAATGTAAAACATATAATAAATATTTTCGCAGAATTCATACATTTATCTTACAGAGAAAAGAGGCTAACATGTACATGCGCCTACAAAATAAATGAAAAATATTGTGCAGAAGACTACCAACTATTGTAACCGTGAAGGAATATATTAAAGACTTTATGAGGAAACTGCAGAGGGAAAAAATAATAATACGTGAGTTTGCTTTTAATAATTAATTAAAAGTCACATACTTTTTTGGAAGTGCAAAAATAATATATAGATCCAATAATTTCTTCCAAAATATAGTTGTACTAACTTCTCATCTTGTCAATAACATTTAGTTTTGCCACTTACCAGCAGATCTCAAGGTCTTCCAGTTACTGAGGTCAGACAAGTAAATACCACAAGGAGATTGACAAAGTCATTAGCCTCTACCAGTCCTTCCTTCCTCTCAGAGGAACCTGAGAATTTACTAGTATGAACCACATGGACTGCACCTTTAATTGTCCTGTCAGGGGAACTATGGTCACAGGAGCAATGAAAACTGATGGGTCCATCAAGCCCTGAATGTCATGCAGCAGCCCAGCACCTAAAGGTCTCTTGTAATAGGTGAATATCAAACACCGCTGCAAACCCCAATGACTCTTTCAATGAACATAGGACGTACGGTCCTGGCTGGAGAATTAATTTTCCACAAATTGATTTTTCCATGCCTGTTTTCTGCATCCTGATCTACAAGGGAAATCTACAACATACCTTCAAAAGATAGGTTCAGAAAACAGAAGTAATTCATGTTCTAAGACACAAAAATCAGAGATTAGGAAAGAATATGGTTCTATAGCACATAAACATTTTTACAACTCAGCACCAGCTGACCCTTCACTTTGAGAGTGGTAAAAGGGATACTTACCTATCATGCTCTCTTATTTACTAGAGACAGTAACTTTTACTTCATCTTTTGTTAACAACCTCACTGAAAGTTTTATTAGCATAAATAAGAAAATGGAGAAATTCTTTCAAAGTTGGATTGAAGATATCAGTACTTGTACATTGGTCTGAATAAAACCAATGATGTAGTGCTTTGGTTGCGCCATGGTAACTGGAGGCAAAAAGGCATACTTCTTGGTTTTTGTACATTCTCTGAGGCCAGCTACAGAGGCTGTTGCAAGCCTCAGATTTACAAAGCAATCTGTAAATTTTACAGTGCAGTTTAATTTTTCTAGTTGCTGGATTCTGTTTTATGTAACAAAGATCATTTGGTCTAGTCAAATTCAAAGTGGTGGATGTAGGGAGGAAATTCAACATGCTAGAGAACATCTAGGAAAGGATTTACAAATTTTATTCTCAAACTTCTAAATAAGGGCTCAAGCCAATTTTAATGTTCATTTAAAGCAAGTCTAGAAATATGATACCAGGGGTTTTTGTCTGTCTTCACTTTTGCAAACAGATACTCATTAAAACACTTTTTCCTGCTGTTATTCAATGATGCTATAGCCTGCAATGATATGTTTTATCTACCTAATTTCTCGCAATACCCAGCTTCTAGGAAGTGCTATAAACTCTGATGAACTATAACCTGCCTTCTAGTTATCATTTAAAGAGATTTTCTACCTCATAAATGATTTCTGATTGTATTGCAGTTTTCGAGTGCTATACTTAATATGAAATAAAAGGTCAATGGTACAGACCACATAAATAGCAAATAGTATGAGGTCCACATTTGTAGAAAAAATCTGCCTTGTTTGCAGTACAACAGATAACCACCCCGGATTTCCAAATTTCAGTCTTATAAAAGTAATTTTCACTCACTGATATTGCAGTTAGTCTTTGGCTCTCAAAGGAAAGCATTGCTCAGGTAGCTGTTTTAATTCCTGTTTTGCAACACAGGTCAAATAGCCATGGGTCAAATGGTCCCCGAGACACAAAGGCTGAATACCGTGCTCAGATCTGAGCTAGGGAGCCTTCAGGTAGGGCCACATACCTAATGTACCACCATCATCTCTAGGATTTCAGTTGAGAGTTAAAATACTTCTGTGCACGTTATTTAATGCAGAAACTTAAGTGCCTAGCGCCAGAATCATTCTGTGCAGTGTAAAAAATAGACCTATAATAACTGTCACTCATTCATCAATGTCAGATTAAAAGTTAACAACTACCATACAATAAGGGAAAGTTTGCTCCTTTTGACTAAAAAAAGTCTTTGCAGCTCAGGTTCAGCTGGGGTAACTTGTTCAGTCAGTAATTTTGAAATAATAAAAAAAGAATTAAAGACAAAATTACCAGTCCTTCATGCTGCAGCTGAGTACATCTCATGGCAAACATGAAAACAGTGGATTTCCTGTCATCTTTTCGCTTACTGTGGCCAGTGTGTGTCAGTGTCCCTGGAGAGGCATTTTGTGCAATGTGGAAGATACTGTGACCAGAATGGATCACCAATATAGCTGCAAATGCTGTCTTTGGTGAAGTTCTGCACATTCACTGTCCAGGGAAGCACGCTTGGCCATGTTGACCTGCCAAGAGCCTTACTCAGCTTTTGAGGTGAAGCGGCTGCAGGAACACGAGCCACTACAGCCACTACGAACACAAGCAGCACTATTCCTTCATGAAATGCTAAAGGGGTTGTCTGCCTCCTCCACATTGAAACTATCACAAGTTGGCAATGTTATGTTCACTCTACGATCTTTGAAAGGCCAAGTCTGAATTAATTATGAGAGGGCTGAAGGACTAGGTCATATTTTGTACTGAGTCCCTATTAGCTTTAGGGACTTTATTTGAAATTTCTTTGTTGCAGTACGGCATACTGGTAAAGTATTCATTAAGTAGCAGCAAAACCCAATTCTAGCCTCCATCCATTATGTCATTTCATATTTAAATCAGTTAATTGTTGTGTGCATTTTTTTTTATACAGATGTTCAAATGGTCCACTCTGCAATATGTGCATGTTGAAAGAATATTATAATTAGAAATTAAACTCAGTTGGGTCTAACTTCAGGTGCTTTTTGCATACATCTTTCTGAGAGTCTTAGGACAAAAGGTAGTAAATTAGAAACTGTTCAAATCAGTTGTAGTTCATGACATTCAACTCTTTTTATCACTACTGAAATGTCAATCCCTGTGCTGCTTCTGCCAGGGAAGCTGAAATAAGAACATATAATGGCAGCAGGGAGTCAATGTTTTGTCAGTTAGGTTCATGCCATTATTGCAGTGAGAACTAAATATGAAAAACCAGCTACATCTTATTTACAAAAACAGTTGCTCCTGCTGAAATTTAAGATGTAAGCTTAATTTTGCAGAAAAGTCATTTTCTATTCACATTTCATCCTGCAATAGCACAATATTTTGCAATGGATAACACAGCATTCACTGTAGGAAAAATTCTATAATTACTCTATTAGTTGCATGACAATGAACCAGGGGAATTGTAAGAAACTAACAACAATTCATTTATACTTACAAGTCCAACTGCTTAATTTAAATGTGTTCAAATTGAAAATTTTATTACTATTATTATTATTATGAAACATATTCACCAAGGTCTTCAGATTCAGGTCTTTCCGTATTTTATGTGATCAAAAAAGTTGGCAATATTCTGATGGCTCTGAAAATAACACTTTTCCCTCCATTCCACCCCTTGCCTCTGAGAATAACTATATAAGAATTATCATTAAAACATATACTCATCACACAATCTACAATCTTGACAAACTTCATATACATCAACAAAAGAATTCCCCACACCAAATCAAAATAACATAATCACAACACTGACAAAAGTGGACAATTACACACAATCCACCTCTCGTCCCTTCACCACAATTACAACAACAAAAATTCCCCACAATCATGTACGCTCTTTGCTCTCTAGAAATGTTCAGTCCATATTTTGCCCATTAGCTCTCCTAATTACTATCCTTATCTTGAACTCCTCATGCCCACATTGGGCACCAAAAAAGGACTGTGGTGGGTTAACCTTGGCTAGATGCCAGGTGCCAACCAGCCATTCTATCACTCCCTCTTCTCAACTGGAGGGGGAAGAAAAATATGATGAAAGGCTCGTGGGCTGAGTGAAAACAGGGAGCTTACTCACCAATTACAGTCACAGACAAAACAGACCTCAGCTTGGGGAAATTAATTCAATTTATCATCAAAAGTCAGAGTAGGATAATGGTAAACAAAAACAAATCTTAAAACATCTTCCCCTCACTCCTCCCTTCTTCCCGTGCTCAACTTCACTCCTGATTTTCTCTACCTCCTCCTCATGAGCAGCACAGGGGAAGGGGGAATGGAGGTCGTGGTCAGTTCATCACACATTGTCTGTGCCGCTCCTTCCTCTTCAAACTTATCCCCTGCTCCAGTGTGGGGTCCCATCCACAGGAGATGGTTCTCCACGAACTTCTCCAACATGGGTCCTTTCTACGGGACGCAGTCCCTCAGGAACAGACTGCTCCTGTGTGGGTCCCCCGCAGTGTCACAAATCCTGCAAGAAAACCTGCTCCAGCGTGGGCTTCTCTCTCCACAGGTCCACAGGTCCTGCCAGGAGCCTGCTCTAGCGTGGGCTTCCCATGGGGTCACAGTCTCCTTTGGGTGCATCCACTGCTCCAGTGTGGGGTCCTCCACAGGCTGCAGGTGGATATCTACTCCACCATTAACTCCATGGGCTGCAGGGGGACAGCCTGCCTCACCATGGTCTTCACCACAGGCTGCAGGGGAATCTCTGCTCCAGCGCCTGGAGCACCTCCTCCCCCTCCTTCACTGATCTCCGTGTCTGCAGAGCTATTTCTCTCACATATTCTCACTCCTCTCTCCAGCTGCAATTGCACAGTTTGGGGTTTTTTCCCCCTTCTTACCTATGTTACCCCAGAGGCGCTACCACCATGGCTGATGGGCTCAGTCTTGGCCAGCAGTGGGTCCATCTTGGAGCCGGCTGGCATTGGCTCTATCGGACATGGGGGAAGCTCCTACAAGCTTCTCACAGAAGCCACCCCTGTAGCCCCCTCACTACCAAAACCTTGCCACACAAATCCAATACATTAAAAACGTGCACTACCAGTTTCCATGCAATCTTTTCTCTTTTCTCCTTTTAGCTCCTTTGTGTTCTGTTCTCCCTGCTAAATCCACACTTGTTGACCTTGATAATAAATGCAGATGTTTGTATTAAATGTAGGCCAATGCACTAACAAAGAAAATCAAAGTATAGAACGTTAGAACAAGCCAGAAAAGGGATTTGAAGCTGAGAAGAAAAACCTTCACTTAGAAAAAAACTATATTGGACAAAAGAATCTGCAAAATATATAGTGTAGGATATCTCATTACATCTTTTCTTTTTTTTTTTCTCTCCATGAAGATGTCATTCTGGTGGGACCACATCTCTGCATTCCAGGCTTCTGTAGACATCTTTAAGGTACACTGTTAAAGTTCCTTCTGAGGATGTCGGGAACATGAAGTATGTGCAGTATAATTCCCGTGGCACCCAACCACAATTCTCATGTCCAAATTCAAACTGCTAAAAAGCTGATGGTGGCATTTCTTTATCAGAATTTATACATTTAAAACATAGGCCCCTAAATCTTCTTTTTCTTCTCTTTACAAGTTATTAAAGTCTACCTGCATGCTGCAGTCTAACAAACTCCACGAATACTTAGCCTTGACATCATCTCACTAAAAGACACTAAATCAAGGACTCTGCACAACCCTGTTCCTTGACCTCAGTCTGACCAAACACAAAGGTCTATGCTCAATTTCCATTTGGTTAACTAGAAATGGGACAGTAATAATGTGCTTCCATAATTTCAATATTTTTAATACCTAAAAGCAGACCTATTACTCATATTATTTACTTGTCTTACCATCTAGAACGATGTCTGACACAACAGAGATCTTTTTTCAGGTTAAAAAAAGCTGGAGTTTAATTGTCTAGGCTTCAGTAAGAGGTGGTGGGTGGGTATCTGGCAGCTGGCCAAGATTAACCCACCACAGCTACCTTATGATTTTTGTATGCTCAAGGTTGCTGATAAACCATTTGATCAAATCCAAGAATTTTTATGTGTTGCTGTACATCAGTGTTGCAGCTACAACTGCTACCTATTGTAGATCTCAAACTGTAAAGATTTTTTCCCCACGTATTGATAAGGAAGATAGTACCAAAGAAGTGATAGAAAAAAATACAGTCTAGACAGAGGCCTGTATTATAAAAGCTCCTAAGTCCCCCCAAAAATGCTCATGGATAATTCTGCTCAATTACAGCAATATTAAAATATCAATTACAAAGAATATACACCATATTAACATTGACTATAAAATGAATACTTGGTTTGATTGTACATACCACCAGAGTACAGCTAAGTATATCCTCTTAAACAAAGGAAGATAAATCCAAGCAATTGTCAGTGGAATTTTGGTTATACATTTAGGAAATCCTGACACTGTATCATGTGAAATGGTGATCAGAAGAACAGAGACATTTTTGGATTCTCTTGTTAGGGGACACAAAATACAAGTATGAACTAAATCAATATTAGCTAGATAAGCCTAAAACTTAATTCAGCAGAAGGAAGTCCATGTAAATTATATCTGCAGTTACAGATTTTTTTTGGGGGGGGGATGAATATATTAAGGAGATTTTATTAAAAAATTTAAAGTTCATTGTTCCTCATTGCTATAGGCCTACATACAAATTCAGCTTTATCCCCTTATACCAGCCTTTGGATGCTAAGAGTACAGAATTTCTGAACCAATTGGTCATGGGATCTGGAGGTGAAAATTGCATAAAATATAATTTTCTCTGATCTTAACAGCAGGACTTACTCTAGAATGTATTCAGAAATAATGGGATTTAACAGAAATTCCTTATTCCTATCATCCAGTTTTCAAATTGGCATATTTCAGACATGCATATAAACCACTGAATTTCAAGCAGTAGAAATTGTTTGAAGGTTTGCATTTATACCAAAGGAGTGCCATACACAGGGCCCTAATGGTGGTCCAACCTCTGAGAGCTGCAGAGACTATTCACTGGATCACATTCCAACAAAAGTTATTTTCATCCACAGTTTAAATTTTAATTCACATTTAGAAAAATTCTCTTAATCCAAAGCCTACCCCTGCATCCAAGGATTTCACCAGATTCCCAAGGCACTAATACTGGATATTTTCCCTGTCTGAGAAGGGCTACAATGAATGGCAAAAATGAAAATATGCATACATACATGTATGTATGTGTGTACAGTAGAACTGACCATCTCACCAGTCTAGCACTTTATTAAAAATGCAGTGACAGTAGAATGAATTGTATGAGTCTGCTGATGCTGCAGATGACTACAAAGCAACCAGATGGTGTGTACAAAACTTGGTAATTGCTTACTTGCATCTCAGGGAGAAAGAAAATGTCTGTTTTTCAGAAATATCATCTTAGGGAGCCTTTTGCAAAGGAAGTTCCACACATCAATACTTTAGTTTTACTAATCAGCACTTTGGAATTTCAATTTCTGGCTTTCCTTTTTGGATTTTAATCCAAAATAAATTGATTTTGCTGATGAATGAACAAGAGTTCTTCCCCAGCATAAACTGACTGAGAGATGTGTTTGAAAAGGGACTGAATATCAACCTCTGACTCAGAAATGTCACGTACACTGAAAGACGGCATGACTGGCTGCCTTGCTTTCCCCTGGCATGGAAATGCTTCTGAATTTTGCACAATCAGCAGTTTGCTTGTGTATGTTGGTTTTCTCAGCCTTCTTAAAGGGAACACATCTGGATCACGATTAGAAGAAATAGGATGTGGGTAGAAAAACTACAGTGCTTCTCCACACAAATCACATAAACTCCAGTAGATGTATTGTGCCAGGTGGTATGCCTTAGAGTTAGCCCTGGAACCAAGGATTCATCTTTCCAGCTGAAATAATAATTTAAACTTTTACAATTTCAACATTATATAAGATTAATATTAAAACCAAGAAGAAACATTCTATGTTTTCCTTAGCATGGGTTTTCACCAGGGTAAAGTTTATATTTGTTTCGAGCCTCTTGTGACCATTTTTTGTTCTTATATTAACACTCATGTAGCCCACTTATTTTTGAGTCATTCTGTTTCCCCCTCGCAAACATGCCTTTTAAATACACCTGAAAACATACCATTTGTTCCATTTGGGCTGAGAATCCAGAAAAATATGATAGGTTCATTATACAACTCCTGGTATGACATTCAGTTTCACTAGGCAACAATAGTCGTCAACCTGAATAATCTAAATTTATCATTTTATTTTACAAAATGTACATTTATAATATGGTATATATAAGTGTGCGTATACATGGAAAGATAGTTTCTGTCAGTATGAGATTCAATAAATCATAAGCTACTTTAGACAATTACAGCAATTCAGGGACTAGCATATGACAAGTTGAAATATGTTTAAAATGCAGTTTTCTTTAAAATGTAGACAACATTTTAGCAACTCCACTCTAAAAGCTTCAATATCTTGATTTTCCTTTCTATTGCCCCTAGCAACACAGGGTTTTAGACACACAGAAGAGACTATTTGAGAGAGAGAAATGTATAAAGGGGGGAATCTTCAAGAATTTCACCTTTTAAATCTCTATTAGACTTCTATTTCACAGTTTGATTTTAAAAACTCTGTATTGAGGAAGATAGCAATGGCTGATAGATTCAAACCTCTTGACCTGATGGAAAATCACACTGGTGCTACAACAGAACATAAATGGAACAGCCCTGCCCAGCACGGTCGGTGCTACCCCCGCCCTGGTTGTAAACTCAGGAGTAAGACGAATGCAAAAAGTGGACAGAAAAGAGGGCTTATGAAGCTTTTTAGTCTTTGGGAGGATACTGACTGAGATCAAGCCAAAATCTGGTAACTTGTTAGTACTAAACGGTGTACTTAACTGTGTGCCAGCATGCAAGCCTAGGTTCTGGTCCTGTTTAATTTTCTAGGATAGTCACAGACTTTGAGGAATGCTGAAGGAGTTGGCATTCAGGACACAGAAGAAAAAGTCAGTCATAGCATGGCACAGCTCATTTCCTGGAAAGGAAGGTAAAAGAATCTTCCTCGAAGGCAAAGTTGTCCAGGGTCAGTCAGGATCTTCAGTGTGGATGGATCAAGCTGAAGTCAGGAAATTCAAACAAATGTAGTGCATAAGTATTCCTCAGAGGTAAAAGACACAAACAGTAAGGCAGAGAAAACTGAGCTTCATAGAAAGGAGCAGAGATGTTCAGCTCCAACGTTCTAGCTCTTTTCCTGTGCAGCAGCTCCTAAATGGATCAAGTAAATCTGTTACCTTCTACTGTAAGGGCTACCTACATGCACAGGTATTATGGATCATGGAGTCCTGTGTCCAGTTCTGGGCTCCCCAGTTCAAGAAAGATGAGGAACTACTGGGGAGAGTCCAGTGGAGGGCTACGAAGATGATTAAGGGACTGGAGCATCTCTCCTCTGGGGAAAGGCTGAGGGAGCTGGGACTGTTCAGCCTGAGGAAGAGAAGACTGAGAGGGGACCTCAACAATGCTTAGAAATATCTCAAGGGTGGGTGTCAAGAGGATGGGGACAGACTCTTTTCGGTGGTGCCCAGTGACAGGACAAGGGACAATGGACACAAGCTGGAACACAGGAAGTTCTGCCTGAACATGAGGAAAAACTTCTTCACTGTGAGGGTAACAGAGCCCTGGCACAGGCTGCCCAGGGAGGGTGTGGAATCTCCTTCTCTGGAGATATTCAAACCTGCCTGGACGCGATCCTGTGCAGCCTGCTCTAGGTGACCCTGCTCTGGCAGGGGGTTGGACTAGATGATCTCCAGACGTCCCTTCCAACCCCTACTGTTCTGTGATTCTGTGATTCTGTGATTCTGTGATATACTGAACACATACTATGTCTGATTATAATCGTGATTGTTTCATATGCATACCAAGATAAAGTTATGGCCTGCCATTAAAATTATGCTGTGCTCTACCTGCTCTTTTTCCCCATTTTTACAAACCAATTACTCTTTTTTCCGATTAACCATTGTTTGTGTTCATCATAGCTTCCAAATTTCCCAAGTTCTTTTTGATCCAGAAATTTAATTGGAGAAAAATATCTACTGAACACTAATTAGTTTGGAGGGCAATCTGAAAGAAATCTCAGTGAGATAAATCTCTTTCACCCCAAAGCGATTAATTATTTTCATGTCTAGTCTCATTTAGGAGCCCATAATGAGACACACACAATAAACCTGTTCAGATATTTATGTCATATGTTTTTAATGTACAGACTGACACAGCGTGGGGGCAGGGAAAGGTGCATTCCTCAGAATGCCAGATAGCCAACGAAGGAAGAGAGGAGAGTTTTACATTACATTAGGCAATTTACAAACCTATTAAAGGCAAGACATGGCTTCTAGCATAACAAAGAGAAGTTTGCGTATGTACATAACAACTTTAATGTTAATGAAGAGCCTAACATGACAGTCCCCAACACAGGGGAGAACAGAGTGAGTTCTGGGTGTAAGGATATACTGGTGTATTCTCTCCTCCCCATCCCCCAAGAGGACTTGGCTAACGTAATCCTGGAAGAGCAGAGAAAGCATGAGAAATGTCTGAAATCTATATGATCTTCTAGAGGGAAATAACAACTGGCTGTATGAGGGAAAGAGACTTTCCTGATGTAATATTCTTCTATAAGGTGGCATGATTTGTTCCACTTCTTCACCCATATAACTCAAGTTTGTAGCTGTGTTGACTGCTTTGGATATGATGAATGAATTCACATTTTATCTTAACCCATCTTCAATGAAATAAGATTTAAGATAGCCTCATTGCTAAAGAACTTGCCACTTTGGTCAATTGCTATTTTTCACCCTTCTTTTTTTTTTAATCGATATCATTAATAGTTAACAAAAACAGAAAGTCACTAAAAACAGAAGACAACCTGCAATGACTTTGCTCTACAAAATCCCCAAAATTTAATTGGGAGTACTGGAATACAGTATTATGATGCATGAATCAGAAGGGCAAAATGAGGCTTTGAGTAGCACAGAAGGAAGAATATGTTTATCATGCTAATTCTTTTTAAATGCTAGGGAAGAAAATAAACATATTTACAAAACATTTTCTGACAAACTGTATCTCTTCTCTAGCTTATTACAAACAGGAAAGTAAATATTTGCCTTTTGGATGGTCCAACAGTTTCCCACCGTGGTGGAACATAGTTTTCTGAAGCAATTTCTGCTTCATGTACTCTTTTGTGATTATGTTTTTAGACTTCATTTTCTTTTTCAGAATTTGGTTTTTCTACTCATAAGAATCTTACACACTTTCATTGGAAATGAAAGTTGGCAATATCAGCTTGCTACAAATTCATTACTTCACTGTGAGGGTGGTGAGGCACTGGAGCAGGTTGCCCAGAGAAGCTGTGGACGCCCCGTCCCTGGAAGTGTTCAAGGCCAGGTTGGATGGGGCTTTGAGCAACCTGGTCTAGTGGAAGGTGTCCCTGCCCATGGCAGGGGGGTTAGAACTAGGTGATCTTTAAGGTCCCTTCCAACCCAAACCATTCTACGGTTATATGACGCTATGATAAAAAAAGAGAAAACGGAAAGTTTCACACTAGCATCTCTTGCTATAAAACATTTGTCCCAGAGTTTAAAGCATTTATGAGAGCATGACATTTTGTATCAGAACTATATTATGAACTTTCAGAACTCAATTTGTAATTAATTGTTCTTAAAAACAATCCTTGAAATTTTAAAAGAATCTAAAAAAGAGGCATTGAAGAAAACCATATAATGCCATAAAATTATGTCTTATGTACAATACTTGACTGACTTAAACTAGTAAATTTCTTGTCCACTTTTTTTTTTCATATCTAAGTCTTATGTGGCTTTAGAGATTAGTCCTTAAGAAGTCCTTAAGACCTAACTAGGGCTACTATTTCTGCTCTAAGGAAAGAGTATCTTTCACCTCATAGAATTTATTACGAATTTCTTTGTGGTGAGAAATTTAATGGAATCAAAACAATTAGACTGGTATTTCGCATACCTGGAAGCAGATTTCATTTTTCTCTTGAACATGAAGTACAGAGAAGCACGGAAATGCAGGCTGATAAGTAAAGAAGTTTAGTTATACAACAGACAAGTCCATTTCTTACTTTGTTCAGAATTAATTTTCTCCTCTCTCTTGAACACTCAAAAGCCTTCAAGGAGAGATAAAGAGCATGTATTATTTCCCTGACATTATTTTTAAACAGAAATACCTCTGTAACAGTGCAACTAGAAACTTTAATTCCTCACAGGGAGCAGGCACATGAATTTAGTTTCAATTTAGCTTCTAAACATGCAGGGTCTCAGTCCTGTCTCACAAAGAGTTGAGTGTCTAAGGCGCTGAGAAGCCAATACAGAAAGCCACAAATGTAACTGCAGAAGATTAGTAACAACTAATTAACTTATATAGTGTGATTTCCATCTACTAGTTATAGCACATCCTGTCAACTTGGAGGCTAATCACGCACATTTTAATTCTGTATTACAGTTGTGAATCACTGCTTTTTTGCAAGAACCTGTGAGGGAATAGTTTTAACAACTAATTCTGGGAAGTACTCCACTGGGAGAAGGAAAAGAGAAAATTCATTTCAGGGGAACGCTGTGACTTTATCCCTTGGGTTACTTTTTCCTAACTTTAAGCAGAGATTCTACTTGTAGAAGCAAAACCTTTTTCTTCAGTAGTCGTATACCTCAAGCCAACACCACTGCCATTTGGATTCCCTTTGGACTCATGCACTGCAGGGTTATTCTACTGATACAGTTCACTTGGTTGGCAATAAAGGGCATCTTGGATTGTCCAAGCAGTCAAAACCTGAGGAACTGTCTCTCAAAACTTATGCCAACCTATGGTTTCCTCATATGAAATTCCCTCTATTGTTGCAGCAGTCTCCAAAGACATGTAGCAGGAAGAACATTTCTTATTCCAGTTCTTACAAGTAAAGTAGATATGGTCATGAGAGGCTGTGGGAGTGCTGACTAACAGCAAAATTCAGCACTTTGTCAGACTCTTCTTATTTTCTTATAGACCTGTGCTTTAAGTCAATTAGAATCTCGTTAGCATTTAATGAGAGTTAAATTACAAGATCCATTATTTTTAATCATTGCTCTATATTACAAGCTAAGAGAAATACTCCCAGCGGCTTTCATTCCACTCAGCAAACACTGGTCTGGGAGTGGGAGAGAAGTTGAGAGAACGGATTATTCTTCACCGTGGTTTATTCGCATGGTATGATCATACATATTTGCAAGAGGTTTTTCTGGGCTAAATTCATGGAAGTCAATTTCAAAACTTTTCCTAATGGCTTTGTTTTGGGGTAAGAAGTCCAGTTAGGTAAATTTGCCCATGTCCATATATTTGGCTGGTTTTAGTTGTTTTATTTATTTCCTTATGAAGTATTCTGAGTTGTTATCCCAATGTGTAAATTAGAAACCTTTTAGCTTCTGACTCCTCAGGTCTCTATTAGTCCTGGGAGGCTTTCCAAGTCTTATTAAAACAAATTCCATTTCAGTCTGGTGGTGCAATATGTTTGTTATTCATTATTCTGCTCTTCTTCCTCTTTGTCATCCTTCTAATAAGCAATCTAAAAACGTCTTTTATGCAATTTTCTGGAGCTAAATAGTTCTTACAGAAATATGTCCCTATGCAAAATAGGGATAATGATATTCATCTCTTTTGTAAACCAGTTAAGATCTTCAGATGGAAAGTACTAGATAAGTAAGTATTATCATAATAAGCATGTCTTTCATACAAACCAACAATCATAACGCAAATCAGATTCATTGTCAAGAGAAGTAAACAATGATAGCCTCACAAATACATTATCTCGTTAAACAGTCAAAGACACAGGTGGTAATAATTTGAAAAGTAGTAAGGAGAAGATATTCATTAAAAAAATATGCTGAAAGTTTATCTAGAAAAAACAAAAGATATTCTTGACAGATTGCCTTCAAAACATCAACTTCTTTCTGATAAAAGGATGAAAGAATGCTGATAAGTACTACAACTATTTGTTCACTACCGTGTCTAAATGGGCAATATGGAAAACAATCAATCAATTGAACTCTCAGTGTTTATTTTTGAGTTAGTCATTACTGTGGGGCTAAAACAGATGCATGTGCAAAGAAATATTTGCAATGACTGCATCAAAATTATAGTTTAAAAAGTTATCCTTTTTAAGTCATTCTAACTTGTGTAACATAGCGTGGAGTCTTGTGGAGAAGGTAATAAGTGTAATGAGTCTCCTTTTTTGATACTATTCAGCTCATTACTAGTCTTTAAAATAAAAATAATAAGGAACTTACGTTGACCCTGAAATACATTCTCTGTGAATAGAGATCCATCAAGATTTTTAGTCAATAATACTCCATTGCTTAATTATTCTCCCACAAATTTTACTAACTGCTATTCAATATTTACTCTGAAAGATTTCCCAGGTGTTTTCTATTACGATAAAATACAATTGCCTAAAATGCATCAAGAAATGAGTGAATCAGGAAAATCTCACTGAGAACACTTGTTTTGGAAGGATGTCTCCTCATGAAAGGTAATATTCAGTGGAGTCTCTATAGTGTGTTGCAGAATTCACCTAACACGCTAGCTGTAGGTCAATGTAAATTAGAGTAAGTTCGAGTCAAGTTAGTTGAATTACACTATTTTTAACATGAAAGCAGGAAAAAAACAGTTCTTTAAAAAAATGTAATCAGGGTATTTCAGTTTTTCCATTGACAAAGCATCTGTGAGTCACAAAGGAAATCATTTGATTGTAGGTCAATTAGAATTTGTATTTTGGCAACAACTCTGAAACAACCTTGCCAAACAAGTGAGTGGATGAGTGAATCCAGGCCTCTCTTTGTAGGACTTGAGATCTTTCATGCACAAATCCTCTGTCAGCAATGCTCAGGTATAACTCATTTATAAAGAAACAGCTGACATTTTTGGACTTTGGAGGAGAAGCAGTTCTTACAGAAAGTGCTCCTTCTGATGTCTACAGCGTAGAAAAAATATTATGATGATTATTTAATAACAATTATAGAATATCTGTATTTTTTTAATATCAAACTTTTTAAATGTTTTGACAGCTTACATGTCTGATATAGTGCAAAATTGCTAATTTCTTTATTATAAATTTTTCCGCAAATTTACTTGTGCATATAATGTGGTACTGTTCACCCAAACAATTATTTCATAGTTTTAAATGTAATATAGAAAAAAAATATATCAGAGAGATCAACTGTTAATTATGACTTCTCTGATCTACTTAAGGGACAGCTGGTTTTTTTGTAATCAGGGTAACATACGCTTGGAAAAGTTTGACCTCAAGATTCCTGGTTTTGAACCTACAAGCAAAGTCATGCAAGTGAAGAATTACCTACTGTGAAAAAAGATAGAGGTAGGGACCACGTAAGCAAATTGGATGTACATAAGCCTGGGACCAGGCAGGATGCATCTGGGAGTGGTGGGGGAGCTGGGCAATGTTATTGCAAGGGAGTTCTCTTTATCATCTTTGAAAGATCATGGAAGTTTGGGGAGTTCCCTGATGTCTAGAAAAAGGCAAAAATGAAACTCATATTCAAGGGACAAGAAGAGGATTTGGAGAACTATAGACTGGTCAGTCTCACGTCATTCCCTAGGAAGGTTATGATGCAAGCCTGACAAGCCTTTTCGAGACACAAGAAGGGGATTGGGAACAGCCAGCATGGATTTACCAAGGTCTGACCCACCTGACAGCCTTCTAGGATGAGGTGACTGGCTCTGTGGATCAAGGGAGAGCAGAGGAAAATGTTTACCTCGACTTTAGCAAGACTTTTGATGTAGGGATGTAAGCATCCTTATAGAGAAATAGGTGAAATATGAACTGTTGGAGTAGACTACAAGTTGAATGCAAAATTGGCTGCACCACATGTTCAAGGGGTTTTGATGGGGTACAAAGTCCAGCTGGCAGCTGGTTACTAGTGGTGTGTGTCAACAATTAATACTGTTGCAGTCAGTATTATTTAATGTCTTTATTAATGCCCTAGAAGAAAAGATAAAATGCACTTCTAGGAAGTCTACAAACAATATCAATCTGGAGGGGAGGGCAGGGCTCAATAACAGGACTGCTATTAAGTAGGATGGGGATTTAGGCTAACAGAAAAATTACGATGTTCATCAAATGCAAATACAAAGCCTGGCATCTGGAACAGACTAACCCAGCAGTAGTATGGCTGGAGAACACCTCAATAGAAAGAACCTGTGCAAAAAATAGACCTTGTCTTCATGGACAAGAAGCTGAACATGAGTCAGTGGTGTGCTTTTATAAGGAAGAAGACCAGCTGCATATTGAGATGTATTAGCAAGAGTATAGCCAGCAAGCTGGGAAATGCAATTTTTTTTTTTTTTTTGGTCTGTATTCAGAAGCTGTGAGACTGCATTTGGACCATTGTCTCCATCTGTGGGCTCGCCAGTACAGGCAGACTGCAGCAAGTGTAGGGGAGCACACAGCATATAAGGAAAGGCTCAGAGAACAGTATTAATTTCTTTATGTTCTACCTTCTTCCATTCGTCTTTACATGTCCTTGCCTTCTTTCCAAATCCTCAAATAGCCCAGGATGGGGGGGGGGGGGGGGGTATAATGTAAAAAACATACTTTTTCAGCATAAATGATTGCTCTTGATTAAACATTACACAAATTTTTTCACTCTGAAAAGGGATCAGACAGTAACACAGGTTGTCCAGAGAGGCGGTGAAATCTCCGTCCTTGGAAATATTCAGAATGACTGGACAAGGACCTGAGCAATCTGCTTCAAGCACAGTTGTAGTAAATTACTTCCAGAGGTCCTTTCCAACCTGTTTGGAAACCTGTATGGGTCTGGTTCTATACATGCATTTCTTGCTAGTTCACTGGGATGATACAAAGGACATGACACCATTATTTTGTCTAAGATGAGAAGTGCTTCTATAACCTTCAATTAATGGAAGTATTATACTCGATATATTGTTACGGGCAAGAAGGAAACAAACCATATATATATATTTATATGTATACATACATGTAGATAAGAATCTAATCAAAATGCAATAATTATTAGCGCAGTTACAGTACAGTTACTTGTCCAAATTCTACAGAAGAGCCTCATTAATAATACCCTTAAAATGGTCATACAGAAACATACTGATCTCTACCAATTTTCTCTGGTGTTGTGCTCAACCTTCTAAAGTCCCTCTAGGTCCCAAGGTTGACAGGGCCAGTCTTCCTCAAGCAGAGAGGTGGGAGCTCCCACAGTAACTCAACAGCATCCTGAGGTCTTCACCAGCAGCAGCATGGATTCATGATGAGTGTCCCTTCCTTCTCTGTCACTTTGATTTCTTTTTATACACTTTCCTATCCCAGCCTGCTCCCTTCCCCCTGCTCCCAGGGAAGGGGTGAAAGCTGCCCTGCAGCCCCCCCAATATCCCACAGCCCATTTGTCCGTCAGGGACTGCCTGGGGCCGTCAGCCCCTTCCCCGGCAGCACTCACAGAGCCGGAGCTCAGACAGGCCGGGCAATGGGCACTTGCCCACGGGGCGCCTGGTAAACCAGCCCTGCTCAGGGCAAGGGCAGCCCAGCCACTGCCACTCCCTGGGACCTGGGACAGCCTACCAAGAGCAATGGCAAAAACATATTTACCAGTCTACAGGAGCTTAAAATAGTTTGCTGCATGCAGGGAATCAAGCACCAGTCTTGTGAGTTGTTCTCAAAAATGGGCTTAGAAAAGTTCTCCATATGCACCTGAAGATATAGATTTGTCTCCTGAAGCTGAACACTCCAGGTTTCTTTACCAGTTCCAGAGGTATGAGTTCACATGTAGCTCTTTCTTATACTAGAGACACTATTCAAAGTCTCTCTCAACTACATCTCAGTATCCATTTTCACCACATTTGAAGAAATTTGACACATTTCAGACCTATGCTCTTCTGCCTTACTCGGAAGAAAGTGGCTGAGAAGATTAAAACACATTTGGAGAGACAAACACACAGAGAGTGATCACAAAATGTTATTTCATAAAACCATACTGAAGATCTGAAATGGTGATTTCATTCTGAAATCCACGGTTTACATCTTATTTTGGGAAAAGTGCAGGACATCATCTCATTCAAAATCAAGTTTGCCATCTTTAAAGAAATACTTTTTATTAATATGTATTTAATCAAGTGATACAACCATAATTGATGAGGTTTTTTGACATTTAATACCTGACATTCGATCTTTGTCCTATGTTATTCAAAAATTACTTTAGGAAAACAAGATCATATCAAAAGATGTAGAAGCAGCTGTAACACCTCTCAATCGTTATGCTACCTTTTTTTGCTTCCTTGGTGTTTGTACATCTATCACACTTTTTAAGCACTTGTACTCTTTTTTCAGACTTCTGCACCACTTCAGAGATGGCTGATAACCAGCATGAAGAAGAATCAAATGTGAAGTAAGTATATTATAGTAACTACAGATATGCAGAGAAATAGACTTTAAAAAATGTAAAGTCCCAAAAGAGATCTGATGGGCTAAAGGAAAATCCTTCTGAAACACAAGTTCTTCAAATAGTCAAAATCTGAACTTCCAGTTCAGAACAGTCTTTACATAAGTTGAGAAGACTTATTTTCTGTTAAGGATCTTTTTTTTTATATTGCCTTTTCATTTTCTTTACCCAGAAATTCAGTTCAAAATCTTATGCAAGGTGGAATAATAGAAAATCCAATGATCAACATTGGAAAAATCAACATGAAAACAGAGACATTAAAATCCACACCTAAATCCTGTTCAGCCTGGGTCGGAATATACGCAGCTATATCCCATGCATTCAAATACCGTGCAGGACAAATATCACTGTACATCCAATGCAGTAAGATGAATGCATTAATTGAAGACCCACAGCAAGAGTGGACTGCAGAGAGCCAGGAGGTCCCAGACGGGGCCACTTAAGGCAATACAGGACTGCTGGTGCCCTCACGGCTCTGATATTGCCTGATGTACACAGTTGTGTTGTTACGTATTTGAAGTAACCCTGAAAGAAGCATATCTAATGTGTGTACATATATGTATAGTTGTAAATGATTCTACATATGATTCTTGTATGTTCGGTATCATATTCTATATATATTATATGTATATGTCCCCTCATAAGATTTGAAGAAAGTTTGGATTTTTCTGCCTATACCTTATGATAAAGATTATCAGTTTAGAAAAATATTATATACAGTAAAGAAACAAGTAACAAGAAGAAAGAGATATCGTTTTGGAAAATACATCAAATTACAGGTAGATTCAAGGTACTTTAGTTCTCCTGAATTTTATAAATATACAAATATGTGGCAGCTTTCTTACACTAAATGGTGGAAGAATTTTTGGTGTTATATATATTGTACAGGTAATATACCTACTGTACCAAGTTTTACAAAGTTGTTTTCTGTAGTTTAAAGGTTCGTTTGCATGACAATCACTCTTTAGCATGTATTTCCGTTACTAGTAGTGGAAGTTTAAAAAAAAAAAAAATTTCCCCTTGGAGACATCTCTATTGTCATTCAAGAAGTACTTACCCAGGGTTACAATTTTACATTTAAACTATTGCAGATCATTTGCAAAACACATGGGGAGAAGCTTTGACATCCGTTAGATGAATGTATGGTTAATGTGAGAAAATATAGGCCATTGGGAGGTGTTTTTCAGGAAAACAAATTGCTTTCAGTGGAGCTAATTTACAAAGTGGACCATGATGAAATTTAGAAAAAACAATTGCAATACAGACTAATGATGTTAAGTTGCATTAGTGTCATATATCAAGTTAGTGTCTATCAAACCATGTCACAGTCTAAGACAAATTATTTCAGATTTTGACAAAATGATAGAAAAAATCCAAAACCAGAAAAACATTTATAGGTGAGTGGAAGGTAGAGAAATATACGCTCGTATTTGAAAAAGAAGTGATTGACTGTTTCTTACAGACACATGATAAGAGAGTTTAAAGCAGGAATAGAAATATTTTCAAATGTATTTACTTTAGATGGAATAGGTTTTATTTAACAAATACAGAATAATAAATTTAACTCTGGGAAATGTTGTTTTCAGTTGTAATCACAGTGGTAAAATTTATGTAATTAGATAATAACTACATAATACTGCACTGACAGTACATGTTACTACTACATGATGAAATAACAGTATGATTATGTGAAGAATTAAGCACAAAGCTTCCTTCGTTAGACTTTAGGAAGAACTTACCACATGTGGTGAACCACCTGGAGCTATTAGGGCAGTATGAATAACTTCCTTGTTCTCCGCCCTTCCCCAGAATTCTAAATCCTTCTAATATGATTTTTGAACAATAATTTATTTTTTTTTTACCTTAGGACTTCAGTATTATTACATTTATCAAAAATATTTTACCACTTTTTTTTTCCATAGAGATACACCCTCTCAGAAAGTTGATTAATATGAAACCCTCAGGCCTTACAGTAACAACGCTTGGTTCCCCATCTCTTACTTGCAAGGAATCCACTTTCATGTGAATGTGTTCAAGCCTATCGCTATGAATTTTGCTCAAGCCTGAGAGTTAATTAATGCCCTTAATTAACTTATAGGAACTCAAATTAAACTCTGTGAAACATCTTCCTTCCTACCATTTTTCAATTAATTAATTTCAATTAAATTTTTACAGTCAAAAGAGAATTCATGTCAAAGCTGATAAATGGTGATAAACATTAAAATGGGTAAATTTTAAGTTTTTGGTGTTTGTAAGGCAAATATTTGAATGACATATAAAATTACTGTTTAGTGTTTATTCTTAATGTCTTTTTGCTGAAGATAAATCTGGAGCTTTATCAGCTGCATAGAAATAATATATCAAGGGACAAACCGGAAGAAGGTGACAAATATCTGGTAAATTAATTCAAAACCAGCATCCCCTTTTTCTAGATGAAACTAGAGTAATTTAAAAAAAAAAGCAAGCTTCCAACTTTGATTGATTGAATGAATTGAAGAGCAGGTTTCAAATATATATTAAAAATATGTATAGTGAGAGAACTCAACACTAGAAGCTGTCTTTAGATCAGTTCTGTTGCGACTAAATCACATCCTTGATTGTCTCAAAAACAAATTGTGTACAGACTGCTGTACATAAACACTCTAGATATTATCTCAAGAATTGATGTCTCTCATACGTGTTTTACTAAGGCTTTTATTCAAAAAGATTGTAAAAGCAGCTTTATCAAATAATTCTAAAACATATCTTCAAATGCTGAGGTCCTTCTTCCCTGACCCAACAAAATGAAGGGTTATATTTTCATGGTTGTCATACAGTAAAGATAAATTTTAAGAAGACATTCTGTTGAAGACAGGGTGGCTTGCATGTAACTACCAAGCTTAAACTGAATATTTTGAAGAGGTTTTTGTTTTTATTTTTTACTTTATGTCAAAGACACCTACAGTGTAAATCTTTTTTTTTTTCCCTACAGAATCTATTTTCAATAAAATAGCTACATTTTTGTATCTCTTTACTCAAGACTGCCTCAAGGCAGGAAATCCGTAACAGCAGAAATTCAATTAGTTTTTCTTTGTTGTCAATATTGGCTGTCATTTACTCTGTCTTTCTAGGGCTTTGCATAACTGTTTGGTTAGCATTAACATTATAAAACATCTTTTAACAAGCAATCGATACTTGGATCACCACAATGTCCTTCAACTGCCTATTGTTTATTTCATTAGAAATGCCATTTTCATTCTTGACTATACTAGACTATTTAATAATTACTAGTGATTATCAGTTATTTGTCTGTGCAATTCCTTGATGGCATAAAAAATTCCCTTGTGCTTTGAAAATATAAGACATTATTGTTATTTGACAAAATCATTAAAATTTCTTGATAGATATTTCTAATGTCTTCACCTCCAAGAAAGAGAACCAAGTTGAAATTGCTTTCTGTTCTTTGGCTAATTCCTTCATACCCATAGCAAACTTCCACCTTTGGAACTGCACCTTGGAACTGCACAGAACTACTGAGAGTACTAGCATGACCGCAGTCCCCACTGTGCGTCAGGGAGCACAGATGTTCAGCAAAAGGCAGGCCTCCCACCTCAGCTCCTCCACCTCCAGCCACCTGGTGATATCCTGCAGATGAAGGTCCTCATCCCAGCTGTTCATTTGCCCCAGCTGCGTTGATTTCCTCCAAGGATCTCCAACCTGAGGGCCGATTCCCCATCTTCATAAAATGTAACTCCACCCATGCCCACCTGAGGAACTCCTCACCTCTTCATCTTCGTACTCGCTACTGTATCCTGACCTGGCATCTGTCTTACGGCTAGAACCAGGAGGGTCAGTCTAACCTCTGGATGAATTTCTGCTGGTCGTGTGAAGTGTCATTGACAGGCTGAAAAGCAAGGAGCGGGTGTTTTATGCTGCAGCAACTTATGTCCAATTAGCTGATTGGCATTATTTCTGATCACCTGTCTAGTCATAACTTCTTGAATGAAGGGACTTGCGAGTGGTAGAGACAGTTCTATTTATATCAGCAAAGTCAAAATAAACTACTGCTGTACGCTGTGATGGAGTTGAGAACTTAAATGTAAGTCAATATTGATCCATAATGAATTGAGCAGTATTGAAAAAGAAGAATTAATCAATCTGTGAAGAGAGTGGGTTTTTTCTGTGTTTTTTTCCCTTATCTTGGCTACAAACCTATTTGGGAAAGCAAAAATTATGTGTCCTGTAGTTTTTTTCTCTATAGCAGTGGGTAGTAGCAGAGGCTCTTTAACTAGCCTTAGTGTACCTGTTAAAGCCAATTTGGGCTAGGCAGTAGTAATATGTGAGTTTTTCCAGTCATTATAGAATCAGTTTTGATCTGTAATCTCTTTGTCTGGAACCAGCACTGAAATTTGTGATGGATACTTTTTAGGATAGCCCTAAATTTTTACCTCCGAAATTCTAAGCAATACATAATGGCATGACTCAGTAGAACCATACACCTTTATCTGTAAAAATTAATAGATTTTTAATTTCTAAGGAAACATTTTGATCATCTAATTTGCATATCAAGCACACATATCTGGAGGTGCTAGAATTTCTTCTTTAGAAAGACATTTACAGTTGATTCAAAGATGTCTTCTGGCAGACTGTATCTCTAGATATTTTTCCCAAGTGACTCATTACCTTCTTTCTTCATGAAATACAGAAAGAGCAGCATTCAAGTAAACAGCACATTTTAGTATTTTGGTTTTAGCAGAAAAAAATGTATTAATACACTTCATTATGCAGGTCATGAGAAAATAAAGCCTTTTTTTATTTTTTTTCCAAAATCAGTAGTAAATAATCATGCGTATGCCATGCTTTTTAGCTCTATGAATCTACGTAGTACAGAAAGAATCCAGATCCCAAATGTAAAGAATGACTGACAATAGGGTTTCTTCAGAGAATCTGAGGGAACAGATAAGAGATCTTGCACAAGGGTAAACCAGACCAAAGACATCTTGCTGGACAGATCTATTAATACCCAGCGGCATAGTTTGAGATACATATAAATAGATAGGTATATTCTTAAACTTAATCAAATATGCATACACACCCATTCTACCCACGGTTGCCTTTAATGGCACAGGAGAGTTGCTTTTGTTCTAGAAGCAAAATGTGCTGAAACCTCATGTTACTCTGCTCCTGTTCTTCCAGATTCTACATATGTGGAACAAAAACTCTTTCACACACAAGTAAGAATAGTTTGCCTGCCCCTCCTTTTTTTTTTTTTCTTTTTTTTTCCCCCCACAAATCTCCACAAAGCATATCAAATCTCTAGTACAGTAAACACAAACATTAGAGAAGGCCACATTAGTAAAGACCTAAGAACCAACATTTTCTAACCATATCCATCAAAATTAGATGAAACTGTGTGGTTTCTGTTCATGACTATTTTCTTCTTGGCCTTGTAAATAGTTATAGAATGCTAAGGGCTAAGACAAAGTCAAAACTCAACAATCTGAGTAGCAGATAAGTCTTTCTGTGCATGATGCCAGGTGTCTTTTTAAGGATCATCAATGAAAAATACTTCAGAAGTGAAGCCCTTAATACATTTGAATGTGTTTTTCTACTTAAGTTATTCATCATTTTTGTAGCGTTATTACACAAAATAGTTGATTCCTGACTACTTAAACACTAGAAAGTGAGTTTAAACAATATATTCCCTACTTCTGGTGCTTGCAAAAAGTTTCAGACATGAGAAGGAAATATTTTTATTTTCAATTAATAAAATTCCAATATAACAAATTAATTGCTCTTATTGGTACTCACTTAGATAAAACCAAATGGTACAAAGGGTTGCCCATAAGAATCTATATTTGGAGTTTAATGTATTTGGATATTGGTATACAGTGGTCTGCCTATTCACTTTTGTTGATAACTTTAGCAAAAATAAAATGTAATTATATTCAGACATTCTCAAATTTTAAAAAGGAAAGGGATCCTTGGAATGTTTTCATGTCACATTTCATAGATTTTTCTCTCAGTCCCCCATTCTTGTATTCTTCCCTTAAGTGTAAAGGTATCAAATGTTTGTCTTTTTCCAACCATTACAAAAAGCGCCAAGACAAGAAAGCCCCAGGTGATGGTACACCAAAGGAAAAATTTTCCGCTGAGCTGCGGTTCTCTATGAACTTCAAGACACACTTTAAAAATTCCACTGAAAAGAATACCTTAGATTTCCCCATTTTCCTTCTAGGTTAATTTATTCTTGAACACTTCTAGTCATTTCTTTTCTTCATCTTCACATCTTAGTTTTGTGTTATTACTATATAGTTTTGCGCAGATTAGAGGATTTCCTTGTAATGTGATTCATCAATGTTTTAAGCTGGATCAGGGTTGACACGTTTTGGAAACTTGCAAAGATTTCTATGAATTCACTTTCCCAAGGCAACTTCTTTTTAATAACTAGTAATCTCGGTGTTTTGATAAATAATCAATAGCTACACAAAACAATCAAACAAAAAAAAAATAGACTTACACTTCAGTATATGCTAAATTATTTACTGCAGCTTTTTCATATTTGGGCAGAAGTTTGCCTCAGCCTTCTTTGAGACAGAAGAAAGAATATTCTGGACACCAAGGAAGCTCCTTCCTTGACACCAGCTGTGCAGCTGTTGAGAGCTCATGCAAATACATACATACATAAATAAATAAATAAATAAAGTGTGTATATATATGTGTGTGTGTGCCTGTATGTGTTTATACAACTTTTGGCATTTGTTTTAAGTGCATCTTGAACTCCAGAAGCAGACAAAAACCTGTTTAATACAAGTACTGTTGTAATACTGCATAAAAAATACTGAATTTAGGTGATGCTGAGAGATTATACATCTGCTTTATAGATTACAGTTTGGGAAGCACTAATTATGATTCAGTGTTCTTGCAGTGAATTAACCCCTCTCTCTAAGGCTTTAATGGATAATCCTAGGGGATTTTAATTGACTACATTAAAATTATTAAACAAAACACCTGTGTGCAGTTATGTGTCTGTTTCAAAGAGAACAAATGATCCCATGCAAAACATGTTCTGAATGGAATAATTTGAAAGAAGGAATAAAAACCGAATCGCTCTTCAAACTAACTGGACCTAAATTAGATGCAAGTAGACCAAAATTGCTCTATCCAGGGGTCATTTAAATGCTTCTGAATGCCTGAATAAATATTCAGATATTGCTTTACTCAAATGACTAATTAACCAGACATCTTATAAAACTGAAATTCTACCTAAATTTTACAGAGCAAAGGTTGAAGGAAGGGTTAATTTCAAAGTTTGCTAGACCTCATTTGTGATGGAGATGCAAAACTGGATAGTGAACATCTGCAGAAAGACGCTTCTGAAATGTGAGCCACTCTAGAATATAAACTAACTCTTTGTCAGTTGCTTGGTGTTGCCCATCACAAATTCCCGTCCCTTTATATTTTACATCCATTCTCACAAGAAGATGTTATTCTGCTTTTTGTTTCTGAAAGAAATACTGACTATTCCAGCCAAGAAGAGCACTGACATTTGAAATACAGCATATTCCTTGATAAACTGAGAGACGTAGACTATGGCTATGGTGATAATTCTGTTAATTTCTATTTTGTAGAAACAGCATGCTAACAAAAGAGCACATATAGGTGAATAAAGCATTTCTAAAACTGCCACTGCCTATTAACTGGCAGATCCACCTCTGTAATTCAAGCTGAAGAAATTCATTTTCATCTGGAGATTCTGGATTCAGTCCCCAGGAGAGAGTATCTCAGCCGAATGTTTCATCCAGAGTTAAATACTCCCGTATTTGAAATGCAGTCTTTAAATATACAACATTTCTTGGGAAAAGCTGGTTTTGGTGTTTTTTCCCCCCAGCATTTTAGGATGTGATCTTTTGCCACTGTAACACATAAGATTTGCTGCAGTAAAAACATATTGCAATGAAGAATCCCTTCATTTGGCAAACTTAATGCCACAGATGAAGTAATACTTCCTTGTTCTTCTAGTATTTCTAAATATCTAGTATAATTCATGGGAAATTAGAAAAAAAAAATCCTAAAACCTATACAATTATTAAAAAGTAGGTATAGACTTTGATTCTCATTTTAAAACATTATAACTAAACTTTAGTGGCAGGTGTTTAATATAACATAAAAGAAATTATCAAGTTAACTTCAAAAAGACTAGTAATAGGTTCACAAATCGCTTCTCAGTGAAGACAAATAATTATAAATTTTAAGAAACATACTGTTGAATTGACACAATTGTAATGACATCTCTGTAGGTGGCTCATATCATGCACTGTTTTATATGCTACTAGAAGCATAATGACAGCATTTGCACAATAGGCTTACGCAAGGATGAGGTAGCATAATTGCAGCATCACTGAAGCATGAATACGGACTAATTAACAAAATTGGAACTGCTGCACTCATGCTCACATTTCATCTATCTTATTTCATTTACTTTTATATGCTGTTGTGGTCACAGAATTGCTGTGTTTGTTGTCTGACTGTTGCGGATAATATTGTCCATTTGCTGCCTCCATCTTCCTGTTCACTTTGAAAGTATCAGTGGTACAAGCAAGACTCCATTTTATGGAGTGCCCTCCTCTAATATGTTACTTCAGGTTATGCCACGGAAGGTCCATTTTCCCTTGCATATGCAAAATATTTGTATGTATGCATAAATATGTATACACACACATCTAAATATGTACATATCTGCATATTCCTTTTCCATGTTTTGCCATTGGCTTAGTGATACTATACAGCCTATGTTTGCATGTGTATGTACATACGCACGTATATACATATACACAAAAACTCTTTTATAATCACAAGTTGTTTTCTGTATGTTTATACACACAAAAAGTTAAGCCAATAAGGCCATATGCAAGGATAACTACAAAAAAAATACCCTCTAGGAAATTTAATCAACTAGTTAAAAGTTATGACAGGCATTTGAAAAAAAAAAACAAACAACAAATATTCTGTGTAAGAAGAAATGGTGATGCACATAATAGGTGGCACACAATTTCTGTTCATGTTGTGGTAGAAGAAAAATGTTTGCTGCTGATACTGCTTCTGCAGATGAAAATTCTGGGAAAAAAATATACCAGAGAATGGCATTGCTGTTCTGCAGTAGGTGTAGTGCCACATCAATCTCTAGACATGTCATTTATTGTCACCTGGGGAAAAAGATCAAACAGGGATCTAAACATTCAAAAGTACATTCCTAGAGTTCTATTCTTCTTTAACATACAGATTATAAGGGGTGCTAAGCAGGACGTGTAAGGGCTAAGGGACACACATTCTACCAAGCAACAACTACTTGATGTTTTTTCAACAAACAGTAAGTTGGCACCAAAATCATTGCCAGATTTCTCATCTGCCCTGGGGAATGTGAATCTGCATCATCAGCAGTTAGTAAAACTGCAGTAATTTGTTGTACGCATTTCAGGCTTCAGCAGAGACATCGGCATTCGTTGTTCTGAAGGAATTCATCAGCTCCAGGCATCAGCCTAGACCTCAGCTGTCTCTCTCTTGCAGTTTTCTGTCTGAAACCTTCTTGAGTGAAAGAATCCACTCACTAATCTCTGCCACATTTTGGCAAAAAATTGGGTCAACAGAAAGTTGATTCTGTTAAATGTTAAAAAGACACAGAAGATAAAGAAGAATTTGGAATAAAACAATGAAAAAACATAGCAGAAGAAGCAGAAATATTTTAAAAGCACCAGATTAATGGCAACAATAAGGAAATCATTACAGCTTGTTGGATATGTCAAAAAATACTGATCCGGGGAAGGAAAAATGCTTCCTTAAGGTGGGAAGCAGGTGTTGTTTCCCACTGAAGGTACAGGACAAAAGAGTTCTCTTTAAATTAGGGGTTTTTTTAAACTGCTGAATTTACACAGCTTAATTTACACGGAATGAAGAAAAATAAAATGAAACAGTCACAGCCGAAAAAAAAATCTTATATGGAAGATCTTTTTGTAAATGTATATAATTTCTATGGTATTGTCTCAAGCAGTCGGAAGAAACAGGCAGAACCTCCCATCTTTGCATTAGTGATGCTGATGAATCCAGCCACGGCAACACTGTATACAACCGCAGAAGGCACCTCTGAACATCACTGAATATTCAACTCAATTAATAAGATCATTATGCCTGTTTTAACTCTGCTAATAATAATTGTTAATGATCATTGTAACATTTGGGAAAGAAAGCTAGTTGCACCCCATGAAATGCTTCTGGCACTGAACAGCGTGGGTAGTCGTGCAGAGACTTACCTCGAGTCACAGCCCTGGGTTAGCACACAGGCATCGCACACGGTGAGACTGGGCTGGATCTTCTGCTTTGGCGTTTGCCACAGGTTAACTACTGCTGCGTGTTAGTGTTTGCGCTCTCGCCTTGTGGCATCTATGCTTTTGTGCTGTATATCCCTGCTGCTGGGTTCTTCCTCCGATTCCTAGAACCAGATCACGCTGCAAGTTGCGGAACAGGGGAGGGCAAGATTGAATTACTTTGCCTGACTAATTTCAGTTGCTTTACATGGGGTTTACTTTTGCAAATAAGCAAACACCCACTAGAAAAGAACTGAAAGTCTTTTTCCTCAATTTTACATAAACTACAGAATTAATTTCCAGGCAAAAGGTGAATGAGCAGGAATGACTCTATAGTTGTAGCTAGGACAGTCCATGCCAATGCTTTTGAAAAGGTTAGTTATAAGTGCTTAGGAGGTAAATATTTTCCATTTTATTATTACATATACATGTCTTAATGGAATTAAAATAATTTTATTTGATTTCTTGTACCTCTATCATGTTAATGTTGCTACTATGCATTAAAAATATTTTAAAATTGTAACCTAAATATTATTATCCTGGATATATAAGGAAAAATAATTAATGATGAAAAATATATGGCTATTGGTCAGCAAAAAGTGAATCAGATTTTTAAAAATCACCAGTTTCACAATTCTTACTTTCACTGTTGTGTATTAGGACACTAAAATGTTGCTTCATCTATTAGTGTTATTTCTGAAGCAAGAGGTACCAGTAAGACAATATTTTCTTACAGTAAATGTAAGCTGATCTTGGACCATTTGGACCTTTAAAAACAAGTAATGGGCAAATGACTCTTTTACCTTTGAAAAGTCAAGGCAGTGGATAATTCAGCATTGCTCTGAAGAACTCCATGAGGACTGTAGGCTTCGTAAACCTCTGCTATTTGTTGCAAAACTCATTCAGTTAGGCTGGATCACTGGTAAAAGAGTAGCCTTGGGAAGCGTGATGGGTTGACCCCAGCCAGCAGCTAAGCACCACGCAGCTGCCAAGCACAACAGAGCTGCTCACTCACTCCCCCTGCCAGTGGGATGGGAGAGAGAGAATAGGAAGAGCACAAGTGAGAGAACTGGTTGGTTTAGATAAAGACCATTTAATGAGTGAAGGAAAGAGAAGGGAAAAAAGCAAGCGATACAAAGGCAATCTCTCGCCATCTCCCACAAGCAGGCTGATGCCCAGCCAGTCTCTGAACACTGGCCGCCTCCCAGATCAGCCTCTCCCCCTCCATTTTTTATTGCTGAGCGTGATGCTGTATGGCATGAAATACCTTTTTGATCACTTTGGGTCAGCTGTCCAGGTTGTGCTCCCTCCCAACCTCTTGCCCAGCCCCAGGCTACTCCCTGGGAGGGGGGCAGAGCGAGTAACACAGAGGCCTTGATGCTGCACAAGCGCTGTTTGGCAATAGCCAGAACATCTGTATGCAATCGATACTGTTTTGGTCACAAATCCAAAACACAGCACCATAGAGGCTGCTGTGAAGAAAATTAACTCCATCATAGCCATGCTTATATGTACTAGCATTGCAGAGAAAACAGGTATCAATTATAGCCTTTTTAAGGAGAATAACTGCTGTTAAAATATAGGATAATCTTTTAATCATGGCTGGCTGTTTAAAAAAAAAAAAAAGGACAAAAATTAGAACACAGCATATGTTTCTAGATAAACTAGGGAATAAATTTTGCATTTCTGAAACTGACACAAAAACATTTTTCAAGACTTTTTCTAAGACTTTGCATCCTACATCACTGTTACATTCTTGATTCTCCATTTGTATAGGTGAGAAAGCCTGAGTCAGAAACCTTCAGTGATCTGTTCTTCCAAGTACAGCAGGAGGGAAAGAAAAAGAGCAAAGCAGAAAGTACGAAGTCCTATTGAACAATGAGAATTGTGATGCATATGTAAGACTAGCAAACAGCATCATAATTCTGTGCCAAAGAACGTTATCAGTGTTCGCTGCAAAAAGATGATCAGCCAAATTTCCTGAGAACTCAATATATGGAAAAGAGCATTCAGCTTTCACTGCCGTCTTACTCAAAACAGCAATACTCCCTTCAAAGCAATAAAACAGAAAATGCAAATGATGCATAATTGATATTTAAATAACATCATTCTCTCACCTAAAGATAAGTCATTTCCTAATCAGTAGAACAAACAATCAAAATGAAAATGCAGACCAGCAACGCTACAAGTCACAATGAGCAAGTCAAAACAGTAATACTCTCACTGTGACAGAACTATCACAGCACACTGAAATGCAGAAAGACTGGCAGATTTACAAACCACGGGTGAAAATCTCCAAGGAAAAGATACAATCTTAACTCAGAGCAACACCGGGACACTCAAGAAGACAGAAGAATGACTGAGACAAGCAGTTTACCATATAGCTAACTGTCTTTAATGGGAACCACAGAAGACTTATGTTTATGAATAAAATCCACTGTGATATTGAAGACATGCACCATTGTCAACTAACTTCATTTGCATAGTAAATGTTTGTACTAGGTTACAGTAATCACCCAAAACTTGAATGAGGGCATATCTGTAAATAATAATTCAAGGGGTCATTTGAATCTGACATGTCACAAAAATAGCCTGCGAGGTGAATGGGATCTTACTATCTAGAACAACAAGTTAACTGAGATAGAAATCAGTGGTAAGGGATTTAGTCTGCCCAGCAAAACAGAGTTCTTTTATAAGGGAAACTGAGTAATAGCAAAATAAAGTCCCCAGCCAAACTCTAATCTGTATTGAACTACATTACGTGAAGGTCAATCAGTAGGGAAGGGGGGAAATAGAACTGTGGCCTATAGGGGCATAGAGATACCACTACAATAGCCTTGAAAAAGGCAATCTGAAATTGCACCAAGCTACTTAGGTCACAGCAGTAGAAGAGAAAAACTTAACTTGAAGTATCAGCTATAACTCACAGTAAGAACCATGATGGATGCGGCCTAGTAATTTCATTAATGCACTGTTTGAATAAGCACTTTAATGTCTATTTTTTCAAAGGAATTAATTGCTAAAAGTCAAATGATGCACCCAAGAAAATAAACCACATGGCTCCTAGTTTATAACCCAGTAGCATCAGAAATATGAAACACAAGCGTAACGTGAATAAAACGTGAATTGTTATCTTTCCAGTGTTATCTCTATGAATTATCTCCATCTCTCACAAATACTCTTCCAAAGCTCCTCTTCTAAGAAACTCTCATGAATCACTACAGGTTTAGCCTTATCCTCTTGGTTACTACAGATGCCAACTATGGTTCTACAGCAAATCCCAATGGATTTGACACCTACTTAGGAATACTACAACAAGAAACAAATCGGTTAACACTTAGCATTTATGCTTACTCTCTAACTTGAGCTTGACGTTTTCCCCTGAAGTTTAACAAGATAGACCTTATAGTGGTAGTCTTGTTTCCCCTTCTAAGATACAGAAAAAAACCCCATGAACCTATGCTCTCTGCCTCTTTCTCCAGAATCCACTTATTTTGTGTTTAAGGCTGCTCTTTCAAGTATTGAAGCTTTTCTGTTCCCAGTTTCTTAGCCAAATTACCCCTCAACCTGAAGATATCCTTCCCCAGTCCTATAGGATATGCCAAATATTGTTTCTGCATAGACAATCACAAATAAATCAACACGAACGTTGCCCACCAGAAAAAGATGTAGCTGCTGTAATTATCTGTATCTATGGAAGAAATCTTCAGGAATTAGGTCTATAAAAGCTTTATAGAACAAGCAGTACCATAGCAATCAGCTGAGGAGAGGAACTTCAGTTCTATTTATACCTAACAAATACTAAACCAAAATTTTCCGTTCTTGACACAAATGCTAAAGCTGTGCAACTTTTTCCCTAAATTTACTTAGGTGTTAACACGAGATGACAACTACCAGAAAACATGTAAAAATTTTCCCAATACATACCAGTCTTGACATGACCAAGTGTCTAAATGTATTTGTCTAAATTCATGGTCAATAGGAATAGAATATCTTTAAAAGAAGAACTATCTACATTGCTACCAGAATACAAAAATAAGTGGAGACTCCTGATAGTGTCATTCGTGAAACATCTTCATTGCTTCAATGATGCTCATTTTGACTTTGCTATTATTTTTGTATGGCAAGAGTTAACTTCTTCAGGATACCATTAGAAGATAGTAGGTTCATAAATTACTAATCTGTGAAGTGACCAGGACAACTATTTTTTTTACTCCTGCATTGCTTCTTCATTGAAATAATAACTAACATGCTGTAGTACTCAAAATAAGTTTATGGCATTCACAGGATATAATAAAATCATAGCTGTATGAGGTTTTAGAGTGCCAAAACACAAGTATTTAGCCCAACACCATGCAGAAAACTATTACTTCACTTTGATTTCAAAGAATGAATTTAGTCTAGCGTTGGACTTGAGAAATTCAGCCCTGAACAGTCACACAGGGTTAACACAGTGTGAGTCTGTGTACTTATTTACACTGGGCTGCCTACACTCACAGGAATTCACTTCATTGCAGTCCAATACAGATATTTTAAAATATTATTTGAAAGTATTGTTCATATTGCTTTGCAAGCCAACCAGCTTGGAAAGTACCAATATGCAGCACATCACCTTACAGTCAGTTCTGTCCACTGCTCAGTCCAACTCCAGCTAATTAAACACATGCGCACATTTGTTCCACCAGCAGACCATCCTCTGTCCATCTCCCGGGCATCTTAGCTATAATAGGAGTACAGAACAACCAGGCCATTCAATGTAATGTAAATACGAGTAACAAAAAGACTATTAACCTTTTAGCTGCTGCACAAAAGTCTCAAGCAAGCAACAGCAGTATTCACACTGCTGACAAGGCACAGAAATTTTGTACTTAGTAGGTTTGCTCAGTAAGTCTCTTACTGTTCTCTGCTACTCAGTACTACATACATAACACATTGAATCTTCTATTTGGAGTACATTTCTCCTAAACAAACATCAAGTGTTTAATGTTAATGTTCTACATGACAAGAGGACAGACCCAAAGCATACTGCTAGTTTTTACTAGTCCTTTTCCATAGTGGGATTTACAAAATAATTGTTCTTCTCATACCCATGAGATCTTTTTCCTTGTTTATAAATGATAAACATCAAGGTGGGTGATTTTTAGAGAATATGCATGTTTTTAAGGTACTAAACAGACATAAGTAAAGTTATTGTGGTGTTTTAAAACCAATAAATTACTATATAATCTGTTTAGGCACGACTATATACCATAAACATTATTGTCCTAAATAAAGGTAATATTTCCAAATGAAATCTCAACTCACAAACAATTTCACATCTTTCATTTTCTTTTCAGTCTCTTTTTACTGTCATTTTCACATTGTTTTCATGTAATAAACCCTTTTTTTTATTGTGAAAGGGAGACAAACAAGCCTCGCCATGAAAAAGGTTACATCTTGCAGTGAAACGTGGTCAGATATTTTGTGATGTATAGCAGTTGCTGTTCCATGCAATGTAACAATAAAAACTAAGAATAATTAAATAAGCTAGAAAACACAAAGTTTTCTCTGTCCCCTCCTTTTTTTTTTTTTTTTTTTTTTTTAAATTAAATTATGTCTTTTGCTAGCAAGAACAGCATAATTTTGAAATTACCCGTTAGGCACTTTGGGATCTTTCCTAAACTAGATTTCTACCTCAACCTCTATTTTCAAGAATGAATTATTAGCAGGTCCTGGAATTTTTAAATCTGTTCCGGTTTTACACAGAAAGTCCTGTATCAATGTAAGGATATAAAAGCACAAACTAGGTCACAAAAAAATGAAAAAATAATGTCTTCGCAAGGAAGTCCTGGCTAAAACCCCTTGCACTGCAGGCACTGATCTCCAAAGTGCCTTAAACTGAAACATCATCACAAGGTTATATTCTCTCACTGCATACCACAGAGTATCAAACATATGCGATAATATCATCAATTACCTTTACCGCTCAGATACTGCATGATAAAATGAATGGGATAAGGAGAGTAAAAAAACATGGGAAGATATATATGTTATACAGCCAAAGACACTACTAATGGCAATGGTGCCATCTCCACCCTTTGCAATGATGTCATGGATTTATAATCCTGGTCATAAGAGAGTAAATCTCAGCAAGGGACAATTAGTCAAAAATTTAGTTAATTCAACCTCTGTATTTTCAAAGAACAGAAGTCATTTTGTGGCCTAACGGAAAGGTGCAGTGGTGACTTGCAGGTGAGGATGGTAAAGACAGCAGAAATGGGCTGTGAATGGGTAGCCTCTGTGAAGAATAGCACATTTCCAGAGAAGAAGAGCAGAGGGAAGACAGACACCGTGTGGTGGGTTGACCCCACCTGCCAGCTGAGCCCCACCCCGCCGCTCGATCACTCCCCCACCAACGAGATGAGGGGGAGAGTCACAAGGGCAGAAGTGACAAAACTCTTGGATTGAGGTGAAGACAGGTAAGACAAACATGACATCTTAAATATGATTCATTAATGATTTAGTAGAAGATACTAAAGGTTTCCAGACTACTACCTTTGCCTTTGAAAAAGTTTCTTTATTACTGAATTATGATGTTATTTCATTATCTCAAACCTGGAAGTGATTTCTTTTGAGATATTAGACTCCAGCATGCCGTGTTTATAAAAATCACACAAAGAAACCATTTTAAAAGTATGACTTGCAGCAATACAGACTCTAAATATGAGCCCTCTCTACTTTTAGATTCTACAAGAGCCGGAACAAAGACAAAACCTGCTATAAAAGTAGATGATGGTAGGTGGTGGGCAAACCTGCATTCAGGCATTTCAGACATTAAGGATATTTGTTATTATTATTTCTGACACACTGTAGAGACATCAGTCTATGTTCTGCATCAGTGATGAATTACATCACCCAAAATACTATGATGCAACGTGTCAAAATTGAATTAAATATTTTTTTGTCTCATGTAAATTATAATTTATTTAAATACACACAAAAAAGAAAAATAAATAAGTCATTTAAAATTAAAATGACTTCAGGGAAAAAAAAAGTCAGGCATAGAAAACCAAATCAGGTTGGCATGCTTTCAAATGTATAAATGCTTTTTCTTCTTTGAGAATGTGATTGGACGCAATTTTTTGTAAGTGCTCAGAGAACATAAAGCTGAGCAGTTGCTCAGAAGCATTATAACAGCTATCATTTTTCCACTAGCATTAGTTTAATGTACTGTACTGCTAAAGTCAGGACTCTAAATGGCATAAGAAAAACTCTTGGCACATTCAAGTTCAACAGTCCTATGCAAATGTGCGTGCTATAAAACATCAGTTTGCTGTATGCTGATGATGCATGAGATACGAAGTCCTATATTCCTGTCTCACTGACCATATTTCACATTTTCAGTTGCATTCAGTTTTTGAATGTTCCTTTTGTTAAACTGGATTTTTAAAAGCAAACAATAATCCTGACATATTGTGGTTAACAATAACAGTAAACATATTCTTCTTATTTTGCTGCTTTTCACATTTCCTGTTTTTGAAAAAATGTTGTGACAAATCATTTTACAATAAGATTGAATATTTTTCTTTTTATTTCTAGCCACTGTAGCAAAACTGATGAATTATGTCCTTTGCTGTTGTAAATCAATATCACTCCTTGGACCTCTCATGGAGTTATGCCGGATATACACTGGAAGAGCTGTCTCCATAAACTTGCAGACACATAGTTAATTAATTAAGACAGCTGAAAAAAGTTACGTTATTCTAAGCCCTCTCTCTGCTCAAATTTGCACCGGTTTCAGCTAAACAGTATATTTGAAACCACAGATCAGAGAAACAACAGTAAAAAATTATGGAAGCAAGCTAATATAAAACAAAACACCAAAAAAAGTTTCTTCATGCAGTTTTTCATTGGTTTAACTAAATTAGACTTAGGTTTTTGTCCCTTCTTTCACCCCTGCTTTTACATTTTTTTCATTGACTGCCTGATGCAAAATACAGTCTCCTCACTTATCCAGTTATGCATCTTGATGCCTTAAATACATTTATCTTCCTTGTAGGTGTCTCTTCCCTTTGCAACATCAACTGTGAAAGCTGAATTTTTTTCTGCCAGGTAACAAAACCTACTATGTAGAAGAGAATCTCCTCAGACCGCACTACCTCACATCTCACAGAGCAATATGTTGTTCCTAGCAATACCACCTGCAACATTTCTCTGGAAGGAATGAATCGAACCTCAGCAGTAGTTCATTTAAGGCATAATAAGACACAAAAGGTAAGTAGGTAGTGGAGCTTGGCAGGGAAACAACTCCAATGGCGATTTTTCCCCATTACTCTGACAGAAAATACAAAATTGACAAGCCCAGTCCCAAGTCTCTGCGTAGAGAACACCCAGCTAAAGGACTTCCTCAAGCAAAGCCCCAACAAGTGCTTGAGAGCCTGACACTCCCTTTCCCTCTCATCTCTTGATTTGAGCATTTCTCCAGTAGACGGTAGAAAAGATAGGAAGAGACAGGAAGAGTCAGGCAAAGCAGAGAGTAGAGCATAAGCTTTTTCTTGGGGCAGGGACTTAATCTCTTAGATTCTTCTCTAAGAGATAGACCTTGGTACTCCTCCTCCTGTGTTTTAAAAGAAATAGTTGAGGTGTGGAACTGTGAAGCAATTATTTGCACCTGCAGTCCAGAAGATCACTTGGGTTTCCGACCCTAACCTGTGGTTTCCACTCCACTATGCAGACATGCACAAGCTACAAGCTGAAACATCTAGGCTGGCCTATGGTCCTCTGTTGAGTTAGCCAAAATTAGTCTGTACAAAACTTGTTGCTTTGTATAACTGTCAGGTCAGAGGCAGAATCAGAAATAAACCATATATTTTTCTATAACCTGGACAATTGCTATTAACCAGATTGTCTGTCTTCCACACGACTTTCTGTTGCTAGAATAAGATACTGAAAGGGACCTACAAATGAAGGATAAAAAACACCATCCAAGGTAGTACCTATACTTCCATTTAAAATAAATAAAATACTTAAAAAGGCGGGAAATAAGATTTGTCTTTCTGTTAGAGTGATGTCTAAGTTTACAAAAATAAATGGAAGAAAGACTGTCCAGGTTAGAAGCAAGACATAAGCACATTTATTTTTGTTTTGCCATCTTTCAGAGTTTTACCATGGACTGAATATTAAGCTGGCAATTTTTAAAACATATGCTCTTTTTCTCTTCTTAATATGTAATTTCTATTTTAGTTTACCTAAGAATTACATGATTTTGAACCTTTAGGCAGTAGCATTGCTCGGTGGTCATAACAAAGGAAACTTTTACCCCCATCTCTAAGAAAAACAGGGCAGCAAGTCTGAAGCCATGAAAAGATGGAAGGTTAACCTACCTGTCGTGGTTTAACCCCAGATGGTAACCGAATACCACACAGTTGCTCACTCACTCCCCCCCTCTCCAGTGGGGTGGGGAGGAGAATCAGAGAGAAAGGAAAACTCGTGGGTTGAGATAAAAACTGTTCACCAGGACAGCAAAGAAAAATATAATAATATATTAATAATAATAATGATAATATGTAAGGATAATAGAATATATAAAACGAACAATGCACAATTTCTCACCACCCGATGACCAATACAGCCCGTCCTGAGCAGCAGTCAGGGAGCAGGGATATTCCCCAGCAATGATATTGGAACAGCAACTAGAAGGGAAGCTTAAGGGAAGTGGCCCACTGGCCAACCCTCCCTTATACCAGGCATGACATCTCCGGTACAGAATACTCTCTTTGGCCAGTTTGGATCAACTATTCTGGCTCTACCCCTCCCAAGTTTTTGCACCTGCACATTAGCAAAACCTGGGAAACTGCAAAATGTCCTTGGTCATTTAGCAGCAACCAACAACATCAGTGTACTAGCCCCATTCTTCACACACTAAATCCAAACCACAGTAGCTGCTGGAGACAAAACTATCTCTGTCCCAGCCTAAACCAGGACACGACACCCTTTCAGTCCACAGAAGGACTAGGAAGTACTTACGCAGACAAAAGTGGACTAAATGTCCTAACTTACTTGTCCATGAAATAGCTTCTACATGTTATACGACATCATTTTATCTATCACTAATGTGCAGACAGTTTAGTAAAGCAACATGGCATCTAAGTAATAGCCCAGAAGCGCTCTATAAACCAGCTAGTTATAATAGTGAAGGAGAATCTCCTATTGAAAATACAGATTATGTGGTGGTGACTTAACCATGGCAAACAGCCAAATGCCCATCCAGCTGCTCACTTACTCCTCCTCTTAAGCAGGACAGGGGCAGAGAATAGGATAATAAGCTCATGGGACAAGATAAAGACAGAGAGAGTGCTTACAAACTATTATTGTGGGCCTAACAGACTCGCCTTGGGGAAAATTAATTTAGTTTATTGCCTATTAAAATAGATTTGGGTAGTGAGAAACAAGAAGATAAACATTAAAACAACACCTTTCCTCCCCTCTTTCCCACCGTCAACTTCACTCCTTCACTCCTGACTCCTCTGCCCCCCAGCTGAGCAGTGCAGGGAGAATGGGAGGGGTTATAGTCACTACATAATGGTTTCTCTCCGCCGCTCCTTCCTCCTCACACTTTTCACCTGCTCCAGTATGGTCCTCTCCATGGGCCGCAGTCCTTCGGGAAAAAAATCTGCCCCAGCGTGGGGTCCTCCCATGGCTGCAGGAGTATTTGCTCCAGTGCTATGGAGCACCTCTTCTTCCTCCTCCTTCTTCTTCTCTCACCTGGTGTTCCCTCTGATGTTTCTTACTGTTTTTTTTTTTCCCGCCCCCCTTCTCTGTCTGGTGGGGTTTTTGCCCTTTCTTACATACAGTTTCCCACAGACACCCCACCTGTGGTTGATGGACAGAGCACTTTCATGAGCCCCATCGATCACTACAGCAAATACACAATTTCAGTCATATAAAATCACTACAAAAAATATTTGAGTGCTGGATCACATTAAAATCTTGCCAAGAGGTGATGCTATCCTTCTGATTTTCAGTGACGCAGTGCAGAGTTCAGTCCCCCAGCCCTACTGAGCTTTAAACTATAGTGGGACTCCTAAATCCATTGCAGCACTTTTGTAAATTTAGGCCTGAAACTTCTCAGCCAGCTTGCAGATTTCACTGTTTGTTTGTTTTGTTTTGTTTTTCATTCTGGAAAGCTCTGTCAGCTGGAAACAGGCAGACCAAGTAAGGAATTTTGGGGGAGGCAGATCTTCCTCAGACATATGTTTGGTGTAATCAGGAGCAGAACAGGTGAGAAAAACTCAGGGGAAGTACAAACAAAACTAACCTATATAAGGATTTAAAAAGGAGGAGATAGGATTATTTGCAATTAGAATATGAAGCAGCATGGTGAATTAATTTGCTTAAATTTTATATATCTGTATACTAATGCAAAACAGATCAGGACCATATACTAAAGCAAAGCAAATTGGAAAATAAACAGAAGGAGATGAAAGAGTAAATGTGTCATCAAAACTGCTACTTAATGTGCCCAACAGATTAATCCAGATAAAGACATGACCAGAGTATTAATTTTAAAGGGCAGAATTTTTTCATGAAGGACAGAAAGGAGAGAAAAGAGTTTAATTAAAAATCAAAGATGCATATGTACTTTGTGGTTCAAAATATGTAGGGAGACTGACTGAAAACTGTCTGGTTGCTTCAGTGCTGTGATCTATGATAGAAAACAAATCAAGAAGATTTGGTCATTGTGAGAAATTGTCAGAATCGTTTAAAGCACAGAATCTGGGCGATAAGGAAGATTTTAACTGCCCAGATATCAACAAGAAGGGGAATACAGGACAGCCTTGACATTTCTTGTATTTTATTGATAACAATTTTAATATAAAAAGTGAAGAAAGAAACTGTAAGAGAAGTGCTTCAAGACTGAAGTCTGTCCGGTAGTGCAAGAGAGAAAGTGTAGTGCAATCTGCGTGAGAATGAATACAAACTTTTAGGAAGGGGAGAGAAGCATAATAAAGTGAAAAACAATGGACTTCAAGGAAGGATAGTGCAATAAATCAGAAAATTGGTAGAAAATGACCTGTGGGGAATAAATGTAACTTCTTCTACAGTTCTTCATTGCAGCACACAAGGACAAGCTCAGTTCCCCTAGATTCCGCATGACTTCTTCAATCTGAGCTCCGATTCACCTGCCCAGGAAAACTAAGTCAGTCAGTCTGAGTGCTCAGTGATCTATGTCTCCTTCTTAAAAACAATTAATCAAGCCGTCTAATGTATTAGATAAAATATTAATGAGAAGCATTAAAAGAAATGCATGAACATAGAAGGTCTGAGGACAGCTGGTCCTGCTTTGGAGTTGGAGAAGGATGATATTATTTCCTGTGACGCCTTCAAGCTCTACTTGCCATACTTTAAAAATTAGATTCTTGAAGAGAAAGAAAAATGCAGAAGCTATCCTGAAGTAAATGTTCGGCATTAAAAAAAAAAAAAAAAAAGGAAGAAAAGTCTTCATAATGTCCTCCTCAAGTTAAGAATATTGTGGTAGATATCTGACTTCTTATACATAAAGATTCTAAGCTAACGTTTTATAAACATATGCAATATCCATTTCTTACAGTTCTTTTACATTAACCGAACAGATCCATGTTTAGTTCCTTAGTGATCATGCACTTGCATTTATCTTTTAATGCTTTATCATCTATAGAGCTTTACTGAGAATTTGTTTTATCTAAATCCTTTGGAGGCAAAACCTCAGCTATCCTTAATGCTTAGAGGCAATTGCGCAAACATGTGGACCCATGGCTGCTAAGGAGATTACACATGAGAACTGCTTAAAATGCATGATAAAATAATCTGTCATTACACAATAATCCATACATTGTTGCATAGACATTTGACAGTGAAAGGATCTAACCACATTCTTAAAATTAGTCAAATGGCAGAAATAATGACTGAAGATGTGTACAAAAATGAGTCTTTCCAATTTTAGAATTAGCCTCCCAAGCTAACTCACATTGGTTTTGGAACTGGACTTCTCTGCAGATGATTGACTGGTAAGCAGTGATAAATTACTGTCACTAATTTCAGATAAGAAATTATGTTAATGTGTACATTTTCTTAGGCTCCCTTCTATAACCCTCTTAAAGTAAGAACACATACACAGTCAGGCAATTAGTTCTTTCAGAACTTTTGGGGTTTTTTTAACTCTTCATAAGGTCTGCTTATTAAGTAGTAGTCAGCAAGTGAGCCAGTAGATGCTTAGTTAGTCAAAAGAAATCACTGAAGAAAAGAAGTATGGACAATAGTTGGAGAAAGCTCAAGAGCTTTGAGATAAGCAGACGCAGCTGAGGAAAAAGGAGATAATGAGCTCTACGGAAGATTCAAGAAGGTGAAGTTTTATGGTTCCATACTGAAAGCTACATCAGTAAAACCTACATTCCAATTCCATGACTTGTTTTCATGACAAAGCTTATAATGAGAACAGCAAATGGTAAACATGAATCAATTTTCATGGTTAGGAAGAAACAAACTTTCTTTATTCCCTTAGCTTTCATGTTAGTTTCTTGGATGGCATACAGTCACTCAGGAATTGCAACTTAACTCCATGGCCCAGCTTGTGTGAAGCTAAGCACAAGTATTTGCAGGATCCAGGGACAAAATCATATGCAAAATTATTGAAAAAAAAAATGCGAGTATACGTACAGGAATTAGTTTCATAGGTGAGGAGTACATACGGGGTTTTTGAAGAGGGATTTTTTTTTTTTTGAGGAGTTTCTTTTTTCCAGATTGTAGTTTCTGAATTCTAATAAGATTTTAAAAACTGTCACTGGAATATGATTACTATGGATCCTGTTTATTATTTCAAAATCATGTGATTATTTTAAAATATCCTTCATATCAATGAATTTGCAAACCAAAGCAGTAATGAAGTACAAATTACAGAATTAGGTTGGGGTTTTTTTCTTTGCCTATGTGGGGATGATGGATAACCTTATTTCTGTTGACTTTGTTGTTCACTGTGTCTCTTTGAATAAATGCTGAAGACCATAATAAATTCACATCATATTTGCAGAACCTCTGTCTGAGACTGAAGGTCATTTGGATATGGGACTACCAACAATTTCCAGAAAGGCAGTCTCTATCTCTGTTGTCTGGATACCAATTAAACTGAAGTATATCAATTAGTTTATGTAGAATATGGATCCATGCTAATGTGGTACAGACACAAACATCTACTTTATGATGTATGGCTTTATGAAAGGAGTCAGTTCACATCGGAGAAATATTTTTCATACTCAGTTTACACTGTGCTGTTCTTTGGCATGCCACTACATTAACCTTTTAGTCTTATCAGTGAACATTAAAAGCGTTGCATCCATTAATAACAAATAAAACCATTTGTCCTTCACTGTCAAGGAAATAATGTAAGATCACCTTGAATTCATGAAATGACTACCTTCTTACAACTCAGCCATAAGTCTGGATTATTCATTATACATACAGAAATGTACTTGTTTATGAAATCCTAGCATGATATCTGACACTACACTACACTGTGGAAGCCCTTACCTTGCCCTAATTTTAAGAAATAATCCTTTAGGTTGAAATGTCATGGAAATACAACTCAGATCTAAGAAGAAAAGTGCTATAAAAGAATAAGTAATTATGAAATAAAACTTTATTGTAACATACAAAAAATCCCAAACAAACCCAAACATAGCGAGGCAGAAAGTATATTCTCCATCCACATCAGTTACCCTTTAAAAACAAAATCAAGAAAAGACTTTTAAAACATCTCCAGTGCTCACACACTCATCATTCTCAACACGGGGACTTTTCGACTAGGCATGCATTAACTCTTTTTTACTGAATGTTCCTAATTACATGGCATGACAGAGCTGAAATGAAGTAGTTTTTCTAATTTTAGATCGTGTATAGACCCCTAGCAAGACATGCATGTGGGCTGTGTTGTGAAATATGAGAGCATTTCATTGCTTTAGACATAAGAGCTGCAATCAAGATCTTGGCGATCTCAACGCTGTATACACAGTCATGGCATGAGGTTCTGGAAGGTGGGGGATACAACTTAGAAAGATCTATGCATTATGAGTCTTTCTGTGCTTATATTATGTATATAGCACATATCTATCCTAAATCTCTCCATGACTGAATAGGCTTGTGATAGACAAGCCTCAAAACAACAGATCAATAAGCAAATGTACCATTTTTACAAACAGGCAGAAGAAAATAATTCAGAATATGAGAAATGCCTAAATACAATAATAAAAAATCAGTTCTACCTATTAAACCCACCCATGACTTTCCAGTTACTTTAACTTTTCATTCAGCTATTGCAAGGTCCAGAAAGGGAGTTTGAAAGACTTGGTTAGGTATGATTCAGAATAAGCAGCCACAGGTGCTAAACCAGAATCTTTGGTGTAAAAATATAGCAAAGAACTCTATAAATCTCTAATATTTTCAATATTTCCCTTCATTCTGATATTACCATTTTCTAATATATTTTATAGTATATTTCTCATAAAAACAGATTTTAAAAAATTATGCATGTACATACAATCACAAAATTAATAATTTCTATAGGGAGTCAAAAATATGTATAAGATCTTCTAGCCTATTCTTCTCTACCAGATCACTCTCAAAGCATACTACTTTAATGATGTTTCACATTACAGGCAACTCCAAAGACCAGCTAACCTTGCCATAAGGAGCATTTTCTCTTGGGTTTCTACTTCAAATTATTCTGGAGTATATTTTTTTGCCTCTTTTTTTTTTCACTTTGCTCAAAGGGATTTTTGTTTCTGCTGAACATATTTCCTGTAGAAGAGTCTTTCTTCTGGGAAGGAAAGAGAGATAAGGGGAACTTAGGTTTTGGCTGTGTTTTTTTTCTTTTCAGTTTCCTCATATTTGGAAAATGAAAACATGGAAAAAGAAAAGAAAAAAGCAAAAAAAGGGGGGCTGTTTATTCCTCTAACAATAACAGCTTGTCCTCTTCACTGTAGCTCTAGTAAGTACATAAAGCTGCAAACAAAATTAATAAACCTCAAGCAGCTTCAGTCAAGACTGTCTCTAATTGAATTTTTGGCTCAATTGTTGCAGCTGCTGCAGCGGCCCAAGTGAAAAGAGACTATAAAAATTAGGAAAATTGATCACTTACGTGATTGGTTCTGCCCATGCCTATTTGTAGTTCTCTGTCTGTGGGAACAATCAGTGACCCTAGGGGGAACAGTAACACAGAATAATTTGGCGATTAATATATTTAACACATATATTTTGTTATCACACTGAAAGAAGTATTCTAAATCACATGGATAAACCTGATGAGTATCAAAAGGATTGACTCTGCACTGGAGACTTGAAATGCATGTTTCCATACACTGCATGGATGCTTATTCCAGACTGTGCCAGTCTCCGTGCTGGTAGAGGAGTTCAAGCAAGGAGCTGTTACTGAACACAGGACTGTGCCCTGGGAGGTCACTTGCAGAAGATGCTTAACTGAAGTCTGAGCAGTAGACTGAAGTCTGCAGTTTATTCTAGTAGGCCTTCACATCAGGAAAGAGTTGTATTTTTTTAAAAAAGTAATTTCTCCGTTTTTTAAGGAAGGAAAATACAAACTGAAACAGATTAGATTACCTTATTTTAAAGTAAGAAATTAAGTAAATGACTTATAAATCAACCAGACAACATTTTTTTTCCTCTTGGTTATTTGTGCCTGTTGTTTATTTCAGACCAAAATTGGAGGTGGCTCCAGGCTCTCTCAAAACTTTAGTCATTTAATTTCATGTCTAAGCTATTTCTCATGCCTTTACCACCTGAATTTGAGTGGAAGTCTATGTCTTCTGCATTTAAATACATCTCTTTTAGTAGAGATATTCTTGGTAGGAATAAGTAAAAGGCATATGGAGATATCTTTGCACAGAGGTTGATTTTGTTACCCAAACTCAAGCAGATCTCTATAGTGAAACAGTTCCCAGCCAAATATTTAATGTATGTGTGTAGTATTTGTGAAGCATATCTAAGAGTTATCAGGAATGGCTGGCTACAAGAGAGCTTAAATCATCACAAAAGGGCACTGCAGGAGCAGGAGCAGCCCAAATACATTGTATGAGTTGCCATCACTGTCCTAACACACCGACTCTCCTACCAGTTGCCAACTCTACCTTGACCCGAGGGATTCTATACAGTCATCCATTTTATGACAATTTTCCAACTCTCACTTCAGTAGAGCACTGGAGTTTCTTTCAGTCTCAGCTTCTTTAGCTCCTTTCATCATGCCACTATAATATCATACATTGCTACTATTTCTAGAAATTATCATATGGGTTATAAAGAATGGGTTCTTTCCTTCTCTATGATTTTCTTTCACTGAGATTTTTTCACTTGTCAACAAAAAAAAATCAATTATAATTCAGTTAGGGGAAAAATTCACCAAGTGTATAATAAATGGCTTAATAAATAAGCAACAGAAAAATAATTTCATTATTTAAATATATGTACAATAGTAACTAGTTATTAACTTGCACTCTTTTGAAGTAGAAATATACAATTTTGGAAAAGAAGTATTTGCTGGTTGCTTTTTTTTTTTTTTTTTAATTATTACTTTCATCCACATAACAATTTTTTGTTTCATTTATAGTTGAGTAAAAAAGGATATGTACCTAGATTTGTTCTCCATATGTGCAAATTTAGATAAAAGATTAGATTAATAGGTCTGGATGCTTAGAAATACTGGACAGTATTTCGGTACCATAAAATAGGTACTTCATAGCTAATTTCCGTAGAGCATTTTGCTTGGTGGCAATCACAAACTGACAATTGGCTCACTGTATGGCTTTATCTTCTGATGTCAACTTGCTTCAGTTGCAACTGTGAATAGCATATATCTTGAAGATGGGTCTCATGAAGGTAAAACGGCTGTTTCCTAGCATCATGGTGAGGTCAGCAATGAATATATGCATAGACTCCTGAAATGCATTTTAAAGGTATTGTACGAGCAGGAAGCCTCTGTTACATGAATCTCGTTATTGCAGCTTGAATCAAGGAAAAACCACTAAGGAGTTTCTGCAGCACTATCACAGAGGAGAATATTTCAGCATATATTTATAGAACTCAGCATAGACATTTTATTTAGGATTTTAACAGAGCATAACTAAGTTTCATTTTTGGACACTGATTAATGATTCTGAATTTTTTAAAATATATTGTGTCCTATATAATGTTTCAGGCTGCTTTGACCTCAACTGTCTTGCCACAGGGGGCAGTTTATAAATATTCTATGGCAGTCTGTAACAAAATAGATGTGAAAGCATCTGCATAATTTCTGAGACACTGGGCTACCTAGAATAATTTAGGACATTTATTAAAGAAAGCTTCTCCATTTATAGGTGTTCTATAATTCATTTTTCTTCTTATGACAGAGGATTTATTTTATTTATTGAAAACCCAATATGTTCTATAATAAAGGTTCTGTTCAACACTGAAAAATAACACTATGGCAGTGATAGGTCCCTAAGGTCAGCTCTGTTGGATAGACGTAGGTCATTGTTTCTTGTGAAAGAGAATAATTTAGAGACAATTCTGTTTGGTTTTAGTAGTTAAAAATTTTTTCCATGATGAGTGTCTCAGTTTGCAATCTTTTTCCTTCACATGAACTAATGCTTTAAATGTATAAAAAATGCAAAGAGTTTGAAGAAAAAAAAAAACAACCAGCTTTCCAATCTCATAGAAATTGTATTATCTGCTAAAATTCCAGGCAAAACTTTTGGCTGCATTTCCAAAGGACATTGAGTCACTTTCATTGCTTCTGAGTGTAATTGAGGCCCTTCCTCCATTCAGGTACCAGTGAACCCAGTTTTACAGCATAACTTTAAAGCACCTTTAGACAATATATTCGCAGCTACCAGAATCAACAGCATAATTTGTTTGCTTCTGCTTGCCTGTGACACCAATGGTTTTAATTTCTGCTTCACAATCCTCAGAGATCTGGGGCATGGAGGAAGAAAGGAAGGAAGGAAGGAAGGAAGAAAAGAAGGAAGGAAGGAAGGAAGGAAGGAAGGAAGAGCAAGAAAGGGCATTCACGCAGACTTCTGGCAGTTGTTGGAGCTTTTGAAAGTGTTAGTAAAACCTAATGAACAATTTCGTCTCCTACAGCTCACTTCTACTTTGTTCTGTAAGACCCTCAAATCTTTTACAAGATTGAGGGGTTTTTGCTTCTTACATACATTTCCCATAAGGATGTTCTTATATTTTAAAAGGGATTAAAAACAACAACACAGGTTCCAGCTCAAAGGCACATTGTATGTTGAGATCCAATAAGCCTGATGCAGGGCCGTTGCATTTATTTTTCTCTGCATTTCCTTCCTCACTTAAACCCAGTGAACAGTATATCAGTGGTGCTTAATAGTTCTTTGCTTTCCAAGATAAAGACTACAACAGGCCCTATCCTAATTAGATGCCAGGCTTATTTTTTGAAAACAGGAAGAAAAAGCTACATAGCAATTATTAAGCATTAGAAAGTGAACTGTTGGTCTGCCACCTGCATAGCACATTCTGGCAACAAACAGCATCATCAAATATTTTCACATTCCTATACACACAAAAGCAAAGTCATTAACTTAAAGTTAATGTTGCTTGAATTCAATTCCTATCAACGGCCTTGGCAAAAAGCAAGGAAAATCAAAGTGTTAAGCTAGTCTGACTCCAAGCTTTCTGTTATTCTAGGCAACTGAACACTGCAAACAGCAGTAAAAAGGGAAACACTGACTTGTTTTTCCCCATACCTGTATCTCCATGCTTTTGCCAGGTGGACCTTGGTAATATCTGAAGGTCTAGGTTAACATACTATTGATTTACTAAGCAAGGTACAGATAGCTTTCTATGAAAGCAGACAGGTAAGCATCAACATTTTACTTCTAACTCAATAAACTGGAGACAAAGTTAGAACAGGGTGAGAAATTTAACATTTAGCTTACTATGTATAATGAATAAGAAAGATTGGTGAGACTAAGTGCTTAAAGCAATTACATGCAACATTGAAATGGACAGTATAAAAATTAAGTCTTTTTTTGGCTGCCAATTTTCACTGATTGTTTCTGGCCTTTTCTAAGATTAATATTTCCTCCGAACATCCTTTTAAAGGGACAATATGGATAACCACTCCCTGAGCATATACACGAACATCATCCCACTAAGAAAACAAGAATGACCGCATGGGGAGCGCGGGGGGCCGCGCACCCAGGGTGAGACCCGTGAGGAGCCATGCCACAGTGTTCTGTGCCAGAAAACAGGATTGTCATCAAAGAATTCAGCATAAAATGAGAATGACACCACCTTGTAGGCAGAGGTCACTGAGGTTAGGGAACCCAAGCTGCTTCAACACAGGTGGTCACTCACAGATTATAACAACCAACCCTCTACTGCAAGGCTGCTATCGAATTCCATCTGCTTCCAGACTTTTAGAGCTCCTATTCCAACAGTGCAGGTTCTTGCACTAGCATGGGAAGAAGCATTTCCATGTCAAATATGCAAAAACATCTGTGAAAAGAAAAAAAAATAGATATTTACTTGTGCAAACAGTGCAATCTTTTCCTGTGTTTCAGAGAACTATCAATCATCAACTATTAGTGAAGTCTTTAGTTTAAAAATAATAACCCTGAAATCCAAAGAGATGAGCTCAGCAGATGCTGGGTATCTGAACATTCAATAAAACTAAAAAGTTGCAATTTTCATGGCAATAAACATGTATTTTAAATTAATTTCCAATATGCTACTCTTTTAATCTAGAGATATATATCAAAGAATAAAGCTAGCCAATTAATATCTGGGACTGAAGAAATACAAAGAGGCTTCTGAAGGAACTTATACTAGTAGATTTGCTCCACAACATCAGCTGTTTGTACTGGAAGATCTTTTTAAAGATGATAGAGAGGAGAGTATTAGCTGCAGCACCCAAGTTCCGGCAATATATTAAATTTAGAGAAAATTTTCTACAAGAAAATCGATTCAATCAAATTTGGAGCCTGATTCTTTTGACAAACGACAAAAAGGAAAAAAATTATTTATGTTTTACACAGATACATTAATTCTCATTTAATAAAAATCAGTTATTTTGAGTAATTTTAAATTACTTTTTTTCCTGTATAGTCTTTCTCTTCTTTCAAAAATTCTCCAACACTTCTTGAATTAGTTCGACCCAATTTAGTTTTTGACTACACTTTCCATTGTGACAAATGGATTCTGTTTCCAATGACAACCCTTTGCTTTACGTAGGCCTCATGTTAAAAATACTGCTTAGACTTCCAACCTAACATCATATCTTAGGACTTCAATATATATAAAAAGATATCTACTTGCTGAAATATTCAGTCGAGAGGTCGTTTCTTCAGATGATCTGGCTCCTCTAAATCAGATAGGTAAGCTCTTTCAAAAATTTGGGATTCTTAACTGCTGAAGCAAAAACTGTTGACCTAGGTAGTTCTTTCTACTCTACACAGACTTTTAAAGCCTTTAAAACTGGCTTTCCGTATTATACTGAAGAAAATAACCTAAATTTTTTTTGAGAGAATATTAGAATAATCTCAGAAAATAATAAAGACATGGCCTCAGAACAAAATCTGTTCAGGATAAATGTGTTTTTAACCCCGTGATTTTTAATTCTAAGAAAACAAGTGTAAACAGTCAGGATTCTTCATTTTCTGCTCTTGCTTCTATGTGAGAAGGTAAGAATAAATCAGATCCCATTTCATAGTTTATGAGCCTGTCTCCATTTGGTTTAACATGATCTTCAGGCATCCTTTTTTGCCAAGAAGGTTTTTTTGTAAAGGTACTTACACATTCTGACATCCTGCATGTGCCCCCTTTTGGTTACAAAAGTGTTTACTAGTAGTTCTTTCATGTTGAATTTATGGCATACTGGTATGAACAGGTGTGACTGATGTGATAAAGTCTGGAGGTTAAAACGATTTGAAGGCTGCCAAGTAACTGAACTGGCGTTTGTAGCCTAGTTAACTGTCATATCATCTTGCGAGCAGGAATAATGCCATCTAAGCAGATGGTTATAATGCATATTGATGGCCAATGATTATGTACGTACGACAATTGGGGATGTTGAAGATTTCACTCTCTTCAGCCAGGAGGATCAATCCATCCAGTGCTTTCACGCATAATATTAAGAGGGTAAGATTTCCCTTATGCTTCATCTCACAGCTACTCTGGATTAATCTCTTTGCCATTGTGTCCTTTTCCACAGCAGGCTGGCAAGCCAATGCTGTCCACTGACATTCCAGTTAAGCACGCTAGGCAGTAATAAAGCGTGTCTACTATATTCATCAAAAAATATTGGCCTTCCCAGGAGTACTAATTTGAATTACAGAAGTAAGAATGATTCTGAAAGGCAAACAAAATACTGGTTTATTTTAGATTTCCATGAGATGCTCATAAATTTAACAAAAACAGCCTGTTCGCAGAGAACATTCTAATTTAATTTAATTTCAATACAGTGGAATGTCACAAGTGACAACTACAGAAGAAAGTGCCAATAATATAATCAGTCATGTGTTAAAGAAGACCACATTGTAAAGATCAGCTCATCTGATTTTGCTGACAAATCTTGGTGATGTACATGTATATGTGCTTGTATTAATATTATTTTTTGTCTCATAAGTGAGACCAAAGATATGTTATTCAGAAAGATTTGAGAACTAAAGGAAATCTGCAGAAGACAGGGACATCTGAAAAGCAGGCAGAAGAGAGGGTCCAGGAACATGTGGAACGGCTTTTGAGCTCCACAAACCAATATAATTTTTTGTAGAACACAGGAAATTACTTCCTTTGGCAGCTCTTTACAGATGCAAGTATGACTGATGTTCTTGATATTTGAAGAGAAGGGAAGAAATATAAAAGGAAAACAAAATGTGACCAAGAAAGCTATCATACTCCGTGTTATGTTTGCATTCAAGAGCTTGCAAGAATATTAAAGGTGAGACATAAAGAATTAGGAAAAACAGTGCTATGACTTCAAAAAAACCCCCACAATCAAAATGGTAGGCAAAAAAAGAGTGCCATTAATGTCATTGCCTGTAGACTTGATGAGAATACCATTAATATTACTGAGATAAGCATCTAAAGGATCAAAACTAAAGTGCATAGATCTACAATTTGTTAACAGGGGAAAAAAAAGAAGCAAATTTTAGAAGGATGCAATAGGCTTTGCTTACTGTCTGTCTGTCTGCAGTGAGAAAAAGGAAAAGACAAGACAGTATCCTGACTGTTTTGTGTTTTAAAGACAAGAAGAATGATTAAACATCACAGCAAAGAGCAAAGGTAGTCAATAAGGTTTCAGGAAGAAAATTAGACCTGCTTTCACCATGTTGTTTTTCTGGGACTGAGAGAGATACTGAAGACCAATAAAAGGTGAGATTGGACATGAGGAATATGAAAGATTGGTAAATTTAAGATTAATTTGGTTAGAAATGGAGTTTAAATCCATAGAAGCAAGTGGGCTCATTCAGGGAGGACTTGCAGAATGAAAGGAGACAGTAAATAATTGATATAAAGATAAAAAAGAGAACTAGAGAAAGACAGAATAATAAAATTCCACAGAGTACAGGATATGAGTGAGGAAAAACTGGTGATTTTATTGAAAATAGAGAAAATTAGAATTGATTATAGTCTTAGAAGCCTACATGGAAAGAAGCTATTTGAGACACTAACAAGATAAGTTTTGATAACATAAACAAAGAGATAAGTTTGTCTTGATCATTAAACAGTGACTACTTTATAATTACCCAGTAGTATCAGTATTCTCAGAAGATACTTTTCCTCAACTTTTTTGGCTGGATGAATAGTAGCTGTAAAACTGTAACTTAATCTATTTTTAAATTATATATCATGTGGCTAAGTGATGTTTTAATTGCTCTGAAAAAATAGGAAACAATATTACCCAAAAGTAATTGACCTGAACTAAGGAAAAAAAAAAAAAAAAGAAAATTTAAGCAATTGAAACAAGAGAGATATTTGTAGTGAGTAAGGGACAAGTGGACTGCCCTTAACCTGCCTAAGGTGCAATTAAACTTATCCTAAGGGAAAGGTCTAAAATACATCTGATGGAACAAGGTAAGAAGTGCCAACATTTCTCTGTTGACTAGACCAGATGGCCAAAATCTGTCCTGGGTCTAGGAGTTTATGTAGATTTGTAAAATTAAGTTAGAAGAATTTCCCTATAACTATTTACAGATCTTTTATTCTTCCCCAGAAAGCAAATAAACAAAATATGGGTTCAAAAACTTAAGGAATTAAAATTTCAAATGCATCCTAGGGACAAATAACCTGTTCTACATTGTTGATCTAAATTTGCCACAAGGACATCAGAACAAAACAGCTTTTCTTTTCCTTTTTTTCCCCCATATCGATTTAAGTAACTGATTTTATGCATCCCGATGTGAAAAATCACTTATATTCAGTTTGCTTAATTTGCAAACGTGGCTATATTTAAGCAAAATGGATTTCTCTGACAACCGATGTGAGGAACTTAAATAAGAACTTTCAATAGAATATTTGAAGGGTAAAATACCATTACTGTGTAGAGTCATAATGTTCAGCACCAGTCGCATACAGTGATCAACACAGATGACTTCAATAGGTAGTCACACTGAAAAGATGAAGTTTTGTGCTCACTTTGTAGCAAGAGATTGGAACACTCAGACTTGAAAGGCAAGAGTGTGTAGCTTTTCCTTACATCCTTTTTATTTTCTGTTTTTAAAAACTTACTTGATACTGTCTCTGGAACTGGACAATAATTTTATTCAATTGCAGTATAATGGGTCAATCTGTCAAACAGTGGAAGTACATACTTCAGAAGATAAAAAATAATAATCCAAAGAAAAATAACAACAGATGATTGAACTAAGAATAATATAGATATGATATAGAAATATAAGAAAAAAGTATAAAGCATACAGGTCACATACTGAGTTATCAAATAGGGCTGAAAAGCCATAGAACAATAAAGAGAATACTAGAATAGCAAATATATAGATGTTGGCTGCTTTTGGTTTTTTTTTTTTTGGTTTTTTTTTTTTTTTTTAAATAAAGAAAGCAAATCCTAGAAGAGATTTAATTTTGTTCATGTTCAACTTTCCAGAAAATTTCCCATCATTACAATGATACTGGTGTCTCCGTAGATGACTTTTATTAGTCATCACTAGTGTTCTTACTTTTGAGCAGGCTAGTTTGCTAGTTTTGACTTGATAATCACAGGATATCACAGAAAAACAATGGAAAATGGAAGTCACATATGAGGAGATTTCCCAAGAAATATTAAGGGAAACATACAGCAAAGCCTTGTTTACACATGAACTTTTTACCAAAAGCACAGACAACTCAGCTGGTCTACAAGATTTGAAATTGCAGAATGTAATTCCTGCCAGCATTTCCCCCTTACTCAAAGTAACAAACAAATATTCTTTTTGTTTTTTTCTTTAGAATGAAAACCTATGGTTTTTCTACTACTGCATAATCAAGCACGAAAGGAACCTACTGTTTGAAATTTTCACATATTTTCACATAATTTGTTCTACAATACCGGCTTTGAATCTTTCATATCTTCAACAATCTAGTAAATTCAACGATGGTAAGAATTAGCCTTTGAAATTTAAACACTGAATTTATTAAAGTCTTCAGAATGGAGAATTCTTAAAATAAGGGAACAAATCCTAAGCGATTCTGAGAAATGACACACTTCGTATTTTATATACAGAAAAAAAGTTCCCTTTTTCATCTCTGTCTCTGCCTTATGTGAGTAGGTTGGTCTGAGACACCAGCTCCATTAAAGCACTCTTCCAAGGCCATAGTCATAAAACCATGACAGTGGAATATATGCCCTCTTTCATATTCATGCTAGATTACTTTCCTTCCACATCCTCATTCCACTTCCAGAATTGATAGTCTCATTTCTTTGACATGGTATGGTATTACCAGGGGTGTAGAGATGTGGGATATGGAATATGGAGAAGAACTTTTCCTTTGTTTTTGCTCCTAGACTCTGCATTGTTTAAATTCATTTTTAAACTGCGCAAAATAGGTCTGCATAAAAAGACATAGTAGATATCAGCCCTATGTAGACTCAAAAAAAATATGAAGTGGAGGAGTTAAGGCTTGTAAATTTACAAGTAACAGCAAAGTAAAGTGAAGAATATCTTGTCTTTCTCACGTTCATGTCATATTTTAAGAAGACAGACATCCTAGATTATTCTGAGAAAGTGAAGCCCCACAGAGCACATTCTGATCAGAGTTCTGTTTTAAACCCAAATAAAACTCCCAAATAATATACTTAAATCCTTGCCTCACAGCATCGATTTCTTTACTTGTGGGAGAAGAGGAAGAAGAATTGGTTGAAGGGTGCTTTCTTTAACTGTATGTTTGTAGTCACTTGATGTCACTATCAGGTCTAAAATAACTCATGCTCAGGAAGGCATCTCTGACTCATGTAATTGCAGTTCCAGGACATTTTGATTCTCCTGTAGATGTAACACAGTAATATTTTTCTGACCATATCTACTGTACTGGGGGGGGGTGGTGGGGAATGAGGTGAGAGAGAGACAGTGCAGGGTTCTTTCTTGATCTCAGTGAGAAAGGCCTGAAAACAAATGGCTTAATAAAATAGCTAGTTTAATAAGACAGAATAAGAGGAATGCAGATAGTAAATATTTATCTTCAGATGCTAGGGACCTCACATTCACGCAGCATCAGATGGAGCCCAGATGGATTTTTCCCATGATGCAAGGCACAGATCCTGTCCGTGGAGAGAGGTTCCTCCTTTTTGTTCATTCGAGCTGTTATATACAATTTCTTTAAAAAGCACAACTCTATTCAAAAAGGATGTTTCCATAAGAACTTTTTGCTGCAACTCCATGCACAAGTGGAAGCTGCCTGCAGGTTTCTCTGGGATGGTGAGTTGGCTGAGTTTATCCTGTGGCCAAGGAGACTGTGCAAGCACGGCGCAGCCTGAAGGCCACGCTGTACGTGCAGCACAGCACAGCCTGAAGACCACACTGTACATGCAGCACTGTGCAGCCTGAAGACCACGCTGTACGTGCAGCATGGCGCAGCCTGAAGACTACACTGTACGTGCAGCACGGCGCAGCACACCACGCGCCTGCACCTACTCAGGTTAACTGTTGTGTGGGTCACTGACTCCTTGATGTACAGTGGTCTCCTGATGAGGACCACTACATTCCAGCCCTCCATCCACATACAGTTTACCTTTCCTTAAGATACAATAAACCAAAAGGCTCGAAAGAGCAGGCATGACCTGTTCAAGATCACTAACTCCTCAAATACGACGTGTTTTGCAAGGCTCCTAATGCAGCATAGTACACCACCGTACAATTAATGTAGATAGAAATAAGTACTATTCTAAGATACATAGATGTGTATAATACACACACACATAAATTCTCCTAATATACAATAGAAAATATAGCAAAGAAAAAGGTGCAATCATTTAAAAAAAATTAACATCTGTAAAGATCTAATCATTCTTCCAAAGTTTCTGATCATACCCTCCCAACTTCAGCAGCAGATACGTTTGTTTTTAACTGTCTGTGAGTTGTGAGCATATTGTGAAGGATCTCTAGTAAGATAACTTTCTATGCATTCCTCTGTTTCTCACTAGTATGGCTTGAGAGTGTTTTTAATTGAAAATGTTATCCTCCCACAAATTTCTGATATGGATACTATCAGACTAAGTCAGTAGTAACAAAAATGATACAAGCATCTCAAGGTCAGACCATGCAGAGGACAGGGTAAGAAGAGGCGAGGTTCAATCTGTTTTGAACAGTTGTTTATCCACCGATATCTGAGAGAACAGTTTTACACTAGCAGCTAAAACAATACCTATAGGTCAAAACTTCCCTGGCAGAAGGAGAGGTCTTGCGAATCATTTACACGGAGTCTCCTGAGTATAAGGTATATAATAAAAGCAAGCTGTTTCTGTCAGAGTACAGAGCACCATGTGAGAGCTGCTCTGTAACTAAAGACAGAAGCTTGGATATACTCATATTCAAATAAATGTCTGAGGTAAGGAGAAACTATATTATTCTAACTGATTTTCCTCATTGATAAGACCTGTAAGATCTGCTGCTGCTTTTCCTTTTTAGAATCATAGAATCATAAAACGGTTTGGGTTGGAAGGGACCTTAAAGATCACCAAGTTAGAATCATAGAATCGTTTAGGTTGGAAGAGACTTTTAAGATCATCGAGTCCAACCGTTAACCTAACACTGCCAATTCCACCACTAAACCATGTCCCTGAGCACCACATCTACACGCCTTTTAAATACCTCCAGGGATGGTGACTTCACCACTCCCCTGGGCAGCCTGTTTCAGTGCCTGATAACCCTTTCAGTGAAGAAATTTTTCCTAATATCCAATCTAAACCTCCCCTGGCGCAATTTGAGGCCATTTCCTCTTGTCCTATCACTTGCTACTTGGGAGAAGAGACAGACACCCACCTCGCTACAACCTCCTTTCAGGGAGTTGTAGAGAGCAATAAGGTCTCCTCTCAGCCTCCTTTTCTCCAGCCTAAACATCCCCAGTTCCCTCAGCCGCTCCTCATAGGACTTGTGCTCTAGACTCCTCACTAGTCTTCTTCCGCTTCTTCTTCCTAAGTAACAGGCGATAGGACAAGAGGAAATGGCCTCAAGTTGCACCAGGGGAGGTTTAGATTGGATATTAGGAAAAAATTCTTCACCAAAAGGGTTGTCAAGCACTGGAACAGGCTGCCCAGGGAAGTAGTGGAGTCGCCATCCCTGGAAGTATTTAAAAGATGTGTAGATGTGGCACTTAGGGATATGATTTAGTGGTGGACTTGGCAGTGATAGTTTGATGGTTGGGCTCGATGATCTTGGAGGTCTCTTCCAACCAAAACGATTCTATGATTCTATGATTCTAAGGTGAGGTGATACTAGAACACTTAATTCTAAAAAAGAAAAACATGGTCTTTCCTCAGATGAAACAAGAACAGTTAAGCTTTTCCTCATTTCAGGTATTAGTTATTAAAATTCAGAAGAATTCTTGCTTCCAAAGCTGCTTAAGTTTTGAGCTTGCATTTATCTTCTTGCAATCTGGGCCATTTTTTCCTTTGACATATTTACACATTTTTCATGACAAGTAAATAATATTTATATTTATTTAGCACTGAAGCAATTAAGTGATGCGTGCCGATAAATACTAAAAGAATATTTATCAAAAGAGGAATGAAAGTTAGTAGGTTTGGGTTTGTGTCAGCACAAATTATTTATTCTGTTTACAATAAATATTTTTGTCACAGTCACCCGGGAAATCAGGCCCAGCCACACATCGATAGTCTGAACAGCAGTTCTAAGGAGGAAAAAACTCTTTCTGTCTTTCTCTGATTAATACTCGCCAAACAGAAAATAGACCATTTTGGACAATATTAAAATCTTTCTTTGGAAAATTTAAATATGTGTAGATACTACTTTGCCCTTTAGAAAAATTTTTTAATAATTCTAGTTTACATCTTAAGGAAGGTAGGTCTTGCTTCTCTTACAAATCAGACTAAACATCATTCCTCATATGAAGATGACGGATGATCAGACACAGAAATGGATTTAACACTTACTTATTTTTCTTAAAGTGTGAATTGGCAGATATCAGTTGTAATTTGTGACTGGCCTTTACTAAATGCTGTAGATTTCTATAACAACTTTTCTTTAATTAGGTTTTGAAGTTTTCATATCAACTGATATGAAGACATTGCTGATTTTTACCAGAGTAACTAACTCTGATTTAAGTATGTTAGGAGTAGTGACAAAGTACATGACGCAAGTAAATCAGTCACGAATCCTTAATACACAAAGCCACCATGACATTCCATTGAGACATAAGGAACAATTAGAAGAGACTTACTTGATATAAAGATTTGATTTGCCAAATAAGTGCCATAACTGCTATTTAGTGAGCAGATAACATTAAAATATTTTTCTAAACTTTCTTTTGGGGAAAAATACCTACCAAACAAAACAACTCCTTCTTTGGTTTTCACAAATCCAAGAGGAAAGACTTCAACTTTGCTGCATGGGAGGACAAATGCAGCTGATCTCTACTGTGCTTTCAGGTTTTCACTCCATTAATTTGCTGTTTCAGGAGTGTGGTAACATTTAGAAACCTTTTTCTTTTCTTTTTAATTGAAATGCAAAGTACTATCTTATGTACTCTTAATAGGATTAAAGGGTTCATCATTCCCTCCTGCCTAGCTGGGTAATTGTACAGATGTACGTTAATTAGCTGCGTGTCAGTGTTTGTGTCTTCCGCAGGTTCTGCTGTGTTTACTTGGCTGGGTTATCTGTGTTTTGAGGTTTGAGGGGGGGAACTGGTTCACATGAAGTGTTCAGTTTTTACTGTAAGCCTTAGAAGTTACAAAAATTTTTAAAAGTATGTTACTTAAGCTTCCAATCATTTTCCTCAAATCAATAATTCCATTCAAGTAAGGAAACAAGGCTTTATACAATGTAAAGGTATGTTTTTACACATGTGAATAGAGAGATAAATGACTATTTGTAGTTTCATTGTTGTAGCTATGATGGTGTAAGAATGTTAATCTGTTAAAGCAGATCACTTTCCCATTTTGGGGGCTTTCTTTTTATATATACCAACCTTAATGACTTAAGTTTGATCAACGGCAACTAAAAAGATAAATATAAGAATGGCCATAATCTCACAACACATCCTTTCTTTAAAAGTAGCCATAAACAGGTATAAAGGGAAGACTAAGAAGAGACTGAGCATACGCCATACTTTCCCTTAGTATTTCTAGGCTCCATATAGTTTCAGCTTAAAGGAGGTCCTGAGCTAGGCTTGTTTCAGTTAGCACTGAAATTTAAATTTCAGTGACAACTCAGGATCAGGTTTCAGAATCAAACCCAAACCCAAATACTTATTTATACACACTTCCCATTTTTTCCTAAAGTTGCTGTTTTGGATGCCTTATTTTGTATGACCATTTAAAATGGGGGCTGATGACAGAAGGTGCAAAGCAACATGGCCACATTTCTGAAAACAATCTGGTAACTCTCTATAAATAAAAATAAGCATATTCTTACTTATCTTTATATTCAGGAATAGGTCACAGATGGAGTGCTTAGAGTTCATCTCTTGGGGGAATTCATTACTTACTCATCAAAACAACACAATTTTTACCTAGAATTTTAAGGCGAATCTCTACTAGTTTATATGATTGTTGTGTTTGATAATACCGGAGGATTTGGTGAGAAAGAAAGAAATTAAGCATTGGAAGTTATTCTGTATTAGCTTTAGAAATCTGTATTTCAGAAAGCATCCCTCAAAAGACTGGAATTAGTGGGGATCAAATACTACTTGAAAACATACTCCCCACTTGTGCTTTTTTCTATTTGTTTTCCCCATTTTCATTATCTGCTTTCTACTTCTGCTTTTCCCCAAGGTTTTTATTATTTTATTTCTACTCCATTCAGCTCACTCCCATCTATAATCAGTGCTCAACATTTCTGCTCACTTTACTACTCCTGTACAGGCTGAGTTATGTGTTTCACTTTACCCATGGTGAGCAACCCCCTTTGAAGACAATGCTCATAAAATTAAGCATCGGTTTAGATCCCTGAAGGCCTTGTGAGATTACAAGATCTAGCCTGTCCTTGGTAGGAGATTAGTATCTGTTCAGTCTAATCCTGGACCTTCAGGAAGGGGTCTTTCATGAATGGTAGATCTACAATTGGGAATATTTTTGTCCTAATGAGGAATTATTTTTGTAAGGATATATCCTTCCAAGTAACTCAAGAAAAAATAATACAAAACCACATACAAAGAGGATGATTTAAACTACATTAATTAATGCATGACACGAATTCAGAATGAAAGTGTTCTTTACGTAGTGTAGTTTAATTAATTCAGGAATGAACAATGATACTAGCATTAAAGCATGTCTCCATGAAGAGGTATAGAGAAGTCTGAGTTATTCCAACCCTACTCCAGGCTCACGTGAGTCACTACTGCTAGAAACAGTCACTGCTGGTCAGGCAGTTGGACTAGATGATCGTTGTAGGTCCCTTCCAACTGAAATAGTCTATTCTAAACTGCATAGTCACATTGGTGTGATATTACGTCTGAGTCTTTTTGTATCTGTCCCATCTCTGACCAATTCAACATGTAGAGAAAAGAACTTAAAATATTCTAAAAAGTTAAGAATAGTGAAGGTCTTCCAATGGGGTGAGTATATATGGCATTTATAGTCATGCTGTCAAAAAAGAAAGAGAATTATAAATAAAGTGCAGGAAAAACAATAAACAGCATTAAGGTGTTGCAATCTAATAGTAGTACTCACTCAAATGGTATCTATAGCTTTACTTAATATGAATAACAGCTTGTAGAAACAGGCCAATTTCAGTATGTAGTACTGAAATGACACAGAGCTGAAAAGAAAAATTCATAAGCAGGGGGACTTCTATTTGCCCAAAACCTAAAATATTTCTTAAAAAGCATAAGTAGGACCACTAAGGACTATTCATAACAACAAGATCAGGATTTCTCACTGAAAATTTAAAAAAGTCTTATTCTTCATTAGTATACGTGAAAAAAGCAACTAAAATAGGGGAAGAAGAGCGGCTGAAAGGTGCTGATTTGTTTTGTTACAAGTGCTAACCTCATCAAAATGGTGGTCTGACCAGAGGAAAGCAGTCGCTTTCAGTTATTCTGTCTCACAGCTGTATTGAGGAGAGAGAAATGTCATCAAAACACTTTTCTTTGGCAGAGAGATTCTGTGGTATAGAGACACACGGGGTGTGCAGCGTAGCTTCAGTTTCCCCGCTGTAAGCCAGGACGTACACGAGAAGACTGAAGAGCAGATGAGGACGGAGCAGTAGCGCTGCGGAGCTCAGCCCAGGAAGCCAGTTTGCCCTGGTTGTTTTTGCAGCCTACAGCAAACCTGTGTTGTACGACTACATAGTTACCTCTACACAAGCTAGCTTAAAGCTTGTACACGTGTATGTGCTGCAGCCATAGTACGTAGAAAGCAGGCTTTACACTTAAATGAGATAATTACCGGGGAAAGACCAGTTTGCTGTGGTCTTTTTGTCTGCGTATGCTGCCTGGAGATTAAAATCACACATACATATATTCATATAGCTTAGTATATTTAGTAATCCTTTTTTTAGAAATACATGAATACCAAAGTAAATGTATTCAAATATTTAAAGAAGGAATTGATTTGAGTCAAGATTAACGGAGTTTCCCTTTCACTCTCTACGTTAAGGTCTGAATTGACTTTTGAAGGAATGGTTCTTACTCCATGTCCTGAACAAGAAAAGATGACCTTTGGAAAAGACAGACAGTATATACTGCGGCATTACATGATAAATGGTATGATGCATGGGTCGGGGCCATTAAGGCCTGCTAGTGCCCTCAGGGCTCTGACAGCATGATGTATCAGTGAATTTCCCATGTGCTTACTTTACTGTGCCAGCTTAGTGCTAAAAGAAAGTTGGATGGTTTAAAAATAGTATTTTCAATTACTCACCTGTTCCTTACAGTTACAGTCCTAATCCTGTTTAATTTGTGTAGTTTACTAACTATATCTCTGAGCTGTTTTTCTAATCCAAACATTAGATTTCTCATATGTACAGTGGCAGACATGCAGGTCTCAACAGGATCAAAGCCCATGGCTAATTCAGGAAATATAGATACCTTGGAAGGAGATCTCTTATTTTGGTTTATTCCCTGCATCTTCTTTGACAAAAAATGCTTTCCCCTTGAAGTCTACAAACAAAAGTGCTTAATGAGTGTATACAAATACGTCTATTATTTGCATTAATTTGTTATATTAAATGTTCGAATTGGATTCCTATCTCTCTCTAACATTCTGGTTTTCTGAATTGCTAGTGTCTTTTCAGTCTTTCCCTCTCTTACCTGTCTGTGGTGTTCCTAGATAGGCTGACATGAGTTTTATTTAAGATAAATGGATGGAGGTTTAACCCTTCTTTCCAGAGGGAAGTCTCAGTATCTATTTTAAAAATTAAACAGTGGCTAAAGAAAGTAAAATTGGAAAAGTACAACATTTCATTCAGCTTAATGTTATCTCTTTATAAAATTCAACTTTTATTGTCAAAATATGATCCCAAAGAGAATGCATGCGACAGAGAAAGGATTTAAAAAAAAAAAAAAAACAAAACAAACAAACAACAACAAAAATAAAAACGTTATCATTGAAACACTAATGTCTGAATTTGCAAGTGACCACTTCTGAGTATATTGCCATGCGTATGCTGATTCTATTATATGTACGTAACAATAACATAGTTTAATTCACACACACATTCTTCTGCAAACATGTGTCCATTCATACCAGAAATGACACAAATCAATGCCAAAAAGTTCAGTACTTGCATCTTCAGTGTTTAGATTCACATGAAGAATCACTTTATTATCCTCTATTCCCTCAAATTGTCAATCCCCACAGATTGTAAATTAAACTTCTACATGTATAAATTAGATTATGCTCAAGCCTCTTCAATTCTTTTACCAGTGCTTTATGTCACAATAAAAAGTGACAACACAGTTCATGGCAAAAAATGGTAAAGAAAATTCTTTTCATTCTATTTGACAGAAAAAATCCTGAAATAAGAGAGGAGCAGAGGTAGCCACAAGAACCATGTTGCCTCCTCACAGAATAACAGTACAGAAGCAAGTTTGAAATGCACTTTGTTTTTTACACTACTGGATTTTTTTGCAACATTTTCTAAAGTTCCCAGTGTTAAAGTATTCACACTTGGAGACTGCAATACAAACATATAACCTTGCAACATACAGCCTTGTAATAAATAGAAAATAAGAAAGAAAAAAGGAATAGGTCTAAAACCATAAGACCCTGATGAGAGGCAAAGAAGAAGGGAGAAAAGAAGAAAAGGTAGATCTAACAGAAATGTGCTATTTTTCAAGGCAAGGAGTGTAGTATGAATAGCATCATGCCCCAAAAATAAAGAAAAAAGATAGACAAATGAAAAATAAACCTATGTGGTTGATTTAACTTGAATGATTTGTCAATAAAAGAAGTAGGAAAAGGACAGAAACAATGTATTAAACAAGCAAGCTAGACACAAAAGCTGGAACCAATGAAATTGGCTTCTAATTTGCTTTATCATGTCTGAAGAAATAACACATGATCTAAAGGAAATTACTTATTTCGTAGCAAACCAAATCATAGCAGACATTGGTATGAATTTGTTTCATCCAGTCCAATGTTTTAACTTGACCTGTTTTGTACAGAAGCTAAATATATTTATCTTCTCCAGAATAATAATAGATCACTTTCTTAGTAGTCATATAAAAGTTTTTAATTCTATAAAATTATAATTTTAACAATAATTTGTGCCTAATAAATTAATAGATCAATAATGCTTACTTTAATAATTCTTTGTTGATTATCAATTTTTAATGTCTTGATTTTTAGTTTTACTAAGGATCTTCTTGTTCTACAGGTGAGAAAGAGTTACTAGGAGTAGGCAAATGAAATTCACTATACTCTTCTGAGCACCAGCCATTTGCCATCTCATTCTTTCATGGCATTAATTTTTTTCAAAAAAACTAAATAACTTTGTCAGTGTATTTTCCATGCTTCCCACACACACTCCCCAATGTTAATTGCCTGCATCAGTGCCAATTCTATTTGTTTTGAAAAGGGTCATTGAGAATTCAGATAACATTATGTAATAAAAGATTTTCTGGTTTTTTTTCTGTAATAGTATAACAATATTTCCTTCTTCTTCTTCTCTGAACAGAAACTAGCACTTCACTCTTTGATCATGAACAGCCTACTGAATTAAGAACGATCCTGTTTTTATTGAAAACCCTATTATGTCACTGAGTGCTCTTTCCTGAGCAGTTACTCTTAATTTACAATTTAATATGTTGTATGAGTTGTTGAAATTGTCTTGCAGTGTGGATTACCTTGTACTTGACTAGTACTGAATTTCATCTGCCTTTATGTTGACAAATAATAAGTAATGCAAGTAAATATGTCTCAGAGTACACAAAGGAAAGATTTACAGTGTAAGAATATGCTATGAGTACAGCCACTTTTCTGGTAATAAGCATACTCTAAAGACTACTTTACAAGTGTTTGCATCTACTGAGCTGTAAATGCATTGTAGCAAAACTGTAATCCTTTAAAATTATTATTGGTCACATAAGTGAAAATTCATTGGAACTGTAAGACAAGCAAAGTAAACAACCGTTTGTAAGAATGAACTATCTGACTGAAATCATAAAACTCTTCTGTTTTCCTAGAATCAATGGTATTTTCTTATTCAGAAATTCTAGATTATATAAGTAATAGCAATACACGCATGTGCACAAACATCTGTAAGTATAGAATGCATGAGATTCATATACACCCCTAGAGATGTATCTAGACATATGTTGTTGGGAAAGGTAGAATTAGGATGAATAACACCTGAGACATCTGGCCAGAACCTCTTTATCCATTTGTAGAGAAGTGTAATTATTGTAGACAAAATCGCATATGAGCTGTACTATCTATTTGCTGTACTGTTTTAGAAGCTTATAAAACTGATGTACTTTTTTTTTTCAGATGAAGAGAAAAAGCAATTTTTGCCTTTACAGCTAAAATGATAAATATTCTTAACAGATGGAGAATACTTTAATAGCAAATAATAGCAATTTGTTTTGAGCATCTGAGGTTCCATGGAAATACAGTTAGTGGGCTTAAAACATGCAAGTTTAATGATAAGGTTCTAAAAGTCAAGGGTTGTTTTCATGTTTATGTCTATGTTGCAAACAGATGTTAAACTCCTCCCAAATGGAAATAACTATTAATCATCAATAAAATCTTACAGAACGTATATTTTCTAGTCCAAAAGTAATGGTAAAGTGTCATGTAATTTAAGCCAGTACTGAATAGCATAACATACCTTTGCTTATCCCATTTACTTGATATATTTATGAATCTATATCTTAGTCATCTATACAACTTAGAAAGAGATTAAATATGTCTTTTTCTATTAGGAACAGTAACTCATTGAAAACTATTTAGAAATAAAATTATACTTACTCAATACAGGCTCAATCGTAACAAGTAAGAAAATTGGCCACAAACACCAACTATGTTTAGTCTAAACTAGACTAGACTAGTTCAGTTGAAAGGGACCTACAACGACCATCTAGTCCAACTGCTTGATCACTTCAGGGATGACCAAAAGTTAGAGCGTATTATTAAGGGTATTGTTCAAATGCCTCTTAAACACTGGCAGGCTTGGGCCATCGACGACCTCTCTAGGAAGCCTGTTCCAGGTTGCAATTATTTCCTCTACAGTTCACAGTATTTCTTTAAGATATTAAATATAGTAATAGTCTTCCTCATATGGAATCACATCCTTATTTACAATATGTTAGAATGTAATGCTCAATAGCTTGCAAAATATAATTAAGAAGTACATTTTCTTCAAATACATGGATCTGCATTTTATTTTAATTCGTGTGCCTTTCTGAAAAATGTGGATACATATATAATGAAGCTGTTTGAAAAATTATGGTGTATATTTTTTTTACTTTATTATTTCTAAACAATGACCTGTCTCCTTCTAATTACCTACTTTGAATATATAGTAAGAATCTTTAAGCTATATTCTAGTGTTATAACAGAAAAATTATTGAAGATGTTGAACATGAATGTCCGTTATGTGTCATCTCTGTTCACTCACAGGATCACACTAGGGTGTCTTAAGAAACATCCTATTCAAAGGGAGCCTTGTCTATGAGCAAAAAAGTTAACCATGACACATCTAAGTTATAATTTACTACATAACTATGATGGCATTATGATGACTTTCCTGAATCAAAAATGTGTGTTTTCAAATTATACAGGTTTGACTTCTCATTCTTCCATTTGATGAAAACTATTGTGTGTTTGCTTGTTTTCTTGAGGTCTGCTATGGAAGCTCCAGCCCATTAATTCTGATCAGCCAGAGCTAGATCTAAAGACCAGATCTTCAAATGATAATAATAAAAATACCTCAAGGAATGTAAATCATTAATTATTGGATTTTTTTCCTCTACCAAAACATCTTTTGCTCTCTACAACTACCTGAAAGGAGGTTGTAGAGAGATGCGGGTCAGTCTCTTCTCCCTAGTAACAGAACAAGAGGAGATGGCCTTAAGTTGCGCCAGGGGAGGTTCAGGTTGGATATCTGTAAAAATTTCTTCACCGAAAGGGTTGTTGGGCATTGGAACAGGCTGCCCAGGGAGGTGGTGGAGTCACCATCCCTGGAGGTATTCAAAGGACGTTTGGATGAGGCCCTAAGGGATATGATTTAGTGGGGGACTTGGTAATGCTAGGTTAATGGTTGGACCCGATGATCTTGGAGGTCTCTTCCAACCAGAACAATTCTATGATTCTGTGATTCTATCTCTGAGAATGATCTCGTAATTATTTCTCAAACCTTATACCATGCATTTCCCCCTCAAGCTCTATCTACAGTTAGATACAACTTTTGAAGCTTCAGTCAGAGCTAAAGTGTATACAATAATGAGTCCCAGAGTTAATTCTTTAGTTAAACAAGCAACTTAGAGGTGAAAATTATAGAACATTAGACCTACACCACCTCAGGCATTATTTGGTTTCACAACTTACTGCAGCTTTCTGGTTAAAACAGTCAAACTGCGACAGAAGGAATCTATCATCAAATACAACTACATATAGAGAGACTGATGAATACAGAAGTCCCTACATGATCAACATGTTGATCTGAATGTTTTAAGGACTAAAATTATTTTTAAAAGCTGAACTGTTGTTCCAAGACAAGAAAATAAAATATTATATATTTCTATACATTTCTAATATATAGACAGATATTTCCAAGGGAAGTATGGAGGCTTCAGTGACTAACTTGGGCTGAAAAGTTTGGGGTGTGATGTTATGGTACATGGGATAATTTCAGCTTTACAACAAAAGGACATGTGCGGAGATTTTTTAAAAATTACATTTCTGGAATGCAAAAGCTGACTGTAAATTTTTTTGAATCAAGGTCTCAGTATTTTATTTATTTTTTTCCCCAAGCATTTTTAATGAAGCAATACGCTTTGATAACAGAAAGTGGATATAGAAGTAACAATTGTCACTAGTTATTAACTCAGTATTGAGGAATTTGCCCTCTATTCTTTGTCTGAATGATACCTGGAACAACTGAAGAACCTCGTTTAGCACACACATTGTAGAATTTTTCTTTAGACTGTATGAATATCTTGCAGACCTAGTGTAAGGGACATAGTGCAACAATTCTGCATGCATCAGAAAGAGGCCTGGATTGTTCTCTTAAATTAACAGAGAAGACTAAGAAACTACAGAGAGGTGGTGGGGGTGGTGAAGGTAAGCCAAAAGATGAGACAGTGCAACTAACAGTTTGAATTGAGGGAACGTTCCTTCTCCACAGTCTACCTGGTGATTCTTACATGTCCCATGAGAACCATAGAATCATCTAGAATAGTTTGGGTTGGAAGGGACCTTTAAAGGCCATCTAGTCCAACCACCCCGGGAAGAGCAGGGACATCCTCAACTAGATCAGGTTGCCCAGAGCCCCATCCAGCCTGACCTTGAATGTTTCCAGGGATGGGTCATCTACCACCTCTCTGGGCAACCTGTGCCAGTGCTTCACCACCGTCATTGTGAAAAACTTCTTCCTTGTATCTAGTCTAAAGCTCCACTCCTTTAGTTTAAAACCATTACCCCTTGTCCTATCACAACAGGCTCTGCTAAAAAGTTTTTCCCCATGTTTCTTACAGGCCCCCTTTAAGTACTGAAAAGCCACAATAAGGTCTCCCTGGAGCCTTCTCTTCTCCAGGCTGAACAACCCCAACTCTCTCAGCCTGTCTTCATAAGAGAGGTACTCCAGAATAACAAGGTTCTCACAAGCTGAGCACCTAGAAGAGTTACATCCTGTAGCTGTGTCAAATTTTCAGTGCCTCAGAGGATGATGAGTGCTCTCGCACCCTCCTTCCTCTTGAAGTTATATTATATATCAAGGAGGAAGCAAAAATTTCCTGAAGCGTAGAACTGGTGTAATACAGGTATGGTGCAAACAATCATGATTAACAAGCATAGATAGATAAAAGGTTTTTTGTTAATTGCAAGGTCACAGTCAAATGGATCATGGTACTGGGAAATTCAGTAAATAACTTCTTTATTAAAATTATCCTTCTTTGCTGTGTGTATATACAAGTGTATTTTACTGGTGTTCGAGAGAATCTGATTACCACATGGAATGACATTCACCAACAGTTTCTATAGCCACAAAGAACAACTTAGTGCAATGTCATTCTTTCTCTAAATCACCATTAATTCAGAAAATCCTATTAATTTTTCCCGCTTAGAAATAGTATCTTATGCAAAAAAAAAAAAAAGGAAAGAAAGAGTCTAAGAAATTCTTGAAGGAATATACATTTTTGCACATTTTACAACACATATGCTTTGCAAAATAAGAGCGCCTAGCAAATTATATACTCAATAATAACTGTCAAATGGCCCTAGCTCTTATTTTAAGACTAAGGGGATGTACTAATGTTAAATATGGTTTTGGTTCTGAGTAAATCATTCTTCTCTTCTGACAGAATAATACTATTAGAGTAATATGCCCCTGATGCCTAAGCTGTATCTAACTGAACACTGCTTATTACTGTCAAGCAAAGCAGAAGTCAAATATATATAATTTGTTTCAGCTCTGTCATCTAACACAGTATGGAATACAAAGTTAGTGTCTAATGTGGAAAATGTAAATCAGACTATAAATAACTTATAAAAAAGCAAGCATAATAAAAGTAATTTATGTATTGAACAAGTACAGAACTTGCATTAATATCACAGTGCTGTTAAGCAAATAAAAGAGAATCTAATTACATGGAAATATGCCATTTGCAGATAAGTTTCATCAGCTTTTCTATGTGAAGTTTGTAAAGGGGCATACAAAGCTGACATAGTCACTTTATATGTCAAAACCTTGCCATAATCTGTTTGTATATTGGTACAGTCATCAAAGTCCTAGCATCAATAAAATACAAATCACATTTCAGAGTTCACCTGTGAAAATTCATTCTATTTGAACACAGTTATATAAACTATTCCTGAAGAGGAAACCTGGCTTACATAGTCACTGGTTTATCACCTGTTGTTATGGGTTTTTCACAGAATCACAGAATGGTTGATGTTGGAAAGGACCTCTGGAGGTCTTCTTGTCCAAAATCTCTGCTGAAGCAGGACCACCTGCAGCCAGTTGCACACGACCATGTCTAGATGGTTTTTGAATATGCCTAAGAAGGGAGACCTCCACAACCTCCCTGCGCAATCTGTGCCAGTGCTCGGTCACCCACAGAGTTTCCTGATGTTCAGATGGAAACTCCCATGCTTCAGTTTGTGCCCATTGCCTCTTGTCACTAAGCACCACTGAAAAGAGCCTCGCTGCATCTTCTTTGCACCCTCCCTTCAGGTGTTTATATACATTGATAGGATCCTCCCTGAGCCTTCTCTTCTCCAGGCTGAACAGTCCCAGCTCTCTCAGCCTTTCCTCGCAAGGGGATGTGCTCCAGTTCCTTAACCATCTCAGTGGCCCTTGATTGGACTGTCGCCAGTATGTCCATGTCTCTCTTGCACTGAGGAGCCCAGAACTGGACACAGCATACCAGTGTGGGTTCACCAGTGCTGAGCAGAGAGGAAGGATCACCTCCCTCCATTTGCTAGCAACACTCTTCCTAACGCAGCCCAGGATAGCATTTGCTGGTTTTGCCGCAAGGGCACATTGTTGGCTCGTGCTCTACCTTGTGTCCACCAGGACCCCCAGGTCCTTTTCTGTCAAGCTGCTTTCTAGCTGCGTGACCCCCAGCATATATATTGGTGCATGAACCTCTTCAGTTCTGGCAGTAGAAGTATTAGCTAACCTGGCCATATCCTGCAGATCTGAACCTATCAGGATCAAAAAAGACAGCACTTGAAGTGACAGGGTAGTCAACGCCTTCTTCCAACTCCTGAGGAATAAAGAACAAGACTGGGAATCCCCAGAGCTGGATAAGACCCCTGGGGGAAGAGAAGTCCCATCTGCAGCACAGGGCCATGAGCTCCTCAATGTTTACTCTGAGATAAAAGTACCTGCCAGGGCTTTAGGTAATCTGTAATGTCTGCTTTAGAAACCTGGAGAGTGTGAGGCTGCCATACAGCTTCTCAGATGTCCACGTGGGGTGCCAGACTTTAGTCCTAAAGTACCCAGATTGCAAGCTAGCCTTAGTAATAAGGTCCCAATGTACACCCAGTTTTAGATTGCAGGTGCTCTGGGCTCCCTGCCAAGCTATGAAAACTCACCTGCGCTTTGGAAAACTGATGTGTTTCTATGAAGAATTTCAGCTTTTTATTTTTTTGTCAGAGTATTCTTGACCAGCTCCAGTTATTCTTGTAAAATTTGCCTGTTCGCTGTTGACATTTAAAAAAGTTTGATATTCAGCTTTAAGTACTGCCTTCTGAATATTCACACACTATACTTTTAAGAAGTTTAATAGATATTCCTTTATGACATTACCCATCACAATTATTGCATTGCATTTTGTAATTATGTCTTATAAATGTGATTGCATGTATTTACACTAATTACACAATTACAGATAATTTCATGAATTATGGAAACACACAAAGAGTGACTAACCTTTACTGAAAGAAAAGAAATAAGTAAATCTGCAAAAAACAAACGGCCTTAAGAAAGCATTGAGAAAGTGAAAGGATTCTACCCAAAGTTTCTCAAATTAAGCATTTCCTTCCAAAATACCTTAGTATAAACCAAACATTATATTAGCTGAATTCATGGTTAATTTGGTAAACATGAATTTACTGCTCTTACTAAATCTATTGCAAGTTCTTCTAGACAAAGTCTTCTTGCAGTCATATGCTCTGACCATAAATATATGATCAGCCACACTTTAATTCTGTGAAAATTTCATTGAAACTAATTATGTACTTATGTTCTAAGCACATACACAGTGATACTAAGTATTAAAATCTACTACTTCAAACCTTTAAAAGGAACTGAATATATAGTTGGAAAGCACAGAGCTTATCATCACATGATTCAAATTCTCTATCCACTTCCATCTCCTGTAGTCAATTGAATCTTTTCATAACAAATCAGAAGATGGTGAAAAATATGACCAAAATGATCATGGTAATATATCCTGTACAGTGAAAGTGACAGTAATGTCTATAGGAACAAATACTGTCATGAAAGTTTGTAAATTGGAAAAGAACGTGTTCGCTGCAATAGCAAGAAAACACCAAGTAATCAAGTCTTTGATCTCCTTTCTGAACTGATTAAGAAAATAGCATGATGAAAATCAGAGAAGACTCTTCTCTGAGTATCCAGTATTTCTTTTCATGCATTTGTCTTATACCAACAAATGAGTTGATTAAAGCTAAAAGACCACATAACGGCAAAAGGATAGTAGATAAACCTACTGTCCACCAACTGCACTTAAGGATATAAATGGATTTAAGTAAACTCAGCCCAAATTTTGCAAATACTTATGCACATGCCTAATGTTTGTTTATTTATATTTATGTTATTGTATTTATATTGCAAGATGGCCAACAGAAATGCTTAAATCTAATCTTGATGAAAGAGTCTTCTTTTTATGATATTGTAACATTCATTTATATAAGTTTATTTAATGACACAAATATCTCACATAAGCGTAACAGAAATCATTAGAATTTCCACGTTTTGCAAATGGGTTAAGTAAGCATGAACATAGACATTATACAAGCTTAGTAGATAGACGGTAATTAATGAAGCTATTACAGATAGTTCATATTTGATAATGTGCTCAGCCTATAACTGCATCAAAAGAAAGTGGTTTAATTTCATATTTAAATTTTATGTGTCACACCTGCAATGATTTTGATAGGGAGCAAATATAGAGTAACGCACTAGTGAGCCAGATCCTATGTGTGTAACATACATTGTTTTACATACCTAATAGATTTTTATGGTGATGCAAAGCCAAAAACATAATAACAACATACTCCATATGCATAGGGCTACACAGTGTGCAGAAAACAAAATTTTGAATCCTTTTAAAGATCTTAGAGCACTGGGTATGCTAATGGTATGCTTATAGAAAAAACAAACAATTGAAAACTTCTCTTTTAGTATTTTAATGAATTGTCACCACACTTCACAGCTTTCTGCATAGGAAAAGCAAGGACAGGTCAGGAAAAGTATTACAGATGTATCGAAAAGCATGCACATAACACCTGTAAGGAGTAGTACAAATGGTGCCATGAAAGGTTTAATACTGGAAGAAAGGAAAAAAGTCATCATTGAAGCAACAAGCAAACTTACAAGTGACGCACTATACTAGCAAAGAAAAAATCCAATTTGCAACAGGAGTGAATGGAAATTCACTGAAAGAAATTGTCTGGAGACACTAATCCAGAAACAGAAAAGTTTTTTGGTGCTACCAGTTCATCTACTAATGCATGTCAAGTCTACTAATGCATAGTCTTGAAGGACTCAAGTAATTAGCTGTACAAAATAATCAAGTCACCAAGTCTGACAAGGTACCTCCACTTCTGTTCCTTTGCTCTATGCAATATTTCAGTTCTTTAAGATCACAGCTTTGTAGCTTAACTTAAACTGCCACTGCAGTCACCTCATTTCAAGAACCCTCGATTCTGTGTGATTCGTTAACAACTTCAGTCAATTTAGTAGTAAGACTTAAGCAACAAACACATATGGCCTACCTTAAATAAGTCAATTTAAGGGATTATATCAAATACATTTCCTAACATAGTCTGAAAATGAAATTAGCAGTTGGCAATAATTGCCTTCTGAAGAAATGTTTATTTAATCGTTAGAGATTAATAATAAACTCTTTAATTAATATCTGATATTTGATTCTATCTTCCCTGTATTGACTTGAGTCTGAGGACTATAAAGTGTGGCCCTGCAACAGGACTTCAAAAAGGGATGGCATAAGATTACTCTGTAAGGCCTTAGCCAGTTTACAGTTAATCAGTGGAAAGCATATTTTCCTTACCTCATACTGAAATAAACAGGGATCTTGCTATCAATACCCATGTGAGGTTTATCGGATTTATGATTTCTGTGGCCAACATAGCTGCGAAGAAGAGTCCAAGTCATTTGGCATTGAAAAATAACAGCTATAAGTTTCCATATGTGTTAGGATAGTAGGAATTTACAAATAGAGGCTAAGGAGATGGAGAACAACAGGATTGTGGTGAACAAACAGAAAGGCATTATAAAAGGATTTAAGATCTTCACAACCAACAGGCTTTTACTGACTCTCAGAAGAGGTTGTGCAGAAGCAGAATAATGGTGTTCACCAGAGTATCATGGCATTCTCTTCAAATAGGGATGTGTTACTGCAGAAAACAGAAAAATAAAATATTGTTCAGTTCAAATTTAGCCTGACTTTAATAAATCATCAGCACTGTTGGCTGGGAATTCTCTAATTAAACATTTTTCTCCCTGTAAAGTGCCTTTATTCTCTAAATAAGTCTTCCACCATAATGTATTGGCTTAAATTATCTTCTGGCAGAACAAACAGTGTTTCGAGACAACACTGTCTATTAGATTGCTGCCTAAAACTCTCTTGCTTACCTCCCAGCTCCCATCCCTGACTCTTCTGCCTACACGATTGCTGCTCAATTAGGAGCCCTGGGGCTTCATGAGTCCATGACTTGAGTCAATCACATACTGAAGTCAGCTCTAGGCCAACAGTCATATACAGACTCTTGACTGATATGTAGATAAATAAATAAAGTCCAGTTCAACAGTCACCTCAGGTGTACGGTTGGACTGCCTCAGGGTTGCCCGTGTTTCACTTCAGCTAATGAGCTAACTGTGACTGTTCACAAGTCTTTTCAGTGCTAGGCAGCAATGGGAAGCCAGAACCAAATGAGTCTCAGTAGAAGCCACTAAGTAGTCCTGGAGAGAATGTTTCATTTCAGAAGTGCAAAATACTGTATAGGTTCAACTGTCAAAGATTTGAGATTTTGCTGTTCCTTCCCAAATTCAGTAAAAAGAAAGTTTGAAAACACTAAAAATACTGTGCAATAAACTCTCAGTTTCCTGGACATATCTAAGTGTTATTCCAGCGTGGCAGATGAAACACAAAAAACCCAAAAAGATAGCAAAGAAAATTCAACCCCGCACTGCCCTCCCCATACATAAACAGGATTCCAAGCCTGGAATACAAATAGAAAATGTAATCGTGTTTAAGACTAGTAATTCAGTAGTTATCAGGGTACTGATAGCTAAAATGTCCAGACCACTCCTGCTACAGAGTAAAGATCCTCACTGAGTTAAGTATTTGGCTACCTACTGCCGCAAGCATCAAAATACTACTACCTGAATCAAGAAGCTCAACACAAAGAATGAATGTCTTTGCTCCTAGTGATGCTCTTGACAGGTATCGCATGCTTCAGGTACAGAAATGTTAACTGTCTAATGTTGCATTCATGTTATGTTTGCAGTCAGCTAACTACTGGTGCAACTCACATAAGAAAATGCCCTTTGAGAGAGTGCATTCATGTGTACAAGAAGGGAGGACTGACAAAATGCCTTCACTTCCCCAGTATAAGTGAGGAAGAGATAGCATTTAGCATTATTCCTTTGGAAGGACAAAGACAAATGAAGCATAATGTTTTACTAAAGTGAATATCATGACAGGGCGGGAGGACTGACTAATGCTGTGACATAATGCTTGCTGGGTGAAGAACTGGCTGAATGGCAGAGCTCAAAGGGTTGTAGTGAATGGGGCTACATCTGGCCGGTGACTGGTCACCAGTGGTGTTCCTCAGGGCTCAATTCTGGGGCTAGTCCAGTTCAATATGTTTATCAATGATCTTGATGCAGGAGTTGAATGTACCATTAGCAAGTTTGCTGATGACACCAAACTGGGAGGTGCTGTTGACTCTCTTGAGGGACAAGAGGCCTTGCAGAGGGATCTAGATAGATTGGATCTTTGGGCAATCATCAATGGCATGAAATTTAACAAGTCCAAATGCCAGATTCTGCACCTAAGACAAAGTAATGCTGGGCACAAGGATAAATTGGGAGAGGAGTGGCTGGAGAGCAGCCCTGCAGAAAGGGATCTGGGGGTGCTGGTTGACAGGAGGGTCAATATGAGTCAGCAGTGTGCCCTGGCAGCCAAGAGGGCAAACTACATCCTAGGGTGCATCAAGCACAGCATCACCAGCCGGTCAAGAGAGGTGGTTATCCCGCTGTATTCAGCGTTGGTGCGGCCTCACCTTGAGTACAGTGTGCAGTTCTGGGCCCCACAATTTAAGGATGTTAAAGTACTTGACTACGTCCAGAGGAGGGCAACAAAGCCGGTGAAAGGGCTGGAAGGCATGTCCTCTGAGGAGTGTCTAAGGACTTTGGGTTTGTTTAGTGTCGTGGTTTAACCCCAGCTGGCAACTAAGCACCACACAGTTGCTCGCTCATTGCCTCCCAGTGGGATGGAGGAGAGAATCAGAAGAGTAGAAGTGAGAAAACTCATGGGTTGAGAATACTGTGTTCAGTTTTGAGCCGCTCACTACGAGAAAGACATTGAGGTGCTGGAGCGTGTCCAAAGAAGGGCAACGAAGGTGGTGAAGGGTCTAGAGCACACGTTTTATGAGGGGCAGCTGAGGGAACTGGGGTTGTTTAGTCTGGAGAAAAGGAGGCTCATGGGAGACCTTATTGGTCTCTACAACTCCCTGAAAGGAGGTTGTAGCGAGGTGAGTGTCAGTCTCTTCTCCCAAGTAACAAGCAATAGGACAAGAGGAAACATCCTCAAGTTGCACCAGGGGAGGTTTAGATTGGATACTAGGAAAAATTTCTTCACCGAAAGGGTTGTCAAGCACTGGAACAGGCTGCCCGGGGAAGTGGTGGAGTCACCATCCCCGGAGGTATTTAAAAGACGTGTAGATGTGGTGCTTAGGGACATGGTTTAGTGGTGGACTTGGTGGTGCTAGGTTAACAGTTGGACTCGATGATCTTAAAGGTCTCTTCCAACCTAAACGATTCTATGATTCTATGATTCCATGAATAAGAAATTGAATGAAAGTTCACATATAAAATTTTAATCAGGAAGGAGATTAGCAATAAATGGCTATTTCTTCCTTTTAATTAAAAGTATTATTTCTCACTGTTTTTATTCCAGCTGAATGAAAGATTGGTAATTCTGAAAATACTCTGACTATATTTTTTAATTCTTTCTAGTGCTAAAAGAATGAAGGATTAATGACCTGATTACTCCTTAATCCCCAGTATCTCTGTCAGGAAAGTTATTTGATGCTGCTAAATGTAGCAGCTATACACTAACACACCAAGGATTTAGCAGAAGAGTTAAAAAGCAGAAGATAAGAAAAGTTTTTCTTAATAATGTCGTATTTTCAGAGTGAACTGCTGAATTCTGAGTCAGGCTGGTATCATATAGTGCACATTACAGTATCCTGACACAAGAGGCACAAGTCAGGGAAATAATCTGGCTAAAGCATAGGTGTGGGATCACTGGTAGCTAATGGAAAGTCAATCCTTTTGTCCTTTCTATTACAACAAAGACAACAACGTATAAAACTAAACTGAATATACCTGAAGCAGTACATCCTAAATATAAAAAGCAGGTCACAACATACACCAGAGAATTGAAAATATGATCCTCACCATCTTAACCTCTTCCTACTAACAGTAAAAGGTTAGAGTGAATGAAAGAGATTCCTCCATCTAATATCCACTGACAGAAACAAGAACAAAGCACTGCTCAGCTACGAAGCATGATTTGTAGCAAACACAAAAAGAAGTGAAAAAAAGATATACGAAAGGCTTGGCTACAGATATTAGCAGTGTTATGGATTATATTGCAGTACACTAGGCTAGCGTTGCTTTGGTCCTGATGGTCTAGCACCACAGGCAAGACAAGGTTTATTGGGAGAAGTAATAGCTTTTGTTAGACCAGCTGGTATAATTGAAAAAAAAGCAGCAGACAGGCCTGAGAAGTTCTGTGCTGTTTCTAATCACACCAGTTGGAGTCTGATGAAAGAACCCGTCTCTCTCTACAGTCTTGTCTTGGGAAACTATTAGTCCACCAACTACAGACACTTGGAGAATTGTTTCTGAAACCTATCTCCTCCCATATGACCTTAGAGCTTGAGCTTATTTAAAAAATATTCCTTGTGGTTATTGAATTACCATGTCCCTGTATAGAACTGAAACATGATAACTAGCTTTCTAGAAATGGAATTCTAGTATCTTTTGACACAGGTTCTAAAAGTACAAGGAAAGGTATATAAAAAATGCATCTTTAATGAAAGCATACATAGGGCAGGTTTTATCTGAATGTACAGGTAGAAGTTCTCTCTGCTCTTTGCAAAGGTCTTTAAACTCAAATGGAGAACAAATGTTGGCTGCTGACCTGCTTTAAGTGTTTTATCACACATATTCAGAAGCAGGTATATTTAATACCAGAGGTATTTGCTGCCACAGAAGCATAAAAAGTTCTTGAAGTTACTCTGAAGCAGAAGCTGTAGAAAATATTAGTAGATAAAGTAGATATAAATGAAGTCTCAAGAAAGAATCTCAAGTTATGTAAATCAGTAGTGGAATTACTTTTTAAAACTAAATGCATTCTCTGGAACCATGTAAAAGTGATGATATACTATTTTACAGGTTGAAAAATTTAAAAAATGCATATATAATCCTAATATTAGTCAACTATGGGCCATAAATAGTATTGCTGTAATATTAACTGAAGGAGAACTAGGTCACTAAATTAAAAATTATCAAGCAAGCACAGAAATTGTTGCCTTGAAACAGACATCATGTAAAATAGCAGGCTGTCAGCAGACAAATCTATGATAATGTTTAGGGACATGGCAATAAAATGATAGCATAGCCAAAGCTCACTTATAATTGCCAAATTGAGTTATTCAATTATTGATGCAACAACGGTCACTGTCAGTTTATTTTTCCCTCAGCTCTCACTCTCTTAACAGAAGTAAAGATGAGGGAGATTGACCTCTGCCATCTCTCTGACTCTTCATGTGGTAGGAAGACATTAGCAAAGAATAATTACAATGTTTTGCACAAATCATTCAACTAAGGAATCAAATATTTCTGTTTGTTCTCCATAGAAAAACTTATATACATGAGAAGAAGATTGATGAAGAATTACTTACAGCACCTTTCTTTACTGAGACAGAAAATAATGTTATAACTACAAACTTTTTACTATATTTTTCTTTTTTCTGAGATCAAATAATTGGCTAAGTATTTCCAGTGTATATATTGTTTATGGTATCAGTGCCATAAAATATATATTTAACATAAATCACGTATATACTTCTTTAAACTTCAATTTGAAGTGCCAACTTCATGTTAAGTGTGCATAAAAAAATTACTTGATCAGAAATCTAGTGTTTATCGCTTTCCTCATTTTTAGCACTGTGCTGTCTGTATTTCAGATATTCAGTGGAAATAAGGGGGGTGGGGGTGGGGGTGGGATGTTCCTGTTTATTCATAATAGGTACCTACCTCATTCTCTATAAATTCTCATTTTAATCAGTATTTAAAACTTATAATCTTCACATGTTGTTCAAATAATGTTAATTATCTAATTATGTCCCATTCAGGCAAACTTGTCTTCGCATGATTAAGACATGGAAGTCAGGCCCATTGTACTCAAAGATTACCTGCATTCGTGACTTGGACATTGCCTGATAAAGATTTAAAATGAAATGAAGATTTAAAAAATGAAACACTGATTCCAATGACCTATGTTCAGAATAGTACTGATCAATGACCCAAACAGAGTAGAAAGGATTCAGCAAAAAGGACTAAGTGCCTACAATATTCATTGCCTTGCCGGATCAATATCTGAACCATCTGTTAAAGTCCAGTAGCGGTAGGTAGAAATTGCAAGTCGTTATAATCTGAAGGTTATTTGAAGAGTGATACGGAGCTGATAGAAAATCTCAGTGCCCAGTAGCTGTGTTACAAGTATCTATGTAACAAAAGTCATCATCACAATTGGCATTTCTATGGCTATTCCAAGACAGACCTTAGCCAGGAATGAAATATACTGATGCTGGAGGCTTTTAGCTGGAGCAGATAGTTTTTCCTTTAAAATTCCCATGTCACTGTGATTAACATGGCTTCATCCCTGACCAATCTAGTATAAGATGATTGATGCTACATTAGCTACTAAAATGTCTGAATCTACTTGTTCTTAATGCTTTACTCTCACAAGGTGATCCTTATGTGAACAAAAAGAAAAATCAATCAGATAGCACGGAAAATCACTAGTCATTTCTGTCCGTGATGTAACTTCCTAAGGAGAAACAAAAATGATAATTTTCAGTCGTTTCTGAACATGAAATTCACTCACACAAGCTGTATAATGTTCCGTCCTTATGAAGGATCTTCAAAAGCACATATGGAACTGACACTAACATCAATTATTGACTATCAGATTATAGAATGTGTATTTGTTTTGTCACTTAAAAGTATTTATGCCATGTGATTCTTGCTTGATTTTCACAAAGTTAAAATATTGCAGCACAAAAGCATTCACACTTTTCCCTACAAATCCAGGGAAAGGATAACAGTGATGGCAGCCAACACGGCCAACACCATATGAATATGATTTACCTAGACTGAAGACTGTATGAATTTCAACCATTTGATATTTAGTACATTAAAAAATTATGAAAATGTATGTACGATTGTATTAAATAGTCCATATTCCAGTCCATCAGAAACTATTTCGTCCATGACCTGTGATAGTTTATACTGTCTTCTGACGCTCAGGTTTTCTGAAAACTGTAAATACCAACAGTAGTTGCAGAAAGATTGTTTGTGCATTAGCTGATGGAATAGGTTTCAAGTCACCGTAGGAAACCATGATGCTTTTAGACTAGGGTAAAAGATTATAGCTGTGTACAGTAAAAAAAAAAAAAATAAAAAAAAAAAGGAAAAAAAAAGAAGTGGCAAGAGCATTTAAACACTCTATACATTGTGCATTTCATACAAATCTGACAGAAACCCCATTAGATGATATATAGCCAGTTGAAATATGGGTAGGAAATACCAAAGAAAATGAAACTGTTGGATCTGTCAAATCTCCAAGACTTCCTCAGACACAGTGGATTTTCAAATTCAGAATCCTTGTGGCCCAATGTTCGCATTACTGAGGAGTTGTACTCAGAACAGCTTTGTATTAGCTTTTCTGTTCAGAGTTTCAAATCAATTCAGATATGTAAAAAGAACTAAAACAGACTTGGGAAAAAAGCATACAATTAAAGGAGGAAGACATGAGACTTACAAGACTAGATCAGGATTCTGTTTTTTTTAGTAGTTAAGAAAGGAGGGGAAATAAAAGTGGAACTAGGGTACCTTGTGTTCAGAAAAAAACTTCTTCACCAAAATTTGGATAATTTTGTAGGTGTTAACAGTTAAATGGTTAATAGTTGGCCATGTAATGCAGTTTGGATGAGGGATTTTGCTAAAAAACATACAGATGCCTGGAACACACATTCATCTTTTGTTTTTATGAGATTCAGTGGATGGGAGGTGCAACACAGCCCAGGTAATACCAAAATACACAACTAAGCTGAGAATATAAAATGAGGTAATACAGAGGAAAAGATTCTGAAGTCTAGAAGATTGAAGATACATGGACATCTAATATATTGCCAGGATCTAGAAGTGTCAGATGCGGTGATTCGATAGCCTATATGCTTATTGCACACTTCTGGAGAGGTATTCCTTAATATTTTATATTTCAAAAGCTAACACGATTCACACAATCTTATTAAACCACACAGTTCCAGTATAACTTCTGTCCCTAAAAAGAAAATCACACAGGAAAGCTTCCCTTTTGTCCCTGCAAATCTCAGCTATCATGAGCATCTCAGTCTAGAACAACCCACTAGAGGCTCTGCTGAAAATTTAAAAAAAATGAAAGTTTTCAGATGTCTTTCATTATTCTAAGCCAGCTTCTCTTCTGCTTTGGAATTGTTTGGGTACCCCACATTGGTAATCTAAGTCTTGGCTAATTTGCCAGTTCAAATGTTTCTTTGATAAAATTATGAATAGGAATTGAATTGAACACTTTCACATTAAGGCTCTAAACTGAAAATACTGGAAAGTCATATACATGACCTTGTAAATGTCAGCTTAGTAAATTTTGCAACATTAATTTCTATTTTAGCAATGAGCTATGGTTTCTGATTATACTGGTAAGCCTGTCTCCATCCTTTGGCAAAGTGTTTGGAAACTTACTATGGCAAGTGTTGGTTCATAAGAACAAAACAAAACAAAACAATCATGATGCATATAATTCTGAAGAATCAGTCTTAGCAGAGGTTATAGATTCCATAAACCATCTTGGCATAAAAGACGATTACTAAGCCACTACTAAAGATTTTATTATTTCTAGAAAATCTCAAGCAAAATTTTTTCCTGAAGGGATAGAATGTTCTTGGTTATTTTCTCCCTTTTCATCTCCCATTTAAAGTTGCCTTCTAATCACAAGGAAGTCAACAGCAAAAATCCTGACTGTAAACTGTTTAGTCCTACTGTTTAATCTGGTCATAACCAGAAAAATTATTAAAAGAGATAAGCAGAAAAACTATTTAAAAAACAAGAATAAAAAATTCTGAACATGCAAGGTAACTTTTAATCTAACTGGTAGAACAGTAATAAGCATGAGTCTAATCTGCACGCCACTTAAAACTGCAAGTTGATTGAAAGGAAATTAAAGATGTACAAAAATCTTAAACAGCACAGTTTAAAATCAGTAAGAAATCTAATACAGAACAGATGATAGAAATGTGAAACATAAAAAGAACAAATACAGAGTAAACGTCAAGCAGCACTTCTAAACGCAGCTGGCTAACATTCTTTTGGATAGCCTAAAGCGCAAGTTTGTTGAGAGAAATGCAGCAATGCAATCAAGTAGGAATTAGAAAGAAATGATGTATCAAAATGGATAAACTTAAGTAGACTAAACAGCACTCATGCCCAATCATTTTTCCACTGTTGTGAATTGGAAATACAATACATAAAAAGCCAAACTCACCTTCACAAAATTCCATAATTGCCTACTATTTCACTACAAGAAATTGGTTCTGTTGATTGGCTTTCAAATATCTTTAAAAGATGCAAATACTGAGTTTGAAAGCAAAAGTGCATGCTGCAACAACAAATGCAATTACAGTATATATAAATAGGAGTGCAAGAAAAGGGAGAATGCTCATGAAGTTCCAAGTAGTGCAACACATAAAGCACTATGTGTGTTAGCATGCATGCATATACATACACCAAACTTTTAGATGGTCAGTTTACTTAAAATTCCTTTTTCTCTAAAACTGAGGCTGTCAGGGAGAATAAATTATGAAATTCCCTCCAGAGCATATGGTGTCTTGGTGTGGTTACTATCAGTCACTGAATGGGACCACTGAGATAAACTGTCTTTTGAAATTACTCTCTATGCAGTGAAACCAAATTAAAGTTTCATTTTCCAACTATTGTCAATGAATTTGTATATATGTTATAACAATCTCAGATTTCATTGTGTAATGATTGTAGAAAAATGCTAGTTTTATCCCCACTTCCAGACTATGTGCTTTAAAGTATGAATTTTGAATAGAATGGTACTTCTTTCCTAATTTTAGCTGCCAAGAATTATTGCTGTTGTAGTAGCTTCTGCAATAGAACTCACATTAAATTTTAAACAAAGTTTAAGTTTGTATGACAAGGATATTTGAATTTGCACTGGCTTTAATGTTACCATCATATATGGTCAGCAATTTTCACTGGAAAAAAATAAAATCATAAATAGAAAAATTATCTCTAGCAAAATTATCTCTGGTAAAATTAATTCAAAAGTTTCCTTTAACAACAGGTAATGGTAGCAATTTGACTTTATTTAGATATCATGTTATGAAGCATGTAACCTAGTTTCTTCCAATTCAATAAAAAGAGTTAAATCTGATTTTGTTGTTATAGTTATATCATTATAGTTATCAAATGGAGGACTTTTAATGAAAACCTTCTAAAAACTCTCAGTATAACTATTTTTTATTTATCAATAACATATATAACTTTTTACTTTTTATACTTGAGGACACTGCTCCTGGACCTTTTGTTGAAGACTGTAATGGTTTGAAAACCAAAATGACTATTATAGTTCAGAAATGAAAGACCAACTACTTCAGTGTGGAAAGGAGCTTATAAATGGAATAAAATGAAGTCCTTGTCCACATATAGGAACTCTACTTTAAGAACAAGGGGCATGACTTCCAGCTACCTTGCAAATATGGACACAGTCCCACAAGAATTGCTTTGACAAAAAAATATTTTAGTCTGTAGAATTTTCTTGGAAAAGCTAACACAGTAACATTAAACCTGGACAAATTAGTAAATAGTAATGTACATGACATTTTCATTTGAAGATAAACCAATGACATACTTTCGAACTCTCTATTTTTAATTATTCTGAAAGCAACAATTTCACTGCCTATCAATCTTTTTTTTTTTTTTTAGGGTGGGAGATATTGTATGTTCCTTTATAATTTCATTTTAAATATATGCTTTCCTGAATAAAGAACAGACTTCTATAAAGTATTTTGTCTACTTACTGTTTAATATTAATTCCACTATTTTTCTTCTATTTCCTTTCTTCTAATTAATTTTGTAAAGAAATATGCCAAACACTGTTATCTTGCTCCTAGAAAATGTACAAAATAAAAGTTTAACTGATAGCACTTTTTGGATATACTCAATGCCTAAGTACTGGCAAAATTAATCTGAATTAATCATTACCTAAAGACATTCACCTGCAGACTCAGTACATAAAAAATATCTTTAGTCTGTAAAGCCATGCATGAGAAAATTAAGAAATGCTGATTCACAGTTTTTATCTAATTTGGCTCCTCTTTTACACTCCTTCCTATACAATGAGGAAACAAACACTGTAGTCACTAAGTTTTCCACATAATTCAACATTATGATCTAAAGATAATCGCTCACACATACAAGGACAGAGTTGCTCAGTCAGTGCAAAACCTGCCGTTTTCTAAGCTTCAAGTGCTTCAGCTTGCGACTGTCATTATAAACATCGAATGAAGGCTTCCTATACTAACTCTTCCATCATTTCATTAAGGAAAATGTGACTTATATTCAGCATAACACAACAACAAAAAGACTTGAACCATTTCACCTCTGGATCACAAATGTCCATTCTTTAGCTAGAAGAATGGCTATCAGAGGCAGTCAGAGATTTTGCCATAGCAAACAATGGGTTAGATCAAGAGATGTCACATTTTAAGATATATGGGATGATCATAAGGATGCGGTCCTGTTTGGTCAATGAAGTAGAGGAAAAGGGGATTTTCTTCTCCCAGCAGAGAGAAAAAAGAGTTACAGAAGGAAATCATGGCTGAAGTGGAAGTTGTGAAGAGAAGCCCAAGCTGAGTTTTCCTCAGTTCTTCTACAGCAAATGGTGTAGCTTTTTCAAGGCAGCACTTCCTTCCAGTGCTGCACAACATATACTGAAATGCAAAACTGCTCAAGCAATTTATTTTACTTTTCAGCAAAAGCCCACTGAGTCTAAGAATGAACAAATTATTTTGGCAACTTCTGTGTCTTTTTCCCTGGAGAGAAAGAAAAGAGAATTTTTGAATGCACTGAACTCAGGTTAGCTGATCTTTAATTTCATGGAACACAGAAAAAGCAATTTATGTCAGCAATGTGCTTCTGATAAATATCAGACACTAATACAAACAAAATGCTAATATTCCTTAACAATACAATTCAAATAATTCTAAATAAGATGAAGTTGTAGTGAAACCACATATTACAAGTAAATGCTAGCTCTTTCTACATTGCTTTGCCACCAAAATTGATTAACCATAGAATTATTTTAAAGAGATGAAATGCTAATTTGTATTAAGTCAGGCAAACTTATATTATACTGGTTTGAAATTTCCTTGCAAATTATTTACAAATGTCTAACAACTAGAGGTTGAAGTTATGCTAGTATAATAATTTGCTATCTTATTCATGCAGAAGACTATTATTAATGACTTCCATTACTGCAGTTAAAATGCATAAAGTCAATCTTATTTATGAATTTGAATGTACTCATTTTCCAAGTTTAAGTTAAAAAAGTGAGGGACAATTTAAAATTTGTTAACAGAAATATGCTTAAAAGTATTAATGTTTAAAATTGTGAGAGGATTATAATATTGCAGAGACAATAGATAATTTCTAAACACCTGCTTATTATATTTTTATCACTGTCTCATTACCCCAAAAGTGGGAGCAGTGTTAAACATTTCTTTACAATAAATGTTTGGTTACTGGATGAGATCTTTCCTAGCTCTTCATCTTGAACATCACATCTGTTACCTGAAGCATGTGTTTCTGTACTTCATCAGAAACATCAACATTACATATTCAACCACCACTCTAACAGCACCTGAACAAAGTATATTTTTCCAAAATAGGGGAAGACTGTGTATAGCATTCTCAATTTAACTCCATCCAGTTTAAGTGAGGCTGTTCTTTTTCAAAACTGAAAGAAGACAACCTTGCTGACTGAGTTTCTGAAGTCAAGCCGCGTTTTTTGTTTTCCCAGTGTGTCATGAAGAGAATTGATTTTGCTCTGTATTTGTCTGTAACTGATTTTAACATTGACTTTAATGGGCCAATACTTTCTCTGAACAGCTTTCAGATTCTTGGATCATTGAACTTTGAATCATTGAACTTTGGGCCCCAAGGTCTATCCTGAAGTTACTGATTGCTAAGGCAAAATTTTAGCAACGAGGTAAGTCATCCTCAGCTATATTCAACTGAATTTTGGGTATACTCAAACTAGTTGTTTGGGTAAAGCCAACTAGTTTAAAATGGACATATAACTCATTGCAATAGTTAGAAATTTCTGCAGACAGCCAATTAACCAAACAGAAGTCTAACTTAAATTTCTCAAAACATTCTCCCAGGAGAATAGAGTGCATCTTATTGGAAAACAAAGTTAGTTTGATATTTTTCACAAGTGCTTATGTATTTTGTAAGAAAGAAACTCTTTAATGTTTAATATTTCCATTCAAGATCTGCGTTGACAAATTAAGAGATATAAACGTTATAAACGTTAGCCTGGTCAGTACACACTGGTCACCTCAATCCTGTATGAACAAAAGAATCGCCACCATTGCCAAGAAATAAAATCTCAAAAATACATGAAATGTCCTACTCAGAAGAGCAGTCTTGTCTTCTCCCATAACACACAGAGCATTTCTGGTTATTTTTGTTGTTTTTTCTAAGGAAGCAGCACCAGAGATCCTAGGAAAGACTGGCTGTCACTGTGCTCGCCAGCCCGCCCATCCAGAAAACATCTGCTGTAAATGGGCAGCTGAGAGACGACGGGGAAAAGGCAATCTCTGTCTCTGACCATGCTTCCACCACATTCGTGTGAAACACTGAGAGGCTGCAACGAGAAAGCTGATTCAGAAGAAGTGAGAAGATCTTAACTGTCTCTTGATGATTTAAAACGAAACACTGACACCTTTCCTATCTGAACAAAAGCACTGAATTGCTGTATGCTTTTTAAATAACCATCTGATATAATCCCTTATGAGGAAAAACTTTGCTCCAAATCACTGGAGGAATTGAAGTGAAGGTACCACATCTGTTAGCTTATTATGTCTACTACACTGTCAGTTGCTTTTTCTTTGGATCAGCCCAAGAAAACAGGGCTTTGACAAGAACTAAGTAAGCATTGCAACTAATTTCATATTAGTAAAAAAGGTATTGCTGTATTTTAGGTCCCTGGTAAATTACTAGAGACAAAACAAAACCACAGGTAAGTGTTAGATATGCTGAGGTAAATACACTGGTTCTGATGAACAGCCAAATTTAGAAAACCATGCATCCTGGTGCACAGAACTGAACACCACCAGTTTTTAAACTTAACTCAAAGACTTAAATAAACAGCATATTGCATGTGATCCAGAACCTACAGTAATATAACCTAGGTGGGACTCTTCTGCTAAATTTAAGATCGTCTGTAACGTTCCCAGGGTTGACAAACGAGTAGCACACATTCCCTGGGACTGTAATATGTGTGGTTTTCCTTCTGAGTGTGTAATGGCCATCCATTATATGTCAAGGCAACAATAAACATGGGAATAACCAATGACCCTTAGTGACCTTAAAAGCAGGGCACTCAGATGGGCATATACATTGTCCTTAACTAGATGTATTCCTGGAGCAATACAGCTACGTGGAAACATTACTTATTTATAGCAGAAAGTAACTACAAGGCAATAAGATGATATAGAGAAGCAAGAAGATAAAAGATGGGAAAGAGACAAAGAAACTTTTAAGGTAAGCTTACCTTGAAGAGAGCACATCAGCTCATCAGGAGGAAGAATTTTGGATAGATCAGGAAAATCAGATGAAAGGATCAAAGTACATTAAAAAGATAAAGACAGCAAAAAGTTTATATTTCCAATCTTTTTTTCCAGTCAGGAGTTTTCAAAGACAGAGTTCTTTCAAAACAAGACATGTTAAATGCCTAAATTAAACAATTGCATAATGTACATAACAAATTAGAAATACAAATTTTTAATACACTTGTGATAGGTCACAATTCTTAAGTCAGGACGTCAAATGTATACCTTTAATTATATATTCAGAAATGTCAAAGAGAAACTTGAATGTCAGGAGAGCTGAAATATGGACATAACAGTAGAATTTAGCAAATGCATTTTAAAATACAGACCTATCAAATACTATGCCAAACACCTACCAGTACCAAACACTGTTGAACAAATACACTTGTATAATGAACATTTCATTAAAAATAACATATTTATCTGCGACTAAAATGTTGAATGTATAAAGTTTGAATATCTCTTTTTAAAAAATTACTGTGAAAGTCATTAACTTTCCTAAGCAACGACATCTGTTGATTGAATGATGACATACGGAGCAGTTAATATGTTAAATATGTATTGGATTTGCATGGCAAGGTTTTGGTAGCAGGGGGGATAGAGGGGTGGCTTCTGTAAGAATCTGCTAGAAGCTTCCCCTGTGTCCCATAGAGCCAATGCCAGCTGGCTCCAAGATGGACCCGCTGCTGGCCAAGGCCGAGCCCATCAGCAACAGTGGTAGTGCCTCTGGGATAACAGAGTTAAGAAGGGAAAAAAAACCTGCTGTGCAACACCAGCAGCAGAGAGAGGAGTGAGAATATGTGAGAGCAACAACTCTGCAGACACCAAGGTGAAGAAGGAGGGCGAGGAGGTGCTCCAGACACTGGAGCAGAGATTCCCCTGCAGCCCGTGGTGAAGACCCTGGTGAGGCAGGCTGTCCCCCTGCAGCCCATGGAGGTCCACAGTGGAGCAGATATCCACCTGCAGCCCACGGAGGACCCCACACTGGAGCAGGTGGATGCGCCCAAAGGAGGGTGTGACCCTGTGGGAAGCCCACGCTGGAGCAGGCTCCTGGCAGGACCTGTGGACACGTGGAGAGAGGAGCCCACTCTAGAGCAGGTTTGCTGGCAGGACTTGTGACCCCATGGGGGACTCACGCTGGAGCAGTCTGTTCCTGAAGGACTGTGTCCCATGGAAGGGACCCACGCTGGAGCAGTTCGTGAAGAGCTGCAGCCCATGGGAAGGACTCATGTTGGAGAAGTTCGTGGAGGACTGTGTCCCATGGGAGGGACCCCACGCTAGAGCAGGGGAAGAGGTTGAGGTGTCCTCCCCCTAAGAAGGAAGGAGCAGCAGAAACGTATGATTAACTGACCGTAACTCCCCATTCCCCGTCCCCCTGCGCTGCTGGTGGGGAAGATGTAGCGAAAATCGGGAGTGAAGTTAAGCCTGGGAAGATGGGAGGGATGGGGGGAAGACATTTAAAGATTTATTTTTATTTCTCATTTACCTTACTCTGATTTGATAGGTAATAAATTAAGTTAATTTGCCCAAGTTGAGTCTGTTTTGCTCATGATGGTAATTGGTGAGTGATCTCCCCCTGTCCTTATCTTGACCCACGAGCCTTTTGTTATATTTTCTCTCCCCTGTCCAGCTGAGGAGGTGAGTGATAGAGCGGCTTTGGTGGGCACGTCATGTACAGCCAGGGTTAACCCACCACAGTATGTAACAAAGTAAACATAATAGCTATTCATAGAAAGAAAATTGAACAAAATTTCCCAGGTTATATTAAAAAAATCGAAAATATCACTTGACTATGTACTTGCTGGGAATATTTCACGTGGATTTCCTTGAACTAACAAATTAATATTCTCCAACACTGTGGTTGTTTTTATTCCATTTAGGAACAGATATTTTTTGGCAATGAACTGATATATGATCTTATTCTATAATACATATAATAAATATATATTAATTTGCAAAACATTGGACTAATGTAAAATTAGGATTGGATTAATGTAAAATTAATATTTTTCCCTCAAGTTTTTTCTCTAAGTCTTTTTGACAAGAAGTTGGATGGTTCAGATTGCTGTGGATCTAAACACTTATTTAGATATTATTTCATCACCGATGATGATATATTTCCACCCAACATTCTCCCAATGTCAACTGCATAAAAAAATTTTTATGATTATCTTTATGTTCAATCAACTAAGCATAAGGAGTGTAATCTTATTCCCAAGAACTTCATTGACTCCAGCTTTGACAATTCACAATGCAACTATTGTACTAACGAATTCAGCGTGCTCTTGCACGTGTGTAACTATTTAATCCTGAAGTTACTTAGGCAGAATGTACTGGTGCAGCTTTATACTCTTTTATGTTGCACTAGGATAGCATTTATACTCACTTTTTTCAGTTATCCTAACATTTTCTCATCATTTCTTAAAAAGGCTGCCACTCCCTCCCCTAATATTTTATGGTTTGGTTTTTTTTTTTTAATATTGTATCAATATACCCTATTGTATTTTTCATTTACTGGAATGGCTATATGGAAAAATTGGGAAGCAAAAAAGAAGGGTTTTAAATAGGGACAAGGAAAGTAAAGAACAAGCTATTAGATATTCCCTTACATTTGTGGAAGAAAAAGAGAGATCCCCTGGTAAATCCAGTCTAAACCTGAGAACTCATTAAATCTTCAATGAGCAATTGTTATGGTAAGAACTTTGCATCAATAATTAAATCAATTTGTGATTTAAGAGAAAAAAAAATCAACTGAATTTTAATATAGTGTGTATATATTTAACAATGGCTAACGGAGACAGATGTTAGCAGATAGCATAACAGATGCTAAATGATTCTCCTTTTTTATAAGACATTTATAAAAGACAAACAAAATTAAATGTCAAAATGATAGAGCTACTCTCAGTTCAGAGATACAAGCCTCCCTAAACTCATTAAACCGGAAACAACAGCCAGAACAGGTGTTCATATAAGTGGGATTTAAGTTTACATTATTGAAAAAAATAGTACTTTTTCACATACTTGGATGTTCCAGTATGTCTGTAGTTTTCATCTTAAAACTCAAACGTGTGTTACATTCTGTGGGATATTTTATACTACACCATTTAGCTCAATCTGTAAGTAGTTGATCTTCCAGCTTCTTATCCATCTTTTATTTAGATACTAAGTTCAAAAGTATAAATGTGCCATGAGTAATAACACCCCCCTCACACCAATGGTGGATAAGAAAATTATAAACAATATTGAGGAGAAAAAACTAAGGTAATGTGTCTACAGTTACTCCTAATCTATATAATAGCACTGATTGCTATAATAGTACTCATTGCTAAGAATGCTGATTGCACAGACTGAACACAAATATATCTAGGGTAGACAAATTAGAAACTAAGTGATTAAAAAGTCTTACCATTAAATAAGTAATGGTAAGACTGACTTGTTTTATAATGTTACTTTTTTTTCCACTACAAGCGAGCTAAAAGTATGGTCTCATCATAGATTCAAACAGGTCTCCAGTTTCTGCTCTATTCCATAGATCTTATTCTGTAGTTTTAGGCCTAAATATCACACAAAATCAAAAGACTCTAGGTTAGGGAATACATCGAGGGATCATCTGCCCCTACACTGAGCCAGAGACATATGTAACTTGGTAATTGATTAAATTCTCTTTATAGCAAAGGAAATCTTCTTAACAGTATGTGGGTTATGACAGGTTAGGATTAGAACACGAAATTGTTTGTTAGTGCATGAGAACTAAAAAAGAATGGTGCAAAAAGCAAAAGATGAACTGAAAAAATGATTACTTAAACCGGTTTGTGTTTGCTCTAGCCAATGAATCTACATTCACAATTCAACTTTTAGTTGACTAATAGTATACAGTTTAAATTTGCCTTGTATTTTAAAAGATTTGTTGTAGTTAAAAATAAATAAAATAAGGAAAAAAACTTTAAAACATATATTGGCTGCTTGAAACCAGGAAATTTTGATTAGACATTACAATAAAACCCCTGCAATTTCCAGTTCACAAAACACAACATTTTCCCTGACCAAAAGGGCAGTTTTGATCAGAAATATTTTTCAGGTGCCAAATAAAATTTCAAAAGAGAAAAAATCTTTCTGTTATCTAGACAGTTATGACACTCACCTATACTTACAGAAAGAATTTTTAAAATTATATTTTGAAAATAATTTTTTAATAATTAAGTCATGTTTCCCATATGCCAGTAAGCCATCAGATGAACACTTAGGAGTAAGCTTCCCTTTTATTCTTGATCTGTTCTATTTTGTTTACATAATTTAATATTAACTGGTCTTCAGATTGGGTAGCTCTACCACACAGTGATTTAAAGTTCATCTGTAATAAAGGAAACTTGATCTCAAGGTAGGGCTTTGATGAGTCTCTCTCACACATGCACTCAGAGCGTATACTCACCCACTGAACAGTCTTATGCTCTTCCTTGTACAAACCAGGATTTTCTCAAGCTACTATATAGTTAAAAAAACTTCTCTGTGGCTTATGTGCTATAAAGTCTAAGCATTTGTTTGAACAATGATGGATCCATTTATAACACTTACCTTTCAGGTGAAGGTTGTAAGTTAGAGTACAGAAATCTGTAAATCTGTTATTAATACTTGTATGATATGTGGATAAAAGGGAGAACCTTAAGTTCAAACTTTCAAAAGCTCTCACAGCACTTAGATGTCTGAGCCTGGCTTAAGGTTCACGGGACTTGGAACTTTGAAAAATGGGAGAGTACTTATGTCTTTGAAAAATGCATGGTCAATAAAGGGAGCTGTCATTTGAACACAGGCCAAGGACAATAAATGTTCAGCAGTCCTTTTCATTGCTCACTCAGCACCTAGAAGAATTTAACTCAGTTTTGAAGACCAACTCAAGGCTCTCCAAGCTATGTTGTAAGGACTTTGAGCAGAGCTACAGGTACCTTGCGCACATGATACAAGGTCAGAAAACCAAAGCTATCAAACAATTAATAAACATTTACACACATATCATAAAGCCACCGACTATATAATTTGGTAAAATAGAAAGCAGTTAATATGAGCTAAAACAGATCTCCAAAAAATCAATTATTTATTTAAAAGCATTTGAAGATATATTGTATAATGCGTGTGAAATGTGTCAAGCTGACTGCCTGACCACTCAGTTAAAAATCTCTAGAAAGGAAGATGTGTATATGGAGAAGGTAGTGAAATACCATTTCCTTTAAAATTTTGTTTTTGCAGAAGGCATAAAAGTATTTCAATTCCCTTAGGTTTTTATTCCCTCTATATTCATTGTAATTGGTTTTAATGTTTAACACTCCAAAACAATAAAAATTATACATTAGACTGAGTCAATTTGTAAATAAGAAAAAAAATATTTACAAGTATGCTGCCTTAAAATGCTCCTTCTTGTGATTTTGAGATTTTTTTTTTTTTAGTCATAGCTCTTTTTTCAAAAGCAAAAATTGCTGGAAAAATGGGAACAAGCAAGGTCAAGCATTCAATGCCTCATTTTTTTTATGGACAGAAAGAAAATATCACAACCTTCTTTTATGGGCTTGGCAGGAAGCCACAACACTCAGAAGTACACTTAACTATTTTAAAGCTTTTCGGTTAAACCTACTCGAGTGAATTAAACTTTTCCCCTCCACACCTTTATTTCCTTTGTGCACATGTGTGTCAATAGAAGCCAAAATGCCATCTGTGAAGCTACATGTATTCCAAGACAAAGGATATGCCATTTCTTTCAGATATAAGACTGTGGCATAACACTTTTTCCTATTACCTTCCAAATAATACACTTCCATTTTTGCGGCTTCTCTTTCTTTGATCTTTCCTTTTAATAATAAGCTCTTTTAGGAAAAGGCATGTGACTCCTGCTGCAGTTTGGACAGGGATCCCAGCTCAGTGAGATCTGGCTAGTAGTCAGGCATTTTTATGATGATAAATTACAATTATAAAACTCTGGTATTTCAAAATAATTTATAGTGCAATCAGTAATTTTAATGACTTTTACTCAGGAGACCGTCTGTGTTCTTGCATGAGTGCAAAGGATATATGGAGCTCATTCCCGTCCATCTGCAATGTGCAAGGAAGCCACATGAAAAGATAGGTCAAAATAGTAGCCAACTGGGCAAGTGGATCATTCCATCTATGATTCTGCTGAGAAACAAATAATTTGTAGTATAGTTTTATTTTTCTAGTCATGAAATACTGGGCCACAGCCTTGACCTTCCACCAGTCTTTCAGTTTTGGTAACACAACTGAAGTACTGTATGGGAAAGAGAGTAGTGAACTGGTCTAGCCTAAAAGACACCTACTTTTCTGCAGAGTTTTACCCTGCATTAGTTCAGTGATACGGTTACCACATGGCCTTGCAAACAGGAGTGGCCAGAAATACCTGTGTCTGCCTCTGTGGACATGAGGAGAGCAGTGGTTACTGACTCGCTGTGGATGAGGAACGTACAGTGCATACGACGTATACCTTGAATTTAGTCAGGTTTTATGTCCTGTAGCATTCTCCTCTGGAAGATGAAGAAGCACAGACTACCAGTTGCACTGGAATCTAGCTGGACCCCTGGGCTCAGTGGTCGTAAACAAAACCCTCATCAGCTGGCAGGTGGCAATGAGCAGAGTACCCCAGAGGATGCTACTGGGGCCCACCTTGTTCAATATCTTCATCAATGACCTGGATGATGGCAACGCACCCCCAGACAACACTAAATTGTAGGGAATGACTGAGAATGAACAGCAGAGCATCTGTTCACGGGGATCTTGGTAAATTTGAGGACTGAACTAATGTGATGAAGTTCAGCAGTGAGAAGTGCAAAAGGCTACAGCCGGGACAGAATAACCCAGCGCCTGGGAACTGACTGGCCTGATAGAAGGGATCTGGAGACTACAGTGAATGCCAGGCTGAATACGAGCCAGCGGTGTGCTCCTGTCACAAGTAGAGCAGGCTGAATCCTGGGCTACGTTATACCACCGGCAGATCTAGGGAAAATATTATCACCTTCTACTAGGTACTGGTGAATCTGCATCTGGAATACTGCTTTGGGTCAACGCCCGTTCAAAATGAATGTTGAGAAACTAACGGGGGTCTTTCAGAGGACTATTGGGATTGCCAGAGGGATTCAGCACATGTCCTACTGAGAAAGCTGGGCTTGGGCTAAGGGGCAATCTAGTAGCAGCCTACTGCTACCGGTATTAAAAAGAAGATGGAGCCAAACTCTTCTCAGCAGGGACAAATAATACAACAAGGGGAAATGGACACAGATTGTGGCTGGAGAGGTTCAGACTGGAAATTAGGAAAAACATGTTTAATGGAGGAGATAGTGTAATCCTGGAAGAGGGTACCATGCTGTAGTATTGACGATAGCCCTTCTTCAGGCAGGAGGCTGGACTGGATGGTCTCCGGAAATTCCTTCCAACCAACATATGATTCAACAGGTCTATTGCCTTGCACTTTTGCTCATTGTTACAGCTTCAAACTTGAATGACTCATAATTTGTTCATTATGTGAATGTACCCCTCCTCTCAAGGAAACTTGCAGAAAACGCCCAATACTGAAGGAAATGCTCAACGTTCACGTGGGAACAAAAGCAAATCTGAAATATCTGCATTGTAAATGTAGTTCCTTGAATGATTCAAACACAAAACCTTATAAAGCAAAAAAGTAATTAAGGAAAATGAGAAAGGAAAAGCATTGCCCACAGACACCTTTTCCATTACAAAATGACCAGTCATTATCTGGATATATGCTTTAACAAAGACTTTCACTTATATAGCTAACCTAAAATGCTGTAAATATGTAATAGCATTCTTATTAATGCACTGCTTTTGTACTTTCCTGAATGTATTTGAGAATATTATAATTTTAGTAATACAACTATTATAAAGAAAAGGACAGTATGCTACATATGAGTAAGGTTTTAAGATAAACAACTGCACACTTTAGGAATGTGTACTGACAATTACTTAATAATTGCTGTTTCTTGCTTAATATATTCTAATTAAGTGCCTGAACCATTTGTTAAAAGCATTAATGTACTAATAGGAATTTAAATCTGAATTTATTACTTATTTAAAGTTGAGCTAAGGGTTGAGCAGTTATATTAATCAATCACTTGCTTACCTGAGCAAGTGCTTACTAGTACATAAGCCGAGTGTGATATTAAATAAAAATAATTGCTTTCTTATATAGCGTAACATTTACCAGATTTATATAGATATATATGCACTGGAAATTTGAAAAAATAGCCATGAGCTATCATTTCCTCATTCATTCTTAGTTTCAGAGTGCCCTCAAAGAAGCAAAATGAGGCAACATTAAAAACGGCTGCCAAGCTGAAGTTTCCCTCTAGGTTCTTTATATATTTTCTCCGATTTTAAAACATTCCTTTTAGCTAATGAATCCAGTTAAGGATGAGTTACCAACATTATATAGAGTGGGCAATGTTTCAGCAAAATTCAGGCAAATGTCTTATAAAACTTTACCAATACACATCTTGATTAATACCTAAAAAAAAAATCTAAAATGGACATAAGCATCCCACAGAAACCAAACGCATTTCGTTTGTGTGCCCACAGATCAAAGGTGTATGGATTTGTCTGCCTATACCCACGGAAAGCCCTGGATATAATAGTTGCACGCGTGGTATAACTAACGCATACTGATGGACTCACAATTTCTTCTAAACTGTTGTTCCTGCTTTCAAGCACCACCAAAGGGAAAGTGTAGGCATTTAGAGAAGGAGGGTGTTCATGGTATCTTTACTAAATGTATTTTATACAGTTTCCATCCTGCTTAGTGTCTTCACCTTAAATGTACAGATTGTCCTGCACACAGGGATGGGAAGCAGAGCTGGTTTGAAGAAAGAGCAGGTCCCCTGAAGGCATCGCTGCCCTCCTGTCCTGCTGCTGAGCCCATGACTGTCGGCAAAGACCCCAGCACCCTTACTCACTGCTTCCCCCTCCCCATGGGAGCCAGGGTGAACAGTGAGGTATATGGTATAGCTTTAACAAATCACACTGGGATTGTCTCGCTTACAACTATCCAGCTGCCAATAGAGCAATCTAGTCACCCTCTTTTGTATTTCTACCAATATTAGTTTGGTACAACCAAAAACTGTTAAGTTTTTTCTTAATATAGCACAGCACACCTACTTGTGAGAACCTGTTGGTGTGCACCTTACCCAGGAGGTTTTTTACATACCCTAAGGGGCTCTGTCCCTTGAAAAAATGCATGCAACTTCAGCTGGAAGATTGCAGGTGTGGGGCTCCCAGAGGATCTTTCTTACAAGCACTTCAACTCTAAAAAGAAGGTAACATTTCCAGCTCACTTTCAGAACAGCTTTAGGCCTTTCACTGTGAAAGATGTTGCAACTCCCACCTTCAGGCACCCAGCAGTCCCCATGATTTAAGGACACCATGCAGAAAGGAATGCCTTGGTGCCCAAGGCCCCTTTATTGGCCCTAAATCTTTGCGCGGGTCAGATCAATGAACACTTAAGGAAAAGCGGGATATCTCTTTCTGGAACCATGAGCTTTGTACACATAATCAAAGGCATCTAAATCACTGTGTTTTCGTAAATTACCACCATTCAGCCTAGGTTTCGAGACTTGGCTGTACACTTCTTTCTTTCAAAAGTATCATGAAAACACATAGGGGAAGTTACAACTGAAAGCAAATTGTTGAACTGGAATGAGAAAATTGCAGAAGCTTTAAAAAATCTTTTCATTCTCTATTATGCCACATTGAGACTTAAAGTATTTCTTCATGATTTAAAACTGAAAATTGAGATTTAGTATTGACACAGTCCACGGTAATAGACACTTTCAGATCATCTTTGAGACAGAAATCCTGCCAGTCAAAAACCTAAGTAAATGATCATGTTATCAAATGCTTATGAGCAATGGAACTATATGAACAACCAATTTTGCATTCAGTAACTGATTCAGAAAAGAGATATAAAAGTTTCAGTTGGCGAAAATGGAATATTTTGACACAAAAAGGAATATTTTTCTAGGTCTTGTTTCTAATATATATAATTTTCATTTTTGTATTTGAATTTCAAAGACTAAATGTTATTCTGAAATTAAAAGTCTAAGTTTTCATTTACGAAATAGTAAAACTCAAAAAGAAATCTTTTCCTTGGTTTGGGTTTTTTTGTCAGACAGTACCAGCTGGATTTGAACTTAATTCATATGTTTTGTTTGATTCAAAATATTTTTTTAGCACATAAATTATTGAAAATTTATTTATATTTGTCTAACAATAGAGAAGTGTAATTTAAAACACAAAAATCTTAATCCTTTACTGTAAATTCAGTACTTTTAAAAGTTACTTCTTTGAAGTGACAGAAATAAGTATTTGTCTGGAGGAACTCTGCAAATATTTACATGAATATTTTAAGGAATTTATGTATATCCACTTTTTTATACTTTCTTTGAGTTTTAGTTTTGGGGGAAGACCAAGGGGGAGGTGCTGAGGGGGAAAAAAAAGCACCCCAAGAATATAATACCCTTAATCTCTCAGTCAGGCAAACTCTTTGTAGAAATACTTAGATGTGTTCAACTGCTATGCCTTCAAATCACTCCTATTTTCGTAAAGACGTCTTCTCAAAAAATAAGCAAGCTTCAATATTGTTTTAGCACTTAAAATAGATTCAGAGATAAAAAGCCCTACAGTATCAAGACAATAAAAAGCAACAGAAGAACAATCAAATCTTGAAGCCTGGCATTTACAACAAAACACAGACAATGCTTTATTCAAAACCAGAAAGATAACAGTGATGGATAAAAAGCTGTTTTAGCATACAGAAAATTCAGGCTGATTTTCTCTGTGGTCCTACTTAGAAAGAAAACCTGAACTCCTGCAGGATGCAAATCATGTTAGACCATAGATACATTTCTTAGAATTGCATGACAGATGATTTTTTTTCTAATTATTTTATCAGGCTTATGCTTGGTTAATTATATGGTCTACAGTGTCTCTGCAGTCATGCACTTTTGAAATATTGTAGAAAGTGTAATAGTTGGTCTGTACTGGTTATTTAAAATATCTCACCATCAACAAAACTTTGTGCTTTTATGTGGATCATATTTTTGAATATTTTATTTTTTCTTACTAGTTTTGCTCTACTCTTACATATTATTTACATAACTTTTCCATTTCCTGTGTGAATTAAATGACTATCTTATCAGAAACAAAGCACAAGAAAGAAAACTGTACTATTTATGACCGATTTTCTCTCCTAAATACTCAGAATTTGGAAATATCACTCGTTATATTAATATTTTGTGTCTTTTATAAGACCTTTCACTCTTTGAAGGTAAAGCCCAAGCAACAAGTGAGAATATGAGAAACATACTTTATTCCTCTAATTGTTATAGAAAATGACTTATACTTTGTCATACTTTTTCTGTCTTTACTCCACTGAACTCACTGCTGGTGTATGGTAGTTACATGTTCTAGTTGCAACACAAGTCCACTTTGTTATAGGAAATAAAGTTCTGATCCACAAAGGCATCTCTCAAGTTTCCAGAATTGAGGGAATCTTTTGCATTTGCAGCTCTTATAAATGGCTTTCCAACACAGCGAATCCAGTGGAAATAAGCATACGTCTCCAAATGTGGCAAAAGTTTCAGAAGAGCAAGGGCTCTTGTAAAATCTTGTACAAAGTAAAGGAGAAGTTCATCAGCAATCCAGGAGTCCGAAGGAGATGTTGTAATGAAAAGAAGACAATTTCGTTTGAGTATAATCATAGACAATTTTTTCTTTTAAATTAATTAACGTGTTCTCTTACTTAACTTCTTTTGCTTCCTCCAGAAAATATTGACATTTGATGGAATAAATGGTGGGATAGTTGTGCTAACCTATGTCGAGTTACCGGTGAAAAAGAAGTCAAGTCAGAGTGTTTAGTTCTAATAAATGTTGAAGATAGTAGGAAGGCTTTTTAAATTGCCTGAGTATTTAGACTCAGAGTCCAGTGTAAAGTAGGTACTGCTTGAACCTGTAAATAGTTGCCTCTCATGTTCTTTACAGATGTCACTGGAAACATTGTAGGATTCTATGATTCTAATTTTTTTCTAAATCCCCCGAAATTTATAAACAACCAGCGTAGACTCACATAGGCTTTCTGTAATAGTTTACTAGGATGATGTAAGAATCATGTGTAGTGTTTCTTCACATTTGACAATGAAAAAATAAAAATTACACAACATTTCTCTCTACTGATAGGTCTAAACTCTCATCTAAGAGTTAGTGACTTCTCTGCAAAAACCATGTATTTTCTGTCTAAAAAATGGTCTATCAGAATTCTGTTTGAAAGCTAAAATAGACTTTTGGTTGGTATGATGGTCATCTATTTATGTTTTTCACCACTTAATCTTTTGTTACATAATCACAATGACTTTACAACCATATATTCACTAAATTACTTAAATGTTTCTTAGATGCTTTTTTTTTCATTCTGGTGAACAACAGCTACAAAATCCCTTTTCCAAAGAATATCATTATTATTGCATTTAGATTAAGTTCAAAGAAAACTTATTCTGTCTTTTTGGTTTTCCCATTGTAGTCTGTTTTTGAAATACATAGCTTGAGGCATAGGAAGTCTACATCACAAAGATTTAAGCCTATAGTTTTGCACTCTGCTAACAGGTTAGCAAGTTTTTATGTTTACCATTTCTTCCTCCTGCAAAATATCACTTGATGGGAATCTCACTTAGAACTTGTCATATTTTTAACTGTCAACCATGGCATGCTTAGATAGTGAAGGGATTTTAGAATAAACATTTTTAGATCTTTAACTGCATATACAAACATACTAGAAAATATTATGAAATTACCTAATGAAAGCTTTTTGCATAAAATTAATTTAAATAGGCATTTGAAAATAAAAATTATATATTTAACTAAATGATTAGCATGTTGATAATATTCAGGAATATTATAAAAATTAAACAGGTACTTACACACGAACGGTTAAGTTAATGTACAAAACATCTATTAGTTTATTTAAAAATAGCATCTAGTATGTTTGGATACAGAGTTAAAGACATAGAAAGGTTCATTTTTAACATTGCTGCAGTACATTTAAGATTACTACTGTCTTCTTTGTTCTCTCAGCAGCTAAAAATGCTCTATAAGGGAGCTAAAAATGCTCTATAGAGGTACAAAATTAAAACTAACATTTTTATCTGCAAAATGTATAAGAATGGCTTTTTATTGCAGCTCAAGGACAAAAAATGTCTTGTTTCATATTAAAAAAAAAAACTATTTTCAAAGGGGAAAATAAATCACTTTATTCTAGCTACTAATTACCTCAGACTTGCAGGAAGTTTGTAAACCTCTTTATTTTAAAGTAATACTAACCCCACTGAAGGAATCTGAAATGCTAATGGAACAAATTAAAGATGAATTTTCAAGAATTTGTTTTTCACTCTGCACAGCTTGATCAACTTTTTTATATTACATCAAAGATTGTTCATATTACCTAGCAATCACAATGCAGAGTTACTTCTTTGTTAAGATATTGAGATAAATCATTCTTTTAAATACCCGGTTTTGGCGTATTTATAGAAAGAAACATAGTCAGTTGTCATTAAAAAATACTCTCCAGTAAGAGATCAATGTATTTTTGCTATATATCCTGAATATAGTATACTAATTGCCTAGAAGGACCCTTTTATGGGGAATCTGAGTGAAATCAGTTACCCTAACCAGGTAGGATACGAAGAGGCATTTCACAGGGGTGGCAGAACCCATGCAAAGGAAGATGGTGTGTTCAGCGCAGAGCATCTGCTAAAACAGGAGGGACACCAGAGCCCCACCAACATAAGAGAAGGTTGATGATGGGGGGGGTAGGGACCCGTGCATCCAGAAGCTTGCAGGTTAGCTGCTGCCAAGTAGAACCCATGACTGTGTTTTGCCTGTCCTCAGTTTCCACTGTTCATATAAGCCTTGTTTCCTTAGGAAGAAAAAGGGTAGTGCTTTTGGTCGGTGTCTCATCATGCCACTTAATGATTTTTCCATGAATCCTAGGAGACAGACTCCCTCTGCTTCTGCAAATTAGCAAGCCAGGCAGGGGGTCACAGTAAGACAACGTGACAAGTAAGACAATTTCTCCCCAGGATACTAGCAAAATTAATTTACTGAAGCTCAGAAGGCAGATAGTTGCAGACTTTGGTATGGAGGAGAAAAATAATTCCATTTCAGTTATGACCTTCCTGTTACCCTTCCAGTGTGTGAGAAGGAACATATGCTACTTTAAACCCTGCTATCTTTGCATCCATACTGTGGCTGCCTCCAAACAGAACAAGTCAGGAGGAAGTAGAAAGTTTAAATCAATGGCAGCATTTCGGCGTCTCCTCTCCCACTGAGGAGGCATAGGGGACACTGAATACTGAGCTTTAATGCAGATTAGTTCAACAAAGGGAAGGTCAAAGTTCTGCACCCGGGGAGGAACAAGTCCATGCACCAATATATGCTGGGTGCCACTCAGCTGGAAAGCAGCTTGGCAGAAAAGGACCTGGGGCTCCTGGTGGACACAAGGTAGAGCATGAGCCAGCAATGTGCCCTTGCAGCAAAGAAGGCAAATGGTATCCTGGGCTGCGTTAGGAGGAGTGTTGCCAGCAGGTGGAAGGAGGTGATCCTTCCTCTCTGCTCAGCACCAGTGAGGCCACATCTGGAGCGCTGGGTCCAGCTCTGTGCTACCCACTGCAAGAGAGACATGGACTTAGTGGAGAGAGTCCACTGAAGGACACAAAAATGAATAAGGGACCGGAGCATCTCTCCTGCGAGGAAAGGCTGAGAGAGCTGGGACTGTTTAGCCTTAAGTAGAGAATGCTCAGGAGTGGAGAGATGTGTGTGGGTCTTATCTATATATATAAATACCTGAAGGGTGGGTGCAAAAAGGATGCAATCAGGCTATTTCCAGTGGTGCCCAGTGACAGGACAATAGGCAATGGGCACGAACTGAAGCACAGGAGTTTCCATCTGAACATAGGGAAAACCTTTTTTACTGTGTGGGTGACAGAGCACTGGCACAGGTTGCCCAGAGAGGTTGTGGAGTCTCCACCCCTGGATATACTCAAAAGCCATCTGGACGTGCTTCTGGGTAACTGGCTCTAGGTGGTCCTGCTTGAGCAGGGGGCTTGGACCAGAAGACCTCCAGAGATCCCTTCCAACCTCAACCATTCTGTGACTCCTCACTGCCGGGCAGGTTCTGCCCTTCCTCACCCAGACCCTCCCCGAGGCGCCGCCACGGTGGCTGCGGGGCTCAGCCGTGCCCTGCGCTGGGGCCGCTGGAGCCGGCTGGAACCGGCTGTGTCCGGCTCGGGGCAGCCCCGGCCTCCCCTCACAGGGGCCGCCCTGCAGCCCCCGCCAGCCCCTGGGCATGGACACCCAATCTACCGTGAAATTTTTTTTCCAGTTATGGATTTTTCTTCTACTGTTTAAAATTTTAAAGTATGAGCTTATTACCATTTTTTCCTCATCTATTTTAATTAGTGAAAAGATGCAGAGTAATTTTTCCTAGATGAAAAGTACAGTACAAAGTATTTTTGGAAGTTCTCTGTACTACAAACAGTGCTAACTGAAGAGGAGCTGCTGCTCAAGCTAGTAATCACGTCGCAAACTGCCTTTCTTACACCTCCTCCACTTCAGGTCGCTCAGCCCTCAGACATGTGAAACTACAGCAAAGCCACAAGTTCCGAGGGTCTCAAGCTCGGCTCTGTGTCTATATTCATAGCAGCCAAATACAAACTACTAGATATTGAGCAGTCAATGAATTCTGCTTTTAGACAAGTAAAATCAGATAATCTGCCTAGCAACCAAAGCAGCAGGATCTCATAGAGCTGGGTGAAAATTCCATGTTCCCTAAATCTTTCAGCTTCCTCTTTCTGGGAGAAGAGAAACTCCAGTTCCTTGTGCTCTTTAGCTTATCTAGGCTCAGGCTTCAAGCAGAAAATTGAATGGAAATGTTTTTTTTCTCTCTAAAGCCCTTCTACAAGCATAGAGTAGCAAAAGATCATAAAATTTTCATTTTCACAACTTCTGTAAGTATATTGACACCTCATTCAGAGATAGAAAACTCAAATTAAAGGCTCGGTTTTCACAGGATTTTTTTCAATATTCTGTGCATGAAATGTTGGTGAAAGAAGATGTTTTTCCTACATATCAAAGCATGCTTTCAACTTCCAAACATAGGTAGAAGTATATTTACAAAATGTCTCCCTCTCAGAAAAGTTCAGTTATAAATTTAAATACCTATATCTGTGTATAAAAATTTGTTCACTCTTTTTGTGCAAAACAACTTCACATTGAGGCACAAACTGTAACAGTGATCAAGTTACCGAGGATTTTTTGCAGAGGCGCACACGTAATGGCAAGAGCATGATTTAAGACACAGAGATTTCTATCCAGAGAAAGACAGACACCTGAGCTTCTCTTTTCTTTAATCCTAAGGGAGTGCAAATCTTTCCTTCTCTTAGGAGACGCAAGACAAATACTAAATCCCTTCACCACTACAGGGATGAATAGCAAAGCCGCTAGCAGGGATAAGGAAATAGAGGCCGCCTGCTCAGGCAGCCCGAAGGTGGCTCAGTAGCCCACCGCCCGGGCCGGGTGCCAGGCCCACCGCACTGACGTTGCGGGCTGAGTGACCGCTGCGGCACCGAATGAACACGGAGCGCGGTTCACCCGTTCTGCTGTTCACCCAGTGACGCCTTTCCTTGAGACAATTATTGCAGAGTTAAGATGGTCAAACTCACTAGCCTTCCCTCTCACAATGGCAGCAAGCTTTGGGGGAAATGACAGAGTCCATGGAGACGGAGGCAGAGCCAGCGATGGAGAAGAGCTAGCTTCTTGGCCAGTTAAGGTTACCACTTGGTTAGGATACCTGGCTCAGTCGCAGTGACTACTCAGTATGGAATTATGTTGTTCAGCAGCTTTGTGGACCAGTTGCATACTTCAGCAGTATATCCACTACATAAAGATTAAGATCTGTAATTAATGTAAATCAGCACTGGCATTAAAGGCAAAAAAGTTACGCGTGCAGATAGAGAGAGGCAATAATAAAAACAAACAAAATCCCATAAAACTTTCTTGGACGTTATTCAGTCCTCTGAAAGAGTACATAAGAAAAATGGATCCTCATTTCAGATTCTGAGAACTATGGAAAAAAATTATTAATAGTTTTATAATTTCATGTCCCATATGGATTTGCATCTTAAATGTAATTGTGATTATGGATGTATTTTTCTTTCCATGCACATCAATATTAATACCCTAGATATACAGAGCACACACTGAGAGGATGATTTGCCCCTCAAATGTGCAAATCCTATTACAATATTTGTCTAAAGGCTGGATTAATATTGAGTTGGTGCTTTTGCTAGCTCATCATAATTTTATCAGTGCATATACTTGAACTATGAGAATGCTAATGGCTCACACAGCAGGCACTACGTGGTATAATGGAGTCCAATTACTTTTGACTATTCAAATGTGTTGCAAATTTCAAAGACAGTTCCCATCTGACTACTTTTTCAAGAAAATGCCAAGTTACTAAGTCTTCATCCACTTAAAAAGGAAGCTTTTTAAAATGCTAAGTAGTAAACCACATTACCTCATTTCATTTGTACCTAATCGGACCATAATAATTTTCTTTCATTTTTCACATCATCTACTCTTTCTAAATAAATGTCTTATGGAAAAGGATCCAGAACACCTGTTGTTTATTTTGATAATGAATTCCACATTTTCACCTTTGCTCCATAGTCAATCTCGTAAAGGATTAAGAGAGAGATTTAACTATCAAGATACTTTTCTGAAAAGATTCAGGGTATTTTCTAGCATTGGTCTATATGTGGTTCTTCCTTAAATGAAGATATTACAAGTTCACCTTCATTTAATGACATGTGTCAAAAAGTTATCTGGCCATCACATTTACTCGAGCAGGTAACAAGTCTGATACCCTTTTTGTGACAGTATCAGATGGCTCAAGAGCTGACAGAGACTTTTAAAGACTCATCCAGTCTGTGGATTTAAATCAGCAAACGTAATCCAAGCCTGCAGCTACCAAACTAATGATCAGCTATGTCTAGGAGTAAAAAATGATAGGGGCTTTTGTGATAAAGGTGAGGATAGGGAGGATAAGAAAAGTTTAATTCTAGTAACATTCTTGAGGAGACTTGTGCTATATATGAAATATAAAGAGCAAGATTAGCCCAACATACTTAGACTCTCAAAGCAATCCTTTTGGTAAAAAATTTCATAACCAATATGTGGAGTTATGTTTCTGAAATTTCTGCTTACTGTAAACAGATTTATTAATGAAAATAGACCTGATCTATGTGCACTATCTGAGAGCAGCTAAGCATGTAGCACTTTATTTGCTTACTTATACTAGTAATAAAGTTCTAGAATCAGTTTTTAAAACAAAAGCCCTTCAATATAGCAGAGCTATTTTTTTGGAGATTAGATCTTGCATGATGCTGAATGCTTCTGTGCTCTCATTTCTAATGAGCTTGATTTTCTTTGGGAATCATTAACTTTATTTACTATGTTCCACATATCAGTCAGCGGATGCTTCGTTCCTTAATAGTTCTGATACTCTATTCACCTGAGGAAGGACTATTAATATAGCTCATTTTCTTGACTCTATAAGTCTTCCATAGCCTTGGCTAGTGATTTAGGACTATACTAATCACAACATCTCAGATGAATCTGAAGCAAGTTTTTTGTAACCCAGTACTTAAAAATTCAGCATCCCTTTGTAATAACTCCACTCCTCTCATGCAGACTGCTCAAAGGGCTTTGTTCCTTCACCTCCTCCCACTACAGTGGTCACTAACTGACCACTCTTCCGATATAATTATGGTGGCACCAATCCAAGCATAAAATATTGCTCACTGAACAAAATACTAAAGATATTCTTTTGTACAAGATACATTCAATATCACTGTAATTAATTTGAAAAAAAAAAAGTCATCTGGCACTGTCAATAATGCAAAAATCTTGGAACTCAGGGCAGAGGTAGCCCTGGTGCTGGGCAAACACAGCCACGACAATACGGTACTGCATACGAGCAACAGATCACGGTCCTTGGACTGAAATTTATATTAGCCTGAATCTGGCAGCAGTATCTTCACTGCGTTACACTGCACATCATGATACATCTTGAGCTAATGATAGTTTAGCTGTATTTGCAAAAAGCTCAGTGGTGCAGCACAGAGATGCCCTTAGATACCATATGCCATTTTGATAAACTCAGATGTTTCTAAGCCCCTTTAACTGTCAAGGTTATAGAGGCATCTAGGCGTGCGTGCATAGGACACAACCACTTGGTTCACTTAAATAAGTCTGATGTGGTTACTCCAACTTTTGTGGTGCTATACCTATTTGCACCACTTGATAACTAAGCCAAAAAGGCTCAGACCTCTTGTCCTGATTCGGTCTGGATGTGCAGATAGCCTTAACTGTCCTTTAAGTATTAACCACTTAACAACTCATTACTAAGCCAGATGTGGCTGTATTGGCCGTTAACTCCCATCCTCTGGAAAGGCTCTTTCGTATCAAATACACCAGAGTAATACATCTATGAGTTTCATATCTTTGTCAGAGTGTGATTGGCATGTAGACAAATTATTCTGAAATATAGTCTGGGGGAATATGTTTCTTCCGCCACTTTTTATCTTGCGACATTCAAGATAAGAAATTCAGAACATTATCCTGGAGTATTTTGGACTTGTATATATAAAAATTACGCAAAAATAACATCTAGATTGTGAAGTCAAACATTTCAAAATTATGAAACATCAAGCTTAGGATCAGTTTTGCAATTTGATTTCAGTTTCCATTTGTTGGCATTTTGATGTCATCTTTGACTACATGCATACTACTTTTGGTTGGCTTTTTTTCTTCTAAGTGAAAGGTGTTCTTGATTCCATGCAAGCAGAGGGCCACCCTATGCTCTGACAGAGCTGAAACCCTCCTCAGACTCATCCCTGCTGCCTTACCTTCCACTCCAGCCTCCTCTGTGTCCTCATCTTCCTTGTATAATCCTGTCAGCCTCATAAGTACCATTGCTTTTCCTGTCAGGATTGCTCTGCTTCTTCCTTTTCGGAGAAGAAATTAGAAACCAGGAAATGCAGACAAAATCCTGCATCTATCATCTCACAATGTACACACAACATACTTTGAACCTGAACACAGACCTATGCTTAACCCCAAATTTGCTCTAAATCTAACAGCAGCAGAAGGCATACCTGTGCTTAGGCGACCTCGCAAGCACTCAACTATCACAGAGGAGAAGGTTTGGGTGAGCGCGGCTGAGCACAGCAACAACCCTGGCTGCATGTGGCGTGCCTGGTCAGGCCCTCCAAACTTCCTCCTGCCGCCATTGCCAGGGCGTCTGTGTGGTTGAATTTAAGCCAACAAAGTGGATGGAAGATGTTATGCTCTAAATCCTGTGTCTGCTTCCTCCTCCTTGGTACAGACAGGGAGCACGGCGGGATGGAGTTCCCAAGGGAGGAACCGGAGCGATCTTGGTGCATGCAGGGTCCTGCCATCACCCTCCCACCCCTGTACACGGTGGGCAGAGCCGGGGAGTTGGTCCAGGCCCAGGGCTCACCTGGGGGCTCCTGCCAGGAGCCAGGGATGGAGGCGAGGTGCTGGCATGGGCCCATGTCCCACCAGGGCCAGGGCTGAGCACAGGCTACTGATGAGGCTGTGGCTCCTGGGCCCTGGGCTGGGGTGCCATGAGGGCAGGGCAGAGTTGCCTGTGCCCCCTGGGCCCTACCTGCTGCCAGGGAAGGGGTGAAAGCTGCACCACAACCCCTCTGTTCCCCTGGGGGCCATTTGTGCTGCAGGGACTGCCCGGGGCTGTCAGCCCCTTCCCCGGCGGCACTCACAGAGCCAGAGCTCAGACCAGCCGGGCAATGGGCACTTGCCCACGGGGCGCCTGGTAAACCCAGCTCAGCCCCGCTCAGGCCAAGGGCAGCCCAGCCACCCCTGGGACCCGACACAGCCTGACGCCTGTCCCCAGCAATGCCAAATATAACCACGCTTCCAGTACCATCTACATGTGTTTTAACTTTGAGCCATTACTCTAAGGGACAAAGTAGACATTTCTCTATACCCATGTATTTGTGGATATGTTGCAAGCATGCATCCTTTGGGGATACTACATATGCATGCTACATAAAACACGTGGATGGACCCACAGACCCCACTATTCATTCTTTCTTTGCTCGTTTTTATATATGGCTGAAGCAAAGATAAATATTTTTTGGTAATTATGACTTGGATTGTTTGGGGCTTTTTATGGTTTGAGGAGTAGACCAAAGACAGTTAAATCTTTATTAACAGAGTATTAAATTAAACCAGCTATATTTCACTCAAAGCACAGAGGCTGACCAATGATTTTGGTAGTGAGCAAACCACAGCTAGTTCCTTTGCTAGACTGTATACAGCAAAAGGGACAATGACTTCTGAAACCTAAAAGTGAAGGGTACATGAATTTGGTACATGCAATGAAAAGTTTCAGGTGATACCCACATGCTTTCTTTAATAATTAGAGAAGAGTCTCAGGTCTCTACATGCATTTTAGAAAAGGTAGAGTGTTTTTTTTTGTTTGGTGGTAGAGTTTTTGTGGAGGACAGTTAGTTTGGTTAGACACGCATCGCTGTGTAGGAATGCAAAGAAGTTGCTAACTGGAAGGCATCAGCGTAGATGTATCACAGAGTGGAGCGTATGTCCTCTTTCCGTACTTCTGGTGTTCCTGTTAGCATGCTGTGTTCAACGTCTCAGAAAAGAGCCATTAAAATTGCCAGGGAAGTGGAATGATCCCTATTTATGAGGGAAATTTCTAAATAAATATTTTAGCTGAGAGGTAGAAGAAATGATAGTATCTGCAAATATTAAAAGTACTTTAATACTGATATGTAAACCAATCACTTCTTTAATAAAAAAAAAATCATCATAAAAAGAGAATAACTTTATATAATAAGCAATTAAAGAATGTACAGAATGTAAAGAAAAACTGAAACAAAAAGCCAAAACCCCCAACAAATAAAAATATAACCTCCACTATTAAAACTGGAAAACGTCCTATGGAATGGACATTTTTCCCTCTTTCAGTGAGCCTGACACTATCACTAAAGGCTGTGCACCTCCATGCAAAGGTGCATCTTGTTGCTGACACTGAATCTCTAGCTCCCTAGGGCGAGCAGCATGGGAGCACTGCGGAAGCCTCAGGTGGGTCTGCTGCCAAGGTCAAGGTCTGCTGGAGCAGAAGGGGAACGGAATTGCACATTAGACTCTACATACAGCTACTCAGGATGAAGAAGGTCTCTACCAAGAGAAAAGAGAGATCATGGCAGCAAGCACAGGGCTGAAGCCCTCCCTGCATTTGCTTGCAAGGCATCAGATCCTTTCAGGTCCCACGCTGTATTGCCAGACCTAAGAATCAGGTTCTATTAGTCCCATGTTTAGTTTGAAAGGTTAATTATAATTTGATTGGACTGTTTAAGGACTAAATGGCTGATCTGACTGATGAATGAGGATGTATTTCTAAAATTAGCTGAGAAAAAATACCCAGAGAAACAGTTCCTTAGTTACACATATATTAGACTGATTAAAATTCTAGCCTGTGAAAGATGAAATCCTAGCATACTTAGATCTGCTTTGTTATTTCTGGCAGTATAGAAGGATTGTATCTGCCCTTCCCATTGTCTGTGCAGAATACAAGCAATGAAATCTTTACAGGAGACATGAGACGTGATCATTTCCATATTAGATGTGAGTATTAATTCTCTGAAATGTGTTTTTAGTAGCAATTTCCCATCTAAGTAACTGGCTGTATAATCAAAGTATACCAAATAAACTTAATATTTTTAAATATCAACTTAGTTTACACTTCATTTACTGGCTTGCTACTGAGAAAAAATTTAAAAAAGAAAACCAAACATTTCAGTTATTTCCATTACTTTCTCTGGCTTATATTTTCAGTAGCCCTATCAAAGGCAGCTGAAGCCAGTGGAGAGTCTACTCTCTGACTTCAGCATTTTTATATATAGAGAAAACCATTTGCTTCTTTACACTATGTAAAAAAACAAATGAGAGCAAGAAAATATTTGTCACTGTAATCCTCTCTATCTACTTTCCTTTATAGTATGCTGAAGTTAACAGCAGCACTGGTGTTTAAAATATTTTCTCTAGGGATGTCAAAGAACTATGTGCATTAAATAGACATCATAATACAAATTTAATAAGCATCTCAGTGGTAGAAAGGGCCTATCTCCATTCTGTGTTTCTGAAGTTTACAAGATTCAAATCTAACTTACTTACAAATTTAACTATACTGAGATGGGGAGAGAAAACAAGCCTAACTGCACATCCACAGAATTAAGCATGAAGCTATTGCCAGCTATTGATCCATTAGTGTTAGTCTTTGTAACTATATTGAGCAAGTATTAATTTATGTGCTGCTTTTGGCTGCGATAGAGTTCATTTTCTTCATAGTAGTGAGTATGGGGCTATGGTTTGGATTTGTGCTGAAAACAGTGTTGATAACACGGGGATGTTTCGTTACTGCTGAGCAGGGCTCACACAGAGCCAAGGCCTTTTCTGCTTCTCACCCCACCCCACCAGCGAGGAGGCTGGGGGGGCACAAGAAGTTGGGAGGGGACACGGCCGGGACAGCTGACCCCAACTGACCACAGGGATATTCCACACCATATGATGTCATGTTCAGCATATAAAGCTGGGGGAAGAAGAAGGAAGGGGCGGATGTTGAGAGTGATGGCGTTTGTCTTCCCAAGTCACCGTTACGCGTGATGGAGCCCTGCTGTCCTGGAGATGGCTGAACTCCTGCCTGCCCATGGGAAGTGGTAAATGAAATCCTTGTTTTGCTTTTCTTACGTGCACAGCTTTTACTTCCCCTATTAAACTGTCTTTATCTCAACCCACGAGTTTGGTCACTTCTACCCTTCCGATTCTCTCCCCCACCATCTGAGGGGGAGTGAGTGAGCGGCTGGGTGGTGCTTAGTTGCCGGCTGGGGTTAAACCACAACAATTTAATATTTCAATAATTTCACCATCCTCTGCCATCCCATCTCCCATCTCATCCTCCAGAGTGCTAATTTTCTCCCTGATTAATTCTTTGCTTTGATAATAATGAAAAATCTTTTGATTTACAGTTTCCATCTCTATCTATAACAATTCACATTCTTCCTTCTACTTATTTCATATACATTTTTTGATTATGTTCTTAGGCAACTTCTAATTCTGTATCATGTTTACTTTCTGTTTCAAAATTGACAATTGCTTTTTTTGAGATCTATTGCTTGGTTTTATAAGTTAGAAATGTAAGTAAGTGCTCAGCTAGGATTTCTACTTTTACTCTCCAGACGTTTCCATTTATAAAGAAAATGTATATATGAATTATTGGCATAAAAAATATAAATAGATGCACATTTGCCTCTGATCTGTATTAAGGGGATAACATGTTATCATATAGTATTGTAAAAATATCAACAGGTCTTCTTTCACTTTCTAAAGACATTTAAGAATCCAGTTCTTAGTTTTTAACTTGGCTACTAAAAACTTCAGGCTAAAGGCTATTCAAGTATAAATTTATATTTTGAGGTATTTATCTGAACAAATGTGTCAAGCTTTTATTCTTTTACTCATTTTATATAGTAAGGATAATATTGCATTAGAGAGTTGGGTTTTTTCTTGTTTTGTTCTACCCCATCCTGAAAGGCTGTTTTTAATAAAAATTAGATTCATGAAGCTATGATTGCAGTGCAAAAGCAGCGACTGGCACATTTTTATCATTAAAAACATTTTACTGCTACCTTTGCTATTCCTACCTCTAAATTCTTTAAATGATCTCACTTTACAAGACATTGTGTAAAATGGAATAGTAGACAGGTAGTAAAGGCCAAACAGATGAAAACATTAATACAGAACTCATCTCACTAAATGTATTTAAAACAATAAATCAAATGTTATGCAATTGTTGAAACAGATCTTTCTCCTCAGGCAGAAAGAGACATCTTTCTATATCCAATAGTTATAATATCTGATGATATCTTAAGAGTTCCTCTGGCCAATTGTGAGAGATGCTTGGAAGAAAAGGAATACAAGATCAGTGATTTTATCTCTTTGGGCCTGGACTCTGTTTACTACTCTGGCTCTCCATTTTTTCTTAGCACACTGGGTAGTACAGATACATTAATTGTTTTGAACTACTTGATGTAGTAACATCATAGAATGAGACTACTTATTTGCTGCAACTTTGTTTTTTCATATTTTTGTGTCTGGGCAAAATATTTGAGAATGCTTTGTATATACTTTGACACTTGTACTCACAGCAATTATCCCTTTGCTCACTCTAGACTTGTGATTTTAGGTTTTTCTTCATTTTACTGCCTTTTACATGGCAAGCCCACCTCTCACCCACGTGACGGAAACCCGCTTTGTATAGATTTGTGATTCTTGATTCTAACTCAAGCTCTGATTGAAACTTTTCTCTTTATTGGCGCATTTATAAACGCACTTATCCATCTGTGTTCTCTGACTCTAATAAGAGACTTTCCACTTGTAAGAACTTTGAGAGGGAACACCTAAAGGGTTTCCTTCCTCTGCCTGGCTACCTATTCTCATAAGACATAGAGGAATTAAGTTATCTCCAAGATTCCTAGCCCTCAGACGTATCTGAAAGAAACTGATCAAAAAGCTACTAGAAGGAGAAGCAGGAGAGTGGGGGAGACACAGACAGTGTGACCTCATGCACTTCATTCCCTAAAAACATAAAAAGGAACAGTAGCGACAGAAGAAAAAGCTTACACATCTGATGCCTCAATTAGGTGTTTTGATTCTAGTATGTTGAACTTAAGTTCAGTATCAATGAAGTAATAAATCTTATGTGTAGACTGTATATCAGATATTTTCAGCTTTGTATTCATTAAAGTAACTACAAGACTGACAGAAATTGCATCTTTTTGTAGTTTTTATTTTCCAGAAGTCCAGACAAAGAATACATTTTGAACACCTTTTGTCCATCTGTAAATGCAGAATTGTTTCCAAAATGTTATAGTCCATTTGCAAAGACAAGAAACTTAATCTGACACCAGAAACAGAGAATAAGCTAGATGAGTATAAGCAAGTAATCATTATGTCATATGTTTTAGCTTTTGAAATATCATCCGAACAGTGTTCTTGGTAAACATGGCTGAAAAATAATTTATTACACTGTGACAAATTAAATGACCATTGCTTTTCTCGGAAAGACAGATTAGTTCTAGAGCAGTCACAAGTCCTGGCATATGAAATTACTATAAATTGTAGTGTCTATTATGGTGGTCAGTAGCCAACGGAACTATTACTAGCTATAAATCATCCAACACAACTACCAATATCTACTAATTGGAACAGTCATTTTTTCTTACAGCTCTTGTTTTCGAAACCACATTATACTGCTCAAAGTTAAAGTTCAAAGAAGTATTTTACATAAAATGGTTCAGAAAGATGAGTACAGCCATATTAATGAACTGACCTCTCTGTTTTCACTCTTCACCATGGCTGCAGGACTGGTTATACTTCTATCTTCTTTTTTATCTCCCTGAATGTAGAACAACAGGTGTTGGGAGTAGCCTTCCAACCTATGCGAGGACTTGGATGCCATTCTCCAGGCCGCTCTCCATGCACGAAATTCTTTACTTTATCTGATTAAGCTTTAGCTACGTTGCTCCTCCCTTCAGGAAAAAGTGTCTAATGGCAATGCTGTTTAACATACAATAACAGTGTGTGCAGTTAATTTTGATTTAACAATTGGGAAACACTATTTTCAGTTAAAAAAAAAGTTCAAAAAATGTATAAGCATGCTAGGTTTCTTCAAGTAATTTTCTCACAAAAAAAAGATTTTGCTGTTCTCCTCTCACACCTTGGCAGAGAAAACTTACATTTTTAGGACCTAAGGAGCTTAAAATCTAAGTTAGCCTATGGTGGCTAGAGATAATTTTCTCTTTCTAGAAGTCCTATTGCTCAATGGTCTTACCAAGCTTAACCAAGTAGAAATTTGTCTTCTGTCTCAGACTGCCTTGTCAAGTTCTTCAAACAGGAACCCTTGAGAGAATGCTTCGGTGACAAACTCATTCAATCTTACTTACCAGGTTCATAACCATTCTGAGACTGAGTTTGCCAGCTGGGACAGCATGCTGGAGTTCGCATCCCTCTTGTCGATCAGCTTGAGCTGCAGCAGAACACCCCTTAAACTGACCTTCTGCAGCCTCACCCTTCCTCTTTGACTCTGGCGTGTGTTCTTGTCCCTCTTACCTCCTGCTGTGTGATGATCTTGCCATCATCTACAATGTGACTACATGTCTTTCAGTAAAGCTCTTTTATCCAAACTGGTACGATTTGGAGTGAGGTTTTACATTTCTAGAATGAACAATGTTTACTTATGAAGGGAGAATTTCCAGGAAGAATTGCTTACTTCCATTTCAGATGTGTCAGGAATGCCCCTGCAGTACGTAAATACCACCAAGGCTAGCAAGTTTCATTCCTGTATCTTTGCCCCCTTCTCTACTAAGAAAAGGAAGGAGAAATAAGTCACTGATAGTTATTATCTTGCTTAGGAGGACAGTATGCTAGCCTTCCTGTTTACTCCTATCCATTCTTCTTTACCTTGAGTTTGTCTAAGCTCCACTGATACATTTTAAGGTGAAAATAACCTCCATAAAAACCAACAGCATAGTGTGCTTCTATGAATAGAATAATTATAATGCTACCCTTTTGTTACAGCTGCAAGGGGAAATCAGTGACACATGTAAAACTGAAAAATGACCTTTTCAACATCAGCTTGTGAGGATATACACTCTGGAATAGTCGATCCATTTGTGCTTTAAAGCCTGAGTGCTGGGTGCCCTTTCTCCATCACTTTAAGTGTATGTTTGGACTGCCAGGTAAGGTAAGAAACACCAACGCCATTTCACAGCCATTTCATATCAAGACATCTTCTAGTACCTGAGTTAGCTTGTTTATCATTGGCTTAGGATTCTTCACCTCGTTACAGAGCTAGCACTGTAGGCAAATCCCTTGTCTCAGCTTCTGGGAAGCATATCATCATCTTGGAATCTGTTTTTATAAGAGCCTTCTTTTTTTCTTTTTTGTTAAGAACATTAACAAAGATATCTTTCTATATATAGTCCACTATTATATCCCATTGACTGCTTTCTGGGAACCTCAAATGCATCACTTTATATGTACAGTATAATTTGGTAATTTACTTCAATTAGAACATTCAATAAAATATTCATGAAAGTGGCCTCTTGTTGAGATAGACCATCCGTTTACTTAAAGATAGGGCTGCAGCACTCACAGGTATAATCCATTAGGCAAGCTAATTGACATTTCGACCAATAGATTTTTCATGACCTCTCCCCATGAATCTTGACAAAGGCTACTGGTCAAAGTATCAATTCTCACACCTACTGGCTGACAACTACAAGTAAATTAAATGTATTTTTAATAGAATACTCTGTCTAAGTGACCCTATCTCAATAAGTAGACACTGCCATGAATATTTATTTAGTACTGCCTTTAATGGAACCTAATACTGAGGGACACTTACATTACAAAGAAGTCAAGCCCTATTAATTATCCAAAACCACCACTTATAATAGATGGCTGGGAAAAATAATTTTTCCTACAGTTTACCAGATTTTTATCTACCACCTGATGATTTATTGCTATTAGTAAGACAAACTACATGCCAATTTTTGTGGTACAAATATAAATTGCAGGTACGACAAATTTCTTATGTGAAATTAGGCCTTGGTTCAGCAAACCTTTCCTCCTGTGCTTATCTTTATGAATATGCAGCCCCTGAAATGTCATATATGAAAATAGGATAATGTCTGTACAGGTGTATAATGGATCGGGGACTTGAATTGGAAAGTACAAAATCTTATTGATATCCTTTGGCTGCACTTTCCTAGGTACTATAAAACAATCCACATATTTAATTAGAGGGACAATCACCAACATCTAATAGAGTGGATAATCTTAAAAAATAAATTCTGTTAGTCTGAACTGGTTATAGTACCTGGCTTTCCTTCCCAAGAACAGGAAGATATCATTAGTTCTGCACGTTTCTGGGAGATTGCTGAAACTCAAATAGCATCTTTTCCTTATTGCTACATATGCTTTCTACGCCTAGTCACTCCCTTCATCAAACGCTTATAGGGAACCCAGATATTTCTCCAGGGAATATTCTACAGGAAACTCTCTTGAGTTTAATAGAAAACTAAAGATTAACTAAAGGTTTCTTCCCGTAAAGTTTTTTTTAAAATGTAGATAGAAGTAAGAGCAATTATAAAAGAATAGTCTTTCTTAATCCTAAAATATGAGGGGTTCTGCAGTTCTTCAACACTCAGCACCATTGTTCATTTGAAATTATACTGAAAATATGCACTTCCTTGAATTTATGCTATCTACTGAAATATTGCTACTGCTACTGCATGCTTTATCAAGACTATCAGATTGTGTCTTTCTACACAGCATTTCATTTCCCCAATTACAGTATCTTGATGGTATTTCCACTGGAGATTTATTTCTTGTCTATTTAGATGAGAAAATGGGGGTATGTGGGGAGTCATTCAAGAAGTGTTTACTTTCCAGAAACAGAAAGAGTAAATATGTATGTTATATGCATGGAACAAAACCTTTTCCTATGTTCAATTACATGGACCATCAACTATTGAACTGCTAATACTACTCCATATAAAGAATACAAAATTTTTCATTTTGATCTTATTTTATTACGGAACCCTTAAAAATAAACATGAAGAGATCAGCAACTTGAATTTCACTTACATAATGAGATTCTCAAGGATGCGGCAGAAGCATATGTTGGAAACACTACCTTTTCCTTTCCCATGTTACTAAGCGAGAATGCAAAAAGGGGATGCAGCTCTGAAGGAAGAAGACTCAGAAGTTAGAAAAGAGGTTCACAGTTGGGAAAAGAAGAAAAACCCTGAATTGCAGGAATGAATAGAGAAGAAAGAGGATGCTGGTGTTACCTGAAATTGAAAAATAAGTCCCGAAACACACAGAGTATGTTTAGAGAGGAGACATTGTTTCGTTCTGGCAGGGTGCAAGGTGGAAGATTTCCACAAATCAAGCACACCTGTTTTTCAGCGGATATTTATACACAAGAGTTACAAAAATCCCACCTAACCAGTGTAATTATTCCACCTATCTAGAACATATTCATTGTGTTGAGCAAGCAAAGTATTCTGCGTCTGCACGGGTAGGCAAGCAAAGTCTTCTACGCCTGCGCGGGGGTCTCAGAGGGTCTCTGGTGGTCGTTTGGGAAGAATACCCCTACTCATTTTGTCCTTTTACGGTCATGCATCATCTGAGGACACCAGAGTTCTTGTATTTCTTGCCAATTTCTTGGTTCACCATTTCACAGAGGATGTATATCCTTGCGTGAGCAAGTTTGTAACCATAAGATGTTCTTCATAGGCCCTGAAACTAAGTATCTAAAGTACCCGAATACCATGCGCATCATATTCCCCATGAGTGAGTAACTACCCCTTAGTTGTAGCCTTACTCTTAACTATTAGTTCGTCCTATTCTGTTTCGTCTATGACATTATTTCTGTTCACACAATTATTTTACCTATACATAAGATGTATACATGTTGGTAATGTTCTGATTAACGTCTTTCTTACGGCTTAGTTGCTCTAGGATGTCCTTGGCTATGCTAACTACTCCTTTCTCTGATAAGAATATCCCTCAGCACATCAATCAAATATAGTCAAAGAATCATCTGTACCTAATACAGTTTTAGCTAGGTTTTAGAGTTAGTTTGCAACACTGGGATGCAACAAAAAGGGTTTGAGAGCTCTAGAGAGAAGAGATAAGAGAAAAGTAGACATCTCTGAACGAAAAAACATGAACTCCAGCTGATACTAAAAGTAATGGAATGATCTAATAGGATCTGTCTAAAAAGCAATTTTACAGGAAGACAGGAACAAGAAAAAATTGACCTAGTTATTTTTGTTTTCCAGAGCTTATGAAGGTTTTATGTGTCTATCAAAAGTTTGGGGGTTGTGCGGGAAGGGAGTTGCACTGTTTTCCAATATCCTGGGGTTTTGAAAAGAAACTATAATTGAGGCTTGAGAAAAAAAAGTCTTAAACCTTTACAAAATAAAAACCAAGTTAATCATTTGTATGGAGAAATACAGTCCTAGAATCCTTGATAGCATCTTCCCCAAAGAGAATGCCAAGATGATGGTGCTCTGACAGTCTTTTTGAAAGCAAGGTGGGTGCTAATTTACTTGCACACACCCGGTGCGAAACACAGCTGTCAGATGGCAGTGATGAAAGAGTAATTTTTGCCTGGCTGCTCCGTGGCTTTCAAAACTACCCACTCAATAGAAAATATTGATTATAAAGCGTGTCTTTGGGTCAGCCACTGAAATTTAAAGGATGTTTCAGCCTTTGTACTGCATTACACTGAAGAACCAGAGATGGATTTTTACGTGTTTGAAGCCATCTATGGATCCTTCTATCCCGATCACATTAGTAAATTATTTTGGCAATGAAATATATTCAGTATTCCACAACTAGACTTGACACGCAAAGAAAAACAACAACTTTTCTGATCATAAACTGCAAAAATCCTTAAATGTGCAAGTCACTGCTCACTGTTAAATTCAGCTATAATATTTTTGAAGATACAATGAATATTTGCAAAGATGTCTTGATAAAAAAGCAGAGGTTAAGGTATACATTCCTCCTTTTTATAGACAGCAGCAGTAAATTTTAACTAATTTAAAATTAAGCTGTGTAACCTAACTTTGTTGTCAAGAAGGGTATTAGACATAATGCTGTAGAGGAAAAGAAAAACAGAATTACCACATTTCAGAAAATTTCAACATCAACTATTTCCCATTCTCATCTTAATGCTAAAATACATTAAACAGCTGGATCCAAGAGGAGACCACGCTGGAGAAGGCAGTCTATTCAAAGACTGGATCTTCAGAACCAGTCATGTTGAACTGGCTCAGAACAGAGCAGTTTTGTTCAGTCCACTAACTACAAACAGTACTTAGACTTCAACCCAGATCAAATACTTAGTTTTGGTTTTGTTAGTGGAAAATCAAGAAGTTGTAAATTCTTATCTGTCCTATCAAAAATACCATTTTCTATGATCCTGTTCAACTGAAAAATAACTTTGATGGAAAATTTCTATTAAGACATTCAATTTAGGATGTTTTATATTTCAAAGAAAAATGCTGCTTCTGACATAAAAAAATAAGGATTTTGTCTTTTTATAAAGTGTAAATTGTTTGATTAGTTTCAGCTGAGGTGCAGCTGCTTCCAAAGTTTTTATAGCTTTTCAGATAATTTTCAAAAAATTGAAAATAATATAAAACCCCAAAATTTTTAGGAGAAATATTTCTCAATACACCTGTATCCCAAAGACATTTTGGCTGAAGTAGTTAGTCCTTTCCAAGCTTAATGAAATATAGCATACACTTTCTCAATTTGTGAAGCATTTAACTGTTCCGTTTTCCCATTTACTGCGGGTATTTCACGGCGTTCCTCACCTCTTATTGCTGAGACTCTGACACCATTAAGTTTCAAATGGTGTCTAAGTTCTCCTTGAACAGTATTACTGACATAATTCTCTATCCAGCACTCCTATTGCCAGCTGGCTCAAATGAGAATCTCTTTAAAGTATCCCAAAGACAGACGTATCAACAAAGGATGGTCCAAAGTGCTTTTTGCTTACCTTCTGTCTTTCATGTGAAGAAAGATCTGCCACTTATCAAATAGGTATATAAGTCAAATTACTAGAACTAGATTATGAGGCAAATAGGGTTCTAGCAAAAAAAGTATTAAAGAAAAAGTGTCTGTGAAACCATTTAATTAAAAGGCAATGCTCTGATTATTACCTTTCTAGTTTATATACCTAGACACCTTTCATAGCATCTGACTTTGTATTTACATAGGACCATTTTTTTTTTGTTAGGTATCAGCTTATCCTAATAGCTTAAACAGTATGCACTACAGCTCCCAAATAATATGATCCTAAAACACGGATTGTTTTGCTACCTTTTACAACAGTTAAAAACACAAACCATCAAAGTGACAATTCAAATGGTGAAACCTTTTCAGAGTATTTTTCGCAAGCTATCTCTATCTATCCAGTTTTAAAAGAAATTTACATGTAAAAAGAATGAAGTTGATAAACAGTATGACTCATATTGAGGTAGGAAAACAGGACCAGAACAGAGCATTAATTAACAGACTAGCATAATGTCTGTGGAAGCATATATGAAGTCCAACATTAATATTACATTAGTTCATCATGAGTAACTTTGTTCCACTATAGTCTAGGCAGTAATCATCCTCTAAGAGTGAAACCACTTTTAACATTCGCAAGATTTTAAAATACACATTGAGTTTCCGATTACTGTTTTAACTCTGTGAGTGCTGCAGAACAAGTACTTGTTCTCATTAGTTCAGAGTGTAGGTGGGTGCCTAATTTTCTGATGCTGGATCATGTGGGGATCATGTGTTTCAACCTGGAAAAAACAACTCCTACCACTTAATTGCCCAGTCCTCATTTTCTGACTGCGTCCTGTAGAAGGATTAGGCTTAGGAGGCTCGTAATCATTGCTGTGGTCAACAGCGTGTTCTAGTAGCACTTGCCTGAACAATTTCAAAACACCTTTGTGATCCAAAGACTGTGTCACTTTTTTTAAGGGACTTTGTTTCCCTGCCCAAAATTTCAAACAAGCAGCAGCACCCTTAATGCATAGAAATACAAGCTTTATTTGGGACTAGCCATTGATTAAAATTATTATTTCAAATGCTCACTGAAGTCACAACTGTAATCATTTGGATATGAGATGAAAATGTTAGTTAATATATGTGCTAGCCAGTGGAGTAGCTAGGCATACTTGTGTATGACTGGAAAACAAGACATTTAATGTAGCTATCATTCACAGTAAAATGTACGTAGATGAAAATCTGTCAAGAGACAAGGACTGTAGACTTCAGTTAGCTCTGTGGACAAGTCAAGTCAGTTGTATATTAAAGAATCTAAATTAGCCATGAGATCTTGTCTTTCCTTTTGCTTTTTTCATTTTAGTTTTATGAGAATGCTGTTTCATAGTTACGTGTAAGATATTTTAGCTGTTGTTCTTTCATTGTGCAACACAATGAAGCCACAGTTCAGAATGGGATCTTCCATACACTACTGTACTGGAACGGCTGGAATGTATAACCTCAACACATAGAGGTTGCAGTAAAAGGAATATTTCATTAGAACTATACCTGTCTGGTTAGGAATGCAAGATTAAAGTATTCAACTCACACTGATTTCTTTTAAATCAAACAGAGCATATTCTCTCAATTGAACTGAAGGGGAGTTTTTTACAAATTTGTCACTTCAGAAGAATGTTTTTCTTTTCCTAATCTTTTCATATATTTGACATTATTTTAGGGCTTTGAAAATGTTAGGATGTTTGGAGAAAAGTTTACCATCATAGCTATAGTTTTTAAAATTCAAAAGTTAGGTTTAATTTAGGCTTAAAATTCAAAATTTAGGCCAGTTTTCAGATTTGAATAGAATATTTCTGAAATATTTTTCAGATTAACAACAAACAGGAGGCTTTAAGGTGGTGGAGAGTGAAACTTTTCAGAAGAATTCCTGGGATTACAAAGAAGGCAAAATATTCTTCTAAATATATAATATAATACAATATTCTTGTTCATTTCTGTACTAAAAAAAAAAAAAGAGCATCTGAGAACATTTTTTAAGAATCAAATATTTTCCCTTTTAATACCCACAAAGCATATGGATAGTAGCCCCTTTTGGTATTTGTCTAAATAAATCAACAATCAAATGTAATGATTTTAAAGTTTCCTTTCATTAGATTTAATGATCACTTGCTTTACTAGCATTTTCCATGAAAATACAGTGAAGGCTGTCAAAAATGTATTTTCTGAGACATCCTAAAGATTATTTTGATGTAATTTTCATCATAATGAATGCTTAATATATATTCCCAATAGACTTATAACATATACTACTTTTATTCTAGAAGCCCAGTATAGCTCGATAGCCAAAAATACCTTTAAATGACAAAATTAGTGATTATGTCTGGAAGTTTAAAGAGACTTTCAGAAAAATTTATTTAAAAAAAAAATCAAGCACTTATTGCTTTTATAAGAACAAGGATTTTCAATATGGTATAATAACTTTTAGAAAGTATACATGTCATTTGCTTCGAAGATGTGTGTGCTCTGAATACTGTAGATAAAAGTCCATTTTATGTTTTTGCTCAAATATTCTTTTGAAATATGGGGGGTTTTAGTGTCCTAATTTTTTTCACATTATACCCTGAGATTCCATTGTTCTGGAACTCTTCTTCTTCTATACTGAACTTTCCTTCTTTCAATGTATAGTGCATTCCTATTGAGTGACAACTGTGGAAACAGAGCGCAAATAGAAACACCTATATTGAGGCATATTGAAGAAAGCCCTGAAACAACAACAAAACTTTGCCATACAATTGGAAGAGCTTATAAAGACCAACAGTGAGAAATTATCATCATTACTGTAAATCTGGAACAAGTTATCTGTCCAGGATCACATGCAAGGTTTGTCTAGAGCCAGAAGTTTAAAAGCCTGATCTTCTGGAGCCTGACTTCCAGAATCAATCACCGTTGTCCCTGCAGGGGAACGCAAATCACAAGAGGGTTACATGGCTAGCCCTGAGCTATGAAGGCAGACTAGCAAAAAGCTTGAGACAGCTCAAGTTTTCTGAGCCCCAACATGACTCCGCCTGTCTTACAGTACTTCGCGAGGAAGCACAGCTCTTGGATGAAGCAGAATGATGCAGTAGTCCTGCACAGCACATGCTGCAGCATCTAAACCTCTAAACTGATTGGAACAGCAGGTTCTATTTCTTTATAAGATGATCTGCAAGGACGGAATTTTTTGTGTTTAGCACCCGGCAAAGATCTTTGTTCATTCCTAAAGTTACGGTGGTGTTCCAGTCAAGCCTCAAGTCATTCTTTCTTGCTGGAAGAATTATTGTAGTCCTTCTCTACCCACCTTTTCTCTTGCCCTTTCTGACCTTTCTCAGCACGTTATGCAAGTCACACAGCCTTCATACATCTAACGTTAAATCCTTCTGGCAAGACAGGCTAGTACTTAACATATTTCAAAAGACATTACGGCATACAGTAGCATGTGTGATTTGTTTGAGGTGACACAGGAAACCTCAAGGCCAAGACAGGAACTGATGTTTTCTGAGTACTCAAACAGAAGCTTATGTGGAAGATGGTCTTCTTTCAAAAAAACTGCCCAAACTCCTGCAACCCTCAAAAAAGCCTTTCTGGAATTCATATTTTAAAAAAAAAAAAAAAAAAAAAAAATCTAAAGAAGCTAGGAGAAGGTAAGAACCCAATTCCTATTTTTTAGGAGTAAGTTAAATATTTGGAGACAAATACAGGGAGGTTTAAGTCTACACGATTCAACATAGTATTTTGGCACCTAATTCCTAAAAACATTTTTTTTTCAGTTTCTGTCTTAAATTTCATCCAAAAACCATTCTTCTCTCATCTTGCAGTCAATGGAAACTCAAAAGAGCAGCAGTTCCTCACAAGATATAACTGCCTGGTCCAAAGGAGCATCTTCCTTTCATTTTAAGTTTTCCCTACACTTTTCCCTCTTTGCCATGCTCTTCCCCTTTTCCTTTTTTTCTAGCAAGTTTGAAGAGAAAAATAAAACAAAACAGAAGTTATATCTAGCAAACATTTAAAAACCTCATTAAAATAAAGCAGTTACAATATTCTTAAAAGAAATCTTTGGGGTTTTTTTGTTTGTTTGTTTGTTTTTACATGCACTGAAATAAATTAATATTGGACATTGAAATTCTGTTGTGGTACATTAGTATTATCTAAACACATAGGTCTTTAAAAGCAGTTGCCAGGCCTTCATTGTAGTAGATGTTGAAAAAGTAGAAGGGCAAGATAAACTCTGCCTCCAGATATTTAGAGTTTAATTCTCTCTAGAGTCTATATTAGTCTCAAGGCAGTCACAGATTTACTGGGGGACACAGTGAGCCTCTCTCTATTCATTCCCTGCACTGCCCAATACAATATGTTAGAGATCACATAACAGCTTTGTGGCTGTTCTGTTTTCCCATATGGTTTGGGTCCAACCCTTCCAGTCCAGACAGTTGCAACATCTACGCCCATAGTACAGAAAATAGCTTACATTTCTATGGAACTGAACAGAGATTTACTGCTGAAGAGCACCTTTCTCTTTTTTTTTCATACAAATGATATGAAGACCAGGATGAAATACCTTGACTCCTCTTTTCTGGACGTTATCCACCTCCACTCGTTTCAAGGAGCTGTGTGATGGCTAAGATGATGACTACCTGAGGTAGGACTGTACGAGCACTTTCTGTATCAATTGTGTTTTACGGCTTGCTTTTACTCGAGGAAGCGATGGATGTGAAGGAATAAGCTCTGCACAGAGAGAACATTGCCAGAATTACTTACTTTGTCATCCCTGAAATTATGGTATTTGTACACTCAGGCGCAGCTCTAGATAACACACATACATTCTACTGGAAAACCTCCATGCTTCTTGCAAAACAAAAAGAAACAGCAAAGACGGATTGAAACACAAAGCGATCTCCTTTTGCTTGTAGAGACAGTCTCTGCGTCTTTTCCAAGGAGAGTAAAAACCAATTACAGTCAGACTGCAATAGAAAGGTGCCTTAAAGCATATGCAAACACAAACCAAATGGTCTATAGATCACGTCCTAAGCTGCTTTTGTAAAATGTAATAGAGCAGAAAGATTTCTGCTTCAAGTTAAAAGGTACTTAGCCACAGCAATTTTGTTATATGTGAGAAAGACCACCAACAGAAGAAAAAATAGAGATGAAAAACAACGGCAATTTGATTGAGAAAATATTTAAGCTATTCAACAAATGTAGATTCCCTTTCTCTTAAAACCTTCAAAACGGGGCATTTCTGGACAATATGCCTTCAGCTGAAATTCAGCTTGCTGGTGGAATAGAATAAACCTTTCTATTAAACAAACAAAGAAAACCCAACAACAACAAAAGACCCAAACAAAAAACTACCCAAATAATCAAAAGCTCTGTGTTTGCATGAGGAGAAAACATTAAAAACTGAACAATGCAGTTATGTAAAAACTTTTCTATAAACTGAACTACCCAGAAGTATTCTTTAAAACGTCAGGAAGCTGGAAAGAGATCAAGTCAAGCTACTTGGAAAACCTGTATAGAAGCTGTTGCACGTACACAGCAGGTACTGGTAACACAAAGCTTAATTACAGCATTGAATGTGATGAAAACACGTGCTCCTTCCTCAAGACTCTTCCACTTCCCTGATCTCAAGAGCAAGAACGGGGACTTCTGGTCTCTGGTTCAGGTCTACCTGTGTGCCAGCAAGCTGGTGTGCTCAATTGCACCTCAAGAACAGAACTGGAAAGGTGTTGAGGCGCCCTGCCTTTCACAGGAATTTGATAGTCTAACAGTCTCCCAGCTTGGATGAATGCTGTATCTCTGACACAAACTTTTTGACAAAGGAGAGACAACCAGCCAGCAAGATCAACTATACTGCTTTCTTGTAGGTGACATTCTTGTCATAAACAAATCATAATATAATAAACCAATTTTACTCAGTAACTACTGAGCTACCTCTGATTATTTTTTCCCATTTCAGGTCCAAAAAGCTCTGAAAAATTAAGATGCAGACTGATAAAATACTTGTTATTCTAAGTTTAGAAATTAGCTACATTTAATGATGTTAGAAGCTTTAGTTGTCCTGATAAATAAAAAAAAAAACAAAATCCTGTCCCCCCCCGTCCCCTCCCTCCCCGCCAAAAAATGACCAGCAAACCAGGAAGAGGCTGTAGAAGTCTGAAGTTTAGAGGAACACAAAAATACTATATTTTTCTTACATACTATGTGAGTTGGGATTGTTAGGAGAAATACTTTAGTACTTAGCTCCAGTTTCTTGCCTACTCCCAAGGAAAGGTAAATTGCTGACATTGCCTATGATGCCAGTTTTCAGACCATAACCATTGTTTAAACTAGATGATTCTTTCAAGCTCAGTCAGACTGGTCATTCTTATCAATAATATTATTGCTGCCCAGTTAAAAAACAATACTTTTGGAAAAAATGTATTTTCTGTATTCTAACAAATTTCTTTTTTTTCTTGAATAGTGAAATTAAACGTTCTAGATTTTGATGCACAGACATCCCCATGTTTCTTTACAAATGAATGTTTTTCAAGTAGGTCAGTAGCTGTAGGAGCTTCTCATCTCACACGTTATACTTTGAGGCTACCCTGAAGTGAACTCCGTATATTGAGATGCTCTGTACTTCCTCTGTTTCTTGAATTATCTGCATTTGATGAGACAGTAAGGCTGAGTGGGAGTTCTGCCTTCCAAGGAAGTCTCTGAAAAATAACCAAGGATAACTTCGTTCACGGTTTTGAGTCCTGCAAGTGGCACACTGAGAACTGCAACCACTAACATGATTTTTGCCATAAATAGCATTCAAATAAATTTAAATACATCACCTGGGCTAACTCATGGCTTTTCAAAATGCCACTCCCTACCAGAAAAGTACCAAACCACTTAATGGTTTGACCCAGGACGCTTTGGAGTTGATGGAAACATCCAAAGTAGTGTAAACCAGTGGAAGACCAGAACTATTGATTCACTGTAAAACATTTCAAAGTGTTTTAGAGAGATTCAACAGAGAACATTAAAAGTGTACTTCTGTTACTTTATGTTTCCAATTCATCTGGAAAAAAAACACTACTTAAGGAAAAAAAGCCCCATCAAGAACTAAATGAAAAAAGTAAGAGTGTTCTTAGGAGGCTTCTTATCATTTCATGAAAATGAAGTACTTGACTGAATTCTTTATATGATGGATATGAATTGTGGAACAGAAGATTGCAACATAAACATTTCTCACTTAAACTGAATGAAAAACAAACTGGATATAACCACATCATAGTTGGCTCCTACCACAACAGGTTCAACAAAATTAATATCACTAGACTTTCCAGATGAAGAGTTTGCCATGTATATGTTGATTGATGACTGCGAACTCATTCCAAGCTCAGAGGACAATAAAAAAAAAAAAAAAAAGAAAAAAACCCTGTGTAGCATCATGCAGTTGGCAACTATGCAGATCAATCAAAGCGATACCTCATTGCTCATGAGACAATGATAGGAACTGATGTTGTATTTGACAGGTTCACAGGCATCAGCTTTAATAAGAGCACAGTTCAGTGTAAGAGCATTAGCCAGCAAACTACACTGCTGTCTGTAGTTCCTGGAGACATAAAATGCGATATGCGCCACAAGGCATAGGGCAGATGGGTTCTGGGATGTTGCAGGCTATACATAGTGGAACTGACATGCTTCAGACCTTGAGTAATTTTCCCTTTGGCAATTGTGTTTGGACAAAAACAAAAATCTAATGAAAAATATTGGAGCACCAGAAAAAAAAAAAAAGGAAAGCAAGTGTGTGGCTGAAGAATTGTTCCACATAGAGTAAAAATTATCTGGGCAAGAATTCCAGCTGGTGAAAAATATTCAAATACAGGGTGATATATGACCTGAATAATCATTGTAATTTCAAGAGACCAATATTTCAGCATAGGAATTGGTTTTGATATTGTCAAGATTTATAGGTTGCATGAAGGAAAAGTTTCTAATTTACAGGGTGAATATCCTTAGAGAGGCTTAAATAGCTTTTAAAGTGTGTCATTATTATTTTTCTGCATCATTATTTGTTATTCATATAGCATCTCACCATCTGCTAGAAGGATCGTAGGCATATAATAAACCAAAAGAAGTGAGGCTAACTAGTACTCTTGATGACAGGTTCAGCAATAACACAATAGGATGAAGGAATGAAGATACTGAACTATAATTCTATTCTTTTAATTAGTGGAATACCAAAAGCACACCTTTATCAGGAATGATAACATTTTTAAGAAATTAATCCCATACAAGAGCTTTCCTCTTACAAAGCAAAAGAAATCAAAAAAGAAGCATTATTCCATCATATGGATGTAACAGTGAAGTACGAAAGATTCTATATTATACAGAAGTCACGTAATCCAAAGGAATATTAATCTCACTGTCAACCCTGCATTTTTAAGATCATTTAAAGCATCATACAATTATATAGGCTGTGTTAAAAGCTGGACAGCAAAGAACTGGAAAATACTCTTGGCTTGCAAAGACTAGAGGTGCAGATGAAAACTGAAGTTGAAGTAGCAGAGCAGAGAAAGAGAGAGGCTTTTAACAAAGCCAAAATTTTGTTAAAATTTTTGGTGAAACATGCAACCTCTCAAAGACTGTTTTTTGCAATCAGAAGCCTTATTTTCCCTGCAAGGAAGTTTGCTTTTCATAAAGAAAATTGTAGTAAGTTATTTCAAATTAGTTTGATGGATTGTTAAACTGTGTTTTCCTACTTGTACACTGCAAACCCCCACACCCTATACCCATTCCTAAATGTCAATAAAATGTTTGTTAAGGAAGGGAACATAGGTTGGTTTTATGTTTGTAATAACTAGGATTTCAAAAATTCTCATTAAAAACATCATCCTCTAAAGCTTCCCTGAAATGTAGTTTATATTTTGAGTTCAGCTCTTGGATTTGTTCATGTACCAGATCTATCCTTAGCTATATCCTTCAATAAGGGGAGAAAAAAAAGACACACACATACACCCCCATCTTTCATCTGTTTGGGTTTGTTTCGTTGGGTTTTGAGCTCTTAAGCAAGACATTAACTCATTTTCTTGCCAAAACTACTTTGTGTTAATGTTATATTTTTTTTCTTGTACTATTGACTTGGCTTGATATAAACTCAGAATTATGCTTTGTTGAACACTATTTGGTACACAATTGAAGGATAATTTTCAAAGTGACGGTGAAATTCATTATACTTGATCTCAGTGCTACAAACATGGACGTGAGTTGTTCCACTAAATTCATTGATCCATTTATTAAATAGTTAAAACATGTAAAATGCCTTCCAATAAAAAATAATTTTGTTAAAATCTTACCTTTACATATTCTAACAAAATGCTTGCCTGTAATGTACTTTTGCTAGAACGCGGGCATTGCTTTCATAGACTGCCTTGCCCAGAAGGCTCCTTCACAGGCTTTTAAGCATAGAGCTACCAGTATCACTAGTTTTGGGAGACCCCTGAGTTTACAGTCTCTCTAGGATTTCGAAGAGTTTAGCAGCTGATCTAGACAACTGAAAGTCCTGGCCAGATAGCTGCATGATGTTGCTCCTGAGAATTAGGACTGATTGCACAAGAAATATCAGATGATTTGTAGATTTCAAACGTATGAAAACGTACTTTGTGAACACTATCAAAAGTACATGAGCATGTACAAGGAAAAGTACATGTTTTGAACTAGCATATAAGTTAAAATCAAAGTTAAAAAAAAAAAGCCATTGTACATACTGAAAATCTGTTGCTTTATTTCCGTAGTTATTATTTGTAACTGCTTAAGACTTTTTTTTATCTTTCTACTCCAGTAAGTGTACTTTGCTTTGCTTCATAAAAAGTAATGAAGCCTAGAAATATAAAACCTCATTATAGATCTTTTCCATTAAAAGTTTGCTGAGATGCTAGAAGAAAACAGCTATTACTGTGTGCGGATTATGATGTCAATGGATCAGAGAGGTTTCATTGGATATACCTAAAAAAGACTTTACTGTTGCATCATTTACGCTGAGGAAAAAGATTAAGCTGAAACACTTCAAGATAAAAAAATAAATTAATACCAGCAAGGGAATATTTTGGTTTTACACTTTTCTCTTGAAATTCCCCATTATCTTTTGTTTCTGTGGAGTTGTTTTCCTTCTTCCTTCTTTTTCTTTTGAAGTTTAGGATGCTTCTCCAGAAGATTTTCATCTTAATGAATATTTTAAGTACATGCTTTGCTTTAGCAAACATGTTTATTCATCAGCAACTTCTCCTACATGCAGATAGTCTTAATTCTAACTTTTTTTTCCTGTAAACTTTGTTTGTCTTCTTGAAATAAAAATCCTTCAATAAATTGCTATATTTGTGCATATCAAAGGCTTATGGATACAGGCACTTTACATTTTTTAATCTTAAATAATCTTTTAGCTCTAACATCTCTTATGCCCTTTTATCACCCAACATCCCTATTATGGAAATTTAATTTTTAATATGAGACTATGCAATATTAAAAAGCATCACGCATCTTCTGCTAGTCATTATTACTCAGGATACACAGACACAGTTTGAACAAGCATCAATCTGAACAGAACCATACCTAATTAAACTACAGATGAAGAAGATAATACAGTTTCTAAGAAACTAGAAAAAAATCAGAAATCATTCTCACTGAAGCTCAGTTTATTTTCCTATGATTATGATCATCTTTAAATACTTAATTCTAATCATTCATATTTATAGTGGAATATAAACATTTTTTCCTACAACAGAGGGTGCATCACAAGTGCAACTTTTACTTCATTATAGGATGACATTTTAGCATTAGCAATACCTTCATACCTCGCAATGCCTGAAGAGTTTAATTTCTAACAGTTAACTCACAAAGGTTGAACTCCTTATTTTAGACTGGGGCAACGAAAGTGCTCTATTCCTTCTGCAGCACTATTTCCTAATTCTCCACACTGTAGTGAAGAATTTTCACACAAGTTAATCTACCACAGTGTCTTCAAGTAACTGCCAATCAGGTGTTTGGATTTTTTTGTTTCATTAAAGGGCATTTTCTGCTCAGAAAGTCCAGAAACATCCTTTCAACACATAATTCTAAATTTTTTTTAGTGTTTGTTTTCCTGATCTTTCTCTCTTTCTTTTTGATTTATCATAAGAACTTCTTTTTAAAAAATCATATTTGTTTGATGTAATGCATCTGAATAAGCCAGAAGATCACTTCATAAGAGGTATGGAATAAGTAATCCTTTGCCCTACTTGTGCTTCTGAATAGAATCACAATTTTTACTTAGCCTTTTGGTTTCTCTTCTGCTGTAGACCAGGGTAATTAAACAGAAGTAAAAAGCATTGCATATCATAAGGAAATGAGTCTGGATGGAAAACCTCATCTACAGATGTGAACTGTGGAACATTTGATATGATTTGAGAATGATGCTTATGAACTATAATTACAATTTTAAATCGTATGGTTTCATTGTAACATGGGAAAGTTCCATTTTTAGTGTTCTTATGCTCTTTCCAGCTAGGTTTAAGTATTTGCGATAATTATTAGTCTGAAGCTCTGGAGAGTTAAGGCCCTCCTTATCTACCAAATTGGCTTAAAAGATGTAGCACAAATAATGGCAATACCAGTTTTTCTTTCTGGGTCCTGGAATGGTCTTCCGACTATTTTTCAGAGAATTCCAATTAAGGGATGATACTTACCCTAGCATCCATTTTCTAGTGTGGGCAACGGATCAAAATTGTATGATGCCATGCTGATCCTGGACTGAAATCCATTCAAATAAACAACAGCCATTAAGACACAAACCGACCAACCCGAGTTCAAATGGTAATTACTGAGTAAGATGATAACTCTTGACTGTTGAATTCAGACACCTCCAAAAACCAGAACTGATGTACTAGCTGGCAGATACTGCTCATTCTCCTGAAATGGCTTTCTGGCTATTGACAATTTTTCTCCCGCATTTTCTCATTTCCCTCCTCCAGCTGCTCTATAGGTTGTCTACTGCTTGAAGTCAGTCAAGTCAGTCAACTACTTTTAGAACTGAAAAAATAGTTCTCTTGTCTTCTCTGTTATAAAATAGCAATCTAGGACATCCAAGTAGAAACAACTGAAACTGAAATACTAAGAGGCTAATATAAAAAAAAAAAAAAAATTCAGAAGTCAGTATTTTTCAGGAAATACATCCATTTTATGGGCACAAAGCTAAAACATTCTGCTTGAACACAAATCACCAGCCCATGACTTTGTTTTGTCGTCATCTTTCCTTTTGGTTTTCTTTATAATTAATCTGATTTAACACATAACAAACAATAAAATGCACTGAATTACTATTTAATCTTATTTCATGTCATCATATCAGAGAACTGTTGCTGAATCATCTTACCACCTTCTAAATCAGAGACATATAATTGACAGTTTTGTCATTAACAAAGCTTGAATTTAAGTTACACTTCCCTACTCAACTTCAGCTTTGTTCCCTTAGTGGGAAACAAGGCTGCTTACAACCATACAAGACCCTGTTTTTTCCTGACCATAGGTGGACATAATTTCATTTTTCTGATCTATTTGTAAGATTTTTATCTTTTTCTGTAAAGGCAGGAAGAAAAAAAGAAGTAAACCTGCTACACATAGCAATAACAAAATTGTGAAGGGCCAGGTTATCAAAGCAAGAGTGTCTAATGTGTCAGGAACTAGATGGATGTGACTTGATTTTACGTTGCAAGTTTCTGCAAAGGTGGTTCTGAATGACATATCAGTCTATATCTCTTGTATTTAATACTTCAAATGTATGTACTAGACACAAGCTTTCCAAAAGTATACAAAACATGAAGGCATACGAGAACAAAGCAAAGGAAATGTTTGATGTTTCTGCTGATAGTTAACTGCATTTTAAAAGCAGCTGCAAGCATGAAGAAGTCTGTCTGTTTTCCATAAGAAATTAAGATTCAGACTTTGTAGTAATCCTTTAAAATTTGAGATTTAAAGAAGTAATGAAATTAGAGCTTTTTATTGAAAAGACTCTTTCAAAACTGTCAGTTAAGATGTAATCATCATGATATTAAATCCAACAAGTATTATCGCTATCTACTTAGAAAAAAACTTCATTCGTATTACCCATGATAATAGAAGATGTCGTACGCTTAAAAAATCAAATCAGAGAGCAGTAAATATGACTGGAATGAGAAAGTATTTAACCTCCTGATGATACATTCTGAAGGTGCTGTCTGCAAGTCCTGCTCTGAATAAGCCACTACTGATCCGCCTTTGCCTACAAACCAAACATGCTCTATGACTCTAAATATTGCCTATCTTTTTACTGTACTTGATTGCCATGAGTAGCACTTTACTCAATGGTATGTGGACTTTTCAAGGATTTAAAAAAAAAGAAAAAAATACCTAACAAATTTGTTGCAAGGGTTCATAGTAGAGAACTTAGAAATATGGCATTTTTTTTTTTTTTCAAAATGTAACTTCTTTCTAATCCTTTTCCTGTTTCTATGTGTGTCATCGTGTCTTCTCCCATCTGCTCACTTGTTCTTTGGTGTTCCAGGAAAATTTGCCCTCAAAGGCTACTATCTAACAGAAGACTTCCCAATCATCAGTGTAGAGTTACAAATATAGCACAAAAATAGGGTATGCTGCTGGGAAAATGATTTAGGTCCCTTTTCTTTTCCCTGAAGAAATCAGCATGATTTCTACTCTGGCAGAAGCAACTGAGAATCAACAACTAGATTATTTTTTCCTTGTGAGGTCTGTTTTTGCCAAGACGATGACAAATAGCAACGGCTAGCTTTACATGTTATTTGGGAAACACATGGGTAAAACAAACAAAAGCAAGGAAGGAAGCAAAAGCCCTAACAGAAACAAATACGAAGTACCAGCAGCAGAGTGACAAGATTCGTCATGTCTCTGGCGGTTACAATCCTTCTCTGTAGGTTCACATCACTACAGTCTAGTTGTTCTTCTCATCTATGGCAGTTTTAACCATCTGTCCCAGCATGTTCTCTCCAACACTTTGAGAAAAGTACTAATCAAGACAACATGGTAACCCTGAGTTTGAATCCTCACACTGCCTTTTTGTAATCTAGTTCCAACTGACTGTTTGAAATGGGACTTCAGGTTTTCAATTCTGTATATGCATACGGAAACATACATTTAAATGTAAATACATATATATGTATTGAAAGTGCAGCTCAAGACTGGAAAGTTTCATGATCTACAATAAAAAGGCATTCACATTCTAGGTCAGCATGGCCTAGACTGTGATCTATCAAAGATTTTGCCTAATGATAACAGCAAGAACTTTTCACCTTTTTACAGTATGATAAAAAATGTACTTTTGTTTTTGTGAGATGCAATCTAAGTTTGCCAAGGTATCACAAAAAGTTATTACATAGAAAGAAATACAGTAACCAGTCATGCCCACATTGCTTAGTGTTTCCTGAAATACCATTAGTTTCTCTGAATTTCATTTCCAAGAATGATAATTCTTGAAGAAAGACATTTAAAAAGAGAGACAGTTGCAAAATACTGAATATCCTGTAGTTATGGGGCTTTGAATAGCTCCCTCTCAGAATAGAAAATCATTTCATCCAAATGTCAAGGAGAGGTAACTTGGGATGAATTTTCCATACAAGCTGTTGAGCTTCATGTCCTAAGACACCAACGGACAGTGTTCTACTATTGTAGGAATAAAGAAAAAACATTAATTTAGACTGACAGGAAACCTGTCATCATATTTCTAAATGATCCTGTTACATTTATAGCATTCATAGGAGAAAGTTAAATCACAATGTATGTAGTAAATATCAAACTAAACTACATAAATGAAGAGGTCTGCTCCCTAGTAGGTTCTATGACATAGTACATCACAACTTTAACATATAAAGAGGTAAAATTTCACCTATATATATGCAATATATTCACAAAACTATGTCTTCTGAAAAGAAATTATGGAAAACTTCAATCTTCACTTAGGTAACTGTTTAAGACAGAGCAAAGAGACACAAGTATAAACCTACTCTGAAACATTCTATTCTATTCTATTCTATTCTATTCTATTCTATTCTATTCTATTCTATTCTATTCTATTCCACTCTACTCTACTCTACTCTACTCGAGTAGAGAAATAGAAATAGTGCTGAGGTCATAGTGCCAGATTATTTTATTAATTTTTTAGTTATATTTATAAATTATACAAGGGGAAACAAATAATGCTAAAATCAACAGATTAGCATTGCAATTTAAAACTCATAAGACACGGCTAGACACAAGGGAAGGAAGCAGTATCATGATAAGAACATGTAATTTCTTTCACTTCGCCATCACTTGGAACTGAAGAAGAAAAACAGAAATTTGAACGTTATCGTGGGCTGCCTAGACAGTTGACTGAATGCTGGAAGTCTCCCCATCACATGGATCTGAGATAAGTGGAGCTCTTTCTCTCCCTGTAATGTAGAAATATGTGTGTGTGTGTGTGTGTGTGTGTGTCTCAGCTGGCATTGTAACTATAAACTCCTCATACATCATGAAACACAAAATGTCTACCTACAAAAGCCAAGCTAATACAGTATAGAACTAGTGAAAAAGGGGTCTACAGAATGTGTAACATGGTGTGGTGTGTTGACCTTGGTGCCCTACAAGCCGCTCTATTACTCTGCCTCCTCAACAGGACAGAGGGAGAAAATACGATGCAAAAAGCTCATGGGACAAGATAAGGACAGGGACGTCACTCACCAATTAACATCATGGGCAAAATGGACTTGACTTGGGGAAATTAATTTTATTGCCAATTAATAACAGAGTAAGATAGTGAGAAATAAAAACAAAACTAAAACCACCTTCCCACCACCCCTCCTTCTTTCCAGGCTCCACTGCACTCCTAACTCTTCTGCTTCCTCCTCATGAGCGGCACAGGTGGATGGGAAATAGTGCATTTACTAATGTTGGAAAAATATTGAACGTCAGGATATATGTAAGGGAATGTTCACTTTTTTCCCTTGTTTAACTTGATACAAAATATCTGAAATTTATTTTGGCTGTTGAATTTACCCATCCTCAACAGGCATGATGATTAATGAATAGGACTCTGAGTTATCCATTGAGCTTCTAAAAGAATAGAGAAATTTGTTGGAGTTTTGTAAAAGAATTAACTATTCAATTGCATTGGTTGTTGATCTGTCTCAAAGCTATTTCTATGTGAAACTTCATGTCATCTTGCTTGCTGTTTTGCCCTTACCAGTAGTAAATAGAATAAGTGAGTCTAATTTTTTGAAGACTTTTTACACTACTAATAGATCATCACGTGAATAGCTGCATGGACTCCTAGGAATTAAATGTTAGATTCATTTAAGGAGAAAAAAACATTTGGAGAAAATGTCATTTAGTTAAATGGCTTAACTAAAGGTTTTCAGGACAGTGACATTTATTTTCCACTTTCTTTGACATTGTGACTTTTCATTTTGAGAGAGAACTAGGTAACTTTTTGTGAGACGACAGTGGACAAGTAATACCCCATACTAGAGAGAATCAAATTCAGAAATGAATATCTTAATGGTTAAGACCAATCATTATCTGTCAAAGGTCTATAACTTAGGAGATATAATAGACTGTTGTCTCTCACTTAAAAGACCATAAAATTTGTATATATGCATTTTCACCTGATGGCCACAGGAACAAGAGTTCCCATATTAGACTTATTTCCATTTCAATCACTGAAACATGATGCATGACTTCACTTGAATTAGAAGTCTAATGGGACAAAGTCGAAGGTTCAGCCTTCGATTTTATGGGGGTTACTCAAGTAGAGCCCTTTTATGTTTTAAAGTAGAAACTATTTTCTGGATATATTAGTGTAGCTCACATATACAAATGAGATTTACATGCTCATATATGTGCATATATATATATATAAAAATATGCACATGAAAACAGTAGGGTTACACACAGGTAGATAACAATAAGTTATGAGTAGGAGAAAGAGGAGATTTTTTTTGCTTTAAAGAGATATCCATTAAACTCCTAAAGCTAGTCACAAGACGAGCAGACCTGCCACTGGCCAAAACTGAGCCCATCAGCAACACTGGTGGCACCTCTGCCATAACGTATTTAAGAAAGGGTAAAAAGCACTGTGTGGCAGCTGTGAGAGAGGAGTGAGAATATGTGAGAGAAACAACTATGCAGATAACAAGGTTCGTGAAGAAGGAGGGGGAGGAGGTGCTCCAGGTGCCGGAGCAGACATTCACCTGCAGCCTGTGGAGAAGACCATGGTGATGCAGGTTGTTCCCCTGCTGCCCATGGAGGACCACAGTGGAGAAGATGTCTACCCTGTAGCCCATGGAGGACTCCACGCCAGAGCAGGTGGATGTGCCCTGAAGCAAGCTGCAGCCTACGGAGACCCTGTGCTGGAGCAGGTTCCAGGCTGGAGCTATGGCCTGTGGAGAGGAGCCCACACAGTAGCAGGTTTTCTGGCAGGAACTGTGGCCTGCGGGGGACCCATGCAGGAGCAGTCCATTCCTGAATCATAGAATCAGAGAATCAGAGAATCACAGAATCATTTAGGTTGGAAAAGACCCTTAAGATCATCAAGTCCAACAGTTAACCGAACACTGCCAAGTACACCACTAAACCATGTCCCTAAGCACCACATCTACACGTCTTTTAAATACCTCCAGGGATGGTGACTCAACCACTTCCCTGGGCAGCCTGTTACAGTGCTTGACTACCCTTTTGGTGAAGAAATTTTTCCTAATAACCAATCTAACTTGAGGCCATTTTCTCTTGTGCATATTCATGCACAGGTTTGTCAGAGTTTTCCTTCTCTCGAGCGTTTCAATAAGCAAGGGTTTTGACTACTTGAGGATGAATTTATCATTCTTTCATATGTTTCAAATTTTTCAAGCCCTTTGAATATTTCATGTTCTATTTTTAGAATTAAATGAAGTAAAATTAAATTATCTGGTATTTAATTAGTAGCAATTTATAATGTAAAATAATATTCCTGTTTGCATTAGAAAAAATATTATTACAAATTCTCAATGAAAAAGATAAATTAGTGTACCAGGCAATCAAAGCTATTAAAGCACTTCAGGCTTGTTACATCCAGACAAATGATCAATTGAAAGTAGAAGATAATCAGTTATGATCATATAATAATAATTTTTCCATTTCAGTTTTGTCTTGCAAGGAGCATGAATCTTATTTTGTTTTCTTATGGTCCATTTCTTTGATATTCTTACAAATATCATGATCATGACTACTTAATGCCAAGTTTGTACAACAATAGGGGGCATATATTGACATATTTACTACGGTGACATTGGCAAGATGTATAATGAATTTCTAAAGATCAATAGCATTTTATCTGGTCATTCAGTTATTTACTTTGTATAATTCTCTCATCATTTATCACTATCACAGTATTATCTAAGTTTGTAGCATGACAGCTTACCAAAAAATTCTGTTGCCATGTACAGGCAGATGGCAAATGCATAGCAGACAAATTACTGAACTGATATTCCTAATGTGGATGGAAATGATCATAATTAGTTTTCATTAGTCTAATTGAGATTGCTTTAGGTTCAAATTTAATCACATACACCATCATTTTAAACAAAGAATAAGTTACTGACAGAACAATTAAATTTTATTTTTTAAGATCCTGTGCTCCATATCGGTTAAGAGTAAAATCATTCATTTTATACACATACACTATTTTCCTATAATTTTTAAAATAGAATGCTTACTAGATATCTGAGGAGCACACTCCATTAATCTGTACTGTATATGTTGATGCAGATACTAGCAGGGATCATATGTGAATTACAGGCAAAGTAAGAAACCCCTGGTACCCATTAGAATATGCATTAGTTGATATTGGGTCTGTTTCACTGCATTCAGAAACTTCCTTAAGGCATATTAAACCTTCATCAACAGAGCTGTACACCATAGAATAACACTCCAGTGAAACAAGTTCTCCTCTGTTTATGTTGAGACATCTAAGAAAGGGATGACCAAATAACAACCCCTTTAGACCCTGAAGAAAACTGGAACCTCAGCAACATCCTGGTTTTGTGTTTCAGGTATACAAAAATAGTTACTAATATTAGAATAACAGTATTCTAACGCTTAAAGTATTGAGACATTTTTAAGGTATTAATGTATTTTTTCTTTTCAGAAAAGAGGTAACTATCTCAAATTGTGTACAAGATTGTAAATGAAAAGAAACAAATTCTAAAATCTTCAAGTCCGCACTTCATTCACCAGTTCCATCAGCTCATCCAATATGTCTGGAAAAGTAGTTTTTTGTACAAGCAAACTAAAATACAGATATGAAGCTGAACTTCAAAGAGGACCACTAACACCAGATGAACACAACTAAAACACAAACAAAAAAATCTTCTAGACTATGTACAGAAAAGTTAAACTAGCTATTCATGCTATTTTAGTTTCCAATCCACAAATTATTCCCAGACCTTCTATTCTTCTATAATAAGTTTCACCTCAGCAAAGTTCCTTATAAGCAGGATCAGCTGTATTTCTACTCAGTCTTCATTCTGACAGAAGCTAATCTTCAATAACAGGATTTGTACTCAGTCAAAATATATTATTAGGAATACTGGCTGTAGGCCAAGTGTACTATTTTTAGATACTCATATTTTTAAAATTCTTCTGTATTATAAATTAATTCTGTTCAGTCTACAAGAAAATGCATTATTCTTCATTATATGGGTATAGAATTATCTCAGCCAATAAGCCAATTTCTCTGTAACTATTCAGAATGCAAATCCATGTACTCTAGCTGAAGGCTATTATCAGCCAGAATGCAGGAATTTATATAAGCATTATATGATTGTTATAAACACTGATTATGCCATTTGTTATGTTTTTATTGGCCATTGCTCTCAGAACTCCCCACCCATAAGCCCCAAAGTTGTCTCTTTTTTAGTCCGTTTCTGTCCTGTAATCACACTAAAGCCAAGAGTCTAAACAGAACATAATATAAATAGACAAGTACCGATGCATCTTAAGATTTCCCACCAACTTGTATTAGAATATCCTCTTTTCAGTTGCTAATAACAGTGCCAATCTTAAACTATTAACAGTTTTATATGATAAAAGTTCAGCTGGGGTTGAATTTCTTTTGCTCCAAATGTTTACTATTTCTAAAAGGAATAATAATAAAAAAATCTATTTCACATTTGTAGAGACAGTTAGTGCAGAACTTCACCATTAATATTTCAAACATCATGCCTACGCTGGCTATACGTCAGCTGAAATTGAGAGGAGAAACACTTTCCAGTCAGTTGTTGTACTGGGTTTGCGAGGCAAGGTTTTGGTAGCAGAGGGGGCTACAGGGGTGGCTTCTGTGAGAAGCTGCTAGAAGCTTCCCCCATGTCCCATAGAGCCAATACCAGCCGGCTCCAAGATGGACCTGCCGCTGGCCAAGGCCGAGCCCATCAGCGATGGTGGTAGCACCTCTGGGATAATGTATTTAAGAAGGAGGAAAAAAAGGGCACAATGGCAATTGCAGATTGAGAGAGGAGTAAGAAGATGTGAGAGCAACAACTCTGCAGACACCAAGGTCAGTGAAGAAGGAGGGGGAGGAGGTGCTCCAGGCTCCAGAGCAGAGATTCCCCTGTAGCCCGTGGTGAAGACCATGGTGAGGCAGGCTGTCCCCATGCAGGCTAATGGTGGAGCAGATATCCACCTGCAGCCCGTGGAGGACCCCATGCTGGAGCAGGTGGATGCACCCAAAGGAGGGTGTGACCCCATGCAGGTCCTGCTCCTGGCAGGACCTGTGGACACGTGGAGAGAGGAGCCCAGGCTGAAGCAGGTTTGCTGGCAGGACTTGTGACCCTGTGGGGGACCCACACTTGAGCAGTCTGCTTCTGAAGGACTGCACCCTGTGGGAGGGACCCACGCTGGAGCAGTTCATGAAGAGCTGCAGCCCATGGGAAGGACTCACATTGGAGAAGTCCGTGGAGGACTGTCTCCCGTGCGAGGGACCCCACACTGGAGCAGGGGAAGTGTGTGCAGAGTCCTCCCCCTGTGGAGGAAGGAGTGGCAGAGACAACGTGTGATGAACTGAGCACAACCCCCATTCCCCTCCCCTTGCGCCGCTCGGGGGGAGGAAGCAGAGTAAATCAGGAGCAAAGTTGAGCCCAGGAAGAAGGGAGGGGTGGGGGAAAGGTTTTTTAAGATTTAGTTTTCATTTCTCATTACCCTACTCTGATTTGATTGGCAATAAATTAAATTAATTTTTCCCAAGTTGAGTCTGTTTTGCCTGTGACAGTAATTGGTGAGTGATTTCCCTGTCCTTACCTCAACCCACGAGCCTTTCGTTATATTTTCTCTCCCCTGTCCAGCTGAGGAGGGGAAGTGATAGAGCGGCTTTGGTGGGCACCTGGCGTCCAGCCAGGGTCAACCCACCACAATTGTCTTAAGTCAAGCACTAGAAATGAACCACCAGGTATGTCTCAGACATGCACGGAAGAAGTAACTCAAATATAGAGACAAAAACTAGCACCACAGACTTCTGTGAAGTATGAGGAAGAGGGCTATCTCAGAGAGTAGGCTGAGATGAAGGATCTATATGAGAGTACCAAAACTTGCTGAAAAATAAAGGATAAAACCAAGAACTGGAAAGCAGGAGACAGTAAGACATCTTAAGGAGCCACAGATGAATGAAGTGGATGGTAGAGCTATCAGCCATGGAAATGAGAGATTGGATTATGTAGAGTGGACTACAATTGGCTTGGCAAAAAGACTGGGGGGGGGGGGGCGGTTACACTGAAGTATGGAAGAGAAACAAGCAGAAGTGACTGAGCTGAGGTCATCAAGAGCAGAAACAGATTATGAAATGGAGGAAGAAGGAAACAGAGGCATAATCAGGAAGTGTGATAAAGAGGTACTGGATTGAGACAAGGAGCTGGTAGAAAGGAAGAGCTGGGTCTAGTCAAAAGGGAACAGCAAAGAGGGCTTAAAGACGAGGAAAAACAGGCAGACTCTGCATTTACTGGAGTGCACACCCTCGGGAATCAGCCCTGGGGCCAAATCCTGTGCCCTCAGCAAGCCACATCCAGCCAGTGGGCCAGATCTGTGTGGGAGCATCCTACAGCTGCTGGGTGATGGCCCACTATGGAGTTACCTTATTGAATCATATTCCCTTCTGGGAATCATTAAAAAACTAAGATGAATTTTCAGGTTTTTAATTTGACTTTAAATTTACACTCTATTACCTAGCAGGGAACTGCATTCATAATCTAATTAATGATTTTTATTAGGACTGCCCAATCTCACTCAGCTTTCAGCTATGATTGCAATGTGTTCTGTATCAGCCACCTGCTTGCTGCTCCTCTGGCAAGCCTTGTCCTACAAAGAGTTACAGAAAAAGAGTAGAAAATAATAGCTTGTGACAGTGTAATTACTGGAAGAAGGTAGTGTCATGGTTATAGAGACACATTCCAGACAGAGATCAATGGATAATGAAAAAGCTGGAATTTATAGCAGCTAGGAGAATACAGATTGGAAGAGAAGAAAAATTATGGGTTCTTCTAAAAATTTTGAAACCAATTTCTTCCTTTGCATAACTTGAATTAAAAAAAAAGTATGCAGTTTATTTGTCGTGGTTTAACCCCAGGCAGCAACTAAGCACCACACAGCCGCTTGCTCACTCCCCCCCGGTGGGATGGGGGAGAGAATCAGAAGGGCAAAAGTGAGAAAACTCGTGGGTTGAGATAAAGACAGTTTAACAGGTAAAGCAAAAGCTGCATGCTCAAGCAAAGCAGAACAAGGAATTTGTTCACCACTTCCCATGGGCAGGCAGGTGTTCAGCCATCTCCAGGACAGCAGGGCTCCATCACGCGGAACGGTGACTTGGGATGACAAAAACGCCATCATTCCGAATGTCCCCCCTTTCCTTCTTCTTCTCTCAGCTTTTTATTGCTGAGTGTGATGCCATATGGTGTGGAATATCCCTTTGGTCAGTTGGGGTCAGCTGTCCCGGCTGTGTCCCCTCCCAGCTTCTTGTGCCCGCCCCAGCCTCCTCGCTGGTGGGGTGGGGTGAGAAGCAGAAAAGGCCTTGGCTCTGTGTGAGCCCTGCTCAGCAGTAACAAAAACATCCCTGTATTATCAACAGTGGTTTCAGCACAAATCCAAAACATAGCCCCATACTTGCTACTATGAAGAAAATTAACTCTATCCCAGCCAAAACCAGCACATTCTCCCATCTTTTCCTCAATAACATTTTAAAAAATTTCATTTGTAAGTCACACCACTGCTCTTAACAGGGTTAGAAGAGGAATAAGGGGGAAAAAATGTTAAGTCAATTGTTTTGCTGATAGAACTGAAGTTAAAACATGCAGAGTATGTATTAATTACTCAAAAGGATTCACAGGTTTCACTTAAGTTCATTTTTGGTAACTATTGAGAGGTGAAATAGGAAAATTTATGGAGTATGAGACTGATGTAATTAAAGATAATATAAAGTTGGGTAGGAATGCTTAGCCATGAGTTCTTGCTTCCATTTTTTAATAACTTGAGTGACCAGAGCATGTCTTGTTTAAATATTTAACTCATTTAAATATTCAAAATTAACAGTGACCCCTGTATTTAAATGATTGTTCATAATAGAAAGTATCAAAATGATGGCTCACTTTATAGTCAAATATGATAGAACAACAGGCTTTTTTCTCTTGTTGACATTTGTTTAAATAAAACACTTAGGAAATTCACTGTTAAAATTCTACTGTCACTATCCTTCCCACTGAAAAAAGATTTCACACAATTTCTCAACTTTTACAAGTTCTCAACTAAACAAAGTCTCTCTTTATAAACAGGATGATATATTCAAAAAACTTCATCAGTTGTGCCTTTAAATTTTTCAAAGCAAGTACTTAACAACCTTTCTCATCTGGTTCCTTATTTCCTCATTTGAGTGTCCTCTTCTCAAGAATGTGATGTGCACTTTAAGATTGAGCCGTAAAGTTTTACCTGCAGCACTATTTCGTCACTTATGTGTTGCAGAAAATGTTCTTCTTTTTGCCACGGCATTGCCTGTTGTTGTGTGGCACAAACGAGGGTAGAAGAGAGAGGAAGAAAGCGGGGTCCAGAGGTCTCCATCTGACTTGCAGGCTCCTGAATCCCAGAGGCCAATGCCACAGGAGCTTTCTGCGTAGCTTATAAGAAGCTGACAAGCAAGTGACTTCACTGCAAGTAAAGCAGATGCGCAGGATGGGATGTCTGTATTGCTTATCAAAGAGGCATAAAACGAAACCGATTCTGGCTTTTTCCAGAAGCACAGTATCTTCCCTTGAAACCAATACACTTACAGAGGGTTTTAGCCAATATTTAAAAAACGACAATTTTTCAGATGCACTTTTGAAACTTAAATGGTCCTGATCCCCTCATGATTTAAGTTGGCATAATATCATTGCAGTCAATAAGGCTGTTTGATTTACATCAGTAGAAGATCTGGCCCATTTATCTTCTTTCTCAGCTTAAGAGCAATTTGCATATACTTGGAAGTAAAATATCAATCACTGTTTATGCCTTGACAAGCCTGGCTGAAAGTTTGTAAAACACAAATGTATATGAGTTTATGCATATACGTACACACGTAATACAGGCAGTCACAATTACTAATGTCTTATCTGGGGGGAAAAAAGCTGCAACAATTAGAGATTTAGGTTTCAGGAACAGAAGCAGTAAAACCAGGAATCTACCAATTTTTTATTTTGATTTTCTTTGCTCTATGCCATATGACTTTTTTCTCCATTTCTTTCTACATTGACACCATCTACACTGAGCATGCAGTGTGTTAAGTCATTGTTGCAAAGATCCAGCTACCAAAGAAGAAACTGAATATCTGTGTCAGGAAAGAAATGGAAATAATTAAAATGATGCTAACAGAACATGGTAATGTAATGTTCAAAAAGCCAAAACGATTTCTCTGTGCAGTGCTATCATGGCATTCTGCAGCCACAGCAGCTCTCTCAAGGCTAGCTCTTGTGTTTCTACATTGTCCAGAGTACACAGGACTTTGTCCTCTCAGCTCTGATTTATGTCTCATCTTCTTATGTACCCCCACTCCTTTTCCAAGAAGCACCTCCTTTGCTTTCAATTTAGTTAAACCCTCAGATAATCTTCCCATCATAGACAGTAGCTGACAGAACAAGCAAAGTTCTCTTTGCCACTGCGTCGCTCACAGGATGCCCATTACCTCATGGTGTACCTAGTTTGTTTTGTTTTGTTTTGTTTTTTCTCGTGTTGCAATGATATTGGGCAGAGGCTGTTCACTACTGTGTTTGCACAGTGCTGCACATTGGTCCTTATGCACATGTGTAATAAATGTGATTTATGACCATGTTTAGCATTGAAAAGAAAGCTCTACATCTTACTGTTGTCTGGGCTTCTAAGTGTCCATTTATTCCTTCCTATATACCATAGTTCTTGATGTATTTTGTAACTTAAACAGTTATTCATAACAAAAACCACATGGGAAAAAATTAAACATTGATGTTCCCAGTAGTACAGTTACAATATTTCACAAACTTTCACCAAATAGACAATGTTCCAAGTTGCCTGTACGTTCATAGCTGAAGAAAAGTTATTTTTCTTTTCACTCTAGAAGAAATCAGACAGGTTTGTTTAACCAATACTCAATCATTTTGTTCTTTGAAAGTAAATAATCAAAAAATTAAGTATGAAAGTTGATAAGCTGGATTTTTCCTCACAAAGCCACTGTCTTCTTCATGACTGACCTGTATTACACGATTTGCTTTTTCAAAGGAATAAGATTTACAAAGCATTTCTACAGGAATAGGAAGCATCTTCCTGTATCTCATAGTGGTTTCCAGAAGATTCCTCGTTCGTTGGCACAACAAAAACCGTAACTTTTGTGTGTTAGTATTGCATTATAGCACCTGGAAGGTTCTTACAGGATCCTTATTATATTAAGTGTTGTCTAAACATACAATGGCATTCTTACTTATATCACCAGCTGACAGACGCTTTCCAGACACAGAAGACTGCTATCTCTGGTGCAAGGACCATATTCAATGAGCACAGAAAACTAGCGAAGAGGCAGAAAAAGACCCCACAAACAGAAGCAGATGATAAACCTCCTGTGAGTACAGCCAGTGATCTGGGAACTTAAAGGGCTTTTTAAAAGAACAGTGTGGAGTCTGTGCATAGAGCTCAAAGAGATCACTTCATTTATCGTATGCTGCTGCAGAACATAAACTCAAAAACTAAAGAAAAATGGATCTTTGTCATTATTTTTACAGAAGTAAGTAGACTGATGGTGGGGTTTTGGGTTTGTTTTGGTTTTGGTTGGTTGGTTGGTTGGTTTGGTTTGATTTTTTTTTCCATTTTTGTCTATTTTTTCCAAGAAAAAAAGAGATCCTTAGGTGGTAAAATATTTCTGTGAAAACAGGCAGGCAAGGTTCAGTAGATAAACATGCAGAAGAAGAGAGAAGAGGAAACAAAACTGAGAAGCATGGGAGCTAAGCAAATATTGGTGATGGAACTGAAAAATAGCAGTAAAGTCAAGAAAAAAACAAGAAGTAGTAAACAACAGTAAAATCTAAAGATGGATTCAAAGGGTGGGAACAGCAGTCCTTGCAAGAAAGAGACACTTGTATTTGGAAAGCTAAGAAGATCAGGATTTGTCAGAAATCAAAGTGGAATAAAGGCAAACATCCAAAACGTTTTTTGCTGTGGCTAAGAAAGAAAATGAAATCATGAATTTTGGAGAGGTACTGAAGCTTGAAGATGCCGTGAAAAGTACAAATAACATTCAGTTCAGCAAAATCTGAACTTTATTCAGTATGCTAGGTTGGAGAAATGGTAATGGTACGTAGAAGCAGCTAGCAGAAATCAAGAGAGAGAGGGGAAAAGATTAAAAAAAAAAATCAAAATTAAATCAACCAGAAAACATTAACTATTTTCATTTCCATGAATCATGTGATGTTCCTCGAAACATCCAATCTGCTTGGAAAGGCTTATATTTCTAGCCCTATTGGACACAGTATGCAAACAAAACACACCAAACAAAAGTGGATCTGAACTACCATTATTGTTAGAATGAACCACTTCAGAATAAATGGGCTTAGAATTAGACTTAAGAGGGACAGAGCTTTTCATGATTCCAGATGGGGCATGTGGAGGGGTGAGAGGCAAAGGACACAGAACTTGATCACCTGAATACTAAACACTTGCAGGTTTAGACAAAGGTGATTTACAGATTCATCTTCTGAAAACACAGACCCTAAGTACAGAATGCAAATAAAATTGATTATGAATTATTTCTTGGATATTCTACTTCTACACCATCATGTAACTGATGTTATAAAAAATGTAAGAAAGAGTGTCCTATTTCACTTTCTGTAGAATTCAGGAATTTTGCAAGATATTAATACTCATCTAAATTTTTAAGTGAATTCATGCTTGAAGGCATTTCTCATCTTTTCAAATGTCAGTGTTCTAGTCTGAAGAAAAGTACAGTGTTAAGCTTCCACTTAAACAGTGCAAAATGCATTGCAGGATAATAATATCCACAGGCAGCAAGTGTATGCCTATGCAGAAATCCACTAAAGATTATGCCCAATCATTACAGTACTAGTAAGCACAAACATTGCATGTATTGAGAAATTTGTCAAATAAGTCTGTTTCAAACATTTCACTGTTTTCCTACAGTCCATGGGTATATATAATTATTTAATGCACATTACTCTTTCAGTAAAACAAACACACAAACAAAGAAAGAAAACCCTCAGAAACAGTCATGAAAAAAATCAAACCACAAAAGATACTGACATTTTCTGGTAGAACACTTCAGATACTATTTTTTTCTAATTCAGTCTTAAAAACGATTACTTTTCTTAGCTATTTTCTTTTTAAAAAAACCTTTTTCATTTGGATAATGATAATTTAGAAACTTCTTTCACCATTTTTGAGATAGGAAATTAGCTGAAATTGATTCTTCCCCATGAAGAATTTAAATGAATCAGAAAATTCCACTAAGAACTATCAATTCCTTATCAGTTCTCCTGCAAAACATTAACAGTAATCTTCGCACTTCATATTAAACTATTGATTCCCCTGCATTGAAAGGTTGGTAATGACCACGATAATTATGAAGAAAGAATATTCTAGTTTTTTGCCAGAAGGAAACATGAGAATGGGCTTTCAGAGAATAAGCTGGTTTCTGTACAAATAATCACTATATTTGCATGTATTCAGAATAATAAATATCTGAAAGTATAACCAATGACACTTAGATTGTAAGAATAAGCCAACTTTGAATTAAACATTACAAACTGTATGTATAATTTTTATTATCTTACTCATTTGAAGATAATTGTGCATCCACATACCACACTCAGGAACTGAAAGGAAGTATCTTAAATTTGTTCAGTTGGTATGACTGAAGGGTATTTTCTGGGAATTTTAAATTTCTTTGGGATAGCAGGATACAATGCACTATACCATGGATACAAAAAGCCAAAGGAACCTCAGCAGCTCAGTTAGATGACCCTCCTGCTCTGAATTAGTAACATAGACACTGATGTCATTAACAGTCATGGCCAAGATCCAGTTCTGAGCGGTAATAAGTGGAAAACCAATGGACATTGATTTTGGCCAAGAACCAGCCAGGGTAGATATGTCTCTGGAATATGAAGCTTTAAGACTTAAAAAAAAAGAGAGAGAGAGACCTACAAATTAAGATTAATCTGGTCTCCTTGCAATTAATCCAATAGGATTCCTACCTATAGCAAAGAGAATTAGGTGATGCAAGTTCTAAATTCCAGCACAGGATACAGGTAACTCCTGGGGGAAAAAAACAAAACAAAACACAGCTTCACCAAAAGCATACCGTGCCACTCAAATGCAGTGCTTTTACCTGATTGCCAAAGTCAAATTTCATTTGTGCATTTTCCCCTTAATAAAATATATACTTATACCAGAAGATACTGAAACCAAAAGAATGGTATCCACCACCTTCGATAGCTATGAGTAAGACCTATACAAAACGCATTCTCCTTTTGTTATTTCACAACATTTCCAATGCAATACGGGTGGGGTTTTTTTTCTTTTTCAGAAGAAGAAAGAATATTATTGTGAAGAGAAGGTACATGAGAGAAAGACAGACAATCACTACAATATACCATCAAAGGTATTTTTACTGTTGCTGAACAAAAAGGTTATGATTGTGGGACTTAGTAAACAGAATCTCAGGTACTAAGAGGTAGTACATTATTTTTTATGGAGATATTTTATGCATTTTGATACTCTGTGGATATTTCTGTGCAATTTTTTCTCCCTGATAATGTGTTTTATAAGCTTATGTTCATAAATACTCCTTCAATAGCATTTGGCTTCATGGAAAGCATGAGAGATTAAAATGTTTACAAAACATTAACTCATTTTATGCTTAAAAAAAAGGGAAGACCAGAAGGTCCTTTGCAAAAACCACTAAGATTCTTCAGATTAGAGAAAGCTTCTACAGGTTGCTCATTACAAATCCACTGCATTTAGAGAGCAAAATATTTCTTCAGCATTTTAATAAAAAAAAAATCATTATGCAAATTTTCTGCTAATATCAATTCAGAATCTTACAATTATTTGAAACTTACTATTGCTCTTACAAGAAAAATTGCAATCAGCATTAGACAGACTGCCAAAGAAGGAAAGGCACATACAGACATACTGAGTGTGCGTCAAACAGATGAGAAGGGTGATAATTAAAGTTAGGACTACTTACAAACCACTTTTATTTCATTTTATTTCGGAAAAAAATGTGAAATGATTAACCAGCAGCATGTTCTTAATTTCTGGTGGGGAACAGAGAACGACAGGAAAATCACCATGATGATAAGGTGAAAAAATGGTTTGAGTGAAAGAGTTAGAACACTGACATTTCACTTAGAATAGTTTTGTCAAGCTGATATTTCCCTTCTTTCATAGTAAAACTATCAGCATTTGAAATAATAAAGGATATTCAAATATCAGTAAGATGTCAGAAATGCCTATTGTGACTTGAGAGTACTACAGATTTCATTACTGGTCATTCAACAATGGCTCTTGAGGAGACTGAGCTGTCTGTGACTTTGTTACAAGTGAGTTTGCAAAATGGAAGATCTTAGCAATTACAACAATGAAATGAAAATAATTTTTAAAAGAATACAAAATCTGAACAAAGACCAACTTAAAATAAATCTCTAAGTTGCTTAGGATGTTATTCTACTTATTTCACAAAAAAATATTTCAGTGAATAATTTCTCTAAAGTGTCTTGGAGTATAATTTGATCTTTTGTCCTTGAAATATAAAAACTCTCTTATTCACAGTCAACAGATGAAGGCTTATGGAAAAATGAACTAAATGTAAAAAAATCCAGTGTACAAGAAGAGAGAAGCATTTTAAGCATATTTGAAAAATTAGAATGTTGTTTAGGCACCAATGGGCAGCAAAGATGCAAGTGTTGTTGATGTGTTAGAAACCATGGAAGCACCGGAGAACAGTCACAGAGAAATTAGTGTTTCTCCCCCAAAAAAGGTGACAGGATCAATAGCCCAGCTGAATTGGATCTACACCAATGAACGCAGCATGGGCAACAAACAGGAGGAGCTGGAAGCCATTGTGCAGCTGGAAAGCTATGATACAGTTGCAATCACGGAAACATGGTGGGATGACTCGTACAACTGGAGTGCTGCAATAGATGGCTACAAACTCTTCAGAAGGGATAGGCAAGGAACGAGAGGCGGTGGGGTAGCCCTGTATGTAACGGAGTGTTTTAACTGTCTAGAGCTTAATGATGGTGATGATACGGTCAAGTGTTTATGAGTAAGAATCAAGGGAAGAGCCAACAAGGCAGATATCATGGTGGGAGTCTGTTATAGGCCACTCAACCAGGATGAAGAGGCAGATGAAATGTTCTATAAGCAGCTGGGAGAAGTCTCATGATTGCTAGCCCTTGTTCTCGTGGGGGACTTCAACTTACCAGATCTCTGCTGGAAATAAAATGCAGCAGAGAGGACACAGTGTAGGAGGTTCCTGGAGTGTGTGGAAGAGAACTTCCTGACATAGCTGGTGAGGGAGCCAACTAGGGAAGGCATACTGCTGGACCTGCTGCTTGCAAACAGAGAAGGACTTGTGTGTGATGTGATGGTTGAAGGTCGTCTTGGACACAGCTATCATGAAATGATAGTTTTCGATTCTCAGAGAAAAAAGGATGGAGGTCAGTAGAACTGCTACCTTGGACTTCTGGAGTACAGACTTTGGCCTGTTTAGGAGCCTGGTTGACAGAGTCCCTTGGGAGGCAGTCCTGAAGGGCAAAGGAGACCAGGAAGGCTGGACATGCTTCCAGAAGAAAATCTTAAAGGCGCAGGAGCATGGCTGCCCATGGCTTGGACAAGTGTACTCTTTGCTGGGTAAAAAACTGGCTGGATGGCTGAGCCCAAAGAGTTGTGGTGAACGGAGTTAAATCCAGTTGGCGGCCGGTCACAAGTAGTGCTCCCCAGGGCTCAGTATTGAGGCCAGTTCTGTTTAATATCTTTATCCACGATCTAGCTGAGGGGATCAAGTGCACCCTCAATAAGTTTGCAGACGACACCAAGTTGGGCAGGACTTTTCATCTGCTTGAGGGTAGGACGGCACTACAGAGGGATCTGGACAGGCTGGATCGGTGTCCCAATGGAGATTTTACTTCAAGCAGCAAGTTCATAGTAGCAGGCTTCAGGATTTAATACCCCAGAGTCAAAAGGAGAAGGAAGGATGTTAAACTTTCCTCAGCCATAAAAGCTGGACTAAAATAATGTGCAGGTGCAACTTATTTGTAGATTTTTGGGGTGGCTTTTTTTTTTCCCTGATAGAAAATACCAATAGAATCTTATTCTAGCTCCTAAAGCAAAAGCAGGCTAGTACTGTATTTCAGATTATCAGCATGGATGCTTTAATATTTTTATATTTTATGTCTTAAAATCAGTTAATTCTTTCCTACCGCCAAAACAGTACACCAGACTCTTACAGATGGTTACTACACCCTGTTCCCCAAACCTCCAAAAGCTGTTTTACAGTCTCTTTACAGGACAGCATCAAATCATAATTGACAACAACAGAACAGAATTGCAGAACTCCTTCAGTCACAGCTTGTTAGTGTTAAAATATCAAGATTATCTTGAACAAAAATGCACAGTGTATCATATACTTTCCTTTTTAATTGTCAACTACCCTGCAATATTGCTAATAAATAAATCCAGATATAAACAGCTGCAATTAAAATATGGATGTCTCATGTTACTTGCAGTCTCACATGCATCAAAGATATTTTCATTTTATTTGTCATCCAGAAAGTATAATAGAATCTACAGCCAACAAAACCAGTCATAAATTCCAGTTCTTTACATTCCAGTTTGTTCAGATACATACTATCCAACAGAGTGTGTATAAAAGTCAACATCTTGAAGTCTGTCTGAAAGTTTTACCTAATGAATCCTTCATAACTTATCCACATTTTTTAGAAGTGGAAGAAAAGCAGTACTGCAACAATTTCTAAAAGGCACAGACCCAGTCTGTAACAGACCAGAACTGACTTATGTGGATACAGATTTCATTTTGGAACTCACAGCAGGTCACCTCGACATTGAATTGATTCAGTTAAATGGATGCATGAGCTAAAGTCATTATTATTGTATCCATACTTTTCAAATTAGTTTTGAGATTTGATCTCAATTTGAGATTACCATTTCCTGCAGACTTCCTTATTTTTCACAGTGGACTTCACCTACATAACAATTAATTGTATACAATAACAACAACAAAATAATACTTAGTTTGGAAAATAATTGTAAGAACCAAGAAATGCTAATTTGAAGGAGAAAAATACATTAGCTTTTAGGTTTTCCTTCCCTATCATTCTCATTCTGTATCTGGCAGATATGGTGTCCCAGACCTAGCCTTTGGTAGGTTGAGAGGAATCCCTAATATTCTTGGACAAAGGTCAACAAGGAAAGAAATGTTTTGCAAATGGCATATTCACACTGATCTCTGTCACCCAGATTTCTATGAACTGCTTTCTGTCTCCTACAACTGAAATTGCCCATACCTGCTTCACATCTAGTATCTGGATGAGGCTATCACCAGAAAATACGGAGAGGAAAAAACCCGCTATATAAATCTTGACAAGAGAATGAAAACCTTGTTTAAAATATCCCCCACATGAAAATCAACTCCATAATTCTAAGAACATTAGGAAATCTTTAGTCGTTCAAGGAGCTATTGTACTAACATTTCAAAAATTAATATCCTGGCCAGATTAAATACTTTATTTCAAGTTCTGCTTGTCACTGTACTAATTATTTCTGTTAAATCATGGAGAGCAAAAAGAATACAGCTATAATTGTATCTACATTAAAGAAAACACAATGAATTTAATTGAAATCATGTAAACTTTAAAAGAAAGGAGAAAATGTCTGACCTTCCATTTTATATTTTTTGATAATGTAATTCAATTTATTATCATTACAGCACCTTTTGGCTTCAGTTACAGCAGGAGTTGAAGACCATGTAACATCTTCAACTTAAGTATAGGATGGGGAAGAAACAGTAATTTTTGCAAATCCTTTCTTTTTGAGCAAGTTGCTCAAAGGCAGAGAAAAAAGAAGTTAAGGTAGTTGAAAGCACACAGCATCCAAAGCACACAGCATCCTAGCTTTCAACCTGGTTTAAAAATCTTCACAAAATGTTGTAGTCCAAGGAAAAGGCATTACTGTGTAATGAATTTAATTAATTTTTAATTTCTTAATTAGCAAGTAATCAGAGATTTGAAAATAAAAATATGGTATTTCAAAAATGTTTTCAGAAATACAGATCAATGTATTAATCCATAATAGATTTATGTTCTCTTAAAAAATAAACAAACAACCACCCCCCCAACCCATCCCTGAAAAGCTATGATCTCTCTTTGTCTTGAAATCATGAGACCCAAATTTCCCTGAAATCTGATTCTAAATCAGGCTAATTATGTTTTCATGCACCTAACATCCTGCCAGAGATTGCCTTCGAAAAGAGGTGTGAGAAGGGCAGTAAAAAATGGCACAATGAAGACAACCTATGGCTCATTAAAATACGCATCTTCAGCATCTCATAGGATTGAGGTGACGCACTTTTAATTTGCTGTTAAAACTACAGCCAGTTCAAGACCTTTCTCATGTAGTTATGAAAAGCAGAAGTCAGTACTGTGGTATATAAGCACACCTTATGTTATAGGCTAAAAAACATGAAAATAAAAATATTTATCTGAGTACTGGGAAGATTTTTAGGATCTCACCCACAGCAAAGAAGCGTTAACATTTCTGTGGTGCTTTGGTTAACAATTTAGCTTTATTGGCTGTGATTAAGCTTCATTTTCTGCTTTACAAGGGGTGTCTGCTGGTTACTTCATTAAATATTTTCAAATTGCTTTGTGATTTTTACATAAGTGTGATTTTTGAGTAATGCAATCAAGTGAATAACATTAGATATATATCTGTTTTCACCTCCAACAGAAACATTTGGAAATGCATTTTTGTTTGCCTTTCATAATGGTTTTCAGAGGTAAAGTTTTTCAGGATTGTGAGTATCAGCTGAGCATACAGCAATTGCACAACATCACAGCAGAACACAAAAGCAACGTATTTTTCCAGTTGCTGTCTATTAACAATAGGGTTTATCTAGTTCTATAGACATATCTGTATCAATAATGTATTTTTGCCTCAGTCTTTATTTCAAGTCTCTCTGTAGTAGTTTCTTCCATGTTCATTTAATGATCATTTTGTGTGCATCAAATGAATGGAAAAGGTAGAATTCCGAACTTTCTTCATTTTACTGTTAACAAACTCGATAGACCTATCCTTAATACTTTGGCATTCAATCAGTGTTTAAGTTCTGAATTTATCTTAGGCAAGGACAAATGCGGAATGTGTTAAATACTTAATAACATGCTTTTAATTCCTCAGTATTCAGCCTTCTTCAAAATTTTAGGGTCATTTCACTCTTTTTGCCACTGTGGACAGATTATTTTCCAGTTTTATTTGCAAACATAAAAATTCTAAAATTCTTCAAGTTAGGCTTATGTTTGCTTCTGTATAGAAGCAAACTTAAGATCAGCTTGGATATCAGTCCTAAAAAGCTAAGAATTTTTCTTAAGAAATTTATGGAGAAAAAAAATCAGTAATAATTTTGTAGCTTCGTTTCAAAATAACAAATGCAGAAGATGATTGCTAGAACTACTTTCCCATTTAATTGCACAGTGTATGAATGCAAAGAGACCAAGTAATATGAACAGAAACTACAAAAAACCAACAAGCATAAAGTAAGTACAATCAAAGAACTAAATTACTATAACCAAAGGCCTTATGACTAAGAAAAAGAACACTTTACTTTTATTTCCCAAAGTATTCAGAACTGATCACCTGCAGGAATAGGGTATCTCATCTTGTACTTGATCTTGTGTATCCTTAGCATAGGGACATATCAAATGCCAGAGCTTTAGAATTTTATTCCAAAGATGATTAATTATATTTTTAAAAGTGTCCCGATCCAATATCGGGGAGGTTTCATTACGATCCCAGGGACGAGATTAAGACACCAAAACCGGTCAGATATCGTACAACCTTTTGATTTTATTTGTAACAAACAGGGGAGAAGAGCGGGGAAGAGAAGAGAGATAGAGGGGAAAAGTTAGAGGGAGAGAGTTGAAGAAAGGGAGGGAAAATAGCTACCACCACTCCGAGTCCAATGATGTTCTGCTGACTCCGTCTGAGGTCCTTAATCGCCGTAAGCTTCGTCAGGGCCGGGGTCCGGGAGAGGCACACGGACGGCAGGAGGCAGGGAGGAGAAAGAAAAACCGCCGCACCAGAGCGCCCACGTGCTTCCTTTTATAGGGGCTCCCCCTCCTGCGCATGCGCAGACCGCGACCGCGTACGTGCGGCTCCTGCCAGGCGCGCTGTCCCCTTAAAGCCGCCTCCTGTTTCGCGCCGTTTTCTTCTCTTTTCGCGCCTTTGGCCGCCGGGGGCAGGGGAGGGGGGGCGTAGCCGGGATGGCAATGTCGAGACAAACCACGTCCATTATCGGTCCTCGTCGAGATAAGCCACATCCATTATCGGTCCTCGTCGAGATAAGCCACACCCATTGTCGGTCCTCTACACCACCCCGTGGCTCGACATTGCAGCGTGGTGGCAGGAGAGAGAGAGACAGAGAAAGAGAAAGAAGGAAAACGCAGAGAGGAGAGGGAATTGGGGACAGGGGTAGAGGGAAATTGTGGGAAGGGGAAAGAAAAGGGAACAATATGGTTTTGGGTAGAAAAGTGTTTTAACGGGGGTTAAACAAAGATGTTACTCAATGCAAGCTTGTTCTCGAACAACTTTAACAACATTTAACTTTACACAACAAACTTGGAAAATTAAGTTAACAAGAGGGTTTCAAACATAGAACAACTGGTGAGTATGAGAGGGTTCAAATAATAGCCACTGCTGTTGGCTGTGGCTGGTGAATGGCACGGATCTCTTTTATGCCATCAGATGAGGTAGTAGGAATAAAGCGCATATTAGATACAACATGTCAGATTAATTGAACAAAGCAAGGGATCACACAAGGTAAAAACATTAAAGCAGCAACCATGAACATTAAATACAATAGCAACTGTTTTACCCATGGCGCCCCTGGTAACCAAGACCACAAGTCGCCGCTCCAACTGTTCCAGGTTTGGACGGGGACAAGGGCTATTCTTCTGATGTCTTTGGTCAGCTGGAGAACCACTTCGCCCACGTCATTTATCTCCAGACAACAGTTGGAGATGTTCAGTTTTCCACACACCCCTCCCTCCTCAGCTAACAAATAATCTAAAACCACGCGGTGTTGAAGGATTGCCGTGCGCATCTGTTGGGACTGCCGGGTCAAGAGGTCTATTGCATCAGCAGTTTTGTTAGTGATAATTTCTAGGGCTGCTTGTAACCTGATTATCCGATTTAAATTATAAATTGGTCCTCTTGCCCCTGATATCGGCTCATTGGGATTCCAAGTTGCAGGTCCGTAATATTGGATTATTCGTTCAGGGGGCCATTCATTGTCCCCCCATTTTTGCGTCCCACCCAAATTTACCTTAATGGATCGCGTCTTACGGGCAATACTTCTGTCCCCAAGGTCATTGTATAGTCTTATTCCCAACCGAGGTCCGCCTATCTCTGGTAAGAGGAAAAATAGAGGTCTGATAATTCCTATATAACAAATTCCCGACCACCCCGTGGGTAAAAATTTGTATGCAGTATGCCCGCAGATCCAATAATGCCCCTTTTTAGCTCTGACGCCCTGAGCAAATGGTCCATTGGCTCTTTTTGGAAATTGAAAGTAAGTTGTGCTTTGGTCGCCTAGGGGGCTAAAAAATGAGGTTGCGCGATTATTTATACGGCCCGTGCAATACCAAGCGCCAGAGCTGCCCTTCCATTCGCAAGTCTGTTTGTAAGGGTGATGATCGGATCGTGGGATACTTAAGGTTTCATTTTTGTTTGACCAATACCCCTCAAATCCCCAATTGCACCCGGTTTCATCAAGCCACATCCATGCGTAAATATCCCTGTGTTTATTGATTACCTTACGAGTGAGTGTCCACCGACATTTACTTTTCCCCACTTTGATCCCCCCCTCCTGAGTGCGGTTTAGACCATATTCCCCCATACTTGGAAAATGAATTGGCCATGTCTCACTGTCGTCCCATGTGTTGTTTGCGGTTTCACTACAGTTGCTTATGATCGGGTCTGGGGCGAGGGGTGTGGATGTCCGTGGCCAACTTGATAACCCCAGAGGTCCTCCGCAAACCCAGCAATGGCTTAAATTGAAGGTTTGGCTTACTGCTTTCACCAACACCACGAACTCGTTGTTCTCGAAGGGGTTGTACGGGTTGAGGGAAGGTAAAGGGAGTGGTTTTTCGTCACCTTCATGGATGCATTCCTGAACTAGGATGATCAATAACAACATGTGCGTTTTTTGGTCAGGTCTTCGTCCCTGAAACAAAACAGAAACAAACTCGCTCCCCGGGTCAGAAGGAGGGAATAATTCATTTAGTGTGGATTCTGTGGACTTTCCCACTAGCACCTTTTGCTCTCCGTGTATATTTAAACCTTTCCCTTTCTGCTTTGACGAGGCATCTGTGAACCATGCACCAAGCACTTGCTCTGAAAATGGGGGAGCTACCTGTATTATTACAGGGGGAAGTTGGGGGGTTCCTTTGTTTAAGTCTACTTTGTCTTGTATGTTTAATATTTTGGTGGTTCCTTTGGACATGGAGAAAATGTCACAATAGTGCTCTGTCTGGGCACACCACCCTCGCACAGAGGCTCTCCGAGCCACCCCGTCAGGGGGTGGGGTTCCTGCTAGAACTGCCTTGGTTACTTTAAATGGGCCTTGGAGAGCTATGGGTTGCTTTTGAATGGTTCGTTCAGCCTCCCTTGAAGCTAGCAGCAGGCCTGTATTGCTACTTAGCCTCTGACAATCCACAGCTAGTCTCCACCTTTCACGTGGCTCTCGGACTGGCCATACAGGGGAACTGAAAGGGGATTGCGCCGGGATTATGACTCCCTGGGTTTTTAGGTCCTTCAATTCGGGCGTGATGCCCTCCCTCGCTCCCAAGAGTAACGGATAAGGTTTTACATTTGTTAGTCGGGAAGCGGGGAGAGGAGGCGCCGCTTGCAGCTGGCACACTGCCACACCAAAATCTCCGGTTAGCCGGCTAACCTGGGGGACACCGAATGACCACGAATTTCCCTGGGTATCCCGCCATTGCTTCCCCTTCAGGATGTCTATACCTAGGAGGTTCATTTGGAAGGGCCCCACTGCTGCCATGGTGTCCACAGGGCTCTCTTCTCCTGGCAACCATAATGTTACCGGGGTTATAGGCACAGTTTGGGTTTTCCCCAGGGCATTTAGGACCACTAGGCGCTCGGACGGGATCGAAATACCACACTGTTCCGCCTCACTTTGTTTTAGCGCTGTAATTTGGGCCCCTGTATCAATTAAAAAGGTTACAGGCTTTTTCTTCGGCCCCACTGCAACGGTAATTAATAAGTCTTCCTTATTATTGCAGGCGAGTTGTCTAATATGCATCCACCCCCCGCCTCCTCCCTCACCCTGAGGGGGCGGAGGATCTAGTTTCCCACCACCCTCTCGTTCTCCTTGAACCCTTCCCCCCACGTTTAACGCTGGCATGGAAGGCGAGTTCGGTTGGGGCGGGGGTCCCTGCCCGGACCACCTCTGTACCAGGAGCTCTAGCTTTTTCGTCGGGAGCCCGTCCATTAAGTCTCGGGGCACTCCCTTGTGCAACCCCTCTTGCCACAGCCCCTGTCGGGTCAGGGGTCTTTCCTTTTTGGTTAACTCAGGGCTTCTCCCAGAAAACACCAGCGATTTATTTGCCGGCTTCACCGCCCACACGGCCCTAGCTTCTACTCTTTGATAAGTCTGACCTACGGGCCCATATTTTCTCCCATAGTTTATTAATTCCTGGGCTATCTCTCCCCAGGTCCACACCTTTTTCCCCCACCGCCGCTGCTCAGGAGTTACCATCCCCTCTAGGGCAGCCGCAATTCGTTCTTCACGAGGCACGTTTTGAATCCTCCCCTGCAATTGGATTCCGATGGGTTTCAGGGAGTCGGGGAGTCCCCGTATTAAGGGCGTCATTCGCTCAGGGTCTACTGGCAGCAGCACTGGGGAGCTAAGGCTTGGCTTGAGCTCCCGATCATACATCATTTGTAGGCAAGCTGCCTTCTGTACGCTTTCCAATAACTGATCAACTGAGCCCGTTATAGCTAGGGGATCCCCTCTTTCTAATGGGTTCAACCCCCCTGCCCAATATGCAGCCCTCTGGGTCAGAGACCATGGGGCTTGGCGATCGCCCGTTGTGAGGAAGACGCCGGGGCCCCAATATCCCTCTGCCTCCTTTTCCGATAGCATGATCCCGTCCCCTCCCGACAGAGATACCCTCCACACATATTCGGTTTCGGACTCTCTTGCCGTCCTAGCAAAGTCTTTTCGCAGTTTAGCCAATTCGGTGGCAGTAAAGGGAATTTCTTTCGTGACAACTTGGGGGCGGTCATCGCTGTTATCCTCATATATATATTCTGTTTTGACCAGTGGGCACATATGGGGGGGGTTATCTGCGGCCTCTTTTAGCCTTTTTAAATCCCTCTGAGGGTAAATTTGGCGTACCCCTTTTCCCTCCAGCGACACCTCCGTCTCAGCGAGGGTGTCTGCTTCCTTCAGAAGCTGAATTCTCAGCTCCTCTTTCAACATTAGGTTTTGGCGCTTCTCTTCCTCCAGTGCCCGCCTGGTCTCCTGTAATTGTTCTTGCAGCGGCACTATCGCTGCTTGCAGCGAGGCAACCACAGCCTCCGCCTGAGAAGGCGCCCGCTGTCTGTCCTCCACCGCAGCCGCCAAGCACGCTCCTAGCACAGCACAAACAATAGCTTTCCCTTTTCCCTTCTTAACCCTAGCTTCTTTATGCAAGACCACCATTCGGTCTATAACACTTTGCAGTTGGAACCAATGGTCCCGTGCCCAATCTCGTCCTGGGGGCGAGGGGCGAGAGCGGTATGTTTCCAAGAAATCATATAGTTTCTCTGTTTCTTCACAAAAATCGCCTGCCTTCTGGGCGGCCATGTCCTACAAAGGGGAGTTCGTCCTGGGAGGGCCAAACCTTAAAGAATCCAAATTTCCCCTATACACTCCCAGGAGGCCAAACCGTAGTCTACTACAAAAAATAAAAATGGCCTACAAAGGGGATATCATCCTGAGGGGGTCACACCGTAAAATCCAAGTCTCCCCTATACGCCCTCAGGAGGCCAAACCACAAACTAGTATACAAATTTTAACACCAAGGTCTCAACATTCACTTCTTCCTTACGCTTCGTTCGTCTCCGGCTGCTTCCCTCGTGGGAGAGCAGAACCGCGGGTCAGAACTCCGCACTCGCTTCGTACTTATTCGTACGTCTCATTCACACGCAATCACTCAGCACGCCGCAAGGTTGTACGACACTCTCATCTCAAGGGATCCTGTCCATGACGCCAATTAAATGTCCCGATCCAATATCGGGGAGGTTTCATTACGATCCCAGGGACGAGATTAAGACACCAAAACCGGTCAGATATCGTACAACCTTTTGATTTTATTTGTAACAAACAGGGGAGAAGAGCGGGGAAGAGAAGAGAGATAGAGGGGAAAAGTTAGAGGGAGAGAGTTGGAGAAAGGGAGGGAAAATAGCTACCACCACTCCGAGTCCAATGATGTTCTGCTGACTCCGTCTGAGGTCCTTAATCGCCGTAAGCTTCGTCAGGGCCGGGGTCCGGGAGAGGCACACGGACGGCAGGAGGCAGGGAGGAGAAAGAAAAACCGCCGCACCAGAGCGCCCACGTGCTTCCTTTTATAGGGGCTCCCCCTCCTGCGCATGCGCAGACCGCGACCGCGTACGTACGGCTCCTGCCAGGCGCGCTGTCCCCTTAAAGCCGCCTCCTGTTTCGCGCCGTTTTCTTCTCTTTTCGCGCCTTTGGCCGCCGGGGGCAGGGGAGGGGGGGCGTAGCCGGGATGGCAATGTCGAGACAAACCACGTCCATTATCGGTCCTCGTCGAGATAAGCCACATCCATTATCGGTCCTCGTCGAGATAAGCCACACCCATTGTCGGTCCTCTACAAAAAGTTTCCCTTTATCAGATCACATTATCTCCTTTCCTGATTTCTTTAATGAGCACTACAGTAACTAAGAATGTTGACACTCACACAATAAGTATCAATCAAAAAACTTGGGGCAATCTGTATCTCTCAGAAATTTTGTTTTAGGCTACATAGGCTTAAGGAAAAAGATTTTTGCTGTGAAGTCTTACTACGAAGAGCCATTTCACACCTATGAACACCTAAAAAATGTTCTAAATGCATCTTCTTCAGTTGCAACAGAAGATATTGGACCATTGAAAGAACACAGAAGCCAATGTCTCTCTTCACTGCCTTTGGCGGGCTGCTGCCACAGCCCCAACAACCACGCCAGTCTCTATAAAAGGCTTGTTCAGGCAATTATCAATAAGATGTGGAGTTTCTCACTTCAGCTCATTGCTTCCCAATGCATTCACATTATTGCTACATAAAATTCATGTCCTACTAAATGTGAGGACTTTTCTGGTAGCTCACATGAACAGGCTTGATAGACTGTCTGCTGTTTCAAGTGAGCCACAGCTTACGTCTGGTATTTCTGTGAGCAGCAGAGGGAGTAAAAGCTGAAGACTATGGCAGGATTTTTTCCCTCAGTTGGAGCAGACTGACAGACTCTTGTGCCACCACTTTCTGTGATACTGCTTTTGCATGAATATGTGTCTGGGTTGAGGAGCCACTTTCCCCAAGCACTGAATTTAATCAAAATTGTTTGGAGAAATAGGCAGAGAAGGAAAGGAAATAGACTTGTAAAATGAAAGTAAGAAAAAAGAAATAAATTCTAAATACCTTTTTCCCTTCCTCAATTCCTTTCCTTTGTTTTTCATTAATAACTTATTTAATTAAACTTGCTCTTTGCTCTCTGCACAGCCATTTTCTGCCTAGGACTCTTCTATGATTAAGATTTACTTCGGACAAGAGGCTAATGAGGCTGGCAGCAATACTATGAGTCTGTGTGGAAATGAGAGAACACATCGCTCCCACCATTGGCTCTGAGTAGACCAAATTTCAATACTTGTTTACACAATCACTTGTATTAAGCACTGGAGAAACTTGGTTCCCTACGTTCATACAAATAAATCTCATCTTCTTGGATATGGAGTAACTCAGTACTCCCCAAAGAAGAGCATTCAGGTTCATCCATCCCCTGCTGAATTAAAATGCTCAGAGAACAGGGACAAAGCATTAATACAGGGAAGGAAGAACTTTAGGACAAGGTTTTGGTAGGAAGGAGGAGAAAAGGGAGAAACCTGTCCCTGTCTTTTATTATTTCAGGCACAAATAGAGAAAAACACTCAGGATATAGAAATATGTCAATCATATAGGCCCAGACTTAGCAAACATCCCTATCTTAAAAGGTCAATAAAACAAGCACTTAACTTGAAGTCAGCTGGGACTTAGTCAGAGCCTTTAAAGTATAAGGTGTGCTTAATTCCCTTATTCCCTTCATAAAGTGAGACCATATTTTTTTAGTTTGCCTGCTCTGTAAAGGGTGACACTACAGCAGCATGGACAACTCCTGAAGTGTGAGACTATATCAGTGCTGATTCATATACTGAATTCCTGCAAAGCTATTTTATTGATACTAATATGCTTAATACATTCCATAAAGCAGTAGTATTAGGCTCAACTCTTCCCATTTTCAACCTAAGATGCTGTTTCATAGATTTAATCTTTGAACATTACACAAAAGTCAATCATCTGTGTAGTATGTTAAAGGTTACATGTTGTTCCTTGGGTCAGTACAATTCAGTGCTGACAACAATTAAGTAACCATAATGTCTACTTTTTCATTGCCTGTTATTTTTACTAAGTAGCATATTCAGAGGGCATTTATTACATTTAAATTCATTGGCTCAGAATACTCTCTAGAGACTGATCTTTAAAATAATATGCATATTTTCCACACACAATTGTAAAGAAACACTGCCCTCTTCTGTCAAAACAGGATGAATCTCCATAGAGACAGGCTTTATTTTGGAAAACCAAACTGGATTAGAGCAGATTAAAAAATATTATTTTATATAGAAATAAAAGACTATGTGCTATGTTCAAACAGCATATTTGAAAAAGTTAATTTTCATTTTTTTGTTCTTTTGACTCAGTCAGTAAAATGTCTCTTTTCCCCAGTTCAAACAGACATTTCAGAGCACTTACAAACATGGAGAAACATTGCAACCCAATAAACCAACACATCAAATTCTTCAGTTACTTTCTGGTGTGAGTAGCTTTACATATGGCAGCAATTTCACAAATCCAAGGTCTAATTTCTTCTTCTTTAGAGATCTATGTATTGTGATCTCTGATTAATATAGGCATGTTATTTTATGACACCTCTATCCATTTCCCTACATTTTGTAATATTTTGTTTTCTCAGGGCAGAGGAAGAAGAGTACTTAAAATCTTGTGAAAACCTGATAGCTTCACCAACATTCAAAAACAGAGTAATATCAATTTTTCAATAAAAAGAAATATTTCCTTTTTAAAACTTGCATTATTATCTTTCATCCATCCTGCCTTGAATATCCACTATCTAATACCGCTGTGCCACTAATACCATTAGGTGCTGATATTTAACAGATCTGTTAAGATAGTGATAATATCCTTTTTTAAAAGGAAAAAACAGAGACGCAATTCCATAGAAACACATGTAGCACCACATGCCATAAGAAAGGTGTATACAGCTAATGTAATTGGACAGTCTTATTCTTTAAAACCTACCATTCTAATCTTTCCCTACTGGTGGAATTGCCACATGCTCATATAAAAGCCAGCAGCTCTTCATTACTCTGCTCTGCTCTCTGAAAGAAGAAACTGAAAATACTACCAGTAAACTTTCTGAGTTTTCAGGGTATTTTTGGTCTGTTGTTTTCTGTTAAGAAAATTATCTCTGTAAGAGTAAGAATTGTCTTCACTATTAGAATGCTAGTGAGAAGAAGAATTACCCAGTCACAATTTTATCTTTATTTAGAAAGACAAAGCAATACCCTCCCCCCGAAAAAAAACAGCTAATGCTGTGGGTCTATTAGTGCATTTCAGTAACAGAGTTATCATCACAGCGGTCAACACAAGTAGAAAAAACATCCTCTCTGCTTTTGCTGAGGAAAATAAGTAACAAAAATTAGCTTTACACATAAAAAATCTGTACCTAAGATGCCTCTTAAAAATTATGGGAAAGCCAAGACAATAAGGAAAAATCTAACAAGGTTTCACAAGCACTTATAAACTAAAAGCTAAATCCATTTCAGGGTATTTTGACATATAACTTCATAACTTGCTATAAGGCAATTTCGCCACATTATTGCATTAAGATATTTTTGATGCAGTTTGTATCCCACTCCTTCAAAGACTTTGAATTTAACTTCACTTAGTAAAATCTTTCAGACATACTTCTTCGGTTCAATATATTCTAACAAAGCACCTCACTTTCTCCAGAAGAGTTGTTTTTCATAACCTGTACCTTTCTGCAGATGTGCACAAATATTACTTGCCTACTTAAGGATCAAATTTTGGAACTTTAAAGAGACGATTATCACAAACACCAAGTTCTGTAGTAAAACACATTTAAAAATTATATAAAGACACAGTAACTAAAATTTCACAATAAAAATAAACACGTTCGATCAAAATTTCAGTGAAGGTCAATATTCATGCTGAAATCATGAATTTGAACACTGTTTCAAACAAAGGTAAGCAAATGAGGTTAACTGAGTATCCATTTAAGTGGGTCGTTTCAGTCTGGTCTAACATCCACCCAGGGAAAAGCCGTTTCAAATGTGTTTGGCTTTTAGTATGGGGTTTATTTCCAGAAGTTTTCAACCTACCTAAAGTATACGAATAAAGCGCCAGAATTTTCCTCCTACATTTTTTTCTCCATATAATTGTACAAAGCTCTATCTTTTAGTTGCTCACAAGCCCCCTGTGAATCACAGATTACAGACTTTCAGAGAACTCTACAGAGAATAAATATAGGACAAAGGATGTCTTTCTTACTTTTCTGGTCTTTCTCTCGCTGTTCTCAGCGGGTAGTGGGACTGTATTTTACTTCATAGTTTCACACTGGCATTCATTGCTGGATCTAAACATCACTTCCCTCCCACTGCATCATACAACTATAATGCCACAGGGCTATATGAGGCCATGGAAACTCATTCTGGGCAGGGTATCATATTAGCTCTTCTAAAGTTTGTCTCCCATTAATCATGTCCATTAACCTAAAAGCTTCATTAACCTGATACTCCAGCAGGACATTTCCTGTTAGCAGCCAGTGAACAAATTATAACTGACACCTGAATACGGATAAAAGCAACACAGTTATCATCCATAACTATACCTTCCACACTGGGCAGAAGAGCAGCTGCTTGTTGAAAGTTATGTCTGAAAGGTGCAAGTAAAACAAAAGCAGAACCACAGCCTTATGCTTCACCTTAAACACACTGATGAATCACCCAAATAGGGTAAGAGACTGGCTACCATTTCCAAGTCACTGGCTTCCACAGTTTTACCTCCTTCCATCATCCCTCACCAGAGGCACACTTCAAAGCAAACCAGCAAGGTCCTACTCTAATCTCGCCAAGAGACCTTCAGCTCTTCTACAAAATAGTCTAATGCTTTTAATGAGAAGAGGCTAGTGTGAAGCTGATTTTAATGCTGAAAATAATTGCACGTGATGTTTCAAGGTTTCTGAAGTAGAAAACAATGAGTATTCCGATCAAAATTCCTGGGGAACAAGTGCCATCTTTCACATAGTGCACTTCAGCGTTTATAAGCTGTAAAACTTTTGTAGAATGTTAATTTCATGAAAAGCTATTGTTTACAACATATTCGTCAAAGAATGTATTTGAACCCAGAAGAACCAAAGGAGAAAAACAAAAAATAAAGACTAGGAAAGCATATCAGGCAAAGGAAAAATATATGTATTTTGTTAATGCAATTTTTTTTAGACAAACTTTTATGGATAAGGATTGTAGAACTGTAATACATGCTAATACTAAGTAATAAAAGAAATGGGTTTGAAACAGCTACAAGAAATATGTATATGGCCAGAGAAATAGGGAAAACTAATATTGAAATAGTGAGAGAGAAGAGACAACTGCATTTAAATTCAGAAAAGCCTCAGACTCCAAGCTGAGAAATTACTTAGGTATTTGAGGAGCTAGAGAGCACAAAGACTGTCAACAGATACTTTTTTTTAAAAACTGTGTAATGCTTTCAGGTTAAGAAAGCAAGCAAACCAGGATGTGTCCAACTCTGATCATTTAACCAAATCCTACCCATTGTAGGAAAGGCCAACAGGAAAAAAAAAGGTGCATAAAAGGTAGGTAACAATAAAAACAACAGTACAAGAGATCATGCCCTTGTCAGATTTAATATAATGTCTGCTACAACTTTCAGTAAAGTCGCTCTCCAGTGTGATAAGGTTTAAGACATGATTGAAGTTTTTGTTGTTTCTCTACTCTCTGTTGCCTTAGGCTGGCATTTGAGAGACCCTTTTCTAACAAACAGGGAGACTGTAAGGTAGACAATTAACTATCCAATATAACAAAGAAGAATTTGCAATCGCAGCCCTTTCTCATAAATAGCATGCCTTTACACAGCATGCCATACAGCACAATGGCAGCACGCAAATGTGAAGTCACTATTTCTAACAGGTCTTATGAAACTACTTTATCACAAAGATCTGCCTTTTGGTGCCTATTAAATATTAATTTACCAAGTTAACTGAACTATTCATGTAAGTTTTCTTACCAACTTGATTGAAGATATTGATACTGATCATCTTTCATAATTATGGATGTTATTCAATTACACCACTTTTTCTAGATTGCCATAGGACTGCATATTGTTTTCTTCCATTAGAATTTCTAATCCAGAACTACATTTTGGCAAATGTGTATAGCATTTTACTCAGGAAGGCTCCTAACCATTGAGAGTAACTAGAAGACCAATAGTGAGGCATTTCTTAGACAAAAATGTGTTGAAAAATTTATGAAAATAGTTCTTGGTCTGAAGGTTGTACAAATTATTTAATAATTTTAAAATGTCCATTTGTCTTGATCTGATCAATGTCTCTTTCTGTGGCTCAAATGGTTAAAGATGTTCCTTCTATTTAATTTTCTGGTTATAGGTCTTCAAAGTGTAAATTATCAATATTTTCTCAGAAAAAAAAATCAGGTAATGGAAAGCCTCTCTATAGAATACCTCAAATGGGATCAAAATATTCATCATTAAATAGCTTGCATATCCCATTCAAAATAGTTATACAGTACTGGACATATACTACTGAATCTTTTTAAAGAACGTGGTTTTATTTTAGAGCATTTCCTTTGGTTTTGTTATCTTACTTCACTACCCTCTCTTCCCCTCACTGTCTTTCAAAATCAATTTTGTAGTAACAGCATAGCTAAACAGAATTCAACATGTGTCTTGTTTGGTTCTGTGCTCAGATAAAATAAAATTCTTGTTTTCTTCACAGTTTGCAGAGCGGCTGTGGTATACAATCCTTACTGCAAAAAAAAAGCAGTGCATGCACTGCAAATACATATGCAAAATAGCTGCATTTTTTCCACAAGACAAAAGCAATTATCACTCATAGACAATGGCTAAAATTTTCAAATCCCACATCTGAACCTCAAGCTCCCATTAAGAGAGAAACCATTAAGAGAGAAAGGTAGGAAGAAAGCATGTTCCTGATAAGAATGCTTTAAATAAGTTGTTGCAATTTGCTTCATCTGTTCTTCATAGATTAAAATTATTTTCATGGCTTATAGAAGCAGAGAAAATCTGAATATGATGGCTTACAATGCACAGAGTCAATCAGTAGCAAACCACAGTCTGCACAATTCATGCAATGTTTGCTTGCTTACAGTGTGTTCTTGTAATAGTTCCACAGAGAGAAACAAAAACAGGTTCCATAGAGACAAAATATAGATTTTGGGATCTGCTTTATTACTCAAGTATTTTAGAAAAATACATGTCCAATGCTGTAGGAGTTTAGAATATTGCCTATGCTGAGACTTACTTGAGTTAGGCCTGAGTTTTAATTTGCATGTTCCTGACCAAGAGCTTAGCTGAACGATCATGGCCAATCAGACTCAAATATGAATACTTTCCATTGGATCACTTCGCCATAAGACTGCCCGTGTCTTTGGTGATTAGGTCTTTCCTCCTCAGAAAACTTGCACAGCTCCCCACAAGGTACAGGACTGCAGCAGCAGGGCACAATGTCCTTGATGCTCCCATCTGGAAATGGGCTTTTCCTGGTGACCCAGTGAAACTGTGTTACTCAAGCAGCAAGAAAATTTCCCAGACTACAGTTTCATAAATGAACAGGCAGCTTGGGAATAGGAAGAGCCTCTTTCCTTCTCTTAAGCCATAAAGGGTTGGCTGTCTACTGTATTCAAAGCATCCTCTTGTCAAAGGATGACGAATGATGATAGACAGAAAAAATTGAGCCTTGCCTTAGGTATGACTACGTGCCCTACATTTCCCTTGACAAGGGGGTTTTATTCTCACCAAGCTGCCTTTTAGACTATCACAATTAGGTTTTAAAGCAATTTGTATGCACAAGTTGAAAATATTACTTCAAATTAACTTCCAGAGGCACTGTGGTGCAATCAACAGGGTGCTAGATTGGGACACAGGGATCAGTTTAATTCTGGTTTTGCTGTTGGCCTGATGGGCAACCTTGAGCAAGACACTTCACATCTGTGTCCTCCTATTAATCTTTCAATCTATTTAAATTGTAAGGTCTTGGGGAGGGCATTGTCCCTTCTTTCGTGTTTGTATGGTATTTAGCACAGTAGGACCTGCTGTAATATGCTGCTGCTGTAATTCATAAAACTAAACAGCTAATATAAAAAAGCAAATAGGTCTAAGAGACCACACAGAGTTTCACAATTACTAAGGACAGAACCAGACCCAAAGGATTATTAGGTTTTATTATGCAATGAGATTTAGACCAGACATTTTATAGGCAAAGTTAAACCCATCTGTAAATTAATTTACAAGCATGCAGTCTTCTTATTTAAAAAAAAAAAAAAAAGCCTAGAAAGCAGTGTGATGTCTGTCCCCTCCCCTTTTAACTTTATTTTCTAAGCTAACAAACCAAAAGATTCCCTTTTCCTCCTGAGTCAGCCATCACCCTTGAAAAGTCAAACTGGGACCTGAAAATCAAATTAGATTCTTTCTGTCTAAAACATGACCAATCCAAGTAATGACTGCACTTTCAGCACACTTGACATGCAGTCTACCACTGCTAATCGTGCATGAGCTAGAAAATAAACTGGAGAACCTACCATAACAACCCTGTACCGCTCATAGCGACAACTGGTATCAGAACTGATCGAGAGGACCCAATTATTCCTTTGCATGCACACACTGCTGTCTCTGCAAGGGTATCCAAGGAGAGCTCTTGGCCCATATGACAGAAGTATATTGACAGTGAGAGGCTGCCAATTTTTATATATAGGCAAGTCACTTCCCTCACATATCCACAGTTAAAATTAGCATGCACATATACCATATAACATAGGTTGAATGTAAATGATTGCAGAGAAGTCCCTCAGGTTAGGCTTGCTTTAAGCAGAAAGCATGCAAATCATTCTCAACATACTTTCAAGTCTAAATGCCTAATAGCAAGTACGAAACCACACTGTGAAATAAAGTAGCCAAGAGAACCTGTGAAACTGTATAAATGCATTTATTAACAACAGATTTTCTATTTTGATATTATTTCATCAATGTACTGAAATGTTGTGGATTCATTCAATGCTGCAGTCTCATCTAGAAAATCTGTTCTTAGCAAAGACAATGGGTATTTCCACTCAATTTGTAACAAAACCAAAGATGAGCTTATCTGAATAACTTGAATGGCAGTGCTAAATGAAAAAGTACTTACTGAAAAGAAAGCACAGAAAAGAGAAAAATTAACACATTCCAGAAATATAAAATCCATTTCTGGCAATCTCAGTTTTAAATTGCTAACAAAACAAATTTTGCATATATATTCTTTCTGAAGTGATGCCATAAATCATTAACTGCAAGTCAAACAGGTAGGTCCCTGACACTGTTTATTAAATGTATAAAACTTATTTTTAAATGCAGAGTAAGTTGGAGGCCTATTTAAATTACTACCTCTTTAAATGCTAAAGAATATATTTCTCATACTCTACTGAATGTCTCCTTCCTCCCTTCTAGGAAGGGTCATATGGAAATAGTACTCAAACAGGCAATTTCTAGATACTACGGCAACATCTGCCAGCTCAGTTTTGCTCTTTGCTAGTCTGATGTCCCAAGTCCTTACTTTGGTGAACCAAGTTCTGTGAAGAGGAGAGAGGCAGGGAATTAAAAGTGACCAACAAAAAAACAGAGAGAAACACTTTGGCATAGAAACACTGAGTATAGAAGCAAGCTGCTATTCTGTAGGATGATCTTATTGTCCTCAATTCTTCTGTCAGAATTTGTCCCTTACTTCTCACTTAGAGTTTGAATATAGTTTTCCTAAGGTTTAAATATTTCATTTTATCTTCAGAGGTCACTTTGATTTCCATGATGGATGAGTAAAACTCAGTAGATGGCTACCTTCTCTCATATGATGTCATCAAAAAATTCTTTTTCCATATTTGAGTATTTAGATGTAATTTTTTGGTAAATTTCTCTGCTTTTACCATTCTCTTTTCCAAATGCTACTATGTTACTAACCCCAAAGGTACAGTAGAAAAAAATTATCTTTAATAAAGGTCCATGTCCATTATTACACATCACACCTTTTAAACGTTGTTAGACAGCTCAACATTAAAACTACAGCTATGTCACATTTTCTTTCTAGTTAGACATAGACTAGACATAGAATGGTTGAGGTTGGAAGGGACCTCTGGAGGTCATCTTGTCCAACCCCCCTGCTCAAGCAGGGTCACCTAGTGCCAGTTGCCCAGGACCATGACCAGATGGCTTTTGAATATCTCCAAAGCAGGAGACTCCATAACCTCCCTGGGCAACCTGTCCCAGTGCTCAGTCATCCTCACAGTAAAAAAACTGTTTCAGGAGGTTCAGAGGGAACCTCTTGCATTTCATTTTGTTCCCACTGCCTCTTGTCCCGTCACTGGGCTCTGTCCTCTTTGCACCCTCCCTTCAGGTATTTATATACATTGATAAGATATCCCCTCTCCAGCGTTCCCTTCTCTAGACTAAACAGTTCCAGCTCTCTCAGTCTTTCCTCATAGGTGAGATACTCCAGTCCCTTAATCATCTCAGTGGCCCATCACTGGACTCTCTCCAGTATGTCCATGTCTCTCTTGCAGTGAGGAGCCCAAAACTGGACCCAGCACTCCAGGTGTGGCCTCATCAGTGCAGAGCAGAGGGGAAGGATCACCTCCCTCCACCTGCTGGCAACACTCCTCCTAATGCCGCCCAGGATACCATTAACCACCTTTGCAGCAAGGGCACATTGCTGGCTCATTTTCAACCTGATGCCCACCACGAATTCCAGCTCCTTTTCTGCAAAGCTGCTGTTTAGCCAGTCAGCCCCCAGCATATACTGGTGCATGGGGTAGTTCTTTGTTGTAGAGTAAACTAAGCATTTTAAGACTTTTGTCATACATGGAAGTAGTGCTCTGAATTTCTTGAAGATCTGGTCTTAAACCAGGTAAGTTCTCTCTTTTAAATGCAACAGAATTTTCCTGCATAGTATAAAAAACATTGCCAATATCCACCTGATGACAAAGATGAGCAAGCTTTGACAGCCAGAAGTAGAAATCCTCATAATAATCACACCTCTATGAGATCCAAAATGTAATTTTCTCTGGGAAAGATAACTTACTAACTTCAGTGTGTTGGACATTTTGGGGGTTGACATGTATTAGACTTTTAAAATCCTTTTAGAGTTTCTAAAACTAATACCTACTATTCCAATATTGCCAGTAGACAACAGATTCTAGCTGTTGTTTTTACAGAGCTTTAATTGTTTGAAACTGTAAGTTTCGTTCTTTCTTTCCTCTGGAGTTTCACATTTATTTACATTCAGCTTCCTTGAGCTTCCCCATCACCATGACCTTCTCGAACATATACAGTTGCTTAATGAAAGCAAGATTTGTTTTTTAGCCAAACAAAGTATTTGTTACTGGTGGGAGCTGTTCTCCAAAGGGACAAAAAAGAAGCACAATTTTAGCTTGCTTACGTGACTCCTTTTGTGATTTTATCCACTCTTGAACAGTAACTGTTCCAAGGTATTAATGCTAGACTGCTCAACTGTTCCCAAGTAATCCTACTTTCTCACTGTACGTATCTCTCAAGTTAAAATAAGAGCATTTTTTACAAGTACTATTTTTAATAGTTTTGGCTCCAAATACTCCACTTTCTGTAAGTTCTATAAGTATAAATAATGTATATTTGCAAAAAAACACCACCTTATAGGAAGAGTTTTAAAATACATTTTTCAGCAAGGAAACAACAAGATCATCTCTGTGTAGAAGCACTACAGCAAATCCTATATTTCTATACTGTAAGTTCATTAAGTATAAGTACACCAAGGTCTTGCAAATAATCCTTTTGGATGAAATTCCGATCTTATTAAAGTTAGCCAATTTTTTCCTCAGTGAACCTCAGATTTCACACATTGACTGCATGGACTTTATTTATGACAGTGGATTTATGCATGTACGAAATAGTTCTGAAGATCAGGCCATTAAGCAAGGATATACTATAACCTATTCAATTATTCAAGCTAGAAATTGATTCTGGTGCAATACTGTCAGCTTGTCTCTACTTTACATCAGGTAATTCAACTTGTGCAGGATAAGTATGAAATTCAAAGGAAACAAACTCTCTGTTTAAACTTCAGTGATTTCAGATGTTCTAAGAACAGTGAGCACAAACAGTCTGCGGGTATTACAAGTGCTATTACCATAGAATCATAGAATGGTTTGAGTTGGAAGGGACTTTTAAAAGTCATCTAGTCCAACCCCCATGCAGCGAGTAGGGACATCAACTAGGTCAGGTTGCTCAGAGCCCCATCCAGCCTGACCTTGAATGTTTCCAGGGATGGGGCTTCTACCACCTCTCTGGGCAACCTGTTCCAGTGTCTCATCACTCTCATTGTAAAAAATTTCTTCCTTATATCTAGTCTAAATCTACCCTCTTTTAGTTTAAAACCATTACCCCTTGTCCTGTCACAGCAGGCCCTGCTAAAAAGTTTTTCCCCATCTTTCTTATAGGCCTCCTTCAAGTACTGAAAGGCTGCAATAAGGTCTCCCCGGAGCCTTCTCTTCTCCAGGCTGAACAACCCCAATTCTCCTAGCCTGTCCTCACAGGAGAGGTGCTCCAGCCCTCTGACTATTTTTGTAACCCTCCTCTGGACCCACTCTAACAGCTCCATGTCTTTCCTGTTTTGGGGACTCCAGAGCCGGACACAGTACTCCAGTGGGGTCTTGCCAGAGCAGAGGGGCAGAATCACCTCCCTGCAGTGTATGAGCAGAATCCTAAGCAAAATCCCATAAAAACATATTCATGGTAAAAAAAGGAATTGATTATTTCTACTAAATTTTATATTTCTGAACTCGGGCTGGAATTTGAATTTAAAATACTACAATAGCACTAAATACTATAGTTTTAATAGGTAAATAATGGGCACATCTTCAAATAAAAACCTCCCTCAAAAAAAAAAAATAGCAAGCTACTGTTTGTGATAGTAAAACAATTTTCCAAGTCCAAAAAGATTCCAAAAAAGCTTGGGTAAACTTCAGACCAACATCTGATCAGCTGGATGCCTATACACCCTGAACCGTTTGACCTTTTGCCTGTCATTAGTTTATACCATCTTCCCCCACCATGGGAAACAGCAAGGTGCCTATAAAAATTTCCATCAGCAGCGCTGAAGTCATTCTCTCTCCATGTGATTTCTCTGATTTAATGGCCATGTAAAGTTCCATAAGGTCATTAACCCCCTGTAGTTTCTAGCATCCTTCAAATGCCACAGAAACCAAGATTCTATGGACCAGTAAAATAGTTACCCATTATCCTCAACTTCTGTGCTACTCATGTCTTGCTTTTGACATTGCTAGGATGACAGAAAATATTTTTCCTGCCCAAAATCACCTTCTTGTACCTGTCCCTGAAAGTTTTATGAAGCCATCCATTACCATCAGCTCATACTAAGGGAAAAGAACTGATTCAGTTAATGGGATTAGGGTCATGAAACATCTGCAAAATGGTCACATTATTCCCACTTCATGTTCAGAATTACAGCTGCTTAATTTTCTAACAAGAAATGGCAGGGAGTGTTATTTGGTTGTTTTTACTACTATTGCCTGTTCTGTGGAGACTATATAAACTTCAAAATGAACAACTATGCAATAAAATAGCAAGTCCAGTTCTTTTTATAGGAAGAGCTACATAGGACAACTTTGGTCAGGCTAAAACCTCTTAAAAGCACTTACAACTCTTCTAGATGGAGCATAATTCCACTTGTTATATAGGAACAACATGCAACAGGTAAAACTGTACAGCTTCTTCCCATCACCCCTGTCTGATCACTTCCCATCACTCCTCCCACGAGCAGAATCTCATACAGCTAACATGAAATATTTTGCAAGGCATTTATAACTGGAAATCGTCTACTGCTAATAGAATAATTTCCCTTTTCTATATCATATTTATTTTCTTTTAGGTGAGACTGCAGAAATCTAGAATCATAAGATGAAGCTCTATATGAACTTTCAGGAATATATATTCACACAGATGAAAGATACATAAATGACACATATATATATATGCACGCACAAAAAAAAAATCCTTTTCACAGGCATTGAAAATGCATATGTGCTGTGTGCAGTTGCTTGTAAAAGTGCTATTGACATAAGAGTACTGGACAAATTCAGTATCTGCTGGCAGGCACATCCTCACAGGGGGCTCTGCAGCAACAGGAGGCTCCAAAAGCATTTTGCTCAGCATTGTGGTGCTGAACATTATTTGTAAGAAGACATGCAGCAAACCCACCAAAACTTTCAAATATAGACTATAATCCTTCCTTTTTAAAGCGATCTTTAGCTGCAAAACTTGAATGTAAATCGTCTAATAAATTTCAAAATATTAAGCATATTAATAATCGAAAAGGCAAAGATGTAACTTAATTCATATAAACCATCTTGCAGGTGGGCAGATGAAACAGGCCTTGTAAAATAATACTTTTTCAGTTATCCCTCTGATAACATTACTACAGGAAGCATGTGGATTTGCTTTAATAAAAGCTAACAGCCATAAATTATCATTCTTTTATTACTAAAAATTCAAGCAGTTGTCTTACTTCAAGAAAGCAGAACAGAAATATAAGATAAGCCAAAGATATTTTAAAAGATAATATTTTAAAATGAGTAAAAACCAATTGTGTTACTGTTACTCCCTTGTACTGGACACTGCTTTCCTCGCTATCATCACAGGACCCCCACCCTTGCCTCATCTTTCAGAAAATCAAAGAGGCAACATGCACACACACCTCTGAGAATGGTTACGCAAACTAGATAAGCAAACTGCTTGGCAATGTGGTTATTTCAGAGGTATTTCCAACAGGAAAGGGGGCTAAGGCTGAGCAGCTTTATACTCTCACGTTGTGTGCTTGGACAAACAGCTCCTTGGGGAGCCCCTCTAGTGTGTGCAGTCAAAAGGGGGGTTGGAGGCAGAGTAGCACTTCTGATGCTTCTCCCATCTCCCTGTAACCTCCTCCATTGCCTCAAGCAAATGCAAGCAAAGACTAAAGTAATTGTTTGAAAATCTTTACTACAGCATAGATTTGAAAATTTGGGTTCATAGCAGAAGTTCCCCTACCTAGGAAGAAAAGCCCTATTATCGGAGAAAGATAAATGGAACAGAACACAGGCGTATATGGTCCACAAATATTCTAACAAACCAATCATTTGGTATTTCCATGCCAAAATGGGAAGGGGAACTCTGTATGTTTTGGGGATTTGTTTTTAATAGGCCCCAAGATGTATTCAAATATTTGATTGCACTTAATGCAAGTGTCTTTAACACAGTAGAAAAAGTGAGAGAAAACACTGTCTTTTCATTCCTTCATTACACTCTGTCAGAGTTCAATTCTCTCTGACCAGGTTCTCAGAGATATTCCATGCATGGAGGGTGTAACATTTAACATCAAATTTACTTATTTGAAGATATTTGATGTTACATGGGATTTCTGATTTAGCAGAAAAACACATTTGTATTGTGTTTTTAGTATATTTTTTAAGTTACACATAGAAAAATATAGCAATTCCAGTACACAACTGAATCACAATACCAATGCTATTCCCAATAATATGGTCACTGTCACAGCGCTGGATGTCTCAAATCTCCAGGAAGGAATACGGGGGTTGAAGCCAGCTCAAGCCTGTTGCACTCTTCATAATTATTTTGCTAGTTGTCTAGTTTTTATACCCTATGTTGGGCTGAGCCATGTATTTGCTCCCATCCCATGCTGGTCTGGCTAACTCAGGGAGACATTCACACTCTTTTAATGAACTCCAGGAGAAACATGTACAGCACCAGCTGATCCACTCAACTGTTGATAACCATTTATCTTAAACAAAGGCCACCCGCTGGTCCCCTTTGTCGTAAGATAAAGTCAGCTTCTTTGCAACAGCTGTGGTCAGTCACACCCTGCATTATTCTCCAAGCTTCATGGGCACAATGCCCTTGCCCATCTCCTCTGAGCCTTCTTCCATCATAGGGGTTTATTCAGTGAGTCATTTTCCACCCCTAGGCCTTTAGTCAGTCACATACTGTTGTTTGCATGAGCTCAGAATACACCTGCTTTACAAAGAAATACCGTTTACTAGGATGCACTGAAGGGTTTTTCTATATATTTTGTTTTGTCATCCACTACAGTTACTACTACTTGTCTTGGTTTACATTAGTAGGCTTTCATAACATGTCAGTATAGTTTCATGACCTTCACAGTGAAAACATGCTTAGGCTGTTCTGGAGCAAAAGAGAACTGCTATCTAATTTCCACATTGTTTCCACTCATGCCATTAGAAACTAATGTATTTTTCTATATTGCATATATTTTTCCATATCTGTGGAAGAAGATATGTTATTCTAATCCTATTTTTCCTTAACAATGAAAAAATCCTACAGTGGTCAGGACATTGACTTAAAATAAAAAAGATAATTATTATAATATATTGGGACTTTCAATTATGCTTTTAAAAATTACATACCTTTATTTCTCTCTCTTTGCCTCTCCTTGTTGCTTTTCAAGTCAGGATTACTGGTAAAATTCCATAAAGGACATTGGCAGCTTCCTAATACCAATCACATTAGTAATATTCCAATTATTAGTAGCATTTTGGTTTCAGCCTGTGGAGACAACTCCCAAAATCTCATTTTAAGCATGCAGATTCCTCCTAATAGCACATGCACAGAGAGTTAGCTGCCTCAGAACGTAATTCAAAAAAACCCTCACAAGCTGCATGAAGCTGTCTAGGCTAGTAATGGGAAATGCTGATCACAAGTTTACATCTGAAAACCTGTATTCACCTACAGAGTTTATGAAGGACTGTAGGAGTGTAATTCCATGTATTAAGAGAAGGAACAGCTGCACAAAGGAAAGATAGAGTCTCATCAATAATAACATCTTAAAAGAAAATAAGTTGGGTTTTGATGTGAATACATGTTAAGAATACATCCTGTTTCACAGAGTACTAAGAGGGGTTTTTTTCTAAGATTTCTCTTCTCATAGACTAGCGTCACCTCCATTTATTTTTCCTGCATTTAGTTTCTGTCAGTAAGGATGTGTTCTGACAAAAGTAAGTTAAAATATAATATTAAAGTTTCCCCTTAGTACCTATTTGACCTTATCTGATGGTCAGTACATTGCCAGAGGTTTTTTGAGCATCTATGAAACCATCAAAATTTTTCTCATAATAGATTACAAACACTTTGTTAAACAGAAGAAAAAAACTCAGGGCTGGCTGACTGTTAATAGTACCTTCTGAGATACTGACAAATCTTCAGAAGACAAAGTGCAGAGCTAAGCATTAACATCACTACAAAAAAACCCAACCAACCAAAAAACCCCACAAGCTGTGAAATAACCTTAGCTGCTTATAAAGACAGGTAATCCTGGGAAACCAGCTGCCAAATTAGAAATGACAATTTATTCCAAAAAATGTGAACTTTTTTATTAATTCCTAGCAGTAAGAGAGAATATTTCACACCATCAGAAGTAACATGCTGACAAGAAATTTTGATGACATCAGTGTATTATCAACATTCTTCACATACCAAATCCCATATTAAATCCAAACACAGTAGCTACTGGGAGGAAAATTACAGAATCACACAGAATCACAGAATGGTAGGGGTTGGAAGGGACGTCTGGAGATCATCTAGTCTAACAACCCTGCTAGAGCAGGGTCACCTACAGCAGGCTGCACAGGACCGCATCCAGGTGGGTTTTGAATATCTCCAGAGAAGGAGATTCCACACCCTCCCTGGGCAGCCTGTGCCAGGGTTCTGTCACCCTCACTGTGAAGAAGTTTTTCCTCATATTCAGGCGGAACTTCCTGTGTTCCAGTTTGTGCCCATTCCCCCTTGTCCTGTCACTGGGCAGCACTGAAAAGAGTCTGACCCCATCCTCTTGACACCCGCCCTTGAGATATTTATAAGCAGTGATGAAATCCCCTCTCAGTCTTCTCTTCCTCAGGCTGAACAGCCCCAGCTCCCTCAGCCTTTCCCCACAGGAGAGATGCTCCAGTCCCCTCATCATCTTTGTAGCCCTCTGCTGGGCTCTCTCCAGTAGCTTCTCATCTTACTTGAACTGGGGAACCCAGAACTGGACACAGGACTCCAGATGGGGCCTCACTAGGGCAGAGTAGAGGGGGAGGAGAACCTCCCTCGACCTGCTGGCCACACTCCAGCTCCATCCCAGCCAAACCCAGCACATATAGAGAAGTATTTTTGCTGTGCAAATGACCTAGTGAAAGGCAAGAGACCCTATCCTGAGCTCTCTTCTTTCCATAAAGGTCTTGACATGCAGACAAACAGATTTGCAAGACTGGTATGGTGACATGACAATAGATTTCTCATTAGAGCACTTGTTCATCACTTGGCTTTCCTAAGTCTCCCAAGATGTTTTGCACAGTATGCATAATGAGCTTTAAAGTGCTCATAATATCCTATCATCTGTATTTTGCATGATACAATGATGGTGGTAGAACATTGTTGTTATGCATATGAGAGATTCAATACCATACTCAATGGTTTTAATGTTAAAAGAAATGGAGTCAAAGGCTACCTTATTGCACCTTGGATAACAACCTTTTATTTCAAGCACTTAACTTGTCATCCTTATTCAAACACACCCCCCCAGTCTTTCTCCCAGTGATGTAAACCTTAGCTACAGTAGATGGAACCTACAACCCAGATTATTTTTTACATCTGAGAAGCAAAAACTCCGACAGAGTTAAACTGAAATAATACCTTGGCCCCCTTTTTCCTATGCAAAATCTAGCACCATGTTACTATTACAAAGCTATACATTTCTATGGTATGACCAAATTCAGAAGTAAATCTTGTCTTGACAAAATCTTGGTCCTAATCCTCAAGAATCTAAACCTATTCCAGCAGGCAAACCCACAAAGTATCCGCAGCAGACAAACAGGTGGTGAATGCATGTATCTTACTGCATCAGCCTGCCAGTCATTTCACAATGGATAAATAGTTACACTCTTCTGTATGTTACTTCTTGCGGCACCAAATATCCATTGCCTTTTTACAAATGAAGAAAAAATATTTTTAATCATAGAAAAGAAAAAAAGTAACTATTATATATCAGTGTCTGGACATATCAAAATGCTTATAGAACGGCATTTCTTACTTCTTTGCTGTTCTGCAGTCTTTGTGATCTTTTTGCGTCTTCTTTACCTCTTCTCACAACCCCATCTACTTCTTATTTCCAAAGAACATGGAAGCATTCCTCTTTTGTTCTCTTTATGGTAAACAAGGTAAAAGCCAAGGCATTCTTACTGAAGGAAACACATAAGTTCATCCTGTTCATTTTCTCACATTATTCCTGCTTTAGGGGCAGCAGTTACTGAAACCCCTAAGTGACAGTGGCCTGCATGGTTAAAATCCAAGTTCAAGGTGGTAAAGGTCCTTGTACTGATCACCAGAAGTGAATTCTCCTCATCTCCATAATGGCATATGTGTTCATAAAACATGACTTAACCAGCAAATATCTTTGTTGATATTCACTCAGTGATGCATTAAGACTATTGAACTATTAGCTTTAAAGTTCAAACAAAAAATAGCATACATCCATCATGACCACATTAGCCCCCCACCCCCAAATAACTGCAAAACAAGCAGAATCAAAACTATGGGATATATCAATTAATATTGAAAACAAGTGATTTTGTTTAAATAGAAGCCAGTTCACCGAAGAGCGTTCAGATGACATCTTTTGATATGATTTGCCGTAACTTCATCCATCTCAGTTCCATCCCCCTGCAGTAACTCCTCCAGGTAGACTGCCATCTCTTTTAGACCCTTACCTGGGAAGTGCTAGTTGCGTAGGTACCACTGACCTACCAGGTAGGAAGTGACAGCTGCCCTGCTCCTCAGCCTCTGGCCAACACCCCAATACCTCCCAGCAGCCTCAAGGGCCATTTTCCCTGGAAGTCACCCCCCTTCTTCCTGTCACATGATCTGATGTGATTGGCTGACAAGCCTGCTCCCCCTCTGCCCCGGAAGTACATCAGCACAAGAAGACCCTTCCCCTACGTACACAGAGGCCATCATTTTGTGTTGGCTGCCATTTTATGGAAGGGCTCCACTATTTTGTGGCAGGGAGATGTCATTTTGTTAAACATTACACTGCTCTATGTTTCTTTGGCCATGAGCCATTTCTTGACGCCATCATACCCACGTGCTCTCAGGTAGCCCTGTGATTGGCTGGCAGGACAAGCTGCTCCTCCTCGTGTGTGCTGAAGCACATCAGAGAAGGCCGCTGTCGTTACCTACACAGAGGACGTTGCTTTTGAAAGTGCCATTCCCCACCTGTTTTCATACTATGTTGTGATTGGTTGCCAGCTATTTCTTGAGACTGTCATACCCACAGGTTCTCAGGCAGCCCTGTGATTGGCTGCCCCTTCATTTGGACCAAGAAGTGCTCAGATATAAAAATATATACATTTATATACTATACACACACATGTATGTATAAAGGAGTATACAAATACGTATAAATATGTATTTTATTAATTTATACATAGATACATCATTTTCTATACTAGTATACAATTAATATATAGTTTATATGATGCATAATATCTATACATACATTATATATAATTTATATAATATAGAAGCCCTTTTATCACCACCATCCTGCCGGCTACACCCCAAAAACAGTCAGGGTTTTTGAATGCTAAAACCATTTGCTTACTATTGCACCCCCCAAAAAACTTGCTTAGCTGTACTAATTAATGGCCTTGTTTGTAGATCTGGGTTTTGCTTCATATCCTTGAACAACAGCCACAGTCTTATCAGCACAGCTAGCATTTGTATGACCACCCCCTGACATCCACAAATCTTTGTCATAAACTACCGCCAGCCCTTTTATCACTGGCATCCTGCTGACTTCTCCACTGCACCAGATAATAATCACAGTCTTTCAAGAGCAATACCCCATTGCTCTTACCGATGTTCTTGCTCTTTCTGCAGCAGCTGTGATCTCTAAGAGCATGGGGCTCATGCAGTCAGTGCTCCAAAGCCTGGGTCTTGTTGCTTTTGTAGTGATCAGGGCAGTCTAACAGGACAGTCTTGGCTGTATACTCTACGTCTTATTTTGAGCATCGACCTAAGGACAAGGAAACATATATAGCACCAGCCTGCACCCCGCAATGGTCTTACAGGTAGCTGTTAGCTCCCTCACAAACATGGGTAAAGGAAGCTCCCAACCCTGAGCTCCCATTAAGAAAAAGAAGAATATTAATTCTGATGAGAAGTTATAAGGGGCTCTGTATAGAGATCTCTACATGGCAATTCACATCACCTACTGTAGGCAGACATCTTTTGTCAGATATTTATGCCATTCGTTTTCATGAGAGTGCAGATCTACTAATCACATCCCAAACCTGAGCAGCACTCAGCTGCTCTAGAGGACTACATTAGTCTTTCTTAATATTTCCAATAAGGAGTAAAAAATCTTGAGATCTTCAAACAAACAAAAAGCTCCAAACATTTCTCATTTTTCGTATGGGAAGAAACAGTGAGTGTTTGTTCCTCATTCATCCCTATCAGTTCATGACTTTTAAGACCTACCCTCTCACGCATCACTTTGCCACCCTAGGAAGTCCTAATCTAGATTTTTTCCCACAGAGAATTAATACATCAACAAAGTTTTTTGTTTCCTATCTTTGCTTCATAAGTCTAGAAATTGTGACTTTTTTATTGTGATTTAGCACTGCACTGGATTGTTCATGGAACTGTTAAATTCTAAGAAGACTTTCCTGACTAGCAGTAACCAATTCAGAACTGACCACCAAGTATGGAAAGTTTGAATTGTGTGAAACACTCATGTGAAACAGCTGCTGATTAGATTAGTTTTGTGAGAAGGGGAATAAATTATTTTTTCTTTTTCCCTATCTGTGTTTATTTGTATATCTAGATATTAGAGGGAATAATTAAATGCAGTGTAATGCAAAGTTTTAGAGGTAAAGTCTAGACAACTGAAATTTTCTATGTTCTTTTTTGCAATTCTTTGGGCATACTTTAATACTCTTATCCCTCACCCTCTTTCCCCTGCCAGAAAAATACAGAAAAACCCTTTGTGATTTTATATATCACTTCTACTCTGAAAAAAAATGAAAGGAAAAAATGGACTGAGGGACCGTAAGCTTGTAGAAATAGAGAGTGTAATCAGCTTGTCAGTTCTTTCCTCAAAAAACTGGTCCACAGCTCCAAAGTAGCTGCAATCAGATGTAAGCTCTGGCATGTAGCAAAAACTCCTTCAAAGCAAGCAGACTTGTTGGATGATCGTTCTGAACCTAGCAAGAACTCCCTCCTCCCACAAACACCCCTCATATTTTGTAGAGAGAAAAGCATAACGTAAGAAAACAGACAAGATATTTAAAAAGAACACGATTTACTAAACTGTGGTCTCAAAAAGCGACAGATAAGTCTTTCCTGTCTCCTTATTCGTGACATGATAGGAGCAAAAGACATTTAAGACTTATATTTGAGTGGTTTTCTTTCAATACATTTAGAGTCCCACAAGAAATGCGAGATTTTTCCCACTGCTTTTTTAACAAATAAATACAGAGCATGCTTTTTTCAAAAAGCTACTTATTTCTAGGCCACTGCTGCTATGACCTTCTGTCAGGACTTTTCAAAGCATCCAATGCAAACAGAGGTAGTAATATCTAAGTCCTTAGAGATACTATACTCATGTTCCAGGTCAAAGTGGCAATCAAATGAAGTCAATATGAAATTGTTGAACTTAACCTTTTGACTTCTTTGCATAGTATTTTTTGAACTTTGCAATCTTGGGGTGACTTTGGGTTTTTTGAGTTTTCTTCCTCTCCAGTTACTAACATGAAGAACTTTTCATATTACCTTTTCGAGTGTGTTCTGTATGATTGCAGCAATTTTACGGAATGACATTCATGGTGAAAGCAGAAGCTTCAAGAAGAGTCACTTTCTAATCACTCAGCTTGCTCCATGTATTCACTTTAGTTTATCAGAATACTTCTAAAGAGTGGTAGGACAGAAGTAGCATCTCTTTAATTAAATATCTGTTGAAATGAGTCCAGACTGTGAGTGAGAAGGGGAGCGGAGGGAGGAGGAAACAAGAGTTGCATTCTTATAAAGGCAAGTCAAACCTAGGAATTAATTTCCTTTATCAATAAGTTTTGAAACATAGCTTGTCTACAGACTTCATCAGAACAAAAGCAGATTTGTTGTAATTAAATGCAATAAAATTGTTTTCCAATCAGTTATTTCAATTCCTTCTCAAACACCTTGTAGCAAAGAAGTGAAAGTAAAAGTTTAACCAAAAATGTTTTCACTTTAGTCCCATTAACTCCAAAATATTAAATGCTTATTTCATTTCCACATAGAAATGAAGTTGTTAATTTGAAAATATTTGTCCCCAAAACCCTATTTTTGTGACAATTTAAACACAAGAAGGTTAGCCTTTGAAAACATAAAGGCTTTTTTCTAAAATTTTACACCATGTACCTTCAAATTTTACATGGTTTTTTTTTGGAAATGGCTTTTATTGACAATAACACAGTGACATGTTTCTAACGAAGACATGTCCTTCTAGTCTCCAGTTAATCAGAAAGATTACAGAGGGTACTTCAAAAGTTGCAATGCTAACATCCTTGCTTATTTTGATTTCTTCCTACCACGGTGCTAGACTGCCAGCATTTGCCTACACTTTAATTGCAAGGATTATTGGGCAGCACAGGTTACACCACTTGGCCAAAAGCCTCTATATTTTATGAGGCCAAAAGTGATACTCATAATGTTATACTGTTACATAACCTGTTCATAAACGTACTTGATATTTTCTCTGATAGGAAACCTCATAGAAACCACCACCCAGACTGAGCAAACAGCCACCCACTGTAATGGGCTGATGTTGGCTGGCTGGCTCCCACCCAGCTGCTCTCTCACTCCCCCCCTCAAACAGGACAGAGGGAGAAAATAAGATGAAAAAGCTTGTGGGTTGAGATAAAGACAGGGAGATCACTTAACAATTATCATTACAGGCAAAACAGGCTTGACCTAGGGAAATTTAATTTATTTACAGTTAAAAATAGACTTGGATGGTGAGAAACAAAGACCTGCGCCCTTCCTCTTCCCAGACTCAACTTCAGTCATTCATTCCTGACTCTTCTACCTCCTCCCCTCCAAGCCCTGCAGGGAGATGGGGAATGTGGTCAGTCCATGACAGGTCCTCTCTGCCACTCCTTCCTTTTTACTTTTCCCCTGCTCCAGCGTGGGTCCTTCCCATGGGCTGCAGTCCTTCAGGATAAATCTGCTCCAGCATGGGCTCACGACAGGCTGCAGTTCCTTCAGGGGACATCCACCTGCTCCACCATGGTCTCTCCAGGGCCTGCAGGGGAATCCCGGGTCCAGCACCTAGAGCATCTTGTCCTCCTCCCACCTAAGCGCTCCCAGGGCTGTTTCTCACACTTTTCTCCTCACCGCTAGGCAGGTTCTGCCCTTCCTCACCCAGACCCTCCCCGAGGCGCCGCCACGGTGGCTGCGGGGCTCAGCCGTGCCCTGCGCTGGGGCCGCTGGAGCCGGCTGGAACCGGCTGTGTCCAGCTCGGGGCAGTCCCGGCCTCCCCTCACAGGGGCCACCCTACAGCTCCCCACTGCCAACACCTGTACACCTGCACCGAATACAAAAATGGACACTTCTGGTTTGTGAAAGCTAAGACTGTTCTTTTCTATCATTTGACTTGCTCCACTTTTGTCGTGGTTTAACCCCAGCTAGCAACTAAGCACCACGCAGCCGCTTGCTCACTGCCCCCCTCGCCAGTGGGATGGGGAGGAGAATCAGAAAGAAAGGAAAACTTGTGGGTTGAGATAAAGACAGGTTACTAAGACAGTAAAGGAAAAGATAACAATAATAATATTATATATTAATAATGATAACAATAATAATACAATATGAGAATAGAATATACAAAATGAACGATGCACAATTTCTCACTGCCCGACAACCCTGTGACTGATACAGCCCGTCCCGAGCAGCAATCACAGAGTGAAACCGAGAGCAATCTCAGAACAATCCTGAGCAGTGATCTCGAAACAGCAGTTTCCCAAGCAGCGATCTCAGAACCGCGTAAGTTGAGAGTTCACCTGAGACATGTACCAGGATCCATTCCTGGTTTTTCTCAATTCATAGCAAGTATGTGAATCTGTATCTTTCAAGTCTAAAGACTGTATAGCTTGAGATCCCTTACTAATCTTTACTAATTTCACAACTACTTTTGTCTGATCCTGATGAAGCACCTTTTTAATTAGGAAGTCTAGAAAAAAAAGTATTTAACTCCCACTTCCTTCCCCCTAAGCCCAAGATTCTAGTTTTTGGCAAACATGAAATGAATCCTTATTCTCACATGACTCCATGTTGTTGCTTCTGTTAGGTTTTTTTGGTTCAGGGGCCAAATCATTTGCATGCCTGATCCACAGAACAACAATTTGCAGTTTTACATTAGATTATGAGGATACATCAAGCAAATAAAAACTTCAGGTTTATTTCAGGAAATGTGTGCACCTTACTGCAGTTAAATAGCAATTCCAATCCACAAACACCTCCTCCATAAAATACAGATCAAATCCTTGTGAATATGATCTCTTTGTGTTCAAATTTATATTGAAATTGACTTCTTTCACATAGATGAAAATCATACTTTCTTTTAAAATGGACATAGATGAAGACCTTTAATCTGTTTTTTTTTTTTATTCCCCACAACGCATAGCACAACATTTCTCATATACTTCTTGCTGCACATTGGAGTCACTATAATGCCATATTCCATCAAGCTTCCACCATCAGCAAGAGATTTTTTTAAACATGTTTTAGCCTTTGTTGTTTTTGTTGTTTGGGGGGTAGAGGTGGGTTTCAATGAGTCGTCTTCAGAAACCCTGACAACTTTGTTACTATGGAGATGGCCACCACTAGGTCAGTTTCTTACCCAGTACCTGTTTTTCTCATCATTCACTACTTCCACACCAGCTTCAGTGGTGAGTTATATACCTAGTTGCAGGCAGTTTGTCATTTGCATATGATCCCCCGAAGGGTAGCAAAAAAAAAGCAAGTCAGTTTTCACGTTGTCTCAAGCTGTCAGACCCAAAGCCTCAGCAAAAGTACTGGAGCTAGCATATATATACAAAGGGTAAAAACATTGCAATAATTCCTATCAACTCAGGTTTGCAATCTCACATCCGGAATACAAGGCAAAAATATTTATACACAAAAATATACGGTCTGTACCAGCCAGAGTGGTTGACACTGGAAGCTTCTTTATTTAGCCCAAATAAGAGGAGCTTTAAAGAACTGCATTAAAAATCAGAATGGGTCTACTAGGCTGCCACATTAAGGGTTAATTACGGACCTCTTCTGCTTGCGTATTCAGGACAGCCTTCAAGGTCATAAGTATACTCTCCATATAAAAATTTTGTTTAATGCTGCTTCTAGAGATGTGGGACTCTTCTGGTGTTCCTGTGCAGGAACAAGTGTCTAGAACCTGAAATTAATATTAGTACTCAGCAGTTTCTGGCACAATAGCAAAAGACCGTCCCAAGGTCTGAGGCTGTAAACTTCCATGTTACCATTTTCTCACCTGGGGCTTAAATTTCTTCAGTGTTCAATGGCCATTAAAACAATCAAGACCTTGCAATTGTATTCTACAAAACCAATATAATTGCACTATAATGTGAACAATATGAGATCTATACAAAAGTAACACTTTCATGCAAATTCCTCTTTAGGTTTCTATATTCTCCTAAGCATTAACTCTGCCCTAGTGCTCTTCTAGATGAAGTGGGATTCCTCTTCCTAACATCCTTCTCTTCCTCTTTTACATCTGTTCCCTTTTCTCACTACCTAGGCTTGATTACAGAGACAGAGTTGGAAAGAACTATTTTGTCAGAGCAGAACTAGTTCATTAACCTGGGGATTATATTTTGAATTGAAGATCAGGTGGATTAGTGAACATTTGAATGCATAGTTCAATATGGAGAACAAAACAAAGTATACACAAATAATCTAGCATATCTATGCTAAGACATGACTGATAGGTAAAAATATAAAGTTTGTTACTCATCCAACAGTCACTATTTGTTGATCACCATGGCATAATGCAAAGTTCATCTGTAAGAAATACTGAGTCAGACAATCAGAAATTTGTTTAAGGCAAGAAGGTATCTCAGTACCAAGAAGGAAGAGGTATCTCAGTACAAGTCTATTGATATACACAGCCTGAATAAAAATCAAACAAACAAACCCACAAAACCCCAAAGTAACACAAATCAAACCACCACAAAAAACCTCCAGTTCTCCCCTCACCCTACTCTCCCCCTCATCCCTAATACCCAAATACCCAAATCCTTAAAACAACCACTGGACTTGAACATGCTGCTAACTGTTTTCTGACTTTCTCTCGACAACTGTGCAAACTAAATGAATTTCTGCTGATACTTTGTCATCATCAAACAAGGCTTGATTTTACACCCAGAAGCTGGGATTTATTTTCTAAACAGAAACTTTGACAATAAAATCTTTCACAGATAAGCCCCAAAAGACATTTAAATAATGATTCTGATAACTGATGAGGCAACCGATGAGCTCTGAAGTTAACTATCTTCTTCAGAATTTATGTAAGTGATTAGAAAAAAACCCTATGGGCAGAGGTGTTGTCAGTCTAACTAGTGATAGGCTATTTATCACAAGCCTGAACACATGCAGACTATAACAAGTGAGCTTTTAAAAAACCTATTGTGCAGAGATAAAGCTACTACAGTTTAAGCTTGAATTCAGGGAATGAAAAATTTCCAAAATGGAAAGAAACAATTAGATACTCAGCAGCACTCATGTTGGAAAAACCATGAGAAAGAAGTTAATGCATTAAAAATGAGATGTTTGAAGAGAAGAATTTGCTATAGAACTGCATATATTACTGAATTGCTATGATGCAAAGGTTAATGTAAAGTATAGTAAATCAGAAAGAGAAAGGGAAAAAATTGTTAGAAAGGAAGGTTCGTCAGACTATGGGAACTCATCTTTCAGATGTATGGCCAGAATTTCCAGTACAGATCAGTTTATTTTTTTGAGCAATAAAAGCAGAAGGTTCTTGAGAGTACTTAAAATAGGGTAGTCACAAATTAATGGCTTTTTCAGGTACAACTAATTCAAATCTGTAAACGTACACTGAAATTGCAGAGAATCATCCTATAAAAACACCATGTACAAGCTCCTTGATGCTGGAAGAGATTGGATTTTTTTATAAAGCAAGCCAGATCAAATAACTAGACATACATACAAAATATACTTTTATATATTTCTTTAAAGAGGAAATTCTTTCCCCATCTGAAAATTGTAATCATTGACACACACAAATGAACATGGATATATAAACAGAAATCAGTCTAACTCATCACACAGAGAGTATGCTTACCACATACTCTCTGTGGTGCATGTGGACGGGTTCCCTGGAGGCGTACAAGGCACGTGATTACTGTCAGTACTGCCAAGAAACATTCAAAGGAAAAATAAAATCTTAGTTTTAACTTACTTATTACTCATTACAAAATCTTAGCAAACATATGCCTTTTTACATAGTATATCAACTTTAGCTTGCATAACATACCTGACAAAGCCGTGCAAGTGAATACGGAAGAGTGAAAGTAAATATTTTTTTCTGCATTCATCCAGAGTCGCCTCATAATATGCTATAAGATCCATCTATCCTCCTTTTCACAATGACATACGGCTCGTGCTGTGTTCTCTTAAAATTTGTTAATGTTTTCTAATGCTCTCTACACTTCCTTAACTTTTTTTTTTTTTTTTAATTTCACAAAGTACTACTCATTCTTGAGAAACAACAAGCAGGTTTGTCACTGAGCTCCCTGTAGATTGAAACTACTAAATGTGTTGATGTGTCCTGTTTGGGGAAGGAGCCTTTCATTCTTCCAGAAGAGAGGTACTGGTGTCCTCCAGTCTTGCTCCACAAATGGACTCTTGGATGTTTGGACTTTTTTCTGGTGAGGGATGGAGCTTGAAAACACCATTGAACTTTGAAAAAATAGAGATTTACAAAACAATAAACTAAAAGTGAACAGAAAAATGTTAACTAAAAAAGAGAGAGAAGCTGTATTAGAGTTTATGTGATGCTTTTATTAATTGAGTGAATGAATGTCTAGGAAGCTAAGTGTTCCAAAATGATTAAAATACTCTTCCCTTTTAACAAATGTGTACTGCCTGAAGTACAGTAATTCTGAAATAAGAGAATATGAGCTCTTTAAAACATTAAATGATAAACAGACAAATTGCATCAGTTTTTAACACTAAGCAAACAGGCAGAAGCCTAATCACAGTGAATATATTCAGAGCCGGTGAATATATTCAGAGTCTACAGTGAAGAAAAAGTCAAGTCACACATTCAATGTCTGAAAGAGTCAAATTATTAAAGGACTTAAAAATACTTACATTGTAACGAGCTTCTTTAGAGAACTGAACCTGGTATGGAGGTGGGATGTGATTTTATGCGCACTTTTGCTACTAGGCGTAAGTTTTAAAGATTCAAATAGTTTAAATGGGAAAAATTCTGGGTTTGGAGACAGACAACAAAATATTTGTAGTAAGCATTGTGAAGTATGTTTTATGTCTGATAATATGAAAACAGCTGGTGTTTTTTATAGCCTTCTGACCAACAAATGTCTAACAATGAGAGCTGAAAAAAGACACAGAACCCTAGAAATATGGTTTAATCTCCCACGATCTCCTTTGCATTTTCTTTGCATTCCTTGGGAAATCTATAAAAAATTGGGGGGGGGGAGCATTCATAGTTTTAAAGAAGAAAAAGATAAATATTAAATTAATGCAGCTGAAAGTTAGAATTAAAGTTGGTAGCATATTTAAGGCACCAGTTTGTAAAACACCCTATGACATAGCACCTCCTAAACCAAAAAATTTGGAAAGAAAGGGCTGGGCAGACAAAACTCAGTATTTTCTTGGTAGAAAGACAGAAGTAATTTGCAGATTTGTCCTGACAAAAACAACTACTTATCCCACAAATTGAAAGTTTATGTATTTTATATCTTTGTGGCCAGGCCCAAAGAGTTGTGGTGAATGGAGGTAAATCCAGTTGACGGCTGGTCACAAGTGGTGTTCCCCAGGGCTCAGTATTGAGGCCAGTTCTGTTTAACATCTTTATCAATGATCTGGACGAGGGGATCGAGTGCACCCTCAGTAAGTTTGCAGATGACACCAAGTTGGGTGGGAGTGTTGATCTGCTTGAGGGTAGAAAGGCACTACAGAAGGATCTGGATAGGCTGGATCGATGGGCTGAGGCCAATGGCATGAGGTTCAACATGGCCAAGAGCTGGGTCCTGCACTTGGGTCCCAGCAACCCCAGGCAACGCTACAGGCTTAGGGGGGAGTGGCTGGAAAGCTGCCCAGCAGAAAAGGACCTGGGGGTGTTGGTCGACAGGTGACTGAATATGAGCCAGCAGTGTGCCCAGGTGGCCAAGAAGGCCAACGGCATCCTGGCCTGTATCAGAAATAGTGTGGCCAGCAGGAGTAGGGAAGTGATCGTCCTCCTGTACTCAGCCCTGGTGAGGCCGCACCTCGATTCCTGTGTTCAGTTTTGGGCCCTTCACTATGAGAAAGACATTGAGGTGCTGGAGCATGTCCAGAGAAGCGCAACGAAGCTGGTGAAGGGTCTAGAGCACAAGTCCTGTGAGGAGCGGCTGAGGGAACTGGGGTTGTTTAGCCTGGAGAAAAGGAGGCTGAGGGGAGACCTTATCCCTCTCTACAACTACCTGAAAGGAGGCTGGAGCGAAGTGGGGTTTGGTCTCTTCTCCCAAGTAACAGGCGATAGGACAAGAGGAAATGGCTTCAAGTTGTGCCAGGGGAGATTTAGATTGGATATTAGGAAACATTTCTTCACTGAAAGGGTTATCAAGCACTGGAACAGGCTGCCCAGGGGAGTGGTTGAATCATCATCCCTGGAGGTATTTAAAGATGTGTAGATGTGTCACTTCTTAAGGACATGGTTTAGTGGTGGACTTGGCAGTGTTAGGTTTATGGTTGGACTCGATCATCTTAAGGGTCTTTTCCAACCTAAATGATCCTATAATTCTAAGAAAAAAAAGAATAACAATTCTGTGAAGCACCACTGTTCTTAAGCTATAAGAGTGTTAATTTATCATTAGATACCCAGTAGCTTATTGCTACATTGGTGGACAAAATTGACAGTGAAAGCACTGATCAAAATCTTGCAGATGTCACTTATTCTACAGCTAACAGCAATGATTCCTTCCACGCATACCTTCAACTGCTACTAAAGAACAAGATTTTAAGTTAAAGTTAAGGAATACTCTTATAATTTTATAGGAATTAGACATTTATAATGAATAAACACAGATTTGTAACTTGTTAGGACTACAAGAACATTAAAGTGTTCCATGGTTTCATATATGTATGTTGAAAGTGTGTTGCAAAACAGCCTTCCACTCTCTCTATTTGAATACAAAATTTTAGCTGGAGAATACTTTAGCAGGGATTATTTATGAAGATATTTCTGAAGAGGTAAACTGTGTTACAATCAGTACATGTTGAAACCAAGGTAATGTGAAAGATCTGTAATCACTGACTTACAAAGGCAGATCTTAATAGCTCATCTAGGATTTTATTTGGCCTTTATATTTTCTGGTGTTCATAATTTATAACAGTAGTGTTACTACAACAGGTAGTGATGATTCAGTGTTCAAAAACCAGTTTGGGAACTAATTAGATTGCTTTGACTTCCACGTATAGCTTTCTAAAATGTAAACATACCTAGCTAAATCAACTACTGATTCCTCAATGCTGCACTGAGAGAATATTCATGCCCCAAACATTGGCATGAGTACAACCATATTACTTACTGCTGGAGATACATATCTACATTATAGATCAATTATACTGATATTTATACCCATAAGTTTCCTTCTCCAAAATCAATTGACATTTCACAAGCATGCTGGAGGGTGGATTTATATTCACAAATCGAAACACATTTCCACAGACAAAAACCACATGAATAAAGATATTGAACAGACTTACACTGATAAAAACACACATAGCACATTCATTTTTCCCAGCTGAAAGGGTTATTGATTCACTGTAAATATGGTTGGCTTGGAATTGTTAAAAGGTAATGGAGTTTCCAAAGAATGAAAAAACATATTTAATGTGCATATTTATTAACAACTACACTAAACCATTAAACACAATTTTTACTGTGATTGAATGCTTCATATGAAGCAAATAAGGTGTCAGCTCTGGCTTCTGATGTTAAGAAATGGGAAAATGATCATAGTATAAAGTAAAATAATAATTTAACACTTCACCTCGGCTAGTTAAGGTTACACATCTTCTCCCTGACTCCTGTTCACAGTCAATGTACAGTTATTTTGACACAAACACAGAATCTAATTTAAGTTCAGACTGAAAGTGCCATGCTGTGTGCAGATTTACCTAATTAAAATTTTAAACATAGCTACCCTATGATCTGTAAAGCAATTCCCAATCAATGAAGTGTTCTAATTACATCAAATGCTTTTATAAAAGGGGACTTAATTGCCATGTACTTTAGCTCTCCATTGATTAATACATTCCCATGAAAACAGAATGAAACTCATGGTTAGGATATTTGGATTATATGGCAAACAAAGATGAGGTCTGAAGCACAGTGATGTATGCAAAATTTATCCTCATCTCTGGTTAAGGAGACTGGAAATTATATTTGAAGAATTTGGTGAAATTTTATTCTTGTTCTGATTATTCAAGGGTATTGTTCTGGTATTTTAAGGTTACGTCATATTCAATAAACAGGCTGAAAAAAATCCAGTCAGGCTTAAGTTTTTGATTAAAAAAAAAAAAAAAAAAATCTGTTATGAAACATGTCATAAAAGTCTTCACAAATCTTTTCCCAGACAAATATTTGTTCGATCTGTGCTGATGTACAAATAAAAAACTACAAAACTTATTTTTTTGTTACTTGTGTTATCACAGAATCATTCATTTGTAAGGAACAAATAGAGTAATACCACAAATGGACTAATTTCTGTGGAGATACCTGGAATGGTGTCACTGCTATCAACGTAAAGAACAGAGCAACAAATCCTGCCTTCTCTACTTTGTTTCTGCACTCTACTGCTTAGTATCACCAGCTTTCTAGCAGGCTTCACACGACATGGCAATTGGCTGAGAAATACGGATTTTGTTCTATTGCCACCGCTGAAAAATGGATATTTCAAGACTGAGTTTACCCTAAATTGTTAAATTGCAGTATTTAGAGCCTTAGAAGTCATTTGGAGGCTCAACTGTTTTGCTTAGCAGCTACCAAAAGCAAAATGGTGTCCCTTTGCCCTTCTGTCACCAAGCAGCGAGTTAGGAAAACAGCAGCCATTGAAGAAATCCCCACATTCATGAAACAGAAATGCCAACAGGCAAACAGAGAAAACTATTTATGACCATGATCATTGCTCAGAAGAACGTTACTATAAAGAGATATGCACTGTGTAAAAGGCCTAGTAAACTTTTTCTTCTCCAGTTAGGGTCCACTTACTAAATATATGTCAATGATGAAAGAGTTTTCAGTCTGCAGGAGAAGTGAGCTATTTCCTGGAATGACAGTAATTTAAGTTGAAAGATACTCTTCTATTTTTGTTTAGGCAACTGCAGTAATTTACCTTCATGCATAATCAATTTCATTTTAGTTGAAATATAAAAGTTAGCATACACTAAGTATTGCACAGATAATCTCAAACAGTGGAAATTCACGTTTATTACTGTTACTTTCTAGTGTTTGGTTCTAAAAATTCATGTGCTTTCATCTTTTAAAGTATGACAACAGAAAATTCTATTCTGAATTAATTATATTTATCCTTTAGTCTTTGATTCCAGTAGACATACTCCAATATTACTAATTCTCTTCTCAGTAGTGTATGTAAAATCAGACAATATATGTCAAGTTCTGAGACTTTCTAGCTTTATCAACTAAAATTTTTTTATTTTAATCTATTGTTCATGTCTCCATGAAAATGGCAAAATATGGAAACAGAAACGTTCAACAACCTTAAAGTATTTTCATCAGAATTTCTATTCAGATACGGAATTTGTTTCCATGGATGTTCAGAGGAACAACATATAAGTCATTCAACCTTAAGTTGATTATATAGCTTATGTTTGAAACCATTGTGAGAAGCAACTGTTTCTTGCTATTTGCTTATGTAACCATTGCTTAATGAAAAACAAATCTCAGACCTCTGTGTGCTTCACCTAATTTCAGCATTCAATAATATTAAAATATAGATAAAATTGCATCCAGCTATAACTTTCAAAGGAGGGATATATCCAGTAGTTGACGAAATTATGTTCAGAAACCTGCATGTCATGTTTAATATTATTTAGGGATGTCAAATTTGTGAATGTGTAATGTGTGCATGGACAATTATAAAAATCCAGCTCTTTCAAGTATTTAAAGATATTTGTTACATCTGTTTGTGTCTCATCTGAACTGCATGTCGTGTTAGTTAAAATGTTGTTATGTCACCAAACCACAATTTTTCTCAGTCCTTTTCAGTTTCTCACACAGCATACACCTGAATGTTTCTACCTTCAGAGCGCCTTTTAGGCATTCATCCTCTCACAAGCTCAAATAAAACAAGAAGTTGATTGTTTCCTTTACACACACCCCACCCTGGTATCCCCAAACATCCAAAAGAAATAAGTTGCTTTCTCCCAATATTTCAAATTATCCTTACTGACATTGTGCTCTCAGCTCAGGATGTAGTGAATAATTAGCAGTACAGTCACCAACTTCTTTGACTTCAGAAGGAATACAGCCTCATCCTCCCTGCTGACTTTGCCAATGGCCACGGAGTTCTGCTTGCAGCCATAGCACAGTACAATACTTATCAAAACTGGCAACAAAATGCTTCAGGTAGAGGTGTACTCTGTTTAAGGGTGGAATATATTAAAACAGACTCTATCACCAATCAATCATTATGCATCACTTAGAGCAATATTAATTCCATATGTCCTACAGTTTTTAAACACAGAATCAAAATGTCATATCCTTTAATCTTCTAAGAAACAGTATGCTTATGTCTAACTTAAGGACAACTGTATCTCTTTGCATGTAGAGGGAGGATTTGAGGATTTCCTCCTCACCCCACCATCATTTTGGCTCAACAGTGTAATCAGTCACTGAGAACGACCCATACAGACCGAAATAACATCCATTTACAGGTGTTCTGCCAGCAGGTGGAATAGACCCGACAGTTTAATTTGACAGCCTTCTACAGGATTTTCAAGAACAAACAAGAGGATAATCCAATGAGGTGATTGTGAAGCATACTTGAAAGGAAGTTTTAACTTTCGAATATGGTTTCAGCTGCTCAAAGAAAAGCAGATTCTGCATACTTCTGACTTCCCAGTTGGCAAAAAGCTTTGACACTGGTTGACGCTTTTCTCAGCCCCAGGCAGAAATATAATTTCCTAAAAGTGTGGCAGCTCATACAATTTTTGCTTCCCTTGTTTATACATTTTTCTGTTTGGAAAGCTATCCAGAATGCTTCTGAGATAGCGAATTGTAGGTTTAACAAAACATACCATTTACTTGCTGAACTGGTATTTCAACTATCTGTAGTTGTATCTGTATCTACTGATATAGAAAGAAGAGAGTTTGAATCTTAATCTGCGAAAAAAGGCTTTATGCCCCACATAGTTTTCACTCATTGTAAGACAAACTGCGAAGTTCCATTTTTTTTCCTGCAGAGAAGGAAGAAACTTCCAGAGATGCTTTTAGTCTACCTACTCTCACATACAAACACCAATTTTTTTTTGTTCGTAAAACAATAATGAAGTCTGAATATCTAATGTATTTTCATTTTTATAAGGCTAGAGCAACCTTATACAGCCTTAAATGTCCTTTAAGGACATGGACCTGTTGGAGGGAGTCCAGAAGAGGGCCACGAAGATGATCAGAGGGCTGGAGCACCTCCCCTATGAAGACAGGCTGAGAGAGTTGGGCTTCTTCAGCCTGGAGAAGAGAAGGCTCCGGGGACACCTTCTAGCAGCCTTCCAGTACCTCAAGGGGGCCTACGAGAAAGCTGGAGAGGGACTTTTGACAAGGGCATGTAATGGTAGTGATAGGACAAGGAGTAATGGCTTTAAACTGAAAGAGGGTAGATTTAGATTAGATATTAGGAAGAAATTCTTCACTCTGAAGGTGGTGAGGCACTGGGACAGGTTGCCCAGAGATGTTGTGGATGCCCCTTCCCTGGAAGTGTTCAAGGCCAGGTTGGATGGGCTTTGAGCAGCCTGGTCTAGTGAAAGGTGTCCCTGCCTATGGCAGGGGGGTTGGAACTAGATGATCTTTAAGGTCCCTTCCAACCCAAACCATTCTATGATTCTATGAAACGAAACAGCTGAAGATTTTCAGTACTCTGGATAAGATTGTTCTGGTTTACCAGAATAACTTTAAAACATGAAAGACTTGAGAACAGTCAGTCCTCTGTAGCTCTTGCCCATATGAAGAACTAATTAGTATGTAACTTTCCCTGATAATCTCATAGAAGAAAGTCAAGTTGGACTTTGAGAAATTTTGAATCTTTGTTCAATTCATTGGTTGGAAGACAAGCTTATAACAGCTATTTTTTATTGTATATTTACATAATTTGATATCACCTCAAAATTTTTGTGCTGAGATGTTATCGAAAGAAGAGTCCTTGCATTCTCTGTTGTTATTCTCTTATTGGAAGGGAAGTTGGAGACAGTAACAGACAAAAATGAGATGATGATGTGAAAGACAGTCTACAGTGTGAAGGCCCTGAATATTACTATGGCTTGACTAATGCATTAAACATAATCTAATTCAAGACTGATTGAGGTTGACTGCTTGACTTTTAAGAAGACTTAGTTTTGATTGACCAAACTATCTCAAAGATAAAAAGGTTGACTTTTGTTTATGAGTTATAATTCAAAGAGAAAATTTATATTCTAGGTTTCCAGAAATAAGTAGATCAGGCATGACTGAGAAGGAATTACAAGAATTCTGATTAAGCACTAATTTTTATCTAAAGGAGACTCACAAGTGCAAAACTCTTAGCCAATCTTACCACTACCTAGTTCCATGTCTAGGCTTGGAGGTCCTATTTGAAAGGTTCAAAGAACAGAATGAAATAAATAATTGATCTATCTTTTATCAGAGTATATCTTCACCCTCATTTTAACATAAAAGATTATACATTGCTTAAAATTGTGTATCATACTTTTATTATGTAATTTGAGTAATTTCTGTCAAATTACAGAATAAAGGATACAGAGTAGATGGACACGTTGCTTCACCCTTTCAGCAACTACTGTATTTTCTCCCAGTACACAATTACTTCTCCAAAGTTTCCAGAATTTTTTATATTCTAAAATACAAAAAAGACACCATGGGATTTACAGTACTTGCAGTAATTTACTGATATTTATAGTATAATGTACAATTATGCTCTTCAAGCATCATTTACCTTAAGATTCTATAAATACAGAAGTTTCAGTTTCAGTGTGATAAAATAGATATGCTATTGTTTTGATAGAAAGGTTCTTAGAGAAAAAGTTTTTTTTTTTCAGGTTTTTCTCCTACATAGTTTTGATAACAGTTCATGGCCTACATAAGTATCCCAAAAGTAAGAATTACACTGGAAAAAGCTGTAAAGGAAGCAACTTACTAAAATGAATTGTGAAGAGTGCCAAGGTGAGCTATGGAAAAAATGAGTTTTGTAGAAATAGCAGGTCTTGCCTACAACCTAAGAAGAGATGAACTCAATGGATTTACCCTCTCAGGTACCTATACTGATGCCATTGAATTAATCTTTCCCACAGGGTCCATGCCTGGATTTGTAAAGATAAATAATAAGAACCAGACTGAAACTGTCAATATACCATTTGATATCTTTATTAGCTTCCCAAAGACTAAAACTAACAGGGTGTGGAAAATGAACTATCACTGCACTGCATATACTCAGAGAGATAATCCCCACAACACTGCCCATATTTTCAGAGAATGTGACTCTATGCCAAAAAAAAGCACCTTTACAAGATTTGCTTTCCCAGTAACCTCTGTGGTTGAAGATGTTTGCACAGATCAGGTCTTCATATTACGCATTTAAAAAACAAAACATCCTTTTTAAGACAGGAAGCAGATAATGTCTCAGAGACCTAGTCTTTTGTTGCATAATTTATTCCACATCATTGAATGGTACTACTCAGTTGCAGTAGAGTCTTATTGACTTCGGTTGAAGATAAAAGCAAGTACTCATCTAAAAAATGTACACAGCGACAATTGTCTGAATATAAATGGAAAGTGATGAAAAAGTAATCTATACAAATTATTTGAGTTACAGTTTGAAAATTAAAGAGAAAAATAATTATGTTTGAGAAGCCATGTTCATTTATCTTCACAATTACAGAAGACGCATATAAAAAGTAAGGTAAAACGGTTTTTATAAGGTTTATAATGCACAAAACCTTTTCTGTAAGGCTTATGTTCGTAAGATATAAGCATGAATAACACTCAAAAAAAAAAAAGATGAATGTACCATACTTCCAAATAGCAAAGCTTTACATGACTGATGCAGTAGTGAGTATTCCAGCCACAAATACTTGTTTATTTTTTCCCCAAAATATTAAGAAATACAGGAATAATTTCATTCATTTACCATAAAAGTGAATTCTTTATAACGTCCAGTTAATCAAATGTAAGTTGTCAAGAACTTTTTCAAGACTGTTTTTTGATGGGGTAACATATGCACCTCTCATTTTTTCTTTTATTAGTAGGAGGAAACTTCTCATCACATATTTTAGCACTGATAAAATATTCATTTCCACGATCTATCACATGCAGGATGAAACCCCCAATACAGTGATGGACATCATTATGATCACAACCCACCCTGCCATCTCAGCTTTAAGGTTTAAGCTGAACTTGACTGAATTACCTAATCATTCATGCTATTAATGTTTGCTTTTTTTCTCTCTTTGCCGCTAGTCAAAGACACAGGTCTGCAGGTCTGGACACTCAGGTGCTCAGCAGGAACCTGACCTGTACTTCAAGTCTATTTACAGGCACCATATAGCCCATGCAGGGGCAACTTGATTTGGTTGTGCCTTTGACTCAAGCAAAACTGCAAGAAACAGTCATCCTGGACAACAGATGAATAACCTTAAGACCCTGAGATGCTTGACTTTTCTTTTGGCTTTGGTGAGAAGTTACATCCTAAAGCTGAGGCAAAAGCACCAGAAGAGTCTGTCGCAGAAGTGCACTTACCTGATGTGGAATAAGAACTAGAATGATCTCCTTACCTAAAACAAGCTCTCAAAGGACACCACCAGCACTCATAGGAAGTCATCCTCATATTGCGGGCTACTTTGTCCGCTGCAAGAACCAAACGTTAAATTCTTACATAAAGCAAAACCCAAAGGTTTGCCATCTTTTTTTTTTGCTGAAGTTATTTACATATTTAGATCTTTGTTACATAATCAAAATTTTAAAAGGCCTGAAGATCTTTGTTTTAAATATATAAAAGCTATATTTTCAATTTGTTTTTTAAAGGAAGTAAAGATGCTGGCACTGAGTATACCAAGGAATAAACAAACACATTTTCAGATGTTCAGGTAGGCTGAAAGATGATGATTTGAAGTATTCACCACACAACTGACTTTACCCAACTGATTGCAATACCAGCCTTAAACATTTATTTCTGTCTTTACAGCAAACACATATGCATTGTAGTTTTCATGCTGAATGCACATCTGAAATGCAATAAACTGATTCTGACAGGACATGCAAGAACTTGTATGCATCAGAGCCTCAAGAGAAACAGACAATGTGAGAAAGGAATACAGAGCAATGATAAGAAAAAAAGTTAGCAAATGTAATTCTCTGCAGAAATTTTAGGCTCCTTCTGTAAGCATACTGAAATCAATTTACTTAAAGCTGCAGTACATAAAAGTGCTCAGCGCTGAATGCTGTGGAAGAATCACGTTCCCACTGCCCAGCTGATTACTTTCGCTCCAGGTTGGAGGGAGGTGTTAAGAGGCTCAAGACAAAGGCTTTCAAAGTAGGAACAACACAATTGGATGACAAAGTCATCCTGAACGCAAGACTGTAGAGCAAATGTAGACGACAACCAAAAACTTCCAATATCTTTTGTCCTGCTTTTTATAAATGTGTGCTAATACAGATAAAAACACAAGAGACTCCAATAAATTTTCATTCCACCTAGAGCCAGTTGCCCAGGACCATGTCCAAGGTGGGAGACTTTATACTGTTATTGCCTTGGAATATGACCCTAGCTATCTTCAAGTGCATGTTATCATTTTTTTCAGTGGGTATAACCCAATATTCCCCCAAACCCGTAGGTGCTTATGATTTTGGTCATGTTTTGATTATTCTGCTGAAATTAACTCATACATAAGTTACATTATATACTGAAGAATCCTGATTACTTTATCCATCCAGAAAACTCTGTATTTCACATTTATTTTACAGGACTAGAGTCATTTTTTATTCTAATTTATCATCTGTCTTACTGTATATAAAACAAGTCTGTATGTAAAAATTTCATTCTGTAGTTCTATATAGATCACAAAGAATTCTGAGTGCACTTCAGGAAAACAACTTGCAGGAAATTTATAACAAAGGAGACAAAGATGTTCTTTTCATTCTATGGCTATCAAAAGTAATGTCAAAGTTTCAATATTTTCAGCTCATTAACTAATATGATTATGATCTCAACCCATTTCCTTGAATCCCCTTTGACAAGGAAAAAAAAGACTATGTTAGAATATCAAAACAATGACACACACATACAGAAGAAACTGAGTAGTAAAAGCTAAATGTGTCAGAAAATGTATCAATCTGACTAGTTCAATAAATAGACATTAAATTTGCAGCTGTCTATATCGTGGTTTGAGAGGATTCAACGTAGGCAGGCCATATTACTTAACATTTGTTCTTCTTACAACAGTCATGCTCTTTTTGCTCATGTTTTCCAACACGAGAGTCCATTTCTAATTGTTATACATAATTTACACCAAGAATTACTGTGCTGTATTTCTGAAACAAGAGGACAGGAGATACACTGAATAATAAAAACCTGAAAGCAGTGTTATAAGTAACTTCCCTTACTGATTATTGGTGAAAGTCAAAGGTCAGAATTAAATTGGCTTGCCTATCCCAAAGTTGTTCAACATGAATGCCTAGACAAGTTGTTTACATGTGAGCAGCTCTTGTTAATTTTGCTATGCTCCTTTGTCATTTGTTTTATAATAATTTTTTAATGTAACTGCAGTTATTAATTTCATAAAGTTGAAAATGCAAGAATTACCACATTAATTATTGTCTACACACTCTCATTTTTTGTATCTTATTAATTTTTTTCTGATACTCTCTTGAAATAATTTTTCATGACATTTTGGTCTTTGCATTATAAATAATCTGGATTGTTCTTCTCTGTTACTGAAAAATAAATCTTACAGGGTTATTAAAAAGTTTAACATACACACATCAGACAAAGGAGATAGATAGAAAAGATAGATCAGAATTAGCTGATTGTCTATGACAAATTGCCTGGAAACAAACTCTTGACTTTTATGCCTGAATCAATGTTGATGCTAGTAGGAAAGAACATCCAGTGTCCTACATGTATCTATAGGTATAATACTTAGATATGACTCCCACAACTTACGTAATTATGAACATTGCATAAGCATCCTCATAAAGTAGTTTAATTTTGGTTTGATACATTATTTTTTTCCTTTTTGTTTAGCTGCATACTCAATGTTTTCCTCCCTCAACAAGTATTAAAAAAGGGAATGTTTTACAGTGACAGTATATTAATTTAATAAGCAGAGTTGATAGGAAATGGTGAGTAGTCTTGGATTTGGTTGTGAAAGACTTCGAATAGATGTTTAAAATTAAGTTACTAAGCAGCAACATGATTTAAAGAGGCCTTGTGGGCAGCCCTGCACTAGGGCAATATTAATCCCAGTTCTGCTATCAACTTGCTTTGTAGCCTCAGGAAAACAGAACTAGGCCATTTCTTCCTTTCTTCCTCTCCGCTCCTCCCAGACAGCAAACATGGGCTTACTTTGTAGACATGCATCTCCTAAAGCTCATCAGAGTACGTGTGAACTAGTCAATATGAAATGGTATGAAAAATTTTTTAAAAATAGTATGCTAATGCCAATTTAAATTAGTGAAAAGGAAATACAGAAGACAATGTACTAATGTGCAAGTAAGTGCAGCCTCCGTGCATCCAAAAACCCCCACAAATACTACTAGTTAGAGATCTGCCCTCAAAATATTTCTGCTTTAGTGAAATAAACAAGACAAAAAATAGAAACACCGTGATAGAGTCATACTACAATAGAAGCGACAGTGTAAAAATTAGAGCTAACAAATAAATTTACTTTTCATAATAAAGGGAAAGTTATTTTGTCATCCATATAATGAATTTTTAGGTGTTTTTATGAACATTCAGCAAAAATATAGACCACAAGAGAGGTCAGCTTAGCTTTTTTATCAATGTTCTTGAAGGGCAGAAATTTCAGGTTATAAAAGCTACTCTTTTTTCCTCCTCATATATCACACTTAGTTTCAAATGAAACAAATCCTTAGTAAATTATACAAAGAAGAACTCTTCTATTTCTACCCTCCATCCATTCCAAAGTCGGGTACATCTCTTTATTATGTCATTTCAGGCTTTTCAGAGTAGTTTTAAATGTTCTGCAAGAATGTGAAATGAAACCATTTCAAAACGTCAGTTTCATTTTAAAAGTATTAAAAAATATATTCAAAGTTGTCAGAACATTTTTGCTTCCCTCAAAGTTATATTCTTATGAAATTATCCAAAATTTGTGAAGTATTTTTATTTCTCTTAAAGAATGGAGAAGGTTTATTGTTCATGTCTACATCCCCTGACAAACTTAGTCTAATCTTCCCTTCCTTCAGTCAGGTCCTATCGGCAGAATAAGAACTAACTATTAGTAGTAGACCATTAATTCAGTCACATTCGATGACAAAACTGACATGATCACTTCCCCATTCAGCATTTTCTACTCCTGTTTATGTGTCATCAGGATGTAAAGATGTGGAGACACCAGGCATGCAAAATTCAGCTTTGGAAATATACGATATTTGCAGTCAGCAAGAGTGGTTCCTGAAAACACCCCTATCCGAGTCCTCAGACTAACAAAACAACCATAAAGCGAGATGCCGACCAGAGGTGTGCAGAGCAGGGCACTCACTGGCACAGCAGTGCTCCAATTAGTTATCCAGATGGAGAGGAAGGCCATTGTCCTCTTTATGCCTACTACCAACTAATTTAAATTTGCACTCACTTTTGACATTTATCCATGGTCAATGAGACATGCTTTCACAACACACATGCATGATTTTGTATTTCTTAAAGAATACCTGACTAGAGAGGAAAAGGGATCTTTCTAGAGGTTCTTTCTCCCTGACCCATTGGCTACATTCAGACCCAGAAATGAAGAAGTTTTGCTAAAATTCTTCATCTGGTTCTACCCAGTGTTCCTTATTCTGTTAGTTACATATTCATACCACATATATACCATGGAGAGAGACAGACAGACAGACAGACATAGTGCTTAGCGACAGGGTTTAGTGGTGGACTTGGCAGTGTTAGGTTTGCGGTTGGACTCAATGACCTTAAAGGTCTTTTTCAACCTAAATGTTTCTATGATTCTATAGACTTGCTATCTGAAATTTGATAATACTCACAAGACCCACAAGTTCCAGTGGTGTTAAAGCTACATATCAAAATATGTTAACTGGTTTAACAATATTTAACAAATTATTTAAAGTTACCTCGAAACCAGACAGAAACGACAAGATGTATTTATGAGTTAGATGAAGTATCATTCCATCAAGTGCTGCCATTTTGTAGACTAACGTAAAACTGCTTGCTACAGCACATAGTCTAGCAACCAGCCTAATTTTAAGAATCAGAAATAAGACTGCCACTACCTCCCACTGGGAGTTTGTTCCCAAGTCTACCCACGTATTTTTTTTTTTTAACAAATTCTCCAAACTTGTTTTCATCTCCCCTTAATTTTCCTTCTTACACAAATACCTCTCCCCCTCTGCCATATGGAAATCTGAATCCTTCCTACAGTTCAGTTTCTAGTTTAGGGCATGAACAACACTTCAACTGTTTCTTGTGGGTAGAGTCTGGTTTTGTTTGCCTTATGACAAGTATTGTTTGTCTGAATTATACTTGAGACCATGACTGTTTTGCTTGTCTCCCTTCCTCTTTAGCTGCCCAACAGCCCAAGTCATTATATCCTCCAGCATCTATCTTACTGAGTTCATGCATTCCAGAGGCTTCCATCTTATTGCCAAGTCAAACAACATTTCAGTTAATACAAAGAAAGATCAAATATATTTTATTCCTTGCTCTTCTAGCCATTAGATATCCTTTTACAAGTCTCAATATTCAGAAATGAAAATTTAAAATTTGGATTTCAAATAGCAAATTCCAAATCTGCAGATTTCAAATTGTGTTTAAACAAAGAATTTCAATTTGACCAGTAACATCATACGATCGGCTTCCACATTTCTATTAAATCATTCTCTTAATCTTACAGTTATTTTAACTGTGTCAGCTCTGTTTTTCTCTTCATTTGTTCTGAACAAATTCTGTTGCTGACATGTAGCAGTGAATTATCGTGTGATTAAAAGCTGTCCAGGAGCAGTTCATACTGAGTGCTATCACACATCCAAGCGCATTCCTTTTTCAAAATGATGTGATTTTTTCCATCCATGTTGATCTGAATTTCTACCTTAAGCACAACTTACTGCTGGCTAAACTCTCCTTAGCATGTTCCTTAATTTCCCTGGAAGTAGTCTTTCCAAAACATTCAGAGTTTTACAGGCAGATGCCAACCTCATGTGCTGAAGTCTTCAGCTGTTGGGAAACAAGCTAGCTCCAGCCTTTACTCTTATAGATACATTACTGCAGCACATTAATCTAACATAACCTGCTTTTCAGGAAGCTACATTGGCTCAGCATTATACTCCTGCATGATACAACACCTAAGCAGCTGAAAGGGTGGGCACTGCACCTGTGAAATGCATAAGTTTGCATTCATGCAAGTATGAAGTATTCTGATAATGAGAGGACTATGCATAAATTTTCTTTGCCTATCTATCTTTGAAGGGATCATATACCACTACCTATAACCTCATTTGCTTAAGCCATCTTGCTTGGAAGAACGTTCAAAATGTTTGTCTTTCAAATAATGAAACTTTTCCTGATTTCCTTTCCTGAAGTTTTTGCTTTGCTATATTGGTGACTAGCTATAAAGGTGACTTGACTTTGGTGACTGAATGACTTCAGCATTAATAGCTTTCAATATTTAATTGTGTTTCATCTTTTACTCTGAAGAAGTTAAATGCTTGTCAAAGTAAACTGTTACTGTATCAGTGGACTGCTTAGTGTCTTCTAGAGGTTTTCAAACTTCTGTGGTTTCCTGTTCAGATGTTTAGTAGATGGTAACTCCTGTCACCTTTTGGAACTTTCAAAGACCTTCATGAAACAAGTGCAAGAATTAATCTCAATTTCTATCTAGAACCTCTTCATATAAGCACTTTACACACATATTGATCTGAGTTGTATATCCACAACATTCAGAAGTAAATGCCAGGAAAACTAATGCTGTTCAGCGGGCTATAACCAGGGTAAAACTTCAAGCAGCAAACTGACAAGCTTTGATATAAAGCACTCTATGGACTCGATGAGTAAAAGGGGAAAAAAAACCTCAAAGAATATACCACTATGGAAAAGGAAAGCAATCATTCCATGTAAAGAAACAACCACTTTATATTTTAAAAACTTTTTTTTACTCATACATTCATGCTAAATATCGAGCATGAAATTTATACATGCTGGATACAAGGTCAACATAATTTTCTTAGCAAGGTAGAGAAATTGCTGTATGTCACCAACAGCTAGAAGAGTATGATCAAAACATGTACATTACTTTTGAAAAATAGTTCTGAACCTTCTCTGAGCTCAAACTAGAAAGTACAAGATTTTGCATATTCATAGCCCTCAGTAAGTACTGCAGCCCTTGATAAGGCTTGAAAGCAAATGGCATTGTAACATCAAACTTTATTTCATACTTGCATGAATGCAAACTAACTTATACATTTCACAGGCAGTATTTAGTAGGAGCACCAGGAAAGGATCAGGGAAAGCCAGTTCATCAGGACTTTGGCTAATGTAATGAAGGATCTCCATAAGGTCAGAAAGGTGATGAGTCTTTGCCTTCTAAGTAAATTATCATACGATTTAGTGATCATTAACAGCTTAACTGCTCAGACAGCACTTGTGTACAACTTTAATAAACAGAAGTTTTCAGAAATAATGGTAGTTTAATTTACAGTGAAGAATCTGATGAAAAATAGCTTAGTTTATCAGTGTCACTACTGCAGGGCTCTGATTTTGTTTATTCTAGATAGCAAAGTGTGTTAGTTCCATTAAAAGTAGAAAGACAGGTCATTTAGTTACTCCATGACATTCAAAGCAAGAAAGGAGTCTCTGTTATGGGACTGTAATTTATCTTCTGGTACAAAATCTTGTGGAGCAAGAGATGGCTGAGCAAATACTGTTTGTAGAAAGCAGCATCAAAATAAATCTCAATAACCAGAAGTGTAGCACTAATTGTAAACAGAGCACATACTTTACCTGAACATGCATCCTCCAAGTAGCCGTCAGCAGCTTAGGTCAGTCAGACTTGGAGAGAGCTTTTTTCTTCCTTTAAACCAAAGAGACAGACACTGAATATGCAGGGGTGTAAAAAAAGAGTCCCATACCAGAAACATAGTTCTGTGATTTTTATGTAATCTAATTTCTATTTTCATTCATTGTTATGAATGCCATACTGGGAATTAAATGTTATGAAATGTATAACATGAGGAAAACAAAGTTCTAGTATAGTTTTTTAAGTATAAAATAAAAGAAAAAAACCAACACAAACAAAAAAAAACATGAACCCTGCCCGAACGGATGACTAACATACTGCCTAAGCATGAGCTCCCTTGATCTTTAAAATTTGCTTTACAGTTTCAGAATAAGTTCCAGATTATTTTGACTCAAAGTTGTCTTGCTCATTTACATGTAAACAAATGACAGTTTTCATGGACACAGCAAAGTTTTCTAAAAGACACCATGCCTCCATATGGAAGAAAACAAAATCTTTAGAAGTTCCTCAGTAGATAAAATGAGACTAAGATCCACTTGAACTATACAATACTGTACTTGAGAGCAGGAAGATTCATAGATCAGAGAGTACATAGAATCATAGAATCGTTTTGGTTGGAAGAGACCTCCAAGATCATCAAGTCCAACCATTAACCTGTCACTACCAAGTCCACCACTAAACCATGTCCCTTAGCGCCACATCTACATAGAACCATATGGGGCTTAACAGCAAGCATATACAAGCTCTACTTATGACAGAAAGGAGAATGGAATTGGGATGGTGAAGACTAATACGTTCATGACCACATACAGCTTTTTAACCATTCATCATTCATTTGTCAGTTTTGAAAGAGATACTTTGAATACTTGGTTGCTCAAATAATGAAATGATTGTTTCTAGCCAGTAGTTCCATTTTGTGTGTGTGGGGGGGTGTGTGTATATATATATATGTACACACATGTATAAAAATATGCATTTGTATAAACGTGTGTGTGTATATATATGCAGAGAGAGGGGAAAAAATGTTTACACGTCAAGGATTACTTATGCATCTTAAAAAAGCAAGCACAAGCCATCAGATTCATGTAGACAAGTGGTTGTCAAAATAAGTGGGGCTTTGGTTATTCACAATCTTAAACCAGCATAACTTCAGTAAATATACAGGGAAAAAACCATAAGGCCAAAGTCTGAACTGGCTGGCACAGTGGAGAGCCACTTAAACTATCAAAGTTGCAAAGAGGTGTGGAATTTAGCCTGTTTGGTGTCTATTTTTAGGGTAGGAATATAAAACATGGGCAAGCGCATTTCTGAGATAATGTACAAGTATAGCTTTTTAGTGCATGATCATGATAATTCCAATCACTTTTACAATAATTCTTGTGGATTTTAATCTGAGCATTTTATTCCACCCTGCCATTCATTTTCTCCCCTCACATTCTCCAAGTCTCTTTCTGTTATCATGGCCTAATTAGAGGCAGAACGCACTGGAGTGTGAGCAAGTACAGGTGGCAAATCAAGCACAGGAGAAACTTGAAAAACTGCTCACACAAAGCAAACCATATTAGCTCATGTTTACAAATGGTACAAATCAGAACCATATAAATAGTACTTTTGTCCCTACTTGTATCTGCACAACTAATCCAGTAAAAGTGAAAAAAGTTGGAGCTTGTAAAAGATGATGCCTACAAGACTTACAGGGCAAGTTTCTTTCTGCAAGAGGATTCTTGAAAAAGTCCTGGAGAATATTGAGAAATAATTGGGCTCAAAAATATTTAATGTTTCCTTTAGGAAATTTATGGTTCAGTTCAGGTACAGACCAATGTAGCACATGAGATGCAGGTGGTTTTCTCTGGAATTAGAGGAAAAGAAAAACTTTCACTAGAATATTATTTGCCAAAGACAAATATTATTTAAGAAGAGAGGGTACAACAGAAGGCACTGAAAAGGACACTTTTGGCTAAAAGGCTAGCCTTCAACTCTCCAAAAATCTCTCTCCTCTCCAAAAATCTAGAGATAAGTAGACCTGTATTATTCAGTTTTGTCTAACTTTAGTTTCAAGGTCAGAGATGCTGCAAGCAGAGGACAGGTGTTTTTGCAGCAACAACACTGGATTCCACGAGTGACCTTTCTGCTAGGTAATGTATTAGTTGTGAATGTCAGGAATGATCCTGAGACCTGAAACATTTGAGATTCCTCTCATATTTAAAAAAAGAGTAGGCAAACCCTCAGGTCCCTTTGATAAAATAGAAAGCTAAATCAGTGTAGTGAAGTCTGAGATGATGAAGCAGCAGAATTTTTAATTAAACATCCTTTTATGACCTGGTGCCAACTCAGTTTTTAATTCAGACTGCTATAGCTGAACTGAGTTTGCAGGGGTAAAAACTGGCAAAGTTATAGAGGCGCAAAAATAGGTTTAGGAAAACCTGGTTCCTTTTAAATTCTTCCACAGTAGCCTCCGTATACTGTAGACTACAGATTATCACATAGACTTCAGCAGTTTGTGAAAAGTCAAACTGGAAAGAGATCTTGGAAAAGCTGGAAAGGGAACACATCTATGTTGTTTTCTGTTCCTACCTTTAATCCATTTGTGTCTTTAGGTTTAATGCTCTTTGGAAGAAAAGCGAAACTGATTGTTACACAGCCACATGATGCATAGCATGTAAAAAGCTAACAAAGCTATGACCTCCAGGACCTACAGAAAATACACAAAAAATAAGACATCCCACAAAATTAAGGTTAATATGGCTGGTTTCCCCTTAGAAATACCCTCTAGTATTTGGTGAGATGGGCTAGGAACACATATTAACATGATGACAACTGGCTATATAATCGATGGGTTTTATTTTTATTGATTATAAGATAAAAATGCCTCTTAGGCAAGTTCTTGCATACCCAATTCCCAGGGCAGAGGGCAAGTTCAACAGCCTCTCAAGGTCTTTTAAGGATGACAAATTACGAACTTACCTTAAGGAGTGGAGTAATAAACACTTTTGTAATTATATATTTTATGTTTACTATGCCCCTGAAGTATCGCATTCTTTCTTTCTTTAATGCATGGATTGGCCACTGATATTCATGTCATTTCTATACATCACCACCAAACAGACTACAAACTTTCATGGCCTAAGTGTCAGTGATTGTATTTAACGATTGTAGTGTCAGGCTCCTTACTCAGAAAGGTTTCAATAAATAAAGAATACTACCTGTCTCCCAGGAAATAATGTTCATATCGTCAACACCTCTACCTATCTGAAAGCCAGCTATTGACGTCAGCATCCCCTTATTCTGTACCAGGCCCTCAGTACACTAATACAGAATGGTGACACAAAACCCTTTCAGGAGGCAGTTTCATGATGTAATCTTTTTTCATCCATTTTATTTAATACAATTATTTCAATGGTTAGCTGGCCTTCAAAATAATAACGTGTTTTAGAATACTCATTCCATGAAGTTTATAAAGAAACAAAAATCAGACCCTATTAAGGAGATCATGTACTTGTCAGTATAATTTTATGTCTCTAATAGAAAACAATTTGTGCAATCATACAGTACATGCAAAGTATCAAGAAAGTTTATAAAAATCTTATCCAATTTAAATCATATCATTTATGGATTGATAGCATATACTTTTTAGATACCATAACCTCGGCTGCAGAACCCCACAGCTCTGTGGCCAGAGAAGTTATAACAACACAGAAGATGATAAATTTTATTTAATCAACAAAGTTTACCGTTTAAGCTTCATTGATCTAAATAATTGGAAAAAAAAAAAAGAGTTTGCAGTTATATTATTATTTCTCTTTTATTCTATTTACATTAATTGAACTCATCACCTTGATTAGCTTTTCAAGTAGACATGTATTTTGATAAATTGAGATATGGCACAGGGAAGCATTACATTTATTTCTAATGAAGAAACAAAGCTTTATTGTTTGTATACAATTTGTATTATTGTATTTTTCCCCACATTAATTTGCACAGGTCTTAGTGTACTTTCCTTTTCATATATCAATACAAAAAATGTATGCATATATACATTAACTTTAATGCATGTAGATATTCCAATTACTTTTCAGATAAGTGAACTGGAAAGTTTTCCTATTTGGTTGTTAAAGCAATCTGAATTCTTATGAAAATCATTTTGTGCTACTGTAGCAACAGCAATTTTAAAGCTGAATACTTTCTGTTACCATACATTTTTAAAACAGGGTGTCGTGGTTTAACCCCAGCAGGTAACCGAATGCCACGCAGCCGCTCGCTCACTCCCCCCCTCCCCAGTGGGGTGGGGAGGAGAATCAGAGAGAAAGGAAAACACGTGGGTTGAGGTAAAAACAGTTGACCAGGACAGCAAAGGAAAAATAATAATAATTATATATGAATAATTATTATAATAATGAAATATAAGGATAATAGAATATATAAACCAAACGATACACAATTTCTCACCACCCGACGACCGATACAGCCCATCCCGAGCAGCAGCCAGGGAGGAGGGGTATCCCCCCCAGCTATCCCAGAACAGCAAGTTCCAGAGAGAGTGAGTGAGGGAACAAACAGATGAACAAACGAACTAAAAGGCCCGAATGAACAAAAAGAGAGAAAAAAGGGCAGAAAGGGATGAATGAAAAAGGGCAAAAAAGGGACTTGGCTCACCAGCTGACCCCTACTTATACCGTGCATGACGTCTATGGTATGGAATACTCTCTTTGGCCAGTTTGGATCAACTGTACTGGCTATGCCCTTCCCAGGTTTTTGCACCTGCATGCTAGCAAAAACCTGGGAAGCTGGAAGATGTCCTTGATGGCTTAGCGGCAGCCAACAACATCAGTGTATTACCAACATTCTTCACATACCAAATCCCCTACTAAATCCAAAACACAGTAGATACTGGAAAGAAAATTAGCTCCATCCTGGGCAAAACCAGGACACAGGGTGCAGTAACAGAGCTAAAAAAGCAAAAAACATAAGACACCAAGCTGTATTTTAAACCTGTCGAAAGGGAACATAAATGCAGTTCTCCCCTTCTACTAATCTCGTTTTTCTCTCCAGAACATAAATTCAGAATTTTGGTTTAAAATTCTCACAATTACACTAGTAACTCATTTCATGGTAAAACAGAAATCCAGTTCTGCACCATTTTACATTTTCAGTGCTTTTCATTAATTTTTATTTTCTTACCTACTATATGCAAAGAGAACGCTAAAGATAAGTGAAGTACGCACAATCAGACAATTTCATCCTTTTTTAAAATTTTCTCCGAGTATTGATCAAAACGAACAAGCTTGGCAAACAAGCTTGACTTAATGTGAGAGGTCATAAAGAGCCGGTGTGCTGGCTGCTGCACCAGCCCTGTAGAGGCTCCGGCTCCTTCACCAGTGCGGAAGGGCGATTCGGTGTCTCGGGCACCCTGGGGGAGAACCACTGGGCAACCACTCACAGCAGATCCTCAAGCCCCAACAGCTCTGACCCGCATGGCAGCATTGCAGAACGGCACGGTCATTCCAGGACCTATCAAGTACCTGTTATATCCAGTTTCTATGACCTCACTTCATTCTATAGTACTAGGTAACCCCAGGACACATAGCGGTAACAAATTTGTGCAGACGTTTTTTTTCCTTCAAGATCTTCCTCAGAATATCACTCAGCTCAGAAGAATAAAGAAATATCACGACCAAGTTTGTACAAGAATGAACATGTTAATGTTAGAGCATTTGTGAATACTTCAAAGAAAAGCACTTAAAGTTCATCTGTATGAAAGTTAACTGAATGAAACAAAGTATCTGATTTGAAATGAAGACTGAAAACTAAAAGGAAAACATCAGTTTTTAAGACCAGAAAGGAGCCTCAGGGATGATCTAGAGTAGATGGAAGCCATAATCTGGAATATATTGAAGAGAGTACACTTAAAATGCTCTATATTTATGATATTAATTTTTATCTGAAAATATTTGTAGAACAAAAATGTCTGAACAGAACAAAAGCTATTTAATATTACTTTGATGTGTGGACATAGCCACCAATAGTTTTTGAATGGAAAAGAACTTCAGAAATTATCGAAATCAGCTTAGAACTTCAGAACAGAAAACTTATTTGTTTCATAATATGATAAAATATTTTGTCAAGGGAGAAGCTGACGTTGATCCACATATATTTATGGATATTTCCCAGGTTGCATTTTCAACCTAACATGTGCATAAGCATCTGGTCTATAAGGTAGCAATGTTCCCTAAAGGGGGGGGGGGGGGGGGGGGGGGGGAGGAAGTGCTTCACAACATTCCATATAAACAAAAAATAAATCTCAAAGACAATTTTTAATAAGCTACATAAGTCAAGCAGAGTGAATTTTCTGCCAGAACAGTTTTTGATCTTTCCAGAAACACATCGCTAATTAGATCCTAATTCATTATATTCTTCCTGCTGGGGGCAGGGAGGGAGAGCAAGAGTGGGGTGGGGTGGCGTTTTGTTTGGATTTTTTTGTTTTTATAGGTTGTTGTTCCTCCTCCTCTCCTCTCCCTGCACCCTGCACCCATAATGAAAATTATACTTTTGTTCAACAGGTCATGGTTAGGGAACTAAGGATGAAAGACAGAGGTATGGATCCTCTGCTTAAATAGAGACAGGGATTCACAACATCCAGACGCTCTAATTTGAACCTAAATCATCTAATTTTCAAGCTACATTATGACATATTTTCAGAGAGATTGAGAACATGGTTTACTGAGTCTGTTCCACCTGTCTAAAAGGGGCTGCAACAGACAAATCATTAGTGACAGGAACCGAGTCAGCTCTTCAGTTTCCCATACAAGATCCAGCATATATTTCTTTAGGTCTACAGTATGTCCTAAATACAATGGTGACCAGCAAATTCTAGACAACTTCTACTAGGCTCACTGAATATAACTAGGAAAAACAAGTTTGTACATGACATAATAAGTTTTATGTAGATAAATTGCTGTTAAGTTATTCGCATACCTACTAAAGACACACAAATTGAACTGGAACCTTTTATGAACATTATGACAATATTCCAAATTATCAACTCATTACCAAATAAAGAAATGGTTGAAAATCCGAGGAAATTAGAAGAAAAGTTTGAAGAAGTGGAGTAATTAAATATTTTTCTAATCCAACTCCCAAGCTTCAAAATATTTAAATAACTGCAAGGGAAGAAAGAAGAATTGTTTAAAATTTCCTTTCCTGCACTTAAATATTATAAGAACATGCAGCTTAGAAGTAGACCAATAAAAGTAGCAACCATTTCTATGGCAGCTTAAGAAAGAGAAAAATTGTCCATACTTCTCCCCTAAATTAAGGTAGAAGAAAGACCTTTTTAATTTTTAAAGCCATTCAAAAAACGGTAGAATTTTTCAAGGCCTTCCTGATACTGTTTCAGTCCCTCAATACAAGCTTGTAATGCCTTTTAAGACTTTGATTTCATTCCTATTCTAAAAATAAAATCATCCTCTTACTACGTTTCTCCTGTCATTTTCCTCTTCTCTGAAGTAGCTAAACTCCATAATGTATAAGACAATACGAGATTTTAAATTTAATTATCATTTCTTTATCCCTTAGTGACTAGGGGATCCCAGCTGTTGTCTGAGTTGGACGATGGGGTGAACTTAAGAGCGGAGAAGTGGCAGAAGCATCCTATTGTGACCAGCCTGGAGGCACTGTGTATCCTTGCATAGACTACCTCAGAAGAAGATACCTTAAGGACCCAAGAGGATAGTGGTGGGGCTCTGGTGTAGCCACTGGGGATACAGAGGAAATTAAACAGCTGTCTACCTTGCCCTCTCAGATGATCCTTCTGTTATGGGTTTGCTGCATGTCAAAGAACAACAGGTGCCAATTGCTACCATGATGGTGCACTGGCAGCAATATCTCAGCAACTGAGACTCCCTGTTCCCACCCATGAACTGACTTGTCGACCTGAGAGCTGAGGAGTGATCAGCAAGACTCAGTCCCTCTTTAATAGTCACATTGGAACACAAGTCCTATGAGGAGCGGCTGAGGGAACTGGGGATGTTTAGCCTGGAGAAAAGGAGGCTGAGGGGAGACCTTATTGCTCTCTACAACTCCCTGAAAGGAGGTTGTAGAGAGATGGGGGTCGGACTCTTCTCCCTAGTAGGAGATGACAGAACAAGAGGAAATGGCCTCAAGTTGCACCAGGGGAGGTTTAGATTGGACATTCGTAAAAATTTTTTCACCGAAAGGGTTGTCGGGCATTGGAACAGGCTGCCCAGGGAAGTGGTGGAGTCCCCATCCCTGGAGGTATTCAAAAGACATTTAGACGAGGCCCTAAGGGATATGATTTAGTGGGGGACTTGGTAGTGATAGGTTAATGGTTGGACCCGATGATCTTGGAGGTCTCTTCCAACCAGAACAATTCTATGATTCTGTGATTCTATGATTTGGGGTGCCTGAAAGGATGATAGTGGGTTGACTACAGTCAGCAGCTAAGCACCACACAGCCGCTTGCTTACTCTCCTCTACTGTGGGATGGGAAGAAAATAGAAGGAAGACAAAAAGGCTCGTGGATCGAGATAAAGACAGTTTATTGAGTGAAGCAAAAGCTGCACAAGCAAGCAAAGCAGAAAGAGGAATTCATTCCCTACTTCCCGTAGGGAGGCAGCTGTCCAGCCACTTCCTGGAAAGCAGGGCCTCAGCACGCGTTAATGGTTACTTAGGAAAACAAATGCTGTAACCACAAACATCCCTCTTTCATCCTTCTATCCCTGAGTTTTTATATCTGATCATGATGTCATGGGGTTTGGAATACCCCTTTGGCCAGTCCCGGCTGTGTTCTCTCTGGACTTCGTGCCCACGCCTAGCCTACTCGCTGCAGGGTCAGAATGGGAAAGAGAAAGCCTTGACACTGCACGAGTACTGCTCAGCAACAGCAAAATATAGATGTGTTATCAACATTATTTTATTCACAAATGCGGAACACAGCACCACATGGTCTGCTATGAAGAAATTTAACTCCATCCCAGCCAGACCGGTACAGCTACATAAGTAGAGTTTTGATGATCCTAGAAATCTTCAGAACAGCTTGTAATAACTACAAGATCAAAATTATCAATGAATTCTGATATTCATCACAACTTTTAAAGGGAAAAAACAAAACAAAACAAAACAAACAACTTACTAGAACAAATATGTGCAGTAAGAGGCTGGAGGGATGAACTCTAGCTCCCAGCCCACATATAGGATGGAAATACTGAAGGATTCGTCAAGAAAACAAAAATGTACATAATGGGGGGAGGGGGGGGGTGTCCTACTTACAAAGAGTTTCCCTTTAACTCAAATAGACCCAAAATTTTAGTTCTTCTGTTATTATAAAATCAATTTAAGAATTCACTGTCAGTGAAGAAGAACATCCTTATCAAATACTCAGAATACAGTTTGACCAAGAGTAGTTTGAAATGAAAATTTTAGCTAGAAGAATGTTTCGTGGGGGAGGGGGGGAAACCCAAACCCAAGCCAAACCAAACAAAAAAACCCCACAAACCACACCAAACAACGAAACTAAAGAGGCTGCTCTATGAAAAATTGTCAGAAATCTTGTATAAACTGAGGTAGTTTATCCTTCATACACAGAAACATGCTTTTTCCTCCTCCGTAAAGAAACTCAGTACATACCAACACAGTCCTTTGAGCTGCTTTTTGAGGTGATTCACTTAGCTTTTGTTCTTGATGTACACATGCTTACAGTTGAGTTGTGAAATAAGCTTGGTGGTTTTATCAATTTCCGAAGCATATACTCCTAGGAAAACACAGGGGGGGTTCTGCTACAAAACACAAAATAGCTTTTAAATACTGCTAGGCAGCTACATATTTTACATGGTGTTTTGTTCCTTTACCACTCCCATAAGCCAGCTTAAGTCCTACTGTCAAACTTTCTGATGATTTTTTCTTTTTCTATTCATAGTATATATGACATTTTAAGTACTTAAGTGTTTAAAAGACTTAGAAATGTGTGTTTTAATTTCAAAGGAAAGCATTTTTGTTTCATTGAAGAAAAACTATTTAATCTGTTTACTGCTACAATCTTTTGGTTTACTGTATTTGTTAGTATGCTCTCTACTATACTATACTATCTAGTCAAAAACATTATATAAATCTCGTGTAAATAAATAAAGAATACTTTTACACCTATTTATTTCATAACTAAAGCCTGGAAAAGGAGAGGGAAGAATACAAGACCAGAGGATTCAACAGTCTTTAAATATACAAAAAGTTAATGAAAAAGTGAAAGGAATCACCTCCATTTCTTCAGCGGACAAATATTCAGCAGCCAAGGATATTTAAACTTTAGGAAAAACTCCCACACTAGACAGACAGTGAGGAATGCATGAGAAGAGATTGCATGCAAGAAGGCTTAAATAGGCATTGGAGGGGTGGTTCTTTGGCAGGTGTTACAGTACAAGAAATTTTCAAGAGATTATGTAAGGAAATATCCAGTTATGTGCTGAAGCCCACAAAATAAACTGACCAAACTATGTCTCTTCTCCATCAGTCTTTGGTTGTATGCTGTACCAAACCAATAGAACTTTCCTAGTTCAGGGGTACGATATATCTAGACACCTTTGTTGTCAAAGTCGAACTCCTCTTCCATAACAGAGCACTTACAAAAATTCTGTCAGGAAGGCACGAGTCCAAGACCAAAGCCGAGAACAGCATTTCAGCACTTGCTTCTGATTTGAGAGGAAATTCCTTGACAGCTCCTTCACTCATGCCACTGAAGACATTTCAAGTTTTTCTTTTTCATTAAATCTTCACAATTTGGAAGAGAAACTGTAAAGTGAAGCCAAAAAAGCTGTTTCAGCAATAACAAAAGGAGGGACTGGCAGAGAGAAGTAGGATTTTCCTGGTTACTTGATCTCTCTCTGATCCCTTGTTTGTTCCCATCTTGCATTTTGTATTTTCCCCTACTCCTGGCACTTTTCAGCTTTGCTGTGACTTTTAAAACACACTATCTTCCCTTCATGATAGTAAAAATAAGAACTCTGCATGTATTTTTTCCAAGTTTTTTGACAAAACACAGTTCTTCTAATGTAAGTCGATAACACAAAAGTAAAGATATTTTGCTGTTCTTTGCATGCAGAGTACTTGGATTCAAAGGGCTGTTGGGTTGATCTGGAGATTACTCTCAGCACTTGTGGTGGGTTGACCCTGGCTGGGCGCCAGGTGCCCACCAAAGCCGCTCTATCACTCCCCCTCCTAAGCTGGACAGGGGAGAGAAAACAACGCAAGGCTTGTGGATCAAGATAAGGACAGGGAGAGATCACTCACCAATTACCGTCACGGGCAAAACAGACTCAACTTGGGGAAATCAGTTTAATTTTATTACCAGTCAAAATCAGAATAGGATAATAAAAACTAAATCTTAAAACACCTTCCCTCACCCATCCCTTCTTCCCAGGCTCAACTTCACTCCTGAATTCTCTACCTCTTCCCCCCGAGCAGGACAGGGGGATGACGAATGGGAGTTGGAGCCAGTTCATCACACGTTGTCTCTGCCGTTCCTTCCTCCGCAGGGGGAGGACTCCTCACACTCTTCCCCTGCTCTAGCGTGGGGTCGCTCCCATAGGAGACAGTCCTCCACAAACTCCAATGTGAATCATTCCCACAGGCTGCAGTTCACAAGCTGCTCCAGCGTGGGTCCTTTCCATGGGGTCCTTCAGGAACAGACTGCTCCAGCATGGGTCCCCTGTGGGGTCACAAGTCCTGCCAGCAAACCTGCTTCAGCATGGGCTCCTCTCTCTCCACAAGTCCACAGGTCCTGCCAGGAGCCTGCTCCAGCAGAGGCTTCCCATGGGGTCACACCCTTCTTTGGGTGCATCCACCATCTCTGGCATGGGGTCCTCCACAGGCTGCAGGTGGATATCTGCTCCACCACGGACCTCCATGAGCTGCAGGGGGACAGCCTGCCTCACCATGGTCTTCACCACAGGCTGGGGAATGTCTGCTCTACTGTTTCCGCAGTAGTTTTTTTCCCTTTTTAACTATGTTATCCCAGAGGCCCTACCACCATTGCTGATGGGCTCGGCATTGGCCAGTGACAGGTCTGTCTTGGAGCTGGCTGGCGTTGGCTCTATGGGACACAGGGGAAGCTTCCAGCAGCTTCTCACAAGAAGCCACCTCTGTAGCCCCCCCCACTGCCAAAACCTTGCCACACAAAGCTGATACAGCACTATTACTATTCTCTTTTTTCCCAGCAGTTTTCAATTTAACAGAGTTAATCAAGCTCTGCTTTCATTGTAGATTCTACAGTTGTCTTCAAACTCTGAAATATCAATCAGTATATTGAAGACTGGACTCCAGATATATATAACCTAATTAGACCAAGTTTTTCAAGCAATTATGTTTTACAGATTTTGTCTTCAGTTACTGCTATAGTCACTAACGCTATGAAGTTTGAAATGCTAGAAGTGTTTTAAGTAAGTTTTTGGGATGTCAAAGTGAAGTTCAGCACCTCAAGAAGTCTACATATTCAGAAATAAGAATATTAACCTTTTTAAAACTAGATAATTTCCAAGTAACCCAAGGAAAGCTACTAAAAGAACTGGAGCCTCTGAGCTGCTAATTCTTTCCATCATGACATACTCTATTCAAAGAATTTTTATCAGACTTCTGGAAAATATTTCTTTGTGACAAACATTTTCAAATCTCAAACAATATATAGGCAGTTAGAATTGACTGATAATAACCTTAACTGATTGAAGACTGTTTAGTGACTAAATTATATTTCAGTCTCAGCAGAAGTTTTCTGGATGAAACATACTTGAGATACGAAAAAAAGAAGCCATTATGAGTTCTTAAGACAGAACTCTCAAAAGATTAATATTTCCCTGCTTATCAAAACTTATAGTACTTATATTCAAAAACCACAGTTGATCTTGCAGGAAAGATATTTCTATTTTAAGTAGCAGCTCCATTTTTGTTTTATTTTTGTGTGAACATGGAAAGTAAGCATATCAGCTACTTCTCTGTATATTTTACAGCAAAACAAAAGTAAAGTAGAAATAATAAGTTGAGGCCTAAGACAGGAGACCATTTTGGATTATTGTTTTGGTGGGAATACTAAATCTGTTGACCTTGCGACCTTACATTAAGATTATTCCATTTTCTTCACGAAACTTACATATGGCATAATAAATTAACCACAACAACAAAGAAATCCCAAACCAAACAACCAGACACTCCTTACTTCTGAGTACTTGTTATTTACCTGAATTATCTTATGAATAACCAAATCTGTGTTACACTTGGATGATATTTTAAAGGGGAATGCATAGAAAGGCTTGATTATCTCTTTTTTAAAAAAACACTCTAAAGAGGAAAAAGAAAGAAATACTTGACTGCTTTTTTTGTATCTGTAAGGAACATCAAATTTTTTATCTTAACTCATAATTAAAATTTATACTCTTAAGGAATATAACAGTTCATGTAATTTTAGTGTTCAGGCAATTGTGGAAGTACTGAAATGGATACTACTTGAATACAGAGTAACAAATATGTCCCTCTGCCTTAAGAGTAAATTGTACTAAAGAACTCTTGCCTCTTTCCGCCATGTGTGCATAAAACAAACATGATGAAACGGGGATTATGATGTGAATAAAACAGTACAATGGCTGTGACTGTTGAAGTGAAGAGGTGCCATGAACTGTTTTGGTTTGCATAGAGGCTGATATTTCTTGGCTTCTCTTTCCAGAAAGCCTTTTTCTTTCACTAACATGGAATGACCAAACTTAAACCAATTCCTATAGTTCCATGGAGAAGTACTCAACAGTTTGTCATCATCTCTCTCTATTTAGCTTTGCATTTTGAACAGCATAGGTTTTGTTATTTGTAACAGAAGCAACTCTTTCCTTATTTATGCTTTGCATGCAAACAATAATTTGCATCAGCTCTAAGAGCTGATCATTTTTTTTTTCTAATTTTTTTTTCTTTTCAAGCTCCAAGGTTGGAAAACAGTTCTCAAGCCAGACCCATCAGGAACTATTTAAGTATACAGAGGAAAGTGTTCTGTAGTGTACCAGCTGTACTTTCAGTTTCTTTAGCCAGAAGCACAAGGGTAGAATTGTGAGTGAAGGGGCAGTTTCTCTACTTAGTTATTCCAGCAATTCTTTTGAGGCCTGTGACAGACAGTGTTAGAACAGTTTGGAAGTGTATTGAAGAGCTAGCATAGGCCTCTTGGAGCAAACAAAGCTGCTGTAGGAAATGTCAGTCAACACATACATACTCTTGCGTACACTTTGTTGTTGCGTTGGGTTTTTCTTCCCCTTTGCCGATATTTATAGACATTTAAGCTATTGTCTGGACTACAGTTACTGCACATAAGTCTCTACTGAAAGGATAAAGCGGTTGACAGCCACTGGAGTTAGTTGAATTGTGTTTTACTGGGAGAAGTAAATATGCAGAATCTTCACTGTCATGCAAAAGGAAAACACACCTGGATCAGATTGATCAGTCTTTCCTTAAATACAGCTGAAAGTACCTTTAGACATCATACTGCAATTGCATGCTTCGTGAGAGCAGAGGAAGCAAAAATATTGTAGTTTACACTCATGTCTATTTAGATTCATCAGCAAGATGCTCAGTCTCTGGGAACATCAAAAAGAACAAACCCTCTTTTTTCCCTTGAGAAGCTGTTAACATTTCAGTGAGAAGTTGGTCTTAGATTGCTAATGCTGATGTTAACCTTATGAAAGCTGTTGCTTTTTGTATATTGAGAGTAGCCATCTCTAATGACTGTTTAAGGTTCCATGCATTTTTTTTCTTGCTGATATTTTATCACAACAGTAAGAAGATAGATGTATATATGTATTCTTAGTGAGCTACTAAAAGCCAGCCTAAGGTTTTACTACTGGAAAAAACTGCTTACCAAACTCATCAGAAGGATTTGGAGACGTATGAAGAACTGTCATTTTTTTCCAAACCAAAAAGCTCTTTCCATTATTTACCATTACTTAACAGTGTCTGTAGAAGCACATTAAATGTTAACATTGAGAATTTTTTGTTATCCTGGTCAACATTTTTGTGATTGTACCATTTTTAAAATGAACTCTGCTTAATCTGCATTTGTTTTATTGTACTCATCTAAGTTTGTTATCAAAGTATATGCAAGAATTGGAGTTGCATATCCTTGTCATCCTATTTAGCACATGGGTGCTCTAACAGATGGAATAATCCTATGGGAAATCTGGGAAAAAATGCTGATTATAAAATATTTATGCAGCAGACAGAGAACACAATTCCAGAACAACTTAGATTCTCTGCCACAACCACCAGGTTTAACATAAGAGACGTAAGAACGTAAGAAAGACACCACAAAAATAACATTAGAACATAATCTCAAATGCTAGTAAGAGGCATTCTGTAGAGAAGAGATTTCTGATTGGTTTTGTGACAGGTTGGCAGGTGAGATGAGAAAGCTGGAATCAACTGTGTTGCACAGAAATACAGACCAAACAATATTGCTAGATCAAAATAGAAACACTGAATCAACCTTACTCCTGAGTGCAAAGCAACTGTCATGTTAAACAAGCCACTAAGAGAAACTCAAAATTAAGACGGAGTTAGGTGCTCCACCAATAACATGGAAGCAGTTTAAACCACACTGTCTCTGCACCTACAAGCAATTATTCATGCCACATGAAAACAAGTTCACTATTCTTCCTTTCACCAGCTGTTGCTTTTCATGCATTTGAGGTCAGTCAGTTGTCAGTTAATTAAAAAAAAATCTGTGCTTGTAACACGTGAAAATAAACAGGTGTAGTCTTACGTATTTCAGTTTTATGTGGAATATAAGTGATTGATAGGTTTTTAAACAAAGAGAGGTTGAAAGAAACACTCAAAGTTTAGAAACATGAACTTAACCATGTGGTTTGCCAGGCTGAGGATCTGATACTAGATTAGATTATAATTAGATGCTAGAACAAAATTAGGGCTGGGCAGGTGGTGGTGGAAAAATTGTGCGAAACCAGTAAGAATTGAATGAAGCCACAGATGTAGCATATAAAGGGGACAAGTTCTAGTAGTATGGACATGAAAGAATCCAAATTAAAGTGTTGAAGATGAACTTCAAGGGAAATGGGGACAGCAGGGGAAATACACGATGATCGCATGCTGTGACAAATGCTGCAAGTGCAGCATTGCATATGGAAGAAGACAGGGTGGGGAGAAGAGAGGAAACACAATTCTCTACACAATTAGCAGCATTTTGCAAAGAAGATGCCAGCTGCACAACTATTATTTTAGGGGAAGTCTTCACCTTTTCTTAGAGGTTTTTTTTCATGCAGCTTGTGAATGTAACTATCAACTTGAAAGCAAGTGGAACATTTCTGAATGCATCTCTATTCAGCTGACAGTCTTGTGCCAACAGCAGTACCAGAAGGTTAAAGCAAGTAGGAAAAGAGAAGTAAACAACAATTCCTTTCCCATTAAGTGAATACTTGAATTAAACAAGTAAATGATTGGGAAACATATTTTCACCCCAGCAGTGCGTTTTGACTCCACTGAAAGACGTGTCAGAGTGACACGCTGCTTTCAGAATGAGTTGGCTCATGCCTAGAAAGCAAACTAGTACCTCAGACTGTTGTGTAGGTTGACTATGGCACCTTACAACTTTCACCAAAAGCAATAAAACATACAACAATCTGAGACAGTACATACACATTAAACAGAGGCTCACATTGTACAATGCTGATGAATTAGAGTTCATAATACAGTTGAAATGAGCTTTTTTCCAAGCCTCTTTGATCAGAAACATCTGGGTTTTTATATTTTAAAAAGTACCAAAAACTTCCTTCATGCTGTAAAATGTAATTGTGTTCCAAGGTAGCACAAAAAACAAGCTACAGAACTATACAAGTGGTATCAATTTTAAAAAGGTTTAAAGCATAAAATAAACATACAACAGCTTTTACCAATTTTGTATCATAAATAGCTAATTTTTAATTTTACCAATGCTATTTATACAACTACTGGAAGAAGAGTGAGCCAGGCATTTCTTGAGAAATCTCAGCCCATTCAAGTCCAAGACAGGCTGGGATGCTTCTGAGAGTGCTGAGAAAGCTGGCTGATGATAATGCAAGGTTTCTCTCTATCACTTTTGAAAGGAGAGATCAGGAAAGGTCTCAATGACTGGGAAAAGGCATAGGTTTCACCCATCTTCAGAAGGACAAAAGAAATAATGTAAGGAAACACAGGTTGGTCATGCTTGCCAGATCAGCCTGAAAAAAATGACAGCACACACCCTCATAGAAAACATTTCTGGTTTCCTGGAGAAGGTGGTAATTTTGAATAGCCATCACAGGCTTGTCAAAGTTAAATTGTGCTTGGCCAACCTGATTACCCTCTGTGACAAAATGACTGGATTTTTGGATTAAGGCCATTGTGGTCATTGCCTACTTTAACTTTCAACATGGATACAAGGATTTTGTGGGAGAAACATTGAGATATTACTGTCTGTGTGGGTGAAAATACTTGCTGAATCATGGGTTTTAAAGAGTAGGAGTAAATGGGCCATAGTCAGCATGGATTCACCAAAGGGAAATCATGCTAGACCAATCTGATAGCCTTCTACGATGCCATGACTGGCTGGGTGGATGAGGGGAGAGCAGTGGATGTTGTCTACCTGGACTTCAGCAAGGCGTTTGACACTGTCTCCCACAATATCCTCATAGATAAGCTCAGGAAGTGTGGGCTAGACGAGTGGACAGTGAGATGGATTGAGAACTGGCTGAATGGCAGAGCTCAGAGGGTTGTGATCAGCAGCGCAGAGCCTAGCTGGAGGCCTGTGGCTAGTGGTGTCCCCCAGGGGTCAGTACTGGGTCCAGTCTTGTTCAATTTATTCATCAATGACCTGGATGAAGGGACAGAGTGCACCCTCAGCAAGTTTGCTGATGACACGAAACTGGGAGGAGTGGCTGATACACCAGAAGGCTGTGCTGCCATTCAGCGAGACCTGGACAGGCTGGAGCGTTGGGCAGAGAGGAACCTCATGAGGTTCAACATGGGCAAGTGCAGGGTCCTGCACCTGTGGAAGAACAACCCCATGCACCGGTACAGGTTGGGGGTTGACCTCTTGGAAAGCAGCTCTGCGGAGAAGGACCTGGGAGTCCTGGGAGATGCCAAATTCACCATGAGCCAGCAACGTGCCCTTGTGGCCAGGAAGGCCAGTGGCATCCTGGGGTGCATCAAGAAGAGTGTGGCCAGCAGGTCGAGGGAGGTTCTCCTCCCCCTCTACTCTGCCCTAGTGAGGCCCCATCTGGAGTACTGCGTCTAGTTCTGGGCTCCCCAGTTCAAGAAAGATGAGGAACTACTGGAGTCCAGCGGAGGGCTACGAAGATGATTAAGGGACTGGAGCATCTCTCCTGTGGGGAAAGGCTGAGGGAGCTGGGGCTGTTCAGCCTGAGGAAGAGAAGACTGAGAGGGGATTTCATCAACGCTTACATATATCTCAAGGGCGGGTGTCAAGAGGATGGGACCAGACTCTTTTCAGTGGTGCCCAGTGACAGGGCAAGGGGCAACGAGCACAAACTGGAACACAGGAAGTTCCGCCTGAACATGAGGAAAAAATTCTTTACTGTGAGGGTGACAGAGCCCTGGCACAGGCTGCCCAGAGAGGTTGTGGAGTCTCCTTCTCTGGAGATATTCAAAACCCACCTGGACGCAGTCCTGTGCAGCCTGCTCTAGGTGACCCTGCTGTGGCAGGGTTGTTGGACTAGATGATCTCCAGAGGTCCCTTCCAACCCCCACCATTCTGTGATTCTGTGATAATTTACTTGAAGGCCAATTATAAGTGGTGTTCCTCAGGGGTCTCCCCTGGGGCATATCAGGTGTAATATCTTTATGAGTGACTTGACCTAGACCAAATGCACCTCATCAAGCTTTGTGATACAAAATGGGAAGTATAGTCAACATGCTCAAGGGCAGAGCTATCCTTCAAAAGCACCTAGACAGGCTGGAGAAAGTGGACCATGAAAATCAACAAGGACAAAGGCAAAGTCCTGTACCTAGAATGGATTAACCCTCTGCAATGGTACATAGCTGGGAGAGACTGGCTAGAGAGCAGATCTGTGAAAAATAGGTAAGGGCTCTGGTGGAGAGGAAGCTAAATAGGAACCAGCAGTGCATGCCAGCAGAGGGGAAGACTAGCTCTTAGACTTGACTGTGTCAACAAAGGTGTAGCCAGTAGATTAACAGGAGTGATTACTTCCCTTTACTCTACACACCTTTAATCCTATCTAGAATACTCTAGAATACTCTGTCCAGTTTTTGGCCCCCAGTACAAGAAAAAAATTTTGATTAACTGAAACAAGTTGATCAGGAGTTGGAGGATGACTTCTGTAAGGAAAGGCTGAGGAAGCTGGGCTTGTTCAGCCTGGAGAAGAGATTGCTTTGAGCCGTCTGTCTGTACCATCAGGAAGACAGAAACAGGGTCTGCACAATCGTGCATGGCAGGGGGATGAGAGACAATGGGCATAAATTCATACAACAGAGGTTCAGGCTGGATACAAGGAAAAAATCCCACGAGGACAGGCAAGCAGTGCAACAGGTTGCCCAGAGTCCTGCAGGCCTCTACAGGTTTTCCAAGACATCACTGGACAAGGCCCTGAGCAACCTGGTCTAATCCCAGAGCCAACCCTATTTGACTAGAGACCTCCCTAGGTTCCTTCCAGTGTGATTCTGTGTTTGAAGTCATGAGTTAGAAGTTAGACCTTTAGCCAAGGAAGAATTAAAAGGTACCTTTTCCTTGCATCCCTAAAAAAATGCATTCATAATTTTGCCAGAGCTAGTGGACTCAAGGTAAGAGCAGGAACAATCACAGGGTGGAGCATACTGAGAACTTTGAAGCAAAGAAGAAGTAATTACATTTTAGTATAGGGAGATGGCCAAATTGCTTTTACTCAACACTAAAAAATTGCTCAATGAATATTGTTGTGAACTTACTTTTCACAGTCTTCTTACATGCAGAATGTTTCAGAACCACAGCCATAAAATTATGCCATTAAGCGTAGGTGAGATTTTCTCATTTACCATAGTTGTCTTAAGCATCATTCCTAGTAATTGATTTTCCTCTTTCATCAGGTTTTGAATAGAGATTCCCTAAACTGACTGATATAATTAGTATTTTCATCAGTACAGAAGGGTTTTATTATTGTGGTATTCATAAGAACTGAAATGATCAGCTCCTCCTGCTATACCAGAACATGATCTCTCAGTGGTCGGGGTCCATCCATGTGAGTAAGACTTTTTGCTCATCAACTCAACATACAAGAGATCATTGTTTTTCTGTTACACCTAAAACCAAAGCTCAATAAGGTGTTACTCATCCACAGAAAATACTGTGCATAGAGAAACCATTATGACTGTACAAGAAAAAATGGAAAACCATTTTCTTCTGACATATGTATATCTTTTTACTGTATCTATGTAAATGTTTTGAACATTTAATAATTTAATAATAAACAGCAAAAGCTCGTCCTGCAGAAATTGCTGAATTACCTTCCTGCTTTTGTTTGCAAGCAGGTGGCACCACTCACAGACCTAGTCAATCCAGCACCATTCAAGAATAAATGTAAATGTAAATAATCCTACTTTGGCAAAAAAAAGGCTCAAATTTTAGTACAGGGCCCTCACTGTCAGAGATTTCCTAATATAACCAAAATATCAATTATTATTTTTAGAACAAGCAGCTCAGTACTGCTGGAATTTTGCCTTTATTAGGCAAATTTTATTCTCATCACACTCACCTCATTTTAAAGTTGCCTTCTCAACCCTTAATTGCTTAAGGACACAGTGGAACAGGTGTTCGTAGGTGTTCTCTATTAAAAATCAGGGCCTCTGATCTTCACCTCACCCAAATCCTCAAATTGTAGAGTTTCTATAGAATACTCCTTTGACTGATGAAGAATGACAGTTCATTAACCTATCTAAAACCTTCTAACAGGATGTGATTAACCCCTTAAGTTTTGCCATGCAGATTTCATTGCTCCACACCTGTGACTTTTTTAGCCTGTGATTCCAGGATGTAAGGAACTTGTTTGTTGGTTTGTTTTTTCCTGGGTTATCTGTTTTTCTCATCTCAGAAGCACTGACTGTTGCTTACCCCTGTGGAAATCCAGCCTCTCATTGGTATGAACTTGCAGGTGTAACTGTGGAAACATCTGCCCCTAGAATACCAGTTCTAAGAAGCCCCAGTATTCCTAGCCAAGGAGTTGTTTGTGTTATTTTTTCAGGCAATGCTCTTCTCACATCATGAAATGAAATGCTAGTTATTCCAGGCCATCTGTGCCCACCATCCATCTTGATATTTCTGGAACCTGAAGAAGCTGAGCACACGTATGAATTGCACCACTTTTAACACACATTTGTCTGGAACAATTCTTTGAATCAGTCTGTTATCTAATATGTTCTCTGTTTCTTGATGTTTCTACCAAGCTTGTCTTTCTCAACAAAGAATGGCATTGACAAATTAAATTAGAATCATGGAATTAATTTCTTTGCTACAAGTGCTGGAATGAAATTGATTCCTTTGCTATGAACCAGCTGCAGCCATTAGCCCTACACTGTACAATTGTTTCCACTCTTAAGTTGGCTTAATACACTGTCGATTGAGAATATTTTACCTGTCACGTTTGTTTTCATTGTTTAAAGTGATCACTTTGTGCAGATCCCACACTCTAATATAATGAAGTGAAGGATTTGAAAGAGAACGTTTTTATTAGATGCCAAATATTTCTTATTTCTTTGTAACTAAGCTTTTTCCTATCTAATTTATAAAATATTATTAACAATTGCTATTCATATTTTCATCCTTTTCTTCACTCCCAGAAAAAGACTAAAATCATTAAGATGATAACTTTTAAAAAGCTCTTCCCACTGACATAATCCTTGGGCATTTACAGATCTGAGTTTGTTGTAATTGTGGTATTACTCCAAAATGCTAAAGGCACTTAAGCTAATAAACTCATTAACATGGAACAACTACCAAGAGACAAGGTGCATAAAGGCACATTTTATTTAATTCTTCTTTTTATTGTGATAATATGAAGTTGAACTGATTCCCTGTAGTCTTGATAGCAACTGGTAAGTTAACAGCTTTGCAATCTATCCACCTGAAAAATACATAATTCTTAATTTCACTTGCAATAGTTCTTGCTGTTTCTTACCTACAGTATGAACAATAACATTCAGTGATATAATTAGACAATAAAGGCATTTTTATTCTTAATCTAATGTTACTGACACTGGAGCTGTTGCCCATGAATAAATTGGAAAACTTGTATATGTAAACCAATTTTTCAGGTACAGTAAATAGTGGTTTCAGTGTTTTCCTAAAGAATTCTTGGTGAAGTTGTTCAGATTAGTTGCATGTTTCATGTCACATGCTCCGTGGTCTGTTCCTGATATTTTTTCCATACACTCTACTTTAATCATAGGGCTCTGTTTCAGAATCTCTGTTTTCACATCAAGAAGGCGTGGAAGAAGGACTTATACTCAAATCAATCAATCATACAAATAGCCTAAGTCTACACATAGCTTGCAAAAAAAAAAAAAAAGAGAAAAAGGAGATATCAGAGCAATGTGGTCTGCCATATTCCATACTATCTATTTATTACATTTTATTTATATTTGATCGGCCCCATTCAGTCACCCTCATTTATATGTGATCAGCCCCATTCAGTCACCCTCACCTCTGTGCCCGGTAAGATCATGGAGCAGATCCTCCTGGAACAAATGTCCAAACATATGGAAGACGGAGGTGATTAGAGACAGCCAACATGGCTTCACCAAGGCCAAATTGAGCCTGACTAATCTAGTGGCCTTCTACTCCTTCTGGAGTAACTGCATCAGTGGACAAGGGAAGAGCTGCAGATGTCATCTGCATTGACTTCTGTAAGGCCTTTCACATGGTCCCACACAATATTCTTGTCTCTAAATCGGAAAGAAATGGATTTGAAAGACAGACTATTCAATAGATAAGGAATTATCTGGATGGCTGCATCCAAAGAGTGATAGTCAATGGCTCAATGTCCAAGTGGATACCAGTAAGGGGTGGTGTCCTTTAAGGGTCTCTACTGGGACCAATACTATTTAATATCTTCATCAATGACATAGACAGTGGGATTGAGTGTACTCTCAGCAAGTTTGCAGATGATACCAAACTGAGTGGTGCAGTTGATTTCCTAGAGGGAAGGGATGCCATCCAGAGAGACCTTGACAGGCTTGAGGAGTGGGCCTGTGCAAACCTCCTGAAGTTCAACAAGACCAAGTGCAAGGTCCTGCACCGGGGTCGGGGCAATCCCTGGTATCAATACAGACTGGGGGATGAATGGATTGAGAGCAGCCCTGTGAAGAAGGACTTGGGGATACTGGTGGACAAAAAATTGGACATGAGCCAGTAATGTGCACTTGCAGCCCAGAAAGCCGAACGAATCCCGGGCTGCATAAAAGGAAGCGAGGCCACCAGGGAGGTGATTCTGGCCCCCTACTCTGCTCTTGCGAGACCCCACCTGGAGTACTGCGCCAAGCTCTGGGGTCTCCAGCACAAGAAAGGCATGGACCTGTTGGAGCACGTCCAGAAGAGGGCCACAAAAATGGCCAGAGGGCTGGAACACGCTTCCTATGAAGAAAGGTTGAGAGAGGTGGGGTTGTTCAGCCTGGAGAAGAGAAGGCTCTGGGGAGACCTTATTGTGGCCTTTCAATCTTAAAGGGGGCTTATAGGAAAGATGGGGAGAGATTATTTACAAGGGTCTGTAGTGACAAGACCAGGGGTAATGGTTTTAAACTGAAAGAGGGTAAATTTAGATTGGACATTAGGAAGAAATTTTTTATAATGAGGGTGGTGAGACACTGAAACAGGTTACCCTGAGAAGTTGTGGATATCTTATCCTTGGAAGTGTTCAAGGCCAGGTTGGATGGAGCTTTGAGCAACCTGATCTAGTGAAAGATGTCCCTGCCTATGGCAGTGGGGTTGGAACTAGATGATCTTTGAGGGTCCCTTCCAACCCAAACCATTCTATGATTGATTCTATGAGTAACATCCTTTAAGACTTGATTACAAAGTAAAAGGCTGGTATCTGAATGTTCCCTAATGCAAATGCATGACTCCTCATTCTATATAAACTACTAGTGCTTCAATAATATTAACAAAGACAGCAGAAAAATACATCTGAATTAATGATTTACAAATAAATGTCTCATTCTGATGGAATTTTTATTAACTTGTGGAAGGACATAATATATGGTGAACAGTAGTGTGATATGAGTTACCAAGTTACCAAGAGACCAAATTAAGTGGGAGTTTACAGCATATCAACTAGTTCATGTACTTGTGTGTACATATTCTTATATTGTAATCCTGATGTAACTGGAAGGGAGCTCACTCCAGAGGCTACCTCAGTTTTGATTAGTCATGATTTGTAAAGAGTATCATTAGAACAGCTATTATATGCCACCTTTCAAGTCTATGTTAAAGTACAAGACACCTTAGCTAACACATTATAAACTACTTATTTAACAATAAAAGGCACTCTTGATGACAGGCTTGGTTAATTGTATGTTTTAACAACAGCTTGCAGAACTTAGTATGCCAGAGGCTGCTGTACTGCTCTTACTCTACCAGGACCAAACTGAAATCTTAATTTATAGTAATGTGCAACTTCTTGGTTACAGCAGACGGATAAAAGTAAAGAAAGTGACTTTGTCCTGAAAAAACTGTATCAGACTTCTGCAGACTTTTACTGATATTTGGGTACACAGATAATATGCATGCATACATGGATAGATACACATAGGTAAATTTATTTGGGGCACTAAAATTTACCAGCTAACGTGGAGGTCAAGTTAAATTTAGGCAACATCTCAGTCAGAGACAGTCATTCTTAAAATCTCTGACTCCTATAAATGCATAGGTATGGAAAAGTTAACCAATTCTTGCTCCAAGGACCCAAAATTCTGCTTCTGCAAATGACCAAAATTGCTATCACTTTGTCAGGGTTTAGTAGCTTGATGTACACTCAAGAAGAGCTGGGATCTTAATATTAAATATTTCACTGACTACTATAGCCTGTAACCCAGTAAATACAGTAGTAACGTTGCTGGTAACAGGCCACAGGTCTTGTACTGATTTTGTAAATACTCAGGAATGAGTTCAGTGAGTAATGAATTCATCCACAATATGAGAAACCTGGTTTTTGTGCCCTCCTTAATCTACTGGTGATGACATTAGTCTTTCTCACCTCCTGTTTTGGACTGAAGGACCAAAACTGAAGATTTGTTGGTCTAGAAAGAAAGGACCAGAGAAGATACAACTCTGAACAATATACACAACTAAAAATAAGGAGGTTGTGCATTCTTATCTCCACTTCAGGAACTACTTATATGTTTTGCACAAAACATTATTTGGATAGAAATATGCGAATACTAAAAGGCTGGAAGTCCTGCAATAGCTTTAGCTAATAACTGAAAAGACCATTCTGTGTGGCAAGGTTCCTCGCGTGTAAGATGTCATGCAAACTCATGGTATGTGATACGACGGCTATTTTGGAACATAGATTTGATTATTTTTAGGTAGGAAGGAACATAAAATCTATATTACCACGATTTCTGACTGCAGCTGAAGAAGGCCAGTAAGAGATAATGTGGTAGGTTAACCTTGGCCAGCAGCCATATGCCCATGCAGCCGCTCACTCTTTCTCCCTCCTTAACAGGACAGGAGGAGAAATAAGATGAAAAAGCTTGTGGGTTGAGACAAAGACAGGGAGATCATTTGCCAGTTACTGTAATGGGCAAAACAGACTCATCTTTGGAAAAAATAATTTAATTTATTACCAATTAAAATATATTTGGATGGTGACGAAAAAAATAAATTAAATCACCACTTTCCCCTATTCCCCCTCTTCCCAGGCTCAACTTCACTCCTTCATTCCTCCCTCCTCTACCTCCTCCTGAGTGGTGCAGGAGCAATGGGGGATGGGTCAGTGCACAACAGCTCCTCTCTGCTGCTCCTTCCTCCATGACCAGTGAAATTATTTCCTACATATTCATAGCCTCCATATTAAAAGAAAGTGAGAGAAAAGAGTTGTTTTTTACTATGAATAGCTTCAGTAAATGATTGGAGAATCATTTTCTTCCCTTTTTTTATCTTGCTTCCTTTTAAGGGAGATATTGTATCTCATGTTTATTACTACAGTCACCAGCTCTTTCAGGTTGGTTCCTAAATTAATGCTGTGATGCTTCCATTTTCAGAGTCATAAAGTCTTCTTAAGGGCAACCTTATCTCCTCAATGAAATGAAAACACAGCTTAAGTGAGTAATTTTAAAGGAGATGTTAAATACTTCTTTATACTTATATTGTAAATAAATGAATAAAATTCTTCGGTAGTTTAGATGCTAATATACACTACATCCTCAAAACGAGCCACAGGTGAAAAAAATACAGTTGTAAAAGCCTTGGGAAAACACTTCTTTGGTACTAGCTGGGAAAGACCTGAGTGCCAGTGTGCCCTTCTAAATTAAATGAAACCCCATGTATTCAGCGGGGGCAAAAGAACAAAAAAGACTGATGCTATTAAAACAGGACCCCACGACATAAATGGATGCAGATGGACCCAGCTGTAACAAAGACCCTCAACTGTATTCTGAGGTGCCTGTACATGAAACAAAGTTGTACAACTGTATCAGAATTACAGGTTTCCATCTTGTTTCTTTTATTGGTTTCCATTGCTGTTATCTGTGCTGGCTTATTTTGGGGAAGAATTTTTTAAATTTTATTTTATCTTTTACCTATGGCTGTAGAAGTTACTCGGACTACTAGTGCATGTACAGATTTGCTACTTGAAAGTGTAATGGAATTTTCAGGGATATATATATTTTTATTATTTTATTTATTTACATTATGTCAATGCATTTTTTTTATTTAAATGGATTAAAAATAAGGGACCATTAATTATTTTGTTGTGGGCTTTATGGCATCAAAACTAAATTGTTTCCTTAGTGTGGTGAATTTTTACAGCCTCACTGCAATAATTTCTTTCTAGATGGCTACAACTGACTATTTTTTAAATAGTAGAGAGAGGAAATGTCTGTGAATCCTGCAAATAAAATTATTTAAATTGTAAATGAAATTGAACTAGCACATTTCTTTCTTTCAATTTTAAGACAAAATGTTATTAGCTTTTGTTCCCAAATTGATTGCTAATGTTTTATAGATAAGATAATGAATCATACTGGGTATTTCTAATCTATTTCAGCCAATGCAGTCATTCTAGTGACTGTTAAAAATCTTAAGGCCTAATTTATTATGAAATATGCACAGTTAGGTAGAAGGTAATAGAGTAGGTGAAAAAGAGAAGACTGGTAAAATTGGTGACATTAAAAATGTTCTATCACATACGTGACACTTTCCCAGAGCGGTTGTGATGTACTACTGATGTCATGTTCAGACTGAAAAATTGATTCACCTTGGACAGCTGTAATAAACCTACAAATGGTAATCTGTAGGATGTGTTCAGTATTGTCTGCTGAATATTTACCTCTTCGATGTCATACTTTCAGACCCACATATGCATTCTCAGGCCATCGTCTTGTCTGCATATCACTACAGTGACTGTTGACTTTATATAGCATTAACCACATTTACAAGTATATGGCAGGAACAGAGCACTTAAAATAAGGTGTTATGATTACATTAAGGTGAAAAAATAAGTCCTTTTTTTAATTAAACAAAGTAGAACCCAAAACTTCTCCTGCAAATGTCATCAAAGTAATTGCCACTAGTATTTATTATCTCTCTTAACACACATTCTGCTTCTGATCCATTACACCTTCATATATTGCCCGCTATGATTATTCCTGCCTAGATGCGATATCTTGCACTTAAAAAGTATCTTTTTTTTTCTGGTTATACATCAGATATACTTTGCAGTTATTTACAATTATGGTACTGTTTTCTGCTGTTTACAGTCTATCTTTGGTTGCTGGTGTCACCAGTAATTCCTCAAACTGAATATAAGATTTGTTTTTTCTCTGAGTAATTATTTTTCCAAAGGAGTAAGTGTGAATTTTCTTTTCAGAATCCACCTGTTGGTACATTTTTTTCACCTAAACTTTTTAAAGTTTTATGGAATATTTCTACAACAGATAACATTCTATCACTTTGTTAGAGTATTCATTATTTTTTATCATATGATATTTTTATCATAAGATTATAAAAATATGTCATTTAAAAGTAATTGAAAAATAAATCTTTCCATAGAGTCAAAATCTCAAAAATGATGACAAAACTGAAATTTAGTCAATAGCTTAAAAGTAACATTTTTTCAGGGTTTTTTTGGGGGGGTGGGGAGGGGGGAGTAGCTAGCACATCATAGAAGTTATTCTTCACCTTCTGTTTGCACTCAGAAAGCTAAACCTATAAAACCATCCAGTTCTCAGTCCATCAGTAAAAGAAAGACATTGGCAAAGTGGAGTGACTCCAGTGGGAGATCGCCAAGATGACTAGGGTGTGGCAGGAGCACATGATGTGCGTGTAAATAGATCAAAAGACTTGGCTTGCTTAGCTTTTAGAAAAGGTTAAGGGCAGAAATCTAATTACTATCATCTTCCACTATGTAAAGGGGAATTATGTAGAAGGTGAAGACATGCCTCTCTCAGTGGTGCCAGCCAAAAGTGGAAGAAGCACTCTCACAAATTGCAGCAAGAGAAATACCTTGGACATCATTAAAAATAAAATAAAAGTTTAAAAATCACACTGAGAGAGGTTAAGCATGGGTGCAAGTTGCCTAGAAAGGTCATAAGTTCTCCATCTTCGGCAATTTTCACAACTAGATCAGGCAAGACCCTGAGCAACCCAGTCTGACTTTGAAATTAGCCCTGCTTTGAGCAAGAGGCTGGACTAGATGACTTCCTGAGATCCCTTCCAACCTCAGTTATTTTATGTTTCTACTGTACTCAATGTAATCTGATTCAAATGATATCATATTGTCTCATGGAAATTCCAGATCCAATGTAATAGAAAAACAGAAGACTAGAAGTTTTCTTTTATTTCATTGAGCTCAATGTCTGCTCATAAATGTCAGGATCCATCTTCAAACTATTCAATTTCTTGTCCTTGATATGCTTATTAAAAAAATCTTGTTTGTCTTCCAATTTCAAGTCTAATTTTTTTAGCAGTAAAATTGATCCATTTCCTCTTATGCCAATAATGTCATTTCATTCTTATCTGCTAGATGAACTGCAATCCTATATGTAAGCTGCAATCACATTCCTCCTCAGCTCACGTTATTTTGTGTGAGAGAATGCGACATAAAGATGCTCAAGCTAGCTCTGAGTGATCTGGCAAATTTATACAACTTTATATGGAAAGATAGAGCCAATATGTCTGCACCGGCACTGTCTAACAATGAGTATAATCAGTCTTGCTTGTCATCAATTAATTAGAAAAGGTGCAGATGAATCCTATACTCTGTGACTTATGTAACCACATCTCTTTCCTCCTGTCATTTCCAGCCAAAGTGCACACCGTGCTGTACAGGAAAAAATTTTCGTTATTGGTCTCTATGACTCCTACTTGATGAATTTTATTCTCTTCTTCCTGAATTACTTTAATAATTTTGTGCCATTTGCTAAGTTCTCCTTTCAGCTTGTGTGCCAAATTTGTTAATGAAAATATTAAAGTACAGTCGAACAGCAGTCTGTGGTACTCCACTTATAAAACTCTCCATCTTTGTTCATCTTTCAGTACAACTAATGTCCTCTGTCTTGCAGTGAAACCACTTATAAATCTCACCCTTCTTAAACTCTATCATATTCTCCTCTGTTTTGATTTAATAATTTCATCTGAGGTCTCCTGTGAAATTAAGATTGGATAAATTTGAGCTACTCTATGTCCTTTTGTTCAGAAAATCAGTCATATTTTTTAGGCAGCAAGATTCTTTGGAATGATCTACCTTTTTAAAAACCAAGTTGGGGTTTTTTTCTGAACTTTCAGGTATATAAATTGAAAGATCAGAGTAAGACACTGTCATAGAAATTCAGTGAGACACTGTTCAAACAGAAGTTGTACTCTTTTAAGGATGTTGGTAAAAACATTACTTTAAACGTTTCCACTGCTGTGCCAAAATCAACAGTATTTGGGGAAAAATGATCAAAAATATGAAGATTAATGAGAATAGGAATGTTAATCTATTATCTCAAATGTTTCACAACATTATTCCTACCTTCAATCATACAAAAAGGCTGTCCTGACAAAGGATAAAAAACATTTCTGTAAACTATATCTTGAGTTTTCCTATTCAGGCTTTCTAAGATGTTTTGTTTTCTGGTTCAAGAATTTGGATTAAATCTTTTTCTACCAGTTTACAAAATAGTATATGCTCTTTCTGTTTCTAAGAGACTGGAATGGATTTTGTCTTCAAAATTAATCTAAATTAATTAAAAGTATTAAATTAGAAGATTTTTTAAAACTTTAAAATTTACTTTATGAAGAGAAAAACCTACTGGAAATGTTGTTCAGAATTCTAAAAGCGCCTTTTTCAACTTGTTTTGTTTTGCATTAATTCAAATGGGTGTAGCCTAATAAGCGTTAAGAGTACAAGTAGATTCATTTTCAGAATCAATCATTTTGCTCCAGAGGACCAAAAATAGTAATGGATAATCAGTCCCTCCAGTATGTTTTCTTTTTCTTTTTTTTAATTTTAACATATTCTGTCCATAATTATTTTTATTGGTTCTTATATATTGACATATAATAAAATTCTACAAAGTGAAAAGATAAATAAAATTCAGAGTTTTTTCCTGGGACTAGAAAATGGACAACACGTGCACTGCAAGCAGTATCTACCTGACCTTCAGAAGTTTCATGTAAGACCTGTGTTCTGACATCTTCTAGTGTCTGGTTGTACTGTTCCAGACCTTATATTCCCTGGAGAGTTAAGTAGGTCAGCCACTGTCTTACTGACAGACCTTACTGGTATCAAAGGCTACTCTGCCTTGTAGTACAGCACCCATAATTGAAAGACAGGTGGTTAAGTTTATCGAACATCTCAGTTAGCTACTCTTCTTGGCACATACCAGAAACCAAGGCTCATAAATCAAAAGGACCTGAAAAGACTTTTTTTTTTTTTTAAAGTTTCTTTACTATCCGTGCCTTTCAAAACTTATCCACGCTGTTTTACTATTGTTCTACATGTATAGTACACATTTCAAAATAAAAATTCAACAAGATGTTGATTTTATGCCCTTTGTGCACCTACCAAAAGCTATTTCAGATAGTCCAGCATATTTTGAACAAACACATAATAAAGAAAAGCAGCTGGGCATACATACTGAAAGGTCTTGAAAAGATGCAAGGAAAAGTAATTTCTTTTTCAAATGATTGACAGTGAAATGTATTGCTTGCTTGTTTTGCTAGCAATCCAAAGATCTCAGAGGGGGGGAAAAGAATGAGAAATATGCCTTACCCTTGTCTTACTTGGCTTTTGCTCTTTGATCAGAATATTATTTCTATTTTGAAAGCTTGTAAAAATGTATTTGAGAAATCAGTACCTTGCATTTTAGGGGTAGAGCAACAGTTATAATACCAAGGAAAAGTCCAAGACTCCTGTTTTGCAGAGCTGAATGCTACTTCATTCACTGCTGAAACCGTGTGCACAGCTACTGGATTTTGTGCGTCTTTACCTGGGTACAGGAGTCCGTCTAAGGCTTAGGTATCTCAGTTCTAGATTCATCTATTAAATGAAGTACCAAAAATAAGAATTTAATCATATGGATTGATTCGATATCTCACAAGGTCTGGAGCAGCTTCTCTCTCCGTTAAATAGAAAAGCAGCATAGGACATCTAGATCCTAACTTATATTTATCAGTCATGTAATTATAGTTAAGGCAGGTTTGTCCATATATAGCATCTAAAAATGCTTTTCCACAATTTTCATCAATATTGCTGGTATATTGCAACATTATACTCTTTACTGTAAACAGGTAAGTGATGAAGGGCCAAAGAGGAACGAGTCACATCCAGTACCTCATAAAGTACTGGAAAAACAACCTTGAGGAGCAGTCATAAAAAAAAAAAAAAAAAAAAAAGAGAAAATCATCAGAATTATGATATTAGTAAGCGCTGGCTCTCACTGTTGAAAATCTGTTTCAGGAAGGACACTGATATATTCAGCTTTCTGGAACTAGGAGCACTATTGTGCAAATAATGCATTTTTCCCTTTATCCAAACAATGACAAAACTTCAGCTCAGATCAAGCCAATAGCTGTACATACTTCTAGACAAAATGGAAAGATAAAATCACTAGTTTCGAGTCAACCAGAATGTGTTTGGGGGTTTGTACACATATCTGTGTGAAAGTAAGAGGAAATGAAAAATTAGCTCAATAGAAAAAGACCGTGCTGCTGTTTCCTTTTATCCAACAGATTTGAAGTAAATACTTCTGTCTTGGGAGCTATTTCATTTCCTGGGAGATGTGAATTCACATTCTGCACTGCAAAGAACAGTGGCCTAAAGGCCATGATTAAGGACACGCTTAAGCACAATACTACCTATCAATCCTCTTGATGCTGTACTAACTTACATAAATTATTAATCAAACCCTGAAGTAGTGGATGGAATTTGTCTTCCCACATCACCACCAGAGACAGAGACGTTTTCTCATTTTTATCTCTGCAGGAGGGAATCCATGCAGAATAAAAAAAAAAAAAAAAAAGGAAGACAGACCACTGGTTCACGGGTGTTAGGTATTCTTCTAGGTGGAGGAAAAAAATATAGCTTCATATGTTTTCAGAAGGAAAGGATTTTGAATTAGGACTTCAAAACTTTGGGTGTGAGTGCCATAAGCAGAGACAAGGGGTAAAAAAAAAGAATCTCATATATGACTTAAGAAAAATTTAGGCCCTAAAGAATTTATTTTCAGATGAAATTATTTGACTAACTTGGTTTACATTGACAAGTAACCTTAGATCAGCTGTCATCACATTTTTGGGTAGTATCTGTCTCACCTGAGAAGTATCTAATAATAAAAATAGAAGTTCTTACTGTAATTATACTGCTGCATTTGGGATTTTTTTAATATAATGTTTGTTGGTTTCAACACACACAGCCAAATAAGACTTTTTTTCTTTTTTCTTTTCTTTTTTCTTCTTTTTTTTCTGGATGAATTTTACCTCTGTTGCGTGAAAAGTTAGATGGAGTTTCTTGCCCTCTCAATCACTCTTATTGCAGTAGTCAGTACGCCCACTGACCCTGGACACCACAGTACTCTAGCTACCTCAGCAGTTTCCAGGTTTTTAGTAGTCACTGACCTATATCTTCCCCATTTTGTTGTCTATCCCTTCATTCCCTCTCCTACCGCTGTCCCATCGTCCCTGTGAGGTGCTCACTCGCCCCCCACTCGCTGCAGCAGTGCTGTGCTACAGCCCAAGCTGGGGAGCAGAGGCACAGACCCTCTGTGTGCCCTCCATCCAGCAGCTCTAATGTTTCACCAGCTCAGAGCTACTGAGCTAAACCTGCCTCCGCAGCAGACATGAACTGCAAGGGTGGAGACTTGCAGCTGTGGGATGCAGGAACACGCTACTGCTGCTTTTTGCCTAGGTAACAGCAAAGTAAGCATGAAGGAGTGCACTTTCTGATCTTCTGTTTGAACTGTGTTGTTCTTCCTGAGAGGATTTCTCAAGAACACATTTCTTGGGAAGCATCGCTCAAGCTCTTCCTATCACACAGTCAAGAGTTCAGGCTTAGTGCTACATTCTTCAGCCTTGAAAGAATCATTTTTTCCTCTTCCATGATAAAAATCCACATTTCTGTTTAAATTTTAACAGCTTGTTTTCTTCATCATGGAAGAAAATAGTTAAAACTGCTTACTATCATTTTCCATGTTCCTCTAGACTTGATGGAAGGAAGAGAATATGAAAATGTATCTCAAAGTGCTATATATTCTGAAAGGCACAAATCTTGTAAACTGAGATAAAACATATGGCTTTCTTATCTGATGATAGAAAAACATACTCTTGGAGATCAGCAGTCTTTACACTTTGCATTTGCAACCTTTAATAAGCATCCAGAGAAGACTTTAGATGCAGATCAATACCGATTTCATATCTCACTTACTCTAGCTAGGCTGCTTTTCCTTTTAAGAATTCTTTGGAGTTTGAAGTATTGTGACGAGAATTATCAAACTGAAAAAAAAACCCTGTTTTGTTAAAAGTCTTTCCTCGAGTAAAAGAGTACTTATTTGTAAAGGTGACCTTTAAGTGACAGCACTTCAAAGTGTTTAACAGTAGTGGAAACTTTATTTCTGCAATGAATTATGAAGCATGAATTATGAATTGTGATAAGTTCATGAACTTAGGAGCTAAATAAATCTTATCACATATGAAAACTTAAGAGATATAGGAGGCTGTTCAGGCATAGGAGGAGGAAGGCACTATGCAGTGCAGCTTAGAAGTCCATTTACTTATCCAGGGCCCAAGTCTGTACCGTTGAATCTACCAGGCAGGATCACAGCCCTGTGGACACGTACAGAAACTCTGTAACTAACAGTCTCTCCGTGTCCTCAGTTTGAATCAGAGTGGAGTCCTTCTGCCTATGGAGATAGTCATGGGTAATTACAGGGGATGTGCCTCGCAAGATTAAAAATCTCTACATATTTCTATGTTTAAAAAAAAGGCAAAAACCACCAATGTATTCCTACTATTGACTAATATCCCCTGGTTTATTTTAGCCCACTAGATGGGCCAAAAATGGCTGATCATGATATAAATGGTGGTGGTAGAATTTCCCAGAGTACTGTCATAAATTTAACTTTTCCATAAATTCCTTGGAAATAACTTCTCATGAGGGTTAGGCCTTCATGTCCCTTGTCTCACAGGTCAAGCAGCGTAGCATCACACTAACATGAGACTAAGTTTTTGGTTGCATCATTACAGTTCGTGAAAAACACTTGCGGCAAACCCTCAAAAAACTTGAACTCCCATAGAAACCTCAGTTCTCTAGTGCCTATTAGGCCAAGAGGGTTTTGCAGCAACTAGAAAACTTTCTGAAACAAGTCAGCATGTATTAGCCAACTACAACTGCGTTTAAGATCCATAGCTAGAGGGCTAAAAAATGCCCTCCTAAAACTCTGTACAGGCGGCCAGTTCTTAACAAAGCCTCCAGAAGCCCACAACCTTCCCTTCTCGTTATTGCAATCGTTCCACGTTTGCCACCTTCCTAATTACCGCGTTTCTGACTGATAATGGATTTCTTCATGTCATGGTGAGACGTCTTTACTCCTATGCAAATATTCCTTTAAGCCATAAATAAGCAAACTTATTCCAGTCTGTGGTACTACAAGCAAAAAAAGTCCTTTCAATACAGGCAAACAAATAAAAGCTGCATTGGTAAACCAAGTCAAACATGTTTTAATGAAAATACAGAACTTCTAATGTCATGTATTATATGCTATCTAAAAAGAAATGTTCTTTCCTCAATGAAAGGCTCATTAAAACCAAGAGAAATATTTCAAAAATCTCAAAACACTGTGATGGCTTCTTAATGAACTGCTTTAAAAATTTCATTTTTGTTATAAGTGACATGATGACTTCTTGTCCTTGCTTAAAGCAAAACAAGTTTTAAAGTATATAAATTTTTCACAGAATGGATATTCATTTGATCGGCTCAGAATTTTTGTCTTTTTGAATATTATGGCCAGATCAAAAGTAGTTAAGATAATCTTTTTTATTGCTCCTAAAATATAAAGTCTAATCTTTAATAGAAGCTTTCTAAATAATATATCAGTAATCAGACTATGTCTGTCATTAATGCCAAGCTCATTTCCTTCATTTTATTTAAACAAAATCATTCACTATTTCTCTTTGGTGTCTGATACTGTATTCCAAATAACAGCAAGTACAGTACTTCCCACCTGTAACTTGCATGGAAGGTTCTGTAAAAGAGATGGTGAAAAGCAAAATCAGAAACTTGGTACATACGCAACGCAGTATTGACAAGTATAAATTACTACAGATGAATAATAATGAAATGGATTTCTGACAACAGTATTCACTAATAGGAATTTCTGCAAATTCCTCTCTCTATAGAGTTGTTCTCAGTATTGTGGGCTACTGTTACAAGTTTCTTATAGCTAGCTCCATGCACTTTAACATTATGGATCATACTTCAAAGTCACACAATGGAATTTTTAAGCAAAAATTTTCTCCAAATAATGGAGATTAATTGTGGCCAAAATATTTTAGAGTAACACACCAGTTGATAGGAAATTTTCATCAATAAAAGTTTCGTAGCTTAAGGACAAAGGTTTGGGTTCAAATCAGAGACACGGTGTTACTGCAGAATAGCCAATGGGAATTAAGGGAACTACAAATATTTTCTGCGCTGTATCAAAATTCAGTTCTCTGCTCCAGTGATTATATAATTGTAAAAAGGAGAGCAATGTTGTGTGTAACCTTGTAACCCAGTAGTACGGAGACCTAGAGAGGTGGGGACACAGGGTATGTGTAGAAGAGTACAGGCATGGCATCGTAAGAGATGAGGCACAGCCTGTGCTCCTCCCTCGTCTCTCCGCTATGAGCAACTCACCCATGGTCAGTTAAAAAAAATGCAGACATGGAGCTGGGAAAACCCACTTGTAGAGGAAACAAGGAGGACAAAAATGTAGAATCTAACATGCAAAAATTTGAATATAATACGGAGTTGCAGACCACTGTAGAAAGAGCAAGGTGTAAAAGCGTGTTAGAAAACATACAAAAACAACCCCAGATGAGTCGAAGGTGTGTGAAAGAAAGAAAGAAAGAAGGAGCAAAGAAGAAGAAACCACCAACATCAGCATCATATTCCTCATGGTGAAGGACTTCAGAGAGTACTCCAGATGCTGACAACTCACCATAGTCCCCACCTGCCACCATCATCACCAGATTGAAGTTACAGAGAGGAGGGCTCAGAGGAGCACTGGAAGGGTGAGAATAACACCAGGAAAAGGGTTGCAAACAATTTTAAATATGTTGTTATTATTATTGACATTTTTTTCAGTATTCATTTCTTTTTTTTTCTTTCTTCTAATTAAATCTGGACTGCTCATAATTCTCCGATTAAACTATTAAGGTTTCACCTATGCTAGCAATAAATGCTTGCCTTTACACATTGTGTCTCCTTTTCATCCATAGCAACATTTTGAGGGTAAAAAGAGAAAGGAGGAGGTGCAGCAGTCATTCAGGATTTTGGAAACGAGCGAAGAAAGGGCTCAAGTAGCATTTTCCCATACGAGAGAGCTACAGGTTGTTCTGGGCCCATCAGCTGGTAAAGTTCCATTAATTACACCAGTGAAGTATCTTGTTTCTGGTCTCTCTATTTAATCAAAAAAAGCTCTTCTAAATTCCACTGCTAAATCAGTAAGTGTATTTACACTAATGAAAAACAGAAAATGGAGAAGAATGAGGAAATGAGGTACACTATATTTTTTCTGTTGTTACTAGTCAGAATTTGCAAAATGGACTTAATCATTGTTTGAAGCTGGGGGACTGGGCATTCAATCATTTGTTTGATTTTGAAATATTGAAAGCTACTGTTAATTACTATTGTTTTGTTAAAATAAAATCCTTCATTATTCCTCTTCTGTGTTTAATATTGGTATATTCAACTATATGGCAATGAAAAGCAACAAAAAGCAACAAAAACAATTAGAGTTGAAAATAAGCACAATAAAAACCTATAGATATCTAATTTGGCAACTGCAAAGCTTCCTAACAGCTATTCACTTTTAATCACTCCCAGATAATAGCAAAACATTGCTGTTAGATTTATGCATTATTCATCTAGAATAATAACCCTCTATGATTATGTACTACTTACACATTAGCACTTTACACTTATCAGTCATAGCAGAAATCAGGTAGAGGAGCAAGACAGAGTAATATAGAGAGGTGAACTAAGACAAAACATTCGCTTTTTATTAACTAGATATAATTATTCATCACAGCAAACAAGTGTTGAGGAAATCATTTACACCCCGTGCCAGAGGAAAGAGTGAAACAGAGGTGATTAATAAAAAAAGACTATCCTACAAAATACTTTAGCATTAGAATCTGTTTAACCAAGAGGAAGTGTGAAAAGATGATTATTATATATATTGTGCATGTGTTGAATCAGCACTGTAACTTATTGCACAAGCCGCTAGATCCGTTTCCAGCTTGTTTCCCAGAAGCTTTTCACAGGTGCTGGGCCTGACTCTACTCTCATTTTCATAAGCAGACATAAAGTATTCTCATTTAGAGTTACCGTGTTGTAAAACACCCCGGTACAAATGCTGCACATACCACACTGAATGTGCCCCGTTTGTGCATTTGGAAATGAGTGCTTTCTGCTGTCCTTTAACCAAGACTACATTTTGTAGTATTAAAAACATTTAACAACTCTCCTACTATTTTCATTACTGTAGTCCTTCCTGAAAGATTGCAAGCAGATGCCTTATTTTACTCTGTAAAGATAATTAACTGTTAATCAGAAAGTTTGTGTGATTGTTTGTATATTATATATAATATCTCGTCGCCATCACAGGTAGTTCCCATGACTAGTGCTGCCAGTGGACAGATATAGGTGTTTTAGGAATGACAGGAATTTGCCCTTTCTGTGAGAGAGCAGTGGGAATGCACCCTGGGGGTGATGAGAGAGCTGAGGGGTCAGGATTAGAGGACAAGCCAATGTAAACAAGACCGGTGGGTGTCTGCCCCAGACTGTCTAATCAGGAAGAAGATGTAGATATGACCTTCTTCAGATAACTGGAGGAAGTCTTACATTTGCAGAGCCTTGTCCTTTTGGGGGACTTGAACCACCCTGCTGTCTGCTGGAGGGGCAACACAGAAGGACACAAGCAAACCACAAGGTTTCAGGAGTGTATTGCAGACAGCTTCTAGACACACGTCATTAAGGAGCTTGTGAGGGGAGATGCTGTGCTGGAGCTTATAATTGGAAACAAGAAAGAACTGGCTAGGGATTGAAGGTTAGGGTTGGCAGCCTTGACTTCAGTGACCATGGGATGGTAGAGTTCAGGATCCTGAAAAGGAGGGAAAAAAGCAAAAAGCATGATCGCAACCCTGGACTTCAGGAGACTGGATTTTGGCTTGTTCAGGGACACGTTTGGAAAGATCCCATAGAATACGGTTCTGGAGAGAAGAGGGGTCCAGGATCACCTCCTCCAAGCCCAAGGATGGTCCATCCCCATGTAGAGGAAGCCTAAGGTGGTAGGAGGCCTGCTTGCATGAACAAGGATATTGTCTGAGCATGCAGGGATGGGGTTAGAAAGCCAAAGCCCACCTGGAGTTGAATCTGGAAAGGGATACATGCAGGTCAACAAGAAGTGTTTCTACAGGTTTATCACTAGCAAAACAGACTTGGGCCCGCTGCTGAATGGGGCAGGGGAGCTGACGACAAAGGACACAGAAAAGGTATTTGATGTTTTATTTGTCTTAGTCTTTACTAGTAAGACTGGCCTTCAGGAATCCTAGGCACCTTAGACGGAAGGGAAAGTCTGGAGTAAGGAACACTTACACTCAGGGGAGGATTAGGTTAAGGAACACTTAAACAATCTGGATGTACACAGTCCCTGGGATGTGACAGGATGCTCCCACGAGTGCTGAGGGAGCTGGCTGTTGTCACTGTGAGGCCACTGTCAACCATATTTGAAAGCTCTTGGCAACTGGAAAAAAGAAAATGTCATCTCTAATCTTCAAGAATGGCAAGAAGGAGGACCCAGGGAACTACAGGCCAGTCAGCCTCATCTTGATCCCTGGAGAAAATAATCCTGGAAACCATTTCCAAATGTAGAAAGGACAAGAAAGTGACTAGATGTAGTCAGTATAGGTTTATGAAGAGGAAATCATGCTAACCACCTGATAACCTTCTACAATGAAACAACTAGCTCAGCGGACAAGGGGAAGGAAGTGGAAGTTGTTAATCTTGACTTTAATAAGGCTTTTGACACTGTCTCCCATAATACTCTTATAAACAAACTGATGAGCTATGGACTAGATAAGTGGACAGTGAGGTGAACTGAAAACTAACTAAAGTCTTGGGCTTAAAGCGTTGTGATCAGTGGTATGAAGTCCAGCTGGAGGCCCATCCACAGTAGTGTATCCCATGGGTCGGTACTGGTTCCAATACTGTTCAACTTCTTCACTAATAACCTGGATCATGAGATAGAGTGCACCTTCAGCAAGCCTGCAAACAATACAGAACTGGGAGGAGTGGTTTACAGGCCAGATGGTCATTCTGCCCTTCAGAGAGACCTTGACAGGCTGGAGATATGGACTGACAGAGATTTCATAAAGTTCAACAAAGGGGAAAGCAAAGTCCTGTACCTGGGGAGGAATAACTCAATGCACCACTACATGCTGGGAAATGACTGTCTGGAAAGCAGTTTTTCAGAGGAGTATCCCAGAGTTTTGATGCATCCCAAGTTGCCCATGATCCGGCAATGCCCCCTTGTGGCAACAAGGCCAGCAGCATCCCGGGCTGCATTAGACAGTGTAGCCAGCAGGTCAATGCAGGTGATCCTTCCCCTCTGCTCTGCACTGGTGAGGCACATCTAGTGTGTGGGGTCAAGTGCTGGGCTCCCCAGTACAAGAAAGACAGGGACATACCATAGCGAGTCCAGCAAAGGGCCACAAAGATTATTGAGTTTGAAGTACTTTGTGTAAGAAGAGGCTGAGAGAGCTGGAACTGTTCAGCCTGGAGCGAAGATGGCTCAGGAGGATCTTATTAAGGTGTATAAATACCTGATGTCAGGGAGTAAAAAAGAAGGACCCAGTCTCTTCTCAGTGATATCCAGTGATACAGGAGACAATGGGCACAAATTGAAGTACAGGAGATCCCATTTAAACTTAAAGCCTGGAACAGGTTCCCCACAGTTGTGGAGTCTCCATCCTTGGAGATATTCGAAACCCAACTGGTCACAGCCCTAAGCAACCCGCTGTGGCTGACCCTGCTCTGAGCAGGGAGGGTGGATTAGATGATCTCCAGAGGTACCTTCCTGCCTAGTGATTTTAAATTTCCGATCTGTTCCTGCTTACTTCAGGAGAGTAACTTGCCTCATTTCGTTGAACATTTTACTCCATTGCCTATGCCCAGCTGGATACTCTGTTCATTTACTGAGGAACAACACAGTTCCCCAAACTCCCAGCCTCCATGCTATAAAGGAGAAGACTTTAGGTCTTTTCCTCCTCACTTTTTCTTTTTTTCAGTTACTTTCTCTTGACTCCGTCTTTCTGTAACTTGCTTATTTTTCCAGATGTATTTTTTCTTTCCTTTTTCAATCCTTCCCTATTTTTTTTTTTTTTTGGCTATCAAGCTGAAGTGTTTATATGACTCTGTTAGCCTAAGATCTGAACACTTGTTAGTCTGCTTTTGTGGTTTTGGTATTATTAAAGAGGGAAGTGTTGTCAGTGAGCCTGAGACTGTTTTGTTAAAACAGTGGCAAATATTGTTCAACATTTTTGTGTGTGTGTGTTAAAATTGTGCAGGATTTGATGTAATTTAATTTTCAGGTAAAAATGGTTTCAAAACATTAGAGTTTTTATTACTTTTGACTTTGATGCTTAATGGATCAATGAGCTGTTATTAATCCTTTTTACAAAATGATCAGATAAAAACAAAACAGTTAGAATATACTCAAATGCAACATTTCAGTCAGCTCACATTAGTTTTCATCTAGCAATTTTCTTTTATAAAAAATATTTAATTTCTCATTGCAATTAATGATGGAAAAATATCTGTTGAAATCACAAACATCGTAGCACAGAAATACTTTATCTAATCAGTTCTGCTGTTGTTGCCATTACATATATGTAAGAAACTAAAACACAGAAAGACTTGATTGCAGAGGAATACAATGTCAGAGAATGGGTTCCTAATTCTCAGACTAGAATCCTATAATTTGTATCATCCCTTAATATGAGAGATGAAGTTGATGATTCCTCAATGATTATTTCACCACATTTTCTTATTATCATAGAATCATAGAATTGTTTGGGTTGGAAGAGACCTTTAAGATCATCGAGCCCAACCGTTAACCCAACACTGCCAAGTCCACCGCTAAACCATGTCCCTAAGTGCCACATCTACACATCTTTTAAATACCTCCAGGGATGGTGACTGCACCACTTCCCTGGGCAGCCTGTTCCAGGGCCTGACAACCCTTTCAGTGAAGAAATTTTTCCTAATATCCAATTTAAACCTCCCCTGGCACAACTTGAGGCCGTTTCCTCTTGTCCTATTGCCTGTTACTTGGGAGAAGAGACCAACCCCCACCTCGCTACAACCTCCTTTCAGGGAGTTGTAGAGAGCAATAAGGTCTCCCCTCAGCCTCCTTTCCTCCAGGCTAAACAACCCCAGTTCCCTCAGCTGCTCCTCATAGGACTTGTGCTCTAGACCCCTCACCAGCTTCGTTGCCCTTCTTTGGACATGCTCCAGCACCTCAATGTCTTTCTTGGAGGGAGGGTCCCAAAACTGAACACAGCACTCAAGGTGCGGCCTCACCAGTGCCGAGTACAGGGGGACGATCACTTCCCTACTCCTGCTGGCCACACTACTTCTCATACAAGCCAGGATGCCGTTGGCCTTCTTGGCCACCTGGGCACACTGCTGGCTCATATTCAGGTGGCTGTCGACCAACACCCCCAGGTCCTTTTCCGCCAGGCAGCTTTCCAGCCACTCCTCCTCAAGCCTTATATCTCCTTAAAGACCATCTAAAGGGTCTTTTCTGTACTATAAAAACAATGAATCTCTCTCTCTCCACTTGCCTCCTGAAAAATTTCTCAACAGCCCGTGCTCTACTGACTGACATTTTGAGACATTTTGTTCAGTATCTAATTCTCATTAGGTACAAAAAGATGGTATTTAAATCTTTGCACCCACTGAGTATATCAAAGTGCTGTTTCAGTGTAACTCCTTCTCAGTACCAGTTGACAACTTAGTTAACAATTCTAGTCCCAAGTTAACGAACTAGCAGTGCCATGGTATTTAAGAGGGATCTTTACCTTTTGCTGTCCTTCAGAACTCATCTTAGGCGTGACATTTCTATTTTAATGAGATATCCTACATACCTGATTCCTGCTTTGAAGCTGAAGGGAGGTCTGATAAACAATGGGAGGTTTATTTTATTCCCTCTAATGTAGAGAATCCTCCCAGGAAGGAAAAGACACTTTCTTTCCCTTATGATCATTGACCATGGAAAACATTTGTTTCTTATTTTTAAAAAGAATTATGATATTGTTATACGAAAAAGTCTTAATGAGTATCATAGATGAAATGGAAAAACTTGGGGCAGTTAATGTAATCCATTTCCTGGATCATTCCACTTCTTGTTACTATACAGGGATCACTTCTTCCTTTATATGATCACAATAGGCATCACTTCTTCCTTTGTGTGAAAGGTCAAGTAAATATAAGGCTGTGTGGGAAGAAAAGAGCTTGTTGAAATTTTCTTCTTAAGGTCATGTCTTAGCTCTGTCTCCCCTTGAAGGCCATCCCTGGCCTTAACCTCTGCAGCAACACCCATAAATTCTTAAGCCCAAGTTTAAGAAATATTTGAAGACTGTTTGTAAATCTATTCTAGAAAAGGGAAATACCTCAAAACTCCCTGTGGTTCCTATGACAATGCAATAACTGTTGACCACATGCAATACTTAATATCAGTGCTCCATAAAAGAGCAATGTCCCTTATGTCCTCGAATTTCAAACCTGCTAAAGCAATCTAGGGCCATATATTTCATTGTCATTTGATAAAATATGCTCCCAGACACAATTCCCAGTTCACTTCAAAGAAAGGTTGGACACATAATTTTATAAAATGCTTGAAAATTGCCAGTTTTGACCTTTAGTGCCATCTTTCAATAATTAAAGGTATATTTAGGCCCAGAGAATTTGGATTCATAGGTTCACTGCTGTTTATTATAAACTGTGAAAGAGAAGCTTTAGAAGGCAGAAAAACCTTAATGAGACATCTTGAAAAAAGAATATGTCACAAGAAGTTGGCAATTGTTTCTGCCAGCACTGTGTGACCCTTATGAATTGTGCTCTCATCTACTTTAATCATTTATAATTACTTACTGCGCAGAAGTGTATCTTAAATCATCTCCCACGTAATGTGCTAATTGAGATACAGACACGACCAAAGCAAAGGTATTCAGTGGCAATGAATATTTCATCAGTATAAGATCATTTTTTATTTCCTCCAAATGCTCCTGTGAACCTAGACAGCATCTTATCAAAAATGTACACAACATAACCATAGGAGCAGAAAACATTAGCTGAGAAATGCAGAGCAGATTTTAATTTTCTAGATAATAGTGCTTACGTGCAATTAAGAAACTTCTAAAAAAAAGGAAAACACCCACAACTTTTCATGGCATAGGACATGAAAATGCAGGTGCTCAGTAATCAGTTATGTCATCATTTTGCGTGACATTTCTGGGAGTGTTAAAACATTCATTGCATGATATAGCGGGTTGGCCGCAGCTAGCAGCCACGCACCGACGCAGCCACTGGCTCACACACCTCCCTCCCCAGGACGAGGAATAACGTGAGGAAGAACATAAGGACGAACAGAGTGAGAAAACTCATGGGTTGAGATAAAGACAGGAAGATCTCTTAATGGTTACTGTCACAGGCAAAACAGACTTGACTCGGGAAAATTAATTTCTTGCCATTTAATATAAATGTCTAATTACTCTTTTGGGTATTAGGAAACAAAAACAACAACAAAAAAAGAAGCAAACATTAATACATTCAGGGAAAACACACCCCTCCTCCTTCCCCAGGCTTGACTCCACTCCTTCACTCCACGTCCCTCTCCCCAGTACATACAAGAATATGGATAATACACTAAATGATCATTTAACAGAGTATTATAGGCCATGAAAGGTTATATTGTGCCTTGGCAACTCCTGTTTGCCGGTAATGAATTTACACTTACTCAGTTACCTTACGTATCATGGAGGGGTGAGGGAGTAAATAACATCAAAGGTACCATTTCAAAAACAATTTAAAAGTAAAGAAAGAAAGGTCTTTATAATCTTGTCATGTCAGAGAAAGATGTGTCTGGAAGGTGTTTGATGGCTTCTTCCATTTTACATTTCTTTCTTTGAATAGATTTTTCATACAAATTCAATAAATTACCTTCACATCACAGCACCATAAAAGAAGATATGGGGGAAACAAAAATGTTTGAATGTAGATAAGTAAATCAACATATAAAAGGAGACATATATGCTAAATTTCAAGGGAAGAGAAAGAGAAAAGCAGTAAGAGCAAGGAGGAGCAGGAAAATGCATGAAGGAAAAAAAAAAGAAAGGACAGAATACTAAAAAAAAAGATGTTGTCTGGGACTTAGTTGAATACGCATCAAAGAAAGCATGAATACTTCTGCTAGTTAGTTATTGTTTCCTACTAAAGTTTGTGGAAATACATTTAAAACAAACAACTACTTAAATGACTTAATGAATAAGATTTCTCATTTAAGGTGTCTTCAGCACACCAGTTCAACACTGAAATGGATTTAGTTGAAACATGTGCCTAAAATAAAGGGGCAGTTGCTGGAAAAGGCGTAGAAGAGGAAAAAACCAAAATATATAGTTTGGTGAGGAAAATGGAGACGGACATGTGGATAGACATATGGCCTGATTTTAAATTGTATGTCAGGGGTGCACCTGATTTCAGTCTCAGGGTCACTGAACCAAGCAACGTGAACAAGCTGGCTACACATTGGGGCATCCTGCCTTTTTGTCTCAGGATGCAATTATTCACGTGCTTTACCCCCAGTCGTGAAGGCCCTCTTAACATTTTTGCCTCAACAATACTCTGGCACAAATTTCCAGTCTGCCCTCAGCAAGATGGCTAACTGACAGGTTTCACTGAGTCTGTGCTAAACTGAGCAGCGTGATGGCTACTGATGCTGTTGATAAGTCTTGTCGACTAGCAACAGGAAGCAGAAGTCACCCTCCTCAAAGTTTGTGCTGATGCCACGCATGCTAGAGAGTGGTGGGCAGGGCAACTCAGTGGCTCCTACTCTTCTCTTAGCACTCGTATGGAGTGTGGGGAGAAAATGTATAGGTGTTATCCTTACTATGAGGCTGCCTTCTCTTTTGCTAAGCTCATGATAGTTGGACTAGAGGATCTAATCCTGCTCTCTGCACCTTCCACAGGGTGGTGGTTCATCACTGGTGAGTTCACACTACCTCTCAGAACTAGGGATAGCATCTTTTTTTTTTCGCCCTCTCAATGTAGCTTCCCCAACTACCTGGAAGCAAAAATAGCTTTCATATTCTAAGCCATTGCCTGCTCCCAGGGCCTGTTATCCTGCAAAAAAGATCAGATGGTATTAGGCCGTTTATGACTAGTTCAAGAGCTAAGCCTGGACCTATCCAACTGTGTAGGTTCTTTCATGGGCACCCACATCTGTTATATCACATGTGTGCCTGGCATCTGCTTTTTGAGAAATCGAAACCTCTTTATGCTCTGTCCAGAACTCTCCTTTCACCTTCACACTGCACAAAACCATTATTGCCCCTGAGGCTTTGGGTCCTACGTTCATACTTGGCTAAAACCAGACTCCATATTTTCTTTAACCAGTTTATGAGCTCCTGCATATTGGTTATGATTTGTGAATACTTACATTAGATATTTCACTGAAAAAATAACAGGCTTTAAAAGATCAGTAGAATATCACCACAATATCACCAATATATAGGGCTAATTCAAGGCTTCTAGCGTTCTCAGAGACCCCAGGCAGAGCTGAGGAGGGCTCTCTGCACTCCTTTCCCTGTCAGGAGCTCTGATCACACAAGTACTCCGAGTTTGGCATCTCGTGCTCCGAATATAAGAGCTGCAGCAGGGCCTATTCAGTGCCACATAGATAAAATGCTGCCTTAGCAGGCTCAGTCTCTTCTCTGTTCTCTACCTTGACAGTGTCCATATCTCCTTTCTTGTCTCCCTCCCAAGGCAATAAATGCATAACCATACTTGCCAGCAGGCAGATTCTGTCCAACGTAGGGTCTTACCCAAGAAGGCCTGTCAAGGATGCTTGGTAAAGCATTCAGGTTCTGCAGACTGAAGTTTTTCTTATCTTTATTTTTCAGCTTCCTTGGGTTTCAGCCATTAGATTCGAACCTAATATTAAATAGATAATTACTTTAATAAATTTTCCTCATACTTTAGATACGAGTACTCCTTTAATGGGAATACAAGATGTATAGAAGTATTTACATATAGATTTTTCACCAGAAAAAAATCATATTTTTACTTCAAAATCAACCAAAAAAAATCAATTTGGATAAGACTCTAGTTACAAAAAAACACTTAAAAATTTAAGCACTTTAGAAATGTCAAAGCATCCTCTTTCATCATTTTGTATTTGAACTCCTGAATTGATAATCTTTTAAAAAGCTGTAGTTCACATTTCAACAGCTTTTTCTTTCCTCTTCATTTTGTCAAAAGGAACAGAAAAAATTGTGGTATTATCAATTCTCAAACAGCTGAAAATCGTCTTTCTACCAGATTCTAAACCCAGTAATGTTATTTTTGCATAGGTAATGCAGTAACATTGAAGGTATTCTTCAAGCATGAATTCTCTCCTCCTTCCTTCTGCAGATTTTATTCTTATTTGTAAACAAATATACAAACACAGCTACTTACCAACCGATTATTCCTACGCGTGAGCACTCCGGCCCTGTAGTCACAATGGACTCTTTGGAGAAGCTGGAAGGAGGCTCACTGTTGTCCCTGTCCTCCTACTCAGAGACAGTGCAGAAACATCATAAAGACAAATGTATGGCCATATTGGATGATGTATTAAAGTTGACCTTTAAAATAACAGTTGGCCTTTAAAGTTGTCCTTTAAAATAATAAAGGTCCTCAGGTGGATGTAAACAACAATATCCTCCACAAAGGTCTGGAAAAAGTGGGAACACAAAGTCAAAATTTAAAGAGAGATGAAAAAGAAGAAGGAACACCTCAGAATATTTGAAAGTTGATCTACTAATGCTTATTACTGAAAATAAAATGGACACCTAGAAGTATTAATAGACCAACCTAGAAGTATTAATAGGAGATTAGTACTATAAATTAGCTGTTATAAATAAAAAAAATGACTGAATCATTCTAACTAGAATATTTATACAGAAACTTAGAATTTATTTTGAAAGGATAGTGAGGCTGTGAAGGAAAAGTTATCTTGTAGATAATGCCTCCGCTTGGTCGAACTATCAATGTTGTTTCTGGGTTATGACTGAGAGAAAAAAAATGTACCTGTTATTATTGTGGTGACCTGTGATATACTGTAAATCAAGAAAGTTCAGGCATACGAGGCTGTTAATAAGTATGTGATTCATATAGAGAAAAGGACTTGATGATAATGGAGGATTTTAACAGTTTTAACATCTATTAGGAAAAGCAGACTGCAGAATGGTCTATAGAGCAATTTATCATAATTAATTATTCACCATTTTTGACTAGATAATCAAAAGCCAAACAAAAACTTCTAGCAATATCTGCTTAAAGGCGAAATAATAAAATCCAAGGCTTGCAATGATATGCAACAATCAGGGATCAAGAACAACCAAACACGATGAAAGCACTGAAAGTACAAGAAAGACCAAGGAAAAGGTACATACATCCATCATTGCAATGGAAAATAACAGATAACCCAAAAAAGCCAGTGTTGATGTCTTCTGAATCAGTCTTCACTAAAAAGGTCAACTACTGACGTACAGCTAACAGAGTTACTGTCAGTGACAGCACTGAGTGAGAAAAGGAAAGGTTAGATAGTATGCAGGCAAGTCAGATGTGCCACACATATAGCTGGACCTAGAAGTCACAGAAGTGGCTGATGAAATCTTAAAGCCACTGAGGACAATGCAGAAAGACATGAAAAGATAAGGAACGGGAACACATAATGCAAGCTTTTAATTAGCTGAAAAGAGAGGAATCATCTTTTGGGGAATAATTTAAATTCCCAGAAACATTTTGGTAAAAACAATAGGATTTTTGTTTGTATGCATAGAAGAAAATAGTTAGCACAGATTAGTGAGAAATGTATCTGGTTAGACCACTGTAAGTGAATTACTACCAAGTAGATGCTAAATTCATTGGTAAAGTATATTCAGAGAACAGTCATGGGTAGTTCACTATAAAAATGGAGGATGCTATCAAATAGGGCTCTAATGTGGTTTGTCCTAGATGCATTGCCACTTCACTTTTTCCCCCTTAATGATCTAGAAGATGGTTTAGCTATTTTCTACACTTTCAGAAGATAACAAACTGGGAAAGATTTTTTTTATGTTAGAAGACAGGACTGGAGTTCAAAACGACCTCGGTTAATTGGAAAAAAAATGGACTGAATACATGAGGAGAACAAGTAGTTAAATAGGATTTACATAGAGAAGACTTGGAGACTCCTACTCGATTACAAATTGAACAAACACACAAAGTGTTATGTGGTTGTAGAACTACATACCTACCCTGATATGTAAACTCAGCAAGTCATAGTCACATCCAAAACCGTTAAGGCCTTGCCTGGACTTTCATGTCAAGAAAGACCCATTTGCCGAGAATCTATAGAACGATAATGAGGATCTACCAACATCTATAGATATCTACATTAGAGAGCATCAGTTTGAATAGCTTCAGTCATATCATATCATATCATAGCACTGCACTGCACTGCACTGCACTATCAAATATTAGTACCCGTCTCTAGCCAAAATCAGTACGTCATGGTGTAGAAAGAATGGAATACACTGTATATTTTTCTGAGTAGGAAATGATGTCAATAGGAAACAAACTTGCTTAGTAACATTGATAGTAGCACTTGCATTCTCACAGGTCTAATCAATGTTTATAAAATAATCAGCTGCTTGTTTTTCTTTTTTCTTTTTTAAGCTTTGACAGTTAATCTCTGAGTATTCATTAATAAAGAGAGAACAATAAAAAGGAAAAAAAGGAAAATAGAACAAAAACCCCAACAACGACTATTTCCTCAGAAAGACTGAAGTCAACATAAAAATAAGACTTTATGTACTTAGCCCTGAAAGAGACGGTGTGCCTCCAGTTTCTATTTCAATTACTTAGCCTGACTGCCTCTCTCAAATGCAGCTTTGCTAAAACATCCTGGAGTTACCTGCTCAGTTGCTAAACTGTCGTGTCCCTCTCTTCATCATATTGTTGTTAATGGAAAAACAAAAAGGCCCATCAGAGTTAATTACTCTTACATTTTTATATCTCATGTTTGATTATTTTGATAATTATGAGGGTCTCAGAGCTTTCGCTTGTGGCTGAGTATTTGGAAGATTTTCTTCCATTTGGATCTTTTCATGTCTAATATGGTGAAAGCTCACATGGGACCCTTGCTGGGTCTTTTCCTCCTACACGTCCATTTACTTCATCATACTTCCAAGACTGTAATTATCTTTGAGACATCTATTCTTTTATTAAATCCAGTTCAGGTTGGTCTGATGGAGACAGGCGGTTACACTCATAGAAAGCAAGACTGTGTAAAGCTTGCTTCCATAGAAAAGTATGCTAAGACTGTGTATTTTATATATGTGTGTGTGTGTGTGTGTACAAAGAAAAAAATGTATAGGGTTTTGCAAAGTTATTTTATTTTACAGTAATCAATTACCAGGAATTTGGGTAAGTTTTCTATTACCATAATGACGCAGGAAAGTAAAGATAAAGTTAAATGTATTTTAATTGTTTTATCATACTTTCAAAGGAGACCAGTCAAGTCCATCTTATGACCTATATAAAAGATTTGTTTCCATAGCATTTTAAAAGAGATTTAGTATAGAAACACTAATTCCATAAGAATGCAATTCTTCTCCTTGTACAGGTACAGCTCAAGATGTCCGTATCACTTACGTACTGCTTAAACTTTATGCTAAGTAGTTGTTGTGGTTTAACCCCCATCCAGCAACTAGGCACCACACAGTTGCTCGCTCACTCACTCCCTGGTGGGATTGGGGAGACAATTGGAAGAGTAAAAGTAAGAAAACTCGTGGGTTGAGACAAAGACAGTTTAACAGGTAAAGCAAAAGCCGTGCGCACAAGCAAAGCAAAACAAGGAATTCATTCACTGCTTCCCATGGGCAGGCAGGCGTTCAGCCATCTCCAGGACAACAGGGCTCCATCACACGTAACGGTGACTTGGGAAGACAAACGCCATCACTCTCAACATCCCCCCTTCCTTCTTCCCCCAGCTTTATATGTTGAGCATGACGTCATACAGCGTGGAGTATCCCTTTGGTGAGTTGGGGTCAGCTGTCCCAGCTGCGTCCCCTCCCAACTTCTTCTGTCCCCCCAGCCTTCTCACTGGTGGGGTGGGGTGAGAAGCAGAAAAGGCCTTGGCTCTGTGTGAGCCCTGCTCAGCAGTAATGAAAACCTCCCTGTATCATCAACACTGTTTTGGTCACCAATCCAAACCGTAGCCCTATACTAGCTACTATGAAGAAAATGAACTCTATCCCAGACAAAGCCAGCACAGTAGTGCATAAGTCTTGTACTGATACTCTGCACAGGAATGAATTTCTCTCTAGATGTCCAAAAGGAAATAATTTTAAATTTACTTGCATTTCTAATCATAGTTCCTTTAAATACTAATAATAATAATAAAAAAAATCTTCTTGACTTGGAACATGTTGGACAGGGGAGATGAAGGGAGATGAAAACTAAAATCATAGAAAAATTAATACAGATGTGAAAGAAGTCCTATTTCTATGCAAGTCAATTCATATTTTGAGATTGTTCTCAATAACCCAGGATGAGACTCCTAAAATCTTGAGAAGATGCTAAAACTATTTTAGATGCCAGCTAAGATGAAAATACTCTTGTTCAAAGAGAAAGACCAAAAAAAAGAAAAAGGATTAGCATACTTTCACCTCTGTGTGAATAAAGCATATCTTTCATTGTCTTTCTTTTTGAGGGACTGGAAGATGGTATTTGAACACTATGTCTCTAAATTCTCTAGGTCATTCTTGGATTTTACGTTAGACTTCAGTGAATAAATATTTATTACAAAAAAACTACAGGTTTTTATCTGTTCACATTTTTCATGAGGAAAAACCCAGGATGTTTCATTCCAAAGCCAAGTCGGGATCTACATAAACAAGAATTAAAATATGAACTAAAGAATATGTTGTTTTGTCATGAGTAATTTCATTACAAATAAAAGGGATATCAGAAAAAAAAAGTCCAGGAAGCTGTTGCTTATAGAAAGCTTTTTAAAAAGAATTGTTTAGAAGATAATTATTCCATTTGTAAGAAAGGAATAGCAAAAATCCGATTGTTTTTCATGGAGTTACAATTTCATCCAAGATTGTTCAAAGTGTTGGTAGCAAGTTAGATCTCATCTAAGTTGTACGATACAAAATGTAAGAGAGAAAAACTTTATTTGCCGGTTTGCCAGTGGCTCCTAATATACATAAGATCTATTATTTCAAGCAGAGCAATGTGTAAATGTAATACTGCCTTCAAAACCTGAGTGAGCTCTGTCAGAATTAGCTTATCTGTCTCTGTGCAGCATTGCATTGTACTTTAGAGACATTTGCAGAGGACACTGTATCAAAAGCTCATTTTAAGAAAATGTTAAATGTTAACATGGGATAAGGACATGCATGTGCCCTACATTGCAGGTGTGTACGCCAACATCATACATTACCCTCTCTGTTCAAGTGCTCCCTGTGAGTCTGAGGTCAGAGATGTGGAAAACATGGATCGGATGAATCCTTTGGGGAAGCCTGATAAGAAGTTCACAAATCCATCTCCTTGGTATATTGAGGCTTGTGTGTCGCATGAGTGGTTTACATGGTTTACAAAGCTGTAGTGGCCAGGTGAAGGCACCAGAAAGGAATGAGGTGCCCATTAGCCACCCCTGCCTAATTCAGGGGTCCAGAGCACAAAGTCTGGATATCTTTAATCTGTGTCTCCCACTTGCTTTCTACAAAGGAAGAGAATTTCAAGAATAGCCTTGGTAACCTTAATCACAGCTTTGCCCTTGGTGAACTTACCCACACCATACCGGTAAGACATTTCTGGTGAAAATCAAGAGGTATGAGGTTACATTATGCAATAGTCACCCTCCTGAACATGGATTTATGTTCCCAAAGTTTGACATATACATGACAACATATGGGCATCAGCCAACAACACAAGATCTCTATTTTATCCCTTCACATCCAAAAATTTTGTAGCCACTGTTGGTTGTGCAGCATTACAAAGGCAGTGCCGAGCCATCGGTCCACATTTGTTTATCAGGCCTAGACCTTCCAGTTGAGCTGGAGCTAAGCAGTTGCAGTGACAAAGATTACAAAAAAGGTGTGAAAGAAAACATGGGCTGAGAGGGCCAGAGCAGCCTTTGGGCTGTCCTCACACAGAGGCTGCTGCAGCTGCAGGATTAAGCCCACCATTTTCCCAGTGTCTTTGTTTACACCAATGACCAATTCAGAGGCAGTTTAGGCAGCAGGTGTCATAGCATCACTTGGCAATAAGCAGGAACAGAGTAAGGAGGAAATGAGGGAAAAGCATGAGCAGGAACTGAAACCAGGCTTGTGAGTCCTTGTGGCAGTGCTAAAGTCATTGGCATTAGGTAGGTGCTAAAAGGTCGATCTGACATTTCTGTAGATGGCCTTCACAGGACCCACAGTCATGAAAACAGAGGTCTGTGGGAGAACTTTCCTTCAGACACTTTGAACCTCAAGTTTCAAAGAGTATTCCATGCATGGGAGCAGACTGAATCTAGTCAGACATAAATCCCCGATAATGCTCACAGGTTACATTTAGTCAACGTAGCACCAGCTGCTTCAGTTTGGTGATCCACTCCTACTGCGCCACACTATGAAACGATGTGGGCATAGCCACAATATCCACCTAGCTCTCCAACCTTGCTCTGGCAGCTGCCGCTAGCAGCTGTTTAGGAAAGAGCTCCATTATAGAGTAGCCCTTTAGAATACCCTTCCAGCTTCCGTCAGTCACTCAATTAACTGGCATTTAGATGATTGCTTTTAACAGCTACGCTTGTGTCTTCCATGAATTTTCCTTTTTGAAGCCAGTTATAATTTTGCCCTGCACAACGTCCAGTGGCGATATAATCTGACTTTATGAAATGACCTCTTCTGATCATTTTGAATAAAATATTTGTTATTTTCAATAATAATTCAACAGTTCAGTACAAAAAATAGAAACAATTTCAATTTGAATTATAGATATTACTAGTTATTTGTATATTATGTTTACATTTAATTTTTCCTGTGTTCTATATTATGCATAAAATAGCTGCTTTTTAATAAAGGGGCTTAGTTGGATATTAAAACTGTTATGTACCAGAAACTTGTAACAAATTTTGCAGTTATTTTTCTCTGGGCAAACAATAAAATACACTGACCTACATTTAGACTGTATTTTTTTTTGTAGGCTCAAAACTGCTGACTTATTGAAAAGCTTTGTGCTACCTCAGTGGAACAGTCTTAACTTTTATTGATGTACAGCCAGCAAATGAAACAGCAATTACCATCTGCATATGTTGGTACAGTGACAATCATGGCTTTGTAAAGTAGCAAGTGGAGATTTTAATTGACCATTTACCAAAAAAATAAAATAATAATGACAAAGAAGAGGGAGAAAAGACTCTCTGTTTTGCAGCGAGCTGTGAAGATTAATTACATCTTTTCCTTTCTTCTCATTTTGGATTGGTACTAGAAAAATATTAGAACTACTAATAAAATGAATGCCTACTATGTTTTTACATATTAATATAGACAGCATGAGTTCCAAAAGATCTGTTTACCTCAGTTTTCCACAAAGTTCCTCATTTAAGCTTTAGTAGTTTTCCCTGCTGTCATAAGAAAAAAGAACAGAGGTGCAATCTGACTTCAGGTGAAAGGATTAACAAATGTTAAATGAAAATGTCTGATGAACTCATGAGAACTCTCAATATGAAATATTCAACTTTAGTAAATAAATTGTGTCCCATCCTGAGAAAAGTGCATGCTCGAATTAGCCTTGTCTCTTTGCTCAATAGGGAGGGTATTATATCCTGACGAGAGATCTCCGAAGGTTTTACTTTTAATGGATTCTAATGGATTCAAGCTTCTTCATAAGGAAAATTTCACAGGCTTGATTTATTCAAAATTAATTGGAGGGAAGAAAGAAGAGGCAGGGGTTAGAATACAGAGGGAAGAAGAAGCAGTTGGGAAGTGTTGAAATAAAAAGGCGTGCTGATAACAGAAGGAAAAGAAAAAGCAGTTACTGGAGCCTTCAAAGCTAACAAAGTACTCACCCATTCATGCTGATCATTCTAACTGAGGAAGTCAGGAAGAATTAGCAAAATAAACACCTCAAAACACACTTGAAGTGATTCTTTCTCCTATTTATTAATTTTTCAGAGAGAAAATAAATACCCTATACCTCACAGCAAAAGAAAATTATTCTCTTTCCCTTCTGTTTCTGATAAAACCTAGTAGTTGCACAAGTGGCTTAACCAGAGACGATTCTTATCTGGTCTGCCTTTTCATGGATTCATTGCATCCTCCTTTCTCCTTTACACTGGTACAAGCAACAACATAAGCTTTAAACAATTGCGTTAGCTGACACTGCTAGTTAAAAATGGGTAATCAGTTAAGACTCATGGAATATAGAAGTTGAAGGGCTTGGATAATATCAAGGGCATCTCAGGCAAATCTTATCTACCCAGTTTGCCTTCCCTAAGAACAGGGTTCCTTTCTCTTAAATATGGGCTATAATAACACACTAGGAGATGTTCTTAAATGGGCAATGGTTTAAATAAATCACATGAAAAGTCCTTTGTTATGAGCTGTATTAGGGTACGCACGGGTTGAGTGGTTGGCAGGGTCAAATAAAACTCCATTAGCACCTCACTGTGAATGCACAGGCAACCTTCTAGTTCTGCATCTGGCCGGTAGTGCCCACTCTAGTCTGATTAATACCATGCCCAAATGATCTCTGCTGTAGCGTTCAGAAAGTTCTTCCCAAAACGAATGGGCTGCAGTTTTCATCAAAAGGATCTGCTTCGGGTAGTTCTATGTTAGCTGTTGTCCAAATAGTGTATGAGCTTTTCTGCCTTTTTCTTACTTTATCAAAATAATACTGAGGGCGGATATTTCAGTACTTTGTGCCTGCCCAGTTCTGGCAATCAGTAGCATGCAGTAAAACACTTTCCCCAACCCCCAAATCCTGTTCACAGTTCTTTAGCTGTTTTTTGACCTAGAATTATCTTGCAGTACGATCACAGAGACTCATTCTCTTTTTCTCTCCTCTTTTATTATTTGCTCAATTGTGCTGCAAGAACAAAAGAGGAAATAGAATGTGACATATTTCTGATGTGATGAAAGTTTATTCCAGCAAAAACCGTCTTCTAAAATACCGATTTTCACTTAGTGCTGTTTTCTCAGAACACTTTTCAAAGAACTTTGGAAGAGTTGTCTGAGAATTGAAAGACTTCATTGCCCATTTGAGCCACCAGTTTAACAAGCTCTAGAAATAATGCCAGTTTCTGAGATAGGGCTTTTTATCTTAGTGTAGCTACCAAATGCAATACCTAATGTGCTCGTGCTTTTAGTTTGAGCATAACAGACTCATTCAGTGCCCTGGTTACCACTAGCTATTGTACGCTATAGCATGCGTTCATTTTTTTTTATTATTTACATATTTTAAACTCAGAGCTGAAGAGCTTAGTAGCATGGAGGCATGCTGTAGCAATACCGGTGCTTCAGTGTTTTAAAAGCTTTCAATATGGTTACACAAAGAGCTATTGGCAAGGGTGCTTATGACCGGTATTCCATGGAAAATACCCATAGAGTTGGACCTTAAAATTCTGGTTTCAATTCCGATTGATTAATTGTCACAAGAACAGGAGGCATGGATCTTTCCTAATGCTTTCAGAGTGACTCGGTGCTGTTATTATTTGCCAAAATAATTGCCCAGCTCCGAATTCGGATTATTTAACAGCAGACTTTTTTTCTACGGCATCCTCCATATTTCATATTGGTCTGTGAATGTTTTAATGTGAGTGCTTTTTTTGAATTTTCAGGTCTTAACCTACTGGCTACACACAGCTCTTTATTTCTAGTCAAACTTATAAAATATCATGCGGTATCTGATGTGTGAGGTATCTGATGTGTGAGATATCTGATGAAGATAGTGTATGACTCAAAAAACTGTATTATAATAAAAAGTCCTTTAGCTGCAGGCTGCCTGGTCAATTTACACCAACCAAGTACTATTTCCTGCTAATGGCTAAGCAGAAAATAGGCATGAAAGCAACTAGAGGGTTCAGTCAAAAACTCTTGGCACATCATCAGTTTAAAAGTACAATATAGACACAATACTGAGGCTAAAGACTGAATTAATTTTGCACTTCATAAGGAAAATTCTTCTGTTGTTAAGTTAAAAATCAATTATATAAGATTTTGAAGATGCCAAATTGTCTCTCTTCTATGTTTATTTAGCTATCCAACTAGTAAATCACAAGCGACTAAACTGTTGTGTGACTTCTACGCTAGAGAATAAGAGGAAAAAAGTGAGAGCCTCATTCATGTTATTATTCAGTTATAAGAGCCCACATCTGGGGATGAAGATGCTGGCAAGTACTGTACAGTTATCTGCTCTCTATAGCAGTGAGATAAGGAAGGGCCAAAAAATGAATCAAGGAGGCTCCTCCAAGCTAGCGACTCCAAGCCAGCTGGCATAATAAGTGTTTGGCTAAGATCTTGGGTGAATAGTGTTTCAGACTATGAACATATCTGAGATTTGAAGATGAACAACAGACCAGCTGGAGTTATTTTTTTTTTTTATATATATATATATAAAACTACATAAGATACGTTTCTAAATTACGCTGTTTAAATAGTACATACCATAGCTTAAATATAAAATTTAATTCTTCACCCAGAGAATTACAGCCAGAGAGGCTTGAGGCCTGCAAGTCAGAGATCAGTTTGTAAAATCAGGCTTAAAGTAATGGGGACTTTCCAATTAGATCTTCTGTTCTTTTTTATTTCCTTAGGGAAAAATCCCTTTTAATGAAAAGTATCACATCCCACCTTCCAACACCAGCACATTCATCCAATATTCTAGAAATAAATTTCACTGTGGATAGAATTTTTAGACTATGACAACCTGATGAAAGCAAGTGCATCAGGGCTTCGGAGTGCAAACATGATACTTCATGTAGTATGACTGGCAGTTTGAAAAAGAAATCTGATGTTACAAGACACCATTCTGAAATTGAGCATAACAAATCAAATGTGCATTTCAGTGGAAAGTATGGAGAAATGATAAGCAGGTCTCAGTCTGAAAGTAAGTTTTAGATATGGTAAAATAAAAGTTTTTGTATGCAAATCAGGAAGAAGGTAGAGATGGAAAAAATCCGTAGGAAGTTTCACTTCTTTTAGATGGCCCACAATAGAAACAAAACCAAAAAAACACCCAAAACATCCCCCCCCCCCGCCCCCAAACCCCCAAACAAATGCCCAAACCCAAAAACCAGCAAATGCAAAGTAAACATTCAGTGTCATTGTGCCCTCTTTATCACTTCTATTTTGTTGTAGCATTACTGATTTTAACAGAGTTGCTTCTGATTTACATTACACTGAGAACATCAGGTCAAACTAACTGCTAGATCTTATCTTCTTTTCCTGGTACACAAATGTTTAATTTACACTGTTGTACACATGAGGCTGTGGCTTCTGGAAAATACAAATACAACATTTTCAAGGTGAATTAGAGCACACAAATAGCTGCACTGGGTCAGGCTGAAGGTCCGGCCAGCCCTGTATCCTGCCTCTGGCAGAGTCAGGAATTAGAAGGGTACCAGAGTATAGGGAATATACAACAACATTCTTCTGCTTATCCTTCTGCGTTTCTAGCAGTTTCAGCATGGGCACTTCGTGTACAAGGGGTTATACCCACACGTCTGTGTATAACAGTCTTTCATGAACTTTTCTTCTAGAATTTCTCTCACTTCTTCAATAAACAGTTTACATGTCCAGAATCCACAACACACTGTGCCAGCAAGTCCCACATTTACAATGAAGTGGTGTGAAAGTACTGTGTTAGAAAGTACTACCTTCTGCTTAACTTAAAACTTCAACTGGGTAATTTATTGTAAACATTTTTCATTGCACATTTTGTATCCAATAGATATCAATATTGTGTAAACTGGACAGCTACATGATTACAAATATTTTGTGACAAATCAGTCCATGATATATAATGAATGTCAAGATGTTGAATTTGTCTCAAACACTTCTAGGTTGCCCATACTCCATGAACAGCAAATCATGTTAGCTGACTACTTTTATACTGGTATATGGCATTGCTTTACCCATAACACTCATATAAATATTTTTTTAATAGTTTGTGCATATTACATACAAATGTATTATATTTGAGAGAACTTAGAAGTTACTAACACAAAGAGAAGACTAAGCTATGCATTGGCTTATTTCTGATTTTATAATAATAAAAAAGAAAATTAAATGAGAAAAGTGTGTCCCCACTGCTAATGAATATTAATGGCCTAATAAAATGTAGTTAATACAAAAAGTCCACAAAAAATTAATTTGTGTAAGTTATTGGCTATGTGAAGATAGGTAATAATGAGAAAAGCGTAGGAAGTGTCACAGACTTTTGGGGGGAACTTGTATTCGGCTTTAATCTTTTTCTGTTTGTATTTTTCTCATGTGACACTGTTTGTATTGAATGACTAAAATGAGTAATATGAAATATCTGATGTATTATAGCTCAGAAATATTAGGGAAAATAAAACAGAGAAAGAAAAAGTACCTTTTGAGTTAACAGCCTGTCAAACTTCTATTTTAACTTTTGAGTATGGTTATTATCCAATATTTTAGGTAGATCATACATCTTAAGGAGAGTACGTATTACCTATGGATGAACACGTACAAACAACAACTATCCTGAAGTACAGTATGCACAGTATAACACATGTACAGAAAACAGCAAGACCTCATCAACAGTTTCAAGGGATAAAAAAGTTTATAACAAATCAATCCAAAGGTCCAGGCAACCCAATATACTGTCTCAACATTGGCCAGTAAGAGATGACTAAAAACCATAGTGGGGCAGGCACGTGGTCATACCACTAAGCTACCTGGGGGCTGGAACACTTGCCTTGTGAGGAGAGGCTGGGGGACCAGGGCTTTTTCAGCCTGGAGAAGAGACAGCTTTGGGGGGGACCTAACAGCTGCTTGACTGTACTTACAGGAAGGTCAACAAGATGATGGGGTGGTGCATGGCAGGAGGACAGGAGGCAATACGGTGAAAGAGGAGAGGTTCAGACAGGATACAGGAAAACCTTTTTAATGACGGGGACTGTCAAGCAGCGAAGCATGTTGCCCAGTAAGTCTGTGCAGGCTCTGTCCTTGGAATTTTCAATTTGAAATTAATTCCCACCGCAAGAGGGGACAAAGATATATTTTATTTCTTAGCCATTATTTTGGTGACGTGTTCTAGACATCTGTGAATCTTCAAACTTTTTCTCTTTTTTTTTTTTTTTTTTTTCCCTTTGGATGGGAATAACTCCTTGAACTGGGGCTCAGTTCAACTGAAACTGGAGTTTTAGATGGGCCTGAGAATCTCTGGAAACTGCTGAGAGGCTCCAAACTGTTAAAATTATCTCATATTCTATATTCTCCCTCAGAAGTCAAAAAAGGCATCTCTGAATATGCCTACAGAGGAATATGCTATTGTTCCAGTTGCATGAAGTGTAGCCAATAAATGACCAATGAAGATGACACTCAGCCCCCTCCAGCAAAATTAATGTATACATATTTGACTGCTTTCTCATCCCTAATCTCAACAGTCCTGTCCCTTGGAAATCAAAGAGCAAATCCACACTTTTCCTCCCACAAAGCGTTATGCATAGACTGAAAAAAGGAGGAAAAATAACCAAGAACATGCAATGTCTGGAGGACACCTTTCTACTGTTTTACAGCAACAATCTGAATGCATGTAGCGAGGGAAAGGCACGCCACCAAAGAAAGTGGGAGTAAGGGGGAGAAGAGCACCTCTACTTTTGACCTCCAGCTTCATTGTTCTTGAACGACATCTGCAAGCCATCATAGATTCGTGACAATATACTCCTTCAGTGATACCTGATGGACTCACCTACCCTTTAAAGAAGATCTCTGAGACTGGAGGGGACTGAAAACAAGCATATTGGTGCTATAGAGTTCTCATGCTGTATAGAGGATTTCTGTGCACAACCTAGCCTGGCTTCCATGCCCGACACTTGCATTACCTCTAGGAAAAACTGGGGAACACAGACCTCCATGACACTATGAAAATCTCTCTCCATCATCTGCTCTATATACATGTACATCTCAGCTGCACAACGCTCTTTCTTTGTGTGCAATGTTATCATATAAGTATTTCCACACCTTCTCCTAGCTCCCTGCACCTAGCATAGAACTCACACATTGCTCCAACTTGCTCTGTAAAAACTTTTAAATCTTTCTCTCAGTAAAATTTTGGGAGTGGATCTGCTGGAGCTGCCCAGTCTGCTGGAGACAGGTTGTTGTTCTTTCCCCATGCCAGGCTATGACAAAGGGCTTTGACATCTCAGCAAGGAGTTCATCCTTGTCTCACAGTGAAAGCCTGATACGAAAGATTCATGCACTCTCACTCACCAGCAGTAAGTGGTGATGGTCTCCTTTTCCATTTTATGATGTCTTACCTTTCATAGGCATATTCTGTCAGTTTAACAGTTGTGAAAGATTTATCTAAATTTGTTGGCTAGTGATAGAAGTGTGCATTAAATGTGCTAGGATTGTCATATGCCTGAAACAGGAGTTTCTTCATTCCTCCCCCTCCTTCTCTTGTTCTCTCTCACACACATACATTAATCCTTCAAATAGATAATAATAGTTTATTAAACAGATAATAACAATATACATATTTAGGAACTCTTGCTTATTGATCTGCTGACTGAACATGTGCACATAAATAAACTAATATACCTACAGTTTTATCAATTCAGTTCTTAAAAATATGTAAGGTAATGCTGTGGAAAAATGCATGAATGGCATGCCAAAAATCTGTGATGCAATTAAAATTTAATTACTGCAAATTAAATTGCTGTCTTCCTATGAAGACCTTTATCCAGTGCACACTACCACAGCAGAATGCGTTAGTGGTTTTGAATGTACAGGTTTAAAAACTTTTCAATGTTCTTAAAAATTTGTATTCTGCTTATTATTGCAGAAGATAATTTGAAGGCAATGGAGTACAGTGGTGACAGTGCTGGGCAGTGTTTTTAGGAGACTGTGAAAAGAAATGGTGCAAGAAAAGTTTCGTTGGATTCTCTTGTACTAGGCTGTCTTTTGTGCCTGCCAAGAGCAGCACTGCTTTAGAAAAGTAACATGTTTGTGTCTTTGCTGGGCCATGCAGAAATACAAAATGTGAATTGCTAGATTGAATTACAAAACCCCTTTCCATTCCCCCAGTATTTAGGGTTTTTTTCCTATGGACTATCTGTTCGGAGTTACACTAGTGACAAAACTAACTTTATAAAAATCTTTCATTTAGATGACTTTGATCAAGTTTCAATGCTTGGATATAATGGAATGAATGCAAACTGTTTTTTCATGAAATCATCAATAAAATTCTTCTCTGACTGTCAAATAAAAATATGGCAAGCCTTATGATATGAATGTGGAATGCTTTGTCATTTTAAAACAGTATTGTATGTGACAGCAGATATAAAAGACAGAACTTCCTTTGTTTCCACAGTATGTCTAAAAAAACTGCAGTACAGGAAAAGATTTTTGGCTAGAATGAAAGTGGTTCCAAAGAAGAGCTACACATTTGTTGGTGATTTCTGAAAAATGAATGGTTTCACAGTACCCTGACCTTTTAAATAACCCCAGCGTGGGTTGAGTTAACTGAAATGTTACACAGTATCATCGTTCCTTTCTACCATGTTTCATACTTTGATTTTGCTATAGCGAAACATTTTTAATATCGTTAAATAATTCCAAGATGAGCCTTTAGTATTTTACAGTGTTGTGTTTTATCAAAGGATTTTAACACAAACTTTACGCTGAAAGGATATGGACAATTAGAATTCTTGAACACTACCATATCAGTAGAATGATTCTGCTTTAATTTCCCTCATTTACATTTTTAACATGAGGGATTTAAGACACTCAGTGTAAACAAGTTTGTTTATACAGTATTTTAAAATGCTTCTAATTTTAAATAAATGTGTGTATTTTCACCTATAAGGATAATCACTCCTACAAACTAATCACCAGCAAGGCTGATCACAAACTTGCAATTAAAACTAGCCAGTCACAATCATGATTTTTAAAAGATTAGTATAAAGAAATTGCTCTTGGAAGTTTATAAATAGTCTTTTTCTGTGAAAAACACATTTTTGATTGGTGGTGCATTCACTATGCTCATGCTTGCACAGCATAGCAATGCACTTTATGACAGGATATCTTTGGTGATTGTGATATAGACAAACTACAAATGATCTCCGAGAAGCCAATTGTGGTTCTGATAAAAGTCTGATCATGGCAACAGTAAACTTAGGACGAGCTGAACACCTGACTATTTGCATCTTTTATAGCCCATACTTAGCTCCTAAGCAGCGTATCACTTGCGCATACAAGCAAAACATCAATAAATAAACTGTACAGTTGTTATGGGCAGACTGCTTTTCAGTAAGTCTTCTTAGTCTCTCTTGTTTCTCAGATCTTCTCAGGATCAGAGTTGAGGTTGTTAGGTTATCCTAGAACAAAACACGGAATTACATTTACTTGCTGAAACAGTTTATGAAGTATTCTGGCTCAGTCCTTAGCAACTGTGAGTGTTAGCACCTTCTGTAATGAGGGGAACATAGGAAAAAATCTGTCTATACGTGAAGTTTCAGTGGCTGGAAGAGGAACAAAGCAGATCTGATGGCAATGCTTTCTTTGAAACGAGGAATATTGATGCACTGATTGAAGACCACTGCAACATCTAGCACAAGAAACCATCAACTCTTGCTCTGTTTAGCTTAGGATAATTTGTTAAAACAAACGGAAAGTCTCTAAGAGATTTTCAGAACTTGATATTTACACATTTAAATTGTGTTAATTATAATCAAGTAGCATATTTATATGGTTAAATTGAACCATTTTCATTAAAAAAATTGCTAAGGGATCATATAAAGCACTTCTAAAATAGTGTGCATTTCTTCTTTAAACAATAGAAATGAAAATTATTCTGATTCCGATAAAAACATACAAAAGACTAAACATTGGTACAAATCTTCAGTGCTAATACTTATTTTATATAGTATAGGTCGACTATGTAAGAACATGAGAATTTCTTAACTTTATCATGGCTTCTGACTATGTGTTACTTACACTATTCCACATCCAATATTTAAAACAGAGGCTATTTTGTTTTATAGACTGTTTTGCACTTTTAATTCCTACTGTACTTTTCTTACCTTCCTTGACTTTCTTCAGATCCTTATTTTCCCAAGAAATGGGATGATTCACATTACCGACTGTTTGTGGCTGTAAAATATAACATTTAAGACTTGTTTTGAATAGTTCTATGACACAAAAAGGGCTCAGAACATACCAGGGGTTCGATTATGATATTTGACTTCATAAGGAACTACAAGTTCTCTTTGGATTTGCATATTCCTGTTAGCTGCAGGTCCACGCAACCAGTCTTAAACACATGATTCTTGCTTTTTCCATGCGTATGTCCAGCACAAACTTGAAAGTCTAATCTGGAAAGTAATGTCATCTCATGATTTTCAGTCTTGACAAATGTCTACCATGAATTTAAAAAGTGAAGATTGCCAATTGCTGTCTGCCTCTTCTCAATCTACATTTTACCATAGAAAATATAATCTTCTTGCTTTGTTTTAGCATAAAACTTCAATGATACTTCCAAAAACTATTGCTTTTAAGCAAAAATTTATTAAACCAACCTACCTCTTTCGATCAGCCAATCCAAATTTTAAGAATATTGTCCCAGCACATTTAAACTTAATAAAAATTGAAATGAGTATCAGACTAGCTTTATCTTTTTCACTCTGGTTCTCCAATTAAAAATATTTTGAGAATACTTCAGGTTTGGTTTATTCTCCCATGCATGTTTCTTGTTTATTCTGTTGCTGACATCAACCTGCTAGAGTTACTCAGTGGAATGAAGATAGTGCCAAAACACTTTGGTAACAATGAAAAGGTTTTTTTGAAAAATCCTGAATTTTGTATCTCTTATTTACCACTTATTTCAAAGTTTCTCTGAATGCATGTACTTTAATTTTGTTTCCTTTTGCATAAGTAAACCTTTAAAATGAAATAAAATAAATGTTATTACTGTGTCTGTTCAAGATAATGAATTATAAATACCAAGAACAAAACACATTTAAATGTTGAGATATTTCTGGCAATATGAATTGCACATGTTTAATATCACTATGTATTTCAAAATAGAACTGTATTTGTCCCCTATTTTCTTCAAACCAATATACAGGTAGATATCATAGAGTCTTACCTCACAAAGGGTGTTAAATGAGCACATATGTACTGTCTACTTATATAAAGATGTCTTTACATTTCTGTGTCAGTATCAAGAGGCACTTAAAGTATAATTTTATATGCCAAATTCTACAAACAGCCTAATGAAAGTCCACTAAGTCAAGGAAAAGTCCCCTATGGTCTGTTTGTGTGTTTCATGTCCATACATGATAAATTTCATTTTCAGACAATAATTGCAGAATCAATATATCCCTATTTCTTCTTTTTAATATATGCTTTTAAAGATAACAAGAGAAAAATAAATAAGAACTCCCAAAATGAAGGCCCTCAAGCCCACAAGGTCAACAATCTCGTACAGGTGCAATTGCTGTACGTGGGCAAATCACTACTTAGAGGTGCATTAAAATGAGAGGACAATTATGGATAAGAAACCCAGGCAGGAAAAAAAAAAAACAAGAAAAAAACCACAGAAAAAATAAAAAATCTTTCATTATAACTTAGTCAATATGTCTACCTTTTAATATCAATCCCAAGCTCAAATTGATTGCTCACAGCATAACCAATAGGTAAGTGCAGTCTGCAGTTGGTTTGCCTCTGATCCTTACGTGAGTGAGTAGCAAAAGCAAGTCCAGAGAGCAGTCTGGGGCCAAGGCTACTGCAAAGGAGACAGGACCAAAGAGACAACTGGAGACTGGGCCACCCACAGCATAGGTCCAAGGCCCACCCAGGAAGCAAGACGGGTGACAGGGATGAGGATAGGTGCACTCACGAGAAAGCTCTTGAAAGGGCCAAGTGCGCAAGCCGGAGCTGAAATGGAGCCTGGGTGAGGGCACCAGGTGAGGATGGTCAGGGCAGTTAAGGTCTGCTTGTGCCCTCAAGGCCCTGACGGCTGAAGACAGCCATATGTAAAGGAGACAGACAAATATTGGGAGTACACCCACATCATGACTTCACTTCGAACCTCTAATTAACATGGTTTAGATACATCTGTGCACTCGAAAAAAAGTAATAATCACTGGCCAAAGGGAATTTATATAGTCATGGTTGTGCGGAGCTAAATTGAACAATTTGTCATTTCCATTAATACTTCATGTCATGTTTTACCAAGGACTTTCTTAAAAATCAGGTTTTTTAACCTTTACATTGTCAATTGTACACGACGAGCAGAGGTGCTAAGTCAGTGATATACAGAATGAAATCTGGATGTGATTCAGATGTAAAAAAGAATCAAATGGTCTGGATGGGTTGATGTCCTTATTCCAGAAAAGGACTAATTTGTAGACAAAAGGCCTGTGAATTGAAGCTTTTTTCTTTTATAAACTTCAACTGGCATATTTTAAACTACTGTACTACTTAGGCCTCAGTGCAGCTGTGTCAACACAGACCATCTGAATACCTGATCCAACATATTAATCCTATTTCATAAACATTAACATTCATTTTAGAATACTGAATTTCTTAAATTGATGTTTAAAAAGAGAAAATGTGAAGCATCTGAGCTGTGCAATAATTAGTCTTAGCATAAAGAAAAAGTCTTATGAGTTTAACTATCCCTCCCCACATATTTCATTTATGAAACATTCACCTTTTTCTGCCGAACTCACTGCATGAAAATGCTTTAGAAGGTAGTCAAGAAAAGAAACTGTAGAAATGCAGTCTGTACATGAAGTGTATTACTTTTTCAACAATACAAGCTAGTAGAACTATGTGAATTGTTAAACAGATTTTTCCCAGCATTAGTATTCGTCCGTTTTCTGAGAGCAGGTTATACTCCAGTGGGAGATAATGGGGCTTTTTACTTTCATACACCATTAAATGTTAGAATGCAGTGGAATAATTTCAGCCGTTCAGAATACAGTAATGCTGTGGAATTGTTGACCTATAACTACGAACTGATTTCCTAGGAATAAGGTTCACTTTGCATTGTTTGAATAAAGGAATCTGACTTGAAAAACAGCAGCCTGTTCTTCCTGTTCATGTAAAGGAAACATTTGGATTCAATGGCTAGGGGTAAAGAGAGGAGGCAGAAGACCCAAATTACGTTTAACACTAGCTACTTAGCTTTGGAAGACAAGCTTGTTAACATGTAAATAAGAAGGCACTGTGGCTCAGTCATACTGCTGGCCTTAGAGGAGAGCTACTGATATAAGGCAGTTCTCAATGCTGCTTTACTCCATTGAAAAACTAGTCACATTATGATCTCCGGAAAGTAAAGGTGGAAGGACTGAACCTGCAAGCTACATCACATCTTTAGTAGGAGCTTCATAGTGGCAATGTCCTTTGATCATTATAGTTGTCTCTGTAGTAATGCAGGGTCCACTTCTGCAATAGCTGACAGTATGCCATCAACAGGAAACGTGATAAACACGTACTGTGTACAAAGTAAAGATTGCCCAACACTCCTGCCTGCTCGAACTGGAATCCACTAACTTTTAAAAATCTAATTCATATTGAAATTGTCTCAAGTAAAATGTATTTTAATTTGTTTCCATTTCACTTTATTCAAAACAAATCTTCCTTAGTGCTCAGATTTAGTTTTAAAATGAACATTGAATTCTTTTCAAATTCACAGACACATTAGCAAATTCATCCACAAATCCATCAGTGTTGTCTTATTTGATTATAAACTTTATCCAAAAACAAATTTGCCCAGACAGGTACTAATCATATTCAGTTTCACAGAATTCTGTGATCTAATTGTGTCTCAAATGTACATCCCAGGCTTACTTTTTCAGCAAAACTTCTACACTGTTCAAATCAAACTGAGATATTTTCTGAACATCAGTAATGGGGCCATATATAACAGACACCTTCATCCATGCTTCAAGAGTAGAAGCTACCTCACAGAAGTACTTTAGTTTTATCTATACTATCCCATGAATTCATCAGTAAGAAACACATCTTATATTTTAAGAGTAAACCTACAAGATTATTTAGGAAAAAAAAAGTGATATACTTATGTGTTGGGTGTAGATTTCAAAGAGTTAGCAGCAGAGGGTGGCAGAGCTGGCTTCTGTGAGAAAAGGCCAAGGGCTGCCCCATGCCAGCCAGCTACAACAGACCCATTGCAGGACACAGCTAAGCCTGTCAGCCAAGATGGTGGCACCTTTAGGAAAACATATTTAAGAAAGGACAAAACGCTGCACATCAGTGAGGAGTGAGGGAAAAAAAGTATGAGGAACAGCACTGTGGACACCAAGGTGAGAGAAGAAAGGGGAGGAGGTGCTCCAGGCACAGGAGTAGAGATACCCCTGCAGCCCATGGAGAGCACCAGAGTGGAGGAGATATGCACGCTGCAGCCCGTGAAGAACCCCACACTGGAGCAGGTGGGTATTTCCTGAAGGAAGCTGAGGCACATGGAGAACCCACGCTGAAGCAGGCGCCTGACAGTAATTGCAGCCCATGGAGAGGATCCCACACAGGAACAGCTTTTCTGGCAGGAACTGTGGTCCATGAAGGACCTATGCTGGAGCACTCTTTTCCAGGACCGTAGCCTGTGGAGAGGGCCCACACATGAGCTGGGCAAAAGGGTAAGGAAGAAGGAGCAGCAGAGAACAACTGTTGTTGACTGACCACAACCCCCCATTTCCCATCCACCTGCTCCACTTGGCAGGGAGGAGGTAGAAGAGTTGCAGGTGAAGGAGTAAAGTTCAGCCTGAGAAGAAGGTTGAGGGGGAAGGTGTTTTTAGCTTTTGCCTTTGTTTCTTGCCATCCAACTCTATGTTTAACTGGTAATAAAGTAAACTAATTTTCCCCAAGTTGAGTCTGTTTTGCCCATGGTGGTAATTGGTAAGCATTCTCCCTGTCTTTATCTCGACCCAGGAGCTTTTTCGTCTTTTTTTCTCCTCCCTGTCTTGTTGAGGAGGGAGAGTGAGAGAGCAGCTCGGTAGGCATCTGGCAGCTGTCAAAGGTCAATCCACCACAATTCAGTAGCACCAATACTTATGAAGACCTTTTTCCTTAGAAACTATTTAGCCTCTTGAGTCCAGTTAGGTTCTTCTAAGTAGGCACAAGTTCATGCCAAGCTTACTGTGGATTAGAATTTGTCTATGTTTGGATTCCAAATGTATATTTCCAATGCTGTAAAATGACTAAGGAGCCTACGTTCTCTTTTTAGAAAGGATTTAGGAGCCTCTGCCTCCTTGAGCATCGTTTGGGTTTAGAGTCATAGGACTTCAGACCTGTAAGTGTTCAACTTTGCTATTTTCTTAACTTACGCTAATTCCTTGTTGATACCAAAATGGTATCAGAGTGATAAAACTTTTAATAGAGAAGATATTCAAATCTTTTTGCATGAAACATTTGAATCTTCTTGGAGGTTCTTTTCTTACAGTGGCTGAAAACGCGGTCATTTCTTGTAATGAACTCAGGCCACACTGACAATATTTAAATATAATGATTTGTTGTTTCTATAGAGAAAACTGCGTAAAAAGAGAAGCAATGGTTTTCTGTAACAGCAAAATTAAAAACAGATTTAATAAATATTTTTTTGACAAGTAACTCATTCCTATGAGTTACCGAGAAGCTGGAAGCTCTTCCAAGCCTGGGAACCTGCAGAGTTCTGTAGTGTTTACATCTGCACTGCTTCCACTACATCATAACAGGTAAGACCAAATAAGACCCTAAAAAAGTGTTTCTAGATTAAAAAAAAAAAGTTTTTATCCCAAACCCCAAAAAATGTATTTATTTACCTACAGTTAAAGGTAGCAGAATCAATTCTGGTAATTCAAGAAAACAGTCTTTCTAAGGATGTACAGTTAAAAAGGAATCAATCCAAATGACTGGAAGCACACAAAAATAAAAATATCATCAAAAGCCCAGATATATAAAAAGAAATGGAAACTCATAGATAAAAAGACAGAAACAGTTTCTCTCTTTCCCTTCTACTGCAATAAGCTTCTCTTATTCACTCATTTTATTTCTGTACCATGCTGGTCTCACAGAATAAATTGCAAATGCACACTTCTTTATTGAGAAGAAGTAACACTGGAATATGTAAGACTTATTTGTAAGCTTTAAGTAATGCTTGTGTTTCAACACTTTCCTAAATTTGGACCATCTTCTACAGAGGAATTAACTTATTTCACTAGTCTAAGCAAACATTATTTTAGTAAAATAATAATAATAATTGACATACAGGTCTCTTTATAGACAAATATTCTTTTTTTGTCTGTTTGTGTGAATTGCACAAGAACAAAGAATGCAAGACAGAATCACTGCACAAAACTAAGGAAATCCAGGACTGGGAAGCCTCCAGGTCTGTGTGGTTGGTATTGTATTATACAATTGCTTTTGTAAGTGTTATGAGCTCCACTTTGAAAATAATTTTGAATTTTAATGTTACTCTTCTCCATCACCTTCTGATTTGATTAAATCTGCAGAAACATACTGCTTTACTTTCTAGGGGTTTCCCTCTAATGTCCAAACAGAATTAATTTATCATCGGTTTCTAGCCACCTCTTTTTATGCCAACATGACTTTGGTATTCTTCCTCCCTGGGATCTGCATCACATTCTTACCGTGCCCCATTGTACATATACACAATAATCAAGTTCCTCTGCAACAGACTGGACTAATCAAAGCATGCCCGCCTGTGCTTCTTTTATTACATACACTCTTCTTTTTCTTGGTGATCCTTGAGGCAATTTCTTGTTTGAGTAAGAATTAATCATTCTGGAAAACAGCTGATCAAAACTCTGTAGTGTTCAAAATTAGGTCAATCAGTGCTTAATACAATAGAATTAACAATTCCCTATCTCTGCTGAATATGCCTCAAATGATACGACTAGTGATCACATTTGCTTTTATCATGGATGCGAACTATTATTTTTCTGCAAGAAAAGGACTTTAGCTTTCATTGCCATTATTTATAAAGAAGCTGCACCTTGTAAAATGTCCAGTTGTTGCTGGACATTTATAGTTCATTAAGAGAAGAAAGTCTGTTCCTTAGGAGGGAATCTTTTATCTAAACTTCAAAGCTCTAGCATTAAAAAAGAAGTCTTCAGCATCTAAAATACTGAGCATCTGAAGAGGCTCCATTGTCAACTATAGGATCTGAATAAGTTTAAATTACATTTCAAATTCCTTTTTTATTCCCAGTTATACTTTCAGGTTTTGTGTCACTGGGATAGATCTGAGCTTTTGATTAGCTCCGAGTGAGTACAAATTTAAAAAAAAAAAAGACTTGGGACTAAACTCTGACATTTGATTCCACCAGTACTTGCTAACTTTCTCATGAGCATGATTGTAAGAATGTTCATGGCTTTCCTGGAAAGCTAAACTATCACAATCCTGTATGAATCCTATAAGCCATATAGTTGTGGATGACAAAAAAAAATAAGTCTTTAGAAAATATCACAGCCTGTTTTCTCAATATTTCAGCAGGATAACTGCTGGCAAAACACTATAAATTCATTGCTTACTGAGTTTTGTACATCCTATAGGCGCACTGTGATGTCAAAGGAGTAGTAAAAATTTGTATCTCTGTTCCTTGCTTTCTTCCAAACAGATTGTTGTGGTTTAAGCCCGGCAGACAGCTCAGCCCCACACAGATGGTCACTCACTCACTCCCCGGTGGGATAGGGGAGAGAATCGGAAGGGTAAAAGTGAGAAAACTCATGGGTTGAGATAAAGACTGTTTAATAAGTAAAGCAAAAGCCGCATGCACAAGCAAAGCAAAACAAGGAATTCATTCACTACTTCCCATCAGCAGACACGTGTTCAGCTGTCTCCAGGAAAGCAGGGCGCCATCACTCTGAACATCCCCCCCCTTCCTTCTTCTTCCCCCAGCTTTATATGCTGAGCATGACGTCATAGGGTGTGGAATGTCCCTTTGGTCAGTTGGGGTCAGCTGTCCCGGCTGGGTCCTCTCCCAACTTCTTGTGCCCCCCCAGCCTCCTCGCTGATGGGGTGGGGTGAGAAGCAGAAAAGGCCTTGGCTCTGTGTAAGCACTGCTCAGCAGTAACGAAAACATCCCTTTGTAATCAATACTGCGTAATCAATCCCAAACATAGCCTCATACTGGCTACTATGAAGAAAATGAACTCTATCAATCACAGCCAAAAGCAGTACAGAGATTTAAGACAGTCAGTATACTGACATACACGTTTACGTTCAGAAATGCCTTCCACATTACTCAGTTTGACCATGTACTTTATGATACTTTCCTTTAATGAAGTAAAAAATTATAGGCAAGAGATTGGCACTTTTTGCCACACAATGGCATCAAGGAAGATTTATTGTACAAATTTCCTGAGGGAAGGATAATTTTAATTAATTAGCAAATGATATTTTCCAAGTCAGGTTATTTGCAGCCAGAAGGTGAGAGGATTTTACTGTAGCATCTGAGTGCATTAAACATTCATTCATTTACTGTGACATAAAAGCCTGGTGACATTGGAAATATTATTACTCTCATTTTAAAGTAGGGAACAAGCCACAGCTGTCCTTGTCCAACCAAATACATAAGACGCTTCAAAAGGACATCTAAGTCTACTTGGCATTATCCACCTATTAAAAGTTACATACATTAAAGAATTTTGCTAAACTGTTGTCGGCATTAAAAGGATTTGCTCACATAGACAAACTTTAGGCTGAAACACATTCCACCTTCCTGGGTCAGATGAGCATTTCTTTGGTTCAGGAGGAAAAGAAGCAAGACTTGCTTAAAAATGGAGTTCTAGCTGAATTCTTCTACAGAAAAACTAGAAATCTAAGAAATAAATGGGAGGAACAATCCCCACCAAGATTGTTCAGTGAGTGTGAAACAGGATGCAAACTTACTATGAACATTAGAATAGATCATGCTATTAGAGAAGAGAGGATACACACTAAAACAATCTTACAGTTATGTATTGTATATACTGTGTATACTTTATATGGTAATTTTTATTATAATATAACCAGTATATGTTGTAATAACATAGTAGTCATGTCAACAAGTAACTTAGATGTCCTCTGGACTGAAATAGCAGGCTTAATGAGGAAAATGCCGGTATTATTTCCCTATAATGACATCATTGTTTAAAATGGGGTTGAGGAAACATCTAGGGAATTATGAACAACTCAGATGCCAGTACTGGTAAATTAGTGGCAGATGTTATAAAGAATAGAAGTAACAATCACCTGGATAAATATGGCTTGGGAAAAGTAAAAACAGGCTTAGCACAGGGTAAGCATGCCACACCATCCATGGAGAGGCGTGCTCTCTGGAGGCGTCCGCCAGCAAAGGTGCGAGTGGGTGGGGGGATCTGGGTGGTGGCTGCTGTGGTGGGATCCTGCAAACACTCAGCAGCATCCCTCACCAATGGCACCTACCAGAAGGAAGTCACCAGCGGAGAAGAAGGAAAGTCCTAATGTGGAAAAATAGTAGGTAAAATGTACAGAACAAAGGACTGGAATAAATAATTTTTCACAGAGGAGGGCAAACACTAGCAGAGCATAGTTTTGCTCTGCTAAGGGAGGGCTGCTAAATCTTGGATGGCATGAAGAATGATTTTTTTCTTATGCAGAATCTCAGATGATGCAAATGAAACTGACAGGCAAGAAGTTCAAAGCAAAAATAGCAATATTTCTGCAGAGTTTAGGAACTCCTATCCTCAAGGGGCTATAGAAATTAGAAGCTTTTATTTGGTTCAGAAATTAGAAGTTTTTATTTGGCTGGACCAATTTGTACAGAATAATCCATTTGGGATTAAAGACAAAGACACTTCTGTGGAAGTATTTATATACACTTCTTCTATTCCTATATTTTTCATTGCTGTCTAACAGATACTGGGTTAGACTACTGTTTGCCTGTTAAAATTTTCACCATGAGGGAAATATGTGCAGATTTAGAAAAGTGAGAATACTCATTTAAGTTGGGAACACCTTTTCCTTGTTATGTGATATTGTTCCCTATTTTTCAGTCTCTAATAATATGCAGTAACATTATAAACAAGTTCACTGATATTTTATGAACAAAACTACTGATGTTGTACATTTCTATTTTCCGTAAACAGCTTTTACACAGTATGAGTATACTGTATTAAAATTATGTACTCTGTTATGGATATATCAGTAGAGAGGGAGATGCAGTTTAACAAGGTAATTCAATCTCTAGGTTTCACTTTGGTGTATTTGTTTCTTCCTGTTTATAAGATTTAAATCTAGACCAACATCAATAACCTATTTTTTGAATTAAACCAACCAAACAAAACCACTACATTTTAGACAAATTCAGATGTTATGACAAAATTGTTTTCCTTTTTAATTGAACCATTGTATTGAGAGGTGATAAGTATAGTAATTCATCATATTGAGGTAAAAACAAATTATATAGCTGCATAGATCATCAGTCTATTTACACAGCTGGATATTTTTGCAGGATAGAAGAATTTTTCTAGAGAAAGTATATTTCCTGGATTGGATGAATGCTTTTGACATATACTTTCACATAATCTATGTTTCTTCTGACAAAGACTTGTTTCCATATCTGCTTAAAGAATATATCAATTAAAAATGACCTCAGAAATGGCAATGTATTACTTTTGATCCTCTCTCAGTTATTTCAGCGTCACTCAAGAGCATCAAATTTTCACCTCCAGATTCTGTTCAATATACAATGATGCCCCATAGAAACTAGTAGAATGGTAAAAGCTGTAGTAGGTAAATGCACGAGGCATGCATAGTAACCACAGAGACCTAACATTAATATCTCACATTAATGTCACATTTGTTGTTTTATTTTCCTTTGTAAACTCCACTATATCTCCACCTGCTTTCTTCCATTTTCTCTTATACCTCTAATAATGCAGATTGCTATTGTTTGTCTTGTCTGATAATTTTAGGGTCAAAAAGCTCTTTCAGAAACAGTGTCAATATTCACGTATGACACCTGACTTCATTTAAGCTGGAGATTGTTTATTCCTGCAGCAACATGTTTTCTGTGTCAGCATTCAAATTTATCTCTCTCCTTGTACAGTTCATATAAAAAGTGATAATTGAATGTATTTTCTATCATAACCCTAGGTCACCTGTAAAGAGATTGGAAAATTACTCTCAGCATCAGTTTAACAACTGCAGAAAGTGAGGAAAAAAATAATGCTAATTAAAACAATAAGGTTAATGGCATGGAAGAACATTTTTTTTCTGCAGCAGGTAGCACATCTGCAAGAGACTTCACATCTTTAAACATACAGCCCTTCTACACCCCAAAAAACCCATCCAACAATACTGTACAGATTTCCTGGAAATAAATACTACACCAAAGTAGTACAACTTCTGGGTTTATGGTGGATTTATGAAAACAATTCTCCGCACTTCAAAATTGAGTTAGCAATGTATATGCAGTGCTGTGGTGTGTCAACCCTGGCTAGCAGCTCAGCTCCACCCAGTCGCTTGCTCATCCACCCCCTCCTGCCCCAGCAAGATAGGGGAGAGAATCAGAAGGGTAAAAGGAAAAAAAACTTGTGGGTCAAGACAAAGACAGTTTAATGAATGAAGAAAAGCTGCATGAGCAAGCAAAGCAAAGTAAGACATTCATTTGCTACTTCCCATCATCAGGCAGATGTTTACTGCTACCTGGAAAGCAGGGCCTTAGCATGCATGATGGTTACTCGGGAAGACAAATGCCATAACCCCAAATGTCCCCCCTTCCTCCTCATTTCCCTGAAATTTTAATTCTGATCACAAGGTCATACAGCATGGAACATCCCTGTAGTCAGTTTGGATCAGCTGTCCTACCTGTGTCCCCTCCCAATATTTTTCACACCACCACCCTACTTGCTGTGGGGGCAGCACAAGAAATGGAGAAGGCCTCGATGCTGTGCAAACACTGTTCAACAATAGCTAAAACATCAGTGTGTTGTTAACCATTGATGTGTTTTAATCACAACCCCTTATGGGCTGCTATGAAGAAAATTAACTCCATTGCAGACAAACCCCGTACAATCTCCACCCCTTATTCCATACCATTAACATTGTGCTCGCTAGTGCATCCCACACTATCCAATACACCCTCATTAACCACCACCCCCCTTCCCATCCTTTGATATATACACAGGTACCATTCCCTTGGTCTATGGGCCACTCCTGTAAAATGTCCGTAAAATGTGCAGGGTCCATTCAGCCCATGACTTGGGCTCCATCTCTTATGGTGGGTGCTCAGGAGAGGAGAGGTGGTGTGTTGTGTTGGGTTAAGGGCACCAAAGTCACCTCAGGGTGGGCCACTGCCGCACTTGTCTGGCTTCTTGCAAAGCTCACCCTCCTGCTATAGTGCTTCCTATAAGATACAGTTCAGGTCATGGGTTACAACACTTTAAAGGTATAACTATTGCAAGTGAATACGGAACTTATTTTTAAATGACTTCTTCTTTTATTGTTGTTTTTGCCGATGCTCATAGGTGCTTTAGCCCCTTGTCCTCTCTTACTAAAAATTACCATGATCTCCCTCTGAAAAGTATCTATTTTTCATTTGTTTACATAATCAGGCAAGACAGACTTCTTAGTGTGTTCTAACATACATTTAGTACGATTTTACTGCCAAGTTCATTTTTGACAGCGCTTGTGCTTACTAAAACAATTAAACATTGTAAAAATAAGCAAATATATTCCTTTCTGCAGGAAAAGCTCTCTAGCATGCTTTGAAATCATATGCAAACAATCAGTGTAAGCTAACATTTCTGTTGGCTTATTATGGTGTCCATGTTCTTTGCGTTAGCTTCCAGCCCTGTTGCTGGCGTTCTCATTTGATACTTGACACCAAAACCCCTCAGGTGTGCTTCCTTCAACTTGTTTCTCTTTCTTACCTTGTGAGAGCAAAGGGTATTCTTTTACATGATTCCCCCGTCCTCTAGTAAACTTGAGTTAGTACGTGTCAGACACTGGAATAAATTTACATTATATTTATGTAGTCTATCATCTTATTCAAGGTCACTGAGCTATGAAAAGAATCATATTATACTGTTTCCTTACTTCAGGCAGTTATCACTGAGACTAAGAGTATCTTTCTGTCTGTTTCCAGAGGGAAAGACAAACATAGATGTGGTTCAAAAAAAATTCATTTAGAGTTGGCAAGAGTTTAGAGTTAGGTTTGGAGTTCTTATTTGCTCCTCTGGTTTCCTCCAGGGAAAAAAATAATCGTGTTGCTTTTTATTCAGGTTTCCAGCTCTCATTTTCTTTTCAAAAGTAACACTTTTTTTTTCTGAAATTTCTCCTGTCACATTGCGGCTGGTCGCAATAACCCTTTATGAAGAGAAAAGCAGATATGATTAAAATGTCCCTTAGTGGGCTTGATGAAGACATGGTAATGGCAGCAATTTCCATGCAATTTTCGTAAAATACCTCAGCACTTACTGAACATCTAAGTAGCTCTTAACTACTATAACTTTTAATCCACCTTGTCTAATTGTACACATTCCTATTAAGAAATGTTCTTAACAGTTCTTACAAAAAGTAGAATGTTGTAGTAATAACTGCTAGAGGCTATGCAATATCCTTATGAAAACTGAGTACATTCAGCTAAACCATATGTGTGTGCATGTGTGCGTGTGCCTATGTAGAGATCATTGCTTGCAACAAGAAACTTTTAGGCTTTCGTAGAAAACCAAGTAAAAATTAATTCAGAGCTTGTGCTAAAATAAATCTGATTAATATTTTTGAACTGGATAGACACCAAATGTAGCTGCTTTAATTTGGTCAAAGTAATTTGATATAGACATTTTCCATCGGGTATTAGCGTATATCTCTGAAAATACTGCAGAAATAAAATCTTACTATTTATGTATTTTTAAAAAGGATTCTTCATTAGATATCACATCTGAATTACAGATTGTATTATTCCTGTTGTTTTTACTAAGCACCTGCAACAAGAACTGATCTGTCATGATATTGAAACAAAAGGCAGTGAAGAGTAGGAAGAGCAATAGTTCAGGAGTTTAACTCTTTTATGTTGAATGTGCTTGTTCATACATTGACTCAAGTTTTCTCCAAATGCATTCAACTGGAGGTTTTCCATTGACTTTTGTAGGAGCTAGATAAGAATTTCCAAGGGTAAAAGCTATTAAGTGTAACGTGTATTATTAATGTGTTTATGTCTCCCTTACTATATTTATTATAAGCACATTAATGAAAATGCCATGAATATTAGGGCTGATTTATAAGAACAGGGTACTGTTTACAGCCAGATTACTGCACACTGGAAATATTTTATTTAACTTAACTATATGCATTTGCAATTTATTAAGACACTTGTATCACTCCAAAGAACAGTCTCTATTAAGAAGATCGATGACCTGCAGGTTTACAATGTTTTCTTCTGAACCTCAGTGTTGAGGGGAAAAGATTGTTCCCATTTTTATTGAGAATCCATTTTTATGCAAGGAATTTACTAAATAACACAAATACACTCATAAGGTATGTCATAACCCATTTAGAGATAATGAAATAAAATTTAATAACATTAACATATATGCAGATAAAACATGTAGGACCCAAATCAGTCTTCTTATAGGCACCACCTGTTCTCCACATTCTGTACAGGAAACCTTGCATGGGTACAGGGGATGTCTCAGGGCTTCATACATTTCTGAAAGAGTCTGGATATGAGTATACTCACTGGAGTTTACTCATGAAAGTCAGGAGCACTGCTGTCTGTCTGTTCATATCCACCACTCCTCCATCCAGAGCTATTGTAGCTTTAATGGTCATATATAGTTCATTCATCCATGCATGAAAAATAAGCATTTGAGGTCCTTTTTACATTTTTATCTCATATTCTTAATGCTAAGTCAACAGAATTTGAGCACAACCCTAGATGCTTAAACTAACCAGGACACCATTCCACAACGTATACATATACACATAGCAGATTGACAGTTGGACTAGATGATCATTGTAGGTCCCTTCCAACTAGAAATACACTATGCTATGCTATTCTGTTCTATTCTGTTCTGTTCTATTCTATTCTAAAAGATACAGGAAAGTACTACCATTAGACACCCAACTTTCAGGCAACTTTGGTTCAAGGGCTAGCAGCTGCATCAGAGAATATACAGCCTAAATAGATGTGGCCTCATAGAGGTAGATACAAATATGAGAGAATGAAATTGCATTTCCTAGCAGCCATGACAGCTGAAAATCCATATCTATACACTGCAGCTCTTAGCAGTACTAGTAGTACTTAGTCACATAGTACTAAGTGGGAAATTAAGTTGGAGAAAAAGGTCATCTTCTATGAAAGTTTCCTGAAAGTTGCTATAACGTATCAGAAACTGCAAATTTCCTCCTGCAATATCTGGCCAGAGAAGTTGGTAGGGAGGAATTAGCGAATAACTGACCTTGTGACTAAGAATGTGTTGTTTTTCTTGAACTTATTTTAATGATAACACAAACTAGATTGAAGCAGCTCTGAAGGTTACCCTAAGACATATGAATTGAGGGTCAAATGTCTGTGATGAATGTTATGAAGCTGTGAATGGATAGAAGAAATTAGTTTTGTGTATTACTTAGGAGCTTATAAAAAGTGACTGGTGGTATAGGAAAGTTGAGAGAGGAAAACAACAGAAAAGAAGGTCCTGACCTAACGTTATGAAGGATGAGCAACAGCAAACCAGAAGCAGAGGCAGAACCTGAACTCCCCATCTGTGATGCATGAAACCTGATGAAATCTCACTCAGCAATATCTTTTTGTATTTGTAGTAGACATACAGCTAATTTGTTGTGGCCTGTAGCTGTTGATGAAGAAGTCACAGCATAGGTGAAATAGCATGTCAGTCTGTTTGCATTTTGATGTAATATGGTGTGCTGGGGTAACGGTCTGTGCTCTACAGAGACCTCCTTTCCCAACCCTTTTGAGAACCAGCTGGAGAATGGACCCAAACTATCCTTCAGTCAACAGGCAGGCAGCAAATGGAGCCATGCATACCGCAAGAGCATTTCTCTGAACTTGAGGCTCATTCTGTACTCGAAAGCAGACCATGAAACATTCTACAAGACACACACATCCCAGGAAACAGTTACAATTCTCAAAGGATGGGTTTGTAGCTAAAGCATTTCAGTTTTCAATTTGTGTCAGAAGTACAACTTTTCTTCAGGGAATTTAAACAAAAATAACTATTCTTGTTGAAATTTGTTAAATTCAAAATAATATTAAAAAAATACAGGTATTACTTAACAAGAAAACAAAAACTTTTCTGAGCAAAGTTGCAATGATATCTACACATATACAAACTGCTCTCAGGACATTTCCAACTCGTACTGCACATCTGCTCAATCTTTTTTATCAGAAGTCTTATATCTTTACAATATTAAGTAAAATAAGTAAGCTTCAATCACCAATACTTAAACTGATTTAACTTGATGATTTGTTGCGGTCTGGCCAGAGGTCCAACGTAAAGTACTCATCGTGTCAGGTGGTTGCCATGTCATGGTTGTCGAAAATGAGCTACTAAATATTGGACTTCTTAATCTGTGTATTAAAAAAGCAACATAATATTCAAAATCCTTAGTATTTTTAAATGACACTAAGGAAAATGACTGGCATGCAGAATTTTTGGACAACTGTTAAATGAGCAAAACTTATTTAAGTTTAAAATCAGAAGACTGGTTTTAGATTCCTTTTTTAACAACGAAGTGGATAGTTATCTGCAAAATTTCTACATATAAGCAAAATGCCTACTGACTTTCTGAATAATGACATCTACTTTAAGTGATAGGAATATTCTAAAGGAATTTGGCTATTTTTCAGTCATTCTCTGAAAGAAAACCAAAAATCTCAAAACATAATATTTTCTTTCTTCAGTCAAAGGTAATATCTTTTCTAGTTTATATGATGTTAACGTAGAATGACTGGAAACACTTTCAAAGATAAGTGGGCAAAAACTGCTATACTTTTTGCTTATGTTCAAATAATTAAATGGCACAACAGCTAGAAATATGGCACTCTATGGCTGCAGAATATGTTCCATAAAACTTCAGGAATACCATCAATATTATATTTTATAAACTGCAGAATTCTATCAAATATTGCTATATTTTAGCCTCATTTAATTACATCTTAGTGAAGAATCAGTCTTCACCCTACTGCAAAGTGCCTGCATGTTCTTTGCACTTTCAGTGATAACATTACCGTTTTCAAGAAAACAGTTGCCTCTTGCATAGGTAAATGCTTATTTTAAAAGTATTTAGTCTGTTAGACCAGTGGCTCCCAGACCATGGTCTGCAAACTAATCAATGTCCAGAAGACTGTCATTCAGATAATTCTGAAATTATATCATCTTTTACTGATCTAAAGACTATTTGAAACTTATCTGCATTAGAACTGTTCTCATCATTACTTTCCAACTTTACATATTTTTCTTTTCACATTCAAAAGCTTATTTTGCTATCAAATAGTGAATGTGATTGATGATTATATTTTAAATAGACTTTTTAATCATTTTTGACCACTAAGGTCTGGTTTGAGAAACAAGCAGCCATTTAATCTAATTGCTAAATCAAATCACTGCTTTTGGAGGGGAGAACACATTGTTTCAAAAGCATGAACTTGTCTGTCATGTACTTTTTTGATAATAACAAGCTGCAGTTAAAATCATTATAATTAACATATTTTTTTTTCCCACCACAGGCATACCTCTAAAGACTTTCTATAGCAACAATCCATGTTATGGGTAAAACTCTTAATCCTTATTTTATAGGAAATATGTTTTATCCTGCTCTCCTGTGTCCTTGATTTCTCCATAAAGTGTAATGCTTAATTGTATGTAATTAAGCAAACACAGCTCTGTTAAAGCTCCTGTTCTCAAAGAACAAATCCTGGTGGGTTATAAATAATTAAAGCTATGGAGAATATGACTGAATGATGACCAGCTACTGTGGGAGAGGGAATTTGTTTTACAAATTCCACTAAACTGTGCATAAATAGCTGTATTAATGAAAATGGAGAAACTTTGTATGCCTGATGGAACACGGTCATTGCATGAGTGTACAGAGTAAAGGAGGACGTAATGAGTCCATTCCAGATTGCTCAGTTGCTACAAGAAATGCTGAAGTAACATTCCTTGCAGATGTTTTGTTGCTGAAGGGGAGTCATGGAGGGTCTACGAGGGTTTGAAAGGAAGCTAATGCTTAATTTCCTCTTCAGTGAAGTTATGTGAGAAAATGATCAGACCCACTCCAGATAACTGGACAGTCCACAGCTTAAAGTGGCATCAAGACCAAGCCCACAGAGACACCATCTCTTTGGTGGTATTCTTGGGTCAGTTTGATTCCTTGGTACCTTTCAAGGAAGCTAGAGACAGAGACATCTTTGCCATACACCCACCTTCTGTAACACGAATATTATGTAATGGTAATATAGGCACTAACCCAAAGGAACTGTCATCAATACAAAAATTTCAGGGTGAAACTTAAACTTTGCCTTGCAATGACACAAATAAAACAAATCTCTTTGACTCAGAATTAACACACGCTTACAAAACACTGTAAATCTGATTATGCAAATTATTACTTCGTGTCAGTGTACGGCAAAAGTAGAAAATCTAGTTTGCACTTCCTCAGCTCAGTTGAGTACACCAGCCCCTGTAAGAGCACAATTCCTATGCCCGTGTCTTACGTGTAAAAGGCAGCTCACAAATCCTGTTAAAATCCATATTAAACAAACCCAACAAAAAGCTATTTCTAAAAAATCTGTTCAAAGGATGTCACATTCCTTGAGTTAGATAACCATTCTCGAGAAGATTTACCTCCCTTTGTTCTCAATAGCATAATTTCAGAGTAGGTCGGGGCAGAGGGTCTGCAAGACTTTCACATCCACATGTCCCTCAGCTGTATCATGATTCCTTCCAACTTCCCTATGCATCCTCCTTGCATGGAAAGGAAACACGAACCATTAAAGCCCAGACAAGATGCACAGTTTCCTAATTTAAACTCTGGAAGAAGTGGACTAGTGCAGCATTCATCTACAGGTCAGTTTGATGCAACCATTAAGAGCAGCAGGAGAGAGCAGCCACACAGAAATGAAGCTGTATCAACCTCCAGTAACAGATGATCATGAAAACTAGAGGGAGGGGAAAAAAACCCCTAGGATACCAAATACTGATTTTCAAAAATCATCTGTTGCGCCAATTTACTCTATCTCAATGCCATGAACTGAAGTTAACAGGGATTCAAATTTTTAAACACTTTGTATTGTCCTGTAAGTACATACTTTTATTGAAATAACTTAGGTTGTTGCTGTAGCTGCTTTGAGTTTCTCAAGAGTAACATAAAGTATTAGGAGCATATCAATGAAGATGGCAAAAGTTTAGATTTCAAATACTGATTTAACATTATTTGTGTATTTCAAGCATAGCAATGTGTTCTGTTAACACCCACTTTGAATGACTCTTTTTAGAATCTGCATTGTCTTTAATAAAGAAAACAAATCAAAACAAAACAAGTGTTTCCCTAACAGAAACTAACATGAGGTCGAAATAAAGTGGAAAAAGCATGGCAAGAATTCAAGGAAATTACCACTATGTCAACGCCAACGGTTATGTACCCTGTATGCCACTTTAATTTTACCTTCAGAGAAACACATGTGGATACAACCTTTCAAACAGGCATACCTTGTTTAATTCAAGGGTAATGTTTGGGACGAAAGGAGAATTTGTCTATAAAGAAGTGTTTATCAAAGGCCTCTATTGTACTCAGTACTTATGAGCTGTTACACTCAACAAAGCAGATTGTGTCCAAAAGAAATCTACCCCTATAAAGAGCTCTTAAAGAAATAGACCTGTACTGAATTGGACTCCTGGATTATAAGTCTTTGATTTATTAAAATTTTCTTTTAGGAACCTTGCAGTCTTGTATCAATGGTCCTGATTTAGATTTTTTTTTTTTCTGAAATTCATTTATTTTGATTCCTCTGGAGGAGTACAACTGTGCAAGCCATAAAAGAGAAGAGACCAGAAAGTTGATTTTCAAGATCAAAAGCTGCCTATCCTCCCTATATAGCAGGGTCTCCTTTCTGTGACTAATTTCAAGAGATGAAGAGATGATCAAACACATGCAAGGGGCCAAAAGACAAACAAGTCTGCACAAACATATCCTACAGTAGCTACAGAATTACTATTACTATTACTTCAGTGGAGTATGAAAAAAGGTTCATAATTATTCACTTGACTGACAAAGCCTGAGCTGTAAAAAGACGGGAGCTAGTAAGCCTGGAGAGAGACACAAATGGGAAAACTTAAGAGTGAGAAGTTTTGCTAGTTTTTGTTCAAGCAGGTTGTGCTACAGCAATAAAAGTCAATTGACCAATTTAGAAAATGGAAACAGAATCACTGCATCACACTGGACACTTATTGGAAGTAACAAAAGAGCACAGATGTAAAGCCCTCTAAGCCTCCTGCTTTGCCATTGGATTAACAGGGCAGAATGGTGCTTCCAACTGAAAGGACAAATACAGGTTTAGTGGTCTGTAACGCTGGTTTAAAATAAATAAAAATTTTGGTTTTTTGGAATGCTAAAAAAAAGATGATCCACACTTGAGTTTTCATTTCCAGTCCCGGAGTTCTATGGCACAATAGCGCATTGCCCCAAAGCAGCAAAAATACATTGTTCTGTAATACCATGCATCCCGATCTCATTTAGTGAAAAAAACCCTATATTTTCTGATGTGTAAAACCAATCTTACCCCAAATTTTGCCTAAACATTAACATGTGATCAAATTATAATGGACTGACTTGGTTCAAGTCCATTGAAAAGAGTTCATGGTGGCTCATACACACAATGAAAATATTAGATATACATAAAGAAAGTCTGTTATAAAATCTACATGAAGAATATCTGCAGGATTTGAACAGAATCCTATCAGAAACTAGAATCTTTGTTCCTTTTCGGATTCTTATGAAGACTTCAGATCACTACCATCAGTTTTGAAAGGAGGAAAACAGTATGAATTGCCAAACAAACAAACAAACAAACAAATTAGTTACCAACTCATGTAGAGTAAAACAATAATAGCTGAAGTGACCTATTTCACAAAGACCACAAATTCATATGATTCGTCTAAACTCTCCTCAGATTATGCAAAATAGAAAGGATGGATGAAAGGGACGAAAACTACTACTAAATCTTCACTTAAATTATCTTCAAAAGTTAGCTGAAGATGTGACCACTGCTGTAAGAGTAATAGCGGAGCCTCCAGAAAAAAAGATGGAAGGTGCAAGTTCACATGTACTCAGGCAGAAAAGAAGAGAGTTTAGAAGCATGGAAAAAAGGCACATTCAAACCAACAGAAGACCTTACCTGGCTATGCTCAAATCAGTAAAAGAATGTACTTGTCTGATGAAAGGCACTATAAAGCTGAAGCTTGGGGACCACAAGTTGACTGCTGTCTATGAAGTTCACCAGTTTCTTAGATAAAGTGGACTTAGATATTTTGAGGGTCACTACTGTCTAGAAGATCTTCTTTTGGAAAACATAGTGAATATTGTTGGAGACCTTTTTTTTAGCCAAAAATGAGCTAATACCTAATGTCATAATTATATCATAGGCACTTATAAATGTGAGGCTTAAATAAGTCAAATGTCCCTAGCTATTTTTTTTTTTTTTTTATAAACAGACATTTATACTTAGGATTTCAGAAAACTTCAAGAAACTGGAAAGCTTATACCAACAAATTAAGGCATGCTTATAATGATGTGATTACTTAAAAGAAGGTGTTTTTTACTTTTATCTGCTATATAGAACATAATTGGTACTACCTACATGTTTATGTTTTGGAGTATGAGATAATTAATTTACTACATCAAGATAATGAAATACAAAAGAAGCATTTGAATGTGATAAAAATATTTTCTTTTTTATACACTATATAGCATTTCATGGAAATAATGGCCTAATGATAATACAGAATATTAACGTATGCTCATCCCTCTGTTTCCTGACTTTTTCATGACGTCGTTGACATTTCTAGTTTCCTTGTAACAGGGGCAATTGTACTACAGCTTCAGTGTGACAGCTCTCAATTTTGAGCTGACTGATTTTAAAATTTTAAAATTTGGAGTGAAAATTTAAAATATTTAGTTTTCATTCCAAAATCTAGATTTTTTACATAGATACAGATAAACAGAAAATTTCAGTTCTAATATTAAGACCTTCCTGATAAGTATATTTTGGTCGTGCTCCAGATTATAGGAAAATAAAAAGAGGGAAGAAAGAGTGCCTCTTAGACACTCATGGCAGTAAATAACTGCTGGGATGCAGATTGTTGACCGTAAACCACTACTTTAAAGCAGTTTCTGCAGTCTTGGCTTATTCACTTACCCTAGCAGCCTCAATATTTAAAATGCTTCTTCAATAATGAAAGTTCTAGTTACAAAGCTCCCTGCTGAGAACACTTACTTGAGACCATTAACATCTTGGCTTTTAATTTAAAGAAAATTATCTTTTTAGCTTCTTCATTTCTGTCTTTTTCTTTTTTTTTCTGGTCAATGAGTCAAAAAGAAAACAAGCAAGCTTGAATCAAAGAGGCAATATATAATATTGGTCCTGAAAATGAATGTTAAATTATATGCAATATGCTCATTTTTATGCTTTTAATGAGGGGAAAAGGATTACTATTAATAATATCCTACATTTCAGATCAAAGGTATCTGCAAGTTTCATTGCAATTAGCTTGTCTCTGTGATTCAGATTAACTTTCTCCATGAAAGTAAAAGGTCATTAAGAAATTACATTTTGAAGACTCTGCCAGTACAAAAAATGAGATGAAATTGATCTCAACATTATTACATATCAAGTTATAGGAAATAAGTTTTAAAAAATAGGTACTCTTCCATTCTAGAATTAAACGCCTTTTTTATTTTAAGATAGTATAGTACCCAGGATTTTTTTACAAACCCTTGAAACTAGAAATGTCATACATTTGTAAATGCAGCAGATTTGAAATGCAAATTAATAAACAATCCTAAACAGATTTTGAAAGTGACCTCTCTGACTTAAAAAATGCATGTTCTGTAAAACTGGAAAAATGTTCTTCAAAATTAAACATACATTAAAGATGGTACCTTGTATAAAAGTCATTTAAATTTCTATCTGATTTTGCTGGTTCATTTCAGTCTTACAGCATCCTTGCTTACCACTGTAATCTGTGGACTTAGATAACGCATTTGTAGGGGGTCTTCAAAAAAACAGGTCAGCTGTTACATGACTAATAGCCTTCATACGAGAAAAAATGTCTTGGGTCACTGAATTGAGCACCCTGCTTATTATAAATAAATAGCTCATGTAGTCACCTCAGAATATATGGAGCTTTATCTTAAAATCAGCTAGGTTTCTAGCTCCTGCAGCTCCTTTGAATTTCCCCAGGTTGTTCCAGATCCTCACTCCACTGATTGCTAGAAACTTCCTTTAATTTCCAACCTAAATTTATTCACTGAAAATTTATGCTCGTTTGTTGTTGTGTCTACGTATTTTCTTTGCTTCAAACATTTGCTATAATGATATGTCCGTACAGATCAGTAACATTCCATTCAGCCTTTTTTGTCAGATAAAGCAAGTTAGCTTATTTTGTCTCTTCTCCATTCCTGCCAACCATTATAATGACATTTTTGAAACCAAAGTGGGTCTAGTACTTCAGCTTCAATCTATTTTTCCTATGATAGATAACAAATCATTTATGATATTTTGAATGGGAATGAATCACTATTTTACATAATGCTAGTAATACACTCCTACCTGTAATAGAAATTGTACTGCAAAGGGTAATAAACATTTATATCTTCAAAAATCTCCCTCTTGGATTTTATTATCCTTTAAATGGGAATGACAAAAGCAGGAGTGCCCTCTTAAATTAATATAGGTTTCCTTTCTATTTCTGAAACACATTTATTTCCCATGCAAGAAAAAAACAACAAAACTAACGCAAACAACAATGATGTAGTAATGCGGTGCTTCAGAACGACTATCGGTTATTTTCTTACAACCTTTTGAAGGTCTCTCTGGACTACATAAGATGACGCTAATTTTAGTCACCATTTAGACTTTTTCCTATTTTAAGGTGGTTGCTCATTTGATGTGGCATGATGGAAGAAAAGTCTCTTCTTTACTATAATGCAGACAGAAAACACATCAAAAACAACTATTTTCATGTTAAATGGAGAGAGGTTCCTGAACGGCAATAATTTACATAACACGTTTTCTGCAGGTACGCGTTGCTGACTGCGTGCAATGTGTATGTGCACCTGAGAGGGGAGGTGTTACATTCACAAGGAAGATGAATTTGCCTTATACTAGCTGGCTAGAAAATAACCATCAAATCTATCCTCAGAAATGTAAAATGAACACTTGCAGCTGCCCTACATTTGACCAAAACCAAAAGGGAACAACATCTTCAGACTATGCAATATTTGAAACAGACCTGCCTGGTAAATATAATTTTTGGAAAACTGCTTTTCCTTTACATTTTATAGTGACAGTGCATTTATCCCACTGTCTATCAAAAAAAATGAAATCGGGCTCCCTGCATTCCTCTCTCACTGTTCAAAAGTGCAAAGGTTTCTGCAGACTTTCACATGAAGCTTCTGCATTGATTTCCTTTGTATTTATAAGGTTTAGAGGAAAACAGTTCTGACAGGAGGAAAAAGAGGACATGAAACATTTTGCCACTGGTCTTTACATTCCTTCAGTACCTGTTGGAATGGAAGAAACAGGAGATACTGCATTGGCATCCATTATATCTTCCAGCAGAATGCTATTGCTGAAAAAAAAATTAACCAATAATATTCCCAAGGGAGAACCCTGCAACACACTCATACATTTTCATAAGGCAGTTTACATACTGTATCTGCCAGATCTTGTTGATATAAACCAAGGATGACTCGCTTTATGTAGTGGTTTGTGATTCTCAATACTTTTCAGACTCACAGTTTAAAAAAATGCCATTCTATCTTTGAATTCTCTGAAATGTGTCTCGCATTCATCATTATTCACTCAATGTGGGATTAAAACTAAAGACAAAGAAATGATTGCATGGGAATGTGTTCATATTTTACAAATAAATAATCAGATAATAATATTCCCAAAGAATCTACATGTACAGGAAGATTTTAAAAACTCTACGGCTAAACCCAATAAAGACAGATTTCCAGCAAGGTTAGCTAGTTATCCTGGTGTATTTGGGAGCAATGCATAACAGAACCTATTTGTAATTTGATGCTCTGTTCCAGCATAAAGTTATTTCAAGATTCAGCAATGTATTTCTTAATAAAAATAATAGAAGAAGACAAAAAAATAATCTGTAGAAAAAGGGCACTTCAAACTGGCTTTGAAAAGCGCCCAGAGATAAAGTAAATTTTATAAAACCAATGGCAAGTTTGGAAACCTCTAGTGAAGACCTACAAACAGTCATAAAAGATAAGATGAACTGAGGTGATAAAGATCACAGACTAGAAAAGAAACAAATGCTGCCTTTGGAAATGTATGATCGTACAAGGACCGAACAAGGCGATTATATCATGGATCATTTGGAAGAAGCTGTCTCTTTTGACATTTCCCTTAGCAGTTCTCCACAAGATGGCTACAGCTCAAGCAAATTCAGAAACACCATCTATCCTGCCCTGAAAAAGCGATCCCTGATGCTGTGCTCTTTCTCCCTCGCGTGTCCCCAACACACAGGCAGACACTGCAAACACTCTGTCTGAATACGCCTGGCAACAGTCTTCATTTTGAGGAACCCACGGGCCTCTGGATACACGTCCTCTTAGTGCGCTCTCCAGCCGTTACTGATTCACCATTTGTGGGCTGGAGAGTGGCCTTTGCCTGGCCTAAACCCTGTCCTCTCTCAGAGAAGGCACCAAAGAAAAGGAACTGTGAAATCCTTGAGTGTGAGAGAGCAATTGAATAACATTGCCAACTGCAGCTCCGCTGAGAAGAAAAAGCAGTGACATGCAAGCCAGTGTCAGCTCACCCCCTTCTAAGATGAAAGATGTCTTGACAAAAGCTGCTGGTTAATGAACTCCAAAAAGCTGTTGACAGATGTAGGAGAATCAGCATGGTTATCTGGCATCCTACTATAATATGAGAAATCTTCAATCACCATGAGAAAACTAATTTTTATTTCATACTCAGATCTAAAGCAAAATGAAAGGACTCTACAGCTGCTTATCCACAACTTTCTCAGAAGCTTTCCTCCAGAAAGAAAGATCAGAGTGAATGACAGAAGTAGAGATTGTCTTTACAAAGCAATGTTGTTGTTTTATTTTGTTTTTTTCTTAACTAAACCCAATAGCTACATGTTTATGCAGTGCAGGCATCTTATCTGCCAAAAAATTAGTTAAGAAATTTTTGAGTATAATGGGGAAAATGTTCATTTCTACTGCAATTATTCATAGCTTCCTTCTGTTCTCTGACACCAAAACAGAGTACAGTTTCACTGACTAGATGTTTAGGTTTTGATATTCCTTTCTCTTAAATGAAGTCTCTTTTGGATAATCTATACACTGAAGTATCTTGTGAAGAGTCACCAGAGCTGTCATCACTTCTTGCCCTTAACAATATCCCAGCTACTATAGTTAAGTTTATAAGAAGCTATAATGTTAGATAAAATTATTAGTGGTTTTACTAAATGTAAAGCTGTAAAGTGGTTTCACTAATTACTATTCTATTCTATTCTAATTAGTGCTTTTACTAATTAGTGGGTTTACTGCTAGCTGTGAAACTTCCCATTTGTAAAACCGTATCTTGTCCTAGTGAGCTCTGTTTCTGTGAGCAAAGTTAGAAACGTTTTGATGTCATAAATAGGGAAGTGACATTCAACCTCTCTCTCAAATAAGTACGCAACAGCAAAAAGGAAAAAAGTGTATTTTTTAGCTCATTCAGAGGAATGCATTATCTTTTCTCAGTCAAAAGCAACATGCACAGAAACTGCCAAACATTTAATTTATTGCACACAAAGGAGATGATGAGATTACTCATGGTCATATGGAGTCACAGTAAGTAAATAAGGCATTTATTGGTATGTCTTATACAGCTGTGCTTTATTGTACTATAACGTTGAACTGTCTACTTATCTTATGGTCATCTGTCTAGAATACCAAAACATTGTATTTCCTGAGATTGCATTAAATTACTATTTAATATTTTTAAGCCATTAAACCAAATAGTAAAACTGTCTAGATAACGTAAAATTTTTACATTTTAATTTTGAAGATTACATAACAGAGCACCCACTTCATGTGTCACTCTGCTTCCAAAATGCATTCACCTCCTTCAAATGCTCAACTGAACAACATGAGGTTTCAGTAAGAGATCTGTACAGTCTAGAAAAAAAAATGAAATGCACAGAGGTTATTCAAACTCCCTTATCTGTGCACAACTTAGAGGGCTCCTTTTTGAGAAGGAACTGAGTAGACAGATGGGGTGTGAGAGGTCCTGTTGCAGAATGGCTCAAAGCTGGGAAGAACCACGGGATTTTGCCATTAACTCATTAACTCCTGTTACAAACTTTGTCCTTCAGTGTCCTTAAGAGACCTACCAGTACAGTCAAATTTACTATGATGAAACACAAATGTCTTTAGCTGGGAATGTCCTGATCATCTGCTACTGAGGCTTTTCTGAAGAAAGCGTGAAGTTCTTTATTCTTTTAAAGGCGCATCTTTACTTGATGCTAGGAATTCATTTGATAAACCTGAAAGACAGACTTGAACTATTCTGACTGTTACTATCTCTACAGAGAATATTGAGCTGCTTACCAGGCTTTTTGTTGCTTAGTGCAATTAAAGCAACATAAAAGCAAATACTTTTGAATTTTGACTCTCTTCAGAAAAAATATATTCCAAATATCCTGATTTAAACTGGTTAAATTTTAAATCAATCAGCACATACCTTCGGTGATTGGTATTATACCTTCATGTACATTTGAAGAAATTTTATATGCACAACGGGAAAATCAGTGGTGCATGAAAGTAAAGTGTTCAAGAAAGGACAAGTCCTATCAACTTCTCTTCACTTTATTGGAATTCAAAGTAGAATATTGAACTTTTCAGAGATACTAGGGTTGGAAGAAAACTCTAGAAAATCTCTTCCACATTTCAAATGTAATGTTACAGAACATTCATATTGCAGTAGTGAAATCGTTGCTCATCACTTCACGGCAAGCTCCCTCTGATCATGTTTTTATTTACTCCTGGCAATACCATGTGTTATTAAACAAATTGCCTCCCAAGTGATTATTATTCTGGAGCAAAAATTTGGAAATTTCTCTAAACACCCACAAATGTCCTAGAAATAAGGATGTGGCTTCTTATTTCTAAACACGGCCTGTTAACGTCGGTGATGGCAGCAGCAGCCATACTCCCCAACAGGAAAGAGCTCACCTGCATGTTTGCTGACGCTGGCATCCTGTCCATACCGCCCACCACTGCTGTGCATCTTTTACCTTGACCTTCCTTTCCTGGATGGTTTTGTCTGCTCTTGGCATTTTAACTCACCCTTTAGCCTGCTTCTAACTGTCCGACTCTTTCAGATATTTTTCTTTGAACTCTACATCTTCTGTTTAGTTAATTGCATAGATCTCTAACTAGCTTATTGCTTAATGAATAGATTAATTTACTGATAATTCACCTAATGTATCTACTACTTGACTAATCAATTAGCTAATATAGTTTGTGATTTACATACTCTGAATTGTCTGTTTGTTTACCTTAGTCTTTGATTACGTGATTGTTTAGTTCATCCATTGTTCTATTGATTCCGTGATCACTTGTTTCTCATTGAATCATAAAATCATAGAATGGTTTGGTTGGAAGGGACCTTAAAGGTCGTCTACTTCCACCCCCCCTGACATGGGCAGGGACACCTTCCACTAGGCCAGGTTGCTCAAAGCCCCATCCAACCTGGCCTTGAACTCTTCCAGGGATGGGGCATCCACAGCTTCTCTGGGCAACCTGTCCCAGTGCCTCACCACCCTCACAGTGAACAATTCTTCCTTCTATATAATCTAAATCTACCCTCTTTCAGTTTAAAGCCATTACCCCTTGTCCTATCACTACATGCCCTTGTCAAAAGTCCCTCTCCAGCTTTCTTGTAGGCTTCTTTTAGTTCACAGTTAATTACGTTGATTTCCTGCATAAATAATTAGCTACTTCAGTATCTATTTGTTCCATTGCTTCTCATTTCTCAACTATTACACTCATGACGTATAGCCTCTGTCACATCTCTGCAATGCCTTCTGTCCCTTCACATCCACACATCCATTCTCCCATGTATTAGTTTCCCCTCATACTTTTCCACCAGCTTAGCTCACATATAGATTGCCTGTATGCTTCAATTAGGTGCTAACAATCCTTCGATAGCCCTCTACTGGAAAGGGGACCGAAACACTCAAAAATGGCTGCAATATCACTCAGAAAATCTGAAGAAAAGATAAGATTGAAACCCAGCAGTACTTTTCCACTTATTTATGGAAGACTGATGTACCTATATATATCCTAATCTGTCTCCTTTTTGCTTCTAATTCTGTATTCTCCAACTTAATTTCTTTTGTTTATTTTATTTGTATCCTCCCCACACCTTTATTATGCAGCTTTCTGGAATTAAAACCAAGATGAAACAGAATTTTAGGCACCTGCATAACCTAGATTAGATTCCAGGTCTCTGACAACTCACAGACACTGATCCTTGATTAAATGACTACCAGCCACTTACTCCTGAATATCTTCAGAAAAACACTAAGTAGCTTGAAGAAGATGCTATGTACCTGTTGTTTGTGTAAACGAGGTTTTCATCTCTACTGGTGCTTCCTGTAAGCCTTGGATTCTGTGGATGCACTGTTTTAAAAAAATAGTTTAATATAAATTATTTCTCTCTCTCACTGACACATACAAGCACTCTTATCCTTGACATTGCTGACATTATCTCAGTCTGCCAGTGTCTCAGATTACACATAGGGTGGCTTAAATACAGATGTCTTGTCTTTCCATTCAGGGTGTAAATTTTGGAATGCGTTCTTTCCCACTGAAAAGTTTTATGAGTTATAAGAGACAATGGGGAAGAATTTAATCATGCCAGAAGCTAGGGACATGACTAATGCTTTAACAAAGTGATATTTAATGCACCCAATGGGAAATGTTAAATCTTCAGGGTTCTGTTTTAATGGTCTAAATCTTAATCTTTCAATAACTGCACAGCATCGAACTTTTTGTTTACTTCAATCTGCAAAACAACTTTAACAGGCTTGTTATAAGATGGAACAACATGATCCAAGGTTCATTTGGTTTTGCACTCATTAGGTCTACAACTTGCAGAAGAAAATTAGGAGAAACAAAGAGAAAGGGCAGAAACAAAACAAAAAAGTAACCAAAAGCATTCAACGCTGTTACACTCAACTAAAATGCTTCTCTAAGAGTAATTTCCAGTGTTTCCTAGCAGACTCCCTTGAAAGCAAACTCTGAACGAAAACAATGTGGTCTGGAACTCAGTAACGCATTCCGAGAAGTAATGCGTTCTGAGAAGTAATGCATCAGGTAGCACTGGCAAGGCTATTAGCATTTCTGATCCTATGAGTTTAGACACAGATCCACAGACCTATTACTGTAACTTGATCATATGTGGGAATCTAAATACCTCAGTGAGTGTAATTCATCCCTTTTACTTTATGTTTCATGACCTAATCCATTAAAAAATAATGGATCACAAACTGATACTAATTTTTTATGTTATTAGCAAGCACTGAGAGAGGTAGTCCTGGGAAAATAAGATAGTTCAGGATTTTTTTTTTTTTTACTCCAAACAGTTTGGAGAGACAAAATGTTATTTGGTTTTAACTAACAAGACAGACAAATCTCTGATTTAAATGACTGTATTGATGTTTCTCAAATGGACATTTCTAATAATTTAGTCAGTTTAGATTTCTCTTCATATTCTTAATTTAAAGTGCAGTTTTATCCTTTTAAGGGAAGTTAGAAAAGCCAAGTGAACATTTTTTTGTTTGTTTCTTTGCTTTTTCCAGTTGTAACCTGTTTGTTTAATAGGTTTTCTTTATTAGGGAATAAGTTGAGCAGGGACATTTATCGCTATGCATTCTTAGATAAGACCATTAATTTGGTTTATTTTTAGGTCATTACATTTCTTATTATTGTTATCCATTTCTATTTTAACTTAGAGCAGGTAGAAGTCTCTACTTTTGTCTTTTTGTGTTATTCAATAAACTCTATTAATTATCACTATCTGTCTTTTACCAAAAAAAATATATATTCAGTAGCAGTTGGAGATGTTAAAAGTTATTTTAATATGGTAGAAATGATAACAAATTAAAAGTTAAGTAGCATTAGATGATTAGACATCTCAGTACCCTCCTGGAAGAATCTAAACGCTTATTTAACGCTTATTTCTCACACATCAAGCATATTTATTTCAACAAAACATGTTCTGTCTGTGATATGTACTATCACCAGGCTTAAGAAGCTAAATTCAAAACATTTGCAGTCCCAAATGAGGAGGCAGGATCTTGCATCACAGAATCAGAAGTGTACATTACAATTAACTCAGAAACTTAAAAAAAGAAAGTCTGGAAGTTATAAAAGAGAAAGTAATAACAACGCTTCGTACCAAATACCTTACTTGTTTTCTGTATGAGGAGCTAAGTGTGCTATTTCAGGTTTTATAAAACCTTATGCAATACCCTTAATAGTTAAAATGTAGAGGAAAGCACAATACTCAAAGTGAAGAGTTTTTCTTATTGTAACTGTCCCTCACTTTTCCCATATTTGTTTGTATTACTATATTCTGCATGATTCAAACCAGTTCAACCTTCAGTTGGTTCCCTTCCATTGAGGGAGAGTGCGCAAGAGATTTGCAAATTGAAGGAAGCAGATGAAAAGTAGCAGAAGTTCCTGGATGTGAAGGCTGTGGCCTTACAAAAGAAAGCGCAGCCATCCACCGTCACTACACTGCTGGCATTGTAAGGGCCTCCATCACAAGCGCAAAACAGTGTCGTGGTGGTGTTGTAGTGCCTCTGTTTTTCTCAGATTTCTCAGGTTCTCGGGACTTTGTATTCTGATGACTCTCACCCTAGAGGAAAGCAGCCTTAAAGTGATAAAAGTGATAAAAGCAATCAAAGTGATAAAAGTGATAAAGACTACTCCCATCTGGGCTCCCACTTACTACTCTGTCATTGGAAGGATTTATCAGCTGCTGCCTCCAGGTAGATAATAAAGTGTGTTAATGCTAACTTGGCCAGGGGATTACTCCTCAGAACGTCTTAGCTCTATTCATAGCTGTGCTTTCAATCGCATGTGTAATTTAGAGCGAATTGCTTACAATTAATCTCCCTGTTCTTCTCTGCTGTAAAGCTAACGGTGTGAATTCTTTTGTTGCACAGCACTTTAAAGCTTTATGAGTTACAAATGTTATGTGATCGATTGTTGCTAGCAAGTTGAAATCAAATGCATATTTTTGCATCTATTTCCTTCCCTGTTAATTCCATGTATATATTTAAATTGGAATTCATGATTGTTTGCTTGTTTTACTCTACTACTTTCTACAACCTACCTCAAAAGTCTGCAATGTATTTCTAAGCAAAGAATTTAGTACTTTTTTTTTTTATGTGCAAATTCCATTTTGGCAAGCCAAGCCCAAGTACTATTCCACCCACAAACAAAACCTTAAATAAAAGGCTAGCAGCATCCATAGCGGACACCCTCAGTGATTCATGCAGAGTATGCTGGCACAACACACTAGCGTCTCTGAACCTCTCTTCCATTAAAATTGATGCAGCTAAACATACAGCATTTTTGGAAAGTTTGTCCAGATCCTTCTGAGACAATGTGACTAGATTTTGAACTGGTGTTACGCCCATACACATGCCAAATCTTCTACGCAATGGTTGTATAACCTTTTAACAATGTGCATCAGTCAAATGTTTTAAAAGGTTCTACATACAGACATAATTAATCATCTACAAGCCTGATTGACAAAGTGGCAAATGCTCAACCCATTACTGTACCACATATGCTTTTCCGTCGACTTCACTGCAACCTGAAAACAGCTAAGACCATAGGGGTAAGTTTATCATTAAATCTGTCCATCGCTTCCTTTTCTCTTTACATCCCCTAGACAGACTAAATAATTATCACAGAAATATTCAGAAAGGCTTTAAATGCAATGAGAGAGGAAAATTTGTCGTAGTCATTTGGAACTCACACTCTTTCTGTGATTTCTTTTTTATAAATAGCAGATTTATGTTCTCTCATTTGTCTTCTTCTCTAAAATGGAAGAAAATCTCAAACTTCCAGAACAGATGAACTTTCTTAAACATTCTCTGTGGACTTACAAATGTTATGCCTAAAATTGCATTGTTAAATAGATAATTTATTAAGACAGTACAAGCTTTAGGAAAATGCATATTTTTTGTTTGATGTTTTCCCTGAATATTAAATTAAAATAAATTTTAAATTAAAACTAAATTAATTACACTTTCAACATTGAAAACATTACAAACATGGAGAATTTCCCTTCTAAATAGGAAGCCAATGGAGATATTAACTTTCCCAAAATGGCCAGTACTTACATAAACCTAATATGACATTGTATTTGTATCTCAGCAGTCTATGCAACTTTGTAAAAGGAAATTCTAAGTTCCCTCTATGCAAAAACCCAAGTTTACTTTATGTTCAAATTCATGACAGTCATTAGGACAGGAGCATCTGTGCATTTTAAACTCAGAGTATCATCTAAAAACATCACTGAAAGCAGAGGCAGCAATTCCATAGGCTTCTGTGTGGGTTAGATCAGGTCCAGAAGGCAGTAAGTACCCGAATGTCTGAATTCCCTACCAGCTGATAATGTCATTTCATGCCAGAGTTTTTAATCCTAACCTCTTTGTTCTTTGTGGACTACATTCAGATGTAGTCCACGAATAACAAATCTACTAAGTAAATGGGTAGTGAGAACAGAACACACATTTCAAGGAAGTCTAATCATCAGAGAACACAATTCAGTAAAACATTTCAATGCCTTTCTACTCTTTGTAGTAAATACAATTTTATCTTCCTTAAAGAGAGGAGCTAATGTACTTTTTACCAACAACTCATTAGTTCTGTTTCATGACATTGTATTTAGTTAGCACTGTGATAGTAAAGCAACTAGAAGCAATTTTTTTCAGGTTTTTATTAGCAAGTCTTTCCGTGAACTCATGTCATCTATAACAAACAAGGTATTAATAATTGTGTAGACATCTTTAGTGAATTACTTTGCTTTACATTTATTTGAAAGGCAGTAACTTAGCTCATCTCACCCGTTCTAGGAAAAAAAAATAAGATCAACTGGTCATACTTTCTATGGTCACAGCTCTGAACAGTAAGACTGAATTATTTCAGTTTATGTGAAAGACTCTAGAAAGTCGTATAAACATAGTTTATTTCAGCATTGTTTAAATGGCACACAGTGATGTGTATGTTTACATTTTGTTATAAAAAGCGATGTGACATCACAGAGTTCTAGGAATAACAAAAAAGAGAACTAAAGTCAATATGAAGCGATTAATCCAATAATCATTTCAGATGGAGACTGAGTCAGTTTACAGCTCTTTTCCAAGATTTCAAGGTTTTGTTCTTTCTTTCTTCCCTCTCTTATCTCTTATTCCAGTAATGGATAGGATGTTAGCTATTGAAAGTCTATATAGACATTGATACTACTTTACATACCTTGCCACTGTAAATGACTCTCCTCAGATGTATTCACTTTTGATGCACAATGAATAAAATATTTAAAAGTTACAAAGAAGGACTGCCTGTAAAAGAATTTAAGTTTGTCCTCTCCATTAAAGAGAAAAAGACTCTTCTACTCACATAAAAAAAGTTGAGTGTTTCCATTTCATCTAAAAACTAGTAACAAAAGTTGATATGGGCAATTGGCAAGTTGGGCTTCAAATAATAAATATACTATATTGTAAATGTTGCAATACGGCTTTTGTTATCATTGCGTTAGGCAGAAATGGCCATCAAACTCTCTTGGCATCTGCATTCTGAATGAAAAAAGGCAAAACTATCAGAGGACATTTAAAAAAAAAAACCCCAACTCATAGTAACAGAAGACTGGCAATCAAACTGAGCCCTTCAGAATCACAGATGCTATTTCTCAACGTAATGTGTTATGGTACTAGAAGACCTATGCAAGACTCGTTATCTCCACTAGGACAGAAAGACAATCTGCTTATTTGAACAAATGTACAGATAAAAAGATACATTTGTTAATACAGCTCTCCAAGTTTGTGTGTCTTCTTGTGACAACGTGAAAAGTCAAAGTGGCCAAATGAATTTCAAATAACTGAAATGTGGGACCTAGGAGAATTATTGACACAAGACGATTACATTAGTGTAGGTTTTACTAATTTCTTTAATTAGCTAGGTTTTCCTAAGTTTTGTTTCAGAATTCTGTATTTCTAGTTAGTCAGAGAGGTATTTTCATACAAGCCCTTTATCGGCACTTTACGTCTCTGTTATCACAGTTAGGACTGTGCTGAAGGACAGTGCCACAGTGTCATGACAAGAACAGAGCGCCAGCTGCTGTATCTCACAGAATCTGCTTTCCTTGCATCTTCTCCAAAGTTTGTCAACCACCCTGCCTTTGTTAGTGTCACATATAAGACAGCTGCCAAGCAGTATAGCCTGGTGTTGTTTAGCAGGGCGCACTGAATATAGAAGTTTTACATTTAGGTTGGTTTGCCTGTTTCACGTTTTTTTCTCATTCATTCATGAGAATGGGGGTTGTGGTCAGTTCATCCGCGATGTCTCTGCCGCTCTTTCCTCCTGACTCTCTTCCCCTGCTCCAGCATGGGGTCCCTCCCACAGGAGACAGTCCTCCATGAACTTCTCCAACGTGAGTCCTTCTCACAGGCTGCAGTTCTTCACAAACTGTTTCAGTGTAGGTCCTCTGTGGGGTCACAAGTCCTGCCAGCAAACCTGCTCTAGTGTGGGCTCCTCTCTCCACTGGGCCACAGATCCTGCCAGGAGCCTGCTCCAGTGTAGGCTCTCTACAGGGTCACAGCCTCCTTCAGACACATCCACCTGCTCCAGTATGGGGTCCTCCACAGGCTGCAGATGGATATCTGCTCCACCATTAACCTCCACGGGCTGCAGGGGAATCTCTGCTCCAGCACCTGGAGCACCTCCTCCCCCTCCTTCTTCACTGACCTCGGTGTCTGCAGGCTGTTGCTCTCACATGTTCTCACTCCTCTCACTGCTGCTGGTGTTGCACAGCAGGTTTTTCGCCTTCTTAAATATGTTTTCCCAGAGGTGCTACCACCATGCTGATGGGCTTGGGCTTGGCCTTGGCCAGCAGCAGGTCTATCTTGGAGCCAGTTGACACTCACTCTGTTGGACATGGAGGAAGCTTCTGGCATCTTCTCACAGAAGCCATCCCTGTAGCCCCCCAGCTACTAGAACCTTGCTACACAAACCCAATACAATAGTTTAGTACAGTTTGGTTTAGTATAGCAGGAATAATGACTCCACTTAAGAAGTTAAAGAGAAGGAGTTTGCTAGAATTTCTTAATTATTTTTTTGTGAGTCATAATTATGAAAAATGAAAACAGAGGGATTTAGGAGATTTAGGAGATTAGAGATTATCTCTACATCAACAAAACTTCAAATTAAATCTGAGAGAGTTTTGCTAGAACAGTCTGTGAGATCACCACAAATTGAAATATAATTTCTAAATCATTTTAGGGAGTCGTAAACACATCTCTCTCTCTCTTTTCTCTCACTTGCTCTTCCTTCACATATACACACACATCCATAGAAGATGTAGAAATGGACCATTATGTTGGTCCAATTCCGCAATGTTTGCTTCTCTAGACCAATGAGGTCTTTGTGCCTTAGGAAGACTTTATCCTTATGTACTAAACAAGCAAAGCTTTAAGCTTTGTGAAGAACCACTGAAGAGTCCCTAAAAACAACCACTGGATACTCTAATCATGCCATCAATAATCATCTAGGAGGATGTAGAACCAGTGATGTTGTTGCAGACATTAAAGAAACTTTATTGTCTTTTTTTTATTGTTGCATTTAAAAAATGTTTAAGGACGACCTATTGTCTGCCATGTAAAATTTAGTGTGTTGCGATTAAATAAATAAATGCAAGTGCTTTATTTAGTATTAGCTATCTGTATTACCAGTTAAAAAAAGTATCTAAAGGCTTACATCTTTGGGAAGAAAGTTTCCAGTCTGTTCATACATGAGCAAAGACAAAAATCAGAACTTGTATTCATAACAATGAGACTTGAGAAAACCCGGTGGCTTACCAAAGAAACCAAACACTGAGTTGTTTGTGCATGCCCTTAGCTTACCAGGGTGATTCTAGGTTTTGATATCCTCGGCTGACACGGAGACAGGTCTGGTTCCCAGTTCTTTTACAGCTGCTAAAACACCGAGTCTCTCGACATGCTTTCTTCTCAAACACTCTTCTCAACCACTCTCTACTTCTGAGACTGCCCAGCACAACTGATCTCATAGCTTATAGTTAAGCTTCTACGGTGTTCAATGCAGCACGTTAGAGACAAAAACATTTCCTTCAGGGTCTGTAGCAAATATACGACCAGGTAATCATCACTAATAAACAAGCAAAGCCCCTGCATATAATACTCCTTCTTTCTGTAGACATGCATGAGAGCTTGTTCAGTTAGGGAAAGCGTGTGCTCTGCTAGGCTTCCTTCAATTTTGATTGACGAGCATGGCTGGATTGAGGCAGAGAATCGGCTGGGATTCACCGCTGCTTTTCTTCCCGGTTGATCTCAGCAGGGCACAGGCTGCAATTCAGAGGAAACCGTCTCAGAGAGAGTGCCAGTCAGTCGTGCCAGCTCAACTGGCTACTGGAGCACAGACAGACTTGCTTGGGAAACGGGTCCAAATTAAAAACAAGCAAATAAATAACTTGTGAAAGACACAGAGAATTATTTTAGCTTGCAGTAGTTCTCCAGCTTCGTTGCCTGCTTGCTTGCTAAAATGGTAGCCAGGAACTGTTCACTTTGGTAATGCAGACCTACCGTCTCCCAGCTGCTTGCATCTCCTCTGGTGAAACTGCCTGCCCAGGAAACAAGGGGCGATTGCTGGGCTGGGGGACAAGTGGGGAGGGAGGGGAATCCAATTTTAATGTCAGAATATTTCACAGCTCATTTTCTTGGTTCTATAATAAAATGTAACTAGGAGGCAAAATGACGGTAGACACTAAAAGCAAATTTACATTTGGGTAGGAGTCGCTAGGCTGTTGGAGGTACTAAAGTCTAATATCAGCAGGATATGCTAGCTGTGAGCAGAATTTTTGACTTGTCACATAGTAAGATATCAAGAATGTTTCATTAGAAAGTTTGCATGTAAATGAAAGAATATTTCATGCCCAGGAATATTCACATTTCAGCATAATTTCCTTTGTAAATGAATAGGAATCTCTTACATTCAAAATGTATGTTAGTTCTTATTCACACTTATCACAATAACAACAAGACTAATTTAATGATGATTTGGGCAACTGAGAAGAAACCAGCTAATTAGTGCCTTACGTGTCATGTTAGAGCTGAAGCAACATATGCACAAAATAACAGCAGGGATTTTTTTAAAAGACCTTCAGTGACCCACTGGACCAGATGGTGCTCTATAGCTCAGTTCCCCTTCTCTCTCCTGCTGCAGGTGACAGAATTATTATTCTAAAAGACAAAACCAGGAGGAGCTTTCAAGTGAAATTAAATCTGGGTTGGGGAGCTCTCTTTCACCAGCTCTCTGCTATTTCCAAATGAGATTTCAAAAGTGTACCTGAAAAAAGGGAGTGATTGGAAAGCACCTTTCCCCAGCAAACACTGGTAGGGGACATTGCTACACGGCAGGGATTGCATCTCCTGCACTTGCAGATGTAAGGGTGGGGCTGGCACACAAGGTACCCCCAGGTGCCTGTTGCAAAGGGTTCCTGGTGAGCTGCCTCACTCCCCTTTAACAAAAGGTAGTCATCCATAGCAGAAAATGCAGCACTGGATTTCTGTGCAAACAGGCATCCTACAGTTTATATAGCAAATTCATTTTTAATGCTGAGATAATCAGGTCTCGTAACATTGTTTTGACATGGAGCCAAATCTTAGATAGCCCAAAAGCAGCAGGAGGATAGATGTGCATGGAAGAGAAAAAGAACTAGACTAGAGATAAGTGACTGCTTCGTTCTCAGTCTTGTGCACGAGCAGCTGCCGCTAGTGAGCCTCCAATGACAAAGTCTAATTAACACATATTAAAGTGATTAGGTAAAAGGTCCAATACATACCGAATATAAAAAAAACCAAGCTGAAAACATTAATTATCTGCTTCTCGTTCATGTCTCTGTTGCAGCTGCACAATCATTTCTAGGCACAGTAATAATACAAAGGAAGCTTTGCTTTTCCTTCATCCTCTTTCCTTTCTTGGAAAAATAATGTGTGATTTATAGAAGAAATATGACAAATGTTACTCCTAATCACTTGAGCCATACATGTTACCCAATCCCTTTCAAAGGAAGAACAGATTTCAACTGTTAAAGGTTTTATTTCCAACAAGAACAACATTTTAAGCAAATCTGAGAAGGCTGAAAAAGCACATTAAACTATAATTAGAGCCCAAAAGACATTTAAAGGCTCCTGTCATCTTCTTGTTATTCACTTGCAAAGATGACCTAGGAACTGACAAAAAAGGGGCTAAGTCATTACTGTGACTTCAGTCTCCCTCCCTGAAACAGTGTTATAGGTCATTTATGTAATGATGTCCAAAGGAAGTTAAAAAATTACAGAAAGCACTAGAAAGCTAGCACTGATCTATTTTATTGTTTTATACACACAGGTATATTACAAAATAATTATTTTCTGTTAAAAAAGTTAAGCAATCTTAATCCCCTTTTTAGAATTTTCATACATGGGGCACAAGTTTGTGAGGCACAATTTCATGTCCTTCTTTTCCCCCTACCCCGAAGTATATCTAGTCAGAAATGTGATTCTTCCACACCCGGGGGGGGGGGGTGGGGATGGGAGGATGTTTTAGATAGGAAACAAAATACAATATTTTGCTTTGGGACTATTGCAATCAGGACTGATCAGGTTTCTTGGAATCTAGAGGATTTGTTCCTTCAAAGAAAAAGCGATCCTGCTTCACAGAATAGCACAATCCTTCCCTGGAATGGAAAGATACAGAGGAAAATTTTCAATGAGCACCTTGCAGTGAACCCAGCAGCGCTCTTTTTTGCCCAGAGTCCTGTTCAAAGGAAGCGAACGCCCTGCTCACAGATTTTAGTCCCACAGCCTTAACACCGCTTCTTGGTAGAGGCAGACTTGCTATACAGTTAGCCCACAATCTATCTATTACAAATGACACTCAAGCTCATCAAAGCCCCTTTTTCATTTCCTTTGCATGGTAATTTTAAGGTTTTATGCATATGAAGTGCATATAAATACACTTTTCCAATACTAATTAAGCATATTGCTGTTTTAATTTTTTAGGACATGTATGAAAACAATAAGCAACATTTAATAATAACATGTCATGATTTAGATCTGGGACCTAATGGTGAGAGGTATATTTACCGATTTATTACATACGCTATGGAAAGTCAGGCTGGCCTTGGCCAGGATTCCCTTTTGGTTTTCATACTTTTATTAAAAAAATGTTAATTTTACCAAAGAGTACAATAAATAATTAAACAGCAGATTATAAGATAAACTAAACCAAAAATTTTATCTGGATGGTGCATTTTCTACTGTTGTATCTTTAACTCCTGCAAAAATAAGAGGTCAAATATTTGCACTGAAATAACTGAAATCAAGTCCTTTCTATCACAGACAATGTCATAATGCAGGTTAGTTAGATACTAAGTGCACAAGCAGTGCTGGGGCACACTGGAGGGTGCTGGAAGGTGGTTCTCTCTTCTGGGAAATGGTTAGATCTGCTCCTGGCAGCTGTGGCCTGAGCTCACTAACACCCTCCCGGTCACAGCCCTGCAGGGAGCATGGGCTGGGCACCGTAGGCCCTTTCCGTTAACGAGTTTGGGTATGGTCACACTATTTTGGAGGATTAAAGAATTTAGCAGCATGGACACAGACCACTCCATGCTGCTTGGCTGTAGTCCCAGAGAGCGGTCCCAAACCTGTGTATTTTACTGGTACAGGTACAGCCTAAGCAAGCAGTAATAACCATCTTTCTAAAACTATAGTGTAAGGGCAAAGATGAGGAAATGTTCCATCCAGCAGATCACTGATAATTCGTTCGTTTGTAGGTGGGCAACATCTAAGTCCTTTGCTGGATTTGCAGTCTTTGCACAAGAAAAAATATTCGGGAACTCAGAATATTTTAAATGGAATTATTAGCCAAAATACATGTTACAGCTGTCAGCATGGATTTGAGACTTTAAATCTCTATAAACACATAATCTGCCTCATCCGTAGCATCTTCCATTTGAACAAAATACCATAACCCTCAGCTGAGGGTTTCAGGTGCTTGTGATCGAGACCTATGAGGCCTGGACGTACATAAGCTAAAGCCAGGCAAGCTGAGATGTATAAAAGCCCAGACAATAGTACCCTTGTCAAGACAGTGATATTTAGCTGCTGAAGGAAAAAAACGCCAACATGAAGACGTATAAGTCCTAAAGAAAAAAGGGAACGGAAAGATGGCAGCTCAGCAACACGGAGGCTCTGCCTGTGCCCGGGGACACGGGAGGCTACCCCATCCTCACCCAGCTGATGCCTGCCAGGCCCGCAGAGACTCATTCCATGTCTCACTGGGGATGGTGAGCTTATTAGCGTAATAGCTTATTAGTCCCAGCTATCTGCTGTGTGCATTACCAAAAACTAATTACTTTGTAGTCTTAAATTATATATACCCAGCTTGCAGAGTCACTTTGTACACGGTAGAAGTTGCATAACGTGGTTCAGGGAGGGAGGGTCACAATATGCAAGGATTTTCTTAATAGACTCGTTTTCTGAAGTGCTCAGCATCTACCAGTCCGCTGGAATATGTCAAAGAATGCATGGCACTGTTAAAGAATGGCTTACGAAAATTAAACAAATTAGGGTTTGTTCTTAGGCTTCAAGGCAAGTTACTGGGACAATTGTAAAATTTAATCTACCTTGGTTTATACTTTGTAGTCCTTCAAATTCTAGATTTTCATGTCAATTTTTTTTATTTGCATTTACATAGAATTTCTGCTATTCAAATACACAGGCATCTTTCAAGAAATTGATCCCCACAAAAACACTGCTTGTATTAGTCTGTTAGCACCTTATGAAAGTAATTTTTTAATTGAATTGCTTCAAACTAGGAAAACAGATACTGGTAAATAAAATGTAAGTTACAAATTAACACATTTCTTAGAGTCAGGTTCTGGGAGGAGAGAGCTGGAAGGGGACTTTTGACATTGATGGATATTTTTCATACTTCCACAAAGACAGGAGCTTTGGTCTATTCCATATAGTTCTGGAGTTTGCTGTCCTAATATCTGGCTTAGTGCGTTTAGTGAAAAAAAATAAAAGAACAACCAAGAATACAAGGAATTCATTAAATAAAGCAACAGCCAAAGTAGCTAAAATGTATACTACTCATAACAAAGAGTGAAATAAGACTGATTACTACATAAGAATGGAAAATAAACTACATTTTTATGAGAATACTGATGTGTTTGATGATCTTATGCTGTTGTTATTTAATAAGAAAAAAATGTGCTAATCAAGCACATAAATTTAATCAAGACTACAGTAGGTCAGAGAGTATACTTACATGGGAATAGTCTCTGTTTAGACAAACTTGGGAAGAAATCATGAGAACCTGTCCTATGACTTCAACTGTATTCTTCATGAACCTTCATAGCATCTAGGTAACCAGATAGCAGCAAGATTTAAAAAACTGCACCACAATCAAAACACAGTGTAATTACTGAAAAGGTATCAGGAAAACTTTCAAAAATATAATCATTTTCGGAAATAGTCACAAAATGGTCATACTGTATTTTGTCTGAAGATAAAAAGAGAGAAAAAATAATTGGGAAAAATAAAGCGACTCTAGATAGAATGAAAAGAACTGAGCAATTAATACATAAAGCTCTTGAAAATAAGGTAAATATCATAGGATTCATATGATTTAATTACTAGTATAATGGTCATAAGTATTTGATTAGCATTAGAAGCAGTCCTGAGCTGACAGTTCATAACTCGGACACCCAATAGCGGTCATTCTTCTTCCAGATTGATTCAATCTGTTCACACCCATGATTAGCACTATTCAGAAGACTCGCACAGCTTCTCTTTAAGGGATGCGACCCATTGTGGACTTACATACTCCTGATATCCACCTTCTGAGCGCTCTTGGGGATCAGGAAAGAGGGAAAAACTTCATGTGCTCCTAAGTGAACACAACAACCGGTCCAGATTCCTTTTACATGTCAACTTGTGAAGATACTGCCATTTTGCTAACCAGTTCTCATGAGGAAAGCTTCTTCTGAGGTCTGAGCCCTGAGCCCTGATTGACTGTTCTCTAAGAGCAAGAGAAAATCACAGGGAAATTTTTTTGGTGGTTAATAATGGTACTAAATAGTCTTATTTATGTATAACAACAAAATTAATGAGACTATATATATGTGCACATTTCTGAGTGGAATACAGCCAGTGGAGCAGGTCACAGGATACTGTGATCTCTCTCTTGAACTAAGTGAGTCGCCTTGGCTGCGCGTTATGTGAAACGCTACCCTTGCTAGAAGACGCTCACCTGTGAAAGCCCATATACTGCACCAAAAAGAATTTTATATGAACCTTTTTGCTGTTATGCATTAATTAATCTGTGTTTGAAAATATCTGTTAGAGAAAATGGAAAAAGATCTTTTAGGTATAGATTAAAACAGGACATTCTTACAAAGGAAAAAGCAATACTATTAAAAAGATCAGGCTTTCATTAGCAAACACTCACAAGCAGAAAAAAATATTTCTACCATTCATCAAAAGAATAATTAAATCAGCTGCATTATCTCACATATATTTCCTCTCAGGAGGTTATGGACTGAGAGGGTAATTTCCTGTTCTATCATTTAAGATTGTGTTTAAAAATATCCAGAAATGAAATTTTAAAAAATGATTCTCCTACAAGTAGCAACATTCTGGAAAAAATGCTCATCCATACAGCAGTAAGCTCATCAATTACCAAGTTATACAATAAAATTAGTTGCCTCCCTGAGGTCTGGTCTCTATCACTGAGGTCTGGGCAGCTTGTTCATTTAGGTGTCTTGGACAATCTTCTCCTTAGTCTTGGAGGATTTTTCATAGATGCCACTGCGAATCGTCATAGTACGTGAAGTCCTGTGCAACTGTAAAGTAGCAGTGTTTTCAGAGTATTAAGTAATGGTATGGCTGTAATCTGCAGAAAGGTGTTATGATTTCCCCTTCCTTTTAGAGTGCCCCCAAACTACTTTTAAAGGTTTAAACACAGAAGGGGACTGTTGGGATAATGATCCAGGGCTGAAACAACTCAGACTTTGCCAAATGCTCTACAGGCAATTCCAGTGACAAATAGAACAGATTCTGCAAACTACCTCACACATATAATGCTTTGAATTGCTGGTTGTGCTCACGTCGCAGAGGTGAAAGATTCATTTTTCATCTAACCCTTAAGGACATAACTGCATTAGTCTCTCCTGCTCTAATCCAATCAGTGGCACTGTTCTCTCTCGTGGGTAAATGGTCATGTAGTGCCACTCTATCATTATAAACAGGACTTATGAAAGTTTCAGAATTTCTGTTTTCTTCAGCAACCTGTTTTAACTGAGCCTTAGGAAGTCTGAGAGAGAAGCGCGTGCTAGGAAACAAGTTGTTCGGAATGGAGGAGTTTCAGTTCCTAAGTGTTTGTCTTAAACCTTCATAAAAGGGATAGAAATAGTCAAGTGTGGTTAAAACGACCAAAACACATGTACAAATATGGGTAATTATGTATTTTGGGTTGGTTTCTCAAAGGTCACTCTCACTTTTCATCTGCAGTTTCACAGGGGGGTGTCTGTTCTTTGTTTACCTTCTGTTCACCACATAGAAATGAAACCTGTCCAGATCTAGTAGTTGATGGATGAAAAACTACACTTATGTGTGTACATGTGTATATTTTTATAAGAATTATAAACACCCACATGTGTGTGTTTAATACTTATATATATGAAAGATAGGTATATGGAAGATGATAGGCTTTTATTGCCTACAGCAAGCTGCGTAGCTTGAAATATTCCAAGCAATTTTACCTGTCAGAATGTTGCTCCTCTTACCCAAACCTGTCAAAATGTCCTCTGGAAATATTAGAAAAGAAAAAAGACATCAAGGAGCAATCAAGTGGGGGGATCTTATACAAGGACTGAAAAAAACAAGTATATTGTTTGAAATTAAATCATATTTTGATAGGTAACATATCTATTCATATAGTCAGTAAGAAGAGGCTATAATCAAAGTTTGAATCCACATCTACTTCTGTAAAATGTCCTGGTTTAGATATTGTATTAATGCATGTATTAATTCATTAAATTACTACGTTATACATAAAATAGGGAAAAAACATTAGATTTAGAGATTATCTTGTTGTCTTTCACCTGAAAGTATTAAGGCAGATAGTTGTGCATTCCATAAGACTGAACAGCAACTCTGAGACTAATTCTTATGTTTTCCTTTTTCTTTATGCTTATAGTTTGTAGTTTTATATATAAAGTAAAATAATTAGACCTTTAGAATATTTGGTACCATATTTCACTGATGTGACATATAATCAAACTATATGGAAAAAAAAGATGATATTTTAAGGTCTTTATAACACCAGTCACAGAAGACTTGACCACTTTCTTCCTGAAACCACTCTTCATAAACACTGACTGCTTGTGCTTTACTGACACATGTGTGAAGGAAGTGAAATTTGAAGAAACATTTATAAGTAACTATAGTAACCAAACTTTCCTTCCTATTGTAGTGTCCTCTAATAGAATTTGCAGACTCCATCAGCCAGAGAATAGAAGCAACAATATAGGATGAAGCCTACCATTCCAGCTTGACAGAAATGAAGTATTAATGAACGGTTACAGAAGATTATTTTGAGGTCACTTCTTTGGAATAAAATTACATGTATTATCTGTGGTGGGGTTGACCCTGGCTGGATGCCAGGTGCCCACCAAAGCCACCCCCATTCCTCAGCTGGACAAGGGAGAAAAAAATATAACAAAAGGCTCGGGGGTCGAGGTAAAGACAGGGAGATCATCTCACCATTACCGTCACAGGCAAACAGACTTGACTTGGGGAAAAAATAATTTAATTTATTGCCATCAAATTAGAGTAGAATAATGAAAGGGGCTCAGATTTACTCCTGAGTTTCTCTACCTCCTCCTCACCAGCGGCACAGGGGATGGGAATGCGTTTTGCGTCAGGTTCATCACACGTTCCTGCTGCACATTCCTCCTCATGGAGAGGACTCCTCACTCTTCCCCTGCTCCAGCGTGGGGACCCTCCCACAGGAGATGGTCCTGCACGAACTTCTCCAAACATGTGTCTTCCCATGGGCTGTAGTTTCTTCATGGACTGCTCCAGCGTGGGTCCTTTCCATGGGGTGCAGCCCTTCAGGAACAGACTGCTCCAGCGTGGGTCCCCTCTGTGGGGTCACAAGTCCTGCCAGCAAAACCTGCTCTAGTGTGGGCTCCTCTCTCCATGGGTCCACAGGTCCTGCCAGGAGCTTGCTCCAGCACAGGCTTCCCATGGGGTCACAGCCTCCTTCAGGCACCCACCTGTTCCGGCGTGGGGTCCTCCATGGGCTGCAGGTGAAATATCTGCTCCACCATGGACCTCCATGGGCTGCAGGGGTCCAGCCTGCCTCACCGTGGTCTTCCCCACGGGCTGCAGAGGAATCTCTGCTCCAGCACCTGGAGCACCTCCTCCCCCTCCTTCTTCACCTAGGTGTCTGCAGAGTTGTTGCTCTCAACATCTCGACTCCTCTCTCTGGCTGCTGTTTTCCTGCAAGCAGTTTTTTTCCCCCTTCTTAGCTCTGTTATCCCAGAGACACTACCACCGTCGCTGATGGGCTCGGCCTTGGTCAGTGGCAGGGTCTGTCTTGGAGCCGGCTGGCATTGGCTCTATTGGACATGGGGAACCTTCTAGCAGCTTCTCACAGAAGCCACCCCTGTAGCCCCCCCGCTACCAAAACCTTGCCACGTGAACCCATACAATATAAAACAAATACCTCCATGTACACTACAATTAATACCATCTGTCACAGATGTTCTCCAAGATAGAAAAAAAGTATATATTTTATATTTTATTACACGTGTATGTATATTTTGTTTCCATTTCTTCTGAATAGTATAGCCTCACAAGGAACAATATTGTTCTCTAAACAGGAATTTTATTGTAAATCTTTTCTTCATCATTCACTTTCCTAAGAACAACGATCTCACCTTCTGCTGCCTTCTGCATTAGGAAGACATAAAACATAACTAACCTCAAATTGTACTCATATTTCAGATGCATAATTGATTCTTAGAGGCTATTCATGATTCATAATAAATGTGACCTACAACTGAAGTAAAAAGTATTTTTTGTATGAAATGAAGATATATTTACATGAATTCTGATTGCTGACTTCAGTGAAAATAAATTTTCCTATATTTATTTGCAACCTGAATATATATCCAACATATCCATAAAGAAACCATGAGAATACAAACAGAACAGAGAATCTTCAGGCTTGTCAAGGTCTTTGATTAGCTACACATCCTTACATTAATTAACCTCACTTTTTTTTTTAAGAAATACCTGTCTCTGGCTATGCCTGCTGTAAGATTGTAACCGGTTAATGCTTGTAAAAGTAAAGAACTAAACATTGTTTCTGCAGTCCTAATGAGCTTATTGGTGCAATTCAAGAGATTAATACAATATTTTAACAAAAGTTGTTCTTCACCTTTTTCTGTGATTGGAAATGTTCAGAAATGCCGAGTGCCCCCTGTTCACAGCAAGGAAACAACACGAACAAAGCTATAGACCTGTCCATGTGCTTTTTGTGCGTAATCAAAGCCCTAGTGTTTATGCACAGATGAGAACTCCTTAGCGTAAAGTCACAAAGCAGGACAAAAGGGCAGTTAAAAACTCTTTGCACCTTTCTGTTTCTGTTCTTCCTGGTGCTGCCATTATTGTCATCAGTAATTCCACACAAGCCATATTCCAGATTTGGCTTTGAGAGTGTTCGCATTCCTTAGATTTTCTGCCCAGCACTATCTGCTTAACAACTAAATAATGTGTTAAAAGTAGAAATATATCCTGAAAATGCTGGATCTAATCTAAATCTTTGTATTATTTTTTTTCTTCTCACTTGTAATGCAATAACTAAAAAAATAAGTTTGCCTTCAATTTCATTATTACATTTCAGCTGATTAAATGTGGTTTAAGGTAATATGCAGCATTTTTATGCTTCTGAAAGCAAGTGTGCATTACAGGGAATAACAACTCGAGTCAAAGCATACTGAAAGAGAATTATAACAGTGTAAATGATTTCACACCCCTTGCTTTGCTAAGTACATATGCCCACATTTGCTTAACTTCTTGGAGGTGTAAAACTGAAAAATTGATTTGACTGCTTTTGTTATCCAAATTGAAAGCAACTGCCTATATATCTATACAAAACAAAAGTTATTGATCAACTTATAGTTAATCTGAAAATACCCATCATCTGAGCTTCTGAAAGATAAGCGATCCCCTCAACTTTGCCCGTTTTCCTTCCTTTAGGTACATGAAATAAAATCATAGAATCATAGAATCATAGAATAGTTTGGGTTGGAAGGGACCTTTAAAGGCCATCTAGTCCAACCCCCCTGCAATAAGCAGGGACAACCTCACTAGATCAGGTTGCTCAGAGCCCCGTCCAGCTTGACCTTGAATGCTTCCAGGGATGGGGCTTCTACTACCTCTCTGGGCAACCTGTTCCAGTGCTTCACCACCCGCATTGTGAAAAACTTCTTTCTGATTTCCAGCCTATATCTCCCCTCCTTTAGTTTAAAACCATTACCCCTTGTCCTATCACAATAGGCCCTGCTAAAAAGGGTTCTCCCCATTTTTCCTATAGGCCCCCTTCAAGTACTGAAGGCTGCAATAAGGTCCTCCCCGGAGCCTTCTCTTCTCCAGGCTGAACAGGCCCAACTCCCTCAGCCTGTCTTCATAGGAGAGCTGCTCCATTCCTCTGATCATCCTTGTGGCCCTCCTCTGGACCCGCTCCAGCCGGTCCATGTCCTTCTTATGTTGAGGGGCCCAGAGCTGGACGAAGGACTCCAGGTGGGGCGTCACCAGGCAGAGTAGAGGGGTAGAATCACCTCTCTTGACCTGCTGGCCACGCTTCTTTTGATGCAGCCCAGGATACGGTTGGCTTTCTGGGCTGCCAGTGCACATTGCTGGCTCATGTCCAGCCTTTCACCACCAGCACCCCCAAGTCCTTCTCGGCAGGGCTGCTCTCCATCCCTGCATCCCCCAGCCTGTATTGATACCGGGGGTTGCTCCGGACCAGGTGCAGGACTCTGCATTTGTCCTTGTTGAACCTCATAAGGTTTGCCCGGACCCACCTCTCAAGCCTGTCCAGGTCCCTCTGGATGCATCCCGACCCCCAAGCATATCCACCGCACCCACTCAGCTTGGTGTCATCTGCAAACTTGCTGAGGGTGCACTCGATCCCGCTGTCTATGTCATCGATGAAGATGTTAAAAGGACCGGTCCCAATACAGACCCTTGAGGGACACCACTTGTCACCGGTCTCCATCTGGACGTTGAGCCATTGACCACTACCCGCTGGATGCGACCATTCAACCAATTCCTCATCCACCGAGCAGTCCACCCATCAAATCCATATCTCTCCAGTTTCGAGAGAAGGATGTTGTGGGGGACCGTGTCAAAGGCCTTACAGAAGTCCAGATAGATGACATCGGTCGCTATGCCCTTGTCCACTGATGCAGTCACCCCATCGTAGAAGGCCACTAGGCTGGTCAGGCAGGACTTGCCCTTGGTGAAGCCATGCTGGCTGTCTCCAACCACCTCCCTGTCCTCCATGTGCCTCAGCATCATTTCTAGGAGCATCTGTTCCATGATCTCCCAGGCACAGAGGTGAGGGCTGACAGGTCGGTAGTTCCCAGGGTCCTCCTTCCTACCCTTTTTAAAAATGGGCACTACATTTCCTTTTTTCCAGTCCCCAGGGACTTCGCCTGACTGCCATGACCTTCAAATATCATGGAGAGTGGCTTGGCAACTACATCAGCCAATTCCTTCAGGACTCTGGGATGCATCTCGTCAGGTCCCATAGACTTATGTACATTCAGGTTCCTCAGGTAGTCAAATGCAAGTGAAGCAGTGTCTTTATAATGTTGTGGGGTTTTTTTAGTATAAAAACATCTCTGACAAGATTCAGTGGTAACAATTGTGGTAGCTTATTAAGAGTTTACCAGAAATTCATTTTTATTATTGAAGGTAAGATTTAGGAGTTAAGGAACTATGTTACATCATTACAGGCTACACCTGAAAATTTTAGGTTTAAGGAAAGATTAAAATTTATCTGTGTATCCTTGCCAGCATAAGTAAAATACAGAAAAAACAAAATACAGCTAAAGAACTGACTAGAACATGACAGTTATTGGGGCTTTTTATTCCAGGCAGAAATGGGATTATGTTCCTTTTTCTTTCTGAGGGTTATATGAATAGTATATTAATATATAGTAGACTGAGTTTGATAGGCCAGATAGTCAGAGTTATAAAGAAAATGGATTTAACATAAAAAAAATAAATGGAGCTTCTTTTTGAAGTAATTCCTAGCATCTTGATGAATTCCATTATTTTCATCTTTTTTTTTTTTAGTTAATTGTTGTATATTTTTATTTATATGACACATTATTTTCTGAGCTGTGTAATAATATAAAATTCTAGCTTAACAGTAAAGACTTTCTAACAAGGGCTTTTTTTTCCAAGATTAGTTTATTTCTTCAGTTTTTCTCGGAAAATTAACATGTGATATTAAATTCTTTTCCAATAGTCCTATTGAGAATTTGCCATATACTTCAGCTTCTTTAGACAATTTTGGGTAATTTTGTCCTTGGTTTGTGAGTTCTTCAAAATAACACAGAAAAATGCTAAAGCTTTATCAGAGTGATTAAAACCAGGTAAGATAGAACTCAGTCAGCATTTGACTACCACTACAAATTTGAGGTTTATTTTTCTCCTAGAAAGAATACTTAAGGACACTTTAGACAGCAAAGCCGCTACAGAATTTGTACAATCTCATTGTGAAGGACAAGAACACATAAGACGCTTAAAGGACCAATCTCACCTGCAGCATTCAAGACTTTAGGGACAGAACTCTTGGAAACACCAAAGGACAATTCTCAATCCATAATGCATATCCGCAATTTACTGAGAAGTTATGAAACATTTTTACAGTGATTAACTTGGTGTTCTTTCAGACTTCCGTATCAAGAAGAGAACATCCTAATGCCATTTTCTGTCAATTGCTTTCACGAATATGAAATGTGTATAGAAAATGCTAGGAATGTTTGTATGTTGGAAAAAATATTTTATCTTATTTTATAATTTGCAAATAAAGTATATTTTAGATTTTTTAGGGTTTTTATTTTTGGCTTCTTTGCCCACTTTCTTCTTTGCTATCAGCAAATGTTCAGAGATTGAAAAAGACAAGTAGTTTTGTTGGACCACTGTACTATAACAAATTTTCTTTCAGATTCTGCACCCCCATACCCCCCTCATCCCCCTCAATCTTATTTCTTCATGTGCCTAAGGACTAACCTGATTTCCCAATCTTAATTCAGGAAGAAATTTCCCTCCCCTAAAGCAGACTAACAGATTTTTTTGGAGCATTTTAATTTTCTCATGCACGATGGAAGGTGCTCATTACTAATTTTAATCTAGGTCTGGAAGCTCCACTGTAGCTCCTGCTACAGTTATGAATATGTATGAAGAATATGAATATATATTTTAAGTTTGGTGCATGAATTCATAATCCCTTGAGTTGATTAGAATTGAGAGGAACATCTTTCTGATTCTTATAGTGATATTCAAAAGTTACTTGAGTTTCAGAAATGTAAAGAAGATCGTGAAATATACATATATTCTCCAGCATTCCACATGTAACAGTAATCTTTCATAGCTGCTTTCTGAGGGTGACAAATAATTTATTTGACCTAAAGAAAAAAAAGATGAATTGTTTGGCAACATGAACCCAAAATCTGTACACCTGTGAATGTGTGATACTTAAAACTGTTTCATGAAGGTACTTGGAAGCAAAGGAATGTTTTCTCTGATCTAAATCTTCTGTAAGATCTTTAAGATAAAATACACTGTAAACAACCCACATAGCAATCTCAATTTTGCTTTACCATTTAAGAGCCTCTTTGTTCTGTGTGTTATCTCGGTGAGATAGCATAGCTGTAATTTATTTTCAGCCACTCGGTATTTACAGACATCATGAATAGCTCTTCAAAAGGGGCTAATAGAACTGATTAGAATGTATTGATTTGTGTTTGGTGCTTGAGCTTTACCACATGCAACTTTCTTATGATTACATAGCAGGAACTCCTTCTATTTTTAAATGAGACAAAGCAAAATTGCCTCCCTCAGTAATAGCTTCTTGTATCACTCAATCGCAGCAATCATTTTTCTTGAGGGAAAAAAATTAAGAAACAGAGAAATGTAGGAAAACATAGGTGAATAAACACGCTAATAATGAAACCATGTCTGACATTTTCGACACAATACCTCCATAAAAAAAAAAAAAAAAAAAAAAAGAAGAGAAAGGTAGGAAGGTAAAGTCCTTCAGAACTGGAACAGAAAGAGCTAAAGTGGGTTAAACCACAACACGGTGTAACATTATGTTGTACATTGCTTAATTGCATGAATCAAATACTTTTTTGATCTAAACATCAAATCATTGATTTGAATGAATGAACTCCTTCTCCACTACCAGAACCTTGCCATTACGCCAATGAAGAATACTCTGTTATGTTCGTAACAAAGTTATACACGTAGAAGGGCTGTGAATGCAGTACTGCAACTAACCAGATTTTTGTTGCAAGCACAGCAGTAATATGCAACCATTCAGACTGCGGTAAAACATGTGATGGGCAATGCAACAGGGTTATCAGGTATCACATGTTAACTTTTTTAGTCATTTGGAAATGGACAAAAGAACGTATTCATACAGTTTAGCCAATCACAGTTGAAGCATTGTAATCAAATGAAAAATAACAATGCTGAAGAAGTACGAAAATGAGGGTAAATAAGTGATGATAAAATGAGAGTCCATTTAAATGTGAAGCCTGTGAATAATTATCAATTGAAATTTCTTCCTGTCTGTATAAACTTTAAGGATGGCACAGCATAATAAGAAAACAAACCACATGTAGCACAAGTGCAGGAATATTTTGAAAACCATTAGTAAGTATGAAGGATACAGGGATAACAGACAGAAAATAGAACTGAAGTTTTATCAACGGTCAGGTAGCACTAGGAAAGAAAATCTGTTTTTAATATACTACATCCCTAGGCTACTAAAAGCAATGAAATTTGCCTCTTTCTTTTCTTGTGGCATCGCCTTCCTATCTTCTGGTAGACACTAAGAGCTTGGAGAAAACCAACATATTTGCACCAGCTGATCATCTCCTCCACAGGCCTTATTTACCTAAAATTGTCATCTTATTTGAGATAAAAGGCTATACAGGTGCATAAGGTTCCCCACAACAATTGCTTGAATGTGAACACCAAAAACTAGGTGCTGGAGCACTCAGTACTGAATGTCTGAATTTCTGTGATATCAATCTCAGAAAAAAACTAGCAAAACCACGGAGAAACAATTGCATACAAATTCATTTTATAAAGGAGTTTCCCCTGGTTTACAGAGGACTTTTAGTTAGCTGTTTATTTCATCTTAACTAATGGCTTTGTCCAAGAATCCTTTCTACTGAAGATTAATTTTTAGTAACTTTGACAGAGAAACATAGCATAGATACATGATTAAATGCGGGATATAGATTTTATCCGAATAATTGTTAAATTTCGTACAAATACTTGCCCTTTGTGGAATTCACTGATATACCTAGCTCTAGAACGTAATCCTCATTTTCAAACTACTTGATTACTTGAGTAACTGCTATCTTGAGAACAGTGTGGGTTTTGGCTTGTCCAGACTGGATAGCAATAGCATTTTTCATCAGATTAAGCCAAAACCACTGCACTCCAAAGGAAAAAGATTTATGGCTAACTCTCTCTGGAACACTGAAGACTTAAGGGACTGAGCAAGGTCTTAGTCATCCTGTTAAATTTGAAATCATTATTAATGGAGAGACAAGGTTCTTAATAACCCTCATCGTGCTGCTATATGCTGTACCTGCATATATATTTTCTTGAAAAATATTACCTATATTGACACTGAACATGAAGGGGAAAAAAGAGATTTTTAACACCATATTTGAAAGTTTTAATCATGAGCTAAAGACTTGCTATTATAAGTTGTAAACCAGGGCTTGCAGAATATAGAAACATTAAATATAATATAATATAAAATTAGGAAGCTGCATTTGTCTTGAGGTGTTATTGCTGAGATTAATAAAGATACTACAAGTCTTGTGTACAGCAGGATGGGTGCTAAATAAATCCCAAAGTGGGAATGTGAACTGATGCACTTAACTGGCACATCTAACAGAATTTGCTCAGAAGGGGACTGCATCTCTGGTACGGATTATTCCAGAAGAAGTGCATTTATCACTTGATTTATGTTACATGAGAAGGTGTTTCAATTAAACTGAGTAAAGCCATTTTAAAGGACAAACCAGCGTGTCTTCAAGGAAGCTGTACTTGCAGCACTTTGTAAACATAACTGGTAAAACTTCTTCATGTAGGGAAGCTCAGAGAGAACAGCGGTGCAGCTAGCTGCCCCAGGACGAGATCCACAGCTCCCAGGGTGCTCACTTCTCTCCACAGATGCAGCTTTCATCACGCTGCACCATAAAGGCTTAATTTGCTGGAAATGTTGAGCCCAAATGATTCCAAGAGATCAGCCCAGCTGCAGCGAAGAGCGGGAGTTTCACAGCTGAACCAGAACTAAAAGCAGACAGAGGAACGTCACATCCTCTCAAGGAAGACCTGAAGTAAAAGATATAACTGTAGGGATATCCAGCATTGAAATTACAAGCTGCGCTGTTCTGGTAACTATACTGAGCATGTAATATAAATAAGGTTTTTTTAATATGGAGTGTGGTCCATTAGGAATAAAAACCAGATCAGCAGGCTTACCGGCATAGCCCTGTAGGCAACAGATTTAGAGAAAAATAAAGAGCAAATAAGAATGGAAAAAATGTTGTTTTTCTCTTTAATCACACATTAGAATACAGAGAATTGTGATGAAGCTACTGAGAAGTATGGACTTCTTGTCTTTTACTCTATTTAAATAATCAAGCGACTAGTCTTACACAGCTTCCAGGCAACTATTTCTTTTTTTCTGTTTCACTTTGAGACTACTGAATTTTTTCCTCCTCCTTTTGAGCATTGGCAATGCCCACGAGTACCAAAAAACCCTGTCATCTCAAACTCTAGCTTCTGTTTGTTTTCACTAATGAAAACTACATTGAATTAATGCAAGCAGTCTGGGGAAAGCTGCCTTTTGTCTGTAACAATCAACTGCCTATATGAACCATTTCATCCTGTCGGAGAGCATCGAAGCTGTAAGTATCTGAAGTATTAGTACAGTTGGTGGATGGAATTCATTTAAAAGCTTGTATCTGAATAATCGTGATTGTCATTAACTTACACGTACCCAAATGACAGTCAGATGTAATAAAGTAAATCAGAGAATTCCCCTTATTGAATTTTATCTGTATATGTTTGCATGGCTATCTTTAGGCTTAAAAATCTGTCCAAATATTGTATCTCAATAGTTTTCAAAATACAGCCATGGACACCTGACTTCTACAAGTGTTAAGTTACTGTTCATGCTTAGGAATGCACACGTAATATGAAGAAACTCAGACACAGGTATGCATCAAGCAAAGGATTTCAAAGTACTTTTTAATTTTTTATACAGAAGGATAGCAGAGGCCGAGGGAAGTCATGCACAGAAAGTCAATTAGGAGTTAGGAACATAAGTCAGCTCTCCCGACTCTAAATCCTGTGTTTAACAACTATGCTCTCCCTCTCCCTAGTCCCCTGAATTTATTTAAATTCTTTGCACCAAACAACATGAAAGAAATCCTATCTGCATCAAAACACAGCTGAACTCAGAGAGAATAAGAAAAACATCCACTGCAGTCTCTTTCAGAGATTCAGCCCTCTGCCACGTGAATTAAAGATAAACCTTACCAGCACTATTATTCCTGTAATTCCTTCTCCAAGAACTATGAGGTGATACAAACGCTGCTCAATTAATTTGTATTTTTTTTCACTCAATGCCTTTGACTTAAATGTACAAAAACGAGCACCCGAACTTTGCCTAGTAGGTCATTCATCGTGTTTATTGGCTTTTGTGAGGAGCAGTTTGGCACTTGTATTTAAAGAATGAGAGCCTCATGTCTGCATTTGGACTAGAATTTGAGGAAATATCAGGGAAAGTGAGACTGTGCCATTCAGAGACCTCCAGGTACGCATGCAGCCGCCAGCAAACCTACAAGCAGTGGCAGGTCCAAGACCCGCATATCCCAAGCCTGGTAATAGTGGCCGCAGTGTGAAAGAGCGGGGGTAGCACCTCCCCTCTGCCTAGCCAGCTTTGGTACGCTGCTCATGCAATTGGCATTGAAGGTGGTCAAAGCCAGCTATTCATTTAGATTCCGTGTCGTGACTGGATATAGCTTCAGAAATGTTACTGGTTTTCTGCTTGCCAAAGTGGCTCAGGCTCTTCAAGCACTTCTGCTGCCTCCTTCCCTCCCTATCCTCCTATACTGTTCTTTTTTTTTTTTTTTTTTGCAGTACTTGCTTCTTTCTTTGTTTTACTCACTAGAAGCATTGACCCCCTCTCTCTTGCAGAGCTATGAGGCTTCTAAAATGCTCTTAATTTGCTGGTCCCATACATTTCTCCCAGATCTTCTCGCTTTCTAGTCTATATTTACCGCTTGCTTCATATCTATTGCAGATTTATCTCTAAATGAAATAATATTTTACCAGCAAATATATACCAATAAATATAGGAGAGGAAAAAAGACTACATTTTTAAAACACAGACTCTGATCTCCTAGAATTCATTTTTGTTGCACTCAGTGTAACATATTGGTGTTTTGCCAGTTAACCCTCACTGTATATAATCTTTGCCAGTTGTAAGACTCAGAATTGTTAATTTTTATCTCTCTTACAAGATGAATTACTTTTATAACCTCCCCTGCTTCTTCCTTTCTATGTTCTTTTCTTCCTTTATTTATTTATTTTTACACAGAGAAAATCCCAGGAACGTTGTATCAAAAGCATCTCCCCATTTGTGTCTCATGAGCTGTGAAATATGGTTTAGATATAAGGGAGAAGATAAATAGTTTTCATTTGTAACCCACAGAAAACGGTTTGTTCTGCTCTGGTAAATGGTAAATCTAAAAAGTACTCTAACATAAATTCTGTGTTCTTTTTAATACCAATAGTCATATAAGAGGATGGCTGAGCTTGTATAACCTTCCTGTTATGCATCAAGTCAAATCCTAGAAAAGCTTTAATGCCACAGGCACTTAACATTTAAAAGTTGTCTTACCTGTGGGATAAAAATGTCTGATACACCCTCAACTTAAAACAAAGAATTAAAATTATCATAACTGTATATAAACTGCTGCCTGCTATGCTTATCTGTCAGATTGGACAGTATGTTCTGATCATTCTGTATGAGGTTGCTGTTATATATCAGGTACTAATTTCATCATGAAGTTTTTCCTGTCATGCGCATCCTTCACACTATCCATTTGTACAGCCTTCATCTCCTTGTTTATGAACACTTCTTAGCGTTCATGAATTTATCCTCACAATATACTTCTAAGGACAGGAGCATTGAGTCTCTTTGCAGATCAGGAACCAAAGCACAGAGGAATGAAGTGATTTGCTAAGAATCAAGTCAGATTATAAGTCCATCTATTGTGTTTAAGTCCGGTGCCCAAGTTTCATTTGGAAGTATATTGATAATACATTAAAAAGAGAGATAAAAATGAGAAGTAATCCTTCATAGTGGTTAAAAAAAAAAAAAAAGTGTAAATGGAACCTTTCTACTTGTAAAATACATATTTTCTGAACTGTTTAGATTCAGAACTGGTTTTCCAAGTGTTGGAAACTTGAAGGTGCTATTAAAGTACTATCTTAGCATTTACTGAGGGTTATTCTAATTAAGGGGCAAGCATATTATAACACAGAATAATTAGCAATGTAAGTAGAATTGAGCTTGGATAATTTCACAGAATTCCAGTCAGCTTTCCCAAGAAAATCTGTGGATAAAGCCCTCATGAGAAAAACTGGCAAGTCTTTTTAATGGTTTGATATGATTGATAATGGCTGTGGGGCTTTGGGTGTTGTAGAAGACACTCATTTTGATGAAAGTGAACACGGCTTGACATTAATATTCAATTTTTAAGCAATATGTTGAGTCATGAAGACTGTTGTTAAGGAACATTGAGGAACCAAAATTTCGCATCTTAGGAGGAAGTAAAATTAAGAAGTCCTGACAGAAATTGTAGAAATCTGCAGCAGGCAAAATAAAAAAAAAAAAAGAAAAAAAAAGAAAAAGCAGGGTGCTGATAAAGAAAAGTGTCAGAAATCTATGTATAGGAAACTCATCCACTTAGTCTTTCCAGTACAAGATAAGACACCCTGTCTTCTTCAGAAAGGGAAGACACAACAATTAATCTTGATTCTACTCTGATGTCGTGGTTCAACCCCAGCTGGTAGCCAAATACCACGCAGCCGCTCGCTCACCTCCCCCCTCCCCAGTGGGTGGGGAGGAGAATTGGAGAGAAAGGAAAACTCATGGGTTGAGATAAAAATGGTTCACTAGTAGAGCAGAGAAAAAAAAATAATTATTATATTATATATTAATAGTGATAATAATAATAATTAAAAAAATATAAGGATAATAGAATACATAAAATGAACAATGCACAATTTCTCACCACCCGATGATCGGTACAGCCCATCCCGAGCAGTGATCACGGAACAGGGATATTCCCCAGCAGCAATCTCAGAACAGCAAGTTCCAGAGAGAGAGAGAGGGGACGAACAGCTGAACAAACAAACGAAAAGATGGAAAAAGGGAAAAAAGGGAACCAGCCCACCGGCCAACCCCCACTTATACTGTGCATGACGTCTATGGTATGGAATACTCTCTTTGGCCAGTTTGGATCAACTAAACTGGCTCTGCCCCTCCCAGCTTTTTGCACCTGCACATTAGCAGAACCTGGAAAACTGGAAGATGTCCTTGACCGCTTAGCGGCAACTAATAACATCAGTGTATTATCAACATTCTTCCCATACTAAATCCAAAACACAGTAGCTGCTGGAAAGAAAATTAGCTTCATCCTGGCCGAAACCAGGACATCTGAAAAACTCCAACAAATGTTGTGTAAGAAGATGTCTTCCCACAGACAACGGAGATACAGGTTGAACTTGGGTTTCCTAACTTCCTTCAAAGTGTTCCTCTGTATCCAAAGAAAGCAAACTAAAGAGGACAAGGCAAAGAGAAGGCCATGTTTACCAATAAGAAGTATTTACCTGCAATTAGGAAATTAAGGAAAGAGTTAAATCAGAGCTTCCTAGTTATTTAAAATTCTTATATACAGAAAAGTATTCTAAAATAAATTTTCTATCATCTACTGTTGTGGATAATCAGAAGAACAGTCTTAAAGTTCATTGTCAGCTTAAGTAACTGGCAGAAAGCATCTGAAATTACAATAGGATGGTTTGAGGCAGGACAACATAGAAATTTCAAAACTTTTCTGCATAAAGAGAACAGCTAAAGAAGCTGAACTATCTGCAGAGATAAGCCAGAGTTTTAAGTAACAAAAGTGAGTTTGCAATAGGTAGGAATTAGTCATTAAGAAGTGTGCATGTGTGTATCCCAATCTCAGTAACATTTTTTAACAGGCTGAAGCTGTAGCTGTAATAAAAAGAAAATTGACTAACAGACTTTCTCAAAAGAACAGCACCAACAACCGATTTCCCACATCCTTCGCAATATTACTGCACAGCAGAAAATAGTGGTGTTTTTCACTTATTTTAAAAAAAAAATTCAGACGCTGCTTCAAGGTTCAAACCCCAAGGTATGCACACAGGTGTATCACTTTATACTTAGCAAATAAGCGTGTTCCAGCATGCCTGAGAATGGCTGGCCTTGCAGTTTTCAATATTCAAACCTAGGAACAAATAATTTCACAAATATCTCAATTATAAGGATAATAAATTGCCACTAAATGTTTCTATGACAACAGTAACATCTGAACCCCCACCAAGGACCACCATTTCTGTGTTCTTGTTACCGTACAGACACACAGGAATTAACTACAATAAACGGTCCTTCCTCCAACTGGCTTATAGCATACCCAGTAAAGCAATCGTCTCCAAAAGACATTATCAAGACATAAAGACTACAAAACTTTCTTCATAGTCAGAGAAAATACATAGTTGACCAAAAGCTGCATTCTTCTTTGCTCAGTGCTGCTCCACCCAGTGTCCCATGAATGACAATCTAATGGCATTGATATATATGTAAGACTAGATTAACAGTTAAGTAATAAACGCTGCCCAAATTTATGGTAGACAACTTAAAGGCACCAAAGTAGTTTCACTGAGAAAACAGCTATAGTATAATGTTGCTGCACAGAATGGTGAGGACGCTAGCAGGTGGCACAAAGCAGCTAACTGCAAAACTGGTCATGGTACTCGAGGTGCCAAATATAGATTCAGAAAAGATAAAAATCTTTTAACTCCCTGCAGCCAAATTCTGTCCACTTAGTCCTATAAGAATAACTCACCTGTATTTAAGAACAGAAGGTCATCCCAATAGATTACATGTTTTGGTTATGTTGTATTTTCATAGTACCATCATTAATGCATTTCTGATTTAGTAAATCACAGTAATACCTATATTGACTAAGATTATAAGACAGTTCATTAAATATAAGCTAGTGTTCAAATTTTAACATCCAATACCCACTACTCTAGACAGTTGGATTACTGTCACATTTACTAGTTGAGAGGTCCATATGTGAGCATGATAAGCACTCTAAGATAAACTAAATAAGCAATTAAAGCAAGAGATATGAAAATCTCAGTGGCTAAAACCTTTAAAGTGATTAGTTTCATATGGTAAATTTATTTCTGAACCGGCTAATACAGCATCAAATAGACTATATGCCACAGTGTTTAAGAAAGCAATCTGGTTGCTAACCGGATTATGTACTCTTTTTACATGCAAATGAGAAAGTCTATCTTAGTAACGAGAGACTATCTGAAGTTATTTGAATAATTGATGGAGGAGATATGACGTATTTTCCAGTTTCATGTGATTCCAAAGTATTATCCCACTACTACACATCAAATTAGAACTTTTCTTATAGTGAGAGAACCAACTTGTTAAAACAATTATTATGGTTGAAAAATATTACAAGAAAATTATTTTTTTTACTAACAATTTCAAATATTTAGACTAAAATAAACAACAGATGCCTGGATTGCATTTGAAAATAACTTTGTTAGAAGATTATTAATAAGAGTGAGGACAACCAGTGTCATGAAACTCAATTTGAGCTGAAAGACTAACATACCGTCTTCTGTAGATAATGCTGTTTCCAAAGACAGGTTTATTTACGCCTTCCATATTTCAACAGATATGTAGGAAACAAAATATGCTCACATTTATAAAAGATATGCTATCCAGTTTGTTACTTGATGTGAAAACTCCATAGATACCAACTGTGTTTGCAGAAACTCATTGAGTTTTCCAGTGACCTACAAAATGTTACAACAGGGACTACGGGCATCTCTGTTTGAAGATAAAGCCCTCTGTACAAATATGAATATGCACAAATATAGATATGATGACTTCAGTAATAGTCTAAACAGTCAGTAAATCTAACTTAAATATTACTTTAGAAGATTAGTTTTAAACAAATCGAGTGCACTGATGGCAATACCAAAACTGAACAAGGTTTGCTGATGCAATTGCTTGAAAGTCATATTCAGTGTCAGCTCAAGGTTTGTGAACCATGTAGACAAAATTCAATTCTGGTGGTGGAGCAGAATAAGACGGTAAGACTGAATGGAGATTTCTGCTGGAGCAGGGAAGGGGAAGCTATCATAGCTGGGACAGCAGCTAGTCTGGGAGAACAGAAAATTTTGGAGTGTCATGGTTTAACCCCGGCTGGCAAGTAAGCCCCATGCAGCCACTCGCACACCCCACCCCCAGTGGGATGGGGGAGAGAATCGGAAGGGTAAAAGTGAGAAAACTTGTGGGTTGAGACAAAGACAGTTTAATAGGGAAAGCAAAAGCCACACACACAAGCAAAGCAAACCAAGGAATTCATTCACTGTTTCCCATGGGCAGGCAGGGGTTCAGCCATCTCCAGGACAGCAGGGCTCCATCACGCGTAACGGTTACTTGGGAAGACAAACGCCATCACTCCAAACGCCCCCCCCCCTTCCTCCTTCTTCCCCCAGCTTTATATGCTGAGCATGACGTCATATGGTGTGGAATATCCCTTTGGACAGTTGGGGTCAGCTGTCCCAGCTGTGTCCCCTCCCAACTTCTTGTGCCCCCCCGGCCTCCTCGCTGGTGGGGTGGGGTGGGTGAGAAGCAGAAAAAGCCTTGGCTCTGTGTGAGCCCTGCTCAGCAGTAACGAAACATCCCTGTGTTGTCAACACTGTTTTCAGCACAAATCCAAACCATAGCCCCATACTCGCTACTATGAAGAAAATAAACTCTATCCCAGCCAAAACCAGCACATGGAGAGAGATGACAGTCTCCTGGAGGCTTTGGATGAAAATTTACTTTTCTTCCCTCCCACACATCACTCCTCCCTCTGAAGATCTCCTTCTCTTTCTTCCCCCATGATTCCCACTTTTCAGTTAATATCTTTTTCTGGCAACCCCAGTGTCTGAAATCCTTCCTTGTCGTTGCTTAGCCATAACGCCTGTCTGTGCCCGCTTGCACCCCCGGTGCTGGCACCGTGCTCCTCCACTGCCAGCCACCGCGTGGGGGCTGCCTATGCAGGCAGTAGGCACAAGCCTGTTTGTGCAGAGCCACAGTGCCACTCATTCTCGTCTGGCACGTGCAAAGGACACAGATTTCTGCCTGTAAAAGACTGTTATCTATTTTGGCAATGGCTCGAGCTGGCTCGAGTTGAGGAGTTCAGATGTATGTTGGCAGTAGCAGTTAATTCTGATGGAAAAGATGGTTAAGGATATACCTTCCAGGGTTGTATAGCACGAACACGACTAATAGGCTTCCCTGCCGATCTCCAAAAAGAGCTCAGAGTCTCTATCAGCAACCTCTTACTGACCTTAGACACAGAAAATAACATTCTCCACAATAGTCGTTGCTTATATAGGGTGGTCAAAAGCAATAGCCAGAAACACTGAACAAATCCACAGTTTCAAGGAAAGCATTACTGCAAATAAATCCAAGCATTCTAGTAGGCAATTTTCTTCAAAAGAACCACAAATATTTTCAGAGAAGAGTAGTATGTAATATACTAGATCAGATCTGCAGGCCCTTGCAGCAACACTGTTTAACACGGTTTTGTCCAAATTTGAAATAGAACAATTGAAAAAATAAGTACTCAATAAATTGATGAGCCATGCCACAGCAAGTGATGTCTCGCCTCAATATCTGAGGGGCAAAAATGAAGTTATCTTGTTTTGAAAAGCAGTTTGAAATAGCATATTTAGTTTCAAAGCCCAATGCCAGAACCATTGGCTGAAAAATGTGACAAGAAGATTAAAAAAAAGAAGTTACTTACAAGATCACATTAACACGGTTACACAGTTTCAGTGGAAACAGACCGAACATGAACTGCTTAAGGAAAACAGAAGTTTTCTATGTCTGTGAAACAAGGCAGACAAAATCCCAGCCTCCTCTTTTTATTCATTTTCCTTCTAAACAAAAATTTTAAAAAAGCAAGTAAACAGAGACCACAGTGGCTTCCTTCTCCTTCCTTGAGAAGAACAATAATCCCCAAGAATATATTTTCCTCTGAAAAAAAGTGAACTATTATATTGCAAGGGCTGATATACAAAAGCATCACTATCAGAGTGCAGTATTATCAGCCAGCGTTCTTGCAGCATCCGTCAGTGAGGAACAAGCCTCCAGCCATATTCAGCAGGGCTACCCAGTCTGAGATACACAGCCAGAAAATTTTGTGACTTGAGAAATCTTTGCATGTTAGAGAAAACCTATAGATTTCCATGGAGTCACTCTACAGATAGATACATCTGCATTACAGCTGAATCTAATTTTGGCTGTCAAATCTGGTCCAAGACAAAAAACACGGTCTGAGTTACAAATTAAAGCAAATTTTTGTTTTGTCACTGTTACAAGACAAAGAAATGCTCTTTGTCCCTACTGCTTTGTTATTTCATTAAAACACCTGACAGCTAGAATTGGGCAGATGTCATTGAAGAGACTGCTATGATTCAGGTAATTGCATTATGTGTGCTTTCCAGACTTTAAAAATTCTCTCTTAGGAATCTAAGATCCAGAAAGTGGCAAATATCTCAAAAGGTATTTCAGCTGCTCATTACGCTGGGGAAATGCAGTCATATCCCTTCCCAGTTGTAACATGTATCGAGAATCTTTGGAAGCCATAAGGCTACTGGAAAAATTTCAGCACCCTCGAGTAGGAAAAGTGTGCTTTATATACTTTACAGAGGCATCACCCCAAAGGTGGTGTCTGGGCAGCGGGCCACCGAGCTCTCATGGCTCTGGCTCATCATATAGCTGCATCCTATTTCCACATCAAGGCAAAATCTGCCAATGGTCCCTACCCACTGCCTTCCTTGCAGACCCTCTCCCCAGGCCCTACCCGCCAGCACAGGTACCTGCAAGATGTCAGCAAGAGTCCTGGGAGGGAGGCGCACACCCTCTGCCCAGTTTCCCCATTGGGATTGTCAGGATCCCAGGGTACAGAACAGCCTATGTGCCATCCATATGTAACCACTTACCAACACGACCCACCTGTAATAGTTGGAAAAGAAACATAAATACGCGCACAGCAGTATTATGTACTTACTGAAAACATTCCTTGTTAGTTAACTTCTGTCGTATGTTAACTGAGGTCTTGAAGCTCAAGTAGTTTAGTCCATCACTAAAATTGCTGTTTTATTTTGCTTAACAGACAATACTGCTTTTGTTCTCACTGTATGATCGCATCAGTAGCACCGATATGTATTATTTGCTTGTCACACTTATTTGCTTATATTAGTAGTGATGTGGCAAAAAGTAAATAGAAATTGTGTGACTATGGTCAAACCAATATAAAAATGTGTGCTAGTATTTGTGAATAACGCACTGTACCTGTCTGTCTTAAGCTGCTGCAAGACACACATGTATAGTTCCTGTTACTGAAAGGGATGGAAATGTTTCCCCTGTTCTGATTGTTAATTTCTCAGTAATACAAGTCTTCTCCTCATTCAAGGAGAAAAAAAATGTGCTTTACTAACTACAAATAGAACTAGGTCCTGAAAATTATCTAACAACTAGATTTCATCCTTGAGAAAAACAAACAAAAGAACACCCTGAAAAAATCCCAGGAAAAGAACACAAATCCTGCTGGAACAGTGCAGTAACAACCCCACCTTCTCCTTGTACACTGTTACTAATAAATGCCATGGTTGCAGCATCAAAACCTATAGACAGAGCAGTTTAACAAAACATCGTGAGGTACGTTCTCTGATCCAAAGGATACACAAGCTCAGCAGTGCAGTCTCCAGCGGGATCAAAGGAATGTTTGACAGAGAAACCTTTCTTCTGACAATATTGTTTGATCTATGTCTCAAGGACAGAAAAGAAACGCTATTTCCATTTTCTTGCTGACATACAGGAGCTTGCAAGAAGGACGTTCTCATAAACAAAGTGCTGCAGACCATGCTATCATCCAGCTCGTATTTTTTTCCAGATTTCAGGGTAGGTGTATCTCATAACACAGAATGTTTCCTAGTGAGACTAGGGTGTAGAGAAGTCCAGTAAAGTTATCAAACCCACACAACCTTGGGAGATACTCAGCAGCTACAGCAACTTGCTGCTCCTGAAAAAGCAGGATATTATATTTTTGAACATGCCTGAAAAATATATAAACGTAGCTAGCCTTTGCTTTTTATTAGCCATGGGTGGAATCAACTGAGTCTTTAGTTCATAATAATGAACTTTTTGCCTTTCATTTTGATTAGTAATGTGGTATTGATATGATGATATTAGCAACACATTCAAGAGTGGTTTAATTGGTTTTGGTTGTTTTAACTACTAATTGCCCGTCTCTCAAATTGACCAATCACCTATATATTTATTTTTGTTCATTTACTGTTTATGATCAGGCAGTGTATCATTACCTTTCAATGATGGGTGCCACACAGTCAATGAAATTATTACTTTCTGTTTAAAATGTAATAGTCCATTCAGAGTGGTAAATCAACTGGTGGATTTGGCATGTGAGAGATTCATACGCAAAGTCCCCGCTCTACATTGTTCAGGGCTCATTCTCACTTTCCTCTCTCTCTCTCTCTCTCCCCCCCTCCATTTTTGTTGAATAAAAATTTTGTCCTGAACCTGAAAAGACTTTCTATACGAATGTTTCATCAACATGATATCTTTCCACATAAAACTGGTATTTTATTTCAGTAACTGGTATTTTCTATGATAAAAATGTTTTGCTGAATAATTCCAAGCAACTCTATTACTGGATTTCAGTTAACTAAACTCTCTGATTAAGAATTATGCTTATGAAACTAATCAGACATTAATAACCAATGTTCAGACGAACTGGGAGAGCTGGGTGAACAATTCAGAGCACACACAGAGAGTCGATTAATTTAACTCTTAATTGTTAGTAAATTATTCACGAAGTAATGTTGATTTTAGAGTTGGGTTTTTTGCATTATTCAGAACTATGCAGCAGTTCAGTCATTAGAGGTAACAGTCTATCAAATAGTTTTCTTGCAAGATATTAGTATTGTCCATCATGGCCAGAAATAATTCTATGCTCTACCCAGATTCTGTTCTCTCTTTATTTTCCTAGGAATTAAACAAATGCAAAAAGGGCATAAAATAGAGAGATATGATTTCTGGGGAGCAGGGAGATTCTGCACTTCATGGAACACCACAGCTGAGCGTACATCCTCCTTTTGGTCTGGAGATCATTCTCCCTCTGTTGTCTCCTGTTGGTTTGTTCTTCTCCTTGCTGCCTTTCTTTCCTTTTTCTTTATGTTGGGGTTTTGGGGGGGGGGGGGGGGGGTCGTCATCGTTGTCTTTTGGTATCTGTTCTGCAGTACTATCCAGAAGACTTGGTTACAAGCTGATTCATTTATGAAAGTCAAAGTTTGTATATTAAAAGTTAAACACATATTTCAATGGAAATAAATTACTTCCAGCTTGTGTCATACTATCCAACTGTAGAAGGAAGAAAGTCAGGAGATTTTTGTTAAATCTACTAACTGCAGTGTACAGAATATATTCCTAATATATTGCCAACAGTGTGACAAACAGGGTTTTCTACATGACACAGTGGGTATCACCATCTAGAGAGACACATTTTAATCGCTGATTTGTCATGGGCTTGAAACCAGGTACTCACTCCCCAGTTGTATTTCTGCAATAAGTTACTGCTCCTGCGTGCAGTTTAATGAAACCTGAGGTGTCTCCAAACCAGCACATATGAGTACATGAGTGCAAGTTACTGTTGACTTGTATACATAAAACATAAACCATGGCAGAGTAATCGAAAAAATGTTGGTTTTCACAAACAGAAATCAGCAAAATAATGTGTTCTGCAGAAAACATTGAGAAAAATATTTAGGCAACAGGTTACAAGACTGCTGTACAGTCATGCACACAGCACGTTACGCATGTCACTTTTTGGAATTGTTCCAGTAACCAGAGAAGCAAAGTAATTTTTACACAGACTTTTGTGAGTATAGTCTAATACCCTGCACTTAAATATTGTGTGCTCTCAAATCTCATTACAAAATGATCCTTCACCTACTTTGAAGCATACGAGTGCCAGAGTATTTAAAGTGCTCAGGTATTTGATGAAGGAAGTACTCTATAAGGCCTGTCAAAAGGGCAAGTAAAACATTATTTTTTGATGCATTCATCATTGCTTGCTTGAACTCAGCATTCTCAGTGGCTTTCCACCTGTTTCCTAGAGAGAAAAATTTATCACAGTGCTATGCACTCCTTTCAGTGACCATATTAAATTCAGAGAATAGGTTCTCTAAGTTATAGTGTGTCTGAAATCTTGGGTGGGAACCTTGTGCAGAATCCCTTAGAAGCTTAGACACAGCAAAGACCAAACTCTGTATTTAGAAAATGAAGGATGAATCCAGTTTGTCAGATACTTGTTTCTGTTCATTTTATGAATGACCTATTAAAGTTTTGTCTACAAATAGCAATTTCCTAATTGCTATAACGAAATAGAGGATACCGCAAACTGGGCCTAAAAATTGAAGCTGATTTGTAGTGCCACAGGAAAATTAAATCAAATCCTGAAATGCACTGAATCACTTTTTATTCTTTCCCCTTTTCTTACACAGCTTTCATCAGGTTTGATTAGCAGGGGCAACTACCATTAACAACCTTGTAAAAGTGTCTTTTTTCCTCTGATAATTCTCCTAGAATATCTGTATTTGCCAACAGAAACCTAGATTGTACTATTCTGTGGCAATTCCATCACCAGGAGTCCCTTGGCTGTGTTTTAGAGGGAGCTCCTGTAAATAATAACCAAGCATATTGTAATTTTGAATATAAAATTTTATTCTCTGTCAGTAGTTTAGAAGCATTTTCCCCATCCAGCCAGCACCTGTGACAACACTTGACAACACAGGCTCTAGTCTAAGACACATCAATATATGAGGACAGTGAGACATCTCTGGCAAGAATCATGTAGATCTATACCATGCTCCAGAGTTTGGTTATGGTAACGAGGCATGTTGTGTTTCAGTGTAGCCTTGAGTAGTGACAAAAATGCTCTGGGATTAAATTTCAGAACACACTGCAGAAAGCACAAGGAAGTTGTAGCAGTGGCTCTAAGGCTCTACTCACAGAGGACAACAGAACAAACTACCAGTGGGAGATTAAGCTTGCAGCTGCTTGTAGTAGCAGTGATTTATTTGATTTATTAACTAATTAAGCCCCTTAGCAATCCAGGGTAAGATTTCTAATCATGTTATCCGCTGTAAAAGTGCAGGGGAAGGAAGAAATTTCCTTCAGGATTTTATTTCTCAGTATCATTTCACAGGAGTGAAGAAAACCCTAGCCTTTCTCTGCGTACAAACAGGAAAAGAAAATCACTCTTCAGCCATAGATGCCTTGGGGACCCATCCTTTAGTCAGCATTTCACGAGAGAAGGCAGAGAAAGTTGTCAGAGCCTACAGCAAAATTAATTTTGGTCAGTTTACACAAGTGCTTTGGCTTGAGGGAAGGAAGGCAGATATGCCCTCCTGTATGACCTCCTCAACAGGCAATGCTGACCAGGCAATGCAGACAAGATGCACGGCTTCTCTCTCTTTCTGTGAACCGTGCAGGACAAATCTACCCAGAAAGGTTGGCAGTGTGCTTATCTATGTGGGGACCAAGGATTTGCTCATCAGGCTGGATATCCAAGTGCCAAATACTCTATATTCATGCTGCAACAATCCTGCAGCATCCTCCTGAGTTAAATGCAAGGAAACCATCCGCTTCCTGATACTGTCAGTCCTCACCTCGATAGCCATTTATAGGAATAGCAGGGCGGATGTAAATCAAGCCAGGCTTGTAGAAGGAAAAGATCTTCAAAATGAACTTTTCAAATATGTTTGTACATTGACCTACAAACTGCTGAAAGATAGCTGTGACTTGCTGGGTGAGGGGCGAGAGATACTGATATTTCTGCAGTGCTTTCAACACAACGGATTAAGACTGCCATCTATTGCCTCTGATGTTGTACTCGTGCAATCTTGCTGAGTTATTCTGAACAAGTTCACGTCTCTCTACAGCTAATATCCAAGGAACAAAGCTCTTTGCACTCATGTTTTTCTTCAGTTTTCAGGCTTTTTTTGTAAAAGATATCTAACAGACTAATGTACCGAGGCAGAACACATTCCTGGCATCTGAAATCTTTGTTAATTTTTAAGCGCGTGCATTCTTTGTAGAACAAAGCCTTGCGGGTACCTTTCTTGGGATGGAAGGTGTATTCCTGAACTGTATAAATGTACCAGCAAAGACAAGGAAGTTAATTTATGTTTCAGTCATCTGTAAAACAGACATGAGGAAAACCATAATCGAGAATTACATTTTCCCAGTGCATTAATAAGAGATTACACGTATCATCTGGATTTCTTGAAATGAAACCTGAAAGCGACCAACTCAAAACCCAAACAGCAATTAAAACACAGCTTTAGGGGGAAAACATTGCTGATAATTGAGCTCTGCAATATTCATTTCATGGACCAGATTTTGTCCTAAGGAATATTGAAAGCGAGGGTAAAGATACAAACTGGCGCTAATCCCCCTTAGACGCTACTTGCAGATGAGCATCTAGCTAAGCAAGGGGACAGAGCACAGGAGACTTGACCACTGCTAGTCCCTATACAACTGCTTTATAGGTGGCTGAGTTGCACCCATCGGCTCAATGAGAGAGTTTTGACAGGGAGTTTTCCCCAGAAAGAGAGGTCATACCATGCACTGCGAGAGTGCCAGCCAGGGTAAGAGTCCTGTCGGCTCCTGCTTTCATCTGAGTGGTTTCATCTACCGTGTAGTTTAATGCAGGTATTTCACAAAGTGCCATGAGCTTGAAATATCCTTCCTCGATAGTTAGGCAGTAACATGAAACACTACTTAGCTGGGAAATAGCCAGCTACGTGGCACAAGAATGTAGCATTTAGCATAAGCTATGGGCCAGGTTCTTTGGTATGTGTCAGCATACTTCTGCTGAAAACCGTGGGCTTACATACAATACCTGAGGCCTCGGCTCAGTATTTTTTGTGATTGAAAATAATGCCATTTATCCAACTGACTATGTTATAAGTTTAATTAAATGTTGTCAGACAGACCGTGTATAAAGCTATGCATGTGTATGACCGATATGTTGTGTGCAAGACACACAAGTGGATTTGCATGACAGGGACAGATATCAATAAGATTAAAGTGGTCAGCTTACTCATACCTGTAAAACAAACATGTAGCAAGGGTCAATTCTTGCTTCTCCCTCAGACATCAATGATAACATCTGAAAGAACAAGAATTTATATGTTTCACTTAAAAAAGTTCTGCCTGCATAAACCCACAAGTTTTTGGGTAAGTAATGCCTAGCATTCAGTTCTATCTCACTCATTTGTGCTATATAGAACAAAGCGCAACATATAGAATCCCTAGATATGGGCCAGGCTCCCACTGTGTTGACTCCAGAATAAATACAGAAAGGACAATTCTTGTACACAAATGCATACGACCTATGTAGAAGATGAAAAATGCCATGTAGATGCAAGGAAAAAGCTAAGGTTAGTGAAAAAGCCTTCATAACAGTACCGTTGGTACCACTTTGTTCTTGGGGGGCTTTGAAACAAAAAGGCTGTGCAGTCTCGTTTCCAGCATGAAGACGCTTTTCTTGCAGTTTTAAGTTCCAGATTTTTAAATGCTTAAACAAGTGAATAATTTAAATCACATGAATAATCCTACTATAATAAACATGGCGACATTAATTGTTAGATTAATTCTTCATCCTTTCAAGATGAAGAACAAGAAGAAATACAGCAAGACCACATGAGTGAGCAGTGTGTGTAGGTGATTAGTAGCCCACAACTGACCATTTGCTGATGGTCATGATAGACATTGTAGTAAAATATATTGCATATACAAGACCAGCACGAACTTTATTTTGGAAAAACTGAGAGCATTTGGAAAAACTATTGACATTGTGAATAGAATTTTAAGGTAATTACTGTGTTTCTATTTGTTACTTGTAATTATCATTAAAGTTGGTGTAAACAGAGAATTCTATTATAAGATTTTCCATTATAATACATATTTGTGAGTTTACAACTTCATTATGTATGCATTTCTCTTGCTGAAATTTGTCTATGTTTTGGCAGTTACAGGAAAGTGATTCTGTCATTATCAGAAAATTTCTGGTGTTTACAAAAATTTAGCTTGGCTATGGCCATGATGGCTTGGTTAGAATCTTGTAAGGAACAATCTGGTGCAACTATCGGCACTGATCATGGTCCTTGCCGTTACTGGACCTACAAAGAGTCCATCCATGCATGCTTCTTTTCCACACGGCAATCAGGCACTTTCCATTATAGAACTGCAGAAACAGAGCAGGACTTTTCCTGCAACTTGATCCTACAACCTACTGATTATAAATAAAATAAATATCAGACCCAGAAGCAGTGATCCCAACTTCCCTGTGCACCTGTTATCCCCCCTCTCTGCGTTCAGTCAACGTGAACAAAATCTTACAGTGGAAAATGGAGCCAGAAATTGGGCTGTTGGTCAGGCTAATTCAGCTTGGATAAATTACAAACATTTATTATTTTGGATTTAGTTTGGTTTGTTTGTTGTTTTTTCTCTGATTAGTCACTGTACAATCTTTTTATAGGGAGTCACAGTTAATCCAGAAAAAAATCATGAGTTATAAGTCATCATTATTTGTTGAACTCAAAAGAGCTTTTATCAATGCAGAAAACAGTGATGAGTCATACTTGCTTTACTTTGTTATGAAGCACTTTTTGTGTTTTTAACTTAACATTTTAGCCAATACAATAAATAAGAGCCAGAGGAAATGGCACACACATGCACACAAAAATCCTTAAATAGCCTTCTACCCCTTATTTTATCTACCTTATACATATATTCCTTCTCCAACCATTATTACACATATTTGGTCAGCACATAAGCATGTTCCATGGATGGAAAAATAACTAATTCACACTTGCATAAAATCTATCTCAACAGTTATAACCCTGTGACCATAGCTAAATTATTATTACAGCTTAACCTTCCAGGTGGATTATAAAAATGCCTGGTTACAAAACAATGTTGATATCTTATCTACACATTTAAACCTAACATGCTATTTTATTTTTGTACTCTATTCCCCAATTAGCAATATACTCTTCAAGGTGAAAAAAGAATGGCTATAGCTGATTTCATTTACTTAGAGCGAACAGAAGAGCTTCTAATTAACTAGCTCTCTTAAGGGTCTGGGTTTTCCCTATCTGCATTTCTTCAAAACAAATATCCTTAATGTGCCCAGGAATAGCAAGTGGGCACCAAGGAGAGTGGGAAGAGGCAGAAGAAGAAGCTGCTGTCAAGAAGAGAATCAGACTGGGGCAGAGAAGAGGAAGAGGGAGAGGGAGAGGGAGAGGGAGAGGGAGAGGAAGCAATGTAGCTGTTTCCTGCAGCGACAAGGCGAGGGCTGGCCATGAACCCATCTTGGGTGGTCTATAATAAAGTTCAATAAAACACGGAATTCTGAATGAGCTGACACGCAATCATTCAAGATTAAATGAAATGCAAATGAAAACACAAGGAAAAAATAGTTTACTTTCTCTGCAAAATTCCTTTTGTATATGTCTGGAAGGGGCTTGACATACACATAATATAAATCAGTATAACTTATTGGAATATTCTAGTTTTCTATTTTTTTTTATTTTTTGAATGACTCATCCTACCTACTAATGACTTTTAGAATCAAAACTTTGGCTTGGAAAATGACTTTTTAGTCTGTAAAGCTATAGTGTTATAATTTCCTCAACATTTGTATCAGGAAAGCACTCAGAAGCAACTTCTATGCAAGAACCATTATGGTTAGTAGTAGGCAAGCCTACCATAAATGCCTCTGCTCTGAAGAGATTGCACAATATTTGCAATTTAAGCGAGGCCCCTTTTGTACCAATAAGTCATGTTTGTTCTTTCTTGGGAGCATATTTTAGCTTTCTTCTTCCCTTGGAAGAATATTTTAAGCTACTACATGGGCAAAATTTTAAGAATGTATTTGATTTTAATCACATAGTGTTCAGAATGTGTTGCTGGTTTGCATGCATATTTTTTAATGTTATCTTTTAATAGAAAGTTAATAATTTTTGCAGTGCTGGTTGAAATACTCTGGACAAAACATTAATTCTCAAAATAATGAACATGTTCACCAATAGTCAACCGCTACACAGAGAGATACAAGCTTTGACAGAGACTATGGTGTGAATAATGTTTTAATTTATATGAAAAGCAACCATGACAATTTTGATACAATTTTTTCAAATCTTGTTCAAGTTATCTGTGTTTCTTTGTCATTACGATAAAGAAAAAAAATAAAAATCTATAATATCTACCCTACACTATCATCTTTAGCAATGGAAATAAGTATTAGTATGTATGCCAACATTTCTCCAGCATTGCAATAATGTGAGTCAAATCTTCCCACATCAATAATATCCACCACAGCAATTTGGAGAATTAGGAGTTGATTGCATACACATTTTGTCTTTGTCTCTAACTCTATCAGCAATGAACCTACAAAATACTTATTCTCAATCATTTATGATTAACAGAAAAAGAAATCTATTATTTCTCCTTGAAAAGCTGATCTCATTGTGTAGGTAGACATTTTCACTAGAAAGTGATTGCTTTTTCCTTATGTAAGTTCCTGCAATTTCATTTTTTCTATGGGTTTTGATTTTTATGTGTGCATATTTATGTCTGCAGAAATGCAAACACAGGCTTTGTCTACAGTAAAATCAATGAAATGAAAGCAACTACACAAACATTCAGCCTATGCAGAAGAAACCAAGAATGGCAGAAAAAAAACCACCAAAACCTTGCTGAAAGCAGGCATCAAAAGTCACGGCCATGGAAGAGTGCCTCCAAAGCCTGCTAAAGGAGCTGGCTAACCCTGTTGCAGGGCTGTTGGGAGGGGACCACTTCAGTGCCTACCAGAGCTTTTCATGTGCCGTAGAGAATCTTTATTAGAAATTCCATCCTTTGTAGTACGCGAGGGGATTGGTGGGCAAAGGATGCGTTTAACGTTGTTCTGATCCATCCTGCGGCTGCTGGGACACCCCAGCTGACACTACGCCTGGCACAGGCGAGACTGGCGCGGGTCCCTCTCCCTCAGCCGATGGAGAGGAGAGTGGCCGAGGAAACAGGTGGCTGATCTGACTCTTGGATGGACACCTGGTTTGCTGTGGGGTCTTTGCAACTGCGCGTCGCCTTTTCCTCAGTGACGGTTGCGAAGCCAGAACAGAGACCCCTGTTCTGTATTTTTTGCCTTTCATTGGATAATTTTCAGCACAGTTTACTTTTAAGCTCTCACCATGAATAGAGTTACACATTCTGGAAATCTGTAAATAAGCATTATAGAAAATGACAGCTGGAGGAGAACGTTTCTTGTGTTTGCAACCAGATACACTGTTATTGAGCCTTTAGAGCTTTATGAATGGCTAGAAATGTGGTAGCGTGTTCTGCAAAGATGATTTTTCACAAAAATCTTTTTTTCCAGAAAATAAAAATCGTATTTTCCCAACAGAAGTCATGGCAAAAAAAGTTTTTTCTTTTGTGGTCGGCTTGGATTTTAATTTTCTAAAATTTTCGAACCTCCAGTCTGAAACATACAGATCTGCGAACATTTGAACATTGCTCCTCTTATTTCCACCTTCTTTATTGTAACTGATGTCACTAAATGTAATAGATGCTAGGAAGAAGACCCTAAACAGATGTAACATGTCAGAACTCTGCTGAAATTGAACAATGAGGTCTTTGAATTATATGTTTTGTATAAAGTTTAAAAACAAGAAGAGACAAAGAAGATTTTGAAAACCCCAAACATCAATTCTATTGCACTGAAATGTTGAGAAGGGAAAAAATAAAAGAAGAGGTACACAATTTTCAAAATTTTAAAAAAAATAAAAAATGCAACCTTTTGCATTTCAAAACCTGTGAAATTCATGCAACTTCTCAAGAATTACAGTTAATATTGTTACCATATTTCTCCTTCAGGTGTGTGCTATGGGAATTGCGCAATGTAACTGAATTTTCTTAGAGTCAATACAAAATGAAGAGATGTGGCAGAGCTCCTATTTGGTGAGTAATGTTACTTTCCCCCTCTCAGCTGGAGGTACAAAGCAGAGAAAGGACGCTGCAGGGTCATATTCCCAACCATAGTGATGTCTGCTCACCACTAACAAGCTCAGCTTTTCAAGTCCTATTTGCCCTGCAGTAAAATTAATTTATTCTGGGAATAAACATCTGTATTGCAGTCTACTAAAAATTAATCAGAACTTTTTGTGTAAAATATTAGAAAAATACAAACAAACTCCACAATGACAACATAAAAGTCTGAATTACAAAGCACAGTGTGATCATCAACTGCAGCAAACTGCCACCCAGGACTTTGGACACAGTCCATATGTATTATGAACTATAATAAATACCTCGGACTGTGGTACTGGAAACTCAAAAAATAGGTGCCCCAACCGTTAGTTATTTATCTCCCACGACTGTTTTAATAGAAAAGAAGTTTCGTTAATATTTAGTTACACATGACTACTGGAATGACTCATACAGGCTATTCACAAAGGCTAATTTTGGGGTTAAGATCCCCATACTCTCTCTGTAATCACTGAATAATATTAGACTTCATTAGAGATTAATTCAAAGCAGAATCTTAAATTTAATGGCCTGTAACACATTTTGGGGGAGCTTCTATGCCTTACTGAAGGAGCAAGGTTAGCATTTATGGATATTGTCAATTATTTTAATGCAGTATAAGACAATGGACTTTATAGGGAGAAAAAAACCAAAACAAAGGATGGGAGAATGGAATTCTCATTTTCTTCACTTTTTCCTCTTTTCATCTCTGTCAGGCTTTTCTCCTTTTTTTACCTTTTTTTTTTTTAGGTGAATCATATTAACAGATGGATTGCCTCAAGTTTGACTTTTTCTATTCTATTTCTGGATTAGTACTAACACTACCTATATGGGGGAAAAAATAAAAAAAGAAAAAAAAAGAGAAAAAGGAAAGCATTTCTGTGGTTCAACTGCTTTTGGTGGGGGAGTTTAGCATAGTCCGTTCGCTTTTATTTTAATGTAATTAATCCGGGATCCACTAATATCAAAAAAAGAAATCTGACCAAAAGCTTCAATAAGAAATTTCTCTGTCTCTTCTGTCTCTTCTCCTCCCTTCGTGCCAAGTGGTCTTACGCGGAAACCGCCAAATGCAGGTACCTCGCAGCGCTCTTCCCCCGCTACCTCGGGCAGAGCGGCCGGCAGTCTCTTTCTGTTCTCAGCCGAGCATCGGCTTTATACGCAAGGCTTCCTTAAGCAGAAAGGCCCAGGAAAGCTATGGCAAATCAGGTAAGGCTGGAAGTTAACATGCTTTTCTTTTCTCCTTCGGAAATTAACTAAACCCAATTTAGCTTCATTTTACTAATGGATGGCCATGTCCATACTGGAGGCTAATATACTTTCATGTACGTGAGCTACATTCATATCTTCAGTTGATTATCTCCGTAAGAGCCTGAGACTCCGCTTGCAGAGGAGCACATAGAGACTGGCAGTTCCCCTTTCACTGATAACTGAGCTTCCTAAGGGTGGGCTTTCCTTATTTCTTTCTTGCATGGTTACTGTGTCTCCTAAGTACAGCTACATTAATGGTTTCTTCTACTATTTCTCTCCAGGTATTCCTAATGGCCTTTGAGGATTTCATTTCCAAAACATCCAGGTACTTAAACTTCCAGAGTGCGGTAAAAAAACCCCCAGCATCTGACCTACATTTAGTTTCTCCATTAATTCATTTGGCCTTGGACTTCTCTTCCTAGACATCATAAAAAATAGAGCCGGTAGCGATAGCAAAACCTGACCTAATCCCTGCACCTATCCTCAGGCAAGGCAAACTATACCTAATCCATTTCTAACAGCTGTTTGCGTAACTGTTCTTAAATAACCCTCTAAAGTTGATAACCCTTGTAAGCAGTCTATTTTAGTGCTTTACAGTAGAAATATGAATATCTTCTGCTCTGCATTGCATTCCTGACTTCTCCTCTTTCTCCTGGTGAACCCAGACAATAGATTATTCTTCTGTTCTTTTATGTAGAATATCTAAGTCTTTACTCATCTTCACTTTAAAAAAAAACACAGAGCTTTCACTTTTTCTCACAAGTAATTTATTAATTCTGTCTCCCCTACTGTTCCTTATATTTCTTATGGGAAGGTACACAAAACAGGACATAATCCTGCTGCTAAAGTATCACCAAGGAAAAAGGCGCATCCCACTGCTTTCACGGACTCCCGCAATGGCTCACATCCACAGTATTTAAGAGACACTTTTCAGTAGAACTGCTGCCTAGTCACTCCATCCTTCAACTTAACTAAGTCAAGCATAACATTTTTCATATTTCCTTTGCTGAATTGTATCGTATTTATTTTGAACAATTTCTTCAGCTTGGCTAACTGTCTTCTGAAGCAGAGTTTCCCAAACTCTTTTTTTCCCCACAGATGTTCCACTTAGTAAGTGGGACATCCAAGTGAGCCCTGCGTGACAGAGCTCATCAGCCAGGTAATATCTTTCTCTTTAACACATATACCATGCAAGGCCTTGGTAATGTGAAGTTACACTGGGAGAATTCAAGTTTGTAAGAGACTTCATAGCTGACTTTTACTTCTGACAGCTTGAGGAGAAGCCAAAAGAGAAACGTTCTTGTAGCTTATTCTGTCTTTGATATCTTGCTCGTTTTAGTTCCCTAGTACCTTGACTGATCTGATTTTGCTCCTAAACACTTGTGTTTGTTTGTCCAGATGGGTCATTACTAAGAACTAAGGAAAAAAATAGCAGAATTGGTGGCTCTTTTCCCCCTTTATATATAAGGAGAGGAAGGGAAAGTAGGTGGAATTCACGTTAAAACTCAGGAAGAAGTTCCAGGGGTGGGTTAGAGATAATAATATGGCAAATACAGGAGAAAACACACAATGCAGTTGTCTGTGACTCTTGTCATACCACTTTTAAAGCACGGCTGAAAACCTGAACTAAGCCAATGTCATTGTGTTTTGCAGGACAAGGTTTCACACTGACTTTCCTTTTTGAAAAAAATATGTTTTCTATGACTTATCATGACCTAGATGGAAACTTTGACTTTCTATTTCAGTAATGAATCTGTCAAAATTTCTTAGTTTAGAAATACCTGTGACTCTACCATATATTGTACCATATTTTGATCAAAATAAATCCTGATCAGCAGATTGATAAGGCCTTTATTAAGAGTTAATGTTCTGTGCTGATAATAAAATCACCTTCCAGAGAAAAGCAGATTAGTATAGATAAAATGTTTCACTGTGAGATAATACTAATTTGATTTATCAGTTTAATTTCTTACTACCTGAGTTTCATATCCTTTGTTAGAATCATTTGTATGAATTTTGCCCATTCTAACATATAATCTTTAATTGCCATTAATGTCTAATTTAAGATTGTGTACATCCTTCAGAATTTTTAAATCTCATTAATTTAATTAATTTATGAGAAATAAATTATGAAAATCTGGTTAATTAAAAATTGTAATGAGTAAGTACAGCTGTGTGATTTATCGTGCTCAGGAGAGTATCTCATTGGGATCGGTGGAAATACACATGTCCATAATATAAATAGGATAATTTTGTGAATAGGAGTCAAGTAACTTGGAATAAAATAGCTGTAAGGTGCTAGTGGTTAAGGTGTGGGGTTTTTTGACAACAGGTAGGCAGGTTTGCATTACAAATTGTGATCATAGTGGATGACCGTCTTATTTTTTTAATTTCTGTGAACTTGTGTTGTGTTTCACTCTCATCTTCTTGACCTATCTAGCATCATTACATTTTCTACCTTGTCAAGGACCTAATTCACATCACATTACTGTAAGTGATTATGTTACTTAATTGTCTTCAATGATTTCAACTCATAGTCAGAGAAGAGATGTATTGTGAAATACCACTGGAGAACATAATGCTTTTGTCTAGATGAATTTGAGGGGCTCTTGGAGGCAACAAGCCAGTAGGCATTGTCTGATTATGTGAAATCCAGCATAAATGTGATTTTCCAATGAATAATTCCCGGACGAGATAATGATGCTCTCACCTTACTTTACACTTTAATAGATATACATTTTTATGTTGTACTTTGCACTTTGGCAGATCTATAGCTTTATGCTGTACTGGTCTTGTTTTTGATGCTTATAAAATATGCTAATAGATGTGCAATGAAATAGAATACAAGACAGCTTGGCTACTGCGTACTTCTTACGCCTTTCTTCTCACATGAGTCTTAATATTGTTCAAGCAAAGATTGATATAAGTAGTACTGGTACACCAGCATATTGCCACAGGTATATATTTTGATATTTCTGTTCCTGAGGAAAACACAATATTCAGTCAAGTTTAAAAATTTGTTTTGGAGAACCATCATTTAATTCCACTTCAGATGTATTTAATGGTCACATGTCCCAGAGAATAAATATGTAGAGGCAGACAAGAGAGAACAGGATTAATTAAAATAAAAGCATTTCTCATTGATGGTTATGACAAGCCAAATCTTTACTTTTTTGTGTGTTAGAAAACATGATAACTAGAACCAACTGAATATAAACTTAATAATCTCATTATGTGAAATTTTTGTTTGTGAAAGAAGATTTAGTAACTAAGCTGAAAGTGATGCATTTTGAGAATCAAGCTCTAACATTTACAATTAATTAGTCTGCTATTAATCTTTCAAATGTTATTTATTCATTGCACAGTGAAAGGTGTGCTTTGGGATGAGGGAAAGGGGAAAAGAAGTGCATGCATAGCTACAGCAGCTACAGTACAGCAGTGGGGAAAAAGGCGTATGGGCAACGACTGACTTCACGTCTGATAATAGGGAAGAGGTGCAGCATCAAGACTGTGATATTTCTGCTGGGAAAGGCAGGGCCTCCTGGTGCCTGTTGAGCCTGTGTCTGCCAGGGGTCTCCTGCATTTGCAAGAGGCAGCCTGCTTTGCCGTGCTTGGAGAAACCCAGCAGGGACAGCTGACGGCATCTTGCCTCGGCACGAGGCAGCATCTCTTGCTGAGATCCTGCAGGCATCTTGAAAGCAGCCATTTCCCCCCTAAAGTAGGACAGCGGAACACCATGTACCACCAAATAGTGTCCCTCTCAAAGGACTGTACAGACACGAATTTGCCTAGGGGGACCTGGGAAAAGCAGTCTGCTGTTTGTCAGTATATTCATTAACAAGCTGTGCAATAAGAAGGTTGCGGGGGGAGGGGAAGAAGGGAGAGAAGCTATATTTCAATTTTATAGTAGCCTAGGGCATAATATAATTCCAATTTAGATCAAGCGAGAAATAAAATAAATTATTCTTTAAAATCTGATGTTCAGAGTTTGCTGTATTTTGAAACAGAACAAGTACTATGATTAAAATTTTACAAAAAATAATTGTATGGCCAGATGCTCTAATACCTTTTCCATACTGAGTAGCATTTTAATACTAGCGCTAGAAAACAACTCAAGGAGAGTACGCATGGAATAATCTGACTCCCAGGAACTTAACTCTGGGTTACTTCTCTGCTTTTGAGTCTTTTAAATGCTCCCTGAATTATTTCTTTGACAATGAAAACTTTGTGACCATTGTGCTCAAATGCACAGCATTTCATGCCATAACTGATACTAAGGATTTCAAATTAAGGCTATATGATTTTTATCAAGATGTATATGGGAATGTGCATCCCCTCAGCAGTGAAAAAAAAAAAAAAAAGAAAATATAGTATCTATTAATAATATGAACTAACTAGAAGAAAGAAAGATACAGTAAGGTGAACACATTCTTGATTTGGCTATTTTAGGGCTAAAATTGTTTAGCCTTGCCAAATTCCAAGGGAATTCTTATAATATGCTAGGAAAAAAATATATATAATAGAAAAGAGACCTTTAAGAGGCATAGGGATCAAAGCGATCAGCAATACACTGAACATATATTTTTCTTGCAGACAGAAGACAGGAAGTGCTTTTTCACCACCTTTTCTACCTTTCACTACCTCCAGAACTAGAAAACTTGCTTGCTTGTTTTACATCAGAAAGATAGGATTCCATTCCTCCGTCCTTTCTCTGGTACACACCCCCACACACACACTCACACATCCCCTGCCAGCAAATTTTTTTTCATGTTACGCGTATGTGGTGGGTTTACCCCAGCCAGCAGCTCCCCACGCAGCCGCTCTTACACTCCCATCTCCAGCAGGATGAAGGGAGAAAACAAGGAGAGTAAAAGCAAGAAAACACATGAGTCAAGGCAAAGACAGTTTAACAGGTGAAAGAAAGAGAAAGAAAAAATGACAACAAAAGCCAAAAATCGAGTGAAGCAAAAGAAATTGCTCACTACCTCCCACAGGCAGACCAAAGCTCAGTCAGTGTTTGAACAGCCACCACCCTCACACCCAGCCCTCCATGCTCTCCTTCTTCCTCTACCCAGTTTTTATTGCTGATCACAATGTCATATGGTATAAAATATCCCTTTGGCCAATTTGGGTTGGCTGTCCCAGCTGTGTTACCTCCCAGTCTCTTGCCCACCCCTACCCTACTTGCTGGGCAGTGGGGTGGGGGGGAGAGAGGCAGAGTGTGAAGCAGAGAAAGCCTTGATGCTGTGCAAGCACTGCTCAGCACTAACCGAAACATGGGTGTGTTACCAGCACTGTTTGATATCCAAACCTAGAACACAGCACCTTACAGGCTGCTATGTAAAAAGTTAACTCCATCCCAGTCAGACCCGGTACAGGGTGACAACCCTCAGCCAATCTGTTTTGGAACAGGCGTTACAGCTGTTCTGCGTCATGTAGATGTCACGTCACATTATGTGAACCATTTCATGATTTTCAGGATGCTTCTAGCATGACAAGCATGAAGAAGATGCTCAAGAATTAGCCCCAGCAGATTTATTTATATAAGCAATAATAATGTACTTGACATTATGGTTTCTAGGCAACAAACATGAAAATGAAAAGATGCATTGAAACCACCCACAAAATAGTTATCTTTGAGCACTTCTTCATCTTGTCATCTACTATTGGTTAATTATTCTACTCCTACTTTTAAAATTTCCATTGATCAAGTAGAAAAGACACCATCTATATTTAAGTAATAAGACAAAACTATGTGAATTGGTTTCCATAATGTTGATAAAAGCTCAAAGTGGTCTTCAGCGACCACAATATCTTGTGAATTGCAGAGAGCTGGAGGCCAAAATAGAACTACCAAGTCTTCCACGTGCATCAGCAGCGGCTCCCCTGTGAATGGGGAACAGCTCTCAGCAGGGTGCAGTGCGTTTGTGGAGAAAGAGTTCCAAAATTTCTTCCCTCAAATAATTCAATACACAAAGAGCTTCACTGAATTCATTATACACATACCTACGTATGTGAATGAGCCTTTAATGAGACTCTAACCTATTCCTCTTAATAAATTATGGACTTGAGAAATAACTTGATGAAATTCTAGGGCTTTTCTCATACAGGTGTTCAGATTAGATGCTCTAATAATTCTTTTTAGTTTAAACAGAATTCCAGGCATAAAGCTATACCTTTACAATTGTTTGCTCTGAACTCAGCCCCCTCCACACTGCTTCTGGCACACAGACTGTAAAAACAGCTTCAGCAGGTTCTGCCGATCAGCCCCTCTCTTTATTTGCTTTTGTGCAGATGCACACAGGAAAAGCTTTGCAGAGATTCTACTTACTCCGTTTGCAACTAAAATTTATTGGACATAGTTAATGAAGATCACAAGAAGTAAGAGAATCTAATTCATTCTCTGTTATGGTAGAAGCTTATAAAGTTTCAAAAAGGAGCTTGTTATTTCTGACGGCCCCCAAAATGTTTCTGAATAAACTGGAACAGACTAAAACAGCATAAGCAATTTTTTCAAAATGTTTTGGGTTTTGTTTCTTTTTTCCTGTGGAGAGCCATACCAAAATCTGTCATTTGAACTGATTAGAAGACTAAACTAATGTCTACAATGTCAAAACATCTTCTATACTCATTGCAGTGAGATATGTCTGCATTATTTGGAATAAATAGAAAAGTAACAAACATTAGCAGCACTTTTGGGAACAAATATTGCATTGTATTAATTATAATTGGTTTAATGATGTATTTCTAAATCTGCATTCACTAATAATGAACATTTTTAATTTATCCATATGTCTTAGTTGACTCACAAAGAGTGGTCTATTTAAGCCTATTTGGTGCACCCAGTTGAGAAGTCAGTTTCTGTGACCAAATGCTAGTGCCTGCTTCATGTTTGAAGGGATCTGAAGCTTTTATTTTCCTAATTATACTATATGACTTCTTCGATCGCTCTCAGTATTAGTTCTATTCTCTGGCTTGATGATGTAAGCTTCATTTCCCTGTAAATTATCTATAAACACTGAAGCTGTTTGAGGATTCTGTCCTCCAAAATGCAGAAATAGCATTTCAAAATGGCTGATACAGAGCCCTTCTGTCAACACATCTGTCTTCCATCAGCCTCTTTGTCGTGCTACCGGCCCCAAGCCCCCCACCCTGACAAAGAATAAAGCATTTCTGCCAATGAATTCGCAAAATTCAGTTCCGTGGCTGTTGTACATGTGTTTTCTCAGCAGTTACATTAATACCAGTAGAGCACATTTGACTTGATTGGTTGTTAGTTCTTCAACATGGCAGCTGTTTTGCCTTGTTGCAAGATTTCAGGCTCCTTTTTCTAAAACTGGTTTGCTTTCAATGCTAGAGAAGGCAGTTCTTACAAAAATTGTCCTCTCACCATTTTTTTAAGCTGCTGAATGACAAAACATCTGTTGACACACATTGGGAGGAGTGATCTAGAGCAGCAAAGCCTGTGCTCTCTCTGTTGCTGAAGGCCGTGCTGTGCCAGTTGTTCCAAAATAACATACCCTTGCTGTTTCCCCGGGTGTGAGAGCATTTCTAGCACGAATGCTTACTGACTTTCTGGGATGATGATGTTGTGGAGCCACTGAGCCATATGCTGGCTAAGACATCTTTAATCAAGAATACAAAGGTTTAACTTGGAGATACGTACCTATATACTATGATATCTGTCTCAGGAATTCAACGAGGTTAACTTTTCATATTTGCTTAATCAACCAATCTCTGCAAAAAACATGGTTGGAGTTTGGGGTTATTGGGGGGGGATGGTAGAGGTGTGCTTCACTATCGTATTATATTGTAGATTTATTTGTACAAAAATACATTTTCAGGTCACTTCTAAGCTCCAAAGAAAGTGCAGGTGTAGATCATACCAGTTATAACAAGGTACGTTCCACCCTGTTATCCAGCATCCTGGACTCTTATTAATCCAGACTAGACATCCTTCAGAACATGAAAGAAATTGTATCTTTTATCTTGACCCATGCTCCCTGCCTGCCTCTCTCCTGAAGGGAAGAGTATGTGTACACAAACAAGTCTGATCCTGACGTGCAAGCCAGAAACAGTAAGTGTGTGTATCCATTCTGGGAACAGGAAAGTGCTTCTGGGTTCTTCAATTTACACGTACCCGTGGTGTGGCAAATGGAGTTTATTCACATGAGGGCACATTGTCAGCAGAGGTAAATCTGTATCACTCTACCATCTTCAAAGGCATTGCTTATTTTTACACAAAAAAAGAACAAAGCCTAACTACCTTTAGTTCGTACGTATGTGTAGTGTTCTGGTTTTTGGATAAGCACAGCTACTTCTTGAGAGTTTGATTGCATTAGTTACTCAGGTTAACAACAGAAATAAAATCTCATCCTAGTGCTTTTCATCACCCAGTGCCACTCCTCAGTTTTCCCTTACCAAAGGATGCTGTACCCAGACCACACTTTCCTGCTTCTAGAAAGCTCTTTTGAGGCCCAGAAGAGTTCTGGCTTATTTTTAACGATTGAGGGAGGCTGGAAAACTTCTTGAGGGTAGACATGTAATGAAAATGCTTCTTCTTGCTCAGGGTCATTCCTATAGTCACAGATAAATAATTATGACTCTATTTTGAAATAACAGTGTTGAACTATTCTTAGTGCCCAATGGAATACCTCATAAGGGAATATCAGAGACACAGACACATTGCTGCTACTTCATTATCCGTAGGAGGGTAGAGCAAGGTCTTGCTTCATGTACTGGACCCTAATTCACAGTAGGATCCTATTCTGATTCCACACTTCTCCTTTACATCTTTATCGCAGTGACCTCAGCTGAGAGTCACCAAGATCTGGACACTAACTGCAGGAAGGAACTTTCCCTCACGTAGGTAGTTGAAGGGTCATATTTTCAGCAAGGCAAGAGGTGGGTCTGACATCTGCTGCCAGATTCCACACCAAAACAGAAATTACTTTTCTCTTAACTAGATCTTTAATCTATCTCTCCCCTTTTGCAAACTCTAAACTGTGTATCAGCTGTCCTTCTCTATCAAAGATCAGGCTGAGGAGTTCTACCATCCTTATTTCCCATGGTGTTATGGGATTCTCCAGTATTCATCTAGCTACACCACCTTTCACAAGGTCCAAGTAGCTGAAGACCCAGAAAGACATAAGACATCATGCAAGTTGTGACTGTTCAAGCTAATTTGCATCTGTGAACTCAGTGGGTTATCCCCTGCCTTCCTCTGCAGTTCAGATCTGTTAGGATCCTGAATATCAAGCAAGTCAAGAAAAGGCTGAAGTCACCCAGGCAGCAGGCAGAAAGACCTGCGACGCACAGGCGCTGTGCAGAGAGATGTCCGTTAGAAGCGTTCAAAGCTTGCCTGAAGGCAAATCACCATTTAAGCCAAGTGAAGAAGGAATCACTTGCAGTAAAGTACATATTTATTTCAGCTCTGTGAGCTTGTGGACTTCTTGGCATCAGAAGGGGATAAATAGAAGCCTCTTATGATCAATGTTTACTTTAGTGCTAGGACTCTTACTATTATTCTGCCTATGTGAAGCTATTTCTGCCTTCTGGATAGGGCTTTCGTTCTCAAGCACAGTTCCTGTTTGTCAGCATCATCCTTCATTGCTCTGTGTGTGGAAGGGACAGGGGAAAGTACAGCTTTCCTCCCAGAAGAGTACAAAATGAAATTGCATGCTAGGTGTATCAGCATCTCTCCAACCTTTTTTTCACTGAGACTGCTGCAATAGCTGCACCTCAGCCACAAAAGAGTGGAAAACACAGAAGGCAAATGTTATGTTTCACCCTAGGGTGTGCTGACTCTGCATATGCAGAGATACTCAGCTGGCCTCTGCGAACAGATCTAGAATCAGAGGCTTGCCCTAAACCTATATAAGAATTATTTTCCATTAGCGCTGTAGATACAAATAATTTTAAGTAAAATATTTTCAATATGTGAATAGCAATTTCAATCTCACGCACCACTATATACCACCATCTCTCTGCAAACGAAATCAGAAATGTTTGGGCAGCATGGTACAGATATGCAAGGCAGTCTGCATGGCAGCAGCTTTGGTGCAAATGCAAAATGAGCTGGATCGATGCGAGTGTCTATGAAGAACTTGACCAGGGCTACTAAGCTCAGCTTTTGCAGGACTGTGCTGACGTGGCTATAATAGTTCAGGACTTGAGCTGTTGCATCTGTCCAGTACTATAAGAGCATATCATCTGGTGCTCAGACATTTCAACAATACACGGCAAGAAACAAAGAAGTCCATAGGTTCTCCTAGGAGCACGTATATTTCTTTGCAGCCTTTCAGCGAGTTGCTCCTTTGCTTCATGAATTAAAATATATGACTGCAATGTGGCAATCAGGTACATATTTCATTACAGCAAATTCTCTTACGCTGGTATCTTGTGAAATCCCAGCTTATTGCAGTACAGAGGATTTTTGCTTTGAATGCTTAGGCCTATCTCCCATGCTGTTTTCTTTTATTTTCCCGTACAAGCATGTATTTAGAAAGGATAGTCTCTTTTACTTATCTGCACATATACTTGCTGTGTGTGCCTACAAATGGAAAAGACTACCCTTTCACGGGCACTGCAATACCACAGTGATTGAACTTAACTTCAGATACATCAGAAAATCTTTTTACTATGATGGATCACATAAAAGGAATTAGAAGCAGAAAAAGTTAACTTCCGTTAACTGATCAAACAGTATTCAGCCTCCATGTACACATAAGTCAATCTCTCTGCAGTCTTTGTTCAGCAAGAGGTACCATGTCATGGAAAAATTGACCTATTTGGGGGACCCAGCTACTACTGATTATGAACTTTTCATGCTCTATAGTACATTTATTTTAGGAGCATTCCAGTGCTGTGAAATCTCTTTCAAAATTAAACTTGGTAAGACTGCTACTTGCCCTCTGTCACTTCAGTAGGATAAAATGGAGATCTGCACTATCTGTATTTCAAATCCTCAAAGCAATAAGCCATTATTCCTTTTTTTTTTTTCATTGTTTTTTATGTTTCATAATCACCTTAACAAAAGGTTTGGGGATTTTGATTTTTCAGTTAAAAAAAAAAAATTCATAGCAAAATAAAACCATTTTCCAAGTAGGGAAACATTGATTTATTAATTTTAAAAATAGATTTATTAGAATCATAGAATCATTTAGGTTGGAAAAGACCCTTAAGATCATCAAGTCCAACTGTAAACCTAACACTGCCAAGTCCACCAAATGTTTCTTGAGATCACAAGCACAACTCAGAAGCCAAATTAAAATTGTAAAGCCCTTTCAGGTTATTAACTGAAAAACACTCAAATTCTGAAAATATTGTTTATTAAAATGTCATTTGATAATGGAATACATTAAAATACTTAAACTAAAAAGAAGCCTCTTTTCAAGGCAACAAGAAGAAAAAATGCCTCACTGCAAGAAAATTCTTCAGCTCATATAATACTGAAGTATGTTAGAACTTTTCAAATTATTGTCTTAATCTAGAAGAATTGATTTTTCCACTTTGAAAAACTTAAGAATGGTTTCATCTTGTTAAAAGTCACTTAATGTAAGAACACACTTATTTATGTAATTGAGAATGTCACGAATTTTTCAGCTAGATTTAGTGCACAACAGACCATAACAGTTCTCTCAGTACAGCAATCTTTTAGGTCACTGATCTACAAACTGGTGTCGAGAATTGCAGATTAAGTAACTTTCCAGCTCTCCTTGCCGTGCAGTGACAAGCACGGTCTGCGGTCCGTCTGTACCAACTGCCTCTGTTACGCCTGGCACCAGCCACCCCGGGGCCGTGCAATAACGCCCTTTGTGGGTACAGCGGGGCTCTGCATCCTCTCCTTTCATCGCCGCGTGGAAGACAAATATGAGGAGTTGCATGTGTGCACATAGGATCACATAAACAGAGACACATTTATGTAATAAATAGAAGCATGTTTTTGGATGAGCCCTTTGCTAGGTTTGTCCCTAAAGCTGAAATCAGAGCCTCTGTAACACGTTTTGTTCTTGTGGGGTCGCGTAGAGGCATAAATGTCCGCCTCCGAGACTTTAAGTCCAAGCTGCTGGACAGACGTACAATAAGAACCTTTCTCCTCAGCCTTTACACATCAAATTAATATATCAACCTACATTGGGCAGGCCACTAAAAAAGGAGAGCCAAAATGTAAAAAGTGGTGTGGAAACCAAAAAATCTTCAGGAAAATATTTTCAAGTTCTCCCTTCAGTTTGAATAAGTGAACTAAGTGATATCTAAATTGCTTTATGTGAAGAGCTGTGCTAGAAGCCATTTATGCATATAATCTAGAGATATTTTCTAAGTTTCATTTAGGGTATGTTAATATAACCACTTCTGAACTTGACATTAATCATGAAGTAAAAGAATTACGAAATGTTTCACTGGAAAGATTTGCTCAAACCTTTTTTTTTTCCCCATTTATTTTCATTTTCTTAAATGGGTCATCTTCTCTCAGTGAGCCAGTATGACTGTAGAAATACAGCTTACAGCATCTGTGGACTACAGAATACTGCATCACCAAGCATAATTAAAACCACATAGAGGGTTTAAGATGTATAGCAGAGAAATCAGAGATGTGTTTTTAAAAGAAAATCAGTTACAGTATTTTTCCATGTCATCTTATTTGATAACATTTATCATTTCCCACAAAGGCATGAGGGTAAGCATTTTACAAGATTCTTTAGGTAAAAAGATGAACCTCTGCATTATCACATTGCATGTGACATTGTGTGATACAAAAATTTTGAATAAATAGTGATAAGTGGATACTTGACGTAATAAAAGACCAGACTAGTTAGTTGCATAACAGTCTTTGATTTTCACTTCAGTAAAGGAAAGGGTTATCATTGGCATCTAGAGGAAATTTTGGAAAATAGCTGTCTACACTGGCAGATGAAAAGAAATACCTTCACCCCCATAATTAGACTCAGGAGGTGACAAAGAAACCTGTGAGACCTTTGTCCACAGGTTTAAATCAAGAGAGAATCAAGGGGGAAAAAAGGGTGGGGGAAGAACGAGAGAGAACAGCTTGAATACCGAAGGTCTGAATTACTGAGCCTAAAAAGAATCTGCTTTTTGAAGGAAATCAAAATCATTGAAAAAAGGCCTTGTGTAAGTTGTCTTGCTGACTAGCAATTCTTCCACAGAGGGAGGGGAAAAAAACAAAGGCTGAAAGTTCTTTCTTAGAATACGAGGACTTAGAGGCTAAGGGCATTAGTTAATTCAACCAAAAACCAAACAAACTAAACCAGAAACAAACAGGAAAAAAACCAAACCAAAACAAAACAGAAAAAAAAAAAGACCAAAAACCAACTCACTTTCCAATGGCTGTAAGCCCTGCTAAAATTTGTGAGGAAAATTTAACTGTAAAGAGAATTTCTTTGCATAGTAGATACTTTCAGTGTGAGTATCGTTATTTCTGCATCAGATACAGAGAGAATTAGTGGCTGAAGAGTTGAATCCCGCTCCTGATATCCCATCTTCTCAGGATGATTTGCAGGACTGAGTTCCAAGTCACATGTATGATGCAACAAATACCAGTCCCAATACAAAGACCAAAGCAACTTGAACTTGATAAGGAAGTGCAGTGTAGTTGCACGGTGATTAGAACAGTAGAGATCACCTTATCAACAGTGTTACAGATAACCAGAGTAAGGCTGGATATCTGTTAATGAAGGTATGGTAGTATCATATAAGAAAAGACAATCCAAGCATGAAATAAAGGCTCAACAGGAAAGAAAAATGAGGTCAGGGATTCTGGTGGAAATTCTTGATAAAATGTAACACAAAAAATTGTTTTGAGAGGACAAAAAACTGAGAGAATCCTTTTATTTGACCTTGTTATACAATTTACTTGTTTTTCATTAGTGCACATAAAAATGGAAAAGAGCACTAATTAGTACAATTTCAAAGAGATTAGGGATTTTTTTGCCTTATTTTGATCCAGGGATATCATTACAGAGGCAAAAGTCAAATAAGCAACTCAGCAATTTTTGTCTGTTTTTTAATACAAATATGCCAATGCCTAGGAAGCTTAGTCATGTTTACTCTCACTTTTCTTACAAAGTGTTCTCCATATCAACTCTATCTTTGTCTACTCTAAATTTTCAAAGAATTTATGTCATACAAACTTTAAGTAAGCATATCTGGGCCCATAAAAAAGATGTGAAGTTATTGCTCCAAAGACACAAGTCCATAGGGAGTGTACAGATGTGTATGCCATACTGGATCAGGTCAACAGTTCATCTGATCTAGTTCCCTGTCTCCAGTGTTAGGGATTACTAGATTCCTCAAGGGAGTTGTCAAGAAATGCAGCCAGAGAAAGACAAGAAATGTTCTTCCTACACCTTAAAAGCATTATTCCAACCCTCGACAAGTAGAATGGCAGGATTGATGTATTGAGACAAGTACTTGCAGGTCCTCTAAAAATCTTTGCTTGTGTTTTTTTTTCTTGCACTTATTATTGATAATTCTGAATATCCTTGCTAAGTGAATATTTTCTCCCCAGAAGAAAAACGAAATGTAGATTCTCTTTACATTACAGGACACTGGTATAAAGTGCAAGAAACATACAGTGATTTGAACTGTTAGCTTCCACACTGTGGAAGAGTGCTGAAATTACGGTCTACACCCATGTAGCCTTATTCTCACAGAGGTATGTGTCCTTATTTCCCCAGTTACTCTTCAGTCAGCATCAGACTGAAGAGTTAAAAAAGTTATTAGCAATCATCCTAGACAAAGTGTAACAAATCTTCTAAATGAGAACAGATACTAATGTAGTACAAGTCAGTATGGATAACATGTACAAGCTAGTACATTTAGCTTCTACTCCATGTATCACCACCACACCATTTGACCTGATGTCGTGGTGACTTCTTCATCCTCTGCGTCTGCTGCCCCAGCTAAACCAATCTTTTCTTTGGTTTATTGTATTACTTGGAATTAAATTAAAATAAAAATCTAATGACTCTGTAAAAGATAAGATTTGCCATCAAGAACATTGTGCATGTGATTATTGCGACTGTCCTAAGGACAGGGTTTTATATACTAGAATCATGATTTTAGCCAAAGGCTACTCCTTTGGAAAGAGCATTGGAAGATCGAGGGAGCATTCCTTAAAATAAGGAGTCTTACCTTAAAACAAGGGAAAAAAACATTTAATGTTTCCTATGGGAGACACATTCATGTGATCCTTTCCTTCCTGGAGTACTGCTGGTATCCAGCAGGGATGCAAAGTCATAGATCATTTCCCATTTAATGTGCAAAAGATAAGCTTAATATGCTGAGGTAGAATATTTTTATTTGTTATTTGTAACTGCCAGAGTTGTAGTGCTTATATCTGCAAAATCACATGAAAAAGATTTCTTACTTCCCTCCAGCTCTTCCCCTACAAAGATCCCACCAGATTTATAGGAAGGCAGCAAACAGTCTGTTCATGGCCTGCCCGTTTGGGCCCAGACCATCCTTTGGTGCAACAGAGATATCATGTTCCCACTTAATAGTGAAGAAAGTTTTATACAGCCTCATTGCAGGGTACTGAAACTGATCAAGAAGATTGGATGGTGTCATACTCCCGTTAGATTTTATGATTCTTTTTCATGGTTTACCAATAAAGAAAGGAAGTGTCAGCTAGAGACAGTAACTTGTACAATACCAGCAGGAAGAAAAGCTAACTCAAGACTTTCAAAATCATTTGAATGCATAAAAAAAATTGGTGCAGTGGGTGAGGAGGGAAGGACTGTTTTTCCTATGATAGCAAAGAGAGTAATGTATTACTCTGAAACTGCGACATCGTTTTATGTTACCTTTACGCATAGAAATAATTCTCCAGTGCTATATGCTGGACATTGGTCAATAAAGTGTTTCTTTCAACTTTGCCTACACAGGACTGTTTACAATTAATGGGTTCTAAAGTATTCAAGAGGTAACAATTAACTGAATGCCTACTGTCTCATTTTTAAGCACTGCACAATTACTCAGTATGTATAATGCTATATGGTCCTCTGTGAGAAAAAGAGATTATAGGAAAAAAAGGTATCATACATTAAAAGTACAATATTGTAAAAATAATGTATGCCCATAAAAGCCCTGGGATTTACTGATATTCCGTTGTGTTGCAGTTCTTGTACTGTAAAATGAAAATACATGACAGGTACTGTGTTAAAACTGCAGTAAACCAAGCTTTAAATAATAAAAGGAACATCATCTCCTGTTTTTGCAGTGTAACTCTTCCTTTAAAAATTCTATAGCCACGACTAGGGACAAGATCCTTAGGGTTAGATTAAAATGATAACTTCTTAATGTAAAGAATTTAAGACATTCTAGAGTTTTTAATTCTGTATTAATCTCTAGTACATGCCTGCTGTGGAATCCTCTAGGTGGTTTAGAAAATGTATACAACGTTGTTATCTTTTAAAGGTAGGATTGTCTCTTGTCTTCCACATACTCTGGGGAGTAAAGAAATATAGAAGGCTTTTAATTCCTTGTTGATTTGGTTATCTGCAAGGCATAATACAGGACAGAAGAGATGTAGAGAAGTCTCTTTGGAGACACTCTTGTTCTTCCCATTTGCACTGGAGGGGAATAAAGAAATGGCAATGAGAAATATGCAAAAAAAAATAGTTTCTTTGTATTGTGTCAGATATCAGAAATGAGTAAACATGAAGGCAGAAGTAGTCTGCTACTAGAAGTAATGTTTTTCCTGGGGTAAATAGACACTAAGTAAATGTACTGTGACTTCTATTGCTATGTTTTTCACTGGTTTGCTTCTAGGCAGTACAGTAATGTGCTGCCCCTGACTAATGAGATATTCTGAAATCTCTCTCTCACTATGTCCAAATGTACGTATCTCAACAGCCAAAGAAAATTTCCCAAGTTTGGGTGGGGTGAGGCTGGAAAGGAGGAGGAAACACATGAATTCCATTTTATGTTAAACCAGACAAATAAATAAATGTTGTTATGAACGTTAGAAGGTAGAATATCTTCTCAACTCACCTAAATGCCATAGAAGAACAGACTCTATAATAGACAATTAATTTATTTACTGTGTTCTCTCTCTTCTTGAACATCATATCCATGGGCATATAAGCCTTACTGAATGCACTCCTCATCCTCCTACTGAGAATTTAAGGAAAATTTTTATAAAATGTTGAAATGCAATTTTAATTTCAAGTAGCTATGAAATTTTTTCTTTATTTGTTCTCCTAATGCTAGGCTCAAGATGTTCCATTGAAGTCCGTCTTACAGACCTACTCATTTACAAGGCAGAATTAATTACCCTGAACATATATTTATCTCTGAAGTATCATTTCAAACAGGTGAGCTTTGATCTATTACATGTGGTCAGAGGAACATCGATTTTTCTTTAACTTTTAGGTTTTGTTGGACATTGTTGGCCTTTGCTACTACTACTACGCTCCAGCCTAAGTGGTTTAAGCAAAGTGTGAGTACCTGTGCAGAGCACTGCTTTCCGCTGCATGGATTTGGCCTGGAGCCATTAATTTCCTCCCCCGAGAAGGATAATGACCAAAAAAGATATGAGACAGGTAGTGAACTGTAGTTTTTCAAAACGTTGAATCAGGAGTCAATAGCTGAAGAAAGGCTTTGAGTTTCTACATATTGGTTGTAATCAACGCTTAGTCGTTCTACTTACTTTATGTTTTCCGTGTATCTACCCCTGAATGACTAACCTATCTGAATTATCAGAGAATTTCCGCTTGTATACCTATCACAAGACAAAATCCTTACCACATTGAAGAAAATAGGAGGAGTTTCAAAGCGTCGTGGTTTAATTTCAAATATTTCTTGGCACTCAACCCTTTAAAAATATTTCTGCATCTGTCTCCTTACCGAGAGCAAAATCTTTGTTGAAGATGCATAAAAATCATCAGTCTCTATCCACAGTCACTAGTAAAAAGATAAAGGATAAATTCAGGAAGTATTGTAGAACTATTTGTTAGCAATGTGAATAAAAATATAACAATGTCATTCTTTTAAAGAATCTTGCTGAGATTTTCGATGCAGATCAATACCATAACGCATTGTAATGGCTTTCATAAAATTGTTATGGCACTCCTGAAACTTCACTACTGTCCATCACTTACCACTTACAGACTGCCCATACTAATGCCTGTCTGGATTACTTGTCGTCTTGCGTGCTAGTGCTAAAAACCATTTGCTGTACAGAGTATGGCCATTTTTCTTTATTATGCCGGCTACTACCAGGCTAGACTGCAAAACTACACACTTCATCTTGCAAGTGACACACACTGCTGTGTGTATTAGAGTAGGGCCCGGGTGCCCTAATTGAGATCAGAGGTGAATCCTGTTCAGCATCAGAGGATCACAATGGGAGCCATAAGCAGCTTACTAACTGTATAAACAGCAAGGAGAGAGGAGAACATTAAAGGAAATAGATGCACAGGGAGATGGAGAGACTGGGCCATGGCCACATAGCATCTAAGCAGCAGTGAAAAGGCTGTAAATCAATTTTCTTTACATTCTGTTTGCCTCTAGACCAGTGTTTCTCATTCACTGCTTCATGAACTGCTCTTAACCTACAAGACATTGGCAGGAAATCCACGAAATCAAACTAAAAAGAGTACACTTGTGATTGCTTGCACATTCCAAGTAAGAATAACAAGGGCAAAATAGAGCTTAAAAAAGAAGGGAGCATTCAAACTTTAGTCTAATTTTATCACTGCGATGAGACACAGCTCCTCCCAGGGAGCAAGCAGACTCCTTTCCCTCTCAAAGAGTTTCACCTGAGCTCCTGTGCAGCATCCACATCCAGACAAAACAAAAAGGCAGCCCTCCTCCCTGCTGCCTGGTCACATCCCTTTCACTAGCATGCACTATGAACAACAAAAAATATGTAACTTTTATTGGAGCTGTAAACAAAAATCACACACTATGACAAAGCAACACACCTGGCCCTTGGATTTTTTTACCAAAATGCTTATGTGCTTCTTGGGCCGGAGAAGGGGGAAGAAATACTAGCCCAGATTCTTTTCAAAGTCATGTTTAAACAGAGTGTAAACAACCTGCGTTTTACACTGTGGAAAATTAAATTGCATATTCTAGTAATTACGTGTCATTCTAAGTAACATTGCTTTGTTTTAGATAGTTTGACATGAACCTGCCCGTGCCATGCTGCTGACCAGAATACTTGAGCAAGCTGCAGGTGTTGCAGTGTGTCTTCGCTCAGCGCTGGGGCTCCTCAAAGGCTCTCTCGTTTTGAGGCTGAGATGATCTACACTTGCGAGACACGAACACGGAAGCATCAGTCCTGTTTCCTCTGGGGCTCTTGGGTCACCTCTTGGGTGCCCGCCCTGCTTTCTGCGAGCTGCAGTTTGCAGCTAACGGTCCGGCCCCATCCAGATCCGGAGCCAAATTGCCCAAGTCAGACACGAGCACCTGGCAAACGTTCAGCTACGCTCCCAGAACTGATTTTATAGGCTCTGTTCCTGCAAATAGCTGATCCTGGCTTTCCTGTGGTGCAGCGAAATATGAGCCATATGATGTCTGCGTGTACCTTGAGAAGAGTTTGGACTACGTTTGGGAGTAGTTGAGATCTCAACACCAAATTACAGGGAATAGATAGATCACATTACAATAAATTAAAGAAGGTGTCATTTAGGAATTTTACCATACTGTTTATTATTTATTGTATTATTTATTACATTTATTATATTATATTATTATTTATTGTGTTATATTAATTAGGAATTATTATATTATTTTTATAATAGATTTTTAAATTTTTCTATATGTCACATGATGTCTTGTATTTTTTTCTGCTGCCTGAACCATCAGTGTGTTGTGGGTGTATCATCCCTACCTAGTGACAGAGGGATTCAGCTTCAAAAGGAGAATGCAGCTCTATGGTAAGTGTTCTGCAACACCTCTGAGGCACTGCAACACTTCAGACAAGCACATTTCAATGTCATACCAAACAGAAATCAAACATTGCTGAATATATTTTCTGAATTTTCCATTTCATTAAGATTGCTGCCTCCCTCCTGTATTTTTAATTTCTCCGGATAAAGAATGCAGACTGCTATTTCCATATCAGACTTTCCTTTTGGATACCAGAGATATGAAATGGTCTTTCAGGTCACTGAAATATATCTTTAAAAAATATATAGGCATATTCTTCATGAGTAGTTTCTTCTCACAGAGCTAAAAACCCAAAAATCCCTAAATGAGAAATCTATTCTCATAGGACATTCAAACTGTGCTGTTGGTGACTAGCCCAAGAGATATTTTAGGCTGTCTGTAAGTTTGCCTTTTTAAGTAATTTCCAAGATATCAAATTCATCTCCTGACAGATGTTGGATGATTGAGGTTCAAATCTTAACAGCTGCAGAAGGACCATGGAAATAACTGCATATAACCTGAGTAAAACATGGCATCTCCCAAGAGAGTGGCGCATTTCTGGCATCTGTGGGATGAAGCAGATCACACAGTCAAAACCTTCCTCATTTTAATTTATGATCTGAAGGGTGTCTACACAAGTCCTGTTAGTGCTTATAGTGTGGAAAAGGGAGAGAAGAGCTTATTTTAGGTTATTTGTTGCTTGTTTGCCTATCCATGGGAAACTGGCAGTGGCACAAATGATCTCATCTGATTAATGAATCAGACTTTTTTTTGACTAAATTTCATACAGTCATGGTTAGACTACAACCAGCAGACAAGCTAGTTGAAAGTTTGCTTAGCTACCTCTATTCTGTACTTCACCCATTTCTGTGGAAAAAGACCCCACCTCCAAAACCCAAGAAACCAACAACTTTATTTTTGTGGCACTATCATCTATCATATTTTTCTACACATGACTTATGACATGTCCTGTAATTATTTTCTGTTGCCAAAAACTAAATACAATGTTTACATTGTGCTCTGCTGTAGTATTGAAAATTAGAGTGTGAAAACAGGCAGAAATGATAATTGTCAATGACACCCTTGGGATGCAGTACAAATAGGAACTAAAACAGTGGTTGAATCAAAATAAAAGATAAAAGCAAAAGTTGGCCATTTTATATGGTTCGTTATCTGTTACGTTTTAATTTATATGCAGATTAGATGTAATTTCAACATGAAAATGGGTAAAGGAGTTTGTTTGAGCTATTCTTACAAAATATTTAGTGAACATCTACCTTGCTGAACGGAAAGCAGAAACTGGAGAAGAAAGTCTGAAAAAAACCAGCAAATATCAGTTTTATCAGGAATTTAGAGTGCAGTCACCACTTAGAGAACAGATTGAGGTCTCATTACAAAATTTCTAGCTCTCATCTTTACCCAGTGAAACTTCACCTCTTTTTAAAAGTGATATATAAACAATGCTGAAAGTTATTTGTGATTGTTCACAATAGCTTGAGTTCTACTTCTTTAATAGGATAAAAATTAATTTTTCTCCTTTATACTATAGGGAAAATTTCCTAGTAAGATTTAAAAAAAAAAAGTTCTCAAACACTTTGAAAACCTTTACAACTGAAATGTTTAACACCTACTCAATGCATATTAATGAAAGGTAAAAAATACCTATATTGTAACTGTTTGCAGGCATGTTAACCCTTTGTAACAACAGACAATAATAGCACAGTTTACTTTAAATACCTTGCTAAAAATACCATTCTCTTACATTTGAGAACATTTTAGTTTTTCTTACTTTTAGAGTGAGGATAATAGGTATTGTTAAATTCACTATAGATACCTAGCAAACATTTCACAGAAAAATACAGTATATGAAACAAAGTCTATCCTTTATTGAGGTAGAGAGACACAATGAACATCTCGACTTAACCTTGCATTCATTAACTATTTCAAAACTTGTTCCAAATTTCTTAGGGGTGAACAGGGAATTCTTGGGGGTAGGCATATTAACGCTGCTGTGGGTTCCTATTTCCAATACCACAGGTTCAACAGACTGAGTAGTTCAACAGACTTAGTAGTTTAAATATCAAAGAGGAACTGTTTCCAGAAAAGACCCTCCTCTCACTGTAATACAAAATAATTTTAGTAGATGTACTTTCATAGCTGTTTTAGCAAATCCCCAAATCTACAGACATGCTTGAAATAACTTCTATTCCTTCAGTATGCTTTGGGGGATAAGTCCAAATAGATTCTAGTCATGAAGCAAAGAGAAACAAGAGACAGCTACAAAAGAAAGGAACTTTTAATCTTTTCCATTATTTAATGGTCTTAGCAGCACATTGCTTTTTCCAGCCAAGTTGAATGGGAAATTACACTTTTCTTTTAGCATATTTCTTACTGACATTTGTTTATTTGCTTGCTTGTTTGTTTCCTTTTGCTTCTTAGTAAGCCTCCACTTAGGTTGCTGATTTTTTAGGGAATGATTCCTGGCCATTGAGCTTCTGATGGAAAGCCAGAAACTCCATTCTAAGAAGAATGTCATGTCATAACTTGAGAATTTGTGATGTCAATGTGGATTTTTTGTGTTTGTGGAGTTGTGGTCTTTACTTTGGAATATCTGAAAATTGTGGATTTCAACAAGTAGCAGCAGTCATTCCAACACTATGAACAAAATTCTTCTTTAATCTTGGCCACTTTTAAAAGTTGTAGAGTGAAAACGGATGATTGAGTTTTATAGATTTTTTTTGTGTGCCCTTAACTAACAACTTTTGATTTTAGAGAAAACTCATACTGTTGTTCCTGAACACATTATCCAGGTAAAATTGTTGAGTAGTTTATTTCCCAAATTATAGGGTACATTTAAAAAGAGGAAAATTTATCTTTGTACAGACCACTGAAGCCGCCTACCTATCTCTCCTTAAATGGAATTTTCAAAAGTACAGTGGTGTTGATAGGCCCATCAAACAGATATGAGTGTATGATATTGTTTCCTAAAAAGCAGAGGTTCAAATTTTGCAACATCCATGCACAACTTACAAAGTTTTCAGGACAGACAGTCCATTTTAGTAGCCTACCGAGCTGATAGAAAATCAACTTCTTTGGGGAACAGATGACAGAAACATCCATGAATTCAAAAACAATGAGAAATCTTCTTACAACTAGATTTAAGATGAGAATATGGATAGTAGAGGGTCGTATTTGACAGAGTGGAGTATGGGTGATAAGTTTGGTACATTTATTATCTTATCCTTGATGAATTTACTATGAGATTTAAAGATATCTTTTGAAAGTGTAAGCTCATGGAGCTTTAAGAAAATCTTACAGCACATTTATTTTACATAAAGGGGGCTTAGTAGAAAGAAAGATCCTTAGAGTAACTACAATATAAGAAAACAGCCATAAAAAGTTAAGTGAATCACCAAGTGTTACTGTGCAAGTCATTGGCAGTAATGAAAATTCAACTGCTATCTCTTTGCTTCCTAAGCATACATCCACCAAATCACACTCCTGTTAATTCTGGGGGGACTTGATATCAAAATATGATATTGCCATTTCTTTTCAATAAATATTTAAACAAACCACAATTTTAATTTAAAATGCTTATTGATGATAATGACTCTAATAATTCTTGGTTTTAATGGGTATTTAATCCAAATATTTATAGTTGGGTAGTTTTATAAGCAACTGACTCTGAAAAAATATTATATATAACACTAAGCATATATCATTAATGCTGCCAGTGCCTGGAAACATTACACAAGGTCCCCCTTCTGCAATATTAGACAAACTGCTTATCAAAAATAATTTTTGTACATACTGAAGCTAAAAATATATATATATTATGCAAAACTAAATAAAGTTCCTTTGTGCACGTAATCTCAATTGTTTCATTCAGAGTACCTTAAATAAGACCTAGGGACTCATTTAGGTTAATCTATTATACCCTTTCAAAGAAAAATTTGTCCTCTGTGTTATTCTCATTTTTTTGATATGCCTGAAAATATTTCATATTTCCACTCAAATCAGCTACCAAAGATGTTCCTCTTTTCTAGGTTAAAAGTAGTACTTATTACTAGATTGCCCCAAGGCCACCCGGTTGGACATTTAGAGAACAGTGATGTACAGGTCTGAAATGTAGCTGCTGCTTTATTTTCCTTCTTTACTTGATGTTCATAAATTCAAAAATCACACGGAGGCACTTCTGAAAGTCCTCAACGAAGAAGGAGTGTAAATACAGGGCAATGTACCCAGAAGAGTCTACATCTGCAGTGCAAATGCCTCACAGTGGGAGCAGGAATGGAGAAAAATGTGGAAACTTGAGACGGTAGCAATGTACCCCAGTAACAGAGTTTCTAAAGCAGAGAACCAACTGTTTTAATAGAAAAAATACTCCTTGAATACACGTATTTATTTTGATCCAAATGCACAGTGGCGATCCATGAGGCCCTTTAAATATAGTAAGAATTCTTTGATTTGCAGATTCTTATGAGAGACAGGGGACTGGATGCTTCATCCATTCCTCGTGCCCACAGCTTCAAACCTACTGGCTACTAGCTGTCTCAGCAAGGAGAGATTGCAGGAGTGATTATTTACATCAAATGACCTAGCAGAGCAATAAACAAGGTCATCAAGGGATTTTGAGACATGAGAATGTGTTGTTTACTCCAAGTAAATAGATGTGCATAGATGTGCAGAATTTCATTCAGATTTCTCTGTGGTATTTGATGTGTAAAGACTGAATCCATCTCAAATATTAAGGTCTAAAATTGCTCTAGACAGTTACTATACACAATTCTTCATCCAATATACTAACAAAAACAGAAGCAGAGTGCTGGGTTCAAGCTACAGTAAATTTCAAATACACATGATGGAAAAGTTGTTTTGACCATTTTCTCTATTGTGCCATATAGCACTACTTGTGTAAAAATCAATTGCATATAAATATGACTACTTGAATTTTAAAGATCTTGTGATGAGCCATCTGGCCACAGATGCACTAGCAAACAGTTTCAGCTGCATTTACTCCTTTTGGTTGTAAGTTTTTTGTTGCCAGAACAAGAGAGAACAAAGGCAAGATTCTCCCATAAGGATCACAGGGTTGGATTAAAAACAGAGAGGAAAAGATTTACTTATGTTTAAAATTAATTTGTTTCTAACAAGAGCTGAAAGAAAAAAAAAAAGAAACTGGCTGAGGAAAAGTCTGTTCAATTTCAGTGACCTAGAATGTCAGCTCTTCCTAACTATGATTAGACGCTAAGGTGATTAGACTCTTTGAGGTGAATAAGGAAGATCCAGAACAAACCAACCACATAATTTAATCCATTTTTTTTCCCAACAGAAACTAGAACAACTCACCTTTATAACAGAAGCAACTCAGCTCTGCTGGATTAGACAGGTTGAAAAGAAATCTCCCCTATATTGACTATGTCAGTGAAGGTCATGTCTTCCTCCCTGGTCTTACATTCAGTCCATCCAAAGTAGGTGTTTCCTTAGTTGCAGCAAACATAATGCAGGTTTTGTTGGCGTCCCTAGAAAACACCCCTTCTTTCTACCCTCTCAGAGCCCTGATTGCCTGCCCCTTGCTCCTCTCAGCAGCCGCTTTGCTCTTGCTATGGGCTCCTCCACTGCTTTTCTCTGCTTGGCCCACTTCACTTCAAATATTTCTCCTAGCTCAGCATGCACCTTCCCTGAGGGCACACCAGCAATCTCATCCCGTCTCCAAAGGATGCTACTTTACCCTGAGTGTAGGAGGCAAGAAAACATGCCACATGTGCATGGATTACATCTCCGGGGCCTTCCAGCACTGCTCCTTCCTGCTGTCCAGCCACAATCTCTTTACCAAACATACCATAACCACACAGTAAACTGAAAACAAAGAAGAGTTACATTATTTATCGTATGGATGTCGAAAATGTGGCTATGTGTTTCTGCTTTTACATAAAATGTTTGCTATTACTATATACAGAAATGCTGATAATCCATTCAATTTACAATTGCAAATGGAAAAAAAAAGTCAATATTCAAATCTCCTTGCCTTGCCAAAGAGTAAGTAACCATACCTGTTGTGTATTCTTGAAGTACCAATCGATTCTATGTGGAGAAATTTTTCTCTGAATCTTCTGAATTTCATTAGACAATGCTATCATAGCCAGATTCTCAGCAAATGCAAACTTCTCCAGCACACAAAGGTTCATGTCCAAAGATGATTTTTTCATCTGTGTTTTTGTTTACACGCATTAACAAGTAGAGTTTCTGGGGACGGAAATCAGACATAACTGAAAGCCATTATGTCAGACAGTCTGGCAGAGTTGGTACAGAGAAACAACAACTATATGACCTCTCTTACGCCTGTTTTGTCTCTGCAAAAGAGCTTTTTAACTGTATGTCCACAAATGCCTGGAATAACTGTGACTACTTACTTCATGTGGTCCCTAAAAGCCAGCAAAGAAAAGCATAGCTAGTGTCAATAATTTAAATTTGTGTTGTGAAGAACTGGAAAAATGTACCTCTCCTGCAGGAATTTAAGGGTGTGCAAATCCAAGGAGACTGACAAGGGCTATTTGTCTAAAGGAATCAAAGATCTGATTTCACTGGCGCTGTACCACAGAACTGTGGATTGCATATGTCTTAGAATTACAGAATACCAGAATACCCTCTAAATTGGCTCAAATGAAATGACTGGAAAATCTCTACAGCATCTCTAACACAAACTCCAATGCTGACTTAAAGTTAAAAAATCAGTGCAAGCACTTAATTTTAGTATTCATTCTTCTACATGTTGAGAAATAAATGGCTACTGTATAAGCACTCTGCTATCACTGAAGTTGGGGCTGATAATTTTTCTTCTCACCTTATGAATAAATGCGCAGTCACAAAATAGTTAATTTTTTTCATAATCTGGAGCTACATAAAAGTCTTTGCAATCACTTCTTAGCTGCTAAACAGTTCTATGGTAATTATTTGTTCTATTGATATATCAAAAAAAATATTCAGTTGGGTGTGTGGGGAACATAACATACATTTTCTTGAACTATTAATGAAAATTGCAGGTCTAAGTGCTTGCACGCACCTCACCGGAAAGGTATTCCATAAATTGCTACTTTGTCTCCTGACACAAATTACTAAAGCCAGCTGAGACCTTGGGTGAACAATATGCCCATGTCATCTAAGACGTAAATATATCTTCTGAGAAGCTGGAAGAGGCAAGGAAGCTGTATTGGCAGCACATATTGCTTCTACCGTTACAAGACCCAAGAGATCTCCAGGTAATTTATTGTCTACAATTTTTCCTTGCTCACTTCTTTCCATCTGAAGTTTTTAACATGTTTAGGCATGCACAGGGAATAAGGGCCGACTCTATTTAAGAGAGATTTTGAAAGCTTGAGGAGTGATTTAAATTAAGTGACAAAAGTTGTATCAGTGAAAGATTATATATCGCAATTCAAAGCAGTGGTTTGCCACAAATGTTTTCAAAAGTCGATTAACTAGGTGCTGTCATTGTCTAGGAGACTTGTCTTCTATGTTGTTTTCTTTATGCCAGGTTTGTATTTTAACCCCTTTAAGGCTCTTAGTGAAAAAAAAAACAAACCCTCCTGTTCCAGCTCAGAACCTTGCTGGTCCCTCCAGATACTGTCCATCCTGTCAGAGCTCCTTGGGAAAAAAGCAGGTCTGAAGTTACAGTATGGGACACCAAAATGAGTCATTAACTCCCAGAGGCACATGCTTTCGTAGAACTGAACTAACTATAAATCAATGCATAGCAGATTCATGTTATCCAAAGATGAAAGAAGTTGACTAACAAAAAAAAAAAAAATCAAAAGCAATCCTTGAAAATTTTCAAGTTTCTGAAACATTGCAGTAGCTTGCCTCTGAATCTGACCAAGATTACAAGCAGAAACGTTCAGATATCATGAGAAAAGGGTGATCTTCACACAACTGTAAGCCTAGCCAGTGCTAAAAAGCTGTCATATTCTGGCCAAGCCTCTTGTCAAGAGACGTCATTTGATCTTGACTCTGGCTGAAACTGAGATTTCAGTACCACCAAGTCAAGGAGCTTTAACAGAGTTGGCTGGGAAGTTTTAGGCCAAACAATTTCTCTTTAAAAAATGACATGTCAAGGAAACGCATATTTTTGTAGGAAATTATGGGAGATGTCTTAATTTCCTAACCTCAAATTAATTGGAAGAAAAGTTTCAACTGAAACTTGACATACAGATCAACTTTCTTATGGATAATGACTTTTCATTTTGAAGCTGTGTTTAGCAAAAAAATGAAAGCAAGAGATTACTGACATAAAAAGTAAAGTAATTTGTGATTATCTAAGTGAAATAAATCAATTAGCTTCCCCTCCTTTAATTGCTTTCTCTGTATTTTTTTTCCATTTTTTACTTTTCATCATGTTTTTAGAAAGGAAAATAATGCACCTTTCACCAAATGTTCAGGAGATGAAAAACTATCTCTTCCTACCTTGTGTATTATTGAAACTGACCTGCTATCCTTAGTTAATTGATCAATACTTAGAAAATAAACCAATACTCAGTTCAAGTTTGGCTTTAGTTGTGTAGTGAACACAGGGGACCAACAGCTGCTGCAATTCATTTTTACACTGTTTACATGGCAGGTCAGTTTAATATTATTTGGATCTTTACTTCATGTTTACTATTCTTTCTAGTTGGAGATGTTTGTGTGTTCTTTGTATCTATTATTTTCTCTCTGGCTCCTTATAATTTAATTTTTACCTGCTTTCAATTCATTAACTGCTAACCTGGACAATGTGGATTTCTACAGCCATGATTTTCATCTCCCTGTATGTCAACCTCGTAGTTGAAGTCTCTTTTCTTCCTGGCAGAGGCAGTCTGTAAGAACAGGCTGTTTTGACGGCTGTTAACCCATGCATTCTATGTCCAGACAGTGTATAGAACAGAACAGAACAGAATAGAACAGAATAGAATAATTTCAGTTGGAAGGGACCTACAATGACCAGCTAGTCCAACTGCCTGACCAATTCAGGGCTGACCAAAAGTTAAAGCATATTATTAAGGACATTGTCCAAATGCCTCTTAAACACTGACAGGCTTGGGGCATCGACCACCTCTCCAAGAAGCCTGTTCCAGGGTTTGACCACCCTCTCAGTACAGAAATGCTTCCTAATGTCCAGTCTAAACCTCCCCTGGCGCAGCTTTGAACGATTCCCACGCGTCCTGTCACTGGATCGCAGGGAGAAGAGCCCAGAACCTCTTCCTCAGGAAGCTGCAGAGAGCCGTGAGGTCGCCCCTCAGCCTCCTTTTCTCCAAACTAGACAAGCCCAAAGTCCTTAGCCGCTCCTCGCAGGATGTGCCTTTTAGCCCTTTCACCAGCTTCGTTGCCCTCCTCTGGACATGTTCAAGGACCTTCACATCCTCCTTAAATTGTGGGGCCCAGAGTGGATGCACATAGTACTCAAGGCGAGGCCACACCAATGCTGAATACAGTGGGATAATCACCTCTCTTGACCAGCTGGTTACAGTGTGTTTGATGCAGTGCAATTTGCCCTCCTGGCTGCCAGGGCACGCTGCTGGCTCCTATTGAGCCTGCGATCCACCAGCACCCCCAGATCCCTTTCTGCAGGGCTGCTCTCCAGCCACTCCTTTCCCAATTTATCCTTGTGCCCAGCATTACTCTGTCCCAGGTGCAGAATCTGGCATTTGGACTTGTTAAATTTCATGCCATTGATGATTGCGCAAAGATCCAATCTATCTAGGTCCCTCTGCAAGGCCTCTTGTGCCTCAAGAGAGTCAACAGCACCTCCCAGTTTAGTATCATCAGCAAACTTGCTAATGGTACATTCAACTCCTGCGTCAAGATCATTGATAAACATATTGAACAAACTGGCCCTAGAATTTGAGTCTGCCTATCGTCACATGCCAAATGTACCAAGGAGAATGCTATCAGTTTCACAGAAGAGATAATTGTGAACTAGCACTCAGGTCATAGAATCATAGAATCATAGAATCGTTTGGGTTGGAAGGGACCTTTAAAGGCCATCTAGTCCAACCCCCCTGCAATAAGCAGGGACAACCTCACTAGATCAGGTTGCTCAGAGCCCCATCCAGCTTGACCTTGAATGCTTCCAGGGATGGGGCTTCTACTACCTCTCTGGGCAACCTGTTCCAGTGCTTCACCACCCTCATTGTGAAAAACTTCTTTCTGATTTCCAACCTATATCTCCCCTCCTTTAGTTTAAAACCATTACCCCTTGTCCTGTCACAACAGGCCCTGCTAAAGAGGTTCTCCCCATTTTTCCTATAGGCCCCCTTCAAGTACTGAAAGGCTGCAATAAGGTCTCCCCGGAGCCTTCTCTTCTCCAGGCTGAACAGGCCCAACTCCCTCAGCCTGTCTTCGTAGGAGAGCTGCTCCATTCCTCTGATCATCCTTGTGGCCCTCCTCTGGACCCGCTCCAGCAGGTCCACATCCTTCTTATGTTGAGGGGCCCAGAGCTGGATGCAGGACTCCAGGTGGGGCCTCACCAGGGCAGAGTAGAGGGGCAGAATCACCTCTCTCGACCTGCTGGCCACGCTTCTTTTGATGCAGCCCAGGATACGGTTGGCTTTCTGGGCTGCCAGTGCACATTGTTGGCTCATGTCCAGCCTTTCATCCACCAGCACCCCCAAGTCCTTCTCGGCAGGGCTGCTCTCCATCCCTGCATCCCCCAGCCTGTATTGATACCGGGGGTTGCTCCGACCCAGGTGCAGGACTCTGCATTTGTCCTTGTTGAACCTCATGAGGTTCGCCCGGGCCCACCTCTCAAGCCTGTCCAGGTCCCTCTGGATGGCATCCCGACCCTCAAGCGTATCCACCGCACCACTCAGCTTGGTGTCATCCGCGAACTTGCTGAGGGTGCACTCGATCCCACTGTCTATGTCATTGATGAAGATGTTAAAAAGGACTGGCCCCAATACAGACCCTTGAGGGACACCACTTGTCACCGGTCTCCATCTGGACGTTGAGCCATTGACCACTACCCGCTGGATGCGACCATTCAACCAATTCCTCATCCACTGAGCAGTCCACCCATCAAATCCATATCTCTCCAGTTTCGAGAGAAGGATGTTGTGGGGGACCGTGTCAAAGGCCTTACAGAAGTCCAGATAGATGACATCGGTCGCTATGCCCTTGTCCACTGATGCAGTCACCCCATCGTAGAAGGCCACTAGGTTGGTCAGGCAGGACTTGCCCCTGGTGAAGCCATGCTGGCTGTCTCCAACCACCTCCCTGTCCTCCATGTGCCTCAGCATCATTTCTAGGAGGATCTGTTCCATGATCTTCCCAGGCACAGAGGTGAGGCTGACAGGTCGGTAGTTCCCAGGGTCCTCCTTCTTACCCTTTTTAAAGATGGGCACTACATTTCCTTTTTTCCAGTCCCCAGGGACTTCGCCTGACTGCCATGACTTTTCAAATATCATGGAGAGTGGCTTGGCAACTACATCAGCCAATTCCTTCAGGACTCTGGGATGCATCTCATCAGGTCCCATAGACTTATGTACATCCAGGTTCCTCAGGTGGTCACGAACCTGATCTTCTCTTACAGTGGGAGGGACTTTGCTCCCCCAGTCCCTGTCTTGCAGCCCATCCACTCGAGAGGTGTGGGAGGAGAGTTTGCCAGTGAAGACTGAGGCAAAAAAGTCATTGAGTACCTCAGCCTTCTCCTCGTCCGTTGACACTAGTTTGCCACTCCTGCTCTTCAGGGGGGGTATGCTTTCTTTCACCTTCCTTTTCTGGTTGACATACCTGTAGAAGGCCTTCTTATTATTCTTTGTGTCCCTTGCCAAGTTCAGCTCTAGCCGCGCCTTGGCCTTCCTGACCCTGTCCCTACATAAGCGGGCAGCGTCCCTATACTCTTCCCAGGATACCCGTCCCTGCTTCCACTGCCTATGCATTTCCTTTTTGCCTTTTAGTTTGACCAGCAGGTCTCGACTCAGCCATGCTGGTCTCTTGCCACCTTTGCTCGTTTTCTTGCACTTGGGGATCGAGAGCTCTTGCGCTCTATGGAAAGCCTCCTTAAAGATCTGCCAGCTCTGTTCCGCTCCCTTGTCCCTGAGGGCAGTTTCCCAGGGGGTCCTATTGACTAACTCCTTGAAGAGCTGGAAGTTTGCTTTCCTAAAATTCAGGGTCCTGACTTTGCTCTTCCTGTGACCCATATCCCTCAGGATTGTAAACTCCACCAGCGCATGATCACTGCAGCCCAGGCTGCCTCCAATCCTGACGTCACCGATTAGCTCGCTCGCGTTGGTGACCATCAGGTCCAGTATAGCATCCCCTCTGGTGGGGCTGTCTATTATCTGGCTAAGGAAGTTGTCCTCCATGCATTCCAGGAGTCTCCTGGATTGCCTACAGCTCGCCGTGCTGCTTTTCCAGCAGATGTCAGGGTGGTTGAAGTCCCCCAGCAGGACAAGAGCCTGCGAGCGTGATGTGTCCCGTAGCTGGAGCAAGAAGGCTTCGTCAATAGGCTCCCCTTGGTCAGGCGGCCTGTAGTAGACCCCAACCACAAGGTTCCCATTGTTGCCTCGGTCTCTGATTCTTACCCATAAGCTTTCAACCTGCTCATGGCTATTCTTCAGAGACAGCTCCTCGCACTCAATCCCTTTCTTGATGTAGAGGGCAACGCCTCCGCCCCTCTTTCCTCGCCTGTCCCTTCTGAACAGCCGATAGCCATCGATAGCCGCGCTCCAGTCATGGGATTCGTCCCACCAAGTTTCTGTAACGGCTACTAGGTCATAGCCTTCCAGCAGCATGGTGGCTTCTAACTCTTCCTGTTTGTTGCCCATGCTGCGGGCATTTGTGTAGAGGCCTTTCAGCTGGGCTGTCGGCCGTGTCTCCTTCATGGAGGGACATCCCTTAATTCCCTTGAGATCTTCCACTGGTGCTTCTCTCTGGGTTCCTATCACCTCAGAATCCCCAGGCGCATCTCCATGAGTCTTCAAGTGTGCTGCAGTGTAGCCAGCACGTCTCGGAGCAATAGGCTGGGGGCCCTCACTGGCATCTCGTCCCTCTAACCATGGTGTGTGATCCCCCAGCTTGTCACAGGCAAGCATGGTAACATCCCCTTCCCCCTTCAACTCTAGTTTAAAGCCCTGTCTATGAGCCCTGCTAGTTCATGGGCAAAGACCCTTTTCCCCCTTTGGGAAAGGTGTACCCCATCTGACTCCAGCAGGCCTGGTGCCGTGTAGATTATCCCATTGTCAAAGAACCCAAAGTTGTGGCGGTGACACCAGTCACGGAGCCACGTATTAATGGAGCAGACCCGTCTGCTCCTGTCTATGTCTCTGCCTGCAACTGGAAGGAGGGAGGAAAAGATGACCTGTGCCCCAGATCCTGTTATTGACCGTCCCATGGCCCTAAAGTCTCTTTTGATTGCCCTCGAACTACGTGTTGCCGCCTCATCGCCACCCACATGGAAGAGTAGTAGTGGGTAATAGTCCGAGGGCCTTACTAGGCTAGGAAGTTTCCTAGTGACATCATTCACCCTGGCACCAGGAAGGCAGCAGACCTCCCTCAGAGGAGGGTCTGCCCGACATATGGGACCTTCTGTGCCCTTCAGAAGGGAGTCACCTATGACTATAACCCTTCTTTTCTTCCTCGTGGAGGTGGTAGTGACACTAGGGGTGGTCCTTTTTGGCCTGAGTAACACCTCTGGTGTCTCAGGACCATCATCCTCGTCCTCTGATGATTGCCCTTCCACATCCAGGGCCTCGTATCTGTTGTGCAGAGGCACCTGAAGAGGTGAGGTGGGCGAGAGTGAGGAACGCCTGCTGCCCCGAGCACGGACTTGCCTCCATTCCCCCCCTTCCCTTAAGCTACTGCCTTTATCCTGGCAGGGGGAGGGTGCAGGACCTCTTCGATCTTGGGTGGTTTCAGGTGGCTGTTCTTTTCTCAGGGAGGCCAGAGCATGGTTCCACCAGTCGATTTCTTTCTCAGACTCCCTGATGCTCCTCAACCTTTCCACCTCTTCCCGTAGCTCTGCCACCAAGCTGAGCAGATCGTCCACCTGATCACACCTCACACAAACTTTTTCACTACTGCCACCCATTGCCCGGGCGAGGCTCTGGCATTCCCTGCAGCCCGACACCTGCACGGCTGCATGTTTTTGTGGAAGCACCGTCTGGGTGGCCGCATCTCTCCTGGCAGGGGCAGAGGCCGTGGCTTTTCGCCGGGTGGGCACCATATCTGGTCTCCTGCTGAGAGGGCGAGAACGACCGGCTAAACTCCCCCCTGAGGCGGCCGGGGACTACGCCCTCCCTGCGCGCCCTCCCGCGCGGACTGCTGCGCGAACTGCTGCGCCACGCCCTGGCTGATGCGCCACGCCCTGTTTGCCCGCTCTGTTCGCCGCGCTCCTGGTCACTCGCGCTCCCTGAGGGCCGTTTAAATCTCCCGCGGTTGCTCCTGGCAACGCCCAAGCCACGTCAGCCGCTCTCGCGAGAGCTGCCAGCGCCTGGCGGGACTGGCTGTTCTTACCTCGCTGCTCTCTCCTCGCTGCTCAGGATTCCCTGGCTCCGGGAACCCCCCCGTCCACCGCACTCTAGTGCTCGGCTACAGAGCACGTTGCTGCCGCCGCCGTGCTCCTCGCCGACTGAGGTCCAAGACCTCAAACTGTTTAGCTTAATAATAAAAAAAATTAGCCCTGGAGACCAAGATTATTTCTAAGGAGGTGGAAAGACTAGTTCAGTAAAGAAAAACTATCATCGGGGGACTTATATTCACCATACAGGCATTTCAGAAAAGGTGGACAGGCAAGGGTCAATTCCCAAAAGCTTGTAAACCAGCAACACTTTGGCATGTCAGTAGTAGGATGAACATGTTAGATTTGTGGAGTGCCCTCCTGAGCTGCTTCCTTCATCCTGTCACTCTTTGACCCTGAACTGGGAGAGCATCAGTGACTACAACCCCAGTGCAGCAGTTGCCGATTCTTGGGGTGAATCAGCAGGTGACTGTACCCTGTGCTTTTAATCTATGAAAACACTGCACACAGTGTAAATGTATATGTTTTACAAGATTTGTAATTTAAAAGGGATAAACAGAAATATAAATTGGCAGTTGCAACCTAGCAGGCATACCCATCAACCTCTAAAATCCTTCTAGACAGAGTCAAGGTTCACCTTCCAACCATCACAACTACCACTGTACAAAGTTCCAGTGCCCGCAATCAAGGTGATTCAAATAACAAACCCCAGAGTCTTCTGGTCTGTTGCAAATTACCCTGTCTGTAGAAGACCCTCAGTTTTACTGCTAAAATCCCTCCTAAGCTGCTCACAGTAACAGCAAAAATGTTTAAGATGGGTAATTGATATTGATTCTAGCAGCAACTATTCACTTGAGCGTGCAAGAGGCAAACAGCAGCAGGAGCAAACTGCCTTTTCTTTTAATGTTTCCTGACTGTAAGTAGAAATCTATGTGTTCACTCACAGATTTAATACCCATTTATCCCATCCCAATGAGTTGTAAACACAGTAATAAAAAGAAAAAGAAAAGTAGGGGTCCAAAACAGGAGTTCTGCATTTCCCATCTTTCTGTCCATGCCCTTACATACTGCTATCTTCTTCTGATTTGTGGAAGCTCCAGTTAATAAGGTAGGCAATACAATAACTTTCATTCTATTTCCTTTGTGATAGAAAATGCTTTCCAGAAGTATCCACATTGCAAAGGTGGTGGCTTTTAACATTTTGGAAGTACATAACCATTACACGGGGGAAGATTCCTATCTGTATTCATGTTCTTGGGCTCCTTTGAGTGCCCCAGCTGTCCTTGTCTGCATTGTCTGCACCACAAATGTTTGAGGGAATACACTGGGAATAGCACATAGCTCAGCATCGGTTTGGAGCTTTGCCAGAAGGTGTAGGCTTGTGATTTCTGCAGCTTGAGAAGTACAGAGAGGGAATCGGATATTACAGCCCTTGCATGAATGCTCGTTCTTATTCCATGAAGGACTGTACAGAATTTACACAAAGATAAACTAATCTGATCCGACTGTAGGTACTTAGGGGAATGTCTGAAAAATGCATTCTGTCAGGATGGCTAAAATGTATTAGAATATTTATGGCTTGTTGTATTTTATTCACCTACATTTTTCACTGGAATAAGCGTGAACCTTTACAAGATTCAGAGGACACTTGCAGAGCTAAATCTTGACCTTTTGTTCAGTCTTTGCACCAGCTGCAGGTACCAGGACATGCTCCTGGAAGCCCATGAATGATCAAGCATGTGTTACACAACAAGGCACACCATATCCCCGAGAATACAAATATGAAATTTGCAGACTATAAGCATACACAGTGATTTGACATTAATCATTCCAATTTAGAGCTCCTCCTCTGCTGTATATATACACTTGAAGGTTATTCCTTGCAGAAGAATAACCACTCTGACGGTCAAACTCAACTTTTTTGTAGTATTAGTGTTATAAACCAAGACATCATTACCTTGTTTATGGGAAAATAGAACCTAATCAAGACTATTGATATGTATAGCTGATGCTTTCTAAAGAACTACTTGTCTCACATGCAAGCATTTTTTGAATGACTTGAGTGGGTGTGGGGATTAAGTATTTAAGCAGCACAAAAAAAATGTAGGTGGTTATTTTGAAAATCTTTCAACAGTTATTAGGAAGAAAGGAGTCATCTTATTAATCCTTTGTCCTTTATTATATAGGAAGGATACAACTGTACACTGCAAAGAGCAAGAAACAGATTTGTTCAAAAATTACTTCTATTATGCATAGAAGGAAACACACCATAACAGCATCCTACGGAGCCATGAATAGGTCTCCTCCTTTCTTCCTTCTTTCCTCTTCTTCTCTTCCCTTTTGTCATACTTTCTCAATCCATGTAAATATAAATATATATCTATATCCTCTTAACACCAGTTTGGGGAAAGGAAGCACTGTTTCAATTTTGTAGAGACAGCAAAGAGTAAACGTGAAGCCCAGGGTCACAGAGGAAGTCTGTGACTGAGCCAGGTAATGGAATATGTTTTTCAGAGTTTCAGATCAGTACTTTATTCACAAGATATTTCAGCCTCCTAATAAAGATTTGTCACCAGCAAATGAAATGCTGCTGGCAGCTGGATAAAAATGGTTCTTTTCTTCACTTTATAGATGGTGGAAAGGTTCTTAAAAAGTTTCAGGGACATGCATATGAAAACTTGAGAATTACAATTTACAGAATAATATACACCTGTAAGCCACAAAGCAATACAGTGGGTAGTATTAAAAATAATTAAGAGAAAAGTCATATGGGCTTAATGAAAACTTTGCACTAAGCATAATATATCACATCTGCCCAACTTCTTGACAAGATCTCAACTCCTTCATAGCCATTTGTGCCAGACTCAGGCAGCAGATACACTTTATATTATGCAGTGGCAGAAAACAGCTTAGGCAGCAGGCAGAGCTACGCTGGGGTTGGTCCAGGCTTATCAGACACCAGCTGGGCAGCCCTGCAATACGTTGCAGCTGAGCTCTGGCGTATTCCAGCAACAGCACATCAAGGACCTTGGCACTGAGGATGCTTCAGAGGAACATAAAAGGCTCGCAAATGCTTGGTACCTATTCACTGCATGAAAGTGGGAACTGGGAAAAAGTTGGTATCTGCTGAGGCAGATTCCCATTTGGGAAGCAGTGAGCTTTGCCCAGAGCTCTGGCTAGCAATCTTGACCTTTCAGCTCCAGGGACCAACAAAAACAAGCAAGAGAAACGTGCTAAAGAAAACTAATATGCAGTTTGCCTAGGGTATCCCAAAGGCAAAGAGCAGTTGCTGTACTTTCAAATCTCTTCATTTATAAACTAAACTCAAATCCTCTCTCCATGCACAGGACACTAGAAGTATTGTCAGCAACAAAGGATGTAAAAAGGAGAGAAAACAAAAATGTGTCCTATTTTTGTCCTTTATTAATAGTAGTCGGACAATATGGGTTTGGTTTGTATTCTATCAAAGCATCAAGTTTTGAGAAATGGTGAGCACGTGCTTTCTTAACTGCCTTCAAAGGGACTTGTAGGTGGTGCCCAGAATCTCTTGGAACTTACTACTGTAATTAAATAAAGAAAATGAATCCTGCTCTGTACTCATTTGCTCTGTATAGGGAGCAGAGAGCTTAGGAGCATGTAAGGGAGACAGTGAAACCCACAGTGGAATAAGGGTATTATTTTAAAGTAAATCAATTAAGTTTTCAAAGTGTCTTCCAGAACCCAAGACAAGTCCTCCTCCGTCTTTTCACTCAGAGTATTTCTCTCCTCTTTCCGCTTACAAAAATAAATTTGTTGAGAGAAAACTACCCTAAATTAAACACCTTGGAGTGCAGGTAAAGATTAGGAGGGCTACACCATAAGCTTCTGAGGTGTAATTTCCAGCATTAAAATTGCCCCTTTAAAACTCATGGATTATATGTAAAATAGCACTACATTTTAAGCCTTAAGAGTTTTGCAGTTCTGGGGACAGATCTCTTTATCTAGGGCTTCCAAAGGATGTTCAACTCTACAAGCAGGTTGCTCAGAAACTGGGCGGGCAGGAGAACAGATAAAGTGTGTTTCGTTCATATTTGTGTAAGAATCAGGGAAATTTATTTCTGAATGCTTTTTAATTCAGGTGACATAAGAATTTCCTCAGTTCCAGTACAAACCAATTTATCAAATCCATATTTAATTTGAGATGTAGAGCAGAATACATAGTTTGTATGTCATCCATACAATTTCAACAGAAAGACCAGCTTATTTGTTCTGTTAAACATGTCCAACTTGTATTTTATGAGTCATATCACATATTTCCCGTCTCCTTCAGCAGACCAATTGATGCCCATACAACATCTCAGTGCCTACACAAGTCTTCCACATAAGTAAAACCAGGAGAAACCTGTTATTTGTAAAACTGAGAACATCCATTCAGTTGTTGTTTCAGCTTGTTAGTTTGATTTTGAACAAAAGCTGTATTCTTTCATCTCCTCACCTCACAGTTACAACTGCAGATTACATGTGAAAGAAACATTCTCCAGTCTAATTTTCAAGGGCAAAAAGACTGCGATAGCACCCAGAGCAATGTGGCTGATATAAGCAAAACCAGAGACAAAAATGTCAGTATGCTGTTAACAAGAGCATAGCTGAAGAGTATAGAGTTTTGTTTTCATGCATAGGCCCAAAGGAGAAAACTACTATGTTAGCATCATGTTTCAATGAAGACAGGCCTCCAGGGAAACAGCTCAAGTACACAAGGAAGAAGCAAGCTATGCTGGAACTCTCTTGAGGGGGGAATATGTTCTTTCCATTCTGACCTGCCTTCCATTTAGGATAACATGAAAACACCTTTGTTTCAGCCAACACCACTGTATGCCAGACCAACAAAACATATTCAGTCCAGCCAGTGCAACGTACCATGCTACTGAATATTTTCTTCGCTTTTTTTTCAGTCTAAATAGCCTCACCGACATATGTAGCATGCAAACTTTTCAAAGCATAAAACAATAAGGAAAGGCAATGCTGAATGCATGACTGGAGTTACATGGCTCATTGGAATATTCATACTGAAGGTAAAAAAGAGAGCAGCAGCACTAGCAGAGCGTACATACATGTCTCTAGCGCAAGCAAGAAGAGGAGATGAAGACAGAGATAACAGTCTTACTTAGGATGCGTGGCTTGGTTTAATGACCAAAGTGTATAGTTAGAGATGAATGTGCAAAATAAAATGTATATGTAAAAATTACACAAATCATAGAAGTACTAAAAACTAACTGGGATATTTGAGGTTCCTAACGACTCTGAAAACTGCTTGCTAACAATATTTTATCCAAAAAAGGAAAAAAAATAAGGGCAGTGTTTGGGGAATTGTTTTGTTTTGCTTTTTTTAATGTTAATGATGAAATAGGAAAACTTCGAATGGTAAGTTAATGAATCTTTAAATCTTTTTTGTCAGCAGAAATTACATTACTGCGGAAAAGCACACCCAGAAATTCTTACTATATTCATTATGCACAGACACCGGCTGAGACTTCATTTCAGGAAACAGGGTTTATATCCTTGTTTCACCTACGAGCTGGAGCAAATCTCTTGGGTGCTTCAGGTTTCTCATCTGCAAAGAGATGTGATTAAATTGGTTTATGTGGTGGTTGAGCCAGTGATGAAAAGCAATACATGAAGACAAAGTGTTATTATAAAAGTACAAAAAATACGTGTAAGTTATGAAAATATATTTGGCACCAGGTAAGTTGGCTTTTTTTATGATTCACATGCAGTAAGCTGACTGATGTAACCACAATAGTAGAACTACATGGTAAGGGAGAAATTTGACCCAATACCTAAAATATGATTAAGCAGTTACATAACAAGGAAAGAGTAAATTTTCTATCAAAAATGACTTTGATCAATTAATTGAAAATTACTTACTGGAACTATTTAGAAATATGTTTATTTTCATTTTAAAATTATTAGAAAATATAGGGTTAAGCAGAAGAAATGTATTGCATAGGATTTCAGAATGATCTATTCATGCCTGGTAAGATTCAGATTTTCATTTCTGAATAAAAAATAGAGAATAAGCTTACTATTTTTACAAATGACTCCAAGATGGAAGGGCTGCATGTACACAGGAGCTCAGGATAACAATTCAAAATGTTTTAATTGGAGCTACAGCCTGGAAAATGGGGAATGTAATTCAAAATACCTTGAATGTATAAGGATTCAAACTGAGGATGGAGGATGGCTGTTCAAGTAACCATTCAAAGAAAAAGGACATAGAATCATAGAATCATAGAATGGTTTGTGTTGGAAGGCACCTTAAAGATCCAACCCCCCTGCCATGGGCAGGGACATCTTTCGCTAAATCAGGTTGCTCAAAGCCCCATCCAACCTGGCCTTGAACACTGCCAGGGATGGGCCATCCTTAACATCTCTGGGCAACATGTCCCAGTGCCTCACCACCCCCACAGTGAAGAATTTCTTCCTTATATCTAATCTAAATCTACCCTCTTTCAGTTTAAAGCCATTACCCCTTGTCTTATCACTACATGCCCTTGTCAAAAGTCCCTCTCCAGCTTTCTTGGAGGCTCCCTTGAGGTACTGGAAGGCTGCTAGAAGGTCTCCCCGGAGCCATGTCTTCTCCAGGCTGAACAACCCCAACTCTCTCAGCCTGTCTTCATAGGAGAGGTGCTCCAGCCCTCTGATAATTTCTGTGGCCCTGCTCTGAACTCACTCCAGCAGGTCCATGTCCTTCTTGTGTTGGGGGCCCCAGAGCTGAACGCAGTACTCCAGGTGGAGTCTCACCAGAGTGGAGTAGAAGAGCAGAATCACCTCCCTCAACCTGTTGGTCACGCTTCTTTTGATGTAGCCCAGGATATGGTTGGCTTTCTGGGCTGCAAGTGCACATTGCTGGGTCATGTTGAGCTTCTCATCAACCATCACCCCCAAATACTTCTCCTCAGGGCTGCTCTCAATCCATTCACCTCCCAGCCTGTATTTGTGTTTGGGATTGCCCCAGCCCATGTGCAGGACCTTGCACTTGGTCTTGTTGAACTTCATGAGGTTTGCACAGGCCCACCTCTCAAGTCTGTCAAGGTCCCTCTGGATGACATCCCTTCCCTCCACCGTGTCGACTGCACCACGCAGCTTGGTGTCGGCAGACTGGCTGAGGGTGCACTCCATCCCGCTGTCCATGTTGCTGACAAAGATGTTAAACAGCACTTGTCCCACTACCGATCCCTGAGGAATTCCATTCGTCACTAGTCTGCACTTGGACATCGAGCCGCTGACCGGAACTCTTTGAGTGTGACCATCCAGCCAATTCCTTATCCACCGAGTGGTCCATTTGTCAAATCCATGTCTCGCCAATTTAGAGACAAGGACGTGATGCAGGACAGTGTCAAATGCTTTCACAATTCCTGGTAGATAATGTCAGTTGCTCTTCCCTTGTCCACCAACACTGTAACCCCATCACAGAAGGCCACCGTATTTGTCAGGCATGATTTACCCTTAGTGAAGTCATGTTGCCTGTCACCAATCACCTCCTTATTTTCCATGTGCCTTCGCATAGTTTCCAGGAGAATCTGCTCCATGATCTTGCCAGGCACAGAGGTGAGACTGACTGGCCTGTAGTTCCCCGGGTCTTCCCTTTTTCCCTTCTTAAAAATGGGGGTTATGTTTCCCCTTTTCCAGTCAGTGGGAGCTTCACCAGACTGCCACGACTTCTCAAATATGATGGATAGTGGCTTAGCAACTTCATCTACCAGTTCCCTCAGGACCCACGGATGCATGTCATCAGGTCCCATGGACTTGTACACCTTCATGTGGTGTTCTTTAGATGGTCTTGAACCAGATCTTCTTTTACAGTGGGTGTTTCTTCGTTCTCCCAGTCCCTGCCCTTGCCTTCTGTGACTCAGGTGGTGTGGCCAGAGCACTTGCTGGTGAAGACTGAGGCAAAAAAGTCACTGAGTACTTCAGCCTTCTCCATATCCCCCATAGCTAGGTCTCCTGTTTCCTTCTGGAGAGGACCCACATTTTCCCTAGTCTTCCTTTTATCACCGACAGACCTATAGAAGCTTTTCTTGTTGCTCTTGACATCCCTGGCCAGATTTAATTCTGTCAGGGCTTTAGCTTTCCTAACCTGATTGCTGGCTGCTCAGACACTTTCTCTGTATTCCTCCCAGGCTACCTGTCCTCGCTTCCACCCTCTGTAGGTTTCCTTTTTGTGTTTGAGTTTGTCCAGGAGCTCCTTGTTCATCCATGCAGGCCTCCTGCTGTTTTTGCCTGATTTCCTCTTTGTTGGGATGCATCGCTCCTGAGCTTGGAGGAGGTGATCCTTGGATATTAACCAGCTTTCTTGGGCCCCTCTTCCCTCCAGGGCTTTGTCCCATGGTACTCTACCAAGCAGATCCCTGAAGAGGCCAAAGTCTGCTCTCCTGAAGTCCAGGGTACTGAGCTTGCTGTGCACCTTCTCCTTGCTGCCCTAAGGATCTTCAACTCCACCATTTCATAGTCACTGCAGCCAAGGCTGCCCTTGAGCTTCACATTCCCTGCCAGCCCCTCCTTGTTCGTGAGAACAAGGTCCAGCATAGCACCTCTCCTCATTGGCTCCTCTATCACTTGGAGAAGGAAGTTCTCATCAATGCATTCCAGGAACCTCCTGGGTTGCTTATGCCTTGCTGTGTTGTCCCTCCAACAGACATGGGGGTGGTTGAAGTCCCCCATGAGGACCAGGGCTTGTGAACATGAGGCTGCTCCTGTCTGTCTATAGAGGGCCTCATCCACTCGGTCTCCCTAGTCAGGTGGCCTGTAGCAGACCCCCACTATAATGTCACCTGTCCCTGCCCTCCCTTTAATCCTGACCCATAAACTCTCGATTGGCTCCTCACCCATCCCCAGGCAGAGCTCCATGCACTCCAGCTGGTCATTGACATAGAGGGTGACACCCCCTCCTCATCTCTCCTGCCTGTCCTTCCTAAAGAGCCTGTATCCTTCCATTCCAGCACTCCGGTCATAGAAGCCATCCCACCACGTCTCCGTGATGCCAATAAGATCATAGCCCTGCAGGTGTGTGCATGTCTCTAACTCCTCTTTTTTATTCCCCATGCTACATGGGTTTGCATAGAGGCATTTAATTTTTATTATTTAAGTATTATAAAGCTGCACATAAGTCAGTTGTGTCAGACTGTTATGGAAGAGAAGACAAATACTTGCAAAATGCAGTAAAAGCAGTCTTGTTTGTAAGACTTTAAGTAATTCTTCAGACTTCCTTGGTATCTCCTGCTTCCCAAAGCATTCTGGGTTTGAATGCTGCATTTCAGGAAGATATGGATCAACTGTAAAGAGCCCAAAGATGAGTACTGAGAAATAGCATAGGCATGGAAAATCTGATGGATGAAGACACATCAAAAGCATTGTGACAGGAGACATCAGTCTGAAAATGTCTATAAACTAGTTATAAAGAAGAAAAGAATAAACCTTTTTTCTTGTCATGTGTGTAAAGAACAGAGAATAGCCATCTGAAATGGAGGAAGGGAAATTGAGATTAGATCCAACAAGGCACAGAATGACTAGAAATGAACGCCAAGGAAAAATATTCAATCTTAATCCTTGCAGTTTTAAAAACAAAACAAAACAACTCAGAACAAACCCAAACCAAACCCTGATTTGATGTAACAGATTCTGATTTTGAGTGGGAAATGGTCATGATGACATCTTGAGGTACTTACCACACCTATGATCTGTGATTTCTGTATTCATAATAATTGGAGAGAACTGCAAATCTGAATTAACTCCATTGAAGTCATCTGAGTCACTACAATTTTATATTAATGAACCTGAAAGCAGAAACTGACCTAAAATGGCCAAAAGCCCCCACACTGTTTTCTTCTTGTTTCCAAATGGACGTTCATTTCTCTTGGGTCCACTGGTACCTTTGCTACAAATGTGTCCTTCCAGCTCTTCTGTGCTACTGCCTCTTGTTTCAAGCACACAGCAAGAATTTGTAGGCATATGCCGCATGCTCGGGGAAAAACTTCTTGGGGGTTTTACTGTATTACGCACCTGCAAACAGTGGGAGTTGACTGTTTTGTTTTCCCAGAGATCTGTAAGGGGTTGACAAAGACCAATGACTGTTTCAGCTGCAATTTCACTCTCTTCCAGGCATCGAATGGTTGGGAATGGAGGCGTCTGGAAGCCCGACTTGCCTTTTCATGGGGGACCGGGGAGCCTAGCCACCATCACCCAAGGGCGCCCAGTGGATTGCTCAACGGATCGCTAAGTAGGATGTGCAATGGACAACATGACTGTGAAATATTTTCTTAAGGTGTTAGTAATGTCTTCTACTTCTTTTAATCCGTTAGAGATTGGTTTGGAGAAGGTGTGATAAGCAACACACCCTTTTTTTTTCCTCTCTTCAAAACAATCTCCTGTGAATTTCAGGCAAACAAATGGTATTGTTTCCAATAAAATCTGATGGAACAGAAACTTAGTAAAATCTTTTCTCATTCTTTTTGTTATTATTTGCTTTTCTCAAGAGCTCATGCTTCAGTTATTAAACTTTTCAGAGGAGAGGAAAAAATAGAAAAAGTTGTACTGCTAGCTATTTTTATGTGTTTAAAGTAAATTTCAATAGACATTTCTAATGGAAAGGTTGAAAATATGATCTATTGCCAAGAAAGCACTGTAAAATCATCTGAGAGCAACACAGAGAGAAAATAATTCAGTATATTAACAGAAAATATACACTTGTCGAACTATTACTGTCTGAATAAGTCAGTCACAGGGAAGTGTAGGAGGATCTCACTGAAATGACAGCAATGTCACATAACCTCAAATTTAATTACTTCAATTCAAACCTCCTTTGGTCCAACTGATAATTGACTTCCTCTAATAATGGCAGAGTGGATAATCTTCTTTTTTTCATTATATTTTTGTAGCTTTTTATTTGGTAACTTGAATGGAGCAATTTTTAGCAAAGCAATCTTATAAGCTTTTAAAATGCCAGTTTTGATAGAACCTCAAGTATACTCCCCTGTTGAATGGCAGATGGGGGTGCTTTATTATTGTTATATAGAAAAAAGTTGTATATCCCAATTGACCTGCAATAGCTAATAAATACGTTTTTAAAAGATCAAATTATTGCAATATAGTATCATTTTGAAACGTGAGAGAAAGAGAAATGATTGACTGAAGCACATCATATTCTGGGTCCTATTGTTACTACGTAAACAAGACATAACTTTTGTTATTGTTATACTGGCTTTGAAAACTTTTACACTTGGAAATTTAATTAGTAAAGTTAAGTCTTTTTCTGAAATGCAGATAGCTAGACTGACACCTTCTTATTTAACAGATTGTTTTGTGTATTCAGTTCACAGCTATCTACTGTTAACATACATTCTCAAGCTTTTCCCTTTTTCAGATAAGCTTTTTGAAGGAGGCTAGGAAGAATCATCCATTTTTAATACACACTGACAATAAAAATAACTTTGTTGGCCAAAAGTAAGCAACACGGTGTGAATATTTGTCAGTTTTCTCTTAGAATGAACCTTCCATTAAAGTTTTGTATGTTGTTATTTCCGAAAGTTTGCTTTCTTTATTAAAAATCTTAGGACAATTTCTGAATGCTGCATTACTGTCATTCCCCATACAGACGCTCCAGGACAGTTCAGACCTCACGACCAACTGACATATTTGCTTATCACACAGGAGCAGTGAGATAGTCTTCTGCTAGAATTAGCTGACTGGACTATTTTCTATATTTATAATATTTCTTAATGGAAGAGAGCCACACAGAAGTATATCAGCCTGATAGTCCATTTTATCTAATTAAAAATTACTGCAGTTAGCCAATCAAAGTGAAAACATTTCTCATTATTAAAGCAAACTAATATTTTTCATTTTTAGACCCATCTTCCCATCACTTGCAACTTCATTAAATTTAAAGTATCAAGGTAAGACTTTCCATATGTGATGTATCTATTAGGTTTGGTTTTATTACCTTTTGTGATGATTTTCAGTCATTTTAGAGAATGAGACCAAGGGAAAATACACTGTTAATTCCTTACTGAAACGTTAGGGATATTTTCTTAATGTGAGTCCCACTATTATACACTGATAAGACTTGAAATTTAGTAGGGGATCCCCTCCAAGTCACAGACATTCCTTCGGATGTTTTGGGGTAAAATCTGCTCCAGATTTGCCTTTGGAGTGGGAGCGGGACAAGAAGCTGACTGGCCCGTCTATGGAAAAGACAAGTGTTGGACCTGCAGGGGGGCAAAGGGGAATGGAGAAGCCATGAGCTGTTGTGACTGAAAGGAGAGGTTAAAGTCAGGGGCATGTGCTGTAGCACTCAAAGTTGTGCAGGAGACGGGGGAAAGCCGAGATGAGGCTATGAGGTGCGCTTGATAACCAGTTAGAAAAGGGGAAAAGTGAAAAGGTGGCAGCAATGAGGAACCAGAGGCCGGGAGGAGAAAAGTACGAGTGTCTGGTTAAGGAAACCGGAGCCATCATGAGACATCTAAGGAGAGGATAGAAACCAGTGAAGTGAAGAAGACTCAAGGGAGAGACAAAAGATCATGGACAAGATAGAAAGATTTGGGTTTGAAGTTCAGTCCCCAGTACATGCTCACTCCACAACTAGGAGCAGAATTCAGAGTCTTGCTTTTTTTCTATTTTATTTTCCAACAGTTTCAACCTTTCATGAAGGATCAGAAAGAATTACAGTCTACAGCTTTATCAGCTAGCCTATTAGCTCAGATGACAGAAATTTATGTAGTGGATCAAAAACCTCAACAGTGCTGATGATTCACATGGCTGTCAGTATAATTCAGTCTATAAAAAAAAAAAAAAACAACAAAACAAAACCAAAAGAAACCAAAAAAAAACCCCAAAAACCAAAACTGAGGAAATTTCTCACATGAAGCCATACACACATAAAATTTGTATTGAAAGAATATTCTTAAACAGGTAAAATTAAATTCATCACATGTGGGAAAAGCCAGAATCATAACTACATTTGTAAACTTAATTCAGCCCCTTTTGTACATTAAAACCATACATTTGGCAGACTTTTTCCACTGAGTTCCAGGAAAAAAACCCTGAAGGTATCAGGTCTAAGGATGAAACATGATGTAGTAGAAATGATTGGGCAATGAAGGAGGGTCTTGCTGCTGGTCCCCTAGTTCAGTCGCGGCAGGAAGCAGTGAACACGTACTGAGGGCTGCTGGTGAAGGTCACTCTAATTGTATGTTCCTTATTTTCTGAGTGTCTGACTTAAGACATCCGTGGCCTAAGTTGCAGAGCTGCTGTAAACTCATGGCTGCCGGTGAAGTCAATGTGAACTGTGCTGAAGTATGTGAATGCTGTACGATATTAGAGACAGACAAGATAAATCCCAAGTGCTTCAAGCTAAATAACTTAAAAGTGGTAGTTCTTCAGACAATAACCTCTGTGCCTATCAGTCCCCATCTGTTTAGAAAAGATAAAAATAAAGCCTTTTATCATAGTGTTGTCAGAACACAGACATTACTGTTTATGAACCACTCATCTGTGAATATGATAAGCCCCAAAGAAAAATCCATGAGGAAAATCAGTTTGGCCTCTGTGGAGGTAAAGGGTGTTGAGCCAAACACTACATAGCAGTGCTCATTAGGGCAGCATTGTGCATTCTGCATAAACCCTGTGCTACATGCGAGGGGGAAAACAACAAAAGTAAAATGGGATTAAAATGCATAAGTAGGGCAGACATAAATGAAGATAATCTCTACTTTGATTCTTGCATTACCTCAGTAATAAGTAATTTAATTTACAATGTATTGGTGTTATTCTAACATGGATTTATTTTCTATGTACAACCTATATGAAGGTAATGTTATACGTCAGAAATGTTCCCTATTTTTGAGGATTAGTTTTAATGGCAGACTACTGTTGTAGGGAACTTATGTTCCATTATCCTCTGGCTCTGCATTGCATGAATCCTTCACATGTTTATGGAGTTAATGTGTGCCTCAGAGTCAGAGAACCAGAGAAACTGCTCATTGTTAAATTCATCTAAATTATTCTAGCATTGGACACTGATTCTTGTAATTTTATCGAACTTTAAAAATTTGAATGGGTATTTCTTATTCCAGGTCCTTGCATTTTTTCATTAAGTTTAAATGATTTCGTTTATTTTGCTGAAAAATAGAAGTTGAAGCATCTGTTTGCTCTTACTGTCTAAATGAAAAGAAATCTTTTACGAGAGTGATAAAGCTCTGATATAGCTCATTCAAGTTGAATAGTTGCATACCTGTTTCAAAGAATATTCACTCTGATTTTAGGTTTCAAATATTTTCCCTTTTATTTATGTGCCATTTGATGAATAAGCCCCATGTAAAGAAATAACACAATACAGATTGTACTGTTTAGCAAGACTGTGTTTGCTAGATAATCTTTAGCTTAACAGATTACTGCAATGATTATTCACCTAAAGAAAGCAAAGTCCGTTCTTGGGAGGATAAAAAACAGTTTGACACTCAAATCACATCTCCATAAGAAGGCTGGAAGTCTAGAGGATTTTTCTTCCATTTCTTGTAACTCCATTAATCTCGCTGGATTCATGGAGCTCACTGGACAAGTGGACAAAATATGTCCACTCTTTCATACCACAAGGCTTATCAAAAGTCCTTTCTGAATAAGATTCAGTGGTCATTTTTTAACTGATACAGGTCAGTTCGGAACGAAATTGTAGAGAGAGGCATATTCAGCATTCATGTCAATATACTGTTTTTAATTTCACACTTTCTTAAACTATATGCTGTTTCTCCTTTAGATGGACAGGTTTATTATGTCAGAAACCCCCAAGGTCTCTCTCTTGACTATTTCACAAAGAATGTCCAAACTAATTTTGGTAAAAAAGTTGCTTTGGTTCCTTCATCCCTGTTTTTATTCTCTTCTATTTCATCAAATATGATTTGGCAAAAACAGTTTAGCAATAACATTCAGCAGTCCCAATGACAAGGATCAGGCACTTGCAAAGACACATGCTTTTTATGTTATCACACAGGTTTTAGGTCTCCTGCAAAATACGTGCTACAAAAAACATCTCAGAAGCGTTGACAACCAGTGAATACTCAGAAACATTAAGAAGTCAGAGAGACACAATATACATTCATCAAAATGCGTCTGTAAATCATGCATATAATCAAACAATATGAGGCCTGCTATCCAGTGCTCTTATCAAAGAAACACTCCCTGTGAGTCTGCATTATATAATTCCCACAATAGCTTTTCTAGTTAAACAAACCACTTAACAATTTTAACAGAGTACTTACATTGTGCTCTAAATCTTATGAGGATAAAAGTTATCCTGTGCTTTTTATGATTCTTGTGGGGAGCAGTTATCTGGTAAGTATATGCATTAATGCAGTTTTTACAAATGAGATTCACTAAATCTTTTTGTTTCAATACTTTAATTGTATGGCTGACACTTTTTCTGGTGTGTTTTAACCTATCCAGCAGCAGACAGTGGTTGTGGAAATTCCTAATCTTCTAATTTAAAGTGTTGCAGGGTGCAGCATTGACCCTTTCTTTTGGCTTATTCAAAATTCCCTTTCAGTATCCTAAGATGTGTTGCAAGTAGGCTGAAATGGATTAATAAATCACTATCCCTCTCACCCTCACTTCTGCCTCTCCTTGTGTTCTACTTTTAGACACCGCCGCTACTGCATCATCTCAGAATTCAGATGGAAGTTCTTGCAGGCAAAGGTCATGACTTCCTGCAAAATACAATTCCCTTCTTCCTCTAAAAATAGTAATAAAAAATGTACCAAGGAAAGAGAAAAAAACAGCTTTCCCATACGTTACTTCCAAATACACCTGCAGTAACCCAGCTTTCAAGGAAATTAGTTTTAACTGGTTAGGATGAATGGGAGACGTACTCTGGACGATAACAAAAATCCTATGAGCTCACAGCAAGGACATAAATGAAGAGGGGAGACGTGCAGCTTGTGGCTCAGCAATGCCTCGCCTGGGGCTAGAGCTCAGGCAGGCAGCGGGTGGGACTAGTGTGCCGCTTGCAGCCACGGCAGTCCTCTCCCCACGGGGAGAAACGGAGCAGGCAGGTGCCCCCATCCCCACGCCGTTCAGCACGGGGCACGCTTCACCCTGGGCGTAGCCGTGGTATGATGGGTGCTCGACTCTCCTCCCTGGTGCAGACCAGGGATGCCTCCACCCCCAGATACGGAGACATCTTAGAAACCAAAACTTAGAGCACCACGCTCCGGCCATACAAATCAATATGCAATCATAACACAATACTTGCGCATTAGCGCATTATTACATGGGCTGGTTGCAGGCAAGGGGGGAAATTCCCTGCTTCCCTGATAGCCTTAAATTACTAGCAATGGTCAAGTTCCTGTTTGCTCCAAAATCAAGTATATAATCTTGCTAGAGGGAGGATAGAGTAATAGATGGACCCAGCAGTCAACCCATCATTGCTGGTTTCTTACACCAGTCAGTTGAAGTTCTGCTACTACAGAGCCTGTGATCAATTTTAAATATAATTATCTAGCAGAGGAAGGCTTGAGCTCTTAAAAAGTTCAGTTCTAAAATCAGTTAATCTCAAATGTAGAAAAGGTCAACATGAACAAACCAGGAGCAATAAAGCAGTAAAATCCAATCCCATTAAGTGAAGAAATTTAATAGAAAAAGTGATCTATACATATGTTTCTTCATACTGTAAAACAAGAAAGCATGCCCTGTACTTTAAAACAATGAAGCATGGCAGGTCAATTTTAAAGCAGCAAAGGTACTAAAGAACAAAGCTGCTAAACAAAATTCAATTTTAATCAAGTGATAAAGACCAAGGCTTCCTGGCTACAACTCACCATGCTGATGTTTTTGGCATTAAAACCTTAAAATAAATTGAAAGACATAGGCAGTTTATGTTTAGGAAGACATTTAGAGGCAAAAGAGACTCCTGCCATTTCTTCATTTATTGTAAATGTATTAAGAGCTAATTCAATGGGCCAAAATTTCCAACAGCACTATAATAATGTGCGCTATTACAGCAAAATGACCACAGAACATAACGTGAGAATCAAGGGAGGTAAGGTGAAATAAATCTGCATCTTCTATTCAATTTTCCTGTAAATAAACAATTGTTTCTCAAAGCACTGTTTCAAGTGTTCAGTTCAGTTTAATTTTAAACGTCTGGAGAGACAGACACTTCATCTACTTTCTTGAGATTGTAATCCTCTCCCTTACAAACTGCTGAGAATCTTTCCTTGACATTCAGCCCGTATCTCAGAACAGAAGCAATCAAGTTTGTCTCGCAAGACTTCCCTTCGTCTACCCTTAATGCCCTGTGACTGTTTATCCAAATAGCAAAGTCAAGAGCCACCTCAGTACAAAGATGTTTCTAAAACAAAGGAAAAGTCTTGATTCTAAGAAAATAAATTACCCTATTCTTATTTTACTATTTTGGTTTTCAGTGAAACTGTAGCACTTGTCTTGGGATACAGTGCTTTGTGGTAAATAGGGCCCCGTTAGGCTCTTTCCCTGAAGAGAAATTTAAGAGCCAAAAAAGAATGATTTTGTTGAACTATGTAAAACTTAGGCATAGATCTTCATCTGATATAAAACTCCCTGTATGCATTAACTTGAGTGGAGCTCAGCCAAGTTATAATCTGAGGATTTGGACCATTAAGTTTAATATAGTCTTTTGTATGGGATAATCACCATTGATTAAACATTATCATTTGTATTATATAAATGCCTCTGAATATGACTTTTACTGGACTTTCCTTGGCTACTTCTCTTAATGATTTTACATTGTGAAAGGAACATTTTTAGATGAAAGTGGCACGGCAATGACGAACATGCATTTGTTCGTGCTGGCACAAATATTTTGACAACATAAGTTTCTGAATAAAGCTCATAAGTATGTGAAGATCACTACAATCCTTTTTGGATAACGGCCAGTCTCAAGTCCAGGCATGAAATTCCCTGCAATATATCAGTCTGAGAATATTCCAGAGAGATCATAAAAGTAACATTTATAATTTATGACTCCTAGAAAACCTGAGAAGAAGACATAATTTTCAACCAGATAGGATTTGGGGCTTGAATAAATAGTTATAGAGGATCAGTAGCTCAGAGTTGAGACTTCTGCATCTCTTGACGTCACTTAGATCAAGTGATGAAGATCAAGTCCATGAGCAATGGACTCACTCACAGTCCTTTCCTACTTCACCTCGCTGAGCCTTCACCTTCCACATAACATTCTCCATTTGCATAGGTAAAATCAACACATCACACACCTGGAAAGAAGTCACCTGGAAAAAAAAAGAACTCATGGCTGTGTCACGTATCTTCTTTGCTTGAACATCTCAGCAGAAATCAAACATCTCTGGGCATGTGTCTGATGAGGCTGCTGTGACAGAGAACTTTCTGACTGGGCCTATAAATTGTCTATTGCTGTCTGCAACACAGTGTAAGAAATGAGCTAGATATAAGCCTCACAGGAGTCATGTTGCCTTGATAAAACTGCTTGTTTTCCAGAGTTTTTGTCAATATGACATTAAACAATTCTTCATTCTTGTATCTCAAGCCCACCATCTAATACAGGCGATACCACACAGTTTGTGTGGTCCGTAAGACATTGCAATAGCAAAACAAAGCAGTACCATCTGCTTACCCTAATGCATGGCCGGTAGCCCTAAGGATTTCAGCAAGATCATTTGCCATAGGTGAGCATAGCAAAAGCACAGGTCTTTGCAGTAGAGGAGAGTTACGACAGAAAAAGTCTGGTCAACGACTGAAGCTTCTGAGCTCCAATACAGTATAGCAACAGCAACAACAACAGCAAGAGGTATTTGTTAGCGCAACTAGTCTTACAGATAATTTGATTTGTACAATAGTTCTCATTGCATTGATTTTACTTTCCAGTCAACCATTTAATATGCTTTGTGAATTGTAACTTACGAGTTGCTTTAGAATGCAATTAATTTTTAGAGAAAAATCTTTAAAAAATAAAAGTCCATAATAAACACTTTAACAAAACTTTGAAATTAAATGCCGCTTTGAAATGCCACTTTCAATCAAGAGATATATTTCATAAAATAAAACTTACAAAATGTTTAGATTTTTTAAAAGGATTTTTTTCTGATTAAAATATTATTCATTAATGATTTCTGATCTCAACATGGAATTAAAAAATGACCAAAATATAGACAAAATTAAGAAAATATTAAAACTAAAAAAAGCAAAAACATCAAACTCTCTTCAGAAATTTCAGTGAAAGTATAGTGTTCCTTACTCATGGAACAGCCTTGGGACTGTGTACTAATTATCTTGGTGTATATTGTATATAAATATCCATATGAATATATACATATATGAAGGAAAAGAATATTACATTCCTAGTTATGGAAGGGTCAACAGAATATTTCAGGATAATTACTGAACGAAAGTGTAAATTGACAGTTCTTTGATCCAAAGACTTTTTCTGTGATCAAAAATGAGTAAATTCAGACAGGAATCCACCTCCAACAGTAGAGAAGTGCATCTAGTGGATGACCAAAGACCAAAACAAGGGGCTCATTTTGTGGTTTTGGAGACTATACTTGAGGTAAGGACAAGCAGTGAAGGTACTATTGTAATGACTCGTAATTATGGGACCTATGTATTTTTAAAAGTAGAAATCTGAAACACTTGCCATCTTCCGAAACTCAACATCAGTCTGTACGTACACAGTGTGCACAACATCATGCATACAGCTGCTTCAAAGCTGCTTAAAAGCACAGTAAAATCTTAGTGGTGTCAGAAGGTCAAGACACCTTTGGTGTTCTAGTGTACATCAGTTGCCCTGCGTTCAACAAAGAAGTAATTATGGTAACTTTTACAGTGTGAAGTACAAAAAATTAGCATAAGGGTTCTTGAAAGATGTTTATAATAGGAATGCATTTTTATAGCCTATCATTTAAGATATGCATGTGAGTTATTGATGTTATGGTTTTATAGTCAGATGGAAATTAACAGAAGATTTAGTTTGGGAATCTTTAACAGTAAAATCCACACAGTGCCTGAAGTTTAAATTTGATTTTGTAATATTAATGTAGCTTGGAGAAGTCCTACTTGTTAACAAAGGTAATGGAGAGGTGAAAGGCTATTTTTTCATGGCCATGATCAGAAAAAAATACCAAATTTTTTTCTTTAGAAAAGCCATGAACCTTAATTTCCAGTTACTCTAAGGACTACTCATCATGGCTCTGTCAAACCATTTCAAGTCCTATTTTCATGACTAGTGGGATATAGCAAGCTTCACTGTGAAAAAATAAAAGACAAATTAATGATTTTTGTCACCCTCAATTGTTCACTATAATACACGATTTCTCTCTAATTATTAGAGAAGGGCGGCTTTTCCAAACTTCCAAAATATTGATAATCTCCTAAACTTAAAAGAAGCCAGATGGCATTTGACGTTACTCATAATTTACCATGTCAAAAATGTAAGATTAATTAGCATTTGATTTATGGGTTCTGTGAGTTATGGTCTAGCTGAAATGTTACTTTTGAACATACGATTACTGTGAATCCCACCACCACCACCACCTTTTTTTGCTTATCAACTCTCCCTCACGTGCCCAAAATCTCCAGCCATCTCTCTCTTAAATCTTTAACTAGTAAATGATTTGTTGTCTCAAAGACATACCAAAATGCTGCATTCTAGTTTAAGTAACCTTGATCAATTTAGATGAAAATGATACATGTCATCATGATACTTAAGGTACGTGTTTATTGAAAAAGAGACTCATCCATCCCACACTGTTAGCTGTGGCTCCTTTGTCCGGTGATATGGTCAGACCTGGACATCAGTCACCACTGCCTGCACCTCTGAGTACAATACACGCCTCCAAAAGTATGCAAGCGTATCTTATCTAGATACTTCACTAGTTCTAATAGTAGGGCTGCTTTCGGTGCCTAGTGTGTACTTCTGTAAATAACAATGCATTGAAAATGATACTTTTGAAAAATAAAAGTGAACTCGTTTATTTTCATCTCCTTCCGTAGTGATGGTGCAGTTCATATGCATATTGCACTAGAATTTAAGGGCAACTAAAGCAGTTTACTGATGATTATCGTAACAAAGTTTATGACCAAAGGGAGAATTATGCCATAAAATCGGGTTGTACTTTTCATGTACTTGTAATTTGCCTTGATAACTAGAAATCTCTAATTTCTTTAAGTTTTACATTTGGTGCTCCATGCCAATAAATGTGATTTTCCAGCTCTTTGCAAAGCTGTATTTCAATCAAATGTCAGCACCTACCAGATTAACTAACATGGCATTAGGGATAAGGAGGTCAAATAACCCATCCAGCTGTAACGTGACTTGGTAAGTAAGCAGTGGCTAAGGAATCACAGAAAAAAATTGCATGACTTCAAGCTGTCCTAATGTGTAATGGAGCAAAATTTACAACATTTGCAGATTGTACTGATGAGAATTCTGGGTCAATGGACATTTCAGGATAGTCCTGAAAATACCACAGTGAGAGTTTAGTCTAAATATAGTCTTAACCTTAGTAGGACCCCTCTTCAGCTGATGCTAATATTAGGTGGCAATCGACATCAAGAGGCAGTTGAAGGAGGAATAAAGACAAAAAGTCAGAAGCAGAGCAGTGTCTGAAAACTTTAAAGTTTCGATAAATAATTGATGAAAACAGAACTACTTGCCTTAAAGTAAATAAGTAGTAAGACTCCAAGGTAAGTTAAGCCTAACCATCCACTTTCTTAAACAACCAGCACATTTCCTATTGTGTTTTAACATTCCCGACATCTAAGCATACTTTGTTGTCCTATCAAACTGACCCTATTCACTTACTGAGGTGACAATCAGGATGGAAATCACATAGCTTAATGAAGAAATTTGGTTCTCTGTCCAAAAAGATCAGTTGATCAGGAAGCTGCATTGGATGCATTGTGCAGCACAGGAGGACTGTGAGACTGGAGTCTGCCCGCTTGTGCTGATCAGCCACTCAGATTCTCGTCCTACTGTTTCCTCCCCAAGGAAAAGATAAATACGTACCATGTTATTTCACATGTTTTGCAAAGGACAGAAAGTTCCACATAATAACAGAATATGATTTGCACACGAAGTCTAATTAATTTTAGAACAGTCAAGTTTTTTTGGATGCGGTACCCAGTTTGCCAGAGCAGCTTTATGCTCATCAGACTACACTTTTTCTTAGCCTGGTGCCTAGATCAATATTTAGAATGTGATTTCAGGCAAACATAGACAGAAACAGGGACTAGCATTACCTTTCACTTGCTGTGTCTGTTTCAAACTCATTGTCTATTTTTTAAATTAAAATTGTATATTATTATAGAGCAAATATTCAAAGAATATTTTTGATCATAAATTCTTCAGGTTAACACTGCTGATACTAACCTTCACTATAATATATAAGCTTTCATCCTGGAGGTAGTGATATATATGCTTCATTTCAAGCATATGAACAGTAAAATTCTAAGCTACTAGGCTACATAAAAGAAGCACTTGTATATGGTTTACTCAGTCAAAAGGAGCATTCACGTAATTTTAAGAAAAAAAAAAAGATACATCCTAGTTATATCAATAATACTGTGTTGCATTTGTACCCATTGAAATGCAGAAGATCTCATGATGTATGGGTGAGTCTGACATTGCTTTGTTTAACTCAGCGACTTGTTGGTCCAATCTAGTTTCCTATGGTAACTCATTTCCCTTTCAGGCTCATCTTTATTCTTCCCAGCTTCTTTTCTCCGTAGAAATTCACAAGAAAATTTGTATCATTTTAATATGTTTAGCAGCTAGGATAATAATTCTTTCTTAAAATAGCACATAGTATATATGTGGTTAATGCTTCAGCATTTTACTTGCAGCTGAACCTGAAATAATTTAATATCAGCCACAGAAGGAGGTATGGAACATTTAAGCTGAACTTTATTATGGTTAGTGGACCATGTTATTAAATATATATTATTAAAGAGACATATTTTTCGAATTCTGTTGACTGTTAGGTTGCAAGGAACACAATGAATAGTGATTTAATTGCATAGTATGGGTTTGACCTAGACTTAAAATTGTTAACTGGAGCAACTAAACACACAACTTTAGCACAAATAACATATACATGACTTCAGAATAGCAGAAAAAGAATGAATGAAATGGTGGAACTTCTTTTTCTGAGCAGGCAATACCCGGTCCCCTGCCCACCTCGTTCACCAGCTGCAGAAAGGCCTACTTTCCACTGCATTCGTATAGCTGATATATGTTTCCTGTGCAGTTAGGCAGTTGGCTGAGGACAGTGATTTGAGGTAGAGAGCATTCCCTTGCCCGTTTGACAGCTGGATGCATGACTGCTTGGAAATTAACGTGAATACTCTCATTTCAGGGAAACTCAGGAGCGTCAGGTAACTGATTTTATATCAAATATATGGTCTCAATTTTTAGCTTTGTCTGAAGAAAGCTCAAGTATTCTTTCTAGGCAAGGTAAAAGACGAAGTAGCTGGAGTTTGCCTTAGCCTGTACTAGTTTCTAAGGGACTTCATACACAGGAAAATTTGCATTATATGGCTCTGCACTGACATATTCCTTCTATGCATAAATTTCCTCCTCTTTCCCCAGAAGATGGGTATAAAAGGTTATCTAGGTAAATATTACTCCTTAAAACTCCTTGGTGCCTATGGAAAAAGTCAATCCATATTCTGACCAGCTGAGAAGAACATTAAATTCATTCTTGTATGAGTAGGAATGAAATATTTAGACATCATAAATTCTATGTCTTGTTATCTTCACTTTGATTTGAAAATGGGCCAGAATCTCATTATTAACTTCAGGACAATGAATGGATCTTTCGGATCCATTTCTTTGAAAATTTGTCACAATTGGTATTTGGTCTAGATTGAATCTGCTGACAGATAAATTTATCCTACAGAATCAGTCAGCCAACTGAAATGTTAACCATTCCTTATTATTTCTATTGAACTCCTACATATATATCTTCAGGATGCATTTAATTGAGAAATATACCTATTTATTTATTTAATCATTTTTTTGCACATTTTAATTATGGAGTGAACAAAGATCAGTTCAGGAAATCACATGAATTAGTATGAGAAAATGTTTCTAGAAATAAATAAATAAATATAATCACAATCTGATTAGCTTTACTGGGGCTATAGAAACAGTAACTATTGATTGGCCACACTTTGTACAATTACAAAACAGTTGCTCTGTGGATTCAAAGTAAGTGAAAGATTTCCATTTTAACATATTATTAAAAACTTTTTTTAGTCTCCATCACCTTTATTTTCATCATCTTTTGTGCAGAATATCATGGGGAAGCGCTTGAAAATTTTGGTTGTTACTTTCTCAACATTTACTTAAAATAGAATAATTGTGAAACAGCAGCAAAACAGAGCAAGAATATATGTTACAAAGATGCAGTTTGCATTTCCCAGACTGCAAAACAAAGTCAGATGCCACACTAGAGACCTTTGACACTAAGGAAGTTTTCTGGGGATAGAATATGGTAAAGCTACTCAAATCCAAAGAAAATTATGGCACTAAGTATACTCTACAATGCCTTTTTGTTATGACCATGAGAAAATTCTTTTGTTTCTTTAAGGAAATAATGCCTTAAGGTCTAATCTTACAAATTCTGGTTAGACAACTGTAAAAGTCTAAAAACCACATGGCTCTTCAAGTCCTTTAATAAAGCATGGAATTCCAATATTGTAAGACAAGAATCCTGATTTTTGGTTATCCAATTGAAGAACACATCATTCTTTATAAACACAACACCTATTTTCCATCCTATTTCCAAGGATGGAAAAAAAGACAAATATTTGCCTAAGATGTGGCAGATTGCTTCTGAAAGAGAAGGGAAACAAAGACTTCTGCCTCTTGGTACTCTGCTACCATTGCCACACCTACTCATAATGATCTTCCCTATAAAAAAAAAATTATCCTAGATAGCCTATTATTTTCAATATTTCTGAGAAAATTTAGTGATCTGATTACTTATACTCAGTGCCTTTACATATTTTTCTCATGCATTGTTCTGTATCAGAGCATATCTGGACTGCTTTCCATATGACTTTAAAGAAAAATCTTTAAACTGCCACAAAAAAACCCAAGAATTTGACAAGGAAAGACCAATAATATACTGTATGAGATTCTGCCAAAGCACAAACCATGACATATATTTTATAGAGCACTTGCTATTCCAGTCCTTCGCTGTGGTAAATACCAGAATTTTTACCCAAAACTCTGAATTCCTGTGTCACTTGTTCCCATAACGCAGAGAAAAGCAAACAATATAGGTGAAATCCTCACACCACTGTAGCTGTGGGAAGAAGTAATATTGGCTTCAAAGATTCCAAGACTTTAAAACTGAAGGACAGGAGAACATAGATATATTAGAAGGAGGGTAAAGGATCATAAGCTGGGTCATTATGAAACCCTCCACCCTCACATCTTTTTTATATTCCTGTAAATAGAGCACTTCTGAGCTCTGAATTTATCATTTATTTCTTGACTTCTCTCAATTTTAACACAGTGAGAAATGGCTGATGTTCTCCTATTAAGCACATGATTAACTTCTAAAAGGAGAGATCCATAACAAACCAACCTTATTGACTTGAAGGGCACAGTAATTGAAAAGCATCTAATGGTGGCTTTTTCCAGAAGAAAGCAAACAAAAATTCAGCAGCAGAGTAATGAATTTTGGAGTGACCATGAGCTGCTAAATGAACACAGGTGGCTGTTTCCACAAGAAAGCTATTTGTAATAGACTTTAAATTAGCAGGAGGGAGATATAAGCTTTAAATACTTTTGAAATCTCGCAAGTGTGAAAGACTTCATACATCATAACTGAAATAAAGGAAGGTGATTAATAATTGTCCTTTACCTAAATGAGTTGCCAGATGCACTGACTCTCAAATATAAAAAAAAAAAAAAAAGTTAAAAAGAAAAAAGTGATCTGGAAAAACTAGGTATTCTTGATGCAAATTTGCTCACAACTCTTCCTGTTAACCCTAGCAAGTTGAAAGTGAGTAATTCTTCAAAGACTGCTCTGTATTAAGAGCTCCAGCAGGGAATCATAGACCTGCTTATGGAATTTTAGGTTTGAAAGATGGCTGGGTTCACTGGTCTGTCTGGTTCAGCTTCTCCAGTGTAACATTCATGCAGTCATGCATAACAACACAGAAGTAATAGTGCTGTCCTGAATTCACTTATCTCGTATGCTTAAATAATTTGCTGAATTCAGGTGTTAGATTTACATTTATTATCTCACTACAGAGGCAAATGTTACCGTGCTACTATTTGTATTTTTTCAATATTGATGTTTTAAGCTGGATTAGCTGCATTTATTCAGGTTCTTTGACTTCCTTTATCCTCTTAAAACACATTTGGAGAAATTTTCCCAGATTTGTGTGGAAGAAGATTGGAGAAATTAGGTCTTCCAGTCAACAAATAGAAGCAGATGACAGACACAACCCATCAGATACAAGGCAAGGCTGGGCAACAACTGCAATGGCAAGTAGGGATTCTTTAGTTACAGGAATCACAGCAGAAAAAGAGTGGTGTTACAAGAGAAGGATTGTGGAGTTTATATAAGTTTGAAGACATGCTCCCTAAAGCAATACTTCGTGACTATCTAACTGTAGTTTTAAATATGGAAGTAGTTTTTTGCACTTTCGCAACCAGAAATGTTATGATACACATATATGACCCACCACTTTACATCTCATACTCATTCAGATATTGCGTATTTTATTAGTGAAGTATCAGATTGCTCAAAAGATGAAAGATTAATCCGACATTTTGTTGACATTTTAAACACACATATACATAACTGTATATTGCTTGCTTTTTCTATCTCCCCTAGTGTTCTGGTTTTGGCTGGGATAGAGTTAATTTTCTTCATAGTAGCTACTATGGGGCTACGTTTTGGATTTGTGCTGAAAACAGTGTTGATAACACAGGGATGTTTTTGTTATTGCTGAGCAGGGCTCACACAGAGCCAAGGCCTTTTCTGCTTCTCACCCCACCCCACCAGTGAGGAGGCTGGGGGGGCACAAGAAGTTGGGAGGGGACACAGCCAGGACAGCTGACCCCAACTGACCAAAGGGATGTTCCACACCATATGACGTCATGCTCAGCATATAAAGCTGGGGGAAGAAGGAGGTGGGGACATTTGGAGTGATAGAGCTTGTCTTCCCAAGTCACCATTACTACTGGAGATGGCTGAACCCCTGCCTGCCCATGGGCAGTAGTGAACGAACTCCTTGTTTTGCTGTCCTTGCGCGTGTGACACTTGCTTTCCCTATTAAACTGTCTTTGTGTCAATCCACGAGTTTTCTTACTTTTACCCTTCTGATTCTCTCCCCCATCCCTCTGAGGGGGAGCGAGCGAGCGGCTGTGTGGTGCTTAGTTGCCAGCTGGGGTTAAACCATGACACCTAGTAATGAAACTTTTTATACTTCATAACTGATATGTGCATTAATTACACAAAATGCCATCAGTTAAGTAAAATGGATTGATTCATTGCGCACTTAACATGTGTCACTTTTTCTTTTGTTTTCAGGTTTTATGATATCTATATTTCTTCAGCTGTGATCTTATTTGGCAGGTGTTATCCTATGCATCCTGAGTGGGTGATATTGCTGAAACAAAGAAATTTGTTGTCAAGGAAAAGATTCCACCTGCTAGCTGTATTTTTAGCTTATTTCCTTAACAGGCCTTTAAACACTTTAAGCTAGTCTCTATGTAAATAGTATATGGGAAGAGTAATGCTCATATTTTAAAAAATGTTTAATACTAAAAATATCTATTAGCAACAACAAATTTCATGACAGTTTTCAAAGTGATATATATGCCTTCTCAAAACCAGACTGTGTCAAGGTGTTTGTTGGGATTAGTAAAAGGCATTTAAGTGAACTTGAAATTTACAATGGAATAAACAAAACACCGATCTTTTTACATTGACAAGAACTGCCAAGGCCTTCCATCTTAATTTAATTAAATACACCTCTTATTATCTGTCTCTACAGTTTGACGTTCTGGTAATATTAGTGTTAGCGTGGGGCTGGACTGCATGCTAATCTGATCCAGTGTAGATCCTTTTTTCTGAGGTATCCATTGCTATAAATTAATATAGTTTTGTAGAAAGGACTGAAGCTCTCTGCTGAGTGCTGAGGAGTGCTACTGCGTTCTGTAATGATGTCTAGTGCTGATATGCTCTGACAGCTTTTTCTCATAAGGTTTCAACATAAGAGTTTTCAAATCAACACCTCTTACCAGTTTTGTACATATCTTCCAATTCAGCTTTTTAAGGAGAATGTATCAGACTTCATGCAAATCTGATTTTGAAAAATTACCTTTAAAAGAAAAAGAAAACACTGAGCATTTAATTTGCATTTCCTGCAACCGTTTCTGTTCAGGACTCATACAATATTTATCCTCCAGTTAGATACAGACTAAATAAAATGAGTGACCTGGAAACCACTTGAAAGAGCAGAGAATTTTTTTGTAAATGAAGTCTGCTATACTTGATCTGTGGCTACCAAAGAACATTTTAGAAGATGATGAGCTCTCCTTCTTCACTACTGAAGGCTTAAATAAATTCTCCAGTTGCCATAACTTTCCTAATTTTCACCTAGCAAGGAAAGCGATAAAACCAATGAATTACCTTAGGAATATCGCTCTTTGTGAAGTGTCTATTCCCTCATCTTCTGCCTATTCCCCCTTCTGTGTGCAATTCAAACAGGGACTGTCTAACCTGGCTGTGGTCCACCAAAGCCAAGAGCTGGCCTCAGGGCTTGCTGCCAACAAAATGGTTCCCAAATGCCTTTTCAAGAATTCATGTATAGGTCTACTACTGCAGTCCTAAAACATTTCTCGACATGTTCTTACAAGAGTTTATTGGACAGGGACACTACTTATACTTCTAGAAACACAGTAATTTAAAATAGTTTTGACTTCTTGATTTCACTGCTGTTACACAAACTTGTAATTACTAAAAGATCACTTCCATTCTCACACTCACCTCCATTAAGCCTTCTCAGAAGACTGTTCCTCTTAAAACAGAAAAGATTTGAATTCTGAAAAGACTTAAATTTTAGGTTCATGTCAGCCTGCCTCAGAAACAACTGTGGGTAAAACAGTAAAGCAGTTTCCTCCTTCCATTCGTTTTGGGATGCACCTTGATGAGAAACTCATGGACCAAAAGGACATCCCTGAATTTTATGTCAAGATGAGGGCAAAAAAAATCACTAAGCAATAAACAAAAGTACATGTCAGCATTACACAGTTGGAGTACTTGAAGGATTAAGATGAGTTCTTAACCTTAGGCTAGGCTTCCGTAGTTCTTTTCCTCAAGGCACCTTTAAACCATATTAATGTCTTTACCGTCAGTGTTATATTGACATGAGCAGTTAATTCCAACTTTTGATGACTTGGATGTCTAAGAATGGAGCTCCAGAATATGTGACTTGACTTTCAGAAGTGACAAGTCAGTAAAATTTGACTTTTGTGAATGAGGATGTTTATTCTGGTAACTTCATGAGGACTGGACTATCTAACTTTGAGTGCCCTGTTTTGACAAATAGATTTGTAAAATCCATAGTAAGTCATACATCAAAAAATAATTGCCCAATTAATCATCAATATCAAACTCAATGGCTCATTAATATCAAACCAAGTAGGGAGGAGTTAAAGTTTCTCAACAGATCAGTGAACAAAATTGTAATAACAACTAATAATCCGATTGAGTCTGACCATTGGGGAAAAAAGCATGGCATCATGGAGAGAGTCAGTATGGCGGATGGATTTCTAGAACTGACAATGCAAGGCAAATTAGGGACAAAAATCTAATATCACAAACTTTAATTTACTAGGAAGCTTAAGTGATCTTATCTCTATTACCACTGATCAGCAGGATCTGCTGACATTATTTGACAAATTTGGGCCGAGAGCAATCGTGAATGTTTCTATTTTTAATTCAGGAAAGAATAGTCATGAGATAAATAACAGTTACTTGGAAATTTAAAGCCTAAGTGCCAATTTTGAATACATGGATAGCATTGTGGGGTGGGGTTTTTTTCCCTTTTTTATGTTTCTAATATTATTGTATTTGGTTCCCCCCCCCAGATAGCAGCTACATGATGTATGCAAGCATCACAATTAGCTAGCTACTGTGGTTAAGGAAAGCCTTCATAAGTACAGAAGACATATTTCTGGTTGCTGAAACAAACAGAATTGCTGTTTGTTTGGGTTTTTTTAATGATTAAAGATCTCAGACCTAAACTCAGGTTTAAGCATTTCTATTGTGGGAGAAAAAGCCTAGATAAAAAATAATTGCCAAAGTTAAGAAGCAGACAGGTACTTTTAATCACTTCAGAATAAGATTTAAGATCTTTTATAACCTAGATTACTTGTCTAGCCAGTACAAGACATTTAGTTGGAAAGATGTGGTTTGAATATGTGAGTGTTTATTTTGTCAAAGTAGTTTTGCCCTTGGTATCACTTTGTTTTGTTCAGAATCATAGCAGTATTCAATGAACTCTTTACTGGGATGTTGATATTACTGGTCATCAGGTTATTGACTTTTTCACAGTAATTGAATGATTTGTATTTGAATTTGCCTACCGTGCATTTAGGTGGATTATCATGAAAGAGGCATAAATCACTCTTTATCCAGAATAAGAGTGTTCATTCATTGAGTCATCACAAAACTACTGTATTTTACATTTACTCCAAATTCAGCCTCAGGTGTTGACAAACAATTTAAAATATTCTTGATGTGTGTTGTCATTCTGCAAATAATATGTGCTTTTTGTGTGTTTATTGGATCCAAATACCTCCATATGCTTTAATATATTCATGAGAAAAAAAAAAATCACTTTCTATATGGACTATGCATTCCATCAAGAAACTAAAAAATACACCAGAATGAAAACACAAACATGAAAAATGCAGAAATCCATTTCTCCCACATACAAACCAGGGCACTTAGAGCACACATATTAATCAAAATCATCCTCAGAACTTCACATTTCCAGTTGTGTAAACATTAAAAATTCAAGTTCTGATTAAGAGAGACATATCTTCAGATGCTTCAGTAACAGCTGAGACCCAGTCTTCATTACAGGAAAATTGTATTAGGAAAGTGAGTAGATAGTCAGCATGAGAGAAGGTGACAACAGGAGAGCATTGAGGTGAATATCAGTTTCCTGCAGATGGTAATTTCAGGGTAGGAAAAAGGCTGAACTAATTAGAAAGGCAGAACAAGAACAAGACTATTGATTCTTTTTCTGTTGATTAGAACGTTTGACCAGAGTCAAATAGAATATATTTGTTAAAAATTATATTGCTTATATAGTGAAAATTTTGAAGACTTAAATCTCCTCAAGTTTAGTTAGTTAGTTAGTTAGTTAGCTAGTTACTTAGCTCACCTGGAGGAGGGGGAGAGGGGCAAGGGGAGGGCAGCAAGAACATTAAGATTTTCTTCTCTCCAAACTGCTTTGGGGAAAAAAAACCAAAACAAAAAAGAAAAACAAAACAAAACAAAACAAAACAAAAAAAAACCACAACAAAAAACAAGGCAACTGCTTTACCTTTGTCACTACTTTTATGGGGTTTAAAAAAAAGACAGAAAAAAGATGATTCACTGAAACTATTTTGGTGTTTAACCCATGTCTTGTTTCTTACAAATTTACTTGATTCTTTTGTTTATGTAACTGAAACAAAACCTTAACATTCAAGGCCAAAGCTGCTCTCGTATGCCCATCCAGGTTTTAACTGAAGTCTATGTAATTTTATACAATTCAGAAGTCTGACTTAACTGACCAAAAAAATTGATTGAATTTATAGGAGAAGAACAATAATGTAAGAAAATTGGTCCTGGCCTCAACTGCTAGCTAAGGAACAAATTTGTCTCTCGTATCTGACTTCATCCTTTATTCATAAGAATTCCCAGTTAAGCCAAGAAAAATGTAATGATAGAAGCAACATGGGATATTCCTATATGACATGAGAACACAGAGAGAAGATCTCAAGAATTACATTCGGTGCTACAATCCGTGATCCCCTTAGAGGGGGAAAAAAGGCAGATGCGAGGAAGACACTAATAATTTAGATAATAAGCATATGCTTGTGTCTGACTTTTGTTATTGTCAATTATCTGCTTATCTGCTGTTATTAAATATTAACTGCTTATCAACAGAGTGTCACTGATACAAAATGGCAGGGCACAGACAAAAGCTTTGAACTAAAATGAAATATGTAGAAGACAGACAAGACACGTGAGTTGTTGGCAGTAACTATATGTTGCCAGTTTTATGTGCAAAGTAGTCTTTAGGAAAGCGCTAGAGAAATACAGCAGCATCAGTAAGCATTATCAGGCTTTTTCATCTTACTTTTCTCTCAAGAAGGAAATTTACCCTGTACTGCAAATCACCAAATGATTAAATTAATTTTAAAAGCACTTCCTTTTTCTCTTCTCTGACCCTCACAATCTTACAGACACACATATCTTTAGTTTAACTGAAAATCATTGTTCCTGTCAGCTGATTAACACCTAATCCAAAAGTCACCCTTTGCAATATTTGATCCATTCACAAAAATTTTTAAAAATTTTCTGTGTGAAAACCCAAGCTTGACTTCTCTTTCGTTTCCTTCCTTGGCACTTCTCTGTTTCATCGTAGCTATTTTGCCACAGGCAACAGTCACATGCGTTCAGCTGGGGTCCAGCTATCCCATCAGCCAGACTGGTGTAGGTAACACAGGAAACGTGCCAGTCTTCTGTAATTAAAACTAATTCTCCTACAGATTTTCCTTGTCAACAGGGCCCTGCAAATATTCATTTCATGCAGTGAGGAAAAGCGAGATGTTCTGATCAGTCTTTCTTCCTTAAGAAATCGTATTGGGTGTGGGTGTTGGCATCTCTGGGAAAGCGTAAGAAAGGGCAAAACGTTGCCCAGCAGTGAGCAGTGAGGAAAAAAGTGTGAGAAATGGCCCTGTGAGCAAAAAGGTGAGAGAAGGTGGAGGAGGAGGAGGAGGAGGAGGAGGAGGAGGAGGAGGAGGAGTAAGAGGAGAAGGAGAAGGAGAAGGAGAAGGAGAAGGAGGAGGAAGAGGAGGAGGAGGAGGAGGAGGAGGAGGAGGAGGAGGAGGAGGAGGAGGAGGAGGAGGAGGAGGAGGAGGAGGAGGAGGAAGAGGAGGTGGTCCATGTGCTGGAGCAGAGATTCTCCTACAGCCCCTAGAGAGACCATGGTGGAGCAGGTATTTCCCTGCAGCCCATGGAGAGGACCACGCCAGAGTAGATATCCACACTGCAGCCCATGAAGGACCCTAGGCCAGAGCAGGTGCATATTCTTTGAAAGAACTGTGACCTGTGGGGAGAGCCCACAGTGGAGCAGGTTTATCCTGAAGGACTGCAGCCCATGGAGAGCCCACACTGGAGCAGGGGAAAGGTGTCAGGAGGAAGGAGCAGAAGAGAGGAACTGTCATGGACTGACCACAACCCTTCATTCCACATCCCCTTGCGACACTGAACATGTTCACCCTGGGAGACTTTGAACATGTTCACCTCTTTCTAAATCTAATTCTCAGCACCTGCCTGATCCCATTTTCTAAGCAACCATCCACCAAACATCTGGGAGAATCATAGTGAAGAAAGTGACAACGGTGCAACAGCTTCTCTCTTGGAAATGTTATAACAGCATTTGGTCTCACAGTCACTGGATCACCTCATTACCCAGACTCTGCCATATTTCCTATAGCATAACAACACAGACACATCCTGACGATGTGAATACTCAGTGGATACTGATTTTTGACTCTACAACATTCTGAATAGACAAGACAGTAAGTAGGGGGGGGTTCACTTTGTTTTGGTCAGCAAACAGAAGCAGGTTTGCCGCCGAGGGACAGGTGACTGGAATAACCTTGCCACTACTTTGTAAGGTCTTGGTCACCACTTTTGTTCCAGGGCTAGTGTTCGGTAAGAGTATGTGGGGATTTGGGGTCACTGATTACTCCTTTCCCAAAACCACTGACCAACGAGGACGTAGACACTTCCTTGCACAGAGGAAATGTGTTAAAATCTCATACACCAGCTACTGACTGAACATTGCAGGAGCCTTATAATAGTGCTGAGAATTTGTAAACAGGGTTCAAGTCATAATATTTTTGTGTTCCAGAAATCGTGCAGCAAGCTGTGAGTTAATCTTTAAAATACCCCAGTTTGGATTAGGTGAATCAGACCATTACAAAGTGCTGAGTATGCCAACTTCAGTAAGAGGCTTGGCATCTGTCAAATTAACAGATTCTTTATGCACCAGATCTCCCCTGCAAACATACGAACAAGGAAATACGTCATCAAATAATCATTCAGGTTCTGGTTCTTATCCCATCATTGTAGCACAGTCCGTCCTTGGCTGTCAAGGATGCATTACGTTCATTCAATGGCTGGTTTAGGGTTCAAAATATCAATGATGTTTTCTGTTTTACTTAGGAAAAATTAGTGCAGTCTGTACCACTTCAACTCAGAGAAGACAAAAGGACCAGGAAGAATGTCAGCATTGGCAGTTGTAGGTGCAAAGAGTCGGTGTTATTATAATTGCTGATAGTGTCTAATTACTGAAAAGACTTACAGCTGTTATATCTTTATTAGGTCTGCTTCTGTCTTTGGCATAGCTAAAAGCATGATCTAAATCATTTTTGGTGAGGGCAAAATTTAGCTTAATATTTTTTCTCAAAGTAAAAACATCAAAAAAATTCATTTATATCTGTTTTTTATTGCAGAGATAAATGAAACCCTACAAAAGCTGAAAGTATTACATTTATAAACATCTCCAGTATATATATTTTCTGTAGAAATTGCCCTCTAGAGATTGGTATTTCATCAGTACAGAATAGGGACGTATTTACAGATTTTCTGTTTGTCTATTGCAGTAACAGGAAATTCAATTAAAAAAATTGCAGCTAATAAAAGTGCAGTGAAGTGAGGAACAGTAACCATAAAACTACTGTTAATGTTTGATCAGATGATAGATCAAAAAAAAAAAAAAAGAAAAAGAAAAATTTCTTATGTAGTATTCAAATATTTTTTATAAAGGTATTTAATTTCTCCAGAGTGACACATTGTCTGTTTCACACTATTTTTCACATAGCTCTGGGAAGAACTTGTACCTAGCCTTCACTGACACACAGCTTTGCATTATTATAATGCCATTTGCATGCAATTACACAGAAAGTAACCCTGTGTATATGTTGTTGGCTGGAAGACATAGAAGGAGAGACAAAGAATATTTTTTTCTTGAAAACTTCAAATATCACATGCTCACAAATAGAATATGCTTTCTCCTTTGTTAAATTGCAGCAAAAAGGAAAGAATTAAGCCAAAGTCAAATGTCCAGCCATCTGGGTCAATATCCTTTGCAGACACTTAAAGACCTGTATTTTTGTTTATTTGTTTTGGGTTGTTTTTCTTTTTTTTTGTCAGCAGTAAACACTTGTATAGTCTTTTGTTAGTCTAGTCCCCTATCCAGCAAGGCATTATCCTTTGTTGTAATTATGAGAATAGTTTCTCATAGTATGTTAAATTCTCTGCAGCACCAAGATTTTAGTTTGTGGGGTAATCAGATTGTTGCCAAGCAAATTCAATTCTTAATAGGTGCTATTCCAGGACGTGTCACTGTATTAAGTAGAGTAATAATGGGGTTTACTCCATTGGAGTCTTCAAAGATGAGTTGTGCATTAAGTGAACCCACACAAATACTTTCTATCCCTAAGTAGAAACAAACTTAGCTTTAAGGATGTAACTGGCCCTGTTGACTTCAGGGATAAGGTGTATATAAAAAAGTCAAGCACATACCTGTGGGATTTCCTGAATCAGGTACAACAGCTTTAAATATCAGAAGGCGAGAAAGCATAGAAAGCCATAAATAATAATAAAATGCAAATAGATTAAAAGTAGGTTTTTGCAGTGAGTGGAAATATATTTTTCCTTTGCACTGGACAATACAGATTTTTATTTTTTCTGTGGAATATCTCACAGTGACAGAGTATACTAAACAAGTGTATCATTCAATTGTACACTTCATAAGCCAAATATACATATGAAAATGAACCCTGCTACCAAAAAAACTGTTATAATGTGAAAGAGCAGCTGTAAGGGCAGAAATTCAGGACAGCGACATTAACAGGCACACTCTCCATAGGAAATTGTCAGCAAGATGGGACTGGAGATGTAGAAATAATAAGACTATATAGCAATTATTTGCAATTCTTTTTGCTTTGTAAAAAGCATATAAATATGTAAAAGAACATTTATCAGATTTCATCATTGCAAGTCGTATGTTAACTCCGAACCCATGCTCAATGCATACAGAGTTCTTCAGTATGATGCCTGTCATTTTGCATGCAAAGAAAATGCTGAGATTGCTGCCATTCTAATACAAGGGTCAGTCTCCTCAATTGCATAAATTTAATCATACATCCACTCACTTCTAAGATTCTAGCCTATAATTTAAAAAAGAAAAAAAAAAAAAAAAAGGCACAATCTTCATCCTTCCTGGTAGGGACCCAAAACTTTTACTACTTTGTGTATATGCAAAGATGCAAAGTACATCAATGGCTTCCTCTCGAGCAAAGTACAATATTTTGTTTTCTGATGGAATTTACTATTGCTGCACTGGCAGTCTGTTGGGTTTTTATATTACTATTAGATTATTTTGTTATTTGACCACACTGTGCTCTCGCTTTTAGTTAGCAATTTTTTTTTCCCAAAAGCTTCTCAAAAGCCAACTGAGTAGTATAAATACCATAATAATAAAAAGTACTGTTGTTGAGATATGTTTTGTAGCAGGCAGAAATCACACATCTAAATGCAGATGTGTATCATTACAATTATTAAGGGTCCATTTGTACTGAATGATAAAGAAGGGGATCACCATTTTTCTTAAAAAATGCTTGTACGTTGTATAAATTGTATACTAAACAAGAAGCCCCACTGAACCAGAAACTATGTTGAAAGTACACAGAACTTCTACAGGGACTGGGTATAATCACGGCTTTAAAGAATAGGCAAGGTTGCGTGCACAAGTGCTCAGATTCTTCAAGCCTATCCCAGCTGACGGAATACTTTACTCCCTCAATTTTTTTTTCAAACTTCTTTCAAGATAGGAGATCAGCTAGCTCGCAAGCAGAAAAGTATTCTACACTATATCATTTTTTGCACTTGCTTGGCCCTTTATCTACTCCCAGTTCCAAACTACCACAATTCCCAGTTGTTTCTTTATTTGAATTTACCCACACAGTCACAGCCGTTGACCTTTCATAGAAGGCTTTGCCTGCAATTTCAGTCACCAGGTTGCAAGAACTAAGTTACAGAATTTGTTACCTCCACCCTGCACCACCCACAACCCCTCCTCTCATTACCTTCAGAATTTCAGCTACCCTTTTTTCTTAAATGTTCACATTTTGCTCTTAATGCCTTGGTGGGCGCTGCAGCTTTCTCACGTTCCTGAAGCACTGGTATGTGTTCAGGCATGCATGGGGTAATAGAGACACAAGTTCCCCCTCAGGAAGCTCCAAAAGGAAAACATACTAGGATTAAACAATAGCAAATGTTGCTCCAGAAAACTATTGCTAACAAAAGCTTCGTTGCTGTGTTCCATGTTTAAAAATCCTGAGATGGGACGTAAACTAGCTGTTTGTACTTATTTAGTAAACAGGGGTCACTAAAATCTGCCTGTTGAGACTGCAGACTAAAATGTGCATTTTATTAATTCTAGGGGAGGAATGAAGGAGGGAGGTCTTTAACCATCACACAAGAATAGACATGTTGAAAGGAAGTTTTATAATTGGCCTCAGGGTTGAGGTTCATACATCAGAGAATAATTAAATTTCATTGTTAAAATATGTAACAGGCCCCAAGCTATTAAATTAATTAACTTTAGGAACATTATTGAGCTAGAATTTATAATCAAATAGACAGATGCATTTTAGAAGCCTCTGTAGGCACTGTGAAGTTTGGTTATATGAGGAATTTGGTGATTTAATGATTGGCCAGCATTCATAACTAGCTTGTTGATGTTCTGACACTACTGACTCATTCTTCATTTAGTTAAATATTAACCACAGCTCAACTCTGAGGATATATATTATTGATTTTTTTAACTTATTTAATAAGTTTCAACACATTGTGTAAAACAACAACACAAATGTTTCACAGCACAAGATGTTTACAAAATTGTGAGGATCTGGGGCGATACAGGCAGATGACTCAAGAAACCGACACTTTTGCAGTTCTTTTTGTAAGATGATTAATAAATAAGGTATTAGGTTAGGTTTTAGAAAATGGTTGACAATGTAAGGAGAATCAGGGAAAATTGTCATAGGCAAGAGGAGAGAGAAGGCATTAACATTTTACTTGTTCGGTTATGACTGGCCAAGAAATAAGATCAGACAAGTTTTAGCAATTATAGAAAGAAAAATTAGCTAAAGTTTTGATCTACTTTGTTTAAATAGAGAGTTCATATCCTCTTACTGTTGTGGAACAATGGTAACTATTAGATAATAAAGGTGGCCACTCTGGAGCATCTCATTACTTAAGCTAACCATTACTTCTTATGAATATCAACTATTCCACGTGTACCATTTTTAAACAACCATATCTTATCTTACTCTGCAAGTACCTCACTAATTTCAATCCATTATGAATAAAAATGGTACCTGGTCTTTAAGCATCAGAAACCATATTCTATTTGTTCTTTCACTTTGATATATATACTGCTTTTGCTTTATATAGGCCATTATGAATCCCATTTTTTGCAAGCACCTTTTCAGTTTTTTACTCATGCAAAATGCTTTTATATATAAACCTGCCCAGCTGAAACACTAAAAAGTCTTGTAAAGCATATAGCTAATGAACAACTCTTGATCCTCTCATAAACATGGAGTTCTGTGAAATATGCAATAGAGAAACAAGGAAAGCATTAAAATATTCGGAAGGAAGAATAAAAATTTTCACTTCCTTAAAATAGTAATTTCCATTTATAGGTTATTGCAAAATTCATTAGTTGCCTAACATTCTGCAATGGAGTAAAACATCAAAATTGAGGTGCTTGTTCACTTTTCTCTCATTACTACAGCTTTTGATAATGAGCTCATAAAGTTCTAAATCATTTATGGAACCACACAGTTCTAAGTACCTTCTGAACAGAGAAAAGAAATCCTTTCAATGGAATGACCTTTAATGCACAAAGCATTTTTCCACATATATGAGGAAAGCTTTATTTTTATAATGGTATTGTTAAACATAGTTTTAGTGACAGATGGAACTCCCAATTAGGCCAGTGTGAAGCCATCATATCTCAGAAGGCTGAATTTTAATGTTCATTTTGTATAGCTGAGAGAAGCTTCAGTTTCATTTTGAGTTTTAAACTCTTAGAATGTCAAGTGAAATAAGCCAAGCCGTGTGGGTACTGAGAAGTCTGAAGTCTGAAATTTCCAGAGTTCCTGAAAAGGATTGATTTTGCCATTATTTTCAGTGTAAGCACTTCTGTTGGTATTGCAAGAAGACGACAAACATAATAGTCTTTTTCATACAAAGGATCAAATGATGGTTTATTCTCCCCCTCCCCCAGATGGTATTTCTGATAAGTAAGTGGCAAAAAAGCCCACAACTTGTAAGTATAGAGAAATTTATGAGAGATTTTCTTTTTGTTGTTGTTTTTTTTCGATTTGCCTATATGCACATTAACAACCTCAAGAACAGGACTTGAGTTCTTCAAGCAATCCAGGTAGGGAATACCTAACAATGGTCACGTCAATCCATGTTTAACTGCTGAAGATCACAGTAAGAAATCTATCTTTGAAAAGAGCTGAGTGGTAAGATACATGCATACTGTCAACAGAAAAAAAAAAATCATAAAGAAAGGCAAAGGAATATTTATCCCTATGAAAAAAAACGAAATCAGATTTCAGTGAGTTCACACCAATTACTTAGATGAACATGCAACTCTTGTCATGCAAAAGCTGGATACACATACTTCATCAAATAAAAAACATTTTCATTTTTAGCAAAAGTGTTGTCCATCATTCTTTCTTAATGTCACTCACATATTGAGGACCTTCAGTATCTTACACAGAAATATTTAGAATAGTGACTGTTTCTTACCATGCATGCAGAAAAATTCAAATCACAGACGCAAGCCCATAGGAATCACTGAAATGGAAATAATGAAAAATGCTACTTTTACTGTGCTAGAAGGAAAAAAGTGCTTAGCTAAAGATGCTGATATTTCAGCTTTAACTTCATTACAAAGTGAAGTTTGGAGGAAGCAGAGTCAACTTGTTGAAAATTCTGTTACATTTCCATTATTTTCAGAAGAAGAATGCACAAGAGCTGGTTTCTTTTATTCTAAATGATAATAAATAATAATAAAAATTATACTTAGCATAACATTGAGGTGACATGTTATGAGTATTTTCTGCGTTAGCTGAGCAGAAGATTCTATACTGACAGATTTTAAAAGAGGCAAAACAGGTATGCCTTACACACTAATGTTTGGGTGCATATGTGCAAATAATCATACAAAACAGATTTCTTGGCCTAGGCTGTAAGATGCTGGTAAACATCTGTACTGAAGAGAACATACAAGCACTTAAAAGAATTCTGATATAGTCTAACAGCTTTAATTAAGTTTTTAAACTGCCTGAGATGATAAGGCTTACACAGGGAGAGAACTTGGTTCATGTTTGAAAGATGATTGATTGAAATCATTCCCACTCTAAATCCATGCTGGGAATAAGGGTACATATCCTAGGAAATTCCTACTTAAACTTAATCATGATCATTGCTCCAGAGGAAAATGAAAAAATGTCACACTGCTACCTCCAAAATATGGCCACATTTGTCAATACGAAATGAAATAGCAGGAAATGAATAGCAATCCTGTGAGGATTTAGGGAGCCCATTTGGTTTGGCTTTGTAAGATAGATTTTCCTTTTGACTAAACAAGGCAAAAGTAGGTTTTTCATTAAATATAAAGAATCTAAATGTGCTCATAAAAAAAAACAAAGCCAAATTCTGCACAAGAGAACATCTTTTGGTTTAACAATATTTCTCACATGCTTAAAGCAATCTTATCGATAAGCTAATTGGTTTGAGGTTGCAATTGAATTGTGAACACAGTAGGAAAGTCTTGCTTTTTACAGGCTTCAAGAAATGAACTCACTTTTCTGTTTCTCATATGCAAATCAGGGGTAACTGCACTGAAATCAGCAGAGTAAAATCCTCACATTCAAAAACCAGTGCAAGTAACAAAAGAAGAAAGATATTTCAGTCAGGCAAAAGTATAGGTTGAAGAGCCTGAGTTAAAAAGCTGTATATTTTTCCAATCATGGGAGCTAACAGACACACTAAAATAAAAGGCCACATTCAGAAAGAAAATATAGATCCTGGTTATTGATTTGAAATGGTTTTTTATTTTGGACAAGAAAAAAAAAACTGACAATGAAAGTGTAGAATAATGTGTATGTCAGGCAGGAAAAAGGAAAGAGTTCAGACAGCTGAGCGTGAACTTGTATGCCAAGCCATTAAGCAGCAACTTTTATCCCCTTCCTCCCAAAACACGTACACACACAAAGCATTTCAGAAACAGCTTTGAAAACTGACTCAGGTTCAAAATAGCTCTTGCAAACAGCTCCTCCCAAGCACCTTGCTGCTTTAAAGTACTGATGTGGAAGAAAAAAGATTTTACAAAGCATTTGCAATGTCCCAGAGAACAAGACAGGCAAGTATGGAAAAAAGGACTATAGAAGACCTTGAAAAGCATATGTTAAAAAAAAAAAAAAAAAAGGACAAAAAGCTTCCAGTGTGTAGGAGAAAAAAATGTGCACAGGCAACAAATATGATACAAAAGGGAAAGAAGGAAGATCATTTTACCATTCTAAATAGCTGGCATTCCATTTTATATTAATCCATATCTGTAGATAGTGCAATAAGAAGGGCATGACCCTATAAAGTTATTTGTTCCGCATATTACCTCACCAGGTAATACCTCAGCTGTATTGAAAGAAAGTCACTTGAATCCTTCAATGGTTCCCTCCCAGTCAATATCTAGCTATAAAGTTTACTAACTGTACAATAAGATGAAAGTTACCTTTCTATAGAAAAGAATCTGCTCTTCCCAAAGCTTCTTCATTGCCATTGAACTGGTAGTGTTCAGGAAAAAAAAAATCTAAGTTTTTTTTCACCATCTTTGACAACACATTTGGATGACATGTAAGCTCAGTTTTAAATATTTTTTTTAAATTTAAAGTTCTTTCTTTTCTCCACCTTTCTGTGGTCTGCAGATGGCACAGTGAAGGGTATGAAATAAAGAAAACACAAGTGTTAGCTCAAATGGATTTTTCAGAGATGCTGTAGCAATCATCAAAAATAAAAGTTTTGTTTCAGGTGAATTTGTAACGCTACTTTTCATTTCAGTACAAATGAAACTTTTTTAACCTACTAAATCAAAATATTTCATTCATTTTTATTAACTAATCTTTTTCTTTTTTAAAAAAAACCACTACCACCCAGCTTATATAAAGTATAGATTAATTTCAAACCATAACATCACTTTGAAATAAAATGTTCTGACTTTCCAGAAACTATAATCTAGAAAATGGCAAATGCAACATTGTAAGTAAGTTCTCCTCAATGATCATTTTTTATTTGGAATTACTTTTCAATCCAACTCAGCATTGCAAATAATTTTTAATTTGTGTTTTAACTTTGTTGAATTGACTGTTCTCTTTCCCTTGTTCCACTCCCTCAAATAATCAAACCTCCGTTGTGTTTTATGACAATGATCAATATTTTCGAGGGAAAGATTTGTAGCTTCATTGCCAAGCATTAGCTAACAAATGCCAAGCAAACATCTGGGACACATCCCTAAAGGACGATAAAAGTACATCACAGAAATTACTGCGTCAGCTTGGCTGATCTGGTAAATCCATATGCCGCAGAGCATTCTAAGCGGACAAGCCAGCCAAAGATCACAAGCACTAGTCCACTGGAGCTGTGTTTGCACAGTGCTGGATCTGAGCCGATACAAGCCCTTCCACTGAACCGGTCTGGGTGTCCACTGTGTAGACTGGCACTAGGCACTGGGATCTGGATGGATCTAAGATGCCATTGAGAGATCTTTAGCATCATCAGTATAGCGCTGAAATTCTTACGGCAAATCATTTATTAATCTGAGATTTATCTCTGCACAAGAAACATCACAGTTTTCTAGAAATGATTCAATAATACTTATTCTTCATAAGCATATTGCTAAGAGTTTTCTATTCATTGTAGAAAATGCATACTACTACTGCTTTATTCTGAGTTCATTATCATCACACCAAAACTTTTTTATGGGCCTAGTCATATTTGGAAATGTAAATTTCTCTTTCTTGAATATTATTTAAAACCTATCAAAAGTAGGTCATCATTTATGCAAAATCTCTTCTGACAACTTTGTTATCCTCATGATAACCTAATTTTCAAAAAGTGAAATATTCTTTCTGAAAATAGATTCATTTTAAAATTCCCTAAGATTAGGTGCCCACAATCACTGGTCAGTACAGACTTCCATTGTTCAAATATTAGTTTGAAACACTATCCCATCCTGTACGCAGGGACAGAATTTTTTTTCAATAACTTAATCATTTCAATTCATCTGTCAGGGCCTGAGTTGATTTCTTTTTGTTGCCTACAATTACAGATCTTCATGATGCCCTCATAACCAAAAATTTGTCCTGCCATCAGTAGTCAGACCTCGCAGAGGTCTGCTGAAGCAAATTGAAGAAATGTCATATAATTTATTCATAGTGACCATCTATTTTGTTTGCTCCTGTTTGAGTTGCCTTAAATCATTGCACACAGGCAGCTCAGTGGTCTCAGGCTGCCATGTAAAATAGACACAAAAATGGACTCTAAAGAATGATTTGATAAAAAGGAAGAAACCACCCCCCCTCCTCGAGTAACAAACCTGTCATAAAAGCAGCATGGCTAATAGATTTCTAATGTAGGTGGAAGGTTTTAGTCAAATTGAGACAAAGGTGTGATTGACAAGAACAATTGTACCTTTTAGTGATATTCTTGGAGCTAAAGGGATGTGATGGAAACAGTTATTTCACTAGTCCTGCCTCCTATTGTCTGCCTCTTTCCATCATTCTGCAGTAAAGGCTGTATTTATCTAGATGGTTAATTTATATTTACTACTGTTTCAGTACTTTGCACGTGTCTTGACAGCTATGGAATGTTCCAGAAACTCATTTTGCTGCAAGGATGCTGGAGCTGAAGGATGAAGTATAAAAGTAGCCACTCACTTTTTCAGCTGCCATTCAAGTTCAGCGAGAGCAGAAGTGGGATATGTCAGCCGTGGTGACTTAAGCATAGTTCTCAGCAATAACATGTACATATCACAAAAATGTCTTTCTACACAAGTGGTTACACAGATACTTGCTCTTAGAAAGAAATAACTCCAATGGGGCAGCATAGTGTGACATGGTAATTGTCTCCCTCCTATAACATAAGTGCTGGATCAGACCAAGGAGTTTGTGGAAGACAAGCAAGGATATTATTTACCAAGTGGAAGGTGAACATCTAGTCTGACAACAGAAAATATAAAATGATTTATTTAAATTAAGCTCAGTGTTAAATAAGAGCGAAGGTTACCAAAGCAGATGACCCAGAAAGACTCAACTTTCAATGTGTATAGGTGTAGGTACTAAAAAAAAGTCCTCAGAAAGAGGTATTTCTAGTTGCTTTAAGGAAAGAATTATGATATTCAGGATGCAAATCAGAAGTCAACTTATTTTAAATGTTCTACTCTAGCCAAGTATTTGACAAGGCAGGCAAATCCAAGAAAACATTTATGTCTCTTCCCAACTTAGCCTAAGAGTCTCGGTGTGGAGGCCATGGACAGGCAGCACACCAAGACGGCTGCCTGGCAGAATCCCATCCTCAGAGGCTTTGTGGGCCAGGACACCTGCCTTCGCACTGGATTTTCATCACTGTCACACTGAACGCAAACACCATCTCCAGAGATTTGGAAAGCAGTGGTTCCCGAACCTGTTTTCTTTGGATGCACCATGCAGAAATAGGGCATGTATGGGATATTCTTAAGTATTGGGGATATAACTGGTATATCAGAGTTTGAGTTATTTTACTGTATAGAATAAGTTGTAATATACCATAGATCCTTGGTCTACCGGGTCTAGTATAGTCTGTGGAATACTCAAGATCTCCCGTCTCAATTCAAGATAACTAGTATAAAATATGTTCAGGGAAACTGCTTAGCAAAATGAATATATGGCTCTTCATGTAACTTCAGTTGATTTTTAAAGTGCACTACTTTAATTTTTCTGAATAAACTAGAGCTTCAAGGAAGCTTTTGAAAAATACTTCTATTAGAAGCTCAGCAATTTTGTCAATCTTGCAAAAAATGAACATAGCAAAAGCTTAACAGCAATCAAATAAACTTTATACTTAACATCAGCACAGACTCACTATAATCTGATATGCTAATCCTAAAATTCCTCCCCCATAGGGAGGAAGCTGGACTAACTTTACTGATTTTAAAGCGAACTTAATAAAGTGCCATGAGAAAATCCATGTCTGTTTCAAGACAGCTGAAAGCCCATTGAAGGCAATGAGAAAACTAAGGCGCTTAAAGTTCAACATCTTTAAGTGCTTTCCTGAGCAATGTTGAAGCTGGCGAGACTTCACCCTTAGAGTTAATAGAATCAAAAAGTATGTACGCGTTTCATTGACATGAGATGTGCTAAAGAACCCTGATGAAGACATACTTTTACTTTATTGTGAATGCTCAACACCGTAACCAGTCATGTTATCTTAGAATATACTCATCTAAAATTGAGCTCATACTGCTTCTTTGTATCTCAGTTAGGAAAGTAAGTTGATTTTACCTAGGATTTTGTTATTAAGCTCAACTTAACATCAGTCATGCCTGTGGTCTATCTAACTCCTCTACTTTAAGCTTTTCTGAAGTACCCCGTATGTGTCCAAAAGACATAACTGAATCTCTAATTCTAAGCAGGCTTATGATGAAATACAAATTTCCTACTGGAAGAAGACGAAATCTCATTCATGAAATGAAATACTCATTTCTTACTGGAATTTCCTAGAGGAAGCTTCATCAGACAGGTTCAGTTCTCACAGGCTGACCAACATTTTACAGCTAAGCAGTGCTGTTTTTGTTATGTATTGGAGTTCAAGACACCATAAACTGTAACTCAGCTGTCATTACAGGAAGGCAACAGACTGCCTGCCTTTATCGTGTTTCCACAAGCAGACCTGGTCAGTCTTTTAAAGTTTCAAGGTTACAAAGATAATCCTGTTACAGAGACAAGCTTAACAAGGTACTAGCACACATCATCTCTATATATTCCGGTTACTTTGTGGTAGATGTTAGACGAAAGAAAGGTAAATAAGTACAACACTTCTCTGTGCTTGCTGGTTCTCCCAAGGCAGACCCTCTGGCAACAACAGGCCGTGCCCCTCCCTTCCTCGCACACGCGTGCTTGCTGCCGCCAAGCGCAGCTCCCAGTGCTCGGAGCCTCTACCAGCCACGGCCACTTTGTGCAGTACAATTGCAATCATCGTGGCCTGGAACGGGCAAGAACAGGATTCCGGTATCAGTACCCTAGAGACATTTTATCAGGTTAACAATGCACTGAGTGTGTGTCATCAACAGAGTAATATAAACCATTCGTACGTTTATTCATCAGTAATTCACTAATAAAATGCATTGAAACCTGCTAATTAAATAGCAAGCTGATAATTATAAAGTGGCAGCAGTTGAGCTACTGCAAGTGTAATTTTAAGATGGTTTCCTATCTTAGAAAATTATTGACTCCGTGTAGAATAAACAACCTCGTTACATAAAACAAAAGGGGGAGGGGTGTCATTTTTTTTTGAAGAGCGAGGAATTCTGAAATATTAAAGTCACTATAACAAACTCCACTCATTCCACAGGTGGCAGGACAAAAGACCGTATCTGTCACTCCACTAGAGTAAAGCAAACATCTAAACCTTACTAGCAATATCAAATAACACCTGATTTGCCTCTGTATCTGGGAATCGACTCTACGGTTTGTAATTTAAGAGCAACACCCTCATGAGCCTTATTAGTGTTCTCCACCTTGGGTTTCTTTATGTTCTCAGTTTAAGTATTATATAAAGAAAGAGACATTAGGAATATAATTTGCCTCTCTCATCAATGAAGAGAGAAACGAGAGGGTAAAAAAAGAGGGTAATCTAGAGCATTTGATATAGAGATGTAAAATATATAGTGCGGATGCCTTCCCCGCAGGATATTGACCCATACAAGTAAGCATCCACAATTTCTCTTCTTTTTGAAAGGAATCATATGAGAATAAAAGAGAAAGATGAATAGTACATTAACATATAAGTAATGTCATTTAAAAAATTATCTTGTCAATGTCAAATTATAGTGTTAAGTGCTTAAATTTCACTTTAGGTTCTATGTCCAACTTAATTCTGCTATCTTGTGCATACAATGTGGCATATGTTCCTTAACTGTACGATGATATATTTTTTTACAAGACCTTAAGATCACAGGCCACGCACCAAAATGTGCATGGATTTTTATAACAAGATTTTGCTTTTCCTTTTCTCACCAATCTCTTCTCCAATATTCCAAGAGTAGCATTTCTTCCAAAAAGAAAATCAAGAAGGATCAGTATTAATACTGGAACTTGGGGAAACTCATAGCGGTTCATAGGGGCAAAAAGCCTGGATGGAGAGAGGATTTGTGCAACATCAACAAGGACAGGGACTGCGCAGGGGCAAGGGAAGTGGGGAAGGCTTCATGAGGACATCCAACTTGCTGACACGTTCAGAAGATCCCGTCTGAAATCACCAAAGTTCTCAGGAGCTACAAAAACATTCAGGCAGGGATATAGCTAAAGGTTTCTTTTCTCTCTCACTCTTTTTTTTTTTTTTTAACCTCTATCTATCTTGTTCCAGCTGAAGAATTGAATGATGTTTTTGGAGTTTTATTCTACAAGGTCTGTGCAGTCATTTGCTACAGCTATCAAACATCTCTGACTGGTGATAGAAAGCCAGAGTGTCCACAAAGTGAGACTGGACAGGCTAATTTACATGTGTAAGTTAATGAGCTGAGAATTAGTCCTTGGTTCTTAAAGCAGAAAGGTCCCATTTCAGTTAAGCAGCAGCATTCAAATCCTGAACACTGAAGGTCTGCCAAGGTAAGCCCAGCCAGGCCCAGGGAAAGTCAAATGTACCTGTATTTCCCACGTTGGAGAGAAGCACAACTGCATATACTAGATGCAACATAGCAGCAGACAGAGTGGCTTCTCCAGCTGATACTGTTGCTTATGTATCGTTGTCTAATATTGGAGCCACGAGGCACTAATAATTCTTTTTCTCTTGCTTGCAGTACAACAAATCATTTGGTATGTCATATCTATATTCAAATGTATTCATCACATTTGAATACAGATATAACACAAATGTTGCTCTTGACAATAAAATGTAGTTATGGAAACTAATAAAGAATTTTTTGTGCATACTATAGAAGCACATTAGACCATTCAATTCTTACAATTGCTCCAAAAATTAAATAAGGTATTTTTGAACTATTAAAATACTCCATAGACTATATTAGTGTGATTCGTGTGTCCATTTTCTTTAATTACTCTATTTTCTTTTTAATCACTATTTGTGACCACTTGTAGCAGTGAGTTAACTGTACTGAATTTCAAAAAATGTATTTTATCACAGAAATGAAGAAAACTGAGGCACTTCACTCATAATGTGGCAGATAGATTCCATTTTTCCAAGGTGGTTAGAGAAAGAGATTCAGTATTCTTCAGAAAAGCTAAATGTGGTAGAGGAGAAATCCTATCGGACTATACAGGGGGAAGCACAGTGCCCAGTCTTGGACTGTCCCCCCTATATGCAGAGATAACGCTTTCACGTCAAGATGAGAGGGCCAGCTGCACGGCTGGTATCCTCTCTGCACTGAGCACACCCCAGCCTGCCGCGGACCCTGGTGCTTCTCCCGTTGCTGGGGCCGACTCACAAGGCTCTGCTCTCCGTCAGGGGCATGAATTCACAGCAGCAGCCCAAGCCTATCCAGGAAGATCCCATCAGGCTTTTTTGCCTGCAGTTCTTACCTCGTATGCTATGAGTGAAAGTGAATCTCGTGACTTCAAACAGCATTAAACCAAGCATTTATTTTTTTTCACAATAGCAAACTTAGGTTTTAACGCAGAAGAGGGACTTCCCTTTTGATCAATAATTTCCACAAGGCTCCAGGGTTGAGAACCTGCAAAGGCAACTCTGCATGTGCAATCAGGGAGTCTGGTACACAGAGGAAGAAGATGTCTGGCTAACTTTGCAAGAACAGGTAGAAATTGAAGTTTATAATTGAATTTCTGGATTCACACATTCAAGGGTCTCAAATAAAATCAACGTGATTTAGCCCCATACATGAAGTAATGACTGTAGAGGGCCACAAAGGACTGTTGCGTGGCCTCAGAAAACAAATACAAAATCTTAGGAGAATTTAGGTAGAATTTTTTTACGCAATGTGTTTACATGAGCAGTTAAAGGGGGGGAAAAAAAGCAACCAATTAAAATGAACATTTTAAAAAATAATGAGTGAAATATTTAATGAAAAAGACAACCCTGGGGACTTATGACTTGATCCAAATGAAAAAAAACAGTCTTGAAGGTTCACACACCTCCCATTTGATGTAAAAATGATTATCATTTGGTTGCCCATGATTCTCTCCTATCTGATGATATGTGCTAATAGTCTGTCGTTGCTAAGGGATGTTGCTAAGCAAAGCAAGGCATAGAAGAGGTCAGCCACCTCTTCACTGACAACTTCTAGCATCAATTATTTTCGTGAACTACAGATTTCATTTTTTCTGAACGTTCTGCATATTTTTTTGAGATAAAAGAAGATTTATCGCTATAGAACAATCCAAATATGTAAAGACTGAAATCTTCTGCTGGAATTATCTTTTTTTTCATTAAAACCTAATTTCTGTTCCTCAGCATTGCTGTGCACTCATCAGAAGGTAATAACCATAGCCTGACCTAGTTTTGTTCAGTTCTGAACAAATTATATGAGAAATTTGGGTATTCTCAGTAAAGAAACATTTTTATGTTGATTTATATTGTTTTACCAATCACTGTTTTATTTTATTTAAAGGATGATAGCTAATTTTAATTGGAAAAAGTAACAGAAAAAGTATTGCCTTTTAACAAACCAGAAACCCAAGAGTCATTAAAAAGATGTCATAGGAAAACATATGTAAAATAACATTATATTGAAAGACTAAAGTTTCTTAAATTACATTTGTTCTAAAACTATTACTTATTGGATTCCAGGTTCAAAAACGAAGCTTTTGTGTTACATTCTTTCAAATGAGTATTTCAGCTAACAGAATATGTCAATGATGTGTAACTGAAATGAGTTAGTACTGTTTCTAAACTTGTATCGTTAGTATAGAGATTTGTTCTTCTGTAAGTTTTTTAATGGTGACTGGAATGCTTTATGCTGCCAATTCCCATTTGGTGAGTGAAAGTCAAAAAGATATAAGCTCCCAAACAATTTAAAAGGGGAAAAAAACAGCCTTAAATTCTCCCTGGGTTTTTTTTGTTGATTGCTATGAGTCATTTGAAGCCTGATATGAAGTGGTTAGGGTCACTGCATTATCATCAAAGTGTTTTTGAGCTGTCCCCTCAACAACCACTTCACTACACCGTTACGAGCATTACTGTTCTGTGAAAGGTAGATAAGTTTAATGCATGCTGATCAGCATCAAGTATTAAAACTTGTTTTTTCTCTGTTTTAGTTTTTAACAAAACTATGTGAATAACAAGATCCTAAGCTTTTTTTTTCTCTAAATCACAGTGTATCTGGCTTTTTCAAACTGTTCTTGGTAATTTCTCTTGTGGTCTAAAGCAGAAATGCTAGTTTGGGACAACTTGCTCTGAAGACACTTTCAAAGAGACCAGTGAGAGTTTTGCCTTATAGAGTGTAGAGAAATATTAGAAAGGAAATAATACATTTTTATTTTCCGGTAGTTTAAAGAAATATGTCCAGAAAAAATTTTATTTCCATGGGCTGTAATTAGGCAAAATGACTTGAAATGGATCATTAGTTTGCTGAGTGGTTCAGGTGAACAGTTAGGTGTTTGCAGCTCAAAAGGCTCGAGACACTTAATTCTTGAGGACAGCAAGTGAGAAAATTCCTGTCTCTCATCTTCTTATGACAGGATTTTTTAGCTCAATTTTCTGAAATACTCTAAATAAAATTTCTTTTCTATCACCTTTTTTAACTCTCCATTCTTCATACCTGTACACAGGCATGATGTTGAGACTTCTGTTAGTGCTACTACTATTACATTCATATTCACATCAGTATTAACTTTCCTACCAATGAATAGCAACACTAATTGATTTTGATCAGGTGGAACGTGTCATAGGAATCCTTAACGGTACCACATGAGCACTGAAGAGTTGAACTGCAGTGTAGCCAGCCCCAAAGATCATTTGTTACCCGTTTCATCCAAAGGAGAAATTATAATGGTGGTTACCTATGAAGGTGATGATCTACAAATCTCTAAAAGGTTTCGTGCTTTTTGAGAGCTTTATATATCTTAAATTCATTTTAACTTTCACATGGAATGAATTACATGTCTCCAGAGAGGACTGGATCAATACGTATGTACCGCTTAGGATTTACCCTTTCCTGAAGGCTTGTTGCTTGTTTTTACTCTGTGCAGATATGTGTTTGTACTGAATTTCCTAGATCACAGTTGAGGATCCTTTTTATTTTTGACAGTTAATTAGGTTTTTCGATGACAGTGGTAGGCTGCATATTAATAGCCTGCAATGCCATGGAAAAAAAATCATACAGTCATAATCTGTATGCAGTGAAGTTATAAATCCAATCCAAATTATAAGCAACAGGTTCTCCATCTCTTCCTAAAAAAATATCTTAATATATTAATTGCAAAAGGTTTACTGCAGACAGAGCTGGGTGGGCAAAATATATTTTCCCTTTGGAAAAGAAATATATTTTCTTTAATCTTACACACACTAACAAACTTCCAAAACGATTCATATTACTTTGTTTTCTTTTACAAGTGTGGACATTTCAGAGAAAATCAAGGCGTAAGGAAATAATGGCAAGCAAACTACAGCAGAATGTGTTCCAAAGAGCAGAAACGTGCACTTAGCTAAGAAGTTTCTACAGTAATCCCTCAGACAACTTCTTCACAGAAGAACAAAACAAGGTAAATCAGATTTCAGTCTTTGTGACAGACTACTCAAGAAGGGAACCCACTGTCCACTGAGGAAAGGAATAAAGCCCTAAGTGAATAGAGAAATAAAGAATTGGCTCTGTGATCTGTATGGTGTATGTTTGGACCTCGGATTAAAAGGCTGAGGCAGCGCTACTTCATCCAAAGGAGAGATCTGCTGAGAAAGCTGGAACAACAGTTCCATCTGTAATAATCATCAGAAGTATGTAATCAAGCTGAAACAAAAGTAAGTTTATACTGAATATATTTTTTTCTTAAACTAGATTTCATAAGAAAAATATTTTTTTGCTGAACACCCTCAAATGAAAAAATTCAGTTAAAATCTAAAATACTCACAAATGAACGTGCTACTTTTCCGTTATGTCTAGTCCCATTCCCTTCTCTAGTCAGGAGCCTTCCTCCAAACTCTGTCTCACCTATTGCACTACAGCCAGGAAACAAACACAACATATTGTCCTTCTGAAAGGTGTGAGAAACACATTCTGAAAAACAGCCTCGTTTATAAGAAGAATAGAGATTTGAGGCACCCATATTTAATTCCCAAAATACAGTGAAAGGACAGTGTTTCAGAAGCTAAATGTTCACCTATCTTATGTCTTGTCCATTTAATGAGATCTTCTCGAGAGGCTTCATTTTTGCTATTTAAAAAAAAAATATCCCCTTTCAGTAGCCAGGCTATTCCTGCCTTTCTTTTTCATGACTCTTGCGCTTGCACTGTATTGTTTTCATGGAAACAGTATGGGTTTCACCTTCCTGAAGTAGGAGGTGCTGCTTTTCTGCCACATTTAAGAGACTATACAGTATGATAAAATGCTAATAAAGCTATATGCATTAATTTCTTTTATTGTAAAATAATAATAATAATATTACTAATGGAGAACAGATGGGGAAGGATTGCAGTTGTCATCTTGCACTACTGCTAGTAGGGCTCACTCCTCTGTGAAGAGCAGAGGACTGCAGTTACTTGCAGAAGCTGACACACTGGAAGAAAATTGCAAATGCAGTAGTGACATTTCTGACATTTCTGTGAAGAAAGGGAAATGTCTGTGCTTAACATAGACAAAAAAAAGTGGCACAAGAGGCAGTAGGAAAAAATAGAAAACTCCACACATGCACACACACATATATGCACCCCTCAGCCCCCCCAAAAACCAAAGCAGGAGTGAAGTATGAAAAGGGGAAAAACCGTCTTTTGCTATTTCCAAAAAGAACAACTAAAATACAAAACACCTGAAACATTTGATACTCTTTCTTCTTTTTTGTTTGTTTTTAAAAGCTTTTCTCTTGTGATACAAACGTCCCTTAGAACAGACAGGCAGCCTACACAGGCATCTCCCTTAAAACAGCTGACTTAGTAGTTCCTAACAACAGAGATGTGCTACGAGATAATTACATGTAGGAGACATGACTGTTCAAAATCTCACCTTAAGGTTTTAGTTGCTAGTCTACATTTTGAAAGAAATTATGGTAATCCTGCTTTCTTAAGACTATTCTCTCATTTAAGCTCTCCACTTTTACCTAATAAAATCGTTTAGACATAATATCATGATTTATAAATGTAAGGAAATTGTTCCACTGGTAGGTGTTTGTTAACTTTGCTAAGGTGGCATCAGCCCATTTTCCTAGTATTTTAGAAATGCCCCTTTGGCTTAAAGCTTTCTAATTACATTTATCAAAGACAAGTAATTTTTAATAATATAATTATCTTCAAATGTTTTTCAGCATTTGATTTTGTAGGGCTTTGGCAGGGAAGTTTAGATCAATTTGCTGTGATTTAGCATTTATCATATTTAAGATACTAATATGTTTTCCCAAAGATATTGGCTGTTTGTTTATCAGATAGTTTCTAAAGGAATTTCCACTAAGATGTGGAAAACATACGGGTATGTTCTTTTAAGAAATACTTATTTCCTGTAATGGGCCTAAAATTCCTATTTCTTGTCTTCACCTGATTTGTTTTTAAGTCTTTCTATACTGCCACTGATCTTCCTCAAATTCCAGCAGGACAGAAAAAAAGTTTGGATGAGGTTACTGGGTGTTCCATCAAAACCCAGCACTTATTTACAATCATTTCTTCCCTGCCAGTTCAAGTAGAAATCTGAGAATAGAAGCTATTCGCAGCACAGTCTCTGCCTTGACAGTATAATCCCAGGATAAATCAGTTTGCTGTAAGGCAAACATCTATGACCTTCTGGGGCTGGTGCAGATATTTCTGCCTGCACTGTCGTATTGGGTTTATGTGGTAAGGTTTTGGTAGTGCGGGGAGGGCTGCAAGGGTACCTTCTATGAGAAGACACCAGGATCTGCCCCCATGTTGGTCAGAGCCAGTTCTAGGCGGCTCCAAGATAGACCCGCTGCTGGCCAAAGCTGAGCCGATCAATCAGTGACGCTGGTGGCATCTCTGTGATAACATATTCAAGAAAGAGTAAAAAATGCTGCGCAACAGCAGCTGTGAGAGGAGTGAGAATATGTGAGAGAAACAACCCTTCAGACAACAAAGTCAGTGAAGAAGCAGGGGGAGGAGGTGCTCCAGGCACCAGAGCAGAGATTCCCCTGCAGCCCGTGGTGAAGACCACGGTGAGGCAGGTTGTCCCACTGCAGCCCATGCAGGACCCTACGCAGGAGCAGGTGGATGTGTCCTGAAGGAAGCTGCAGCCCATGGAGAGGCTGTGCTGGAGCAGACTCCTGTCAGGAACTGCAGTCCATGGAGAGGAGCCCACACAGAAGCAGGTTTTCTGGCAGGGCCTATGACCCCATGGGGGACCCATGCTAGAGCAGTCCATTCCTGAAGGACTGCAACCCATGGAAAGGACCCATGCTGGAACAGATCTTGAAGAGCTGCAGCCCATGGGAAGGACTCACACTGGAGAAGTTCATCAAGGACCATATCCCATGGGAGGGACCTCATGCTGGAGCAGGGGAAGAGCGTGAGGAGTAAAGAGTGGCAGAGACAACATGTCAGGAACTGACCACAACCCCCATTCCCCATCTGCCTATGCCACTCAGAGGGAGGAGGTAGAAGAGTTTGGAGTGAAGTTGAGCCTGGGAAGAAGGAAGGGGTGGGGGGAAAGTGTTTTTTAGTTTTGTTTTTATTTCTCACTATCTTACTCTGTTGTTAATTGACAATAAATTAAACTAATTTCCCCAAGTCAAGTGATGGTAATTGGTAAGTGATCTCCCTGTCCTTATCTCGACCCATGAGCTTTTTGTCATATTTTTTCCCCCTGTCCTACTGAGGAGGGCGAGTGAGAGAGCAGCTTGGTGGGCACCTGACAACCAGCCAAGGTCAACCCACCACAATTGTTGTTTATATTTTGTTGAAAAATGAAAATACACTTTCTAATGCACTAGCCCTAGGAGGTGATTCCTGTCCCAAAGAATATAATGCACAAAACAATTACATAGACAACACTAGAAGACAATGCAAAGAAGATGAACAAAGAGGGTTTTTTCTTCTTTGTTTTTCATCTTACAGGAGGCAAAGCTAGACCCAAATACACTACACCCCAAATGTGTTTCTATTGAGAGTGTTTAAGGCAGTGATCCAAAGTCTGAAGATAAAACTTTATTGTACAGCCATTTGAAACAGTGAATTAACCTGCCTCCTGCACAGAAAGGAAGAGAATAGCTGCCCAGTCATTCCAGACTTGGAAATCTTTCAGGATCAGGAGCTTCACCACCCAGCAAAGAGAGGCCACTGCCTGAGTGCTATCCAGCTTGCAGGCTGCAGTAGGAGGAGCTCTGTCAGGGATGAGCAGGTAACCCCCCACTCTACTGAGAAGACATCAAGTGGTACAGCAAAGGCCTCCCCTGTGGCATCAAGCTAACAAAAGCCAATGATGTGGTCTCTACGAGTCAGTGACCAGCTGGAACGGGCTTGCCTGTTGCAGCATCTCCAAATGTCACAAAAAGTGTTGCTGGTCTATGTGGCTAGGGCACACTTTGCTCACGAAACCAGTCCCAGCTGACCTTCGTGGGAGACCTTATTGCTCTCTACAACTACCTGAAAGGAGGTTGTAGAGAGATGGGGGTCGGACTCTTCTCCTTAGTAACGGATGACAGAACAAGAGGAAATGGCCTCAAGTTGCGCCAGGGGAGGTTTAGATTGGACATTCGTAAAAATTTCTTCACCGAAAGGGTTGCCGGGCATTGGAACAGGCTGCCCAGGGAGGTGGTGGAGTCCCCATCTCTGGGGGTATTCAAAAGGCATTTAGATGAGGCCCTAAGGGATATGATTTAGTGGGGGACTTGGTAGTGATAGGTTAATGGTTGGACCCGATGATCTCGGAGGTCTCTTCCAACCAGAACAATTCTATGATTCTATGATTCTAAGTCCCCCACTAACCTTGATTCACACATGTGTAACAAAGAAAGGAGGAAAAAAAAAAGAATTTTAATTCTCTACCACTGTCATGCTAATCCATGTTGGATTGGATTGGACTGAGATGGTGATATGTACAATTCACTAGTTGGGTTGGCTTTTTTTACAGCTGAGACTAGAACGATCCCCTTTTAAAAGCAAGCAGAAAGAAAGAAAGAAAGAAAGACAGAAATTCCACAACAAAGCAAACTTTTTCATCTTTCAGTGACCCTAGTGAATTATGCGTTATTTCTTTTTTTAGGTGCAAGGTGTTTTAAAGAAGAGTTTTAAAAGTATGCAATTGAATTTACAGGTTACATTGTCACCTTCAAGATTATATAGCTATTTTAGTCTAAATCTTGATGCAAATTAGTTAATTTTAAATGTATAATTCCATAAACATGATTCTTCACAAACAATTACATATGGCCTAGGAAGAGCTATGATTATGATCAACTCTTGCCTCAAATTACAGCCAGACACTTTTTTATCACCAGGGTTTGAGTCTATTATTTAGGGTTCTAAACTTTGAATTCTCATCTGGATTTCTTCTGTGAAACACATCTAATGCCAAATCTTTTTTATGAAATATTACTACTCACATATTTCATGAGGAAATACCAAAAAATGCCTGCATATTTCCAGTTGGGATTAAAATTCTCTACAAACTTGATCTCGTCATAATGTCATGATACCTGTTTTCAGTACCTATGCTACTTATCTTGGCATAAACACTAACCCAACCATATCAAGCCAGATTTAACTCCCAAAAGATAAGTGAAATTATTGCTGTAGATAGGACCTATATACTTTAAAAATTAAGACCACTTATAATTTAAATCACGTTCTTATTCAGTTCTTGTCCAAAGGAACAACTAGAATAAATTCCTGCCAAGGTAACCAGAGCTCATTTTAAAGAACAAGTAACTTTGTCCCTCTCAAACTGATTAAACTTCAGAGTTCTTTTCATTTTATCATTGCATCATAAAGAGTTAGTATACACTACAGCATATGCAAGAACCTCCCCTTACAATTCAGTATCTATTGCCTAAATTGCAATGTAGTGTCATATTTGTCCAATTTTCAAACACATTAACAGTTACTGTGTTAGATACCTAACATTTTCTAAAACACCTTCATTCATTTTATATGGTACCCACAAACTACACAGGAGAGTGATGGTGGTATTGTAATATATGGGTGGAACATAGTGCGTAATACATATCTGTACCATAGTGGTTGGTAAAATATGTGGTACCACAGTCCATGACATGAGTGTCACAAAAGAATATTTGCCCAGTTATAATGTTTGTTAACTAAAATTTCTGTTTATCTCATGCTTTTATTTTGAAATGTCCAGTATACACTGCAATGGGACAATAACTTATTCATTTGTTAAGCCAAAAATTGAACAGTCTAGGTTTTTTTGCTCGACTACAGTAATTAAGAAAGCAAGCCTGGGGGGGCGGGGGTGGGGAGTATTTCTACATGTTCGTCTTGGTACATTTTACCTGACAAGTCAAAATGTCTAAAGCACAGAAGATGTGCATGAGTTTAAAACTATTTTATTGGTATAGACCGTGACATAAACAGAGAAGAACATTTCAGAAAATATTCTTTTTCTGCTAAAAAAATTTAATAATTTGTTTCATTCCTGTAATGCCGATTATAATCAGACATTGAAAAAACACATATAAAGTTCACTTTAATTTAGGATGCACATAGGCTCTCATACAAAAGGTGTTTCTTACAAGGAGACATAAGAAAGGAAAAATACAGAAATCAAACCTGATTACAGAGAAAATAATATATCAAACAGGACTTACATGTGACATTAATATTTAGTATTATATATCAAACTATAAGTCCTATTATCATGCGGGCAGACATTCTATATGCACGAAGCCAAATATTGTGATCACAGATGACATAATTAGGACTCTTTGTCTGTATAATAGGCGAATAAGCATAAGAATATTTAAAGCTACAGGTAAAAACACTGGTCTGCTTAATGAAAGCAATTTTAGTTGAAATATGATAATGTTTACATGTACTACAGGTTATGGCATGCTTTAACATCTGAACCTGTTGTGGTTTAACCCTAGCCAGCAACTAAACACCACACAGCCGCTCACTCACTCCCCCTTGGTGGGATGTGGGAGAGAATCAGAAGAGTAATCTCCACCCCTGGTCCTGTTGGACCAGACCATAGGGTTTAACATTGCAATGAACTCCTTCCCTTGCACCTGCTCCAGCTCGGATTTGTCAGACTGCCGTCCCTTAGGGGTGTACCTGCTCCAAGTGGAGCCCTATCTATGAGCCACAGTCTCTCCAGGGGTACACCTACTGTGGCATAGACTTATCCACAGCCACATTTGCTTTGAGGTGCACCTGTTCCAGCGTGGCCTAATCCATGGGCCACAATGTGTTCAGAGATGTACCTGCTCCATCATGGCCTTACCCAGAGCCACAGTCCCTTCAGAAGTAAACCTGCTCCAACATGGCCTTATCCATGACTGCAGTCCTTGCAGGGGTGTACCTGCTCTGTCATGGGCTTATCCATGGCCACACACTTTAAGGTGCTCTAGCATGACCTAATGCACAGCCACTGATGCTTCAAGGTGTACCTGATGCAAGCATGGACTTACCCATAGCCACAGGTGCTTCAAGGTATACCTTCTCCAGCATGGACTTATCCTTGGGCCACAATCATTTCAGAGGTATACCTGCTGAGGCACAGACATAACCATGGCCACAGACACTTTGAGATGTACCTGCTCTGGTGTGGACTTATTCACAGCCACAGATGCTTCGGGGTGTCCTGCTCTGGCGTGGACTCATCCACAGGTGACAGTCCCTTCGACTCGAGTTCACCCTGGAGTCCCAGCCTGTCCAGTACAGCAGCACGGGAAGAGCAGCGACGCCCTGGCCGTCTGCCAGCCCAGGCGCGTCGCCGTTGCTGTTATCAGGATGTTCCCAGGTGCAGCAGAGTCAGGTGATAAGCAGCGCAGCACCACAGCAAGCAGCGAAAGCAAAAAGCAGCCGCTAACGAGTACTAGGCTCTATTGTACAGTCAGGCAAGCAAGCCCCATGGCAAGCACAGGAGCCTGCCGATTAGTACTTAAACAGCAATAACAGCTTTAAATTCAATCTAGCACATTCCAATCAAGCCTGTCATTATCTCGAACCCTTTGAGCCCCACGTTGGGTGCCAGAAAGGACTGTCGTGGTTTAACCCCAGGCAGCAACTAAGCAACACACAGCTGATTCCCCACTCCCCCTCAGAGGGATGGGGGAGAGAATTGGAAGGGTAAAAGTGAGAAAACTCGTGGGTTGAGACAAAGACAGTTTAATAGGGAAAGCAAAAGCCACGCACACAAGCAAAGCAAACCAAGGAATTCATTCACTACTTCCCATGGGCAGACAGGTGTTCAGCCATCTCCAGGACAGCAGGGCTCCATCACGCGTAACAGTGACTTGGGAAGACAAACGCCATCACTCTGAATGTCCCCCCTTCCCTTCTTCTTCCCCCAGCTTTATATGCTGAGCATGACGTCATATGGTGTGGGATACTCTTTTGGTGAGTTGGGGTCAACTGTCCCGGCTGTGTCCCCTCCCAACTCTTTGTGCCCCCCCAGCCTCCTCGCTGGTGGGGTGGGGTGAGAAGCAGAAAAGGCCTTGGATCTGTGTGAGCCCTGCTCAGCAATAGTGAAAACATCCCCGTGTTATCAACACTGTTTTCAGCACAAATCCAAAACGTAGCCCCATAGTAGCTACTATGAAGAAAATTAACTCTATCCCAGCCAAAACCAGCACAGAACCAAACCCCATCACAGTCAGTAGGACTGCTCAGGTATTCAAAGGCAAAGATGTTTTGAAATGCTTAGCTGAAGTTACAAACTGAAGGAAAAAAACTTATATACCTTTCCAGGTAATTACTTCTTACAGAAAATCATTCAGATTCAAATTGTAAGAATCCTCTCTTTTCAATAGGACAAAACAGTCTGTATTATCAGAAATTATCATTTTCACTGAGAATGTGATTATACTCCATTGTTGAGAAAATATTCCAGAAAACTCGAAAATTAGAAAAACTGTGTGGTTATATATGCATATGCATGCGTAGCTATATAAAGAGTAAAATGGGGCATCTCCTCCTCCTCCTCCTCCTCCTCTGACCTCGGTGTTCCCTATGTCGTTCCTCTCTCCATCCAGCGTTCTGCCCTTCCTCACCCAGACCCTCCCCGAGGCACCGCCACGGTGGCTGCGGGGCTCAGCCGTGCCCTGCGCTGGGGCCGCTGGAGCCGGCTGGAACCGGCTGTGTCCGGCTCGGGGCAGCCCCGGCCTCCCCTCACAGGGGCCGCCCTGCAGCCCCCCCTGACAGCACCTGGGCACGGACATCCCGTATGAAAACAATATATGTGTCTTTTTACTCTCCTTTGGCATACATTGATACACAGACAGAGTCTGTTCTTCATATAAATATAGGCAAGAAAAAAAAAAAGAAAAGAAAAAGAAATCAGCATAAAATGCACACTCCGGGAGACTTATCCTACAGAAATACATACAGAGAATACTTTACAACTTGGAAACATAATCGTGAAAAAGATAGATGTATAGTCATTGAACTTGCTACATGTCATAGCCTGATCAGTGACATCTGTGAGCCAAACTGACAAGTTTTTTATGTTTTTATAGTCTGATTCTGTATCCTACATATTTGTTCACAACAGTTTAGGTGCCTTGACAGAAAAGGTTCCAGTTGCTTGTCAAACACATGTCTTTAGTAAAGCTTTATTTCATATATGAACAAGGTGTGAAATTAAGAGTTCTGTTGAAAGAGATCACTCCAGGTGATTACGTCCATAAATTCCCTTTTTAACAGAACATATTTCATTCCACTCAAAGTCAGAACAAAGCTAAGATGTCCTACCAAAATGCCTCACTGGTATTTTGCACTTTATGAACTGTCAGTGTGATATAATGTAAAATCAGAAACACATATATAACTATATCACAATCCAGTGGGATGGAAAATCCGCAGAGAAAGCACTGGAAAAAAAATACAGAGAATGACAGGAAATATAAAATTGAATGAAGTATGTTACTGGTAATTTTTGCTGTTGACCCAAGCCTATTTCTATTCCAACTAGCTTTCTCTCCCTTTCTCTAAAATTAAAAGGAAGCTCGTTATTGACAACAATTTCCCACCCCACACAGCTCACTGCTGGATGCCACGGGCTGGCATTCGGCAGCACGTCTGAGGTCTCCTGGAAGCCAGAGACCTCGCATTGCTCTGACAGCACGGAGCTAGAAACCTGCTCCTCTCTCCTCCCGGCGACTCCCAGGGCTTACCGCCCGGTAAAATCCGGCGTAAAAGCCAGCTGCTGCAGCACGAGCGCTCGCCAGGCACTTTTACAGGGGGCCGTGCTGGGGACAGCGAAGCGTGTTGGCAAAGCATCACCGTTCCTTTCCTAGGAGGTGGCTCTAGCTCATATACTTCATATGCTGCTTTAAACTCTGCCAAGCCCCAAGGTCACCGTAACACTGGCCCTGTAATCTGTGAGCCATAGCTAACTCCTCCGCAGTCCTGCTCTGCTGCACCCAGCAGGCATCAGGTGAAGCAAAAAATCCGTCCCCACGTTTAGGCAGCATAATCTTCGTGTCAGTAAGTAAAAAGATTTCCTGAAATATCGTCACATTTTTATTCTTATGGCAGAGTTAAACATACTTCCTCACAATCCCCTGAAATAAAAGTTCATATAGCCTCCTTTCTGGAAAAAAAAAAAAAAAAAGAAGATTATTTTTTCCCTCTCTTCCAACTGCACAGCCCTGTATGTCCTTTTATAACTTGGTAGACAGACAGAAATAATATTAATTCTTTCTGATGGTAGACTATACTCTTCTAGACTGTAAGACAAAATATGCAACATTTTTCCTCAGCCACCATTTTCTGCTAACCGTACTTTTCCCTAACAGGAAAAGAATATAAAGCCAGATTGAATGAGTTTACAAGATAAGCAAATGTGGATGACATTTGGCCATTTCATGGTCATTTATGCCGATCTAAACCCAGATTGATTCCACAATCATGTCCTGTGGTGAGGTGACACCGGTCTCTGGAATTCCAGCTGAGCACAAAGTGTCCAAGAAGGGCAGGACTGGGAAGGCAGGTAATGGGGCAAGACACATTTAGAGACTTTAAGAGCAAAGAAATAATGCAACATGTTGACACTGAACTAAGGGGAAAAAAAACAAATTACTGGAGGTTTAAGCAAATTGTTCATTTAAAGGGTTCATTTTGTCCTTGGAAAAAATTATCAATCTGCTACTAAATAACAAAAAAAAAAAATTCTTTTTGTAGGATTTTCAACCTGCCTTATAGAAGTATTACGGGAACTAAAATAGATACTTTAGTATGGGAAGATTCCTAGCTAAATTTGCCAACCAAAAGCACATAGACATTTTCAGATAAGCTTTACAAAAATCTCCAAACTTGTCACGAGTTCTATCTGAACTGAAGCTCTGAATAATGACTCATCTCTCTAGCTTGTTTACAAATGTAGAAAACAACTTTTATATCTGTACAAGTTATGAAAGTAGTTTGAAAAACCTTATTTATATTTTAGAAAAGTCAAATGAAAAACAAATCGCAAATTTGTGTTTTATAATGTAATTGTAGCTCTACAAATGTCAAAGTGAATTATATCATGAAGAACACTTGTCTTGTTTTTCACGTCAAAACCTGATCCAACCTGGCATCAGAGTTTCAACATGCCTATCTGTTTAGATATCATTAGTAAGAATAACTAATTCTTTTTTTTTTCCATGTAGACCTACTTGCAACCCAGAGGTAATTTTTATTAAGAACTTCAATAAGCAATATGAAACATATTCACAACTCTAGCTGATATTATTTTCTTTCATTGGATTTCTTCCGATCATGTCACTCAAAATCAAACACTTCACATGTGTATAAAAATACATTTATGTATATTACATGTTTATTAAAGAAAAGAACCAAGCAAATAAAAACTTTCTCAACGGACTGAATTTTCCCTTGCAAAGGTAATTTACACACACAGAGGTTTCAAAATTGTAAAAAGATTTACTAAGTCTGTAGTTAGTCAGAAATGAAAAATAATGTAATATAAAAACATTTCAAAATTTTTTCATTTGCATGTGTTGATGTAAATAGGTTATTGATGCTTCATTTCATTCACTCTATAATTTGAAATTTGTAATAGTTCACTATGTCATCTGCTATCTACTTTCTCAGCATGTAAACAAATCTGTAACTGAAATTCAGGAGCATGATCTGGATCACTGTTATGTGAACTAAAACATTCTGGAAAATAACAATGCACTATGCAGTCTAGTGACAAATAATATACCATGCTGTCCATGAATACAGACATCCAAAGCAACGTGCCCTGCTCATTACATTATGTTATTAATATTGTATGCAAACAAGGCAAATATAAGATAAAAACATAGGCTTTAGTTTTGTTTTAAAAATCAAGCCTAGGTATTTTTTAAGCTTTTGTAGCATAAAGCAAACAAATATTTGTTATATGTCCAGATGCCAAAGCAAGTTCAGTTCCCTTCTGAAAAAAAAGAAGATGACCTTCCAGAAGTTACCTGCCATGCATGGCTTTAATCCACTAGCTCACTTAAATCCAACTTTCCCTGGAATAACCAGTGTCTGGATCAAAGAAAAGAAATTCCAAAAGCTTCATGTGGACTCTAAGTCACAGCCATTCCTTGAAACTCTTTGTACCTTTTCTTCTTAGTAGGGGAAAATAGCAATGGTTCTCAGAGTTCTCATGGAGTTGGCTACACTAGTGCTTGCCTTCAAAGCCTGGATATGAGCAAGACTTCTTGACTCCGTTAAAAAACAGCGTGGAAGTAGGAAAACATCAGTAAATATTAGCTGAACGCCTGAGTTTTGCAAGCAAAAGGACATTTTATAATTTCTTTTCTTTCAGATTCCTTTCTTCCACTTTAACCATGCCAAGAGCTGAATTTATATTCCAATACATAGTAATCGCTAAGAAGCAATTGTAGAACAACATAGAAGATGAACAGCATACACACATAGATACATGCACTTATAATGTATATTCTAGAATAAAAATTGGAATGAATCATGTGGCGAAGCCTACTGAAATGGTTTCTATATATAAAGTGACATTCTTAAATGCCCTGCTCTACTTTCAGGAGTCCCTGCAGCAATTCAGATACCTCCTCACTTTCCCAGAGTCAGTCAGCGTGATCTCTTAGCTCCGCACTTCTCCTTAATGCCTTTTTACCTGCGTCTGTTCCCTCTCTTGTCAGGACCTGGCATTTTCATAACCTTTTGGTTATTTCATAATAAAGACATAGGATTTTGACCTTCCAGCATTCCTCTCGCTTTTATAGAGCAGTTTTGACTACATCTTCAAATTAATATTCAGGGAGTCCAGCTTCACTGCAGTGAATGGCTTACCTGTTGGCTGAATAAGAAACTGAGGCTCCCAACTTTCCTGATCCAGCTGCAGTGTGTTTCAAATAGTCAAATAGGCTAACATTTAGATAATTAGAACTGTTCCTCAGCAGCATCAGCATTCAAATGCTGTTAAATACATGCATGATATTCAATTAGGGTCTTCATGTCAACACAGACATTCAAATACCAGTAGGCATAAATGTTTAAAAAAAAATCCTTTTTACCTTCCAGCATAAAAAGGATTTTTTTAGTATTACTAATTGTGAGAGAAATACATGGGACTGAAGAAACGACAGTGTTCCTCAGGATCTAAACCCAGTGACATGTGCAGGTATTACAGTACTGTTTTGGGTCCTCATTATGCCAAATTTAGAATTTTTGGTATACTTCTTAAAAATAATAAGGATCTATCATTCTTATTCCTTTCTAAGATAGTAAATTGGTATTTTTTGCTTAATTTAACTACCCCTATTCTGATTTTCATTCCCTTCCTTTATTCTGTAGAGCTTCAGGTGACAATTATATTGCAAAGACTTTTCTAAAGCTCTCAGACATACTGACTTGCTATTGTAATTTAAATATCGACGTCAGATTGTATTTCCAGCTTTTAGGTCAATTTCTACGTGGACTTCTGCTGAAAAATCAGGGGTAAAATATGAAGCATAAGTGAATAGTGATCTTATTAAAAACTTTCATATAGTGTGTATTGTTGACTTATTTTGCTTCAAATCTCTTCATATCTTGCAGTAGTTTATTTTGCACTATTGGCAGATGACAGAACAAATACAGAATAAGAGAGGTAGTCTGTAGTGTTTGTGATATCTAGTGAAATTGTCTGTATAATATTCTCATAAATCTCAACTCTACACTATTTCATGCTATTATTAGAGTAGTTGTAAGATGGTGGTGATTACTATGAATGACATTGTCATTTTTCTACTCCATTGTGATACCTAACAATCCAAATACGAAGGCAGAAAAATTACTGATTTGTGAACTTGACATTTTGACTTGTCACTCTAAGGCCAAAAAGTAGAATATTTCTGAAGCTCAGTGACATTTTATTTCATCTTAAACAGTCAAGCCTTTCCATTTTTCAGAAGACCTGTTCTTAATTGCATAGATAGTAAAATTGCTTGATTTTTTTGGATGGAGGAGGGCTACATCACTGAAGCAGGAAGGACAGAAAATCCGTTCCTGCTGAAAGCAGTGATAATTCTACATTAACTATAAAGGAAGCAGGTTGGGGGTTTTGAAGTACGATGAATCTTGGCCCTATGTTGTTCAAGTACAACGAAATCCTTGCCAGAAAAGAAACATTTATTTTTATTTTTTTTTTCTCTTACACACTCTTGAACAAAGAACTGAACAGCCCTGGAGACGCGCTTCAGACATAAAGCCCTCTAGCAAGAGTCTCTCTCTTCTTTTCTCCATTGACTATGGAAGGAGCTTGTGGAAATTGGTGAGCAGGACAATGTTGATAAAGTTGGAGGATATCCTTCTTCCCTCACCAACCCAAGAAAAAACTGGAAAAAAAAGGAGAAGAAAAACAAACAAGGCTAGAAGTAGTTGAAAGTTCGTCACTAAGCTTCATACCCAGGGATGTTCTTTTCAGAGCTATAGAGATTCTTGAAATCATTGAGTGATAATGCATGTAATGCAGCTCATCTCCCTTCCGTGTTTTATGACATAGTTATGCACTGCGTTGGTTTAGTCAGGACTGTATTTTAAAGTCTGCCTGAGGAGGAGAAGACTTTTACTTCTTTTGCGGCGCTTTAACACTTTTGCAACACAAAATGTCCTAAATGACATTTATTTAAGAATTTTCCATGCAGATATGGAAATCTCCAGATGCTACGAAACCTACAGCTTTAGTGCCAGCACTCTGCCTGTTCTCAGTAGCGTGTCAACCTTACTGAAACGGTCCATGGTCTGAGATGAGTGGTGAACATTGCTGATCCATGGGTGAATGTTTCTGCGAGATTTTTCCAGTAGCATGTTTTAATGTTACAGATGATGAACATTATGATCTTCCATGATTACATTTATGTAGGAGACCTTACAAAAACCAGCAATTCAGCTTTACAGTTTTAGTATGTTTACATGTTGTGAAAGCCCTAACTCTCCTGAAATGAGTAATGGCACTCAGTGCTCAATGAGCATACTTTTTCACATTCACAGTATTTTAGACCTTTGAAAAGCACATTGTCTAAAGTGTCACTTGTTACAGACAGCTGAGGGGGAGGGAAGAATGAAAGAACAAATAATGTCATTCATTTTTAGGCTCTGTGACAATACCTTCTGTACACATTTTCAAAATGCACACCCCTCCAGTGCATTTACACTATTACTACAGCTAAACCACTCATTTGGGGATATTTTGGCAGTAACTGATTTACAGCTAACAGAACCGGGCAGTACTTTGCAAGGCTTTTCCAAATATTAATATGAAATGTATTTTACTTACTACTGCAGTTTTCCTTCTAGGCAGGTTAGCACAAAGCTTAGCCAAAGCTAATTTAGTTTCAGGAACTCAATCTAGAGGGGCTGGGAGGTGATCCCAGTGTGGATGTATGACAACATGTTAAGAAAGGGTAAACTGATTATGAACATAAAGCAGATTTTAATGACAAGCAGCCAAGCTGCCTTGGGCAAGAAAATTTTAAGGCCACATTTTATCACCTTAGCTTATTTTGTTTTATCCTTGTCTGAAATCCAATTTAAAAACAACACACGGTAAAGAAACATTATGCCCTTTCTATGTTAGCAGAAAGTCTGCGTTAACATAAAGTACTGTTTCCAGTTCTGGGCTCCCCAGTACAAGAGAGACATGGGCATACTGGAGAGAGTCCAACAAAGGGCCACAAAGATGATTGAGGGACTGGAGCATCTCTCCTGCGAGAAAAGGCTGAGACAGCTGGGACTATTCAGCCTGGAGAAGAGCCAGGTTGGGAGGAAACACATCAATATATACAAATATCTGTAAGGAGGGTGTAAAGAAGACTGAGCCAGGCTCTTCTCAGTGGTGCCCAGTGACAGGACAAGACACACTGGGCACAAACTGAAACACAGGAGGCTCCATCTGAATATAGGGAAACTTTCTTTTTTTACTGTGCGAGTGTCTGAGCACTGGCACAGGTTGCCCAGGGAGGTTATGGAGTCTCCATCCTTGGAGATATTCAAAAGCCATCTGGACATGGTCTTGGGCAACTATAGACACTAGGCGGCCCTGCTTGAGCAGGATGCTTGGACCAGAGGACCTCCAGAGGTCCCTTCTAACCTCAATCATTTTTTGATTCTGTGATTCTGTGAAATGCTATGGAATGGAACTAGACTGTGCTAACTCCCGGTAATGTCTTTTTTCCTCTGTTTTAAAGAACTTAGAAGTAACACATTGCTCTTTGAGTGGAAAGTTGTCATTTTCACAGACTGCTCTAAATTTCTTTTTCATGTTTCAAAGAAAACAATTACAAAAGAAGAAAATCGCGCATGTGGCCCTAGTGACATATAAGCCTGGCATTACAAACTTTTGACTTTCTCTGTAGTCCTAAAGAAACAAAGGTCTTTTCTGGTACCAATCTCAAGGTGAGGTTACAAGAAACTTATATTTGATAATAGTCAAAGTAAAGACTAGTGAAGCCAGTAAAGACTAGTGAAGATTTCTCATCTGTTAAATTAAGAGATGTAAGGTATCAGATTTCTCATAACAGAGGATGGCAATACACACATAAAAAGTGATTTTGTTTAAAAATATTTTGTTGCCCATAGAACTCAAATGGAATCAGTTCTTGGATAACAAACCCTGGCACATTTTGCATGACAAGGCTTCTCAAAGGCCACCTACCTGAAGCTCCTAAGTATAGATACCCAAGGCTTGACTTGGGACAGGCAATCAAGCAGAAAACTGGTGGGAAAGAGGGACAGTTTTTAAGCTTGCCTGGCAGGGTTAATACTGTCAGATCCCTACCATTTTAAACAATAACTTCTGTGCAAAGCAGTTGCTTGTGCATTTTTAAATGAAAAAAAAAAACCATCATATCAGAAAATGTGTGAACAGCTTCGTTTCCCTCTTTTCCTACCTGGAAATTACAAAACTGGGAATGTTTCTGACTCAAGCAAAGTGAAGTAAATTAACTCTCAGAAAAACATATGGCTTTGCAAACAAATGTCGTCAAATATTTTAAGATATAGGCTGCAAAGGATCGAAAAGAGCCTCATGTAATGTATAGTTTATGCCTCCAGTTCCATAGCAGCATTAGTATAAAATCTGAGCTAGTATTTTAAACCAGCATTTGTGTCAAAGTCTAGAAATAACAGATTAGATCCCATGTGCATTCATTGTACATTCAGCTGGTTGCAAACAACATCAGCACAATTCCAAAAGCATTGAAGAAGTATTATCTCACACTGATTTTTTTCTTTGCATTTTAATGATTTCAATATAAAATTTCAATGGCTTTATCTCCTGTTTAAAACGTAATGTTTGAGATGTGACAACAAACAACTATAAGGGTTTTCATATAGTAAAATCCTTCTGTAACTTTATAATACTACATTAAACATTATAATAAATTCTTCTATTTACACTTCATATGATTTTTCTTCTTTTCTTTTTATTCTTAATTCCTTTCCAGTGTTGGTCATTTTCATTTGCAATTTTTTGAGATACTATTAATTCATGCTAAAATAATAGATTAATAATTCACTGAAACAAGCTAAACAGGCATGTTCTTGATCTTATTTATATTCCAAATTTTCTTCTCTTTTATTCTGCTGATGCCTTGCTCCTCACAGTCATCTTGTTAGCATTAATTTCTTTCTTTTACACATAATCATATAAAAGGAATTAAATACCTATGTTTACAATTTGTGAAGGACTGTTGGGTGTTGGTTTGGGGGGGGAAGAGGGTTGGGATATATTTAACTTATATATGACAAAAATACAGAACCTGCTGTTCATTCTCTCCGTGTTCATATAATTTAGGTTAAGGTTTCCACCTAATAAGCTTCAATATGGCATTTTTTTAACAGCTGTTTAACATTGCCTGTAATTTACAATGTACTCTTGCACCAAGGAAAGAAAGAAATACAAAGCAACTTACAGCATAAGAAGCAGATCAAGTGACAATTGATCGGATATTAAAACTTCTAAAAAGACTCAAGAAGTAGTTCATATTAAAAGCTTTTATATGTTGCTTAATATTATCCCTACAGCTTTACCTTGGGCACCTACAGTTTTAAACATGACATGAGCAGCTTTTCAAAACATACTTAGGTCATATGTTCTCCATCAGTCTCCCCAAATATGTGTCTTTACCTTTCAATGTCCTTTTAGAAGCCCTTTCTTCCCGCTCCCCTCCTATAACACATAAGATATGGTAGAAATAGTTCAACAAGCCGCGGAATTACCCAAGAGAGTCATGCTGAGGCCAGCAGGACGGTAGATCCTGACTCAGGAACCCAGTGATTTAAATCAGAGGACAGGAAGATTTTACAGTCAGGCAAATGATAAAACCGCCCTTTCCTTTGGCAGCTGCACTAGAAGACTTTGACGTTCTTAAGGAGCAAATGAGGAACACATGAGTGAACGCTGTTCTATAACATCTCAGAGATTGTTTTTAGAATCAGTTTAGTGTGTCTTTTTTTGAAGAACTTTTCTCTTCACAGTTGTACTCCTATAAGTACTGGTTGTGTACTACGTGTTTATCTCCTATAGTTTCATCCAACATTTTTTCAGCCTTCTGCAGTTCTTGAAGTTTGAAATATGCATTAAAATATATGCTATAATTTCAAGCACATTTTCTTGAAAGTATGGATTGAAGAAAATCTTCATATACAAAAAAATCTTGAATTAACTTTGCTACTTTCTAGTGTCTTTTTCAATCAAAAAGTTCTTGCATCATTAAGATTCCTTCCATGGTTTCTGAAATGCACTATGAAGTTCATAGTACACCTAGAGCAGAAATAGTTCCCTTCATCATCTGAAAAAAAAAAAAAAAAAGACTTACAAATAGCAGCAGGTGACAGAACTTTTGCTGAAGCATTAAGCATAGGATGGTTAACAATGATTTCACCACAGCCTTTTCATTAGTTAATGTTGACTTTTCAGAATCAAAAATTCCTCTCAGGCATATGCTGACTTCAAAGAGAGCAGAGGCTTTATCTAGGTTTTGATGCCCTTTTTTGGACTAACAAGAGAAGAAGAATTCCTAAGAATAACCACTAAGCAGATGATTAAAAGATACAGAGTTGTGTTCAAGTCTCTGTATTCGCAGGTTAGAAAAATAGCTTAAGGCTGTATACCCTACCAGATACGGGAGGACTCCTCTACTGGGCAAATGGCTGATTTTTCTAAAGGGGAAGAAGTGTTCATCTTGGCTTCTAGCTTTTCTCTTGCTACGGAGTGCCTGCTATTCATCACAACCCAAAACATATTCCAGAAGTCTCAAGAATGGGTTTGTATGATGGGAGAACTACCTCTGTATAGCTATCGTAACTAGTGCAAAAAGAAAATCTGTAGAGAGATGTTTCAGCAGGTGAGGGAACAGTTTCAGTAGCCTGCCACAACTGTAAGCATGTAGAAACAAGTGTTTCCTAAACACAGGCAGTAATAGTTGTACTATTTCAACAAGCAAATTTTAGGTTGTGATTTGCACTGAAACATTGGATCATGGAAGAAAAGTCTTCAAAACATTTAAAAAAAGGTTTATAAGGGCATGATTATTTGTGCTGTGTTTTTTTTTTTTTTCAAATTGCTAACTCTAGAATGACTTCATCAATATTTACAGTCACACTTCTTCACACCTATTCGGGTGACACATGATGCAATGAACAGGATTTCTGGAATATATTATAAGCCTTAAACAGAAGAAAGGGACATCATGTTGATGCAATTACACGCACTTACTAACTGCCATGACAACAAAGTGTGCAAAGATATTAATAGTGCTATGTAGGATACAAACATACAGGTAGCATTGTCTGTAAATATAACATGTTAGAAAGATAAATTAGAGCCTCTTGAGAAACATTCATGGAAGGACTACTTTTCTAATAACACTGTTATGAAAACAAATTAAACAACAGATGGAATGCAGGCAAGTGTTATACCCAGCAGCATCTACCATACTGAAAGCAGTACAGTATATTAATAAAAGATGCAGTAAGTTCATAAGATGTGGTATATCTGGATATGTGGCTATTGTTGAGATTAACTCATGAATATACAGTAGGAAACAATTTATTTCCCTTCTTGTTCATCTGCCCCCTGGAAAACAATTGAGTTATCAAGAAAGCAAGGCAAAAAGAAAAAAAAAAAAAAGAAAGTTTTATAATGTGTTGTCTCCAAACTTCTTTCATAGGGATATAAGAAGAGCCATATTGAGATCTGATATGAAGTGTCATTTCAAAGATAAAAAGGGTATTTGATTGAATGTTAAAACATTCTGTTCCTTGCCTCTAAAAATTTCATGTAAGTCTCTAGGCATTCACAAACAAGCATGAAACACATACAGCTCACCATACATTTTTTTGCAGAATAATTTTTAAAAGGTGGAGACTTGTTTCCCTCCTTCCTTGGCATAACTGTTATGTGCAATGGCCCCAGTGTTGCACAGTGACGCCTGCACCAAACAGATGCATGAGAATCTCATCACCAGCCCCAGCCCTTGGTGTAGTGTGGCAATGGAAGCAACACGATATTAGGGAATCATGTCATGATTATTTGATGTTACCAGTAGCTTCATCTACTGCAATGCCAATTGGTGTGCATAGAAATTCCTTCAGCTGATGTCCAAAAGCCTTCAGAGAAATTCCTGTACTTTACTCCACTAAAGCTATCAAATTCCACCCACTCTGTTCCAAATCAATTAAGGGACAGATGTACTCTCAGAAATATAGGACTGTATTTTTTGTTGTTGTTTTTAACGTATGTCTAGCCTTCTGCTTTCTGAAATATGGAAGATTTCCAAGAACTGCAGCTAAGTTTTGGATCTAACTTTTTTTGAAGTTGCTCAGTGGTCACTTTGTGGTATTACATAAAAACAAACATTATGAAATCAGGTGTGGCCAGAAACACACCAATCAGCTACTGACAGCGATTAGTTAATATCAAACACCTAACTTTGTACAGGAAAAGGCTAGGTTGGGTGCTATTCCTACTCAATACATTTAGTTGTACCTAACAGACTCAGTTGATCATAGCTAATATTCTCAGTACATTGATAGCCAATGAGAAGAAAACTGCTGGCAGATGACGGACATGAGCAAACAGACGGTGAACCATAGGTCAGTACTTTTGTCGAAATGATTACAGTAAAGTTTCCCCTGCCTCTGAAAGATGATACTCAATAGTCTTCTTTCTAGCTTTCCTGAGATCAAGTATTCTCTGTTATTTTTTTTAAATATAGAGAAAAAAAGGATACATAATTTCGTATCTGTCACCTTATTCATATCTCTCCTTTTGATTTTGATGGTTGAATACAATTGTCAAAAGTTTCCAAGTCCCTGCAGCATTTGTTTTGTTTCCAAATTTCATTTTTTCATTGACTCTTCATTTTAAAATACTCGTTGGCCTGTCACAGTGTTTCCCAGATTGTAAACAGTGTCATGAAAAATAATGTTATGTTACTTTCAAAGTAAACAGGAAGAGGAAAATACATCTTCATTTATTTTCTATATCTAAAATGTAAGTATTAAAAATAAGGAGATTACAGAGTTATTTAAGGATGTGCAATTAACAATCAAATGTGCTTAATCATCTTTCACTATTTTGAACTTTAATACTAGAAATCCTTTTGAACTTTTCCATATGACTAGAATAATAATGATACATTTGCATATGGTTTACGTATGAATTAAATACAGGATTTACACACAGATAAAGCTTACTGAACATTACAGAGGAAAATTTTCAGGGCCTTAATGTTGTTCTACACTTAACACTAGAAGTGCAAATGTATGAAGTCAAGTCCCGATATAAATAAGTGAACATGCCGATATCGCTAAACCTTCAGCTGCAAAACATCATTAAAACTATTTGCCATCTTTCAAATGGTAAACAAATATGCTTAATCACTCTTTGAATTATATATATATTATATATAGAGAGATAATGTGTATCTTGACTAACATTTGTTAATGGCTCGGAAAAGTGCACATTTGCCTGTGCAAAAGATAAACTATACTAAGCCCCACAAGGCCTGATTTTTATACCACTTACACTGCTGTAAATTGGTAATCCTAATAAATCAGAGAAATAATGCTGATGCAGACCCAATGTTGGTAATACCTATCAGGTGAACAAGTTTAACAAGGCTTTCTAAACATCAAATTGTTCTTCATTATTTCAGTACAAGCAGAGGTCAGACAAGACAAATGAAGAGCAAAACTAGATTGTCTGTTGTGTGAGATGATGATTAATCATCTACGTTTTGGCTGAAAGATCAAGGACCTCAGTTTTACGACTGAGGTTTTTCTGAGGAAATATCCTTTACACTTACAACATTTTAAAATTATGAACTAGATGATAAAGACTTTTATTGTATATATATATGTTGCAATGGAAGTAACAGTAGCAAATAAGAGCCTACAAAATAATTTTTTGATTCATCTTCATCTGATCTATGCAATTCCACAAAAATCCAACGATAGAACAGTATCTAATTCAGCATTATTGAGTCACTGAGACAAGCAGCTCCGGTGCCAGCACGACCCGCAGCGGAGTGCCCTAGCACGGTGCACAGGGGTTTCCCGAACCGGGGGAACCTCAGGGGAGCCGAGAGCCGCCAGCTCGCACGGCAGGGGCTGACGAGACCTGGGCAGGGCCAGGAGCAACGGCAGCCAAGCCCCACCACATATAAAAGAAGCCCTTAGGGACCACCAGCAACCAGGGTGGGCAAACAGGGCCTGGCGCATCAGCACGGGCGCAGCGTGGCAGTTTGTGTGGCAGTTCTCATGGAAGGACGTGCAGGAAGGGCGCTGAAGCTCTGCCGGCTCGACCAGGGAGCAATGGTGTCCACCCGGCAGAAAGCCACGGCCTCTCCAAGCTCTGCACCCACCACGACTGACGCAGCTCCCCAGACCGAGCTGCGGTGGGAACACGCTGCCGGCCAGATGCCGGGCTGCAGGGTGAGCCCTGCTCTTGTGCCAGTACCGGGCGGCAGCAGGGAGCTGCCTGTGGGGGGTGCGCCCAGGTAGGGGAACTCCTCCGCCTGGTGACAGAGCTCCGGGAGGAGGTGAGCAGGTGGAGGAGTATCAGGGAGAGCGAGAGAGAGATCGACTACTGGAATCGCACCCTGCCCTCCCTGGGACGGGCCCGACAGGCAGCCAGGGTGCCTGTCGCGGGAGACTCCCTATCCCGATCCTCTCCCCACGTGGTTGAACACAGTGACTTAAGGCACAGGGAGCAATGGTGACTAGTTTCTCCCCACCATGGCAGGTGTATCTCCTCAGCACCTACCCCACCTCCCCAGGTGCCCTTGCATGATAGGTACGAGGCCCTGCAAGTGGAACTGAACAATAACAAGGACGACGGTTCAGCTAGCTCGGAGGTGCCTCCAAGGCTAAGTCGGCCTATGTCCTGCATCAAAACCGTCCCCATAAAAGAAAAAAAGAGACAGGTCATTGTCATAGGAGACTCCCTTCTGAAGGGAACAGAAGGCCCATATGCAGACCGGACCCGCTCCTTAGGGAAGTCTGCTGCCTCCCTGGGGCCCGGGTCAAAGATGTGACAAGAAAGCTTCCTACCCTAGTACGGCCTTCAGATTACTATCCCTTGTTGATTTTTCAGGTAGGCAGTGATGAAGTGGCAATAAGAAGTCCAAGGGCAATCAAGAGAGACTTCAGGGCCTTGGGATGACTGGTTAAGGGGTCAGGAGCACAAGTAGTGTTCTCCTCTATCCCTCCAGTTTTGGGGAACGATGAGGGAAGAAACAGGAAGAGCCAGCAGATCAACGCCTGGCTCTGAGCCTGGTGTCATCGGCAGGACTTCGGGTTCTTCCACCATGGGTTGGTTTACATGACACCAGGCCTGCTGGCAACAGATGGGGTGCGCCTGTCCCAAAGGGGGATAGGGATCCTCACACAGGAGTTAGCAGGGCTCATTGAGAGGGCTTTAAACTAGATTTGAAGGGGGAAGGGGATAAAACCAGGCTCACTAGACATAAGCTTGGGGGTGGCACACCAATGTATGAGGGGCAGCATGCTAGCGAGGTCCTTCGGTCTGCCATCTCAGACAAGGTCGGAGATAGATAGAGATCCATGCAGCAGCAAGGACGCAAGGGTCATTGATCTGTTAGTAACCACGGAAATGCCTGAGATTGGTCAGGTAGGAATTAGGGCTTCTCCCCCCAGAAAGGTGGCAGGATCATGAGCCCTGCTGAAGTGCATCTACACAAATGCATGGAGCATGGGCAAAAACAGGAGGAGCTGGAAGCCACTGTGCAGGGGGAAGACTATGATATAGCTGCCATCACAGAAACATGGTGGGATGACTCGCACAACTGGAGTGCTGCAATGGATGGCTACAAACTCTTCAGAAGGGATAGGCAAGGAAGGGTAAGTGGTGGGGTAGCCCTGTATTAACATACCGGAGAGTACTGGGAGAGTCTTGACTGCCTGGAGCTTGAGGATGGTGATGAGAGGGTTGAGTGTCTATGGGTAAGAATCAGGGGGAAGGCCAACAAGGCAGGTATCATGGTGGGAGTCTGTTATAGACCACCCAACCAGGATGAGGAGGCCGATGATGTATTCTACAAGCAGCTGGGAGAAGTCTCACGATCGCTAGCCCTTGTTCTCGTGGGGGACTTCAACTTGCCGGATGTCTGCTGGAAATACAGTGCAGCGGAGAGGAAACAGTCCAGGAGGTTCCTGGAGTGTGTGGAAGATAAGATCACTTCCTCACACAGCTGGTGAAGGAGCCAATGAGAGAAGGCACCCCGTTGGACCTGTTGTTTGTGAACAGAGAAGGTCTTGTGGGTGATGTGACAGTTGGAGGCCGTCTTGAGCATAGTGACCATGAAATGATTGAGTTTTCGATTCTCAGAGAAGTAAAGAGGAGGGTCACCAGAACTGCCACCTTGGACTTCCGGAGGGCAGACTTTGGCCTGTTTAGGAGTCTGGTTGGCAGAGTCCCTTGGGAGGCAGTCCTGGAGGGCAAAGGAGTCCAGGAAGGCTGGACATTCTTCAAAAGGGAAATCTTAAAGGCGCAGGAGCAGGCCGTCCCCATGAGCCGAAAGATGAGCCAGCGGGGAAGAAGACCAGCCTGGCTGAGCGGAGAGCTCCGGCTGGAACTTAGGAAAAAAAGAGAGTCTACAACCTTTGGAGGAAGGGGCAGGCAACTCAGGAGGACTACAAGGATGTTGTGAGGTCATGCAGGGAGAAAATTAGAAGGGCCAAGGCCCAACTAGAACTTAGTCTGGCTACTGCCGTAAAAGACAACAAAAAGTCTTTCTACAAATACATTAACAATAAAAAGGGGGCTAAGGAAAATCTCCCTCCTCTATTGGATGCAGGGGGAAACATAGCGTCAAGGGACGAGGAAAAGGCTTAGGTGCTAAATGCCTTCTTTGCCTCAGTCTTCAACAGCAAGGGAAGTTGCTCTCTGGGCACCCAGCCCCCTGAGCAGGAAGACGGGGATGGGGAGCAGAATGAAGAGCCCGTAGTCCAAGGGGAAATGGTCAGTGACCTGCTATGCCACCTAGACACGCACAAGTCTATGGGGCCGGATGGGATCCACCCAAGGGTGCTGAAAGAGCTGGCAGAAGTGCTCACCAAGCCACTTTCCATCATTTACCAGCATTCCTGGCTCACCAGGGAGGTCCCAGTTGACTGGAGGTTAAAAAATGTGATGCCCATCTACAAGAAGGGCCGGAAGGAGGACCCAGGGAACTACAGGCCTGTCAGTCTGACCTCGGTGCCAGGGAAGGTTATGGAGCAGATCATCTTGAGTGCCATCACACAGCACGTACAGGACAACCAGGCCATCGGGCCCAGTCAGCATGGGTTTATGAAAGGCAGGTCCTGCTTGACTAACCTGATCTCCTTCTATGACAAGATGACCCACTTAATGGATGAGGGTAAGTCTGTGGATGTCATGTACCTGGACTTTAGCAAAGCCTTTGACACTGTTTCCCACAGCATCCTCCTGGAGAAACTGGCTGCTCGTGGCTTGGATGAGTGTACTCTGTGCTGGGCAAAAAACTGGCTGGATGGCCGGGCCCAAAGAGTTGTGGTGAATGGAGGTAAATCCAGTTGACGGCCGGTCACAAGTGGTGTTCCCCAGGGCTCAGAATTGGGGCCAGTTCTGTTTAACATCTTTACAAATGATCTGGACGAGGGGATCGAGTGCACCCTCAGTAAGTTGGCAGACAACACCAAGCTGGGTGGGAGTGTTGATCTGCTTGAGGACAGGCAGACGCTACAGAGGGATCTGGACAGGCTGGATCGATGGGCTGAGGCCAATTGTATGAGATTCAACAAGGCCAAGTGGCGGGTCCTGCACTTGGGTCACAACAACCCCAGGCAACGCTACAGGCTTGCGGAGGAGTGGCTGGAAAGCTGCCTGGTGGAAAAGGACCTGAGGGTGTCAGTCAACAGCCAGCTGAATATGAGCCAGCAGTGTGCCCAGGTGGCCAAGAAGGCCAACGACATCCTGGCATGTATCAGAAATAGTGTGGCCAGCAGGAGTAGGGAAGTGATTGTCCCTCTGTACTCAGCACTGGTGAGGCTGCAGCTCGAGTACTGTGTTCAGTTTTGGGCCCCTCCCTCCAAGAAAGACATTGAGGTGCTGGAGCGTGTCCAGAGAAGGGCAACGAAGCTGGTGAGGGGTCTAGAGCACAAGTCCTATGAGGAGCGGCTGAGGGAACTGGGGATGTTTAGTCTGGAGAAAAGGAGACTGAGGGGAGACCTTATCGCTCTCTACAACTCCCTGAAAGGAGGTTGTAGTGAGGTGGGGGTCGGTCTCTTCTCCCAAGTAACAGGCGATAGGACAAGAGGAAACAGCCTCAAGTTGCACCAGGGGAGGTTTAGATTGGATATTCGGAAAAATTTCTTCACCGAAAGGGTTGTCAAGCATTGGAACAGGCTGCCCAGGGGAGTGGTGGAATCACCATCCCTGGAAGTATTTAAAAGGCGTGTAGATGTGGCACTTAGGGACATGGTTTAGTGGTGGACTTGGTAGGATAGGTTAATGGTTGGACTCGATGATCTTAAAGGTCTCTTCCAACCTAAATGATTCTATAATTCTATGATTCTATGATTATCTTGCACTAGATATAACCACAAACCGGATGATAGTTGAGAAGGGTTCCTTTGCTCCTCTTTCCTTACTAAATGTGCTTGACACAGGCTGCTGATCTTCTCTCTCCCTTTATTTCATGCTATGGAAATTAACAAAAAATAAGTTTGGAACAGACCCACAAGTGTCATCTTATCCATCCCCATGCCACAGAGAGGTCACAACTATATTTTGTTAATCCTGAAATGCTTATCTATCATGTTTTTAAAGTCTGAGAGTGAGGTTGACTTTGCAACTGCTTTCTGTTCCAGCATTTAATTATCATTAGAAAGGCTTTCATCAAGTCCTCTCTAAACTTTTCTTATTGATTTTCAAAGCCACTACTTCTCATCTTATCCTCCACTGGCACAGAAAACAAACAATTTTGCTTTTACAGCATTTTTTTTAGGTATTTAAAGATGACTGTGACAGAACAGCCCTCTCCTTTCTCTTTGAAACTTTTTCTCCACCTTCATTGGCCATATTTTCTGTAACTCGCTTTCTTCTTATTTGTCCATATGTCTTTCTTGAAGTGATGAGCTCAAAGCCAAACAGTGTTCTGGGCCTCCAAATGGAAGGATTACTTGTATGTACATGGACTACACTCCTTTTCATATATCCCAGAAGATCTGCCTTTTTTGAACATCATCAAACAGTTAACTCAAATTCAGTTTATGATCTGCTATCATATTGCATTTGTCCATGTTTATTTTTTTCCATGTCATTTCTGTAACTTGTCATGGTTATTTCTAATTCTGTGTCCTCTAGTGTATTTGCAATTCCTCCTGACTTTGAGTTATTTACAGACTTAATAAGTGTATTCTGTCATCTAAGTGGCTACTGAAAATACTGAGCAGAATCAGCCCCAGGATGGACCTCAGAGAAACTCCACTTAATACTCTCTTCTAGAATAAGCCATTGATAACTGCTTTCTAAAGTAAGATTTTCTTATTAGTTTTGCCATGATAGTTTCATCTATTTCTGTTCCTCTGTTATGAAGGTATCATTTCAAACAGTAAATAAATTATAATAGTTTAAAAAATCCTTACTAGTGCAAAGATACATGACAGCTGCTGTTTATCTCCTAAAAAGACTGGTCCTTATCCTGTCAGAATGGAAAGTTGGATTTATCTAGAGCCTTCTATATGTTTGTTAAAAAGCTCCTCATCACCTTTCAAGTGCCTACACTTACTCGGTTCCATTAATTTTGAGTGGGGGATAGAGGGACAGAATTTTTTGAATAAATTAAAGGCAAACTAAGATGTCTAATTTGCTCCACATTGCCCAATCCCTTTTTAAAGATACACATTACGCTCTCCCTTTTCTATTTTTCTGCTCTGTCTCATTTGTCTACAGTGTCAATTTACTAGCAGTTCCAGTTTGCTTCAATCAGTGCTTTAAGTACGTTAGGGTGACGTTTTCTAGACCAAGCCAATCTGAAAACATTTAACTTCCTTAAACTTCTCACCTGATCTTCTCCTGTTTCAGGGTTAACATGACCCATTACTGCAAAAAAATGCATAGATCTTTTTTTACAAGGATTGATACAAAAGGTTTTAGCTATTTCAGAGTTGTCAGCATCAGCTTTCTCTTATTGCTCAGCAGCAGACCAACTCATTGGTTCTCATCTTGGTACTAACATAAATATTTCTTGACATGCTTGGTATCTTTTATTAGTTGCATCTCAGTTTGAGCTTTTGCATTTTGTTTCCGCTTTTTTTTTCTTTACTTCTTTATATTCACGCTTTGTAATCGGACCTGATTTCTGTTTGCTGACATTATCTTCTTACATCTGAGCTTGATACAGAGCTCTTGGTTTCCTTAAATTGAATTCTTAATGCACGTTCTCCCCTTCCTCTGCATTAAAATAATTTGTGATGATAATTTGTGATCTGAGGAACTCTCAGATTTATATAATGATTCTTCTCCTTAGACGAACTTGTTTTCCGTCTTTCTTTGAGTTTACTAGGATGATATAGCTCTTAATCCTTTTCACAGTTGTAAACGAAGCAGAGAACAAAATCTGTATTCCTACCACACCAGAAAAACTTGCTTGATCATGATTAAAGTCAGATTCAACTCACAGAGTCAACATCTCCCACATTTCAAAAATAAGCTCATTTTCCATTATCACAGTGCCTTTCACAGTCATACAATGAGTTCTTTACATTCTGCGGTATTTTGTCACAGGGTAGATACTCTATTGCAAAGCACAATGCCTATTTCCTTCTCTTCACAACATAGAATGTATTTTCTTAGATTCAATTTAGAGTACTTCAACATTTGATAAATATTCTTTGTTATGGAAAGCTTCATTCTTTTATTATCAGTAATTTTTGTGACTTAAGGGAAAACACTTCCCATTCAGATCCAGTTTCTTTCTTTATGCCTAACCAGGAAAGAGAAAACTGTGACTGATGTCATTTTAAGCTAAATAAACTTCAACTGATTTGAAGGGAACCCCATTAGTTAAGTGTCACTGACAGCTGAAACAATTTCTATTCACTCACAACTTCAGAATATTTTTGCAAAAGACTTTGGAGAGGTCTATCAGCTTGAATTTAAAATGTGGTATACTTTCCTTAAATGCATTTTATGAAAATTTACTGGAAAGAAATTAAGTAATTAAGGTTTTCTGTCATGCAAGCATAATAGCAAGGAAATACCAACTTTATCATTGATTATTTACATAAACAGCACAGAGAAAAGGATATGGCTTGCAAGTTACTTTTGATATTCAAGTATTATGGTCATCAAGAGCAAATCATTTTGAAACAATAGAGTTTACTGTTGCAGCAAACTTAGAATACTACCTCCAAATGCATTCATTTTCTCTTTGCTTTTGAACCATTTCTTATATTTCTTTGTTCTTATTACGAGTACAGATCCAAGAGAGCACTTCAGTCAGACAATGGAGTTGAGCATGCATGTGTTTACATGTCCTTTCTTAAATGGAAATAATTTCCTGAACTGAAATCGCAGGGAATGTTGAAAATCCTGATATTATTGAATTAAATTCTCTATGAAAATTTGGTGATTGTTTTTTTTTTTAGGCTCACTGAGAAAATTATCCTTTAAAGTAAGTAATAATAAGAAAATAATAATTGGCAGAAAGTCTGAAGGCTACAAAAAATATCAAGTAAATAGAACTGTTGGTAAAGAAAATGTTTCCCACAGTATTAGTGTCCCTGCTTAAAGGTCATCAATAACTCAAGAAAATAAAAACATCTACCCACATCCAACCCATTTGCTGTCCTTTGTACATTACGTGGCTGCTGATCTCTATGATGACATTTATCTTCGCTCCTGAGAAAGACAGAATAACTCGTGAGTAATGTTGACACGAGAGTGATTTCTCTGTTCCTCTCCAGCATAGGTAAATGTCATCACAGAGATCAGCTACTGTTTATACTCACTGAGCAGTGGAAATAGACTTTTGGCTATTTTCACCTTGCATTTTAGTAAGCTGCCACTTAAATAAAATCTTAATACGAATGTAGTTCATAATGTGCCCTTTACCTGTGGGTTGGCAGATCTTCTAAGGCACGTTGCATACTAAAACAAGAATAGTCACTTGCTGAGTAAGGACATACAGTAATTCTCTGATCCTTCATGCCATCTAGCAGCCTGCCTGTCTTCGAGTCCTGTACTGGCACCTGATTCTGCTGGTTGGAGAACCAGCAGGCATCACCTCTGGAGAGTCTGAGATCAGTTTACTTTGTTTTGATCCATCTTCTTACCCAAACAGTAAGACAAGCACTGCAGTCCAACAGCAAATTTCCCTACTGGACCAAACCTACTGTCAGTGTCATCTTGCCTACTTGACAAGAAATACAGAAGTCCCATTTCCATGATTTTTTTTCAGAACAAAAGCAGAAACAATTTTGTTGTAGTTATTTAAAACATCCAGACAATACTCTAAGAGGCTCAGGTGAACTGTAAAGCAGCCTGTTTTCTCAGGAGCCTGCAGAAGAGCCCAGCCCAGCCCTCCGAGGCAGCCAGAAGAGATTCCCAGACGCTACCGCAGCCAGGAGGCTGCCTCAGGCTGTGTTGGCCCATAAATCTGGGACAAGATGTATGATTTTTCCGTTGCCTTTTCCCATTATCTGGCTGTTTCTGTTTGTCCGCGACACACATACCGTGTTATCAAATGAAACACAGCTTCCTGTTGCTCAGCTACTAAGGAGGCAGTTCTTACAACTCAGACTGCTGACCAGACATAGGAGTGTTTTCTAGTGATGACTCAGTTTCAGCTGTCTCATGAATCACCTGAACACATTTTTTTTTAATTATGGTCCTGAATTAACAATTGTTATTATATCCTTCTACTTTAACACCGTGTCACACAGCTTTAATATAACGCTGTCAGCTGGTTCTGCAGTTTAAAGACAAGCACAGTGAGAGCTTATACCATCAGTCAACATTTTTAGAGGAAAGATTTTATTGAAATATTGACACGCCAATCACCCTGCTGTAAATAGCTCATCATGTTATCTGTGGGGAAATGTCAGAGCTACCTCTCTGCGTACTGTATCTTCTACACTTCTCATTTCTGACAGCTCAAAAAAACCCCAACAAACCAAACCAAACTACATTCTTGACCTCAATTCAGCTGATTTGCACTGTTCTGAGGATAAATAAAGAGTAAAATGCTGACAGTGGTGAGATATGATTTCACTAAGGAATAGAGAGTATGGGAAAGAGACCAAATCACAAAGCAGCCTAAAGAAGGGAGGACCAGAGTGCTGGTGCAATCCTGAGGACTGCTATAGAAAGACACAGGTTAGAGCGAGTGTTTAAATTGTGTAAGGGGTAAGCCCACAAAGAGGAAAAAAAGAAATAGTGATAATTTAAAGATAGATCTCTTGCTTTTCAGTCCCATGCCTGAACAAAGCTTGAAGGTCAGCCACCACATTACATGACGTTGAGGATCAGTAACATGCTTAAGAATCACTGAGAAACAAAGCAAAAAGCCATGTTTTGAAAGTATTATGGCACAGGGGTTAAAGCATGCCATCTTTTGCGAGTACTGCAATTTCACTGACATCAGTGAAGTTACATGAGGGATGAGTTATAGAGATAATTTGCAATTCAATGTACCATGTAATTCACAATTTTCGAGATGGATTTAGTGAGTTCATGTAATCCTGCTAAGGATTCCACAGTATCTGAAATGTCTCATTATTCTCTTGGATTCTAAAAATAAGCCCAAACAATGTACAGCTGTATCCAATTAGGTACTGGGCCATTCTTCTTCCATAAGTAGAGATCAATCCCCAATGCCAATTGCACAATGATTAGTGCAATTATTAAAAAGAATGAAGACTTGCTTATCTCCTGGGGGTTCTTTTTTAAATTTACAGAATAACTTAGACAAATCTTTAAGCCCTTCAAAAGCATAGTGAGTCTTTTAACTCTACTTTTTCCCTAGAAAATATTAGTTTCAGTCTATGACCAGATTTCCTAGCACGGGTAAGTCGAAAGGTGCAGACATGACACAATAATCTTAAACTTAATTTCTCTTAAATCCCCTTACAGTCCTGCATAACTTTTTCAATAACCTCAAGTGGGAGTCGGGTCTTCATTTTGTGAGGTCTACGTATTCCACACCACATAATTTATCCTAAGTGAAAGGTGATCCAGAGAGGTGAAGAGAAATAGAATAGGTATCTGCCATGGGAATTTCCTCTGCATTTGTCCACAGGAACAAAACTTGCTCCTCTTACAAGCGAAGATTTGCATAGTACAACTCATCTGTAGCTTTCTTGAGATTTACCAAATGTAAATGAGCAACAACTGTATGTACAGTCAATTAATGTTATTTGACTGAAGACAATAGAGGTACAAGGAAGCACTCCACTTAAAACCCAGACTGATGCGTTTTCTCTTGGATCTGAACATGACGTCATTCAAATCTGCTTCCCAACAGCATAGTAGGCTGCCATAAACTCAGACTGTCAGGACTCATATTTTGTTTCACAATTTTTTGTCTGATCTAGAAGCAGCAACACCTTGCAATTAAACTAACTTCTGTGTGTGTCATTTCATTTATGATAGGACTCAGAGAAGCCCATGGTTAGTGTCCTCCTCCTTTTCAATGGATTCATGATCTGGCTGTTTTAGGGACTACGACAACAATGGTCTATATGTTCATGTGTATTTCCTCCTTCACATAAAGACATAAAAAATATGCAACTTCAATTTTTGTGTAAAGCAAACTAATGTTGAACAAATGCAATCTATTTGGTAGTTTTTCACAACCAAAACTACTCATAAATGGTGTTGCCAATAACACTTAGAATATTTATTATAATTCCAACTACAAACCAGATCTATCCTTCATCATTTTTAAGAATGATACGTAAAACAAATTTCCTAAAACTGATGCAAAGATATTTTAAATAAATTGTTTGCAAACAAAATCATTCAAATATATTAAAAATTCCCAAACTTGGCGAATTATCATGAACTGAAAAAAAAAAAAAAAAAGCCTCTGGCTAGATTTGGCCATGGTTATCATATAAAACTTTATCCAAAATGAGGCAAGGGGATCATTTTGTCAAAGTCTCAACTGGTGACAATCAGCTTCCTTAGACTGTATCAGCCTCGTGCTATGCCAAATTAACTCAACAGATGTTCTGCAGTAACCATGAGATAAACAGTTATCAACACTTTACTTATAAATCTATTACTGGTTTAACCCCAGCTGGTAACCAAATGCCACGCAGCCGCTCACTCATTCCCCCCCTCCCCAGTGGGGTGGGAAGGAGAATCAGAAAGAAAGGAAAACTGATGGGTTGAGATAAAGACAGTTCACCAAGACAACAAAGAAAATTATAATAATAATTATATTATATATTAATAATGATAATAATAATAAAAATATAATGATAATAGAATATACAAAATGAACGATGCACAGTTTCTCACCGCATGACAACCTGACAACCGATACAGCTCGTCCCGAGCAGCAATCATGGAGCGAAACCCAGAGTGATCTCGGAACAATCCTGAGCAGCGATCTCGGAACAGCAAGTTCCAGGGAGAGAGAGAGAGGGAACAAATAGCCGAATAAACAAATGAACAAAAGCCCAAATGAACAAAAGGTCCCCGGCCCACCGGCCAACCCCCACTATACACTGTACATGACATCTATGGAATGGAATGCTCTCTTTGGCCAGTTTGGGTCAAATATACCGGCTATACCCCTCCCAGCTTTTTGCACCTGCACATTAACAAAACCTAGGAAGCTGGAAAACATCCTTGAGCTCTTGGCAGCAATTAATAACATCAGTGTATTATGAACATTCTTCACGTACCAATTCCCCTACTAAATCCAAAACACAGTAGCTACTGGGAAGAAAATTAGCTCCATCCCGGCCGAAGCCAGGACAACTTGCAATTTCTATTGTTTTGTATTTCTGCTTTTTATAAAATAATGCAGTAAATTAACTTGTAGTAAAGCACCCCTGGTGAAGTTGTTTCTAACCAAGAAAATCAGGATAACAAATTAATATTTTATTCATTAACATTTCACTTTATCACTCGCTAACAAAAATGCACTTCGGGGAAGTTTCTTTATTGCTTCAAAATAACTTAATGAAAATGCTGTTATTCCTATTCTGCAACAGAACCTAGGGGTTGTTTCCCTTCCTGTCACAGATGTGGTTATGCAAAGAGGCATTCCCTCTAATCTGCAAGCTGAGTACCTTTCAAACACAGAACTCAGTAATATTCTGCAAGCCTTATAGAAGCTTGGTTTAACAATTATCAGTGCCACAGACCACAATTGAATCTGAACTGTTGTCTACTGCTGTGCTTCCACCGATGGCTGAAAGAAATCAATAATCGCTTACAATGCAAAAGGTGTCTACTAGCCCAAGGCTACAGATTTCACACTACCAGCCCTTATTTCCCTTGAATTTATAAAATTGCTTTACAATTACCTCTCTCATCAGAAGAAATACTTTCTACTTTAATTTATATGGAAATATTTTGACCCTTTGTAAGTGCCCTATGTTAACAAGTAATTAAATGATGCAAGAGCTGTTTCCGAGTCCTATGAAAAAAGGAGTTAATGGGCTTTTAGGAGACCTTTCAAATATTGTAGGTGAATGAGATCCTTCAGTACTCACCTTTTAATGTGCAGTTTATTCTACAATAGAGAGGGAAGCAAAAACAGTCATTCAGAAACAGGGTGCTCCAAATAGAAAAGGAAGAACCTCAGGGATAGAGGTGGCTCTAATGGTCTTACAATAGGAATGAAAAGTAACAAAATAACAGTGGATAAATGGAAATGAAGATTGGAGAATGGGATTAGCTTAGCCTATTGTCACTGTCAATGTCAAGCCATCAGAGGAATAAGGGAAATATGGTTTTAGATCATGTTAATTGCTAAGTACAATTGAGCACTAAAAAACTGTATTTTGTGAGTACCTCACTTGTGTAAGGAAATGTGAGGTTCTTATTATCTTAGAATTTATCAAAGTGCTATCCTTCCCTTCTTGCCTCAGGTCAGGTGTTTACAATATGAAAAGGAATTAGATTTGCATACCCATTGTTTTCTAATGGTCCTTTGGCATGCTAATATTACCTCCTCACTCCCAAGGAATACATTTTGGGAAGGAAAATCTTAATTAGCTGCTACAAAATAATGTATTTTGTGAGTGCCCAAAAGGTAATAGAAATCTTCATCAAAAAGAATACATGTTGTAAGCAATGACTAGTAAATGGGCCAACTTTAATATTCTTAGGGATGTTTCCATGGAAAATATTATCTCAAGGTTGATATTGTGTGTAGAATCATAAAAAAGAAAGGAATTTTTTTTTTTTCAAGGATTTATCATTTACCTCAGCTGGGTGCAAATGATTACATAGAATTCCAAGTGATATAGGCTACATAAGGTTGATTGATAGAGTAGAATGCAAGAAAAAATGTTTCAAGGCGGACTTTGAGTGAAGAAATGTGCAAGAATATGGCAGGGAGAAATTCAAAAGGGATGCTTCTGGACATAAACATTTTAAAGCTGGGTGGGAACAGGTATAACGACTAGTGTAAAATTAGACATAAGATTAGCACAAGTGAAATACATGAATGAAATAGAACCTTATGTCACAATAATTATAATTAAATGTAAAAGTGGAATTTAACTAAAATATCTATAACGTAGAAGGGAAAGGGTCTTTTGCAAAAGCGTTAAAGAAGCCCTGTTTAATGGTGCACGAAGTCAGCTAGCACTTGAAAGCAGCACACTGGCAATTTTAGTAGCAGTGTCAGGTCACTTATTTCTGCTGAGCATCTCTGTTTTGTTGTTGTTTCAAGCATCTCTTTTCCTTTCCATTGCCTGAACAGTTGACAGTATTGGGATTTCTTTATTCTTGAACCGAATGGTAAACTATCACACGGAAAAAGTGATGAAAAAGCCATTTTTAAAAAAGCATCATCATAGGTCATGCTTTCTGCTTTTGCTTTGAGATACCTAAGACAGAGCAATCATATTAAAAATAAAGAAAAAACATTTCACCGAGAACAGCAGAAAACACTGGCCAAACAAACCCAACTCCTACACATATCACATACCCCTGAGTATCCTGTGCAGCTGTGCTCATTATACTTAGAAAACGAAGAGTCAATCATACAAGCAAGAAAAAGAAAAACTCAGCCCTTAACCTCAGACCTCCCAAGTCTCCAGCACCATCCACATAAACAGTGCAGATTTTCCCGGTGAGGAGACATGGAGGGGATGCACCAGCTCACTCTGTGGGAGGGCGCTAGTTTGGATCTTTGAAGAAGAGGTGTCTGTGGAAAACATCCCCTGGCTGAAGAGCCATGGCCTCTCTCACACCATGACTTTCTCTCACTCAGCTGCTCACGCTATCTAGGACCAGCTGAGTCTACCAAGGAGCAGAAAAGACATGTGTGACGAATAGCCTGGATTATGGAAAGGGTGAGCGAATAGGCAACTAAACATATCTGTAACACCAGTCCCAATGAAATCAGGGATCCTATGAGGTGACTTAATGCACAGACCTGAAGCTTGCGACATTTTCATAAGCTTTGGGTCAGAGCATTTCCCAAGTGGGAAAAGACCTTGGTTGGTAAATAATGTATTTCAACAAACCAGCACTTCTCATCAAAGCATTAAATGACAGATGTTTCACTATGCTGTGTCAAGAAATTGAAAAGAAGCTGTAGAAAAAGATGAAGACTACTGCTGTTTCATATTTTAAAAAACAAGATAAAAATCAGCTGCAGTGACCTTACGCCAGGAAAAGATAATTCATGATTTATTTGTACATGACTGGAAGATAAAATATCATTAAAAAAAAAAAAAAAAAAAGCTGTGCAAGCCTAATTCTTAAATATAATATAGATGGCAACAATAACTCAACTCTTCTCTCTAGCAGTGGGATAATCAGATGTATAAGTGACAAATTGCAAAGCATGAACAAGAACACATGTTCGATCTTAAGGGCATAACTTGTCCTTGATATAGAAGTGGAAAGTGACATTTACTCATGCTTCAAAATGATAATGGAAGCGATAATGTGCAGAATCACTGCTACAGATGGCAAAAGTTCAGAAAACCAAGCAAGCAAATGTTCTTCACGATAATAGGCATAGTTGTTTCCACAAAGTCTTACTATTTTATGATAAGTGCCCTGAACATTTTCAAAACTGTAAATATATAATTTTCAGGGACCAAACAAAAATGTTCAGTCTTAAAAATGAAACATAAATTCTACTCTACAGTAGATTCAGACTTTACCTAAATTCAGACAAACTGAATGGTGCATGTTTTTGTTTTGCTCTTAAGTTTTCACTCTATTTTGGCTTTAGAAGAAATATGTTGCTCGAAGGTCAGTAAACAATAGGCCTTTTCTTCCCTTGACACCGACCTATAAATATTAGCTTCATTCCCGGTCCAGTGACAAGATATACATTCAGCATAACATTCTTATAACAACACTGTGATTTGCTCACATAGGTATAAATTATAGACAGTAGCTTCAGACTTAAATTATTCTTGTGAGAACATGTCAAACAACAAAATAATGTTTGTGTTGTGCAATTGTCTCTTAGAATAAGCTCTTTTAAACATAATTAAAAGGAGTATATATACAATGACTATATATCTTTTTTTACACAAGGTCTCTAAAGATTATTCCAGAACAGATTCCTATTTACTTTGGAAAAAAATTCTTCAGTGAAAATCATCTCATAAAGCACTTTCATAAAGCAAATATTTCCAATTATTGCAAATTTGCCATTCAGCTAACATGCTGATATCATTCCTGTTATTTCAAGAGCTAGAACCTTTCTGTTTCTTTCACTATTACATAGAGAAATGAGAAATAAAATTGTATTTAAATTTAAAAAAAAAAAAAAAAAAAAAATCTATCAGAGACCCAGACCCTTTCCAGCCTTGCATATTCTGCCAAGCTTATAGAAAAATCTCACTGAATTAATTCTGATGGGACAATTAATTTCTCCAGCCTATTTCCATTTACAGAAGCCATACGTAAGAAGGTTTTAAAAGGCAAAGTCAATCCATGTATTACAGGGCTGCCATGTTGGACCCAACACTATCAAGAGGAATCACTTCTAAACTAAATATTTTTTGAATTTTGAGAAGAAAAGCTGCAACACAGCTTTATCTGGACTTGAAGAATGAACTAGTCTTCTGCTGAGCCTGCACACAAGAGGAAGAGCTAACAGAGATAGCTTTTGTACCCCATATCACACCAACTGTGTGGCCCATTTATGTACAGGGAAGTTAAATTTGCTTCACGTACACATGCATATCACCTTTCAAAGGCCCATCAAGATTTTTTCTTCAATTAACAAAGCACATCCCCATCCCAGTCTATACATCCTTTAACACAACAGAATACATTTCAAAGACAAATTGAAATAATGAAATAGCTAATTTTAAATGTCTCCTCTGCACTGAATGTTGGAAAGAAACATGGAAAACGTTACAGGGAATACAAGATATATCTCATAATTTCCCTTCTACATATACAACATAGTCCCTAAAGACAATCATTTTCTGATGACCCCGTGAGACTTGGGCTGGCCCTTTCTTTCCACTTCAGGAGCTTTTTGCAGTTTTTCTTCATTTTAAGAATCCCACAGCTCTTTTTCTGCAGAGCACAGCCATCTGCCCTGTCCCTTCTGAGCCTGTGTTTGCTCAGAGATATTCTGTTATAGCAGCCTTTTTGCTGGAAAGGTGACTTGTCCCTCACAACAGAACTCTGCTGAGCAACGGGGATTCATCCTCAGTGCTACCTACTCAGCCTCTTCACCAGAGCAGGCATCTACTGACACCATCATCCTCATTTGAGAGCAGGAGTCCAGGGGTGTTTCCACCAACAACTTTTGCAGGTCAGCCCTGACAAACATTACCATGCCTGAAGATGGACCCCACAATGGTTAAGCCTCTTCTATGTTTCACAGCCAAGGGGACATCGTTCTACTGCATCGCAACTCAGAAACCTAACAAAAGCCTTGTCAGTAAAAACAGAAAGCAACCAGAATTTGTTCAAATGTGAACTATGCTTTATGTAAACCACACAACATATGCAGTTCTCCATAACCTCGTGCATCTGACAGCTTACAAATGCTGAATCCCCATGATATTCTCTGCTCTAGCCACTTCATCAGAAAGGCTGTGCTTTTAACAAAACTAACTTGGAGTGATACTCAGAGGAGAGGCATCCCGCTGCATTTGCCTAAGAACAAAGTTTAAAATGAACCTGTGATCAAGAAAGTTTCATCTATGCCATAAGCTCAGCACAAACCTTTCACAGGAAAAGCCTTCCAGTACATATTTATCGATTGCTGCGGCAAGGCCTTTCTTCTTGTTACTAGATGTCAATTTCATAAACCAAGAATGTATCGATTGCCCAGACTTACAACATTTTCAGATGGTCTACAATGCCGTAGGCCCTACAAAGCATTACCAACATGTTGGAACAACTCCAGCAAAAAGAATGTGTGAATATAGATAGACATGTACAAGTTTATTTATGTACTTGCATAAGAAATTGAACATAGACATAGAATTTTAGATTTGCTACTTTCAGTGAGAGTGCATTCCTTAGAAAGTAAAACAAAAAAGAAACAAAAACCCCACCAATCCCCTTTATTTTATTACACCACTTTCATCTTTGTAAATATTCATAAATCCTAAAGGATAGCTGGCTTTTTTAATCATTTCTTTCAAACTCAGTAAAACTCCTAACTGTATTTACAAATCCCTGTACTTTAGGTAATACAGAAACGAATGCACAAAATGTGAAACCACTGCAATATAGGAAAACAGTTGTAAAATAGTAATTATTGTCATTAAGTTGTATAATAATTTTCTACTTCAGCACATAGAAAATAAAGTAGAGAAGAAATAGAGCACAGCTGAGAAAGAGTCAAATTAAAGCTATGTTTTTTTCCAGTTTCATAAAGATAACATTTTTAATACAGCAGAAAGCATTATTTTGTTGAAATGCTTTAAAGCTTTTGACAGGTTTAAAATTCATGAAGCAGAACAAAATCTCAGTGCGAGATGGAGAACTGTGACAAACTATTTTTATTGTGCATCAGTCTCCTACCGCTAAGAACAGTAATGAAAACACAAGCCTTACGCGAACGCAGGAACACATACCCTGGAAGCCTCAGTATGCAAACTAATCTTTTCCTTATCAATCCATTACAACATTTTAAAGTAACCAAATAAAAAAAGCCTTCAAAAACAATATTCTGTTTGCACTGACGCATTGTAAAAAAATTTTTTTCAACAGTTTCTCCACTTTCATAATCACTTTCTCTCTGTGCTACCCTTCATACAAAGAAGTACTTGAAGTGCACACCAAGACATGTGGAAGTCAATCAACATCTTTGTCCTTACATAAAGTAACCCTAGCTGACACCCCAGATGATTTTCTTTCTTCTTTAAGTCTTCTTTACATCACCCCTGTCTCCTCAGTTCTCCCCTGTACTGGTTAAAGCAGATTTCAGTATCACTCCGAACACTTAGCCCATGCCCAGGTTTAGGCACACACAGAGTCTGTCTGAAATCAGAACATATTCAGAATTCTCTGTTATACGGTCCACAATATTTTAAAAATAAAACAAAACATCCTTCCTTCCTCCAATAAAGGCCAGATGAGCAAAGCCCCCCAAGGGCAGCAGCAGTCTATCTCTGGCTGAGTGCTGGCCATCGTTCCTTGTGCAGCCACAGCCTCGTTAAAATTCACATTTCACTCCTATTATTCTAATTTTGATATTGTCATTTTGCATATGCCTATACAGCATGTCAGAATACACGTCTGATTTAATCTGATTGCAAGCTCACAGATACTGTCATCCTATGACTGCCTCAATGATGTAACTAAAGGTTAAAAAAAATACTACTACATGTATTTTTTGCCAGTCTTTTTCCAAAAATAGCACTGACTGTCTCATAACGGAAATCTGTAGCGTGGTAAATTGACCCCAAACCAACCCTCTGTATCTGAAACACAGAGGTAGATTACAGTTAATTTTTTTATTTGCCTATATAAACCTAAAAAAATAGCTTAGGGGCAATCCCTGCTTCCAGAAATGAGTCTCACAGATGATCATTAGAAAAAAACCAGGAAAATCTGTAGCATAAATCTATTCTCCATTGATACCAAAGTAGAGAACAAAGTCTCTAACAGCCTCCACAGTTTCCTAAAGCCTCCTTTGCAACAAAGCTCGCCTTATTCAAAACAAACACCACAAGAGACTTACTGCTCAAGAGAAGATTGACTCTTAGATAAGGAAACAACAGGTAGCAGGTACCCTTGTGTCATTTGGCACAACAGAATTTCTGTTGAAGCATGGTATCTTAATTCTTCTCAAATCACAGTAAATAATATTCAGCATCTCAAATAAACAAAACTGTTTCATAAAGATGAGAAGAAGTTTTTTTGTTATAAGCGATGCACTGACTTGATTAAAGCTTAAAATGTAGAAACCACATACAAATCTCCCTTTTAATACAACAACAACAACAACAAAGTCAGGTAAAACTAAAACTTAAAAAAAAAAAGTCTTTTTTTTTTCATTTTAGATTTTGTATTGCAACATAAAACAGCTTTTAAAAACAAGTCACTTAGAGAAAAAGGTCAAATATTTTATTTTGACCTTATTCAATGTGATTTTCTACTTTTTTAAGAAAACCTTTCTCGAAAAAACACACTTACTAAACAGCATCAATTTCAATGAAAAAATGTCTTCCAGTTGGGAGAGTGGAGGGGAAAGAATCACGTGGAAAAAAGATTACTTAATGGTAAATCCCTCTGCCTTATTTTATTATATTTGCTCATTAACATATCACCTGTGGTAATACCTTTCTTAGCTTTTATTCTAAGTTGAGCTCCCTATTGTTTGCATTACTCCAGTAAGCAACCAATAGTGTAAATGGCATTGATATAGAAAAACATCATCACCTGGTAAAGCATGCAACTATGCATGTGTGTGCTGACTTAAGTTCACAAAACAGGTCATTTTTGTTAAGGAGACTGACATTAGATACTCAAGATAGAAATTCTCAGATCTACAGTAAAGTGTAAAATAAAATCTTACAGACACTTTTCCCTTTTCAATCTTTACCAATTCATCCTTTCCTCCAGACGAGAATTTATCTTTTATATATTTTTTATGAAGTTATTGGAGTTCAGCTAATGCAGTTTTTCATCACAGTCTCTATATATTTAATCTACTATAATAAAGTCTCAAACCCTTACAAATTTTGATTATTTACCACTATACTGAGCTATTCTACCTCTAGCAGAAAAAAACACTCATCTAACCAAACCACCCACCTCCCTCCCACAAAATTTCTCATGAAATGTAATTAAGTACCATCCGATACCGAGGGTGAATCACCACTGAAGACAGAACTGTGGGATTAAGTCTGGTCTCTTTTCTAGATAACATGTATTTATGAAACTGCCAATTAACTGTTTTAACAGGATTACTAATGACTGTTTATCTATATGCAACTGAAGCTTCAACATCAGTTGTCAAATTCAAAAGATATCGTTCTGCCCTTTGTTAATTTATCCGATGAAGAAAAGCACTCTGGCAGATAAAATAGTTCAAAATCCAAGGTTTCATTTCATCTGAAACTCTGTAGGATGAGAAATGGAAACTGGGATGGTGTTGTACCATTAATAAAACTTATTTTAATTGTTAAGATTGCATACTGAATAACCTGTCCTTGGCCAGTGCATGCAGTGGTTTATTTAAAACTGAGACTTCATTGCCTAAAAAATATCAAATCAAAATGAAATCTAAAAAAATTATCCACATCCTGGATATATTGCTGAAGAACAAGACTACAGAAATTTGTGAGGTTTGGTTTTCCACGTTTTAAGTTTAAAACCTGGTGAAATTTTGAATTAAGGCATGATATTGCTGATGCAATGGGTCTAATTCATTGGTTCTGAACTCAGATACATTCTCTGTGAAAAGACTTACTGCTCACACATTGTTAAGAAATGATTAACAAATACATGAATTTTCAAAAAACTCCACTGTCAGCTTTTGTATAGATTCTATCTGTATTTATTTGACCACCACTATTTGATTTATAATAACTAGGAGTGATGTGTACGTTTTCCTTTCCTCATGGAATTCCTGAAACATGAAGGTATATAAACAGTTATATACTTGAGATCTTTCTAAATTAGTGCTGACACACTAAGGTAATAAAAAGGGACTCTGAAAGACATGCAATGATGATATTGCACCTCTAGTGTCTCTCAGCAAATTACATGTCTACAATTTTGATACTGCAGTTTTAGAATAGTATTATTCTAGCCGTGTGAAGTCCCTCTTGCTTGCTTTAATGAATCAAAGGTCTTAGGGAGTACTGCAAGCAGCTTATTAAATTAAACTGTTTTCTCAAAGAAATGCCTCAAGGCAAAAATATGTGATTGATTACAAAATAAACAGGTTTTAAATCACAGTGTTTGTTTCTGTTGTAAGCCATGAAGCAGGGGGAGGACACTGCTGATTCAAGCATCAGGACAGGAGAAAAAAGCTTTTCCAGGACCAGTAATAATGCAAAATATTCCTTCTAGCCGTATAATCGCATATTCAAAATAGAAGTTCTTTCAGCATACTTTAATCAAGTTATCAAGAATAACTGTAGTGCATGAGGTGGTCTGAAGAACTCCAGCAGTCACTGAATAACCATATGGTTACTTAACTGCCATCATAGTGTCATAGGCCCCTGGTGCTTTGACCACATAGGCTGCAAAACGTATTATCTTCTTAGTAGAGAGAATGGGGTTGTACTAAAATTTTCACAACACTTCAAGTAGAAAACAAGACAGACAAACGCTGGATGACTGAGAAGCACCTAAATTATCATTTCATTACTACAAGCCATCCTGCTACTCTGGCTGCTGACATCGTCCAAATTCTTAAAAATAACCCAGAGCCATTTTCCTATAGCAATACTATTTTCAAAGGCAGACTTATAGAATCAGTCGCCCGAATCAGCTTTCTTATCCATTTTAATTTTGTCTTTGTTTTTGGCAAATTATTGAAATCTCAAACTGACATTTTAGTTCCGATGTTAGGTCTTCGCTGGTCTATAGCTGATGTTTAAATGATTGAAGTTTGCAGAAGCAAAATAACCATGGAAGGACAAATTACTAATCAACATATGGCCAGGAGATCCAAATTCCAAAAACATTTTCCCATTCCTTTCTTAAGGCCGCATAGGAAGGGCAGTGATTTTTGAGAAGTGATGGACCTACAGAACTACATTTAAATGGAATTTATGGTATGGTAGGGAAATGCATATGCTGAAGTAGCCTGAAGAGGGACATATTGGTACCACCTGTCCCTAAATCTCCACAAAAAAACCCATGTAAAGTTGGTGGAAAGGATCAGCAAAAAGAATTATCAGCAAAAGGCAGGATGATCAGCTAGTTGTAACAAGGATATTCCTGTTCCAGCATGATCTTGCTAGGACAAAGACCAACACATTTTAATCATAGATTTGTTGCAAGAAGCTTTCAATCAAACCACCAGACATGTACCTAACGTATAAACTAGATATCAGGCTGAGCAGCATCTGAGGAGACTATATCCTTTGGGAATTTGCCACAATGCATAAAATCTCCCTAGGATGTGAAGATCAAATTGCATGTTTAATGGTAACTGCCTTGCAAACCTGGTTAAAATCAGATCATCAAAGAGAATGTTTCTTCCTGACTACATAAAGGAGGAGAAGCACGTGCCTGCACCCTCTACAGTCAGACTGGAAAAAACCACACTATCTTCATGTTGATATACATGATCTATATGCAGAGCATCTGTACTTTACGTAAGTTGCTTTCTCATTCTCTACTATGCTAACATTCCCAAAGAGGTGGTCATAAAATAGGTAATTTCATGAACTCATAATTTCTGGGGTTTATTCTAAAATTATGAAGTCATCATAACACTCAGAAAACCCACTTAGATGATACAGCTACAAATGGTCCTTGATAGTTAAATCTATAGTAGCAGCTTTCTGCAGCACTAAACTGAGACTATGCCATGTGATTTGTCTGATGTGGCTGTTAAACGAGGCATGGAAGGGAACAAAAGTAGAAAAGTGCTAGTCAGTATTTTTTTCCACTTTTCTATCAAAAAAGCTTTTTCCACATGGAATGGGGGGGTGGGGGTGGGGGGGGTGGGAATACTAATGACATTTTTTTATTTGAAAGCATCAAAATTAATAATTCCAATTTTTTCTTTGAAAAATACTTGACTTCAACTGCATATTCAAGTAATGGTCATATAATTTAAAAAAAAATCTCATGATGATATTTTCACATACAGTACATAACTTTCTGAACTGACTATTGTTTTCCTCACGTGTAACTTCATAAAATGGAAATGAAAGACATTTTATAGCCAGAGAAGCAAAAGCATGCATAGCGGTACCTATGCATTGACATAGGTGTAGATGCACATCAAAATATGGCACTGTCTTACAGAATGACCCATATGCTACAAACCATCCTCTCTGTCCTGGAAAGCAGATGGCCATTTATAGTTCCACTTGGTTTCTTCTGAATTTTGAATGGAAAAAATAAAAGTGGGAAGGATTTCTTCTTTTCCTTAACAGGTAGAAAAAGCCGAAACCTTTCCCCATACTTATTAATATATTTATGACGCATGGGACAGACAGCACTATGAAAGCAATTAGCCAGTAAGGTTTCCCACAGTGGATAAGTCTCTCTTTTTTCTTCAAAGATGTGAAAGTCTATCTCTTAAAGAGACGCCTATCAGCTCCTTGTGCAGCTGTCAACCCCCACTGCTGATCCTTGTTCAGGCTTTCTTACCTGTTGGACCAGAATCTCACAAAGAGGTAGAAGGAGAGGAACTTTCCCTTTAGGTCCAGCTCTATTATAAACTGACGGCAATGGTGGTTTACAATGTAATATAATGAAAGAAATTTTTTTTTTTTATTATTTCAGTTAAACTTGGAAAATAATTATCTTATAGTTCATTACTCTGTTTTTATTTAAAATGTCATTCATCATTCATAAACACTCTAAGAAAAAAGTATTGTCCAACCTAACAGTGAACATCGGTAGAAAACAAAAATCCAAATGGTGATAATGAATATTACAAATCCAAAAGCTCTCTTTTTAAGCGTTGGGAATTGTCGATTTCAGATGTTGATACTCCAAAGTAAGTATTTTGCTGAACCAGCCTAACTGTGCAGAACTACTACATCTGCATGTATTATGTAAATTAGATTTTGAAACACTTCTGGTTTTTTTTTTTTCCTGCACTGAAAATTGGTATTTTACAGGCATTATGTAAACGAGATGTGGTAGAAATAGTCAATTTTTTTCTTCCAGAGAAATTTATAAAACTTTGAAAAACTCAATGAACCCCTGAGTATGTATGTTTCAGCAAATTACAGCAAGAAAATATTTAAGATACTATTTTTCTTCTTTCCATGTTAGAGAAGAAGTACTGTCATGGTTAATAAACATTCACATTCACAATCATTTTTGTCAAGGCCAAAGGCTGAATCCAGTGTTACAGAGAGCAATTGTGCTTATAAGGTAATTTCTTCTTGAATTAATAGTAATAAAGTTCTCTTAAATGGATGCATGCTTTTATAATCCAAACATTGGTTTATGGACTTGCAGTGCTCCAACTGAAGTCACAACCATTTTAGCTTCTCTGTAATTGCTACCCACGCTAACAGGATTAAAGCAAATGGGAAATGCTCACTTCTAACAGTAAATTAAAGATCTGTTGATATATTGAATTATTGATATGTGTGACTCCATGTGCATAAGTATGATATTAACAACTGAAATGGTTGCTTTTGCAATCCTCGTGAGTTCAGAGAATATCTTAAAAAACTACCCTCTGGAATTTCCTATATCCCTCCAATAACTATTGAGAGACAGCCTGGACAAGCAGCACATATAAAAATTTGATTGGCTAAAGGTAGGTACAATAAATCCACGTCTTGGAGAGCATGGTCTGTAGACACCTCTCAAATTCAAACAGAAGCTTTTTTAACAACTACCATGTTCATAACTAAAATAAGCACGATAGATAAGTTCACTAGTCAACAGATAAACTGTGAAGAACAGAGGAAGCTTTCGGGGGGGGAATTAAATAAATCTAAATTTCAGTGTCTTGTCTGATTTACTACAGTTTTTGTCTGCCTATGTCTGTCACGACTTGTCAAACAGATCTGTTAGGCTTCTGTGTTTTAGAGCACAGCTTTATAACACATCTAGTAATTAGAGAATTAGCAATGTATAACATGCATTTTGTTCCTTTTCACAGACTTTTCTTCAAAGAAAAAGAAACTTATTCATAAAAAGGTCAAAAGAAATTTTAAGCTAGAATGATTCAAACCCCCGTAGCAGACATTTCTATTTGCAAAAGGTGGATTTGTAAGGACAAACAATTTAGAAAGTGAAGTAATCTTAATTTCCACAAGTTTTCCCACCAGAACGAAAGATACTTCCTTAAAAGATTCTTAATCAAACACGGACTATTGGGCTTAACACAGGAGTGACTGGATGCAAGTCAAAGGCTTGTTTTATACATTTAAACCAAAGTAGTCTAATAGCACTAGTTTATTCAGTTGTAATTATAGTTTCAGAGAGTGCCCTCATGGAACAAGTTGCAGAATACTTTTCCTTAATTGAATTACCTTACTCCGTGTATTCACAGAAACCACATCATCACCCACTTCTACTAAATTTCAAAGAGAAGAGATGTATACAGATGCACTATGTAATTTTTAACTGCTTTTAGCGTCTCATTTTCATTATTTTTTAAGTACCTTGGACAAATGTCTACAGACATCCCTATTTAAAACACTGGAGTTAAAGGAGGAATTACTGGATTAATTGTCTGGCTTATTAAGCAACTACTAGAGGAACAAGTTCTTCCTTTCTGGCCTTAATGTATGGACATGGGTCAATCAAAGGAGCTTATGCTGTTAAAGGTATAACCCTTCTGACAGGACAACCTCTCTCACAGTACTGCCAACTACAAGAAGACTGCATGGAATTTTACTTTTATGTATAATGGATTGTTTAATACGTAATCCCTTGAGAAAAAAAAAAAAAAAAGACCATTAAGATAGGTCATAAAATAACATTCCTTCCCTTAGAAATTCTGACATTTTGAAATTTGGTATGACTCCAAGCTGAGGAAAAGTTCCGAACTTCTGAACAGGAATGAAAAAGACCATTTAGGAATACAAAAATAATTTAACTGAAATATTTCATGTTCTATAATATCAAAAGAGAAATGAAATACTGTCTTCATTCAAGAATAAAGCAATGAAGTTGAAATTAGCAGCACCAGTGGAGGTCTAACTGCTTTGAATTTTCGCTGCTAAAAATCTGTCAGAATCAGCGCATCATCAGTGTTTAGATTTCAGAGGAAGGCACAGTTCCACTGGGAAACCATTTTCATGTAGGCTTTCGCAGCCTTTCCTATAAGCCATACCACCTGTGGCAATGTTAAACAAAGCATTACATTTGGGAAATCAAATCTCTCCAGCTCAGAATCCATTCTAAAAACAATTAAAATAAAACAAAAAGGCTTGTAAAATAACCTGTTTCAGTGTCAACTATTATCACTGGAGGTAACGAGTCAAAAGACGATCCTTGGTATTGCTGATCTTAACCTCTTATACTGTAAAAGAGAATTTCGATTTAGTATTCAATAACGGTTATTGCTACTCTGTTTCAAATCCGGCTTTGTTGAAACCCATCTGTTCTTTATTAAGTTATCAAAGAGCTTACTGTTTTATCTGAGTCTTAACTTGTCTCAAAGGAAAATATTATAAGGTCTTCTGACAGCTTTTAATTTAATTATTGAGAAGACAGTGCTGCTATATTCTCCTATTTAAAAACATGGTAATAATTTAACAGAAAAAGCAGCAAGCACATTAATTCTCGGTGTGACTTAGGAACATAAGAACAGCTATCGTACATGCCACGAAAGGTCCATCCAGCCCCATGTTCTGTTTCCAGCACCAGATTGGTTTTGGGAAACCCCACCGATGGCTAGAGAAAGGTAAGGGCAGGAAGAGCCACAGACGACACCTCTCTTTAGAGCTCTTCCTGCCTCAAAGCTGGTTTAGTTCTGGGGCTGCCTTGGTGGAATATGATTTCTACCTGCTAAGTAACTTCCTAGAAATTTTTCTTCTATAAGTTCGCCCAGTGTGAAGTTTAATCAGATAAAGAAATCCCAGAAAATATTTTCACAGTGTTTGCTCATTTCCCAAATTAAAACTTTTTTTTCAAACTTAACTGCACATGTAAACCTGTACACATTAGGTGTAGCAATCTTAACTGTATAACCGCAGCTATACCATGGGCCTAGGGATTTGGATCAATGTGTAAACCACAGAGTTTGTCTAACAAAAAACAACCCTACAACTCCTGCTAGAAATGATAATACCATATACTATTCCAGCCAAATTCTTTTGACAAGTTAAATGCACTCAATTCTCGCAAACTTCATGATTCCAAGAAGCTGCCTGTCATCACAAATGGGGCTCATTTAACCAAATAAGTCAGATGTATTTGGGACCTAACACAAAGCCAATTGAAATCAATGGCGTTTGAGCCATCAACTTCAGTTTAGTTTGGCTTAAATCCTTAGGCTCTGTTCCAGCTGTCCATTCATTTCCAAAAGTGAATTTAAGCATGTGCTTTAGTGATTTAGCTTTCCTGAAGAGGGATGTATTTAAGTATGTGCTTAAATGATGTGTTGAATTGGGATTTTAAAAGCTGAATGGGAGTCCAGGTTTAATTTTCAGTGAATTTCCTAATATGCTATAATAAGTTCTAAGGGAAGCATATTTGCACATGTAATTTTAGGCAAGTGATAAAACAATGAGCGAGGATAATGATTCTCTTATGATACACTGAATAATTTGACACATGCTTTTCTCTTTTTAGAAGTTAATTTTTTGAGAACAACAATGTAAAGCTTAATGGCCAAGAACAACACACTGATAGTTACAATATAAAAACCACTTATTGTTTTTAAGCAATTAATGCAACAAGGCAAGCCATTATAATAAAATATCTTTAATTGCAATAGTGGGTGATAATCCATAGCTAATTAGCTTTAACTATATAAACCTTCTATCATTATTAACTTTAGATGGAAAGCATAAATGCTGAAGTGTTTTCATATATCTTTAAAGGACTCAGAGTCCCAAAATAGAAGCATTCGTATGATTGTCCAGGTGATCCACTTTCATCCAACCACTCCTAGCTGCAAATCCACAGATTTCAAAATAATTTCTGGGGCATAAGAAGAAAGGGCTATAGCTGATACCACACAATTTAAAGGACATACCTGCTAGCAAAGCTCCGAATTTAAAAAAAAAAATGGTCTGTGAAGTATTGTGTAGCCTTATTTGCAATACATTATTAATATTAAATAGAGGCAGATGTTTTAATTTGTGGTTTAATCGAATATGCCTAAGCCTGAGCCAGTAAACTGAGTTCTAAATGAATATTGATTCATTATTTTTGTGCTCTGACAATATCTAGCTGTTTCAGGCCTGGATCAAGACTGCAGTGTGCTATAAAACAAAGAAATGGTACCTGTTCCAAATGACTAAATGTTATACCTTCACTTCTCATTACTGTCTAAGAATGCAATCATTCAGTTTTTAGAACTAAATAAAGGATATACTCCACCCTGGAGAACTACATCTTCTGTCCTTCCTCAAGGATATGTTTTGACCTAGTCCTAGCTTACATACGGGGAAAAATGTTAAGAGTATATCATTTGTAGTTGCATATATTGACTGATACTGAGGACAACAATGCAAAACATCCTTTAAGTTACCAGTACACAACTTAGATTTTGAAATTATTTTTAACTGCTCAGTATGACTGCACCTCTTTCTGGATCAAATTCTGCTCTTGATTACCATGACGTTAATGAGTCATTTTCATTGTCTTTCAGGCATTCATCTGAAAGGTGAGCATAAGGTCGGAATTTGGCTTTATATTACCTGAAAAATAGAATCCTGTAGAAATGATCAAGAAGATCTTCAAAACTGAGGCATGTGCGGTGGAAACTAAAACTCAAGTTCTTGGAATATAGGGGTAAACATGGAGCAATTTAATATGTGTTTTTTACTATTAGTCCATCCAGAGAGAGTTCACAAAATGAAGTTAAGTCGAGAGTAAAAAAAGTGGAAAAAATCACAACAAAATTTCCAAAATATATGTACTGTCGCTGTATTTCCATTACAATAATTATATTCCCCCATTATTTCTTTTTCACATTCCATTTTAGAGCTATTGTGTTACTAATAGATTCTATGGAAATGACATGCATTGAAAGTAGAAAGATTGTTTGAGATGTTTTACTTTTTTTTCAGAGAAGCTAGTGATCACTGAGTGTCATGCGCTGTTAATCATATTCTGATTGCCCAACTCACACCCTTCTCCTGGAGAACATCTGGTTATGAAAGACTACTCTCATCGATACCAAAAGACTCACATGGACTTTAATGTTACTAGGTCTGTATTTGCTATAGCAGAAGATTTTCATTGGTGCTGAACACATGGGGCCCTCTTAATAAGAGCAGACACAGTAACATGATCTCTGTCTTTACTTCTGCTTTATCGCCTCATGCCTTTAGCTGCAAAGAGTTAAAATTAAGCATACATGCAAGTTATGTTACCTAAATCATCCACCTTTTAGGTCTCCTCTAGGTTAATGCATGTATCATGCACTCTCTTTTCTGCTAATAGAAAGCATAGGAACCTCATAAACTTGCATATTGATGTAGGTTGAGATTTGAAACATTTAAGACACCTTTGTTGAGCAATAGAGCTCCTGGCATTTTCAACCCAGCAATGGAAAAGGCCTACAGAACCCTTCAGCAGCAAGTTAACTATGGGAAGCACCAGGATGCTGATTGAGATGGTAACTGAATGGATCAAAATGCGATTTTGACTGTTCTGACACAGACATTGAATAACAGCACTCAACTGTTATGTAAAGGTCAAAATGATTTTGTAAATTGGATCTTCAGGAATCTGTTTACCCCTCAAATCAAGGAGCGTATTTTTTCCTCTCAACACCTTGATTAAGTATGTGCAAAAATGGATATTGTTATTTAGAAATGTGTTTATTCACTTCAAACGGTTCAATAAGCTCTCTGTAAATGTGTTTCAACCTATGGAGATCTGTTGGCTATTGCCTAGAATAACTTTTCAGAGTACACACAGTCCAGGCTGACCTACAAGCCTCTGCTTACTAAGTTCTCCATCTGCTCAGTTCTTGACCAAAATAAAGTGTTTCTCCATTTCAAAGAAATAACCCTTCTACGCCCATTTCCACAACCAGATCTTGCCTTCATGTATATCCCTCACAATATCTTGTCCTTTTTAATGCCACAATTTCTCCTGAGACTCACCTATGACACATGCACACACCACTTTCATATACACCATTTTTCTAACATGCAACTGGTGAATGTCTTGGCCTTTGCTGCCAATGACGCTGCTCCTTTTTCCAAGTTCTTCCTATGAAGTCCCTTCCATGATCACACTGAACACATCTCGCTCTCATCACCATTGGCATTTAAATCTTTATTAAAGGTCAACTCCAGGACTATTTTTCCTTCGCTATTTCCCCCTTCACTCTTGTGATATTCCCACACTCGCCTTACTCAGTTTGCTAAACTGTAATGTGACTCAGAGCAAGTTCAAATGAGAGACTCTACACGTCCCCATTTAAGTCTTCTTGCATGTAGACTTTTGCCATGCTGGTTATCAATCCTGCTGACCTGTACAAAAACCTGATGTTTTCCTTCTGCCCTTAGCCTGTTCACTCTGAGGTCAGGAACCATTCCTTTGGAAATACATATCTGTCACAAAGTGAAGGCCACTGAAAATAAACAGCTGCCAAAAAAGTACAGTTTTTACAGAATTGCTGAAACAGACATCTACTCCTAAAAGAAATTTTGCAGATATATTTGTAAACAACAAGTAGCTGTCTGATTCACAGTCACCTAATTGATTGATTTAGCATTAGGGATATTTTATTATCATGTAGAATCACTACTAGTTTCACCAGAGAAACAAGTATCAGCTTTTCTTTTATAGATATCAAAATCATTCAATTAAGAGTAGGCTAAGTGCGAACTAATTTACCGATCTCAAGGCCCCTCAACTTTCTGTCAGAACCTCCATGAAACCAACAGAATTATTGGTTTTCTGTTATGTTGACACATAAATGTTATGAACCAGTCACATCAAGGGTTGAGGCTTTTTTGTGTCATCACAAGAAGAAATTAAACTAGGTTATTTGTATTGAGGGATGTATTTTGAATAGGCACTTCAGACTGTCCTTGAATGTACATAAGAAATCAAGCGGTAAAGTAGATTAGAAAAACAACTGCTGAATATTCATTTTAACTTTCCATGAGAGACTTAAAAATCCATCATAGACAGTAAGAGATGATAAACTGTAAAGGAGTTCAAAAGGAGCTCATATCTTTCTTTCCTGTTTTGTAAACCAGCATAGTTGGACATCAAAGTATTTAAGTTTTGTACACCATCCATAGGACCAGTGAAGATATGGTCAAGGTGTTTTGTTCAATCAATCAGAAACATTTCTCTGTAACAGAGCTTTCAAAATTACAAGGGCTGAATCACACACTAAAAAAGAAATAATGGGTGTAACAGCTCACTTGGCCCTTCACTACCTTTCATCAGAAATAGATAAGCACCTAAGGGACTCTTAATTCCTTCCACCACATACAAAATTTTGCAGTGTGGGTGGTTTATCAATAACACCAAATGTATTTCAACAGCCCAACAGTACAAGTGCAACATCAGCATTTAATTCACAGCTTTGCTATGTAAGGAAGTTTTTAGGGCACAGCTTAATGACATAAGAAACCTCTTCTTGAACTTGGTGTTCATTCTGTAAATTTCATCTTTTATTGAAATAATGAATACATTCCTGGTGGTTTCACTCAGAGCATGGTCCTTTCTCTTTTCTCTATGTTTTTCACATGCTCAGCTTTGCTCTTGCTTTTCTGTGGTGGAGAATGACTAACTTCCAGGAATACAGCAGAGACAAAGAAACTACTCAAAAGTGAAATGAGACTTCCCTGCCATGAGGACAGTTGAAAAATATCCTATCATTTAATACAGTTTTACTACACCATGACAACAGGTGCTGACCACTCTCCTTCCAGCACCTGTAACACTGGGACTGAATATTGTCATTTAACATGTTGCCCCTTCTGGGGATTTGTCTTGCTGCAGAAAGGACTTCTAACGTGGTAGTGGTAGGTTAATGGTTGGACTCCATGATCTTGCAGGTCTCTTCCAACCAAAACGATTCTATGATTCTATGAAAATTCATTGGTCAGTGTTAGAGGGAATTATGGCTGTGCCCCACACCTCACACTGAAGAAAATACACTTTGGATAAACCTGTTTTATGCCAAGATGTTTATAAAGTTGTTTTTCCTGTCACAAGAAAGTTCTAGCCATATATGATTTCTCTAAAGCTCAGAATTAAAGCTTTTCATCAATTTCTGACAAAATTGTCTGTCTGTACAGAAATCTGTGCCAAATTTTCAGATGTAAATAAGGGATGGACGCTTAAATGTCAATTGCCATGAAGTGGAGTATAGTTGTTCCATGAGGATATATAGCCTGTAAAGGAACACATAGTGCCAAGAATTTTCTTGCAGCTTCAATGCCCATCAACAGAAATTTGGACAAGGCAATAAATCAATCTGATGGCCTCCATCAATTTAATCAGGCACCTACTTAGAAAAGCTCAGAGGTTCTGGAGTCTGTAAAATGGCATTTGTCCACCACGCTTCAGTCTGTACTCAAACATGTAGACAGTGGTACCTTAAAAGTTTGCATTAGGAACAAAATGAAAAGAAGGAAAATTAAGAAGAAACATTAGGTCAATTTTTGTACAGTGATATTAGGACAAAACAGGATGCTAAATTGAACAGCAATTGCCATAGACTGGATAATGTGAATGTCTAAAGCTACAAATACACAAAACATTTTGGGTAGGCTTGAGTTAGGATTTACTGTATTCTGATAGTTCCCCTGAGTATTCTTTTAACATGTATTGCAAAGCTTTTTTGTCAACAGTCATTCAGGGGAGCTTCACAAATGTCAAGAATGCTTAAACATCACCGATACTTGACAATACAAGGTAGAAAAAAAATCCTGGTGTGTGAAAGGAATGTAATAAGACTTTTGCCACAGTGAATATAAAAAGTGTAGGATAGATCAGATATGTTGGCATTCATTTCTGTTAATTAATTGTGACACAACAAAAGCTACTTAGTTTACGGATCTCTCACAGAAAAGTCCGCTTTCATCAAAATCCGCAATTTCTTAGGATTGAACGGATCTGAATGAAATTTTCAACAAAAACTATTTCAAGTATTTGAAACTAATTTTCTTGTCTGATGTGATGTTGATTTTGTCTTTTAGTATTTTCTTTCTTTTGAGGTATTTCCCATTTAACTAAATTACAATCTTGATATCATCTAGACAGTCTATTGTTTCCAAACAAAATATTACAGATATTTTGTTCTGCAAAATACTGATAACCTGCTAAAGTACAAGAAGAAAATAAAGTTTTGCAAAGCTGTAATATCCAGACAAACAGAATCCTGACTTCCATTTCATATTGGCATCTGTGTACATTTATAAGAAAAATAATTTGTGAAATGAACATTCTCCCCCACCATTTTATCTGAAGGTGTTGAAGCAACCTCACTAACCACTTTAAAGTCCAAGTAGTATACAATAATAAGGATGGTGATAGTACTATAGTGCATAGGAGCTTTTTCCAGGAGCGAATCTGTTCAGAGACTACACAAAAAGAGGATAAAAAGGCAGTCTGTTTTTCCAAAGTGTTTTTAATCTAAAATAAGAGACAGACTGATAAAGAGAGAAGACAGAAAGCAATAAAGTGAACAGTGATACCATATTGGTCAGGCAGTTAGAAAGGATTTGTGTGTAATGAATCACAGAAGTACAAAACTTTAAGCTCAAAGACAACTACAGTTGTGGTTTCATACACAGTTTTGGAAAGCTCTTTTCAAACAATAGGGACAGGCAGGAGGATAATACAAAAACGTTTGTCTGAAAATTAACAAAGGGACGGTAGAGTCTCTAGATGATAAGTGAGTCCAGAGACCAAAAAAAAGTGAATAAATTATGTCTTGAAAACAAAGGCAAGTAACTGAGATGTGCTATGGGAGAGCTGAAAGACAGAACAATGCTTACACGGTCAAATTCAGCAATGGGAAATAGTCTGTGCTGTGTTCTGAGCTGATGGCACAGTGGTGTCCTTTAACCCCCAGATACAGCTGGTGAACCAGTAATGGAAGTAAAGTAGCGTTATTGATCTCCTGCCGGCATGGAACCAGTATCAGCAGAATTACTAATTACCTATCTACTAGAGAAATAAAAGTCCTTACCACTACCTTTTTTCTCTGATACTGTGGCCATCCAAACTTCAAATGTACCTAAAAATAGCAAATATAGGAGCTAAGCAAATTTAATTAGGGAAAATAAGGTCCACTTTCATAATGGAAAATAAGTTTGACTAAATCTTCTTAGCTTCCAAAATCCAAATCATGATTTACTGGAATCTTAAGAATTGTAAAATTGAAGAGATGGCATCCCCCTGTATCAGACAGCAGGAAATATATAATAGTTACTACTGCAGCTATAGGCATAAAAAGGAGAAAGTCTAAGGATGCTGCTAACACATTCTGATTTGAAGTAACAGATGATCTGATCTTGCAGTGCCTTATGTCAAGAATAAAAACTGTCCATGACTAAAAGGGTGATGTGATGAGCCATGACAAGTGGAAGATTATACATGTAGTTAATTGTTTCATCATACTCTAGTAACACAGCTACAATAGCATCGCTATGTTGTCTATATTTATACTATTGGAGGATTTCCAGTATGTCGTGCAGTTTCTGCATTTGTCAGGGAGGACAGCAGAACAGAAGAGGTTGGGAACTACTGAACTGATGATGAAAATCGCTAATTGTACTTGCGTTCAGGGAATTTAGACATCTAAATGACCTTAACAGTGATTTCTGTTCAGCTCAAACAAGGTTGTCAGACACTATAGTTCTTTTTACTGTTGAACTGCCGCTTCATGTTACTCAGTGTCCATCATATAGCTGATTATGAACTTGGCAAACATAGTTCATCTGACATCTCAGAGAAAATGACATGTCCCTCAAAATAAAATTACAGCATTCATGGATGATCAGTCAAGCATATCTTTTGCTTGACTGAACATACTCTACCTGTATAGCTTTCTCACAGTAGAGCCAATTAGTTTTGAAATTATGTGTTTATAGTACCTACTGAGGTGCAGAGATTGCCAAGCTAGTGCTGCTTTGCTGGTTAAGTCTAGGCAGTACAGGGCTTTTTAGCCTAGCACAATGCAAATGCAGCTATTTTACTTCCAGGGTCGTGCTATCTTTGCCTGAGTCAGCTCAGGTTTCCTTGCACGGCACTTTCAGTTCCATGGCCCCTTTAGAGTATCGACGTCTGCAGTGCAAAGTCATAGTAAAGGACATCAGACCAAAATGAAAGACTCGGTATGGAATGAAACAGTTTTAATGGGTTTTGGTGGGTGAGAAAATGATAATTTCAATACATTTCTACCTTTCTGGGACTTTGACCTTCCCAAAGTCTCAGTAGTCCTGCTTGCCAAAGTAACTACAAGAGCCTCTGTCCTGAAGTCTCATACACGAGCTAGGAAGCAGCGGGGCTTCCAATCCCTTCAGCAGGTGGCTGTGAGAGTACAGCCCAAAAGTGATGGCACCCCAGCTGAGAATCTGGAAACCTAATCCAGCCTGGGCCTTTTTTAAAGCCTGAGTTGACAGCCAAATTCTGCAGTGCAGTTCTAATAAAAATTGTTTTCATTAACTCTTTTTTTCAGAGCAGCTCTCTGCACCAGATTTGAAGCTGACCTTTCATTTCCTGGGTCCCTTATAATCATCGCTGATTGATGAGAATTTTAAAGCTGTTATCCATTGAGCTGAGTGCAATCATGTCAACCAATCCAGCTTCAACCAGAGCTCCTCTCCACAAGTTCAGATGGGAAGAAACTCTGCCATACCTGAAAAGGTTACCCTGTAAATTGGAAAAAAACCCCAAAAAACCAAAAAAGCCCCACCAGAACAGAGAATGCATCAAAAGAAACAGTATTTCTCATAAATAATGCAGGATTGTCTTTACCTATCCAACTCTAAAAGTATTTTTGGTCCTCCTGGCCTCTTTTAAGAAATGCTCTTGAACAAACAAAGGAAAAAAGGAAAATGGAGAAAGTTGGTGAGGAAACTCCCATCGTCTGCATAGACTAAGAGCTTTCCCCAACTCCTCTGTGTTACTGAGACCTTGTTCTCTCCTTTTCTAATAGAATAAAAGAGGAAATCTTTTGATAAAAAGGAAAACAGACTAACAGCAAAAAAAAAAAACCCCAGAGCCCAAGTTCTGTTAAAAACTGTGGTTCCTCTCTGAAAAAAATCAAACCATACTGGTTAAATTTTAACTGTCAGAGATGAAAAGTTCAACCCCCCGGATATTTTGAATTATATCAATATGCCATTATAGCATCATCAACTTCTACCTACCTTAGGCTTTAGTAACATCTGAAAGACTCCCTGAGTTTTGTGAAGTTTTAGACGTCTATCAGCATAAGCTTCATTCTTTCAACATGAGATGGGTAAGTTAATAATTCTCAAAGTAAGTATCACAAAAGATTTTCATACAGAATGACTGGAAAGAGAAGAGAAGAGAAGAAAAGAAAAGGAAGAAGTAAGGAAAAAGAAGAAAAATATATTAAGCAAGAAAAGGAAAGTAGGATAATTTTTCATAGTCTATGAATGAACAAAATCTAACAGTCTATTTTGCAGAACTGCCAGAAGAAATAACTATTGTAATCTAATTTGTCTTAAGGCTTGGAAGAACTAAAAAATACATATTTAGCATGTTACAGCAGGACTACTTTCTGTTAGTTAGCACGTTGGTCATAAATAATACAAAGGCATTTTTCCAGGGCTTCAATTTGCACAAAACCTTGCAGGATCAGTCTTTTACATACCACAATTACTAGAAAATTTGAGGTTTTTGAAGAAAACTTTGACTAGACAAAAATGTAATTCTCCTTGGGAATGTACTATCAAGTCTGGACAATGACTCAAGCAAAGGAAAATTTTGAACTGTGCCATTCTTAGATGGGTAAAATTACTTCAATGTTAGTTATTTTGAAATGCTGGTCTCTCCCACTCCAACTCTGCATGGAAGGGTTTGGCTTTTCATAGAATCACAGAACAGAACCATAGAATCGATTAGGTTGGAAAAGACCTTTAAGATCATCAAGTCCAACTGTTAACCTATCATTACCAAGTCCACCACTAAACCGTGTCCCTAAGTGCCACATCTACACGTCTTTTAAATACTTCCAGGGATGGTGACTCCACCACTCCCCTGGGCAGCCAGTTCCAATGCTTGACAACCCTTTTGGTGAAGAAATGTTTCCTAATATCCAATCGAAACCTCCCCTGGCACAACTTGAGGCCATTTCCTTTTGTCATAGAATCATAGAATCATAGAATTGTTCTGGTTGGAAGAGACCTCCAAGATCATCGAGTCCAACCATTAACCTATCACTACCAAGTCCCCCACTAAATCATATCCCTTAGGGCCTCATCTAAACGCCTTTTGAATACCCCCAGAGATGGGGACTCCACCACCTCCCTGGGCAGCCTGTTCCAATGCCTGACAACCCTTTCGGTAAAGAAATTTTTACGAACGTCCAATCTAAACCTCCCCTGGCGCAACTTATAGAAGAAGTCCTATCGCCTGTTCCTTGGGAAGAGAGACCAACACCCACCTCTCTACAACCTCCTTTCAGGGAGTTGTAGAGAGCGATAAGGTCTCCCCTCAGCCTTCTTTTCTCCAGACTAAACATCCCCAGTTCCCTCAGCCGCTCCTCATAGGACTTGTCCTCTAGACCCTTCACCAGCTTCGTTGCCCTTCTTTGGACACACTCCAGCACCTCAATGTCTTTCTTGTAGTAAGAAGAATTTTACCCATTTTACCTGAGGTGAAATGGGAAATATGTGAAAGTCAAACTTTTATGAGATGAAAAGTAGTTTTCCATCCAGTTCTGTTGTAGCACACTGGGTGGTCTCTCTGTCACACCTCTGACTTCCAGACGTGACAAATTTCTCATTGCCTTAATAAAACCAGTTGGTTCCTCTCAACTGTGAACCTCTATTCCATATGGGTGGAGAATTTGCAACAGATTTTAGTGGAGACTGACAGTTCTGCTTAAAGAAAATAAATGCAATACTTCCTGGAGGGTTAGCATATTATTCCTCCTCCCGTAAGTAAAAAAAAAAAAAAAAAAAGATAAAGATCTGACAACAGATATGTGATGAAGTTTTCACCAACAAAAATCACAGAAGATTGAGAGATGATGCATATTCTATTTCAAAAAAGAAAGTTAAATTACCTTAGTGGGCATTCAGGAGCTGACCAAACTTAAAACTTCAGTGACTTCAGTGAGCCTTAATGACTTCAGCACTTGAGAAAAGTGTATAATCATTTATGACTGTTAGAAAGTGGCTGACACAAAAAATATAAAGCAACTCTTTCATGTTAGAGCAAGAGACAGAAGTACTTCAGGCAAGTTGTAGATCATGTATTTATTCATTTCAGCCCAATCTACCATAGTTTATGTTGATGGTAAAGGAAGCAAATACAGGAAGCTCTTACTCGTCACGTTACAGCACTATTGGCAACAAATCAGAGAATTGTAACCCTCATCTTAGAAGGTAAAAGACCTTATATATTGAAAGATTCCTGCTCCCATTAGCATGAATGCAGTGTCTGGATTAGTGACAGAAAAACACTTTAATAAGAATTATGATTAATATTGTTCAAAAATTTAGAAGACAGAATGTAAGTATACAGAGAACAATTTGTGTTTGATGAGTACCTATCATTATCTCCAAATGAGGGTGGAAAAGAATCCAGGGAATAATCCTTCGAGTTGTTGGTCCAGCTTTTAAGAATGAGTTAGGTTTGCCACTTGTAGATGTATCTGAAGTATACAGAATAAACACCCGGAGCTGTTCTAGTTCATTTATCTTCTGTTTAAGAAGGAGATCTCCTAATTTGATGTTTTGGTCATCAAACTTTACAAATACAAAAAATATCACACCATCGGGAGTTTTCAGTATCTCTGAACTGGGAGGACAATCAGTTATTCATTTTTACTAGACTGTAAACTTTTTACCCTCTAAACATCCTTCCGTTAACAAAAAAATATAAACATTGTACAAAACACAAGACATCTTAGCTCAATGATGCTCAATGAAGCATTAGTGCTGCATAATCTGATTCGTTTGATGCTTTAATAATGCAAAACATGGTTTCTGCTTTATTACATAGCTGTTAATGCAGAAATGACATGCTTACAAAAGATTTACTATATTACTATTTGCATATAGGCTTCCTTAATAGATGAGAGTGTTTACTACTCCTTTGAAATCAAAATATTTAGTCTAGGCATTCTACACTGAATAAAGACTGCCATCTTCTGCTGCAACTGCAGCAGGTATAAATACCCAGGTTAACATCATAAGAGGGCAATATATTATACTGGACTTGTTTTAGTAAGTACTTTAGAATTAGTATCTCCTTTTCCATTAATGTAATAATAGATGTGACTAGAGACACTTAGAAAATATTTTGGTTTTTTACAACATGGTTTTCAGAGCTGGATATCTTTATGCTTTTGATCCCTTTCTGAAGAACAGAGGTAGCAACTTGAAAAAGGATTTCATGGATTACAGAACACATTAACCCACCCAATTATGAAGAACTACAACGGATTACAGCAGCAACTTCACTGCAAGACTTCCTTCTCTAGTGTGGCAGTATAACTGCCATTACTGATTCCTACTCAAAATTGAAGTTAACTTAGCAACAGTTAAGTTGCATGTGGTTCAAAAACTTCCAGCTGAGTTTTCTCACATTTCATATACGCCAGGAATGATGTGTGGAAGACCAGCCCGGGACCCAAAGGGACAATTTAGAGTTCTGAGAAAATTGGTTTTGTTTCAGCCCATAATTGATTAGATATCCTATGAACTCCAGCTAATTAAAAAAAAACTAGCCCAAAGAAACTTTATTTACTCAAAAGTTAGCAAGAATATGATCTCAAACGTAAAGAGACTTTAACATTAATTTGTCATCTGATAAAAGAGGTTTCCAAATTAGCAGAGAATTTAGTGAGGATGATGCAAGCCTTGAATGAATACCATACCTAGATAAATTCAGTTCTGTTTTTTCTTGGCTATTCCAAGTTCTTTCATGTTTATAAAATGCAATCAGCTGTCCAGAAAATTCCTGACAAAATGTTTTCTAATTAAATAATGCCTATTGGTCAAGTATTGTGGTTTAACCCCAGATGGCAACCGAATACTACGCAGACGCTCGCTCACTGCCGCCCTCCCCAGTGGGGTGGGGAGGAGAATCAGAGAGAAAGGAAAACTCATGGGTTGGGATAAAAACAGTTCACCAGGACAGCAAAGAAAACAAAATGATAATTATAGTATATATTAATAATGATAATGATAATAATAATAAAATACAAGGATAATAGAATATGTAAAATGAACGATGCATAATTTCTCACCACCCAACAACTGATACATCCCATCCTGAGCGGCAGTCAGCGAACAGGAATATTCACCAGCAGCTATCCCAGAACAGCAAGTTCCAGGGAGAGAGAGAGAGAGAGAGGGAACGAACAGCTGAACGAACGAACAAAAAGGCCCAAACGAATGAAAAAAGGGGAAAAAGGGGAAAAGAGAGAGCTGACCCACCGGCCAACCCCCACTTATACTGGGCATGACCTCTATGTCATGGAATACTCTCTTTGGTCAGTTTGGATCAACTGTACTGGCTCTACCCCTCCCAGCTTTTTGCACCTGCACATTAGCAAAACCTGGGAAGCTGGAAGATGTCCTTGATCTCTTAGCAGCAACTAATAACATCAGTGTATTATCAACATTCTTCCCACACCAAATCCAAAACACAGTAGCTGCTGGAAAGAAAATTAGCTCTATCCCGGCCAGAACCAGGACATCAAGTCATATGTTTCACAGAAATTTGGAGAACTTTGGCCATAACAGTTTCTGCTCTTCCACCTGCTCAGACTTAACAGTACATTCTAAATACTCTAAACCATTGCTGAATGATACTTTCATACAACAAAACTGACAAAGTAATACTTCTTTCTTGAGGATTTGGGAGGCTTTGGGGAGAAGGAGTTGTGCCTTAACAATCACCAGAGGAATGTGGGTATAAAAAGTATATGAGTTTGGGCTTCTTGGAGGTATTTTTGGATGAACTTCTATGCCCTATTAATATGGTTAGTTCAGTAAGTTTCTCACAGTTGCTCAATCCAGCTGAAAAAGACCTTTCCATGATGTGTTTCTGACTTATGCTACTCCCTATTAAAGATAATGTATAGCAAGTCCAACCATTGCAAGAGACTTTCTTAGAGGTTAACCCGACTTAGAAGTCTAGCATGCTGATATATGCCTTCTCATAGATTTATAAAATATTATTAAAAGTACATTGAAGCAAACAGAAAGTTTCCCATGTGATAGGAACCATAACAAATGGTTACAGGACTGGTGCCACGGCCAGGGGTTGGTTACTTAGATCATGGGACTCACTTTGAGAAACCTGGTCTGCTGGGGGCTGATGGGGCCCATCTGTCAGAGAAGGTCATCTTCGGTCATAGGCTTGCCAGGCTGATGAAGAGGGCTTTTGACTAAAATTGCTGGGGGAAGGGAACCTCAATCCATCTCACTTCTACCAGTTTGATGCCAGTGCCAGCAATAGATGCCCAGAGCCTGGAGAAGGATCACAGGTCAGCAGGAAAACACCTGGAGAGCAGCACAAAGGAATTCCAGCCACTCCAGCCAGTAAGTCAGCGTCCTCAGGGGGCCCAACTTAAATGCCTCTATGCAAACACATATAGCATGGGGAATAAAAAAGAGGAGTTAGAGACATGCACACACCTGCAGGGCTATGATCTTATTGGCATCACGGAGATGTGGTGGGATGGCTCCTATGACCAGAGTGCTGGAATGGAAGGATACAGGCTCTTTAGGAAGGACAGGCAGGGCAGATGAGGAAGGGGTGTCACCCTCTATGTCAATGACCAGCTGGAGTGCATGGAGCTCTACCTGGGGATGGATGAGGAGCCAATCGAGAGTTTATGGGTCAGGATTAAAGGGAGGGCAGGGACAGGTGACATTATAGTGGGGGTCTGCTACAGGCCACCTGACTAGGGAGACCGAGTGGATGAGGCCCTCTATAGACAGACAGGAGCAGCCTCATGTTCACAAGCCCTGGTCCTCATGGGGGACTTCAACCACCCTGATGTCTGTTGGAGGGACAACACAGCAAGGCATAAGCAACCCAGGAAGTTCCTGGAATGCATTGATGAGAACTTCCTTCTCCAAGTGATAGAGGAGCCAACAAGGAGAGGTGCTATGCTGGACCTTGTTCTCACCAACAAGGAGGGGCTGGCAGGGAATGTGAAGCTCAAGGGCAGCCTTGGCTGCAGTGACTATGAAATGGTGGAGTTGAAGATCCTTAGGGCAGCAAGGAGAAGGTGCACAGCAAGCTCAGTACCCTGCACTTCAGGAGAGCAGACTTTGGCCTCTTCAGGGATCTGCTTGGTAGAGTACCATGGGACAAAGCCCTGGAGGGAAGAGGGGCCCAAGAAAGCTGGTTAATATCCAGGGATCACCTCCTCCAAGCTCAGGAGCGATGCATCCCAACAAAGAGGAAATCAGGCAAAAACAGCAGGAGGCCTGCATGGATGAACAAGGAGCTCCTGGGCAAACTCAAACACAAAAAGGAAACCTACAGAGGGTGGAAGCGAGGACAGGTAGCCTGGGAGGAATACAGAGAAAGTGTCTGAGCAGCCAGCAATCAGGTTAGGAAAGCTAAAGCCCTGACAGAATTAAATCTGGCCAGGGATGTCAAGAGCAACAAGAAAAGCTTCTATAGGTCTGTCGGTGATAAAAGGAAGACTAGGGAAAATGTGGGTCCTCTCCAGAAGGAAACAGGAGACCTAGCTATGGGGGATATGGAGAAGGCTGAAGTACTCAGAGACTTTTTTGCCTCAGTCTTCACCAGCAAGTGCTCTGGCCACACCACCTGAGTCACAGAAGGCAAGGGCAGGGACTGGGAGAATGAAGAAACACCCACTGTAAAAGAAGATCTGGTTCAAGACCATCTAAAGAACACCACATGAAGGTGTACAAGTCCATGGGACCTGATGACATGCAATCCGTGGATCCTGAAGGAACTGGTAGATGAAGTTGCTAAGCCACTATCCATCATATTTGAGAAGTTGTGGCAGTCTGGTGAAGCTCCCACTGACTGGAAAAGGGGAAACATAACCCCCATTTTTAGGAAGGGAAGAAAGGAAGACCTGGGGAACTACAGGCCAGTCAGTCTCATCTCTGTGCCCAGAAAGATCATGTGGCAGATCCTCCTGGAAACTTTGAGAAGGCACATGGAAAATAAGGAGGTGATTGGTGACAGGCAACATGACTTCACTAAGGGCAAATTGTGCCTGACAAATATGGTGGCCTTCTGTGATGGGGTTACAGTGTTGGTGGATAAGGGAAGAGCAACTAAAGTCATCTACCTGGAATTGTGCAAAGCATTTGACACTGTCCTGCTTGACATCCTTGTCTCTAAATTGGCGAGACATGGATTTGATGGATGGACCATCCAGTGAATAAGGAATTGGCTGGATGATCGCACTCAAAGAGTTCTGATCAGTGGCTCAATGTCCAAGTGCAGACTAGTGATGAGTCGCATTCCTCAGGGGTCAATATTGGGACCAGCGCTGTTTAACATCTTTGTCAGCAACATGGACAGCAGGATGGAGTGCACCCTCAGCAAGTTTGCCAATGACACCAAGCTGTGTGGTGCAGTCAACACGCTGGATGGAAGGGATGCCATCCAGAGCGACCTTGACAGACTTGAGAGGTGGGCCCATGCAAACCTCATGAAGTTCAACAAGGCCAAGTGCAAGGTCCTGCACATGGGTTGGGGCAATCTCAAGCACCAACACAGGCTGGGAGGAGAATGGATTGAGAGCAGCCCTGAGGAGAAGGACTTGGGAGTGTTGGTTAATGAGAAGCTCAACATGACCCAGCAATGTGTGCTTGCAGCTGAGAAAGTCAGTCATATCCTAGGCTGCATCAAAAGAAGCGTGACCAGCAGGTTGAGGGAGGTGATTCTCCTCCTCTACTCCACTTTCATAAGATCCCACCTGGAGTACTGTGTTCAGCTCTGGGGCCCCCAACACAAGAAGGACATGGACCTGTTGAAGCAAGTCCAGAGGAGGGCCACAAAAATGGTCAGAGGGATGGAATGCCTCTCCTATGAAGGCAGGCTGAGAGAGTTGGGCTTGTTCAGCCTGGAGAAGACAAGGCTTCAGGAAGACCTTCTAGCAGCCTTCCAGTACCTCAAGGGAGCCTAGAAGAAAGCTGGAGAGGGACTTTTGACAAGGGCATGTAGTGATAGGACAAGGGGTAATGGCTTTAAACTAAAAGACGGTAGATTTAGACTAGATATAAGGAAGAAATTTTTCACTCTGAGGGTGGTGAGGCACTGGGACAGGTTGCCCAGAGAAGCTGTGGATGCTCCACCCCTGGCAGTGTTCAAGGCCAGGCTGGATGGGGCTTTGAGCAACATGATCTAGTGGAAGGTGTCCCTGCCCGTGGCAAGGGGGTTGGAACTAGATGATCTTTAAGTTCTCTTCCAATCCAAACAATTCTATAATTCTATGATTCCATGAATTACAGTTGATTAACTGTTCTGATTAAGTCTTTTGTTAGAAAACATTAATTTGTTCACATAGAAATACTTCTAATAAATGTATGACCTAATGTCAAAAAGATAGATTGTTCTTAAAATCGGATATTGGGGTGTACATGAGACCTGGTTCAAATGGGCAAGGGGAGAAAACAGGCAAACTTATTTTTGTGTCACATGGTGGAGAAGCTCACTATGTACAGCTGCTGGTGATGTCCCCTCCATGCTAACGATAAATCTGTACCCGAATATGTGTGAGACACATCCTGAGATTTTCCCCTACAAGAAGGATATTCATAAATTGAGAGTCAGAACTTAAATATACTTTACATGTCCAAATCCAAATTCTGACCTATATATTGTTTTCTCTTCTTTCATTCAGTGAATGACTACCTTTTACAAAATAGAACAGCTCCAGTAAAAGGCAAAGAGACATTCATTCAAGAATGGCTATTTATTTAGGGTGCAAATGCAGAACCTGAGGAGGCACAATAGTTCAAAGCCCCTGTTATGAATTAGGTAGAACAGAAATTTGAAGCAGTGTACAGATTTATAGCTGGAACATGGGTCCCTGATGTCAGCAGTGAGTACCCTGATAAAAAAGCTACTGGATATTCTGGGAGTGGGGAAAGAGGATGAACATTGTTCTTTATCTTCTCATTTATTTTTTTCTTCACTTTAACTGGATAGAAAGGAAAGGCATTTTGAAAACCTCAAAGCTTCCACAGAACAAACTTCTATATAGAGAGATCTGACACTACTGACCTCTGTGAGCTTTGGATCAGTGATACAAGGAAGACTAGTAATGACATCAAAATCAGGGAGAAAGGAAAGAAAAGAATAATGTTGACATGAAGAAAGCAGATGGACACAAAGAAAGAAAATTTCCTTGAGATTAAAAAGGCTGAGATGGAACAAGATACAGGAGGAAAAAAGAAAGAAGTAGCAATAAAAAAAAAAATAATCACTATCTCTTGTTTGAGGTAGTGAAGATTTCACTTCAAAGACATTCATAACTACAGTGAGTTAATACACTCATCCCTCTGCTTACCTTAAGGTGCATATAAGTGCATGTCAGGGGAAAAAAAACCACCAAACATAGACTGAATGAGCTGCTTGTTTTATCATAAAGAAAGTCCACAGGCAAGATCTAAGCATCTGGAGAGCATGTGCTTCCTCCCCTGCCACAGGCCAGCTATAAGCACAGAAATTATTCCACCACTTTTCTTTGAATTCCTCTCTTGCCAATTGTTACCAAAAAAGAGTCATTAGAGAAAGGGTGAGGTTTTTATTTGTTTGGGTTTGTTTGTTCTATAATTTTACTCTTCAGAACTACCTGCATGGAAGACACTGCCTCTAAACATAACCATACTTGAGCCTTCCTTAAAATGATCCTGTATCATGATGATTACAAAATAGCACCAGTTCTACAAAAGGTAGGCTACTTTTATGATGTTGTTTATAATCATCCAATTCTTGCCTGATATTCCCTTTCTCATCTTCCTTATCTGAGGATCCAAATCAGAAGAATCCTGTTTTGAATGCGCAAAGTTTGATGTACTGAGGATTTCGTCTTTGCAGAGTGGTTTGTTCTATTTTTAGAACTTTATAATTATTCCTTAATCTCTAACAGTAAACTCCTCTCCAAACAACACAATATACTGTGGGCCCAAGTCATCTTTGCTAATGTTGTCTGACTAACTTGGCCTACAGAATCCTGTAAGAGTAGTAGGCACAACTACATAAATAATAATGATAAATGGGAGCTGAAAATGAGCTGGCTGGTTTAGCTCATTTCAACAATATAAAATGTGTAACTCTGTAATTACATCAAAAGTAGTTCTTTTCATCCTAAATCAGTAGGAAAAAATATCAGAATTTCCCATGAGACAGAAGTCCTGTGTTTTGCTAATCTCAGCCTTAGTCTCACTTCTAATAATGAAGGGCTCTTTACATACTTCACTTCCTTGCTTAACTACACTATTGAATCATGCCCCCCTGCAAAAACAAAAGGGTTCCAGATCTGATAATCCAGTATCCTTTCAAATAAAAGTACCTTACAAGTTTTTTCAAGAATAGATATAGCACTTTCTTAAGCATTCTTACTTAGTGAATAAAAACAGGCAATAAGTAAAAGTAGTAATACTAAATTATGTTCTGAGTTTCAAGAGTAGTACTCTAGAAATCAAGTGGAGTATGTAATTACTGTATGCAACCATAATAGGTCTATTTTTTCCAGCTACACTGACTATACTCGCTCTTAGCTTTCAATCTTACATTGACTGAATTCCTTCAGGTGTTGTCAGATACTGATAAAGGAAAATGTGGTGTCAAAGCCAAAAGTGATTTAACTCAGAAGTGCAAGACTTAAAGATTCACTTAATATTAATATTCTGTGGAGCCTGCTCCTATGACATGATCAACAGAGTTCTTTAAGGTTAGAAATGGTATCTTTGTCTTTGGAGAGCCATGATGGATTGTCTACAGGAATGCAAGTATATAGAATTTAGCAACACACTGAAGGAAAAAAATCAACAATAAAACTGATTTTATCATTGATTCTTAACTTGGTTGAATAATAACACACTTACTGCATTAATAAAGCTGCACAGATTCAGACTGTTCTAGGTCCCATTAAAGTAATTTGATGTTTGTCATTGACTTCAGCAAGGTGAAGCCTCACCCGCAAGCCTTGAATTCACTGGTACTTTTGATGACTTATGGGCAGAAATGTCAACATGAAACAAACTTGTCCTTCATCATTCAAAAAAACATAATCAACACAGATTTTTTTAAAGCCATCTGATGGATATCATTGTACAAGCAAGCACTCCACTCAACACATTCCATTGCTTGAGGTTGCCTTCTAAATAATTATTGTTTCAAAAAGCAGCAATGACGCAAAGAATGATTGTAAAAATTGATCAGTTATTTGGAATATTTGTCATTTGGCTCAATCTTTCCATGAAAAACTGAACTGTCGTGGTAGTAATTACTTTTTCCTTCTATGTTTTCCAATTATAACTTCTGTTAAGGTTGGCATTGATCAGCAGTGTTTAAAAAAATTACAGAGGAAAATCAACTTTTAAAATTAGTTCCTTTAGTGTGACAAAATCTCATAGGTGTTCTTTTATTTTTAAAAGGAGTCTGTCGTAAATGTAAATATGAATTAGCATTATGTATTTGCAGGAATTACATTTTAAAGAAGATATTGAAGAAGAATGAAAAAAGGAATAAAATTCGACGTAAGAGGCAATGTCTAAAAAAGAAAATTGTAGGGTAAGGCAGAGAGAGCATAGGGGATTGTCTAGCTCAAATGGCATGGAAAAATCTCTATATATCCTTTTTGGGGACACATCCAAAAAACCTGCCATATTTGTAGCGACTTGAAAGTTGCTGGAAACCTGATCTATTTTCCCTACTATGCATAATAGTGACAATAAATAGATTTTTACAGAGACTTTCTGGTACCTGCATTCCTAAGGGACAGTTCTGTACAGCCCTTCTGTAAGACAAATCAGAACTTCATGTCCAAACACTATAGCTCCATAGAAAAATTTAAAACTTTTGCCAAAAATACTTTTTAGGTAAGCAAATTAGAAGAAAAAACAGCAGTCTAAAGCAGTACATCCAAATTGTTCAGTGAATGCTACAATAAGGAGTAAAGATATTCCTGTTAAAAAAAAAAATAAATAAGAAAAGGCAGTGTTTTTGAAAACTGAAGTATAGAAAAGGATACATTATTTTAAAAGAGAAAAATTCCAAATCTCTGTAGGAACCTGAAATAATTTAGCAATTTTTTAAAATTATTTAAGTAAAGGTCTCTCCGTACTACTAAGAAAATGGTGACTATTCAGAGGCATTTTTAGACAGTGTGATAACGCTCAATTATCTAGCAGAGAAAAGAGACGCTTTTATCATTAGATTATAGCTTGTATCATATAGATTATATATACCATTGAGATTATAACTACAGTTTCACAAAGCTCTCTTTTCTCCTTGCTTTTGGACAGCAGTTTCCATGAAAATAGATTAATTGTACTTAAAAAAAAAATTGTACTCTATGAGTAAAACTGAAATTTTCTTAAGCCTACATTTCACATATCTTCTATGGCAGTGAATCTTCTCATCTCATAAGCACCAGTTCACCTGTCTCATCCACAGGATCATCAGATTTGCTGTATTCTCTCACTCCAATGCATATATTCAGTGCTTACCTACTGATCAAAAAGTACCATACTAATGCGGAACAGTAGGTGCTAAGAAGCATTTTAATAAAAAAGTGTTCACAAAAGGGGACCTAAGACTATGCAAGTCTTATTTCCTAATATCAAACTGTGGTTGTGTCATTTGGCCTCATTTTAAAAAATGGCAAAACTCCTATTGAATTCAGTAGATTTACACCAGATAATTGTATGGATTTCAAATGTACTAAAGATTGTTTTGGGCAAATCACATACCTTAAAAACTCGCAAAGTTTCCAATTCCTTGTGAATCAAAAACAGAGTCCTCTCACATCTATAGTCTGTCCATAATACTATCCTCTCCATAGCAATAGGTATTATAGAGAAATGTGCAAGAAACTCTATTTATGAAAAAAATACAGCATCTTCTGTTCCTATGAAAAGCTCATTTAACTTGAAACACTAGGATTATATCTCCTCCTAAATTTCTTATCTTTATTAATAAACTGAATACTGTCTTTCCACAAAACTATCCAGTTCTGAAACAACTTTAAGAAGCTTGAATTCCATTTTCAGAGATGTTCTTGGGAACAAATTTCACAATTTAGCTAAACATGAGTAAAAATTTGGGTAATAGTTTTGAATAGATCTTTACATTTCTTTTAGTAATGAGAGTTGAAAATAAAGCTTTGATGCCAGAAAACAAACTGCATTTGCAGTTAGTATTGGCTTGATTGATCATTAAAGAACTTATCTGCAACATGGAGTAGCAGAGAGGATCTAAACGGTATTACTTTAGGTCCTTAAATTATCAGCTATATCCTTTGCTTGACCAGAGCCAATCAGGAAACTCAAGTTTTGATTTGACACTAAGAACAAAACCCCCCTTGTTTTAGAATGTATTGAAATAGCGCCATTTCAATCTGAACTATTTACTGTGGATTTTGCATTGTTCCATAATGATATAAAACATTAACTTCACTTTCAGCCGAAGACAATTATTAGACATTTTGTCTTCAGTGACAGACAAGACGATTCACCTGTCAAGGGACTCTCTTCACCTCGCACAATTGGAAAATTTCTTTTGAGCACTGCTGACAGCTTCCTGCCTCCCAGCAGGAGTCACTGTAAACTAAAGCCATTCGGTCAGTCATTTTACAATGAATACTTGCAAATACTCTTTGAAATGTACTTTTGATAAAACTTCAAAGTAGCTACCCTATGACTAGGCATAGACAGAAAGCTTAAATAAAAGCAATATATTTCTGTAAGGACATTTTTCTGTAGTGATAAAGGGGTGTACAATGAACATTTTCCTGAATTTCTCAGCATTTATTATTTCATTGAAATATTCATAGGAGGAAAGGAAAGAAAATAATGATTAGGCCCACAATATGTTATTTTATGACATCTCATTTTTTGCAGGAATGCCTTCATTTTTCAGACTCAAATTCTAATATTTCTTTGCTGTAATATGCTTTTCTCAGAAGAAAAAAAGAGATATTTTCAACAATTACTATACAGTAAAAAAGTCATAGTAGTAATACCATAATCTCAGAATAAAAATATTCCTATGCAAAGGACTATTCCAAAGCTTATGCGTGACTTAATAATAACAGACTTCAAAAGACCTCAAAGCTTAATATATTAAGGTAAGTGGCAGTTAGAGTTCCTTGAGCAGAAACCCTAAGAGAGGAAAAAATACAGAAGAAATGGTGGTTACTGGAAAACATAGCACTAAATGGAAAGCTATCCCAGCACGCAGGGAAAGTAAGAAACAGTAAGAGAACAGTAGGACTGCAAGAAAGGTGTTAAATAATCTAAAAGACCATAAACAGAAAAATCAGGAATAAAGATATGATTAAGCATGAGTCTAAAGAGATGGCACAAACATTGAATAAAATCAGCAAGGCATATAAAACCACAAGAAAATATTTTACAAATAAGCTAGAAGAAAATAACAGAAGAAAATGAAGATCTGCTGTTTAAATATCGACCAAAAATAACAAGCAATAGAAGATACACTAAAAGCTGATGTTTCCTTTTTTGTTATTCCTACTGCTTTTCAGAGAGAAGCCAATTTAACTGAGATTTGGAACATCACTCCAAAATTATTTTGGCTGGGTTTTTTAAGGATTCTCATGAGAAATCCAGTGGATCTTTGGGAATTTTTTAATGTATCTAAATACTGTGTGGTCTATTCCCCTTTTCTCTCTAGGCAATTAATAGCTATCTTGAAATACGCATCAGAGGGTAAGGGAGATTAAAGAACATCTAATATTTGACCTTATCTTTTACTAGAACAAAAAAGACAAAGATGAGTAAAGAAACACTAATCAGTCTATTTTCAGTAAATGAAAGGATGATGACTGAAATTATTAAACATTTTCTTAGTACCTAGAAAAAAAGATGATGGCATAGATTTGTCAAGGACAAAAATGCCAAACCAGTTGTTTTCTTCTTTACCTAAACATATGGCCAAGTTTACAGGATACATATTTACAAAGATTTTGGTGCCTTCCACACACAAACACCTCATAAATTAAGGAAACTCTATCTAAATAAACAAACAAACAAGAAACAAATGAAAAAATCTCAAAGCAATGCAGATAAGCTTATACAGCGTTACACTGTCAGGGCACTGCAGGTGATTTCCAACAGAGATCTACTTGGGAGTCTATTCTACTCAGTTGCCCTTGAATAATAGAACAATTCTATGAGAAAATGGAAAATGCATTCACAAAAATTATAGACAATAACAGTCTAGGCAAGACTGTGGATATTTTAAAAGAGAAGATACACTTTCAGAATGATCATGACAAACAAGGAAAAATATTAACAAGAAGCAATAAGAAAATCCAAGTGGAGCCCACATGACTGTATTTCAGAAGGGAAAAGAAAACGTACAAATAGGAAATAATTGGCTATGCAGAAACATAGAAACTTGTCAGAAAAGTATCTGGGAGGATTGTAGATCACAACTAAAAGCTACAAAAATGCCAAAGTAATTCTTTTATGTATCACCAATGACGTCACGTGTAAGAGGTACAAGAAAACTATTCCTCTCAGTTTAGTTCTAATGAAGCCTCAGATGCTGTTCAGCATGATGGTTTAAATGCCAAAAGAGAGAGGCACTCAGCTTGTAAGAAAACACTGAAGGAGTGCAGTTTGTTTCATTTAGAAAAAAAGAAAACTAAAAAAGATGTAGATAAGAAAGAACAATCTTCTAATATTTAAAACATTTCCAGGAAGGAATATTTAAATTAGATATGAAGGAAAATGTCTAATCTTTAAGCTCAGATAAACTTAAACAAGCTTTTGAAATATCCTTTGCCAGAGGTGCCCAGCACAAATAATAAAAATGTATTTTGTGAGGAAATTCCCAACTGCTTTTAAATGCATTTTTCTTAATCTCGTGGCTTTATATATCAACAAGATCTACTCTTCATGATCATGTTTTTCAGGACATGAAGCCTAAAACCAGGTTTTACCTAGAGGTGCTTAGGAAGCCCACTAGTACAATTTATTGCTTATCTTGTTAGAGCTTACTGATGATTTACAGTGCGTTAAGTCTGATAACGCTTTTTTCAAACTCCATGAAATCAAGCTGTTTTCAAGACTGAAACATTAAAAACATAGGACTTTTCTCCTGAAATTGATATATTTCCCACAGCCTTGAGCAATGATTGGGGGGAAAAAAAAAACCAACACAATCTAGATTTAATATTATTTAGCTGTTTGTGAAATTGATAACTGTGGAACAGGATGGTCTATACTGTCAATAACATCTATGGTAAGTGCTATGCAGCAGTTAAACATTTCAAGAAATCCATAATTTAATCTGCCTGGAGAACACTGTAGCTGACAGGCCTGCTCAAGAAATCATTTGAAAAAGAACTTATATTGAAATCCCTTAGATTTTAGAACATCTTCTCATAATACATCCGGAAACGTTCAGAAATGTCAATATTGGGGATTTTTCAAGTGTTAAAGAGAATTTCTTAGCAGACAAAGACTCTGCATTAGAGAAGCAAAAAAAAAGAAAACTTTGAAAAGTATTGTAGGGCTTTTTTATTCAAGGATATTAATTTTTAATTTTTTTAAATTTTCATTCAGAACACAAATGGGGTTACAAGAAAAACTCAGCAGTTCACATTATTCCCAACTGAAAACCAAACCAAACCAAACCAAACCAAACCCAAAACACCCAGCATACTTTGAGGATGAAAAATAACTTTTGTTTCTGTACTAGTGCATCTATCAATGTGAAGAATATGTTCTTCCACCAGCTATCCTTCACCCTCTTGCTGTGAAATGCAAATGCCTGTAAGGGATATTTTAATGCTGGTAGGAAGAAACCCGTCCTTTTGGGGCAGGTCCCCAGTATTCCATAGGTTGTCCTCATTCCAAACAAGTCAACACACTTTATGCAGTTTTCTCCTCTGCGCACTCAGGCTTTACTTGGCTGTCTCTCAAACACGACTTGGGAGCGGGAAGCGCTCCAGAAACTGCTATGGAGAAGATGACAAGATGTCTGTGGAAGCCTCTGGGCATGTCCACTCTGTTGTTGCAAACTCAGCTATTGATATGCTATTCCATTAGGAAAGCAAGAGTCTCTTGTCTGATGAGTATTTTCTATTTATAAGATCAATCTTTAGTCATTAATGCGATCACTAATTTTCCTCCTCCTCATTAATAAAAATGGGCTTTTTCCCTCAGAAGAGCAAAGTGCTGCCCCTGAAGGCGCCCTGAACACGTCACTTCTGAACTTTCCAGTCTGTTCAAGTTCATCCAATTTGGCTCCCTTGGCCTCGGAAGAACTGTTGTCTCTTAGGATGATAAGAAAACCTCAAGACAATACCTATAGTAAGGTAGATTTTTTTTTTAATATATGTTAAGGGAAAAAAGTGCTCCACATGATTGCCTTACTGAAAACATGATTTTTTATAATACGGTTTTCAGATGGAAATTTTCACTTTATGACATGTTGTTTTGCTTTAAATGAATCATGTCATGTCATCCTATTCCGATGCAACAAGACATAAGACAAAATTAAAATATGACTAAACTTGACAAGTCAAACAAGAAAAGCAAAGGAAGAAAGTTGTTTATATTTAAGACCTTATTTAATTGCAATTAGTTCTTTCAATAAATGTAGCACAATGAGAACAAGTTTGTATTTTTTTATTTTACCAATATTCAGCTTAGAAAATCATGCACCTTTGCTAAAATAGCTGGTTGAGAGATGTTATGACAATACAACAAAATAATATTATTTGATTTACTCATTTGAATGAATAATAAAGATAATCAAAGTGAGTGTTTTTAAGCTGTCAAAGCTGCTGATTTGTCAAGTATGGAGAAGATGAGGTCTATTACTACTTAAATTTTTGTATTCTACCCATATGTAATATTCTCAACCAAAGCCAATTTTTCTCAGTGTTTGTAACTCTATGTGTACCAAAAATGAAACCAACAACTGATCCAAAAAAAATTTAAAGAAGAGAAAAGGATATAGCCATAAAACAAACATGTGAACTTGTATATCTTCTGAGATATGAGGATAGACTAAGTTCTTACCATTTTCCTTTAGGTATATCCTTATCCTTCTCTTACCAACATTATCTTTCTCCAGCACATATGTTTTTATTGACTTCAATGGACATTAGACTGGTGTCAGCCAATAAGTAATTAATCTTATATAAACTGTGGTTTGGTCACTTTGGTGACGTTGTCTGTCTGCTCACCTGATGAAGGTTTTAAGGAAATGGGCAACTCAACATGAGGAAAAAAATTGACGAAATTCGCTTATTCATAAAGACTATCCTATAACCTACCAAGTGGCAAGACATTTTCAGTTTCTTGCCAAGCTCTACTACAATCCTAATCCCAATGCTCTAAGTAACTGTGAAAACTCCATGTATCAACTAACAACAGATTTTGATAAGAATACTCCAAAAAGTAATAATAGTTCCAGTATAGGAAAAATATATTCTTCTTTAATACTCTGATATTACCTTCTTGAATATTTAATGTGAAGTAAAAAGTACTAAACCCAAGAGCCTTAAGCAAGCACTACAAATCACAAGTTAGCTTATAATTTTATACTTATTAATCTTATTTTCTCCTGAATTCTGTGCTAGATTCCTTCCAAAGATGGAAGTATGTGTGCAATTGAATTTTGCTTTTAAGATGACTCAGGCAGGAAGCTTTAATTATATTAAGTGACTATAGCTTATATTTGTTATTGTTGAACTTCACAATGAGATCTTGTATGCCAGATTTTAGGCAACAGTGCTGTGCCATGCAATCTTTCAGGTTCAATTTCGATATACCCTGGGGGGAAAAAAAAGCTCTAAAATGTTAGCTAAAATATTCCTTCCAAGGAAAGTAAACACACATTTAATAAATAACCTTTTTTGTCCTTCCTGAATGGTTAGGTAGCTTTAAATTGCATTTTCCTTTTAAACAAAATTGTATCTCTGCAAGGTCTAGTCTTCATGGATGATTGATAGATGAACTACTGCTCCACCTCTCAGCATATTTTCAGCATTCCATTGACTATTCCTTAAAATCTTTTTCACAATTTTAACTGAAAAATCTCGTAGATAGAGGTCTTTCACTCTGGTCATGTATTAAGCATCTAATTTTTAACATAATCCACAAAAACTGAAGGAAATTTATTGCTACATGCAGTGTTATCTGGACCATTTGGCGCACAATGGCAATCTATCACAGAATCATGTAGGCTGGAAGGGACCTCCAGAGATCTCTAGTTTAACTTCCCTCTCATTGACAGTGCAGCTGAGCTTTGACTATTTCTATGGATGGAGATTCCTTGAAAACTCAGAACAACCTGTGCCTATGTTTGACCAAATTCACAATGAATTGTTTTTCTTCTAGTGGGTTGGAACCTCCCGTGTTCCAGTGTGAAGATCTTGATTGGTCACCAGGTGTCCACCAAACTGCTCTCTCACTCCCCCTCCTCAACAGAACAGAGGGAGAAAATGCAACAAAAAACTCGTGAGTTAAGATAAGGACAGGGATACCACTTACCAATTGCTGTCACAAGCAAAATAGACTCAGCTTGGAGAAATTAATTTAATTTATTGCCAATTAAACAGAGTAGGATAATGAGAAATAAGAACAAATCTAAAACCACCTTCTCTCCACGCCTCCCTTCTTCCTGGGCTCAACTTCACTCCCAACTCTTCTAACTTCTCCCCCCCTAAGAGGCACAGGCGGATAGGAAATGGGGGTTGTGGTCAGCTCATAACACTTCAGCTCTGCCACTCTTTCCTCCTCACACTCTTCCCCTGCTCCAGTGTGGGATCCCTCCCATGCAATACAGTCCTTCACAAACTTCTCCATCACGGGTTCTTCCCACAGGCTTCAAGAACTGCTCCAGCATGGGTCCTTTCCATGGGGTGCAATCCTTCAGGAATGGACTGTTCTAGTGTGGGTTGCCCACAGGGTCACAGGTCCTGCCAGAAAACCTACTCCTACATGGACTCCTCTCCACAGGCTGCAGGTCCTGCTAGGAGCCTGCTCCAGCACAGGGTCTCCACAGGCTGCACCTTCCTTCAGGGCACATCCACCTGCTCCTGCGTAGGGTCCTGCATGGGCTGCAGGGTGGATAGCTGCTCCACCGTGGTCCTCCATAGGCTACAGGGGGACAACCTGCGTCACCACGGTCTTCACCATGGGCGGCAGGGGAATCTCTGCTCTGGTGCCTGGAGCACCTCCTCCACCTGCTTCTTCACTGACCTTGGTGTCTGCATAGTTGTTTCTTTTACATATTATCACTCCTCTCTCCCAGCTGCTGTTGCACAGCATTTTTTACCCTTTGTTAAATGTGTTATGAGACAGGTGTCACCAGCATTGCTGATTAGCTCAGCTTTGGCCAGTAGTGGGTTCATCTTGGAGCTGGCTGGAACGGGCTCTGTCCCACATCGGAGCAGATTCTGATGTTTTCTCACATCAGCCACCCTGTAGCCCCCTCACTACCAAAACTTTGCCATGTTAACCCAATACGTTCCACCCCTCACCTCTGTGAATCAAATATTTAAGAATTATGATTAAAATACACATTCATCACACAATCTACAATCTTCACAAACTTCACTTAAATCAACAAAAAAATTCCCCATACCAAATCAAAATAACATCATCACACCACCGACAAAGGTGGACAATTTACACACACTCTACCCCTCATCCTTTCACTACAATTACAACAAAAATTTCCCCACAAATATCCTGCTCTTTAACAATGTTCAGTCCATGTTTTGCCCATTATCTCTCCCAACTACTGTCCTTATCTTGAATTCCTCATGCCCCATGTTGGGCACCACAAAAGACTCTGATGGGTTGACCTTGGCTGGCTGCCAGTTGCTCACCAAGCCACTCTCTCAATCCCCCTCTTCAGTGGGACAGGGGGAAAAAATAAGATGAAAATCTTGTGGGACAAGATAAAGGCAATTTAATAAAGAAAAGAAAGGCCATATGCAGAAGCAAAGGAAAACAAAAGGATTTATTCTCTACTTCCCATCAGCAGGCAATGTCCAGCCACCGCCTGGGAAGCAGAGCCTCAGTATGCATAGCATTTGCTTCGGAAGACAAACACCTTAATAATAAATACCCCTCTCCTCCTCCTTTCTCTTAGTTTTTGCTGCTGAGCACGATGTCATACAGTATGGAATATCCTTTTGGCAAGTTTAGGTCAGCTCTCCTGGCTATATGTCCCCTCCCAGCCCCTTCCCTACCCTCAGTCTACTGGGCTTTTGGGGGCAGGGGCGGGGAGGAGGGTTGGAGAGACAGGCTTGATGCTGTGCAAGCACTGCTCAGCAGTAGCCAAAACACTGCTGTGTTATCAACACCATTCTAGCTAGAAATACAAAGCACAGCACTATGAGGGTTGCCGTGGGGAAAGTTAACTCCATCCCAGCCAGACCCAATACATCCAGCTCGTGGCCTTTCCAGCTTGCTTTCTGTTGTGACTTCTGAGAAAAGCCCGGCCCCATCTTCTCTACAGCCTCCCGTTAGGTAGCTGCCAATACCAATAAGATCTTCCCTCAGCTTTCTCTCCTGATGTAGTGTGGTTTAATAGAAGCCTGTGTCATCTTCAGTCCTTTCTTCTCGTCTTATCAACAGATTCTGCTCATGCAGATTCTGCTCATGCTGAATAATTTCACTTGTTTTGCAGTGGTGGCACTGAAAGCAAAGGCACAATTTAGAGTGCAATAACTTCATTCTACAGCACTAAGAATGCTGTACATTGTGTATACTTAATTTAAGGGAACATCATGCTATTCATGTTATTGGTAAGAGAGTAAAATGTTCATTTTGAACACAAATTGTCTCAAACATCTGTGCAGTAAAGCGTATTCAGTTTACTTCAGGTGAGATAACAAGGAAATGCATGGAAGAGGATCCAAGTATCTCCCTCAGCTTTAGCTTTGTTACAAAGAACATTTGGCCAAAGACAGATTTTTGATTTGGTTCAAGACAACCTCCGTTGTTCTCATCATTGAGACTCCGCTCAGTTAAATAAAGCATATTAGCAACTATTGTTTGTCAGGATTTTTCCAAAGAAATAAGCCTTATGAAAATCTATTTCTCTGTCACCCTGAAAGCAAGGAGCGAATCTGCTATGATGCCAGATGCAGGGAGCAAGGCAGTGACAGCAGGGGAAAGAGACAGACATGAAGGACAACAGACTGCCAGATTTGGCTGTGCCAGAGGAGGCAGAGACTGCCCATCCCAGAACAGCAGCCAATACCATGGGCACAGCTTCTCCCGCAGATGAACATCTCTCTCTCATCCAGTCCCACCTTCTGGCTCCCTCCTTTCCCCACAGTAAAAAGCGGTGCCAGCCCTCATCCCTTCCCGACAGTCCACGAGATGCAGTGCTTGCAGCAGGGAAAGAAGACATGAGAAAAGGAGAGATCTTGTACCCTTGGGTAAAAGAAATACTAAATAGCCAAGCAAATATACTCTTTAGTGCTATGCAGCACTACTTCTGGATTTAAAATAAAACATCCGGTTTGGTTTTTTTGTTACTGAATAATAAAGTGATACACAGAAACAATGACCTCCCTGCTCCTAAAAAGATCTCCTTCGCAAGTCTCTTTTCTCTAGATTTCTGATTCTTAATTGATATTTTTATACTGCTTTTAGATTTCAGTTTGTGCAGTGCTGAAACACCATTTTAGCAGTGATAGGTAAAACAAAAGATGATTGATGTACTGTCCTCCCAAACAGAAAAAGACAGCTTGCTTTCCTGAGGTGGTACACCTGTAAAATAATGGTCGTCGTATTTCCTTCAGTATACTTGCTTCCAAGGAGAACTAGATTGTGTGGACAGATTCCTAAGTAACCAGCAACCATCCCTCCTACCTTCTCCCTTGACTCACGGAGGCAGCCTCTTTGCTGATATTACCCCTGGCACAGGTGTAAGAAACGTACACCCAACAAACTAGTCAATCCACTAACAGGAAATAAAGGGGGGGAAGGGGCCCTCAAACTCCTGCCACCATGCATTTGCTTTATCTATTTACTCACAGTGGTTACCCAAACAGAAAAGGCTGTGATTCATGCCAGACACGGTATTTCCCTTCTCTGAGTGAGTGAGATGGAAACATAACCTATAATTTTAAATAATGGGGGATTTTAATGGTATGAAGGCATGGATGAGTTAATTTGTTTATAAAAATAAGCTTATTTCCCCTCCAGTTCTAAAATACCAATCTGTTACTTTTTTCTCGGGACTGAAATGCATACAGCCCTGTATTGCATGCATCATTATGAGTTACAATACCTCCTGTGTAAAGGTTTAGTCTTACAGCATGTGTATCTATAAATTAACATAAATTGCCATGTGGAAAGTCACTAAAGCAGTTGTTCTGCTTAGTTAAGATTGATAATTGGACTCTGAGCTATTCAGAAATTCATGGGATGAAGTATATTGAGCTAATTCCAAACATTACACATAGACTGAAAATCAAAATTTGACTTTTTCATGTTAACTACTTATCACATTTTTTGAATTAAACTGCGTCAGCTTGTTTAAAAATACCTATTACTGTGCTGAAAGAAGTGTTAAGTCTCATTAGCCTTTCCAGAAACCACATTTTTCAATGAAAAATGTATATACTGTTTTAGAAGTAATTTCTAGGCTTGAAAAACAAGCACTGCAAACTTTATCAACTATTCTTTTCCATTCAGAGAAGGCTCAACCCTTTTGTCCATATAGACAAAAAGGCAGTACTGACTGGCACCTGGGAAATCACATCTACACAAAACCCAAACAAATAAAATTTGTCTATACAAAAGCATCTCTGTTTTGACAGAAAAAAAAAAATCTTGGAAAACTGATATCCTGGTTCATAGCAATACCCTGAGATATTCTGCAGAGCATTCTGTTGTCCCCTCATAGCTTTTTCTCATCTTTGTTTGCAGGAAAGATATAATATTTATTCATTTATATCACAGTCTTGTGGTCTTATCTTGAGCTTCGGATCAACCAAGTTTACACAGAGAGCAGAGGAGGTGGGGAATGTTTTCAAGATCACATATTTTGGAGTCTCTTGACATTGATGGAAATAGCTGAGTTAGCAAAGTGGTTATTCAGGAAAAAATCTCCATGCTCTTTACAAAAATTAATGCTACTTTAGCCTGTCTCTATTTTGTAAGCCATTCCACTCACAAGTGACATGTGAGCTCTGTTCTTCTTTCCTGCTTGGGAAAAATGGAGGATCTTCTCTTTGCTCCTTTCCTTGTATGCCAGAAGCAATGAATATAAGAAGTGCGTATGCACCTCTAAGAGTTCACATCACCGAGGAAACTGGAGAACAGAAAAAGTTAATTAAGGGGCCCACAGTAAGCTGGACTGCCAAAACTGGTATGAGAAATGAGCAAAGCATCTGTTGTTGGAGTCAAAGACAAACAAATGTCGTAAGGAATGAGGACAGTTAATGCATTCATTTTTCAGGGATCAGAAGAATCTGAAGCTGCAGGTTCAGACAACCAAAAACAATGTTCTGCAAGTGGTGAAGATACAGAAAAAACACATCATCAAAAAAAGAATGTATTGGCAAACTTGCAGCTGCGCAACAGTAGGCTTCAGGAGCTAACACACTATAGCTATATAGTAGAGAGCTACTATAAGTAAAGAGTGCCAAAATAATTTTTCTTATACTTTAATCTGAGAATTTTTTTTGTCTTTGCTATGCATTTTGAGCTTCAGATTTTGAGATTATCAACACTGAGTGTTCACAGTTCTTTCCTCATAGATCAGCTCTCTAAACGTGGGTTTCAGACAGTTTGTTGACATTCTGCTCATTCTCTTCAGGAGAGAAAAAAAAACACCAGCTAGAGGAAAGAGGTGTGAGGAGAAAGCTAAACAGTATTACAGGAGCTGTTGGGATCCATTTCTACATTTTTTCTTAAAATTATTTTGGAACCAGTGTTTCTACAAAGAAACCAGCAAAAAAGATGGAGGAAGAGATAAAGTATTATCTTATTTTCACCCTTTTTTGTAGTCAGATGGGGGAGAAAAGATGAAAATTACATTCACCAACAATCTAGGCTTTAAGGAAAGAAAGCAGAATATGTGTTTTGTTTGGGGGTTCTTTTTTGTTTGGTTGGGGTTCTTTTATTTTGTCACTACATGCCAGTTTGAGTAATATTGTGGCATGAGGTCTAGGACATTATGATCCAATACTTAGTGATGCTCTGCAACTTTGAGATTGCTCTGCTTTTACAACTAGAATAAAAGATTTTACTACGCTTTGCATTACTTACAGCGGAAAACCAAGACAAAATAAATACATAAGCAGAACTGCCAATCAAGCCCTTTTTTTCACTCATCTAACGTTTGACTTGGGAGTCAGGAAGAGAGAGCTAGCAGGGGCAATATGTATTTCCACCTACCTTGCACACAAGCACAATTTTGTGTTTCCAGCAATGTCAGAATCCTTTTCAGAGTGCAACTGCACCTCTGAGTGAGCTACTTTCTTCAAAATGTGTTATTGGGACTCAGATGTAACCAGTCGAGGTTCCTCCTCGCAGTGTATTTCAAAAGGGTGAATCTGCCTTGGAAATAGGGTTGACTACTGGGAGTAACAAACTGAGGAAAGGGGGATGCTGTAGCTTAGCCATTCAGCTTTCAAAATAAAGGTTTGGTTTAAAATGCTGAGCCTTTTAGACTTTTCACTTCAAAATGTGACCCTGTCTGTTCTGACAATCTGCCAGATGCAGAGCTGAAATAGATGGCGATACATTTAAAAATGACAGGTTTAAAGATCCTCAGGGCTGTCAAGAAAACCTCAGTTTTCAGCATGGAGACAAACTATGCATGATAGCAGTATTACAAAGTAGAAAGTCCAACCACCAAAACAGAAAAAAAAAAATGCAGCTTTGGTTTTAGAAACTGTTCATTAATTTCTCCCAAAACCTCAGTAACTTCCTCATATGAAAAAAGGGACAATAAGACCATTGAAGGGAAAACATATACAGATAGAAACCCCATTCTATAGCAAATGTGTACCAAAGTAATCCTTCCCAGAGGAAATAACTTCATCACATAATTCAGCTAAATACGGTTGATAATTTATCACTATTGGCATGTACTGTGAAGAGAACAAGAAAAATCAAACCTAGTGCTTTGGGCCACAGAATGACATTTTCGCCCATTTCAGCCTTGATTCTCTTCTGCCAAGACTCAACCATTGCAAAAAGCTTTGAAAACCACAGTCATTTAGAAAAAGTAACTTAGCAAGAAAGCATCGTACCACTGGTCATAGTGCTTGATGTAAAACAGTGCCTTTGCCCTCTGAAACACATCTTTTTCTGGATATTTAGAAGAAATAAATCAGCTGGGTCATGGAAAGTGTAAAGTAATTTTTTTAAAATTATGTACTATTTGCTGAAGAAACAGTTTCAAAACTATATCTGTGAGTATTTTAAATAGGAAAAAAAATCTCACAAATACTCAAGTGCCACAGTGGTTTGTTCCAAGAGGAGACCAAAAGAACTTGTCTCATTTTATCTAATAAAATGTACTCTGATAAGGGATAGCACAATTTTCCATAAATGTACAAGGGAAGAAAAAACAAAACCCAACCAAAGAGTTGTACGGACACTGGAAGCAAGTAGTTGAGCTTAAGCAGAAGATCAAGGGGAAAGTATTCACATTAATGTTATGTTACTATAGCACCCAAACTGTGGAGAGCCTTCCAACCAGCAAATACATTACTCCCTTTTCAGTGAAACTTAGAGTATATATAGAGTGGATTTAATGACACTGATGCTTGTGAAAAGAAAAGACAGAACAGTATGAGCCAAGATAACACTTACAACCGGTTTTGAAGTGCCTAACTTTGCTGTTCTAAGAAGTTTCCTGTTGGGAGTATAATCCAATTTACTTTGACCACAAAATTCTGCTCTCTCAAAAAAGTGTTTTCTCTATGTGCCTACAGAGAATGGGTCTTTCTCCATATTTTCTCCTGATTTGTGCAATTTCTCCTTAAAAAGATGAAGTATTGATACAGACTGGGGTGTAAGTATGGGGGGAAGAGGCACACAGAGAACTCAACAATTCTTCAACTCCCACTAATAAAGCTTATCTGGGAGGAGGTGCGGGACAGATTTCCCACTTGTTTTCCCAAGGAATTCTGAATACTTCTTTAACTCTTCATTACTTTTACTTAAAAAGAAGTGAAGCAAAATAACAAAACCAAACCAACCTTCCCCTACTTAAATATTTTGGTGATCAAAAATTACTGTTCTTTCCCCACACACACTTTTGACACTACAAAAAAGTCTTTGCCACCAGCTTCAATTACAGACAGAAAATGTATAAACTCTGTTTGTGCGTGGTGTACTACAAAATTAAAATTTCTGGCGAACCGATTTGCCACCATGAGATCTCTTACAAGCATAAATATAAATTTCTGTGCAGACGATCTTGGGCAAGCTATAGATGAGGTTACAGAGGTTTCATAAATATATTTTCTGAATCCAGATTTCTGTCTTTCTTTTAAATGTCATTAGTAATAAAAATCTTTTGGTCTTTTATGCAACTGTTAAAAAGCTGCAGGGGTTAACGCTGATAAAGATTTTCCCATATTAATTTAGGATATCCATTAAGATAATCATATCTCTTTAAAAAGATGGAAGTGGCTGCCCAAAGTCTATTGTTTTGTGCATTTGAATGTCTTATGTTTTTATAAAAAGAGGATAGTATGTTAAATCATTAGCTGGCTGGACAGATCTGTCACCTCTGGCATCTCACCAGCAGCCTCGTGCTAAGAGTAAAGAAATTACTAAGTCACATCTGTTCAACTCATTTCAGTTTTCATCTAAACTGCAACAAATGTAAAACTAGAAGTGTCACTACCAAAGTTCTGATACTTTTAGTAATAAGAGAAAGAAAAAGAAAAATCAAATAGTTGTCTCCACAGGAGATAAATTAATTCTCTCCATAAGATGAAATTCAGTGTGCATGCTAAACACTCACTGGAACTTTGAAAAATATCTTGGAGGCAAAGTATATCATCTGCAAAAACATATATATAATTGGGATATTGGCACATGCACACCTTACACTGCACTGCAATGGAAGGGATGCATGACCAAGCACATAATGAGCTTTTGCATATATCTAGTCCAACATTGTTGTGTTCTCAGAAGCAAATAGAGATGCAGTATCCTAATGGGCATCCACACAAATGAGATCTCCTCCTCCTGGTTACATTTCTTCAGAAAGTGTTTAAGAGTTTTTAAAAAACATGGAACTGCATGATGTAGACTTAGACATTGCCTAGTAGACAAATTTGGAAAGCACAACCAAGTTTGTCTAGAGACTTTAAAGATGAAAATTAACTCAACTGAAAGAAAATGGAAGAAGATTTTCCTTCAATTTATGAAGTAGTATTCACATTATTTTCCTAAGTATTTTATGGAAATTGGAAACAACTTGTTCTTTTTTTCTTTCTTTTTAAGTAAAAGACACTACTTGCCATCGTGAGGACCACAAAAGTTTAACTGATTTTCCCTAATCTATTGCACATACAGAAAATAACGAAAGGGAAAAAAGGCAAAAAAAAAAAAAAGGTAACAATGAACATATAGAGTCTCAGGGAAAAGCTTAAGCATTTGATGCAAACTGGGAATATTAGAATCAAGTTTGAAAGATTCATGACTGAAATCCACAGGGCAGAAGAGGTGAAGAGTTTCCTACGCTGCCAAAAGATATACCATGTTCATCAGAGAGACTGAACGGGAGACAAACTTCTGTCTCTGAGCTCCAAGTGGCAAGATTGTGAAGGTCTAAAAGAGAGACAGTCCTTGCTCTTCCTCTTAAGGCAATCCAGGCTTAGGACATGTTTGGCCAGGGGTTAGTGGGGCTTCCTTCACTCAAGCCCACCCTGCAGGCCAGAAGTTGGGGTTTGCTGACAGCACATGTATCACAGTAAAATCTCGTGCGGGCCAAGAGAACAAGCACACCCTGGTAAGGAATAAACAGCCCATTTATTCATTGAATAAACAATTTGAGGTAATAGTCAAGTAGTCTAAATGTCACCCGGTGCCTATTTGCTGACTCTGAACAGACTCCCATGGAGCACTTAATGGATATTTCTTCAAAGGCAAAGGGATTTGGAAGAATTCAGGCCATTTTAGGATGACCTTCAGTTCCTATTCCATTATCAAGACAAGCATTGAGGTCACAGCCTTTTCAACAGGTACTGATCATGTAGAAATAGCTTTTGAGAAAATTACATTCAGTTGAAGAAAAAAAAAATCAAAATCCCTCAACTTTATATTTGCCTAAAGCAGACATTACTGAACCCAAGGAAAGCAGCAGCTGAAGCCTCACAAAATCACAAGAATGCATCCTAGGGGCACCATAAGGGTGTGCAGTTTTAGAACTAAATACAGAAGATCCCAGTTTTATTTGTCCAAAATCCAAAAGAAACATTTTGGCTGTACTCTGACAGTATCTCTGAAAGCAGAGAGAAACAGCAATCTAAAACAAAAAATGGAATGTAGTATTGTCACTGCACTACTGTAAAAAGGGTATTCAGGAATTTCTAGCCTTAAAACAGCAGCAGAAAAGAGCATTTTCATTCCATTTCAGTAATGAGTTGTAACATGAGCCTTCCAGCACACAGTGGTACAAATTTACATGCTAAAATTGCAATAGTCTCTCCCCTTGCTATTTCTTGTTTAATTTCATTTTTGTGTGTACACTCTTAAAGCCTTTTCCTCCTCCTCTTAAATATTTAAAAAAATCTTTAATTTGCTTTAAAAAGCAGGAAAAAAAGCTTTCTGTTCATTGACTTTTTCTTTGATGTGTCACTCAACTCTTCATAAAGGAGACATCAGTAATATGAAACCTGTATATCAACATGTCCATTGTTAAAACACTTGTTACTGCAATAAGACAACACTTTCTCAATTGTAACTCACCTTCCCCATTGCTGGTAATATTGTCAGACAGCTGCCTTTCAGTCAGATATTACTGACGGTCAATCTTAATCCAGAAATAAGAAGCTCACAGGGGAAAGCTGTAATTGCAGATATTGCATTTTTCCTCCTCTTCTTTCCTCAATGTTCAGAAAAAAAATGCTTTTATTTTACAAATTTGCTTTGTATTTCAATAGACTAAGACAGTAGCTATGACTTTGCTCCAAACTTGACTTGATTTACGGATTTTTCTTATAAAGATAAAAAAGCATATATGTTGTGTATATTTGCTCTGTGTACATACATATTCACAGGGGAGAGCTATAACAAAGAAGCATAACTCTTGTTAAGTACCTGAATTCTGTATCTGCACTTGGCAAAGTAGAAGTAAGTTAGAGTTGGCATAAACCACTTTTATTTCACAAGGCATGTCATATCCTCAATTCAACTATTCTTTCATGATTTTGTTTTGTTGTTCCTTTGGTACATCATACAGCCCATTCCAGTTTCACAGTAAGTAGGCAATATGCAACAAGCTCAACCGAATTATTAGCTCTCATAAAAGAAATCATAAATGACATCTGTCTTTATATATCCCATTATATCAGTAAAAATGCAAATTAAGAACATTAAACATCATAAATTTCCATTGTATAGAAATCATGATATATTCTCCCAAAGAAAGTAAATACTAGGAGTTGTTTGCACCTTAACTGCTTCAATATTTGCATAAATATCTATCGTGTAATTTTAGCAACATTCTGGATACACTTCAGGGCTTAACAGAGCAGCCTGTTCTGCCTTCTGTGCAACTGTTAATATAATATGACCAATGCTACATTTGTTACTGTTATATTCTTGATTTAGACTTCTTTAAGAAGCTTTAAAAATGGGTAGTTCATTGAATGAGTCATAATATGAATTTAGGATTGATGAGACAGACTGTAAGTCTGGAAGTCATGCTAACTGGCTTTCCAAAAATATTAGTTGTGCAATCCTGTCTAGATACCTGCTCACATGATACACTGACATACACAGTTTCAGAGTTGCAAAAATGCTGCAAAATATGGAGTTACAGCTGTAGAGCACAACTTACTCCATTTTTACTGTCTTCCATGAGACATCCTCTTCCATGTGAGGGCTCTGATAGAACTGGCAGTGGTGACTTCGAGCCTATAAAACCAGATAAAGGTGTGAAGAAATAAAGGTAGAACAGCTGAGCCAGCAAAAATATCATTGTAGAGTAACATGGTTTAGAAAGCCTTGTATCACATTGTACTACCATATAAGACCCTTGAGCTTACTAATCCCTCTTCCCCACTGAAGAACAGTCAGCATTGTTTTACTGGGAAGAGGAAGCGGGGCACGAGTGAGACTTCAGCAATTATTTCCTCCTCAGAAAGTTATTGATGAGACTTGACAATATGGTCCACATTTTGGAGGTCCCCATTTTATAATCATACTAATCCAAATGAGGGAGGTCATAAACTTCTCATAATGCTACAGGCCTAAAAATATCAGGAGGGAACTTTTTGTATGCCTTTGGCGATGCACCTCCTTTTAGATCCACCCATGTTGTTTTCTGCACTGCAAAGCCTCTCAAGCCACCTCTCCCCTTCGCCCTGCATCCCCCCCTGCGCCTGCTAAGCAGAGGATGTGACAGTTTCTTTTAACTCAGTCCACCTGAGGAGTCTTAACAGCATGCTGCCATATGCTCCACCTCCAGATCAAGATCACCATAGGGCTAGGTGATTAGTGTGAAAACTGAAGCTGTTTGTGTTTTCAACATAATTAACAAGTTTTCAGAATTCAGTGATGCAAGCCACAGTAGTAAAAAAGCTTATTATTTTTTTAAACACTCAATTAGCTATCCAGTGACTGGATCAAGTAATCAGCTGGTCTTACTCTAGTTTAAAAGTACAATATAATCCCATGAAAATTTTTGTCAAAAATGCTAATGCTAAGAAAAGACCCATCAGCCAGCAGAACCACCCTATACATCAGGCTACATTCAAAACTGCTGAGTTAAATTACTCTCATGGATAATCTCTCCACCACTTCTCTCTTTATCTTTATGGACTAATTCATGAAATAACAATAATTTTGATGTAACTACACTTAATCACATCAAAGACTGGTATCCTTTTTCTTACCAAGGTGGTGCAAATGATTTATGATATGAAATGCCTGATACCTTATATGATTCAACAACCCACCTTACAAAGAAGGAAAATGAAAAAGACGACTTATGGTAAAATTTAATTCTTTAAGCATATTTTATTGTGAAATGTTATGCAAATTATCTGATTCTCTAGCATGTGAAGTTTGGAGTTTCACTCTCCACCCTCACTAGGAAGTTGTTAATCTTACTTTTTTATAAAGACTAATGGTATTTTTTACAATACATACTATTTCTAAATCATATTGGACAAAAGATGAGCCATTATTCTGGCAAAACTGTGCTAGACTTCACGAGAAATCCAAAGGACTGCAAAACAGGCTCTGGTACTATGTGTGTTATCTTCACACAAGTTGTGCCACAGATTTGAGTGAACTTGTTCACACGTATGATGTAACAAAAAGTGGATCACATGTTATCAAAATATAAGTAAATTTTGAAGAGTTAGGACTGATTTGAGGTGCCTCCACGTTAATCATAGAATCATAGAATCGTTTAGGCTGGAAAAGACCTTTAAGATCAAGTCCAACTGTTAACCTAACACTGCCAAGTCCACCACTAAACCATGTCCCTAAGTGCCACATCTACACGTCTTTTAAATACCTCTAGGGATGGTGACTCCATCACTACCCTGGGCAGCCTGCTCCAGTGCTTGACAACCCTTTCGGTGAAGAAATTTTTCCTAATACCAATCTAAACCTCTCCTGGTGCAACTTGAGGCTGTTTCCTCTTGTCCTATCGCTTGTTACTTAGGAGAAGAGACCAACACCCACCTCACTACAACCTCCTTTCAGGGAGTTGTAGAGAGCGATAAGGTCTCCCCTCAGCCTCCTTTTCTCCAGGCTAAACAACCCCAGTTCCCTCAGCTGCTCCTCATAGGACTTGTGCTCTAGACCCTTCACCAGCTTTGTTGCCCTTCTTTGGACACGCTCCAGCACCTCAATGTCTTTCTCGTAGTGAGGGGCCTAGAACTGAACACAGTACTCGAGGTGCAGCCTCACCAGGGCCGAGTACAGGGGGACGATCACTTCCCTACTCCTGCTGGCCACACTATTTCTGATACAGGCCAGGATGCCATTGGCCTTCTTGGCCACCTGGGCACACTGCTGGCTCATATTCAGCCGGCCGTCAACCAACACCCCCAGGTCCTTTTCCGCTGGGCAGCTTTCCAGCCACTCCCCCCCAAGCCTGTAGCGTTGCCTGGGGTTGTTGTGACCCAGGTGCAGGACCCGGCACTTGGCCTTGTTGAACCTCATACAGTTGGCCTCTGCCCATCTGAACCAATTGTTTGAAAATTACTTGATTTTCAGACCTTTGAATGTGAAGAATCAGACTCAATATATTTCAACTTGAGCCTCAAAATCATTCCACTTCTATTTCCTTTTTTTCTGATTCTCTCCCCCATCCCACTGTGGGGAGGGGGGGCGAGCAGCTATGTGGTACTTGGTTGTCAACTGGGGTTAAACCACGACAACTACTAAATCATCTACATCTTACTTCCTCTGTAATGAATTCCTCGATTTTGATTGAGAGTGTCATTAATCTTTAACACATCAATCTGGGAACACAATTAAACTAAAATAGACTAAAGGACTGACATGACAGAGATGCCAAAGACGTATACACTGGGATTTACCCAGCACTCTCTATATTATATGGATTTATATATATATACCCCACAGTTAAGGAAAGAGACATTTAGTTCTCTGATGTCAAAAGCTGGGATTCCCAGAAACAGAAATTATATTAACAATTGTATTAATAACATCAACATTAATGCCTCTATCTGCCATCGCTTTGTGCATGGGAAGAGCTGACTCTTGCCTGCAGAGCCCATAGCACTCTCTCCCGGCTATCAGGTACATGAAAGCTTTACAAGAGTTCACAGAACAGGAGAAGATTTCTCCAGTAATCAGACCCAATCTCATGCTCTGGCAGGCAACCAGGTCATATAGGTCTGCTCAGAAATGTATCAAGCTTAAAATCAATTATGTTGTTTGCCCCAGTGCTTTAACGGAAAGGCAGTTTCAGCACATAACTGCGAATTATTTAGAAGCTCTGAGATGATGAGCCACAAGAGAGAGGGAAAACACAAGAGAGTCATTCTTGGGATAGAAGTCATGATAAAGCTAGCTAACAGTACAAACTCATGTTCCTTTTCTCAGGCACACACCTGTACTGCCAGCACCTCTTGAATAAATGGTGTTTATCAGACCAGATACACAGATATTCTGAAGAGCTGAATGGAGATAAATAGTTGCATGACTTGAGAAAGAGGCTAATTAGCTAAAAATAAAAACACACAACCCACAGTGCTACCAACTTCCTGAACAATTAGTTTATGGTTGACACATGTCAATGGAATGCGTGTCAGACACATCAGAATCATTCTGATTCAAGCATGACCTCAAAGGTCATTTTCCCCAAGTAAGTGCTTCAGGATCTGGGATGGCTTAAATAGCCTTGGTAAAACACCAAACTGTGTTTTACATGTGCTCATAAGTATATGCCACTAATAGAAGCAATTATTTGTTAAAATATTGGTGAAGGGAGGAAGAAATCACAAACTGGTCTCAAGGTGAGGTTCAACGCTAGCAAGAGTTCAGTGGAGTTAGTGGTCTGAGGCACTGCCATGCCCCAGCACCCATCCCTTCCTCCCACCACTTCTGTGTCACAGCATGCTCTGCCACTGGAGTAGAGCACTAGAGTCACCGTGCAGCTCTGTTGTAAATGTCAGATCAGGAACTGATCCAGCTAAGGGAAAAAAAAATATCAAAAAAGCCCACTATTCCCTTCTTAATTTTCAAAAGAATCTGTCCCAAAACTTGATTCACACCACAGGCAGCTGTGTCAGCACAACAGAGGTGCCAAAGTGGCACAGAATCACAGAATGACAGAATGGTAGGGGTTGGAAGGGACCTCTGGAGATCGTCTAGTCCATCCTCCCTGCCACTGCAGGGTCACCTAGAGCAGGCTGCACAGGACTGCGTCCAGGCAGGTTTTGAATATCTCCAGAGGAGGAGACTCCACAACCTCCCTGGGCAGCCTGTGCCAGGGCTCTGTCACCCTCACAGTGAAGAAGTTTTTCCTCATGTTCAGGCGGAGCTTCCTGTGTTCCAGCTTGTGTCCATTGTCCCTTGTCCTGTCACTGGGCACCACCGAAAAGAGTCTGGTCCCATCCTCTTGACACCCACTCTTGAGATATTTCTAAGTATTGTTGAGGTCCCCTCTCAGTCTTCTCTTCCTCAGGCTGAACAGTCCCAGCTCCCTCAGCCTTTCCCCAGAGGAGAGATGCTCCAGTCCCTTAATCATCTTCGTAGCCCTCCGCTGGGCTCTCTCCAGTAGTTCCTCGTCCCTCTTGAACTGGGGAGCCCAGAACTGGACACAGGACTCCAGATGGGGCCTCACTAGGGCAGAGTAGAGAGGAAAGATAATGTCCCTCGACCTGCTCGCCACATTCTTCTTAATGCACCCCAGGATGCCGTTGGCCTTCCTGGCCGCAAGGGCACATTGCTGGCTCATGGTGAATTTGGCATCTCCCAGGACTCCCAGGTCCTTCTCCGCAGAGCTGCTTTCCAGGAGGTCAACCCCTAACCTGTACCAGTGCATGGGGTTTTTCCTCCCCAGGTGCAGGACCCTGCACTTGCCCTTATTGAACCTCATGAGGTTCCTCTCCGCCCAATGCTCCAGCCTGTCCAGGTCTCACTGAATGGCAGCACAGCCTTCTGGTGTATCAGCCACTCCTCCCAGTTTTGTGTTATCAGCAAACTTGCTGAGGGTGCACTCTGTCCCTTCATCCAGATCATTGATGAATAAATTGAACAAGCGCACAGGCAAGAAAGGGAGGAGGCACCACCTTAAGGTGGTATTGCAGCCAGGTGTAAGGTAAAGCCACAGGCTCACAGTGCAGGAACTGTGATCATCATATAAATGAAATGCAGTTTCCTAGACTGTTGACCTCTTATCCACTTCCAGTATCATGTTTCTAAAAGATATTCACAGTGTGCTACCATCCGGGCCTGGTCTTTAGTTGATATAAATCCACTGAAATCAGAAGCTTGTGTTGCTTCACATCATGTCATCAACACTTTCACCTCCCTGAAGTAAAGTATCTCAGAATAGATCACATCATCAGAAGCCTTAACATGCTGCAATAGGTCCATTATGTTTATTTCATCATATCTAAATATATTTCAGACAGCTTCATTTTCTCCAGAGAATAATTTTCTTCTGTGCTTGGAAGGTAAATTTAAATATATTAAAAGCTTTACCTTCAGCAAAGATCCTTTCAGAACAGGAATACTCATCATTCAAATAAATGATAATGGTTTTTTTCCATCAACCTGTTCATTTATCCATGCCACTATTTTTATTGATGCGTTTCTCCTTCTAAGCAAGGTTGAGTAGAAATCTACATTCTAATTAACATTTTTGATATGGCTATGCTCTGATTAAAATTAAATGGCAACAGAGAAATTTGCATTGATCATTCAAAACTAAGGTATAATTGCTCTACAGTGATTAGGAATGGCTTTTCATTTGGGTTTCTTTGACAATTATTACAGCTACTGAATAAAAGGAGGCTTCATTCTGGAAAGGGAATTCCTTTTTAAATATTTTAATCTGATAAGAATTTACAAACCTAGCATAGTATTGTGTGGCATTCACTGCATTGAATATATTACCTCTTTTTTGTACCAGAAATATTTGCTATTCCTCATCAGGTCCCAGAAGAAAGTTTGTATTTCATGTCCGGACCTTTGATATATGTGGGAGGGGTTTCTATTAATACAGCTGGGCATAGCAGTTGCAACAGCATTTGACCTTCTCAGCTATCTAGACTCAGTTAAAAGTGTAACTCACCAGTAGGAATGACGGATATTCACTACAATGGCTCAGAGAAGTGCTAGTTACCAATGCAACTCTTTATTGTCCAAACGAATTTAACTTCGAGGAGTAAAGATAATCCATTGAGGCCATCTTTACCTACAGCAAAGGAATGTCATCTATCCTAGGTTTTATCTTCAGAGCAGGCTTGCTGCAACACGTGGTTTGCATCAAGGCTTTTGCTGGCAGAAGCCAGCGTAAATCCTAAGAGCTCTGACTTTGTGAGTTATGCTGGGAATCCAGAACAAGGATGCAAGAAATCTGCCTGTGCTTTGTAGTAACTATTGGGCTGTGTTCCTTTAAGAAGTTATTGCTGTACCTCTTAAGATTACAGCACTAATGTAATCCACCAGGACATCTAAACACTTGCATATTAACATTCCAATACCATATAATATTACTTGATTATTTTGCATTTGAAATACCAGTTCCTGACAAGGTATTTATGAAGTATTATCATCAATCTATTTTATTATCTACTGAAGTGAGTGTTCAAAATGTAAGAATAACTGAGTACATCCATATTAGCATTTTAGTTCAGGTCAGGAATGTACTTTTGAGAGGAACCACCTGATCATCCCCACTTACAACATTTCTGTTCACATTGCAGTGTACTCTCTTAACACATAAACTGCATTCTTTTCAGATGAAACTGTACCAGAAGTTCATCTAACATGCCAAAACCACTGAAGGACATTCAGCCCAGAGGGTCACACTAAAGCTGGTGCAAATTAAAACCCCTGAAATCAGTATAGAGTGATGTCAGATCCTCAACACTACCTGCTTCCTCTACAGATCCAGCCCTAGTTCACCATGGTAATATGCACTGAGGCAGTGGTGTAACTGGTCTAATTTCCATTCACTTTTACTGCTTCACAGGAGTAACATAAGAGCTGGCAGGGTAAGAAAAATTTATCCATATTGGAACGTTTCATTAATTTAACACGTAAGTTAAAGTGACAGAAATGGAAATAATTCCCCAATGGAATTGCACACAACTCACCAGCACTGGATAAGCAAGGGGATTTATTCTCTGGACGTTTTGGAAAGATTCTAGGATAATTCAGATTGGAAAGGACTCCAGGAGGTCTATAGTCCAACCTCTAGATCAAAGCAGGGTCAGCTCTGAGCTCAGGCCAGGTTTCTGACAGCTTTATCCAGCGTAGTCCTGAAATCCTCCAACGACAGAGACTGCAAAACATTTCTGGACAACCTACTCCACCACTTGCCTGTCCTCATGTATAAGAAGTTTTTCTTGTACCTAGTCTGAAACTCTTTTGTTTCAATTTTAAACCCGTTGCCTCTCATTTTCCCACCATGTACTGTTGCAAAAAGCCAGCTCCATCTTCTTGGTAACGTTCTTGCAGGTACAGGAAGGAGGCTACTGGGTCTTCCTCCAGAATGAACAAGCTCAGGTCCCTCAGCCTCTTCTCACAGAGCAAATGCTCCAGCGTGACAAGCTTGACTGCCTTCTGCTAAACTGGCTCTGGTTTGTCTATGTATTTCTTGTATTAGGTGGCCCAAAACAGGGTGATATGTTCTCAATTCAGTCCAATGAGTGCAGATTAAAGGGGGATAATCACTTCCCTCAGTCTACTGGCTGTGCTGCTGTTAATAGAGCCCAGGATGCTCTCGGCCTTTATTGCTGCCAATGCACACGGCAGGCTTCTGCTCAGCTTGCTGTCATCCCCGAGCCCTAGGGCCTTCCACAGAGTTATTCCCCAGCCTGTCAGCCCCCAGCCTGTACCGCTGCCAGGGGCTCTTCCTGCCAAGGGGCAGGACTCTGCACTTGTCTCTGTTGAATTTAATATTCACATTGAATGTTGCAAACAGTGGAATCAATTCTTCTGCACATGCTGAGGAGGGCAGGGATGGGCTCTAAAGCAGTCATTACCTTTGTCAGTGCCTTTGTAGGTTAGAAAGGATCCTCTTTATCTTTGAGAAACAATGGGTAGCAACTGGCCTTGCCCAGCACTTAAAAAAAAGAGACACAAGCCCCTGGCATTAAGACTCTCACTTCTCTCATGCTGTTTGCAACTCAGGATGCTAGTCTGGCTGCACTAACAGATGCAGTGATAAAGAAGACATTATACACATTTCTTCCACACAGGTCACAGGTAATTTAAAAACCACCATGGAATGGTTATCCCAGGTAGACAGGAGTTTAAAAAGGAAATAAAAATGGCTTTTGTGTTTAACCACGGCAGGCCCTCAAATGCATCTACATGAACAGATGTTTCCACAGACCCTGAATCTCAGCCACACAGACTTATTATTGGTGTGATTTTTGTATGCTTCCAGAACAATCCAAATTGTTTTGATTCCCCATTTACACAGATGGTGATGCCATAGCAAAGATCGATAGGCCAGATTTGATAGCTGCAATGATGATTACACAGGCAGATACATGATAAACACCTCCTGATGCAAAATGTAAAGCATTACTCAGTGTGAGATAAATTGCTGCTAATGTTGTAGGTCACTTAATTTTGGACAATGTTTCTGTTTGAGTAAGTTCTATTTTTCCACATCTTGCCATTCTATTGCTGCCTATTTAGCATTTGAAAGTCATAAGAGATGGTGACTAGCTTGTATTCAGTCATTGGGCATCTTTGAAGATCATTCTAGCATGTTTTCTCATGTTTCCCATCATTTTAGAAAGCATGAAAAGGGCCTAGCAGACCCACAACTCTTCTGGCCCACTGAAACTGAACCTTTGGTCTTAATTCCTTAGTGGACAGACTGCCATAATGCTGCTAGGATTGTGCAGTGATCATACTGCTTTATGTGGAGTAGACACTACATGCTACTAGATGAATTTCCACAGCCGATGAATGTTATCCGCACATTAACACGACAACCACAATAGACTTGTACTCCTTACCCTCTTCTACTCATGACATACCAAGGAGCACCTCCAATGGGCTGCAGCCACTAATGGGCATTCAGTTCTAGCTCTCTGCCAAATTCTTCCTTTGTCAGTACTGAAACGGTTTTGAATCCTGTCAATGAACACGAACTTGTTAACAATGACAATTTTCATTCTGTTTGTGTAAAGATAAGTGATCCTTCATGGAGCTTGGCTGACAAAATATCGTAATTTTGTGGGTTACTGTCCACAGCAATAAAGTGATCAGTTTATGACTAAAATTTTGTGCAAAATGAACGATTAGTCTCTAGTCAGTCTTTGAATTCTTCTACAGGAATCTTTGATAGAGCCTGCAATCTAGAAATAATAAGTTAATATCAGCAGCAGCTTTTAGGCCATGGATAGCCATATTTGAAACTGCTGCATGAAATAAAGCAAACAAAAAAGGCTTTGACAGGCATCCTTTTTTGTCCCCAGTCATCACAAACAAAAGATTGAAATTCACTGATCTTTGCTCTCATATACATCCCATGGTGTACCCGTCTCAAAATGTATGAACAAGCTGCATAGCAAATCATTCCATGTGATTACAAAGTCCAGATTAGTTAGTGTAAGAACAGCTATACTGAGATCAATATGACATCAATACTTTTCACATCTAGATTTTCTAAGGAGCAAAATGTATTTGTTTGCAGAGACTTGTGAGAAAAACTTTGAGAATTATATGAATTATGTATAACTAGGAACATGTGAATGGCAGCACTAGAAGAAATGACATGAATAAGAAATAAAGAAACGGCAGGTGTCAATGGCACTGAAATCATCAGGTCATCAGACATCATGGCACGTATCTACATACAACTTGAAGATGCTCAGAGCAGGAAAACAAAAGGCAGACTACAACCAGAGAAGGAAACCATGCCTGTGAGTAGATCAGCAGAATTCCCTAATGACATTCACAGAGGAGGGACAGGATGAAAAGGCAAAAAGATCACAATCACTGTCAGCTACTTGAAGGCACATCCAAAAAACAAGCACATGGTTGCTAAATGAAAACAGCCTATGAGACATGATGAGATCCTTCATAGCTGATGACCCTTGTCCTCTGTGCTATCACAGGTAATCCTGCCCAGACTACTTAGACAAACATTGTGTTACTTGTAAGCACGAAGAAATGAGTATGAAAGCATGAGAAAATGTGCCTGCAATCCTATACAAGTATAGGTATGAGTGAATAAACCCAGTTCTGTCTAAAATAAACAAATAGAAAACTTCCTTTCCTATGCAGCCTGCAATGAGCTTTGTTACACTAGCTATAATGGTGCTTTGTCTGTTAAGCACCCGCAGCTATTGGAAATGTATTACATAAGGTGTAGCAGCAAGTATTTGATGAAAGTCAGTGATGAACATGGATCTCTTGTTCTGTAGAACTTAAATTTTGTTTAAGATATATTTTATTTCCCTTCTTTGCTATCATTTAATTATCATTATTATGTACCCAAATAGTTGAAAATTCTGAAAGTGACAATATTTTTCTTTGATTCTGTTAGTTACCATAATTAAAAACATATATTTCCATCAGAAAACTATTTCCAAGACAGTCACACGTCTAATGAACTTTATATTACGATGCAAACCTCTGTCCTTCTTTAGAAGCAGCAGTGGTCCTCACAGGGCAAACCATAAAATACACTTAAGTTAAACTGGATATAGAGTTAAAGGAGACTTTAAACAAGCAAATAAAAGTGCTTGCATTTTATTTCCTAAATTTAATGATATCACATGGCATTTCCCTGGACAGACATTTTTATTTTCTTTTTGACAATTCTTCAATTTAAGTATGAAAGGGCCAGCAAGTGCCATTAAAAGTATTAAGGCATTTTTTTAAAGCAGATAAGGATGAAAACAAACTCTCCCCATTATTCATATCGCTTGTTGCTAAATTGAAGATAACTTGAAAGTGATATAGATTTGACAGAAGAATGTAGACTAAAGATGCAACTGAGGTAGTGCATATGAGCTGAGAAGAAAAACTGGTGTTTTTTTGAAAAATCCAATAACATTACTGTATGCTTGTAAGGTTTATCTGAAGTGCCATCAAAAAGCATGCTTCCCTCTTCAACCCCCAAAATATTCATGACAATCAAAAACAAGCGAAGATATGAAATTTCAGTTTAAAAACAACACCATGGTACATGCTATGTTTAGAAATTATTTTAAAGGTTGGTTCATCACATTAAAACAGGCTCAGTATAGTTCATTATTGCAGTTCAGATTAAAATAATAAATGTATAAAATAAAGCAATTCATCTGCTTTCCATTCCAACTTATGCAGGCCCAAGAGCAATGAGCTGATTGGCACTTCAGTGAGAAGCCTTCGTGCTGCTTGTTATGCAGAAAGGCTACTGGAATACTTTTGTCAGAGACAGCTGTTAGCTGCCAAACAACGATTAGCAATCATGGCAAAATAATACATTTCCCAAAAGTCATGGACATTGTGACTTCTATGACAAATGGGACTTATTTCAGTTTTAAATGGCACTGAAGCATTGAAAAGTTTTAAGCTTTGATTGCATCTTAATGTAGAAAAAGAGCAGAGTTCTTTTATCTTATTGTAATGAACTTCAATTCATAATTCATAATTTTTAATATTTTAATAGATTTCATGCTTTAGAGCCTACCCAGGCAAACTGGAAAACCACAGGGTATAGAATCATCCTCGCTACGACACAACAGTAACAAATAAGATTTCATAGTTCCCTGAGCAATGAAGGCTTGCCTCAGTAAAATTTTATGTACCCTTTACCCTCACGCATTAGGGAATTTGTAGCAAGAAGCTATTCATGACATACTCAGAGACTCTGTACCAGTTTAGCTTCGTATTCTTCTCTCTGCAGTTTCTAAATGCTTAAAACTATGTGAAAATGTGAAAATTTCTCAGCGAACAGCAAAGAATAAAAAGGCCTTGATCTAAAGAAGTCTTTAGGCAGTAACAAGAAAGTGAATCACAGTAGGGAAATCCCAGCTATTAAATAATTAAATAAATAAATAAAATGGACAGCTCTACTTTTATTTATTTAGGAAAAAATATTGATGTTAGAAATGTACTGATTCATTGAAATTAGCATAGTTCCATGGGCTTGCAAGGTAGACTGCCAAGGATAGGCTTTCAGCCCTGGGATAAAATAGGGGTGTCTCTACATGTGTCCAGAAGCTACAATGCAGTCAACGGCATGGTGATTTTATGTTCAGGATCTTCTGTCTGGATGATGGCAGAAGTCCAAAGTCCACAGCCAGACCTACAGTTTCAGCTAATAGGTTTTTACTGCAGTGGAGATACCAGCACATGTTCCAGTTCACGGTTCCTATTGCAAGAGTGGTAACCTCTGGTAGATTTGCAGTCAGGTGATTCAACAAGATCGTCCTACCTACTGCCTAGGCTCACCTGGAAAACTTCTTATAAAATGATACTGACTGTAGAGAGTTCTCTGTGGATGCAGAGAAAGTCACAGAAGGTGTCTGGATATTCAACATCCTAATGACAAAGCTACAGGCTGTTCTGGATTTTAAAACTGTTTCAGTTCTATCCTAATTCAGGACTTTGCAGCTGTTCTCTAAGAACTTCTCTGTGATCTCTCACTTTCTTTTTTCACTCAGCTTTCATCCAGAGAGAATAGGATCTTTGGGAGATGTTCATCAAAGAGCCCCCTTTGGTATTTCTGTTCCTATTTGTAGTGGGAAACTCACAGTCATCTTGCTCCTGAATGGATGAAAGAAGTTGAAAGAAAGAAGGTACAAAGTGAAGAAGGAAAAAAGCACTGGTTATCAAATTGCAAAAGAAAAAGTTGTAGCTGACAAAGTGTAACTCATTTGACTTTTATTAAGGTAGTAGATTCTAACAATCCAAGAGCTTTCTAGTTTCCTTATTTAATGCTTTGCATTCCTCCACACACAAAATATGGCTTTATTCTTTTCATTGTTAGTATTTTTAAGTGGGTTTTAGTGTTTATGCTGATAAGGCATTATAGAAAACATGTAAAGCACTCACATCATACTAATAAGAAGACAGAGAGGTTATATAATTGTCAAGAACATATACCAGCATATATACTAGTCCCAGGAATGGGAAATCAAATCTTTTTGATTTGCAAAAAGGTGTAAGATAACCATGCCTTGGCAGAACTAAAACCTGTTGTTCTTCCATATTGGCAGTTGAGGTCTTTGGAAAACAGGTCTGCTCATTCTTAGTCATCAAATAGCACTTTTTCTTGTGAACATTTCAAAAGGTTTAGTAAAATTATTTAATTTACCCAAATTAGATAATAAGGGACAACAGGCTAGAAGGATGATCAGAGGAATGAGAGTATGCATTAAGTATGTATTAGTGAGGTTTGCCTTTTGTAAATCTGTAGGCTTATAGCAACAAACTTAAGAACTTGAAGAAATGAGTCTACTGATAAGGGAACATTTTAGGCTTGTTTTGAAGTTTTCTAAACCTCAGGAGATTTATTTTTAAGTTCCAATTGATCAATAGTAGCAAGAAAACAAAATATTTTTTGGAAGATACATTTATGGAGAGGCTACAGGACATAATCGCTATTGGGCAACAAATGACTATTGTCCAACTTGGAAGATCTCTTCCAGTCCTCTTTCCTAGATCTTTGACTATACTTTACTGATCAAAAGCACTATTAACATTTTTTCCTTTCTTTGAAATCCTACAATGAAAATATGGCAGAAAGAATACCCAAAAACCTGTTTATAGTCTAAAGAAAGGAAGAGCTATATCAATAAGCTTGAACATAAAAAGTCTACAGTTTCCTGTACAATTACTACTGATTGCAAGAGTTTCCATTACTTCAGTTACAGTTGTCTTGTTCATGGACAATATTTTCTTTCACACTCATGCCATTCACAGAATTCCCCATGGCATCAGTGCAGTAACAATACAGGAACTGTAAATGCAATTTGGACAACAATTTTCAGAGCAAGTCAGAAAGAAGCAGAAAGGCAATGCTGTAAATCTGCACAACTGTAACTGTACTGCAGAAACAGAAGCGCATATGAGGGCTCTGTCCCAGCTCAGCCCTTGGCAAATCTGCACCTGACTGTAGCCTCCAGACCAGGAGAGGAGGTCTAAGTGCTTAAGCTTCCAGATAGACGCAGAGTATAAAGGTTTCATGAGTACTCAGCTAACTAAATATGCAGGAAAACATGCCATTAAACAAGTACTTCAATAAGCAGTATGGACAAAGACTAGTTTTCCATCAGATTTCTGTTCAATTTTGAAAGAATCACAGCAAGACCTTAGTGTGAACTCACACACTAAAAGATATCAAAGAAGTCACACAAGAGATGTTTTGAGTGCAAAAACGGCTTCAGATGATATTTCACATGCATTTATAATCTCTCTTGCTCCCAAATGCTATGTTTATAGTGCAGTGATTTGTTCAGTAGCTAATAGTGGCTCATACCTTGCACCTTGATGTCTATTTCCATGACATATTGTAAGAATTTCTTGAAATTTCTGCCACTGCCATTTCAGTTGAAAATAGTAAACAAGTTCAGAAGTTCAATTCAAAGGGGAAAGGGAAGAGGGGAAAAGAGAAAGAACTCACAAACTCAGTATGATCACACTGATTGTACGTTATTTATTGAGGAAGACATTCTTAGGAGAAAATCTAAGCCATTTGTGCTATATTTTGAAAAAACATAACCAGAAAATTGTAGCCCAGGATGCTTTTGTGCAGTCATTGATAAGTATACTACAGCTAGAGCCAGTTTTTACATCTAATATGTTTTCAATACAAGAGGGATGGATAGAGAATCATCACTGTGTGACCTTAGAACATGTTCCTGTTTTAACCTTGTCTTATGATCTTCCTTACAAAAAATAAGTGATGTCACTGACTAGGTAACTTTGGCATGGAAGTCATTGCTAAGCAACATTCAAGGTTCACATCAGGGTGTTCTCACTAGTCAAAATGCCTTGGGATTCTAAGTTAGCCCTCCAAGGACACTTTGGGAAAAGAGTAAGAATAAAGGGCAGGATTTTTAATATAGCAGTGAGGTGAGATGCATATTTCCCTCGTTAAAACAGTAGGAAATTCTTCTGAAAGTTTATTATCATTTCAAGAATAAGAGCAAGCATTTCTCCCCTACTTCATGCTGCTTCGGTCATTTCTTCTTTGTAACAATGATCATCTTATTCACTAAGTATAGCGCTACCTAAAATAGAGCTGCTTTTGACCATCTTGCTTGTACCTCAAGTACTCCCTCCTTTCACTTCAGTAATCCTCTCCTGGTACTGCAGACACTTGACAAAAGTTTCCGTGCGGCAGAAATACAGCTGAGATGCAGATTAAAGGGCCTAGATTTCCTCTTGACGGGTGCCCAATGATTTCCATATTATAAAGCAGGCACTTTTTTTTTTTGCTGGTACCTTCAACAATGCAGTCTACTGCCTTCTTTAAGTTTGGGCATACATTCAGCCTATAGCACCAAACTGACATAGCAAGAGCCTTTTGTGTCACCATTAGTTTTCAAGAATAATTCACCTAAAATTTAAGAGGCAATTACCTTTCTGTTCAGAAGCAGAATGACATGAAGTACTTGCTTAACAAGTTCTGTCATATGCAACTTACTGTCAGTCTTGAAACTGAATAATTTAGGCATTCTTCTACTAGTCATTCTGCCTTAACTTCATTGTCAATGATCTCTGAATGCTTTTTTTAATTTATTAACATATAGTTTATATTAGTACCCTTTCTAAAAAGTCTTGGAGTGAAATGAGAGTGTTATCTTTTTTTAATAAGCTCTTAGACTATTAGAATTGTCGCTTACTTAGAGTTTGTTAGGTTATAAGGGCCTTTTTTTTTTAACTAATGTGATCAAAGTACATGAAAGTAACCAAGTATTCTGAACATTTTAAGTGTTGCAATTAGATTTTAAAAATACACATAGATTGGACCAAAAAAGTTTATGCTATTTTTTCACAGTTCTGTGAAAGCCTCTGCTGCACAAGTTTTAGTATGAAGGGTTTACAGATTATTCTGAAGAGACACGGAAGAGAAAGCATAATGCAAATTGTACTTCAATAAAAATTAGAAGGGTCATAACACAGGATTAAATCAAATGTGTAAATTTCTTAATCTAAATTGTATCTTTGACTTCCCCATCATGATACAAAGAACAAAGGGTATACTTTCAGTAGACTGAAGGGATTCTCACTAGCATTTTTTCCTAGAGGTCCTGTGTAATACATCCTAAGGGAAAAGGCATTGTCCCTTCAAAAGGACTTTTCATATCCCCCATATTGACGGCTCATCGTTTCATGAATGAGCAGTCATGGTTTGCCTCATCTGACCCCCCCCTTTCTATTCCTCATAAAATTGTTTTTTCCCTCTCACTTGAGATTTTTTTTCCACTCTAGTCACCAAACCCCCCCCCCCCCTTCCCTGGGGGACCCATATTACAACTCTTTAAGAAAAGAAATAGGCAGGTAGGTTTTCTAGGATCTGCTGTTTGCATGTGCTTCTGCTGCTCTTGGAGAGAATAGTCCATCACTTAATGACTATATATTTCTGGGCTGATAATACCATTGGCCACCCATTGCCAGCCAATGAGTTGTTCTGACAAGTGTTTGCAGACACAAGCCTTGAACTGAGTCTAGTAGAAAATAATCTTTCTTTTTTGGCGGGATTGTTTAAACCCAGGTCAATTCTTTTACCCACACCAAATGATTACTTTACAAAAAGATCCTATACAGTAACTAAGCAGGCCACATGCTGTGATATTGAAAAAAGAAGGCGCAAGGAGCTCCATAAGCTGGTATCACTACAGTAGCCTCCATATCATGGAACCAGAAGCTAAGCTTCATGACTGCTTTGATGCAAAAGTTAAAGGCTTACCTGCTGCTAGAAATTTCTGCCAAAAAGACGTGCACAGAGAAACAGCTAAGAAAACACGTGACTTTGGTTGTTAAAATATTTATACAAATGATAACTCATGACCATGAAAATCAATCCATGTGTGCATCTTCAGGTAATTAGATAAATATAAAGCTGTGTAAATTAAAATGGATAGAGAAAAAGAATACATAGAGATGAAGGGAGACATAAAAATACATAGAGATGAAAACAGTCAATTTGAAAAAATGCCTACTACAAAAAAAAAAAAAAAGAAAAGCACGCACATATTGGTTACCAGTATAATTAGAGTACAACCACCTTATACATATGACTTCAATGTCAGAAAAGATCAGCTCTGTCAGGGGAAAAAATTACAGTTTGTTTCCAAACTTAAGAATTCAAGTCATACAAACAAACTCAGAAAACTCGGAGAAGGAAAAAAAGATGTAATTCCCTCATCTGCTAAAGCAACTGAAATACAACTTATTTACAATAAGGTGAACCAAGATGCATTTCTGAAAACCTTTCTTTTAATAAAGTTATTTGGCAGGAGTGAAGAATTATCAGAATCAGAAGTCATAGCTGTTTATATCCATTCATGATTTTCTGACATTTCTCATGAAAGTTTCAGAGTTAACTCAGTGTCCAGGCCAAATTTCAAATGCAGTAATTACATTCTGCCTCCTTAAATCACCAAGTGCCACTGTCTGCTGCTGAGCTACTGTTAAGATCCATACCAGTGTGTCCATACTTCTGCAGTAAATGACATGACATAAATTTATATTTTAATCTTGTAAAAGCCACTATGAGGCATAGTGTTGTTTAACTAGGTTCTGTCAGTACAGTAGTTTGAGATTTCCACATACACAAGTTTCCATAAGAAAAAAAAAAAATCATAATTCAAGGGTAGGTGGTTGCTTGAAAGATAGGCATGTCTGAATGCTGTGATGAAGGAATTTGAGAGAAAGGGAAACGAAGGAAAGAAAAGGTAGAGGCGGATGTGTCATCTTGGATGTGAAGGAAAAGCTGGGGGTGGAATCTCTCATAGATCTTTAGCAACTCTTACATCCACCTGCAGAAAGAGGGATTTATTAACTTCCTTTCCATAGAGGTTTAAGAAAAAAAAAAAAAAAAAAAAGAAAAACAGAACTGTTTGAAATAACAATTCTGCCCAGACAAAGAACTGTTTTATACCATATGTGGCTGATGAGCCAGCAAGCTTCAAGACACTACACGTTCAGAATAAAGGGTCTCAGAAAAAAAAAAGCTTTTCAAGTCCAGTATATAGAACTGCATAACTTCTCAGTCGCTTGTCTTCCACCAAATGATGGACATAATAGACATAAAGTACAAGTCCCCTATCTGTCATTTGTTGGTTTTCTCCTCTGCATAACTTCTCAGTCGCTTGTCTTCCACCAAATGATGGACATAATAGACATAAAGTACAAGTCCCCTATCTGTCATTTGTTGGTTTTCTCCTCTGCCTCCACTAAATACAGCTTTCATTTGTCTGAACACTTTCAAAGTGAACTTGTTTTTCTGTTTGTGAAGGGTGACAGGAGATTAAGGGAGCAAAATTTCAAGCATTTGGTTTTGAATTTTTGCAGTATCAAGGATACTGTATTAATTACCTGCAGTAATTTTTAGCTCTTATTTTGCTCTCTAAGCCAAGAAACTAACTGTCAACTCCTTTTAAATGCATGTAGCAATAATACAAGACCCCCTGAATATTAGAAATCTCTGTCATATATCTGGACAGTTAATATTCCAGATATAGGAACTGTCAGCTGACAAAATCTCTAGCAATGTTTAATTGCATGTCCAGCAGTAAATGATCATATCAGAAGTGTACTGGAAACAGGAAGTTTGCAATAAATTCCTGTTTCTAATGATGTGTCCTCTACAGTTCTGTCCCCAAGGACCTTTGTAATAGTCACAGAGTCATAGAATCATAGAATCGTTTAGGTTGGAAGAGACCTTTAAGATCATCAAGTCCAACCATTAACCTAACACTGCCAAGTCCACCACTAAACCATGTCCCTGAGCACCACATCTACACATCTTTTAAATACCTCCAGGGATGGTGACTCAACCACTTCCCTGGGCAGCCTGTTCAGATTAAGAGTCAATGGGTAAATAGCAAACTGTCCTGAAATCCTCCAAGATAAGTAGAGCTCACCAGCACCAGTTTTGGATATCCACATCCTCAAAAGAGGATTCCTCTAGTCATTTTATCAGGAGTCAAGGAAAGTGGAAGCATCTTCTGGGGGAAGAGAGCAAAAGAAAACCCTAACTGGTTTTGCAAGATTTTTTTCCTTTCCTATTTTGTAAATAAATACAGCCATCTACCTATATATATGTACGTGTAAACACACTCTCTCTCATATATTTATATTCATTTTTTATTAATTCTACAGGGGATTATTGCAGATGTGTAGAAAAAAGTCATTCAAAGATTGTTGGAACTGATCCCTCACCCATCCACTGTACATTACAGTACTATTTTCTAGCAAGTAAAAGAAAGTAACAAAAGTATTTACTATAGATCTTTGAAGAATCCTTCAAAGGCATTTTGATCAACAGCAAGTCATTATCTCCTAACGTACAGGCAGGCATGATCTGAAACAAATTTCTACCAGCTATATTTGTTGGTAGAAGGTTTGAATCAAGAAACAGATTCTTAGTTGATGTAAACTAAAAGAAAAAAACCAAACAAAAACAAAAAACAAAAACAAAACCAAAACAAAACTAAACAAAAAAAACCCAAACAAAAAACCAAAACACACAAAAAACCATCTCTCCCCCAAAACCCACCCCCCAAGACCTCTTTCAAACAGTATAGTTACACCAAGTCCACTAGATGAAGAAATGGCTCTTTAAATTTCGCATTTGCAAAATACTGTAAACCAAACCAGAACAGTTAGAAAGGAGTTACCATACTTTGTTCACATATGCAAAGACAAAATACAGAATAATATCCAATTAAAAGTTCTTTCAAGATGGTAAATGAAACACCTTCCCCTCTTAAATCTACTGCCAGTTATAACCATTATGAGAAAAACAAATGTTATAGCTAAGTTCAACTGTTAACTTAGCTATATAAATATATAGTTTGTGTTCAGCGATATGGCCAAGTTCCCAGACTAGAAAGAAGTGGTTAAATCTCAGATTATCTTGTAAGGATCCTGGCCTTTCACAACTAATTAAGTGAATTTAGATAATTTCATCTCTATCAATCAAAGAAAGTAAATAGTAGACTTTATTGTACCTTAATTAAGTTTAGTTCACTGTTTGACTTCTACTTCATCTCCCTCAAAGTGTCTTTTCAAATAGACTCTATATACGATAGGTAATCTTTCAGGTCAGCATGTGGGAATACAGCTTTCATTAGCAATAATTGAACTTGTTTGCATAACTCTGTATAAACAATTCTGAGGACGCATTCTCTATAAAAGCTGCACCATTTTCTGAGGGAGCCCTCTTAGTGAAGGAGACGCTTCCCCAGTGAGCTGGCAGCCAGATCACTGCAGTTATTTCCATCCACTCCCCTCCTGTCTTACTTCCAAAGTCTCTACTAGATTAATCAATTCGGGTTACTTCCAAATGTCTGAATTGCAGAAAACTCTACTTAATTTAATTAGTAAAAGGACTACCAGTGGTGATCCTTAGTGATCTCAGTGTCATGACCATTAGTTGACTGATAGAGTCATAACATGAGTAAGAAGGCAGGTGCCTTTCAGGATGGTTGGAGAAAAAAACCCTCAAAACAGCAGAAACTAATTGTTTATCAATTAGTTCTACACAGACAAGGGAACTCACATAATAATTCAATAGTTTAATTCTGTAAAATAATACTGAGCAACTCTCAAGTTGAACCACCTAGAAATTTTAAAAGCATTCAGAGGTATAAGTTGCAACTGTACATGCACATGCTTTTATGCTGTAAGAAATGTGAAATCATTTGAACAGCTTAATTTTTAAAGAGAATTTACTTTGCCACTCCACACCAAGATGCATTTTTAATAACAGAAGAATCTATAGTGGCCCTTGGATTTTAAATCCCTGAAGGATAAGGAAAAAAGGAGTGTTGGCTTTGGGGTAAATATCATAAATAACCTACTGATCTGAGCAGATCTTAGGAATGGGAAGAATCAGAATCTATGCTTGCGATGTCCAAACCCTCGTTGCTCAGGAGAATGTCTTCACTGTCAGGCTAATCAACAATAAGGGTGTTGGACGCCTTCCACCCAACTAGTTAAAAGATGCACGATGATGAAGGAAAAAAAAACCATGACCAAAAAGACCATGATTCTTAATATTCGTTGGTAAGGCATTCCTATTAAGGAAAAAATGGGCTCTGGCACTACAACTATTTAAAGGCTTTTATCAAGCAGTCATTGTATAAAAGCAGTCTAGCTTTTGAATAGGCATTTAGTTCTTTCATTAATATTAAATTTATTTAATATGTTGCAATCTCAGAGAAAGTTGGTACAGATCTTTGTAATTGCTCTAATGCTTTTCATACTCAATTTATATGATCTCTGTGATGTGTGATTGGATTAAAATTTGAATACACAGGCTTTAGTTCTTGTATGGAGCTTTGAAAATTATTGGTCCAAGAGACCAGTAAAACTCTGCTCTAACACTCTCAAACAGTAGAGTCACTTCTAGTATCTGAGAAATTTTACTTATCTCCCTTGTCAGTTAAATCTCGCTTGCAATCTCATTTTACTACATCCATGTGACAGTACAGCCAATTATTCTCTTTCTGTAAGTAGCTAGCAAAATTAATGGCAGCAGTAAAGAAGCTATGGCTCAAGTTAGCAACCCAGGTTCTAGGAAGAAAGTTTGTGCAACCTAACCAGAACCCTGTGCAATCTCATTTAATTGCTACTGTTGTTTGCTACACAGACAAGCTCAACCAGCTAGTAATTGGCCCAAAACCACAGTAAAGCCACATTTTAGCTCAGCAGTAGGAGATAATGGCACTACCCACTGCCTAGGCAACAGCTGAAGAGAGACCTCTACAAGCCAATCCTTGTTCACTTCAACAAGGTCATGATTACACTCTTTAGAGTTGTTATCATTATTCTCTTCCCAGGGGGTATAAACCATATTTAACCCCAAGTATAAAGCAAACTCTGATTTTATTTTCCATACTTAGAACTACCTCTCCTAACACCAAAGGACTCACACTGATTTAATATACCAGCAAACAGGTAAGAAGTTTTCTGAACTTGTACATTTCTGCTGCTGTATATAATCAAAGTATTTCACAATGTAGGTAGTACTTATGCACAGAAAATGCAGATCTTACATCTTCAAAAAAAGCTGTCAATCAACATTGCTTTAGTTACATGCTTCAGATAGATCAATAGTCTCTACCATTTCTTAGAGCTAATTATGCTTCACAACTTTTTGAGTTCTTAGAATGGCATGAAACTTTTAACCCTCCTCAGTTTTCTCACCTATGTCTGCGAATGAGTCAGGTTAGAATTAGTGATTAACAGCTGCTAATTATAAGGACCATAAAAATGCAAACTAATCTGCTGAATGGTTAAAAGAGAGCAGGTTCTTACAGCATGAACATCTATACAGGACTCTTTCCTAAGGCATCCTCATAATTCTTTAGGAAACCTAAATGGGTTGAAGATGATGTTTATGAGAAAGCTCTCTGTTAGGAAGATAACGGCCTAGAAGGTACCTTCTACTGTTTCTGCTGGGTTTTGTTCATTTTCTTGCAAATATCTTATAGCTTTCTTTAAAAATATGCATCTTAAAAGTAGTTAGAGGTTTTTGCCTCCATTACTTTGACTGAAAATATCTTTCATATCTTGCATCTCTAATAGACGTAAACCCCAATCAGAAAGTAAATAAACTACTGTTTAAGTCCTTGCTGTTTTCTTTCCAATATTGTTGTTCAGATTACAAAAAAGTGTGCCTTCTAGGTATTTGCCTGGTGATATATGCACAGACAAGAGTCATTATTCCATTTTATGCTTTACATTACACTACAAGCCAACCTCTAAGCACTCCATTTTCCTTGTAAGTGCTTCTGTGCAAATATTCTTATTATCACTATTATTTTTAACCATGACTAACCAGAATAATACATAGTACACAGATAAAGTTTACACAGGTCATTAGTAAACCGATAATTCTCCACACAACCTATGCAAGCGCAACTTTGGTGCTCATAGTCACCATATAATGTATCAGTGAGCCCAAATATCTTCTCCTCAACTGTTTTAAACTGCTGAGCTCCTAAACCTGTAAGTGAATAAACTAGTTGGATCAGAGGAGACAGCCTGTGCAAGCTCAAACAAGGCTGTGAACATCTGTTCACATTTGGTTTACAAGGTGTAATACTGTTTGTTTACACCAGAGGACCCAGCTGTCCTACCTCCTGGCGTATACCACAATTTCACTAACAGCAACAGGGTTACATCAATGTAAATAAACATACAACTCAATTTTAAGCATTCTTGTGAAAACCTTACATTACGTGAAATCTTCAACAATAAATTGAGCATAATACTTTCTATGAATGAACTAAAAATTATTTCTGACAATTCATGCAACCCTTTTGGCTTACAAACTGCCTGAAGCAGTCTCAAGAATAATTTATTTTCTATTAGTGAAAATCATCTTGTGAACAAACTTTCAGCAACTGATCACGAACATCTCAGAACCTCCAAGTCCCTAGGATATCTCTGCTCTACCGCTATATGACTGGAGACAAATTAAAAAAATAAATCAACACAAAAGCATACATATTTCATTCCAAGAAGTCGGTGTTTCATTTGACTTCATATTTTCATCATATGCAACAGGTGTTAGCAGCTCTTTCGATTCTATTTCCCTATTTTCCATTACAATCATTACACATTTGCAGCACTTAGTTCTTTCAGAGGAACAAAACAGTATGGGGCCTGATATTTAAAAATAGATAACAAAATGCCTACCCTAAGACCATACAAAAGTGTTATAGAGTAACCACAGGCATTCCCTGTGGCACATTAACATTTCAGGAGGCTTCTCCATTTTTTTCCAATAAATATTTTTATTTGAGAATAGTGACTTGTAGTCTGTGGTCTGCAAATATGCCATGTCAAGACGATCCCCAGAAGTACCTTAGAAAAGCCAATCTTTTCTCAGTAGCTTAAATACTCTACACTAGGAATCACAGGATTTTTTGGTAAAACTTTCAAGTTTGGAAGAGTGGACTGATTAACAAACAGCACGAACAAAACACTGCAGGTAGATTGGTAAAAGCTGTAATGGGTTTGTGTGGCAGAAGAAAAGCTGTGCTTGTTCTGAACTGCTCTGGCCTTTGGAATATCTTCTGCTACAGTCGTCCTGTAAGTAGAAACTAAGCATCGGCAAAGCTTGTTAGAACATGACCTCAGCTACAGGCAGAAGCTAAGACAAATTCAAGCTATCATCAGAATAATATAGGGTAGTAAAAGGTGGTTTTTAAACATTGTTAGATAAATTACTTTTTTCCTTTCCGACTTTCTCATTTACCCTAGAGGTTTAGGTCTGTACAGAGCAACTGTCCAAGTATTAAAATACATCACATTTTCCATTAGATAAAAAAGCTTACATAAAGCTTTTACTCAAATTAAGCTGCCAGAACTGAGGTTTGGATGTGACCCAATTATTCATTTTACCTGTTTGATTGTTATTTAGAAGTCACTGTCATTCTGTTCAGCTAAAAGAAACAGCTAAGTTGATTGTTGGTTTTCTCTCCAGGTTTCTTCTCCAAATTTGCAATTGAATGTTGGTTTTTAAAGTGCTTTTTGAGTTAGATTCCACTTTCAACTTGGACTTTAATCTGCATCTCAACTCAAATATTGAATTCGTCCATTAAAATGAAATGAGATTTTTTGAAATGATAGATCCCTTAGTTGTCTTTAAAGAAGACTTGACTATGATATCTCCAAGGGCCCAGCTTTCAAAATTATTTCTCTGACAATCAAAATCATTGGCTTCATTGATATTCTGAATGTCATTAAGAAGGCTCATGATACCAGGCCCTAATTAACTTTACCATTTCTCTTCTTTGATAAATAACTGCTTTCTATCAATTTACAGGTCTGAGAAATTATCTGGCAGGATGCTGGCTAGCATTACACAGGCTTTTTTTTAAAAAAAAAAAAAATCAAAAATAGTCTGAGAAACAAAAAAGTTAAGTGTGTGCTTAACTTCATTCCTTTCAGTTTAATTATAGTTTAATTCCCAAATGCTAACAAGATTGCTGACTGAGGTTGCTACTGGAATCAGCAGCACAAGAGTGACTCAGGGCCCTGGAGCTCACAAAATTACCACAGATCATGTTGCTGTGATGTCGTCTCTAAGTGCAAAATGATGCTGCAAGACAAGGATGGAAAAGAATGACTAAAACTTCATTTTATTGAAACTGATCTTGTTAGAGCAGGAAATATAAAGATCTTTTGTGCTATTATTTAAATACTAACACATTCCTACAGCAGCATGTATGAAGTAACAGGCATTCCCTGTGGTGGAAATAAAACCCTACAGCTCCACACCAAGGTGTTTAGCACCAGCAGGAGAGATACCATTTGAGAAGAATGTCTGTTTCCCAGCTTTTAAGATTCTCACATCCTAAAGTGCTTGGAACCGTTCAATTATCTTTACACAGTTTATTCTGTTATTGCTGCTGTTGCTGTTTACAGGGTTTGATTTTAGTTGCATGCATTTCCCCCTCCCCTGCAATACAAAATGACAGGAAACCACATCTGTCTGGATATAGTTGCTGTTAAATTCCACATGCAGCATTGACTAATTACTCTGCTGAATGTATAAAAGGATGTATTTTCAACGTAATCTCTACTGTCATTTTTATAAGATTTAACTCATACACAGAACTCTTTTTAATCCATACATAAAGAATATTACAAAATAAAAGCACATATAAATACCTTCTCTATACAGAGAGATTAGCACCAGAAATTATCCAGAAATACTATCTAACACCAAGTTTTGCAGGCAACACTCAAATTTGCCTAGCAAACAGTCACACCACAGCTAGGCTGACTAAAGCTTTGCTGTGTATATGCCAGACAGTACCATTTTTTACAGTCAGCAACTAGCGTGTGCAGGGTCATGGAATCCTAGAAGACTTGAGTTGGGAGGAATACCCTGTAGGTCACCCAGTTTAACTTCCTGGCCAAAGCAGGGCAAGCGCTTGAGGACAGAGATTATTCATCCCCCCTGCACAACCAGTGCCGGTGCTCAGACGCTTTTGTTGTGAAGAATTTTTTCCTTGTTTTCCAGCAGTATCTCCTCCGTTGCAATCTATAACCACTGCCTTTTGTCTTTTTACTATTCACTTGTAAGAATTCTGGTGCCATCTAGCCTGTAGCCCCCATTAAATAGTTGACAATAACAATAGTAACACCCCTTTTGCCTCCTTTGCAGGCTAAGCAAATCCAGTTCCCTCAGCCTCTCCTTATGGGAAGTACACCCCAAACCTCCTGCTAATTTAGCAACCTTCCCCCAGACTGTTTGTCACCACCTCTCTTGAGCCGTGGGGCCCAAGGTGGAACATATTCCTTCAGATGCAGCCTCACAGTTGTTGAGTGAAGGGTAATAGTCACTTCCCTTGATCTACTGCCTACGCTCCTGCTAATGCAAGTCAGTATGCTGCTGGCCGTCATCACCTCAAGGGCTCTCTGCAATTTGCCGTCCACCAGGACCTCAGGGGCCATTTTCTGTGGAGCTGTTGCCTACCTGAGCAATACCAATGCAAAACAACTTGAAATCAGTAGTGATCTCTGTATAAGAACAATGAAACTACTGACTGCAAATCAAGTTCTCCATTCATTCAATCAAATCCTACATTAGCTCTACTGACCTGTGCTATGTTTCATTCTTTCACCACCTTCAGACAAATAAGTAGCAGCTACTGATTTACTGCTAAATCTAGTGTATGTAAAGAGAAGATAAAAAAAATCAGGTCACCAGTGAATATTCATCATGACTTTTGCTTCAAACACCATATTGTTTGTTCAAAGGTGGTAATAGTTTTCTAATAAAGTAATAGACTTCTGATATTTAGTCCATTACCTACTGTGAAAGAAAAATTTGCATGATACTAATTATGATTTATAGCATAGCTGTAGGCAGATTAGAAGTTTCCATAGAAAGAGGTTGTACTGAAATTAGTAGTATCCTCTTTTTGCTCTGAGAAGTTTTGCTTCTGCTGGTACTTTGATTATCCTTTGTCACGGGTTAGTACAATATACAGACAAAGCCTTGCCTCTTTTCAGCGAGCCCTGATCATGGATTTTGCTGCTAATCATCACTTAGTCTCACCCTTGGCTCCTTCAAACTGCTGTGCTAATTATTTTGTACAGATTACAAAGAGGCCCTGAACCTCTGAGCTGGAGAGTACTGCAAGCCTTAACTGTAGGTGAATTCCCAAAGGGGAAATTTTAGAGGGCTTTGTCTTTCACTTCATGGCATGAAGATATCATAGCTCCTTGACACAACCACATGAGGAAAAAAGAAAACTCAAAATCTTGAGAAGACCCTACTCATTCTGACAAGGGCAGATAAAAAGGCCAAAGACAACAAGAAGTCCTGGTTCTGCCTTGGAATAGAGGGAGCCAGGAAAAAGTCCTGCCCTTAAATTTTGCTTCATGCAGCTACACAAAACAGACCCAGACTGTATATTCACAGAAGGCAGGTAGTCTCTTGACCACATGACATAATTTCTGCTTCCTAATTTTAGACATTATTCATTATTAATTCAGCTTTACTACTAGTTTCCCGGTGGATGTTCCAAATAATGGATCTTGTGTAATTTCTCAGACATTTTCAGCAATACAGGGAGGCCATAAGACAACAAGCTAATCTGGTTTTTTACAGAAAAATGCAGGATATGTTCTTTTGTTATTGATCAGCTCTGTAAAAGGATGGCACTCTTTGTTATAAAAGCGTTAAAATTAGAAGCCTAGTCTTTGTACTGGTACTATATAACCCCTCATGTCTAGCTTCTGGTTACTCTACTGAATTCTATGCAAGGTGTAACAAGCCTACTGTCTGTCACATGCAGAACTCAGAATCATGCATCTTATTCCTTGCACTTGAATTATTTGGCTGCCTGTTTTACTTTTCCATACAAAAGAATCAGCTCCAGCTTTTTTTTTATGTATGGCTTTCTTAAGCCTAACACAGAGGCTTTCACCTTTGAAGTAAGTAAACAAGAAAAAGAGAGATTTCTTTTGAAACCCACAGACTATAAGGGTTTGTTCAGCTTGTAAGTTTTTTCAGTACTCTAATCCTTTATTCTGCTTTTAATGTAATGTAAATTTACAGTCAGAGTTGGCAGGGATTTTTTTTTCCTTTAAAGTTATATGCTGGGAGACTGCATGTATCAAGGAACAGGTAACAATGCAGAGGAGGGGGTGGTGGTGTATTATTTCAAATCTAGTATGTCTGGCTAATAACTTGTTTAGAAATCAAGTTTGTAGTAGTTATTAGCATCACTAAAGCATAAAGCATGTTAGTCAGTCAGGTGCGAACTCAACTCCATATTCAAGCCCCCTAACTCACTGACATTAGCAAGCTTGCCGAAGGTGGGAGAAAGGATCGCACAGCTGTGGCTGTAATTCTGAATACATATGGGATAGCCATTGCAAGCTAGAGCAATTTGAGTCACTTTAGCAACAAGGTAAAGTTTGAACCCCAACCTCCTCCACCTCCATTTTATTCTTTCTACAACAGGGATTACTGATTGTGCTTTCATTATGCATTCTACTGTACAGGCCTAGACATGTCTTTTTAACACACCATCTGCTTTTGATTTGCTTTTTAAAAAAAAGCATTACACGACAGAAAGACAGCAGAAAAATGGTCATTAGACACTATCTTTGATGTAATTACTGAATGAACACAATGTGTGAGAACTCCATGTAACTACATCATGACTTTGGATTTATTTCTGTAGGGAAAAAGCCTAAAGAGTGTCGTTTTTCACCTGGAATTGCACACTGATCTGACCCTGGAACAAAAGTGCATTCCTTCCAATTTATTTATTTAGTAAATATATTGCTTGGGCAGCTGGAGGTCAACATTATTTTGTGCAAGTTCTCGGGTTAAGTAAAGTAAAGTAGCCCATTCACTGCAGCTCTCAGCCCCTCTGGCAGAAACCCCTGCAGTATTCAGTGGCATGATGGCTTTAAGCAAGCTGAGGGCCAAGACTTCTTTTGTCACTGGGAAATTAATTTTGTTCTGCATCAGACTGTAAAGGTGCAGTAAAAACAAATATTGCAATTACATAGGGTAAATGGTAATAGAGGAGGGCTTTGAAGTTTACATTGCCTTCATCAAGATCATTGCCATGTTCTTAGGTAGTTCTTTTTAAATACAGTGCATCTTTAGGTCTCATTTGGGCATATTTTTCTCCTTCTTAAAAATATGAGCAAATAATTCCAAGTGGCCTGGATACACAAAGCTGGATTTTCACACAGCTCAACCAGTAAAAATCCTAGATGCCATAATTCTCCTAAGCCCCAGATGAACTAAGAGGTGAGAGGAGCTAAAAGCTGGTGCTGAGGGATGCTCAAATCTCTACAGAACTTGCTAGCAAGTTTGCCACTGTTTTTATCATGTTTTAGAATGGAATCTCCGACTGAAAGGACGAGGACCTTCAAAACTTACTGGGAGCAAAGGAAAGGCAACTTCTGCCATAGTAAAGATACTGTGAGAGTCCAGATTAACCAAGTCGTCCTCTATACAAAGAAGGGAAAAGAAGCATGTGTCTCTAAAGGAAATATTCCCATTAGGACCTGCATCTTGCCATCTTCCTTAAGAGTTTGGAACCAGGTAAGGCCAAGTCAGGCTAGCTCTAGGTCTTAGCCCATGCATGCAAACGTAAATGTAACCCTTGCATGCCTTGCAAGGATAAAGGTGGTAAGAATCCAAAAATTGTATGATCCTGCTAGGGTAAAAAGGCCTTCTACTCAAGAAGAAACAGGTCGTTCATTTACTTCTAGAGGTTTCTATATCAAAATCCCAGGTATTGGTCATAACGTGGTAATAATGAAGCACAGGTAGATAGAGAAACTTCTCTAGTATTTTTTGGAGAGCAAAGGTGTTGGCGCCCAGCACGCTGGACTGACGAGCAATTTCACTGAAATCAATAGCCTTTTGTTACAGGGAGAATATTATAATATATTCTGAAATTAGACAGGCAATCCATAAAGTATATTGATTCACATATTATTCCTTTCCCAAGTAGCCTATCATACAAGTACACAATACAGTTTACTCAAGTTCTGTGCCAAGCAATCAGCTCCATTAAAATAGGTCATGACATTTAAAGTTCAATTTTCTAATGATCAGAGAAGAGAAGAAAATGGAAGACGTTTCATTTTTTCCAGCAGAATACGGCATAAATTAGGCCGGGTAGGACATTACCATTTTGGGATGGTGGCTGGACCCTATAATTTCAAAAGAAACCGATGTTTGTATGTCAAATGTTCCTTCAAAACCCTGCTTTTGCAATATTGATTTCAAATTACAAAATATAAAGTCTATATAATATAATAATGTATACTGCAGTCTTCTTATCTAAAATTCAATCACCTATCATTTTGAAAGATTACCAATAAAAGCAAAGCTGACCTGCTTGATACACAATTTCTTCCAAAGTTTAGAAACCCAAAATACAGTTCTAAGGTTATAATTAAACACAAAGCAGAAAAACTTTTTCAAGTATAAACAGCAATTTGTTACAAGGTTAAAGCTCTCTTCTGCCATATAGATTTATGGGTAATACTCCTAACATGAACATCTTTCTGAGCTTGCATTTACAAAGCGCGTTTTTCCTTGTTTGGTTTCCCATAAATTATTTTCTTTGCATAATACCTTTTATAAATAACACCACTCTTATGGCTAAGAAGAATTCTACTGCGAAGAAATGAAGCAGAACTGTAAAAAGGCAAGTCAACATAGTTTAGAACGTCATTTTGGGATCCTTAAGACATACAATACATCAAAGCCCATACTTCAATTCTGAAATCACATATGCTCTACCAAATCTGAACTCATTTTTTCAGTAGCATCCAAAAACCAGAAAAACATATTGCTCAGCTTCAATTACCTTTTCACCAACGTAAAGTATTTCAGATTTACCGCAGACTGAAAAGGGAGCAAATTACAAGCATTTTCAAAGACTACCACAAACTGTTTGTGCTGCTCTTCTAATGAACAATTGAAAACCCTCCAAAGCAAAACAGGATATTTTACTTAATACTATAAGCATTAACCAAAATGGCATAGAACTCCATTTAGTCTGGCAAACATTTTTATAGCATTGCTTTTGTAGAACTGTTCTTGCTGTGTGTGTTTGAAAAAAATAATTTATAGCCTTCCCAGAAGAAAAATCCTACTTACTGGTATTATTCACATCCTGAAGATTATTTTCATGCTGGGCCAAATCCTGCTTTGCCTTGTTTGGATCAACAGCTCTCGTCACACAAGAGAAGCTATTTGATAAGTGAAACAACTGAGCAGAAAATGATAGCAATATGCGAATGGGCCGGTCCTTAAGGCTTAGAATTTATCTCAAGAAAGCAAATAAATAAGCACAAGCAAAATTAACAATAAAACTTTGTAAATGGGAGCTAAAACGCCCACTTTCCCAAGGACAGTCTTCTTTCCTTTACCATCAGCCACCTGTGAAGGAAGTACTGGAGCTGATTTGAAGCTAACAACCAGCATACCAAGGAGTGCTCTAGTTAGAAATCTTGGAGAGTAGCTCTGACATAGTTTATCTGTAGTTACAGCTGACATTTTAAATGTAACAGTGTAGGTTTATCTATAAAAAGCCTACTGTTTACGCAAAATAAACTTTCAGACCAGATAACCATTTTCATTAACTGAAAGAATGCAATAATATATTAATGACTATCCCTTTGCAGTATAGTATTAATATAATTCCTGTTTAAATTAATTCTTTTCATTCCTTTCCAAGCATCAGGTGTTTTGCAGATAAAGACTGAGTTTGCAAAAACAACTTAATGGGCATATTAAGTTCCATTACAAACAGGACTTAAAAAGAAGCAAGTACATGGGTGCTCGCAAGATCAGGAACCTCTTTGTGAATTCCAAGGCTTCCACAGTGAAGGTACACTCACTGTTTTTCCCCCAAAATCCTTGTGTTAGATGATATCCTGTATTAGCAAGCCAATTATCAACTGCATCTTTTGTATAATTATGTTCTTATTGTATTTTTTTGGTGTATAAACAACTTTATTACTTGTCCTCTCCTCCTCCGATATTTGATCTCAATACATTGTATTTCAGGCCCCCATTTCACGGAGGCTTTGAACTCTGTACAGCTATCATGACAAAAGGTAGCTCCTGTCCGAGCCTTGCCAACACTGCAGCTTTTACAGGCATATCTCCTGACTCAGCAGAAAGTACCTACTTCTCCAAAAACATTATCACCTCCATTTTCTTTCCTGTTTTCCCTGTGTACTAACATTTATTTTTCCTTGAAAGAGCAGGAAAACAGCTCTTCATTTTTAGAAGAATGAATAAACAGTGCCATCTTCTGTCTATGTCACTGCAGGAAAACAGGGCAGTATAGACTCAAATTACAAGACTAAGCTATAAGATTCAGGTTGAAGAGTTAGACGTGAGATTGCTGTGAGTTTTTGCACACACAATATAACGGACTACATTTTTCAAGTGCTTAGCGGTATTGAATGCTTTTTCAAGCAATTATATATCTAAGGCACTGCCTTGCAATTAATTGCAGGAAAGACCTACTCACCGCTTTTTCAGAAGAGTAAGCATAGGATCATTGTCAACTATTGAAGACTGCATTAATTAATTATTAATGTCCTTCGAAGACTTACATATTCTTAATGCTCTGAAGTTCACATTCATATTTTGCTTTGCAGAAACACTTGGCAGTTGAGTCACCATTTATCTGTCTTAATATCATTTATATTCCTAACTTGTGTGCCACGGACACAGAGGTTGGAATATCCAAAATATTTCAGAGTTTGAGTCCTTACTTTTATAAAGCACACCATGTATGTTCTTGAAGGTAGAAAGTTGCAAACATTCAATATGGTAATGGAGAAAGCATGGTGTTCTGCTAATTTCAGGAATTAAAGTAGTATGTGCACACATTCATTTATTTTCATATCAAGAAGAAAGCAGAAGAAAAACACATTTACAATGGGAAAAAAAGCAGATCACCACCACTGAGCTAATGAAATCTTATAGTAATCTGCATTAAAACCACCAGTACTCTTGTGAAGATTCCATCAACTACAAAGCACTATGTATTTATGAAATACTTTTCTAACAGGTTAATGGAAGTGGTGCCTGCTGCTCTCAGTAGACCATACTTTAATTCTTATGGCCACCAGCCATTTTAGCAGTGGCAGTTTGCTGCAGATTTCTGAGTTTTAGTCTGCTTAAGCAGGAACTGGTTATTCTAAGGAATTCCCTGGAGTGGTTGTGAACTGAAGTGAAGAAATTAAACATCTCTAAACACCATGAGTTCACCATATGATTTAGTGGGGGACTTGGTAATGCTAGGTTAATGGTTGGACCCGATGATCTAGGAGGTCTCTTCCAGCCAGAACAATTCTATGATATACTGGGGCTCACACTCCACTGTCTCAAAAGGTATAATCGTTGAGGACAAGAGTTGTTGAAGAAATAACATAGCCATGAAAGTAGGTGCCTATTTCTGACATTAGAGAAAGAGACAAATCAACATATCAATTAAAATGGTGAAGCACTGATTCCCTCTTAATTCTGCCAAAGACGTCCTAAGTGATCCTGAGCAAAACTTCATTTACAAAGTCCATTAGATGTCTGGAACAAGATATAGTTGTTAAATGTTCACATAGCTTTTAGGAAGGTGCAGTCTCAGAGTTTGCTGGATTTTATCTTGAGAAGGGGATGGGGGAAGCAAGGAGAGAAGACTGGGCATGACTACATTCAATAACTTCAAATGCAAAGATTTAAAAGAAATGACACTCAAAACATATGTTAAAAGAATATTGTAGAGGGTAAGAAAGAAATCAAGTATGCAGAGGTTATGAAATTACAAAATTAAGGCTGTTACTGCAATATTCAGTGACAATATGATATACTTTAGAACATAGTTAGATGTACGTTATAATATAGTTAGATGATACACTATTTCCTGATTCTTATAGTTTCTTCTAGAAATAAAGCCTTTGTAATGGCTACAGGAAACTGTCTATTCCCCCTTCCAGGCCCTTATGAAGGTATTGACCAACTTCAACCAAATTTAAAAGAGGTGAAAATCTTTGTAATTTTTAGCATCTACAGTTCTCCTGAACACAGGTGACAGTACAGTTATCTTAAAAAAAAAACCCTTAAATTAACCTTGTCAAGAGGCATTAGCCAGCTGGCCTATTTACACATATGCAGCTCTAAATCAGCCATAATACGATTGCCATTGTCCAGCCAAACAGGAAGAAAACTTGGAAGGAAGCAAGTGGTATTCTGCTGGAGTTTAGAGACTGTGCCAGTCAAAAAGAGGGATGGTAGAGAAGGGACATAGCAGATAGGGGCTGTAAGTCTGTAAAAAATTGGGATCCCTTAGCTCTGCTGTTGATGGAAACCTCTACAGCATCAAGATTGCTCAGCGTAAGGCTGTTTGTTAAGTTTTATGTACCTGGGCCTCCAAATAAGCTCTGACAGTGCACAGTCTCTGGGCACAAACCCTCTGCCCTGCTCTCTGCTCTGTCAAACCTGGTCCCATTCACCCAGCCAGTGTCAATTGTTCTTCTTTCCAGCCCCTTTTTCCTAATTCCAATCATGTTCTTGCTTATCCAGTCCCACAGGTGTATCCAGGATCCATTCATGGCTCTGTACAGTGGTTTCAATCCCCCCAAATCCACAATTGACCTAGTTCCTCACCGTCTCCTCCCACAAATTCTCCCCTGCTCCCTGTCTCTTCATCCCAGCTTCCCTCTTCCCCACATCCCTCTGCTCCCACCTCGTGCTCTCTCCTTTCTCTCTTAGTTGTTATTTTTTCTGCACAGGAACAAAACAATTACTTGTCAGAGAGCAGATGGTCCAGAGCACTGAAAAAAGGAGTTACTGTGCTGGACATCAGTCCTATTTTAACCCCAGATGGCTGAGAGCAATAGTTAATTACTAGAGAAGTTCAACTTCATTTTCTAACTTTATCAAAAATAACAATCTGAGGAATTTGCTTGTAAGTAGCCTGAGGTGTTCAGAAAGTATGAAAGTATGAACGAGTGAAGCTACTCAATTCTTCTGTGATTGTGACATGATTTGTAGGTTTGTTTGTATTTTGTTGTAGCTTCTAAAAAGCTGTAGAATTTTTGTAGATGCGATGTCCAAAGTTATTGGTGAGGCCACATTCATAGGACCAGCAGACTATTTAGTTAAAAAAAAACAGCTGTTTTTCCCTAGAAACATCAATCAGTTTACATTTTTTGGAAGTAAATATTAATTTATGCATTCCATGCCAACAAAGCCTAAAGCATTTTTTCAATTTCATGAATATGGATAAATCCATGGCTTCACATGAATAACTACATGCATGAACCATGATTTAAAAATTAAGAGCTCTGAAATACTTGTATTATTTTCTTGGATTCTCATAGTGTGGAAAGATAGGCGAGAGAAGAATATACTCTTTGACTTTAAAAGTAAAACAAACCATGCTTTGGGTTACTCCCAGTCTTAATAGAATAAGTTATCATACAATCCATTTTAAAAAATAAACAGTGCTATTTTATTCTGACTATCACTTTACAGTGTTCATTCCTAGAAGTATTTATTAACACTTGATAGTAGCTACATAAAAAAACAAAACGCCTTTTTTTTTGGAGGAAAATATCAGTACCCAATCTTCTCCTGTATTTGACTTCTTGTTAGAAAACAATAATGTGTTTTGTGTAGACAAGATTTATATTTCGTATCATAAACTGGACCAATCACAGGTGTCTTGTTAAGATAAATTCAAGATCTGATTCAATTAAGTTGTTTTGTCTTTGACTGTCTCAGAAGCTTTCTGGTCTAACAACAAAGCTGTACTATATTCCTTTTAATTTCTTCATCCTAAACCAGGATGTAAAAAAGTAACAACGATTTGTGTCTTCATTTCAGTGGGAAGAGCTTCCATATGAACTAATAATAGCCTTCATAACCCATAATAAGAATAACTCTCTTTAAATATTCAGCAGAGTCAACATTTCATTATTTCAGTGTGCCAGCTGGTCATTATGGGATATTATAGGAAATGATGACATGATGTGCAGAATTATAAAATGATGACTCCCTCTTGCAAGTGCAAGAAGACATATACTTTTTTTTTCTTTGAAGGCTTGAATTACTTCATATAGTATTTTTAATTTATACTTTGTTCTCTTTTCGAAAAAATTACACTATCCAAGGACAACTCTTTCTCTTCTTGAAGCAACCGAACAAGAAATCTGGCAGCTAAGCCAATCTCCCTTTTTGTTTGAAGAATATTTTGCAAAAGGGAATAACATAAAGCAATACAAATAAAATGATGCTGTGCCATCTCTGTACAGATAGAATTCCTACCTAGAATTCTTTTTTATTACATACATATTACTGAAAGATAACAACACATTACAAAACGAACTTAACGTTTGTACAATGAACACGTCTGTGTTTCTAATTGCTGCAAGCATCTTAACACATTAGCAGTAGCTCAAGCAGAATACATTCACTTTTCAAGGTTACCAAATGTGCACCACCATATGTATTAAGGGACATATACTCTATACTCCAACACTTCTTTACAAAAACAAATGTTCTTACTGTTTTTTGTTTGGGGACAGATGTTTCTTTCAGTAAACATGTATATACAGATGATTGGTCTTTCCAATCAGAATGAATTTCTGTTAGGAAAAAAAAAATATTTGAAAAATCCATGTTATACAGGGAAAATGTCAAGCAAAAAGATAAGTTCACATCTTGCTGTTAGAAGCTCCTAAGAATTTTATTTTTTGCTACACAACTGACAAAATCCATTCAAGTAGATGTCAAGGATAGAGATCAGAAAGACACCGGGTTAGATGAAGACAACATCTGGCAATCTAACTGTAAAACTTCTGACTGGTAGGCTCCTTCCAATTGCACTCACTGTTTTCACAGAGAAACCAAAACTTACCAGAATCTCTTATTTGCTAACACAAGATAAAAGCAGACCTGTATTTTTCGAGAGCTTTCCAAAGGGAAAATTGTCATCAGTTGTATGACCATTTGAACTGCTTCATTGTGTGACTTTCTACTAAGAAATACAACACGTGAAGAATGGCATGAAAACTTTAGAGATCCCCAAGGAAGCCAGCTCTCTTAATGTCACTGGAAAACTCCAGCCTTAGGCCATGACCAAGGGTGGCACTTCAAGTTTCTTTGGCTCTGTGAATTTCATGTGGGTATAGCAATTTCTGTATATGCTGTAAAATGTAGTACTGAGATTTTGTTATACAATGTGTTATTAGTTAAAGACTGCATGTATAACCTCAAAATTATGACTGGCATCAGACAGAATGAAGTGACCTCCAAGCATTTTTCTGCTCTAGCATGAGAGACAATGGACAGAGCTAAGTTTAATATATAAGTATATAAGTAAGAGTAAGTACATAGATAGGAGATCAACAGCCCAATCTGTTGGATACAATTAATGAAAAACTGCAAAGCCAAACTAATGGTGGATATTTCCTCAGTCATGGAGTTCTGACCTTCCAGGGCTGCCACATGAAGACTGATGACATAAAATTTTATACCTAAATACTTTCAGTCAGTTGACAGGAACGTGCCAGAAGCAAAATGAGCAGAAAAAAAAAAGACTACCAAAGAGAAAGCCACAGATGTAGCAGTGAGCAGGGTGGATTTATCATGACTAATCAGTCCATGTCAATAAACACAGAAGATATATCCATTCCCATGAAGAGGATATCTGCTGGGTGAGATGTTACGATCTGCTTAAGAAAGCTCTCTGTGGCTGGAAAGAGGACAGAGAACCAAGAGACATTATGGGCAAAGGGGATGGATAACTGAAACAAACTCTGCATCAAGAACTTAAATGCTAGAAGGAAAAACAGAGCACAATGCAAATCTGAAGGGCAATGCATGACAAATCCTGAGTACCAGTATGTGGCAAAAAGAAAGGAAGAAGAAAATGAATATATGTTATATTTTAATGATTCAGTTGGTAATACAGTCTGATTCATTCTTATCTTAGACCAGTGTTAATATACCTGATTTCATTGCCTTGAGCTTCAATAAGCCTAAAATGGTTTTCTAGCATGATTTGCCTTTTTGCACAGAAAAGATGTTACCTATATTTCTGTATTTATTCCAGTATTAATATGTGAATACACACACTCTACTTAACAAAGGATACTATTCCACTTTGCATGAGTAATTTTGCACGTGGAGATCTCAAAACGTCTTGGAAAATAAAGCTGTTCTTACTCTTAATAAATGTTATGTAGACAACCTTACAAACTTCAAGCTGCCTTCAGGGAAACACTCTAACTTTTCAGTTTTGAGGAGAAGGTTTTTTCATTACAGGTATGTGTAGCTCTTAACATGACTGCCAGATTCTTCCACAGTGCTAATAATCCCCAACAGAAAAAAAAAAAAAGGCATTTATGACTTGTCACTATGATTTCTAGCTAGAAAAGTGAAGAATACTGAAGATATTCTAAACTGCCTGTTCTGCATGTGACTGACCGGTGATGACTGTGAGAAAATTTCATGTTCAATAAATGTGGCAAAGGGTGCAAAAAGATATAACACAGAATTTTAAAATAATTGAAATAAACATTGGACATTTGCTTATTGCTAAACAAAATGCAGCTACTGTCTTCTCATTGACTATAAGTACTTGAAAAGCTATAGGAAAAGGAAAGCAAATTTTAGAAAACAGAGGTCTTAGCTTTCAGTGAACAGAAAGTAATCTCTGCCTGAAGACCCTATATCAGGCAAGGGTTTTATTTGCTTGGTTGTAAATTGCATGTTACACCACAGTTTTAAATGTAACTGGATGCCATAATGTTCCCATATAAGATAAAAAAAGATTTAGATATTTTCCTGATACCTATCTTTCCAGATGAAGAAATCTGACCTCAAGAGAACAAGACCAATGCTTTAAAATACTTTTAAGCAACCGAAGACAAGTTCTTAACAGCTGCTTCTTTGGAACAACATGGGTCCTAAAGGCACACGCTTGGGAATTAAGTGTAATCATTGTAGTATGTTTAAAACGGATAAAACCAGTAAAGCATTGGCATTAGAGATACGTTGCTATTTTAGGGCAGTAATGGCTGCTGAAATAAAACTACATAACAGTAGAGCTGAACAGAAATAACTTATTAGGCTTCACTGGAAGTGATACGATTTTGCTGATTTTTACCAGAAAGCCCAGGTCTAAACGTAAATTCAAAACTGCAAATATTCCAATGTATACTTTGACAAAGGATTGTCTCATAATGGCATAGCAGAAGAAAGAAAACTCTTATTGTTGCACTCTAGAAGCTACGGAATGGGAAAAGGGGATTTGATTCTTATATTCTTCAGACAACCACAATACTGAGAATATTTTCTATAACAGTTAAAATTTCTCTGTAGTTACTATATTTGTTATTTCACCAGATTATCCTTGCTTTAAATCTGAACAGCAGTGGTTTCCTGGCTTCATGCTTCAGTCAGGTGAAAGGGAACTTATCACAAATTTCTAATGTTTTAGTATCTATTGGCTTCATCCTTCACTACAGAGTTAAGACCTCCTGCAAGAAGCCTTCAGCTTCAGCCCAGGAAAAGCCAGGGAAGAAGTAGAGGGGTACTAATTCTAATACTTACACAGGCAGAGATAGAGGAGTGATTCAACCTACAACCTCCTCCCAGACTCTCTTGCCTTTCAATATTCTGGAGATGTACCTTTTCCCCCTTAGGCTAGGGGGAATTTCTCACTCTATGAGAAATTTGGGGATTTTGATGGTTTGCTTTCCTTGTAGATCAGACGTATTTAGATCAGAAGCAATTAGATCAAAGATCAGCATTCCCTGACATTTTTTAAGCATTCAGAAGCTTAACTCTGAAAACATAGAAAATTCCAAGTTGTACCCTATAATATGTTATTCATATATATAAAATGACATTAAGATTTAAAACTCAAATTAAAAGGAAATCATAGTCAAAACAATGTTTTGCTATAGCAAAAGAAAGAAGAAAGTTGAAACTATTTATTAAAGACACCAAAACTGTTCATTAAGAACTATTCATAATGTAAGTATCATCAAAGTCAATATGTTCTGTGAAACATGTAATTTAAGAAAATGAATTTTCCAGGTAAAAGCTGTTAGACTGAAACTTTCTGGGCAATCGTTATTTTACAATTAATGCTCTTAGTTAACCATTTATATGTTTCATGACTAAAAGAGTATTTACATTTTAGCTTTAAAAACAGCAGCTTCATTAATGATTTAAAATTGAAGAGGAAGCTCTATTGATTAAAGAAGAGAGCCCTATAAACAAGTAAACAAGTGTGATTCCATCCACTTGATTTAAATTGTTTGAAAAAAAAAAATTGTAGTAATTATTTGACCAAAGCCAAAGATAACTAAAAGTTGATATTCATTTCTGTGCTTGGTTTTCAAAGTTTCTTTTTTCATATAGCTGATTCTTGATTTCCTTTGGATCTGTGGGTATCCACAAACTGAAAAGAATCAGGATACTTCAGCTGGTGTCCAAATTTGGACCTAAGAACTAGGGTGATTATGTTAAATACTTCCATTGAAGTACATGATTTATCCACCATGTTTGCACTTGTTCTTAAGAATCCAGGCTTTTAGAGTTTGTCCTCAACCTCATTTGTGGAGAATTTAGAGTATATCAAAGGTTGAAATGCTTTGATTTCATTGAATGTCAATGTCTTCTGTATAAAAGTCCAAATATTAATGCTATTATTTAATTATTATTACTACATATGTATAATTAGATACAACCGAAAAGCATGCAGTTTATTGTCAAACTACTCAGGAAGAAAATTTACTCGTGATTTAATCTCTAAATCCTGCTTAATACTATTGACACAATTAAACAGTGGGAATAACTGCAAGCATACTGCATGCATACAATTAAATACTAATTTTATTTCTTGTTTGGAAAAGATACTATAAAATGTGCATATTCTTATGTATTTACAGGCAATTATGACACAGTGAGAATGGAAATTAGTTTTTGTGAATTTTGTGCCATGGAATGTCACATTCTTGGAAGTTCCTACTTTTTAAGTAACCATTTCACAATGGTCACCATTGTTGCAACAGCTCTACCAGTATAAAATCAGAGTAGGGATTTCAAGTCAAGCGGCAATAAAAGACTAATTTGTTTCTCAGAACTGTAGGGGTAGAATGAGAGAGGCAGTTTAAAAGAACAGAAGAATGCTGCAGCCCACTTTTAAGACATAAAGCTAGAAACGCTCGAGAGGCTTGAAAGAAGCCACAGGAGACAGAGTCAGCACAAAGCCAGCTACAAAAAAACAAGCTGTAGTGGGTCAGACGATAGTTCCAGTGTGCTGTCTCCAAAGGGACTGATATCAGATGCGTAAGGAAAGAATATAAGACACAAAGCATGTACAAAATTGTCCCTCCTCTTGTGTACTATCTCAGCTTCCAGCACCCTGCAGTTGAGGCATTTCTAGGTGGCAAAATTAGCTTATCTTTAGCCAAAGGGCTGATAGCTCCAGTTCCAGGAAATGGTAAAATTGCATGAAGTTCTTTATGTCCTTATGTATTCAGGAAAATACCTCCTGACACAAAAAACAGTGCAGGCAATGAATGGAGCAGAGAGGAAAAGTCAAGGATAATAAGAAAAATACAGAGCACCATTCAATGCACACATATTTACTGAGAGAGGAATGAGCAGAAGATTCTGGCACAACCCTCAGCCTTCAGTAAGGAGCAAGAAGGCTTACAGAGAGGACAAAGGTGCCTGATGTTTCTGTTTGTGTGACAGTACTGAGATGAAAGCATTAGTTTCTATTGCTAAATATGCACCCAAAGAAGAAATCTTAATATCAGTTTCCATTGCAGCCACCTGCCCCCAAAATCTCTTAAGTGTTCATATTCCTTCGTATAGTATTGCCTACATTTTTCTCTTGATGCAACTTGGCAAGTCCTGCACATTTGATTCAAATGATTATTATTGATCACTTCTGCCATGGCAATGCCTGTAAAAGAAATTCAGAGTCAGAACAAAAGGATGGTTCCTGTTCAGTAACAGCAGGTATACTTCATCAAGGTATTAATTATTATCAAAACAACATGACACTCAATATAGCTCTAGTTATTTCGACATCACCAGCTCCCCTGGAGCAAAGTATGTAAGCATATGCTTAATGTATGCAAGTGTTTCAGCGCATCAGTCACTGGGCCTGAAGCATATTCTTAAATGAGAACCATCGTTTGATGGCCAGGGCAAATGAAATTTGTGTTGCTATATATTCCTTACAGTTTTCTTTGCTCTAAGAAAACATTCATTCCTTGGAGAAATGTCTGCTTTCTGTCTAAAAACTGATTTTGCAAGTGTTGTGCTGAACTCATGCCTTAACAACAAAAGTAAGAAATATGAAATGAGACCTCTTGGTAGAGCTCAGTAGGTCTAACAGCTACACATTACATTTTAGTGCATACTCCTTCCCTGTTGTGATTTGTTTTAGCCTGGTTGGGCTTGATTCTATACTCATTGATGGAAGTTTTACACTACCGTGACTTCACTGATTTACACACTTGCAAGAAGGAAAAGAAAACCAGGTTCACTAACTTTGTACAAGTTACTTAATTTCTCTGTCATCATTGCCCATAGAAAAACTTGCAAGCCTGGCTTGAATAGTTGAAATTGATACCTGCAAAGCACTTGCATATATAGAAAGTCAGCATTAGACAGGCTCTACAAAGTGATGCTGGCAATAGAGAGGAAGTCATCTAGTCATGTCATCTCTAATGTCTTCTGTTGAAAATGAGGACTATTTTTCACGACTGCCATATGCCCATCAGGTTATCTGTGTGATATTAACCTGCTAGACTTCTATGAGTTAAACTAGACTGTTGTCTGGAGTGAAAACAAGAACCAAACAGAAATTAAACAGTAAGAAAAACAGGGCTTGTTCTGTAAAATATTCGGAAAGTTCAGATAACAACAGCTATCAATTCACAAATAGCTAGCTAGTCCATATCCATACTAGAATGCTTTATTCTTCTGGCACCAGGATGTGGGCTTACAGAAAATCCTAAATAGAGCTGTACAATTTGGGGTTTTTTTGGCTGGGGTTATAGTGAAGGGGGAGGAGAGGGTGTTAAGGTGAATAAGACATTTACTAGTGTTTCAGCAAATACGAAAAATAATTCAAAGAAAATAACAAAAAAAACCCATGGTGTAAGTCAAGCTTGATCAACAGTTTTGGCAGGAAAAAACCAGTAATTTTCTTTTTTTTTAAAGGATTGAGACATTTATGTCTTACTTCAGCATGTTTCTTCATTTTGTGACCCCATTTTAATGTCACACTTGAATTACTTGTTTAAGGATAAGAAAAAGAATTAATGTTTTGGACTGATCTTAACTTTTAAAAGCAAAAATTCTGCACAATTCTAATAGTCTAAAATAACCACCTTAGAAAGAGGAGTAGTAACTGATGCTTGCCAGAAAGCTGGCAGAGATGCAAACACATATTGTGACCTGAAAGCTATCTCTACACTATAAAATTAAAAGTGCCTGAGACCATTTGCTGGCTCTAAGGCTGTCTGGCATGGAAAAAAACACATCCATACTGTTAAATTCTCCCAATCCCTAAAATCAGAGTGGAATTATCAGTAGTTCTGGGCTAAAACCATGCCAAGAACTGCTCTAAATTGCAAGAGTCAAGGTCTGAGCACCATTTAGTGCCAGGGAATGCTTCCTAGCTCCAGTTTTGATGTACTTGTATGATATAGTCTGGAGAGCAAGGGACCAGAACAAAAAAGCCAGTTCTTCCACTACAGATGGGAGAATAATGTAGGCATAGGCGGAAAGACTGCTGTAGGTAAAGAAAGAGTTTGGCAGTTCTGGTGTTGTTTTTTTTTAATTTTAACACATTTTCCTAGCTACTCTCCTGGCAATCAAATGCTATTTTGCTTTGAAGAAATTGTTTTAAGTCACTTTAACCAGTTTAGCAGGTCTTCAGATGAAACTACCAACCAACCAGTTGGATGTGTCACACCATTAACAGAGTTAGTACGAGAGAAACAGAAACCCATAGCCATAATGCAAGACTGACTAAACCTTGTGGTTCCCATTCCCACAAATGATCAGGAACAGGAAGCCAGGCCTCAAGGCAGCAAGAGCAAAAACAGGCTACACGTCAGGCCACTCCATAATCGCGACTTGTTTATTCACCAGCCTCATTTGTCTTTCACCAGTATGACTGAGAAGCCCGAGAAGTCTATGGAAAATGGCGTCATGATAAAATTCCCACAAAAGACTATGACTAAGCCCACCTTAATTAACAGGATTGAGAGAAGTAAAGGAGGGCAGATACAACGCTACAGCTCAGACCTAATCCCGTAAGGTACTGGGGACAATCTTTACATCCTTGTTTCCAACTTAAACTGATGCTGGAACTTCAGAGCACGTTGGCTCGGCGGCAGCAGCATGGAGCCAGTCACGGCCCTCAGGCTGGACACGCATTCCTGCATCTGTGCCACAATGATCCCAATTGCAGCAGCCTGTGGGCTCCTGCTGTAAAGTGCCTACATACCTTACGATTATTGTTTAACAAGTATAGAAACAGACAGTAAAAGGAAGAATCAGGAATAGCAATTACTTCTTTATCATCGTGGAGCATCACTAGGGAGACACTCACACTCTCACTGAGTGGTGACCCTTGATGCTTCGCAGTGGGAACCATCAGTAGGCATGTCATGCAGCACGTGCGACCGCAGCCTTTTCATTTCGAAGTACAGGCTGCTTACATTGTGTCTGAAGAGGGAGGGAAAGCTCTGAGCATATTAAGGAACATTTGAAAGATAAATTAACTTGCATATTACCAAAGTATAGTAATGGAAAAATAATCAGGGCAGCTTTACAAAATGTAAACGTCTCTGCCACCAATGCTGCAACAATTCATCTTTAAATCTACTAGCTTTAAAATGTTATTAATCACATTTTAAAATATTTACTTTTCCTACAACATGATTTGTAAGGCAACAGAACAGCGAGAAAACTGAAACAAATATCCCTGATAAGTAATTTGCTGGTTTTCAGCATTTTAAGGATATGATTCTTGGCTGGAGACATACTCAGAGTTACCTAGCTGTCCTGTGCCCAGAAAGGATGTAAACAGCAAACTAGGGGTAGAGTTAGCAGGTCCTAAAGATTTTTACAAGCTAGCGCGCGTTTTCCAAATTAAATTTATGAGCTACTAGAGTCATAACCAGTCCTGTTAGAAGATCTAAGGTTATATTCGACTACAATAGGTGCTCAAGATCAGCAGGATGGACTGAAGCTGCTTCCCATGGTTTGGGTGAGGCAGCAAATTCCAGCAGAGTGGTTCTATACCTTGGAATTGAAGATTTCATTTTAGAAAAATTACTCGATCATAGTCATGCAAAGAAAGATGTGATAAAGTGACGTAAATGTTGAGTTAACAACCAATTTCATCTCAGAAAAATGTCTCTTAGCAGATTTGCTCATGGCTGGCTTGTGGGGGCAGGAGACAGCCCGCATGTGCTGTGAGGGCTGGCAGCTCCTGTGGGCCAGAGCACAGGGAGCCTCAGGTTTTCAAGCACAGAGTACATAGGAACATGCTCACATATGCCAGAGTCTATGACTGAGTGGCCAGTGTCTTTCCCAAAAGGCAATTTCAATATTACTGAAAACGACACAAGACACAACACAATTGTTGCATCAAAACCAACCTCTCTTTTAACTGAAAATACGGTGGTGAAATAGTGGTCATGGTAGCTTATGAGCTCAATCATAAAGAAAATAATGAGAAATGACGGTCACTATATCATTGGTCATAGATGGTCAATATAGGGGTTAGAACATAGAGAATTTTTAAAACCGAAATAGGAGCAGTTAATTCCATCTAACTGCCACCCTGAATCTTATGAACTAACTGAAGGTATCCCGAAACTACACTTTCTCTTTTCCAGAGGAATTGCCATGATGCTGGTTTCTTTGAAGCAGTTTTACATTTGTGGCCCTTTATCAATAAATCTTCAGAGTAAAGATTAGGAAGAGGAAAAAAGATAGTTACCAGGAGATACTTCAGAGTAGGGAAGCATACTGTTTCATTTAATACTGCTTCGTTTTCATAGAAAGAAAAATAATGAAATAATGAAATCTCTTTTTAAAACTTGTATTCTTTTTCCCAGATGCATCCTGTGGGGTTATTTGTTTTGGTTGGTTGGGTGGGGTGGGCCGAGGGGAGGGTGTTGGGGTTTGGGGGGTTTTAACATCTCACAAAGCAAATTTTCAAATGACTTCTGGTTTTCCCTAGCTTTCCACTCGGGCATTGGAAACTGATCCTGCCAGTAAGAGCCAATGATTTAGTTCAGCATACTCCCCTATAGAAATGAGGAGGAAGTATTAGCCCGCAGAGCTAAAGGAGTTTGCTTTGGAAAGTAAATAGATTTTTTCTCCTTTATCTTCTCCTTGGATTGCAAATATACACACTCTTTTAAATCCACTGTTTTAGAGTAGGTGCCCAGCTGGCACCTCACAGCACACATCCAGCTTGCAGGATGTTTCTCTTTAGCCTTTCTTTCCCAGAGAAGACACCCTAAATGTATAACTCCTGATGCTGCTCGCCACAAGGTGTCACAAAAACCTGGGACTGTCATTGTTTGTGACCTACTTCAGAAGGGTTTTCATAGCTCTTGCCTTTTCAGTTACCAAAGACAAGTGTTATACACCACAAATGCTTCAGCCTTACTTCCCCAGAGCCTCAAAGCTAACACAAAGAAACTTCACTTGGCATTAGATTATATACAGTCATTGTATGAGATATGTAAAGTAGAGTCGAATCTGCAAGTTTCAAATTCACGGGGTCTTGTTAGGCACATATAGATTTTTTCCTCCTTTGGCTTTTGTTAACACGTTACTAGATTTTGTTATCAAAGTAACCTGCTGAGTCAGTGGCTATACTGCGTGCAGTAACGTTACTGTCAGACCACAGCAGCACTGCTAGTGGTTAGAGGCAACAGCCTGGACAGGATATGTAGCAGCTGTAAACTTTCTCTTTTCCTAATGAATACTTACTACCACACCAGGAAACATGAAATCAGACCACGATCTTAACTTCTTGCCTGAAATCTAAAGAACAGTCTGCCAGAGACACAGCTGACTTTGGTTTTTTTGAAAAGGTATGGCAATTAACAAATGAAAGTCATTACTGACTGACATATAATGTCAAGAATGCTGATTGTTCTAACTTCACAGCAACATCCACATCTCTGTTTTTGTGCTAAAGAAACTCAATTAATTAGCACTGAGAAGACTATGGCAGCCAGGAAAACAGATTTTAATAATTTCCTCTTTCATATTTATAGTTTTTACATCTACAGTTAAAATTAAAATCTAGAAGGACTGAAGAATCTAGGTATGGAAATAAGATTTACAAAGATAAGATAAGGTGCGTTCCATATGAACACAAAAAGATTTAAGCATGTTACTTTCTCCATTTTTTCAATCACATCTATAAGTCACATACACAAATAATTGCATAACCACTTAGCTGTATTTCTTCCAAATTTTGAAACCTGCAGTTGCTATCTATGATCTTTTTTTATCCTTTTGAATCATTATATGTTTTTATCAAAGTAATTAAAAGACCACAAATGTAAGGTTTATACAAAGCTATCATGCTTAAAACTCCAACCTATTCAATTAACCAGTTATAAGACCTTTACTGAACTATCAATGGAATGAGTAAATCTATGATTACCTAGAATTAGTATGAAAAGCCATCTCAAATCCTCTGAATTTCTATTGCCTGAATGTCATTACAGAACAAATAGTTTTTAATGAACCCAGAAGTATTTTTACAGGGATATGAGCAATTTCAATTTTCCAATTTAAAGTTAGTTTTGCGTCTTAAAAAAATACTACTCTTGAAAATATTTATCTCCCATGGAAAGCACTGGATTTTTGATGAATGAGAGTAAAATTCTAAAATATATAAGTATGTATCATTTCATTTGGAAATGCAGAAATACCCTGCTGGTGCTGCATGATTCCATCTCCTTCCTAAGGTCAGGATTCTTGATTTGCTAATATCACCTGTAGTGCACATCTTTTCCTTTACCAAGTTGAAGTTTCTGGCCACACACATCACTGGGTGTGATGGTGAACTTGGCCCAGAGAGATAATAGGGACATGGTATTTCCTAGAAGTACTGCAAAGGCATTTTAAATCTATATTTTTGTGCTTTTTCATCTGAAATCTAAAACTTTTTTCTTTTTCAAATATTGACTTTGTCCCTGTCCACAAATCCTATGATTTCCCAGTGTTATTAGATACTTTTCATGCACACAATGTTCTCATTTCATTTTCATAAATAGCAGTTTAGACAGAAACATTTAGACCTGTTTTACTTCAGCTGTGTCAGTGAACCCACCAGTGGGCATGTATTCATTTAAACGAGATCTTTATTCCACTTACAATGGATGCCTTTTCAGCTTCTTATAGCACACTTCTACAGAGGGCAGATACACTCCCATATCCTGAAAAGTGACCTAAATCTCTCAGTCCCATACAACCATGTAGAGATACTGTTCCAGAGAAAATGAAGTGCTGCATGTGGAAGGGACACCTCTTATTTATATTTGCTTTCACTAGTAGGAGAAAGAAGAAGGGGGGGGGGGGGGGGGGGGGGGGGGGGGGGGGGGGGGGGGGGGGGGGGGGGGGGGGGGGGGGGGGGGGGGGGGGGGGGGGGGGGGGGGGGGGGGGGGGGGGGGGGGGGGGGGGGGGGGGGGGGGGGGGGGGGGGGGGGGGGGGGGGGGGGGGGGGGGGGGGGGGGGGGGGGGGGGCAGGAGAAAACAAATATAGAAGATGATGTAGACAATCCATACAACATCATTGGTTAGGATTAACTTAATAAAGGATACCACTTCATTGTAAGAAGCTCCAGTGTATGATCTCTGAGCAAAGGAGATATGAGAAGCCTGTTCAATTCCCACTTCTCTTAGTCCACGATAAGTGAGGGATGACAATAAAGGATTACTAAAGGCCTAACAAAGTTAAACTTTGTTTTCTTGTGTTTTGAAGCCAATACAAGCAGATCTGTTTTCACATATTAAGAGCATGATTCTTTTAATTAGATTATTCTTCTATTTGGATTTGATGCGTAGGTGTTCCAATATGAGCTATTTCTGTATGGATTTTGGCAGAACAAATAAATGGACCATTCAGCTCCTGGAAGGCATCATCAGAGAAGAACAATCAGCAAAGATTATAAAGTTCCTACAAATGTACAGGCTGTTTTATTTTACAAACTGTATTGTACAGGTCTGCCAAATCCAGAAGATAATTAATGTAGCAAAGACATGGAAAAAGAGTCAAAGAAAATAATATTTTTCCTGAATAATCTTTTTCTATCAACTAACTTCAATGCTTTCATGGAAATCCATCTCTGAATAGGAAGAAAGATGTTGTTTATTCTTTATGACAGTCACATTGGCCCAACAAAGATTTGCAACTGCATCAGAAAATCTGAAACTAGAATTCCCAGGTGCAGAAAACCACTTATTTTTAGCTTAATCTTCTCAAAGCAGACAGATGGAGTTATTGTAGGCAGAGAGGAGGGATGCTATAGATAGAAAGAGACAAATGCAGAAGGCTGGAGTCATTTACAGGTATGTGGAGCATGGTGGAAACAATTGCATGCATCACTAATAGCACAGAGATCCCTCGTTAATGCCTGTCACTGAAACCATCCACCTACCATAAAGGTAAGTAAATCTGGAATAAGCTCACATCTATACTAGCTTGGGTTGTATGGATAAACAGTGACCCAGAAACAACAAAATCTTCCCTTCCCCAAAAAATCCAAATGTACTCTTTTTCATTTTTTCTTACTAAAAGGTACCTGTAAGTCTACTTTCATGCCAGAATCTTGACTTCTGTTTCTTTTTTTAAATTGACAGAACGAACATTTTTATTTAGGTTCCTAGCATTTTAACTAGAAGAAGAAAACAGAACTCAGTGGCCTGTTTTACACAGTGACCTACCACTGAGCAAGGAAATCACTTGGAAGGTGGGAGAAATGGCTTTAAACTCATTTAGCTGCGCGAGACGACAGCTGTGCCACAGGGAATGACGCAGCCAGCATGGCAGCGTACCCCATATGCATATCCCAATGATTAGGATATTCTCCTGGGAAGTGAGACAGATTACTTGCCCTAGAGCAGCAGTGTCTACATCTCCAACAGAAAAGGATGCATGCAATGTGTCTCTTATCCTACCCATTTACAAAAAGATGATCATCATCTCTTTAGTCACTTCTGGTTCATAATTACAGCTCAAAATATTTTTCAGGTAAAGGCACCATGACTTGGAAATTGCAAAGTATTGAGGTTACCCTTTCAAGGACAAAATATTCTCCTAAAACAACAACTTGACTAGAGCTAAACGTCGTCATCTTGTGTTATTTCCGTAGAGCCACCGTATCAGTTCTGTGTCTCTGATCTCTAGTAGCCTGAACGTCCGACCATAAAGTTGCTCTCAAACTCGAAGCCACTTCATGACAGCAAAACCTCTGCCCCTGCATGCAGGACGTTTGCTGTTGCAGCAGCATGTAACCTACATCCTAAGGACGGTTCCTGTGCTTCTGTAGTTGTAGGCCAGCTGGACAATTAAACACCCAACACTAAAGAAGAGCAGATCAAGAAGTTCTTACCAGAAAATTTAGGGTGCTGTTTTGTTCTTTTAAGACCAAACACAGAGAACAGAACAAATAGTAAAAGGAAACTACACAAAAGTACTAAGTAAGCTATTAAACATGATTCATTTACGTATAGATATTCGGCTAACAAATGAAAACATGAGGGGAAAGTAGAAGAAAAGTGTTTTGCAAAACTAATTGATATAGAATAAATTGCAGAACTAGAAACTGGGCATTTTCTTACAAATTCATGGAAGACAGTTGCAATGGACTCTGAGCTGGAAAGATGTCACATAACTCCAGTCCTTTCTTCTTCTTATCTCTAGCTTTTAGAAGCGATTGGCTTGTATTGTACTTTTTCTGTATCAATATGTCAGGCGGAATAGCTGTCTTGTTAGCACAAGAAAAAAAAGAGTATTATCTTCTAAGAAATAAGCAGCATGATATGAGTTTTGGTAAAATGCTTTCAGTTCCAGAGGTTTAACCTAGGCCTTTTGCTTTTGTTGATTCTATAAACAGAGTAATCTAACAGGCAGAGCTTCTAGTTTACCATTTGATGTTGACCTATAATATTGAATGTGAATTATACCCATTTCTTGTTTAAGACAAAGTACATAATTTAATTCAGATGGAATTTTTAAATGCCCATAGGCTCATGTATCAAAGCAACATACTAAATGACATTTGACATTTTGTAAGTCCTTCATTAAACAGCATTAATATTATGTAATAATGCCTAAACTATTTTGAAATAGCTGTTTCTTGCAACAAAATATTGATAAGACTCATCAGTAAATTATCTCCAAACATTGTGAGACACTATAAATATCCAACGAAATTTTTGTGAGAGCAACACCTCAGTTGGTAGGATATTGTGACTATAATTTATCCATCCATGACTTCAAAGGAAAATAGCAAGCCACAAGTAACCCAAAGATTAGTTTTGTCCTAGCTGTTTGAATTTAGCAGGCTTGTAGAGGTTGAAAGAAATGCTAAAATTGAGGAATGATCCCATTAAATCAAATTTAGGAACTAATGCCTGCTTTTCTTTACCAAGCTGAATTAATATATTTTCCCACTTCTAACCATCTATTTTTAATAGACATGTTACATATGTGCGAACTGCAGTTTTATAATTCATCTGTGCCAGCTTTAAATTCAATAAAAATGAAAAAGTCACATAGTTCATGCTTCCTATTTCAACAGCCTACTATCACTCAAAAGTTCCTAAGCTATCTATGCCTATAGCATGCCTACTATGTTTTACTCAATTAGGGATTTTGTGCATTGGATCATTCGGTGCTTCAGATCCATCTTAGCTAACAAGGTCTTCAATATTTAAATAATACATTATAGAATACAACAATCAAAAAAAAAAAAACAGTGGTTCTATAAAGCTGTTTTATCATGCCATATGTCATACAAAATTTAACAAAATTTAATGTCTTAAGTATCACTCAGTTGAGTAAGTCATGACTCATCTAACACAGATTGAATAGTCCCCCTTGGAGAGTATGCTGACAATAAGTAGGCCACTGTTCATGGGAAGTTGAGTCAGGAGTATTTTAAGATTTTTCCTGCCACATTGTATAATGCACATCCCACTGAAGACTCATTCTGTTTCATATAAAAACACAAAAATTCCTCAAGTATCCAGTCCTTCAGCTTGCAGTTTTCTTGTATTTACTGTATATTCATCAGGTTGCACCAAAAATTTTTGTTTATGTCAATGCTATTTTCACCTACAGAAACCATTTGCAAAGTCATATCAGCAGAGTCCTCCTGAAACTTGGTATGCCTTATCACATTACAAAACCTGCTTGAACTCCTGAAAAATAATGGGAATACTCTTTATGTGGTATGAACCCTGTGTTTCCTTTAACGTGTAAGTGTCTATTAGAGTAACAACCTTGAAAAACAAAATTAGATCAAGGTTAATGTCAAGAATGAATTATGCTAACAAGACATCTTCACCACAGTTCATCACACTTACACATGCTTACTCTATTATAAATTAATATTTAAACGGAGCAGGGAAACTCTATTTCTGTATTGTTCTTTCCCAGTCTTTGCTTTTGTCAATACATTAGTTTTTCTTCCTTTCCAGAATCTGCTTTAGTTTACACTTGGCCTAGGCTGGTAGAGCAGTATCAATTGGCCAGACCTCGCCAGTTATACTGGCCTTAGTGGGGGTTGTGTCGGCTAGCTTGTTTGGTTTTCCCAGCACGAAGGTAGTGCACGTTTGGGACTGCCATCACACTTCTCATGACACTTTCTACTACATTTGTTCCTGCGATATGGCTTCTCCTGAGAGCCCTCAGCGGCTTTAAGGTACCTCTTCCAAAGGACAGGTCTAGGCATACTTTTTTTTTTTTAAATGATGTTCCTTCAAGAAATCACCTTTTTTCTTCAGGCTCTGAAGTGTTATTCCATTTATTTGCAACAGATAAGTAGAAACGGAGTGGGCAGTTCTCAAAGAAATGTTACAAACAAGTGTAATTCCTATGTTTCAGATGGAGTTATTGAACAGCCATTGCCACTTGACAAAGAACATGCCCCACACAGACCTACCAATATTCTCATAATATTCACAGTGCAATACACTGAACAGCTATCAAACGACAGCTTCCTCCAAGACCTGAAAATGCATGAATTTTGGAAAGAGATCAGTAGTTTCAATAGAAAATTCTTAAAAATATAGTACATTTTAAAGGAAAAGAATTGCTATTTGCAGGTTCTAGAAACATTTCTAAAAATATCATTACTTTAAATAAAAACTAGGAAGTCTTTTTCATTGCTTTCAAAAAAACTTCTAGCATTTTTATACGTTTTAAATACTAGGAAGGCATTTCCCATTGTAATACCTCTCAAAATTAAGTCAGGCAAATGCCCTTAAACTTGGAAATTATTACTTTCTGGTATTAACTGAAATAACTTCTTCCGTCAAAAGAATACAATCTAGCCACCACAGAAAGAACTGCAGACAGTCTAGCTTAAAGTGCTAGACTAGACATGAGGAGATTCAGTCTCTATTCCCACCTCTAGCATTAGCCACCTGACTAAGCGTGTTACTCCTCTCTCTGTGCTTTATTTTCCTCTATAAAATGAGGACAATTAATTGCCTCTGTCTACTGAATTTGACTAACCTCTCTTTCCCTACCCCCAGCATGGCAAGTGCAGATAGAGGTACCATGATTCTGTCTCCAAAATATATCAGCCTGGAAAAGCGCATGCTTTTCTTCCCACCAGTAGTCAGAATAATGCTTAAGTTTTGAGCACAAGGAGTAAACGCAGAAAATCTTCATCACCGCCTATCTCCTCTGCTCCTTTTTGTGCTCCCTTTGAGCACTACTGGAAAGCTGCTTATCTGCTGTAGAATGAAGAGCCCTAAGTATTCAAAATTCTATTGAAAATACATTTTCACTTCATAAAGCTTTGATTTAACATGTCTCTCTATATTCAGCTAGTCATTTGCACTTAAAAACACACAAATATATTCCTCTTTCTCTATACCAGGGACTACAGTTTGACAAAAATAAGTGTGAATTTCACAGGCAAATTGCTATTGAAAAACTGAATAAGGGACCCTAAGAGTTGTTTCAAAATAACAGAGGTAAGCTCAAAAACCTTCTTCACAAACAGTAACGTGTTCCACACATGTGACTTTAACGAAATAATGCTTCAAAAATCACAGGTCATTCAAAGTTGCTGGCCATCCTGATCAAAGTTTAAAATTAAGTTGTTCTACATTTTTATTTTTCAATTTATGATGAAGGAAGGAATTGAGATTTTATTACTTTGTCAGGAAAATGGAAAAATAAAAACGTTTATTCACAGGTAAATATAGCACAGGAAACAATTTCAGAAACTGAACTACATGCCCAATTGAGTATGAAAAATCTTTTTTTTAATTCTTAAGGAACAGGGTTTTTTAAAAAAAAAAAAGATGAAAGAGTAGAGTATTAGAAAATGGATATAGCATCACAGCTATCATCTGATAGCAGCATCACTTCTCATTGCTCACCCCCCACCCACCCCCAAAAAATCTGAATAATTCAGTTTTCTGTGTGAAGGCAGCTTCATTTTGCCAGATGGAGCGTTTCAGTCACTATCTTTTAAATGTACATGAATTCAACGAACTTTAAGCTCAGCAATACTTCCATGATTTTTAGTGGAACTGTTCAAGCTCTCAAAGTTAAGCGCATGCAGAAATGTTTACAATACCTGTGCTATTTTTGAAAGCTTAGGCATGAAGTTAGTTTGGAAATTTACAAATACATTAATGTTAGTGTAATTGGAAGCCTAGCTATTATTTACTTTACAAGGATTATTGAGTTCAGATAAACAGTTATTTTTATATAAGCAGATCATCAGTATACATCATTCTATTTGTCACTGAAGTTTAGCACATGGTTATGTAGGACTAATTTAGGGCAAATAGCCAAACTAAGTAATTTCATCTGAACACAAAATGTTTTGAAACTCAAACCGCTCTTTATCAATAATGTATAACTTCATCTACATGTACAACTTTAAAAGGGTTTACTATGAGAACATTATTGCTGGATACTCAGGTGACGATTCTCTCATTTCCCCATGACAGTGTCTTTTGGAACAGTTGCCCAGCAGTGTTGATAGAATCTTCCAGAAGCACATCTTCACTTGTTTTAAACTGGTATACTCTATGCTGCCAATCACACAAAATTGTTAGCAGCTGAGATTCACTCAAATGATCTGCTCTTCTTTTACTTTCAAAGGATCCACCCTCAGGAATAGAAATACATAAGATGGGTACGTTTTTCTTTAGACTTTAGTATGTTATAAAACCTGAAATAAACCTGTTATGGTTTCTCATGGTAAAATAGGTCAAATTGTACCTGTCACAGTCCATTAGATAACAAGAAATACTTCTGTAAGTGACCACAATTGAAAAACGGCCTGCAGGCTCCACCATTCAGAAAGCAAAAAGTCACATGACTTTTTTAAACTCAGGACATTTTAAAATGGTAAATTTGAGGATCATTTTATATCCTTTCTGATTTTGTAAACTATCTTTCAGATTTTCAATTACAAGAGCTACAAGTGTAATTTTCACACAGTCATATGGAAGCATTGAGAAATGCATTAAAGCTGAGAGTTGGCAGCAGTTACATCTTTCACATGATTATGTTTTCAATTATACAAGTACTAGGAAACACTTTTTGAAAGGTGATAGATGTTACATATCAATTGTAATTTCCTTAGTTGCTCCGCTGGAAGAATGTGCACCTTCTCTTCGTGAGGATCTCTTTACAAGGACTCAAATGAAGACAAGGGGCAATGGGTACAAGCTGCACCATGAGAGGTTTTCTCTCGATATAAAGAAAGAGGGTTTTTTATAGTGAGAACAATCATTCACTGAAACAACCTCCCCAGGGACACGCTAGAGTCCCCATCATGGGAGGTTTTCAAGATGCAATTGGACAGGCTGCTAGATAATCTCATCTAGGCTCCCTTTCCCACAAAAGGTTGGATGATATGATCATTTGAGGTCCCTTCCAACCTGGGTTATTCTATGACTCGCTGTGTGCCAGTATGTTACTTACATGACAAGACAATTTGAGTATTGATTGCCAAACCATGTATGTGGAGTTTCAAATCCATGGATAACCGGAGACAATTTGTCAAATTACTTGACAAAACTTGTCAAGGAGATGAAAAATATAGAAATTATTTGATCCCCCTCCCCCCCCCCCGAAACTATTCTGATAATTGTAAATTTGAGATATGAAGATTTGGGGGGGGAAAAAAAAAAATCCCTGAAAATGAAAGATCTCTTCAATTTTTTTAGTCTACTGTCCAAACCAAAATAGCTACAGCAACAATCAAGGATTCGTATAGGTCTGGTTACTACTATAGAGCAGTACTGGTCAAACTCTGTAGTGCTTATTCACAATCCATTAATCGAAAGATTTTTATAAGATGCAGCATGCAAAAATTCTGTGCAGAAGGTGTACAGCGATCTGTACTATGAAAATGAGAATGCCACTAGTAGGCATTTACGATATCATTTAAACAACCGCATACCAAAGATTAAACCAATCTGAGTATGAAGAACAGAGCTGACCAATGTTGAAAGACAAGAGAAGGAAAAGAAGTTGTTTGCAAGAATGCATGATTAGTTCTTGATATAGTTATTCTCTTTCTGTGCATATGTAAATCAAAAGAAATAAAAATATAAACTCAAATAAAAGGAAATTAAAAGGAAATAAAATTGCAAGGAAGTTGGGGCTGATAAGATGAAATAAAGACTATTACCTTTCTAATCCAATAACAATGATCAAGGAACACTCACTTTGTACAGTTTCCTGTGCAGTAAGGCAAAGGAGAACAACTTTGAATCTGTAATAAAAATAATTTGGTTTTGTGTAGGCTTGAAATTTGAAAAAAGCATTTTAGCAGAGAAGATTCTAAGACATAGATTCGCATTTTCCAGGCTACCTAACAAGTATAACAGACAGGTAATTCTTAGTCATTTAAGATCAGAGCTTCAAAGGGTAAAAAAAACAAAAAAAAAAAAACACAAAATCAAAGAAATGTCGAAAGACAGTAATATGAATATTTGGAAGACATTTCTTAGAACAGAGAGGTAGTCAAGCAGATTGAACCTTTTTTATATAAGGAAGCAAACAATTATGCGAAATTATGACCAGCTCAATTTATAAAATGTGTAATGGCCCAGACGTAACAATCAAATTACAATCATTGTTTTGAAGTTCTTTGCTTTGGAAGAAAATGTTGATGGGTAAAAAACACTTCAATTTCCCTCAAAGAAAAAGGCAGCTTCATAAAGCAATACTTCTGAATTTCTGTATTTAACAATAACATTTACAGTCAAACATCTCTGACAATCATGAAAATCATTAACATTTAGCAAGCCAAATAACACTTCTTGACAAATACATTACAGCATGCAGCAAAGTGCAAAAGAAATCGTTCAAGTTGACTGTTACAATGCCCTATTCCTTTAATGGAAGTTTTAATTAAGGAGTTTTAATCCAGGAGGTTTTGTAAAAACTGTTCTGATTTGTTACGCTGTGAGATGACGCATGACACTAATTTTTAAAGTAGCTTTAATTTTTTTTCTTAAATTGTTTTCCTTATATTTGCTTCATTGCTTGTGTTTGTTATACAGATGTATACATCTGTGGCAAATAGGGGGTTACATATAGCAGTTTTCGCAAATATTATGCATACTGCAAGTTAACTTTTAGTGTTAGCCTTGTAGAAGTTACTCCAAGTTCAATAAAAAATGAAGCAATAGCAAAGATTGTGTTTCTGTGAAGTTAAGATAACAAAGACTTGGTCATTAACTGACAAATAGTTACTGGATGGATCCATATTTTAAAAACTACTTTAAGGTAGTTTGAGCCACGTTGATCACGGGACAGATATTCCAAACACAGCTGCTTTTAAAGCATTATCAGACCTGGACTACAGCCCACAGTTACAAACTAAGTGTATTGCCCTGATTAATCTCACTTATAGCAGACTACTGCCTAAAAAATATGCTCTCGTGATATCAAATTGGGTCCCCAGGAAATGTCATGATATAACTGTAACATGAACATTACACAAACGTTACACAAACAGCTAAAATTGCTATGTCAGACATTAAAAAATTGTGAAATTCAGAAGCTGCCTGATTAAAAACAGACTGAACTTGAGCATAAGTGTGGAGGAGGCATTGATTTAGCTAAAGGGATATGGGAAAAAAATCCTGTGTATGGTTTAAGCAACATAAAATCATTCCAAGGTCAGGCTGGGTGGGGCTCTGGGCAACCTGATCTAGTTGAGGATGTCCCTGCTCATTGCAGGGGGGTTGGACTAGATGACCTTTAAAGGTAAAATCCTCTAAAAATAACAGATCAAAAGTACTGCACACAATAGCTATGACTGATTGTACTGATATCTAAAAATAAGCACATATGCGTAAGACTTTATATCCAAATCATATTCATTACAGTTACAGAAATCAGAAATTCCACTGAAACACTTCATCTGCTATGCTCCTTATATCACAGGAATTAATAATCCAGCAACACAAGTTAATTTAACATAAACACCGTGCTTAAACACATCTTTCAAAAAACATCTTGTCCATGATTTCAAAAATAGAGAAATTCTTAACACCAGACAGGTCTATAAAACAAAGTAAATACTTGCATCTGTCATTTCATTACCCAGTAAGTTACATAAGTTTTACATGTAGTAAGTCTTCCATTTCAGTTGCATTTGTCCATTTACTGTGTGACACTAATTCTGACAATTACTGTTCTGTTTCAAATAAGTTTAATACAGGACAAAATTATGTGCCTTTACTATTAGTGTTAATGAAAAATATAATGACAGATTATATGCAAGTAAACAATCCTACTAAATGTGCAGCTCTTTGTTTTGCTGTTGTTGTTTTGCTCTGCCTTTCAAAGCAAATAAATTCTTTCTGCCTTCTGACGTTTTAAAGCAATTTTCCTTGCAGAACCTCAAATCTGTATTCTACTTTCCTGGTCATGGATTTAATTTGGCCCCAAGGGACAAACATCATTAGATAATTTAGCAAGAATTCTCATTCTGAATCACTAAATACAGAAAAGTAAAGTATTCTCCTGAATCCTGACTGCTAGTAATCAAAAAAATGCTTATTCTAGTTCTTATATTAATCAAGAGCAAATATTTGAAGTGTTGCATACTGAAATAATAATACATTTTTAAAAGTAATGCTTTGTTGTGCTGTATGACTACATTGATTTCCAACTTCATTAAATTCTAGAGTCCAATAATCATTGCTTTTCACCTTTTTATAACAAATTTCTTCCTGCCTACAAGAAAATCTATAATTCTTGTCACTCGGAAAGTCAGCTTTTCAATGATAAACCAAATTGTCTGTGCTTCTGTTTTATTGATCAGATCTCACTCTCAATCTCCCATTAGAAAATGACTTGAAATAATTTGCAGCATCCAATTAGCAAATAGTTGTGCTCTTGAGCAGGGACATTATTAAAGAGTTAGACTCAAGAATAATGTAACTGCTAGTAGAGAAACATGACCAAAACTAATTGGTATAAGTGCCAAAATAATCATGAGATGATTACATACTCAGATGTCTATAAATCTCACAAATTAAATATCAGTATCAGATAAAAAAGGAGAAATTAAACATTTTTTCCAAATTTGCTAATTCATCAAAATCCTTGTGTTTGGTAGAAATTGTCGGAGTTTAGAAAATTCTTATCTACTCCAGATGGACAGGCATACTTTGACAAGTGACTTGAATTTCGCCAGTTTGCTCATCCAATCTCCAGTTGAACTCCTAGGTAGCACAGCTTTCTAGTGCCTGCTTTTCTACACAGTCCACTTCAGGTCTTTGAGGGCCAAAGTTCTGTTTCCTTTCACAAAGAACATCTAAGCTTTAGGATATTTAGTTCTAAATTAGTGATACCCAATTTCAATAAATCGAAGAGCTCGTGACAGAGCCATAGTCAGTGAAAGGTTTGACATGAATCTCCTTAGACCTTCTCTTAACATGACCACTCAAAAGAACACAAGCCTTTTAAACAAAAAAGTCACTTTAGTTACATATATACAATACTTTTGTCTTTTATGATAGAGAAATTCAGAGTCATTAAGTCCTATAATGAAAAAAAATAGGTTCGAGAAAATTGCCTCTCTTGAGGCACTCTTAACCTTTCAGATAAGTTCCTCTTTCTAGTGAAACCAACGTCAGAGAATTAAAGAAAATTCTGTAATGAACCCCTCTTCAGTCTCTGCAATGCGTATTATTCCTAACCCAAAAAATAACCCCACCATTAGTTGTGCTTCAACTAAACAGCTCCCAAAATTCAGTGACAAATGGAATTCTACTTATTCCAGCCTTCAGATTCTAGGGAGCTCTCAAATAGCCACAGATATTCAGACTGATATCCATTTCTCCTTACTCAAAAAAACATGTGTATAACCCTACACTTTGGGTGGTTAGATGTAGCAAACTCCAGAGGTCTCTCTCAACATAAACTATGCACTGACTGGAATTTACATAAGCATTCAGGGCTCTGTAAAAGCAGTCAATGCTATGGCATTACAAACGTCAACCCCTCATTTAGCTCTTGGCATTCTGTAAAATGAGACTCTGCCCTTCCTTAACTTTCAATTAAAAACAGAAAGACAAGGCCTTTTCAGCAGACCTACCCCTCCAGAGTGGGACAGCTCCCCATCAGTCCTCCCACAATAATTTCAGCCGCAGTCCTCCTAGGTGCCATCTGCCCACCCTGTGATTTTTTCAGCTACTCCTGGTACAAATAATGGAGTGGCCAGTTCCTTACTCTCCACGAGAGGAAAGTAAAGCAGCTGGGCAGAGTGAATTACCTCGAGCTATTTGTCAGCAGTCTTGCTGGGGGCTTTTGGCAGAGCCACCTTTGGCATGCAAGGTAGGCATCCTGACTACTGTGCCAAACACAGCTCAGCCTGGCAGAGAGGACTGCAAGAGGGACACCACCAAACAGCTTCGTCAGCCACTTCCTTTGTACCATTCTCCTCCAGGTTCCCATTTCAGAGCCCTGAATACAGCAGCCCATGAAACAGCATGTGCCCGCCCTGCAGCTTGCTCAGCTCTCCTCAGCGCAAGCAGTGGTGGTTTCTGTCTATTCTCCATGAGGAACAATTTCTTTGAAACCTACTCCTGAGACAAGAGTCAACTTTACAGGCATGGACCAACCTACTCAGCCTGGCACATGGCAGGAACTTGCAAGTTCCCCAGGAGCCACTTATACCTGGCCTTGGGCCAGCTCCACATCCGAATGCTTCCCTTTATAGCACAGCAAGATTATCACCTTATTCCTTCTCCAGGGAAGGTTTCAAGCTAGCATGAGAAAAAAGCTGAACTGAAAAGTTCCAACACCTATAGTATTTGGCAAGCATCAGAAAGGTAACCTTTTCACCTGGTGTCAGCAGATTCCAGTACCTACCTATCTTCTAGGTAGTATTTGGGGTCAGCATAGGGTTACATACAGCAGGGAAAGCAACACCTCAGCAACTTAGTATTTCACAAGGTCCAGAGGAGTAAATGGAGGGATGGCATTAGCAACTCACATACCCTTTTTTTTTGGAGCTGCAGAAGTCTAGATATCAATGGTATCTATGCTTACAGCAAGTCTGAGGTAGCTTATAGCTTAGGTTTAACTTGAGGCTATGCCTTGAGGAAAGCAAGAGGCTAAAGAGTCCTAATTATTGCAGTGTTCCGCAGGCTGCATCAATGGAAGTGCAGGGCTGGTATCGGCAACAATCACATCCTCCTCTTACAGCCATGCGGTGTCTGATGAGGACTGAAAATTTGCCTTCAGATAAGCTGCACCTTAAAAAAGGAGATCCTGCAGAACAGAACCACTGTGATATACCCTTTCATTGTCTTTGCAAGCATGTGAGCAAGGGCAGCTATGCATACTTAAATGCTGTTTATCCATTACAATTTCAAGTCAAATATCAAACAAGATCAGTTTCTGAAACCCAGGTTTTCATCCCCGTAGCAAAGACCCAATGATTTATATACTTACTCTTTTCCACGAGTTCCTAGGACCAGATAGGTTCATTCTGCAATTTCAGTTACATGCATCTAAATGAGAGTTCGTACTTGTGTTCAGTGACTAAACCCCCTCACTCAGGAGATTCTCTATCCTCCCTTGAGCCTGAATTGGGAACTGCAGTTTCTTCCATCACCATTTTTATAGCAAAATCACTGTTTTGAAAGCAGAAATTTCAAATAAAAAAGACAATCACTGCTTATTTGTTCATCCATTCAGGCATTACAAAAAGCTGCCTTTGCCAGCACTTGATATCCCTTAAGTACTTAAGTGCTTAAACTATACATTATATCATCCCAAACAGAAGTTACACAAGAAAGATCACAATCTATCTGATGACAAATAATAGACACATGTGCCAACCCTTTATGAATTAAGGGAATGACAAAACTGTAAGATGTTCATAGACCATCCAGTTCATCTAACTGTTGATTAATACATTCATGGCAATAAGAGTTATTATAGCCATGGGAGACTGAAAACTGATACAGTTTATAGGGAGAAGTAATATTTTATTTTATCACACGGATATCCTATGACATAGCTAGAAAAAAACAAGTAATTCCTCAGAAAGACAAGCCCCTTTCATTTCTATTGTATTCCTACATGATTCAAAGTATATAAGGAAAGCAGAAAAAACAAGTGAATGAATGAGTCTGAGTTAATAAAATATCAATGGAGAATATACATATACATACATATATGTAAGTAAAATATTGTAACTTTAAGGGTAACAAATATAACACTAAGAGGGGAGATGATGAGGATAATGTGAATTCCTTAGTAAGGTTCTAGCAGCTTTGTTACCTTACAGTTTTTAAAGCAGAGACAAAGGTATACACACACACAAATATTGCAAACTATGTACTGGTGAGCCTTCACAGTCCCAGAACCAAACCTAGCTTAAAGCCAATACTCCATGTGAAAATGGGAGCAATTTATTATTTAGTAATTTGAAATTTATTTCTTCAAAGTTTTAAAATTGACACCACCTTCTTTACATCAACACGCTTTTCTCTTTTAAGGTGATGTTATATCAAAACAATTAAGTACACTACAGATACTGCCGGAAAAGTAGTCTTCAAAAAAATTCTGTATCAACTACTTAATTTTATCATTTATCCACCTTCTACTCACATAGTCTCCTGTGGTCGATGTGGTCATAGATATTATACAAGGGCCCTTCACCCTAAAGAACTACAAGATTCCTATTTAAAATAAGGATTTATTATTATTATTTCAGCAAGGAAGTTCTTATCTTCTAATGAAGTATGCAAATGTATTGTACTTTTCAGAATGCTTTTACTTTTTTTTGCATCTGAGTTTTATTAGCACATATGAACACTCTCTTTTGTTTGTTTTCCTGAGCTGTTGTAGTGGAAATACTATTTTCAGCTCTGGAAACACACACCGAAAAGCTATTTTGGGCTCAGATGCAAGAGCTCTTTTATAATTCCACCCCAACGCTCACTTGTTCGCACCACAAAAGGCACTACACAATTCAGTTTGAGTTGCAAGCTTTGCTTGTAACAACACCGGTACCACAAACTGCAACTGAATCACTGAATCATCCACCTGCTTCTGTCAAAGCAAGCCAATGCCTTCACATGCAAAGGCAGCAACAGACAACACCAAAAAGCTACTTCCCAGAACTGCCTTGAGTACATCGTTCCCTCAGTCCGTCCCCATCCTCTCCCAGATGCCTGTTCCTGTCATGCCCTTCTCAGAGCTAGTCCTCAACAGAGGCCAACCCCAACCCCGCGCTGGCCGTACGGCGACCGCTGTCTGCATCGTTGTCCCTTCTATATGTATTACCTTCACTTGCCTACGCTTCCTCTGTCTGAACTCTCAGAATAATGACATGGTTGTGTTAGGTTTGACGAACGCTGTATGAGCCTCTAGCTTTTACTCAGCTGTGGAGCGCGAGCTGTTTGTTTACGAATGGACAGGCAGCGCAAGCACTAGCAGGATTCCCTGCCAGATTCCTTGTGCTTTTATCCTTTTGAAGGAACAGAGAGAAAACAGAGTACAAAACATCTCAGAGCAAGTACAAACACTCACCCAGCATCAGTTTGAGTCATTTCCACTCTTTTGGTAAGAAAACTGTCTGTAAGTATTAATAAAGGCAGCACCTGGATTCTTATTAAGCTATTCAGGGGCGTGAAAACAGCACCAAGTGTTGTAACAAAATATTGAATGATACTTTGTTTCCTGACATTACAGGAATCTGTCATACTTGCTTGGCAGACATTGTTAAAAAAAGATGAGAATTACAGGGAAAAGATTGTGTCATTTAAATCTAATTAAGCTTTTAATAAATCCAATTTTTCATCGTTAACCATGATGCATTCCCTTTATAGTCTAAATTTATTGCCTATCCCCAGTAAAGAAAAATGTTTAGAGACAGAAAATTGAGGCCATGACACCATATAAATTAGGTATGTCAGATGCAAGAGGAAATGCAATAAAGATAGTACATGCCTAGAATGCTTTGCACTGAACCTAATAAAAAATCTGTGTAAAAAATGTTTCTAACTGCTATTTCTGCTGTAGAGATACCCTAGCATCTATAGACAACTCCATTTTGTCCTATTTGCAAAGTATAGTAAGAAGTAGAAAAGTGTTGCTCTATCTGTATCACCAAAAGTACCTAAAATTATTTGCAATTTACTCTCAGTTTTCTTTAGTATTTAATATGGTGAATTTTATCACAAATTGCTGTACAGTTACCAGGAACTAAAGCTCATTACCAAAGCCTGGAATGATACAACTATGACTAAGACACTCAAAATTATATGTAAGCCTTTAACTTACATAATTATATGTAAGTCCAGAGAAAACAGCTCTCAACCCCAGCCCTAGAGGTGCCACCAGAGTGTTCGTGTCCTTGTTCACACAGTTGCCAGCCAGCACAGATGTAGCCCATGAGCTGGAGTGCTACAGGCTCAGATTCACTCGACCAGCAAGTCTCACTAAGTAACGTTTTCGAATAGCGCAGCCAGTCAGAAAAACAAGCAACCAAGCTGGGGACTCAGGATTGAGATCTATTCCCAGCTTCTCCTATAAGCTGGAAACCTGGTTGCCCTAGGACCTTTCCATAGGCAGAGGAAGGTGCGAGGCATCTTCCGTCAGTAAGTGTCTAAGCTTAAGTGGAGTAAATTATGCTCTGTCATGGATTGAGCAAGCCATTAATTGAGTCTAGGAAAAGACACATACTCAAAGAATAAAGAGAATATAGCACCCGCCTCTCCAAGAGTTAGGGGAAAAAAAGAAATCTGTGTGTATTTGAAACTCCCCAAAAGAACTTCCAGGAATCTTTACAGATATTTACAAGCTTTTCCCATATTCAAATGATTGAGAACAATTGCTTGATTTTAAGGAAACCACCCAAATGCAAGATCTCTACTGTAATGCTTCAGCAGGACTAATTCTTCTGTTCTTATGTATCCCACCCTAGTGGTGCTAAAACAGTTTGTTAATCAAGTAGAATCAAGAGGAGACTTCTTAACTAAAATTCTCCACTTCCATAGTGCCTGTGTTCATCCTTGGATCTCATAGCCCTTCCCAAGAAGTTCATTATCCCAACTTCACCTGTTGAGAAACCAGAGTTCTAGGAAGGTAAAGTGACAGGCTCAGGCCTGAAAGCAGACTGCAGCCAAGATGAAAACAGATGTTAGATTCTCTTAATTTTAATACCTTGTCTAATTGAGATATGTTTACTTCCCAATACTGTTTAATGCTATTCAAATGACTGTGTAGTGTAAATTAAATGGTAAGTGTGCTACTGATCTGTTATAAGTTGCCACGTAAGACGAAGCACACTGAGAAATGCAAAGGGCCTCCTTATTCTGTCACCTTTAATTTGATTGGAAATTTAACACTGCAAATAAAAGGTAAGCTTTAATTTACTGGCTCAATACGCTTTGTTGGAAAATTAAATCATCTGGGAGTCTACATCTGCAAAACAAAATTTATTATCTGTAATTAACTAACCTTTAGACAAGCCCTTTTTTAATTTCCTCCTGTCAATGTACCAGGAAGATGAAACCGTAACAAGTGTTTGCAGAGAAGCCACTACGTCAGAATAAGAGCTCCTACAAACATTTGATGGATAATGCAGTTAAACCTTTAGTTAATGAGAGTTCAGTCATTACATGGTCTGTATTTAGATGCAGAGAGTTAAATCATTGTTACACAATTGCATCAGAGAATAAAGTCCAACTTATGATTATTTTGGATAGACAGTACTGCATGAATGTAGAATCCACTGTAATTTGTGTCTTTTTACGAAAAAACTCAAAGTACTCCCAAGTTTAACAAAAAAGTCTCCTAATTCTGTATTCAAGTCTTTTGCTAGAAGCAACCAGGGATTTGTAGAGAACTCAGACAATTAAATCTCTTTTGTCAATCTCTACCCTGAGCTTCTCTGTTTACAGAGTAGCAAGCCACAATGAGGTCTGCTAAAGGTGTTAAATCACTACAGAAGATTTGAAAACATGCAACCCCGGTCTTTCAATTGGGTAGAACATAGGTGAAATCAGTCATCGTCTTTGTTGTTGTAAAAATAATTGTTTCACTCTTACCTCAGCAACTAATGCTGGACAACAATATCATTGTGTTTCTTTTCGAAGGGGGAATCCCTACAAACATGACTAGCTTAGTTCTAGTTGTTTAAACGGGGATTTACACTGCAGTTCACCTACCTTTTTCTCAAAAGCTTTCAATTAATTTCAGACAAATAGTATTTATTTAGAAAAACTAAGTACAATATGAAAAAGCACAGAGACATTCTGTCCTCAGGTGTGCTTCAAAGGTAAAAATATTCAATATACAGGTTCAGACCATCTCCTATCTTGGAAAAAATTCTGCCAAATGAGGGACCTCTCAAGGATATTATGAACATTGTCAAGATGGGCTATACCTCTCCTTCAAAGAAAACCTGGGGCAGTCCTCTTATAAATCCATTGATCTGGGTATTCACAAAGACTATGAAATATATACAGCAGACCATCGTGTCTCCTCTCCTGTTACTGTATTGCCTCTGAACACAATAGGAGCGCTGGGTGCAATTTAACAAAGTCAGGACAAACCAAGATGATGTTTAGTAAAGGCAGTATTTTGAAGAAACTGGAGAGTCTGTGTGTGCAGGCATAAAGAGCAACAAGTTGGGATTTAGATTAGCTAACAAATGAGACAACCAAGGCTTAGAGAAAAGTACCATTTCTGTAGACAGCCTGGATTTTAATGAGGCCAACAGAACAACAGTCAAGATTGCCAAGAACTATGGAGTCTGCTTGTACCATCCACAATGAAAGGAAAAGAGCATAGCTTCAAAGGCAAGAACAAAAATTGAGAGTATATAATCTACATATACTACCTTCTCTCTCCCTTTTTTTGAACAACCACTGTAACAAGCATGTTTATGCATATTTATGCTTAAGAAAACTTTTTTTTTTTACTTTAAGAGGAAAAATCTCCAGGGTTGCTGGAATTTCTGTGCTAATACAGGATTGCGGTATCATGCAACAACAGCAAATGGCAACAAAACGCAGTACAAAAGTATACCTTTGGATTACTATTGGGATATGCTTCTGAATATTTACTCACTCAAATTGCAAGCTTGAATTTCTGTTTTTTGTTTTATGGTCTTGAACTCCTTCTGGAATTGCATAGCAACTCAGTTGTTCCATGTTGCACTTCTTAAATAAATAAATAACTAATTTATTTTTATTCTGACAGCTCAAAATACCCATTTTGTTGTTACTTTTTTAGATGTTCCACACTTGTTACATTCATTTCTGTTTTTTCCCATTACATGTTCCACTGATGGTTCATGTGTCCAACCATCCTCTCTGCTTACTTCCCCACTTCTGACCAAAGTCACGGCATATTATTTGTTATAAGTAGTAATACACTCTAGATGCTGAATCAGTTTAAACATTCCAATACTCAACAAGGACTAAAGATGTTGACGGACCGTTAACAAAGCACTGCCATTTCTTTGTGAAATCAATATTAGTAAAAACTTTTGGTATATATTAATTTCTCATATATTCATTACAAAGACCTCCTAAGAGATTCGTACACACATGAAAACTTTGCAAATGTGGGCTGCATGTGATAATTTAAAAATATTGGTGACAGGAATTAGGCAGGAGTGAAAGTTATATGGTTTTGCATTCTTTGACTGGGATCACACAGTGCAGTGAATACCTGTAATGTACTTGAAATACATAAAGCATTTCCATTTCCCTCCAAGTCTAAGATGGACCTCAGACTCCCATATCCTTTTTCAGTGACCACCATCTTGTTGAGACTCTATGGCATTTATACATTTTCTTTCTAAAAGTATAATGTTTTCAAAAGTTACTGTCAAATATATCCTAACTAGTGACCTGTGCAAAGGGTTTACAGCCTTCATTTTTTTACTGAAATCTCTTTCTTCCAGTGAATAATAGTCTCATAAAACTAAAACCTAATGTTCAACTATTACTTCCTAGCAAATGTCAAGATACATAGTGACCAAAGTAAAAAAAAAAAATTAGTTCATTTTAACCAGAGACCTTATATATGTAACTAATAAGTTTATTAACAGCAGACCTAGGATTTAGCAATGCCTTTATGACTTCTTTTGAATTTTGGCAATACCGTGTCATTGACCTAAGAGTAAAACTCCCCGATGAAATCTGAAATTTAAGTTTCAGTAAAATTCTTCCTTCTAAATTTGAATATGTTTGCTATGAACTCCTCAAGTTTCCATAACATGAAACAGGGAAGGAGAAATCCTGCTTCAAAACTCAATTACAATAACACTTTGTTTAAAAATGATCAGATGATACCACTTCCACAACCCAAATATTTTATCCAGTAGTTTTCTAGAGAAACATCAGAAGAAGCAGCAGCAGCAATCTGTGTACTGTCTGTGGAGATACTACCAAGACACAAATCTTTAAGAATCCTAATGGCTGACACCTGCATCAAAATTTGTTCCTCTGCTTCTCATTATGCAAAAGTAGTAAGGTAATACTTTACCAGCTGCAACAGCAACAGTGTTGCAGACCCCAAAAGTTTTCAACCTGTAACATAGCCAAATGAAGTAGAGCAGAAACAAGATCCACACTATGTCTGCCATCTCCAAAAATATGGAAACTATTGTTTTTATCAGTTCTTAGATTAAAATTACTAGGAGAAACAAAGAGGATTTAAATTTGTAAACAGTATAAGATACATGTTCCTTGCATGGATTTACATAAGTCATGGCAAAATTAGTGATAGGTAGTGTAAGTATCATTGACTTGCTTTTTGAAAAATTAGGACTATCAGTGAGAAAACAAATATGGTTTTTATTTAATTTTTCTAATTCTCCTCTTAAAATGGAGCACACAAGATACCCTTAATAAAGTCAATAAAGCCTCAATAAAGTCAATTATTTTTCAATAAACTGCATCTTTTTTTATAAGATCTCTCTACCATAAACCTAAAAAAAAGCACATCCTCACATTAAAGCAAGATTTTCAGACCAGTCATATCAATAGCCTGAGTCAGTGCTCATTCTTCGAATTTTTAAGCAGGATTATTTTAAGGAGTCAAGAGCATGGCCTCCTCTTTTAGGATCTTGATAAGACATCTATGCAGCTCAACTTACTACTTTTAGTTCAAATTTTTACCCTCCTTGAAGGATACAGATCCCAATTTTGTCTCCATGGGCTGAACCAGCTTCTGACACAAGCTCTATAACACATTCAGAACTTACTGCAAATCTCATCTCAAAAGAAATGTACAAATAAGAGACAGTGCTACTCTCATCAATCAAGGAAGTCCATATTAAAAGTTAATATCCAGTGTTAAATAGTTATACACCCTAGCCGCATAAATATTCTAACAGTTTGGTCCCTTCAAGAATGCCTGGTATTGCCATTTCATTACTGTATATGACTTTCATTTTCGCACTGTGTTACAAACATAAAAATACTTTCATTAAGAGTAAATTTTCATGAAAGAGCTTAAACTGCATATTTAATGCACAATTTGTCAGGCTCATTTAGAATCCTGCTTTCAGTGATTCAATCACCACCATGTATACATATAATGCATAATTTAATTTAATTACTTTTGATTGCTTAATGAAAAATCCAATGGACATTTTGAACATCACAGCTATATAATGAAAATTATTTGTACAGTTTTTATTAACCTTCAGAGTTAAAGATGATCAAGTTTTGTATTATACAGGAAAAACCTCTAAATTTAATTTCTCCTTCAGGCAGGAGGAAACAGGTATTCCTGTATACCTGACTGCCACAAATTATTCATGTAAGAGTAAAAGCTCATTCCTTTTATAGACAGTTTTAAATAAAGAGAACTCTTTCACTTTTTTTTTTACATATATTTATAGAATTTTAAGGTTGAAACAGACAGTTAAATCATGGATGCCCGCAAATGACAGTTCATTACTTTATTTACAATTTGTCTGTGAACTGAAACAAATATCCTGTGATTGCCAAGAAACACTCAAGACCACTATTGCTAGTCTGAAAGGCACCCTGTCTTTACTGCAGACGTTAAGATATGAAGCATTTCTTTTGGTATGTTCTCCAGTGCTCACACTTGCAACAAATAAAAGCTAAATAAAAAGATGTCATACCCATATTCTAACTCAAAGTTACATACTTTCAACTGCCAAGTTTTGGTTAAGGATTTTTTTTTACTTCCTCTTTTATATTTGAATGAAATTACAATCCTTCTCTGAAATACATTTTTAGTTTCATAACCACTGAGCTTAGAAATTTTTGTAAGATGTTATGTATAAATAATGAAAATATTGAACATAACTGGAGTTCGTACAAGCAGGATTAACATGTTTGTTAATTTTTATTTTTAATTTTTAAAATATCTATGGAATTAAAAAAGCTACTACTTTGTCAAATCAACTTTGCTGGCATTACATTATGAAATCTAACTAACACCCCAGTGTATTTGGATAATGAAAACAGCTTTGGGTTTCAGAGAAAGTATTTCAAAGGAAAATATAATTTGTGATCAAGCATCTGGAACTTGCTTATTGACAGCTGGATTATGTTTGACATTTTTAGTGTGGTTTACAAGAACTGACAGTGTCATGAGAGCTGCTACAGGAACATAAAATGCACATTAAGTTTTTCTGCCTAAGATTAATCTACTCTTTTGATCAAGAAAATTTATAAACTGTCTCTGAACTTGACTAATAGCAGACACAGACAATCTGGAAAGTTCCTCTACGCGTCCACTGCTGACCAGCAGCACAGTTACCACCCATACTCAGAGCGTGCTTTAAGCCCCTAACCAATTAAAGATAGGAACGCGCACGCTTTCATGATAGCAAGCACCAGCATTCACAAACTGGTGATCTTATAAAGGCTGGAAACGGCAACCTTTTCTTGCAACCAGATTTAGGACTTCATATCAAGCAGGAAGCAGGTGAGGCATGACAATACTCTTAATTCACTTGAGTTTCCTCATGATGTACACTCAAGCATTTTCTGGAGAGCTATAAATGTATTTAGTGAGACACTGGCTCTCCCTCATGCACTGGAGCATATAATTCCCTTGCAACACCTTCAGCTAGTATCCTTAAGGACAGAAAGCCCACTATGAATGTATGCTTATGCAGGAAAATGATCCAGGTAATTGGAGTTACAGCTAAGGCAGGACAAGACAGACTCATCTCATGCTGGACTGGGATCAAAACCAGCTGCCATGATGACAGCAATCACCTCTGCTGTCTCCACTATGGCAGAGGGACCACAAGTCTGTGGCAACAGCTGTAGCAAAAGAAAGCCTAAAACACCCAACGCCTTAACAGAAAGCAGAGGAAATATTTCCCCTTTTAATAACACATCTGTTTCAGTATCCCAGGCACATTAGTCATATCACTAAAGTGAATTTGATGTGAGAAACAAAAGTAAAATCCCATCCAAAATAAAGACTACTCACAAATTAATATACAAAATTTACACACAGAACAATCTAGGAGAATTGTCTTTCGTAGTACAAAAATCCTTATATGGCAAAGTATATAACACTTGTAACTATTCCTAAAATGCAGAACCTAATCTGTGGTGTATTCCTGGAAGTTCAAATTACTTTCCATTTATTCTCCTATGACTGAATTTATTTACAGTATTTTTCTTGTTACAGAAGATAAATCTGTACCAGGGGAACAGGGGTATAGAGAAGGAAAGCCTGAGACCAATAAATTAAACAGCTAGAGATCTTTACTAATAAAATTACGATCCTGAGAGTTACAAGACATTAAATACTTGCTATTACTGTTATTTTAAAAGTATATTTATATCCTGAAGAGGACATATCGACAATTCCTTTATTTTTTCAAATCGAATTTCTGAAGTCTGATTTTTACTAGCATTAGCTGCTCTCTGCATTATACTTAAGGTTTTCCCTTCTTCTTTGCTTTACATTGATTTAGTAGTAATGAAGAATTAAGTCCTTATTCTCTGCAAAAAGCAAGCCCTGCAACACCACTGGCAGTATCAAGTCTGCGTGCTCTTTTGTCAACATGCTTCTGCTAGATTCAGCTCAGCAAATCCTACATTATTAATAAAACCATTAATGATCTGAAATTGATCACATACCTACATAAGTATTCCCTGACTATTCCACTAGACTACCAACACACCTGCTGATTGTGGCCGTGCTCATTTTACAAAAACACAGCATCTGCCCACTAGGAAGTACCCTGAGACCGTGGATTGGTCACAGAGCAGCCACCAGCTGCTAGTCCTTTCTGTTCACAAAGCGCTACCCTCTCTGCATTTGCAACTCCAAGTTCCTGTTCCTTGAATGGGAAATTCCAAATTCCTCAGACCTTCTACCTTACTTCATTTTTTTTCCTATTAATTCAACATGAGTGAAGATATGACGAAATCATTCTATAGTGCAGCTTAAGTGGCGATTATGACAAAGATTTTCAGTTATCTGTAAATAGCATAATGTAATGTCAAAATTAAAATTACTAATATCTGCTGCCTGAATGTGGATAAGAGATTGTTAGTGTCTGGCAAATGGCAGCCTAATCAGTTCCCACCATCTGTCCCCTTGCAGCAGCTGCCACCAGGAGCACCTGCACAGGCAAGGGTCTGCAGTCTGCTCAGCAGTGGCCCATGGGCAACAGGGACAGCAGGGTCAGTGGCTTCTTTGCAATCCCTCCTATTCTCCAGGCAGCCATGACATACAGGCAGCAAACAGGGTTCGGTTCCTTCCAACATTTGTCTGGCAGTACAAGAGCGCCCTTGTTCTTCCCTTTTGCAGCAGTTACAATAACTGGTGGTTTTCAGCCCAGTTCCTGTGGCAGCTTCTGAAAAAAGCAAGATAAAACACAAGCCTTTGAAAGCAAACTTGAAGAGGCTGGTTCACAGAATCTCAAATCTTAGATCTCATTATAAAAACTATTAACAGATAAAAACTTGAGTGGGTTAAACCCTACCGCAGTTACCTTCTCCTGGGATTCTTTTGCTACCTAATGACTACACAAAGGATCTGAGACAAAAGCAGACAATTACTTTTCCTCCCTTTTCTGGGGAGGGGATTAGCAGATAGCAGCAACACATTTCTCTGTGACTAGATCTTCCTTTTGACTGGATATTTAAAGGGAAAGACATCAATAAATGACAGTGCTTAAAATAAAAGCATTAAATATTCATAGCAGAAAATCCATAAATCTAGGCATAATCCATGCAAAGGCCATTTTGATGTTTGTTTTAATATGGACCTAAGAAAGCATAAAGTATCCCCTTACTGCCCATATCCTTCATGCAGAAAACGGCTTCTGGAAAGGCATCACTAGTTTTGCCATGGAATTACATCTGCTATCTCACCACACCAGCCTGCAAATCTATGCAAGCTTTAGACATAGGTTACTCCAAATAAACAAGATACAGAGTCTTTTAATTACAGAGAAAGCTTGGGAAGTAACTTGTCATCTCTGTCTCAAGATCTCCCTCCTTGGTTGCACTGACCCAAGAGCCATGTACTGCCCCAATAGGCAGTAGTAGCTAAACTACAGTGTTTGAACAGTTGTTATAGGGGTTGGGGTTTTTTTTCATTGATATTTTGCTAGTTTCTGTTCATGTTTAACTACGTCTTCGGACTGCAGCTTCAGCTGTAACTTCTTTTAAAACATTTAGGTCTAGTAAATACAAGTATTGCAGCATAGCAACTTACAATGATAATAACAGACGCTTAGATGAAGAAGCAAACTATTTGTCCTATCCCAGTTTTCTTCAGTGATTATCTAGAGCATTAGCCCTGAGTAAGAGCAACTGAGTCATGAGTAGTCCTTTCTCCTGGCTTTAAAACTGCTTTTCTCATAAGATAAGGGGCATTAGGAGCCCAAGTGAATACTTTAAAAGCTACAAGGATGATTTCAGGTAAAACTGGGACCTGACAAAGAGTATTTCAGAAAGGTTATAGACTCGATCAGAGAATAAGTGGCTTCTTTTTTTTTTTGGTTGTATTAACTAGCTTAACTTCCATGCAGTACCAATCTACAGAATAACTTTTCTTTGTCCAGACCCACCATAAATGCCTAACTTATTGGAAATAGGGCTCACTTTCATTCGTAGATAAAGACTACAAAGGCAAAGTAAGGGGCAAAAACATGATTATAACATACACTAGAATCATAGAATCATAGAATTGTTCTGGTTGGAAGAGACCTCCAAGATCATCGGGTCCAACCATTAACCTATCACTACCAAGTCCCCCACTAAATCATATCCCTTAGGGCCTCATCTAAACGCCTTTTGAATACCCCCAGAGATGGGGACTCCACCACCTCCCTGGGCAGCCTGTTCCAATGCCTGACAACCCTTTCAGTAAAGAAGTTTTTACGAATGTCCAATCTAAACCTCCCCTGGCGCAACTTGAGGCCATTTCCTCTTGTTTTGTTGTCTGTTACTAGGGAGAAGAGACCAACCCCCATCTCTCTACAACCTCCTTTCAGGTAGTTGTAGAGAGCAATAAGGTCTCCCCTCAGCCTCCTTTTCTCCAGGCTAAACATCCCCAGTTCCCTCAGCCGCTCCTCATAGGACTTGTGTTCCAGACCCTTCACCAGCCTCGTTGCCCGTCTCTGGGCACGCTCCAGCACCTCAATGTCTTTCTTGTAGTGAGGGGCCCAGAACTGAACACAGTACTCGAGGTGCGGCCTCACCAGGGCCGAGTACAGGGGGACAATCACCTCCCTACTCCTGCTGGCCACACTATTTCTGATACAGGCCAGGATGCCGTGGAAAAAGAAGATTAAACCTTATTCAAATATCATTCCTGGGCATTAGTAACAGTTCTATAATTAATAACAAAACAGTTGACTGCACTAAGCAGTATAACAGAAATTAAATTTCCACTTATGTACAAGAATAATTAGGTTCCATAAAAAGATTGGGGGGTGGATTTTTTTTAAAATTTTTGTTTAGCCTGTACCAAAGATTATATAGTTTTTGTAGATTCATATTGAAAAATATAAATACATTTGGTTGTGTGGAATAATTCACTAACACCACTTTACCCGAGACTACAATTATAGTATGAAATGGATGCGGTTTCTGTTTTGCCATCATAGTAGTCAGGACACTTGAGCCATTTAACAACTAAGTGAGCACTGAGGAAAATGAAAGCTTCTTTTTCAAAAATAAAGTGCAGTATAAGCTAACAAAATAATTACAGTTTACATTTTTAATATGCAGCATTTTTTTCCCTAGCAATAAAACTATTCTATGTGGAGTTGTCACGGCATTTGATGAGAGCAGAAGTGCTACCCTGAAAGGGCTATTCTGTTTTACTGAGAGAAGACATTTAAGTCTGAAGCAGAGCAGTGGGAGCAAAAAAAGTACTTACAAAAACCTTCTCCAATCTCTGAGCCACAGGCTAGCATTACAATTTTTTTTCTGTTAGGTTGTCACAATAACACTCTGTTTTAAGAGTTTAAGATTTCTAAAGCTCTAGCGGGCTACACAGAAACTTTACTTTCATTCCCTTATGACATGCATAGGTTGATACATCAGATATTATTTCTCATGAAACATCTGTTTTAAGTGTTTTGTTATTTACAGATATTTCCATGTCTCATATGGAAAGTAGTGTCTGACTAATAGATTAACTACAAAAGGATATGGATAGATGCAGCGAATCCCCAATGCGATGAATCACTTCACTTACGTGCAATTCTTTTCAGAACTGGTCAAATAGACAAAAGATAAGTTGGGGGGGGTTGGGGACAATATTTAGAAGATTTTTCGGAGACTACGAAGTTAGTTCGACTCACACAGAAATGCTGCCCTTTTCCAGATCTCCATTTTACTCCAACTTCTTCTCTCAATCCACTCCATTAATTTGGAGAAGTCTTTTTTCCTGTTTCACATCCCAGCTCCCCCCCACCTTGGGGAAACTGCTTAACACTTACCTGCCTTTGGTAAGTGTGGAGAGCAAGCGCTACATCACTCACTTTTCTTAAAAAAAAAAATCTACCTTCACAGGTTAGACACCCATGTTACAGTAGAACTTTACATATTAATCACATCAAGATTTGTGAGCAGGGGTATTCTACCAGGTCACTCGGTATAACTTGGAAGCTGTTTAAACTGAACTTGAATGGATTAAAACACAAGTTTATCATCATCTACGGCGACATACACACAATGTTTCTCTTTAGTTATTAGTGCTTCAGATAACATCAAAAAGGAGGATTGGAAGATACCTTCCTGGCAGGTACTGTGCTATTTTTGACAGGCACCACTGACTCCACACACTATTCTACAGCAGGTGTGTATTGCTGAGCAGTATCCCAGAAAGGTGAAACAAATAACAGGAAAAGCAGCCATAATGTTTTATGTCTAGCAAACTCACCTTAGCTGGTAGCTAAGAATCTGCAAAGAGGGTGAGAGCAGTGGGACTACACACAGCTGTGGGGAAGGGAAAGGGAAGATAAACTTTGTCAAGAACCTAGCATGTACTGTAGTTCTCTTGTAGGTATCTTTCCTAAGACACTTGCCTTTGCTTTCTTTAAGAGCTGTAGATCACACCAGTTTTAGAGGACCTTGAAATTGCAGTGCTTCTTCACCACTAGAATATTTTCCAACACTGCTAAATTGTTTAGGTTGCTAATTCACAAATTGCAAACACGGACAGGAAAAAAATTCTTTCCCCCTTCTACAACTTCATCCAGGCTTAAGTTCTAGATTCCTTCCATAACCCCAACCAGCTTCCTATTATATCTCCTAGCTTCCTACAGAAGGACCCTGTAGGTCTCCGTAAGCCTCAACTTCCCTAGTCATCCTGTATTTTACCTCAAAACCCAGTTCACTTTAGCTCTCTTCCTTAGCCAGACAACTCCGGTGCCAACTCCTGCTAAATTATTTCAGTTGTTGTGAAAGAAGTAGAGAAAGGAGCACGCAGCAGCAGGGGAGGTTACTGACAGCGAGCTGATTAACAGTATGTTACATCTGAACAAGGTGGCAATTCCTGCTGAGTTTCTGCATGGATGGTAGAAATAATCTGTCTGGTATTGGGAACAGAGGCAGCCTGCCATTTCTTGTAACTCACCAAGAACTGCAAACAAGCACAAAGTAAGCATGTGAAGAAATGTGAGGGAGTATGTCCCAGAGTTTGTAGAAAACAAGGAGCAAGAAACCACTCCCATCCCATAGATAAGATACCAGACTGGCCACCATCCTATGCAAAGCCAGTACAAGAGACAGCAGCTCCCAACAACTGCTCACGTTGTCTCTGTACACACTGCTGCGTGTGACAAACTTCTGTGCTGCAGACTGCGTTTCAGGACCACTGACAAGTTAGGTGCAGCAAGGTCCAGCTGCTCCCCACAGGAAGGTGAGGTAGGAGCCAAGAGGGATCCTAGGGCTGGCAGGGTATATCTTACCATACCCACGTAAGGCAAGCAGGAGATGGTAGACAGGTCCAACCAAGAGTCCAGATCATAAAGCAGTATCATGCACATCAGGCAGTACTGAAGCCAGTAAGTCAGTCCACATGCTGAAGTCCAACTCAGCAGGGCCCATGGCCAGACAAGGGTGTGGGTACAGCTGACCTGAAAACCAATACCCTTCCCACATAGGCCAGACAGAGACTAAAAACTTCAGGGTTGAGGTTAAATAGCATTCCTGATCCATAGGTGTGGGTGGAGGCTTCAGGTGAGGCTGGTCAAGGCCATTAAGGCTTATTAATCCACTCAGGACCCTGACATTTGGTAGTACCAACTGATTAGGATTTCTCTTCAGGAGCCTCCGACAAGCAGGAAAAGGAGAAATTTGGAGGGTTTTTTTCAAGGCAGGTATAATGTATTATCATCAGAAGTATGAAAAAATATAGAGACTAAGGTTAAAGCAACAAAAATCTGCCCATTTATTAGCTTACGTCCCCTGTCCATTTCAGCTGGATGCACAGCTCTAAAGGGAGCAGGCCTCAATCTCTCTCTAATTTTTACCACTGGTGAAAATCAGCAACCATTATCCATTGAAAAGGCCATGTGCTTAGGATTTTAAAATTTCTGTGCTTGCCCAAGCACCTGCATGCAGGACAGGCTGATTACACATTTCTCAAGAGGACATTTGCTGTGGTTTCTCAGTAGTAGAATCAGAATTTCGTTCATTGACCAACAGGCATTAAAATTGCCTTCAGGCACTAATGAAGTTCCTTCCATCCAAAAGCCAGCTCAGACTGTTTTTTAACTCCTGGTGAGAAACTTGTCCATCATGCCTATCTATACAAACACTAACACAAGTATTTCCCACTTTATTTGCAAACTGCCTCCTCTCTTTGTCTACGTCCAAACTTTTGAGCTTAAGTCAGCTTTCACCTTTGCTTGCTCCCCCATGCAGTATGTTTTGGTGAGGACACACTTCATCTATACTATCAAGGTTGAATGTTTTATGATCATCATTTTTACTTGGCAACAAGAATGATAATCTATCAAAGATGGTACCAATCTATAAAATGCTACTGCATTTTTTCTAATTCAATTAATATTAGTTTTCAATCTTAGCATGGTTTATACTTTCCTTTTAATATTTTCTTTAAATAAAATAAGTAAAATTACACTATTGGTGTGTAGCCTGACTTTTTGTTCTTTCAGAAAGCAAACAAAAGAAGTAAGCATATTCGCTGATGCCTCCTTAGTTCTTAGGATTTTCATTTGTAGTGTCGTTCAAAAAGATCAGGAAAAGCTAGTTATTGTGCATTATAAGGAAAGTAGTAAGAAAACTATCCTACTTAATGGGAAGTCATCTGATATTTTCAAGAAGCCCAGATCATCTATGAACCTTTGAGACCCTTAGCATTTGAGGATTTTACCTTCCATTTCTAATGTCTCATTTCAACCTTCCTGACAAATATTTTTAATACTTCTTCCTTCATAAAACAAACCCTTCTAATGCCTTTGTGATAGCTTTTCCTTGGTCTAGAAGACACTTAACCTTTCTAAACTTGATTTTTTCCATAAAAATGTGAAGAGGAGCTGGCAGTTCAATGCTGTTACTGTATTTGGGAAACATGGTTGCATTTTAAACCACATCATTGAGTGGTATTCAGAAATTTGAATCTTCACTTTAATTTGGAGTGAAAGGGTATATAGATAGGATGAAAGGCAGCAAGAGAGAAGGCAGTCATTTATAATCTTGCAGACCAGACTTTTACTTTCCATTGAACCCAAATATGATACACTCATTTTCCATTCATTTTGTGGAACTCTCTGTATTGAAGATATTTATGTATTGCTCATTTCTCCAATCTTTTATAACTTCTCAACCATAACTGTAAACCAGATTAAAACTAACCATCTTCCAATTTGTCCTACCATGTAAATGCTTGTTAGTTTTATTGATTGTATTACATAGAGTTTATATTGCCTTGGCAAACAGTTTACAGGGACTATAAAATAAGCCCTAGAATAGGCCATGAAAATGTTCCTGCAAGTCAAGCTTCATTGCCTACTAGAAAATGCACTTGTAATGTACATTACATATATCCAGAAGATAGGAGCACAATTTCTATAAACCTTGATAGACTTTAACGCAAAATTAACAATTTTTTGAATAGGAGACAGATTCAAAAGCAAGACAATGACCAGTTCAGATTCATTCCTTAAAGAGCACATTTGACATTCCCATGGGTTTTAGATTCCATTATTCAAAACCTTTGTTTTACTTATTTACTTCCTGCTGTTACTTCTTAGTTATTATATTTCGACTTGCTACCTTTGCTTTTGCTTTAAAAAGAAGTGGGGGTGAGAGTAGAGGGAAGGCAAAGTTGGCTGATTGGAAGTCAGCATTTCCAGGTTCAGATGATACTCTTATCTATTTGGGGGGAAAAAAATGCCACAGTTACTCTGTTTTTCAGGACTGATAGATATTTAAATTCTAATTAAGAATTAAAGGACCAGCAATTTCTTTATGATCTTCTACCAATACAAATTTCTCTCTATTTACATATGTGTGAATAAGTACTGTTATTATTTATTCATGTGTCTCCTAAAATCTGACCTGAGTAGGTTAGGAATACACATTCTAAAGAAAGACAAACAGTCCACACTCAACTCAGAAACTTCCACGAGCTTGTCAAATATCCTCTTCATTAATCCTTCAACTGAAATCACAACTTCCTTTGACTAACCTGAGGTCTACTGAGCATGGCCCTCTCGCCATGGATGGCAGATAGGAGAGCACAGCTCTGTAATGCCTGCTAATTTCTCTCTGTCCCTCTACCCATTTGTCACCTTGACCTTAGCTGCAGTCATTTCTGCTGTGGTGGCCTCTACATACATATATAGCTATTCTATCTAGTCCTCTGACCACCGTAGTCAATTCACCACTTTCTTCAGATCTGTTTCAAACTCGTGATCTGACGTTGTCTGTCAACACTTCTGTTCTCCTTTCTTTCTGCTGTGCAGTAACTCACACCTTAAATTCCCTCTGGTTCCCCTTTTGCTTTTTCTTTTTTTCCATCTTTTCCCATCGTTCTTGCACTCCTTTTTCCTGTTGTTTGATACCCCGAACTTCCTACCTGTTGATATTTGTCAAATGGAGTTTCCACTTGGAACAGCCTGATTTTTTCAAGCTGTCTAGGCCTAAATAAGAGCCACCAACCCTACCTCTTTTGCTGTTAGCTGGCATCCCTCAGAATTTACAGGTAATAAATATTTGGTGTCTCAGACTCTTTTTGGGTTAGGTTCCACAATGCTGATGCATAGGCTGAGTAATATAAGGGGAAGAAATTTTCTTCACTCTGTGAATTGCTAGATACGATAAAAAATGATAAGATCATACAAAACAGCCTGAAGATGGTGGTGAGAGCATATGTATGGTTAACAGAAGCATTTTACATTCCTGCTGCTGCCTCATTTCCTATGTAAAACTGGCAAAATGCATCTCCATTGGGACTTATAGGGATCAATACATCACAAGAAGCCATTGTGATTTAGGCTGGCTTTAAAGACATGAAATATATTCTTGCTTCTGTCTGCAAAGAACAGGCACCGGTATTCAGGGCCAGCAGTAATGCAGTTGATGGAATGGCTGGAAAGGAGGTGGCAAAGGAAAATGACTTGAAGAGGGAGGCAGTTTGAATTGAATTAAATTTGGCTGCAATAGTTGTGCAGTTCAGTGGTTGTACTCTGCCTTCCTTTCCAAGAGCCTAATTCTTGTTCTTCAGATGCTTTTGCCTGCTGTTTTTATAACTGCTTTCAAGGGACACTCATTCCAGTCATTCATTCTGGAAGATGGTAACCAGTTTTTTGCTTCTGTCTACAATCAACTGCCCTGGCCATCATTACATTGCTGTACTGCTAGAAAAGCACCTTTCTTCATGCCATTGCAAACTACTGTTGTAAAGAGCAAACCACTTCAAACTGCACAGTGATGCTTACATTTTTGACATTGAACTGCAGTTTTTTTAAGACCATTTGTTTGTTTGTGCTGTTAACCAGATAATGTTCTAGCAAAGTGCTGCAATATTGAAATGTCAATGTTCATTTATGAACCACATTGAGATTCCCTAAATGAACGCAAGCAGTGCAAAATGATTTGTATGCAAAACATATGTTGCCTAATCAGATTCATAAATTCAAAGCGCGTTTAATCAATTAGTTATATTTGATTCACCAGCAGTTAAAAAGTTTCCTTAATGATATCAAAAGCAGAATAAACAATGGATCATAAATTTCATTTTTTCTAAATTAAACAGATACAATCATAGTACTTTGTATCTCAAATAATGAACGAGAAATTCATATCAAGGAAAGAGCGTCTAAAGCTATGTCCTATTTCTTTCTTTCTGTAATTTGTTTTCAAAAGTGGATGTTATATAAGATAAAAGTTAAACATGTCTTCTATACAGATAACATTTTAGTAGGAATTAATATACTTTTTTCAAGACTAAAAAGAGAAAGCTACTGTTTATTCAGGTCCCTTCAATACTAATGGAGTTACCCTGTAAATATATTTTAGCATTAAATGAAAATGAATAATCTTTTCCATTAAAAGAGAAATAATTAGGTATCAGAACTGCTACAGATTGTTCATATAAGTTTGGTTTAGCACTTTTACTCTCCAGTTCCCAGTAGTAGTATGCAACAAAGCTATCTTAGTGGAGTTTTTTAAATAAAAAGATAAAATCACCACTCAACATTTTTGTATTCTTTATGCTACTATTCAAGACAAGAAGGTGGAGCATGTACAGAATAAACTCTTGACTTCGATAAATAAATTTAATTAAATACTCGGAATTAGAAATCAAGCAATCAGTCACAGGTCTTATCTAGTCCATGTACCCAAGGCATGATCAAATCCATCTCATTGTAGGTATTTTTCTAGCCAGCTGTTAATCACTACCAATCCTTAGCGTTCTAGTGCTAGTCCACGGACTATCTATTCTTGTCTAACTTTAGCATTAGAAAGATCATATGTATTCTCAGTCATCTTGGCAGCAGTTTAAACCTATCATTAGTGGCATAAAGAGAATATTCTCTCCTGTTTGCAATGAGTTTATATATTGTAAGTCTGTTGTAAAACACTGTAAAAAAGATAGCCCTCACTTGTCTTTTCTGAAGAAAAACAGTCTCAGTTTGTTCAGAGTTCTTCATAGGTTATGCTCAGTAGACCTCTCTTTCCTCCTGCTCTTACATATGCTCTAACAGGCCCATGTAGCAGCTGAATCTGGACCAAGTATTCCATCTGAATTTCAGTAAAGCAAAAGGATTACTTCCATCTTGCTATTTATACTCTATTTTTCAGATTTCTGCCCTTCCTTAAGTGGTTTATAGAACTGATGACTAGTACCCCAATTATGGTTCTGTATAAAACCCATAACTCTCTTTGGTTTTTTTGAACTGTTCTATATAGTGACTCCTCAATCCTGTGAGCTCAGTCTTTCCTAACTAGGAATACTGTGCATTTGTTCCTTTGAAAAACATCTTGTTTTTTCAGACAACTTCTTCAGGTAAAATTGTACTGAATTCACATCCTGTTGTACAATGTATTTACATTCTCTCCTGTCATCAGCCTATGTAATAAATATCACCCCTATCATTCAGGAAAACAGTGAATAATACCTGACCCTGGACACATAACTCAGTATTTCTCTCTATTTGATGGCGAGCCATTGTTTCTTGCCTTCTATATATGATTTTCCTACTAGTTTTGATGTAATATTTTCAAAAATGTCCTGTTTTCCTAAGTTGCTTTTAAGCACATCAAAGCTTGAGATGTGTCACCTCTACAATTTTTCCTTCACTCCCATGCTGTCATAGAGAAGACTAACTGTTTTATGGGATTTGCTCTTGAAAGATTGTGTTAAGTCTTATTTGTCTCAATTGTTTTCTTTGTTACTTTCACACAGAAATACAGAATTTTCCTGTAGCTTAGTTAAGTCTGTAAGTCCCTAGTTCCTTCTTTTTCTCCTTTTTCAAAGGTAAGCCATGTATTTATCTTTTTCTGTGCATTTTCTACTTCACCGGATCTACACAAGTTTTGAAAGGCAACAAGTAATGGCTCTGCAATTCAATCAGACAGGTCTTTCCATTTCATAGCATGCCATTCATTTAATCCTGGGGATTTGAAAACATCAACATATCTAAATATCCAGCAACCTGTTCTGCCTTATTCCGAGGCTGAGTTCTTGCTGTTTTATCATTGGTGTTACTTGTGAAAGTCAACTGATTACAGCTGATCTTCCCCATGAACAGTAATGTAGAGAGGCAGACATCATAATTTGTTCTATCATCACAAATAAAAAACGGTGAGAGAGGGAAGATTACGACATGGGAAAACTGCAAATGACAATTAAATCAGCATAGAAATGTTGAAAGCTTGTGATGAGGAGCTCATCAATAAAATTACTAAACCAAAAAACACCTAATCAAAACTGCAATTCCATTGCTATAGAGAAAAACAAGAATGAATCAAATTACAAACCTGACAGCAACTTGTAATCTAACACAGAAGTCTAGATGGAAATTATTTTACAACTTTGTAAATATATAGCTGCATTTCCCATCATTTAAAAAAAAAAAAGGTTGTTATTCTAAGTCTACAACTTAATGACCAAATGATGATCTTCATCTCAGAAATTATTTCTTCTTTAACATATAGGCACATGAACTGGAAAGACATGAGTAATACACACAAAATTCAGAGGTATTTATGAAACAGGTAAGGTCTAAGTAGAATACTTTAAGAATAAATACTTAGAGGTTCATTAAGTGATCCAACACCTCCACAACATCTACCAGACAATCAAAATTATCTGGGACATGGATTAAGAATGAAGTTCTGCAGTCAGGAGACTGAAAGACTCAGAAAAGACTGACTACAAGACCAGACTCAGAACAAAACACATCAAGTGCAAAAAATGCCTTACAATGGGGAACTAAAAAAGTCCTTCTGCCTCATTAAAAGAAACTCCAGAGCCGCCTGTCTCCTACATACATCAAGCATCACTTCAAAACAGGCAGTGCTCTTCCCTCCAGGCAAATATGTATAAGAGAGTCTTTATGAGCACCTGTGAAGTACCCATAAGGACATAACTTAAATGAGACAGAGTCATGGTACTGACAACACTCTTTCAAATCAGTGTAATCCTAGTCAATATATTTCAGTCTCCCTTGTCCTGCTGAAGTAAAAGGTAAAATTCCTACTGGCAGCCATAGAGACAAAATTTCATCATATATATTAATACTGAACAACAGCAGACACTAGGGGACTCCGATCTATTGAACAACATTGTAATGTGTTTCAGAATCTCGAAAGCAAAGCTAGCAAAATTCTTTGTGGAAAGATTGAATTTTTATTTTTTTTAATAAAACTACTACCTACTCAATAACATAGTGAATTATCTTTCACTTGAAATATTTCTTGTCTTTCAAGCAAGATAGATAGGATATTTTAATAGAGTGTATGTAAGAATCACTCAGTAGAGGTATAGGTTAAGATTGAACCAAATATTTTAATGTTCTTTTCTTTCCTTGCAGCCCAACAATTTATGAAAACAAGACCATATGTGAAATTCTAAAAGTTTTAATTTATTTTTATGGGTAAGCAGGGTGTGAATTAGGAAACTTTGAGTGACCCTTTAACCTTTCCAAATTATGATATAGTGCTCCACACAACTGGTAGTAATTCTCTTTCTCTTCTCTAAATGGAGATCCATGACTCGCCTTCATCCACACTTCAAAGCCAGTCATTTGCTCAGCATACATATGCACATTCATTGAGGTCATAATTGATCCCCCAAATCAGAGCACATCCAGTTTGTAAGTACTTTAGCACCTTCTTTGTCTCCTGCTTTGCATCAAGTCTTTCCACTGCACCCATACTATGTAGTGCAAAGCAGTGCAGATAATCCTCCAAACTGGTACCAAAAAAGTTTCAGAGCAAAAAAAAATTACTTCTTCAATATCAGTTAAATTTCTAATATTTCTTTCAGTATCACTCTACATCACAGCAGTGTGTTTTGCTAACTTCAAGTTTGTACAAAGAAAATTCAGGGGCTCTGAACTGGTGCTGAGTAGTGCCATTTAAACTTATGGAGACATTTTCCCAGTATCTACTTAAAACTGACTTTTTGCATTCCTATCTTACGAAAATTAAGTCATGAGGTCAAAAGTCTTTAAGAAATGTCATATGTTTAATAAAAAATGATATGTCATTTTTATTTGGTCATATTTCTTTATTTGACCAACTACTGGTTTTGAACTTTTAGCCATATCTTTATTATTCTTCCCTATCCTTCCACTAGGTTTTGGGGGTTTGTCTTTCCAAAGACATTGTATTTTATCACATTTAATAGTAGCAAGACTTTTCACAGTAGGATTTACATTTGGATTTGGCACAAAATAGACAATTCCTAAGGCAACCCATAATTCCAATCCATTAGGCTAATGTACTGCAGCTGCTGTGAACAGTGGGCATGTCATCTTCTGTATAATGACGTCTGGTACAGCACAGAATATAAAACAAAATAAACTGAAAAATTACTCTTCATCTCAACATCACAGAGAGTTATTTTCACCCTGCTCCCTCACCCCCATTCTCGACAGAGGAGTCTGTTGTATGTGTGGGTAACGCATTTGGGGTTTTTTAAGTGTTGCCTTTTACAGCTGGTAAACACGCCTAGAAAAGCGTTCTGACCAGCTGCACATAGCTTACCTGTAATGTATATATAAGTAATCAGTATTCAGCAGTGGTTGTTAATTAGGATTTTTTGAGAAATTTAGTAATTTACATCACAACTCATTTATTAATTCCACTTAGTTTTCTTAGTTTCTACTTTAAAAAACTTTCACTACAAAACCTACAAAATTTCCTTTTGGTAGAAGGTGGACCATTAACAAATCATTCATGAATTCATGTGGATTCATTCTCACGTCTCTCTTCTGCCTGAAAGAGTCAGTATCAACATTTTCTACGCTGTCAAAAAGTGCCTTTGCCAGACTACCAGACATTATGACTCCAAACTCTCTTGTTGATACTGATGTTGCGTGGTATATTATATATTCTGAGAGAAAGATTGAGAAAAAACAAAGCATGTCTTCCTAACCTGTTAGCTGTTACCTGCACAGAGGAGGGTCTAGTCCCTACATCATCACAGCAACAAAAGGCACTGTCACACACCCCACAAATAAGCACTAATGTCATGGTCAAGACAATTCCTGATGAAGGAGGCAATACAAATCCAAATGCTGAATGTCAACTGCTGTAACACTATGAAGAACCATTCATTTCAGTGCCACTATGATAATTTATGCCAGCATCTGTGAAAGCAATGGCAAATCTGGATACATTCCACAAAGCAGTTCAAAGAGCCACTACAGAGCTCCCTAACTAAGCCCTTCTGCTTGGCTAAGGTGTCTTATCTTGCTTCAAGATCCTGTACCTGAAACGTGAGCAATGATAACAGACTGACAGCAGGGGATTCTTCTTCCTCAGTAAATCTTTTACTGAGAAATATTTTCAACCCAATATGTTGTGGGGAGAAGGGACTGCGAGAGAAGACTCCCTATAGCTTTTTTAAAAAACATTTCAGAAGGAGACTGGCCATAAAACAGAAGGAGAGTGGTTATAAAATATTTAGAAAATAATGGCAACAATAAAAATATTAATTGGAGCTTATCAATTTGAGCCCCAGGATTTTGGCATTTACAACTTTAGCTGCAAGAGAGCTTCTTGAGAAAGCTAGGATCACGAATAACCTACAGTTTGTGATGGTCCATGTAGGGTGGCTTTGGTCCTTTTTTCCTAACATTTTTCCCCCAAAAATACAGATTTTGCACTGTAAAACTATTCTGCCTAATTCTATTCTAATATCATCAGTTTTCATTTTAGTGTTGCCTCTTTCATCTTTCTCAAAAATTGATGAAGGTCTTGCAACACAAACTTACTTCTTGCATACTTATTTTAAAGAAACTAATTCGAATGACCTCAGAATGAAACTATGGAAGAAACAGTTAATTTGTGGGTGAAGATATTACAAATCTTTAATAAATTAGTTTTTTAGAAAAGAGTCTTCTGAGACATATTTAATCAGATTGTAATATAACCTCATGTATTGCATCCCTAATTACATTGTATCGTTTAGTTAATTTGGTTTGTACTTCAATTATTAAAATTCATAATTTATCCTTATGAAATTAAAATGATCAAACATACTTGATAAAGCCAGTTTTAGAAATAGATTAAGTCATTTTCTACCATCATGTAATTATGTTACCACTAGGGTTCATTTTAATTATGACAGAGTGCTACAGAAAAGTTAGAACACTTCATATCAAATCCAAGTAGAATGGTAAAGTACAAAACCAACCACAACAATTTCTTATTTATAAATAAGGAACCAAAAATATATGTGACCTAGAAACTGTCTTCCTGTACACATTAGATTCACTTCACATTTGTCCTTTCAATAGGCGTGTCATCTTTTTTCACAAGATCATTTGTGAAGTTAGAGGTATACAGTTAAGTTTACTTCCATGTAGCAAAGCTTAAGCAGTAATCCCAGCCCAGGGCTACAACGCTCCCTGTTGCCTGGTGTTCCAGGTTAGTCAGGCTATAGAGCCTGACCCTTTCCCTCACATTGCTAGTTGTACCAGTAGCACTTGACAGGAAAAGGGAGCGAAGAACAACCTTTTACTTGACAAAAGCCAGTCTTTTCATGCACGTCCAGCTGCCCACACCTCAGCATTATCCAATAACATCCCCACAAAAGCAAAATAATCTTGGGAAATAAGCCACGTCAGCTGCTAGCAAGGATGCTAATGGGACAAGTCAGCATAGACTATGTGATTATTACTAGGAGGACACTGGATTCACACACGTACCATGAGTTCCTTCTTTGTTGCAGACTAGAAAGTTGTTCTGTAAATTTAGGGGGAAGAGCAGATAGAATCATAGAAAAATTAGGTTGGAAGGGACCTACAGATGTCATCTAATGCAACCTCCTAGTTAAAATAGAGTTAACTTCTGTTAGATCAGGTTGCCCAGAGCTTTGCTCTAAGAGGCTGTTCCTAGGAGCCTGCTAGGGCAACCTTTTCCAGTGATTCACCATTCACATTGTGAACACCTTTTAGGTCTATTTCAAATTTTCCTTGTTGCAACCTATGACTGTTGCCTCTCATCCTTGAGTGCATCCTCATCACATTGAGTGCATCTCTGAGAAGAGCCAGGCTCCATCTTCTTTTTAACCTCCACTAGGTAGTTGAAGACTACTACTAGATCCCCCTGCAGCATTCTCCTCTTCTCAGCATTTTCTCGTATGATGTATGCCTCAGGCACCTAACTGCCACAGTGGCCCTCCCCTGTACTCTCACCCGTTCATCAATATCTCCCTTGTACCGGGGGGACACAAAAAACAGAGGATGATAACTGCTTGCTAACAGCAGATTGTTTGTCAGAGATTTAATTGAAGTGTTTAATTTGTGGTCATTTCCCATCATTACGTTTGCAACACTGGGAATGATCCATCGATAGATACACAAACCTAAACTGTGCTTTTGTTCTCTGATGTGTTTCTGTAATCATATTCTGTAGAAATTGTTCATGCTATGCATAAATTGTTGACTTTGCTCCTATAAAGGAAATACACCTTTTCCTAAGGAGCAAAGAAGCACAGGGCTATGATGGAAGGGCCCTGGTTCATCCTATCTCAATTTAAGGATCAAACAGAAGTACCTAAGCTAAAGGTAAAGCTGCTCTCAGCTCTAACTACAATCACTAGAAAAGAATAGTCATCTCTAAAGGGGATCCATCCACCAACATCTGGCTCACACTCAAGAAATTCCTATCTTTGTCACAGAAGGGAAATACAGTGAGCATATCTGAAGTTAGGCACTTTTTCAAAAGACATGGGTTTTCTGAGAAAAGCACAGACTTAGAAAATCTTAATTTTATAGTAAAATAATTAACTGGTTTTGCTTCTTCGTCTTCCCTTATTTTGTAAATATACCTTTAGATCCATACATAACAAACTGTGCAGGCTTCTACTCAGAAGACAAAATAATCTGTTGCCTGTATTCCTCATCATTAGAACACGACACATACATGGACATACACTGAAATCAAAGTTTCTCTAAGCAGGTAATATGCAGCAAAATGGGCTCTTGAGAGACAAAGATCAGGTGCACAGAAATGGGCCAGAAAATTCCCTAGACAGGCTCTGAATCGGAGGGGAGGCAGAAGATACAAAGAGATACACCTAAGTCTGGAACCTGAGAGAAGAAAACTGCAGTCATATTGAAAGATACTTTCCTCAAACCAGTTCCCTTATGATCTGCATCTTAAGCATGACTGCGTCATAAAGTAACCATGCTGAATTTGAATAGAAAGGAGGTACAAAGGGGAACCCACAGGTATCAAGTGCTCCCTATAAATGAGGTTGAACCGTACTGAGTATTTTAATAACAATGCAAAAAATATAGAAAGTTACATGTTGTATTAAGACACATATATGAAGAAATGTTAACCTATGCCAATAACTGGACAAGTCACAGTGTGACCATAGTCCACTGAATGACTTTTTTATGATACTGAAAGCTCACTGCTTTTTGGTCAGAAACCAAAATGTCAGCAGAGCATGTAATATTATACAGGCCTTTGCTTTGTTTGATTGCTGGTCATTGCCAGATCATTGACTTGAAATTGCAGGTCCTGGCTACCCAGGCACTAAAATATTCTTCTGCCCACATCCACTTCAGCTTGACTGTTAACTTACAGCCCCTCAAAATAAATCATGGTGAATATGCATCCTTACAGTTACTGCAGAGCTGGAATAGTATCTTGACCTCAGGAACTATTTAAGAAATGAAAGGCAATTCTAGAAAAGAAATGTTTCTTCCTAAAGCGTATTTTTCTTCCTTGTACTAACAGCAATATTTTACAACATATTTGCACGGATTTAGAGGTCACTGATGGATGCCATTGCATATACAAACTAGTAACTTTTGCCCTTTTATGTTAATACAGCATTAAGGCTAAAAAATGTCCTATTTGCTAAAGTATGCAGTGAAATATATCTCTCTCACATTGTCACGTATGTACATTTCTATATAACTGAAAGCAAAAAGCAAAAAAGAACATTTTTCTGGCTCTGTTTCCCTCAGTCATTATTACAGAGATAGGGGATTTATTCTGACCATGGTAGCAGGTGATTTATTATTTTGCTGCTGCAGAAACAGACAGCTGAAAAGGGGTTTTGAAATGGAAATTGTGACATTTACTGAGTAATAATCTTATACCGCCATTTACAGGAAGCAGGTGGTAGCTGTTTACCATTGCAGACAGATGGAAGTCCTGCAGTGGAGTTATTTTTTTCTGTTAGATAAATTAGCTTAAATAATTCAAGTGGTTTTTTTCCCCTGCCTGATTAGTGCTTTGTGCAAATTTAAGTATTTAAAGACTGTTTTACTATCGAGCAAAATGTTGCACAGTTCATATTGTTTTTCCTTTTTGAGCCCCTGTGAACCAGATTTAGTTTTTATAAAGAATATAATAACTATTTAGTATCCCCAAAGGAGATGCTGCATGAGGGCAAGTAGCACCATGAAAAATTCTGCTCATGTTAATGTGGGCAAAAAAAACATCTTCCAACCGAGCGCACTCCCATAGAGCTTTATCCTGAGTGCCACAGCCTATATGTGGCAGGTAGGAGGATCTACCAGTGATACCAACCACACACATACTCTTTACTGTCTCAACCCTATGCTTAGCATTTTCACTGATGAATAATTTTAATCTCTCTTGTTTAAACATGCAGTTTTCAAAACACAAGCGTAGTATCTCCAAAGTTGCCACACAGTTTCTACCAGAATGGATTCATATGCCCACCTCTAATGCCTCCAGTGTTTATAAATATGTCTTATGGCAAAGAATGTTTTGTAATAAATCTCAAATCAGAGTAGGATTTTGGGTTGGGTTTTTTTTGCCTGGCTCCTGGTGGGATTCTTTTCCTTTGGGAAGGACAGGAATGAAAGAGGGACAGACTGGGAAAGTAGAAATCACCCTCTCATGGAGTTATACTATTAAAAATAAAAGAAAAAAAAAAAAAAAAAAAGAAAGCTTTTGGTTTTGAATTTAGTCATTTTTAGTTCATTCATAATTCAAAAGTGGCATGGTCTACAAACTTCATCATGTATTAGTCAGCCAGATTTCAACAAAATCTTAGAATAGTACTATTTATTATATTTAAATTAAAAAATACTGAACTTATTAAAATTCTACAATGTTGAATTCCAGGAGGATTAAAATACTTTGAGGTACTTGATGGTAATTATAAATACAGTGAAGCACTTAGTAGATTCTATAAATGTCTTCAGGCAATTGACAGATATAAACATCATCAAATTCTTGTCAGGCATTCAGCAGACATTATTAATATAGGTAATTGCTTGACAATTATAATTGTCATAAGTATCGATCTTGTAAGCCCTGTTGTCATTAATTAAATCACTACCAAGGAACAGGTAAGTGAATTCCGTCAATAACTCTATCACATGGATAACAGCTGTGGATCCCATTGAAGTCAGTGGTAAAATTCCTCCTACTTTCTGTGGGAGCAGAATTTCATCCCATAATCTTAAAAAGATTAGGTTGCAAACTTTATTGATTTCATCTTTTTTTTATGAAGTTTGTAATAGTTATGAGCCAAGGATTAATCTAACATAGTAAATTTGATAGCTTTAAAAGGTGGAAAACATTCTACCAGCATTAAACATAGGAACAGGTACCTGTAACACCATAAAGACAAATTTAAATCAGTTTTTGCAAAGGTGTTTGAGCTTTCAGTGGGAGCTAACCTGCTTCCCTTAAACCATTTAAAAACCCCAGTCTGAACAAGCGGAGAATTAAATTATGACTATAATTCAAATCCTTGAGCAGGTCCTTCACAGGCAGCTATAGATTAGATCTCCCTTTACTTGCCTACCTGAGGTTTAAACTGTTTGTGGAACTACCATTCCTGAAGGGCATAAAAAGATCATCTGTACTTTCATCCAAAGAAATGCAATAACTAAATGTTTATTCACTCCTCTCATTATGCTGACATTGAAGATTTACGCTACCTAAGCAGTCATCTATCCTTAAAAACCAACACATTATCAATTAAGAAATATTATCACATTTCCCTAGAAACTAGTATTTGTCTGCAAAGTTGTATAGATCTGATTGACTGTTTCACCTCTTCACATGTGCTTGTTATAACTCCTGGTCTAGATCTTCCAAAGTATTCAGCCTCCTAATTCTTATGGAAATCTAACTGATTGATGCAGGTAGTATTTTCTGTTTAACAGAGAAGGTGTCATATTTCAGCTCTCTTTTTCCTTCCCTCTTCTGCAGGATTTTTATTCAAGCTTCTTTATTGTTGGATTTGGCAGGTTTCTATGGGCAGTCAAGTACAGGTCTTTCAGTACATTTTTAAAGGAAGAACATAGGTTTCTTGCTTTACTGTGACAGATAAAAGGTATGGGCTTCATTTCCAGATGTAGTTTGCCAAGACAGGTATTTATGCCCTTAAAATTATTCTTCCTCTTTGGTACACTGTCTACAGCAATTTTATACCTATCCCAGGCATTCAAGGTCCCGCAAATACCCAAGATGGATTTATATATCCCCCTAAACTTGCAAAAACTTACTCTTGCTCCCCACACACTTAAAACCAAAAACTTCTCCTTCTACTTTTCTTCAGTTGAGCCTTTGGTTGAATATAATGCAGCTTAAAAGACTACTTTTTGAGGGCAGAGTGACAGAGAATATAATTAAGAGGCGTTGCTGAACAGCTAGATTCTTGGTGGCTTTGGGCCTACATGAATGAATACTGAGATTAGATAAGAAAAGATTAAAGAATTAATGCTTGCTTATTGCATTCTACCAGCATGATCTTTCTATTAAAGTCTATATTTACTAGGTCTACGGTCTTTTAGAGAAAAACAGTACTAACAGAAACATTTTAATTTTATGTCTATCTGAGATTTCTGGATGTCTGTATAAGGCACCTGCCTCTGCATTCTAAGACTCTTCATTCTAAGTTTGTGTTGTTCTCCTAGCACACATTACACTGTTTTCCTCAGGATGATATATTTTCCTCCCTATTCATGTCAGCACCTTATTCTACAGCTAATTCTAATACTGACAAGTTGACAAGACCAGACACTTTTCCAGGCAGTCTAATACATAATGAAAAGCCAAAATTTTATTTTAAGAGGTCTTTGTTTGGCTGACTGCCCCATCTCTAGTCCCGTCTGCTTTCTAGCACTGACTTTGATGATGTAATTTGATTTGGCCCTAGTTTGAGAGGGACTAAAAGCTTTTATGTATGAATACAGTAAACGTTAGAACACAAAATCAAATATGCGAACTGTTCACGTTAAATAGAGGATGAAAATTAGATTAAGGCTTCTAGATATTAGTAGCGTAAGTCTCGAACAAAAATTTTCTTTCTAGCAAGTTACAGTGTAGCAGGAAAAAAATCTAACAATAGAGTTTAAGATGAAACTTGATACAGTTATGAATCATGATGTCATTGCCTGTCATAGCACAAGACTTGACTCACTGGTCCAAAAATCCAATTTTACAATCCCACCAGTTGTTGTTATAGTAGAAGAAAGGACCAGTGAATTTGTTTTCCTGTATCATCTCCACAGGTTTCTTTTGCATTCAAATCTTTGACAATTCTACATCTTCAGAAATGCTCTCTATTGCATGTGTTGTATCTCATGTGAGAAAATTCTGTCTCTTCCTGATCTCATTTTATAAGTACATGGGAAGGCAGAAAAGGTCACTGTGCAGTGCATGCTTTCAATTATGCAACAGAGTAGCAGCCATTTAATAATTTCAGCACTTTTACTATAGAACACATAATAGTTTTTTATAGGATCAGACAAAACTTATATAAAACATACTTTATATAAGGCTCAAAAATTATTAAATATTACTTCCTCTGTTAAAAAAATGCAACTTCAATTAGATCACAAAGGCAATCTCCTGTAGATCTTGAATCTACAAAAATATTCACAGAATCTTTTCAATGTATACTACTCATAGCATAGCATATTGTAGAATTATAGTATGATTCTATCATAGTATTATCATACAATACTATAACAAATTAAAAAAACATTTTATGAGAAAAACTACGCAAGGCAGTATAGTACAAATAGAAAACTACTCAGTAACCATTGTTAAGAAATTGTCTTTTGGTATTTATCAGTGCAGGTACAATCAACCCTGCACCTATATTCACCTCTCTTCCTTGTGAATTTGATCCATACTGAATGGTGTAGAGTTATGGTCTCTCGTAGTTTCACTGATTGCCATTACAAGGAGCATTAATGTTCATTCTTGTTAACAATATCAGCTAAAAGCAGGAAGCAAATCAAGAATGAAGATTAATCTGAGGACAGCCAGTAGATGTCAGTTTGCAGAGATGCACAGTTCATAGTCACCAAGGTACTTAGGAACTAATCTTTAAACCTGCTTAAAACTAATGACATGATTAAATGCACTACTGAACTGTGAATTTTAAATTTCTCATAATTGAACAATTTTCTCATATGTTTATTTTTTGAAGAATAGATAAATTATTTCCACCTATGCCTTAGTATTCCACATTTGTTATTGTTCCAATAATAGTAGGAGTGACATTTTAATCTGCTACAATACGAGATAAGATCAGTTATTATAAATTAAGATGTATGAGAATGTAAGACAGGACACTTAGGATAACAGATAATAGAATATATATGTAAGGAACTATGCATAAAAAAATCAGATAAAGAAAAATGAATTCATTCTTATTCAAAAAAACATTATTGTTCTTTTGTACGTATGTTTCAGTGAAAGGGATATTTCATGTTCATAGAACATCATCATTTGTTTTTGTTTTATCTCTCACGGAGATTGACACAATAACTGGTTTTAGCTGTCCTAAGCCTTATTTATGAACCCTCACCTCTTCATTCCAGATATTCTACAATTACAGGACAAAAAAGATAGTGTTTAGGGGCAATCACAATCTAAATAATTAAATTTAATTTAAAGAGGTTGGAAGGATAATTAGGTAATACTATTGTTTTACATGGGTTGTTAGGTTGGATTCTTATCCAATTTCCACCAACATAAATTTATAATGAGCCTACCTATTTCACAGTGAATGTGCACTAATACAAGTAGAAACAGAATCTGTGTGATCATATTCTATATTTCTGTAGTTGCAGTATTAAATTTTGGTTGTCATTGCAAGTTTGTTGTAATTTGTTTCTTTTTTTTTTTTTGTTATAAATTTTTGTATCATTTGTATCAATGATTCATTTTAACCAGTATCCACAAGACAGGAAAAGTTCATTCAAAAGCAGAAAGAGACTAAATATTTTATATCCTCAGAACTACTGTGACACTCCTTTATATATGGCTACCCTAGAAACCTGAAGGATCAGAAATTTAATTTAGTACATTTTACTTCAGCATACAGAAGCTTTTTGAAAATTACTACGTATCTGTATAGTAGTACTTATGCACACTATAGTTATTTTTAAAACCTTATTACTCCATCGGCTACCACAAACTAAATGCTCCCTGTTGCAACATCACACAGCACTTGTCTGTTGGAAGCCATCTGCAGTGATTTTTAAATTTGCTCAAGGCAGCCGATATTAATGTCATGCAGAATCCTATAAATAAATGACCCTATCAGCCCATTTAAGTTTCTCCACCAAAACAACTTATCTTAGATTATGTTTCCTGCCCACTTAACATTCCCAGCCTCAACTGAAAAATAAATAACTACAGCTTTGGTATTTTTAAATCCCCATTGAATTAAAAATAGCCCAATAATAAACATTTTACTAAAGTCTATATAGGCAGCAGCCTGAATTTCATACAGGTAAAGAGCAAAAAGCTTTGCAATAGTGTTTGCAATAGTGTCCCCAGCCCAAGGAAACCAGGGATAGGTGTCAACCTACTCCAAAATCAGCAGGCCTATGACACTATCACTGCAAGTTTAGGGATTTGTTTTCTGTAATATCCATCAGAAATTAAGATGAACTCCATTCCTTAATCTCACCATAAAATATGAGTTTTCAATATGTAGGTTGCAAAGGGTTACATATTAAGCTTAAACTCTATCCTACCAGACCACAGGGAGAAGTAGAAGTTCATTCAAGGGGGTAAATAATTTGTTTATAATCATGTCAAGTATCAAAGCCGTTCTTAAGTGTTGCGTTCACCTTTGGTGAACAGCAAACCTTTCAAAATAAATCCTTCTCTGAATAGAAGGAAACTGAGAACCTAACAAGTTTTCCCTTGATCAGTATCTATTTCAGAGAAGGGAAGCCTGAGGGCAATGCTTGTGAAAGGATTAGATCTTGGCTGACACAGGTAAGCATAATGTCAGCTTTTTAATAGAGCAAAACAGAGAAAAAGTCATCTGGTGCTAACTGAAATTAAAAGTAGTTATTATGCACAGATTTCATTTATGGTCATATAGCTCTTTCTGAATACAGTAACTGTCTTAAATCTTGCATTTTAGTGTAATAAATTCATGTTGACTTCATTCAGAGGTTTGGCAGATATTAAAAATGACTTCAAGGAAAGCTGCCAAAGCCACAAGCACTCCATTCTCAAGAAAGTGCCAGTCTTGAGGACGCTTAGCTACTCAATGAGAGACGTGAGGGCATTTAGAGTGTGACTAGCCAGTGATCCGCAGGGCTGAGAGCTGGTATTGCTGGAAATTATTTGGAAAACATGCCCCAGGTAGGGGGATGATGTGTAGTAAGATAGTAAGGACAGTGCCTGATCCTCAGGAATTCAAATTATAATTACTTTATACTTTCTTATTATCACGGATTTTCATTTACTCAACAGTACAAAATATTTGGCCGCTTGATGGTTATTGGAAGCTCTCTGTTAGCCATAAACCAAGAGACCAGACTAAAAAAGGACAGCTGCAGTCATTTATGCGTATTTCTACACATGCTTGATCCAGCAGTAAATGCAAACTCTCATTTGTTAATGGTCACCCTTTCTAAAGCGTTTCGCTCTGTGGCGCAGTGGCAAGCATTTCTGATACCAGCAGGACTTCTCAGAACATGCTCCATTACCTTACTTGCTGTGCTGCTTCACCGATGAGGCTAAACAAGTAAAGATCAAACAATACAACATTTTGTGTTTATTTTTACAGTACAACATTCTGTGTTTATTTTTACATTAACTGATAAGAAAGAAATGCATATCAGCAGTAAAAATAAGGGGGGGGGGGGGGGGGGGAAGACAGGACAGGAAGCGCAGAGGGGAAAAATATTTTGATATATCAGCATAAACAAGCTCCAGTCCTGAAAGCTCTTAACTACATCCAGATTCATTCAATGTGACAGTTCATGCATATTAAGAGATTGTAGGAAATACAGTAGAGTAATAATGGAATGGAGGTCCCAGTTCCAAAATTACCTTTCCATCCAAATGCATAAAGAGCAACACAGACTTCTAAGGGGTAAATAAGTTATCAATCAACTGTGAAGAATCAAAATGCCATATTGCCCTGATTTCTATCTTGACCTTACAAAAGACCACATGGAAAATAAGATGTCTTCAGACTGCTTCAATCTACTTTGTTACAATTCACTTTTGGTCAAGCCAGACCGATTTTCTTTGTCAATTTTCTAAGCTATTGTGTTTGCCTATGTAGCTGGTTAGATCTCTTGAGAGTATAGTTTAGAAATAACTTTTGTACTCTGTAGTGATCTGTTTCTTCCTGTTTATTTTTATAAAGTACATATATATATCTTACTCTTGCAACTAACACCATCGCAGAGCTCTAACAATTTCAGTTCATTTATAAGATGTAATTCGTACCATGGTCTACTAATGTAAGCAGCTGGTGCTTCTTAATTGTTTGTCAATTTTCTTTAAACAATGTTTTTGAAGATAGAAATATATAGCATGTGTTAGCAAATGGTAAGAGCCAGTAGAGTAATAATAGTTTTAGACTACTTTAAGCTGTTCAGGCAAGGAATGAAAGACAGACATAATCCTGACTAGTTAAATTTAGTATCAATTTGTCTTCACTAACATTATAGACATTTAGTTAATACGCATAAATAACAGCATGCTAAAACATAAGTGTGCTTTTAAAAATAAAGCCATGGTTTCCAGCATATTTTCCCCATAGCCTCTATCTTTCTGTCTATGGTGCCCTTTACAAACAAACCATCGTCACTCTGCGATAGAAGGCAAGCTACCATTTCTTATGTGAAGTGCAAATAAGCACTGAAGAATTGCAGACAGACATTCAACTATGCAGATCCATTAAATTTGTCCTTTGCCTATTATTTCACAGTTACTGTTGCTGCGTTGTACAAGTGTGATGCATACTAATACATCTGGGTCTAATAGTACCCTCTTACTTCTCTAGCAGCACCCAATCCACCAACAGGATTTCTTTGTCAAATTACCATTGTAATTTAAATGGGAGTATCATATTGCTCTTCCATTTGGGAGTTGTTGAAGGAAACAGAAAGAATGGAGACCAGTTCAAACGAAACCCACTTAGAATCTAGAGGGTTAATTTTTTTCTCGTAAATTTACATAATTTAGAATATCAACAAGAGAAAATTCTCATACTTGAACTTGAGAATCTAACTTAGGAGTTTAAGCCAATGCTGCCTACATAGTAAAGTGCTCAAGCACACAGTTTAGGCATTCTGACCACACTCTGAATTTCCAATTGATCTTATGGATTCTCCATATGGAAAGCCTCGTTTCCTAATGCAAACATCTTAATTAGATATCTGAAGTTAGTCATTGTGAGTACTCTCCATGGCAACCAGAGTTAAGTTGCCACTTTTTCAAATAAAGCAAAGGCATCGCGAATGCTATGATGGACCCTAAAACAATTGAGGTTTACAATTACCTTTTGAGCTAACACCTATTCTCCTGGAAAGCATTGCTTACAATTTTCTCCTCCACAACTCATCTGGTCTAATGATACGAGGTTTTGATTTGGGTTTTTTCAGTTTTGTTATTTTCTGACTTGTCATGGTGCTTTTTGAGAAGATTCTGGTCATTTCATAGATTTTGGTCTCAGCTTCTCATAACGGCTTTGATATGGATCTGGTTCCCAACAACACCCTTTTGATTTACATAAAATTTCAAGATACAGTTATGAAAATATTAATCATATCATAAAGAAGGGCAATGTTTTTCCAAGGTCTAAGTGCTTTTTAGTGCCATGAATGTTGTTTTTCATGGTATAGTCTTGAAGTCAAGAGAGCCCTAATTTCAGTAAGGAATTTGCAGTCGAAAGTGAGTTACACAGGGCTGTTCATGTGGGAATATGCATGAGCTGAATTCATCCAGCCAGACATTTTCTAGCCAATGATTACTGAATTAAAGTTCAAACTTTTAAAGACTGGAAATAGAGCAACACTAATTCTATTTTCTAAGCCATAATAGTCGGCATAAATGTAAGTATCATATTAAAAATTCACATGGGAAAACCGTTTTGCAAAGCAACAGCTTATCATCCTGAGTCTGAGAACAGTGCAAGACCTATCATGTTTCCCTGGACTCTAGGGAACCAGAGATCCTTATAAAGGTCAATGGCATAATTTTAGCCTAAATAAAAGAAGTAATCTTTGATACAATAGAGTGTACGTGTATATAATGGGAACACCATGATTCTTCCGCAGCTGAAACTAATAGGAATGGCTGAGTTGCTGCAGCTATTTCCTGGTATTAATTATATGTTGCATTTCAAAATGATAGAATCTATTAGCAAATTCTATGGAGCCATTATATTATCACCAGTCATATTATATCTGACTGTTACTGTGGGATCTTTATTTGATTGGTTAGATGGTCTACTCTGTTCTAAAGATACTGTTCAGCTTTTAAAAGCCACTTTGGTTACTTTGAAGCACAAATCTAAATGGCTTTTAATCTAATTAACACTCATGCAGAATTAGTAACAGTCCCAGGCCATTTCATCAGTCTTTCTGCTACATCTTAGTCCATAACATTCATTAATTAGTGTGTATGGAAACCTACAAAAAATGTCTTGTGAAATAAATGGAGAACAAGTTCGACTGAAAATTAATAAGGCTTGCACTAAATCGCATAAATCCTTTCAAAGGTACCACATACACGCCACTGACCCACACTTAAAATTTTCTTCTTGTGAAAGATTAAAAAAAAAACAAAACACAGAAACACTCTTATTTTCACCAAAATTCAAGAGCTACAGTTTTGCTTCAATTCACTTCTCAAAAAAAGCAGGACATAAAACAGGTTCTTCTATCAACAGGCAGATTAAAAACACTATCTCAGGGACCCTATTCACCACCTGAAAAAGATACAAGAGATCTGAGGATACTATACAGCAGAGGGTAAATCACTTTCTCATCTAGTTTCTTGCACTGCAGAAGTGGTCTGAAGATTGTTTCCTTTTCTACATGCGGACAGCCAGAAGCAGACCCTTTTTACACTACAAACATACTTCATCATTGGACTTCAAGATTCTAGCCTGTGTTGCAGTATTTGGTCCCAGACAGCTTCACATCAGTTTTTCAACATCATTGAGGTGCATAAGCACTCTTCACCTATGTACAAAAAGGTGACGGACCATGTAGTATGACTCAGCTCCCAGGTTTTAGAAAGAAGCGTATTTCCTGAGCAAGTTATGAAAACTTGAGACAAAGGGTTTACAACACAAAAACTGCCAGAGTGTGGGCAATAGCAGCAGAGATGATGGTCCCAACAGAATCAGAAATGCACCTTATGATCCTCTGCCTTACTCCTTGCCCTTTCTTAAAACACAAGATTGAGTAATTACAGAAATTTTATATGAAAATCTGGCCCCTATGAAACTCTCATGTATTAACGATACAGGCAACAATTGTTGGAAATATACAGCCTCCATGCTTATTAATTCAATGTTTTCTATGTATTATATGCTTAAATAATTACACAGAAAACAGGATTCCACATTATATCTAGCCTTCTGGAGTGATATTAAATAGCTTCTGTCACACCTCCAAAATAGCGTATTATACTTCAAAGGCACCACAGTGTGTCATTTGTGAGATAGTTCTAGATTCTTGTCTAAGTAAAAATTATGTAAGTATGATCCATGATACATGTCCACTTGTACAAGCCTGTAATTTTCAGTGAACATATAATCATATTGCTATCATCTCTATCACCATGAGCAGAACTAATTTACAATTAGATTTATTTCTTTTTAAAATTCACAGTGATTGAGTGTCATCTACAGAATCAAGAGCACCATTTTTCCTCGCACCCTAGAAAACCTCCATACTCAGTTAAAGCACCTGGCAGACTAGAATCTCTTTCATTTGCTTTATCTGGCATGTTCATTACAGCATTATACAGATTCTGATCCTTTCCTTTTTCTGTTTCATTACTGAATGCTCCCCTGTGTTTTATATGCAGCACACACTATAAATCAACTGGGGTAAATGTACATAAAGACTGGGTGCATCCAAGCTTTCTCCTCTACCCCTAAGCACTCAGCAGCTTACTCCTTGATGAAGCATAGCAGAACATCTGTGGTGGCCTTCGCTTCGATTTACTTTGCCAGATTTTCATTAAAGCAGTGACTCAATAAAAATGTTGCTTATCCTAATAAAGCTCTTTGGAGCTTTGCAAATTTGCATTTAATACTCTTTAATGTCATTACAGCATTAATAATCTGTGCCTAAAGAGCAATAAAACTTTACATTTTCTGTTTTATGAAAGAAGCTTCATAAACCCATGATTTTCTTGTGACTCAGCTTTAATGCACCATAAATAGAGACACAAGCAGGAAAGCTGTATGACACCACGGATTTGTATAAATTTATTGCCGAGTCCTCTGTTAGGTATCTCTTGTTTTAGAGATTATATATAAAAATTAATAAAAATTGAGTTGTGAATAATCATACCAGGAAATAAATGGGACTGAGCTTCAGAAAATGAGTAAGACTTTACTACATGAAGGATTTCTGCTCCCTTTGGCAGCCTAAAATTTTTTGCCTTGGGGGAAAAAAAAGACGTTATGATGCCTGGAAACAAACCAAGAGAAATCCTCAGCTGAATCCTCCACTGATACATGTACTGCGTTTTCTCCAAATACTATCTTAGGAAATGTTTGTCATTTTAGGTTACCCGTGGGTTTTGAGAATATTACCTGTAAAAGACATTCCCAGTAACACCCTTCCGAAACAAGCCGATCATTATTAGAGTTGCAGTAATGACAATTTAAAGACAGCGCATGTGGAAACAACCATAAAACTGAGATTCCATTTAGTCTTTCAGAGCAATCAAGCTCCTGACTGATTAAAAAAGCTGGTTCTAAGCAGCAGAAAATTTTGTCCTAGCCATAAAGATCCAGGTTCAAACTCTTCTTGTGATCCAGTAATCTAAATGATAGTCAGGCTGGCTGGAATATCTAGACAATGAGCCTGAAAAAGTCAGACCAATGCTTTGAAATGATGAAAAAGCAGAAAATGCAATAGAAGTACATTTCTTTATAGAAACCATAAGTGACTTTATTATGACTTCAGAGATTCATTTTGATATGAATTCATGCAAATGTATGAAAATACTGGTGAATTGCTGAAGTCTTATTAATTTTAGCAAATCATTATTTCCTAAAGCTCTTAGGAAAATAATTTTTCACTATTCTAGGAATAAGTCTGAAGATCCACAGGATATGAAGCACTAAATGTATGTCAGATTGAGGATGAACTATCTTGTGTGACTCTCCAAACACAAACTAAAAACCATTTTTTTTTGATCCATCTATCATGATGAGAAAATAAAAATCAGTGATTGTTGTCACTGTGGTACACATACAAGACAGCCCTGATCCTTTGGTGAATGCAAAGTCAAGAAACAAGAACAAAACTCAAAATGCACCTGGGAAAGCATTTTCCAGTTAGTACTTACTGATGATAAAGAACCTCAGCTGTTCTGCTAAAGAACATGCCAAAACTTCGCAGCTGCTTCAGTGTAACTAGTGTTACTCAAAACCGGTGCTTCTGAAAATGCTATTGCTTGGCCCCTCAGCTTGAGACTCCTTAAAAAAGGACCTGATTTTGCGAAAGTGCTGAGCACCTTCCTTCTATAAAGCACATATCCTCAAAATACCTAAAAACATTTCAGATTCTGCTTCCAAGATAAACAGCCATTTTTAATAGTGTTGACCTAACACTTCATTATCATTGCTTTTTCAGGCATTCAAATGAAAGTAATGGGCTTATTTATGATTACTTTCAAATAGAAATTTATGATCAGCATCAGTAAATTTACTGGAAATCAAAGTGGTTTGTCTGTGATCATTTAATTGCATGGTACCATCGGGCTCCATTTTCTTTCTACCTTTCATCCACAAGATGTCCTTAGCTTTTTAACGGGTCCACTTTTCTTCTCTATACTCAGTTCTGCTCAGTTTCTATCTGATTTTCCTACAGTTTGTACACCATTTCATTTCATAAACTCATTTATACAGGAAGATTACAAAGGATCTCAAAATGGGTGCAGAAAGTTTATGCAATTAAGTTTCATGAAGAAAGTGAGAGGATGATGATGGTGGTCCAAAAAGAATCTTTCCTCCCTAACTTTCCTGCTTCCAGTCTAAGTCTAATTGAGGTTTTATGGAGGCAAATGAAGGCGACTACTGCTTTAGAACTGCAATACTAGCTTTTCAGAATAAGGAGACCAAGAAAGGCCCTATTGAAACAAGGTCTGTGATGTTGGTTGCACAACCATTTGTAATACTCATATTAAAGTGTCAATGGACAATATGTTAAGAAAAATCTGTTACAGTCTTGGCAACAGAGCAGGCTTCTTTTTGTTCTGTTAGATTAAAATAAGAAGCTTAATTAATTTACAGCCTGAATTTACATTTGGTGTGTGGCAACACATGTCCTCCCAGCTGGCATAATTTGGCACACATTTCTGAACATGGAAGCACATGGTATTTGAAAACCATCAACTCCCACAGTACTGAATGCACTTTATTTTCTGATTTGAACACTCATGTGTTACAGTTAATACTTATCAGCTTGCCACTTTATCTTTCAACGTGATCACACCTGAAATATCAAGGTCAACATGGATTGAGAAGTGTCAGCAAGAAAACATTCACAGTAGTGGTAATATATCCACGGCCTCTGCTCATTTAGGACTAGAATCTGAAAAATTTAATGTAAAACACAAGCATCTTGTAGATGTACAGATTACTTGAATAAATGTCCATTTCTTCTTCCTCGCCCCAGGGATTTCTCTTGAGATAATACACAGCGATGTCACAATTCTCTATGATGTAGAGTTTGGGTCAAGGACAAAACAGGCACAAGGCTTGACTTCATCATTCCTTTTTTTTTTTTTAAATCAGTATTGAAATTGTTGGGGACAAATGTTTTAATCTCTTAAAAGTTAACATTTTACAGGATACTCAAATGTTAGAGTCAGTCTTCACAGAAAATTTAATTGGATTAGAGATCCCCATTATATTATGCTTGCTTCTTCTCCTGGAAATACTATTCTGTGCTGAACTGAATAAGATCTTACTTCAGTGTTGTAGTGTGGAGGACAACAATTCGGTATTGAGGAAGCGTTCAAGATTTTGACATTCATGTTCATCCTACATTCTGGTGAAAAGAGGTGTATTGGAAGTGTTCACAAAAAAGAATTTTTGATGATTTTTCCATGTTTTGATTGAAAAATGAGTCCATAATGCTCAGAACACTGGACTTGCACATAAGAGACCGCCAACACTGAGCTGGCAAACACTGCTCTGGATAAGGCAAAGCATTGGCAAAGATAGAGCTAATTCAAGCCAGAAACATAAATAACTGACAAAACAGATACCTTAAATTATTACAAATTATGAACTATTCTTGCTGAAGGAGAAACTTCAAATGCTTAGGAGTTCTCAGCAAATTCATTACCACAGTGAAAGTTCATTTATTTATTAATCATTAGGTCAGCCACATCAAGAATCAAATTGGTGGAAAAATGACTAACTTTCTTATAAAGTTTTACAGTTAATCATAAGGAGCAAATTCATTAAAAATATGTACAAGTGGCCTACATTTTACAAAACGGGGACAAGAAATGTAGTGAACTCTATCAGCAGAATACACAGATCTGTGACAGCAGAGATAACAAAGCTTCAGCTCCTGTGGCTTTGTCTCACCTTTGGGTCATTCCATGCAAACCATGCAGTTCTCCTCACTGGAGCTTTTCTCATGATTGAGGGATGCTTACTGTCATGCTCTGCTATTTAATATTGCAGTCATTTCATACTGATGAGATTGAGGCACCAATTTAGGTCTCTCTCCTTTACCCTGTACATTATTGTCATAATAACTTGATCACTTTTCAACTTTCACCTGTCTGTCAAATCTCCTTGCAACCAAGAAACCTGTTCAAAAATTATTTGTGGTAAAAGAAAAAGACAGTGTCATCATGCACATCTAATTCCTTGGGAAACCTGGATAAAAATGGCACAGGAGTGTTACAGCCTCTAATCAGCTTTCTGTAAAGAAACAGAAAAAAAATAACAATATGTGATGAATTTCTGATTATTGTTATTGTACTGTAAGAAAGGCAGCACTCTGATACCTCAGCCACCATCTGTGTTTCCATTATTAAAAAAATCTTTCCAGTTGATGAAAACAAACAAAATTCAAATTTACTCTTTATACTATTCTCCTCAAAATCCAGATATGACACTCGCGGAAGGTGAGAGAAGGACATCAGAGGTGTAATGGACACCTTAAACCATTCAGCAGGGTGAGGAAAGTTAGACAAACAGGTGTCGCAGTTTAAGACCAAGCTGACAGTGCAGAGATACCAAAACACTTTAATCACAGGTACATGCTGTTTTTCCAACGTACGACAAGACCTCCCTGCCCCGCAGCGGGAGAGAGGGCGCATGGTGGGTGAGGGCCCTGGTGTCTCACCCTACAGCTCCTCCCCCTCCTCCAGCCCCTTGGGCCGTCCCACGCGTGCCCCTGGGGCCTCTCCCCCAGCCACCCCACACAGGGGTCAGTTAGAGGACCGGTAGGGGATCTCCCATGCTGATTGGTCCGTTCAAATCCCCTGGGGGCCTGGCGATTGGCAGAGGTCATGTGCGTCTCCAGATGATGTCCGCAACCTCCACAGTGGGCGATGGTGGGGCTGCAGGTGCCTGCGGTGCTGTGCTGCTCCTCTGCACGCAGGGCTAAGCGCAGTCCATCCCCAACCACTGCTGCCAGCCAGCCACAGTTAAATCCCCAAATTAATAAATTTAAATGGCTACATTTCCTTTCAACATCGTAACAAACCCTAGCCTAAGGTTTGGCCAAGAGGGTGCTGAACAGATTGAATTGCTGCCACTTCTTTTTCTTTTTTTTTACATTGCTGTGGTATTCTTTCCCTCCAGCCTATTTTAAACATAACATTATTCAAGTTCGTAGTGCACTGTGTTCACAAACATTAAAGAAAAAAATCAGGCAAATCTTACAGCAGACTTTTTTAGTTCTGCTGTTTTGGATGAAAGAAAGAAAGGTTATTATGGAAAGAAAAAACATCTTGGTAAGCAACTTTCCTAATATAAATTTAATACACCCTCAAAAAAACCTTTATATATTCTAAATAGGGTCCTACAGTCATCCTATGAAGCTTCACAAATATAATCATATTTATGTGGCTGCAAGTTAGATATGTGCCCTTCATCAGAACTTATTGTAAGAGCAGCCATCTCTATACTTTTTGAAACAGAAGAAAATCCTGCATAAAACGCTCTGTAATCTGTTGAAAGTAGGATCTCAGCTTTATGCATTGGAAAATGAACTCATTTTAGTTGATTAAATGTAGCTGAACAGATCATTTGCTTTTACTAGTAACAATAAACAAATGTTATAATTCTCATAATATATATAATACAAGAGGACATAATTTTTCTAGACATGAGGCTCTTTATCATAAAGCCTCCTTCTTATATACCATGATAGTTAAAGTAAAAATAATAAAAGCATTGTTACCAGAAAGGAGATAGTTCCCTTGTGGTGTTTGCAGCTTTGTGTTGGAAGGGATTTTATAGAGACAGTAAAAGATAAATACATTTGCCATTCAAGTGAAGCAATGAAAGAAACTAGTGATAGAGTGGCAATCTTCATTTAAATAATGCATAGGCTTTGTTGGTAAAATTGCTAGCTCTTCTCAATTTAATACTCAGATACCTGTTCATAAAAAGCCAGACAATCAGATATATATTTGGATTCTAAGAACAAGCAGCAATATCACCTTTGGTTTTGCCATTATATTCTCACTAGAAAAGAACACAGTATTCTAAGATACTTTTCAACAAGATCTTTTAGAGCTCTGATTTTCTGCTGTTGGACTCTGGAGCCCTGTTTTACTGCAAACAGCAGCTAGGCTGTGTGCCAGACCTTGTTGATCAACAACACTCAATAGTGCTCTATCTTCAGCAGAAATGCCTTGACTACTCATTTTGGCTAATATAATTAAAGACACTTTCTTACTGTAAATGCAAAAGAATACAGAGTAAAGCTTCCTGCAAATAGGTGAAACTTCTCTCCCTCACTTTCATACATCCACTCTCACTCCATAAGTTTTTACTCTTGCATGTTATTTTCTTATTAGTATTACAAACATCCAGTGCTAAACAAAAAAATCTATTTTCTCAAGCAGTTGTTAGTGTTTTGGTAACACATTCACCAAAAGATGCTCATCAAGTCTGACAGCAAGACAGAAAAGTAAGCCAAAGCCAGATAACATGCTATGTTCCTACTCCCGTCTTAAGCTGAATAAACTCTATTGACTTTAATACCATGATACAGATGTAAAAACTGTGGAACATACAAGAGAATTAGATCCGGTAGTTTTCATTTAAAAGCACAGACAAACAGAAATAAGACTCCACATTTCCTTTCAATATTCATCCAAGGATGAAAAGCTCTGTCTTGCAAAACATCATAGAAATTGGTTTACTGAGGACTACCTTTATCGCATTATACAAGAACTTCTTTCTACGCTCTGCAGCAATGGTGATAATTTAATGCTGCACACTTTCTGGAGGGGGTATTTTTTGAAGGAAAGACTTACTACTAACTAAGCCTAGCATGCAGAGAATGAGCTCTGTGCCTCAAGAAACTACTGCCACCAGTGAGGGAAAATAGGTTTGAAATATTTATGAGAAAACCTAAGCCAGAGGTGTTTCTCTTACATATTATTAGTTTAAGCTGGAAACCCTTTCAATATTTATTGCAGAAACAGCCAGCAGTTCCCCATTTTTTATTCTTCAAACACACTCTCTTTAAATGCAGAAGTGGAAGTTGGTGAGCTCAGGAGGTCATTTCATCCACTGCATAATTGGGGTGTTCAGAATACCAATCTGAACAACTGGCCTTCTCCTAAAAGCAGACAATCCTGCAACAGCACAATACCAAAATGCTTTTAGTCCCCTTTATGTTTTTCCACGTGCCACAAAAATTACAAATTTGGACAGAATTAACATTGTTCCACCACAGTTCAAAGAGCATTTTCCATTACAGATATACTGCAATCTAACATCAAGTGTTAGGTAGTTCTCACCATTATAGACTGGCTTCATTTAATCACCTCCTTATTTATTTTAAATGCACGGCAGTAGCTGCATCCCAGCTGGTTACCTTTAACTTATAGCTGCTGATCAAAAGCGATAATGCAGAATTCTGTCACCTGTGTCTCTTCATACATTGCCTATGAAACAAAGCCTAGCTTATTTGAACTGTCATAATCCTTTATTTTTTTTGAAATAAGTTTTATAGAAATGACTATTTTGTCCCATAGACGTTGGTCCTGCAATTCAGTATTAGTAAGAGTCTCATGACCCAACGTACCCTGTTAAAGCCCAGCGGGACTCTGTGGTTTCATTAGCCCACACGAGCACCCTGATTGCAGGATTAGGTCTGGTGGATGCAAGCTGTTGATCACAATATCAGCCTGACTCCATTTCTGTATTTCACTGCGTTTGAACGTTTTGACTCATGGGCCAATTGTTTCTGCTTCATAAACAACTACCAAGAATGACCAAAATATCCATGCGAATGGTTTCTGTATCAGTACTCACAAGAACCTGCAAGGAGGCTTGAGAGATTTTTGCTTTCCACTGCTACTTCAGGGACTGAGTTCATCTGAATGAATTTATATTCATTTGTGGAAGTGAATATAAAATAATGGTGAATATCACTGAACACAATTCAGCACTTAACTGATTGAATATTTGTGAATACTTAAAAAAAGTACTTTTTACTACCCCTTCTGCATGAAAATGCAGTATTCTCAGAGAGACTTTCTTTCATAATAGTGAATTAAATTCTCTCTAGAGTTCACATTAGAAAGAAATACAGGTGGTAGACTCCTCATCTTTTCTCTGGTTCATCTCCAATATGTTCATTTTTTCTAATAAAATAACACATAATAAAGAAAAATATGTTTAACACCTAAATTGTCAGAAATTACATTTCAGAATTAATATCCTCTTCATTAAAGGCAGCATTTCATACCTCTTGGAGCTACAGTTTCAGCCTGTCTGCAGATGTGCTGACAGCAGCTCATATTTGAAGTAAGCTTTTGTCTACAGACAGGCTATTGCACTCTTCCTTTTCTTTCCCTGTCTCCATTTTTAATACAAGCTTGTGCTCTACAAAACCTGAAAGGTTACTTGGTAATGGCCACACAACACACCATAATGTGGGCAACACTATAGAAATCTGAAGTCATGGTGGTCATCTAGGTTCAGGAAAAAAGTAATAGTATTAGAATAAAACAGTTACTGGCAACGACTAGTGAAATCTCTTCTACAGTTTTTATCTACCCAGTGTTAAAAAGATTTGAAAATGTTTTGGAAAACATATCGACTTAGCTCATCATACATCAATAATCTCTGAAGAAAATATGAGTATGAAGATGAATAGTAGAGTAGATGTGGTGTTTTCAAAGAAAAGTATTGCTTAGTAATAAAAGTCGACAGGTAAAAGTCAACACATTTACGTACACTGATGTTGCTCCAGTCAACACAACAGCAATAAAATAGGCTTTTGCTTCAACGTAATACAAATTCAACAGGAGGACCATATCTGTGGCATATTGAAATACTGCAATTTGATTGACAAAGTGGTGACATTTCTATTAAAATACAGCATTATGGAAGTCATAATGCTATTCTGAAGACTACAGTGCTTGAAACACAGGATATTTTCTTTTGATGTCAACACTGATACAGTTTCTACTAATGCAATTGATGGAAGTCCATTTCCAGCTTCAAATACTTAACCAGAGGATTTTAAAACTGGAAACTTCAGTCAAACACATTAATTTTTTCAGCCTCGTTTCCCCACAGACGAATTTCCTGAAGTACCACTGTTCTGTTGTGGTAGCATATTTTGCAGTATTGTCAGGTGTTTAAAGTGTCTGCCTACCACGCTTGTGAGTGTAGAGACTATCATCTGAAAAATCTCAGAGCATCGGAGCTTCTGAGCTCAGATTTAATCAAGGATAACTGCCATTCTACTGCTTTCTCTGGTGATGGATGTAATGCAGCTAAGAACACATGATGCCATTAATCAATACTGTTAGTCACAGGAATCAAAAATACATGGGTTTTTCCTACTTCCAATCAGAGTACTTGGTTGAAAAAGCCCTCTCCACAACTGCAACAGGAAGTTCAGTAAATCTTTTGGAGATATCCTGAACCAGAAGGCTATGCATCATACATAAATCCGTATTATCTCATTTCCAAGAGAAAAATCACAGTTCTTTAGAAATTACTTGTCATTTGTGAAATACTCAGGTAAAACCTTTTCTCATATCTGAACGCTAATTTCATTTCTTCTTTCCTAAACACAAACTTCTGTTGATTTTCCTAAGTTAAGCTTTCAGATTTCTGTTTTTCATCTGAACATTTCTACCAGAAACATAAGTAAAAATTAACAAAAATTGTGTTAGATATTGTACACATATTTTACCTTAAGTATAGGTGATAGAATTTCTATCATTCTCTATTCTGAGAAGATATTCTCTTTTTAATTAAAACTTTTTTGCATATTTTTAATCTCATGCTATCCTATTGTTTATACAGAGAGAAAATCATATATCTATCATATATATATATGATGATAATTGTATATACATTCTAGATAGTTCTGAGCCAAGCAAAGTTGAAAAAGATCTTTATTTCAATCAGCATAATGTTGCACAGCATGGAATGAGGATTCATGTTATCTTACCTTTAGAGGCAGCCGTTCTTGCCCAGAAAACACAAAAAATACCAGATAAAAAAGAAAACTTGTACCCATGGACTGGTGAACCCTCTAGTCTCATTCAGTTCCTCTGTAAACACACTAATTACACCTCTCTGGACCAAAGAGAAGAGATGGACTGTGGAGCTTGAATGGAAAGCTGTATCTGGTAAAGTATCTCCCCATTAACTCTCTGGGAGCTACCCAGTCTGAACTGAACCCTGCACCGATAAGTATCTATCTACAAGGCATTTTCCTGGAACACAAAAAAATCCAGAGATTAAATTCCTCAAGAAATACCTGTACTTATTTTACTTGTTCAAGTGCTGCCAACTTTATTGATTTTGATGCAAGCCAACCATATTGAACATCCATCATTTGCATTCTGTGTGATGTCTGGCAGTGAAGAAAAGGTTGTGTATGCAGCAGTTTGTACCAGTGGGCAATATTACAGAAAGTCAGTCAGGTGAAACCAAATAATAAATTTTCACAATAACAATTCTGTATGTGTGAGTAATATTCTAGCCATAGACATTTAATATTTGTAACCAGCTAGTGTAACTGAAATATGGTTAGGTCACAGAAACATGCACCATCTTGTCCTCTGAAAGCTAAACATGCTCAAAGATAAGCATCCAAATAATGCAGAGTGCTAAAATTACTCATTTCAGAAGTGTGATTAAAAATGTGATTTAGTAACAAGTCTTCGATGCTCAAATCCTATTGACTCTCAAGCCTTATTACTTTGATGTTTTTAATATAATAAACTACTGTTGTCAACACATTAGCAATGAAGTAGGCCCATACAAGAATCAAGGAAGTGGTTCCATTAATTGCTAGCTTTATGCCCTTTGTATTTCCCTAGCTTTATGCCCTTTGTCCACTAAGCTTTCCGTCTCCCTGCTTATAAACTCAGCATATGGTCATTTGCCCTATGAAACCTAGCAAAAGAAAACAGATGTTGCAATTGCATTTAACTGTGGGCATGACTGGCCAGACTGCTACAGCCAAAGAAGACACCACAGCTCAGCTCTTCCCCTGCCTTCCCCTCAACAAGGACATTAATTTGGATCTCTCATCTATTCAGCTGCTGATTTTCATAAAGCAGGTAGAAAAGTAATTATCTCTGATACCTTCCCCAACCCACTTTCAAATTGGCCAATAGATTCAGAAGTTACCGAGGGAAAGAGAGAGCATACACGAAGTTAGTAATTTAATATGCCTCATTCCCTTTGCTGCCAAGAAAAACAGAAGATAAATAAGATAATGGAATGTGTATCAAGATACCTGAGCCTGATCTTGCAAGCATATAATTGGCATCTTTTCACTTGATTGGAACTACTTACTTGAAGAAAGTAACATTCCTAAATTACTGTTGGAAGGAGTTGAGGTTTATTGTCCAGCATTTTAGAATATAGTGCCATTAGAGAAACATCATTGGCTTAAACTCTTCAACCCTATATCCCATGAACTATATCACGAGTGGCAGAAATATTAACATTCAGAAAGGATGCGAATTCACAGAATTCTTGTTCCTGCAATCCTAAATATAATGTTGCTATAAATTACTGCTAATCCAATATTTTTGTATCCCAGTGAAAACACAACTGTAGAAACAGTGACCATTGCCCTGTAAATTTTCATTCTCAAATGGTTGTTATATATGTACTTTATTTTTACACAAAATGACTGACTGCCAATAATAATGAAATGAGTATATGACATAGAAACATTTTGATGGCCATAAATCTATTTTATTTCAGTTGGAACCTTTTTATACTAAGTGTAACCAAGGAAATAATAGAATAAACTCTGAATGTCTAAGTTGTTATGGTCTGAAGTTGTCCTTGAAGAAATGAGTTAGATAACTGCAGATAACACGTGTAACATACACTATTGATGAAGATACTAGATATCTATGATAATACTACGCAATCTGTCTCTGTAATTACAGAAAGTTATATCAACGTGAGACTTCAGATGGACTCTTCATTTCCTCTGTGTTAAAGTACAACCAGCATCTTCATAATATATATATATTCAAGTGATTGGCTTTATTTGATCCTTCAGTGGATCAGGTGTAATTTTTTGAATTATTGCCCCTGGTATTCCCACCTTACTTTAGGAAGCCCAAGACACCATCTTTCAAATTATTTTTCCCAAAATAAATAGTAATCCTTAGATGTTCACCATATAATACAATAGGCAATTCTAAAGAAGAAAGCAAAGATAAGTAACCCTTATTATGAAATAAAGAAAAAAAATGTACATTAAATTAGAATCTAAATCCGACAATAAGTATTTCCTTTTAAGAGGAATGTATAAGAATCTGAGAGTGTGTAAGTTGCATGTGATATAAGACTCCCAAGCTTTCAAAAAGCAGTAAAGATTGCCTTCTGCTGAAGCTACCCAAAAGGTTGGGCTATTTGATTTGTCATTGATTTATGGTATTGTCAAGGTCTAAATGTAGAGCATGATAAACACATCAGTTCCAAATTCTGTGGAGGCTAAAAGAACTTTCCCTGCCTGCATACAAACCCCAAGTTTTTTTAACAGCTGAACAGCATGCAGTAGAGTTCAGCTTTACTGTGTGGGTGATTTCTCAAAACCTACATTACAAGCAAAAGACCTGTCTGGGATGGGAGCCTTTGGGAGAAAAACAATAATAATTTGTAGTAACTTTTCAAAGGTTCCTCTTCTGTTATAGGGAGAAAAACATGCACAAATTCAAAACACCATCACTTCTCTGGTCATAGTCCAACATTTCCCTTTAATCTTCCTCCCAACTTCCCCCCTGCAAAATGACTAAAAAAAAAAAAGAAATCCAAAAATACACAGCTTTTTTTGAAATTCATTTCCTATTTGCATATTCCCTATTTAAGAAGCTTTTCTAAAAGCTCTGTGATGGAAAAACTGTATGTAGGTAGGTATTTATATAGTTTTATTTTTACTTTTCACTCAGCTGTTTTATTCACATTTTCACATCTATCTCGCACCAAACAGGAGAGAATTTTCTATCAAATAAATTGTAGTGGAAAATAAATACCCATTTCTCTTTTTTTTAAATCTTATAAGTTAAAAAGTCAGCTGAAAGCTGGTATTTCCAAAGGGTAAAATTAAGCATACGTTTTCCTCCACTGAATCTTGTCAGACTCTTCTCCTGCAATATGTTACAAACAAGCTGACTTAAAGGCTGTGGGAGCTCTGCATAGTATTATGTATTATACAATCAAGTCCTCCTAAATTTGTTTCAATATTTTAGTCTTTTTTTCATAGATGACCAGAAAAATAAGCTATACCTCTTTGCTTTTCTGGATCGCTCCAAAAAGCTACCTGAATAAAAGTAAGCAGGCTAGAATATCCTGTTGGGATTCACAATGCAAACTCTTGGAGCACACATGGACCAGCTTAAGAAAGATTGTAACTTTGAAGTGCGATGCCTCTCTAGTCTAGCTTCTTGTTCATCCACACCATCCATATCCCATAAAATGACAATATGGTGCTATATGACTTGCTCTGCCTAATTTGTGCTATATCACCCACCCCTGCCTCACAGCTTTCCCCACAGCTTTCCCAGGGCCTGTCTGCACTACAAAAGGGAAAGTAACCTGCCTGATATTGAGAAAGTGATCACCTGTAGAGGACTCCAAGGGCAAGGTGTATTACCAACCTGGGTCTAGGATCAAGTTCAAGGTCACAAAGAGAAAAGAAGAAGGTAGAACTCTTCTTGGCATGTGGGCATCTGGACGTGACTGGGAGTTAAGGCTTCTCTGCCCCAGACAGTCAGAGACACGATTTTCAAGCACCATATGCCTTATTTCTGGTAAGACATGAAAAACATCCTTCTTGTCCAGGAAAAGACATTATTTTCCTCACTCGCACAGAATGATTCAGCTCTTCCAGAACAGCTCTCCTTGGTCCTCAGCACAGCTGTCTAGAGACCACCTGAACTACTGAGAAGAGAAGGCCGTACAAAATAGCTATGCCCAGTCTCCTCTAGCACACCTGTGGCTGTTGCAGCAGGTGTCCAGAATCTGAACTCCAGGGCCTCCCAGGCCTGCGCTCTGCTGTGCGTGGTCTCTTCCTGCAAAGGCCATCTCTCATGTAAATCCACACTGAATACAATAAAAAAAATATTTCATTTGTTTGTTCAGAAATGTTCACACAGTCTGAGTTCCAGCAATTCCACATTGAAAGAATGTTCCTCAGGAATAGCTTCAGTGGACCAAGAGTAATTCTCTCCTGACTACATTACATCCCATCCCTTGGAGCCATTCTTTTGGAAGAGTGAAACAGCTTTTGTGAATTATGTTGGCCAAAAATCATCTTATCTATGCATTTCTACACAAAGGCAAGGCTGCCAGGGAAGGGGTAGGAAGGGCAGCCTTGTTCAGTCTGGTCTTCATTAGGCATCATTTTGTCACTAAGTAAAAACCGTTCCTTTTTCTGTTTGCATATTCACATAGCCTGGCTGTGGTCAGCACTGGAGATAGCTTGGAAAGGTATGATTTGTGTTGGCAAGAGGGTGGCCAAGCTGACAGAAACAACAGTTAATGTACATAGCAGCTGCTGAAGGACAAAATGGCATCTGCTGTGCATATTATGTCTGCACCACACTACCTCTGTGCTTCATGATGGCCTCCCAGGCTCTAAACAGATGGTTGCTATGCAGATTCAGGACATCTATCAACCCTGGTCTTGGAGCACATCCAGGAACATCAGAGCAGGAGTCCTAGGTGGGCAACCAGACTTTCTGTGAAAGGTATTAAGCCAGAGGCTTGCAGATGCTGTAGCAGATTTCTCCTTTTCACTGTGGGGGTGAAGTAGGTTCTAACTTCAGTCCTCATCTCTCTTCAGCGACAGTTTGACACAGAGTTATCTCTGCAAGGGACAAGGGCCATCCCCTCTAGCAAGCATTGATTTCTAGTGTGGTACTACTAAAGGAGCAAGGTCTCCCACAGAGTCCTTTTAGTAGTTGTGCTGTGCGTGCAGTCCCTAGAAAAAGTTGCAAGAGTTAACTGCACATCATTGGAAAATCCATGTTGTCAGGCAGAGCATGTGCTGGAGGATGCAATAAGGGTCGGTGGCCTTGGTATGCAGTAACTTGTGCAATCTTCCCTGGAGTATCCAGGACACAGACCACTTCAGCATATATACACTCAAGGAACTTGGCCTCCAGGGCTTGGATAGGCACATTCCTATGGGACAGATAGACAGTGGAATTATAACGTCATCTGTGAAAAGGGAGAAATAATTTAAACTTTGTGCAAAACTATGTTTTTACCAACAGCTATTTAGTTCAAAAGCATGACAGTGAGACAATAGCTCTCTGTGAAGAAGTTCAACACCTCAGCTCTGCTCCAAGGAAAACTCATTAGGCTCCCCACAGAGTCCTCCAGGAAAAATAACCATTATGAAGTTCATATTATTACTACATTTACAGTTAAAAAGCAAATTAAAGTATCAAGGTCTTTCTTGGGTAAGGAAAGGGGAAGGAAAAGGGGAAGGCCATTCCTATTCATTTACAGCAAGATGAAAGAGATCTGTATAGACCTGACTTTTCTCAGGTTTTGGAGTTACTGTTTAGTGTCACTCAGTCAGATAAACACAGAATGTTCAAGGGGAAAACTCGAGTATTTCCTTTGGAGGAAAATTTATTTTGCAGCAATGGAGAGGAAAGCTAGTCAGAAATGGCTGGAAAAGGTTTTGTGCCTTAAGCACGTACACTTTTACAGCCCTGCTAGGCTGTAAGCCCCTTCACAACAGCTTCTCTCCTTCACCCTCTGACTGGGTGGGATTGTGCTGCTGAGCCAATAAAGTGGCAAAACTACAGAGACCAGCTCTTTGAACAATAGACCCTCTGTTTAACAGAGATATACTACTCCAAACCTTTGCCAGAATAACAGAAGGCAAAATGGAAAAGCATCGTGAAAAATGTACCTATCCTGCTGAAAGACTTAGTCAATGATTAGCTTCAGTAAGCTAGTTCAGTAGCTTGAACAAAAGCAAAGTGAGTATTTTTAATATGGCGTCTTCTTAACTTGGATCCCTGAGAACATTTGGGAAAGTACAAACAAAATAAGTAAGGATTTATTCTGACAACAGCCAATTTCCTCTGTAATTTAAAATACATAGAAGGTAATATTCCCTTGCCAATGCAACCTCCTTTATCCCTCACTGGAGGCAATAAGCCACATTCCCCCACTAAGTCAGAATAAACCTCAGTTCTTCCGAAGAAGCACAGATCCCTGCCAATGGGGAAAAGAGGTCTCAGGACAACATCATTGCAGTGCTGTAACCTGATCTTACCACTAAGAAAACACTCATTTGGAGTTAGTAACCTATATTTTGGACTAAAATATAGAAATTAAAAATTAAAGTGTTTTTAAATGCTCTGCATTATTTGCACTTACTAGCTTAACTCAGGAATTTGCATGCATGATCATACAGCCAAAGACATAATACGTATGTGCTATTTTTGTCACTGTATGCACGCTACATTCCATGCACAGGCCAATTTACAATATGCTTCATCTCTTAATTAACAGCTGTCTTCATCTGTCAGTTTCCAGAGGAATGTGCCATGTCTTTATAAGAGGAAAAAGTACAAGAGAAACATAATGGTAGCTAGAGACACTCACTCTAGAAGAAAATGAGATTTTAGTACAAATCATTTACACAAACCGAAAGAATTTTTACAGCTTGCTTTCTCTGCATTAGTTTCATGCCAGACCATCTAGCAATACATTGAAAAGGGCCATTCAGTAATGTCATACTTAAAAACACTTGGATGATTGGATAACTATAGCAAACAGCTTCATTCTGCATTGGGAGCGATGGGAGTTTAGACTGTTATTTCTACTGGTAGCTAATAGTATTCAGGGGGTTAGGGGAGCTGATATGTTAGCAAGAGTTATGTTTTCTCTTATCTGTCAACTCTACACCTTCCTATTAAAAATCTAGGCACCATCTGCTTATAAAATACTCCTTTACCACCGAGTTTGTAACCCTACATTCAATCACTCTTCTCTTTCTCACCCTAGTTTATTTTATGAAATTAATTTTCCTTTCAACTCTTTCAACTTCTTCATCTTCTCCTCTGGAGTAATCCAGTTTTCCTTCTGTATTTGTTCTTAATATTAACAACTACTTGTCTCCCCTAGAGCCTTCTCATTACTGGTACATCCATTCCTGAAATCTGTCTTCCTACAGTCAAAGTTTTTGTACTTAGCTATGGAAACAAGCAAGTAAAATGTGGAGTTCAGTCCAGGTTCAATATCACCAATGTAATCCAGTTTGGTTTAAGTCGAGTGATAATGTTACCAATAAAGAACTGGCTCATTCATGCTAAGTTTACACATAAACCTGAACCTGAGTCTGAACTCTTGCTTAAAGCATTGTCATTTCTTCCAATTGCCATAGCCCAGCACTAAGTCTTTTACATCTTCTACTTCAACATGGGAATGAAAGACAAGGTGAATTACAACAGGCATGCACTATTAAAAGCTGTTTCTGCATTTCTCAGCCTGTTTGTTCCTCTTCCTAAGAGCAGAAGAAAAGGAGAAGTTGTTTTTCTTCTCTCTGAACGTCAGCACTGAGACTGACCTTTGCTTGGCTGATCTTAGAGTCATTTAGAACCAATGGGAAAAAAAAAAAAAAAAGGAGGAAGGGAGGAAGGAAGGGAGGGAGGAGGGAAAGACAGGTTCACTGTGTTACACCAACTCAGAGGGTCAGCTGCCTATGATCCTGGGTCCAGCTCTGATACAGCCCAGCTGTGAGACCTCAACCCAAACTTCTGACGAAATTGTCCGAGATGTGAGAAAATCTGTACAGCGGAGCTGTGCAAGATAAGAAAGATAAAATTGCGGAGGGAAGACTGTCGAGATGAAGATAAGTAGTAGCTCAAAGATTCAAGGGGAAAGACACTAACATGAGAGGTATACGATCCTAAAGGGAAAAATAGGGAACTGACAGCAACTCAGTAACCTTGAGGTTACCTTGCTCATTCCAGCGAGCGGCAGAAGTCTATTCCTGCCCATCTGACTAAAAGCTGCCCAACTGCCTGGTCAGCAGGAACTTTTCAGGTGCGTAATCAGGAGTGGTGAGCATAATAGTGCTTAGCATAGTTGCTCATTGCCTATTACTATTTACTACGTCTGTATTGGGAAGTTGTGCTAGACTTTTAAGATTTGTATATCCTACTAGCAGAGTCTCTGCACCCAGTAAAAGTAATCCAGATAGGAAGTATAACAGTAACTTAGAGAACTCTGTCCTGTATTTGTTTACAAGTTTACATTTATTTATCCTGTCTTTTTTGGCTGTAGAGGGCTGAGATCAGTCAGGAACAGGTAATGGGTTGATAACTCAGTATTCTACACAAGTGCCAGGTGATAAACTAAAATCTGTATGACTGCAGATGCAACAGCAGCAAGTCTTACCTAACAAACTGAGGTACAAAATTCACAGATTAAGATTTAGGAAACAGTGTGAACATATTAAAAAAAATAAGGAAAAGAATAGCCAAATGGAGAAATTCTTAACAATCTCCCTATTGTACTTGTATCATGGAAATAAGAATGCTGCTATTTCTGTGTTCACATTACAGCCCTCTAGGCCTGGATAGACAATGCTACTTTCTCTTTTTTGAGATTTTTTGCATTTCAAAGCTTGCTAACCTGCATAAAATTAAAATCATCTATAAAATCTCTACAGAAAGTATGGACCTGTAATCTGTCTCAGAGGTAAAATGGAAAGCAAGGCACCCACAGTTGCCTGGAAGCTGTAAGTTTGGAAGTACTTCCAAGTTGTATGCTTCTTCATAGATAGAAGGCAGGAAAAGAAGCAGTTTGTGGTAAAAATCAAACCCAGAAACACATGCACTCGCAAGGCTATGCTGGCAATTTCTCTGTGCTATCATAGTTTGATAGAGGGGGAACTGAAACAATCTATGTCAAGTAGGATATGAGGACAAATCAAGAATTGAGTATCAGCCTTCTCAGAGCCTACTCTAGCACTGAACAAGCCTTATTTGTATTGATGTTGAAAGGTCACTGATTTGACTGTGCAGATACAGTCTTCGCTGTGATTTAAAGTTGTCCATTACGCTGTGCCTCAACTTTCCCATTTCATCTCCTTGTCTTTTTCCACCTGCATATATAACATCATTTCAGGTTCTTCCTCCAAGTCACTCCCTGCCCGTATTGAAAACCTTTCAAAAGACTTGCATCTTCTATTAGGCAAAAACGTTGAACAAAATATATAAATCAAAATGAAGTTTTTTGCCTATGCTCCCAGGTAAATCCTGTCTCCTGGAACCTGATAATACAAAAACGTACCTCTCAATGATCAACTTTAATTAATGAATGTGTGATAGTGTACTGGATGCAACAGGATTATGCATAGTGTTTCAAAAGCACACAAATTTTTGTAGACTGAAGAGAAAGATTATATGTTTTGTTTCTTGATATTTTTACCACTGAACCTACAGCTTTTATCAGATAAAGTAATTTTGTATTTGGTTTTTTCTAACATTAATTCTGTTAACTACTTGGCATTCTGGAGGAACCTCTGAAAATTCAGCACACCAATCTCTTCTACCAAAGTATCAAAAATCTTCACATTCATCTACTATTTCTAAAGGTTTTTGGTTTTTAAGGAAAATAAAACAATACATAAATATTTCCATCAGTTATGTACTCTAAAAAAAAATTGACAAAAGGAACTTAGTAAAAATCCTTCACATTCATCATCAATTGCTCATACAATAACCACTAAGCCTCCCAATTTTTTACAACCTATTTTAACAGTGACTGCTACAGTCCACTGGATCCGTATCCTCATGAAAGCCACTGGCAAGCTTATAGTTGATTATATAATTAAGTGCACATGCAGGATCGGGGATTTCATCTTCAGAGACAGCAATTCTGTCCCAGCAGGCTTCTCTTTCAGAAATGTCAATAACTTGTCCATTTACTTCACTCTTATTTTAAGATTGTATTTTCAGTTTCTCATTTCTAAACCAAATTCATGGGTCCCTTCTGGCTGATGGCTTAGATTCTGCACGTTTTCTTATTATTGTGCTCCTCCTTTATTTTGTAAATCATTTCTACTTACTTGTGTCATTTATTTTTACTTCATGGAGTAGTGTCAGACAATGTAATGTATAGGTAACAACTATGCTCACTATGTTCAAACATAGCTCATTTCTCTTTCATCTTTTTCCTCAAATGCCTTTCTTTTTATTCTAAACTAAGGATAAATAAAATCTTCATTTTTATTTCTTCCCCAACTGGTGCACTTTAATTGATCTGCAAAAGATGTCAGAATGTGCTGAAGCTGAACAATAGAGCACTTCAATCAAATGCCAAAGTCATCTGTTACAATGTTTTCTAAGCAAAAAAATAAGAACAGTACTCAAAGACTGGAAGAATTCATGGCCTTATTATTTAATTTTGAAAACAAAAATTTCGACTTATTTAACCACCTTTGCGTTGGAACAATTCCTGTTTGATGATTTACCTGCAGCTCTGCATCATATAAGTGCCAGATTTTACCTTCATTTCAGAAGTCTCTGAAAAGCAGTATTACTTCTCAAAGTATAGGTCTTAAGGGCTATTTTCTGTTTTTCAGAATTCCCATTAAATTACCTTTTGTAAAAATATAAACACAATTATGCCAGAAGGCAGAATGGCAGATATTCTAAATCTGCTTGTTCTGTCACTTCTGTAATCATTGTGAAATCCACAGGGGCAGAGGGCAAAGAAAAAAAAAAAAAGCAAACCAAAAACAAACCCACACACATAATATGACCTACATAGTCTTGAAAATGTTGCTAAATCAATGTTTATGTTTTGCCCTGTGTTAAGATGAAAAATAACTCTTAAATTATGCAACACTCGAAAAACTCAGCTGTCCTTGTCAAAAAATGTAGAAATCCTACATACAATGAAAGTTAATTTGACTGTAAACTTGAAATTAGACTGTAACTTCATTGATGAGGGATCTAGGAGGAGTTCGTCCACCTACAGGGGCTACCTCTGAATTCTTCAGTAATACAAAATGGTTAGAAGATTAGCACAGATTCAAGTAGAAAAAGGTACTTGAGGCAGGATTTTATGTACCTGTGAACTGTCTGATGATGCCTGAATCACCTTAGGCAGGACTGCAATGGGTATAACAACAGCTAGGTTGCCATAAGCAGCCACGGAGGGCAGTATAAATTATTCTAGAGGATTGTATCAACTAGCAAAGCAGCCTGTAGTTAGGACACCATATAAAACATCAATGAATATACTCAAGTTACAAAGGAGATTTTAAAAAACAAACAAACAAAGAAAAACCTCCCACTACCACAACTTTCATGAGCTAAATTGCCAAGGTACCTATTCTAGCTGCTCAGTGCTGAGGTAACCAGATACTAAATTCGTAATTGCACAGTTGCTAAGTGTACTTGTCACATGACCCTCTTAAGAAGACTGAGAATCACCAAGCTCCACCGAGTACAAGATGACGACTGGCAGATCTGTTTCCTGATGCCCTTTCCAAGATACTGTGGTGCTGAAACTAAATCACCCTTCAGTATTGAGAGCTACAAGTTTTGATCGATTCTTTTCTCCGTTCAGGACCAAGCTGCACAGTAACCAAGTGAAAGAAGGTGATTAACAAAACACATTCACCACTTGGCTTTCAACCCTTGGCGCAGAATACAATTAACTGTTAGGTAGTAAAGCCTCGTAGTGGCTGACACAGCTAAAGTCAATGCTACCATGGAAGAAGAAAAGAAAGACCTGTATTTCTGCTACCCTCCCCTCCATTCTGTTGGAGAGCAGGACAGACTCACTCTTGAGCTTTTCATAGCTGTTACGGTCCACAATTTAAGAATCATAAAATTTGTCAACTATAAAGTGTCCTCCGCAAAGGAGGGTCTATGTATACAGACATAAAACTAATGAACTACTCTATACTAAACTAGGAACTATGAGAAAAAATTCGCAATAGGGGTTAGCTAGACTCTTGGCAAACCTAGCTAGACTCTGTGGGTCTTGGTGCCCTACAATTCTCTGATAATGTAGTGTATTGAAAAAACTTCACCCTCAAAAATGTATGTTTAGTGCTCAAACTTGGATGATTTTTGGAATAAAAGAAGAGCTATCCTCAAGTATTGCCATGCACACATATAAATATATAGTATGTATACATGTATACACACATGTATATACATGTATATGTGTATATATACAACTTTTCCAAATTTGAACTGTGGAAGCTTTCATTTAAGAAAACCAGGAGACTTTAGCAGATGCCTTATTACAAAATCCTATCCATGCCCATAGCTGTTAAAGATGAACAAAATTTGCATAGTATTCGCACAAAACCCAGACAGAATATTTGTAATTCAGATTTGGCTTACAATGTATTCATTTACATTTTATAATGACTTTAGCAGACAAAAAAGCCAAGAATGAAATAGGTTTTTTTCCCCAGTTACCAGAAAGTAAAAGAGACATATTCAATGCACTGGTAGTAAGAGCACAACTTCAATTTTGAACACCACCATCAACAATAAGAAATAGCACCAGCCAGATTAAGTACTTATTTTGCCCTAGGCACTTTATGAAGGCAGGCCCCCTGAGCACCACCCTCCTCTTAAAAATTGTCATCTGAAATTCTAATGACATCTCAGCTGAATAAGGGACTGGTCCTCTTCCTCCAAACATAATACCTCTATATTCATTCCTTCATGCACGCACCTAAAACCCCATTAAGTTAATGGGAGTTACATGCGCACCTAAGGGGGGATAGCCCCATAATATTCTTAAAGGGCACATAGAGTGTAAAAGAAAAGTCCTCACAGTAGATTTTTTTTTTTTAATGATGTAAAAATGTTGCAATTTGGGAGTAAGTTTCAAACAGGAAGAAAGAGCAATGGGAGGAATTTCCCACCTGGCTTTAAATTACAATTGCAGGAAATCAAGCTGCTTCTTTCAAAATTGGAGATAATAGCAAGTCAGCAGAGTAGTTATAACTCTCTGCTATTGAGAATAACTTAAGCAAACTTCTTCAAAGACAGTGCTGCGTACATAAAGATTGATGAGAATGACTAACCCTTTAAATCCCTACTGTCAATAGGTTTCCTTTCTTTTCCAGAAAACAAGACAGCACATTTAAAATAAAAACTCAAAGTGTTCTGAGCACATTTTCAGTTTTAACTACAGTTTAGGTAAACGGTCATTACATCTGTTCCTCTTTTTGCTCACAGAAGAGATCAAAAGCCAAGAGGCACAGGAAGATACAGCTGGCTTCCTAGATTTGCTCTCATTTGTTGAGTCCCATGAATGCAGGTAATAAAAACGTAAATCTAACTCTGGGGAAGAAAGGAATGGCATTGTATTTTTCACAGAATTGTGGAAACCAGCTTCACAGTCCCATCAACAAGATCAACAGAGGTGTCAGTAGGGCTCGCACACACACACTTTGTTATCCTCCCCAACATAACACTTCTTTTTCTCCCCTCAGCTTCCCAATCTGTGAAGTAGCCATATTGCCACGCACACAGCACCTACTTGCTCCCCATTCCCAAACCATCTCTACGTGAATTCACCTGTTTCCTCTCTCTACCCATCCAGTCCCTTATTTTATCCTCAATCTCATCACTCTTTCTCAGTCTATTTCAGGATCTGAATCCTAGTCTTTCTTAAAAAATTGACTCCAGTTCTTAGCTTCTCCCCAAAGGCTTTAAACTCCGCCCCCCCCCCCCCCCAGCCCTTCTGCTATACCCAAATTTACATTCAAACTCAGTTTCTCTGTACCATCACAGGGTCCTCCAGCCTTCCACTCTCACAGCACAGGAAACATACATCATCCTCAATTTCTTTAACCAATTCCCACAAGTTTTCCAAATGAAGCCTGCACAAACTGGCTCCTGCTCTTCTCTCCTGTGTATTACAGGCTCTTGTTCTAACCTAAAAAAGTCATTGTTCCTATATCTATACCAAAATAATTGTCCCTATATCAGGACTGCATCTTCTGCATTCCTGTGAATAGAATGAGAAAAAAGAAAGAAAAGAAAAAGAAAAAGAAAAAAAAAAAAGAAGACATCTCCTTGCTTTGTATTGCTGTGTTCAGTCACAGCACAGCTTTAGAAATAAGGAAAAGTAACTCTAGGAAATTTTCAGATCCACCATGCTTGGTATAGAGAAAGATCTCTGCATATGAATTCTAATGCATTTAGTTGCCATGTGTACATTTGTCTCTACAGACCATGGGCAAACTAATATTTTTGCGTGTAATTTCTCCAAACTGGGACAGCTTTTTTTGAAAAAAGTAGAAAGGGAACATCTCTGTCATAAAACCAACCTACATCCCAAATGTTGCATCTCTGCTTTAGCCCACAGGTCTGCTAGAACTTTGCAATTAAAGGGCTGTAAAAATGTTGGCAAGCAATGTGTTTTTTCCCCTAATTTCTTTCCTCTGAAATGGTTGAGCCATTTTTGCTGAAATTGTCTCAAAATACTCAGCCTAAGTGTGTACCCAATGTGGAAAAAATGTCCACATCGGCAGGCAAAGTTAGGCAGCAGAAAATAAGGAGTTATAACGAAAATGCTCTGGCAACCTTACTCTTTTTGGCAGCACTACCAACCAAGCGCTGAATGTGTGATAATTATCAGGTAGTCTTTCTTCACTGCACCTTCTATTTTACACTCAATTTAGCTTTTATATTCCCTCTTGCTGCTTCTTTTGTTTCCAGTTGTTTTGCTGATGAACTCTTTGCAACCTTGGGCACATTTATTGCACACCACCGAATCTGATTCGGACTCTGGGGGCAGGAGCACATTTAAAAAGTATTGCAAAGTCAGAGAGGGTGAACTGTCATGCCCAGGTGTTGCTATTGGTGGTAAATGCAGATAACCGACCGTTGCTTCTTCACCTTTACTGCAAGATGCACTGGCATCAATACAGAGTATCTGACGCCCTCGGAAAGTGTACACACTGCATTTCTGACAAAAATATTTTATCCAAAGAGATAGCACAAATTCTTATCATAAGCTGGCCCCCAAGCTTTCTAAGTCAGTGATCCATCATTTTGTTCCACAAACTTTGGAGCAGTCCCCTTGCCTATCAAAAAATGCAGTAGCTGACCACAGATTAAACCAAGTGCTATTAATATGAGAAGGAGGAGGATGCAAAGCAGGTCTGGGAAAGGAATAAATTGTTGCTCAGTTCCTACTTTCCCTCCCCAGACACAACTTTCTTCCTAATGCCTTTTGGAAGTATCTAGTTCAAATGAGCAATTGAGTCAGAGTAATGATCTGACCTTTTCCAACTATTATCTTACATGAAACACAATCGCTTTAAGACAAAGCGCATATAATTATTCAAATTGGGGAGGCATTTTTCTGCTAATGGAAAGCAAGCTGCCATTTTCCACACTGAGCAGCACCATTTCAGAGCTGTTGAGCCCTGGAGCTTTCTCTAAGCCTTCAGTATCAAAAGCTCTGCTACAGCACTTCTCCAAATCACTGAGTTCTGATAACTGAGAGGTGTTTAACTGAAGCCTAAATCTATTAAATACAGATTGCATTAAAGTAATATTAAGGATTTGATTAAAACCTAGAATACCAAGGGAGAGGGAGAAAGAGACAAAAACAGGGGGAAAACAGAATCAAAAAGCTCCCAAAATGCAGAAAAAGGACTCTGTAGTCATGTTTAAGCTCTGATTTTTTTTGCCATTCTATAACAAAGATAATAAAATGAAAAATATAGTATGCTGATTGTTTTGACTGAAAGAACTTGCCCACAGACCAGCAACTTGTGCCAAGTTTTAAGACTGATTAACTTCGAAACATCAGATAACGAACTGGAAAAGAAATTACTTAAACCTTTACCTACAGAAAAAACATCATCTGCTGCTCTCATTTACACTACAGCCTTGTGCAGTGTCTATAAAACACTGCATGTCTTTCCTTCATCAGCTGTTTCCTAATTTTACTTTTTCTTTTCATTAAAAGGAAGGAAAGCAAAGTAACAAAGAAAGGGAAATCAAATGCAATGCAGACAGACTCAAAAATTATATTGGAAATAAAATCTGAGGCAGTTGCTGCATTTTTAGTAGCATTCCAGTGAGCTATTTTAAATGTGACCTTCAAACAAAAAAGACACTCAGGCTTTTGGGAAGGAGGAGGAGGAATTTCACTTTTGATGAAGTCTCCTTTCCTTTTTTTTTTTTTTTAATCTTTTGCTTGCCTTATGCTTTGCTTCAGAAATGTAGGACCTGACTAAACCTAAGAATTCCATGATGAATGGAGAATTACAGCAATGACATCATAGGTACTAATAAGCATATGCATGCTCTCACAAAGAATTAATTGGGATTTCTCTATTATCCTCAAAAACCGCTGGCCATATATTAGTTGCAATTGCAGTCTGAGCTAGCAGGCCTTTCCCACACTCCAAAATGCAAGTGAGATTTCCGCTTAGGTGTATACTAAGCTGGCCATGACGACATATCCTATAATCTTCATTTATAAATCCACAGTTCTCCATAAATTCCCAATATTGTTTCACGAGCAAATAATCACGCAGCAATGCAATTTTTTTCAAATCAAGAAAGAAATCTCATAAATTTAAAAACATATAAGCATGTATTAGAGAAAAATTGAAAATTGATAATCTAAGGGTTAAATGGATAAACATCCAAGATAATTCTAATCGAAACTGACTTTAGGAGAATGTAAGCTGAGCATTTGTGAAGATGTAATAATTTTACTAAGGTGAGAAAGAGAGGATTAGTTCTGAGAGGAGGTTGTTGGATGGGTTGTTTACTCTCTTTTTAACTAGCATCCACTTACACCAGTAACTAGCTTTGTATATAAAAGAAGGCTTAATAATTGCCAGTTAATTACAGGTTTAACAGAGACACTGGATAATTCAGAAACCTGATAAAGAAATTAGAAAATAGTAGATCTGACTTCCCAAGTATTTCTAAGATGATAAAACTCAGAAGGGTTATGCTACAGTTACAGGTCAAAATGTTATGTTATAGATCAAAAAAAGAGCGCTCAAAAAAGAGCATAAATAGGACCTAATCTTTAGGAAAGTGTCACAATGGAAACAATAAAAATCTTCAGAGCCAAGTAAGCCACTACCTTATCTGTTGTGTCAAAACAAAAGATTGGTATATATTGTTTTGTGCTCTGCAGGGGGGAAATAACCCACCTGTCAAACAGCCAGACCAGAATGGCTATAGCCTCTTTGTTTATTCAGTTATAAAAAAAAGGTTTTGTTTATCTTCCTCAAAAATGGTCAAGAAGGGAAAAGTGGTGCAGTTTGCCGACGTGCAATTCTACGCGGAACACTGAATTCCCCTAACTCTCACTGAAGTTCAGTAGGAGATAGGCAGGTCAGCACTGGTCAGAAGTAGGTCAGTTATTATAAGAAAGATATAGTAAAAGATACATGGCTTCCAAGGGTTTCTTCCCAAAATTCATTTCACTCAAACTTTAAGAAGCCTTTTAAAATTTCTTTCCCTAGCTTTTTTTTTCCAAAAACAAGTGTCGTCTTTGTTTGGAGGAAGCCTGCTTTTCTTTTTCTAAATCCTCCTCTCTCCAACAGAGGCAAAAAAACCCACAACAATGTGCAGAATAATCAACAGTAGGGACCTGAAAAGGGATAGAAAGAATAACAGTTTCATTTTGCCCACAGATGCAAAATACAACTTTTTAAATAAACTCAAAAAAGGGAAATTTTCTCCATTAACACATCCGTTAAAATTTTCAATACTGCAAAAAGCTTTTTTCCAGTAAAAACATTTGACATTTGTCAAGGTGACAAAAAGTGGAACTAATGAATGTGAATATATAATTTTCCCAGGAAGGGCAAAACTGCAGATATAGTTGCTGCAGATATAGTTGCTACAGATATAGTTGCTCTGTTTTAAAAAACCTTTTCTTATTCAACCTAGTTCAAAACCAGTAAGTTTTTCACTGAGCTTTTACTCAATTTCTACTCAGAACAAACTGGGTGAAACCATGGCATCATCAAAGCTGTGAATAAGGACCACACTAAGACTAAGACCTTGTAGAGTGGGTAAAGAAGTAAAAACATACTAGCAGACCCAGAAATGAACATCTTTCTTGTGTGTCTCATCTGGTACTACCCCTAAAACATCAGATTGTTCACAAATCTGATAATTTTTAAAATAGCCCTATTTTTGATTACTGAACATCTTGAAAACACCATAGGATGTGTAGGATGCTGCATTCTTCAGCTTTATGTGTATGATCATATGGTTTGCTGGAGTAGGTTGAGCCTCACCTAATTCAAAAAGACTGCTCATATGTTTCAAGACAGGCACTTTTTTTTCTGGAACAAAGTCAACGCTGAGCAGCTCTAAGCATGGGGAGAGCCGCACCATTCAGTAGAGCACAGAGACACTCCCCAGCTGGTGCTGATCATGCTCTACTCCAGAAACATTGCCATTGCATCATTATACATCGAGTTTCACACTGACAGCAAAGCATGCAAGATGGAAAGCACAAGATACCTGGGGAAGGTTGTGTGTCTCTAACATACTGCAGCCTTCTGCTGTGCAGATTTATCTTTAGAGGTCTCTAGCCTGTCCCCATGGCTTGGGGCACTGCCTTCACAGCCAGTCCCCACCTGCCCCACAGCAGATCCTGCTTCTGCTGAAATCCCCTCTGCATGCCGATTCCTGTCCCGCTGACCCAAAGGCAGACTCCTTCCCCAGCCTCAGTGGCTCCCACTTCTTCCCTCTCCTCTCCTGCCCCACTTTACTCCTCCACCTTGGACCCACTTGCTCCTAGGCAGCCCTGGGCAGCACCTTCGGCCTCCTCACCTCAGGCCCCCTGCTGAGGAGAGGACGGGCCCTGCACCAGGCAGTTGGGGGGTTCGTGCCTCCCCCTCCACACAGCTGTACACAGATGCCCTGACAGTCCCTTTACCTGACCTCCCGAGCTGTGGGATCACTTTGCTCTCACCCTCCTCACTGACATTGTGGGCCTTCCACTTCATGGCTGAAACAGCACGGGTCAACAGCGAGCCGCAGCAGCACAGGGACTTCTCCTCCAGATTCACCTCGGCCAGCTCTGAGGGAGAAGCAGGAGAAGATGAGTTTCCAGCACAGACCCAGACCCTGAGGCATGGAGACCCATTTCTCCCTTGGCAGTCCTGGGCAAGCTCCACACTCCCTGCCCAGTGCTCTTCCAGTCTGTAGCAGAGGCTGCCAGTCCCCACGTCTCCTCCACAGCCAGGAGAGGGGCAGGGCTGGAGGTAGTGGGGACTGACAGCCCTTGAGCTCAGAAGGGCTAGAGCAGCACCCAGGCACAGCCTCCCAAGGGGCAATGGTACCCCCTGCCCTCCCCTGTCCTTCCCTGCCCTGCCCCGTCCTCCCCTCCCCTGCCTTCCCTCACCCTCACCAGCTCGGAAGTGCTGCTTCCCAGCCTCCGCAGCCAGACATACCTGTGCCAGCCATGTCATGGACCCCACTGTGACGTGGCCACCTCTGACCTGCTGCCCACTGTGACATGGCTGCCACATTTCCCATTTTATCTCTGGTGGCCTCCTGGGGCAGGTCTATAGCTATGGGTCATATTCCAGTGGGTTCATGTCCCCCTGCACCACCCTCACGAGCTTTTCTCCGTCACAAACATGTTAGGGCCTGTTCTGCAGCCTGGAGAAAAGGAAACCTGGCTTTTACGTACACTTAGGGACAATATTTACACACTTAGGGAAAATACCTTTCCACCGCCTTTTCCCAGGCCCTACTCCATTCCTTCACTCTGGAGTCCTCTCCTCCCCCCTTCGTTATCACCACAGGTTACACGCAGTCCCTTCAGGGAGGCAAGAAGCCGGGTGGGGGTTGCAGGGCGCTGGTTACCATCAGTACAAAGCTGTTTCTCTCTGCTGCTCCTTTCTTCTCACGCTTTTCCTCTGCTCCAGTGTGGGGTCTCCACTGGAGCTGCACTTCCTTCAGGAATATCCGTCTCCTCTAGCGTGGGTTTTCCACAGGCCACAGTGAATACCTGCTCCATCACCGTGGAGCACCCCTTCCTCTTTCACCTTGGTGTTCCCTGTGCTGCTTCTCACTCTTTTTGTTCCCTTTTCCCTCTCTCTGGCATTTTCTGCCCTTCCTCACCCAGACCCTCCCCGAGGCGCCGCCACGGTGGCTGCGGGGCTCAGCCGTGCCCTGCGCTGGGGCCACTGGAGCCGGCTGGAACCGGCTGTGTCCGGCTCGGGGCAGCCCCGGCCTCCCCTCACAGGGGCCGCCCTGCAGCCCCTGCTGCCAAAGTCTGGCCACCCGCACCCAATACACTGGCTTATGTATTCCCTATGTCTTTCTTCCTCCACAAGGTGCAGTGCTGCGTTCCCACAGGTTCTGCATCAGCCCGGAGAACTGGCAGGCCTTACCAGCAGGCAAAGAAAGCACTGGGTGCCTCAGTCTTCTGCACCCCCTCTGTTCTTACAGTAGTCCGTCTTGTCGCCCCTCACATCCGTCACTGATTTCAATGCTAGCTGAGCTTTGGCTTTCTTGACTCAATACACTGGAGCGATGTCTTTATATTCCTCCTGGGAAGCCCATCCCTGCTTCTACCTTCTGTGTACTTTCTTTTTTTTTATTTGATCTCAGTCAGGATTTTCCTATTTATCCCTGTCTTCATCTACTTTAAGGTTCTCTAAATGGCAGAAGCTCGCCACAATGCAAGGTTGCACTTGTCTTCCATTATTATTCCCCCGCCTATATCTGAACCATTAAGCTTAACCTGAAGTTTGTAATGTAAACTCATCACCTGCTGTCAAATCTTCTGCTAGGCTTTTGTGCACCGTGCCTGGCCTGAAAATTGCTTGCAAGAACTGTATTACTGCCATTTGTCATTAATACGAGTCACAACATCATCAGCCCCAAACCTCAAAACCATTTCTGCTTAACCTTGGGAAATCTATCAAAATTATATTAATATACATTTGGCAATCGCAGTATTGCAGATTTTGCAGCAGTCACCCTCACAATCAAATACCCACCAAAAATTTCTATGAGATGGTGAGCAGCTAGACAGCATATTTGTCAAAGCAGCAAAATCAAGCAAATGAACAAACCGTGTTTTGGTGTCTGACCGTGCATGTCAGGACAGACAGGAGAGTCTAAGCTAAGAGTTAACTGGCACTGCTTGTGCAGCCAGGACTTAGAACTGGAACTATATCCCAAGCCACTCGGTCTCGTTCTCCCTTGTTACAGAGGTCACCTTACTGCAGTTCCATCCATAAATGCATCAGGTACAAAGGTACTAAGCCTAATTCAGCCGCCTTCTCCCAATACAGAAAGGCTATTTCAAAACAGAATTCCTCTGAGAGTTATAAACTTTAATCGAATTCCAAATATGGGTTTTAATCGTGGCCAGTTTTCAACCACTTCTTGCACTAACATTGACCTTTAGTTTATAGTCCTTCTACTTCAGTAATCTTTACCTGCCTTCATGTACCTTGAAAAGATAAACATCTCCTTTCAGCTTTCATTTTGCCAAACTCCGTCCTCATGCTGAACGGGGTCTCTGTTTCCTAAATCCTGATACCCATTGTTTGCATTTGTGGTTTGAGTACATTGTTCTTGAACATGGATGAACAGAATTGTCCACAGAATTCTAGATGCACCTAGCAGCACCTCTTACAAAAGAATTACTATTTTCGCAATTTCAGCCGTAAAGATTTTGCATTTGTCCTTCTTTTCTGCACTTGCCTCTTTTGCATTTGTCTTTTTTTCCCATGTCACATCACACTGGTGACCTAGACTTATCTTGTAACATTAAATAAGCCCTCATCTTTCTCTCTAACATTTCTTCAATAAGAACCCCAGTTTGTACAGTAATTCTTGCTATTAATCTTTATTATAAAAACCATAGCCATGTCATAAGGATCATCCATTTCTATCCATATCATTCAATGTCTTCCAACCATGTGTTATCAGCACATTACCATTTCAGTATCCATCCTATGGCAATAGAAGAATTATTTGCTATGTTCTGAGCTGTATCATAAAGTAAACATTTTTCACAGTGTTTGCCTAGCAGAGTTCAGAATTAACTGTTTTAGAAAAATCCCAAGCCACCTACATTTTACTACTAAATGCTGAGTAGCATGTAGCCTACATGAGTTGAGTTTCCTCTGTGAATTTACTTTATATGACAGCTCTAGCCACAGAAATTATGCTGGCTTACTAAAATGCTAAAGGTATAGTTTCTCTTGGAGTTTGGCAGAAAAATAGAGAAAGAAAAGAATGATGCACACCATGCAGTGTTCTGGGCAAATAATGCTCAGAAACTAAATACTTTATTAACTGTGAAGTACATTTAAGTAGCTGGCAGTATTTTCAGAGAACTTTAGAGGATGATCATATTTTATCTAGCGCTTTATTCTGAGCACATATAACCCACCCCTATGACGTGCTAGGCTGCCCTTGCAACTAGTGAACTTTATGGCTCAGAACTATGTGGGAATATCTTTGGATAGTTTCCATGCTCAATAACAATAGATTTCACACTAGCAGTGGAGGATTGTTAACTTTACATTCTGTCCAAAGATGTGCTAAATTCTGAGTAAAGTCAGAAGACCTTGCCTCAGCTCTCTGTTACAGGGCAATTTTTGCCCAAGATCCTTGTTTGGTCTGACAAAAAAAACCCTTTAAATTCCTATCCTAGACTACAGTTTCATATCCAGTGATTATATTTTTAATAGAAGAATAGAGATGTTTTCAAGTACTTCACAGCAGAAATGTAATAAAAAGTCTTAATATATGGAAGATGCAAATTTGATTCTGCAAAAATAAAAGATAGTAAATATCAGCCAAGATATTAAAGTACAAATGAAAACAGGCAAATAAGAGTCTATCAGTGAAACATTCTGTGTGTCTTCATGTCATCTTACCAGAATGCAAAAAAGTTTTATCTGTGTAAAACCTGCCTTTGTTCAAACATTCAGTGTTGGTTAAAAAAAAATGCATCTATTAGTAAAAATAGAAATAGCAGCTACTAAAAAGAACAGTTACTCTATTTAAAAGTTAAGCGAGTTCCCTAGCTGACTAGAGGCAATGTCTAAATTTGCAAAAAATGTTATTAAAATATTCTGTGTCAGTCTTTTACAGCAAAGTGGTTTGTGCCTATACTAGATTTGCCAAATATTTAGTTAGTGATTCAAATTTCCTTGGCTATATCTTATGTTAAATCAATATGCATTTTCTAATTTCTGACAAGATGCATATAAGCAGTTACTGTTTCCCTGTTTCAGTAACACCGCTGCTGTTGCAGAATCTAGGAAATCAGCGTATAGCATTATCATTCTGTACTTTTCATTGTATTTTTCAAAATGCATGCTGATGAGACTCAATAGGCAAACGTGTGAAGACAGAAAAGTATTTTCCAATCAGTAAAAGAAATATTCCTTTCTGTACCAAATTAACCTCTAACCCACAAACTCCACCTAACGGCTAGTAAGAAAGCCCATGGTGTTTAGTTTCCCATTCGTTAACTTCTAGGACAGCACTCTCTTTAATCCCACACAGATTATCAGAGTATCCCAGACATCAGAGGAAGCAGAACAAGACACTGCTCTTGCAATCAGTTTATAGCATCATCCTCTCACCCCCAGTGAAACCATGGGCTTCCTGACATATGAAGGGCATGGGACTTAATCTGTAAGGGAACTTGACCTGACTCTTTCTTGATGTCCATGTAGTTTCTTCTGCTCCAGAGACCAAACCTGGCTTTCTGTTTCTTCCATGTTATTGTGATGTTAGGGACACATCTGGACAAGAGTGAGATGGTCGCATGGAGAGCTCTGAGCTGTGTTCTCCTTTCATGTACAACTCCTAGGATTTCTGAAATAAAATCCAAGTATTGATGAGCACCATCCACTAATGGGTTTCAAAATACTTTAGTAAAGGTGGTAAATCAAGAAGCTACTCGGGATCATCAGCAAAGCCAGGAACAGAGCTAACATCCTTGAGTTTATATCTAGCAACTGGGCCTCATGGAGTCATAGTTAATCCTACTGTTCCTTCCACTATGAATCCAGTCAGACTGTGGTGGGGGTTTGGGGCTGATCTAGCTAGCTACCTGGACTCATCAGATCACCTCCAGGCAAAGTAACACATTTCCAGAGTCCGGTGTGACTGTCATACAGAGAATATTTTAACACCTGTCCCCAAAATGGTACAGCCATGCCAAGGGGATACTGCCTGCTAGCTGTTAGCAAGTCCAATTAGCTAGAATATGGCATCACATGGAATCATATAAATGGCTTGCAGTTCTGAGGCTAGTTTTGGCAAATACTAGCTTTGGCATATCTCTTCATTCACAGCAACAGCACTGATATGATAGCTACAGAGGAAACAAACTAATCTGAGTTGGAAATGCCACTAAAAAAGTTTGAACATATCAAGTGTCTGAAAATAGTAGTGTTCTACAAAGAAGCACAACAACTGTTACAGTACTAGAGAATACATAAACAGTTACAGTATTCCAACATTTCCAATGAAAATAGAAAGGATTTCTTGCATGGAAATAGCAGACATATAAGGGGATGGTCGTTGAGTGAGCAGGGATATATTGCAGATGTATGTACAGTAAGGAAAAAAATGAGCCTTATTTCTGTCACATTAAAAACTTGAAAATGAATATATTTTGTATTTCTTAGATATGTGTGTGTGTGTAAAAAATCTCTTTCAAATAGAGGTGGAAAGATTGCTTTCTTTGGCATCCCTTCAAATGACGTAGCTACAACACAGTTATTTGGTAATTATAAGTGCAATTGTAGAGTAGTAACAGTTTTTGTTACTACCAGTTACCACTAATTCCCTGGTTGTATTACTGTGTGCCCAATTATGGTGTAATTACAACAGAGTTAATTTGTAACACTAATGCACTCAGTAAGAGTATTACAATGAGAAAAGACAATGAATAATACAGTTCTGTAGTGAATTACCCAGTAATGTTAATTAGTCCTAGTTAGGTATTGAAAGGAAACTTGCAGAGCAATTCTGCTGTAACTGCACTGCAATGAAAGTACCTCTATTGTAAACCACAGGAAGGTTTCATGGAGGCTTGAATGGATTCCATTAAAAACAAATAATGCTCTTAAACTCTGAAAAAAGCATTTGGAGCAGTGTATATGAAATTCTTCAAGATGTTGATGCAACTCCACACAATTAAAACAAAGGAACAAACAAACAGCAAAACAAACCACAAATGAAAGTTCCAGATATTCTTGTTGGACAGGTTGTAATGTGATCTTGACAAGAGATTTTATCTTTTCCACCTTAGCTTACAAGGCAGTCCAAATTAAATTATTTTAGGAAGTGAAATCAAGGCATTCTCAAAGGACTGAAGCCTCACAAAGGCCCACAGTGACCACATCCCAGGCTTCTCTAAGAGACCTGTGAAGCCCTCTCTCGAAACATTCATTGCCAGTTGCCTCAGGCCACTGTTGCAACAGCTTGGGGGAGCAGGTACATAGCTTCGCAGTTAGCCAGTTCTGACTGCCGAAGGAAATAACCAGAAGAAGGAGGAAAAGGTCTTCAAGCTTTGGCGTGATGGAGAGCAGCAGCTCTAGGTACTGAGCAAAGGCAGATCTTCCAGTGTTCTTCTCCCCTGTGCCTGGCTGGCAGGGTGCTGCAGGTCCTACACAGCTGCTGTCCCTGGGCCATGAGATAAGGAGGGTGCTGGGGACGTTGGCAGTGATGAAGACTCCTGGTGAGTTCCTTCACCTTCCCCAACCATCTCCTTCAGGTACCCTGTGCTAATCCAGGTTGTGTCTGGGGGAAAGCATGAGGCATCGGGGGGCTTGGGCACACCAGCTCTTCCCCCAGGGCCTCCCAGCAGGTCATCGTAGCCCACCCATGGCGTTGTGCCTGACCCGGCCTGATCACTGAGGAGGTGCAGAAGAGATCAAGGCTTCCCCTCCTGCTCTCCCTCCCTCCCTTCCGCCCTGGAGCCAACCTCCAAAGGGCCGCAGATAGATGCACATCCTGGCCCAACCCCACATCTCTCTGCCCTGTGCCAGCTTCTGCAAAGCCCCAGCTGGAGCCTCCTCCCACCCCAGCCACAGTGCTCCACCTGCCAGGGCCCTTTGCCTAACCCCGCCTTCCCCTGGCACTCGGGCAGGAGGTTTTCCCAGCACCCCTCCATCCAGCAGGGACTGCCTGCCTAGGGGAGCTGAGGGGGGAAGGCAGGGGTGCAGGGCAGCCCTTGAGGCTGGCTAGCCCACAGGGCTGCTGCTGCTGCTTTCCAGACTGCAAGGAGACCCTTCGTGCGTCCCTTTCCTCCCTTCTCCCGCAGATTTCTTGGGCTTTCTTTGCTTTTCCCCTCCTAAAACCAGAAAAGGTGAGGCACTTTGCGCATCTCTCTTGGTAGGACATGGCATGGGCTGCTGAGGAAGCCCTGGAGGAGACCGGCTGTGCTGCGAGGGACAAACTAGCTGCTCCAGGCTGGGACGTCAAAGGCAGCAGCAGACTGCCAGTGCCCCATCTGCCTGGGCAACACTGAAAACGTAGCTTACGTGGTCTTGTGCCTTCATCACTTCTGCTTTGCCCACTTCCAGCAGTGGGCCAGAGGGAGAGGTGCTTGCCCACTCTGCAGACAGCCTTTGGAGCAGGTGCTGCATACGGTGAGAGCGGATGATGACTAGGAGGAGTATGTGGTTGGCTCATCCACCCACCGCCAGAGGAATGAGGCCAGGGTCCAGAGCAGATCTCTGCAGAGGCACTACAAGCTGCACAGGCAGCCCACCAACTACAACCCCTCCGCTGGAAGAAGGGGGCCTGTGAGGACTGACCGAGCACAGAAACATGTTGCAGCTCTGGGGCCCTCAAATGCCACCTCCCACCAGGATCCCGCAACCAGTGTTTCTCGGGAGTGAACCCCGCCGAGGGCAGGGGAGCACCCAGCCAGCCCTGCTACTGCACCCTACATCCTCAGTCAGCACAGTGGTGCTGTGTCCCCCATGTATTGGCCTCTATCTCATCCAGTAAACATCCAGATGCTTTTCATGTGGGGTATGTTTCAAAACCAAAGAACCCACTGTAGGGAATGCTTTCCAACACTGTCTCAACAGCATGGGAAATCCAAAGGGGACAATTTCTTGGAGTGCAAGATGATTTCATTTAATGTGAGTTCTGCAACAGAAGATGTTTCCCTCGTGCTCTCCCAGCCTCTCACTTCCAAGCACCAGAGCAGAAGTGTCCAAGCTTTTTGGCTCGCAACCAGGCTGCAGGTCCTGAAGACCTGTGCATAGTCCAGCTGCCACGAAAGGACCTCTACAGGTCCCAGCCATCCTGGTGGATAGTTGAGTTGAACATGAGCATGAACATGAACAAGAGAGACATGGACTTACTGGGAAAGTCCAGCCAAGAGCTAAACTATGATGATGAAGGGACTGGAGTATCTCCTGTAGGAGGAAAGGCTGAGAGACCTCAGACTGTTCATCCTGGAGAAGAGAAGGCTCAGGGCAGATCTCATCAAGGTATAAAGACAAAGAAGCCAGCCTATTTCCAGTGGCATCCAGTGACAGTAACAAAGCACTCCAAAGGAAACACTGTACTTAAAAACGATACAATTTCAAGCACTTAAGTGCCTTCCTGTTGTTTTTTGGTTCTTCAGGGAGGTTGGACTAGATGACCTTTAAAGGTCCCTTCCAACCCAAACTATTCTGTGACGTGGCTAAAGGACAAGCCTGGTTATTTTGCCTCAGCTCTGTCGCCAGCTGCCCACACCAAACAACTAAAGAGCAGTAGAGCTACTATTCAAATCCACAGCGAGGCCAGTGCAACCCTCTCAGGAGCAGGGCAGGAGCAGAGGATTTCATTTCCCAGACAGCCTGATTATTGAATGGAGTATATTTGACCTTATGACCAGAGTGGATTTACAGCCAGAAAGAAAAAGAGAATGCCGTGCATTCTAGCACATTTCCTGCTGCACGTATTTACAAATTGGAGCCTTCCTCTTCTTATCAGTCAAAAATTGGTGAGGAAAGGTCAGATCAGTACAGAGCTTTTTGTATTTTCTTAGCCTATTAGAACCAAAGTGCAAAAATATAGAGAAATTTCAGCTTTGAGAAGTTCGAAGTCATCTAAGAACGTCTATCTGCAGTTTGAAAAGAAATGTTCATATTCATAAATGTGGTTGCTATGATCTACTAAGCTGCATTGTACAGTTTTAGGGCACTCCCTAGCAGTACCCTGTAAACCCACGGTACTACAAGATTTTCCTAGTTAGCTTTGTACTCGGTGAAAGAAACTAAGCGTACTTGCATACTGTTTCTCAGCTGATCTGTTCACTAACTTATTATTCAAAATAACCTACTCATTTCTCCACATCTATGACTCCCTCAAGCGCTTCCTCTCCAATTTCAGGCAGAGCTGGATGCAGTCGAGAGTTTAGGCAAACAAATATTCCCCCAAAACCCCCATACATCTAACAAAGGGTTTCAGATTCCTCTTGGTGACTCATGTATACAAAATTTCAGTACTGAGACATTCAGTGTTGCAAAAAGCAAGCAGTGGTTTAGGTCTTGCTCTGTTTCTCTTTGTATTAAATTTCCCATTGCTGAAAGAGGGGTATGGAACATGTTTGTTAATGCAAGTAGGATTCTCAAAAACATACCAAAGAAGAGGCAGGGGAAAAAAATGAGAAAGTAACTATTTTTATTTTTTTGTCTTATAAGAAAATGACTATTTACCTTCTTAACCAGACCAGTCATTTGGGTATACTAGATTTATTACTTGTCTAGGATCACCTTTTTTATCACAGAAATATTCCAAGTATCCCCACCAAACTGCATCATCAGTGTGTGTTTCTTAGCTTCAGACTCCTATGTTACATATCAAACAGAACACACTAAAAAGCTTTGATATATCATGTGGCCATGAAAAATGAGGAGACAGACATTGTTTATTGCTAAACCCGTCCTTTTGACTAAAAACCTTGAGACTCTGACTGAAAATGTAAGATATTCTTCTTCATTATACTGTGTCTAAGAGGAATGTGTACTGAAATCCAAAATTATTTCAGCAAAAGCAACTGCTTTTATTAAACTCTCAGTCAGAAAAAAGCTGATGAAACTCTTTTGAATTCCTTAATAGCTTGTGTTCCAGCTGTTATTTTTTTCTACACTTTTACTGGCAAGTTTTAATAGCTAGATAGCGCATCACAATTTCTTTTCACTGTAATCTTTAAATTAGGATAAATTTGAGATAGGTTTCATTTTTTTAAAAAAACTAGTTTCTTCTGCAGTCCAGAGCACTGATTTAAAATCTGCAGTTGAAATCTGTTCAGCATGGTATGCCAGAGACAAGTTGCCTTTCCACTAACTACTATATACTTTATTCTTCACAGACTCATTACTAATTTAGAAAGGTGCAAGAGAAAGAGAGCGGCATCAGACTGCAGTTCCTCTGTGGAGTTCTCATCAATGTTAATTTTTTACAAAGAACAACTAAATGCAATTTTTTAATTTAAAAAATTAAAAAATATTTCTTTTGAGATGCTTTAACATTAATTTTACAAAAAAGATCTTTTCAGATGTATTATTTACAATTAGGACTATTTATACCATTTTTCACATTAAGAATCTGAATACAAGACCTGCATATTTCAGAGAAAGCTATTGTACTGTAAATACAACAGGGTATTGTAAATTAACGAGAATTTAATAAATGTTAAGGACCAATCATCAAAATCCCAGTGACGATAAAAATAGATTTTGAGAATGGACTTTGCCTGTATTTTTTAAATTATTGTTCCCAGTCTTCATCTTAGTCTTTGGTTGCAAATGGCCTTGTGTTGCGAATCTGCTGTCATGCAGCTGCAGCCTGGCAGCCACAAGCTCTGCTCTCGTCAGCTGGATGAGCCTGAAAACAAGCAAGGCCACTGGATCTTTCTGCTGAGACCAGCAGCCCCCCAGGCAGAGCTGGCACAGAACATATTGCAATACTTTTCCTCTCCCTACTTCATCCATCCCCTGCGGTCAAGTGCTGCTTTTACATGGAATCACAGAATCACAGAATGGTAGGGGTTGGAAGGGACCTCTGGAGATCATCTAGTCCAACCCCCCTGCTAGAGCAGGTTCATTTAGAGCAATCTTTCTTTTAAAGGAGTTGGATGTGGGAGTCTGTGTTGTAATTTCTGACAATTTTACTGTGAGTTTTTCTTCAGATGGATATTTTCTTAAAGTTCTTGGTGCTGTAATCAGGAAAATGAAAAAGGAAACTATGGTTTTGTTGGATTTTAATGTTTATTTCCAGCCTTAAGATAGGAAGTATAGGAGTAATTACGTCTGAAATGCTTTAAAAAAAAAAAAAAAAGACATTATTTGTATATTTTTTATATATATAATCTTTCTATATGTATATATTTATGTGGGTGACTTTGAGGTTTGGGGTTTTTTTTCCTTTTTTCTCCCCTTTTAAGGTTTTGGATTAACAATAGCAAAGTTCATCAAAACTTCATTGTGTTCCAACTATATATGCAGATAAACTGTTATTTCTCCTTTAAAGGTCTTCGATGTTATCTCTGCCATTTTCCAAGTGTTTTAAAATGCTTCAAAAAGATTTAGTACATACAAAAGGACACAAAAAAACTAGCATAATTCCATTAATGTTGAGACGTCAGCTAAAAAAGGCACAGAACAGATTTGCTTTACTGTCAAGATTTAGCCAAGAAGTTCTCTTAGCATCAGTGAGTGACATCATTGCCTAAATGCCTGTGCCTACAACGCAGAATTTTCAGACACCCTCTGTAAATCTAAACCATCATCAAATTCACAGATTCTGAATCATTAGTTTGAGCATCACCAAATAAGTATTGGGAATTGATACGACTCTAGAGTAATTTATTGGAAAAAATAGCAGCGCTTGATGATGTTAGGAATTCCATAAAAACACAGGGTGAATCAACTATTGATAAGCTCCTCTCTCTAGAGAAGCAGGTAGTAAAAAAAACCCTCACAAACCACCACCAAAAAGCCCAAAAAGGTGATACAGATTGGATAAGAGTACAAAGTGTGGAAAGATGGAAAAATATGACTACCATACTAATCTTGTTGCCATAGTAACAGCCTATTTCAACCAAAGGGTACATGAATCAGAGAGCTAATATTTTTAAGACGTTCACAACTGAAAGCTGAGTAAAGATGGTTAGCAAAAAATAACATGAGCGGAAGCTGTAACACCTCAATTCAAGCAGGGGGAAGACCAGAAAGATCAGAAAATCGGCAAGTGTTCTACAGAGCCATAGCAACCTTTCTAAGTGTGCTTTCATATTAATGATGGACTCAGAGCAGTCAAAGTGTAAATAAAATAACTCATTAAAATCACGGAAGATTTTTCTTGATCCAGGATTACACAGTTGGACCCTTTATCTTATGGATATCAAGAAAGTAAAATTAAAGAAAACAGCTAGCACAGAGAAACAGGTTGAGTAATGCAGACAGTATATGGTGCAGATGTACAAAATGGACACCTAGCAACTTCAAGAACTTGACATTTTATCATTAAAAGGTACTATTTTTTCATTGACTTAATGGAGCTCTTCTGATTTACACCAGCTGAAAATCTGACCTTCATTCTTAAAAGCATTGGGTTTAATTTCACATACTGGAAACGTTTTGGCAAATTACAACAACTACAGGGTGGGAGTAAGGGAAGAGATCAAATGATGAAGAACATGGAGTTTTCACATCTCACTCCTCAATACCTGATTAATTTTAAGGGTCTTTAAGAACTGAGTTATATTGTATCTGATAAGAGAGAGAAGTTCACTTAAAGTCTTTGTAGTTTTAGCTTAAAAATGGAAATGAAGCGGCTTACTTGTACACACACCCTCACACCAGACAAGTCAGTTATTTCGCACTAGCTGCCATTGATTAAAAGGAGTAAACCTTGGTTCTGATCAAGGCATTAGACAGCTTGAAGGTCATAAATAACTCCGACGGCTATAGGTAAACTTCATGTACAGACCGCCTTTAAGCACTGGAGTTGATCCAATTTCTGTCAACAGAACAAGTGTGTATTATATGAAGCACGTATTTAAGTACTTTTGCTAAATGGGGGAGTAGTTAAGATATAGTGAAGTGGAAGAAAGGCAATCAAATATGTTAGGTAAAATTTCATTCATTCTGAATTCTCTACCTTTACAGCCTTCACCTCTAACAAAATCTAAAATTATTTAAATACTTAATGTGATGAAAATAGCCTGTAATGGTGCAAAGGAATGTATATTCAGTGCTCAGTAAAGTTAAGCTGAAGGTTCAAAGATGCAAAACTAGGAAACTGTAGGGATACGATTTTCACAGAAATGTCCTACTTCTGACTTTTTACATGTATGCATTAAGATGGATAAGATTTTTATTATATAATTGCAGAATGATAAGTAATAATGCTAGATTATTTGACCTTCTAACATGTTCCAGATTCTATAAAGTTTTTCACTTGACAGAAGGATGTGCTATTAAAAGAATAAAAGAATTCAGTTTTTGCTGCTGTCAAACAGTAAGATCTGATTTCTCTACCACACATTTTTATGAAATTGTAGCAGGCAAGCCTACCTAAAATGAAACTAAAGAAACTCTATTGTAATACAAGCATAGAAAGCAAATGGTGCAAGCACAAGAAGTTGGAGCGGTTTGGGGTTTTTTATTATGACTTGCTATGAAAACCTTCCCTTTTGAGTTGTTCTTGGACTTATTTAGTGTGTTCCAGCGACAGAAAAAAGCAGAACTCTAGAGATGCTGAGATTTCCATCCTGGTTGATTTTTTTGCATACACACAACTGCAACAGACACTTTTGCCTTCTCAAAAATGTAATGAAAGTTTGCAGTTACTGTGTCCAGAGGTCTTCTTCAGTTAGGATGTATCATCCCTTACTCACAAACCTCAAAATGTGCATGCGAAATAAACACAGTTATGAGTGAATGGAATGAAAGTTGGGGTTATTTTTGGCTGAGCTGTGGTTGCTTCTTCAGTATTAACGGCATGTAACTCACAATGGAAAAGGCAGACAGCATTATAAAAACTTATGTTTTAAAATTCATTCTTTTCTTTTTAGCTGTTTGTCTTAGTACTGAGAGAATAAATTATCATTAATATGATGAGATAAAACCCTAGTTATCAGGATATGGAGCTTCAAGTAGTCTCACAAATGTAATTTGAATTACATAATTTAAATGGAATATTTCCAATTATAGGTGTTATATAAAGTACGAGATATTTATAAGGCATTAAAAAATACTGCTTTCCAACTCAGTGTGTTTTATATTCTGCACCAGAGCCAGTTACTGTTAAGTTCAGGCTACAACCCCATTACCCATAGTCTATTCATTCACCCATGGCAAAGCAAAAATGTTGTAGTGCTTTTAGGCAGACACACATCGTGTGAAGATAGGCTACATCAAAGTGGAGAGGATATATAGCTGCTTTTTGTTCTGACTGCATACACTTGCGGTAGCAACCTATTGCCAAACCTCATGAAATGGCATAAAAATAGTGTAAAAATTTATCCGTGACCTTGGTAGCCATGTAGCTAAGATTGTTTCGTCTGGAGTTGGTGTGTTTCTGCGATGCAGAGCGCTGCCCTGCAGAGGTTAGCGTCTGCCCTACAGCTACTGTTGTACAAAGCTCTGCTTTGCTCTCAGTTCTCTGCCTAGATGCTCTGAATTTGTTCTGGAGTGATGCTATGCGGCAGGTGTAAATCAGCAACAACCAACAGCCAAAAGTACAGGTGGAAGAGTTAAATGCCACAGAATGGATTAGGTGGCTGCATTTCAGAACTGGATGCGGCAGCACAAGCACCTCTGGTCAGAATCGAGTGTCCACACCCTGTCCCCCCAGCCTAAATCTAGCTGCTGGTGGAGGCTTCATGCAGCAGAGAATGACTTTTTGACTGCGGAATCCAGACAGTTCTTATTTGAGATTGCAGCACTAAACATATTCTGGGGCTTGATGGTTATAAAGTATTACTCCCACCCCTCTCTTCACAAACAGAAAGTGATCAGTTCCCAACAAGCACGAACAATCTCAAATAGGGAAGAGCCAGGTACAAAGAGGACCCAAAGTTATTTTCTCCCTTCTTGCAGAACCACTCATAAGATTTGAGTTCTGGATGGCAAGCTTGAACTATAGTTCTGCGCATTTTCGGTATGGATTCTGTTTGCTACAATATCTGACAGAGTCATCGTGTTTGCATTTTAAAAATTAATATTTTGTTATTTGGATTGAAAAGTTTGAAGCTGCAAGAAAGAAACTGAATGTAGAATATTTTGTGTTTTACCACTGGGAAATCTGAGACACAAAGAAGAATTACAGCCATGCGATCCTTCCTAAAAATGAAAGTTTAATATGAAATATACCCACAGGAAATCTTTAAAATATTCAGTTTGCTATCTCAAAAGACAGTATATATGTGATCTTTGAAAAGCCATAGTCTTTAATGTGAATTTAGCATTTGTAAACGCAGATGGATTTGTACACACCTCCAGCATAATTATTCGCACCGTTAGGTCCCAAGTGTGTGGCATTCTGAATTCTAATTGGATGGCATTAATTACCCTCTGCTAGGAATACACAGTATTCAAAAGGGTTTACCCAATCATTTAGTGTCCTCCCGAACCTAAACCTCAGGCTGGCAATCAAATCATTGATATTACCAAGTCATGAAGTATTCCATTAGTTAAGGCTCACTTCGGACTTATCTATGTAATTGTCGATAAAGGTGAGCAAATACTGAACTCCGTGGTTGCAGCTAAGATGGGGGAAGACAAACCAGAAGGGCCCAGGAGAAAGGAGAATGGGCCTACCACAGGTCTGCTGCTGATGGTGAATAAAATGTGTCTGTGTATAATCAAGACCAGGGACCAAAATGACCCTAGGAGCAAAACATTTAAGGGAATGTAAAAGGAGGCAGGAGACTGAAAGGTAGAGGATTTTAAGACTTATAAACTAAGGGAATCAGAGTGTATCGCACAGAGTGGCAAGGCATAGCAGGGAAATGGAGGGAGACGCTGATCTCTAAGCATAGCTAGAGATCAAAAAATCAATCCTGTGAATTGGTTGATCCCTACTTAGCATTTGTATTAAGCTAACATCCAAACCTGCAACGACAGAATCTAGGACAGGTATTATATTACTTAAACACTCTTGCCTTTAGAAAGTTTGTCACAATGTCTAATTCGACCTCAGTACTTGTCACATTGTCATTGGCAAAACAGATTCAACTCAGGCAATTTTACTTAATTATTTTATTGCCAATTAATACAAACCTAATTACTGATTCAAGTATTGGGAAAAAAAGAAGACAAACAATCAAACCTGCCCCCAGGGAAATACCTTTCCTGCCCCCTTCCTGACTCAGCTTCAGCCCAACTCTTCTCCTTCCCTCTTCCTAGGTGCAACTTCCCCTGTTGTTGCCACACGTTACACTCAGTTACACTCCCAGTCCCTTTGGTGAGGTGTCTGTCTAATGGTTTCTTTCTGCTGCCCCTTGCTTCTTACTCGTTTTCCTCCACTACTCCTTGTTTCTTACTGCTCCTGTGTTCCAGCAGGGTCCTCCAGGGCCCACAGTTCCTCAAGAGTGTCCCTGCCCCAGTGTGGGTTGCCCATGGGCTGCAGTCCACTGGGGGGTGCCCATGGTCTGGTGTGGGTCCTCTAAGGACCACACTCCCTCAAGGATGTCCCTACTCTGATGTGGGTTTCCCATGGGCCATAATCCCTTAGGAGTGTCCCTGCCCCAGGCAGGGGCTGCAGCCCATCAGAGGTACCTCCTCCAGCACTGAGCACCTACTTCCAAGAGTGCATCTACAGCCATATTCCCAATAGTGTCCTATTCCATGTGTCTCCTCCATTTCTCCTCCTCTGCTTTGTCTCCACATTTCTCTGAACATCTCTATTCACGTATCTCCTCATGTGTTTCCCCCCCTCGTGGTTGCACCTCTTCTTGAACACTGCTGAACAGCAATGCCTGGTGCTCACCTGCCTGGCTGCAGCGTTGGTGCCTCCTCCCTTACACTAAATTATCCTGTTCTTTCGGTTTTCTCATCATCAGTTCAGAAAGTTTGAGATTTATTACATGCTCAGTCATTCGTTGCACGTCTCAGGACCCTGTCCAGTTAGTCCACTTCACCCTTTAACATATTTGCCTAAGACTTTCACAGTGTCCGGCAGAGGCTCCCCTGTGGCTGGGAGGGCAGAGAACTGTTTCTCGGGACTTTCACATATTTATGAACTTAGTTTGATGTTACTTTTTTTCACAAGTTTGATATTGAGCCATTCATTGTAATCTCAAGATCTTCCTCCACAGAACTGTTGTCAGCTAATCCCTATCTTGATTCTGAAAAATGTTTAGCTGAGAGTGCATATTGACCAATGTCAGGTTACATTTCATTTATCTCAGACCATTTCTCCAAGTTGTCAAGATCATTCTGAAATCTCATTTTACAGCACTTGCAACCAATCCTACTGTATTTGCAGGCAGTCGCACTCAAGTGCACTCCCCTGCCACTCAGATCTTTACTAGAAATACTGAGTAGTGTTGTCAATAGCTTAAATTCTCTGCTACACTGGTTCTGGAAACCACCACTTCATGTAATTTCTTTTTGTTTCCCTTCCCCTAAAAACCCAAGCATGCTTTTTTGGGAAAGTTCTTTTCTCTCCATTATGACTCAGGCAGTAAAACACCCTTCTGATCACATACACCATAGCAAGAATTTGTGGAATATATTTGAAAATATTTACTTCCAATTAGCAGTAAGGTATTGGTTAGAGAAGTGCTAACAACCCAAAATGAGGATAATAGAGTTAGAGGGATCTGCTAGTACTTCCAATCTGCCGTAATAATTTCTACATCTCATGCTCCATTCCTCAGCGTTAGTATGAGGCTTAGCCAAAGCAACTCACTCACAAAGCCAGTCACTACAAGGACTCAATTAGCATGTTCCACAACTGAGAAAGGATTGAGGTTCTTTCTTCAAATTTGTACTTTGGAAGTAAACTGCTTGACTACTATTGAAAATTTACGTCACCCAGGCTTCAATCAGTCTGTTCTGGGGCTCAAGACATATCTTCAAACCAGCGACCTCTCTTGAAATAGTATAGCAATGTTAAATTTCAAAATAATCCCCTCCATCCCTGCTTTTTGTTAAGATTTCAGTCACCCAGTGAGTGAACACATAACATGGTATGTGTATGAGTAATTTTTTTCAACGTTGGAATTGCTCTGCTTTTGAAGTAGATGTGGCTATGCTTCCCGATCAAGAACCTCACTTTGTTCCTGCCTTCTCCAGATCTGTAGGAATAAAATAGGCAGGCACCACAAAGTACCTCCACTTCTCCAGAGTGTAACTTCTTGCTCACACAAGCAGATTCATTGTGTGCGTTGTTATATAATTCCATGTTCCTCCTACAGCTCACATCTACTACAAAGTTTTTATAAGAAAGTAGGGAAGCTTGAATGTAATGTATTTGATTCCTCTTGTGACTTTAAAGTTTGAGCTACATAGCTGTGTCTCTCAAATGAAGGAGTTAATCTTACAGTGGTATTTTCAGTATCTTTGACTGTGATATATAGGCTGTGAAAAAGTTGTTTTGCAATGACTTTTTAAAAACCTATTTTTATTCTTCTATGAAATAATGCTTGGATCACACACTGACAAGGACTGTGAAAGTTTAATGATACAAGATATCCACAACTAAAAGGTATATCACTGCTAAGCTACTACAAGGGGGAAAAAAATAGGCACCTCATAAAGTCTTAGTTTATTTTCCTCAGTTCAAGAAAAAAATATGTATTAGAAGTATATTGAATGCAAACTACAAAGGGAATCCCTGAATGGTTGGAGTCCTGCTTTACAAGCTTGTAGCCATGGGGAGAACATCAGTTGGCATAAGGGAATATGACAGTGCCATAAAACATGTGAACCAGTACTGAGAGAGATCTGAATCTTTACACCAGCAGCACTCTAGTTACTACCATATGTCATATACAAAATGCTGTTCCCCAGGGGGAAGAATTTTGTGTGTTCCAACGAAACACTACATAACTTTTCTCAATATAATGATGAAGCTTGGAGTCAATTAAACTTTAGCATAGTGCTACTGGAGACTGGGATTATTATACACGGCAAATGGTGAATATTGCCAGAGCAATGAGAGAGGATGCAGAAATGAAAACTGGGAAGAGCAGAGTGCTCAGGTGCAAGCTGACGCCACCAACAATGTCCTCCTCTTTCACGCTCAGAAAACAACAGCCTCAGTAATACAAATTCCTTCGCAACCCTAATCAATAAGATAGCAACATAGCAGTCAAATGCCAAACCTGTTTCTGATTCGCCATAACCAAAAGCTCAGCCTGTATGTACAATTACTGTTCCAAATGTATAATTGCTTTAAGCTCTATTTGACAAATATCGTATGTACAGACTTCCCTGCCCATATTCAAAGACATTATTTAAAACAGCTTCTGACCAAAGTTCTTCACAAAAGAAATGTCATTGACATTTTAGTTTATATAACTCCTCCTCATCCTCCCTGTGACAAAAAAAAGGTTACAAAAGTTTCCAGAGGTTGCTGTTTGAAAACGCTGAATAAAAATCTTCTCTCTGTTCTAGTACTCTTACTACCAAAAAAAAGTCTCTTATGCCAAAAAAAGTGCATGAAGAGGTTTCAGTTTCACTGGTGTGTTTAACAAAACAGTTTCTAAGGTTCCAGGCAGGCTCCACAGGAAAGAGAATGCCCCTAATTGAAAATAGCCAGTAAAAATAAATAAATAAGCAAGTAATTCTGATTACTTTCAAAAGTTTGGTTATTATGCAAAATGGAGAGCTATTTCATAATCTTAAAAGTCGGTGGGAAGAACCTGATTGTCTTCTGTCATATCTATTCTTACATGCATCTTTAAAATGGATCACTCTCCCGAAATTTTTGTATAGGAGCCTTAAAACCTAACCAGATGCAGGTGACTATGCTTGTTGGGTAATCCTGGATGCAAGTGGTGGTTTATCACAGGAAGTTTCTGAAACACCATTCATGATGGGTTGACCTCAGACGGCTGCCAAACACCCACCCAGCTGCTTTCTCACTCTCCCTCCTCAACCGGACAGGGGGAGAAAATAAGATTAAAAAGCTCATGGGTGGAGGTAAGGACTCAGAGATGTCTCATCAGTTGCCATCATGGGTAAAACAGACTTGAATTGGGGAAAATTAGTGTATTGCCAGTTAAAAATAGAGTTGGATGGTGAGAAATAAAAACTAAAACACCTTCCCCCCCAACCTTTTTCCCAGGCTCAACTTCACTCCTTCATCCCCAACTCCTCTGCCTCCCCACCCCGAGTGGCTCAGGGGGATGGGGAATGGGGGTTGCAGTCGATCCATAACAGCTCCTCTCTGCTCCTCCTTCCTCCTCACATTTTTCCCCTGCTCCAGCATGGGCTCTCCATGCGCTGCGGTCCTTCAGGATAAACCTGCTCCAGCGGGGTCTCTCCAGGGGCTGCAGGGGATCCCTGCTGGGGCGCCTGGAGCACCTCCTCCCCCTCCTCCCCCTCTCCCCTCGGGGCTCCCAGGGCTGTTTCTCACACTTTCCCCTCACGGCCGGGCAGGTTCTGCCCTTCCTCACCCAGACCCTCCCCGAGGTGCCGCCACGGTGGCTGCGGGGCTCAGCCGTGCCCTGCGCTGGGGCCGCTGGAGCCGGCTGGAACCGGCTGTGTCCGGCTCGGGGCAGCCCCGGCCTCCCCTCACAGGGGCCGCCCTGCAGCCCCGCCAGCCCCTGGGCACTCGCACCCCTTACACCATTTCGGGGCCTGCCATCTATCAGAAGCCACTGCCTGTATGTCATGCCTGGGAGACTTTGAGCAAATGCAGTTGTTCTGCTGAACAATTTTCAAGACAAAGGAGAGCAAAACCATCTAGGAAGCTATTTTTTCTTGCTGAAAACCTTTTTCTGGTTTTAAATAAAGAGGAAAAAATCCCAGAAAAGGATATCCTTTGTGGCCAAATTTGCAAGATATCATTCCACTTACAAAACAAAGGTTTTCATTCAATGCATACTTCTCACACTGATAAGGAAATCTTTCATAAATCATAGACCTATGCAGAAAAGAGTAATCAATATAATTGATAAAGAAATGCTCCATAAAACCCTTACTGTATTGCATCATGGTTCATCAGAAAACCCACTGGCTATAATCCCCGTTAGGGAGAGCAAGACAATCAGTAACAGCTTTGCACACCCTTTTGCTTTGGAGAGCACCCCATTGCTGATGCTAATTCAGGTTCCCTGCCAACCAGGGGGACGCTCGGACATGGAAAGTTTCTTTTTGTCTCTCTCTTCTTCACACACACACACGCACTCGTTCACTCATTTCAGATCCTCGACCAAAGACACCTTTCCAATCATTCTTGTCTGATTTAAATATCTGTCCAGAAATGCTTCCATTCTGGCATGTGTAAAAGGTTTTACAAAAAGTCATTAAAGAGAAAGAAAATAAGTCTGAAGCTGTATTTCAGTCTTGTGAACTTTTTCTCTCACTTGTTGATTTTCACAGTTATTTCTATGTTTTAATGTAGTTCTGTACAGGTCATACACAATGTATATTTTGTTCTCAAAGAACTAGCTTTCATTTTTAAAGTGTTCATCATGTCTTATTAAATAAGAGCTTATTAGACACTAATTGTATGGGACTTCTGGCAGAACAAAGATAAAAATATTTTATTATCACGTTGTTAGCAGCGTTTCGTTTCCAGCTGTTAGACCTTCATTCATATCTGCTAATGTAGTAAAATTAATCCTATAATTTCAGTTGCTTAAGTTTTCATTAAAGATAGTATGATTTCTTAGGTGTGCTGTTGTCCATTTAAGGAAAAAAAGCTTTTCTCTCCCTGTGGAGGCTAGCAAGTGAGAGAGACACAGACTGGATTTTTCCTACACTAAAAAGCTCCGTCTTTTCTATTTCCTTTCAACCCACTGACAGCTGAAGTGAAAAGAGAAACAGCTGACTGACAGCTGCCTGGCACGCTACGCGCAGTCCTAATTACAGTGCCTCTATAGGGTTATGCTCATGCTTAACCTGCATGCAAGGTCTCAGGTCATGATTTTTCTCATATATATATAATCAATATAATCTTTTTCAAGTTTGAATCTTTATAGCAAACCGTATCAACCTCAAGAGAGCAAAAAAGGGAAGCTCTCTGGCTTCTGCTAACAACCAAGCATTCAAAAGCAACTGAACAATATTCATGAAAATATTTGTCCTTTCTTCTGTATGTGCCACTCATGTTTTATGATCATCTGTTCTTTTTCTCCTACATTATACTTTGTTTATTACCTCAGTCAACCCACACAATAACAAGGCTGCTTTCAGCGCAGATTGCAGATTTGCCGATTGTAACTCCGGGCTGAGTTATAGGCCACTGGGAAGCAATAGCAGCCACATCAGAAAAATATTTCTTGCTCCTACTTCTGCCAAGTCAAGGGAAAAGACAGTCGCTTCACATTCTCAATTCACTTATTCTGCATGCTGGAGTGGAAGAAGGAAATGCTGTCTCCTCTACCCCACAAAACACAAGATGTGAAAATAAACCTCTAGGAATTTCCAAGGGGATGGAGGAAACAAGTGCTGTCATTATTAAAAATGAAGGAAAAAATCATAAATTGCATCAAACAAGATGGTCTGCGGCACGCTGCGAGGAAGAAGTCCCACCACAGCCTGAAATGCAGCTCCACCATGAATGGTGCTTGCCTTATCTCAAATAGAATAGATCACCTGAAAGTCCAGGAGATGCAGACAGTTAATTGAAGCTGAACTTCAGCAAATATTGTGTCCAAATAAGATTAATTGGGCTTTTTGCTAGGCTATAGAAGTTTTGCCCAGTTTTAGCTGCAATATTCTGAAAATGTAGCTTCAAAGCGATGTACAAATGCCGTTCGACAATGCATCAACCTTTGTAAAGTATTATCATATCTACTAACAACAACAAAAAGCTTTTTAGAAAGAATTGCTTTGTCCATGTTGGCTAACATTCATTTTCTTCCTCACTGTGAGCCTTTGATTTGAATTCACGCCTAACCTCACAGGTATTCCTCGCTTTGATCCAAACACAGAAGTGTCGTGCTCAAAGGCTTACTGTAGATTCTAATTGACTTTCCTACAATATATATTGCTTGTGAGGAGCAAAGTCAAAGCTTAGTGAGGTGTAAAGGTTTACATTTTATCATTAAAATAGTTATAGTTATAGTTAGAGATAATCTGCTATGAATTGAGTGTGCAGTAAACCATTTCATCTAAAAGACATGAAACTATTTCTAAAAATTAGTTCTTCACCTCACTTTTTCTTGAAATTATCATTTCAGAAGTATCCTTATTCCTCCTCTCTTATTTAAAAAGGCAGATTCACACTGGATCTTTTTAAAAACATTATTACTTTTTCATTATTTTCCCCACTCCAGACTTGAATAGTGTACTGATCACGATTTATTTCTAGCAAATTAGTTTCCTTTTACTTTCTTATCTATCTATATAAAGCTATCTGTTATCCTCTATTTGCAAGCATCCAGCTATGATCTAAATAACTTTTTTATGTAGTTCCTCAAGGTAAGTACCATTTTTTAGGCAACTACTATCTTTAGGGACTATGCCACTGCTGAGAAGGATTTGGATCCATGACCAAGATTGCAATGTACTATAAAATCATTCTACTTACTTACACAACTTTGATTCTTTTTAATTTATTCATATGGAGCCACAGAGCTTTCAAAGTTTGCATTCCAGGATTTGCTTTAATATGCAAACTTTGATTCAAGAAATTATTTACTAATTAGAAACTTGAAAAGGTTTCTATTAAAAATGCATGTTTTTAATTTGTAAAATAGCAAGAAAAATAATAGTTTAAATCAGGAAGACAAAAGGCATCAACACATGAATGGGTTTCCTGGGAAAAATCTCCGTCTGATTTGTTGGCTACCCTCTTACAAGGCTCATATCTATTTCAATGAAGGAAAAACAGAGTTAAGGAGACAGGCACATACCCAGGTACCATTTCATTTCTACCACCATCCCCACCAAAAAATGAAATTTTTTCCCTAATAAACCATAACTATTACTAGAGGCATTTTGCTGTCAGGAAACAAAAAATGCTCTTATCAAAAGTAGCATATTTTTGATACTGCAAATCCTTATATCCATTCTAAAATTTGTCAGGAAACTTAATGAGGTTCAGTCTCTTCTGACCCTCTTGTAAGCAAGCTAAAGAAAGATGATCTTAAGGTAGGTGGGTTACTGTGGAGCTCTTCTTTTCAGGATCTATTCTCATGCTGGTTGGTACACCAAAGCTAAATATCACCCTGGGATTATGAACAGTAGCATGGTCTGCCAATCTCATATGACTGGAAAGATTAACATAATCAATAACCAGATGAATTATGTCGTGCTTAGGAGTGCAATGGGAATACGATGACCAGTTTGGGGCAGCAGAGTTCAAAGAACACCGTGGGCCAAATGAGGCAAATCTGGATGAGAACAGCTAATGGAGCCAAAGACCTAAAAGATATGAATTGCATTTTGAGAATGACTCAAAATGGTTGGTTTAAAGATGAGAAGATTTAGGAGACATAACAATAACATGCATAAAAAGCTGCTGCCAAAGACAAAGAAGAACATTGTGTTCATGTCTACGGCAAACAGATAATCAGAAGAAGATTTCACTTACACGACAAACTTCTTAGCAACACAAATAATGGTACACTGAAATAAACAGCCTGGAAGACTGCAGACTTACCCTCACTAGAGGATTTTAAGAAAAGGCTAGATAAATACCTGCCAAGGCTAACACAGTTATAGTTGATCCTGGCCTCAGCAGGAAGATGGACTAGACATCTTCCCTTCCAGCCTGGCAGGTTCTTAAGGCCAACAGTCAGCAGAAAAAAGGAGGCTTCCAATTAACTCTCAGAAATCACACTGCTCTTATTTTTCAGGCCTGGAACCTCATGTGATTGAAAGGAGGAGCCACTTGATTTGACAGGCTCTTGTGTTGCTTCAGTACCTTTCATGGCACTTTCTAGCTCATCAGCCTGACTTGCCTTTCCTGGCTTTGACAGCAACAAGTCTCAAGTGAGGGAGAGGGGAAGTACTAGAAAAGTTATTATCCTATTTACAAATATTACCAGACCAGTACAAGACAAAATATCACCAACCATCCATGCTCATTTATTTCTAATAAATAGGTAGGGTGAAATCATTAACAGCCATGACTTATTTTTCTCTAAACTGGAGAGAAGGATGCATAATTTTTCATAGCCTGAGCACTGCACAAAACATCAATAAAGACACAAAATTGTCAAGAGGGCAGAATTAGGCCAATCACGTAGAGTCTATTACACAGTCCAGCAGGCATCTTAGCTTGAAAATATTTCTTAGCAAACAGTTTGCAGTTTTAAATCTTTACATTAGAAAAATTGATTGGTTATGATTTTATTAGATTGAAAAATCTTTAAAGCTACAGGAATCCAAACATATTACATTGAAACAGCAGAGAGCTGCCAGCACTGGGGATGCACAATAGGCTGCTCGTAGAAGGGCAAGGGAGAGAGTAAGTATATTTCAAATGTGAGAACAGAGTTGTTTTCTCCAATGGTAAAACATCGAGCACAAAGAAATCAAATATAGCCACTCTTTCAGAGTGTAGATGAAGCCTGTGAGATTAGCTTGCTTCTGAACACAAGATAAAGGCAGGAACAAAGCTAACGTGCTAATTTTTCGCCTATGACAGATCCATGAGTCTTTCCTCGTGCTGCCAATAATTGTAGTCCCAATACGCTGGAGTCCATAAGACCTTTGCCAATTACTTCTATGGGAACAGAATCAAGGCCAATTAGGGTAATATATACTTCTGCTAGGCTTGTCATAACATTACATATATGTATATACAAAAATTTTACGTACTTAGTAACATATGTTGTGAGAGACGCAGTTCCTCTCAGATTCCTTTGCCGAGACTTCCATTGCTTCAGTTTACATCCCTACTGTAATGAGCACCTAATTAGCCCCTCAGTTGCCTACCTGCCACGGGCAACACGAGATCGTGCTGGTTTATGTTTCCATAACTCCTCCAAAAACTGCCTTTCACAACTCCCAATGCATACGAAGAAAATAACAAAGAAACAGATAATTCTGCTCACAGAGGCTGACAAAGAAAATCGGAAGCTGGTAAAATTAGTCTTTTTTGAGACATGATGAGCCCTAGGAACTTAGAAGCATTCCACAGCTAACAATATGGAAGAATTTGATGCAACATAACTTTACAATTTCTTTTCTGTCTTTTCTTACAAGTTCACAAAGAAATGGCACTCAGAGAGAAAATATGGCATAAGAAGTATAACAAGGGAAAACGTAGTATTTAATAAAACAGTTTTACATCCCCTAAGGCAGTGCACACAAATACCTTTAAAATGGGGTTATTGTCAGTCCATATCAGGATGGAATGAAAATGACTTTAGCTGTTTGATTTATTAACTTTAACATGTTTGATGTATTGTAAGTGTATATCTGAACCGTCTGAATTTTTTAAATTTAGCCTCAGGATAGTTATAACATTCTTTAAATGTTTTACTTGTTTCCTTTGTTTTAAAGCACAAGATTATTAATAGGCACTGTTAAACATAAGTCTACCTTGACATAGGTCACTCTTGGAATTATACAGAGAGTTCAACAGACCCTGATGTTTCACTAAGTTACGGTTACTATTTTAATTAGAGATATTCAAAGCATAAAAATGCATTTCAATAATAGAAGTCAATAAAGAAATTTAAATTCATTTTGTCACTCTAAAACAATTCGCAGTTATTACCTGGTTAACACTGCATTTTAACTGATGGCAAATAGGGCAGGTCAACAAAGCCAGAAACCTAGGTATTCTGAGCTACATTTGTTAGGAATATTAGGTAAGTCATGAAGATTGACATGTTCCTCCATTTCAGCATCTCACAGTGAAGATACTATCAGAGGGCATTTTGAGATCCTGTGATAAAACGTATGACAAGGTATTCATTCTATTAATTATGTTTGAAACTCTAAATTTTATTGTAGTACCTTTGAGCCCAAATTATTCTATATTTTCTTGTTTATATGTATAAACATAGCTTTACTGGTTTAACCATATATGAAAGAGCAGCTGATGTAGTTTCAAAATATATGGCTCAGAAATAAGACACAGAAGACCAGCAAAAAGTTTAAGATAAATTATTAAGGGCGGGAGCAAGAAAAATACGTACTTCAGATCCCGTTTCAAGATTTTATCATCTCAGATGAAACAGGTGCACCAGTGCCCTTCAGTTCATCCTGAATGTCTCATGACTGAGCTTTTTGGTCATCTTTGCTGCCTTTTGATTAATAAAATAGGATATATCACTTGCATTAAGTGCAATGAGCTTAAAATGTAATGGTATACCACAAAACTCAGGAACATTGGAAAAAGCCTCATATCTACTGTAGTTTTATAACACTGCTTTATTATACAATATATTCCAGGTACAGTAGCTATAAAGAGCTGTTAACCATCTCTACCCATTCCCATTAATTATCATGTATCATCATGCAAGGCCAAGATAATTGGCTTTAAAGTGATCTTGAATGAACTACAAGGAGACAAAGTGCCCTTCCAAAGAGGGATCAAAGAGCTGAGGATGTGTGCTGGGCAGCAATTTCCTCCTCAGCTAGGAAAAGAAGAGGCAGCATGTAGGATCACCAGCTCCTGGGAGGAGCCAGGTTACCAGGACTAGTAGGAAGGATAGGAAGGCAGTTAATGGTGTATGTTAGAGGTGAATGCAAACAAAGGTACTCCATATGAAACACTATCACCTGTGTGGCAGCTTTTCCATACACAGGTAAAAAAAGTTACCAAGGCTTGCTATTTTAAGGGTCATTTTAAAGTAAAAAGTGTGAGACCAACATTTATGTTCTGTTTTGCTACTACTAGAAGTCATGCCAATAACTAACAACAGGAGTCTGAATTTGTATTATTTGCTGCTATACTACCTTTAGGATGATATAAAAGCTTTGATTCCTTCAAAGAGGTGCTTTAGATGTCACTTGAGCTCTCATGTTTTTGCTCTTCAGAGGAAGCGCTTATTGCAATGGCGTCAAGTTAGAGTAGTACGTGGTCTGGATGTGAATTTCCTTGCCGTATCTTCCTTGTTCTCTTGCATCCCGAAGGATCTGACCCAGGGGCACTACCTTTCCAAATCACCTAAACAAGGATGGAAAGGAGGGAAGCTCCCTGTGTTACGCTTGCCGGATCACTAAGCACAGGCTGGGTACAAGAGGGCAATTTCATTTCTTCTAACGTGCGAAAGCCAATCTTTTGCAAAAGCAGTTGTGTTATATAGGTAGGTATATCTAGTGGGTAGTCCCCATTTCTAAACTTCTGATTTCATGATGCAGTGCTATTTTAAGAGTAAAATATGTGGCTGTTTTCCTTCCTGTTGGACCTCTACAAAAAGACTGGCCAGTTCCTTTCCCAGTTGAAAGTTACAGCTTTGAGTCACCAGGCAGCTACAAACATGGAGACATCCTAAATTGTCTTGTGATTAAGTAATTCTCATACAACTGATATTTAAATATTTAGTGATAGGATCTTTGACCACAGGTGACCACAAGTGACCACATTCCATTCCTGCATGGAATATACCATATAGACAAGGAACGAAGCCCAGCCTGCTGGAACTCGATCTGAGTAACACAGACATTACTACCTGCCCCGGTGAGATGCCCAGCTCCTTAACTTGCAAGAGATGCTTAGACTCACTTCAACGAATAGACTCGCAAGCGCCTTTTTTTTCCAAGGCAAACATTGCAGTTTAAACAAAGACAAAATAAAACAAACAAAAAAAATCCTGTATAAACAGTGTTAGTTTTGAGTGGCTTCATTCTTCTTACGGATATTCAAATGATACAGCTTCACTGATTTATAACATTTACTTTGGTTTGACGTAGAGAGATTGTACTCGCAGATCGATTCTTTCAACAGACCAATTATAATGAAATGTACTTCTTGGTCCACAGCCAGCATACTCTATAATACATTTATTCTTTACTTCCACATAATTTACTTCTCTGGACAGCCTTGCTCATCTGTAACTGTTTTGCTTTGATACAGAATGGAATTTTGTTTTATTCTTAAAATAAACTGGTGTATTTTCAATGGGCTCACAGTTGCTTCAGCAGCATTTCACTTCTAAGCATCATGTTGCACTCAGTGGGCAGTCAGAGACAGATCTGTATTATACCAGTCGTGACATACGTAAAGCGGTAAAATTATTTAATACCATGTTGGGCATCTTTTACCATGGGATTTGTTTTTATAAATAAGGCTTTATAAATAGAAGGCTTTACACCAAGGACTTGCATTGTATTTACAAGAAAATGCTGCAATTAAGCTGTAGTTTTTTGAAAGGCACGTTCTTTTTGCTATTTGCAAATGGGTGGTCTCTCAGAAGTATGATCACTGAAGTTAATTTGTGATTTTCAGCTGTAGACTGAAAGTATTTATCATCTAGGTGGGAACATCTGCCGAACGGTCAGTTGCCTCTTTCCATGTAGTTGCAGTTTGGAATAAGGGCAATGCAATCAAGATATTTTGCCCTTTGAAGTGTGCGGTGCTGCCTTTCACGAGAGAAGGCTGGCCTGATACATAGTTTAACTCTGCAGGTCCCCTCCTCTCAGCCTGCCCTCCTGGCTCCTGGAAGCTCAGCCTCCGAGTCCCTCAGTTGCCTGCCCTGACTTCCAGCAGTGCCGGAGCCAAGTCTTCCGCACTGCCTAAGCCCCTCTAAGTGCCAGAGCAAGCCTTTGGAAAACCATGGTCACTGGGGTCTCTCCCGACCTGCAAACATTTGAATGTGCATCTAAAAAAAAATTGACATCTTTTTTTTTTGCAATGTTATCACCCCTTCATGGTTTCACACTTCAGACGTATTGCGTAACTCTTCAATTCAGCTGAATATCTGGCAGCAGGCCATAAGGAACACAATTAAAAAGTAGCTGTTTGATTTTATTTGGACCAAAAACCATCTGGAGAATTGGTAAGTGCCTCACCTTCCTAAACTTCAGTTAGCACAGTTCAAGAATACAAGAAAAAAAAAAAAAAAAACCAAACACTACATGAAAATAGTGCTAATTAATAGTCATCACAAATAATTGGACCTGCTCAGATCTGGCCTAGCAAAGGTTCCATTGATAAATTTCAAGAAGTGATCTCTGTAGAGTTTACTCTGGCTGTTCCTAATACTAAGATAATGGAATATTTGATGCAGCAGGATGGTGCCACAGGACTGCGGTGAGAAGAACTGTTGCAGATCTAATTTATAAAGAGAAAATGTTGTTTGGCAGTAGTCTGACATTTTGAGCGATAGTCTCGGCCCTAATTCTCCCTTTTAAAGAGTTGCTATTTTGTGTGGGAATATGCTTCAGGGTCTGCAAAGGGTGAATTTGCATTTTGCTGTGTTCTCCCAGAACAGAAAAGGAAGCGAGCATGGAAGGATCCCAGTAAGGGAAACAGCTGTGCCCTGATGGTACTATCTTCCATTTTATTCCATTTCTGCACGGGCAGCTCTAGCCTCTCCCTCTGTACAGAGGAGGCATCGCTCACGCAGAGTAACGGGCGTTTCAGAACAGTGGCTCCTATAGCGTACCCTTTTCAAGGCCTGCAAAAGGAGTAATTTTTTCCCAAATTTTATGTTTTGCAAAGGGGATGCAGGCTGGTAGTTGTAGCTAATTGTAAAGTGGAAGCAGCAAGAATGATCGTGGGAGAAGCAGACTGGCCAGACGTTTCCTCACATGCCTCAGACACTGGGCTCGACGAGTCTGTCCGTCTTTTCTGAGTGTTACTCCTCAGTTGTCACTTTGCAGCTGCTGGCAGCAAAAGGCAATGCAACAAAGCTTTTAAAAAAATCAGTCTGCTACAGGTGTAAGGCCACCCCTTCCAAGTGCTTTTACACTTGGACGGCTTTTACTACTCTTTAAAGTACTTTAACAATAAAAACATCTTGCGGAGAAGTGCAAAATCCCTGCTTGCTTTCTGTTTAAAAATACACTCAGACGTTACAGTGTTTTGACCTCTTTTGGATCAGCTGACCTGTGCCAAAAAAATAATACATTTTGACTGCTATGGTCAATAGTCAGTTTGCAGCGTGGCTCAGAAGAAATGCAGGTACCAAAATAGAAACACCTGCTGCTGCATTATCTGGCAAATTCTTCAAACATTCTGATGTGCCCACGCTCCTCCGTTTCTCTGGCATGTAAGGTCCAAGTACTTGCATTCCAACCTACAGTCCCGAGCTTCATTTAAAAATGGTAAGAGACCAAAAGTTGGTTCTAAAACTAAACATTGGAAAAATACGCTCCCTGAAAATCTCCCAGTGATATAAAAAATAGAATTAAAATTGGAAAAAAAAAAAAAGATTTTCAGTGCAATCATATTTTACCATGCTGGTGCCACACTTTTTACTTTGAGAAGAAAGTCTAAGAAACACCCATTTGGAAGACAGCTAAATCTCCAAAGATTTCGTTCATAACCTACTGCACAATGAAAATGTGATATAGAAGGTACAAGGCATTTGATTTCATAATATCTATTTTTTTCACCCAATCTACTATGTATTTAATGAGGAGGATCTTCCTGTTACTATCGATGGACGAATGGGTGGATTCAAATATCACTTCCATACAGCTTAAAATTCACTAGAAACCAAGCAGGAGTACAGCTCTTCTTAAAGAAAAATATTTATTATGCTAATTCAAGGAAGACTTTGTATTACTGCCATATGAGAGCCGTCTGCAAGTGATACAGATCCCAAATTGCATCTTGAATGAATTATATAACAGCAGGAAGAACCATTAAATGGAACAACAAAACAAAGGCAGCTAGTCATGAGCTTAAAGCTAAATGTAATTTTAATTGTTTTGCTGAATTGGGTTCTAAGGTCTATTGCACAGTGTTCACCTGAAGCATAGACAGAACTTCTATTTCAAATATTCATCAACCTTATTTAAATTGAGTCTTTAGCATTCCAAAAGCTTTCAGGAATGACTCACATCTCAAGTAAAACATTCTGATGAAAATTGAAGATAATGGTCTCATGCCATTAAAATGGCAGCATACAAAATGTCTTGTACAGCTGAACCAAAAATATCTATTGTAAAAGACGTTGGAGAAGAGGTGAAAGAATGTGAGAGCAGTCAAATAAGAAAAATAAAATTGATTTCATTTTCCCCAAACAGCTAATGCTTGGACATACTAATGCTTGTTAATTGTATTTACTTTTCAACTAGTCTCCTATAGGGTAATGTTACACTTGATACTTGCATCTTACTGGAAGTTACAGGAAGCCAAATTCAGATCCCTAAAAACATGGAAGTTGTATTTTAAATTAGGTTCAGAAGAAAAGTAGTAACTGCAATTTCAAAGTTGAAGACATTCTTTTTAATGTCACAGGTCTTCAATAGCTTTATCATTCCGTAAATCACTGATTTATGTGACATTAATACAGTTGCTCTTAATACAACAAAAATGAGAAATTCAACAAAAAATTAGGAAATAGTTTGGGGAATAATACAAATTTTTGCTAAACTTCATTAAAGTTTTGCATTTGGATAATATTCTTGGATTACTAACAATATTGTAATAATTATTGGCATTAAATACCTAGAATTAATTACGCTAAGACAATATATATCATCTGCCACTATATCTTGTGCCCACAAAACAGTCACTTCAGAGTGAAGAGAAAAAGTAATAGATGTATAGATTATACATGTAGAAACAACACAGCTTCTAAAAAGAAAGATGGGCTTTGTTGAGCTGTATTTTAACTTTTTATGAAATGCTGTTTTCTGCTTTTTCCTTTCTTGTTTAAAGGAGCACTGTCAACATAAAGCTAAAAAATGTATTTCCCTGCCTCAGTAACTATAACAACAGTGTATACTATTGAATAGAACAACAATATGAGAAACATCTTTTTGCCTATCCCTATGTTTGCAGCTGGGGGCAGAGCAAGAGGAAAGCAGGTCTTTTCAGATCCTTTTGGTTAAAGTAAAATCAGTTTTTATGTGCTGGGACCCAGTCAAGAAACCAAGGAAGCAGAGTCCCATCCGATGCAGTGCCAAACACCCTCAAATCCCATTGAAGTCTGAGGACAAAATCCTAGTTATGTAGAAGCAAATGGCAAAAAAGCACCGGGGCAGGAAATTACCCATCATCATTATTTTTTATTTACACAATGGGTAATGTTTGAGCCCCGATTAGGGGAGTGGATCTTCTCAGAAGGACACAGCAGTACATGCTGCTGGGAGACTCAACAAACGTTCACTCCCACATGGACTCTTAAAAGTTTGAGTTTTCTGCCTTCTGGTATCTGTCTTGGCTTCATTTGGAGAACGCAAGTTCAAAGTCACAATTAATTATCTTTTTACTCCAAAAAGATACTGATGGCCATAAGATAACTTGAGATGGTTTATTTTACCAATGAAGAAGGGCCGGCTGAAATGCAAATAATGTTATGATAACAGTAAAAATATACCTAATGGCCAATATGACAAGCAGCCCATCACATTTTGTGTTTAAGAATTTACACATAGTGTCAGACTTATAATTACATTTGGTGTAGACCACAGGTAAGCATTTTCATTATTCCTAAAGCTGCTGGAGCAGATTGGCTATGCAAAGCTACTGTTTTGTTCCTGCACCTTACTGCTTGGCCTTCATTTGCGCTACATATGCCTTTTGCTTCATTTTGATACAGCCTGTTGCAGAAGGTCATTTATTAGGAAATCACTTGTCTATGGAAAGCCTAATTACTCCATGTTTGTCAGAAAGAGGAAACGGTACTACATTGGAATCCTGAACGGGCTGCAAACTAGTCTCCAGGTGAGGAATATGAAAATTTTCAAAGGGTTTACTTAGTGTCAGTTAAACGAAAATAGCTAAATGAACCTATACATTCGGGGTTAAAATAGACAAATACTCTGATGTAGGGAGGATGAAAAAGCGTACAGTTTACAGCTTTTTCAACTTTCATCCTAAAGTAAATGCATGAAATAATTTATGACTCCCGCAACCGTCCTTTCTGTATGGAATGCTAATGCCCCCTACTGGTCCCTCACTAGCGTTTTTCTGGCTATTTGTGCTGATCAAAGCTGCTCAGGACTCATTTTCTGTTGCATTCCAAAGAAAGGAATGTTATTTAGCCACTACCGAGTTTTTCTATGGTTCACACGCATCAGACACGAATCTGCAGAAAAGGAGCTTTTGTCTGGGTTTTTATCTCCAAGATACATTCTGCAAGTGCTGTTTGCTTTTCCAAATTCACAGCTGCCATGGGAATTATTGACTACAAAGAACTCATGCACCAATAACCTTTTTTTTAAACCTTTTTTAAAATGTTGTCAATATTTGAAAGGACAAGCATTCAGATTTTCATGAAAAATGACACGGAAACCAGCAGCAGGACAGTTACAAATAGAGAGTTGTTTATAACTAATGGTCTCATGAAGATTTTTATGACATCTGGTCTCGGACCCAGTCTGAGGGGAGCACTAATGAGGCCAAACGTGCCAGAGCCTTGCTAACTGCTGACACTGGTACGGGAAATGAGGCGCTGCAGGTCCGCGCAATATCAGCCGAGGAGAGCAATTAGGGAAGAGAGCAGGCACCGAAATGTTTCGCTATGGGGTTCTGATGCTATATGCAATGCAGGCTAGGGATGCCCAGACACCATTAAGCATTCATAGACCTTTTTGAACCATATGCGCAATCATATGTCTCCAATAACTGACCTGATCAGGAATTTCGATAGTCCACTGCTGTGCACAGACATATCCAATGGTGCAATCCTCACTAGCAATAATACAAACAATTAGGCCCATAGTGTGCAAAGCACATTAAGATATACAGTACAATATAACAACGTATTAGAACTTTACCTCTAACTCATGCCAAATATCAGCCCACAAATTTGACCAAGAACAGAAATAAGCCAGGAACTGAGCTGCATGAGACAATGGAAATAATTATTAACAATCAGATCTGCCTCCATCCAGGTACCATTTACAGTAGAATACCGTGAAAAAAACAGACAAAGACCCAGAGAGCTATACAGTTGCATTTTCTGTAAAGACATTATATTGTGAACCTTTAAATGTGCCACTCCATTAGAAACCGATTTCTCTTTTAGGAAGTGAGAACATTTTCCTGTAATATGAAAGAGGTAAGATGATACACAAATAATGGAAAAGAGCCTTACAAATTACAGGGACTGGATATGTATGAATACATCTGTCTCTTTAAGATTTCTTTCTGCAGGTAACCTGGCAGAGGAGGCATATATCTGCAGTGCTCAAAATGCCCTTTACAGGAACACATTTCTTCAGATAATTCTTCTTCTATGTAAAAGCCTAATTACTCAGTGGTTATTAGACAAGGAAAATGGAGTTCCATTTAAATTTAGAACTGGAATCTAAGCCAAACTCCAGGGGAGGAAAAGAAACATTTTACAGATGGAGACTTGCAATCTAACTGCAGAGTTAGGTAATATAAATGTCCCAAAAGAGGAGAGGAAAGCACGATGTTATGATTAAAGTCACCCAAATGAGAATTAAGAAATCTGAGTCTGTCTTCAGACAAGAGACAGATTTGTCACAGCTGGGGAGAGACGTTCCATAGCTACATGGGAAAGAAGTATTCTTAAACTAACATACGCCTATTTTGGTGTGACAAACACCTAATACAAAGGGATTTTTTTCACAAAATCTAGGCATTCAGAATGACATGTCATAAAAATGAAGTTTCTACCAATTGAACTACCACTGATATTAACAAAACTGGACAATTCTGGCAGTCAAAGCCAAATAAGGTGGTTACGTATAAGTTGGTAAATAAACCTTGTGGACAACCCTTTCAAAAACTCTAACCCATTTTTAAGCCAGAGTCATTTACAAAAGTGGCTTAAAGTCAACTTTTTCAAAGTTACTTAAGTGATCAATGTTGCAGATGAATGTGTGTTAGGAATTTTATACTGGATAAACAGGGCAGATGCTTAATTCCCACTGATTTCAATACATCTGCTTTTATATGCTTAGATGCCTGAGTTTCAATGACATTGATCAGATTCTAGCCTCTATAAACAAGCTTAGTACTTTTTGAAAACAGGATAGTTAGGTATTTTTGACACTTCTGTTTTTCTTCTTGGATAGGCTCTCTTCTCTCTCATCTCTCATATAGTTCACCACCACTGATGCTTCTCTACTGCAGAACTATATATATTTTTCATGATCTACTTTCTCTCTGCCTCTATCTTTTATTTCATCATCTCTTCCTTTTCTTCCTACGCCTTGCCAGTTGCTGGTGGTTGCAGACTAATACACCCTGGTAGGGATTCTTCTAATTTCGACTATTTTAGTTTGCTTCTCCTGTCAGCACTGTCGAATTCTGTCAATTTTCCCTAGAGAGAATCAGAGTGAAAGTCCCTGGAAGATAATCTGAATGTAATGTACCATTGTTTAATCTGAAAGATCAAAATGTCGAGGACTATCTTGACACTCTTGTCTTCGTATGAGTACCAGATCTGCCCTTTCTGCCATGTCACACCATTTTCCCCGCTTAGCCCACAGCATTGATGGATGAAAGAATTTTAGACAGGATGGCACAGCTGGCATGGAAATTAATTCAAGGTTTCTGCTACCTGTGTTATTCAAGGGCAAGGGAGGGAACGGTGACAAGAAGGTATGAACTCTACTTTCTTTCTAAATACTAGGTTAAAACCTCCTTTTGCACAAGAATAAATTTCTCTGCAAATTCTTACTCTATACTTTGACAACTGAAGTTACATTTCTGGCTACATTGCACAAAACATCAGAGAATATTGAGCGTCTCAGACAAGCAAGGAGAATTACAGAGTCACTCAGAGGTGACCAGTCCAACCTCCTGTCCAAAGCAGGTCAGCTCTGGGATCAGACCAGGTCACTCAGGGCTTTCTCCAATGGTTTCTTGAAAATTTCCAAGGATGGAGCCTGCAAAACCTCACTGGGCAGCCTGCTCCATTGCTTGGCTATCCTCATGGAGAGATATTTTTCCTTATATCTGTTATAAACCTCCCCTGTTTAATTTTATTCCCCTTGTCGTCTTCTCGTTCTTCCACACATGGCTGCAAAAAACCTGGCTCTGTCCTCCTGATGACTTCTCTGATGACTCGTCAGCTGTCTCTTCTCCAGGCTGAACAAGCCCTCGTCCCTCAGTGCCTTCTCAGAGGAGAAGTGTTCCAGTCCCTGACCATCTTCTTGGCCCTACCCTGACCTCACATCACAGGGGGGTGGGGTGGTGGTGGTGTGCAAAACTGGTCACAGTATCTAGATACAGTCTAATAACTGTCAAGTGAAGAGTGATAACCTCTTCCCTCAATTTAGCGGCTATGCTTCTGTTGATACAACCCAGTCTGCTGCTAGTCTTTATCATTGCCAGCATGCCCTGCTGGCCCCTGTTTAGCTTCCGAGTACGCCCAGATCCTTTTCCACAGAGCTGCTCCTCAGCCAGTCTCCAGTCAGTAGCACTGCAGAGGGTTATCCCATCTCTGCTATAGGACTTTGTATTTGCTCTTGTTGAAGTTCCTAGGGGCTCATTCCTGGAGCGTGGGTAGCACTCTTGAAATGGTCACTCTGTCCTTGAGCATTTTGATAGCACCCTAGAAGTTGCTATGATCCACAAACTTGATAAGGGCACATTCTGCCTCTTCCTCCAGGTCATTGGTAAAGCTGTTAATAGGACAGGTCCCAGGACAGATCTCTGAGAATCTTCACTCACAAAGTTTCAAGGTAGAGTGTGATCCCTTAAGCGCTGCCTTTAAGGCAACCAGTCCAGTCGGTTTCTCACTCCTCCTGTAGTCTACTCATCTAGCCTGTAACATTCCAACCTGGCTAAAAGATGTCATGAGAGGCAGAATATCAAGACAGACAACATCTGCTGCTAAGATGTCGTCCACAGACCTCATCATTGTTAGGCTGGTGGATCATAATTTGACCTTGGTAAATCTTAATCACCTTCATCTCCATGCATATTTGCCTTGAATAATTTTGCCTAACAGCATTGCTGAGTGGAGAAAAAAAATAGAGCGAAAATGACTTTAAGTAGATTGCAATATTTTGTTTCCCTAAAATCGCTCAACAATAATAAACAAAAATATTTTAACTCTAAAATAAAGACTTGCTATCCAGAAAAGGTTAAAAAAGAACAGGTTTTAAATTACAACATGAAATGGTCTGCTTTCAGTGAACAAGACATTCTGACAGAATTACATGCCATGGGAAAATTGTTGACACATTCCAGTGGGTCTTTGCTGTTGACAGAATTAATTTGTACTACTGTCATTAAAGTCACATGCTTTAATATATAAAGTAAAGCCAATGTTGGGTTTTTTTCAACTTCTTACAAGAAAATTTGAAATATTTCTACATCTTAAATGTAAGAACTGGTCCCCAGCAGACTGGCGTATAACAAACTATACATGTATGCTAGCATTTAAACCAGTTGTAAGCAAAGCTGTTCGGGTGTCAAAGAGCAGGGAGTGCTGATGTCTGAATACGTTGCTTGAAAAGTATATGGCAATATTTCTTGTCATAATCATAGAATCATAGAATAGTTTGGGTTGGAAGGGACCTTTAAAGGCCATCTAGTCCAACCCCCTGCCATGAGCAGGGACATCCTCAACTAGATCAGGTTGCCCAGAGCCCCGTCCAGCCTGACCTTGAATGTTTCCAGGGATGGGGCTTCTACCACCTCTCTGGGCAACCTGTGCCAGTGCTTCACCACCCGCATTGTGAAAAACTTCTTCCTTATATCTAGTCTTAATCTCTCTTCTTTTAGTTTAAAACCATTACCCCTTGTCCTATCACAACAGGCCCTGCTAAAAAGTTTTTCCCCATCTTTCCTGTACGCCCCCTTTAAGTACAGAAAGATACTAAATACCATTAGTTATCTACTTTAACATTTTCATTAGCAATGTTCGCATATTATTACTAATAATCCACAGAAATGGATTCTTCTGTGAAGCAGAGAACTATTTTTAATTCTTTATTACACAGAAAATATCATACTTAAAAAGTATCTCGAGAAATGTATCAGGAACTGTTTAAACAGGTAAGCTTTCAACACAAGGAGGTGCTGTTGAGACTCAAATCTTTGGGACAGATCCAGGCCTGCATCGATATACAGACTGACGTATTTGCACAAAATTTCTGAGGTGAGCACTATTCCCCACATTCAAGAATAAAATCCTGGCTCTGTGCAAGGTAACTTGTGCTATGCTATAAAGTTCATAACCTTGGAGAGTAGGTAAGGGTCAGTACTACATTGTGCACAAACGTCTGTGTTTCTGTAACACACATATTATCGGAATTCTCTTACAAGTTTCCAATATTCATGACTGGCACTCAAAAAGTCTGTGGGTAACATTGCATGGACTGGTGTTTAAAGCCTAACAAACACTGGGAAGGCAAGAAGCCTAAGAATTAAACAGATTAAGAATTGATTCAGTTTTATTTTTGGTAGGAAATCTATCGCAGATTTGCATTCACTGATTTATTTTCAGAGTATTCGAAAAATCAGTTCATTATGGTGTAAACAAAACGTTTCCAGGCCACCTAGATTTTTTAAATATAAATATGTTGAATCAAAACATCTGTGCTTCAAATCAGGCAGCTCCTTTTAAACAGGTTGGTGCCAGTGGTGTAACATAATCATTATATAAAGCAATAGATACAGAGCAGATTTTCAGATCTCCATGCCTGACAAATCCGTTCCCATATTTAGAAATACTCTGAGAAAAACACGTGATTTTCAGAGTTGTTGAGCAAGTATAACTCCCATTATCTTCAGCGTACTAATATACAAAGATGTTTGGCCCAACAGATACACAACAGCAGAAATAATTAATTAAAACTTAATGAAAGAATGAAAGGCTGACTGTGATAAACCATGGGACCTCATTATGAATATACAGTGCAAGGGGTAAATAAAGTCTCATTCTTATAGAGGAAATATAAAAGAAAGAAAAATGAAAAGTTTTCTGTAGGAAATGTTGACGTTGTACCTTCCTCGGTGTCGTATTCCTCTCCAAAAATGGTACGCCTCAGTCAGAGTACGTTTCCAGTGCTGGTTACCAGTCTCCCACCATGAAAAATGAAGGCAGTTACAGCACAGGAGCTCCTGGCCATGGCTCTCCCTAGGAGATGCACTTAAGATAGGAGCATGGCTTTTGAAGAAAATGGCTTCTAGAAACAAGGATTCGTTACCTTTTCAGTATTCAGTTTGTCCATGTTTGTTTTTTAAATGAAATGGGTTTTTTTTTTCAACACGTATTTTAAAAATAGTGTTTAGATAATTTAGTCACTTTTTTTAACTGGAAAAATGTAGTTGACATTGCAAATTTGCCATCTGCCTTAGTCTTTTGATCATACTGCTATGAAAAGGGCTTGAACAAGAGAATCTTTTGGTTCCCTTCATCTGTCAACTTCAGAAATTCAGCCTGCTTACACCTTTCCACCCAAGCAGACGGTCACTATCTTTATTTTAAAATGCCAAGAAATAAGGTAGTGGAGTCTCTCTTCCGCTTGTACGTTGGCGTTCTGTCCTTACCTTGCTCTGTCTGGCAGAACATATGCGCATACACGAGAATGTACAGTTCAGAAAACCGTAATTGAACACACCAGGATTCACAGCGGGATCCCACTCGCAGAGAATGAGCTCGTCGCTGCTCAGTAAACTCCCCGCAGGAGTTTCCAGCTGAAGAAGGCCGTCTGTTTTACACACCAGAAATTACATGAAAGGGCGGAAACACTGCTCCAGATCAGCATCGTTAGCATTTATATAGTCAAATTATTTCAGACAGTCAAATTACTGGAAAACAAATCTATCTTCAAAACACCTCCCTGAGGTCAAGACATATTATTGCCATTCAGTGAGGGACAGATGTGTTATGTGTCATAGCTGACGTCATCCACTGAGTCATGGGCAAATCCAGAATATTCTCTAAGAGAGGTGAGAATGACTGAAAAGAGACAGACAGTGTTTGCCCCTGCGCTCGCTCCAGTAGGTCTTGCTGCCTCTCCACATGTGAGGGCAAACTTGTTTTTCTGCCTCCTCTCTCTCTGCTCTCATGCAGCTCAGTTGTTAATTACAGGTTTGACCTCCTGGGACCATCTTATCTAGAACGGTCTTGTTTTTAGCAAAACTTGACCTTTCAAAACAAGAGTATATGGGGGGACTTTTGGATGACACATTAACAAATTTTATGGCTGAATCATTCATGGCCTTTTTTCATTGTTTCTGAACCCGTGCCTAAAATGGCAATAATCTGTTTGACACTGCTAGAAAATACCTTTTTTCTAGTTCTTGCACTTTTGTATTCTTTACTGAAGTATTTTTTATAATCTTCCACCTTCTTGTAGAAAATTTTGACAACTGCAGTGATTTGGAGGACTAATACTAAAACAGTTTGCCGATTTTTGCAGAATATCAAGAGACCACAATTCATTTTAAATGGGAATTTCAACATTAAATTTAAATGTGGTTCTTCCAGTTTCATTTGAAAGTTGCATTCTCTGGAGAGAAAAACTCCCATATCTTTTGCTGAGATTGAATTGTCACCATTAAACTTTCTAGTTTCAGTACTTCCAACTTTTACCCTTTTATCATGCATCTTAGAATGTTTCTTCTCTTGTTTCTTAAGCCTTGGCATCTGAAATCACATGAGTGTTTGGGGATCTTATTTTTCTTTTCAAAAGCCTCATTTTCACCTGCTGCTGCTGTTCAAGAAAGTTTGAAATAGGGATCCAAAACACTTAAATAAAAAGGAACGTAAAAAAAGAACTTGAATCGATATTTTTTAAATGTCATTTTTAAAAAAAATTCATGACAGAGTAGAAAAGTGGTGTCATGGGGCTGGCCAGGTGAAACCCTTCTGCTTTCATCTGATCGTATTTACACGGGATTTTCAGAATTACAAGAGAATATTTCCAGTGTTGACCCTGCAGAACTCCTGGAAAGGACAGTAGGCCTTCTCACAGTTAGTGCAAGTAGGAATTGTTATGTCATGTTATGTCAGGATGCAAGACTCCAGCCCCTCTTTCCCCCCGCCTCAGCCCTTCCCAGAGCAAGGCAAGCCTTGCAGCCTTGCCCCGGACGCCTTCGAGTCACGGCTCCCACGCCCTGCAGTCGCGCCGGAGACATCTGGAAAGGGACGGACACAGGATCAGGATCTAAAGGAGTTTTAAAATATTAGCTCAGGTTTGCCATTATGAAGTTGCTAATCCCATTAGGTTCCACAAGGGAAACTTACATCTGGAAATCAAACTATGTTACAAAGACCCAAATCTCATCATTACGCACGTGCGTGTTACCCCGCTCGGTAGATTCACTCTCACAGTAGTGCAGCTAAACACTGCAACAATATAAATAATAGCAGTTTAACAATAACAAGAGTGCACTGACATAAACCCAATTGTCTGTCATGGGAAAGAATGAGCAATACCTGTGATATGGCTCAATACCGACAAAAATGAAAATGTCATAGGATCAGATTCTTGTTTTGCCTGACTTCATACTTCCAGAAATGACGGAGTAATGGAGCAGCTGCTCCACTATTAAAGTTGGAACATCATCTTTTTAAAAAATTTAAATCAATATGATACTTTTTAATATGTAAATACAGGCAAAATTATGTAAATATAGGCAAAAATATATAAATATGCTATAACTATGAACAATTATTTTAAGAACATTAAAAATCTCATTCCTGTGAGATGCGTATTGCATGAATTCACTTGAATAAGGTTATGATCAATGCTAAGGTACTTGTAGGCAGAAGACAGAGATAGCCCAGTTTGGAAAAGAAATTTCTTTTTAACTTAATGTAGCCCTTCAATCACGATATTTCTCACACAGGCTAGAGAAGATGGTCACAAGCATGAATGATGAATGGAGGTTTAAAATTATCTTTTTTTCTACAACGAGTTAAATAACAATGTCTATTTCTTCACTGAAGATGGAATTTTGAGCAGAAAGCATGTTTCAAGATCTAATGAGATTTTGAGGAATAGAAGCATCCAAAGCCAATTACTTTGCTTTTAATGACTGTTTGTTAAAAGCAGCTAAAAAGGCTAGGCACGGTTGGGGCCAGTAAAAGGAGGAAATTAGGAACATACGTCTCCGTAGTCAGCTTCCTAAAACAGCTCACTTTGTTATTTCAGATCAAAAAGTTTAGAAGCAAAACAGGGTGTTTCAGCTCCCGAAAGCACACTTTTGATTACACGACAGAAGCCTTTCAATTAGCTGTTAGAGTGACACATCATGAGGATTTGGCAGCTCTAGATCAATAAGCAGACACTAGGATTTCTTTTTTTGTTGTTCCTTCAGACTATCAGGAAAGGGAAAAAATAGCATCCAAGGGGAGAAAAAGTACAGCGACATAAAGCATCTGCACAGTATAAACAGAACAATGATGACCAACATTTTTCAATACCTTTCACTAGATCCTCTTCCTTGACCTTTCTCCACCTTATTACATGGCTTTGAAACAAACAAAAACACTTCTGTGGTAAGTCAAAGTCAGAAGCAGGGCACTTTTCAGCTGTTTTCCCGGATCTTCTATCTGTGGTGATCTTCTAATTGTAAATTCTTCTCTATATGTACATTCCAGCTTTTTTCTCTTTTCTTTTTCTTCTTTAAACCAGAATGAAACTTGACAGAAATGAAAGCTTAGCAGTCATCTAGGACGTACGGATCTTAGAGACTGCACCATTATCTCTCCTCAGCTGTTCCTTTTCTGTTAGCACAGACACTTCCAAACAAGCTTGGAGGCTTTCCTGTGTGGCCAACAGCCTTAAAAGCAAAATTAATTCAACACTATGAAATTAAACAACAATGCATCCAAAAAAGAAAATGTAACTTTACCGCATTTTTTTCATCACTTCAGCTTCTTCTGGACTGTAAATAAATGAATCAAATTCTGCAAAAGGTTTCTGCGTTCTCCTTGTAGTCCATCCAAGGCTAACAATTCATAATATGGACAGCTGGGAAATCAAGTTCAGAAATTTATGTGAAGTGCCTGTGCTAGAGCCACTAGAAAGCTATAGAGGCAGGGGTTAAAAAAGTAACGTAGCACACAAAATTTAAGCTCTTGTGTATCAGGAGACCCTCTTTTCCCTTTATCACGTAAACCGTACCAAATAACAGGGGAACGAATTGGTGCGGTGGACTGTAAGGCGGAATTATGGCAGCGAAATGTGAGCACAGGAACCAGCGAAAGCTGATGTTACACAGAAGCGAAGACGGGAGGAGGGAAGGGACACTCGTGCCAACGGAGGACACACACCTTGGGGGCCTGGATGGAGACGGCCAGGGAGGAGGCCTTGCCCAGGGAGGAGGTGAGTACAAGGACAGGCTGTGGGACTGCCCAAAATCCGCACACCAAAGGCCACGAGAGAAGCTACTGCATGAGGGCAGGAATTGCCGTCAGGCAAAGAGCAGTAGGAAGTTTCCTCTCCTGAAAATCCTCTGTAAGGAACGTAGCTTTTAGGTGACCGGGCAAAAGTACAGACTTCCTAATTTGGAGCCAGGACATCCAAGAGAATGGGAAGAAGAGCCAAGGCAGGCCTTGATCTTGAATGGTGGACCAGCCTCTGGCAAAAAGCTGTTCAGCCTTTGGGTATGAAAATAAGATTCCAGTAACTGAAGAAGCAAACGTATACTAGATTTTAATATTTTTTTGCCTATGACTCAAAGCTGTGTCCAGTTGTGTGTCATCTGCATGAAGTCCCGACCTCACCCTTTCATGACTACCCGGTATGCTTCCCTGATGGGGGAAGACAGGCACGGAACCCCGGGCCCTCCTTTCGTAAGCGTGTGCTGAGAAGGCGTAAGAGAACCGATGCATTATGCGCCTGTGCGGCGCAGGCAGGACTCGAATCAGCCTTTGAACTGCCACATCAGCAAACAGAGCAGCTCCTGGACCGGAGCCTGCACCAGCTCTGTGGAGCCACCGCCCGCAGTACGCAGCGCGCCCCATAAAATCTGCAACATCCATCAGCAGGCAAATGGGAATCTTCCTGCTCATACTGGCTCATCTGCGCTCTGCATCCTCCAAGTAACATTATTAATATTGCTCCCAGGGAGAGGAGAGAAAGATAAATACGATAGCTCATTTCTGTCTTAGGCCAGGAATTTCAAATGGGCAATAGGGATGATTTCCTTTTTAATGCACATTTTCAAGTTTGAAGGGAGGCATGGGAGGATATGTATTAGGGCCACAGTAGATTTCATTCTTGAGCTTGTTTAGTGAGAATAGTGCTATTCAGCTGCCACTGACAGGTTCTACTTACAAAAAAAAAAAATCTCATTATTGTGTGCCAACATAGTGCTTTGCCATATCCTAGATTTCACAGCCTAAAATTACAAGCAAATTTGCCAAAAAAAAAAAGTGAGTGTGAGACAAAAGGCAGAGTGAACCAGAAGACAGAATGCTGTCAGAAAAATCACATAAAAGCAATGAATTATACCATGGGACTTAAGCATCATAGAGCCCCATGAAATGAAAAAGTTCCATTGATTTCCTCTCAGCTCCATGAGTAGGCTCCTTTATCAAATGCCTTTGAAAGTAAGACCTCCCGCCGGTTTTCTTATATTAAACTGGGGAAAAAACACGTTCCATTGTCAGGGTTGTTGCAAGGATGTAATCAGAGATTTGGCATCCCAGCTCACAGAAACCAAGCAACATGGAAAAAATTCCCCATACTTACAGTTGCCATTTTACTTTTCTAAAAGAAGGTTGAATATAATTACTTTAAAACTCAGTGACATCAGGGGTCGATAACATTAAAACAAATGACCTTTCTTCCAACTACACATTTTCCTCATCATTGTGATAAAGTGATAATTGCCTAGAGATTGCTTATTGTAAAGGCAAGCTCCTGTCACTTACGAATTCCCTCTTTAGGTCACTCTCCTGACAAGCAGAATCATTTACAACATGAACCATGAACCTGAGACACATTTCTATTCAGTTGTACTGAAAATTAATATGAAAGTAGCAGAAGGAATAATGCTGCAGGAGGAAACTTCTGTAGGCACCAGGTATTTTGGGAAGCTACCGCATTATCTAAATGAATGGCTGCCATCATCCAGCTCAGCTCAAGAGCCAAAACACTGTGTAATCAGTATGAGAAAGAAAATGATCCGATTGATTAGCTGATTAAGATCCACCAGTCCAGAGGGGACAAACATTTACCAAAGGTTTTCTGCTCCTGAAAATTATGGCTTCTGTGTTTTCAGTATTAACTCGTCTTTGGGAATAAGTATAGAGTTAGCACATCACGCTTGGATTTCCATGAACTCCATACGTGGGCTGACATGGACTTACTGTGTAGGCAGAATAGATGAGATGGAACAAAAAATATGAACAGTATTTTCCATATGCAAAATGCAAACAGAGTATGTTTATTTATGATTATGCTCTTTTTGCACAAGGGGAAAGCAAAAGAAAGAAAAAAGAAAGAGAGAGCACATGCACAAAACACGCTAAAGCGTTTCCTTTAAGAGGGTATATCTGATGTGAACAAAAAATCGCAGCTGCATCCAGCAGCCATCTCAAAAACCTGCAGGTGCAGTAGTAAAATAATTTGAAATATATATATATATATATATGCACACATTGCTGCATAGAATAGATTCTTTGACCTAGAAGGAAAACTGTTCAACATGAACAGAGCTTGGCAACTACAAGCTGACATGAGATGGATGTTACTTATTTGGCTGTTCCTTATTCGCCAGCTGAATCAGAAGGATTCACTTGCCGTTGCACAGTCCCCCGTAGGCAGAGGTAGAGACGATGTGAAGCGAGGCAACTGGGTGTGTGGCTTGGCTCCCAGAGGCAGGCCGGCCCAAACTGCAGGCAGCCTCAGGGCTGCTCTCCCCACACCTCGCTGTTGCAGTCCCGGGGGGCTCTACGGCGAGTGGGGGCTGCGAGAGGGCAGTGAGCACCCGGTCTGAAGGGACAAGTCAGAGTGACGTAGATTTAGGCCAGCGGGCAGCTCCTTCTCCCTGAGCAGAGTGTTCAGGAGGCTACTCCTGCCCGCTGCGCAGAAGTTTTCAGCCTCCATCGTGGGCTGGCTGAAGGGCAGCCACGGGAGCGACCTCGCTAGATCAGATGAAAACTCCTGCCCCTGGTGCTTTGCAGACTAAACGTGTCTATGTTACAAGCAATGTTGTGGAAGATACTTTCACCTACGTGAGAAGAACCTCTAATCCCCTTCCCCATTCCCTTCCTTCCTAGTTAACATAACCATTGCCATTAACACTATCAGATACCTGTAACTGCAGTTCTCTGCAGAAAATACAAATACTGTTCTTCCATCCATCTGCTCTACTAAGAGCACAGAAACTCAGGTTTCAAGTGACTTTATTTGAACAAATCTTAGCAAGTAGCACAGCTTTAAACCATGTTTTGTTGACATCTGCCTTTAGAGGTTGTCAGCACCTCACTTTGGTTAATTAAATCTACCTAAAGTAGTTTGATGGCAATCCAGACTGATGAGTATTTAGGGAAAAGAAAAAAAAAAAAAAAAAAAAAAGAAAATAGGAGAGACATGAAGAGATAGTACAAATTTTTTAAAAAAAAAGAGTAAAGATAAAATATGTTATAACAGCAATGTTTGGAAAAAAAAGCACTGAAAAGGAAGGGAAAGGGAACAATGAGAGCAGCTTAGAGAGCCACAAAATGTATAAGGAAAATTCCCTCAAAACATATAATAGGTTATGATTATTATTACTATTTCTTCTTCTTTTAAATACAGCTATCTAAGCTGAATATGGGTCTTCACTGTATTCCTGCTTTTTCCTGACTCCAGTTCTGAGCTGCTCTAACAGTAATTAGAATGACAGCCTTAACTGCAATGACATATGCATACCCTTCTTCATCTTCACTTTTCAGAAACCATTTATATTAGAGAACTGGAAGCCAGCATCATAAGGCTAGTTAAGCCAGTGGTATATTAGCCAGAGATTTGCCCGCGCAAAAGGAAGCCCATGTCCCCTTTAGAGCAACCAGTAGTTAACAGACAGGTGTGCTATGCATTTTTTTCATTATTTTTATGAAACTGATAAAATGTTTCCATCACATAGTTCTGATATTTCAGTATTCTCCCAGTACTGAATAAAAGCCAGAGTATTAAAAATAAATAAACCTGTGAAACAGGAAATTTTTTTTAAAAATCTATATGAAGATATAACTGCGCTTTATTTTTAGTTAATTTAACATTGAATAGCAACTGCCTGTGCTATCGTCTTCTCTGGAGAGAGTTGTCACTCAAGTTTTTTTGTGTCCTTCATTACTTCTATTGCCCAAACTTCCCAAAACTGCATTTCTCATTATGCATCAGGATTAAAGAATTCCCACAATGCACCGATTTGATTCAACACGCCGAAAGAGTCTGCTATATTATAGGAAACACAGTTAAGGTTAGTAGCTCACCTGATTTTGAAAAGATGAGAAGGTGATACTCAAAGTACGATCGGCATGTTGTGCTACCACATGTGAAGTAAATATGGATTAATGTAGAAGCAAAATAATTTGATTTTGTTTTTTACTTTTGCGTAGTACTTAGCTGCCGGCTGGGGTTAAACCACAACAAATAGACATATTTTGTTTCACTCTTTCCAAAGGAAACTTAAAATTCAAGCAAAACCTACACATTACTTCTGGGTTTGCAAAAATAAGAGGTGAAGCACGAGGGAGGTGCTCCTTGTAAATACTCCAAATATCACCTTGTCCTTATTCAAATGTTTCCTTAAATTTTCCACCAAAATAAGTACTAAAGCAATCAAGATTGGATTAAGCTACCAAGATGTTGAGGGTACTAATATTACCTTATTCTTTCCTCCTGTTCCTTCCAGCAGTTTCTTCTAGTTTTCAGTTTCTTCTCTATACAGTCTTACTCACACACTGTTCCGTATCTCAGGCCAGGAATGGTCGCTCTGTTGTAAGTTCACATGAGCATGCACAGCACATAAGGCCGCCTCAGACAAATGAAGACAACTAGTGAACTTTGGTTCAACTTAGCAAATCCATGCTGCAGTACTTTAAGGTTCTGGACATCCCTGAGGTTTCAGCAAAAAGGGCAGCTATAACATATGTACCTCAAGGTTTCAGCTTACAAGCGTTTCTCTAGTACAATCAATAAATAACTAATTTATCCCCCCCCCCCCCCCCCCAAAAATAAACCCCACACAATTATTCACCATTTTTTAAGTGTTCAGTAGAAAAGAATCATGTCCAGTGCATAAGATATTTTCTGACTCCTCTACAACTACTTAACCAAATCTGGTCATTTCAGGCTGTCTATCAATCTACTGGATGGTGTTTGCTGAGATGGTGGTACGAATTCCAGGGGTTCCCAATGGCTGCTATGCCTCTTCTCTTAACATTTCCACACAAACGGCGAGATACTGCACTGTACCTGGAAGCCATATGGGGCAGTACACAAAGCCCCATTTCCAAACACATGGACTAAAAGAACATGTGTGAAAAAAAAAGAGTCGGAAGTATCAGCCAGGGAGATCGCGTCTTAGGTGATGAAGGTGGTACGACTACGGCATAAGTGGCAATAGCATCCAGTTGGAGGGAGGCAATAACAGCCCTGAAATGTGTTTGAGTGTGTAACTCAGTCCAGTTGCACGCTTACCTATAGCAATAGGCCAGGAAGGGAGTTCCTTGAACTGCGAAATCTTGTGTTTCTTAAATGATGAGAAAAAATACTGAGGTCTGAAAGAAAGACAGAGACTGAAATATTACGTTTCTGGTATGTAACAAGTTATTTCTCCTCTGTGGTTAGCTAAAGCAGGGTTCTACTTCCTCTTTCCATCATAAAAGAATACATGGACATTTTGAGTTACCCACAAGGCTCAGACTTCTCAAAAAAAAAGTCTCTCTTTTTTCCCCAGAGCCATAGATCAGCTGTTTCCAAAACAAAGACAACAGCCTGACAGAAATTCTCCTGATACTGGATATTGGGGGCACTGTCCAAACTCAAGACACCAGAGCAACCTCTCACTCTTAAAATTCTAGGTTTGCACCAGAGCTCAAATATTGAGCCTAACTGATAAGGGAAAGGAAATTACTTTAAAAGTCATTTGATAATTTTTTTTGAAAGTAAATTAAGCATAATAAACAATAATAACTAGAAACTAGCACATTCCTTTCCTTGAGAAAAGGCACAGGAGGTGGAGAGAGGACAAACTTCACACAGGAACATCACCAGTGGCTCTGGAAAATATCATGCTACAGGTGGTATAAATGTAAATGAACACATGGTACTCTGGAACAGGAACTTAATGTTTGGGGTTTTCTTCTTTTCTTTCTTTCTTCTTTTTTTTTTTTTTTTTTTAAATCTGTATGGATTTATTTTGAATACTGAGACTGCTGTCTGTAAAGCTGCAAAGTTATGGGTCACTGCAGGGACACTCCACGGCTAATAGTTTCACCCAGGTGGCTCAATATCTCTGAGGTTTTCAGCAGGCTTAGAAGAGTCCCTGCTGATTCCCACAACACTTCTCTTTCTGTCACCTCTCATGCTTAACTGCGTGTTCCCTATTCTCCTCATCAGTCCCTCAGTCCCTGACGGAGCTACGTGCTTCTAACTCCACACACACAGCCTCTGCACCCCTGCCTGTGCCCATTCTGAAGTCTCTGTAAACTGTTATTCCCTGCTCAGAAAGAAAGCAACGCTCTCCTACTCTTTCTCCACGTGGTCCACTCTTCTTCAGGTGTGTTCTTAACTTACACTCCAAAACTTACACTCCAAATAAAAGAGGAGCCATCACCATGATGAAAATCAGCAAGTTTGATCACTCTTTACTACTGTCTTTCTGAATCTTGATTTTTATGGGGAACGGTATCTCTTCCTATGGTCTCAATTTATATTTCAATTTCCTATGGAGATACTCAAGCTATCTAAAAACACGCTGCTTCAGGTATCAAGAGCACTGGAGCCCTCTTACCCTGCTAGGAAGGTTAATGAATTCTGAAAAAAAGTGTATATGCAGCTATGTTGCTTCTAAGCTAACTTTTCCTTAAGTTTTACCTTTCATATTTTCATTTCTGACTTGCAAGAAAAGGCAATTATCTACTGCACACTACAGATCTGTGACTATTTCCCAGATACCTCTAAATGGGGCCCATCAATTAGTTGAACTTTGATTTCCATTGTTGGAAGTGTAAACTGTTCTCATCAGGTAACTTCTGAATGCATAATCAAGGTAACATGCACTCATGGCATGATATTTTACTTGTAGCAACCTATAAATGCCTTCAATCCCTTTTAAATCTGTTTAGCATAACCAAAATATAAAAGGCCATGCATGGATTTTAAGCAACTTTAAATGGTTTAATTTTATAATACTTGTTTAATTTTCATAATTACCACACATCTGTCCACTCCATTTTATGGATCAAGTCCATAAAGTTGGCATTCATTAGTATGCTGAGGTTGCTTACATGCCTCATGAGCAAAAGCCTTTTGATAAGCGAGATGAAAATAATTATTTACTTCATCAGCTCCCTCACATGTCTCTAGATTCCTCGCTGAAACTGTAGATCCTCAGTGTGATTTTTTTCCCTACAATTCCCTCAGCACACACTGATGTCAAGTTTACTAGCCATTCTTGGAATTGGTGATTCATGATGGTTTGATTCAAAATAAAGAATAAATAGAACAAATGTGCAAGCATACACATACAAGGTGGTAAAACAACAAAGCATTTTGAAAAGAATTTAAAAAAATGAAAACGCTGAAGTTCCTGTTCTGCTGTAGGGTATCCTTAACGCATGATGATTTAATCTTCTAATGAATTTAACAACTGCTCTTTCATATGCTCATAAAAGTAAGGTTCACATTTCTCTCACAATTCTTTCTTCATAAGACTAAATAAGCCAACTGAACAGCTCCATCTTCCAAATTGTTAGCAGAGCAGTTACCACTTTGAAAAAAAATAAATAAAGGATGTCCTTGGGGTACAAAGTTTCTTTTTTCTACTTGTATCAGTTTTGAGCAGACACCATTCCATATGCATTTGTTCACTTATTCAAGGATGATGCACGTTATACACGGATTGCAGCAAAAATCAGAATTAATTAGTGGGGGAATGGAAGCTGTCAGTATGATTGCACTTTTTAAATGCTTCAGTCGAGTTTATTTAAAGTTTGTTCCTATGCTAAGGACAAATCAAAAACAAATCCACATCCACACCAATGATGCAGCAAATGGAGAAACTTCAAGACCTACAGGAAAGCTCCAGTGGTTTGACATCACAGCATGCACCATTTCATCATCTAAACAATGAGGATTACTATCAGCCATTAACGACTTTGCATACGAAGGAACACACGCCAGAGAACTTCTGCTCAGGTATTTTCAAGTGTGTTGTAGGTGTTTTCAAATGTGCCGTGCACCTCCCAGCCGGACTGAAGTCAACAGAAACTGCAGCTGTTGGCTCACTTGAGAGGTGCGGCTCTACCACTGTTTAACACTACATAAAAAGTCTACTGTAAGACACCTTTGCACTATCAGAGCACTGGAAAACAGCATGAGTGTAGGTTTGTTGCCTGTAGTACCCAAAGACAAGTGTTTCAGTGATAAAGACAGTTAACTCAGGACAAGAAGAAAGAGAGGACAGATTTCAAAAGCCACACGTGAAAAAAAAAAGCTCATTTTCAAAGCTTCAGAGAAGCAAAAGCTGGGGGGGGGGGAGGGGGAAGAAAGGATTTACTTAAGATCGGGTTTGCTCCCAAAGTGCTGGAAAAATGAAGGACTTCCATTTCATTAGATTATCTAGGACGAGTTTCTATCAGACTAGTTATTGGTTTTCACCAGCCACAGTCTCTTACAGAGGAGTAAGCTCCTTAGCTCCCCACTGCGTCTGCCAGTGTCCTGCGTACTCCGGTGCTCCGTGTGGTGGCTTCAGCCGGTTCTCATCCAGCACTTACATCGGCGTTTCCACCCTTCTCTCCTGGGCTGAGCTTACGTACCTCTGTCTGTCTCACACCTGTTCTGATTCAAGGAGATTCTGTGCAATCCAAACCTGACAAAAGACATCAAGAGATGGTGAAGCCACAACTTGTTTTGACAGTTTCTTTTGGAAGTTAATCACTTCTGAGTTTTGGGGGGTTTTTTTACTTCCTTAATTTTTAGGTTTCCCTTCATTTGGCTTCAGCTTCGCTCATTCAGTTCTTGTTCTGCCTTTGCCCATGGGACTGTAGAGGCTTTCTTCTGCCACTACTTTTCCTCTTTACCGCACTGTCTCTAAGTGTAGAAAGATCACTTTAATATTCTTTTGACAAAATACCTCAGGAAAGCTAGGCTAGGCTTTTCAAGGGATATTTATTTAAGCTACCAACCCTCTACGCTTGCTGTAAGCCACTGAAAAATAGGTCTTATTGGTCTACCAGTCATAATGCTGTTTCATTTCTGCTTCAAAGCAAATTCTGCATGCATTTGGCTCTCTAAACGATGAGAATTATTATTATTTCTTCCTACTTCTAGAGACCACCAGAAAAAGAAGCAAATGCTTTACAGGCAAAACTCACAAATAGCAAAGCTGTTTGGTTATTGTTGCTTTTTTTCTTGTTTTCCCTTTTAGCCATTTCCAACCAAAGCTTCCCATTCTCCTAACTGTTTCCAGCGGGGATCATCGTGCTTTGAAGCCAAATGTTCAAAAGAAGTTCTTTTCACAGGAACACTCCAGGCTGCTGAGGGGCTGCGGAAACGCCAGACACAGGCTGAACAAAGCCAGGGCAGCAAGGGGCAAAGCCAACGCCAACCACCCCCTAGTCTGAAGGGGTCTGGGGCCTGCTCTAGTTACCCTTTTGCATTGCACCAGTGAAAAACAGAGAACTTGAGTCCAAAGGTAGCCACCTGAGTTGGGGCTGTTAGAAAGAAAATTACAAACGCTGAAAAATCCTTGACTGCTACAACTCCCAGCCGTTCAATTCATGACGTGAGCTGCTTGCTGAGGCGCACCACCACACCTCATTGCGCAGGCGGTATTCATCCACTGACTCCTCCATCCATCCATTCCTCCTGCCGGTTGAATCTCGCCCCTTCCCTACCCATCTCCCAGCCTGTTCTGTCCCTCACAGGCACTCACTTTTTGGTCCTCTGCATCCCTGCTGCACCTCTCACTCTCTGTTCACTTTGGGCTGGGCGCCGCACCTTTTCCACGCAGCCGCCGTAACGGACGCACAGAGATGCACACGCACACGCTGATGGATGCTTCTTAGCAGCAGATGGTACACTCCTCCAAGGATTATTCAATCTTGAATGCTTTTTTTTTCCTCCTACACAACTCATTTCATCCAGGATGACAGCATCTTTTCATGCCCACTCTCCATTAGCCCAGCGTTTTCTTCCTCCTGTGTCACTTCCAGCAGTGATTCACAAGCCCACAAATTATTCTGCCATTACTTATATTTGTTTATGAAACTGCCAACAGATGGGTAATGGTCTTCCAAAATAATAGTTACCTCCAGGCACACATATTGACAAAGTACCATGAAATGCTTTTGTTTATACCCTGTGCTCTTCTTTATGATACATGAAAAGTGCCTTAAATGGTTTCCGAAAGTCTTTTTGACTTAACTGCTATTCCTCAGTGGAATCAGTTTTCCCTAATGTCATAGACCTTACCCTCCATGGTCTCCCAGTCAAACCCAGGAAGCCAAGATTCAGTATTTCTGCTACTCTATTTTCCTCTTAGAAACAGTCAGAAAACATCATTTCTCTCGGGACTTAAAAAAGGTTACAAAAAAGGTTGCATTACTCTAACTGTAAGAAGATATATTGGCATAGCCAAAGATAGTCATAAGAGACTGAAAAAAAAGAGGACAGATTTGTAAATTAATGGGCTAAAATTTAATACATTCGGAAATGAGCTCCAAAAGACCAACAATACATTGAAGAGCTAGATGTTTCCACTCATCATATACTTTTTCAGATTTTTTTTTGCCTTTTTTTTTTCTAAAGGTCTAGTGATCTCCTTTTTTGCTATATGCTTCTGTTACATGTTAGCACTTTGTCTCTATGTGAACCCAAAAGGAAGAGAAAGGTGAGTTCATTCTGAAATGACCAAAAATATTCTAGTTTTGCTTTATGCCTTGCCCTTAAGTTAGAATAAAATGCAAATAAACTTCTTATATTTTTGGTTTTTATTTTCTAGACTTGCCTGTTTTGAGAAACCATATCTCACTCTAAGGCTTTTTCAGACTTGTGCAAGACTGATTTAGGGATGAATAGAAACATCCTTGGGCAAAATATAAGGATTAAACAAGAAATATTAACTCAACTTTAATCATGGTCATTTGAATGTTACTATAGTCATTCAGCATTTTTGTAGAACTCATCATTAAAATAGCCCTGAAGTCCATGTCTTAGCTCACAAGAAACTCAGAAAGGTAGTGTAACTCTCAAAGACAGATTTTGGATGTCATTTTTAGAGGGGCTACTAATACGCTTCAGCTCATTTCTGATGTAATGAACCTGACTTAGAGGAAGAAAGCCTTATCACCATTGCATCTAATGCCAGTGTTGCAAGTTCTTTTGACTTTTTTTTTTTATATCAGTTATTTTATTTTGACATTGAATGACTAATAGTTTTCTTCAATCTATAATAAATTCAGTTACAACTCTGAGTTAATCACGCACTCTTGGTGGTGTTATGCCTTTTTTTGTCAGTATCCCCTTTGATGGCTCCCCAGAATCTCAAGATACAAGCTTGGTTTTCCTGACAGTGAAAGTTCCAAACCACCAAATTAAAAGTTTACATCATTATAATATATATTAAAACAGCAGGTTAGTAAACAGTAAAACAGTTGCTAAATATTTTTTATGGGGCATTTTAAAACTTCTAAGTTTCTCTTTTGAAAAAGAAGCACATAAGCGAACCAAACAGCAAGACTCATTTGTACCCTCCAGCAGTCCCTGAATCAAGATGTTTCCTCAGTGTATTTAACTTGCAAGTCACTGCAAGACAATAACTGACACACCTGACTGCATAGTTCTATTCTTCCTTCCTGTTCCCTCATTTAGACTTTTTTTTTTATGTATGCTTTAACAATTTGGCTTTGATTTCTTTAGAGAGTGTCAGTAAGCACACCATTGAATGAGACTGATCTGTAGATCCAGACAAGCCTAGCAATGATCAGAATCCAGCTGTAAAAGACTAAATCACAACCTTAGAAGACATAAAAAGCTTCAACAATTCCATGAAAGTGCTAGGTATGCTCAGCCCATTGCTTTAAAGACAAGTTCTTTGCTGTTCAAAATACACGTGTTGCAGGACCCAAGGACTGGATGACGAGCCAACAAGAAAGAAAAGGACTGTCATGTAAAAAGCGTTTTAAAAAGATTCTAGTTGCAGGCATCACATAGAATAGAATCTGAAACATAGAAAGCCTAGTTCTGGAGCTGAAAGAATATATTTGATGTCGTGTTTGTTAAGATTAGTTTAAATTTAGCAGTGGTCTGAAGATTTCGAAAAGGGCTAAGGGACTCATTGGCACAGCATTTGGCTCACCGCTGAATGTCTAAAGTTCCCAGACTATAGGAATCACATTGCAGTGTACAACAATAACTTCTGAATATTGTAATAAATACACTGCCAGAGAACACAAAATAATACTAATGAAAATGGTTGAGTGTCTTTTACAATAGCATCACAGAAAAAGCCAGGAATATAATGCACTGTACGCAATTACTATACTGGAATGTCATATTAATTACCATGCTGTACACTGAAAGATAACTTTCCAAAGACTCTTATCTGCATTCTGCCATTTTTGAGTCCCTGGCAGGACTATTTACAGTGCATGTGTGTGGAAAATTGACAGATTCTGCACATTTGGTGCTCTTTTCATGATGTTTGCTACATTCAGCAGAATATAAGTTTTCAGATTTAAAATATGTTTCCTAGCTCATCCCACTGTATAAATCAATGTATTAAGCCAGCCTAGCAGAAAGCTAGAGGCAAACAGAGAGAAAATGTGCTTATTCTAAGATTAAAAAAAAAAAGGGGGGGATATTTTCTTATATAAGTAATGGTGAATAAACATTTATATAGTGGGTTACTTACCAAAGTATAAGCCTTTTTCCACGTGTTCCAAAGGTAGGGGGGAAGAGGGCAGAAAAACTGTACTACAGAGAAGAAAAAGTTTATTGACTCACAACAGATTTGCTGCTTAAAAAGAGAAACATACTGTTTAATTAAGGAACGCATCTATTAAGCCAATGACACGCAATCTTCATAAAGGTGGAAAATATCACCATTTTAGAGAAAGCAAGTTTGCACTCCAAATTATAAGGTATACCTCTGACTGCAGGAGGCTCAGGAGTTTATATTTATCTGTAGGGATATTGCAGCAGGCTCCTAGCTGAAAAAGAGTGGGGACAAATGTTCATTTCTGGAGATGCTTGCTTTGTCACATTTCAGCGTTCTCAGTTAATTTGTTTTATTCTTTTGAGATATTCTCAGAAGATAATGAGAATACCTCCTGTACACATAGAATTTGTCTGTCCCTTATTGTCTTTCCGGCTCATCCTTCTCCAAGGCCTCTCAAGAAAAATAATCTAAAACATAGCAAAAAGAAATTAAAGTCAAAGGTAGAAGAATATGCTGTATATTATGGGTAGAAAGCAGAGGAAATTGTGATTCACGACCAAATATCATAATGGATAGGAGAACCAATTCATAAATTCAAGGTAAGCTTGTTTCCTTATGCATCATAAAGATACATTACTTCTTAAAGCGTGGATTTATTATCTTTGGTATCAGATAGCCAGCCTTGCCAAAGAAAATTGTAACATTCTCTGAAGGATACTTGATAGCAGTGGACCATAGTATTACTGCTACCGCTAATAGTCCTAATAATAATAACAGCAGAACATGAACAGAAAGGGAAAACAAATTCTGAAAATCCATGCTTCTACGAACAGCATTCATATAGAGACACATGCAATTAACCCCCACTGCAACTTTACAAATAGTCAAAAGAAAGGCATCACGTGTGGGTTGTCCTGAGATTTTTGTCTTCATATGCCAAAACCACTTATGGGCAAAGGTAAATTGCTTTTTGCCTGAATAATTAACTCTTACTATTTATTTTGAGGGCTGCTGAGGCGCTCTGGCCAAAACTGAAAAAGCAGTCAGAGCTGACCATTTGACAACCTTTTACAATAGGTCCTTTTGCGCTATGCCACTGTGTAAGAGAGGCTGCAAGGAAAAGGGAAACAGCCCAGAGGGAATAAGAACCAGGGTTAGCAAAGAAATAATATGTTAGACCAGTTAGAAAAAGTCTCCAAGAATGATCTCTGGGGAGATATATATAGAAAAAAAAAAAAAAAAGGAGCATGTCCTGGTCAGATCATTACCTCTAGCTTAGCAAGGCAGAAAAGATGAAATACTTGCAGATCTGGGAAAAGGGAAAAGAAAGGAGAAACTAAGATGTTATCTTGACAGCACCCTTCCTCCAGCTATGTGATAATCAGTGAGACCAAACAGACAATCATTTAGTGCTACAAAGAAGACAATTATCTCTCTGTGGCATTTGGCCAAGCCACATTAACTCATCGCAGGCTACATCAGACTTCTTCTAAAAGCCCACATCTTTTATTATTTCCAGTAAGATAGAAAGCCATGTACCCTTGTCTAGAATGGGTTCTATGCTACAGAGACAGAGACAAATAAATGGAGCTTATGGACCCTAAGGGACCATAAAGCAAAATATCAGATTTAAGCCGAAGGAAAATCTGAAGGGTACAATCTGAAAGATTGACTGGGCTGTGACAATGCACAGAGAAGAGGGAAACAAAAATTAAAATGCTGTTGTGAGAGAAGGAATGAGAAAAGAAGGAAGAAAGAAGGAATGGGGTGAAGCGCACTCTAGAAAAGGCAACATGAAGGACTCTTGGTAGAGCAACGTGGGGGGAAGAGAGAGAGAGAGAGGCGAGGAGATGGGGAGGAGAAGGGAAAAAAGGGGAAAAACAACACACTGTATGAACTTTTGTAGTTTCCACTCAACTGTGTCTTCTACTCCCTCATTTTGCACTGATCTGACTAAATGACATACTGAAAACATTTTGAAGGATGTCTGAGGCCGTGTGGCTGGATGTTCTGCCTTCAGTGGACTTGGGCCTCCCCCATCAGTTGCTAAAGCTCTTTTGACAATTTTAGAGAGACTGGAGACTAAATGCTCTTTTAATGGGAGGAGGGGAGGAAAACACTTCATTTTCAAGCCTGAAAAGGAGATAGAAGTTATCTTTCAACTACCTAAATGAGTGGTAAATTTCAAAGTCTTTTTGTAGCTTAAACTTAGTAAAACGGTATGTGCATTAACACTTCTTTTGCTAGTGTCTAACAGTGACAGCACAAAGACAATGCGTGATTGCAAAAACGTATTCTGCTGGATTGACTTTGATGGAGACTCTTTGCCATTAGCCAAAACTCAAACCTTAATAGCAAGCAAAAAAAAAAAAAAATTTAGTTTGTCAGCAGGGAAAAGAGGCAAAGAGATGCAAGAATGACTTCCTTCAACCTCTACCGCCACTGTCTTGTTAAACACCTTGTTGTACTGGCAAGTTCTGTAACTTGGGGAACACTGTGTCCCAAATCTTCTTATTGGCAACATTCATTTAAATCTCGACAGTCTTTTTTTTCACTTGATGCATTCACTGTTACCCATACAAGCTTGTTAAAAGAAGATTTTATTCTGCCATCTCATTTGTAATTAAGACTCAACCATGATTTAAGCTTACAAAAACATCAAGGGCACCATCCCACCTCAACTTGCCCTAGGTTTGTTTCAGCTGGGACACTCTTTAAATGAGAGATACCTAAACCTAAAGCATGATTGAGTAAAGTGTGTTGAGCAAATTTCAGAGCTCTACATGGGAACATGGCGCACAGAAGGCAGCAGAGTGACTGAATGAGTTCTTGGGACATCTAGAAGGTCACTGTGAGTGAGACATTGACAGGCCTTTAGACAGATGACTACAGAATAGTGGAGTCTCTGGTAGTCTTATAATGTCATATGATAGGAACATCCTGCGATTGCTGGAAGCACAGATGCTGCCTGTTATGTGCCAAGCATCACTAGGGGAGCAAACTGGAGGTAACTCCTCCAACTCTTCACTAGCCCACCGAATTGTGTCTTTTTGCCAACGGGGCATGGCTGCACTGCCAGAGGCAACGGCACGCGGAGACACATGAGGAAGGCTGAGAAACACAATAGAGTAGCCCAGGTACAGAACCACCCCAGTGAAAACAGGCACAGTCTCAGTGACTCCATGCTAGAGCCAATCTAGGCACTGAATAAACAGTACAGTAATGCATTATAGGAAACTAAGACACTATTTTTGCTTAAAAGATGAATGACGTCATCCAGGAAGGCTGAAGGATTAGCGTGCAATCTCCTTAAGAAGAATAATAGATGATAAAAATTGGAAGGGTATGAAACAAGCTATTTGGGAAATATTTACATTACTTTTTGCTTCAGTAGCTTATGTAATAAAATCCTGATAGGGGTGTAGGCAGGGAGGTTAAGATTTTTTTTTTTAAGGGTTTTTTTTTTCCTCTTAAAAATATCAAGTATTTTCTTCATTGTTGTTGGCTTCTCTTTTTTTTTTGCCTGCAGATCTCTGTGGATGGCTGGAGAACAACTAGGTCTATTAAATTACAACTTATAGGATACCAAAATCTGAGCAACTGAAAATTGAAGAGGTTGTTAGACTTGGAATATGATAAATCAGTCCTGCAAGCATCTAGAAAACTCAAAGAAAGAAACCCGTATTTCTGAAATTTCCCAGCCCACAGTCTTTTACATCAGGCCTGAAAAAGAATCCATTAATTTCTTCCTTCAGTCTTGCAAATTGTTTTCTTCAAATAAACCCCAAAACTTGATATGAACAAAAAAAAAAAGCCAAAACAAGGTTTACAGGTTTTCATGCTCCATAAAGAATCAAAAAATATATAAACTCATCTGATAAAAAGTGTATCTACAATAAAATAGGATCTTTGACTGTTTTTGTCTGTTTAACCGCAGTCTTAAAAGAATTTTTGAAATACTGTAGATTTGAATGAAATGGCGTCCAGGAGGTTTCTGCATATGCAGACACAGGAAACATCTTAAAGGAATTCTAGGCAATGTTTCCTGAAATGAAAGACCTCTTTGGGAATCATTCAATTTAAAAATGCTGTAAACACAATTCAAATAGCAGAGTCAACATGGATGTCAGCTTTTTATATTGAAAAAGTGATAAATGTAATTTGAGAGTATTACTATTTTGGAAGAAAGACAGAGAAAGTATTATAACTGAAGTGGAACATTGTTCAAGCATATCTACACAGTTTATACTTATTTCCATAGTACTTCTGTAATGTTTGTGTACTCTTTTGTTCCTCAAAACAATGAGGTTTTGTTCAAATAATTGCTTTTATGAAAAGTGCTACTTACAACACCTCTTTACCAGGTACTCTACTTCAAAGTTTTTTGTTATTTTCTTGGATGATTATGGTGGGTTGGTCCTGGCTAACAGACATACTCCCACCCAGCCACTCCCCTGACTTTCAGCAGGATAGACTGGGAGAAAATAAGAAGAACAAGAGCGAGAAACCTCGTTGCATCAAGATAAAGACATGGGGATCGTTTACCAATTACCATCATGGGCATAACAGACCTGACTTGGAGAAATTAGCTTAATTTATTGCCAATTAAAATAAATATTTAATTAACAATTCATGTAGTAGGGAACAAAGACAAAACAAAAAAAAAAGAAATAAACATTTACACACTTGGGAAAAACATCTTTTCTCACCTTTCCCAGGTTCAACTTCACTCCAAACACCTCCACCCTCCCCTTGTTGTCACCACAAGTTACACTCAGTCCCTTCTGTGAGGTGAAGGGCAGCACGGAGAGGTTGTGGTCAGGAGGTAGAGATTTCTGTCTGCTGCTCCTTCCTTCTCACTCTTTTTCTCTTCTCCAGTGTGGGTTCTCCAGAGGCTGCAGTCCCTCCTGGGATTTACTTGCTCCACCACAGGCTCATCCATGGGTGCAGTCCCTTCGGGGAAGTACCTGCTCCATCATGGGTCCTCCACGGGCCACAGTCCCTTCAGGGGCAAGGGGTGTCTGCTCCACCACAAAGTGTGTCCTCCTCCTCCTCTGAGCTTGGTGTTCCCTTTGTTGGTTTTCAATCTTTTTGTTCCCTTCTTCTCTCCCTGTCTCTCACTTTCTGCCCTTTCTTAAGTGTTTCCACAGAGGTGCCACCAGGTTGGCTGACGGGCTCAGCCGTGCCCTGTGTTGGGTCTGTTGGAGCGGTTGGAACTGGCTGTGTCCGGCACAGGGCCACCCCTGGCCTTTTCTCACAGAGGCCACCCTGTGACCCCCGCTACCACAGCCTTGCCATGTAAACCCAATACAATGGTGAAAAAAAGATTAAATATGCTCGTTGACCAAACTGAAAAGAAAAGAACTAATGACAAGTTAAAGTAAACAGATGATAAGCAGCCCACATCTTCAAAGGAGGCTGTCTAAAATATTTCATCAATATGCACAAGGAACAAACATCCACAGAAGTAAATCAGTCACCAGACAACGCACAAGTACTGAGTACTACCTTCCAAACACGTCTGTAGTTGTAAAAAGACATACTTCATTGTCTTATGACAGACAGCCCACCAAAAAGAAAAAAGATGTCACCATAATAGGTAGAAGTCACATGCATAATAAAAGCATAAACGAAGTTAAAGAGATGCTGAGTATTCTGCCTGGAATACAAACTTTGATTATAAACATCACAATTAATTGTATTCATTATTAGAAATCAAAAATTGTGGATGATACCTTTTACATCTATGTTGAAGAATAAAGTCACAGGTTTTAATTAAGAAAATTATGAGAAATGGTTTTATCCTGCACACAGAGGGAATTCTTAACGTAAAAGTAATCAGCAGAAAAGTGATCAGATAATTAAATCACAATCAGAATCTTCTAAAATAGCAAAGATTCTTCTTGTTACCAGTAGATCTAATTTTGAAGACAAGAAATTTATAGAGACCTCTAAGTCCTGAGCACATTATGTATTCATCAAATAAGTGTAAAGTAATAGGACATCTAAGAGAAAGTAAAACTTGGGAGAACTTAACATAATAAAGTCACAACTAACTGTGTCAGAACCAAGAGCCACTCAACATAGCTTCCCTCCCACAAATACAGAAAAAGAAGTTTTTCCCCCCAAAGACCAAAGTTGCCAAAATCAAGGCAAATATAAGAAAAAGACGCAAAAGTAAATTAAATAACTTTTTTTTTCAGGCAAACCAGGAAGATACTGTTCAGGTTAACAAGTGTATAACCAATCACCTGACAACAGGTTAATAAACCTGGAAATTAGTAAATTCGCCAACAAAGACATGACAACAGGGCAGAACTAATACCAAAACAACAGAAATTTACTTGCAATGAATTACAGATTCTTCATCACATAAAAGCGGGCACTCCATTTCCCAGAAAATGCAACAGTGTGTAAGAATATATTCTGTGCAAATGTAATCATTCAAAGCACTATTGTCTCTAGTAACATTGCATTAGAAAATTGGATTAGAAAAATCAAGGGCTAGAACAGAAAAAGTATGCATCTTGGAAAGAGAAATTCTTGCCAGAGTTTAACTACATGAGAGTCAGAGTCCTGAAAATCCTCACTATTTAATTACTACCTTCCACAGAAGCAGCTTATTTCAGTGCACATTAATGCTTCCCTGTGGACCTGAAAGTGCAGTTCCCATGCATGCGTAGAAGTGCCTCTGTTGTACTACGCTCGAGCAGCTTAGCAAAAAGCTTAACCCTGCCTGGGATTCAAAAGCCCGGCACTCCACAGCTTATGGTTCCTAAAAACGCCTCACGCACAACAACAGACTCAGGTACCCGAGAAGATGCAATTGCTACTTACCAGTTTGTTTTGTAATGGCAACGGTCATCCAAGTGGTCGATGGTCAGAGTACTTGTGCAGGAGAACCACGTTCAGCTGCTCTTTGAAGATTCTCATCAGCCAGGAGAGCACATGCATCAGTGGTCAACAGGCTGTTTTGTACAGGGACACATCCCACCCATCACATCTGAAGCTCTGCACACCAGACTCATCAAAACACAGCACTCAAGTTAAGGTTGCCCTGGGAGGAAGACCGCTGCAAAAATTACACTTACTCTTCTCCTCTCCTTGTGGTCCAAGAAATCTTTATTTCCTGTACTGAGGCACAACACCAATAAAAAGGATAGAAGGTTATTGCTATTACTGCACTTCAAGGGAGGCCTCTCAATTTGAATTCCTCCTGGGCAAGGAGAGGAACTGAGATGCTGTTTCCCACATTCTGCTCTATTCGCCAAGCCATAATCCTGCATGGGTAGTTTGTAACAGCCCCGTCAGACACACCTTGAAAGATGAAGAAAGAACAAAAGTGCTCACTGACTTGGGAGACAGAAAACACATAAACGGCTCCAGAGCTTCAAAAGAGAATTTGATACACTAGCTTCATCTTGGACTGAAATCTTAAGCAAATCACCTGTAGGGTGGGATTTATGAGCCATCCTATCTGTCTGTGTGTCTGGGGCAGGTGAGCCGCTGGATTTTTGTTGGCTCTTTGCTTAGCGTACTAGTTAGGTTTTTGTTGTGAAGCGTTTCACTCTTGTCCATGTGTTGCAGAGATTGCCCAAAACCACTAAATGTTTTTGAGTTCTTTTAAGAAACTAAGCACCTAAGTACCTAAGTCACTTGTTGGTAACGAGTAAAGAGAAGTATCATGGACCTAACACAAGTGCCTCTAGAAGGCGACATTTTAGTCTCTGAAGGACTACATCACATTTCTTAAACCCTTGTCACATGGGAATAGTTATTTCCAGGAGCCTGAGAAGAATTACCTTACCCGGTTAAAAAAAAAAAAGATGCTGTGTTCGTTTCTCCAGACTAAGTGGACTCCTCAGTGCTTATTAAAACTTGCTGAACACTCTATATAGATATTCCAGACATGTCTTTGGTATTTTACTTTCTAAGGAGACATTACTTTCCTCATTTTGATTTCAGACAAACTATATCCTGAAGATAAAAAGAACAGACGAGAGCTTTTTTCGCAAGAGAAGCAGAACAGGTCAAAAATTACTTTTCAGTACAATTGAATCAATAAAATTGTCATATAATTGTCCAACTTAAAGCCTAGCTGGTTTCGTTATGTTTTCTAGCACTTGCACTGCAGTCCAATAAAGTGGAAGTGCTACAAGTAGCAGCACAGAAATTATTCACAAGTAAAAACTATGCAAAAGGAGAAAAGAAATTACACAGTCAGTAAATATTTTGCTAAGACTATTTCTTCTCTTTTTGAGAAATAGAACTAACATGATTCCTTAAAAATTGTCTTGAAACCAATAAATTTCCCAGACAAGTGAAAAAAAGTCCTTTTAAGATACTGTTATTTCAGTTCCCTCACTCCGATTGTGCTATATATTATTGCATGGTTCAGTGGAAGGTCTTCAGAGAACATAAAACCTCTGATTCAATACCCTTGTCTAAACCATCTCTGTATGTATAAAATCAATAAGGAAACCACAAAAGGTTCCAGAAATAAGCAAATAAACTAATTATAGTACTTCAGCTTTAATTAGCACTAAGTATTTTCCAAACACCACCACTATTTATCACTGTTGACCTAACAGTGCCCCCTTTAAGTTCAGGAGTTTGCCTTGTGTAGATTATGCAGAATCAGAGCCAAGAACAAAGGCTTTCATTCATTCTGCTGGACATCTCCAACTATAAGATATCGGAGGTTTTATGTCACACTAGTAAATCTTAATGTTTAGTCCACTGGGCCTTTGTCTCAAATTGCAGGATGATACTTAAGTTAGACAACATGTAATTGTAACTACTCTCAAAGGACAAAGTAGGCATTTTCAAGAACCTGAGGCGACTAACATATCAGTGCAAGGGAGAACGTGTCATAAGGAAAATAACCGGCCCTGGGAAAGCTAGGAGACGTGCATCTATCCCATATTCTGCATTGGCTTTACTATATCTATGAGAACAAACACCAGGGAGGGAATGAGAGACAAAGATAAATTGTGCCATAGTAGCTTGGTTTTCCACCCTCCTGCACCTTGATGTGTACAGATGGAGTTATTGGGTGCACAGGCGGCGTGATTGATTCCACAACGCTCTCAGGCCAAGGAGGCAAAAGCAGAAGGCTGTGAAGCTGGAGGAAGATGGGAAGAGGCTTTAGTGAATAGCTGCATACAGGCATCTTATTTAATTCCGCAGATCACAACAGTGTGACAGCATTATCTAACCAGTTATTGCTGTGCAACTTAGACCCAAAATACATTCAAATGAGAATTTTCCACATATGTAATAGTTTAAGCCTATTTTGCACAACTCCAAATGGAACATGAAAGTGGGAAACAGAGGAGGTTCGTACTGGAACATAGGAAGTTCCGTCTGAACATGAGGAAAAACTTCTTCACTGTGAGGGTGACAGAGCCCTGGCACAGGCTGCCCAGGGAGGGTGTGGAGTCTCCTTCTCTGGAGATATTCAAACCCCGCCTGGACGCAGTCCTGTGCAGCCTGCTCTAGGTGACCCTGCTCTGGCAGGGGGGGTTGGACTAGATGATCTCCAGAGGTCCCTTCCAACCCCTACCATTCTGTGATTCTGTGATTCTGTGATCCCTCACATTCCTACAGGTATATTAAAAATAAATGGAGGAATCCAAACTCAGCAGTTACCTCTGCAAATAGAGCCCCGTGTCAATGACACAGAGCCCAGAAGAGCTGCCTTTAGTCATCCGAGCTCTTGTGTTGAGCCAGTGAATGCCTACGGCAGGGAAGTGTTTGTCTGGAGACACCATGTGTGCATAGATGTAACACTGTGTGTAGGCCAGGTCACAGAAACACATGATTAGAGGTTGACATTTTAGGCCTCGGCAAAACATTTTCATAAGCCTAGTACTTCGACATGCCGTGAGAGGTTCTGACCAAAAAAGAAAAATTGATCTAAGGAAATGGTGTTTTGTAAATGATGGGAATCCACAAACATTTATGGAAAATACGGCAAGATTTTGACATGTCTCTGCTCTCTCGCCTGTAGATTGGTTATGAAACCAAGAGTCTTAGATCAACAGCTGAAGACCCCGGGCCCCAAGCAGCCCAGCCCAGGACATTTCAGTGTCTACATCTCTGCTCCACCTCAATCCTAACATCGCAGCAGCACCGGGAACTCCAGTCTGAGCCAGGGTTTCAGAGCTTCCCACCTCCTTCCCCTGCAGGTGGAAGCAAGGCAATCTTTAAAGCCATAGACATATTTCCTACTTTTCCCCAGGAAAATCAGAAGATGAGGATTTTCAAAACCAAAACTTTCTTCAACTCTTTGCTTGCAGAGCAGATTCCAGATGCTGTGCTGTCCTGAAGCACAATGTAAGCATTTTCAGCGTGTCAGAATTTCCCCAGCACAAAAATGCTGAATTTTTAGTTGCTCTCCCGGAAACTCACTTTCAGATCAGATGCGTTTTTCAGTTGAAAGAAGCACACATTTTTGTAAATACACAGCTTTCTTGTTCAGTTGGGGTAGTGGAAGACAGCTTATGTGCAGATATTCTATGTGAAAACCAACAACGTACTTTTTCTGAATACTGTTTTAAAAGAATTAATCTGAAGCTTTTCTATTAACATTAATGAACACTATCCACTTAAATACCCTGTAAAGAAAAGAGAGAATGGACACTATCAGGCATGAATAGTCAGCAAGTCTTACAAATTGCAGAAGCCTTGAGGGAAATTCATGTTCTAAATGAGTCAGTGTGTGATTGAAAGTGACACATCAGGGAAGCATATTCCATTCCATTTAAATTATTGTCTTTCTTTAGGCTGTTATGTTGTTTATGATGGATTATATTTTGTTTGCCAGAGATTCTGTGTTTTCATTGTTAGCAAGTGTTAGCAAGTTAGCATCTGCTGCTTCAGCATTCCAAGGTACCAGCTTCAATTAGCGTAATATTCTCATTAAATTAAGATGTTGATAATGTCTACCATGCAAATACAACAGGGGAAGAGGATAATACAGGTCAGTTTGAGTATCTCAGTTAAATCAAAGGTATGGCCTTTTAAAAGGCAAACAATGCTTTTATTAACACAAATATTACACATATCAAAGTCCCGTGTGTCTTCGGTTATGGCAGGGGCTAGGTACCAGGGGTACAATAGAATGTATCTATTCTGCCAAATTTGGTATCAGACTGCCATCAAGAAGGAGATAACACCTTGAAGCAAAGGCAGGTTCCATCTTCCCAGCTTTGGAGCTAGCAGAATTTTTTGCAGTATTAGTCTTGAACAGCGCTCATGAGAAATCACGCAGTATCACACGTGCCTTGCCCACGCGTGGGCTTGTGTTTATGGAAGATATTTTTGCCCCTCTTTTATTCCAGGTCTTTGCTAGAATTTACTCGTTTTTGAAATAACAGACAGGCCCCAAATTGCCCACTAAAATCCGCCTCTAGTCTGCACAACTCCCAGCTGGGCTTAATGTCATCCATACTCAGCTTCCCACTCTTTCCACTGCTCCCCTTTCTTTCTTCCTCGTGACACCCACACAGCCTCAAAGGACACCATCCCTAAACAAGTAGGGGAATAGGGAACAAATACCCACTCATCGCCCCTGAACCTTTCCTCCAGACTCATTGACATTCCAGCTGTCTATGCTCGATATCTCCACATCCTGATTTAGCAAAAAAGAAACACTACTTATGAGTGAGCTACAGGTGAGCTCACTCCGTACGGATTGTTCTTTGAAGTCTGCACATTAAAACCTTGAACCCTGAACGAGTGCACCACAGATGTATCAAAACAGTTCATCCAATTTAGTATCCTCATGGAAAAGTTCCTTACATCTCTTTTACTTCCCCAAAATGAGGTTGAACACACACAGTTGCACACATTTCAGAATGATATCTCAAGCTCACATCAAATCACTTATTACAGTCTTTCATGAAATGGTGGAAATAATCCTGGAATGATATATGCACTAGTATTAATATCATTAACAGTATACTACAGTCACCGCAACTGTCAGTACACAGGGTACGTGTATCTTCACAGTTTGCTAAACTGTATTATCAAAGAAACCTTGCTTACTGCCCTCATAGAAGTTTTCTAATCTTTTTAAGCCAAAAACATACACGTGTTTATTAATCATACTATATAACAATATTATACCATATAACCATCCCACAGTCAGCTAAGAAATACCTGTCTGCAAGGCTGTTATTGTACGTCCGCTACACGTCAAGTATTCATGAATATTTTATCAATATGAGATTTTGATACTATTTGCATATTTAGAAACTTAATATTATATCTTAAAATACTCAGGACAAACTTAATCTCTAGTATAATGTTACTGAACTGATTGGAGACACAGCAGGAAAGAATTTTGCCTCTATTCATTCCTAAAGGTGATGTCAGCAACCATAAAGGTGGCCTGGTTAGAAGGGGGAAATTACTGAGCAAAGGAAAATGCCTGCTGAAAAATATTGACAGAGAAAGGCCTGCCAGCCTGGAGCTGTGAGCCTGGGAACCAGGCATGGGAACCAGAAACATCCTTGAAAAGTGCAACTGGTCTCTTTGGAGTACAGCTGGGGTATCCAGAAACCACAGACATCTTGAGATACCACCGATAAGCGCAAAAACAAGGGACTGTAATGGCAACTTATCATCTGAAAAGGTGGAAAACAGTCTGTAAAAATAAAATTGCGCTGAAAGAACAGAAAATATCATCATCTATTGGCTGTTACAGGTGAAAAGCAGAAATTAACTTCATCTATTGGCTGCTCAAAATAGGATGTTGCGTGCCTCTTATGTCCCTATGCTATAAAAAGGACTTAATTTTTATCCAAAAATGAAGTCTCTCTATCTCTGTCAGCACGGGAGAACTTCCCATGCTGCACATACTTTTTCTTAAACAGGTTGAATTCTGCATGAACTTTCTACAAGACCTTGGACTCTCACCAGGGATACTTGGCTGACTCCAGACTCTGTGACATGGATCATCTATGGAGACTCTCTCCATTATTTTATGGATCTCCTTTTGGCCCCTTCTCCCACTTTGGGGCCAGTTCAGTTTGTTCTCCCACCTCTGGGATGGCTGGGTCCCCTTCTGAAATCTAATTCACTTGACATACACACACACACACACGTATCTCTCCATATAAGTAATCCATTAAGTATATCTGCTGTCATATTGTTGACAAGTTTCTTCACTAACAATAAGTTTGTAGTAACCTGTAATAGTATATACCTACTTGGTTGTTGCTGTTATTGATTGTTGCTATTATATTGATTAGGGTTATACCATCAATTACTGCTGTTATTGATTGTTGCCATACCTTTCTTTGATACTATACTGTTGATTGCCAAGAGTCACTTGTAGGAGGGGAAGGGGGGGGCGAGAGAGAGAGAGATTCACTTTATTAATCATAGGTATACTTGCTAGTAGTGATTGTTGTAATAGTTTACTTGCTAGTGGTGATTCTTGTGGTATTTGTGGTAACCTGCAATAAAGTAGAAAAATTTAGAGGATAAAGCCTTTGTGTCCTTGTGTATTATGGAGTCCTATGAACCCACAGTCACAATCTCTATATACCCACAGACCGGGTAAACCTTTAGATTATGACAAAAGGCCATTCATTATCTGATGTAATTTGCTAAACCACGTGAAATGGTTCCAAAGGAGAATGATTTTAAGTAGAGAATAGCAACTGTTTTAATTTAATATCTTATTCAAACTGTTTGACAATTTCAAACATTGCTAAATGAAGAATTGACAAATCAGTTCAAATAAAAATCAAGATAAACTTCTGTTTAGTGACTTCTGTTCACAGAAGGGGAAAGGAGCAAATATTGCTGGAGCTTAGCTTGGAGGTGGTGAATATAAAACTGGTTTCCCATGTAGTGAAACAAACTTGATGAGGACTATCTAAACATTCATCAAAACCATGGGGATTACCACTTTCTGCATGTAACCATCAGTCCTTTCCTAGACTATAGAGGACATAGTGGGTTACTCCAAAAATCAGATACCTCAAAGGTACCCGAAAGTTTAATATCCTTTTAAAGCCATGGACTAAATCAAGAGAATCTTGCACACAGAAGCTTTACCCTCTAATTTAATCCCAGAAACTAGTTCTGCACAGCCAAGTGTCTAAATAAGATGCTTTCAACTTTGTTTGGATTTGGTTAGAAAGAATTTGACTTCCTTGCATTCACCATGATACTGGGTTTGTTGCCTCTCCTCATCTTCAAATAATACCAACTACCTCTAAGTACTCTATTTACAGGAATATCTATTTATCACAGATTGAGCCTGTGATCAAGGAACTCTAAAAATCAGAGATCAGATCAAGAACGAGGATTCTCTAGAAATTTCTCTCTTAAAATTTAACCATGATGGGTTTTGAGCATCTTACACACTCATCACTGCCTAATGTACTCAGGAGCATGTCTGGCATGAACCTGTTATCTCACAGGAATTCAGTTCATTTACAGAAAAAACACGGAAACCCTGCTGTCTCTTCCTCTCCACTACTACTTCAGGAAATCACTGAAGCAGTCACTAATATGAACTATTTTCCTAAGACTAACTGATAAGGGTAGGAGGTATGAAGAATGCTAACGTCACTACTGAAGAGCTGTTAGGTATGCTCATCTGAGAGCCACCTAAAAATGTTAAGAGGCCCTGAGCTTCTTCTGAAGACAATATCAGCAGAATTACAGTGAAGCAGCCTACACAATGGCCCGTAGCTTAGCTAACATATGCAGGAGCTCCAGAGCTAAAATGATTAAAGCTCATAAGCTAGTCCTGAAACACGTGTGAGAAGACATGAATCTTCTGTGCAACTGCCACAATAGCACGCATTTCTCAGTGGGTTACATGAAGCTCTCTGAGGACTGTGCAACTCTTGCACATTTAATAGAATGTGGTTTCTTAGCTAATCCTACTGCTGTGAGCTACCGCACCTTGGCTGAGCTAGTGCAGATTTCCACAAGAATAAGGGAAAGGAAAACAGTGGAAAAACTTCAGAGTACTTATGAGATGAAGATTAATAACGTTCAGTCTGTAGCAATCAGCAGACTCCCAAACCTGCAGCTTTGGAGAAACATGTCTAAAAGAGGATATACTGATTTCCATAACTGTGTAATGGTAGCCAGACAATGGCAAAAGAGGTGATTTTCAGAGAAGGTGTTAAATTTTCCCCAAGGATTGGAAAATTTACACAGAAGTGCTGAAGTTGCTTGAGTTTCTCGTCTATACAGCTCAATGCCTTATAAATTTGTTTAGAATTCATGTTTTGTGCTTTGAACAGACTTTAAAATACTTGATGTGGGGATAATAATTGCATCTGTTTGATAGTTTTTACCTTAAATTAGTAATAGATACTCTTGAGCACAACTCCGTAGTAACATAATGGGACAGTGGGTTCTTGTTTGGTTTGGTTTTGACTCTATGTGGCCATAAATTATCTTCTTACTTTAGACATTTTCTTCAGAGATTTTCATAAAATGTTTTGCTTAAGGGACAGAAAACTACAAGTTCTAATATTTTACTGTTTTTTTGAAATATATAAATACATAGATTTACACTGCACATTCATTTTGGAAGAATGTGTATCGTCATAAGAAAATGGCTAGTTTTCTTCTTATGTGCCATCTACAGTCTTTGATTTAGGGATCATACCATGTGCAAGGTTCGTGATGCTTACTTTGGAGATTAACCTCTCAGCGATGTCTCCATGCGAAAGATTCTTTTGCCGTAAAGAGAATCAAAGAAGCCTGGAAATTTCCATTGCTTTTTCAGAACTGTCTAGCCAGAATCCCCTGATCTGATAGGCCATTAGATGAGAAAAGATTACCAAGCAAGAGATATTCAGGATAATGTCCCTTGGCCTTAAAAGAGTCCAACAAAAAATCAGCAACAAACGGACTTTACAGAGAGTGAATCAGCCTACCTGTTGCCTCAAGCCCATAGAGTAACAATGACTTACGGTTTCCTTTGTCACTCTTATGCTTTCTTATAGATTCATATAATTTACCACAACTTTCCTTTCCTCTGTCTTGTTTTACAACCCATATAAATTCATTTAAAAGAGTCAGTCCAAAGCAAAGATAAAACGGCAAATCTGTCTGTGACCTTGGAAGACCTAGACAGATTATGATGTTTGTTCTTTCCTTTTTACAGTTGCTACCTACACTTAATTGTAATAAGGAATACATTTAACATTATATTTTAGAGCAAGTTATGTTTTGCTAATCTTCAGGTTTTATTTCTCATTACAGGAGACTAGGTACTTTTAAGGTGCTGTATACAGCAGTCCTGTAAAAATAAAGGTTCTTTAGGAAGAACACCCGGGTTTCAAGCAGGAAGCAGATAACTGATATTTCTAAGCAACTAATTCAGTCAAAATCCACAGGAGCCTGAAAATGAGCATCTAAAATAAGAGTGGCATATGAGACTCTTGAGGAACATTTTCTTTCTAATGTCATTGCCTTGTTCCCCTGTGAGCAGAAATAATAATAAAAAAAAAAAGCAGTGGCACATCTTGAAAGATTTTATTATATTGCATTAGCAACTATCCTTTTCATTTAGCATTTTTCATTTAAATTGTTAATATTGATTTTTTTATACACAATCCAGTACAACAGTCACTTGTGGAAGGCTTTGTTCATAATTGCAATGACTTCTGTATTGTACTAGAGAAGATGAATATTGATGCCACTGCATTGAGAATTTATAATGTAATAAAACAGTGTGCCATACAGCACAGAACTGTCATCGTTCACCGGCCTAACTCAGTTTGAACAATGCCTGTTAGAAGAGTTAGAGGAGTTTCTTACTAGTAAATGGTGTTTTTGCTGGGGCAAAATCAGTCTAGAAGCACATGTATTTTTCTCTTACGTCAGTCGGAACCAGGACATGAACAATTCTCTGCAGAATTAATTTTAGCTCTACAGCATGCTGTAGACTGATACACACCATAGTAAATGGGGAAGTATGTGGAAACAGCCATTAAGCAACATGATTCTGGGACGCTCTTTGCACTTTCTGAGGTATACAAGTGATAACTATTCTCTGCTCTCATGACAATATTTAGGTTTGATAGAGACAAATGTCTGCATAGAAGTAAATTTTAAGAGAAGAACATTGCTGTCCTTATAGAGCAGCAAGTTAGTAATAGATTAATAAAGAGGTAATTAAGCAAAGCCAGATCGCGCTCGGAACTAGATGAATATTAACTTACATGGGAATCCAGTTTAAGCTGGATATATCATGAAACCACAATACTGATGGCAAAGGTAAGCAGCAAACAGTAACTAAATCCCGCGATATTATGAAGGGTCATCATTCAGCTATTTCAAGTTATTAAAAAAAAAAAAAAAATCAACAGATGTACAGGCAGTTTTGCAACTTCTTTATAAAATTATTTGACCCACCATTTGTAGATGGTGAAGAACGATGTGGCTATTAATCAGTTGTTCTTCAGGAAAACCATGGACAGAAAGCGAGGCACGCTCTAAAAGGATTGATGGCAAAGCACCATTTTCACAGAAAATGGAGAGCTAGACACGAGAGGCACAATGAAAAACCTTTATAATCAGGAGGCACAGGCCAGATAACGAGATGAGCATGTAAAGAGAGAGTCACAAGGAAGAGGGAGGACCCTACAATTTTCTCCTTCAGTCCAATCTCATGCAGGAAACAGAGAAAGAGGAGTTTCAGATTTATTTACTAATAAAAAAATGGAGCTCCCAATCTATAACTACAGTTCACCTTTTGAAGGAACCCCAGCACTTTTCATCTTCCAGCCTGAAAATGTTGGTTCCTCTCCTACCTTTACTTTTTTTTCAGGCCTTGGGTAATTGGAGTCCATGATTTTTAATATGAGGGTTTTTTTCCCAATGATTCAGGGTGACTGTAGCAGAAAACTCCAGGTTACACACACCTTGAACAGTGCAGTTTGTTCAGTGGAGAGGTAAAACAGCTATTTTGGAAAAAAAATCTGGTAATCGTGAAGCTGCCTTCTTAAATATGGAATCTTCTCCCTCATACCAGTGAAAATCATTCCACTAGTGTGAATTTAGCAGTGTTGAGCCCCAGAATAACAGCAGGTTTATGGTCTTGTAAGTTTCCAAATTTGTAATCACTGGAAAACACAAAAATTATGCTGTTTAAGCACTTCTTGTGACCTAAATTATTAGGTCTTTCTAGTATTATGTACTAGAGTAAGTAAATTAGGTGATTATTAGCAATTCCTACTGCACTTCAGGTCTCCATCTCTCAATTTATTATTGCTGAGCTCAAGGGCTGCACCAGCTCTGTCCTGCTACAGATGCACTGAGAGCACTCTCACAGTCACGTTTCTGACTGCCCATACCATCTCCTTCCTGGGGTGCTGTACGAATTTCCATGGGACACTCTGGCCATACCAAGAGGGAAGCGGCCTTACGGCTTTCTCAAGAGTGTCCATGTACGTGCTGTCTGAATGACTACTCTGAACTAATGCTTAAAATGTAAAAAAATATTTACATCACAATATTACATTTCAAATGAGTTACAACATCATTAATGGTGCTACTAAGGGGGTTTAAGTTATGGAAGTTTTTAGGATTATGAATTTTCATTTTAATTTGATGCACAGGGTTTTGTGCGGCTGATGGAGGTTATGAGAAAATCTTCACTGGTCAAGAAGTCAATACTTTCGTCCAGCTGTGCTCCTAAGTACTGCAGTCAACCATTTCCGTGCTGAAAAAAACCAAACCTTTACGCAGTACCATACATTTCCATACTGAATCTGAGTGAACAAAACTAATATTTCACTTTTCTTTTAAATATACTTCATGGACCTTATTCCATACATCTTATACTTTCCTAATAAGGAAAATACAGGGTTTAATATTAATTGCAAGATTTTTTCCCTCAGTAATATGCTCTACCTGAAAAAATGGTTGTCAATACATGTAATGATTTATGTCAACAACTCTTATTAGATACTTACTTCCCATCATTATCATGATTGAGACCAACTCATCATCGAAACCTAATTTCTATTTTTTTCAATGAAAGTTAAAGGGCAAAATGGTTTCTTATCAGTTACCCTGATAATTATTGCTAACAATACAGACTGGAAAATTATGCAAATAATGAAAGAGGTATTTTCATGAATACCTAGAAAAAAAACATTTTTACTGAAAAGTCATAGGTTTGCTTCATGGAAAACTGAGACATAAAGCAGCTTCTTGCAATCTTATTCCGCTCGTGAACAATTTGCACTTGTTTCATGAAAAATATTTTGCAAGTTAGGTAGCAAAGGTAAAATAAATGAGTCAGTGTCTAATATTTAGTTGCAACTGCAAAGATCCTTTACACAGATCTCATTTCATTTATCTAACAGACGGGCTGATTTTCTTAATAGCCTGTAATGGAATCTTTTATCTTTTTTTTTAGAGGTCAGGCACAAATAAAATTATATATTTTGTTACTCGTCAGTGCTCTTTTATAGCATGTTCAAATTCTTAAGTGCAACTAACCAACCATCTTTTTTTCTTTGGAAAAATAAAATATATTTTAGAGATCATTTTAACAACTAACTACTGTTACTACTGTTAACTACTGTTGCTGTCTACTGTTAACCTGAAATAGTTTGTCTTTTCAACACAAACTATGTTTGTTCAGTGCTAAATGTGATGGTATTTTGTCTGTTTCATAGCTATGCAGTAAATTTACATCTGCCAGCCTCTTTTTCCAGGGTAAAACACTGGGGATCCTCAGTCCAGAGGACGTGCGCAGGCTGGACTGGCAGGATGCGGTCCTTTCAGATGTCACATGGAACGAAGAATTTTCAGGAGAAAGGGGGTGCTGTGGGAAGGTTGTCACTAGGTGTGACAGATTACAGCTGGGTCTATTTTTTTCTAGAAATTTCCTCCATAGTAAGACACCACGGCTGGCATTGCCTTTTTCAAGCTCCATAAAATGGCTAAATTTTGTCTCACTGGATGTCTTAGTATTTTCACAAACATTTTCATCTGGTTTCATAAGCAAAGGTGATGGAAAGAAATCTTGCATTTGGCACAGACTCCCATGAGTCTAGACACAAGTCTCGATAAGGATTAAGGATGTGCTGAGAGGAGCTGTTATTCTGTAGTTCCGTATTTACTTTTCCACTTTCTGTCAAATGTCAGGAAAAGATTGTAGTCTTTCAAAAAACTAAACTCAAATAAATTACTTTAAATTCTTCACACACACAAAGAGATACATTGCAATTCTGAAGTCTTAGCAAAGCATGACATGACAAAGCATGCATAGGGGAGGACCTACAGAATAATGCCTGGTACATTATCCTGTTCAATGATGGAAATAATTCCATTCTACAGTTAATGCTATATAGTTTTTGTATGCATTTTGGGATTATAACTACACTGCCGGCAGTAAAAGTATACGCTATCTCTCTCTTCCTTCAAACGCTTAGTAAAATAACAAATGTTCACAAATACTCTTGTTTTTAATTGGATTCCTTCTAGGCCACCTACACAGAAAAACACAATTGCTGATGCCTGCAGCAGCCGCATTGTGCTGTATTGTATAAAGAGCTCTGGGAGTTCGATAAAGAGCCAAATCGTACAACAGGTTTCACAGACAGGAGCCTTCATTTGATAAAGGTGAAAAGGTCAATCCCCCAATTTCCAAATTGTTTTTGCTTTTGAAACACTAGGAGAAGATCAGGGTTTGAGATGGGGACAGAAGGGAGGAGGTCAATTTTTGCCTTTTCTTTTGCAGTGATCTATGAATTGGCTCTAAAATGTGTTAAATAAATGTTACAATACAAATTGTAGATGATTATATGCAATACTCACAGTAAATAATATGTAATTATAATAGACAGTGGGTATAAAGTGGACTGGAATAAAACACGAAAGATATTGCTGCAGTAAAAAGAAGTCCAGTACCACACAGTGAAAAGGCTCTGAAATCAAAAGTCCTTTGATAGCGTGATGTTATTTGAACAGCTAAAATGGATTATGGTTCCACTGGGTAGGTGTGTACTTTAGCATCCCACATTGTATTAAAGAAGATAAAAATTCGGGAAGCAACTGTCATCAAGAGAAAACCTTCAAATAGATTTTCTCTGCTGGTAAAATTACCACTTACATTTTCCACTTTACAAAGAAATACAAAGCTGTGGATTTGTATTAGAATAGATTTTATTCATGCCAAGAGATAAGTAGAAAGCTAGATAAATAGATATTAGTAGACAAATATTCTGTGTACATGCACAAGTGTCGTAGACGCAGGAAAGCTCAAAAAACGACTGCAGTGTGAGGCATCTAAAAGTTTATAAAAGCCAAAATTAAGGTTTTCTGTCAAATTGGTATCCTTCAGTGTTTGCCACAGCAAGTGGTGCTATCTGGAGGTGTCTGCTGATTATCCTAGCACTTTAAAATCTCTCAGATCCTGCTTGATATCTCTTCCTCAGATGCTTCATGTTAAAGCAATCATCTGATTTGCAATCTGGAAGGACTAGTCTGAGCTAGTTCATAGCTTCTCAGAAATATAAACAAATTGAATTTTGCTAACCCTCCTATAAGACAAATGGGAAGCAGAGGGATAGACGGCAGACAAATGGATGAGGGGAGCAGGGGAAAAGACAAGGGAGGAGATACTTTAGATTCAAGATTTACAGATCCTTCAGTGCCATTCCTTGAGGAACACTTCTAGAAAGGAGCTACCTCCTTCCCAGCCAACAGCAGTAACTACCAGCCTATATACAATCACTGAGCGCAACTAGCTGTAGTCAGCCTTGCTTACCAGTCTTCCCATATGTACATGGACCAGCCTGTATACTTTGAGAGTTTCTCAGTTATGCATAATTTAATCAATTGCGAGCTTATTTTTCCAAAAAAAAGGAAATGTCCTGATTTAAAAACACATCCCAGAAGAGTTTTGCTTCCAAGCGTGGAAGTGCTGGTTCTTCTCAGTGAAACATTTAAGATCTTTTCAAACGGAAAATGTACTTTCCCTCTATTTACGTTCTGGGAAATGAGCTAACCATGTAGCTGTATCTCTTACAGAAAAAAAAAAATTGACACCCAGCATGGGCATTTTCACTGAGAACATTTTAAGCTGTGAAATCTTCTAAGAAACTGAAAACAGGATCTTAAAATGAAAAGGGACAGGCCTTAGATGCAGACCCTGCCTACACATGCCATGGAGGGGGAACCACCCTGGCTTTATCTTGCTGCTCAATGCCGGAGCAAAGCTTTTGCTCCAGAGAGTACCGAATAGGGGCTACGTAAGGAACATCAGTGTCTCCAACATCCTGCACAGCAAAGTACTGCAGAGGAGATACACCAGGCTCCCACAGTCCATGTCTTCTGTGGTCCTACTGCCTCATATCAGCACTGAGGAGGAAGGTAGAAGGCAAGGATTTTTTTTCGGTCCATTGGTTCAGTAGTGACTGCTGGGGTTATGCTGCCAATGTGCCTCTCACATTCATGATCTGCAGTAAGGTACCATATTTGTGCATATAAAATTACTTTCACCCACTGAGAAGAAAAACCTCCTAAAAAAATCTGTCCTGAAAACTGCAGTTGAGACTGGTATCCTTAGCATCCAAGGCAGATGGGCTCTGTTAGGCATAAGCAGTGAGGCCCCGCAGACTTTAGGGTGCTAGTAGCAATGACACTTCCTACCTTGGCTCTATCAGTCCACCCTTGCACGTCTCTTGTATATTTTTTCCTCTGCTTTATTAAGCAGTGTAATACATTGTTTTCTGCATGTCCCTCTAAAATTCGTCTTCTTGCTAATCCTTCTAACACAAAAAAACCCCTGTCATATTCCCTTCTCTTTCACATGAGCCTGGTTTCCTACCACTTCAGTTATCATGCTTCTCTTCGCCACCTAAGTAATCTTTTCATGCAGTCTCTGATGACCTACTGGACACATGCTGTCCTTCCATGGGACCTCGATCTCACACAGTGAACAGAGCAGAAAGACAGGGAGCGTCCACAACTGCAGGGAAAGGTCTGCTCAGTCCAAGGAGCCCGGGAGGGCTTGTGCACAAATTACTCCGTGGGATGTTGTATGAATCCACACACATAGGAAAAAATCAGTGAAGTAGTTACAGCAGGCTTAGGCAAGAAGACTCACCAAATAATTAAACTGCCAAACTCTTAACAGAACTCTGCTAAGTGCTTGTAAATTGAGAATCCTCTAGGCTAATCATATGGTCCAATTTGAGCCCATTTCCTACTGACAGTAAAAATTGTTGATTCCAAGAGATCCTCTTCCAAGTTTCAACCCTTCTCCAAAACACAGATGTGCTAGAGATTCTTCATAAATAGCTGCCTCATATTTTTAAGAGTGTGAGGGGGTTTTAAACTCATTTTGCTTCACGGAAATATTCCAAAATTGTTTACATGTGTCAAGTTGCAGACAACATTCTGTATCTGCACTACCTCTAGGTGAGACCTTGATAGCACTGCACCTGGCATACATTCCTTCTGTAGCACAAAAATTATAGTACTCTCTCATTAACTTGTTTAAGGAGCTGTTTGCATTTTAAGTTGTTTTCAGAATTCTAATGTGAGGAATAGATTGGGAGAGTTTTGCCAGTCCATTAGTACTTTTTAACATCATGAACTTGATCAAGGAAAAAAAAAATAATTTCCTAAACAGTTGAAAATATGATGGAGATACAATTTATTTTCTAAATAAGGAAAATATTACGGAATTGGATGTTAAAAGTGGTTCATTCTTCCACTAGTACAACACTTTAGCTTTTAATGTTGCTATTGCATTTACTCTGGATTCTGGCATACATAATAAGAGACCTAAAACCTTTGAAGTGACTTGCTGTTGAACTGAATTGGCTTTTAAAACCATCAAAACTATGTAAATTGCAATGCAATACAAGAAAAGTAGGAAAAATAGAATGGAAATGCTGTGAAAAGAAACTGGCATGTGGTGCTCCTGCCATCTTGTGGCTCTTCTGCACAAAGTCATATGAACATTAACTAATTCATTTATATACTTAGTTTAAGTATTCAGAGCAGCTCTGAGGAGGAGGACTTGGGGGTGTTGGTTGATGAGAAGCTCAACATGACCCAGCAATGTGCGCTTGCAGTCCAGAAAGCCAACCGTATCCTGGGCTGCATCAAAAGGAGTGTAACCAGCAGGTCAAGGGAGGTGATTCTGCCCCTCTACTCTGCTCTCGTGAGACCCCACCTGGAGTACTGCATCCAGCTCTGGGACCCCCAACACAAGGACATGGATCTGTTGGAGCGAGTCCAGAGGAGGGCCATGAAGATGGTCAGAGAGCTGGAGCACCTCTCCTATGAGGACAGGCTGAGAGGATTGGGGTTGTTCAGCCTGGAGAAGAGAAGGCTCCAGGGAGACCTTATTGTGGCCTTCCAGTACCTAAAGGGGGCCTACAAGAAAGCTGGAGAGGGACTTTTGAAAAGGGCATGTAGTGATAGGACAAGAAAGACGGTAGGGTTTAGATTAGATATAAGGAAGAAATTGTTCACTCTGAGGGCGGTGAGGCACTGGGACAGGTTGCCCAGAGAAGCTGTGGATGCCCCATCCCTGGAAGTGTTCAAGGCCAGGCTGGATGGGGCTTTGAGCAACCTGGTCTAGTGGAAGCTGTCCCTGCCCATGGCAGGGGGGTGGAACTAGATGATCTTTAAGGTCCTTTCCAACCCAAACCATTCTATGATTCTAAGCTTCAGTATTAATTCTCCTAGTACCTACCTGTGGCATGGGTCTGCCAATAATAGTCATATGCACATGAACTGTTTAGACAAGGCCTAGTCATGTGTTGAAATAAAAACACTATGTACCAGGAAAAAATATCTGGAAAGAGAAAGATATTTTTAGTTTGTAGACATCTTTTATTCTCCTCTCGGCTCCAGTCATGCTTTCCCAGAGGAAAGAAAAATACATTTTATTACATACATATAAATACAAGTATAATAAATATATGCATGTATCTATATATAAAAGAATATTTAATGTATTTTTTCTCCTGGAAATGCATACATTTATACATATACGTACATGCACACAAACACAGACACCATTCAAAATGTATGCATTTAAATATCTGTGATTCTAAATTGGACCTAAAGATGTCAGTGGATAAGGTACATGATCAGCCTTACTTATTTCAATCAAGACATATGATTACTTTCCCCACAACTTCAGCTTCCAGGAGCTACCACATCAACTCAGACAATCTGACCTGAATTTAAAGCATTCAGCTCAATTCAAAACACCATCATGTTTCCGTTCAGATAGATTCAGTCTAAAATGAAATATTGAACTTGTTTTCCCAATTGAAAAGCAAAACATTGCAGCAGAATTGAAACTTAAGCACTGAAAATTTCAATTTTGCAGACTGTTTTGTTCCACTCATTGTGGCCAAATATGGTTTGCATTAGAAAGCCTTAATCAGATCTAATCAAAAGCCACTAGCCGATCAATCAGTATGAACAGAAACTGCTGGCTTTCTTCATTTCGCCTTTGGTGCCCAACCACAGAAACTGGCAATGTTTCTCTGCTCTGAGAACTTCAAGTCTGACCATGTAAGATTGAGGCTTAGAGAGTCCATCTGCCACTGGTTCCATAGTGCTAACGCCCCCTCCCCAAAACAGAAAGAAATTAAAGCAAGCACAATGGGTGGTCAGGTTCTTGGGTCCCCAGAGACGACTTCTTGAAAAGAGGCTATGATACGGGATTTTAACAGATTGTAGTCTGCAAAGGCGGCACATGCAATTCCTACTGCAGAGGAGGAGTAAAGCATTTACCATTCCATCCTGGCCATATCCTATGACAATATATTAAATATACTTAATTTTTATGTGGAGGGTCTAACACATTAGAGGACTGTCAACACCACTCATCTGTGGCCCTCTCTCTTTCTGATGCATGAGGAAAACTAGGTGTTGCAAACTATATTTGGAGACAAAAGATTGAATTGGCACCTTCAGGAGAATATAACTATTAATACCATCCAAGAATTTTTAACATGGTAAAGAAATTTCAGCTGTTCACTGAAGGAAAGTTGCTGCTGGTTCACTGAAAATTGTTAGGTGCCAACTGGCACAAATAGTTAGCAGTTGTGGTAATTTCTCATACGCAGCTGGGATGAATGCTTAAGATGGAAATTGAGTAACCCATTTAACTCCTTGACTCTGTACAGAGGTGCTTTACCATCAGTCAAAGCAGTCCCAGCACTGCGACTGTACTGACTTATACGATTGGAAAATATGGATCAGCGGATACCATTCTACCATCAGTGTCACAAAGCAGCTGCCTGGGACTGGAAGACTTTACTCACTTTTTAAAAAGCACTGTAACAGTGACTCAAAGGTGTGCTATCCCAGAAAAAAAGTGACTGTGACGCACGGTATCAGTAGACTGATTTGCACTAGGAAGTGTTCAGTGTGTGAATGCTCCTCGCTTTGATCACCGAAAGCTTTATCATGGATAGACAAGCATGTTCATCATATTGTAATTCTCACTACCCACAGATAGTCATCACTGGATGTAAGTAAAAAAATATTGACAGATCTTAATTTAAAAGTATGTCTTTCCCAGGAAAAGAGATTTTTTCGGAATTATAGATTTATATAGTTTGTAAAAGATCTCTGGAGGTCATCTGGTCCAACACCCTGCTCAAAGCAGGGTGAACTCAGAGCAGGTTTCTTAGCTGAATTATGAACACCTCCAAGGATAGAGATTTCACAACCTCTTTAGGCCACCTGCTCCAGTATTTGAATACCCTTATTGCAGAAAAAAAAATCCTAATATCTAATTGGAATTTCCTATATTGCTGTTTGTGCCCTTTATCTCTCATCCCTTCACTGTTCAACCGCAAGAAGAGTCTGGCTCCACCCTTCTTATACTTGCTCATTAAGTAGCTGAAGGCAGCAATGAAAATCCCCCCCCATCTCCCCAGCCTTCTCATCTCAACACATAACAAACCCAGCTCTCAGCCTCAGCTCATACACCACGTGCTCCAGCCCACTCAACATTTCAATTGCCTTCCAGTGAGCTTTCTCCAGTATGTCCATGTCTGTCTTGTACTGGAGAAGCCCCAAACTGGACACAATAGTCCTGCACAAATGCTGAATAGAGAGGAATCGTCATAATCACTTCCCTCAGCCTGCTGACTACACTTTTGCTAATACAGCCTGGGATATGGTTGGCCATTTTCTTAATTGCACTCTGCTCACTCATGTTCAACTTGTGTTCACCTGGACTCCTTTCTTACCAGTCAGAACCCAGCCTCTGGCCCAGGTCTCTGCATTTGCCTTTGCTGAACTTCATGAGGCCCCTGTCAGTTCATTTCCCCAGTCTGACGAGGCCCTCTCTGGATCCACCTACCCTATAGTCTACCTATCCAATCCATTCTTCACCAGTTTGGCTACAAGGATATCCTGGGTATACAGCAGATACTCTTTGGTATCTAATGATCCTGAAGTTGGGAAGTCAGCGTATAAACAGGTTTTGTGCAGCCTTTCTCTCTCTGGAATAGATAGGAATTATATCTTGAATTCAAGATTATATCTTGAAACTTGATATTAATACTATAAACTATTATTTGCATATGCTGAAAAAAAAAAATACCTGATGATTTTCAGAAGAAGGTGCAGTTTTAAAGTTAGTCATTGTTCAAAAATATTCAGGTGGTTAGTATCAGATATCTTCAGTTATCTAAAGAATAACTCATCTAAAATATTTGATATGTAATAACAAGGTCAGCAAAAGGTGAGAGTTTTCAGGTGCTCTGAGAAACAGACTGATAATGATTTTACCACTATAGAGTATGTTTCCAGTCACTCTTATTTTTCTGAAGAATTTTTTTCTAATTGAAATCTTCTGTCTCCTCTTGTCCTGTTCATAAATTATTGCAGAAAATCTGAACAATTTCAAGTGAGAGGTTAGTAAAAATAAATCAACTTCTTCAGTTATAAGAAAATAATTACCTTTTACCTTTATTTGAATCAGATATGCCGGAGAAAAAAAGGTTAAATCATGAGTAAATACATCCTGTGGATGAGCTGGACTTGGATGAACTATGATCATTGAAAACTGAATGTATAATACATTACACAGTACTAGACCTCAGGCTCCAACACACTTCATTGGTAGATGATCAGGCCTAATTTTCAGAATGAAGGGCAGATATATGTGTTTATCTGTATTGCAATAGTACGTACCAGAACTGCAACCATGCACCAGGAGATGCACCATCACCAGAATCCCATTACGCCGAGTACCGTATACACATGATAAAGACCGTCTCTGCCTCAAACGACTAGCAGCTAGGAGCAAGACAAAAGAAAACAGAGAGAAATATTAAACAATCTCAAAGATGGGTAAGCTGAACAAATCCAAAATGAATAACATATATTAAAACAGACCTGGTTCCCTATCAGAGAATCAAATTTCTGAGGTTGAGTTTCTCTGATATTAGAGAATACATGTGAAACCCACTGGCCAAATAAAAGTTTTAACACCACTTTAGTGCCAGTCCACACAGGGAATGACTGTCAGTTTTATCAGATCCTTTTAGCTTAAATGCCAGATGTATGAGTTACTGATTTAAGAATAGCAACCCTGTGATAGCTATGTGTTGCTATAGGGCCTAATTTCCTTTTCTTAGCTCTCTGTCTTGTGTTTTAAGACTTTGAAAGTTATGCATAACTGAATATTTTTAAAGTGGCTGCTGTAAAATTAATCTTACTAAAATTCAGAAATGTGAGGATTAAAGTGGTATCTGTCACCTTCATTTCACACCCCTGCTTGAATGCATTGTAATAGTCTTAATTATATCACCACATGCTATACAGATTTCTGCCTCTCTCAGTATACAGTATGAATTGTCTCTGGGAACAAGTCACTGATTTCCAGCAAAAGAAGCAGTTGTCCATAACACCTTGGTTTCCGTTGTCACTGACACTGAGAGGTGTAAACTGAAATAAGAAACAGGATGGTCCTCTAAGTAAGACAGGTGAAATCTGTCCCGTTAAATTACATTTTATCCCTGCCTCCATCACAGAGACTCTCAATAGCTAAGCAGAAAAGCTTTTAAATTATTTTCTCAGATGTGTACTAATTATGAGTTTCTCATTAAATGCTTGACTTGAGACTCTGCTCTGGGGTCAAAGCTGATCACTCACAGAGGAAACTGAAGTCAGCAAAAGCTACATGTTCAACCAGAAAATTGCTAATAGTAAATGTTCTGATAAAAATCAAGTTCCAGACATCTTGAAGTAAGCATCCAAGACTGATAGATATTTTACATCTAAAATTATTCTGCACATCAGTTTCCCCTCTGTAAAAATAAGTTAATATTTCTTACACCTCTAGAGTTGCGGTATTAAGTAAATTCATCATTGTTGAATAATCAAGATCATGCGAGTTAGTATTCTGTCTTCAAGGAAGGCCAATTAGAGTAAATATTGTATTGAATCACACCATGATATTAATAAAATATATTAAATAGCTTCTCATTGAGTAAGCATAAATTCAGAACAATAAAAAATAAACAGAATACCTCAAAGAATGTATGCACAAAGGTCTTGCTCAGCAGTAAGGTTGCACATGCACAGAAAACCTTAATTTTGGCATTTTTTAAGCTTGAGGTACTTGATCCTGCAGCAGGGATGTTCCTTTTTACACAAGATAGATTACATTATTAGTATTTAAGTTTCAGGTGATCCCATTCAATCTAGTCACTGAGTCAACCACAAATACAGAATAATTTCTACAGCTTTGCAATAATCAACTTATTCATACTGCTATTTTGCCATCAAATTTAAATCTGTTTTTTTTCTTCAGCTCTAGAATGGGACAAACTCACAATTGCAGCTTATCAGTAACACCTGGTAACCATAAGAGTTCCAAATAAATCACTTCATTTGATTTAGTATTTTTTGTCTCACAGGATTGTTACTTTTCAAAGCTCTTATCACTGGGTTAGACTACAGACATCAATCAGCCAATAAACAAAGTGTATGGTCTTATTTTCACGGAAGACTTAGCTGTTGTTAATGTGTATTTAAGCAGACAAAAATAATCACTTTGAGATCCCAAGATAATTGCACTAGATAACCCAAAGTACAAATTTGTATTTACATGTGTGTGCCTACGTTGAGTAACAAGAAAGCCTGTAGCTTTGCGGTAAAGGGAACTTTTGTGCATTAATAACATTAGAAGTTGATTTTTTAGAGACTGAATTTCCATCAGCTTATGAAAAAGGCAAAAGACTGTCAAGTTCAAAAATAGTCTTTCATATACCAGAACTATTTGTGGCGGGCTTGTCTATGGCAGATTGGCTTCAATCCAGCTCACCAAGCTGTCTTTCAGTGTTACTTTACTTATGATTAAGCCTTTACTCACTTGTTGTACAGACTGTTTAACATTTAAATTGAAATTTTATTAAAATGTTGCTTCTGTGGTTCAGACACCTTTTTCTTTTTTCAAATTACTAATTACTATAGGGGAAAGCCTTCCTATGCTGATAACTGAACCTTAAAGAGAACAGATGAAGACTAACCAGAAATATTCATCTCACTCCAAAGTTAGTCTAGCCCTATAATACAAATCTACACTTTCAGACCTAGCTATCACAGGTTAAGCTGCTAAATCTTGTGCTTGAATACAACTGATGCATCTTCATGGCCACTTGTTACCAAAAATAATCAAAACAAAACTTTTGGATGGAAGATAGCTGACTTGCAAAATTTTGGTTCTACTCATTGTAGACTGACAAAATTATAAGAAAATAAACCAAGGTTTTATGATGAAAATTGTGAGGTTTTTTTGATAATGGGTGATGACTTACTATATTGAACAAAACTGTCAACATGAAAGGCATTTTTGCTAAAAGGGAAGTCCATTTTGAAATTGTGAAAAGGCAGTATTTTTCTACTTGAGGGATTTCTTGGCGAGAAAACTCATCAAAATTGAATCCATTTAAAATTTCTGAGGAAAGTACATACCAGTGACTTTCAAGGAAGAATCACCTGAGCAAGGGAGTTCTATTTTAATAGCCAGATGGTGAAGAGGAAGGCTAAGCTTGGAAAGAAGAGGCGCTGTTGAAGTCTCAAAGGGGAGGAGGAAGATAAATCACAATATGTGGAAAGGAGCATCCTAAGAGGGGTTGGAAAGTGATCCTTCACAGGCAAGAAGGAGCTTCTGTTTTTTGAAAAATGATGTTTTATGGGCAATCCTCTTGCCAACCTGTGGTATGATACTTTGGAACAGGACTTCCATATCTCCCAAAAACTTTAATCAGAGCCCACCCCAAGTTATTCTTCTGTAGTGTATGGAGCAGAGCTGTGAACAGACGTGCAGTTCTGCAGGGGACTTCTATGCTCCAAAAGTTTTTAAAGCAAATTAGCTAATTGCATTTGCGCAATTGTCAGTAATGTATATAGGTGAAAAGCATAGGTGAAAAGCACTGGTGGCTTCATGACGGGGAGAAAAACAAATCCTTGGGTTTCAGAGAATATTGGAATACTGAATATGAGGTATGCAGGCCACAGAATTCATGGAATTACTAAGTTAACTGTGCAGGAGACAGATTCACCTGGGAATGGCTAGGGAGAAATGGAGCAGCTACTTGTAATTTGTAGAATACCAGGGAAAGAGGGAGGAAATATTTGGAAAGTTGTGTAGCTGGGGTGCAGGTCCAGTGAAAGCTGCTGAGCTTTGCAGAAAACCAAAGGAAGGAAGACATTGAAGATGGACTATACTGAATGAAAGGGAAATAACTTAGTGTAAACTTTGCAGAGATTGCTATAGAGCTTTGAACACGGTGAGATACGTATAAAAAGGGTTGGTAGAAGCTCAAAACTTTCACTGTCAAATATGAACTTTTCTGACATCCAAGAAGTGTGGAAAGAAGACTGCTCTCAGCTGCCTGCTTCACCAACATCACAACAACATCCAATAGTGACAGCCTTCTATCTTAGCCCAAAATGAACAACTAGTTGAATGTGTGGCTACTAGATCTGGATGCTAGTGCTCACACCATGTCATGAGACACAAGGCACTTGGAAATCCCCAGTGGAAGCTCTGAGAGTTCATTTTGCAGATGAAAGAGACCTTACTGTACCTCCTTCAGCAAGCTGTTATAGAAGCAGCATGGTTATCATTTATGTGATATCACTGTCCACTGTTACAAGACTGGTACTCAGCATGGCCTACCATCTTATTCAAACTGCCAAGTGGAAATCACCAGTAGGACCAAATTTCTTTTATTCTCTTTAATAAAAAAAAGGAAAGCAAGGCAAATGAAAAATTATTGACAGCTGTCCAAAACCCCACTGAGCATTGGTAGACAGCAAATCTGCAATAGTTGCAGAACAATTCAGACCAGAAACCTAAATTTGTCTCCTGCAGAAAGGAATTCAGAACATGTCCGTCCATTAGCCCTATCAAGAAAGTCTACTGCCAAGAAAGCCTGTATTCCTAGACTAAACCAATCATCTAGACCTCTACAGCCGATGGAGACAGTCACACTTGGCGGGTAATTAATTCCATCTCAAAATAGGTTAGTAATAAAGTGAGGTTGAATCGACAACTAACAGGACCTATCCTTCTCTATTATTTACAGAAAAGCTCCACATTAACATATTAGGTAAAACAAATCTTACTCAGAGCAACCAGCTATCTCTGTTAGGCAGCCACAATTGGTAAAAACTAATACATTTCCTCACTGATCAGAACTTTTCCATTTGTCTGTTGCTGTTCCTCAGTGATAAGTGTGATCTCCCTGAACATTACTTCTACTACTGTATTGCATTGTTATAGGACATTTTATAATTTTATTCTTTCTGCAATATCAAAAAATGTCTGCAGCCTATTATTAAAAATGGATTGTAAATGAACAGTTTGATACCAGGTGCCAGATTTCTCTGGAGGCAGGGCTCTAACAAGTGCCAGATGCTTTTTATTTCTACACTTTTAGTTATTCCAGGATGATCAAAAACTCAATAAACACTAATAAGTAGTTTGGCACTAAAATGTACCTAAAAATCCAAATATTCCCAGTTTCTTTCTCGATAAAGATTGATATAGCTTTGTTTGGAAATCCCTTAAAGACATAATTTTTCCCAAGCTTCTTCATTGTTTCCTCATTCTTTGAAGTAGAACTAGTAAAGCTCCATTTTTTCTTCTTCAATTCATGCAAGTATTCAGTTTCTTTTCCAGTCAGGAGGTTGAAAGTGTAAAAAAAAATAATTATAAAGAGGAGGAAAACAACTCGAGTAATATTTTCCAAGACTAACTGGGAAGGGAACATTTGGGTATAGATAAGGGGGTTTTTTTTAGAATTTCTGTTCTCACTTTCTCCAAGCCTTTTTTAAAAAAATAAATACTGTATAAACATTACATGTTTACTAGATGTCAGTATTCATTATTTTACTTTCAGTACAAACAAGATTTAAAGAGTAAAAAAAATACTAAACATATACTTCCAAGTTAAAGAAGGACCTTGGAAATGACTACACTAAAATCCATAATATAACTACATTGATGAATGTGTGGTCTGCAGTTTTTCTGTTTTCCCTCAGGAATTTAATGCATATGATTTTAAATTAAAATTTAAGTCTCTTCCTTATACATGCAACCTGTTATTTCATCTTGTAATTCAAAGTTTTTCACTTTGTCTGTACTACCGAGGGTATGCATAACAGAAGTGAAAAGTCTGATTAATACTACTATCAGGAGTGTGTGCTAATCTCTTATATCCAGAGAAGTTATAGGTTATTTCCAAGCTGATGTCATTTGTAGAAAAAAAAAGGCATTTTTTAAATGCCTGACAAGATTGGGAAATTTATAATCTAAAATATATCCTTCTTGCTAATGTTTTTTATGCAGATTATTCTATCTGGCCCTTTTTGCTCCTTTCATTCTGTGAAATACATCAGGACCCTGATGATGGGTATGGCATAAATGAAAGGTCAAAATTGTATTATCAAAACAAGACATATAAAAATAGCACTTCAGAGGTTCATACTTAGAAGAGGTAAATCAAAATTATACATGTGTCTTGCCTATCTAAACAGAAATTATCGCTGTCCTGACAGTCATCCACAATACTTATTTGGGCAATAAAAAAAAAAAATCACCTTTCACAGCACATGGCGGGCCCCAAGATGTCCTTTCCACCCTTCAAGGTTCTGGACGGGTGTCAGGGAGCAGGCATGGGGACACTCAGCCTGGGCCAGGGGCTCCCCAGGGCCCATCCCATCATCCCAGCCAGGAGCAGGGCAGCCAGGGGGCACCAGGGCAGCCCCAGGCACCTCCCTGGGGATGGGGCAGGAGCCTGCAGGTAGGCCCAGCTCAGTGAGGCCCACAGCTGGGCAGGGCAGTGGGGAGCTGCAGCCCAGCCCTGCTGCAGCATTGCTGGGGCAGGGGCCGAGACGGGCTCCTGGGCAGGGACAGCCAGGCCCACGAGCACCCTTGGGGCCCAGACAGAGACCTCCCCTCCCAGCAAGGTCTGTCCTCACACCTTGCAGAGGTCTGGATTCAGCCAAGGGCCAGCCTGGCAGTACCTGAGCGGGACAGAGCCAGAGGTGGTGGCCAGGTCCAACCAAGAAGCCAGACCGTAAGGCACCATTGTGGTGATGAGGCAGGTCTGGAAGCAAGCCAGGAAGTCAACCCACAGGTCATGGTCAGGTCCTGTGACTGCTGGACAGGTCTGAGCTGGGCCAGGGAGCCAGCCCAGAGAGCTCTGTAGCGAGGCGGGGGTGAGGCCATGGCTGAGCCAAGCATTAACACTCCTCCATCATAGCTCAGCCAGGGAGGGAAGGCCTGGGGCTGGGCTTATATAGAGCTCCTGGACCCACGGGTGTGGGTGGAGGCCCCAGGTGAGGCTGGTCAGGGTCTTTATGGCGTATTAGTGCCCTCAGGAGCCTGATAATGGGAATGGTGAGTCAGAATGAATACGGCTGTGCTAGACTACAGGCTCTTGGTTTTACAGGTACACAAGCACAAACTAAATATTGGTGTGACTGTCCCTAACTAGAGCAAGACAGAAACACAGTCATTCCTAACTGAAGAGGCACTCACAGCATGCACAAAAGACAGTTCTTGAATTCAAGATTAATATTTCTACAGGCATCAGCTTCTGATTTCTCTACCAAAAGCTGTATCACAGAACCATAGAAACCAGGAGAGGAATGGACTTAGAGACACCATCTAGTCCATTCACCTGCTTCAAAGGCTGTAGAATTGCAGCTATATCATTCCTAACAGCTGTTCTTAAAACTCTCCAGTAATGGCTTTATATAAGGCATATGCCTAAAGCACATGCCCTGCTGGAAAATATTTGGGGGTTTGTGTGGGGTTTTTAATTCTAACAGTTTACCTAAATCTTTTTGACTTCAGAGTCTATTATTTCTTGTCCTGTCTGTCAAGAACACAGAGAACAGATTCTTTCTTTGCTCTTTCTGTTAGTTTCGTCTGGTTTTCAAGACTGACCAACTGCTACCTCTATCTTTTCATTTGTTGACTAAATAACTCCAGGTCTTTCAAACTTTCCTTTTAAGTCATATGTTTCAAAAGGTAGACCACTCTTGCTATTCATTTCTGAATTTTCTCCAATTGTTCTGTGTTGTTCATGAAGCATGAGGACTGAACGAAATACTCTGGTTGCTAAATACATGCTAAATACGCCAGAAAGTTGACTTTCAAGGCACAACCTGACATTTGTCTTTATTGCATTGCACTCTGCTTTTCCAGGTTTTTTCTCAAGTTTACCAGGAGCACTTTGAATTGTAATGCGGTCTTCTAGTGTAGTTGGCGTCATCTGCCAATTTAAGAGTCATACTCCCTATTCCTTCATCGTGGACACTAAAGAAAATAGTGAATAATAGCCTACTAAAACTCCACTCAATATATTCTCCTCTTTTGGTGATGAATCACTAATTAATACTCTGTAAGAACAGTTTTCCAAACAGCTTTGCACTCTATAGCAGTTTCATGTAGACCATTTTTCTCCAGTTTGCTTATGACAATGTCATGTGATAAAGCGTCAAAAGATGTAAAATCAAGAATCTTTCCTAGCACGAAGCCATGTTCCCCTTCGTGAATGAAACTACTTGACACAATTTGTTCTTAATGAATCTATACAGGCTGTTGATTATCTCCTGTTTTCTTCTAGGTGTTTATAAATTGTTTCATTATTTGTTTCAGTATTTTTTGGTAACAAAAGATAAGAGTCTATAACTCCCCAGATTCCCTTTGTGATGTGCTCACCCCCCTGCAGACTTTTTGAGTATCACCTGCCTTCTAAATGTTTACAAAGATAACTGTGAATTACTTTGAGGCCATGTCAAGCTTGTTCCCTAGGTGTTTAGTGAGGAATTCCACTGAGCCAAGACGATTTGAAAAAAACATATTTTAGTAGCCCTCAACCCCACATTCCCTCAGAGGTAACCTGTTTGATGCTGGTATTAATTCTGTTCGCCTACCGTAAGACATCCCTCATCAGTCACTAAGGTCACCTTCCCCCACAAAAGTCCTGAGTCTCATCCCCACCAACCTCAAAGGACAGTTTAATGGTATATCTGAAACTCCCTGACCACAGCTCCCAACAAACCACACTGCCACTGGCCCAGGCTGTGGCACAACGCCTGCAGCCACTGGCTGTGCAGGGAAGAAGGAAGGCTGTCCCCCGCCATCATGCTCCCCCATTGTGTTTCTCCTGCAGGCAAGCAGTGATTCAGCCCTCCTGCATGATCCTTCTCAGACTCGCATAGGTCAAAACCAGGGCAGTGGTAACTGGCGGATTTGGTTCTCCCACCCCTCACACTGGTTCATGGGGAACCAGACCATTCCCAGGGAGGGTCACATGCTCTTCTTCCCTATAAGGGATGGCTGCCACAGGCCCAAACCAGCCTCCCACAAGGCTACAAAGCCTACCTGCAGTCCCCATCTCTCTTTTCTGCCATTAGCTGCACTTTCAGGGGAGCAGAGTAAGAGGTGACCCCAGCATGATTAGTCCTGTAGACCACACAGTGACACTTCCCTAGACATTAATGTCCGTGGATACTTGACTGAAGACAAAGGCAACACTTCATAAAGAACAGTGCCCTTAGAACAATACTGTGGAGTTATGCTTGTTCTCACAGAAGCTATATACTAAGCCTTTTTCGTGTTACTGCCTCATTCCTCTTTGACTCTACCAACACAGTTGGGTATGGCAGATCTAGCCGCTGCTGTCAGAAATATCTCATCTGCTGTCTTCAAGCCCACTTCAAGACTTCAAGTTAAAGGAAGTCAGTCGTCTGCCCTACTGTATTCATCAAATTCACGGAAGTGCTTTCCTTCTTGAATGAAATGCATTCCCTGCAGGGAATGAAAACAGCTTGCCATGAGGTAGCATAAACTTGGTCCCACAACCCACATCTCCTTCCTTTGCTTAAATAGGTTAAAGCCATCTGCCTTGCTTTTAGGTGTCCATTGTTTAGCCAAAGGATTTGTTCTGGGGGAGCAGAGTAAAGCAAACACACCTTTAACACCAATAACCTAAACCAAAGTATTATATCCTATACAAAAGTCCTTTGAAAGCCAAGGACACACAATAAATGTTATCGTTTTTCCATTCCCAGCAGAGAGGCTAACATGCCTACCCATGCTCTAGAGGAAAGTAAGTTAAAAACTTCTCAAGACAAACTGAGAAACCTGATGCTTTTCTTTCTGCTGTAAACTGAAACATCATTAACAATTTCCATCTCCAGGTCTGAATAGTCACCTTGAAGCAAAGTCTGAGCTGCAATGCGTGCCTGGAATACTTTCACAGGACAAGCATCCTCTTCACCAGCTTATTAGCTACGTCTGCCCTGAGAGCTTCCACATACAAAGAGTCACTCTAGAGGTGTTCCAGCTGCACTTCAGGATGAGACCTAGGGGGTTTTTGGAGGAAAAGTAGACACACAGAAAAATCAGGAAACAAATGTGCTCTAGCATGCCTCAGTTCACTCCTGGTCATCTGGATCTTCAGTCTGTTTTTTCAATAGACTAAGACTGCAGCGTACAACTTGAAGTTCAACTGCTCAGATTCAGCCTTTCAATGCAATTTGATCTAGTCTGCTTTTAAGAGACATATTTTCTTTACCTACTTTTAGCTTTTAGATCTAATGTCCTAGCTCACTTCTTGGAACCATAAAACAGCTCCATCTTCTTAGAAGTACCAGAATGGAAGTCACAAAGTCTGCTTTGAACAACGCTATTTGGATTCCTCTTTCTACTTCTGTCCTCCATGTGTCTTCTGCAGTATTCACACCTGATTGATTGTTGAATTCTGAAAATTCTTCAGAAGCCAAATGTCCAGAGACAGTTTCGACTTGAATAAATCAAGGAGCCAAGAGGGGTGAGATCATAAAGGATTTCATCTATTTTGTTTCTGATGAAGAGAGACAGGTTTGGAATAGAAGAAAAAAAATGGGGTAGGAGCAATGAGGAAAGCAGTATTAAAGTAAGAAGTCAAGGATTACATGTAAGTGCTATCTCTGGCCATGAAATCCAGTAGAGGACTACTGTTCTTTGTCCTGGAAGATGAAAAAGCTAAGGGAGGAGGGAACAGGCTGTACTGAAGGAAGTGCTGGATTTCCTTCAAAAATGCTCAGCAAGCAAAAGAACAAGGATGGAGGAACTGGGCACTAAGGACTGAGTCAAGGCTCAGGATTAAGGGATAGTATCTTATACTGAGAGGAAGGCATGGAAAAAAGAGAGAAAGGCAAAAGGAAAAGGTGAAGGGAATGAACATTTCTTCTACCAAAAGGACGTAAGAGCTAGCATTAGGACGCTAAGGATGACGGAAAAGTCCTCCACGTCCCCTGCTGGAGATTTTGGAAAAATTGAGAGAAAAATAGATATGATACAAGATGAACAAACATGCAGCTTTGGCATTTGGACAGATATGCAGATTATCCAGAATAAGAGTTAGAGCTGGAGAAGAGGTGAAAGTTTTCAAAATGTTTCTCAACATTAAATAAAACTCATATATTTTGAAACAACAGTCTTAGTGACACAGCTAGATGGACTCCCCCTGTAACCAAAAATAAGGCATGGTCTGTGAAATAAGAGTCCATATTAAGAGAACTGCAGAAATAACAGTTGAAGGGGAAAATTTTTCCTTTTCTTGTGTGTGACAGTTGAGAGATGAATGCCACAGAAGATGAAGTATTCTCATTCAAGAAAGAGAAGGAAACAATTTAGGGACACAAGCAAAGCAATGGTTACAACAAAGGTTAGAGGAATATGTAGAACCTGCAGGGCTGGATGAATGGCTAGGAAAGTGAATGGTGATGATGGAGATAACAAAAAGGGAGTATAAGCTGAGAGTGATACAATCCAATCCATGAGGCAGAAGTAAAAGTGACAGTAAGCATAATATGAAAGAACTGGAAAAAAGTACAGGAGAGAAGGAAGCTCAGAAGAAAATAATTATGTTAGGAGAAAAGGAAGCAGGGAAATCGGCACAGGTTACTGTAATGAGAAGGGAAGTCAGAGGGAATTGCTTGTAGTGTAGTCTTTGCTTTACTGCTGCACTAGTATGAAGACATCATTCCCACACATTGCACAGTGCAGTACCCCCGCAGATTTGGGCAGGAGTATGAATAAGGAGCAGAGTGAACACATCAACAGACGCACATTTAGGATGATAAAGTCCTGATCCTCACAACTGGGCTGAGATCAGAAATAGGGTAAGATGCAGAAATTCACTTACAAGCACTCTTAGAATTAGCCTTGTTCAGTGGGAATCCCCATTCAATGTACAAAATTAACTGAGAATTGCCAGGATGAATCACAGCAGTGGTCCAACCTGCCTTAGCCAATACCAGACACGATGTTAGGTTCCAGACACCCTGGGAGTAAGATCACTAAAAAATATGTTGCTCTTTAAGTCACAGCCCTCATTTGCAGTTATTTCTGTATATATTTTAATTAAACGTCCTCTCTGTCTAAGCCGTGTTTCTTCATCATAACTCTAAGATTGTAGTAAAAGCAAAGGGATATATGTATTTATAAATATATACCAAATTAATAATTCTTTTCAAATTGTTGCCTGTAGTCTGGTGGCAAACTTGATTTTGATTTTTTTTTCTCTTTGTGGAAAAAGCACAAAAGTTCACAAAAATTAACGTAAGCAAATGTCAAGAGATGAAAGAGTGAAAAAGTACAATGAATCAGTATGACCACTGAACTGTACTCACATGCATCAAACAGTAAAACATCTCCACCCTGGGACACAAGAAACAGCTGGAATTATCAGGAAACTTAATGGCATGTAGGTATCCACAAAAATAATGATTCTCTTATGACCACCACCTTCTCTCTCCGCCTGTGATTTAGTGGCCTTAAAATACCAAAAAATGACTCATTACAAGTGTAGGTCCCAAGAAGGAAACAGATTACCAAACCAAAAATGAGATGCAAATGTCCTTTAGGTAATGACATTTCTCAAGTGTGTCTTACAAGGGATCTAAAAAATTATTTCACTGTTTTCTCCTGTGCGCCACAGTGATCTCCATGAATCCTGCAGAAATTCAGGCTCTGATCCTGCAAACAGATATACTCCACTTTAGAGTAGTCTTGTTAGCTTTGCTAGAAGTACTCTTTCACATGAAGTCAAGCACTGTTATCAGCATTCCTATGATTAGAGAAAACAGTTTCCAAAGCTTATTTAAGTATTTGTCAAAGCAGCAGGTCGCTGAGTAGGATTCTGCCAGGGTACTCGGAACGAAAGTGAGATGTAGGCCACGAACAACTTAATGTCATGTTGAGGAGTACTCCACAAACACTGAATGTTGCTGATATACCTCATATTTATCTGGACATGCTCCTGGAATAAAAGAATTTGAAGTGGAATTTGAGGAATTAAAAATGAACTAATAAAAAAAAGTTGTGAGATCACAGACAAGCAAGTAGCATTACTTTCACTATGCTCAATGCTTCACAAAAAGAGAATAGATGCACTCTCCTCTGACATATTAAACAGATCAGTTCCCACTTCTGTGTGTACAACCATTCACACATCTGTGCTGCCAGGAAATACTGAAGGTTTAAGTCTCTGGTCATGCCTTACAATTTCCCTGCATAGAAAACCGCTCAATGAGTAGTAAGAGGTATGCTTTAAAAACTGCTTTGGTTAAACCACTGTGAACACTCACGGCAACCAGTGGGGGCAGATGGGGTGTTATGCTAAAACCATAAAGTCTGCTTTAAGTAAAATATGAGTATAACTATTACATTATCCAAAAGACAATTTCTTAAATTACACATTGCGCATCCCACGACACCATAGTATGTATTTAGATCAGTATCGTTTTGAAGGCCCTAAGTCAACACAAGGAACTATCATGGCCCTGTAGCCTCAGAAAAAACATAGAATCATAGAATAGTTTGGGTTGGAAGGGAGCTTTAAAGGTCATCAAGTCCAACCCCCCTGCAATAAGCAGGGACATCCTCAACTAGATCAGGTTGCCCAGAGCCCCATCCAGCCTGACCTTGAATGTTTCCAGGGATGGGGCATCTACCATCTCTCTGGGCAACCTGTTCCAGTGCTTCACCACCCTCATTGTGAAAAACTTCTTCCTTATATCTAGTCTAAACCTACCCTCCTTTAGTTTAAAACCATTACCCCTTGTCCTGTCGCAACAGGCCCTGCTAAAAAGTTTGCCCCCATCTTTCCTACAAGCCCCCTTTAAGTACTGAAAGGCTGCAATAAGGTCTTCCCAGAGCCTTCTCTTCTCCAGGTTAAACAACTCCAACTCTCTCAGCCTGTCTTCATAGGAGAGGTGCTCCAGCCCTCTGATCATTTCTGTGGCCCTCTTCTGGACCTGCTCCAGCAGGTCCATGTCCTTCTTGTGTTGGGGGCCCCAGAGCTGGATGCAGTACTCCAGGTGGGGTCTCACCAGAGCGGAGTAGAGGGGCAGAATCACATCCCTCGACCTGCTGGCCACGCTTCTTTTGATGCAGCCCAGGATACAGTCGGCTTTCTGGGCTGCGAGCGCACGTTGCTGGCTCGTGTCCAGCTTTTCATCCACCAGTACCCCCAAGTCCGTCTTGGCAGGGCTGCTCTGGATCCCTACATCCCCCAGCCTGTATTGATACTGGGGGTTGCTCTGACCCAGGTACAGGACCTTGCATTTGTCCTTGTTGAACCTCATAAGGTTCGCCCAGGCCCACCTCTCAAGCTTGTCCATGTCCCTCTGGATGGCATCCCGTCCCTCAGGCGTGTCTGCTGCACCACTCAGCTTAGTGTCATCCGCAAAGTTGCTGAGGATGCACTCGATCCCACTATGTCATTGATGAAGATATTAAAGAATACTGGTCCCAATACAGACCCCTGAGAGATACCACTTGTCACTGATCTCCATCTGGACATTGAGCCATTGACCACTAAAAATGAAGGGAAGGCATCATTTTGTCCTCTGTGAGTGCAGAAGACAAGTTTGGGAGCTCACTTCTCCCCTGTGGTTGGTAAGAACCCTGAGTAATTTCATGTGAGTACATGAAGTTTCAGGATGGAAGGTGTAAAAGTGAGAGAAGTTTTAGATTTTCCATGTAACGTTCCCAAGAGATATATCAAACAAACCCCACATCAATTTGTTTAATGAGATTTTCAGCCTAAAATGACTGCAGGCCACTGCAACAATCAGATTCATTTCTTGTTCAGAAACATGGAGAAGGGATATTTGCGTAAGACTCCATATCCTTGCGGCTCAAAACAGTTTGTCATTCTGGGACCTGATTTTCAATTTTGAATAAAAAATATTACCTGAGTGTCAAGTTTAATAATAAAAAAAAAAAAAAAAAGAGATGAGATTTTCTACTCCAGATAGAGAAATCTGTTTCCAAATCACTTATCTAGCTGTTGAGTCATTGGCTAATCAAAAATAAGTAATAGTTGCATGCAAGAAAAAATAAGGTTACACAAGACTTTCTACTGAATTTAACAGTATGTTTTCACAATGTCTCTGAGTAAGTGCATATGTCTTGCAAAGGTATGTATATGATATGTATTTCTTTATTCTTAGAAATATTTCAGGTTTCCCATCTTCATACATTGAATCCAGCTTTCACTGAAGTAAGTTCACACTGAAGCAAGTGGGAGTCTTCCACGGATACAACGATACAACGTTAGGGTATATATGTGGGACCAGCATGAGTAAATTCATTCATTCTCTCCAGTGAATCTTTATTAATTTTACATAATATTCAAACAAGATAAATATTTGCCGTTTCTACGGTACATGCCCGATGGGTTTCAGTATTAAGAACACAAGACGTTAGTTTTGAACAAGACGTTAGTTCATGTGTTTGAATAACCAACTACATTTAAAAATCCGTTCAACTAATGAGGTGACAATTTGTTGTTAATACCACGTTACATCCTCCAAGAAAATTGGCTTCCTACTCCATCAGTGTTCCATCTAATTATATATTCCAGGTGATATTATAGAATTTGCTTCTATTTATTTTATATGTTTTCTAAGCAAATCTGCTCCAACTGAAAACTCTGGAACACTCTTACTGCTTTTAAAAAATCAGTGGGAGCATGTCCACCGTCCAGAAAGTTTTATTGTTGTGTTTTTAAATTAAATATTACACCTGTGTTTGGTATTTAATTGACAAATTAACTTACCTTGTAACCCCCAGGAGGAACTGAACATCCCAAATTTCCAGTAGAGCCATAATATAATTGACTGGAATGAAACATCTTTCACTTTCATTGAGCTCAAATACAAAATCGTCTTACTACACCAAGCCCTTATTGGTCACCCCACTCCCCGAGTTTTGCTGAAATCCAAGTAAGACCTTTTTTTTTTAAGCAATTACTCTTTTTTTCCCTGTGCATGTGCATGTCTCCGAAGTCAGTCAGAAGATAGTGATCTTGTTTCACATTGCAAATGTTGTGGTTAAAACACAGTCCTGTTTTGAAAAATCTAACAAATTAAGTGGCATTTCCTGTTCGAAAGAGGGGAGCAACAGAATTTTTCAGGAGTGTGCAATGCTGGTGACGTTCAAGTGAGGCAGCTGCTTTCATGGCACGGTGCTCTGAGCCTAGCGTGTGCGGTAACTCTAGTCTACAGTTCAGAATGTAAAACGTATTCCCTGCACTCAAGATAATACAAATGTGTTCATGCAGACATTCAAATCAAATATCACCAGGTTCATGAATGAATTCGCTTCTCCCTCAAGAACCTCATTTGCTGCCCTAACAGAAACATCCAGGCAGCCAAAATCTTGTGTGGTCAAACAACTTGCAGTGCTGCTGAAGCTGATGTCTGTGGAGCGCTGTTCAGGTGACACCCTCCTTTTCCTGGAGCCTAAATTGAAAACTTTTGCCTTACCTACCTATTTACCGGGAGGTAGGAATGCAACCTTAGAGTAGGTCCTTAGATGCACATCTAAATAAAGGTGTAAAGTGCACTTCTGCAAAGCTGTGACTAGATTCCTTCCCTATCAGCCTTTTTTACTCTGTGGCTTTGCTAGATCAGGGGAGCGGACAAGTAGGTGGTAAATCCAGCCTACTAACTTTAAACAGAACTGATCATCTGAATATGACAAGCCTTTAAGAACTCAAATATGGTTATCAAAATTGGACTTCTGCATATAAACATTGACAGAAAGCTTTGATGTTTAGATCCAGATAAATTTTCTTACATTGCACTCCATAAATAAGAAACTCATTAGCTATAGCCACTGCCTGCCAAGACCGTCCTCACAGTGGCAAAAGATGTCCAGCCTCTCTCCTTATTTGCAGTCTTTGGCAAATAGAGACCATTACAGGTACATTTAGTCAGATTATGTATTTGAGCCAGTTGTAAATAAAACTGCAAATTAATAAATTGCATTTAGTAGCTTTGATGAATGGATTTCAGATGTTTTCTCCTGAGATTTTTATTTTTTAGTCACGGAATCTTATAGCCGTATTCGGATCATGTCACAGTAAATTCAAGTATTCATCTGCAATATCATATGTTAAAAATAAAGCCAAATAAATATTGAAATGGCAATTCTGTAAAATAAATACACACCCTAAATCTTGTAGAATAACTCCACAAAAGCTTTGCAATTGTGTTTATGTTGGTAATGTTGGTAATCAGTACTGGATGTCGATCGCTATAGCTGTGTAACCCCCCGCTTGAGGCGGATGCTGAGGTTAGTGAACTTCACTGTGCTCTGCTGGTTAACTTTGGGCTTGGCCTGGGCTCTGTGAATAGGGTTCACCTGAAGAAATGTAGTGTCTAGCATAACTAGACCTCAGCGTCTGAGATAAAGTTATAGATGTTCTGTATAGTCATGGAAATAAACAGGTCTTCTAGAGTACAAATCATCTCCGTCTAAAGTAGAAATCTAAAACAGGCCAGATGAACTGTGTCCAAAAAAGTCTGTTTCTTCCCACTTACAGACCTTACAGAGAATCCAGGGTAACTAACACAAACACAGATGTCAATACCATGAAAGTCCATCTTACATGAGATGAACCCCCTTGTCAAAGGTCTAAACCTGCTTGCATTCAAGCCCAAAGGGACTTCAGAATTGTCCTCCTCCTGTAGAAGGACCCAAGTCCGTTAAAACGATTGTCCCGGGCACGCCCCTGGCAACAAAGGATTCCACTCACACCCTTGTTCTCCTGCACATGCAGCAAGTCTCGAGCAAGGACTGACCTTTCCCATGCAGCGAAACATCCTCAGTTCTAGTTTTCATATGAAATAGTTATACCCTGCCCTATACCTGGCATCTCTTATCAGGATTTTCAAATATCCAGTAACCTGTGATGGCAAACATCTGGAAATCTGGTAGCTCGCCACCTGCAGCAGCAGGGCAAATAGATTACTATAAAAATGACTATCAATCACCTAAACCAGTAAAATTAGGTCAGCAGTAAACACAAGATAAAGCCATCCACCTGTAGTATGACATAGAGGAGATAAAAATACGTGTATCTTGACAAGCTGGTTTTTAGAATTCTTTTTTGAATGCCTGTTTTTTTCTAAGATAAAGCATCCAAGCACCCAGGCAACAAATGTTATGCACAAAATTCTATGCAATATGATAAATGGTGTTTCTGTAAGTAAATGAATAGGAATTAAATAAAATCTAAAACAAGAATGAGTGTGTAAGTTTATGAATAAGTGAAAGTACACAAAGTAAGGCATATGTAAACTTATCTTGTGTTATATGAATCATTCTTGACATACGACTATAACGGCAGCCTTCATTAGAAAGGGGAACAGCAAAAACTTCTAAGAAATGAAGTAGGAATGCTTCCTAACGTTCAGTGGTTTGGTATTCTTTGTTAAGATGGTTAAGAAAGCATAAACAGAGCCTGCATGCATTTCATGAGTCACTTCAGAAATTAAAAGTTTTGCATATGAAGCTATGTCACTTGGAAAAGAGGATATGATATGTATATGGTGGGCATGAAAATACTAGATACATTTCTTGTTGTTAGTTGTGGGCTCTGCTTTATAAATGCTCATCTTTCAAAGGGTGAAATTTCAGAGAAGCAAGTAGTATTTGATACCTGAAGGTTTTCATTTTACGCTAGAGTGTAGATGCACCCTATAGCAAGGAAGTTGTCATTGGAGTTTTAGAGACTCGGGAAGTAAGAGTGTGTGTGCGTGTGGTGTAACCAGGTATGTCTTCTTGGATCATAAATTCATTTACAAATCTACTGATCCTCCAGCTGATGTTGTCCTATGTTTCCTGAAAATCTTTCATAGGTACGTTTAGTATTCTGAGGAGTGCCCATATGGCCCACGGTCATCTGGTGGCCTACTGCAAACGCTGGCATGGGCTGGGGCGGAGAGGGGAGGAATATATCCATACGCATGTACACACTTATAATGATCTCATTCGAAACTTCAACAGCAGACTGAGCTACATCTTTATAGTAAAAATCCTAGAAGAAAGTGACTGTTATTTGCAACCAGCTTCCTCATCCCAAACTAACTTCCCTCAGGTTGAGGGGTTTTACAGGTACCGGTCTGTCTCATCTCCTCCAACTAGATCATCCCTTTTCATCTCGTCAGCACTGCTTTGGCAGCAAACTTTCTGGCCAGATGGGTGCTGCTGTGCACACTGAAAATAACTGGAAAAATATGAGCTGGTCTTTCAACCTCTCAGATAAATTTGCTACTTTGAGATCCCCTAAGACATGAAAGTGTAATTCCAGAATGGTTTCTTTCCTTGAGAAACATTTTTGAAGATTTTTTTTTTCAGTTTTGGAACATTGGAAACATGACTGATTATTCATAACAATTTATCTCTTTGTGAGCATCGGCTACACAGCAACATAGTTGTTTGATATTTTAAATGATTAGAAGGGAATATTTCCCTCCTAAGTTTCACTTTGTGCTCAGTTGTCAGCTTCTGCATGGAGCTGAAGTGAGAGAGGGAAATGTTTTGGCTGATACTGAATCTTCCTTGCTCTACTCTGCCACCTGTTCCTGCAGGATAGGAAAATGCAGGGAAAAGGAGGACAAGCTGAAAGAGTGACGCTGTGCAGTGGCTGCGCTTTGCTGGGCAGAGCGCAGCACTGAAGTGTTGGGATATTAGGTGTTTTTCTTAGCAAACTCAGGCTCAGGAATTCTGCAGTAACATCACACTTCCAGTTTTCACTCAGGGAAGCTTGCAAGCCCTCACAGTGGCACACAAACACACTGAAAACATGATCCTAAAGTGCAGAACACATAAAGGAACAGGAAAACCTTTTTTAGCACTTCTAAATCAATGTGCTGGTATTTTGCTTCTGACTTCAGGTCTTTGCACTTGGAGACATCACATAGAGTTGGTAAAGAATCCTGCAACATAGTGCAATTTTATGATGACCATAAGCCTCGTGGAAACATTTCTGTTTCAAAGGACTTCAACTAAATGGTGAGCAGCATTCCCCCTGGTTTCCTGCCAGCTCATCTCTCCGCTGTGAGCTCTGATCACCGAGGCATGTGGCCCTAGAGTACCGCTTCCCTCCCACTAGGACTGCCTCAGGACCAAGCTGCCCCAAATTAAAGCAAGACTTTCAGGACGCCTTAGCAAAAACTCCAGCAGCTCTGGAGGGCAGGACAACCTTGGTCATAGAGGGTTTTTCACGTTCCCCACTATGCAGAGATGTATGGAGTTTTTGCTGAAGCCAAACTTTCTCTGGCTCCTGGGCTTTGCACTTCATAGCAGGGATGTGCCCTGAGGGGCTTTCCAACCACCCCTGTGTGCCAGGGACTCCCTGGGAATCCAAATACCTGCCCACACTCTGCCAGCTGCTGGGTGCAGCCCCTGATTAGCCCAGATCTCCAGCTGCATCGCAATCACCAAATCTCACCTCCCGCTTCGCTTTGCAAGGGGGCAATTGCATGTGCCCATTTTAGCCACGCTCGGGCTGATGAGTTGGCTTGAAAGTGTAACGGGTCACTCACAGAACCAAAACCTGCGTGGATACAGCTATACTCTGCCGCATTGCCACACTGTTAGCCAGTTTATTAGGTGTAATGCTACTTCCCTGTTCATGGGCTGGCTGTTGAGTCAGGCTCTAGGCTGGGGTATTTTTCTTTGTTTTTCTCCAGTTCCGGAAATGTAGGAGGAAGAGATGGTCCAGATCCTACAGTTAACAGACACAAGTGTAATCTTATTTAACCCAACAACAGGACTGGTCATGTGAGGAAGTGCTCCTCACCTGAGCAAAACCACAGGGTATCCAGTTCTCGGTGCTACCATGTCCTTCTTTAAAAACAGAGCATGCTGCTACAAATGCAGCTGTAACTTTCCCTCGGTGCAGGATTTTGTTGCTCTCTTTCGAACAAGACAGATCTTTTCCTTCATTCCTCCCTCTAACGGAGAAGAAATCAGTTGAGGCTGTGACTCAAAGTAAAACTGTTGGCCCCATTGAAGATCACAGCCTCTTCTTTGAAGGCTATGTTAGATGTGACTTAGTAACATGATTTTTAGGCACATAATTACTAGTTGATTTCTCAAGACAACCTGATACTGGTAACACATGCTGTCAGACCCTTGAGGCTTGATTATTCTAATTTTCCCGTTGCCACTTACAGAAAGTTGTGAGTAGGAGCCCTCGGGCTCCTCGTGGCACTGAAACACCCTCATATATAGCCTTCCCTGCAGCCGCTAACTTTCAGGGTGTCAACCTGAAAAAACGGTAGACTCCATTTTTTCTTTTTTCTAAAAAGCTAAATCGACGTATATTTATAGTGATATCGGTTATAGTGAGATCTTCGCAGCTACACTTCAGTTTTAAGTGTGACACTGTCCCGCCTAAAGTCTTTTCTGAGAGGTGTGTTACCTCACTGAAACCAGCCCACTCCACTTGTTTTATTTATGTGTTGCTTTTGTTTTACGTACCTATTCATACACTTCTTGAATGCAGAGTGCTTACAATTAATGAGAATTTTTAATGACTGTTATTCAGTAAATGAGTTATGCATTATTACTTGTTACTATTGTTACTGCTGCTGCTGTTATTAATAAACCTTATTGACATTTATTAATAAACCTTACTGATGTTTAAAGAGAAAATGCAATTCTGTAACCATGCTTACAATATGCTTAGCAGATTTATATGTATAAAGTTAGTCAGTTTTTCTAGGAACATACGAGACCATAGAAGACATCCAAACATGTAATTTTCCATTCAACATCTCTCTCTCTGTGACATAAAGATACTTATTACCATATTACCAGGCTATCTTTTTTCTTTTTTTAATCCCATGTCTCTGTAGTAACAACCAGTGTTGTCATTAAGGGGATTCTGGGAAGGAAATATTCATCACTGAAAAAAGCACAAAATCCCATGTACTTTACAGAAAGAAACATCATTGATTGAAGACTGACTTCTTCAGAAATTTCTGCACTTGTGCGTAGCTTGTAAAAATTCCCCACCCACATTATTCTCTTTGAAGCACACTCTCAGAGAGCTGCTCCTTCCATTTCTTGCCATAAAACTGTCAGCTGAGTGTTTCATGTTGTGATACAGCTGTCTATGTTACAGGAAATCGACCCAAGTAGTTTTCCTGTGAGTATAAAAGAAGCAGATAAAATCCATTAACCCTTTCAACATATGATATATTTACACACTTGTAACCTTGCAGGTCTTAGAACAAAGAAAAATAGTCTCAATGGGAAATAGCAATGGTTGTGGGGAGGGTTTTTTTTCTTTAAGAACCTTTTTTCTACTCATTGGGTATTTTTTTTTATTTATCCACAAAAGGTATTTGTGGGTGTTTTCATGAGTGGTCCTTCTTTACAATATTGCTGTTTCTAACAGCCGCAAAATTTTTTTTTCATACTAAACATAGCATATTCTCTCAGCCTAGAAGATAAACATCTGGTTTTCGTCTTGATTTGACAGCCCAGTATGTTGCTGAAACAGAGCTGTGCCATGAGCTCAGATCCAGCTCTAAGTTTTCAACATATATTAGATATCTCTGATTTAGTTCTTGCTGAAACCTCTTGCTGGATTGTTAGAGATGTGCAGACTGCAAGAGATTAGGAGCTTTGAACAAGGCTATACAAATCCATAATCCGTATCTAAATTTCCCTAGACATCCGGACAAAGAGAAAGTCTGGAACTGGAATGAGGATATCTTGCACTGTGGAATTCTTAATAATTCTTAACGTCCCGCAGAAGATGATTTATCAGAACACCCACTCCCTTAAAAGTATCCTAATATTTTACATGAGTAAAATTTACTTTGCAGTCCAAACTGGAGAAGACAGCACAGAGGCCCTCAGCTTAAACCATAATAAGAGGTGAGCAGGGATCTTAAACTCCAGATCCAAAACCCAAAATGTATACCATTAACTCCATCAGAATTTTTTGTCTACTACCCATGAATTTAGCATTCTTCTCCAAGAAATCCTTTATCTGTGCTATATTCTACAGTGAGCTGAACTCTGCTGTCAGAACCACTGAACAACGTCAGGTTGGAAGGAACTTCATGCTACAAGACCACCTTATCTCACTGTATCTGACTATACTGCAAAGCAACTAAACAAAATCATTGAACGGGTGCACAGATGCAGCTCAGAAAGGAACAGCATGAGAACCATCTTCAAAAGCAAAATAGGTCATATTTCAGGGAAAGGATTTTTGACCTTCAAGTGGCACTCACAAATAGCTGCAGACAGCCTCTAATTCAGATAAAATATTGCCGATTCTTCTATTGTGAGGAAACATCAGGCTCACCTAGGCTTTCTTTTGCTTTGTACTCAGTCTTATGTTCTCATAAATTCTGAGCTGCAACTTCTCACTGTTCTACTTCCCACTCTCTTGCTGAGGACGTGCCCGCATGCACCTTTGGTATACCATTGTAATCTTCCAGTGAGTTCAAACAGTTAATGGTTATTGTCAAAGTCAACTCTCCCTCAGTCCAATTTCACATCTAAACCTATTTATCCTGAGAAAAGCAGGAATAAGAGAATATACAATTTCTTGCACAGCACCAACCTGGTTTATGCAAAAAAAAAATGTTTACCATCCTCAGAAATACAATAAAACTTCTGAAATAAAAAATTCCAGAGAGTGGCACTTTTCCTCAGCCTATAGATCAATAATCTATACAAATGTTCTTCTGATTATCAAAAATGTAATTCTGATTTTTTGGGAGGAAATAAGAACTGAAGGATTTGATAACTGGTCTGTACTTGGGAGCACTTAAGTGTTTATGATCTACATATTTTTCTGTGCAGCTTATATAAAAATCATACAAGTACTGCCCTGACTATTCAGGGCACTTATTATAAGGAATACAGTAGTCCTCAAATGCCACGTAAGCAAGGCTTGGCTTGCTACGTCTACAAATATATAGCCTACAACCTGCAGGTAGAAGGAGGTTCCACAACACTGAAGGCAGCCAGAGTTTTCTGCAAGGCTCTGATTTCTTTTCCTCTTCTCTGTGGAAGTGCAAGTGCAACAGTTGGGTTAGGATGGGAGAAAAACTTCTCTTTTAGTTTTAGGTCTAAGCTTATCTCTGGCTCCCAACTAAGACACCTACGGGATGTTTTTGCTTAGTGAGGGACCTAAGCGATTTGTGATGATCATTTCTCCAAGCAGGAGTTATGTGAGTCCCTTCAGCCTGTGCCTACCAAGACTGAGGGGAAAAAAGTAGAAATATAAAACTTTGCTGCATAAGGTTACATATGTCTTTCTGTAGTCTCAGCTTAAACATAGACTAAACACACTTCTGCGGTGGTTAGCTTCTTCAGTCGTATTTTCAATGGCTACCCTTTGCTAATGTAACTGCGGACTATGTTACGTAGCTGAGCAGGAAAGCTCCAAGAAGCTCTTAAGAAGCCGTGAGGAGATACATGCGAATTCAGTTTTTCTGAACTCTGCTACAAAAGCATCTTTTATTATTTTATTATTTCGCAAATGCTCCCCTCCCCCTACTCCCTTTTCCTCCTGCCAAACCCAGCAGAGGTTTCTCTTCTACCTGTCGTATATTGTCCCTCAACTGGTACCTCCTGAGAAAGAGAGGCTGAAGTGGTTTGTGGGTGCCACGCTGGCAGGCAGCATTGCCAGCGGCCGGCCATGCCCCCGCGTTCCTCGCCAGCTCTCCCCCGGGGCAGAGACCCAGGGGGCTGCCCCTGGACCCTGCCCCTGGCAAGGCCCTGAGGGGAGCACGGGGGCCGCACTATAAAGCACCCGTGCGTGTCCAGGGCTGCTCTCCATCAAGCAGTGGCTCTCGGTACCGGGCGTGCTGGCTGGCACTGCTTGTGGTGTGGGGAACTAGGCTGCCTGAAGAAGCAGAAGATTCCTACAGGAGATTTCCACAAACCAGAACAGCGGACAGTATCCGCCTGAGCAAAAAGTTAGCAGAAATCCAGCCAGCTGCTGTTCATACACAGCAATCACATATAAACTTTATCGGGAAAAAATATTGCATTCCCCCACGATGTTAGCGAGATTTGAGAATTACAGAAGCGCACTGGATAGAAGAGTACGGGCATCAGACTACCTTGTCCTCTGGCCCTATGGTTTGCAGCAATATTCATATATCCTCTGGTTTTCTGTATTTGAAAGGGTGACAGCAGTTTTTACCACCAACAACGTAATGGAAGGGACTTCTAGTATGTCAAAATTATTTCCAGTTCATGTTTTATTGGCTTCCTTCCTAGAATCAAAGCGGACAAAGCATGGACGCTAAACGTAATAAAAAATAAAGGACTACCTCAAAGACTTCTAGAAATTAAAATTACTGAAAATCTGGGAATAAAAGATGTCAGTTCTCTCCCAAGAACAAAAGGGTATAATAAAGAAAATATCCAGAAACTATGAGAGCTGCAACTGTAAGTTGAGAACACTGTTAGAAGAAATGCCATTAGGATAGAAATCCAAATGTTATTCTTTGATGTCTGGATACAACTCAAGCACTTAGAAGTTACACACGGTGATTTGGCATTATTAAACATACTTTTAATTATATCTGAGTTCTATTCAGTCACACCTAGACTTATCCAGGATGCATTCAAATGTGTATTTCATAAACATAGCTCATTCCGCCGTGTAAAGATAACCCCAAAGGCACTTCACAATAACATCCATTCCCTTTTTGTACTGGAGTCCTCCTTACTAGTTCCAGTTTTCATTGTTTTCCAGGGCCGAGTCTTTTCCTGTCCTTAAAGAAGCAGAAGGAACCTGTTTTCCCTGGGACGTAGCTTTTTAAGCAGCGTTCTCTGTCACTCTTGCCTCCTTCCAGGGCCTTGAGCATGGAGGCTCTGGAGTTCGGGTTCAAAGCCTGATCTCCAGCTTTTTCACTGGAATGGCCCCCAAGCTGCACTCGAACGTCTGTGCAGCCTATTGCTCTGGCATGTCCTCCTGGATTTCTCAATGTCAGTTGTGATACGAATGGAAGCGGACCACGAGCAGCTCATCTGCTTTTCCTGAGCCTCCTCACCTCCTCAGGTACTCGCTCTAGTCCCAGTTCCTCAGATAAGGCCACGAGTCCCACTGGAAAGTAGGTCCCCCAGAACATCTTGCTTGCGTGGCAGCTTTAGAAAGCAGCATCTCCATTGCATGGACAAGAGAGACTGTACAGAAAGAGAAGGCACTGTTCATCAGTGTTTAAAGCTGCATCTAGGACTTATGACCTTTGAATCAGAAAAGGAAGATAGATCTGAGCAATCACATTCTGGCTCCTCTATGGCTCGCCAGTAGGATTTCAGTATCACAAGAGAAGTGATAGACACTTAAAGAGTAACTTAGGCAGAATTCTGGTGCCCACAAGAAAAAATTGTTTTCCTGTAACAGCAACTGAGTTGTCATTAAGACCGAGGACTGCACAAGTTGCAGTGCCAGAGGCTGTTGCAAAGGGATAGAGGAGAACGGGGAGAGAGGGTTTGAAAAAGCTTCAAACACCCGTCTCAAATTATGTTTTAGACACTTTGCTAGGCAGTGTGACAAGAACTGATAAACCATATAGAATCATTTTTGGCTAATTGAAATGTTACCTTTTAAAGAACTTTTCTTCAAAAATATCTTGTCTAACCAATGTCACAATTTCCATAGAAGTATTAAAAGTGTACTCAAAATAAAAATTTACAGTCAGCTTTTATTGCAAGGCCTAATTTTAGCAGTTTTGGGATTTTCAGCTCAAAAAACTCATTAGAAGAATAAATCAATTTATTTCAAAAAGGAGAAGATGACGACTCTGGAAAGTCTGAAGAAAACTGCAGTTAATTAAAAGAGAAGTTTGCTGCCTCTAGATTGTTATTAGCTTTTCCAGTGACACGTATTTTAAACCCCTGCAGTTACTCATGAACAAGTTCTATCTGAAGATGGTACTTCCGTCATTAAACAGTTTTAATTAAATCTGGCATTTCCACCTTTTTCATTGTTTATTTTCTAATTGAGCTCAAATTGCGATCTGCTGCTGTCTCTGACAGATGTCATCAGGAGTCTTAACCACCATCTCAAGTGAAATTAGTGTTGAGTGCTATAGGTCTGACCAGTGTCACACTAAGCTCAAACTCTCCTTGATTTCCATAAGTTTTGGACCGGAGGCTATTGCTTGTATGAATGTATTGCCCTCTGTTGGTCAGGCATCTCTCATAGAGCATCACAGCAGACAGGAAACCTAACCATCTTTACCATGTCAGTTAGGAAATTTATGTTTCTATGCACGCTGGACAACTAGAATGACTCCAGGAATTTAAAAATATATGGCATACTTTTAGAGACTGATTTTTTTTTTTAAGGACCCTAGAGGTCCTTTTTGACGTTCTTGCAAGGCGTTATTGCTTTGCACCTCTCAGTATTCACACACTTGAAAATACAAAGGGTGTTTATGCCTCTCCCAGGAAATTATGCTACGGTTCTGTGCCGTACTCAAGTGCAGACCCACAGCGATAATGGCTGTAAGATGCAAAAAAGAATTTAGGGAGTGAAACGCGGAGGAGCAGGAAGAGATCATGCGACAGCCTCGGCAGCGCCCTGGACCACGGCAATGCCACCAGACCACCTCACAGCACCCACCGCTCTGGGCATTGGAAGCCGATTGCCTGCCTGCCTTCAAACACAAATGCACGCACATTACCCGAACCAGGCTACCCCTAATTAGGCATCAATCCCTAATTGACAGCTTTCCTGCTAAATTACCCATGTATATTGTTCTTAGGAACTTTAGGATTTTGTTCGCTCTTTAACCCAAAATCGTCTATTGATCGATGTATTAACTGATGTTTTCATGCATTCAACGTAATCCCTTACAAACCAGGTCATTTTGTGAGTGGCAAAATGAACAAAATCTAGTTGCCTGTGGACTTGTAATTGAGTTCCCACGTGGACTCTGTAATATTTAATAACAGTTGAACGCCAATTACCGTCCTTTCCACAATTGGGAATTTTAATAAGGTCTTTCCTAATCTGCTCGTTTGTTTTCACAAAAATCATAGGAACTTCATATCCTGGAGATATCCCTCCATCATTGTGGGTTCAAATTAACCCATGATTTCAAGCCATTAGAGAGGAGACCAACAGATATGCACACAGACATACACATGCCAAGTGTGATTCCATAAGTCTCGTCTCCTTAGGAAGGTAGGTTTCCAATTTATACTGAAATCAAGTACAAATTGAAAGTTAAAAAAAGAATTTGAGGTAAAAATTAAGATTTTTGTGTTGTAGTATAACCAGGCTGGAGGCAACCTCAGGGTCTAATCTCACTGAAGTGGAGCCTCCCTCTTCTTCCCCGTAAAAGCTGGCCCCAAGTTTTGGCCCTACATCAAGTACCAAGTAAGAGAAGACATTTGGGGGAGAGGACCAAGCAGCTCAGTGTTTTTTCTTTTTCCTGCGTATGAGCCCAAGAGAAATCCAGTCTCCTCATGACCCACAGGCACAGGAAGAAAACAGAAGGGTGACTGCCATAACCTCCCCGCCCATCCAGACGCTTGAGCGTTAGAGCGCAGCCGGGCTTACTGCCCTCTTCTCCTCCAGCAGCGTGGGCGGCGGCGGCAGCGTTCCCAGCGCGGGCGACCTCGGAGATAAACTTCGCTGTTTGTGCTGCTCAGAGCTGCCTCGCCTGGGATGTGTCAGACAAACATCACTGCTCCAGCCACAGCTTCAAGCTTTTCTCTGTGATCAGGGGAGACAAAATCCCTCGTGTTGTTAATGAGGTGCAAGGGTCTGATGTAATCATGTAAGTGCAGCTCTGCGGAGAAGCACCCAAAACTTACACGGGCTCAATGGGAAAAATAAAGACGTTTCTAATGACGTAACTAAAACAAAGAGAAGAACAGTGTGTGTAAGATGGAATTTGACAGATTTTTTTTATTTCCTTATATTTCGGTGGTCGGCACACAGAACTACTCTCTTTCAGCCATCTTAATGAGTTCTGAAATTAAAATATTTTTTAAAAATGTCACTGAACTTCCAAAGCACGAGGCAAAAGAAATCCTGTTATTCATAGCGAAAATGTGGTATTTTGAGAGCGTACAACCCGCCGTGTCTGAGGAAAATCAGGAGGTAGCAGCCACTCCTTTCCTTGCTGGAAATTCACATAAACTGGATTTTTCTGGGAATATGTTCAGAACCTAAGAACCGTATATATTTATATCTCCTGTAAATTTAGACCAACCTGTCTTTCCAGCCATCTGCAGTGGTCTTTCAAGAATGTTAAAAATGCCACATAATTTTAATAACAGGCTTCCACAATCCACTGTTTTACAGTCTTCCATGTACACCCTAATTTGGCTAGAATTTGTCCCTGGTTTTAAAGGTTGGCAATTGTTCCAGCTACAGCTGTCAGGTGTCTCTGCATGTTTCTGGAGGACAGGGAGAATTTTATACGTCCCTGATTATTAATTTTTTTCTGCCTGGATCTGCCAGGGTTAATTGTAACACGAAAAGTCCGTACAGGACAGCTCTGGATGAAAAAGTAATACAGAGAAAAGTAAGAAACAGCTCACCACGGTGAACTCCCTCTCCAGTTAGATCTCTGAAGGTACTGGCATGAACTCTCTCTTGCACGACATACCCCTAACTTGTTTAAAAGTGTACCGTCACTACTAAACAATCATTTGCATTTATTATTATTATTACTCAGTTCAAAGCTGTCTGAGGGAAGGAAAGTACATGGTATATTTTTAAAAAATCCTCAGTTTGATTGGAGTTTTCTGTTTTCCTTGGGTTTTCTCTTTTCTCTTTTCTTTTTTTTTCTTTTTTTTCTTTTTTTTTTTTTTTGAAGCTCTGTTCTAAGAAAAGGAAAGCAGGGGATTTACTAAAGGCAAGGCAAGTCGGTTAGTTATGAGTCACCTTCATGACTTATAAAGGGTCTCAAGTCATTTGGAGCGGGCTTTCTTCACCTAACTTGTGCTGTAGGGATACCAGGCGACCAGCCAGACCAACAGACCTCTGTGGCAACTGTTCCTGCCTCAGCTGCTTTTTTTTCATTTTTCGTTCGCCTTATTTCTCTCTCTCTCTCCCCCTCTCCCTCTCTCTCTTTAGAAGAAAAAAAAACACAACCCAAGCTCAGTGATCATGGTTAACCTGTGAGATGGAACAAAGGAAGTCTGTGGCCTTCTTGCTGCCTTGGTTTTGCTTGCATCTCTGTGTAAAGAAACTGCCTCATAGCAGGTAGGTTTTTCAGTTTGGTTCTTTGGCTTTTTTTGTTTATTTTTTGCGTGTGCTCTTTTTTTTAAATGAGAAGCTCGTATGTTACAGGAGATGGGAGCAGGCCAAGGGAAGGGGCCCTAGGGCAGGGTTTAGAAGCCTCAAGAGTCAGAGAGACTAAACTTCAAACATTTGTACACATGCAGAAATACTCGGGCAGGCATCCTTACGGAAATATGCCTTCAGCCGTCCAGAATCACACACGGACAACCAGTCTTGAGTGAATACAAACCCAGTCCCCTTGCTGTCTTTGCATTCGCTTTTGTAGCTGGCTACACCTCACATAACTGATGGGACAGCACACAGGAGAAAGGTGTCTGCAGGCAACCAAGAGGACACGGGGGATGCATGCTGCTTTTTAGCTCCTGCGCCCCTCTTTTTTTTGTTTTGAGATGAATGGTTTAGAAGACCATGCAATATGGAATACAATTTCTACCGTGTTTCAGTTATCTGTTTGGAAGAGGTTTATGACTAATCTGCAGTTATTCTCTTGCCTACAGCTTGCCAGAGACATTTTGAGGTGGGGAAAAGTAACTGTACAGACTAGTTTGACTTATTTAATTTTGGCCATACAAGTAGGTTTGGATATGGGACAAGTTCTGGTCCTCATTTCATAAATAAGCAACAGAAAAATGCCTTCTTTAAAGTATGCCCATTAGACTTGCATCATTCAGTTATGGTTTGTTTTCATTCTTTTTAAAAGGAAGGTGTTTAAAATGCCTATGTAAGAACTTTATATAACTTTCTTGATATGCGTATCCATACTGACAAAACAGGAGCTCCATGCTCAGCATTAATACCTGTCTGGTGAAAACTCTAAAGTTCAATTTGGTCATAAAAATTTGCTCTGAACTCAAATTTGGCAGCCAATATCTAAGATGAATTATTTCTTTTATAAGCTTTTTAATATGGTGATTTTTTTAGTTTACAAGGGAACAAGCAAAATAGCTGAAATATAGTATATAAAAAAAATCCAGCTACTTGATCCACAAAGCGCCATAGAGGTACATTTTGTTTTGGAGGGAAGTTTTCAGCAGAGAAAAGCCTATTCTATCCATATACACGTCTTCGGAGCTCTTCCAGTGTCTTAAGAGACTTGAATTCAATATTTTTCTAAGAAGTGTTTTAAAAAGAATAGCTTTACTTTCTGAGAAATTAGAGGAGAATAGAGGACTTAAAGTCCTCCTGAAAATGTAAATAGGGTACCTGAAAATGGATGTACTGTTTATGTGTAATGGTCTTTTGTAGGTGATTAAAAGAGTTATAGAATGTGCTACTTATATTAACGCAAATTCTTTTTCAGTCAAAATTAGATTTCTGCTACTCAAGGGTAAAAACATCTCTGAAACTGGTACATTTCATTTTGGTCTTATTTTTTACAAAAAGGATTTTTTCATGACTGCAGAGGAAGACAGATTCAAAAGCCACTCTCGTATACTATACCAAATTTTAGTTTTGAAAATGAAAAGAAATAGGCATATCCAGAGGGCAATTTGCAACATTCTAAGAAAGATATAAAATAGGTGAAGCATGTTACCCTTTGGCCAGTGCCCACTTCTCTCTCTCTCTGGTGAATGTTAAGGGAGGATACGCAGACAGATAGCATAGACTGAAGACCTAATTTTTCTATAGCTGCACTTGGGCGATGCGAGTCCCACCTCATGTCCCCTACAAAGTTGTTCACACAATCTGCTCGCTGGCACATCTCTTTCAAGACCCTGAAGCTCCTTCAATTTTTTTCTCCCAGAATCAGGCCTTTAGTTTATTTTCAACAGGTAATCTGACCTTGTGCTTGTGAGTTATGTCTCATTTATATGCAGGTTAATGGAGATAAAAGTCCGGGGCTCACTCGGTCTGTTTCAAAGCCTATTGCGGTCAGTGTGGGTCTCTATTCTTTAACTTCAAAGCATCAGGCTTGGGGTCTATCACAGTCTGATTCCTCCAACATGATTGTGAGAGTACATACTCATGTGCATGAGTGCTGCAGATTTCTGGCCTTGGTGAATTGCCTTTTCTCCCTTGCACCCTCCCACTGAAAAGGGGCTTTGTAACGGAGGTGATTGCACAACCCTAAGCACCTTCAGATGAGGCTCCCTCAAAAGCAAAGTTCTAAATTTTTTTTGTTGCTTGGAGAACTTCTCTTATCTTTTCTAAATTGGCTAAATTTATCTTTTCAAATTTTGCAGAGTTGGAATTACTTTCCTAACCTACATGTGGTTTTCATAAAAATTTATATTGGGAAGTACTATCAAAGCTGGCACATCCTCTTGCTACCAATCCAAAGACAAAAGGTTGAGTTTTACTCCAGATTCATGATAAAGGATCCCCTTTAGTTGACCAATAGGTAAATAAGAATTTGGTCATTTGGACTGGAGAGACAAAACTGGCTAATAATCACGTAACTAGATTAACAAGCTGGATGCTTCTAGTCCGTCAGCGGACCAGCATAGGTCCACTCAGACCCTTGAGGTACCGTATGATGATGTACAAATGTACAGGTGGGGAAATGAGCACTTGTCATGTTTAAACTAAGCAGTTTGAACTATACTTGTGGTACTACTTCTGAAGGGAATTTGAATATACACTATGACATGGATGAACTGATTAACCATTGATATTTCACTGATCAAAGAAAATCCTAGGTTAGAGAACAATGAGCTACCTACACTTGAGCAGACTTTTTAAGTGCCTCAATAATTCATAGATTTAAAAAAAAAAATATATGAAATATAAAAATAACTATGAATATGATGTCCATTCTCACACATTTTGGAAGACAGATTGCAAAGTAAAATTACTGTAGCCTGTAAAATTACTAGTCAACATTTATTTTTCAGTAATGCCATAGGTCTCAGTAAGGTCTCAATCAGTTGCATTAATATTGCAACAGAAATGAAGATAGACATTATCACATACTGAGAAAATTACAAAGAGAAGAAATTAAATATATGTGCATATGTGTATACAAGAGCAGAGAAAATCTTGTCAATGTTTACTATTTTTACTCCTGTTTTTATTACTTCTAGTTCAGATGGAGTCATCCAATCTCTCAGTTTATCCCAAGTGCCTCACAGGCTCTTCAGAAAGCACTGGATTTCTTGAAGCTGTCATAGCAGAAGTTGATCTTTAGGAGGTATTTGAAATAGGAGAAAGGAACTGTGGAAAAACAATGTTTGTCTGAAGGAGGATGGTCTGTAAAAAAGTATGAGGAGAAGTAGAATAGAATAGAGTATTTCAGCTGGAAGGGACCTACAACGACCATCTAGTCCAACTGCCTGACCACTTCAGGGCTGACCAAAAGTTAAAGTGTGTTATTAAGGGCGTTGTCCAAATGCCTCTTAAACGCTGCCAGGCTTGGGGCATCAACCACCTCTCCAGGAAGCCTGTTCCAAGTAGATGAAGTACAGTAAGGAGCATGGCTGGTGGAATAAATCTTTTCTGTATAGCATTGACAGAAAAGGCGGTGATAAGAATTGAATGTGAATGGAGAATAACTGAAGCAGAGATGACACTGGAGGAAAAATTACATGTTGCAGTTTATCTGTCTTAAGTCAAATGTTGCTACTAAGAAATCCAGGGGGACATCTCAGAGGAATAGGCGGAGTCAATGATTAAATGAAGGCTAAAAATACAGAGACAGGTCTGTGGCCACAGAGGTGGGAGGAGAATCAAGAAAGAACAGTCACAAAAAGGCAAGGTGGGACAACATTTTCGTGTATGTCTGACTGTCAAACAGGTATAAAATAATCAAAGGGTAGAGCATCTAGCCTAAGAGATCAATTCTGACATGGACATCTTCTGTGGAGGCAATAGCAATGAAAGCAGATATGAAGTCTGAAAATGAAATTAAAACACACACCTATCTGAGGTCACTACAACAGATGAAGGAACAGAAAAGCAGACGAGTGGATGGGACCTGATGACCAGAGATCAGCAGATAAGATAGGAAGAATAAACATGTTACGCTGATGTTAGTGACTGAAGGAAGAGAGTGCTGGAAAGAGGAAGAGGGAAATCACACCAGGTCTTATGAGCTTTTTCTTTTTTAATGTTGCAAGGGAAACAATAGGGGATTTTATTTTATTATGTTTAAGCCTGAGTAGATGGTCATCATTTCCATTGATGGCCAGGCCACGTTTTTAGAGCTGTGTGAGCAGCAATGTATGTATTTGTGCATGTAATGGAAATCTGACAGCTGTACAAAAGGCTGTTACAAAGGTTCAGCAAGAGGAAACACATGTCATTTCTCACCACTTCCTGATAAAGCATGATTCTTTTTTTTTTGCCTTTAGCACACAGAAGCAAAACAGTTTGCAGCGTTGGAGATGCTATGCAGCTTTTAAACCCAAAATTAAAATGTTAGGGTCCCAGCCTAGGAAAAAACTATTGTATTACATAAATCCAAGATGCTGGGAGTAGGAAAGCAGGAAAGACAAAGGCTTGTCTGTGGTTACGGCTGCCCACTTACCCACTTTGGCCTGGAAGGGCTGACTCTGGAGGAAAGCTGCAGAGACCAAACACTGTCTGAAGTCTCTCACCTCCCTCACTGCTCAACAGTAATCTTGGAAGTAGGCATGTGCAAGTACAGCACTCATCCAGCTTCTTTAGAGACACAATTATTAGATCTATTGAAGTGAACGATTTCAAAAACATCCCTCCTCCAAGACTGAACGCAGGAGAAGGCAGACTGAAGAGGAAAGTGCCGTCAACCACAAATGGCTGCTGCAAACCACAGACAAAATATTCTCTTTTTTCGCAAAACTTATAGGAGTCTCTAGCAAACTCTAACAAGATATGAAAGAATTAGGGTTTGGGAAGCATGGTGTTAAAAATAGCAACCTGGAATACATTTAAGATAGTGCAAATTTACAAACATGTTCAAATATTCTTGGGGCAACAGACTGTGAAGTGACAGAACCTTCTGGGAGCAAAGCTCTTGTCCTACTGCCTAGTGTGATCCTGACCCAAAGCTTAATGAAGCCAAATTTAGTGTTTCCACTAGAGGAACAGATGTTTTGCATCAAGCCTTTCGTAAAGATGTACACCCACTGGGTGACAGCAAGTGAACAAGGAGTCAAGGACTTAGAGACATTAAAAGCGCAATAATTGAATCAGAGAATAATTTAGGTTGGAAAGGATCTCTGAAGGTCATCAAATCCAAATCCCTGCTTAAAGCAGGTTCAATCCACAATCAATTCAAATAAGACAATAGCCTTTTATTGACAGTATGAATTTGTTTGCTTTCCTCCTAAAAAAAAGAAAAAGAATACCTTAACTTGTATCTCTCATCCTCCTCCCCTGACCTGCACCCCTCACCCTCCACACACATACCACATATGCATGCACAACATTTAGGAGTATTGATGTATAGATTTAGAAACTGTTCACTTCATTGCCCACAAATGCAAATGTTACACCACAGGTCTCAGCGTCTGACTTCAGTAGGAGTTTAGCCTGAACACTCACCAGAGCTCTGAATCATCATTTTAAATTTGAGGTTTGGAAATTTCTAAACCACTTTTTTCTGCCTACCAAAATTTTGTATTCATCTTGGAATTTTTGCTTGTCACTTACATATCACAACCATGTACTTGGCTGGTTTCATTTAGAGTGGCACAAAGTGAAAGGTAATTTCCCTAAAATCTCTAAATTAGATCACAGTCTTACTATGACATTTTAACTTCCTCTTAAAACATGTGTTAGTAAGAGTAGGGAAGTTATAAAAGTACATAAGTTTCTTTAAATTTACATACAAAAAAGATTTCCAAAATTGTGTCTTATATATAATGTCTCGCTTCCCATACTGTTTTTCTTGTTACTTTTTTTCTTAAACAACAGTAAATGTTTTTTTTAAAAAGTGGTTACTGGGAGACCAAACAGAAAGCAAACAAGATTCAACCATTTCTGAACTCTGCCCAGGAGCTGATACTTTATTTTAGAAGGATGGAGAAAGGAAAATATATTTCAATCAAGACATACTTAGCAGAGAACTAACTGGGCATTACTTAGGCCTTTTTAAACCTGCTTGGAGTGATTGTCTCAACTATTCCATCCTTATTACTGATGTAAGTAACTGAAAATTGTAAAAAAAATTCAGATAATTGGATATATAATGAGGATTGTCTAACCTTTCTTCTACTGAGTGCATTTCTACTTCATTATGCGATTTCTTTGCAGATTTTTGAAATATTTTATAGAATGACCGATTTCTAAAACTATGTTTACCTTGTTAGTTTTCAGGAGAGCTCATAATAGGCTTAAATTAAAAAAAAAAAAAAAAAAAAAAAAAAAAAAAGTTCAACTTTGGTCAAAAGAATTCAGCACTTACTAATTTTATGGTCAAAGCATCAGTGACTGGTTAATATTAAGAAGCAATTAGCAAACAACGTACTGCTCAACACAGACAATTATAATCATTAGTCTCATTCTAGCCTACTGGAGCGAGGGTGTAAGAGCCCTGTATACGAATCTGAGACCAGCAACTAAATCTGTCCAACAGGTTTTCTCTCTGCTCAGCGCTCATTTATTGCAGAATCCAAAGGAATATTTGTTGCTTAATCACAAACACCGCATACTGATGAAACTGTGATTATTTCTTAGCTGTTTCTTACAACCTGTTAAACAGCCAGCTCTCCTGATTGATAGGCATTTTGTCTTATTTCAGTAAAAATAAACCCAAGTAATTTTTGCTTATCTTGGGTTCTTAACATTTTGAGGAACTCGGCTGATATTAGAAGCCTTCATTAACTGATATCTAAATGGATATAAAATTGGGCTACAATCTGTATTGCTTCTGCTCAGTGCAAGCAAAGCAGCACAAAAAATGCAATAAGCAGAATGATAGAAGTCCTTCAGAGAAGAAGAGTAGTGAACATACTCTAGTTCTCTTGTAAAAGTAACTTTAAAGCAACTGAAAGTTTGACTTTTTTTTTAAATGTACAGCAGATGGTTCCTGTGTATTTAACTAACGACAATCCTTTTTCCTCTGATGTCTGTCCTCTCTTTGACTAATTTTTATATGCATTTCTGTCTCTTTTTTTGTCCTTTTTTTTTTTGTAGGTATATCGAGGGGAAAAAACCAGTGGTTTCAGTTCTTTATGTCTCATACTCCAGTCTCTGGAGTTCTTCTGTAGGCTGTATGTTGTTAATGCTAATCGTGATAGGGGTTTTTACCTCTGACTGACTCCTACATGTTAGCATTAACACTGTATCATGCCTCTTACCAGAATTCACATGGAACAAACTGCTGCTGTGGGAGGAGAACAGAAATCGTGAATCAGTCAGTGCTATGCTGGGAAAGCCTCCGTTCTACATCTAAAAAGACGAGTTGTTCTGCATACAGGCACGCTTGCTAGAATGTTTGCTAGGTTTAGAGTCACTGGAAAAAGCAGGGAAAAAAGCAGCTTCGTGTATCAATAAGTCCTTACTAGGATGTAGAACATGTAACATTTTGAGTGCAACAATCTGTTTTTTATTTTGTCTTATTGCTTTTCAGGTCTTCTGGCTTTACTTTGCACACAAATATTTTATTTCTTCATTTTATCTAGGAAAGAAAAGTAATGAATTAAACTTTTGGCATGTATAAGTGTGCATTCTACTCATTTCTATAGAATTTTATTATATGTAAAAGAAAAACTGTCAGAAAATGTTTCTCTGAGATTTTATTGTCAGCTCATTAGGAGAAACAGGTCAATGGGTCATTAGGAGAACATGAAAATATATTTACTTTACTTTAGGATTATCAGCGCATTCCAAACTTTTAGAAGAAGTCTCAGAAAATTCCAGAGAAATAGGAAAGTATTGTTATATTTATTTTGTGGAAGGTCAAAATAGATACTGAATACTCACAGTGACAAAAACTAAGTGACAGGGCCAGTCTTTAAAACTCTCCATATTATGCTCTAATTAAATATGCTTACTGAATAGTTTAGTTATGAAACATTAATTTGATGGGGGAGCAGAAGGGGAAACAAAACAAACCTCAAAGTACTCACCACTAATTAAGAAATAAGGCTAATGTTTGTGCTCTGTCAATACGTATACCCTTTTCTGTTCAGTGTGTTGACTGTGAACCCCCAGCATGAGGCACGATTCCAGAGCACCTCGAGACCGCAGACACTTATGAATCAATGGTCTCACATATAAAACAGTCTCACATATGAACAGTCTCACTGAACGTGATTTTTCCACTCAGACAGAACCGCTGCAGGGCGTAAATGTTTTCCAAATCAGGCTGTAAGTTCAGTGGCTCCCCCAGGGATGCATACAGATGGGGCCATGCCCACCAAAAGCAAAAGCCACCTTCATCCCTTCCAAAGCCAGAGCCGTAGCTCTGAAAGGGGATTCCGAATGTGGTGAAGCACATTTTGTTAAAGAAAAGCATATTCCTATTCATTTTGCAGGAAAAATAGCTCTGAAAGTGGGGAGAAAATTGTGCTGAAAGAGAGGAGAAGAGTCAATAGAAATTCTCATTTCTTGGGACTAGGGTGAAACAGTGAAGCGCAGTTTGATTTCCCTCTCCATTTGAGGCAAGGTTTGGCAGTACCCGTTCTCTTACCGAAGCCAAGGTGGTCCCCGAGCCCCTAGGAGCAGGGGAGTCCCAGGCTCGCAGGTCACCGCTGCTTGGCTTCTCCACGGTGCAGTTACCAGAGAACCAGCAGCAAGCCTGGCACTGCCCTGACGTGGTTGCAGTACGCACCTAGCTGCATGGCTGACATAGAAAGACAGTTTTAAAGCTAAGATTGCTGTGAAACGCAGAAATCTGGAGAAACTGTTGAGCTTGTCTCCGCAACTTAAATTCCCCCATGGGATGTATAGATTAAAGCGAAGTATTAAGTGATTACATTTATTATGTCAATTGTGCTCACAAAAGGAGGATGTTACACGGTATTTTCCTTGGTTCCTCGCTGCATTCAAAGAAGTCTCATTTATTGCACAGCACCCCAAGCCTGCAACCATTAAGAGATTTCTTCTCTTCTTCAAAGGCTTTAATTAACATCAGAGCAGTGTACCTGGAGTACAGTACTGTCCTCAGTGCTTGTGAACGACACGGGACTGAAACAATGACCAGCTGTGACTTCCTTACTTCACCCCACCTTTCCACCACCCAGCCTGGGCTTCCCATTTCTATCCTATACAGACACATGCCAATAGAAGGTATATTAAGGAAGAAAATGGCTCTTGCCACTCACCATTCTGATTCATAGTCATGCTATGAAAATCAAATGTATGTTCCCTTACGTTTTCTCTCTTTAAAATATAAGTTGAGTGACCTGCAAACTTGGGAAACAAATAGCAGATATAAATATGGTCATTAGACCATTTGTATGTACTTTTTCTGCATAGCTGACTCCCTCAAAAAAGCAGGCATATTAAGTTGTAGATATTATATTAGCAGATATTAAAAAAATAGGTTTTCTTTTTACTCTGAAAAAATGTTAATGCTGTCCATGACTGGGGTTAAATCTTGTGAAAGACCACAGCATGATAGCATTACCATTTTCAGATGGTTGGTGTTCTTCAAGAAATATCCACTGCCAACTCTTCCCATCGAACGCCTCTATGATATTGAGTTCCTGTGTCTGGATTCCTTGAAAAACTAATAAAATAAATGTAGCTGCACTAGCAAGTTCACTGGCTTCAACTATAACAAAGTATTGCGATAAGCTGAGTGGTATAGCATTAGATAAGTTACCAAACAGCAGTAAGAGATTACTTCTTGCCAGAGGTTAAAATAGAAAGGGAAGCTCATTTTGGCTGCTGTCATAAAAAGACTCGATGTCTACTGATGATTGAGCGTTTTCATCACTTGCATGTGTTCAATTTCCCAGGGAAGAGTTTCACTTCCTTCATAAGAAAAAAATAACTCTCTCATGACATTGAATTCCTTCTGTTATGAAGGAAGTCAGACTACATCATAATTACCTTTTCTATCTCCAAAATCCATGATAACATGAATTACAGAATATTTCTTTTGAAAAAAAAAATCTCAGTTGGTCAGATAATGTGTATACAAAGCTGGAACTGACTCAGCTCAACCTTCCTACTGCCACCTCTTAGGATCAAGACACCATGTAGATTTAACCTTGGTACAGAGTTTCCTTTTTGGATAAAAGCAATTAATAAAAGGGAAGGCTCAAGAGTCCTAAACTCAGAGCAAAAATTCTGCAATTTGGAAGTTCCAACTCTCTTTCAAACAAGAGGTAGAAGGAGGAACAACTTGAATGTGAGAAGTCATGGAGCTACTACGCAGATGTGCAACAAGGAAGAAGGCTTCAGTTCCTGCCTTTTCCCCTGTCATTATAGAATCATAGAATGGTTTGGGCTGGAAGGGACCTTAAAGATCATCTAGTTCCAACACCCCCGCCACTGGCAGGGACACCTTCCACTAGATCAGGTTGCTCAAAGCCCCATCCAGCCTGGCCTTGAACACTTCCAGGGTTGGGGTATTCACAACTTCTCTGAACAACCTGTTCCAGTGCCTCACCACCTTCATCATAAAAAAAATTCTTCCTTATTTATTCCTTATCAGAATCTGGCCAGTGTTGTCTTCTGCTCATGTATATTGGCCTAATTGACCTTGTTCTCCCCTTTCTCCATCATCTGCCTTTTGCAGTATGGTGTCTTCCTAGATTCTTCCTTACCTTTAGCTGGCTCTGCATTTCTTTTACTGAATGGATACAGTAAAACCTGCCTCTTTAACCCTGAAAAGCAATTTAATAAAGAGGAGAAATAGCCAAGAAGGGGACTTGGCTTAATTCTGCAGTCTCTTTTGTCCATCTACCCTCCCCTAATCCCTGTAGTTTCTGGGATCTATAGCATTCACTATAGAGAAATAACAGTATCTGCTTCCTTGTCTCTCTTTGAACTGACCTGCGGTGGTCTCTTTTGGCTACTTCCAATGGAGAAGATCGGGCCAGGCCCCATAGTAGGCAGGACGGTGCACACGCATCTAGAATCCACACCCAGCCAGAGCTTTGCCCTATTCAAGCTCATTTTGGTAGTTTATATTACCCCATAGCTTTAAGTTTGGTATATAGCTAGAGTTCTGGATGTATGTCAGAGTATAGCCCCAGATAGCCAGCCAGGCTGGTACCACCCTCCAGTTCAGCTAAAGTTCAGAAATCCTGACGCCAAAAAGAGAAAGGAAGCATCACTCTAGCCTAGCTGCTGTAACATTCCTCTTGGTAGACAATCTCAGCATTTTATATGCCAACAATTAATGGTAAAATACAGAAATGGCCCTGAGCTCAGGGACCGGATCTCCCTGTTGCTCTGGGGCTGCCATGAGCACTGAGCACTGTCGCCATTTGTTCTCATTCTCATCCAAGAAATGTTCAGGACCTTTTTCCTAGCAGTGTCATCACTTCATACAGATTGGGTAGGGAGTACTCAGAGTACCTTGTGATCCATCCCCCCTAAAAAATCCACAGATGTTTCCCCCTGAATCCCTCTCTGGCAGAATAGGGAATTGAATCTACATCTCCTACTTCGAAAAGTGCTGTCACCACCATATTGGTGGTAAGAAAGAGGTGGACACTACCTTCTATTACCTGGTTCTCTTTTAACTGCTACTGTCCTCTGTGAGAATCCTGGCGCTTTTCAAAGACATGCTCCAGCTCCATCTCTCCCCAAGGAAGACCTGTCTTCTGGAGCCCACGAAAGCCGAGATGTGAGCTAGCACCAAGTTCTGCAGAAGTTTGAGCTTCCACCATTTTACGCATAGACCTCCGGGGAAGAGGAGGAAGTTTAATCTCGTGTAAACTGCAGCTGGCAGCCCTCAACAGCATTTTCAGTAGCTTAGTTCTGCACTTGCAAAAGTCCCTTCCATGGGGATCCACCCGTGCCCCGTAAGGCGACTCTCTTGGTTCTCCCCCGCCGGCAAGGCAGCACCTCTCCTCCCCAAGCCACTGCTCCCACCTAGCGGTAGGAGCTCTGTGAGTTCCCCAGGCTCTGCTCTGAATTCCCCTCTGCCAGTCCCGCACCCACCTGTCTTGGACCCAGTAAAGGTCAGGAAAAGGAAATTCCCTCTCCAGACTTTTCAGCCCAGCTATACGCCTTTCAAACTGTTTCTTACCCTGAACACTATAAAAGCCGGGTTCCTTCCCCCCCAAAAAAAAAAAAAAAAAAAAAAAGCTCTGAAACATGAAATTCCAGCTAAGGTTAAAAAATTTCCTAAGGTTCCTAAGGGAAAGCAGCAGCATTCTCACCTTCCTCTGCAGGTGGTGGAATCTGGAATCCAGGAGGAATTCTGGGCTCCCAAAAGACAGAGCAGACATCAGGAGACCGCATGAGTGGGTGATACAAGATTCAAAATAGGTCACCTAGATCACTTCCCACTTGCATAATTTCACTATGGTCCTGAGTTAATCAGAGATGTCAGGTACCTCCAGAAAAAATAATAAAAAAAAAAATCAGTAAATTTTGTATTCCTCAACACAGGAACCAACGCCTGCTTTTTCAGTAGCAACAGAGCAACAAGTCCAAAGCCAAAATACACTCTGGAAGGTTAGGCTTAGAAGACACACAAATATTAAAAGTCCAGTACAAAGATCACTTATAGTCTTAAGAAAATACATAGAGTGTGTGTACTCTTAAGGTAAACCTTGAACCAAAAATCTTATTTAAAAAAATAAGCATCTGATACCATTATGAAAAATCCTCTGCAACATTAATCAAGGAACAAAAAAAATCAGTTTTTCAAGTAGTATGAGAAGCCACAGGCTATACTTTAAGGATGTGTTGTATTTAACAGGAAACTAAACCAGAGGTCACAGGCTGTTAGCATACTGACAAACTTCAAACTTCATTGTATGCCAGTAAATTGGAACAGCTAAAGATCGCACTAAGTACAGAAATGCATAGGAGCAAATACATTTTAACATATACCTTCCGCAGATTTCTGCGATTTCACCAAAAGCTACTTTTACCGCTTGCATTTCTTCTTCTGTGCTCTGACACATGCAGCATTTACTTACTTATTATTTAGTTCGATTAAGCTAGGTAAGACTTCCTTACCTAAATTTATTTTACTGAACTGCTACCCTGCTCTTACACAACTATAGTGTCAATTGATTAGAAAGCAAGTGATGCAGTTAATGGTAAGAATAGTAATTGGAATAAATTCAGAGCAAATATTTGCACTTCAAAAAGTAGTAAAAATTTCTTCTGGTATAATGAGAACAGCTCTAATGAGCTAGGGAAGAAAATACAAAATGTCAGAAAACATCATCTAACAAAAACTCCTTGTGAAATTTAATTGAAGTTACCATATTAAATATCAAAGAATGAAAATGCATAATAAATCTTACTACACTGGGGATGGAAGTAATAGACTACATTCCTGGTACTATTTGGGAAAATGATCTTTAACTGCATTTGTACAGCAGAAAATATTAAACTCAAAGAACTTTTCAGCTTTTACATTCTGCTATTTTCATATTAGTAAAGCAATGGCAATTACACAGTTGTCTACTGAATGGAGTCTTTTGAACCGGAAACACAAGAGTATCTAATTTCAATTCTGACAGGAAATCAAAAGGAGTAAAATAATAATCTTTTGTAACCTTTATGGGCTTCTGAAAGGGCTTTTTTTTTTTTTTGCCTTTTTTTTTTTTCTTTTTATAGATACTATTTGTCTCAACTTTCTATTGCAGTAGGTAAAGAACTCATTGGAATTTTCATCAGGATGTTCCAGCAAGAAACAAACACATCAGGTCAGAAGTTAAAAAGAAATACTTTCTTCATGGAAGAACAAACAAGAGGTCTTGAAATTATATGAAGATAAAGGGGATGGCCTTTCCAGCTGACAGTTCAACTACAGTCTGTAGGCCAAACTGCACTAGTCACACAGGACAACATACGGACACGTACAATTGTTGTTGAGATAAGGACAAGGGTAACTTGCAAGATGAGTTATCGCAAATAAAACATTATCCTCCTCTCCCTCCCTTTTTTTTAAAGTGAAATTCTTAAAGTGGACTGAAACGTCTGATGATGGCTTTATATCTATCTGTGATTTAGGCCCACAGAGTTCAAATTAATTACTCAAGACATTTTTATATGCAGCACAAATAAATCATGTAAAATACACATTTTATTATGTACACTTAGAGCTTAAAATTAATTTAAATTGATACAGTTTTTCCGTCTTCAGTTCCATCTTTTGCCTCGTGACGTTCTGCTGCTGCTTCCAAATACTTTTCTTCAATGACCTGCAGAAAACATATCAATTTTGTTATATTTTTTAAAAATTATTTAATTCTCCTTCATCCTGGAAATCCTCCCCTCATACTGTCACTGTAACAAGAAAGGACAGCCTACAAAGACAATTACTGCCTCCAAAATTAAACAACCTGAATGGACAAGCATCTTCAAACTAATTTCATAGAAAAATACCATGGGTTAGGCTCTGAACACATCCTTGGCTAACAAGTTTCAGCAGGCATACAGCATTTTTTTTCTCTCTTGCCACACAAACAAGTAAAATATTTGATCTGAAGGCTCCAAAACATCTGCTGTTTAATTCTTATGAAGATTTCCTATGTTTAAGCATGCCTTGATAGTGAGTGTCTGGTTATATGCGGCTTAGGATATTTTATAGTTGCATCTATCTTAAAAACTTGCTTTTTGCATTTATTCAGTCATTGTAAAGCTTCTCTTGGATAAGTACGTTTCAACTTTGAAACGCTGGTTGTTTAACAGAAGAATGTTTGCAAGAAACTCTTATTTTCCATGTAGGTTTTAAACAGGCAAAAAAAATACTCAAACTAGTGCATTTATGCAGTTTACTGATACAGCATTTCCTTTTATCTCCAGTAACTTCCACCTAGGTGGTATTAGATTTTATCCCTGCATTTACTTGTAAGAAACATGTTTGCAGGTGTTCTCTCAAGCCTGCGGCAGAAAACTTGTTATTACCTAAAATCTAGGTAAGTGTAAATACATTATTCCAATTTTTAGTTTTCTTATTTCACGTTCACGATTAAAACAGGAAAAAATCATTTTAAATTTTACACACAATACCAACATTAATTATAGAGATGAATTTGAAAAATACTAATATAGTTTAAAGTGCTAATTAACAACATCTTAGAGAGATTATTATAAAAAGCATGTGGGATTCTCAGAAGAAGACAGCTTCAGAGCCATAGATGGCAAGTCTGATGTAATTTACTCCAGGTTTTTTTAATAGTGCAAATTATATCAATTGAATAGTGTACTTTTTTTTTTAAACAGTACAACGCATTTTAATAACCAGACTTCAGAAACAATACTAGCACATCCTCTGCTACACAGCAGTTAGACTCCCTGTGCACCCAATTTTTCTTCACCTGTGAACATTTCCATTCCTGAAGATATGTTCTTGTATGTATTACCCATCTCTAATCATTCAAATTCTACTCTATCACAGCATATCTTTATATTTGGTAAGTTGTACTTCATCACTAATGAGACTTACCAGACTCTTCGATCTTTCCAGCAGTTTGTGCCACACGGTGTGGTGAGCCTGTATTAAATGTCATTAAATGATGTTACCGGAAGCCGAAAAAAATAATCTTATGATAGAATAGCTTCTGACAAGCGTATAAAAATGATGGTACAAAACCATAACAATCCCTAATTCAGACATTACAGCTTATGATTTCAGTGTCCAATTTGCCCATGTTCCTTTGGGGGACTTAAATAAATAATGAACACATCCATTCATTGTGTGGAATCATTGAGGGGGTAATGGGCAAAAATGGGAATTAAAATCTTGTGATGAGGAAGGGTACACCGAGATGAGGTGAGGAACCCAGTGCCCACTTGTCCCTTGAAAACTTTCCCAACTGAGACAATAGCACATGTGCTAGACCACAGGTCAAATCATATAAAGTCAACACGAATGGAAGAAAGAATCCTGCCTCCACCTGTGGTTCTGCAAAGCCTTTGTTTAAGACTGGTTCGTGCTAGGATTTTTTTTTGTTATTATTGTTAAGTTTTACTTTGGTGTCATGAAAGACTTTGAAATTATATCCTTTATCATGAGCATAAATTCAAAGTTCTGCTCTTTCCTCAATCTGAATAAACACTGTCAGCAGCCTCAATTTCAGAAGATTAGCATGCACAACTAACTGAAGCAAAGTAAATGAAATATCCATGCAGAAATTGCACAGCTGAAACAGCATTTTCAGTACTGAAAAATAACATCAAGGGCCCTCTGATGCAAACTTTTCTAGTTCTGATTTCACATCTAGGAAAACAAACCCCAAACAGCCAACACAGTCATCATCACAGGCCTTCCCTTTCTGCACTGTTCTCACCTCTGAATTACGTTCGGCTACCAGCACAGCATATAATAAGGTCGGACGTAAGCCAAACTTAAAGAAGGAAAACCTGTACAAATGGATTACTTACCTTCAAATGGATTGGCAGGGACACACCCTGGAACCTCCTTATCAATTCAGATTGGTTACTCTGAAGATTATGGGCTGCCGTTATCTCATACTGGAAACAGAAACTTGTCCTTGGAATATGAGGGCCTTCGCTAACATCCACAAAGTCACCAAACCTGATGGGAGGAAAAAAAAAAAAAACCAAAAAAAACCTATTCAAATATATTCGGAGAAAAGTACAAGCCTGTTTGTTTTATTTTTGATTAGCAAATTCCTATCTTCAGAACAGATGAAAGAAATTCCACACAAATCCCAAACCAAATCTAAACAAATCCCCAGTTCAGCATTTCTAGGTTTTCCTGAAGCAAAGTACAGGTCACGCAATTTCCTAAAATGAATTTATGAAATTGAAACCTCAAGTCTAGAAAGAGGATCCTAGGTTTAACAAATCTTTGAAGCCATGTTGGCTTAAAAGTGGAGTAACTTTGTCATTCACCAGAAAGAGATCTGTCTCCAAGATCACACATTTTCCACAGTACAGTGTTTACAACCTGCACGGGTATTCCCTTTCAGGTCTTGGAAAACCACAAATCAATTAAGAGAAGTAAGAGACAAAAAGATGTACAGCAAAACAATATTCAGAACAAACCTCTCCCAGAAATCAACAGGTAAACCCATTTTCCCCTCTTATGAGCAAACTAGAGAGCGGGAGGAAGGAGAGAACGACAGACACACATCGTTCTAAAATGTCAAGAACCATCACTGCAAAGACATCTGTTCCTTTAGAGAGATGTGGACTCCAAAATCAAATGCAGAACAATTTATACATCTAGAAAACTGAGTATCCTACACTAGCCTAAGCTAGTCACAAATTCTTTTATATGCCTGAGATACAACACAAGCTTCCTGCCTCCAGCCTAAGAACTTTACCTCTTACACTGTATCCCAGGAGCCAGCGCCATTCTCATCTCCACCACTACACGGCAGTAGCTTGCCAGTTAGGAAGATCTTGACAACCGTACAATGTTACTCTTCTTTTCAAACACGTATTTGGTTTGTATTTTATTTAACCTGTCAAGCTCTAGAGATTTAGCTAGGTTTTACATAAAAGCATTTAAAGCCATAAGACTTCTCTGGCACTTAGCAACTTTAACATAACAAGAAATAAAAGTGTCGGGAGATCCCCAAGTGTTAAGTATCACAAAACAATGGTTGTATAAAAAACCCCATCCAAATGACAACTTAAGACAGAGTACAAACAGTAATGAATACAAGTGATTTCTAAATTAAAAACCATCACAAGTAACTTACTCTTCTCACTTGCAGAGAGTACTTGCAATATAATCAAACCTTTCAGTGAACCATTACAGAATGAGAGTTTAGTTTTGCTCACCTATGTAATGTTACAATTCCTTCTGTATTCTGAGAAGCTTTCTGTCTATCATCTCCATTTTTGTATCTGAAAAAAAAAGAGATCAAAAAAAAATCCTCACCTTTAACCCCTAGTTATTATAAGAACACAAGAGATCGATTTAAGGAGTACTCTTAAAAATCATGCTTGTATTTATGTAAGCTTTGAAACAGGTTTAAATTCTTCATTTTATATGACAACACGTAATGGCAAGTTTCATAAAGCACATATGTTATGGGAGGGCTACGCTCTCTCAGCAGAGTTTTTATTCAGAAAGATAAAATGAACCTACTACTTCAAATAAAAATAAAGAGTTTTCAAGTCACATGTAAGACTAGGAGACACTATCAGATCACCTAAACTGATTTATGCAATGTGTAGTCCTCAACAGCTGGTCATCTGCAAGACAGCAAATTGTTCTCTGCGCTTTCCTACACACACACAAATACACATACAGATGTCTAAAGCTATTACTAAAAGTCAGCTCCCACCTGCTGTCATGCTTGCCAGCCAACATAGTGAAGAGATGCTAGTCTGTATGTCACATTAATATCATCTTCATTACTAGCTAAAAAACTAGTTATTTTTGCAACTTTGGCTTCAGTATAATTTTATTTGGTTCACAAAATGATACATATAATTTCCCCCACCTCCTCCAATCACAAAAGCTGTAGACCAGAGAAATTTTTTTCCCAAAACATTGCTTAAGTGTTTTTTTTCAGTGAAGACAACTGGAGTGTTTTGAACAAGCCTTCTTTCATAGCACAGGCCAGAGTATTTTACCCATTTTCCCCTGCAGAGGTCAAAAACTACATTTCATCAAATCTTTATCTGAAGATACCAAGATAAGAAAAATCTGCATTTCTTTGAATAGGAAAGCCTTTCAGCAAAGGCTGAGAGTAACTAGCACGCCAAGTCTAACCACCAGAGCTTCAATTTAAAAGTAATGAAATCTGAAGCTCACTATTGAACTAAGAAGTCTACAGTCTTTCCATTTGTCACAAAACTACATCCAGCAAAGCAGCCTGGTGTTGGCCTCTGGAGAGAACACTAAAAATGAAGTAAGTAGTGTGACAAAGAGAATGGAGACATGTTCATTCAAAGTAGTAGGAGAAGTACCTTCTTATTTCACCTGTCACATCTTATTTTAGATTTACAAAAACAAGCAGAGATTCAAATGAATTTCTAATTGTCTTTTAGAAAGAAAGGCAAATTCGGACACTTACTTGTTATGCTGAAACATTTCATGTGCTACTTTTGGTTCAACATGCAGTGTTTCAAATGGCAGGTCCTTATGAATCAGCTTTTTGGCATCCCTTGTAAGAGAACGGAAGTTGTCCTAAAAAATAATTGATACATATAGAACTGTCACCACTGTTTCACAGCTGTACTGAATAGACAAAGCATAGGAAACAGTAAACATTAGTCAAAACAATAAGGATCGTCTACTATAAATCCTAAATTTAATAATATTGCTGTAGGATTGTAACTCTGACTGTTTATCAGCAATAGATTGCTACAGATCATCGCTGTTTGAATGGACTGATTCAATGCCCAGTGAAATCAATAGGCATTTTTCCATCAGAAGCAATATATATTAATTGGAGTTAAACTTCTCAGGTTTTCCCAACATGATATATACACATACAGTCTTGCTACTGTTAAATATACATCTGTGTATCCTGTTTCCCGGAGTTGTGATTCCACTTCTAAGTGACCCCTATTCTGATGGAATCAAAAGAAAAAAGTACTGAATAGTAATAAAGACATTGATCACCTTGGTCCAGAATCCGAAGTTCTGCATGCTCAGATTTGTCGATAAATAAGAAATTGTTATTAGGAAAAAGTACATCCATGATGGCACTTAGAAAATATTTCAGACTAAGTTTGAAACTTAGTTCAACTTAGTCAACTACAAGATCACATTGAAAAAAAAACTCTGCATCTTACCAACATTGCTTTGTTAGCCATGCACATCCTGCTAATATTTGGGCACAAGAACAAGAACAGGCACCAGACAAGTAAACATTCGTGATCACACCAGCTACCAAATGGCTGTGAGACTTAAAAGTTTGTAGATGATTACATTTACTGAAGAGCATGAAATACAAGCAAGCTATTAAAGGAGAGCTTCAGCTGAATGTGCTCACGGTTCTTTTACAACAATAAACTGATTATGCTGTAAACCACTAGGTGAAAATACACAGATTACACACATTTTATTTCAGAGGGCTCTATTCACACAAAGGCTATAGGGCTATGGTTTGCACCTACATTACCAGGCAAGAGGGGCTGAGTAGGAGCAATCTGTACAGTAACAAAGATGGCACTGAGCTCCCAACAGCCACACCAACTATTTTTGGAATTGTATTTCAGACTAGAGTTACTCTAGCCCCATACACCTAAACCTGTAAGTATTTGGAGGACAGCTCTAGGTTTAATTTCATCTGAAAGGAACCCGGTTTGTGTGCTTAGAGAACCACTCTGCCATGAAATCCAGTATGTGGTAAATGGGAGATTAGTTTCCAAAGAGTACTCCTGACCTAAAATAAATACTACTGTAGATATACCCTATGAAAAGAAAAAACTCACTGCTCCCTCTCCTCCATTAGAAAAAACCCCTGACAAGGATGCAAGCTTTTTAACTTTTCAAGGAAGAAGTTACTGTGCTTACGTTTGTTGGTTTCCAGTCATTCAGTCTATTCCAAAATTACATCATAACAGAAAGCTCCAGAGATCACTGCAATTCCAATTCCAAAGAGAAAAACATTCACATTTGTAACAAAGTACATATTTCATTGCCATAACACACACTTACAATATATCAAAATGAATGAGAAGAAAAACAAAATGATCTCCAGAAATCCATCATAAAATACAAATTTTCAGCTGTGATTATACAGTCAAAAGGCAGATTAAGCCTGTAACAGGTCACAGATGAGCAAAAGTTGTTACTAACCCTGTTTGTACTTCAATAATCTTCCAACTTGATGTATACATCATAATTTTTAGTAACTCAAGTGCTCACAAGGTTACGTAGTTATTAGGGTAAATTTCACACAAACACATCACATCTTCTAAACACCTTACTCACGCAACTTCACAACAAAAAGATTATGTCCCTAAGTTACTAACTTAACCCATGAAATCCTAAGTGGTCTGAAACCCAGTTGCCACACAGACCAGTTTTCTGTGCTTTGATAACAAAATTGTTTCCAGTGTAATTGCTATAAATTAAAGGCTACAACAACAATACACATAATACATGTATCAGTGACAAACACTTTCAATCATTGGAAAAGGAGCCTCTGATTTTTTTGGTAATGCTATTAGACACTCACTTAAGAAGCAGCAAAAGACAAGATAATCAATATAAAACACTTGTATCACCTGGCACTTCTGGAGATTTAATCAGATTCACCGAGTACTCATCTTTGAATGCCCGCTTTAACACACATGCCATGATCATGGCGCAAGAACGCCAATAGGCCTATAAAGAGAATTTCAAAACACAGATTTATTACCTAGAAGCTAACAACCCATACCAGATGAACATCAGCTACTTATTCCGAAAGAACACCAATATTTAACTGAATTAGGCACACCAGCTGTCAACCCAAGATTTACTTTCTTTGGTATTTCAACTTGTATTTGGAGATGATTCTCCCTACAGAATCATCAAAAAAATCAAAACTGCATTTCAAATGCAAGCCAGATGTTTCCCTGGAGATATTTAAATCTGAAACAATAGAATAACACAACAATATAGGATGAAAGGGATGCCCGCGCACACCTAGCCCATACCCTGGTCCAATTAATGATAACCATGACGTGCCAACCAACTATTAAAAATATCTGAACTTTCACAACAATGAATTCAAGAAAGCAGACAGACATGGAACTGAAGGGCATACAGAATCAAGTGGTCATAATCAGGCACCTACAATGGGATAAGATGCAGGCTTACCTTGTTTACTTCCTCAGGATCTTCATCTTTGAAAGTAAGGAACTGAATTTCACATGATTTGGTCAAGGGTCTATACATATCCCAGACTTCACCATCCACAAGAGCTAGAACAGATTTCTTGCAATGCCATTCACTTAAGTCTGAAGAAAAGGAAAAAAGTATTACACAGTTATTAACCATACTCCTCTGAGTCAGCAGTTTAGACCCCTGCATTTGTAACAACAAACTGTAACTTTCACTTTTGTGAACGACTTGGAAGGATGAGCTGTTAATAGAGCCTCCAAAAATTAACTGTTTCTGCTGATGTATTTTAGTACAAACCTATTTTAAACATACCAGCTACAAATTCTGAATGCATGTCTGTTACCTTGGTCATTAAAATGTCAATAATATTAACATTTCAAATTTGGATAAGTACTTCAATTGCCAGCGCAATTTTCATCACCAGCGGCACAATGTTAGTTTACGAGTCCATTCACTTACGCATGGCACAATTGTATGGAGTAGACAAAGCTTTGTTCATTACAAACACACTGCCAGGGTGAGATTTCCCAGTGTATTTTACTTCGATTTTCTCAATTCGCGGATACAGAGATAACTGTCTTCTTTCTCTTTGGTAAAGAGCTCATTACGCATCTGAATCACTTCATCCGATGTCAGTCGAGAAACAGTCGCCCTGGAGATGAACCCTGGTAAAAGAATGATCTAAAATAAGCAATAAGGAGTTTTTAAAGCCTCTTTATAAGATGCTTGTTTCTACAGAAAGGAAGACATGCCACTGCACTGCTAATCCACGTGTCTGTCTCAATATGCGTAAGGTGAAACTTCAGCAGCTCCTACGGCCCGTCCATTCTTGGTCCCTGCAACGCTGCAGAAACCACAACACAAAACTCCGAAGCGACAACCGCTTAACGACGTTCTCTGGCTGCAAAGGCCCTTCCCTCAGACAGGCCCACTGCCCCTGCGGACCGCGCCCGCTCTGCGCCACCTCACCCGCGCCTCGTCCCCACGGCCGCCTCGCCTCGTCCCCACGGCCACAGCGGCCTCCTCAGCCCGGCGGGCCGGGTCCCGGAGCCGCCCCGCACGACCGGGCCCGGCCGCCCCAGGCCGGGCCCCTCAAAGTACGGGCGCAGGAGAAGCCCGCCGCCAGCCCGGCGCCCCGCTGCGCCCGCACACGCCCCCGGCCCGCCTCGCCGCCACTCACGGCGCCCCTCCCGCCCGCCCCGCAGGCAGCGGGCGGCCCAGCGCGCCGCCATGTTCCGGCCGAGTCCCGCCGCCCGGTGCCACCTCCCCCGGCTCCGCCGGAAACAGCGGCGGCGGCAGCGCGGTTCCGCGCGCTGCTCCGCCCGCGGCCGCCAGGCGGCGCCGCGGGGCCCGGGCCGGGGCCGCCTCGAGGCGCAGCGCGGAGCTCGGGGGCGGCGGCGAGCGGGGCTGCGGGAGCGGCCGGCGGTGCCCGCTGCGCACGGGGAGCTGGCCCTCCTTCCCCGCAGCCTTTAACTCTCCCTTCAGAGGCCCCATTATTGTCCGTTATCCCGCTGCGCTGTGGGTGTAACGCGTTGCCCCTCTGCCCCCCCTTTTCCTCAACAGGCCTCATCACCCCGGGTGGTAACGTCATCCCCAAAACCAGCAGGTCTGGGTGGCCTTGAGGTGTATGTTCAGCCGTCTCGTAGAAAGGATAGCAAATGTGTAGGACTGGGGTTACAGGATTAACGGTTGCAGGTGGGTGGCTGGTGGAAAGGGTCTTCGGTGGCGGCTGGCTGCCGGGGCAGGCCCGCGGGCAGGCCCGGGCCATGGCGGCTCCTCACCGCCAGCTCCCCTTTGCTGCCACTGACCTCCCGGCCACCCTTCCTCCCCAGGGCACTGAAGCCGAGCACAGGCTAGCTATTGCCCAGGTAGCAAAACCATGTCTTGCCTTAAAATTTGTTAAAACTTGTGAAATAACGCAGAATTTGTTTCAATGCTTTACAGCTTAGCTGATGGGGTCTTCAGCCAGATCCTCAATTGGCAAAGATACAACAACAGCCATCAAGAAAGCCAGTGTCAACAGTTACACTGAATTAGTGTCATTAAGAGCTAAAGGATGTAATTAAACTCAGCATCAAAAAAAAAAAAAGTGTTAATACTGGCAAGGGCTGGTAACAGGCAGAGAATTTTCCGCTGTGGAAACACGTCTGCAGAGCCGCGGGACAGCTGGATCCTCTTGGTTTGGTACCTGGCACTGGCTTCCCTGCTCACCCGGGCTGTCATCCAGAAAACAGGTGTGCGAGTACGTAGCTACTTGTCCTCTTCATTACACTATTTGATAGATGAAGAATTTCAGTAAGTCAGTCATCCTGCTTCCTCATTTTTTGAAACGAGTTAAATACAAGTTATTTTTTAGTGCACCACGCTTATTGTAGGCTACATGCTTGCATGTGTAAAACAGTTTATAGCCTTGAGGTGAAAGGTCCTGAGAAAACACAAAGATGCTATTATTATTTATATCATTATAGCTCAACTACACCCTTTCTTCTATTAACTTTTTATTCTATGGCTTGAGGAATCATCTGCAATCAATGATCACATCACACAATTGTTTTCTTTTAAACAATAAAAAAACCCCAAAGTTCATAATGTAGGGTATAAAAAGAACATTTTTATTCTATGAGGAGATAAATTCAAAATGTTTGGAGAATGAAAGACACAAACAAACCTTTTGTCACTCTGAGGAAGTTTTGAACAGCAAGAGTAAAATCCTATTTGATACTGCACACTTCTTTATTATATGTGTGTCTCTTTTAAATTGCCACTTTCTAATCTCTAAATCTTCTTTGTACAGGTATTTGCAACTTTTTATTCAGCTTAATATTCAGAAAAATGGTGGTAGAATATCTGATCCCTCCTTCCACTTGTCTGGTGTCGCTCTGGAAGCACAATGCAGATAAAAACCATCTGGGACTTTTAACACGCTAAAACTACAGGAGGAGCATGGTCGTAGCCCTCTGCCTTTTGGTAATCCCCATCCAACAGAGTGACGGTGCAAAGCTTTACCCCCAGTGGAAATCAAAAGACATCAAAGGCTGCTGGAAATTCGCCCAGGGTTCAGCTGCATCTCTCAGCCCCTGGACAAAAGCAGAAAAGAGGAACAACAATGGCATAGATTTGGGGTCAATTAAAAAGTTCAGTCTTCAAGCTTATTTTGATTCACGCTGACACAGCTGGCTCACAACTGTAACATCAACTCTCTGTTACTGCAGTGTATTTACTCGAGGCTTCTGTGAGAGGGTAAAAACCCCTGGGTCCACTCGAACCCCATGGACTGAGCTGAGAGCCAGCACGGGGGTTACTCTCAGCTGCCAAACGTGGCCCTGTCAGCAGCCTGTGGGGGGTGTAAAGGCTCGGTGCAGTCTCCCAGCTACCAACCCCTCAATGCCAAAAGACAAAGGCCTTCCAGCTGAGAATTACTCTGGGAAGGGTTTGGCTGAAGTCCAGCGGCTTTTTGTGTGTCACAACACGGAGCATGTTTGTGGTACCGGGAAGAGACTGGTAACAAAAGTGAAAAACTGTCCAAGAATAATTATAAGGTATCAGACTTCACAAAGCCCTTTGACTTTCAGGAAAACTGTGGATGTTATTTTATAATGTGCAGAAGAAAATGGGAGGTTGCCCTACGAGGCAGCAGTAACCCCATTACGTGCTCTTATGCCATAGTATGTGACCCAACTGTAACGGGTAAGTGACAAACCATGACGGTTTATGGTCCTCAGGGAAGCAAGATTGCCTCAAAAGCAAAACTGGCTTAAAACCTCCCGCCCTTCCCTTTGCCATTCTCATCCATTTCTCACTGCTACCCTCTAGGTAGACAACTGTAGCGGCACTGTACAATGCACCGAAATGAGATCACTGAAGTCATACAAATTGCAGGATCAGTATTGCTGAAAGATTATGTTTTATTCACATTATTTCAGTGACCTGGCTTAAAGTACAGCTTCATATACACATTCCTGTGCACACTGTGGCGAAATAATTCTGAATCTACCATCGTGGCTAATGCGTTGTCCACTGTTGCTTAGGTTGAATTGGGAAATGTCCTACAATGCCATCCAATTTGGTGGATCTTTTTTAGAAATGTACGTTTGATTGCTACTAAGCTGTCTGCTCAGTGGCAGTAATCTTGCAAATTCATTGAAAAAATGGCGTTAATACTGTATTTGCAAGTCAAAGATAAAATTATACAAGACATTCCAGAAAAGGGGGGGGGGGGGGGGGGGGGGGGGGGGGGGGGGGGGGGGGGGGGGGGGGGGGGGGGGGGGGGGGGGGGGTGTTCACAGAAAAAAGCTACTGAGAACAAGTAATTTGTATTCCTGTTATCTTGTTTACCCTTGTATTTTCTGGATTTCCTGGTTCAAGTTTGGCTGACACATTGGATACGAAATATTTTAACGTCTAATAGAGATAAAATATCTATCACAGCACTCTAGTCCATGCATTATAGCAAGGCACTAATCTATGGCATTCTGTCTTTAAACAGCTGTCAACAACAGCTTCATGGAAAAAAGAAAATCTGAAAATTTTTTTGCTTCTTGTCTGAAAACTATACTTGCTCACCGGTTTTCAGTTGCAAAGTACAAAACAAGCAGATAACTGCCACCTAAACTAGTTTTTTTTCCCAGACAGGAGTTAAAGCATTAACATGAAGCAGCGAAAAAATACAAGATGACATAGTCAAAGGAGACAATGCCTCCTGTAACTAGGGGAGTGATAGCCGTTAAAGCATACCCCAGAACATTATAAAAGCCTAGTGTAGTGATAGTTCAAATGCAAAAAAAAAATTATCCCTTAAGTTGTAGATATCACCTCTCCGCACCCTACACATGGCTGCTGATAACTCTTCACGCTAAAGAGCAAGACTTTGAAGCTGACAGATTCAATGTACTGCAGGCTGGCAGGCTGGGCAAAACCAAAAATACATAGCACATCAGTCATTGAGTTTCAGAGAAAAGGTTTGTGACACGAGCATGAAATATGTATTTTGGTGATTAAACTTGTTAATTAAATGGAATCTGGTTTAGCAGTTTTACAAAAAATTTCCATCAACTTGTCCCATTGCCGTGCCCAGAATCACACTAGAACAGTCACTCTATAGCTCTGTGCTCCCGTCTTCAGCACTTACTAGAACAAACATATGTGACAACAATTTAGTGTGGCTTGGAAAAAGATGTGTACAGAGATTTAACCCACAGGGCTATGGCACCAAGTCTCACATGGCATCTCTGACCACCTTACAAACATTTGTCTTTTTAGAAATATGAAAAAAATCTGTTTCTTCTTCTTCTTAAATATGGAAAATATCAAAGACGTCTTCTGATGAAACCTAAACAATGTAAATTCCAATAACAATCAGCCCTCCCACTCTCCATATAAGAAGATATAGGCATACTTATGCACAGAAGTGCTTTTTTTCCTATGTCTTTTACTTTCTCCCTCAGTGGCTCCAGATTCTAATCTTTCCCCTGCTCCTCTCATCATAACCAGGCACAGTTAGCAGCAGCCTTGCCGGGCTACCTGGTGTCATAGATCAGCTAAGAGACACTGAAAATTTAAGAGTGATTAACTTAGGAAAGCCCAGGAAGAAAACGGAAAAGTGGTGCAGAACTGTAATCTTTGATGCTTTCACTGACGTTTCACTCTGCAACAAGAGATGAGCTACTCACAGATCATCACCCATCCATACTTCCTGCTCATCAACACAAAAAAATATGTGCTTGCTTACATGAACTAGGATTATGCTACTTGATCTACTTAAATCCAATGAGTAAACTTGAGATATCTGTCAGGTTTATGCCTGAATGGGATATACCAGGGTAGCATTGCCTTTCATTAAACTTTTTTTTTTTTAATGACGGTGCAAGGGAACATTCATTAGCTTTCCCATGACTGTCTCCTAGTTTGGTATGTGCCTGACAGATGAGTGATTACATAGGAATTAACATCTTACCTCTTCTAAGTGTAATAGGTAGCCAGTTCTCTTTTAGCGTGCTACTTTTCCCCCATCCTCACATGTTTTTGAGAGGGAATCATAATCATCTCTCTTCCTACCTTAATGTGTTCAAGTATTTACATCGCAACACCTTTGTAACCAAATTTAGCAGTTCTAGTTTGTTGTACTGATTTTTTTATTATTATACCTCAAAGTTATTCTAGAAATCAACATGCAAGTGCAGAAAAATAAATCTAGGGTGAATTGGTTTGTTCCACCTGCAAAATAAAACCTATTTTGAGCAGAGAAATCACCAAAGGAGTATTTTCTTAATGTAGATTAATTTCCCTGTATTCATTTTTATCATCCTATAGCTAAGAAAAATGAAACATTCCCAAAGTGACGAGTCAGAGTTTTGGCTTATAGTGTTTCACAGAATTTTTGCAAATTATTTTTCAAACTGTTTTCAGACGGAGCTCTTTAACAGAGTGATGGTACCATAATAAAAGAGGTAAACTTGTAGTGTTAGAGCAGATTACCATCAGCACTCCACATTTGCAATAGAAAGTTTCATTAAAAGGAAAAGAATTCCATGTGATGTAATGTAGATTTATCTAAAATATCATCTAATGAAATGAGGGTAATCTTTTGGTTTATGAATTATTGAGATCATTAAGAACCAGCCAAGTCTTGAAGTCATGTTGCACTTCCACACAGTTCTTAAAGGCTTTTCTACACAAAGAACTTGACTAGAATAGTTATTACAAAATAAGATAGCTATTTTTGACTGGCATTCTGTGTGCAGATGTTTAATAGGCTATTTTTGTTATTCTAAAAAGGAGTCTCTATGGAAAGCTCTCCAAGAATAACTGTTAAACTGAGCATCTCAAAAAATTCTTCCACGTTGGACTCTATGTGCTGCTTATGAAAATATTTTTACTACATTTACCTTAAAAAGATTAAAAATATGGATAGCAGGCTCGTACTCTCCTAACAAAGTACTTAACACTATTTTTAAGAATACAATTGTCCAGCAAAGTACATACAGAAAAAGTATATACGTTAAATGAACTATATGCATTACAACCCGTTTTCCAAGAATTCTGTAAATGCATTCAGAATACTCACATTTAGTTGCAACTGTATAAAGCAAGCAGAGAAGCCATGATCTAGTTGTTGCCAAAATAAAAAAGGAATGTAAAGAAACAGTGAAAGTACTGTGAAACCATACTAGAAAGAGTCAGTCAAGAAATGTTGGGAGACAACCCTGTGCACTGGGTATTTGCTTTACTTGCAAGAGAAACAAAACAGTGAACAGAAAAAAAAAAAAAACATTTTCCTCTGACCTCATGCTTATATAAACCCTATCCATTTAAGTGGATTTACTGTGGTATAAGAGTCATGTTAATGAAATCCAAATTAAACCCTATATGTGAGTCTACGTATTTGGGCAATTAGAACTGAATGTTTACTGTGGTGGAAGGACTACTGCACCAGTCTAAACTTCATCCCATCGCCTAATGGGATACCTTCTCCTCAGGATTAATGTCTTAATTCCCCTCATCAACTCATTGTCCTTACATCAGCTTTAGTACTCATCCTATGAGCTACCCCTAAATTTAATTCCATACTGCCATTTCTTAACATTCCCCACCTCTATACCTTTGCCACCAGGCTCCTCTCATATATTTAAATTTTATATCAACACAGTGTTTCTATCACTGTGTGGCTTTAAACAGTAAAGTAGTCCTATCGAAATCAATGAAACTTCGTGTATGCTTAAAGTTATGATGTGCTGGGCCACACACAAAAAAAGAACTTTGCTGCTGCCTGTGGAATAGTTTTGATTTTATTAAATGCATGTCACCATTATACTGGTAATATACTGGACTTGTATATATACATATGCACATTTTTGCAGAAATTACTTGTATTCTATACATTTTTGCATGTGAAAAATAGCTAAGAAGATTTTGATATGAAGAGCAGCATGGCGTCCTACTTCTTTACTCTCCGTTAAAACAGCTGTTAGAGATCTTATTATAAATAACCTTTCCTCATTTTGCTACAGTCTAACAAAATAGAGCCAGCGTTGCTGTTCTGATCATCAAAGATACTTACGATACTTTTCTTGTTAAAGGACTGTACTACATCAGCGGTAATATATTTTTAAGATGTCATTAGAAACTACTCCGATGCACTATTAACTGTCACGATGAGTAACTCCTCCTGGATTCATAAATTTAAAGGGCCATTACGCCTCCTGTATATTTAATCGAGACCCTCCTAGACTGGCATAAACGATTATAAGAAAGGCTTTGGAGGTCCCCGTGCCGTCCGTCCGCTGCCGGTTAACGGTCGTGCCCGCGGGGAGGCGGGATTTTCCCCGGTCCGGCTGCACGGGCACAAGGGGCCACTGCGACCGTGTTCGAAGTCTGACACTTACAACGGCGCGTAGCGCTCTTTTCATCCCGGGCTTACTCCTGCTTGCACCCCGGGTGGGTCTGGCCCCGGGACGCGTGCCGACGGGGACTGCAACCTTCTTTGAGAAGTTTAAGCTTTTCGTCGTGAAAAGTTTATTGTGTTGCAACAAATGTCCTTGAGCTTATGAAGATCTCACAGTTCAAATAAAATAAATAATAAATAAATAAATGGAGCTGAGAGCTGCTGAGTGCAATACAGTGCAGCCGCGGGATGCGCGGGGGCACCGCGCTGACCCATGGCAGAGGAGGAGGAGAAGAGGAGGAAAGAGAAGAGATGCGCCCGCAGCTACTGCCCGCCGCGGCTCCCCGCTCCGCGGCGCCCGGGGGAGGGCGGCGGCAGGCAGAGCACAGCCCCGCCGCAGCCGCGGCCCCCTGCGCTCGGAGCCGGCGCGGGGCGGGAGCCGCCTCCTCGGACACGTTAAAAGTTTCGGGGTGGCGGCGGAGGCAGCGGCGGCGCGGGGAGGCCCTGCTGGCGCTGCGCCCCGGCTGCCGCACCTGCTTCACAGCAGCCTCCCGGGCGCCCCCGGCCCGCCAGGCGCCGCCCGTTCCCCCGGGCCGAGGCGAGGCCGGACCGGGCCGTCCCCCCGGCCGCGCCTCACGCCCCGCCGCCGCCGGCGTCGCCCGGCGGTTTTAACCGCTGCCGCCGGCGGGGAGCGGCCGTTGCCGGAAGATGGCGAGCCGCAGCCTCCGTCTGCTGCTCCTCGGTTACTTGGGGGTCCTGAGCTGTAAGTGGCCGCGTCCCTTCCCCGCGGAGCAGGCGTGGGGCTATCGCGTACCGCTCCCTCCGGCAGCGCCCCGGCCGCTGGGCTCCCCGCCCCGCTACGGCGCTGGGCTGCCCGGCCGCGGGGGGCACGGTCCCCCCGAACTGTGTGTGGGGGGTGTGTTGAGGGGGAGGGCTCGGCCCGGGGGCGCCCGGCCCTTCCCCGGCCGCCGCCCGGGCCCTGCCCTGCCGCGCCCCGCCGAGAGCCGCCCCCGCGGCGGCGCCTGCCCGCCCGGCCCGGCCCGGGAGCCTCCGGCAGGGCGGGGGGAGCCGCGGCAGGATGCCGTTTCCCCTCCCTCGCCCCCGGAGCGAGAGGAGCCAAGTCGCCTCTCCAACCGCGAAGTAAAAGCGAACGCGTCCTTCGCTGCGGCCGGGGGAGTGCGCGCTGATTGTTTCCATGTGTCTCTTGTTCTCACACAGATGTAACCTGTTTAAGCCGGGCCTGTTTCAGCGCAAGCCAGTGGCTTTCTGCAGTGATGCAAACTTTAGGATGCGTGCTTTGCTTTTCTGATGGCCTTTACAAGATGAACGAGCAAGCGATGGGAGTGTGTTTTCTGTTGCCAGCACTGGATGCTGCAGCTCTAGAACAGACTTATGTTTCCAATATTTTTAGGTCCTATTGTCTAACTCGATAAAAACAAATGGGGGGGGGGAACGTTAAAATAAGTTGGCAAAAGCTGCCCCACCCAGAAAGCACATGGAAATACAAAAAAGAGACCCGGCCACATACCTGTGAAGAAGCAGTGAATTAATAGGCAGTTAACGGTGCCAGTCGTGTCATAAGGCTGTCACCTTCACATTGTGTCTTACTCTGCTCCTCTTATATGCTTCTTATGTCTTACTGGTATTTTAGGGCTGTACATGAAATAATGTTTTGAAAATAATTATGCAGTCCAGTCTTGATAATGAAGTGACCACCTGGGACAGGTTCTCAATCCTTGTGGATGTGGGACATCCACGGTGCTGATGCTGGGTATGTTTTGTAGTTGACCTTTTTTCCTCCTCACCTAGCAGGAACTTGTGTGTGTGTAAACTCCTTTTGCAGAGGAGGGATGAGTCCTGAGAGACTTGAAGTGACATAGGTATTCTGTTAGGTCTTTTGTTTGGTGGGGTATTTCTTTTCCTCTCTCTTCACTTCTGTAAACCTTATGGAAATTTTGGGCTGTTAGATGGGCAGCTAGTGTAGACTTTCTCTTTCATACAGTAAAAATAGTTGAAAAAAAAATTCTTTCATCTTTTTCTTCATTTGTGTTAATTGCAGGGGTATATCTGAGCAGATGGGGCTGCTGTGGGTTTTTTGGTGACAGGTTTCAGTGTGTTCAGGCTGCTCAGCTTTCTAGTTAGTTGGGTCTGTTGGCAGTGCTGGCTTTGGCCAGTGAGGAAATGATAGAGGGTGGTTTGAAAGCAGTACAGTGGATCAAAATCTGGTGCCTACATTGTTGTCAGGCTTGTATTTTTTTTCCTCTTCCTGTCCCAATTCCCAAGAAACGCCAGGTGGGGAGAAAGTTTACCCGCAAGGTGCTGATAAGAAGTCACGGCATGAAGAAAGTCACTGCGGGTGGGTGTGCAAATGCTGATTGTTTGTGTGAGCCGGAGGAAATCCAGGCAGAAATCCAGGCAGTCATGAGTCTGCTGCTGCTCCTGTGGCTGGCGTATGTTCACATGAACAATAAGACTGAGTAATACTGGCATCCAAGTCAGACATATGGGCTGAGTGGTCTCTTACGTAGGACTGGGCCCAACGTGCCCTGGAGATAGCGGAGAACGGGCAGAAAGTAATGAGGAAAAGAAAGTGGTTGATACCCGAAGCATGTGAGCTTTATATTGTGGAGTAGATCTAAAGAACTTGCTTGGTGGTTTAGCCACAGAAATTAAGCGTTGTATAAGTTGGTCAGAGGACATCAGCATAGCCAAGAACAGTGCAGAGGCAGATGAGGTTTGGATTCCTTCTCAGCAGAGCCTACTAAGAATATTAATGACCTGCAGAAATAGTGGTTTCTCTGAGTTAAAGCTTCTCTTTCACCTTTAATTTACTGGGAAAGTAAGGGAGTTGGAGGTCTTCAATCATATTCTCTGTCAGCATGAGCTCCCTAACTAATGTTATCTGGCAAGCTTTAAAATGTGCCACAGAGTAAGACTTTTGAGCTCTGTCAGAAAGACAGTTGGAAAATGTACAGAAATTATTGTTATTAATCATGGCTACTTTGGAGGAGATAGTACATACTGATGAACTGGCCTTTTTGTGAAGCTTCTAGGTGTGACTTTACTTGCATTAGCGTACATTAGAAATTAAGCTGGTGATGCTGGAAACAAATCTAGTACAATGTGTCTGTGTGAGGACAATGCAGAGGCAATAAATAGTAGTCTTACATAAATGTTTGATGGATCTCACTGGGATAGTTTGAGCAATAAATAAGGTGAGGTTTTGTTTGTTTATCTTTGGCTTTAAAACAAACACTCCATAGTGCTCAGGAATCTTTCAGCCAGATACAGGGGTTCTAGACCAAAAAGCCTTTGTGTCTTTCCCCTCTGGCCCCGACAAGAAATTGTAAAGCATGACTGCATTGCCTGTAGGAATTGATAGTGGAAGTCTTTAAACTATGTTTTCCTGATTATATGTGATGTACAACTGATGTACTCAAAATTGATAATATTGTCAACCCCCAGTCTTCTGTTGAACCCTCTTTGTTTGCTGGATTAACTTGGTAGGGACTTACTCCGATTTCTGAATCAGAGTCCATATTCAGGCAAGATGGGATTTCTTAAATTTGTAAGACTGCATACTTCTCTAGTAATATCTATACGACATAATACTATAAACCTGACTACCTATTTTTTGGAGAGGGAGTCGGGGAAGAGATATCAAAGGAAGGTTCCTTCTCTTGCTGTTTTAGTTGAGAAGCAGTATTTCTTTGCTATAGACTGCTAGTAGTCTACAAACCTGCACAGGCTCTTAGACACCATAACATAGGCTGTGAGATGATGGTACGCTTCTTAAATAGAAACAAACAAATGAAAATTAACTGCAGAAAAGCAATGTTTGTTTCTAATGTTCAGCCTAACTTTTTTGTTTGACTGTGGTGACACTGCACAAGATACCAGAATGCTTCTAAAATGGATAAAAATTGAGGACTTGGTTGGAAGACCTTCCTGTCTTTTAAAGGGAGACATGCTCTTCTCTCTAGCTTATGTTACAGCCTTCACAATTTCACCCTCTTGGTTACATCCTCAGGGCTCAGAAGAAACTTTGTCTCTGTGTTATTGGTACGTCTCTCGGAAATCATGGCCTTTGCATTTGCAAGTCACGCTATTTCCCTTAAACCTAGGCATGCTACTTGGAAGGGGCTCTGTTTCTGAGAGGCCTCAGCCAGAAGCAATGCTGCTCTGTGGTAAGGCCTCTGTCTCTCTCCTCTCCAGCAGAGAGACCTGGTCCCTGGCTGGCCCGTATCCTTAGTTCAGGTTACTGGCCCCACAGCCTGCTGTTGGATGTGCAAAAGGAAAAACGAGGGTGACTGTCTTCCCTCACTGCATACAGGAGACAGGAAATGTACCTGGAAATGGCACATCAAGACAGTTGCAATTCCCCTTGTTTTCTTCTGTTTAAGGTGGATATGCAAGTGGCGGACTTGCTTTTGCTGCTGCTTAGCCTCTGAGGTCCTGTTTTCTTAGCTGTAACATTGTACAATTCTTTGTTCATGTCGTAGGACATGTATTTCTGGTAATTGTGACTACCATAGGGCATCTGGCATTAATAATGAGAGTTAAAACTACTGCTGTGATTAGCAGATCTAATTGAGCCTGGATGAGGTCTTCTCATTGGCTATTTAACTGAATTACACAAAGATTTTTTTTTTTTGCGATTGTTTCCTGTATTATACCTATATTTCCTACTGCAGACTCTTTTGGCAGCAACACACTAGCTGCCAGGTTCTGCTGCAGAAAGTGGCTGATGATGTTGCAAAGGATTAGGTAAGAACTCGCAAGTAGTGGAACTTTGACTTAATCTTTTCTCTTTAGCTGATTGACTTCACAAAAGATGATCCTGCGTGTTTTGTTACCTAGAGCTACCAAACTTGCGTGCCTCCACTGACTAAGCCCATATGTTATTGGGAAGATGCATGTGTGCAGACCAGTTTTTAAAGAAGTGAGCCAAAAATGTTAGAGAAGGCTTTTACCCTTCCTCAAAGGGTGCCCCAGGTGCTTTAGTTTCCTCTCAAGTGCTGGTGGTCATGAGATAGAGGCCCTCTTTTTAATTATGGGAGAATCTTCTTGTACAACTGATACTAAAAAAAATAAAATCAATTTTTCTCATAATTTCACTTGAGTAAATAATAGTGATATTTCTTTGCTGAAGACGAACAGTGACATGCGTGTAAATCTTATGCAGTAGCTGTAAGCAAGCTCCCCTTGTTAGGAATGTGTAGGTTTGGGTTGTCAGCACATTTGGAGGGGCAGGAACGGCTAGTAATTTAGTTCTGAAATTGGGATTTAAAAGTTTACGTAAGTATGATCTACTTAGAGTCCATCAACACTCAAAATGTCATCTTTCTGTCGGAGCACTTCTGAACAGTCTGTTTATCATCAGTTCCCTGCAACTGGCAGTCCCCCTTTAAGAATACTTTTCTCAAAGTAAGGCTTAGTGTCATACTTTCCCTTAGCAATGCTAGAGGCGACTCCAGTGTAAACACGTAAAGGAAGATTACTAAGATATGTCCACACAGCCAGAATGTCGACATCGCAATAAATATCTATCTTGTGTATCAAACGATTGAAGCACAAGGTAGACAATTTATATTTGTCATTGCAGACTATTTTCCAGGCCATATGGAATGGCTAAATTAAGGTTCCCTTGAAGTTATAGAACAATATCAAACAGAAAAAAAGTGCTTAAAATAGGGTCCCTGTGGATGTATGCAATGAACTATCTTATTGCTGTTTTTTCTTGTTTGGCTGGTTGGTTTTCTTTCTCTGCCGTGATAACTTTGTGGCACTATTGCATATATGTGGGGAAATAGATGGTTTACAAGTTCTTACTTTCTAGTTTAGTGGCCAATTTACAATTGGGTGAGCACTTTAATGGAAACTGAGGGAAACATTACGTGGAAGCTGAAAGGCAATTCATTTACCTGTAATTAATTCTATTCTGGTTACCACACCTCCTCCCCCCCCCCCCCCCAGTTTTGCAAAGCTACCTTTGTTACAGTTTTACTTTGTCATGTCTTTTCCCATCCCGGTTACTTTTCAAAGAGCTATCAGTTTTAACAAAACATTTCTGCAGAAAAGCCTGTTGTCTTCCTCAAAGCATTGTGCATTATTATGCTGTAATTCCACCACAGGAAGCTTAAAGCAAATATTATGGTGTCTTGTAATCAAGACAAATGATTTGTTTCCTTCATCTAAATACTGGGTTTTTTTTAGGGAAATGAATATGTATTTCAAAGAATGAGACAGCAAATGAGGCTGGAGGAGCATTTGGTTGGTTGCCAGTGCTTGTGCTCACCTGTATTTCCAAAGCCACTGTTTTTTCTGGAGGGCTCCAATAGTTATGTCACCTCTGTGCTCACAGTATATCATTGAGCACTTGAGTGCTTATATAAAATTTCTTAAACCAGGCAGAAGGTGAGCTTGGCAGCTGAACATCTGGTCCTGTTCACTTGTCGGTTTCTAACAAACACTGGGAGGTGAAGGAGCTCTTGGAGAAGGAAAAAGGGGAAAATGGCCATTTCTGAACAACAGCAAGTAATACATGGCGGTAGTTGTTGAACCGCTAGTAAGTCTGTAACCTCTCCTGGTTAACAGGAATTAAAGCAGGCATCCAGTTTCTCTCAAAGATTATTTGCAGGGGAAAACACGATAGAAAAATCTGGTAACAAGCCTTTTTGAATGCTTGCTTTTTACAAGTTCAAAACTTAGCAGTTTTCAGTAAGAGGTGGGAAGATCAAACTTGCATTGAAATGGCTACAACTTGATCCTGGCTGTTTAAGAAGTGGTCAGACTTGAGCTGGATAGCACGGACCCTCTAGCTATGAAGTTTCAATAGATATATTTACATAGATATGTTTACATAGCTTTTGTTTGGATTAACTTCTTAAGGGTTGAACATGCTCTCAAGCCTGTCCAAACCGCTGCATCAGACTCAAAGGGAAACAAAACGTATTATCGTCTGGATGGAAAGTGATGTATTATAGTGTTGTTTTGGTACCAGGTAATGTTAACAGTAGTGGTTATATTTGCTGTTCACAAACTGCTAGCGCAGTACTTGGAGGTAATGATGGAACATGCATTCTTGAGAAGTGACTTTTGCTCAAATTAATATAATAAAGAAACCAAAATTATTATGTATTGTATCTCAGCCTGCAGAAAGTGCCCAGTATGAACTGGAGAAATTCTTGGGGGTGGTATGCTAAGGACTTGTGTATGTTGGCTAGAGCTGGGTTAGAATTGGAGAAGTGTTCGCGCTTGGCATACTTGTAAACATATGAGGAAACGATATGCAGAAAACCAGAGTTTGAATAAATATTATGCGAGTTAGACAGCAGTTTACCACTTGAATGTATAGACCGTACTTATCCCCAGGAGGCCCTGGTTCATAACTGAAGCTTCTAGTAGCTGTACTGGCCAAAATGAGTAAAACTCATCTGGAATATCTGTAGAATGCATAGGTGTTTAGGTGCATGTTATGGATAGCTTTTGTGCTCCAGTACCCTTTCTGTTTCTGTAAAATGGTCTTAAAAGGTAAATATTGGTTCTTTGACTATTGGGCTACCTAAACTGATTTTTCTACAGTCTTTAAGCTAGTCAACCACAAAGGTGAGAAATTCTCTCTTAAACTCCTGGCTGCTTGTTTGTGACTCTTGTTTTATGTACCCTTGTGCCGGATTGACTGGGATTTTGGGGAGTGTGACAGGGCTTTGGTGCAACTTTGACACCCTTCAAACTGGTGGTGGTGAGCACTTCTGAAACTGGGATTCAAGCAAGCTGTCCCATGTATTTAATAACAAAGGGCTGTACTTCTGTATTTGGGGAGGCTGCTTCCCTGCCTAAATACGGAAAAATCTGAGAGGGCACAGTGGCTGGGCATGAGAAGCGTGGGCTTTGGTGTGCCAAGCCCCGTGGAGGGCTGCTGGCTGGGAGCCCCTGCAGCTCTGGCTTGAGACATTGCTCAGTGGCGTTGGCTGGGGCGATCTGAGCCACTGTTTTCGTGCTACAGAGCTTTGCCCGATCCGATTGACTGGTGTTAAGTTGTTGAGCTTGCTTGAGAGCCTGAATATTTTTAAAATGTAGATTGGGGAAAAGTCAGGCCCTGCTGAGAATAAAGCACTTAGCTGACCACTGGTATATGAAAGCTGTGTGCGTTAATTAAGTTGACTTGAAGTTGTACAAGTTAATTCTAAACAGAAATATGTTTTCTGTAATAAATGTCACATGACTGAAACCTCTTTAAATGCTGCTGCTGAATTAAACAAATTTTAACATGATGTCTTGCCAATTAAGATGTTATATGTCAAGATTTGGAAAAGGGTATAAATTTTAGTAACTTCTAACAGAGAAATGCATATATTTCATTGCTTAAGACTTAGAATATTATAATTAATCAGTGACTTATACTGCACATAAAGAACTCCCTTGTTCCAGATGTTTGCAACACCTTAATCTGTAGGAATAATTAAATAGAGGAGAATTATCTCTAAAACCGAAGTAGTAGAATATCAAAGGAAGACATCACTGGTATCTGCTTAGCACTGTTCAGAAACAAAAATATGTGATAAATGTTGCTAGGTTGAGTTCTTTTGTTGTGTGTTGGTTTTGGTTTTTTTGTGTCTGTCCATCCCCTTGCTTTTCTTTAAAGAACAAACATATCATAGGGTAGCTCATGGAACGTGAGGAAGGGGTGTGTCTCTTACCCCCCCCCCCCCCCCTTTCTTTCTCCTCTAATGTCCACATAAAGTCCAATTAAAAGATCATTAATAGCAATGCTTAGATGTTGGAAGAGTTTATGCAGAAAAGGTCTTCATCCTCCAAGGAGACTTAGTAGTTTTCCATTTAAATGTCAGTAAATATTTTTATGTGAAAGGGAAAGGTTTTATTTTTAGTCAGTATTTGAATATTCTTTGAATGCTGCTGTTGCCTTCTGTTCACCAACATAATGGTCTTCCCTAGTGTAATGTGATTCACTGATACACAAGAATGTCATAATCATTTGAGAAGCTCCTGAAAGGAAAACCAATATTTCAATATTGGAATAGAGCAATACAGCATCTGAAAATGTAAAGAGAGGGAGAGCTGGGACAGCCAGGTAGCAGTAAGGGCTCGTAAGATTTTTAAGATGATGCTGTTGTAGTATTGGAGTGACTAGTAAAGCAAACAAATTCTGACACTCCAGATTCAGTGGTAACATCAAAGTTGGTGCCTGGGAGAGGAGGTAGAGAAATAAGATGATGTAAGAAGGTGGAAGTATGCTTAGACATCAGGAAGCAATCCTTTGGGCTGCATTAGTGTGTGGGTTTGCTACTTGCTGTACAGTCTAAGAGGCCTTTGCATAATTCCCTTTGTAAGTCAATTGCCTCACCCCCTTTTCTAAAGAAGACCTACATCCTGGATATCAACTAGTGCTGTTTGAATCAAGTGATTCAGAAGTCTTCTGAAGTATATTAGGCATAAAAGTAAATGTGATTCTCCTCTTTCTACGTGTTCAGTTTAAGTGTTGTTGAAATGATGGCTCAGGAGTACTTCCAGAAGTTAATGTACTTGTAGCACTTGTCTTCGGAGCCTTTCAATACATAATGTTGTAGGGGATAAAAGTCATCTGGGGAAGTTGTTTATCAACAGGGAAACAGCACCATATGTAGAGAGACTAACTCAAAATTGTTCTCGGGTCTACTTTTTTCCCTGTCACTGCATAGTCTATCTATTTCTTATTTCATTCATGTTCCAGTCGTATCTCTAGCTGAGTCCACAAGTCTCTAACAATCCCACATAGTTGCTGTGTTAGCTTTCCATTGTGTTCCAATTCTTAGCCCCATTTTTTACAGGGCAGAAGGGAGGCAAAACAGTGCTACAAAGGTTGTGCCCAGATGCCAAAGAGTGCAGTGGCTTTCTAACATAAATAACTGTTGGGAGAATGCACTGATTTTTGTGAGAGAAGAATGAAGTGATGTCTCTTTATAAGCATGTAAATTTATTTAAAGTTTGTTCAAAGCTTTTGAAAGCTATGTAAACAGAGAAAGAGGAGGATGGCCAGTTCTTGTATGTACAGACTTTCAGGTGCAGAACATTTTTCTTGAGTTAAAGCAAACTTAGTGTCTTCTAGGGAACATCAAAGCTGCGTAGGAGGTTTTTTTCCTTACTTTTTTAAGCTAGTCTTCAATCCAACAAAAAAGTCCCGGAAAAGTTGTATTTTCTTGTGAAAATGTCATAAAACTTAGACAGATACTTTGTCTTCTAGTAAAATAATAGAACCTAAAAGAACAGAATATCTATATAACAAAATCTACTAAAACTAAAAGATTGTTTTACGCTTCACTTTGGAAAGCTGGGAATAAGTCAGTGTTTAGAATCAGCCTAGCATTTGATAAACTCTGAATTCAACTGGTTTTAACTTCATCTAATTTTTTGCAAGGACAAAGTTGAACTTGGATCTTACTGGCATCTTTAGGAATTGATTGTGTACATCAGTGTACGCTCTCCCCCACCCCCAAAACAAAAGAACTGTTTGGAGGTAGAACAGGATGGGCAAAAAACAGAGCTGCTGTTTGTTACTGAAGCGATGCTGTACCTGTGGATTCCAGCAGAAATCAGGTGTTACAAGCAGTTAATGAGATATTGGGAGGGGGTAAGGAGGAATTTGCCCTTCTTGTGAAGCTGAATTAGCTCACATTGCATGAATACAAAGAGAATGAGAGGGACAAATCATAGCTAGAGAGAATATCATAGAGTGGTTTGGGTTGGAAGGGACCTTAAAGATCATCTAGTTTCAACCCCCTTGCCATGGGCAGGGACACCTTCTGCTAAATCAGGTTGCTCAAAGCCCCATCCAACCTGGCCTTGAACACTTCAGGGATGGGGCATCCACCACTTCTCTGGGCAACCTGTCCCAGTGTCTCACTACCCTCACAGTGAAGAATTTCTTCCTTATATCTAATCTAAATCCACCCTCTTTCAGTTTAAAGCCATTACCCCTTGTCCTATCACTACATGCCCTTGTCAAAAGCCCCTCTCCAGCTTTCTTGTAGGCCTCCTTGAGGTACTGGAAGGCTGCTAGGTCTCCCTGGAGCCTTCTCTTCTCCAGGCTGAACAAGCCCAACTCTCTCAGCCTGTCTTCATAGGAGAGGTGCTCCAGCCCTCTGATCGTTATCTATTTGATATCTATCAAACTAACAGTGTAGCTTGTGTATCCAGTATGTACGTAAAGAAGTTGACTGGAGTCCTAGTAACCCTGTTTACAGGCATACTATTCAAAATAGTATGTCCAATATACGTTAGTAACTTAAACCCCTTCAGTTTTGGAGTGGGACTAATCATCTGAAAACCAGAAAAATTATCTATTGCATCATGTTGCTGTTAAGGCTGCAATCCTGCAGCTATATGCTGCATTTAAATCCCTTATAACCTTATGCAGCCCTGCTGAAATCTTGTACATAAAAATGTGGTATGAAATCCGATTATTTTGGATTATCAGTTGTGGTGACTGAAGGGTAGACAGTCCACGTTCTTTAGCTGTCTTTTCCTTGGGATGGGAAATGTGTGCTGGGTGGGCAGACAGTATCCAAGGAAGCTCCTATGGCTAAATGTGGCAAGGGGCTTAATTAAGAAATTAGACTGTTTAAGTAGAAGGTATGTGTAGACTTGGCTACAAAGAGTTGTGTATCTGTAAGCTCTGAAGTGGGCACTCTTTCCAGTGAAAGATTAATTTTTTTCTTGCAAGGAACCTGTTCCTTATCTGCCCTAAAACAATACCTGGTGCTCATAAACATACACCATAAAGGCTTATGGGTTTATTTTACAAGGGCCCTTTCAGCAGAACTGTTGAACTTTTACTTAGTTGGTGATGAGTTCCTCTTCTAGAAGAGAAATGCTGGTAGCAATCTATTATTCAACAAGCCATCTTGTTCCTTTTCTTGATTTCTTGACCACTCATAGCTCTGCTGATGCTAGCTCTGTACCATGCAGGCTCATTGCAAGCAGCTCAGCCCTGCAACAACAGTGGGAATAAATATGTAAATATGCCCAGATCCTGCTCTTACTAAAATAATTGTTCTGTGAATTTAGAGCTGAACTCTGAAGACCTTATTTTGTGTTTGGATTCCATGTGATCACAGTGCTTGCTGATGTGTGTCTGCCTGTATAACCTATTTGCCAGCATAGTCCTTGGCCTGTTCTTCAGTCATCTTTCTCAAAAAGAGATCCTTAAACTGAAATTAGTTGACCTGAGTTGAAGGAGCACAAGCACCTTCAAAGTGGTATTATTTAGTCTTATTTCTAAAGGAAACTTCAGTTTAAGCAATAATAGTGTCACACAAGTTTCTAGAGCATCAATATCTCATGAGAAGTTGGTTATAAAGGGAATACGGGCTGAAGTAGAGAAAGCAGATGGCAAACCAGTAAAGCAGCATGTATGCCTATCTAGGAGTCATGGTTTCGTGAAATGTGTTGATCTATTGACTCTAACAAGTATTCTAGAAATGTGACACGTGCTTTTTGATGATATTATCTTATGTGCGCTGCAGAGTGTTCCAGATATAGGCATTTTAACCACTGGACTTTTAAGTACTAAGATGCGTTTGGGAAGGTAGTGACCCAAGGGGCTGAATCCTTAATCAGACATGGTTTATTAAAAAAAAAAAAAAAAAAAATCTAATGGCTTTAAAAAACTGAATTAAAAAATTCTGAGCTCTACATGTTCCTGGTACTATTTCTGTCTCTGAACTGTGACTAGATTGACTATTTCATTCTCACAAGATTATTTGTCTTCCATACAAATTATTCTGTCTCCTGAATTATTTTTTGTTGTAGTTTTACAGCATTACAGAATTGCTGACACCTTTTTTTGTTTCATTTTTGTGAGAGTGAAACAGCTGGTACTTTTTTAGTTTAAGTACCTGAAGACAAGATCATCAAATCCTATTACATGAAGCAGCAAACCAGTGAATTGTGAACGTTGGCTCACGTACTGAGCTTTCCCTTCTTCTGACGCAAAGCAGCAGAGTGTTTCATTAGTGAACCTTACCCAAATATTCTTGAGGATGTGGCTCCTAACACATCTCTTACGTTGAAAAGCTGTGATGATCACCAAGTTAACATTTATGCTTGATTTAAAAATAAACAAAGCACAGAGTTACTCCATTATGTTTATTCCTGCTTCCTGTGTAACTTTCCAGTGTTGTTGTTCTTATGTTTTCTAATCTGAATACCCATATGTTTTGCTTTTGTAGCTTTTAATGTGATGAAGATTGTAGTGGTTTTTGTTTTGTTTTTTACCCTCTTCATCCCCTTTAAGGAAAACTTGGCACCTATTATTCTGTGACCTATTGTTCCTAGCTCTACCTTCCGGAGGATTTCTTCTAATCACCCTTCTCCTTTAAGCATGCAAAACATCTTCTGTTTGTTCTAGCTCCTCTTGATACGTATCAGCCTTAGCTGAATTGAAGGAGTGGCTTCAGTCTTGTTCAAATGCGCCGAAAGGTGCTTCTATGAAATTCGATATTAAAGAACAAAATTATCTATTAAAGGCCTGTAGAATTAAGGCTAAAGATACGCATTCATACTGTAAACTATGATGTTGATTGAAAGTAATAGTCATCAAACATGACTGTTAGCTGCTTCTGGCAGGAAGAGACTATTGAGCAAACTTGGCAGCGTAAGAGATCGTGTGTGAATGAAAATGGGATGAGCTAATTTGGCAATTGCATTTGGATTATTAGGAAGGGTTCACCAAATTCTTTTGGCCAGGAAAGAAGTGGTCATCATGTTCCCAGCTCATATTGGCAAAGAATCTGGTCTGCAGTCTGGAGGGAAAAAGTTAAAAAGACAGGTTCAGTGCTGTTTATCACTAATAGGATGCAGTCCTAAAATTCATAGTTTGAGTGAAATTTGCTCAAGTGAAAACACCGCCATGGCCCCCAGTTATTGGAAACATCTCCTCAGAAATCCCAAATTCACAAAGCATTGCATAAGGCTCTTGCTGAGTATTTGTATTTAAAGAGCATCCTACTGTTCTTGGAAAGACTCTTTTGTGGGGTTTTGTTCTTTGTTTCTTTCTTTCTTTTTTTTTTTTTTAATGGACATGCTAGCTAGAATGAAGTCACAGTATGTCCCGAAGTCAGCAAAAATTGAATGGGAGAAAACCTGTGTAAAGCCTTCTAAACACTCACAACAAGGAGTTATTCTTGTCTCTGTTTCATATTAGTATAGAAGTATATTCTAGGTCAATATTTGCTTAAAAGAGAACAATTTTTTTTTTATTAATGTATTTCAGGTGTATCATCTTCTTCAGTGGGGGACATAAGGTGACAATGCTAACTTGCCTTTGATTATTACACTTTGCTGAAAATGAGACATTAGGATCTGTTTGCAATGCACAGTTCTGGTTAGTTAGCGACTCCTATACCTTGAGAAACCAGAACTTAATACATACTCATGCATACTCATCCTCCGCAGTGAAAGCGCTTTGTAGAAATGCTTAGAATAATCAAAAGGGGTTGAGAAGACCTACCGGAGAAGAACTGCTATAAACTTGAGCAGGGGCTGAGGATGCACAGGAAATTGGGTTGCAGCTTAAATGAGTAAGACTAACTATGTTCCTTCACTATAACAATGTATTTACTTGCAATGATTTAAAATTGTAGCATCTTGATGTTCTTCCTAGCACCTGGAACCAGGATCCTACAGTGAGGGAGCTTAAATGACTTCACTGGTTCTGAATGAGCAGGGACTCCAGTTTCATGGAGTTTCCAGTTTACTGGAATTGTAAGTAACACTGGTTGGTGCAGTTGGAAAGTAAACTGTATTTGTTTTCAGGCTTTCTTAGATAAGTAATGTGTGTATTTGTGGGTATATAAATGACGCGACTTCTTGAAAGTATTTATCCTTTTCAAATTGCTTGGCAATTCCAGTAAAAGTCACTTAAATGTTGTAGGAGATCTCAGAGATCTTTATCTCGAATTGTGGGCCAGAATGGTTGTGTGGGTTTTGGCGGGAGTTGTTTGTTTCTTCTAGTTTCCCAGCTCTCTTGTTTCAGGGCTGATTTTACGGTTGATGTAAATCAGGCTAGTACTAATGACTTCAGAGGAGCATGACAGTTTGCACTGGATACATAGCTTTGTTTTAATTTAATAATCATTCTATGACAATTTCTCTACGTATTTGCACTGGCAAGTCGTTTGAGTTGTTACACCTAGTAATGCGACTGGAAATCTGTTTCTTCAAATCACCGCTGTCATGTGCGATATGAGGTGGGCAGGACAGCAGCGGCAAGAGGCTTCTACTCTCATATGCCCATTCTCGTGGTCTTTTGAAACGTGATGGTACTAGCCACAAGTAAGTCTTCAGCATCCTGATGCATCTTAAAATAAGCAACAGCTGAAGCAGCTATAGGCTTGTGCCGCATTTACAAGCTGTCTTTGGGCCGCTGCTGAGTTGCTGTGGAAACCGATGTTGAGCAGGGCTGGGAGAGGGCTGGAAAATAGGCTTTTTTGTGAGAGGCTGACTAGTTTAAAACCCCATCCCCCGTTTTCAGGAGCTCCTTCTGAATTGCCATGGAGACAAGAAGAGTAGCGGAGTTTTGAGTCTTGTAAAAGTGCGAGCTATAAATATTTATTTGGTTAATAGCATATGCTTTCTGGATTGTCTCCCTGTTGGAATAAACTCCATACTACGTTGAACCATTCCTCTCTTCTGCCTGAGTAGAAAAAGAGGAGGCAAAAAAAACTTTGAAGGGAATTGAATTTTACATTTTGATTATTAATTATATAAAAATTTATTTTTTCGCAGAATTTCCCACACCATGAGATGCAGTAATCTTTCAGTGTTGGGACTGCTGAAAGCACCTAGGCGGCTGTTCAGTTTATCTGGAATTGTTGTGCTTTTGGCTGACCTAAATAATCTCTTACTTTCTTGTCCCATGCCACTTGCTTTTTATTCCCTACTTTCTCCTCTACGAGCACTTCCAGTTTTGTGTTTCCAGGGCCAACTGTCCTTGGGGCTTTGCTCTGAAATGAATCATTAACATGATCTTAGACTCTTAGGACTACTACTGATGACTTTAGATAATTGGCTCTGAAAATTTCAATCTCTTATTACTTTTTTTTTTTTTTTGCTTAATTCTAAAGTTGAGAATAAAGGCACCATCAGCTAGTGTGCTAGCCTTCCAGATTGCACTAAACAGTACAGACAAAGCCGAGGATTAACTCATTCTTAGGTTGGCATTATAAATGAAAACCTTGTTGCTAATCTGCTCTGTAGTGGAGGCCTTTAACACAAGAACTTCTTTCCCCTCTGAGACTGAGAGCTCCTCAGATCATCCAATACCAGCTTTTAATACAGGTAGAAATCCTGCTCTTAGTCACTTTCTGGCAAAGCTTCTCTTCCCCTGTTTAAATAACTCCTGGCTGGATGAAAATGAAGTTCTGCATTCTGTTTCTCATGTGATTTCCATTACGAAGGCAGAGTACTCAAGCTGATTAAAACCTGCTTTCTGTAACAGATGAGTGTGAAGGATTGTCTTTATTTTTATGCTACATCTATCTAAAATAGTGCTTTTTAATATGGGCTCTAGACCTCTGGATATGTAATAAGTACTAAATCCAAGAAAAACTATTTGAACTTGAGCAGCTTGGCCATTTAAACTCTGTCACTTTAACCTAAGTTTGGGTGGAGTTTTTTGGTGTTTTTTTCTGAAACAACCTACTACTTGTCAGGTTTTTCTGTTTGGAGGAACCGCCCTAAAGTACGCTTTAGGGTGACACCTTGCTTTGTGCAATAGAGGTCCTGCAGGCAGGATACTTTAAAACTTGACTGCTTTGGCTCACTTGGGTATCTGTAGGTAATTTTAATCTGACTGCTTTTGCTCTTAATTTGAAATCTTTTTAATAAAAGAAAGGTGAAGAGGGTATCTGCTGACTTCCCAGCAAGTCACATAATGTGTGTGAGAGATCTAACGCGATCTGTCATCTGGATGCTGGCCAGTTTCATCAGGTTCAAATGTATAGCTCTGCTCAGGAGAGCAAACAGAGTGGAGGATTACTCCATTGTGAGCTCTGAGCCTGGGCTGGAAGGGGCCTGTGCCTTTGGGTTTTGGGTGAGTTTTTTGGTTTCACTGGAGGTGGGGGGAAGGTCAATTTTGTGGTGTCAGATAATCAGCTGTAGAGATGGAATTTTAATTTTGTAATAGCTGCTCTTCCAAAAGAGAAGCCAAACTAAATATTGGATTTAGCTGTTTTCTCCCCTCCGCCCCACCTCCCTCACTCTTCCCTTGCTCCAAAAACTTAGTCCGTTTTCCATGAATAAGAAATTTGTCAGGAGTTAGGAGGGGGCTTGTATAAAGGAGGGGAGGGAAAGCTAGCAGGTATCTATGTGCACAAATTGAGGTTCATTACAAGCCTTTTCATGAGGTTATTAATAAATCTCCTCATGGAAAAGGCACTGCCTACAACATAGCTTGTTACTCTACCAGTGAGCTTTTATTCCCTGCATCCCCTTATTCTTTGAACCTTCTGAGTGTCTAAAAGCCTGCTTCTTCTACTATATCTGTCATTCCCAAGAGTCAAGACCAAGATAGTGCATTTCTAGTACTGTTTAAGGAGTGAAAATAACTAGCCCTAACTCTTTCCTGCTACTTGAAACACTACCAGCACAGATACACTAGAACAACTTCTTTCTAGTGCCAGGAAACCAGCACTGCATCTGCTCGTATGGAGGGTACAGTTTTCCTTATACTTGTAAGGACTAGAAACTTTTTTGTTAAAAGCAGTTTCTTCAAGCTGCTAGAAAAACTTCTCTCATTTGCCACTGTTGTAGGGATAGCACATGTGTACATGGTGTAGGATCCCTAGGTTTTCTTCCTCGATTAAAAATATCTGCAAGGTCTATGTCCTAATTAGCCACTAAATGTTTAAAATCTTGCCACATATTTCACAGCATGTTAAGCTGCTCTCAAGAGCTGTATGTGTTACCACCACGTCTTGGAGAGTTGCAGTGGCTCCGGGGTCTGAATGATTAAAACTTGCTGTGTTTAAGTCTAGCAGTTTCCAAACACACCAGGAGTGCTGCTGGCAGCTACCACATAAGTGAAGGGGTGGCTGAGAAGCTCTTTAAGTTCCTTTTGGTTTTAGACCCCTTTAGCTGGTCAGCCAGAAAAACGTGCCGGCTTTCTTGGGTTACCATCCTTTATGCAGTCACGCCATGCCTATTAAAATACAAACTTGCTCTCCACATCTGGGCTTAGATGGGTTTTTATTCCCACTGTGCAGCCCCCCCCCGCCCCTTTCAGACTACTCCCTTATTTGTTTTCTGTGGCTGAAGATGTGCAGGGTTGTGTTTTTGTGAGTTGGATAAACTCCGCCCAAAGTAAATCCTATTCTATTATTATTCTTTAAGATTCAAGAAACTTTGTAACTCAAGATAACTGTAAGACTGAAGTTGAGCTTCTTTTTCCTTTTTTGCCATGATGTGGAATAATTTGTTCTAGCCCTTGTCTAAAATTTGAAGCCCTAATACCATGTTTGTTACATTTACTTAATGAAGCTGGTTTTACCCCAGTTATTTGGTCATCAAAACATAGCCTGAAACCGCCAATTTCAGAGATCAGTTAAGGACTCTGGCAAACACAGGAGACTCCCACAGAGCTGTGAATACTCCTGAGCTCTCTCCAGCGTGCTTGCTGGAGGTTAGCATTCACCAAGCAGAGCTGATGGAAGACGAAGGCTGCTTAAACACTCTGACTGCTGACAGTAGCGTGGTGGGTCTGAGCCCTGGCTGCCTGTTGTTAACTGTCGGAGGTGTGAGAACATAGTCTAGCCGGCCAATGCCACCGTGAGCAGGGTTGGTAGCCTTTTTGGTTGTAGAAACCGCATCTTAGACTACTAAGAAGAATGGGAGCTAGTATTTTTTTTTTTTTTTAGGTGATTCGCAACTAATTCTGTCCAAAGGTAGGTAGCTTCTCCTCCCTCGTCCCCATTTATGGACTATGTAATCTGTGGACTACTTCTCTTGGGAAGAATATGGCAGCAGGAGAGCCAAAACAGATGTGAGTGTTTAAATGATGTGACTGTGGCAAAACTCTAGGTATCATTTGAATACCTCATGGTAGGCAGTTACATAGCGGAGAAGTCTGCATCAGCATCTAAGCATGTCACCGATGGTTTATCCTGAGGTGGTCACGTGTTTGAAGGATGCTGACACCAAACAGATGTCTGGTTTCCAATTCTCTTTCAGGGATTTTGCTAAGAGAACTGGCTGCGTTATCACTCTATTCTTGGGACATCGGACTTCCTAAACTTACAGTATCCTCTGAAATCCTTTGTTAAGCTTTGCTTTAGATCACCTGCTATTTAGAACTTGGCAAAACAAATACCACAAGACTGCTTTTTCTCTTGTACTTATAACTTTGTTTTGATCCTGTTCTCATGTAATTTCCTCCAGGCACACTGTTTCCTTTGATTTGGTTTGATTAATACGCTTTTCCTTAATGAGTCCTCCAGCTAGTAATATCAGTTTACAGCTGTGTGAATGATTATCAAATGGAAAGTGTGTCTTTTGGGGGTTTAATTCTAAACAAATTAAGTTACTGACATGTGAGAGTAGGATGTTTTTCAGTCCGTGTAAAAGTGCTTGATGAACAAAAGTTTAGTGGTACAGTAATATGTCATCTCTTCACTATTGCTCTTTCTATGGTGAACTAAGATCCAAAGCTGAAATCTTGGATTCTGAATAATTGGCGGAGGCATTTCTAAAAGGACATTTTAAGGAAGAGATGCTCTAGCTTTAAAGAGCTCTCCTGTCTTTCTGCTTGATCAGAATATATAATGGTTTTAATTCGGTCAGCTATCTCTGCACCACCTTAAGTTACTGTTTGGACTCTACTGCTTCTTGAAGAGGGTCATGCATATGTTGTGGTTTGTGTGTGTGAGGAGGAGGGCTGTGTGTATGTTGAACTTCTTTCTTTTCTTTTTTTTTCTGACGTATTTTGTACTTATTGCATTGCATAATAGGATCTTCATGTATTCTATAAATCCCTTGATGCTAGGGAGAGTCTTCGTGCAATTGCAAGCTCCCAATACAAAGTATGCAAAGTAATTTCGTGATAACTTCCATAGTGAGAAGTAAGTATCATGATCTTGCCCCAGAAGTCATAAAACATATTTTCTTACTGTGGCTTCTAGCTTATGAATACTTAGACCGTGACAGTGAGCTGCGTGACATCTGTATTAAAGAGGAGGAGAGAAATTTCCAGGTCCATGATACAGTGAATGTAATAATTTTATAAATGGCTTTACCCACACATTGGAGTCCTAGAAATGCTTCCTACCTAAGTGTTAGCAAGTGTTAGCTGCTGTCAGAGCCTCACAACAATGCCCCCCCCCCATCATGAACACATGAAGGTAGATGTTATTTCAAGAGATAAACATGATTTGTTATCTATTGGCATATAGGATATGAGGGGTGGGGTATTGTTCTAGAAACAACATGGTTTGGGTGAAAGTCAAAAGCTAATTTTCTTTCCATAAATCTAAATAGGGCTTTATAGGTTAAAAGGCAAATGACTTAATGATTTCAGGCTTTATTCTAGAGCAAGCTTGGGCAAAACCAAGGAGATGGGCTCTGTGTGGACATGCAGGTGCAATGGTTACATTGGGAGATGCTGGAGAAGCGCTTCCCTCCTCTGGTTTCAACAGGGTGTGTGGGGAGTCATTCTGTTTTTTTTTTTTTTTTTTTGAAGTCCAACAGGGAAGTTTCCTTTCTTGATAGCGTGGAAAAAATTTCCAAGCACTATTTGTAATGCAAATATTTTTTGCTATTTCAGTTTTCTAAGGGTACGTAAATGACATTGCTGGAATTGTTTTCTTCACTTCTTAGTTATTTTCGTATTATAAACTTCTGCTGTAACTACTTTGGGGTAACACAGAGGTGATGATAAAATTAAAACATATTAAGGACAGGATATTGCATACAGATTTGGATCTTTTGGTAATGTGCACATATGAAATTTTACTTTGTGTTGCCAAGTGTGAAGCTGTATTCTCTTAGAAACAAGAAATGTTGGACATACATTTGGAAGGGGGGAAGGGGATGGTGTGCTACCTAGAAATCAGCAGCTCTGAAGAGTAATACATGAGTACGGGGTGCAGGTGCCCAGGGGCTGGCGGAGGCTGCAGGGCGGCCCCTGTGAGGGGAGGCCGGGGCTGCCCGAGCCGGACACAGCCGGTTCCAGCCGGCTCCAGCGGCCCAGCGCAGGGCACGGCTGAGCCCCGCAGCCACCGTGGCGGCGCCTCGGGGAGGTCTGGGTGAGGAAGGGCAGAACCTGCCTGGCGATGAGGGGAAAGTGTGAGAAGCAGCCCTGCCAGCCCCGAGGGGAGAGGGGGAAATCCCCTGCAGGCCCTGAAGAGACCACAATGGAGCAGGTATTGCCCTGCAGCCTGGGGAGGAGCACGCTGGAGCAGATATCCCCACTGCAGCCCATGGAGGAGCCCACACCAGAGCAAGTGGATAGCTTTGAAGGAAGCTGAAGTGCATGGAGGATCCATGTTGGAGCAGGCTTCTGACAGTAACGGTGGCCCCTGGAGAGAAGCCCACGCTGGAGCAGGGGAAAAGTGTATGGAGAAGGAGTGGCAGAGAGGAGCTGTTATGGACTGACCACAACCCTCATTCCCCACAATCCCTGCACTTACTCTCTTTATAATAGGGAAAATTAATTAAATTTATTGACGAAGTTGAGTCTGTTTTTGCCTGTGGTGGTAATTGCTAAATGATCTCCCTGTCTTTCTCTTGACTTGTGAGCTTTTCAATTTCATCCACATCCCCCCCCCCCCCCCCCCGCCCCCATCAAGTTGAGGAGGGGGAGTGAGAGAGTGGCTGGATGGGCAACTGGCAGCTGGCCAAGGTCAACCCACCACAACAGGATACAGTGAATGAGTAACTGAACTTTTGCTACAGTGCTGGGAACTCAAATACCTTCACTGACTGTTACTCTGTGACTCACAGAGGCAATGGTTATAAATACCGATAGAACCGCAATCTGTATTTTCAAAGGATGTTGAAAAAACCCTAGAAAATATGGAGGGAAAGGGCAGTAGGAACAGTTTGAATGGAGAATTCCCTCTGTTCTATTGAACAATAAGGAATGATCTTTAATTCAGAAGGAAAACAGTACTGGTCCCATACACCATCATGGTTAATATCTTCATTAATGACATAGACAGTGGGATTGAGTGCACCCTCAGCAAGTTTGCAGACAACACCAAGCTGAGTGGTGGGGTGGACACACCTGAGGGACGGGATGCCATCCAGAGGGACATGGACAAGCTCAAGAAGTGGGTCTGTGTGAACCTTAGAGATTCAACAAGGCCAAGTGCAAGGTCCTGTACCTGGGTCAGAGCAACCCCCAGTATCAATACAGGCTGGGGGATGTAGGATCAGAGCAGCCCTGCCGAGAAAGACTTGGGGGTACTGGTGGATGAAAAGCTGGACATGAGCCAGCAATGTGCACTCGCAGACCAGAAGGCCAAATGTATCCTGGCTGCATCAGAAGAAGCATGGCCAGCAGGTTGAGGGGAGGTGATTCTGCCCCTCTACTCTGCTCTGGTGGGACCCGTGATTCTGCCCCTCTACTCTGCTCTGGTGGGACCCTGCCTGGAGTACTGCGTCCAGCTCTGGAGCCCTCAGCACAGGAAAGACATGGTGTTGTGTTCTAACCCCAGCCAGCAACAAAGCACTGCACAGCTGCTCACTCACTTTCCCCTCTGGGATATGCCAAAACCAGCACACATCGACCTGTTGGAGCGGGTCCAGAGGAGGGCCACAAAAATGATCAGAGGGCTGGAGCCTCTCCTATGAAGACAGGCTGATAGAGTTGGGCTTGTTCAACCTGGAGAAGAGAAGGCTCTGGGGAGACCTTATTGCAGCCTTTCAATACTTAAAGGGGGCTTATAAGAAAGATGGGGACAAACTTTTAGCAGGGCCTGTTGTGATAGGACAAGGGGTAATGGTTTTAAACTAAAGGAGGGTAGGTTTAGACTAGATATAAGGAAGAAGTTTTTCACAATGAGGGTGGTGAAGCACTGGAACAGGTTGCCCAGAGAGATGGTAGATGCCCCATCCCTGGAAACATTCAAGTTCAGGTTGTACCGGACTCTGAGCAGCCTGATCTAGTTGAAGAGGTCCCTGCTCATTAAAGGTCATCTAGTCCAACCCCGCTGCAAAGGTCCCTTCCAACCCAAACTATTCTATGATAGGACCTTCATACAAAGAAAATGGCATGCTAACTGAGAGCTGTGAGAACCCGTACCTGAAAGCCCAAATGGAATCAGTCGAGAAATGAGGCACATGCTTCAACAGAAGTAATCAACTGTCAAAAGGAAACGATTCTTGATCTGTTGTCTTCAAATCAAGACTGCATATCCATCTGCAAGGTTGTGTGCAACTCTTCCCCCATTAGGCAGGGGAAAGGGAAATTAATTCTTTAGGGATAAGCAAAGGAGGTCTGTGTGCATGAGAGAGGTAAATAGCAAGATTAGACTCACTGGAGTAATGCAAGACTAGTTTCTATCAGTCAGAAGAACATTATGCTCTTAAACAAGACATGTTTCTAAATATTGTTGATAGGGGAGAGGGGCTCAGCTCTCGTTCATACCCCCTGTAGCAACTGTTCAGTTGGCTGATACGGATGAAGGAAATGGACTGCATTAGCAGTGTCCATGCTGTCTTCAAAACTGGTCCTAAACCCAAGGGAACTTGAGATGCTTTTGGGGGGGGGGGGGGGGGGGGCAGGGAAGTTAACATAAACCTCTGTAAAGAACTGTATTTAGCTGTTTTTAAGCACTTGGTAGACTCGTAGCCTGCCATGGAGTAATCGGAATAACTGTGAGCAACTCTTGGGCCCATCAGGAATGCTTCTGAATCGTGAGGGAACACAGTGGAGTCCTTTCCTGGGAGGAGGGCAGCTCTTAAGAGACGATGTATAGTGAGGTGCAGTTGGGGAGGAGGTAGCTGGATGGGGGTTGATGTAAGGCTAATGGTTATTTCACTTGTTCTCTCGGGATTTTCAGTATTCCGATGTAGGAGATACGCAAGAATGTATGGAGTTTTTTCTCTCTTTGGTATAAAACTGTAGAAATGTTGACTAATGCTTTCCTTCTCATTTCAACAAGTATTTGAGGTAACTGCCAATTACTGCACACATTTTTTTAACCCGTAGAAGCTGTACATGGTATTCTTCAGTAAACATGCCTGCCTTGTAATAGGAATACAATGGAAAATACACTTATGGATTAATACAAGTCTCCCCAATTAGAAACAGACTGAGACATTACCCCAGTATAAAAAAATGCCTACTGTAAGCAACTTCTCACATGTAAATATTATCATGCTATTGTAAAAGAGAAATATTACTGTTTTTTACAGGTGCCAGGGCATGGAGAGGAAAAGATGACTTGTTCAAGGCCACCCACATGGCCAGCCCTGGTCTAGCTCTTAGTTCTGTGCTCTCTAGTAGACAATATCTAATCTGTCCACTGTAAGGAGGTATCAAAAATATTACTTGTAGCTGCTGAAGCACATGTGAAATTACAAGTGTTTATTGCTGAATTGTTTTTTTTTTCTGTCCACTTGCAGATCATAAAGTGTCTGGAATTTCCATTGAAACGGATAACAAAAACGTAAAAGCAGAGGAGTTTAAGGGTACAGTATGGGCATTGCTGTGATTTTTTAATATATACCCAACACATGCAAGCTATGCATGCAGAAGCTGTGGAGCTGTTAAGATTGTCTTCCTCTTTCCTGAGGGGTCCTGCTCCTCTTCTCTCCATTGACTCTGTGTAATCTTGGTCTTCTCCACGTTTTCTCTTACTTGATGTGGGGTTGGACTAGATGTTCCCCAGAAGTCCTTTTCAGCCTCACCTGTTCTGTAATTCTGTGACTTGTTTGTCAGTCCTGGTAGCTCACTCTGTAACTTCTGCCTGGTTTCCTTCCACCTAAAATACTGGGAACTGATAGAAAGGAGAAGCATTAGTTATCTTACAAGACAGAGAAGTGAAGGACTAGGGAGTGAACAACTGTAAGACAGCTAATTGGCAGTAAGTGTAATTTAATGGCTATTTTTTCTTGTCAGTAACTATAATGGCTATTTACATATTTATATATGTATATGTCACATGTAAAATGACAAATGAGTTCCAGTAATGTGCTAGAGAAGTTAAGGAGGCAGGGAGGAAAACTTGATGTTTGCTGGGTAGATGAGAAAGGGATTCTAGTAGTGTGTATATGAGGTTTGTGGGTTATATGTGGGGTTTTGTTTGGGTTTTTTTCTTTGCATTTGGTTGGAATAGAGAGAGATGGGAATTTGGGAATTGAAAGAACTGTTTGCTGAGCTTTAGGCTTTATTCATTTGTCTGAGGTAATAATCAAATATTTTGATGGTCTCTAAAGCTGTTACACGGGCTCCTGTCAAGTATTCTTGTCACTTTTGAGAAAGAAAAACTTAATACATTTAGAGCTCAGGACAGGCAAGAGAAGAGAGAAGCTCTTCAGGTAATATTAAAGCTTGATAAGCGTCTATCTTTATATGATATGTGGCTTGCATTTGTTCTTTTGTTATTTGTATGATAGAGTGATATCAGTTTAACATAGCTCAGATGCCATGCCAAGTTCTTTTTGTGTAGCAGCACTAAGGGAATGGCAGGAGCTGATAGATGTAGCTATTCAACTGAATGCAGCTGACCTGAAATGCATTTTTCTTTTCTCCTCCAACTCCTGTTACTGTAGAGGAGGGTGGTTGGTTGCTGGAACAGGCTCCACACGGAAGTGGCCACAGCACCAAGCCTGTCAAAGCTTCTGGACAATGCTCTTAGTCATGGTTTAGTTTTAGGTAGTTCTGCAAGGAGCCAGGCATTGGACTCAATGATCCTTAGGCACCCCTTCCAACTTGGGATATTCTATGATTCTATAACCAAATGATAGCCTCCAGACCAGATGTAAATCCAAATTAAACATTGCCCAGACCTCTCCAAGATCCCAGAAGGTTCTTCCAGGCCTGGCAGAGCCTGTGCTGACGCACAGCATCCTGTGGGCCTGCCTTAATGCAAGTCAAGTAGACCTATTCTGGAAAATACCTCTCACTGACTCCGTTAGTACGGGAAAAAGCAGGAGAGGGGAACTATAACTAAGGAGGGTTTTATTCTGTTGTCTCTGTTCTGCATGTGCTCACTTTCTTCCATTCCATTCCCTTTCTCCAAATAAGATTAGCAGGAGGGCATCAATGCTAGCTTTTCTGAAATGAAAAAATGTGGCATGCAAGAAAGGGGCAGCTCATCCAAGACAGAGGTGACTTGTTCAGCTAAGAACACTTCAGCTGAGCTGTCTCTGTGTCAACTAATATACACCAGCTCATGAGACCAGCCAACTGTCACAAGGTCAGTAGCAAAAGCAAGCTGAGCTTGAATGATGGTTTTTCTTTGTTAGAAGGATACAAAAACAAAATGTAAAGGAAACTTTAGCAAATCTTAAGATTCAGGAAGCCTCCACCCATCCACTCAACCTGAAGTCAGGAACCTCGGGCTTCCTGAGTGCACAGCATGTTTTTCGAAGCAGCCAGCGCATGTGTAACATGTTTCTGGCAAAGAATGCCGTCCTGCCTTAATTTTTCTTTCAAGTCTGGACATTTTTTTCCCCTGTGAGAGATCACCAAGGCTACCAGTCTGGCCCCTTGGAAGCTTTTTGTTTCTCTACAGAACAGACCTGGGAAATTAGACTCTAAAGGGTGAGTGGGTAGATCTGTCGGTAGCTCTTAATTGCCCTTCAGCCTTGTTTGCCGAGATTGGAAGCAAGGGTGCTGGTTGATGCAGATTGACTGTATGTTTGCGCAGTGGATGTTTGTCTCCTGAAAGCTAGACAGGCATTGCCAAAACTACAAAGGCTTTTGATCCTTGATACTCTGGCCTGTATTGGAAGACGAGCAGCCTAAAGGTGGCAAGATCAATATTGTATTTGTTTCTTTTACGGAAGTTTCTGGGAGATACTAAATTTTACTTTATTAATAGATTCGGAGCCAGTCAGATGTGTGGTTGGATTCTTTCCTCTGATGTTGTCTCTCAACAATTCTTATTAATACCTTGACTTAAGAGTTATTTACTGGGGGGGGGGGAAATATATTTCAGCATGCTGTTCCATGGAGAATGGAACTACTGAAACACTGAGTTTGTCCCAATAACTCTCCTATAGTTTTTCATGTCTTCTTTTCTTCTTTAGTTCCCCCATAATGACTATAGGCTTGGCCATAGACCACAATTATTATGATGCAAGCGACGTATTAGTGATGGCATATGCTGATGCCCTGCTGTGAGGGAGGAAAAAAGAACTTGAGCTCCCAATATGACCTGTTCCTCATTAGGAGCACTAATTTTGGTTTGTTTCCTACCCAGTTATGGCAACTTTAGCAATAATCGGTAACTCTTGAAATCTCAGCCTCTCTGTGAAATTTGGTCAGTGATGCCCACTATACATAAGTCAGGGAAACTTGAGTGGACAGACAGAAAGGTGAACAATTGTATGAACCTTCTTTTCTCGAGAACTCAAAAAAAATAAGAGGTAACCGGCAAGGGATGTTATGAGCAGCCTCTGCCACCAGCAGGTCCAGGGGCCTGGGGGTTCCTCCTGCCCAGCCACTGGAGACCAGCCCAGTGCACCTGGAGACGTGGGGGTCTTTGTCCCAGGCCAAAGGACACAGCTGCTGCTTTCCCATTTGCAGGTTCAAGCAGTACCAAGGCTGCGCGTGTGTGTCCCAGGGATGCCTGTGTGTGCACACCCACACGTACACACACTCGCGACACTGGCACTGCCAGCTACACAGAGCGCCAGGGACAAGGCGCTGCCTTCAAGAGCACCTACGTGTAACACTGCGTAGGCTCACCTAAAGCATTAAGTATAGACAGCTGACCCTCCTTCCTCCTCTCTGGCTGGTGGAGGTTGAAGTTCAGTGGTGAAAGCTCTCACACAGCACTCTCTAGATCACAAGCCCATGCACGTTCTTGGATCCCCTGAGTACCAGCACAGCCCCTCTGCCTGTCTGCTACCCCTGCCCTGCTCACCAGCTCGCCCAGCTTGAGGTTTGCTAGTGAATTACACACACACCACCAGGCGCACCAGGTTTAGGGAAAATACAAACAGTGCACCTGCACCACACGCCCTCACTTCCAGAAGCCAGCACCACAAGCCCAGGGGTGCCTACACCCCAGTGTGACCCCAGTTGCTGGACCTAATTTACTCAAGCCACCTCTCTCTGCCCTGGTAGCTAGCACTCCAGGCACATGTGCTTTGAGATGCACCAACACACACTCCCAACACCTGTGGCCCCTCCAACTACTGATGCAGAGACCCTCACTTGCTCCAGTTGCCCACACCACAGTCCCATTGGTTTGTTTGGAGACTGATGGTCTTTGTCATCATCTCTGTTAGTCCCTGTCTGTCATGTTTGTGTCTCTGTGTATTGTTTGTTGCTACCCACTTTACTTGTTATCACTTTTGCATTGAAAAGGCCCTTGATTGGGAAACCTTAATGAAGCAGACTCTCACCTTCCATACACCTTTACAAAACGAATGTGAAATTGTAACTAAATAGATAAGTTACTTAGGAGAATATTTAACCATCTTACTCGTATGTTTTCCAGCTGCATTAAGTTATATTTCATAGAATCATAGAATAGTTTGGGTTGGAAGGGGCGTTTAAAGGTCATCTAGTCCAACCCCCCTGCAATAAGCAGGGACGTCTTCAACTAGATCAGGTTGCCCAGAGCCCCATCCAGCCTGACCTTGAATGTTTCCAGGGATGGGGCATCTACCACCTCTCTGGGCAACCTGTGCCAGTGCTTCACCACCCTCATTTGTAAAAAATTTCTTCCTTATATCTAGTCTAAATCCCCTCTTTTAGTTTAAAACCATTACCCCTTGTCCTATCACAACAGGCCCTGCTAAAAAGTTTGTCCCCATCTTTCTTGTAAGCCCCCGTTAAGTATTGAAAGGCCGCAATAAGGTCTTCCCAGAGCCTTCTCTTCTCCAAGCTGAAGAAGCCCAGCTCTCTCAGCCTGTCTTCATAGGAGAGGTGCTCCAGCTCTCTGATCATTTTTGTGGCCCTCCTCTGGACTCGCTCCAACAGGTCCATGTCCTTCTTGTGTTGGGGGCTCCAGAGCTGGACGCAGGACTCCAGGTGGGGTCTCACCAGAGCGGAGTAGAGGGGCAGAATCCCCTCCCTCGACCTGCTGGCCACATTCTTCTGATGCAGCCCAGGATACATTTGGCCTTCTGGTCTGCGAGTGCACATTGCTGGCTCATGTCCAGCTTTTCATCCACCAGTACCCCAAGTCTTTCTCGGCAGGGCTGCTCTGGATCCCTACATCCCCCAGCCTGTATTGATACTGGGGGTTGCTCCGACCCAGGTGCAGGACCTTGCATTTGTCCTTGTTGAACCTCATGAGGTTTGCCTGGGCCCACTTCTCGAGCTTGTCCATGTCCCTCTGGATGGCATCCCGTCCCTCAGGCATGTCCACTGCACCACTCAGCTTGGTGTTGCCTGCAAAGTTGCTGAGGGTGCACTCGATCCCACTATCTATGTCATTGATGAAGATATTAAACAGTACTGGTCCCAGTATTTAAACAGTTAAACTACTGATACGGGATTCAGAATGGTAATTTACAAAATATTGTTGATAACAGGGTTAGAGTCCTTTTTTGATGGTGGTCTGCTCACTGATGAAAATATATAAACCAAAAATGACGGTAGTAATACAGAATCTGTGCCCATCCAACATGGGAATATTTAGTCCCCAACCTCTGAAGTTTGATCCAAAGGCCACTGAAGTATGGGAAAATTACTAGTTTCTGTTTGTATAAATCTGGAGGAGGTCTGATGGCATCACTTTGAGAAGTAGATCTTGCCCTTGCTGACTGCTCAAGTTCTTTTGAAGGGGGAATATTAATTTCATGGAGCCTGAATGTGTAGCAAACACAATGCTAAAGTCTCTCATTTTCCCCTTTGCGTTCTTTTTTTTTTTCCTCTCTAGAGGCTATTCTTAGTTGCAAGCACAAATTTTCAAAAGGGATGAGCTTAAGAATAGAATGGAAGAAAATCCAGTCTCAAGGAGTCTCATTTGTCTACTACAATGGTGAATTTACAGGTACAGTACCACAAACTTAGACTGATGGTTTAACATGTCATTCTTAAAATGTCATTCTCTACCATAGATATTGACTTTCTTGGGGAATAACATTAGGAAAATGAAAGAGAATGCTCTTGACTCTCCATACTGAACAGCTGTCCTTTTGAGGAAAAGAATTCTTCCCCGGGGAAAAAAAAAGACATTTCTTAATAAAATCGTCAATGATTAGTTACCTTTTTAATGAAGTTAAATATAGTAAAGCTCCAGACTAAGAAAAATGGCACTGCACATTCCTTGACATTTTTCAAAAATTGAATTACGTTCAGATATAAACTCCTCAAAACTACTGCAAGCTCTGCACTCCTATCCTACACAGAGGTTTCTGAAGCTTCCTGTAGGGCTGGAGGCTTAGATATGAATAATGCAGCAATTTTTATATACATAAAATATAAACTCAGCTGTATATTTAAATTATTTGTATTCTTTTCAGAAGTGAAATTTCTGTTTATATGTTCTGAAAAAGGCTTACCTCAGCTTTGTGTTGAAGAAAATATGGGTCTCTGGTACCTTGTACACAATAAATGAAGGTTGAGAAGTAGAATAAAAGCACAGTTAGTTTGTAGAGCTTGCAAGATGTGCTGGTCTTGTTGATGAACTTGTTTTTTTCTGCATATATTTAATTTAGAGAAACACTGGAACTCATGATTCTGTGTGTGCATGTAACTTTAATTTCATAACAAGCTGTAGAATGAAAAAACCCTCATTTAAGAAGTCTGATGGCAATATCTTTGCTAAATCCATCAAGGTTTTCTTGCCAAGTGGAAATGTCAAACACTTTGCTGTGGTCTCACTCACAAGTCTTTCTGTAAGGTAATTAAGTTAATGATTGACATCCATCTAGTGGAAAATGATGTCATCTTTGTCACCTGACTACTGCTATACACATTTTCTTGAAATATCTGTGGGGAAAAAAGCATTCCATCTTCCAACTAGAAAATGTATGACAGATGTAGGTTTTTTGAACTGAGGGGTTTTTTTGAACTAAATGGACAAGTTGTGGAAGGTTCTTACTGTCTTGGGAGGGGAATTACATATTGCTGCTTGGTGATAGATAACTAACACTGAGCAAATGAGCAATATTTCATAAGTTGTATGGGATTTCAGAACAAGCCAATGAGACGTAGGCATTTGCTATAAGCAAAGAGCAGAAACCTCTCTGTCTGTTCTCCCTTAAAGGTGATCTTCGAGGCCGAGCAGAGATGCTGAATACAGGAATCCGTATTAGAAATGTGACGAGAAAGGATTCTGGGACCTACCGCTGTGAAATCAGTGCAAAGAGTGAAGAGGGGCAACGCCTGGGAGAGGCTACTATTACTCTCACAGTATTGGGTACAAACTTTACTACTTCGGCTTCTGTAAAGAAATTGAACGATGGCAAGGGGTGTTGAAGGTAGAGTTGTCCATATGGTGTGTGGCTGCTGGGTTTTTGGGTCTTTGGGCTGGGTTTATAAGCACATGTGCACATGCATATCCTACAAATACTTCACAAAAGACCTTTGCAAAATGCACACTTGCATTAGAAAGGAATACAGCTAGGGTTTTGTTGATATAAATGTGGGTTTTAGTGCTGAAAACTTAGCACGTATGCTGATTTATATGATGGTGAAACTTCCATTTCTACTAAAACTGAAGTCACTCGGTGGCTGAGAATCTGGATAAGCTGATCATGGTGTCTGGCACTGGAAAGTCAGCATCTGTCGACACTTATCAAATATTCCTAAGCAGCAGTTCATTCCAATATGCTACAGTCTCCTCCTGTTTTTTGGAAGGAGAAACTGCTGCAGTGTCTGCACAATGCCAGCCAGCAAGCTAGCAATATGTGGACTTTATTTACAGGAGGGATGGTGTTGGCCTGGGGGGGTGGTTGTTCTTTGTGGTTTTTTTGTTTGTTTCTTTCCCAGTTGGGGAAAGGAGGGAAAAGTGAATACTGAGCACATTCTTCTTGCATCGTTCCTGGTATTTTTCCCAGTAGATGAGTGGTAGAGGTTGGTAGTTTTCTTTTTTCTCTGTATAGGGAGAAAAAAAAATATATGCTTTTGTAGTTTCTATGTTATTTTTTTCTATACAAAAATAATTGATCTTTTAAAATTATAAATAAAGTCTCAAAGTTCTTCATAAAGGATGATAAATTCATGAACTTCTGATCCAACAATGAGGTAACCCCACTTATTCCTTCTTTCTTCCACCCTCTCAACAGCTTTCCTCCTTTAAATGTGGCCTGTTAATTTAAAGTTGAAATCTTAGAGCCCAAAGGAGAGAGTGTGTGTGTGGTGTGTGCTCACAAATCTTTTTGAAAGTTAATGTGAATTAGTTAGTATTTCACTTGGTTTTCTTTTTTTGGTTTTTATTTTAAAATCAGCCAAGAAAAACTATGAATACTTGTTAAGGTGTCACCTGTGCTTTTAATGTTCCATGCACGCCTCTTCACCCTTAGTTTTCTTCTACATAGCTTCAAATTACCAGGGGGGGAAAAAAAAAAAAGTTCCTTTTCTGTTCACATAAAAAAATTGGAAAAGAGGTGTTCATCTTCCTGGCAGAAGGAACGATCAGTTCTCTCCATCTGTGTGTGGGAATGTTTGTTTTTAATTTAAACTGAAATTTAGTAGCCAGTTGGTTTTGGTTCTCAACTTGGGATTTACACGATGGCTGTGATGATGGCCAGTCTTGGTAATTCTTTCTGACAATCATTTTTCAAAAACTAGTTGACTTCTTTAATACAAAAAAAAAAAAAAAAAAAAAATTTTTCCTCTTCGTCACTTCTGTTTTTAAATACTGGGACAGGGAAGGGGGAAATTGCTGGACTACAGATTCCCTGAGTTATCCCTCCTCTGTCTGTGAGCAAGAGGCCCCATACTAGAACCAAGGTGAAACAAACTCTCTGGGGTTGGATGAGAGTGTATAGATTGGAGACAGGATGACGCAGCATGTGGTGGGGGAGGGTGGGGCTGGGAGCAAGCCTCTTTCTTCCATTTTTAGCAACTTACAAATTTACTGTGCTCTCCAGCAGCAGGACTCTGCCTTCAACCCCTTTTCCAGCACCTCGTTTCATTAACGTGGCAGTTTCTAAGCATGTACACAAGTGCTCACCTCTTCACCAGTGACTGTCAAACTGTTGTCATATAGACAATACTGCTAAGACTGTGTAACAAGTGCGATTTCATTGTCCAGTTGCTCCGACTACTCCGGTATGTGAGGTACCCAGCTCCGCAATGACGGGAACAGTAGTGGAACTGAGCTGTAAGGAGACTGAGGGGTCTCCTCCGTCTGAGTACCAGTGGTACAAGAACGGTGTTGCCTTACTGGAAAAGACAGGAACAGGCAGCGCTAGAGCCGCAAACATAACTTACACCATGAATAAAAAGTCTGGCACTCTGGTAAGTGTAATAACCAACTCTGTCATAACCAGTTATCAAGAAGACCAAATTTACTGTTTAGTACAATGATGCATAGGGGTCAATGCAACAATGCACAAGGTCTTTGTCGGAGGTCAATGTCATGCTGAGATATGTGCTAACAAATGTAGAAGGTGGCTTCTGCCTCAGACCAATGACAAGCCACGGACATTGAGTGATATGGACAAATTGGGTGAGTTGCAAGGCTGCAGTAATGATAAATGAGCAGAATCTAGAAAATACATGACAAATTTCACCTTGTCACTTAGCTAACTAGTGCCAGGTGAGAATGATCTCTCAGTATGTCAACAGAGTTATATTTGATAGCGCCTTAAAATCTGAAATAGCAACTTCACACATTTCAGTGGGAGTGCAGCACTAAGGGCAGCCCAGAATCTGTGCAACCAGTGGCATTTACAAGTTCCAGTCCAGTACTTGTGAAGTCAGTGGGAACGAGCTGTGGCTGTAAGTAAGCTTAGTGGGTTTTGTTGTAATTTGTTTTGTGGGGTTCTTTTTCCCCTCAGAACTGGCCATCTCTTTCTCATCCCTCCCCCATTAGCTGATCCTTCTAAAAAAATTGATACATACTACTCACGATGCATTGTCAGCTGAGATTTTCAGAAGTAAAGAGTTGATCTAGGAACACCCTACTCTTGTGCGTGATCAAACGTCGAAACTGAAATGTGACTAAGCCTTCAGAGGTGCTGCGGATCTTCCAGCACCCTGTGGAAATTAGGTGGACTACGCAAAATTACTAATCACTTCTGAAAATCTTAGTTTTAAAGAATGGGATATATTAAAGGGAAAAAAAAGTTAACAAGTCTAATGATGAAGAAAAAAAAAACCAAATACAGAGAAACACTGGAATTGACATGAGTTCAGTCCCTATCCATCTCTTGCTTCCTCATTTTCATTTTACCAGTAATAGTATTTGATAAACAGTGCAGTTTAGCATTTCTCCATTGGAAGAAGAGAGAAAGTGCCATTTCTGGGGGGGAGGGAGAAACCCCACAAACTTTCTGTGGGACATACTTTTTGTAGTACGTGATTTTTTTTTTTTTGTAATTTTTTTGTTGTTTTGGTAAAATGAACAAAATGTTCTGATTTCAGGGATTCTGAAAACAGAGCATGTCTAAGAAAATGCATTTTATTGGAAAGTACCGATCCACTAAAAAAGAATCTCCTTGTAGATACACTCCATGTAGTTAAAATGTCCATCTAAAAGACCTTCTTAGACCAGAAGCTGAAGTTAAGGACCAGGGAATGTGACTAGGGAGCTGAATTATGACGTCAAACTGGACCAGAATTTCTCACTTTCTTTCAGAGTTTTTTTGTTTAAAAAAACAACCAAACAAAAAAACCCTGTTGACATGTCAAAATTTCTATCCTACAGGAAATTCTGATTATTTTTTTTTTCCATTCTGATAATGGTTTTGGACTCTGTCTTAACAGCTATTTAACACAGTTACAAAGAATGACACTGGAGAGTATTTCTGTGAAGCCTCCAATGGGATTGGATTATCTCAGAAATGCTCAGTGAAGCGAATGCAAGTTGGTATGTGTCAAAGAAAATAAGGGTGGAAAAGAGTCTTGCAATAGGAATTATTTTATTGCATGATGCAACTGAGAAGCTGAGACCAGATTGAACCATATTGTTTTGTTTGATTATGGCATTTTGGGGGAGGAATAATAATGATACGAGTTCCTTATATGTAGTTGCTGTGGCTACTTAAAGCATTCCTTTCTTACAGCACAAACATATTGCACTGCATTTCACAGAAAAGCAGCTAGTTTAGTACCTTAAAATTATTGCAGTAGCCAGCCTTTAGGTTGCTAAACACTGAACTTCACAGAACAGCAGTATCCATATGAGAGCCTTAATATTTCAGAACGCTTTTATGGAAGCTGTACAGGATAACGTGCCAGTCCACTGGGTCATTTTCTTTCTGAAAAGCCTGCCTTTTGAGATGCATTCATGTGAGATCTTAATGTAACAGATCAGAAATTTAACTGAATGACTCATTTATACCTGCCAGGGGAACACTGAAGAAGTCAGTGTATCTTAAAAAAAACAAAACAAAAAAAAATCCTGCTGCCTGTTTCTTTTCTATTTGCACAGCATATGTGAAGTGTAGCATTGGTTAGCTAATAAAGAATTTAGCAAAGGCTGGAGGGGCAGTGTCTATAATAACCCCAAACGTATGAATGTTTTTGCAAAATATAAAACTAGCTCTTGGAGATATGATAGCAAAGCAGATGGTGACAAATCCTAACAAATACTGCACAGAAGTTCATGTCCAAGTATTCCATAAAGCAATTGTCTGGTGCTTTCTTAGAACTTAGCTGAAAATCACTGTATCACGGCTTTTAATGCATTCCTGGTTGATTATGAGCAAGTGTTCCACAAGCTACGAAGACAGAATCCCTCTGCTGTGGAAATACTCACCAAAGTCCTAAATTGCTGTCAACCAATGCACAAAAATCGATAGGTTTGGGGGTAAAATTCCCAACCATATGTTAATGTATGCTTAAAGTCAGACTCCAAATAAGTAATTAGACATAACAAAAACCTATGAAAATGTTTCTGCTTGTTGATGTTTTTGTTTTTCCTAAAATGGATGATTGTCTGAAGCTCTTAGTGATTATATCAGGAAATGGGCATGGGTCATCACCTTCAGAATAAAAATGGCTAGATGTTTTAGTAGCCCAGTGTAGAATTTAACTTTAGACATCTGGGCTAAAATATTTGTTGGCCTTTATTGTGTTGAATTTTAAAAGCCTTGCTGTTTAAAAATAAAAAAGCATTGAATTTTAAATAACTCGCCTGAAGAGTTCTTCAGGACTGGGACCTGACATTGCCATAAGCTGTTTCAGTTATTTTAGGCAAACTAACTATATGAAAACACTTGTTTAAGACTTTAAAAGATTTGAAGATATTCTCCCTTAGAGACATATGAGTTGAATAATACTTATTGAGGATGGGTATAATGAGGAGTATGTATCCCTTGACCCCTCTTTCCTTACTTTTGACCCAAACTAAGCAGTTGAAGTGTGTCAAGCACTCCTGTTAATGTGGCTGTGATAGAGTAGTGCTTTTGGGCTACTTATCTATATCTAAGCGTTACTAATTAACTTCTGCACCTTGGGCCAAAGACCACCTATAGATACAAAAGGTGCCTGTAGTAATTAGGTAAAAAAATCCAGCCAATGGCAATTTTTACAACTTACAACATTGGACTTATGTTTTATAATTACAGATGACCTTAATGTAAGTGGTATCATCGCTGCTGTAGTATTTGTGGCTCTGGTAATGGCATTGTGTGGCCTTGGAGTATTTTATGCCCAAAAAAAGGGCTACTTTACAAGTAAGTAAAATAAAATCACTCCTTCCTTGTGTCAAAAAAATGTATGTACTTCTGCTGACTGTAACATGTCGCCTTTTTGTGAAGGCTCTAACTCCATGGTACTAAAGATAAAGAGCATTACAACAGCAGCTTTTTTGTGCAGACATTTTTATTCTGCCAACTTCTGCTGCAAAAGATACTTCAAGAATGACATGGAGACGTTTGTGCAGTTGCATAAGGCTAACAAACAGCAACCTAGGGGAAGCAACGAGCCGACCCTGGTTCCTGGAGCCTCTCTGCTCTATTTTTGTGAGGGAATGGCAAAGAAAGGCAGCATAAAAACAAGCCGTGCAAGTTCACTTTTAGTCTGAAAGGTCTGAGCGGCTGAGTTCTGATGAAGGGGAAACTAAATTACTGGCTCCCTCTTCTGGGTCGTGGTGAAATTGCAGGTGGAGAAAAGTTGCTTTTAGGGATTGCTGCAAAAAGCTCGGCACCGAGCAACGCTCTCCGTAGCGTTTCCATTAGTGCCTGTGGAGTTCCACACAGCGAGAAGGGATGCCAGACGTCGGGCTCTGCGAAGGTCCGCTGCCTGGAAGCAACAGGCGAACGGAGCTGCTGTTGGAGTTCACGTTCACTTGGAAGTTCATTTACCTTTCAAAGCAACCTAATCTTTTTCTGTTTAAACTCACTACACCAAAAGAGACATTTGGTTCAGAAACTTCTTCTAGAAACTGAAGAGCTGAATAAGCTATGAATAACTATTTCAAAGAACTTTAAAACAGCTAAGGAAACTATTCTTGTGCTAATTTTTTTTTTTTTTCTTTTTCAGAGGAAAGCTCTTCCCAGTAAGTATCTTGATGCAAGTAGTACACAAATCACTGCAAACTTCATTTACATTTCTGATGATTTAGTAGCTGTGATGGTTGCTTAAGGCCTTTCTCATGTGATTCTTGTACAGTGGCTTTTTTGAACACTGAAATAAACCTGATCCTACACACTAGCTGGCTCCCTTATTAGAACCAGTGTGCTGGTCAGAAAATGAATTAAGCATTATTACTGTGATAAATGTGCAGAGATGTGTCATTTTACATAGATGTGGTTTACACCCCTAACTCAGCTACAGGCATGCATTTGTCTCCTCTTCAAACTACACAAAAGATGATCAGAACCAAATTGAACTCCTCATATCTACGTCTACAGATTATTTCAGGAAATGTTTTGTAAAAATATGACTGGTGGAAATGTTCTGAGAGTGTCTGGTCTACTCCTTTGATATGGATTTATTTCATGCACTTAAATTTCTTAGCAGCAAGTCTGAATTCCTCAAGCTATTTTAGTGCTCGCACATAAGGCTAAAATTGTGTGCTTCATTGGAGGCTGGCCTCAAACTTTTAAAAGCAAAAAAAAAAAAGATCTTAGCACTTCTAGGTAATAGCAGGTAAAAAAAAAGAGTAATGCACTAAAGAAAAAATACAAATATTACTTTAAAATACTGTGTGATTTATACTGGCCATGAACTAGACAAAAAGCATAACTGGAAGACTTTAGAAGACAAGCTACGGAAGGTTTTGACAGTGGTTCATGACATAATGACAACTGTCTAAAAGCATTCCATGGATTTGTTATTGTAACTTTTTTCTAAGAGGGGAAAAACCCTAAGGATTGCTGCAAATTTGGAAAAATGCATTCATAAAGTTCTCAAAGGGTTAAAACTAACACCAGAAAAGTCACTATTTAACCTATGTTCCTGTCCTGTTCTGTTAACAGAAAGAAGACCAACTATCAATCTACAAGTGAAAAGGCAAGTATTTTGCATTCATTAGCATGTTTAAAAAGTTTTAGACTTCAAAATTCCTTAGATCCCTGATGTTTTTGCACACATACACCCCTGCGCACACACCTGCCAAACTTTACGTGCCACCAATACCTGGAGACACCTATCTCTGTTTGCATTTATAGCTTCCCGTTACTCAATCTCAAACGCCATACAACTACGGCACCTTGCTCCATACTTTGCCATCTTTTTCTTTACCACACTAACCAGATTTTTACCTGATTGTCTTTTACCTACTTCTTCCTACATCTCCCTGTTCTATTAGCTTCTTTAATTCTTCTTCTTTCCCATTTTCATGATTATTTTCCCTCTGTCAGATAAATTAAAGAGGTAACACCCTTACACTATTTGGCAGTATCATCTCTATACTGTCCACGTAATGATGCCATTTCTTGTGAAGACTTCCACTCTGCCTTGCTTGTACATGTCATTTAACCAAGGAAACTAACTCAGACACAGTCCAAGGCAGCAATGAGAGAAAGATTGGGCCTTAATTCCTCTAAGATTAATGTGGATCAAAAGGCTTGACTAAATATGGAAGCTAAACTTACTACTTTTTTCCCCCTTCCTCACTGAGAGGGCTCAAGGGCTTTAACTGCGTGGACATTGCTTCAGGTTTTCAGATTGGTACAAAAAGACAGAGTGGAGCTCCAACTAAAGCTTCAACTAGGAGCAACTCAATTTCACTGTCTAAAGTTCAAGGCTACATTAGTTGCCTTAAAAGCTCACTGAACACCACCCATTTCTTTAATCAAAAGAGAACATACTAAATAGCATAAGCTTATTCCTTCACCTAGTATGTATATAAGAAACTTAATGAGGCCAACTACCTGGTTGCTCTGAGTGGGAAGGAGCAAACTTTGAAGAGCTATGGTATGTGTTTATCAATATTAATGCAGATGCTCAACAGAGCTGTTTGATACTTGTATTTTTTAACAGGTTATTACTTCTATTCTGTGTAGCAGTGCGTTCTGTAGTCTTCCCTTTCGAGAAAAGAGTAAACGTTAACTAACAGTGCTTCAGGCATATGCTTTTTTTCAATCTCGATGCCTTAGTTGCTTCTGAAATGTACACCAAATGTTAATCTGGCTAAAATCTTTGAACTATTACTTATATAACATTGTTTGCTTCATTTAGGATTTCAAGCATACCAAGTCCTTTGTTATTTAGAAGATTTCAGCCTCTGTGAGGGACATCAAATGACTACTTGTTATACAAAAGTATCAAAGGGATCTTTTGACCTCTACTCTGTATATATTGTTTCCTACTACACGCAGAAAATAGAAGCTGAAAATAGAAACTGCCAATGTTTAGATGTAGTCAACCTAACTGTCTGTGACTGCTTTTTTTAAAAAAACCCAAAACTCCAAAAAACTTAACTTAAAGATAGACCTAAATTGAATATACAAGCCAACTTGTGTGAAGACTTCTCATTTTGTTCATGTATACATGCAGCAATACAGGATTCACTCTTACAGCTTGGAACAATCTATTCAAATAACTCTCAGAGATGACCTTGCTTCTACTATTTATGTCTCCACCATTGTCAAGTTGGAATCGCAGGAGAGTTTGAGCCCTTATTACTACCTTGACATTGTATTAGGTTTACCAAAGCCATCTGTAAGTGCGTAAGTAGTTGTGCAGACTTAAACTCACTATCCTGACAGAATAAAGCTTCCTGTAATTGAGGCTCAAGCAGTGTTTTATTGTCTAATATAAAATGCCTACAGCTTCTCTTCCGTGCAGAAGTCTGTCTCTCTCTCTGTAGACTGCATATGTAATTCCATTCTGAAGAAAAATCATGCCAGTACAACTCAAGCTGTAGTATCTGGACCCTAACTTTTGAAGTGTCACAAATAAATAGTTCCTCAGAACCTGAAGTTTTTGTGTCAATAGTTCAGTTACTGCAATTCAAACATCACAACCTCATTAACAGGTTTCGGTTGCTTCTATAAGAGTAACACCTCATCGCTTGTGTGTTCATTGACGCAGTGTAAAATTAGTATATTTGTGCCTATGCTTTTGGCTGTGCAGGTCCATCACCTCCATAGGGCTTTGCTACAGATTTAGGGTTCATGAGGGGTTTTTTTCTGCAGAAGCTTTTTGGATGTGACAAACTCAAAAAACCAAGTAGTTCCTTCTTGGTGTATCATTATCAGTGTTATAACTTCTCAGCACTAAAATGTAGGTTGGCAAAGGAGTTTTGCAGTTAACATTGAGAAACACTACTCAGATGCCTCAGTAACTTAAGGAGTGAGTTAACAATGATAGCTAACTATGCTCACCAAACAGTTAAGCACTTATTCGCGCTTCTGAAATCAAACAAACACTGCATTTATTAAGTTACAACTGATGCCACGTTCAGCAACTCCATTGATGTACACTGCTGTTTGCAGCAACTCCATTCACATACACTGCAGAGATCACTTTGGAGTCTCCTCAAAGTTGGGCTCTAAAGGAGGAAGGGGGAGAGAGAAAAGTCATATTAGTTCTTTTTATTCCATCCTCGAACACCACAACTCATCTGTCATTCAAAAAACCTAAACATTAAGTTGGCAAGCTAAAGCAAGCTCTTGGACGTTGCAGTCTACACCACCACTTACTTTGTATTGGGGTGTGACTGGATGTGGGCAGCACTAAAGAATAAACTATGCTGGAGACAGGTCTTTTCTACCTTAAAGGAGTTACACATAAGGTTTCAGACAGACATGTACCTTAATAACATTCTTCCAAAACATCTTTTAGCAACACCTGGGGTAGGGAGAAGGCAGCAGAGAAAACGAAGAAGTTGACCGAACGTTACTGGACACCATGACACCAGTATTTCCAACAATAGCTCTGATATAAGAACAAGTACCAACCTGCTCCTTCTCTTGATTAGTGTCTTATAGCTGATTGAACAGACGGTTGAGCGCATGTTTCAACTCTACTCAGCAAAAATATTCTCCACGTAGAAGCACTGAGAAGAAGTGCTTGACGTCAAACGTACAAACCATAAGGGGGTTAGGCTTTTGACCGTGGGCTCTTAGATGCCTGTTCTCCTTGCTACAAAGGGTCTGAGAGGTAAGGCTCATCTTGTAATAATCTTCACCAAGACAAAAAAATTAAGATTCTACCCATCTAGCCACTTGTTTTGAAAAACTTGTTGGAAATTAGATTAAGGATAGCCAACAGCGGTAAGAGGAACATGGTCTCCCCCTCCCTTTGTTCCTATGGCGACACAAATTTTGTTTCACTACCAAAAAAAAAAAAAATCCTAAACTTTAATATGTATTGTTTCACATATTACATAGAAATAAAACTGAATGTAAGAGAACCACATCCCTAGAACTGAGGGAAAAAAACACCCCACCACACCATAGATCCTACTTTACAGATGCTCCATTTTAGTTGCAACCAGTAACAATCTGACAGAAAATTCTTCCTTAATCCAACTGAAATACCACCAAGAACTACCAACATTTTTAGGTGTGTTCCTAGTCTAAATTAGAATTTCCAGTTAGTCTGATCAGAATTACAAGTCACTGACTATAGTGGCTTGACCTTGCCGTGTCCCGCCAGGTGCCCACCAAGCCTCGCGCTCTCCCACTCTTCCCCTCCCTCTCCTCCACAGGAGGGGTGAGCATAGAGACAGTGTTTTCACCCTTTTTAAAATACGCTGTCACAGAGGCTCCACCAGCATCGCTGACTGCTCAGCGTGCCCTGCAGCGTTCCCATTTTAGAGGCGGCTGGAGCGGCTCTGACATGAGGACAGCCCCTAGCCTCCGTCCTAATAGAGGCCACCTCCTGCAGCTCCACCCGCTACCAAACGTTGCCACATAAAGCAAGTAATACATCGGCACCTTCAAAAGATTGCTGATTCCCAGCTACCAGCTGCTTCCCAGCTTACGGAAAGACAGCTTTCGCCCCCCCCAACCTGACTTCGGCTAAACGGCGTGTGAGCAGTGAAGACTTGAGCTGTACTTACATAAGCAAGCCAAAAAAAACCCCAAAGACTATAGAAATGAGCCTGTCTGAAAAAAAAAAAAATTAAGTTGCCTTATGTCCCAAGGCAGAGTTTTGCAGTCACTTTGCATTCTTGATAAACCAATCGTCACAATCATTCTTCTTGTCATAATCAGTCTGGGTAATATGAAAACATGCTAACACAAACTTAGAGCAGTTAAACAGAAGTCACATCCAAATAACTGAAGAAAAAGGCTTAATATAATTTAGACACAAAGTAAGCAGTAACAAGTTAAGTTCTATGTTCATTTTCTGAAATCAACGGCTTTCCAGATGAGGCCTACAAAATTTACAAATTGCAGTTTGGATGACATGGACAACCGGTTTTCAAATTTAGTCTGCTGACCTCTTTGGGAGTACAAGAAAAAAAAAATAGGAGTAGCACACAGGGCCTACTGTTATATTTCTATTTAGGATATTTCTTTAGGGTCTGTGAACAGTAATTAAGATAGCCTGATCTGAACTGCAAGTTTGGTTAAGCATCAGTATAAGTCCACATCTCTACTGAAAAAGGCAAAAACTTCTTAAAAAAAAAAAAAAAGAAAAGGAGTCAGAGGGAATCAGATGTGAACTGTGCAAAAGTAAGCAAATAAACTGAGGGCATCTTTCATGAAATTAATGGTCCAAATAAAAACCAAATGGAATTAAGAAAACCAGTTAGTGAACATGTTCCTTATTTGCAATTAGAAGTTCAATAAGACTGTTACCGCACCCTCAAATTTAAATTCTGGAAACTTGGTTAGATCTCCCTCACCATACATGCGTTGAAGTCTAGCAAGGGATTCGTTCATGTCTTTCTGAAACTCAGGGCCTGCATCAACAGGCCCTCCAGCTTGCCTAAAAAATATCAGAAGTTCTGATTAACAGGTTCAGTTCTGAAATTTCATGTGGAAGTTCTACATTTTGTGTCCATTTATGAACTAAAAACCATTCTAACAACGAACTAAAAGCAAACCATTTGAAATATTTCCAAAAGTCGAGATATGACACACCTTAGGGCCTACTTACCTTACACATGAACAAGGTTATCAAGGTAAGTACAGATGTAGCCTTTTGAGACATGAAACTACACTGAGTATCCAGGCTTTCAGGGCTCTTATTTCCACTTGTTCCAGGTGGATTTCCCTGACAAAATTGCGATTTGTACCTCTGCTATTTTCTGAATTAGCGATCTTGGTTAATAAAGCTTAACTAGTCTCTCAAGAGAACATGATTTGAATACTACACAGCAAAAAAACCCAGAGACAGGGCACGATGCATTCATACAGATCAGACAGGAATTTCTTGGGATACAGATAAAAGTAAAAAAGTAACTCTTTAGATTACCAATGCTCAGTAGTACCAACACAGGTATCGCATATGATCGTAAGCCACTGAAAAGATCTTCCCTACACAGGCTAGTTTGTAGGTGTGGAACATACATCTTCCTCCAGTAGAACTAAGAAGGGGCTTATTTCCTTCCCCAAAAAATAATTACACAGAAGTACTCTAGTCTTGTTTTCTGTAAACAGTTCATTTAAACATTACAAGAATCTAAGATTCCAGTTGATTAACTACTTAGTAACTTAGAGATGTTTAATGAAACCAGCCTCACAGTTCCATTAATTCTCAGTCACTCTTGGAGGCCATTTCCATTCAGCTTCTGGAAAAAAGACTGAAGAATATCTATTTTCCACAGACCAAAAAAAAAGGGGTTTTTCATACTTACAGAGCACGTACAATGGCTAAAAATTAACAGACTGATATGGTCAATACTGTACAAAAAACTTCATTGAGTGTCCTAGCTCCCTAAGAAGAATGACATCAGCTTTACTTTTTTCTTTTTTTCAAGGGGAAAAAAAATGGATCTTTTCTGTCAGTACACAAGAACAAGCCTTCTCACTCAGGACACTATCATATAACCTGTGTTGGAAAGCAAGAACTCTCTTTCAGAGCAGAATTAAACCCACTCAGGTTGTTTTGTGATCAAACCAGAAGCTTGCTTCAGAATGGGCAACGCAATAATAGGCAACTTTCCTCCTGAACCAGAGGGAAAAAAAATTGAACTTTCCATTTCAACATTACCAATGGCCACCTTCTCAATACATTCTTGCACCAGCATATACCACCAACAGGAAAAGAACTATCACCACATATCAGCCAGTATGTCAGTGGTTTCAGGTGCTCTTTCAGAGTGCAAGACCTGGATTTGCTCTAAATTTAGCTTTAAACCTGGGAATACCTTCTGCTTAAACTATCATTTTATACTGAAGAAGTCTACCAGTGAAAGCTGCATTGAAGTATTATGCTTCTACCAAAAAACCACACAACAAAAAATCCCAAACAATTATGCCATCCTTCACTCGTTTTTAAGGCTAAAATATTTATGTGAAGTACTTCTATCCAGCTTTACCTGGACTCTCAGAAGTTGTTAAAGATTTGACTCAAGAGACTGTTCTTTCCAGTTTCCCTCCATCACTACCAGACAGTGGTAAGGTTATCAGTGTAAGAATTTAAACAGTCAAGTGCCTTTTGAAAGAACTCAGTCTGCTCCCTGGTGATCTCAGCACTTAATAGAACGTTGCCTGTTGACACAGCAGCATACCTTAAGTGTTTAGGGATCAAGCTAGAGAGCTAACATTTTAACATGTCAGAACCGACATTTTTCCCCCTTTGCCATGAGCCTTAAATAATTTCCTTACTTACTTGGTCTTTGTGTTGTATTCTCTGATCTTGTCCAGGAAGAGCTTCTGAACTGGATCAAGCTCTTTGCCTTATTAAAGGCACAGCAGAAAAGCCCAATGTTTCTGCGCAAGTGAATGGAAACAGCAGAGCGAAAAAGGAAGAAAGTCGCAGAATCTGATGCAGAATCATGATGACACTAATGTTTTAGCTAAAAAAAAAAACCACAAACAAAAAAAACAAAACAGAAACACAAAATTAGTTAGCTCTTTCCACAATGTAAACGCAGAAAGAAAAAAAAAAAAAAGAAAAATAGTTTCAGAGATGAGCTTTAAACCAGAAAGAGTAACCTAACCAGCATGCACCTGGGTAAGAACTCAAGCAGCCGCTGACCCCGAAGAGCACCACGCCCCACGACCGCGCCGTTACACGTCCCCGTTCAACTGCACACGTGCGACCGACTCTGCTCGCACCGCCACCGAGGCAAACGGGCCGAATGTCACATTTTGTTTTATTTTTAAAAAAAAAAGGTAACAATTTTAAGCCAGCCAAAGCCAGCAGCAGCAGCACCGGCCGCCGGCCCCACCACTCCCCCCCCCCCGTCTCTGTCTCCATCTCCCTGGCCGCCCCCCCCGCCCCGGGAGCCCCCCACAGACGGCTGGGGCCAGGAGGCGCTGTTAGCCTCAGGGACCGGAATGTCCCAAGCGCAAACCAGCGGGGGATGAGGAGCCGCCCCCCGGCACCCACCGGCGCCGCGGGAGGAAGGGCACAGGGGCGCCGCGGGGCCGCCCCAGCCCGACTCCAGTCACCTTGGGGAGAGTCACCGTCGCCGCCGCCGCTAACACCGCCCCGCCCTCCCCGCGCAAGGCACGCCGGGAGGCCGCCCTGTTCCGCGCGGCCCTGGTGCCGCCAGAGCGCTGAGCCCCGCGGCCGCGCGCAGGATAGGTCCAGGACGGCGGCTGCCCGCCCCACCGCACGGCCCCGCTCCAGCTGCTCAGGGCCGCGGGGAGGGGGGGGGGGGGGGAGAGGGGACACGGAAAGCCCACCACCCACCGTTTACCGCCGGAAGTAGGCGATACGCTTCCGGGTGAGGGGAAACGGTTCGGAGTGACAGGCGCAGCCAGCCCCGCCCCTGCCCGCGGATTGGCGGGCGCGCGGGGGCCCGCCGGGAGCTGTAGTTTCCCGCCCCTGCGCGGGGGTGTGCGGTGTCGGCGCGCCCTCCCCGCCCGGGCCCGCGCTGGGCCGTGCTGCCCAATCCTGAGCGCGCGACGGCCTCCTCAGTGCGGCGGCGGCGGGACCCCCGCGGGAGCTGCGAGGGCCGCGGCCGGCGGAGGTGTCGTGCGGCCGCTCCGCTCGGGGCCGGCGCGGCGGACGGAGGCGGCGGCGGGTGAGCGCGGCGCGGCCTGGCGGCCCGGCCTGTGTTTGTTTCCGTTTTTCCTCCCCGGCGCCGCGAGTCTCATTCCGTTTCGGGTTCAAAGAACGACGAGGCGCCGCGGGGAGAAGGAGGGGGGGAAGCGGGCGGGGTGGCGGGGGAGAACCGGGGCCTGCGGGGAGGAGCGGACTCGTCCCGGCCGCGGGTCTGCGCCGGCCGCCGGCCTGGCTGCGGCGCCGCCTGCCCGCCCCGACCGCGGGAGGGCCTGTGGCGGCGGCCCCGCAGGCCGGAGGAGCGGGCTGGGGCGCCCCCGTCCCGAGGGGCCTCGGCGCCTCCGGGTCAGGTCGCCGCCGCCCCGCCACCCCGGGAGCGGGAAATGGAGCCCGCGGCCGCCGGCTGCGGCGGGGCGCCGGGAAGGGCCCCTCGGGCAGCGCGGCGGAGCTGGCGCGCCGTGGGCGGGAGGGGGGTGAAGTCCTCCCGCGAAGGTCCTGCGGTCAGGCTGGGGGCGAGTCGGGCAGCCCGGGCCGAGGTCCCCGAGTCCTCCCGGGTGTGAAAAACTTACTCTACTTATAAAACTTATTTTGGGTGAAAACGGAAGAGGGTGTTTGGCATCTTACACCATTTGCTTCCTAGTGTCCGTCCAGGTACGTGCTGCAACAACTGCTTCTCCCAGTTAGGATTTATTTTCTGACTGTTGATAAGCGAGGAAAACGTTTGAAATCTGCCATGGCTCCACCCCGTTTAGTGGTCCGCTGCCTTTGTCTTAAATTCCAACTGGCTGGTAACTTGCAAAAGCTGCTCTGTAAAGGATAAGTTGTCTGCTTTGTTACCTACTTTGTGTTGTTGTTTACCAGTTCGAACAATACTAGAGCTGAATAGTACCAAATGCTCTGGAGCTTCTCTGGAGCACAAATAACTCCAATAATTTGGCTTAATATCAGTTGATAATGCATATGGGCTCCAGTAGTTGCCCCCATTTCACAGTTACCTAGTAGGATAAGAAACACTAATTCTACTAGTAGAGTTTGTGCCCCTATCATGATGGGCTTGTTACTTGCTTAATTCCTTGTGTTCCAGGGAAAAGAAAATACAGATAACAGAACAATGGGGTTTCTCCCCTGACTGCAAATGCCAAACTGTAAAAGATACTGGAGTAGCACTGGGTTGTTGTGCGAGAAAAAAAAGGCTCTGTTAACAGGTGCCTTCTCTTACGTTAGTGGAGGCCTGTGTCTGGCATTATGGTCAGATTCCTTCTTGGATAACAGGTAAGTTTTAGGGCTTTTTAGCTTGAAGGAAAAATAAAAACAAACAGAAATCAGTAGGCTGTAACTTCCACGAATCAAGAACAGTTTCATATGTTCCTCCAAACAAATGCTGCTGTCGTCGTATTCCTACCACATCGATCCTCCTAGCATACCAGGCTGTTTGGGTTCTCTTGTTTGTCAGTAGCCTTCAGGGAAGGCTCAGGAAGCTTAGTCCCATGTGAACCTATGTACGCTTTCAATCTCTGTGTCTTCCTGTAGCAACAAATTTCTCTAGACTGTGCGTGAAATGTTTATATCATCAGGAGTATCTCTGTTCTAGCATAGGAAAGACTGAATAATTTTCCCCATTAGGTTTCTCTGAACTGTTAATGACTTTACATGTTTTCATAATGTTACTCTTCCTCTTTCCACCCGTCATCTCCCTTTTCTGCATCTGTGATCAATGGAACCATCTTTCTTCCTCTTTCTGTACCTGCTGTCTGTGCCTGTGCTCCCCTCTCCTACCTCCCCACGGTAACCAGAAATGTGGTAGAGCCTGCAAGATGCAACTGCAGACTTCGTTTAAAGAGTGAGTGAACAGATACTAGTCCAGCTGCCAATTTGGAATCCAATCCATGGGGACTTCAAAATGTCTTACCTAATTCTAGACAGTTACTATGCTGTTATAATATTTACTCACTGTGCATCACTTTGCATTTACCAATATTGAATATTTTCTGCCAGAAATCATTCAACATGGTGAGTTCTTTCTGCAGGTCTGCACAGTTTTCCTCAATAAATAACTTATGAATATGTCAAGGAACAGAAATCCTAGCCTAACCCCTTTTGTGACCTTACTGGTAAACATTCTTCCTCACAAAAAAAAAAAAAAAAGATAACTTTCTCTTCTTGTTTTGGGTTTTTAATCCGATTACTAATACAGGAAAGAATTTCCCCCCTTTTTTATGATACCAGTTAGCTGCTTTGGGAGTTTTCAGTAAGGGACTTTGCTCAAACCTTAATTTTGAAAAATCTTCTAACAGTCAACCAGATCACCTGTAGCCATGCAGGTATCAGTTCTTTCAGATATTTCATTAAGCTTGTCTACATTCTTCAGAAGTGGTGTTTCATTCTTCCCCATTTATGGTGAAGATGATGTACAAGATTAAGTGATACGGGAATTGGTCTCCCAGGGCCCTGCTCAGTAGACACGACTACTCCAGTTCAATGGGCCCTACCCTGGCAGTTAGGTGATTTTCACAGCGCCAGATCTGTGAGCAGAACAGATTCTGGTTTTGCTTCTAGTGGTGAGATAGTGATGAGGTGCTGTTTACTTCCTGTCTAGCTCTGGTAGCTTCTTACAGATTGATATCACATGCAGCACTTGATGTCTTCAAAACTAATTTTACATAATAATTTTTGAAGGAGGTAATGAGTAGTTTGAATTTCTTTAAACCTTTTCTGTAAGAACTGTACAACTTAGTTGGTTACTATTCCTTTTGAGAAGTTTTAAAGCTTAATAAGTTCCCTTATTAACTTGTCTTTAATAAATTCTCTTACTAACAGTTGGGTTTGGGATAGAGTATTCCCAGGAAAGAATGATTCCAGGATGGAAACCTTGCTAATCTCTTCTATTGTGGATATTTAAATAGCAGCATGTTTTGCTTTTTCTACTGTGATTTTTTTCCTCTGTACTCCTACTTCCTACTCCTTTTCCTATGAATTGGTGGTGGTGTTTATTGTAAACTGTTAATATAATTTGGCCCAGTTCTTTATCGTACGTATTTCATATTTATGATGTATGGGATGGTTAGTGAAACATGATAATATTATACAAACTATATCTTTGCAGACCAAATGCTGTAATTCTTTTTTTCCCCTTACATTCCAACAGATTCCAGTATGCTACAGGCCATGAAAATCTGCAGTGTCAATGGGAGTATCATCACGGAATAGTTTTCCTTTTAATTGCTAACATACTGCATTAGTTTGGAACTTAACAAGATGCATTCATTATGCGCATATCATCAAGCGATTGCCTGTGACAGGGATGGGTGGAAAGATGGGACAGTCAATAAACACTTTATTGTTGAGTTTATTTACATATGAGGAAATTGGGGATCATCTGTCTAGCTTCCTGTTGCAGCATTTACATAAAATGCTGCTTAAATTTATAAGCAGCATCTTTCAGCCTTCCTAGGAAGATAGTATGTAGCTGAATCTAGATGGCAAAATATGCATAACTTTCAAAGATTTTTCAGAATTTTTTTGCAACCAGCCACTAAAAGCTGTAGCTGGCCCATAACAAAAACATTCAGTGAATTTGGATGCCTCCAAGAAAATCAGGCTTTGGGCTCTGTGCTAATGTCCATTTACGGTCCTGGATTTGCCCCTAGAACATTTGTTTGAGGAACGGGTATTGTCATCTGTTTTATGAAATCTGTATTAGCTTGTGGTTTTATTTTTAGGTGAATTCTTGTCTTTAAAAAAACTATCCTAGTATTTGGTTTAAAGAATGTTTGATAGGACAGAACCCATCATCTAGTTTTGTTGGTCTGTGACTTATAAAAAAAATTCTTTTCTGTTCATAGCTCTGTTCTTAAGACGTTTTAGCCATGACTAAGAGAGAGGCAGAGGAGCTGATAGAAATAGAAATTGATGGAACTGAGAAACAAGAATGCACTGAAGAAAGGTATGTACTGTCTTTGCTTTTTGGGGTCCTTAGGCTGCAATTCATTTATTTATTTGTGTTCATTTATTGGTTTCAGGATTGTGGCTGCGCACACTAAGTTTGGTTATTCAGATTTTATATTGGGTATTTGTAATGCTTGAGAGATTGCCAGGATTATGAAATAAGTACAAGTGTATTCTAGCTAGGCGAAGGAAAGTAACTTTAACCGGCAGAAGTAACTGGCTCAGTATGATCTCCGTAATCCTACGGTTGATTGTTTCCACAGTTTCTCAACTTTCTTGCTGGGTACGAAGTTCTTAGTTTGCTTGTGCTCTCTTCAGTTTTTCTGTTTCTTAGCTAATTAAGTGGTGGTTTTTTCTTGAAGTGGAACTGTAGCCACTATAGGAAACCGGTATAGTGCTATCATGTTCTTTAATCTTAATTGCTTAAATCCTAAACCGTTTTGTTTATCTCTTGCTACATTCTTAGTAGTTTGTCTTCCCCTGCTTCCATGTCTGTAGGACTATGTCTACATGTACATGCTGCAAACCTTTCAGTTTCAGTGTATCCTCCTGTAATTGAAATGAACCTTTTAGTTTTCTCCGGTCCATTGCTTTACTGTTACACAGGGTCATTTTTTTTTTAACAGAGCAGAAATGATGTTCTGTATCTATTGACTATACTGTTGTTAAGGCCATTGAAACGGTAGATACCGAAGTCTGATATCCTTTGACTTGATTGCCTCAAACTGTTTTTTTTCTTCCTAATGCTTCCCTCCTCATTTTTACAACTGTTTTTGAAAGCACAGAGAGGCTGTTAATGTGTTCGATAGAAATAGCTGAGGCTGGTAGGTGACCTGCTCTTTAAGAACCTGTTTTGGGGAACTCATTCAAAACCACTTATTAGTTTCTTCTTATTCTGAGCTCCTTCTGTGTTTTTTACCACTTACAAACTGACTATGTCTGTGTACTTTCTGTTTTCCTTCTGTGTAAATGTAGAGAGACCAACTGTCTAAGGTCATTGTTAAGATACGAGTCGCATACATTGATGTTTCTGAATGCCTGTGCCAATACTGTCATCATTTTAGTGCGGGACCACCATGACATGTTACTAATGTTTCCTTCAAGGGTCCATGTTGCTGTAGTTCCTTCTGGTTGTCTCTTGTATGCATTAAGCTTATCCTTGTGCTGACTGGTGAAAAGACATGGACAATTACTGTGTATGAGAGTGGACGTTTTTAACTTCTTTGCTCCCTATCTGTTAAGTTTCTGTGTTTGTTTTTAACTTGAATGTCTTTTAAATACAGTCTAGGCAAGGCAAATAGAATTAGTTTACATGCAAGTTAATAATGTCTAATATACTAATCATGACTTAATCTCTTGAAAACAGTGATCTGAAAATAGCCTTGGTATTTAACCTAGCTTTTTAACGGCGACAGGGTGAAAGAAGAGTTACATGATTGTAAAATCAATAGGACCAAATTTAGTAATTTACTCTCTACTCAAGCTAAGAATTTTTCTGCATGGTATTAAGATTTCAGAGTCAGTATTACCTTTTATGTAGCTTGCTTCTAACTTTTTTTAAGCTTTCCTATGCCTGCTGTATTGCACAAGCTGTATTAACATGTAGGTAATGATTTGTTGTATTAATTTGGTATTTAAGCATCGTTGAGCAAACTACACCACAGCAGAATTTGTGAGTCAAGCTATGACATCAATGAACCAATTGGAAATCTTAAGAAGTTGCTGGAACCCAGACTGCCGTGTTCCTTGGATGCACATGAAATTTGCCTGCAAGATATCCAGGTAAATTGAAAGGTTATGAAAGATTTGACCTCTTAATGGAGAACTATTTAACATACTTTGTCCCTTTCTTCCATTGTTCTTGGAATTCATGCTTCATTTGGTATGTTAATTGTAATTAAGAGTTTAATTTTATGTCAGGTTCATTATCATTAGACCATTTAATAGATACACACTAGTTCAGCGTGAATAAAAGCAAAATACTTTGGGGTTCTTGGTAAGGGCAAGAAAGCAAAAAAAGTACTACCTTACAAGTGAAAAGAAGAATGAGGGCAATGACAATACTATCTGCTCTTGAGTACCCACAGCATTTGTCGCTGCCTGAACTTCTGTTGAGTCTAATCTTGTTTTGAATCTGAATAAAGTGAGAAGGTTTTTATGCTATTCAGGTGCATAGATAGCAAAACATTACTCAAGAAAGTTTTCCCCTCTACTATTTTTACAGGCATTAGACAATATAACTGTTTCACATTGTGTTTAGCTGGATGTTTTATTCGTAGTTACAATCAGAGAATGGTAGGGGTTGGAAGGGACCTCTGGAGATCGTCTAGTCCCACCCTCCTGCAGAGCAGGGTCACCTAGAGCAGGCTGCACAGGACTGCGTCCAGGCAGGTTTTGAATATCTCCAGAGACGGAGACTCCACACCCTCCCTGGGCAGCCGTTCCAGTGCTCTGTCACCCTCACTGTGAAGAAGTTTTTCCGCATGTTCAGGCAGAACTTCCTATGTTCCAGTTTGTGCCTGTTGCCCCTTGTCCTGTCGCTGGGCACCTCTGAAAAGAGTTTGGTCCCATCCTCTTGACACCCGCCCTTGAGATATTGATAAGTGTTGATGAGGTCCCCTCTCAGTCTTTTCTTCTTCAGGCTGAACAGCCCCAGCTCCCTCAGCTTTTCCCCAGAGGAGAGATGCTCCAGTCCCTTAATCATCTTCGTGGCCCTCTGCTGGACTCTCTCCAGTAGTTCCTCCATCTTTCTTGAACTGGGGAGCCCAGAACTGGACACAGTACTTCCAGATGGGGCCTCACTAGGGCAGAGTAGAAGGGGAGGAGAACCTCGACCTGCTGGCCACACTCGTCTTATGCACCCCAGGATGCCGTTGGCCTTCCTGGCCTCAAGGGCACATTGCTGGCTCATAGTGAACTTGTTATCTCCCAGGACTCCCAGGTCCTTCTCCGCAGAGCTGCTTTCCAGGAGGTCAACCCCCAACCTGTACTGGTGCATGGGGTTGTTCCTCCCCAGGTGTAGGACCCTGCACTTGCCCACGTTGAACCTCATGAGGTTCATCTCCGCCCAACGCTCTAGCCTGTCTAGGTCTCGCTGAATGGCAGCACAGCCTTCTGGTGTATCAGCCACTCCTCCCAGTTTCGTGTCATCAGCAAACTTGCTGAGGGTGCACTCTGTCCCTTCATCCGAGTCATTGATGAATAAATTGAACAAGACTGGGCCCAGTACTGACCCCTGGGGGACACCACTAGTCACAGGCCTCCAACTAGACTCTGCGCCGCTGATCACCACCCTCTGAGCTCTGCCATTCAGCCAGTTCTCAATCCATCTCACCGTCCACTTGTCTAGCCCACACTTCCTGAGCTTACCTATGAGGATATTGTGGGAGACAGTGTCAAACGCCTTGCTGAAGTCAAGGTAGACAACATCCACTGCTCTCCCCTCATCCACCCAGCCAGTCATGCATCGTAGAAGGCTATCAGATTGGTCAAGCACGATTTCCCCTTGGTGAATCCATGCTGACTACTCCTGATCACCTTCTTTTCATCTACATGCTTGGAGATGGCTTCCAGAATGAGCTGCTCCATCACCTTTCCAGGGATGGAGGTGAGGCTGACTGGGCTGTAATTTCCCGGGTCCTCCTTTTTGCCCTTCTTGAAGACTTGGAGTGACATTGGCTTTCCTCCAGTCCTCAGGCACCTCTCCCGTCCTCCATGATTTTTCAAAGATGATGGAGAGCGGCTTGGCAGTGACCTCTGCCAGCTCCTTCAGCACGCATGGGTGCATCCCATCAGGGCCCATGGATTTGTGGGCGTCCAGTTTGCCCAACTGATCTCTAACCCAATCCTCCTCGACCAAAGGAGGGCCATCCTTTCTCCAGGCTTCCTCTCTTACCTCCAGGGTCTGGGATTCCTGGGGGGCAGCCTTGGCAGTAAAGACCGAGGCAAAGAAGGCATTTAGTAACTCTGCCTTCTCTGCATCCTTTGTGACCAGGGCACCCACCTCATTCAGCAGAGGGCCCACATTTTCCCTAGTCTTCTGACATCTGTGGCTTCTCCAGAAACATCAGGGAGAATACTGCTTTAAAGACAGGAATTTTTATAAAGGTGTTAAAAACTGAGAAAAGGAACAGTAGAATCATAGAATCATAGAATTGTTCTGGTTGGAAGAGACCTCCGAGATCATCGGGTCCAACCATTAACCTATCACTACCAAGTCCCCCACTAAATCATATCCCTTAGGGCCTCATCTAAACGCCTTTTGAATACCCCCAGAGACGGGGACTCCACCACCTCCCTGGGCAGCCTGTTCCAATGCCTGACAACCCTTTCGGTAAAGAAGTTTTTACGAATGTCCAATCTAAACCTCCCCTGGCGCAACTTGAGGCCATTTCCTCTTGTTTTGTTGTCTGTTACTAGGGAGAAGAGACCAACCCCCATCTCTCTACAACCTCCTTTCAGGTAGTTGTAGAGAGCAATAAGGTCTCCCCTCAGCCCTCCTTTTCTCCAGGCTAAACATCCCCAGTTCCCTCAGCCGCTCCTCATAGGACTTGTGTTCCAGATACTTTTCACAAAGTGAAGGTACTTCCAAGTATTGCATTGCTTTTTTAGGTTAAAAAATGTCCCTGTAAGTGAAACTACCTCAAACACAACAGAATGGCAAGTTTCAAACTCCAATCAAGTTCTTTCTGTCATGTACTATGTCTACATAGTACTAAAAATGCTTGCATGCTTCTGAAGAAAATTGACTGCAGACACTAAGTGTTTCTGAAGTTTAGAGGAGAATAAGTTTCTTGTAATTGTGAGACTAATACTTTTTTTTTTTTTGCTTTTATCAAGCTGGACCCAGATCGAAGCCTTTTTGATCAAGGAGTAAAAACAGATGGAACAGTGCAACTCAGTGTGCAAGTAATATCTAGGCAAGGTAAGCAGTTACGTTTGTTGTACAGACAAATTAATATTGTAGGAGTGCATGTGAGCAAACCCAATCCCCTACTATTTCTAGCTGTAAAATTGAGAAAAACACTGAATAGTCACATAACTTCAGAATATCTCTTTCATTGTGTACTGTGGTTATAAGTAGCAGTAATTAAAATAAATGTCATGGACTGATGCTATTTGAAATGTCTTTTATAGTAACTTCATATCAATTTCTAAGTAAAACAAACAAACAAAACCCCAAAACAAACAAGCCTGGGTGAAATAGTGACAGTTACAGTATGAGGCTTTCATTAAGGGTGAGTAGTTACTCAGACCACACCAAGTATCTAAGCAGGCAAAAGATTTTTGTCTAGGTAGGAGACAATTTCACCTTTGTGAGGCAAGGGAGCCTGTGTGCTTCATGAACGATTAGATTATGAGAGTATGTGTAGCTAACTGAAAATTGGTATGAAAGGCTGGGATGACTATCTATTGTCTGTTTTCTTTGGATGGGAATTCAGAGTAAACTGTTGTGACAGAGGAGCGTTAACCAGGTGGGTAGGGATTTGTTGATGCATAGTTTTTATTTGCTTGTAGTATCAAGTATGACAGGATTTCCCCTTGTCGAATCCTCAGGAATTAGTAGCTTTGTTGTTTTGCTTTTTGTCCTGTTCTTCTCCTTTGCTCCCTCCATACGTCTTGAGTGGAAGGACTGCCACCGCTCGCTGAAGACAACGTTCGTGTTGGGCTCTGGGAACGGCTACAGATCCTTGTTGCCGTATTTTCAAATAAACAGTGGCAACAAGTTCCTATTGGAGTAGAGTATCTTTGATCTGTTTTGACTTATGTCAGCAAAGAGATTAGCAAAATTTAGGGAGGACATTTTGTTTTCTTGTGGCTTCTGTGTAAATTAGTCAGAAGAAAGCATTTCTGGTTTGTATTAACAGTATTAAGAAAGACTGCCAATTTGCATTTAATGCTGACTGTCAGGTTACTAGTGGTAGGTTGAATCCTCAGTTCCCCATATGTAATGGGGATTGAACTACCTTTCTGGTTTTAAAAATAGAATAGAAATATCCTTCAGAGAACTAGAATAACTGTTCTTAATTCATACCCAGTAACTTGTAGTATGCAGTGCTCAGACTTCCAGTTTCAAAAGGATGCGGGTGATAAATATCTTCACTATTGTCTTCCATTTTCTTCCTGTGGTGTGGGTTTTGTTTTGTTTTTTTTCTTCAATGTAAAACTGAGGTGCTTGGCCATATAGCACAAGGACCCCCCCCCCTTAAAAGAAACTCCTGAGTTTTAAGTACTTTCGTATAACTTTGGAACAATCCTCAGTGTTGTTTTTCAGGCCATGATACTTGACACTTAAGCAACTCGTAATAAATCTGTCTGTTGAAGGCAAGTAGAGTATGGCAGGACAAAATATCAGAAAACAAATAGTGTGGATATAAATAATAAAAGGAAGATATTTGGATCACTAACAGGAAAATGGACTTGTTACTCTCACTGCAGTGACCCTTTGAGCCAGAGAGAAAAAACAGCTTCTTATGCCATCTGCATATTTCTCTTCTATGTATGAGGTATTGAAAGATTCTCAGTTTGTTTATTTTTAGTTTTTCCCAACTTGTATAATGTATAGAATTCAGCTAGCAGTAATCAGTGGTGCTAATCCTTGTGGTGGATTGCACTCTCTTATTTCTTAAGAGACAAGCTGTTACGTCAGTTCAAGTGTTCTATCAAATTTTGATTAGCTGTCTGTAAATTCAGAGAAATAAACACCAACTGAAATATATTTCTGCATTTCTGAGCATGTGTGTGTAGCTGTACTATAGATACTTACACGGATTTTGGGACTAAGTGGTGGTTAAGCACAGAAGGTTCTTTGGATTTAGGTAGCTGAAGTCCAGGGCCTGTTTTCAGTGTGTAACTGCTCATTTGACTGTGGTTTCTAAACTGTTTTTTGCAATAACTGGGCTTTTATTATTTTTAGTATGTAAAGGAACAATTCCTAAGTGTAATGAAACATTTTGATTTAAATTAAAGGTGCAGTTTGACTAACGTCCTGTCTCTGGTAGTGGTTAATACTAGACATTCCAAGGAAAACAAACAAACAGGTTGCCTGGAGGTCAGTCTTAACCCTAGTATATTCTCTAGCTTCAGACAATTAACAGTGAAGGGGCTTGTACTGGCAACATCTGGACACGTCTTGATAGCTAACCTACTTGAATTTTTGTACTTTTTGTACCAGTTTATACTTCTGGTATGTGTGACGTTGTCACATTGTTCCACAACTTACGTGCTGTCCAAGGAAGATGGACGTCTGTTTTCTTATGCAGTAGCTAAAGGATAGATGTGAGCAGAGATGCAGACAAACCCAGTGAATGAATTTGATCTAATGTTGCAGTAGGTTAGGTGGCAGGCTGTTACTTCACAACATTTTTACTTATAAGCCGAGACTCATCACTTTGATCTCGATGTTTGCATTATGGATAAAGCAGTAGATTCACGGTTCTTTTGACAGGTAGTTATTTGACAGACAGTGAATTATTTTGTTGAGCAATAGTGAATTGTTCCTCTCTTAAAGCTTTTTTCTTTACTTTCTTTTTTGAAGATCGAAAATAGAGTCTTAACTCTTAGTGTTTTCCCTTACCCATTTCTACCGGGCTTTAAAACAAGTCTTGTGCTGCACATCTTGATCTTTGTTGGCCTAGATAAAACACTTACTCTCCTAAGTAAGGTACTTGTTTGCTTTTTCTTCATGTTTGCTTCTTCATCTAATCAACCACTTACTGGTTGTCTACATCTATTTTCACTTCCTTAACTTCATATTGCTGCATGTTGCTGCAGTCTTTGTAGTGTTCCCTTTCTAATATTTTTCTCAAGCTGAATTCCTCTTAAAGTCTAGGGGAATACTTGTCTGAAAAAGACTTGGTTTATTCTTACTTGTACTATGGGTAAGTACTCCATTTGTTTTCCCTTATAAACTGTGAATAGATTGTGGTTTTAGCTTTTAAGACCATCACCTACAGAACCTACCATCTCACATTGAGCTTTAATACAGATTAGACGGGAGGGACACAAAGTAATACCTTATGGCACAAGATACTGAAATTATTCTGGCCATGTGATGTTCTGTGAATCCTACTTTCAACTGCCTAACCCTAGTCAAGGTTTTCCAAGTCATAATAAAATGGAATTTTACAGATACTGGTTTTTTTAATGTGCAAATATGTTTGATAAAAATCTCTTAAAGAAGTGTGGTTGTTAGCTGTTATTATAATGGAAATTATATGTCACAAAAATGGAAAGAATTTTTTTCTGTTCAGCATATTATAATGACAAGAAAAATCCTCTGTACAATGTCAGAAATTTGGTGAGGCATCAGTTGGACAAAATACCTTCTCAGAAGACAACAGAGAAGGTGGTGATACACAGCATTAGTAGCATTAATGAATGTGTTCTTTATTGCTGCAGAATAGATACAGACATATCTTCCAACTCCGTCGTCTAATATCTTAAATGACAGGCATTAAAACCAAAACATAAATAGCTGATGAAGCTTCAAACATGAAGAATTTTCTAGTTTTCTTTTAACTTGCTGTTGAACACACTGCCTCTTGCAGGGCATGGAAAGAAAACGTTAACTCCTATATGTAGAACCCAGGGATGTCAGGATAATATTGTAAATGCTGAAAGAAATGCCTGTAGGTTGGGTGAAAGAGGTGGATGCTTGTTATGGTTTTTGGGGGTTGCTTTTTTTTCCTTTGGTTCAGTATATTTCTTACAGACCAAGATACTTGTTCTTTATGCCCACATGCTGAACATTCTGTTCAAGAAATGGATCACCTAAATAGAACAGGAAGCTGTAATACTGGGGGGGGGGGGGGGGGGGGGGGGGGGGAAGAGGGACAGCTTTGTATTCACCTTACTAAAGTATATACTGTATAACAGAATATGTCATTCTAATTTAGGACACTTGCAGAAATTTGATGATGCTTTTGTGTCATGCTTCTTTCCTAACTGTGCTAACACCTATTAATCAGAAAGCTTTAAAACAACGTTTTTGTCACATTTGCATTGCCATTTTTAAGTTTTGTGTTTGTTCTTTCTATACCTAGGGATAGAGCCCAAGTTAAACATCCTTGAAATTGTGAAGCCTGTGGAGACTGTGGAGGTAGTGATTGATCCAGATGCTCATCATGCAGAGGCTGAAGCTCACCTTGTTGAGGAAGCTCAAGTGATAACCTTGGATGGAACAAAGCATATTGCAACAATTTCAGATGAAACCTCTGAACAAGTGACACGATGGGCTGCAGCATTGGAAGGCTACCGAAAGGAGCAGGAGCGCCTCGGAATACCCTATGGTAATAATACATGACTCTGTGTGTGCACGCGTGTGTTCAGGTAGGGGCTGGGTTCTTTTGTTTCTTTGGGGGATTGGTGTTTTTTCATAAATGATAATTAATTTTGGTTATATAATTAAAGTGCTCCAATACCTCAGGGAAGGTTGCTTATGGTATGGGTAAGTACTGTGCAAATATCTGCATAAGAGAAGGTTAAAGAGAACTAGAATCAATGCTTGTAATAGTTTTACTAAAATAGTGCTTTTTGCTCCATAACCTTCTTGTCATTGCAGTTTTTAGAAAGCAGTTTCTTCTTCCTTCCCTCCTGAAAAAATGTGTACGTTAGTGATAAAGCTCTTTTTCATGTGTGTCTGAATTTGAACTAGACTCAGTACTTGGTAGGAGTTGCCTCTAAAGATACTGAAACAAATTGTTCATAGGTTATAGGATGCTGAGTACGGTGTTAAATATGGCTTTCCATGCAAAATCTGACTTGACTTCAGCATACTGGAAAAAGATGATTCAGAACTAAATATAAGTATTCTGGTAGATCATCATCTCTTGAATTAATGTTGTTATTTAGCAGGCTGCTAATTTAATGTCAGCTTAGAAAAAGCATCTCTGAATGCCTGTTTAGGATTGAACAGAAACTGTGGGTTTTAGACCTACATCACATTCAGGAGATTATGCAGCTGAGTTGCTTGTTGTGACTTGCAGAAATGTACTGTCAAGGCACATTCAGCACATGAAGCTGTAGTATCTAAGCAGACCTGCAAAACTGGAATGTATTTGGCAAGTGGGATATTTGGAATTGTTTAAGAATTCCAGTGAACTCACAGGTCTTTGCAGGACATGTAGTTTGCCAGTATTTTGAACATATTTTTGATAACTAAAGCAATGGCTTTTTCATGCCTTTTTGTTCTCATTGGCAAGCACTTCCAAAATAGTTTTCATCATGCTATGTCTGTTGATAATGAGGGATTTGAAGCAGAATGTTTGAAAAAAACGTGAGGCATTATCAGGAGCAGACTGATATTTTTCAGCATGTTCTCCCGTTAATGTAAGAAGAAAATTACTTAAAACCATGCTGTTGCTATGTTGAATAATGTTGTTAATAAACTTCAGTAATGTTGCTGCTTTAAGAAAACCCTATAACCCACAACTGTGACTTCAAAAGTTTAATGTCTTTTGTGTCATGGGAGTGCAGATTTCATTAGGGCAGAGATCTCTGTATTAAGAGTAATAGTGTTCTCTTGATATCAGAAAAATGTGCTAAACTGCCTTCCTAGAAAGAATAAAATTTTAAATGTTATCTGAGTTGACGTTGCAGGGACTTGGGTTGAAATAAGGCACCACGAAGTTCCACATTATGATACTCTCGGAAGTTTCTGAGAATAAAGAGATTTGCTAGAGATTACAAATTCTTAGCTGTTAAAGGTATTTCTGCTAATAGAATCCAAAAATTTGGTACCATTGCAAACATTCCTAGGAAGAAGGAAAATATTAATTGGTATGAGAAATAAAGCCAGAGAAGGGAGCAGCAGAAAGCGTGGAAACCATGGAAGTGGTTAGAGAAAGTAATGATTCATGTTACCTTGCAGATTCTGTTCTGTCAATGAGAACAAATTAGCAGCTTTTTGATGAAAATTCACTGCTGATAGCGGTTTGAAGACCAAAAACCCTTTTGGTGTGGCTTTTCCCAAAGGATTACATTGCATGGTTTCAGGTAGCATCAGTGCAAAAAGATGCAATGTTACTGTCCTTTATTAAGCAAAATGGAATTTGTGGCTCCTAGATAATGTTTATAGATTTAGAAAGCTTTGCTTTGTTTAATTCTTAAAATAAAAACTTGTCAAGGTGACATCTGTTTGGGGTATCGTAATTTAAAAATCCATAATTGTTCTGCTGGTTTTTGCCCTTGAGACAGTGAAAGTAAATATCCCTGCTTGAGGTTCCATTTGCAGTTCTTACTCGTTGATGTGTTTTAGTGTATTGCATACAACATAACGAAGTTTTGAAGATGATGCTCAGATTTACCCATCCTCTTTCTAGCTTGTTCACACTAATGCTGCTTGAAACAACAGACTTTTTATGTTGAAATGTCTTGAGTCAACAAATCATGTATTGCACATACCTTGAGTTCATTATTACCGTTTCTATATGTTCCTCTGCTGTGTGAGTTGTCTATACTTTTGTGTGTTTGGCACTGGCTTTTAAATGATGTGCATGTTGTGTTCTGTTGAAATGTCAAACAAGCGTCCCAAAACTTGATGCTGTGGCTTGTTTGATTCAAATACAGGCATGCATTGGGTCTTACTGTATCAAATCTTGGTTTAATGGTTTATTTAATATGGTCTTTCTAGGTGTGATGTATTACACTTACTGTTTTGTATTTTTATCTATATGTATATATGTAGTGTGTGTTTATTAGCCCACCCATGGGGTGGGTTGACCCTAGCTGGCAGGTGAGCCTCAGCCTAGTCACTTGCTTGCTTCCCCTGCAGAGGCATGGGGGAAAGAATCAAAAGGGCCAAAGTGAGTTTAAAAAAAAAAATCTTGGGTCAAGATAAAGACAATTTAATAAGTGAAAGAGGCCGGGGGGGAGAAAAAGTAATGCCAAAGCAATCACTCGCCTCCAGCAGACCGATGCCCAGCCAGTCTCCATGCAAGGGCAACTTTGAAAAAAACTGCCCCTGGGTTTTATTGCTGCTGCTGCTGATGTTCTGTGGTATGGAATATCTGTTTTGTTAGTTGGGGTCAGCTGTCCTGGCTGTGTCCCCTCCCAGTTTCTTGTGCATCCTCAGCCTACTCACGGGGGTGGCCGAGTGAGAAAGAGAGAAGGCCTTGTGTTGGAGTCCAGTACTCTCTGACCAGGTTCTTTTAGGTATTCCATACAAGGGGGTTGTAATGTTTAATATAAAATTTACTTGAAGATGTTACATGGGATTTCTGATTTAGCAGAGTGATACAAATTATGCTAAAGACACAATACAAAGCTAAATTACACTTAGAAAAATACAGCAATTGCAATACACTGTTCAATCACAAAACCATTATGATTCCCATTACCGATCTCTATATAATACACTCACCATCACAATGTTGCGTGTCCCCAGTTGCTGGGAAGGAACATGTGGGTTGAAAACAGCCCAAGCCTGTTTCTGTCTTCGAAATTCTTTTGCTAGTTGTCTAGTTTGTGTACTCTGTGTTGGGCTGAGCAACATATTCACTCCCCCCATGCTGGTCTGGCTGACTCAGGGAGACATTTACACCACCACTTGGTCCACTCGGCTGTTGATAGCTGTTTATCTAAAACAAAAGCAACCCTCTGCCTCCTTTTCATTGAGCTAAAGTAAGCTTCTTGGCATTATTCTCTGAGCTGCATGGGCCCTTCACCCTTGCCCATCTCTTCTGAGCCTTTTTCCATTATAGGGGAGTCACGTTCCACCCCTAGGGCTTTAGTCTGTCACACCTTGACTCTGTGCAAGCACTGCTCAGCAATAGCTAAAACATCAGTGTTACCAACACTGTTTTGGTCACCAGCCTAAAACACAGGACCATGTGGGCTGCTATAAAGAAATTAACTGTATTCCAGCCAAACCCAGTACGATAGTGATTTCAAATAGTTTAGAAAACGGGATTGTATGAATGAGTTTAGAATGTAATATTTCATCATAATCACATGCTGATCAACTTATTGAGGAGGAGCATTCTGGTGTGAGAGACACTACTCTTTTAAAAACTAAAGACCTATAGAAAAAGAAAAATAATTATTTTCTGTGTTTGAGAAATGTCAGGTGTAGTTCTGATGTAAAAGCTTTTGCTAAAGAAAATCCCTTTTTTGCCCTTTCCATCTCCCCACCAAGCCACACCACTCCATCAGCATTTTAAGAGGAGTTGACTTTCCATCCAGTCAGATTTGGTCATGGTAACTACAGTTCTTGATGTTATGTATTTACTTTTGTGGAAGTTGTTATATAATTGAAAACATACCATCATTGGACTTTAACTGAATAGCAGCACTGACTGGCCTACAAGCAGGCCCTTTTTAAAAAAATAAATAAAGAGATAGCAAGAACCCCCTAAACAAAGTTTTTTAAAAGGCCTTCAGAAAAGGTCATACAAAAAAATGAACTCTGGGTTACGCTTGTTTGAATGCTGTGCATCAGTAGGCACTTGTATTTCATTCTTGTTGTCCGTTACAGTAAGGACTAGCTCTGTATCCTCAGTGAGGAAGAACCTTGCAGTATATAATGGGATGAATGGCAGTTTTGTCTCTCTTTTCCTAGACCCAGTGCAGTGGTCGACAGAGCAGGTGCTCCACTGGGTGGTGTGGCTGATGAAGGAGTTTAGCATGACTGACATTGAGGTCAACGCGCTCAACATTCCCGGGCGGGAGCTCTGCAGCCTCAGTCAAGAAGACTTCTTCCAGCGCGTCCCGCGGGGAGAAATCCTCTGGAGCCATTTGGAGCTTCTTCGGAAGTGTATGGGAGATTTTTCTGTAATCGATTTTACTTATTCCCCCTCCTCTCTTCTTCACCCCCCCCCCCCCCTTCTTTAAAGATGAAACCAATTGTGAGGAGTTTTTTCCTCTGTTTAATATTGGCAGTAAAAATGAGGGCATCAGTACAAGATAACAGGAGGTATTAGTGAGACTGTCTGCTGTTATGAAACATGTCTGCATACTAAACACTGCCTGTCTGTCACCAAACTTCATAATTAATAGGGAGGAAGTAGTGACTGATGATTCCTCCTTTGTTTTAATAAAGATTTTTAGTTTGTGCATCTCTTGACTTTGGCAATTTTATAATTAAATATTGATTGTGAGTTATTTAATGTACATCTCTGTGTCATATAGAAGTGAAGATTATTAAGCATGAGCAATTAAATCCTTAGATTGTACAGAGCACAACTGATAAGTGACGCACTATGTGCATAATACAATAATATATATGCATTTCAGATTTACTATACTTGGATGTAACTTGGCAGACTAAAAACTATTTCCATCTTCATTTACATGATATAGCTAAAGGTTTTAGGGGATGGAGAATGCGTAAGATACCTTGAAATTCACCATGTACATCCTTATTTCTAAAAATTGAATGACAGATGTTAAATGTCTCTACTCCTAAGACCATGAGCTATGTATGTCTCTTGCAAACTGGTACCCAATTTTGACTTTTTTTCCTCTACGAAATACGAAAGTTTTTGATCTTCAGGTGACTTGAAATTTGTGGGTTAAATAAAAACTTCTGTTTTGTTTTGTTTTGTTTTTTTATAATTTGCAGATGTGTTGGCTAGCCAAGAACACTCTGGAGAAATAGCAACTGTTACAATTGATCAGCGTAAGTACTTCTGCCAGCAGTCAATTCACACAATTAACTGTTTGCAGGTTTAGCATTGTACTTTTGTTCAGCACTATGATAGTACAACATTTAGAAAATCACTCGAGAGAGTAGTTTTCCTTGGTGAGGGGAGAAGGGCATATTTTAAACTTCAAAGCAAAATGTCAGGTTTCTCAATATTTTGTTATTGGCTGAAAGGCGGTGTATGACCTGAACTATGAAAGTTTCTGACTTTCATTTTGGATGGTAGGTTTTCCACTCTCTTGAAATAAGCTGTCTAGGATACGTCTTGAGTTGTTCTGGTTTTTTAGGTTATATATTGCATTAATGAATGGATATATTAAAATGTTATGATTTAAAAAGAAAGTGTTTGCAAAAATTGAAAGGGAGTGTGGAAGAGAAGACTTGTTTAGAAACCAATACTAGAAAAAATACATTAAAGTAACTTTCCAATTATTTGAAACTCATTCTTCCAGCTGAAGCAGTGTCATCAATTATTAAAATGAATCAATTTTCAGAAGACTTGTAAGCAGTTTATATGTTAAATAGATAGACTGTGTATTACATCCTGGGTTTGTGTCTAGTTAAAGCCACCTAGAGTGGGCATTTGCATCATAGAATCATACAATATTTTGGGTTGGAAGGGACCTTTTAAAGGTCATCCAGTCCAACCCCCCTGCAATAAGCAGGGACATCCTCAACTAGATCAGGTTGCCCAGAGCCCCATCCAGCCTGACCTTGAATCTTTCTAGGGATGGCGCTTCTACCACCTCTCTGGGCAATCTCTTCCAGTGCTTCACCACCTTCATTGTGAAAAACTTCTTCTTTATATCTAGTCTAAAGTTCCCCTCCTTTAGTTTAAAACCATTACCCCTTGTCCTAGTGCAGCAGGCCCTACTAAAAAGTTTGTCCCCATCTTTCCTATAAGCCCCCTTTAAGTATTGAAAGGCTGCAATAAGGTCTTCCCAGAACCTTCTTTTCCCCAGGCTGAACAAGCCCAGCTCTCTCAGCCTGTCTTCATAGGAGAGGTGCTCCAGCCCTCTGATCATTTTTGTGGCCCTCTTCTGGGCTCACTCCAGCAGGTCCATGTCCTGCCCCATGTTGGGGGCCCCAGAGCTGGACGCAGGACTCCAGGTGGGGTCTCATGAGAGCGGAGTAGAGGGGCAGAATCACCTCTCTTGACCTGCTGGCCACGCTTCTTTTGATGCAGCCCAGGATAGGGTTGACCTTCTGGTCTGCGAGTGCACATTGCTGGCTCATGTCCAGCTTTTCATCCACCAGTACCCCCAAGTCCTTCTCGGCAGGGCTGCTGTGGATCCCTACATCCCCCAGCCTGTATTGATACTGGGGGTTGCTCTGACCCAGGTGCAGGACCTTGCATTTGTCCTTGTTGAACCTCCTGAGGTTCACCCGGGCCCGCCTCTTGAGCTTGTCCATGTCCCTCTGGATGGCATCCCGTCCCTCAGGCGTGTCTGCTGCACCACTCAGCTTAGTGTCGTCCGCAAACTTGCTGAGGGTGCGCTCGATCCCACTGTCTATGTCGTTGATGAAGATATTAAAGAGTACTGGTCCCAGTACAGACCCCTGAGGGACACCACTTGTCATCGATCTCCACCTGGACGTTGAGCCATTGACCACTGCTCTCTGGGTGCGACCATCCAACCAATTCCTCATCCACTGAACAGTTCACCCATCAAATCCGTATCTTTCCAATTTAGAGAGAAGGATGTTGTGGGGGACCATGTCAAAGGCCTTACAGAAGTCCAGTCCCTCCTCTTACACCATTGCAATAGAAGGGTATTTAATTGCTGCTTGAATAGCAGATATGGGGGGTTGTACAGTAACTATAGAGAAAAGTGCATTAGGGTAGATCATATGGGAACAGCATAAAGACAAACAAAGGCATGAGAGGAGTTTTTTTATGGAAATATGTAATACACATGATAGTAAACTAAAGCTGATACTTTATCTGTAATGTGGCATCTCTACCGCAAGTCTAAAACCACAATTTCTACTGCAAGAGGTAAAAAGTCTTTAAATTATTCTTAGCATTGTGACTTACACAGTGTGTCTTTTTAGCAAATGAAAAAACCTGCTCCTAGATGTTATGTTAATACAGGTAATAAATAATACATGTCTATTTCTGTGCCAGCAATTTATAATTAATGTTCTGCAATGTTCTCTGCTTTACAGCTGTGCAGATTATTCCAGCATCTGTACAGCCTGCTACCCCAACCACCATTAAAGTAATAAACAGCAGTGCAAAGGCAGCTAAAGTACAGAGAGCTCCAAGGATCTCTGGGGAAGATAGAAGTTCCCCTGGGAACAGAACAGGTATTGCCTCCATTATTTTTACATGCAAATGCAGTAAACACTCATTAATTTGAATTACAGTTTTGTAGGACACATCTTTGTCACTCTAGATGTGAGGTTTGTAGAAGTCCATGTGTTACGAAGCGGACCGTAGCTGCGAAATACATCACAAGCACATGCAGACCTGGCAGGTTGGTTAGCTCGCGCAGGCACTCTGTTAATGTGGTGCCACAGCTTTTGAGTCCAGTAAGAGATGCATAAAATTGTTTCTCTTCCTACCGCTTAACAGTCTGTCCTCTGAAACCACTGCATAGCATTTATTCAAGCTTTTAACTTCTTTCCATTTGCAGAAAGGGGAGAAAATAAACTGTGTGTTGTAGAACCCTAGCTGAGCTGCTACTTGCTCTACTTGTCCCCCCACACCACCCAATTTGGTGACTTTAGAATTTAGCAAGTTTCAGATTCCTATTTTGTTAAATGAATGCATCTTCTGAAAAACTGCACACTAAATCTGCAGCTTATTTTTTGAATTACTGTTATTTGTACATACTCTTCGATTATTAATAAATCGTCTTAATTTTTTATCATATTTTTTTCTTGCTGTCATTTTTGCTTTGGTTCTCTCCACTGTTGTGAATTTTTCTGTTAAAACCTTTCCTCTCCTTTCCCTTGAATTTTTATTTGTTTTAAACTCCCCATAAAAGTCTATTATGATATCATTCAGAATTCTTAGGCCAAGATTTTATCGACTGACATCAGTGGGGAATACTCTGTGTTTCTCCCTTTAGACGTTAGGTCTGCTATCTGTATCTCATTGAGAGTTTAGAAATTTAACTGCAGATACTTGAGTTAAAAAAAATCTTAATGATTGGACATGAAAGATGTTATATTGACTTAAGCTGAAGTTTGGGGTTTTTTTTGTATTTCTAATACTAATGTTGAAAATTGGAGACTAAAATATTTTTTAAAAAAAACAACTTTATTACATATATATGTGTGTGTGTGTATATATGCCTGAAGAGGAATAAGCAGCTCTTGCTGAATCTGTTCTATTTTAGGGATAGATATGTGTCTAAATGACTATGTGTGCTGTTATATAAATTTTTTTTTCCTTAAGCTTTAGGGACAGATTGATGAGAAATCTTGATTTCCCGCCCCCACCCCCCCCCCACCCCCCTATATTCATCAGTTTCTTTTTTAATAGATTAATACTCATGACTTTGCAGGAAAATGTTTACAAAAGAATAATTAGAAGAAATTAATTAAGTGCAAGTTTTCCTTCCATTATATATTCTACGTTGGTCTCCTTTAATATGTTGTTGAAAACTTTTAGCTATGAGGGGAACATAAAAAGGACTAATTGAAATGGATATTGTTATCCCTATTTCAACAGGAAACAATGGCCAGATCCAGTTGTGGCAGTTTTTATTAGAACTTCTCACTGACAAAGATGCTCGGGACTGTATTTCTTGGGTTGGCGATGAAGGAGAGTTTAAATTGAATCAACCCGAACTGGTTGCGCAAAAATGGGGACAGCGCAAAAACAAACCCACAATGAACTACGAGAAGCTTAGTCGGGCTTTGAGGTAAGAAACTTTTAGGAACTGACCAGATATGAAGTGATTTGCTTCCACTTGGCTACTTTATTTTTAACTATCATAATGCAAGACTTTCGGCTTTTTTAGTGAAGGGATAAACAGATCTTCTGAAGCTAGTCCTTCCTGTCAGATCGTACTAGTCTCAGGGACAAAGTATTTGTTGGGTTTTCTTTTCTTTTTCTTTTTCTTTTTTTTTTTTAAAGAAGCTAGTACAATAACTTCTTGAACGTTTGAAAAGGTATCTTTTTTTTTTTTTTTCCCCCCAAGATTATTGAACGCTGACATGATAGTTAATTTGGGTAGCTCACTTTTGGAAATATATTTCTTTTTGATGTATCTTCACATCTATGCTTTTAGTAGTGTGCCAAACAATATTGATTATTGGTGAAAGATACAGAAATACGTGAATATTCTGAATTATTGACTTATTTTTGTATTTTACCATTTACTTGTTTGTGTTCCTCTTGCTCTTGTTATGGTATAAAGTGATACTTTCTTGTAATTACATAATTATTAGTGGTTTTCTGTGTGTAACAATTTTTTCTGTATGTAACAACATTTTTTCTAAGTTCAAATATTCATTGATCCATTCCATTGTTCTTATGGTAGGGATGCTAAATTGAAAAATGCAGTTGACAGGTAAGTTTCAACCATTGTTGTGATTCCAACATAGTGAACTTCTATCATCTGAAGAAATGGAAGCGTTTCAGGCTGTCTTCGTTCCATTATGATTTTGTACTTGACATTGATAAAAGGGACTTGTGTTATTGAATCACTGTAGGTGATGTGCTTGAGGAGGGGGAAGAATGCAAGTACCCGAATTTTAGGCCTCTTTTTCCCTGATTATTTTGGCCTATGGAATCATTTGACAATTCATCCAAGTTCTCTGAAATCATTAAGATTGAACTTCTAATTTCTTATTCTGATATGGTTAAATCTCTTTCACTTGATTCATTTTCAATAAAAGTATTTATTGCCTAATCTTGCAAATTATTTAAGCAGTTTCAACAATTATGTGAGTGAAGTTTCACATGGTTGAAGTCTGAGATCTAAGATTTACTTTTCAGCATTTCCACTTTTGGCTACTCTGTTTTTCTAAAAGGAAGCAAACTCATCTAGCATTGTTTAAAAAAAAAAAATCAATTTCTATTTAAAAATACCTCTATGAGAAATGATGGTAAAGTTACCATACTCTGGCTTTCTTTAGTCTTTTAGGGAGGATTTAAATAACGTCAATATGCATAATGCTGAGTGAGTACTTTCACTGGGGGAGAGCAAAGTCTTAGAAGACCATGAATGGCGCAGAGTCAGTAAAGAATGACTTGACTGCTCAGTATCTCATGTACATCAACAGGAGGCATCAGAAGAAACTGGCAGGCACCAGATACACAGCTTAACTATGCCCTTTTGTTTGTCGTGCAACTTCTTTAGGCACAGTATTGTGGATGCCAGAATTACTTTATGAGTTTGAGAGGAAAGTGGACAAATTAATGAAAAAGAAATATTTTGAAGACTATTAAGTACGGAAAGATGCAACTTCTAAACACTCCTGAGTCCCAGATGATTGAAAGCAAGGAAGAGCATCATTATATGCTCACTCTGCTTTCATGCATTTCCTTAGGCATCCGCTTTCGGTCTGTTGGAGTCTATATCCTATTCTAGATAGACCTTTAGTCTGGTCCTGTATTGCTGTTCTTGCATTATTTATATATTAAATTAGAATGTTACTTTTTTCATAGGATCACAGAATCCCTTGGGTGGGAAGGACCTCAGGAGGTCTCTGGTCTAACCTTCTGCCCAAAGCAGGGCCTTTCCAGTAGAGCTGCTCCCCATTCCCATATTTCCAACCTGGTTTTGCAAATCTATGCGTTTATGTACTGAAGGTATATGTGAAAACTTTCTGGCACATCAAAATGATGTAAATGGTGCTGATGTTTTTTGAGGTTTGTCAACAAACTCTGCAGAAGATCTCAAAGGCAGCTGAAGAACTTTAGAATAATGTTCTTATCACTGGGATATTAAACAGATGTCTGCACCGTAATTTGCATAAATCACTATTAGAGAAGTTTTGCATTTATATTTTAGTCACAGAATTACAGAAATCTCATTTCTCAAAATGTTGCCATTTTGGCAGCTGCATCAATATTGACATGTTTTCTAACACTTGAATGTCTGAAGGGATATTTAATGCCTCTTGCTATTCCCATGATAAACACTGTTGTCAAGCTAAGGTTTTATTAAAACAAAAACAGTAATAAGTTTTGTTTACTAATGTACTGAAATTACTGTGTCAGTTGTGGATTAATACAGAAAATTATGTTGATATTATTGGGAAATGTGCTAGATCTTCTACCCAGCTGCAGGAAAACTAGGCAGTATAGAAACTAGGGCAGGGTGAAAAAGGGTGTTGCATACACCTTGGTAAATTTTCTAAAATCAGCATCTGTTTAATTATCCAGTAGGGAAGTGAGACTTGAAGAAAAATAATTTAATTTCCTGTACACTTTTCCATTAGAGCGAGAAGACAAAAGTTAGTCTTTTAATTGACTTAATTTTGCTGGTGAATCAGAATCATCTTTGCTTTATAAGCATGTCACCCAGCAGGCTGAGTTTTAGACAGACAGGAAATCTGGGCTGGTTTGTACTACATTTGGGTGATGATTTTGAGGAAATCAAATTGTGTGAATTTTTAAAAAAAAATTTTTGGTGTTTTTTGTTTGGGTTTTGGTGGTGTTTTTTTTCAAAATTTGCCACAAGCTTGTTAATCTCATCAAGTCTAAGTTATGCCACTCGGGTTTTCTTAATGAGAAAAGTAACATGCATTCTATTAATGCCTGCAGTGAGACACGAACAGCAACAAAACTGTAAAATTCTAACTTCTGTTCTGTTGGTCTTACCTGAAGATTTATGTCTCTAAAGTACAGTGGGTCATACAGACTTTGTTACCTTTACTGCATTTCTGCTCAGTCTGACTCTTCCATGACACAATGTAAAAAGTATTCATGGTTAGAGAAGTCAGTTTCAGCTGTACATAAAGGCAAAGGATGTAGTTTTGCTAGCATGTGAACTATACAAAAAAAAAAAAACAAACCACCAAACCATGCTTTTATAGTTTTACTTCCATCTTTGAAAACAATAGGGAGAGAATGGCTGCTTTAGTATCATAGAAACCACAGTGCTAATTTTCAGACTGTTTCCGCCATTAATTTTTTCCTCAGAAAAGCAGAGACAAGAGTGAAGAAAGCAAGAGACAATAATGAGGGGGGAGACAACATTTCCTTACTAAGGCAAAGCACTGTATAAAATTTACCCCCCCACCCCCAAGCTGTTTTTAAACTGCTCAGAGACCTTCATTTCTGAACGAGTGCTTCCTACAGCATATAAAATAATTACTGTGTTTTGTTTCTCCTTAACATATCCAGGTGCAGGGACAACTTTCAACCCTCTTCCCTTGGTATATGAAATTATATGAGAATCATGATGAGAAAAAGATTCATATTTTGGCCTCTGAGTGACCTTAAGTAAATGCCTGATGCGTATGGAAGTTACCGATGCTGAAAGTTTACATTATTTTGTTTGTTTGTTTGTTTTTTTCTTTTTACAGGTATTACTATGATGGAGACATGATCTGCAAAGTGCAAGGCAAGAGGTTTGTGTACAAATTTGTCTGCGACTTGAAAACTCTCATTGGATACAGCGCAGCAGAGTTGAATCGGTTGGTCACAGAATGTGAGCAGAAGAAACTAGCCAAGATGCAGCTCCATGGGATTGCACAGCCAGTGACAGCAGTGGCGCTAGCTACAGCATCCCTGCAAACAGAGAAAGATAATTAAGCACTAGGACCTGAAAGCGGGAGCCTGAGGCCTTTCCTATATAACCAGAGCAGTTGCTGCTCTTACCTGTATCAGAATTGGAAACTTCTTTTGTTTCTTGACAGTACAATGTAGTGCATGATTTTCTACAAAGAACTGGGACTTGCGTAAATTTGGATCTTTTAACAGCATATATTTCAGTATAAGTTAAGGGATCACCACAACTTCTGCAACTTTGAGTCAGGGCCTCTATGGTATGCAATCTGAAATCGGTGAGAAAGGTCGAACTGGTCAGCGTTCTGTGTCCGCAGCTGTACAAAGTAATTTTTGCAGCGCTTTTAACAAAAATGAAGTAGCTACAGCAAGCAGGCTGATCAGTTGTCTGAACTCAGTCCTTTCCAGTCTTTTGTTCTCTGCTGAACTACCAAATGGCATTCGATGCTTTCGAAGTTAAACATGTTTATTGTTCTCATTTAATCAAGCAGAGCCGAAAGACACATTAAACGTTACAAAGCATCAGGTTCTTAAAATCGCTTCTGTGTTGATAAGCAAAGGAAACTAAGACTAGACCGAACTGAAGATCAGTGCTGAAGAAGGAGATCCAGGTTTAGATACGGCTTAGGTGAAAAGCCAATTACGATTATTTCATTGTAATATGTAGATAATATGCATATATGAGGGCAAGTACTTACTTGTTTTGAAAGACATTGTTAACGCTAGCCATTTAGCAGAAAGCAAAGATAAACTTCTTCCCCCATTACCACCCCCCATCAGGTGATTTGAAAACTTGAAAAAATAGCCCTCACCCAAAGAGTAGTTTATTTTGGTGGGGTTTTTAATGCTCTGTTCTGCGAGGTGCTTATACCTGCAGGGTAGTCAACCTTAGTAACCGAAGACTTCAGTTAATCACAGTCAGTAGTCCCTGTTTAGAAACAAAATGCAAGTTGGAAATCGTTTTACAGAGAACTGAAGTTTGATTTCCAAATTATTGTACAGTCTGACATATATTAAAATACAAAGATGTATTTTTTATTTAAAATTAATTTCTTTCTGAACTTCAAGTGATGTTTTTGAAGCTTCATAAGCCAAATGCATGCTCCAGAGCTGGGTGCAATTTGAAGTCTGGATGATGAATAGAAATAGTTGGAATGTACCCTGAATTCTGCGCTACAGAAAGTACTTCCTGCAAGCTTATACGTGCAGTAAAAAGTAGGCTGCAACTTCTGAGCTTCTGTACTGATGCCTATTAGACTATTTCTTTTGAGGGCTGAAAATGGTGCAGTTCTGGTTTTGCTCCTACGTGTTAATTAAACAGTATAAATATTATGTCACCATGCATATTTTCCAGCTTTATAGAAGAGAAACCCCCTCTGGTAACACTTAACAATTAAAATGCAAATGGATAAGGGAAAACCTTTAATTCTCTGAGGGACTGAGCTACTCTTAAACCTTAACTCAAAAGTGCTTGTACAGTGAGGTTCTAAACATAAAATGCATTTATACTGAGTAGCAGGAGCACTGGACTGTTGCTCTCGATCTGAAAAGGAATGGTCGTACTTGCAGGCAGAGGGCAAAGAACACAGAAGGCTCATGTTTATTTTAAAGATGCATTGAGGACAAAGCTTTTTGTTCCTAGGTGGATGTTCATCTGCAGATAGTTTTTGCTTAACTAGAAATCTTGCATGTAGTTCTAGCCTACTTTTTTCATCATCACCGCGATTATAATTTTTTTTTTTGCCAGTAACTCTTAATATTGTTTCCATTCTTGAGCTCTTAAAGCACTCCGTCTACTGAGCATGCTGGTTTTATTTTGGTTTTAAAAAAAAAATCTTAAGCCCTGAGCAAAATATGTAAATGTGTCTGTCAGGAGAGGTCAACCATTAATCCGTTTATTACTGTTACAGTAGCCTGATTCCACCAGTTGGCGAGTGTTTGAGGTGACTTAAGCAAATAGATGCAGGTTTGCTTGCGAAGAGGAAGATGAAGCTGATAGTTCGGTGGCAGCAGCTGTGTATGTAACGCCGCTCCATTACTAAACAGAAGTCCAATACAAGTCACTAGTTTTATTTAGCAGAGTTCATGAGAGGCCTTTTTAGTTAAAATACAGTACAAAAAGAAGAGAAGCTTAAAATGCCAGCTTTCCAGATCAAACTGGACTGTGGGAGGATAAACTAACGGCAAAAATGAAATGTAATATCAATACTTTATCCCCCTGAATGTTTGCGTTACGTGGTAAGCCCTCTAGGGGAAACTTCTGATATCACACTTCCTTTGTAAATACATCTGATTATTATTTTGCAGCTTTTCCGTAGGTATGGTAGTCCTTTTGGGTTCTTTGTTGTGAGATCCTCTGCTTTTCTGCCGTGTTCTAATTAGTAAAAAAGGAATCTTTCAAACAGGATAAAATCACTGTCACATTCTCTGTAGTCAGGGGAGAAATCTGTGACTAACTTAATGTCTTCAATAAAATAAAAGATGTAGAATATATTGTCAAAGGTTGTTCTGTTGCTGCCGGAAGGAAAACATAGAATATTCCCAATTTTTTGTAAAACGGAAGGTTTTTTGCATACTTTTTACTCTTTAAATAAAGACACTTATACTCTGCTAATAATTATGTATTTCTTTTGTGTTTTGCATTTTTTTGGTAATTTTACATGAAACAATTATTTTCTATTTTTACTCTGATAAAATATTTGTGCATAAAATGTCAATACAGTAAAATAAAAATGTTATACAGCTAATGCCTGTTGACTTCTTAATTTTTCAGGAAGCCATTTGTAATGTCATTCAGGTGCAACCGGTTTAAAGATTAATATGTGCACTTTATTCTCATTAATCTTAAGATCACAAGCTCATTCCAGGAAGAAAGCAGACTATCTTATTTTCTGAAGGTGCATCATCTTTGACTCAATACTTGGCTGTGTGTTTCTACTTTTAAACTAGAACTCTGTGTCCTTCATTACTGCAACAGCTTTCTTTAACATCTTAATTGTAAGTCTCAAAATGGTGCTTTGGTAAAAATAACGATGGAAAGTTAACAGTAGGACGAAATGGAGCCCTGTAAAATAGTTAGTTTTATGCCTTTAGGAGTGTTTAAATCGAAAAGGTTCGTGTTGATCTGTAAACTTTGGACTTTGTTTCATCCTTGCAAACAGCCCCACTTACTTGACGTGGCCCGCTAACTCAATTGTTAGTACTGTCCTTGTTAAAAAGAAGATCAAATTCTGATTATACTGTTATTACCTTATTTTTAAATCGTGTCTCAATAGAAATATGCTCATTATACCTCTGAACTCCGCCATCTGGACTGCCAAATTCAAGACTGAAATATTTTGTCATCTTTAAACCTACCAGATCACTTGATTTCAAAATGTTTATGTTTAGCTCAGCAGCAACAGCATGCAATGGACTGAAAATCATTTTTTAGAACATTTCACTAATTTGTTGGCCACCTTTTAAAGTGCACTTCCAAGTGTTCAGTATCTTATTAATTGAGGACCTTTTATTTGTGTTTACAGTAATTAGTATCTTTATGCTAGTGAGTTTGTTTTGGGATTCCCTTTCTCAGACTGAAGTTTTCGTTGGAACAATACAGGGAATTGCAAACTAACAGCTTGTAATTATCCATCTTAAGCAAAATAAGCCGGCGTGGTACTCCATTGCCTGCTCGTGAAAGGAGGATGATAGAAGCTCCATTGACATGGGTTTATGGGAAACTTTCTTTTTTTAAAAAAAGAGCGTGATATAAGATCCATTCACACAGATCTACGGGGAGTATTTTTACTGACTAGACTGGGGATTTTTGTTTTTCAAGACCATACATATTCTTAAAGGCTGTGGTTTTAATATAGCTGTATCGGGACTCCTACAATATATTTGGGTTGATGCCGTGTAGATTTTCTTTTGGAAAAGTAATTCTTAATACAGATGATGCTAAACGGAATGTTACTTAATAATCAACAGGAGTGGAATGATAGACTGGTTTCAAGAATTGTAATGTGGGACTCAGTACATTAGATGGACTATGACTCGGTTACATTTTGCATCTTTATTTCAGGATTAGAGCCCACAGCATCTCATTTGGCACCAAACCGATACTTTATCATCTTGTAATTTTAGAGTATTGACATTTTAGCCATTAATATTTTGAAACTAAGATTTAAAAAAATGCTGAAGAGGGAGGAAAAAAGTACCGAATGTCTGCCTTTAAAATCCTTCTTTAGTCATGGAACTGGTGTTCTGGAAACAGAAATGATATGGTGCTAATGGCAGTGGTATTGGAAAATACATCTGTAACCCATGAAACGGTTCTCATTTACCTGGAAAAACAGAGGAATCAGTTGTTGTGTTTGTTGTTCGTGACACACAACGTCCAAGAGGGTTCTTTTTGTAGGTGGTGTCACTGAAACTGGCTATGATGGGAAAGAAAGAATCCAAAGGTAATTAGTTACTGATCATGGTTGTAAGCAACTTACTTAAGCAGTTACTTCATAAAAATCAAGGCAGTTTAAAAGAGGAGATAACTGTATCAGAAACGGCCGAAATCCTCATGTAAATAGTTGTCTTATGTTACCAGAAACAGCTAAACTGCCTGCAGTGCCTTAGTTTTTAATTGCCCAACAGTTCTTGACTTGCAAGACAACTGCTGGGCAGCAGAGAGTAATAAAATTTCAGTTTATGGTAATTTTCAGGTTGCTGGAGTTGAAATGATTGTTCAGAAACAGCAGGAAAAATGCTTGTTTAGTTTAGCGCAGCTTTGGCGTGTGTGAAAACTTGTGGAAACATTTAATTTTGGTTGCTGAATTGCTTCAGGTGTCTGTTACTAATGATCCAAATGAGCTGGGAGTCTTTAGTATTAATAAATATTGTCCATGATGGGTCTGATATCTTAAGACACTTTTTTTTTTTTTTTCCTTGCCTTTGCAACCTACCTTGTAACCTAAATGGGAGAAATTAGCATTTAGGAGCCGAATTTCTAGTCCTGTGTGGGCTACGTATCAGAATTCACTAATCAGAGTAAAATACCCCCATCTCAGTAGACAAAAAGCAAATTATATAAATTATATCTATTATAATAGTATGTAATACATATCAATTATCGATTATAATTGAAGCAAGCATGGATGGCACTAAAACTGTTTCTTAGAAATTGGAAGATTTATTGTTTACTTGAAATTCTTCCCACTTAGGGAAAGGTATTTTGGGATGAAAAAACGTTAGTTAGCTCTTTCCCCCTTCATCCCAGTAAGCTTAGGTTTTTCAATATGCTCATTTTCAAGGACTCCGCAGGAACGACTTCATAATAAGCGGGTTCACAAAAAGCTTCAGCTGCAGAAGACAATGAGAAACCAGTATGTTTAAAAAAAATCTGGTAAGAGTGAAAGCTGCAAACAGCGTGAATGGAAAAAATGAGTCTGGAAGAGTGAGGCTGCAAGAGATGAGATTTAATGAGATTAACTGGGGGGAAAGACACCTGCAGGGTGCAGTTCTTCAAACTTCAGGTTTAGGACAGAAAAGGTTTGGGTTTGGGTTTTTTTCCCCCATAAAAGCAATGTTTTATTATTCCGGAAACTGAAAGCGGCTTTATTCCCCAAATGAAGCAGGGTCCCTGCCTCCTACGGCGTCCCAACCTGTCGGGCTTCACCGGAGCTGCCCCGTGCAGGAATCTGTCATACCCGCCTCGGGACTCCCGTGTCCCCACCGAGGTCAGCGAGGGGAGGTCAGAGGGAGCCGGTGAGGGTGTGAAACTCCCTGTGTGACAGGAGCCTCTGCTGGATCTTGTCTGCTGGAAACGGCTGAGGGAGGCGGAACCGATGGGGAAGCAGTTTGGCTGACGAGCATCAGTTAATAAGATGACCTGAACTGTACCCAACAAGGAACTAGAAGCTGTAACAGGAGCTTGAACTTGTCCTCGGGAATAATTCACCAGGCCTAAAGTGAGCTCTGTAAGAATGAAGAGAAAAAGAATTCGGCTGGGGAATGCTTCTAGTGTAGAGGGGTTTTTACGGAGAAGACGTGTGTCTGTCTTTCCTGCTCCTGCTCTACTGACTTTTCAACCCATGGGCCAGTTACATCTAAGGGGTTACAAACAATAAATGTTCAGGAGTTCTGTGAAACTGAACAGCTTGAGTAAGCGTGATCATGCTCAAATTGGTGTGCCCGGGTAGGAAAATAAAGCGTAATTCAGCCTTTTTGCAGTCCACAGTGTGCTTTTTGTGGACTGGCTGCTTCCTGAATTTTGCTCAACTGGAGAAGCAGGAAAAAACAGGAGAGAGCTGCGATTCATGGGCACGCGTGTGTTGCGATGGAAAGGACTCTCTTGTTTTGGAAAACAGGTTTCAACAGTTTTTCATTAGTTTCATTGTTGCTCCTGAAATATTTTGTCAAAAAAGGAGGATAGTTCTTCAAAGGTGGCTGGTAACCAGCTAGAGTGCAATACCATACTGATAGCTGATTTATGACACTAAACTGGCACTAAACTGAAAATAGCAATATTAATTTCTCAAAACAGTTGTAAAAAGCTTATAAAACCAGACAGGTGGCAATAGAGATGATTTTTTTCCCTGGACCAGAAGACGAGCTTGACCAGGCTGGCAGGTACAAAGAGGACAGACAGCCTTTGCCTGGATGCTCTGCCAGGGCAATCAAGGCGGCTTTGCACAGGACTGGAGTAAAACTGGCCTGCGTTAAGGGACTGAACGGGTCCTGCCTGAAAAGTGCTGTGCAAGTTTATAAATAAATATATACATACATATATATGTATTGAGGGGTGGGGGGGGGGGTGTCCCCCTTGCTTTGCTTGGTCAGATAGTATTGCGCCCTTTGGACTTCACCATGCAGTAGACAAAGCTTAAGTGGAGGAGTGCTTTGGATTTTATTTTTAAGACAGACCTGGCTGAAAAGAACAAATTGAGGGAAGAAATAAAAAGTTCCTCCTTAGAGGTGCAAAGCTGCTCAGAAATGCCAACTGTGAGGCTGGACGCGTTATTTAATGGACTGAATATAAATGCAGGTAGAGCATCCATGTTGGCTGAAGGCGCAAGCCAGTAAGAGGGGAGGGAAAGGGAGCCGTCACTGAAAAACAAAAATGCAGGGGAGCAAGGAAACTCCTGACTCAGCCAGGCAGCTCTGAGAAAAGGCAGCGAGAGCTGCTGCCGCCGCTTGCTGGCTGGGAGCAGCCGGGACTGCAAGCCAAGGGACTGGCTCCTGCTGGCTCCGTATCTCAGAGAGCCCCTGTAACTAAACCAGATGGTGTTAAGGTAGTTCTTGACTACATCCTCGCTAGCTGCCGGCCGAAGCAACCGGCATTGCTGATCCCCTTGGGCCAGGAAAAGTAAACAGATAAACACAGTTTTTCCTCTTTCATTTTCAACAGGGTACACCTAAAAGCATTTCTTCTCCCCTTATGTGGGCTTCACTGGAGGCTTTTGAAAAACCTGCTCTGATTAAACTTTGAGCGTCCTGTGGAGAATTATTTTCAGTATCAGCTACGTCCAGCGAGCGATGATCCCGGGGAGCAGACAGCTTCCAACAGCCTGTTATATTACAGCGTTATTCAATGAAGCATTTAAAATGACCCATTTAAAGCCTTCGATCCTGAAGCCTCTACATACCAGGGAATCTTGTGTTTCATTTTTTTAAACTGTATTTGGCCTCGTGACCGTAGAGGAGCTCTTGCTAGAGAGAAGCGTGCTGTGATGCTCTCCACTTTTCCTGCAGTTTTCCATTGCTTCCCCTACTGATCACAATCTTCTTTCCACCAGCAGCAAAATTAAAGTTCGACCTACTGCTATTCACTGCAGAGAAACTCACAAACTTCATACCAACTCACTCTGACTTTCATAAATAATTTGGGAATTACCGGAGCTATTTACTCCGGTAAGCACTTTGCTCCTTCCCTTTCCTGATATCACCTGGGAAACTCTTCAATGAAATGGAAGAACTGAAGGCAAAAATACTCCTTTTCCCTGACGGTGGTCCCGGGGAGCGTGCTAGCTTGGCTCCTGCCTTTTTACCACAGGTCATTGGTGCCAAAACAAGTCCAGGAGTGACGTTCTCCTGGGGAGCTCAGCTTTTTCCCCTCTCCCAAAAGACATGCCGTGTGGGACTGGTTTTCGTGGGATATTTCCGTTGTCTTTTGAATTAGCTTGTGTCTAGAAAGTTGTTTTTTCCTGTGACCTTCAGGGCAATCAATTTTCTATATGAAAAAAGGGGCAATTTCCCTTTGCAAGGCTTACCTTAAGCAGCGAAAAATGCCCATCGCTTGCTGGCACTACAAAACTTTAGTCGCTGAACAAAATCCTAATCAGAAGCCCTTCTGTCAAGGTTGTGGTGGTTCAGCAAATCAATAATAGATTTGAGAGTAGCAAACGTCATAGGTATTACCGAGTAAGAGCTCATACAGCTGCTTTCCCCAAAAGATGAGCTCAGCTCCACCTATAGAGATTTTTGGCTGAAAAAAATCCATAAACATTAGTCTCCTGCCCCCAAAAAAGAATCCTTTTTTCAATGCTGATCTGAGTCTCCAAGGATTTCTTTACCTCTCCTCCTCTTTGAGAAGGATTTCTCCAGCCTTGCCTATCACACATTCAGAAATAAAGTATGCATGATTTCTTGCCAATCTTGATATATTTCCCGCTTGCCTGTGCTTGCCAGAATTGTCCCAGGTACTTTACTTTACAGCAATTGTTGGTATCGTTCGGAAAGAAATGCAGTTCTGCTTTATGCCCGGATCACATGAAACACATTAGGTTCTTGCGCAGTAATACGTGTTGCCAACCAGAAGCAAAACCGATTATAAACATGTGTTGAATCACTTAGCGTTGTGTTGCAACTGCCTTTCCTTTTAATGAGAAGCCCGAAGTCTTAATATAACATTAAAATACAATCACTACCACCAGAAGGGCCAAAAAAAATCCTGTGAAGGAGCCAGCCCTTAGGTATGCTAATGGCCACCTCCAGCCCTCGCGAGAGCTGGCGCTTCTGAAGCTTCGTTCCCGTTCGACTGGAAGAGAAAACCCCACGGCGCTCAGTGCTGTCCTTCAGCAGGGCTGGCTGCGCTCGCGCCCTCCAGTTTTCTCTCGCTCGTTTCACGTGTGAAGAATTTACAGTTAAAATGAAGAATAATTAGTCTGGGTAACGCCCTTGAAGAGGGAGGTCGTTGATTGCTTTCAGCTCATGGAAAGTTATCGTTTGCCTGGGATTTTTGGAGTTCAGAAGAACAGAGGTGTTCTGCGCAGCACGGGGGGAACTTGCTTTTGGGTGGCAAGAAACTTCTTTAAAATAAAGTTCTGCTCCAGTACCAGCTTTTCCCAGCTGATGTCACCCTGACAATGAATTCAAGCACACCGGAGAGAAAAGCAGCACTTGTATAAAGTCTAATGATGCTCCTGAAGGGAGAGGACACTCATCCTGGGAGCGTAGGAGGGAGATGTATGAACACGTTTGGCGGAGCTGAAGGCTCAGCGTGGGCACCAGCGCTCAGCTGAGCCCCACAGTGCCGCCCCGCTCCCGCAGCTGGACCGGCAGAGATGGCGTGGGGCATTTCCAAGGCCATGGGGCCACCGACCGTGGCCGCCTGCCGCCCTCGGGGCTCTGCCCTCGCGGCCCCCTGGCTCGGGCCCCCACGCGGCAGAGGCCTCTGCTGCAGCCTGGCCCCCACCGCTGTGGGGCTGGGGCCGGGGCTGGGGGGAGGGCATCGCCCAGCAGCCTGGTAGCCCACGTCTTCCCATGAGAAACAGGAGGGGCGGCGTGTCATTGCTGCGGGAATTCGGCAGCTCAGTAGGGGAAGTTTCTTCTTGTCCAGATCTCGGTAGAGTCATCGGGCCTTCGTATCCCAAGTACACTAGTGCCAGCCAAGAAACACATGAATAATGCTGTCAAGGGTGTGGGGAAAATTACACCCAGAAAAGGGGTAACGACGAATATGCTCCAAGGCTTTGCACGTAACTTGGTCCTATTTCACATCAGAGCAAAGCCCAGAAAAATCTAAGAAGATAATGTGCAAATGCACAATGAAGCATAAAAAAAACCCTGGAAAGCAACTGAAAAAGATTTATAAAGTCAAAAGCAAGGAAATAATTAAAAATGATTACGCTTAGCACGTGAGGTGAGCAAACATAACGGAAGATTGCCAAGTAATGGCAAGAGGCAGGATATTAAAAAATGGGAAAAAGCCTTCATCTTCCGTAACTGTTGTCAAAACTCCCTCATACGTTACCAAAATAAGACCATCTCGCATGGCAGTTGTCTGTTAGACAGCCTCTTTTTTTTTTTTTTTGCTGTGAAAAAGTTGTTTGTGTTGGTTAATTACTTAACTGGGTGTCCACAAAGCATCAAGGAGGTGGGGACCACAGTGGCAAAGCACTCTCAAAGCCCCTGGTCTGAATTTGCAGGGAGGCTGGCACAACTGCGCTGAAAAGTATGAACCACTCACTTGGCTTTATTGAATGTTTTTTAATGCTGCTTCACCGCATTTTGTCACAAAGTCCAGCAGAGAGCTGCCCATTTGCTGCCGCTGCACCTCAGCCCTTCTGAAGCTGCCTGGTTGGGTGACACCTCCCCGGGCGGCTGCACGTCCCTCCTCCTCCTCCCCACCACCTGCAGCTGCTGGCCGTGGGCAGAGAGCTTCTGCCTTCCTCATTGCAGGCAGTACGCGTCTTCTGGGGCAGCAGGCAGCGGATGAATCAGCTGAAAATGGTTATTTTTCAACCCAGGCTTTTTCCAAGTATAAGAAAATTACTCCCGTCCTTTCTAAACAAGCACTTTGGTTGTCTGCTATGACACCCTGGAGATGGTTTGTCATGGTTTCTGAGCTTTGAGCTGAATCAGAATGAGGATGGTTGGCTGAAGTAAGATTAAAATCCCAACACTTGTCTCTTCCCTAGGGGGAAAGTGCCAGGCAGCAGCATTCATGCCAGCAAAACCCCTGCAGGCAGGAGCGCTGCCCCTCTCTTCGCACGTGATGCGGTGGTGCATCGGCAGCGCTCTCCTCTCCACGACACTGATTTGTTCTCTGACATTTTCAGCGGCGTGCTTGAAGCGCTTCAACTGAAGTAATGCAGAGGGGGAAAAAAAAAAAAAAGCTGTGCAGCTATAGGGTCTGCGTGCCTCCTGTGTCACAAAACCGCTCCAACGCATTTGCTGGAGAGGCACTCAGATTTCCCTGTGACAGGGGGTGTTGCTGCAGCTCGCTCTCTACTAACCTTGGGTTGTTCTCTCAGTCTCTTGCTGGTAAAAGCCTGGGTGTATGTGCCAGACAAGATGGATGGAGGGTATACGTTCTCTTAAGTGCATATACAAATTATAGGGAAATTAATAGAAGATTGCAGTATCAATAATTTGAATTAAAAAATTAGAATGTCATCTTTAAAATTCCTACTCACTTGTGCTTAATTCCAGCTTCCTAATGAGCTGTTTCTAAAGATTTATGATCTTTTTACCTCTGGCTTCAAAAGCGAGGCCTTTTTTTATTAAAAAATCATCTCTGTTACGCCGTCGCAGAATGTGGTGGTTTAGCGCCGAGGAAGGGGAGGCCGTGGGAGAAGCAGGGGGATTACTCTGGGGCTGCAGCAGAAGAGACGCCCTGGCCCGGCTGCCCAGCACCTCCGCCGCCAGCACCGCTTCTCCTGCGCGAGGCGAGGCCCTCGCGAAGCACGCGGGCACAGCCCTTCGACCTCCGGCAGCTTTTTTTGGGGGGGGGAAGGCTGAGAAGGAACCGCTGACGACTCCCTGCCCTGCGCTCTTGCGAGCAGCCAGCCTTCCCGCAGCCACGGAGGTGAGCGGCAGCACGGGCGCCTCCGGCTTTCGGGGGGACCATCCTTGTGCCTTGTTTCTCCCCATCGCTAGGTCGCGGACCAGCCAGACGATGGAGGGCAGCGCTGGTTCAAATGGGTCGCTGGCGCCACTTGGATTTTATGCTTGCTGCGGTAAACAAGTGCTGTGTCCTGGCTACGGGCGGTGGGCTGCGCGCTCGTGAGACGATGGGATCCGACCCGGAGTCCCAGCCGGAAAGCGGTACCAGAGGCCGATCAGAACTAGCAACAGTGCATGGCAGAGGCTCTGTGACATAGGATTTTGTTAAAAATGCTGTGCTTCACGGGAAGGTAAGCCACAGCAATAAACTCATCCAGGTTAAAAATGATGAGTTTTGATGTTCGGGCAGATATAGCAAAAAATATAAATTTACATGTACGAAAACATATATAGCAATTATGTACGACATAATATATGATTACGTATACCTAATATTTGCATACAAGAGATAAATTATTTAAAATAACCCTCACAGTATTTTGTTAGGGTTATTTTTCAGCTGGATCAGTTCTGCAGTCCTGTCAATGATGTGTCCCCATGAGCTGTTGTACGGACTCAGCGGAGAAGACTGCCCGGGGATAGGAACGTATACCTGCACGCGGCGAGGGCCAGGCCCTGCTCAACTTGGGTTTGCCACGGGCAGTGACGTCCCCGGGACCAGCCCGCGAGCGGTGGCGCGGGGCTGATGCTGTGAGGCACGCTCACCTCTTAGCCCCGATCCCTGAAGCTTTCCTTTGTCAGTTTACTGGAAATGCAATTTGTGAAGAGAAATGAAGGCTCAGCCAACACCGTTAGGTGTCATTAGCATGCGTGATATACAACTGCCCACATCTCCCGAACGCCAGCAGCTGCTAAAATTACACTTGGACTCCAGTAAGTGGCCTAGCGATGCTGCTAGACAATTGGAAGGGATCCTCCTCGCCTCTAGTTTCATGAGAAGTGGTAGGCGGCTCGTCTTGGTGTGTTGGCACCGAGTCCTGCTCATGTTGTCTTAGAGGGTGCCATGCTGCCGCGTGTACAGCGATTGGAAGGAAAAAAACATCCTTTTCCCCTCAGATGCTTTCTCCTTTTTTTTTTTTTTTTTTTTTTTATTTTAAACCCAGCCTAATTTTTGTTGTTATGAAATGTCACCGTGATGATGCCAGAGCCTATAATTCAGTAACCAGTGGCAGCCACTTCTTGCATTCAGAGTCGGAGCAGGAGGCTGGGTTAGTGGATGCCTAGAGAGAAGTTAAAATGGGATAGCTATTTGCAGAGATTGATTCTCTGAAGTGCCTCAGTAAGCAGTAATTTAGAGACACAGGAGTCCCACATTTTGTAACCATTATAGTTTAAGGAGATAGAAGGTCCCTCCTTTCCTTCAACCACCATATTAGTCTTCTATTCTGTTAAAACTATGATATTTTTCATTTTCAGAGGCTTCCTACTGGTGCCTGCAATCACGCTGAACCCCAAGACAGCACATCATGGATTTTCAAGAATCCTCTCTCGAGACAAGCGAGGCCAACAAACCCAAACAGATGACTCTGTGCATTACTTACACCGCTGCTTTCTGCTCGGCTCGTGTCGGCAGTCTGCTCCAGGCTCCGACGCCAAGCAACACCGACAGACTGAGGCCATGCGCGAAGGCAGCATGGGACAGAAAAATTGATACTCAGGCAAGTTCTCACAGCGTCTGTAGGATCAAGCTGCTGTGTCAAGGTGAAGCTTATTCCCCTTCAACTCTGACTGGGTAGAGGCAGCCACTAAGGCAGCAAAATAGAGTGAAATGCTGCCGTCCTAGTCCCAGGGAGCTAACAGATCCTTGTGGCACCTTTTGGGTTCAGGTGGGGTTTTGCATGTGGTGATGCACAGGTATAAATCACTACCCTACTCAACCCTAAAATAGGAGGCAATATCCAGTCAAGGTTATCCTGTTTTCCTACAAGTCTATTATTTCTGACAAATGTGATGCATGGATGAAAGTCAGCAAGCCCCCGAAGCCTTTCTGAGCCTCCCAAGACCGATGCCTGCACATGCTAAAAAGGGAAACCCGAACATTTTGTCTTAGCAACCTGCTGCCATATGCCTGAGTAGGGGCTGCTCAGCGAAATCTTTGCTACTGACACCTCTTAAAGGACATTGGGATAGCCTGATCCCTTCATCTTTTGTCTTGAGAGTAAAAAGAAGCTAAAGGCATAATGAAATACTCCCCTACACACACGAGCTGTCCATGTAATAATACTTACTATGCTACGATACCTGCTTTGAAAGTTGTTTATACTATTGAAAAGAAAGATACAAATGATTCAGATATAAAGGTTTGTGACCAAGATTAATCGAGCATCGTCTGAATCATGCTGAAAAGACCGTGTAAATCATGCGAAAGCAGGATGATAAATACAGGTTGCTGGAGAGATTACTCCTAAAAGCATTTTCTCTGACTGAAATAAGAGCCCTGCAATGCTCTCAGGCGGCAGCCTGGAAACTTGTGGCTGGGGAACATTTCTGCAGGCTGCAAACAGAGTAGGTTTGCAGGCAGTGCCAAGACAAATGGGTGAAGTGACCCTCAGCCCAAGGAGGGACCCTGCACCCGGGCGACGCAGATGCCCTCGGGCTGCTTTCGTGACTGAGAACTCTGCGAAAGCTGTGTCCTGCCATAAGGAATTGTTCACACATATCTCCTGGCCGCACTGGAAGGCACGTGGACTTATGGAAGATGTGAGGAGCGCGTTTGCATACCTATCTTCCGTTACTGGCATCGAGGAAAGAAAGTCAGTGGTTTTGTAAATAGAAGGATGCCATCAGGAATCTCTCAGCCAAAGCAATTCAGGGATGACTTAGCTTGCCTCTCTTTTCCTCACTCTGATGTGAAACTTGGCAGCTACACGGGTGACCCTGATAGTGCAAAAATGAGCCTTGGCTTGAACTTTGAATTACCGTTTAAACCCCTGCTGGCACTACGCATGGGATTTGACCAAAGGTATTAGTGAGTTGTTAGCGAAAATAGCAGTCTCCAGTGGGTGTTTGTTTGATTAATAAAACTGCAATACACTTTGTTACAATTGCTGGTTTCTGGTCAGAAAAGGCCCACTCAAGATGAGAAAATCAGCGCCGCACTGTGACAGGTCAAGGACCGCCACGCACTGCTAGACCTTGCAAAAGGGAATTAACGCCTGATGCTAATACATCCACTTGTCTCCCCATGCTCGTGACCTCCAAAGTCCCCTGCAGTTATTAAGATACAGTGCAATTTTTTCTTAAGTGTGTATTTTAAATTCAAGTGGTTATTATGGGCTTCCTGTGAAACGGATGGATTCCACACACACGCTTGTCTGTGGAAACAGCTGAAGTGTAAAAGGGCCCGTAAATAAACCTCATTATACATCTGTCTGTTTGAATTGATTCAGGCCTTTAGAGAGCAAGAGACATCCTATACCCCATTTTTCTGAGTTAGAGGATAAAAGGACATGACCAAAAAGGAAAGAAGAAACTTTTCCATGTCAGCATCAATGCTGGTGGAGCTGTCTGTCAGATTTAGGTTTTCGCTAACAGAAATTTTATTCTCTGAAGAAAACACATGGGTTTGGGCTTGTCTGTCTTTCCCACTGATATCTCTGTGGGCCAGACTTTTTATTTTGTTTTCCACAAATAGAAATATTTTGCCTGAAAAGCCTTCATCCAGACTTCTCAATGGAGAAGAAGGCATCTCCCACCCACGTGAGTCATCGCCAGAGAGGGGAAGCTATCTCGGGCCCACCTCTCCTGTCCCTCAACCCACTCTGCAGCAGCCAGGGCGGAAAGGACATTGCTGATGCAGAACGCAGAGGCAGCTCAAAGCGTGGGCAAAACCGAATGTCGTTGTCCAGAGGACAAGAGGAAAATCCCGGTCCTTGCGGTAGCACTGTGCAGCGGGACCGGGGCCGCGGCCGCTCGGCTGCTCCCGGCTTTGCCGAAAGCTGTGCCTGCTGGGCTGGGCTGTGGGATTTGCTGGGCGTATTCGGTCTAAGAAAGAGCAGGCAATACAAAGAGATGGGAAATCTGATTGTGGGATGCGAACCCAGCGGGACACAGGGGAGGTTTGCCCCACGTCTGAGCAGGTTGGGATGTATTTGAAACATATACGTAACGGAGCCAGAAGGAAGTCCCGGGGTGCAGGGTGTGCGGTGTGGGGTGCGGGGTGTGGGACATCCTTCTCCAGCGCAGCTCAGGAAAGTTCACTTTCTCCCCCTGGTGTTACGCTTGGCTGGAGGAATATTTTTTTTTCCAGAGGATGACAATACCTGACACTGCATCACCAGCTTATTAGAAGTGACGGATGGATTACCAGGGAGATATTTTCTGAAGCTTATTCTTTGAAGGGATTTATTTTCTTTCCAGTCTGCATAAATACATCCCTTTGGCTGCAAAGCCACAACCAGTGGGCCTGAATTTTATGTCACCACATTCTGCCATAGCAAGAAAAGAGATTTTTTTTGTCTTGTTGTTTTAATGTCATATGATTGTGGAAAGAAGATCAGAAACAGTACTCACATAGGCCTTGAAAACAGCTTCCCTGCCTCCCTCAGGCCTTTGCTCAGTCTGCTGAGCCTTATTTCCAACTCTGTTGTAGCTTTTGCCACCTGTCTGGACTGCTCTGAGATATAGGTGAACAGCATGCATCACTCGGTGTCAGGGGTAGCAGTCAGGGGCACCTCAGGCTCGGCCCCGAGTCCCTGTCAGCAGCCCCTGCAGTCACACTCCCTCCTCGCTGTCCATCCCTTCAGTTGTCACAGGGCTCAGCCGTTTCTCAAACGATAAAATTCCACTAAACCCAAATTTTTCTCCGAGCACCTTGCTAAGGCCGCTCCCCAGGCAGGAGGGCCCGTGAGGCTCAGCAGCCTATTTCGTGCCCAGGCAAACCCCTCCGTTAAGTGCTCGGGGGCAACCTACAGCCATTCGGCCTGCGCGTTGCCACGCGCGTGTTTTCGCTGTACCCGAAAGCCTCCCGCCGTGCGTGGTTACACGTGCCGAGTGGGTGCTCCTGGCGCTTGTTCGTGCTCGGTGTCCAGCCCGCTGGTCTCCTGCATTTTCTGATGGCTCTCCGACAAGGGGTGCTCTGCGGGGTACAAACACACATGCTGGTTTACCTCCCAAAAAGCAGACAGAGAGGTGGAAATTTGGTATAGCCAAAGCTACCTGCTTCAGTAAAGCTTGTGATATGATTTGACTCTGGCGATCATCAGCTAAAGCCGGAGAAACCCAGGATCGGTGTGAGAACCGTGGCTGTAGAAGAGCTGACTCCTGGGGACAGGGCTGATGGGGACGGCTGATGGGGAGGGGGTCTGCACCAGGGAGGGGGGGTTGGTAGCCATCCTGAAAACTTGTTTTGGACTGATCTTTGAAATGTTTTCACTGCCCCAGGAGACACGGCCAGGACAAAGGAGGGGGTATTGCGCAGGGAAACATCCCAGCAGATTGGGATGAAATTGGGAAGCGCAATGCAAAACAAGGAAAGCCACTGCCCATGCCACCGCCCGGGGGCCATTTTCCCAGTGAGCCCAGGGCACATCCCTTGGAGGGGGTGTGTGTCTGCTGTGCCCAGGGGGCTGGGCAGCCCTGTGAGCGCTGAGGCGGGAGGAGGAGGGGGAGAAGGTGCTCCAGGCACCTGAGCAGGGATCCCCTGGAGACACCACGCTGGAGCAGGTATCCACACTGCAGCCATGGAGGACCCCATGCTGGAGCAGGTGGACATTTCCTGAAGGACTGCAGCCCATGGAGAGCTCACACTGGAGGAGGGAAGAGTGTGCAGAGGAAGGAGCGACAGAGAGGAGCTGTTATGGACCAACCACAACCCCTATTCCCTGTGCCCCTGCACCGCTCAGGGTGGGGGGTAAAGACAGAGGAGTTGGGTTTGAAGGAATGAAGTTGAGCCTGGGAAGAAAGGGGGTAAGGGGAAGGTGTTTTAATTTTTGTCTTTGTTTCTCACCATCCAACTGTATTTTAATTGGCAATAAATTAATTTAATGTTTACCCATGATGGTAAGTGATCTCCCTGTCTTTATCTTGTCCCATGAGCTTTTTCATCTTATTTTCGCCTCCTGTCCTGTTGAGGAGGGGAATGAGAGAGTGGCTGGGTGGGCATCTGACAGCCAACCAAGGTCAACCCACCACATGCCCCCTCCCCCCCTTTTTCTTTTTTTTGATGGAGCTATCAGTTCTTTGGAGGGTCAACCAATTTGGCAGCTCTGCTGGCAACCACTTGCCAGGAAGGAGCACACACAGGCCTTTAAGGAACAAGAGGGTCACTGCTCCTTTTCACCTAGCCCGTAAATTGCTACTCCCTGCCTGGGCTCCCCATGCTGTGGCTACGTGGGAGGGCACCCAGCTTCTCCTTGTGACAGCTGCCAGTGGCACTCGCTCCTCTGTGTCTCCATTGTTTTGCAAGCGATCCCTGGAAGTATGTTGTCTCTCCTAGGCACTTTAGTGACAACTTCACTTTCAGGTGGTCCCTGCCTGCCTAACACATTTATTAGCTCTCTGCAGGTCTGTCCTCACACCATCTCATAGTGAGTCATCCTGACGCTGGGATCAGTGAAAGCTCTCATGCATTGCAGCCCACACCTTTTCCTTGACTTGCTGCCTTTCTTTAGTCAGAGAATTACCCGCTGCTCCTGGGGCAACAGCCTGAGCCTATTGCTACTCAATTCCTTTTCTTGAAAACTAAAACCAAACCACATTAAGAGGGTCGATTTGCTTGAGGGTACTGTGCTATCCCCCCCATACAGATGAGAGTAACAGGATAACACGTACACCGCCAGCCACCCTGCCTGCCACGGGTGGTCCTGCAGAGAAGACTCAAGAGAGGGAAACCACCCTTGCTTTCTGGAAAGGAAGTTCCCCTCGACATGTTTTGGCAGGCAGAGGTTCCTGGCGGCTCCCTGTAAGGAGGGCTCAGACGGCACAATGCTGCCTGGGCGGTGCTAGTGCACCCAGGTACCTACCCTGCCACCTGCAACAGAGACAGTCATGTTCACCGGACCCCAGGGTGAACGATGCCTGAAGACTAATCTACTGTGCTGGTACTTTCTGCTAAGGACAGCCCAGGGACTACCCTCCAAACCGAGCAGCCTGCCTTTTCTTTTCCAAGCCAGCCGTCATGGTCTCGGGTGCAGCAAAGCTGTGACTGCCAGAGCCCACGAGAGCCTGCAGACCCCAGCTGTCCGGGGGTGCGAGTTTGGGTGAGCCATGCCCACAGAGGCTGGCTTTAAGGCAGTCACGGGGCAGCCCGAGGCAGAGCCTGCAAGGCTATGGGCTGCTCTGGAGGATCTGCTTTCAAAAAAGCATAGGAGCTACCATGATGTTTTTAACTAGTCATAGCAAACCGTGGTCCTTGCACAAGCAGTAATGGCAGAGCTGCACGTCCCCACAGAGGACACAATACCCTGTCATCCGCCTCCTCCCTCCCTGCCCCAGATGTGGAGGGTTTTTGTAACAGTGACTACCAGCTGCTGATACAGCAATTCACAGGGAGTGTTATGAAAGGTGCCGAGAGAAAAGGCATGCAGAAATGTCTCCTGCCTCTCCTAGACGGTCGCAGCAGGGGCTCTGGCTCCCTGGGAGCTGGAGCTGTGACTGCACATGCAGCTGCCTGCCCGCTGGAGAAGCTCACACCTCTGGGGCTGGGCAAAAGGGGTGGCTGGATCCTCGTCTGAATAGAGAGGCCGTACAGCACTCACACCTTAGGAAATTCCCTTATGTGTACACTCGCAGCACAGGCTTTTCCTGGCAAGGCAAGCCGACGCACCGATGCTCGCTCTGGAGACAGGGTGTAAGGCTAAGTTGGCTTTTTTTGTTCCTTTCCTTCCCTTTTTTTTTTTGCACACACTTAATCGCTTCATTCCAGTATTACACTAATGACAGCTTTCACTTTTTTCCGGGGTTTTATGTCAGCATCATAAAAGCCACAAAAGACAAATAAATTAAACCCTGGGGAGGTGGGGCTGTCCCTGTAAGCAGGGGAGAAGTGAGTGCTGGCTGCATGGCCACAGTGCCCAGCGCGGAGGGAGGTGAGGGGAAAACACAGGACAAAGCAGAGGGGAGAACAGCCCAGCTCAGCCTCTGCCTTCTTCCTCCCAGGAAAGCTCACAGGAAATTTACTGTGTTAAGTCACAGGATTTGGTTACAAGATTTCGAAGCGAGTTTCTCAGTAATGATCAAGTTTTGGGTTTTTTTTCCCCGAGAGAGAGAAGATTTCAGCTAGTCTGACAAGCCCGTTTCGATGCCCACCTCTGACTAGCATAGTGGTGTCTGAGCCCACAGCTCCAGCATCCTTAACGATGGACCAGCTAATATCTTCTTGTGGAGACAAGAAAGGAAGAGAAACCTGAGAGACTAGTGAGGAATTCATCATCTGCGGGCTTCTTGAGCCTGTTCCTCCTTCCCTGAGGTTTCCAGCCTCCCCATCTCCTCTCAGAGACAGAAAGCCTCAGCTGACAAGTCCACTGGGTAAAGCCCAAAAGAGAAGGTAACTCCTGGCTGATGCCTGGTAACTGCAGGTGTAGCATCCCACATCCTTTAGGTAGCACCAGCAAAAAGACCTGTGGCTATCAAAAAGAGAAAGTTATTTTCTTCATGTTCTTTTTGTAAAGCTGCCTTAGTGCTGTTGACTACAAATCCTATTAGAGCACAGGGGTCCTAACTGGGATTTGAGTGCCACAGTACCTTAATGATGTAAAAACAGTACCCCAGGTTCCAAGGCCCTTTAGTGTGAGAAGGCACTTGTTGGTAGGGAGAGAGCAAGTACACACACAGACACAAGTATGAAGCAAAAGCGACAGTATAGGTGGCCACATTGCACAGGTGGGTGCTCAACAAGAGGGGTGCAAGCAAAGAAACAAGGTCTGTCCTGCCATATCCCTAACAGCTACTTGAAGACTGGTTTGTTAATCTTTGGTCTAAACCGTAGCATCACAAACCCCATCTGCAATGGCTGCGTTCAGCAACTGGCCCCCAGCCTTCAGTGCAAGCAAGCTTGCACCCTCCCAGAAATCTCCACCTTGCGCTCGTCCACCTCAGCGCTGACCGAGATCAGCCCTCCTTGCCACGCTGTGGTGGCCAGGTGACTCAGGCCACGGCAGCTCACCCATGCTCCTCCCCAGCTCTGTATCACCATCTCTGGTGATACACGTCTTGGCTGCTGCAGCGACAGACTGAGACAGCGCGGCATAGCCCGGACCTGCATCGAAGGGAAAAGCAAACCATTAGCTCAGCCACGTCCAAGGCATTGCACCCCTGTGGCAGTGTTAGGCGCGCTCCTGTACTTCCCTCGCTCCCTGCACTGCTTGATTTAAATTAGATCAGTGAAGGGAACACTGGCCATGCATACCCCTAACCTCTCCCTGGTCGGAGTTTATTCCATGTCAGCACTGCGGTGTTATTCTTCTGTTTCAGTACCCATTCCTGCTCCAGAATTGCCATCATTTGAATTTTTATATTAATGTTCTAATGCACATAGAGCAGCAGAAGAGAGCAGCAAAATAACCCTGCCAGCAATCTCTGCTCTCAGTCCATCTGAAATATTACCCCCAGTGGCAGCTGGCTGCAGAGAGCCCCGGGGGAATGGGCTTAATGGTGTAATTAAGCAGCTCCTGAGGTGGCCAGCGCTGCTGAAGCTCCCAGGAGTGTAAATGCTCTCTATGCCTCGCTCACTTTCTGCAGCCACATGGAAGAGCTTTTTTTCCCCCCCCGAAGGTTGTTTGTAACATGACAAATGCCCTCCTGAATCAGATTAATGGGCCATCTCGGCCGCCCAGCATCTTAACTCTGACAGTGCCAGCGGGAGATGCCATTTAAGGTGAGCATGTGAGCCCGGCTACCAGTGTCAGTCCTTCCTCCTCACCCTCCCCACGTTCCCAGGCACTGTATTTGGTCTGTTAGGGGATACAGCCTCACCCAGTCACTTTGGTATTTATTTATGGACCTTGTTGTTGATGAGTTTTTCTAGCCCCTTTTTGGACCTGATGATCCTGTCTGTGCCCCCGAGCTCCCGAGGCAGCGAGTGCAAGCTGACCGCCTGCAGTGTAAAGATGCATTTGCTTTTGCCTGTCTGGGACTGATGGCCCGTGAGGTTCAGTAGGTGCCCTCAAGCTCTGGCTGGACACGAGGGGGTGGATAACAGTTCTGCATCCAGCATCACGACTTTGTAAACCTTGGGTCACAATCCCCCACCCCGAGGCCTCTCCAAATGATGCTTTCTTTGCTTTTCCCAAGCGGTTGGTGAGCTCTTTATATTCCATATGATGGGGAAGGTTGTTGGCTTGTTAGTGTTAGGAAGAGATTATGTAGCTAATGTGTGGGATGTGTAAATGCATTTTTTAGGAGGTTAAAAATAGGATGCTGAAATGCTGATATCTTAAGTAAGTTGTGCAAATTACCACATTTATTTTTTTTGTCTGTCTCCTTACTGAGGTTTCTGTAAGTTGTCACATGTGACTATTTCTGGTTTAGTTCCATATTAATGTTGAGTAATGGTGCATTAGTCTGAAACTCTTCCTCTAATGAACTGGGCAGCAGAATGTGGATGTTTTAGATAGATAGACTTTATTTCCCAGCTGTGTTTTGATCTGCTCGAACGAAAGAAAACTTCTCCCCACCTCTCTCTCTCCCCCCACCTACGCAGCACACTGTTGGGTGTATGGTTTGCTCGTGGCTCATTTGAGGACAGGTACCAGCAGGCAAAATCATTTTGTAGTACAAGGCAAAACTGCTGTGGATCATCAGCTAGCTGGGACATCTTGGGAACTGGAAGTCAATATCTCAGTGGTTTCTTCTCCACTTTGTTTCTCCCTACAAAGCCACACTCAAGGTTCCCTGGGAAGGAGGAAGACCTTTCCTGGCACTTCCAGCAGTACACTGATGGTCAGCTTGGACACTCAGTTTTTGTTTGGATTGCCCCTTCCTCCTGCCTTAACATACACCACTTCGCACCTATTCTGCAAAAGCTGGTACTTCTCTTTCTGCATTTCTAAAACGCAGCTGCTATTTAGTTACGACCGAGTTATTTCTGAGCGAGCCAGAGCCTGTGAGGCACCATGCCTGCAGATAGCTAGCACAGAGACTCTGCCTGCCTGGGAAAGTTTCGGATCTAATCTCCTCTGCGGCACCCAGCCCTGAACGGGGGGGGCACTCGAGTCTGCCTTCCCTGACTCACCCCAGAAGCTCTGTCTCCTCGCCCACGGAGCGAGCGTAGGATGGCTGGCCTCCTAACTCACACCCCGAGCCTTGTGTGCTACCATTTCTCCTCCGGTGTGACAAGCAGCATCCACACACCAGCTGTCTAATTAATCGCTCATATGCATAGAGGTGAAGGTGGTGTCTTACAGTCAGAATGGAAAAGAGGAAAATGTTGCAGCTTTGCACCAATAAACGTTTACTGTCGAGTGAAGCTTTCGGAGGGAGTCATCAAAAGCTTTAAAAAATGTCCTCGCTGTCCAGGTGTTTTGAGCAAAAGGCTTCAACTGGTGCCTGTAAGAATTCCTGCTTTTTTGTACCCTGGATGTGGACTCCCCTGTCAGTAAGTTTACCTACTGGGGTTCCTTTTGGGCCAACTGGTGAATGCATAATACATTTATCATTGTTTTACACAGCCTCTGTTTTTGCTAGCTACTTCACTCTAGTTTGGTACTCTTGCTCCCAATTTTGAACCAGAGTCCTTGCTGTAGAGCGAGTGACCCCTTCAGTTAGCATCCTTAATTACTCCACTTCGTCCTGCCTCATTTTAAACGTCTATCATGTAGCAGTGGGTAACACTTACGGAGTGGGTCCCTAAGACTCATGATAGTCAATGGAGAGGCCACTTGGAAGCAGATGCCTACACTGTAGACAGATAAAAGGAAGCAAGAGGAACCCAGAGTCTGCACAAGGGTGATATTCTCCAATTCAGGCCAAGGTTACAGTTCCTGGACTAGGATTTTTGTCGTTTGTACTGCCACGAGAGGTGTTTGTAACAACTGCAACCCCCCATCCTACCATGCTGGCTGTCTCCTCTCTCATTGCAGTCAATGGTGGTCTAGTTTAGCATGTAATTCCTGTGACCAAATGTGTAAATTTCGGGTTGAGATGAGTCATTTGCTTGACTCCACTGCCTGTCTCTCCACTGCCTATAATGCATAGTGTAAAGCATTAAAACACTGACAGACTGTATAGCCTGGACTCATATGGCCGGGGTAGCAGTAAGAAGACGTAATGCAGCTTTTGCTTTTTTGGTGGTGTGTCTGGTGAATTCAAAGGTTGGCCCTGTAAGGTTGTTAGATGGGGAAAGTAGCATTCATGAGCAAACTCAGGGCGGTCTAAAGGGTAAAAAAATCTGTGATTGTTCGTCAGGCAAAAGCAAATCTATATTCCTGCAGAGATGATTTAGGTTCAACTACTTTTAGCTTGTTCCAGATTCAAGATGGGAATAGCTGAAAAATTACCTGGCGTTTTGCGTGTAGTGCTAACATTTCTCACCGAGCGGGAAGGAGGGGTGGAAAGGGAGGGGAGGGGAAGACAGGAAAGACTGACTGTGTCTCACACCTGAAAAAGTGAAACTGTATTGACTCTAGTGGTTTGGTCAGGAATCATCGTGTGGGGGTTTGAAACAACCCCCCTGAGAGCCTCCATTTCCCCTCTTGGCATGTTTATTTCTCAGAGGGGTTTTGGTGTATGTAAGATAGATCCTTTCAGAGGGCATGAACCTGCAAGGTTTGTTTCCAAAGTGCACCAGTGCCTGGTGGAGATGTAAGGGCTCAAACCACAGAGGGCCAGGGAAGGTGTAATCCAAGTAACCACGCTTGTCCCGTGCTTGTAGATTAAGTGTTACTCAGGACTGAGATCATGGAGTTGGCAAATCTTAGAGGAGTTATGTAGGAAAGCAAGAATAAACTTTCTCTGAGGGAAGGGAGTGGAAAAAGATGACAGAGAGAAACATCAGGAGTCTTTTCGTATTGACATTGCATTTACTACAATGACAAAGGCATCAGTGATGAAGCACGTTCCCCACCCTCCTCATGCAATCCACTCCTGGTGACCAGTGTGTTTGTGGCCCTCATCAATGATGACAGCCATTAGCTCCATGTGCTGGATGCCATGGGAGGACTGGCACCCCGCCAGTCGCATGGGGCTCTCCTTCTGGCAAGAAGCAACCATTCAACTTCCACCATGCATACGGTGAGGGTTTGGAAAGAAAGATACCAGCAAAGCTATTGAATCCGAGGCTGGAAGCACATGTCATGGTTGACATGAGTGAGTCCTTCTGCAGAGAGGTCCATAAATATACTGTGAGGGTCCACGAAGGCCCATGTATGACTAGGCAGCCTCAGTGGTCAGTGCAGGCAGAGCCTCCCTGAACCAAGCTCAGGATGGGAAGGTGAGCACAGCCAGCAGCCCCCACAATGTTGGCTCCCACGGGGACTGAATGCCTGGAGGGTTGCATTATTTTGGCAGCCTCTCTCACTTGCACTGCTCAAAGTCTGTCTCACAGACCCTGAGCACCGCCTTACCCTGGCAGTCTTGCCCATCCCAAACTGGGTAATGGCTGACTGGCAGGACTTGCATGATGAGACGCCCCAGCGCAGTAGCTCCACTTCTGATCGCAGGGATAAGCTCGCAAAAGGTGACATGGAGCACCGGAGTCCACTCACAGCTGATGGCCTTGACTGTGGCAACTCACATCCAGAAGATGGATGTTTGCCGTGCACCCTAGGGGTGATGTGGCCCACGCATGTCCCCAAGACCCTGGTCAGACTCAGGCAGAGGAGTCCAAGCATGGTGGCCACTCAGGAGGAAATCTTGCTGTCCTCATCCTTTGAGAAAAAACAGCTCAGGACAGCAGATACCAGGTGTTGTCCCAGGATTAGGTTCCCACCCTCAGCCCGCAGCCCCTTGCAGGTCACACTGCCCAAACACGAGCAGGGAGGTGGATGGAGAAGCCAGCTTCATGGTGACACTCAGGAGCAGCACCGGGAAAGACAGGAATAAAGTTTTTATGGCATTAAGCCTTAAAAGGGAGATGATGTGTGTACAGTGACACATTAATAGGAGGCAGACCCAAATACAGCACAGTACTTTCCAGAAGGGGTGGCAAGTGAGGGAGGCAGGGTTTGGTGGGGTCACTAGGCTTCTGAAAGTGCCAGACCGTACGTGCAGTCGAATTGTTTAGCCCTGGAGGCTGGATTATAACTACTCTGAAATAAACACCTTGAACTTGGGTCGTAACGGGGACGTGAGACGCCTCAGGACCAAATGCTTTGATCAGCAGATCCACACTTATTACACTGCATTAATTGCTAAGGTAGGCTGAGCCAGATGTCACATCAGCTTTCTCGTCATCAAAAGCAGCAGCAGCATGAAGTTTCCTACGCATCTCAGCACTCATTTCCTGCAGAACAGCTTTTATATTTCATGGTTCTCCTGCTCTCTTTTCCAGTTGCTTGAACAGCTCTGTCTAATTCAACCCTGGAAGAACTTGCATTTCTTTTGCAATATCAAGACCTATGCACTCCCCGCTTTCATGAAGTCCTGAGCTGAACGCTCCCAAGCTGGAAGCGATACAAAATGAAAAATGTTACATATTTACAGAGACAATACTCTGTGTGCTTTTAAACTAATTAAGGCCTTTGCTCGCAGATAAGAAAAGGCTAACAGTGTTTATTGAGGTCTAATTCTTTATTATTGAAGAAGCACCAATTTTGGACCAGAGTTTCCTTCAGCTAAGTGCCATCAAAGCAGATTAAAAAAAGACACTTTCGAAGAGTTTACAGCTTATGCAGTCTGAAGCCAGGTCGGAGGAAAATAATCAGAGCAGACTTATAAACAAATCCACGGTTTTGTGTTAATGGAGCCAGAGTTTGCTCTTAAGTTGTGTAATAGTCTGCAGCACTATAAAACTGAAGGAAACGTTATGCAGCAGCAAAATGTTGAGAGGACTTTATTGTGTACATTTACAAAGTAGTTTAGTCAAAAGCATATGGAGCCCTTTAAAATGCCATTCAGCTGACACTGACTTGCATATGTAGTGTTTATTGTAACTGTAGGTTCACAGAGATGCATCTACAAGTGTGTATTCTTAATGTAGTTGATCGTGTGATAGAGGCCTATTTTTATTATGGCCTTTGACTTACAACATTTCCTGAGTTGTGTATTTAAATTTGAACTTTTAAATATAAAAGCCTATGATGTGAATGAGAATCTTGTGTATTTTATAAAGCTACAGAGCTGCAGACCTCAAAGAGCTCCCAATTATTTCAAAATAGAAATAGTAGCAGCATTTTCTGTCATCCTTCCCAGCCTGCAAGAGAAATTGTTTGATTAGGTATTAGCTGCGCTTGTGTTTTTGCGTACTATTGGGCTAAGAAAGAGAGTTTACTGGGGAAAAAGTGAGTCTTCATGCTCACTTCTGAGTCTAAAACCCTGACTCTTGGTGTCTTGCCTGCATACAAGCATTGCATTTTGAACAAGTATGTATTTTAGGTATGCTGGCTTGGTAAGATTTCTGACACAAAATTGCTTGCTTTCAAAAGCATGCTATGGAAGTGCTTTGTTTGGTTTGGTTTGGTTTTTTTAAGGGCAATTTTGTAATCACAAGAGGGCAATATGATCTTTTGCTCTGCGTCAGCCTTGGCAGCGTTAGGGATTTCATTTGGGCTGATGATGGACTGGACTAATCTCACAAGTATCATCTCACCTTGCGCTTCGACCACAGCATCACAAGCAGGCTGTAGTCCATGTGACTGCAGCCGAGCGCTTGGAAGCAAGATGTAAGTATATCTTCAAGGTCCTGAAATCGGGAGGCAGAGAAGAATGCATAATATATTCAGACCTCAGGATCTTGCATTGCTCAAGCACATGCTTTGAATGCATAGGACTGCTAATGCTGCAGAACACTCCTTCTTTCAACTAAACTTGTTACAGCTCTCACATACGGCTATCGGAGCCATATGCCAGGGCTCATGATTTTAGGCAGATCAATAGAACACTGATGTACATAAAAGCTATGGTTTTTTTGGGTTTTTTTGGTTTTTTTAACATGTTTGGTTCCCAAGCCTCAGATGAGGTCTTACGGTCAGGATAATGATTGGAAAGCCCTCTAGAGCAAACCAGTAAGAAAAACTGAGGATGTGGGTGTTTATTCCGTATCCGCAGGGCTTCAGAGCTCTGTCTCTGCTTCCTCTTAAAGTAGGGCAATAAATCCTCCCCAGAAAGTAGGTTTGTATGTCTCCTCCTTCCAGAAACTGTGCAAGATTTTATCTTCTGCTTATAAAATACAGTTGAGGTTTTCGCCCCTTGTTTATTTTATATTAAACTGATTTCTAACACAGAACTCCACAACTTCCCCCATCTGGATGAAAAAACCCCAAACCCTCATGACTACCTCACAGGAACCTTCTTAGGCTCTTTTTTCTCCCAGGCTCACTTAACTTGATGCTATAAGACGTCACAAGCCGAGCAGAAGAGCCTCCTCCCAGTGCTGAACGGCCATCTCACTGTGTCGGGAGGCTGCTCTGCTGGGGTAAATGGGAAAAGCGTGTTTGAAACCTCTGCAGCTGAGGACTTGAGCCCTCTTGTGTCCCACGTGCTTGAGGAAGGCTCCTGCTGCAGGGCTTACCACTAGAAAATAGTGATGGACCCAAGTTACCAAGTTGGTAGGTGGGCGTGGGGCTGGGGCTGAGCCTGATCTTCAGGAAAGAGAGGAAGGAAAAGGCCGGCTTCCTCGGCACACCTGCCTGCAGCGTGGCGGCGAGGGGTGGGCAGCGCCCCGTCTCATCGCTTCCTTGTACCTCTTCTGCCCCGGGAGCAGCGGTGTGAAATCACAGGCGTCTTCCCAGAACGGGATTCACGTGTCTTTGCTGCAAGGGCAGAAGGGACGTACAGGCCAACAGAGTTGAGCGTGGGGTGGCAATGTGGGTGAGTGAGGTGGGGAAGCTCCTCAACTCGAGCCCATTCCCTCGACCAGTACCTGAGGCTCAGTGTACATAGGCTGGTCTATCGTTACTGTGACAGTCAGCCATCATATAGATTTCTAATTGCACATACTTTTTTTTAATGTGGCATTACAGAGAGAAGTCCAAAATGGCGTTTACCCACCTGCCACAGTACTGAGAATACTTTTCTGCCTGGAGTTCAGATTTGAAAGCTGAAGCCACCTTCAATCTGCATTTATATTGTTTAGCTTCAGCCATGAGCTCAGTAGCAACTTCAACTAAAATCATACCGAATCCCGATTTCTTAATATTGCCAGAAGGCTAGAGAAGGTGGGAGTTCTGAGGAATCCACAAAATTATCATTCTGATTTGCATTATGTTGTTTAACCATTATGTTTAAGCATTATATCATTTGATCAAAGTCATGCTCAGAATGACGATTCAGTCCTCTGGTGGGACTGGTATACATTCAGCCAAATTAAAGAGAGTTTGTTCTCAGACATGTTGCTTGCCTAAAAGCACTGGGGTTTATTCTAATGTTTCTGTGTCACAAATGTGATGCTGCATTAAAATGTCAATATAGGCCAAAGGGAGTAGCAGTTGTCTTGGCTAGACACACTCCGCTGTGGTGTTTCTCCAGTAAAGAGGGTCTATATGCCTGCATCCCATTGAGGCCCCACCTGGCACTACCATGTTCTAGACGTGCCTATCTGGACCTGGTGTTGTGGACGTAGCACCAGCTACCGTGCGCTCAGTCACTAGCACCCTTCAAGGAGTCCTGGCAAAGAGAGACCTCTGGGGGAGACCACAGTGGATACCTAGGAAATCTCTCACAGTAATGAAAGGACAAGTAGAGATCAAGTCCTCGGCGCTTCTTTTGGTCCAAAAACTAGGGAGCATCAAATAAAATTACCACATGGAAGGTCGAAAACAAGCAGAAAGAGGTGGTTCTTCACAAACCTGTACTTAGGCTGTCATAGCATGTTAAAATGTATGTTGGCTTAAGAGTGGCTAGGCAGGTTGTGAAAAAGATTTTTCCTCAGGGGAATTAAATACAAAACCACTATCTCCGGGGCAGGCGGATTCTCTGAGACACAATTTTATATAAGGCATGAAGAATACCCATGGAAAGCAGTGCTGCATGCTCCTGCACTCTTCTCCAGCCTTCCATTTTTGGTCACCATGGGAAGCAGGATGCTGGGCTTAGGTGGGCCTTTGCTCTGACATCCATTTGTGTGTTTCTACTATTCCTTATTCTTTCTGTTCTCCTCTGGGTTGGCTTAGGAGAGCCTTGGTCATGCCAGTGCTATGCAGTGCAAATCAGACTTTTCTCTCTCTACTTTGAGCCTCCATTGGTGAGTCCTACACCCGTTGGAAGGTGTCCTCTGGGCCCTGCTTAGGGCATTCATTATGCATTGAAGAGGGTTAGGGTGGGGGTGTTGGTTGTTTTCTAGATAAACTACAGATCATAAGTCAGATTGGGATCATGCATGAAATCTTTTTGTGGCTCCAGGTGTTTCCTTCTCTCAGAAGAGGCTGAGAGTTGCTCCACTCTCTGTGGGCACATGAACCTTTAACGTGCCCCAGTGCCAACAGATTTGATAGAGGACGCCCTGACACCCTCTCCCGACCAGGCCAGAACTGGGCTTCAGGTCTCTCCTTGGCAAGCAGCAGAGGGAGGCTTGGCCAGTCCTCCTTGAGGGAAAGCAGCTCTTCTTTGCTGCCTGTCATCGGCTTCCTCCTCCTGACTTCCCCTTCATTGTAAAAATTACAAACCATGTAAAATTTAGGCTTTGAAAACACAGGCTGTTGACTGCTGAACTCTTTTGGCTACTGAATTTTGGCAGCCCACAGACTTTCATAGCAGATTTTCTAGCAACCCTATTGCCAAAACCAGCCAAGTGCCTTTGCAGCGCAGGTTTTCTATGCCAGAAAAACAAAAGACAAACCGTATTACGACACTCTGTAATGAGTACAAATGATATTTTAAAAACGATTGGGCTAATTGCAGCTCAGCCTTTCATTGCTCATTGTTTCTGTCAGCTCTGGGGAACTTTATTCTGTTGCAAATAAGAGGTTTCTAACGATCATACCTGCAAGGCAGGTGACGATGATGCTTTGTAGTGCTGTGTCAGAAAGCACTGGCAGCAGACCAGGGGCTCCGTGCTAAAGCCAGTTTTGCCGTGGTTCAGCTCCCCAGATCCGACCCTTACGGTGCCAACAAGCAGCGTCCCTCCAGGCGGCCAGTGGGCAGCACGCATGTAAGATGTGGAGTAAGATTCCAGTCCTCACTACTGCTGATACGGTATTGTAACATCAAACTTGTCATTATCGGGCTGGATCCCACGGCCTGCTCCGCTGCGGCTGACCGGCAAGACCCGTGGCAGGTACGGCCTCCTCCCCTCCTCCCCAAGGGCCAGCCAGCTTCTTAGCACACAAAAAATCATAAAAATAGACCTCTCCAAAGGGGTCTAGAAATCATATTATGCTGCTGGAGCTCAGTTCCCTCCTGCCAGCCTGGGAGGGACCACTGCTGGCCGTAGCTCAGGTTTGGTCCCACCTCTGCGCAGGGGCTGGAGGGGTGCAGGGCTTTGTCCATAAACCCTTTTTAGAGAAGCAGCATATGGGGCAAATGGGATTTTGCCCACTTCTCCTGACCCCTCATCCTAATTAAATGGAAAAAAGATCCTGCACTTGAAATGCTCCCCAGAGCTATAGCCTGAAGTAGCGCTTAGGCATAGTTAGATGGACTCAGTGTGGTGATCGGGGACTCAAAATAGCCGTAATTACCATGTCCCATTTTGGACCAGCAGCAGCGTTGCCACTATTCCGAGGATCTACTTCCTCCAGTAGCTGGTCAGAACCCCGCTGAGGGGAGTCTGCTCTGTGCCAGCTTCCCCCCCCCCCCCCCCCCCCCCCCCCCCCCCTTTTTTTTATTTATTAGCAACATTTTGCAAGAGAAACATCTACCTTTTGATCTAGGTGATAGCCTATCTGAAATTGGTGTGGATGCTTTTCTCCACTGAGCTACCCTAGGGAAACTGGGTTACAAACCCAGGAGGCACTAGCTAGGGAGCCTCGTTCTCTAATTCAGTATCCAAATTCAACTGTGTTTTAACTAAGAATCCCATTAAAGTCAGAATATTTTATTACCTCTGTATAATTCCCAACACTTATATTTGGAACCTTAAAAGATTTTTCTGTATAGTCAGCCAAATAAATTTCCCAGGACTGCAGAAAGCTGCAGGGAAGATTTAGTGCTTGCTTCTTCTCGGAAGAAGGTGGAAGAGAGGATTACTGGGAAGCGGCAAGAGAGAAGAGCCATCCTGGTCTGACCGAATTGAGACCCTCGCTTTCCGAGTGGTGGAAAAATTGCAGAGGAACGCAACCAGGACGCTGCGCACAGCATTATTTGTAATCTGTTCTTGTATGTCATTAGGATATTTTCAATCCTGCTGCCTGGAGGCATTTTGACAGCAGCTTACCCACCACCCACAAAATCCATTAGTTTAAACAATAAAAATGAGCCATTTGGCCACACAGCAATGGCCTTAAAATTGCTTTGGTGAGTGCAGATTTAATGAGGATGGAGACTTTGGAGCCGTGCGAGGATCGTGACAGACCTAATGGAAAATACAGCCACTGCGAGCTGTTCTCCATAAGGGCAACGCTAGGCCTCGGTTTGCTTTTCCTAGACCACCCCACAGCTGGAGAACCCAATTTAGCAAGAGGCAGGTACTGAACACAGAGCGTGACATGTATATGCACGTTTTTTAGGGTGGCTCTTCTAGCACGTGCCTGGTAACGCTCACCTCGCATCTGGCGCTTGCTAATCTGAGTGGGTCTGTGCAAACCAAGAGCGGGACCGCCAGCATCTTCAAAAGCCAGCAGGCGCGCGAGCGGCCGAGGAGGTTGGGGCTGGCCCTCATCCCTGCCCGGCGCCGCTCCCCCTCGCCAGGGACCACCCTCACCAGCTCTGCTGATGGACCCGCGGTGTCAGCACTCCCTAACCCCGGCCTGTCAAAATGACTCGGGCTAGAAAACTTTTCCCATTAAATGTATCAACTCAACAGCCAGGGACATTTTTATTTTATTTGTTTCCCTCCCCCAAGAGTAATTTCCTCAAGGCTGAGGAGTGGAATTTTTTTCCAGCCCATAGCTGCACACAACCACCCCGCTCGGTTTATTGCTGAAGTGGATGATACCTAATCAATCCTGCGCTTGGAAGCAAGGTGCTTAGCTACCGTCCTCTGTCAGTTTTTCTATTTTATGAGCCTGTCAAAATGTTTTTATTCACTCCTAATATAATCTTTCCACAATAAGGAGCTTGCATGGCTAGAGACGGGCAGGAGGCTGCCGCTATTACCTGGGAACTGTGATCATTTGCTAGGCAGCTTTCGGGGATGCAGCATCCGTGGGGGTGTTTGTCTTGAAGTTTCAGGAACTTTGTTCACCCCGTGCTTTACGTGCACGTCACGGTGTGCAGTTACTGCCTTTCTTTCAGGGGTGTGCCGGTGTGGAGGGAATCATAAAAGCTGATCACTTAATCAGTGCATAGAACCGAGTGATTAATTAACGGTTGGTCAACAAGTAGCAAGAGAAGCACCAGCGTCTCACCGGACAAATAACCCCACATCATGAAGCTCGACTGTCTGGGAATCACTGTTTGAAGTAATTGCATTTTTCTATAACTGGGATTGCATGGGATTATGGTATTAGAAATGGGATTTGCTCTAAAGGCTGGTGGCCCTCTATATTTTACGGATTACTCCCAGCTTCTCCTAAAAGCAATTTTGATAATGCTCCTTTAATGAGACTGCACTAAATAGAATTACATTCTGCCTTCCCCCCAAAGTGGGATCTTTTTCTATGATACTGGACATGAACACAGGAGAGTGTTATGTATTCCTTTTTAGGGGGTGTGCGTGACCTATATAACAAAACATAAACAGAAACAAGTCTAACCCTAAATATTTGTGAAACAAAACATTTTCGGTTCTTGTGGAGTAATTTCGGGCCTGAAGGCCTCTGCTCACCATCACCCATCATTCTGGCCTGAACTGTCCAGCTTTAAATCCATGGTAAATCCTCCGGGGATGTTCTACAAATTCTTTATAAAACACTGGTACTCCAGGGCCTGCAAATAACACCAACCGTTTCCAGGGCTCTGATCCCTTGCGCTGAATTCCCTTCATATAGCAGGGATGGAAGAGCAAAGGGAATAAACAGCTGGTTGGTGACAGGCAACGGGAACCTCTGCAGTTTTTCCTGCTACCGGTTCAGAGGAGCAGGTGTCCCTTCACCGTCCTGCATCCTGGCAGGCGGCTCGTGAAGCGACCTGCCCCGGCTGTCCCCTCGTTGAATGCGCACACCTCCCGGTCAGCCGGCCAGCACGGCTGTGTCCCAGGCCAGCAGGCAAATCACCCGAACGGGTGAGGTTTTGTGGAAGGTCGTGGATGGGGAGGGGGGGATAGGTCAGTGCAACAGGGCTGGAAACTCCAGTCTTGTCTTAGTTGAGGTCTGGAGCGACTCATCCCCTCACCCGAGCCGTGCAGCCCTGCTGCAGCCACGCTGCGTCTTGCTGTGGAGACAAACGCCGCAGGCAATGCTGGAGAAGAGGCTGCCGTGGCTTGCAGATAAAATGAGGTAACAAGAAGCCTTCCCTGGACATGTATCTTACTGTCTTTATCCTGCTTCTAGCTGTCCTTCCTCAGTCCTGCTTTATTTAATGTTTGCTACAGAGAAACAGTAATTAGCTTGCTTTTTCATGCACCACGCACCTCCAATTTTACTTCAAAACCCAATTTTTAGCTCCATCAGTTGATCTCCAAGCTCAACCTGAGGGGTCCTTGCTATGAGCTGGGTACAGAGGCCGCCTTGAAGATCACTGCAGGTATGCCCACCGAGGGCCAGGGGCTGAAGGAAGCTCTCAGCCGGGCTTCCAGCTGGCGACCGGCCACAGCTCACCGATGGCTTCGCCCCCTTCCTGCAGCTTTTGGGAAAAAATTACCGGTGGTGCCGTTTTACCCTTCCTGGGCACCCGCTGTCATGGCGCAGCACTGGGCGCGATGGTCTTGCAGCCTGGGAGGCTCCTCCTTGCGTGCACCGACGGGGCGTGTCGCAGGGCACCGATCTCGCCGGGAAGCCGACAGCAGCGGTGGCGAGAGAAGAGCTTGCTGGCAGGTCGCTCCCGGGGACGGACGGGGAGGCGGGAGGTGAGGCATTCACGCCGCGCTCCGCTGCGCCAGCGAGGGCGGCTGGTCAGCGCAGAAACACACCACTACAACGGGGCTCCTCCAGGAACGTATTTATTTACATTAAAACACTATTATACAAACTGAAAGAAAGAAAGAAAGAAAGAAAGAAAGAAAGAAAAAGAAAAAGAGATGACGTCTTAGAGGGGCAGATGTGCCAAAGTCGGCGCCCCTCGCTCCCACCCAGTCTCGCTGCCGCCTTCCTTCCGTCTCTGGTCCGATTGCGAGTGCCACGATCCTTGTAGGAAAATCCCTTCCCAACCCTCTCTCAGTGCAAACATCCATGTTTTCCATTTAAGTGGCTTTCAGAAATCTTTTGTTTTCTGCCTCCAAAGAAAACTCTTGCCCAATTGTTTTTTTCTTAATTTATTTATGTAACACAGTGTAGAAAGCTATCAATTCATAAGCAATGGTTCTGTACAATCATCCTGCAGAGGATCCCCGTTAATTTTCGACCAGCAGGCACTTTTCCCCCCCAGAAGTGCTCACAATTAACAGGGATTCTTTTTAATATTTTTTAAAGATCAAAAAGATACATGGAAAAGAAAATAAAGTTTACCTTTCAATGCCTAAAGTGTGCACATAAAACAGGCACAAAGAAACGAATGTGTATTCCCATGATTTCTACGTCACTAATACAGCAGGAGCAACAATCTGTACAATAAAATGCAGCTGCAGAGGAAAAGAATTTCAATAACTCATCTGGAATACTTTTTAAAAAATGTTGTTTTACTTTAAAATGCATAGTGATCAGAAAAAAATGCTCAGCAAAGAGAAGCAGCTAAACCCCACAGACACAGAAAGCATCCCCCATCAATTCTTAAAGCATATTTCAATTAGGACTTAATTTTTGTCACAAATCACAAGAATAATATACAACTGGCTAAGGAGCTACATGATAAATAATTGGGAAAGAGAATCTATCCATGCACTAGTTAAATACAGCTAACCTCTTTACAGTACACAAAAAACATTCATTAATAATGTAGTGAAAAGACTGAAATGTAAAGAGAAAGAGAGAGAAAATACATTACTGATTTTATTAATTCAAGTTCAGGCATCTACTTGTGTTACAGCACAGCTGTCAAAAGGCGAGAATGAGTAAATAATAAAACAGAGTGTTTTTCTTTCTTTCCACATTATTCTATAACTGAACACCGATGGGCAGTGAAGCAATCATTCTGCTGTCCAACTCGTGAGGCTGCTGTGGTGTCCTAGTTCTGCATCTGTTCAAAGAACTTGTAGGTGGGATTTTCATAGCCATTTTGCTGCATCTTGGAAAGGTGGCGCTCCTCTGGTGTCACTGCAGCATCCACCTGTCGTGAGAAGAAACCACCAGGGTCAGAATCTTGCTTAACGCGCAGCACCCCCCACGTTTCCCCACTTTACGGCCATCCAACATACTTGTACCCTCTCCTGCGCATTCAGGCAGAAAGCATCCTCTGAAACACAAGACAGTTTGTTTGACAGGTTCTTCCCTGGCCCCCTCCAAGGTCGAGTTTGGTTCAGTTCAGTGACAAAAACCTTGATGGGTCTGCACTGGTTTAAGTATTTCTACTTAACAAAAATTGACCTTTCTTGATTACTTGGAAGACAGGCATAAAGAGCTCAGTTAAGACTTCTCCATTGTATACCTGCTGCTCCACAAATTATTTTCTTCCTTCACTGAACATTACAGTAATATAAAACTCCATCAAATTAGAGTGAGCGAGAACAGTCTCTAAATATTAATTAGGTATGTTACCTCTGCTGTATGAGCTCAATAGCTGTTGTGTATTCAAAACCTACCGTATCCTGGCTATCTTGTTAACCACCTATGAAAACAGCTAAGAAATCCTGCTTGTCAGCTATTTCATTTGATATCTGGTATCTCCAGTGTTTGACAGCTCTTAAGAGAGAAGGCAAAAAGTGAATTTTACATTGTCAAAAATTTAAAATCAGGAAGGTGCCTAAGACTTTACACTATTAGGTACGAACATTTTCCTGTGGATTCCTGTAAGTAGTGACCTGTAGGAAAAACAGTCATTTACTTTTAGCATAAAAACAGCCTTTTGGATAATGGAAAGCGTATTCTCTCAAGAAGCTGTATATATCAGGCCAACTTACTCTAACCTGTTAATAAAAAAGCAAAGGAGAAGTACTTAAGTCTGATACTCATTTTAAATCTACTCTACAATACTGGAAATAAGTCAGCTTAGGGAGGACAGACTGTGACCTTCGGTAAGTTGTTACCCGATACACTGGAGAAAGATTAAAGGTATCCCATGCTTGGGACAAATGCAGGCTGCTCAGCTTATTTTTGCAGCCATTCTTCTATTGCAGTAGGTTATACTGCAAGACCACCTTTCCCACAGTACCAGCCAGAAAATAGCTCCTCTCAGAGCCATTTTCTATCTTCGTGCTCTTTTTATTTGTTACTTAAGAGAAGAATTGGTTCTGTGTGTGGCACGTGTATTGGACTGCTCACATGAACTGCTAACCCCAAATCTGACCCGTTTTCATATCTGTGCCCCTTCTAAATCTCCATGTTCCAACTCTCAAATTGCATTTTCAATCAACACTATATCTTCCATTAAATCTTTTTCTTATGCAATAATTGCACATTTTTGTGAAATACCCAACTTTAAGGGTCACATACTGCTTTCGCTCGCGAGCTATTGTGAAACTCTCCGTAGCTGGGAGTCCTGAGTCTTCTAGCAGGCCCTTGACTCCTGCCGGCAGGGAACAGGCAGGAGTGTTTCTGATTCTGCAATATAACTTGGCCTTTTTTGCTGTTAAAATAACTGCCATTCAAAGGCTGTCTTTCTCTCTCTTTTTTTTTTTTTAAAGTTGCATTTGCATGGAGTAATTCTCTTATGCAACAAACTCAAAATTCATCTATTTCTTCACCTCCTGCTGGGGAAGGCTATGGAGCAGGACATCTTCAGTGCCATCACATGGCACGTACAGGACAACCAGGAGATCAGGCCCAGTCAGCGTGGGTTTATGAAAGGCAGGTCCTGCTTGACTAACCTCATCTACTTCTATGACAAGGTGACTCACTTAGTGGATGAGGGAAAGGCTGTGGATGTTGTGTATCTGGACTTTAGTAAAGCCTTTGATGCCATTTCCCACAGCATTCTGCTTGTGAAACTGGCTGCCCATGGCTTGGATGGGCGTACTCTTCACCAGGTAAAAAACTGGCTGGATGGCCGGGCCCAAAGAGTTGTGGTGAATGGAGTTAAATCCGGTTGGTGGCCGGTCACAAGTGGTGCTCCCCAGGGCTCAGTACTGGGGCCAGTTCTGTTTAATGATCAATGATCTGGAGGAGGGGATCGAGTGCTCCCTCAGTAAGTTTGCAGACGACACCAAGCTGGGCGGGAGTGTTGATCTGCTGGAGGGTAGGAAGGTGCTACAGAGGGACCTGGACAGGCTGGATTGATGGGTCGAGGCCAGTTGTATGAGGTTCAACAAGGCCAAGTGCCGGGTCCTGCACTTGGGTCACAACAACCCCAGGCAACGCTACAGGCTTGGGGAAGAGTGGCTGGAAAGCTGCCCGGTGGAAAAGGACCTGGGGGTGTTGGTCAACAGCCGGCTGAATATGAGCCAGCAGTGTGCCCGGGTGGCCAAGAAGGCCAGCAGCATCCTGGCCTGTATCAGAAATGGTGTGGCCAGCAGGACTAGGGGAGTGATCGTCCCCCTGTACTCGGCCCTGGTGAGGCCGCACCTCGAGTACTGTGTTCAGTTTTGGGCCTCTCCCTAAAAGACAGACATTGAGGTGCTGGAGCATGTCCAAAGAAGAGCAAGGAAGCTGGTGAAGGGTCTAGAGCACAAGTCATACGAGGAGACACTGAGGGAACTGGGGTTGTTTAGTCTGGAGAAAAGGAGGCTCAGGGGAGACCTTATCGCTCTGTAGTGAGGTGGATGTCAGTCTCTTCTCCCAAGTAACAAGTGATAGAACAAGAGGAAACGGCCTCAAGTTGCGCCAGGGGAGGTTTAGATTGGATATTTGTAAAAATTTCTTCATTGATAGGGTCGTCAAGCATTGGAACAGGCTGCTCAGGGAAGTGGTTGAGGAACCATCCCTGGAGGTATTTAAAAGACGTGTAGATGTGGTGCTTAGGAACATGGTTTAGTGGTGGACTTGGCAGTGCTAGGTTAACGGTTGGACTCGATCTTAAAGGTTTAGATTTTCCAATCTAAATGATTCTGTGATTTTATGACACGCTCTCGGGCAGTGAGATCCTGTTTAGGAAGATGATGCTCTTGCTTTAAGATGCTCTTTCCAGATTTCCCTTGTTTTAGAAATTGGGGTAGGGGGGAAGGCAGAAATAGTGTTTTTCTTTCCCTGCCCACCTCCCTCTCCAGAAGTGACAAAAGAAACTTTTTCTTTTCTACTGAAGGTTGCAACCTTCCCCTGGCCAGCCCACGTGAGTGGTGAGTGCTCAGCTTGGCTGTCAACAGTCATTTTGATCCATCAAGGACAGGAGAACCCCTGGGAATTTCACAGCCCGTCTCCTCTTTAACCTCTACACCTAAATCCCCAAGACATTTCTGTACAACAACGTGCTCAGCAGCCAGCACACAACTGCGCACTCGCATTTCAGACTCATCTGTGCCTGCTGCTCAAGCCTCACCTACGGCCAGCAGAGAGGGCAGCGGCGGGGCTGGGTGAGAGGCAGTGAGAGAGCAGCCACAACTCACAGCACTCGTCTCTGCAAGTATCTCCCGGGGCTGGGTTGCTTCCTGCTGCTTTACCTGTCCTTTCTCCAGGGACTGGCAATTTCTCGCTCCACAAGGATACACCATCTATATCCATACACAGTGCATCAACTTCCGACAATTCCTTGACACTATTGCCGTTTGGCAGAGCACTTGTTTTTGACGTCTGTCATCAGTATAACAGCAGTAGGGCCTAACAAATCCATCCCATATAGGTTTTGTTCAAACATGTAAAAGACCTAATCCCTGCCCTGAGGACCATGCAAATTTAACAGCGTTAACTATTTCCACTGTGACAATGTCGCCGCATGCCATCTGCTGCTGCTAAAGTTGTTGCTGACATGGCTGCGAAGGAAAGAGCATTAACAAAGCGGGGAAAATGGCAAGTGTTCCTGTAGCATTTTCAGCACTTACAGCAAATAGGAATACAAAGCAAGTGCAGAGGAAAAGCCACCCTTCCTTTCATTCTTGAAGGGGCTGCTGTAGCATCAAGTCGGCCCTGCTTCTTGTGCACAGTAACACCACACGACAGGAGTATCTGGTCCTTCTCCAAATCAAGAAGTGAGAGCCTCACAATTCACAAATAAACCCACCAACAGCTCTAAAAGATTATCTTCTAGCATGGAATTAAAACGTAATATGAAGCTGTTGGGTTGAGGGATCAGGGGTCTCTGTGTACCAATACATGCCTGAGAGCATCTTTCTTTCTAGGAGGCTCCCCTGACTAGGCTGGGATGCAAAGGAGGGGTATGCCAGAGCCTGTGCTGTATTTCTTCATTTTTAAGATCCAAACAACACTATATTGAACTCTGTCACTCGTTTTAGCTTAAGCCTCCCACTCAGCACTTCTTATTCAGGATTAGAAGATGTGATAAGCACACAGCATAACCTGCTTGTGGGAAAGAAATGGTAAGACAACAACATAAATAAAAAAGAATCAAAGAAAGTGCAAGGCAGAAGAGACTAAAGACTTGACAAGAAACTAGAGAAACTTGAAAGAAAATCAGGGAGGAGAAAGAGATTAGGGAAAAAATATGAGGAAGAACAGTAAAATCAGGCTGAATTTTTAACACTCTTGCACAATATTCAATATTAAAAAGTCTCACTTTGATAAAACTGGTTTATAGTGAAAGTCCAATAACCTCTGAAATATGGCATTTATAGATGAAAGGGATTTATTGAGTCTCCTACTTGCAGTCTTAATAGTTTTTTTTAATTTCCCCTTTAGCCTTTAAAATGACTAGTGATGGTACTTCCTCTCCTTCCTGTAGCTGTCTGCTGCAGGGTAATCCATCTCACCGCAACCTATGTGCACTATTGCTCATCCTGAATGTCTTCTCTTCTACTTGCTTTTACCCATTTCGTCTCTGCCAAGCTCTTCCTCTCGTTCCTTACAACCTCCGTCCTAGGCATTGCTCTGCCAAATGACATGCCTTGAACCCGATTATCTCCTTGTCAGTAAATCCCTAAAGCCCTTTACCATTTTAAGAAGCTTTTTGCACGCATTATGGAGGTGGCAGAAATTGAACACAGCATGTAAGAGGTGTGGGTACTCTGGTGCTGCTGAGAGGCAGCCTAGACCCTTCTCTTTTCTACGACGTGATGTCTCTTGAGAAAACAGCTCTGTCAGGCAGATAACCTCTTTTGAGACTGTTTGTCCATCTATCCCCATCTGCTCCGGCCTGTGGATCTTTCACAGAGAAAATCTTAACGTGGAGTCAGGAAGACGGTAATGCTGCAGAAAAAGTCACGTGCTGCCTCTACACACATGGGGCAGATCAAAAGCCCAGACAGGAGGGGCTGGCAGCCCTCAGAGATGCACGGAACACAACACTGTTGTTTAAACAATGGTAAATGGATGCTGCCTAAGATACACCTGCAGATCGGACTGAGAGATGGACTTTGGAGAGTACTACGGCAATTTTAATGGCTTCTTTGCTACTGCTGTGAGCCCTCCCATTGTCACCTCTCCCCACATGCTCCTGCTGCAGGTGCTGCCTCCGAAAGAGAAAGAAAATGAGCTTCAAAGAGGAGAACCTGAAAGAGGAGGAGTTGAGACATTCGGCTGTAGTCTGGAGCACAGGAGAGGTGAGAACCTCTCTTTTGCCAACTGCTTTCCTGGAGGAAGTAACCTCCTGCAGACAGCTGGGGTGCCTGCACTAGCAAAAACCACCTTCAAAATGTTTGCCGGAGCTCCTATGTGCACATATAATAAGTCATTTTCAATCACTCGGGCATTTACTTACTTAACTGTGGCAGTCCTGCTCCTGGAGAGGCTGAACCACTTTGAAACATTTATATCCTCAGACTTGGAAGAAAATTGTTATGACACTTTTTCTAAATAGGACAAGTATATTCCTCCTCAGGGCTTCAAAAAAAAAAAGGGGGGGGGGGGGCGGCAGCTAACAGGATTTTTAATAACGTCTTTTGTTAAAGAAATAGTGAAATGAGAAAAAGTACTACAGTCAGAGTTGACTTTTTGGAAGATAAGAATACAGGTAGAACAGGACCTGTTTTGTCATCTTTGTCATTATCACAGAGTTAAATTCTCACAGTAACTTCTGACATGCAACAAACAGGTTGCAATATTTGTTAAAATATACTCAGTCAACCTAGAGCTGATGTACAGTTATTTTTATATCAAGTGATTTTGCTCTTTTGTGCTTTTTGTTCACAGCACATTAAAGGTGCACTGATGCTAAATACATTAACCCTTTTCAGAATGGAACAGCTTAATATTGAAGACATTTTCATATTAGACATCAATTGTATATGGATCTTTGGGTGTTTTTTTTCCCCCAAAGTAAGTGCTACAAAATTGTCACCAACCTAGGACAAAAATAGATGTTATGCCTTTCTCGCAGGCGAGAAGCTCAGACAGTGAGGCTATGCAGTCTGCCAAGACCACAGAGCAAGTCTGGCAGAATAAGGAATCTTGCCTGCCAATGCCAGACACAATGCAGCAAATCTACAAGGCGACACCGTCTACAGTGTGGTACTATAAATCAACTAATATTCTTGGTAGATCCACGTGCTATGGCTTTATGGTTTTAACTGTAAAATTTTTTATTCCCTAAGTGATGCTGTCATTTTGACATGAATTACTTGTTCAGCTTGTGCATGTTATTTCTAGTCCAGCATTTCCAAGTTCACTGTTACTGAAGAAAGCTCGTAGGAATCCAGGATTACCTTTGCCACGTCATTCTATCAGGTGAAGCCCACCTGAAATTTTAAGGTCGTACTGCAATAACGGTATGTTCACATTCAATGTCTGATTCGGGGCTTTGGCCTAGCAAGCCTCCTGGCCCATTCTGTTGTTGCTAAATTCAGCCAAAGGAGGGTCTCAGGTTGCACAACTGTTGGCAGCGGCTATCAACTAGGTGGTTTAAAACGAAAACCTGTTTCAATTGACTACAAAATGGGCTGGAAGCTTTCATATGGAAAGTTACAGCTGAGATTCTTGCTTGCTATTTTCTGCCTCTTGGTCCAAATTCTGCACGGCTTGCTATCTGCTCAAATCTCACCCCAAATGGTTGGTGCTCTTCTGACCATGTCTCTTTGGAAGGTTTCAAACCACATGGGCAACCACAGCACAGACACATGGACACACAAGCACAGGCTTAAGACAAAGGCTTACTCAAACATTTTTAAGACCCTTCATTGCCCCAGATGGTGGAATAAATGCATCAGGAAGCATGTATGTCTCCAGAAAGACCAAAGCAAGGTTCATTTGACTCAACGTGAAACCAACATAACTATGGACTTGAATAAGACTTAGTTTCAATCAAAAATTTAAAATACCAGTTTTGGAAGGCAAAAACATATAAATGTTTGAAGTGGTGGCTAATATAAGTACTATCCGCAAACCAGACACTCACACAGCAAACTAGATATCAATACACAAGGGGAAAAAAAAGTTACATGAACCCCCTTCCAGTTCTCATAATTAAGTTTTTCTGCTTACAGAGATCCTTTTTTACATCCAAGCAACAGAAGAGGTATTTTAAGTTACTGTAAACTGACCACAAATTTACTTGGTAGATTGGGAAAAGACAAGGGTTTTCATCTTGAAAATGCCATAGAGTCTTTTATATTTTTTGTTTCTCAAATCTATGAGTTTCAGATTAGCCATAAATAAAAAGCTGTTGGTGGCAAAAGAAAATCTTATTTAGAGAACAAAAAGTAATAAAGTATCGGTATAGGGAAAATCCTTGTAGCGTACAGCACAATCCACAGAAGACCCGCCTCAAATGTTTATTTGCAAGCTAAATAAAGAAATCCATGTATGTGCATTCCCAACAACAGTAAAACCAGATCTTCCCTCTTGTGCAGTATCTGCTCATTGGCTACCGTTAAATTTCCTATAAAATGAAATTTCACATTATGAGGTGATTGGTCTGGGATAGTTCCAGAAGATATTCTTGTGGTTTTACACCCAACTTAACATGGTTTATATTGTGCCTGCATTTACAAAGTAAGGCAATTTGATTCCACTCTGCCAGATACAACCACTCCAACTCTGAACATCAGGCTAGCCAAAAACATAGTTTCTTCATTTGAAAATATATTTATAGAGCAGGGCGTTGCTGCATTGTACATGGGACACCCGTTGTGCTTGGTAGTCTTTTCTTACCTCCACAACCCCATGATGAATAGATGTGTACTGCTTCTTCTTCAGCATCACCAACGTAATGACAATCACTGTTGCTATGACAACACCTCCCACCATTAGTCCAATGATGGCACCTTTATTTGAACCCACATCTTCGGCAAAGAACACCTACAAAAGAAAAATAAAGCAAAGTGGCTAATAAACAGGTCACTGAGTATTTGGCTAACCTGTCCAGCTGCCACAGCACTATAAAGCCTATTGAAGTATCAGTAATTAAGCAGCATTGCATGTCACTCTAGTTATTCAAAACTGGATTGCTGTACCGCAAAGCTCTCATAGTTGGAGAAGAGCAATTTGGGAAAACTGTATTGCCTGTGGTGTAGCAGTGCTGTGGCTGAGGGGAACACTCATCTCCATGTCTCTGCTTCACATGGGTCTTAGCAGCTGCTTTTTTTCCTTGGGTAAGACAGTCAAGCTAATGGCAAAATGACTGATAAGCTTGTAGAGGAGTAACCAGGGAGCATATAGATTTCTTTATTTTTAGAACCCTAATCACAAAGGTGTTCATAAATCTACATCTGTGCGGCTTGTTTGGACTACGTCTGATGCATTTCTTCGATAAAGGAAGAGTGACGATCTGTAGGACAACAGTGAAACTTGCACACAACCAGTTGGGAGAAAATTCTCACGCCAGAGAGACAAGAGTCCAAAAAACATGAGCATGCCGATTTAAGTGTCCACCAAGGGATGCATCAAGATTTTGCAGGGTAAAGGGAGAATGAGCTATACCTGGATGATGAGAATACTCATGTGAGACCTAGACGAGATGACAGTTGCGTGAAAAACAGAGAAGATCCACTTGAATTATATGTACTGATAAGGCAAATCAGTGGACAGCAAGATGCTTTACTATGCATTTAATAAGACTGGCTTTTAGCAACAGGAGCAGGTATGAAAAGTGGGTGATTGTTTTCACTGTCCTGCTTTGTATTCAAGGAATATGTTGGATTATTTTACATCCATGCATACTTTACAAACCTTTTGTCCGCTTGTCAATAGCGGGCTTTTATTATTATTATTAACCAAAATGGGCAAAAAGGATTAGAGAATAAATTACATTCACAGAATTGTAAGACTACCTCACTCTGAAAGACTAAATACTTTGACAAGTATTTAACAAAAATGCAGAGGGAAGCAGGAAACCAGCTGAGAATTATAATGAGCTGTGTAACATTTGCACTCCTTTAAGAAACACAATCTTCCTCAGAGAGGTATTAAAGCATGCAGTATAAATATTTATATTGTTCCTAGTCATAAGCAAGAAATGTGTTTAAACAAAGTTAGGAATTCACTAGGAAAGTACACACAATGGACTGTGTTGGCATAAGCTGATGCGAAGTAATAATTTCTTCTGTCAATTTTACCTGCCCGGGACTGAAATTCTGTTACCATACTATTTTGGAGCACTGTGAAATGCCCCAGCTAATACACACGTGCAACAGAGGAAGGCCTTAAGCACTCTGAGCCATGAAAATCAACTTAATGTACAGTTAAAATGTGAACACTCATAAAGGAGAAAATAACTGCAATTTCAGCTCAATTCAGAAGTTTGTGTGTAAAATACAATGCGCAGCTGAATTCAAAGCAGTGTCCTAAGGAGACTGTTTCCGTAAATCCTACCAGGGCACAGAAGGAGGAAAACACAGATGAAAGTATTTTCTGCTTACTGCTTTTGAATTAAACCTAAAGGAGAAGGGCATCGGCTAGGATATAGCACGTGGTAAACAAGCAATACGCTGTAAGGCATCAGTTCAGTACTTTCTCAGCAATACCGGACTCCGGGCTCAGTCTCAATTGAAAAAGATAACCAGCCACCACGGTAAGGGTAGTTTCCAGCACCAAACTGCTCGGGATGGTATCAAACCACTTAAACATTAAAGGTTGCTGCTGGGAAGTACATGTGACACAGGATCAATAACTACTGTGTGTAAAACACATTCCTGCACGTTCCTTCCCTTCAGTAACCTCACATGGGTTTACTCCATCAGGATGTTTAACCTATCTGAGGTAAGCACGTCAGAATTTCCCAAATTAGTGCTAATGCATTTTGGATTAGCTCATCAAACTGGGAATTCTCAGTTCTCGGCATCAAAGAGATGGCAGAATATCTTTTCACACAGTGATTGCCCAGTTCAAATGCAAATCTGAGTCCCGTGTTAATTTTAATTTCCAGCACTACTTAGCTTTAAGAATATATTAATAAAAAAAGCTTTCAAGCTTAGTATCAGGATATTGAAAGTCACGGAATTGAAATCTCATCACGTAATATACCTTTATGAAAGAGGAAGTACAAAGTTTACAGTCAACACTGCTGCATGGCTTCTTCATTACCGATCAAGGGACTCAAAAAAAGCTTTTAGAAGATGCTGGTTGTTACTTACATTGCTTTTGGTTATTTTTGTGTTCATAGGCAGCACAATTCAAATGAGGAACAACATTTTGCTCCTACCTGCCCATCACTTGTTAATAATTTAATATACCTTAAAGAACAAAACACACAAATACAGCCAAGTACAAATTAAAATTAAGGCCAGTAGAGAATCTCCTCTTATCCCAAGCAGGCAATTTTGCGAAAGGTTATGCTCCACGGAGTTCAGCCTCCTTCATGCACCACCACCATCTGTTTTGACAGAAAAGGAATCTATTCCTGAAACGGTGTCACTCTATTTCTTGCTGCACCATGCTGCGTGTCTCCATCAAACTTTTTTTTTTTTCTTTTTTAAATCTAGCATTTTCCTTCCTCTGTATCCCTTCTCTTTAGTTACATGACCATGACAGATGGACTGTGGGACAAGCATTGCCCATAAGACCACACCCAGTCACATGGCAGTGCAAGGCCAGGAACTGTCAGAATTTCCTCTCATGCGAGACTTAATGGCTTTCCATCCTCTCTGGTGAAATTATTCCAGGTTTACTCTCATTTAAGAGAGAAACAGAAAAATCATAACCTGTTCACGTGAAAACTTTCTGTTGGCACTTTCAGCATCCACACCACTCAGGGGAAACATGGCCATAGTTGACCCACTAGTTCAAGATTGAATCAGCAACTCAAAACGCACGTGTGGAAAGCATTGTTTGTTCACTCACCAGCTTTTGATGATGAACTTCATATCCTGAGTCATGCCGGAACTCCGCATCCATCTTCACTTCAGATATCTCTTCTGTTTTAACATTGGTCAACCCAGAACCTGCATTGCACCGCAATGACAATTCATTAAAGTCATCAACTCAATTACACTCTGCTTACCTCCAGCATTACAAGAGCAGAAGGCAACGGTATCATTCACGCGGAGGAGGTGTGATGCAATGTGAAAGGGAACTGGGAGGAAAGTGAGGTTCATCTGCTGTTTCAGTCCCACTGAGGTGACACACAATGAGCTGGTAAAATTTCTCCTCTGTTAAACGTTCCTTAATCCACTGCAGCTATGTTTGGTACAAGCATCAAAGGCTTTCAGCATGAAACACCGCAAGAATTAAGCTGTGAGGGACCAAGAGTGATCTCCTGAATTGGCTCACAGGATGCAGATAGATCTGCTCTGACAGCCTCTTTAGCAATGTCAAGAAAATTTGGTGTTTAGGCCGAAATCTTCCCCCTCCCTAAGCTCAGGCTGCTGTGAGGAAAAAACACATACCCGTGGTGTGAGGTGGGGAATTCAAATGCTTGTGAAGTTTACACAGCTCTTACTTGTTTTCAGATTTCAGTCTGCTCAGAATTAATATGATGCAAGTCTTGACTTCTGCCTCAGAGATGATAACTGTCCCTCTTGATTAGAAACATACAGTAAAGCTTGCAGAGATTTTAATTGTAGATAGTTTGCAGTCCTGTTCTCCCCTTATGGGTGCAAAGGGGAGATGCTGCACTTCTCTAACTGGAAAGAAGGCCAGGATCTCCTCCTGGAAAATAGCCTTAGGAGAATGAGCCAGACTTAGAACAGCTAAGCAGTGCATCTTATATCCGTATCTATGCATGTTTTGTCCTGAAAAGCTAGCTCTGGCTTATAGAAAATGTATGGGTATTCATGCAGCTGGTTATTTTCCTTCTCAGTACCAACTGACTGACATTTATATTTCTTGGAGGTACAAACACTGCAGAAGCCTGGTGTTTATGAGAAGTTATTTCCTCACCCTATCTAATGTGATAAGAACAAACTGATTCATATTCTTGTCTATATTTATTTGAGCATTTTATCACTTCAACTCCTCTTTCCAAGCCTTCATTCTGATTCTCAGTATTTTGGGCTGACCTTAAGCTCTGATGCAGAGGAAGAACCTCTTCTAAAATTCTCAACACTACTGACTGCTCTTGTGCTCCACCGTCTCTCTGGACTCTTAACAAATTCTTGAAGACTTCCATGTGCCAATGAGCTCCACAGTCTGAAGTAGCACTCAATGCAAGAATTATTGCCCTTTTATTGCCTTTGAATGTGCAATTTCTTTTTTCTTTACACACTGATTTATTTTTGTATCATGAGTCAGCAAGAACACACCTTCCCAAGAACTTCTCTGGACTGTACAGACAGTCCCATTCTAAGGTTCTGATCTTTCTTTTCACAGTAAACCATGCAAAGGAGAGAACACAAATCACCTTCATGCAATAAAGTATTTATGGTTATTTTCTTGAACAGCTGACTGCCCCATGAATTCTACCTTAGTGTCTTTTTTTTAAGCAATAAAGCACTTAAAGATCTCAAATTTCTTTATTAAGCATCTGATTTTGATGCCACATTACAGTACTGACACAAGTATATTATGACATTTATATATGAGAGACCATTTCTAAATGCAAGAACCATGACGTACTTAAAGGAACTGCAGTTTGAAAACAAACCATGATGTTTTGTCAATGAAATGCAGGAGGAAACGGAGACAAAGGAAATAAAACCTGCATGGTACCTGAAAAGAGGTTTAACTTTCTATCCTTGAAGCAGCTATGATTACTTTTCCAAACTAAAATAAGAATACAATTTACTCTCCTTTGCACACCATTTCAAAACAGCCCCTACACCTGCATCAATGGGAAGTGACGAAAAGGAGAACGTGTACCTGGCTGCACAGAAGCTCGCCTCTTCAACCCCCCGCCTTCTTGTTTTTAGGATTAAAAGGGGAGAGGGAAGAACCCAACAGTGGAATAGCAGTGCTTCACACAGATGAAACAGCTGGGGGGAAAGGGCTTTCCCAGGACTTGGTTCACTGCCCACAGCTGTAGCGGCTGAAGAGGTGGTCGGCCCCCAGCTGCTTGCCACTGTCCACGGCCACACTTGCTGCCCCTTACACACGCTGGCAAAAGCACCACATGGAAACTCCCCCAGGGCAAGGGCCTGGGGAATTGCACGACTCTGCTGCTATAGCTGGCAAATTCACTGAAGCTATAAATATTGATTAGAACATATCCATACATATATGAGATAAATCAGTGAAGAATCAACTTGTCTTTTATTGAGGGAAGTCCTGCCTCCCAAACCTCTTAGAGATCACTGGAAGAGTTAGGAAGCACGTGGGAAACAGGGATTTGGCTTGGAGTGACTCTGGATTTCTAAAAAGCCTTTGACAAGGTCCCTGATCAAAGCTCTGGTAGAAGCTAAGATGGCAAGGATTAAGAGGGGAAAATCCTACACAACTTTCCATAACTGATTAAAGGATAGGAAATGAAGTCTAAATACACAGCCATTTTTCACAATGGAGGAAAGTTACCAGCAGGGTCCCACAAGGATCTGTGCTGTGCTGTTTGCAAAGTGACCTGGATAAGGGAGTGAATAGTGACATGACAAAGTTTATTGAAAAAAAATAAAAGAAAAAAGGAGGATAGTCAAAGTAAAACCAGCTGCAAAGAACGGCAGAAGGATATTGCAAATACTGAGTGCACAATGAAAGAGAAATGATATTCAATGTTGATATAATGTAAAGTGGTGCTCACAGGGATAAACAGCCCTAACTATACATACACAGCAATAGGCTCTAAATTAGCTCTGTTCCACCCAGGACAGAGACCTTGCAGTCACTGTGGATAACTCTCTGTGGGCAGTTGGCTCAGTGGCAGTCAAAAAGGCAAAGAGAAAGCTAGGAGTAATTATGAAGGAATAGAGAAAACAGAAAACATGGTTACACCACTGTATAAATGATGCATCCTCATTTTAAATCTGGCTATCCATTCTGCTCACCTCACCTCAAACAAAGGCAGAAGAACTACACATGATACAATGCAGGGAGACACAGACCACCACTGGTATGGAATGGTTTCCGTACAAGAAGGACTAGACAAATCGGGAGTCTTCAGACTGTAAGAGACAACCGAGGGGAAACACTACAGAGGTCTATAGGACTGTGAATGACAGGGAGAAAGTCTACAGGAAACCAACATGGCTATGACACAGCAGATTAAAAACTAACAAAAGAAAGCATATATATATACACTGTTTGGCACAATGCAAAATTGGACTGTGGAACTTACTGGCACAAATCATGAGGATGTTCAAAATACAAATGAACAAATGCAAAGAAGAAAGGTTCACCCAGGGTTACTAAACTCCTACAACAGCGAAAATACAATTTCCAGTCCTGCAAGCCTATCAAACACTGGCTGCCAAAAGCTCAGTGGATGTGCCAGGAGTATAAGGCAGAGGTGAAGTCTGTAAGTATCCTGTGTGCACCACTGCTAGAGGCAGGATAATGGGCTTGGGTACTTCTGCTCTTGGGCTCTGACCGCTTGCAGTGAAAGCAAGCTATGATAGCTTAGACTGCAGGTCTTTGTGAGCTTCAGTTAAACAGAGCCAAATGCCACAGGCAGGAGTTACAGCAGCATTTCAGGGGGCAGAACAGGTCAGGAGCCTTCACATCAATGAGTGATAGAGGGTGGTAAGTTCATCAGTAGCCTCAGCTGCTGGAAAAACACAGCCTTAGGGTTCCCTAAAGCCACATTTCTTTGAGGGTTCCCTTCCCTCCTCCCATTCCTATCAAACAGTAACACTGGAGCTGTACTTCCAGCGTGCAGCAGGTTAAACAATCTTTTGTCTTGAGATCAGGCAGAAATTTTTTGCTTTGGGCCATGCGACCAAGGTCTGGTGGTCTACTTGGCCTTACCAATCCACAAAATTGCCATGGGATCTGAACACAAAGTAGGACCTGATATTAGGAAGTTAATGCTGTTAGACTTACTAAAACTTGTCTTTGGCAGCTAGCCCAGGAAGAAGGTCAGAAACAGAAAAGTCTTCTGTTACACTAACAAACCTGATAGCAATTTTTTCCTTCCTCCTATCTCCCTCAGAAGTGAGGAAAAAGACTTTTAAAAGTATGACTAGAGTAAACTGGTGGTCTTCTGCAAATAATTGATTATATAGTAAGAGAAGCAATACTCTACACTGGAATCAATTAAATACCTGGCATGAGACAAAAATATATATGGGATTATATACCCCTTTCCACCATGTTACATTATAGAATTTAGACTTTCTGTTTAACAGACTTCTCTTTATTTCCAGTTCACTCACTTTCCTGTCCTGGTGACTACATACTTAGACCTACATGCTAAAATCAAAGATTTCTTTTTCAAAGGTAGTAACTGAAGAAAGAAAACTGAAGAAGGCAAATGGGTCTTTCCAAAACGTTTATCAGAGGTGCGTGAATCAGGCAAGATGCAAACAGCTAAGGGCTGCCTAATACCACTCCACTCTTGCATTGAAGACAAGCATACAAAGAAAAGTTAACTACACGACAAGACCTCTAATTCTGACACAAAATGATCTTTTTTTCACTACCAAGACTAAAATACACAGCCCAAACAAAAAAGCCAGTGTAAAACAAGAAAAGTGAGAGCAACAGCCTCACTGCAAATTCACAAATAATGATAGTTATTAGTGCTTTTTCTTCTGAATTACATACTGTCTTTAGGCAGTTGCATTCCTAATTACTTCAATTTAAAAATGCTACAATTCAGATAGTAAATATATTAACTTGCAACTCCTTAGAAAAACTTACCAAACTATTTAGCCATCAAAAACATGGGCTTAAAAGCATCTAGTAAAATCCAACAAAATGAGCTATAATGGGCTTTTAATTATATTGCTGTTAATTAGTAATATTAACTTTTATGCATACATGTGTACACATGCACGTGCGCGCGCACACACACATATCCAAATATCAAAAAGAGCAGCGTATGCAAACCTTACTGTTCCTTGCCCTTAAAAGAAGAAAAAAAAAATCATATGGAGTTAAAAGCTACTCATATGAAATAAAAAACGACTAGCTGTTTTGGGGAACACTTTATCCTCACACAGATGAGCTTTTGTGTTTGTGTAAATATATATTTAGGCTTTAAAAAGAATAAGAAAAAGAGGATACAAAGAATTCCACCAGGGATGCAATTAGGTGTGCATTATCTACTATACTGCTTGTAATTGCTTCATCTACTGGTTAAATAACAGCCTAGCAAGATTTTGTTTTGCCAGGATCTGAAACAGTATTAGCTGTGCCTGTGGTCTTGGAGCTAAAAATTAAACCTCCAAGCGAAGCACGGTTGAAACTACCAGACCTGGGTGGTCTCTACATAGAGAAAACCAGAAGTAGCATGTTTAAGCAACAGATGTAATGACTGCATTCAGGAAAATATGTAGCTCCATGTCCATGAACTGTATTTGAGTAACGGCAAGAACAAGATATGATTTGTTGAATCAAGGCCTGTTACAAGTTTAGTAAACAGCTTTATCTGGGTAAAGCTTCACCTAAAATAAAAAGGGAGGATAGAAAGGAATGCAGTGCTTTAACAATTACCTGGGTAGGCAATTGCATGTTCTTACTAGAAGTTCAACTATTACTGCCATATGACTCTATGACTTTGTGCAGGTCATTTCATTTCAAAATGAAAGAAGAATGAAGATTATACGCTCACTTATAAAGATTAAAATGAAGATTATATACTCAGTTTTGTAAGGACAAATCAAATATCTTTGAGGAGTAAGTACTTTTAAGACTGCATGGAACGAAACCTTTCTGGTCTCTCCTTGGAAGTCAGTAAAACAGTGGTTTGCTTTTACTTCATGGATGACTACAGGGCTCTCAAATTGGAGAAAGCAGAAAATAAGTGCAAAAAAGAATGTTATCTTTTTTAAAAAAGAATCTCATTGGAACTTGGTATGAAATAATTATTTCTCAGAATACCAGAGATTATTTTACATGTGCGTAAAAATGAATAGCCAAAACAAGTAAAATTTGGTAGTCTTTCTGGCATGTCAATGCAAATGCTATGAATATGCACATGTAATTGCATTCACAGTTAATAACTATCTGATTTGTAAAACAAAACAATCTAATGTAAAAAATCTGTTAATGATTTTTATTCGGTAGCTGCAGACAGTTGGTTTAAGACAACTGTATTGAACTAACATCACTAAGACAGGAAAAAAAATCCTGGCAATTTCTGGCAAGAAAATCATAAATAATTCACTAAGCTGCTCTATGCCCTCACCTCATACAGACTGCAGCATATGTGCTAATGATTCTGCAGAATAGCCATTAGGCTTACAGAGCCTCTGCAACCATATAGAAAAAAAATCCCTCAGCTTTCTATAAAATGTAATAAAGACGGACATGTCATGATTTATCAGTGGAAGGGCCAGAGACACAGAAGCAGCTTTATGTGCAATGTCTCCTCAAATTACTGAGTGTTTGCAAAAACAATCAACTGACAAAGAGTTAGGAGAACGCAAACAAAACCCCCAAACCACACTACCTAGAAGAAAGTAAAACAGTTAATATCATAAAATCCTTGCATTGTGAATTACGGGCATCCTGTGACTAATATAATTACAGCTGTGAGTGGTATAATTACAGCTGCAACTGTGCAACAGATGAGAATATGATCTACCCTGAACAGAGCACTGGTTACTTTCTTTATCACCTTGAGTTTCAGAAAATCTGCTGATACTAAGCAATATCCATTCTGACGGCAGGTTTTCTAAGCTTCACTCAATTTCCACAGATCAGATCTGCTGAATTAACATGAGTAAAAAGGAGCTTGCTTATCAGTATAGGTATGTTGCTGATAAAAGGAAGACTAAGGAGAATGTGGCCCTCTCCAGAAGGAAACAGGAGACCTGGCTATGGGGGATACGAAGAAGGCCCAGGTACTCAACAACTTTTTTGCGTCAGTCTTCACCAGCAAGTGCTCTGGCCACATCACCCAAGTCGCAGAAGGCAAAGGCAGGGACTGGGAGAATGAAGAACCGCCCACTGTAGGAGAAAATCAGTTTTGAGACCATCTAAGGAACCTGAAGGTGCACAAGTCAATGGGACCTGATGACATGCATCCATGGGTCCTGAAGGAACTGGCGGATGAAGTTGCTAAACCACTATCCATCATATTTGAGAAGTCGTGGCAGTCTGGTGAAGCTCCCACTGACCGGAAAAGGGGAAACATAACCCCCATTTTTAAAAAGAGAAAAAAAGGAAGATCTGGGGAACTACAGGCCAGTCAGCCTCACCTCTGTGCCCAGCAAGATCATGGAGCAGATCCTCCTGAAAACTATGCAAAGGCACATAGAAAATAAGGAGGTGATTGGTGACAGCCAACATGGCTTCACTAAGGGCAAATCATGCCTGACAAATTTGGTTACCTTCTATGACGGGGTTACAGCGTTGGTGAATAAGGGAAGAGCAATTGATGTCATCTACCTGGACTTGTGCAAAACATTTGACATTGTCCCACATGACATCCTTGTCTCTAAATTGGAGAGACATGGATTTGATGGATGGGCCACTTGGTGGATAAGGAATTGGCTGGATGGTCGCACTCAAAGAGTTGCGGTCAACAGCTTGATGTCCAAGTGGAGACCGGTGATGAGTGGCATTCCTCAGGGGTCGGTATTGGGACCAGCACTGTTTGACATCTTTGTCGGCAACATGGACAGCAGGATGGAGTGCACCCTCAGCAAGTCTGCCGACACCAAGCTGTGTGGTGCGGTTGATGTGGTGGAGGGAAGGGATGCCATCCAGAGGGACCTTGACAGACTTGAGAGGTGGGCCTGTGTGAACCTCATGAAGTTCAACAAGGCCAAGTACAAGGTCCTGCACATGGGTCAGGGCAATCCCAAGCACAAATACAGGCTGGGAGGAGAATGGATTGAGAGCAGCCTTGTGGAGAAGGATTTGGGGGTGTTGGTTGACAAAAAGCTGGACACGAACCGTCAATGTGCGCTCACAGCCCAGAGAGCCAACTGTATCTTGGGTGAAGCGTGACCAGCAGGTCGAGAGAGGCGATTGTCCCCCTCTACTCTGCTCTTGTGAGACTCCACCTGGAATACTGCGTCCAGCTTTGGGGTTCCCAACACAAGAAGGACATGGACCTGTTGGAGCGAGTCCAGAGGAGGGCCATGAAGACGGTCAGAGGGCTGGAGCACCTCTCCTATGAAGACAGGCTGAGAGGATTGGGGTTGTTCAGCCTGGAGAAGAGAAGGCTCCAGGGAGACCTTATTGTGGCCTTCCAGTACCTAAAGGGGGCCTACAAGAAAGCTGGAGAGGGACTTTTGACAAGGGCATGTAGTGATAGGACAAGGGGTAATGGCTTTAAACTGAAAGAAGATAGATTTAGATTAGCTATACGGAAGAAATTCTTCACCACAGGGTGGTGAGGCAATGGAACAGGTTGCCCAGAGAAGTTGTGGATGCCCCATCCCTGGAAGGGTTCAAGGCCAGGTTAGATGGGCCTTTGAGCAACCTGGTCTAGTAGAAGGCGTAGAAGGTGCCCATGGTGGGGGCGGGGGTGTATGGGTGTGTGTGGAACTAGATGATCTTTAAGGTCCCTTTCAACCCAACCATTCTATGATTCGATGATCTAAAGATGTTTTTATATGTATCTGTATGTGTGTATATGTGTCCCTCTCTTTCTACACACACACACACACAGACAGACACAAAGAGAAAAAAGTTACTAATAAACACATACCCAAAATTCAGCTGCAAGAAATATGTTCATCATGAAAAATTGACCTCTGGGGCACAGGTGAGAAGGAAACACTATTGAAAAAGCTGTTACAGTGAGGCTATCAAGTAAAGAGGTATTCTTTCTATTTGAAGCTCTTCCTATGGAAGTTCTCAGGCTGGATTGAAGCCTTCTAACATCTCCCTGTATGAAGCAATTTATAAATAGCAAGAAACATGTCATAATTTCTTATCATTTTGTGCTGTATTAAAAAATAGCTCACTGATGACTGCTTAGTATATCTAGATATTTTCCTTCCCTTTGACCTTTTGTTATCTCTGTTTACTTCCTTTTCAGGAAAGAGATGACAAGAAAGGGATTTAGGCATAATGCTTATTTTTGTTCCCCCATTTGTGAATTAAAAAGGGGAAGGACAGTGTGTGGAAGCACTAAGCTCCTTTTCAAATACCAGTGTGAATCACACCGATGTTGTATCTATACTAGGAAATGGGGGTCCCCCTGAAATTACTCTCCTCCTGGGACTGACGTAAATCAGATTCAAGCTTCAATCGCTGACAGCCAAGATGGAGTGCAACAAAGGTAGAGGTTTGAACAACTGGCTTACATTTTAGTAAATGCTTTAAACTTGGTCCTTACTCAAAAGCTTTTCTGCTCTATGGATTGGACAACTCTTCACATTTCCTGACTTCACTCATAGACTGTAATTTATTTAGTTTTTGAAAGAGAGAGAACGAGGTGGTGAAGTAACAAGATTCTAGTTATCACAAATACTACTAACAACTAAGTACTTGCTCTTCTTTTCTGTACTGTGACCAAATTATCTCTCTTGTGGGAAAGGGACAAAGATCATCTGCATGATGTTGATCTACTTTTAAGAAAACCATAGTGATCATTATAAGAATGCTGTGTGGGTGAAAAGTGGTAAAAAGAAAATGGAAAGGAGAAAAAAGGGCACGTGTTTCTATGTTTGTCTTAGTCCTTTCAGAGCTGATTTTCTTCAAGGATTTTGAACGTCTACAAAACATTCACTTGTTCTTATTCCCAGGCTTGGACTGTTGCAGGTTGACAGGACACCTGTATTTTCACCCTGAAGAAGCAGGTCACCACCTTGTTCACTTGAGCAAAACAAGTAGAAGCACAAACTAGAAAGTCAGGACTATGAAAAGGGCAAACCTTTCAGGAAATCAACAAGAATCCGAGCAATTAAAACAAAACAAAACGTTACAAGCAGCTGCATGTATTAATCTGCCTCCAGGTCCCTTGTTAATAGCTTTTCATTCTAAAATAATATCCTAATTTTTCAGATTTTTATTCCATAAAGAATAGCCTCAAACCGTAAAAACTGAGTATCCCAAAAGGATAGTGACTGCAAAAAAGGTATCTTTTCCTTTTTTAACCTCTAACATAGAAATTTTATTTATAATTAGCAAGTAAAACAATTTTAAAGCACACCATTTTAAACTGTCAGAATCCCTTTTCTATTTCGCATTTTAATTAAGCATCGATTTGCTTTCCTCTGTTCCTAGTTTATGAAGTTACTTAGACTGGTATTAGTTTTTTGTTGAATTGAAATTTTATCACAGATAAATTGTTTTTAAAGGATAATGAAAAATCAGGTGGACATTTACTGTCAGAATTTGTATCAGTAAGGACAAATTTGCAGAAGTCTGGACCTGGTGATTAAAGACATAAGGAAGTTAAGGTCTACCAGGAATGGTAGAATACATTTTGCTTACTGTTACGATATGTTTAGCACTGCTGTAAAAGGGCAAAATCCCTACACGTAATCCTGCACACGTAAGACACTTTGTGCTGTGAAATTTAGAATGCAGGCACAGCAGTGAGAGATTTCAGTCTCTCCAGGGAAGCAACCATCCCTCTGCACGGAGGAACGCGGCGTGCGTCCTCGCTAGGCTGGAGGGGTTCACTCCCTGCGCCAAAAGCAGAGCAGGGGCCTTTGCAGCACTTAAAACTCTGCGCTAAAAGTGACAAAGGCGGCACAGGCCCCTGGACAGTACTACTTTTGCACTTGAGCAGAAAATTGAGGAAATATCCCATGTGATTTTCATAGTGCAAAAGTTACTGTATCTGCTGGAAATTTCAAGCCATAATGGTCAGCCACATGCTGAAATATTTTTTACCTCTCCTTAGTAGTCTATCGTACACATTCACAAAGATCAGTCATGACCTATGCTAGCCATACTTCTAGTGCTATTTGTATCACCCCAACCAACAAAGCACTCTGACACAGCAGACTAAAACACATCATTTCACGCTGAAACTAGAGTGTGGCCGTGTGGGAAAATCCTTTCTCTAGAGAAGGGACACCAAAGATTTCTGTCATGTGTGTGTATGTGTCGGGGAACAGAAGGGAGGAAGGAATAATTGTTAGTAATAAATATGGGCCTCATAACAGGAGCTTTTTCAAGACAACTTAAGTTAAAATAGTTAACAATCACAAACTTTAATATTACAAGAAAATTGCTAGATTGTACTAACATGACAAAATTTGGATTAAACACATTCATGTTTCATTTGTGATGATATTTCTACTGCTCTTGGGTAAGAAATCTAATCTAGAAGGCAGAGATAACCCAGTACTGGGGGGATGTTCCCTGATCCCACGATTTTTGGCACCGTTGTACAGCTAGCTCTGTACCTGTCTCCAGGCTCTCTTCATGGAATTAATTAAGACTCTAAACACAAGTAAAGACGTCAGACTCCTAAAACAGTGCTAGGAGCACATCACCTGGCCGGCTTGACACGTATCCCAATCGCTGTAACACGGGAGCTTGTTTTACTTCCCACTGTAGCAATTTCTGTAGTCAGTAAACACCGGCAAGTTATCAGAAAGATTTATACACACCAGGAGGGTGTGCCCGTAATGCTATCTAATGGACGTTTGGAGGAAAAGATGAAGGGAAAAAGAAGACAGGTTGATCAGTTTTATCTGATCAGAAGAAAAAACCACAATGACAATGTGACACTGAAATAATTCTGACCCTACAATATACCGATCTAATCTCGCTATGTGTTGGAGAGTAACCTCTTCTGAAATAAAAGGCTGTTTGCTCTCAATGGAATCAGCTATTTCTAGATAATCCTAAACAAAAACAAGGGGAAAAACAACCTAAAAAGCAAAACAAGTTAGTATGAAAAGCAATCTTTTACTTTTGAAAATTGGATTTGTCCCATTTAACTTTTCCAAATATTTGCAGCCTGACTCAAGCTGGTCATCTGCTGTTACTCTGAAATCAATAGGAAGACACAGGTACCTACAAAGGGCAAATAATCACCCCTCTCTATCCTAGAACGGAATGAATAGCTGTATAGAGGTGTCCTCGGTGAATCCAGAGGGAGAATATATGTATCAATTTTTAGATATCTGGAGTTGGGTAAGATAAATATCACAGCAAAAAATCTTGATGCCCCCTGCAATTCTAAAATTGTCCGCATGAATTCTTTATTAGCCCCAACTTAAAAGAAACTGCATACTCCACATAGAGGACTCAACATTTCTATCGTACATTCCCAAATTAAAAGTACTCTCTGCACTACGGGGTGCCGTGTCTACCGCCTCCTGCACCAAAGCATTACTGCTAGAAGGGATGACGACTTGATATGAGTATCAGTCCTGGGTCTCCGGGTCCCACTCCCCCTGCAAGTCCCCATCCCCAACGCCCTTGACACAGACAGCACTCTCACGGGCTGGGGGGGGGTTTGTGTGGGAGCGCTTCCCTGGTTCATGGCATAGCATTACGTTTTAAGAGAGGGTTATACCAAAGCAAAGGTGAGCGGTTCGGCTCAAGCAGACCACATGCATGCTGGGAAAACACAGGTTAGGTAGAAGCCGTGCAAGTTATATACCTGGTCGTGTGGTGAGTCCTCTGTCTGCAGCTGGACGGGCATCAACTGGCTCAACTGGGCATGTGCAGAAAAGAAACAAAAAAGCAAACAAAAAATAAACAAAATCCCCCAAAATGATAAAGTCAACTGCTCTTCCGTTGGGGCAGTGCAGGAGAGACATACTGCATAAACAAAGTTACCAAAGCAACAGCTAGAAAAGATCTGCCTTCAGTTAATCCTGTAAATAAAAGGAAGGGATGGGTACGACTTCACAAGGAAAGCTTCACAGTTGATGAGTCAATTTTACATCATTTTCTGGTTACTGCTTAAAGTGAGAAACCATCAAGATAAAATAATTTCTGTCTATAGAGTGAAACTATATTCATTACGTGCAAACTTTTTCCAGTTGTCTGATCAGAACTGGCAGCAAAAACGGACATGATGAGTGAGTTCTTGCAGCCAGTCTTGATCAATGCTGACTTATAAACCCACTGAACCCTGACTCCTTTTTCCTTTCAATAGGCGTTCTTTACAGCACTAGCTAAAAGGCTTGAAAAAAGTAAAGCACATTTTGAAAACACAATCAATACTTCATTCTGATATGCTCTGATTTGTAGACAGTAAATTTTCTGTCTGATTCAAAAATCTGATTTTTGAAAGAGAAGCAAAGGAGAAACACCACTGTCTACCCAACTGTGTGTCATACACAGTTGCTCCAATACTGTTGCCTTCCTTATATACCCAAGTGCCACTGTCAGAAAGAAATTAAATTCAGAAATAAAATTTTACGTTATAGCTTGGAATTCAGAAATTTTTAAATAAGGTATTCAGATTCATTTGAATTTCAAGATTCAAGTATGAACCTTCTAATCAGCAGTAAGGGAGCCACAATAACACAGGAAACCTGACAAAAGTAGTTTTCAATCATGAACTGCTCACTGTATTCGGCATTGGAAAAATCACGCTAACCTGACGATACTGCTGACTTAAGCAAGGGGACTGCCCACCTTCTTAGGAAGTTTGTGTCACCTGCTTAGTGTTCCTATGGGTTGGACAAACAACCTACCATGCTTGTAAGTGAGAGCCTACGCGGCACCCGTGCCCTTTGTACACGGGAGATGACTGCAATAGCTCCTGCCGCCGGAAAAAAGCAGTAAGTCAGCTTTATAGTAGCCGCGGACTAAAAGTGCATCTGCACATCTGACTTGCTTGTGTTTCCAGAAGGACAAAATTTTCACAGAGCTTGCTGGTCTGGTGCTGCAGAGACAAGCCATCAAACCACTTTCCTTCACAGCAGTTCAGAGTGGCACTAGCAGACCATGTAATTGCTTTCCTTACATAGCGCTATATAAAAACCAATTTCCATCCTTAACTAAAAACTACAATTTTGAGTATTTCCTAGGTTTTCTAATATCTTTGGCACCAATCCTCAGGTAGGTCAGCAGTAATTGTCAGTGGAAAGGGCTGAAGAGAAGAAACAACCAAGGACTCACATCACCCAAACTGCCCCTGCAGAACCCTCCTCTGTCACCCTGGCCCTCGCCCTCCTCCCTAGAAGGCTGACGGGTTTTATTTCCCTCTCGCTCAGCACTCTGTAACCCTACATGCCCATAGCTATGGAGAACTGAGAGAGCAGGTTGTGGGTAGCAATAAAAATGGGAGTTGGTGAAGGGAGAAAAGGATGGAGGAAGCTTCTGTTGTATAGTAGCATGGACCTGACCTCAGGGTAATGCAGTATTTGTGAAGGTAGGTGAATGTATTAATAATGAATAATTCTTCTTGTCATCCACAGTCTTGGAAGCACTTTACAGGGGAAAAGGCAAACATCACTGGTGCATTTCATAACTGACGACCTGCCCAAGGTCACAAACCAGTTGCAGGGCAAAAACTGGAGGCAAAAGCTCAGGGCCAAGGATCTTCCAAAGCAGATCATGATTCCAGGCGCTTAAGTGCAGCGTGCCCCGGGCAGCATGATACTAAGAAAGGCTGGTTTCTGGAGAGCCCTCAGCTGCCACCTTTTGAATTTCAGTTGCATTTTAAAACCTGCTTGCTCTTGCCCTGCTGTTGATGTACGCACAAACAGCAGTTAACTCTGAAAATCTTGTCTGTGGGCTTCCTCGCTGCCTGCCCCACTGGACTACATCACCTCATGACAGTTGATAAAGAGGGGAGAAGTTTAAACCTATTACAGTATTTATCAGTAACCAAAACTCTAAGATGTACTGTGTATTATTATAAAAACTGCATTCCTTTTGATGCTCCAGAATCATATTTCTCTTGAACACACTTCCATGTGCACAGAAGTACACAGAATTAAGACTGAAAATTTATTTTCCAAATAGCCTCACGAAACTAAACTGGCATATACCTGCTTATGCTGACTATGCAGGCTTCATAGAGGCTACACATCCCACCTCATATCTAATGATAATACATCTCAGAAGAGCAAGAGGGAACGTGGTTGCTTCTCTTTTCAAAAATAAAAGAAAGGTGAATCAAAAACCTCAAACGCTGGTACAAACCAGCAGGCGAGGAGAGCTACGTGACAGCTACCTACCAAGAACAGCGTTGAAGGGAGTAACTGGCCAAGTCATAAGGATAACACAGTACATTTTACAAAAATCTCACTTTAGATAAATACTTTGTCACTAAGGCTAATTGCAACTGCATGGTAAAATACAAAGGGTAAGACACTAAACCCAGTTAGTCATTGGCAAAATGCCCAGGGACCTTGGCAGTGTCAGAGCCTCACAGCTCTCGGGGTTTTGCCCCAACCTCTGAAGGTGCCTTTTTCATTGTTAAAACACAATTTCCTGACAGTTTGGTGGTGCCTTCTGCAGCGTCCTCAGAGGGTATTTTTCGTTAGCCTAATTTGTATCGCAATACGCTAGACATACGTTCAGCCATGCAAGTTGTGTAGTGTATTACCTGGCGCTTTGGATAAATTTCTGTGGACGTTTACTGGGAAACTACCTCAGGGAAACAACAAGGAAGAAAATAGTTTCAGAAACTACTGAGCTATGCTAGAATTTCAAGGTCTTTTTATTTTTAGGCTATTTTTCACTCATTCATCAGAAAAAGCAATTTTAGTAAAATAAACTTTGCATAAAACTTATTCTTTTATCTAAACATGCAGTTTAGATTGGGAAAATTTCAAATGGAGTTATGAAACCTTGAGATTACATGGCAACATACCAATCCAATACATTATTAATAACTCTGGGTGAAACCTGGGATTAGATCATGGCCATGGAATAAAACAGGCATGGGAACTAATGACAAATTTAAGGTATTTTTTGTAGTATTTTAACTTCATTGCTTGTATGCAGAATACTGGATACTTTGAAACAAAGACTTAAGGGCTGCATTTCCTTCCACTTTTTCCACCATCACATTTTGGTTTAAGCATTCCCTGAATGGCTCATTAAAAAAAAGCCCCATTGCTGTGACTGTGCCGGAGGGGGTGGGATCCCAGGTCCTAACCCAGTCAGCTCCAGGATCTGTTCGGCTGCCTCTCGGATGTCAATGGTCCCATTAGCAATTTGTTTTGACAGTAATGCAAATTTGTAATGAGGTAAATGATTGACCTAGTGTTCCTGCTCAGGACTGAAGAAAACTATCGCTTGTACAGTGCAACAGCTCTTTGCAGTGAGGAAGTCAAGACACTCATTCTACCTAGAAACCCACCTGCATACACTGAGTTGTTGGCACTCTGGATTTGTGTTCAGCAGAGTTTTAAAAAAGTTGACTTCAGCTTTCAAACTAGACCCGAACAGTATCAACAACTGAACTTGTAAATTGCTTGCCATCTGAAACTCCTCTGGTAGTCTCTGTTAAATCTGCTGGACCAACCGCTTAGCGGATTTCCCAGATCCTAGGCTGGTCGCATGGAACATGCTGTGATTTTTTTTTGACAGTGCTGAGTACCCCCAGCCCTCACCCAAGTAAATGGGAGCCGAGATGCTCAGCTCTCTGACCTTCGCTGGCATGCTCAGCATCTCCCAGCAGCAAGAGGTGCTGACCGCCATTAATACTGCAATGGTTAGTCACTCTACAGTATTTGAGGTTTCTCCAGCACATGATTTTTGAACTTACACCTTTTTTGATCAATGGTTATTTGTTAAGAAACAGCAATGACTTGCTCAGTACTGCATAAAATACAAAACCCTCCCTGCATAAGGGGAACTTACTGTGTGAAAAACAGACTGTGCAAAAAGACCTTCAGTGGAGAGGGAGAGGAAAAAAAGAGGAGAAAATTGTGTCAATTGTTATTTACTTCTTACTACTTCCAAAGCGTATTATAACAAGACAGACACACGTTTTTGGAAGCTATTTAGACAAAGCCTGGGATTAGATCATGGCCACGGAAGAAAATAAGCATGGGAAGTGAGGACAAATGGCACACTTAGTCCTGGGTTTCTGGAACAAAGGGGTGGCAAACAAACACAAAGGAAAAAGACGAGGCTGTGAAATTCCCCTTTGATACTATGGGGAAAGGTATAGAGAGGGTATCTAAAGAGAGAAAGAAGGTATTGTAGGCATGATCACACTAACAACATTGTGGTTTGGGTAGATGACAGAGAAGTATAATGGGAAACAATAAGGACTTGAAGAGGTTTAAGTCATCAAGTAATTTCTATTTCTAACTGTGCAGACTTAAATGCTAACATAGGTTGGCCTAACAGAATTGTTTGCTGCAGTAACAATCCTGATCTCAAAAAAACCCCCTAAACCCCCACAACTTAAAGGCATGAAAGTTAAAAGATGTTCTCACAGTAAACATTAAGAAGTGCTGCAACAAACTATGTACTGCATTAAAATACACAGGATTGGATCCATAATTAAACAGTATGTTATTCAAGGCAGGAGAGTTTTTGTTTCTTATTTGCTGTCATACATCTTAAAAGGACAACCACGCTCAATATAGTTGCCTATGGGAATTCAGTGTCACATTGAAGTATGTACCTTTCATTATTAAATTCTGAGCTTCGCCAGGTTTCTGAAGGAAAAGAAGACTTGTGTGATTAAACTGTGGGCATGTCTGGGTGCACCTGTCTACCTAATAACTTCTGAAGCTGGTGACTGAAATCAGTACATTTTGAAGGCTGGGAGGACTGACTTCAAAAATAATTAATTTTTCTCTCCCAAGTTTCATGAAAGCAGGCAGTAGGTATAGAAATTGATGCTCTGTATGCCTCAGCTATGGGAAAAACTGCAGCAAGAGCTGTATTGGAAAATTCCTGCAGGACAGACACCACCAGCCTCAGCTTTTTGGCTTGGCCTCAGCTCACCAGAGGCCAGACTGTGGCCTGCTCCTGGCAGACAGCCTCGACACAGGCGCTACAGTGAGCTGCAGCTGATTCCCCAGGAAATTGAAGTTTAGCCTGCCAGCCTGGTCAGCTGTTTGTACTTCTTGCCAGTACCTGTCGCAATCCAGCCAGCTGCTCTCGGCTGCTCAGCACGTCACTTGGCTGCAAGTGCCCTCTAGACACGTCTGGAGTACTTGTCACCATCTCCTCTCTTCTGGTTCTTGCTGCTGGCCAGTCCGTTGAGTTTGCTCAAGCTCTCTCTGCTCTTTTTCTTGGTCCCTACCTGTAGTGCTAACTCCCTGGCGGTCTGATTTTAGCCCCACTCCTGATCAGCCTCTCCTCTTCCCCTCAAATCTGGTATACTTCTGCCTCACAGGTTTGTTGACCTTCGCTCAGATCCTAGCCATGTCTTTTCTTTCGCTTGATCTTAGGCTTCTCTGCCTCCTGAGGACACCTCACTTTGATCACAAAAGTGGTTCTGACTCCACTGATTTCACCTGGTACCAACACTAGACCTGGCAAATCCATGTTCACATCCCGTGTCTCGTCTCCCAAGCACCCAGCTGCCCACAGTCATTCACACATCGTGCTGGAGTGAGGCTAACTGCATAAGGTGGGTCTCAAAACTCATTCTAGAAGCAGGTATAGCCTAAGACAGTGGTTTCAAAAGACTTCTGGAGGATGTTAAAGCCTGTGCAGCTCAGCTACAAGTCACAGATCCATAAAACACAAATTTGCCCAAAAAAAGACTTCTGTAGCTCCAGCCTCTGTGAATCTACTGCTGCTCTGCGGTAACAAACTTTCACTATTGTGATTAACTTAGCACTGAGTTGAACTGATAAAGGAAAACAAACACAAGAGGAGGAACTTGAATGACATGATCAAAGTCCCTCAGGTTTCTGATTAATTGGCTCTGCCACCTAAGTAAACTAACAATTTCAGATTGTACATAAATTATTAAAGTATTATGCAGTCACTTCAATAAATTAGTCCATGAGCATCATAAAATACTCCTCAGGAAAAAGGTTTTTGCTACCCAGTTGCATTGCTGAGTATGCAGGAACATTTCTGCAGTACATTCCAGAAAACCAGTGCAGGGGGAAATAAAATCAACTCTCATGCTAGGATTGTGCTGGATCTGTAATCATGTTCATGCCAGCAAATAAAAAGCTCTTCCTTAACTAAAACACTCATTTCATCACGGCACAAATCTAACAACTTATCTCTCTCCCTTAGCTCATTGTCATGTATTTTGTAAGACTGTCACTCATAATTTGCTGGAATTTATTTTGAACTGTTTTTAAAGGAAAGTAAGCTCAACACTGAAATTTACTGTGTGTCTAAATTCCAAATTTTAGTCAGGATTTTCTGTTCCATCAAAGAGACACAGCTGACACAACAGATCAGTTCCAAATGTAGATTTGACAACCTCTATCCTGCTTACATCTGAAAGATGTCAATTTTCAGGGAACAACATGAAGAGAGATCACAAAGCTCAACTCACAATATTCTGTGGTTTCTCCCCCTGCTGTACATACCTTCATTTTCCGTATTGGCTGGAACAGAATCAACACCAAAGGGATGCCACGGCTGAAGGTCATCTAGGCTGAACTCGCCATCCACTGGAAGAAGTTCAACTGTGGTCTTCGTTTCCGTCAATGAAGGCATGAGAGCATCATTTCCATAGCTGATTCTGGGTTCGCTGATCATATTGGCCAAAACATCATCAGAATAGTTTTGCTCTTTCTGAAGTAATTCATCTGCAAGGAAATTGCAACACAGAAACTATGTGAAGGAGCCGGCAATTCTGAGGACCTATTTCCAATGCTATTAAAGTAATAATTTACTGTTATGAGATTCTGTTTTCTTATGATAAAGAAAAACATAAGGGCTTGGAATAGTCAAAACTCTGTGATAAGCACTGCGGCCAAATAAGGCTTTTTTTTTTTTGAAACATCAACCAGAACTGTTCAATACCATTTCCTACCCACATTTCCACCCCATAACAGATCACAGGTCTGTGCTTTACAAATCCCTGGACTCTTCCCATCACTTTTAAAAGAAGCAGAAATCAATTCCCTTCAACTCAGCATGTTGCCATAAGTCAACACACAAGAGGCCCACAGGAAGGAATGACTTTTTTATTTCCCCTTCTTCTTACATGCTCACTATCAAAGCTCATCACGGCTCTTAAATCATACATCACCACAACAGTCACTGTATTAAGTTGGGCTTACTATAACACACTGAATCTGGACAAACATTCATTCTTTTAACATATATAACTTTGCCAAAATACTGAAGTAGTTCTTTGCTAAAAATCTTAAGTAGTAATAGGTGTCTGTAGGCAAATTGCTTTACAAGCAACCAGGAGCAACACACTATGTGCAAGTACTTCGAGGGAACTTGGTGCACACGAGCACATTAAAGTAAGCGAGCAATTGCAATGAAGAAGATAACTAACTGCTAATAATGCTTCAATGTAATTAGTATGCAGGCGCTAGAGCTAAATAGCTCAGAATCAAAGACTGTAAAGGTTATGCAAGTGTTTGCACCCATGAGCACGCACATGTCAGCTGATGATACAAAAGCTTTTATTAAGACTGGCTTCTCTTTTCACTTCGTTAAGGACCCCCTGACTGTCACTGCTTCACACCCACATCTGAAACCTGTAGCAATTCAGGGACAGGAATCACCCCTCTACTTGACAGACCCTTTATGTCACTCCCTAGGGGCTCACTTATTTCCCAGTATCATCAGCGAGAAAGCGCATCTACAACTCTATACACACCAGAGCTTTATACCCCTCAGTAAAATCTTCTGAATGTTATTTCCCTCCCAACCTTACACCGCGCTGTACCACCACAGAAGTACACTGCACCCATGCAGCAGCCCTCAGTAAGGATCCCCACCAAGTCACAAGTATTAGAGCTGGCACTGCGTCAGTGCCTTTATCAACGATGATGCTCTGCTCTGCAATATGTCTCTTAAAGACCACCTAGAGATAGTTGACACAACTCCCTGCCACCCTATTACTACACCAAATTCAGAACATCAAAACTAAACAAGAAGTTGTAACCTCAGCCCTGGGGCAAACATGGGTCCTGAATCTTGTAAAATGATGGTTTAAAACAATTTTTCTTGTTTAAGCAGCAATTGCTTTAGTAGACAGTAAGCCTAATGTGTATACAAAATTTAATTCTGTGATTTAATTTGTTCATTAGAATGACTTATTAGGACAGTATAGAAAGCCTGTGTAACACTGAATTGTTTTTCCCTTCGTGTTCATTTTATTGAAAACAATATTATTTTATAAGATACCTAATAAATCTTCAGCATAGAAGGCAAGTCCAATTTTTGCCTCCCCACTGCACTTACACTAATCCTTTATCAAATTCAAGCATCTCCTTGTATCAGAGGACAGACAGGTGAAGCACCTCGATATTCTGAGCAGACATTGTATCACATGACAGGTGTTAATTTTCATTAGCTAGGGATGCAGAGACTTTACAAAAAAGGAGCTGGATGTTGATGGCCTGAACGAGAAGTCTGGTGTCCAAGTGCCTTGCAGCGAGCCATGGGTGATACCAGTCACAATACCAAATCATCACAAATCACAGGAAAGTGAGTATTACAGTGCTGCTGAGCATCTTAGTGCCTGCAAGCCTTTCGGACTCAGGAACGGGAAGAGTTTTGGGCTGCAGCTCCCCTCGTTCCCGCTGTAGCCCACGCAGTGGTGGCGGGGAGCGGACACCGGGGGTGCTGTGCCTCAGTCGCCCCTTTTCTCTGGGTGGTGCCGATCCTCCACGACTCCTGTCCGTTCCCCGCTGCTGCTGCACTCTGTGTTCCTGCAGACAGCTCCTGCCCTTGGAAAGGGACAAACGGTGCATGGAGAGGAAGGAGCAGAGGGGGAAGGACCTGGCCTCCGGCGGTGGAGGAGCAGCACCAGGGCTGGCACTGTGCTTGGGAGGAGGCCACGGCGTAGGCACGGCTGGGCTCGCCAGGCTGATGGCGAGGGGCACCCGACTCACATCATGATACCGTGATTATAGAATCCCTAGAGGCTGGGAGGGATAAGTACACAAAGTCTCTCTCTCAGTGCTACCCAACTGGGAGCACATCGTCGCCGGCGCTTGCAGGCTCCATTGTTTCCCATTCAGCTGTGGCGCTCAGCACGGACATTAACTGACCTGCACAATAGCTCAAGTGAGGCGGACAGATAATACAACCAGCAGATTATGATCGCATCCATTTCACAAGCAAGGAAACAATGGCCAAAATTAATCAAGCACATCTGACATGATGAATCAGACACTGAACGATAGTAAGAAACTGGAAGTTCCTGGCTTAGAAACTGTGCTGGGGTCCATCAGAATGAAGCAGCTGTGTCTGCATTGAGTAAATGATTTGCAAACAATTGTTTCAATCTCTGAAATGCTAAAAATGTTTGCCCTAGGATTTCCAGTTATTGACACTAGCTGGCGAAGTCCAAGATCAATTTTTCAGTGTGGATCTTGTTCAGAGTATTGATGGCTACTTGAATCATCAGTTACACTAATGGAAAGCCATACAGCCTCACTGTTACCCATCGATAGAGTATTCCCTCCATCACAGCTGCCAGCTCAATTCCCCCACCCTGCAAAAGACAATTCCCCTAAGTAAGCCAGGAGTACAGACACAGCTGGAGGCTAGGATGTGCATTCAAGACTGTTTCAGGGGTCTTCTTTGTGTGGTGAGTATCTTCACTATCAGGTGCTGAAAATAGAGATATTCTAGGCTGTTCTTCAAAATTTCATCTCCTGTCAAACCAACAGGACAAAACCCTCATGACAATCTTCCTATAACAGACTTATTTTTGCTGTTGTTGCTTGGTTCATTATCTCCTCGTAGTGTTCTGCTAAATCCTGCCATCGAGAAGAATGAGGAGGATGTCAAAACTTTTTGTCGCTCTGAGAGCATGTGCTAAAAAGCAACCATGACCTTGGGAAAAACCCACGCTCAGTCGGGACCTCAAACCTCCCAGCAGCTCTGGATTTGGCGTGAGGGTGCGCAATTGCTGCTTCTCCTTCAGGCACCCAAACTCTCTCTTTCTCAGGATGAGAGACAGGCTCACTTCTGGTATTTCAGTAAAATGCTTCTCAGACTTATCATCACCTCTAAGGCAGTTTCACTCATTCTTGGGCTTACTGCAGGCATTTCCCCATGGGTCACTACTGCTCAACAACAGCATCTATAAAAATTGAAGTGAAATATGTTTGGGGAACTAGATAAAAGGGTAATATCACTACTATCTCCTTTCAAGGCTATTCTCTTATCCTGCAAAGAGACACATGGAGCCAAAAGCAAAGAAGGAGCAGAGAAAAAGAAATAAAATTTATTACAAAATCTTCTGGTGGATGCTGGATTGTTAGAAGCCATTCGTCCACAATAGCCTTAGAACACACTTCTACTTGTAAGCCTTTGCAAAGAGCACTGTACTAGCAAAGATACCGCGACAAATCCCAACAGAGGTGATGGAGTCTTAAAGTGGCAAAACCTGTGCTATTTTGTAACTTTATCTACTTTTTATTGGCATATAACATTGGAAACAAGGTTGGACTCTGGGGCGCACTTACCCCAGCCCTTAACTGGCATAGCTATAATGACAGAAATTTCATGTGGAACAGCTCCACTTGCTGCCCTGGAATGCCAGCAATCCATTAGTTACCTTTCAAACCATCATTTTTATTTAGTTCATTATTTAAAATTTCCAAAAGTAATTACAATATTTATTTGTTGTGTTTTCTTTTCAAGGAGCCTATCTACCAGATGAAAAGCTCTGCTACCACTATCATGTGCAAGACTCTTGCATTCACTTGAAAAGTAACTTTAAAACTGGCAATTGTGATTTTGAAATTTCTATAAAGCAATTTCAGGTCTTAAACCAGACTAGAAACAAACTGCACCCAAAACACCTCTTCTAAATACTAATTAAGACACCATCAAATTACATGTCACAGTTTTGACCCAGCACCAAGCTTCCTTTGTAAAACGACGTCTACATGATAGAATATATATTGATTCAACAAATACAGGTTTGGGAACCAGCTCAAATAAACTGGTACAAATGCAGAGTCCTACTGCCTCTTGTTCATCATCTTATCAGTCACCATTCAGTCTGAACTGAACATGTGGTTTCCCCAAAGTTACGGTTGGTTTTGACTGCGTGCTTTCAAAATGACAAAATTAAAAAGTGTCAGCAACCTCCTTATTCTTCTTAATGGCAGAAATTACAGAGTGCTTCAGTCACAGCAATTGCTTCATTTGCACGTGCACACATACTATCTTATACTAGTTGAAGACAGTTTAAATCATGCAAATACTGTATGCCACAATTAGGATTCACTAAGAACATTTACACAATCATTTATTACCGTGCACGTGACAAGAGGTAACATGTTTAGATGCAGCTTGCAGTTGTACGCCTACTTTACGGGCTAATTCAATATGTCATAGTTCATAATCTTCAACACGAGCATGTGCCCAAAGGAGTTACCCTGATTTAATGCAGTCAGGTTTTAACTGAATTTGAATGCCTGCATCTTGTCAGCTGTATGAATCAAAACTCGCCCAAAGTGGTAAAAATGAAAACAAGACCTCCTTAAAGATTTTGCTTTGGTGAATACTTTAAAACAAAACCAAACCAAAACATTATTTACCTGTACACCTGCATTTATATCAGAGCTCTTACATAAACTGACAGCATACTTGTAACCCACAGTTATGCTAGTAGCACTTCCACAAACTTGATGCAAATGAACAGATGTATTTCACATTCAGGAAGCACATATACTTCCCCACAAGTCATTTCTACTGAGTGGTGTTGTAAATAAGGGTTTATGTAGGGAACTCCAAAATGCAAAGTATTAGTAGTACAAGTAAGGGTTTTAGGGTAAGAGTAAGTAGCAGCAGTAGTTTTTCAGATTTCAGAAATTTCTTATGCGTATGAAAAATCTTGTTCAGTAAGGTGAAATGACTTTTCCTTTTTCAAGTTCTTAGAAAAGGAACATTTAAGGTATTCTGAAACAGTCGACCTAAGAAATTTTTGCTAGAAGTTAGTAAGAGAATAACCATCCCATAGCCTTAGACAATACCCTGTTGCCTAAGAACCAAACTTTGGAAGAAATACACCTCTGAACTTAAGAATAGCTGCAATATTTAGAACCATACTAAAAAGAACATGCTTCTAATGTATTTAAAAACTTTATCACTTTTCTTTCTTTCCCATTTCTTGCTGCTTCTGCTCTTTCAGTGTACGTGGATTTCAATGTTTCCCAAATCACATCATAAAAACAACCCAAGTGAGTCTCCGCCTGTAAGCAAGTACATGTAATAATGTTTCAGTTAGATTTGCCTTGCAGACTGTTTGACTTAAATTATAAAAAAAACCCAAAGATATTTAACTTAGATACAGAGCAATCGTCCTTTTGCAGGTAAATCATGTTATAACAAGCTTTCTGGTAGTGAACGGTGTTCAAAGCATGATAAAGTTTGGAAGATCCAATTTAGGAAAACATTTATTACCATGTTATGATTAATTTCAATATGACCTGGGTGTCTTTTTCATTAGGGATGGACTTCAATGCAAATTTAGTTTTGTACATGGCTATGCAATTGTAGAGAGCTTTGAGCAAAGGTACATGAGAATTTCCACACCACTTCATCAAGGAAGAACCAGAATCACCCTCTCCCATTTTCAGAGTCTGCTATGAAACTCAAGGTCTTGAAATTTTGTGTAATTTTGTAAGAAGGCTGCTATGACGCTCTTTACCTTCAGTGAAAGAATATTATAATTACTACAGACCCTTAGCTACCTGACAGCTACATAAATTAGTTATTAACTAAAATTAGATATCAATATATGGCTATAGATGTGTGCACATTTATATTTTTTTTAATATTTAACAGCCAGTCATCTGATTAATGACTGCATTTCCCCTTCAGTTCAAAGCAGAGAGTATTAAAGGAAGTTTGTGGGATAAAGTAAGTCCAAAACCAGAAACGTGTGTTATCTCTGAAAAAGACTTATTTAATAGAAATTAAAGACTCTGCTCTTCCTTTTCACAATTTCAAGCCTTTTTGTCCATTTCTGTGGTCTCCTTCCCTTCTTCTCTCACTCACTCACAATTTGGTTAAATTAATAATATTGTCTCACAAAAATAATTCACCATTCATAGCCTCAAAAGCTCTGGATTAAAATGCAGAAAAATCCTACTTCCGTGTTATGGCACTCTTTTGGGTAAAAATTTTGGGTTTTTTGTACACTAAGCCCTATGTTTTAAACATTGGGATCTCTCAGTCCTAGCATGTGGAAAGCTCTCCTCCAAGTAAGATGATGGTAACCTAACATCAAGGTAGACAAGGAAATATTAAAAAATACTTGGGGAAAAAATTGAATTGAAACTCTATACCGTAATCAAGAACATACATTGTATGTCATCATCCTGATCCACATAAGGCACTGTGACAAATTCTCCGGGTTTAAATTTAACTCCGCATTTAATTCCAAATTAATGTATCATTAAGTGCTTCAAAATAGGCTGAAGAGTCTAAATTAAAACAAATAAACACCCCCCTCAATCGTCAATGACATTTCTGCCAGATGAATCAGCATTCATTATTCCCCCTCAGTCTTATGTGATGTAGAAAAAGCCAAGTACATTTCCATCCTAAATAAGTAGGTTGTAAGGCTTGTAAGTGAAACTGCCCTGCAAAAAAGCATTTGTATGAAAAACTGCTACGGGATTTTATTGTCTTATTTTCTGAAAATAACTACTTTATTTATTTATAAATTATTTGTCAGTCTTGTTTACTGATAAAAATGATCAGATTTATTTGCCAACCTTATAATACACAGCACAACTCAGACCTGCAGTAGAACCTAAAACCCCACCTCTGTTTCTGACACCTGAAAAAAGTCAGTTGCCCATCATTTTCTATAAATACCTCTAAAGGTCAGAGTACAAAACCCACAACAATTTTTGATGTGTACTGAACTTGGAGGTAGCTTGGGAATCACTGAATAATCCATAAGAATATGTAAATTTGAACATTAACTTGTTGCACCTGATTCCCTTGGTCATAAGAGAGCATTTTACATTTAACTCACTCACAATAGTTTAAATCAGAATTCACCAGAACTGAGTTGTGCAGCATCTGCTCCAGACAAAATATATTTTGTCTATTTATTAACTGTAGTTTTAGTACTTGATAGGTCAAATGTATCCTGGATTCTCTGAGTATTCTAAAGAAATGTGTTTATTAAATATAACAAATATATCTATTAAGTGGGATATGGCCTGTTCTGATGGCTTTTACACCATTTTTCATGTGCATGAACAGTGAAAGGACTGGAACCCCGCCTAGCTAATGTTATTTAGGAAAATGCATTTTTCAATTAAATTGGGCATATGAGAATCACACAGCAGGAGAAAGCTGCGCTGGTGAAAGATTGCTTCATTTGTAATCCCACATGCATGGGAACGGACCGTTAGGAGATTACTGCAACACTTCCATCAATCCAGCTGTTCTGCAAAATCACATATCCTCTGTAATTCTTTTCCCTTTTTATCCCAATAGTACGAGCTTGCCTAGCAAGAATACGTCAGATACTCTTGGCCATAATAAGCACCTGGGAATTTTCACTCTGCACATCTGAAGAGAAAGTTACGCTTGAGTAAAGCAAAACTTAGTACCGTTGGCATTAAAGGCACATTTAGCCCTCCTCCCTCAGGATACCTGCCCATAGTGATGCATTTCAGACTTCAGTGTTTGAATTCCCCGGGATAACAATTCCAGAGACTGCTCTGGGAACGACTACTGCCACGCTAACTCTGTAATACACAATATATAAAGCTGTAAGATACAGCTTGTACAGACAGTCTGGAACTGGTTCTCACTGGACACTTGCAATTTGCTGGCATGTAAGTATTAAGACAATTAATTTGCTTCTTTCACAATCTAACACTCCCTATTAGGAATCTGATCTTAGAGTGAATTACACAGAATGACACAACTGTGTTTCCAAACCAAGTAATTGGGAAAAGAAAAATCCATCATTCAACAGCAAGCATGAAGTGGAAGCTGTTGTTGGAGTGTTTGTGCTCCCACGATTTTGGGCTGCTTCAGTACTTGTGGACACTGACATCATTAACTTGATTCAAGATGACTGGAAGATGACACATTTATGAACTTAATTACACGTATATTCAGTGCATCAAGAAAATTTTCAATAACTAAGCGTAATGACATTTCTGTAAGTGGGCAATGTTTCACCGAGCCAGTGCCTTCCCATCTGAATGGAAGCTGTGCATTCAGAAAGTCAGGCTCTTCTGAGCTAACCTGCTCTCAGATCACATTTGCAAGCTGGACAACCGCAAGATTTTTTCAGACTTTTGTTCTCCATCCAATAAAAGAATGACATCTTAAATTTGGCACGTGATGAGCTAACTTATTAATTCCTTAAAGTATAATGGCAAAAGCAATTATCAGGAAATGCGAAAGAGAAAGGCTGAGAGAAGCCATCCCACTTCATAAAACAGTAAAATCAGACTTTAAAAAAATTTTAGTACCACCACATGCTTTATCTGTATCGTCTCAAAAATGAGTGCTCCAGCTTTTCTTTTCACTTATACCGAAGACACAATAGAGCAGGAACCAACTCAAATAGAAGTTTATGAACAAATCTGTAACTACGAGGTAATCCTGACCTATGATGCTTTTTAAAATCAAACTTATCCAGTATATGGATTTAAAATAATACATACACTCCTATATATTCAATATTTTCATACAACTGTGGCCCCTCTACCAGCAGAAACAATGCTCTCCAAGACAGAATTTCTCAGCCCGTTGTCTCCATGACAGCAGAAAATGACGTGTGAAATGACTGGAGAGTTAGAAGAAAATCCTCATCAAATCCATGCATTTCCATGCATCCAATCAAACAAGAAAAAAACAGGAGAGAATAAAACCAACTATCAGATGATTATTCAAAGTTTAGTGCATTTTTTCTTAATTCTAGGATGAACATCCAGTGTGCACAAGGCCACCTGTAGACTCCTCCAGAGGGGTATTTAAAAAAAGCTGTGAAATGGACACAGTACCAGCCTCAACCTGCTGCCACTGTGACCCTAGAGGGGTCTCTTGGCCATAAACTGCCTGTGGGACCTGCAGTGGGGATGATAACTTGCTATTTAAAGAGAAGTATCTATGAAAAAATACTTCAGGCTAGAGTAATGGAAAGGATACAGAATAGAGACTTCAAGAAGAATCTACCAATACAGGATAGAGCACTCTAGCTATCAGCTCCTGAATAAAATCAAGGCAACACCTTTAAATCTCCCCTGCTAAAGGATAAATTATTTAGAATGAAAGATTTAAATACCCGCTGAAATAGTAGATGTCCGGAAAATAAAAAAAACCCTTTGTTTATAATCTACAAGTCCATAATTATTATCAGAATTTCCTGGTTTTCAGTTCTAACACTTGGATCACGAGACCAGATTTCCTTAAAGGTGCAAGTCAAATAGAACAGTGTTTTTCAAACCAGAGGAAAAATATTCTCTTAATAAACTTCGTAAGACCTTTTATATTTTGATGACATTTCTGAAAAGCAGATGGAAAACAAGATGTCCTAGATCTTTCCCCGATGAAAAAGCCACTCCAATCCAAAGTCATGTGAAGCCATTTATCCTTTTCATAGTATCTGCAAGATCTGGAGGAAGCTGGCTCTTTTACTGACTAAAGTCATGTTCACAATATTTATGAGATTAAAAGAGGGCTTGTGCACACAAAAATCAGGATTCATATCTTTTCTGAAGAACATTAGTGCCCATGACAAGACACAATAGACCATTTAGCTACAAAAGATGGGGAGGATATAGTATGCTACTAATGAAAGCATTTGAGAACATCAGTGTCAGTGAAGTGCATTTATATCTATTTTAATCATCTACTATTCTCTGCCTAATTTTCTATGACAGTTAAATAATCTGGACAGAAAATAAGAGATGCTTAGAAGAGGAAAATGTTGGATCTATTTCCAGGATTTTTTCCTTCCCTCTTAAGCTGCAGCAAAGGACATATTTTACTAGTAGACACAGCTGAGTCTCCAACCTGGAGAAGTAACTGAGGTTCTTCAGCTGTTGCAAGCTCCCAAATGGTGTGCAGAATTTACAAAGCCTCAGCAACACAGAACTGTCATTCCAGCTGGCAACTACCTTTGCCTATTAAAATATAACACATTAAGGGAGGACAGTTAGTTAGTTCAACAAGAGCAAAGTCCTGCATCTGGAGAAGAACAACTTCATGCACCAATATATGTTGGGGGCTGACCAGCTGGAAAGCAGATCAGCAGAAAAGAACCTGGGGATCCTGGCAGACACCAAGTTGAACATGAGCCATAAATGTGCCCTTGCTGCAAAGAAAGCTAATGGTATCCATGAGCTGCATTAGACAAAGCATTGCCAGCAGGTGAAGGAAGATGGTCCTTCCCCTCTACTCAGCACTGGTGAGGCCACACCTGGAGTGCTGTGTCCAGTTCTGGGCTCCCCAGTACAAGACAGACATGAACATACTGGAGAGAGTCTAACAAAGGGCTACAAAGATGATGAAGGGACTGGAGCATCTCTCCTGTGAGGAAAGGCTGAGAAAGCTGGGACTGCTCAGCCTGGAGAAGAGCAGGTTTTGGGGGGATCTCATCAATGTGTATAAACACCTGAAGGGAGGGTGCAAAGAGGACGGAGCCAGGCTCTTTTCAGTGGTGCCCAGTGACAGGACCAGAGGCAACGGGCACAAACTGAAACACAGGAGGTTCCCTCTGAACATCAGGAAACACTCTTTTACTGTGAGGGTGGCTAAGCACTGGCACAGGTTGCCCATAGAGGTTGTGGAGTCTCCATCCTTGGAGATATTCAAGCGCCATCTGGACACTGTCCGGGGCAGCTGGCTGTGGGTGGCCCCTGCTTGAGCAGGGAGCTCGGATCAGATGACCTCCAGAGGTCGCTTCCAACCTCAATTGTTCTGTGATTCTGTGACATCGCTTGATTTCCCACATAAACAGAATAGATCACCTTGCTCCAACAAATAGCTCAGTGGTATCTTATTGAGATATTTATGGCATTTAAATAATTATAAAAATATTTTATAGAGCTAACAAAGTGGCAAAACTGGTGGCTTAGTAAAGACCATAAGCTTGTGATGATTAAAAAAAAAAAAACCTGAAAAAAAACAAGCTGAAGTGTGTGTGTGTGTGTATACAGATATATAAACTAGCCAAATGCTTTAAAAACCAATGTCCTTGGATGGAAGAGGTCTTAATTGCTTATCAGGCAGTCCACCTGGACCACATCATGTCAGTATTTAAGCATACAAAAACTATCTAAACGCTGCTGTGTAAAGCTTAACACAGAATTCATTTGCTTTTGTGGGAGAACTCTCTGCTATTTTTAAGCACTGACCCAGCAATATATTTTTTTGCTAGAGTTCTAACGAATCATCTATTCAACTGAATGCTATAGGGCTTCAAGGGAGAAGATTAAAGGTAAATAACCACTTCACAGAAAATTCACATTTTTCTTTGGAAAGCTAAGGTTACTGGATATGCACAAATATGTCAAGTCAATTATGGGGAGAAAGCACAGGCACAGTTAGTGCTGGATGTCACTCCAGGGTACCTGTGCAAATACACATTCTCTGAAGGCTGCTTTCAACTGCTTGTTCCAGTTGCATTATCCTTATGGGCAAAAAGGCCAGAGCAGAACCAGAGGAAGAGTAAGCCTGTATGATACAGCACAGACACACCAAACAGTCTCTTAAAAACTAGAAGGTAGGTTTTACCGTACCTTAGGGTAAGACCTGCACATAATTGTACTACTTCCAGAAGATCTGTCTAAAGTTTACTGAGAAATTTCTGTATGACGTAGATATACCCATCAAATCTGAATGGAAGAATTGCTGCCATGGAAAAATGTGCTGTTTTTAAAGAGATGAAGGTAGAAATTCAACACTTACGGTTTCTCAAAGATGACATTCCCTTGTGTCCAAAACTGAAGATGCTCCCTCTCAAGTACTAGCCAAGTGCCGCAGGCAATTTAGAAACGACAATTCCATTGACCTCCAGAATGGCAGAAAGTATAAAACTTAACAGGAATTGTCCAGCCTTCCTTAGCTACAGATTTTTATAACTACTGCAGCTGGACACTGGATTTGTGGCTGTTTATTTTACCATGGGTAAAAAGTTCAACTCCATTTGACTCCTTTAAAAAGGGAAAAAGAAATACTAACTGGAAAATATGGACAACCAAAAACAGAGAGGAACTGCTTTTCTTCAGAAAGAGCATCTCTAGTTTCCCAGTCCTTGGTGTGCTTCTCTGCACCTCCATCTACTGCTAGAAAGTGTCTGTATTTAACAACCAAGTGAACCTCTCCAGTGCCTGCTCTCAAGAACAGTCAGAGCCCACACTTACACGAGCAAGTCGTGAAGTGGAACACCACAGTAAATAGGGATGACTGAGACATTTGTTACCAAAATGTACTCCTATGTGAGCTAAGATGCTACTGTAGACAGGCTCAGGAGGATTTACATTGACTGGATTAAGCAGGTTTGTCAACTGGTGCAAAACCCAAATGGCCTCACAATGAGCACCACTGATGGCAATTCCTCATTCTTCTCTATGCCAGTCCACTGAACTTGGCCTGTCCCAGTACACACAAACACTTGAAATAGCACGTGACCCACAGCACATCATAGGTGTTTGAATGCAAGCAGTGATCTGGGCTCTGCTTGTGTTTGCCCTCTCTCCCAGCTATATAATGCGAGTGCGGCATCCAGAACATGCTGCAGAAGAACGGGATAGGCACAGTGGAACAGAATAATAAAATAACAATAGCTTGATATTATTTGTCAAGGGACAGATGAAATCATATTCTCTTACTTATTGCTCATAACTGAATGTTTTAGAGCTTAGTTACGATACTGCTGCGGTAGGCGGTACTGAATATTTTATCAGCGGTGGGCTAGAAAACATGGAGCTGAGGACATCAGTTTGGAACAGAGCAGCAGACAGAATTAAAAATTCAGCCCACTGCCTGCCCATTTGACTGATGCACAAAGCTCTGGTGTAGCTTCTGATTCAGAAGCTGTGCCTGCTGTGCCACGCCCAGCCATAAATTGCCTTTTACATACATGGATAAGCAGTCTAATCAAATAAGGATTTAAATCAGGATGTGCTCAAAGGAACTGCTGATTTCTCTTAAAGCCTGCCATTGCTCTCTCTGAGCTTTTGTACATATTAAATAGTATATGAGATTTATCAGAGGGAAAAGGTGAGTACAAATACCAAGGTAACCAAATAATCTGCTCACCTACAGCGTGCAAATAAATATCTCTTCTCGGATTTTTTGTGCCACTCTCCTATTCATGGGGCACACTCCTGCCCGTGAGAAACCCCACTTAACACCAAGAACTACGTCAGCTGCTGAGAGTGACCTGGTTTGTAGCACATTTGCATCAGTGCCCCTTGAGAAATCATTTGCAGCCAGAATGCCAAATGGTCTCCTACATAAATGACCTGCTTATGCTTTCCAAGCTTTGTCAGAACAGTCACGGTCAGACAGACCTCTTTCCGCAACTCTTACACTGATCCTTTTTCCCCTTCCCCAACATGAACGAAAGCCAGCCAGCAGTATTCTTCCTTACACATCTGGAATTTGCTGCTACAATATGTGCCTGTCACCCTAATGGGGCATTTGAACATTACACATTGGTCAAATGCTTAGCAAAAAAACCCTCACTTCATTTAAGTGCTGCTGTCTACCCTTCGGAGTGCTGTGAGTCTTCCTATGTATCTATATACTCAAGTCAAGACATCTTCTGTTTAGGATAACAGACATCAACTGGTGATGAACAACTGCAGATAACGACTACAACCCTTTTAAATTTTACCCTAACTTCCTGCCATCATCTCTGCTGGAGTTCTGAAAATAACCAGAAGTTTTAAAAGGCTGCTTTTAGTGTAGAAGCTGGATTTCGTATTTTGGATTCCGCATCTTAAAACTATGGCTGTAAACCTGCCCTTTTAGGTAGGAACTTCAAATACATCCTGTATGTTAAAGGCACTTCAAATGTCAAACTGCTGGATTGTGATTCATCTGATCACCAAGCATTAATTAAAAAAAAAAAAAAAAAAAAAAAAAATCTTCAGATTGTTGAAGAAAACATTGTCTATGCAGTGCTATGCCCCAGGAATAACTCTAGATTCTATTTCATAGAATTCAAATTCATTTTTGAAGTCTTTATGCTAAGCAATAACAGACAGAAATTACAAGCGTGCACCTTATCTTCAGGCATGTATACTTTCCAATGACAGAACACCACCTGCTTCTCATGGATGAACCTTTGGTAGTGGACTGTCAGGAAGACATAGGGAAATTTTAATGTATTTCTAGTTTAGTTTCTAAAAAAATAATTAAATTCCAAGACCTGAGATTCAAATTTGTCAACAGCTAATAATGGAGAAACTGTGCAAAATAGGGCATAATATTTCTAGCAATGAGAAAATCTAGTAAAAACCATCACCTTATTAGATATTAAAGGAATTAAACCCATATTAAAAATTCACAGGGAACTAGATTTAATTTATTTTGCTGCTCACAGAACTACTTGTTCAATTTAGGGAAAAACTACCTGTGTCAGAGCTATGTCTTCTAAAGCAAAGATTATTCATTCCTCGTGAAAACTGTTCATGAAGAACTCTGCAGCAAAGCATGGAACTAGAAACTGAAAGTATAATGAACAAAAAAACTGAACTAAAACATTAGCCATCCAACTTGCATCCCAGCCTAAGAAAAGAACTATTTTCAACTATGCTTCCTTACATGTAATTTATTATTCAGATACTGTGTGTGACATGTTCTTACCTAGGTTATTTTTCAACTTTTCCACTGACTCAGACTTTCTAAGTCAATGGTTCTAACAAAAGGTATTTAATGAAACATTTGTCTTTTTAATGAGAGTTGTAATATTTCTTGGGAACGTTACAAAGTGTAACTTTATTAGTATTTTACTTCTCCACAGATTCTGCAGCTGTAGTAGATTTCCTTTTCCATGGGTTTAGGAAGAGTACAAATACTAAGAAATTCAATAATTTCAGAACAGAATTTGAGACAGACTGATCAGTGCTCCAGGTCAGGAGGATACTGTCTCCTTTAACAGATGGGAATGACCTCAATAAACTTTGATTAAAATCCATATGTAAAACCAAGTATACAGCTGACATTACCAACAAGGAGAATGTTGATACTGAAAGAGAATAGGCTTTCTTCTCATTACTGAAAACTATTTTATCTAGTACAGCCCAGATCTGATAGTGCTTTCTTTAATTTTTTGCTGCCTGGTAACTCCCAGTATGAAAACTTATTTTTCATTGCTTTAAACTTTGCAACGCATTGAACAACTTTTAGTATACCCAAACCCACAAAAAAATCAAGGTAGGGAAAAAGTACTCAAGAGACTGTGATAGACTTTTTCTTTGAGATATCTTATCTTCTTTCATCTTATTAGGAAATAATATCCTACTAATTTTAGGCTCTTTTTTCCCCTAAAAATTAGTATTACATTTGAGATTAGGAGTCAGATTTTTGTAAACGACTTAGCAGTTAATAGACTTTTGCTCCCATGTCACTTCAAAGCCTCTGAAATTCCCATTCCATTTCAGTATTTAGGAGGGAGAAGAAAATTTAGAAGAGTGTCCTCACCAACAGGCATTAACATTACCAATAAAAGAAGAAATTGAAACTTCAAGCAAAAAAAACAAGGGAATGGTAGTGCGGCAGAAATAAAACAAACTGAGCATCTCGAAGACCTAACAGTATCGGCATCTCCTTTGCTACAGAAATGATATGCTTTCCAATGATCAATAAGGTGTTTTGTTTGGTTTTTTTTTCCCCCCGAACAGCTCTCTGCAACTACAGACTGAGACTGTTGATTGTGCCTTATAATTGTGGAGCATAGAAACACATGATGAAGGATAATTACTAATTCAGCTATCTTTTTGTCTCCTCCTAACCCCTTCCCCAACTCGCTGATGTCATCCCCAGCCCTCTCAAGCTATCTCACAAGTAGAAGCACATTTCCTTCCTAACCTGTGCTTCGGGCAAATGAATCCACCACTACTTTCTGTCCATCCCCTCCCTGTGTCCTAAATGCACCCTAATCCTTACTGCAATGGCACGCCTCCCTCCCTTGTGTTTTAAAGAAATCAGGAATTTATTTAGTCAGCTGAAGCTGGTTGTTTGTGAAACTAATCCATTAACTGCCATTTGCCAGAGTATTACATCTTGTGAAAAAAGCTGTTCCAGAGACAACGACCATCCCATCTCCAGCCTTTGCATTCATCCGTGTATTATTTTTCTTACAGAATTACACTAGCAACATGATGTCCAGAGCTGTGGCTATGTCCGCAACTATTACGGGCTAAGTGAAGCTGCCTTGCTGCAACAGCAGCACACAGCAGAGTCCAAGTGCTGTGATGGGGATGCCTCTGTTGCAGCAACGCCACAGCCAAGAGCAGGAACCCGAACGGGAGGAAAGATCATTCTCCCTCACAGCTATCTGCTCTGACAGCACTCGAGGAAGATGCAACCATGGGACTGTTGCTACCTGACTGGTCCACAGCACAGTCTGTGTGCTGGAAAAAACGGGAGGAGAGGAGATACCCATTTGACCAGGAACTAAATGCATGACCAGTAAGATACTGCCAAGTTGCACTTAGCAACTTCCAGTTGACACTTTTCTCGGATGCTTGGGTCTGCAACTAATTTTTTAGCTGGGGGATTTCCAAAACGTCTACATGAGATAATGTAAATACTTACCATGTAAATTAAATATCCAAACCCAGGAAGGATTTGCTAAATTTCATTGTCAATAGCTGCTTCCATATAGCATGGAGGCTCCAAATGTAAATTAACATAGTTCAGGGAAAACATTTACAACAATATGATGATGCCACTGCACGGGTTATACAGGATTTGTCTTCCAAGTATTCATTATAATTTAAGTTACAATTTAAGAACATCGGCAAGTTTACTCTCCTATTTTTCGGCTGAGACAATATATCAATAGGAGAAGTAAGATGCTGTATTTTAGCTTTTGGTTGTAATTTCTCATCACAGAAGTATTTCCCTTTTTTTACATTAACAGTTTGCATACCGACTTCATCCTGGATCTCCTCTGCCACCGCAGGCACATTGTAGAGGAAGGAGAGAGACTGGTTCATGCGTTCATATATCACACGTAGATGTGTCATAACCTATGGAAATAAAAGTATTTTAAGGAGGGAAACACTACTGTTAATTTGACATTATTACAAATTTTATAGGTTATAGAGAGCAAGACAGTTTTCACTTGTGCTAGGTATAAGATTTCAGTATGCTCTCTGTACTGAAACTGTCAAATCCATTGCAAAATTTACCTCTCCTGCAACTGCTACAAAAATAGTGTTCTAGATGCTCTTCCATAGCAACTACCTGAAATCCCATAGGAATGCAGTAATTTAAAGTAGGGGTTTACATTTGCTGTGGGGCAGAGCATGTACACAAGTAGCTACTGTGGCAGAAATCCACAGCCTCGTTTACCCTTCAACAACATTTACGCTTGCCCGTACCTTTAAGTTTTCACATAACATGCAAACCAAGTGAGGTGCAATGGTTGCTGCATCAAAATGTTTTAACTGTTTGTTTTCATTTTTTTTCCCCTTTATCCTAATATTGCAAAAAAACAGCTCTCTAAAAAAAGCTCCAAATTTCTTGGTTAAAAACATTTGCAAGCATTTTCAGCTAAAACCAAAAATATTTCCACCCAGAAGCATTACTGCATTGTCTCATGTGATTACAACTCTATTGCCTCAGGTTCCCACACACTGCTACGGGTTGAGTCACGACATCCCATGATACATGGTCCCCCAAGGTACTCTCCACAAGTTATCACCTCTCTTCAGTAGAAAGGGAAATTGAGGTGCATCTTAGAAGACTGACAGGGCAATTAGGTCTAAAGAGAAAAATGGCTTGCAGAGAGCAATTTCAATAAAAAAAACAGTATGGTTTCTTCAAATTGAAATACAGTATTTATGCTTTTGAACAAAATATTTTGTTTTCCATTTTCCACTGAAAAAAATTCCCCAACAGATCCTCCAGCCTACATTCCCCAACCTTCTGACCAATTCAAGAAGCAAAGACACTGCAGAAATACTCATTCCTATGACGATACACTAAGCAATACACTGCACTTCTTGTATCTAAATGTTAGTTTCCATTCTTCACCTGTGCTGCCACACAATCTGTAGTCTGCAAAATTTCACTGGTTTTTGTTATTAAATAATCCAGTGATGTAGAAACTAAAAACTCATGTTAGATGCAAAAGGACATGCTTTAAAGTTTAAGACAAGGGAAAGACAACTGTCACTGCAGAAGACTGTTAGAAGCTTGCATTTCTAACTCTAGCAATTTCAGGATAGCATGAGCTCCATGTACAAGTCTGGCTAGAATAGATGTTTGAGAAGTCTGATACGCAAATTGTGCCATTCAGGGAGGTATACGGCTTTGATTTGGCATTTAGCAATGCCAATCAGTTAAAAACTGTGGCTGGAACAGCGCTTCCCATTGCATCCTGCAGAGGGAACAGCGACAGATTCTGCAGATTACGGTACACTTTTTTTACAGCTTATCCATTGTGCCTACAATTTTAATTGCTGTTTTGAAAGCCAGCTACATCTTCAGTCTTTTTTTTTTTTTTTTTTGCTTTCTCACTCTCCATGATTTACGAAGGCAACATAAAAGCTGTTCCCAAACGTACACGCTGAGGACTGCAGTAACATTCAGCAGTTAAAATGCCATGAACTACAGCACCTATTTTAAAAGAACATGTTAAACTCTAGTGCATCACTGTAATCACATTTATAGACACTACGAGTACCTCTGCAATAACTATAGAAAGGTTGGTTGCAGTCAGATGGCTACACCACTTCTGGTTCTGCCACTTCAGCTGAGGGAAGCATAACCATGTGTGGTCACTAAATCTATTACTGACATTTTCCCAGAGGTACTATTTACCAAAGCACTAATAAAGGCTCTGGGCATTAATGCTCCGGAGGGCTCCTCAGGAAATGCCCACGACTGACTCACTGTCTGGACAGACAGAAAACCTGTTTTTCAGTTCTTCTCAGAAGACAAATTATACCCACCCTACTCCTACATCACTTTGCCTTAATCTTCTGCTGGAAAGCAGATTTTTTTTTTATTGCATGTAAAGCTGTCCACAGAATGGAGTCAGGTATTTTTTTAAAAACAGGTTGACAGAAACTTCACAATGGCTATGAACAAACACGACCCTCAGTGGAGATTACCTGAGATCTGATTTGGGCAGCTTTCTTTGGGTCTACCATGCGGACATGTTCAAAGTGTTTGAGAGTATGCTGTCTGTCTTTCTGCTCAGCACGCACGTACTTCTTCAGCATGTTGAATACATGACGAGGCTACAGGGAAGAAATAGGGAAAAGAATCAGTTTAGTTTAGAACAACATGTTTTAATTCCTTGCACTGGAGATGTATCCCAAACCAAAAGAATTTGGCCAGCCAGTGCCTGCAGCTATCTTCTGAAGGGAGGTCTGACTACTATAAGGAACATCCACTCACTTAGTCCATTTGGTAGGACGCACCACTGAATAGTAGTTGTAGGTAGTAGGTACGGTCCCTGGGGAGAGCATTCAGATTTCCTCCCCAACCATAAGCGGAAGTTTGGCTGTTGCAATCCCTTGTCTAACTGCTATACTATTGCCCCATCCAGACAACAAGAGACACCTTAGCACTCTAGTTAATGGACACCCAACATCAATTTCCTTTGGGCTTTGCTTCCATTCTCCCCACCAGACTCTAATTCTCCTCTCTCCCAACTCAGGAAGCCCCCATGATCCAAGCTCCTAGTTTTGCAACCTTCACCACCACCACAGGCAAATCCCTCCCAGAAGATCCCCTGAAACCTGGACTCCATTGAAAGCATTTCAAAGATTCCCCATATACGCTCTCCTATGCTGAATACTCAACTAGTATCAAACATTGGTCAACTACAGTTAAACTTTAGCAACAAAAAAGATTACAACTGGTAAGTTTTGTCAACAGTAAACTGAATACACACCTTCAGATTCAAATCAGAAGGTAACCTGCCCAACAGCTGCACAGAAGACCACGTGAAAGCATTACTCTATCTAAGCCAAGGAATAATCATCAGACTTGACCACAAAACTTAACACCCCCCCCCCCCCCCCCCCCAAAAAAAAACCCAAACAAAAAACAAAATTAAAAATTCAAGACGCTTCTGTGCTGTCACGACTGCAATGCCACCAGGGAGAAAGAAAGAGGAAAGGAACCACTGAGCTGAGGTACGGAAAGTACACATCCAGAATACACAACTGACTGAAAAGCCATAAGAAAAAAGGGCCACCTACTTGGTTCTTCTGAAGGTAATCAGCTTGGGTGCCAGATTTTGTAAAAAATCTTAGCCTATGTCTATATTGCAGGTGATTTTCATTAGCAAAAATTATTAAATATATGGCTTAAGGCATATAAGTGAATATGTCTGTAGCTGAAGGGAACACGAAAATATAAACAGACTGATGGTAGAACAGTGAAGACTAAGAAATGCGTACTTCTATGTACTTTCCTACTCTGTGTAATAATACAGTGCCAAAACAGGCAAGTGTTCTCTAGCATTCAGCTAGGACATTCATTTTTAACTCAGTGTTTATGATGGATTCTGGAAATCCACCCCCCCCTCCCCCCCAACTCTGCTTGTGCGGTTGTGCTTGTCCATCCTACCTGAAGCTGCCAAGCACCAAAAAGCACAAAGCTGACGCAGGTGAGAAGAAAGGGAAAGGTGACCTTACATTAAAGAATGAGCAGAAGTGGTGAACAGCTGGTCTGGGCACTGGCAGGGATACAGGGAAGAGGGCGGGGAAGCGACAAAGTAAGCGTCAGAGGCTCCATGCACAGCTTTCCGAAGCAGGAAGAACCGTGGGCGAAGCTGAAGCTTTAAGAAGACTTAGGTTCACTGACAAATATAGAGCCTAAACTAATTTAACATTTACACAAGAGATGAATACTAAGCTACGAAGCTCAAAGATTTGAGAATCTCCTCAGCTTAAGAGAAGCAACAGATTTAAAAATGTCTGAGGAAAGTACACCAAAGGTTATTTGAAGAAGATTTGTTGGACAGAAATAGAGAGATGTGGAGCCATTCCCTGCCAGAGGACTAAACTTAGCGGCTCTATGACTGAAAATTCATTCATGAGGAAAATAACCCCAAGCCCCCAAAGCCAAGCACCCTGGGATGAAGTTGCAAGGAACTGGACAAATGCTGGAAAGTAAGTAATCCTTACAACATTGTGGTAATGGCCAAACAAACAGAAAAGCCAACTGTAAAGCTTTGTAGGAGCAAAGGCTAGAAGTTTAACAACAACAAGAAAATTTCGAAGACAGAAAATGTCATTACCTTTCCTGACACTTCAGCTTTCCTTGCCCCCAAGACACATCAAGAGAGCAGGTTAGGGCAGACTAGAGAGAAAAGGATTAATCTCTATTTCTTCAAGAGATATTCTAGTTTAAGTGTCATGTCTAATACCAGAAGGGCATAGTTTTTGTTTTCCCTTAGTGTGTTTGTATTCACTGCACTATGTTTCCATTAAGAGTCACATGTAGACTTCTTAATAGGATAACAATCTTGAGAATACCTGTCAAATACCACTAACAGTAGCAGTCACTTCGGTAAATTGGCAGCCCACCTTCAGTGCCTTTTCTAACATTGAGAAATGTCCCAAACTTATCACTATAAAGGAGAAATGGATACGCATGCTTCTACATGTCTGGCCAAGAAATCTCCCTGTGATGGCAGCAGAAAACCATAGTTCAAGTTGAGGACAATGTAGAAAGAATATTAAATGCAACGTGCTTCCTTACAGGGGCAGAGACTTTGCTTTTTCTCAAGCAAAAAAAAAACCCCGCTAGAAACTCGCCACATGTAGGTATACAAGCCTAGAGGCTTTCGGTGTTTTGTTTTTAAAACTATCCATACGCACGTTTTAACCCTGATGGTAACTATTGGTCTAGTGATCCCATATTGCCTAGGAGGTTGTGACATTACTCTAACAACAAGTGATGCGAAGCTAGGAAGTCCTCGCGAAGCATTCAGTCACCTTGCACAGATGCACAAGGCTTTCCCGGTCAGCGAGGCACCGCACTACACACAAGTTCCTAGGGTGGATGCAGACACCTATGGAAAAGATAGGTTTCCCTGAACATAACATCGAGACCCAAGATAGATATGCACCCAGGGTCCCCTGAAGTGGAAGCTGAAATGGATCAGAAGTCTTAGCATATAGACTTGTTATCACCAAAAATTTCTTTATTGTGACCTTTAGGAAACATGCCCTGCCTCAACCGTTAAGGTAACATAGTGCATCATTTCCACACTGATCAAAAAACCCCAAAAGGTGCCAGTATCCCCGGAACATTTGACACGCACTAAAACAGCTCTGCTTCCTTGCTGGAAGTCCTAGTTGCACTGGCTCAGGTCAGACATCCAACCTTCCCAACAACTTTGCAATGCTACTGCTGCACGGCTTCAGGGCCGTGGCTGAAGGCAAAACCGCCGGAGCTGGTGATGGGCAATGACAGCTCTCCACTGGGCTTTGCATACCTGAGTGTGGCAGTTACCATAAACAAGGACCAAGTTCTACAGTTGAATGTAACTTAAATAGTTTAAAAAAAAAAAAAAAAAAAAAAAATTAATTGATCATTTTCTCCTCATTGCCTAGAACTGTAGACCTACTGCTTGCAGAGTTTTAACAAACTTCCAGATCAGCAAAAGTACCTCACCCCAAGTCCCACCTCTGTATTGTATTTCATGCACATTTTCTTTTAAATGGCATTATTGAGTGAACTGGTTCTGCTTAAAATCCCACCCACGCAGACACTTCTGGCAGAGATACTTTCAGCAGGATTCGCCCCCAAATCTAGTACACCGAGCAGTGATACGAACTCCTGTGATGGTAGCGCGGAGAGGCCATGATGAACAGTCAAGCACAGAGGTGAGGGAGGGCTCCACCAGCTGAGGAGATGCAGTCAGACCCTGTGTTTGAAGCTATTATATCCACGGCCGTCTGTTACTTCAACCCTAGGCAGGAACCTTCAGATTAAATTATACATGAAAGTGCTGCTATTATCAGCTAAATTAAGTTCCTGAGGCCTCAGCTCTGACACTGTCTATGGCAGAAGAACAAACGGCTGACACATCCCAGAGCCACCGTGACATCTCTCGCTCTTCATAAATAACGTACCAACCACTAAACTTCATTAAAAAATTCAGAGTTTAGCACTTGAAGTTCTGCTGTGTGTTTTCCCAGGGAAAACTCAGTGTGTTCACGCCTGTAGCCACCTTAATAAAAAACATCTCACAGAATAACTAACTTCTATCAGCCACCAGGGGCTACCTAAGCCTCATGAAATAATTCCACTATCTTCAGTTGTCTGTACTTGTTTCGTTGGCTTGGGTTTTTTCGGTCTTCCTATGAAAGCGACCAGGATGCTCCCAACACGACTTCCGTTATCCCCATGTTTTTAGTTACCCTGGCCGACACTGCTGGTGACTCTTATTTATCCAGTGAGTGACAAGAATGGCCAGTGACTTCCTGAGCAACAGGATCCAGCACCAAATTCAGAAAGCACATTATTTCATCAGCAATGCTGTTTAGTTAGGAGTACTATTGGGTATCAAGTACTGCAAAACCCTGGACTGGCTGGCAAGAAGCTTAAATCCACAGTCTTACGGCACACACTCGCTATTCTGGCAAATGCAGAAAAGACGACATGAACACATCTGCTAAGGCGCGCAGCGGGTGATGCAGGGGGAAGCAGTGTGAACGCTACCATTACGTGCTGCTTCCGACTATTTCAAGCACGCACTGTCACGTCGTTTGCTCCCATGAAACTCATTGCAAAGCTCCCCCTTCTCAGCATATTCAAATACCTACTTTTTATTGAAAACTAAGCACAGACCAATCATAGCCCTTTCACAAGCTATCGTGACAGGCCGACAGATGTACTCAAGTCTGTGGGTATTTCAGTTGTTAGTTTAAAATCCTGTTTATGGTGAAGAATGTTGTCGAAGTATTATTTTATACAGTTTTTGTGAGTATGTGTACTGGTTTTGACTAGGATAGAGTTAATTTTCTTCACAGCAGCTAGTATGGGGCTATGTTTTGGATTTGTGCTGAAAACAGTGTTGATAACACAGGGATGTTTTTGTTATTGCTGAGCAGGGCTCACACAGAGTCAAGGCCTTTTCTGTTTCTCACCCCACCCCACCAGTGAGGAGGCTGGGGGGGCACAAGAAGTTGGGAGGGGACACAGCCGGGACAGCTGACCCCAACTGACCAAAGGGATATCCCACACCATATGGCATCATGCTCAGCATATAAAGCTGGGGAAGAAGAAGGAAGAGGGGGACGTTCAGCGTGATGGTGTTTTGTCTTCCCAAATAACCGTTCCGCGTGATGGAGCCCTGCTGTCCTGGAGATGGCTGAACACCTGCCTGCCCGTGGGAAGTAGTGAATGAATTCCTTGATTTGCTTTGCTTTGCTTGCGTGAGTGGCTTTTGCTTTCCCTATTAAACGGTCTTCATCTCAACCCATGAGTTTTCTCACTTTTACCCTTCTGATTCTCTCCCCCGTCCCACTGGGGGAAGTGAGCAAGTGGCTGCAAGGGGCTTAGTTGCCAGCTGGGGTCAAACCACGACAGTAGCTTGGGACTTGAATGTATTCAGTACATCCGGTACACAGTAGACAGCTTCACAGACTACGTACGTGGTCTACGTAGACCATCTAGGCTGACAATGCGCCACTAAAAAGCTAATTTTCTATCTAAAACTGTAGAGAATATGCCTTGTCTCTCAGTTGGAAGACAATTCTTTCTGTGAATATATATACACATCGAGGCAGAGTTAAGGACCTGTACTGCAACCCCCTGGTTTGGGAGCTTAACCAGGCAGTCCTGACAGCTGGTTAACAGGTTTCCAGCTGTACAAGGCACAAGCCCAAATGAAGCAGAAAACACTGATGGCTTCTTGGCTACCTGCTCGTGAATTCTAGCCCCACTGACCCTGTAATCTATTGCCTTTATTTCAGGTGGCATCAGCATTGAGATAAAGTCACCCCCATAACCGAATGATATATGAGATCTAAAATGCCTGAAAAGCAGTTTCTAGCAGGTAATATATATATAAAAATATAAATATGAATATGTATGCATGCAGATGGCCCCCCATGAACTCTAGATTGATCCTAGTCTACTATTTCAGATTTTAAGGGAACGATTTAATTGTGATTTTAATGTAATTTCATTGAGCTTGAAAAATGGAAACATCAAATGTAGTTTGGATTGCTACAAATATAACTTACACTCTCCTCATGGAAATCCAAAATACTTACTACAGAGAAACAACACAAAAATCATATCAAAGCATTTCTGTCTATTTAAAATACGACTTCCTGGCTCTGTGCCATGGAACTTCCATGGGAAATTCCAATCAAGATTCTCTCTAAATCAGAGAGGAAAGTTTCACAGTGCTGTATTGTGCTATTTAATCTTGCCTTTAGAGAAAAATCAATCATCAGTCCTTTCTGATTACTGCTCTTGAAATGTGCAACAATTGCTTCTTTTCATTCACTTATTAGGAATACCTTGTATACCATATTAGGTATATATTTTACCTGCTGTTATTAACTTGTGGGTCATGTTTGATACAGGAGTAGTAGTTCATTTTAGGAACATTCAAGAAAGGCTGCTAGGATGAAGGCCAGACTTTTACTCATGGGCGAGACACAACTAAACCCCCATCCAGCTACCTTTCATGTGGAATTAAAGATGCCTTCTCATCATTTCTGCTAATTTATATGAAAACATGTTACCCCACACATCACAAATACACAGCCATACTGGTACTCAAACCTTCCTTTCACCTATCCTTCAAGGACTTTTCCTGGGGCAAAATAAAATGAAAACAGTATTTGATTCAATCTCATTGTTTGCTTTTCAGGATTTGAACTTACTCAGCTTTGACAAATTAAGACAAATTTTATTTCTGCTCACTCTTTTAAACCTTGCATTTTAGATATAATGAACCTGCCAGGGTTTTGCAGAACTTAATACCCATTTGGGATTGCCTCTTCTGTCTTAAGTTCGCTCATACAAAAAACCTACCAGCAAGCCTAGGTGTATGACTATACCATATGGTCAAGCCCACAGACTGGGGGAAAAAACAAGACAGTCTGGTTTTATTCACATAAAAGTCTCAGAAGCTGCTGGAAAACGGAGTTAGGTGACCACGTTTCTTGAAGTCTGACCTGGTTTAAAAGCAGAGCTGAAATCCACGCCATCTATTTCACAAAATCCTACAAAACTGAGTGTATGTGAAAAATTCCACAGCTGTAAGTTTATGGGTTTGGAGGAGTGGAGCTAAAGGGTGGAGTATTAGAGCTGGACTGCTCTTTCCTACTGCACAGGAGGATTTTTATCACTAGATCAGCAGCAATGCTTTGGCCTGCCTCCAACTGCATATTTCCACAGCAACCTCGTTGGACTCAGGAAAGGCTTCGAGCTTCCCGAACGCAGAGGCACTGAGCAAGGGCCCCTCTGCAGATCCTTCTTCCATGTCCAAATAGCCAAACCTGACTAGTTTCAGCCCGCACTGTGCTCCCTCCATACAAACAGACACTGCTCCCATAGCACAAAAGGTACGAGAGCGAATTCTGAAGGCAACAAGAAAAAAAACATGGCAAAAAAAATCAAATGGATTAATGTACACACTAGGGTTGATCTTAATGATCCTGCTCTGTCCAGCAATAATTTACATTTCGGTAAAATAGCGCTGAATTAGAAGAGAAGCATTTTAAACTGATTGTAATGGTTATATGCTCACTTTATGTGCAAAGTAAGGAGGTTAATTAATTACCTTTCAAAGTTTTCCTATATGTTTCCTTGCTCTGAAACCCTTTATTTCATCACTAGGACCTGGATTTCTTTTCTGCTTCTCTTTGCCTCCCACCACCAGCTTCCCACAGGGAATGTGCCTCTCTTACCAACAAAGATTAAACAGGGAGACATAAATCCAGCAAAATTTGACATGCACGTGAAAGAGGGAACATAAGCAAATTACAGAATCAATCTGCTCACAGAGAATGATGGATTTGAATTCCTCTATTTAACTTGCAAAATGAAGGGGAAAATTTCCAACTGTTTTAAAAACTAGAGGCATATTGGTTCCAGCTGCCACTAATCCTCCTTTTCTGTAGTAAGGCCATCAAGCAGGATGAAACAGTACAGTATTTTGACACTAGATACCGAACAGCTGCACCCCATTTTCAAAGGCAACAAAGTACAGCAGCATAGCTAAGCTGCATCAGGAATCAGGGATGAGGATCAAATTTTAAGTTTCTGGGCAGCCTGCATTCCAGTGCTTCTGAGAACAGAATAACAGGACACATATTTGGTTTTGCTCAAATTTATTTTCTAGTAGACCTTGAAGCTACGCAATTTCATCTCTGTACGCTCCCTGCCTGCCTTGCTGCCCAGCCAGAGTGGTACCCTGAAGCACTCCTCTGACACTGGCATTGGGCGATCACCTGCATAACACCTGCAGTTAAAGTTTTTCATCCGAAGAAGCTATTCATAAAGGATTCCCAGACTTTTGTAGTTTTAGGTAGAACGGCACTGAAAACAGCTGATTTTCTAGGCATGTACAAGAACGTAATGACTATCTTACTGGCCCAGACCAAAGGTTCTCCTACTCCCATATCTTGCTATCCTACAAGGAAAGCCTTCTTCAAAGGAGCAAGTAAATGATGATACTTCTCCCCACACAGCCTTCCAGCTTCCCCTCATCCACAGCTCAGGGAGTTTCCAAGCCAGAGGAAGTTTCTCTTCAGCTCCCCTGAAGAGCCTACCCCTTGAACACAAGCACCACATAATCTGTATACATACAGAAAACAGGAGTTCGCAGTGGTTCAGGATTTCGTCACTCATGGAGAACTGTGCATCACATCCACAATCAGTCTGATGACACCAGGAGTGCCAGACTCACTGTACTCCTATGATAATTGATCTGCAGGCAAAGACTGGCCATGGATTTCTAGACATCCAAGAGCAAAATGAAATCCTGCTGCCTCAAGCGGTCTGCCAGAAGTCCAAAATATCTTGGGAAATGTTCAAATCCAAGTACAAGGCAATATGTCCAAGTGATTAAACAGCACATGGAAAGTACTTTCTGCACACACGCACCTCTATATACATATATACACACACACCAGACTTTCGGTAACCCTCCTAGCTGTGTGCAGAGGACGCGTATTTCAATAAAAAAGCCTAAATTATTTTTCAATTTAAACCCAAATCCGGTCCTTATAACTTTAGAGAAAGAGACTCCTTCACTTTAAGTATTCAGAACCTACTTTTGTAGTAAACATATTAATAGCAAACCATGTAATTTGAAGCAGGCTGTAGAAGGGGGTTCTTAAAAATATTTTTGCATAACTCCAAAAAAACTTCCCTTTTGTAAGATTACTTAACAAGTCACAAGTAAGGTTATGACTTACTATCCCAAAGCCAACACAATCAAATGTACTTTTAGTTTACTAGGGAACCGCCAGAGAGAAATATAGCTAAAGTATCAGAGTTCTATTTTTCATTAATCCCATTTTCTCTGGCTAGGCAGCCAAAGTTTGGATTCAGAGTGTATTCAAATTTCTGGCTTCACATCCTGCAGAGCAGTTACTGGACTGGATTCATTCATTAGGCCATTCAGCTATCATCAATCACTCCTCAGGTTTCACCCCTGCCCCACAATAAAACCAGACAAATCCTCTCGTGGAATTCAAGGTCAGCTTTTTCATGGGCTTTGGCACACCTCTGACCAGCAGTTCAGAGGCACATGCCTGAACTGTCAGTAACTACAGAGCATGCAATCAAAAAATGCTGGGGCAGGGACAGTACTATCAACAAGACTGGCAAGGGAACTGTTTAAACACCTTAGCTTTTAAACTGTTCACCCCCATTACTTTTGAGATGAGTCCCTGTTTGGTAGCACCTTAAAAGCTGATGTCACCTCCATGTTTGCTGCTTGCTCCTTTCAGAATGATCAGCTTTTGTAGGGACACACACCTCAGTCTTTTAACAGTACCTTCAAAACTTACTTCTACTGGAGTCATGTATCAAATAGTGTTCACTGACACAGCCTTTCATGCCTGATGCTCTCCCACTGAAACAGTAAATGTCTTATTAATTTAAATGCCCTGGGAACCAGCTACAAGCAACCCAAGCATAAAATGCAGGTTTTTCTGGTCCCAAAGTCGGTGTTAACATTTTTGCACCTTAGTGTTCTGCAGCTGAAGTACACCTTTTTTTTTTTTTTTGCAGTGGAGATGTCATCTGCATTTCACAAACATGAAAGGTCGAGTTCCCTTGTGCCAGGAGTGAAGTTGTGCATTTTGGCAACTCTAGAGACCATTCTGCTGTTACGTGTGGTCCCCATCTTCACCTTCCACAGCCTCAGATACCCGCAGAACCAAGATGTCAGCCTCATCCACACACAACTTGAAATCAAATCATTCTTCTGGGATACTTTTCAGACAGGATTACATTTGCACGAGGCTCAACTTTACAGCAACAGCCGATTGGCTAATGCCAAACGTGAAACCGTATCTTAGGTGAGCTACCCAAAACCACCCTGCAAGAGAGCAAACACAACCTGCAGCCAGTCTATGCACTCACCTCATCTCACACCCAGTTCTGAGCCACAGACCCCAGTTTCCTAAAGGAAGCTGCATCCCAGTCTGTAACTCGCTAATGTGTCTTCTAATGAGACACTTGAGTCCAAGCCCTTCACTACACTCGCAACAGTCAGAGGTTACAATATGCATCTCACACTCAGACCAAACAACATCCTCTACCAATTTAATACAGACAAGCTTCATTTTCCACAAATTACTGTGTTGCAAAATACAGATTAACTTTTCATGCAACTACTCTGAAGTCTCCCCATGATACTTCTACCTAAGTAAAAGATTTTTCTTTTACTTGGCATACAATAAAACCAGGAGAGTTTTGCACCATGGGGTGGAGAAAAAAGTTTGATGATGATAAAGAACTAAGATGATGATCACTTTTCCACGCTTGCTGAATATGCAAGTTTCTCTACAGAAGGAAATTCATTTACAACATGTAATTTTACCAGGTTAGCCATACTGATGTAATTCCCTGTGAGGCCAAATTCAGGATCTAATGGCTACATCTTACACTGCTGACCCAAAAGTCTTTTGGTAACATAATGTTTTTTCCATCTAGGAAGTGTTCAAGAGGTGACAGGTTTATAAAACATTTGACTTTTTTCCCCACAGTGTTTGTGCAGATTCTCTTCTTCTGGAGGTACTGAATACAAACATCACAGATATGGAGTCATTAAAAATTCCATTCAATCCACATTCTGAACTTAGTGTTTACACCCACCAATAGCCATCACATCCAACAGAGACAACTTTGATTTACTAGTGTGTTATCTTCACACCATCCAACAATCCTCACAAGATCCTTCACCAAACATTTCAACAGTTCAACAAACGAAACAGAAAATCACAATCACCCTCATCCTTAAGCTCCATCTTGACATGATGAAGTATCCTACTGTGCATCACTTGGAGGGATGCTATCATCATCCTTCTGCAGGATCTGCAAACGGCTACAATTTCTGGCAACTAAGTTACTTCCATGCTATTTGCTTAAGCATCTGTATGTATGTATGCGCACGTATGGGGAGCATGTGCTTATACCTACATTTATGTACCCACAAAGTCTACACTTTTAACTTTCAAACTGGCTGACAGCTGTAGGAGCACTTGCACAGGGAACACACACTCACTGATCCTTAGCGGGACTGTACCTGGGCACACATCCTTTTTCCCCAGGGCAACTAAAGTGATTTGACACGGCCGACAGAGCTTGTGGTATTGCACTTACCCTGGGCGGGACAGTCTGCAGGGCTGTGATATAGTTCTCCAGAGCAATGCGGCGACGGTCATTCAGCATGGCTTCCACCCGTGCCATATGAGTCTCTACCAGCTGTTGCCTTTCATTTGCTGCTTCTTGTTCCAGTGATTCCACTTTCTCCTGGAAATGCTGGAAAAAAACCACCCATCACAACAGGAAGAGTGAAGACATCAGCAGAGATCAGTGGACGTGAACACCTTTGCCTGCAAATCACCAGAATGTTTCCCCGTGTCAGTCTAGCTTGGCTCCCAGGAACTCTGTGCTGAATGCACCTTTTATCAGTTTCAGTGGGAACTGCTGATGCCCTGTATTCCTGAACACCCGGCCATATTTTATTAATCTAATCAAATATTCCTGACACGTCCAGCACAACCACCAGTGAATCCTTCATTTGCTCCCTGAGACAGTAGTTCAGCGCTACAGAATTGTGCCTAGATGAGGGAGGAGTTTGGCAAGCATATGATCCCTGCCGTCACGAGGGTTTTCCACGTATCAACATAATTTCACGAGCACATCTACATGGGGGGAGAATTCCAACCTGAACAGAGACGCTTAACTTCTTATAAACCAGCCACCACAAAGAAAAATTGAGCCCAAACTTATTCCAATAAAGGAAAAGATTGACTGGGTAAACTGCACAGAGAGCAAAGCTGTGGGATCTAATGTGCGATGCAATCTGGTTCTGAATGTTACCTTTTTATAGTTTTGCATTGAAATCATTCTGGCAGTACTGAATAATACCTGACATAGCCACAGTGGGATTCAGGGAGTGTCTGGCTTGTCAGAATTTTTGACTTACAGTATCATTTTGGATAAAATAATTTTGGCTGAGGGTTTCTTTCAGATAAAACTGATGGCGATTCCGTCCTTAAATCACATTTTCCATCTCTGCTTTGAGCTTAGGTCCTGCAGCTTATATTAGTTTATCACAGCCTAAATTTCAAAAGGAGCCTGTGGGAACTGAGTTTTCAGTTCTCACTGAAGGCAAATCTAAATTCAAGCAAAATTCTACCCTTCCACGCAGTCATGAGAGATGTCTTGCACTGCTGTTCCAGTCACTGGCTGCAAAGTACAGAGACACCCAGCAGCCACTAACAGCTAGAAACCAAAACAGCCACAGCAAGAGCAAAGAATAACATTAAATCCGCGTACAAATAGGTTTTAAAATTATATCACACCCAGCACCCCTTGTATTTTAACTGCAGCCCCAGTTGGTAAGGTTTCGGTTGTGTTTTCCTTTACCTGGATAACAGCTTTCTTGTCGGCCTTTGGCAAGTTCTTTGCTTGGCGTTCTGCCTCTTCCCACTCTCTCATGACCTAACAAACAAAACAAGGAGCGTGACTTTCGTATTTTCCTCTCGTCTCAGGGCTTAGCAACAGCCAAGCACTGCAGCTCCGACAGTCATCTTTTTAATATTCCTCTCCTCCTTTTATCTCTATAAAAAAAGCAGTTACAACATTTAACAAAGGTAGGATCCTGTTATTAAATTAAACAAAGACGGTACTTCTGTGTCTGAACATCGTGCCAAGCTCTCACAACTCCGCTGTGAAGCAAGACAGCCGTTAACCAGCCCTCAAGCGAGGAAAGTGGAGGTCTCTATGGGTGAACACACCAACCCATTTTCATCTCAGACAAAAAGGAAACTGCTTCCATCTATTGTATATCCTTGGTCAAAATGAGTGAATTCCAACTCGTTCTAAGTAACACTTATTTTCGTACCACAAAAATTTTTAGGTTTATTTGGATTACATCACTGGCCTTTGAGTAGGACAGATCAAGAATTACATGCAATTTGTGCTAGTCTGTCCAGAAATAGGTGTTCAACACTTCAAGAATTGAATATATTTATACCTCAAGTACAACCCTGACAGAAAAATGATGTAGGAGAACTTTCAGTACCATTCCTTTTAGCAACATGAGAGGCCACCTCCTCCTGTAACACAGGGCAGTATTTCAATAGTCAGGGAACGAGTTACTTTTAACTCGCTGTCCATGACATCCGAAACCTTCTCGTGGTTTTACTTAGGGACTTCACTCATTTCACATCTAGACAGCAATCTCCTCAGAGAACACATTTTGCTCTCACCAAATGCAGTGCACACCAATAAGTGACTTGTTTATTTGCAGGATTAGCACGATGTCAAAAGACGACAGTAGAAACCTAGAAGCAATTACTCAAAATGTGCATTTCTTTTCCTGCCTTTCTCACCAAAAAACTCACTTTCATACCATTTAATAGAAATAGTCAAACATATGCTTTCTAAAGGGGATTTTAGAAAAGCTCAGAATCTGCATGCATGACTGAAATTTCACCAAGACCAATACCAAAGGCAGGACAAATCAGACCTGCCGTGTCTCATATCTGCAAGTTGAGCCTCCACCACTCAAGCTCCTGTCTCAGGCTCCCCACATGCTGGACATCGTTAATCAGGCTCCTTGATGGACAGACTGGAGAGCATTGGTGGTGCCTCATGGTATCTGGCTGAGCCTATGCCTTTAAAAAAAAAACAAACCCAAAACCCCACAAAAAAACCCCAAATAAACAAAAAACCCCCAACCTGGGCTCAAAGGAGACTTTACAAGTCCCAGTTCTTGAAATGTAATTCCCTCTCAGTCCTACATAGGGTTGTAGACCCTAACGATTAACCAGCATGCAAACACCTGCACTCAAGACTGACTGAACGGTATGGGATTTTGTGGTTAAGTTTTCATCTTCCTTTTGACTCAAAACCTAGGAATGTATTTCAAGACAGCAATAACTCAGTGACAATAAAAACAGATCAACTCACTACCAGTGAAACTATTTATCTGTAAGAGATTCTGGGCTCAATAACAGCCCAAGAGAGTGGAGACATATATTTTGGGAAGCTAATGTGATGCTGAAAACTTTCAAGTGAGAAATTGCTTTGTCTGCTTCTGGGCATCAGCAGGGACACGGCCAGACAGCAGTTGTAAGCACACAGACCTGAAGTCAAGTACTCAGAAATCAGAGTCTTAACTTCACCCCGCTCTTTTACTGGGAACTGTAAGCTGAAATTTAAGTCCCAAGAATTGTACTACAACCTACATAAACTGACAACCTAAAAGTACCTCTTCAATTTACATTATCTTCTCATCAGGGAAATACGCAGTGATGTGCAAATTGCAGCCAAGCTCTAGGGAGGCAGGAAACCAAAATTTACAAGGCGACGTGAAAATTCATTTGCAAGGGGTTGTAGTAAGCAGCTGACGACAGAGAAAACGATGCGCAGCGCACTGAAGTTATAGGTCGCCCCACCACCAGCTACTTTCCCAGTACTTTGGCACAGGAGATTTTACCGCTTCTCTGACAAAGCAGGACTAGAGGGAGGACATGAACCGACACCACAATTTAGAGCACCATAATGCGTTCTGGAAAAAACTTATTAATGCTCAGCTTGCTGCTGTGTATTAAGTGCACATTAGGTATTCATCTCTTAATTGTACCCTCAGGCCGCATGATTGCGGTGGCAGAGAAAACTTAATTCATGTATACAAGCAGCACCTTTCTAGAGACCTGAAACATCACTGGTGCCAGAAATTATGCCATTAATTCAAGTCATAAACTACAATGATGTGCTCAAGCTTGAGCACTGGCCTAGGTTAGCAACTTTATGATTTTCTTCTCCGTTCTCTCCTTTTATGTCTTCAAATCACATCTCTGACATCTGCCTAATACTCTGTTTCACTCTGAATGAGAAGTTGATGGGTTTTCAGAACAACAGTTCCCTTGCCATCTTTATCCCCCAAACTAAGCCTCTGCTAATCCATATGATGAAAACAAGCATTGCGGGTAATGTGATAAGGAGACCTTTAGCTAGACCAGGTCTCTCTGCCCGTTTTATTTCTCTAAACCTTTTAAGGCATGGAGGGCAGGATGATAAACTGACAGCCTACACAGCTAGTTGGGAGGGATGTAAATTACAGGCTTCAGAGTTCAACTCTGGTGCAACGAGAGAGAATGGCTTGTGAAAAAAGCAGAATGACATGGCTGTTTGCAGAAACAATATTCAATGTAAAGATTGCAAAAGCTGGGCTTTGAGTGCTGATTTTTACAATTGAGAAGACTTCAATGGTTGAAAGCATCTCTGTGTGTATGCTAACTAACTGAAGATACAGCTGCCCTACAGCTATCTATGGGCAGCCATGCTACCACCCAGAGAAAACTTCTGCTCTCACCGAAGGTCATCGCTTTAGAGCATTATGAGTGAATACGAAATATGCCATAGCACCCTGCAGGAAACCAAAGAGCAAGAAGGCGAACAAAATTCCCCAGGTACACATGTGCAGAAAAAGGCTGAACTTGGCCTCTATGCACTTATAAACCTATTCTCCTTCACTGAAAGACTTATCAAAGCCATACAGATTTATGGCTCTTCAAGGCTTTGGCGGCTTTGTGCAGGGAAAATGACAACTTCTGGTTGAGATTTAAGAAGCAAGCCATTTCAAAGTCAAAATTCTTCAGAACTCAGGACTTAGTGCCCGGCAGACTCCTTTTGAAACTGGGCTGTAGGGGACAGCAAGAGGGGAAAAAGGAAGTATGGAAAATGTCATTCATTATTAAGAGAGATGCTAAGTGCAAAAATCTCATTATACTGAAAACAGCAGAATTTACCCCCATTTTTTACACGGGGGCACAGAAGCACGTCTGCAAGAGAAGAATTTATGCCAGACATTTGGGTCACAGCAATCAGACCAGCAGAGGTGCTTGCCTGAAGGTTTGTTTAGTTTGAAGGTCAAAGTCATGCCAATAAGATGCCTACCTTTTTCAAGGGCTTTTGTTCCACACTTAAGTCTGGACGCTTTTTCTGGTAATAACATCATTAAACCTCTCCAAAGAGCCCTGACTGTAACTGAGGGAGGTACTCCTACTAAACTGACAGTCAGTTTTAAGGAAGGAAAGAGCCCTCGCCCGACAATAATAGAGATGGTGGGATCTAGGGAATATAGGGACATCTTTGTCGGGGACATGGACAGTGGGATTGAGTGCACTCTCAGCAAGTTTGCAGATGACACCAAGCTGAGTGATGTGGTTTATACTCTACAGTGAAGGGATGCAATCCAGAGGGACCTTGACAGCCTTGAGAGGTGGGCCTGTGCGAACCTCATGAGGTTCAACAAGGCCAAGTGTAAGCTCCTGCACCTGGGCTGGGGCAATCTCAAACATCAATACAGGCTGGGGGATGAGTGGATTGAGAGCAGCCCTGAGGAGAAGGCCTTGGGGGTGCTGGTGGATGAATCATCTCGAGGGAGGCGATTCTCCCCCTCTACCTGGCCCATGTGAAATCCCACCTGGAGTACCATGTTCAGCTCTGGGGCCTCCAGCATAAGAAGGACATGGACCTGCTCGAGCAGGTCCAGAGAAGGGCCATGAAGATGATCAGAGGGCTGAAGCACCTCTCCTATGAAGACAGGCTGAGAGAGTTGGGGTTGTTCAGCCTGGAGAAGAGAAGGCTCCGGGGAGACCTTATAGAGACCTTCCAGTACTTAAATGGGGCCTACAGGAAAGATGGGGAGGGACTCTTTATTAGGGATTTAGGATTTATTAGGGATTATTAGGATGAGGGGTAATGGTTTTAAACTGAAAGAGGGTAGATTTACGTAAGATATTAGGAAGAAATTCTTCACTGCGAGGGTGGTGAGACACTGGAACAGGTTGCTCAGAGAAGTTGTGGATTTCCCCTCCTTGGAAGTGTTCAAGGCGAGGCTGGATGGGGCTTTGAGCAACCTGGTCTAGTGGAAGGTGTCCCTGTCCACAGCAGAGGGGTTGGGACTAGATGATCTTTAAGGTCCCTCCCAACCCAACCCATTCTATGATTCTATGGTGCCACTGGCACGAAAAATCAGCTGAAGATCTCTCCACGATGGAACCAGTGGCATGCAATGATCCAAAAAAAGATCTTGAACATAACACCAGCCCTGTTGAGGCTGGTTGACGACTGCAGTATTTTCAGATGCTTGCTTTGGAAATGAACTTCCAAGAAGCAAGACTATTCTAGGAGACAAGGTATCATTAAGTTCCTATCATAAGTACTGTACACGCTATGATTCCTAAAATATTGTGAACAGCCAGAGGAAGAGTAAATTTAAGACACGAGGACGTCACAAGATGTTTGAGGAGAGAAATGTAAAAATATACTGCTCCCCTGAGTAAGGCTCAGTATCTGATTCCACCAGGCTATTTAGCAGCAACTATTTAAGTGAGGGAGCTGTACAATAGTTAACAAACTGGAAAGAGAAAGAGGAAAAGGGGAATTGTACCAAAACAGGAAACAAGAACCACGGCATCCTGCAATCAGTTAGCATAACCTCTCCCTGTTATACGTCAGAGAATAGCAAACATTTAAAGGTTACACATGCATCACTGAACGGCTATCCTGTTTGCATGGGAATGTAGCTTTGCTGTTATTTGGAGTTGCATTAATAATTCTTGGGAAAAGCTTAAAATTGTACGCTAATGTAATTCTCTTTACAGTACTGCCTAGGAAAGTTTATAAACCTTGTTGCTCCAGGTGCGGTGCAGATGTAAAGGCAGAAAAACTTTCATGGTCTGTAGTCTAAAGGGACTGACACTTAAGAGCAGAAGGGATTAAAACAGTCTGAACCAGAGGTGCATCAGGTCATCGTACAAAAAGAGTACAGAACCCCCTAGTAAGAGAGTCCTTTAGGAGCTGTGAACTATGAACCGACACAACCACCGACAGAAGCTGGGTCTCTGCCTGTGTGAGTATCTTTATGCAAGAGAAAAAGAACCATGAGTTGTCAGAATTTCATGGTAAACAAAAGGAAATCTCAGAAAGAGGATTTACAGAATATCTGCATTTGCCCTGATGACATGTTTTGATTAAAATATTTAATTTCAGTTTAATTTTTTTAATGATAAACTTCTCTACTGCTTCGATGATTACATTTTATATGTGAACTAGAATGCATCTGATTTTTTTTTTATTAGTTAATTGGCTGTTGCAAAGTAAAGCGTGCATCAAATCAAATACTGTTTTAAAACTAGCTGCTTTATTAAATAAAAGAAATATCTGTATTTTGTGATCAAACCAATTTATTTCAGATTATGACATTTATCAAGATTAAACAATTACTTGATCATTTTCCTAAAACCACTGATAATTTCCTCTTTTTAATAGAATAAAAATGAGCATTTCTGCTGCTTTATAAGCCCCTATTTCTCAGCTTTGAAAGAACTGAAATTTGAGTTAAAAAAAACCCCCAAAACGAATATGTTTGGTGCAGCTGAAGGACTTAGCTAGTGGACTCTCACTTGTTTTTTTTGTTGTTTTTTTTTTAAGAGAAAAACATTGACAGTAAAAGCTTACTGAGTTAATTTATTCAGCATTGTTTTTAACATAACAAATAACAGCTTCAAATTAATTTTTAGTTAAATATGTATTAAGAATATATCCGATTTCAAAGAAAGTGTAAAAAGCAATTTTTAAATAAATTGCCAGAAAAGGAGACCAGTGGCATGGGACACAGACATATCACAGTTCACATCAGGAAACACAGAATGGTAAACTAGTTGGCTTTTCTATTTCTCCATAAGATCTTATATTTTTTAAACTTCTGAAATGTTAACTGGGAGAGGCTAGTTCAATACTGTACAAAACATTACTCATAGAAAGGAAAACTAATTTTTAAAAACTTCAGTTAACTCTCTTCTTCAAAGCCCTGCAGGGGTTCTGTGTACTTCAAGACATACGTACTTTAAGCTGTGATTTCATAAGCAGCTTAAGCAAATTAAAGATCAAAGATCTTTCTTTCTTTCTTTCTTTCTTTCTTTCTTTCTTTCTTTTTCTTAATGTACCTATCGTGCTGCTGTTTCCCAGTCTGATTTAGCTTGCTGAACTGCCCAGAGTTGGTTATTTTACTTTTTTGGGTTTTTTGGAAGAGTGACACTGCAGTGAGATGCGGGAGCTGACCTGCCTCACCCCACAGCTGTACGCTCATTAGCACTGACAGAAAGGATGGCTGGGAACGTGCTAACGAGGGCAGAGCATGCGGCAGCACCAGCCTGATCTTCAAACCCTTGGACCACAGCCTTCCGTTACGAGGTTGCCCCAAATGCGCACGGTAAAACGTGCAGCGCATTTACCCAGAAGTTTTCTGATGCTACGGTTCAGTGCTTTTCCCAGTTAATTTTGTTGGCCTCAAGCACTGATGTTGTACGGTCTCTCGGTGTGACGTTTTCTGGGTGCCTGTGCATTCGATTAGCTCTTTTCCACAAACCACCAGCTTTGCAGAAAATACACAGTTCACCCAAATACTGCCCTTAATTACTCAGCTTAACATTTACATATTGGGATTTTGGAGACAAACCTGAAACGGCGGTGAGAATCTGGGGACTGTTCCAGAGAAACCTGCCTTTTGCACTGGCTGTCCTTGGCTTTCAGTGTTTTGCGGTTTCAAGGGGAAACACCCGCTGCTACAGTGTTTTGCTGTTTCACGGGGAGGTAAAAACGGGGTGATGACTGCATTACCTGCCAACCCTCTGCGTGCCTGGCCGGGGCAGGATCTCTCCCCTCCGCCGGTCAGGCTGCGTGCACCACCTTTTTTGTCCTCCTGATTCCCAGCCCGTCCTTCCCAAACCGAGTAGGACAGGCACACACAAGCTTGATACGAAGAGGACCGGGATGAGCGGCCCCCTCGTCGGGAGGGCAGCACGCAGGTGCCTCGCGCGCCGCAGCTCGCCACGCTCGCCTCCCTCCCGACTCGGCCCACGGCTTCAGGCCGGCTCCGAGCCGGGCGCTGCACGCACCCACGCTCACCAACTGGTTGTTTTAATGAAGTTGTTAAACTTCCGGAGGAAAGGAAATGATAACACTTTACAAAGCACTAAATTGGCCCTATTTTCTCTATTTAAAGAGGAGACAGCTTGTTTGTGCTACAACGCTTCCCAAGCGGAGGCAGATGAGGAGCACGTATCTTCCTACCTATTAAGTGCCATATGCTCGGCACGTGGTTTGCACCGATCAGATGACTGCTTTAGGTAAGATGCCCTTCCCGATTTATTAGAAAAGCATCAGGCATAGCTACAATGCCAGTAGATGGGGACTGACTCTAAGAGCTTAATTTCAGGCTTACTCAAACATTTTAGCACAGAGCTAAAGGTTAACGTGTCAGTAATACACAGAAACACTGGACACGCAGCAGGGGAACAAAATTACAATGAAAAATTATAGTAAAATAGCTACAGATATATGCAGTGCATCTGAATTACACTACATTCATTTTTGTGGCTTTCCTTTAAACCTCTTACATTTTTTCTTTGTTGTTATTAGAGCAGAACTGTGACAATCTTTTATTGGCATTGCTATTATAAACTATTTCTGAGAGACTGGATAGCTCATCTCTTAGTGTTCAATAGGATTAAAAATGTACAGTTTCAGACTACACAAATCTTTTTGGTTAAAGGAAAGAAAAGGGTTGATTCAGTTGCATTTTGGTTCAGTTCAAAAGCACTAATTTTTCCTCTTTTCTTTGGCTTTAGATGCATTTCATGTTACCTTGAGGCTCAAGACCATTAGATGAACATATTTGATCTTACGTTACCCCAGGGCACGGTCATGTATGCATACACACAGAGAACGAAGCTAATCACAAGCAATCTCCCTCAGCTGCTGCAATGGAAGGACGACTAATACAGTGGTCGAGTTCTTTACTTAGAAACAAGAATAATCTCACAAACCAAACATTTTTCCACAAAGATGAGAGCATTTTTAACAGACTTTTTTTCCTTTTTACCAGCACAAGTAACTGTAGAGACTTATGATCGCAGCTGCAACCCAACCACAAATGCATGTTCCAGCCAGATGAATTCTTAGAGAGAGTCAGAAAGGCAGTAAATGGTGTATTTACAGCATTGTAAACAGGCAGGGCAGCTGGCTGACGCCTTGGGAAATAAGATGAAGGATCCCGAGCATCTTATGACTTGACAGACAAAACTCCCACATTTAGGAATAAAGAAATCTCCCCTTACCTGAGACATCCTTTCACGATGCTTAGCTTCAAGTCTCTCCTTGGCTTTCTGGAAATGGGCATGTTCATTCTCATCTCCAGGTGTCTCCAAATATTTGTCAACAGCATCAGGAGTGCTAGCAGCTGTGGTAGGGACTGAGGTAGAATTTTGAGGTGGGGAGAGGGAAGGGAGGGGGAAGAAAAGCAAAATTTCTACTTTAGTACAGGTAAAATTTACTCAGACCAAGCAAGAAACACCTGGTATAATTTCCATCGGAATAAAGCCATTCGTTCAACCTCAGAGGAAGATATAAAAATGTGGTTTAGGTGAATGTTACACGCAGCAAATATATAAAAATATACAGGGATTTCCCCCCCGCCCCATTTTATACACCAAGAGAAACTCTTCAGAGTGAACAAAGCAACGTTATTCAAACAGGTTAGAACTTGCTGCCAAAGGAAAAATTCCAAGGAAAAAAAGCCTGGCAATGACTAAAGTACATAAGCCAGCAGAAAGCCCTTTGCAAAGTTACATGCTTTGTATATTAGTTTATTTTTAAAAGGTAAACTGTAACACACACGAGTGCCAATGCAAATATGTTTTAAAGCACCTATGGACCCCACAGTACCCTAATGAAATACCTCAAATCCTTCCCTTAGTGACAGTTTGGCCTCACAGATATTTACTTTTTTTGTAACAACTCTGATTAAGAAAACCCCTCATGGATCCTGGAAATAATCAGCAAGCTTGCAGTAACTGCTAGCCATTCCTGTCGGATAACTAGGCAATACCTATCACACTGCTAGTGGAAAGATTTGCATTTGGGGTAATTCAAGCAAAGTGAGCAACAGGTCCTTTACTACGCAGTGATATCCAACAACCCCTACATTAACTAGAGCAACATTTCTGTGTTAGGGCCATAACAGCAATGAAAACAACCTCTCCAATGATGATCAATTATTTCATTTCAACTATATTGTCCCTAGAAATTTTAGTATATAATTAGTTTCATTTCCCTGGTCACATTTAGTTTGACAATCGCAAAGTTAGTTTAAAAATTCTGACAAAGAAAGACCATACACATAGTTGCGCAGGATTTTTTTTTTTAAATGTGTTTGACTACACATACTATAGTTAACTTCACTTACAGAGGTAATACATTTCAGTAGATAGACAAATACAGGTAGGGAAAAACCCAGGACACACCCACACCCCAAACATTTCTCAATGTCTTCAACAAAAGCAAACTTCAATCTGAAGATCAGACTGAGTAAAAACAACCAATATTTATTTATGGCTACTTTCCTCAAAACAAGTTGAAATATAAACATAGCGATGCTAAATTATTAAAAAAAATTAAAAAATCATCAGTTAGCAGTACAATGCATTAGTCCCGATAAAATACACCCGCAAATTTTAAGAAAACCTTAAACCTAAATCCAAATGTTTCCTCCAAAAGCAAAACAAACAAAACCCCCCAAAATGAACAGAAAGCCTTTGGATTTGGCTGCATTTGAGATATCTCTACATGTTCTCTGCAATAGGCATGAATGGGTTTGGCTGCTGTTGGTATAAATTGCACAATGGATTTTGTAAGTTACTCACTGGATCAATAGAAAGGTCTTGATTGTCTTCAAACAAACAAACAAAAATAATCTACAAGCAACCAAAAAAAATCCAACTGAGAAGTCATAGGCAGTGCAAATTATCACTCCTCCCACCATTTTTAGATTTGTTTCGTAAATATTTAATTACCAGTTTACATTTTGTAAAATTGTAAACTTTGCTACTGAAGTACTGTAACAATCAAGCAGGAACAAATAAGCTTCCTGACAAGCCACAAACATTACAAAAATAGAACACAACTCTTAATATTTTCAGTGGTTACTCTCACAACTTCAGACAATTTAAAGTCTCTGATACTGTTATAAAAGCATAAAAATTTTCTTTCTTTTTAAACTCTTAATGATAACAACCCCTCTCCAACGATAGTGTGGTTTGTGCTGGGGTGCAGTGCTGCCTGCCAGAAAGGCCACAGCCAGTGTAAGCAAATTCCAAAAACAAATCACCCAAAGCTCAGACTGAGTGTTCTGTAATGCTCAGAAGTATTTCTAAATATCTTTGCCTTTTAACCTCTCAAGCACCAAATTAATTTAATCTCTATCTTTCCTGAAGCTGCAGTTAAGTACAGTACATTTTAATTCCATTTAGAAAAGGAAATGAAAGTTTTATTTCAAAGCAGGAAGAAATTTAAGAGTGTCAGACCGAGCAAAGGCCACCCCCCCCAGGCTCCTGTTTCCTGACAGAGGTTCACCGAACACCCCCAGGCAAGAGCAGTAAACGCTCTTTTGCAATGTTTAACTAACCTTGCTGGATTTCCCTTCCATGACTATTTTTTTTTCCCCCTTAAAACTTGCATGAGATTTAACATTCACAATATGGCGTGGCAATGAGTTCCACCATTTAATCAGGTTCTGCGTGAAGAGGAGTCCCCTTTGCCTACATCCTCCTCCCGCTGCCTCTGCATGACACAGCAGGGTTTAGCACGGGAAGATGGAATGGGGGAGAGCTCTAGCTCATTCGTCATCCTTCTCCATCTTTTATGGTTGTTTTTTTTTTAACTGAACTTAACTCTGTACAAATGTGAGTGGAAAGAAGTGATGATCTAAATAACTGTCCAATAAATTATGCAAATTTAACCTTTAACTTATTTAACAGGAAAAAAGGTCACCAGCATTTGCACTGAGATCAGTTAAGCCACCTGTACCTTCAAGGTCTGATTTTCAAAAGCTCCCATCTCACATACACAGCCTTTACGGCCCAGATTTTCAGATGATATGCTTACTTCCCACCGGGATGCCTGCTGGTGTGCTTTTGAACACGTGAGGGTAGCGGGTGCTGAGAACTGGAAAACCTGATTTCAGTGCCTGGTGCCGAGGATGACAGAGCACCCAGCTCTCTCCAAAAGCTGTGCAAAACCACATCAAACAAAGACTAGGCATTAAACACCACAGACCTGGATGCCTGAGACAGCCAGGCTGTGCCCAGGAGGATGGGAAAGGATGTGGGCAGTACGTTGAGATCCGACCACAACCTGCTCTCAAGCTAACGCTAAAGAGGGTAATGCTAACAAAGAGCAATACAGCGTAGGAGGAGAAAGCTACTACCCCTGACCTTGTGCAAAAGCAGAAGGCCAGTGCGACACCACATGTGGCTCTCCACTATGCACTCCCAAAAAGAAAGATGGCTCAGAAACGGGCATGTGGGCTGATGGGAGCTTGAGGGACCTGTCTCATGGTAAGAAGCTCTATCAATTACACTCATCCACCAGGGAGTGGATTACTAATTTGATTTAGCAAATCTCTACTGAGAAAAGATTTCTGACAACAGCTTTATTGGAAAGAAGCAACTGAGGTCTAATGGTTGGAAACCAAAGCTAGGCAGAAATAAGGCTGGAAATCCAGACCAGAAATACACCACCCACTTTCAGTAGCAAGTGCAATTAAGTATTTGAACAACTTATGCAAAGATATGTCGATTTGCCCAAAAGCATACTTGAAAACATTCTGCTTCAGCATCTCCTTCTGAAACCCAGCCAGCAAACAGGTGTGAAAGCAAGGGGTAAAAAGGGTGTCTTCTCCCTCCCTGCTTGCTGCAGGCACCGGTCAGAGCAGGTTGAGCTTGTGCAAAGCAAGCCGTAAGGACTCAGACTGCCTGCCACTCCTGGAACGTTTATTTGGAGCCATCACCCGTGCCGCTGGTGGCCACAGAAACCAACCAACCTACCAACACCGACTGCATCTCACTCTGCAGAGACACCGTTTAAACACTTAAAAAACAAGGATAAGTTTCATTAAAAAGAAGTTCAACACGTATGTTTAGGAAAATACTAAAAGGTGAGATGAAATGGTCAACCGAGATTCAGAAGCGGTCTTTTTATGAGTGGTTAACTATTCACGTAATTTGAAATCAGAAGTATTTCTCTGACATAAAATAACCAGCCTGCTTAAAAACAAATAACCCTACAAGATTTTGCTACCTGTAAGGTCTGCAAATGATTATGTGACAACTTCTTGATCCAGTATTGAAAAAAAAAAAATCATAAATATCAATAGTATGTTAAAAAAAACATTGTGATTCCAACATAACAGTAACTGGCAGCTGGCCCCCCAAGAAAAAAAAGATAGAGTTACAACAATACTGAGCCTCCCTTCTTCTGCATAAAGCAGGAACATTTTAAAATTTCTTCATGGCTGTTGGCACAGAACCTATCCTTTGCACTCCAGTACATTTGGGAGCTTTGTTTCTAGAGATGTATTGCATTTTTTCTCATAGTAAATTGGGAACATTTGGTCAGACATCAGTTACATGTAAGGATTCCTTAAAAATCTGCAGCCTGATCTCATTTTTTGACCACATTTGCTGTTATAGAAGGAGGTTTCATTTTCTATGCATTGCTTCTTTTAGAAGGTAATTCATTCTACTACTGCATGAAGACTGATCAAAAAGTGTGTGCTGACAGGTGTGGAAGAAATGTGGTATCAGATGACATTTTCTTCACACTTGCACTCATTTTACCTGTCAATTCCCAAACAGATTTTTTTAAAAAAAATTTTATTGGACTTTAAAATCCTAACCTTCCTGGAGACACAGGTTCAATAATACAGCCAAATTAAGCTCTACACATTTTGCTATTTGACAACAATTCTTAAATATCAGAAGACGGGGGGGGGGAAGAACGGGACACGGGACGACAAGAAAAATACAACAATATGCCCCCAGATCCTGTTTTACTATTTTGCATAAAAATAAATAATCCATATTAGCCTCTCCACTGAAAGACAGACCAGTTGCTCACCAACCTCATATGAAGTGAAAGGATTAGGAGATGTCCCTTTTCTGAATGACATTGGCTGTCGCATATAAGATGGGAAACCATTTGAAATGAGAGTATTACCCAGCTACAATGTAGTATTCAGAGGATGCATTCATTGCCTCTGAATTCCACATACGCAACTGCATCATTAATGAAGGATTAAGATCAAAGCTTTCAGTTGTTGACTAAGATCACAACTAATTATAGCGCTTCTGACAATCACAAGTGCGTATGGGACATCTTTAGCAAGAAGGGTTTCTATTATTGCTACTGCTACCTTGTGAAATGAGCTGTTTTTACAAGATGGTATCCCCATTATTTTGCGAATAAGCTACTCCATTTACAGCAGAGTGGCAAAACCAATGTACAGATTCTAAACAGGGAAGGAAAATAGCAATTACCTTTTTATGACAAAACAGACAAATTACCAACTTAATGATACAAGACAAATGAAGGCTGGGAAAGGTTTACCTAAGATTGTAGCAAATTACTATTATTTTAAATGTAGGGAAAAGGATGTACCAGGATGAGCTTCTACATAAGAAGTTGTTAAAGTTTAATATAATTTAATTATTCGGAGAAAAGTGTGTGCCGAACTGGTATGCTTTCTAGTAGACATCAATACTGGGGCACAGAACAGTAAGCATTTTTACATACTATACATAAATTATAATCTACTGCATTATAGAGACAACTATTCTCATTCTTAGCACTGTAAGCTGGAGGATCAGCAGGCACAGTGCCACTCCTTTTCACTTTTAATTAGTTTCTCTTCATACACGCTCTCACCAAGACCACTTTCTGAACCCTGTCTAAAACTAAAGAATAAAGGGGATGGCAGAGTTCCTCCCACAGTCAACAGAATAAGGTAGGCCTTGTGAGAATGAAAACCAGGTGTGTCCCCAGCTTCAGTATTTTACCTGTAAGCAGCAAGTTGCTGCTGCTGCTTGTTTCTTTTTGGGGGGCAAACAGACAGCACTGCTGTGCTCCAAGGGCTGGCACCACCGAGTTCTGGTAGCCAGATCTTTGGCCTTGTGGCTCATCAGCACGTCTCCCTTCGTGGAAGCGAGCTGCGGAGCAGTGAACTGTGCCGGTCATGATCAGAGCCTGGTACTCCTGTCCTTCAGGCCACTCAACTCCAGCTGCCCACTTTTTATTTTTCAGTAAAGATGCCCAATAATGCAAACTCCCATTAAGTTACTCATTGATGTTAAGGCTCATCCATTTCAACTACGTATTTATCACTCAACCTGATCACATAACCATTCAGCTGGGTTTTACTTATCTTGCACATTTGCTTTATCCTCATGTTTTCACAATTACCTTCAAGACACCCAAAAAGTCTTTGAAAGTAAAGTGTTCTTCATAAAAATTGAGGAATTCTGACTACAATGGTGGGGACTCAGAAAGTACAAAACATGGACTAACAGACTAGATAAAAAAAAATATATTCTTCTGTCACAAAAAAATATACGCACGTTGATACTGAATTAAGAAAAAAAGCCCCCTGTAACAGTAGTGGTTATATGCTCAGGGATCACATCTGAAAGAGTAAAAAGAATCACCAGTTCTGAGACTTGACTTCTCCACCTTCAATTTCAAGCTGCCTCTTAGCTTCCAAAATTTTGTTAAATTAGATGAATGTTCCTAAAGCGAATTAGAAAGCACATTGTTTAAAAATGTCTACTAGTTGAATTGAAAGAGATTCCAGGCACCGGTGACATGAAGAAAGTTAACACATAAAAGAGAACCCAGTGTTCCAGAGGGATGCTCTTTCCTTTCTTAATAGTTGGGTTATCTCATTGTTTTTATTATCCATCAAGGCTAAACTACTTTGTCACAAAAGACTGCATATAGTTTCTATAATACTTCATAGCTTGCATTAGTATTCAAAGAATAATTACAGATCAATGTAGCAACCTTGGCCTGAAAATATAATTAAGTGTACTGAGATAGAGAAATCACATGTTTAAAAGTTACATTCCTTCTTGAACTTTACTTTGCAAAGACTGATCCTATCTTCATTTGCTATGTTATAACTTAAATAGTTGGTATGGCATCAAAACAATAGGCAGCTTGAAAGACAGTTTAGTGAGACTTCTTGGAGAGGAAAAAAAAAACACACCACCATACTCATTATTATTCCTCATCTATTGCCTTAACTGAAGTTGACACTTGCCATCTAAACTAGGTTAAATTTTCTCATATAAGAATCCTTCTGTGTAAGAACTTCAAGATACATTTCCTATCCATGCACAGCTAGAACTTGGCAATCATGCTTTCATTGCACCTCCGTGAATGCAACTTGCTTTTCACCAGCCCTGACAAATGCAATTTTGCCTTGCTCATATCCATTCGATGCTCATCTCGGCCATTAATTGCTCAGATCCCCCCCCCCCCCCCCGAGTTCTTCGATTCATTTCGTGCTTATGAGGAGGTCCCCAAAGCAAACTTTCCTCAAGCATCTTTGCAATACTCTGCTTCAAGGTCATTCTCTTTTGATTTGTCACCATAAATTTAAATATTTATGAGGGAAAAAAACTATTAAATTCTTCACCTGTTACATCAAATGAGATTACTGTGAACAAGTACAAGACAGAAGTATTCTCCTTCTGCCAAGGTTGTAAACAAGAGTCATCAAGTTCCACAGAGTAAAAAAAAGAACTATTAGACCCAATAAAACAAGTTACAGCAAAACCAGTGTCTACAATAATACATCACATTAATAAAATTCCTAGTGCTTGAAATTATCAGTAGTCTAACTCTTGTGTAGGATAACATTTGCATCTTTTCCCTTTTGAATCCTAAACTTTGCTTTTTAAAAAGGTCCAGTCCAACATTGGCTCCACATGTGGTTCAAGGGTGAAAGATAGTACAAATTTATATAGATGAAGAAACCATGGAAACAAAAATTGGTCACTTGCATCCACTGAAGGGTGCCAAAATCAACAATTTAAATAGATTCTATTAGAATTCATCCCATCACAGCTCATAGGCACTGAATGATACGTGTCAAACACTCACAATGAATGAAGAACTGCAAAACTGTTTTTTTAATATTTCATCTACACTATTTGAAATTGGCCTCAACTTCACCAAGATGCACAATTCAGCTGAGTTTTCATGCCAGAGAAAATAAAACCCAGAAGATACAAGCAATTCATGCTGGAGACGGTGGGAGAGGGACACATTTAAGTAAAGTCTTGAGAGGTAATGTTCCCTTGACTGGTAATTTGGGAAGCAGTAAGACAATTGAATATAAAGAGCCTTTGTGATGAAGCAACAGGTTGTCCTAGTGTGACTGGCTTACTGAATTTGTAATAACTTGGGTTTTTTTATTCATTCCAATAAAAGACTTCATACTTCTTATGTGAAACGCTTCCTTGCAATATCACTACTTATAAAGGCAGATTTTTAGGATTTGAAATGTTATCACTAGGTTTCTGTATTTTAAGTTGTATCTCCTGTAGTGCCGTGACAAATTAGTATTGTAGCTAGTTGCTGTGATGAATATTTTCCAGCACTAAGTGCACTGTCAAAAAAAAGGGCATTCCTGGCATGAAGCAACTTGCAAGCTCTGCTGCTTTTATCGACAGAGGCCTCCCAACTCGCCCATAAAGCTCACGAGCAGTGAAAGGGCAGCATCACCTGGTCCAGATGAACGTGCTCTAGACGTGGCCTTTCTGCCTTCGAGCCTCCTACCTGACCTCAAGCTCAAGCAGTCTCTGTAGTTGTACAGATAAAATGAGCAATCACCCAGTAAATAAAACAAAGGATTAAAATGTGCTACCTAACTAAAAATTAGCTATACTCTACCATTCTGCTTACAGGAATGCACTGCAGCTCTTCAACGCCTTAGGCACGCTCTGGAAGCTGGCATGCAAGTTTAGCTGCCAAAACATTTTACTTCCTGCTAACCAGGGAGATGTCAAGATCCCAAACAAGTAACAAATGGATAGAGGAAATTCCTGACAACAGGAGCATCATCTTATAAGCCTTTGCGGTTAAAAGGTACAGATTGCTATTTGCAGTACCTCTGAAGAGAAATTAAACTGGACACTGCAAAACGCTAGAGGTCCTGAATTTTCCCCTCACTTAAGAGCATGAAATGGAAACATGTTACTATCGATCTCATCAATTATCAGGGACAGAGCGATACTAATCTGTAGGCAAGCTGAAGTCAGCCTGTATGAAAAGCAGTAAGAGTGGATCCCCCACAACAGTCTTAGTTTTGTGCCCAATATTTTAATCTATATTTAAGAGAGCGTGAAATTCCACGTGTATTACGAAATTGTGGCTTTTAGTGTGTTTCTTTTCATATCTTCCATTTGAAATGGAAATAAAGCATCTACCACTTAAAAATCACCCACAGACAACATTTAGCCTAGAGAATAAACACTATTCTACCTAAATTCACCTAAAATCTGTGAACATGCTCTAAAATGATCAAAAATAAAACAACGCATGTTGACATTTCAACTTACTAGGTTTCAGGGTTTATGCAAGGAAGGAGGCAACTGACAAAACTGAACCCTGTTGGTTCCCTCTGTTGCTAGTCGTAGGAATTCAGTACAATGATAAAAATCCTACTGTATAAAAAAGGTAATTTTAATGATACCTCAAAGTTTTCAAAATCTGCCTGTGCCAACAGAGTACAGTTCACTCCCACTTATCACATCCCGATAAATGAAGCACATTTAAGAGAACAAATTTTTCTAGCTTTGAAGCTCCTTGTGTCCCCAAGTTAAGACTTGAACATTAACTTAATTTCAAAATAGTACTTGTTAAAAAAAATATATTTCATATAGCTTTAAGGATGTTTAACAAGCAACAATTGAGAGACAAGTGAAAAAATTTATACCATAGAGTACTTTTTAGTATGACAATAAGACAGAAATCATTCTTTTGATAACAGCAATTTATCATCTTCTGCTTATTCTTGTCAATACATATCCATTCTGAGGTCATTAAATCTGAATTAACCGCCTGATAGATCCTAATGACTTCGAAGGAGCCATTACAGCCAGTCACACAGTAGATGTCTGAGTCCTTACATTGAATAGAAACTGTAGACAGTATTGAACATCCTTATTAAAAATCAATACAGAGAGCGCATGTGGTCTGGCAGGCTGAAGGAATTGGTAACAAGATCCTTAAAGCCTTCTGCTTCTAGGGCAATTATATATCAATTCCCATGTAGCTGGGTGATGAATGAAAAAATTTGACAGCAGTAGGTCCTACCCAAAAGACAAATCACTTTTGTCAGACCTCAGAGCATTGGTCGAATTCGTTGACAGTGGAGAGAGTCTAAGGCTTTGCGTGACAGGACAGACTCGCCTTTTCAGATCAAGGTGAAGAGACTTCAGCAAGGAAGCAGAATAAAACACGATTTATTTTTTTTTCCTGCAGACAATGTGTTCAGGGTATTAGTAGTCAGTATTCATACTTTCAGTTTCATAGTATATGAGTATTTGTGACAACAGAACATCCTCAAGTTTTGGTTCAGTCAAATTTGCTCTCATTACGAGAAAAATAAACTCACGTCCTTTCATCCTTTGCCCACTACTCAAGAGAAACCCAACCACTATCCACTATTTCATATTGCTCTCTGTAAAATCTAACTAGTTTATCCTGCAAAGCAAACTGCAGCTAGACAAAGGAAACACGTGCTTTTTAGTGTCCATCTTGTCTCCTGCCTAAGAGAGGCTCACTGGATTTTTACAGGACACAAGGGAGCAAGAATAATGCAAACATTGGAGACAAAGGAATAAAGAATGGAGTGAATAAATAAGCATGAAGGGGTGGGGGTGGGGTTGGTGGCCACAAAAATTAAAGAGAAAGATTAAGTTAAGGGTGACCGGGTTCAGGGCAGAGACAGGACAGAACAGGGGTGACCTAGATGGAAACTCTTCTCCACTGTTTTTCTTTTCTTCTGTGGGATTGGGGTGAGGGTGGTGTTTGCCTGATCCAAAGCTTGCTACAACCAGGTAAAAAAAACCTCTTTCAGCCACATTAGATCGGTACCAAAGACAAGATCTCACTTAAGTGCTGGAATTTATTGTATTCAGCACTTCTAACTATTTTCATTACCATTTGTATTCAGCAAAATGACGAAGAATAAGGAGAAACAGCATGGTGATACTGAAACAGCAGATGAAACCAGAGGAAAGAAAGTTATTACAGGAACAGAAATAACAGGCGTATAGATCAGGGTATAAAACACACTGAAATAACATGAAAATACAGGAACAAAAAGATAACTAAAGTACCTTGGAAAGTGTACCCTATAGACTCAAATGTTGTTTGAGAAACTACTGAAGAAAACCGGGAAAAAGCCCTCTGGGAGATCTATTTTAAAAGACAAGACCAGCTCTATTTTTCCTCACCGCCAGTTGTGCAAATGAAGCCATGCAGTTCAAGTACTCAACCTAAATCCATTTTCTTTAAAAAGAAAATGACTCAGACCAAAAATTGGGAATCCCAAAGTAAACCAAGATACCTATGGAAAGAACACAAATGGTAATGCTCTTGGCATTGTTTTATTGAACTGAACCTAAAAAAAAACCAAACCCAAACAACTTCCGTGAGATAGAGAGGAATCTCCTGGACTTATCTGAATATCCTAATAGATATACTATATAGCAAATTTAGAAGTTGTTTCCTATTTCATTTTTGATTTCACATGCTGCTTAAGAAATGCCAGTCTTCCAAGAGAAGATCATTTATCCTTCCAAACAGCACGAGCACAAACTGTACACCTTTCGCTGCCAAGAGACAAGTTTGAAGAAGGAAGACAATCTAATTTCCAAGTTTCATTCAATCCATAATACTCTTTTTTAAGATCATGAGCGAGGTCCCCCCTTGTAGCAGAAGATTTCCTGCAAAAAGATCACTAGGTTGTTGGGAAGTGGATCTGAGCAGTCTCATCTCGCTTTTGCCATAGAGTAAACTCTGCTGCTTACTTTTACAAGCAGTCAGTGCTATGATTTCACCTACAACCTGTATATGAAAGGCAACGCCACTGCATTATCAATGTGATAAATCAGTCTCATCCCTCCAAGTTTTACTATGTAAGAACAATTCTCATGTAGTCTATTTTGTGATGCGACTGCTCTTTTAGTCAGCAACACCCTTCCCTCTGTGTAATAATTTCACAGCACTATGAAAGCCAGAAATGAAACTCTCAGTTTTGAAGTGCTGGGTGAGTAACTGCAGCTCTGTATGCAAGATGCACCATGTTAGGAGATCTTTGAGTCTGCATGGAGTGCCACTGTAGAATTTGGACAAAGAAATGCATCCATATGGCTCAGCTTGAAGGGCAGGAGCCAAAACAAATCTGTAAAAACTGGATGTTCAACAAAACTGCAATCTTGCAAGAGTCAAGATCTACTACAAGTCCTTATTTATGCTGTTGTCCAGCCTTCACAAAAATATTCTAGATTTTTTAGTAACGCTGACAAAGGCAGTAATAATTCTTAATTCCTACCAGGTATGTGAAAAGGCTGACTTTTTCCAACAAGAACCAGCATATGCAGCTTTTAGAAACTCTTCTACTTACCATAAAAGTAAAATGCTCAGCACAAAAGGCCAATAGCTATTTTTCATTTAATCCTACCTTGTTGAATATGAAATGTGAGGATGAAGACCTCCCCCTCCTCTTTTTTTTTTTTAATTTCTGGGGAAAGGAACAGGTACTGTCACAAGAGATGTAATATCAGAGGTCGGTGACTTTCATTTGCCTCTTGTAGACCAAGGCAAATGCCTGAAGTATCCAAAGCTCTCTGCAGGTAAATCATGTTCAGTCCTGTCATTCTTCCCTTGCTAACTGGGACTACTTCCAGATGCTAAGTAACAAAAGATTTAGTTTCTCAGCTATTTCCCATTATCAGTTTTGATGGCCATCATCTTGTCTGGGATCTAGTCACCACTTCAGCATGATACTCACCCACGTGCGACTGAAAAAGGTAACTGTCCTTTACAAATTCTCTATTGGCCATAACAGTAGAATAAACATAGCCTCATCTCAGCTACCTGAAACTAAACATACAAAAGCTCAAGTGGTTTTTCTAGGGTTATTGTTCAACATCTCTCACTGCAGTTTTTTTCTATGCTTCTAATCTGCATGAGCCAGCTACCTTCAGTATCAACTTCAATATCAACTGCTCATCAATATCACATACCCTGCATTTTTCACTGCATAATTATTTCTTCTTTAAAATTCTCTTCTTCTACTGTCCTAATTTAACTCATTACAAAGTCCCGGTTTTTCTTGCCTGTCATAGGGCACGCAATGAGAGACAAACCATGTTTTGCATCTCTGGAAACGCCTTACCTAACACAGGAACTTAATGGTTCAAAATTTCGTTCTTTTAGCAAATATATTCTAGCCCTCATTCCAATCTACACATAATTCTTTTCTCTCTTCACTACATCATCTGTCTTGCTGCCGAAGCTGATCACCGTCCATGTGGTACCCTCCTCACTTGCCTTGTGGTAGACTTTCTCCACATCCCTCCATGGAGCTTTGTCATGAACAGCTCTAAAAGATGCCGAGATGAAATGCAGCTGGAGCACCAGAGCAGCAATCCTACCTCCACGACTGCTCTTGCTCCTGCTCTGATAAAATACAGGTCAGCTCCTCTGTTCCCTGGCACACATAGCACACCCTGCTGCCTGTGTTTGTGTGCATTTTAAGCCTTCTACTTACTGCAAACATTCCTAGGCACAGTTTGGAAAATATTTTACTAAAAGCAGCGCCAATGTGCTGCTTCTGCTCTGCTCCTCCCTGCCCTGTGAGCAGGCAGGGTAGTGAGACACGTACTCACTCTTTACTGTGTCAGATGTGAATGGCAGCCAATACTCTCTCAAGAGCACATGCAGGCAAGGTAGATGGGAGGGGAGCGTACCAGAAGCTCCCGAACCAAAACCCAGCTGATAAATCCAGTGTCTGATTCATCAGCTTCAATACCCTGTAATGGAAAAAGCCATCCTTCTCAAACCAAAAATCACAGTGCAAACACTCTTTCTTCAGGGAAAATCATCATTAAAATATGTAGTGTGTTAAACAAAGTAAGCGGGAGGTGATTCACATCCACGTGCCTCGCAGCCCTCAGGGAAACCTAAAAAAATCAAATGTCATTTCTCCCCTTTTTGTTGCAAACACACACATAGTTTTCAATCAAACTAAAAACAAACACACAAAAACCTAGAAATAAATATTCTGATATTTCAATAAGCTTATATTTCTTTGATTAAAAAAGCTCAGAAATAATACATGAAAATACACTGTACAAACTATGAGCTATTTTTAAACTTACCTGAGGCTTCCCTGAAGTTCGTGTTTTTCCCTGCACATGCATTGTACATGCACACACAGAGACACACAAAATGTCAGTACGCTTTGACAGAAAATTAAGAGAGGGTAAGTGCAAAGGCCTCGTCTAAGGAAGTGTTAGGCTTTTAGCTACCTACTTGCAGACCTTCACCTACAGCACCGAGAAGTCGCCCACTACCATGCCGGGTTAGCGAGAGGCTAAGGAGGATCTAGCGGTGAGCGGAGGCGTTGGACAGACCGCGGCCAGGGGTTAGTGTGAGCCCAGGCCCACTCCCGAGCGGCGGGAGCGAGGGAGACGTGGAAGGGCACTTACTGACGCTGCCACAGACCGCCATGCAGTACTCCTCCGAGTCAAAGTTGTTCCGGTTCCCGCCGCAGCCGCCGTAAAAGAAGGGCGCGCACTTTCCTTCGGCCACGTCAAAGTACCAGCGGGAGATCATCGCGCGGCAGGGACCAGTCTCGGCTTGCTCAGAGCACACCTCTAGTCACAGGAGACCCGAAGGAACCACATTTAGCACGTAAATGGTATTCTTGGTTTCTCAGTTAGGTGCCTCTCAATGTCCACGCATGCGAGCGAGGAAGGAGATGCACCAAGGAGGTGTTTCGGGGAACGGGAAAGCCTTCCCTGGAAAACCACCTTGGAGACAACGAGGGTAAATTTTGAACTGACCCAGATTCGTGCCACTAAGTCTCCTTAGCCTGTCTATACTTTATGTTTTTAGCTACTTTATCCACACACACCAAGGGGTGTTGCCCTGAAACAAGCTCCAGCATGGTGGCAATGGCACAAGTGTGAAGTTTTGTCTGCTTCCAGGCCAGAGGGGTACAAACCACCGGCTGTCCGTGGGCTCTGCTGATGGCCCCAGGCAGATTCCTGCCCAAGCAGCCCACTCGGTACCTGTCTGGAACGGGAACGTCGGAAAGCAGAAGGAGCCCCATTTTTTCTTGTTGCTTTTTAGCTATAATACCCCCTTCCTGCCCAAACTGAGAAGGTTTCCTAGCTTATACAAAACAAGAAACAAAACCAAAATATTTATGAGTTATAGAGGACAACAAATTCTCTTCAGACGCCTATTTATATATAGTCACTGCCAAAGAAAGTCCCTCTTGCAAGTCACTTGGCACAGGGTTTTTAAGTCAGAGGGCTCACATATATAAAATTACTGCCATAGCTTTAACCCATCCATGGGAGGAATTCTCATCCCCAATGAATATATACAGGAAAAAAATTAAAACGGTTTGTGTTTGTGTTCATTGTGAGCTGCCACAGTCTCTGCCTACATCCTGCAACACACAAAAACCTGGGGGAAGAACCAAACCACACAAATTAAAGGAAGACAAAGCAAATTCTGCCTGCAGTTTGGAATTCAGCCAATTACACATGTAAACGTATAGCCCTTTACCAATAATGTTCCAAACAGACAAAAACAGTTTTATCTTTCAACGTGCTGCGTAAGTCCTTTCAAATCTACATAACATTAAACACCAAGACGCCCCTCATTTGCTTTCATCCCACGCACTGCATCGACAGACAAACTGGTACATTCAACTAGAGGCTTCTAAATTCTCTGCATATATTTGAATTTTGTGGAAGGTAGATCCCTAAGGGTTGAAAGGTATGAAAAAATATCAGTGCATTAGCACTGAAAATCCCCCACACGCTCATCACCTCTCAGATGTTGGCTACAAAGAATCCCGCTTTTCAGAGTCTGTCCTGATCCATCACTTCACTCCCCTCAGGAGCACCGCTATTTATAAATAGATTTTATGTCCAATTGTCATTGGCAGCCAGTGTATACCTACATTTTCTTAAATATATAATATAGGTATAATTTTACATGTGTTTAACATATTCACATATCATATCTATAAATGATGTCAAGAATCAATTTTAGGGAGCACACGTTTGGTCTAAGAGAAACAGATCCAAGTGCATGCAGCCATCAAGGACGTGCTACAAATGTCGCAATTCTCTACCAAGCAATTAGGGGGAAAGGAATAGCGGGGGGTGAAGGAATACTAGGGCTTTTTTACTTTAAGAAAAAACAAAGTATATTTAATTGTACAACACATTAATTACAATTAATTGTATACTACCATATGATTAATTATAGACCACATTTAGTATACAAGTGTTTCTTCTGATTTATTTTAAAATCAAATCCAGCCCCGCCATCCAATTATACAGTCAAATCTTCACACAAAGCTAACTTTGCACAGCCTTGGAAGAGCTGCCACATGTCAATTAAAAATGAATAGTGACTCTTGACATTAAAGAGACAGGTATAATCAAGAGAATTTTTGCTGACAGGAAATGTCATTTCAAAAAACACAATGGTCTCAACAACTCAGTCTTTCTTAGTTAATATTGACTATGGGCTGACCTCTACCCACACAGTAAGCGCCTTCTAGGCTTCCCTCAAAATACTAGTTCTGCTAGAAAGTCTGATTTATTTCATCTTGCACTGTTAAGTGTTATCAGGGTGGTAACAGTTCACAGATTTAATCTCAAATTTCCTATAGGTACCTCTCTCACAGAAAGAGCAGCAGAGATTTTTTTTTTTTTTTTTTTTTTTTGCATGTGCAAAAGCAAAGGTAATTACCCATCAAATAACTGATGCCAAGGATAACAAGGAATTGCCTCTATGGAATCTAAAGTCATTTATGCACATGAAGACGCACTTGAACAAGCGCTCAGGAAACCACAGGGTAACCTATTAAAAAGAGCAAGCCTGAAGCACCGCAGCCCAGTGCTGTGGCCGGGGACCTGCCTCCTGCCTGACCTGTCACCTCCCAGCAGGCTGGTGGTGACAGCGCAGGGCAGGGGAGGGACGTCCTTCCCTCCAGCCTGCGCAGCCAACCGTACTGCTACTGCTGAGCCCTGAACGGTAATCATTTCATCGCAGAGAGAAATGGTCTACTGTGCAAACAGTTTATGACCTAAATGAAGATTGAGGGGAAAAATGCCCTGGGTTACTGCTTCACGATTGCTCTGTTTGAGGAACCGTGTTGCTGGTCCAGTGTAGGAAACTTCTCGCTGCTGTCATCCCTTTCCCAGCGTCTCCACCACCGCCTGCTCTCTGTGGCGGGCGCAGCGTAGCGCTCCTTCACCCCTGCTTTGGAGCGAAGGTACTTTTTTAAACCAGCTTCAACGCCTGGGTAATGGTCCCATCGCTCCTGTTGGTGGGCCAGTTGCTCCTCCCATGCCTCTCCCTACATCCCCATCACTTGTCCTTTCAGAAAAAAGCCACCACATTTGACTGTCAGCTGTACCACCTCATCTCAGAAGATGGGGAGATGAAATGCAGAGATGGGAAATTCAACAGGTGTTCTTGGGCTATAAATCCAAATATCATCTCCCCTTCCACTGCTACCAAATGTAGCGATTAATGCCTATGATGGATGAGCCATGGTATTTTCACAGATATTAGCAGCAGGCAGGCAGCATACACTGCTAAACGATTCATCAAAAACTTAAAAGCTGTCTTTGCTTCATATATTAATCTTGTTGCTGAAAATTGATTAAAAATGAGTTACTTTTTGCTACTGTGTAATTCAATTTTACTTGATACCACAAATAATTTGTAACCAGTACAGCATTAACAGCGAGCTTTGCTCTGTTTAAGGAACTTGCTCACTCTCCCCCTTCCAAAGATGCATTTTCGCCTTTGGCTCCATGAAACTGGATCAAATTAAAGAGGACAAACCTTTGCCACAACCCAGGTTCATAAGTGGTCTAAATTCTGTTTTCAGACACTTACAGTTTTCAAACCATCCTTCTTCAATAGTAAAATTTCTCTCATCTTCTCTGTGCCCTAAACCAAAGATTACAGTTGCCAATATCCTCCTTCTCTGAAACCTTAGGTATGGCAAATTATTTTTGAGATAATCAGGAAAGTATAATTCAACTTTCCTCGTTCCAAGTTGCTCATACTTATTCCAGCCTCTCCATGCCAGAAGAGTTGTTTCGAACCAAGCAGGTAGATCATTCCCTGAAGGATGGTGCTGTGGCAAAGCTTTTTGATTTGCTTTTAAATTAATAGTTAAAGTGATACACTGAAAACCAGTTACACCAAACATCGGCACTGACTGTGTTATTTTTTTCTTTGAAAAGCACAGACTTCATCACCCTAGGAAACACAGAGTCTTCAAGTATGCGGACGTTGATTTATAGTGGCTTTACACAAAGTACTTCCATGAACACTCATTTACCAAAACGCTCTAAGTAGAGATAATTAGAATTTATGTGTAAACATTTTAGATACTTTTGATGATCAGTTTTTACAGAGGGAAATATAAAATATGGTTCTGAATGGCATTTTAAAATTTTTCATTAGCGCATAAATTGTTTTTTTTCTGTTCCTTGAAGAAAATCAATTTTAAATCCAAGTGAAATTATAATTGCTTTATTGCTAAATCTCAACTCCATGCTTTTCTTCCCCACATGGGACTAACACTTATTCTGTGAACACCAACATTTTCAATTGATGAATCTGAAATAAAATTTAAACTTCTAATGGGGGGAAAAAATTAAAGCTACATTTACATACTTCTGTCACTGTAAACATCAAGGTTACTCAGTATTTTCTTCAGGATTTGAATTTTTTTACAAGATCACGAGAACGAAGCTCATTTAGATGCTGGCACAGTCAGTCCCAAACCTTAAACCAGAAATTAAATTTGAAGAGATTTAAGAAAAAAAAGGACAAACAGGAGGAGTTAGACTACCAACTCCCATCTGTCTTGGAAGCTGGGTCCTATGTTTAGTTTACACCTCTGAAAAACCTCTTTACCTTAATAGTACAGTAGAAAGATACCACAGTGCTGGCTTATAAATACCGCAAGTTCTTTAATTTAGCCATGGTAATGGAAAATATATTGTATTGATGACTCTTTCTATACTACCAGCCCTTCAAGTTTGAAGTTGATATTGTCGAGTACATACAAATAAATCATACTGGTGGTATGAGCCAACTCACTAGCACTGGTATGTGTTTGCCTTGTCTATGCTGCTGTCAGTTCAAACCGTGTACCATAATCATGTGGGACCCGAACAAGTCTTAAACAAGGACCTAAACCACTTAGCTGCTTAAGTATATGGGATCACAATCTTATATTTTACCATTTATATTTCACTAAAGAACAGAGTAATCGATTAATGCAAGAGAGGCCAAAGGAATAAACCTCTCAAATATATATCTTGAGGTATATGCTCCACTTCATCATGCACTAGTATATATAATATTACAATTGGAATAATTTTGGCTTCCGTGTCTTCAGGAACTGAGAGCTATAGCTTGAGTATATTAATACACATCTATCTATATTAGTCTCCACTTTTTTAACTAGCTGAGAAAAATTAGACAAGAGTAAACGCACTCCGTTTCTCTTTTAGTTATGCTGTTCGTTTTCCAAAAAGGCACAATACTGTTTTGCTCAATGAATTAATCAAAAGGGAATATTTAAAGATAATTTCACTGAAACGAAACTTCCTCATTCTGAATATATGGTTAGAAGAGGCAGCCAAATTTTAGTTTGAGTATTCAAGGACAAAAGCTAATTTCAGAAGAGGTTTTTGGAATTAGGAGAAGACAGCTGTGAAGCTGGCACGTACTCTAGGAATAAAGTTGATGCACAAGCCACACAATTGCTAAAATACTTTCTACAGAGAAAGTTAGAAGAAAAAAGCAAAATGATGACTTCTAAACGCAATACTGAAGAATAGCTCTTCTAAAACTGTTAAATGCTCTAAAATTGTAATTTCCATCCTGTGCAATTAAGATTGAATTTCTCTCTCTAATGTTTATTCTTAAGCTACTGGAGCGGGCTATTGGAATATGAAAAAAAATTAATTGTATGCTTGGCTAGAATACAAAGCCTAACAATTCTGGAGTGGAACAAATACATGAAAATACATTTTCTATTTACTTGTGCATTTTCTATTTACTTGTGCACAACACAACTACATTTTGAGCCAAGGTGCCATACAGTTACTACTGATGGCCAGAACCCAAACAGAAAGCTCAGCTTGATTTTAAATGTAGGTCAATAAAACTTCATGAATTTATGTGTATTTTAGAAAAGGTATCATTTCCACCTAACATCATGATTTTGCTAACATGGCAAGACAGCGTATATGAGGATTAGCCCAAAAGTGTATTCCAGTCTTTTTACACAGCAAAACAAAATATTCAATTAATTATTGCTTCAATATAGTAAAATGACATTTTCTCTAGGGAAACAGATTCTTGGAGGATTTCTTCTGGCAGGATATATTTCAAATGAAACCGCTCTTGACCCTCCAACCTTACGTAAAACAATACTATTACTGTGTTTAGTATTTCAGTACTTTTGCCCTTGACCCAAAACAATAACAATATATTGCTTTTCCATCAACAAGATTACTAGATCATAAAAAAGATTTCTTCCAATTGCAACATATCTTGAATTATCATATTATTGTGGAATAGCTGTGCTTTAAAATATAATGTCTAATTAAAAGCTATCAGTTATTATAATGCAAATCCATTAGGTTAATTTTATCAGCTCTTGTTCATATGTTAGAGTAATTATCATTCTTAAAGAAGATCTCCTAACAAAAAAACAGTAGAGTTATCATAAGGTGTACTGTTCATATAGCAACCTATCAATGTTTTCTTAATAGGGAATACAATCACACACTATCACTTTCCAACTAAAGCACACTGCATAGTCTTGAAGCAAATGAAGGACAAGGAACTACTACTTTAAAATAAAGATAATAACCTTTCAAAGAAGAAAGTGGGGCAAAGCTATGGAGGGTGAAAAAAAGCCCAATTAATATAGCATAATCTACTAATATTATCCCAAAATTTACAGCTGATAGGTCTAGCAATCAGGGTTAACCTCTCTTGTCTTAGACTAGATGGCAGCTGTCACTGAATGGATTTAAAGTCTTTTAGATTTAAAAATCTTGAGCAACCCCCTCCGCCCCGCCCCCCCCCCCCCCCATGCTAGATCAATAAAGCTAACAGCTACCATGCAAACATCAGGCTACTTTTCTCTTGCTAGGAAACCAGCATATGGTCTCTCGCTTGCAATTCCAGATTGTAAACACAGTTAAAATGTCACGTCAAGCAGACCTGCTTAAATTCTTTCCTAACCGTTTAAAGAAATCCAGCTGAATTAGAGAAAGCAAAACCAATTGCTAAAGGGCAACTTTATATGCTAGATGAGGCAGGTCAAGCTTATGCTGCTGAATCTCCCACATCTGCTGATAGGTATGTGAAGAAGCTGCCAAGTGTTTTCTGCCAGGCTGCTGCGCTGACCCCACTGCTCTCCTTTAAATGAGATCTGACTGACTGCTATGTTGACGGGAAGCACTAAGCTGAAATTGGTTATTCTTTGTTGTACTCCAGGAGAGACTGATTTTTCTTGTCACCTACTGTGCTGAAGGAGAGCGGAAACGAGATCACAAACAATTGCACATGACGGGGGAGCAGCGCTCCTGCTTGCTTCGGTCATGCACTGGAAGAATCACCTGGAGCCTGGATGCCTTGGGAGCAGCGCTGCAACACCCGAGATGCTGCGACGATGACAGCAGAAATCAAACTGCTCCCTTGCTTAAATCCTGGCCAGTAGAGAGTCACCTCCCTTGCTCCATATAGAGATAACAGTCAAGAGCCACAGTTTTCCTGCAGGTCTTCAGAAATGAGCCACACTTTCTTCAGCACAAATTCAGTGATAACATCTCCCAGTGACCAAAGGTGAAAAACGTCAACCTGACAGTAATTTCACTCTTTGGATCCCTGCAACCTCAGACCCACAATTGGCTGGATTTAGCATCTGAACTCCAGTGAGAGCATATCTGAAAGTTTAAACTGGGTTTGCTACCCTACTCCATATGAACTGAGAGTAGAGATGGTCCTTCACAAAAGGCAGGAAAGTGAATACTGGCAAGTACTGTGGTAGGAAAAATTGATTCACATTTTTGAATAAACACTATGGCTTATAAAAATATGGTTGCTGCAGAAACTGAATGAAAAGACTGTCCTCCTGCCAATGACCTCTCCCATTCTCTAGGCAAGACTAACTTCCTTTTCACTGGAAATAAGTTTGCAAGTAGTTCTGCTATTGCTAGTTTGATCACCATTCATTAAAATATGCATAGAAGTAAAACTGCCTGACAAATTGATTCCACCACAGCTCAAGTGTCTTTAAAGTATAACATTACATTTATGCTTTGCAATTATTTATGGTTGATGGCAATCATTCCATTGATTTGGGGGAGAAAGGGCTCCGTACCAGCCCACAATTAGATCCTAATTTATGGTTTTAGAACAGTTGCTCTTTGTTGATTTCACATAAGAAAAGCAACTCCTCTCAAATTGGACAAACCCACTCTCTGTGCTCTTTAATGCTAATGACATAGTATTAGTTACAGCTTCATAAAGCATACATAAAACTGGCTGTAAAGTGTCTGTGAAGAGCATCCTAGGGTATGTTTCATGAACTGCACTTAGTAACGCTTGGGAAAAGTAGCCTGAGCAGAGCTCACGTCCGTGAGAATGAAGCTCCGACACTTAACCCCATCTGGAAAGGCTTTCAAGGTGTCTCCATAGGATGGACCACTTCTTAATATGTACGTTGTCTACAAGGTACCTGTGCCTCTTTCATCTGCACTGACAGTGACAAACTTTTCTGTTTGCAACAGCAAGACAACAGCAGGTGCTCACCACAGAAGTTCCTGTGCTGGAGCTGCTGGCCCCATTGGGAGGGCAAGGGCTCTGTAGGAAGCTTTCTCTCAAGTGCAGCACGGGAAGTAAAAGCAAGGGCCAAGGCTTTAAGTTATTTGGACACTTCCACATTTACAAATAGGCAAGCATTTTGCACAGTGCAACTCTGTCAGATACCAGTTACACACACGCTGGGACAGCCTCGGCACCCTCCAGGCCCCGGGATGGCTGGAGGTCAGAAAGCCCAAAGGGCTGTGGCAGAACTGCGCTGAAAACTTGTATTGGTGAGAGATTGCCCTCACCTCACTCGCAGCAATGCATTTCACTCACAGTCACCCAAGGTGGGAAAGTTTTGACTTGGGAAAAAGAGAACAATAGCATTTCATTATCAGCTAGCAAGTGTATATATTTCTGAAGGATTTTTAAAAGGTGGCTTCAATAGTTCGCCTCATCTCTTTTGTATTTTACATTCATATTATTACACACTACTTTCCTGAAGGCTAAACATCTTAACCTCTTTGAAATATCAACCTCAGTAAAGAAACACGTTCTACCTAATTTGTCCTCATTTCCACTCATCCAAAATCCCATTAATGTCAAGTGTACTTCTTTTTTTTCTCTCTCAGTATTCATTTACCAGCGAGAACAGGGCGTTTTATCCCCAGGTGGTGAAAGCTCACATATGGAAATATATTTAATTGGTTTAAAGATTTAAACATAATCTCCTCCCACCCCCTCCTCACTGAAATGGCTCTCCAATAACTGAGCAAAACACTCAACACAGTTATATAAAACAGAAACGCACAAGACTGAGTTGCCAGCCTTAGAAAGAAACATTTGCAACTGATTTTAGCGAAGCATTAGCGCTTCCCATTAGCGAGCTTATCTGCACGCAGTCTGAACAGAAAAACGCCGATGAAGTAACTCTGCTTTTTCCAAAGCATCCCCTGGGCACCCTTCTGTCCTCGGCGTGCGTGATGAATCGTAGCCGGCAGCCCTCTGCTCCGTACCTGCTCTGCCAAACATCAGCACCACAGTTCAAAAGGACACTGCCACATGCAAAATAGGGGACTCTGCTGGCACTTTAGTCCCAAGCATCCCCAGAAGCCGGGAGTGGGAAAGTAAGGGGAGAGGAAAGGATCCAGGCCAGATGTTTTCTGCCTCATTTCACAACCACCCCAATCGCTGCCATTTTTCCTCTCTCTCCTGCACGTCTCAACTCCTTTCTTTTCAACTGTAGCCTTTAATCTCATTTTCTGCCACCACCTCCAGCACTTATTGGTAAAGATGTAAGCACTGTAGAAAAATCAGCATCTATCTTACCGAGATTTACACCATATGGAATTGTACTTATTAAAATAGAAATATAAGAATAACTCATTCAAATATGTATTGTAAGAAAAATGTGGCATTTAAAAATATTATGTTGCTATGTTGTCCATGGACTAGGGTAAAATTCAAAGTTTAAAATGCAGTTATGCTAATAACCACACGATATCATGAAAAACAAATTTTAGAAACGAAGAGTTCTTTCTCACTCCATGGGTTTTTTTTGGGGGGGGAGGGGGTGGAGGGGGCAATGCATTCCTATTTCTTCTTCCCCCCTCCAATACAACTCATTAGTTAGGTTCACTTTTCTGCAGTTATTTCTAAATTCACCTAATTTTACTGAATTACTAGTTCATGGAGAAATATTGGAAACAAGTATCTAACAGAAATCACACAAAATGACAAATCACTGCTGTTAATATAAGAGACCAAACCAGCTAGTGCTACCTCCTGCTTTGAATTGACACTCCCTATCCTTCTGCAACACATGCACATAACCCACACACATACTCTTCCTGTGTTGTTTGCTACATATGGCAGTCAAATTTTATTTAATGTTACTTTAAAATAAAACCAACCTTTCTTCTTCCATCCACAACGACCACACTGCACAGACAGACACCTCCAAAGAATATTTGTAATGGGAAAGGGGAGGGGATTCAACATGCAAATTACAGAAGCCAAAGCGTAACAATGATGCAACCTAGGATATTTTGCTGTTTGGAACATTTTTTGTCATAAAGGGCAAACATGCAAAGCAGCAGGATCGGTTTTCCAACCCCACGCTAAATGCCCATGAATTTACCTCTGACAACCTCTTCCACAGACTCTGTAGTTGTGGTGGTAGTGGTTGCAATACTGGTAGTTCTTTCAGTTGCCTCCTCATACTCTTCCTCTGTCTCTTCTTCAATTTCATCACCATCATCATCATCGTCATCAGCATCTTCATCTTCCACAACAGTTAGCTCCTCATCTTCCTCTGGTTGTTCTTCTACTACCTTATCATCGCTAAATGAAGAAAATTATAACGAAGTGTCAGCAACAAAATGATTTCAAGTTAACAAGAGAGAACATTTTATTCAGAAACTCTGTAAGGACAAGAGGTTACCTGTTTCTCCATCTCCCTCCCTCCCTTTTAAATAAAAAAGAAAGAATCAAGGAGTCCCAACGAGTAAGAAATCAGAAATGCTAAAAAACCAAAAAAAGTCAACATTAGCAATGCAGTGAGAAAACTAGCAAGATGCCAGACTGGAGCTCCTCCTTTTGCACAGAGATGGAAGAAGAATCCCCATCAGCAATACTGTATTTTGACAGCTGAGTAACACTCCAAACACGCTTGCTCCATGCTGCCGTCAACAAATCAATTTTTATTTTGAAAGAAGCTCAAATTAACTCAAAATGCACTCAGTTCGTATGGACGTGGAAACGAGAGAGTTCCTCGGGACTTTCTCACCCAGGAGACACCTTACCCAGAGGCCCGCTGTGGACTACCTCGCATGCCGTTCACAGAGGACTACCAAGCGTTGAACCGACCTGGAATTGTCTACACTGACTGCTGAGTTTTTTGTTCTGTTGTTAAAGTAGTGTTGTGTGAACAGAAAAGCCACTTCTACAGGAATAGCGCAGAGAGCTGCCCGTTTTCACAAAGGACAGGACAGAGACAGTCAGCACACGTGATGCTGCAACTCATGCTTCAGCTGACTGTTGGCTGGTTTTTCTCTTTGAGGTTTTATCTCCTTCTGGCATCTCAAAGCAGACAGTGGCCACAACATCGCCTTTCAGGATCTAACACCCAGAGAAGGAGAGGACACAGTTTTGGTCCTCTGTGTGACAGCAGCACTGATGGGGAGGTGAAGGCCACACCGTTTTGCTGGTGAGGCTGCAGTCTCGACCAGCGCGCGCGCAGCCGTCCAGCGCGGCAAGCTCAGCTCGGACGCTCTGCACTACCAACACCGCTGCACAGCTGATGCGTAAGGCCTCCATAAAAGACCCACGGTACCGATGTGTATTAGGATGGCAACATAAGCATCCCTACGCTCACAAATAAACCCCAAACTATTGGGCTAAACATTGTTATCCATCATAGTGCTTTAAATTCATATAGCTGCCTAAAATCCTCAGGACTTTAATCAGTCTTGGACAATAGGAGGGAATACTGCAGTTGACTATCGAATGCATTTGGTGGCTTCATACGTCAAGAATTTTCTGGGATCGCTCTTAATTTTGAATGATACACGGGCAGTAGGCCAAAAAATGTATGCTCAGCTACTTCTGTTGCTTTTGAAAGGCTTCCTAACTCAGCGCCCAGCTGTGGCAAGCTCTCAGGTTTGTTAATCTGATCTTCTACTTGAAATTCGCAACTAATGAGTAAATGATCTTTAAATATTCAAACATGCAGTGACTTTGTCACCTTCATACACAAGTGGTTTTGCATCTTTTTCATGGCATTGCATACGCTTGAACAGGCTTTTATGTGAAGTTAGCAACTTCTCTCCTTCACCTCATTTCAGAGACTAAGCCTGTAATAGTTCATTTTATAAAAGGTTGCCTACTACAATTTTGAAAGTGAACTCAGAGCAAAAAGGAGGACGCTATGATCTTTCTTAATAGGGTATTAAAAATAAGTTAAAAAAATTATTGATAAAAATCTTGCATGCCTCAAGTCTGACTACAAGGAGAGAGTTAAGTCTCTATACAAACAAGAACGCATCTCCTGTTCCTTTCTCCCCCAAATATTCGGCCTCCAGAAACAGCAGAGAGACTTAAAGTAATAATGAAGCTTTCAAGCCCAGGTAGGTTATACAAATGGATGTGGTAACAGCTAACTTGCGGAGGAGTCTGAATAAGGGATGACCTGTTTCCATTTACGTGGGAGAAAGACTGGAAAAGGGGCACAAAACCAGAGTTGTTCTCTTAATTTCTTGATTTCAAAGAACTGGCTTAGAAATCTCACCAGCTCCTCTGTGTAGTTTTCCCCCGCCATTCTAATTTCAGTATGTCTGAAATTTTCTGCTTTGTTTTTAGTAACTCCTTTCTGAACAATAGATTTCTTCTGTTTTTATTTTTCTTACCAAGTATTTCACCATTTTATGAGCACGCAATAGATGCTGTAGATACACTATCACCTTTCAACTGCAAGATTGAGGTGGATCAAGTCCAGTACCTGTTTCTGATCTCCAGGTTAAGGTGCTTCTAATATTGGCTAGCTACAGACATTTAAACTAGGCATGCTGAGTATAAGGCATGCAGATTTTGATCAAGAGCATCAGACACCATATGCCTTTCAGCATTAAAGCAAGCTGCTCTCTGTCTTTCTCTCACCTAAGCTACAAACACAGCATGCTTTAAAAAAAGTGCAATTATTTTTCCTCTTCCTTTCACATGAATGATCACTCTCAGATTTTGGCAAGCTCATAAAGTTAAAAAAGGACAACAAAAACAACCTAAAGAAACAAACAAAGGAAAGTCAATTAGTCACATGGAAAGCCACTTCAAAAATAATTTGTATGCGTGCATCCAATATCCATCTGTTTTTAGCTACACAAAAGCAATCAACTCCGCTATGTCAGTCCACAGCATTTTGCTGGGAAATTCTCAGCATCAATGTTGCTTCCCCCCCCCCCCCCCCCCCCCCTTTTTTTTACGGGGGTGCGATAGCGAAGGGTGCAGGGTGAAAGATAAATTCTCTGTGTGTATTGGTTGGTTATGCCCACCATTACAGTGGGCCCTGGTTTCCTCTCCAGTAACTTACCAGAAGTAAATGCTTAAGGGTAGCCCCCACCTGCATCCCCTTTATGACTTGCTGCTTGCTGAAAAACTAGACATCTAAGAAAGTAAAAAAAGCCAGAAGTGATGGAAGACTACACCAGTTTATGGGATCAGGCTCCCGAAAGTATTCCAAAAAGCTTGCACAAAAATGTACTGGAATATTTCTTCTACTATTTTGATTACTCCTAGAAAAATCATATTTCTGCTAGCAACATATTCTGCAAGACTCAATCACAAGGGTAATATTTCACAGGATTATATTTTATTGCAAGTTTCAACCAAAAGAAACAATGAAAATAGAAGTGGTTTTACCTTAGATTTAGACACATAAATGGAAGTGAGAGACTTGCTATATACTTACAGAATTAAGATGTCTGAAATTGGGCTTTAAGAAGGTCATTTCCCTACTTAACAGGTTTCTAAAAACTCTCATTGTACAGAAGTGTGAAGCTACAATCAGGTTCTAAAGAGGTACTCCAGGCTTTCTGTAAAAGTAATTATTTTCCCAGCTGTCTACTTTATTTTATTTTTATTTATACAAAGATGAGTTAGTCTCTTCCCCTATTAGTACCATCTTCCAAAGAGAAGGAGATGGGGAGATGAAGTGCTTTATGCTCTCTTAACAAGTTTCATCTTGAATGAAGCCAAATACCAGAAACTAACTGGACTGGCATTATTCTGGCGGTTTAATCATGCTCAGCTCTACCGCACAGTATCACAGACCAAACGGCACGAATACACAACAGGCAGGGAGGTATCCTAGCAAGCCCTAACAGTAACAACAGCAACAGCTTCACATTAGGTATCAAGGCTACCCACAAAGTCACACGCTCCAAAGAGGCAATCACAGTAACCATGCTCAGCAGCGCAAAGAGAAGATGACCACACCTTCTCAGAGGCCACGGGTATGCAAGACGTGAGAAAAGCAACAATACCATGCAGCCCCTTAGCAGCACTCCTCAGGAGCCAGAGGGGAGGAGGAGATGCCCCAGTATTTCTCAGTAATCAGGGGACTTGGAGCATGCTTGAAGACACAGGTTTAATATAACCAATGCTACATCTTGATGTGCTTCTGTTGCAAAGACACTGGCTGGACTTTACACATTCTTAGGATTAGAAAAATTATGCTTGGTTTTGTTTCCTTGGATTTAACCACTGTTATCATCCTGGCTGTTCTTCAAAGAGCATGCATGCGAGAGGGACGATGGAGGACAACAGAGAAGGGAAAGACCTTATACTTCAACATTTGGAATAAAGCATCAACTTTTCAAACGAGGACAAAACCCTCTCCCTTGCACAGTGTGTAGAGCTGTTTCTCCCCGTCACGCTAAACACTCTGGTACCATTCACACTTCTCAATTAGCACCACCACGGTGCCGTTTCCTAGACAGCGCACCTAACTTTTGCATACCTTTCACCTCAGTAATCAGTTTAAATCCACCATTTTCAAACAAAGGTTTACTACCAAATGAATGTGGATATTGATATTTTTCTCAGAAGTCTTGGAGTCTTATTTAATAATAATACCAGGTGTGCTTCCTTCCTGGTATTGTTATTAGATTTTACGTTCTTCAGTAAACAGGTATGACTCAGTCTTGTTTCTCCTGGAACCACGATACCTTGACAGCTTTTTCTGTATATTCCCCTGATAGCGTCCCAGCCAGGGTTTTATTAGCACCACAGACTGCAGTGTCTTGTTTACAAGAAATTGTTGACATTTAGCTTAGTGGTGCTAGTGACAGGATTTTTCAAAGGTTGCTCAAAAAAAATTACCTGATACACTGATAAGTTCACAGATTTGTAAAGCCATATTATCATCATCTGAATTTACCAGTTCAGCAGTAAACAACGGAGGCAAATTGTTAGGCTTGAATGCAGCCATGAAAATGCTTGCAATCCCTCCCCTCCCCACATTAGTATATCTCAATCTCCTGTCAGTGGAGACTTTCGGCAAGGAGGGCCAGCACTTTCCTTTCATGGTGGACACAGAGAGGTCATCATGGCTTTGAATCTTTGGCTTCAAGCTCCTCACATATGGGATATTAAAATCCATTCCCCCTGTCATGGAAATGATGCCTCCCTTGAGCGTCCAAGTAGCACACTGGGTCATTAATACAAATCATCTACGCTCCTGTGTGTGGTGAAATGGGGTACTTGAAGTTTGGTGGTTTCAGCTCTATTTCCGATGCCACAGACACACTGGGGTTCCAGGCAGCCTTAAGAGGTAATCGGTTCCATTGACTCCAATAGAAACATACTGACCACTCCGATGGGCATATTTCTGGTTTTAAAACACATACCACGGTATAGCTCCTGCTAGTATGCACCTAAGCACATCATTACAAGCAATGTTTAAACCATGGATCTGTAATGTATATCCAATAACTTCCTTTTCTCAATCCATCACTTCAGTAAGAGCTGGCACTAATGTATTATTTATTCACTTAACTCAGAAGAGTGCATCGTCCTGTTACCTTGTGAAGATAAAACTGAAGGAAAGCAAACTATGCTACCTCTTGCTATTCAAGAAATAAGAAAACATTACTAAATGAAAGTTTCCTTTCTGTATTCCAATAACCTGCAACAGGGACAGAGGCAGAACACAGATGACAAGAACGATGAGTTTTCTTTCTAACGGTGTTTCAGAACTCATGGGGCCGCAGCATAAGCTGTTTTAAGAAGAGGTTTCTGTCTGCAACTATTAACTTCAGACAAAACCGTGGCAAAGCTTCCAATTTAGGATAACTATGGACTAATTACTGGTTTTGGGAAGTCGCTCACATTTGTCTGCAATAAACGCTCATCCATCTGGATGTATTTAAACCATGATTTTGCCAAGTAACTTGAAAAAAAACCATATACTCCATCAGTGGGTGAAAAAGAATGAAAAGGTGTTCAAGACAGATGTTTTAATATCTGGAAAGATTAGCATTCACTACACTTGCAACTATATTTTATTGCAAATAGATTCCATCTGGACTGTGGTTTTTACCAGCCACCGAGCCTGAGCAAATAGCTAGGGGAAAGCTAATTCCAGGAGAGGAACCGAATCAGCAGTAGCAACAAGCTGCCGTCTGCCTACAGAGAGCAAGGCCATATATGTTGGCTCTAGAGAGCTGTGGGAATTAACATAGGAGAAGCAATTAATGCACGTAACTTGCTGCCTGTGCTCTTTCAGCCAAACAGGCCAAGCTGATGGTAATTTAAGCATCCATAACCTTTACCACTGCAGGTGCCACCATCCCAGTTTCCAGCATCTTGTGCTTCAGGTTCCCAAAAGCACAAACAACCCCACCCCTCTATAGCCTCTACAGCTCCCCCAAATGAACTCCAGGAAACACGTGATAGGACTGGACTGTCAAGCACTCAGCCTGGGTCTAGCTTTGCTTCCAGCAGAAGATCAACGACGAGCACAGATACATATTTATCACTGTGTACAGGAAAGCTCCAGAGCACAAAGCTCTTCAACTGTGGGAGTGGAAATGGACAGCTCCAACTGCGAACCTCTACATGCCTTAAGAGTTAATGTCTTAAAAGAAAACGCAAAACAGAAACACAAAGCAAACTACAAGAATAGGACACATGCTTAGAATCCAAACAAGAAGATGAGTGCATTTGAGATGGCCTAATTACCAAGTTTTGGGTTAAAAGCAAATCAGAAAGCTAATAGGCAAGGAACCAAATTCTACCTCAACAGACCTGCGCATCAGAGGCCTAGGTATTTTCCACCTAATGTTTTTCCGAAGCTTGCATGCTAGAAAAAGTTCTTCTGACTGAAGGACGAGATTTCTCAGGAACTGGGTTTGATCCCACCACCGCACTCCTCTGAATGATGTCACTAATTAAACACATGAGTCAACACAGGAACTACTTAAAGCTAAAAACTAAGCCAACAGTGCACTTTGGCACATGAGCACCCACCTCACTGTACCTTCTGTTGTTTAACTTTGACTTTGGTACACCAGCCAACTCCAAGACTAAGCTGAGTATACTAACCATGTGAAATTGAGTATCCAGGTAGTAAATTTAAACAAGAACTACCAAAGTAATTTTGCATAGGGTAGAAGAGAGGAAAGGAAGTCAAAACCAAGTGCGAAATAAAGATTTCAGCATTCACCTTGGAAGTCTAGGAGTAGTGAGTTATACCAAAAAGGTCTATTTTCCTGAAGTATGGGGGGTGGGTGGGAACAGACAGCAGGGCAAGAATTAAACTGCACTGCAGTTGTGAGATTAGGCACAGAGCCAGGAAAGAAAAGGGTTATGCCAGACCTCCAGTCTACGTAACTGATCTTTTAAATGGCTTATTGGCATCAAAGTCTGGAAAATTACAATGATTTACAGAATTGAAAGTCTGACCCACAAGGTACCTCAGCAATAATGTCTCTGGTCTGTCTGTTAAGTGACCACAAAAGTACAAACTGCTTAAAAACTGCCTTGGTTATTTTCAGTAAGGTTGGATTATACTAGGTTAGTAAATCAGGTATCTCACAACAAGAAGAAATAATGTGATATTCAGACACATATAAACACCTATTAAGAGACAGTTAAACTTTTAAGAACTGGGATGGGCATCTTCCACGGCACAGCAAGTCAGGACGAGCAATTCATATTGCCTAGCATTTTTCAGACATTCATTTTGTCACTTCTAATTATTTTCCTTTTTGTTTTCCTTTACTGAAGAGGTTGCAATTCTGTTTATTTTCACATTACCTAATAGAAAAAAAAAATTGAAATAAACTATTTCAAGAAGTGTCAACATAGGCTGCTTTTGAGTTCTTGGACCTTATCAAACAACTGAATTATGTGTTTCAGGCTGTCTCTCTCCTTTTACTGTATTTTTTTTAACCCTTTATACAAAAACAATACCAAAAATGTGCCTGGTTTCATTAACTGATAGAAAACAAGAAAAGTTGCACTAAAAATCTTTTAATCTCATTTTTAAATAGAACATTTATAAAAACGAAACACACATTCCTTGCCCTACTGCCTCTGACAGACACATTTATCTTTTTCCCCATAATTAAACAAGAAGGTATACTTTATACTGCTAGAAATGTCTTTCTACAGCTGACCTGTTTAAAAAGACGGGTGTACGAGGTAGCATGTAACATTTGATCTCGTGCATTCGCAGAGGGTATCTGTTGACTGATATGCAAGAATACTTTTTCAAAACTGACCTAGTTTTCTCTCTGAAACAAAGCCTTTGCTAATATTACTGTTCTGATAGTTTTCTTTGGAAGATGGAGGATTCAGCAAGAAGTATGTCCTTTTTAGAGAAGGATAGAGTGATAATACATTTAATCCATATTTTTTCTCACTTTGATTATTTTTGCTAAAGAAAAACTTAAAAACTAGAAAAGTAAACATATCTGCAAAAATACAAAATCAGGCTCTTTGAGCCTGATGACACTGAATAAATATTAAATTCAAAATCCTGACATCAGAAATGCATTAAGACTGAATGTGATGGAAAAGGGCAGAGTGAAGGTCGCCTGCGCAGCCCTATTTCAGCCAGCTTGAGAATCAGCAGAAAAATCTGGACCTGTTACAACACGTTTGTTTCCACAAAACTTCCGCTATACTCAGAACAGACTATTCAGTGTCTCCTTGTCCAACCTGCCATCCTACAGCTTACCTGAGGCAGACTCTGTGAACTCTGTACCAAACCAAGTACTTGCCCTGTTTGCGGAATTCATCGTCTGGGTACCCTCACACAACAACAACATGGTAAAACCAGAAGAATAATTTTGTTTTACAATTGGGAAAGCAACAAAAAAATACCAGAAGCGTGTAATAACTCTGGATGTTCAATTTAAGACATTGAATGACATTTTTCAGAGAATATGCTATCTTAAACTTTTTAAATAAAGCTGCCACCAGCAGCAGCTGCAAGAGGCCAGGACTTCTGCAGGGCAGATTATCTCCACTCATGAAGCCAGAAAAAAAAGGATCACCTTTTGTACCAAGCTTTTTATGGTGGCCACAGCATGCCAAGCCTAGCAGAAGACTTTCGTGGCAGAAGCAAGCACAGATACAGCTCTTCAGCTCAACATTTTACTGTTTTAACCTTTTCTTCTTCACTCAGGTCACAATTTGAGTGTTATTTTTTCCTCAGCAGTGATCAAAATAGAGATCCTATGTGAAGAAATGGCTTGTCATCACGTAACCAAAGCGAAAACATTTGCATTCAAGATTAGAAACCTCTTCTGTCAGGGAAAAAAAACCCCACCTATATGTTTTTGCTGTTTCATCCATGTATTTGAAGTGTGTAGCCTTTGTTAGAAGGCAAAAGAAAAAAAGTACTTACTATAGAAAATGCTTTACTACACTGTGCTGTTAATAGCATACCCTCACAAGAGGTAGAATGCTTAAATTTCCACAAACCACCCCAATGCTGAGCTCTTATTTCTAGTACAGACCACAAAAACTACTGTTACATATATCACTGAAAGATATTTTATTTTAGAGCAGGAACTGCTGATAACTTTATGGAGGGATATCCAGCATCCACTGGCACACAGTCCTGCTGGTGTGACAGTACGTGTTGAAAAACTCAGCTGTAAATTTCTCACTTCCCATTTTTTTTTCAGGCATTATAAATAGTACAGCACTTGAAATGGAGTGGTATATATCACGATGTAACAAGAACTTCTCAGGACATCTCACAGATGTATCAAAAGGGTTTCTTGAGTTGATTACTACACAAACATATACAGGGAACCTTTCCCACATTTCAGACATCACAAATCATTACAAGTGACAACTTAAAAATTTTGCTTATAAAGTTTTTGCCTATTACTTAAGGAAAACATAGCAGTTGATGGCTCTGTTTCGTGAGGTCAAAAAAAGTGTAACCCTTCTCTGCAAGTCAACCTAAATGTGCAGGTTTGATGCCATTAACCTCCTGAAACAAGTTCAACATTCACTTAAGTCATATAGGTAGCCCGCACAGCTAGCAAACTGTTTTCATCAGACGTCATGAAAGTCTGGCTATCTTCTACTCATCACTTACTCAATTAGATTAATTCTTTCCACCCACAGCCTCATCCATCACTTCAGTTAATGCTTTATACTCAAATGGTGATTGGATTTGCCAGCTAAGCATTGCTGTAATTACCTCTCAAAGCAATGCGCCGTTTCATCAATTCCATTCTAACTTTAGTTGTCCTAAGAAGAAATCCAACACTTACCAGTCTTTCTAGAATCATTAATGCTCTGGTGTTTCTATGCTTTCTGAATTTTATTTCAACAACCTCCACGTTAAAAAGGAAAAAAATTGTTATTAAAAAATATATCATGAACTACATGAATATTAAGTAACAGCCAACATGAGAGACAAACCCAATTAACGTAAGAATGTAAGATGAAGAATATGCTAACTGCATATAAAATATGTGAATAGGACAAAATACTTACTCAACGTAAGCAGTAACATTGTGCCTACAATTTGGTGATGCCTTAGTTTGATTTATAAAGAAAAGCAATTTTATCATTAAAATACTTAAAAAAACACACTTCTTAGATAAGCTGTACCGTTAATAATGTTTTAGAACAGGTATGAAGCATTTCATTTCAGTTTCTAACGGTTCTATTACAAAAATCAATGCAACATGAACTTCCGATCAATTAGCTGAAATACTATATCGCAAAAATCAGAACACCTTCCACACTATCTCCCCAAATGAATTCAGTTTCTCTAAAACACCAATATAGTGATGGACAATTCATGTAGTGCAAAATTCATCTATTTCAATAATTACTGTTAACCTATACTGATGGCAAACTTCAGAGGAAGGGAAAAAAGCAAGAAAAACTAAGCAAGTTTTAATTCCTAGTGTTCCTTTTAGGGCACTGACTCCCAATTAGGAACAATTTGTATTAGGACAGCTGATGAGAACACTGCCTCTGGCTGCGCCCGCCCTGCTCCTGTGTCACGGCGGACTGAGCTCCCCACCGAGCAGACCCCGACCCACTGCAATAGGCATACCACTGCTGGCACAAGGGTCAGTTTGCCTTGAGTTTTCAGGGGTATGAACAGCCTACAGCTCAGTCTACACAGCATGGAAAAAGGGAAATCTCTTTATCCATCCCAACGCAAGTCATTTCCTGCTTCTAAGCCAGAACCTGCAAGTACAGACCCTTCATCCAGCTTCATGTCTGGTCAGCTTTACTAGCTCAAGCGCTTGGGGAGTAGAGAGTGGATTTTTTTTTTTTTTTAAATGTTTTGGTTTTTTAAAGAATCATTTAGGAGATTCCCACTGGAGCATTCCTCACATTTCAGTGAAACTGACTTTCCAATTTAATGAAAAAGCTTACATCAATGAGAACTCGTCGTTTGTTTTAACATGAGTGACAAGGTGGCTTGAAAACAGATGAATACTCAGAGACAAAATGTTAATTTTCTTTTTCCTCCAGTGAGCATGTTTCCAATGAAGAATTTAGCCTCAGCACCTTCCTTTTTCTTGATCAATAACACTCTTTTAGCTTTAGAATAGCAAAAACTTCAAAAGGACTCCAGGTATCCCATTTCTACGTTCTTCAGACAAATCTTTTGGGCTCAGAGCTGGACTTCCAATTAAGCCTCAGATTTTTGACTCAGTGCTGCAAGACAACATTAATTCTAAGAACAATGGGAGAGAAGGAGGAGGAGGAGGAGGAGGAGGAGAGAAGAATGGTCAAGAAACACAATGTCACTACGTGCTAGATGCAAGTATGAGGAAACAGGCAGAAACTGAAGGATGTAAGGAGGAGCAAAATCTCAGCAAGATCTGTGTCCCCCCCCCATGATTTCTTCATCAACACCGCTCTATACCCAGACACGGTTCAGGGCCTGACCGCCCTCAGCCGTGCAGCGCTTCCCCCCCGCGTGGGGACTGACACCCAGGGTCCCCGTGGCCGCAGCAGGGCTTTACTCCAGGTGTCAGAAGCCGGCCTCCCTGCAGGCCTACTTAACCGAAGGGCACCCAGCGGCCGATGGCCAAGGCAAAACCTATGGCTGAAAGCCTGTCCGTTAAGGCTCTCTGGGGACACAACATGGAAACGTCTCTTAGAAACAGGAGGAGGCAATGCATATCAACACCACCGCCTTGATGCTCCTAGTTTTGCCATTTTTTTTTTTCCTCCATGTTCAAGCCATGTTTGTTTCTTCCAGCTGCAGTTCAAATGCCAAAGAGACTAAAGTACCCATCAGAGGAATAGATAAGGAAGATTAGAGCATTTTGGTTACTTTTTCGTAATCTCCCTCATCAGTTAATATGCAACGGCTAGAAATATGCCCAGGTCAAACAATCCCCCAAAGGCTGCTCTTTCATGCTGTATTTCCAAATACATTTTCTGGGGGCGGATGAAGAGACAAGCAGGGGAAAAAGAAAGGTGAGAGGGACACAGGGAGATGTAATAAGGAGAAGTAGGGCAAGAGGACTTCATATTTCAGATAGTCCTTGTCGATGAATATCATGAGCATAGAGAACACTAAAGAATGGCCACGCTGGTTGTAGCATTTACCCGCTTTCACCTGCATTCGCAATTAAAACATCAAAAGCTTCCCAACTCTTGCCTGCATTGAATCTCCCACTGCCCTGGCAAGCAGAGACCCAAACAAAGGGAATTAAGCAGTAGCTAGTCAAAGCTACACTTGCAAAAGGAAAGAGAATTTCCCAAGTATAGAAATGACTAAACCCTGTTAAATTTGACTTTTAAAATTCTTATACTGACTCTTGTATACTGCTAAATTTACTTGCTTATGTGTGACTATTTAGACTTTGGCATTTTTCATAAACGCGTGCCCCAGGCAGACATCCCAATTGCCTGTCTGCCTACTTTTCTATCAAGGCAGTAGCGTAACACACCACAAGGACTAGGTGCGTTGTTACATCAGGTCAGGGCTATATGACCGTGGCCGATTTAAACACACCTTGTGACAGCCTGATTTAATAACAGCACTCTGAGGAATTTCAGTTGTAACTAATTTGATGTTGCGGTTAACTCGCACACATTTCTGAAGGGAAGACACTAGGTAAAACAAGTGGGAAAAAGATATCAATGCACAAGTCATAGATAAAGACATAAAAAGAGCTAGAAAGCGAAAGAAATGAAACGTATGCTTCCTCCACGTCAAGTGATGATCTCTAAATTACTTAGCAAAGCAATTCTGTCAGGCCCCTGTGACTCCTCTTCCCCAAATGCTAGAACAAGACTGATAATTAAAAGCATACAGTCTCACCTAGAAACAATTCAGCATAACAGGCACATATACAATGCTGCTTTCACCATTACAAAAAATTGTCAAGTTTTAAAAGCCTTTCAGGATTTCTTGGATTAGAGTTGAAGGAGGCAATTAAGAAAAAAACCGCAGTTTTTCCAGATACCATTGACAAAAAAACCCCAACTCTTTATGGAGTCAAAAAGGATACAGCACTGGAACTACTTTTTTTCAGCATCTGGGAGATGAGCACTCATCCTTAAGCTCAATCTGGTACAAGGTTGCCAAATCAGAGAACAAGATGATTACTGTGCTATACAGCACAAATTTATTTTAGTTTTACTTGACACATGCCTAATCATCAGCACAAAGTGGACTGCACCCTTTTGGATTACTTACTGTAGTAAAAACCCTACTGTCTTAGCTATCCTAATGGCAAGTATGAACAAACCATAAAACTTCGCTTGGCAGAAGTTTATGAGAAACTGTAAACCAAACCCTTATAAAACACACTACTCCCTACAATGCAACATTTACAACACTACCTAATCATTACATCAGCCTGAACATATGTTTTATACACCAAACAGACAAAATTAATTTGTCCTAATCTGCTGAGGGAAAAACCACGAGAAATTAAATCTCCTATTTTGGACCTTGAAAATATATTCAAGATTGTCTAGAAGAACGAGACTTGGCTGAAGTTAAGGCAGGATCTTCTGCTCCTGAGCCATGGAACTTGAAGAAAAGCTTTCTATATAACCCTCAACAGTGAGGCTTATCATGCCTCAGTTTCCCCGCTGTGAAAGAAGGAAAATGACAGCAGCCCGTTTCCCCAGTGGGAAGGAAAGCCTGGGAGGTCTCATGCAGCGTGATGGGACGATGAGGAGAGGAATGCATGAGACAGATGTAGACAGAGAAAACCTGGAAGTTTCCAGCTTGGCCATCACTCCTGAAGATGTTCAACCTTGGACATCAAGGACGCCAAAGCTTCTAGCAAGTGCCCAGGTACAGGCAGGAGGGCCATGAGGCTGTGCCGAGTCTCAAGGGCAGCCAGAGCTTGCAGGTCACTTGACTGAGTTGTAGCTGTGCAGGGAGAGCTCTGCAGATACACTGAAAGCCAGCTCCTGCATCTGGCTGTCCCCCAGGCAGTCTTTAAGGTAAATATTAATTAAAGGTGTGGATAACAGCAAAGGAACGCCACTGCTGAAAAATGCTCGTGACCTCTTAGTCAGACTTATACACTATTTCAGGACAAGCATGACATGACGCGATTTCAAAAGCGCAGGCGAATCCTGCCTCTTGGCCTCATGAACAAAAAAAGGGTACATCACACCTGTCACCAAAATACACCCTCCCTCCTTTCCCCAAGTACTGCCAAACAAGCCACACCATGAGGCTAGCCACGTCTTTTTACGCCTAGACCCAGGTGGTGGTCAGATGCCAGGTAGGAAGAACATCCGTCTGTGACGGCACCGCAGCCCAAGCTGCCTCCATGCCCTCCGATGGCGTGGATACAACATGCTGCTAAGCTTTGCTTTCTCCTGCGTGGAAGGAAAAACCACAACAAAACAAAAAAGAAAATGCAGTCATTCAGAAGGTAACTGTTGGGGTAAAAACACGAGACAGTCTGAAAAAGGGCATTTACAAAATGAACAGCTGCGATGTGGTTTCTTCTAAATATTCAGAATCATAAATGCAAATATTTTAAAATTTAGATCTAAATCATTTGAGGTACAAAGTTACTTCAAAATGCACCACCTTCAGTTGTTGGATTCTGCTTTGTCACAACGGGAGTTTTGAGAAACAAGCATATAATCATTTGCTTTTCAGGTTGGCACCTCTACCTCAGACACGTCACCTTCACTTTGACTTGGGTGTCTTAAAGCAGCCGCAGCCCTTCCGAAGGCCCACGCGCCGAGGCACGCAGCAGTCACCGTGCCACCACCCACTGACAATGGGGGTTTGCGTCCAACCTTTTCCAGTTTCGTTTTACAGAGATGGGAGCATGAAGCAGCCAGCCTGGAGGTTTCGCTCTGCAGGAGTGGTATTGGGCACGGGCAGGGTGAGAGACAAACCCACAGCTATCGAGCAGAAGGCTCCACAGCCAGACGTGAGAAACAAGGAACATGAAATCCTGCAGCTGGGGTCATTTACAGCAGACTGGTTTCTGCTTAGGTGTGAGGAGTGGGTTATGTTCTACCTGGGCCACTTAGCGACTCTTAATACCAAAGACATTGAGTTCTGCATGGCAAAAGCATCTAAAAGGCCTTTTTTGTACAACAGAACCAAACCCAGATCTTAATGAAACAAAAGAAGAAAGAGCAATTACTGAAGTACTCATGCAGTACTGGCAACGAATTTTAGCCAGAAATCATGACTTCTGGGTAGAAATGGGTAAAAAAAAGTCAACCCAGTAACGGCTGCAACAGGAATGCTGTGGAATTCCCACAACAAACCCGTGACAGAGTAATGGCACGAAATCCTTCTCCTAAAGGACCAGCTCCTATCTTCTTATTTTCACATCTTTGCATAAACAAAACTGTTTTCCAGTACTTGTAGTAGCAGCCACAAAAACAACCAGCAAAGCAAACAAGAATTCCCCAGAATGAGTGAGCGCTCCCCCTTGAAATGCACAGCATGTCTCTCTCGGTTTGGAGTGCACCCTGTGTGCATTAAAAGCCGTCAACTGGAAGACACCAACAACTTGCGCTCACTTGATCTGACCCAAGTAAAAACTACCACGATTCCTGAGTGAGGAAAATACTTCCATGGATACTTTGCCCAATTAATTTGCTAATGGCATAGCCCCCTCTCCCTGCCCAGAGAGGGGCTCCACGAAGAACCCAGATCTCTCCTGACAGAGGGCTTTCCTTCAGACCTGCTGAGCAGCGCTGTCGGCGTTAGCCGGCGCACGAGCTACTAGCCCCTTCTCTTCCCTTCATGCAGTGTCACGCCGTGGATGTACTTACACGCAAAGGGATCTTAAACTCTTTGGAAGGCTTCAAGACAAAGCAAAGATCGTCAGTGTGAGATCACTCATGTAAGGTGAAAAAACATAGACTTAAGTAAGCACTTCAAACAGAGGTGCTTTAATAGCAGGGAATATTGGGAATGTAGCATTAGGAAAGTGTCCCCCTACTTTTCACTTCCTTTCTCCTCCTTCCTCCCTCACAATCAGCTTAGGACTAAAGCACATATATATTTATATACACACAAACATATGCTCATATGAGTATACACACACACAAAATTTGAACCACCACCTACTGCAGCATGAGAAATGAGTAATATTTTTTTTTTATATGACTAAACTTCAAGAGTATTTCTGGCTCCAGTACACACAGTTTAAATGCAGTTGGGAAGCTGAAGAGGCAGCAAGAAATATGAGTGAGTCAGTGTAAAAGAACTACAAATTACTTGGCTCTTCATCTACAGTTGAAGTGCAAGTGCCCCATAAAAGGATCCTTTCATTTTCCTTTTGTATGCACTTCTATGGGAGGGGATTGGGGGGGAAAAAAAAAAAAAAAAAAATCAGTATTTGCTTGGAACTTCAGAAATGGATTTAAATGCAATTACCGCTCCTATTCCTAGAGGATACAAAATTTATGCAGTTATTCTTGAACTCATCTGTGGTCACTTGACCTTGGCTGGACGCCAGGTGCCCACCAAAGCCACTCTATCACTCCCCTCCTCAGCTGGACAGGGGAGAGAAAATATAACGAACGGCTCGTGGGTCGAGATAAGGACAGGGAGAGATCACTCGCCAGTTACTGTCAAGGGCAAAACAGACTCAACTTGGGGAAATCAATTTAATTTGTTACCAATCAAATCAGAGTAGGGTAATGAGAAAATAAAAACTAAATTTTAAAACATCTTCCCCCCCACCCCTCCCTTCTTCCCAGGCTCAACTTTACTCCTGATTTTCTCTACCTCCTCCCCACCAGCAGCGCAGGGGGATGGGGAATGGGGGTTGCGGTCAGTTCATCACACGTCTCTGCCGCTCCTTCCTCCTCAGGAGGGAGGACACCTCTCACTCTTCCCCTGCTCCAGCATGGGTCTGTCCCACAGGAGACAGTCCTCCATGGACTTCTCCAACAAGAGTCCTTCCCATGGGCTGCAGTTCTTCATGAACTGCTCCAGCATGGGTCCCTTCCATGGGGTGCAGTCCTTCAGGAACAGACTGCTCCAGTGTGGGTCCCTCACGGGGTCACAAGTCCTGCCAGCAAACCTGCTCCAGCGTGGGCTCCTCTCTTATCATGGGTTCACAGGTCCTGCCAGGAGACTGCTCCAGCACAGGCTTCCCATGGGGTCACAGCCTCCTTTGGGAGCATCCACCTGCTCCAGCGCGGGGTCCTCCATGGGCTGCAGGTGGATATCTGCTCCACTGTGGAGCTCCATGGGATGCAGGGGGACAGCCTGCCTCACCATGGTCTTCACCACAGGCTGCTGCAGGGGAATCTCTGCTCCAGCACCTGGAGCACCTCCTCCCCCTCCTTCTTCCACTGAGCTTGGAGTCTGCAGAGCTGTTGCTCTCACATCTCACTCCTCTCTCTGCTGCTGTTTCCGCAGCAGTTTTTTTCCCCCTTCTTACATATGTTATCCCAGAGGTGTTACCACTGTTGCTGACGGGCTCAGCCCTGGCCAGTGGTGGGTCCGTCTTGGAGCCGGCTGGCATTGGCTCTATCGGACATGGGGGAAAGTTCCTGAAGCTTCTCACAGAAGCCACCCCTCTAGCCCCCCTGCTACCAAAACCTTGCCATGCAAACCCAATAAATCCTCTCTTCAGATATTAAACTGCTTTATGAGGAACAAAATGGACTAGAATAGTAAATTAAATGTTCAGTGACAAACATGAAAAAGACAGAAATAAATGGGATATCTGTCTTACAAACAAAATTACTCTATATACACCTCTGAGTTCTTTTATTTAAAATATTTTAGGAGTCTTTGGATATATGAAAGAAAAGTTTTATATCTATGTATTTTATATATAGGAATATATAATAAATATAAGATATATAGGTAAGACAGGCAATGGGTATGTAAGACAGATCTATGTATCTATTGTGTGTGTGTGTGTATATATATGAGATGAAAAAAGCAAGTTTGTCTCAATTAGAAAAAGGTCTGCACTCATTTTGTATTGTAAGAGAACATATTCCAATCAAAATCTAAATGAAATACACAGAATTGTCACAGCAATGGTCCAAAGGCTGGTTTACAAATCCCACTGAAAGGGTTATAAATTGTGACACTTCGACAGCTGTTGGAAGTACAAGTCAGGTGGAAAATGCAATGTTGCTTGATGCAGGTCTCCTGCATCAAACAGCCCTGACCGTTCACTCCCATTTATGAGACAAAACTGGAAATTACAATGGGGAAATACTTATTTTAATTAAACTTTTTCCATTATGCACAAAGAACCCTTCCCTGCAACACTTACTGATGCTTTGTCAGGAAAGATTCAGACACCCACAATGACGTGGTTTCTAATTTTTCATTGTCTTAATGTCAGCTCTTTGAACCAAATTACAGCAATTCAGTCTCTGTCCTTCATCTCTACACTGTTCTTGAACTTGTTTCCATGTAGATTATTAAAAAGAGCAAACGTAACGCCATTCAGAACTATTAACTTTCCACATTATTCACTTAATTTGGTCCCCATTTATTTTCAGGGTTCTCCTTGAAACCACTTGTAATCTGCTGCAAGTTTTGGATTTTGTATCTTATCTGTAAAAGACGCAGTTATCATCACCTAAGTGATCATCATCTAAGTAGAAACACACTGCATTAGAGAAGTCCAGGGAGCACAAACAGAATTTGAACATAGATCTTGGTTTTATGAAGAAAGCCATCTTAGACAGTTGTTTGAATTCAGCTGCAAGGACATAACATTGTACTCTGTTCTCAAAACTGCTGTCTAACACACCAAAGAGAGTGATACAAAAAGGCTTTGACAGCACCAGACCACTCAGTTACAACACAGTCATAACCCATATTTGGCTCAAAATTAGCCAGCGTGCACAGGGGATGTTAGAAGGTAAAGAAACGCATGGTATTTTACCATCCACTGCTGTCTGGCAACCGAAACCTCCATACTCCAACTTACCAGTAGTGTATTAATGAATCTGTCAAAGGCTAGATATTAAAACAGATTTTCTTTTAGATCACATTTAGAAAGTAATTGTCAGCGAAAAATATTCTTATGGTAATAATGACACGCAGCTAATGTTTATTATGAATGAAGACATTTCAAAACTTTCAATGGTTATGTTGGCTGAGTATCTGCTGCAGTACCACAGACTGCACATGAAGCATCTTAAGAGAGTACAGTATTTATCATTTAGTTGTCAAAGAGTATGTATTTAAGCATTTTTGTTATAAATATAGCAATACTTCTCATTGAAGAAAAGATGAAGGCATCAAAAGCGCAATAACTATATTAACAATAAGCTTTTCTGTAGAAAGTTAAAAATAAATGTGTAGAACACTGATGTTTTCAATCATTGTAGCTGCAAGTTCACTTTTAACAAGCAGTGAGTCTTCCACACTGAGGTCTTTTAGACAGATTTTTGGCATCCTTAATAAGATGATAATAACAAGTGGAAGGGTAGAAAGTCACTCTTACCTTCCATCTGCATAGTCTGCATCTGCACCTCCCCACCAGACATCTGAATCATCATCTTCGGCATCAGCTGAATCAAGATTGTCGCTTTCCTCCGCCAACGGGCAGCAAACAAACTCCACACCACGAAACTTGTCAATTCCACAGGGCAGCAGCATGCCATAGTCGTGCAGATTCATACTCTTCTCACTACAGGACTACAGAAAATAGAAAGAAAATAGCAACAATATTGTCATCAAGGAAACTGGAAAAAAAAGTCACAGACCTTGAGAAAACGTAAGGGGCTGTGTATTGCCTTAGGGAGGTTGAAGCTGGTGAACTGCATGATCTCTGAATTTTGAAACACGATTTAGAGTGGTCATGTGTGCATTCATTACCTGCATTGTAGGTAGCTCCCTACCTGTGTCCGTATGATCGTTGTAAGCAACAAGCTCTCCCTTCCCCTGCCCCTTAGTCTTTGCCAGTACAGAAAGACTTGTCTCCTCCCATGTACTTGATAACTCCTTATCCTCTTGCCTAAAATCCTCACAGGCTGTGCCTCATAAACAGAAAACTCGAAGGCAGAACAATAATTTGATGTATTAATCCTGATTCTGACTTATTAACACTATTCAAGAGTTCACTGCAAGATAGATTAACGTTTAAAATACCTGGTATACTGGAAACACACTGTATCTGGTCTGACACCTCTGCCAGTACAGTAGCTTCTAGCCTTGTTTGGAAAACAGTCAGTCGTGTATAATTATACCTTAAAGATATAGTGACGTAGGACAGGTGAAAAAAGGAAAACAGTTCAATGGTGCACAGTGATGATGTTTTTCTAGGCTATGCTATTCCAAGTACTTAAAATGGACTAGAATTTGCCTGCATGAAGTTTGGTGCCTTAAACAATTCATTTGAGGGGCAACAGTATGATTCAAGCAAGAACTGAAAATGTGAAGAGCTGCTAAGCACATTTCAATTTTGATTTCCAGAAGGTGGGATAACATACAAACTAAGAGGTTCCAAACAAAATAGCAGCCAGAAATCTTCTTGAAGCTCATGTCAGTTTTTATTCCTACAGCCTCTCTACATACAGACAAAAATGTCCAAAACACATTAGCAATTATAACATTAGGGTTTCTTCTGTTTTCAGTAAAGCACTGGTAAATTGTAAAGACTCTGTGATTGACTGCAAAATGTCTTTGGCTAGTTCTATGTTGTATCAGCTCTCCTACCCCCTTTTATGCTGAATTTCACATACTGCATTCTTTGAAGCCTGTTTGATCTCTGTGAAGCACCTGGCATACCAATATCCATATCGAGGATGATGATATAAAGGCAAAGTTGAGGCATTATCGATCAATCTTTAGTTCCAGAGCAGCACTAACACAGGAAGCCGGAGAAGGCAGAAAACATGGTCGGCGTGTGAGTGGATGTGAGGAAAAAAAAACAGTGCTATGAAACAGGGTCAGTGTTCAAAGGTCAACATTAAGTGTCCAATAATAGTGGACCGATGTGCTCAGCCCAGTGACTCCCATTTCCTACCTTATAAAGCAGAACAAAAAGTCATTCACTCAAACATTTGAAAGTACGGCTTTTTGTTTTCCATGTCACTGCTATATTTAAACTCATTCTCAGAAGAGTGTTACAGCTCTAAAGAAGGAAGGCAGGAAAATTTAAGACAGATGAAGATACCTCTTTAGCAACAGTATGCCAGTGCAGGTGAGTTTCACACACATCCATTCTTTCCTGGTGAAGGAACTTGCACTTGTCTGGTACCAGAAGGGCATCACTCACAAACTCACCCACTGAAAGAAAAAAAAAACAAAAACCAAAAAACAAAAATGTTAATTTTGCTTTCAGTACCTCATCCTTTTAAGCCTTTAGCTAGGCATAGGGCAGCTTTTGTGAATGAGTGGCAGGGTTTGTTTGCAGAGAATGGAACAGTTTCTAAATGGTGCTTCCATTATCCCCTTCTTCAAATTTTCCATTTGAAAGTAGCTCCCACCTTTGATCTCAGAGATGTATTAGATTATGAAAACTTTAGCGTAATATGCTAATTTCCATATACCCAGTGTGGAACTTTCAGGACACCTTGAAGATGTGTGCGGTGCAGGAGTAGGTGGATGCAGCTCCTGGAAGGGGAGTGCAGGGATGGGGAGCCACAATTACATTTTGCATCTGCGTAGTGGTTGGGAAAGGGTTTGAAGTAAAATACTTAATTTTTCCACACAAAACAAATCTGACACCAACACATTGTTTCAAAGAACTCAAGAGTGTTTCTACGGAATTACAGTGCTAAAAGCAACACAGTTCACTTAGTTATTTTTGTTGATGCAGCCTCTTTATTGCAACCTCATTTCATCAGCCAGACAAATTCAGGTTAGCCCAGAAGGCTGATGAGCAAGTGGAGCTCCTCAGCCAGGAACAAGATGATTCATGGATCACCTGAGTATCTGGTCAGATTGAGCTGGGGAAAAAAGGCTCTTTACCAAGGACACAACTGACCAAAGAGATTGTGCTGTCTTCAGCAGTAAGACAAAAATCTACACGCTAATGAAATAAACAATACTCACAGCTTCAGTACTAATGAATAAGAAGAAACTCAGCTGATAAGTAACATGATTTATTAGACTAAAACTACTATAATTCTGTACAATTCTGGCACTGCAATTAAATAACTCCAAAACTCCTCAAAGATATTTTTTAGAAGGAAGAATTACAGAGTACTTTTGAGAAGTCGATATACTGAACAGACACTGGATTGTGAAAGCACATGACTCAGCTGGCATAAATCATCAGCTCCCTGAAGCACATTTGTCTGTAACCTCCAAGAAACTACAGCCTATGTGTGTTAAATGAACGAACCAAGGTGGCCCAATGGCTGCATGGATGTAATAGGTTAATGAATCAAAATGAGAAGACTACAAGTTCAGTAGAGGGTTGTCTCAGGGAGCTGATGAAGTGGCCCTTGAAGCTTACAATTAAAAAGTCAGTTTTAAAAATAATCAACATCCAATGGATTGGGGGAAAGCAGAGTTCAGTAAATACCTTTGCTAATCACCAAGATGTGTATTTCACATTAATTTCCTTGCTATATTTCAGTGCTTTTGATTTGAAGTCTTTAAAAGCCAGTCAGTTAGTTTACTAGGAAAAAAAGGATTTTGTTATCTTTATCCTTCAGTGACATACTCTAATGCCTGCAAATTATTAACAGAAATGCCTTCTAGAGATGCCCAAAATAAACTTGCGAAAGTAATGAGTTAAAACACTTTCTGGTAACCCAAAATACAAAATCTGCGGCTTCTGTTAACAAAGTCTCTGCTCCCAGTGGTATCGCACTCAAATCTTGCACTGAAATTTGAATAAATTTGCACCTTGTTTTTAGCTGTACTTGTCTTTGTAAGTGATCATCCTGCCACATACTTATGTACTGAGTGACTGTGGGTAATTGCTAACGCTTCCATTTAGCCAAGTACCTGAGCACTAAGCAAGCACATCGGTGTTTTGCTGAAGTCTCACAGAGTATGTCAACTTCGCTCTCCTAGGACGTACAACTTCATACAGAACTGCAGTTTTACTTTGTTGGCTGTTCAAGCACGCAAAACATTCAGAGCAGTGTTTATGGTAAAGATTTCTATAAAACTGGGAAAAAAATACAATCCTGGAGTGCATCTTATTCCAGCGCACTAGATCTGATTTCACAAGCTACACACACAATAATGTGTGCAACCCTGTGTCATCTATCTGACTTCCAATAACCCCTGCATGAAGCTATTCCATTCACCTTAACATCCCATAATATCGACAGAATATTGAGTGCACAAATTTAGAAGACAATTAATGTTATACCTCATTGCCCAAAAAAATAAGCCTACATCATTTCAGCAAAAGTAACAAATACTGATGTACCAGTGAGTTACAGCCACCAAATACAAGAGGCAAAGCTATAGGTCAAAAGTTCTAGGCAACGCAGTCTGGGCTGCAGTATCATTAACAGTATGAGTAAGTAATTAAATTTTTTGAAAAATAATAATTTTTTGAGTATCTGATTATACTAACCAACTCATATTAATACACTAAAGAAATACCAGACATTTTGATGTAATTGAAAGTATGGTATTAGATTTGACTTTTATACACAAAATGTGCATCTCCTTTATAAAATTAGATTCTTTGAAAATAAGGTAACAGCATCCTCCTGGTAACCCAAATTCTCATTTCAAGTGAGGCTCCCTTTTGCAACCAATTGCCGAGTTTCACAGAAATAAACAATTTGTTGGAACAAGCTCCCCTCTGGTTTTCAGAAGGAAAGGAGGAGCTGGGGAGAAGGATGGTTGTTTAATCCAACACTCTGTGGTGGGTTGACCTTGGCTGGACGCCAGGTGCCCACCCAGCCGCTCTATCCCTCCCCTGCTCAGCAGGGCAGGAGCAGAGGGGGGGAAAACGAGATGGAAAAAAACTCGTGGGTGAAGATAAAGGCAGTTTAATAAAGCAAAAGACACGCGCAGAAGCAAAGGAAAACAAAAGATTTATTCTCTACTTCCCACCAGCAGGCGACATCCAGCCACTTCCCAGGAAGCAGGGCTTCAGTACGCGTAGCGGTTGCTCCGGAAGACAAACGTAATAATGAATGCCCCCACTTCCTCCTCCTTTCTCTTAGCTTCTATTGCTGAGCAGAGGTCATAGGGTATGGAATATCCCTTTGTTCAGTTTGGGTCAGCTGTCCTGGCTACGTCCCCTCCCAAGGTCTTGCCCGCCCCCAGCCTACAGGTGAGGGAGGGGGAATGTTGGAGAGACAGCCTTGATGCTGTGCCAGCACTGCTCAGCAGTAGCCACAACACTGGGGTGTTATCACACCTTTCTAGCTACCGATACAAAGCACAGCACTATGAGTGCTGCTACGGGGAAAATTAACTCCATCTCAGCCAGATCAAATACACACGCCTTCATTATACAGAATTGTAATAAATTATTTAGAGTTATGAAAATCTGGGCAATAGTAATCACTCACAACTTTGCATGTGATTCCCATTGCCTTCAATTCAATTTTTTACTACAAATAAAATTTAATTGTGCTCATTATTTACACATACACAGAGCTCACGCCCTGGAAACTTTTTTCATTCATTTCTTTATCATGATTAATGAAGTTTAAATGCAAAGCTTTGAACCTTCGTTCTTTTGTTGTTGTTAATAAATTAATGTTCAAGTGGCAGTTTGATGAACTAAACTGAGTTCATTTGACAACTGCAACATTTATTTTGCCTAAGCTAGTCTAACAGAAACACAAATCCATCAGAAAGAAGCACTTCAAACACTTTTGACTTGCAGACAAGCTTCTACCTGTATCACTCCAGTAGACGTTTAACTTTCAATGCTGCAGAATCATAAGACTTTAGGGATTCTCTGCTTTTTTGAACAAGTAATCCACAGACTACACAGGAGAAACAAGCATATGTGAAGGGAGAGCAATCTTGGTCCTCCTTAGAGAGAGGGCCAATGTGTATGGGCTCTAAAAATAAGGAAAAATTGTAATACTTCTTGTTTGCCAGTACAAGCCATGACTGAGGTAGCTGTGCATTAGTACATTTTTTTGACAGACAGAGCATCCCAGCCCAGCCCCAGTTATAATTTCCACTCTCAGGTGCTGCGATCACAACACATAATTCAACTCCAAGATTATTTTTCCTTCCAATACAGCAACACACCGACTTGGACCACACCAGGCTGTCCTCAAAACCCTGCCTGCAAGGCTCAAGTTGGACGAGCGTTTCCTCAGGCAGTAGCACTGCCTTAAAAGCCTCCCTGTCCCCTCATCCCTCCTAGCACCTTGTCCCCGCTCCCACGCCAGGAGCAAGCCATAGCTAAACCACAACCACACCCCCGACAGATGGGCTTGCAAAGTTTGTACCGAATCCACACCACGAAGCATTGGTATTACCATCACCACTGGCGTTACCGCTGTCAGGCTTATACTTATCACTTTTTCTTGTATTTTAGAATCATAGAATCATTTAGGTTGGAAAAGACCTTTGAGATCATCAAGTCCAACCGTTAACCTAGCACTGACAAGTCCACCACTAAACCATGTCCCTAAACACCACATCTACACGTCTTTTAAATACCTCCAGGGATGGTGACTCCACCACTCCCCTGGGTAGCCTGTTCCAATTCTTGACAACCCTTTCAGTGAAGAAATTTTTCCAAATATCCAATCTAAACCTCCCCTGGCACAACTTGAGGCTGTTTCCTCTTGTCCTATCACCTGTGACTTGGGAGAAGAGACCGACCCCCATCTCTCTACAACCTCCTTTCAGGGAGTTGTAGAGAGCAGTAAGGTCTCCCCTCAGCCTCCTTTTCTCCAGGCTAAACAACCCCAGTTCCCTCAGCCACTCCTCATAGGACTTGTGCTCTAGACCCTTCACCAGCTTTGTTGCCCTTCTTTGGACACGCTCCAGCACCTCAATGTCTTTCTTGGAGGGAGGGGCCCAAAACTGAACACAGTACTTGAGGTGCGGCCTCACCAGGGCCAAGTGCAGGGGGACAATCACTTCCCTAGTCCTGCTGGCCACACTAGTTCTGATACAGGCCAGGATGCCGTTGGCCTTCTTGGCCACCTGGGCACACTGCTGGCTCATATTCAGCCGGCTGTCGACCAACACCCCCAGGTCCTTTTCCGCCAGGCAGCTTTCCAGCCACTCCCCCCCAAACCTGTAGCGTTGCCTGGGGTTGTTGTGACCCACGTGCAGGACCCGGTGTTGCCTTGTTGTCCCTCATACAATTGGCCTGTGCCCATAGGTCCAGCTTGTCCAGATCCCTCTATAGAGCCCTTCCACCCTCAAGCAGATCAACACTCCCACCCAACTTGGTGCTGCCTGCAAACTTACTGAGGGTGCGCTCCATCCGCTCGTCCAGGTCATTGATAAAGATGTTAAACAGATCTGCCTCCTTTTCTGCCTTCTTCAGCGTCCCTTGTATTTTGATTACAGCTGTACATCTGTGCTCTGCTGAGGTACTCTAATAATGAACCACGACGGCACAATTTGTCTTTTAGTGAGCTCATAAATCACTAAACTCCCTCAAGCGATCCAACACACAAGTATAACAGCTACTTGTTTTCCAGTAGCTGCTTACCCACTCTTGCAGGGAAGGGCTAGACAAAACCAGACCCCTCTGGCTTGTGGGTTTCTGACCTGTCTGGAGAAAACAGCCCTGAAGGGGAACTCGGGGCAGAGATCACGTAACATTAGAAAAACCCACCTTGTGCCTATGATTCATTTAGCTGAAGGCCAACAATCTGCTGCTCGTCCTTTTGAAATTAAGTTGCTTGTTCATAGCTCAAATCTGTGTCTTTTAACAGCAACATTTAAGTTGCTGTATCCACTGTCTGCACATCACTGGAACACAGACCATGCCAACATAGTAACTCGCATTTTAATTTCATTTTACAAATCTCGTTTCTTTTCCTGATGTCAGTAATCCTGATGCCCAATTCTCCATTACATTTGTAGCAGAATTCCTCATATTGCCCCATCCTGGTGTATCATAACGGGGTGGCAGTTCACATTTTTCAAAAACAGTTTTGCCCGAGATTATGACATACTATTAAATAATCTTACTTCACTCAAACACATCCTAGTTTCTGAAAAGTACTCTTGGAACAACAACAGATTTTGTGCTGTAAGACCAGAGGTTCTGGTTCAGAAACTTCATTTTTCAACCCAGCAAAGACTAAGAAGAGCATTAAGACTCAACCTCTAATAAAAGAATTAAGATTACAGTGAAGGCACCTGATCACACACTCTTAAATCTTCTCTAGGGAGAAAAAGGCTCAGCAAGTGGGCACACTTGTAAGATGACTGCCCTATCTGTTTAAATGGCAGATACGGCATCAGGGCAAAGTATTTCAAAATAAAAATACTATACCCCGTCTGCAACACAGTCCTGATCAGCAGATTTTCCATCCACTGCATAAAACAGATGCGATGTGAGGATCCATCCAACATTGCCCAAAAAGAGAGCAAAAATAAGATGATAAAGGTAATAAAACAAAATCCGTGACAAAACCGAACACCTGCTAGCAGACGGTTGCAGATGGTTAGGATCCCAACCAGAAAATAAGCATGTTCAAATTATGTTCAGAGGAGTACTTTCAAGCAAAGCCTGTGCTAAATTTTGCATGAGGAGGCAGCACACATACTGAGGCTCTAGGACTCAAGGCTTCATTTTCCATGTCACTGATGAGAACAAGGCCTCGCTAAAATGAATTTACAAGCTCAAGTGCTTGCGCCATACATATTTGAGAACATTCAGAGAAACGTCTCTTCTCTGTGACTTCGCATAGATTCTCCCGAGACACCTCCCCCTCGGCACAGCACAGCAAGGAGCGGAGCGACCCTGCGCCTTTCCCCGTCCCGCTGCCGCGGGGCTTCGCTCTGCCCTGCTCCCCAGGCACAACAGCTCGGCTCCCCGCAACACCTCTGCTAGCTCTTGTGCCTACCCAGCCACATTTATCTATCACATATTCCATTAAACATACATTATTACATTTATTTAACCAGCCACGTGACTTCAGGTGCTTTTATTAAGGGTCATGTTTATATAAAGTCTTCATGCGGAATGCTTTCTCTTATTTGTAGGCTGGTAATTAAAGGTTAGCTGCAATCTGCATCAGACTGCAAGCCAAACACACTGGCATCAATTGATGTGCACAGAAAGAACATTTTATTGAAAATGCTTCCCCCCCCCCCCCCCATAAGTCCAGAAAAGCAGAGAAGATGCAAAGCAGCTAGATACTTTAAAAATACATTCTGTTTTTCAGCAAAATGAGTTAGTAAGCACAATTATCTAGCAACATGCGGAACCAGTTACAGAGTACTTCAAGATTTTGGACTCAGTATCTACAGATGAAGAGGGTGAGGCTGTGCCGGTCAAACCTGGTTTGAAGGAGGGTTTGTTGCCATGCCCCAAAAACAGCTCCATAAGAAAACTGTCCCCACTCCACCGTTTTATCTATCTGTAACCTATGGCATGAATTTCAGTAAGAGACCCATGGCATGGCAGATGGACAGCAATGCGGACCCAAATTTGAAGGGCAGAAGTGACAGCACAACCTATGCAGCCATCTCTGGGGCGTGAGGTGGGACCAGCTGCAGCTATTCATTCTTCTAGGGGCTCGTCCAAAACCAACGCTGACCCCATTAGCACGTCTCTGTATCACCTCTTTTGTCTTCATGAAGTTCCACTAAGTTATTTCCCGTAACTATAGCTTTTTTCTATTATTATTTCTTGAGAAAAGCCATCCACTATGTTTTAAGCATTGAAAAGTAAGGCCAGTGATTGTCCAACAGACATTTTCACGGCATCAAAGCAAGCGCCTGTTGCTTTAGTATTTCTTCTGCTTTAAATAAGTCCTTGAATGCTTCTGTATCCCTGCTTTCAACCAAACTGAAAAGGGTAGAGAGTACACCCACTGAAAAGCGTTTTATTGTTCTGTTATTTAGCATACATAGCAACAAATACACCCCGATGCAACAACTCTCAAGTAAACCGCCTTCACTATTTCCAACATTTATCTGTTTATTAGGCTACAAAAGGCAACAATTTCAGACGAGCAAAGCTCTTCTGTTAGATTGAAAACTCACTGGTAATTCTAGCTGCACTACACCTTAGCATTCTGATGCTCTTACAACAATTCTGAAAAATCATGACAGTTAACGTACTTTTCACAAACACTGCAATGGCACACAACATACGGCCATACCAGGGACACAAGATCAAGGTAAAAGAAAACCCACTTTAATGAACTGACATCTAAATACCCATATAAGTACCACAACAGAGGGTCCCAGTCTTGATATATCACCTCTTCGACTGTGATTTTTGGGAAGTCCAAATACCTCATACAAAACTCTGGAGTCAAAGGGCTAAAATCCTTCAGGTACAAGCCATTGAAGTACATTTGTCCAGATGAAATAATGAACTATATACCAAGAACTACACCTGTAAATAATTCACAGTGTTTATTATGTCTTCATTTTCATAAGATACTATATAATAAAAGGGTTTATTCTCAAACCTTCTTCCTCCTTTCTCTGTAGCTCTTTGATCATAGACATAAATGGTATTTCTGCTCACTTTGCTACTTTTTTGCCTGACTGCATTTTCTGATAAAATTATCTTACTTTCCAGACAGAACACAAGCATGATTCAGATTTGATGCATTATGCCAATAACGAATACATCTGTTTACACGCAAAAAGATTCCAGTACACATCATCACATGCTCTGGCATCTTTATAGACAAAGCAGATAAACATTCCTTAAAAGTCTGCAGCACCTCAACGGTTCATTGAAGCATTAAGTTCATTTACTTCTCTCCTTTTTTCCAATTGTCTCCCCCATCTTCAAGGAAAAATATGGCTGTGAGTACAGTAAGACGCCTCTTCTGTCCCTCTCTTGCTCATTAATGCAATACAACAGAACTGTGCGAATGCCCATTACCCCAACATCATGGGTTATGTCACGTGCTGGGATTCCTCCTCCTGCCCCATCTTCCTAAAAGGCCCACAAAGTCAAAAAGGACCCTCCCAGACCTTATCATCAGTGTGACCAGCAGCAAAGGTCACCACAAAAAGGCTCTCTGAAGGGCCTCCCTTTCAGTTTGCTTTCTCTAGGCACCAACCACTCACACTAGTAAACTTTCTTGCCCTGTACCACAGATCAAAATGCAGCCTCTCAGACATGACTTACTGAGAAACAGGCCCAAAAGCAGGCTGCGAAGTCCACTCAGGAAGCTGAGAAATTTCAGGATTGAGGTGCTCTCCCTTTTCAACTCCTCAGTGCACTGATTACACCTGCAAAGCTGCTGCCAGAAACGAGAGAGTATTTGTTGCAGACACAGCCCCCTCCCTCCCAGGTATATAATCCTGCCCGATTTCTTGGACATGGTGAGTTAGGAAACAGCAGGAATAATAAAGTCTAGAGATGTCACCCTGGATAGCTTGATTCCGTCCTGCCTCAGTCACTGAGCTCCTACGCGATGCTGCCCAAGCAAAAATATTTTACCCTCCTCCCACACCGTGCTTAATTGCTTATTGCTTCCTTCCCCTCTCTTCTCGTCAGCCCCTACAGACTTTTCAGATCCACTTTTTACATTTAACTCCATCATTGCAGTAGTCCTGTTTGATAAATCTGTAACAGGACATGGTCAACTGCTCTGGAAGGCTGGTGAATGCATTGGGGACTGAAGCCTCGCTGCTTACAGTGGAAAAAAGATTATAAAGTGAAGGATGCTACCTGTGGGTGCTTACCACAGGGTCATTTCGTGGGGTTTTTTTGGTGGTTTTTGGAGCAAGGGGGTGGTTTTTTTTAGGGATTCCAGGTCCTATCCTAAACTGACAGCAATATGTCTAGCTAAAACAGATCTTCCGCAGTGCTATAAAAAGAGCATGGAATGAAAAGCTGGAAGGTGCTGGAAGCCGAGGCAAGTTAGAAAAGACTGCTTGATTCTGCATACAGCATAACAGAGGGAACTACTGGGTTCCTCAAACGGGACGACAGAACAACCCAAGAATTTATCAGAAATTGCCTGACCTATGGAAAACAGTAAAATTCACAGAAAAGAATAATCCTGAAAAAAAAAGAACAGTACCAGAAAACTCCAAGGAACAGATTTGAAATGTGAAAGGCTTGATGAGACCATTTCGTGAAGATTTAATAAGATTTTGTCAAGATTCCCCAAGCAGAATCCTGGGACAGTGAAAATTATTTCAAGTATCGTGGGCCACAACCAAGTAAGGAGAAAAAATTCAGAAGGGAAATAGGACAGTGGTACCTTCAAAGATAACAGCACTTTTACTCCACAAAAAAGTATGTGCACTCAGGCTGTTTACAAAGTACTGTGTGGAAGATGCAGTTATATGCCTGCCATACATGCCAGCTGCCATTCTGTGTGAAAAGCATTCTGTTCCTGTGCAGCTTTTTACAGCAAGCTGCAGTAAAAGAAACACAGAAATGTTGTTCCTTAAAGCACTGACCACCTCAGTCTGGAAAGGAAATGCAAGGGACAAGATTAGAGTATCGTGACCATCCAAAAGTGGTTGTGGAAAACAAAACCTGAAATGTTTTCTTCATAAATATTTCTTCTCCTTCAAAACAGTTGAATTCTTTTTCTTCCACACTGAAGTGCACACATCCCTGTCAAGTACTTAAGAGTGTAGGGGTGCAAGGAATGGGAAACAAAAGGGAAAAAAATCAAAAGATTTCTGAACGCCACCTTGTATGCTGATGACTTCCTATTACCAGAATGGTGCAGCAGAAAAGACTCCAGGTATTTGGGAATGCTTCTTTTACCACGGTAAGATTCCCCTGGTCCCATCCCCCTTTTTGTGACAGTGCTGTAATACAGAGCAACTCTCCATCACTCAGTGTTTAAATCCATCAAAGGCCTTTTGTTCTCCACATCCACTTCTTTTCACCGTGCTTGGCTAATAAAAGCCATCATCGAGCATGTCCCAGGACCTCAAAGTCATTAGCTGCTGAGTCAACCAGGTAAAATACAAAGTATACCACCACAGACACCAAAAAGTATTTGGGGAACTGGCTGAAACAAACATTTTCTTCTTAAGGAGGCACTTTTTCCAAGAACCCCTTCACCAGAGGTCAAAGAAACAACATTATCTGGACTCATGAACCCAGGAAGGCTCAAGAGGAGGAAACAGGAACACTACCCTGGCCTCATCAGACATACAGGTGCTGCACGTGTTCCTGGTGAAGGACCACCTCTCACCTCAAGAAAGGACCTATTTCATTCAGGACAGAAAAAGGTCGTTGGTACACAGCCAAAACAGTATGTATGCCAGAATCATTGGTCCAGTGTAGAGATACTGTTAATGCAAAAAAATCAGGAATACTAAGAAAAAGCCTCGGGTGAGGAGAATTATTTTGCTGAAATACATTCTTTTCATCATTTTCATGCTTTTTTTAATATAAAGTACATTTTGATTTTTTTGTGTGCATCTCAAAATATCAATTGCCTCCTGCCTTGTAGTCTTCTGACTTTTATGAGATTCCCTTTATTCCTTGTACTCAGGTACTTAAGTCCTCTCCCAATTATGCATCTCATCATGACTGATGAGCTCCTTTACAGTTCTGATCACATCACTGCCAGGTGGGACATTCAATAGTAGAGCACGGCATGAGTCAAGCACCAAACAAATACCAAAAAAGCCTGTCGAAGGAGAAGTTGCTCATGGAAAGCCAGCACAGGTCGCTCGCAGATCGAGTGCCCTTGGTTCCCACGGCAGGTGACAGAAACCAGCAGAGCTGCACTGGATACCACTCAGTCACATTTCCCATCAACTGGTCCTCCAACTCCTGCCCCTGCCACTGGTGGGGGAACTGCCTACCTCTCCCGTGCTCTAAATTCATGAGGAGAGCTGGAGACACGTGTGCCAAGGCGTGTATTTGGCAAACCCAACATGGAAAGAAGAACAGTAAAGAAAAGCTCAGAAAGTGTGATCTCCTCATTTTATGATAAAGGATCAACACATACCCTTCCTCAGACAAAGTACTTCATTTACAGGAGCTTTTTAGTTTCAGGTGTGAGTGCTGGACCTCTTCAGTGCTCTCTCTTGCACCATCATGGAGTTTCCCCACCAACAAACACCAGTCAGCACTAGTTAGACAACAAATAAAGAGAAATCCCCCTTGTTTGCTTTTAACCGTTTTCAATCTACATGTTAAAGAGTTTATCTAAAGTAGGAAAGTCATTAACCATTCCCCGGCTTATTCAAGGCAACATTCACTCTTCTCTGCACTCAGTAAGATTTTAATGAAGTTGGTTTTCCAAAAAGATCAAAAGAGAACAAAAGTTAGCAGCTTCTAAAAAATAAAAACATTTCTAAGAACCTTTTCAGAAATTATTAACAAAATTGCATACCATGATTTGATAAATAAAGATGACTAGTACTGCAGGAACCATTTTAATGGTCTTCCTTATATTTAAATATAAATACCAAATATAACTTAATGATATTTCTCAAAAGTGGATACATTCCAAATCTTAAGGAATCGTACCTTTGTGAATCTTATTTTTCCCCCAGCTGCCTTCAGGTTTTTACAAGCTATAGTATGGCTGAATTTCAAAACATATTACACTTCATAAATGCTACCAAATGTAGAAATTTTAACACTCCAGCTATTAACATCACATTCTGCTGCTGCTGAGATGCATGACAAGCTGCACGTCAGTTGTTACTGTTTCTGCTCCCTCTCTCACAGCAGGCAGCAGACATGTTTTGCAGCAAGATCTGCAAGTGCAAATCTCCAAGCAGTTTAAATTCATCCCTCCCTTCTGGCTGAAGTGACACTTAATGCACTTCATTACGTAAGACGTACTTGGAAAATGGGCTCTGAAACGAAAACTGCATACTGTAAGAAGTAATTGGATTAATTAATTCATTAATACCCTATGTATTTGTAGTAGTGACTTGGTAAAGACGCCAATCAAACGGTAAGATGGCACAAAGATAGGATGCTTGGAAACAATTCAGCACAACTGGGAGCAGTAATCCCACTGTGCTTTGCGTTATTACAGGATGAGATGTGTCTCATGGGCCATTCTTAGTAATTGGGGTAAAGCATCTGGCATTAGGTGTAAGGCTAGAGAAGGTCCCACTAGTCACTGATGTCTAGAGGGAGTAATGACCATAAACCTATGAACAGGTGGAAAGAATGAAAATGCTACACACACCTTTAAGGTTTGGCCATCAAAAGCCATTTCAAATGCTAGGATTGCAATGAGGAATATACCACATCTTAAACAAGGAATCGTTTACTTCAGTAAGATTTCAGTTTTGTGGGTTTTTTTCCCTTCCTAAACACCACCATACTCCATGTTTCTTTATAAAAATTTGTATTCTTTTTACTTCAGCAGTAATTTAATTCAGTTGTTGCGCACTCCCTCTCTTCTGGCAAAGAACAGAAATCACTATGAAATCAAGTTCAGGCAGTAATTGTTTCTGCAATACCTTCTTGTGCAAAGGCTCTGATGAGTGAATAAATAACTCCATAAGCAGCAGCTGAAGATCAACTTAGCAGAAATACTTTGCTGATTATTAACCACCTAAGCAATCACTTGCCACAACACCGCTGAGCCCTGAATATTCTATTTGCCAAGACCAAACTTCCACTCAAATTGTTACTGCCTGTGGGCGAAGGACTTTGCTGTATTATCAACGACATGGGAAAATAAGAAACCACTCTCAGGCTTTGCAAAGTTTTCAGGTAACCAGATTAACAGCTACCTGACAAAAATATGGGTTTGCTCTATATGGCCTAGCTACAAGGCAGCTGGGATGGGACAGCTTGGGAGAAAGAGAAGAGCCAACTCGGGCATGGTAATTCAAGGAAGCTAAAAGACAAGCAGTCAGGTAAACTAAATGCAACGTTGCGTTCTGCAGTCAGTGAGCACCACTTTTTAGAAATAAAACACTAATTACAAGCAACAGACAACTGATAAACACTGTCATTTCTTCATGTAAGGACAGTTCTGAATGGCTAGTAACTCATGTTTTTAAGTATTAGGGCACCAGAGAACTCCCTGAAACTTCTGTACAGCTATCATATACTGGTTCTTCAAAGAAAAGTCTTTGAGTTGTTTGATTTACAAACCAGATTCTGACACAAGGTTCAAAGAGAAACCTGACTGATTTACATATCTTTGAGAGATCATGGAGTCTGGGGGAGAAAGGCAGAAGCTGCAACCACGTTGCAAGAAAGATGCTTTGGGGAATTACAGGCCAGTCTGCCTCACTTCAGTTTCTGGCAAAATCATGGATCAAGTCCTATTGAAAGCCATTTCTGGGCACATGGAGATGATGATGATTTGCAACATCCAAAGCAGATTTAACAAAGGTAAATCATGCTTGATCAACCTGATTTGCCTTCTAGGATGAAACGGCAAGACCGGTGAGCATGAATAAAGCAATAGATACCATCTACCTTAATTTTAGCAAGGAATTCAACACCATCTCTCCCTCTTGCAACATCTTTGTACCCAAGTTGAGATGTTATGTTTTGGGTGGATGGACTACTAGTTGGGTGAAAAACTGACTGTACTATCGAGCTCAATAGGTAGTGGCTCATGGCTGTACTCCACCTGGAAGGAAGTAACGAGTAGAATACCTCAGGGCTCCATCTTGGCACTTGTTTTGTTTAATGTCTCTATCAATGATATGGAGGAGAAGACAGAACATACCCTTCACAAAGTCTGCAGATAACCCCAAACTAGGGGGAGCACTTGACATACTTGCAGGCAGAACATAGGGAAAAAGCTGCCAAGAGATGTTGTGGACTCTCTTGTTCTTGGAAGTTTTCAAGATCGGACCAGACAAAGCCCTGAGTAGCCAGTCAAAATTCAGTATCAGCCCTGCTTCGAGCAGCAGATTGAACTAGAGAACTCCAGAAGTCTCTTCCAACACAAGTGACTCTACCATTCTATCCATCCCTTAAGCCTTTCCCACCTCCCCATACACTAGCAAACAAAAACAAAGCTGCAACAATCCTTGACTTCATTTCAGTCACACTGGCCTTCAAAACATCATTATTCTGTACCCTTCATGCGACCTACTGTTTGGGTTTTTGAAGTTATTGCAAACTACAGTATCATCAAGAAAGTGGTGCCTTGCCTAGTTCACAGGCATCTTCACGTACTCTGTACGATCACAGAAGATTAACTGAATAGCTTGTTTTTCTGTTATCTATCCCAAACAAGGGTGATAGCTGAGTCAACTTTATGGACAGAAAAAACGAGAGGCACGCTATCAGTATCACACACTGAAGTCTCCTGTTCACGGAATAGGTTTCTCGCACCACCTTCTGCTGGTTAATGAGGAAGACAGTACATTAGATTAGACAAATCACCTCCCTTACTAGGTATACAAATTTTTTTAGACCTGCTCCAGACATTAGAAAATAGTTTTTTAAAAAAAACAATGCAAATGCAATTTCTGGCTTCTAACATTAAACAGACCAACAGGGGAAAGGGTACAGGATCCTGTCCACCACTCTCCTCGCGCCACTTGAAGGGCAGGATGTGAAAGTAATGACTGCTACTAGTGATGAGGCTGACTTGCTCTGATTAATTAAAAGGCAAAAGCTCTGTGTTGTCACTAACCCTCCCATGAGGGCACCCAATAACCCAGAAGTCAGTGTGGTTTTTGTCTACAAAAACTCTCTACTTTATGACAAAACTGTTCCTCTCTAGTTCTCATTGCAAGAACTAAACTCAATGAACACAGCAAGAGTTACCACGAGCTGACAGAAGATGGTCATATTTTAACAAGTGATTAATTCCAACCTGTTTTATTTCTTTTCTCTTCCTCAAACATATGAGTCATTGTGGACAGAAACCAAGCCAGGATTAACATCCAAGATCATGTTCTATTGAGAATTGAATCCTGTCCTTAAGGATTAACATAAACAGTATGTTACATGCAAATACTGAGGGCAATATGGTAAAATAATATTTGCTATTTGCACAGACTTTATGCTCAGAAACACTGCCTAGTGTCTAAGTCTAATCCACAGTATCAGAATGAGGATTTTTTATTCAAATACCTTGTATCACATCAACAGATAAAAAAAGAGAGAGTAAATGGATTTTAGAGTATGATGAGCAACAGTAACGAAGATATTAAACTCAACAAGAGCAGTAAATATATCGTATTGTAGGCCTACAGCAAGGATGACCAAATTAGATTGAATAAATCAAGACCAACCACTGGAATGGAACATTTTCTAATGCATCTGAAAGGCCCATAAAAGTTTATTTTTGAAAATTAAATCCTTCGCAGATTTTTGCCCCTAGGCAAAAGTATCTAGCTGAACCATCACTGAAAAAAATATAAGGGCAAAGCATCTGTCCCAAGTGTGTAAGACAACACAAGAATGATATTAAAGAAATCAAAGTCAGTACATTATATATTTTTATCTACATGTTTGACAACACGTATATAAATATATAAGCTGAAATGCATTTTACGAGTTCCCACACAGAGAAAATGGTAAGCTGGCCGAAGTGTGGCATGGGCACTGCTCAGGAGAACCCAAATTCCATTAGGACAGAGTTACACACGACACCAGGAAGGAAACAACTTTAATGGGCAGGTTAGTAACTGGACAGGAACAAAAATTTTCAAAGCAGCAGATGAAAATTGATGTTAGTTTGTGCAGTTCCTCCATTGTCAGCAGTAAGGCAGCATTCCCGATAGCTCACTAGCTGTGTTAGTAACTAAAAAAGGAGAACATACACAAAAGAGTGCACCAGCGCTATGTCTGCTGGTGGTGCTGCCTCTTCCCACACAAGTGCCTCTGCTCTAACTGCCCCGGAAGCCGATCCCATCTCTCAGTGCTCCTCAAAGTCCAGCAGGAGACAACTTGTCAATAAACTCGTAACATACTCAAGCCAGGACGGACCACAGAGGACAGCAAGTGCCTCCGTGCTTGCTTGCTTTTGAACTCAAATTGCTAACATGAAAAATTTCACCTAAATAGGATTTAATTATTCAGGTAAGAATTTTGTACAGACTGTCATGGTTAAAACCTCTTTTTCTTAGATATATTGCTTGGACTCTATTGTCTAACCATAGCTTCAGACCATGGCTGCCTCATATGCAAAAGACGTTCAAGGTGGGCCTCCCTCAGAGGGGTCTGCTGGAGCAGGAAGGTGCTCAAGCACTTCTTGCAGCATGGCCCTTCTCACTCAGAAATCTGAACCTGCCACATCAGATAAAAGGGTCAAGTAAGCTGACGTCCCAAGTCAGCAAAACAAGCACTTTGCTTTAAGCAGTACTTCAAAAAAATCAGTTTTGCCAAATGAGGGGCAACATCAATGAGTTCTTCAGCAAGTTTTCCCACAAGGTGCTATTTTATCCCATTTCATCCCCAGCTATAGTTATCATGTGATAAAAAGAAAAGAAAGAAAGGGTACTACTTCTAGGCATTAGTATCCTCTACCAATAATCAACTTTGAAAAGGGATGCTTGAATGCTTGGGCATGAGTTAGCCCTCATCTCCTGGTGTGGCACACAGGCCAAAACACAGTGAAGACATCGTTCATACTTTCTCCTGTGGACATGCAGTTGACAACAACAGGATTTTTGGGCAACGAGCAACCTCAGAGACACCTTGCAAGCTATATCGCTGGAAGACGGGAGGACAAAGGGAAAGAGGTGGCATCTCAAAGCACTCAGGAGGCTCAGAAAGGCATCCTCCCACTTCTCCAATGCCCTTAACTAAACTAGCTGGCCTGAGCAGAGCACATGCTATTTTAGATCACATTTTTCTTAAAAGAGCTTTACCTCTGATAATGTACAAAAATCTGCTGTAAATTGATCCTGTTGTAATAGACCAGATAACAGTAATTGTACACAGCCAATTGCTCATACATAATAAAAATGGCATTAGAGTTTAACTTGAAATTACACCTTCCATTTTTATTAGAATTTAAAAGTTACTCTTGAAACACCTTGACATAGGAGACATTTTGTAAATTATGAGGGCAGTTACGTAACTGAAAATTGAAATAAAACTTTACAGCTGCCTATCATTTTAGAGAGCTTACCAAAAGGAAAGGTATATGGGATTTCAGTATTACTGCTTTATGATATGCCAAATTAACTTGGGGGATCATTGTTAGTTAATAAAGGAGAACAAATGAAGTACTAAAAACGTTCTGGGTAGGCTACAGAAAAAAATGTTAGATTAAGATTCAATCAGGTTTTAATCTAAAAACCTTGTTTCCCACACTAACTGAGAACAAAGTGACATATCAAAACGTTTACGATTTACAGAACAGAGCAAAAGGGCACGTTGAGGGGAAATTCACACTGTAACTAGACTGAAGTTTGACTTTTTTTTTCAAAATCTGAAACAGGAAAAGAAAGATGAAAGATTTATCACTTCATTGCTCTACAACAATACGATGACTGTGATTTACACATGCTATGTCTCCTACTTTCAAAATCAACCCAGTATTTTAAAAGTATAAAACCCAAGACAGCTAGCAAAAACCACTCTGGGTAGCCAATGTTTCATGGGCCATTGATGAGCATGGGAGCTTGTGTCTGCAAAAAAATTGTCAATACTGTAAACGTTGGTTTAGATTGGCTTAGGCCAACCCAGGCCAACATTTCTCTCAAAAAAGGGTGGCTCCATGCTCTCCCCTTCCTCAGCTGCACCCCCCGAGCCTGGTCTCCTGCCAGCATTACCGCATCTGTGACCATGCCAGCAGCAAGATCAGAGACCTGGGTTTTGAGACACTCCTCACGGGAAGGCAATTTTTGGATTATTTATTTAGTCAGCTTGGCTCACATTTCACCAAAACTGTTTGCCAACTGGTCTTTGCTGAACTGAGATGGGCTGCCAGAGGAAGGCTAGAGGACAGGTAGTAGAAAGATGAACCCAGATCCATCAACCTCCAAATGCTTCCTCCAACTCTGCTCGGCAAAGCATTCAGAAGCAGCTATTGGTCTCCCTGTGGCAGTGCAGGCACTGTCAGATGGAAACCCTGCCCAAAAGACTTCCATTTCTTTCCCAACTAAAGAAAAACTACATAATTAATTCAAGCTTAGCCAGGTTATGAAACGGATGTAACAAAAATTGTCTGGTACACAGGAAGCTGAATTTGAGGATGATTACAGAACTTATAAGGGATTTCACTGTAAGAAGGAAATATTGCTGAAGGTTGTTCTCCAAAAAGAAAACTACATATACAAAAAAAAGTCCACGGTACGCAAAGGGAAGGAATTTGCCTATCACATATTCAGTACAGACTGAACAAACAAATCCCATAAAACAGGTAAAAGAAAACAGCTCCAGCTGTAGGCTCACGTGCATGATGTTGATCATTTCTCAACACTGTAAGGTGAAATATGGGCTTTTCAGTCATAGGGCAGGATGCTCCCGTGTTAAGTATCATGAAAACAGTAAGGTAGTCCTTTTCCCAAAGGGTTTGCAATCTCTGTTGGGTGGACTGGTACCAAACAGCTGTAGTGACAGGGAGCTGATCGTAAATAATCAATAATCTTGTAACAGATTAAGAACAGTCACGAGGGGAAGAGAACGACTTGACAAAATAACAGATATTCAGAAATTGCATCCTAGGTTAAACTATAGTAAAAAGGTATGAAAACACATCATATATAAGACCAACTCAATAAAGAACAATTAAAGGAAAAAATAAACTAAAAACCAGTCTCCTTCAAAGCATGGAGGATCAGACTTCCTAAGAAGCAGATACTGCTTATGTATGCACCTGAGTACCTTCTGGAAAAAGTAGTAGAAGCTGGTATTACTACAGAGCCAAAATTAATTTGTGTTCCCAAAATTAACTTTGATATCAAGTTGTTATGATTCAATTTTCTGTTGACCTAGTTGCAACGATCTAATAGGGAAAAAAAATGGGGTTATTTAAATATTTTACACATCAAGAAAGCCACTGAGAGTTAAAGATCAAACATATTAATGCAGAAAGTAAATAATTTCCAGTAATCATGATCCTCATTCATTATCCCCAGCACAGGTTTTTGCTATCTTTCAGTATTTCAAACTGAACAATTAGGAAGCACTTTTAATGGCCAGGTTAAGTACATCAGTTAGAGTATAGAACTAAGATACAACTCTTGCCTATCAATTCTGCATTTTTTAGGTACACAGAAAAAAATCCTGGGTGGAAAACAACAACAAAAATTCAGGAGGTTAAGAAGAAAGATTATGACTGTAATTTTCTTTTTTTTTTTTTTTTTGAGGAATATTCATATGTTCTACTAAAACTAAAGTAGTTTGTATTAGTTTCAGGTTCACATATTTAACTGGAACAAATTTCCCTTTAAGTTCCCTTAGTAATCATTAAGAAAAGTTTCCATGTGATCCTGAACATACTGAAAAACCCTGCTATTATTTCTCAACCTGGAGGTCAGTAAGAAAGTTCAAAATGTCTGAATAAAGTTAATCCACAGCGAAAACAAAATGCAGAACTGCTCATACATTCACTAATACAGATGAAACCACTCATGAGGAAAGACTATACTGTAATCAGTAAATCAGCAGCAATTCTTCAAGCTAATCAAGTATTAAAGCTATTAGCTTTATTTTTGTTAATAATACCCACAGCCTGCTTGTTAAGTATTATGCTGGTATGATCTACGCATAAATAGATCAAGCCCAGGAAATTTAAGACCAAATTGGCCCTGCACAACCGCTCTGCAGAACCAGATTTTTCACTTCCATCACTTTGTGGCTCCCCTACGCTGGCACTTTTCTTCATTTTTAATCCAATGAAGGCACAAGCGGAGAATTGTAGAGTGCAGCCCCTTTCAAATAAAACCAATGCAAGTCTGCTCCTGGAGAATAAATAAATAAATACAAGCATGGGATTAAAAAAACCCCACCCACCCAACCCCATCAGACTCTTGCTTTGGTAAGCGAATGCCAGCACATTCCCACCCCTGGGTACCATAGCTGTTCTTCCTTCAGCTTCCTATAACAACACCTCCCCATCAGCAGCTCCCCCAGCTTCCCAGGGCCAAGCCGGTGGCTCCTCAGACCAACCCCCCCATCCTGACCATTTACTGCCCCCCACCTGGCCTCCATGCAGCTTTCTGAGCACAAAAATCTCACACACAGTCAAAATGGTTCCTTAAAAAAAATACTACTGTTTCATTTCTTTTGGAAGAGGGGTCGGATGGAGGGCTGCCAGTTGTAGTCTACTCAGCTCTCGGTTTTCAGGGTTGTTCACAAAATGTGTCCAAATTTGAAGAGCTTCAAGAGAAGTAAACTTTTTTTGAAACCCCAAACCCCCCAAAAAGTCATCAAAAGTAAGAACTGAGAGAATTTGGGACAGTTCTATTAAAAAAACAAAACAAAACAACAACAAAACATCAAATGCAACTGCATGAGAAAGTTCTTAGGTTTCTCTTGCCACTGATCCCATGACAAGCATACTAAAAATAGCTTGCTTTTCCAATTTCAAAGAGAATCTAGTATCTATATGGATTCATCAAAACCTGAATTCCTAGATGGTTAATGGATGCTTCATTCTTATGAATCGCATATAAACATTCTCAACTTATATTTTCCATTGCAGAAGTTTTCCACAAGAAAATAATCCCCCACGTTTGAACACAAAATGTCTCCTGTTACACAGTAGTTTTTAGCATCGATCACAAGTATAAGCTTTCATGTGAAAGAGGAAGGAACCTAAAGGGAATTTCTGCTTGCATGATAAAGATGCCTGTGCTTGTGGGTAAGGGACTGGAAGCGTTGAAGCATGTTTGACCTTCAAATGTCAGCATGTTCATCTTGCAAAGATTTCGGATGTTTACACGAGCTTGAAGTGCTGTAACTCTTTCCCTAGGGACACACTCCAAGCACAGCGATCTGTCCAGCGGGAAGACGGCTGGTGTCATCCCAGCACAGCTCCGCGGATGCAGCCCTGCAGCCCTTGAACCCCAGCTTGCCATTTCATGGGAACGCTGCTGGGTCCAAGCCCGGCCGACGCGAGGCCGTTCCTCTCCTCTGTCCCGAGGCTGTCAGCGACGGTCTGATGAATGAATGTGGTGTGCTAGACCTGAGCAACTTCCAGCACTCTGAGCACAGCCCTGTAATGCTGCCATGCCTCCCCTTGCCAGTTACGGGCAATTTATCCTTCGAGGGCAAATAGACACTGAGGCGCTGCGCTGTCACACTGTAAGTACTAGCTTTATCAGTCCTCTTTGCCTGAAGGGCAATGTGCCCTAAATGAGAAACACTTTACTGAAAATTAACCAAGTTATTTCCTATACTTACTGAAAGTCATTTTGCAAACACTTTTCCAAGGTTACAGATGAGCTCTCTGACACAAACTTTCTCTAAAAGCCAGGCTATCCACTAAGGACGAGAATGTAAGGGCATATTTATAAACAAATGTCTAAAGTCTCTTAAAGGACAAAATACCTTTCACAGAAAGCCACTTAAAATCATTAAATACAGGGTTTTGCCTGCCTAAATTAAAAAGGCAAATCTGCAGATTAATTCATACTAGCACTCTGACAACAAAAAAATAATATATGTGCTGTTGGTATAGTACTTTTTTTTTTTTTTAAATTTTGTTGCTATCGTTAACAAATTAAGAACCATTTTATTGTGCTATTTAAAAAACAAACACATTTTTCATGAAAAGTAATTCTGATGTCTTGGTGAAAGTATTGTGACATAAAAAAATGCCAAATCTAGAAACCACTTTAGAACTTAAACTCAAAGCGATAGAGCTTAAATGCAAGGGCCCCTCTAAATTACATGGGCACAATACTACTGTTTAAAGTAATGAAAAAAAACAACATGGACATAACATACAACTCAAGGTGTACAATAACAGCTTTTGTCCAGAGGCTGTTGATACCCTGGAAGCATTGCAAATTTATGTTTCATGCAACGAGAGGTCGTTCATCTGTTACCGGACCCAAGGGGACTCTAGAAGCAGTAACAGACACATTAAATGACAAAAACCAAGGAACTGTGCCCAGCGCTCCCAGAGAATTTACCCATTTGCTCCTGCACAAATTAACAGTCAAGTGGAATCACTACCTTGCTCGCTATTTCCTGCGTACGCGGGACAGAGGACAGTGCAGCCTCAGACAAGAAACAGGTATTTAAAAAACGTGTCACAAGCCTAATCCACTCTCCCACAAGACTTTGGAAATTCAGTTTCAATAGCATCACCCATAACCAAGAGGCTCCTTCCCAAAGTTCTGCCCACTACCGCGGCTTTTTCTCCTTTGGATTTCAAAACTCAGAACATTGTTATTCCGAGTCTCCCTGTTTTATTCAGTTGCACTGTTGGATGTGATGCACAGGAAGAAGAACGCCAGCACTTAAAAAAGAGACAATGTTCTTCCATCCTGCCTACAAGATAACGGACTTCAAATAAAGACTAAAATCTTCAGCTCATCTACTGTTGTAAGCCACATACGGATGGAAATAGTGGAGTAAAAAAAAAAAATCGTAAGGATTTAAGGGGTTTTTTTTTCCTGTTTGTTTTAAAAGAAGAATTAAATGCAGCTGTAAGGAAACATAGAATAACAGATCTGTGTTTTCCACTGAAAAGGGGAAATTAAAGACCATTTAAAACATTCATCAGATACCACCAAAGGGGAAACCAATGACCATTTTTGTTATACAACACAGTCATAGAACATCTCACAGCAGTTAGGTCATCTGACAAACAGAGCAACAGCATCTTCCTTCAACACAAATGAGGCAACATCAGAAACAACTCTCAGTCTGTGTCTGAAAGTCACAATCAAGAACACTTTAATAAAGTAAATTTTATTGCAATCTGTTGAAAAATAAAATAAAAGCTAAGTTGAGGCAATTACACCTTTCTTTACACCTGATGAAGCACTGACAGGTGTGCACAAACACCTCGCCGCTTAGAACGCAGAAGGGAGCACAGGTGGAGTGAGCGACAGAGACTCCTTAAGAAGAGCAGGACGGGGGCAGCAGCCCTCAGACACAGAAAAGCAGGAGAGCAGCGGGTTAGAGGGGACAGAGCTAAGAAGCCTGATGACAGGCACTCTTTGATACGGGAAAGGAAACCATGTAAGCACGAGAATGCCTATCTCAGTCCAAAACCACCTTTTAGCTCAAGTGGTCGACAGCAGGTACCTACAACGCAGTATCAAAAAAACGTGTAGAGTGTAGAAGAGCATGTGGCAATATTTCCCCAAGACAATGTTTCACCACCCCCTCCACAGATACAAGACTAACCTCCCTAACACCCGATGGGTCATCCTGTAGCGAGCTGACCTGGGCTTTGAACCTTTGTAGGCTCTCAGCATCCACAAGACTCTGTGGCTGAGGGATGAGGAGCTCATATACGCACTGTGCAATAAAACACACAACTGTACAATGACCTCTTTGCTTGGAGCCCCTCAAGGTCTCATTGTGAAAGACAGGGTGAATGACCATTCCTCATCCATCCTCTCCAAGCTACTCATGACTTCGCAGAGCGCTGTCAGAGCCTCCAGGCGTCTTCCTTTCTATGCTGGAACGTTCTAATCTAGTGTGTCATTTCTTCCACTGGAGCTATGTCATACTTCAAGCACTCACCATCACTCTTTAAACTCTTCAATTTCTACTATATACTTTCTATGAACAAGAGTAGAACTGCACACAGTGTTCACAAATACAGGTAAGTCCATAACTGACACAGTGGTATGGCTATGTTCTTCATCTTGGTCCCCATTCCTTTTCTAATAATCCCCAACACTGCTTTTTCAGCACTAATGAACCTATGTTTTCACAGAGCTATTTAATACCCAAGGTCTCTGTCCTCAGAAGTTAGAGGCTACTCACAACATCACCATATACACTAAGATTAATTTATTTTCTGCTTCTCCCATGTAGACTGCCTTTACTACATTTTCCCCTGCCATTTTACCTCCAGTCAATCAATCAATATCACAGACCCAGTTGAAATTCTTCATAGTTTACCTTTATTAATTCTACCCCGAATAACTTAGTGTCATCATCAAATGAGTCACCTGACGATTTACACCCTTTTCCAAATCATAACAAATATTTTAAATGTCACAGGCACAAGAACTGATCCCTTGAGATTCTACTGGTGACCTTTCTCCACCTTGAGGATGGACCATTAATTCCTGCTTTTTTTTTATCTTTCTTCTTATTTAGCCACATAAGAGTTTTCTCTTCTATTCCATGGTAGATTAATTTCTTTAATAGCTTCTGGTAATGGACCTTGTTAAATTTCTTTTGAAAAATCAAAGTAGACACACTATCCATTTGCCTACCTACTCTTTTAAAAAAACCCGACAGACCCTTTTCCCCAGCATCATGCTCACTGACAAGTCCAATAGGTGTTCAGCACTAGGTGTTCAGCACTTCAAAAAAGCACACACACACCCCCCGGCTTACTGAAATGCATTTCCAGGATCTTCCCTAGCACCTTCTAGAAATATTCAGTGATAACCATCACTATCTCTTCCTTTGCAGTTAACAACTGCATCAAATCTGTAAGCAACATTCAATTCTCCTCTGAGACCAGAATGTATTTAGGATGAGATCTTACCACTGCTTTCAGTTAGGTGATAGCAATCTGTGGGAAGATGCTCCATATGCAAATCAATTTAATGACATGTGGTAAGATGTACACTTCCTTTCCCCCCCTCTTCCCATCTTTCCTTCCTAAAAGGCTAAGCAAACAACACATTTTAATTAGCAGAATTCTCCCATTGCAAAATTAAGTACTGTATGTTGAAGAAAACACCAAAACCAAGGATGAATCAGCTCTGTGGCACTACAAAGATGCTCGGATGAAAAGTTCCTGTTTTGTCTGTTACAAAAGCTGGATGTGTGCAATGAAAAAGCTATGAAACTTATGCAGTGGCTTCATGCATTACTTACAGATTGTGTGCGTGTTTGAATGCACACATCTATCAAAACCAAATATACATATAATATACTTCATAAAGAATCCTCATGTGCACACGTACATATGCACATACACATGCTGTTTCAAGCACTTTACAATTTGGAGCCCAGCTATCAACAGATACTTTTGGTTTTGAAGCTGCTCCCCAGCCTTTCTCCAGCCTTCCAACTACGAACTAGGGATAACACTCCTCATCTCATGACCCTTATCAAACTAAACCTGTGTCTCCAAAGTGCCCAGGTAAGGTTAGAGGAACTTCTGAGAGGAAAATTAGTTTTGTCTTCAGGCAGGATTTGAGTGGTGAGCAGTAAGGCTGTGGGAGAGGCCAAGCCAGGAGGTCAGAAGAAAACATCGAACGGGTTGTTCAGGCGCCCACAGCATCAGGGCAGGCAGAGGGGGCCGCCCCGCAATTGCATCCTCCGTGGTACCCCTTGCACAGGGAGGGTCGAACTACAGTCAGGAGGCCACCTTAGCTTCCCCCTTTCCTAATTTTTGAGCTCTTTTTAACCTTAACTAATACTCTTTCAGCACTACTTTTTGCGGTTAACTCATTTTATGTAAAGCACTACAGAGAAAACAAGAACATGCTGCTTTTAATCCCTGACACACTCAGATAGCCTGGAAAGAGTTACAAGAAACAGAAAATTTAGTGCAGCTAGCATTGGTCATTCAAACAGAAGACTGATTTATCTTTTCAAGCTCCTAAACATTAAAAAAAAAAAAAAAAAAAAATGGTATTTACTACAATTTGTAATGCTGTCTTTAACAGACAGCTATGAAGACGACTTTCACATGTCAGTGACCGCTTCCTGCGAGCTGTTCCTGAAGTGCAGATGCCACCTGTTCTGGTTTCATTTGTCTCTTTACAGTGGACAAAGAAGTCCCTTATTTTCAATGTTTACCTATAAGGAATTCTTTTACTGCTTTAGGAGTAGATCTGCAGAGCTGTTTTGTTCAAGATCTCAAAAAGTTTGTGTGTTTTGACTTGTTCCACAAATCCTTTCCTTATTAAAATCTTACTGCAGTCACCCAACAAGTAAAACATATGTACACCCTAAAAATGCACAGAAATAGACAAGTTCAGATTTATTTCTGATTTGTGTATAATAAGCCCAGAAGATGTTTTATATTTATTCTTAGTCATACATAAAGGCACATTCTGGTCACCACCAGAATGCTAATTTTGCTTTATCTCTTCACTTCAACGTTTTTCCATGCCTTCAGCTAGGATTTGGCTAAACGAACAGCTGAATCAATGTTTGGCTCAACCGAGGAGGTGGAAGCCTCCAGAAACAGATCCGTGACTGCCTGAGGAAGTTTTCATGCTACTGGTGGGCGATCTCGTGCAGGATTTCTCTGCCCACTCCCCACCTCTTCCTCCAGCTGATGATATTTTGTCCCCTGAAACACGCCAAAGGCCACTTTAACGGTTTATACAGTCCTGCTCTGCAAAGAAAATACTTGGAAAGAAACAGTTATAGACCACGAGGCAATACAGCTGCTTAGAATTATAATAAAAAGATAAACTTGTTATTGTTTGCACGAATGATCAGTAACCCAACTGATGCTTAACAGCCACCTTCTTCTCCATTATGGAGGCTGACCATAAAATTTGGGCCAGAGTTCAGGTATATACAGAAAACCATTTCTATTCAATGAAGCATGTCAGGGCATGCTCTTAATTACACCGCTGCACAGAAGAGCGCTTAAGAACACACTTGATGAACTGAGGTCCTAAACGCTTGCCGCAATTAGCTCAGTCGCGAGGACGCAGAAAGAGGAGAAAAGTCTGACCGCCGGCACAACGCCGAAGAGCTGCCGGTGTGCAGCCAAGCGCAGTTTTGGGCCTGGGCAGGGACATGGCTAGGGAGCACCTGCCAAGGCTTCGCTGCAGTGGAAGGCAGCCACTGTGTCAGGACACCTCGTTATCCCTGCAGTGCTTGCATTTTAAAAAAAAAAAAATAAAAAAAAAAAAAAAAAGAAAAAAAAGTGCCTCGTCTGTGCAGGCAGGGCTTTCTCATCTGCCCGTCAGCACTATACCAAAAATACCACTAGTAGGCAGGAATATTTTCTATGAGGGAGTAAAGAAGAGAGATGAAATATTTCTCCCAATGAATAGTTGCGCCTTTCATTGCGCCTAAGATTTCTCTACCCGTGGTCTCCCCACTAAGCAATTCAGATTGTCAGTCTTTTTGGCGATCCTCTCCTTCCTGTCAGCTAGCGCTGTCAGAAAAACTAGACATGATGTAGTTGTGTAGGCTGAAACTAAGTGCGTTTTTTTTATTTTAGGAAAAGAGTGTGGTGTGAGGCTTGTCTGCATCACTCACATGGCTGAGTGGAGACTGAGGCAAGCTGGAGGCGGATAGCTAAACTAGCAGGGACAGGAAAACTCCGAGACAATTAGGCACTGCATGGAAAAGCCAGTGGAAAGTGCTTCCAAAGTATCCGGAAGAGATGCTTTGCCATTACAGTCAGAAATAGGTGCACTAGACAGTGAGCTGAGAGGAAAAAAAAATGGCAAGTACTGCCATACAGCAGAAGTAAACAGGCATTTCACATGCTTGTGTGAAAAAATCCCACAGTTAAAACTGCAAGTAAACTACCAGATGAACCAAAAGAACTGTCAATTACAAATATCTCTATTTAAATGATTCATTCCAGGCATAACCTTGGTGTTTTCTTTGGTATAATTGGCTAGGCATGCATATGAAAACTTGAGTACGCCTTTTCTTTGGACATCAACAAGTGGTTAACTTTACAAGCTGTTAGAGTAGTAAAGTACGACAAGTTAATAAATATTTTCAAAGACGTTTTTGTTAAAACCAGAAACAGAAGCCAGCTTTTCACTACATAACCAAACAGCACAATATACTTGTCATATAATCTAATCCACTTGTTTATGAACAAATAATCACAAGTAATCATGTTTTGATTGACAGAGGCCACATACATAATGATATTCCAATACATCTGTATCCTTCAAACACTGCCTGAATACAGTGCTTAGCAGTATCTATTAACAGGATAACAAAACGGAGTCACACGCGAGTACGCCAGCAAGCACTTCACACAGCGCAGTTCATCAGTGCCCTGGTAATTCCCCTTTCCCCCACCTCGCAGTCGTCTGTCTGCCATGCCCACAGATCGATCCACGAACATCTGCATAATTTAGCTTCTCCTCTCTCTCCAGGGCTACTGTGCACAATGAGCAGCCAGGCTGGGGTGTATTGCACCAACAGTAACTGAAGTCATCTATTCAGAAAAGTATAGGCATACATTTATCCAAGGTATTCAGAGAATTACGGCACTGGGACAAGGATGCCTGCTCCTGCTGCCAGCCGGGAACACAGAGTGAATTTCACAGCCCACACTGCACAAATTTGCCAGCTGCTTTTCCTCAGGCAAGAAGTGAAGAGAGGAGAGAGCAAACCAGAACTGCTTACTGTCCACGCTGCCCCAACACGGGCAGAAATCCCACCCTCCTGCTGCCGCCGGTGGCAGATCTCCCTCCAACGTTAACAAGGCCTGGTTCGCGGCCAGGATATTTTTCAAGAACGATTTCCATAAAACAAAGTGGAAATCACGGGCTTCTTGGCACTGCCTGATGAAACCCTGCAGCCCATGCCCCAACAGCAAGCTTCCTGTCACCATTCTGGAGGGATCAGTCTTAAAAGCACCTGCTTTTCGCGTGCTGCAGGTGTGAAGATGCCAGCATGCACACCCGACACCACGCCAGGGAAGCGCAGCAGATCTTCGCTCTTCTGCCAGCACATCTCATTGCTCATCGTCTTTGCCTGAGCACCGAAAACACATTCATGGCTCTATGTCAAGCAGCACAGTCCTCACTCAAATAGCATAATTCAACCCTTTTAATCTTTTTATTACTAAAAAAACCCCTCAAATCTCAGGGGTTTTTTTCCCCTTGAAGACAGAAGTCTGACACCATCATTCAAGGGACCTAAATATCCACCTGGATTCCTATTTGTGTCATAAGGTGGCTAACAGAGCTTCGAGCCATAATAAGCACACACCGGGAGATGTAATTTTCTAAAAGCAGGAAGATAAAAATATAGTTTTCAGGCATACGCCTTCAGTGTACTCAGAAAGGTAACTAAAATTTACTCAACAAAATTCTTTTCACAAGAAGTTTCCTCTCTTCAACGAGCTGAAGCTGTACAGTAATCCCCTGTGTCCCTGGAAGCATGCAATGAATATATTGGTAAATCAGATTTATTGCACGAGAACATCTTCTCAAAGCTTGCAGTTTCAAGAACACTGCAAAGCCCTGCATACAGGCACAAGATCATACCTTAAAATTAAATTAAACCAGTAATGCTTTTCTTCTTTGGCTTCAATTAGAACATTTTTGAGGGGCATATTTATGTGGTCACTGCAAAGACACATGGCTGACTCAAATAAGGGACTTTCATTTTGCCTTATTTAAATTATTGCTTTTATGCTTTAGTTGCATCCACTTAAGAAAATATGAAGCTGTGTAATCTAATAAATCTGATCAATATTACTCAAGTATACTGCTACAAATAGCTGCAGTAACTACCATCATGAACGAGTCTCAAAGAGAAAAAACTAATAAGGCAGCCAAGTGCTGTAGCGATATGCTCTCTACATGTCTTAGAAAGCCTCGACTGAAGACTGCGACGCAAATGGACTGTGAAGATGCTCTGGCCTGAAAGCAGACATATTTCTGTCACTCGTTGTTTCTCACCTCTGTGGAAAACAAATGTCAAGATGGAAGAAACCATAAGCTGACTCAAGATACTGAGAGTGATTCTCATAGTAAAGTAAAATTTATAAGACAACCCTGCAATCAGCTGCCCACGGCCAAACTTTCTTTTGGCATCTTAATTCTTGCCAGAGTCAATGGATTTAATGGTGGTCTACATCAAGGGTCTACTTGCACTAAAATTACTGTGGAATGGGCACCGCCAGTGCCCGCCTTCTGAAATTGCCCACTAGCAACTACCACACCAAGGACAGCGGAGGCACACACAGAGCTGACAGGCAAGATCCAACTTTTAATAAAATTGTCTTGTAACATTGAAGACGTATTAGCAGGAGATAAAGGAAAAAAAAAAGCTCCCAGGACTCCATAACTCTGTAACAAATAAGATTTAGGAAAAGGTATTCCAAGACAGACATAGTACTGCTTATGGTGATAATTACTAAAATCAGTATCCCCATACTGAGCTGTTTGTGCGGGCTACAAGATTAGTTACTAACATAAAAAACCAAAAAAAACCCCCAATCAACTGACCAAAAAAAACCACCCCACACAAAACAGCAAAAACAAAAACAAACACCCCCCCCCCCCCAAAAAAAACCAACCCAACACTAAAAACCACCAAAAACCCCAACACGATATTGCATAGAATTATTGAAAAATATAATCTGTCAAAGCCATGAGACACCGACAGACTGGATTCAATCAACTCCCTGCCTCCGGTCTACTCCCTTGACATACAAGCAGCAAGAGCATTCAAGGTATTTGACCACAACTTTCAGACTACAGAAGAAAACGAAGTAATAAATTAAAAGGGTAACTGTCCAACAGGAAACGTAACTGAACAGGTCTTTGTTAAAAAACCCAAACTGGACTTCTTTTTTTCCTTCCTCCTTTCAAGACTTCCTCTCATTTCAGAGGATCTGTTCATCTTATGACCAGCTTCACCACTATGAAGGCAGCGAGCCAAGAGGAGAGGACAACGTGGGCTGGTAGCAACAGATGAACACCAAGCTGCTGGGTACTAAGCAAGCCTGGCTTCCCATGATGGGCTGTACTCCCAGCCTCACACGTGGGAAAGTGACCCGTTCCTCCAGCCTCCTCCTCCAATGCACTTTCACCACGTGCAAGAAAGTCCAACTTTAACCACACACAACAAGCAGAGGGCTGGTTGATGGAGAAATGACAGATAATAGCCATGTTCGGCATTTTTCCTCCAGTGGAAGTAATTATGAGGCCACTCTTCTCACAGTAAACTCTTGGGAACATCAGTATCTAAGGCTTTTGTTTCTATTACTTTTATTCTAGTCAGGGTCAAAAGATGAATGACAGCATAGGAGAAGGATGACAAACACAAACGCAGGCAGACACAACTGCCTAAGCCTCAATTACAAGGAAATCAGACAAAAAATAGCATATGGGGGGGATTTTAAAATATGAAATAGGAGCTAAGGGCAAAGCATTAATGGGCATGAGGTGCTTAAACGTCTTTAAAATTTTTGCCTCCAGCAAGCAAAGCCTACCTTGCTACCTAAGACAGCAGACATTCAACTCCTGATAATTTTTCATTCAAAACTGCAACTCAGGAAAGACACCTTAAAAATCCAAGTCCTGTTCCTCACTCCTGCAGGGAACTGCATATAATCCTGTTCATAAATTTATTAACTTCCTTCTAAATTACGAGACTTCTTATTCCTTTTACCAGAAGACTGCTGGAGCTCCTTACTCTTGCAGAAGCTTCCTTATAATTTATTCATGGCCAATTTATATTCATTTGCTCTTGTGATGACATTGTCTTTTATCTTAAATTAGGTTGTAAGTTCTCCAGGGCACTGACCAAATCTACATAAATATAGAGTCCTGAACATAATAGTTCCCTGATCATAATTCAGAGCTTTGCTTATGATGACAATACAATAAATAATAAAGATTAGTTTTTATAGTTCCACTAGTCTGATCATCTTCCACCACATCTCTAATTAGTGCAGGTGCACTCACATGGAATTTGATCAAATATATCATGATGAAGCTAGGTGAGACTGCAGTTCTGCCCCACCTCTAACAAGTTGCTTATCTGGCTCTGTAAGTATATCGACACTACAAGCTGTTGTTTTTATCTTGACTGTGGAAAACTAAAAAAACACAGCAACAAATGGGTAGAAGTGCACATCCCTTTTAGCATTAAAACTTTTGGTGGAAGTGACCAACTCAACTCACGTAGAAGTCTGGAGAACACGCAAAAAGCAGCAGGTTCCTTCCCACAGTCAGCATTCATATTACTAGAGGCAGGTCCTTCCCCCCACCAAAAGTCTTGAATTTGGGTTCTCCTTGAACACTTTTGCTCAGAACAAACTAGTCATTCTTACCTGCAGTAGCATCAGCAACAATATACTGCAGGTGTAGAAACACCTATTTCGTATCCATACAAACAAACATCAGATCTAGAAACTTTATGGAACAATAACATTTCCCTGATACTTCTTAGTATAGATTTTGCACATCTGCTGTTTTGGCACCTTTGACCATAGTGGTAGCGTGTTTGTTACTCTCTCTGCAGTCCTATCTTTGCTAAGTTGGCACACTCACTGCCTGGACATCAGGCAGAGCATGCTGTGTGTTTTACCTATTCTACAGAAATGAACAAAAATTCTAGAAAGATCGCATGTTTTCTGGATTTCTTTCATTATTTATTTCATGGAATAACTGGCCTGAGTTGCTTTCCACACAACATTTTAGCTGCCCTGGCTTAGTAGAAAAGCAAGTTCCAACTTCGAACTCCAGCATTTAAACATGAAACTAGGCAGCCAATTTATTGCAATTCAAATGGCAGCGGTAAAGCAACATATTTAAATAGCTCGTGGAATAATTTCAAGAAAACATTGTGCCTAGAATATTAATAAAAAACCAAATAAATATGATTCTATTTTCTGAATGCTGACAGAATGCTAACAGAGAAGTAAAGGTTAACAAAAAAATGAAGGCCTGAACCTCCCTTTTAAATTGGTGAATCAATTCAAAGTACCAAGGACACAGAAGAGAATAGCAAGCAACTGCTACAAAAATAAAGTTGCAGAAAGAAACAGAGGACTTCATAATCTAGCTTTTGCTTGCTTTCAATAAAAACAGATTCCCATTGTCTTTCACAGTACGAGACCAAGTACTAGATATTCAAAAAATAATGGGGAAAAAAAGTAGTATCTATTTAGGGAAAAACACAGATAGCTTATAAGCAAAAAACTGTAAACTGGGCACACATGTGCATGCCTATATGGGAGGAAAAGAGGAGAGAGGACAGATAATGACAAAAATCGGAGGAGTAAGCAGAAGCCGGGCTTGCAGTTGCTCATGAAAACAGTATCGGGAAAAGCAGGAGTATTTTCTCTCTAGTTAATATAGTTCCAAATGACTGAACAATTGGACAAAACCCACCTCAGAGAAGATGATAATACAGAGGTGTAAAAGATATTTATGTAGATTCTCCATCTTTTTCATCAAGAGACTGAAAACACCAAAAAGCAAGAAAAAACAGACTGAAACTCAGTCACTCACCCAAACACCTGTAGGGAACCACAATATGCGGGTGACCATTGCACTGCTTCCATCCCCTCTTGCACCAGTTCTGGATCGTAACGGGCTGGTTGGCTTCGACAACATTGGTGATTTGTAATTCGGGGTAGACCTAGCATTAAAAGCACAAAAAAGACAAATGTTATCACAAGTATGCACTCTGGGTCGTGCAATATTGTTACACGTTTGTAACATGGATATCACAATACAATACTCATTTTCCTATCTTCTCCCTCTTCTGCTGTGCATTATATTTACTCCATGGTACGAGTATGTGCACTTACCTGAAAAGCTGGTGTGTTTGTTCATCAGTAAAAACGTATGGCTGCCAGCTCAGAATATGATGGTGGTAACAGCTGGCTGTCAAAATATAACTTGGCCAGTTATACTTGCTTAAGCTAAAGAGCAGCTAAACAGGTGTTTCACGGTTGACTAAAATACCCTCTCCTCCATGTCTAGGCTATTGCTCTCCTTGCAAAACTGCATATAACGGGCCTAATCTCCACACATCCAAAATTAATAGCATGCCTTTATGTTTATCTCAGTCATTTTAACAAACATCATAATTCCTTCCCACTGCAGTCTGTGCAGTATTAACAGTCTGTTGAATCAGTTACTCATATTTAGGTTTACATCACCATATAAACCTATTTCCAACTTCCCTAAATTGCTGAGATCAAAATCCTATCTGCTCTTAATACCGCAATACACTTCTACACTCACAACCATGCCACTAGCAAACTGAATGACTAATCTATTGGCAAGCCACAACTTCGATCAAGCTACATATTTGGCTTTTTATCTCCCTCAGTCCCTTTATCCCACTCCTCTTTTTTTAATTTTACTGTCAGTAACGGCTTATCTGGTCTCTTTTGCCAAGGATGGGTCTTAGCCACCGACCTTTTGTGCAGACCCACCTCCCAGTCACCTTCTACGAGTGCGTCTACGCGTGCATTTCAGTTCATCGGGAGCACATTACCTCGCACTCTACTGCGGTTCACGCTGTGGAGGGGTTTCAGAGTACGCAAACCAGATTTCTTGTGGATAAAACTGAATGGGAAGACGTGGTCCTGGAGCACACCTAATGGATGGTTAGTCCACGCCACCAGGCTAGAGCTCACCAAAGCAAAGCCTGCAAAGCACGCCCAGCGTGGATGCTCAGCCCCGGCTGCTTTGCTCAGCACTCCCAACTCTCATCGCACCACACCAGTTGCTAGCACAGCCTATGGCTCTCGCTTTTGATTTTTTGAATGGGCAGTCTATCAGCCCTAACATCAAACTCAGACGGGACTAGTTTTCCTTTGCCTTTCCTCAAGCAATCCTTATCAATTTCCGAGCATGTCAGATCTGAGGATTTAGGTGGACTGAAAACTACCGTCTACTCACACCTATCAGTGAAAAAGAAAAACAGAAATAGGAACAAGCCTGAGGAAAAATAAGTAACTGGAGATGGTACAAAAACACCCTGCAGAAAAGGAACATAATCCCAACTAAAGAGATCTGAGTCGAGACTGGGTGAATTCTGGGAGTCCAGAACCGGTGCTTGGAAAACCACAGCAAGAACCTCGACAGCCTTGCCCCGAGGAACAAGGATTTGTCTCAATCGTGTATCTCCCCCAACCTGACAGCGTCCCAGTGGGCCAGTGCCTCCTGGCACTCCCCTGACTGAAGGTTTAAAATGTAACTGTGGCAAAAATGAAGCAAGCAGGCTATTTAATTGCAGCTCAAGTAAGAGTTTCAAACTTCAAAAGACACTACTAAACAACAGTACAGCCTTTTCAGATTTGAGATCAGTAGTCTTTGAATGAATGTAGCCTGGTCCACAGGCATGGTAACAACAGAAAGTAATCAAAGCATGATTGGAAATACTTGGGAAGAACTTCTTACTTTCATTAAGAGACAGGAAGGGACTAGTCTAATTGTAAAATTGAACTATATTAACAGCTTAATGCACAAACCAAGGCCAGGTACAATAACAATGCCAAGGAAATGACTACAGAAAGAAACACTACTTAAACAATGCACTTTATGCTAAAGAGATTGAACACCGACTTTGCCTTCTATTACAAAGCAGCATTTTTTAATCAGCTACCTCTTGCTTTGCATAAGCACTTCACAGAAGCCATCCGATACATTTTTGCCAGCTCCGACAGCACCCTCAGCTCACTACAAGGGATGGTTAAAAGCGTGCGCAGGGGCTTCAGATGCGACCTTCTCTGTTAACCCAGCACACGAGACACAGTTCACTTCAAGAAAGCCCACAGAGTAGAAATGAAAACTTAAGAGCGAGTTTCCTGCACTCAGAAGACTGTAGCTTTGCTTTGCTCCTTTTGTCAGCAGGTGACCAGGGCTGACGGTCATCGCCCACATTACAAATAGACCATCATTTTTACACTACTCGCAGAAAGTGGCTCCAGAGGAACTTGCTGCTCCCCCTGCTCCATCAGTGCTCCAAATGCTGAGCTCTGAACTGAAACAGCAAGGCTGCCAATTCAAGGAAACCTCCCCTTTCCTCTTCAGCTCTATCTTTTCCCTTGGGTCCCCTCAGTTTCACCAAACAGTCTGCACATGCTCATGCTCTTGACTCTTGTCACAGCACTGCCAGAGTGGATTAGGATGTCACCACGGTGGGAAATTTCACACCTCAACTGCTGTGTAAATATTACACTGCGAGGCACCATAGCTGCCTCAAGAGCTAACAAGCAAGACGCAAGAGAAGGATTTGATTTTCTTTGGACGCTGCCTTTAGCATCATCAGGCTGCACTCTTCCAAGCTCATACGTCTGCAGACATCACATCTGACTAATTACAGCTCACAGTTACGTAATACCGGATGCCGTCACAAACCACGCGTTTGATGTATCACAGTGTCACTGACAAGTTCTCATTGGGGACATTTTAATGTTCCTCAGGGTTAAGTGTCACTTGTCACGTACAGAGGAAGTAAATGCCTTAAATGAAGACACCTAAAAAAACATTTCACAATGGTTGGACTGGAATGTTAAAAAAGGAAATTAAGAAAAAAAACTCAAAGCAATTTATGCATCCACAGGAACATGTACATAGCTTTAAAACGATAGAAAATAAGATTCTGATCCATGAGAACAAAGACACACTTAGTTGCTTTCCTGAGGTGAATTTCTAATGACTAAGAGTGAACTATTACTGTAGAACTTTATTGAAACAATAAGATTAGAGGGGGGGAAAAATAAAATATCGTTTTTATTGTTGCTATTTCCCAAACCCACCATTTTAACTTCCGGTTAGTACAGTGGACCAAATTCTAAGTAGTTAACAGTAATTGTCAAAAGCACACAAGGGCTAAGAAACACAAAGAAGCCTCCTCTTCTGTTTCTACATCAGTTACTAAACTCCTAATTTCCTTTGACAGCTCACACAAAGCTCCGTCCACCCTTCACAAGAGAAAACAGGCTTTGAATTTCATTATCAATAGGTTAACGCCAGCAACGTGTATGCGCTGAGGAAAGTTCCCCTCACTAGACTTACATAAGGTATTTGCTCTGAATTCAAGTGGGACCTACTTAGTGGAACAGAAAAATGAGCCTCATATTTATTTATAGTGTCCCTAATGAGCCCCTGCTCCTTCTAGAGAGTCAGAGCGAGCAGCTCTAGAAAGTTACAGGAGATCCAAACTTTCAACGTTACCGTAACTTGCTGCAGAGTAATTCCTTTAATACATTTTAAAAGAAGCGGTGGAAGAAACAGAGGTCAACGTAATCTAAAAGTTTTAACTGGCAATCAAAAGTAACTGCTAGATCTTCATTTACTTCAGTTTTTGTTACTAAGTTTCCTTATATACCGACTTCAGAAACAAAAATCTAAAAAGCCTCTGCACTCAGGATACTCTGAATTTAATGTAATCTTGTTTACATTCATGCTTACCAGTACCAAGTCTTATGATACATGGATTTAGGACTAAAATGTAGATGTGCTTAATGAAAGGGCATTATGATCTGTCTACCCACAAAGGTGTTGATGATACAATACTGACAGTGTTATGACAACCTCGTCAAATACGTGTTACCTAACAGGAGATTTGGGATTATTTTGAAACAAATCTGGGAAAAACAAAAAGATACGGAGTTGGGAGGCAGAGAAAATGATGAAAGCAATGAAGCAGATGGGCCACCACAACCACAGCCACCCCTCCTGCCTGTGAGAAGGAAGGAGACCAGCCGAGAGGCCTTTCGGCACGGCCGGCACAGGCGGATGGGTCCCCAGGCCCCTCGCGCACAGGGAGCACTGGCCACTCACGTGGGACAGGGAGATCATTTCGGGAAGGGCCGGCTGGGGCAGTGGACGATAGCCACTGGCCAACGCAAGCTCCTCGTGGTACGCTGCGGGCAAGGGGGAGGCACGGCTCCCGGGCACACGGGGAGGCGAGGCGAGGCCCTTCCAGGAATACCAGGCGCAGTGGCGGGGGCAGCGGTTCAGAAGGACTTGGATAAATGGGAAGGAGTTCAAAGAAGAGTCAAAGAGCAATGACGAGATCACATATCCTGCGCAGAGGAAGTGCTCGACTCCAGGAATAGTCCCGTTTAGTACGGCCAAGCCTGGCTGCCGTTTACAACCACCTTCAGAAATTTAAAATTTGTGAATGTCTTAATTTACCACATAAATAGCTAACAAGGGTGAGTTGCTGAGTGTTGAGACTGAACAACTGCGACCCTGAGGGTGCTTCTCCAAGTAGCCTACCCGCTACTAGAGGCTTCTCTGTTAAAACGGGAAATGCCTACCTACCAAGGATGCTCCTGCTCAGCCACCGCAATGATACTTGGAAACATGTCCTATGAATGATGCTACCATCTTTGATGATCACCCTGATCCATACAGAATGACAGAGTGGTTGAGGTTGAAAGGGACCTCTGGAGGTCATCTGGCCCCACTCCCAAGCTCAAGCAGGGCCACCCAGAGCTGGCTGCCCAGGGCTGTGTCCAGACAGCTTCTGAGTATCTCCAGGGATGGAGACTCCACAGCCTCTCTGGGTAACCTCTGCCAGTGCTCAAATACTAGAATTAAATGCAACTGAAATCTCTACGAGAGATACTTTTTTTTTTTAATCAATCCCTTATATATGATTATATAAATAGGTTTCTCCACCCTGTCATACATGCTCAGCAGAAGCAAACGAACTCTGTACATCTTGGTGCAATCTTGAAGTAATACTTGAGCATAATCATATGAGACATAGTCATCTCTGATACTAAAAGGCATTTAGATTCAAAAGCATAGTATTTCACCTCTTGATATTATTCATTATGCCCCTCATCTTCTAAACTAACTCTGACCATTCAGAATATTACTACTTTTATCATAATTTCAAATAAATTTTTGAAAGGTTTACACAGTTAGCTGACGATTAGGAGGTTAGTGGAGCTATTCCAATTTACTTCTGCATTTTTTATTACACAATTAAAATAACAATAACAATAGAAATAAGTATATATAAATCTTGAACTACTACTATAATGTATATGACTGGAATTAGTGGTACAGATTTATTTTTACTTCTGCTTGAACTTAAGCATCTTTTCCTGTATATTCCAAAAGCAGAATCATCATAGGGAATAGAACAAGATTCAGTTTTAGAGTAACAAATGGTCTGAGTTACTAACAGAGCATGCTCCATCCACAGAAACCATTAAACGGAACACACACATGCACACACTTGGACATACACACATGTACACACACCCCTTGTAAAATACAGGGTAGTGTTACACTTTAAGATGAATTTAAAAAAAACAAAAACAAAAACCAACAAAGAAACAGTATCTTAGACTAAAGAATATAAAGCATAATCAGGAATTGGTGTCCATCTTCATCAATAATTTGGAATGGCAGAGAACCAGGGCAAGAGGCAAAAAAAATTGTTTAAAATTAAGGTGCAAAATTAACATGTAATCAATTGCCATTTTTTATTTAAACACCTTAGTATTTTTCTCCAAAGTGCATCCCACATCAGTTTGAATTCTGACTGTTCCAAATCAGAGATGTGTATTAGTTTAACTGCCACCAAACACTACCAGTCTGAAGCGGACACATTTTCTTATCATCATTTCCTTCTATTCTTTTTCGTTAATCCTTCAGTAGTTTGCTGTACCTACTCATGATATCTTGGCTTAAAGTAGATGACACATTTTGTTTCTAGATCTTCCTTTTACCCTAAGCTTCAGCACCTAGCAGCAAGATTTTGAAGCCAGCTTGAATTCAAATGTAATGCTTGACTCTCTACTTTCGCAATGAGAAAAGGCTGCTCAGCCTCTCCCAAAGCACACTGTCCAGTCTCTCTGCAACGTGCCACCGAAGAACTGGTGCTAATGCACCCCAGATCTGACAGGTATTTAGGAGCTGGCATTCTGCTTGAAATCCATCTCAGGCAGTCAGTGACAGTGTCTATATTAAAAACTAAATGCAAGACTGACCATAGAAATGCTAGAAAGGAATATTCATACAGATAAAAGAAAGGACAAAGAAATTACTGCTGTAAATAGTCAGAACAAAAATTAGGGTGGTTTTAGCAGTTGCATCTTTAGCAACATGAATCATTTGAATGCTTTGATTTACTTAAGGAAAGGGAAAGATAACTCAAACTAGGATACAGTTTGATTACATCCAGACTCTCCCTGCCTGCTGTCTTTTCTCACCTTCCCCCAAAAAAGGCAAAAAACAACCAAACAAGTTGGTCTGTGGACAAGTTTCCTTCCAACTAGACCATGCAGCTTTGTACTCTGAATATTCTATACTTACAATATTGATGTTACTTTAACACTGAGAACTGTTCATAGAAATTATCAGACAATTTGCTTTTTAAAATTGTAAACAAAAATCACAGATGTGACACTGGTAACTATTTACCTCTGTCCTTTAAATGGACAAAGAAATTTTTTTATCACTTCAGTGAAGTAGTCTGCAAACAGTTACTGCAAGCACAAAAGAATACACATGTTTAATTTAATAACCAGTGTTTAGGAAGACTGTGGTCTTAAAACTGCTTGTGGAAAACATCCTTTGACAGCAAGCATATCCGAAGGATAGCTAAACAATGCTTCAACTATGAAAAAAAGTCTTCAGTTCCAGATTAACAAATTATAGTTGGATCAAAACTATTTCTAATCCTTTCTAGAGTATATCTTTAAATAAATAAAATCATTTTGAGGATTTTCCTGTCAGAGGGCAGAAAGCAACCTACATGTTAAAACCACAGAAAAAACCCAAAAGATCAGCTGCTTCCCAGTATTTTGCATTTTGCTTGTTTCTGAAGAGCAGTAACAAGCAGACATGCTGCACTCATTTTTCAAGAGTTTGGTATGTCCATGCAGAGGAAGTTTACAATAATTATTTCTGTGTGTCCACGCACAGTATCTCTGCAAGCTTTCCAATCTACGACTTCAGAAGCAGCGACGCTGCAGAGTCCCATCTGTCCCAGATCAGCTGCAGCAGCAGTGGCATCACGCGAGCAGCAATGACACAAGCACAGTCAACCCTGAATGAAACACCGTTCTCAACCTTGCAATCCCTATCTGCAAAACAGGCAGCTACACACAGATTCAAGTTATTATACATGTCTCATGTCAAAATATTCTAGTTTATTACTGTTTTTTACAACCACATTTCTACATTACTATAGAGGATCTTAGTAATTTTGAATCTTCATTGATTAATATCTAAACTCAAAATCAGGACTTGAGAAGCATGAGTTTTTGAGGGTCAGGTTGTTTTGGGGTTTTTTTTACTTTCTGCTGCAAAGTCATGTAATTTAAATACTAAAAATGACATCAAACTGAAAACTCCATGAAAAAAGAACAGGAGCCTCAAACTCTTGTGGAAAGACTGTCCCTTGAACTCTCTTATTTAGAAATAAAGGGGAAAAAAGACACTAAATTGCACACACTTAACACATGCAACTATGGATGCTTATTACCTTTACACTCCCACTCACTTCAACCAGCTATCCTAATTTTTTTGCCTGTTTCTTCAGCAACTGCTGGCCCAAGTTATGATTTTTAACCCTTGATTTGTGTGCATCTGCTCTAGCCATAACTCTTGATTAGGCATTTAGGCTTACCAGGTGAAACAACACTCGCTGTAACCATAGAGTACAGTAAACCTCTGGCACCATCAGCCCTGCAGTCCTCTCTCATGGGCACAGAGTTGTAGAGGCACGGGCATAACCCCTGTATCAAATCAACAGGCGGGGTGGAGAACAGAAGCCGTGGAAGCTTTAGAAAGATCTTAACACACCAACACAAAAACCATGCTACGTGTGGTCAAATTGACTACTCCGGAGAGCCCCTGAGGTCCAAAATCTGCAGACAGCAGCTGTTGTGTTTCACAAGAGATGAACCATATATTGCCATGCTTGGCTCATCTCCCAACCACCACATGCTAGTCGCTTCTACGTTTCCTCAGTTATTATGCAGGAGTAGTGCTGTTCTCCCTCTGGCTAACCTATCCTCAGAGAAAGTTATGAAATATGAACTGGGCTCTCCTCATTACCAAGTAAAAGCAAAACACAGTTGCACTTCACTTAGCACTGCAAATACCAGGGTACATGCATGTTTACACAGTCAGTGTTGCCCAACGCAAGCCTGCAGCTCTCCCCATGGCAGCCCCCTGGCTGGAAACCATCACCCCTCCAAAGTTCAGTCCAGACATTCCCCTGGTCAACAGAAACACCTTTCCTTCTCTGCCACGTCTCTGCCGCTTCAGCCGTGCCCTGCCATGCCTGACCAAGCTCAGACACTTGCCCCTGGCTTTCTCAACCACACAGAAGCAAAGCTACAGGGCTAGCTGGCGTCTCACCTTTTCCTACCATTCTCGGTAACCCAAGCAACTCCTTCACTTGCTCAAAGAGAATTATGAAGGGAAGGTCAAACCCAGCACCAGCTGCATTGGAGTAGTTTCCAAATTCACTGTCACGGACCAATCTGAGAAAGAGCAAGGTAACCCAAGAAGGAACAGCTCTGCCCCGTTCCACAAGTCCCAGGTATCTGCTTCTGCAACTTAATCAGCATAACATCTCAGGTATTTGCACTAATTTCCAGCTGCCACTTGGGAAGAGAGAATCCTTTTAATCCTGCAGTTTAAAAGAAAAGAGAAGTAATCAATCCCTAAAAGCAAAACCACACCCTATTACTTAGAGTAAATACATAATCCCAGGCTGAGTGTCTTCCAAACTAGCCAGAGAATTATTTCTTTTAATTCAACGCCGAGGACAAGTTTCCAAAGACGGAATACTTCCTATCTTCAGCCACATCACCTCACATCGATCCAGAACATCCTTCAGTTTTTCATGGCTGCAGCCTCACTAGTTATCTGGGTCAATCCTCAGACTCATCTGGGAGTTTCACATATTGCTCTTAAAACTATTTCTTAGGGCCCATCTGATAAATCATCCTCCTCCCTTCCAACATCTCAGCTGCTTTACACAGAGCTTCTGTTCAAGAGTTTCCTGCCATGAAACTCACCCACTATTCCTGCTCCTTTCACCCCAACTCTTGCCTTTCCAATCCACATCCTGGCATTCTGTTAGTTCCCATTTCCAAACTGTCTGCCCACTCTGCGACTCTTAAGTCCCGTACTAAGAGGCAAATGCTCTGTCCTCTTCTCCTAAGCATCTTTTAAACCTCTCCATTTTTTCCTCCAAGCGTGCAAAGCCAGCATACATTTCAACACTCAAACTAGTTTCCTTCATCACTGATCCTATCCTATGGAAAAGAAAAAACAACAAAAAACCAGGTGTGTGTGTGAGATGATGATGAACCTTCTAGGCATTATCCACAGATGGGGGGAGGAGATGGGGGCAGAGAGGGAGAAGAGATCAAGATGTTGCTGCAGTTTCACTCCTGGTCATGAGAACATGCACTCACTGCTTTTCTCTGCAAGCAGAGTATATATAAAATCCTGGTATAGTATCCCAAGTGCTTTTGGTATTGAGAGTGGTAGAAACATGAGCTGGTTTTAGTACAGTGGCCAGTTGGGTTGGTTCGCCCACAAGAAGCTTCATGTGTAACATGATCTCTTCTCTTAAAAATCCCTAACGTGCTTTTTATCTGGAATTTCACGGAAGATTGCCACTTACCTTGTAATTAAAGCAATCAGAAAAAGTGCCAGACATGAGGTAGCCTGCTCGACCCTAATTCATGCACAGGGCTCCGCGCATTAACAGACTTAATTGAACACTCGCACACTGGCTTTCTGAGTGCTTTCCTCTGCACACAGGGAAGGCAGAAGCCTATGTAAGCAGAAATAAGGCTGCATGGTCAACCACATTCTCCTTGCTGCCTTTCAAGTCCTTGATTTTATAACACAAACATGTTTGCATGCAATAAGAAAACCAAACCAAAAATCTTAGCCCTGCCAGGCAAATTCTGCTTACCACATCAGGTCTCTAAAGTCTCTCTTGTCTAATTATGGAGGATATCCAGCTGCTCATACTGTAAAACCTCAGAGTAAACAGGGTTGGACTCATGGTCTCTTCTAAGCTGCTTCCCTGTCCACCTTAAGCACTTACTGGTTTAAATGCAAACATTTCTGTTTCTCTGTAGGCAGAAATTTTTATTCACAGACAGCAAAGTCCACTTTGTCATGCCACCATAGGTCCATCCACAGTTTTACTCTGCTTGAGTACAAACATAAAAGATGAGACTACATCTGCCTGTTGCTCTACAGCATTGCTAGAAGCAATTAAGGGGGGGGAGGGAAGGGGTGTTGGCTTTTTTTGTTGTTGTTTGTTTCTTTTAATTGAATTTCTGCAGGAATAAGGTTAAGTATGAGAGCAGTGAGATGGAATAATACCTAATCAACTTAACAGGGTATTTTTATCTCAAAGTAACATATCATGTACAAAGGATAAGGACTGCCGTCCTCCCAAGAGGGAAAAAAAAAGGTAGCCAGAAGTCGTTAAAAAAAAAAATCTCCTCCTTTAGGCATGATACAAGACTTCATCCACCCCATTCCCTCTTTAAGGGCTGCCTGAAGCACTGTGCCACTGTATCAAGGAAGGTGGGACAGTGTAAGCAGCTAGAGAGCCTGGGACTGGCTTTCTGGGTTCTCGTGCAGGCTGCCATCCCTCCGACAGCACCCGTCAGTAGGAGGGAGGCGAGGCACAGTGCTCTCCTGGCAGCGGTGCCTTTCTTGATCACACCAATACACGAAATGTCAGTGATCTGTGTAAGACAGCTAATATACAAGCAGGGTGTTTAAACGAAACTGTATTGGCTACAGTACCAGCATCCAAGGGACTGCAATAAAGAGGCTCAGCTACCTGACCTGGATCTTCAGAAGCAGTCCTCAGTAGAACTATTCTTTTTAAAAAAACAAACATTAAAAGAAAAACAAAACAAAAGCCCAACCAAACAAACAGCAAAGTCTGACCTATTTTTTTGTTGTATTATCATGATGAAGATGAAATACTGTATTGCATCTCAAGCATGATACATTTCAAAAAGGGCCGGCAGGAAAAGAATCAGATCTTGTGCCAGCAATTTCTGCCCAAAGATGGGGTACCGTTCTGCAGGCATGAAATTAAGCAATTTAATAGTTTTGTGAAAATTACTACATATGGAAAGTTACAATTTCCTTTTCCCCAGGTTTTGAAATAAATCATCAATATAAATGGGCTATAATAACACATTTTAAATCACCAAAATTACCTGCCTGAACTAGTTTCGTAAGCCTCACCTAAAGAAACCTCCCACCTTTCTGTCAAACGGAAGCATATGTGACTATAACTGAGTTGTTAGTTATGTTTGTTGAGTAGATCACAGTACAAAACATACCTAAGCAGTAGCATAAAATCTATGAAAATATACTTGAAAAAAAAAAAAAAATGTAACTGTTCTCTCTTCAACTATTTCCAAGTTCCACTGCTTATGAAATGACCTACTTTATGTCAAAGTTGTCCTCAGGGCCATGCAAGAACTGTCACAAAGTAACAGGCCTGGGAACTCATTTTTAATAATCTAATTAATTTATGCATTCTTGAGTTTACTGCAGAACTAGCCAAAGGGTAATTTATTAATCTAAGAGCCTAGATTGAGTTGTATGCATGCCCCAAGAGCAAACATGGCTGTGATTTCCCTTTTCATGAAATCAACTTCAGGCTCTAGTACCAAGAATATGAAGAGGTAATATAAGGTCATATTGTGAAACAGTGGTTGTACTCCATCATCCAGAACACAAGAAAACCATGCATGGTTTAGTCCTGCAGTGAAAGGAATACAGAAGAAGTTTGGGAAATGTGCAAGTCAGAAACAGACTACCTGATGTTCCAAAACCCAGCTTCATCTTAAAAACAAAACCAAAAAAAACAGAAGTTGAACATGAGGAACAAAGCACATCTGCAGAAAACATTCACATCTGTAACATTTCTTGTTTGTGAGCGGCACAGGAATGTGCATTCAGTGTTTTTTATTTCCATGTCTTGGATTGGTCCTTTGAAGCAGGATACCTACTGTAATTACACTGCATTTTTTTCTTTTAAATCAAGCAGCAATGTTTTTTAATAATTCTTGTTCTTGTGCATGAGATACACATTATATAGACTATAGCTTTAAAATACAAACACAGAATATTTAGTATCAGTATAAAACAGTACAAAAGTTTCCTTCCTAAAGAAATCCCATCTTTCTTCACAAATATTTATAAATTTGTGTTTTTCTCCAAGTTGTTAAGTCTCTCTCATAACATTTGGTCCAGAGTAATTAGAACTGCCTTACCGCTGTCTCGCACAGATACAGTTATTCTGCCTGCAAACTGCTCTCTTAGGACAGTAACCTGGAGAATACATGACTGAAGATAAATCAGGCATTTCTTACTTCCATTACCAATATTAACTATATCTCAGATTAAATGAAGCTCATTGTCAAAGCTCATCTATAGAAACTGTCACTAAGCATTTTCTGAAGTCCTGTCTACTCAAGGGAACTGCAATTTGGAGCTGCTACCAAAACAGAAGTTCATTTAGTCTTTTACATTTCACATGTGTCTGTGTTTCAAATAGGAGATTCTATAAAATAACAATGCTTCAAAACACAGACAATAAATTCCAGTACTGTGGTCTGAAAGTTGAATAAACTGAACATATGTACTTCAGCCTGATTAGACCCACATGGACTTACTCAGGATTTCATTTTAAACTTGCATTATACTTAAATCCGAAATTATTTTCAAATGCAGAAAAACCCTTACGATACAAATGTTTGTACAAAGATATGCCCCCTGCACTCCTTAAAAAGATTCACTGAGAAACAAACTATTAGAAACATTTCAGGAATTTGGATACTACACTTTAGGAGACCAGAAAACTTCCGTAACACTTTCACTTGCTTCATGTATTCAGCTTTGAAGTAAGGATATTTTCAAAGAATCGGGTTTTTTCAGCTTTTTTTTTTTTCTTCTTCTTTCCTCCTTCCCCGCCTTTAATTACTGCTGCCTTTTGTGAACTCCCACATAACCAGCTTCTTTTGAGTCAGGGAAAACAAAAACAAAACCAAACCAATAACCCAAGGAAGTGCTCAGCTTCTAAAACAAGAAACTACATTAAAAAGTTCAACGTGTTTTCACAGTTCTTTTCCAAAGCAAAGGAGAACTTTGTAAAAGAAGGATAAAATGCTGCATTATAAACATTGCTGAGGCTTCTGCAGAAATTTGCTTCACATTTTCACGTTGGGAAAAAAGACGGGGGGGGAGTCAGTAAAAGGCAGGGCGAGCACCAGGCAATGGAGGCCTCAGCAGGTCACGCGAAGAAGGAAATCTGCTGAGGAAGCAGCTCGTACATATGTGGTGCAAATTCTGCTTTATATGGAACAGGACCTCATGTCTTTGGTAACACTCACAAAGCATTACTGAAAGCTAATGTCCAATAGGATATTAAGAAATCTTCACTAACCATTAAAAGCATTACGGCTCTCCAGATCACTTAGAATTCACTTTTACTCAATAAATTGCACTTATTGTTTCTCTAGTTCTGCTTCATGACATTTCAAATCCCCAGGGTGATGGGGGAAGAGAAGAAGCATATGGAGAGGTCTGTAACAACTAGCCCCTGCAGATGTCTTTGCAACAAAGCTTGGAAGTTTGTCCAAGAAAGATGTAATAATTCTGGTTTATTTTAGTAAACTGGTTGGTGCCTTCATTTCCAGTTGCTAAATTGGACTGAAAACCCAACTAATCTCAACTTTCCGCTAAATACTGTAGCTGCTAAAGAAATAAGCCATGATCCTGAGCCTGTGAATCATGTCCAAGTGGGTATTTAACAGGAGGACCCTCCCAGCCATCTCCCTTTTTGAGAACAAGGGCTTCCAGCCAACGATCCTTCAGGTGAAGCTGCGTCCTGGAGTTCATGGGCGACTGCCAGTTTGAAAGCAAAGCAAGAAATGAAGTGGGCATCATCATCTGTGGTCTACCGTAAAGCGAAGTGCTACCATCCTTTTCCTACAACAGACTTCCAAAGTCTGCCGGACTGTGCACACACACACGCACAACACCTGCAGTGGCGGACTGAGTTAGCTGTGGGTCTGAAACAGAAGTACACGTGCAGTGGCTCCCAGGGCAATTCAGCTGCCTAACACTTGGTTTGCACTCTTTTTTAGTAAAATCATAGTATCTTATTACTGTTTTTTCAGAGCGAAAACCCACATAGCAGAAAACCCCCCTTTGTTGCTGTGTTACCGCAGCAGACCCACCTGGCTTGGTTTATTTTCTGGCAGTGAGAACACATGAGGTGGAGCTCACAGCCCCTCAGACCCACGCTCCACCATTGCACATTTGCAGCAAGCCCCGCTACTCACAGGCTCCAGGTTGTTCACACAGCACAGAAGAGGTTGAGGCCAAAGCTTTTAAATAACTTTTTCACTTACAGCTAATGAACATTGCTGCAGAGCTGGCTATTGAACCTTGTAGACATGAGGAGGAGAAAGGTTCTGACAGAAGCTGCTCATAAATTGGTATATAAGCACCAAATCTAGATGCGAGTGAAGTTCCCAGTCATTGGGAACTATAGGCATCTGTACGTTTAACAGAAGCAGCTCAGAAGCGTGCAAACCAAAGAACAAACTGTCTTCGCTCTTCATCCCCCACCGAAAAAGAAGCTAAACATTTTCGTGCCAGCCTTCTTCCTCCTGCAGTCTGTTCCCACACAGATGGCAAAACATTTTTTGAGGCCTTGTATTGCATGCTCCACTGAAGTCAATGGGAACCCTGACACCGACTTCTCTAACAGAAAGATTAAATCCACGAACTCAAAGAAAGACAGAAAAATGAAGTCTTTTTTTTTTTTCCTTTTCCCCCTTCTCCTACAAAAGAACAATCTCAAGAGGATTAGGATGGTTGCCAAATGGAGAAATCAGAAGCACTTCAAATTGCTCCCCATGACTCAATTGACCACAGTGATGTTAATCCCTAGAGAACAGCACTGTTGTGGCATAACATTAAGTCCAATCATATCTAACAAAACTTCCACACCAATATATGTGAGACCTTATTCTCAAGCAGAAACGGGATGTGCATTTCCAAGTGCTTAAAGGCATGCTGAGCAAAGGAAGGGTTAAAATAAACTTTAAAAGTCCAAGTCGATTATGAATCTTCTGTGCTGTGTCAATCCTGAATTTTAAAGGACAGAGTAAGAAGGACTATAATCCTGCACCTGTTTTCCAATCCAAAACACTGCGCAGCTGGAACCCGCCCATGCATGTGTGTGTCCCTCTGCACCATGCATCTCACCAGCAGATGTCCCAACCCGCTCGCACAACGGGCGAACACCCAGGCCAAGAGCAAAGAGCACCCATCTCAGCCAGATACTGTCACAGGGTCGAAAGGGCAAATACCACACCATGCACTCTCAGGCCACGTACATACTGTATGAATCAGGCTTTTAACATGAAATGAAAAAATGATGTCTACTTAACATGAGTAACAGCGTTAACAGGTTGTTGACAGCGTGACACAGCTACTTGCCACGCTCTGACTCCTACCCTGGGCGAACTGCTCTGTTACTTGAAATCTGAACCATGCTAGCTCAGTAAGGTGGTCCCAGAACATGATACAAAACCGGTTTCTACCACCTCCAAGTACATGAGGGGGAATAGGTAAATACTTCTATCCTTTTTAAGAGCTTAGCACCAACTGCAGTCCACAGACATTTCTGAACTTCACACACCTCAAGCTTGTAGTATATTTTGCTCTTGAAGAGGAAAACAATGAGGTTTGCAATAGAGTTTCATTTCTGTTGAAGCCTGCACCTCATTCTCACTGAGGCACGATCTCCAAAGCAGTACAAAGACACGACCATAGCAAATGCGCTACTGTGTTAACAAGACTTAGGCTTCAGACTGCATATTCAGCCATTCCTGACTGCTGGCACTCTCAAGCTGGTTTCCTGTCTTGCCGATTGTTATTTATAAAATATGCTGGGTTAATGGTATGGTAACATTAAAAATCAGGGAAGAAAGTGTGACCCTGGTTGAATACTCTTAAAAAAGCCAATTGAGAGAGCAGATCTGATGTGTAGCGTCAGTCCTCTTCCTGCCTGAGCATTCAGTTATTCCTGTGCTGGACATCAGTGCCTTTTGCGCAGATGAAGAGCAGGTTCCTCTAACAGGGCCCTACCAGGCAGAGATATAAATACTATATGAAAACCCTCGGTTACTTTACTCTTACTGCTGGTAGAGGGGAAAAAAAGGAAGTTTTAGCATGATGCAGACTAACATTTCCAACTCTGGAGCTAAGAAAACAGAAGCTACGAATGCCCGGAAGATGACACCACATGCTGAGTACACTGACTGACAAAAAGTGTTGATGGAGTCTACCAGAATCTACTACCATTTCTCCCTGTTCACTGTGTAACAATTCCCCAATTAACCAGTTGCTTGAGGCAACTAATTAACATGCAATTGTTATGGCTGCATCCAACTAAACAAGCTCCAAGCACCTCAAGAACAAGACATTCTGTGTAGGGAAGCCCAGCAAAGGCATCAAGGAAAGAATAACAAGAGGCTTCAAGTACTATTTTACAAGTACTACCAAACTCAGCCTTTGGCATCAAACTGACTTGCCCTTCATCATCAAAAACGTTTACTACAACAGTATTTAACAGATTGGCATCATGAATAGTAGCTAATACAAAGCATAAGTGTTTCTGCTTAACTGCTACATAAACAGGTACATTAGGAGTCATTACAGTAATCACAACTCAGGTGGCAGTAACACAATCAAATAATTTTTGTTCTTGCATGATCCCCCAATTTGCCAATTCCTCAAAATTCAGAAAGAACTTTAATATTAAAAGTAAGTATGATAAATTATCGTATGTCTCTTCTTTTACTTTTGTTTCACAGTAAGACTGGCAAACAAGACATTTAATTGAAAATGGTGGCACCCTTTCTCCAACAGGAACTAAGTTCACTGAATTGGACTGAAGTAAAAATAAATAAATCAAGTTTGACCATTCCAATCAAGTACTTCTTGATAGAAAGTATTTTCAAACTGATGAAGAAAGAAGGAACAAAAAATCCTTACTACTCTGTACTGCCTTGGCTCATCCTGGGAGAGAGATTACTTCTTGCCTCGCAGAACCGCACCTACACTTCTGTTGAAACTTTCGGAAACGAAAAAAGTAGATCAAAGCTTTAAATGCTCTTATCTTCAGGATTATATTATGATGCAATCTACTTTATTACTGCGCTCTGTGGCTTAGCAGTCCCTGTTGTTTAGTAGGGTAACTGTTTCAGAGATAAGCTTTAATTTCTTTAGTACTCATTAAAGTGAGACATTAAACTAGACTGAAGTTCCTTCTCCAAAGACTAATCTAAGCAGCAAAGTCAATGTAAGGATTTGCACAGACTTCAAATAAGTCTGTATCAAGCTCCTAGTGCAGTGCGAGCAGTTTTGCATCGATTTATTGCTGCAGCCTTGTGACAACTGCCAGGCTGACCCTGTAACACCCCATAAGACAAACCAGCACTTCTCCCACAAGAAATTCTATGACATGGCTACACAATGGGATAAAGTAATACATCCTATTAATTTGCAAATATCAAATCCACTTCTGCATTATGCTTAAGACAGGATTTTAGTTTGCTAAACAAAAGCAACAAAGAAAACAGCATGTGAGACTGAGGCTCCTGAGCGTAGCCACTCCTCCTTCACTTCCAACTGCAAAACCCTGGCAGAAAAAAAAGCGAGAGCAAAACCAGCAGCAGTTGGGACTCTACATTTGAGGTGTAGGGTCCATATCGCTTTTCTCAAAATACTTATGGTGGCCTGTGGAAGAAGAGTTTAGCAAACAACCCAAGAAAACTAAATTTCAGATCAGATAACCACTACAAGGATACTGCATTACATTGAATTTCTGTCTTTCATTCACCTGTCAATTCTCCTCTGTCCTTCCCGCTGTCATCTTCCTGTCTAAAAATACCAGCCTTGTTCACATTTCTTTATTTTCACCTGCCTTCTTTTCTCTCCTTTTCTGCACAGATTCTGGTATTTGCAATCTATTTGCTCTCCACTTATGTTCCTACTGCTGCCCAAAATTAAATCATGGAGCCACATTTGCATCTCCGATTACCATGTGGCCTGCTCTTCATTATAGGCTTAATTTAATATCTGTCTTCTAGACCTAATAACATGCATTTTTTTCCCCATTTAAATTGTTCATGTTGTCTATCGCCAGACAAAACTTGCTGGGGAAATTCAGGTATTAACTGGATGTGTTCTTCTGAAAACATGTATGACCAAGAGGCAGAAAGATGCAGTGCCTTCAGAAATACCTAAAAAGCTTCTCCTTCACAGGCTCTTCAAACACCACAGTAAGGCCACCCTCTGGTCAGCTGTCATAAGAAGGGAAAGTCCTGCCCTCCCCTTCCACCTCTCCCGCGTTAGCACTTCAGCTCATCCGACCCTCGGTGAGCTGAGTCAGAGAGAGAAACTCATCCTTTTTTCTGTTTGTTTGCAGGGGTTAGCTCTGTGCCTGTTCAGCTCCCTAAATTTCATCATCACAAGATCAGACATATGCTAAGATCTGGCAGAGCAGAAATGAGGAGGAGGAGGGGAAGAAAACTGACTCTTTCTGCAACAGCATGTACCGCTTAAGCTCAACACTTCTGCTAAACCGCTCTGTAGCGGCACTCCTGTTAGTTTGGTAAGAAACTCTAAAATTAGCTCGCACAATCTGACCGTCTCATAGGAGAGACTGTTTGTTCTTGCTACAGATCTCAAGCTACAACAGCTCAAGATGCCACAATTAAAAGTATGCAAAAGTGGGGATGTTCGGGAACTTCGAGCCTCGCTGAACACAGGAGACTTCAGTCCGCCGTGTCACTCCAAACCAGAGTGGTGCTCTTGTATGAAACGCCTGGGGTAGGGGAGTGAAACGGCGACAGGAAAACATCGCACCACTGCTCAACAGAGTGCCTCTGATCCGTACTGGCACCGATATCTTAAAAGCCATCTTGCAGACTTCAGCAAGTAATTGCCTATTAGCATATCCATCGATGTGTTCTCCGCAATAGCTCCACATGAGAGTTTCTATGACAATCTCCTCTAAAATACTAAAAAGTATACACATATAAACTTATATGCTATTATTACAAGTTTAGCTTTAATAAGATCAGTCTTATCCAATCCCCTTAGGTTCCTTGTTTAGAAGCATAAATGTAATTCCTCCTTCTTGGATGATCCCTTCTGATTTTTTTTCCTCGTAGATGGAGCATACAGACTTGCCAAGCTGTGTGGGAACTTGGACAAGCAATGTTAGCTGCAACACTCCACAGATGTTTAAAGGAATACTCATCAAAATCAAATTTACCATTTTTTTAAAGTCTGTAATTGGCTCAAACAAGGAAAAGCAAAAAATACTAAAGGATCTTGATACTGCCTCAAAAACCAATAGCTTCCCATGTGCAACTCAGAAGTTGAGTTTACAAAGAAGCCATTTATTGACCACAACTCCTTGGCAGAGCTGTCGTCGCAGGCCAAGTGGAACAAGTGAGTAATGAATGGAGGAAAATAGGCGCTTTATAAATGCTTAATTATCACTGTTCTTCAAGAAGACATATGACTTAGGATAGGAAACAAATAAATTAAACTGCATTGGTTTACATTCTAATGGAAACATTGTGCAGTTTCTTCAAATAGCTGGAACTGGACATCTTGCATATCATTAAACTTCCATGGGGTCAGTGCTTTTCTGACCTACAATGATATTTATAGACAGACAAACCATGCTGGCAAGAAAAAAATTTGTATTAGATGATATTTCCTCATATCCAGATTAACAATATTCACATTTCAATATTCATACCCAGACAGAAGAAAAAAATTAAACATGGTATTGTCATTACTGTACAAGTAATTTTCCTTTTTTTTATGTTAATATATGCAACAGCTATTGGCACCCAGAAAATACAAAGTTTTAACAGATATTGTGATGCATCTTCTAAACACTACACAGTGTATTTCTAGTAGAAGCTCCTGTCTTAGCTAAAGAGAAGGACACTTTCCCTTGCAAGAATCCACCTTAAGTCCTCATGACAATTTGGAATAGTCTTAGGGACCTTAAATCCAATGCTCCATTTTCAGTCTCAACATTAAGCCAGATGCCTCAAAAGCTCTGAAAAAAATCTAAAAATCTAAAATCCTCACCTTTCAAACTTTTTCATTAGCAATTTGCATTAATACCCCTTGAGTGAAAATCTCACCCCACTCAAGTAAAAAGAAAAAAAAAAGAAAATTAACAGTTAAACTTCTGTTTAAACTATTAAAAAAAACATGTCATATGTATATAAAGGAAAAAGGTGGATAAAGCCATCAATAATTGGCCAGAAACTCAGAAACCTCTCCATGATTATAAATTATAATTAATCCGCAACCAGTTATAACAGTAGTCTGTAAGGAGCACACATCTATAAAAACAGATTATCAGTGGGATTTTTTATTAGCCAGAGGTATATGGTATTTGGAAGATTAAAGCAGGCACTCAGTACAGTACTACATAATAATTTTAATTGGATAAAAGCTAACCGGATGAGAATGCTGACGTATGAATTAGAAAGCGATGGTAACAAACTGCTTGGGAAAAATTGGAATGTCCCAGAAATAAAGAAATATTTCCTCCATCCAACCTTGGGGCATTGCCCTGCTATGACTTCAAGCAAGCATCACCTTCCTGACAGCTTCAAAGCTACAGACCAAGAGGAAATCATCTTTCCCTTTTTTATTTTTGCCTGCAGAACTGACAACTGAAAATACATGTGTAATGCCCTTTTAGTTGCAAAGACAGACTTCTGAACACAAACCTATTCTGTGCTACCAATCTAGACAGACCAGCCCACTGTCTGCTACTAATAAGCTTCATATGCACTGTTATAGTCAAATAAACACATCTGTAGTCAGTATTTCTGATTTCCATATATTTCAAAGTAGATGGACAAGGGTGAAATGGGGGGTGGGGAGAGAAAAAAGAAACCTGCCCCCCGCAAAAAAGAAAAAGAAAGAAAACCCCCGGAAGAGAGTAACACTACCACCACAAGGAAAAGCAGTAAGATATAGCACAGGAAAGCTATAGAGCCATCCATACGGGATGTGGATGACCCAAAAACCACAGAATGCCACAAAGCATACTACCCATTCACACAAACACAATCATGCACAGAGACTTGACGAAGACCAGAGGGAGCTGAAGCCCCTAAACACTCAAAACCACCCAAACCATGCAGGTAGCCTCTCAGCTCTCAGGAGCACCAGTCCCAAGAAGGAGTCACACTTGCACCCATCCATCTGCAGAGGTACACTTGCAGATGGTAGGGCCATGGTTTCAGTGCCTTTAACGGGACACAAGTCTGATGTTGCCAAGGCATGATTCCTGCCTTATTCCATCTCTTGACCATTTACCGCTAACACCTCTCCACGAGCCAGTGCTAACACAGAAGCTGGATCAAGGAACTGACCTACGTCTGAAAACATCCCCCCCCAAGAATAAAAACTGCATCACAGCGGAAACTGCCAAGAGTTAAAGAGGACCCAGGATGACCTTTAGCAAAAGCGGGATAGATCTCTGCCAGACAGAAGTGTCCATGTAAGCATGGTCTGAAAAGATGGAGGAAAAGACAGTAGATTAGCATGGACATTTCCTCCTCAAAAGGCCTAACACGTAACAGCTGTATATTTATACTAGATATTTCTTCACTTAAGGTAATCATCACACTTTACGCCTAGTATCTCTTAGGCTTAGAATATTAGTTATTAAAGGAACAGCTGCTACCAGTCCATCTCAGAGTAACATAGCGTAAGATGTTTCAGACATGTATCTGTAAAGAAAACAGCAGACAACTTACTACGATAATTCTGTATGTAAGAAGGAAAAAAGAATGGTGAAACACAGCAGCAGAGGTCCGCTGTGTTGTGCCCACCAGGACACCTTCCATGCAACGTCCCAAGTGCAGGAGAGGTAACATCTCTACAGACCACATCCAATGCTACACAGCCCTCTCGGAAGCTTCTTGGGCTTCAGCAAGGCCAAGAGTTGGGCCAGTTGAGCTTCGCTCCCTTCCCTAGGCATGCGGAGAGACTTGCGCAAGAGTGGTTAGCTGGTCCTTTTGTAACCTTAAGGAGTAAACCACAAGCACAGAGCATAGCATCCTGATGGTAATGTAAAACATTTTCTTGTCTTTTGTATCTCCAATTTAGCAGATGTCTTTTGACATCTTGATCACATGCTAAATGGTTGTCTGCTACTTCAACTATGAACCAAAAAAGGCAATAGGACTACCCTGCATACAGCTATTGCGTTTGTGTATTTTAGAGGACAGAACAAACGCTATACTGGTGAAACCCACCGATTAAGTTGAGCCATTCACCTAGTCCATCATATCTGTGAAATTCAAAATTAATCTAGGGGAAAATGCAGAATCGCAGCTTCATTAAACACTGCAGTACACATTTACCTAAATATATATTTATGCAGACAATCCTCTTCCATTTCCATCCTTTTTCCTCCCTCAGCCTCAAAGGAGAAGCACCCTCCTTCCACGAGAAAAACGTTACTTCAAAAGGAGTTGGAAAATTTATCATAAAAGAACAACATACTGAGATCCTGATGTTTTTCATTTCATTTCTTTTCAAGACATGCAAAAAAGGTCTGCGTAGGGAAAAAAAATGAGAGGGGACCTTTCTATTATCAACAAAAGAAAGGCAGGCATTACTTGCAACATATGCTCCAACTTTTATTTGTCACTTGATTTGAAATATATTTAAATGGTAGACTACAGTCTGGGCTAAAAAGCCCATCCTTCTTTCTCAAGAAGGTTATATGGTGAGCATATTAAGGTTTAACTGCAGGATAAATATATCATCAGTAGTAGACCCTGCATTTCCAAAATTTAAGCCTTCATTGAAACAAATGAGATTTAAGCACTGGCAGACAGGGTGAACTAATTCAACTTTTGCTGTGGATCAAAAGCTAAGTAAAACAAAAGATCTGAATAATCAATGCGAAGAGAGCTAAGATACCATTCACCCAAACTTTAAAGCATGACTGTGCACATCTCAGAATGTACCAACACACGTTTCGCTTGAAAATGTCATTTGTTTTTAAGGACAGTCTGTGCTGCCAAAAATCTGTATGTTTTCCGTGATGTTTCATTAAATGGATCGTTTTCCTCAGAGCAAAATGTATGGCTTTTTAAATTGCTGAATTTAGAGTAGTGCAGGTTTAAAATTCATTTTCTTCTTCAATACAGTGGCTATTTGGTTTGAGAAACTAGAAAGAGCACATTATGCAGCCTAGATAAAAACAACAATTCATATTAGGATGAAAATGACAAGGTAACATGGAGAGAAACCATTATCAAAGCAGTAAGATCATTTTCATCGTGTCTCAAATTCTCTTCTCGGAAGAAAAGGCCAAACTACTTTTTTCTTTTTAAAATCACCAGCATCCCTGGCAGTTCAACACACCCTTTAACAAATCTTCAGAAGCTCTCAACAAGGACAAAGACTGGAGAGGGAGGGAACCGCTGCCATCAGTCCTGCCTGCCTGCCCGATTCTGCCTGGCGTGGGCCTCAGGGCAACAAGCACAGAAGGATTATCGGAGACAGTGGCAGCAGGGAGCCAAGCAAGCAAATAAAAATTAAGATGGGGCAGTCGTTTGATGGCCCTTTTGGCCCATCTACAAAACAGGGGACTCGAGGACTGCTTTGAAGCTGGGGGTTGTGGGGTGAATTAATGTCAAAGCCTTATTATGGTCACATTCCAGCTTGTACTGGATCTGGCTAAGCTAAGAAGTGGCTTTGGGTTTCAACAGCGACTTACCTAAACACGTGGCATAAACACGGAAGATTTGAGAAAATGACAAGATGATCGTTTTTGGAAGTATTATGATTAGAGATTAGAATTGTCAACACTGTTCTGTCAACAGTTATAACGAATTACCTGTTATCTGAATTTACCCTACTATTTTCTGCTCCACGTAACACAAAGATATAGTTAAGAGCATAGTAGCGTGCATTTATAATTAATTTTTTTATTTCTGGAGAGGACTTCTGTAAGAAATACACATTCAGTGCAAGACGCTCATGGAACTCCATGATGTTTAGAAAGAAAGTGGACACATTTCATGACTTTACAAAAGAAATCAAGCAGTCATGATGTGGTTTCAGGGATGCCAGGTGTAACACCTGCCAAGGCCAACATATACTCTACGTCTGCAAGTTATTCTAAGCACCTAGCCAAAGATCTCACAGCAAGCCAGCGGCTGATTACAAGGCACAACTAGATCTCCAGGCTCCCAGGTTTACACTGCATCTGCTCAACCATGCATGCAACATCCAGACCCAAACTAGTTTGATCTTGGAAAAAAACCAACAATCTTCAGAACTGTTCCTTTCCATTCTGCTCAACTCCATGCATACTTAAAATGGAAATGAGCACCTCCAAATTAAACTAAGTGGGGGAAAAAAACATGCATTAGACAAAATGAATTTTTTGCCAGCTGTGAGTGTTGTTTTTACAATTCATTTTGGACATCGAGTTCAGCACAGACGGCAAAATAATTTCAGTCCTTCACGGAACTCATATAATGTATCCTAATTACTAGACATAAAATTCAGCACATAGTAGCCGTTCAAAATTGCTAATATAATAAAATATACACCAGTATCTTCCATCTGAACACTCATTCTGTTTAAACAGGGAACTGAGCACACCTAAATTAACTTCCTACTCTGCATGTTCATGTGACTCTGAAAACATGTACTTTGCCCGAGGGCAGGCTCCACGTTTTATGAAAACTGTTTAGCAAGACAAGGAGCTAACTGGCCTCTGAACGCGCCTTCCTTCGACAGTACCGTGCCACCCCGGCACTGCTCCCAGCTTCCACTTGAACATGTGTGGGTGGGGGTACCCGGTTTCTTCCACAAAACAACAAAAAGCAAAATCCAGGAGCAGCAGTCCTCGCCTGTTTTAGGACATCAGCTAACCACCCGTCAGGGGCTGTTAGGAAGAAACTTTCCCCAGGGTCTTAGTTATCCAGTAACTGCGTATGGCAGGGTTTTTCCAACGTCTCTCCGAAACAGCTGGTACTGCAGTGTCAGTAGCAGGCCTAGATTGACCGATGGCTTGATTTGAAGCATCAGAGAGTACACTCACAACATGTTAACGATTTTGGCACATACACAGGTGTAAACACTCCATTTACATTAATGTAACATTGGTCTAGCACCTGCATTTGACACGTGTTTGCAGATCAGGCCCATGCCACTTTACTTTTCAATAACAGGTACAATTAATATAGCAGCATGCTAGCTTGTTTGAGATTAAAAGATACTAGTAGTAAATTGTACTTCTCTAACCAGTATCTCATTCCACCCAAAAAAGCTTGATTTTGCTATATTTAAAAAAACAAAAACAAAAAGCACCCAGCTTAGGCTGAACATGGGAGAACATGCAGATTTGAAGGCAGAAAGGATGGATGTGTTCTGCTTCCAGAACCACTTCTTGTGACTTCAGTAGCAGAGTTTAACTGAACTAAAGGAAGTCAGAAGGCAGCATTCAAGTATCTCCCATCTCCTTTCAAGTAATGTACAGTCTGAGCTTTGTCATCTTTAAACTGTGATGTGTTGTCCAAATATAAATTCAGACAGTTCCTGTGCTGCACTGAGCTCCCACTCAAAAGAAACGAAGCAACAACAAGCGACAAAAATCTTTAAAACACGTAGGCGGTTCTGCTTATTCCCTGTTCCTCCCTTTCTGCCCCTGCAATGCTCCTCTGCTGCTACTTCCTGCATCAAGACTTCAAAATCCACCTACGCTGGCAGTGGACGAGGAGAGGCAACGATGACAATCTCAAGGAAAAGATACAAGGCTCCCAGTACATCAACTCTGCAGGAGAAACCTAAGTCCTTCTGTACTCCATGCACCTTCCAGCCCTGTGCTCTGCCCACCACCCAGGCATCTGGCCTTTCATTATCAACAAAAGCTCTTTTAAAACAGCTTACAAGGAGGCAGAGGAATGCAGCTACTTGTAAATTCTGCTGAAAGGGGAGATACTATTTTTTATTTTTTGAAAGATACCTTCAAGGAAGAAAACAAAGCCAGAGAATACATGGAATATCATTTTGGATTAACAGTGAGTGGAGCTTCCTGATAAAATATACTAAACTTTGTACTATTTTAGAGTCAAGGAGCCACAGAGCAAGATCTCCACTGTACTTGCTCACTGAGTTTCTGCCCAGTTGGCTCCTTTCAGCATGTCCCTTCTGGTCTTTCCCTGGTGTAGGAAGAACCGGGTGCACAGGCTAACTCTGCTTTTACCACAGTAGAGCATCATCTCGTGTATTACAGCCATAATCACAATGCCTGGTGCAGAGCCACACAAGATATCTGCAATAAAAACCAGGACAGACAGATTTCTCATTAGAGGAGTAGGGAAAAAAATCTTACCTTCCCTTGCTACCCTGTCATTTCAGGGCTCTGCTCAGAGCTAGGGAAAAAAATAAAAACCAGTACCTCAGCAGACCGGTACTAACAGCTGCTGCTACAGCAAGACCGAAGAACCAAGGAAGCTGCCATGGTGCCAAGGAACATGAAGAACATAGATTCAGGCAGAGTACCCGTCTGCTTAATTAGCAGAGCATATACGCTCAGCCTCTGCCTATACCGAGAAAAAACACACCCCAAGAAGTAGCAGTCCTCCTTTTAGGGGAAAAAAGCAGCATGAACAGGAGAGAAAAGGAAGGAAGGAAGGAAGGAAAAGGTTGTATTTGGCAAAAGTAATCAAAAAGGAGATTTTTACCTGCGTACTATTCGAATGCAAGACGTACCATATCTCAGCCTTGATGCCTATTGCTTCCTGGTAACTGGAAAATGCAAGTTTACTGCGTTCCCTGGGACTGATAGCAAGCGCTGTCTTGTAGCCAAGGGAAACAGCAGAAGGCAAGGGGAAAACCACCTCAGTCGTTACTCTCAGGATACTAAGCATATTTGGAGCATCAAGCAACAAGGGGCTCCCCACAGACGAGAAGCCACTCTGAGTTGCTAGCACTTCTCTACAAATTCATTTCTTCAGTAGAAGTCGGTGCTATTATCTGACTCTTCTGTTTCTCTTGTCAGGTCATGGGAAAACCAAACAGAAGCAAAGCAGTCGTGCTCTTTCCTGGACAAAGCCAAAGCCCAAGCCCACCGTGCTACAAACCCTGCCGCAGGGGCGTGGGGAACCAGGGAGGACCACGAGGGAGAGTTGTACAGAACTGGGAGCTTCTTTCCATCCTGCTGGGCTGGATCAACTTCCACGTGGCTTTTCATTTTAACTTGCTGTCAGCAGTTCCAACCTTCCTAATATTTGATAGCTATTTCTGTTTTTTTTTACCAGCATTAAAAAAAATGGGGGCTCACATGATTCCCCCCCACCTCCAAAGCAACTGCTGACAGAGATCGTCGGTGCTGCCACGTGCTCTTACGCCTCAGACCAGCTTGCCCCTTCTCCACCAGTGTCCTACAGCCAGTTCTACTGTGCAGCTCAGGTGTAGGGGGGGAGGACAGGGCAGGACAGCCAGGACATCAGCAGCTTCCCCGCAAACTAACAGAAAGCATCCTGGTGAGCGCAGCAAGGAAAGGGTTTTTTTTAGCCAGATTCCCATGTTTTAAACACACCACAGCAGAATCACTCACTTCAAGTTAATGAAAGCACACTGCTTAATCACACACCTGTAGTAACATAGATTAACTTAACTCAATAAGATGTCCGCTCCATTTTTAGGGAGTAGACCTGCCAGCACCTTGCCCCACGACAGAGCAGAACCCCCTAAGCTATGCTTTTAACTGTAGCTAAAGAGACACTCTAAAATTGTGACATGATCATCTAATATTAACCTAATGAACTGTCAGCACACAAATCAAGGCTACCACCACACTGAAGTTTAAATATTTACCCTTAAAAACCCAAGTAACAGAAGGTATCTCCTCCTCTGTTTCTCCAGTCAGGAGAAAATTTCAGATCCACAAAAAAAACCCCAAAAAATTGGGTTAAAAGGGACCTGTAGAGGTCATCCAGACCCTCCTCTGCTCCAACCAGGGCTTACATCTAAGCCAGACCAAGTTGCTCAGGCCCTCGCCCAGTTCAGCTCTCCCAGTCTCCAAGGATGGGGACTCCACAGCCTGCCTGGGTGCCTGTGCCACTGCATGGCCACTCTCATGGCCAAGAATTTTTTCCTTATATGCACTCAAAATTTTCCTTGTTACTTCCTTTGTCATCTAACAGCATATGGCTACTACCTTCTGACTGATTTTGCTCTCCTCTTCCCTTTATTTTTAAGGTTTTTGTTTGTTTGGGTTTTTTTGTTTGTGGGAGGCGGAGATTGTGCCTTTTTTTTTTTAATGCCACTCAAAATTTCAAAATCACCTGACATTCAGCTGAGATTTACAGCTCTGAGTCCTTGTTCTGGAATCCTTCCCTACCTGCAGCATTTATAACTGAACTGCCAAGCTACTGAGCTATTCGTGCCTTAAAACTCCCCAAACATTCTACTCTTACTTTCTGTAAATTCATGTATTTCTTTCTATAACTTTAGATAAAGACTTACTACCTTGTGGACTTTTATTCACTAATTCTCTACTTCCATCTTCTTATTCCCTTCCTAACCCTAAATAATTTCACTATGCATAAATCAACTTTATTTGGATAAATCAAAGGAGACAACAGAAAACCGGAAGAAACCTCAGAAACCTTACTAGTAGGTTAGGTTTGGTATTTTTGTTAGTGGCAAACAAAAATACAATGGATTTCACACAGTAATACTCTTAGTAAAAAGCCAAAGCTACTGGTGAAGAATCAATTTTAATTGCCACTACAACATCTTCCTTAAAATGAATATTTTAGACCATACAGTCCAAACTCAGAAAAAAATGAACAAAACACTGCAAGAAACAGAAGGAACAATCAATGGGTGAAAGGACAGGAACGAAGGTCCTAAGAGAGCAGAGATCTGAAGAGTGAATTATCTTGCTTTCTCAAGAGGCATTTTCACAGGAACTGGTTTGACATTTAGGAAGCAAGACAGCTACTGCTATGGCAATAAGCAATAGCCCCTGCTTAAAAAAAAAAAAAAAAAAGGCAGAGATGGTATAGAAAGACATAAGGACTAAAGCAACTCAAGCCATGCCCTTTTCTTTTATGACATGAAATCCACATTTTCTTTTCAAATTGTCACACACTGGTACGAGGTTATCATGCTGTCACAGCACGGAGACAAAACAAAATTAGATCCACAATCTGTTCTTAGGACATAAGCGAGTGGGTAATAAGATTCTGCTCTCAAATATGAAATCAATCATTGTGACTTCATCTGTAGGGCAAGCTTTTTCTATTAAGAAACTCTGAATGGTTCAGTGTGCAGCAGAGACCAATAACTCTGGACTAACCCAGTGCATTTCAGTATCATGGTAGGATGACAGAAGATGTGTTACAGGGGACTCTTTCAAGATCAGCCCAGAAAGAACAAAGGCATTATAAATAATAAACTGTCACCTCAGCTTTATTCAAAATACTTTATAACCAAGAAGTTAATTGTGCATATACTATATAAAGTTATCCTCCAAAGGCAGAAGACAGAGGGACAAGACTGTCCAACAGCCTCTGTGACCCCCAGCAACCAGGTTTTGAAGCTGTTTTAACAGGCTCTGTGGAGAACCTCTTTAAAAAGGACAAAAGGACAATGGAGCAGAAGAGAAAAAAAAAAAAAAAAAAAAGAAAAGGAAGGTCCCTACAGACTCAGGTCTCCAGCACGCGCCTGCACTTCGGTGCTTCAGAAGAACCAGCACCGCAGTAGTTCCCCAGGACAGCACTTACTTCCTGGCAGTACTGCAGAATCCCTTCCTTCGTCCCGATGCAGGTCTTGGTGCCAGAGGGGTCTGATTCCCACTTTCCGTTCTGCACGTTCATGTGCATGTTGAGCTTCCCACAGAACATGGCGATTTGAGGCTCTGCCAACAACCCAGCGTTTCCATCAGCAGGCACCTGGGAGGAAAAGGAAAGAAAAAAGAGTTTTAATCTCACATCTGACAGATCAGTCCATCCAAAGCAGGAACAGCTCAAACAAGCCTGAACCAAACTCTAGGCTTATCCACCCATGGCAGCAAAAGCTGAAATTGTTTGATTCGGGAAGATTTGAGAAATGTAAGTAACGTCTTCACAGAAATCCGGAACACAATAGTGTAACACAGAGTTTAAAGCCGTAAACAAATTCTTCTAGGACCCAAAATGATCACCTCATCAACTTGGGCTAAACACAGAACAACATGCATACCCAGAGCGCAATAAAAGAAATTTAATTTTCCAGACATACTTGGTATACCAGTGCTGGGGGCCCAGTTGTGACTAACAATTAGCAAAAAAGTAACAAGTTTTCTTGAAGAGTTTCCTAAAAAAACCGCAAACAACTCACAATGTATCTTTTTTCCAGACCCCCCCCCTCTAGTTCATTCCGAGGTTGAGCACACAGGCTGTACTTTGTAATGCCTTACAAAGGTGGTGGGTTAAAAGCAGCAGCTTCCACCTAAGCTTTGTTTCGACTGAACCTTAAAATGCAGTGGCCGGAGTGCTATCAGAATGGGACTGCTCACAGGAAAGTATTACAGAATACCATCTACCCGAACAAGCATTAAAATACCCGGGCGTAATGGAGGCTGCCCGAAGCGCTCCTCCTCGGCTCCCGCAGGCACGCTGCCCGCGATGCCCGACCCACCCAGCACAACTCGGCTGCCACCCTCACCCCCCCCCCCCCCCCAAAACGCCCCCAATGCTGCTGGGGTACGGAGTCAAATGTCAGAGCTGCCCTCAACAGTTTCCCAGCTGAAAGCAATTCTGGAACATCTGTGAGCTTCCTACCTGCATTTATAAACCAGCTTAACCCTCCTCCCCCCCAAACCCGAACATTGGTTTAAATCCCTCCCGTGGGACCATATCGTGAAGGCAAATCAAGAGCTCGCTCCTCCAGCCCTCTGCCCCCCGAATGCAGCCAGCCTCAGAAGGCACAAGCCGAAAGTACTCGCTTCAGTTTTACCACCCGGGAAACAAAACGCAAAGGTAAGTCCCCGCTTCGGCTTAGGTTCCTCAAGAGACGTCAAAGGCTCTCCCCGGCCCCTCACGTTCCAAAGGTGAGCCTGTTGCACTCGAGGTACAGCACAGCATGCGATTATGTTCAAATATCTATTCTTAACTTTTAGTCTTTTAGCTAGAAGGCTTCTCAAGGGGAAAATTATAAACATTTTAAAAATTGATGAAAAACTGAAGAAACCGAATTACTGTCTTAGAGGTATGCAAACCCTGTATCTTAGTTCTCCCACTCCTTGTTTAAACAAACACAAAAAAAACTTCATGAATTTTATATGCCTACAGCAATTAAAAAAAAAAAAAAAATCACACCAAGAAACATTGCAGGAGTCAACATCTAACTACCCAAACACATTAGCTCAGCACTGTAAGTAAAAATGCTACAAATAAAATAAGTATTTCTTTTTTTTTTAGAAAAGGAGAGAACCTTTATTTTCCTGCCTTAAGATGTTAACGTGTTACCACAATTTAGCTTAAAAAAAATAAAGCAGGAACACTTCTACTGGCAGAGATTTCCCTTTCAGTAAAACTATCACATGCTTACTCCCTCTAACATCTTCAGAAACTCTGGAGACCATCTCAAACAAGACACATCTATAACAAATACTTGCAAAAAATCCTCCAAACAAGACACATCTATAACAAATACTTGCAAAAAATCCTCCAAATTAATGATTTTTTTTTTCCTTTATAGATGCAACACAACCTTATCAAAATTTCAATAAAAATAGAGCGAGTCATTCCACAGGTGACATGTGTGAACATGAACTCTATTCACAGTCAGCTCCTCCAACTGGGATCTCTATTAAATTAATAAAGCACACAGCAGTCATACTGTGGCAGATTTTAATTTTTTTTCACTCAAAATCTGAAGTTGTAAATTTATGGAGACCTTGCCTTGTGGCTTTATAATAGGGAGCTTTTTGGTATTTTTTGCCCTAGCTAGGAAGACAGCTAAAGCTGGGGAAAAAAAAATGCGGCCGTTTACTCGGAGTGCTATAAATTTAATTCTAACAACACGACAACCTATGACTGTCTACTTAAAATCTCATTCCCTTCAGAAAAGACATGACATCTCTGAGCTTAATGAGATTACCAGAGCAAGTCATGATCGCATTTAGCTTTCTATATTTTGAGCTGACAGGGCCATACTAATGAACTGCTCAGCATAGCACTTCATCTTATTGATTAGGACAGCTAGATGTTTCTAATCATAAAGAAATACCAGAGTAATTAACAGACACTGTAAACAGAACTAAAGCATTTAGATCATGATCACGAATAATTCAAATACTCAGCTTCCCAAGTTGAACTCTGTTAGAGTGTCCTTAAGGCAAGGACAGTAGGTTAATGGATTTGTCTGTTACATCTCCAGCTAAGATGCAACACCGAGCTTTCAAATTAACTTTCTCTAAACACCCGGAGTGGCAATAACACCTTTTTAAATATGTTAGATTTTTTTTTTTTTTTTTTTTTAAAGACACATTGAATTATTTAATATCTGAAGGTGTTTGCTATCACTGTGTAGCTCTGGTGTTTAAACTAAAAGCCTCCCACCTTTAGTAATAAGCAGCCATTTTATATATTGCATTTCAGCATGGTACCCGTGAAACTTGCAGTGACATTGCAAAGTTTTAACAGAAGAACACTCATTGTTGAGAGAGCCTTTGTGCTATCTCCCCGCTCTTTTGATAAAATATGCCTCTAATCCAAGATTTTTGCCATCTGATATTTCATTTCTGAAGAAAGTAAGAAGTAGATCTGCTACGGCACTTTTTCTGATTGAAAACTGGCAGCTTCCTGCTTGTCAAGAAATAACTCTTGCTGCAAAATCACAGAAACAGCCGACATTGATGGAAGCTTTTCTGCAGAGATGACGGTCAAAACACAACAGTCAAGCCTAGGAGCATTTTTTGATGAGACGGCAAAGGAGGGGGGCATTACCAGATCTGATCTTGGCCTTCCCTGTCCTAGATTTAGAGCTTCTGCTGGGCCTTTTGACGACACCTGAGCAAGATACTGCTATGAAGAGCGTATGACTAAGATTTCCTTTCACTCCATTTTACAAGCATATGCTTTGCAGCATTGTTACTTTTATTTTCCCAAGAATGAACATGTCACACACACAGTGACTGACAGTGATTCTAATATTAAAAAAAGGAAACCGTATAATTTTTTCAGATCATTGGCCAAAAACCTACAGCTACTGCATTAAGCTATATATTGCACTCCGTTCTTCTACATGTTGTTTTCCTCTACGATCATTTGGACTACAACAAAATTCACAGGAAAAAGCTGAAATCCATAAAGCTAAAAATCCATTCTTGGTCCAAAATAACCAATTGTGCTAAATAACAGATAGTTAAGAAGAATATTTCTGATGCCGCATTTTTTGGTTTCTTCCCATTTCTCTATGCAGCCCTTCACGGCAAGCCTACATAACACGCAGCCTTTTGTTAATTTTACCAAACAGAGTGAAGTAGCAAATGAAAACTTGTTAGCAAGATGCACCACGCTGCCGCTCCTGCCAGTGCCCCACCACTGAACAGAAGTGCATTCCCAAGGCACCTGCTGACAAGGGTGTCTGGAAGAGATCAGCCCTCGTAGCCTTGATTTGTTGGGGATCTATTTTAATCCAGGACACATTCCTAAATTAAGAACAGTAAGTTAAAGCAATTAATTCAAGAAGGCATTGTTGTAATTTAGTTTTGCAAGGCTTATGGATATGAGAGGAGAGAAAGAGAGTGAAGCCTCTCAAGCTCCTTTGGTCCGGATTGGCACTGGTGGGGGTCTCTGATGCTTACTGCCTGCACCTCCTCTCTAACCTGGGGTCTCTCCCACCTACACGAACCCCAGTTTTATAAACACCTCTGTAGCTCCATATGTTTTTAAAACTTCATTACAACAAGTAACCCTTAGCTGATAAGGCCTGCGCACCAATTTCCAACCTTGCACTGTAATTCTGCTCACGTGTTCAGCGTGGCATCCACCGGTAGGAAAAAGCAGAAAAAACAATAATCAAGGAACGGTCTAACAAAATTACTGCACACCATTTCAACTCTCAGGCAAACATTCAGAAGCATTCACCTCCAACACACCCGCCTGCATGTCTCATGCATTTACACAGATCTTCTACCTTCAGCTCTTTATGGCCGCCTCTCCCCAAAGTTAACAGCTCAGAAGACTAAACACTGAAAAGTTTTCCAGCTGATGTACTTAAAGTACATCTAGGCTATGCTGCCATTTGAAGACTAAGCTTCACCCAGCACCACAACTATATTTTCACTGGGACAGCACTAGAAAAGCTTTCCAGAGAGTGAAAGGTGTGCTGGAAACTGCTGGTGAGTCTATCCTGAGATCTCCACGTAAGAGACTAAAAATGTCACTTATATATCCCATATCACACCAATAGAAAGAAACAACTTTCTCTTCAGACCCTCTCCCTTCCCATCAAGTTTGTCTTGAAGACCTCAAGCATCACAGAACTTTGGGAAGACAGACCGTTTGGTTTTCTCCCCAGGGACTGCATCATGATGATGCTTCACTATCACAGTAAAGCCAAAAACTTAGCTGAGATAACAATGAATTTCAAGAGAGGTCTCTAGTCTGCACAAGTTACTGATAACATAAAACCTAATGAACTATTATTGATTTTAACAGAGACATCCAACAGCACTTTCATCACAAAGGGGACTGAACAACAGTATTTCAAGGGGGAAAAAGTAGCACTTCTTTTAAAACACATACACTTAGAAAGATGAAAAACAACTCAGAAAAAGGCAGGAGAGTGAAACGAGAGCAAAACTAGACACAGTGATAAGCCATTTGTCCCATACATACTGTCACAACATTTTGAACGCATGAATTCATGAATCCCTGGTCACATCAAAGGTATATCCAGTTAAAATAAGTGAGCTGGTGAAGAATTTTAGGTATCATTCAAGTTTTCTTCATGGCCAATAGTTTAATTCATTTACATTCATTCCCTGCCAAGAAAAATTATCTGCATTACAATGCAATTAAATAATCTAGAGCACCAATCTACGCAGATAAGCAGCTTCCGTACAGTAATGCTGAATAACATAAAGCTACGGTCCAGTTTGTTACAATAACGCCTGTAGTGGCAAATCGCTCCTTGACTAATCCTAAAGCTCTCGGGCAGATTAGTTCCCAAAGAATAACTCATGCAACACAAATTACATTAACAGCAACTCTTTGCTTTATTAGTATTCTGTAAAAGTAAAAAACTCCAAGCACGTTAATGAAACTGTAATCACTTATTATTTTGTCTACTTTGCATATGACCTCAAAGAAGTAGCATGTGCTTTTTTTCCTGCCTCTTGGCAAATCATTAAATAACAGTTAGACCAATTAGCACGCCATCTCAAGCTAACTCCAGAAGTTATGCTCATGTTTTCACAATATATCCATTTTTCAAAGACCAAATAAAACACTACTCATCACTTTTACAAGACATCTGGATCAGAGATCAATTTCTAGCATGGGAACTACCTAAATTTGAAAAATGGCAACTACAGGATTCTGAAAAAGATTACCTCAATCGATTGTACACTATTTAGAGCTCTGTGTAAGTACAGTAGTCTAATATGTCACAAGACATATGTTCAAGCACCAGCCTGACATTTCTGATATAGAAAACAAAATTATTGAATTGTTATACATTTTTTAATTATTAACTTTCAAAAGTGTAGTAAGGGTACAAGTTCTGAAAGAAAGGATGCATGGCCGCGGTAATGCTCAACGCCGACAGCAGGTTCTCCCTTAAAGAGTTAGAGCATTTCAGAGGCCTGTCTTCCAGCTGCAAGACTCATTTCACCTCAAGTTGTGTGCATCGTCCTGCGTGCTCCCCTGCTATGTTTCCTTCTTATGAGCAGCTAAATGCTGAAGTGCTTAAAATACTATTTGACAGTAAAGAAATTTAAAATGCCTTTCAGGTATAGGCTTTCAGTATTTTGCCTACTCTCAAAGACAAAGCACAGTAAGAACTCATTCTTTAGGTGGGTATATTAAAATAAAAGAAAATCCAATCAACACTAAAGAGTGGGACGGAAAGACAAGTCCATAAGAGAAAGTCCATCGGGTATATAACTGCTTATCGGTTATAATTGCTTTGGATAAGGAAAGAAGAGGGACATAATGCAGCTGTTTTCCCATCAGATTGCATCAAAGAAAAATATACAAACCTGGTCAAATTAGGACAAACCAAGGTAAGTCCTGGCAAACCCACCTGAATGACGCTGTTTAATTACTGTCTTTGAAAACAGGTGTTTCATGGTATTTTTCTGTTCGTTTTGAGGGAAAACAGTCATTCCAAGTATTTATTTGATGTCAAAATGTCGACTTAAATAAAATACAGAGAAAAAAAAGATATCACACAAGCATTAAAAGACTAAGATGCAGGGAATCTGTTTCCTTCCTAAGTTAAGATGTAGTACAGAGATGCCTCTGCTTTCCCCTCTTGCAGCCCTAGTAATTTAACACATCTATTTGAGGAGAGATGCAAAGGGTCTTTAAAGCATCCATGCAACTCCACGTCCGCACAGCATGCTGGATGCCATTTATACCATTTCTGAGACACTCAAAAAGGATTTTGGTGGCAGAGTGCAGAAGACGGAAAGAAGTTTATCTAATTACAAAATTTAAAAAAGGAACGTTTTACCTTAACAAAAAAAAGTGTTTGGAGTTTTTTAGCTCATTACCATTTCATCTTAACATCAAAAGGCCTTTTCCTATCAAACACCATTATTTAAGACAGAAAGCGTGGCACTCTCCTCATCCACTCTCTCTGTCATTGCTTTCTGCAGTTACAAAAGTAATTGGTGTATTTGCTAATAGTTCTTCATAATCCCTATTTCAACAACAAGTGTTGGCTTTGTTCACAACTAAGGTTATACTCAGAAAACGTAGGCTGCAAGGTTTTACCCCCAAGAGGTTTTCCATCAAGGGACCAAAGTTACACAACTTCACTCCAGATAGCTCTGCTATTAACTTTTCATTAAGGACTACAACATAATACGAAAATAAGCATCAGACCTTGTATGTGCTATTATTAAACATCGAAACATCAAAAACATTCCCCAGAGGTCCCTAAGACTGCTCCTATGATTTACGTTGTTTTATTCTGCAAACACTAACCTGAAGCCACTTTCATAAGCCTTCAGAGTGTATTTAATTTGTACTAATTACTTCATTTGCAATTACTTTCAAGGAGAGGACATTCAGTAACAACCTCCGTATCTACAATTTACTCAAGAACAACAAATGCCCTCCTTATTTTAGGAGATGATTAAAATAATCCCTCCCTGCTTTCCATTTTTAATGCTGACACCAGTTGCAGTCCTTCAACTGAGAAGTCAATGACTACAGTTTTAAGGTTTAACAACTTCTGCTGACAATAAAAATACAATGGGGGTTCAAATATTGTGAAGAACTAACCGTACACAAGTAACACGCCACACTTCCAACCCATCCCTGTGCTTCTTTTATACCACATTCAGGTTGAAATTTTAGGTTTCTTGCTAACTAAGGCAGCACCAATTTGCATGCAAAGCAGTTTGCTTCCTCTACAACTATTAACAAAATAACAGAAATCCTATCTTTGAAGTGGGGCTGCTCATAGCTATTTTTTCCTATAAAGAACAGAGGTGAAAATAAAACAAGTGTAAAAGGACTCTCTGCTTGGCCTTACACGTTTAGTGAGCAAAACATGAGATAACCTTGTTATCCTCAGTGGAAAGACCGAGTTTCTTCCACTGGACTATGTCTGGTCTGCTGCACCCTACAAGTGAAGATTGCTGCTCAATTCCAGAAGTCTACAGTTCAAACCAGGCAAATGCCATGCTAATATAGGCTCGTGTCACCAGACAAATCCATGGCTTCTTGCCCATTGGTTAACCATCAACTTTACAGCAGAATGTAACAGAAGACAGACTGCCAGACTTCCTATTTAAGCCATAAAATACTAGTTCTCCTCCTAGTTTTATTAGGTGTCTACACAGAACATAAATGCTTTAAAACTATTTATATTTAAAAACCTGCTCATGTAGATAAATAATGAAAAAATCTCCTCCTTTCTTATAAATGCAATCAGGACAAAAAAAAAATAAAAATAAAGCACCCAAATTAGAAAAGGAGGAAATACAAAATTATTGTCTCCCCATAAATTTAAGATAGCTGTTTGTCAAAACCAAGGAAAAGTTTCCATCTCCCAACTTCTCCTTAAAGATGAACAGCATTGCAAGAGTAAGAGGTTGTCAAAATAAACATGAATAATTTAGAAACAGTGTTTTATTGTATAATGTTAATATAGAAGCAGCAGCAGCAATTATTGTTGTCAACAGCCTACAGAAATAGGTCAAAAAAAAATTTTACTGATTGCTCAGTAAAATTGCTAAGTACAGTTGCTCACTCCTGGAAGATGAATGTTTCTGGCAAACAGTAATAAAAAGGACCATTTCCCTAAACTACAAAAAACCCTGGGAAGACCCACATCTCCTTTACAGAAAGCCATCAGCTTTGGAGAAGCTCCAGCACTCTGTGAACTGAGAGGCACCTGAAATTTGGCTGAGAAACAGACTCCATTGAAAAGCCCCTCAAAAATCAAAGATGTTTATTTGCCCTGCCTATAACCTATTTAACCCAAGTGTAAATATTTGTGTGCAGTCCTCCTGGCCTGCTTCATAAATAGCGATGCTAAAAAGGCATCACAACAGTGCACTGCCCACTTCACCACAGCAGCTCAAGGATCACCTGCTCCACCAATATATTAAAGGCGAGTCTGTCTCCAAGGCTGCAGAGGAAGCAATAGTTTTCTCAAAACTATCTTCTGGCAGACAACCATTCTCCTCACCCACACCCTTCACAGGGTCCTGAGGCATATATTGTATTTATTCCACACGTGTTAGTTTTAACACCTCCCTCGGGTCATATTCCAAGTACCAGTAGGATGCTACCCGAATCCAGGCCAAGACACTTGTCTGCCCTGAAATTAAAAGAAGTATCAAAACCAAACCAAGAATATGCCAGGACTAAGCGCTGAGTTTACAAGTCTCTCTCACAGAGCAACTCGGAGGTAGGCAGTCCTCTCCCCAAAGAGCTGAGCAACCCAGCAACCAAGTGCTTACAAGAGATATTTGCAAGACTTCAGCAGAAATTTTGCCATCATATCTGTAATGAAGAACAGGCCTGCATACGCACGTGCGAACACCTGGCCAAGAGAAGAGGGATTTCCCCAGCTATGGCCCCTGGAAACACTAATAAGCAATGAAGGGGACCACGAGAGCAGCAAAAGCCCAGCTCACGTGCAGAGCCTGTCCAGCTTCACCACACAAACATTTCCACAGTCCTGCGAGACAGACTAAAAACTAAAATTTAGCTGCAAAAATCAACATGTCTGAACGTGGTCATAAATGTGAGGGAAGGGGGGGGGGGGGGGGGGGGCAGCATTCCTAGCAAGTCAGATAAGGGAGAATTTTGTGTCAGCTACGTGAATATAATAAAAAGATATTTGTCTACAACTAAGTGCAGTGTCATGAGTTTCTTACCCACCACCACCACTACAGAGCCCCCTACGAGCAACAAGGCTGCTTCCAAAAAAAACCCTAAAACCCACACTCCCTCAACCTTCAAGTTGAGTACCTTAATTTAAGGAGGATGTGAAGGTGCTTGACTGCGTCCAGAGGAGGGCAACGGAGCTGGTGAAAGGGCTGGAAGGCACATCCTGCGAGGAGCGGCTAAGGACTTTGGGCTTGTCTAGTTTGGAGAAGAGGAGGCTGAGCGGCGACCTCACAGCTCCCTGCAGCTTCCTGAGGAAGAGGTTCTGGGCTCCTCTCCCTGGGATCCAGTGACAAGACGCATGGGAATGGTTCAAAGCTGCACCAGGGGAGGTTTAGACTGGACATTAGGAAGCATTTCTTTACAGAGAGGGTGGTCAAACCCTGGAACAGGCTTCTTGGAGAGGTGGTCGATGCCCCAAGTCTGTCAGTGTTTAAGAGGCATTTGGACAACGCCCTTAATAACACGCTTTAACATGGTCAGCCCTGAACTGGTCAGGCTGTTGGACTAGATGGTTGTGGTAGGTCCCTTCCAGCTGAAATAGTCTGTCCTATTCTGACCTCTACGTAACTTTGGTCACAACCAGACCAGCAGCGCAAGCCATTTGATACGTGTGACAGCATGCATCACTGAAGTGGGGGGGGTGGGGACGGACGACGGACGGACAACAGGGGGGACAATGGGGGAAGGGGCATAACACAGACCAGATCTCTTTTGGAGTTACCTTAGGAGTCCGTAGTCAAATTTATGGATTTTGCAGTTAGCCATCAATATAACAGTAACTGAAAACCTTCACACTTACCAGGTCTCCCCAGCCCACAGGTACCTCTGCATGGTTTAGTCACATTTTATTATAAAAAAATGCCATTTTGGCAGGAAGAAAAATGATGACAAGTGGGTTGACCAAAATTATCCAAGACTGGAATGACTTTCAGGAAGCATTAAATCTAGTTAGTGCAGCACCAACTAACACTTAACATGGGAACTAAAATAACTTTAAAAAAAAAAAAAAATCAAGATTTTACAAGCTGAATAAAAAGTGCATTAAGAAGGTGGAAGCAAAAAAAAAAAAAAAAAAGCCAGTCTTGCTCCCAATCTGTTCATTTAGATTTTGAAACAGTCTTTGGTCATTTACATGACTATATAACATGTTGAGTAATAACAGAGTAAACAGGAAACAAAAAAAACCCAAACAATTCCTATCAGAATTATGTATCATCTATCTCATTTGGAAAAAAAAGAAGAAAAAAATGCAAACTAGCAGGTGTGCAAGTTTGATGAAAGAAGTGTTTAATAATACTGATAAATATGACAAATGTTATGATTTCTTTTGTGTGTCTACACATGCAGAAATGCTATGACACTGCATTTAAATCTCATCACCTGAAAGCCGTCATTACCCCCAAACAAACATAAGACTCTGTTGTACAGAACTGAATTAAGGTGTTGCACTGAAATACATTCATTGTAAACGATCTAATTCCAGCATTGTATTTTCTATTGCAATGCTCAGAGCCACCATCGCTTATTTTGTCTTAAATAAATACATGAAGTATCAGAAAAAGAGTATATTTCACAGCAACACAACGGACTACAGAACTACTCCAAGTTCAGTAATAACTTTTGGGTTCCTGTTATACCCCTGAAACTCACTCCTGTAAAATTGAAACTACGAGGTGAGAGCAAGTATACAAAAAAACCCTAAATAAGATTTAGTTTTCATTTATATTAAAGCACTTTTTTCTTGCAAAAGGGTACCGTAAGTTGGTGTAAGATATATTTATACCTATTTCAATGCATGTGTACCTGGGAAGGATGTGAAAAGGAAAATTACTATATGCAGATCCAGACTCCATACCATGAAACAAAAATTTAAATTCTATCTGTCAGGTCAAAAATTGAGGAACAATCCTAGTTCAACAAATTTGATAAACAAGTTAACATTTGAGCAATGTCAGTTTCTCAAGTGAACTATATTGCTCAAATGTCAGTGCTCTGTAATTTATTGACTTATTTTTAAACAGAATAGCAGTCTTCAGCTTTCAGGAATTCATTTGAAATAGCTGTTGACTTTAAGATAGCTTCACATCTCATTCATCACATTTCCAGCACCTCATTCGCTTAAGCATCTCATGGAAGAAGAATTCTTCTGTATAATATCCTCGCTCCTTTTTTATGCTATTTATTTTGTCAACTTTTCCTGCTAAAACTGGGCTGCAAAAGGATAGTTTGCAAGAGGATGCTATTCCATTTGAGGGATGCTTACATCATTCCATCAAATTTGTTAGCACAACCTCTCACAGAATCATATCTTTAATTTAGAAAAGGGAGGGAGGAAAATAAGTTATTTAAATTACTTCTTCAGCACTGTTTTTATTCTTTTTAGATCCTATATGGGATGCCCATATGGGCAAATCAGAAGACTTTGTTTACAGTACGGTCCCAGAAAAGATGACAATAGGATTTCAAACACCTCTGTTTAAATGTTTGGACTTGTAACTTTCTAAATAAATAAATAATAATAATAAAAGCTTTTAAAAAAACAGTATGAAAATCACAGTACTCAAGCTGCACTTCCAAGCATGACTCTTCTATGAGTGATTTATTACACAGTGCTAATATCCTTTGACAATATAGTAATTAGACTCAGTGAGTTAAAGTATACAACGCACCTGAGTTTTCTTGAAACAAACTTCCTTGAAAAAGAGATAGCAGATTTTCCAGATTTGGAAAATCCTGTAGGCTTACACATTTTCCTGTCGTAGAGAGACAACACTAAACTACTGAACTAATTACTCTAAAGCTACAGAATTATTACTGCAATGGAGGAAACACACAATGCACTTTGCAAGCTCCTCCAAGAAGGAACAGAAGCTGCCACCCATCTGCTCAGCAGATTTTCCTCGTGTTGCAGTCTGACTGAACAAACTTTTACGTGCCCGAGCAGAAATTCACCACGGCCAGAAGAGCTGAAATTTTGCTTGTGAAACAGGACCTCCACCCTGCATCAGCTGAATTTCAAAGGAAGCTCTGAGGTTGATATTTTATTCTTCTTCTTATTTTGCATACAGTTCATTATCCACCCTCAACACAGAGGCACAACCTACACTGCTAAAGCAACTGCTCTGCGGACCACGTTGCTTATGTTATTGTCCAAATGATACAGAATGGTATCCTCCTCTACTGCCATTTGGCTGAACCACAAACATCTAAACGGAGCCATGTGAGAAGTCTGATGTAACTCCCTAGCTTTAACATGAAGCGTTTCAGCTATTTTGCACTGTTACAGCACTCCACACATATGCCAAAGATCCCCCTCATCTTCATTTGGTGCAGGACTACTCTCTGCCCAGGCGGCGAGCCTCTGACTCAGAGCCTTCTCTGCAAGTTGTCCAACTGGTTGGCTTACTAAAATTATTAATAAAAACAATGATTTCCCAATTTCATTCCACAAACAATATGAAGATGAATTAATACGATATTTCTGGCATACGCTGACTTTAACCACTAGTGTTTGGCAAGGTGAGGACTCATTGACTGCTACAAGGAAGAGCACGTCCATAGGATCCTTCCTGAGGTATTATTTATGCTACCCAAGATGCCAACGCATCTCTAATTAGACAAACCTTTTTTTTTTAAGCTCACAAAAACACCAGTATGAGCAAGCCAGAAGGAACTAATCTGTCAACACTAGGATTAAATACAGAGTGAATTACCTGGACTACTTTCAAGGCATGGACAGAAGCCTGATACTAGTTACCACATGACAGAGTCAAACTGATGGCTGACAGATTTTGATTCATTTTGTGTCGAGTTGAAGGTCCAGTCCTTCAATCCCTCCCCCATAAAAAGGTATTAAATTCTACCTCTCCATAACATCAATACTGTGATGAGAAGGGAATTAATACAGCATTACTAGACATCCCATGCTGAAACAGATCCTGCCCTGGATCTGTTTTTAGGGTACTTGAGTCACCTGCTACTAAAAAAAGAAAAAAAAAAAACCACCCAGACCCTACTGTCCCACTAGACACAAGCTGTCTTCTACATCGCTGTGCACTCAGCTGCTCTTTTTGAGCAGCTACTCCACGTTCAGTATAGGTTTTCATAATAAAAATTTTAAGTATCATGATTTTTTTCATGATAATCATGTTGCACTTTAGAAAGAAAGTCTAGTCTTCAACCTCTGATGCTATGCCCAACTCTCATGGTCTCCAAGATCCAAGCTGAAGCCATTTCTCAGTCTCTCTGCTTTTTGGCTCTAGTAGACAGAGATAGCTTATTTTATTTCATCCACCACACCAAAACCAACTCCATCATTATTGCATACATAAAATATTAATGATAAAAACCTACGTAATAAAGAAACAGACCTTCAGAAGTGCTTAACAGAGAAAGGCAGAGGATTCTACAGTTTGGGGAAGAATTATAATATTCCATCATTCTCTCAGCTGGGCACATTTCAGATTTCTTCTCTACAATTTGCACTTTGCATGTTCTTTTACTGATTAAATGGTACTGTACTATGTGCACCAGAAACATGAACTTCGTGTCATTGTGCTAACAGCCAAAACCAAGAACCTCTTCCTTCCTAGAACTTGCCAGCATGAAACAGGAGGAAGGGAAAAGAACAAGCACATGAAGGCAGAGGGAAGCCCTCACAGAAACAACCCAACAGCTTTTTTTTTTTTTTCCTGGTTCATGCATTTAAATTTTCAAACCCTACCTGTGATATCTTACAGCAACTGTTCTTTGTGCCTAAAAAAAACCCCTGTATGTTTAAAGACATAGCCTTCATCTGAATTCTTCCACAGATGGTCTTTACAAAAAGCCTCACTGATTTCAATGTTTTTAATGTTAACCCAAAAAAGACAGCAGAGTACCCAGTTGATGTTCTCACCCTTTCCTACTCACATTGCATACTACCACTGTGGGTTCTGGATTCCTGATCTTACTGATCTATGGAGCCCAGTACCTGGACTGTTGCTTAGGTTTGGGGGTACTAGTCCCTGTAAATGCAAAGGTTTTCTTCCAGTGTCATATTCGTACAATAATTTCCTAATAATGCAGTAGTAAGTATCTCCTTCAAGTTTAGTTATGCGAAACTTCTTTGCAACATGAGAAGAATTGTGCCAGACAGCTCTTGCTCTTCCATGAGAAGACATGCTGTTATTATAGTTAACAGAAACTTGCACAAATGTCTCACATTCAAACAAGGATAGAGAAAGCAACTGATCAAAGAGGTGAACTAGAAGCCGAAATTCAGAGTAGGGGTTTCTGCATTTGTAACTATACTAAGGACTCCAGAAGTCCTCTGCTAGGTCCACTCACTAACACCAGCTGCTCTTAATCTTGACAACAGTGGGAACAGAAGATTCAATCAAATGCATTTGATCTGAAGGCTCATGAGAAGTATTGCATTCAAAAGGAGCATCCATAAAGACTCTTTCAAATTCACACTAATTGAGTTTAAATAATAACTTAAATTTTCATAAAAGTCTGTTATGAAAGAGGTTAAGATGAACTTTGAGGCACCTCAAATGACACAGATAAATGATATTATTCATTGTTAACTATTTTTATCAGATATGAGAGAACTGACCCAAATGAGAAGACATAATAAAGATAAAGTGCTGTTTCCTTACCAGTAAGTAGACTAAAATCACCACAGATCATTAAGTAGAAAAACCCCAAAGCATTAGCCCTCTCCTAATGGGGAAAAAAAAAAAAAATCTCCAGTTTCTTTAATCATGTTGGAGCCACATACTTCAAGACAAAACACACTCATTTTTCAATACTTCCATTATAGTATTGCTATTTTGAACACACAAATCTTTCAAACAGTGGCTTACTTCTGGGGATTTTTTTCTTTTTCTTTTACATAAATAATCTGGAAGATTAATACATCATCTTGCTTTTTAAAACTAATCAACGGTAGCATCCTGGTAAGTATCATCACAAACGAAGAAACAATACTATGCTTTCCAACCCCCCAACTCATTGTTTTATTGAGAGGTAATAAGAACCAGTTATACCATGAAAGATGTCACACATTCTGCAACCACGGAGAGGAAGAAAAATCTGTACTTGGTTACTGAGCCTGGAGCTCTACTACAGAAAATGCCACTGAACACTAATGATGCCTCGTAAAGGGAGTACAGGAAACCTTATTGCTACTCACTAATAGAGAAACAAGAACGATGGCTGTCAACTCTTATTTAAGACTAGCTAGGTCACAATGTGCAGTGAAAGCAGAAATAATGTTTATTTTATTTCACTTGATGCAACGCCTAAGGACTCTACGCAGGGATGCTGACCCCTCATCGGGAATTTGACCGGAGTACTAGATGCAGAGCACAAGCTCTACACAAGCTATCCATGCTGTGAACACTACAGAGCAGCAACACATAACAGATTATTTCTCCTCCAATTCTCTTCACAGATTTATTTGCAGATATTAAAAAATTGCTTATGACCTACATTGACAAACCAGTTGCCCCAAGCTGCAACACAGCCTCTTCTCTGGATGGTTTTTCCCCCTTCTGAAAAATGTGCTCTCAAAGTTGTACACATTCGTTTTCACACTCTCGATCCCAGGGCAAGAAACCTTTAAATCTGACATGTCTTACACAACTAGGTTTCACTTCACTTATTATGCTGAGAGGTTGAAAGAAACTGTACCACTAAAAATACAGCACAAAATACAGCTGACATCAGGTATTACCTTAAACCCCTGCTCTTATTGCATGTACAGGCTAAGATATTCTAGACCTACAGCTGCCTTCCTATTTCCCACCTTCAGCAGACTCCCTTCATGTTCTGCTTCCCATTTCCAGCCCTGTTCAGTTGCTGAAAGCTGCAGCTCTAAATACCAGCCACAATAACTTAGGCAGAATTCCTTGAAAATGCCAAGGGGAAAGTTAGAAAAGAGTAAAAAGACGACCTGAAAGTGCATCACAGAGCTGAAATGTCCAAGCAGGCAAGTCTCCAGTTTAACGCCAGCCTTGAGACCATCTCAAGCACTAGCTTCATACAGAAAGTCACCAAGAATTGTTTAGTGCTTTCAACCCAAGCTAGCTGAAAAGGTCAGAGACTTGCACTGGAGCTTAGGGTCTTTATTCTTCCAGGTGGCGATCACCACCTTCCAGCAAGAGACAAGCTTGACAGTGAGCTACAAGCAAGCAGCCTTCCCCCAGCTCTCCCTTTCCTGTCCACGAGCTCAGGAAGGCAGGCATGGCTTCCCAGCATTTGCCGAGATGTCAGGATGGTTCAGCTTAAAACAGTGCAGCAGCAGCACAGGGTTTGGCTCCAGAAGCCCTGGAAACACTCAGGAGAGGAAACAGCGGCTCCCTTACTTGTGTCCAGCCTAGGCTTAGCCAAGCTAAGTGTTCATCGTCACGTTTAGTCTGCAGTGATGAGGTACCCTGCACAATGCAGGACCTGAAACTGAGGATTTATTGAAAATAAAGTGATTCTAGTATTACGTTCCCAGTATGTACATGCATACCAATGGGCCTTTATTGATGGTGTAGCTCTATGCCACCCACAACCACATTACTTTGAAAATTGAATAATTTTTAGGAGTCCCTCAACTCTTTCCAACCAACAGCACAGTCTTCCCTCTCGCTGACATGGTCACATTTTCTTTCATCCTCACTCTCTGGGGTCAGCCAGCGTACATTATGTGGTTCTTCCCTCTGCTAACGCAATAGAGGATATTATCAATTAACACCAACATTGTTTTTTACTTGCATTGTTACAACCCTGAGGAGACCTGAAATTGTTTCAAGGTATCCAAGAGTATCATCAGAAGAACACTTACTTAGTTTCAGATACACTTTTAATTTCTTTTGTTACATAAAGGCAGAAAATAAGCATCAAATCTACATTAACAAAATAAGGTTAAGAGACGGTGTGATAACAGTCAAGGACCACTACCATTTCAGAGAAGCTGCAAGAGTGATCACTTGGTGTAATTCCTTTGCTCTGGTCGCGCTGCCTGCGGATCACCCAGCCTTTAGCGCAGACCTCAGGCGGACAGTCACTTGGTCTCACATACCGACCTCTGGACAGACCGACTGCCCTAGGGAAGGCTCAGTGCCTACTGCGGGCACCTGCAAAGCCTTACTTACTTCCCTTAAAAAAAATATATACTTTTACATAAAACATCCTATTATTTTCAAACGTGAAAAGCATACAAAGTAAAGTAATTCATCACACAATACAGACATTACTCAAGTGTTTTAATTCACATCAACATAATAAAAAGTTTTTGAAAAGTGAACTCAGTTGTGTCAAATCACAATAAAAACCATTTACTGTATTTCAGAAGTACAGCAATGAGCTCATCCCAGGCTCCAAAGAGCATGAAGTATTGGTAAATTATCACATAGGGATTTTTCCTCCCCTCACCATCTCTTCACCTTGGTTCACCTTATTGATTTCCAAATGCGAACTACTGTGAGAATTTTAGTTCTTCTACAACAATTTCTCAGCTTTTAATAGGAAAAACAGAGGGTTTTTTTTTCACCAGGTGTGTCCTTACACATTCATAGTGAATTGGATTCCATATTCATGCCTTTCACCACCTCGGTAAATCTTCAGAATATGTTTGCCTGACAAGTTTAGAGTCTACAACACACATTTCTTCCCACACTGTACAGCAGAATAAATTAAATGGAGGTTTGTTTTAAATGTCAAGCCATCAGTTCTTAGCCTTTTCAAACAAGTAGGGGATTTTGTACCGTTTTTTCTGATGTTTGCAAGGTTTCAGGGTGGTCACGTCACTAGACCTTTTTGGCCTGTTTTCACAGGATTTGAAAAACTCTCTTCTTCACACCGATACTACATTCTGTCTCTAGCTCAGGCAACTTCGTTATTTCTAAGATACAAGCTGTCCAAACATGCATCTACCCACTCCTGATTCAAAACTTGTTATTAAAATCTGTCAAAAGCAATTAGCCTGAATAAACAGACACCATAAATCCATTTCAACGATCACACAACGGATGCGTATGATTATACATACGGCAACATTTGAATCACTAAAAACCTGCGGTAGGGCTTGTGTGAAACAACAAGGTACAGGAACAGCAATATGAAGATGTTTTCAGAGGCAGCTATAAGGGAGGGACAAAATCACCACTAAGTTTCTCTTCTAGGTTCGGGACCATTCAGGTCACTGGCAAAGTACTTCTGCAGCGAGGGAGATGGAAGAAGCTGTAATAAGAGATGTCCAAACAACCTTCTGAACCATTGAAAAGCCACCACTGCCATTGAAGAGGAGACTGAATTAAAGGCCTTCGAGAGTTTAGATCATACTTTCTGTGCTTGTGTATTACCAAAGTATGCTGAAAATATGGGTCAGAGCTGTGAGGCGGACAGACCTACAAATCTTCCTACAGTAAGATTCCCCAAAAGGATGTCTTTCCCGCTCCCCAAAAACAACATTATATTTTACTAGCAAAATTAAGTAGTCATTTTAAAAAGTCCAGAGAGCACAAAGTGTCAGGGCCATGGCAGAGGCCGGTGCCACGGTGGGCAGGACACGGTGCCCACAGCCCACAGGGAGCACGGCCACGCAGGGCTCACCCCACCCTCCTTCCCAGAAGGGGCATCCCTGGGGGATGCAGCTACACAGACAGACCACATAAATTCTCAAATGTTATTCTGCAGTACGGTAAGTACATTACGCTGCTTCCTACATTAATGTGGCAAGCTTGTTAAAAACAACCAGTGCCTTCTCCCCATTGTGACTTGCCCAATGTTGGCATTGTTTCACTCAAAACGCACCACCCAGGAAGGCAGAAACCTTAACCAGAGGGGCTGAAAAAATCTCACAAAACTATTTCTGTAAATCTAGATTTGGGGATATGGAATTACTTCTACTGTACTATCTGTATATTAAACAGTTTGTGAAGTCTTCCAGGAAAAAAAACAAAATAAAAAAATCAAAGTTATGATGCAATTTACTATTGCTAAAATTTGATGGGAAGTGCACTTGGCAGTTAACAACAAACTATTGTAAGAGTAAACACCCCAAATCAATTTTGTTTGCAAAATCACTTCTTCAGACCACCATTCAAGCACTCCTTCCCTCATTCTTTATTCTACTGAAAAGAGTACATGGCTACGAAGCCTGCATTGTCCCAGCTGCCATTTAGTCTTTGACGAATCCCAGCACAATACAAATAAAACCAAGCTTTTACTCTTGGAAGGGATCACTTGTTTACTACATCATCATATAAAAAAATTCATGCGTGTGCAGAAAAGGTTAAGAAGTTCTTCCTCTCTCTTTGCAAAACGCAGTTTACAATGGATGGAAAGCGGAGCCTTCTACCACAACAGGATGTTTCTTTTCTTGCCATTAGTAAAATCAGACCAGCTGTAACAAAAATGGTCCCTACAACAACAGGTCCCTTTGGAAGAAACCAATTCAGGCTCTTCTCGGCGAGCAAACGCAATAAGAAAGAGGGGGACAAGACTGAGGGGACGCCAGAGGAGGGAAAAGACTCCCACTTTCTTCCCCTTTTAGCCCACCCCACCTTCAAGCCTTACCCAGGCAGTTCTGTTGACTCTGGAAAGGTGGAAATGCAAGATTAAAGCATCACAGAAAGCATTTGCTACTAGTCAATCCAACATACCGAATTCAGTTTTGGAAATAATTTGTTACGGACAAACATACTGAGACAGAGTAAACACAAAGACAGTACCAATTTAAATGTTTACCAAGCTTCAAGGAATACAAAAATAAATGCAAGACCTAGAATGAAGTGGGCTGTCAAGAGCCAGTTTCAGGAACTATAATTGGAGTCCATGGCAAAAAATGGTTCATTTATGTTCCATTCTTTTTTTTTTCCCCAAATCAACCTTCACAATCAAGAGATCAGAAAGGAGTATCACATTTTCATCAACACTGACATGTTTCTGCAATAAAACCACTATCACACCTGACCTTAATACAATTAACCAAAATAATTTACTTCCCAAACTGAGCATCTCATTTTCATAAACTGATTAAGGACATGAAACCAAACCTAGTTTGAAATTGCCAGCAACTAAATCCTTGCTTTAAAGTTTTAAGAAAAAGCACATCGCATATACAACAGCTCCACAAAATACCCACAGAAAAGATTTTATTCAAAATATTCATTTGTTTTCTTGGATCTGTAGTCTCCCTCCACACCCCCCCTTAGTTGATCTAAGAAAGTTAGTTACTTTTAATAATAACAAACTTGAAGAATCAAAGGCAATATTACTCCTTATAAAAATCAGTACATAGGCTGCCTAGAATACCCATCTCTCAGCTTTGGGTGGGGAAGAGGAGAGGAGGAGAGAAGAGGTAGACGAAAAGTAAAAAAAAAAAACCAACACCTTTTACTTTTCCTGCACAAACAAGACTGCTATAATGTACACGTTGGTACAGCAATGGGAACTCCATCTCATACACCAGCTAAATCCACTGGGGAATACAGACCTCTAGCCATTTTGCCAAGGACGCAAGTTAAAGGGTAAAAGGTGGAACTATTTTCTCACAAACAAAACAAACAGTAATCTCAGGATAGCATCCCACACAAACCCAGAGGTGAAATGTGAAACGCTCCTCTCACCCCACCAGATCAACACACGGGTGAGGAGCATCCCTTGCTTCCCTAGAGCAGAGTGACGCTGCCCTACGAAACCAGCTGCCACTGAAGCTACAGAAACCGCTTATCAGCCAAAACACTCATCTCAAGACAGACCAACTCCCAAGAGGGTTTTCTCTTCACTTCTTGTTTTGATGAATGATGTTGACCATTAGACAATCCTAGGGACTGCTGCTGCTTAAAGTCAGGGTGGTGATGAACTCGGCCACCAATCCAGTCGAGAAGCCTGCTCTTCTTCCAGCAGCAGGGTGAAGGGCTGAGAGAACCGATTCTGAGCTAACAGCCGCACAAACCTAACTGAAGTACACATACACACAAATCACACGGATTTTTTTTTTTTTTTTTTACAGAAATGTTATCCCATTTTCTAATTCTCCATTCAATTTATCACAAAACAAATTACAAAAAGCAGAAAACAAACTTGTCTGCGGTCAGGCAGACACCAAAACACTCGGTGTAAGCTACAGGATGCAAACGTAACAAGATCACACAGAGCAACATTTGCTCTAGTCGCACCGAGGCCAAATCGATTAAGAGGCATCCGCAAGCACCCGCGCTGGCAGGACACGAGACGGAGCAGCTAAAGCACAGCAACACACTGCAAGACTCTGCATAAAACCCGTCTGTCAGCAAAAATGACATATAGCGGTGGCCTAATTAACACCAACTTGCAGCGAGGACAATACGCAGAAGAAAAAAAACAAGTATGCCTCACACAGTGAACACACAATTAGGAATCTGAAAACTGAAGTCAAACCCAAGGCAATGGAGCAAGGAAACCTCTGTGTCCCTTTGTAACACCACAGCACCCTGCCTGTCCCCCGGGGTCCGGCCAGGGGCTGGCCCCGGGGCTGCCGCACTGCAAGCGTGGCACCGTGCAGGCTGCAGGAGCTGCGAACTGCACAGGCGGCACCCCGGCATCCAACTCGGGCTCACCTGGCCACCCCGCAACCGAATCTAAAGGAGCCTGGGTCCATCTCCAAGCAGCCATCGTAATGAAGTTTCCTGTCCTGAAATTACCATTTGCGCCAGAAATTTTTTTGGTAGTAATCCTGTGTGTTACTACCCGAGGTTTCAACGTGTTTCAGCAAACACACAAGGTGTTCAAAAAAACTGGAATGTTTCACGCAGCGTTGATTAGTATTCAGACTCCCTTATCCATAGCAATGTAAGTGTAGAATGTGTGGGAAATCAATTAAATCCACCAAATTAATCTAAGGACAGGCTTCAGGACAGTGATAAAACTAACTGGCTGTGGCATCATCCCTTAACACACTGGTTAGCACTGTAAGTGCTTATAAAAAATGATCCTCTTACAGCAAGGAAACAGAGACTAAAGCCACCCAGTCTCTCACATTTACTTAAGGCGCACTTGGCACCTGAATATTTTTCCAGTTTTTCCTCCCCGAGTACAGGGGAACGTATAATGGTGACATTATCGGGCATTTCTGTGGAAACTATTAGCAGGCACACAAGGAAATTCACAGTACAGTAAACAAGAAACCTCTTCGCCCTCTTGTGCGGCTGCAACACTGACTATTGCCCTAAAAATGCCAACTGGAAACAACTACTTTGGGGTTTTTTATAGCTACAGCATTGAAAGTGAAGTCAGTGACAAAAAAAGCCTGATTTTGGCTGCTCTTTTTATTACTACTCCTGACTATAAACGTGATTCCAACATTTTATTTTTATCTCAACTCAACAGGAATCGTAAGGATACAGCAGCAATAATAGATGTTTGTCCAAGAAGGATGATCCATAAACGCCAGGCAGTCATATAAAACACCATCCACCTCTAGGAACAGCATCATTCTGAGCACCTGGTAGACAGAAAACTTCAAATGGCTCCTAGTACTTCTTGTTTACACTCATTTTAACTTCAGCTATGGCAGAAGAATAGAATTACTAGTAATGCCTACTGTATAAGTGTTGGCTAGTTAAAACCTCAAGACTTAAACCGGCTTGAGGAGTTCTTCTTGCACAATTACTGCATCCCACAGGACCCCAAAACTCCCAAGCTTAGGCACAGCATATAACCTTACAGGCAATGTATGTTTATTTTCAGGGCAGTCTCCTGCCATTTCGGGATGAATTTGGCACAGTAGAAGTGCAGAAAAGAAGGATGACTCCGGGCTGGCAGGACCCTCCCCTGCCTTCAAAGCTGACATGCTTATGTATCCCACCCCCCCAAAACTAGCTGCCTGTGATCGTTACTATCCCGGATGGCTTGCATATGATGCTCTTCACTCCTCGAGCAGCAGAACGCTCTGAAGCGGCATCTGCACGCCGGACAGGCTGGGACTGCCTCAGACCCACACACCCTGCTCTGCCACCAGGCCCGTTCCATCGGAGCATGTGACTGGTGCTATTTGCCTCACTTGACATCATCATAAAATATGAAGCATTACCCTCAATAAATCACAAGTGTTGAAGTTGCAAGCAAATAGCCTTATGTGATGCATTAAAACCTAAAATGAAATATAAATAGGAAACATTTTCATCTCAAAGTGCTGAGATTCCAGTATATTTAGATTTAGGAGTCCAGCTATCAAGTCAAACATTTCCTCTAGGTCATCAAATTTCACATCTGTTTTTTCTGTATCCTGGATCACAACCAACCTCAGTCTAGGTTTCACTAGGCTACTCAAATCTAATCAGGGCAGACGGACAGTGGCACAAACTTATATATAAACCCATCATGACTACTGCATAAAGCCCTTGCCTCAGTCTCTTCATCCCTGCAGTAACGCATCAGTGCCTATCAAATATCAAACCTTAATAACTTCACACTATTCATACAACAGTAACTACATGAACTTGGGTTCACAAAATTTCTGCTCTCATGAATTTGCGGAGATCAAATATCACCCTCTGGAGAACCAACGTCAGACCAAAGCCAGCAGCCCAGCTTTCAGCATTAGAGAGTTAAGTCATCTCCCTCCAAGATGGGCAGAACATTTGATGTTTCATCTCGTCCTCATTCAAGAACGGCAACTCGACATTTGGTTTTTGTCGGCCACCTCCACGCATCTCGCCTCTGCTGCCAACCTAACACACTGCAACCGCAACTCCAGCAAACATCTGAAAACCATGAGCAAAAGCAATGCTTTGACAAGAATATTACTGCATCCGTTAATGTTTATTACACTTCTGAAAACATTGCTTTCTTTCTGCAAAAGAAAAGCCTGTAACTCGGATGCGAGCTGCCATATCCAGCTGTTCCTCTTCATATTCTTACAGCTCCAGTCTCTTCTCGTTTCTAAGGCCCTGACACGCAGCAGAGCCCAGCCTAGCGGCATCTCTGTCAGCCTGATTTATTTGCAATTACAGGTAAGACAGAACATCTCTTCCAGCAATAACAACAATCGAGGAAGACATGCTGGAAATCGGTGCTACAGTAGATAGAGGCATGTGCATGCTGTACACATTCACAGTTTCTGTAAGTACATTCAGCTTTCAGATATGCCATGCATGGTCAACGCAGTACATTCTTCAATTATACTTCCTCATTTATTCCATCTGCAAGACCAGATTTGCAATTGGCACTCGTTTAACTTCACTGTTTTAAGTATCTACCATTGGTGCATCGGATACATAATTAGCAGAGAAACATTCTGCATCGACGGAACAGATCCCACATAATGCCCATTTACACCTTATTCCCAGCAGACAAAAAAGTGAAGCTGTCTAGGAGATTAAGAAAAAATTAGCATATTTACCAGTGAAACATCAAACAGACTATCACCTAGATGACACTAACTGACCATGGTTTACTCTTCTTTCATTGCTAGCTTGATCATTTTTGCACTTCCAAGCATCACGTTGGGAACTACCTACAGCAGCTGCTGAAGGAGGACACCGTAGTTCCGTCCAAACCTCTCCTTTCAAGACCTTTGATTGTAAAATTTTTATGCAATGCTACAAAATGCTTCCATAAAGGGGCATGAACAAGTTGCTCATTAGAAGTTTTTGAAATTACAGAAACTATGATAGCTATATGCCTTCTTAATTTTATGTATTAAGCAAATCTTAATAAAAAAATTAAATGACAGCTGGAAACTATAAACAGCTTGTTAGTTTAAGAAAAACACAAGACCAGATAAGTAGCATTTTAATTAGTTTGCTAAAAATTCTGAAAAACGCATGATACTAGAGCATTATCATCAACTTTCCTGCAAGCCACCTGAGTATCTGACCATAAATTAATTTAATTACAAATGGGCAGTTTTAATAAAAGATGATTAAGAACTACCTCAACTGAAACATAACATCTGAGCTGTGCTGCTAAACCTAACCATGACGTTCTCAGGAAGAAGTGAAAGATAAAAGCTGAAAAATAATTCAGGTGCTTAGTGAAGAAGACATAACAGCATACTGTTGGATAGTAATTTACCAGCATCACAACTTTCATCAAGAGCATGAAAATACAGATACACTCTTAGAAACCTTTACAGACCTATAAAAAAAAAAAGTCAGGGTGGGTTTTATTTATTTTTCCAATTGGGTAACATCTTCATTTTCTAGAGATGCTTTTGTTTGTTGGGTTTCCCATTGAGAGCTGTTCAGCCCTACAGATGCGCGGCCACCCTTACGATTTTGCCTGATGCCATGGAGCTGACATTACATTTGCTTGTGCAGACACAAACTATCAGAGCAAAAAGAGTCACATCTCAGTATTATCTGAGCAGCTACACTCCACCTTTGATGTTATTACTCTAGAAGTAAACTTTAGGATAATATTAGCAGGATGAATTTAATGTACAATTTACTGCGGGGAGGTAAGATAACCCCAAGCTTACATTTTCCACTTAAGCAAGCAAATACATATTCAGAGATACTAATGAGCCCTGTCCATCTGACTCTTTCCTCAGATAGGCACTCTACAGCTAGCCATAATTAGCATCAGTTATCTTTAGTATGCATACACGTCAACACACAAGCACAAACACTGTTTGCAACCCCAACAGCCTGCACTGCCATTTCAGACTGTTTGGATCTCACCTACAATGGGCTTTCTATTTCCACCCTATGGTCATTATCCCTTTTAGCAAGGTTGTTCTTATTTCCGTATCTATGAAGCTGTTAACATCTTCGCCAAATAGGTAACAACACAGGAGATGACTTGGCATGGATTTTTTTTTTTAAAAAAAAAAAAAAGAAGAAAATTTGAGCTAGCCTCTATATTTTAAGTGAGCGATAATTTCTCTGAATTTCATTAGAGATTCCAAATAGTAAGCACTTAGAAAAAAACCAAACCACCAAAAAAAACCATACGCATATGTACAGGTTAGGCATCAAGCTTTGCCAGCTTTAGCCTACATCCAAACATAACATACAAACCACATAAAAATATTCCTAAAATATCCACTTCGCAAAAAAAAAAAAAAAAAGAGAAAGCAGCAGTTACCTCAAAAGAGGCAGGAAATTGTTTCTTGGTCTTGCACTGCTCCTTTAAACGACAAACACAACAACAAACCCCTTGAGGTTAGGACGGGATGCTTGGGGAGCCTGGGTCCCAGCCACATGCCCACTCAGCACATTTCCTCAGTGCCGACCATTCGCAACAGCGGATGTGACCGTGCCCTCGGAGGAATGTGCTTGTAGATTACACCAAGGAGTCACTAAGTGCTTTGTAAGAGATATGGATTGCTTTAATCGGTCTTTCCCAAATGGCCGCATACCATTTTTTGCCCCTATAAAAAGACAAGATGTGCAAAAACCACATTATCTTCAAGCTGATCTTTTCTCTTTGCAAACACTATTTAAGACCATATCTCCCCATCCCCTTCATTTGGAGCCTTAATAGAAGGACAGTGGTGGGTAACTGCAGCTTCTGGCCATGGACACAGTGGCCCCAGTGCCTTTATTAGACAGGTGACAGTGGGAGACTGGAGAGGCAGCAACTCCTTGCATTACACCAACCAGTCACAAGGACATTTCCAAAGTAGTTTGATACTCACATTTTTCTTTTTAGCATGCACTGTTACATCGCCGACTATGGTTCAGTGACTACGCTACCTTAGACAAACCAAGTGCCCCTACAAGCTGTCACAGCTGGAAGACATTGTCCCTCCTGCCACCTTTGCAGCTATAGCTACATTAGATGTGGAGAGGACCTGCAGAGCAGAACAGCTGTGTTTCCACCAGTCCTTGGTGCGTTTCACTTCCAATCACACCTAGTTTAGTTAACTGGCGTGGACGTCTGTGAGGGGCCAGCACATTTCAGGCATGTTCCTGGAGGACACCTTCTGGTGGGGTTCCACTGTGGAAGAAGCCAGCCCACGTGCCCCAAGGCCACCCCACAGCACAGCACTGAGCCCAGTGAGTCAGCCCATAGGCACCTTCTCCTCTTGCACGCTTGTGATTTGAACATAAATGCTAATATAAGGCACAGCATAAAGCCACCAACTTTAATCAAAAGGGAACACTAACATCATCAGACTCATTGAGTTTCTCGAAACCAAAGCACTCCACCAACCCACCCCGCACCACAACACAAACCTACTCCATCCTCTACGCTGTGATAACACTTTCCTCTTTGAGACTTAACACGCCTTTTCAATGGGGTTTACCAACTGATAGCAGCGTGTGCTACATAGCCAGACAAGGCTCAGCATGATTGCTTCCATCACCAAAACAGGCACAGGAAATGCACGTCCTAGTCCAAAAGAGCTAGGCTTATGGAACCTGGTCTTTTCTCTTAGCTTACTTTCACAGAGTTATTAGAAATAGTCCACAGACCTATCAGACCTGCTGGCAAATTGACAACTGCTGCCTTGTAGTATAAACTCATTGAGAACTGGTATCTGTTGGGGAAAAAAGCATCTCCCTCAAAGCCATAACAATTGTTCACAACTATCAGGAGTGCCTGGCCTCCTAAAGGTATGGCTAAAGCTGACAGAAAGATGCGGCTAGTAGGGGAACCGTAGTGCCTTGCCAGAGCCTACTCTTTGGTCCGGCATCACTTCCCCAGGAGGAGGGAATCAGCAGACACTTGCTCACCCCCACTTGAGAAGAACAGCATCTTCAGAGCTAAGCTCTTTGAGAGAAAATTGTTTCCTTCTGACATCTCAGAAAAATTATCTGTGTGGGAACTGTATGTGCTCACACACGGAGAAGGGAAAACAACAATCCGAGTCAAGTACACCCACGCACTATCGCAAACCAAAAATTAAAGCGGGATGGCAGAAACACCATCCCTGCAGAGGGGTCAAAAGAGGCACTTCTGGAAGACAGTCATGGCACGTAGCAGAAACCCGTGGCTCATACCATGGCTTCAAGGATGAGGATCGAAGACGGGAGCAGTGACGGTGCGGAGGACACGCCAAGCAGGCTGAACACAAGTTAGTAAGACTTTCCAGCACCAAAGCCAATGCAGGCACGTACTGAGCATCACCTTGCCTAGCGGTAATTATTGCAAGTAAAGCATGTAATTTTAACGCATCTTTCCCATCTCCTCCCATCATTAAGAACTGGGAAGAGAGAGAAATCCACCCTGAGACATGGGTGTGTCAACTAACCTAGCATTACTGAAATATTTGTTGTATGTGTACCTTCAAGTACAGCTAGGCTACATATTTCAGTTTCAGGCAATCAAACCCATTCTCTAACTCAGCATTAGTTCTGCAGACTACTCCAGCTACCAAACATGTCAGTGGGGGGAAGGTGTTAAGGATTTATGTACATGGATCTAACAACCCACCTGAGAGAAAAAAAAAAAAAGAAGAAAGAAAACACCCCACACACAAAATTGTAACAACCACCATTACATAAAAGCATATATTTTTATTAAAAAGAAATAAACCTGTGTGTATAACAAATGCAGTATCTATACTCACATCTACAAAATTAAACCAGCCTATTTCATCACACAAGTCATAACATCCTTTGCATTAGCATGGAAACCAACTACAAAATTAAAGATTTACTGAAGATTGAGGGGACAGCAGAGCCTCACTGAGATGAAGCACTCTTACTCCAAATGACAAGCTCTCCTTCATTAGTATTGCATTTTTAGCTATGTCTAAACAAAATTTCATTTTTCCAGCACTCCTGTGGTATGCTGTGAGCAATTTCTCAAAAATCCCAGCTGCCTGTTGCAAGTGCCAACGATCCAGCAATTATGATAAGCATTTCTGAACACCTAATCAAAACAATGCAAGCTGTAGAACTGCATTATTTGCTCTGCAAACAGAAATTCATAACCAGAGTGCTGCTTTTGAAAACAAAGCCATTAGATCCTTCCTATTTCTTGGTTTTGGTTTTTTTTTCTTTAAAAAAAGGTATATCAAAACTCATGCTATTAACTTGTCAGCTGTTGGTTTACAAGCCACTTGCCTATTATTGCTACTTATAGGGGCATCTAGCTTGCAAGCTTAAACCAAATCTAGGCATTGCACATAACTAACACTGTGTACTATACATAAATCTGGCTAAGTCTAAAAACAAAAAGACCAACAACGTTTACTATTATGGGCACCAGAAACACTTTTTAATACATTACACATGATCCAACAAAGACAGGAGAATCGGTCTGGGAAGCTTCAAGAATATTTTTAAAGTATGTCAGAGAAGGAGTTACCAAGGGTTGGGTAAAAAAAAAAAAACAAAAAACAAAAACCCAAACAAACAAAAGAACAAAAAACCCCACCCAAAAAGAACCCCACCAAACCAAAAATTCATGGTTTGGGATTTTTTTGATTAAGAAACTTCTAAAATATCATTTTAGGTCTGAGAGGAAAAGACAGAGGTAGGGAAGTTTCTAAGCAGACTAAAACAAACCACCAGCACGGAGATATACAAATAAGTTGAAAAAGACATATGAGGTTTCAGTTTAACTCTGCAGGTGCTCAACTCCCTATTTCACTTCTAGGCTCTACATATCTTCTGTTCTTGACACTCAGCTTTACCGACTACAGAGATAAACCCTCTCTGAAAGCTATAAGGGTGTAGCCAGAATACAGAACTCGCAATTAGTGACACCCACCCCCTCCCCACCTCCAATTTAAACAAAGTCTCCAAAGTAACATTTCTAGAAACAATAAACATTATTTTAAAGGAAGTTCTTCAGAAAGGTGAACCCTCCCCAGTTTCCTAAAGGAAAAGGTAAAAATCATACATGGCAAAGCATCTCTCACGGACTAAAGCGCCACATCCCAACAGGGCCGGCAGGCTACCCACAGCCTGCGAGCCGTTCTTGCCCCACATGCATTTTCTCCTTTCAAAGCACAAGCAGAACGACAAGGGGGATGTGGCACACACAATTCAAAACCTTTGATGTTCTCTACATTGTACCAATTTAGATGCCGTAAGTGATTTGACTATATAGGACTGAAAATGCAGAGACACTTCCCAAAGGAATTTTTATGTGCTTTTTTTATGACATGTAATTGAAGTCATGGGAACACTTGAATAAAAACACTCCCCCTTTCTTTTCTGAACATTTTGACTCAAAAAAACCCCCAGGAGTTTGGGATTTCTGTACCACCTGGTTTAACAAAACAACTTGGTATCCTACAACATACTGTTAATTCAAACAAAGCAGTAGAAGGTTGAATCTTCAAGGTATTGCATTACCAAAATCTATAGGCATTTTAATTAGGAAGTGCTAAACCACCAAAGATTAATTAGTAATTGTAAGGCTTTCTCCCTACTCTTCAACTTGATTCTTGTGCGAGATCCACTGGTTTTCCAAAAACACTCCGTAAATTGTTGATTGCCTCTTCCCATCAACTCAGGAAAACCATTCACTCTGTATGTTTTACAACATACATCACAGAGCAGCATATAAGGTCTTCCTGGTTTTCTTCCCTTGCAGATCACCTTCAACGCAGATCAGCAATTTGGCTGCTGACATGATTACAAGCAGTCTCTGCATTAGGAAGCCAGTGACACCATAGCCTCAAAGCAAGACAGATCGAGAACTGGGGGGTGGGGGGGTGTTTCTTTGGGGTGGTTTTTGCTTTTTGGGTTGGTTTGGGGCTTTTTTATTTGGGTTTTTTTGGTTTTGGGTTTTTTTTTTTTAGGTAAACCTTATACTGCATCATTTCTCCTGAAACAAGAATTGAAACTGTTAGAGGAGGACAAAAGCAGCTGAATACCAAGAAAGACCTGACAGAGACAGCACTGGCCCGAAGACAAATCTAACAAGAATTACAAAAGAGTTTATCGACTGCACAGTAAGAGCAGGAATATTCATTTGCATGGAAGACAACGAAAAGCCCCTCAAGCCCTGGAGGGATGGCCCCTGACAACATCCATTGGCCAAGATGGGCAGGAGAGCTGCAGAGGAACAGCACCAGAACTGCAACGCTCTGCAAGGAGAGGGAGAACCCAAGAGCTCTCCCCCTACCTGTGCTTTTGCAAAGGGCAAAGTAAAGGCAAGAATTCAAAGCAAATCTTAAGACTTCAGACAAGCACATTATGAACAAAACATATGATACTCTGATGGAGTGCTGAGATAAGCAAAGAGACCCACAATTACTTCAGTTTTCTTTCGTATCCCTGGACAAGCTGCTACCTTGCCAGAAGCCTAATTCCAGGGAGAGCTGCTGGCAGCCAAGACAAGGGTATCATACGGAAATTTAACATCTGATCTGACCTCCCACACATCACAGGCTATTACATTTCTCCTGTTTACTGTGATGGAGCCCAACATCTTTGGAAAATTAGTTGTGTGGTCTTCACATCTGGAGGCAAAAAATGTATTTCCCTTCTCAGCTCGCCCCAAGCCTGTAACTGTCAAAAACATGTCCCTGGTTTCCTATCTGAATGCATTCCAGACAGCAGTACTTGGCATGCCTTTCCTTGCCCAGTATTTTCTCTTTGGGGAGGCAACTAAGGCACTGTTCAGTCTTCCTTTTGATAAATTACAGATTATTTTTCTCATCTGGTTTTACCTCCAGAGCTGGAATTAAAAAACACTTTTTTTTTAATTACCTTTATCCATCAGAGCCACTAATTCCTGTCCCGTCCCTCTCTTCCCTGAGCCCCTCTCAGAGAAGATGGGCTCAGCTTCCTAAAACCACATCTAGCACCCAATAAGGTAACCTCAAATCCATGCCGAGTTTACCCAAACTTGTGTGCAGCAAAGCCCCGCTGCTCAGTCACGGGGTGGCGAGGGGGCAGGAGGTCCGGGCAGAGGAGGAGCCCGGAGCAGGGGAAAAGCCCTACAGAGCACAAGGTGGGCACCCCTGGCTTCACCCAAGGCTAATCCTTCCCATGGACCATTTTCCATACAGGCTCCAGGCCTCAACATTCCTCTTTAAAATGAGGAGGCCACTTAATTACCAGCATCAATGTCAAACACCAGTTTTACAGCAACCACAGAAAACTCAGACTCCTACCCACTACTGTCGAGTCTCACAAGTCAACAGCACCATATAAGACTCATTTCGTCTTTCTGCTTATAAAAGGAGTACGTAACAGCCTTTTGTTACTCAGTAGTTTTCTTTTAAGTGACAGATTAATTAAAGCTTTCTTCCTCTTATCAGTTAAGAGATACAATTTCCTTAAAACACATTACAAACATTTATGCATGCATTTATATTCAAGCGTGCGCAGTCCCACTCAAAGGAAAGGGGACAGTTTAGATGAGCCCAGCAAGGTACGTCAGCCTCGGTTTCCAGAACCTGGGTCTTGACCTTCAGTATTTTTGTCTATTGCCCACAGAAGTTTTGTTAGATTGCAACAGGAACTTAGCAGTTTAGAATTTGTATTGTAGCTATAAATTAATCTAAAGTTGTTTGACAAATCCTAAGTCTCATTTAAAAACGTTTTCAGAAATAGTTTAGACTGTGATTTCAAAGTAAAATGCTTTGATTTAATTTTACCCTGCTGTATCAGAGATTACAGTTTCTCTCCATGCTCAGCTGTTCATGGGATTTTCTTGCAAACACCTTCAGAAAGGCATTAGCCCCTTTACCCAAAGGAAAGCCCCCCCATAATCAGTGCAAGGACTTAATGAAGCCTGTCGGCCACGGCGAGCCAGCAGCTCAGTGCACAGTGCCAATGCAAATTGATACCATAACCCTCCCTCCCCGACCCCACTGCAGGAACTGCCCGTCACGGGCATCTACCCCTCTCCCGCCCACGCATCTCATCTTGGCCGTTCACTAAAATGAAACAGTTTGTGACCCAACCAGGCAAGTGCTGATTTTTATCAGAGATGTCACCTCAGCCTGGGTTCAAACAGGCCCGACAGGCTAGCAGTGAAAGGCGAAACACTTCACCTCAACAGCTCAGAGATGTGATCGCAATTATGAAGAACACTCTGCATGTGGAAAAGGAGAAACTGGCTTTTCAGGTGTTAAGGCTAGCAGGAAAAAGAAAAAAAATTCCCCACAACTTACATTACCACTATGAGAAATGAAAGACGACAATGCCAAAGTAGAAATGAACCTAAACAAAAGTGAAAGAGACTGCCAGTGTCCAGGTCCCCTTGGGGACCTTCAGAAGTCTTCAAAACTCCCTCAAACACTCACCTGTATTCTGGGACCCTTATTTGGTCTTTGACTTTTTAGGCTTTCCAACTCCCCTTCTTACTCTCCTGCATAAAATTTAAACAATAAATTCTAAGTTTGGTGGGGGTTTTTTTGTTTTGCCTTTTTTCTTTTTAAATGATGTAAAGCTGACATTCTCATGAGAAGTCATATTCTTCTGGACGCTGGGATTACAGACAAATTCTCACCTGCAAATTGCTTGCAATAAATTTCTAGGAGCTAAGCACCACTGAAAGAAGGACAAGTTGGAGTTCTAAAATTCACAGTTTAAAAAGTTTGTTGTTAAGCAACTTCAGAGCAACGTTATCCTTCTAAGACTTGATGGAACCAAAGACAGAACTGGCAAAAGGAAACAGTGATGAAATTAGGATGCTGAGAGACGTGTCATTAAAAGCAATTTTATTCCACTTCATAGTTAAGAGAACTGGGCAGAGGACAGACGAGGCACACGTAGCAAAGCTGCAGAAGAATATCAAACAAGCTTCAAAACAACCCAACAGCTTAACACACGCTACAGGTCTAGATGCTTACTAATGCTGTGCATGCACAAAACCCCCTCATTTCCATACTGTAAGTACTCAACAATTAAACTACGATCAATCAACATTTAGTACATTTAAGTTTACAACACCTATAAATAAAAAAGGGGAAATACCCAAAATAATTAATGCCATTTTAAAATAACTACTGCCTTTTTGTTGCATTAACAGTTTTCTTCTCTTCCTCAGTTTACCTTCCCCTTGATAATACTGTATTTTTTACTGTTTACATTAACAAATACACAGGCATTATATGGGATGTTTATTAAAAAGAGGTTTTTTCCAAGAAAAAAAAACCACATAGAAGCCATGACTTAGTTTATGAGGAGCTTCGAAAATTAACCACAACGGAATCAGATGTTTAATAATAATAGATTTTTCAATGTATCTCCCCATGTTTTCAGGTGAGACATAGGGAACAAATGTCGTTTTTCAAGTTACCTTTCAAATGATGAGAAAGCAGAATGCAATAAGACTACTGTATCAGCTCAGTGCTCCATATTCCAGATCCAAAACTCCAGCTACAAATAAATTTACATAACTAAGCACAGAAAGAAGAACAAGTTAGCTTTGTGTCAAAACTGTATCATTGTATCTGACAAAGCAGGTGGCGGAGGTGGAAAAGTCAGCCCTTTGCAGTGACCATAATTTAGAGAAAAATCAATTCTACAGGGTCAGAGCTTCAGAATGAGCAATCTCTACTTTAAAAATGTGCTGATAAGGTAAGAGAAGGTTTGCTGCAGGCACAAAGACGCGATAGCATGACAAGGAGATTGGAAATAACTCCAAAATCCTGCCTCCTCTCTATTTTTTTTCCTATGTGTGTCCAGTGGATATTACATCTAAATTTTGGAGGTGGATGAGGAGGCAATTTTCACCTTCACCACAAGAAAAACAAAAAAAGTGTATTTCAAATCTATTAGCAGCAAATAACTGTATTACCTAAGTTTAAGCTGCGTATGTGTAAACTCCTGTTTCATAGTTTCAAAAACCTTTGAAGTCCAATATTAATACAGTTCCCAAAGAGTATAGGGTTTTGCTCACCCTCCACCCTGCCCCCATCTTGAACTCCTATTAGACATACACTTTGTTTTACTAATTGCAATTCCAAACAGAAATTATATAAATCATACAAGCTGCCATACTGGATCACACTGGTAGCCTGTGCTGAAAAGGAGCAATTTTTAAATGCTTTTACTAACAGGTACAACCAGTTTTGCTCCATTCCTGTCATATGTTATCTGCTGTGGTTGAATAGATAAGCTCTGCTCTAGGGGAAGACAGACCAGAAAACGATGAACAGGGAATTCCTATCTGGATTAGCTCAAAATGGGTCAGTGGGAACTGAATGGAGTTATCCATCCCTGAACGCAGCTCCTTGGGGATTTTTGCCTTTTCCAGTGACTTGACACTAACTTTTAACCATCAGGAACCAAAGAGGGGTCAGGTGTGAAAAGACTGCTCATGCCCTGCTGGTGCAGGTCACCAGAGGGGGGCAAAGGGACTAACACCTTAATTAAATGCTATTACACAAACTTCAGCAAATGTGGTTTCAGAGGTTGGCGCTGTTCCCCAAAGCAGCTGCCTGCTCTTTTAGCTGGGCCAGTTCGACTGCTTGTGGCCATTTTCTGACTCAGGTCTCTGAAGCATCTGCCAGAAGATGACACCTACCAAAAAAGGCACAGTTTGTTTCCTTCAACGCGGCACAGGACCATAAGACCGGCCTAGAGAGGGGTCAAAAAGTGCTGAAAAGGTTGAGCTTACAGAGTGGTGGCCACTGGTGGAAGCAGAAAGAGCAGCGTTCAGCAGCCACCTCCTGAGCTAGGTTGGTCACTAACCAAACAGCAGTGTTTTAACTACGGCCTGAAAAGAGCAGCCGGATTACACCACCACAAAGCACGCTGGCTCACATGCTCCTCCCTTTAAAGCTCGGCTGTCCCGCAGTCCGTGGAATGCCATCAGTTGACCAGAAGGTTTGCTTCTTTTGGAAAGCCTTGTAAATCACTGCAGTCTACACTCACCCTTTAATATTAAGTCCTCAAGAGAAGAACAAGTTCTCCTGAACTTGCCGGAAGGACCATCAAGAAAACACAGCAAGCCAGAAGTCCTGCTTCTCAGCTGAAGAAGTCATAGTGCTTACAAAGTTGTTACACTGAGAGCTACGGTAAAGAAACCAGCAATTCCCCTATCTATCACACTCTCCTGTTTCTATTAATCGACACAGGGCAAGAAACCTGCCACACGCAATCGTGGAATTGCAGTGTCCTTACTGTCAGTACCTGGTTTAAGGTTTTCCACCCTTCTAAAAAGCATCACTTAGTTTAATATCTTTACATTCATACACCGAGATGTGCTTGTCATCTGAAAAGCGTGTTTTGTGAGCCACTGCAAGATATTGGCATTAATTACAGACTGTGGAGTGTATTCCCCCTTACCTGTACTTCCATCATGTGAAATTTTGTTTTGTAATTACTTGAATCATCATCAAGTATTTGTTCTGCTACAAAGTGCAGTATCAAAACAATCCTATATCCTCCATATAGCAAGGAGCTTGAGGTGTGGTGTTCTTTTTTTAATAAACACTCATATATATAAACACATACTAATTGGCTGTCATTCAAATTAATTTCCTTGAACAGAGGCCATTATCCCCATTTATTTTTTTTCTCTTGTTATATGACTAAATTCTCACAAGGAAAGGTAGCTATTTTTGGTAACTGGAGGCATCTCCAGAACTTTTGGAATCATAGCTCTCTAAAGGTTTTTTAATCAAAATGAATAACAAAGACGACAAAACCACAGGTTTCAGAACCAACGTCATGTTACAATCAAGGGCAGAAGCGTGACTTATTTAGGGCTGAAGACTCAAAACCACACACCAGACAACCAGACATTACTGGTTGATATTCTCAGCTGGTTTGGTATCACCAAAAGGGACAGAAAATGTGTTTTCAAAACCTCAACTGTAGGTACTTCTGAAGGAGAGTCGGGGAAGGAGGGCAGATTCCAGATCAAGTTGTGAGAACGACGGCTCATCAGGCCAACTGCATTCAGTTTTAAACAAAACAACAACAACAAAAAAAAGGCAGGTCAGAGTGAAAGTTTGACTTCTCTTAAGAGGAGTCCTTTGTCTCTGAATTATTTCAGGCTCAAGCTTGTTATCAACATTGCTCTTGGCAATCCTCAGCCTGGCAGCAACTGTTGTAAACTCTCATCGCATGAGCATGCTCTAACAGTTAACCAAGCTTACAGAAAGTCATTCACTATTTTTTCAATTTGCTTTACTTTTAATCTTCTTACACCATGGGATTTTTTTCAAAATCCCCAGAATTTAAATCCAATAACACACAGCTCTAGACTTATGTGTTAAAACCACACCAGACAGCTCACCTAACAACTTCGATGAACCTATTACCATATATAAACCCAACTATATTTTTATCAGTAGCAGTCTAGAACTTCATCTCTTCATTGCCTGGATATAAGGATGTACATAAGTGACTGTTGGGTTAATACAACCTATACGCTAATAGAATGTGTATACACAGATGTACACATATGGTGATTTTAATGTCATACATTAACTATGCAATTATATTGGGGATTTCAATTAGATTCACATACATTATATTAACGCATTAGGTGATTTTAATGCATTATGGGTGCGCATACATGTGTATACATATACATGGACAGTTGACAGATGAATATTTTTTTATTAAACCCAAATACAATTTCTTCAACTCCTGGTTATTACATATATTTTTTTGGAAGATGTGGCAGATGTCAAAATGACACTCATTCAGAGTACCCAGGATTAAGGATGTAAATTAAGCCTAGCGACACTGCCTTAAAAATAAACAAATAACAGCTTGGTGACATGCTTCAACACAGAGGTGAACCAACCAAACCGTGGATGGAGCAGGTTGCCCAGCGAGGTTGCGCAGGCTCTGTCCTTGGAGCTCCATTTTCAAGACCCAACTGCAGAAAGCCCTGACCAGCCTGGTCTGATCCCAGAGCTGGCCCTGCTTTGGGTAGGGGGTCGGACCAGAGACCTCCTGGGGGATCTTTTGATCCTATCTACTAATTTCTTCACCAGGTCTCCAGACCCAACAGTTTATGTTAATTATTTTACTGAGTCACTAAAAAAAAAATGATTCTGCTCAGAAACAGAGCTGCCAATTCATCAAGCAGTGACATGAAGTTACTATGCTCTTAAGCTGTTTTGCTAAGCTTTGTATTGGAAAAGGACTGCCAATTAAAAGAAACCGTCATACCTTTTCTTCACACAGCTTATAAACCAAACTGTTTATGATCCTTTACAGTTTATTAAACACATGCAAAGGGAAAGTCATGAAAAGCAAAAGACAATCTATACTTCTGGTAGGTTTGCCATACAATTCAACACTGATCAATTAAAACTGATTAAGAAAGATCACTTGCATCTGTCACACAAACTGCTCATGCAAAAAAAAAAAAAAAAAAAAAATCAAAATCTTGTCAGCTCCCTCATGTTTTCATGCATGTTTTGTGAAGAAGCACAGCAGCTGATCACTTTTCCCCCCCCAGAAAAGGCATCTGAAGAGAACACGAGTCTCAAAATTGTCTGTTGCTCGTTAATCAAACAAAAGACAAATGAAAGAGCAAGGGAAAAGCTCCTTTTTTACTCTTCTAATTTGTCCACCTGACTGCCAAGGATCCTGACAGCGCACCAGAACCCACAGCGCCTGCCCTGCCCCGCTTACCCACGCAGCTGCCCACCCCAACACGGCAGCTTTTTAAATACAAAGTGGAAAAGGGAGCCTTCAACAAACACAAAGCCTTTGCCAGAGGAATTCGGGAGCAGAACCGACAGGAAGAGGAACCGAAAGTCTGTAATGGAAGCGAAGGAAAGGCTTCGTTCCCCTTCCCACATTGCAAAGTCATTTCTAAAGGTCTGCTTCAAAACTAAACAATGAAGAAACAAGTATGTGGGGTCTTCCACTAAAAACAAACAAACAAACAAAAAGAACAAAAATAAGAACCTATAAAGCACTACATTATCGATTTTTTTTTTTTTTTTTTTTTAAAAAGCTGTCAGGAAACATACTTTTTGTCAACTAACCTTCTGAGGGCCAGCTTGTATGATATCAATGTCTTAACAACTTGATTTCAGTCAGCTGGTAAAAGTCTCACTTACGGAGCTAGAGCAGTGAGCAGAACAGGCACGGCAGAAATCCTGATAACCTCGGTGTGCTAATTAGAAGAAATCTTGATTTATAAACCAGGATCATTCATGCAAATTCACACGGATAGTTACTGTCTTTTGCATTTATCTACTGAAATCAGACAATTAATGAAAGGGATTAGATGGAAAAATAGCTACTGAAGAATATGACATTTGTGAAAATTATGAGAGCTCTTAGCCAATGGATTTCCTAACCCCAGTAAGTATGATTCACAAGCGGCAGAAGCAACACGCTAAGCAACCAGGACATCACTGGAGCATCACTAAGGAATATTTCCTTTAAAGCTGAATAAATAAATAATAATCTACCTGTAATTTTACAAAGGAATTCTTCATGTGTAATATAGAAAGAATTTGTTTTGTTCCTGCTTTCCCTCTTCCTTATACCATTCCCTGTGAAAGCCAAGTACACGTTCTTTGCTGCTTTCCAGAAAGCATTTGTTAAAATGGCAGGAAAAGTGTTTCATTTCAGAAAAGAGATTTAAAGAGAATCTAATTCAAACATCAAAATTTCACACTTTAGCAAATGAAGACAGTTCAAGTGCAGTAAATGCACGCATGCAATTCCTATTATGAAATATTTTAGTATTATAAAAACAGTCACTTCTTCAAAACATCAACCTTAGAGCATCAAGACCGACAAACACCTGATCACAAGAAGACCAGATGTTAAAACCTACCCTACTATTAAACATTTTAAAAAAGGGATAAATGCAAAGCCTCAAATGTTCATATGGAATGACAGAACAAGATCAAAAGCTTCTACAGAAACATCAGTGCCCATTTAAGCAAATGTTTTGAGGCAAAGGACATCTGAAAAATCTGGATATCACTAAAGCAGACACCATTGCAGAGGTCTCTGAATGCTCTCCCCCAAACGGTTTTGGTGCAAAATCCAAGCCCCCTTTCTTGCAAGCGCCTTTACAGCAGCAATACCTATACCTATCTATAAGGCCAGGGCTACAGGGACCCAACAGAAACGCCCATCCCTCTGTGGTCTACACGGTGTCAATCGTAAAACCTCATTTTTTACTTCAGCTACGCACCCAAGGCAGAGATTTCCTTCTATTGCATTCAGACAACAAATGGTTGCATCAAGCTGGTAAAACCCAAATGAGTTTTGTAACTGGAAGCTTTAAACCTCGGAGCATCTTTACAACTGCTCGGCTTGATATACCCTGCGCAACACTGGCAAGATCATGCCTTGAAGCAACAGCCTGTGGCTGGCAGCCTTGGTGGTGGGGATGGAGAGCTGGGATGGAGAGCTGTCTCCTCTCATCCGCTGGGTACTGGGGTCCCTCCTGGGAAGGGCACCTGAGCCCCCTGCCCAAGGGGGAGCGCAAGCTTCAGGCTCTGCTTTCAGGCTAAATGTTGGCATTCACTTCACCCCCACCCACCCCCTGAGCCCCCCTTGGCAGAAGCGGGGGTTAATAGCACAGGAGGACAGAAGCTGAGGTCTCAAGGCCGAGGTTTGGCAACCAGGGACCGAAGGAGACCAGAAGATAACTCCCCTCCCACACCTTCTTTGTGGGGGGAGCACCGACACACAGCCATGTCGGCTCCTCCTTGGAGGTCCGGGCTTGCGCAGCCCCGCCGAGGTCCTCCCGGCTCCCCCCGACCCCGGCAGGAGCCGCGGTGCGCTCACACCCACCCCCGCCCGAAGGAGGGGTACAGGGGACCCCTCCCACCCCCAGCCCCACCCAGAGGGGGGCCCGGCGGAGGGTGCCGCCCCCGGGGAGGGGACGGGAGGGGAGGGGAGGGCAGGGGCGGCCGCGGAGGGGCGCGGGCTGCTGGCGGCCGCAGCGCGCACGGCGGCGCCTGTCTGCTGCACTGCAGAGGCGCCATCTTCTCGCGCCTCCGCGCCGCTCGGCACCGGCCCGCCCGCGGGGGGGCACGGCACGGCCCCGGCCGCCGCCCCCTCCCCACGCACCCCCGCGGGCGCCGCCTTCCTGCTCCCGCAGGGCTGCTGCGCCAGCCCGCGGGGAGCTCCCCACCGCCGCCCCATACACCTGCGTCTGGGTACGCGACGGGGGAGGCGCTGCCCTGCCCTCCCCCTGCCAGCACCCCCGCCCCGCGGGGAGATGCCGCCGGGCACCCCGCTCCCCCGCCCGCAGCACGCCCACACGCAGGGAAAGTTTCCCTTCCCCAGCCCCTGGCGGAGAAACCCCCGCGGCGGAGCCGGCGCCCCCGCGGGACGCGCTTGGCCCTCCCCCGCCCTGCCCTGCCCGCCGGCTGGCGGCGCCGCCGCCCCTCCCCACGGACCCCCGCCACCGCCCCCCGCCCGCCCGCCGCGCCAGACGGCTCGGCAGGCGGCGGCCGAAGTTAACGGGGAAGACCCCTGGTAGCGGCAGCCGGATCAGCGAAGGAAGCCGGCCCCGGCGGTAGGGACGGCTCCGGCTGCCCGCGGCGGACAGGAGTGGCGGGGGCCGCCAGCCCCTGTGGCTCCCAGCCCGCTTCCTCCTCGCCGCCTCCGCCACCCCTCGGCTCGCCGCCCCGCTCGGCGGGAGCGGCCCTATTGTTCAGCAGCGGGAGGGCGAAGGCAGCCGGGGAAGGAGACCCCCGCCGCCCGGCTGCGTGACGGGCACCGGCGACCCCCGGCCTCGCCACGGGCGAGCCCACGCCGCAGGGGCGGCTGCGGGCAGACAAAGCCTCGGAGAAGCGGAGGAGGACGGCGGGGAAACCCCCGCTCGGCCGCCCCCTGCCCCGCTTACCTCGAGAGCCCGAGCGGCGCCGGAGGCCAGCAGCAGGAGGGCTAAGTGGGGCAGCATCGCGGCGGCCGGGAGGGGGGGAGGGAGGAAGGGAAGGAGGGAGGCCGGCGAGACGCGGCGGGGTCCGGCTGTAAATCCGCGGGGCCGCGCCGCTGCCGGGGAGAGCGACTGAGCTGCGGCGGCACCAGCCCAGCGCCGCGGCGGGGCCGGTCAGCTGATGGCCCGGCCCGCCCCCGAGCGGGCGGTGCGGCCCGGCCCGGCCCGGCCCTCCCCGCCCGGCGGAGACCCCTAGCGGCGGCGCCCGGGCGGTGCAGCGCCGGCGGGCGGCCCTCAGCGCCGGCGGCCCGGGCGCGGCTCGTCGCCTGCTGCGGTTGTGGCGGCCCGGACCGGCCTTTCTCCTCGCTGTCCCCCCGGCCACCGCGGGGTTAGGCCCGAGCAGCGAGGCGGCTCCTCAGGCTCGGACCGGGCGGCTGGGTGCGGCCTCGGGCCGGCTCCCAGGCCAGCCTTAAACCGGTGACAGGGTTGCCCTCGTACGGGTGGTTGGCAGCCGCAGCACCCGTCTCTTCCTCGGCCGCTCAGGCACCATCGGTAACCGTTTGCAAAGCCACTGCGCCGGCCTGCCCGCCACTGCGGGAGGCCCCCGCACCCGCAGGAGCCCCGAGGCCCCTGTGCGCCATCGCCCCTCTGAAGTGTCGTGGACAGAAATGCAACCCCCGTCGTTGCTGGGTGCTCACAAAGAACACCCTAAACCCAAACATATGTGTGATTTAGAGGCTATTTAACAAATTATGCCTTTTCTGGCAAGGTTACATACCAACCCGTGATCTCCAGTTACGCTCCGGGCAGAAGTGGTGAGTAAGCGCAGCCGTTACGCCCGGGGGCCGCACCTGAGACGCCAGTGCACACTCCTGAAGCCTAAGCCTCCTGCTGATCGGCCTGTGGCCCCCACAGTATTCCTTTGCTCGCTGCTAATCGCAAGATGGATGCGAGATTTGCGGGAGTGCTATTGATAACCAAGGCACGCGGGAGCACTGGCAGAGCTGAGGCTTGTGACAGTTGAACGAGGAAGAAATCAAACTAAAATCACAGAATCATAGAATCGTTTAGCTTGGAAAAGACCTTTAAGATCATCCAGTCCAACTGTTTTGGTTGGGCTTTGTAGGGCTTTGTCAAATAACTTGTAATCAGGAGGCCAAAGCAAACTTACTTTCTCATCTTCTCAATAGCATTGTAATAATTGTTTCAGTAAACCTGTAAGGAGAGCTAAAAATGAGTATAAGCAGAGTTTCATGTTGAAACAGCTGCTACTGTAGCCGAGATTCAGCGTGACACAGCCTGACCCATTCTGCCTCTGACCTGCAGCCTCCGTGGCAGCGTCTCTGCTCCCACCAAGGCTCCCAAGACGGCAGCTAACAGAGCCCCCCTGTAGCGGGGACCTGCAGCCAGGCCACGTAAGGGGCGGATGATGGACGTCTCCCCGGTGTACGGCTGGGTAGCAGGCGCCTGAGCTGCGTTGTCCTCACTGCTGCTCTCATGCTCATCTTCTGTTGAAGTCAGAACGGAAACCCACTGAGACTCGTGGCCGAAGCGTGCAGAGGGATGCTTGCGGGGCGAGAGCGACCCGGGCTGCTGCGCCAGGCAGGCGGTAATGTGCAGCGAGAGACCTTAGTGCCTCAGACCTTAGGGCGTTACACCCCCACAGCCCGGCCCTGGAGTTAGAAGACTGTTCTCATGCAAACGTGAATCTTCTTATCCAAATGAATGAACTGGCGAGGTATGAAGGCTTTGGGGAATTGCTTGAGTCACACTTACGAATTTGAGAGATCTCTGACGGGCAGGTAACAGATGAGGTCCCTCCCTCCCCCCTGAACATACAGATGCAAAGTATGTCCAACAAGTGCAGTTAATAGGTGCTTTGAAGAAACACGCACCCATGACACGACACAACCTGTACGTTAAAATGAGTTAAACAAACAGCAGCAATGGCAGGCTTAGCTATAATAATGTAATACTGTTATCTGCTTGTTAGGATAATGATCACGTGGCTTTGAGGGGTTAGGGAAGGATTTGCTGTGCAAATGTTTCTAACCGGTTGGCTTCTAAACTCAGCCATTGGAAAGGCAGCGCCATGGTTGCAAATAAGCAACATCCTGCTAAAGCTGATGGAGGTCATTCAAAAACAATTCTTTCCAGAAACAATGGAGGCAATCAGAAGGAAGCTCTTTGCAAGTTCTGAAAAAAAATTAGGCTTCCAGATGGGATGGATGGATGGAAGACCAAAATAGACTCATATAGTCCTTTTATTATAAGTTGGCTTGGTAGTTCTTTGTAATCACTTCTTCCTGGTGCTAAAATCAAACAGTATTTCAACTGCTGCTTCTCTGGATGAGCCAAGCGCACTTCCTTCCTCACGGTGGGCAGGCAGGCAGGCTTGAGGTCCCTTTTGCCTGTTGCTAGGAGTGGGGCAGACCCATGGGATTGCACACCTTGGAGGAGAGGAGGGAAGGCTCAAGTGAAAAGATGGGGAAAAGTCAAAGGTACAGGAAGACCTCTATGAGATAGACGTTCCCATTTATAGCCAGTAAAAACCAGTGACAGTATCAAAAAAACAGTGACAATATTTGCTAAGATTTCATGAAGTTAATCACGCTGAGAGGTCATAACTAAAGACTCTTCTGAAAGCTGTTTGTAAGGTCTACAAAATTTGGAGATGACCTGCTGACAGGAAAAAGAGAGAGATTGTGTCCTATTTTGCCCTCTCTGTCCTCTTTCAGGATCTGTATAGAAGGTGCAATATCCATTTTTCCTTGCTTTCTCTACCTGTCACCTTAGTATAGAAATTCAGTCTTATCAGACCTTTGAAGCTGTTGTAGCTGGAGTACAACGAAGCCCCCTACCACCTCACAACAGGGCCAACAACGGAAATCGTCTTCCCGAAGAAGAAAGCAGCACAGGTTGGATCACAAAATGATAGGGCTTGCATTCGAATCTAATAAAATGCTTTCAGCAGCTAATCCCAAACTGTGTTCAGATGTGATTTTCCCTTTAATTGCTGAGCTTTGTTATTCAGTCTTAATGTGATAACTTTCAAAGTGATGACCAAACAGGCATGTCAAGTTTCATTTTTTGGCCATTTCTGTGCTCTGCCTGTGTATCTTTGTGTGCAAATAATGTCTAATGTTATTTTACAGCCTTTTCGTTTTAATATATTATGTATATGGAAACATTGTTCAGCCATACAGTTTCTCAATGAACACTCATGAAGCAAGTGGACCTTATCCACAAATGCTGATACTACTCTACAATAGGCAATAAAACACCTCAGCCTGCTTCGTAACCTAATGAATTTCAGTGGTAAATAAGTGAGCGGATATTTCACTTCACCCGTGCTTTGCTGCCACGCTTACCAAAGCAGCACATTGTCGGGTCAGATGTATATTTTGTCCTGGAAAAGAGTCTGTTCTTTTGGTGAAGAGGAGAGAGAGAAATTTTTTAATTCTGTAGCCCCTTTCCCAAAATAATAGCTAATTGAAGGTGTTTACTGGGGGATATCACAACCCTTGGAACATTCTTCAGTTACTTTTAAGCAGTAAATTTCCCCTTGATGCTCCCATGGATCTCTCAGCAGGTTTCTGAAGGGGGACAGGCAGCCCGTGGCACCGACACAATGACGGCATTGCCAAATATCTCCGAATATGTGCAAGTGGTTTTATAGAATACATGCAGTTTACCAATGTTCACTGAATTTCTGATCGGGGAGGCTTATTTCATTCACACCAACAAAATTAGTGTTATTAGTCCAACTGCCAGCTGTATTTTATTCGTATTAGGGATGGTTCCTCAGACAGATTCTTTCAGTACAATGCTACAGCCAGTGCTCTCACGGAGATGATTTCTCCATTTGTTCTCAACTCTGAGGAGAGGGCTCCAAGTTGGCAAACTTGAGTTTTGGTCCAGACTTTGATGCTGACTCACTGTCTCCTTCTGGAGTTGCTTCACTTCAGTGCTCACCATTTTCTTTACTGGGGAAAATACTGTTTCCCTGCCTTTGTGATTCATGTGGGGAAGAGAACAAAGCACTAGGGTTAGTATTTCCGAATGAACCTCTGCAAGTTAAAGACTTGGATCCTACTGAGCTGGCATCTTCTGCGTTCATCCCAGTTAAGGGGTTTTTCTGTACTCTGAAAACTGCTACAGCGTAAATTACCAGATTTATTTCAGACAACTCCAGCAGGAATTTGTATTTTCAAATAGCACAGAATTAATTTTAATGGAAAACCTTTAGGTTTTATGCTACACCTTGAACCACTGCAGGTATAATTAATCTGCTCACTGTCATGCAAGTGTCCTCTAGAGACATTTTTTTTTCCTTTGGAGTCAGCCTGCAGCCCTGAGAAAGAGACTCTCTAAATATTAATCCAAAATAGGAAGAGAGATATTTCACCTAATCAACCCTACACAAGTACGTGCTGTTAGCAGCAACAATGGGTGCGGATATGATTTCAAATAGTGAACAGTTGATCCTTGTCTGAATTCTGCAAAGCACCTTCAGTTTTTGGCTTTTACGGATGCAGTACACAGTTAGGTAGCCAGTAGCCATAGCGACCTACTCAAATGCAAATGATTTGTTCTGCATAGCACAGGAGTATTAAGAGTTGATGATATCTACTGGAGCAGGTACACAATACAAATGGCAGAGCCAAGCGAATAATGAAATCACAGTCCAAAATCCCAGGAGTGCTCAGCCAAGGAAATGAAATGGAGATGCGAACGACAGTAATTGCTCCAGTGATTAGGATGTGAACATACATGGACATCACTCTGCACCAAACAAATATGGTGTTATTATGGCTTCTCCCTTTGTTGACAGAACCTGTTGTTGCTTGCTGATGGTGTCAGTAAAGAGGAGATCTTCAGGATGGCTGCTTCTTCATTTGATTCTGTGCCCCTGATTTTGTTTACCCAATTACTACATAATGCAAATATTCCTAGCAGCATCTGGGTTTAACTTTTATTCCTTTTTTTTCCACTGCATGCACTGAATCTTCCTAGATATTTTTGGCCTCATGCCTCGTGTGGTCAATTACTAGTAAAGTATTGCAGATGCAGGCTTTCTACTGTTGTTTTTCCTCACCATCCTATATACAAACGTCTCAATATCAACAGTCTTCTCCCGACAAATAAAAATGTCACTCTACAGTACAACTTTTCAGGCAAGTCATGGTTGGTGGTGTTCAGAGAACAATCAGCCTTTCTGAATGATTAAAGCAAACCCTTGAGAGCATCTAACTCCACAGGAACTCCAGAGCAACTATGCAAATGACACTTAGCTATTTGCGCTCCTATAACTGAAAGTTATGTTGTACTTTTTGCATGTTATGAAGGCCACCAGATGAGATGGTTATGATCCTCTTGGCCTCTTTTCAGCAGCTTGTTTTACTATGATTTGTCCTCCCAGATAAAACAGCATTGCCGTTTGTGGTGTGAATATCCCAAATCATTAATATTTAACAAAAATAGAGGCAACTAACAGGATGTCTTTGATTTCTCTCAATCTCTGAGTGTACTAGTAAGCTTTTTTAGCACTATTCAAAAGTCATTGAGTCAATTTTTTTCTCTCAAGAATTTACTTTTATTTTTATCCCATCCTGTGTTTCCCTGATGCTTTTCCCCTCTCCTCACAGACACAGCTCTCTAGAGCTTTGTCCATGTCACGTTCCCCTCCACAGGATCTAGCTCTTCTGTGGCTTTGCCCATGTCACGTTCCCCTCCACAGGATCTAGCTCTTCTGTGGCTTTGCCCAGAGCTGTCCTGCTAGCTGATACCTGCCCAGCCCTCGCCAAAGACCAGCAATCCATGAACACTCCTCTCAGCTTTCAGGCTCTTGTTACCTCCTCTTCCATAGTATGAGATTGAACATATTAATACACACCTAATTTCCCTTACAGACTTCTTACGTGAGAGAAGGGCGGTGCTGGTAAATCAACCAACCGTACTTGGAGTTAGCGAAGTTATTAAACAGAAATCTTGGTATTTTGGAATCGGCTTCCGCTTTTACCACACAAGCCTTCCATGGGTGTCTGAATGGACCCCAAGATAAAAAAGAGGTCGCTAGCTGGGCAAAAGGAGCTGTCTGTACAAAAAGTTAGACATGGTGCTTTGTTTCAACACTGTCTTGGAACTGAAATAAAGAATAGAAACGGGAAATTTAGCAGATGGTGTATGTACATATACACACACACAAAATATGTCTTAGATTCTGAGTTCAGTTGACTGAAGACTTTTGTACAGAATGAGAAAATACATTGTTATTTTGATTCCTTCACCATAGTGTCTCAGATCCTAAAATACCTGCTTAATTGCTAACACAGCAGGTTGGGATGCAGAAAAACCCATCCTACCACCTGTTGCTAGAAAAACAATGCTCGGCTCAATTTTGAAAGTCCCAACTAGTTTGCAATAGTGAAATTAAAAGCAATAAATTTAAGAACAGTAGCAGACCCCACTTAATACAGAACAGCTGTTTGTCAAGAAACTTTAACAAAAGCATCCCCATTCCTCAACTTGCTTATAGGAGGCTTAACTTACCACATAATTTAGCCTTTCATCAACTGTCCCTGAAGAAAAAACATCGTAGCTTTTCTGAAGGCTGTGAAAATCTGAAGCAATCAACAGAGACTGTTCAGAGGAAGCAAAGTTGGAAGTCTTTACATTGTAAAATGACAAATTCAACTGGAACACAACTCTACTGATATTCAGCAGGTGACAAGGAAGTCTCTCGAGCCATAAACCTGCAATTCAAATGTGGACAAAAAGCCCCCAATCCAAGAAACTGTTACATGGGTGCAGTGATTTCAGCAGCAGCTGGGTGTGTAGGTGCCACAGGTTTCTGTCTCTTCACTCCCTATACAGCCATTTGAAAGACTAAAAGTGTTACCTGAAAGACTGTGGTTCCAGCTGGAGAGACAGAAATGGGAGCTATAGACAACGGTGGCGCTGCTATAGCTCCAGACGCTCTCTCTATAAGCAACTGGGGCTTTCACTCTGACAATTGCCGTTGCCCTCCACAACGCCGGCACGTTTACATTCCCAGTGCCATGCTGCAGCAGCATTTGTGGTGGGAGGAGTGGGAGGCAGAGGCTGAAGTGTGCATCTGTAACTCTCTTAGCTTGCCGTTTGTAAATTCATATTAAGAGACTGTGAAAGAGTGTCATGGAGTAGCCTGTGCAATACCTATATGTGCGAGGTTGTTATTAAAGAGGAAACAAAGTGGAAAGAACAAAGAAATCTCCCTTCCTTCCTGTTACCAAAATCTGGTAGTTCTGCAGTTCAAGCCAAGTGGTAGATGTGAAAATAAAGGAAACATATTTGTTTTAAATTAAAAGTAGTGCTTCTTGTTGGCTTCCTGTATTTTTACATGCTGCAGAGATTGCTAATGTCTCCTGTAGTTATCCTCTAGAAGTAAATTTATTTTACAGACTATACTGTAAGAAGGTGGAAGAGGAGGAAGCTTGAAAATATTACATCCTTTGCTGAGTCCTGTTATGAACCCTCCACACAGCTGTAATTCACGTTTGCCACATGAGCTGACTTAGTGTCCTCCTCAGAAATTCGGACGCAACTGTGGAACATGAAACACCTTCTCATATATTAGCTGGGGCTCAAAATAATGTGTCTAGGCTAATATGCACACGTGAGAAAGTACAGATCAGATTTCTTGGTGAGACTGTTGATATTATTCAGGGACAAGGACCGGTATCATCTCATGTGGCGTCAAAAACTGGCTGTAGGGTCGCTATCAGGATTTTGGTATCACAGACTCTTATCACAAAGCATAGTGCACAGTGCAGCTATGCATATTAGGTGATCATCAAAATATAAATGAACTCTTCCAAGAGATTAATTTCTGTAGAGTCTCATAGTAAGACTGAAATCACTGATGAGAGGCCAGGAGCATAATAAAGCAGCTGCACAACAGCACAGGAACAGACACGCTCAGTCCATCTAGGAATTGCAACCATCTTTTATAAAATGCTCACAGTATTAGAAGCAGGAAAGTTTGATCACAAGCACATAAATCAGTGACTGCAGGAGCTTTGTAATGGATGGGTTTGTGCCGAAGAAGGGGGAGTGGGGGGATTGCAATGAAGAACCGCAGACTGTTCTGTATACAAGAATAATGCCATCCTTAGATCCTCTGTGTTTTGTAATCACCCTGCAATTTCTCTCAGCAAAAGGATTTTAAAATATTTGTTCAAGTTGATTTGGCATACATCTGCCTCATTCCTTTACACACAAAAAAATGGACCTATCTTTCCCTGACTTACAGCAGAGACACAAAATCACACTGAGAGTAGGAGAGTAGGTGAAATTTCCTTCCCCCACAGCAGGATTTGTGAAAGGCGCTCACCGGTACCGACAAGGTTGGTTCCATTGAAAAAGTCTATAAAACTAGACTTTGCATACTGGCAAGCTAAAGCAAGGCTCCTCTCATCAGCTGTTAACACACAAACCAGCGTCATAACCCGCTCACCCCGGATGCGGAGGGCTTGTACGCACTGTGCCTTCCGCCTCAGCACCCAACGGGGCCGGAGGGCCGCGGGGCTGCCCCTTCCCTGCCTTCGGGCTGGGGCTGCGTCCCAGGCACCCAGCACCTGTGCAGCTCACACGGCGTGTTCATTCAGGCACCCATCGGCAGAGGTGACAATGCCAAAATATTCATCGTACCAGAGATGCTGACATTATTCTTTGCATTTTTTTTAATGAGCTACTAGTGAAGCGTTGAAAGTGATGTGGCTGCTTTTATAATAGCATGGAAATACGCAGAGTTAAAGAGGATCAGTGTCATGTTAGACATTTGAAGAACCATCTATTTTTTAAAAAACATCAACACAGTGCAGTAGAGAGAACAGATTCTGACACCTGCGTATGAAAGCCTATCTTTGTACACAAAGGAAAGACCTCCCCGGGAACTAGCTCTCAGTTCAGTTTATTGTGAGCTACTGCACTACATAATCGTAGAGGGAATCGGATCACACTGTAAAAGCTAATATCCGGTTAAAGCTCGCCAAGTCCTGTTTTTGAAAGTGATTCGTTTGAAGTTGACTTAATTTCATTTAAAGTCCCTTTTGAAAATGTGAGAAATGACTCTGAAATCACTGAGGTTATTTCAAATACATCACCTGGCATATTCTACTTACACATTCATTGCCCCAAATGGAGCCTCAATTGTTCTTCAAATTAAAAAAACAAAACTACTTTTTTGAAAAGATGGCAGGGGGTTGTACAGCACAGCTGAGGTGGCAAATATATCTGTCATTTGCTCTGAATTTTGAACATAATACATTCAGGAAACGTCATACAAATTTAGTTTTCAGAGGCGGAGAGATTCTTATGGCAGAGAAAATTAATGAAAAGTTCTACTGGAATTAGCAGCGTCTCAAAACATAATGGGCAAATATTTCTATCATGATAGCCATATAGTATATCTACTAAATCATGGCTATTAACCTAAATATATTGAAAATAATAAACAGATATAAATAGTGATGTTCAGCCTCTAAAGACTCAAATGAAAAAAATGGCAGGAAGTTAAGCAGATAAATCCAACATTCGTGGGTCTAATTTGTAAGTCATTTCATTTGGTTTCTTATGCCTTTTATACGAAATGTAGTACATCTCTTACTGTCACACTGTGAAAGTGTCTATTCCTTCCTGGCACTTAAACATTACATCTATACCCAGAAATTATTTATATACCTAACTGTATTAGATATGTATATCATATACACTTGTATAAACAGATATATATATAAAAAATGATACACTCACTATGGTGTATTTTATAGGTATATGTCTGTTAAGGTAGTTATTGATGTAACTATATGCCTAGACGAGAAAAACAGCCCTGACCCTCATTAATCATGTGAGCTGGTGGAAGCAACACATTAGCATTGCAGCAGCACTGGCGACATTCAAAACTGACTGAACTATCACTGATCACTTAATCTTATGAAAAATGCTTAAGAAAGCAGGACATTTACTGTTCTTATTACATGCTCGTGGGCTGATCCAGGTCTCATCATGATCAACAAAAGCCTTTCTATTAACTAGCGGATACCAGACAGAATTTGAAGGGAACAATGCTACGGTCTCCAATCCACATCAAGGAATACTGAAAATGTTCTGGTGCAATTCCACAGCCATTTGAACCAGCCTGTGTGAGGGTGACCTGTGCCTCTGCCTTCAGCCAGGCTTCTCCACCTTCTGTCTTTCTTACTCCCGCACCACTACGTAGGTAATGAGTCCACACAGAACTGATTTGGCTGAAGCACCCATTTTTTGGTAAGATTTGTTTGTGCAGTTATCCCGACCTATGTAGGCTTTAATTATCATGGAACCTCACCTCATTCTTCAGGAAACATCCTGAATCTAGTGGGAAAGAGGCATTAAAAATGAGTGTGCTGAAATTACTGAAGTAAATATGTCCATGTACGTATCTATGAATATAGATATATAGGTACAAATGGGAATTACCATGACTAAGGATGCTTTTTTCTGTTCTTGCAGAACTGCATCATCTACTGTCTTTAGTTGAATGTTAATGGTACACTGCTCAAGCTCAAATATAAATTACCTAAATTCCTTCAGATACCTGCATTCAAAAAAGAGAAAGGAAAGGAGTTATGTGTAGCAGCAAGGATGCAAATGGCTGGCATATTTCCAACACATTTCAGGTAAACTTTGTGAGCTACATAACATGTCATAACAGCAGCTTGAATTAAGCAGCGGCATCCGTAGGAAGTATTTGACTTATTCTGTGGTGTGTCTCTGCCTGTGCAGACAAGGCACTTATGTTAAGGAGAAAATGAGGACTGAAAATATGGTGACATATTTAATTAAATGTTTTGACTTAATTTCTTCAGAATTATACCTGGGCAGCATTTAGTCAAAATGATGCTTAACTTGTGCTTTTCAAAACTGTTCAGAGTTGACATAGTTCTACTCCCAAGTAAAAATCGGTAGGAGTTTTACTGCTGACTTCCACAGAATATAAGCCAATGTTGAGCCCTTCTGAAAATAGCTTTCCATCTGTATATTTATTCAAATGAATAGGGACTGTTAGTAGAAATAGGAACTGAAAAGATCAGGCTTTTAATTTTAAAAGTTAAAGTTAAATATAGGTTACTACACTAGAAAGCTAAAACACAAGAAATACCCAGACAAACTTTAACACTTTTTTTGCTCTCATTTATGGTAAGAATGGATGGAAAACACCTCCATTGCCCGAGGTGACACAGCCCCAGGATTTCTGAGGTCATTAGACACCATTGACTCTTGAGTAATGGCATTTCATACTTCCAGTGGGCAGAGGAGGACTCTAACAGAGCCATCTATACATTAGTCCCAGGTAGTCAACCCCCCCTAAAAGGAATTGTTGTATCAGCCAAGGTAGCTGAACGCACCCTTTTCTACGTTCAGGTAGATTTCTGCTTCCCATTTTCCTGAAGCGGCCCTTTTCTTTTGCTGTTAAATGCGGTTGCTTTCTTTAAAGGAATAGCCGTTTGTGACAAACAAATGTCTGTGGGCTCTGAGCCAGCACAACATTTACTGTAGTCAATATTTAACATATGAATAATCCTACTGAAGGCGGCGCGACTGCTTGTGTGCTTGAAGTTAGAAAGCTATACGAGCACTTTGTTGGCTCAAGGCCTGACTAGTGCCAAAGCTAGCAAAGTTCATGGTAAGACATGGTAATTTCGCTTTTTGGTATTTTAGCTCCTCTAGGATTTGGTCCCTTTAGGTCTTTCTGACCTCACTGCGCTTTCAGAGGGCTTTGCTGATTGAAAGGTCATCTTGGGTTCTTGCTCAGTTGGGTACCACTATGGACGAGAGATCTAGTGGGCTAGAGACCCAGCTGGTGTATATTGGCAGGAGCCTTACCAGCTGCAAATTTAGCTCTTGAAGTCTTGAAGGCTCAGTTCTGAACAGTGGTGTGGTGCGGGAAGGAGTACCTACGCAAGGTTGCTCTCGGGAAGTAGTAAGCAGAAGCTGTGTCTGAGGGAGGTGATTCTTTATCTCCCTCCTCTCTAGGGAACGGGACTGGTTGCTGCAGCTCTGCAACCAATGCTGGTTTCTCTTGCTTTCAAGTTCCAAGTAGGCAAAGCAGTAGACTCCATACCAAAGACTCCAAAATCAGTGCAAGATATCCCCAGGAAATCTTCTCAGTAACACCTGAATAACAAAAGCCAAGTACAGTCACAGTCTCCTGATTTCTGATCCTTAAGCTGCAAATATACCAGGCAATAGAGGGAATAACACCTTGCATATTTATTTTCTTTATCCTTTACTGTTTTCAGTCATAACTTTACATTTAAATATTGCTTTGGTTTTGGGGTTCGGTTTGGTTTGGTTTGGTTTTTTTTCAACAAGAAGTGCCTGTTGAAGACCATGTTTCGCAAATGAGAGAGAAGCCCAGAGACTAAGAGTCCATCCTTAAGTTTACATTGGATCTCAATAGTCGAAGAAAAAACTCAAAGCTACTCAGTGACGTTCAAGGCATGGAAGGTCAAACTGGGTGTCTGTTCCACCCAAGGTAGGGTGGTAATTGCTATTGCCCATTGCTTTTGCAGCTATTTTGTTACTTGTTGCAGGTCAACAATTATCTACTTAGAAAAGTCATATTTTCTGTTTGTATTTGGAATGCGAACCCCTGTTCCAGTTTTGGTAAGACATTTTCTGATTTTACTTGGGGCTTTTTTTTGCCTGTGTAATCTCTGACTTCATGAGTACTCAAACATGCATTTAAAGACAAGATTATTCAAAGTCATTAAAGTCTGGCATGTTTTAAGAGTTTTTTTCTGGTCAGAGGTTTGAAATCTTTGGTGTACTTTGTTATACTACCCAATTCAGATTTAAGTCAATAGAATTTAAGTGCGTCCTTTATTGATTTGCTGACCCAGGTGGCACCTCCAGTGTTACATTTTAGTTTTGGTGTTTTTTCTTTTTTCCTTTGAATAGGTCTTTGAAAAGAAATCAGGAAGTCAAGAAAAGAGGAAATAGTACTGAATATGAGATAAGCTTATCTTCCCATGGCACTGAGAGCTTGATGATCCCATGTTTTGAGCATATTGAGTTGTATTTGTGGTCAGTGAAGCTCATTCCAAAATCAAGGTCTGCAAAATGGAATTAGTTTTGTCATTTTTTTTTTTTTACTTTGTTTTTCAGATGCTGTAAAGAACTAATAATGCTTTCAGGTTAGTGCTAATAATTGATCTCTACCACCACAGTACAGCAAGCCTCACATCTAATGCCTCACTTGGAATATTTCTTCCCTGTGATCAGTCTAAAGTTGACTTAATTCAAGTTGAAACTATCCTAGTCAAAGCTGTTAGGTCTAGAACAGACAACTCCAATGAGAAGACACAAAAGAAAGTACAGGGGTAAAATATGAATATGGATGCAGGTTTTAGTCACTCTGACTTTCTACAGAATATTTTCTCAAGTTCTAGAACTTGTCCCTCAACCCAACATATCTTAAAAGCTACCCTTGTGCTCCTGGGGGTTGAAGTCTGTGGTTGACAATCCTGCTTCATCCTCAGCAGCGTTCTGCTGTGTGAGTACCCCGGTGTTTAGGCAGGACACACAGACCTCAGAGGCTGCTCTGAATTTGTTAATGGAGGTTCCTCAGACACTCATAAGACTTTACTCCAAGTGCTAGGAGAATTTCTTTGACCTGTCTTCATTACTATAGAGCAACCAGTAACACATTCACACACACAAATCATTCCTAAAACCCTCACAGTACCTGCACAGTTTGCAGCCTGCAGAAAGAATCACATTTTGTGTTTGTCACTTATCCTAAGGAAAACAGTATATGAGCATGGCAGAGTAGAAGAAAAAGGCATCTTTCACGAAAGAATTGTTTGTTTCCTCTCAACAGTGTCACAGGAATCACTACAAGCGGACGTGTTTACTGACCTCTGTTGACTAGGTAGCAGTGCTATGTAAACCTCTTCATCACAAATCAAATTGTTTTACCTATACGTGCCATTTCTGGCCATATCATGGAGCATTTTTCAGTCTTGCTGCATGTGCTTTCCTAATGTCTTCTATAATGTGCAGTAAATTATGAGCAGAGCTGGAAACTTCTGCATAGCTAGATCTCCAACACAATCTGTTATTGTTTCAGGATATGATTTAATAGAAGTTCTGCTCCTCTAGTCTCATGCACACATCTGCCAAAATGTTCAATTTAAGTAAATTGTGTTAGGAATGAAGTCATACTGTCATACAATATAATAATGGAAAGTGGCTGATTACATTTTGTACTATAGAGAGCTGGGTCTCATCATAGCAGGAGATTCAATGCCTTTTAAGAAAAAAAAAGACTGTCTGAAGTAATGACATTTAAACATTATTTGTCAAGTAAGAAAATATTGGAGCATAACTTTTTAGGCTCAAGTCCACATTAATCTCAATATTCAAAAAGAAAAGAGTTTATCAACCTGAGCAGACCCTCCCTTTTTCAGAACACCAAATTTGAAGACAATTTCATACATCAATTTCCTTAAAAAAAAGACATAAACATAACAAACCAAAAATATCCACTACCAAAAGATGCCCAAGCACACACAGAGAGTTAAAATCAAAGGAAGTTAATGTTGGCATGAGCCAGTAAACATCAAAGGAAGAGATGATAGATTCATGCCAATAAATTGGTAGTGACGCAAGAGTTTTATGAGCCTTGGCAGTCCTGTTGGCCCAGACATTTTTGCAGGCATAACAAACTGAAGATATTATCTCTTACTGTTACTGAGATATTATGATTTAGAGAGATGTGATTTTTTTTCTTTAGGGCAGATTGAGTTCACACTGATCAAGTACTGTGTTGAGCTAAGTAACTGAAGTGAACAGAAAACCAGAAACAAGCCAAGAAGAATGAATATATTTCACAACTAATGAATCTTTTAAAATCAGTGCTTTGAACAGCGCTTCTGCTTTCTAGATATTCCCAGCTACAGTTAGTTGGATCTAACTTTGTAAGTCCTATTTTGCTGTGATGCTAAAAGCTGTGCATATAAAAATAAATCAAAATGGACAAATGCAGTTGACAAAAAGAATGAGGTTTTATCAACAAAAGTGAAAATGCCAATCTAAAGTGCTATGGAGTACCTTTGTTTTGCCTTTTTTGGCATTTGTATTGACATCCAAAGATTTGTGGAGACATTTCTGACTGCTTGCTGAGACATTGGAGAGCAAACCCCGTCATTTTTGTGAGGAGGAGTGCAGCCAAATAGGAAATAACCAAGTCAACCAAAAGAATGTCATCTCAGAGTTTTGATTCAGGAAGGCGTTTAAGGAAGTGCACAACTCCAGGCACTTGAATAAACCCACTGAAAAGAACAGCATCTGCTCACAAGTAGGTATCTCTCTCTGTGCAGTGAAACAATGAGCTTTGCTGGGCTCAGTAAGACCGCATGTTGGAGGAGAGGCAGTTAAATCCCCTCTCCTGTCCCCGAGCTTGTAAAAATACAACTGTTTTACTAAAAGTCCCCCTAAGCTCCTGCAGTTAATAAAACAGATGTAACATTTTTGAAATTTTTATAAGGAACTCTCTCCTGATAAAAATGTTTGAAGTTGCATAGCTTATCTAGTTATTAGATTTATTTAGGTCAACAGCATGACTGAAATGATCCTGCAAAGTGTTTAGCCTCAATTGCTAAGTCCACCTGAAAACCTGAAGTGCTTTACCCTGGCAAATGGAAGTTGTGGGTGGAAGGTCCTTTATCCAGTCTGGTCATAGATCTTTGTCTGTTTGGCAAGTCCTTATTTGAGGCAGCACCATCTATACCGTAAAACTTTGCTGTGGTTGAGTGTTGAAGTGGAAACTGATCTTTTAGGGCATTCTAAAAATGGACATATTTCATTGTTCCTGTCAGTACATGATAAATGCTTCTAGAGAATGTAAATGTTTTATAGGTTGTTCCAGTACCAGAATGGCACACTTAATGAATTGCTGACTTCAAAGTACATCAGAAGTCCAATATTCCCAGTGAGAATCTCTGGATTTCAATCTTTCTCTTCTTTTTTGCTCTCTCTCTCTTTTTTTTTTTTTTTTTTTTAAGGCTACAAGGGACAGTAGTGGAGTTGTGGAGTCTATTGGAGGCGTATGCATGGTAGGGATACATTTTACTCTGTCAGGTTCTGACATGCATTCTTTTTGAAGGTGATTATTGATTTTCTGCCTCCACAAGAAGAAATGACTCAAAAAAACCCACAACCTGAGAATATAAATCAAGGCTTAAGGAAAAAAAAGAAACCCCCAGTCTTGCTCTTTTTAAAAAAATGTATATATGTTAAAATAGGAATGGGGAAGGAAATAATGCAAGTACTTTTTACAGAAAGAAGTGTTGCTCTGAAATAACACTGTGCATTACTTAACTAGCTTGTAGAAGACTTGGACATTATCAGATGTTGCAAAAAAAAGCTGCTTATGATATCATTTTCTTTAGGTGGATGCTAAGTGTTTGTATTTAATGTGCTCGCTGTCTGACATCACACGAGTGATAATCGTCTTTGCTGTGGACTGTGTCTTCGGAAATGAGACAAAATGGCTGACTAAGTGTGGAGTGATAAAATGTGTGTTTTACTGTCATAAGGATTTACAAATACGGCAGCCTTGCACTGTTTTAAGATGAATTGTGTCTGTTCTTTGCTGTGGGTTTTGTGTTCCAGTCTCATCTCAGTAGCAGCTGCACTTGAAAATGAGCATGAAAAACTGAACAAGAAGCCAAGGTTTTGACCTTGTGGATTTGTATATTTGGGGCAGTAGCATTTTTATATTAGTGGTAACATTTTTTTATATTGTAGATTATATTTGTTCACTTCTTCTTACCTCCATCCAAAAATGTAGCCAAAAATATAGACGATACCTAGGGGAAAAAATATTACAACTGAAAGAGAAGAGCACTCGAGTATTGGGGTTTTTGCCTGTAGCCATCAAGGAAAATATAGTTCTACAATATGATGAGATGTTTGCTTTCTCTTGGCATATAATTGAGATCCTTGTTCCCAAGAAAGATAGAAAAGAATTAGGAGCAGGTAGAAGGTTGAAATCAGAAGGAAATTGAGAAATTGAGATGCAGCATGAAATGCAGATGGGGGAAAGGTACCTGGGGGAGGCAGAATAGGTGGGAGGAAGAAATGAGTAAGAAATAAAAAAATAGAAACAGCAGAAATAAAACCTGGAAGGGTAAAGACAAGGAAAAGGTGGGGTGGAGAAACCCAGATGGCATGGAAAAAGAAAAGCCCCTTACTCCTTTCAGGTCAGGATAGAAGAACACCAGCAGGAAACGGATAAAATTTGTGCCTTTTCAGATTTCACTGAGGAGAGAAGTTGCCATGCTATTTTGGCAACCCTTTAAAAACACTGAATTTACTTTAAAATATTTCCCTGCCCCTTACTCCCAAAGAAAATGTCAGCTGAGAGGAAAAAAAAAGTCCATCTCAAACTGCTGGTAGTCAGGAAGTGTAAAAGTGACAGGGATGACTCATATCGCGTACATCAGGCACACTGAAAACAGAAGATACGAACAGCAAAATAGGAAGATGAGTGTCTTGTGGTCTATTTGAAGTGCTTTAAATCAGTAGTTTATAAAACAGCAGGTGGGAATAGGTGTCTAGAAATAACTAGCCAATGGATAAAATGCCAAGGGATTTTTTTTTTTCCCCCTCAAATCATATATTTCTTCAAGGATAAAATACAGCTATTGTGGAACAGAGGTCCACAAGAACCACCAATAAAAAGTTCCAGACCTCAAACCATTAAAAATATAAACCGGCTGCCACCTCTCTCCTGGACATCATTGAAAGTTTTTCCTCTCCAGGCAAATACTAAACTGCTTGTCTACCACAGGGAAATATTTTTTTCTCATACAAATGCCCACAACAGTGGTATTCATGCCACTTTTGTCCTGAGAAAGAATGGCAGATCTAGATTTTGGGGCAGGTCCTAGAGAAACATGCATTGCCCAGTGAAAGAGTAGGCAGAGCTCTGGGGGCGATGCTGAACCACAGGAAAATAGCATCTGAAGCGATACTAAGGCTATCCACCCTGTCTGCTCTTACCCCTTCAGATTAAAGAGAAAATACCATTATTTTCTGATTCTTTTTACACATAAGAGGCATTCCCTGGAGGAGTAATTCAGTCGACAGGAGTAATGCCAACTTAGGACAGAATTTTCCAGCCTGGTCCTACGCCACTTCCTTCGTGCTCTGGTGCAGATGAAGTCAGCGTGTTACTGAATCCACATTTACACTCTGTCAAACAATATTCTGAAGTAAGTGCTCCTTACAAGCAAGGAGAGCTAGCACATTCACTGTGCCTTACATCTGCTTCTGTTCAACCCTACCTATTTTGTGAATTCCCAAATGAAAATAACCATAGAATAATTTCCGCTGGAAGGGACATGTTGAGCACACGCTCAGTCGAATCGTCCACATTGTAAATAAAGCCATTACCAGTCTTGGCCGCGGTATTGATCCCTGAGGCATGCCACTAGTAATCAGCTGCCAGCTGGACTTTGTACTGCTGATCACCACCCTTTGAGCCCAGCAGTCCAGCCAAATTTCCACCCACCTTATTGTCCACTTATTCAATCCAGAGCTCACCAATTTGGCAGCAAGAATACTGCAGGAAACGGTGTCAAAGGCCTCGCTAACGTCAGGGTATACAACACCCACCGCTCTTCCTTTCATCGCGCGGCCAGCGATCTCGTCAGAGAGAGCAGGCAGGCTGCTCAGGCATGATAACAAAATATTTCTTCTTCAAATAATCTTTGCTTCCTCTCTTCTTCTGGGGTGTAAACTAAACAGAAAAACATGCGAATCCCAGACGTAAGTTTGCCCAGTAAATGTGCATGCAATGCATTATTACAGGCATACATTACTGTAACACCCAAAGTCTCAAATTCAAACCCAGGGTGCTGTTACAGAGAGATGAAAGAATACTATCTTTGCTCAAAGAGAATTTACAGTCAAGGACCAAACCTCAACATAAATGACTTGTGATTTCCTGTTACCAGTGTAATACTGTTTCTCTTGGGAATGATTGTACAAAGTATTGCTGGCTAATAAAAGGTAGTTGTTTAAAAGTCAGCTTACCGTTTTGTTTATGTAAGAATTCACAAAGATAATAACCTTAGAAAGAAGTATCAAAAGCTACGTTTCCACTGTATATTACAATCAAGGGTATATTGTTACACGTTTTTGCATATCTATGCGGTAAACATTGTTAGGCAACAGAAACTTGTATTTGAGGGACTAAGGCTTATGCTTCAGCTAAAGAGGCTTGCCCAAGCTTTCCAAAACACAGAATCTTCAACAATCTCTTTCACACGTACAAGCAGTGTTTTAGAGAAGATCAGATTGTTTATCTATATGATAGATGTGTTCTGCCCTCTGATGAACACAAATCATTACCATTACTAGTCAAGGATGATCTCCAGGGTAAAGGTAGTGATTTCTTTCTGCAGAGGTTTTTGTTGGCTCCATTGGCTTCTAGGGAACTCAGCAGCTACATGAGTGCTGAGAATCCACTGCAAATCCATCATAGTTGGAAAATTCATTGTGAGATAGCAATAAAACCAAAAAAAGCTATTTCCTTCTTTCTCTCCCAGCTCAGTCAGAGAACATCCAAAATACAGCAAAGCCTGTAGAGAAAATGAGGTAAATTGGTTTCAGATGACTTGTCCCTATAAATCATCTTGGACCTCAACAACAGAAGTGGACATGAAAATCTTTCTGAGTTTTCACGTACACTAAAGTACTGCAAAGAACGTTCATGCCCAATTTCAGCAGATATGTTTCTTGGTCTGTTTTGTCCAGATCATTCCTTATTCACACAAGTTTGGCTAAGTCAAAGGTAAATGACTTTCAACGATGTCTGATTCTACCTTAAAAGTTTCATACAATTTCTGTTGCCAGAGCTCAGGAGATGCGTCACATAGAGCCATCTGCAGGGATGGACTGGCAGCAATCTGAATCCATTCATAAGTCCCGGCTCATTTATGCACAAGCAAAAATAGGCCAAACTCCAGCACGTTCTTAAAACTGAGACGTTCAGTATACTCGGTGCATCCCAGCTCTCTGTCATGCAGCCTGGACAGGCGAGGCATAGCACTGGCCCCCACGTAATATAACGTAATATAGTGGATGTTCTAGTTTTAAACCTTTCTTGGAGATGGGAGCAGGCGTTGTGTCTGAGCTGCAGGCAGAGGAATGGTAGGCAGGGCCTGGCAGGCGTCTGCCCAGCTCAGGCTCCTCCAATGTGCAGGATGAACGTAGCAGGGATATCGCACACGACTTCCCGGCCTCCTCCGTTTAAACACGGCGACGCCACTGGACTGCTTGCAGGGCTGAACGCAGAGCTTTGCCCAACGCAGACACCCTCATTAGCCAACTCCCTGGAGGGGGGCTCTGCGCTGCTTTGAGTGGGAACCGGATTGAAGCTTTTGTAGTTTTCAAAAAGAGTAAGGGACCGCGCTACGATAAGGGAGCAGTGACGGATCGGGTCAACGATTTTCCTTCTAAAGTTTTGGAAATTCAGCTTGCAAAATCATAGTCTAGAAGTACACATCAAGCAAGTTCAGCTCTGTAGACAAAACTGAAGTAGCAGGACATACTGAATCAGGCCTTTTCCTGGGTTATGCTTGAAATAAAGTGCTTATAAGCCTGTTGTAATAGAGGGGAATATGAAAGATTATTCACTGTCAACAAAGACTAGAAACAAAACATTGCAAGAACAGTGCAGATGGTTAAATAAGGGTTTCTCATGTAACACTGCCTTATGTAAAAGCGTCCTCCTCTGTCCTCCAACGTCAACAGGAAACAGTTGCGTGTCCTTCAGCATGGCTTGAATACATTTTTATAGCGCTACCCTGTGTTGGTGCTTTTAGATTTAAATCATATGCAAAGCTGAGTGCTCCATGATGATTAGGAGGATTTTCTTTTGAGTTTGTAGGTTCACTTCATTCCAGAACAGGAAGCCGTTTTATTTACTTGTTTAATAAAGCATCAGCATGATGAGCAGGGTAGCTTTCTAGCTGCAAATGAAAAGGTTCGGAGATTAGCACTTTCCCCCAATGGATGTTATGGCTCATATACCAAACAGCCCTGAATGGAGTTGTTGGAGATGTTTCAGACCTTAAAACTGTAAAACTGTGTGTTAACTCAGATGAGTCTCGTATTTTATTACTACAGATAAAACATACAATTTAATTAAACATGCACCTATAAAATGTAAGGTTCAGTTAACTCTCGGCTTTATTTTAATACAACCTACATAGGTAACTAATGGTAATGTTATGTAAAGAATGAATAGCTTTTCAAGTCATGAAACACCTTGGAGCTATGTTGTTTTCTCAATTTATAACAGCTCCAATTTCGAGCTCAGTTTCTGCTCACATCATCACTTAACCCTTCATCTTCTACGCTCTTCCTCACTTGTCTATACAGTTTATCTTTAGACACTATCATAGAATCATAGAATCATAGAATAGTTTGGGTTGGAAGGGACCTTGAAAGGTCATCTAGTCCAACCCCCCTGCAATGAGCAGGGACAACCTCACTAGATCAGGTTGCTCAGAGCCCCGTCCAGCTTGACCTTGAATGTTTCCAGGGATGGGGCTTCTACCACCTCTCTGGGCAACCTGTTCCAGTGCTTCACAACCCTCATTGTGAAAAACTTCTTTCTGATTTCCAGCCTATATCTCCCCTCCTTTAGTTTAAAACCATTACCCCTTGTCCTATCACAACAGGCCCTGCTAAAAAGTTTCTCCCCATTTTTCCTATAGGCCCCCTTCAAGTACTGAAAGGCTGCAATAAGGTCTCCCTGTAGCCTTCTCTTCTCCAGGCTGAACAGGCCCAACTCCCTCAGCCTGTCTTCATAGGAGAGGTGCTCCCTTCCTTTGATCATCCTTGTGGCCCTCCTCTGGACCCGCTCCAGCAGGTTCACGTCCTTCTTATGTTGAGGGGCCCAGAGCTGGACGCAGGACTCCAGGTGGGGCCTCACCAGGGCAGAGTAGAGGGGCAGAATCACCTCTCTCGACCTGCTGGCCATGCTTCTTTTGATGCAGCCCAGGATACGGATCTATAATAGATCCATTACCACAGCTGTTTTCTGTATCATAAATGTAAGTGAATTTCAACCTGTATGCATCCAAACCCAGGGCTGAATTTTAAATAGGGGGGATACAATATTTAAAAGAATGCATATACAGTGTTACAGTCAGAACATCAAGAGCAGCAGAGCCGATGAAAGTAAATTTGGATATGCTTTTTACCTGGGTGCATATTTGAAAGTCAAAGGAATTGAGTCACAGGACATTATTTTCTTATGTGTAACCAGATGCCTCAAGGATTCATCTTTTACTTTGGTACCCAATGAAGTTCTTTTTTTTTTGATCAACAAGCCTGAGTAGGGAGCTTTTCATCCTGATGCTGATATGACTTATAACTTCTGTTGTCAAAACGAAATGCAAAGCATTGCTGCTGTGCAAACATATATTTGTATCCACTTAGCAAGGTCAAGAGACCTGGTCTTCAGCTGGGATAAACAGAAGAAAATGAAAACACTACAGTTGTTTTGAATTAAATCAACTGATGAGCCATCCAAGATCTCCTTACACCAAGTACCTGTACTGTTACCCATCTACCATACATTTAAAGTACATTTCCTGAAAACAAGAAGCATAGGTTTCCTTTCTCCAAGGCATTGCTTTTCTTTGCTAAGGCAGCCTTAGAATATCCCCTTTTCAGATGCTCATTCTTCAGCCATTTCTCCTCAGAAGCAAGAGTGATATTTCAACTTCAATAAATAATATTGGAGATCTTTTTGAGAAAACAACAGTTAGCCCAACTCCACCTCACACATCATTATGAAGCACCAGTGTAACACCAGGGGCCTTAGTGCCCAGAGAAAAGCTCAGTGCCAGGTCTTTACGTTCCCTTCAGAGGAGTTTTTGCTGGCCAAACATGTGCATGGTACAAATCCTCTCCTGCACTGCTTGGAGCTCATGCCCTGAGAGCTGGGGTCATCCTCACGCCCCTGCCTTCTTAATTTGCTCTGGTTTCGGGAAGTTATTCTGAGATGTAGCAGGGTTGCCTAAAGTTATGCCTCTCCCTTTGTGTCATGCAGAGGTGAGCCATAGTAGAGACCTAAGGCAGTTGTGGAACTGGCCTTTTGTCCAGATTTATTAACTGTAATTACAACATCATCCATTCCTTTGGCTTTTAGACATTCATTTGTTTCTTGCTGGTTTACAGCATCTTTTGCCAATGGAATAATGCTGATTGACTCAAAGGATGGCTCATCAAATAATATTTTTCTCATCTGCAGCCCCTCAGATATCTAGTTAATGACAATATTTAATTAAGTTAATCAGAAGTAGACTTAATACAGTTTACATGATAAAAGAGATGTTACTGCATTAATGAAAACATTTTAATTGGCATTTGACAGATGTTAAAGGAAATGCATTCCAAGGCTATATTGACTGCATTAGTTTTTCTATCCTGTAGAAAGACCAGTCATCAAATTGTCTGCCTTGTGACAGCAATAAAAATCTGGATCTTTACAATATGGGAATTCATCGGTCCTTAACTGTTACCCTGAAAGCACATCAAAATCTGTCCCCAAGCAAAATCATTGGTCAATTTTGAAAGTCATGTCTAGAACCATAAAGAATTTTTTTAAAAAATAACTTCTGTTGTAAGCTGAAAAAATTCTCATGAAAATTTCCACTGAATTTTGGTTAGCGAAAAAATATAAAGACAAAACCTGCTTTCTATGTGTGCTTTATAAATGTTTAATTTCAAACTTGTGAGAACAGCTTTCATTGATTTATCTTCCCTCCGGTGTGCCTTCCAAACCAACCATCCACACACACACACAGGGTTAGGGAAATAATTGTAGTATTGGATAAAAATCAGTGTTTTCCTTGCCCTTTGCTTCCCATTCCTCACCCGTCCCTCCCTATCTGCCACCTTCCTAGCGGCAGGTGATGGGAGAATTAAAACGAACCGGAATGAAGGGCAGATGGATTTTTCCACCCGAACTGAAAACAATTTGTTAGAACGATCCCAAAGGAGAAAAGAAATCCATTTGAAAAGCAGTCTTTTCTCCCTCCGTGTTTCACATGGAGAAACAACATTTTCAGCCAGTTCAGCCCTACCATGTTTGCATGTGTCTGTTTAGAAATAGACTCAACACTTGGTCTCCTACTGCCGCCTGCTCTCCAGAGCTTCAGGTTTAGGTTAGAGAGGTGCGTTTCAGGAAAGGCACAGCACCTAGGAACAGGTAGCACCTGCAATGATCATAACCATTTATTTAAGTGAAAAGGAACATTTTATGCTGTGTTTAAATGGGATGGCAGAATTTTTACTCCTAAATTTGGCTCAGGCTTTTGTTTGAATGTCAATAATATTCTGAAGTTATTCACTTTTACCACAATTTGGTTGTTTAGTTTTTATAACTGCAGTTTGAAAATTAAAGACACACTCTTGTTTTCATGGGAGCAGGGAAGGCTAACACTGAAGTCTTCTCCAAATCTTCATGCTTTTAGAACAGGGGCAAACTTGCTCTCATCTGTGTGGTGCCCGGGGTACGCAGTCTGTGCCCATCCTTACTGATGGGACACCCAACTAACATTTTTAGTGTATTTTGCAAAGAACAGACTAAATCCTCTTTCCTTTTGGACAGAACTTAATCAGCAAGAGAGGGACTATATTTTCAGAAAGCTCTAGCACGAAGTTCACAAAATTCAGCATAAAAATGCCTTCTTAGTGTTTTTATCCCGATCTCAACAGCTCTGTGTTTGTACTAGATTTTTGGGGGCCTTTTCCTATTATCTTCTTCCTTATTTCTCTTACATACGGAAGGGCAACTAGGAGGCTGCTTGAAGGCAGCCATTTTCAACAAGACTTCCTCCGAGTCAAACATTTATAGAAACCCTAATGAGGCCATACTCAAAGAACTGCATCTCTCTCTGCTATCCCTTTTAGATATACATTAGGCACTTTGTAAACATTTGCATGAAGAGGCAGACCATGAGTCTGGTATTATAAAACCATATACTTAAAATGTTCAAGGATCTAAGGCCTTTCTAGCAACATTCTCTCTTATATTTGGTCCATAACAGAGATGTGCAAAAGCTAGTTATATTTTCGGTTGAACAGTGACAAAAGCAAAAAGCCGCATGCACATATAATTCAGACAAAATTTAAGATCTTTACATCTTTGCTTTACAGGAATGAAAATCTTCCACAGTACATTTAATTTCATTCAAAACATGCCACTTGACTCTATTTGAATCCCCAGACGGCCGGGGATGGTACCACTGACTCTGTATTACCCAAAAGCACCGTGTTAGAGCATTCAGAGGGAAATTTGAGGCACTGGAGGGCAAGGCAACACTACTGTTCCCCTCGCGTCTGTGAATTTAGTTCCTCGGTTTTCCATTTCTACCGCTCCCTCCTCCTGCCTGCCCCGAGCAAGGTATTTTGATTTGGCCGTAGCACACAGCTCATTTGGGATAACAAAAGCCAGGTATTTCACCAGATTTATTCTTCACTGGAAAATATTCAGCATCTCCTGGAGAGCAGTGTGCCAAGAGGGGCCTCCTTGTTGGACTCGGCATGGCTTGCTTGGATATAGAAGTAAGAATACTAAATGCCCAGATTTTCTGGCTACAGATCAGCTTAAGGATCGGGAGACAGCAGATGCAGCATATGCCTCAGTTTGTGTTCCCGATACTGGTTAAAAAAATAGCGAGCGTGGCGGCTGCGTGGCAGCCAGCCTGCCAGCCAGCGCAAAGGGGCCGACTTGTCCAGGCCGAGACTCTCGCCGGTGGGAAGAAACAGCACAAATTTCTGCCTGTGGGAAGAATGGTGATCCCCTGCTGAGGGGGGGAGTAAGGGCTCATGTAGCAGAACTCGTCCTCTCTCACATGAGCCATATTTTTTAAGGACGTTCACGACATTTCCGCTGCGGGACTCTGATTCAGACAGGCGTTTCCCCCGGGAGCTCAGCGCAGGCTTTCTGGAATCAGTCTGCACAGAGGAAGGGAACGCTGCCTGCAGGGCTGTTGGGTGGCTCCATCTTCATCGTTCCTGAACACCCCTCTCTGGGCCACTCCTGCCTGTGCCATCTGGTTCCTACTTGCCATCCAGGCCCAGCGGAGGACAGATGTGGCAGATCTAGGCTTCTCTCTGGCAGCCTGGGTCTCCTCTCCACCCCACGGCATGGCACCGGCAGAGGTGGCCATCCTGCTTGGATGGAGATACGGGACCTCAACACTCTCACTGGCAACGTGGCCCGCTGACCCCAGGGCTGCGCCACGCTGGAGAGGGGACTGCGCTCACTGCGGGGGTAACCTCAGGACAGATTTTCCTGGTCCTGCCTGGTATCCTTTCTGACACCCGTCCTGGTGGGATGTGAGGCTTTAAGTGGTCCATGAGCAGGCACCTGGGGACCACAGCCTGGGCAAAGGCAGGTGCAGGCTGTCCTCAGGCTCCCTGTCTCTGCTTGGAGGCCGGAGTGTCTCAGCTTTAAAGGACTTTTGACAGAACAAGAGGAAATGGCCTCAAGTTGCGCCAGGGGAGGTTTAGATTGGACATTCGTAAAAATTTCTTCACCGAAAGGGTTGTCAGGCATTGCAACAGGCTGCCCAGGGAGGTGGTGGAGTCTCCATCTCTGGAGGTATTCAAAAGACGTTTAGATGAGGCCCTAAGGGATATGACTTAGTGGGGGACTTGGTAGTGATAGGTTAATGGTTGGACCTGATGATCTTGGAGGTCTCTTCCAACCAGAACAATTCTATGATTCTATGACTGACTATCTGCTTTTTTGTGGGGATCCTAGCCACTTTGGACAGGTGGCCACCAGCACAGGGGACGCACCACAGCATGGTCCCGGGTGCCCCCGCTCAGAGGTGAGGAGGGAGGGCAGTGGGTGGGCGGCGGGGTACAGGCAGGTCCCAGGGGGCCCTTGCTGTGGGCTGCGAGGCTGGCAGGGAAACGCAAACCCCAGAGCAGCAGCTGAAGGCAGGGGGAGCCTGCCTGGAGGTAACTGGGGGGGCTTTGGGGCAGGGGGGTGGCCTGAGAGCCCTTCGCTGGGGCACACCAGGTGCTTCCTGGTGGCTGTCTGATAGACACCAGAGCGCTCAAGCCGAGGCAGCCCTTAATAATTTAACAGAACAGCAAAGATGTTATCAAAACTGTCTTTCTAAATTCATCATTCCCTGCTTTCTGCTCTTTCGGTGCGTATCTAAATATACATCATGCTACTAGCAATCGCAAAGCGATTACTATCTGCCCATCAATATTAGCAACGCACCTGCGTATAACAGCACTTATCTCTTGTCTATGAGACATGCCTAGAATTCTTTGCTGAGTACGTCTATGAAATAAATGTCCTGGCTAAGGTTTTCTAGGCGAAAGACACTAATCTTCCATTATTTTTCATGGAAAATGTATGTTATACCTAGTCTGAAAACCCAAACCCCTGTGGCTATGCTACAAGGCAAGCAGTTTTGAACTTCAGTGGAGTGCTGACAGTGAATAGAAAGTTACTTACAAGGCCTGGGCAGCAGCCACAATATTGTAAAGGCAGGCTTCAATTCATTAAAACAAAATTTTAAGTACGAAGGTAAATTTTGCAGCTGCTAACCAGCATAGAATTTTCCAAAAGTTTTTCTTAGGTTAAGAATTAAAAAGTACATAAGAACAAAAGTCCACAGTCACATTTTCCTTAATTTCATATACCAGTACATTTATATAAATGACTCAGTCATTCCTTTCTCTTGTAGGCAGTATGAAATTCAATAATCTACTATTTTCACAAAATCTTAGAATGGTTTGGGTTGGAAAGGACCTTTAAAGGTCACCTAGTCCAACCCCCCTGCCATGGGCAGGGACATCTTCCACTAGCCCAGGTTGCTCAAAGCCCCATCCAGCCTGGCCTTGAACACTTCCAGGGATGGGGCATCCAAAACTTGGGGCATCCAAAACTTGGCACAATCTGTTCCAGTGTCTCACCACCCTCATAGTAAAGAATTTCTTCCTTGTATCTAATCTGAAACTATCTTCTTTTAGTTTAAATTGTTGCCACTACAGGCCCTGGTAAATGTCTCTCTCCATCTTTCTTACAAGTTGCCTTTATGACAGGCCACAATAAGGTCTCTCCGGAGCCTTCTCTTCTCTAGGATGAACAGCCCCAACTCTCTCAGCCTTTCCTCATAGCAGAGGTGCTCCAGGCCTCTGATCATTCTCGTGGCCCTCCTCTGGACCCGCTCCAACAGGTCCATGTCCTTCTTGTGCTGGGGACCTCAGAGTTGCAGTACTGCAGGTAGGTGTCTCACAAGAGCAGAGTAGAGAGGGAGAATCATCATCTCTTTCAACCTGCTGGTCACGCTTCTTTTTATGTAGCTTTTTTCAGCTCCTCCCTGTTATGACAATAGCCCAAGAACATCACTTTTCCCTTTATTGTCTCGCATGGTGCTGAACAAGTATCCACAGCAAAATAAGAACAAGAAAAGTTTCAGGGCTGTTTTTCTATTGCTTGCAATCTTCTTCCAGAATCCTCCATTGTCCCTTTTAAGTAGATTTCTAAGTTTTATAAAAACAAGACTGAGGATATTAAATCTTTACCAGACTACCTCTGGAAAAATACCAGTTATTTTTGTAGCGTTCATGACATAAATACTTGGGGCATCTCATCACACAGGTGCTTCTGCTGCAAGCACTCGTCAGCTTTCACTGAGAGTATCAACATGGGGACTATCAAATCCAAACACTTATTTGGGCCTCTGGAAAGCATTTGCACAAAAGATGTTAAGGCAGCTTTGGGCTCTAATGGTTAAAACAGATTTAACCGTTTTGTATAAATCCCTAGAGGCAGACTATACTGGACACAGAGCAGGGATGGTGACTGCTAACAAGACAAAACACAGAAGAAATTAACATTTACCTTTTTTTCTGAGTAGTATTGTGAAATTTAAGAAAATTCATACTCAGAAGATTGAAGATAATGTACTGCATATGGGTTATAATCAGGGCCTCATGGTAATCAGGCTGTTTATTAGGATGTGGTAAACAAACCATCCTCCAGCCCATGAAGACAAATACCCATGTTTTTATAATACAAAATAGGAATGTTACGACTAGTTGTAAGGAAAAAAATGAAAGAAACAAGTGCATGTAGGAGAAAATAAGAAAACAGTCTACTGCGTTAAAACTCACTGGATCAAATGCATTACTGATATCACTTTATTAAGATCAATTGAGTCATATCATGAATGGAGTGGTTAATTGAACCAAAATTATGAGGTAAATTTAGGTTTCTCTGTTTTTTTAACAAAAGGAAAAAGCAGACTATCCTAAGTAAAGAATGAATAGAATAGAGAGGTTAAGAGTGGGAAAAGCTTATTGCTTCTTTCCTATGAATAGGCAAACCTGCTTCCATACGCTTCACAAATCCTGCGTCCACGGGACCCTTGATGAGCTCTCATTAGGCAGCATCTCCACTCCAGCGTGTTCCATGAGCAAAGCAAAAGAGAGGTGGTTGCTTGGAGTCTAGCTGCACTGAAGCTACTCAGCTAGAAGGCACCCTCCTATTGTCAAAGGTTATAATCCGTAATGAGTCATTTCAGTAATGCGATCATGAGTTACTGATTATGTGATTACATCACAATAATTCTATGCCCAACATCTGCAAACTTAGGTCATGAGAAAATTAAGTAAAAGTAAAGTGGAAGAGGCAGGAGCCGAGCAGCTACTCAGACTCACTTTCCTTTCTTAAAGCAAAACCAGACAGCTTTGTGAATGTTGGAAAGTTGTAGCATAAAAAAGCTACTGTATGACTCATCGTTGTATGATGCTCATCACAAGTGTGAATAATTTCTTAATAAGCAATGAGAAATCAGAGCAATACCAGTAAGAATCCAACAGCTGCACCAAGCATAACATTTCTGTACCTTGTACGGCATACAATTCAGCAGAACAAACAGATTCTGATGTATACAGTCCTTAAATCTATTATGTCTCACCCCATCTGCCAGCGCAAGAGTATACGTGGGGGCCTGAGGTATTTTTCTTCCTTCCGTACACTGGTTACTCACATAGATGGTAGCACACATGGGAGGTAGGAGGCTCCTCTGAGCTGTTTCATCCCTGTCCTGCACAGACAGAGTACACACAAGTGCACTCACAAGATTATCATGTGCTCTGTGCTGATCCAAACCTTAAGCAATGGGAAGATAAGGGCAAGCAGGGAGAACCATGTTGCACAGCTGGTAGCATCATTCCAACAGACCTCCACTCTTCAATTCCTAAACTATTAATATTAAACATTTATAAGTGTGTAAGAAATGAAATTGTTATTTGCAAAGTCTTTTTTTCCAGTTAAGCAATTTAATAAATCAATGAATTAGCAAATAGAAGGAAACAGAAAATAAATTACAACATCATACTGGTGTTTACATTAAATGGTCGCTTGTATCCTATGGTTCATTATTCATCAATATTAACAAATGTTTTGTCCTTTAGTTTCTATAAAGAGTTTTGCCCACAATGTAACTTGAGTACAATTTTTGAAGGATGTTTTGAGAATGTCAAGGAGCTGAAACAGGAGAACACTGTTGACAAGAAGGGAAGAGTACGTTACAGAGAAGATGTATCCCTATGTCTGCAAATAAAAGCACACAATTAAATATCAATAGAAGTTATTTTGTCTACTGCCATTAAATCAACCATAAAGTCAATCCTTACTTGCACCTGCTGAAACCCATGCTCCAGTAGACACTCTCAGAAGCCACCTGACAACCACTGGCAGATCTGGATGTGTTAAGAGACGGTAGCAGCAGCTGCAGGCTTGGTGGAAAAGGTGATGCTGCTGCCACCCTCAGTTATATAAAATATCAAACCTCCAGTTCTGTTAGGACCTGTTTACTTCAAGAGAATGGTCTGATCACCAGGATAATGGCTGTCATCCATGGGAGAAGAAAGGAAAAGAAACCTCCTTCCATAGGGATTTTCAAGACCTACCTGGAGAAAGCCCCGAGCAGCCTGGCCTGATCCCAGACCTGGTCCTGCTTTGGGCAGGAGGTTGAACCAGAGAACTCCTGAAGGCCCTTCCCATCCAAGGGATTCCATGAAAAAGGAAGCATAGGAACAAGGAGTCATAATCCCTATCCCTTTTGCTGGAACTGTGAAAGATCTGAGAAAGCAAATAATATGAGTAACTATATGTTCAAAATAGTCATCTCACAAAAAATGAGGAGGACCCATGTTCCAATGTAGGTTACCAAAGACTTTCTAAACTTGCTAGTTAAAACTTGCAATAGAACACACAAGAATGTTCTTGAGCAATGTTTTTAAAGAGAAAACAATCCTTGATCTATTCTTGCAAGGAAACAAAGAAAACTACTATTAAATGCAGATACTTGGGATCCTAACTGGAGGAAGACACAGAGCCACAAGTGAACTCCAGAGCCCTGAAGAGGTGGAATTTGTGAGGTGCCCTTCTCCTCATTTTCTTAAAGATTGTATTTAGACAGAATACAGACTGAGGAGCTACATAGTTTTGGATCCCTTCCATGATACCCAGCTCTTCCTATGGCAGCACATGAGAAGCCAGCACATACCACTACTCCACTGAGGCCAAGTGCCTAGAAATTCACCGTGGCAGTATCCAAGTTGTGGGGACACTGCAGCCTCAGTGCTTGACAACAAAAACAACAACAACAACAAAAAGCGCTGTGTTCCCCACTTGCAAAACTCAGTTTTTGATGCAAAACAGCATTCATTTCTAGTCTGCATAGGTAAATAGGAACAGGAGCTTTATAATCCCAGTTTTAGGTTGCATGGAACAGCTTTTAGGTAGCTAAATTACATTCTGAAGTGCTAAACATTGCTATATTTTTCTTATACAGAGGCTGTTTAATTGGATTCCCTGTACTACAGTAGCCTAGCTCTGGAGTCAGAGGTGACTGCTGTTAGAACCTCAGAAGGTAAAGCAATTTTTCTATATAATATACAGTACCTCAGTGATCTTTTTGGTGGGATGAGATATAAAAAGACCTATTTAACTGACCCATATGATGTCTGATAACTGAAGCCAGAGAAATTCAGGCAAAAAAAGTGCATCTCACTTGATGAAGGGTATTTATTCTCTATCCAAGCAAATCTGTAAATCAACATTAAATGCTCAAAAGATACGTTCAGACAGAAACTAAGGGTTTGATGCAAAAAACATTTGTTAAAGTTATGGACTGAGCTCTGCAAGATGGCAAATTATTCCAGTAATGCCTTCCAGGGCATTAGTCATTTTGGTAGCAGCAGTGTTACCACCGCGAGGCCCCTACCATTAAAACCCGCATGAAACAGAACTTCAACTAGAAACCAATAATTAGGCCTTTTCTTCACAGACCGATCTATTTTTCAGAACCTAATCTGTGAAACAAACAGATCAAATCCCCTCTTGTTTGATCCTTTCTAAAGCCTCTTTTCCTCATAAGGGGTCCATTCCCCTTCGCTCCATGAACACCTCCAAATAGACCTCCTAGCCAAGGAGTGCAAATACCCCCTCCTCTACTCTTTTTGTCTTCTTTTTTATGGGGCTGTGCGCTGGCTTTCTAATTGAGATCCAGGGTCCCCGCAGGCTGCCACCTTGTTCCATAAACGTTTGTCTGGCCAGCCTCTCATTATTCACAGCTTCGGGTAAGTCCATCCCCATTAGTGGATATTAAGCCACAAACAGGAACTTTAACAACTGTTGTATGGACTCTGTGTCTCTAAAATAATCTTTAAGCATATTTTCAGACTTTTTTGTGCTCTTTGTGTTCCAAGATTAAACTCTGACTTTGGGACAGAACGCTGTTCTTGCCTGCCCTGTTGCGGAGGATTTTGATTGTGTGTTGATATTTTTGTAAAATAATCACTGTGTAAGTACCAAAGATATCAAACCTAATCAGTCCTGTTTTGACTCAGGGTGAGACCATTGCTCTCTGAGAGCTGTTCTATGGTAGGGCAAGACATTATGACAGTAAGAAGAATTCTTTAAAATTATCACAACATTAGGCCTCATAGAAGTCATTCATTTGTACTTAACTCTGAAGAGCTTAGTCTGTTTGCCTCTGTTTCCTAACGTAAAAATTGGAGACACTTGGTACAGACTTTCATATTCTGCTACAAAAGGCAGTCTGCAATGTTTCATTTCATTCTTTTATGTTCCCACTTTCTTCAAGAGTGCTTCTTGCTGTCCCATGTCCTCTGAATATAGAAGATTTGTAATTCCAACTCAGTGGCTATGCTTTGAGTTTCCTAGTTCATATAGCATCAGGTAAAAGTTAGAGACCTCATGGATATGCTTTGGTTAAAACTGTTACCATTACAGGTCCTAGATGGTATGCAATTTTAGGATAGAAGACCACAGTAGAGATTTCTCAGGATGTAGATATATACATGTATTTTTTTCAGTAGTGTAGAGAACAGAGGTGGCCCCAAGTCTTCCCATCTCCACTATCGCTTCCTGTTCATGCATCATGGTTTATCACCATCTCAGATATACCTATGCAATATGAGATCATGTTGTAATCCTGATAAGCACAGCAATCCATTTTTCAATGGAAAAAAAAGCCCTCTCTGGTGCTGGTCTGCAACCAGTTGCAATGGCATGCCTGAAAGGGCAGTCAACTGCAAGAGAGCACACAGGGCAAAAGAGGGCTTAAACCGCTTAAAACTGCTTTGCCTCTAGAGAAAATGCAGTTTTAAAAGATGTGATTCAATCTGAATACCTCACATATGGTGTCTCCAATACTATGATTCAGCTGAAAACATTTAAAGTAGGAAGGTAAAATTAGAGTTTAGAAACGTCCAGTTCAATAACGGTGTTTGTAGTAGATGCAAGCCACCTCCTTTATCCCCATTTCTGTATACCAGTATAGCTGCTGATTTAGCAAAGTAATTAAACCATGCCTAATTTTAAGCATGTGAGGAGTCCCATTGGGTTCAAAGAGATTATTCATATGCTTAAGTACATTGCTGAATCAGTGCTGAAATGAAAATAGTTACATAATTACAGGATTATATGAACATAGAGTTGCAAATGTGATGTTTAAAAGAGAAAGGCTAATTTACAGGATGATAGGAACATTTAATTGCAGTTTAGAGATGGAAGGAAATCCACAGCCATAAATGATGATACAAAACACAGCATGTCTTTTACAATCACTGTGGCATCTTTAACTCGGAAAGCTTAAACTGAGAACCCAAGCAGGTGTATGAACAGCACAGTGCTGCAAACAAATTTTCGCATACAGCCTTTGTATATTCCATTCTGTACCTGTACACTTCTATATAAAAATATCTGCTTTTCAGCATTCTTGGGTTTTTACTCTAACCCAACACCACTTTCACTGCACTGTAATACTCAGATCGTAACTCAATTATTTCACAAGGCATTCCATTATCCCAGCTATAGGAGCAGAAATCTCTAACAAACTACTGGGCTATATTGCCTTTTTTTTTTTTTTTAAATCATCTATCACTGGTTAAACCCAGCATCTATGTCCATACCCATAGATTTTAGTGCCTTATTATCCAGAGCAGGATCCAGAGCTAAGCACCAAATCCACCAACGGTAGAAGGCAGCCCTGCCTTGCAAGTAGGCACTATCTCATGTTGCAATGGGGGGTGACATGGGTGCCCCCCACTGCGTACAACACCCTTCTCTTACAGGTTTCCACTTTTTCTTCCTACAGGGAAGGACAAGTTGCTCATGAAGCCTCAGAGCTTTCTCTACTGCACATGGCAACGTGACGTGTTCGGACAAAACCTTCACACAAACAGCGTCAGGCCTGCACAGCCTCCACGAAGTGAGGGTAGATGCATCATCTACTGACCTAATGAAATAAGTTGTCCTGTTTGCAATTCAGAGCCTTCAAAGGTGGTCTAAAGATCAGACCAGAAAACCTTTGTGTGCCTGAGTCCTGTCCCCCTCTGGATTTCACATCCCTGAATCATGACTACAGAGAGGTTTCTCCCTCTCTTCTGTTTATAACCCACAAGCAGCTTCTGAAGGGAGAGGCCTACAATTATCCGTTGAAAGAATGGGCCTGGCCTATCTTCTGAGTCATCTGGCTGGCCACATGCTGTTCTCAGTCATATCTAGTTAAGTCAGTGTGGTTGCATCCATGTAAGCCTAAAATTTGACCTCAGCTGTGCTGTTGTGCACGCCCAGCTTCCTCAGCTGAATAGCTGGTAACTATAGAGGAGGTCAGCAATGTCTAACAATATTAATGAAACTGGAAGCTGTGACTATATATAACAAGTTTGTAAGGCTTTGTTCGCATGGCTGTTTCCTTCCTCTTTAAATTTCTCACCGCCGCATAACACTGACGCCATTCTATCGGATACAGCAATTTTTCAAGGGGTGGCCGTTCAGATGTGGATGGGCCACTGCTCTGCTTTGCAAATCAATACAACTTGGAATAAATCTCAATAATCCACGTCTGTGTGAGGGTAGAATAAGACAGGCAAAGCCCACAAGAAAATCTACTGCATTAAGAGGAAGTAATTGAGACACTCCTTAGTTTGTTTGGTTAACAGGCAGAACAAGTTTGGGGTGGTTTTATGAGAACTCTTGATGTGCGATACTTATTTTTATTTGCTCTTCAATTCCATTGAGTGCTCGCTCTAAAAGAACACAGGCTATCGAAACAGCCCCAAACAGTAAACCAGTAACAACTTCACAATAAAGACTTAAAAACCACGTCAATGTGAAATATACTTGCAGAAAATCTCGGTAGTGTTAAGCTATATAATACCGCACAAAATGGTTTCCCAAACGTATAAACTTGCAGAAATACTACCAAAGATCACCAAGATCAACAAAAGTTGAGACAACTCTTTTCTGTGGTAAAACAGAAATACTCAAAGCTTGCTGACAGATGCAATATATTGTGCTTTGTGCTTTACATGTTCGAAGAGCATAGTGTCGATTTTCCACCATTTATATCAAAGTTTTTGAAGGACAAAAGCCTGGTTTTGGAAGACAGAAACAAGTTACTAAGTTTCAGAGTACAAACCTGGCACTGAAAACTGCACTTTCATGGTCCTTGTTTCACTATTGTGACTGTGGTACTTGGTATCCTCTGTTCCTGAGATGGTGGAGGATCACGTTCACGTCTGGAGTTTCTGACTGTGCTGTAAGAGTAAACCCCTGTGCTTGACACTCTGTCTTCACCTCACTGCATCATGTAAGACTAGATGTTTGAGGGTGCATTTAATCTAGTCAATGTAATCCCAGTATCAGGAATAGATGTGGGCACTTTCCAGCCTAAGTTCTGCTGAGGAGTATTTTTGCTGAGGTATGTGAGAAAAGGTTTGCCGGCTTTTCCTGGTGGACTTTAACTCCTGAGAAATCAGGTAAGCCTGAGAATCTGCGTATAGGTGACTTTTTGCTGTTTCTCTCCTCCTGGCTTACCTCCTCTAAACCAGTGCAAAATGGTCAGTTTTGTTATGCATAAATTGCCTATTATGCTTGCAAAAAATCAAAGCCAGACTCGAGGAGCAGAGGTTTCTCAGCAGGGGAGGACCGTGGCTGTGGGGGGCCACTCAGCCCAGGCCTCCTGCCAGAACCCCACAGCAGCTCCCTGCAACAGCCGGGGATTTCTCCAGGTACCCATGCACACCTAGCGAGATCTTTATCTGAATGTGATGAGATCCCTGCTTCCATTTTCAACTTGCACATGAACCAAGAAGTCTTAAAGGAGCCTAACCTGCACAGAAACAAGACCTGGGGGACTTCGAAGGAAGTGATTTTCAATTTTAAAAGAATTCCTAATCATCTGACACTCTCCCCAACAGAAACATAGCAGCAGCACCTTTGTTGTGATTACAGGAATTACTACTCAAGCAGCTGGCAAAAGAAACAAAATGGCATTGTCTGGTCAGTCAGGAAACAAGGGGAAAGTTTTGAGATCAGTCGCAGCTAACCTCCACAGCTCAAGTTTAAAGCACCGAATAGCAATCCCCTGCAACCTGAGGTCTGCAAGCACTGAAGAGAATTAAAAAATGAAAAATGGTTCCCTTGAATTCATTCAAGCAAGCAGTTTCTTTTAAAAAAAGATGTAATGCTTATGTTTCATGAAAAAAGAGGAAAAACACAATTTAATGAGCTCCACTTATGAAGTAAGTGTGATTTTCACATTGTGAAGCCAAGCGTCACATCGTGAAGCCAAGTGTGCTCTGTCTTCATAGGTGGGCTCTGATGTCAAATGTTCCCTTAGGCCAGTGTCACTGTTCTGCTGTCCCAGAAACATTTATCCCAATGAGAACCTTAGCAGCTTGGTGTTTTAAAGGCGAGTTGAAAAGGTTTTTGTTTTTTTTTTTTCCTAATTATTTTCTAAAAGTTAAAAACATATGCTAGGTCTTTATACAGTAAGAAAACACACCCTTTTAATCTTTCAGTTTTTTTCTAGTGCTACCATTTTTCTTAAATTTGAAAATGATTAAAGCATTGGTTTTAATAAACGTTGGCAAATTACAAACAAATCTCTCAAAGCTACATATGTTAAGCCAAGAATATGTACAAACATCATAACCTTGCAATTCTTTGCTTTATTTCAGTAAACTCTGATGAAAAGCTTCTTACATGGTTTAAATAATTGGCTAAAATAGTTGTGGAACAGTCCTAGTTCCTTTGTGCAGTCACATATACTGGAAGTCATTTCTGTGACAAAAGTGTTAGGTGACGGAAGAAAAGGAAATTCATCACTTGAAATTTTCTTGCTCTAACTTGTAAATACCATTGGTACATAATCCCACCATCAAATATCAACGATCTGATTACTGGATATCAAAGGTTCAACATAAATTACCTTCCTTCTGCATAAGAGTTAGGTTTTCTGCTCTGAGATTAGGATAAATTGTTTTTAGAAAAAAGAACAAATAAGCTTTGCAAAAAGTCTGGTATTTCTATTTTTAGTGAGCTTTCCTCAACTTCGTGAGGATGAGCCTGCAGAACACCAACTGACTGCAAAAGAATCTAACCGATTATCAGTGAAACCCTTCTAACTTTGCAATTACCTTTGATTAGCAAAGGGCACTTAAGAAAACACGATTACCAACTTTGCCTGGAAATTTTGCTCTAGATTTCGGCATGAGAAAGGTGAGCAGTGCACCAGGAGCTGAAGGGTAGCAAGGGAAAGCACTGAAAAAATTGTTAGTCCTTATAGTCCTTTTAAAATTGTAGGCTGTGGATAGGCTGGTTTTCTCCATTTTTATATATCTATTTTAAGAGAAGATTAAAATCTTTGTGAAATAAGACCTGATGAGACATAAATAAAGCCCTTTATCACCTCTGGCTACATCCTGTCTCCTTTACCATACTTCCCTTTCCAGCATCCATCTGTCAAAGATCAGCTGCCATCTCAGCAGATAAAAAAACAGGCTCCCAAAGCCGGCATAGAGGGGCTGATCATACAGGTTCTCTGGATTTGTGGGCCCCGGTGAGTTTTCATTCCCCATCTTCAAGCGACAGATTAACGGTGGTCGCTGCAGGGCGGCGGCAGAGCAGGCGTCAGCAGCCAGCAACATCCCAGAGCGCTACCCCAGTGCAAGGGCAACCTGAGCATTTCCCAGGACGAACAGCGGAAGCTTGGGACAAACTTCCCCTCAGCAAGATACATCTCAGCAGCCAGGAGCTCTCCCTCCGGCAATTCCCAGAGTCCGTCTTCTCTCGGTTTTGACAAGCTATCAGCGTTCTTCTGGCCTCGTATTATATTGGGCTGCATGGCAGCATCTTTGGGAGTTACAGTGGAGCCCTGAGCACATCTAGTCAGGAAAGAAATGGTGCATAAAATGCCGTAAAATCTCGTATGAAGACACTGATGGGCCATGCAGCAGGTCCCTCTGAGCAGCAGGTGAGAGCTGTGGAGGATCTCGGTATTCCAGCTGGAGACTGACCGACAAAGTTATTCCCTTCAGTGCACAGACCTCTGGGTGTCAGAGGAAGCCGAGGCTCTGCAGGGGCAAAGGAAAGGCTGGAGCTCCTTCTAGCCGTCCCTGACTGCACTTCAGGGACGCTCTTCACATCCTTGTCTTTCAGGACTAGTGAGATAACTTACAGGTAAAAGAATATACTATATGAGCAGAGTAGAGATTACACGCTGCTACAATACGCTTCTGTTCTAGATCAGCAATTTGCTGTGCTTTGGGCTCCCCTCCCCAGCCCCCACCCCAAAGCCCAAACTGAAATTCCTTCGCTGAAGCTTTCATGACTCTCCCCTCATTTCTTGCTTCTATCAGGCCACATGTTGAAGCTGCTTTGCTTGCCAGCAGAAAGTAGTATTCCCCTCAATAATCCATTTTACCCTGTATTTCATTTAGGTAGATCTTCCAACAGCTCCAAAGAGCTCAGTCTTGCAAGGCACAGCTCTGTCTCCCAAAATTTTAGTCAAGTCTGCTACTCCATTTTCTCTGTCAAATTTTCTTGCAAAATTATAGCATGATTTGCAGTTAAGTTTTTTAATGACTACTGTTTTGTTAGACATGGGAGAAATTACAGAATTAGAGAGAGAGATGTGAGCAGTGTTTTCTTGGCTATAATGGTGACAGAAAAACTACGTAGGCTGAGCATTTATATATCACAGATATACCACAGAATATTGTGGATTCCATACTGACTTACAATATAGTAAATCAAGATTATCTAATTATTATTGCTACTAAGAACATCTATGGATTTTGGAAGCCTTATGACCCTTGCACGATACGCTGTTAATCTAGCTGTAGGGGAACTAGAGTATTTTTGTGTGAAACATCTGACTCCAGCAAAGTCAGTGAAAGTTTTGGGATGGAGCAGGAGGTTTTTTTTAGACACCCAGGGTTTCGCCCCACTTTGTGCTTAGCATAGACTAGGACAGAATCAGAGCCAGCCTAATTCCATACTCCTGTGTTAATACAGGGCTGTCCTATGGAAGCCTTATACAAATAGGAACATCCTGCAGAACTGGCCAGAAAGAGAAAAATATTTTACTGAAGTGCCATAAAGTCACTGAAGTAACACTCATAAAAGTTCAGTCAGGTTTATCTTAAGGTACAGGATTACAAGTCTGGAGATCTTCCTTTTGATGGCTGGCTAGTACAGATTCCCAGGTACGTTAAGTCACATATCCTCTTGGTTCTTCAGCTTTCCTCAGTACAAGCTGTCAAGAATCCCCACCTCAGAAGCGCACTGAGAAACTAAACTGATTTTTTCAGGCATGCAATAGTCACGGAACAGAAGGTACTGTGCGTGGTGAGTTAGTTCATGCAAGTTGAAAATGGGTAGCATGACTTCTTCCTCCCTCAAAAGCATTGAGCAACAGTACTGAGCTTGTGTCAACCCTAATTCCATGCAGATCAGATTTTTCTTTGTTGCAGCTTGTAAAGAGTTAATAGTTAAGCCAGGAGAAATAAACACTAAGAAAGAATAACACTATTATGACCACATCACATCCTTTAACATACTCTTTTAGGAGGCTGAGTATACATATTTGAAGGAATAATTTTCAGACCATTGAGTACAATGCCTTCCCAAAGAAAACATTCTTGCCTGATCACTTCTAGAAATAGCTGATATCCGAGGCTATGAGAGCAAATTGCCATGGATCACATTAAAGTAGGATTTGAAACCAGTCCAGCTAGACTAGTGAAAAGGCCATATATTCACCCTCATTCTGAATTAAAGTGGATTTGTTTTTTTAACAACATAATGGGTTGAAAAATCTTTGCTCCTTAGCAAGGAAGTATCGACAAATCAGAAAAGCTAAATGCAAAACATTTCCTTGAATTTATAAAGCGGGTTTTCTGTGCAACACGTTAGATGTAAAGTGGTATATAAAATCACATCAGCTTGTGAAAGACTGTTTGGCATTCTGAACCTTTTTTTACATTACGGTATTTGGGAAAAAATCCAGTAGATTAATTTTAAAAAAAAAGTGTAAGAAGGGTTAACACAGTCATTAAATACATCTTTTAGGTGTTGTTTTATAGGCTTCCTCCTCTCTTCAGTTTTATGAGCACTGCTGGAAAAGCTGGATTATGATCTTGTTATTTTCCAGCCCCTCAGTGTTTCCCCTTTCCCCCAGGACCATTTTATTTGCAATGAGAATTCAGTAAAGCTAACATTTTCAAAACATGCAGTTTTGGATCCTACAAGGCCTTCAGCAGGCATCTCACTTCCCTGCTGAGCTCAGGAGGAAAGCTGCAGACATGGTCAGTGGGAAGATTAATGTTCCAAGAGATTTTTTTTAAAAAGGAATAAGGCAAGATATTGGCGCACATTTTGTATCTGTTTGGTTTAGCAATTAAGATAAACCAAATAAAATCTTATTGCACCATATGCTTAAAATAAAGAATTTAGTGGTAAGAAAACTTGATATTATTTCAGCTGAGAAAGCATATCCATCTCTGTCACTGCGTTCTATGCATGCATATGCAGGACACAGATCTAATCAGTGGCTGAAGTCATGCTGTGTCAAAAAGACTAAAATATTACATTTATTAGATTTCATGGATGTAGCAAAGGTTCGTTTTTGTGGGGAGCTATTTATAACATCTTATAATGAAGTTAAGAGGTTCCCTTCTCTGCGATCATACAAATATTCCTTCAGAAGGATTAAATCCTCTGAATTATAACTCGGAAACACTGAGCTCTGCTGCGAGTTTGATGGCAAGCCTGGCTCTGAAAACAGTGTTTTTGTATCTCAACGGAATAGCTACATCAGTCACATTTGTAACTCCGGCTGCCTTTAGGGTTTCACAGAGTTGGCTTTGTGCTTCCATTAAACAGAAGCTGTGGGTTTCTAGGTGTCTGACAGCCACTTGAAAGTCAATTTGTAGTTGTTTATGCCTATTTCACTAGAGCTGCTCCTCATGGTACCAGCCAAAGGGACAGCGGCAAACATGTAGCACAACATTTCAAGTGGCCCGTGAAAGGGAGGCGATGGGGAGCTTTACAGGCTGTTACCAGCAATCCTGCATTTCCACTTGGCAGGCCTTGGACACACACAGAGGAATTCATTTGGATGTGGGGCAAAAATAACTAAGAGCTGGACTGGCTTAGGATTCCCTGGAAGATCATAAAAATAAATTGGTGTCCTGGATTTATTCCTAAGATTCAGTCTGGTTTCCCCCAATACTTACTGTATTTCAACACTTACACATTATTCTCCTTACAGTTGTCTAGCCACCCCCATTTTACATTTACTACATTTTATCTTTTAGGGATGAATTAAAGCCAGCAGCTCTGCCTCTTCGCCTGCCTATAAAATAAAACCCCAAACATAACTGCTTTTACTTTCTGAGTTTTACCTATCGTATCTTTCTCATTCTCTGACAAGACACTGCTGTTGCCAAGTCTGGGGTGACATTATATTCAGTTCATGTTGTCATGAGACTTTATGCCTGTAAAATTTACCACAAAAGCCATTTTGCTTCTTACCAAAGGAATGCACTCTAGTATACAAGCTGGCTTTAATTTTACGTTACTTTTCTTGTTTATATAGTATGAAGTAAACTTAAAATGGAATAACATAAAGAGATGTAATGATTCCTCTGAGCTTGTAGGGAGGCTGAAAAACACCTAGCGTAAGAAGCAAGGATTGACCAATTCATTTTATAAAGTCAAACCAACAATTATGAACAAGTTATTCTAGCTTGAAATCATCCTTCAGTCTCTTTCCAGGCCATGTTCGGTGTTTGACTTGCACAGAACACCAAGTGCATTATCCATATTTTGTGCCTTTTAACATCACCCACAGAGTCCATGTGGGACACCATGTAACACCAACCCACCAGCGGGGAGGAGCTAATTCTGCATCTCAAGAGAAGAATGTCTCAAAACAGTATTAAACACACTTTATGCATGTGGACCCCTCTAAACCCATCAATCTACAGGCCCTACCGTCTGGAACTACGTCCAAGCTGGAGGGACCAGGAGCATCTGGTGAGCTCTAGGTTTGGATTTTGGATGCGCACCCCACTTGCATCCCGTCTTCATCATGTGTGTTAGACTTCAGTGTAGATCACTGAGAAGAGTCTAGTGCGTTCATGAGGACAAGGAGATCAACCTTTCTGTGCTCCCTCACCTCCCCCCCAACACCCCATTTTGCTTGGGGAGTAAGGCTTGAGGGTGCACTGCAGAGCACAGCTGTACTGCCATATGAACATAGTTTTAATCTGCCTCTTGTTAAAAATATATTAACACGTCAAAGTCACAGAATCTCCTGCTACTATCACCTTCCACAAAAAAGGTTGATCAGAATAAAATAAGAGAAGGTCACAGTGCTGGAAAGACAGAAGCAAATTTTTGCATAAAATAAGAACATCCCAAGTGGATTCACATGAAATGGAAGTACATTTAATGTAGCGCTGTGGTACACATAATGAAAGAGAAGGCAAATCAGCCATTAATTAGCCACCTTTTGTCATTCCTGAAGACAGCACCTACCATCAGTCAAAGCCTGGGGTAATGGCTCAATAGTATATAATAATAAGCATCAGATATGCCATGCTCAGTTTCTGCCCCGTTTGCTGAATATTTCAACTCCGAATCCAGATGTTACCATAGCAAACCTCATCATCTCCTTTCCAGCAACTGGAAGCTTGGCAGCAAATAAAACAGTAGCATTCATTCCTGAGTGGAGTTATACCGAGGTTAAGGGATACGATCACAATGTTGCCAAAGCTTGATCTTGGGAGTATTCAAAGGCAAACTTTTATCTCTAGAAATATAGCTGTCCTCCAAGATGGACTCAGATTGTCTAAATTAAACTCCTGCTTTTAATCTGTTTCTAGAAGATCCAGGCTCTAAGATTATTTTGAGTAATTTCTTATCTTGGATGCAATGTGTCATTTTCTTTAATGGCTGTCCTACTAAAGGGTTGGTCTTCCCTCCAGGCACTTGCAATTCCAAGTTTTCTTCAATATTTAATGGTGCTTTCAGCTTAATCCAATATTTCATCTTTTTCCAAAACCTCATTTGCACTAGATGGGTAAACTTCAAGTTCAGATTCAAAGTCTTGATGGTTGGAGGGGAAAAAATTAGGGAAACCTTCCACAGTGCCAGGTCAACATCCAAGGATACACTTTGAGTAGATGCTTAAGTCTCATTAAGGTCTGTTTCTCTGTATGCAGATAATGGCTCAGAACATTTCCTAGTTGAGTCCCTCAAACCAGCACACTGGCTGCTTCTCTTCCACTTCCGACGCAACATGTCAGGAAGTACATTTGATCAATACATCATACCAGCTTTGCATTTAGAAAGTCTTCTTGAAACCATCCTTTGCATGCACTGTGAGAGCTAAAGCCATGTGATGACTTCTTTAATCAGTGTCTGGGAAAAGAGCCACCCACATATTTACAAAAAAAACCCCAAACAAACCCAAACAAAACCCACAAACTTGTGATGCTATACACTTATTCAACACAAAGATGTAAAGTTGGAAATTTGTTTTTAGAGAAGAACGGATTTTTCCTCCAGCTATAAAGAAGAATCCTTAGTTTTTATTGTAGGATAGACTTGAGACTCACAATACACATCTTTTTAAAAATAGCCATGATTATCAGCGCTGTGTATAGGCAGTATTTAAAGATTTTCTTCCCATTTATTGAAGTGCTCCAATGGTTATTTGCATTGCAGTAGTTTCTTTGCCTCTTTCGTCAAGTCACATAGTATTTTGATGTACAATTGTTAGAAGTGAAGTCTCTATACTTACGTATTTTATGCTTATGTACTGTGCTGGTTTTGGCTGGGATAGAGTTAATTTTCTTCATAGTAGCCACTATGGGGCTATGTTTTGGATTTGTGCTGAAAACAGTGTTGATAATACACTTTTTGTGTAATTTAGTTATTGCTGAGCAGGGCTCACACAGAGCCAAGGCCTTTTCTGTGTCTCACCCCACCCCACCAGCGAGGAGGCTGGGGGGGCACAAGAAGTTGGGAGGGGACCCAGCCGGGACAGCTGACCCCAACTGACCAAAGGGATATTCCACACCATGTGACGTCATGCTCAGCATATAAAGCTGGGGAAAAAAGAAGGAAGGGGGGGACATTCAGAGTGATGGCGTTTGTCTTCCCAAGTCACCGTTCCGTGTGATGGAGCCCTGCTGTCCTGGAGATGGCTGAACACCTGCCTGCCCATGGGAAGCAGTGAACGAATTCCTTGTTTTGCTTCTCTTTGCTTGCGTGAGTGGCTTTTGCTTTCCCTATTAAACTGTCTTTATCTCAACCCACGAGTTTTCTCACTTTTACCCTTCTGATTCTCTCCCCCATCCCACTGGGGGAGTGAGTGAGTGTCTGCGTGGGGCTTAGGTGCCAGCTGGGGTTAAACCATGACATGTACAAGAGACATCCCACAGCAAGTAAGGGGCTGGACTGGGCCTCATGTGATTAAAGCTGGTTAATGGTCTGTGCACCGGATCCCACTTCAAGATGATTTCCAATTAGAAGGAAATACATTTGGACTAATCCAGTCTTTCACTGCCAATTTAGTAGCCAGACAAGTCATTATCAAGGGCTGAAACAGTGAAATGCTAAACACAGGGGCATGGAAGTAAAAGGCCACCTTTAACCAGAAAGCATCCCAAAATGATGACCAGAAAGCAGCGGAGGCACCTCCGAGGGCATCCCCCAGCAGTTCGAGACAGCCAGGTAAGCGATCACTCTCTGCCTGTCTCCTGCAAGCCCCACCTGCTGGGGAGCAGCAGGCAGCGGGGCTGGTGCCAGAGCCCGGCAGCAGCCCTGACTGAGAGGCAGAAGAGGCAGCCAAAGGAAAAACCCCGCAGGACCCGAGACACTTCTTGCTACTTCTCCAGCAAGCAGCAGGGATGACTCCTAACAGGGCTCTGGTGGGTCAGGGTGCCTCCGTGGGGGCTGCCTCCTCCTCCTCATCATCCTTCTCCTCCTCCTCCTCCTCCTCCTCCTCCTCCTCCGCGGTCTGCAGGACTGTGGCCCTGCACCTCTGCACTTCAAGGTGCTGGCAGCACTTCGACGGTGATAAGATGAATGCTCTTGGCTGCTCGCACATTTTCCAGAATAGCCACTCATTCCTGACCATTACAGAAAACTCATTAAGTACGAATTTCACATCTCTGGAAGATTTACCTTCTATTAATAGAAGCTACATCCCAAACTCACATATTCCAGTAGTCATTTATAAGAACTCTCTGGACAAACAGCCGTTTGTCAAGAACGAGAGGAAAGATACGGTCTTAAAGTACAGCGTAGCAAGCATTCTGGTACTTTTGAGGTGTTTTAGCAGTAAGAGGTTTGGCTAGTTATAAGACAACTTATGTTGAGAACATCTGGCATCTCTAATGAAATACTTGGTATTTCTCCTGACTGATCTCATAATTAGATCTCATTCTTACATGAAATAAAATTCAAACCACTAACCAGTAAGCATAAATGAAATCAATCCTGCAGAATGCCAGTTGACACAAGGATATGTCCTATTTGCCTTCCAGGCGATGCCCCAAAACACACTGACGGTTCTTGTATTGCCCTTTTGTTTCTTATTCAGGGGTAAGCCTCATTGTGGAACAACATTTTTTTTCCTCCACGGAGCAGGTGAATAAAATTATTATCCACACCTTTTCTACTGCCTCCAGAGTGATAAGGTTGAAGGATTAAACCCAGGAAGTCGTTGTTCCTCTTAATCTGGTACGTACCAGAAACACCAAACCGCCAGTCATCACGCAATAACCGGCTTCCTGAAACACGGCAGATCTGCGATCTTTACACCAGCTCCTGGCTGATCAGGAGAATAATAAATGGAAGAGGCAAGGGTTCCTTCATTGCTGCTGTTAATAAACATAATATTTAAAAATATATATCTTTGGAGACCTCTTCATGTTTCATCCTTGAAACCCAAACAACAATTCCATTTACTACGCAGAGATTAGGCGTTCAAGAAACGTGAAGTGCCAGGAAATGAATCCGGAGTTTATTTTAATAGATTCATTGTTACCTGCAGACACAGACTAAGCAAACATTTCCTTCAGCAATAAAGTCAATAGCAGCCTTTCCAGCTGCTGCCTTTTTTTGACATCTCGGTTGATGGTTGTCTGCTCCGTATTAGTTTGTTGAACTGACACCCACACAATAACAGAGAAAACTGAGACAGTTTTAATTTTATTCTCCACACTCTAAACAGGTGAGCAGTTTCCTCACATATTCATGGTATAATTAAGAAGTTACATCAAACAAAATGTGGTTATCCGACAGGGAGCTGAACTACCCAGCACGTCAGAGATCCGTAAGGCAGAAGCTGGCGATGGCTGAGGACTCGTCCCTACTCAGGCTCCCTGCCGCAGCCCGTGAAGCTGTCTGCAACGGGGCGCAGCACTGAAGCTCTGCGGAGATTGTCGGAGTTTTGCCACGTGGAAGATACTTACTTACAAAAAATGAGCTGTGAGCGTATTAAGGATACTCAGGGGCAATACTAGGCAGTTGAAGAATTAAGAAAGGAGGGGGAGGAAGACTTTCACAGCATACGTCTTCCTGCCATGTGTTTTGTGAGATACTACTGGATTTGTTCCACCGTTATCCCGCCCTCTGATTTTGTTTGCTTTCATTTTTATCACTAGCATTGTTTACATCAGAAATGCAGAAGCATGAAAAGGAAGTTATAGAAAATGGTACTGACAGCAAAAAACTTCACTTTTCTTATTCCTTGAACTTTTTCTTCCCCATGCATGCTGGGGAGGGAGCAGACTCCATGCTACCTTCTGGGTCTTACAGGCTGAGGAGCGTGCTGGCAAGAGATTCACCTCCCAGCTGTAGGGATTTTCCTGTCCATTTGAATTACTGTGCTGCTGTGATGGGGAAGAAGTCATTTCTGTGCCTTCCCCTCCCCCCTCCAGGATTTTTACACACTTGTACACAAAAGCACGTGCTTGCTCACATGCACATATGTATGTGTAAATACATGCTTACACACAAAGCAGGTCTTGTTTCTGTGGCACTAAAGCAAAAAGATTCTGTTACATATCAGAAAACAAAATCCGGCAAGCAATTATAGGTCTAAAGCTAAATGAATGACTTGCTACACTAGCGTGTAAATAAGAAGTCTTAACAGATACCACAGCCAAAGCGTATATGGCCGAGGAACTCCAGAAACAAAAATGCTGATCAGCAGGATACTTCTGGTGTCACTGCTCCAGCAGAGGGTCGGATTTAAAAACGATTTCTTGCTTTCTTGAAACAGGAGCTGGGAACTCGAGAACTTCACCAGTCTGGAGTTCTTGTAGTTACAGTGGTGCCAGAGAAACATCCCCAATTTATAGATGCACCCCCCTCTTCCCCCCCTGCTTCAGCTGGTTCCATTGCTGTCACAACAGCAGGGCTCCATGGATGTTACCCAGAGCTACAGGGCATGCTAGGAACGATTCCTGAAGTCGCAATAATTCCTTGTGGCTTAAAGCTTATTTTTTATCACATACTTAATAAAAGTCTTTTCTCTGCATTGAAACAGCCAAAAGAGATTTACATGGCATTTCTTGTCTTTCACTTGAAATTTCAAGAGCTGCAGATCTCTTATCGAGGCGTTTTTCCCACTAGCACGCAGGGAGAAACCAGGGGAACACTCCCCTCTGCTAACTGTGGCATTCCAGGTATAATTCAATAACAAAGGCATAAATGTCCAGTATGACCTGGGTACCCCCAGCCTAACCTACCTGCTACTTCAGAAGCCATCTCTGCCAGCCCCACCCTGCCCTTCCAAGGAACCTAAGGAAGCTGAACTGACACGAGGCCTTATATTTAAGCAACTGAATCCCACTAGGCTACACATTTTATCTAGGATCCCTCTGTAGGCAATGAAGAGAACAAGGTGTCTTCAGCAGGGGATTCATCTAACTTAACGGCTATCGCAACAGCTATCCTGTAATGGGTAGCTCTTTCTTCAGGAGCTCAAGGTCTTAGCTAGCCTAAACAAGGCATATTTTAAAAGAGATGTGCCGATACTTGCTATTGCTGTTTATTGTGTAAATTTCTCATTTCTTCACCTTAAAGATAGTAGCAAGCAAGAAAGAAGAAAAAGGCCCAAGCAAAAAAAGCCTAGACCCTCAAAAAGCAGGGCATATTTCCTTTTCAGATAATCTTTTTTTATAGGCAGTATTGTCCTCTTTCTGGCAAAGTATTTAAGTCAGAGAACAATGACAGCATAGGCTGTCAGATATCTGATACACATAATCATTTCTATGGTCTGGTTTCCCTTTTCATCAATATAGTTTAGGCAACATGACAGATAGAGCTTTTATTTGTTTTCTTGTTTACTTTAATGGCATCAGGGTGACTCGCTGCCTGCATGAAGGCCATTTCATTGGCCTTTTAAAAAAAACCCAAGGCGACAAATTGACAGTGGCCTGAAAAGAAGGCAGGAACCAATTATTCTGCTACCAAGTATCAAATTATATTTTTGTTATCTTACATCCCTGGGTACATAAACTTCAAATTTTGTGGAGATTTTCAAACAAAGCAAAGAAACAAAAATCCTTGTTCGCTCCAGTGCATATATATACACCAGAGAAAAGACCTGCCACCGATCCAAAATCTATGGCAATTTTTGAATCAGAACCAACATGCATAGCTTGGAGGCGCACCAGTAAATCAAACCTATCCATGACTGTGCCCTGGCTCTGGGGCCAGGAGCCACGGAGCACGCGGAGCTCCGGCTCCCCGGCGTAGCCTGGCTGCGGGCAGGCTGTTGATGGGCTCCCTGGTCCACGCTAACTCCCATAGCCCTACCTAGGAATTGTTTGGCAATGTACTAGTTCTCCTGCGCCAAAACTGTTCAAAAAAATCAGCATGGTATCATGTCCCCGTGCCCAGGAGCCTATAAACCAGCTGGGTAGACACGTCCCTCTTGACTGCAGCACTGGTGCCAGCCCTCTCTTTTCAGAGTGGCTTTAATGGCAGCCTCAGGGACAGAACCTCAGACCAGACACACTGTTCACTGGGGCTGGTGCGGAGCTCGGTGCCCCTCTGGCCACCACATCGAAGGGAAGGCTGCGGAGGTGAAGAGGACCCAAACCGCCGGCGTTGAGCCCTGGTGCTGGCAGGGCTGCCCCCACGAGAGCCAGGCATCCACAGCAGGAGCAAGGGAGCTGTTGCAGGAGCATCTGGAAATAGAGCAGTGAGATTTTTCCTGAGGAAGATGAGGATCCAGTTGTGCAAATGGTAAAGAGCTATATGCCGGGGACACAGGAGGTTCTTCACACCCTCAGATTCAGCCGGGTGCTACCCAAAATCTGCATCAGTATTCAGACATTCAGCGTTGGTTACAACTGAAGGGGAGCCAGCAAAAAAGACCACAGATACTGCCTGTGCTCAGAGATGACAAATGAGATAAAGTAAATGAAGTTTTGAATGAAATCTGTGACTGGGTTGAAGAAAGACCCACATGTTTCTCTTCATTATTTTTTAGAAGTGCTAGTGTCTCAAGAACACCTTGGGTTGTTTTAAGCCTTTTCATGAGTCTTTCTATAGCTGCTTTTCCTGTTTAATGTCAATAATCCCAAGGATGTTCAATTCTTGCTATATGTGACCATGAGGATATTAACCAAAGCCCACAAAAGATTTTCATATGTGTGAGCCGTACTGACTGATCTTTTCCTCATTGAGACTGGGATTTGGGGGCAAATGCTGACTATGAGACTAAAGAAGTGCTGTAAGTGTTTAGCACAGATGATGTTTTATTTAACCAAGAAACGGCTAAGAAAGAGCCAGTGTTATTTTACAATACTTTATCCTAGATTTCACAGAAACTCTGTCGTCATTACTTCCAAAACATCAATAAATTCCACAGTGTCCCATGAAGAGGATGCCTTCTTCTGCTACAAATGTGGAATCTTATTCAGAAAAGAGGCCTAGCTATTTATTTTAGAGACACAATACAAAGCAAAGAATCACCAGAAGAGCTTTTGGGACCTTGGGCTGCTCATTTAAAACAAGGCTTACAGTATAAAGCAAGAATATAAAAACACCTATGTTTGGAGTACAACTTCAGGGAGGACAGAGAACAGCAGGATCACTTCTAATACTGTTCCCTCTTTATATGTGCTTTTGAAAATGTAGTAAAGATATCCTGTATCCTCTCTCTTTCTCGAGCAGCTGAGGGAACCATTTTGGGTCATAGCTTCTCAGATTTTTGACATCCCTTATTAAGTAAGTTGAGACACAGAGAGATATTTACAATGATACCACTCTTTTAGGTTCCAAATGATTTGTTTATCACGTAAACATTTATGGCTAAAAAAAAAAATTAGATGTTGAAATTAAATCATTTTGTATATAACATTGTGAATATAAATAGACACTTTGATCACTAGCTGACACAATGGATTGTGTCCCTGAGAATAATTTGGGTGTTAGACTTATGTGTGCTTGCCCGCCATCGTGCCTGTAATAAGTTAAGCTGCTTAACATGATTAGCTTCCAAAATGGAATTTACTGAATCAGAGAAGATGGGAGAAAATGAGGAAATAAAGATTTCCTTACTGCTGAGTACTACAAATACTGTGTGTCATTTTGGCTATTGGAATCTGAATTTTGTCTTGTTTTAATTTATGACCCAGAACAGAAGTCACACAAATGCTGTCTTTTCTTTCGATGACAGTTTAAGTGATAGGGTATAAGAAGCTCAAATTTAGATTTGGTTTATGAGAAAATAATTCACACAGTACATCAGCTCTACCAGGGGCATCGTGCAGAGATCAAAGACTGTCAGAGTCAAGGTTGCTGAGTTGTTCTAACAAAGTCCATGTCCTCTGGACCCACAGAAATAAATCTGAGACCTGACTTTTGTCTTTGGTTTAGTGTGAACTAGGATCTTGTTGTCTGCCTTTCTGTAGGGAGGTCAAGAGCCGTGGCTGTCCCTGTTTCCCCGAAGAAGCAACCTTCTCTTCATGAAAAGACTGACAAGTTACAGTGCAGGGGTCAGCTTGATGCAATTTCAGAGAGTCCAGACATGAAATTTCTGTAATGTAAAGAAAAATAAAAGACTTTTGGGTTTGATAATCAGAAAAAAACAGGGAGAACGTTATTAACTATAGCCATTTCCACTGGCAGCAGTGGTACTAATTAATGTTGCCAACACAAGAAATCGATCTTATAGTCATTAAAAAGTCGCAAAAGTAGCTTCAGTGTAAGCAATGTCCTGTGCAGCTGAGTTTTTAGTGGTTTAACTTTCATGCAGCATGTAGTAAGCATACAAATAAGCCATTAAATGATGTTCAGGTTAGTGAGGATCTAAAAGAGGAGGAAGAAGTTGGCTTCTTCCCTAGTGTTACCTGGAAGGCAGCCTTGAGCATGGAAAGGACGGGGCAGATCTGTACGGGGAAGGCATGTGGCTGCACGGACGTCTGCCGAGCTGTGCGTGGCTGTGCAGGTCTGACTCCGGTTCCTGCAGTCAGGAACGAGAAAGCACAATTTTTTCTTTTGAAGGAAACCAGTTCTGAGAAAAGCCATAAAACTAACAGGAACGTAAACTTGTTGAATCCCAGGGAAGAAAGTTTTGTGCAAATACAAGTCAAGTTTTACTTAGAGTTAAGCTTCTGGAGTTATTCACTCCCTGATCAAGCTGTGTGAAGAATTAGGCCAATTAAATGGAATAGACAGAAAGAGAGATTTTTCCTGTCACAGTGTTTTATCTGCGGGCTGCTTGTGGCAGGAGCATTTCAAGTAGTTGGAAACTTTTTAAAAATTTGTGTTTATTTATTCATTTTTTCGGTCTCACCAATCTTCAGTTGAAGGCAAACAGGAGGTCAGGGATACATGATGCGTAATAATCAAAAGCGTCTAGGAAAGCACCGAGTTTATCCCTTCTTCTGGGAAAGGCACACAGCAACCCTTTATTTTTACCAAGACAGATATAATTATTGCAGTTCTGTTTGTACAGTTTTATTTGAGATCCTTTTGAAATCGTAATAGGAAGGAGAAGAAAAGATAGCCTTTCACCAAAAGCTAGGAGAACCTGAAAAAACCCTCTTATTTATCACTGCATAAAAGGAATACACTGTTCAAGAGACGTCTGCAAGCTGGCCTCCCACAGCTTTGAGCCTAATTTGGTTGGAGAGAAACAGAAAAATAGTGGCCCTTGAAAACTCAACATCGCACTGCAAAAATCTGGTCTAATGTTAACATGGACCTTCAGCTGCCATTGCCACAGTCCGATGTTTTAGAAGTGTTGATTTTCTTGTACTGATGATAAAATGTTATGAGAGTGTTTGTCCAGTGAGTGCTTAGTGGCTTTTTTTTCAAAGTTAAGTACATTATCTCATCTGTTTCAGAACATTTTTCTTTCAGAGAAACTGTGTGACATTAGACCGCTGTGAGTACGACTGCTTGCCAAGTCTCCTTTGTCTCTTCAATATTTAATTACAAGTCCAAAGAATGACACAAATGTAGGAAACTATAGTCTGAAAAGCTGTGCTTACTGCAACCCATTTTTTCTCAACAAGAACAACAAAGTCAGAGCAAGGTTTTTGGCCGAGTCGAACAATGAAAACATTTTTGCATGACTATTCATTCATATTTTCTAAGACTTCAGCTGGCTGCACCGGTTCCGCCTGCCTTCCACAAATTTCAGACTTCTTGTTGAGAACATTCATCTTGGAAATGAGGTCCCATAGGAGTTACGCCAGCCTGCATAGCCCAGTGACCCGTGTGGCATGGCTGCGGGCGTGTGTAACTCCTCCTCCTCAGCGTTACCTCACTCTCATCTCTCCTCTCCACCAAACCGCCGAGATCTGCCCCTCGAGCACCTCACACTTTTTAACGCTTTGGCCGTGCTCTTGACATGAGTGTGGTGCGTATTCACTGTGCTGATCCAGCGGATCTGCAGGAGTTCAGATACGTCCTGGTCTTCCCTGCAAGAATCCATGTATGGTGTGGTGTAACTCAAAGAATTGTTTTGAAAAGTAGGATTGACTCGTTTTGATGCACAAAAAAATTTGAGAACAAACTATCCACATGAATCGCTCTCGTACATTTAGACGTTCATCATCAGGTGATGCACCAGTCTGGTCCTTTAACTGATCACCTTCCTTGAGGGAAGATGAATTTTTAGCATCTGTCAGAGCCCTCATATTCTTCCCTGCTTTTGTCCTCTGGACCATGAAGGAATGAGCTCCTGCAGGTTCAAAGGAAGACTGAATCTGAAACTAGGGGCCTTTTTTCCCCCCTTCCTGCTTGTTTCCTCGGACTCTTTGGGTGATTTAAGCCAACACAGTCATGTGGGAAACCATTTTACGGTGCTAATACACTGTTACAGAGCAATCCCCAGCTCACTGGGGTGCGTGTCCCACAAGATGCAGTTTTATTATTATTTGCCCTGCCATCATTTATGCAGAATGCTTTGGTTCTGAAGGAAAATTAGGGACAATAAGAAAATTAAAACAATGACATAGAACTAAAGAAAGGAGGAAACTATTTGCCCCAGTAGGACTCTTAAGGTCACACAAAACAAGGATGTCTCTGGTTACCTTCCAAGTGATTCTCCCAGAAGGCCCACAGAGCTGTACCATCTTTTGTTAAACCACCTATGTTTGTCCTTTTTATAGTCCGCAACAGTAATTTATTCCTGGATTCGCTGAAATATTAAGTCCCTGGTGTTGCCACTACGATGCTTAGGCAGAACACACTGCAAATGGAGAAGGACAACTGCTTGTGTGTGCAGCTATGTGCGTCAGAAGTGTTGAGAAGGAGAGACGGGCATTTTGAGGAAGCATATGGCCGTGTCGACCTCAAGTGAAGCAGGGGACAACTCACCACAACAGAGACTTACCTGGCCCAGGGAACTGACCCATGAATCCGCCTTGCTGGTGATGGGTTTCCTTAGGCTACGAGCCCAACTCAGTTTTGCACTGGGAGGAGTCTCAGTTATTTCTTCCAACACTGATACTCAGGTCTTTCATTTTACTCTCTACATGGGCAGCCCAGGAAAGCCTTTTTAGACCTGGGCCCTCCTGGCCCATGGGCGAGAAATGCCCATCCTTGAGGGGGTGTGCCTTGAGGCAAGACGGGGCTTCGAGGGGGCTTCGAGGGGGCTTCGAGGGGGCTTCAAGGGAGCTTGCAGAATGTTGTTCAGTTTTCGCCGGGGAACATTATTTCCTCTGCAAAACTCCTCCACCATCCATAAGCCAGGGCTGAGGAATTCACAATCATTTTTTTGTCAAAAGCAATTTTTAAAAATTGTCTGAATCATTCTGGCTTCGTCTGTACCCACAGGCAGATTTCTACAGAGGGCTATCCACTGTTGTCGTTAAAGACACAGGTCTTTTCTACTTTGCAAAAAGACCTCTGTATGGTCTTTCACGAATACACACACACCCCCCCCCCCCAGCCCCATTTCCTTGCTTGTTACAGGTGATGTGAGTGGCAGTCTCCTAAAAGCTTTTTGGCTAGCGGACAGGGGCACACCACTCCATTAATCTATTTAAGTTCTTTAATGGCCTCACCAGACCCATACCTGAACCACTTGCCGGCTTTAAGTGGTTCTGTTTTACAATGCCCCTCTGATACAGAGAAATGCCATCCCTACCTTGCAGACAGGGAACTGAAGCACAGCAAAGATTCGATGTTGAAAATCACAGCTGCAGCAGAGTTACGAGCAAAAGCAAAGTACACCCTAGGTGAGTGTCCTATTCATTCAACTGTCCTATTAGCAGTTACGTATTTGCAAAGGAAAATGAGGGTAAAATAATGAGGGAAGGAGACATTAATAGAAAGAAAGGAACCGCGGGGAAGAAAGATTTATCATCAACTGATTTTACTGCGTAATCAGGCAATTGCTCTCCATTTTGACTGCTTGAGAGTGTCCCCTGTCGCATAACTAAAATGGCATTTGGGACAAGCTTTCATATTTCATTTAGCGCTGCTGCGAGCGTGGGATGTATGGGAACGAGAAGGGCCACTGGATGAGGGCGCAATATCTGCTTTGACCCAGGACCCCAGGGGAAAGGAGAAAAGAGAAAAACAGGACAGTGAGAAGAAAACCTCTGGTTAGTGGTTCGAGAGCGCGTCCTGTAAATGGGTTAAATGCCGATCAATGGCCAGCTACTTCTAAGCACTGCAAGCGTATGCAGCTCCGGGCACTGCTCACTCACACTGAGGTGCTGGGAGTCAGATTTTTGTTCTGGGGAAATGGCTCAGAGCTTCAGGCACTCAAGTTTCAGAAACTCAGGCCAAACTCAATTTGAACATGAAAAAAAAAAAAAAGAACAGAAAAATAAGACAAGGAAAACCAGCCATTCTGCAAAGTGAGCTAGAGCCACTGTTGCTTGGGTATCTCATAAATAGGGTTATCAACAGATACTCACCTTTGGGAGGCTGTTTGAAATTCAAACAAAGGCTGTATTTAAATAATTATATAAACTATACTTTTCTAGACTATTCCTGCTCCCATTTTAATCAAATTTTCTTTTGCAATAAAAACAAAAATCTAGACATTTAACTACCATCTCCCAAGACAACGCTATTATTATAAAAGAAAAGCAGATTTAGAGAGTTAATAATAAAGTATGGATTATGTTTTCTTGAGCAAAAAGAATCACTTCATAATATATTGCTCGCAATAAAGAGTAAGCCTCAGATTTCGTGCGGCAATATTAATTACTAAGGAGAGAGAATGAAAGAAATCACGTCAGCTTAAGATTCTTCTGAATCACAGCAGAGAAGATAGAGTGCATCTTCTGAATAAACAGATTATGTTACAGGGAGTAAAATTAGCAGGCAATCTTCAGCGATGCCTGCCTCTAACAGTTCTCCATATGACTTCTTGTGGGCAGGCCCAGGGGAGAACAACTGATGGCAGAATGATTATTTCAGCTTCCCGTGTTATTATTCTGCAGCCTTTCTCAGAGCGAGGGGATATTAACTATTCCACCTCTTCTCTGCGCTGCGGAGAAATTAGGCTTCACATCAGCATGTAATGTGTGTGTAACAAATAATTGCTTATCACAAAAGCTTTTTGATCTGAAACTATGAGAAATGGCACGCAGAAGAGAAAAGACTTCATGTATTACTGCTGGAGGAATGATACATTTCAAATAATTGATGTAAAATAAGATTGCCGTCAACAAAGCAATGTAATAACCACAGGTTCTCATACGTGAAAGACCAAGGCACACGCTTTACATGTTGCAGGGAGAATATTTCCATCGATTTTGGTGGACTCGGCCATTCTCCCCTGCAGACCAGGATACTGCCCTCGGCAGCGCAGCCCCCCCAGGGCAGCACAAGCCAGCGTTACCGGGGCTGGGCCGTTCTCCCGCTCTTCAGCTAACGCTGCCTTTTAGGAGCTGGTTCTTTAATTAACGTATACACATTTCATCCCTAGCGGCAACAAGCTTCGTGAAGGCCCTGGGCTCTGGAGGAATTTGTTGCAGGCTGCCTCTGAAGACAGCTCTGTTTTCTGCCCAGGTGACAAGAAAACTAATAACGTCCATGGCGCCGGAGCCTGCCAGTCTGCATCTGCCTTCCCAAGCCCCTCCTGAAGTCACCAGCAACCCAGTAGTTACCCCAGCTTCATGCCTTTGAATGCCTCAACCTTGGCTTAACACTCTTCTCCAGCCTGCTGAGGAGAGCGAGGAACGGACCAGAAATCCTCAGGGGGGTCCACGCTGCTGAGGCACGTCCGACGTAGGCTGGAGCACCTGAAGGACTGGTGGTACTGGGGCAGTGGCCCAGCGCCGGGGTGGTGGGAGGCGGGAGAGATGAAGGACCCCTCCGCAGGCTGCTCTCGGAGGTCGGGGTGCCGCAAGGGGAGCGGGGGCACGGGCAGGAGCTGGAGCAGGCAGGCGGCCCCAGCTGTAATGCTGGCTCGGTGGCAGCGAGCAGAAATGTTGGCCCCAGAGCTACCGTGCATCAGGGTTGGGGAGACAAGTACCACTCCACCAACCTACCCTGGACGCCAAAAACTCTTGCCCACGTGTGCCGCATCAAGGAAAGCTGTCATTAGCGGTTTACTTACAAGAGTCTCTCTATCCTAGAAACCCTGTGGAGAATTCATATTAAAAAAAAAGAAAAAAAGAAGGTTCTGAACTACTAACTTTCTCCTTAAAATGCAGTGAGGTTACAGTACTTCAAGCCTATGTGGCGTTCACGGAAATGTCTCTCCTTCTTTTTGTCAGCTGAAAAGCTCTGCTTTGCCGAGCTCTGCAGAGATCCTGAAATGCACCGTTGTTATTTGGTGGCAAGAATGGGGTCAAGCATGAGAGAAGCTCTTCATCCTCTAAACTTTAGAGGTGCTTTTTTAAAGTCACGGAGTTAACTGTCCCTCCTAGAAAGATGACCAAAATAAACATACTAGGTTTTTATTCAGAGCTGGTACAGTTGCTGTACACTGCCTGTTCTCTGCGCTGCAAAAGGCGCTCCTCCCGCGCCCTTGTGGCGGGCAAGGCTTGCCCGTGCCCATTTGTGACACGGTGTTTCTGTTACAAGCTCCTATTTAGCCTAGCTGTGTCTCCAAATTTTCATACAACAGAGAAATGGCAGCTGCCTGGAGGTAATGGCATAACATCTTGCCCTTTGGGAAATACCACCTAATAAGAATTTACCCACTCTTTGAAAAATGGGTAAGAGAACATTTTTCTTCAAACCCCCCCCCCCCCCCACTTTATGTTTAAATCCTTACTAAGGAAGAGACTGGCTTATATTGTGCTTGCAGTGGTGCCCTACCTTGTATTTGGGGGCAAGACCTCATCTGGCATGTACCGACCCAAAGCCACTGGAGGCTGAGCTGGCTCTGGAAGAAGACATCACCATGTGAATTTGAACTCCAAACAAGGCAAGCACCTCTCTGGAGAGATGGAGGGATTCTGCCTGTTCCACTACTCGCCTTGTCCCCCAGCACCACCATGCCTCAACAAACTCCTCTCCCAGCACTCTCTGGGAATGGGGAGCTTACAGAAAAAAAACCACAATAAATTGCTTTTAGTGGCAACAAATACGGTCCTTTCCTTCTGAAATTCTGTGATAGTTCCTAGCTATTTCTTCACTCTCTTCACTAGAAGAGTCAAACAACCTTTAGGGCAATGAGATGGCTTTTGTGCTAGCTTAGGGTTTTTTTTTTTTTCAGGTTTGTGTCTGCAAGGTCCCCAAAAGGGGAAAGGGCTCTGCCTTGGAGAGTAATGTAAGAGGGATGTACAGAGTTTCCTTGCCTTTCTGAGAAGCATTTACAACTAAACGGTAGACAGTACATGTGAATCAGTACAACTTCCCTTTGTTGTAACTACGGCATAGGGATACTTAATTCCCATACAGTTACTCCTGCCCAGGAAGAACAGTGCGATGTAGCCAAATGAGACATCCTCATGCCAATAGAAACCCTAATTATATGTTGGGGAGTGGAGAAAAGGGGAAAAAAAATCTCAGTTACTAAAGCAGTTATTAAAATAAAATAGGAATGTTTCAGCTCAAGATGAAGCATGAAGTCAGAAAGAAGATATTTGATGGCATGGAGAACTGAATGCTGGATGACGAGTAGCCCCCAAATCACGGACCAGTGGTCCCTGCTCCGCAGGAGAGGAGGGCTCTTTGCCAGAGCAAACGTGTTGGCTGTCGTTTCTTCTGGGGATTGCCACGATTTGGGCTTGGGCACCCATGAGCAGGCTGCCCGGTGACAGAAAATGAGCACAGGTCTCACTGTATGGTATTTCTACCTGCAAGGTTTTTTTGGTATTTTCTTGTGCTTGCTTTGATGTGACACAACGAAGGACCGTATCTGTGGATGATCCAGTCATCTTGTGTTGGGATTTCACCTGTCAGCGCATTCACCATCCTCTCTCAAAAAAGAGAAACTAAGGGCTCAAGGCTGCTCACCCTACTGAGAGGAGGAATTACACTCAGATCAGAAGAGTTGAGGCCAAGGGACTTTTACTCATGTACTCACATTTTTGGCCAACAGGCAGCTTTCAGAGGAAAGGGAGAGGGAACTGATGTGTGAAAATCAGCTACGGACATAAAAAGATAATTTGCCAAACTACCTGCTGACTTCGGTCTCATTAAACTCGCATTTCCGGCAACGTTTCGTGAAGAAGCCGGCACATCCCAGCTGGGCATGAGGTGCCAGCCGCCAGGGATGGAGGCAGCCCACGGAGAGGGGCCGGCGGGGACACCCAGCCCACCCCACGGCTGTGCGACAGCAATGCAGACCAGCTCCACCATCTCCCCCTGCCCCAGGGTCCCCACCGCACGGGGTCCCCACCAAACACAGATGCCGGCGGCACCGTCACGGAGAGCGAGGCACTGTGGTGCTGTGCCCTGTTGCAACAGGGCGGCCATCGGGACCCATCCTGTTTGGGGCATAATAATTGAACTTAGAGCTTCAATTCAGGTTTAAATGGGAAGGGAGCTCTTCTTTCTTCAGCTCAGCTGAGATTTTTAAAAGACTGTATCTTCCCTGTGTGAAAGATGGGTATTTGCCAATTTTTTGAAGCTGTGAGATAGCTAATTATCTCACTGAAAAATTGTGTGGGGGGAAGTGACTCCTGTTGTCTGCAGAGTGTGGTTGAGGAAAGGAAAGTTGCTGTCAATATTAAAACAAACAACCCTGACTTTTATTTCCACTTGATTTTGCAATAAGATAACTAGGAGTGGTTATTAGCTTAGCCTGTGCTAAAATATCTTTTTTTTTTTTTCTCCTTCCTTTTTTTCCTAACCTTTATTTAAGCCTGGAGATTTCCTGGACAGAAATATGAATGCATGCACAATAAATCTGAATTTTCTGGAAAGCTCTGCAAAGACGCGGTAAATCTCTTTCAAAGATAAAATTAATTTACCACAAGGAGCAGGCAATCGGCAGCATCTGAGCTGAAGACCTCTCTGCCCCTCCGCAGACCCATCAGGCCCGCGGGGTGTGCAGGCAGCCACGTGGCAGGCGGCAGCCCTCCTGCCTGCGACTCTTGCACGGTGGCCTCAAGGGGTCTGCTGCGTATTCCCAGCAAAACTCTGGAAAGCCCTCAAAATCTGCCAAGAAAAACCCTCTGGGTGGATACGGAAGACACAGGAAAAACCCACGAAAACTTGGAGACGAGGTCGTCTTAGCCCGAGCGGGCTACAGACCCAGAGTAGGTGGAAAGCTTTCCTGTATTACAGTGACTTCATTGCTTTTGCCTCCAGGTCTTGAAAGTTTATTCAGTATTCAGCAATCATGGAAAATAAAGGGGGAAAACTAGCCTTTCTTTCCCCAAACCACAGGCCAGCTGCTCATTTCAGGGCAAAGAAACCAAATTAAAGAAAACCGTCCTATCCAACCAGTAGTCACCCTTCATTTATCAAAAGACAACCTTCTCGTGGGCACTATCTGTTGCATAACCTACAGCATCCGGTACAAAGTTTAAAAAAGGGACGCCTCCCGACCCACTTAGATGGTTTTGAATTCCCTCTGGTCTTGACGACACCCCTGCAGTGTGCACAAGGGTAAGGTTGCTTCCTTCCACTAAGGGGCTTAGGGCAGGTTTGGTGGCCTGCAGTCATCACAAGAACTCGTGTCGGTGGCATGGTCTCAGCAAAAGGTTTAGATAGTTAAAAGTCACCGTATCGCACTCCAGCCCAGGAAGAATGACATTCCAAGATCAGTGACAGAGCCAATGGCGAGCCTTAGCCAAGCTCAGAAATACCACACAGGTAACAGAAAACGTGTTAATCGCCAGCGAAGCCAAACACACCATGAGAGCTTCATCTTCCATGTGAAGGGATGCTCAGACCAAAAGGCGTCTTTAAAAGGCATTACCTCCCCTACCATACTCCATTCTCACACTGGCTTTGGTGGGACAGCAGATCTCACTCAACTCAATACACCCAACTCAAATTTACCAGTAACGACATGAGGAACGGCAGCAGCAAAGACGCGGGGGCAAGGGGCTTCCAGCAGCGGGCTTGGAGAGTGGTGGAGTCTCTCCAGAGGCTCTGCGGACCTCCCCGCTGCGGGGCCGACTGTTGGGTCCTCTCTGCCGCCCTCCCAGGAGCAGAGCACGTGAAAATCACACGTCCACGTCGCCACGCAGACCTGGCCTGAAGTCTCGCTGGAACGTTTCAATGAACGACATTAGCGAGACACGTTAACTGTCAACCTTGTATTCAATATTTCCATGGACAAAACTGAGTATTTTGTCATACCCGATTACATTTCTAAGTTCAAGTCTTCACTCAGACCCTAACTAGATGCTGAGTAATTTTCTTCCTGAATTACACAGGAATTACACATTACAATCTTCCTGAATTACACATTGCAATCACATGTAAAGGAAACCATTAAAAAAAAAAAGCTATTTTGTGATGCGTTGTCTCTAATAAATAGAGACTGTGAAAAGGTATTATGTTCAGTATCAATTATTCATATTTCCAACAAGGAACTGACACATCCTCAAGTTACGACTTCCAGCCACACTGGCTATAAAATACCGTTTTCACTATGATTGGAATGGCTGTTACTGGCTGTCAATTAAAATATATATCATGTACCAGGCAATAGAAGCTGACAACACCAGGAAGAAATAACACTTGACAGCCACTTGGGAAATATACAGGCAAGGGAAGACTGAAAATTGGTGAAGATCTTTATCTACAGCTTCTTACTTTTAAACACTGACCTCCAAGATACGAAGAACAGAAAGATTTATCTGCACTTGAAAATTTCCCTTGCCTCCTGCTGTTCTGTTTCCTTTTCATAACCAGGATAAATGAAATATTTCTAAATTACAGATTGCATTATGCATATTTTAAAGAAGCAGCACCAAAGTCATGCCCACTGCCCAGCATGAGAAATTCCCCTTAGCAGAAATCCTTGGCTGTCATTTTCCAGCCCTTGTACCCAGGGTGGACTGGAGCTAATTACCTGAAGTGAGGAAGTCTTCAGGTGAAGCCCAGGGAAGATTTATCATTTTGTTTATTTAGCCCTTAGAGCCACTGGAATTGGCCTTTCAGAGCAATGTATCATTCATACAGGAAGGAGAATTTTATTTTTTCAGAAGCTGGGAAGTCAAACAAAATATTCTCAACTCTTGGGTAGGCACCCAGATACGGACACCTTACGCAAAGTAACTATACCGTCTCAAAAATTAGCAGTCTGGAGATTGCAGAGTTGGCCCTATAATTGCCTAACAGTTCCCAAGGGTGGATGCAGATGCTCAGAGCTGTGTCCGTTCCGTCCGTCCGCACTGTCGCCGGGCTCTGCAGGAGGGCGAGGGTAGGCAGAGCTACTGCCAGCGGTCAGCCTGTTCTCTGCTTCCTTGCTCCTGGGGCACGGAAGGAGCAAATGGCAGAGGCTTAATTGCCCTTTTCAATTGCAAAGGTTGAAAACACCAGCTCATCAAATGGATATGAAATGAGTAAGTGTATTTCTGGATGTGGATCCCACTTTGCTTAATCCACCTTCAGCATGCATGCAAGTCTTACGGGAGGGTCGTGGTGAACAGGGCACAGGGCAAGCAGGCACTTTGCTCTGCCTAGACCAGAATTAGTCTTCGGCCGGAGACAGAACCCATCACTGTTGTCCTCTTTTGTTTATGAAAACTCTCATCAGGTACCTTGACTATCATGATCAAAATAAGTCTATCCATGGATGGAGAAGTCCTTTAAAACTTCAGTGAATCTTGAGCTCCAACTAGTGGGATGCTTTGTTTTCCCGCACTTCCCATGAGCCGAGATCTAAGATCTGAATCAGCCCCTTTTATTATCCTTATTCATGTCAGAGGGATCACTGCCCAAGCTTACCACTGAGTAGATCAGGCTTAAAAAGGAACTTCTCTGCACTCAGCAGCCAAAGAACATATGTTGGGCTCCTGATCTTTTTTTTAAATGAATATGACAGGTGTGGAGGGGATAGGAACATCAGGATGCTACTCTTCTGGCTTTAAAGATAAGCATCAATAAACCTACATGTTTATGTTGTGACATTTCCCAGGCTTCTTGATTATCAGGTCAATCTTACCTTTCCGCAGGACTCCAATCCTTGAGACATACAGCATCCCCTCTCTGCACCACACCACTAGTCACAGCTTGTCCTCAATTTCACTCACAGAAGCTGACCAGAAATTATGATCAGCAATAAACACCAGCAACCAAAAGGAAATGTGAATTTTAATGACAGAGTTTTCAAGGAAAGCTAAGTATTGGCTCTTGCCAAGCTTACTGCCATGTCCCCCATTCGTTTTGCCACCCTGGGGGTGCTGCCCACCAGCCCCTGCAGAAGCACCAGCCCCCCTCGTACAGTGGGGCATGAGGGCTCGTACAGTGGGGCGAGGGTGCGTACAGTGGGGCGTGAGGGCTCACGGCTGGGGAGAGGGAGCCCTCCCCAGTAGGGAAGGCTCACTGAACTGCCCTGGTTTGGTTGGATCTCACAGCAAGAGCTGGTGGAAAGTTTGTTTTACTCTACCAGTCTCTCAGATGTGTCAGGGACCCTCTACCAGTCTCTCAGATGTGTCAGGGACCATTTATACCTCGCTATAGTCTCCTGTAGATTATGAAGATGGATATACAGTGATAGTGTAGCTGTGGCAGACCTCTTAAACTGAGGTTCACCATTTGTCGGTAAGGAGCCCAAACCTATCACCCAGCTGGGATGGTTTATCTCGAAGTTCATCACTATGTGCACACACACGTATCAGCTGATTTCCCAATCCTGAATCAGATGGCTGATCCCCCAACCTCCGCCTCAGAGGAAGAGCACGACCAAATGAGGACCAGCAATACAGCACATCATATGCGTTTATTTTCATTCCTAAATCTCAAGAATTTACCTGATGAGGTCTCAGCTGAGGCAGAGTGGTGGAGACTGCACTACCACAGCACTTCTTTGATGAATGCCCACGAGAACTCTGCCTTGTTTTTTAAACACAGAAATAATGATGATAATTGACAAGGGCAGCCTCAGATGATTTCATAAATTCTTGTTATGTGAGGTGGCAGGTACAGAAGCAACCATGGCTCTTAGCTGTCAATAAATGGCAGGAACCCTGGTATCCCTTTATGCTTTGGCAAGTAATCAACCACCGCAAGCCCATTACCATAACAAAGTGCTCACTGCTATGATACTCACCCTCAAACGCCAGTCACAAGTATACACATTTATTCCATGCATATGTTCTGTGTACCCTGCTGTACAATCTATATAATCTGTAGTTGCTGAGTTATTATTCAAGTTTCAGGGTATAATGAAAGAGTTTGAGTCCCAATACAGGGGTTCACTGGATTCACAGCCACAGATTGACTTTTTGTTTAATTAAGCACAGCCTAGTCACCAACAAGTTACTGCTTGTATAAGACCAAGGGACATTAGATATCTCAAAATTAAGCCAGGAAGTGTATTATACTTCAACAAAAACGGTAAAAACCATTTCCCAGTTGAGTGATTGTTCATAAAGGTCCAGACGCAAAGCAGGGGCCCACAGGTACCGAAATCACAAGGCAGCCCCAGGGAATGTTTGGGCTTTGCAGTTGCACAGATGCCCGCAACACACCCTCCCTTCCTGTTAAAGATGCTCTACAGCCAAGGAAAACAGAAACATTCAGAAAAGGGGAGACACGCTATCAACTTGATAGCTAGCAATACACAGGGAAAAAGACATCCCTCAGATCTGAGCTAAGCCAGAAAGCAGATGTGGGCACGACTTTTTTCCATTTCCCTTTCCTCTTTCTGAACTTACTGACCACATTTGGATTTTTGGAAACAGAGAGAGAGCGAGCGGAGTTTCATCACAAGCAAAGCTTGGGCCGAGGGCGATCTCAGGAGAGCTGCCGAACAGCTGGCCTTCCTCCCCTGCAGAGGAGGTGATGTTTAAAACCCGGGTACGGATGAGTCCGGCAGAGCCCAGCCTGCCCAGGCAGCTCCTAGCGGTGGTGGGGCAGGGGGCAGGGGAAGGAAGGGCCTGCTTGGAAAACGTTTTCCTGTGACCAGCGCTCCTCGGAAAAGCTCTTTGGCAAGCAGCAGTGAAATAAGGACGCAGCCCTGAGGGCTGTTGAGGGAGCATGTAAAATAAAGGCAATATGAGATGAGTCACCAGTAAATATGCTGTAATATAAAAAAGACGGGGCAGTTTGGATAAACTGGCAAAAGGCCGTACCCGTCTCCAGATTAGTTCCTGTAATGGAGGACTTCCCATCAATGCAACATGGGATCCGTCGAGAGAAAGCTGGGGACTGCTTACTGGCCATGAAAAAATGGTTTTGCCCATGTTCCTGACAATGAACGTATCACAGATGTGTTGTGAAGGTTATGGGCCACGATAGCCAGCCTGGCATTTACGCACGCAAGGAGAACTGCCTTGAAGCCTCCGCCCAGCAGCTTTCCTGCGAGCGAGCAGAGGGCTCAGGTGAAGACTCGGGCCTGGGGAAAACCAGCATCACACAGCTCCCACCTGAGCCTCCCTCCTGCGGGCTTCAGCTGTTTAAAATCAGCTGCCTTCGCTGGCAGCAGGCCAGCTCGCCTCCGTGAAGGAACCGGCTCCATATGCTAGGCTGACAAAAAAAAAACCATCCCAGTTTCTTCAGAAACACCTAAGCCTTTGGCTTTCCTTTTGTTTCTGTTGGCTTCAGTCCATTCTTAAGTCACCGCCGTGATAGCAATGGCATCCAAGGCCTGCCCTTGCCTCGTCTCCGCTAAGGATGCAAAACACTTTCGGTGCACAGCATAACAAAAATCATTAACATTTTCCATTTGCACTGCTGTGTAAATATTGACCATCTAATCTTCACAGCACACCAGACAGACCAACGTTTCTGCTCTAGTTATTGCCTCCAGCACCTCGAGTTACACGATGCCCGAGCCGGCGCTTCCCGGCTCCTTCTCTGGGCTGCTCCCCCGGTCGCGTGGCAGCTCTTCAGCGGCTCCTCAGCACGCTCCCTGCTCGTGGCTTTCGCCCGCCCCGCGGTGACGGCCACCGGCAACAGCACCAGCCAGCCGTCCTCTGTACATCACGCAAAATCAAAAAGTCTCGACCGTTTCGGTTTTCCCCATCTCTCTTTCCCTTTTGTAAAAAGTGAGGGACCGTCGCCCCTCCTTTCTTTAGCCCTCCGTTTGTTCACCTCCTTCGACTGCGCACCAAAATCGTGACAGAGCGGGAGGGGTGTTTTTAGTTTTAGATTGGTGCACCCCAATCCAGGCTTGGACCGGGGCTCTGCTTTTTGGACCTCAGACATGTCTGCAATATAAAAACCACCACCAGACTGGGTGTACCCGTTAGAAAATAGTAATAGGGACCACTTGATAAAAGGTCCTGGTTGTTATTCTCAAGGTGTTTTGTCCAAGCACTGACGCTTCAGTGAAACTGAAGAAATATATTCCATTTCCCTTAATTCTTCTACCCCAGGGTGTTACATACTATTACTGTGCTCTGTTAAATACCTGTTGTGTTTTATTCCAAGGTGACTAAAATAATTATTTTTCTAGTTACTAAAGCATTTGGAGAGCTTCCAGGATGAAAGTGAATACAGAAATGCCAAACATTTACTATTCTAATAGATAGCCATCCGTGCTTTATGAACTATCCCATTACATCCAAAAAAAATCACTGTGGTTTCACAAAGGGTCTTGAGAACATTTGCTTTAAATTGAAAGACTCTATTTCTACTATACCAAGAACACTGTTAATATTGATCCAGGTGCTCTATGGAGCAATCTAATCTTTTCATTGTGGCACTATTGCAAATCTGGTCTAGCACACTGGTAAAATGGCATCTTTCAAAGTTACCAACATTAAAAAGGCAAATTGTTACGTTTTTCATTAATTAAAAAAGGCTTACAATAGCATTAATGGTCCTTTCCTCGGAGTGTATCATTTAGGTAATGGCAGCCTAGCACATTAACTTCCCTTGGCTTTGCCTTGGCCTTTTAACTCCTTCAACTGATTATTACCTAATTTGTAAAGTCTCCCAAATGGGTCATTAGCTCTTAAATACATTTCTCCTGCTGTTTGGTATATACCCGAGAAACAGTAGGCTACCAGAGAGATAACTGGTTTGGAAGTAGCTCTTTCTGGGGAAAAAAAAATTAAAGAAATGCCAGATTAAATTAAGTTTGCAAAATGAATCATGGCTTGAAATATCCCCGACACATGATTAACTAAGACGTCACACAGGATTTATTTTTTTCCCCGAAAGAGGACTGGCATCGGAGCGCATGCGAGCGTTATGTGCCCTTGTAAGCACCTGCAACTCCCGCTGCTTCCAATCCATAACCGCACTCGTGCAACCAGGCAGTCATCTGATGTGCTAAACTAGGAAACCAAGGAGAAAGGCTGACGGGACCAGGTCCTGTACTCCTGACGCAGTGACCCTCCCGCGCTACCTCCCCAGCTCAGCCCCGAAATCACGAGCCAAAGGCAGAGCAACCTGAGACCACAAGAACATCAGTAGCACTTGGTCCAAGAATATGAACTGCCCGGGGCAACGCTGCATTCATCAACCACATTAGTGACAGCGTCCACTGCCAAGCGAGAAAAGCAAAAGATCATTTGGCCTTTCCCAGCCATAGACTACGTTTTCATATTTTCTTTCTCACTTTACAATATGATGTAGGGCATGAGACTGGAATAAGCCAGTGTGACTAAGTAAAAACTCTTTGTACGAACCCACTCATCTGCAAGCTATTCATGTGAAACAGAGTAAATGACGACTGGCCGGCAGTATCTGCACCGCAGGAACTTTTAATATGGAGGTGGTGAACAAATTACATGTTTCCACACAAAGAAAATAACACTGAAGGTGTAACAACACTTCAAATTTTTCAACTAAATTCAACTAATAAAACTTCAGTATTAGCAAATGCTCCCATTTGTTTATGCAGCAACTTCTTTGTTCTATTCCTTTACTTTTATAAATCTGTCTCCCTCCTCCTCGTTGGCTGTCTCAGTTCACTTGCTTATTTTCAATGCTATCATCACCTCTTTCTGAAAAGAGGCTACCCTGTACTCGTTTTACCTGCTTTGCTGGAAAGGCAACACTTTTATGTTTTATGCCCTTAGCAAGGACAAGAGATGTGGTGTCCTCTGAGATAAATGTCATTGCCTGGTGTGGCCCAATATACGTGGATCTGCAGAACATTAATCACCATACTAAAATCAACATCCACACTAGTGTTTTTATAGCAAACAAATAGCTTTCTATCACAACGAAATTCCTCCATTTCCTATTTCCATAATTTTCCCCTGGAATAAGCCATGTACACATTGTAGGTACTTTGGTCACTATGACCTTTATGCAGTATTATCAGAGGCAACACGCAATTGCAAAGCTGAAAAACAGAGAACTCTGTGATCAAAGACTTTTAGTTATTTTCCAGAAATGCCTTTTTATTTAAGAAATCTGCTTTATAACTTGTTCTGACAAATATCACAGCTGGAGAAATTCTTCCTCTAAGGGAAGATTTATGATCTATAGGATAGTTTTCTTTCTCTGTATTTTTCAGGAGACTAGATACATCAAATACAAACTGCTCTTTGATTTGTGTGTCTGCATGTTCAGCACAAAGAAATGAAATACAAGAATGGGAAAAATGACAATACTCTTTATCTATAGGTAACCTTTTGGCACAGAAATATCATCCGGTGTGATCAACTGGAAAGTGCTGAGGTACTAGCCTAGAATGATGCGGTAGGAACAGGATTTCCCGCAGAGAAAACTATGCTTATTCTGTTCTTCACGCTGGCCACCACGTTGGCAAGCACATCAATACCCCAGCAGATGGTTTTGAGTAGGGACTGCCAAAACACTGCACGCAGAAGGTTGCCCTTCACGGGAGGATTTCATCTGAGGAACATCCGTCTTTTGAGAGGTCACGGTACCAGCTGAAATGTCGCAGGGCATAGCCCAGAGCAGAAGTAATTGTAAAGATAACGTGTTCAGGACAGAAATGAGAATACAACTTCCCTTCCTTAGAGGAGACTCCAAGGAACCAATAGCCACCGAAACCTGTGACGCAGCTCAGCCTTCCTCTGACTGGGTTACAAATGCCCAGGTAGCTAATGGGCCTGTGACTCAAGGCTCAGTTTGGCCAAGGGCCACAACACAGATCTTCTGAACTTACAGTGGCGAGGACTGGGGCCATTTGCGCTTTCCAGTGGGGTTTCAAGAGGATAAGCTTAGTCAGCCTGGAAAGGACAAATACAATTACAAAATCTGAGCAAGAACAGTCAATAAGGTCTGTTTACAAGAAAGCCTCTGAATAACTTTTGTGCTCAAAGTTAAAAGGTTGCTTGAGTTCTTCCCTGAATCGGGACTGAATGCCAAAAATATCAGACTTTGGGGGTGACGAGAGGTTGTCGGCTGAGTTCACTGGGATATGGTACCACCTTTTGCAAGATGCTTTTTTATTCATTAATACAGCTGAAAAGAAGATGAGGGCTACACTGGAAAACATTTACATGCATTCTGATCTCCGGGAATCAGCAGCAACCTGCAGTCTCTCCCTCTGAAATGAAGCTGATGCCACAGCTGTCCTGAACTCTAGGTACTGTATTTTTGTCACCTTCCGCTATTTTGGCTGTAGCATTCTCAAACTGGCCAGCCACCCAACTCAAACTAAGGGCGTACAGCGCTTTTAAATCCCCAAAGAGAACCACTGTCTTCGTGGTTCGCGTATAAAACTGAGAAAAATACTAGTCTTACCATTGAAGGATAAGGCTTTAGGTAATGGGATACTCTATTCCGAGGTCAAATAGCTGCTGCTGAATTACAGTTAGCCCCAGAAGTATACGGAACATTTTAAATCATAAAGGTCTGTACCCTACAGAGTAGAGATTAAGTAATTTTGAACAATACGCGTGACAAGTGCAAAAAGTATTATTTGGTGACTTACAGTTTTAAAATGCCCAAGACACCATTCAAAAGTAATCTGATGCTCACAGTCTCTATGCTCATCTCTTTGGTTAGGCTGAATATCATTTTTACTGGTAAACAATATGATTTTTTTTAAAAAAAATAGTCTTTACGCAATCCAATTGAAGACAAATCTATGACGTTTTAATATTTGGTTTGTATTTCTTCTCCCACTTTTGAGTTTTCCCGATGCAGTATTTTTTTCAACAATCAAAGTTTCATTTGCTGATAAAAAAGGCATTGTAGCGTATTTCCAATGTATACAGTATTTAAGTCCAGGTAAAAGTACATCAGCTATAAATTAGTGTATTTCACATATAAAAATGCTCTTTATGTTTACATTTTAGGCCACAAACTAGTCTCAAACTCTTTAAAAGTAGGCACTTAAAACAACCTGCACTTGACCAAAAATAATATCCATCATTTTTTGGTTATTGAATAACTCTGACAGCACATCTCTTTGTAATAAGCTTATCAGACCAATGTGCACAGCTGATCATTGGGTATTATCACCCTGAAGTAGAAACTGAAAATAGCTTCAGTCTTCCTTGTTCTTCCTTATTCCCCTCGTTTCACGGAAAGGCATAACAGATACTTGAAGACAACAGTTGGAGTTTTCCCCCAGAATAAGCCCCAGGAGCTGCCTCTTGTGCTTTCGAAACAGCTTGTTGAGCCATTTGCACCACTGGCACGTTCTTGCGTGGGAAGACCCCCACTCCCACGCGCTGTAACGGGCTGCAGCTGAAGCTAAGCACTAATGCTAAGCACTACTCATCAGGCACTAACTTACAGGAAAAGTTTCTTTGGTCACGCGTTGTTTAATCATGAAATGCGATGGTCTGGAGCGGAGAGTGTTTTTCTTCATCCTGAGCCATGGCAAGCCTCCCGGGTTATTTCAACACCTGGCCATACGTGTTGATGCAGACCCCACCCCATTTGTCCCTGAGCTGATAGTATTTGTCCCAACGGTGCTGGCTGTTTCAACAGGCAGATAATATCTGTGTGAAGCCATGTAATTATTTCCCTGAATATCCAGGGTACGGAGGGGGTGGGGGATACTGTATCGAAGTCTGTGGGGTTGGAGTATAAGGTGGAGGTAGGTCAACTGGGTACTCCATTTCGTATTCGTAACTGTATGGTGGTGGAGCCACTGAAATGGGAGAAAAAAGAAGACATAGTTAAAACTCTTTTTTTCAGATGCAGGCCCCCAAGTATTTTCTAGTTGACATTCAGACTTCCATACAACAGATGTAAAGTCTCCTGGCAATATGTGCTCACTTTTTTTTCAGACTGTCATTATACAATCACTTTATGTCAATGCAAGTCCTTGCTTATTGCCCTTTCCTTCACTGCTTAGCTGTGTGCCCACCGACACGTTGTGCTGGTAGCAGTGTTTGGCTATGTGGCAGATGATACCAGGGCGACGTGGCAGAGCTAAACTTTTTCAGGGGAGGAAGGCTGGGTATTTATCAGATCCATTCCCTTTCACCCCCTGCAGCAGCAACATGGACTTATGTCATCTCAAATTGATGGTGTAACCAGGCTTTCGCTGATCTCCACAGACCTCTCAACCACCCTCTGGATCCCCAGGAGATGTGTGCCGTGCCGTGCCATGCCACACCAAACACAGCTGAAAGCTCCTCACTGCACAGCAGCGTCACACCTTCCAGGGCAAACGCTGGACAACTTCCCAGGATGTTTCCAGGGCTTGGGCTGAGGAATAACAAAGCTTTTGTCTTGTTCACCCCAACAGAGACATCTGAGGAGAGCCCTGCATTTGTAAACTGGGTCAGGCATTTAGGAAACAACAAAAATATTCACAAACAGCTGAAAACATTCTCTCAACTACTTCTAATAACCTTACAGAGGAAGGATTAATTCAGTGATCATAGAGACAGTAAATGCTGCAGAATGATAGCACAGTGGGAACTGAAGGCTCCGTATCAAGATCCCATTAGACTCTCTACAAATTTTAAGGTCCAGAGTCTGCTCCATCTCTGTTCATGTCACCATGGATGCTTTCCTATCCCCTCCCTAGATGACTCAGGAACACTGGCAGTAAAATAGCACTTGAATAGAGAGGAAACAGAAACCTAGGATGTTTGTGATGGGGGGAAGAGACCCAAATCCCAACGTGCCATGAAAAGCACTCCTTGCTCTCTGAAAACCCGTCTGCCACTGTGGCTGAGGCCAAAGAAAGGGCATCCCCTCGCTTGCCGTTCCTGTCCAAAACAGGTAATGGCGGGGGGGGAGGGCTGGTCACAAACCCCATAGCCAAAGCCAGGTCAGTCATTACTCCAGAAGTGTTCACAACAGCAGTGAACACAGAAACAATTTCAGAGCTTCCCCATCCTCCAGAAGACTGCTGCTGCTGAGGGGAAGAACTGCTTGAACTAATGTTTGCACCAGGAACGGGGAGCATGCAGAGTCAAACTGCCTGGAGGTGGAGAGATAGGGGTGAGTCATTGCAGGAGCAGACTGGGGAGGAAAAGGCTACAGCCCCAGAGTCTTCATTTTGCCCTTATTTTTACAGCTTGCAGTGACTATTAGATTCTGAAGTAGCTCTTCAGCAATTCATGGTTGAGAATATTGCAGTTGTCTTTCATTACTCATCTCTCTATGCAAAACACTGTTGCAATGATAAGGATGATTATAGATGGTTTAACTGGAAAGTAAGAGCATGAGGGAGAAAACAGACACTCAGAGCAGTGAATGTGATAAAGGAATAAATAATAAATATTGCATAGCTTGCCTATAATGCATCTGGGGTTTGCTGCAACCTTTGCAACAGGAGGGAATATAAAGGCAGGGGATCTCTAAGAGTGGGATGAGGGAACTTCATCCATGAAGCACCATCGCCTTTTATTACAGTGAATTCTCAAGTTATCCCAAGGCAATTGCTCCTAGATTTGTAGTTAACCATGTCACTGAAGCAGAGACATAGCTGCATTGCATAAACACAGTTACGCTGCTTCCGGGGTCAGCTTTGCTCTTCAACAATGTGGCCGCTTTCACGTGGTGGGGAGCCCAGACAAATAAGCCTTGCAGACCCCAGCTGGCTCCATGCAGATCCACCTTTGGTGCTCCTGTACCCCAATCCCAGACTGGCATGAGTTGACAAGTGTGGTGCAGAGAGTGGCTCTGCACAGAGCTAGCTCAGGTACGATGTACCAGTTCCCGCTCACTGTGGGCACAACTGCACTGGAGCAGACCCATGAGGGGTCCCTACTGTCCCCTGAGGTGCCCCAGAACCTGTGACAGCTTAGTAGCTCAGTGCCAGATCTGTCTGAGGCTCTGCGCCTCCCCTGGTGCTGCCCTGCACCTGAAACACCATTACACCAAAACAATGTAAACGCACAGACGAGCCTGCATTGAGCACGTCCAACACTACTAAGCTAGAGCTAACAAGCACCATCAGATCTCAGCTAGCTTTGACCAAGGCACAACGGGCATCTCTGCACCGTGCTTCACGTTCCTATCAGTTCAGGCACGGTGCCAGGCAGATGCAGAGAGCTAGCTCGGATCCAGCACCACATGGCAGCCAGCAATCCCTCCTGGGACACACAGCAGAGAACACACTGCAAAGATGCCTGCGTGCCTTTGTAGAAGTCATCTGGGATCCCGCAGCACCCAGCAGGGCTTGTGAGCTCTGGCCAAGTACCAGCCAGCTCGGGCTGCATTAGACTCCACATGGCACCACTCAAAGCCTTTGTGCTATGATCCACAGACCTTATTGTCCAGGTTTTCCCCTCTCTGTGGTACGCTGGGCCCCCATTATTTCAGACAATGAAAAGGAGCTGACTGCACGTGAACAAGAGCAAGTACAAGAACCAGGACACAAAAGAAGAACAACTGATCTGCTGCCAGAGAGCCTCCGGCACAGGGAGAAGGTCTATCCTGCACAATGCAGCACTGCCCTGAGCGAGGTCTCAACGTGCTACTGCGGGCACCGCAAGCCATACAGCTGTGTGAGTATGGCACCCGGCCAGACCTCATTAGCCCACCGAGTAGCTGAATAAATTAGCCCAGGCAGAGTGCTGCACTGACGAACACTGCGCACGCTGAGCTGTCTTGCGTTTCTGAGCAGGGAGTCGTGCCGTTCCCCTCCGGACTGAGAAGAGCCGCCTGCTGTATTCACATCCCCCATTCACCGCGGAGCCGTAACTACCCAAAGATACACTCCTACCATGAACGCAGGCACTCTTGCAGGGGTGTCATTTTGCTTCCTTACCTGGGTACGTGCTGATAGTGTTGATGTGCGTAGTTCGGATGACCCCTACTCGAGTCCCACGGTTGTTCTTCATGCACATGCAGATACAGATGGCAATCCCGGCAATCACTCCCATTATAAATACTATACCAAAAACAATTCCAGCTATCGCTGTGCCTCTGCAAGGGGAATGGAAACATGCAGTCAGTCTCAGCCAAATAATGTTTACAAAACAAAATTCTTTTCTCAGGAGCAGCCCTCATTTGAGCAAAAAAGTGCATATTGATTACTGAAAATGCTGCAAATTTTGATCCATCAGGGCATCTGAATGGAAGAAATGAAAGATCTCTCAGACCAAAATGAGAAATTCTTTCAAAGTCACCTTCGCAATCGTGCCAGATCACTCTGCTGATTTACTCTATGTTAAATCCTCCCATTCCAGGGCCTTCTGAATTTAACAACTTTTAAATATTACCAAGAATAATTTCTTCCCTTTCCTCTCATCACACAAGACTTTTTTTTCCTAAAGGCATTGGTATGATTTTCTTTTGAAAATAAAGTTATCCCCAGTAATATATTCCAGAAGCATCCCGAAGCACCTGCATGCTGTGCTTCCACAGGAATGGTTTTGTCATTGTTTTATCTTAGGTAAAAAAGTCCTTCTGCTGTGCTTCTGAGACCACAGATTAAGAAGAGCCTCCTCTTCTTGAGGATGAGCAGCAAGAAGCAAAGCAAATGCCCACTCTTTCACACACCTGCTGCTGCAGCCAGCACAAGTATTTGAGGCTTAAACAATTTCTTTTAAAGCAGTCCAGACGAAGGAATTTAGCTCAGCCCCTGAAGTAATGAATCAGACTTTCCTTGAAATTATATAGAGAAAGGAAAGGAAGCCTTATTGCACTGACACATGGGAGAAAAACCTCACCAAGAGGCAATGAAGAGCTCCCAATAATATTGAGGGCAAAATCAGCCTTTCTGATGAACCCTAGTTCACTCAGGTTTGTTGTCAGGCACAGGCAGTGAAGCATATGTTATATGAAAGATGGTATTTATAGCCTGCCCTTTTATGAAAAACCCCAGTGACTTGCCAGAAACATTCTTATTCTGTGCATCCTTTCATCTTCCAGCAAAGATTTCACATAGCAACCTTCCTGATAACTTCTTTACTGGACATTTTAATCAATCCAAACTGATAGTTTGTCAACATGAATAAGCTCCACTAGGAATTATTGCAATGCAGAGAATAAAACAGGCACTGCAATACTACAAAGACAAATATTTAAAGGAATCTAAAACATAGTTTGGCATCCCCATACAAGTGTGGGGATAAGTAGCAGGCCTGATTTTCAAAGTGCTGCTAGCCTACTGGCTTCCAAAAAGTGAGCAAGAGTCAGGATGGACTCAATACTTGAGAAATCAGACTTTCTATTTAGGAACCTAAATATGAATTTAAGAGCTTGTTTTTAGGCCCCAACTATTCAGGAACTTGGCCAAGATTTGCAGTACAATTACTGAATTATATAGTGTAAGTAAACACAGACAATTTGCTGTCTTACTAAAATACACTGCCAGGGAGCTAAATTGCACTCTGCTGTTATGTAGCAATGAATGAAGAGTGTGCAGGGAGAGTAAACCTGTTAATATTTTGCAGAATATATAAAGGCCTAATTTATGAAACCTTAACACATGGCAGCAAGCACCTGGCCATAAAACCAGCAGCTCAAAACACTGATGTGATCAAGTGCTTGGGTATTAACCACCATGAGTAACTGAGAAACACCCCCCCCCCCCCCCCGCATCCCCAATAGTTTGCATCTAAGAAAAAGATAGCCTGATGCTCTTGGAAGATGTGACCAAGAGACTTCCAGTTTTGCCATCCTGCTCTCTCTGGGAACATTATCACTACCTTGAGAGAAACTGTGGTATGAGAAAACAGTTTGATTCAGGAGACGCTTTAACACAATAGTCTCTTCATTCCAGGAAGTTTTTTTATAATACCACAATTAAAAAAACAGGCATAATGCGCAGTACCCCTATTATAAACAACAGTGAATCGCTACTGCTTTTGCTACATCCACTTAGTGGATGAATCACCGTGCCCTTTGCTGGGAGGGCTGCATCGCAGAGTCACAGGGAACTCTGTTATGCTGAAATAATCCCTCTCTCAGGTGGAAGAAGCAGAACCAACCACTGCTGACCACTGGCCTCAGGTCTTGCATTGCATTTCTGCTTTGTGCATGGTTCACTGCTGCCCGGCTCCTGCATCCCAGGTATGCTCTGCCTGGCTGATCGGCTCAAATCCCAGAAACCACACCAGTTTCTTGCACATCTAACCAGCTGCACCCCGAGGAAAACCCAACCTCCATCCTAAAGGCTGACAGAAGTGGGTAACACATATAGCACACGTTACCTTCCCAGTGCTAAACTGAAAGTTCTGTATTAATAAAGTCCATTTTAAACACAGTTTAAATAGCGTTTGTCTTAGCTGTCTCCAAAGGCAAAGGGTGTCCCATTTGATCCAAAAGTGGTCAGCCAGGTGCCATTCGGTCATCTGTCCTGGGCGATGGGTGGCACTCTTCAGGCGCCAGTGCCTACTGGACACCCTGCTTCACACCCAAAGCCCACTCTCCCCTTCTGCATGAACAGCAACTGCTTCAAAGCAATATTGCTCCACTAATTTAAATGACAATTCTGTGACATTTTACCTAAGAAGTAAAAGTATTCATAAGGAAATGAAAAAAGATGACAAAAGGTCCGATACCATCTTCAAAAGCAGTTTCCACTTTTCCTGAGATATTCAGCAGATACTTATATGCCTGCCAGCTTGCTTCAGGTGACAGAATTGAGATCCAAGGACTCACTCGCAATCCTATAGCTTTTCCTAGCGACCCTTTGGCGGTGTTGGCTGACTGGCACTATCTTGCCTCTGCAAAGAAACAGCGGCAGGGCAAGACACAGCTGTAGAAAGCCCCTCTGTATCTGCCTGCATCTGAAATTCAAAAAGGGCTGAAATCCACTGGCAAATCTTCCAAGTCTGAAAAGGCCTCTCAGTTTAAACACAACTATACTGGACAGCAAAAACCACTTCTGCCAGGCTAGCAAACCCGAGTCAGTAAGCAAAATAAGGAATATCCGCTAAAACATTCTTTTGCTGGTCTCCACCGTAGCTCCTGCTGGTATAGCCATGAACCAGAAGCAAAAACGGTCACCAAAGAAAATATTCACCAGCTTAGTTCTGCTGACAAAACTGGTAAGGGCAAGTCTTACTCACGGTTCTGAAATCAGGACAGAAAGCAGTTTAAATAGCTAGACCCACCACTGCTTGTGGAGTCAGGTTTTCACACTGCAGTGGTAAATTTAGACCACCTATGGATGGTTACGCAAAGAGAGCCTGAGATACGGAGCAAAAGATGTAGGTCACTTTTTAAATCCGGTGACAACCTGACTGAGTACGAGCAGAAAGGCGCTTGCCGGTCTCGGTGGGTGACCCCGTGCCACGCACGTGAAACTCTTCCAGGAATCGAGTGTCTGAGTTGAAAAGGATCTGTTTGAGAGGACTTCAGGAGATGTATTCTCCCAAATATATATAACAGAATATATATATAATGCTATACCACTCTCTGACAGTGAGTCAAAGCGTAAAAATATCCTGATTCAGAGACCTGCAGCCCCTGCCACGCACAACGGCCCCCAGTAAAACTAGGAGCACTCTGCCTCCAAACATCAGGCTGCACCTTCGCAGCACCAAATTCTGGCAGGACAACAGTCGTGCAGTAGCTGTTCTGGGCACACGGCACAAGAATAAATACTTGTTCTTTTTGTGGCAAGCCTGTGGTATGACTAGAATGTATGAAGAAAAATAAGCAGGTATTTTTTGTAAAATGGCAAAGTTTCTCTTCATGCTATTAGGAAATTTTTGAAAATAAATATCCTATAAATAAACATCCCTTATTTTATATTAAAAAATGCTTGCTTTGTCTCTCTTTCTCTCACTGATATTTTAGACTTCCATATAGAAACACAGAGGGATACAGAGGTTTTTCATGCTATCACCACCGTAGAGCTGTTCAAGGGAAACTGCCTAAGAGAAAAAGGACACTGTAAAGCAAAAGAAGACCTCAAAACCACGCTGCAGAGTCACAGAGCAACTAGGAAGTTTGAAATAAAGGGAAAACTTTGAAATGGAACAATTTGAACAAAAATATTACACAAAATCCTTTACAGAAGCAAAGCCAACGAAGAGAAAAAGACTGCCACAGAAAAACAATGCACAGAAAAGTAAAGATGGAGAGGGGGAAAAATAATTTTAAAGCAGTGGAAATGTCAAGAGAAATTGTCAGGGTAAAAATCAGATATCCAAAGAAACAGCTTGCCACCTTACTTACAGCTTAACATTTCCGGCCCAGCAGAGAGAGCCCTGGGCAGGGGATCAGGCCTTTTGCTGGGTGGCACCAATGCCTTGGCAGTGCCGAAGCCAGGCAGGGCTCTCACCACCGCAGATGGCACGGCTGCGGTACCCGGGGTCAGAGAACCCATCCCTCAGGGGAACCGGTAGCTGGGTGTTTTACACGAGTGGCAGAGGTGTCACCAGTGGTTGCTCCAGCCTGTGACTGCTACGGTTGAGACGACTGGAGAGAGAGACTGAAGAGCAGCCCTGATCCTTCAGGTCTTAACGAGTGGGAATGAAGTTCATTTAGCACCCTTTCCCCCTCCAGAAGGCTACTAATTTGGGAGTTAGGCAAGCAAAGTGGATGTCAAACTTGCTCAAGACAAATATCGCCTCTAGGGTCATCTCCACTTTGGGGACAGTGGATCTTGGAGGCCTAAAAATCTTATGGCTCAATAGGTTAGTGTTTCCTGAAGGAAGGATGATTATTGAATAGGTATCAATTTTTAAATGCATTGCCAAAACTTGGGAGCCAAGTCTCCATGGCCCACACTGCTATATGGCAGGGACTTCGTAGTCCACTGGCATCCTTATATTGCCTGATTTTCCTTCTCAGGTTCTGCTCTAACTTCACACGTGGTATCACGTGGAGCATAAAACTTTGCCACAGACCCTGGTTCATTAGCACAAAACTGCAAAGAAAACAAAAAAAAATCTTTCAGTCAGCTTTTCCAGAAAGCCCACAGACTGTAATGCAAAATGTTTTAATCCCACCTGCCCTGAGACAGTTCCTCCTAAGACTGCCCCCTCCACCTCTGCTTCCCACCCAGGGATCCCCAGCGAAGTGTACGTCCCCAAACTCCCCGCGTCACTGCAGCTGAGGGATGCTGCACATCACGTCTCCCTGGCCTCCTCCTGCCTCTGAGGCATCCTCACCATGGGGGCACGCACAGGTCTGGCTCCAGGTATGGGTCAGGGCAAATCAGGCAGGGGGACAGATGCCTGCCAGCCCAGCCTCACTGCATCAGACACTTCCAGCCACGTCCTTGCATCCCAATGCTGCTTCAGCCTCTCCCCAAAACCCTCCCGCTGAGGCTTGGGCCGCCCTCCTGCGCTCACGTTAGCACTCATGCTTCCATACCTGCACCTCCTCCATGTGCTGAGATAGCCCCAGCTGCTGGCGCCATTCTCCTCTGATGATGCTGCGAGGCCGATTTCCATTTTGCACATCCTCCCGTGTCCCCACTGGGCAGCACCCCCTGCCCCCTGGGTGCCTCAGAGGCAGTGGGTGCTGCCCAGCGCTCTGCTTGCTGTCCTCGCATCCCCAACTCTGCAGCTTTTGGTTGTGCGACCCTCACACCCCTGCCCTTCTTGCATTTGTTATCCTTCACAAGCAGGTGGTTTCTCTGGATTCCTGTTTTCCTTTAGCCCTTCCCCTCCCTGTAACACCTTTAAAGGCTTTCTTAAACTGGAGAAGTCAGTAGGGGCAAGTAGCCAAAAAGATGCGTAGGAAAGAGCATAAGAAAAGGGAGAGAGAAAACGTGTCTTTCTCTCCTGGCCTCTTTCAATGTTTCACAGCTCAGCAACTTTCTGACCCAGACAGGTTGGTTTGTTTTTTAACTGTATCGCTCTGTGGATTTCTCCTCTGCAAACCTGCCCAGCCTCATCCTGAGCTCATGTAAATTTTAGCATCCACAGCCTCATGTGGCAAAGAGCTCCCCAGCTTAATTACATACTTGAAGAACTGTCTCCTCTGGTCTATTTTGACCTGCATGCCTGGGGGTTTCACCCGAGCCTCCTAGCCCTCAGCTCATCAGCCGCCAGCTACCTCTTCTGCGCTGCCCGTGATTTTACAGACCTTTAGCATCACGCGCGGCAGTCAACTCTTCCCTGTCCTACTTGGCTGTTCTGCGTACGGGAACTGCTTCATGCCTCTGATCACGCCGGCCACCCGTCCTTGCACTTTTTCCCATCCTGTTCTGTTGTTTTCTGAGAGACACAGCAGAAGCATGTATGACACAGACGCACAATAATGTATGCTGTTTTTTCTCTGTTTTCTTCTTAAATAATCCACGGTATTAATCTGTTTCTCTTGGCTGTCAAACAGTCGGGAACTAAGATTTTATGGCACTATTTACCATAATACCAAGACTCATTTCTGAGAGGTAATGTCAGCCCAGAGCCCATCAATTCGTGTGGGAGTTTGGGCTGTTTTTCCCTGTATGCATTACGTAGTGTTTATGGGCCCTGGATCTCCTGCCCGGACTCTTGTCCTCTACGGGAGGACACAGGCTAAAGCTAGCACAAGTGAACTTAAGCCATCAGTTTTTCCAAAGCCCAGCTCACTCTGTAATGCTGTATCAATTTAGAAACTGTCGTTGCAGAAGTGACAGAGTTCTGCACCAGAGATGCATTTATATTGGCATAAAGGTCTTCTCATCCGGTAATAGCTCACATTAGCAATTTTACAGAAATTTGACCGAGTATGGCAAGAAGTTGTTAGAAGCATGTGAAGATCAGTATTCCCACTCTGCCTTCACTATATTTCATTACCATATTAGTGCAAGAAAGACGTGCCATTCTCAGTCTTCAGTTTGCTCAGCTGATCTCTTCCATCTCATCATGTTTCCTAATTTCCAGTACTTTTTTAGTTCTCCAATTAATTTATTGCCAACTCTCTGCATCTATGATTTGCTGGCACTGCATCTCTAGAATAATATTAATAATAATGCATGCAATACGTTTTGGAATACTACTGCTAATACTAATAAATACTCTTTAATTTTTTCCCCGTTCAGACATTCAAAAAGAAGCTGATAAGGACTTTTTAAAAACTCACTCTCTGAGATAAAATAAAATTTAAAAAATCAATGATCTTTGATCTTCTGATTCAGTCATTGACACTTTGAAAAATGTACTCTTTGGATTCTTAATCAGACTTGATGTTACTTGGAGGGAGGGGGTGTTGGGCTATTTATTTAATCTGATGGGAAAACCCCAGTTTACTTGGACTGACAGCAGAAGTGCAGCGGTCTCACGTGCCTTTTTCTCCTGCCTCCGCTGGGCAGGCAGACCCGTTCTGGGGGTTTGCCCCTCTCCATGCTTGTCCCTTTATTTTCAAAAGGAGAAAACCACGTAGTAAGCGATCCTCTAAGAGACTGGCTTTGCTGTCCAGGGTATTTTGGCTTTAGGGCTGGGGTGCCTTGAGAACCCCATGGCAAAAGCTGATGGAGAGCGACTGAACCAGCCGGGGTACCCCATGGCTGAGCCAGCAGCCTTCTCACCACGGAGTTGTACAGCCCTGGAACACAGACACCAGGGTAGCATGGACTGAAAAGCCATCCAACTCAGGAATCAGTTAAATAGTCAGCTCGCTACTGCGTCCTGTTTTAAATTAAATAATTAGTTTACAGAGTAGCAACTTAAATGGACCAGGCTTGTCTTTGAGGCTTTACTTTGCAAGTTGTAGTTAGACAAAATTCCTACTAGTACTTCCTTTAAATACATGTTTTACCGCAGGGAGGAAGGAGATGATTGTCTGCTTCCGTAAACAAATCCTGCCTGCCTGTTAAAACTGGGTACAGACTGTACTTGGACAGTATTTCCCTTCTTTTGCTCCTACTCGGTTGTATTTAAGGTGTGTTGTTAATGTTTAATTTCTTCCAAATAGTTTCCTCTGTGCCATTCCCTCTCTACCTTGTTATATTTGCAAGATTATTAACTCAAGCAGCAAAATATCCTGAGTAGCAGCTGTACCATGAAAAGGTAGTGGGTAATCATCCCAATTCCTGACCTCTCTCCTCCCAGCTCCTTGTGGACAGGTCATCACTTTGAGACTGCTCCATATTGTTAAGCTACATAATCTTGCAAAGGGTTAAAGGATAGTACGTTCTGTCTTTTAGTATTGCCAGTGCCTGAGCAGTAAGGTACCTTCCACAGCTTGTTAAAAGGCTGCTGAGCCACTGAAGCGTAACTGTGGCACACTTGGAAAACCAGAGAGAAAATCTCATCAACTGCAAACCAAAAGGGTATGTAATTACAGCTTGTTCTGGTTTGGGCTATCGTTGGACAGACTTTTCAGACAATTTGCCTTTTGAGAAATATGTAGACATTTTATGCTTACTTCCTTTATGCCACACCGTACACTTTTCTCCCCAGCACGCTGCCGGGGGTGCTGCTTGGCCAGCAGTGCTGCGAAGTGCTTCAAATAAGTGATCCTGGAAAGACCAACGTAGCTGCTACAGTAAAGGGAGAGTGGAGAAAGTGGGCTCTCCTCTAGCCGGCTCGCAAACTGCTTCCCCTGCCTGTGTGCGACAGGCCTGAGATCCTCCTAGACAGAGGGGGTGGAGGGAGGGATGGCATCGCTTCCACCCTGCTCAAGACTCGGTGCAGGTCTGGCTCAGGAATATTTTTACGGACAGAGGGAATGATGCGTGAAACATAGCTGGGAGGTGCATGCCACAATATAGCAAGCACAATACTTAATACACAGTGGTGTTATTAACTGATCAGGGCTAAGCAAATACATTTTGATCAGTTCCAGCCTGTTCAGCATTTTCATCAGACTAGTATGTGCACACATGTGGATGCTGGTTTTGAGACACTGAGTCTATCTGTCTGGCAGTTCAAAAATTTCAGAACATTGCCAGAACGTGGGAAAAAACCCCAACAATGCATATTTAAATTAAAACAAGAAATTAAAAATGTCAGAAATACATAAGTAATTGGGGGGATGGGGAAGGGGAAGCTTTTTTTTTGACCTTTTACGTGAAGGAATTCTGATTAAGATATTGCAAGGTTTCCAGTTACCACTTTTCTCCCTCATGCTCTCTTGCTGCTTCTCTGTCCTTGTTTTGCAGCAGCGGCTCTCGCCCCACCTTTCCCTCTCAGACATCCTGTGCTGTTCCCTGCAGTCATGACCTTCCCTCGCTCTGTAATGTGCTTCACATGCTTCCCTGGCAAGGAAACAGAAGCCATAATGCAATTTCCACTTTCCAAAACGTTCCTCATGGTGCTCACGAATCCAAGGCCCAACCTGATGTTGACTTAAATAGAAAATTATGGCACAATTGTACCTAATGTAGCTTTTCCTTTAATTTAGGGATTTTTATTCTTTTTATGCCTGCAGTTTGCATTGCTGGCTGAGCCTGCCATTTAAAACACTTTCTGAATCAATGGCAATGGGAGAGGCTGAAATTGCTGCCCAACTTCCATCCCTTTAAGCATCAAAGCACGAGATGTCAGGATGACATGGTGGACTTCCAAGAAGACCACAAAGTTATAACCCCCAGTAACAGCTCACTTTTGGCAGCCAGGTTGCTAGGTATAAACACTTAGGAAAATCCTAGGAATATTATCTTTCTGGTAATTCTTAACATACTCTTTCTGACAGTGATTTTATTTATACCAGCTTCTGCAAACGCGTGACTTTGCATGCTCCATGAGCTCAGCGCAGGAGAATCCCACAGCTCCCCTCCTGGGAAGGTCTTGCTGTAGGAGCCTGACTTACTATTCCGACGTCTGGACCTCTTGCTTGTCCTGAAAATCTCTGAGCGATCCACAGTCAAACTTGCCTAGTTTTACCCAGGCATGCTTCTAGAGTGTATTTTTACCCGGCCTGAAGCCAAGCCTGTAGAGTCACGGCTGCCAGAAAGGTTGATAGTTTGGCACCTTTTAGCATGCCTGCTGCCTGCTTTGAGCCTGTAATAAACCCCGAAGCCAGTCACGCGTGATGTGATTTTGATGTGTCAGGGAACATCCTGCACAGGGCTGACGAGGTTTTTTTGTGAAACAAGTGAGCAGGAACTAAGGGAATGGTCAAAAGACAGGGCTTGTAACTCTTGCTCTGTGAGGCAGAGGAGCACCAAGGGAGGATGGAGGTGAACCACAGATTAATTAATTTTAAAACAGAAAGAATTGTGATGGTTGTAATTAAAAAGAGCAGTTCCTCACGATTTCCAAGGCAACTGGCTAAACAGACAAGTAAACGCTAGAGGTGGAAACCAAAGGAGAGCTCTGCCACACTCCAGGATGTCTTCTGTGTCCTCTCTTAATTTTCTTGCTGTTGGCCTTGATGTCTGTCTTCATAGTTTCACACCACTCTGCCCATTCCAATCAACTTCACTTGCAAAATTGTGCACAGTGAAGGCTGGTCCTTACTGTATTTCATTTTCTCCTTCTCAACAACCTTGTGTGTGCCATCTAGCCACTACCCTGAGCACTGCGGCACGAGCTGTAGTTGCTGGCAGAGCTATGAGCTAACCGTCCTCTGCTGCCACGTCTCCTTTGGCTGAAACAAACAAACCAATGAAAGAGAATGAACTGGTTGCTGGCAGAAAATGCTCTACTCCTTAACATGCCAACCACACCTTTTTATTGCAGTTTCTGAAAAACAACAACAAAAACAACAACAAAAATAGTAGTAGCACTCTCCTCTGTGTTTCATTTGGGTAGCTGGGTGAAAGAGGATAGGCGTCAGGGTGACTTTCCTCAGCTGTTAAGAACTGAGACCTGATTCCCGTACAAGGCATCCTCCAGACTTTCCCACAAGCGCTCGCACTGGCACAGCAGAGACCAGGGCCGGGTGGCTCAGGCGGGCAGCGCTGGAAAAGACTTCCCCGGCCCGTTCCCCGTGGCAGCACAAACTCATACCAAACTCAACTGACCGTGTACCTCTGGCTGAAACTCAATGGCTGAGTGAATCGAGGTAACAACATGTTATTTCTCTGCCAGTTAAATCCTTTCCACGACAGGGTTGCCTTTGAGATGCAAAATGCTACTGACAAGACAAGGTTATTACGTGGTTTGCTAATGAAAAACCTATTTGTATTATGTAAATGTGGCTCTTCTAGGCTGTGGCCCTGGACTTTCTAGGTTCCCCTCAGGGGCTCCCAAACAGGCCACGCTTCAAGCATTCAGTCTCAAAATACTCTAACAGAGGCAAAATCCCAAACTTGGTATCTCGCATTCAGTCCATGCTTCATATAAAATTGCATGTTGCTGACTCAAGGTCTCCTTCCCAATTATGGAAAAGTTGAGGCCAACAGAAACATTTTTTCCTTCTTGGTGGTCAGTTCTGAAGACAAAAGTAACCTAGATGCCAGTCTAGTAGCTTATGTAAATTGCTAAGTAAGATATATTTTTAATATTGAAAGATTTCTGCCTAGATGCAATGCAGCCCCTAAATAAACACTTGGTGAATCACTGCAAAGAAGTGCACTATCAGCTCCTGACAGAGACAGCACTAGCCAAATACGAGCTTTCAGAGGAACGAGGCCCTAAGGGATATGATTTAGTGGGGGACTTGGTAGTGATAGGTTAATGGTTGGACCCGATGATCTCGGAGGTCTCTTCCAACCAGAACAATTCTATGATTCTATGAAGACCACAGAGTGCAGAGGGAGAAGCCACCAAGCAAATGCCACAGACCAGATATTACAAAACCGATTGCAGCTCTTTCTTGTGTGAACTCAACTGGAAGAGCACTATAGAGGCTCTTCCCTGAAATGCTCCCTGCTCATTCAGCCCATTTGTCAGGAGTCAATCAGTCTCCCTCAAGGGGGATCACAGATCTTCCTCTGGCATCCTAGGATGTATCCTCATCACCTATTTAAAAGTTGCATGGGACCTCAGATCACCCAGAGTAACTTCTTTTCAGGAACACACTGTTTCTTCATAACTTGCCCCTCTCTGAAATAAGCACTGTCTTGGGACAGATCAGTAGACACCTGAACACAGCAACGCCAGGAGTGCAAACCGTATTTATCCACAACATCACTAGAAAAGCATCTGAAAAGTATAAACAAATTGGAGGCCCTGGCTGCCCCCTGAACCTTCTGGAAAGATCAGCAATGCTCCTGCTCCTTTTAATGGAATGTCGTGTGGACACCAGCACCATGAGGGAGGGAGCCCCAGGACCCACTGGCTGAAGCAGTGTCAGGGCTGGTGCCAGTTACCTGGTGACTACGTCTGCAACTAGAAAACAGCCTGGATGGCGAAAAGCCAAGCCCCTTCCAGTTCCTGCAAAGCTCAATGCACGTGACATGCAATTCACGGTCCTTGCCTAACGAACAGTATTGTTTCATTTGTACTCTTTCACTGACATTAGTGAGCTATAAATTACTGCCAGAGCAGAAGCTTATTAACTCTTCTTTTTTTTTTTTTTCTTCTTGGAGATTGAGGGACGAAGAAGGGAGAGAATTTTGCCTTTTTATGCAACAAAGAAGAGGAAGATTGTAACCAAAAATCCTTTTTCACAACAACAACAAAGTGAAAAAAACATAGAATATGACAAAGCAATAAAATATTTGAAAATTAACAGATGCCTGCAAACGACACTACTTTATGGACCTGAAAAAAAGGTTTTTGACTTTTTCAGGAATCTGATTCTCAGAACATAAGATGTGGCCCCAAAATGCATTTATGATTTATTAAATTTCAACTCAAATTGGAAGATTTTACTGCTTTTAGAATTCTGTCTGTTAGACAGACAAATGAAAAAGATGCAGGATTTTTTCGAACATTGAATAATCTGAAGTGGTTCCTGAAAGATGTGGGAGAAAAAGCCTGGATTAAGAGATTAAGAACCCAGCGTCATAAATTATTTGATTCCATTTTAAAAAGAAAATCATAAATTATGTGCATTGCCTGAGTAACAGTGCAATAGCTTTTTAAAAAGGCAGTGCTAGCTAGTACTGTATATTTTGAGTCTAAATAAATCTATCTGGGCTTTGAATTATCCAGTATAGGGATTTTTCCCTCATATCTTCCAATGAAAATAATAAGACACTGAGAGTTTAATTTTAGAAATTCTGGAGCAGAGTGAAAGAAAAAAAATGTTTTTCATCTTCTCTTTCCATCTCCTTTTTCTAATGTACTTTAATATTCAACTCTTACCCCTGTGAAAGCAATAAAAGAGCCTCTTCTGCATTCTTTTCTGCATCAGGTTTATAGCACCAATTCCATTTTTCTTTCTCATTCTCTCTTCCCAGGTGCTGTGTCAGAGCTTACGAGGACCACAAAGACCCACTGAGTCTAAGCCAGTGGACATTCTGGCTCTAAGTCACCATTTGCAAAAACCTACAATGAACTTGAAAGTATTTACTTAAGTCTCTGCAGGATTCAAACCTTATTATGTAGCATAAGCAAATTATGGTTTTAGTGGTTTGGAATACCCTCGTTAAGCATGCATGAAGTGCCATTTACAAATGTAAAAGGAGTTAAGTGCTTGGGTATATGAATCATTTTATGTTTCTGGAGAAAAGGACTATGAGTCAGAAAACTAAAAAAACCTGAAAATTAAACTGTAGTTACAAAAACATGCTTTGGCTTTTTGTCATGGTTTAACCCCAGCCGGCAACTAAACCCCACGCAGCCTCTTGCTCACTCTGCCTCAGAGGGATGGGGGAGAGAATCGGAAGGGTAAAAGTAAGAAAACTCGTGGGTTGAGATAAAGACAGTTTAATAGGGAAAGCAAAAGCTGTGCACACAAGCAAAGCAAAACAAGGAATTCATTCACTACTGCCCATGGGCAGGCAGGTGTTCAGCCATCTCCAGGACACCAGGGTTCTGTCACACGTAACAGTGACTTGGGAAGACAAACGCCATCGCTCCAAACATCCCCCCTTCCCTTCTTCTTCCCCAGCTGTATATGCTGAGCATGATGTCATACGGTGTGGAATATCCCTGTGGTCAGTTGGGGTCAGGTGTCCCAGCTGTGTCCCCTCCCAACTTCTTGTGCCCCCCCGGCCTCCTCGCTGGTGGGGTGGGGTGAGAAGCAGAAAAGGCCTTGGCTCTGTGTGAGCCCTGCTCAGCAGTAACGAAAACATCCCTGTGTTATCAACACTATTTTCATCACTAATCCAAAACATAGCCCCATAGTAGCTACTATGAAGAAAATTAACTCTATCCCAGCCAAAACTGGCACACTCTTACAAGTTCCATAAAATGGTGAAAGTCGCTTTATCTGAAGGCAGCTATGCTGAGGATGCAGAAGTCACTGCACGATAAAAACGTGTGCACACGCTACGTTAAGTAATGTTGAGCTAGATAGCTAGATTTGACCTCTTCCACCTCAGGAGCTGTTTGGGGGCTGGAGAAGAGCCAGTTACTAATGAATCAGCAATAACTTGCCTTGCAAGTGCACGAAATCCTTGCTGATCTGCCTGCGTGGCCCAGACGAAGGACAGGGAAACCCCACCGAGCAGCAAGGGAGAGCAGACCGAGGACCCAGTCCCTTTCTCCCCTTTCCCAAGAGACGGGACATTGCTTATTCCTGTAGAGATGTGCAGAAGAGACACCCTTTTGCCCTGGTCCCTTCCTCACAGTTTCGGTGTCACTTTACCTTGCTTTTTATGCTGATGAGATGTAGCAAATAAAGTGCCCTGATTTCTTTAGGCACAGAGCCCAATGCCTTTTCCCTTCCCATGCAGGGAAGGTAAGAAGTGTTCTCCACAAGGGCCTCGCTTGGAAACCTCAGGGAAGAACTTAAACATATGCTTAGGTTTAAATATAACACTCCCAATGAAGTCAACAGACTCCACGTGCTTTGCTGAATAAAAGCCTAAATCCACTGTCTCTCAGACAATTAAATGTTATCCTTCCATTTTAGTTTTGCCTAAGGTAACAGCTTTAACGCTCGCTCAACTATTTGAAAAGAAACGCTTTGCTCCCTCCTCTCGGAAACGTGAGGAAGCCTGGCAGAAGGCTCTCCCATGCTGTGATTATCACATTTGACAGTAGTTAAACACAACCGGGAACACCAAAGCGCAGCCAACCTTCAGGTGTCCTTTGCCATACTGCACGCTCTAGTAAGTGCCTGCTCTTTCACAGGGCTGAGCGTTCGTCATGGCTCTGTGAAACAGCAACGGCATCCGCAAGCCAGAAGAGCTCATATCCATGCAAATATCTCTGGCAGCAAAAATAGAGATGTAGTGACGATCCGAGCTATTTTGACAGAACAATCTGTAAACATAACATTTTGCAAAGTTTGCCTTGAGGCTTTAAGTACTGCTGTTACATCACGACCTAATCTAAACCACTAATCGAAACTTTACACTATTTTGCAACAGCGTGAAGGAAGTGACTGAACGCCATTATATGGCTTGCAAAATATTCAACTTCAAAAGCATCCACAACCACTGAACCACGTATTAGTACAGTTTTCATTAAGATATATGCTCACGGGGTCAATTTTTTTTCCAAGTGTCACAGTCCATTACAGTAATTTCAGGCATATGTGCAACTGTTGGAACAAGCAGACAGGTCAGTCAACAGCATGGTGAAGTAACACAGAAAAATATTTCCCCAGGAAAATGGACTGAATTCTGTCCCTTGGTGTAAGCGAGCCATGTACCCCACTGATTAAACAAGAGTTATGCTCTTGAATAAAGAAATGCATTTTAGCCTACACAGTTGACAGGAACGCTGTGATACATGCAAGGACATACACTCTGCCACACAGCAGCTCCCCAGAATAACTCCAGTCTGGAAACACCATCACTTAAGAAGAGATCAAAAAAGCTATTTCACAGTTTCATATCAAAATGGCATATGCAGGGTCAATTTAGATATATATTACTAGAATTAACACACTTGTAGAGGAAGCTTGCAAAAGAAAAGATTTTCAACAATCAAAAGAGTATGGCTCTAAACAGCTTTCCAGAAGATGCAGTAGGGGTTAGCTACTGGAGAGGTGTGAATATTGAGCTTGGCACATTTATAAAAGCAATCACGTGATGGGTTGCCTGTGATAGCGGGAGCCCGGTCGCAGTGACCCGGGAGTGCAACGCAAGCAAAAGTTCTGAATTCAAAGCTAAGCTGCAGTAGGTTTAAAAAAAAATATGCAAAGACATCAAAAGGACTCACGTCTCTCTGAGTCAGTGTTAAGTCACCAAAGCTCTGGGAAAGCTCTGGGCTCAAAGATTGAGAGAGGGATCTAATTAGCAGCCTCCATTCCAAACTTCTCCAAATTTTCAATTCTTTTCTTCCCGAAGCAGCTGCATGCATCGACTGTTCCCATATAAAACACAGCAGCGCTCTTGTATTAAGCAAACATTTAGTCCAGCACAGATATTTTTATCCCATCAGGACAAACGGAGGTGAGATGGTACCCTCGGACAGGTCTCGTGGTATGGGAGTGGCAATTCTTGGTCACCTGCCTGATGGTACCAGGAGCATGTCATGGACCAGCCAATCTGACCTGTCAACTCAATTAAACTAATTGTACTGTACAGCAAATTTTCTGAGGTACAAAGTAGAATTACACTTCCCAGATCTGTGGAAGACAAGTGGTAAGTGAAAGAAGAACAGAGAGATGTGAAGCAAAAAGGCAGATGATACAATAAGGCAGAGAAAGTAAAAAATGGGAATCTAAGAGCAACTATATTGAAGAACCAAAGAGACTAATAAAAGAAAGAATTAATTGGTCCTCTCCGTGCTGGCGAGGATCTCTCCTTGTGCCTTTCAAACTTCAAAGGCTACTTGCACTCAAACAGGCCGAGTTGAATGCAAAGGTCCTGACTCAGCAAAACACTTCATCACTTAAGAGTTGAACATATGTTTAAATGCTTTGTTGCAGTGGGACTCCAGTGCTTAACAGGAACGAGGAAAGCAGGAACAGAAAAATAAGTGGCAGTACGTTGGACTTGGCAGAAGCAGCAGAACGCACTGCGCCTAATATGTGACATGAGCTGAAACAGAAGGAGGCTGGGAACAGAGTTAAGAATTAACAGGGTTTTAAGTACCGACAGCCTAGATGACATAATCATAGAATCATAGAATAGTTTGGGTATAATGGCCGAGAAGGTCTAATCCGGAATTAAGTGAAGCTAATGAGGCACACTGATTTCTCTAAAACAAAAGAGAGTTTTACGAGCAGTGGTGCTTTACCTTTGGATTGTGCCTTGCTTCTCAATGGCCTTGCTGCTTCTCAGCCTTCACGTGAATAATGAACATTTCAACCGGACTGAAGGTTTGGGGCAGGCAGGCTTTAGGAATGGGATAGCAATGGCACACGCAGATTGTGGGAGTGAGCAAGGGTGGGGGTGACGGGAGTGTCCAAATTCCGTCCGCCTGACGCAAGAGCATCCAGAAGTATGAGAAATGCACCAGAAACCTGCGGCTGTATCACCTGGGACACGCATACTCCCATCACAGAATGAGATCCCGTCATGGGAAGGCCACTACGTTTTGGCCACACGCTGAAGATAGATACATCCAGGCACAAATTGCAGAAAGGGCCACGGAGAACGAGAACAGCAGCTGAGTAAGGTGTCAGCTGCATTAATTAGCAAATGAGCCACTCTTGTATTTGAAGAAATTTAATCACTGCACAAAAGCAAAGCACCACCAGGAACACTAAAGAAAAATTTTAAGACTTCAAAAAAAGGAGGAAAGCAAAACATTGCTGGGTATAATGAAGGAACTGGAAAAAAACAGGGGAAAATATGAAGGTGTTTTATAATACAGTTCTCGTTTTCAGGCTTTTGCAATGGACAGCTTACAATCTGAGTGGCTTTTTTGGAGTTCCACTATTTCAAACTTCAGCTATGTATGTTTGCCTGAACAAAAAACATGACTTAACAACCAGGTAAATGCATTTTTATCTGCCTGTCTTTAATGCTACCCTCGTCTACAGCACTGAATAGAAGGTAAAGTCGCTATGAAACCCATAAAGCAAGAGAATACAATGACTGCTGTATATGGCTTAATGGTATAATTTAATGGACGTATTTCCTGCCATAAAAATGCACTTCTTCCTTTCTCATGACCTGCCAGCTTGTGAGTAATGAAGTATGTGATCTTCTAGCTACTTAATTATTGTAATGTTTCTGTAGCTTGGTTTTGCTTCAGAACTATTTAATAATCCTTTTTTCCACATTGTGTTTCTAGCCTGTGTTATCACATCATAGATAATTACAAAGAAAGAGATTTACAGCTTCTTTTTTTCTCATCAGAGAACTCGTGGATAAAGTAACATGCATGCTTGCATGTTTTATAAGACCTTAATTTCAAACATCAGGATATCACTTGATTTTCAGCCTTCCTGTCCTGCACTCACCAAAGACGACAAAGCTTCTAACAGGACTGCGTCAATGACAAACCACCATTATTTTTTAAGAAGCAATTTGCATTTTTTAAAGTGAATATAAGAAAGTAAAATAAAAAGTAGTCTCTCTGTATTTCTAACATCTAAGATATTTATTTCGGAACTACTGTTCAGTACATGCCTCATAGTACAGTCACCACAGTAAGATATAAATATTGCAGCTGCCAAAGAAGTAGCACAAAGTATCCAAGGAATTATTTCAGTCCCACTGTGCTTTTGCTTTCCTTTATCAGCAACTTATCTTGAAAGGTGTTTCATCTATTTCAAAATGTTTTTACAACTCCCTCATTTCTTCAGTGGGTTTGGGGATTATGAACAGACCCTCCCACCACAAGGGAATCTGATAATGCTCAGATAAGTGTCTGTTTAGAGACTCAAGGTTATGCGAGACCCATTACCAGATTACAAGTGGTCTGGAGACCCTGTTGTAAACACTAACTTTTGGGAAGCAGAGAAACAGATAAATTAGATCCTTCCATTTCAAAACAGCAATTTGATAAAGTGCTTTTTCCTATTCCCCCCCCGCCCCAAACCAGGGTTCAGGAGATTTCAGAGAAAAAGGTTTTCACCACTAATGAGAGGCTTAGCTGAAAGCTCATATGATTTAAACCATGGTGTTCCTTTCTTCCTATTTAATTGTCAAAGGGAACAGTCATGTTTTAATTTTGCCTTTTCCTCATTTACTAATTGCACAGAAAGCTGTTTCGTTTAGCTTATTTGGTTCCTTACAGGATTAAACGCTACAAAAACAAAATGTAAATCATGCTCAATCATTGACAGTTTAGACTACTGGCAAGCAGTTAGGTCTGATTTGAAGTAAGAGAGAGTTTAAATGCATATCTGATACAGAAGTCATGATCAAATACTCTGCTTTTCCTAGCCTTACAGCTGTGCTGGATTTCCAGAGACGCACACCAAGATACGGGTTTTGACTGCTTTTGACTGACGTTTTGCTCTGCGCTTCTGGTCCCACTACTCAACCTTCAGCCTCAGGTGAACAAGCCACCTCAGGGTGAGGGAAAGCAGGGGGTGGGGAGAGAGAAGATCTCTTTCCCAGCTTTCTAAAGAGCCTCATCTAGGTTTAATTAATCAACACCATACATGTGTGACAACATTTGCAATACGGAAAATAGCTTCTCCTTTCTTTCCAGAGGACAAAGAAGTTGTTTCAGATCCCCAGCTGGCTTGAGAGGATGCAGGTCTATGAAAGTTGACCAATATTAATGCAGATATTCACCAGCCAAGGACCTAGCTGAGGGTTTTAGATAATTTCTCCTGAGTAGCATTCAAATGACCCTTGCTGTACTTCCTCTGTGTAAAACTATGGTCAATCACAGAAGAAATAGTTTCTCCAACTCCTACAGCACTGTACCGAGCAGGTATCCACACTGCAGCCCATTGAGGAGCGCACGCTGGAGCAGGGGAAAAGTGTGAGGAGGAAGGAGCAGCGGAGAGCAGCTGTTACGGACGCACCACACGCCCCATTCCTCAACCACACTGTGCCGCTCAGGACAGGGAGCCAGAGGAGCTGGGGATGAAGGCGTGAAGTTGAGCCTGGGATGAAGCCTGGGGTGAAGGGTGAGGTAAGGGGAAGGTGTTTTAGTGTCTTTGTTTCTCACCATCCAACTCTGTATTTAATTGGTAAAAAATTAAATTAATTTTCCCCTAGTCGAGTCTGTTTTGCCCATGACAGTAATTGATTAGTGATTTCTCTGTCCTTATCTCAACCCACAAGCTTTTTTATCTTATTTTCTTCCACCTGTCCTGCTGAAGAGAGGGAGTGAGAGGGCGGCTGGGTAGGCATCTGGCAGCCAATCAAGGTCAAACCACCACTAGCAGATAATCTAAAGCCCTAAATTAATTTTCTTTGATGATTCCGGCTCTCAGAGAGAGATGTTCCAAGATATCCAAGTACCCAGCACCTATGCCAGGAGAGTCAGACTTTTAACTCATTAGAAGGGAGGATCTATCTTAGAAACCCCCAGGACTGGCACTTAGCTGCCCGCTCCACCTCCTCCCCAGAGATTCCCATCCACACTGCAGGGATCGTTCAGGTTTCTGCTAATTACTTACTCAGCTACCACAAACTACCGCCTGATGTATTAAGAAAACACAAAATTGGAGCGAGTTTACCTTAACTGCATGAAGCTTGACTGCCATTTGAGCGCAGGGGCATAGTTTTTCTTTGAATGTCTGGGCTTTTTTTTTTTGTTTTGGTAATGTTAATGTGACCTCCGAATCAGGGCAGTAGAAAGTTCTGCCTCTTCCAAAATTTTCTGCTTGGTGAGAGCACATACAAAGCAATTCACTATGGAGATATCAGAACTGGCACAGACCGGCAAAGGATACATTATATTTAAAAACGTAACACACAGATGCTCAGAGGTTAAGCTCACCTATTCTGGTCTCAAGCTGACATGACATAAAATCAAGGTAGAACAGCTTTTGTGAACTGAACTGAGGGAACTGGCCATTCATTAAAATGTCATACTGAAAAACTGGAGATAAGTGACAATAGTTTAAATAGAAAGTAAAAATAGAATGAGGGGCAAAAAAAAATCCCTATTTAGCAGTCCAATAACATTTAAAAAGACCTGATAGTAGCTGGTTAACCATCACTTCCAGAAAAACAAAAATCTCCATGATGTAATGTGGAAAGAGAAAAATAAAGGTGTATCATGCAAATTTATGAAGATAAAGCTAGATCACACCTCTCACAAATACCTGTGCCCACCCTACTAGCCTTCCACAGAGAAACCTTAGGCGCATTTTTGAGGATGTGTCCAGCATCCCATTATGTAGAACTGCAAAGAAATTAGTCAGTGCTAGAAGGGCAAAGCTGGGGAATGCAGCCAACCAAATCAAAAACTTCTAGTTACAGTGGTGGCAGAAAGAAGATTTGTTGCTGTCCTGGGGCTAACAGGGACAAGCGGATGATATTTAGTCCTTTCCCACCCTACCAGTCTCCACTCCTCGGGACAGCATCTAGGTAAGTTTGACTGAAGCAATCAAATAAAATGGAGATGTCATGCTGGAAGGGATAGCATGACTGGACAAACTAGAGGTCACAGGCTGGATTTTGGCTTCAGTGCCTGTCTTCTCTTCACTATCTGAGAAGACAAATGGATTCTTTATACATTCACTCCTATGTAGCAGGTTTGCTTTGCCAAGATAAACACTAGAAATCACATTTTTTAAGTTGTGGAAGTTGATGCTGGTGTCCCTAACTGGATTTTACAAATCTTGTTTAGGACAGCAAATTAGCTTTATAACAGCACTCCTGTAAGGTAAGCAAACAACAGTCCCATTTTAGGAAAGGAGAAAAGGAGGCACAAGAGGTTGAACTGCAGCAGTTCCTGAAAAAGAATCCAGGATTTCCAACCCTCATACATATTAGCTACCTCCCACAGGCATCCATCTCCCTATTGCAAAATAAAGCTTTGTAATTTCCAAGAGTTTTACTGCACTTGATACTGACACATGGAGATACTGAAAAGCAGTGCTAGAGGCTTCCTCAACGGTCAGAGCACAAAGATCTGTACAGAAATGCAGAGTTTGATGCGGGCTGTAGGATCCTTTCCTTTCCCTTAGCATATGCATTCAAAGGGTCTAACACATAAAGAACGTGCTCCAGAGATCGGTGCCGAGCTGAAGAGCCCTCCAGTGCTTCAGTCTGACTCCAGGCTTGAATTTCCTTCACTGTTCACAAGGAGTTCTCAGCTGAAGAGGCTGGCAGTCATAAATAAATGTACAGCTGTTTGTGGCTACCAGCAAATTTCCATGATCCATTAGTTTGGATCTTGGTTAAATACGCACCGAAGCTGAAGAAGTTACGGGTCAGGGCGCTGATGTATAAGCAAGGCTGGCAATAAATGGAAAAGTGCAGCCCCAGAACGTACTACAGGTAGTTTCAATCTCATCCAGGCATCTCTATTCAGAAACAGACTTGGGGTTTATTGGGTGCTTCTCCTGCCTCAGGCACTGTGGCAAGCAGGACGCTTACTGAAACACTAATCCTTGATGTGCTCAATATGTAAGCATTGAGGGATGCAGATGAGCTGAGCAGAGCTGATGGAAGTAGTAAACGTCAAGCATTTCCCCTCTTCTGTACAGTAACCCTTGGACTTTTTCTCCCTCTTTGACTGGAGGATGAATGGAATGAGTGAATCCAAGGCACAGAGTTACGCTGTAGGTTTGCTTGTTGTGTAGAAGGGGGAAAAAGGCCTCCAGCTTTCCTGAGGTCCAGGTAAACACAGAATACTTCTTTTACTTGGCACTAAGTCATGGGGCAAGAAGCTGGGTGGAATGGAGTTACTCCCTGAGAGAAAAGACATAGGTCTTCTCACCCATCTGTTAATAAGGAAAAAAGTCTGGTAGCGCATCCCATTCTTTATAGTGTTTTGCACTTTAGTGTGGTGATTTACATTCATGCAAAATGACAGTAAAAAGTCTGCAAATTAGAAGGGTAGGAGCTTACACTCACTTTGCTTCTGTATAAGTATGTAAGATGAACAGCAGGGGGGGGAGTAAATCGGGCATTCATGGTAGAAGCAGTAGGAGAAAAGAGATTGTAATGCTTCCATGAAATCCTCATGGCAGGTTGTAGAAGAGCCTTTTAAGCACAACACTGAGACCTTGCTATGCTGGGACCCCATCATGCCCTACGGGCTATACATGGCCCTGAGCCCCTGTCAGTCTCTGGGATGCTCCTTCTTTCACACAACTGGTGCTGTAGCAGAGGGCGAGTTATTTGACAAGCAACATGCATTCCTCAGATGATTATTACATGCTTAGACCTTAAAAACCAGGAGTGAAATGGTGGCACAAATGTAATACAGGAAGACAGTACCCGCTCCCCTGGGAATCTTAATGGCACTGCTGTGCACTTTTGAACCAGGCAGAAAAGTCAAGACGGTATGTAATAAAACGTAAGTGAGCTTTTGTGGAACATGTCTGATCAAAATCCCCACCAATGTGTTTCCCCCCCTTCAACATTTCAGTTCTTTTAATCTTTGTGTCAAGTTCCCCATGTTTCAAATAATTATTAATGCATTTTCTTTCATTTTAGGAACAAGGCAGGCTCTTGGCTCAGCACTTGGCTATTGGAAACAGTTACTTTGTCTCAGCATTGAGTCTGCATGAACATAAAATGCTTTGGAAGCCACTATGGCATTGGCAACATAATTCTTTCAACGTTATCTATGCGGTGTAAATCCAACCTGTTTTGAAATTCATTGCCTGCCAGGCGAAACTATTCATGCATAATACATATCTTGGAGTTGGACACAAGATTACTGACATTATGTTACTCCCTATCTCCTTTGTCATGGAAGCTCTGCATTTCTGACGAACAGAAAAAAAAACCCCAAACCTTACATCTCTCATAAAGAAAGACCTCTCAACTATGTTTTTATTTACCATTTCTGAGCACTGACTCAAAGTTTGGCATCAGTATAAGAGTTACTCCTGTTCTTCCTTTTCATAAAGTTTTGGATTTGTTTGCATTGTTCATAAACTACCTTCAAAATGACATTAAGAGAGAGTAAGTTTTACAACAAGCACAACCACAGTACAAGTAACAACATGTGTTATAAAAAAGGTATGTATCAGTCATTCTTGGGGTAATTCTAGCTGTAACAAAATAAAAAATGAAGCAACTGAGGTAAGCCTGTAATTTTCTTCTGAAAGCCGTAAGTGTACATTCTGCTAATATTCTTCACGCTTTTATAAGGCAACACAGTGTGACATTTAAGCTTTGCTTTGTCATCTTTTTAAACCTAAGCTTCTCATTAACCACCTTGAAAACAAACATTGGCTCCTAAGACAAAATATGTGCACGCGCACTGTGTTGCATACATGTGGTAAGGATAGTGCATCTTGGACACAACCGGGCTGCAGATATTCAGGAAAAACAACTTCAAACCATGCCAGGGTAACTGTCTCTGTGTCAATGGTATAATGCCTGCTCATGAGTTTGTAGACTATGGAAATTTTGGCCTTACTGTGTGCAGTTCTTACCTCTGGGCACAGATGATCAGAATCTGCCCCATGGGGTGTTTGCAATGGAAATTCTCCTGGTTATGTGAAGTCCCAGGACCTGGCATCGGGTCTGCACTAAAATGGCCAGGCCCTACCCCTCATCTCCATAAGCATGACAGAAGAATGGCCAAAGATGGCTTTGACAGTTCATAGAATCATAGAACGGTGTGGGTTGGAAGGGACCTTAGTCCAACCCCCCTGCAATGAGCATGGACATCTTCAACCAGGTCTGGTTGCTCAGAGCCCCATCTAACCTGACCTTGAATGTTTCCAGGGATGGGGCTTCTACCACCTCTCTGGGCAACCTGTTCCAGTGTTTCATCACCCTCATTGTAAAAAAATTCTTCCGTATATCTAGTCTGAATCTACCCTCTTTTAGTTTAAAATCATTCAAATAATTTCTAGGGGTTAGCAGTGGGTCCAATGGAAAAGAAATTCAGCCTTTGAGATAATTAAAGATAGCCTGTAACCATGTTCTTCTAAGTTGTTCCACTGGCCACTTGGGAGTGTGACTATCCACCTGATCAGAGTTATTTTTAAGGTGTTTCCAAGAAGGTGTTTTTGAGGAAGTTAGTATGATTTGAACTCTTGGCTTTGTACTAGAAAATAGTACAAAGTGTGAGCATGATAAATACGCAGAATTAAATTGTGGAGCAGAAGTCAAGCTGGCAACGGCTGCTGGCATGGACCTACCAAACATTCAAGCCTCTGACCCAGGTGTATCGGCTTCTCCCCCATTGTTAATCACAACCGAGTCAATATGTCTTTCAAGGATTATATGGAGTACAATGATAGTACAAGGAGTACAATGACAACATTTGTACTAGCACATTATGCAAAATATCATGTGACAATTTCTTGGCAGTTTCAAAATAAGGAAATAGAGCTAAGATGTCTTTAGGGTAGCTTTTCATTAGTGACAATACGTCCACTGATGGAGGGAAGTATTTGGTTTTCCCATCTCAGCATTGTGATTTTTTAGACAGAGTAAATGTCAAAATCCAGTCTGCTTTCACTTCAGAATCTCAAATGACAGGGCTCAAAGATTTCCTTGTTGCTTTGTTTAAGTCCTCCTTTCTTTCACTACACCTCCTTCCTCCTGGTTTATATCCCTGTGCATAGGTGTTTGCTCAGTTAAAGCCTAAGACAGAAAGACGACATGGCTATTTCACGGGGGCAATCTTGGGCCTGTGTATCACAGCTGCGGAGGGCCGTGCCCGCACCAGAGCAGCAGCACGTAAGGCGAGTTTGCAGGCCGCAACAGTACTGCATGCCCTGGAAGCTCCTGTGCTCAGTTTTGTGAGGGTCCTGGGGCAGTGGTGTTAAACAAGACAGAAAGGCAGTCAGCGTCTGAAAGCATCTGTTCCCTTACAGGGATGGGCTGCAACAAAAGCCGCTGCTGACTGAGCCGCCTGCCACCTCTGCAACGCCTCTGAAAACACGGCTTCGTGCAGAGAGCCTCTGGAGCTGTTCCAGAAAGTTACTCAGTTTTTCAAAGCGCGAAGCAACAAAGCGAGCGCTGCTGCTGCCGAGCCAGTACCCCCCAGTTACATTACCTGAGCTGTGGCTGTGCCCTTGGCTGCGGGGGGCAAACTTTTCAAAGGAAAACAGTCAAGTGCAATGGTGGCGTGGAGAAGGCTGGCCCCACAACCCGAAGCAACAGCTTGCACTAGTGCAGAGTGAACACACAGTTGTAGCTATATGGCACAGTTATGTTTTTTTCTCTCTTTGTCAGGACCTAAACAACCTGCCTTGGGGAGCAAGGACAAAGGAAAACCACGTAGAAGATGGGAGACCAGGGCAGTTCGCAGGACGACACAAGCATGATTGCCAGAAGAGGAGAAAAGAACTTCTCTTACACGCAGAAGTTATTTTCCATTCTATTCAGAAGTAAATTTAGTCTTGTATCAGAAATCACTTTAAATACGTGACAGTCTCCCCTACCGTTTTGGCAAAAGTGACTTTTCTTTCTGAGTAGCCTTGCAGGGTTCTTTTTGTCCTGCTGGTTTCTGCATTTGGCCAAGCTGATGTCCTGCCAAGGGCTGCTGATGAGCTCCCCACCCCTCTGATCCTCACAGGACCTCTACCACTCTTGCTTCTCATCGCAGGATTAGGAGCAAGACGGTGGCCTGGCCAGTCAGCCCTGGGAGAAGCCGATGACTAAATGCACCAGCCAAAGGGAGCCATGCCACTGCCAAGAAGGGCCAGCAACAAATCACACTCCGTTGCCTCTCACACGTAACCTTTTAAAGTCTCCAGAGAGAGAAAAAAACTCTCCTTCCTGCCATGTCCAGTAGGACGTTTCTTACTGCCGATCCAGGCTGAAATAAAACACCAGGACCTATGCCAGCACGTGCAGAAGTAGAAGCAGACGCAAACCACGCACTGTTCTTCAAGAGATAAAGTGACACAAAACCCAGAAATTCAAGACCAGAATTTTCCATTTCAAAATTACTCCAGGATTTGTAAACCTGATACAACCTCAGGATTTTTACCGTTCTGATTCATAAATCAGCGATTTCCATCCCAAGGGTAAAGAAAGGATTTATATTTGAAAGCGTATTTAGGATTTATTGGCAGGATTTATACTGTAAAGGCATGGAAGGATTTGTAAATCTAATTTCTCACTTATAAAAGCTTTTGAGGATTTTTGTGTGGTAAATCCAATTAATGTAATTTTAATGTAATGATTAAAAATCAGGCAACCCTGCCCCCTAAATTTCAAAGTTTCGAACCATGTCACATACTCATCAGTGAGAGCCACTGGAATAGTAAGGGTGCCCTGCCATTGAGCAAGGTTGTCTGGAAAAGCCTCAGCTGCCTACCATGGAGACAGGGGAGACAAGGAGCACGCCTTCCAGTCACATGGGTGCTGGAGAAGAAACACTGATGGCACAGACGTCTTCAACTTTTTTCTCATTTTTGCTTGCTCATCACCACCTCTCCTGAGCCACAGCAGGGAAACAGCCGGGGCTCTGAGCCCCAGAGAGGCTGACGAGAGACCACCTCTTCCTTCGGACCCAGCTGTGTCCCCTCTCCCAGCTCATCCAGGGCAGCAGATAAAAGGGAAGGAAAGGATCTGGTGGGTGACCAGCCCACAGTTTGGGACAGCTGTCTGTGGAGCATGGCTGTCTCCAGGCTGACAAACCCAACGACACCTCCTGGCGCTTTGACTCCGATGGACTCTCTCTTCCGTGTCTATCCCTGTCAGGGCCAGGGCACCCCCACGCACGCAGAGTGACGGCTCAGCTCACCGTGTTCACAGCACGGCTTCCCACCGTCTCGTCTTCACGCCAGAGAGGCTCGTGCTTCAGTAAAGACGCTACCATCAAGCTCGTTGCTACCCGAGAGACCAAGATCCAGACACCGCTAATCCTTGAAACCTCAGCCTTCCCAAGCTGGAGAAGGTATGCTGCATTATCTCTGCCGGGTTTATTTCGAGGACCTAAACTAATTTAGATCCCAAATAGACTTAGGTTTTGAAATGCTACTGGACTCAGGTGCCCAGGGGCTGGCGAGGGAGGCTGTAGGGCGGCCCCTGTGAGGGGAGGCCGGGGCTGCCCCGAGCCGGACACAGCCGGTTCCAGCCGGCTCCAGCGGCCCCAGCGCAGGGCACGGCTGAGCCCCGCAGCCACCGTGGCGGCGCCTCGGGGAGGGTCTGGGTGAGGAAGGGCAGAACCTGCCCGGCAGTGAGGGAAAGTGTGAGAAGCAGCCCTGCCAGCCCCGAGGGGAGAGGGGGAGGAGGTGCTCCAGCAGGGATTCACCTGCAGCCCCTGGAGAGACCATGGTGGAGCAGGTATCCACACTGCAGCCGTGGAGGAGCCCACGCTGGAGCAGAATATGCCCCGAAGGAAGCTGCAGTCCATGGGAAGGACCCATGCTGGAGCGGGTTTGTCCTGAAGGACTGCAGCCCATGGAGAGCCCATACTGGAGCAGGGGAAAAGCATGTGGAGGAAAGAGCGGCAGAGAAGAGCTGTTACGGACCGACTGCAACCCCCATTCCCCAAAATCCCCCTGCGCTGCTCGGAGGAGGGGGGAGGCAGAGGAGTTGGGGATGAAGGAGTGAAGTTGAGCCTGGGAAAAGGGGGGGTGGCGGAGGTAAGGTGGTTTAGTTTTTGTCCTTGTTTGTCACCATCCAACTCTATTCCAAGTGACACTACATTAAATTAATTTTCCCCAGGTCAAGTCTGTTTTGCCCGTGACAGTAATTGGTAAGTGATTTCTCTGTCTTCATGTCGACCCATGAGCTTTTTCATCTTATCTTCTTCTACCTGTCCACCTGTTGAAGAGCAGGAGTGAGGGAGCAGCTGGGTGGGCGTCTGGCAGCTGGCCAAGGTCAACTCACCACAGAAACACAAGAGATTTTGGCACAATTCAGGCTGCTGAGGTAGCAGCACCCGTGCTATCCTTTTTCCGTGACTGAAGTTTCAGATTTTGTAACTCTTCCTTGCCAGTCTGTTAGTATTTTTACTTGTTAATCTAATTATGAGTTTACATTTTAGAGAAAAACAACCACCATCCCGTTCCTGATGTCTGAAACAGCTAATGTAAGACAAAAGAATTCCAAGTACTTAATTATCCACAAGAAATGAGTTGATTACAGTAACGTTAAAAACAACCAGTATCACATATGCACTTGGATTTTAACCAGAGTCTGTTTTCTGCATTCAGATTTGCCAATCAGTTTCTACGTCCCCCGTGTCAGCAGCTAGAATGGCCTGTTTCGTTTCAGACAATGAAAATGACTTTTAAAGAAACCAAATTCCGACTTTAGGGCCAACTGTCTGCAGGGTAAGATCAGCGACCGAGTCCATTAGCTATGCCAGGCCCCGCCAGTCTGCATCTGGGAAAGATTTGCATAGAGATGCAATTAGTGGAGCAGGGGACTAGATATCAGGAGAAATGGGGTTTGAATGGTGATATAATTCCATCCCTGGCTCATTTAAAATGTTTGGACAACTCACTTCATCTCATGGTGCCTCACTGCAAACACAAGGGGGAGGAAAGAAATGATTTTCTGCTACTTCCAAAAGGAGCTGTAAAGCAGTATCTGCTTCCTAGCAGCTTTGGGATTGCGGGCAGTATAAAATGTGGAGGTAATTCTGATTTAATTTCACTCTTAAATTCTGTCAAAGTGCATCCAGTAAACAGGGAATATTCTTTATTATGACTAACAGTACCACAGGGTTTCAACCAAGACTATGAACCTACTCAGCCAGGAAAAAAAGAAAATAAAAACGACTACACACACGGTCACAGATTTGGGAACACTTGATTCCTTCAATGCATTTACAGGCCGAGCTGATGACAGCTTGCCCAAGGCTGCCCGGGATGTCAGTGCCAGAGCCAAGAATTTACCTGTGACTTTCACTAGTTCTAATCCAGCACTGCAACCTGAATTCTCTCCTTGATACTTTCACAAAATGAACGAAGAGGGAGGAAATCCCAGTATTAGCTGAGATAATTCTGATGAATCACAAAAACTATAGTATGGCTGGAACATGTGTTTCTCTCCCACGCATCAGAAACAGGGATGATGCAGATAATCCCCAACAAACCACTGGCTTGGTAAAACAATTAATTAATGACCTTATAAAGGTTTAACAGGATAAAAAATCCTGCTAACAGAACAGCACAATGTACAATTAAGTTTTATCTTTTGATGAAGAAACCTCATTTGTACTAAAATATTGGGTGATTTATATTTTCTGTTTCAAGAGATCATTTAAGATTTAACAGGTTGCTGAATAAATTGTTTAAATATGCAAATCATCTGGGCATTTTGTAATATTTCTCCAAGGGCTTTTTTCCCAGTAGTTCTCACCAGATCATGCAAATTACTAGTGATTCAGAAAAGGAAGCATATAATATTTTAATTGTCAGGGTGTTTATTTCAGCTCCAGTTCTTTTACATCTTCCCTCTCAGATAACTAGAAACATATGACCTCCAGGAATCCCCATATTCTGTGGGGCTCATGACAAAATTGAGTATTAGGAGAGACGGAGCACAGGAAATTAAGTGTTTTATGTAGATAAAATAAGCTGACTTGAGGAATACAAATAGTACTAAATTACACTATATAGTCTGCCCTGTACACCTAATTTCCATGATAAATGACGAGCCGTAATGGGCATTCATGCATTCCTTGCATGGCATCCCCAGAACTTCATTTCGCTTCTCCCCAGGTCCTGCTCAGAGGCCGGCAGCCCCCGCTTCCCGGGGGTCCGGGGGCAGCTCTGCGAAGGCAGCGCTGGCCGTCGGGCTGGCCACCGCCTCCATGCTCGGCGCAGGGGCAGCTCACACGCCCGTGGTTTCCACCGCCACGGGCTGCTGCAGCCAAACCCCATTTCCATGAAGTACTCTTGACTCGATCCTCAGGGAATCTACCTTTCCTCCCCAAAGCCACAAGAAGGAAAGGAGGTTTTCTCCTCCTTTCCCATAACGGTCTCCTGAGACTACCTCTTTAATTACCCTACTTAACCACGAGCAGCCCAAAATCTGAACCTCTGAGCCAGAAAAGGCAAAAAAAGGGGGGGGGGGGGGGGGGGGGGGGGGGGGGGGGGGGAGGCAGCTTTTTTCTTAATGAGTCATGCACTGATTTCACTTACCCGCTACCTGGTAAAAAGGGCAGTGCATTTGTAAGTGCATTACAGAATAACATTAGACATAACGTTACTTTTCCCCCCTGTTTTCTTAAAGCTCAACCTCTGTACCAACCTAGAGAGCAAGCAACACAGACCACACTCAGCCCCTGCTAGCCAAACTGGTCCCCTCATTCGCTTTTGCTGAGAAGCGAGCCCTGCAGTGGCAGATTTGGGTGTGCTGGCTTCGGCGTACGCGCAGTTCCCCAGTGATCCACTTCAATCAGAATCCGAAAAGAGCGATTCCAGCCCTGCAGCGTGGTGTGAGCTCTGCTACCTCATGCATTATTTCAGCATGAAATATTTATAAACTGGAGAACAGGGGCAGGCTCCTTCTTTTAAAGGTGTAATGACTTTTTTTTTTAAATGTATGAGTGCAACTTGTAAGAATCTGCAACTTGTTTGACATCCTGGGTTTAATAGCCCAGTCCCCACTCCTCATCCATACAAAAGGACCTTGTAACCAATTTCTCTTTAAAAATTGAACTTAGACTAAGCAGGTACTTTTATGTCTTACGGCTAATTTTGCTTTTCTTGACATTAGCTCTCAGCACCACACCTGTATAGTTTTTTGTAGAAAAGAAAAAATAACAGCATTTGTATCATAATTATCTTTCCCTGGCAGCAGTTTGTATTCTGAAATTAAAACAGTGGTCACAGTCTACAGTGACACGCTGTCACAAAACTTGTCCTTGGAAAGCCATAGGGGACCGACAGTGGCAAATCTGACAACTTAAGAGCCAAACCAGTATTCCTATAATACAAAACAGTCGATGGACAAAGCCACTGACAGGTAGATTCCCTCGCTCTACCAGATCACACCTGTAAAATGTAACTCCTGTTTTAGTTGGAAACCAGAACGCGGCACTTCAAAAAAGCTGCAGGTAAATTAGTCCCCTGTGGACACCAGGGTCCTCAGCGAGCGCAGCAGTCTTACAGCTTGGAGGACTTGGGGCTGAAGAGCACAAATCTCTGCAAATTAACCTTCTGCTTTGACATGTTACTCTGCTAACGAATTCTGCAGGAGCAGTTACACAATTGACCTGCTCTCTGTAGCACTGATGAGGCTTTACTCTTTTTTTACCTACAGGTTTAGAAATATTTACCAACAGAGAACTCATTTACTCTCAGGAGAACAAACCCAATTTTACTTCCTTTGAAACATCAGGAAAATAATTCCAGAAGCGTAGCACCTCACAAGCAGCAATACAGCAGTTGTTACTACCTAGCATTTCTGGAGTCATTTGATTACAGAATAACTAATTACTTTTATTTTTCATGAAACATGGAGTGTTTTCATATGTATTTTTTGTATTTCCTATTTGGCAAAACAAAGGTTAACTGACCTGCCTTCCATTCAGCCCTAAAACATGTCCCATCTCTGCCACCTGCTAGTGTATGCCTTAATTTACACTTCCTTCAAGCCTGCACTATAAATAGACTTCTGTGGAGGTACTGTGTGTGCAGAGATCCTTATAAATGCCAGGACCACTGTGAATCCAGCCCAGGGAGCCAAGAGACATGCATGGAGCTGAGCGCCCAAGCATGCCACGCAGCTTCTGCCGGCTAAGGGCAGCACAGCTTTCAGAGGGAACGGGCAATTCCTACGCATCCTGGTTTAAACAGACCACCAAAAAAAAAAGCTTAAGTCCAGTGACAGAACGCTAAAAATTGGTTATAACTTGGATTATCTGTGGAATTTTAAATTCCTGGTTTGGTAATTGTACTGTTTAAACATCAGGACAGAGGCACCACAGCTAAGTTAGCAGATGCAAATTGTCTGAAGACAAGACATTTGCATCCCCTTACTAAAGTGATAATAGGAGAGTACTACAGTGAGTTGCTAAAAAGATTAAACTTTTACTTAACTAAAGGTAGCTGGTCTGGCTATAACAACTTATCTCAGTAGAAGGAATTGTCCAGGAAATCAAGCATTTGCTCAAGCTGGTAACTTTTTTCCCACCTGGGGTCATTGCTCCCCTCTGGTCATTCCTTCCTACAGAGCATCATCTGCTTGACTGACAGATACTGCAGTGAAAGGTACATGGGGAACAAAAGTCTGTACTTAATCTATCTTGCTGGACGCATCCTTACCACTACCAACAAAAAAGGCTCCATTTCACTCAGTGCAGCACAGGCTGTGCTAAACCTGGGCCATCTGGTGCAGATGCACACAGTAAGTACCTATTTAAATTTAGAGAGCAGTTACAGCATGACCTGCAGACCACGGCAGTAGATATTCGAGTCTGAGCAACATTATGTGCTTCCATTATCACCGTGCCTTTTAAATGGAGCCCTAAAGCCGACAGCACATTAGCTATTTTTGCAGGCATTGTCTCTGTTACATACTGCCTTCTTCGTGGCAATATAACTAATTCAGTGGAAACTGCCAGACATGGACTATACATTGCAATATTCACTGTCCTGCTTCCTGGCATTAAGAGAATAGATTCAAAATGTATCAGCTTTACATCAAAGCACCTCTCTTGAAGCCAAACTCTGCAGTCTTGTGTTTAGTATATGACTTTGTTTCAGGTTCTAAATGGAGGTGACGCTGATTTTTAAATGGGCTGCTTGAGAGCTTGAGACATCCAGGGGAGCTGTAATAAAATTTATATCCATGTGATCGGTTCAGAAATACTGCTGTAAGATCAGCAGCAAAATGATTTGATAGCTTCAGTCCACTTTTCGAACTGAAAAGGATCCAGCTCCCAATAACCATAACTGGCTATTAAGCCACCATAACCGGTGCCAGTCATGATGCTGACCAGTCGACTCAGCAGTTGGACTGAAAAGCAAATGCCATTTCTGCTCAGGTGGAGGAGAAGAGGACAGGATTATCCCTAGGAAGGTGACGGTCCTTCAATCTCCTCCACCACAGCCCATGAAATACAGCATGAAACTTTCCACCGATTCCGTGGGAGCTGAACTGGGACTCAGGTTACAAACCAAGCAGGTTTTAAAGGAAGTTCATTACAAACAAAACAACAAAAAAGACCACCTACATGGGTTACAGCAAATCCATACACTCTCAGCACAACCACTTGTACTTACAAAATAAACAGTATTTTAAACAACACTTTGGCCCTTGTAAAATGATTCAAGAAATGTTACAACATGCCTTAGCATAAAACTACTCTGGTTCCCACTAAACACGAAGGCTTTCAGAAACTTGTACCAGTGTTGGAAAGGTCACTTAGGTTCCAACATCACTATGTATTTTGCAGTAGATGCTTCTTTCTTATGTCCCGTTCCTTGTGAGAACCAGCCCAGTGGGCTATCTGAAAGCAAATTTCCCCCTGCCTTGCTGACCCCACTAGAGTAAAATGCCTTCTTCTCCTCCTCCTCTTCCTCCTCGCTGCCCTGGTGAGTTGGGGTGGGGTGGGAGACCTTGGGGATGGGTGGTCACCTCCACGTGAGCATGGGTGAGCAGGGCACGGGGAGGAGCGAGCTGCCTTTCCACATGCCGCTCATGCAGCCAGAGTGCCAGCAACCTGGCAGAAAGAGGCGGTGATTCATGAAACGGCTTCAGCCAGTTTCTCACATCCTGAAGACAGGCCAGGCTTCCAGAAAGAGAGGGATTAGGTGGATGATGTTCCTCCACAACCCCTTTCAGCTCCCGCACTCTGCAGGCTGCTCCGCAAGGCAGAAGAAACATCTCTGGGAACTGGCACTTACATTTGGAGGATGACAACATCTGCCACCCCTTTCCTGCCTCTCCTCGAACATGAAGCACCCCTGGAGGGGGCAGATACGCTCCACCATCACCCCTCATTTCTCATACCTGCCTGCTGAGCCCTGCTGCCGCCTTTGTGAGCTCCTCCAGACAGACAGCTTACCCTGAACTAATACAATTATGTAAAGCAGACCAAACCAATCACTTGACAGAGCTATTAAATGGCAAGATGCAGACAACAACTGATTTGCCAGGGAATAATCAAACACTTTGAGAACTTAAAAAGAAGAAAAACAGTAAATTCACCCCGACTTTGAGTGGGAGAGGCTTTAGTCAAGGCAATATTTTCTTAAAGTTGCTGGATCCGTGCAGTAAACCACGGGGAAGGTCGTCTCCTTCAGCAGACATTCTCTGGACAAATTTCTAGAACCCATTTACTGTACAAAGTTGGATGGTACAACATCCTGGTTCACGAAGAGATGGAAGAATGCCACAAAGATACTACAGTGATAATACACAGCTATGATGATCGGGCTCCAACCATCATTTCCATCTATTTTATTTCAGAGATTAAAATGGCACACATGAACCATGCATCAACCATCGCTGTGCATGTGGACCAGAGGCATTTATTACCAGTCCAATTCTACAGCCTCAACAAGATTCCTATTGACTTCAAGATAAATCAAGTTGGCATTTTCATGACCATTGGAAATCTGTTTTCAAACTGTAGAAATTAAGCCTGAGACAGCCATACAAAGGCAGATTTTAATTTTTTTTTAAAGACAGTTTTGAAAATATCTTGTGAAAAATACAGCTAAAAAAATCTTATTTCATAGCTTAAATATAACAGTGCTATGAAAAATATGCTAAGTAGCTTAAGAGAATGAATATATTGTTACTGAAATCTATTTCAAACAGGATAGACCTTATTTTCGCTCTCTTCTTGACCTTTATTTGAGAAGATGCCCTGAAACTCTAGGCATTTTGTATTACATCTGATAGCACTAATTTGAAGGAGTTTTCAACCTATATTCAACTATCAGAGATCACAGCGCAATCCAACCCCCCCCTCCCTCCCTCATTTAATTCACCATCTTGGACAGCTTTCAGAAATAGGAATGCAGTCACATCTGATTAAGAGTTTATTTATTATATTTCATGGTTTAGCAGAAGTAATGTAACAATGTTAGCGGAAAGTATGGAAGGCTCAAGAACCAGAGTAACTGAGGAAGCAGAGAATGCGAGGGCTTTCTGAGGTGTGCGTGTGTGTTTTCTTTTTTTTTTTTTTTTTAAAGGAAGAGGAAAGAGCCATGGTGCCGAGACTAAAAAGTCAGGAAGTAAGTGCACCGAAGTCAGCGTACACAAAGACATGCAGTTTTCCAATACAGGGGGTAACATTTTGGTCACGGAAAGCAAGCGTCCCAAAAGCCAGGGGTGACTCCACAAGAGACCACCTGCAGAAAGTCTGAGTCTTTTGAGGCCTCCCAGAGCCTTTCCTCTGGAAGCAAGCCTCTCGCTGGATACATGAAAACGGGATCTGGGATCCCTAAACACTTTTGAACATAGAGGCTGGAAAGCACTTTGTTATGTTTTTAATTAGGTTGCATAGATCATTTCTCATTGTATTGTCACTGAATTCCTGAAACACCACAACAAAAATGACACTTAATTAGAACGCTGACATTTTTAATGCCTTTTCTTAATGTGCTAACATCACAGGAGAACACATTTTGTTTGTGTTCAGAAAAGTTATGCCACAGAAAACAAGAAAAAAGCATCCCTACACTGCTTTGCTAGTTGTTGTTCACCCTGGCCAGGAGGTATTGCCTCTGCAAGGAGAGGGCACACTCAGTTCTCTGGCCCTTGTGCTTCTGGTTTGAGCTATCCAACTAATATTTTGCCTGGCATCAGCTATGATGACTCAGTAACAGCTGGAATAAGGCCAGCAACGTATTTCATATGAGGTGGTAAAGAATTTTGGCCAGCAAAGGCCCAAGCCACTTACAGGTCTGAAACCTCCCATAGCAAGATCAGAGAGGGGATCTTTTGCACTACTGCATGCAATATGCATTAAGGGGCCAAGTTTAAATCTGTATAGAGACACACATGCCTTATACATTGAAAACATCTCCTTGGAAGACATATACGAATGTTACAATCCCACAGCTCCATGATAACCACGTAATTGAAGGCTGCACCATAAAGTATACAAAAGAGGAACAAATTAAGGTCATAGAAACCCCCTTAAATCTGTCATCTGAGAACTTCCAAAGTGCATTCATTTAAAATGTATCTTTCTCGCACACACACATTTAGGACCAGGGATTTTGCATTTACATCCTAGGTCCTGACTGGCATTGGAAAATTTTCAGTGCTAGTAATAATCCCTGAAGAGCCTCACTGCAAACAACCCTCATTACACGATAATTCTTTGCTGCCTCCACTTTTTGACTTGTCAGCCAGTTCTTAATCCTTTTAACTTCTTAATGAAGGAGTAGTTACACAATGGCGGTGTCCCGTGGAAGGTCACCGATCTGTCCCTTGAGAGCGCTTCCCTGGCACATGGCGCGGAGAAAAGGGCTGGGATCCTGCTTACGGGGACAGCCAGCTCTGGGACACACACCTTCTGGGAGGATGGGGCTTCCAGCCTGGGAGAAGCAGCAGCAGGTATTTAGGACTGAGGAGTAACACTGCTGCAAAGCGTAATTTCCTCTGAAGAGATGTCCTGCTTGCAGCTCGCCTCCCTGGGCAGAGGCAGCAACAGCTCCCACCCAGGGGCTGCAGCGTGACCTGCCTCGGGATGGCTGATCCGTGCTCACGTGCATCCCTACAGCGCGAGAGGCACAGCATCGTCCCCCCGGGGAACAGCAGGGATGACACTGAGCCTACGTGAAGAACAGAAAGGAGAGGTTTTTCCTCCGAACCGTTATGGTCCTGTGGTGGATAAGCCGCACCTTCTATCCCAAACTGTTTTTATTCAGGCTGGTGGGTCTCCTTCCACTACAGCAGAAGAGCAAGTGCCTGGTGAGGGGAGCTCTTCCAAGCGATGTGCTCACAGCCTGTGCTTTTGTGCTGCTGCAGTCGTCATGAGGGCTTTCCAAGTCCACTGGCAGGCCAGGCAGGTGGGACGGAGACAACACATAAAATCAGATGGCTATTTTCTGATGAAGAAGCAGCTAAAACCCACAAAAATAAAACAGGATTGGAAACACTTGGCTACAAAACAGGGGCCAGTTTGAAGTTCAGCCTCAAGCAACTTCAGTAGGTCAGAGCACAAAACCCGAAGCTGAAGATTTGAATTCACAGGGGGAGAAACCTCCAGTCCCTGTTTTATGGCACAGGCACCTGGACAGAAAGGTTTGTGTTGCTCTTGAGAAGCCAGTATGACGATTTTGTTGACAATACCAAGGAAAAAGGTACTTCTCACACCTGAGCGTGGCCAGTGGAGCACAGGGAATCCTTACGGTGGCGGAGCTGCTGCAATGCTCTACTGGACAGGCCAGAGACAGCCCGAAAGACTTTGTTTGCCAGTTTTGGAGGAAAATCTCATAGCTCTTCTTATACTGGACCATATTTTGAGCCAGTGCATGTCAGTATAAATCAAGTGACTTGAGGATTTCACCCAGTTAATTGACAGTTTGTATCTCCTGACACAAGTTGAAAAAAAAATGAGAGTGATAAAAATATAGCAACAGCTATAGTGGTGCTGTTGGTGGTTATGAAGGAGCTGTTAGTCCTGGCAGTTATTAAAACCATTCAACGCAAGTGACAGATAACACTAATAAATCAGCTGACTTGTTTCACATATCCACACATCCAGTGTTTTCTGTGAGCACAGCAAGTATTTAGCCTGGAAAAACAACAGCATCTCATTACAAAGCCCTATCAGCAACTGCAACATACATTAAATTATTGACACATAACGAAGCCAAAGTGAAAATCCTCACTTGAGGCGTAGCTCCTTCAGATTTAAACAACAGCTGCTAACTGGTAACTTGCTTTCCAGTCACCAGTCTCGCAGAGCAGTAATTGCTACTCTATTAGCTAAAAGAAGTACTGCATTTTCCCTCAGCGCAAGGCCTGTATCCCGAGGGGGTGGCCTTGGGAGCCGACTGGGAAGGTGCAAGAGGGCACCCGTGCAGCGAGAGCATGTCCTCACCACCCGCAAGGCCTTCATGTCCTCCACGTCAAGGTCCCAGCCTCCCCCGGGGGCCCTACTCGCCAGGGAAAGGCTGAGCACCAGGTTGGACCAACGCACCCAAAACTGTGACCTCCCCGGAGCGCGGCAGCGTGGGCAGGAGAGGGAGGACGAAATGCAGGTGTGCACCAGTGATGGGCAGCAGGGTCAGGCGCCCACCAAGTGAGCACGCTCAGGGGAAGAGCTCATAGCTACCGAGGTGCAACCTGCCATTTTCCTTCAATTATGGAGCACAAATGCCATGAACAATTCTCCTTTAATCCCCAGCATATGACAAGGCACAGAAAGAGAGTACCAAGCAGCAGTTTTCCGACACAGCCCTGCTCTCCCCCACGCAGTCCGGGCAGCTGGGAGCTCCTCAGAAGGAGTCACAGTGATTTTCTGGATGAGCCAGCAAGCCTCACCCGCGGGGAGTAACCTCCCCACCTTTTAAGCAACAAGAACTTCCAAGTAACACAGCTTCTTCACGGAAGAGATGAGTCAACCTTTAATGAGAGTATAACCTAGTCGTTGCAAGTTCCTGGAGTAATTTGGGATTGCAAGTACCTCTGCGATGACAACAAATCGCTGGAAGGAAAATAAACCAGAAGTACACAGAAACTTAACTGATGCTGTCTCAAAGGTACCTGACCGTACCTGTACCTGACAGATTTCAAATGACATGGAGATAAACTACAGGCGTTATTTTTCTTGACTCCTAAAAATATCTGACGATCTAGTGGACGCTCAGAAGAGAGCCCAGGGGGAAGCGCTGGGCTGGCAATCACAACAGCCTCCCTGCAGCCTCCCAACGCCCACCTGCCCAAGCGGGATCTCCCGGCAAGGCTTCCCAGCCCTTCGGAGGGGATCGCAGGGCTCTTCAGGTGCCTACCGGGGCATCCCTCTGGGTGACTACTCACAGATACGCAGAACAAAACCTCCCTTGTCGGAGGTAAAAAAAGACCCTCCCTCCTTTAAACAAGGATCCACAGCTCAAAAACCAAAACAAAGGCGCTTCGTAACTTGCCAAATTGGAGTGATGTCAAACGGGGCTGTTTCCCTAGCAGTGCACGGGCCAGCTGACGCGCAGAAGTGACTGTCCCCGCTGGATAAACGACAGTGATCACCCTCTGCTGCGCCAGCGCCAGCCTGGAGGTCAGCTTGTAAGTAGCTGCTGTCAGCCTGTGACTGCAGAGCAATACGGGAGAGAGACCCCGTACCTACCAGCTTGCCGAGAGCTTCAAAATATTTCAACAGCCCAGGCCCAAACCAGAACAAATTCTTACTCCTGTGGCTAATGTGAAAGGACCTTCCTAGGTCATCAAATCCACCCCCTGCTAGCACAGGCAGCTGCACCACAGAGGCCGTTTCATCCTCACACACTTCAGAAAAAACAATGACTGGGGAAGGGCGTGAGGAGCAAGCAGGAAAAATTTCCTCTTACTATGGAATTTCAATGCAAAATAAATTATGTTAGAAGATAGTGACAATGTAAGCTTACCAAATACAGACATTAAATACCATAGCTTCCCTCCTAACCTCAGCACATTATCTTAACGTAGCATATTATTCGAAACATACAGCAGACGTGCCACTATGTTTACAGCACCCCTGTCATATAGCAATTTTGAAAGCATTATTGTCAAGCTGACATTTTATTACATTTCTGGAAATATGCTAATTCAATCATTAAGTTTCATTCAACAATCGTGAAGGCTCAGGAACAGACACGTATTGTGCTTTACTTCAGACAATTTTAAATGTTGTTGAAAATGGAGAATGAGGGCCATAACTTTTCATCCATCCCCCATCCCCTTGAAGCTCTATCCTTTCACTCTCCACTGGAATTTAATATCAAATTATCCCTGCATGGAGCCACCGGAGGAAAGCAATGCGAAGTAAGCAGATTGGCGATCCTGTCATCCATTTTCATAATTTCAGTGTATGTAAATAGGCCATCTATTTCCAAGCCAAACACAGGGTTACCGCCATGGACTGAACAAACATTATTAGTTTTCAGCCATGTAAATATATTAGCTATCATCGGACACAGCCTCGCCGAGGTCTTTGGGGACTAGGACCACGCCGCGTAGCAAGTGGCTGGCACGCTGCAGTGCGGGAGAAGCTGTGCCCCAGAGCAGAGATGTCAGCAAACAGAAAGGTAGACAAAAATAACTGTTGTCTTAAAAGAATGCAACGTTTGCACATGAGATGCTCTGACAAAAGAGTTCTGTGGGAAGGCTGCTAATTACTTAGATTAGATTAACACTAAGGCTTCTCACTCACAGCTGAGAGCGCTTTTGTGCTGGACACGGCACACAAGGACTCCTCACACGCAAGGCCATTCTCCATCCCAAGAGGTTTTCACATGAATATGCTTATCCATGGCATATTCAATGTCTATATTCAGGCATTAAACTTTGGCTCCAAGAAATCAAAATTCTGCCCATAACCCAAATAATTCATCTTTATCTGTGGTAGTTTATCCTGCTCTTAGAACTGAGGAGCCACCACCAGCAGGAGTACGCGCTAGGTGGATGGCCGACAGGCAACGATGCCCAGACACTGTAGCCTTGCCTGACAGAATATTGTGAGCATAAGACTGAAACAACTGACAATCGTAAGTGTTTTGAAACCCTTGGAAGATAATACGCTACACAAGTGGAAAGCAAAGATGATTACAAAAAAGCTGTATTCTTTATACAAAATACTGCACTAACAAAATTCTTGTTACTCTTCCAGGAAAACCTCAACGATTCCAAGAGATGTATTTCAACAAGGTCTTGTACAAAATACTATTAGAGTTGCTTTAGTCCCAACAATGAAGTTAAGTGTTAAATTTATGCTGGCTGCTTATTTTCTCTCCTCTTGGTTTACATTTCCAAAGCAGCAGATGAGGAGAGGCCCAAAAGCTCAGGGACTTCAAGGACTTGAGCCAAACAAAAGATGCCAAACAATGCTTGCCTTCCATTTCTGAATTCTCCTCATTCTGATATCAGAATATTTCTGTTTCTCCACGCTTAGGGGTCTATTGCAGAGGTATCGTGATATGAGAACAAGCGCTCTGCAATGCTCCTCCATCCTCCCTGTTCACCACCCCAGCCAAAGTCACAGAGCCCAGCTGGCCTGGATCACTCCTGGCAAGGAGGTCTCGCAGGCTCCACGGCGCCTTGAACTCTGAACGCCGAGTGCTGCCAACGGGCACCACCGATGTGGTGCTTCAACAGTACAGAGACCAGAACAGGATCGTAACGCCAGCCAGAACTCTAGATGGTTTTAGTGTTGCAGGAAAATGAGAAAGTAGAATTTCAAAAGAAAATTTATACAATATAATAATTGTGTGTATACACACACCCACATATACACATGCATACACATACACACATCACGTAGAAAAGATAATAGGCAGCAGCTGCAATCCCCTGCCTTCTCCTTGACAACCCTCCTGTTCTCCCCAGTTTACGTTACCTTACCCAGAGGGCTGCAAACTGCTCCTGGGGGGCTCTGTCCTCTGAAGTGCAAGACATCCGCTGGTGAAGCTGGTGCCTCCCCCTCCACGGTGGGACATGCCACTCACCAAGGCTAACTGCTTCTCTCCTCTCCCAAATGATTATTTCTGTTCTGTTCCTTTTTCTGGGGAGGAGGAGGGAGCACCAGCAGTGAGGGGAGGAAAGGAAAAGAAGGGGCACTGCCTACTTCCAGGCCCTCTCTTACCATGCTGTTAGAAGGAAAAAGTCAAACACAAAGGCACAACAGGAATAAGCAGCACATAGTATCAGAGGCCAAAACTGCGGTTAATGTGATAGCATAAGCACAGACATTTGGGACTGCATTTTATGTTATACCTAGTTTACTAACACTGGTGCCCTACGGGCTGTTCAGCAGCTGGAAATAGCTACAGGGCAGCAGTACCCTAATTACACCCTCATTAGATCATCTTGACCATGGATTGTATGAAGGACTGGAGTAGAGGTAGTTTGCACAGTCCCTTTACGCTTCAATAGCAGCGTAGCAAGTCCACAAGGCACCTAAAAATAAGGTTCACTGCGTCCTGGCTGATGAACAGATGTTTCAACAATAGCTGTAGATCCTTAGTACCTCTTGTGCTTGTGACAAACTGTACCACGGGCCTCAATAAAGAGAGAGAAGCTGGAACGTTCAGCATTAAACCAAGCCTCCCTTGTGAGCAAAAGGAATAACTCCATTTAATGATAGCAGTAAAAATCTCTTATCTGTGTGGATGAGCCAACAGAGGGAGACACGCTGATGAAACACGCCTGCCCAGTTTGTGGTATTAGTGCCTCTCCATCCCATGCTAAATACTTACATATGGAGTAAGTCCCAGGAGAAATCTTGTATTTTACAAAACTAACTCATTACAGGAAAAAAAGGAAAGGTTTTTATGATAGCAGAAGTGATTCTCAAAGTAAATGTCCCAACTTTTTTCTTTTTTAAATAGAGAAAAATCATTGAGAAAACTTCATTGAATTTCTAAAGATTATATTAACTGTGGAATTTCTATCTAGTTGTGGTTATAAATCTCGAAGGAACTTGTGGCTGCCCTGTGAATTATTAGTTCATTTCCTTTAATTTTTAATAACTCACTTATATACGCCGAACATCGTTTCTGTCCCTTAAAGAGGCGCATTAAGATTAGAATAAGAGTTGATCTTTCTAGGACAATATTGTTCAAATATTGAATTAGTGATATTTGGACTGGCCACAATGACACTGTGCGCAGCATCAAATGGCCCTCTTGCACAGCTTTTGACTCAGAAGTACCTTCATTAATAACCCTGCTCTGAGTTGGTGTGATATTACTTACTACAGAGCAACCAGTACAAGATGCAACAGAGTAATACTCTGAGAATCCCGCGAGCTCAGTGAAATCTCAGAAATAGCCAATAAAACAGAAATTCTCCAGCTGGGGGTAGGGGAGGCGTGTATGCATTGGAGAAATGTAGGGGGCTTGTGCAGGGAGCGGTTGAGTCAGCTGAGGCGGGATTTGTCCTGCGTATCTCCCGACCCTCCAGGAGCGACACACCTTATTAAGCGGCGCTTGAACTGGGAGCAAGGGAGCGTGAAGTGGCAGTGAACGTGCAAGGTACCATGGTGATTAAAAAAAAAAAAGAAAGAAAAAAATTTTTGCTAACACTTGGATTCAACAAGGTACTTGAGCTTACAACTTGTCCCATTAGAGCCAAGTGCATGAAATCCCCACTGAAGTAATTAGCTTATTGATTTCAACAGGATGAGGACTCTATCCATTGCATCTACTCACCGCCTTGAAGTTACACATGCACTTACCTACTTTGCTGAACTAGTGCCTAGCAGACTATCTGAATTCTCTCGAAAGCTTTGGATGTACAGATGACTGAACAAAGTTACAGATTCTTATCAAATTCAGAGGTGGATCTTTCCCTCACTTGAAAGAGGGAAGGGTGGGGGGACGGGGGTGTATGTATAAAATAACAGTTAGAAGGTAAAATTCTTATGAAGGAAGGACAGTCCTCTTGTGATCAACATAATCCCTAGTCCCAGTCGTTATGTCAGTCTTACTAAGTGTTAAGAAAACATTTATCTTTTACATGACCAAACCTTATGGGAAAATCCTACAGGCTTCCAAAACAGACCACTGCAAGTGATAAACACAAAATTACCTCTCTTTTTCACTAAAAAAATCTTCTCAAAATAAACAGTGCAGTATAAGCAAGCTAATTTCACTGAATTCCTTATGAATGTTTATTTTTCCCCCTTAGAGTTTTCTGTAAGCCACAGAGAGCATTTCAGTGATTTATACCTTAATGCTTCTCTTTTCAGGCCAAATTCTAACAATCTTCCAAGTGATGAAAAACAGATGATCCACAGGGATGTCAACAACCCAAGTTTTAGCACAAAACTGTGCTAGCCTTTTTTCTTATGAACAACCAAACTTGCATGTTTACAAAGACTTCCAGTTTTCACTAAAAAAAGTATTCTAATTCTTATGGCTACCTACTAAAATAAAAGCCCCTAAACTTCCAAAAACGATCAAACAAACAAAAGAACCCGGTCCCATTAGTCCCAAACATTTCAAAACAGTTAGTCAGACACCCCCCCAAAAAAAGAGGTGGGAGACTTGAAGCGGGAGCTATCTTTTGCGAGCTGCTGTTTGGCAAACAAAACAGTTTTTTCCCATTTTGAGCTGCTTGTCACAACACAGGGTCAGAAATGAAAACACAAAGGGCTAAAGAAGCGGAACCCTGTGTTTTAATTCTGGTGCTGACAAGGGTTTCCTCTGCAGCCGTCATCAAGAGCAGATACTGCTCTGGTCGTAAATCTGATCGCACATTCTCCGCTGAAGGATACGAACGGGGACAATAGGCATGGAACAAAAAACAACTGGAAGTTCAAACACTTCGCAAAGGTCACATTTCGAATACCAGTTCTCTCTCCAGCAGATCTTACAATGAAAACGTGGCCCTAGATCTTTCTCTAAGCTGTGGTTAATCAACCCCCTGCGTGTAGAGAGTTGGATACCTCTCTTGCGGAGGTTTTCGCAGGCTGAAGCACGGAGAGCATGCTTCCACAGGTACTCCAGATGCTGAAACCAAGGATTAAAAGGCTGAACGGCTATTCACCTCTTAGACAGAATGAAAGGGAAATGGTTTTACTCTAATGATCGGAGTCTTGCCCTTGCTGATGACACGTTTATAGCCAGCCCCCAGTACTCGGCACAAGCATCCTCAGGCTCTGCTCCGTGTGCACCTTCAGGGAGACTCTCCTGATCAGAAGCCACAACTCAAGCCAAACGGAAAAAATAATTATCGAACCAGGCCTTTGGTGCACCTCTGACATCATACCAGCAGTCACAGAGCCAGAGGCATGAAACGGCAACTGCCAGGTCAATTGCAGTTTTACTTACTGTCCCAAAGGGCTTCAATCATGGGAAATTTTGAACATTATGTTGATGAAGAGGAACACAATTTTATTTTAAGCAGAGTACCATACAACTGTAGTGCAGACATAGAATCATCCCCAACCCATATGCTGCTTCACATATTTACTGTGGGATGCCTGAAAGTATCTAATTTTAATTATTTGGAATCTACAGTGAATGCCAAGCTTCCTGATTTTTTTTTTTTTATTCACTACGAACTCCAGAGGCTACATCTCTATATTCCTAACTCTTAAAATGTTAATTCTGTCCTTTGGTGCACTCCTCCTCCATACCCACCCTCCATCCCATATTCTTATAGCAAGTGAATCAGCTTAAGGGACATTCTTCCTTTCATGAACAAAAATGGCATTCTCTGAGGTCAGCTGCTTTTCTCAAAAGTACTACTGGATATAAAGTACTTCATGTCAAATGCCACACTTGGATACACTACACACGGCTTTTTCTTCAGTTTTGCAGGCTGAGGCATGCACATGATTCTTATGCTAAATGTATTCTCTGCCTCTTTTCCTCCCATTCTCTCTGTCTGCCTTCCTTCCTTCCTGGCCACATTGTGCAACCTCTAGACCTAAAACAAAACAAAAAACCCACCCAAAAAACTCACCCTCTCCAACATACATTAAGTTCATGTAAATAACACCTGATATTTCAGCGGTCACTGAACAGGCTGTTGCTTCCTTGTTATCTCTAGTAAGATTTTTCCACCTACTCTCTTGCAAATCACCATCCGCTACCTGTAATGAGATCAAAGTTCTCTAAAGTTTTTATTTACTTTTTTCTCCAGTTACTTTTGAAGTCCTTGGAATCACATGTTTAGTTTTATTTTGTTTTGTTTTTCTAAATAAAAGTTGCCTTAGAGTAAGTCATTCTGAAGACATTTGCCAAGAAACTTCATACACTTTGCAATGTCATGTAGCATCACTGCATCTTAGCTTTCTTCTTCTGCTTAAGCCAATATTCCAGTTTACTCCCCCTAAAGACTTACCCAGGAAAATACGGACCAATCACCAAGGCTGAGTGTTTTATCAATGAGTTTCCTTAAATACTGTGAGCCAAATCTGGGTGTAAGTCCCTTTATTTCCACTGAATATTCAACTGGCCCAGCACTATTCATTTGAAAGAACAGCTGGACTATTTGTCCTCTTTGCTCCATTATTCACCTGGAATCTGGGATTATTTCACATCGACTCACAGCTGCTGGCCGTGAAGTGATGTGAAAGAGCAAAGGCAGCATCCAGAACCGCCCCTGGCAGCATGCAACTACTGACATCTCTGCCCAGAGAGCTCCTCGTGGCTCAAAAGTTACCTGTGGGGCCACGATAAACACAAGGCACAACGTGGTGGAGAAGACTAAGCTGGAAATTAGCCCACAGAAAATCCACCAGGATAAGCGTGAGGGCCAATTTGTGGCCTCTCAGATGCAAATACAAAGAGCACTGTCAGAAACACACATTTGGGTTCCCCAGAAGAAACCCCTTTCGTACTGACTCCCACCTCTGAGGAACTCTGGGGTTTGAGGCTGGAGCTGAAGGCAATAACCAGATGTCTCCAACTCCTCTGAGCGACAGGAGGCAAAATGCTGCCGGTTGGTTAGTTAGGGAGATACTGTTGTTGTGGGCGAACCTGGAGCATCTGTCGCGGAGAAAGCACGCTGCAGTCCTCGCAGTCCCTAGCCTGGTAGCAAGCTGCAGAAGCAGACGCAGCACAGGGAAACTGATAAAAGGTCGGTCAGAAATGAATCAATAGCTTAGAACCTAGCTCCTGAGGAGGAGGGCAGTTTGAGTTTCTCAGCTCAAAGGGCTGGGATGATGCTGCAGGCTGGGAAGGGTGCCTCCAAGCTTTCTTCAGGTGGGGAGCGAAAAGGTGGGCAGGAGGAACAGTCTGAGCACTCAAGCATCCCTGCACCTTCTCCTTCATCCCACAGACACAGCTCCGTTATGTTGCACAAGCCCAAACATAAATCTGTAATTTGTCCAAGAAAAAAAAACATTTTTAGAAGGGCTAACTATTAAGCATTAGATGCCGAGCAAATAAACAGGAGGAAATGCATATGCATCAGAGGAAATAATGACAGGCTGTAGCTATTGAAAACTAGTGGGAAGGGAAATATAGCTGGAACATTAATGCTGTAACAACGTGCTCTGAAAGGGTGTCATGAAAGGGGGAAGAGGAGGAGGAAGGATGTGTTACTTTACATTAGAGATGCTCATGGGATTACAGATGACTCAGTCACAGACCTCAAATGCTTACAGATTATACCTGTAGTCCAACTAAAGATGGAGTTACCGGAACATCTCTTACAGGCCCTGAAATCCTAATACTAGCGTGAGCCGATAACTCTGCATCTGTTCTTCATGTGTGGAAAGAAAAACAGGCTAATCACAGATGCACACAGCCTGGAGGATGTTTGCTGAAAATCTCATCTGACTAAAGAAAAAAAATTCCCCGGTGTCCTAAAAAGATGACGGTTTCTTAAAACAGAAATTTTTTAAATGCTACATGGAATATCTCAATATTGAATCTCATTTTAATGAGTGAAGAGAGTTAATTAATTACCTAAAAGCTACAAGCAACTTAAGTATCAATGATCATGATCTAGTCGCACTGCCTTTGTTTTAAAATCAGTATATACATTATTGCCTGGTGTTTATAGTCTGTTTGCACAATGGCTGGCGTATGGGTCTAGAAAGGGAAGAGTGAGAGGCATGAAACAAAACGGAGAATTGTTTAAAAAAGAACCTACTGCATGCCAAAAGGCTTTTCCAAAACTGCAACAGAGTTATGCTTGTGAAAAAAACCATCCCAGAGAAGATAAAGAGCAGAAACTTCAGAAAGACATACAGATTTATAAAGAATGGAGAGAGCAGAAAAATTAGTGTAAACAAATGAAGAAGCATAGGCAACCTCTAAAGAAGCAAAGGAGCCAATACAACACTGAGGACTACTGATGGTGTTTAAGACAGTAACGTGGCACTTCTGAAAGCACCCACACAGATCAAGTCCGTTGTTCGGTGCAGACCGTAGGATCAAAAATGACAACATGGGAAAAGAAGGATATTTAAAGAACAGCATTACATGGAATTATCAGGACACATAGTTTGTTGGATGAAAAATGGTTCTTTAAAAGATGTGAATACACAGTTGTTAACAGAAAGACACAAGCAGATAGGTCGCTAGTGGCCACTTCCAAATTCCAGGGATCGTGTCTTCTAATGCAATTTCATCAGTTTGTCATTTGGGGGTGAGGCAACATGAAACTTCTGTGGGAAAAGCTTGCACATTAAAAAAAAGACCAATATAGTGCCAAATAATGAAAAGTGACATGAAAACTATGCTTATGGAGCATAGTTAAAGTCACATTAACATTTTTTGCAATGCAACCAAATGCAAGGTAGTAACCCCAGCAAAGAACAGTTTGCACGCTTAAAGCAGTAGACATGCTTTGAAGACCATGACTTAAGGACTTAGAGCTGGAACAAATTGCTAAGTTCATTTATGTCTTCTGTGATCATCACAGATAGCTGCTTCAAAATAGGTACTCAAAGAAAGGTACAGGAAAAAATAATCCTAGTGAGGCTTCTGTCAAAACTCTGTGCTCAGCCCTGCTAGCCACACTTCTAGAAGGAAGTGAAAATACTAGAGGGAGCTCAAAGGACGGCCAAAGAATTGACCCCTGGGCAGGGCAAAGCAAAACAAAGCAAATCTTACATGTGAGGCTGACAGAGTTCACCCAGCTCAGTGATAAGGTTGAGAGCTGTCATGATGACTATTTAGGGCCACATTTCAAACTCGCAGATAAGTTAAGAGCTGACAGTAGGAATTTCAACCTTCATTTCCCAGCAAAATTTCCCAGCAGTGTTAGTAAATGAACTATAGAACAGTTTACCAGGACAGATGGTCAACTCATTAATGCCTGAAGTTTTCAAAAATGAGATTACACATGTCTAAAGAAGACACGCCCAAAACAGCTTTTAGAGGGGGAAAAAAAAATCTATGCCTCAATCACGCAAAATGTCAGGTCAGAGGAGTATAATGACTCCTGACTGGTCTTCGAGTCTATGAATTGGAGTACTTAACCATAAAGAATTAGAAGAATCAAATGTCTCCTTCGAGACATGTTGTGGCAAGCAGCACTTGTAAGAGCCCCTCCGGTATTCAAAACCATCCAGATACACACAAACCTTTCCCATGTGTCAGAGCCACTCGCGCTCAGCTCTAATTCAATAGCTGTTTACATTTGTTAAATAAACATACAAAAGACTAGGTGTCAACCTGGCGCTGAAGGCACGGTTTGAACATTTCAGCAGTCACTCTGAAGAATCGCCCGGTCAATCCTTTCCAAAGCAGAGCTCTGACATTAGGCTAGACAAATGCCAGTGATGTTCACGTGGAAGTGGGACATGAAATCCACTTGCTCTATGGGAAGCCTCCTTCTTATAATGTGATATCCTATGCTATTGTGTTCATCATTCCTAACCGCGTGTGAGCTGGAATAAGGTATTCAAAACCAGCACCTCCTTCCATGCATGTAAATGGGAAAGCAACTTCGAAATGAGAAAAGAAAGTAGACATTCCTGAGGTGAGCAGGAAAAACTTGTCATTCTCCAACAGTAATCAATCTTAAGTACATGCTTTTTTATTTCCAGAGGAATGAAGGATTCTGGTGCTCTATCATCATTTTATTTACTTTAGCCCAGGAAGTGTCTGATCTGCTTTAAAAACTGTGGATCAATTCTGTATTAAAATACCATCACTCTGCCTACTCCTTCAACGTGCTGTAAAATATGCTGAAGGGAACACTGGCATGTTCCCCAGGTACCACGGCTAAAACAAAACTTGCTACAGAGGAGTCTTTTTAGAAAAAACAACTACCACCTTCCCACTCACTCCTCCCCAAGCACCGAGCAGTCCGTATGACGTACCTCTTTTTCCTTTTCTGGTTTTAGTCAAGAACATAAACCAAAAATACGTCACAGACTGCATGCTAAAGGTTAAGGAAATTACTGGTGGGGTTGACGAAATAGAAGATCAGATGCCCTATCCTGGAGAACAGCATTTTATGTTTTGTTTAGGTTTGTCCTTGCACAGGAATGTAATACTTATGGGTTGTCAATTAAATTAAGCCCAGAGCCGAGAGTCAGCTCCGCTAGCGTGCAGGCTTCTCTTCTTCCTCCCCGATGCGGAGCTAACAGCTGCACTGCAGTCCATGTTTTTAATCAACAGTTTACTCCTATATTTTTCTCTAGATAGGAAATATTCATATCCACCCCATTTCACCTGCTGTGGTTTTTTTAAGCACTGTGAAACACGCTGTTCGTACCGCAGTGTTAAAGGGTCAGATTACGCTCACCTAGAATCTATTCAATAAATTCCACCAAAAGCCAAAACACCATTTAACAAAAACAAACAAGTCAATAAAAGAAAAGGAAAAAAACAAGTACTCAAAGCAAAAAGAATCTCAAATCTAAGTCATTTGAATAGTGGTTTGACTCAGGTATTGTAACAAAGCATTTCAACAAAACCCACAAGATTTCTATTCACAGTCCTTTTCATCTGAAGAGCTTGAAACAAAGTTCTCACCACCTCTAAAGCTTACTTCCACAAATTATGTTATTGTACATAAGCTAAGGACATAACCCTCAATTTTAGCAAGCCTTCTGGTATGCTTCAAAAATATATGTAACATGAGACTTTAGGGGAATAACGATGTTTGTTACCAGCAAGGAAAAAACCAAACCAAACCAAAATCAAAAAACCCCAAACCCTGCCACTGTTTATTGCCAAAACACAGTTTCCGCAACCCAAGTTTACATCAAGACCACGAACACAGCACATCAGTTTCTTTCTAAAGCGCAAATATACTTACGAAAGGACATTCCCAATGTAGGCATAATATGAACAGCAGTAGGGAGTAGTCCCATCACAGCAGTAAGCTTTGCAGTCATTATCACACTGAGCCAGACAATCTTCTGCTGAATAAAAATAACATTCATGCGGTCAAACGGCAACAACAACAAAATGCTGTACAGCACTGCTCTAAAGAAAATGCAATCTAACAGTTTTATACAATCACAGGACTTCACTCGAGGCGAGACCTGACCCTGTAATCCTAATGGCAGCCCGTTCCCACTCATTCTGCATTTCAGTAGCAAGTTCAGAGCTAGGTGCTTTGTGTATGGGTATTTTGTAGCCGGCCGCATCAGTTCCTTCTCATACTTCATCATTTAAAATAAAAAAGAGCATTTTGAAACGTCAAGACGCCACGGATCACCTTTTTCCATTCCAGCAAGGAGTCCAGAGGGAAACCTGAGGCGGGGCTGCCTGCCTTGCCGGGCTGCGGGGTGACAGGGGAGGAGAAGGAAGCTGTCTGGGAACTGGCTACCTGCCCCAGCCCCTGCCCAGCCCCAAGCCGGGCGCAAATTAGGGCTGCCTGGGGCTCCCTCATCCCTTGCCAGCTGGCAGCGGCTCCCCTCGCTCCGCTCCAGCTCCAGCCCCGGGGCCATCGCCAGCGTGGCACGGCGGCGCCCAGCACGGGGGCCAGCGGTGCCCCCTCTGCCCCACTGCCAAAGGCTGTCCTGCCAGCCGGGGCCACAGACGCTTCCAGCAGCAATGCTCTGCCGGACTGAGGAACAACGCAAACTGTGAAACAACAATAAGATAGCTTTTTACAATTAAGAAGCATGGAAGAACATGTAACCTTTTATTGCCAGGAGAAGCTATTTTATAGCTATCGACCTCTTGTGCTGTCGCGACTCAGTGTTTTCAAAGCCCTAAGTCAGGTCACACCATACAGTCTCTGGGTACTGCCACTGCACTGTAAAAACGTCCTCGGGGATACTACGCTTCCCGCATCCCATCTTGGGCTCTCCTTCCCCACTGCCAGGACCTCAGCTCCAGCCCGGATGAATCCAAACGCACTCCCGGCCCCGCACACCATCACCCTTGGTGATCTCTTTGGTCACACACCGCCATGGCAGAGACCTGAAAACGAAGATGGCAAACTACGCTTCTGCATTCCCGATACGCTGTGGCTCCCGTTCCCCAGGGAGCAGATCACGCTAAGGGATTCCCACTCTCCCATTCCCCTCACTGCCTTTCAGCCGTGCTGGCCCAACTTTTGGCGTGCCAGGATCCGGGCAACCCCGCCTCATCTCAGCTGCTGCCACGCTCCCGTTCCCGCCCCACCTCTGGCTGCCAGCTCCCACCTCGCACCGAGGCCCCTTTGCGCGCTGACTGCGTAGCGAACGGCTCGCGCTGCTGATCCATCCCAAAACCCAGCACCTTAATCTTGCTGATCAGATTTTAGCAGGTCAGCTCTCTGAACCTGCTCACGCTTGGTCTCTGCTTGAAAACAAGCACCAGCTGAGGGCGAGGGCCGGAGAGGGCTGTGCGACGCAGCACACGCATCAGCTCATGCGGCTGCGCCCTAAACCCGTGCGATTACCCCCGTATTAAAGAAACGCACGTGTACGAAAAAGCGGCACAACTGACCCATGAGTCTGAAGACCAGCCCCCCCAACAAGCGAACGAGGGAGGCCGGAGGGACGGCAATCTCCAGAAGGAGAGGGCAGGCCCGCGACTGCGGGGCGACCGCCGTGCCCACGTGCGGCACTCGCCGTGCCGAGGCTTTTGCACTGTTACCCTGCAGGACTCGCCGTGCCGGCAGCTTCAGGCTTTTGCACTGTTACCCATTTTTTGGCAGGAGCGCTCGCATCTCCTGCTATGCCCCTAACGCGCCCAGCCAGCACAGCTACTCAACCAGCGGGCGCAGCAGCCGCCTGAGGCTCCCACTCCTGCCCGCTCACCAAACCCGGCGGCACCGAGGGGTGCCCTCACCCTGCCCGGGGGCACGGGGCCAGGACACCCCGCGGCACCTCTCCTGCAGGGCGTGGATTTAACCTCCCTGCAGGCCGAGAGGGGCTCCCGCACAGCACACCCTGCCCGAGAGAGCTCCGCTGAGACACCCTCGAGAGCTTCTTCCAACTCCGGCTGCCAATTCAACCACCGACAGCAAGGAAAAGCCCCTGCGTCTGCCTCGAACCGCCGGGCCCCGCTACCCGCGGACCGGCCCCGGCCCTCGCCGCCCTCCCGGCCCCACTCGCACCCGCTGCCCGCGGCTTCGCGGCTCCCCACCACCACCACGCACCCGCCCGGCCCCGCTGACCTGCCAGGAGGAGGAGGAGGAGGAGGAAGAAAGGGGGGAGCAGCACCCCCCAGGCGGGGCGCCCCTCGGCCCGGCCGCGCCGCCCCGCTGCCTCCATGCCGGCGGCGGGCGCGGAGCCGCCGACCGCCCCGTCGCGGCGCGGAGGCGGGCCGGGGGCGGCGGCGGGCCGGGGTGGGGAGGGTGGCGGTGGCGGGCGGCGCCGTCGGGGCCGGGCCGGGCCCGCTGCCCCCCGGCGGCGCCGTGGGTGGCGGCGGCGGGGCCGCCCCGTCGCGGCACGGCCCCTCACGCTTCCCCGCCTCCCGGCGCCTTTGTCCGCCGCGGCCGCCGCTCGGCCGGGCCCGGTCCCGAGGGGGTGTGAAAGGCTGCGCCCGTCTTCCTCCCGCTGCCTCGGCCAGGCGCTGCGTTCGAGGGCTTTTTCTGCTGGGATTAAAATCGTGGCTGTTTGTACACTGGGATTAAACCCGTGATTTGTTGGGGAGCGGACGAGCAGAACCGGCGTGTGGGACGGGGCGCGCCCCGGTGGCGGTGGGATGCCGGCCGGGCGGGCGGCTCCGGTGCCGGCAAAGCCGGGCTGCCTCCAGCGCGGCGGCCGGTGCCGGGTGCCTGTGCCGGGGCCGCAGGCTGCTGCGCGGCGGCCGAACACGCTTGTCCGTCCTGCTCAGCGTTACAGGTTTTTCCATGTCCGGGCCAGAACCGTACTCTGAAGTATTTTTCAAGAGTCCTTTTTTGTAACTGTTCAAATGCTGCCGTAACTAACTCTGTGCGAGAATTCCCACAGACGGGGCCCAGAGGCCGAAATAATTGCCCTGTGGTCTCACAAAACAAAAGGGTTAGCTCTGACTTTGCTGCAAGTCGAGGAATGCCCTCTGAAAGGTTGAAGTATGCACACAAAAATGAGAAACATCCACAGGTGTTTCTGCTCATAAAGGGCTTCCTGCTGCTGGCAGCTTAGAGGGGAAGGCTGACACAGAAACATATAATGAAATTTTTTTAAAAGACTTCGCTATTCTACACTGACGACAACAAAACCCCAAACCACCAAGCCAAACCACATGAAAGCCGGTTGTTTTGTTTATCAATGCACAGCTGAGTGTTTTTTTAAATGTAGGCCAGAACCTGACTGTCAACAAAGAAAAACAACTTTTTGTGTTTTTAGCTACCCTGCCGTGTGCATCCCTTAGTTTATGCAACAGCCTGAATTAAATGTATAAAAGGAAATTTCAGTTATATGTTAGCTGCCGAGAGTAAAACTCAGACCAGGTGGGTAACCAAATTTCAGAGGAATTGCATCTGCTCCCTGTGTCTTCATCTGGTCACTGGCCACAGTTTGTCCCTGAACAAATCCCTGAAAAAATAATACGGTTTTGCCAATGGATAGCATTGGTAGTAAAGGAAAAGAATTTATCAGATAAAGGGGACTCAGATCTGGTAGGTAACTCCCAGAAACTCTGACATTTCTAGGTTTTTCATTTTAATTAATCATCTTTGATCACTATGCCAGCCTGTCTTAGAAAGGCCTTTTGTTGGCATTTATTTTCCGTTCCTCCATTTTTGTTGTTGGTTCCTTCCCTTGCAGTCCCCTCCCCTTCATAGCTCTCTCAGCAAGTCACATGTCAGTATTTCCCAAAAATGCTGGGGTAAAATTTCCCAGTAGTTGTAAGCCCACGCAGCACGTTTAACTTCAGTACTGATTTGCACATAACAAGTTTATGGACCTTCTGTAGCTGTGTCGTCTTTCTGTCAGCAGGGGACGAGTCCTTTGACCCTCTCTAACACTCCCCAGCCTAATTATTACTTCCCAAGCACTGTCCTTTGGACAAACGATTGAAAGGTCCATCTGACAAAGAGAAATATCTCTGTCCTCTTTCCACTGCTCCCAGCATCGTGGAGGGTGTTTGTAGAAGGGGGAGAATGGTGTCAGGGCGGTATCGTCTGGTTGTGCTGGGGTGAGGTGAGCGCCTTCTGGGACCAAAAACTATTTTGTGAAAGAGATTTTAAAGGAAGACTACTTCATAGCAAAGAACAACAAAAGATTAAAGTTAAGGTCCTAGCCACGACAATACTCCTTAGAAAACTCCGTATCAGCACGACAATGGCAAAATCATCTTACCAGAAATGATTTTTAAAAGATGGTTTTGAAAAGCACGCAGGATTGATAAAATTATGTTAAGTGTACAAGACCTGACATGCCAATCTTCAGGCACATTTCAAGGAGAAAATCCCACTCCCAGCACACTAGTGTTTTGAAACTCACTATAATCAGGCATCTCTGTCTCCAGAAGCTTAATTAGCAGTTTAGAAACAGTAATTATCACACATAGAGCACTAGAGGAAACTTAATAGAGAAAAAGGCACATGCTTAGGACAAGCATTTAAACTTCTTTGCCTCTAGACTATCTCTAGAGAAATCACTTCAAAACAATTAACGGGGTATCTATATATATACTGGAGATGTCTCTTGTTGAACTCAAGCTGCTAACTGGCTGAACATGAGGAATGATAAATCTTCTACATGTTTTCCAGCATGTAACCAGCTGACCAACTTCAGAGCACCTCCAAAAGAGCCTGGACATACTTTGTGGCATCAGGGAAGCTGTTGAGTCAGGCAAACGCCTGGCTCTGGAAAGGGGAGGCTGGGAAGATGTCTTTTCACTTCTGCCCCACGTTATCCTGTAATGGCACTGAGGGGTAGTCTCATCTTCTGAGCGTTAGCCACCTCCTAGCACCACCTTCTCCTCCTGGCTCTGCAAGATTTGGGTGCATGGTTCTCAGTCAGGAGTGGTGGCCGTACCTGCCCTGGTACCTGGGAGAAGTGTGAATCACACCTTCATTTTCCTGTAGGTTCCTTGTGTCAATGTCCCGCGGTAGGGAGTAAAACAGATACACTGTACTTCAGATGGCAAATACAATTTCATTGTACATTTCATTTAGTATCTTCTCTTTTCCTCCGCCATGAAAGAACAATGAGGATTAGCTGACAGAGGGCATGCTCCAACCTCTGCTGAAGTTAATGAAAGGCTTCCTGACGACTCCACTGTTAGCTGGATGGGTCTTTTAATTTCTGATTCCCTCCCATCTCCCTTTACTTATCTCATCACTAGTCAAAAAGACTTAATCTTTTCTCCTCCTTTAAATGGAAATCTTTTTGCACTTCTAATCAGTTTCATTGCCACTTTGGGATGCTCTTTCTGCTAAATCTTTTTCTGAGGATGGCCTGAATACTAAATGCAATATTTAAAATGGATTTTCAATATCAAACCCTGTCCTCCTTTGACGGAGTGCCATGTCTTTTCCTGACCGCTCCATTAGCACGCATTAGGTCTATTGTACTATTGGCGTATAGTTACACGGACGCTATTAATGACTATAACACAAAAAAATACATGCTTGCTTTCTTTTTCAAAAATGTTGTCTATGATTACATTGCTACTTATCTCCACACAAGCCACTTTATTATCTCCTTCGGGGTTTCTGATTTCTGCCGGTATGTTTGACACTGGAGAATGTATCGCAGAGCTCCTAGAAGGCTACGAGGCAGTCGTCGTCTTCTCTGCACAGACTGACGGTCTCTCTCGCGTGAGGAACGTACTCGGCGCTCCTGCCTGTTGCTGTGTAAAGCTCGCAAAAAGCATAATGCGGGAATGCCGTTATTCCTAGGCAGCAAACAACATCTCTGATGGCCCCTTCAGTTATATCTACCGTGGTAAGGTAGTCGTAATCTCTGCAGTATAGCGGTTATATTCTACAGAATTAGTCTAATTCTACAGGTAGAAATACATTATTTTTGTAAACTTGCGTAAAAGCTAGTGAAATCTTGACCTGCATTTTGCCTCCAGAAGAGATCAAGGCAGCAGAGAAGAAGATAGGTGGATGTTTTTTTAATTATTTGCAAGGCAGACATTTCCCTGTTCCTATCATCTTCGTGCATTTGCCTACAGGAAGGGAAATAGTGGAACACCTTTGGCATTATTTCTCTTAAGAGCAAGGAGTGTCTCAAAAATGCTGTATCCTTTCTGGTAAAGCACCAGACAGTGATTTATAAACCTACGCTGACAGTAGGCATCTTCTGAAAGGCTGAATTTCATTCAGACTTGATAAACACTATTTAAAAATACAGGCACTTATGTACTTTATTGGTTTCCTTAATAAGACATTTATTTAATAAACTAATCAGTAGTGCTTGGTGAAGCTTAGCGAACAGTAACAACATCTGGGGAAAATTTACTAACCACAGAAGTCTTGGGTTTAGGTGTTAGCATTGATGTTTTTTCTCTTCCAAACCCCTTCCCTCCCAAACAATCAATTTTTTTCATAATTCAGTATGAGAATTCAGAATCCGAGTAATGAAGTAGTCTTTCTTAAATATCTACATTGCTTTTGAGGATGTGTGATTTGACTGGATCAAAATCAGAAATACAAGAACTGAATCCAAACTAGACTTTTATTTCCCGTTACCCATTAAACACTCATGACATAAAATCTGTGGTTGAAGGGAGTTAACTATCAAAGTAAAAGGTACTAGGAGAGCTAGCTTATCATCTGACTGATAATCCTCTTTTTTTTTTTTTTCTTTTAGATTTCAGGGGGGTTATTTTGAAAATTTTATCCTGCATGTGGTTTTAGGGGACAATGGTAAGTTTTTGTGAACAGCATCCTTTTTTAGAATGACAGTCAGAGAGGAAGGTATGTAAGGGGATGAGCAACAAGCTGGAGATTACCAAGCTGAAATGTAGTATCAATGTCCTGGTCACTGTTATTTTTCACATTCCTTCTACAGAGCATTTTAAATGATCAGCCAAACCTTCAATTATGTTGGAAAGCATTGAAATAGTATGGAGAGCTATGTACCAAATTATCTCAGTGCCAGGAAAAGTGATGTACCCCAGAAAGCCATAAATCCTCCTGGTTTGTCAGGGGCTATTACCAGCAGCCAAGATTTAGCATTATTCTAATACTTAGTTTTGTGCCTTAGGAAAAATCCAGCAGCCCAGGATTCAGGGAACCATGAATACAACTTAAAGCTCTCTCTCACGTTGATTCAGGGATGCCACACCTAAGGATTTGGCCTGGAATTTTTAAATTACATAAAATACTTGTAGAAAATACTTAGAAAATACTAACGATTATCTTCTCTTTAATAAAAGTTGATTGTTTACAAGTATATATTACTGTACTGTAAAATTCATAGGAAGTGTTGGCCTCTGCCACATTCAATGCAAACAAAGCAAGACCTCTGAAGACATGGCAGAGGCTAACATTAAAGAACTATTTACGAGAAGCAGATGAATACCCCCCACTTAACAAACAGTGAACTCTGAACTTGAGGTTTCTGCTCCAAACAGAACGCTTTTTTAGTTTTAAAGAGAATCATTCGGAGCACAGTCACGATGCCTCCACCATTCAATGCTGAGCGGGATTTTAAACGGTGATGTTGGGGGTAGGTAGATGAAGGTTTCATTGGATCAGCAGTTGCTGGTGAAGGATGCATTAGAGTCCAAAGAACAGCTCGCTCTGGTATGGTACATTTTTCTTTTACATAGTCTGCTCTGTCTTGTGCTTCCCCAACACATCATGTATTATCTCAGTTTGTCTTTGTTATTTAGCACCTATGGTAAGAGCAGAATGAAGGGGTGGTAGGAAGGTCTCTGGGTTTTGGGATTTCCCCCCCCGTCCTGGTTTCGTTTGGGACGGAGCTAGTTTTGTCTCCAGCAGCTACCGTGTTTTGGATTTAATATGTGAAGAACGGTGATAACACACTGATGTTGGTTGCTGCTAAACGATCAAGGACATCTTCCAGTTTCCCAGGTTTTGCTAATGTGGATGTGCAAAAACTTGGGAGGGGTAGGGCCAGAATAGTTGACCCAAACTGGCCAAAGAGAGTATTCCATACCATAGACGTCATGCCCGGTATAAGTGAGAGTTGGCTGGTGGGCCAGTTCCCTTCTTTTTCCCTTTTTTGTTTGTTCGGACCTATTTTGCTCGTTCGTTTGGCTGTTCTTTCCCTTGCTCACTCTCTCTGGAACTTGCTGTTCTGGGGTAGCTGCTGGGGAATATGCCTGCTCCCTGACTGCTGCTTGGGATGGGCTGTATCATTTGTCGGGTGGTGAAAAATTGTGCATCGTTTGTTTTATATATTCTATTATCCTTATATATATTATTACTATTATCATTATTAATATATAATATAATTATTACTATTTTTTCTGTGCTGTCCTGGTGAACTGTTTTTATCTCAACCCACGAGTTTTCCTTTCTCTCTGATTCTCCTCCCCACCCCACTGGGGAGGAGGGCAGTGAGCAAGCGGCTGCGTGGTATTCGGTTACCATCTGGGGTTAAACCACGACATCCCCTCATATAATGAACCTACTGAAATTATTTTTCCTAAGAAATGTACAGTGCAAACAGCCAAATGTCACCTTTTCCTGCAGCATCCAGCACATAGGGTGAGTAGCCTCAAGTTCCTGTATCAGTGTCTGTTGTAATTACTGATGCTTGGCTGGTATTTGTGACCTTCAGAGAACTTTGTGAAAAATATTGCTAAATTTACTTTTCTTTGCTAAACAGATCTCTATAGGAAAACATTTTATAGAAACAAACACCGGACTATAGATTATTCATTTCAGTCTGCTGGTAAACTGGATTACAAATTAATACACTTATTTACTTGAATAAAGATGAAATAGCAAGTAGCAGAAACCAGCTAAGACTGGTGGCAAATGAAGAGGAGCACACTGGGTAGGAATTGTAACTGCTTGTATTTAAGAGGGAGGAAATAGTTATTCTGCTGATCCTTTAGTCCCTGGCCTATAGTTACAAGGGTTGAAACAGGTAGTCTTCTGTAGTGCTGTGTTCTTACATATTTGCTTGGGCAGATAGCTATTTGCTATTTTTAAATGGTCATCTTTTGTGTAACATCCTTTTAATCCCCATGGTTGCAACAAAATACACGTGGCTCCCGATGCTTGTCAACATTGCATGACTTGACAGGAGCTGTTGCATTGCAGAAAGCTTAAATTTTCCTCTTGAAGCCTAAGGGAGTATAGACATAGCCGATCTGAACGGACAGCAGTCCGACATACTGCTCATGGAAATGGTGGTGGAACGTCACTAGCCCAGCAGATATGCTAACCCTATGCTAATGGCCCTGGTCATTCTCTTCAGTACCCTGTTTCCATGGATTGAAACAGGAGAGTGGTATTTGATAACATTATTTTATTAAACTCCCACACAAGAAAGAACCCAGTCCCTGTTAGCTGGATGTAGTATGTCTACACCTCAAGTTCTTACCTAAATTGATATGAGGGACAGCAGTGGCAGATGAGGAGTTGGTGAGCTGGGGAAGAGAAAGAAACCCAACTACCATAATCACAATTCCACAACTATGAAAGGGCTCAAAGCCACATGTCTGAAGGTGGCCACTTTTACTAGCTTCAGTATTAGAATTGCTGTAGTCAAAATGCAGTTGCTCTTGCTTGAGCAACTTCAGGGTGTGGAAGCACATCTTTGGCTATTTCTCTGTCTTACATAAGGATGCTTTCAGAAGTGGCAGTGTGCTTTCATTGAAAAACAAAACAAAATGTTCTAAACTTTTCAGTTAAAGAAGATGACAAATGTTTTGGAGCCGAGTAGAACTCATTCAAGTTGGAGGCAGAGAGAAGGGTCAAGACAGCACCATCTATATTCAGCAATGTTCCTAATCATCATGGCCAGTGGCACTGGAATTACTATTCAGACTGTACGCTCATTAGCACCTTGGCAGCTTGCTAGTTCACTGGAACTGGCAATAGAAACAAGTGATTTGTATTAATAAACTGTGGGGAAAAAACACATCCTCACAATTGCTAGATGTTTTTCAGCTTCCCAAAAAAGCTCAGCTGAACAACTTGTGTCTCCTATTTTCAATGCTCTGTGCAAGTGTCTTTGTATCGATCCCCATGAAGTAGAGGACGTTAGAACAAAAATATTGTCAGTATTCTTACAGTGGTGTTCTGCTCCCTGGTCTGTAAGGAAATAAGGTAGAAAGACTACATGGCTTTTCTAATCCACTATGAGAAGTCAGTGACAGAATCAAGATTTGAATCTAAATGCTCCTGAGCTCCTCCTTCGAGTGCGGTCATGAATGATATCCCGAATATGGCACTAGAAATATTAGGTAGACTGGCTTCATCAACAGGTTCTGGTGAGAAAGTTAAGACAAAACTGGCCATACCTTGCCATCACACTCTGGCCACACACATAAATGAAAAAAGCTGCTTCAAGAACTATGTCTCTGCTCTGGTTCAAAATGCAGAGATTGTGTAATAAACATGTTGTTGTTCTTTCTAGTAATACGCTAAATGCACACATACGGATATATACACATATATTGTATATATGTGTATATATAAATATTTTTACATGCATACATACATACACACACACAAACACATATATATATATGTGTGTATATATATATAAATAGACTATGAGTCTGAGTTCTGACAAGCAACCATACAAAAATACCCAGCCATTTGGAAGTTTAGTGAAGCTGGAGGAAGGAAACTGAAGTGCAGTGCAGAATTCATACGTATCACCTGTGTTATAACTGAAGAGTGGCTGGATGTTGCAGAAAGAGGACAAGGGACACAGCCTAATGGTATCCTCTTAATGTCATTGTTCTGTTAGTTAGACGGTGGGTAACCCCAAGCCTTACCCCTCACTTCCAAGCCTCACAAAAGGTTACAGCAGGATTTCAGAATCGTGAACAGTGGTAAGTCTCCTCCGTAGCAGACAGCAGGAAACACCAAAGCTGTTTGTTCTGGTTCTTGGCAGTCTGGCCTTTGGGTACAAGAGCAGCACAAGATGCTCATCGTGGAGACCCAGTGGTTCTGGCTAAGGCTGAGAGGCAACGTCCGTAGGAGGCACTGGATTCAGAGGAGGAAACTGCAGTTGTCAAAGACTCTCCTCATGCTCTTCTGTGGTGGCATTGTGTTCTGGCCCTTATGTGAGGCAGCCACAGGCTTCCTTCTCAAACCCTGAGATCTGATGTAGTTGACAATCTTCAAGTCCTGGGGCTAGAGACAGAGAAGAAGCACAGGGATTCGGAGGTAAGTGCCAAGGACTAATAAATGGAAGATTAAAGCTCACCCTTCTGAGAAGTGCCCCACAGACATCTCACAATGACTTCTTGCCATAAGAAGGACTTACTGAAATCAAGGAGCTGTTAACACGAATAAAAAACACCATTAATAACAACATGTCTAACAAGTGACAAATGCACCTTCTTTATTCTTCCCAGACACTTGGGTCTTTGGAGGTCCTGCTCTCTCCTACAGAGATCAAGGCTCACAGGCTTTTGTTTAAGGAATAATTTTTGAAGAGGAAAACATTTTCGAGAGATTTTGTGGCCAGCTACCATAACAGTTCAGGTGATCCATTTTCAAGCAATGGCCCACTTTTCATGGTATGCCTTAACTTTGGGGGTGGAAGATTTTCAATCTTTTAACATTTTTTTAAAGTTTTTCTTTTGAATTGGGAGGCAGCTTGCATGCAATGTCACCCTTGCCAGCAGCACAACAGCTGTTAATTGTATTCTGCAGAGTTTGTCATGTGGTGACACAAGATGTGGAACTGAAAAGCAAAGGGCTGGAACAGCACAGGCATATAATCATAAGGGGGGCCTGTTATAATCAAGCCATATACATTCCGGTTTGGAACTGAAAAAATTATCTTTTCAGAATGATGAAAGACTTGGTAAAATGGATTGTAGGAGTTAAGCCAAGAGATTACTAACTTAATCAGAAGAGAAGACATCTCCTTGTACATTTAGATTTAATTGCATCTATCCAGAATTATCCTGTTATAATGGATCACACAATAGATTGCGGAATCACAGAATCACAGAATGACAGGGGTTGGAAGGGACCTCTGGAGATCATCTAGTCCAACCCCCCTGCCAGAGCAGGGTCACCTAGAGCAGGCTGCACAGGACTGCGTCCAGGCGGGTTTTGAATATCTCCAGAGAAGGAGACTCCACACCCTCCCTGGGCAGCCTGTGCCAGGGCTCTGTCACCCTCACTGTGAAGAAGTTTTTCCTCATGTTCCAGTTTGTGCCCGTTGCCCCTTGTCCTGTCACTGGGCACCTCTGAAAAGAGTCTGGCCCCAGCCTCTTGACACCCACCCTTGAGATATTGATAAGCGTTGATGAGGTCCCCTCTCAGTCTTCTCTTCCTCAGGCTGAACAGCCCCAGCTCCCTCAGCCTTTCCCCAGAGGAGAGATGCTCCAGTCCCCTCATCATCTTTGCAGCCTTCCACTGACTCTCTCCAGTAGTTCCTCATCTTTCTTGAACTGGGGAGCCCAGAACTGGATGCAGTACTCCAGATGGGGCCTCACTAGGGCAGAGTAGAGAGGAAGGATAACCTCCCTTGACCTGCTGGTCACACTCGTCTTGATGCACCCCAGGACGCTGTTGGCCTTCCTGGCCGCAAGGGCACATTGCTGGCTCATGGTGAATTTGTTGTCTCCCAGGACTCCCAGGTCCTTCTCCGCAGAGCTGCTTTCCAGGAGGTCAACCCCCAACCTGTACCGCTGCGTGGGGTTGTTCCTCCTCGGGTGCAGGACCCTGCACTTGCCCATGCTGAACCTCATGAGGTTCCTCTCTGCCCAACGCTCCAGCCTGTCCAGGTCTCGCTGAATGGCAGCACAGCCTTCTGGTGTATCAGCCACTCCCCAGTTTCGTGTCATCAGCAAACTTGCTGCCCAGTATATAATTAGTAGTGATTTTTTATAAACAGTAGGGAAAAAGCAGGCTCTTCCCTCCTGTATTAATCCACGTGCACTGGATGCAGTAGGGGTAACATTTTATCAAGTACTTCGGCCCTAACCTGTAGGGACATTCTTTCTGAAGATGCCATTTAGAGACCAGAATGGGTCAGTTTGGGAAAACTGTTGCAGCACAGGACTTTGTCCTCACCGTGTCATGAAAACAACACTGTGCACACTTATTTAGGGTCCCAGGAAGGTGGGAGATGGAGGAGGAAGGGACATGGGGGAAACTCTATATCCATGTGTGGATGCTGAGTGACTAAAAATCTGTTCTGTTGGAAAATTGTGTCTCTACAGCTCTTAGGCACCTAGCTTGTCCACGTGCCAAACGTGATAGGTATGGGATTTTACTAAGAGCACACCAATGCAGTCATGTAATTCATTTACAGGAGGGCTGCGTAGATGTTCCTGGCAGCTTGGGGCAATTCCCGTGAAAAACAATGGCATTATGTCAATACGGACAGCTGTAACTGAGCTCAGTCCTGCAAACACCTTATACCACATCTGCCTCCAAAAGAAGCCACCTCGTTATGCACCCATGCTCCTGTTCTGCTCCTGGTATCCCCTTCTCTTGTTCTGGCTTGGGAATTGGTGGGGTCACCTGGTGAAGAGGGCTTGGGAAACTGCTCTGAGTTAACCATTGCTTCCTTTTTTTAAAAAAAAACCCAAACTTTTCTGTTTGAGTCATTTTCTGAGAGCAAAATGGGGCCAGATGTCTATGCAAGGCACAACGTATATAATCAGCACATCCTTATCCATTTTCTTTATTCTATCTGGAGTCCCTGTCTGTCTAAGATACCAGCCTTCTACGTTGTATTCATTATTTCTCTTCCTGTCAGATATTCCTGTGATAAAGCAGAAGTTTAAAATGCCATTCACCTGTTTATGGTGATCAGAGGTAATTATTGTAACTGGTTGATGACCAGTGAGGGTCACTTCAAGGAAATCAGCTGGAAAACCAAAGCTATGGAGGGCCATTTTTAATCAATTCCTCCCCTGAAAATCTTCTCCAAAGGTCTCTTACTTTTGGTTGTATACTCAGCTAGTAATGCAACACTGATTAAAAAAAAAGTAGCAATAAATACAAGTAATCTCAAAGATGTTTCAAAGCCTATGGATAAGTTTACATGCCATTAGTTACAATAAAGTGATTGTCAATGAAAATTAGGATTTGCAGACAGTTACCACACAATGATTGCTATTTTCTCTATTCATAATAGAAAATATTTCTACCTATGAAAAAAGGTTGATGTCTTAATTATAACTGCTGTATTACACCAGCTGGCCACATGCAGTTTTACTAAAACATTAAAAAAGAAGTTGGCACATAGAATACATGTGTGTTCAGAACCATAACTCTCAAAAGAAATACCGTTTTGGTTTCCTAAAGGCAATGCTGTTGGTCAACAACGTCTGTGTCCACATGACAAGCAGTCAAGGAGTGACCTCTTCAGGAAACAGTGATATTCTAACTGCTGTTTGACAGAGGGATCCTTACAGGGCATGACGGCACCTGGAACAATAAAGAAAAAAAGGAAAATACCCATAAAAAAGCAGTGTTCTTGAGGATTAGGTAAATCCTGCTTTAGCATTCAGATTAAAAAACTCCACTAAATTCATGAAAGATATTTGAAACATGCCATTTATGTTTGGAATTCGTGACTAGAGCCTCTGCTGTTGTAAACTGCCGTAGAGCCACTGAAATCTGAGCAGTTCCACCAGTCTACAGCAAATAAGGATCTGGCTCAGGATGTTTATGCACAAAGCTTGTAGAAGGTGCAAGCTGCAGAAAACATACATGCAAACTCATTAACTGGGAAGGTATTGAACCACTGGACCAAATCCTAATTACTTTTTGGAAGCCAGAATGAGAAACAAAAAGAATAACAGGAACAGAGGGCTGAAAGCAAAAAAAATGAGAGTCATTCTCAGAAGTAGCAAGGATTTCCGTTGTGAGCTCCCTAACCTTTGTATTCCTTGTTTATCAAACCATAAATTAAATTGGACAACAACAGCTACCCACAGAGTGCTTAGTTCACTATCGTTTTGTAAGATACATTGAAAACTATCAAGAGAATATGTGATAAAAGGTAAGTTATATCTTATGGCTCAAATTCTACAGGTATAATAAATCAATAAGTGATAAATTTAAATTTATAACACTTTTAGCATTGCCAGCATGACAGTGAAAGAAAGAAGGATTTTTTTGATAACACAAAGATTGCTGATGAACTTGTGTTATAGTAAGAAACATCATAACCAAAATTCAGAGAGGAAAAATCTTGGTCGCCTGCCAGCAGAGAATGTAAAAACAAGGCTTTTTAAACTTTTCTTATTGTTTGTTCCATTATTACACCAGGATAAAAGAAGTCTTTACTAATATGCTGTGCAAGTGAATGCATAGTTCATGGTAGCATCCATGTCTGAAGGCTGGAATGTAGCTGAATATATCCAAGGCCATTTGTTATTTGGAGGAAGAAAAGAGAATCAGCATCATCCACATTTTCCAGAACAGAGGTCATTTTACAGATTTTAATAGGCTTGGATTTTAAAGGTCTGTTTCCTACAAGAGCTGCTTTTTTGTTGCCATTCTCTCTGTTGAGTAAAGAAAAAAGAAGCATTACTTTGAGCCCAGACATTCCTCCTCAGTCTCTTCTTCAAATTCTACAACAAAGACCACCACCACCATCCTCCTAGTTTCAAAAATGCCTCTCGCCTAGATTCTGTGTTGCACAAAAACCTTTAAAAAATCCCTGTAAAAATGCAGCTGGTTATGCTGAGAGACGGCAATATTAAAAATCTGCAATGGTATTTCACTTGTTTGACAAAAATAACTGCTTTTCTTACTCCTGACGGTAAATGACTTGTCTAATTGTTGTAAGCCATTTACAGGTATCTAGGATATGATGAATCTGGGCGTACATCAACTTGGACATACTCTTCTTCTGTACAAAAATAAAAGGTTGAAAAAGCCTCATTTTTTATATTCCTAGGAATGGTCTCATTACTTCCACTAGTATGAGTGGGACTACCTGTTTGCTAAAGCTAAGCTTGTGCTTAAGAGCATGGCTGGATCCACACCGAAAACGTGTAAATTTTACCAGATTGTTTCCTTTTGCAGATCACTTCTTATGGACCAATCCGTTTACCATGGTGGTCCTGCATATTTTATAGAAAATTACACTATTTAAGTGGCATTTTAAGGCATTTTAAATGGCATACATAACACATAAAAGTATAAGAAAAACATTTTAGAAGTCTCTAGAAACGATTTAAAAGAGATCACTGTTCAGTGTTGGTGTTTTCAAAATTGATATAAACTGAGCACCTGCTTACGCAGGGTGCTCAAACCCATCCTTAATGTTGGCTCACTTCAAGGGAATAAAAAATGTAAGTATTTGCTAAATAAGGATGAGCTTAATTCATAAAAGCTTCCATGGAATGGTCCTGAAAACAAATGGAAAATCTCAGTGGGAAAGCTGGGATGTTCCTTTTCCTATCGTGTAAGGCTTTCACATGCAGCTACTATTAACTGTATGGCATGTTTACCCTGTTGTTAGTCAGGACAGGAATACCATATATTTATATATCATTCTCATGTTAAGGCAAATTATTTTTGTGGCAGAGTTTTATAACTCTCAAAATGCTGATGTATGCTTCGTGGTAGGAGTTTGGGAAGCTTGGAGAAGCCCCAAGAGAGGCAGCAACAGGCAGAAGGTAAGTGATGCACCCTAGATGACTTATATGACTAAGACTTTCACGACGTGTTGGATAACATATATTTCTTCATACACACCCCACTAACAACTCAAAATATATGTTCAATTCAGTTGAATAAATGAAACGTTACATACAAAGATGAACAAGAGTACTGTCTGTAGAAAATTTAATGGACTTGAATGACTCTTAAATGGTAAATAAAAATTTGAATAAAAGGTATAATTGCCTATTTACCAGATAGACTAGAGTAACTTCTGTATTGTCATTCTGGTCTGCTGAGTACATAATATGCTTTAAAAAAGCTTAATTACATACTTAGCTGATAGACTAATAGCTCCGGTGGGAGTAATTTTGCTCTATTAAGTGTGAATAAATATGTATTTACCCAAGATGGAGCCTTCCTAGTCTCCTGAATGAAAGGTAAGAATTGTTGGTTTCTACCCAAACATGAAAGAATAATAATTAAAAGAAACCCCAAAACAGAAAAAGGGCAAAATAAGGTATTTTTACCTACTAGAATAGCTACATAAAAATAAATACATGAAAAAGATTTCACAGACAATAAAGCATTAAAGTACCATTTTTCCAGTCTCTCCCCAGATAGTGTTCCAGCTATAAATACCCACAGGTGAGAAGGAAGCTCCCCTTACATCTTTAAAATGCCAACAGTCATATAGTAATTCCCCTCCTTGCAGGAAAAAATTGTGCTACAGACAATAGATGGGCCGTCCAGTATTTACGTTCTGTGGGGCGTGGTAGACATCAAGAGAGACCTTGAGGAGACAGTCCTTCCAGATCCTCTGAGCAGCTGCATAAGCAGCTCCACACCACCCTGTTCGGCACACACCATCAGGTGCACCCAGTTCTCTGTGAATGCGCTAGAGAAATGCCCAGCTTCCCTTTGCATCCCAGGGCAACTAGATACTGTCAGTCTAATTCAACACCCTGCCCCAAACAGGGCTAACTTCGAAGTCATATCAAGTTGGTCAGGCTTCGTACAGTCACGTTTTGAATATTTCCAAGGATGGAGGTTCTGGGCAACCTGAGCTAGTGTGTAAACACCATTATTGTGATCTTTTTGCCTTGCGGTTGGAATTTCCTTCGTTGTGAGTTGTGAACATCGCCTCCTGTCCTTTTTCTGTGCACCTCCAACCATTCTGAGTCTGTCTCTTCTATAAACCCCAGAAGATAGCTGAAGAAGGCAATTGGTCCCCTGGCCACCCTGAAGCCATCTCTTCTCCAGTCTCAACAAACCAAGCTCCCTCAGCCTCTCCTTGCACATCACGTACACCAGCCCCTTAGTGTCCTAGCGATCTGTCCCCAGACTTGCTCCAGTGTGTTGGTGTTTCTCTTGCCAGTCCTCCAGCTGGGGTCTTAAAAGAGCTGCATATAGGAGAAGCATCACTTCCCTCGACCTGCTGGTTACACTTTTTCTAACTCGGCCCAGTATGTGGTGGGCCTGCATCGCTGCAAGGGTGCACTGCTGCTCACGTTCAACCTGTCAGCCACCAGCACCCTCAGCTCCTTCTCTGCAAAGCTGCCTCCTGACCGGTCAGTTCTCAGCCCGTGCTGCTTCACAGGATTGTTCAGTCCCAGGTGAAAGATGGCATTTGTCTTTGTTGAACTTCAGGAGGATTTCTTCAGCCTGTTTCTCCAGCCTGTTGAGGTCTCTCTGCGTGCAGCTCTCCCCTCTGCCTCGTCAACCTCTTACCCTTGGTTTGCTGTTATCCACAAAGTTGAATTCTGTCACATCGCCAAGGTCACAGGTGGAGATGTCAAACAGTTGGGCTCAGTACTCAACCCTGAGGAACGCTGACAGTAATCAGCTGCTAGCTAGATTTTGAACCACTGAGTACTATTATTCGAGCCCAATGCTCTTGTCAGCTTTTCACCCATTTTACAGTCCACCCACCCAGTCCATACTCTTCAAATTGCCTATAAAGATGAGAAATAATAAATGTTTTTTGCACTTTATCACTCTGAGTCCATTCCGTGACTTCATACAGATGCTGAATGGAAAGAGAGAGAAAGAAATGATCCTTGTAGCAATCCATAATTGCGGAATGCAGCTTGCCATCCTCCCTACGCATTCAGTACATTTCTCTATTTAAGTAAGTGCACACCCTTGTACATATGTCATTTTTCTGATGAAAAACTACAGTACTGCATGACCAAGAGTGTGAATTCCTGCACAGAAGCTTGGAACTATGAAAATGACACTCCATCATCATCAGGAAGGTGTACATTAAGAGTTTTTTAATCCCTCTTCTGGTCCAAATCTAGATTGTGCCAAGTTTAAGATACAGTTAGACAATACAAGGAGTATATTTGCAGCTGGCTTTTGACTATGTTTTCCCGAGAGTTTGCTATGGAATGGCATGTACAGCACTGACAGTAGCTGGTTAGAGGCAATGGATGGAGGATTGGCTTCTCCACTCGCAACTGACCCGTTGAGAATTTGAAGTTGAAAGGGAAGACCTCTTCCCTTGTTTTGATCAAGATTTGCACCAGGAGCTCAGGAATATCCTTCAATGGTCAGAAAGAATAGGCTAGATTTGTAGCTCAAGGATCAAGACTCTTCAGGGAAGGCTGATATCTCCTGAGAGCAAGCATATACAAAACTGAGACAGAGACGGCCTAACTGTCTGTATAGGAAGCACAGATCCATGCTACAGAGGAAAACTTGCTGAATGTGTGTATTATCCCACTTCTAATGTGATGGAATAGTAGTTTAATATAATAATGTCTGGTCCAGGCCAGGGTGGATGTCTGCTTTATTCAGTACTGTGTCTCTGATGGTGACTAAGAAGGGATGCATAGGATGGAGGATAAGGAAGAGACAAAACCACACTGCAATGCTCCTTCAGTCTGAGATTCAGACTTGGTTTTTTTGATAATCCTTGAAGGACTTTTTTTGTATTAATGTGTCTGAATTTCTTTTTGAACCCCTGAGAAAGCTTATGGCACTCAGAGCCTCCAGCGGTAAGGGATTCCACACCTGATCTATGCATTGTATAAGAAGGTGACTCCTTTTGTTTGCTTTGAGCCTGTTGCTTTTAGGATTCATTTGATGCCCCTTTGTCTTTATACTGGGAAGCAGTGAATAACCATCCTTTATTTACCTCTGCATTATCATGACTTTATAGATATCATAAAGGTCATTTATCTTCCAGGCTGAAGGGTTCTAGTCTGCTTAATCTCTTCTTTTATGGAAGCCCCACACCTTAACCATCCGTGTTACCTTTTGCTGCACCTTTTCCAATAGTACTGTATTCTCTTGAGAAGGGGGGATGAAGGTTATGCATCCTACTGTGGATGCAGCTACCATCTCGATCTATACAGCAGCCTAGTGATGTTTGTTCTTTTGTTCTCTGTTCTATTTGCTTTTTTGACCGCTGCCAAGCTTTGAGATGACATTTTCACAGAACTATTTATTATAATTCCAAGATCTCTTTTCTGAATGGTAATTGCTAGTTCAGAGCCCATCATTCTGTATGCAAAGTGAGGGTTGTTTTTCTTCTTTGTGAATCACCTCACAAACAGTGAAATTCATATGCCATTTTATTCACCCGTCATTCTTCTAAGAACCTTCTGCAGCCTGTCACAGTTAACTTTTTTCTTTTCTTTTGACCTTTGCTCTGAAAAATTTAGTATCATCTGCGAATTGACACTGCGCTCTCTACTCATTTTTAGATCATTTAGGGGTACATTAGAGAGCATAGGTCCTAGCACCAATTTCTGCAACCTCTCCCCTTTTGCAAAAATGTCATTTGTTCCTGCCTTTTGTCTCCTGCCTTTTAGTAAAGTACTAATCCATGAGAGGACTTTCTCCTTTTAGTCTGTAGCAACTGAATCTCTTGAAGAGCTTTCTACTTGGGGAGGAGGAGGAAATCTTGCTGAAAGCCTTCTGCAGATGAAGCAGACCATGAGCCTGTGATGCTTGTCTGTGTGCTCAGTCCACTCAATGCACCTCAGAGGACTCGTGAGGATTTGTGAGGCATGACTTGTCTCTACAAAAAAATAATGTGATCTTCCCCAATGTCATGTTTGGCTGTGCATTTATGAACTTGGTTCTTCAGTGCAGCTTCTGTCACTTTGCCCTACACTGATATCAGGCCTACAGGTCTTCATTTGCTAGTACAAAGAGAAGAAACAACAAAAATGATGCTGCTAAAAGCTGTTGGGGAAAAGAAGTGGCCATGTTTTTTTTTCTGCTCTGACTCACCTCTGGTAAATTCCCTGTCCCAGCAGATATACTCCCTGCTGTAATGTATGGCAGGGTCCTACAATAGCTATTCTCCCTTTACAATGATAATCTGGGATGCAGTTAATGAGAAGAATGAGGAAGCTCCTCATGCAAGGACATGGCTGACCTTGGAGTCCTCATGCAGATCCTAAACAGCACTGTCATGAATAAAAGTTTTGAACATGCAAAGACTGATTAAAAAAATCCCACCAGTTAAGGCCTCAGATTTGTTCTGGTTATTTATGGACACAGCTATGTATTGATGTTTACTGAAGCACACCTTAATATGTCTTTTCCCCTGTCCTTCAGTATTTTAAAAAGGTAAATAGTAGTTTCATAGGATACTTGGAGCTTTATGCGTGCCATATGACAATAAGGTTGCCATGGAGACTTGTCATCCTTGAGTACTGGTGTAATTAATATAGAAGAATTCAGCTCCTGAATTCAACTCCTGAGAGTTACAAGACAGTCTCTTCTTTTTTGTCGACTTTTTTTTCTAGTGAATATGCATGCTTTGTGTAACAGGGCAAGGCATGTAAATTTGCAAACAGTCTCCTGACCTCTGAAACAATGCAGAAAATATAGAAATACAATGATGTTCACTGCTGCAAGCAAAGACCGAGATTACAGCCTGTGTGAAAAATGCATCAGTAACAACACGATAGCAGCTTCTTGCAGTAGGATGCATACAAAGCAGGAGGAAAGCCGGAAACATGATGAATCATAAAATGGCAGCTCCCACACACACTTCTCTTCCTTGTAGTATCAGCAATAATTTGTCACGTATGATATGGAAATCTCTCTTTAATTAATTCACTGATAGCTTAGTAGTCACCCAACATACAAAAATCTGACCTGGAAAATTTCCTTTACCTGACACCGTGGAAGTAAATGTGGTGTTGTTTGGAGATTATCACCAAAAGCAACATGTTGCATTGACAATGTAATGCTTTGAAAAAAAGAATAAGCCTGCATATTTAAGAGCTATTAGATGAAGAAAGGGATATTGGCTTTAAGTCAGAGGAAAGATTGTCTTGCAGTTCTGTATAATTCTTTATTTACATTTGGGATGCTCTCCAAGGCTGAACCAAAGTTAGGCTGCCTTATGTATTAAGGCCACTTAGTTTTTTCCTTCCATCCTGTCTATCATTAGGGATTCAGATCCTGCCTGGACTGGATGATTCTTTTCACTGCAGAACGAATGAAACCATGACTGCACGAGAGACAAGAAAATGAGCTATTACAACAAAATCGGCTTTCAACACAATGGTTTAAAAGTAATTTTTGTTTCGCTTTTGTTAGCACCTTTTTAATTTCAGCACCTCATGTTCTGTGTAAATCAGCAAGGTTCTGTTAAAATTTCTACACTCTGAACGTTTCACTTAAGAATTTGAAATAAACAACCATTAGACTGTCTCCCAACAAAAAAACACCCACGTTATTTCTGGTTTTATATATTCCAGGGTATGCTGTCAGTGGAAAGTAATATATGTTCTCAATTCATGTTAATTAACTCAGCTCAAATGCTGAAAGATACTCTCTCATGCTGAATTTGCTTAATGGTCTTTTTTTCCTCATGGAGACATAAACTAAGGTACAAATCAGGCAGAATTTAAGGACAACTGTAAAAAACATAGAAAACATCACCTTTCAAACTCTTTGATATTCTATCTGATATTCAGTAGAGCTTCCAGCAGTCACAGGATTCCTTTTTTCACCTGGATACTTCCATCCTCTCTGCTATTTTTGAAGTGGAAATACAGGAGAAATACCTGCTGATAAAAGCCACGCAACCTGGTCCGTGTAACTTTATTTTTGTGAGACTAATGGAGGTAAGCAAGCCTCAGCTTTCCCTTCAACACATGGTCCGGTTTTACATCTACAGTGAAGTTGTCAAGTAGACTTAAAAGGGACCAGGCTTCAGGAGCAGCAATCACTTCTGGCGTACAGGTAGGAGAGGCCAGACCAAGCCGCAGCACCGCAGTGGGCAGAGCACAACCCACAGGCTATTGGTAAAAGCATACTTCCCGAGGACATACCGCTTCTGCTCCCCGCAACAGCTGGCCCTTAACCAGAAGCCTCTTGAGCAGGGCTTGGACTGGAAAACAGAGGATGTGATCTTAATTTCTGGCTCCCTCACAAGCTTCTTGGGGCCCATGTACTCAAAGGGTTTTCAAGGACCTGACACCCAGTGAACAGAGGTGCCCAAAGGCCTTGAGGACGCTGGGCTGGAGTTCCCTGTCCATCAGCGAGTCTGTTCTCATCCTCCTGCTTTCAACCTCTTGTTCATCCTCATCCTGTCTGTTAAGACTGAAAGAGCAATCCTTTATTCCGTACCTTATAGAGCATCTTACTTAACTGAAAACCTGCTCTCATGTTATGGGTAAATTAGTAGATGAGATGTGCCCACAGATGATGTGGCTGGCACACTGCTCCTTGTCTTCATAGCAGTTCTTGTGAGCCAGGTGTGAGCCCCAGAGGGGTGCCCCATGCCATCTGAGAGGGACCCTACGTCGGCTGCGTCAATGGAAAGGGAAGAGCACAGAAAGGCTGGAAACAAACCTTTCTAGGAGATGGGAGCTGTCAGACGTCTCCACACAGGGCTGCATTAGGTGTGTTGGACCCTAATATTATAGCTACATTCTCCATGGAAACATTTGGTGGTAAGCAAGAGAAAGACAGAGAGAGAGGGAGAGGAGGAGTGTCTCTGCATCCATGACTGTGTCTCTGTGACTGAAGTGTTGTTGAGGTAACCATAATTTGACACCAGACATACAGCTTGTGTCTGCTCCTGATGCTCTTCTAGTGTAGCCATGAAGAAACTTAAAACATCAGATTCAAATTTCTGGAACCTGTCCACAGCTTGTCATAAACCAGCTCTCATATAGAAAATGTATGTACCTTGTATTTTCATTTCACCTTTGGGTTAATTTGTAAGGGTCCTTCTGTCTTAATTTGCAGAATTCTCTTACAAGTGATTACAAAATGATCCAGTAAACAACCAGAGCCAGCCACAGAGTGCCTGGCACCTCTAGTGAGATGAGTTACAATGACCCATACGGAGTAAGAGATAGGACAGACTTTCCTATCTGAATTTTGTCAGTATTTTACTGACAAGAGTTTTAAGATTTCATTTTCACTTACAGAAAAATGTTGTTAATAGAAGCAGATCTTCTTGTCATATGTTTAGACAGAAAGGTTATTAACAGCATTTGTTGTCCAAACATTGCAGGCGGTGAGCTCAATTTGGGGCACTGGGATTATTATGTGGAATAATTCATTCTGTGTTATTTTTGGCTCACAGAAGTTGAACGGAAAGGAGAAGCAAGAGTTTGTGCCTACCATTGCTGTGTGGAAGGCATATTACTATGGCAGTGCCCAAGTAGCCTGTTGGCAATTACACCGCAAATGCCCAGGTAACACTACTGCACTTTAAAAGGAAGCCCACGTCAGCAGCCGGATTTTATTCAGTGAGCAAGGAACCAGAAGTGCCATACAGCCTCCTGTGAGAAGTCAGGATCAGATGGGACTGCGGAAAGACCATGGCTTGCCTGAAACACAGTTTTGTTCCTTATGTTCCGTATGGTTTAAGCCTGTGCCACCTAACTCCACTCTGCTATCGGCCTGATCGGCGAGGTTCTCCTGAACAATTCCTTATGTCAGCACACCACATATTTCACAAAGACAGTCGGGAATGTTGCTAGCCATTGCAAATGCTCCGCAGTGGAAAATATCCACCTTTGTGTGCGGTCAGCGTTTGTCAGTTCTGCCCTTGGGGACGCTGGCGTCCCAGCCGGGCCGGGCTTGCCCTTGATGGGACCCGCGGGACAGGGCCTGCCTGGAGAAGGAGGGCACCGCACCACCCTGATGGCCCTGCATCCCCGCTTCTTCCCCATGTAGGAATTGACTGGTGGTATTTAAGTTACCCATTGCTTTTTCTTTTTTAAATCTAAAAAAACCTCCAAGGTATTTGGCTCTCTGACTGTAAAGCCTGGCTTTTTTTCTTCTAATCAGGAAGACCCACCTCAGATTTGCAGACATCATTGATACCAAAACTGGGCATTAAAGCAAAAACCCCAAATCAGGTGTATCTCCTACTCCTCTCTACCCCTAAGGATACAGTCAAAGATTGCGTTGGCTACATCAGTCGTGTGATTGCACGTCCAGCTGACCATTGCTACCATGGCCTCCTACTGGAGTGTGACCTCCAGTCCCCGCACCCAGAAGCGTGGCTGCGCTATGCCGTGCCGAGAGGAGGGAGATTTGCTAGCTTGCCTCCTGCTTACCCGGACCCCTCTGAATCAGGGACTTCGTCCTTTCTGCTCTTGGCTGCTGTCCTAGCACTCATGTTCCCGGCAAACTTTGCTAGCAATGGTTTTATAGAGCCTTACAGGTCACACTTCAAATGTTAAATAGCACAAAACCAAGGCCAGCGATAGAGATGTCTTCAGAGAGAGCCAGCGACCCCATGACTTGTCCTTTTTTACAATTATATTTTGAGATAATGTCACTTAAGCCAGTTTAGATTCATTTAGTGAACACCGAGTTGATTTTGAACCATTCTTATTTCTTGACCAAAATACAGAATAGTGTCCACAAGCCTAAATACATTACCTCCATATGTCCCATTTATTAAAAATATTTATAATGTCCTAAAAAATTTTTTTTTAAGAAATAGATGTGTGTAGGCTGGTGTGCTATGTCACAACTTCGAAGAGACATAACAGATACACCACATTTTTCTGGTATGGGTTAAAGACAATGTTCCTGCTGAGGTATTTGTATTTGTATTTTGTCCAGTATCACTTTGTGGTGTATACCTATAATAAGCTCCCAAGCACGGGATAGTTAGCTGAAAGATCTGGGATATTTTGGTTTTGCTTTTCAAAAAGTATAATCCCAATTCTGCTACCTTCGGTCACATGCAGACTTTATTCCTCAAGCATTTACTTGAATCCATGGGGAATTCACAGATTAAGAGCACACTCAATGCAAGGAAAAGTATTAGGATCCTATTGTTTTGAAAGTATATTACAGTAATAACCCCTTACCTGCCCAACAAGGAGTAGAAGTGACTAGTATATCACAGGGATAGCAGGGTTTTTTTCTTGATGGGTCAATTCTCAGGAAACCGTCAAGTTTCCTGACTAAGCTTTTCTGTCCCTGCTCCCACCCCCAAATTTAAATAACTGGGGAACACTTCTGAAATTATCTGCTAAATCTTATACACCATGTGCTTTAAAAATCAATAAGAGTGCGAACTTCCTAATGCTGCTTGATTTCTTTTACAGCATAAAAATATTTTCAAAAGATGGGAGTAAAGCACTCACCGTGGCAGAAACAACTATTATGAGAAAAAATGTAATGATAAAATCAGTTTCTAATAGCTAACAATGCTGACAGGCAGACACAAATGCAATAGGGATCTTATGTTTTCCCAAAGATATGCACCGCATTTTATGGTTTTAAAATGAGGACCTTCCACAATGAAAGATGAGATGAGTTTCCTCCTGATGTTTGCTCTTCTCACCATGAATTTCCCCATTAACTGCTGCTTTCTTTGGCAATCAATCTTTTTATTTTCTAGGAAGTAAGGTGTCATTTTAGTAGAACAAAATGGACTGTTCACAGAGTAAACGACTTAGAAGTACGTTGAGAAAGGTGTCTGCCCCAACAGGGTCCTGTTCTTCAGCTCCTTGCCCTGGTAAATACTCTCCCTGAAATAAACAGGATTGCTTTCAATTGCAGGAGTTTTCAGAAATACGTGTAATTGATCCCATTGCTTGGATCCAGTTGTGCAGTTTCTGATGCTGAGGACGAAGGCGAGTGCTGGATCCGACAAATAGCAGAATCAAGTCCCTGTGGCACAGGAAGGTCTTAATCCAAGATTCAAGGAAGAATTTTTTTTGAGCAGCCACTGGGTAGTGCAAAACACTGACAATGACAAAGCAATAACAGAATAATGTTGTTAATTGAGTTTCAGTGTATTTTATTTGATTGACTTAAAAGCAGTGAAAACACACACTGCTAAATACACTTTTGGCTGTTCCCAGTCATCCACAGAGCCCAGAAGGATTAGAGCTGAATTTCTAATGTTCCCAGAGAAGTCTTTTTTAAGCTTTCTTCTCCCCTTATTTCTATTAATCACAAAGATTGTACAATGCTTATTTCAAAATTACTTTTAACAGCCAGTTCAGTTCTGACGGCATGCTGTTATCCTTTTCTAATGCATTATCTTTTTGTATTTTATGGGTCACAGACTAGGATATATGAAAACTTTCCTTCATGCTGACAGCACAGGACAGCCAGACACAAATCCCTGTAGCTATCTAAATTAGGCTATCAGACCACAAAGTTTCGGGTTTGTTTTATTACAGCTGCTCAGCACCCTGGCATAATTCAGAAGCCATCCCAATCATTTTTTTTCACTTGATTCTCCCATAATTGTGAAAAAGGGGATTGGGAAGAAGAAAACACAATTCTCACTGTAACAACATGCTGTTCTCCTGCCCCTGGGTGCTTCAAACACTAGTCTTGGATGCAGGTTTGGATTTCCTATCTGGTTTTCCCCAGCTCTGGAGGCTTTGGGGACCTCGCTAATTCTTCCTGTGCCTTGGTTTTCCAGCTGTGCAAGTAAGATACAAATATTGTCTCTCTCTTGTTGGCAGAGTGCTAAGCAGAGAGGGCTCCAATTGTAATACCAACAACTGAATTAAGAAAACCCATCAAAGATATCTTATTAGTAACACCTGGCTCCAAATAGGCCTGAAAGCCTTTCAGCACCTTTCTTTAATAATAAGATGGACAGGCAGCATAATCATAAAAGACCATAAGTCGGTACCAGCAGAGATGAACAGGACATTAGCATGTTTCTACAGATGAAGAGAGCTGATGGGTTGTTTTCCATTTTTTTCTAAAACTTGAGACTCGAGTTTTCAGTTTGAGTTAACTGCTAATCAGAGGAGCTATGACGATCTCCTCCAGCTGAGAGGTCTGCCCACTACGGCTTTAGCGTGGTCCCTGAGCTGTGCGATACGCTGCTGAAGAAATGCAGTTCTAGGGCTAACATTAAGTTCTTTTATCACAAAGCTGTTGTCATATCAAACACAGTATCAGTATGTGTCAAAAGGAGAATCGTGAGAATAACAGCACTGAAAAAACCCCGTAATTCTATTTTTAGTGGGAGTAAAAACTCTTCAAAGCGATTCCAAAGGACATGAAATGCAGAAAACTGAGTCATACTGCAATGATTAAAAAGAGATTGCTCCTTCTGACGAAAGTTTTGAAGCAACCGGGATTGCCGTGATCATATCTGTTCTTAATGTGGGTTTGTTGCAACAGCCTTTTGGACTAGTGTACCTAATGATTCAAAATCTTGCCTGCTGCAGGTAGAAGCCATTAGCCATCCCACTCACAATTCTGCCATTTAAAACCACTTCAACTCAAATCCAGGAGAGGCACTGGGTAAGCCCTGTTGGTGGTCGCTCAGGAAGTTCATGTCCGGACCCTGAGGGCACTAGTGGGGCTGACTGTCCCTGCCTGGCTCCCCCAGGGCTCCCCTCACCTGCCCGGGGCCCAGGACCCCATGTCAGCTCCCAGGGCCATCAGCCCCTGCCCCAGCGACGCCACAGCAGGGCCCGTCTCCAGCTCCCCACAGCCCTGCCCTGCCCAGCCATGTATCCCCCAAGCTCGGCCTCAGCCCCCCTCAGGCATCCCCCATCCCCAGGGAGGTGCCCGATGCCTGGGGCTGGGGCTGCTCCATGCCCTCTGGCTGCCCTGCTCCTGGCTGGGGCGGTGGGACGGGCCCTGCCACGCCAGGGGAGCCGCCGCCATTCCCAGCACCCTGCTCCCCGGGGAGCTGACGACCCAGGCACAGCCCTGACGATGTAGGCCCAGGGTCAACTTTCTGAACAAAAGTTCTATATTAAAAGCATTTTTTTGGTTAGTGTCTCAGATTTCAGAGTTAAAGAAGATTTGCAAAAAATTTTTCTTCGCCACTGAACTGTTGAAACTATAAATACGGAAAAAGAAGTAGTCTCTCTAAGTCTTCCTTCAAACTGTCTAGGCAACATCCAGCTAGGCTGTTTTTTAGTCTCTTAATAAGCGTACTTATTCTGGATAGGTCATGCAAACACTGCGTATGTTAGGAGAAGTCTCACGTCTCAGCTATGAAACACGTAAACAGAAGTGTGTGCCTCATCACCGAGATGTGTGGGGTGACAGCGGAGCGGGGCCTGGAATCGCCGCTGCAGAGCCATGCGAGGGGGATCCCATTTCCCCCCACCAAAACCAACACAAAAAAGTACTCCTCAATAAAAATCTTTGACAGCAAGGCAGAGACACATAAAGAAAGGAAAGTCTCCTGCAGAACAGTTGTGATTATATAGACAGCAGCCTGTTATTAGACTATTAATCTTCATAAGGGCTAAATCCTGTTTGGAATAACTTCTCCCTTCCCCACAGATTTATAGTTCCTTGGAGAGAAGGAAAAGGTTTTCATAGGGCACATTTCAATAGCTCAGCAATTTCCAACTTTATGTATTAGTCTTTCCGTGAATCAAATAAGTGTATAACGGTTTAAAGGGAAGACTTTGTGTGGGCAGAGTGTTGTCTGGAAGCTGATACTGCAATGGGTTTGTTAATGAAGTGACAAGTATCCATGTAGTAAAAGACCTAATAGCAAACTTGTGGTCAATGATGTGTAACTTCAGCTGGATGAAAAACATAGTGGAGCGTAGATGTCTGAGTGAGAAAAGCAACTACAAATGTTATAATCAAGAATATCATCAAGCAAAGCCTAAACATGTAAACGGAAAGAGAACATTTGCTGCACCACATTTCTCCACACAGGTCAGTCCTATAGCATAGGGAAATTCACTTGTGGGAGCATTGCATGATTTTAGTGCGGAGTCACACTCGTGCTTTGTTTACTCATTGTGTGCTTGGCAGGGAACATGCTACTTCGGAGAGGGAAATGCCTAACAGAGCTTCCACGTTACAAACCCATATGCTGCCCTATTATTTTGAGAGCTCAGCATGGTGCCCTTTTCCCCATGGTGGATTCCTTCTGTCAGACAGGAAACACCCACATATAGCCAGTCTTCATCACCCCCTGCATCTTTTGGGGTGGTTCCAGGGAGGAAATAGATAGCAACTTTTCCACTCCACATTAATAAGTTTCTTATTCTCTTCCTAACACACCGTGTTTCAGGGAACAAGGAATCGATTCCTCACTGATTAAAGAAAAAATTATGAAGCCATTAACCAAATTCCCGTAGTTATAATAAGGGATCAGACTCTATTATGCCTACAAAAGGCTGTTATGAAGAACATCAACAAGGATGGAAGAAGATCTGTAGGAAAAGAGAGGAAAAACACAAGCATGCAGGGCTGTTCAGGCATGAAAGGGAAGCTGATGTTAAATTGTCCGTGGGCAGAAGTTGTTATGTTTGAACAGGGAGATGGAGGCGCAAGCTGACTTTGAGGCAGTTGTGATAAGGACAGACAGTCTGCCTCGTCAGCAAAACAGAAAACCAAAAGAAACCTTACAACAATCTCATCAGAAACTTTGTGGACAAATATGTAAACCCATTTGTTCATTTATTCTGTATATAACTACGGTCTTTATTCAGACAGAATTTTCAACTAGCAAGCTAGTGCATGGCACCAGGATTTTCATTGATGTATTGCAAATGACCAACATGCAGAACATGTTTTATCCTAAGCACCACCATAATATTGCAGTATTGAATTATGATTTTTTTTTAATCCTTTTAAGATCTTTTAATTTTTTTCAGCCCTAAATTAGGTTAACTAGCTTTTATTGTGGGTATTGCAAGCAAGCATCAGAAGTCATTGTGTTAGCTTGTCTTTTATATAGCTCTTGTCGCTGGGAGGCTTTGCATAGACATCACAGGTGGTGAGGTAGTGGCACACAATAATTCTGAAAGAGTTTTTCACATGAAACCTAGACGAGGAGAAAATATTGAAATGCACATGAGAGAAGCTGCCTGATGGGCTGCGCTGGTGGAAACCAAACACTAGGCTAGTATTTTGGATCCAAATAACTTCTCCCTAGGAGGCCAGAGAGACTTGTTTGCCTTTGAGTCTGAGCACATGGACAGTAGTGTACGGACCACAGGTAGAAAATAGTGTAGATACTCTTCCTCCTTTTTCTCATTAATTACTCGGAGACGGAAACGGCAACTACACAATGGTAAATACATCCCTACAGATTCAAAAGAATTATTATATACCTCCACCAGAATAACAGATTGTTAGACCACAAAAGAACAGATGGGAATTTCATAGCATCTTACTAATGAGACAGGAATAGGCCAGTGGGCCTTAACAGTAGCTACAAGTTTTTCAGCACCTTCTAGGCAGGGATCTTGAAAGTACTCTAACCTTTTACTACCTTTCTGGGTTATGCTTTAATATCTCAAGTGAGTATGCAGAAAAATGGAAGCACCAAGTATTACATGACTGAGATAATAATCAAAATCAATAACAGATCTAGAAACAGAACCTCAGGTTTGTAACTTCCAAGCTTGTTTTCTCAACACACTCTCTAAAATGGAATTGCTTGCTCGGCACTCTTTCAAACTTTGGAGCAAAAGGCAATCTAAGTGAACATCACCCTACATTAGGTCCTGATAGGTGTTTTGTACAAAAATCACCTGTTCTGGCTTTCTGTCCATAACTAGACTAACGTCAGTCCGCATTAGCAGCCTGCCAAATGAGGTAGGAAGAGTAATCAGTGTCTCAAAAACATCCTCCACAACACTGGGGCTAAAGAAATTTCAATAGGAAAGAAGGGAAGCTTATGTTCTCTCCTGCCCTATTAGTTCTGCATGTGTTGGGTTGAAAGTTCAGAATCTGTTTCAAGTTTTTTCCATACCTAGAATGGCATATTTCACAGAATTAGAGCCATGCAAACCTCAGTCCTGCCAAAACACCCATACGTGTGCTGTCACGGGGAATCTGCTGGTGTCCACTGACTCATTATGAACATAGCACTTGTCACTGCTGCAGGTTAAGACATTCTGAATAGTTTTGGTTAATGCTCCTTGACTGGTTGAAAACAAGAAAAGAATCACTATACATTTGCATGATCAAATTCTCTCATGGAATATAATTCAAAACATAATAAGTTTATTAATGGTCATAAGACAGGAGATGAAGAGTCCAAAAGATTACTTGCATACTTATTGTCCCAAATCCCTTGACATCTAGCAAATTGCAGAAGATTCCAGGCTTTCACCAAAATGCAAGTCAGATTAAAATGCAAAACCTTTCAGTTTACTGGATATAAAAGTTCACAATCCATTTTTAATAGTTTGAGATTAATTTCAGTTATAGATTTCCTATTAATCTCCTGAAGTATAGAGCTGTAATCCAGAGAGAAAATAATGATATTTTGAATTCGTTATATTAAATCATCTCATCTGGACTTGCTGCTCTTGGTTTCAGTTCTAAAACTCCAGGAATTACATGTAGACGTAGTTCTAGATTAATTATTTTTAACACTCTTTTCCCCTGTAATTCTTCTTTTAAAACCAGCCTAGAACAAAACACAGTTTCTTACCCCACAACTTCCAAAATTCAATTGAAAAGCGAAAAAACCCACCAAACAACAAAAACTCTATTCCAACTTGTATAACAAAGCATCCTATTAACTGCTTTATTAACACATCCTATATCTTGTATTAAGATGGCAACCTTTTCTTGATTTTATAGATTAGAACTAAATTCTAAAAGCTATAAGGAAACATAGACTTACTGTATCTGATTTTGAGATACAGAAGTCTATCAAGGAGTTCAGATGTCAAAGGAAGTGTCTGTACATCAAGTTGCAGCACAATGTTGAGACACTCTAGCTATTTTAAGCAAGAAACAACCAAACTGAAACACATGGACCTCTACGCTACCATGGTTGCCTGCTTCCAGAACGTGACCTACCTTACTGAAAACTACCTGTAATGTTGCTGTATTAAAGCTGTGAATGTAGGATATTGTAAATCTTCTCTTCCATTGAAAACTGCAGGAGGAGTCACACCACTTGCCTCCAAAATTGTGTATTTCCTTGCAAGATGGTAAAATAAATGATAAAAGAAAGTGTCAAGTTCACACACTTTAAATGTAATAATGTTCAAAATTCAAACCAATCAATTCAGACATGTCTGCAATACCACAGCAGGAAAAAAGATGAACCGGTCTGGCCTACAAAATAAAGTAAAGCAGAATAGGGGAATTTAGAAGAACTTAATATGTATATTAAAAAACATCCGAATTAAACATAACCTACCCATACCCAGTCAGTGATGCACACACAGAGGAAAAGAACTAACTACTACTAACTACTATTTCTTTCCTTCTTAGGTAAGAATTCAAATGATCTGCTTGAATGGAGGGGAGATTCTCGGGAAGGACAACAGCCCTCTACTTTTCAACATATTCCTCAGAGCTCCTCAAGAGAACAGGAGAAAAATCATTAGAGCTATGAGGAACTTCCTCCCTGTTGTACTCCCAGAGCATGGCCAATATTCTATTCCTTTAGAGATTACCCCCCAGAGGCAGTGGAGGTTAGTGTACTTCTCCCATACTCTAGCCAATCCCTCTACATTACTTAATACCACCACTGCAGCAAGGGCATCATTTGTACTGGCTTTATAGCTACATATATATGAGGCACAGCAGTGAATACACCCAAAGCACTGATCTTAGCTTCTTACCGTAAAAAATAAAATCTCAGGATGGTAATGCTGGATCTTTCTGATCCAAACCCTAGGATCCCTATGAAGCGGTTTATAACACTTAAACCTCTAGGAAAGATTATTAGTGATAATTGACCTTGCGCTAGTGAAAACTGGGTGCCCTTGGTTTTAGCTTGCGATGCTTAAGTGCTCAGCTCAGTCAACTGTATCACAGTAATGTTGATGTCATCATGTTTTACTATTTGAAGATACTGTCTGCCGCTAAACATCAGCAAGACATTCAGCTTGTCGCACATGACCAGTCAATGACTGATGGCCTGTAATTCTCAAATGATAATAAATCTAAAGGAAGGAATTGTCCTGCTAAATGTTTGCTGAGACACTGCTTATTACAATACAAGGGGTAAATGTGGGGCTGAATTTTTTGAAGGGTCAAACACAACCCTTGATAGGTCCATTATGCTTACAGTTCAATCTCTTGAAATCTGAATAAAGAAAACTAGAAGGCAAGAATACCCCTCATAGTCTTTGGGAGTGTTCAGATACTCAAAAAAATATTACATATTAGAATAATTTTAATCTAACCTGTCAAAAATGCTTGGAATAAGATGATATTCCGTGCACTACCTTTGAGACCGCTTGATCTTTGGTCATAATGAGACTGAGCTTCTCTTAGCTGGAAAGAAACATGACTCATATACCCTCCTGCAGAGATGAAGTATTCTGGACTCAATTAATATTCTTTCATAATGCCTTGAACTTCAAAAATAGATCAAAACCCAAAATACAAAAATTACTCTTTTGAGAAATGGGATATTATAGTTCACCCAGAATATGTGCCAACCTATTGGGTCTTTTTCATCTTAGCATCCTGATTGCACCTGAACCCTGGCGTCCCACAGACCAGCACTTTTTCCACAGTGAATTGTGTGGGAAGGGTGGTGACTATCTTCTTGGAGCTAATCCTAAACTTCTTTTCTTGCTTTCTCACTTGCTTGAGGAAAGGTAATTTGCTTTGGCCCTATACCAGGAGAAAGCTGTAACCATCTCCTGTTGGTTCAGCCACACTAGCTTCTTTAGTGGAAGAGTGAATAACAGGCCTCTACATCCTCTCCACACTTTCCCCTGCCAAACCGTCAAGACTGATACAGATCTTGGCTTGGGTTTATCATCACACAAGATGGTATCAAGCTTCTTCTGGTACAGAAAGTCTGCCTCCTCCACTGTCCTCTTAAAATCTGCTTTGGGTTTTACTGTGTTTAGTTATGAGACTGAGATTCAACGTGTTATAAGCTTAGATGAAAAGTCAGAATGTATTATAGTGCCAGTTCCAACTCCAATTTGTTAATAGAAAGCTTCTCTGCCAAGATTTATCTTACCTCACTTCAGATACTTACACATTAGATGTCTCACCATACCCACTGCCTAAATTCCTACTGTGGTCAGTTGATAGTGACAGGCAGCACTCAAGGATGACTTACTCCATGTGACTGAGATGCTGGCTGTGGAGACATAACATATTGCTAGAGGATGCCTGTCTCCCTGTTTCTCCCTTAACTAACTGAGATTCAATGCCTAACTCCTAGACAGTCTAACAGATGGATCCCACCCCAGGGAACACCAAGGGATTGGATCAGCTTCCTAGACATTAATATTTTTTATCTGCAGAAAGACTCTGTAGATAAAGTTTGTAACGAAGTAAAGAACTTGAGTTCAGTAGTCCAGGTGTTGGAGGTAGGGAGATTTTTAAGTGTAAGGTAATAGTGCATCACAGTATTGGCATATTTAAACCTCCTGGGCTGAAACATGTTGTGCTGTCTACCTGTCCCTTACACCTGATCATTTAGAATCACTCAGTTATTTCTAAGGACATTAAGAATCATAGAATCATAGAATTGTTTAGGTTGGAAGAGACCTTTGAGATCATTGAGTCCAACCGTTAACCTATCACTACCAAGTCCACCACTAAACCATGTCCCTAAGTGCCACATCTACACGCCTTTTAAGTACCTCCAGGGATTGTGACTCAACCACTTCCCTGGGCAGCCTGTTCCAGTGCCCGACAACCCTTTCAGTGAAGAAATTTTTCCTAATATCCAATCTAAACCTCCCCTGGCGCAACTTGAGGCCGTTTCCTCTTGTCCTATCACCTGTTACTTGGGAGAAGGACAAACATGTTCTCCTTTTCCTATAGAATACTGCATGTGACAGTTCTAGTATTTTTGGAGCTACAAGTTCAAATGTGGCGAGAAGGACTCATACGCTGTGGGTTGTCCGCTGCAAAGTCTTACCCAAATTTGGTCAAATTATGTGCATTTGGAAACGTCAGTTCATATTGCTCATCAGAGCATCTGGCAGCTGTTAATCTCTGTTCATTCCATCTGCTGTGGATTATGCCCTAGTGTAGTTCCTTCAAGGGCTGCACAAAACCCACTGCAACTTGGAGGATGCACAAGTGTTTGCCCTGTGCTCTCAGCGATCCCCACCCTGGTCCCAGCAACACTCACCTGCCTAATGACCCACCAAGAGCTAGGTTAGAACTGAGGGAGGGGAAAGACTGGCACAGGAGGAGCCTGGGACTAAAACTGAGGAAGGGCTGGGGAGGAGAGGAGCAAGGAAGAACTTGTTGATGAGGCCAGAAGTGGAGGGTGCAGTATTCACTAGAGGAGGCTCAGTGTCTGGATGGGGCACTAGGATTCATATGGGTCAGCATTTGCCACTTCTCAGGAGGTCACTAACCAGGAAATGAAGGCTGGCACCTCCCTTGGTGTCAGCCATGAGAGTGGAGGCGATGGCTCATGCCTGGAGAGTCCATGTGGTTCAGTTTGGCTTTTAATTACTACCCTGTATAGGACTGGCAGAGAAAAAGCCTCCCAAACAATCTTGCTCCCTCCACAATTCCCCTGCATACGTTTCTATTTGAAATGACAGGTTGCACCACACACGTCAGGTCACGATTCAGTCCTGCAATCTTTTGTCATATAGATTGGGCCTGGAAAGTGGAGAGTACTTGGAAAGTCAAGCTAGAGGCAATAAACCAGAATTCAAAATAACTGGAGTTTTCTTGCTTTTGCCAACCCAATTATTCAGGTGTCATAAACATACCTCCACAAGAATGTAAGAGTTTAAAAATAAAATAAATACAGCATTACTTTTATTCGCCTTCTAGTTTTCTGTTTCCGCTTTCCAGACATCCAATATCACTCTGAAAAAAAAGCTCTTGTTTATAAAATTAAGAAAAAAAAAAAACCCTGCACATTTCACGTAGCCACATGAATTAAGGACCAGAAAGGCCTTGGTGAAACGAGAGGACTAGCTAATACTCAGCATGGACCTGGGAAGGAATGTCAGTACAGCACAGGCCTTCTCATTGCTTCGTACAGCTGCATTTATTCCTGTCACATGAATTATGATAGAAATTGTGTGCAGTACATTCTGCTTGAAAACCAGGGAGCAAATATAGCACAGCATAGAAAGTACGTACTTTCAATGCTCACTCTCTTCTATCTGGTTCCAAAAGCAATAAAAAAAATGTTATTAATCTCCTTTCTCTGCCTCCTCCTATCTTCTTCATTATTCTTCACTGAAAGAAGAGGAAGGGGAAGGAAGGTTAAAAGGTGAAATTGTTTTGTGCCTCATCTTAGAAATGAACTAATCCTCCCAGCCCCCTTCTCATAACTCCAGCTGCCAGGTGAGTCTTCTTTTCAGCTGCTACTTCCAATACAGGATTTTCTGAAGCAACATGTTGCTCTGCGGCACTTTCCAGATTCTTATTGTTAAAATTTACCATAAGAAAACAAAATACAGCTTTTGATATCCCCTGCTTGCCTTGAACCCTGCAGTAAAGAATAAAAAAGCCATAAAATGAAAGAAATTTAAGCCTTCCCGCCACCCCCCACCTGCTTTTTAACCCAAATGCATTGCCTGCTACCATGCCTGAGGTTTTTTTCTCCCTTCTCTTTTGTTTGTGACTGCAAATCCAAATCTGCCAAGCTGAACAGTTTATATTTTATGGAATGAAAGAAACAAACTGTCCAACAAAAACGACACTCTCCTGCTGAAACTGTTGACACATCGTTTGTTGTTCACAGTTGAGGAGTCTGTACATTACTTGTGCTTACAAGGTGAGTGAGTGACACAAAAACATGGGAAACAGTGAGTTAAAAATGTCAACCTGGGTGTAAAAAGGCCTTGTCACCATCCTGTATATGAGCTGATAAAGTGCTTATAAAATTCCACTAAATGTTAATGGTGCAAGTCCATCAAAGTTAAAACTATACTTAATATTACAAACCCATGCTAATAAGATACACTCAAAGAGGCCCTTGATAACATTATGCACTGCTACCCTTAAGACATGAAGAGAAGGGCACACATTAGTCATTTAGTGTGTCTTTTAGGTGCCCAATGAACCTTCAGCTGAAGCAAAATGTTTAAAGCCCTGATCCATCACTGGGACTACTGGGATGAGTAAAGAGTGTAGAACTCAGCCGTCAAAGAAGAAGAGTGCCAGAGCTCTGCTAGTTTGTCCCTACAAAATATGTCTCTGGGTGCACTCAAAGGGAAGTGATCTGCAACTAATGCCTTGGGAGAAGAGCTCATGGGTCTGCCCATCCTAGGTTCAAACTTGGGCTTGTTTGTAACATAACCATCTAGGACTGACTAGTTGAAAAATAAAAATACTAAGCTGTCCACCTCAATCATTTTGCTTTGCTGTGTTCAGCCTATTTGCATTATATTTTTAACACCCCCATCAGTATAACTTCTGAGAATGACTTTTTTCAGTGTGGTCATGCCCTGTTAACTCTCATATATATCGGTGAGGTTTAGGAGTTGAAAAGAAGTAGGTGGCATTAAAAAGACAAGGAAATGCTGCTCTGCTGTAGCCAGAGTGCGGTGCTGCTTGCCCAAGAGGGACCACCTGCACCTCCTACACCACCACCTTCTCCCTGTGCCTGCGGGCAGAGGCTGCAGATCTCAGGCTGATGCAGAAGGAGCCCCTTGCGTTAAGGGTGCCCCAAGTGGGACAGCAGACTTCTTGGTCTGGGCCTCATCTCTGAGGACAGTTACTGACACTCTGAACGGGCATCACTTGCAGGCATCAGTTCAGCTGAAATTATTGTGATCTTTAGGTTACATTTTAAGACTCTGTGACTGAGACTGAGAAGGCTTTGTAATAGCCATGGCAAAAAGAGTGCTCTTCATGGTCTTTTCTACGTTACAAGTGCATAAAGCTGTACCAGGCCTACAAGCTTTCTCTGAATCAACTAGCTTAGCCAAATAAGGACAGACAGGGAGACTCCTGGAATGCATTGAGGATAACTGCTTAAGCCAGGTAATAGACAGCCCTACCAGAGGGGATGAGATACTGGACCTCATTGTCACCAACGCAAGTGAGCTGATCGGTGTCATCAAGATTGGAGGCAGCCTGGGCTGCAGTGATCATGCGCTGGTGGAGTTCACAGTCCTGAGGGATATGGGTCGGGCAAAGAGTAAAGTCAGGACCCTGAATTTCAGGAAAGCAAAATTCCAGCTGTTCAAGGAGTTAGTCAATAGGACCCCCTGGGAAACTGCCCCCAGGGACAAGGGAGCAGAACAGAGCTGGCAGATCTTTACGGACGCTTTCCATAAAGCACAAGAGCTCTTGGACCCCAGATGTAAGAAATCAGGCAAGGAAGGCAAGAGACTGGCATGGCTGAGTCGAGACCTGCTGGTCAACCTAAAGGGCAAGAAGGAAATGCACAGGCAGTGGAAGCAGGGACGGGTATCCTGGGACATTGCCTGGTTGTGTAGGGATGGGGTCAGGAAGGCCAAGGCGCAGATAGAGTTGAACTTGGGAAGGGATGCGAAGAATAACAAGAAGGGCTTCTACAGGTATGTCAGCCAGAAAAGGAAGGTCAAAGAAAGCGTACCCCCACGGATGAGCAAGACTGGCAAACTGGTAACAATGGACAAGGAGAAGGTTGAGGTACTCAATGACTTTTTTGTCTCATTCTTCACTGGCAACCTCTCTTCCCACAACTCTTGAGTGGATGGACTGCAAGATGGGGACTGGAGGAGAAAAGTCTCTCCCACTGTAAGACAAGATCAGGTTCATGACCACCTGAGGAATCTGAACATACATAAGTCTATGAGACCTGATGAGATGCATCGCAGAGTTCATGACCACCTGAGGAATCTGAACATACATAAGTCTATGAGACCTGATGAGATGCATCCCAGAGTCCTGAGGGAATTGGCTGATGGAGTTGCCAAGCCGCTCTCCATGATATTTGAAAAGTCATGGTGGTCAGGTGAAGTCCTTGGGGACTGGAAAAAGGGAAATATTGCACCCATTTTTAAAAAGGGTAGGAAGGAGGACCCTGGGAACTACAGACCTGTCAGCCTCACCTCTGTGCCTGGGAAGATCATGGAACAGATCCTCCTGGAAACGATGCTAAGGCACATGGAGGACAGGGAGGTGATTGGAGACAGCCAGCATGGCTTCACCAAAGGCAAGTCCTGCCTGACCAACCTAGTGGCCTCCTATGATGGAGTGACTACATCAGTGGACAAGGGAAGAGCTACGGATGTCATCTATCTGGACTTCTGTAAGGCCTTTGACACAGTCCCCCACAACATCCTTCTCTCGAAACTGGAGAGATATGGATTTGATGGGTGGACTGTTCAATGGATGAGAAATTGGTTGGATGGTCTCATCCAGAGGGCAGTGGTCAATGGCTCAATGTCCAGATGGAGATCAGTGACAAGTGGTGTCCCTCAGGGGTCTGTATTGGGACCAGTACACACCCCACACAGTCCCTACTGAGGAGCTCTCATAACTGGGCAAGCAGCAGGACACTGGGGACAGTACAGTGTTGTTGCTTGTATGTTTATGCTTTGCGACTAAAATCATGTAACGTAAACATTTAAAAAATTTTGCTTCCTTTACCTTGAAAGGCTACTTCAGCATCATTTCCAGGCTATTTTTTCTCATGGGCAAATATTGCCCTTTAAAATGCAGCTACTTTTAAGAACAGTTAACAGCTCATATAAGCTATAAAGCTACAAAGGTATTACAGATGTACCAGTGGGGTGTGAAAGAGTGAGAATTAATACACAATGTGGCACCTTAACTGAACCAAGCAGCAAATAAAAATGTCTGCTTAGACTCGAACTGGATCGTATTTAGTAACTTCAGGCATCCCAGCCTCTTGCTCCCCTGGTTGCCCAGCTCCATGGTTAGCAGGGGCAGAGCCAGAGCAAGGTCACTGAGAAATATGATGAAGTGCGACCGTAAGGCGTTTGAACAGAAATTAAACTAACCCTTTCCTTGCTGTACATTGAACCAGATGCTAGTGTGTGTGCAGGATTTGATTTTCAGTATCTCAAAACGAAGAACAGGATGGGGACAGAGCATAGGCCAGAAGCATTAGTGGCACTCTAGTCATTTTTTGTAGGGTGTTTCACAATTTTCACCCTAGGATCACAGGGAGCTTTACAAAGAAGGTCAGAATCATCATTTTGTTGAAGTCAACTATATTCATAATGTTTGCTTTCTTTGTTCAGCTACAACGTTCCTGCAGAATCAGAATCAGAAGTGAGGACCTTTCTTTTGCCGTGTCAGCCATCCCAGGTCAGGCGAGACTCTGGGACTGGGGTACAGCTGGCAGGAGAGACAGGGCCAGCTATATTTAGCAGCTGGCCTTTTTTCTTTTCCTTCAGGCTGGGAGTGCATCCCTAGTGCATGGGACTCTAGAGTAGGACTGCAAAACATGGCTCAGGTGTGATCCCATCAGGATGCCAGAAACACTTCCAAATTGGTAGTTCAGAGTGGGTCATATACTTGTTATACATTTCCATGATATCCTGTTTTCTTAATCAGTTTACATGCATGGCTATGCCTACCCCCCCCCCCCCCCGACACTTCTTCATTGCTGAAGGAAGCAATAAAAGGGCAAAGGATCAAATGCAGCATTAACTTGTTGCATTTTTGCAACTGAACAGCCAGATAATACATTTTTCACAGAGTTATGACACCAGAAGCCTGCAGCATCTTTGGGTGTCATATTGGTATGAAATGACACATATCTTTCTTCTAGTGTAGGCAAGGCTATGAATCATGCATATGTTACAAAATTTCAGGTTCTAGTATTTCAGATTTAACAGCTTGGTAATCATACTGTTAAATACATTTACTTATGGTAAGTTCAAAATTACTTGCAACTTTCAATTTGTGAGGCTAATTACACGAAGGGCAAATGAACATATTTATTTCTTAGAGCTCAGATTAAATCCTAAGTAATAAAAGCCAAATGTGGAGGATCTTACTGCGACTCGCGCTGCAATCGATGACAATTTTGCTGGAGTAACGATAGGGGAGACAATAGGGGAGTGTACAAGAACATGATAAAGGAAAGAGCCCTCATATTGTTTTAGAAATACTGATGTCTGTGAAATAATAAAAGCTATTCATAATGTACAGTAAAAATAACATGGAGTAATTTAACTAATTAACATCTGTGGCCAGCTCCTTCTGGGTTTTTTTTTCTGCAGAGCCAATGGAAAGCAACATCGGTCACAAGGGTACCTTAGCTTGGAGGCAATGGTTCATTTTCTTAAGAGCAGCCTGCTATTTGCTTGGATCTGTTCATTATTCAGCTTTCCCTCAGACGGTTTGTAAGCAGTCTCTTGTGACTCTCTTACAATCAAAATTCAATCAGTTGTGCTGGATCTCACTACTGAAACCACTTGGGTAAACGTTTGTGGCCAGAGAGACTTGAATGCAGGATCAAGGCATACACTGCTTGGTCCAGACTGGATGTGTATCCTCAGGGACTCTTTGCTCTTTATGTGTTTGATAAGTGTAATTCTTCGACTTTTTAATGATATTTATTAATTCAAACATGATTTTTGTGGATATCTTCTATAACTGCATGTAATTGTAATGCTGCAGTGACTGTTCCCACTTGTAAAGGCATTTGCTAGAATATTCATGACTGCAAATGTCTGAATGCAAGTAAAGCCATTTCATTTTTAAAAGGCATTTGCCCAGATCTTCCATTCAGTAATTTGTCAATGAATAAGCACCAAAATGTTTGGTAACCCCCAGATGGGAAAACTAAAGTGATCAGTCAGTAACTGGCTTGGTGCTGTTCATCTACACAAGAGTTTTGCACACTGCATTTGCTTCCCAGCTTATGAAGGTGGTGAGTAAATGCCTCCTGCCCCTTCTTCTCCTTCTATCCCTCTGCTAGGCGAGGCTTCAGGCCTGCGCCACACTCAGATGGAATCTCTGCTGTTACGCAAGGAAGGGCCTCAGCTGTCAGAGAAAAGCTGATTTCTATGGATGTGGGGGATGTGGGGGATGAGAGGGATGTGAGGGAAGGAAGGAAGACGGCGCCATATCTCCAAAGGTGCCACCTCATTAAAACATCTAAAAGCTACATTAACCAATTCATGAGCTATGAACTCCATTTTCACTTCCATTTTCAATATCTTGTTTCCTTTCTCTCACTTCAAAATAACCAAATTAAAACATAAAAATAGTAAATCTTCAAAATGATCTCTTTTTCCTGTTTGATTAATGCAAGTGCCTTCCTCTTGCTAGGAATCCTTATTGTCCTTTGAAGTAACAGAGCAGAATACTTTATATGAAGACTTTTATTCTTCCATATAAATAGATTACAGAAAACATATAATTTTTATATCACTGATATTATTGCTCTGTGTTTCACAGTTGAATAGGCAAGAAGCAGCAACTTATAGGTTTAATAGTGTAAGGTGCCACGTACATTTCCAGACATATAAAAGCATCACAATAATAATAACAATAAATTGTAATGGTGAACATAGAGACATCATGCAGGCAGGACTGGATAAAGCACGCTCCTCTAACTAGGGACAAGTTATTATCTCTAGACATTCAGATTAGTCATACCTGAGTTCATCTCTTCTCCCACAGGCTCACTGCGTTTACTGAAATTAATCTGAGTATCACTCAGACAGTCAGTGCTAGGATGACTTTTGCTTTCAAACCTATTCTCTAACCCCCTGCCCCCAAATTAAAGAACTGAATGTATCCTATATTGTTTCTGACTGAGGAAAGTTGTAAAGTTGACTAAATTTCCTCTCTTTTTAATCGTCTGTCTCTGTCAACTTTGTAGGTGAGTTCTAGTTTGGCACAAACTTTACCACAGACCTTGTAACACAACAGTGTTCAGGAGTGATATTTTTTTCCAAAGTAAGATGTAACTTACAAATATAATTTTCTCTCTTTTACATCACTGGCCCTCATGGCATTACTGATGAATCTGATAAAATCATTAAGGACCATATCTACTTTTTAAGAATTGTGTCATGCATCTGTCACAATGTTTTATTTTAATCCTATCATTCATCCTAGAAGGTTTCAGACCATTGCCATCGGCTAATCTCTTCCTGTCACTGGAAACTAGCCCTCTCTACAAAGTAAACCGTGCCAATCACTGCACTGTGCAGCATTAGGAGAGGTGGGAGGAAAGTCAGCATTTTGTATCCAAACATTAAAGTTGATGACCCCCTCTTCTCATTAACTCTATTCCAGGAACTTTAATAACTATCTAGGAAACACAAGAGCTAAAATATTAAAATCTCTTGGAAGATCCTACTTAATAGCGTGGAACTGAATGTCTCTAACCTTAGAGCAAGGCAGGCATGAGCTGGTCCTGCAGCAGTGTGAAAGCATGGCTTCAAGGAGACCTTCCCTTGGGCAAGGTGGGAGGAGAGTCACTTTCTGCCCATACCTATTCTTGCTTATTAACACATTTGTGTTATCGCCATGTCATTTTCTCCTCTAACCATACCCCTTCATTTTGTTCACTTGCTGTGTCCCACCTTTATGGTGGTCAAATTTCTTTGGTTCTGTGTGACATTTTGTGCAAGTTACTTTAAAGTTAGTTTGATTATTTGTCAAAAAAAAGCAAATCTGAAACAGTCAACATCTCTGATGCACACACAGCTGAGGAGGGAGGGCAAGAAGCCCTGCAGAAGCTAACAGGCCTGGCCAAGGGAGGCATTGGTGTGGGTGGGCAGATGCCTTAGCATAAGGGTGTCTGATCTCCCATGGTAAGAAGGTCATTCAGGCAGAAGGGGCTAGTTATAAGCAAAGGGAACCAAAAGGTAGTGTTAATTAAGCACACTTTCACCTGCTTCTACTGTGATTCCTGCCTAAGAAAAGTCCTGGCCATTCCCAGCCAAAGGTGAGACTGCCTCATGGCAAGCTCAGCCAGGAGTGTTGGCGTGTCCTGGCTGTGCTGAGCCCAGCCAGCAGGAATTGGTCCCAAAATACCCCTGCTGTGTGAGAGACCTGACCAGAGCATCTCCAAGAAATTGTCTGTGGCCACCAGGTCAATGGCATTGCAAATGCCAGCGCGTGTCATTGTGGGTACATGTGTGTGTCCTGGTTCTCTGCCACACAGTGGTCCAGAACCAGCCACAATGGGAATCCTGTTCTCTCAGCTGGGGCATCAGGCACAACCAGGAGTAATTTTAATAATTTGATTTTTATTTACTTTCTTAACTAGTGGCTCAGTGAGGCCCTTGTGCTGCTTTATGTGTCTGAGATACTGTAGGCTGAGTGCAGAGAGGTACAGATAAGGATGCTTCCCCTGTGTGAACTTCCCTTTGAGAGGGGTGGTTTTCCCCTCTGACTGACTTCTAGATTGGAGAGTTGCAGAATGAAGAAATTGTTCTTTTGGCCACGCTTGCCTTCCACATATATTTACCAATGCCTGAATATATATTTTAAAAAGCACGCTGTGGCAAAATCTGTTTTTAACTGTTTTTTGCTTTGGTTATTGTGAAAGTCATCAAGGTAGCTCTTTTTGACCATGGATGATGCCATGAACTTTATTACTGAGCAAGTATCTGTTCCACACTACATTAGCAAAGCACCTCACACAGCCTCCTATGCAATCATGCTAACCGTACCTTCAAAGTTTACAGCTGTGTCAGATAGAAAGAAAAATGGGGAAGACAGCCTAAAAAAAAAGGTAATGTGTATAAGAGAAGATGCAGAAGATGATTTATTATGATGATTACTTCCTGTAAAACGAAGGCTGCTCAAAAAGGCTACTTCTACTCTTGTGTCTATAGGAGAGTTCCAGCAGCATATTAGAAATTTCCAAAATCTCTTAGAGCTGATATGGGGCTGAACTCCCTTCACATATCCTTAACAGCCCATTACTTTTACTCTTAAAGAAGTGAATGAAGTCAGGAAGAGAAATAGAGAACAGATAGCTCTACACACTGGAAGTTTTTCAGTGCAGGGACTAACTCGTTAGTGCTCTTCACCTGTATTCGTGTTGTGCCCAGCACGGGAGGTCCTACTACCAATTAGAGCCCGTGGTTGGCTGCCTTAAGAGAAAGGCAGAACAACAGAAAACGATAATAGCGCAGGGGTAAGGAAGGGCAGTAAGGGAAAGAAAGAAAGAAAAGTGAAAGAAATGACTTCAGAGGAGACGTTAGAGGAACAGCAGGCGGGTGCTTAGCATTGCTTTTCCTGTGTGCCATTTTTAGCGCAGGGAATATAGTAATGCCTATTTATCAGTTTCTCTTTCTTGACCAGCAGACTAAATCTCTAAACAGCCAAATTATTTCTTTAGCAAAGAGTTAGAGATTTGCACAGACTTGACATTAAGCAACTAATCTTTATTTCTCATTATGACCATAGGCAAAATTTTCTCTAGCCTACTGTTTGGCCTCGCATAGGCTAAATAGCTGTGTGAGTATCTGCTGGTGCTATAACTTCTGCCACAGTGATTCAGAAAGAAAAAGGAATAAAGAAGAAACACTATAATGCTGCAGCCTCAGATCTGAGTCTTTTCTTCCCTGCTTATACTCATTACCCTTCTGTTGTATTCACGTTAAGTTGTAAAAGAACACAGTGCCTGATACTCACTTATGCCACTGTCGTACAGATAAATAAGCCTTAAAACACATTTATTTGTTGAACATGGCATGGTACCACAAATAATAATTATGGTACTAATTTCAGAAAAGATCACACAGCAAACACTAGCCTACAGCAACAAAGCATTTCATTTCAGTATCTTTTTTTTCAGTACAAGCTATATGAAATGACCTAAATTAAAAGCTCTTGATGAAAGAAAAAGTAAAACAAGAACCCTAGACAATTCAAACAGAGCACGCGAGCTATTTAAAGGCTGGAAAAACAAAATCCAAAGCAAATGGCACCATATTGAGCAATGTGAAACCAGGTTGTTTTACTTTAAATGGCACTCAACTGATCCTTCTGTTTGTTTGTTCTGGGTTTGCAAATTGCCTTAGCTGCACGTGGCTTCCCATTAGGGTCATCAATCCCTCTTCATAAATTCTTTTTTTTCATTTATGGTATTTGATGTGATTATTTTATCCCTTTCTTTCCTCTGTTTATTGGACTGGGAGTGGGCGGAACAGAAGAGAAGTTAGGCTCTATAACGTCTCTTCATCATTTTTTACATGGGACAAAGATACTTCATCTTGCCCAGACAGACAGAACATGAAAATTTCTGCGTATGAGGTGCAGATATAAAGAACAAAGAAACCCCAACCTAAGAATTTCTGATCAGCGATTTATAGATTTTATGAGCAACTCCTGCAAGCCAATTGGCATTCACTTAAAGTTTATCTTTTTTGGGAAACTGAATTGGAAGCTTCAAATCAGCTTTCAGTTCTACTTTTAAGTACTTGTTACCTGTAAATTTAAAATCAATCCCTCTTTTTCTCAAGCACTGATGAGTCCGCATAGCGAGGCTATGAGGTAAAACATGATGGTTTTTACTTGGAACTGCGCCACTTGAGAAGTGCTAATGGCAGAACTTGAAAAGAAAATTTACATTTTCAACATGGCCTTGCTTTTAGGATGGAGCAACACCTAAGAAGTGGAGGAGCTGATTTTCACTGAAGTGTTATTGGACTACCATGAAATATTCTACTTGAGGGGAAGAAGAGTTTTGTCTGAGATCAAGCCTCATCTATGAGCTAACAATGATTTATTAAGCTCTTATTTCTTGACCTATCTGTATCCAGTGCCTACTGACTTTCTGAAGTTTTTTGAGGAGCATTTCAGGTTCAAGTAAAATTTATCAGCAGATAGCGTAAGTTCACACAATTCTTTTTCACAAGTTTGATGATCCTATCATATGTGATCAGCTAAGCCCTTTTTTTGAGACAGAGAAAGGGAGAAACAGAATTATAGTGACAACCTGACCCAGCTGAGGAAAAAAAGAGTTATCAGATAAAAAAGTAATTTTCTCTGACTGCCTTAGTATTTTTATCTGTGTTGTGGTGGCCTTGTATAGTTTTGCTTTGTGTAACAGTCCCAGTTTTGGGGCTGTCTTGAAAATAATGTGAGCAAAAATAAGAAATGAAATAAGTCCTTGTTCGTAACGAAGCTTCCTTTCCCTTCCCAACTCCTATTAAATAAGAAGTGTCTAGAACTGCTGTCTTTCTCTTTCCATAGCTTTTTGAAAAGCTTTGGGAACTTTACATTTTCAGTCATGTAAAGTAGCAATAGTTAGGCACCCACAGGCACTCAGTTACTGACCTGGCTTGCTGTCTTGGCAGGCTGCTGCTGCTGGGAGCTCTGATCTGGGATGTTGTTGAGGCTTCCCCATTGCTGTTACGTGGCGCTCATCTGCATGGACACCAGTGATACTGCTGATGGAGATCTGGGGCATATCAAGAGTTACTACATGGCTCTGCGGGCTCATAAATGGGTCCACAGGTCCATTTGGGCCTTTTTATGATTTCCAGTGTGTCTCCACACTAGACCTTTGAAGGGAATGGGTAAAAAGATGTGGACATCACTGGCTTGAAACTCCACATCACCTCACCCATTTAAATCTTACTTTCTTCGTTTAATGGAAGTGAATCACTCAGAGAGGAGGGCACTGGGACTGTAAGAACGTAACAATGTCACACAAGTTGCATTCTTCCTTCTCTTCTGAACAGATCTGTGCATTTGATTGCAGTGGATTGTTAAAGGACGTATGTCAAAACCCTCCAAAATGGGTTGAGAAAAACATAGGAATGAAAAGTCAGCGTCTGGAGCGAGTTCATAATATCAATACTCCCTGCCATACTAGACAGAAATAAGATAGCCAGCTTTTTATAATTTTGTAAATAAATCCTTTTTAATCTAATCTTTGTGAACATTTTGGAGAGGCAAATACTCCCACAGAACAAATTACGAAGTTTTTTGTGCTAGCTATGTATAGGTCCATTTTTATTGTTTCCCTTCTACCTCACTTTCTCTTCACTTCCGTAGCAAAATAAGAAAAAGAAAAGAGGCATGGCAGAAAGAGCAAGAAGGAATGGTAGAGAAACAACCTTCTTCTTCCCTCCAAATTTCAGTAAGTGACTGGTTGCTATCTGAAATGCAGGGTGTATGTACAGCCCTATTGAGAGAAATTATCAAAGCCATGGCGCGTAAGAATCTTGATTACAAACTAAAACGTGAGTACCCCTTTGTCATGCATCATTTCACAGGTGGAGTCCAGTGAAAATCTAACACTTCGTGTTCCCAATTTGCATTCGCACAAATACTCTGTTCCTTTCCTTTTCACCCTCGTTATGCAACTCTTCATAAAAAAGCAACAACAAAATTTCCCCATACTGGAAAGAAGGGGGAGGTTGGATAATATCAGTTCTCTGTATTTGAAACCACATTGACTGCTACTTGCAGAAACACTACGGAAGATGGTTAATCCATCATTGCTTTATAATGCCAGAGAGAGTTCCCTGCAGGAAAAGTATCTCCTGGAAAAAGTGTGCAATGCCATAAATGGCTATGTTACATTTAGACATCAAGGGATGATATACAGAGGCACTTCTGAAAAATCAAATAATACTTCTGATACCGTCCTACTGCAAAGCTAGAGACTGACTGACTTTTGCCGCTAGCACAGTGCATATACTACTACAAATATATGCTGCAAGAATTTTCTTACTGTCTATAAAATTGATTTTTTAGATAAAAATTAAGAGACAGACCAGTGAATTCTGACATGGCTGTGACTCCATTGACTTACTCCAAAGCTCCATTTATGCCCAGTTATGAAAGGTCTTTGATAATCTGCACATATTTCTCCTCTTTATTATATTGCAGTGCTACCACACTCATTTAAAAAAATCCATATTACAATGCTTGTAAAAAAGGATAGGATTTGAATATAGTTTGATGGACTATTTATTATAGAGAAATCCACATACAGCTAAAAAATGAGATCATAACATTTAATTCTGTTCATTCAAGTATTTAGATTCAATTTTGTACTCTGGAGCTGTATTCATAAGTATTTTTCTTTATGTTCTTCTGCCTGTATTTTTCTTCAATGACTGGCAAAAAAAGTCATAGGAAGAAGCCTTCAAATAATAGAGTCAATTTTCCTTTCGCAGAAGTAATAACTTGCACATCTGAAACATTTTCAATACCTTAACCTAAGCCAATACAGGTAAGACCTCTCGAGAAAATACTGAAGAAGCCACAGTGAAATAGTAGTCTGGACAACCAGATATTAATCATTATTGTCTCTTCCCTCTGTTCAAGTGATATTTTGAGGAGGTTTACGAGCATTCAATGCAATTACTTTCTGGACTGGTTATCAATCAATAGACATTGCAATGCCCTCTTTCTATAGCCTCCTGAGGTACTTCTCTTTCCAGTCTCCTCAGATATATCTCTCACTAAAAGAAAGAAGATAATCCTATGTTTAATTCATCTTGGGCTGCCTGCATAAGACTGACATGCACCGTACAAAAAAAACCCAACCAAAGCCGCCTCCCATACTAGAACTTTGTGTTGCCAAATATCTCACTTTCTTTTCATCTTCTGAACAGGCAAATGAAGCCCAACATCCAGCTCTAAGAAATGCCTTATTTCAGTCTTGCTAATTCCAGGTGTTCCAAGTTATGAATTTGTACGTTCCTATGGCCACATGCCCTTATTGCCTTCAAAAGGAAAACGTGATTATTTTAGGTATATTAGTAACTTTCTGGTCTTTCTGTTTCCCTTTACACATTGAAATGTGTTCTTACTTTCCAGTTTCCTTCCAGACTCATGAGGTTTGGAAATTTTTATTTTTATAAACGAGATTCTCATATCCACATGATCCAGGAGGTCTGATATCGAAGCAAAAAGCGAAGCCATAAAACTCAGTAAAACTGGTGGAGTCAATCACAGTAATGTCAATCACACAGCAGATATGCTTACAGAACTAAGTAGTGTGATTTCCCAAATGCACTGAGGTGAACCAAAAAAGTGTGCTATAAATCTCTGGTGCTTTTAGGAATAATGTGTCTGGTCTGCTTGCACTGTTACGTGTTGCAGAACCCTTTGCCAAAATGAACGGAGTTAAATGAATGGCGGCTGTACCGGATTACCTAAGTGCACCCCCAGGGAAGGTAAAACAATGGACTCCACAAGGAGCGTTCCTGTAATTCTAATACGTGATGTTTATAACCACAGAGAAGGCCTCAGTCTTGCCCTGTGACAGTCCTGATTTACCTGAGAGAAACAAGGTCAAAGCGATCTGTTAAAAATTGGCTCTGCAGAAAAGAGGAGGCTGCAGGTATAATCCAGAAGGCTGTAGAGGTTTTGCCAGGGGAGGCAGTGGCGAGCTTGGAGGCTGAGGTGGGACAAGACAAACCTGCCTCAGCTGTTGCTGTGGCATCCAGCTTAGGAGAAAGAAATTATTAACCTTGGTCTTTCACTTCCTGCTGATTTTATTATGCTTTGTTTTGAAGAAGCTGTCTATGCCCCCTGGCCAACTGTCATAGCTCCAAAAGGAGGACCTGCAGCGGAGGCTGGACCAGCCCAACTCATTGTGGCTGGAGGCTGCAGGTGGGGAGGGAGGAAGGTGCAGCCCAGCCCTGGATCGGACAGTAAGGGGAGAGGTGGTTCAAGGCCTACAGCCAGCCAAGGTAAAGGGATGCAGGCTTGTGACTGGAGAGGTGTGTTTGATGACACTCAAGGAGCAACACGCAGCAACCACTGCACTTCCCCTATTACCAAATATTCAAAATTTTGCAGATTACAATGTTTAACCTCTCTTCAAATACGAAGTTGCCAAACTCATTTTGTTGATGCTCAGGGCCAGAAGAGTTGTTCTTCAATGTGGAATTAATAAAATGTTTCTTTACCCTTCAGGTAGCGTAAATGGAGCCTCCTCCACAAGGCGCCCTGTAGCCAGCAGAGCCTAGCGAGCATAGATGGAGACTCTGTGCAGTTCAACACAGACATAAGTGACCTGAAAAGAAATTGAGTACTGAAGTGACAATATTCACTAAGGATATAAAAACCAACTTGAAGGTAGTTAGAGAGCAGCAGAGGAATCTCATAGCCTGGTGATTTAAAAAAATGGCAGATGACATTCAAGTTAAATAAAAAGTGAAGTACATGTAAAATTAAATAACTCCAACAATATATATACAGTGATAGGTCCTCAAGAAAGAAATAGTCATTTCATGGAGACCTCATAGATGGTACAGATGGTTCTCTAAATATATCTTATTGCTGCAGGTTGACCAAAACAGGAGCACAATGTCAGAAAATTTTAGGAAAGAATGGAGAGCAAAAGCAGAGGACACTGCTATGCTACCATTCACATGGTTGGAGAGAGGAAGCGCAGCTTAGAGGAGAGATGGCTGGAGGGTGATACGATAAAAGTCTATAAACTCACAGGTGATACAGGCAAAATGAATATGGAATTTAAAAAAAGTCACAAGAAGAGCACCAGTGAAATTACCATGTAATTACCAAATAATTCCTAAAAATAATCAGGGAGCTTGATACGCAACCCAGTATAGATACCCTTCTGGTCTGCAGCCTTCCCATACTTGAAGCTTACCAACCAGCTGCAGAAAAATAGCTCTGCAAGACAAGAAGCCACATTTTTCCCTGGAGGCACAGATGTGTGCACAGCCTTAAAGTCAGCGTCTGCACCAGAGGGTTGGTAGGTAACCCAGAGGAATGGGTGTGGGTTCTGAATGACCACCTCTCCAGGCAATTTGCTCCGGTTCATGGGTCCTCAGCCTCATGCACCTACCCTTCAGCACTCCTGGGAAGGGAGAAGGTGTAGAGAAAGAAAAGGGCTCTGAAACAACCTGCCAGAGATCGAGGGAATGAATAATAGTTGGGATATCTTTCTTCTAGCTGTTGTCTCCTAGCTAGAAAGGCTAGCTCCATGCTTTCTGCCTTCTCAGGCCACGTAGCAGCAGACTGCGAGACAGTTTCTCAGGGGTTTTTTGAAGGTAGTTTCACCTTCCCAAGTAGGAGGGAGGGAGAAACTTGGCACAAGATTCCTAGTGTTTGCCAGGGCAAATTTTCAGATACTTTTAGTCTCAATGAATATCAGCATCAGATTCCATTGTTAAGAAACAAGGACTGTCATTGTGCTTCTATAATGCATCTGATTTGTAAAAATCATTCTCTATATGCTGAAAAACATTTTATTTTCCAACATAGAACACAAAGAGGTCTCTGACTTAAAATCCAAAGTAGGAACTTTTCAGCTGTAGTTTTGCTACAGTTTAACTACTTCAAGAATTATATTAAGTTTCTTATTAGTAACATCTACATTTAAGATGTCAGTTTCACCTATATGTAGAAGTCATTTATCTTCTCCTTAAATTGTAGAAAATCAGCAATACTGAGCAAGAAATAAAAAGTGTCTAATAATCACAATGCCTAAATACAAACAAAAATCCTAAATCAGAGGTCAGAGTAAAACTTGTCCATAGGGCAAATAAACATAGAATCACGAAAACATAGAATAATTTGGGCTGGAAGGGATCTCTGGAGAACACGTGGAGCAACACTCTGCTCAGGGCTACCTTCTCACCTAGCACCGGTTGCCAGGGCTGTGCTCTGGTGCCCTGATCATCTCGCTTAATGTCACCTGTCACTCAGGAGAACTGTACCGATATTAAGATTAATAGATTTTTTTAAATTTGGGGTAGGGTAGAAGACAGTTGATATAAATAAAGTGAAGCACCTGGAAAATGAAATGACTCCAACAATACATACACAATGATAGGTGTGTAAATACCTCAGTGCAGTGGTACGTACCTAAACCAAGAGGATCTAACTCAATTCTGGCTCAGCCCCTCTCCAAACAGAAACTTTAGAACAGTATCAGCTGTAAACGGGCTTAGTAGCACATGGGTCTTTTCCAATGAAGCTTTTCAAAAGCGCTAAAGCCTGGACAAATTCCAGTCTCTCTGAAATGTCCAATAGCTTCCCACTGGAGTACGACGCCAGCTAACACTAAGCATTCGGCAATATTGCAGTAGGGGGAAGAGTATCTTCACATTTTATAAAGGATCCATTTTGTAACTGTAAGAAGGTTTTTGAATGAGCAATGTAATAAAAGTCTTTGCTATATACCAATAATTATTGCACAAACTGCCGCATGTGTTTACTTATAGGCTATCGTTCACTATAAAATATGTGTACGAGGTGACTACAGAGAAACACACTCTTTTAAAGAAATGGCTGTACAGAATAGCTGCATCTTCAGGAATGATGAACAGAATGTTAAATGCTATCGTTTAATGCAGTGAATATCCAAATCCAAACATATGCTAGTACTTATTAATAATAGCAATCTGATTATTTCCGAATGAAATGACAATAATTTCAGAAAAGACCATTCTAAAAGAGAGAAACTATAGCAGTAGAAACACTGAAAACAGAGCTCTGCCGGCGTGAATGCAAATCCCTCCGTCTCACCAGGCAGGAGAGAGAGACGGGATAAAGCTGTGTCACGCAGACTGCCTGTGCAGGAACGCTAACATGGCCGAGGCAGGCGGCACGCTTTGCCACTGCTCACGTCAGGCCATTAGGCTATCGTCTCTGTAGCTAACGCATCCCGGAAGGAAAGGCAAACATTTACAAACATCAGAGCCTTCAAGTTAGTTCCTACTTGGCTCGACAAACTGAAAAGTGGGGCACCCCCCCCCCATAAGCACATAAGCACCGATTAGGCGTGGAAGGCGAGTGTGAGATCTGCCCGCAGCGTCCCCGGCTCCGTCCCGAGCCGTGACCAGGCCGGTCGCGCAGCCCAGGCCCGCGCTGCCCGCGTACGCGCTGCCCTACCCACGCACAGCGCTCAGCAAAGCTCCTCTCTCTACGGCAAAGCCCTTCTCCCTGCTCTGCTCATCTCCGATTTACCCATCGTGCCGTTTCCCCTGACTGTCGACAGGGAGCTCGTAATTAAAAGAGCCTCTCGGATCAGTCATTTCATCTGACGGCATTCGAGTGGTCAATATTTACCAGCTGAGGTTGCACTGGACTCGTGGTATTTATTGGGCATTCACTGTAATAAGCGGTGATATTTAATGCTCTATTGATCACTGCAGCAACAGGTCTCGCTCCGAGGAGAGGGACGGCATCCTGTTTCACCGCATCCAGCCGAGTTTGAACATTGTGGCCTTAATGCTCAAATACACGGATCCACTGGCGTGTGTAACACACTGAATATAGCAGATCAGCCTTGCTGCGGTGGAGCTGGAAAATGTATATTCTTCAGGAAGGAAAGCTGATAAAATCAGAGAGACTTGATTTTGTTTATCTCCACTGATACGGCATGAAATTTACCACATCTACCTACTAATATGGGTTCATTTTTATGGCATTGAACTAGTTCAGGGCCTCATCCTTGGTCCCGATATCAGTGGGAGGGTTTTCATTAGTCTCAGCGAGCACTAAATCCACAGTTCCCACTGTGCTTTTCTCTGCCAGAAGAAAGCAGTTGCAGATACTAGACATTCTGCAAGGGAGGCCGCGGGGCTCGGCACAGCATCTCTTGTGATCAGCCGAATATGAGAGAGCGGTTCAGCTTATAAAAATAACCCTCCTGTAACACAAGGATCATTTTGTGTGTGTGTAAGCTTCAAGACAGCAAAGTCAACCTTCATCTGAAACGATGAGAAAGGAAGATTTTCAGAAATGAACAAGGGAGTTTTGTGGGATTTTCCATGAGAAACAGCTAGCTGCCTTTGAAAATGTACCCCCAGAAGCATATGCTACTTTTTCCATTTTCTTTCCTCTCCCTAAGGTTTCCCTTTTGATCAAATTAATCAGCCATTTTACTAACAAACAGCTGTGGAAAATATCCTTACGTTCGTTTTCAATATTAGTCGAATCAAATTAAGTAGTTTTAACTTTCTCTCCTCCACGACTCTATCAAATTCTCTTTCAAAAATATTTTTATCTTTAGCATCTGTCTCATTAAGTTTAAAATGATCTGTTCTCATCCATCAGAATTCTATACTGTGAGTCTTACATGTCCACTTGTTTAGAAATCAGTTATATAAGCCACCCTCTGAAATATTAAATGGGACTAGATGTGACCTGACAGTTCCAAACTGCCAAGTTCTTCCTTGAGCAAAGAGATTTTGGTTAAGCAGTGCATTTATTTCTCCTCCCAATTTGGAACAAAGCTGCCTCTTTGCACTTGCCAAGTTATAAAAACCTTCGGAAGGACTTCTCTCAGCTCTGCTGATGTAAACAACTGGAGGGCCAAGAAGAGGAAAGCAATTACTATAAGAAAACTTAAAACATCTTATCTAACTGTAGAGCCGTTTCTCAAGAAAGAAGAGGCAAACACATTACCCGAGTCATCTCAGCACAGACTGGACCAAGCATTTGAGAACACACAACAAGCACCAAACTTTCTCGATGGGGTGGCAAGTAAGGAAATAGCTTCATACTCCCAAGTCTTCCCCATCTGCCTGTCAGTATAGTCCCATGTAAGTTATTACGCAGTTTATTTCTGTAGGAACATCTCCTGTGTAATAAGCTTGGAGATGGATGCTATAATTATCAAATATTTAGAAAATTATTACTGTACTTACATTCATCACACAATTTTCTTGTAACTGACAATCAATACTAGCGTTGCTCTTGGCAGTGAAGAGAGGTGGAGAGGGGAAAGGCGCCTCCCAACAGACCACTCACGCTTTCAGGTGTTTCATTGCCATCCTCCCTTTTTTCTGAAGATTTCTGTAGCACTGCAGAAAGAATGCATTAGTCCTCTGAACATTACCACTGCTGGGTATATACCAGGGACACCCAGTTCTACCGACAAAGTTCAGATTTCAGCAAGAAGTTCTCAGTTTCCCTTGCGTCAATGCTGATAGCTCTGTCGTGGCGATGGTCCTGACAGCCCTTACGTAGGCTGATGAATAGGAGCTTGATGGATTAGTTGTTTAGTCCAATGTTAAATTATTCCTGAATGTCTTTCTATGGAAGAAATCACCACTCCAGCAAGAGAGTAGGTTTCATCTGTCACTCAGTCACTTTTCCTACGACTCCAAAGAAGATTATCTGCAGGCAAGAGTACATACTGGGGAAGAAAGGTGGGGATTGACTGGTGGGCAGCCTTACCAGCTAGTTAGCGGGGGTGGGAAGGGGAAAATAAAACATTCTGAGGTTATTTTACAGATACTGTTTCAAACTGAAAAGTCAAAATATTTCATTTTCAGTTTGTCAAAGCAAATTATAAATTCTTCCTTTCCTCCTTTGGATTCAGGAATATTTGAAGTGTCCATTAAATACTTTTTGGGATATGAGGAACAAGAGAAATTTGCTACAGAATGATATGCATATATATTTGCTCAGTTCTGTTTGTTCCTGACAATAACAGATAGCTCAAAAGCCAGCTTATACATTAGCTAGGGACAGATGACCCAAGAACAAAAAGCATTACTGCTGTTATGCGGGCTTTTCAGAATAAAGGATTGGTCTCAATAGACATAATTACTTGTTTACTTCAGTTAAAAAAAATGCAGTGGCACCTAAGATGGCCATGAACTATATCTGGAAGCTGACTACCATGTCACAGGATGTCTGTCACCTGTTGGAATGGATTGGAAGGGTAATGTTGAACTGCTAACAAGTGTAGAGAATGGCTACCAAACATCGGGTTACTTTAGCCTATATGCAATGAAGCATGCTCACACAAAATGAGGGTGGTGAAACACTGGCACAGGTTGCCCAGAGAGGTGGTAGAAGCCCCATCCCTGGAAACATTCAAGGTCAGGCTGGACGGGGCTCTGGGCAACCTGATCTAGTTGAAGATGTCCCTACTCATTGCAGGGGGGATGGACTAGATGATCTTTAAAAGGTCCCTTCCAACCCAAACTATTCTATGATTCTATGATTCTATGAAGATAAGGACTTAGCACAAATGATGACTGAGTCTAAAAGAGCAGGAAAAGTATATTTTTAAAAATGGCAGTTAAGAAGAAAAAAAAGAAAAAGTAGATCATAGAATCACAGAATGGTTTGGGTTGGAAAGGACCTTCAGAGATCATCTAGACCAAACCCCCTGCCACAGGCAGAGACATCTTTCACTAGATCAGAAAATATAGATAACATACTGGAATAGGGACAGAACACAAGGGTTTAGGATACAATTTCCCCATTGGAAAATCTTAATGGAAGTGTCTCTTGCTGTAGGCTATTCCTGAAATGCGCGCTTGGGAAAGTGTATGTAAACTGGCAGAAAGGCATAACCTTTCACATAACCATAACTACCGTAGAACATGCCCCCATGCATTATTTAGCTGTACAGATGCACCAAAAAAAATAAATAAACACATAATCTACCCCAAAACTCAAAGGGGGAAACGTTGTCTCTCAGCTTTGAAGGGCCTTTACCCTAAACACTTTCCTAAGCCTCCACACTGCAGAGAGCGGACCCAGCACTTCAGAGAAGATAGGAGCCCCTTCAAAGTTCACACGCACCTTTGGGATCTCCCAGAAGGGTACTGGTAAATGTTTTACCCTGTTATTCTTTTAAAAACCTCTCTTTCCCCAACAGTAGTATTGTTAGTATTTCTAAAAGAAACATATTGAAAAGAGGATAGAATAGTAAATTTTTACTACGCATGACCCTACAGAGTAAGTAAACTAAACCCCCCGAAGTCCATGCCTGCTGATCAGCTGTTATACTTAATTAGTCAATTCACTCAGCTGGGCTAAGGAGGCTGATATGACCAGCTTCTCTAAGATGAAATGGGCCATCTAATGATGCACTTTTATAGCCATTATACCTCATTTTGAACTTGAAGCACAAATTAATTCAGGGGAATTCAGTGGCTGTGTTAAACTGGAGGCCATGCTATTTAATCATGGAAGTCCTCATTGATATTAAAAATGCATATCTCTGAATCCATCTTAAATCAATATACCTCAACATTTAGCGTTATTATTCTATTTTTAACATTTCCCTCGAACCGCTGCTTTGAAGCCGCAGCCTGGTGGGTCCCTGTTGATGCAAGTGCGGTGTGAACGTGCTGGCTGCTGCAGAGACGGGCAGTCCCTGTCCCCAGGGCAGCTCCTGTTTATCCTCCAAAAGGCTGTCACTAAGTGGCACTGGAGAAGGAAGGACAAAGGGAAGGGGGGTGCCGGGGAGCAAACCAGGCATCTCCCCATGACTGTGCCGCTCTTATGGATGGATGCCGCCCATCCATATCAGTTTAGTGCCTGCGCGATGGGCCCGGCAGGTGTCCCCGAGAAGCCAACGGAGCGGCCAGCCACTGCCTGGCCCTGCCACGTGCCAGGTGGCTGACCCCCATGGGCTGTATCCCCAACGGGGCAAAAAGCGAGCTCCCCGCCCCTTTGGCCCTTACCCCCGCTCAGGTGCGCCGTCGATGGAAAGGGTCGGCCATCTGAGGAGGGGGTTGTGAGCGGCAGCCGTCAACCCCGTGGCCAAGAGTAGGCTGAGGGCTTGCAGAGCCTGATGGACATGGAGGAGGATTGCCCCGTATGGCGCTCTCACTGTGCTCCTCCGCACCACTGCAGGCTGAGATCGGGACCCTGCAGAGATCAAGGGCAGAGCCCTCCAGACCCAGGGATTTTGGGCCCAGAGCTGCCTGGGGGTGGCCATGGGCTTCCTCCTCTCCCCACCCAGCGGGGCTGTGCCCACGCAGTGGGGCAGAGACGGGGCTGCCTCTGCCGAGCGGCCCAAGATCCGCTTCTCTGCCGGCAAAGGGCCCGTGTCTCCTGCGGGGGATACAGAGCCCAGCAGAAGGGGGAGACCCACGGCAGCTGCCTGGCTTGGGAGCGGGGCCGTACTGGGACGCCGGCCGCTGCGCTGGCAGCGCAATGCACGGCCAGCTGCAACCCCAGCCTCCCGCTGGGCCCCACATTCGCTCCAGCAAAGTCGGGTGGTGCGTTCACATCAGGCAACCGCCAATAACACTGGTTTAGCTCATTTCTGTTTAGGTACGTAGTAACAGAAGAAGGGATTTTGTTATCATGCCCAAAGACGTAGCGATACCAGACCTAAATCACAGATTGTTAGTATTGTGGGAAAAGATTTACTGAGAAATAAATGAATGGGTTGCCTTCCCATCAAGTAAATTAAATGTTTCAATGCAACTGAAAGCCCAAATTAATTTATTTAGCCTTTGCAAATGCGCGCTTAAATTTACTCAATGCATGTAACGTTTATCACAATTTTCTACGTCAGCTGAACTAAAAATTACTTGTAGCCTTTATTCCAGAGGCTTTTGAAATGCAGATCACGTCTGGCGCGTTGAAGACGGTTTACGCGTCACACATCGACTTTTCATACAAAATTAAGACCGAAATGAGTAAGCGGGGCTCTCTGGGTCGGCGGCGGCCGCCGGGACGCGGGGCCGGCCGGGCCTCGCGCGGCGGCGGCTGAGCGCGCGCTGCCTGCCCCCCAGCGGCCGCCGGCCGCAGCGCTCCCACCGCCCACGCGTGGGCGCCGCCCTGGGAGGAGTCGTCGGCCGCGGCCTGAGCGCCGGCAGAGGGGGCCGCCTCCGTGCCTCTCGGCGATCGGGGGTGCTCCCTCCTCCTCCTCCGACCCTCGGTGAGCCCTTTCCTTCCCACTCAGAATCTCTGAAGTAATTTTTAATTCAGCTGGCAATCCTGCACCGATTTTGGCGAAGTACTGGTGGAGCCGGGGGCGTCAGTGCCCTAACTCGGAACTGATCTCCTTCTGCAGCAACCGCGCTGGGGAATAAAAATGTTATCTGTGCACTCTTTCATCACCAGTAAAAAAACACCCAGTCAAATTCTTAAGCTGAAACTCTTAATTAATTCTGTGCGTATAAATTTTGTATTTATGTATTTATTTCTTATGGCTAGTTCAATATGTACTGGATATAATTAGAGAAATGAGTGCATTCAGTTTGCTCTAATACCTAGCTGATTCTACAGGTTGAAGAAGGCTAAAATGGCAAGCGCGTCACCACTAGAGCTCTGCGCGTGCACGTGTCTTCCTGCGATTTTTCTTCCCTGTAGCTAAATGCATCGCAGCCATTTGCAGCCACCCCTGACTAGACAGCAGCTGGGCCCATTTCAGCAAGCTCTGTGCATTGCATGTAGATGCCCTGGGCTAGAATTTATTACCTGTGCGCCGCCTGTCTGTCCTGAGCACCCCCTGGACCTTCCTTCTCTACTCTTTGCCATGCAGAGATTGCACCGACGTATTTTACTGCTTACATGTCAAAATAACAGAAGGCAATTGTGACCGGATATTTCATTACTTTACATTAAAACAAATTAGTCAAAAAGTATACAACTAGCCAGCAGTTTGAGGGACCTACATGAAAATAAACCAGACACAGACCTTGCATTTTTGTATTTTATTTAAAAGCCACAGTGCTACCGTTCGCTTCCCATGCAACTGCCTCAAATAGAGGCTGAAGAGCAACCAGCTCAGCAATTAGATGCCAATGAACAGAAGCAAATAGAGCATCTGTCTGTCTTATCATATGCTTCATATTCACGGCCGGGGGTTTTGTGCTGTTTGTGTAGTCATTCAAGCAAATAATGAATCAAATTTCAATGCAGAGGAACCTTTTGCTTTATTTACGGTTTTACAAATCATGCAGGAGCTTTTATTTTGATAAAATAAACATCGGATGCTGATGTTTACCAAATATCCTGTATTCAGATTATTTTGTTAAAAATAGCTACAGAGAAAGAGCATCCATCACTGGCAGCGATTAGTCTGACAAACCCCCTCCTTGGCTACAGCAGGTGAAGCTGCCTCAGAAAGCTCAGATGATCCTTTCAGAACCTGCAAACTTCTCCACATTATTATTATTATTATTATTATTATTATTAACCTCTCCATTGTTATTATTAACTGCACCCGAGACCAAGGCGCTACTGAATTAGGTGCTATACATAAACAGCTAACGACAGCCATGCTGCACTTTGATTGATTAGTTAAGGAGGGCTTTGCTGTCCTGGTGCTGCTGAGGGGAAACCAACCAACATTTCCAAATTTGTTTAACCCTCTTTTGAGTAATGAGCTCAAGCCGCTTAAGTTCTACTGAAGTTCATTGTGAGTGATAAATCTACACTTGGTCTGAAAATTAATCCAAAAAATCACTGGAATCCCTGCGCCTTAATCTAATTTTTGGGCAGTCTGTTTACACTTTTTCTGAGAAGTACTTTGAAGCCAGAAAGAAACGTAAAGGCATTCATTCCCTCTCTCACACCTGAACGAAGAGACACCTAGGACTTCAGGGACTTGCAAGCTGCTTATCTACAATTCACAGATGTTTTATCAGTCTGACCTGGGTGAACAACTCACACCCCGGTTTCCATTAGTTAGTGAATAAATTACTGTATGCCAGCTGGGCTTTTCCGTACTAGAGGCGTCGCTGCCTGCGTCGCTGCTCGCCATCTAGTAATGCAGCCAACAAATGTCACAGAGCAAAAGCGCTGACATGACAGGGACTGCCACCACACCGTGGGACAGCCCTTGTTCTTTTTTTCCCTCCTCTCTCTCAAAAAGAGAACAGGGTTGACTTTGGTTTTCTGTGATGTATCTATACCTACAAAATTAAGAACTCGGAGCATCCGCTCAAACAGTTGATTTCTATCTATTCCCAGTAAAAAAAAAACCAAACACCCCCCCACCCCCCAAAACATACAGAAGCTTCAATGCTGTCTCAATGTCCTATCCTGCTCTTTCAGAGCTCGATATTCACATCCAAAATCATATACACAGTGCTTTTATTGGCTGCAGGTAAATAGCTGTAAAGAGAAGTCTAATAAAACACTGGTGAGATTTCTCCAGATGCATTTTTGCCTTTCAGATGAAACATATTTCTCAAGGCTCTTACTGTAAAAGTTAGAATCCTTTTAAGACGCACTTAACAACAACAACCCCCCCCCCCCCCCCCCCCCCCCCCCCCCCCAAAGCCCACAACCCAAACCTCAGACAACCTAATTAAGGACCTGTGCCTGACATTCCTTTAAGAGTTTCTGCTACTGCTGAGCCCAGTTTTCTCAGGCAACAGCAGAAGAAACCCCTGGATACGATCTCAGCAAACTGGCTGTTCTGGAAGAAGCCTGTTTCTGCGCAGAAAGGAAAAGAAACAGCAAATGAAAATGAGTGCACGTGTGGGTATTTCTCAACAGAGCCAAGGAGTCAGCACTTCAGCTTTCTTACTTTCGCATTTTTTCTTGTCTTCCAGTTCTGTTTTCTTTCACAGACAGGCTCGTAGTGGTCCTCCTTTTGAAATCTCTGCAGGTAGCCTCATCCAGCTTACAGCAAGCGAGACATTAGTCTGTCACAATTAAACAAAACAAAACAAAACAAAACAAAACAAAAAAAAGATGATGCAGGACATTCCTTTGAAATCCATGAAAGATACATCTCTGGGGGCTGTACTGCTTCCCTCACGTTCCTATCCTAGTGCCTACTACATGACATGGGTTGGCAGAAGCAAGTCAACCTCTGGCTTTTCTCAGCTAACAGAATATGTCATCGTCCTCCATAGATTCCTCAGCTTTGCATAACTAACAAGCTTCCCCTCTGCAAGCTTACTCCTATCACATGCGTAATGTCTTCCACCTCATGGAGAAAGGAGGTGGAAAATGTTGCATCTGTCAAGGGATAAAGACTCTGGTGAGAATTCCCAATAGAAAGAAGAAAAAAAAAAGCGTATGAGAAATTGGTAACACTGATCTATGCCCCCTGTTGTGTTCCCGCCTGAAGAATTTGCTGCCCAAGGTAGAACGTTTAAACAGTGGCGAGTGGATGGTCCTGCCCTGACTTGTTAACGATGCAGAGAGCAACTCTCACATTAACTTTCCAAAGTGTACAGCAAACCATAAAATGCCTATACATCCTAGACGAATGATTTTTCAAGGGCCATTTGCCTACCGAGGCTAACAGATTATGGTAATAAACAATCATTTCTTTATTCCTTAAATCTTAAAAAAAAAAAAAATCCCCTTTTCTAAAATGCTGAAGCAAAGCATGTGATAAACATTTTCAAGTCATATTATAGAAATAAAGGCATGCATAATATTACGTATATGCAGATACAGAACCATGATTATCTATAATGGTAGGAAGGGCTTGTTGAGAGAGGCCGTATCTTTCACTAGAACAATAGAGAGCTGGGAAAAAACCCCACAGGCTCTTCTTCAGGTTTGAAATGCATAAAAGCCTTTGCAGTCCTGACTAGAGTTGGCAAACTTCTACCAGCAAATAATTTATTTGTCGAGAAATGCAGTTTTAGGGCAGACAAAACTCTTCGCCAGATCTGAAATATTCACCATGAGTTACAGCCAAGAAGAGAAAGAGCTGGAATGTCAAAAGGATTTATCTTATTTCTTCTGAAATGGAAACAGTGACCAAGCTCATAAACAAAAGCCCTGACACAGACACACAGACATGGCTCACGTTCCATTCACAAAATAGCAGGCAATCCTGCACAACCTGAAGCAGGGCAGCTGCAAAGTTTGGGCTCAAACGTCCTTCTCACATTTGGTACATCTGAGTTTTCCATATTCTAGAGAGCATCCTAACTGTCTTTGGGCTGTGCTGAGGTACAGCTTTCTTGCACTGGTAACCTGTGTTATATTTTAACCTCACTAGGTCGGTGAAGGGGACTGAGCCAAAGTCAGGTTTTGTGTGCCCAAATCCAAGAGTGGGGGGAAATAAAAGGAAGAGGAAAAAACCCAGATTCTTTGCATTTTCATGCCACAGCTTTTAAAAGATAATTTGGCTTTAAAAATAATAATTAAAAAAAGTAAAAGATTTTTTAGACTTCAACTCTTAACTCTCATGTTCAAAATATGTTTCAACATAATGTTCTAATATATGTGCAACCAAACACCCATATGCAGCAGTATTTCTTGTTAGACTCAGCAATAAAGATTTCTTTTTGAAAAACATCCCATTTTCAAGCCAGTGTATGATTTTGAGCATTTTCATATGATTGTAATCAAAAGGGAGCCAAGGTGAACTAAGAAACAGCATAAACAAAATAGATGCTTAGATGACATGATTTATTAAATGAGACTAAGTGATATACTGTTTGCAATTTATGAAGAGGAAAACAATCACAACAACATTACAAATCTTGATTTCTGGTGCATTTTTAATCTCAAGAGATAAATGCTGTACAAAATGAACTGAAATAAAAACACGCAGCTCATTCAGTAGTGAAATACAGCCGCCTCTAGGATGGGAAGCAGCAAATGCTGATGGGGACAATAAGAAGAAACCTGAGAGGACAACAGCGATGGGGAAACTGTAAATGCTGTATGTGTAACATCTGCTCCCATGGTACAGAACTGAGGATGACTCTGTTAAGCCCAACACTAACCCGAAACGCTGGCAGTGTAGAGGCGGAGGCAAACTTCATTCCTCCTGAGCCGCTAACTCTTCTTCCTCATCTAACGCCTGTCCCAGCTCCGACATTGATGAGGTCTAGAAGGGATTAAATGCTCAGGAACACAGATGCAAAACTGCCTCGTGGTTTTCCCTGGGCAAGTAGCAGGAGAAACTGACAGGGATTATTCCCCAGAGCTCAGAGAGTGAAACTGTGAGCATCTTCCCTGGCAATGAGCGTGCCAGACCCTCTAAGGACAGAGCTTATGACCTGAAAGGTGTTTCTAAGACACACACTAGCTGCAGCCGAGCCCATATCTCCTTCCCACCATCCCAACCCCCAGCTGGGCCTATTTAAGACACCATTTTCCAGGATTTGCAAGGGGTCAGGTCAAATCCATCTCTCTGTGCTGTAAGAATTAGCGTTAGTGGGGACAGGATCTTACCATGCTGCCGTGTGGTAGTATGAGAGGAAGAAAGGGGACCGGTGAAATGGGACAGCAAGAAACCCAGCCCACAACTAACGGATCAGTCGCGTGCCCAGTGTCTTGCATGTCCCTCTCCCCTCCTGTGTGCTGGTGGGTGCCCCTTTGGATACCTGAATTTGTGATGCATTCTCTCTTGCTTCAGGTTAAACACTTACATGACAACAGGAGCACAGGACAATATCAGTTAATCGAGCGGGCTGCTTGCCTGCCCAGCAGTTTTGCCCCAGAGGTTTCTTCTTGGCCTCCAAACAGCTCATTATCGGAAGGGAGAGCAACGACTCAGCAGCTGTGCGGCAACATCTTGCTCTCAACACCTCCAGCATCCATCCGACGGGGAAATCAGCTTGCAATAAGCAGAAATATTTCCTGACCCAGATTCAGGCATTTTATAAACTTCGAGCCTCTTTCCAGCTGTAGAGATAAAACACTGTGCTGAGGCAAGAAACAGCGATAGCTGTCAGAAACAGACGTCTTCGCCCTCCTTCACTGTGTGTGGCACAACTGTTAAGGAAATTTATACGGGATTTCACAACAGAAATGAACGCATGTTTCGGTTCTGAAAGCCTCTCTACTTGGTTTGTTTCATTGTTTCTGCCGAGCAAGGCAGCGCTGACTGCAAAGCCCTGCTGCAATGCAAAATGTTACACAACGAGCCATTTGCCGAGTGCTCTGACAAAAAGACACCTAGAGAAGAGAAATGGCACCCTCCCAACTTACACGGCCTTCCGCAGGAGCCGACTGGCGCCTCTGGGCTTACCGAAAGGCTCCCGCGGTATCTCGGCCTGCGCAGCGCCCGTCGTCACCCTGCGTAGCTGGGAGCTCTCGGGGAGCTACGCAGGGACTTCGCGCCTGGTGGCACGAAGCGCCTCAGTAACATCCACTGTGGCTGCCCAGAGCAGTAGATTAGGAAAGACTGAGAAGTCTTTGAAAGACAAATTTAAGCGTTTCATTAAACAAAATTGCATGTTAAATAATCCCCATTTAAACCCAGATAACAGCGTTCTGCAGATAGCAAAAATACAAATTGCACAAGACTCTGTTATACTTTATTTTGAAGCTAGGGAATACATTTAGTTCTACTGTATTTGAAAATTTCCTAATGTCTTCTAAGAACAGATGTCCACTTTTCTGAAGAAGGCAGCATGGTTCATTATTGTCCTCGTTCACTACCCGTAACAAGAGAGTCTTTATACATGGCTACAACATAAATGCTAATTGACACTTGAGAGTAACATTGCTAGAGGGGGAAATTGTGCAGAAGTGCTTGAGGGTTTTTTTTAATTAATAGTGTCTTGTATATTTATTCCCTTTAAACTGAAATGATTTCTTATGAAATTCCGACGACAGTTCTGAAGGTGCTTTCTCCCAGATCACGCACCTCAGGTGAGCAGGCGTGCCATTTTACAGTCACAGCGTAGAGTTGCTGCTTGTGGGAGATGTTTTATGGCATCTGTGACACCGGCGTTTCAGCACCGACACCGTGCCCTCCACTCAAAAATGATGCAAAGGTGATCAAAGGGCAATACTAGTTGTCAACCTTAACTCCAAATTGCTTTTGCTAATTTAAAGATTTAGATGGTGGGGTAGTGGCAATGTTACCGGGGCATTTGGTGCACTGATTTTTTTCTCCTGTCACTAAACTAAAACGTACTCCATTATCTAAACTAACATGAATGATAAAGTTTGGTTTCACACTTCCACATCCTCCATCCTTTTCCTTTGTCCTGTTGCAATTCCCCCCATGCCTGCTCTGTCAAGTCCTTCCAGGTGTTATGCCTATGCAGAGCACAGTCTGGGCTCGGGTGCTGCCAGAGCCGTGGATGGCGAATCCAGCAGTTCGGGGTCGCCCCTGCCTCTCTGCACCCCTGGAAGCAGCCCGGTGGGTTGTGCAGCCACGAGGCACGAGCCCAGCTCAAGGTGGGGGATTTCCTGGGCGCTACCTCTCCCCTCCATCCCTGAGTGGCCGAGGCCTGCCCAGCTCGCTCTTCGTCCTGCGTGGGCTGAGCCGGACAGCCCCTGGCCGGCCGAGGGGAGCCGGCGCCGTGTCCTGGCCCCTGCGGGGCTGCCTCTGTCTCGCCCGCCCGCGGTTTCCAAAGGGAACCCGCCAGACTCCTGAGCCACGAGGGTCGCTGGAGCAGAGCCGTGAGTCAGCGCGGTGAAAACTCCCCTCGCTTTCCCCACGGCAGGGCCACGTTTTCTAATAAATTCAGTAAAAAACCCCAAAAATGCGGCAGGGGTTGAAAATGACCCAGCTGAAATAGTATAATTGGATTTGGAAGGGGGAAGCCTGTTTCAAAAGAAAATTCCTGGGATGCTTGTTTTTAAAGTGGCAGCAGCAACCTCGAGAAAACAACAAAGCATCCGCTAAAAAATGAAGGGTAACGCAAGGTCTGACCTCAGGACTTACACTAGCACAGGTCTGTTGCCCTGCAAATATCTCACATCCTTGAGATCAAAATCCTCTCCAGCACAGCAAAATCAAGGTAAATCACTCCAGACATTCCTGAGCGCAATTTGTCACACAGTGCAATTCCCACTGAGGTAAAAAGCGCATACGTAAAACTGGACAGGAAGACAGCTTTCAGCCAACTGAGGCAGGCAGTATTTTTCGGGCAACTTTTTAACATGACTTTTAAGACGCTAGTAACTTAACCAAGTTCCAATGCTGCTTAAAGCAAGTTGGTTGTAATCGCACCATGCAGATGAAGGAGCAGGACTCTGTTTATACGACAGTGCTGTATGCTGGCTTCAACTGAGCCTGGGGAACTACCGTGCTAAACACACTACAAAACAAAACCTAGAATAAATTACAAACCTGAACAAAGAAGACATGCAAAAAAAGTATTACTAATAATGCTTCATCTTCAGAGAAAGAGACTGTGACAGAGCCTGTCTTGCATCCAAATCGAAAAGCTTCCAGGAGACTGCATAGTTTTGTTCATAGAGAAACAGGGTGAGCCAAAATTAGAGACAAATTAAGAGATGGCAAAGTGCTGAATGTCTCTATCACCCAAGCGATTTCTTCAGAGGGCCAAATTATTTCTAGCCTCTGGGGGGATTTGGTCTGCTCTACAGTATCCATATTCTGTATGAGAAAGCCACAGTTAAAAGCTGCCTCGCTGAGGCATTCAATGAATGCTTCTGCAGACCAGTGACTTTTTTTGAAGTTGAAATAGTTGCTTTTGTATCAGTTGATTTGCTTTCAAATCCTCAGATAGCACATGCTAACTGTAGAGCTTTTTTACTCTAAGAATATACATGAAACACACATAGAGGAAAAATTTTGTTGTTATTTGGCCGGATAAATGTAGAGAAAGGCCGAGTTTTCCTCATGATATTCCTTCTCCTGAAGCCATCACTTGCAAGTCAACTGTATCTGACACAAACTGTGCGAATTCATAAAGGACATGCAAACGAAAGAATTGCTGCATAACAATTTTCAGTCTGGACATGAAGATACCCTGTGTTATATAGTATTTACTAGCGCCAAGAGACAGCAATGAAAGAAAAAACAATAGATAGGTATATTGCAAATACAGACATAATAAAAAAGAAAAGGCTGATAAAATCTCTGGATGCCAGCAGTTCCAGTGTATGGTTTATGTTCACTTTTTACTACACCCTCTTCCTGTTTGCCTGAGAGCTTATCTTTGATGAAAAACACAAACATTGTTTAAGGTCTGACTAATACCCACAAAAACAAGGACAGGCAGAGAAGGACATGAGAGCTCCCATTTCTGTACTTTCTCTGATGTCTTAGGAATTGGGTAACATTGCTGAACAAAGCATTACACTTACATCTGAACAAATGATGATCTACAGTTGCTCAACTTAGACTTTTTTGCCTAGAATAGGATCACTTTTTACATATATAGGTAAAATTTATCACCAATTATAATAAGCAAACAGTTCTTACTAGGTTACTTGCAATGACTAATGGTAAGCGTTTGGTATGCCTAACCCTCTTTGGTCTGTATTTAGGCTGACATATAAAGCAGGATTTTTCTTTTCTTTTAAGACCTCAGTGACATTTAAAATCAGGCATCTCAGCAGGCTCTTATACTAAGGATTTCAGTATTTACTTTCCATAAATAACCTCTTTAAAATTTTCTGTTTCTTTACACTTCTCTGCAGGAAAAACAATTTGCTAATATCAAGCATTAAGGAAAATTTGCACAAGGGCAGGCAAAGCAAATCTCTGTTTTGTTCAAACAAGACACTCCCTTCCTCAATTTTCGACCTCCTTGCTTTGAAGACTCATGAGCTATTAAATTTGATTTACATCTTTCAAGTTGAATGAAACAGAATTTCTCACTTACCACTTCCAAGTACCCAACTTCGAGAGTAACCACATAGAGACATACACCCAATCATCTCAAAATGTATACAAAAGTTTAGCTTCAGCTGTAGCATATTTGTCTTCAATGGATTTACTCGTGTATAAAGGTAAATGGGTCCCAAAGCACTTAAAGAATCAGAGGTCTGAGTTGCCACTAAGTTCACAACAGTACTTCTTTCCTTCTTTGAAATTCTTTCTATCCTCCCTGGTACACTGAATGTGTCTGAGCACGCATTGTTCTCCATCATCAAACACTGCACTGCAAAATCATACCGCAATGTGACTTTTCTATTTGCAGTTCCTTTGATAGGTTTGTTATAGGACACATTGCGAAAGCACCAAGATACTTCACCAAGAGTGAAAAAAGGGTTTTAAAAGAGTTCTGCAGTCTGGTTAATTGGATCATTCATCACCGAAATCTGTCTTTAGAGCATAGTTAGTATTTGCTTCACAGCTGATCGTTGGTTATTTTATGGGGATGAATACATTTATTAAAAAAGATTATTGGTCTATAATTTTACAGATTTCTGCATGCAAACAATTATGTAACTGGTAAGTTACTATTAATAAAACTCCCTTCCATAAATCAACCAGCTTGAAAAAATATTTCAGTCTAGCTTCTGCATTTTAACATTTCTAATGTTTTTTTTTTTTACTCTGCATTTTTGCAACCTCTGTTTTTGATGGGGAAGGAAAAGCAGGACTCTGGCCATCTAAACCACATTCCCAAAGTTGTGATAGCTAATCCCTTTAAAGAATAACCTAACTGGTCAAGGCACTCCTACAGCAAAGCAAAGACTTAGTACGCCAACTTCATGGTGCATCTAGCCCCATCAGTTCAAGGGGCAAGGGACCAGAGGTCATTCCTGAACCTTAACCTCTCTCACAATGGCATGCAGAACTGCCTGGCCAATTTCCTCTGGGTTTTATTTAGCAGGCATGTGGCCAGCATGGGAAGCAGCCTTTCCCACAGATGTTTAGTATAAAAGAAGCTATTTATCAGTGTGAGTTATACAGTCAGGCTGTGATCAGAATAGATCAGGTCTCTGTGTAACACAGCAGTTCCCATGTTCTCTGAAACAATGGGTTACAACAGCTAAATTAAAAGTAATTTGTGCCTGAAGCCTGTTTTCCTGCATTATTCTCTTTTGGAGGACACTGATTTACACCCATTTCTCACCAGGACTGATGTTGCCTGGGAGAATGGGAAGGGTCATGGGGCAAATGGTGGCACTGTCCAAGGTGACCAGCTGAACGGACCTCGGGCAAACACCAGTGTTTTCTGACAGCCCAAGTCCTATCTCTGCTAACCGTTCCAGCAGTTCCCAAAGCCTTCTAACATGGTGGTCCTCTTGCTTTTCTTTTTAAAAAACACAACAAAACAGATATTACGTCAGTCTAAGTTCCTTTCCCAAAACAATTGGACTCTATCCTCTCACATATTTGCCATTTGTTCAGAAACTATACTTGTTTCACGTGCAAAAAACACCTCAAACATAAATCCTTAAGTTTTTCTAGGACCACAAGGACCATGGGTGCTCATCCACGGTAAACTGTTGGATTGGACAAATTCTCCATCAGGCCTATGAATGTCTCTGAATGTATGACTTACTTCTCTCCAATGTAATGAGACAGATTGATTAGGTATGTTTTTTGATGTATATCTTTGCAGTACATTGGAAAACATTTTGATTCAGCCTGCTCTCTCTTCAGTGACTTATATTTACCTCAGACAATTTTCTTCCCTTGCCATACCTGTGTGAGGGCAGTGGTCTTCAAAAACCCCACAAGAATTTATCAGCATCTTTGTAGACTTGAACCATTGCCTTGAGTATTCTTCTGTCCTTCACTCTAAAGCCACATGGGTCCCTTCTAACCTCAAAGAGCAAGAAAGTTTCTCTTATAAAGTTTGCCTTGCAATCGTGATAAATATTATCAAATTTACTGATTTACTGAACTGATGAGACTGAAAACATTGTAAAACAATCCTTCCAGCACTTGCAATTAGAAAAAAAAATATATAACCTTTCTGGGGCAGGCAAGGGGGGAACTGACATGAGTTTAAGTAGCACACTTCATTTCTGGGACTGTAACTGAGCCATCCTAAACTTGGGTACTTTCAGAGCCCAGGTTTTAAATCTAGTCCTTGGGGCCGGGGGGGGGGCAGGGAGGGGGAGAGAAATTGATGGTTTTATCCTCATTTTCTTAAATTCTGGAGCGTCTCTTAAATTCTAGGGCTTTTCAAAAACCTCTAGGCTTTGGTTTGAGTCAGAAAAAGTAGAACTCCCTGGATGAGAGCTGCAGAAATCTCAGTCTCCTCCCCCAGTCAAACCAGCTCCATCCTTTTTCTTCCCCAGGACTCACTGACCCAGCCCGTGCCTATGTTCCTCACACTGAGGCCGAATGGTGCCAGGGCTGACAGAGGGATTGTGAGAGCCACCGGCTGCTCCGGCCCTGGCTCTGCTGCTGCATCAGCCCTCAAAACTGCTGGATGCAATGTTGCACTCAGCTCTGAACCTCTGAGCCCATGGAGATGGAGCGTCAGAGCTTTCGCCAAGAAACCCTAGTGAGTTTCAAATTAGTATAGTAGAAGAGAGATGCTTCAAAGGCTTATGCATTTAACCACATTTGGGGAAAATTTCATGAGCAAAGCAGTTTTTCCGCAGAGACACACACTGCCCTCCCTGTCCAGAAGTCAAGTTGCTGCTACAAAGCGTGATGATCTTGTCCTGTCCCAGTAGAACACTTGTAAGAATTCAGGGACATGGGAAAATGCATCATGCCACAATTATCTTGAGAACAGATGACTTTTTTTTTTGGCAGAAATGTTAAGAAAACACATCAGTAACTGTAAAATAAAACTGCAAGTATTCACCCTGAGGCAGAGGCCTGGCATAAGAAATTTCAGAGCACTGAAAAATAATTTACCACAGCAGAAGCAGGATTTTACAAGGGAAATTGTTGGCCAAATGTAACTATTGGCAGCATTGCCAGCTCCACTTATAAGAAATAATGCGCCTATGCAAATCAGCCAGTTCTTGAAAATTTACAAACCCCAAATGCTGTACCTCAGTCGTATAGCCAAAAGGAAAGTTTATTGCTTCAAGAGATGTTAGCCATATTTTGAGTAATGTCTTTTCAGGAAAGGCTTATAAAAGATTAAGAAAAAAGAGAACTCAGCTGGCACAGTGTTACTAGAAGACACTTGGTAATGCCTCCAGCTGCTCTGCTACCACTCTTTTCTACTCCCTCAGTTTCAACTGGAGTTACGTCTTTCGCAGGCAGGGTGAGGCCCCTTCGGGTCAGGACTGTTACCACGTGTTGTCTGTCTCCTCAGTTTCAGCACAACTCTTTCAGCACACCTATGAAGCCGTCATACCGGCTTCCATTGTGCTCGAGCCTCTCCTCAGCACGTGCGTACTGATGTCACTGCAACGTCACTTCACAAGGGACTGTGGAGAATGAGGGCTAGACCGTGCTTTGAGCCTCTTTGCATGCAGACCCCTGCCATGCCCATGTCCTTCGTGGGTGGGGGTTGATATTTTGCTCAGAGAGAACGTGGTGAATGTCTTAAGGCAGTCCCTTTGGCACTTTGAGAAGCGAGACAATATTATCTTTCTCTTCTTTGCTCTCCACTCTCTTGTAGTATGCATAATATACAGAAAGACACTGTGAATTTCCAGTTGTCTTTGTCAGATGTCAGAGGATACACAGGAGCTCACCTTCAAGACACAAATCTATACGAAAATGGACTTTGGGGATTTTGCTGTGCACTGCTATAACTTGCTTGTTACTTGGGAAATGTGATCGGTGGTGCTGTAAGGTAGGTGTGCACAGGACTGCAACCTCTATTCCAACCAAGCCTGGATACCAAAAATCTCGCGTTCAGTTATCACAGACCAAAAAGCTACTGCCCCAAGTAATAGTTTGCACTGCAAGATATAATGTTCCCACTTCTTTGGCAGCTTTCATACTGGCCCCTATTTCTCCCCTCTTGTACTAATGAGGAGTCGCTAACAACTAAATTTCTTGGATTGACCTATCTTGAAATACACTTTTGCTGTCTTGCTTCTAGCAGACTCAGTGTATCAGGCACCTTGTCTGTAATCTCCACAGTCTGGAGTCTTCTCCATTTGTGCATGCTGGAATAGCAGATGGTCTCTGTCTTTTGACATTCACCCAGGTATTTATTGTACATGTCCGCATCTTCATCCTGCTTAAAAGAGTCATCATAGACAAAAAAAGTGAAATAATAGGGAGGGGCGGGGAATCAATAAAGGGAGAGAGTAAAAAGAAAAAGAGGAACCAGCTCATTTGTGACAGATAGAAAATGCAGCAAACCTAAAAATCTCCTCAGATCCTGAAAGCAAAGAGAATAATTTGAGAAAGATATAGCTATATATTGCAAGGGTAAAATAGGATGTATTTTAATATTTTTAAGCTAGCTCATGTTTCACATTTAGTATTCTTACAATAGACGGACGAGTATTCTAGCATTAAATACATTTTCCCCAATATGCTCTTTCATATTTTACACACAATTTGAAACATCTGGTAAATGACTTGTTTTCCCGAAGCACAGCAGAGAGCATGCTTGGATGAACCACTGCTGTTTGTGAAATGTTTCTCTCTGTGGAACACTTCCCTTCTTCCATTTCCTCTCCATTTTTGCTATTTGCTTATTCTGAAAATAATAACACTAATCTGAAAGTACCATAACAGATTAGAGTATTGATTGTGCCGTAAGAATGAAACAATAATATACAACAGATGCCACGTTTTACTACTGAAAGATCACAATGTTAATAAGATGGGGTCTTCAGAAATAAGTATGGTTCTCTTGAGAGTGATGAATTGAGATGCCACACTATGATAGTACAGACCATTGCGCCATAGCTTATTTGGAATTTGTCATTTATTTTAAGAGTGGTTATTTTTTTGACAGGCAGCTTGGTATAGAGGTGTTCTCTGACTCTTATTATTTGGGAAATGTTCCATACCATTTATCTTTTAATATATGCACTAGTCATCTTTCCCACTCACTTCCTAAGCGATACATGAGATTTTTCAGTTTTCAGCTACAGTTATAAGTAGCCCCTAAAATTGAGTTGACTTTTTGTTGCAGTAAAACATATAGCCTGTTATAGTACCAAGTAGCCTTCTAATGGCTACTGTTTTGAGGATGCCACTGTCAGCCTTGCAATAATTGAGAAAGAACATAATCAAACAAGATAGGACTTCTCTTCTAGCTAGCTCAGATGAAATACATTGGGCAGACATTACGGGAACTGTTACCTTCTGCTCTTTGACTAGAAGCACCATAAGAGATACCAGAATAAACAAATCTCTGCAATGTATTTATACACCTAGCAAAGTATTATGTTGAGTGCTCATTCCACTTCCTAAGCCTTACAAGCCCCATACCTGTTTTTTTAACAATTTTAGTCCTGAAATGGGTTGCATTCTTAGCAATAGAATTAGAGCAGACAGCATGCTCAAAGAAGTTGCATTCAAGTACAGCAAAATAATACTGACCTTATACAAGCCTGTATTACACTGAGCCAAATTCATCCCTTTAGTCGTTTTAGTGCCATCTGCATGCTAGCATACACATTTTTCGTCTAGAAGAAACTAAGAATGAGGTGAGCAGAAAGTATCAGCCACTGCAAGTCCAGTCTTGCAATCTATCCAAGAATGGTGCTGTCTTGAGATGAATAATTTATAGCAGTGGGTTTTGCATATATGAGTCCAGTGAGTGCACAATTTGAGCATGTAGATTTCTGGACAGAAGATTATTTCTTTTCCTTGTATCTGTGTGAGATTATTTGCAGGGTTAACTAACAGTGAAGGCTTTTACTCCCTCAGTCCTTTAAAAAGATATTTTAATTGTTTAGTTTGTACATGACACCCTTAGCCGGCTCAGGAACTAGACATGAAATGCAGAAATACAAACCTTTCCACCCAATGCAGATGGCTACTACATTAAAAGCAAAGCACTTTTTCCCATGATACTCATTTTAGGAAGTCTGAGGTGAGGGAGAGCTTATAAATAGGTATGGCCCCTTAGGTAAGTTATCTTTCAAAAACAAAACCCCAAAACATCGATTACCATGAAATTCACCCAGGCTGAGTAATGACCACAACTATTCTCACATTATATCACAAAATATAGATGTATGTTCAGAAGTAGAGCTGGGCATAAGAAGTGATGAGGTCATGGAAAGGAAATGGGGAGAGGTGCAAGGAATCTCTCCCTCTACAGACCACAAAAATTAAAGAAAAATGCAATCACAGAACTGGAGTGTGTTTCCTCTGATAATAAAGAAATGCAATCTGTGGAAACTTGTCAGATTTTCTGACTGTCAACTATTATCTTCAAAAACATAATGAAAATAGCACTTCAGACAACAGGCAATTGCTATGAATTTTATTTTGTAAATGATAAGTTATTCTCTGACTGAAGTCTATAATAGGCCTACCTTCTAAGCGGAAATTTGACAGTCTAGAGGAGTTTCAATTACTCCAGATCTTTTCAGATGTTTTGCAAAAGCAAAGAAGTAATCTAACAACTCTAGGTCATTGATGGGGAAATGGAAGAGGGAGGAAAGGGAGTGAGGACATCCACAAGGACGTCCGACCTCCGGAGTCCAGCTTCCCCTGTGCCCTCTTTACACCAGTCGGCACACTGAGGTCAGCGAGAAACGAAGGTCAGCGATGAACAGAAACGCAGAAGGAAGCATGAAATAACAATTTCAGGCTGTATAAGGGATGTGAAGGGAGCATGCCATATTCTGCATATTTCTCTTCAATAACTGGAAATGACACTCTCTTGACCCTTGTGCCTCGGAGGCTGCCCATACACTTTAGGGAAAAGCATATTACAAATGAATCAACACCCTTATTCTGTGTTAACTTGAACCATTATTGAGTTTCTTTGCTGTTATGACAGTTTTCCTCTTCTAAGAGGTCTTTATTAGTATTCTTATTCCAACAAGTCAAGATGACATTTTATTACTCCATTTCTGTTAGATATCATATCTAGCAATGTGTAGTCATCTAAAACTGTAGAGATACAAATTCATATTGTGTGGACTACACAATAGATAGATAGATGGATAACTAAATTGCTGGAATCTTACACACACACAAAAAAACCCCAACCCAAACATACAACTCAGAAGGACTTTGGTGAGGGGAGTAGATAAATTTAAAAATAAATCTATCGATACTTCAAATGCCACAGTAATCCCCCAAACTGTGAACCTTAATTACACTAAAGCAAGATCAAAATTTATCTCCTTACTGAACGCTACCAAGCCAACATCAATAAAATCTTCACTTAGCTCCAATATAAACAAAAACCGCTTTCTCTGATGTTGAGGGCACCTGACCTGAAGCCGACCAGATGCAGTTCGTTGAAACTGCTGGCATAATAATATATCTACCAGCCCATTATCTCATTTGTTTTATTTTGCTATGGAGGATAGGTTTGAAAGGACTTGCCTTCCAAACTGTAACTGGGTGAGAACAACTCTATCTCTGTCTTCATGTCCAAAAGCATGCAAGTGCAAGAGACGACGTGAATTTTCTATAGTGGCAGTAATATGAAAGCCCAGATGTATATTGGGAAGGAGTGAAGTCCCTAGGTGGCAGCTGCATTCACTGACTAAAGCAAGATTTGGTCATTGGAAACCTACTGGGATGACTTGTAAGCAGAAAAACCTCAGCTCATACGTTCCTTCCTTCTTAACGCACAGATTTGGAAACTCTGAAACAAATTTTCATTAAAATATCAGATAATACACTGAATGGATTTGTAACACTTAATGAGCCCTGTCAGAGGAGTCACTGGTCACTTATCCAGAATCCAGAAAGGAAATGGAAATCCCTGTCTGAAACACAGGGTAAAACCAAAACTTCTAACGTAATTGGTCAGTCTCTCTGCAGAAGCCGGAGGAGCACATGAAAGAGGATCCTCAGACATTGTCAATCAAACAGCAGAAGGGAAAACATATGGGGCTTCATAATACCCAGGACTTGCAGAAGGGAGCCACCATGGGCAGGGATGGCTGAACCTTGTTTGCCTCCTCAGAGACATCCGAGTGGGAGAAGGGATTTAGGCAAGGAATAAGAAGTTACAAGGACTCTCTGCTACATGTGCATACGAGTCAGACACTCTGCCCGAAGAGGAAGAGGACGGTGAAATAAGTACTCAATTACCTCAAATTAGAACTTGACATGGTTAACTTATTATTCTGCAAGCTACTGCCTTAGGATATGCTTGATATGAGAAGATTCATTTCTATTCATGTATTTTAGCCTACCAAGCAAAATTTAATAAATAAATGTTGTCTCCCTGAACTTTCCTATGCTTTTATGCAGATTTGAAAAATCAGTTTGCCACACTGCATGGATACAAGCTTATCTGAAACTGAATGCACTGGAAAATCGTGCAAGATCAAGTGATGAAGAAAATAACTAGAATTTCATATAAGCACTGGTAAGGGGAGAATAATTATGTAACTAAGCTTTCTGCATGCCCTTCACAAACCTTTGTAACTGGAAATACTGATACCTTTTAAGAAAAAAACACCATGGAGACTGCAAGTCGAAAGATTTTATGACAGCCACTAAAGGGCCTTTCTTCTCTTCACATCTGGCTTGGCCTATGTTGTACATTTCATGCAGTTTAGCTAAATCTAAAAATATGGAGACAGAATTGCTTAAAATCAAGCAAATATACTATTAATGAAGTCTAGGACAATAACTGATATATCTTTAAGATTACCTGAGAGGTTGCTTATTCATGTCTATATAGCTTTTGGTTTTTACTTATTTTACTTAGCTAAAAAAGGTCAAATTTAAGAGTTTTTACAGTAAAAACCATTAGATATTGGTTTAAGACTACTTAGCGAGCTGATGTGACACAATGTTACAAGTCACATCAAATTATACAGGTGTGAAGAATTGTTTTCATTTCCTTTTCCCAGGTCTCGTTTATTTTGTAGACTCCCATGTCATTTAAAGGTTTCTTTTCACAAATATTAATATATTATTAATTTATAGTATTTACCAGAAAAAGAACCAATGCTGGAAAAAAATGAAGCCTGTCTAACCGTACATGTGGTGCAATCCCCACTGCTTGCCACAGTCTTCCATGGGCTTGTCTATTTTTAGACAACTCTGAACCAGAAAGAGAACTGAGGTTAATCATTGAAGGAGCCTTAGTATTTTGCATGAGGTTTTGGGACAAGAGTTTTAAAACTTGGCTTTCATGTGTTGATGTAAAGTCATTCTTTCTGCAGTTGTTTCCAAAACGATCCATTTTGCCAAACTGTGACCTCTTTGAAGGAAGCAGAATTAGGAAGGGAAACTGAAGACACTGTGGCCTAATTCTACTCTCAGACTTTCTACGATGTCATATTTCTCTCTCTCTTGCTTCTGAGGACCATACCTTTAATGCCAGCAGGATAGCGGAATGGGGTCCAACGTCCCGGAGATGCCGAGGTTTGACCCTTCTCTGTGAAAGGAGGCAGGGATTTGCATGTCTGAACTTGACTGGAGGGTAGCTACCTGTCACATGAAGCCTGAGCAGTGTGACCCCAGGAAGAGGAGACATAAGTGAGGGGAGGCAGAAGTCTTGATGGTATGAATTACTACGCCTCCTCAGCCACCCTGCATCTTCTTCCAACATGCCCATCTTTCTCCACTGAGCATACTGGGAACTGCAGTTCTCCACGATGCACTTAAATACCTTGCTGAGAAGGTGTTCACAGCATCTTTTTTAACAGGCAGGACTATCCAGAGGATGTTTGGCAAGCCCATGTTTCCTAAGAAGCACTAGATTTTCCTTCTCCTGTACAGACTTTAAAGTGCCCTGGAGTCCTCGTCACCAGTTTGGGCACACAGACTTCTTTTCCAGAGTAATTAAGCCCCTATATGTGAGCTATCAAGTTTCATTTGCTCCTATTGCAAGGGGTTTTGAGCTCAATTCATCTTATCTGTATATGGCCTGGGGCAGCCATAATGAATGCTCAGCACCAACAAACATTTTACCTTCGTTTTTGCAAAGTTTAAATTGTTCCTGGGTGATCGCACTGTGCTAAGGCGTGAACGTCCCAGCTGTGGGCCAAGGCATCTCGGTGCTATGTGCCGTGCTGTCACAGGAAGGGACCTCCCCTGTCCCAAAAACCTGTCCCTTGCCATTTGATCTAAGGGGAACGAGTATGCCAGCACTGCTCAGCCTGGAGTCGACGAACTGGAGCACTTATTTCATGACGGTCATGTAAGTTGTCAGTGTGCTCAGCATGCCGCTCAGAGCCACAGTGGGTATGTCACTAATGCAATATACAAGTTGGCAGAGGGAACCTGGGACATGGCCAATATCGTGTAACAAGTTCAAATGGGCTTACTGTACATGCCATGTGGCAGATGACTGGAGTTGTAAAGATGTATCTGCAAGATATATCATACATATCTGTCTGAGATATGGTCTGGATAGTGCAAAATGCAGACTGAAAAGCAAAATATATTCACTGTCAACAAGGCTTTTCTCCTCATACAAAGTTGTAGTAGGAAACTAGAATGACATCAACAAAAATAGACAGAAAAGCAGCACATTAAGGCCTAGCCTCTCCTATAACCCTGGATGTATAGATAGGATTCCCCCAAAGTCTTTTCTAGTCCATACTCCCAAGGAGCCATTTAATTAGATCCTCCCTTCAGTGCTTGTATAACGAAAGGGAGCCTCCCCCCGCAGCTGGTTTCACTCTGTTCATAGGCCTCATATCCTGCTCTGGGGCATTTGTGGAAATTTCTGTTCAATAGATATTTTATTTTTTTTAAACAGCCTTAACATTTTTCTCCAGAAAAAAAAAAGTCCTCCATGTCCATCCATCCCCCCCCCCCCCCCCCCCCCCCCCCCCCCCCCCCCCCCACCCCCCCCCCCCCCCCCCCCCCCCCCCCCCCCCCCCCCCCCCCCCCCCCCCCCCCCCCCCACCCCCCCCCCCCCCCCCCCCCCCCCCCCCCACCCCCCCCCCCCCCCCCCCCCCCCCCCCCCCCCCCCCCCCCCCCCCCCCCCCCCCCCCCCCCCCCCCCCCCCCCCCCCCCCCCCCCCGAAAAAAAAAGAAAGATATCTCTGCTCTCTGTGGTTCTAAGCGGAGCTGTTTGCCTAGGAAATTTAGAGCGTAACTGCTAGTTACATCTCTGAATTAAAACTTTCATCTGAAAGGCAAACTGACTGCTGAGTTTCATTAATTTGTATTATTATGTAAATGTCTCTTCTGTTTAGGAACGAATCGTTAGATACCGTCTGTGCATTCCCCCCTTCCTGAAATACAATTTACCCCTTGCCTTGCTCTCCACCCAGCAGCAGCAGAAAGCTACTTGTTTCGGTGCTTCCTCTATCCTAATGGCTTGATCTCTGCAAATGAGGACTTGGATGTTGTGTTTACCACTTCACGTGAACGTTTTGCAGAAGATAATACAAGGGCGCGATGAAAACGTCTCACAAGCCTGCAGCCGGGTCCCTCCGTGCCGCTTCTGCAGCGAAGAGCCCACCTCCCCGAGGGGACGTGGCCTGCCGCCTCCTCGGCCACCCTTGCGGGCTGCCGCAAGCCACCAAGCGCATCACCTGTGGCCAGCAGCCCTCAAACGTTTCTGCGCAGGCTCTGTTTTATGCTCGCTGCTTTCTCTGGGGCCGCTCAAGTACGAGATAAAGCGCCTGTGCCTGTGGTTGCAAAGGGGGATTGAGCCTGGCCGATGTGGAGAGTATCCAGGGGTGGGCATTGCCCGTTTGGGTTCCCTTTGCGTCATCCACGTCTCTGTTGACCTGGTTGATGTTGTCCTTCCTGACTCTACAGAGTTATAGCCAGCCAGGCGGCCCGCCCTCTTCGCTTAGGGGAAGGCAGAGAGACCGATGAGGGCAGAGACGAATTGCCCCACAGCAGACACGATGGAAAGCAGAAGGAGCTCTTAGGAGGGGAAGAGGCAACCCGACCGGCTCCAGCCGGCCCGACAGGTTACTACGGCCCCGGCCCTCGCCCTCCCATCAAAGGGACTATAAAGCACCAGAGGCTCGGCCAGCAGCGAAGGGGAGAACGGCAGGGGTGGCCGCACAGGCGCCTCTGAGACGCCAGCCCCACGCAGGCAGGGTGCCCGTCCCTCCCTCCCTCCCTGGGCTGGGGGCGCAGGGCCTGGGCGCAGGAGAGGGCCGGGAGCCAAGGCGGTTAAAGCCAGTGCAGGTGGCGGTGGAGCAGGAGGAGGGTTACAAAGCGCAGAGCTATGTAAGAATATATCTTCTCCTTTCAGGATGGAGAACGTAGAGGGTATAAGTGGGATCGGTCGAGATGCAAAGAAAAGATGAAAGATTAATCCTTCTACGTGGCTGCTGGGACTACAGTTATATGATTGATTTTGAAGTGAAACTCATCCTTAATTTCAACAGGGAGTCTGAATTTTGCTTCAAAACAGATACCACATTATCTCAACCTATAACTTAACTTGCTCTTTCTCCTTTTATTTTAGCACTCTTTCTCCCCAAGAAAAGTGCACATTTCGTGGATGGTGGGGGGAAAAAAAGCAAGCAAGCTTTTCAATGCAGAAAGAGAATGGAGAAGAAAGAGAAGACCATATGGCTCGGATACTATAGCCGCTTATTGTACAACATGCGGAGACAGGATTTTATGCTCTGCTGTTGTGCTTGAATAACACAAGGACATTTGTTAATGTACAGCCCATCACATTTGAAAGACCTACTCAGCCCTTAGCAAATAAAAAAAAATCTTCTCCAATTTTAAAAAAACCACAATCAAAATAAAATGCTTGCTTATTTGTGCAACTACTGAGATGAAAAAAAGTTATATAGATTAATATAATCAATAAGGGCTAAATTATCTTTACCCTACTCCAGCCATTACAATAGGCTACTCGGTTTTTCTTTTAGCACCTGCTAACAGCTTTTCAGAATTCCTTTCTAACATTTGCAACACATACACCATTGCACAATATTTCATTTCAAACAAAAAGGAAAGCTCTCTCAAAAATAGTTGCTTCTGATAAAGCCACTTAAAATAATACTCTACCCTTGATCTTAAACTCGCCAACAGCATCATTTCACACACTTATTACACACATAAAAGAACACGCAGGCTGTAAAGATAAGTCCCAAAAAGCAGGAATTCAGTAATTAAAGACTGCATCACAATACACCTTGACCTCCATCACTTACAGCAAAACATTGGCCTGTAATTAGCTGTATTATTGTCGCACTATAGTACCAAGCATTTTGCAGGCAGAGGAAGAGAAAGCCACTGCCCCAAATTCAGCCAGCCATAGCTAATTCAAGGGCTGCAGCCAACATGTCCCACTCAGTCTTTTCTTCCAAGGCATATTTCTTGCATCTGCCACCTGGGTCACATTAAACTAATCAGTGTGGACCGAGCAGGGAAGGTGCAGGCACCCTCCTGGCCTGGGATGCCTGGCCTGGGACGCCTGGCCCTCGCTCGTGTGCACGGCTTTCCTGGCACACTGCTGGCTGGGGAGGAGGACATGCTCTTCTCTCTAAAGCGGTGGAATTACCTTGGGAACAGCCCTTCGGTTTGTGAAACAGGAGGAAAAAAGGCTCTGACCCACACTTACTGCAGAGAAAATGTCAGTGCTAAGGACTGCTTCTTTGGAGACCGCCCCTCTCACCTGTGTGTCTCTCCTGTCAGAGCCACCCACAAGAAGGTTTTCCGAGTCAAAAAGCCTCATCTGAGTCTGTGGTCTTGCTCAGCTGATATAGCCCATAATTAAATACTAGCAAACTATTAAAGCTAATAAATGGGCCAAATGCTGACCCCTGCTGCCATTACTTCCCCTCCTTCAGCAGGATAAGGAGTCTGTGAAGCTGCTAGATCTTCTTCCCTGTCCCAAGGACTTCCCGCCCTCAGGTGACGTGGAGCAGCTCTCAGCAAAGCTTGCTCCGTGTCCCTGGTGTGGAGGAAGCCCACTCGAACAGCCGCTGGGTCCCTCGCAGCTCTCTCGGAGCGGGGGCTGCCTGGCCGCTCGCCTCCGTTTGCCTGTGATGGAGGAAAGCGGTATAGCTCTACGTTTTCCTCCTCTTTCCCTGCGGCTCTGCCATCCTTGCTCTGCATACAGTTTGAACAGATTGGGGAATCTGGAATATTTCAAGCTCTACTTGATAAGTGTTTCCAGTCATAATGGTGACTTTAACGGTTCTGGGCCCGAACCCTCCCTGCTGTGACTTTGCTAAGAGGAATGGACTGATCTTACTCCTGCTTATAGAGGGAATCACATTGACCTCATGCGGCTTTACTGTTATAAGTATATCCAGAGAGCTGGACTCCTTAATCAAGACACCGAGGTTTGCATTTATCGTTACTATGTAGTACTAGTAAATGCATTTCATTCCTCAGTCTCTCTTCATCTGCCAATATGCTATAAGAGCAAAGTGTTGTGGAAAAATCACTTCATCAGGAAGGAATCAAACGCCGTTGCAAAATTTTCCTTAGAGTAATCCCATAATCTGGCAGTTCTTTGAAGAAGTCGTGCATCTGTAATGTGCAGACATCTTATTGCTAGGGAACAAAGCTCGCCTGTAATGACTATTTGATGTTAAATTTAAGCTTCAACAAGACTGCTGTAACTGTTGCTTCTGCATGACACTGCCTTCACATTGGATTTCAAAGGACTGTAATATTAAATTTTTTAAAAATAGCATTTATTGTTTCCAAAATAATGCTGCCATTCTCAGATTTTAAACTGCTGCTGACTGTGCTTTGTCTTCTGAGAGTTCGTCAGCTTTTCCATCACAGACCCTGCTGAGAGCATATGGAGTGGGATTTATTATCTCCAGCCAGCTGAAATGGCAAGTGAGGTGAAATTTTTGCTCTCCCAGGTATTGGATGCTTATTTGTGTAAAGTTAAGTCCGTTAAGATGGTTTTGGTGGAGGCGTTGGCAAACCTCTTATGCTACCCAGTTCCCAAAATATTTTGAAATCTCCCCCAGGTTTCTGATGGCCCAAATATTTAAAGGTAGTGGATAACCAGCAGGGGCATGGGGACATGTGTGACACTCAACCTCCTTCACAGTTTGAAATGAGGGGAAAAGCAGAAGCGCTGGCCTTGTCATTTCCTGCACCTTTGAGCAGCAAGGAGAGGCAGTAGAGAGAACAGAGTTATTGCCTCCCTTTTTCTCCCACCCAACATGAAGACCAAGGGGGAGAGGGAGACTGTTCCTAACATGCTCAAGACAGGGAAAGCTATTTAATGCTTGTCGTGTGTAACTGGATTTGCCAACATGGCTTTAACCAGTGGAGCTATTTCTGTACATGTGAAAGTGCAAACCTAATTTAGATCGGCGAATGAAATTTCCTTGTTGGTATAGCTTAGATCAGTTCTCAGAATAGAATAAAGGACTTAGGCCAGTATAAATGCATCTTCATTAGGATTTTTTGCTGTTACACCTATAACAAATTGGGTTGTGTTTTTCTTTTCCGTGTTCTTCAATGACATTACTATGCCAGCAATGCTTTTAAGAGCAAGCCTTACTTAGGCAAGTCTTGCGTGAGTCTGTCAAACAGCCCCTAGCAAAAGCAAACAAGCTCTCACTAGTCAGACGCGTAGGCAGACCCGAAGCAAGAAGAGAACTGTCTGGCTACAACATACATCAGGCTCCACTGAAGGATAACATGAAGTAAATTGAGGCCACTTGACATTCAGGATGTCAGATACTCAGGTAGATGGAAAAACCCATGGCCATTTCAATTGTGGTGAAAAGCAGCTAAGCAGCATGCCTGTAAGTTAAAAATTCTCCTCTAAAGTCGCGGAAAATATATGTGCCAAACACTTATCATTTAGTAGTTCAGGTCTTGAGTAGCAATAATTTCCATTCTTTGAAGCACTTTCCTGGCATCCAACTGAAATCGAATACAAATTGTAGGATCCATTTTCCTGGCGCTGAAAAAAAATCCATCTTTTTGTTTTCCACTACATAGCTCCCAGCACCGCTCCACAACAGGCCAAGTCTTCATGGGTGCAGAGCTGGGGCTGTCTGGATAACACCGGGTCAAATGGCACTCTTCAACCCAGTTCTGTCAAAGGACCCTCCATCGTCACTGACATTAAAAAGAAAAGTCATTCTCCCTCAGAACTAACAGCTGAAAACACCTGGACAATAAGCACAGTAACTTTATGAAATTGTATTTTCTGTTCTCTGACACAGTGTTCCTCTTCAGGCCAAGTCACTAAACCAAGTCTCTGCTGGAGACAATAAACTAGATTTTGTCCCCTCCTGGTTTAAGAAGGCCCTTTGTAGTGTTGCTGCTGCAAAGCTGTTTGAGCTGAATGACTGGGACCTTCTACCTCTATTCTTGGAAGTTGTGCCCTATTCATCCTTACAGCAGCTTTGTTCTGCACATTAGGTAATCTGCAGTCATCAGATCAACCAATTTCCCAGTTTTCCAATGGGAAGCCCTCCCCTGGTATCTTTAGGGAACGTAGTGTGCAGAACTTGGATTTGGTTTTCGTTTCTTTGAACAAATAATTTGCATGCTACCAGCGAGAACACGTGTCTTGAGAGAAACTAGTGATGTATAGAGTGAATGACGCCAAACACGCAAGTTATTGTTGGTAGCTCTGAGCTCAGATGAGCTTCACCCTGGCTGCGGGCTGCCTACGATTGAGCTTGGCCCCACGCTGGAGTGGGTTTCGATGGGTCTGCGGCTCAGCAGTGGCCCTGGAGCCCAAGGGAAATGCCAGTACCTGCAGCTGGGGAAGGGGAGCCTGGCTAGAGGGGCTGCTTTGCAGAAACCCAAAGCACCGCTGGCACCAAGATGATGTCACTACCTTACTTTAAATTCACTGCTGTTGTCAACATCTTCATCTTCTCCTTCAAGTCTTTACGTGATCCTCTCAATACTAGAAAGTGACATTTCCATAGTGTTGTAAGCAACCAGAGATTGGTTCAAGCGCTTACATACCTGTCAAATTCCCAACAAATATTCTGTCAGTGTTGTCCATGAACTTTCATGGAGGAACGCTCGAGAGCCCACCTCCCAGTAGGAGAGCCCAGCTGCAAAGCCCCCCTCCTGCCCTCCCAGCACCGGGGGTGTCTTCAGCAGGACGGTGTCAGTCTCTGCCTGCTCCTCCTCTGCGCTATGCCCCAAAGGCAGGAGCTCTCTCATTCATTCCTTGCAGTTAAAGCTGTCATGCAGTGCTGAGAACATCTGTGGCACAGACTTAAATAATATCAATCTACTGATTTTTAAAGCCAGACCAACGGGAATCTAATTTGAAACCTGGAATGAAGTTGTAAGTATATGACTTAGCCTCACCAAAGCCAGTGTCCTTATGTAGGTAATATCCATTACTTCAGACTGAGCTTTGGAAACAGGCTTATACAAATTTTTGTCCCTATGCAAATGGAAGCATTAGCTCTGAATTGCCTGGCTTTTGCTAGCTTATATCAGATTCAAAATTATTTTATGCAGGATTTTTACATTTATATTCTTTAATGCTGCCGACCTTCTTGTCTGCCAGGCAGCTGTTTAGTGTCCAGCTGGAGCTGAATTCAGATGTCACTCTGGGGGCTCTCCTTTCTGACATCAACTATTATTCCTTTAAAAGTGCAAATAAATAAAACCATAAATTAAAAGAATCAAGAGGAAACATGTGCAGAGGTTTTTTTTAATCTTTTTTTTTTAATTCATCAAAGGCAGCTGAGTCCCTCTAGTGCTTCCGTGTTGTGCTCTGCGCTTGTTCCAGCAGGAGGATAATGAGAAATGGAAAACATCAGTCTTCATTACTTTAGCATATCCCCAAATGTGTGTATTGGTTCACTGGGAGAGAAGAAGGAGGTGGACATTACATTGCATTTAATTCACTTCTAAATTTGCCCAGGCCTGATTGTGAAATCTCATTTCCGACATAGGTTTCAAAAGTTTCCACAATTAACAATTCCACAAAAGTCCTTCTCTCCTCTCCTCTCCTCTCCTCTCCTCTCCTCTCCTCTCCTCTCCTCTCCTCTCCTCTCCTCTCCTCTCCTCTCCTCTCCTCTCCTCTCCTCTCCTCTCCTCTCCTCTCCTCTCCTCTCCTCTCCTCTCCTCTCCTCTCCTCTCCTCTCCTTCCCTTTCTGTTCCCTTTGCTTGTACGTCATGCAGTTTTACCTCTATGAAAAGCTTCTAATCAAGGTTTGGCCTCTGGATTTAATTCAACATGTAATAAGATTCAGATTAAACAAAGAAGGTGAGATTTCTTTTGTGTCTCTTGGGTTTAACCAGCGCTGTCCTAAATCCCGATGGGTGTAAGCATGCGCCTAAGGGCCCTGTTGAACCAGAGCTGTACCCGCAAGACATCTTTCTTTTATTAAAGTAGCTACGGACAAGGCCAGTTTTGTGACTCAGTTTCAAGAGTACTTCATGGGTTTGCTGCTTAAATTAATTATTCAAAGCTCTTGGTAGGCAAAAGTGGATCATGTGTGTGAGAAACATAAGAATTACGGGCTTTAGCAGGATGTGGTCAATATCTATGCAGCTTTGAAACCACTTCTAATATAAAGGATGCCCTGGTGATGTCAGCTGCAGCCACTGCCCAGCTGCCAGAAATTGCAGAATGAGCCACTTTTTTGTGCTTAGCCAGGCCTTCAGTGCAGGTCTTTGAGCATCCCTCTTTCTTGATATTGCAGCATGCATTTTTTTCTGCCAGTCTGGCTGTCAGAAAATGGAAGTAAACAGAATAAGAAAACCAGAAGTGAATTGTTTTAAAGCTTCATAATTTTTGATGGCATTTGTTTTCAATTAGAATAAAAAATCAGAAAAGATTCCGCATTAACATGTGTTGCTTGACAGAGAATTTTTTCATCCAAACAATTGAACTTCAGCTGTTTTCTTATCCCTAATTTCATCTCCAGTTTTGTACATGAAACTCTTACAAAGTGGCAGTATATATTTAAATTGTTTGGCAGAAAACAGGCATATTGTCTTAGTTATACTGAAAAATATATTGGTGCACAATTAAAATGGCCACTGCTTTCAGCTTGCCTGATTATAATCTCTACCATATGACTTCCCTCTTTCCTTAGCTGCAATTGTTCCCACTATATTGGAACAACCAGCTCCTTTTTGTGCTTCTAGGAAAATATGTTATAGTTGAGTGCAAGTAATATTGGAGAAAATACTAATTTTCAAATGGAATATCTGGGAAGAATCATGAGCTGGTAGAACCTCAAATTAGTTTTGTAGCACTCTTACACAAAAGCACAGTATATATTAAGGATGGCAGATTTTGCACTGGTTCAACTGAGATTTGGGATGCTTAAATCTAAATATTGTCTAGGCATCTGGGATCTGATTAGCTGACGGTCCTAGGCTGCAATATGAGGAAGGACTATCCTTTATCACCCTGAAGCTATCAAGCACATGTAGCCAGCTTACAGGCAAAGGTGCTGTATCAAACTGTACTTCTATTGCCCAACATTAACTCTCTTTTTGCACAAGACTCTCTTACACTGTCGGGTACCGTAAAATAGATCTGCGAGTCCAAACAACGCGACTTTCATCTCCAGCAATAATCAGTCTGCCCCGGGCTCCGGGAGCACAAGCATTTATTAAAACACCATGTTCATAGCGCCATTTGTTGTGAACGTGATAACTGTGTTTTGACTTCCCTTCTGTCGATACAGGTTGTTTCGTGTTTCGGGGTGGGGGGGAGTAGCAAGCATGAATGCATGCTTGTAGCTGCTGTTTTACTAGGAAAGCATCAAGGTCTGGTGCTGCCGTGGAAGAGCTGTAAAGCGGGCACCGCTAGGAGAGGTGGCAATCTCCTGGTCTGTTCTTTTTCTGCCTCCACATGTTGTAACAGTGCACTCTGTTTATGCAAAATGGGGCAAAATGCAAATCTTTATGCAAAATGGGGGGTACTGCTGAATGCTTACTTAGAGTCCTGTTGCAGCCTAGACATGTCCTAGGGATTCGCCTCTGTTTTCAGGGGGTGTGGGGCTGGGCGATTGGTTTGCTTTATTTGGGTGACCTTTGCGAGGGAAAACTTTTCACCTAATTCTACCCTCTTTGCCTTGAGGACTAAGGAGCCGTGACCATATCACACAGGATTTGATCTTTGCTCCAAATGGTGGTTGGTAGGCATGTTTGCAATTGCACGGGATGAAAAGCTTTCCCAGGTGTATGAGGCCCAGAATAATGTCAGGCTGTTGAAGCAAAGCCGTGCGAGCAATTTCGTAGCCAGCTGATGAGCAGAAGCCAGACATTACAGCGGGAGTGTTCGCTGAGGAGTCTGGGCTACTCTTCTGAAGCTGCCTTTCTGAATTTCTTTGGGAGTATTTGCTTCTCCATTCCCTAACCTAGCTAGTGGGTTAAGATATTTTGTGTAAAATTTTCCCCCGACCTAGACCATATCACCTATTTGTCCTGCAACATTCAACAAATCACATTACTTTGCAGCTGCTTACCCACTTGCGATGCGGCAATGATAAAAGCAAAGGTCTCGCTCGTTTTTCTGCGCAAAGTGTGCCAGACTTTTACCAAAACATATATAGTGCTTGGAGACGTTGATTTGAATGAAAGCTGCTGTGAAACTACAAACGAAGGAATCCAGTTGCCACATGACAAGCTATGTGGAGCTGCATTTCAGAAGGTGAAATGCCAGCTTTGCTAGTCCCCGGCAAATCAGGGAGTTGTTCATGTACGTAACTTCGGGGCCTTTATTCTCTGAGTCAATGTCCTGACATCAAAATTACAGCTCTGAATATACTCAGGCAACAGATGACTCTGAAATGCAGGTATCAGTTGCTAAAGTATATAGCAGCTCTAGACAATTTCAAAATTTTTCCATACCAGATATATAGAATTATTTCTTTATTCCGAAAGCTCACACAGAACCAACTTCTATAATAGCAACCAACCTTTCTCTGCTCTAAAACCACATGTATTACAATCAGTGGCAAAATAGTTATTTGGGCAACACCAACATCTCTTGTTTTTACAACAACAATTGGACTAAAGAGAGGGGAACACAGCCGTTTAAGAACCCTATCACATACTGGTGGTTGTTTTTTTTTTTTTTTATTTACCATTAATATGATTTCAAGCAGAAAATCATATTATTTATGACTTTAACAGTGCCGATTTTCTAGTAGCACCATTTACAGTGCTTACCCAGCATAGATACCACAATTTTACAACTGATCAGTCTGGAAGGTAGTTCTCCAGTGTTACCATTTTCCTCTTCAAACTCCCAGTTATTTTCTAACTTAGATGGTGAAGTTTGAAGATTGGGGTCTGGAGATCTAGCCCTCAGACTGGACTTCTGTCCCAATGCCAAGCTCTTTAAGGCCACTGAAAGGCTGGAAAGAGCTTTTCCTGTCTCATGATGCCTGCAATGGCAAAGAACCACTCACTACATTGCTTTCATTTGCCCCACTCTGCCAACAGAGAGACTTTAGCTTTACCAAGACCTGGAAGATCACTCAGCCTTGAAAGCAATGAAATCAAGGGAAGATGCATTTCATTCATTTAGACACCTGCCTCTCCCCGCACCTCTCAGAATACTTGAAGATACAGATTTCATCTACCAAGCCCATGCTACTCAGCTAAACCAATTTAACTTATGACACCAAAATACTAAAAAAAAAGGCTATAGCATCTGGCGTCTCTGAACCTGGGAGGCAGTTGGACAAATTTGGCTCCAAACTGGCGTGAGGTTGTCCTCAGCGAAAATGCTGGGCGCTGGAAACCTCCCACCCAACCTGTCAAGCTGGACAGCTGAGACAACCTGGTTGAAAACAACCATCTTCGCCTAGGGTCTGAAGCCCACTTGGGCGTCAGTGGAACCAGTGGCCCTGGCCCGAGGAGAGAGCGCCTGGGCTGGCCGAAAGCGCTAGCTCTCACACTCACCCCAACCCAAGCTTCAGTGCCACTGCTGCTCCCGCGAGCGTGCCTTATGAGTCAGGAATTAAGTGTTGCGACTCCTGCTCGCAGTAATGAACATGCACACAAAACGCACTTAGCCCTCTGTAATAAAAGCTATAAATTGCCATACTCTCGGTGCCGGGGATGTGTTTAATTGTGATCTTGATTGCCACACAGCAGAACTATGCTCCGCTGGTTTTGCTTGTTTCGCCTTGCCGGGTCACCCGGAGCAGCAGACGTTCTTGTAACTAATGGGCGCTTTGGGAGGGAGCAGTTCTTTGATTGCCTTGCTTAATTAATACATTATTGGGAGCGTGTTTTTGATCACCTAGACCTTTTAAAAATAGGATATAATTTCATGAACCATATTACCGTATAACAGATGCAACTGCTGAGAACTCATGATCTACTCAAAGAAAAATTCGTAGTCAGTAAACTATGACTTGGAAACGCAGTCTTGGTCAACTATGCTACAAATATGGGTAACGCGTGGACCTCCTGCTGCTACGTTTATGCTCTAAAGAAATGAATGCCGCCATAGAAAATAGGCTGCTATTATATCATAACTTTTTATTAGTTCATCACTCATTTTATTATGCAGTTGTTTGCAAGAGTGTAAAAAAAAAAGTTGTTGTTATTGCCATTTCTCATTGTAAAATACCGAATGCGTTTGATTTCCCTCACCCCCTCTGACTCCTCACTTAGCTCTAGTTAACCACGGGGCTGACTGATCTAATCCAGGCAGCATGGGCCGAAGCACTCTGGAAATGCAGAACACTTCAGCACCTTTTGTTAAAAAAAGGGGGAATTTGCTGCATTTGATGGGATCCAAATTCCCTTCACCATGAAAGGCGGTGCCCGTGAAACACCATTTTTCTCTCCCAAGAGCCTCCTTAAGCGCTACTGCAAGAAGTGAGAGTATGTCAGCAGCTTGAGCTCGCTTTAATCGATACGGGTAGGTCTGGGAGAAGCCGATTCCTCCGCAGGGCTTTCTCCCTTGCCTTGAATGTTTCTTTTTGGTTGATGAGTGCAAATTTGGGCAATCACCATCACCCAGCAGTCACGGGACCTCGCCAATTCTGTAGCTATGGCAGGGTCTTGCAGTTTCAGGACTGTAGCTCCTTGGGCTCTTAAACGGAGAGAGTTTCAGGCAACACCAACTGACAGCTACATGTTAGGATACGAAGTCTACAAGGAGTAAGAACAACAGCAGAAAATGAAAATAAAAATGCGTATTTTTTTCTCTTGAAAATGCATATATTCCTAATTTTAACCTGCTGTAGTAAAATATATGTGTATATATACATTAATACAATTAAATAAAGCATTATGTGTTGTATTTATAGATACTTTAAAGTATTTATAAAACAGAAAGTGATTGGCTCCCTCCTAAATAATGCCAGAAGTAAAATGTTCCCCAGTATTTTTGCATGTCAAAGACAAAGTAATGCTCAATGAAGTGTGACGTGATGAGAACTTTTCTGTGTGCTTTAGAGGGGCCAGGATTTTATCCGTGGAATAAAGTGGGAACTATTTCTGCAAGACAGAGTCCAAACATTGGCAAAGGAAGTTTTAATAGATTTTTACATGACACAAAGCCAAAAGTATTCCTAAATGACTGATGTCTCAAATTCCATGGCAAAAATCCTGCCGAGTTCAACAGAAGATTTTCCCTCGACTGCAGTGGTCATGAGATCAGAAATGAGGGAGCAAAAATCAGTTTCTTGATGCTTAGTATGTATTTTAACATTATAAAACGTGTTAGCAACAGCATTAGAACAGCTCATTCATACAGTACTTCTAATTAGAAAAGCATGATCAGGAGGCCCTCCAGAAATTTGTGAGGGAAACCTCTGACTGCTAGTTAATGGTTTTGAATCTTGACTGCTTCTTTCCCAGTAGGGTAAGGTTAAACGGAGCAGGTAAAACTGCTACTTTGGTACATATTTTGCTGGTTATAAACACCACTGACAGCAATACTGCCTCTGTAAGCAGTTATTAAAATCAGCGGCATCAGTCTACTTGCACTCCATTTTTTTAAAAGATGAAACAACAGTGCTGAGCACCCTGTTAGTGGTTAAGTAATAAAATACAAAATTACCCCTTTTAACGTGGTATATGACATTATGGGTAGAGTTTTCCAAAGCCCTTCACTAACACAGTCAATTAGTAGCCTAAGCTACCAGACATTTTGAAAAATGTGGTTTAGCTTTTTTCGTGACATTGCCTTAGATTCCAAGCTCTTTCCGCTCGATGGACTAGTTTTACTCCAGTGAAATAAAGACGCTCCATTTCCAAAATTTATAGGGTTCATTTATTACCTCTAGTAACATATTATACTGTATAAATACTCTATCCTTGTTATATGTCCTTTTAAAAAAGCGATAACTTAGAAGATCACATTAGACAAGAAGTATAAAAATAAATACGCTCATTATATGCATTTATTACAAATTATAACCCTTCCCAGAAGGGAAAGAAATATAAAATACTTATAAAGTATATAAAATCTATAGTAATATATTTTACTATATACATATGGAAAGCCATATTCTCTCATTGTCTACGGACTGGCACAAACTTTAATTATGCCAGTGCTGGCGTATTGCTGTGGATGGACCTGCTATCCTTCAGCTTTGTCTTCCCGCCTTATCAGTGACTGGAGCACTACAAACCCATTAGAGGCCACATAGGAGAGGTTCCCGTTCATAGCGGGATTTCTTTGATTTTTTTTTTTAACCCAAATGCAAGTAATTTCCATTGCCTGGGTTAAGGTAAAAGATCTGAATGTGAAAGCGTGCCATCCGGCTGGTTGACACGATGGTAAGACCAAGCTCGAATCGGAAAAGCCAGTGGAAGGTATGCAGAAGGCACAAAGAGCAACTACTCAGAGACGCTACCTGCTCCATGAAGATTTCCACTTTTTCTAGCCTCTGGATTACATATGTCACCACAATGGCATCGGAGTGGATGAGAGAAATGGACAGGCACATTGGGATGACATAAAGATACTTTAAAAAAAAAAAAGACATTCTAGTTATTTGTGGAGTTGACTGACTGTTCTTGGTATTTCTTACTCTTTACAGGTAGAGAATATGGCTTTATTTTTATATAAAACTATTCTCTGAAACAATAGCAGCCATGAATGACATAGTTAAAGCTCCTTTTCCAATTCTGTTTTTTTGTCCTTCGTGAGGTAGGTAAGCCCTGACCAATTATTTTAAGCTATCTTTTCCACTCCCCTTTCCCTCCCCTTCCTACACATGGGGACTTGATCAGTACCACAATATAAATCCAAAAGAAGGGAGAAATAACTGAACCCCAACATGTTTGCTTAAACGTGTTTTGGGAACTGCTCACGTTTTGTTTAATTTGTAACAGACTTTAAAAAAAGGCAATTGTAATGCCCTCAGGCCTTATCTGCTGAACACGAGTGAGTGACATGGGTCTGCTATCCTACCAAATTTTCAGTTGGCAGGGTATTTTTAGGATGCAATGCCAACTAAAGCTATTTGCACTGTCCCACCTCAACGGATCCTCACCATGAATTTTGTATGCAAAAACACATGCGCTGCCTCTAGCCCTCTTTTTTTTCAGTGCATTGTTCTGAAGGAAAAAAATAAAATAATAAAAAAATTTAGCTTTCCCGACTTATACTATTTAACTGCAGGCCGTAACGTTGCAGAAGTCTATTAGGTGTTTCGGTTTCTTGGAAGGCTCACAGCTTTCTTGTGGCAGCACGCTGCCGTCATAAGAAATACATTTCAGCAATCTCTTCTTGAAACCTTTCCCACACGTCTTAGAGCAGGGTGACCAGTCCCCCAGCTGCCACTGCGGGCAGGGCACGTCGGCGCAGGGACGGATGTCGCTGGGCTTCAGCTCCCGGGCGCAGTCGGCGGCCGGCCGCCCGTGGGGGTCCCGGCACTCCACCGCCCGCCGCTGCCAGCCCGAGCCGCACGACTTGGAGCACTCGCCCCACTCCTCGATGACCCACTCGGAGGAGATGATCTCCCTGATGGCGTTGAAGGACTCTTTCTTCCTACTGGACGCCTTCTCCGACCCAGGCTGTGTGGGCTTCTTCACGAAATAGGTGAACTTGATCTTGGGCTGTGGCAGGTCCCCCACTGTGAGGACCTGGATGGTCAGAGGCTCCTTCAGAGGGCTGAAACTGCGGATCCTCTCCAGGGCGGCAGAGGAGCCGCTGTACCTCAGCACGCTGCCCTTGTAGGTGATGTCCTGCTCCAGCGTCGACAGGGTGTAATCGCCGTTGAGGACGTAGGTGCCATCTGCGGCTTTGATGGCGAGGAAGCTGCCGTCGTGTCTCGCGCCCCTGTGGTTTCGCTGCTTCACCTCAATGTTTGTCGCCCCAGCTGGAATGGTGACGACGTCGTGGTAGCCGGGTCTGCCCAAGAGAAAAGAGAAAGACTGAGTCCTCCGCTCTTCCCTGCGAAAGGGAAGAAGCTGCCCAGCACAAGACCGAAACTCATTTGAAGCCGAAGCGTTAAGCTCATGAGCTGCCAACCTAATCGAATTAATGGATTAAGGGATTTGCAAAGTCACATCCCACTTCATTGCTATGGCAGAGGCGTGCCCACAAGTAAGGGGCTTTCTTTTGCTGGAATCTCACTGCAAGTTATCTTCAGTCAGGTAGCTCCGACAGATCAAATCTCAGTTCCAACAATAAACTGGGACAACATCTCATTGACTTGGAAACCCAAAGCTTACACCCACAAAACATTCACCAGAACAAACTAACAGCAGCAGTCGCATACTCACTTTGCTCTAACAAGTGTGCCAGACACTTTCTTGCAAGTGGAGCCATTGCCACCGCAGATACCGCATTTGTCAAACTTCTTATTGGACCCTATCATGCGATCGCAGCCAGCCTTTACGCACTGTCCCTGGACGCAGACGGAGGTGGAATCGGGGCTACACGGGGTACCATCCACAACCTTTGCAGGAAACAAGCAGCAGGGCATTTGATTAGAAGATGCACATTGCTTTGAAATTGCATAATACAGACATATATGAAATGAAAAATATGGGCGGGGGTTGGACTAGATGACCTTTAAAGGTCCCTTCCATCCCAAACTATTCTATAATTCTATGACAGGTGGCAGGCCAGCGGCACCCATATTTTCAGGGCTTTTGAAACTAAAAACCAAAGCAGCTCATAGATAGGAGGTACGAAGTAGGAGCTACTTCATCTCACTTGCAAAAATGATGCCATGGTGACAGGAGAAAACAACCAATTTCAGTTTTTATTAACACCTCCCCCCCAAAAAAACCAACCCATAGAACTGTTTTACTGATTTCATATAAAGAAAGAACATTGATTTCTAATGTCACTAGAAGGTAGTCATGTCCTCAAAGTAGAGGACCAAAATTGCTTTTAATGGTTTTCAATGTATCCTTTATTTCTAGGAGTGCTGCTCTACAAAAAACATCTGTGTCATCGCCCTGGTAGTTATTGGCTCTCAATGTCTTATGACAGTGAGTTCAAGTAGCTATGCAAGATGAACATTTTTCCTTTTGTTTACTTTAAGCTGTCAGCGTATTAGTAACCGGTATAAGAAAGCAGCAAAGTTTTGGCAAAGAACCCCCACAGTTTTCCAAACATATCTCAATGTAATCAAATTGGTGGAAGGAGAGGAAAGGAAACTAGGGTGGAGTGGGTAGAAGAGGCAGTACATGTGAAACACTGGAAGGACTGTGCCAGAATTTTTAAAGCATGCTTGCACTGATCAAGCTGTACACGCAGGAAGAGGAGAAGGAAGAATCTAGCTCAAATACGAGAAAGACGTGATTTCAGATTTCTACACTCCATGACTCTTAACTTCACTTAAAGAGTTAGAGGAAATACAAATCCTATTCATGATTAGATGGAAGAGGTATAGTTCTGAAATACCTTTGGCTGTAGAACAAAGAAGTATCCTGTTCCTTTTGCTCGGCAGACCAGCTTGCATCTGTCCTTTGGAGAAACACCAGCAAACTTGGGTGTCCACTCCACCGCAGGTCCGCTTCCAAAGGGAGACTTGGAAAACTCATTGTGCTTTTCGCATTGTTCCTCCCTAAAGGTTTTGCCTGCAGGCAGAGAGGAAAGACAGGTGGACATCAGATCATCTTCTGAACATGCTCTTCCCTCCACAAGATACCCTTCCTCCGCCTCAAAAATGGGGAAAAGATTACCATCGTTGTCCGGACAGTCCTCGATGTTACATGATCTGTATTGCACCCGCTTCCCTTCACAGTATTTCCCCCCGTTCCTCGGGACGGGGTTGTCGCACTCCCTGAAGGAGTACTGCACTCCACCGCCGCAGGTCCGGGAGCACTCTCCCCACGCCCCCCAGGACCCCCAGCTCCCATGCACCGGCGTCTGGAATGACAAGCAAAAACAGAACAAAAAAGTTAATACGGTAAAAGCAAAACCAAACCAAACCACAAACCCCACAATCGTGCTCATTTTTACCTAAGCCACTCGTAAAAAAACCAAGCTCTATGTTTGTTTTATTAGCTATCTGCCTCCGTTTATTCAAGCCCTTTTAACTGATTACTCCCACTGAAGCATTATCTGCGCTACTCTGCAGCCCAGGATACGTTCCGATTTCTTTTTCAATACTTACATCATAATGCTTCTTCTCAGTTTTATTCACACACTTGCCATTCATGCACCACTTCCCTTCCCCGCAACTGGTGCCGTCTGCCCAGGGGAAGTGTTTGGTTTGGCACACGAGCAGTCCTCCAGAAGTGCCGGTACACCACAGCGTCGTACACGTACTGGCTGCGTCGGGGCAGTGTTTGGACTCATCTCCGAATGTGAACTGGCACTGCCTGTTGGCATCGTACAGCGTGCCAGGCAAGTCAGAAGGAAGCTGGATTGGTTTGTGCGGCTTGTCCAACAAACACTCGCCTGAAAAGGAAGAAAAAAGAGAAAAAAAAAAAAAAAGTAGACAATGCTGTCAGAGAGTTCCGTTTCAAAAGGGAAAAATGTATTTCCATCTCTGGAACGGCATTTGCTTTGTAACATAAATCTTTGAGCCAATTTGCGACATGGTTTTTGTAAAACTAAGGGTCTTCTAAATTCATTTGCAGGATATAAAAGGTTAACTCTACGCTGTAGCAGAAAGCACTCAGTTAAGAAAAAAGAAAAAAAAAAAGAAAAAGTAAAGCAGTAAAGCACAAGAGCTTAAATGCCACATGAATGGAAAGCTTAATAATCTTACCATGACCATTATCCAAAAATGTTGTAATCATGTAGGCACTACATGGAGACCAAGGCTGGCTGCGATCCAGGTTGGAAAGCATTGATGCCATCATGTGGAAATCCCGGCTTATTCCATTAATACCAGCACACTGCTTTGCATCATCATGAGGCATGTTAAACACGTGGCCTTAGAAAAAAAAGAGGAAAGTGTGTGATTTTAGGAAGTCTGTCCTATGCATTACCAATACTATTTTAAATGTTACTCTAGAGCTGCTCACAGCCTGGTCTTTAAATAAGAACCTGATCTGAATACTGCCAAACTTTAAGCAGATGACACTGTATCTTCGCCCCCCTCACAGGCTCCTCACACAGTTCTTTTCTGCCATCAGTCAAGCACACGGCTCTTGCAGACAATGCCGTGCAGACCGGATTTGCTCTCCACAGTCCAACCCTGCTACACGGCAAAGCTTTGCCTCCTCCCGACTGCGGCGGGGAGCGCAGGGTGCTCCGTGCCCCGCAGGGCGAGCCCGCGGCGTGGGCTGGGCAGCTCGTTGCTTTACGGCGTCGAGCTGGCTTCAATTAATCACGTGAAATTGCCTTTCAAAGTTTCAAGTACCTAGTTCGTGGGCTGTTGTAAAGGCAGCCTGTAAACCGTCGTCTTCTATGATAGAGCAGCTACGGTTTAGATCACAAACTGTTCCCACATCAGCCATCCCAAGAGTATCACATGTCTTGGCACCGCAGAGGTCCTGTAAAAAAAGGCAGTTTCATTATTAATCAGATCAGAGACTTAACCTTGGCAAGAAACATCCAGCCCTGGCAGTTCGCCTTTACTTATGGAAAGAGCATAAATATTCAGCACTTCAATGGGTATGATGGCAAAAATCTGTCTTTGGAACATACACAAGGGTTACACGTAGAAATAAAATGCATAATTTCCATACTAAATCTGCTAAAAATATATGAGGCAGAAATACGTTGCACATACTGTGAGTTTCACCTGAGACGGTGCAAACAGCAAAATAAACGACTAAATAAAAAGCAGTTCATTTCATTTTTAGCCTACTTTGCTGAAGCTGTGATGACACAAAACTGCCTCTGAACACTTTTTCAGAGGTCTCCTGGCAGAGGGGGCCCCCGGGGGTAGGGAGCAACGGGTGCGGGGATCGATCCGACCTCCGTGTCCCTCACCTGCCTGGTGAAGAGGATTGCCGTGTCGTAGTGCTCTGCGTGCCGGTCACTGGGCGGGTTGTGCTGCTTCTGCCAGCTGCAGAAGTTTCTCAAGGTCAGGGCCGCGTTGGAAGAGATATCAGGTCCCTTCCGCTCCTCGTAAATGACCATGATCTTCACCACCACGAGGCTGATGGAGTTGCGGATGCTGGGGTGCTTGTACAGCTTGGCTGCCACGGAGAGCAGCGTCAGGAGATAGTGCTTCAGCCCGCTGCCGTGGAACTCGGCCATGGACTGGTCAGCTACCAGCATGGTCTCCACATAGCGGGGGCTGGACACGAACCTCTTCTTCCTTTTGCTTCTCGTTTCTGCATTAAAAAAGAGAGGGAAAGGGAGGGAAAGCGCAGGTGAGCAGAACAGAGACACACCGCTGCAAGAGACCACTGTAAGGAACCCCAAACCCACCGATACTCAAGAGTTTCACCTAAGGGATGTACCCCACGGCCCCACGCCCGGCTCCCGCCCCTACACTTCGGCAGCCTCGGCTGAGTAACCCTCCTAGACCGCCGCTGGGCGGAGGGGCGATGCCCGGACCCGCGCCCAGGCGGGAGCACTCCCCCCGCCGCCCCTCGGAGTGGGGATGAGGGGGAAGCACCGGCCGGGGCCCCGCCGTCAGCCCCGGTCGCAGGGGGGGTGCAGGGCGCAGGTGGGCGCAGGGCGAGAAAGATCCCCCCTCTCCTCTCCTTCCCTCCCCTCCCCGGCCCCGCGGAGGGCGGCGCGGCGCCCCGACGGTACCTGCGTGCCCGGCGGGCTCCGGAGCTGCCGCCTCCGCCTCCGCCCCCGTCTCGGCCACGGCGCAGCGGGCGGCGGGGGCGGCGCGGCGGGTCCCGCGGAGGCGGAGGAGGTGGGCGCCGCGGCGGTGCGCGGTGCCGGGGGCCGGCTGGATGAGGTACTGGCGGCCCCGCAGGGAGAAGGCGCCGCGCATCCCCGCGCAGAGGCTGAGGGCGGCGGCGGAGCTGGGGTCCCGGTTGACGGTGCCGGAGTAGAAGCAGCGGGAGAGGTCGTCCTCCGGCGGCGGCGGCGGCGGCGGCCCGCCCAGGTACTGCAGGGTGAAGTCCGGGGCCAGGAAGCTGCTGTCGGGCTCCAGCTCCAGCGTCAGCCGCTCCCCGAAGGCCTCCAGGCGGAAGCGCTCCCGGCCGCCGGCAGCGCCCAGGCGCCGCGGCACCACCAGCGCCTGCCGCTCGGCGGGGCGCTCGGCGCTGCACAGCCCCAGCAGCGCCGCCAGCACCGGCACCAGCGCCGGCACCGGCGGGCGCCCCCCGGTCCTCATCGCGGCCGCCGAGCTCGGGGCGGGGGAGGCTTGCTGCTGCGGCCGCTGGCTTGACGGAGCCCTTTTTATTTCTTTATTGGTTTATATATATATAGAGAGAGAGAGGGTTTTTTGCTTTCAGGTTTTGGGGGTCTCTTAGTTTCTCTCCGCTGGCGGAGGGGCAGGGAGGGCCGGGCGGGCGCCGGGTCCCGCAGTCACTGCAGAAGCGGCGTCGGCTTCCCCATGGCCGGGGCGCGGCGGCGGGGAGCGAGGGTCTGCGGGGGGACCAGCCGTTCCCCTCTGTCCGTCTCTCTGGCCGTCCGTCCTCTTTCTCTCGCTGCCGTTTCTCCTTCCCGGCGCCTCCTCAGCTCTCCCCAGCAGCAGCGGTCGGGGAGGAAGCTCCGGCGAGTCTCCGCTCGCCCCTCCGGCAGCTCCGGGACGGTCCCGCCTGCACTTCCACGGCCCGGCGGGGCGGGGGGAGGCGAGCGCCGAGAAGCCTCCCGTCCTTGCAGAGCGGAGCAGAAAACAGTGAAGGCCACCCCCGACCCTCCGCGCCGGGCCGGCCGGGCCCCCTTCGCTGCGGTCCGAGCGCCTCCGCCGTGCGGGGTGAGTGCGGCAGCCCGACCGGCCGCTGCCGCCCTTTATGGGGTTTGCCCGGGCCGCCCCCACCCCCGGCGCGGCCCGCCGCCCCCCGCCGCGCCGCCCCTCGGCCGCGGGCCGCTGAGCTCACTGCGTGCGTAACGCGGCCGCGGGCGGCCCCCGCCCCCCAGCCCCCCCACCGCCCCCGACGGGGCGGGACGGGGCGCGGCGCGGCGGGCAGAGCCCGGGGTCGGCCCTTGGCTGCGCCCCTTCCCCCGCCCCCGCGGCTCCCCCTCCCGGGGCCCGCCCGACGGCGGGGGTGTCCTTCCCCCCCGGGCCCCCGAGGGCAGCCGGGCTCGGCCCGGGGTCTGTGCGGGGCGGGAGGGGTGCGCCGCCGCCGCCCCCGCGTACCCCGCGCTCGGCTCCGCTCGGCGGGGGCGCGCGTCGCTCGTTGGCGCGCCTGGACGGGCTGCGGGCGGCCGCCGGCCCCCACCCCGCCGGCCGGGGGCTCGGCTCGCCGCCCAGGGCCGGGGAGCGGCAGGTGGACGGCCCGGAGCTCCGGGGGGGGCGGGGGGGGGAGGGAGATCCCTGGTCGCGTTCGTGGCTTTTCCTTTCCCTTTTTGTTTTTTTAAACAATTCTTGCCCTTTCACGGCCCTAATAGCTACCGTCAGCTGTGCACCTGTACTTCTGGGAAATGGTTCCTTCTAAATCGCTTAAACAGAGACATTTACGTAGGTGCAGCCAATATTTTCCTTTGAAGCCGTAACCAGCCATAGTGGTACGGCTAATCCACTTAATTCTTTATATGCAACACGCGTGCGATGTGCGCAGGCTGAGTGATACTGCTGACTCCTTCTTGAGGCCTTTTCGGAGGGCAAGGAAGCGGTGAGCAAATGTGTGAATGAAAACAGAAGTGGAGTACCTGTTGGTGGCAACTCCCAGACTTACCCATTAAACAAAGATGCTTCGGCGTCGGTTGACGCTGCGTTTTACACAAGTGTAAAACTCAGGGGCTGAAAACAGAAGTAGCCAAATACATCATCCTTGTGACAGAGTGAACGTTTCTAAGATTTTATGTATCCACTGTTCTCTTAGGATGGAGCGTCCCATTTGTGCCGCTAAATCTAAACCAAAGGGTTTTCTTCCTAACTTAAACCATGTCAGATAAACTTGGAGACACGCTTCTGTGTCAATTGCAAGGCCCGATTGCCCGCGAAGTTCCGGTATGTACATTTATTTCCCATGGAGTTCTGTAAATCACACAAGTTCAGAAATGCACATTTTTTGAAGTTGTGCAAAAAACGTATGAAAAGATGAACCCAATTTTCCAGTTACTTATTCCACAAAAGTGCTGTTGTCCCACATAGTGATGAGCAAAATCAGAACTGGGCCTCAAATGAGGGATTTTCCTTGGTACACAGCAGGAAATGCTGGACTTCTCGAGCAGAGTCTTGGCTTTGAGAGGCTGCGACTGCTGCCCGTTCCTGCGCCAGGAGCGGAAATATCCATTCAGTTACAACAGAGGCCTAATTTTTCGCTCGAGTCGGAGGTGTGTGCCAATCTCTACCCTTATCTTTCAGATCTGGAAATGTGTACCCAACCCTGTCATGCTTTTCCTAGGATGGAAAACTCATAACAGAGGTACAGTTCATTCATGCTGTTAATTTTGTGCTGCACATGATACATACCTAGCAGTTGTATGTATTTTGAATATTTAGAGAATTACAAGTTGAGAAGTGTAGAAATATGGTATATAAAACATGGAATGGAAAGGAAAGAATTTTTATAATGTATTTTTGAACTGACATTAATTTGAAATAGTTACGCTTGCAGAGATATTAATTAAAAAGACGAAAACCTCCTAGTCTGTCAGCGTAATTGGTGTAACGCATAGCTCAGCAGGGACTGGGGCTAGGCCACTTCGGTGTCCACCAAGGATGCATCCACCCAGCTGCCGGGTGCACCTTTGTGGTAATATTTTGCTCTTATTTTTTGATGTAAAATCTCTGATTTGAAAAGGTCCTGACCACCTTAAAACAGCTTTTTTGGTGTGACCAGCCTTCCTCATGTTCCACCAGGTGGCACTCGCCTATAAAAAATTTTTCTCGAAAAGCGTTTCAGGGTTCATCTCCCAGGTTTCAAACCGTGCTCTGGTGGAAAGACTCGCGTTTTAGTACTGTTCCTAGCAGTTCCCTGATTAAGACAAAAGTTTTCCTGGCCTTTATGTGATATCCGAGAAAGTGTTTTAGTAAAGAACTCGGCCATGGCCTTGTTTTCCCCTTATTGCTAGATGTGCTGCTGTGAACGCGCAGGCAGGCAGATGAACGCTGTGCGCTGCGGCAACACGAATCAGGTTGCGAAGGAACATTTACAAGAGCTTTGCTTCCTAACAAACGTGCGGCGTTGCCACCCACGCCGCGCACCGTCTTGCAAGTGCTTAAATCTGTTGCTGTGAATAAGCCCAGTGAGTTTAGCGGGATGATTCAAGACTAGACGGCACATGCACGCGTATTTGCAATCCGTATCGTACCTACTCCGTATCAACTCCAGTCATATTTTGTGTAAATCAAGATTTCGAAAGCTAAACATACTGAGCTTTTGCAGAATTTCACGTAGTGGGATAAAAACCTAGAAAAGGCATAAAACTTGACTTTTTAATAAATTTCTAGTGCTTTTGGGGGAAAAAACTATCAAGGAGAGACACAAGAAACTGTAATGCAAAGTAAGCCACCAGATGGAGCTAATAGATCAGCCTATTTTAGTCTACAGTGCAAGAATAGGTTTTTTATGGATTAGCCATAAGTGTTATCAGTACCTGAACAGTATTAACAGTGGAGAAGTTTTAACTTCTTTGCCAGTGATTGTATAAACTGCGGTTTCCAAAATTAAAAAAAAACACCCCAAACCCACACTTTTTCAGCCTATTTGTTTAAATGCTGCAGAATGATAGCTTCCTTCAAAAACTGTTATAATTTAGAATTAAAACAGCAGATGGCACATTAGGCCCACTGAACAGGGGATTAAAGACCTGGTGCTGTTAAAAAAAAATGCTCAAAAGAACACTTCCAATAACCTTAAGCCATTTTTTTTGGTTGGAAATTCATCTGATTTTACAGCACTCTTTTCCCATTGCTGCTTGTGCCTGCTGAAAGGTTTCTCCATAATAAACACTTCTATGCTAAGCGCTCGCTTATTAGCTGTTGAGCAGCGTGAGTGGTTTGGCTTCGTGCAGAGGAGGGGAATCCATTGTCATTCAGGGCAAACGACTGTACCAAACAAAATTATTTATGGAGGCTGTTCTTCTATGACACCTTTTGTGATATGCATGATTAGCTTATTATTTTTTTCCATTTATTTATTGATTTTGATGTCATTATCAGTTGTTTTTTGTTAAGCAGGGTAACAGGGATAAGACTGAAAACCTCTAATTTTGGCTAAGTGTTTTGATAATCAGCAGTAATGGGAAAAACCAAAACAATGTCCGTCATCACTTTAATAAGAAGTATACATTTTTTTTTTTTTGAGGAGGAGAATCATGTGATTTAACGTGGTTATCTGTTTCCTCATAATTTCTGCTTTTACATGAGCTAATTATCAAATTTGCTGAAAAAACTAGATTCAGAAATTTTGGGATCCCTGAAATTTTATTCCTAAATAGCCTATTTAGGCCTGTATGCATTCAAAATGAAGCACTACCAATTCTTTCTGCTTTCCATTAGTAAACTTTTATCAAAATTGGGTTCAGTGGGAACTTGGTCTACCTCTGGCTGCGTGAGTCAAATGTTTTATTATTCAGCAAGTATAATGCACCGGACTTTGGGGTTCAGGATTTAGGTTAGCTCAATTTATAAAGGTAAGGGCAGCCAGGAAGCGTGATTTAGTTTAAACTCAACAACATATGTAGAAATGAGAATCCATTTATTTGGTGCTGGTCCTTATTTAGATCACAAATTTTCTGTAGATATTTTGCACTGACTAATGTAAGAGCACTCCTATGATTTTAATACAATTACAGGCATTATAATTCATGGCAAAATTTCTCTCTCTAACAATTTTTTATTGGGCACAGGTAGGAGCGTATGTAATCCAGGTCACCTTACACATCTCCTAAAGACTGCCGAACTGTCTTTCAGCTGAATTTTTCTTGGGGTTCTTCATACGAGTTTTTACACCTGGTTTATCTGTTTGCTCCTGAAATAAGCATGTTGAAAAATGTGTTGAGTTTTGTTCACAGTAAAATGTTTTCAACCTTTTTATCATTGGGCAAGAGTGGAGGGAAATGAAAAACAGGGAGGGCAAAAGTCAGTTACAGAGCTGCAGCCATGGGTCTTGACGTTTCCTTACTCTTTATCGGGGAGCTGTAAAGTCCCCCCCAGTCACCTGTGGCTCTCAGCGTCCTCCTCCTCATGTTATAGCCCCGAGTCATAGCCTTCTCCTGACACTAATAGCAGGTCAGATCCAGCGATGAAGATGGCGACGTGGGTCGTGCTGGGACTGATGCGGAGCGCCTTTCCTTCTGCAGCTGCCCGCGTCCAGAGGAGGAGGCGCTGCGTCGCTAGTAGTCTACACCGGCCGATGGGCTTGAGCTGGATGGGCTCTGTGGGGAACGGCAGGCCTCCCTCTTGACCAGGAGTTGGCCACGTTCGTAATCGCGTGTATAACTGTCTACTGTAGTATCGCTACGTGATCCGAGACATCAAAGGCTGTTAGCGCCTCCCGGCTGTTTGTTGATTGATGTGCTTGTTAGAACCTGTGAGCTAATGCATTTTAAGTGATGTGTTCTAAGAGTAGCAGAGGCAAAGCTGTGCATATATTTAATACTAGTTTTCTGGCTAGATCAACACCTAGGGGATGGCCTAGCGTTTAGTTTTATGTTAACCTCTCCCCCCAGCTCTTATCATCAGTCACATACCATAGCAAAAATCTGTTATCACAGCACCGTAAGTCTGAAGAGGGAGGTCTGCATAAGAATGTGAATTCAGACATGACTGTATCACACATAAATCCACAGGCAAGTGGTTTAAAAGACTGTTGAGGTCTGACATGTGTATCTCACTTTCTGGTGGCAGAAGTATTCCTACTGAAGAATTTTTGTCACCATCTAAATTGCTTGTGAACAGCTGGCCTAAATCCAAATTTTCATGGTCAAAACAACTGCTAGTGTCAAATATACAAAAAATCTCCCTGTAAAGAAGGGATCAAATAAAAGCAATCAGGCAAAATAAAACGTTGCATTATAGTATGTCTGCAAAAGTGTTTCAGAAGTTAAATATAACTGTCACGTTGACGGCAAAGTCCCTCGGCAACTGGCAAGGAGCACATTCATGCATACCCTGAGCTCCATGACATTTTGATATTTTTATCACACTGCGATTTCAACAGATACCACACTTTCTCCGTGTACTTTGGACAGAGGACTTCGCAAGTATTGGAAGAAGTGTTACAGTTTCCATGAAAGTCCTCATAATGAAAACTCATCACTCTACCTATTAATAATTTTTTACCTTCGAGACGTCTGTGTGATGTAGGAGACAATTACCATCACTTAGCAGATGTGGGCATTGGCCACGCTGATTCCAAAGAGATTTCCGTCTTGCCAGACAGTTCTCTGCTTATTGCTCTCCTGGTCTACCCAGACATGTGCTGGTCGTTCTTTGTGACCAGAGCCTATATAACGCTGATACTCCTTATAAGGAGTGTCAAGAAATTTGAAGATAAACAACAAACATTTTCTGTAAAGTTAAATTTCAAGCTCGGTAGTTCCCTCACCCTAGTTCTAGCACAGCCACGCAAACAATGGCGTCGGCTTTGCAGAGGATGTGATGCATCGCAGCAAGTGGGGGAAACGGGCAGCTCAGCCCGGCGGGCAGGGGAAGGGCAGGAAACCTTCGGAGCAGATTTTGCTGTCCTACCATTACTGGGTCTATTAGTGCGATGCAATACTGCTTCCAGACCTAAACTGCCAGGTACACGGCGTATTGTACTGAACTCAACGTGCATGAGGACGTACTAATATGAGGATCCATTTGGCTAACCTTCCTTTTCTTCACATTCTCCCTGTATCATTTTAATAGCCTCATTTACATGCTTTACCTTATCCATATTTTTGTTTCATCCCCTCTTACCCCACCCTTCCTTCCTGTTATGCTGGATAATCACGAGTTGGCAGTAAGTGTATTTAACAAAGGGCAAAAAACATTAAGGAAAGCGATTAACTACTCTCCACTCCCCAAACAATTTATATACATGTTTAGACTCATCTAATCTATGCTTTGCTAAAAGCTGGATTAGGTGGGTTTTCCTCTTGGTTTGCAGGGCTGGCCCTATTGAACTGCAGTTCTTGGGGGTCCTCTGGGTCTCAGATTACTTGTTCTGAGAGGGTTCCTCTTTTCCTCCTTCTCCCTTTCCAAAAAGCGTCACCTTTCCTCTGTGTGTCTGAAGATGGCCGCTGCTGGATAAATGGCCTTTGTTGTAGCATTCATGTGAAAACTTACTTTTTGCCTGGCACAGCTTTTTTCCCTATTGAATAACCGTGACGTCTAGGGAAGAAAGTTAGACTCTTTCTAACTGTGGTTATAAATTCATGTATAGGGGGTCAGTGTGTTGTCTGCTCTCTATTACAGTCCAACACACTGCTCGAGGTTACCTGAAAACACAGTTTAAAGTACAGGCTTGTATTCATTATGAGGTTCTCCATCACCTATGACAGAGATACTACACTAATCACAATAATCAAGGCAGTGTTCAAAACGTTAGATTGCAATTTTTGCCCTTTTCTTTTTCTTTAGACATGAGTCTTGGCTTTCTACACCTTGTGAAATGTTTTTCTGCACTTACTATAATGAAAGGGAATTCCCCAGACATCAGTCCCAGGGGTATTTGGTATCCTTTATAAAAGTTAGATATCTTGCATTTTAACATCCAAATATCTTAGATCACTGTCACCTTTGCTGATCCTAAATAATGCCCAACTTGTGCCATATTGATGTCTGAGACATAGTTAAAGCCCTGCTCAGTACAGCCAAGGGTAGATTTTGCTATGTGAGCAGGCCAGAAGCCCTTCACCACCTTCTAAAAAGGGTGAAAAAGAAGAAGAATTTCAGTTGTTTCAAATATGGAAGCCACCTCTGCGGTCCTCAGTATGCTGAGGACATGGTCCTTGAATTTATTGAGGCACTGCCCTTGCTTCCTTTGCGTTTTGATAAAATGACAATGTCTTCCTGTCTCTGTGGTCTGACATCTGGATTGCTAAAACCAGAATATCCGTCGACTGTGTGGGACCAGAAGATGCTACTCTTTCTGTCAGCATTGGCACAGAGGTGGACATTATGAGCAGTCTTAATCTTTTTTACATGTATTTTAGTACCTACTCTTACATACGAGGTTGTGATTGGTATTTTCCATATTAAATCCTGTTTTGATTTTAAATAAGAGCCTATATTGGCTGAGCAGCCGCTGACTTCCATGACACTTGCATCACAAATGGAAAACAGCATTTATAGTCTCCTCAGCTTACTGTTGGGGTTGTTTCTCTGAAGTCTGAGGCTTCAAACCAACATGCAACAGTAGCCGTTTGAGAAGTAAATGGGGAAATGCCTTTATTACTTAAAAAGTAGAGTGAAGCTTCGGGGAAAAAAGGGTACAGAATTGAGCAACAGTTATGCATTTCTGCATCCAGCAGTTGAATAATAAGCCTCAACAGCTCTGAGTTTTCCTGTTTTAAAGAGAGGGGGTTTGATATGTCAGTGCAACTTTTTTAAGGCCAAAAGAGTTGCTAGTCCCAGTGTTTTCACTAATCTCTGTGCTACCTGCAAGCAGTTGTAATGGAGTTCGTCTGGTAGCTTCTATCTTGCTGCCAGGCTGGACCTGTATGACAAGTGGAGAAAGTGCTAGCCAGCCAAGCGTGAAATACTCTTGCCTGCATCTCTTTTATTCAGAACTGATGGAAATAACATGTAAGCAAGTAAAAATCTCAGCAATACATACCTCAAGAGAGAGAACCTTAAAAGGCAGCTTCACTTAACAGCAAATTTGGGGATTTGCATCAGGATCTTTATTTAGATGCTTTAATCCAGGCATTCATCAATTTATCCTGTGACCTAAACAAATATTTCAGAAATGCTCCACGAGATTATAATGCAAAGTCATGGTTTGAAGTACAGTTCTATGTGTCTTTCTTTAATATTTGCTCTATACCAAAATAGGCTAAGATATCTTTGTAGCTTTTGGGAGACTTAACTGTGCTACAGACTCCTTTTGAGATGAGGAACAAATCACCTAAGCTGAGGTCCAACAAAAGCCATAAATGTGTCAGAATCAGTTACTGAATCCAGTAGGTCGGTCAACTCTCTTTTTGAAAAGCCTGTTGGCTTTCGGGAGCCCTCATTAGTTACCTCCTTCTAAACATTATATTTTTGAGTCCCTCATTGTGCTTATATGGCTCTCAAATGGACAATTCACAGTCATTAAGGAGTATCTCCTCAAAAGCCTCTAGCAAGCGTTATCTTTATTTAATAGGTAGAAAGCTGAGTTACAAAGAGATTCAGCAATTTATTAGCAATAAGACAAAATACCTTTGGTACATCAGTGCAATTCATAGACATTTGTAGAGCCTCTAGCTCTGATGTAACTTGTTTCAGCTATTTCAGGACAGGACTCATGAAGTTGCTATTCTGTTCTTGCTTTTTGACAGTTTTATCCATATTTTGAACAGGACAGGGGATGGCTACCTCTTATTTTTTTCTGCTTTCAACCTCCCTTGTTTTCTACTATTAGACTGGAACTTCAGATGCTTCTTTACACTTCTTTAATGTTAGGGAAAAAGTGAACCAGAAATCCTTGTTTGCTCTCAGGTACAAGAGCACGTAAGTCAGTAAGACTTGTGTAGATGTCTTGGGATAGAACAGACACCTAAGAAGTCTCCCTCAGTTCTGGACATATCTATACGTCAACTCTGACACGCTGTTTTAATCACACACTCAGCTGAGCTGGAGGCAAGACTTCGTCACAGGTTTTGTCTAACACATTGGAATGCTCATTTTATCAATGAAATGGGTAAAAGACAAGGTTGTAACACTAATCTTAGGCAAAAAATTATAGGGTATTGTGGTGGGTTGACCTTGGCTGGCTGCCACATGCCCACACTGCTGCTCCCTCATTCCTTCTCCTCAACAGGACAAGGGGAAGAAAATAAGACACAAAAGCTCGTGGGTTTAGATAAAAACAGGCAGGTCACTTATCGGTTACTGTCATGGGCAAAACAGACTTGACTTGGGAAAAATGAATTTAATTTATTGCCAATTAAAATAGAGTTGGATGGTGAGAAACAAAGACAAAGCCTAAACACTCCTCCCCCTCCCATTTTTTTCCTAGGCTTAATGTCACTCCTTAATTCCCAACTCCTCTGCCTCCCCCCCAAGCGGCACGGGAGGATGGGGAATGAGGAGCTGTGGTAAGCCCATGACAGCCCCTCTCTGTTGCTCCTTCGTCCTCAGATACTGTCCCTGCTCCAGCGTGGGCTCTCCATGCGCTGCCGTCCTTCAGAGCAAACCTGCTCCAGCGGGGTCTCTCCGGGGCTGCAGGGGATCCCTGCTGGGGCACCTGGAGCACCTCCTCCCCCTCCTCCTCCTCTCCCCTCGGGGCTGGCAGGGCTGTTTCTCACACTTTCCCCTCACTGCTGGGCATTTTCTGCCCTTCCTCACCCAGACCCTCCCGAGGCGCCGCCACGGTGGCTGCGGGGCTCAGCCGTGCCCTGCGCTGGGGCCGCTGGAGCCGGCTGGAACCGGCTGTGTCCGGCTCGGGGCAGCCCCGGCCTCCCCTCACAGGGGCCGCCCTGCAGCCCCTGGGCACCTGCACCCCATACAGGTACTCAGATTAAAAACGCTGCAGAAAGGCGATGCAGACTGATATCCTGTAGTTTTCATTTTCTAACTCATTGTGGTTTTGCCTGACTTCACTGCCGCTGCCACCTGCTGCCCTTCCCCTTTGCCTTTTCCCTCTGACAAGTCCCCTCCTCGCCCCAGGGCACCAGGGAGGGAGCAGCAGGAGCAGGGAGAAAGATCACTGCACTGGTGTCATGTTTGCCGCTGTCGCAGGAACCAATATCCTCGGCTTTTCTCATCTGCCTATTCACAGTGTAAGATTTTCCCAAGCCGTGCAAAAATCTAGTATCAGGCTCTCTGTTCAGGAATTAAACACTTGACTGAATAGATCAAACCGTTCTTACTAGGCTTGGATTGGTGATATCCCGTTTTTGGCTGCCCCTTGCTGCCCCTTCCTCTGCTCCTCTCTGAGGAGGGCAGACAAGGTGAGGAGGCCGCTTGCTGCCCTGTTTCCCTCCGTGCGTGTGCCCCTGCAGCTCTCCGCCATCAAGGGGCCGGGTCAGACCCGTGGCTGTCGGCCGGAGGAGTGTGAGCACGGGGGCAGCGCGGGCCTCCCTTTGCTGCTCCCTCCAGTTTTTGGAAGATTTTAAATTGCTGTCATAGTTCACTGCGGAGTCGCGCTGGCTATCTCCCTGGCCGATCTGGAGCAGCTCATGTGAGCCACTCTGGCGTATAACCTCGCTTGCACAACTCCATATTAAGACTATTAATACACTTTGCCCACGTGAGCAACCCTCGTTGCAGCGATGTAACACGTAGCTCAATCACGTACTGTTAACAAAGAGAACTGGACCAGACACGTAGGCCCCAATCCTGGGAATATTTATAGTTAGGCTTAACTTCCAGCATCTTGCTAACCCCTCGAGTGTTTGCAGGATTGAAAACTTAATAAAATGTTGGCTAAAATATTCTGTTTACAAATGATATCAAGAGGAAGCATGTGCAATGGCTTATACAAGAAATGGCGTTTTTAAAACAAAACACCCATCCATCCTCTGTGTCAGTTTATACCATAGATGCTATAAGAGAGCATGACAAGAAATAAACAGACGCTAGTAAACCAATACCCGGATTTGTATTTTCACTTGTTACTTATAGGTCTTCTGGAAAAAACGTCATTCCTGCTTAAGACCGAACACCAAAAAGCCAGTCAACAAAACTTTTAACTTCCATTTAGCATCGCTAAATTTCTCCTCTTGGCTTTAATATGCAAACCCTTATGCAAAGCCTTTGCTGTCCTGGTGTAGACAGACTCTTTGACTTCCAGTGGGTATAAAGCTAAGCACGTGAGCACAGGTTTGCAAGAGAAGCCTGGGACCTCTGCTGCTGCGCTGCCTTTGCCATGCCACCAAATCTTTTTTGCACAGTGTGGCACGAGATATGTTATTGTTTTGGGTAATAAAGAACTAAAATCAGGGATTATGGGATGTTCATGAAACCTTTTCATTCAGTCTTATTTCCATGAGCGTTATGGAGAAGTCACAGCACATTTGACTGAATGGTTCAGACTGCCAAATGCATGCTCTAAAGTTAAAAGCTGTACTTAAGGAAAAAGTAGAGGTTTGGGTATATGATTAAGGTTGATCAAGGAAGAAAATCACGTTTTGAAACGTCTTGAATCTTCTAGGAATATGTGGGCCTAAGAAGAGAGGGAGGGGGTAAAGTAGGCATGGGGAAAGCCTTTCCCGATACTATTATATCTACCAATTAATCTCAGTATTTTGACTCATTCTCTTATTGTTGAGTTCCACCTTCTGTTTATTTAGAGGATTGTAAGTTTTAATTCAAAATATATTTAAATATATGTTTAAAATACTGCAGACAGAAAAATGCATCATAGTTTCACATGGAATCATTTTTTTTAGCAGAATAATTAATTCTATTGCCTGCACAAACTCGGCCGTTGTTTCCGATCATAAGCCAAGCATAACTGGAAGGCAGGTGTCATATACCCTTACCCACTGGCCATGCCCTCTCCTGTTGCGAAAGAGGCCTGGGTCTGATGCCTGCTTTGGCCTCTGGCTCCCTGGGATCCGTGGGGAGTACAGCTGAGGCAACCCTAAATTCTTTGGGTTGCAGTCGCCTCTGCCTGCCTCAGCTGTGCGCTGAAGCCTGGGTAGAGGGACGTCTGTGTGCCCCTTGCGAAATGCAAGCGGGTGGAGAGGCGCGAGAGTGTCCTCCAGCTGCTTGTGGCTGATCCAGGCTGGTTTGGGCTCGGTGGAGCTGCTGGCCGAAGTCATGAGGCTGCTCCTCAGCGGTGCGTTGGCAAGAGCAGGGCAGCGCTGGGCTGGTCCGGGGGAAGCCCGGGATAATCCCGTAGGCGTTAATGAGGAACATGGACTGGAGGAGATGTTCTGGGCTTCTGAGGCTGACATCCCAAGGGTCTGGTTACGTATTATGTGGCTTCAAAGGCATAAACGAAAGCAGCTAGGGAGACCCCTTTTCCAAGACTTCCAAGGTCCCATAGCGGGGCTCCCTCTGAGCCGGGACTAGTTCTTACACTTACAAAGTATAACAACACAATTCCTAAGCAGCTGGAAAGAAGAAGATCAGTGTTATTCTGTGCTGCTTCTCTCACCAACATTTTATTTCTTGACTATTTCAAAATCTCACAGGTTGTTGCTCAATAACATTTAGAAACTGGGTGTAGTATAAAAATCCGAGCTACAGCGCAAATACGCACAGCCGTCACATGTAACATACCTTTTAAAACCAAAGCATCATCAGGTATTTTAGCAAACAGAGAGGTAAAAAAATTCCACTTTATAAAATCAGGCATTTATATAATTCTAGTGATGCCAACTGAGCTGTCATTGCTTTATATGGTAAATACATGAGCTAAAATAGGTTGTGTAAAGAAATTGCTAATAAGACAAAAAAGTGAAACCAAATTTAACTGAGAGGGCCCTGCCAGCTTTATTAATGTGGATTTCAATGTTCTCCAAGAAAAATGTTCTCTTTTTACCTTTTCAAAAGAGTTCAAATGCAAACATAGTTCAGAAACAAGCTGAAAAACTATAAAGACTCAAGCTATGACATAAGGCACTAAAAGCTCAGAAACTGTAAGAAGTGACAACATTAACTCGTGCTGTTTGCTTCAGGGAGGGCAGAAAAGCAAAAGTCAATTAAGGTGAGGACATCCTCTGCTAAAACTGTCAGCATTTGTGGCTTTATGTTAATCTCTGTGGCCCAGTCCCGCAGTATTTTTCACATATCGGCGGACAGCTGCGCTTGAACAGAGGCCCATTGACTTCACGGCATTTGAGCATCTCTTTTGCGTTTGAGGGCTTTGATCTATGTGGCTGGAAGTCTCTTCTTAGCTTCTGTCGACAGCAGCGTCCCGGCACACACCTGCCACTTTCTTAGCACAGTGCAATTCTTCTTGACTACTGCAACTCTGCAAAAAACTATGGAAATACATTGTGCATTATTTTGACTCCCGTTAGATCCTTTGATTGTACAGTGATGATACGAGAAGTACCAAAAGCTCTAGCTGTGAGCAATATAAACGGTGGTTGTCCACAAGCCAGACATTTAATTATTAGTGCCAATGAAAAGAGACCAGATTATTGATGTTAGAGACTGCTGCATCCGTAGCCTATGTGGCTTCTCACAGGTGCAGTTTTGTGATAAGGCCTGCTGTAGGTGCACACGGGTAGACTTGCTTTCCAGCAGGAGGGATGCAGACAAAGGCTGCAATGGCTGTAACATTGAACTTGATGAATTTCTGGACTGAATTACACATATCTATCTCCTACTACAGCAAAGGAAGGCATACACCGACGAAGGAAGTACCTTCCAGACGCAGGTCCCTAAAATGCTACAAACCATACATGCATAAACTCCTTGCTTGGGCTTATTTCGACAGCCAAACAAGCATGTGAGCGGTGTTTGATTATCCAAGAGTAGGGGAATGCAAACCTTCTGACACCTCCAAAAAGCCTCCAACAAGCACTTGGCCTAGGAAGCGGTGCCTGGGGAACATTTCCACACAGAGATAAGTTTAATTGCAGAGGTCAGCATTTTGTTGGGGAGGCTGCCTTGTCCAAAATTTTGCAGTGTGTGCATATGTCATTTCAAGCATAACAGCTAGCAAAAAAGGATCAGCTGGTGCTCTAGACTCCAAGGCCAAATGCTGTAAATATCTACAATAAATGCTGTTCCACGCATGAGTAATTCCTTTGGCTCTGTCTGTGCTGTCTCTGGGACCATGAGTCAGGGAGCACAGTACGAACCTTGGCCTGCTCTTTGTGGGCCTGCATTGCTGGCGAGGGGATATCCAAAGCCCAGCTACCTCTGAGCCCTGGACTCTCCCTATCGCACGTGAAATTAGGCTTTGCTATGGGAAGTAGCTTGTTTATCCCGGGGTAGAACGGGATAAGGGGCAGAAAGGCCTCTCATCTCCTTAAGGGAAAAGGAAACCCTGCTGAAAGCATTGCCTACTTCACTACACTGAATTTGTTTTTGCCTAAGATGAAACCAGTTGACCACTGACCTTTTCAAAGGGACATTGTCATCTAATCCTGTTTTAGACCATCTGTGGAAAAGGCAGGGTTTTATGGCTAGATTTGGTTATTAATTACCGTGTACCAGGTACCATGGGCATAATATTTCACGTACGCTTTTAATTCTACGGCATCAACGTAGGTGTTAAGTTGGATTTTTGGATGCTTGGGGTTTTTTGGGTTTTGACATATGATCTATTTTTAGAGCTAGCAAGGAATACAGAATAAAGACAGAATATAAACAATTGATTTAATGAGTTTACTGTTGGTCTTATGTTAGGAGTCAGAAGGAAGAAATTTGGTGATAGAGGGCGTGACTGGGATACATAGATAATTATCTTATAAAATAGCATGAACATTGGCCACAGTTGGAAAAAACCAGTGTTTCTAAATAGGAAAATATTTTGCTGCTGGGGATTTGGGGATTTGTGTGCTAAGAAAGGGCTGGGGGATTTCTTTATGCAGCATGGAAACACTCCCAGCAATTCATCCTCACACTGAGTTTCTTTGTCATCTGACTACTGCCACTCAGCCGTGTATGGTCTTCACTTAACTGTGGCTGTGGGGAGGGCTGGAAGCATTTTAATGCTGGAAGAAGACCGAAATCTCATAATTAAAGGGACATACCTTTTTAAACAATTTCCCCTGGAAAATTAAAAAAAAAATGCAGGAGACTTGAGCTGTTACATAGGTGTCTGCTGCCTATCTAGGTAATTTGCAGTTACCATGAACCAAACAGTGTAAGCAGAGGGTGAAATTTGATTGAACTTACGAGGGTGCACATGTACTCCTGCACCACAGGAGTCCTCTAAAGGAGCTTGTAGGAACTGCAGTGTCTGTCCTGTTTCAAAGAGCTACTGCGGGCGAGGCTCCTTCGACCCATTTTCCCTTCAATTCGCAAAGTAGGTACGAGATTGCTACAGGCGCTTCCCACCCCCAGCAGCTCCGCAACAGCCTTGTGTGCCAAGCAAGAGGCCAAAACACCTATTTTCTCACCCAGCTGTTGAGCATCAGTCTGCCTCGATGGTGTAGTTACACCTGCCGTCACCGCTTGTACCTCCTTGCCTTCGTTTCGCTGATTCTGCCAGGTTGGTCCCAAGGGGGCAAATAGTGTCCCCGCTCCTGCACCCCGACTAGCACCGCCTGAAACCAGCGCAGCCCCCTTCATCTCTGCCCATTTGTTCTCGTACACGTCAGAAAGTCAAATCTTGCGGAGAGCTGTAATCTATAATAAAATCCCCCAACTGTCTATAAAGAAGTTTAGGGAACTAGTAACACACGGCTTCTTAACCACGCGAATGATGGCAAATGTGTAATTGATTTGATTAAGCTGTTCTGTAGTATTAGGACCACCCAAAAGATGGCACTAAACAACCTTTAGTCACACACACATACACACATGCAAAATTTGCTACTACTACTCAAAGAAATAGTTCACTAGCTTAATTCTGTAATTTTGTGTGCAAAAGTAGAAGTCATCTTAAATAATTCTATGTTAGACCAACAGGAAAATTGAGGACAAACACTTTTATATAAGCAGATAAACTTTGTACTGTAAATATTACTTTTCTAGACCCACATGAAAGCATTCATATTTTTGTAAACATGACAATGTGACATGTGGTGAACAGCGCAAATGTGTTAAAATTACTCAGGAGCTGGGCGCTGCACTTCAAATATTTGTTTCTTTAGGAGCTACTGATGCCATTGCTGTACGCTGACCTTTGTAAATCTGCGGTTATTGAGCCAAAAGTGCTTTTATTTATGTGGCTGCAATGTGGAGTCATTCCACCAATGCCCACAGAGCTACATGGAATGACAAGTGTTACCAAGGGGAAGCTCCAGCCTATTGCCACTACCTTTTTTTAATAGGTAGGGCTGATTATTTTGATTTTTAAATTAGCTTAGTCGTCTGCGATGGGAAGAACTAGACACGTTTCTACTAGTCACCTTCCATTTTATGATGGAATAGTTGAAGGAAGAAGAAAATCCCTTTCATATTTATAACCTCTGAAAACTCAATAATGAGATCTAATTTATAATAAACCCTAAAGATGAGCGTGTTCACAAAAAGTGCTGGAGGAGGAATCCTCGCATCCTGTAGGACTTATTTTTACTATGACTTAAATACCACATGTTAATAATAAAGGATACAAATGAAAGAACACCACCTTTGCTTAGAGCAGAAATCATTTGGGTACCAAAAGGAGTTGAGAGATCTGATGCCTTCCACAAATATTTGATTCCCCTGTATTATGAGGTTTCTCTTTTGAATGTGGTTGCCTGTAAGCCTACAGCTAAAGTAGAAGGATAAAAAGAAACTTCCCAGGAACCAGGAGAGATGTAGTGGGAATGGAGCAGTGTAAAGTCTGCCTGCATATAAAAACTTCTTTCATCACTTTCTCCAAAGCTTGTCCCCTCGATGAGTCTAGTATTTTGCTCACTTCTGTCTTTCTTACTGCCACAGCCAGCATGGATGCATACGGAGTGTTGAGCTCTCCATAGCTCTATGCACTCATGAAATTACAGGCATTTAAATCAACTGTATCAGCTCAGAAAAGGGAGTCAAGGTTTTACATGTGGGGAGGTTTTTTTTTTTCTTTTTTTCTTTTTTTTGATAGCTCAGGTAAGGCATTTGTCTCATGTAATAATTTGGATATAATATGGTTAAATTATAACCACTTTGTGGTTATAATCTGTGCTGGTTTTGGTTAGGATAGAGTTAATTTTCTTCACAGTAGCTACTATGGGGCTATGTTTTGGATTTGTGCTGAAAACAGTGTTGATAACACAGGGATGTTTTGTTACTGCTGAGCAGGGCTCACACAGAGCCAAGGCCTTTTCTGCTTCTCACCCCACCCCACCAGCGAGGAGGCTGGGGGGGCACAAGAAGCTGGGAGGGGACACAGCCAGGACAGCTGACCCCAACTGACCAAAGGGATATTCCACACCATATGGCATCACGCTCAGCATATAAAGCTGGGGGAAGAAGAAGGAAGGGGGGACGTTCAGAGTGATGGCGTTTTGTCTTCCCAAGTCACTGTTCCGCGTGATGGAGCCCTGCTGTCCTGGAGATGGCTGAACGCCTGCCTGCCCATGGGAAGCAGTGAATTAATAATTCCTTGGTTTGCTTTGCTTGTGTGTGTGGCTTTTGCTTTCCCTATTAAACTGTCTTTATCTCAATCCACGAGTTTTCTTACTTTTACCCTTCTGATTCTCTCCCCTATCCCACAGGGGGAGGTGAGCGAGCGGCTGCGTGGCGCTTAGTTGCCGACTGGGCTTGAACCGTGACATAATCAAAAAAAGAAACTTGAATGTCAGGGTTTTCTTCAGGGAATGAGCTGGAGCATATTCAAGAGAATTTAGTGGCACCTGTGGAAAAACTGTGCACAGACATGGAAGCAGCAGCTGGCTTGATTACATTTATTCACCATGGGGTAAAGAAGTCAAAAAAGAAGAGATAGTGGACGTATACGCACAATGAATGGGCGAGGACCTGGGTTCTCTTTGTGCTTGTAGCACAGCAACGAGATCTACTCACTGATTCTGCACAATGCATAGCATTCATAGCCACCACATATTTCATGGTTACATTTTGGATCTCATTGTCACAGCTTGTTGAAGCTAAAGGCTTACCAATACTAGATGTGTAATAGGGATACTGAGTTGTAATAACCAGTACTAATATATAATTCAATAATTGACTTTAAAAGCTCTGTAGTAACATACAATTTTAATATTGCGTATCAAGGATACGTGAAACAAATACTTTCGCATTGGTCCAAGGCCTTCATAATTTGATTTTAAATGACTTCATATTAGTAAAAAAGTCTGCAAATAAGTCTTAGCATAAAAATTAGATCAGTCCACAGGAATATATTTTGGGCAGAGGGAGGGGAGCAAAGCATTTTTCTGACAATCATTGCAATATGTATAACCTTCACATTCTGAGGGGTTTTGAATTCACTGCAGATATTTTCTATACCAAAGAGGATGTGTAATTTCTTACACAAGCTTAAAGATAACTTTGCAACGAAGTAAGAGCTGGAGGACGTGAGGGAGAGGGGTGATAGGGCGGGAGAGAGTCTGAACGGGAACATTACTAATTCTCACAATGGTAGCTCAGTGAAAAAAAATGCTGCAGAACAAACCTGCCTTCGTCCAGTCAATTTTTGGAAAGAATTATAGCCATTTGGAACTGAGTGTTTACTTGAAAACTCTTTGGAAACAGGATACTGCTCCCAAGCACTTTCAGCCCTTTTGAGACCTGGAATGAGATTCATCTCACTCAAGCTTCAGACATCTGCGCTGTAGCTGTCTACATCTGAACCCTATGTCCCTTTGTCACTGGAAAGAAATACACATTTGTAATGTGCAATTCATCTAACCTATTATGAACGCTACTGTAGGGTGAAATGAATAGCATGTATGAAGCGCCCATTTTCTCTCTGTTGGATCTAAAAGGCACCTATAAAGACTCTTTCAGATGCATATTTGGAAGTCCATGAGAGGAAACCCCTCCCCAGTGCCAAAATATTTTTTTAAAATTTTTGAAAGACTATGAAACAGTTGCTACAGTTTTATGTATTTAGACTTAAAAAAAATAATAAGAGGAAGAGTGCGATACACGCTTGGCAGACAGCATGCCACTGGAATAATTTATGACAGCAGTGTTTGTCGTTATAGACCAACTTGCATAGACGTCAACCATTGTACCATAAAGCAGTCTGTAGAGCGGTCTTGAGGCCGGGGATGGATTTGTCTGGCCAAAGGTGGAAGCCTTCTCCACATCTAATAACCTAGAGCGATGGAGAGAAACAAGAGCCTGTGAGGCACCGTTCATCTTACCCTGAGGTCAATGGCAAAAGCCGCCAGTCTTGTACGTTTCAGGTGCCTACTTTTCTGTGTCAGTTAGCAAAGGTGCCTGGGTTGACTAATTAAAGACGCTTCAAGAGTTGTGTAGGCAGGACCAGTGCTCCCATCCGCGGTGGGGAACTGCTTCTGTGGGTGCAGCTGCAAGAGGGGAATTGAATGAAAACAATAACGGAGAACGTCAACCTGATGCCGAAAGCAGCTGTAAGAAATCCTGGTAAAAGAGGAACAGTTGTTTTGTATTGCTATTTTGGAGCCTAGAAGCCCACAGTACGTTCCTGGCTGTGCTTCTGCTCACTGTGTGACTTAAAACAGAAAAATTATGACTTTTATGTCTTCCAGTTGCTTCAGCTGGGAAACACGGGTAAGGATAACTTCTGGTGCCTCTTTTTTTGTCATCACTTCATTTGACCTGTGCAAGCATAGGCAAATTTTGAAATCTTGCAGCTCGACTTCACAGTTAAGGGAAACTTGGGGATATTTGGTTAGGATTATGCTTCAAATGGCGACACTTTCTTTTAGCTAGTTTAGTCCTGGATCAACCCAGCATAACTTGTTTGGGAGAAAATCCAAGCAACGAATTAATCAGCGAATCCTTGGAGACACAAACTTCATTTTATTTAGTGGCATCATACGTATATGCTTTACCTTTTCTTCTCATTTCTTTTCATTCTCCTGTCGCTGCAATGCATACTGGTTCCAGCTTGGGAACTGAAGACAAAAGCAGGGAGCAGACATCCCCGTTGTTGTACAGCCTTCCTCTTTTTTGGAACTACTCTGCAGAGAGGGCTCGTGCCACTCCACCATTAGCCACACAGCTCACTTGCTCACTAAGAACATGCGTGAGGGGGCCACTTGATGCCGTTAAGCTAACCAGTGGGCAGGGATTTTTAAATACTCTGAAGTCCTATTGCAATAGCTCTCTATGTTTATTGCATAAAAGAAGCTAAAATGCCTGACGTAGCTATATAATACGTCACTTGCACGGAGGCAGTGAAAATAGTTTTGAAGGCAAAAATCTCAGTAAGGCAGGTACTTCACGGGGAGAAAAGGGGTTTTAATCAGCGAGAACTGCATTAACACAGAATACTAGGTGATGTGGTCCTGTTGCTGAGCTTGGAAGCAAAACTGGTGTAATATCAGGCTCACAATTTTGGACTGGACCTGTGTCTCTGCTGTTACTTTTCCTTCCCCTCTATTTTTCATAATTTCAGGCCTGTGTGCTGTATGTGCTTTTGGGTGCTTACAATGTCTACACCGTGTTTCTGCAATTTGTTTGCAAAAGATCTTGTATGCTGAAGCTACTGTGGTGGAAATCATTAATGATCATAATGTGTGCAATGCCTAATTAGTACTGGAATTCAAGCCTTAACTTCTCACATGCAGCCAAAAATCTCAAAGTGACTTGTATCATGATGGCCCTGTTGCATTTTAATAAAGCTTCCAAATTCAGTCTATAAGAGAATTCCTGCTTTATAAGTGGCTGTTCATCTCATTGTTATCACGATCCTTGATTCATTCCATTTTTTGATATTCTTGTATATTTGCATTCATTCGCTATACAGGGACTTGAAAGAGCAGCACATTAGACTGCTGAAGTGGTCTGTTACAATGTTTTCTCACAATAAGAGAGCATGAAATCATCCAACTATCTGCTGGAAAATGTGCTAATTATTTTCTGAGTGGGTAAAAGGTCACAGCCAACGGGGCAAGGGAAAGACAAGCAAGCTCCGTATAACTGTGCATTGGAATTATGCCTAGGGAGGGAAAATAATATTTATAAATACAGTCCATAAAAATAATTTTAAAGCTTTTCTAAAAGCTTTACCATGTTGTCCAACAGGAAATATAAGAATTATTCTGTGTCAAGACCAGAAAGGCTTACTCATAGAAGCAGAGTTTTGGTACTAGCAAAGAACAGGAACATTTTATTTTCAAATTCATAAAGCAAACTTTGATCATCATGCAGGAAATACACCAGACTTAAGAAATCCTGCCACTTACCTCTATGGTAGAATAAAACTAAGAGAGAAGGGGAAATAACTCACCAATTTTTTTTAATTACTATTATGCCAAGATTTTTAAGAGAATTTGAATCCCAAATGTGCATTCTAAGAAAGGAAAATGTTTTCTTTCATTGAACAGCCCTGGGGGTGGCTGGCTTCCCCCCCCCGCCCTGAGAGGTTTTTTTTCTTGTTTCTTGCATGTACGTGTAAAAATACAAAGTCATTTGTAAGAAGTTCACTTAATTCCTCCCTCTCAGCTCACATTTGTTACAGATTTTGTTTGGCTTCCAGTTTGCCAGAAGGGAAGGGAAGAGTGTGCTCCAGCCAGAGAATGCTGCTGTCCACTGAAAAATGTGTTTGGATGGAGCAGCTCTTTTTCATGGCTGGATTGTGGCTTTTGGCAGCAGAGGTGGCAGGAAGCAGTTGCCATAACTACTATACCATTTAAAAAAAAAAAAAAAGCCTTTAGAGTAAAGAAACATTTACGAAATTATGCTTTTATTAACAATCTTGGTAGAATCAATCAGTTCAATATGATGGGTGACAGGATGCTGAAGGCGGTCTCTTGGGTGGATGCTAAGGATCGGCTTTTAGGCTACATTCAGGCATTGGCTTGTAAGCTACATAGGGGAGGAAAATATGTAGACAGCCAGAGAATTGAACATAATCTGCCTTGCATGGGATTTCAGGGCTTGGCTAGAATCACACTATGGTGTTAAATAGCAGACTGAAAAAAAAATAGTATGTTTTTCAAAAAATTTTAAGGATGGGATTTACAAAATCATTGAAATCATTTAGATACGAGTTACATTTTAAGTCAACACTAAGGACTCTGCCTTAAGTGTAGACATAATTTAATATTTATCTATATTCAAGTGACAGATACTACTCAGATAAAAAGCCCAGATATAGTTGGTTAACACTGAATATTACTGGAGTAGACCCAGGGATGGTTTATACTGGGTCAAACCCAGCCGAAGGTTTTTCATCCTCAACATTACACCACACATTATTGTCACTGGCAAATTGCTTTGGCACTTTTTTTGTATGCTGTTGGAATCAGAAAACATTTCACACTGCTAAAATAACCTCTGTCTATTGCCATATGGATACCGACGTAGTTTTTGTGGTCCTCTAGCTACTTTCCTGCAGTGCTTTGAGACATGTCCCAGATGACCAAGCTATTCATTTACTCACGGGACCTTCACTGAGCTAGTCAGGTGAATTGGACTCATACCGCTGCTTAAACACTGGCTCCCGGGCAGGCTTTATCCCTTCATTCTCACAAGTTTCTGGGGTCAGCACCTATGAGACTGTCCCTCAACGAGCCTTTGCAACCCATGGTCATGGTGCACCTTCAGCTGGGACCCTTACTCTGGTCCCACGCAGAGGAGAAGTGCTCCCACGTTCCCGTTTCGTTCAGCCAGCGGCTTTCCCTTGTGTTACGACACCAAGACCCCTTGGGGAATTTGTTAATCAAGCTTAAGTCTAAATCCCTTGTCCATGAGGTGAGTATCCTATGGTACATCTTACTGACCTGAGCATGTGTTTTGAAGAATCTTTCTGGTCTACCTACTAAGCCTTTGCTTTAAAAGCAAGTGTTGCATTAGGAAGTACATTAGGAATGACTGATTCACTCCCACCCCTTTGTGAGTTGTAGTGTATGTTACAGCTACAATTGCTTCCATGCAAGAATAGGAGCCTCCTGGCATATCTAATTAAATGTCAACTATGACTTTATTTCAAGCTTTAAAAAGGCTTAAAATGATAAACCCGTCTGGCCTGCAGTCTTCAGGCTTTTCAGTAACAATATCCACATTCTCATAAATAATTGGGCTATGAAGGCTTCAGCTACTAGTTCTAATGGAAATTCATATTTATCCTTATAGAATCAAAAATTTTTGTTCCTTACATTTATCTGATAAATTTAATCTTGTATGAAATTATCCTAAAGTGCTCGAGCTCCCTTCATAGTTATTTCTTGTCCCTCGCTGTATTTAACTGAAAAGTAAAGCATTTTTTCCTCTATCGCTGCTCCATTCTCTTATTTTAGCTTTCCTGCTTTATATTTTGAAGTTTACCCCAATATATGGATTTCTACGAGATCCAAATTAACTCTCCGAGTTTTCCAAAGTTTTTGGATGCTGCCTGGTCGTGGCTTACATCCAGTTTCAAGATAAAAGAGATACTGTTTGTAGATACTCTTCCTTCTTGGAGCGTTTTCCCCTTCTTTTTTCTTTTGTAGTTGTAAATGAGAAGCAACTACGTCTCCTAATTTTTTTGCCAATGTCTTTTTTTCCTAATCTTCTAGGTCTTTATCATCCACTTTTACATATTTCTAGAAATCTGACTGGCTCTGAAAACAAACCAGGTGATGATTTAAATGAACATTACGAATGTGGCCAAAGGAAATGGCTCCTGGGGTAGAAGGTGCAGGCTCTGGGGAACAGGAGCCCGGGACCGGAGCCATACTGGGAAAGGCCTTCAGCAGGCGGAGGCAGGCGGAGACCTTCTGCAGGCAAAGTTGTTCCACAGTAACCTCACAACTTGTCGTAGGTTCTGGCTCTGGCTCTGCCTTGCCTTAAGAAACTATTTTTTGGGAAAAAAAAAAAAAAATAGCCAAAAATACGCAGTGAACTCATCCCAAAATAATAATTATTTTGATGGAGAGGGAAATAAAACATCCTTTGGTCCTTTCTCCTCTCCTCTGAGGAGAAGTTCTTCATATATAATACTTCGGTTCTGTTTCAACCCGACGAAGGGCTAGCGTTTTGAGGGTGATTTCCTGCGTACATGGAGAGGCCGAGGTTTACACAGAGAAGCCCTGCCACTGCCCTTCTCCCTTTGAAGTGAAGCTGAAGAGCATTACAGCGTGCCTCTACGGCCAAGAGTCTGACTGTGTGTTTTGGCATTTGAATGCCAGACTGGTTGGTAATTTCCCCTTAAATCCTTCCATAGCTCAAATTCCTGTCAAAAGAACCTATATCTCCGTAGCCGCTGGTTTACCATACGGAGTCTGTCTCCGCTATCTGCGGCCGCTCTGCCGTTCGGCTTACCCCTCAGAAGCAATGCCATTTCACGTGCTTTTATTCCGTTGTGTGCAGCGTACATTTAAAATGAAATACTGGCCGAAACCCCTCTGGATGGCTGTCAGATCTTAGCATGCCACATAAATATCAGTGTGAAAACATTCCTCCCGGCCCACACAGAATGCATCTAACGCTGTTTTTTCTGGACAAAACCAGCCCTAGTACAGCGAGGCCTTCAGCAAAGGACCACTTCCAGTGGGCAGGGCCCTGTCTTAAATTGACCACTTTAAAGTGCTCTGAAAGTTTCCAGTATAATTTTCGCTACCCTTTAGTTACAGACCACCTTTACTAGGTAACTAAGCTTGTTTGCCAGCCCGTTGGGTAGCTGCCATCTCAGCAATTGCCTAGGTGGCCGGCTGCCAGCTTTCAACTATTTCAAGATGTGAGTTACCTGATGCTCTGGGGCTCCACGGGACCGTAGCGATGTTCACCGCGCCGGTGCCTTCCTGCTTACCAAGCAGATGTTTCCCTGTGGTACCTTCACGGCTTTATGGCTGCACGGGGTCGGTTTCCAGCGGGCCTCTGCTGGATTGCCAGTCGAGGGCAATTTGCACATTTTTTTGCAAGGATGTGCACTTTATGTGCGCTAACACATGCGTACGGCCCTTCTGTGGTTACCGGCACGGCTAGGGCTGAATTTACATCTGCAAACCTCACCGGGGCGTATGGCCTTCGATCATTACAGCAGATAGATAAGCAAAAGTACCAGAGGGCAGGAGGACACCCGGCTCCCATCAGCAGAGGGCCCGAGCACCCCACCTGCCACCGCAGCAACTTAAAGCTCATCAGGAGTAAGTGCCTCAGTGCTTCCAGAGCAAAAAAAGGTAAAAATCCATTTTGACTGCACTCTCTCAAAATAACACCACAAATGCGTAAGGGGGGAAAACCAGGCGACTAGCGGAGCCGGCGCTATAAAAAGAATGAATTCCTGATGCACACCTGTGCGAAGCGCTCAGATGAGCTAGAGATAGGCATGGCCTCGCACATGCGCAGGATCTGAAAGTTCAGCCCGCTTCACCCCTCAAGACAGTCGGAGACTCGATGCCGGCGGGGGTCTCGCGCGGCGCCGCCGGGCTCGCCCCCCGACCCTCCTCTTCTCCTGGCAGCTGCCGGGGCAGGGGACGCCGTTCCTTCAGCGCCCACCCGGCAGCAGTCACGACTCCCCGGGAAGCGTTGCGGCTAACGGGAGTCTGTTTAGCAGAACGCAGGCTTGCGCAGTCAGAGACATGCTTGGCTTTAATTCTACAGATTCGGGTCCTTTAGGTAAAGTCTTACTGAGACAGAGGAATAGATGGAAGAAATAAAATAAAGACACACTAGTGAACCAAATTACAGGTAGGCAAAAATAGATGCTTGCAAGCTTCCTGTGGCAAAATGCATTAAAGCTAATAAAGATTACAGAAGGCAACACTTCTTACCCCTTACGCCTTCTGAGGCACCCCTCTCTCCCATACCTAAGTGCACGTGCATTCTCCAGAATTCCATCCGACTATCCTGTCTTACTGTATTTGTTTAGCAACACTTGGAGCAGTGAGACTATGGTGGCAGTGGCCGCAAAGGCCGTTTTAATAAGTTCATCCTTAGGTTGCACATGATTGCTACAACAAAGCTTTCCTGAGCAGCTGCTTAAGAAAATGTCTATGCGCTTTCACTTAGACATACTTTTCCCAGAAGAATTGAGGGAAAGCAAAGAGATTGCCGCTCTGGTCCTCCAAGCATGGAAAATAATAATTTTTCCTTGGCTTTTGTTAAATTAATTTTCCCACACATTTTCCCTTTGACCCTGTCCTTGTGTCAGCTTAGAATGCCGAGTGGTCTAAGGATGATGAATTTATTACTTTAAACTTCGCAGAGCGCAGCATAAGGAGAGTGAGGTAACGGTGTAAGCAATGTGGAAAGACTTGAACGTTTTCTAGTTTAATTTTTGGATATATTTTGAGGTTTCCAAAACTTACGTTTTTTTTAAAAGGATCAGTTTGGCTAGAGGACTGAAATTGGATCAAATCCATCTTGCATCCCCACCTAAAAATGAGATTTGGGTCTACAAGTTCAGAGTCTTGGGAATAGAAATCTCCCTCCACACGTGTAATTACGTATAGTTGCTGAAGAGGTGAAATGTCACATTATGAAGAGATGGAAAATACATTAAGAGAGAATGAGTTCATCTTCGTGATACAGAACAGTCCCTGCACAGTAATGGGATTATGACAGCGTTGGACATTTGAGAAAGTCTATACTGCTGTCTCTGCTCTATTTGATTTGTATACGAATAGATTTCCGTTCCCAGTAATGGCTTACTCTGAGCTACCGCAAACTCTGAAACGGGAAATAAAAATGGAATTTCGGGAAGATAGGACCTGCCGTAATCACTCAGTGACATTGCAGCTTGCTGTGCAGACGAAAACAGAGAGGAGGTACTGAAGTATCTCTGAGGTGGTAACACCCGTGGAGTTCTCCAAGAGACAAACAGTATCTAAAAGTAGAGGCCAAAGTCGTGGCCTGGTTTGCACGTCTGCTATTTCTGCCTGCAGGTGGGCAGGAGGAGACAAGGAGTGGGTGGAGGTTTTGCTCTGCCCCAGCATCCTGGCGGAGGAAAGATGCAGGGAGGGATGAAAACCTGTCAGCCAGTTTTTACTGGAGAGTGTAGCAGCTGACTCACCTCCCGAAACCCTTGAGGCAGGGTCAATGGTGAAACTGCCCTCTAGCACAGGTTTTGCACTGCACCCTTCACTGATGTTGACCACCGTATTCTTTCTGATGGGCCACGACCAGTCTTATAACCATCTAGCGTAAATGTGTAAGCAAGATTTTCTGAAACATCTTTATGTACATATAGACTATGTGATACTAATATTACAAATATGTAATATTGCACGTATATATGGACATATACTGTACCAAGCAGGAGCAGGACAGCTCTCGTGTAATGTGGTTCAAGCAGATTTATATATAGTGTAACAGATTATTAGGCAAATTTTCCCGAAGACCTTGGGCATCTCTATAGGTGCTGGCAGCTCTGTAAAGCTTCACTGCCATTGTCTGAACAACCTAGGAAGAAAAGCAATTCCTAGGCATATATAAATTGTTTATGTAAATAAGAATCAATTTCTTCTACGATTTGTAAAACAAAATAAAGCAAAAACTCCACATGAAAAAAAAGGCAAAGTCCAAAATTAATAAAAATGCCAGCAGTCAATAGATTAGACACGCACATGGGGTAAGATTTAGACAGGATGAGTTTGGTTTCACTTTTGGAAACCAAGCATCGTTTTTGGGAACAAGAAAAACTCCAACTTAGCGTTGTGGAATGAGAAAGGATAAGCAAGAAATCAGCATGAAAATTGAATTATAATGCATAATAATATGGTTCTGTTAGAAAAGTAAATCTTGGTAATAATGCATCTTAAGAGCCACACTGCAGCTGGAGTGGTACACAACTCTGCCTTACCAGCCCAATCCCCTAATTATGGCTCTTATCTTTCCTTTGGCACATAGGCTGCACCACCGCTTCTGCACACACCGTACGCTGCCATCTCCCGTTCTGGCAGGCTTTTGCTCCTCTTAGATTGGTTTATATTGCTAATTATGAATCTCATTCTGAATATCTCAGTCCACTAATTCTGCAGGACATTGCTTTTGGACAGGTCCCACGGATTTCACGGGGGCTTTGGGGAGCTCGGGAGGTCACCGATATGTGCCAGCTTTCTGAACTGCAGCAAACGTAAGGCTCTGGAAGGGCACCGAATGCCGCTTTCTGCACTTTCCTCCTATGTTTCATGGCTCACAAAACCACTTTGACAGAACTCCACCCCACCACAACTAAAGTGCAATGTTTACATATAGAAGGAGTATTTACACTTTAATGTAGGGATCAACTCAAGCTCTTTATGCTCGTCTGCCTCTAGTGGGGCACAAATGGCAAACAGTAGCCCACAAATATACTATATAGAACAAATATTTTGGACCTAGGATACAGTTTATATTTATTACTTTTACTGAAATCACAGAATCAAATGTTTTAAGATTACAACTGGTAAATTATACATATGTAATAGTTTACAAAACAAAATATTGGCCTTCAATGTGTCATAGTACAGTGTAGACCTTGTACAATTCAGTTCAAATGAATTTATATTTTGCATAACATTATTTATGATGTAAACTGGCTGACATAGTAGTGCTCTAAAAATGTTAACGCTCTTCGATTAGACACATACTAGGATGAAAACAAGTTTTGTGACACATCTTGGTTTTTCAAAGGGTACTGGTATTTCAGCCAAGTTATCCGTAATGCACCAAGTGACACTTCCCAGAATATGCTGACACCGATAGAGTGTATAAAGAGGCACATGAAAGAAAGCAAGCAAAACCAAACGTTGTGCTTTCCCGTTAGTCTTCCCTACAATACCTCTCTTGTTTTATCTTATCCGATTTTAGGCAGATGAACTGGCAACAGAAATTAAATGAATTTATTGCTATACAGGAGTATACACCGTCTCCAACTTACTTGAAGTCAGTATATTATTTCTTGTATCTGATGGAATTTTAACAATGCATATATGTTTGACTGTCAGTGAGTATGTTTCGTATGATAAACTATCTGAAAATTTCACAGTTCATATGATAAATTGTGTAAACCATTTCCTATAGAAGACAAATTATGCTTTGACTTAAAGTGGTATAAGCCTGAAGCAGCTCCTGCAAAGCCAAATGATGTAATAAAGTTACTCTGAATTTGCATAGGTATAACTAAAACCGGTGTAGCTATTTTACCCTGTGAGTGGGAGTAATGGAGACCCAAATACTCATTTGTGTATATACGTACATATATGTGTTTATACATACACAAGTATACACACGCACACACAAAAATATGCATTTGCATTTAGCCGCAGTTAAGTTCTACATGCGCCCATGTATGCGTTTCAACACGGACTATGCAACGCTGATGTACGTGGAAATGATTTGAGTGTCCTTGCAGTGACCGTGAGCCTCTACAGACAACTTTCAGGGCAAACGACATTGTGAGTTTTGTTTTCGACCTGCAGCTCTGCAGTGTGCAGAGTAGCAGGAGAGTATCAAGATGTTTGGTACGGTGTGTCTGGAGAGAAGTTCTTACACCACTCACCTGGAAGACTAGGAATATGTTTGCGGCGTTTCAAATTTTGTACTCTATCCCTGAAAACTTGCACTTGTGATAAAATCTTCTAAACCCCAAAGCTACATTTTGTGGTGGCAGCTGAGGATCTAATAATTTCTCTTACGTTAAGAGTCATTACTGGTACGCATTATAAACCAGAAATACCTGCATTTGCAATGTTATTCTAAACAAGAATGTTGAACTAGCTTTACTATACAAGCCAGTCTCAGTGCACCCACAGTAAAAACCCCTCTTGAAAATGTTACCTATGACAAGTATGAATGCCGTGATGCACTCTGGCAACTCTATAAAAACTAATCACTTCATTAAAAAAAGGAACAAAACTCCTCCAAACCAGCAACTTTTTTCTGAGAATGGCAGCCCATGCTCAGAGAATCTAATTTTGGCTCTTGCCATAGGCTCCATCTTCCTCAGTGACAAAGAACAGCACGGCATCCATTAGCACCAGGGGAAACACTCACCTAAACGTACTGCTGAAACCCCACAATTATTGATGTTTCATCCTTACACATCCTGTTTAAAGCCTGCCCTAAAGATCCTCAAAGTCAAGGCTTATAGTCATTCCCTGGCATTTTGGAGTGGGTCTTCAGTGAGGAAGCATCACCCGCTGTCATCACAAATTCATCTAAAGCCTTGTGGCTGGCTCTGCGTCTTGGGTAGTGCCTGGGCGGCCGCAGACACTGGGCAGAGAGGCTGAGCTGGAATTTAACTTGTGGGAATGTGGGCACTGATAAGCAAGATCACTTTCAACAGTTTGAAATAGAGTATTTGCAGTCTGTAGTACTGCCCTTACGGTGAGGTGGCTACAGGAGTCATTTGTATTGTTAAATAAACTGACTGTAGAAAAGCGGTAGGTTTGTCTATACTGCATTTTTTTCCTTATGGCTGGACCCAATACAAGTTCCCTTGAGTTCAGCAGTAGTTGGACTGGACGAAAAGTGGAAGCAAACAGATACTGTTATTTTCAAGGAAACACCAGGAACGCACACTTTACTGGCTTTTTTGCATCTAACTTTGCCTGATGTGGTGCAAAAAGCTAGAATACAATGAAGTAAAACATTGCAAAGCCTTCCAAATTGGGCTTTTGACTTTTTATAGCCATATATACATATTCACATATGTATATAAATGGTGGAAAGACTGAAAAGGTAGCTTTTTTTTAATGGTTCAGTCTTCATAAACCAAATCATACCTTGTTTCGGTTATATTTTTAAAGGGGCACACAAGAGTTTCTCTGTAGTGTTTTCACTTAAATACAAGAAGCTGCATGAGAGAAGACTCACTTGCCACCCTGACGACTCAGAGAAACTTCATTCACATATAGGGGACTCCCAGTTACTACAAGCCTGAACGTGCTCCCCTTGAAGCCAAGGGTAAGACTCCTACCAACCAGCTTCGGTGGTAAATCCCCGAGGCACGCAGCACGAATTGCACGCGCCTAGGCGAAGCGAGTCTCTTGTCCGACTTCTTTAGGGTTTTTTTTGGTCCACAGACCTTTATAACTTGCTAGTTGACAGATTTTCGAAGTGAAGTGTAACAAGGAGCTTTGAGCATGAGGTGTCACAAAATTAAAAATCTACAACTTCTCTAAGAAAAAGATGGGAGCAGAAAAAGAATATACATCTATACAGTGTGCGCACATGTATACACATATACTCCTGTTTCATGCAGAAAGCTTTCTAAATAAAAACATACAAAAAATAACCAGTGCCATACATTATGTAAACTCACAAGGCGTACTTTCAACACAAATTTGAAGCATAAATTAAAAGAGAGCGAGAAAGAGAGAGACAGAGACGACAGCAAAACATTTTAAATATAGAATTTGCACAATTGGTATTTTTGTTAAATAAGAATAAATAAATTCATTACATCCGTTCACATACCAGTTGTAAAAACAATAAATTATTTTATTTTTTTCAGTGCTGTGTTGCTTTTTTTTTTTACAGTTGTGATTAATCCACAAGATTATTCCCTCTCCCCCTTGTGATAAAACTGTTTCCACAGGAGGGCAGCTAAATTTAATTTCTTGTATACAGTCAAACCAAAGATGACCGTCTTTTTCCTGATGTGAATGTCTTATTTGAAAAGCAGATGCTCTAAAAACCACCGATGCTTAGGGGGCCAACTCCACCTAAGGGCACTGGAGATGTGTCCCAAAAAGTCAGCAGTGAATTTAACACTGAGGATTGTTTGTTTCTCAGAGTTTCTATCCCCTAGATGCATTTTATGAATCCTGTTTGGCAACACTCGGTAGTAATGTAAACAATGACATAACAGTGTGAGTGACAAGGAATTTAGTTGAGAACAGAAGTTGAAATGACAAAGTCACGTACCTTGCACCAATTTTTCATGCGTCAGTTACATGAGAGAGCTCTGACTGACAAAAGCAAGGTTTGGAATTGGAACCTGATTACAAAGAACAGCTAAAAAGCAAGTGTTAACTAGATTAGGCTGCCCTAGTTTATCTTACACTTCCAGGGTTGCTTCCTGGGTCTGTCCCCTTTGCCCTCTCACCATATAAAGGCAACTGCTTTTTGCTCATGTTAATTTGCTTCATTACTACGCTGGTGAAAAGGGAAAAATCACTATAGTGGTTTGTTCTCATTTATTTTTTATAAATAAACTCTTTCTATGAAAAAGATACTCTTGATCTCAGAAAGCTTTAAATTTATACCCACGTATGGTATTACTCTTCTGGAGCCTGAATAGCATCCAAAAGCTTTACTCATCCTGTGGAATATATAATAAATTATTACTATGATGCAAACACAAATACTTGCACATTCTGTCTCTATTATGATAAAACACAGGAAAAACAAATGCCACTTAATACGGCAGCTGTATGCCGAGACAAATGCTAAGTCTATGCTGAGACACATTAAGTCTCCTTATTTTTCCTCTGATGGTTTCTATCTGTTATGAATGTTTTTGAGAGGTTCTAGAACATGTGTAATACATATATAAGTATAAAAATTAGACTACTTGAAAGGAAAGTAAGACACTTCAAAGTGATCTTATGTTAATAGGTAGAGAAGGCATAAATCTTAACTTTCAGAACTCTGCAAATATTCAGAGCCTTGATCTCAGTTCTTAGGGTGGGATGAGAGATTAAGTGGGGAATCTTCCTCAAGATCCACAGTTTTGCACAGGACTACTCCTAAAAAGAAGGCCATACCATTTTTGAAAGCTGAAGATGACTAGTAACATTGGTTGGGAGTTCATTTTGAGAGAGGAGGAGGAGGCCTTGCCCCTATGACTCTTCATTTAGAACAGAGTACAAAAATAGATACTTCTCCAGGTTTCACACTTGTAGATGTAGCAATTCTGTGCTGTTTTGAAATCATCACATGCTTTCTAAGAGTTCGTACAAACATGCCACAGTTGCAAAAACATGTTTGTGTCAGCCTGGAGCGAGACCTGCCCTTCTTGCTACACACGCCAACAAGTTTCCTCTGCTGATTTCATGACCGGGATTTTCAGCAGAGCCTGGGGTACTGCAGTGCTCGAGTACCGCTGCCTTACAGCTGGGAGGCTTGTCTGAAAATCCTCCTGCAGTCTCGTCCTCTCCTGTGTGGATGAACGCAGGAATAAAAGACAGATGGGATTCTACTTTCATCAGCGTGTTACAACCATTTCTTTCGGTATCTGTTATCCTACGGCTTAATTGAAAGCCTGCTGATATAAAAGGAAGCAATTTTAACAGGGTTGCTATCAGGCCTCCACCTGTTACCGGCGTAAGGTGAAATGCCCATCCTCGGCCACAGAACTTCTACCAGACAATAATGGGATTCAGAAGTTGCTGCCAATGAAAACTATTACCAGCTACTGCCTGTACTGTGGAAACAGTCTTATTGATATTGGGCAAGTCCTCCACATCCTGATGCGGTTTGACTTCCTAGTGACCCCTCTTCCTCCCAAATGTGGTAGATACACAAAACATGAATGCCTTCTATAGCTTTAAAAAAAACCCAAAACACACACAAAACAATCAAAAAAGACAAATAGTTACAAACTTTTGCTGGTAAGATCAATACCAGAGTTAGACATGATGGACAAAACAGTGATAAAATATTAACTGCTTGCTGTGTTTTTTGACCTTTATAGCCTCTTCAAAAGATGTAGGTACATTACACATTGTTAGATTCAAGGTGGAAGCCATAGAGAAAATAACAGAGGAAGCAGTTGAACACAGCCTCAGAATATCTGAGTTAGAAGACATTTGATTATCTTACCTGTAATTTTTGGTTCTCTAACTAGTTTCTACAAAATACAGTATGCCTTTGTTTTACGGAAAGAAAAAGCTAGCAGCTATTGTTCATCGACAACAAGGACCCCAAACTGTGACACAGCTGGAACTAGTGGAAGGTTTACAAGCAAAGCGTACGCAAATCCCTCCTAGCAGCCAAATCCTCCGCCTGTGTGTGTCTGACACACACATGGCGAGGAGTCGCTGATGGTGCTGGTATTTGAGCAATGTACATGTGGGGATCCCTGGTCTGCAAGCTGCTGCAAAGCTCCTTCTGAGAATTTCTTGGTGGAAACACAGTATTTGTCATAGAATAATGACCTGCTGTCAGGAAATTCCTGGCATGAAAATGCGTTTCCTTTTGTCAAAACCAAAAGGTATTATTTTTTAAAAACCAGCAGCAAGCTCTTCATTTTCCAGTAAAACATCTGCGGCCCTTTCTGAACAATGGACCAAGTCCACAAGGGCTGCAGATATACTTTGGTCAATCACTTTGCTTATGTAGTTTGCCTTTTGATTTTTTAATAGAACCAAGTGATATAAAGTGACATACCAAATGAAAGATACTTACAAAACAGTATAAAATAAGCTACTGTGGTATCATGGGTACATGTGACATTTTCTAAGGACATACCGTATTAGAGGTAGGTGAAAAAGGGGAGATGATTCTGTAACCTTCAAATATCCCAGGATCCTCCATTCACTTGTTTTTCTTCTTTTGCATTATTTTATTTTATATTTTTGCAGACACAGAGGGCTTATAACAACTTTAATGCTTAGTTTTTTGACATATTAAGATCACCCTACTATTATTTAAAGCAGTGCACATCTTCATTTGGTCCAAATAGGCAGATTCTGCCCATAATTTGAGACTGTATTTAAGTACATTGAAGCCTTTGCTTCTCTCTGTCTGGGCAGACCTAATACCAGTATGTCAACAATGGCTTAATCAAACCTCTTTTAAAGAAGATCACAACCACAGGTTAACACTTTTTCAACAAGCACTGTTTAAATGCTGACGGTCTCTGAGAGAGAAGACATCCCTTAGCTAATTTTCCTTGCCCGTCTTTGCACTGGACAGTCCTGGTGTGCCACCCTGTGTCGCACGTTCGAGAACAAGACAGCCACGGCCCCGTAACCCAGCGGGGTTGCGTGAGCTGTGGAGTTACTTTGCTGCTGCTGCCGCCACTGCTGGTGACAGAGTTAGTCATTTGCCCCTGCTTCTTTGGCACGAAGAAACTGTAGCGGACATCCACTGGTTGAGTTGGATCAGTCGCCAGTATCTGCACAATAAGAACCTCTTTTGTGGCAGAGTGTCCCATTGCATGCAAGAAATCGTCTTTGTGACTCCAGCCGCTGTAGTTCATGACAGTCCCGTTGATGTCAATGATTGTTTCTGAAGTGGAGATCATGTATTTTCCATTGACAAGGTACTCACCGTTTTTCTTTTTCAGGGCCAGGTAGGCAGTGAACCTGCTCTGGTCCTTAGTCTTGAACTGCCGAACTTTGATGTGGGTTGCCCCTTCCGGGATTTTCACTATATCTGTGTAGCCCTTGCTGAATGAAGGGAAAAAAAAAAAAAGAAGAATATTCAGTAGCTAGTGTGAAATAAACCTCAAGTCTTACTGCAAAGCCTAATGAAATCACTGGCATGACACGTCTTGCTTCGGTTTAGTTCAGGCCCCGAATCCATCTGGCTTGAGGCTCATCTAAGATTAATTTAACCAGGTTTCACTGCTTGTCTATTGTATTGTTCTTTATGTTCTTAAAGAACTTTCTACTGCACTCATTTCAAATTGCTTAATCTTTAGCTTTAGTAACGACTTTACGTGAGTCAGATACAAGAGGAATGAAAAATAACAGATAGCTTATATATTTCAGCAAAGGGTAGGAGATATGAAATACGATGCACGGTTTGCCTGCCAAGGAAAGATAATGAGATATGCATTGGTTACAGCTGTTTCTTGCTGTCTTTGCTGTAATGATGATTAAGGAAAGCATGAGCAGAGTAACAGCTGGGTAGAGGTACCTTGGGAACATTTAAAAATAATCTTGATCACATGGAAAAAAATTGTTTACTTTGAAATTCATAAAGCCGAAGATTAATTGTCAAGTGTCTAACATGAGGTGCACCCAAATGTTTAATTTGTACCATCACACAGTACTCTCAGTTGCTACTTAAAAAGTATCTTAATTCGGATTAGAAAGAGATATTTAACTCTTCTACTGAAAGTGACAAGTATTCAAATCCTGCAAGCGTGCTGGAACTTATCACTATCTCAAGTATGTTTTTTATTTTAATTTTACTGCTATATAGAAAAAATCTAAAGACTATACATAGCTATAAACTACCAGCTGGACTTTGGAGACATGTATTTTCATTTCTAAACCTGTGGCAAAATCATTCTGCAAGTATCTCATATGTGAGAAGTTTAGTGCTGAAAATTCTAGAAAAAAAAGGAATGAGAAAATATACTAAAAATATGTAAAAGTGAAGGGGTGTACCTTGGGATTGTTTAAAGCACAGACTGCTAATTTCGAGAATTTTTGGCTGCATAAGCAGAGACTGCACAGACGACAGATTAAATGCTTGTGCTATTCCCCTGCTATTTCCAGCAGTTATGGGACAATGACTAAAACTCCATTGATTTAGCACCTCCATAAAGCTGAAGGAATATGGTGCGAAAAACAGGCTGGGGAGGACTCTGCTCTACAGCACTGCACAAATATTTTTACGTAACAGTTGTCAAAATAACTCTGCTAAAACATGTTATTGAAGTTACAAAATCATTTGTTCAAAAACTAAAAGCAATGCTGGAGAATTCAAGTCGTCTGCACAAAGAACTGTAACACTCCACGTGCACAAAGAAGCACGTGCAGCCTCAACTCTCCTCTTTCCCAACTTCTGACAATTTGGCTTTACAGCCTTTTAAAAAAAGTTCTTAGGAAGCAAGTTTTCCAGAAGATTATGTTTTGACTGCTTTAAAAGAAAAAAGTACAAACAAATGTTGTTATGGCAATTGTCTGCAATGGGAAATACTAGTTTCCCCTTGTACATTCAATAGTTTCCCTGTGCATTTAATGTATAGATTGCTACAGTTTGGTTTATAATGGACAGCAATGCAGGAGCTGCTATTTTTCAGTGGAGACAAGATAATTTTACTACAGCCACTGCCCTTTCATATGTAAAAACAGTTTACAGACAATTAAGATTTCACTATTTTAATGAGGGGTTTATTTTAAAGTCAATTACTCGCATAAGGGAATTGTCTCAAACAATATTTCCAGTAAAAAATAAATCCTCATCACTCCAAAATTCAATCAAAATCAAGTTAGAACATACTTGTTACTTACAGGTTGACTATTATTTTCTAAATGGGGCAACTTTTTGAATGCATTGAGGTTGAATTAATATTTTACTCTCTGACCAGTCTCATTTCAGTTAAAGGCATGATTTGAGGAGTAAGATGGTAACTTCATAGGAATAATTATAATAGAATCTCTCCATTTCTAAGTATATCTATGCTACAAATCTGGCCTCACTGAAATTCATGGGGTCCCTTTAACGTTTTTGCTAGAGCCTGGATTCCAGCACAAGGATCATTACTCAATCACATGAAGTGCATCTTGAAGTGCATCTCATACTGTCTTCTTCATTTAGACATCCCAGACATTTCAATATTGACAAATTGGAAAAGATTTGGTTCATATAATCACTGATTTGGATGGAAAGTCATTCTTTTTGGCAGAGGTGTTTTGACATCCTTAGGTGAGTAATCATTGGTTTACCAGGAAGCAGATTAGTTATGTTTATTTTTAGAATAAATTCACTCTCAAAGCCATTTTTGACTGCTATTAATCAGTACGTCGAAATGTATAGAAATAAAGCCCATTTCAGGAGTCAGATTTCAACTTCTGGTAGCTTTCAATATGCTGTGTGAGAATTTGGAAGATCTAAAACAAAATCAAGTTTATGTTCATTTTAAAAGATGGTACCCTAATGCAGTCACAGATACTGAGTAGAAATTGTCAACTGAAAGTCTCTCAGAGTAGATCACTACAGCTGTCCTTTTAGACCTTGGAATCTATATAAATGATAATTAAAAATCTTCATTTTTCTATGAGTCTTAAGAATTGAAGAAGGAGGGAAACGAGTTCAGACAGAAGGCAGACTTACTTGACATTGGTATCTCAGTACAAAGCTTAGTGCTGCCCTTAATGTGGTCAGGGAAAACCATGGGCGCGGTTCTTTTTATTTTACTTGTATTAACTTTTATTATAGTTAAAAGCTGAACTCTAACAGAAAAATGTCTTATGGATAACTGCTATAAATATTTTGACTTAAAAAAAAATCCATCTGGAGATTGATATTATGCCAATGGACATGAAGGGATATAGCAAATGCCACATTTAAGCCTATGTTTACTTCTGACATCTCATCTAGTCGTCTAAGCTCCACATCTACTCAGCAGTGTGAAAAGGCATTCTTAGGGTATAATCCCTCACAGCTATTAAGGAAGACTTTCACAGCTGTGCTCTAACGTTTTCTGCTTCTCTCCACTAACTACACAAGGAATCAGTGTCACTAAATCAGGTGGGATGTCCTCATTGTCATTCAAAGTTAGATGAGACGAAACACATTCTCAGTGTGTAACACAGCATTATCTCGTGAACCGCAGAGTTTCAGAGATACCCAGATTATTCTGACCCCAACAACTTTCTGATTCACTTCTCTCTTCCCTTTCTTGTCTCCTCTAGAAACCACAAGCCATCTGACGCAGCAAGATTAGCAAGTAGCACAAGATGCTATGTCTTATTCTAGGCAAACTTCCTATTAATGGGGTGCTCACCTGTATCCCTGGCACTTTGTGTCAGAAATGAACAGGGTACAGTGTTTTGCCCGTTGATTATTTGCCAGTTTTGGGGTATCGTTAAGAGGCCAGCTGTAAATATCTGGAAAGTGCAATAAAGCACGGGCAATGTACTTTTTTGCTCGATCTTCATACGAAAGTAAATGGCATTTAGAGACAGAAAGAAAGCAAGCACATAGCAGAGTTACTATTTGCACAAGAAGATTCATTTACTAATACTCAAGATCAATACCTCTTTTTGGTAAAGGTTCCCATGACTTTTGTGCAGCTGGAATTGTCTCCTCCACACACCCCGCACTTGTCATACTGGAGCTTTGAGCCGATGATGCCATCACAACCAGTTCGGATGCATTTTCCCCGGACGCAGACTGAATTACTGTACGGTCGACATTCAGTACCATCAGTTACCTAGGCAATCAAATGACCGTTAGTTAAAACTACCATGGAGAAGATTTGCTTTTGTGAATCTGACTGGCAAAACTCAGTTACTTATTTATGTCACCTACTCAGAACAAAGTGCCTACCCTGACAGCCCAGACTGAGTTTCTCTAACATTCCCAGCGCAAAAGCTGATGAAATTTAGCAAAGGGCTGAAAGCAATGACAGATAACTACACCGTAAGACACTAAAATGACCCTGGCGTTAATAATGATCTCGCAGCTTATTAATAATAACAGTACTTGTAGATAGCCTTGCATTTGAGCTATCTACATCTAAACGTTACCTTCGTAACATTTAGAGGCAGAAAACTGCAAGTATAAGTGTGGGAAACATTTCAGTTCGAATTGCATCTAACAACTCACATCTATACTAATTGGCTAATTCTTCTAAATTAATTGGCTCCATAAGAGTTACTCTGGACTCCCTTAACATAATTCAGGGTAAAACTTATTCTTTTACTCATAGTACTCTTTCTCCTCCAGAAAGCTCCAGAATGACAGATGGCTCTCCAGGCAGAAACCCCTTTATCCACTACTGAAAACAAACTAGTGCAGAGCACGCTGGGGCCCATATTTTTCATGAATCCACATACTAAGATGTGGAAAAACTTATCTCATTTTAGAGGCCAATTCTGGTCCTAATATATAACCAGTGGATCAAACCATTAAATCTAATCACACAGTTAAATCTTTGAATCATATGATTAACTTCTTTTCCCTTGTTGTAGGGAAAGATTTCTAAGATACAGGACACTTCTAAACTGGAGCAGGAAATCATGATTGGAGATGCCACTACCTTCTGAGAAAATACCACGTAATAGCCAGTTCCTTTGGCTCGGCAGGTGAGCTTGCAAACGTCTCCGGGAAGTACTCCAGCATACTTGGGGACCCATTCAACAAATGTCTTGACACCCTTTGCATCAGACTGATAGCCATTCCTTGCTTCACACTGCTCTTGTCGAAAAGATTTAGCTGTAGAATTATTCACATCATTAGTGACTATTTCAGACCACGCTGCAAATATCATTATGCCTATCTATTATTCCAATTTCTGTTTTACATAATTTTTAAGCTACGTCACTTCACCTCCTTACTTAGACCTGGCCTTCAAATCCTTCAACTGTTTTAGCTTGGAAATCTTCCCATGACATAATAAGCATTAAAGGACTAAAGATTGCATTACGGTTCATTTTCCAGGACTGAAATTTATGTTCATTCAAGTGTCCTTTCTGTATGGCGTCAGGGTGGGGATAGGGGAAGAATTACAGTATTGTATTGATGATGAATGTCTTGCCTTGGTAAATACATTTTGGAGAAACTACAATGGACCTTTGTTGTTCCCTTTCTCAGTAGATGTTCAATATTTACTATCTATGAACACAGAGGCTGGAGCATGGAGGCACTTTGGCAGCTATGCGACTTACCATTTGCTGGGCAGGGTGCGACGTTGCAGGAGCGGTAGATGGCCCTCTTGCCGGTGCAGTACCGGCCGTTGTTTCTGGGAGCTGGGTTATTGCAGTGCCGATAAGCAAACTGAACTCCTCCACCGCAGGTACGGGAGCACTGTCCCCAAGGTCCCCAGGACCCCCAGTTACCATGGCTTGAAGCCTGAAATGTATGGAACAGTGGGAGGTAAGGGCATCATCCATGTGTGAATAAAGGTGATACATCTCTAAGACACTGCTAATGTTTTCCTCAACTGAAGGCGTTTCCTTGGTCATTTTAATCAGAGATAAAAGGCCTTAAGGAGCCTTCTTTCTCCCAGAAGAGTTAATTTCTGTCTTTTATCTGCACATTGATGACATTTTAATTGGCACTGTGCATGCAAAGGCAATACTAGGCCTTGATCTGCACAGCTGCCTTCAGCCTGTTTCACGGAAGACACGCATGCACCAGAAATAGTGCCCATAGTCTCATGGGCTGCTCTCGTTTTTTTTGCTATTCCCACCAATAGGCCCCCTTAAACTAGATCCAGGGGATTCAGCTCTCAGGATACGTTCATAAGGATAATCTATGATTAATTAAATGCAATTATTGTGATGTGTAGGTATTGCTCTGTATTACTGGCAAGAGATGGAGTTGTCAGATATAGTTTGCAACTCCACTAATTTGGCTCCCTCAGAAGAGTATTGCAACCACTTATAGGTACTGCATGAAGAAGCAGTATATAATTCTATAAAAAAGGATGTTATACGGGCTGTAGCTTGATTTGAATGACTCTCATAGTTTGCAAGTATCTTCACAAAGCTCTACAAGTCTGTACCTCTCCTGTGGGTATAACAGAAGGGGCAGTGCTACTCTCTACCTATTAAATTTAGAAGTATCTGAACTGTGCAGTTGACAGTTCTCATGAGCCTGGGGACTCTTCAGATGTATAAAGTTGACAGAGGGAAGAGGGAACTCTGTCACTGGAGGTACAAACTTTTCTGCTCCAGAAATTCTATTATGCATGAACTTCATTGATCTTTCCCTTCACTAGAGTTAGGGCCCTAGAGCCTTTCGGGTAAGGGCTGTAAATTAAATTTACAGATTTAATTTACCTTGCAGTCCATTGCCAAGAAGTCAGGAAGCTAAGAGTAGGTCCTTAGCAATCTTTCCATATGTCCTGAGACCTGATTTACTGAATGGGCAAATCCTCTACTCTGAAGGGATGCTCCTAGTTTTCCAGGAATGAGGGCTTTCATACTTCAAGAAGAAAGCATGCTTCCTGAAGCTCAGCAGCGTTTTTCCTATATCCCTCACCAGTAACACTCCAATTACACACTGAAAAATAAGGCAGCTTTCAATCTGACTTCCATAAAGTCCCTTTCACTCCCACAAAAATCAGCGCCTTTGAGGATCATGCCTTCTAGAATTCCCTAGGGTCACAGCTGGTAACTTACTGAGTAGTATTTCTTCTTGGTTTTGTCAACACATTTCCCCTGGAGGCAGATCCTCCCTTTTCCACATGGTGTTCCCTCCACAGCAGGCAGCTTCTTAGTCAGACATACCATCTGACCTTGGCGAACAACTGCACACCAGAGGCGAGAGCACACATCCATACCAGGACACACTGTGTATTCGGGTCCAAACGCCAGTTTGCACTGACGAATGGCATCGTAGGTTTGTCCCGGAAGCTCCTCGGGGCCCAGGATCTGCTTTCTGGGTTGGTCCAGTAAACAGTTACCTAAAAGAGCAAACCAACCTACTATTACTCATTTCCTAGTTTTTTCTGCAGTGCTGCAAATTCAAGCTAGGCAGACCGATAATGACAGTGAACCTCATTCAAAGGATGCTGACATGAATGGAACGGTTCTCTGAGATGTCATCAGGTTTTGGACAAGGTCATACTATTGCAACTGCGTTCTCACCAAGCAGCACACCAGGTGTTGAGCTGTCTATTTCCGATCCGAGGGTATAAATGAGTTTGACTCAAGTCCCTTTGGACTTTCATCCTGGTTTCCTTTATTTGAACTGACTCTGAACACATTCCACTCTATTTATCAATTTGTGATTTAAGGAATGATCAAGACTCATGGCAAAGTACGCAAAGTTGTCATTTGAACTTTGAGACAGAACGTCAGAAATGGTAAAGCTTCTAAAGGGATGCCAGAAAAATCACAAAAAACAGACTTGTAGCCAATGAGGCATTTAAAAAAAAAAGTAAACCTCAACAGATCAAAGGAAAAATATAAGCTGCATATCAAAACTAATGTTGGTGGTAAATCTGGACTGGGACTTCCTTGCAAGGAATGGTAATTGGCTGCTTCGGGAATTAGTTTGAAGAGGGCTATCCATTTTATACAGAATTACATAAATAACAGAAAGAAAAGAAAAAAATAGCATAAATATAAAGAATTTAATACATGTTTTGAGATATATTGCAGAGGTCAAGATATGTCTGCCACACTAAAAATGAGAATTCACATTTAGGTTCTTTCTAGAGGATCTAATGATAGATTTTTTTTTACTATTGAAAAACTTACTTGTTGACATGCAGAACTATTTATTCAGTGTAACCTCTTTTACCCTTTATGAAAGGGATATGTGGTCTGGGCAAGCTTCACTTATCCTTGGCCAAAATAACTTACCACAATTTACCTCACTTTGGAACCTACACCAGTGTTCTTCAGTTGGATCATGGGTGAAAAAAGGCTATCTATAAAATCCTCACTATTTACAGAAAAATGGGATAGAATTTCAAGCAATGGCAATGAATTTAAACAAACCAAATACCCCATCTCCCAATGGCTTGTGTTTTCCCTCTAGAACACACAGTTACGCAACTGTTCTTTTTTTCCTCTAAAGACTAAGGTGAATTAGCCAAATCAGCCAAGAATTCTTTCTGCATCACCACTTACTACCAAAAAACTCTCTGTCTTGTTAAACTTGTTCCATTTGTCCTTTGCTGACCCTGAATTACCCTAGCCTTATCTTTAATCTGGATTATGCTGTCAAAAATACACTCTGTAAAAGCAAAGAACACCAGAAGTCCTACTTCATATACCTTGTGATAAGGGAAGATGCTAGTACAGTGTTAGGATGGTGATGGGAAGACACTAGCATGTCAACATTTAGTGGTATACACTACTATTATATATACTGCAGTGTTTATCAAACTCCCAAGTGCAACCATTATTCAGTATTTTAAAACATTGTAATTTGATGGGTAGACTGTTTGGTGGATGAGGAATTGGTTGGATGGTCACACCCAGAGAGCAGTGGTCAACAGCTCAATGTCCAGATGGAGATCAGTGACAAGTGGTGTCCTTCAGGGGTCTGTACTGGGACCAGCACTGTTTAATATCTTCATCAACGACATAGACAGTGGGATTGAGTGCACCCTCAGCAAGTTTGCGGACGACACCAAGCTGAGTGGTGCGGTGGACAAGCCTGAGGGACGGGATGCCATCCAGGGGGACCCGGACAAGCTCACCAAGTGGGCCTGAGTGAACCTCATTAGGTTCAACAAGGCCAAGTGCAGGGTCCTGCACCTGCGTCGGGGCAACCCCCGGTATCAATACAGGCTGGGGGATGTAGGGATCCAGAGCAGCCCTGCCGAGAAGGACTCGGGGGTGCTGGTGGATGAAAAGCTGGACATGAGCCAGCAATGCGCGCTCACAGGCCAGAAAGCCAACCATATCCTGGGCTGCATCAAAAGAAGCGTGGCCAGCAGGTCGAGGGAGGTGATTCTGCCCCTCTACTCCGCTCTGGTGAGACCCCACCTGGAGTCCTGCGTCCAGCTCTGGAGCCCCCAACACAAGAAGGACATGGACCTACTGGAGCGGGTCCAGAGGAGGGCCACAAAAATCATCAGAGGGCTGGAGCAGCTCTCCTATGAAGACAGGCTGAGAGAATTGGGCTTGTTCAGCCTGGAGAAGAGAAAAGGCTCCGGGGAGACCTTATTGCGGCCTTTCAGTACTTAAAGGGGGCTTGTAGGAAAGATGGGGACAAACTTTTTAGCAGGGCCTGTTGCGATAGGACAAGGGGTAATGGTTTTAAACTGAAAGAAGGGAGATTTAGGCTAGACATAAGGAAGAAATTTTTTACAATGAGGGTGGTGAAACACTGGAACAGGTTGCCCAGAGAGGTGGTAGATGCCCCATCCCTGGAAACATTCAAGGTCAGGTTGGACGGGGCTCTGAGCAACCTGATCTAGTTGAAGATGTCCCTGCTTATTGCAGGGGGGTTGGACTAGATGGCCTTTAAAGGTCCCTTCCAACCCAAACTATTCTGTGATTCTAATCTATGATCCTACAACACATAATTTCGCCATGACAGACACCGCTGCCCATCACTGAGATCTACCATGACTGACATGATGAGAAATATAAATTTAGAGAAAAAAGAAAAAAAAAGTCACATCCTTGTATATGCTTGATTTGTCAATCATTTTAGTTAACACCTATTTGAATATCTTTCACATATAAGTAACAAACAGGTTTCACAAGCTTACATGACAAATACAGCATTTTTTCTCTTTCAGAATACAGAGGAATGAGATCCAAAGTTCTCCTTTACTGATACTGCTCTGAGGAAACACATATAATGTCTATAAAGCCAGGTGTTCCAGCTGATCTCACATGATAAATTCAAAACTGAAGATAGGAAAGGGTCCTAAGGCTTCCCCACACGAAAAAAAAATCTTTACATTCATAGATAGTAGCAGTGGTAGTCTATGTTTAGATAGGTTGCAATGAAGTGCAGGTGTTTTCACCACTACCTGGTCCAACCTCCTACTTGCAACGGTCAGAAAAGACAGTTAAGAACTTGGAGAATGGTTTGCCCTGGGCCCCTGGTTGAGAAAGCAGAGAGGGCTTCAATTCACTACATTACATTGGAACATATAGAGCATGTATATATTGCTATTCCCATTTTTTGTCCTGAGTACCAAAGAACATCTGTGTGCTCTGGAATAGAGCACCATTGTTGTCTGATGACAGTGTTCATTAAGCCATCTCATTATCTCTCCTCAGCGTTACGTGCAGTATATCTTGGGAAGAAAAGGCAGAATAAGATTTGTGCAGGAAGCAGATAACCAGGATATAAATTAATTAAAATAGAAATAGGCTTTGTTTCAGGTTGCACAGAGCACCGAGCATTCTGACTAAACACAATAAATCGCAAGCAATCATACCACAGCCTAGTGGTTGGCATGACAATAAAGGCAATTAGTACCTTAGGGGAGGGTTGGCTAAAAGCAGATGGAAATAAATGTCACTGTCTTCTGGACACTAACTCAGTCTTTTCTTCCTAAATGTCAAACTGCTGTCTGGGGTCATCTCATGAGTGTAAAACAAATGGTGCTATCATGACGATGATGTTTATAGTTCTCCGAGTGGGCCTCAGGAGACAGAGAATCAGCACCTTGATCCTCCCCAGACCTCCTGGCTGACCTTGGACAAGACATTTATATTGGGATTTATTTAGCTGACTTTAACTGTATGTAATGCTGGTGTCTGCGATTCACTCAGCTGTCAGATGTTTCACTACTCAGGCAAACGAGTTTATGGTGTAATTCAGCACCACTAATGCAACTCATGAGATCAGTCAACCATTGATGCCGTTGATTAGACCTCTCTGCACTACAATGGGAACTTAAATACCCAGTTTAGGAGTAGCCACCTACATAGTAAATACCCACATTTTATAAGATGAGTCCACTCCCCAACATCGTTTTCCAAATTTAGAAAATAGGAACATCAGTACTTGATAAAGTGATGTTAAGGAATTAGAGAGTCAAGACTGTGATGTTTGCTGTTACAGCAGTATGGGAAACTTACTTAAAGCTTTAATAAGACATTGACTGTTCTTTTGTAGTAGAATACTGTTCACAGATCCAAAGTTCTGGACTTCATTCACGTTTGATTACGCTTAGCCATAAGGAGCGGCAGATGAAGCACTTTATTTCTTTTCCCACACCAATGCTGCCATGCCCTGTTTGTCACAAAGCACAATTCATAAGCTCATGCCCATTCAGACCAAAAGCCTGGTGCAAAGTGCTTATGCTGCCTATCAGAGAATGGAAGAGTCTCCTCTTGTTCTGTGTTTCCCACAAAGGATTCCTGCGACTCTGCAAAATCTGGTCACAAACATCCTAAAAGAAAGCCTGGCATATGAATATTCTCTATTCTTTCATTGCGACTGCTATTTTCTGCTTTCCTCATCTACGTTAGGCCTGCAGCACTGCTCAAAATAACACCTGAATGGTTAAGGTTTTCTCCTCTGCCTAGCAGCACCTGAGAGAGAGAGGATTTTCTTCTTTCTATGGGAAGATTGCGGGGGAGCACATTCTTGATAACAAAAAGGGAGGGAAACACTGCAACTGCACAACAGTACATCTGCCCCAGCTAAGGAAAAAAAAGAGCTACCCAAAAAGCAGACACATGCTTATTCTGAAGGAAACACGGAAATATGGCACATTTGCACTGTTTTATTATCAGCCCAAAGCAGTGTCATGCTCTACTAGGATCCTGTGGTTTCTGGTATGCTCAGCGTACATTACAAATGGGAATTATGGAGCTAACGATTCATTCACTGGTTGGAAGAAGAAAATAAAACCAGAAGAAGTTCCCTTCCTAAAATAAGGCACGTCCTTTCAGCACAATAATGTGAAGAAACTGCAATTTAAATCATTGACTTCCACTTTTACTTCACAGATAGTGTTTATGTTCTGTTAAGACAAATCTTTGATTTAAAATAAACAACTGAAAAATGATAAACCTCAACAGAGAAGGAAGACTGTTACTTAGAAAAGTTCTCTGCAGGCCTGATCTATCAAGAAAAGACCTTCCCTAAACATTATATATTTGAAATCACACCAATAGCATCAGTAATAAAAATAATTTGCAGAGGACTACGGACCTCTGTGATGAGAGGTTCAAATTTTCTGTGAATTATTTCATCACATTGATAACTCTTTGAGACTACATGCCTGAGTGATAACTACTCATGAGTATTAGAAAGGGCAATGTACCCTAACCCATGCGTTAACAGACTGACAGATCCTAAGCCCTTCACATGCAGCAAAGAATACATGACTTTGTGAAAAGTGTCAGCAGTTGAGGACTGCCAAACTTCGTGTATGGGAAAACAGCACTCATGCTGAACAAGGAGGCCATAATGCAGCTCTGAAGCATCTGAAGCTCCTACCTACTTTTACTGAAAAAAAATGGCAGAGTTACATTCTTAGACCTGTAGGACTGATTGTTACAGCCCGTCCTTACTTCCCACATTGAGACTGGGTCCAGTCCATGGATAAGAGTCCGAATTTCAAGCATCTCCCCAGGTACAAACAAGCCAAAGGTGAGGTGGGCGGGAGAAATGCTCTCTTTGCTTGCTTTATTGTTGGAGAAAGTAGCTAGCTGGATGCATAGTAAAGAGAAGAAGTCAGGTCACAAAAAAAGGGAAAAAATTAGAACAATCTTTCTATTCGCCTGCAGCAGGAGAGGAACAGAAGAGGCAACGTCGTTCAGAGTTCCTTGCGCTCTCTAAGAGGACATTCATGGATGGCAAGGGAGGTCCCTTTTTTTTTTTTACCCCAGTGAACTGTACCGTACCTCAGTAACTAAACTCAAAAAGGAAAGTTCTCTTTGTAAGTGGAAACTAACTTGGTAATATTAAGTCAATGCCAGGGCAATATGGACCATAAAACAGGACACTACAGACTAATGGATCTAATAAAATTGAGAGAAAAAATGAAGTCATTCTCCAATAGAGGAAAACAGGAGAAAATATTTCAGACAGCACTGAAATTAGCCGACAAAATATTTAAAAGCAAAAAACCTTTTACATTCAGCAGACATACCATACTTTTTATCCATATGCATTTCGGTTACCATAACAACTTGATCCATTCACTCAATTATGTCATTTTTATCTCAGCATTTTGGAATTTGAATGGTTTGTTTAAGAACTGCAGTTGCTTTGGGAGCACAATGAAGACTTTAAAATTCATTAAAGAGTGAAGACTATGCTTTTTTATTACTACTTTTGGAAAATGAAAGTTTTGCACTTATTCTCCAAAGGGTAAATGACATATTTAAGAAGTATTAGTTACATGACTTGGAAGGTAAGCTCCTGGGGCAGAAGTAATCTTTTATCATATACAGCACAGAGGAGTCTTAATTCTTGCTTACAGCCCCTCTACATAAACATAATAAATACGATGGCATTATAAAAGTAATAAATATAATGGCATTATAAACATAATAAATGTAAGTAATGGCAACAAGAACACATACACTCTACTCTTATCTGTAGTCTAACGCTAAGTAGACCGTATCACCCATTTTAATTTCTGTGAGGAAAAAGCCATTTCCTTGTGTCCTCTGTTTAAAGTACTCTCTGAGCTCACATCTGTGGCATTTGGGAAGACAAGACTAATTTCATGCTTTTAAAAAAACGTCTCCATGTTCCAAACCAAATTATTGCCAACACACACTCCATCATTCTTTTCTCTTGCATTTGAACCATGCAAAGGGAGGATGAGACTCTGCCAGCCTTTTAGAACTTTGCATTGTTTTACAAGCGCTTCCAAGATAGTCCTGAAGATGAGCAAGGAATGAACAAGCTGGTATAAAACGTTCTTATTCAAAAAACAGATCACAGTAAAAACTAACATGTAGCTGACACAAGGTGTGATAATACATACCATGACCATCATCGAAAAATTCTGTTATAGTTGCTGAAGTGCATTTGGACCAGGGTTTTGAAGCATCGATGCTAGTCAGAATGGAGGACATCAGGCGCTTATCTTCCATGGAGCCAAAGTTCTCCTCACAAAATTTGGAGTCGTCATGGGAAAGCCCAAGCAAGTGCCCTATAGAAATGAAACAAACAAATAAAATGATATGACTATCCATAACAGAGTTTACCAGCTGGAGCTCAGTCAAGGTAAAATGAATTGTATAATCCATTCTCAAATTTTGAACAGCAGCCCAAAGTAGACCACTTGAAATGTGGTATCTCTGCTTGAAGACAAACAAGTTGTGACAGTTTACACCATTACATATAGCAAGAAAGTAATGCCATCAGCTGACATGTCATCGAACTGTGCTAATTGAAATCTGATGAAGACTAAAGTGAACTGTACTCACTTGTATTAGTCAACAATTTAGTTCTTACTGGTTTTCCAAATCAACTTCAGCAAGAAAGACTAATACTTCACTCCATAAAGATGTTCTGCAACTGTCTAGAAAGGTGCTATAGTATCTTTCTAAATGGACAAAAATACTAGCATTTATGGAGCAACTAAACAAACTGTATGTAAATTCTTAAAGCGCACTCCTCGCTGAAGGATCAAACAATCTGAATAACATTTTCAAATAGCCTCTTCCATGTAGAGAGTCTTGTGTTGTGGGAGGGTGCTTTTTAGTATTGTTTTGGTTAGGGTTTTAGTTTTGCTGGTTTTCATTTTTAAACTTATATGGTATTGGATATTTATACTCCAGAACACAGAACAATGTGCACACAAAGCAGCACATGATGGAACTTGCAAAAATCCTTAATGTGCAGGTGAGTTCAGCCCAGTGCTAGGTGAGTTCTTGTAAGTGCGACAGTAACCTTTCCTGTAGTTCAGTGATCCCTGTCTTCTCTAGTCTCTGGGCAACAATAACAGATTGCAGGCAACACACTTTGCTCCCTCTGTAAACATGAGGTTTAACTTTAATTTCCATGCCCACACTGGATTATTTCACAGCCAATTTACTATCCAAGAGGTAGAAGACTGCATGGGAACCAAAGCTGCAGGAAGCTCAAGCCTGAACTTAACATTCACAGTCTTCAACCTAGGCCAGGAGATGATTAATCAGACATCCAGGGCTAGCTCAAGAGTGCTTTAAGGATAAGGGTGAAGACCACCCACCAAAGCCACTGCAGAGAAATAAACCTGATGCCCTCAAACAGCAGCTGAAGAGACACGTTGTATTATTCTGCAGTGACGGAAAGCCTTCTATGTACCATGGGCTTCATGTTTTGGTGTAACTGCTGTAGACTAGCTGTAAGGTGACACAAGTCAGGACACTGATCACAGGATATCATATTCTGATATCCATAGTAATATGCACGACAATACTGGTAACAATAATAATACCTACAAGACAGGCTGGAAAAGAAGAAAATCGGCAAATTTTACCTATTTGCCTTACATAAACTTGCTGTTATGTTGTTTTCATCTGCTTTGGAGGAGAAGCCAAGAGAAAAGAGATGGAGGCAGTACTCAGTGTTGAGCTGTATCTGAGATTAGGAAAGTAGCTATCTGACCAGAAGTCTGTGTTAAGGCTGCAGGAGATGGGTTTCTGTCCTGTAAGAGAAGCCAAGGTATCATCTGGCAGCCTTACTCCCAGCAATGCTGGGTTCCCGACCTAAGGATGGAGCTACCGGAAAAATGACAAGAGGAACTTGATCTGTCACCTCTAGTTGTACCCGTGATGACTGAGAACAGCCAGTCTGTCTTCTGCAGCTACTGAATCCCTGCTGGAGGGGAGGTGGGAAGGAGAATGAAGACGGCATTTCTCTTTTTTTCTCTCTTCCCCTGATGTGCACACATTTACCAACATCATTCAAATACAGCTACTTCTTGAATAAAAGGCCCTGTAGTATTATAAATGCTAGTAAGGATTTATTCAAGGAACCTGGGTTAACACTGATGAGAGTTAATACTCCTTTCCCTGTTACTACTGTTGCTAATGGCTATTGCAATGCTATATCACAGGTACATTGCTGCAAAAACATAATGGATCAAACTTTCATACTGAAGGCATGTCTAATTACTGGTGTGTTTCATATGCAAGGTTTGGGCTTATTTTTTTCTGATAGGTAAAACCACTTTCCTTTGACAATACTTACTATATATGGGTCAGATAATGCTGTTTTTATTCTGTGCTGAGACACAGCTGAATATCGGTAGGTACATGTCAGTTTCAATCTGATATAGCACTGTATAAATACTTGTTCTGAAAAGATGACAGCATCTTTGTTTTATTTAAGCCAAATGCTGGTGTTGAGCAAAATAATTCACCAGTAAGATTATGATTTCAAGCGGACACATTTCTCTGACAGAGTAACCAAATAATCAGTGCATCCCTTCTAACCTATAGAATAAATTCTGTGGAAGTGTCACAGGCTAAGCGTTTAATGAATCAGCAGCTACTGCGCCAATGAGACTACCTCTGACTCTGCCAAAGTCTTAGACACCGACAAGGAGAGTCTTCAGGAAACACAAAGATGATGTTATTTTTGGCTGCCGTTCTATACAATGTTATCGCTATGCTTGTATTCGTGCTAACGCACTGAGTGGCACCAGGTCACACCTCCTGTCTGAGAACTACGAGCAGAGCTGACAGGTTAATGAACCTCAACACATGCCTAGTAGCAATGTAACTAGAACCATTTTCTGCTGACATTAAATAACTCCTTGTAGCATGTTTCAGCAGTGTTCTGCTAACTTAAGCAAACATTTACTAGAGAGGGCTTTAGCCCCATCCCCTAGCTTTTGTTGACATACCCCTGAACATGCGATGCAGCTCCCCATTTAAATCAGGACCGCACACACACTGCTTTCCAGAGCTGTTCAGGAGTTTCAGCCAGTTTCTTGCACTTTACTTGAATCTGTGCACTTGAATGCGCATATATTATCAATCAATGATACAGAAATATTTGCAAAAAATTAGCCCAGCAAGCCCCCCGTCCTGGTTGACCTCACTGTACTCACTATAGCAACCTTCTCTGAGACAACTTGTATGCTTAAAGGTTGCAGGAAGAATGCTGTTGCATTTAATGTCCCAACACTGCTCATAGTTGTAACACTGCAAGAAATTACTTCACTGCAGCATGCTTGTGAAATAGGGTAATGAGGTTCTGTCAGTGGAAAAGGAGTTTCATTTCTAAGGTACTAAACAGCTCTGGGTGAATAACAAAAGCTGGAGGTTTGTTCAAAAAGTTCGTCTGAATAACATCACGTGGCACACAACGCATGTTCACTGTAGGATATGAATAATAGTTGGGTGCAAACCAGCAATTTGAGAACTTAATTTTTCGGAATGCTCAACATTTTATAGCACCATTCAGAACTACCCAAAACTCTGTGATGTGAAGGATTCAGTCTTTTAGGGTAGAATTCAAGTTTCTTAACCTTCACACCCTCTGATACCGCTCTGTAACACTCCACTCATTTAAGATACAACATCACTCTCTATAGGAATCCCCTTCTTGCATAATCGTACTTCACCTTTCGTAACTTTGTTCACCTTATGTGGCAGACATTCCACATGAGCACATAATAAAGGACTCAATACAGTGCAGATATGCACAGGCCCTGTTAACGCTGATGCTTCTGAAGGTGCAACTTTGACATCTCTGAGCTTCTCTGCTACATATGACATTCTTTTAACACAGTTTTTGTATGTGGAAGTTCCTCCTCGCACCAACTTCCTCAGACCTGGCTTCAGAAAGACTCTCTTGTCTTTTCTTTCTTTTCTTCATCTTTTTGTTTTTCAGTCCCCACTCCTCCTGCAGTACAATTTGTAAGCAACCTCAGCTTAGACTACCTACTGTCAGAGGAATGTGGTCACACCACATCAAACTATGGAAATCCTACAGCTGGGCAATGCGAATGCCCCTGGAGCAGGCCAGGGAGTATATTGTGCTTTAGCCTGCTCCTGGATTCCCTGCCTAAAGACGGTATCATTTCCTTCCCTCTCTACTCTGAGAGATGCCCTGACTCTGCGGAGAATGCAACTGCCGAGCTGTGGACTGAACTTGTTCTCCTTCCTTTCTTTTTTCCTCCTCCATATAGACAAAAAAAAATATCCTTCAGATAGGAGAAAGCTTACAGCCCAATTTCAAGCTCTTCACTTGGAACAGAGAGACTGCAAATTTTTCCACAAAATGATTGCAAATTAGTCTCCCTCTCAGAAATGGCTGGACAGTCTCTGTGGAGAAGTTGAGGGTAAATAAATAAAATGAAATGCTTCTCAGGCAACTATGCAGCACAGGACATTTCATCCCAAATACTCTGGCAAAAGCACAGGAAACTGAAACAGGGTCATCTTCTGCAAAGTGTCAAGCTACTGGCTTCACCTTTATAGAGTGCAGCATAACTTCTGTACTTTACAATGATAAATGGGGTAAAATACAGTTTAAATACACAATTCTGATTGTCGGTATTTGAGCTTCTAATTTAGCTACCAGTGACATTAGTGATGGTAGTATTTGCTCACGGCATTAAATATATGGATTCTATCTGTCCATACTGATTTGCCAGTTAACTTTGTATGTATGCTTACAAACACTGCAAATGCAACTTTCAAAGAATTTTATGGAACTAAAATTCCTAATTCCTATCACAACCTAAATCTCTCTCCATCCCAGAATTAGGAATTTTAGTTAGTAAAATATTAGTAAAATATATCACAAACTTCCAATGACTCTTAAAACCGGTGTTGCCTTTCATTAATCAAAATTCAAAATATCACAGTGATCTGTAATCTCGAAATACTGCCTACAGAAGTAAGAACAACAAAGTACTTCTACACCTGCACCCTTCGTCCTTTTGCATCCAAGAACTAAAGTAGGGACACTTCCCTTCCTATCTAAAAAGTCGTCCCCGCCTCCACCCCTTGCATCCATGAACACGCGGGTATTACCAGACATGGCTCAGGACATTAGAGTGGGTTTTGGCATTTACTGGTGAGGTGCTTCCTTTCATAAGAACCAATGTGAAAAAGTGACAGGTGATCCCTCAAGTGATCCTGTATGTAAGCATAATTCTAGTGAAAGCTTTGGGCAAAAGCAAAGATTTAACGTACACAAATCTTATAATGAAGGCTTTTAAAAACTATGCCAATTTTAGCACCACAACATTTTGTATTGCTATGAACTTCAAACCAGGCTATTGAAAAAAGAAAAAAAAAAGGACTCCCAGCAGCTGTGTAAAATGATGACTGATTGAGAATGGGTTAGTAGATCATCTGATGTTTTCTACTTAATGAAGCATCTTACTGGTGTTGACAGTTCCCACTGAGTGAAAATGACATAATATAATTTTACCAGCAGGATGGTGTTTAGTTAAGTTATGCTGTAGGAATGTACAAAATGGTAAAAGAAACAGATGGCAAGGAGGCAGGGTTTACCCTCCTGCGAGTGAAGAGGAGCTAGCCTTCTTGTAAACCGGTTCCTTCCCAAACGGCAAAAAGACCAACCAGCTAAATGGACTGGCAGCCCTTCCTCACTGCCTGCCTTCTCCCCTCGAGGTGAGACAAAGTGTGGCTGTATCAGTAAACTGTTGAAAGCAGTATGAAAGCAACCCGCAGACTTTGGACCCCAGTATATTTTGAAACATCATCTGCAAGGGACTCTTGGCACAGCTCGGTCTGTTTAGATCCCTGAAGCAAGAAATGAAGAAGTCAACAGCAGTCATCAGCCCCTGGATCCCAGTTCACCTGCACTGTCTGCATTCCTGGTAGTGGACCTTGCACTGCACAAGCTTTCCTACCCCAACAACTACTGAAGGTCAACACCTGTTTTACAGCCCAACAGGAAATAATCCCCCCCAATAGGTTCAAAAAGCATTCCTACACCTTGTAGGAATGGGGTGTGTATTCCTAAAATAAGGTGGGAATACTCCAAAGCAATTACGACAAGTCAGCTAAAACTCCCATCCTCTCTAAATATCAGGAGACAAAGAGCTCTGCAGGTAAATCGGGAGCGCATCAGAGCTATGTTGGATGTGTGGTGAAGCACATTGCACTGCAGCTATTTTCTTCCCAGGAGCACTGGGAAGCAAACCAGAAGTTTGGATATTTCTCAATTTTCTTAAAATATGTTGCCAGACTATCTGCAGAGGTTCTCTGCATCAACAGCATGCAAAAATTACTCTAATCTCATTTTTTTTCCACTGGTATCTCAAGTACAGGAATCAAGAAAACAAAAAGTACCCCTAACGTACAGCAAGTAAAACCCAGCTTTTGCTAAAACACAAATCGTGGCAGCTCTTTCTTCTGGAAAAAAAACCCACCTTGTTTATGGACATACCCAGATCTCTAGTGCTTGAACTGAACAGCATGCCAAAGTACAGCTCTGGCACTGAATTTGACCGCAGGACACATGCAAAGTGACACAGCACGCTAAAAAATGCAGCAGGCATTGTAATTTGTTTTCTTAGAAAAGCTCAGCTCCGATGAAGCATGTGTTTTTCAGTGAGGTCATGCCTTTCACCTAATTTTCAGTGGGGATGACTGGGGTACAAAAGAAGGTCAAGTGATTTACCCAAGGTTACCCAGTGAGTCACTGGCTCTCATGGGATCAGGATTCAGGAAGCTCCTGGCTCAACATTCCTTGGTCTAATCACCAGCCCGTATCTTCTGCACAAGCCTCTCGCTCTCTCCTTCGCTAAGAAAGGATTGCATGCAGTAACTCTTTTAAAATAAAACCATTTATTTCTGTATGTGCTGTTTTTCTAACTTGTGCGAGTACTTGGCTCCTCATTAAGACCTGCATACTGGTATCACTCAGAAATCCTCTTGAAGTCATGGGAATTTTGCGTAAAAAATGGTGAACCTAAGCAATAATGATTAATAAAGTTGTTTTTTTATAAAACAGAAGTGTTTTGCATTACACAAGCTTAGAAAAAACATGCATAGAATGTAAAACTGGCTATTCCTCTTTCTTCATACTTGAACTTTCCTTCCAATTTTCTTGTCTTTGACTGCTATCCATCATTTATGAAAGAAAAAAGAAAAAAAAAAAAAAAATCACTCTCTCTTTTAAATCTCCAGCCCAGAGGCAGTTTTTAATATTTCTGGCTTAAAAGAGTTCTTCAGACTGAATGAAACAATAGTCTGAAGTGCAGCTTCTTTTCAGGAGCAGACATTAAAAAAAAGCCACAATCAGACATTCATACACCAGTCCTGCAGACTTTACACAAAACAAACTTCTGCTGAAATGGCTTGTTGTAACAGACTTCTGTGGGAGATCACAGATACATCACCCCCGTCAGACAGACAATTTGCAGGCAAGATTCTGTCCAGGCAATGTGGACTAGGCAATCAGAAACCATTATGTCCACACAGACTCAAATAATCATTAAAAAGATGTGGTCTTGGACGTCCTCGCTACATCTGCTACTCTAATTAATGGGGCATGTAGAAGATAAATATTAATGAAAAAGTGGGACATGGTGACACCCATTTCACATCTGTCCAACTCAGAGTAACTGGCAAAGAATATAATTCATGGTGGCTCATGGTAAATGAATGAACTTTGTGAGAGCAGGTAGTGCATGAATGTAAAAATTCCATTGCCTGCTGCTTGTTTATTGGGTAATTCTGCCTTCCTCTCTGTACTTGAAGTACTTTCCACACAAAAACTACATGATCGTATCGGTAGTATTTAGCTGTCACGGAGAAAAGTAATCGCTACTTTCCCCTGCACTCTAGAAGACTGGGGTTTCAGGCACACACATCTCAAGTGGACTTCTTTTAGAATCACAGAATCATGGAATCATTTAGGTTGGAAAAGACCCTTAAGAACACCGACTCCAACTGTAAACCTAACACTGCCAAGTCCACCACTAAACCACATCCCTAAAAAATTTTTGATAATCATCGTTCTGAAACATTAGGCAAAACACAGTTTCATTCTCAATTCCCTTACGGTTGCGGAGATACTGATATTTCACTCTATCCATTTGGCTTTAAGTTACGATGTTTCAGGATCTGTAGCAGCTTTTTCAAAGCATAGTGCTTGTTTAATCTAATTCTTCATGAGGTTACACGTACACAAAGGTCAGCACAGCTCCAGAAAACCTCTGAAAACTCAGGCAATGTTAGTGCTGTGTCTGAGTCACTTCCTGACGTCTCTGGTTGAGAACTTGGCCCTCCATCTCCTCACTTCTCTGTCAGAATCGCTTCACAGACGCTAAGAAGGCAACGATCCTCAATCAGACTTAAAAGTACGTGGTAGATAAAGAAAAGCTCAAGCATATTCAGAACCTGAGGATTCAATTTTTCTACATTGCATCAATTTCCCCCTTCCATCTCTCCACTCTTCCATACAAACTGGTTCCGCTTCAATAAAAAAGATTTGTTTTAAGCACCATGTGTGCTGCAGGTGGAACAATGATATATTACATATAGATAAGTTAATCAAAATATTGCTGGGCAAGCCAAGAATTTTTATCCAAAATTTTAACCAGCAACCTTTTGTAAAGCTGATGTTTGTGTTTTGAAACATCAGTTAGGTTTTCTGCCCCACTCTTGACCTCTTGTGAAGGCTTAGTTTTGACTGCCCATCTTTTCTCTTAACCAAAGAGGATATGTTCATGAGGGCTTAATTCAAGAGCTTTTGCAAGCAGAAGTTTAGACAGAACCTTGAAAAAGGTTCAAAGAGAAGGAATCAAGCAATTTTCCTGATGTATGTCATCAGAGAAGATTTGGATGAGTGTACTCTCTCTTTTTTGTTGTTTTAAGAAAGCAAATCTGCCTAATTATGATTACCTGGATATTTGCCTAAACTTCGTCTGTGATGAAGGAAACATAATACAAAAGTCAGACAACCTTCACCATTTTTTCATGTGTCTATGAGATTCTGCGCCCTTGGCAATGTATCCCTCTTGAAATGAAAGGCTACAAAAGATTTGTACCTGTCAAGTCTGAAGCTTGTCTTTATCTGCTTTATCTTGACAGCCTTGAAATCAAAGTGCTACATGTTCAGCAGTGGAAAAGAAAAGATGACTGTGTGTTTAGTTACTCTGAGTGTATACAAAATGAGCATGTGTGGTAGAATGTGGAATGAGAGTATTTTTTGACTCTTCTGTGTACATCAAAAGCAAGACGACCATTTAAACATCATTCATACACATTGTTCTTGGTTTCAGTTTCTTCTGAAGAAGGGTCAGAATCATACAGTTTGCTATAAAGGTTACATAGGTTAGACATGGCGGACGTGGCCCTCTTTCTGCAGAGGCCTACAACTCAAATGCAGGCTCAGGCTCTGAATAAATACTTTCAACCCACTCAGACTTCAGCAAAATGATACTTTGATGTACTTCAGTGAACCGCCCGAGTAGGGACTCCAGGAGTGGTAACTCACTTTTAAAATGGGTTCTTCACGTAAAATTATGCTCTCTAATAAAGCACTACACTTTGCTGACAGCGCTTGCGACATTTTTGTCCTCAGTGATGGCAGATGCCACAGAACGACGGCACGCTGAAAAAGATTTGGTAGTAAACACCTTATTTTCTAGTTTTAGTTTCTGTACAGTTCCTTGATTTTAGGTGTTACACAGTATAGCGGTGGAAGAAGTTGTGATAACTTCACGTATCTACAGAAAATGAGGCTGAGGGGAGACCTTGAAAAGCCATCTTGTGCGCCCCTCCGCCCTAGGGCAGGATCAGCGTCCCCCAAGCCACAGCTGTTTTAGCCAGCCGGCTCCTGCGAACCTCCCGTCACGGAGACTTCACAGCCTCCCCAAGCAATTCATTCCTGCCCTTAACTGTCCTTGTGCTTAGATGACTTTGGCTAATGCTTAAAGTAAATCTCCCTTGCTGCAATTTAAGGCCATTACCCCTTGTGCTGTCCCAGGTGGACATGGAGAATGATTTATTACGTAAATTTTCGCAACGATTTTTTTAATATATTTGAAGACTGCTTTCATGCCCCCCTTTGGCCTTCCCTTCTCTACAGTCACATGCAAAAGATAAAAGAAAACTAATGAACAGAGGTTTAATTAGTTCCATGTAGCAATTTTAAAGCTATATTCTAAAAATAAAATACTTGGAAAGAACATCAGTAAACTATATTACTCAGGAGGATAGAAGGAGTAATAGCATGCCAGCATGGTTGCATAACAGAGAAATAGGAACTTTGCAAAAGGTCAAATGAACATTACCACTGAGCAAAAAGGCAGCGGTTTCTCTGTATCTCCGCTTAAAAAAAAAAAAAGAAAAAAGTTCTTCAAGATTGATGGAAAGAATAAAGATACATATAATTTCAGTTATTAGATCCATGTAACTCTCACTGAACTAAACTGGAGCTTTGCCTGCTTAAAGACTGCAGGAAGGATGCTTTTGTATTTAAAGACTAGATCGAAACTCAAGAGACAAGTTTAATCCTTGGCTTGCCCTGAGACTTCCTTTGTGATTTGGGGATATTACCTATTGATAAAATGAGCAGTACCTCCACTTATTTTCTCTTGAACTCTTCTCATTTTCTTTTTGTAGGTGACAAACCCGTTAGGATGGTGGTCTGTCTGTACCGAAGCATGCGGTCCAGCATAGGAGGAGCCAAAGTCAGCAGAAACTTCTGACCGCAACTGCATCACAAAATGCAACACCAGGCTACCGAACAAGGAATTGTCATGTACTGGATATATCCCATTGCAAGAGATGTTGGACATAACTTCAAATTGATTGGCTGTGTCTGTTGGTGATGTTGGATCATGGTTATTTTCACGGGATACACAGGCTAGCTTATAATTCAACCCTGTAAAAGCAACAAAATCTCCAAACCCAAAGTCCAGAGTATTAGAATGAGAATCTAGTTATTTTTGTTTCCTGATGGTTATTTAATAAGGGATATATGGAGAAGCAATATGCTAGTGCTGACCTATGAAAAACATTAAATAAATGTTGAGATTATGAGCAATCATAGGTTCTTTAATGCTTTTCTGCAGAAGTCTCTGTGAAGCAGGGAAGTGCATGAAATAAGGAAACGTCATTTTTTTGCAGACAATAGGCTGATGATAACAAAGACTTGGAGAATGTCTATATAATGTGCCTAACCTAGCTCAGATATCCCTGCAAAGCTATGGAGGCATAGCTGAAGGAGTTGCTTCAAGTCAAAAAAGACATCCATATGCCACAACATGGAGCTGAACTGATGATTTCAGGCAAGAATCCAGAAGACTATTTTTGTGACAGCAAAGCTACTGCTGTCCAAACTGACAGCAGCATGTCCCCTGCTAAAAAATAACCATATATGGATTTACCATTAGTGGTTGGATGTCTTGACAGGCTGTGATTTAAAAATAACATTTATGCTATTAGCACTGCTTCCCTTTATTCTGAGGAGAAACTGGATTATCACGTTCAAAGTTACAAGGTTTCCTCCCGGTTTCTGTTGCACTATCTTCATTTTCTGCATTTGACATTGGACACAAATTATTCCTGCTTTTCCTACATACAAGTAGGACAAGATTCAGGTCCTAGCTTGTCAATCTTTATATACGGATCTCCATCTCTTATTGTCAGCTGATCAGTTGTACTAAGAATTTGGTTGCATCTATTTCTTTCTGTGCTCTCATCTACAGTTCTTTGGAGATTTTGCCTGTTCGTGCTGCTCATTCATACTCCCCCCCTCAAAAACCACTGGTCAAAATCCATCTATTTTATCTGAAAGAAATAAAATAAACATCTAACACATAATGTAGTAGAAACCCTCGCAACAGAAGTGGCAGGCTTTATCCTGTAGCAGCCTGCTTTTTGGTTTCCTATGCACGTATCCAACCTGAGCCCCTCGGCTCTGCATCGTCCTGTTTGGTTGAGCTGCAATTCCATTTACTTTGGTTGCCTTCCAGAGAAAGAATATGATCCTCAAAAACACTCTTGGTTCCTTCAGAGAGGAAACAAGAGCATTCAGATGTCCTTGAAGTCAAAGTGAGGACACACAGCCATTCTCCGGATCATGTCCATGTTAATGATGCTGCATCTGCTACACACGTGCATGCAGCAGGGTTATTTAAAAAACTGCAGACGATGCCTCTGATTTGTTTAGCGGCTCACCTTGCTCTTCCTACTGACAGAAAGGAGCGTCTTAGGCTTAGAGCCCTTAGCATCCCCTCTGTCTTGCAGAGCATCTCCTACATTGCCAGGTGAATTCCACCGAATAACCAAGCCGCTGTAAAATTAAAGCTACACCCTATCCACAGGACAGGAGGAACTTTTAAGACTTCTGAATTGTAGGAAGAAATCTGGTCTCCAAATAAAATAAAGAAAGGTTTTCCCCAAAGTGCTTAACTAAAGAGTATCCATGCCACACTTTTATTTTTCATCCTTTTTTGACCTTTAATTTAATGTAAGTACTCAAGCAATTTTAGCTGTGTTTTCTTCTCAACTTCTCCTACTTTAGGCCACACACACAAAGATCATGCTGTGACTTGACACCCCTCCTTTCTTAAAATCTTATGGTGAGGAAAAAAAAAGGGATGTTATTTTAAACAACCTCAAACTAGAGATTTTTGTCCATTAGGGTACTTATTTATTCATTTCAATTCATGCCTTTTTTACATTGAAAATTATAGCTTTTACAGATTCCTGTAAAGGTCTAGGTATGAAAATGGCTCTTTTTCAAAAATGTGCTTCTAGATCACTAAAAATAATTCACTTGTGTTTACTGTAGAATTCAAAGTAATAATATGTATATTTACTGCTCATCTCTATCTTTATTGCTATGTTCTTTCATTTTTAATCTATTCAAACATGTATTTATTGCTGATAAAATGGTAGTCGAGACACATCACTCAACTCTTTACACACCAGATCTATCAACACTGGCATCACAAGAAGCTCCCTCATCCAACCTCGCCAATGCCCACTAACCTTCAGCAGTAAGCATCACTTCTGGATGCAAGAAGATACAAGCAGTCCCTCTAGCAGACTGGCCTTGGAGCGACAGGCTAAGTTTGCCAAGCTATCTACTTGTCCCAGTTCTAGACCAGGTTCGTGACGGGTCATTAGCTTCACAGCATCGAGGTGTGATGCCACTAAACTCATCTGATGTGAAGTCGTATTTGATGTATGTATCTCCAAATGCTCTAAATTAGTGATCTCAGAGAGATTTTTCTTTTATAATGATATTCTTGTTTATTAAAATAAAATTTCTGGTTTGGGGACTCATTCTGCCACAGCACTTTATGGTTTCATGCAAAACATGATCCCTCTCCAGCCACTACTGATTTCATTTCTTTGTGGCGCCGTTAGAGCACAAGAGTTAGGTTCACTAATCATTGAAGGGTCAGGTCACTGACATCCCGGCTGCTTTTTCATTCTTGGCAACCTCTGGTTGCTGAACCAGGTGTATATAAGGCACACAACTCTTGGGCTCTACCTGCTAGCTACTTGAAAATTGAACTACTGCAATGATACTCCCAAAGCAAACTTTACTTTGGTTTGGCATGAGGCAATTCAGAAATTGGCTGTCTCTTAAAGTTCTCCTTTCCTTGCTATTTCCTTCCAAGAATGTTAAAAAAACCCCAAATGTTCTCCACTTCTAAATTGCTATTCACTTACCAAAGCGAACAGCCCTCATACCGAATGTATTTCCAGTGAACACAACTCACAAAACATTAGTAAATTAAACATAATCAAGATGGCAGCAGTGTCTTTCAAGGAACATATCATGACAGACGTAATGTCCCAGAATATTAACTTTCTTCTGTCACTAATTCTATCTTAAATCTTTCTGAAGGTTTTATGTAAGGCTCCTACATTAAATTGCTGTCCACTGAGGTGGAAACTGAAACAAAGTTAAATAGTTTTTTGATGAAACCTTTATCATCTAAATACTATTTCGCTTATTTCAGGATTCACATTAGTACTATATTTTACCATAAGGGTGGAATTTCCATACACTTAGAAAAATATTAGAATTCTGCTTTTGCCACAAAAGCCTTCTCTGCAGGTTAATACATCGTCCCAAGAAAAAGGTTCATAACAGCAGAGCACGCACGTAGTTCAAAAAGGTGAGTTATTTTCCACTGTGTATGCACTAAATGCATGCGAACTACAGTAGATGGGCCAAACACTTTCTCAGGACGGACACGTATTGACATCTTTGGACAGTAGCAGCAGCCTTTGAATTTTCACTTCAACTACTGCTTAGAAACGACACTGTCAGAAAGGAAACACCTACTGTGCGCCTTCACTTGCCTTCTGATCCCTTATTAGTTAACCCTGAAGTGCATATGTATACAGCCTTAATCCCCAAGTGAGTATCTGGACCAGGGGAAATCTGGAATTAATTGAGAAGTATTTTGGTTACTAATGCAGCTGTTACAAGTGTTTGATTTGGCAAGCGAACAGAAAAGGCACTGCATACCAATTTCGTGAGCCACTGTAAAAGCTGCATGGAGGCCATCATCTTCAATCACTGCACAGCTGCGCTCAGGAGAGCATATGGTCCCAACGTCTGCCATTCCCAGAGTATCACATGAATGATGCCCACATAAATCCTGCCCAGGAAGGAAAAAAAAAAAAAAATCATTAAAATAAAATTTTACACCCATAGGTAACAACAGGTTAAAGGCACCAGCCCTTTGCAAACAGCAGAACTTGGATAAAAACATCAACATAAGCTTCCATCTAAAGATGTCAATGAAGTAAAGTTAGTGAGAATATTTTCATTGACTTTAACAGGATTTGTATACATTCTGTAATTAATTACTGTTATTTAAATTTGTATTTCTGCAATGCATACAGAGGCTCAAACTTGCATTGAGTTAGGTACTCAACATACATGCTGTAGTAGTGTTTCTTCAATGACAACCAAACCAGAAGAAATGTTCTCTTTATTTACAGAAGGTGAACCAAGGCACAGAGAGAACGCTTCAGATTCTTGAGCAGTTCTTGAACCAGAGATCACTTTTCTTTTCAAAAGGCAAGTCTTATACTTGCACTTAAAGAAATGAGATTGTTATATACTAAACCTCATGTCACACCTGTCAAGTAGTACAATGTTTAATAACGTATTACCCAATATACCAATTATTTAAGCAATTCTCAGACATTGCTTAAAGAGTCAGTGATATGACAGACCGTAAAATCTCTAGTCTTACTAGTGCAACAACTCAATCACATGCTTTCTACTTGTAGATAGGGGGTGTCTCCAAAAACCACACAGGTAGCATTAGGTTTTTTCTTTCCATTCCAGGATGATAATGCTGAAGATAGCTTTGGTCAAACATAGTAGTTTAATCATCAGCAACAACTTTTCAGTGCTTCTACTGAAGCAGAGGGAAGAATACTAGTCTGAATGTACATTGTCGTGGTTTAACCCCAGATGGTAACCGAACACCACGCAGCCGCTCGCTCACTCCCCCCTCCCCAGTGGGGTGGGGAGGAGAATCGGAGAGAAAGGAAAACCCCGTTGGTTGAGATAAAAACAGTTCACCAGGACAGCAAAGAAAACATAGTAATAATTATATATTAAAAATGATAATAATAAAATATAAGGATAATAGAATATATAAAACAAACAATGCACAATTTCCCACCACCCGACGACTGATACAGCCCGTCCCGAGCAGCAGGCAGGGAGCAGGGGTATCCCCCCCCAGCCATCCCAGAACAGCAAGTTCCAGAGAGAGCAGGAGAGGGAACCAACAGCCAGATGAATGAACAAGAAGGCCCGAATGAACGAAAAGAGGGAAAAGAAGGGGACTGGCCCACTGACCGACCCTCACTTATACCGGGCATGATGTCTACGGTATGGAATACTCTCTTTGGCCAGTCTGGATCGACTATTCTGGCTCTACCCCTCACAAGTTTTTGCACCTGCACATCAGCAAAACCTGGGAAACTGCAAAATGTCCTTGATTGCTTAGCAGAAACCAACAACATCAGTGTACTATCACCATTCTTCACATACTAAATCCAAAACACAGGAGCTGCTGGAGAGAAAATCAGCTCTGTCCCAGCTGAAACCGGGACAGTATATATATGCTTTTTTGGTTGAGAAGTTGAAGTAGGTACCATACCATTTGGAACACTCCTAGACATTTCATTGTGGTTGAATGAAAATACAATTTTCAAGGCATGACAGTATTACCAAATGTTATTATCAAAATGATCAGAGAGTACCTTTTTTCCCTTCATTTTTAAGACTCTTTTCTTCCCTTGTGATCTCCTTTTATAATGACTTTCTTTCATGAAGCTTTTCATAATTAATCCATCTGAATAACAGATATCCTGTATGAAGCTCCAGATCAACAGTGCTCACTGATTATGATCGTTTCAAATTTAGGCAAACTGGAAATTGCACAGGGTTCAAAACCCACGGAAGACAAAGACAAACACACTGAGTTCACAGATACTATGACAGAGCATCTCTTTACAGAAAAAAAGGGTACTTTTTTTTCCCAAGATGAAATAAAGAAATTTTCAAGCTAAAATTACATAGCAATATTACATATATGGAGCAAGAATTTCAGGATCAGTTCTTCCATCTTCTAGATGTCTGGGAACTCTTTTCGGTAACTTCACTCTTGGTGCTACTTAATATCAAGATTTAAATGCCACAGTACCAATGAACAAAATAGTCTCACAAGAAGAGAAGGAATAAAGTTCAAAAGTACTTCAATTCCCAAATTTTCACGGGTATAATCCATGGTTTAAGAAAAACTTCCATCTGTAGCAATGCAGATACTATGCAAGGAATTTTCTCTCTAATCCCACTGGCTCCCAACCTTGACACCTGATTAGATCCTCAGACTTTGCTTCTGGCTCTGCATGGGTTATGGGAAGGTACAGGACAAGGATGCCCATTTTCAAGTACTTTAAAAGAAATGCAATTTTTTCCATTTTTATCTGGGCAAATAAACTTCATATCATTTTCAGCATTTCTGGACCAATGTTGGAAGAGGCCCTAAGTGAGGTCATGTTACTATAGAGTCTGTCATCTGGGGCATATTCAACAAGGAAGCTGCAATACTTAGCCCCTTTATGTATCACTTCTGAATGTGGCCTTTTCAGTCTAAGGGTACATTTTACACAGAGTAAATTCTACCTAAATGTAACTCTAAGTGGTTTACCTACAGCAGCATGAGTAACAAAACTCAGAAAAAATGCATGTACACAGTACCAATAAAAATACCTTTTCTTGGTGATATAATCGGTCTAAATAAATGAGTGTAAGCTGTATAGGAAGTAAGACACCTTTATACTAGTGCAATTTGAACTGAATCCACACAAGCAGTTGAACTGAAATTCTTACACAAGTATGAAAAAGCACATAAATAAGACAGAAAGCAGCTTACTGGAGGAGGTCTAAATTACTCTCAGGTTGATAGTGCCAAGAATAGTATAAAATACATTAATTCAGGCCCTGTCTTTGCATGCAGATTCTGTGTCATTTGGTCTTTTCTCGTATTTGGGTGTCGTTATTACGTAGATACTTACATCAGTACTGCTCCCAGTATGGGCACAATTATATCAGTACACAGATGTCTTATGCCAGTGCATGATTTATTTCCATTTACATACAAGAAGAAGCTATGCCAGTGATACGGCTATGAAGCTATACCAGCAGACGAAACCAGACCTCACAATGATTCTCCAGATTTGATGACACAAGTATAATTGAAAGAATACAATCTTTCTAAGTAGGCAATCTCATAGAATTCCTTAGAGTTACTTCTCATGGGATGTGGGGAGTATGGAAAATTACGACAGGGATGTTAACCATAAGCAGTCCTTCTGACTCTTGGCTGGTTAGTAATCCCACCCTCAAAATTTCCAAAGCTATGCACAGGATTGCATTCCACCACCTTCATTAGACATCAAAAAAAATAGCTACGTACGTATGCAAGCACTAATGGGCGTAGCAATGTTTGGTTACTTTTCATATGTTGCATGTTACTGACATTTTACCCCACTGCATGCTCGAGTTTTCCTCAGAACTCATCACTTCATCAAACCACTGTTCCTCCATTTCCATCATTTCCCGGAGTATGACACATATCCACGTCTCGGCATCCCACTAGTAGCTTTCAAGGCAGTGTTCATCTGCGTAACAGTTGTCTAGACAAAACAAAGCAGGCTTTATGTTTTCTTTATGAAAAACCTTAACTTTGGGGCAGATACAATGAATTCCTTGAAGGGCTGTATTAGTGAATGGTCGCTCCTAGGAAACCCCACAGCAGAAGATAAGCGATTCTGAAAATTGCTCATCTGTAAAACTACCTAGCTCCTCCAACACCCCACAGACAGCTGGAAAACAGCTGTCCTCAGATGGTGTGGGACCAACGATCCTCGTAAAGGAGAAGAGAGGAGAGCGACCGCGCTGTGGTCAGAATGCAGTGGACAGCGAGAGAGTAAAGCCAGCTCCGTGACCACATCCGCGCTGCCTCCCCAGCCGTCTCAGCAAGGCGGCGCGGGGAGTCCTGCAGCCGCCCGCCGAACCCCAGCTGGGCAGCGGTGGAGGAGGCTTGTAAAGAATCTTGGAAACAAGGACAGGAAATATTTTTCTGGCGTTAGCTTCTTTGTATGAGGCTGTAAGTGGAAGGATGTCTACGGGTCGCCCATCTGCTGCTAGAGCAGGGCACGCGTTGGCTACGCTTCGAGCAGAGAGCGTGCGCTGAGCCTGCTGGTTTTCGTTGCAGACTTCAGTCCTCAGCGACTGCACGAGGATGCGTTTTGCAAGCTAATGCTGACGTTATCAATAATCACTTCGGCAGATTAGTGAAGACTCAGCTCCATTATGTTCTCAACTCGTAGTCTCATTTATTCTTTATTTCTTTTGCCTCCGCATGATTTGAACTTTAGTATATTTCTATTCACAGCATCACATAGTATATACTATATACATCATTGAAGCCTATCGAGTGGCATCTCTGAGACAAATATTCTGAAAAGTTTCCTATGGAGTCAACTCACCATTCCCTAGCTATATGGTCATTCCAAACAGCATGATTTTGAGTGACGCTATTGAAAATCACGCCTGTTTACGCTTCCACTGATTTAAATCTTTATGGCAAAATTTCTTTTGACTTAAACCTCCTGTAGCCGTACTGGCCATGGATTATTTGTTACCAGCATCAATAGCCATATTTTCAGTTTTCCTGAGCAGTCTTGGAAAGCAGTATCAGACTTTCATGAAGTAAAGTTTCTGGGAGTACATTAAAAGTTGTTTCCCTTGAAAATAATTTTTTTGTTAAAAACAGGCCCTGATGTAATGATGCAATCTAAAAAATCTGTGTGGGTCTCCTCAACTTTTCATACTCCAGCTAAAGCACTAAGAAAGCAGGGACTCCCAGGATACTTAAAATCAGTTTCCAATGATTATTTTGCTCTGGTGTGTGGCTTCCATTTAAAAAGTTAATCGCTTACTCAGATCTCTCTACTCATTTAATTGTCTCCCAATAGCGGCAGAAGCTTTGAAGAATAAGTGTTTCTTGATATTCCTAAAGAAGGAATGCAGACTCTGGCCCTTGATCTACATTAGAGTAGTTTCAAAATAGAAGAATGACTAGGAAATGCATTTGCTACACAGGAGGCAATAGATGTTAAGGCTTAAGCTTTGGCAAAGGAATGACTTAGGAAAACTGAGCTGTACATCATAAGACTAGTAGTTAATTAGACAGCTTATTAAGGGCCAAGTTTTCTTGGCATTCGTAAGTACATCAAGAGCAGCTGGCTGTTTGCCATGTATACGTGGCATTGTTGTGAATGAAGATAACTGTCGTGGCTCCCTGCTGGAGCAGTTAATTTATTTTACCTGAAATTCTTTGATTTGTGCAGTAGGCTTAAAAACAAGAATAAACTGTTTAGCGAAACCTGATACTAGGCCAGAACCTGTGGACCGGATCCAAAACAGGATTTAAGCACCAGTACGGACAGTTTGGTGGAATGTAAGGGCAGAAGAACAAAACTGGCTCACGTGTCCTTTGGCCTTTGAGCTACCGACCCTTCACAGGGCTTGCAGTTTGTGACCTTATGGGCCCCAAAGTGCCACAGTTTTACAGTCCTGAGCAGCTTAGCACTTAGCTTATACTAAAGCTTGATTGGGGTTGAGATGCTTCATGTTTCTCAATCTTTGCCCCTGAGGGAAGCCAAGCCTACAGACGTTCTCAGACCAGACGTACGAGAAACCAACAGGATTATGCTCTCTGTCAGGCACAGCTGCACATCACCTTTTAAAGCACAGCTAACAGCTTTCGTATCTCTGTGTGTTTGTTCGCTCGCTTTTCTGCTTTCTTTACGATGGCTCATCAGTTCAAGCCTTTGCCCAATAAGAAGATGATCCAGCTTCAAATTCCTTTCAGGAATGAAGATACTTAGAAGCACGTTTCTTAGGAGAGCGCCCGACGGTCTACACCAGACTAGGGTCTGCAGCGAAGGTCTGCACGTGTCCGTGCACGCAGGGAGTTGTGGCTGTCGCAGCCACACGTGCCAAAGGTTTCCCTAGCCCAGGCTGCAGTTAGTGCTTACGGCGCTTGGTGAGGGGACCTCATTTTTGGTCCCTGTTCCTCAGCCTGCTTCTGTATTTTGCACTAAACAGTCCTTCGGTAAATTACAGAAACAGACTCCTCTCCGTGCTTTGGGAACCCAGACCGCCTTGCTTTAAGCAGCGCGCTCCAGTCGGCGGCTTCAGGTCACGATTTCTCTCCTTCTCACCATATGAATCTTGAATTACTTGCTAAACAGTGACATAGCTTTGGTCAGAGGGGTGGAAAGTTTCCTTAACACCTGGAACAGCTTACAACCTACCGGTTAAGGACCTCTCCTGGGAAGTGGGCGATACAGACCTAAAATCCCTCAAGCCGAGGAAGGAATTAAATACGACTTTCCGACTTCCTGCAGCAGCGTTCCCACCGCAGGCCTGTAAAGGGAGGGTGGGGTCAGCCGGTATTCGGGACCCGCGCATCCACCCTCCCGCGCGCCCCTCTGCAAAGTGGGTGGAAGTTTATTAACGTCCCAGCAACGCAGGACGGCACACGCGGGGGAAAGCAAGGTTCACCCGAACAGAGAGTATTACGGGCATCACCCAAGGAGCGCGTGATGTCTGGAAGGCAAAGGGAGCATGAGACCAGAGATGACAGATTGCAAAAGGTATACTGGAAATAAGGGCTAACTGGTGAACAAAGGAATTAGGGAATCGTCTATTTTATCCCTCAACTGATAATATGACACTTAAAAAGAGAGACTTGGTGGGTTAAAAAGAGAGACATTTTGGTCCCAGCCAAAATGGTGGGATGCTGCTGCCCTGGAGGAAGCCTGCTGTGAAAAGTCCTCTTCCTGAGACACTGGTGGGTCTCGCTCATACGGATGTCCAGGTTAGGGCACCAGGGAGAGGGCCTGGCCATCGTTGTGAAGTGAGGAAGGAATCCCATCAGAATCACGGGGATACTGCTTTGCCCTCCCATGGCTGTATTTTGGGAGGGAAGACCAAAGCCCGGTTACTTTTCGAGGAAGACAGGAGTGGTGATACCTGCCCTACTGATCAACACCAAGTCACGTACTTTCCTCCAGCAGTTTAACTTAAAAATTGAAGTTGTCTTCCTTTTCAGGTTAATATGATAAATACAGGCCTGAGTTTTGGGCATTTGACTCTCAAATGTACAGAGTTGTCTTTCTGAATTCTAGGTAAGGTGAAATTCAAGAAAACCCAATGTATAGGTGATGTCCTGCTGGGCTAAGTTTAGCATATGCATGCTACACTTGCTGGCTTCAGAAACTACTTTCTCAGCAGACTGGGTATTTAGACATGTTCTTACACTGCCCTTGCATAGTACGGGGACCCTAGGCACACATCATCCAAGGACACTCTGCAACAAACTGTTAGAAATAGAGCCTAAACTGGATTAAGCTTTTATACTCTGAATGTACAGATTAACAAAACTTCTTTTTTTCCTAAAGCATACAAAGAAAATACAGAGGCAATATGCAAACCACAGATTATTTAAAAATATTGACAAAATGCACGTAAAGCATTTGGACTCTGCATACGGAGGGGAAGAGCAAACAAAGTTTCAGTTATGGTGACTGGTGAACAAGGGAAAATGTGTGATTTAAGTTGCCTAACCCATAGTTCCTCTGTGGGGAAACTCCACACCATCTCTGTAGATTAGTGTGAATCAAGCTACCTCTCCTGTACAAATTACGTCCCACTTCATTTTCCCCAGGGACATTATCTAAATGTATTAGATTTGCAACAAAATTGGTGAAAATGCTATGAGACTGGTAGACACATCACACTGTAATTTCTTCAGAGTAATAATAATAAACATTAGTGAAATATATTCTATTGACCATTGGTACAGTGACCTGTTTTACTAATATGGGATAATAATTGTGCGAAGATGACAATATAGAAAAGTAAAAAGGAAGGAACCAGAGCCAAAGAAAGCATGTGCTCCACGCAATGAAATTATCATCTATAGAGCTGAGATAATCCAAAGCTTGCTGTTAAATTTCAACAGCACTGTCAGATTGACAGTTAAACTAAATCACACACACAAGACCCGTATAATTACTGTGTGGAAGAAGGCAAGACAGTGGCCTTTGGCTCTAGTATGAACTTTTTGTTAGAGCCAGGCATGATGGTACTATCATGGATGATGCTAACAAGCACTTAGGAAAGTATTTTTTCTTTCTCGTGTTGCCTGTATCTACTGTGAGAAATATCTACTTTAATTTTCACATGATTCAGAATGGGGGGGGGGGGGGGGGGGGAGGAAAGGAAGAGAACTGGATTTTGTCCAAATGCATTCAATAGTTCACTTGAAATTTAACTAAGGGTCACTAATGAAATAGACTGGATGAATACTAGAGGATAATTGCAGAGCAGGCTAGACCTCGGAAAAGAACAGTCTGAGTTCAAATGCAGTTTGCAAGTCACGTCTAATACGTTTTTCTACTGTGACAAATAATCTGGCAAGTATTTTGTTGCATCCATAAAAACCTGAAGACTGAAGATAACCTGTTTCCAGCTTCCAAGAACTGTTCACAATAAAAAAGCCTGAAACGGACCAAATTGTAAATTTGCTGTTGACTTCACCGACCCTGAGAACAAAGCCTTCCCCCTTCTCCGGGGGGGAACTCTTCCTCCTCCCCACCACACGGCCACTTCTCTACCGCCGCACGGGGCGGAGGACTCACCTGGCCACCAGATGCTCGAATCCTTGCATCACCATATTCCGCGGAGGGTGCTCTGAGGATGCATGTGGCCCAAAAATTTACAGCTGCTGTCAAGGACTCAACCACAACGTAGTCGAACAGCAGGGGACCCATGTATTCTCTAAGGCTGTTAAGGCCAAACCGCCTTAATGGGAGCTCTCACAGGATTTATTAGAAAATGATCACCGTTTGGTACTGACAAGTCAGACCTCTGTCAGGCTTGACACTGGCCATCGTGGGTCAAAATGAGAGACTGAGACCACTGGGAAAATATACTTCTCCATATTAGATTTTGAGAATTTAAATAATCACTGTGGAACCCAACTAAGTTTCTGCAATATTTAGTGACAGATAATTTCTGTGTCCACTGAAGGTTTTCCCAATCTCCCACACAGGTGGTAATAATGGCCAGACACGTTACTGTAGTTTTCCTTGTAGTTACAGAGTAAACGTAGGATTCGCTGCAGCTAATGGATAGTTACGTGGTCCTTGCCACCACTGATAAGCAATAGAGAGCCTTAAAATAGTTTTAACATGTTGTCTGTATCATCCAAAACTGAACTCATGTTCATATTTATTTACTATTTACTATGCTCTGCAGCATGATTGCTTTAAAGCCCTTGTCAAATTAAATGCGGATTATGACCAAAAGCGAGTGGATGTTTTAATCCGCAATCAGTGCATCTCCTTCTAAAACATCTTTTTGCATGGGAATTACTTCCTAGTATGAATGATGATGATGATGATGATGATGATAATTTGAACCGCCAGTACTAATTTTATAATAAGGGAGAGCTGCCAGCACACTCTTAGTCTATCAGTGGTTATTAATTTACGTCTAAACAAGTAACGACACAGAAGAGGAAGAAGTAATGGTGCTGAATTCTGAAGGGACTCTTCCTTTATAAGGAACTCAGGTAAAGCTACTATCGTTTAAGAGAGCCTCTTTTGATGTCAAAAATAACATCCAAGTAAATGTCACTCCAGAACGAAGATAATTATTATATTAGAGACTTGTATGGCAACAGGCACACATAATTTATATTCTAACTACACATAAACAGTTACATACAGCTGAGGACATGCGTTCAGCTGGCAAACGATTTGCAAATATTATTCTGTTGACGCAGAGACACAAAGTTCAAGGTGGCCTCAGTTAGTAAACAAAGACGGAAAATGTACCTCACACATTTACCCCATGCCTAAAAAACAAGCCATTTAGAAGAAGACATCTGGATGTTCAAAAATTAGCATGACGGTATTCAGAGCCCATCAAAACATGCAGCCATGGCTTGGCGTCTAGTAGCTAAGCAACGTACTTCATACATTCAAAACATAGTTGTAAAAGTTGGATCCTCCTGCCAATTGCTGCCACTCTCATTGAAAAGCTAAACTGGAAAAAATCTCTCTTTAGTTCAAAGTGGGGCTGTTTTCTCCGGGAAACATCTCTACTGCTTTTTCATCCTTTAACCCTTTTTGTGTTTACATTCCAATAGGAGCAAATAGATTCCTGTTGACATTTCAAGTGTAAGCATATAAAAATCGTGTGGACTCACACATACTCCCTGCAAAGAACATCATGAACACATGTAGCAAGAAACTACAGTCTTGTTCTTATTGAGTCAAATACTGAAATGTAATGCCAAACAATGTGCATGTGCACACAGCAAATCATTTCAAGCAGCTTAAGTTACACTGAATTGCACTGAGGAGCTAATCCCGTAGTTAAACGTGTTAAAATGTAAACCCAAGAAAACAGAAGCCTGTGCTTTTTTCTTGCAAAGCATTTACATCCCTAAGTAACAGTGCAAGCAATATTTGCATCTTAAGAGTGGAACGAGACCACAGAAACCGTGACATTTTCTTTAGTTTGGGTACTACTTACATCCGAAAGAAATAACTCTACGCATGGAAGATGCATTGCTCAGGAGTCTTTTAAAGTGGATTACTGATGAGCAGCACACTCTTATTCTGGCAGGAGGGCACCCATGCAAAGGATTACAGATAAGCATCTGTAAAGCAAGGGCACTTTAAATTCACATCCTATCTCAATCCAAATTAACTTAATAATTGCCGTTAAGATTCACAGTCTGCCACCCTAAGAGTTTCTGAATTGTAATAAATCCCAGGGAAATAAATGGGCACACTGGCAGAGAAAAACACTCTTTAGTGAAAAGTGAAGGATTCTGGCCCAACCTTAATTAATAAGCCATTAGAAAGGATGTTTATAGCAAAAAGCAAGAGCGTTCTGACCCAGCCTAGGTAGCCTGCTTTCGTTCAGATTATAACGATAAAAAAAGGAAAGCTTGCAAATTGGACCAATGGGCTTTAAACTGCTAAAAAAGGCTCCTGCTGCACAAGTGATGCCTGACTGACACAGAACCTAATGTTTCAACTATTTACAGCTATAAAAGCAAGCCAGGCGCTTTTTTTCCCCCTTCTGGAGCAACTCCTTCCACAAACCATCCAAAGCATCCTTTTTGGCAGGCTCCTATGATGTAGAAAAGCAGGAGAACTCAAACGAACGGAAAGTCATGCAGTTATTTTTTTCGTACTTGGAGAAGGGAAAAAAAGAAAACACCAAACCCAAACCGCTGAAGGGATATTCTTACAGAAGAACTTCATTGCATAAACTCGGCCACATGTCTACTAGAGCAATGTCCCTTAACGACCTTTGGCAATGCAATTAATTAACAACCGGGCGGGGAGTAAGGCACAGCTCTGCATGGGTAATACCTGACCCACAGTTGATCAGGACATCCATTTTTCACTTGGGGAAAGAGAAAGAGACTGCATCCCCTTACCACCAGCCCAACTCACTCAACTTCTGCAGCTCTGTTTACCTGCGGTTTGCATTTACGTCCTACCCTTGAACCACAAGCCCTGCTGGCTTCCAGTGTGGTGGAGCTATTCTTGGTGGAAACAGCATCTCAACGCGCTCAACAAGGAAGTCGCGTGTACTTTTAAGGTGTTCTCCACCATTTTCACTAGCAGCTTCGTTTGGGGACTAATTTAGGCTAAGGAGCGCTATCAGCCCTTTGCCTGGACCACCTCCCCAGGGAGAGAGGGGCTGTGTGTGAAACATCTCACTGGGAAAGATAGAACAACGTCATCTCTCAAGCAGAGATAAGTTAGGCGGCCACAGCCGAGTCCCCTAATCAGGCAAATCACCATCTCTCCACCCTGGCAGGAGTCCCAGCACCGCACTGGCACGAATGACAGTGTACCCGCAGTGGGGATGACCTCGCAGGGGAGGGGGCACACACAAACGCATACACAATTTGTTGGGTTTTCAAGCCCTCTTCCATCCCCGGCAGCTGTGCGCGTGGGTGCCCGTCCCCGAGACGCAGTGCAACCCAACGGAAAGGCCGAAGGCGTGAGTGGGGAGGCAACCACCGGGCAAAGCGGGGCAACGTGGCTGGAGGGCTGCCAGGGCGGCCTTGTCGCTGCCCAGCCGCCCCACAACACATCGTTTGAGGGACACCAAGTCGCTGTCGGTCGGGGTGACGCCTACCTCGCGGGTGAAGAGGATGGCGGCATCGTAGTGCTCGTCGTGGTCGTCATCGAGGCGGTTGTGCTGGTGCTGCCACTTGCAGAAGTTTTTGAGAGTGGTGGCGGCGTTCCTGTTGACCTCCAGCCCCTTCTCCTTCTCCCCCAGGGCCACCACCTTCACCACGGCCAGCCGGACGTGATTCTCCAGGCTGGCGTGGGCGTAGAGCCGGGAGGCGATGGAGGCCAAGGTGAGCAGGTAGTGCTGCAGCCCCTTCCCGTACTTGCGGACCATGGAGGCGTCGGCCACCAGCAGCAGCTCCACCTGCCGGGCCCGGGAGACGGAACGACGCTGCCGCCGCCGGCCGTCCCCCGCCGCCGCCACCGGCGGCGCCCCGGCCGGGTCGCGGGTCTCGCAGCTGGTGCGGGCCGGCACCGTCTCGAAGCTGAAGCGGTCCCTGCGGAAGAGGTGCGGGGCGCGGGCCGGGCCCTCCCCGTAGATCCGCGGGCCGGCCGCCTCCCCGCCGCGCCGCGCCGGCCTGACGGTGTAGCGGGAGCGGCCCACGGCGAAGAAGCCGTCGAGGCCGCCGCAGAGGTTGAAGACGGCCAGGGAGCGCGGGCTGCCGTCCACCGTGCCGCGGTAGTAGCAGCGCGGCGGCCCGCCGGCCCGCGGCGCCCGCGCCCCCACCGCCTCGTCGCGCTCCAGGTCGAGGAGGAAGCGCTGGCCCCCGGCGTAGAGGACGTAGCCCGCCTTGCCGCCCCCCGCGTAGGTCGGGTCGAGGCGCCGCACGACGCCGCTGGCCCCGCGGGGCGGCGGGGGGCGGCGGGGCGGCCCGGGGGGAGGGCCGGGCCGGGGCCGGGGCCGGGGCGGCGGCGGCGGGGCGGCGGCAGCGGCGGCGGCGGGGGGCGGCGGCGGCGCTCCGTCGGCGGCAGGTGCCGGCGGCTGGGCCAGAGCGAGGTGCAGCTCGGCGGCCAGCAGCAGGGAGACCAGCTTCAGGAGCATGCTTGCCTCGCCGTCAGGAGCGGCCACAGTGGTGGTGATAATTAATAGTAGTAATAATAAGAGTTGGGGAGGGAGGTGGAAAGAGCCGGTCGGCGGAGTGCAGCAACGTAGTGAAGGGCAGGAGAGAAGGGGGAAGGAGGGGGGAAAAAGAAGAACAAAAATAAAAAATAAAAAAAGAAAAAGAAAGTTCTCCCTCCCAAACTCGAGTCAAGTGTGAGTGGGAGAGAAAAAAATGTCAACAAAAGCCGCTCGCGTGTGAACTTTGTGTTTCTCTGCAGGGAAGAGCCGGGAGCACATGGAAGGAGAGAGAGAGAGGCAAAAAATCCCAAATCACTGCTGCTGGGGAGGCAAGGGGGGGAGAGAGAAAAAGGAGGAGAGGAGGCTCGGACCCGGCAAGTAGAGAAGTTTGAGCACTTCCCACTCCTCTTCCACTTCTCTGCTGTAGTCACCGGATCATCACCAGCAGCAGCAGCAGCAGCAGCAGGGGCAGGGGGCAGGTCTGCTGCGACTCGGCACTTTCTCGGGCTCCGGTGGGCTCCCTTTCCTTCTTTTGCCCCCTTTTGTTTTGAAGAGAAGGAGGAGAAGGGGAGAGAAGAAATTCAGGCACCAAAAACCGCCTCGATCGTCTCCGGTGAGATGGTTAAAAAGAAAAAAAAAAGAAAAAAAAGAAAAAAGCCCAAGAAGCGGAAAACGTTCCGGATTTTTGTAAAAGCCCCCTCCCTGTATCTTTTCTGTTGTTGTTGTTGTTATCCCCAGTCTGTCGATGTGAACAAGAGGAGAAGGGAGAGAAATGTGAAGATGAGAGGAGGTGGAACAATGAATTTATAGCGGAATGCCATCCTGCAATGGCAATTTCAACAATTCGTCACTGCAGGCTGCCTCTTAAAGGGAGAGCTTCAAAACCACCACTCCCACACTTCCTTCTCATTTAATCAGACAGAGGGAGAAACTTGAGGGGAGGGGGAAAGGGGGGGGGGGCTGCGGGGGAAGGAGAAAAGAGGGAGAGGGAGCGGGAGAGAGGGAGGCAGGAGAGGGGAAGAGAGGGAGGAAGCCGGGGAGGGGAGAGAGACCGGGAGAAAAAAAAAATGTTTGTGTATGAAAAACGCAACATTTCCCTGGAATCGCTTAAAGCCACAGAGTCACCCGGGGTTTGAGGTGTCACCGCTGGCCGGGGACGGTGGAGCTGCGCTTACCTCACGTCCTGCCCGCTTCCCCCTCTCTCCTGCCTGACGCTGCCCTTCATTTTGCAATGTTCCGTGGCGGAGGCAGGTTTACTGCCGGCTCCCGGAGGGGAGGGAAGCGGCCGAGGCTTTCGGAGAGCGCGGGTGATGCGGGGCGCCCGAGCGGCGGCCGCGGGGAGCGGAGCGGCGCGGAGCGGAGCGGCTGCGCCGGGCGGGGGGTGCGCCCCGCCGCTGCCCCGCTGTGCCGGCCGCGGGGGCGCGCCTCGGCCCCTGCCCCTGCACCTCTCTGGGGGCGGCGGCAGCACCAAACTTCCTCCCTTTGTCTGGGCGGCCGCGGCTCGCCTGCACCCAGCCTGTCATTAAGTCCCGGCAAGCTGTCATCCCGTTTGGGCGGACTGTGATTCCCCCCGAGCCCCCGAGGAGGAGAGAGGGCGGGGAAGAGTTAATGCTTGCTTTGACCTTTTGAATGACTTCAGATACTTAGATCATCCCCCCGCTGACTGACACACACATCCACTCACCCCGTCCCCTCGTCTTCCTTCCCCCGCTTCAGGGACACCACAAAGGGCAGATGTCTGCGTTTACTCTTTCATCTGCCCTTGCACCGTCGCACTGCCCGGAGAGCGAGAGCGGGTTGGCAAACAGCTCGCTCTCTGCCGAGATCGAGGGTTGGAGGGCAGCCTGGGCTGCGGGAAGGCGAGAGGAGCGGGACCCCGGAGGAGCCCGACTCCGCTGGCTTCCCTCCTGCTGAGGTACGCGACCCACCATCGCCCGGTGCCTTCTCTTGCACCGAGTCAAACACGGACCCGTGGGAAACAAAAGTGCTTATTATCTTGTGTTTCCCCTCCGCGTCCCAAGACCGGTGCCAGGAACAGGTGCTCTCTGGCTGCAGGACTCCGAAGGGGATGCAGTTCTCCAGTCTCGCCCTAGCCTGCAAACAGCACCCCAGCCCAACTGCGCTGCCTGCAAGGGAGCGATGTGCACGTCTGTAATGCTTCACAGGATCGGGACCGCGGTGGTGGGCTGCCCGACTGCGCTGTCTGCAAGGGAGCGATGTGCACATCTGTAATGCTTCACAGGATCGGGACCGCGGCGGTGGGCTGCGCGGAGAATGGCAGGCCAGCACCCGCCGCTGTAGCTTCCAGAGGCTGCTTCGAGAGCCTAACACTCCTGTAAAGAACAGGTTAACTGATGCAACAAACGTTTCAAAAATTAATATTCCCATGTAAATGATTACATTAACATAACCCTGAGGTTATGCTTATGAAATATTTAACGCGCCAAAGTTTTGCAGGTGTTCTTTTTTCTGTTTCCATTTTTCCGGAAATGGTGATACCTGCGAACAAAAGTTCATTTCTCAAACTCCTGGTATTTCTTTTTCTACATTTCAGTATTTTATCATCACCAAAAATTCTGGACTGGAGTCAGTAAGTTCCAAAATTAAGAGTTATACATCAGGAAGGTCACATGACATTTTTGGGGCATTGGTCCAGGACTATTCAACATTTTAAAATTTAAACATTTTCTCAGTTACTGTAAACTAGTTAAAAAGTTAAGACAGTTGAAAAAAAATTAAAGGGAGGGAGAGAGAAGAAGGAGGCATATTTTGATTAAAAAAAGAACCTGTAATTTGTCTCCCACTTTTTCGTGGATGGCTTTTACTTTCATTTGAGCCCAACGGGTATCTGTTCAGCACCAACAATATTTTTATTGACTTCACTGGGACCTGATCAAGCCCTGGATTAGCATATATATCTGGGTCCAAACTCCCAAATACCTCTGGGAGAAGTGCTAAAGATGAGATCTGGGATAAGGAATGTAGTTTGGATAACAACTTCAGAAACTCTCATTAAAAAAGTGTTAGTTTGTCAATGAAAAGGCATATGGTACACAAGAGGCCAGTGTAATGTTTTCCCATGCTACAGCATAATTCCAACTGTCCAGCCATATAGCCTAGGAAAAACAGGAATGCTTAGGAGGCTTAGCGGTAATTAAATGGTGCGTCTCACTGCTCGTCTCTTGTGTTGTCTTTGATTTCCCAAATGACAGGAAAAGTTGGCTGAGCTTCCACAATGCCCTGTTTCACTGAGCAAGGAACTAGGCTTTCCAGGAAGGTACAAATTAGCCCGTGCAGATTACCCCATAGATTATGAAGTCTTTCCTATTTACATTTCAAAACTGTAATAACTCAGCAGTGCAATAATGGAAAGATAGGTCAGTCATGCCTCATACAACAGGAGGAACCCTCTGCTAGTCTGAGAGTTTTGAAGTGTAAGGATAAATCACTTAAACAAATCATCTTCTTTTTCCTCCCAGTTTTGCCCTCTTAGCCTCTTTTTACAGTTACAGCATTGCCTTTAAACAAGAAAGCCTGTCAGCATGTCCCAAGTTGTAGATGACACTAAATCCTTGTCAAACAGTTCTGACCTGGAAATCTCAAAGCTGACCTTTCCCAACTGAGAGAGAGAGAGCCACAAATCCTCGACTAGCTTTAAGGCACAACGCAAGTTTTGTACACTTTGGGCCCAATTCAATCCTGATGTAAAAAGACGCAGTCCTCTTGAGTCCCTGGGAGCCGCAAGCTGCTTTCATTCAGGTTGTATTTCACCCCTTGGGTTTGTCCGTGAAACCCTTTAGGATCCTTCGAGTAACAGCCTCGGTAGCTGGGGATTCCTGATTATATAGTATTTTAGCCACATAAGAAATATTGCTCTAAGCATTATAAACACTCATATGAAGGAATAGCTTGAGATACATGGAGATACTGACAAAGGTGTTAACCATTTTATCCACATGTCCTTCAAACTGTCTTACAGAAGGGTCCCCTTTTACACCACCTCTTTTTCAATTCTCAGTCACATTACTAGGGGTAGAAAGCCATGAATCCATGGTGTCAACAAATCAGTCCTGTGTCTGCCTACAGCCCCTTGATAGTAGTCAAGGCCTAGCAGAGATGTCCTACCCAACACCGCCTGTTTTTCACCATTAACTTAGCTCTTTCTCCTTGGGAATTAAAAAAAAAATTTTGTTCAGCTTTTATTGTTCTGGTGTTAGGAGTGTCTGACATTTCTATGTAATTGCACAGGGAAGATAGCAATTACTATGGGAGACAGCAGTTTTTTCTATAAAATGATGGGATGATCCAATCAAACCCAAGAAAATTGCCTGCTCAACATGTTCTAAAGGAATATCAACCAAAGAACATTTGATAAACTTGTGATCAACGCAGGCTTATGTCTGGGAACTGGACCCAGGTTTGGGTAAGTTCCTATCCAAGAATCTACCTGTAGCAACATGCTTCTTAATGTGGGACAGCTTTGTCCCTCCTGAGAATTGAAAGCCTCTGTTAACTTTATGGGACACTTTTAATATGCATATCAGCAAGATCAAGCTTGCCTGCAACAGGAGGCTGTTTGAATCTTTATCCCCCAGAAATCTATCAGTGATACTTTTCTGCCTTTCAAATCCATCGTGGTTTATTGGTCTTGTCAGCAGTTTCAACAATCCAAACACTATGATTATAATGTTCAAGTCTATTCGTTTTAAAGCTTTCCTATGGTGATGCATTAAAACCACTGAAGACATTTATTTCTAAAGTGCTTATTATTAAATAAAATACTCATTATACGTAATTTTGCAAAGAACTCTTAAAGATGAATATTTTTGGTTAGTGTTCTGGAAAGGACTAGATATACTGGCATTTGGAATAAGTTATACAGCCTTTGACCCCCACCCTAGGACAGCGGCATAGGCAACATCGTCCCTTATTTGGAGTCTGTGTCTTTACGTGGCTTGAATGCTATGAAAACCCATTCAGATGGAGACCTCCTGGCAGTTGTTTTGACTGACTCTAACTTGCTTGTTGATATTAAAATAGGTTTGTGGTTGATAAATAAGCCAACCTCACCATTATTGGTGTATCCTTCCTGCCAGTCTTACCAGATGCGTCGGGAACTGAGTGCTTCTGGAGACTGAGCTAACTCCTTCACCCTTCTCGTGTTGCATGTGGCAAAGGCGGTAGCGGGAAGCTCGCTGTGGGCTGCACCTTCTCTCATTTCCACGGCTGGCATTTCCTCTACACACGGCTGGCATTTCTAGGGAGTCCAGTCCAAAGTTTTCGTAGGCCCTACATTATTTATTTAAAGGTCAAGTAATGTCTACCTCAGAAAACCCAAACAATTAACAAGTATTTTCACAATTAAGACACAGGCTGGTGTTCCTCAGGGCGCGAGTTCCTGGACGGCATTAGTCAGGTTGCACCTTTGTGCTCCTCACAAGCCGCCGCTGCATATGACCACCAGCTGTAGTTGCTGCACTTGGCCAGTGTTAGAATAAAAATGTCTTCAGTTACAATAAAATCATGAACTTAAAGCAGTTATATTTGGTAAGAAATGTAAGTCTTTTTGGTGTTAAGCACTGTAGCTTTAAGGCAAAATGTTTTACTCGCTTCTTTATGGTCAATGACATCTTCTTCAACTACAGCCATGTGGGAGCGAAGGAGACGCCTTTGGCTTGGGGTTTATGTTTTTATAAGTGGCATGTGTAAGTAATGTATCAAGTATATAACAGTTCCAGCAGGCTGAAAATTTTACATTTGACTGCAGCTTCATTTTTGTATAAGGGCTAAGGAGGCAGCCGTAAGGGGTATAGTGTTAAAGCTGGGTTGGGCACTGTTTGAACAGCTATATGAGGTTAGAGTAACAACACAAGAATATTGTGAATTTGTCGGTACCGTATCAAATTAAAATAGGAAACTAACTGAGGCCTGGCTAGAAATCAAGTTGTCAGGGTATCCACTTATGGAGGAAGAAAAGAGATTTCTGCAAGATTAATCATATATAAAAATATATCACATAATAAAAGTCTACTTCTTGCCTGCGTAGCAGGATCCAGAGGAGGGGTGAGTTTACTGATCAAAAGAAGCTACGACATTGTGCAGTCAGGAGGAAAAGGAGGCGCGTATGACAAATTACATTTCCTAGGTATTGACCTAGAGAAGAGACCGGAATGGGGTCCTCACCTTCCTACAGCTGATGCAAGAAATGAACTCACATAAACCATAACAGAAGTGAATCATTGTGACCATTGAACCTCCTATGAATTTTGTTTAAAAACACGTGTTGGGTGGAGGCAGTGATCTGTAGGAAGTATCAGATGTTAGTATAGTAAGTATCAGACCTGTATCCTTTTTTTTTCTGAACAGCAGCAAGATAATCAGAGGAAGGGTAAGATGTTAAACTTTCCTTATAAAAAAACGACACTTGTTATAAAAATACATTTTAAGAGTGCAAGATATGCACATGATGTATTCTACAGCTGTTCTTTCAGAAGACTGGAAGGCCTGAAAAACTCTGGAGTCTAGTTTGTATGAGGAGCAGCAGACATTTAATTAATCTCAGTCCTAGAATTTTACAGCCAATATGTGGTCTCTGAACATCTCTGCTCTAGTTAGCAGAACATCTGTAGCAGAAAACCAGAACTTGAATAAATCCAAGTATTCTTGTACCCCTCCAAACCTTACCGCTTTTTATCATTACTTCTTTAAATATTTTTCCAAAGATTTGTATGTTCAGCTTCTCCATGTCCTCCCAGCTCCATTCGTGAGTCTACCCTTTCAGCCAGCTATGTGCCTTAAAATTTTAATGAGCCACGTCTAAACAAAAACAAATTCAATACTGATTTAGCAGGCAAATAGCCTCCCCTTACTTCTGCTCAAATGTTGTTTGTTCTTTTTTGCGCGTAGACTGGATGTATGTTCTTGCATATATTGTGAAATAGCTAGGTCTGAAATACTGGGGCAATTATAATAAAAGAAATGCCTCGAATGTTCTTTTTTTCAGTCAAGTTCTCAGTTGATGCAAATTGGGATAGTTCCATGTGGGCAAACTGTTAGAGGCATAGCTTTATGAATTTACACATCTATAAATGATATTCCAGTGCTGTAGGTGGAATATCTTTTTCCATGTCATCTGAGGCATAAACCAGAAAATGTACTTCCCTAGACTTCAAAGTTAAAACTGTAAGAGTGATTAAAGAGAAATTTAAAACAAACATTCACTTGCCAGATCTCACCTGGCATTAATACACACGCTGCACCACTTAAGATATCAAGTTCTGGTTGCCGTGTGCACAGATTTTTCCATCTGAGTCCTGGTTGCCCTGAAACTTGGGGAGAGAGAAGTTTGCAGGTCCTCTGAGGCAGGAGCTGGGGGAGCGCTGTCAGGTGGCACCACTGCCTGGCACAAAGCTTCAGCTGGCTTGTCCTCACTCGAGATAGATAGATAGAAATCTTTGCCATGAAAGGGAAACGTGGAGACCCTGCAACTTGCTCTCCCCACAGATACTTCTGTAACATTAATACGCAAGTAGGAGCGTTTTGTGAGCACTTCTGTGTCTTGTATGTTGTCTAAGGTGGCACGTAGGTGCATACAGGGTGCATCTAGGGTAGGACCGTGAATATGCTTTTGGAGTGACTCTCCCTATCTTCTCCACTTACGGTGCTTTGGTTTGCACCAGGTAGGGGTCATGGAGCACACAAATGGGATTCCTTTGGGATGAAACTAAACCAGGAGATAGGCTCCCATGGGCATACAAGGCACAGAACTAGACTAGAGCTAGGCCAAATGAATCCCCCTAAAGGCATACTGAGTGGATGTCACATCCTTAGCGCCAAGTGTTCTGCTGCCCAGATCTCCTCCTATCCAGCTGCTTCCTAGAGTGGACAGTCCTGTTGAGGAATGTCACAAGGACACAAACAGGCTGCAGTGTCAGCTGGAGGCTACATAATATTCCTTTTCAGCTGCAAATGTTTTAGAAACTTCTGCAGGCTAGGAAGCTGTATGAAGAAATGGTAAGAGAACACATACGTAAGACAGGGAGGTAGTTTTCTGAATAGATTTTACTGTCTTTAACAGTAGAAAGTATACATTTTAATGATTAGCACATATCCTGTAATGCACGCACTCCTATCAAAAGGGCCAGGAGGTCCATGTAACATTGAAATGCTATGTTACTCTTATTTTGAGAGCTTAAATGGGTCTCAAATGGTGCATAAGGCTTATGCTGGCCTTGGGCATAAGGGCACAATTCGCCCCAAAAGAAGAGACCAAACATAAGTCTCATCACAGCTGCAATATTCATTTCTGGAATGCACCCAGCAGGTCTTATCCAAGCCACTACAGACAGGCAGTTTGAGTTTTTCCAGTTCCTAATGATTACACAGTATCCTGGAGTCAGTTGGACAATTTCCACCGAGAGTGAAACTCTTTGTATTTAATATCCCCCTAAAATAAAAGTGGTATAAGAGAAGGGCCTCAGTCTTTTTCTTCTTTTATTGCTGTTGTTGAAAAGGTTTAGCCCACAGGGATTGGAGCACTGGGCAAAACTACAAAATATGCAGTACATCCTGTTACACCAAAGTGGGCAGATCCTCTCCCGTAACAACCAGACTGGTACAATGGAAGACTTTGTCTAGTTTTCCTGACCATACGGTACTATAGCGTGCATGGTATTTCATTATGGTTTCCATTTCAGGAAGTTAAATGGTGGAAATCGCTAAGTATCATGACTCCCTTTTCACTATTGTTCCGGGAGGGGGTGTGTTTAAAAGGAGTGGGTGAATCTCCCTGGAGCTCTATTATATGATACTGCAATGTACCACAGGAAATTATTTCCCACTCTACTGGACACCCAGAATATCATCAAATACGAGTCTTGAACATCTTCTGCAGCCATGTTGCAAAGAAATTTGCAAAGAAATAAACAACTGGAGTGCCTAGTAGATAAATCATATGGAAAGAGCAGCAACTGGTCCTATTAAAATCCATGTATCGTGATCTTCAGTGGGAGAAAAATCAGAGCAGGTCCACTAGAAAACAACCCTACTTCCACTAGACATCATGCTACAAAATGTCATTCCTATCTCTTGTGACCTGGCATAGATTTACTAAGCAGCATACAAAACACCCGCACCCATGGAGGCAGCCTACCTTTCAATACCATGTAAAAATCAAGGTGTTAGGAGAACAGGGCAAGAAACCTCTAAATCAACCCAAACTTTTGCTCCCCTATGTAGTTTGAGTTACAGAGATTTCATCATAGCCTCAAGGCTGTTTCCCCAATTACCTACCCTCTCTCAGAACCCTTCTGCTTTTCTGCTCCCTTGTCTGCAATATTTTCAGATTTTTTTTCTCCCAAGAGGACATTTTGAAATGTGCATGTCATGGTCCAGATCATAACCACACCAGGCAACCTTCTTTCCTCCCTGATGTTTACTGGGGTTTATATTCTCCAGTATGAACTGAAAAATGTGTGTACTCAAGCCCTTGCCAACGAACAGCGTGACTTTCCGTGGTTCATAAAAACTCACCCATCCCCTGTGTAGGAAAACCATTCTCCTTTGCATAGAGCAGGAGTTCACCCCTTCAAAACACGGAAACCATATGGTGGCATGTTTTAAAAGAAAACGTAACAAAACAATGTCCCACCCATGACCCCTCCCGACACAACCCCACCCTTTTCATCCTGGAAAACCGACCAGTGCAATCACCTGGTCTACCACAAGCTTCCAGCTGCTGTTGTGTGAGGAAGGATGAGTGTTAGCGCTGTGTTTGTGTCTGGCAGCTGTAAGACGGCCTGTTGTCAGCCTTGTCACCTTCTTCTTTGGTCGCTGCCTTATTCCCCAGGCAGGGGGAGGGCAGAAGGACACTAAGGGATAGTTTGTACTTGAGCCTCTTCCCTGGCTGCGGCTGGGAAGCTCTCCGACCCGAGCCTCCGGGCGTACGTGCAGGAGCGTGCACATCAAGTTTGGATTCAATGTACGTTTGGGCTTGAGAGGGGCCATTTGTTCACAGCCAAAATACTCACCTTGACCCACTCGACTCATTAAAACCAAGATTTTGATATTTCCAGGGAAGAAATGGCAGCCTTTGGTAAGGTGTTCCGATGCTTGTTAACCTTAACTGTTAAAAAGTTGCATCCGACTTGTAATCTGAATTCATTTAGCCGCAGTGCCCAGCCATCACACTTTGTTAATCTTTCGCCCGCTAGTCTGAAGAATCTGCTACTTCTTTTTCCTACTTAGTAAAATTACAGATAATAGCCATGTCACGCTAACATTTTCTTTGGGAAGCTAAAACACAACACCTTCTGTCTATGCAAAGATCAATTTTTCAATATTTCAGTCATTCCCAGGGTCCTTGTCTTAGCCTCCTTCAATTTCTCAAAATCCTCTCTAAGCTGTGGATATTGCAGCTGAACAAAGCAATACTGCTCACGCCAGCGTAAAATATACATACAGCTTGACTTGCCATAACTGTTGGGCAGAGCGCCACACCAGGAACTCGCATTAGCTCATTAACAGCCGCAGCTTCTCCCTTTGCTTCTGCAGAGTCCCGGCTTCTCTGGAGGGAATGTTCCTCTTCTGAGGTCATGGCTTACAGTCTTTGTTTCCAGATGTACTGCTCTGCTCAATACTCATTCTTCAGGATCCTAAATATTTCATGTTAGTGTCCAGCCCGTTTTAAAGCTTGGAGGGCCTTCCAAACTCATTTTATGATTTTATGTCTATTTCCGGGTCACTGACAAAAATATTAAATTGTGCTGTGCCAAGAATCGTGTTCTTTGTATGCAGCGGAAAAGTTTTGCTTGATGATGAGCGCTTCTTTACAATCACGTGTTGAGGTCTATCAGTTTCCAATACAGTCAACGTTTGCTGCATATTTTCTGCGCCTAGGCAAATCCACATGAACCACACTGAGCAACTACACTGTAATAAGACTGAATAATAGTTCTCTGTCATACAGTCACTTCCTTCGTCTTATCCTCTGTCTGCTGGAGCGTTTGTCATTCAGGCCCAGGGCTGCTGTCTAGCACGTCGCTGTTGGGGTCCCACAGAGCGAAGTTGGGCTTCCTGAGTGTCACTGACAAAGACGTGACCTCACTCCAGCTCTGCTTTTTCTGCTCGTACACATTTCTGCTTACAGGGCTCAGATAGCACCTCCCTCCTGTACTTCAGAGAGCCGTAAAAAGCCCTGTCCTTTCCTGTTTGCATCTTCTGAAGAACTCCTCTGCTTGGTAAATTCTCTTTGCAGGTTTTTTTTGGTCTTACTTAGAACATCTGTCTACACTTTTGTGTGATCTTTAACTCATCACTCCACTCGTTGGTCCAGTTCAGACCAATTTCTAGTGAAGGGCAATATAGCAGTCTCACTTACTGTTGGGTTTTAAGTATGAAGGAGAAAACGTTTAGTGGATGAGGAAAATCTGTATATCCTTGACAAAAAGCCCTAATGCGTATCATTGTGCATAAGCCGTACTTTTCCTTGAAAGTAAAGGCTGAGTGAGGCTCTATATTCTGTTGTGGGTTTTTTTTAATCTGTATGTTCATTTACAGTGATATGAAGTAGTCCTCGTTATAACTAGCCAAGGAATTATGATGCAGCAGAGTCTTGCTCTGAGTTTGCACATGTGGAAATTAATGACTGCACAAAATGCAAGGCGGTGCCATATCAGACCATCTGCTCTCCGCAGTATAACCCTCGCGGACCTTTCTCCTCTCTCATTTGGCTAAACCTGTTTTAACAAGCACCTGGAATGGTTCAGCTCAGATGTTCCTGCTGTTCCTGCTCTGTAAAGCCAGAGTGACTCCTTTACATATTTCTCTTGAAGCAGTGACTCGCATGGGGCAGAGGCAAAATTCCAAAACAAAGCAAGCAGACGCTGTGGGTCCGTGAAAGCCACATGAAGTTGGAGCTCTGATGGCTTTCATTATGTTGTGGTGTGAGTACCCTGCGTTCACATGGCCTGATGAATTGTAGTTAGCTCTGCCATTATTTTGAGTCTCAGAGTCTTTCTGCAGATTTGAAGGCACTCCGTGTGCATGTATATTTGCCAGCACAAGGTGGGGTTTTTATTTTATTTTTTAATGTCGGAAAGCAAAACACTCTCATTCTCCAGCCTCTTTACTTGCACTTTGCTGGGCTACCAGGGAAACACTAGGAGAGTTATTGGTCAATAGCTCTTATAGTAAAAGTTAGTAATGTTTCCCAGTAGTAAATGTTGTGGGAAAGACATGAATTCCTTTCAAGTTCTGAATCAGATTCTTTTTTTCCTTCAACCCGTTCCTCAGATCTGGGGAATTCCAAAAAGAAGGGTTTTCGTACTGAAACCAAACCCATCTATATTGTTAATGGAACTGTCAAACTGCTGTTTTTACAATGTGTGATTCAGAGAACTCAGCCACCCACATGCTAACTGTAACCACAAGAGGCAACACTTCAGAGCATCCTATCTGAGAATCCATCTATACGGACATTTCAGACAGACCTGAGGCTCCTTTGCTTATGCTTCGAACTGCCTGGACGTGAGCCAGCTCTAATTTAGAAGTCCTGCAGACATGTTAGCTCAGTTCTGTGTTTGAGGTAATATCAAAGCCCTTGCAATCATCTGGGTTGAGATGATGCCTTGTAGGTAAACCTCAGTCCTCAGGTGAGTCAGAGTTGTGTTGCCTCTGTGGATGTCAGAGGAATTTTGCCTCAGAAGAAAAACATGTACGGGAGTACGTGTTTTTCTGCTTTCTGTTATGCATGTGGCATAACCATTGCTCTTGCCCAACAGATTTTTATGCAGAACCGATGCTTAGTCTACAGCCAGTTTCAGGGAGCCTCCTTGCACCCAGCAGCCTCCCTCTCTGAACGTGAAGCGGCTCACTAACAACCCCCACTCCCGGCCCGCCGTTCTCTCCCTTCCTTTGTACCCACTCAGGCCTGGCCAAAATCCAGCCCTGAGCCGAAGCCTGTAGGACTCCTTTCCGAGTGCACATTCTTTACAGATAAAAAAGTAAAAGACTTGCATCAGAAGAAAAACAACCAGAAACCCCCTGCCTGCAGTCACGTGTCACACCCAGAAGCAATATCAAGGGCTCTTGGCTCGCAGTCTCGGCAGACAACAAGTTTGCACCTGAATCATTTGGAAGCAAAATCTTCTCAGGAAAAAGGCATCCGGTCCAAAATATAGTATCAATTTCTTTGTTTAGTTTAGCTGAATCCCATGGTTTTGCATTTTCATCCCTCAATCCTCCCTACCAGAAAAACAAATCTCCGGTAATTTGAACACATGTACGCTCTTCACTAACTCCCAACACTGGTAACTTGTTCCATATTCTCAGTACCATTTGCATTAAATAGTTCTGCCACGTTTCCTCCTTGCTCCGAATGCAGAGAAACAGATGGGTAAACAAAGTGAAGAACGCCTGTGTCTCACTGCACTTGATTTTTTGTTTGAAATCTATGCAAACTTTGGGACTAATTAGGTCATTTTAAAATAAGGGAAATTCCTGTAAGCCCCTTTTTTTTACTTCTTCAAACAAAATGAAACGTGGAAGCATTCTGGATTACAGCATGTAAACTGATGTGGAGATAAGATAGGCTTTGTTTTGTTTGAGACTCAGAAAGACACTTTAGGTAAAGTTCCTTGTTGTTGGCAGCCTACTTACCTTACTGAAACGCAATTTAAAGTATCATTTACCGGGTTTTTTTCACAATGCTTTTACAGAAGTAGGAGGAAAGTGGTAGGGGGATGTGTTTCTATGTGAGGTTTGCTAAATGACTATGAAAAATTTGTTACACTAAAAAACCGGTGCAGAATAACCCTTCTGCCTTTTTTTTTTTCTGAAAAGTCAGACCCATGGATGATGGTGTCTTTCATATTACGTTCCTACTGCCTGTACCTTTGAAAAACACACCCCAAAATGAAAACAGAAATAATGAAACCTCTCTTCTGTAAAAAGAGTGTACCCCAAAAGGTTGTTAGGTAGTGTTTTAATCTGAGGTTGAGACAACTGGTATTTTACTGACTCAGGCGACAGTGCTTAATGATTGTTAACAGTGTCTAGCGACTGTGAATGTTCAACCTGTGTTTGCTTTGCTTTCTGTTTTGCCTCTGACTGCCTCCACTAAAGAAGGCAAGAAAACCCTTCCGAAAAGCTGGGAGATCTTTTGCAAAACTCTTGCAAAAAGACTGGGAGATCTTTGTGACCTTTCGGTGCATTCGTTACACTCTGCTCTTGCCAGCTCTCCTACCTCCAGCTGGCAGCTGTTTCGTTAAAACGTCACTGACAGGTGCTGCCTCCGGATTCCCGTCTCTCTCCATCGCAGGCGCACGGTGTCCTCTGCTCGGGCAGCGCGGGCAGCGTGGCCTCCCGCTGCCCTGGCTGTGTGCGTCCGACGCTGCTTTCCACCTCTTCCCCGTGCCCGGGGGGCTGAGGATGAGATGGGACCTACTTGTTGTTGGAAAGCAGGAGACCAACTGCTGAAAAATAACTTCACAAAATAAAGAAGTTGCCTTCACCTTGATGGCTACAGGTTGTTTGTTTTTCTGAAGGGCCGGGACATTTTCTTGTTGTTTAGCATGACATCAGTAGAAGTTCCTCAATTGAAAATACAGATTTGGTACTTGGAAAGGCTAATTTCTGCTTCCAAAGATTTAAGAGACTGCAGGTCTTGATCAGAGCTGTTCTGGAAACCAGACAAGTCTCCAAGCTGAAGGCCCACAGAAAAGTGGTCTTGAAATATCCAGTGCCTCTTGTATATACATAAAAATCTGCAGACATTCTGTTTTTAGGACTGTGCTTGGTAAATAAGCATTTTCAAAAGCTAGCTTTTTATACCCTGCCACTGCTATGCTTTTTTATTGCCAATTTCTACACTCCTTCTCTGGCCACCAAGTAGTCACTCAGGAAGTTACGCAGATTCAGTAGATAAACATGAAATCAGGCTAATAACAAGTGAAATTCTTCGTAAAGGGACTCACACCAGGCAAGGAGTCTGGATGGCATCTATTTCTGCGAGATCCTCTTTATTAGAGGATTTGAGACTCTCGCAGTCATTTGCTGTGTGGCACTGCAGCACGGGGAACTTCGTCTGACTCTTCTTTCCAAGCCGAGCAGCTGAGAAAAGCGGATATTGTAACCTCAGGTGTTGTGGCCGGTGTCACGCGGAGATCCTGGGCTGGAGGAGCAAACCTCTAGAGCCCAGGCGAGCCCGGTAACAAAGCTGTTTTCATTTCAACAGGGACAGAAAGTCACCTCGGTGAGCAGCCAAGGACGGCTATATCAGACTGACCTGGGAACACAGTGACCACCGTTATAATAAATTGTTTCCTCTGAGACCTACTGATGGCCTGTAAAATGAGAAAAGGCTGGGCTGCAGTCCCGGCCACGGCAGGTGCGAGAGCCAGGAGGGCTATCCTTGAGGCTGGGGCCGGCAAGGAGCTGCCTTGGCCCCTCCACCTCCTCCCGCCGCCCTGCTCGCTGCACAGACCCTGCCGCCCCCCGGGTGCAGGTGCAGGGCAGCTGCCGCCCAGCAGGGCAGGGCGCAACGTTGATGCCTCCAAGGATCTTCTGCCCCCCTCACTAACCACTGATTGAATCCCCCGGTTACTTCATACTGCTCAGTGCCTCCTCCGTCTCTTTTTTTCGCCGTGTCTGGAGTGAGGTTTTTGGCCCTTTGGCTTGCAGATTCGTGGATGATCCAAGCACACGCGAAGAAGTGGGCAGGCAGGCTGGTGTCATGTCAGCTGGACATCCTGGCCGAGCCACGGTACGCCGAGGGGCTTCGAAACTGAGAGAAACGAGGAATCTTTCAGAACTCAGATTTTCTTTTGGTTTAGCTCTTGGGCTTATTCAGGATGCGCTGAATATGGCAGAACCTTATCGAAACTCTAAAAGCATCCACGCTTGCAATGAGCTGGAGGGGGAGTGCCTACAAATTACCTATATGGGAGCTTTTGGGAAATGGCAGCAAAACCTCCACGGGTTCTCACACTCGCGTTACAGATAAGTGCCTGAGGCCTTTCTGGAAATCCTAAATGCCATTGAAAGTCACTGAGACATGGCTGTGGAGTTTTCTAAAACCCCAAATAATTTAGGAATATGTTCAGTAATCCCTTGGAATGGTATGCTTTGGAAAGTCCCAGCAATGTGGATTTATCATTCCAAATCAGAGAGGGTTGTGGAAAACCTCTGAAAAGGCAAGTTTTTTAGCTGGAAGATCTCAGCTAGCATATTTTATCTTTTTCTCCTGCATGTCTACCTCACTTTGTTCTCAAATCTTGGAACAAAAGAACTCTTTGGTACCCAACCAATTCAAGCAGTTTTCTTACCTATGAAATTACACATCTGAAAGCATGTGCCTCCTGTGTCTATTAATATTATTGCTGTGATATTGAAAAGGTTCTGTTTCATGCATTTGATATTAGGACCATGCTGACAGATCTACAGCTTTGCCTAATAACAGTAATTGAAAGGCAGGCTAAGATTTCACTAAGCATTAATTTTACATGACACATTTTTATTTTTATCATTCTGTTTGCCTAAACAAAAGCAAACTTGCCTTGCATAATTTTTCCTTAACTGATGTTAGTTGTACAAATATTTACTGACTCACCTAAGCCAGGGTTTCAACTAAAACAGTTTTTATCCAGCTAAATAAGGTAATTTAAATGGTCATATACCATTAAAAAGAAGAATTTTCACATACTTCAAAACATAAGTTTTACTTTTGGTGAAAGGGAGGGTAATTTGCTACATTCAGTCTTGAACTATGCTTTATTTTATAATGCAGTGAATAAATTAATTTTGCTACCTGTCAACTCAAACCCAATTAAAATAGCATTGTTATATGATCAGCCTGTTCAGAACCTCATTCTGCTGGTTTTGTTCAGAGTAAAAGGATGAGTAAAATGTCTCTAAAGGGTGTTTTATCTAGGCTGACATTGCAAAATGAGCGTTGTGTGGTTTTGTTTTTTTTTTCCATTTGTTTGTTTGTTTTGCTGGAGGTGTGTCCTTGTATCCAGGTTCCCAAATAATGCAAAAATACAATCTCATCAGTGAAAAGATGCACAGCGTACAGCAGTCTTTGTTTTAACAACAAGCAACCAGGGAAACTGGAGGTGATCCATCCTCCAGGAGGAAGGGGTAAGGGAGGCACCTATTGTGCAGGCTGTCTGAGAGGCCATGAGCGTAATGTAACCTCTATTTGTAAGGGGTTTTTTTCCTCCTGTTCCCTCATTTTAGCTTTGGTTAAAAAAAAAAAAAAAAAAAAGGTATAATGCCATTAGTCACAGCTTTGTTAGAAGGAAGCCAGCACTAAATCTTTCTTCCTCCTAGGCCCTGCTTTATATTTTGGTGATGTGAAAAATGGGATCTGAATGCAAATGGGCCCATTGCTTATTCTGACCTTCTTTTCTATTTTTCTCTAAATTTTTAGTTTAAACGTAGCACTGATTGTCTGTTTCTAAGGGCAGGATTAATGAGAGCAGCCCACGTCCTTAGCAAAACTGGGAATGCCTCCTTGACATTTTCCAAGCCTGCACCAGATACGATATTCCCTGAACTGCAGAGGAGTCATCCAGCTGACCTCAGTGGTTTTGAGCTCAGGCCCAAGGTGTGTGGTGGAATGTGCGGAAGAGAGGATCTGGATCAAATTCCTCTTTAGTGTCTATTTTATAGAGGAAGGAACTGGTTAGTGGGCCTTCCCGCCTCAGGTCTCAGTGCTCAACCATTTCATCATCCAAGAAAGGGAGGAGAGTTACGAAGAGTCTCTAACTGCTGTTTTGAAAATAAATGCCTTTCTAATGCCTCTGCACGAGAAGCATCTGTTCTTATTTATGAAGTTTTCCATATACAAGAGGATATCACACATTTTCATTCTGGAGAGCTTCTTCCCAATTAAAAAAGAAAAAAACAAAACAACAAAACAACACATGAAAGGCAAAACAAAATCTTACACCATGGAAATGTCTGCAATGAAAGTGAGACCGGGTGCCTGGCTCCTTGGTGAAGTAGTGTCGCCCAGGCTGGCCCCGGTTCAGCAAAGCACTCAAGTGCATCCATAAGCCCTGTTCGCTCCAGCGGGCCATTAAGCCTGGACTTAGATTGGACTTTCTGTAACAGCTGCCGAAGAAACTCGTAGTACTGCCTTCCCCGCAACGATGCAGGCAGAAACCTGATTAAAGCTGATGTAAGAAACTACTAGCGAAAGCCAAGTGCTCTGTACAACAACAAGTTTTATTGATCTCATAAAAGTCAGGAACTCTTCTGTTAGCCAGCCACCTATTTTTGACTGCCATATACAAACAACTAATCTACCATTCACGTATCTAAAGACATAGAGCACTCTTGCAGTAAGTCCCAGCATTTCAAGTACTCCATAAAAGAAACATCAGGACTCTCCTCACTCGTGCAGCTATGTAAACCTTGTCTCCCATTTGGACATGTCTAAGAGCATTTCGGCTGCCAAAGGTTACTCTGGCTGCTGATTGCCTGGTGCTGTTGCACCGTGCAGCAGAGGTAACAAGGTTGGAGAGCCTCTGCAAGTGGTTACAGCGCTCGCTGCAACCCTGAATCGCCAGGACAAACTCTCCTCACTCCATCACCACCGGCCACTCTTACACAGCTCCCTAATAGCTGCGCAGGCAATGAACCACCGCAAGTTTTAAAGTTGTGCTGCTTTTTGGGGAGTATTCAGGCATATGAGATTTCCAGGTTGGCAGTATGGAGAAAAACAAGGCTGTAGTAGAAAAAGTGACCTAGGATGGCGGAGAGAAAAAGGATGAAGTAGGGAAGTCCCGTTCTGGTATGTCACCCATTTAATCCACAATTATTACCTGTGTAGTTATATTTATTCATTTACAGAGTAACTCAAATCTGTTTCATTGCTCTTGTCCTGGTTGTGCAGGGGGCTAGCTAGTTCCTTGTGCTGACAGGTTTCAACTTCAGCTGAAATCCCATACTAGAGGAAATGAATTGGATTTATGCGTGTGTAGAAGGGTTGCTGAGGCAGGATCTATGTTTATTAAAGCACTGTCTGGCAATTCTCATAGGGTGTCTCTATAACTTGTAAACCTTTAATACAAAAGGAGATTCAAAATACAATCAAGAATACAATGGGGTTTACAGGTTCATGCAGTTATCCATTTCCAATCCTATAATCCATCCTTACATGGTGACTTGCATGATTCTGGCTTGATTCTACAACCCTATTCGTATGGAAATACATATGTTCATATGAATAACTGTTTAAAATCAATGATATTTTATTACATGGTTTATACATTTGAGAATCAGACCTTCTGAGAAAAAGGCAGTATTGTTTGCAGACAAAGTAGTCAAGACAGCAAAGTATTACTTTACTCAAATGACCGAATGGCAGAATATATATCTGAATGTCTCTCATATGGGCAAAACAATGCAAATATAACATTTCTAAGGTGAGAGGAGAATACTTTAAAAAAAATGTTCACTTTAATTTAGATGCATAAAAATAAGACTTGGAGAGGTGTGAAGTGGTCATCTAGTCCATGTCCCTGTTGAGGACTGGCTTGTAATGAGAAAGAATGAAAGAAAAACTTCGTCTGGTGTTAATTAAGTTTATTAACATAAAATACACTTTTACTAGTTGGTGATTAGTTCTCACATTCCTAGAGGAAAAAGACAGCTCTGTGACTACATGGCCGATAAGGGGTGTCGTCAGCATGTGATTTCATAATGCTTGGCTTTTTTCAATGTATACAATGCTTTTCCATTTCTGAACCAAAGATAATTTTTGTTGACTGAGTATTCTAGTACGGAAGACTTATAGCGGGCAGGCAATTATATTTTCATTTGCGTTTAATTGCTACTACTTTTTCTATTAAAAAAATTAGACTCCCTCACTCAGCAATGTAATCAGTTATTCGGAGCAGATAATTCATGAGCAAGCACAGATTACACTTGGGATGAAATAACTATAAGTCTGTAGTATCTAATAAAATGGCTTTGTCGAAGAAAAAGTAATTTGGAATTAGTAACCTTAAATACAAATTTGTCTCTGATATCAATAAAACCTTTTCCCTAGGAAGAGCTTATTCTATGGCAATTGCTTCTCTTCTGAGCCTGGACAGAAAAACAATTTCTCATTCCCACTAAACTGAATACTGAAACCCAGAATTTTCACCTTCCCACCATTGCTGATCCAGTCTCTGGAGTAAATTAAACCATAGAACCTTTAACTAGGGAGGGCTCGGTGTCTGAGCCTGCTTAGTGAATTGCTTGAAACAACAGATTCTTGGCACCAACATTTTTTTTAGATGCTCTTTCCATTGTAAAAAGGATTACTAATAACCAAATATCGCTAGTTAATTTCTCCAGAGTCCTGAAAGGGTGGAAACAGTGTGTAGATGAGGTAGAACCCTTCACTACTCTCAGTATTCAAAACTCTGCTGGGTACTCGTAGTCTTTGAAATGTCTGCTTTTAATTATGCACATTGCCTTTCTGCCAGAGAGCAGGTGGAATAGCTTTCGATTCAAGCGGGAGCTAATATAAACTCCTCTCAGCAAAGTCTCCTCAAGAGGGTTCTCTTTCAAGGCTGCCTGTGTCAAGCGGAGACTCTAGGTGTACGCAGGAGGATATTCTGCTTGCCGTTAATTGCACAAGAAGTAAGGTCTTCTCCTGTGCACTGGTAAAATTCAGTAAAACTTGAACTTCCCCGGCTCCTCTGTGTCGGCCTGCTAGCCGGCTACGTGGCTGCGCTGTGCTTTGGTGGAATAACACGCTCTCTTTGTATCCAGCCTGGCATAACTAATGCGGACCTGCCGCTTGTTCTCATGCATTCTCACCTTAAATTGAAGCTGTCAGGGAAACTTTTTCCCCTTTTATGGCAATTTTTTCCAGGTTTTCCCTGCATTGTCTATGGACAGAACGAACACAGCTGCATACGCAGGCGTGACTGAAAGTCAGGCATTCAAACTCCCTATTTCGTTACAAGTTTGCGTGTGCCAAAGGGCTTTTGTGCACAGGCGACTCGTTGACAGACATAAGGAGGTAGAGGTTTGAACATTCCTGGAGATATTATTACACTGTACCGAGAATATCTGTCAAGAATCAGGAGAAATCCTACAAACCAAGGGTCTGATCCTCCAAAATGACTCACAGCACTTTGGTAAAGTTTAGTTAAAGAAGACACAGCTGATTACAGACCAAAAGAACATTACGTTTTTAAAGCCCCGATTCAAGAAAATGCAGGCCCTAAGTATGTGTCTGATTGCTTTTCTGAATAAATATAAATTGAAATAAAAACCCAGCCAAATGAAAACAACCTAATGGCCCCAACCTCCCATAAGCCTCTCATCCCTTTGGTTTCATCTACAACTAGTTCCTCTGGCATGGATGGGAGAGGAGGGCTTGTGAGAACGCAGCACGTGATAAGCAGAGCTACAGCTTCAAGAAGTGTTAATATTTGTCTTGAAAATGAAAAATACAGGATACTGCCACCCAGTAACTGGATTTTACTATGAAAACTATAATCACTGATCCTACTTGTCTCACGTTGACTCTGTTGTTGAGTACAGCTCAGGAGGTTTTCCAGTTCAAGGCCTTGGTTTTGCAAGCAAAGCAGGAACAACTCTCAAGGGTGGCTCTATAAAAGCAGCAGATACGCCACACCACAGACTCATTTTTTATTCAGGAAGAAGCTTTCCCCAGACAAGATGAGTCTTCTGGTGTTACGAGGTGGTAATGAAGAGGGCAGTCAGGAACTTGCTAGCTCTGGAAGGGGTCTGTAGTATAAACAGGAGAACAGCAAATGTAAAAGTGGAGGGGGGACGTGCAAAAGTAACCGGGAAGGAGACTATCTGCATTTTGTTCAACACGGCTGCTTTGAAAAAAACCTGTAATAACAACAGTTCTTAACTTCAGTGTCCCAGAGGTTATTACGTTTCTTTCCCAAACTCTTAAAAAGTCAGTTTCTTATACAAGTATTAGCATTTCTCAAGTGACCAGCTCCCCAGCTATTGTACAGAGACGTCACTGTCAATTTTCACTAGTTGGAGATGTAGGCAAAAAAATCAAAGTAGGGCTTAAGTGGGGTTTAAGATGGGTATAAGCTCTTTGCAAAGCCTGAGGAACAGCTGGCAGGCAATATAAGCATTGTTCAACCAGCATATAACAATCTTGTGTCCGCTCCCCTTTACACGAACACCCTCCTGAAGACCCTGTTAATCCCTGCTGTGACACTGAGCACCATAAACAGCATGAGGACCATAAACAGGGTAACTGAAGCATGCACAGGACTATGAAAATACTTAAATGTGGTAGTTAAACCTAGCAAACTGTAAAAAAAAACCCACCCCAAAACATGTGAAGAAGGAGAATAGTAGGAGTAATCCCAGTGCTCTTACAGGACCTCTCTATCTGCAGCACTGTGATGACATTTCGTATGACTGTACGACTCCTCCGAAGGCAGGCTTGACTCTTTAACGCATTTTGTGCACGAGACACTTCATAGAGACTGTGTTCATTTAGGTAGTTATTAAAAACGATGTATAACTGTTGAAGCAAAGTATCAGTTAAATGTGTGAAAAGAAAAGCAGACCAGGTGCGTGCAGCGCTTACGATGGCAGGCAGAGTTCCTTGAGCACAGCTGTTTACTGCTGTTGCAGAAATCATCTATTGTTACGGTACCTGAGCACTCAATATAGGATACTGATGTGAACTATTAAGGAAGAGTACTATATGCCCAGATTGTTCCAAAGCATGTTCCAGTGCAGAGGTTTTTCACATGTATCCGTCCCATACTTTTAATAATAAGAGGAAATAGGTTCTTTGACGTGCAAAACCCAGTTGAAATTAACTCACAAATTTAAAGGAATTATTTACACTTGAAACAACCTTCAATTGACCCCACGAATTGCTCCCATCTCGCACCCTCTTGTACTGAAATTGTGGTGTGTTAAGACCCATCCCATGGTCTAACCCATGGTCTAAGAAAAAATCAGGCCCCATATAGTGATAAAATATCTATTGCTTTCCTTCTTAAATACTATTCTAGTCCTACCAAAGTGAAGCAGAGATAAAGTTCTAATGTAATAAGCTTAAAATACATTTTTTTTCTGTCTTGGTTTAAGTAAGTCAACACTTTAATGGTATTTGAGCTTTTATTCAAAGACGTGTAATTGCCCAGATAATAAAGCTGGACGCTGTGGCAAAAGGCATAATGGAAGGAATGTGCTTCACTTCTCACCTGTCTTTCCGAAAATGTGCTGGCAGCCAAGTATGATATTTGAGACAGTTTCAAAAGAATGCTTCTCTTCTCAAATAAAAGGAAGCTTTATTCAGATACTCTTTTTAATTCCAAAGTCCAAAAGAGGCCATGCACTTAACGTCCTCAGAAGCTGGGCTGGATTGAAATGGAAATATCAGAGCCAGCACATGTGTTGCTACTTCTTTTGGCTCTATAATTAAAAAAGAAAAAAAAAAAGAAAAAAAAAAAGAAAAAAAGATCATTATTAAATCCACTAAAGGGTTCAGTTTTGCATGGTCCTCAGTGACCTGAAACTCCAGGAAGGCAATAAAATTGAGAGTGCTCAGCCTCTTCTGGGAATCTCCATATGGTACCTGACAAGCACACGGCTTCCTGACATCTGCTGAAGCAGCAGTACCTGCGAAGCCGTCACACTGCTTGAAGTACTGGCCGAGTGCTGGAATCCAGCTCTTTAAAGATGAACATCACAAATACCCCAATATATCAAGTAACTCCTGACATCTGTAGACAGGAGAACCGCTTAGCATCACAGTACTGGGTAAGAACGAGCCCAGAAATACATCTTTAAATTTAAATGGAAACAGACATAAACATATATCTTGCTCAAATTTATCCTCCAAATTTCCAGTCATTGCAGAGGGTTGCAAACAAATCTGTTGCCCTTGCAAGAGGCTGTTGAAGACCAAAGAATAAGTCCTGATATTTAATCTGACTCGAAAATGACTTCCTTAAGCTTTTTTTGGGGAAAAAAATGTAGGAAAAGCATCTAATGTAGTCACAAAACTGTATAAGATAATATTTACACAGGTCACTGAGAAATTTCTCAAGATTACCAGCGCATCTTTTTGTTTTTGGTTTCCCACACCTCCATCCCTTCAGAAAGTTGACTGTTCTCACAGAACTCACCCAGACCCTGTGAACATGTGCTTTTCTTTTAAAAGGATAACAAAATTTTTTTTGAAAAAAAAAGACTTTCAGCTGAGAACTAATTTGTTTTTCTTGGTTTTGACAGGTTTCAACTGTTGACTTTTTTTATGGCTGCCAGCATCTTGTTTTTATTTCTTTTTCAAAGCTTAAATTTGACATTTTCCATTGAAAATTTTCTTGTGAACATCAGTAGTTTTCAGCAGAGAGCAAAAGTTTTCTCTCCTGCCCTGCTCGTATCTGTTCCACATTTATTGTTCTCTCTCCCAGTGGAAAGAGGAAGGGAAAAGTAAAGATAAATACATGAGAACCAGAATCAGTCCAGCAAGAATGGCTTTGCCACATCCCAGCTTCTCACCCAGCCCCTCTAACCTTTATTTCCACAGCAGGCTCTGTGGCTTGTTTCTACCCGTAACCCGTGGAAGACCAGAGCTCCCTGAGGTCCTGCCCATCTCAAAAGGCAACAAGGCACAAGCATTATCCTGAGTGCCTTATGCCATTAAACTATTCTAAATTGCCATCAATTTGCATGGCTCTTTCCCCAGATCATTTGTAAATCCAAACTGGTTCACGCTCGGACTTTAAGATAATTAGCAAAAAAAAGGAGCAAAGGGTTTTCTACAGCTCTGTTTTTGTTCAGAGCAGTAGTACGCCTTCGAAGCAAACTCCCCTGCTTGTCCCCGCGTGTGTCACTTGTTTCTGTTCTCTGGGTGGGTTCAGTACCTGTGAACAGGTTTCCTTTCAGAGGCACCTAAGGCGGGTGGGCTGTTCCAGTGGCACACCAAACGTGTTCCAGCTCCTAATGCAGACAACAACCCAGAGCAACAACGTGCCCTACCCAGACTAAATTTAGTCCAAGGTAAAACCACTGTGTTGCACACAATGTACGTGTAGGAGACTGAGCACCACCTTCCCTTGCAGTGTCAAACTAATGTAGCCAGAAAGCATTAAACACACATTTGCAGAATTGGCCAAATAATTTGTTCTCTGCAGGGGAGTTTAAGCTTTCAATTTAAAGCATGCTAAAACCTTTAATAACAATGACAAGATTACTATTATTAGACCTCCATTATTTTTATTTTAAGTTTGCTACTGAACAGTTATTACCCTGTACAGCACTTTCATAGTCATAACTAAAGTACTTGTCAGCAGGTGCATTTTACTATGTATTAACCTTGTCTCCTTTCACTGCGTTCAATTCATTAGCACATTTTCTCGATGCAGTTGTGTGGCACCAGGCATCTAACGACTGAGAGGGAAGCTTTGCTCTGCTTTATGCCTTCCAGAGCAGCCTAAGGATTGAGTAATTTCTCTGGCTTTTCCTCTCTATCTTTTGGAAGCCTTTGTTCTCATCACCCCTTCCAGCTCCAAATGTTATTTTCTTGTTATTCCTTGTCTTTTCCTTCTTTTTCTCCTGTGCATTTCTACGCAGTTACACCCTCCACCAGGGAAGTAAAAAGTCTACAATGTCATTGTAGACCTACTTGCGGTGGAGAGTGGCCAACATTAGCCACTGTCCCAGTGAGGTTTACTGGCTCAGTGAAACAAGGTCATACAGAACTCCTCCTTCCAAGCTTTCTTTTCCCACAGAAGTAGCTGGTCCCCAGAAGAACCATGTAAACCTGGAGAATAAAACATCTGGAAGCTATATGCACATCGCTGTTTTAATTCACACGCCAATTAATGACATTCAAAATTAGAAAAACTTTTAGGAGTACCTGCCTCAATTCCTGAGCACGTGCAGTCACCGTGCAAGGCTTGTGTTTCTGTGCTTTCCTGGAGAAGTTCATGAAAAGCTTTGAGAAATGTCAATAAAATGGAGCTGGTTTTCTCTTTTAAGACAGGTCAGCTGTGTTTTTCCGACTTTTATTTAAGGGTGGGGAGTCAAGCCTCTTAAACGGCTTCCTTCCTCACCAATGAAACATTTGCATGTTTCTTCCTCATGCGGACCTTCGCAAATAAGGACGTAAGCAGCATATATCACACTTCAAAAATCTTCTGTTGGCCCGCATGTTTCTTCATTTTAAAGACTTTCTATTAATTCTTTTCACCACTCAAGGTCCCTGAGACCTTTTTACTTATAGCTGAACAGGCAGGTGATCTGCGTAAAGAAAGCCTCAAGGCTCAAAAAGTAGAAAAGCTAAAAGCACCCCCACTCTTACTTGCTGGTTGCAACAGCAACTGAGAAGGGTTGGTGCTGTGCTGGGGCAGTCCAAACCAGCGGGGTTCAGTTGCCTAAGCACGAGCACGCTGTGTTGCTGGAAATGCCTTGGAGTAGCTGTGACATCCATGCAGGGTTGGCAGCACTGGCCACGGTCCTATGGGAAACTTGTGTCCTTCTGGATCAGCAGTTAGAGGCCGGGTGGGATCCCTAGGGCATCTCAGATGTCCCTAAACACCTGTGTTTTGGCAACTGAATTGGTACTGAAATGCAGCACTCCCATTCCAGGGGGCATAATTCTGATTAAACTTACACTGATGCCACTCCTGATAGAGTTAATGAGATAAGGACCAGTTTTTCGACTCGACGGGCTGAAAAGAATTACTCTGAAAAGTGAATAGGTAAACCATGTTGATGTCTCACCAGATTTTAAAACGTATAAATCAACTTCCTTTCTTCTTTGAAATCATTATGCTTTATAAAAAGCGATTCACAATCTTATTCTCATTTCTTGGTTTTGTTTCTAATGTATTAAGACACTCTTAGTGTGTTTTTCAGCTTCCCTATGTAATTATAAAGGCTTGGAGACTTTTATTTTTTCACGTTGATGTTCCAGGACGTACTTGGTTTTAGGAGATACGAGTTTAAAAAAGAAGAATTACAACTTACAATATGAAACATTAAAAAAACCCTTGCAAATCTTTGCAACATTGGAGCTACTAGCTCTATACTGATTAAACATGACTTTGTATAGCTCAAGACTTAGAAGAACTGGATGCATTAGAATATGGTTTTCTGGAAAGCTTGCATGTTTTATGGATGTTGTAGCAAAAACTTTATGCTCTGTATACATTCCAGTTTTTATTGCCTATTAGTAAAGTGTAAATAAGTGACTCTAGTGGAGTGTAAGTAAGTAGGTCTGATTAAGCATCACTTCTGATTGTGATTTGATTATTTCAAGAAGGTGCAGAATAATTTGCAGAAGTCTTGCGTTGGTAGCATCCATTTTGGCTTTGAATTTGCTACCTCTGTGACAGAAGTACAAAGGATATTTATGAAGCTGGTAAGTCAGAAAAACAAACTTTCATTCTAAAAAGCTGAAAGACTATTTGTTTTTCAACAGGGAAAAATTTAAAAAGTTAATAATGATTGTTGGTTACTAAAACTTTCATTGTTCACCCTCTTGTCTAATTTCAGTTCATTGAAAGAAGTGGAATAAATGAGCAAGCATTAACTTGTGTACCTTTGTGGCAACAAAACGTATTATTTTCTAGATGTAGCTAATCTAGTTCTCAAAAGGAGTCGGTTTGCGTTTCAAGCTTGAGAACCCCTGCTGTTTGGTTAGATCTTGGGTTAGTGCCTTCTGGAGGACAGCAAGGGCAATTAGAATTAGTAACATTGAAAACCTGGATGATTTACAGGCTTTATGAAAAGGGTTTGGCAGTGAGGCCCAGTAACTCCCTCACTTTATGACTTCTCCCTTGCTACCGGTGCTTGTAGCAAGAAACCATTTTATCGGGCAGGTGGCCCTGACGAAGAAGGGTCACTTGATGGTAACCTAATCTCTGAAAGAGAGAGTGTTTTCAGTTGCAAGGAAGATGAGAATTATTCAAAAAACCTCTCAGTAAGAAAATTAAATAGGGACCAAAAAAATCTATTTAAAAATAATCGTAAAACAAACTAAATAATGAGCAGAATCTATCTTCTGTTAAAACGCTATGTGAAACTGCATTGGATACAGTGATATCATAGTTTAAAAAATAACTTTCATTAAAATTAATTTCTCAAGTTGCCAACCTGCCTTATTAGCTACTGCCTAGCTCCAAGAAGAGATAAAGTTAACAGAGTTGCCTTACTTTTCAGTGAATCGTTTTCAGCTTTTCTATTGCAGAAAATATTTTTCCTTTTGATTGTGCTGCTTTCCATGGATGGCTTGGGAACACTGGCAAAGAGAAATCTTACTTGGTGTAGGGTGTGGGATTTCACAAGCGCAGTGTGTTGGGAATGCTAAAACCATCTTATTGCTCTTGCCAACACTGAATCATATTTCTGACCACTACAAAAAAGTTAAATCATCATATCTGCATGGTCTTACTCACTCTTCACACACAGTTCACTTGCGTTCAGCATAGGCAGAGGCTTAGTCGTATGGCTCTAAAGATAACATCTAAGAACTTTGTTAAAGGTAGGGGAGACCCTATTTAGCATGCTATTTTAAAGCTCCATTACTCACATTTTTGCAGGGTATTATGCCACCTTGCTGTTGCATCCCTGAGTTATTTTACACACACTTCATGTAACACGGTGCGGCACAGTTAGAAGAGAAGAAAAATATTACTGTCTACGCATTGGCTATAGCAGACAAGCCCAACTATGGTGCCATATAATTGTGAAAACAGGGATATTCTGTTGGCTGGAAGAGGAGTAGGTTCAGCGTTGATGTATGTCTTTTCCCTGATTTTCATTTAGTTCTGCTTAGAATAGGTATTTAGTTTCAGTCAGGTACAAACTTCATCTATTTCTCAAAGTTGAAGCTTTAGGCTTTCCACCTGTAATTAACAATAACGTCTTTAACACTGACTAAGGCACATATTCAAAGCAGAAATCTGGGAGAATGGTAGTTGGTAAGGCAGTCAGCTCGGTTCAAGTGGAAAGCCTGGAAATGTCTGGAAGCGTGCTTTAGTTGCCTTGATTTTCTTCTTTTCCCTGCAAGTATCATTTTTTTACAGCTGCTTTAATTCAAAATTCATGTTAAGGTGTCCAACAGACCCCGCGGTGCAGAGGTAGCCAGTCTGGCAGCTCTGGTCACCCACCACAGCTCCCTTCTCTGCAGAAGAACAATCTGGGTCCCAGCGGCAACGTAAGCGCATCAGAGTTTTCTGAGAAAGGTCCCATTTCCTTCCTAGCTTTTCTTGAGACAACACTCAACTTCTTGGTCAGGAACAGCACTGTCATCTTCCGAGGAAAAAAATCCTGTGGGACAGAGGAAGAGGGTATCTCAGGACTCCTTGTTGCCTCTGTTATTCCTATGATTCCTCTGCTGAGCAGTCTGACTTTAAGGGTCTTTCATTACTATATATATTATATACTTTAATTATTATACATATTATATATTGTATAGTCCTCCTTTTGTGTATTGATACCTCTCTCTTGAGAAAGTTGGAAGATGGGAAAGTGTTCTTCTCTTTGGGAGATCATCTGGACCATATAGCATTTGTGCCACAGGCAATAGGAAATAACACAGAGGGGAACAACATTAACAAAAGAATCTGGTACAACAGAACTCATTAGCGTGGAAGCTGGAGAAAAGTACATTCCTTTTCTTTTTACCTATCCTTTCTGTTTTCAAAACATTCAGAATAAACAATGATAACCTCTCTTGACACTGAGATATACCAAAGCCTATAGTGGCAATTAAAAAAAAAAAGCATAGAAATTTAATGGGATTTAGTGTGTTTATTTTGATTTGAAATATATCTTGTAGTTAAAAAATTAAAATAATTAAAAAATAAATATGAAATTAATCTAAAACAAATGATAACAATAATTCTGCTGGAGTCAGCAGCAGTGTCTCAGTTGAGTTCACTGGACTTTGAATCATTGAAATCCATCTGCCCTGAACCCCTTTTGCTATTTTTTCAGTATATGGAATGCATTTTTAAAGTATTTTCCTTTTTCATGAATGTCTCACGGAAACAAAAATGGGAAAACTTTGTAACTGGAGACCTGTCTACAAGGTCTCTCCTTTATAATTATGCTCTTACTCTGGAATCTACAAACTCTTTTCTATTCGATTTTACTCTTAGAAGAAATGGTTGGAGACTGTTCTCCAAATGCTAAAGCAGCAGCAGAAGAAACTGACATTTTATTAAAAAAGAGTCAAACAAAGAATCAAATTAAAGATAACCTAAAAATATTTTTCCTGTCTTTCAATTAGACCAATCTTGCATGTAACTCTTAAGAATCCATCCTTTGTTTTTAAAATAATGCTTTCTCTTTAAATAAAATTATCTTCTAGTATGTTCAGAAGATTCAAGATCGTTTACATCCTGTTCTACATCATCTTTTAATGCTGTAAGATGAGAAGAAAATAGTGTCTGGCATCACTGCTACACAGAGGTCTATCTAAAAGCCTTTGCATTTGTTCTCATACAATAGTCATTGTAAAATGATATCTGCCCATGGCTGGGAAGTTCTGAAAGATTAAGCAGTCTTCATCTAGCAGAACGCAAAGCCCAATTTTCCTCCTTCTCGAGGCCTCCTGCACTGTACACTTACTACAAAATCCAACTTGCAACGATGTTGCTTTGTAAAAGTATAATGAAAGGATTCGGAATAGCCTTTTTAAGTCAATTGCTTTGCATGATTTACTGTAGTTTGTTGGAAGGCACTTCTCATTATACTGTGTTTTATCATAGCTATTAACATTATCAGTCGGTACTTGATATAAAGATTGCTCTCGTATAATGAGTATGATGAAAGACCTGTTTGTGTCTCTCATATCAGGCACGCTGGAGATCTCTTGCAAACTAATTACCTTTATGAGAGCAGCTTGCAAATACAAAGCACTCTAAAAACCTAAGCTCATATTTCTTGCTTCGTATGGAAATACACTCAAACCTTAGCCTTAAATGAACTATGCTTTAATTTACGCCTAAATATATACCAAGAATAACTTCTCCAGCTCCAGTGCAGCTTTGTACAATCCTAGGGATCTTCCCAAACAGATGTAATTGAAAGGTTGAGGGCTTTGTTAACTCAACAATGTCAACATGCTAGTGAGTCATCCGGTGACTGTTACAGATCTAAAATTACACATAACTAGGGCTACTTTTGTTCCTCATCCTCATCCCATACTACTAAGATCTGATGGATTCTGATTTAAAGGAAGAGCAGTTTTAGATCAGAAATGTCATGACGGCATTTAGCCAAGACCCTTCTTATGTAAGGCAAAATGTACAATGAACAGCTGACATTATTTATTCTCTGAAGTAAGTCCAAAGCAATTTTAACACAAGGCTGTAAGCATAAATTATGACAAAGTAACATCATTGTCCAGGTTTAAAAATCCTTGTAGCACATCAAAGCTTGTAGTCTTTCAGGGATTTTGGATTTACAGAATAAACTGCAAAGGAAATAAATTCATACCTGGCCTAAAGTGGATGAACTGATGGTAAGTTCTATGCTCGCTCTAGAGTCGTGGTTTTCTCTCTCAGGAATTGCATCTCTCTTCTTTATCTCGAGCTACCTGTAGCAGATACTGCACAACAATAACTACAACAGCAAAGTAAAAGGAAAATATTTTCAAGATGAAGGTGCCAAACGTGTAGCAACAGCAGAAAGGAGGACTGGAAAAGGCCCATGAGTGAAGTAATGGTGTTAATGAGAAATAGTAGGCTGACTGTCTGAATTATGTGATGGTGCTGGCTTAAAAAGTAGCGTACTCTTCAAATCGTAGCAAATTATTTAATTAATAGGCCAGATACTGGCAGTATTCATCAAGCTACTATTTAGTCCCTTTAGAGGAGGACGAGAACGTGGCTTTTGCACAGCAGTATAAAAGACGTTATCCCTTGCGTAGGAGCCCAGCGTAACGGCAACAGGCGAGCCGGGGCGAGAGGCAGCTAGAGGGGCAGTTCACGTGGCTGGCAAGGGGGGGGCCTCCGGGAGCGGGGCAGGGGGGCAGAGCTGAGCGCCTTACTGGCTGTCAGCAGGAGCTTGAGCAGATTAGGTAGCGAGGGGGAAGGCAATGAAGGGCCTGAGGAGGCAGGTTTGACAGGCAGAATGAGCAGCTATGAAGATGATTTTGGCAGAAAGCGCGTGTGCACTCATGCACTCAGGAAGAAGAGAGAAGGCTGTGATGGGGGGGATGAGGGAAGAGAGAAGAGCTGTTTGGGCAGTGGAACAAGGTCTTGGAAATAGCTTGAGAGGAGAGCGGAGAAGAGCTAGATGTGTGAGGTGATGGAGAAAGCAGTCACAGACGACGGCTTTTTTCTAATTCAGTAGGATAGAAGGGCAGTAATATTTCTAGCAGTGATAGAAAGGTAGGAATGTAAAGCAGGCCAGGATCTTGGCCACGATATATTTAGGATAAACTCTTCAGGAGAAAGTGTCAGAAATACAATGATGTAGGAAACCATGAAGGGAGGCAGCCTGAGTTAAAAAGAAGTCAGGGCTAAGGTTGACTTCTTCTATTCTTGCATCTGTGTTTCCTTCAGTTCCAAGCAGGTAAGCAAGTAATGTATTTTTCTATATTAGATCATAAAATGACTATCTCCTCCCTCATTAGCTTCAGGAAGGAGGAGAAGGACACAGAATGATCGGGTTTGTGGCAAAGGCACTTACACTGTTGCCCTTCAATCAATAGGATTAGTTATACCTGTCCAGTGTATCCGGTACTGCACATTTTCACATTTTGTGTTCAGCCAGGCAGGATTTTATTCTCATTTTCACATTTTGGACCACGGTTCAGGTCTGCACAGATACACAACATGCTCCAGCGTAAGAATTTCCTTCTTACCATCAACTAACAGCACACATGGCAGTTCACATAGCTTGTGTCAAAGCAAGTCAGAACTCATTACAAATTAAAGGGTGGCCATATACTGTTTTCTTTAGGCACTCAATTAAAGGCAGGTGTCTGGCCCCTCATCAGTTGTAGGTGGTCTTTTCCTCTTGGGTTGTTTTTCTTTTCTTGGTGGTGACTCAAGTGCTTTCTTCACTTTCGAAATCTGTAAAACAACCCATGATCGTTTTGTAATATTCTCTCTAGTTACATGTGCAAAAGTTTCCAAGTAACAGTCAGGACTTGGTAAGTCATTTTTCTTACTTCTTCTCCTAGGTACACGTTTATTCCAGATTCCTAATGGTGGTCAGTGATCTCAAAAGAAGCAGAATAACAGATGCACGAGTGTAGCTGGCAGACATGCCAATTTTCCATTGATGAGTTCAGAGGACACTGTAAATTGTGCCTGCTGCCAGAAGACCCCAGAAATGGAACAGTCAATCAGAGGATTCCTGCTTTGTTTATCCTAGAATTTAGGGACTTGAAATTTAACCCCTCTCTCTGTCTCTTCCTCTCAGCAGAAAAGCTGAGAAGGCACCACATGTTTGGGTTTAGCCGCTTTTGGATGTAATTGCACAAAATGCACATTCACTCTGGGATCTTTGCCAGGGTGCATGCTGACAGAAGACAGCATAGACCTTGGTTTGATAATGAACCTTTCTTCAGTCATCAATATTTTACATTCAATAGTATAATCATAGAGTAACACTGTTAGCCTGAGGGTCAAGAACTGCAGAGATCCAAGCTTGGCCTTTGCTTAGTGCAAATTGATCATAAAATGCTCACAAGACTACGTGACTAGGATCATTCGCTGTGAGGAAAAATTAGTTTAAAAAATGGACTGTTTATCCATACTAGTTTACTAGAGATAAGCTCCCTCCTTTGGAAAAACACTGCTCTTCAAGAAACAGCCATTCACTTACAGTCGAGCCACATCACACTTACCTTAAATAAGAAACACAAACACCTGCTCTAGCAGCCTACTGCTTATTTTAAGCAGTGGTGCAGAAGTAAGTTTCGCCCCGTCTTTACACAGCTGTGCCTTGTAGGAAATGGCGCACGGAGCTGTTTCCCTAACCTTGCCCGGCTCCCGTGCCTGCCGAGATCACGGGCCCTTCATGCTCTGGAATTGAAGAGCTCACCCCTCCAAAGCTTCCTCGGCGCACAGCTAACCGAAAGAGGGTGGGCAGGGAAGGGGTAGGGGGGTAGGGAAAAGAAGGAAAAGAGTCTGGTTATGTGTCAGGGGGTTTCCAGATGGCGGGCAGGCCAGCTGGGGCAATAGCTGAAACCAGGCTGCCTGACACCCAGAAGTCCGGGACAAATGGCTGCTGCGTGTGCACAGTACGCCCAGAATACATTAGATTTGTCATGCATGTGCGGGCCATCTGTGAAGCAAATGCTCAGTAGTGCCAGTGAGCTGAGAGGGAAATACGAGGGCCCCTGCAGAGCACAACTGTCACTGGAAAGCGGCTCTCTCCTGAACGGGGTGAGGAAGGACTCTGTGCCTCTGTGGTAGCCATACCGTATTTCAGCATCAGACTGCCAGCGTTAAAGGCTTTTTTCAGTGACAGCACGACCGTGAGAATATGACACGCAGCCGTGGAATAAGATGGACGTTAAATTGTGCCCACAAAATACATGTGTTTTCAGAAGTGGGCAATTGCATATGCCAACAGCTCATTTAGGCCAACTAAAGTAACCATTCCCTTTCACCATTCCTTATACAATGCTAGCTGCTGGCAGTGAAATATTAACCTTTCTTGCCCTCCCTCCATTACATGGCACTGTTTGAGTGTAAGGAAAGCACACCCAGTAGTCTGTTTGGGATTTAACCTGTACCTACTGCTACTTTGAATTCTTCAGGAGCTGATTTTAGTGAGATATTCCAGAATCACAAAACCATAGAAAAAATTAGGTTGGAAGGGACCTCTGGAGACTCTGTAGTCCAAACTCCAGCTAAAGTAAGGCTAATTGTAGACTTACACAGGGCTTTGTCCAGCTACATTTTGAAAATCTCTGAGGATGGAGACTCCGCAGCCTCCCTGGGCACCTGTGCCAGTGCTGGGCCACTCTCATAGCGAAGCAGTCTTTCCTTATGTCCAGCTAGGACTTGCTTCATTGCAAGTTGTGGCTATTACCTCTTACCCTTTCACTGTGCACCTTGAGAAGAGTTTAGTTCTGTCTTCTCCATTAACTCCCCTTTAAACAGAAAGGGAAGAATTTTCAATGACTTTTCTATCCTGCTAGTTTATCCTGCTAGTTTTTCTCCACTTAAAATCTTATACTCTATTTGTTCATTCTTTCACAGTCAGTGATAGGTTGGTGCATGGTTGCATTTAGCATTTCATACATAGGCCCATTTCTTCCCCACACTAGAGTAAGCTTATTATCATGAAACATGAACAGAGAACTATGTCTAAGTATTAGAACAAAAGACAGGTTTTAAACTTTTAAGTGATGACTTTTTTGGAGGATAATAACTGTATAGTCTGAGCAAATCACTGCATTACCATCTCTTTCTTTCTCTCTTTGCATGGCATTATGCAGATGTATTATTACTCTCACTTTTTTACCTTGGATATACAGACAGGGAAACAGGACATTTTTTTCGGTAGGATTTTTCCTACCTCACAAAGACATAATGAGTATAAAAGCAAAAATTGTTCTATGCATACCGCAGAGAAAAATGTGCCTTAACAAAAGAATTTGTGTGTTCTTTTAGAAGTATCATACCTTTCCAGAATCCAGTGGGGAAAATTTTTGAAGGGACAGAACGATCACTGAAATACACTGGAAATTGTACAACTATTAGCCATTTGTCTCTTTGAAAATCTTATATCCTTGGTTAAGATCCTCTTTGAATTGGTCTGAATCCATCACTGGTGACAGAGTGGCATCTGAACCTTTCTATGATTCTTATAAAAATTTGCTACCTCTTTAATTCAAATTACGCTCCTCAGTTGTTTTTTAGGTTTCATGACATGACAATGCTACATCATGATGCAAAGACGCGTGATACAAAGGTCTTGTCCTTTCTAGTCAGCTTGTTACATCGGTACGAGATGATCTTAACTTGATGTCAGAAATGCAAAGATGGAAATGATGCCATATTACACACAGTTTCATCCTGTTAAACAATTGCAAAAACCGCCTTGCAGCTTGCCTTAAGCAAACACTTGTTTTTCTTCCCATGTGTAGAATCTAAATGCGTATACCATGTATATGGAAAATGCAGATCCCATGGAGATCCTCACAATTGCCCTCAGGTACTACATTCTTGTGGTTTCTCTCTTCTTGAAATACCCCACTACCACTTACTTTGTCTTTTAATGAATTTCTACAATTTTAATTATTTTCTAATTTACTATTTTTTTTTCCTAAAAGAATCTTCAAGCATGTGCCTGACTTGCTAAATGTAAAGATACGTCCTATAGGCAATCTTTAATAAACAGTCTCTCAAAGAAAAATGTAGCAGAGTTCTTTCTGTCTCTGTCACGTATTCATGACAAATATTCCGTCTCATCTTAGCAAGGTAGCAATGAAGGAGTTGCTCACAGAGCACTACCACAAGATGAGACAAAAGTGTCTCTTTTTATGTGGTCTTTCATTAGTAATCTCTGTAACACAGGTATAATACCCACAATGAAATGCAGACATCCCTCAGGTTACTGAAAATGTTTTAAGTAGGAACAAAAGTAGGAACCAGGTAAACAGAGACTATTTATGCTCTGCTGGAGACAAGTAATAAGGCTGTAATGGACAGCTATAGACAGGCAATGACATAGTGACTAATGAAAAGAAATAGGAAAAAGCAATTGGAAAATTTTCTTCCTTACTCCTTCTATGAAAAATAAGTAGGAAAAACACCATGCTAACTGGAAAAAATGCAAATCTTGAAGGTGTCTGATATCCTTCCTGTTATGTTAAAAGAAATAAGGATCTGGAGGCAAGCAAGAGGGAAAAAAAAACCCTAAACCAAATAATCAGCTTGTTTACGAGGAAGATCCCAGCAGCTGGATGAGCAGCAGGAATGGAATGGGACGGGACAGGACGGGACGGTCCGGCCCAAGCCCGCGCTCCCCACACGCGCAGCCTCCTCGCAGGAGTGACAGTATCCCCGGCCAATACCCTCTTAGGCAAAAATATAACCTCAGCCCTCCTCCCACAGACTGATGAGTAACGCTGAGCACGGGGCCGCGCAGCTTCTGAGGCTGGATTAACTGTCTTGTGGGTTTCCTTTTCTGCTTTCCCTCTTGTTTTCAGTTTTCCTGCTTCTGATCAGATGGTTAGATCCTCCCCATGCAATCCTGTACTTGCCGGTTCCTAAATCAGCTGCTTTTGAACCAGATGTTCCAGCACAAGGACACATCCAACCTGTGATCGTGGCCGGGACTGCACCTCCTGGAGGAGTATCAGAGCCCGCGAGGGTGCTGCTAGCAGTGTGGTTGGAACAGCCTTGTGAGCAGCCTGAAAATCTTTCAGGCATTGAATCTACTGCAAAGAAAAGATGCAGGGTGATTTCTTTCACTCAGTTTACATCCATTTCTCCTTGTTTTTTTCCCTCTCGTTTTCCTCCATTGCCTCTTTTTTCCTTTTCCCTTTCTCTTCCCAGTGTCTCTTTGCATGTTCTGTGCTCACGGTAGTGCTGCTAGCCCGCTGTACTTTCCTTTCTTCCCCTCACTGTACTCTTTCCCACTTTCTCTTCTTACCTCCCTTTTGCTTTATTCATTCACCTCTGCTGCAATTCCTCCTGGTGCCTCTTTTCAGTTATCCTCACCTCATTCCTGTCAGGTGGTGCTTCTGTGTTTTGCAAAGTTACCCTGTAATAGCTCCATTTATTTTCAAATTCACTTTTCATGGCTACACGCAGCAAAATACTAGCAAAACCACTTGCATGCTACATAAAGAGTCAGAGGACTTAAAACAGCTGAATCTCTCTTCTTCCTGAGAAGGCCCTGGCTCACATCAGCCCTGCGATAACTACTGATGAGGCGAAAATGATGGACAGTTGAGCACAGTGGCCTCCACCGCTGCAGTCCCATCCGCCCTCCCACGTACATCGTCCTTCTCTCCTGCTGGCTGTGATGGGGCGCCGAGGTGGTCAAAGCACAAGAAGAGTGAACTCAGCTCGCAGAGAGTGAGCGTGGCAAAGCCACGCACGGCACCCGGGTAGTTCAGCGCTCGGATACTCAGCAGCTGAGTCAGGGAGGCAAAAGTTCAAAGAAGGGCAGCATCTACAATCAGAAACATGTTTTGGGCCTGAGGACTAGAAGAGTTAAAAATAGGAACATGTGGGCCTAATTATAGAACAAAGGAAAAAGTGGCTAGAAAAAGGAACAATTTGGGGAAATTAGGAACAGTTGATCAACCAGAGTATTGCAAACAACGTCAGATACTGCTCCTGCTTTCCTTACAGAAGAGATCTGAATCATGTAACAGATGACCCACATTCTGCTTGAGAATAAAAGGCATGGGGGGCTAAAAACACGAGACGTGCACTTGACAAGATGATCCTTTCATCGAAAGTATAGGAGTTAACTTTGTCCTTGTAGAAGCTGCACAGGCACAAAGGCTGTAACAGCCTTCAAAGCCCACAAAATACAAAACCTGCTGGACAGACCTGCCTGAACTTTGAGCAAGCTAGTTCCTGCCCTCTTTCGCAGGTCCTCACAACCTTGCTCCCTGGAAGCTGTAGAGTGTAGAATTGGATGGAATCTCCTTAATGGTTTAATGAAATGTATCTTTGAGCAGTACTAAGAGTTTAAAGAGTGTTAGGTTCAACTGTATCATCTCTTTTGGAATATGATGCTTCACCTGGTATATCTGTACGTATACAAATGTTTCTAGACATTACATCTCTAATCAATAGAATAAAAAATGGGTGGAAGTTGTACTACAGTTTGAAAATGCAGTGGCCTCATGGTGGCAGACTGCAGCCAAACCTCCTTTTGACTTGGGCCTAAATCCTGCTTTAGGGCTTAGACTTCTTGACCCAATTATATCTTCCCGTTCTGAATGGCTTCCGTGCTTGTACAGAGGGTAGAAGATTGTCTCAGCGATAAGGGAAAGAGTAAGCCTATCAGGGTAAAGTAGTGGCCAAACCAAACATGGAAATTACTGGATCAGTGTGTTAGACTGCTACTTTTCCTTCTTCTTGCTCTGATTCCAGCAGGGCATGTTTAAATGTCCGTTTGACTCTATGCGCTGCTCCAGTGCTCCAGCTGCGCTTTTGATTTCACATTTGCCGGTACCACCTAAGAGTAAGTGCGATGACTTCCCGGTAATGTCTTACTTTACACTGATGAAACACCATTATAAAACATTGTCTTTTTATTCCAACGTTTATAGTACAAGCTTTTGTATATTGAATCTAGATTAAGATGAGGATCTTATGCAGATACATAACTGTTTCTTTCCATTAAAATCTTCCAAGCACAAATCAGGAAAATGCCGTGATATTAACGCGGTAAAGTCAGAGTCATTATGAGTCTTCAGAGAGCAAAGGAAGCCTTTATGGCAGAAATCTAACTGTAGCATCTAACTGACACAGAAGCAGTAAAAATTTTGGGTGATCAGTTTTGGTGATCGGCATTGGTGATTAAATAGGAAACAGTACCTTATTTCCTCCTCCAGCCCATTTTATTAGCGTAAGTACTCTCCCCTCAGAACAAGAAGAAATCTCAGCCAACCTTGAGAACTTGCACTCCTAGCCACACTCTGTCCCCTATAGAAGAAGTACAGAAATTAATGCAGCACTACACTTATTACCCAACCATGCAACATCATGTCATTTTTTCCTCATAATTGTTCTTGGACACAGAGATAGTCTAATTAAATGCTGATAATTGAATAGTAATTTTATCATTGCAGCCTTCTGCTGTGCTTTTCTATGCCCCTAGAGCTGCTCAGATACAGCAGAAATCAGTACTTTGAAGTTATCTGAAGAGATTTATTTTGGATCATTTTTTCTTGGAAGACAGCAAAGGAAAAAATGCAAATTTTTTTAAAAAGCACTCTGACTCAGGAATCACAGAAATTGTAAGAGCCACTGAAACCTATTGCAGAAACCTGCAATGGTGATTTTTTTTTTTTTTTAGTTGACTAACATTGCTCATTTTTGTTTATGTCTGGCCAGTTTGGTTTGGGCAGGGTGTGTGTTCGGACAGACACATCTGACTGTATATGTTTACAAGTCTGTGCATTACTAATGGACAAGGATGCCCTGGGCTCCACTCACTTTCCTACACCTAGGTACCCAATACCAGAGAGTATCCTCCATGGCATCCTGTTGTGCTCGAGGACAGAGGTCTCCTGCAAACCCTGAGTGGCATCTGCCTGCCCAGTGCTGATGGATGCTGTACAGCGTCTCAAATGGCACTGGGTGACTGAATCAGGCCCCTGAAATAAATATTCTAGGTAGCTAAAAATAAATTTGTTTTCAACAAATGACTTCCATTTTGGGATGGTTCAAGTACTGGATATATGCTTGTATCAATTCTCCAAATAGTACCGCACTTACAGTCTGAGTTTTAGATAAATCTTATTATGTGGAATTATAAAATGTAAATCTGAATGCATTTTATGGGGGAAAAATCCTCCAAGAAGGGAAATGCATTACAGTTTCTGTATTTTTACTTTTTATTTTACTTCTGAGTGCTTCCAGCAAAGTAACACTATTCCATGGTAAATACCAGGATAATGTTAAATATACAGTATCTAAGCCCATACAGCATTTTCTGAGAGTTTACCCCTTAGCTAAATCATTACACTGTGTCATCTGTATGTTATTCTTGACATCTAGAAAGGGTAGAAGACAAATTAGAAATATATATTTGAACTAATTGCACTATGATCAACTTTCCTCTAAACACAGATGTCCCTTACTTGCTCCAAGTAATCAACAAGGATATGAGAAAACATTCTTTTGGGTCCAAATGATCTCCATGGCCAATCTGGCTTCCTTTTACACCCATCTGTATCGCGTATGGACAATGCCACCCATGCCTATAAGAAAGTGGCCATCTCCACTGAGATGCATCCATGGAGAACTCTAGCATCTTTACGCTACAGGAATTATTTCTAGTCACAAAAAAAAGGAAACCAGTTTTAGAGTACAGCATATGAGTTGTCTCCTATGGACATTAGAGAATGGTAAGGAACAGGTTGAAAATAGCATTTTCTAATTTCCACAGGAATATTTGAAAGAAACTTTCCTCTTTCCTCCCTGAGGCATTACTGAAATGACAATTTCTTTCCGTTTCCAAGCAAAGAGAGTTTCCAAAAATATTTTCTTGCTTAACCCCAATATGCTGCTAAGACATAAAGTTTAAACACTTCTTTTCTGCAACTCCCAGAGTTTTATTTCTCCTTCTTTTATGTAGAGCTCTTTTGCAAAGCTTCATCTCCAGTGCCCAAATGTGGAAAGGCTGATAATTTACACTAGAAGTAGCATTTGGGGAACTTGTATAGCTGGAGAGCTGGTTTGAAAAGAAATTGTAAAAATGCACTAAAGAGGGAAATTAACTGCCAAAATTAGACTGGCACACTTAAGGATTTTAAACGCCAAGCTTACTGCATAATGGACTGATTAGTTACATCTAAATTCGTTACTGAAACTCAGTTAATGCTGGTGTTCTTCAAAACTATGCAAAGATAAAAAGTGCAGCAAACATTTGAATGCATAGACTTAAGCTTTAGGGTATTCTTTTTAAATATAGAGTGTGTTCAGTATCATAAAGTACTGGGCATGTTCAGACACCACTCTGCTAGGAGGGTGGCTGAATATTCTCTTCAGTTTGACCTCAGGGCGCTGTTCTTGGTTTAGGCTTACCTCTTCCCCCAGCGGCTGTGGAGCTCAACTTTGCTTCAGTGGGAACATATTCACTAGCGAGCTGGGAGTTTTATTTCCCTGTTCCTCTAACATATTTTTGAATTTCAGTTCGGCCCTTGGTAACAAGGATTCTGAGTACCACAAGGAAGCTTGTTGTCCAAACACTTTAACCAAAACGTTGCTTCGGTTACTGCTTTGGTAGGCTGCGTGGGAACTCACAGCAAGGAAACAAAAAGCTCGAGACCCCAGCCTGACTGCAGCAATGCAAAGAGCTGTAGGAGGTTAAGGCCTTTTGCTTCCCCAGGTATCTGCCCATCACCTCTATCCGAAAACCCATCTTTACCGCTGCTAAAAATGAATATCCTAAACTGTGAACTGGGCATGTGTGGATACGTGGAGATAGGAGTACAGTCACGTATTTCTTCTCTGCTGACTCTGCAACAGTAAAGGATCCACGAGAGGAGTCCACAGGGAGCTGAGCGACTGTGCCTAACGGCAGGGCAGCAAGGCTTGCCCGAGGCTTGCAGTGAGGATTCCCAGTTTCTTCCTGGACGGTTCCCGCACTGTCCGTTCTCATGGGCAGTACTTCATGCAAGGAGAGAATTGCGTGTGCTAAAGGCCAGCTTATGCAGTTGTTACCCGGATTCTCCATTTAGCCTTTAATCACAAAATTTCATGCACAAAACTGCTCATGGGAGAAAATTCAGAACATACGGCTTCAACTTTCCCCTGTACTGTGTGTGGGTCCATTCCTGGCTCTGCTGCAAAACCCCCCTTTGAGTTAAAGGGGGCAGTAATAGAAATTCCATGCTCACACGTGCTGGAGTTTCATTTCAGTGACATCATTTATCAGTTTGACTCTGCCAAAGGGAAGAAGTTCACATTATAGGATTCAAAACCAGCATCTAGAATGAAATTGGCTGGAAAGTTCTCAGTTTCAAAAGGACATGGCATACGTGGACCCTGACTCCACTCACTTGGGTTCATTTCTTGAGATTTGTGTTTGTAACCAAAACTTTCTTAGTTAATGACTTGCAACCTTGAAAAGCACTTAGAAAATGAAAAAAATTCCAGACATTAAAAAAGACCACGTTAAAAAAGCTTATATTATTTTTTGGAAAGGCATAAAGAGAATTTAGGGAGATTTCATGCAGATTCAATGGTGAAAAGACATGTCGGATAAAATGGCTTACCTAATCATGTTAACTTTCTAGAGACAAAAGGACAAACACACTTTATGTATGTCAACTTACAGAAATCCTATAACTCCATAGAACTGTTCTTGTAACTTAATACATGCTGTAGCCTATTTTTAGTTCCTGGAATATGCTTCCTAATGTTAATTTTTGTTTTCCTGTAGAATATCTTGCTGTGTAAAACCTAAGTAAAAGCTGTAAAAAAGACAATGAATCAAACACAGAAACACAGGTGACTAATCTAGCTAAGTCTTCAAAATGCCTGCAATTAACTATGTGCATAAAATATAAGCCAGTTGAGGTAATTTAGCAATGAAGTGAAGGAGGTATCCAACAGAGATGAGTTATATTCCTGTTTTGAGCTTTGGCTATAGATACTATAAACGAAAGAGAGAAAAGGAAGCTGGAGCGTGAGAGTCTCTTTTTGCCAGCTCCTTCTCTTCTGAGCTGATATGGCAGCTCTCTCTGATTGTGTCACTTGCGGTTTCATACCCGCTTGTGCTCCCTGGCACCCGCTCGGGCAGGTTGCTTACGGGCACTTGACAGCAGTCAGCGCAAGTGAGCAGAGCAGAGGGTGAGAAGGAAAGCTGGTCAGCGGGTCGCAGATGGCGCGGTTCTGCTCGGTGCTGGTATCCCTAAACCGCTCATTTAAATACTAACCTAGAAACAAGGACACCCATACGATTTTCAATTCATTGTCTCTAAAGGTTACTAAAGAGCTGTTTATTATTCTAGAGGAACTATATTAGAAAATGGAACATTGTGAAATCAGCCAATTTTAAAATGTTGTAGAAGATGAGAAAGGGGTCAATTTAGTCAATGTAGATGGTTTCCCCTCATGCAAATTTTCACCATCTGGAGAAGTTTTCTTACATAACAATTGCCTTCCTAGATGACATCAAAGCTTTGTCCAAAATTCTTTCTTTCATTCTGACCAATGCATAGGAAAGAACATAAGAATGGGTGTGTGGGGATACTTCCCCCCAGGACTCTCTTTCAGCCTCCGGCAATTTGTAGCTGACAGATCACCTAACGCTTCGCTGATGTTCTTGTGCTTAATGACCTTCAGTGGGATTTTTGTTCTAGGACTTTACTCAGTTGCTTTCTGAACCACTGTTAGGATCCACAAAGAATTACACAGCTCAGCTAGGTAATATATGAAGAAATATAATATTTTGTTTTGTTTTGTTATGTTTTTCTTTTGCTTTTATTTGAATCTGCCACCTATTAGTTTAGGTCAATTCTCCTACAACAGGTGCCTAAACTTAAGCAAGCAGAATGTGCCACTGAAGGCCCTCAAAAGGCAACTCTGGTGATTGTATAATGAACTTAATTCAGAACCGCTGCTGTGCTTCATGCCCAAAAGTGGGATACAAACTAGATGCTTATGTCAGGGAGCCACTATAGGAGCCAGAATAATTTACCACTTGTGTGTAATATTCTGGACCCTGTTGGGGCTGAGAGTGGCACAGCACGAGTGGTTCTCATGTGCTACACATTTTCTGTGTGTGGCAAAGGAAAAAGAAATGCCTGTGCTGATGATGTGCAGCGGCTAAGCAGCCGAGGTAGCTTACGGGTGGCAGTTCACTGAAGAACACATGTGCCGATTGCAATGTGTTGTGCTCAAGGAAAGGCAGAATTAATACAGATGAAGCATCAGGACTGGTTTTGTGAGGCAACGCGCATACTGTAGTTCCTGGGAGTCTGTCACTGTTAAATTTAATCTCTCATTCTGTCTCCAGTTTCCTTAAAACTGTCTGGACAAGGGTCTTTCTCAAAGCAAGCACCTCTTTGCACTTAAGTCAATGCAGAATTCATACGAACTAGGGCTTATGAGATGATACTTTAATAGGATTAATGAGCAGTAATGGAATATGTGATAGTCACAGCTAGAGATATTTAAGGAAAGACTTCAGAAAGACTTAAGTTTCTATTGTCAGTTTGACTTGAGGGAGGGGGAAGAGCACAGAAGAGTCATGTCTATTCCTTACCTCTCCTTTTTGTACTTCTTTGTGTTTTTGGCAGGTATTCTGGGTTTGGACTCCACACAGAGGAAAGGAGTGTTTTCCATACTGATGAAAACATAGAAGGGAAAATTGGTATGGTTCTTCAGGACTGATGGGAAAATGAAGATCAAGAATGTTGTTAAATTATAATATAGACCTAGTAGAAAATAGAGGATGATGGAAAATACTGACAGTCTAGCTGAGCTTTAATGAAGGATAACATTTTCCATTACAGGAAACGTAAAGCACTGGAAAACATTTTGAAGAGCTATCATTTAAAGTTTTGGGTTTAGTGGGAAATATCTCTGCTCAAATTGTATTCATGATACAATCTCATAAATATGGGAACATAAGTTCCCTTTAAAGTTTTGGCCTTTCTTCAGCATAGTTTTTTTTACTCCTTTATATTGTATTAACTTTTTGTTTGCTTTGAAGAGAAAAACACACTCCTCTCTGTGTTTCCATTCCCCTCCCAATTCTCTTCTTTTAATGAGAAGTTTGACTCAAATATCATCCTCCATTTTACCCTCCTAAATTTTTCTGCTCTCTCTGTTCTTGTTTCTGGCAACATCAGAGTCTGCTTTCTCACTTCATATAGCCAAACTGCTTTCTTAAACCCAACCATTCTCAAATCAGCACCTAAACTCTCATTTCTGTTGCCTTTAAATCTCTTGAGCCTATATTCCTTTTCATTTCTATCACCTTCGTTTTCATCAGTTCTTTCCTGATTGTCCAATTTAATTTAGTATATTCTTCTGCTGTTTCCCTCCATAGATGCAAAGATTATAGTAACCAAATGCCATTAAGCGGTTTACGTCATCAGCCTATTAGTGCTGATAGAATAAGTATGTTTCTTTCTCACAGCCAGACTCTCGCAAAGACCCTTTTTCAGAGATACTTCAGGCTATATTTAGTCTTATTTTGGCAGCTACCTAGGCAGCCAATTTCAGTGTTCCTTGTGTTGGACGTATACAAAATTCAGGCTCTTAAATGTGGGCATATCTCATTTCAAGGTCTAAATGAAGGCAGTGTTACTATCTCACCTCCTTTTTCTACTTCCATTTTGATTTTCTCCCTATCTCTCTAGATATTCCTTCGGAATATCCACCCATATGTCCCTATCTTCCAGCTCTAATTGAATTTTCTAGTTTATTTTTGGCAAAAATGCTGTTTTCTCAAGTTGCGAGTTTGTTTCTTCTGCAATCCTGTCATTGCCCCTGCTGGGTCAATTTTCTGTTCCTGAAGTTAGTTTCCTCCTACAGCCTGAAGGCTACTTTCAGCTATGGCAGGTTCTATTTCTTGGACTTCCCGGAGTGGACAGATACTGCCTTCTGTACATCATCTGCTAAGAAACGAGCCATATTTTAGCCTGTCATACAAATAGAACTTTCCTGTTAGAGCTGCAACCTTTTGATGGGAAAGCTCAGTTTATGAAGAAATCTGCTTTCCAAAGAAATGTTCTTTAAAGAAAATGAAAAAGATTATAATTTGTCCAAAGTGGACATATATGGTTCAGATATTCTGATTTAATTCCAATTCAGCTACCAAACGTAGACATTTTTTGTGAGTATACACCTGCTAAATAAGATTCTTTGTGATGAAATTAAACTGTTCTGATGCATTACTTCCCAAATTAAAAGGGAGATTTTGTGTACCATTGAAGATGCATTTTGAGCTGAATATTAACTAGAAAGGGGACAGGAACCACCCAAATTTTCAACACTGAGAAATTTGGCAGCAGCAGTTTCCAATTCAAATTCCTCAGTTTCCTGTCAAAGTCAAACTCATGCTAAGAGGAAGATGAGGCAAAGATGAATAAAACAGATTACCAAAGCAACTCCAATTTCTGTGATTGTGAATGAGATTAAATGTACAGATCTCTAGCAAAAGGTGACTCTTAAGTCCTCTTGAGAAGGTGTAATTTACAATTCTGTTGTTTAGATCAAATTGTTACCATCAAAACAGGTGATGGTGCTGTTATTGTGGACGTAAGGTTCATACAACGCACTCCACGTTCTAGTCACGAAAAATAAGGATCATTTTTTTTTGTGAATAGCTGAAAGCTCTGTGGCTCTACTAGCAAACTGGTTTTCTATTCCCAGCTCTAACCAGTGATATCTGTGAGATTCTGGAAAACTTCTTAGTTCTGTATTTTTAGAATTTCATTACTTGGGGAGAGTGGGGAAAATATTCACTGTCTTACTGCAAAACTTAGAGTTATCTACACAGAACAGCAGACAACTGTGCAAAGATCCTTGAGCTGGTGGAAATCTGAGCCAGTAATTCCATGCGATATACTGAATAGCCCTGTGTGACTGGGAGCAGCCTAACCTCTATTAAATGGCAATTTGCCAGAGGCTGGGTCTGAACCCCGAACAATAGGGATGATTATCTTAGATTAAGCCTTTTGGTCATGTAGACCTTGCGTTGCCCCAGCATACGCAGGCTGTACAAGCCCACCTCTGAAGCTGTGCTGTAAATTTGGTCTCGGTCCATTACAGGCAAACTCCAAAGCTTCCACAAAGTCAGTGGATATAGCCTATATAGCTGACCCTCTTCTTCCCACCCACCACAGCTGACACATGCTATACACTATCCCTGTTATTCCTCATCTTGTCATAATTATTATTATTATGTCTTTTAAAAGACAAAACTTACATAATCTCAATGGTACAAAACCTACACAGGCTCAGTGGGACCAAAAGTTCATTCTCAGATCAGAATTATCTGTATGTGTTTCACAAGATGAAAAACAAACCTTCCATTGCCTGTCAGATTCAAAGGTATTTCAGGTAAGACTCCAAATTGCCTGAAATTTGCTCAGTAAAAACTGAGGAATGTTCTCACCCCCCTGTGAACATAGTTAAATCCTGACAAAAAGTCATTGCTAAAAGCTTAGCAATTAGTGCATTTTGTTTGCAAGGAAGGCGGTTTTTGCACAAGCCTGAGCTTGGTGAGACTTACAAATTCATTTTAAATGAGAAATGAAGTTTCGTATTGACAAAATCAAATGCTGTAAAGAGTACTTGCTTCTTTTTCTTAGCAGTCACAAAAGTGCACAAGTATTTCAAGCAGCTTGACATCTGTATTACATAAGCAGAGAGCAATTCAGCTGCTTGGAGAATATAAAAAACAACTTTGACCTTACACTGGAGTCATGCTTCAAAAGACTGATTATTCATACGAGGAAAATTGCTCAAAAACAACTGCTTGAAAATATTCTCAGAAAGAAAATAGATAGATTGTTCCGAGGCAATAATATAATTATGATATAACAAACTGGATTTTTTTTCATTCCTAAGGTTTTTTCTTTTTTTTTTTTTCACAATAAGTGTTTCATCTGCTAGTATTTGAAATATTTTATCTTCCAAAATGTTTCCCTTGTTTATTCAGCATATTTGTTAGCTTGCTTGCATGAAGTTCTTCAGGAATATTGAGAGTTGCAAGCCATTGCTCTCTAGCTGATAATGAAAAAGTTTCAAGCAATGTTGCCTCTTGTTATGTTAGGTCAGAAACCATGCAACTGTAGGGTTAAAGAAGCTTTCTGTTGGTAGAAAATAGTGTAAAGGTGTCCATAAGAAAAAAATTGTGATTCAACAAATTTTCAAAATATTCTTGATATAACGCCAAACGACATGAAATTCTGGGTTTATTTTAAAGTAACATTTTTCCCTCTGAAGGAGGAGGCCTCGTCATCTGGTTGAGTGACTGAGTGGAAGTTCAGGAAATCTGGGTTCAATTCACAACACTGCTACCGATTTCCTCCGTGACGCTGGGTAGACAGCTCAGGCCCCGTTCCTGAAAACACTTATGCAAAGCCTTAACTTCACTGCTGCGAGCAGTCCCGGGATTTCAACCGGTCAGACTGTGACCTAGTTAATTGTTAAAGACCGAAGCCAAGTGTCCTCAGCTCTCCTCTGTTAACTGTGGATACCAGTTCTTCACTTTGTCCCACCCATGTCCATCTGCCCCCCCTCACCCAGCTAAATCTGTGGATCCAGGACTGGGCTTGGGCTTCTCTATACGAGAAAATTAAGCTCTCTTAACCTTACCAATGCACTTGAAGTAGCACATCTCCCGAAGTGGGTTTGGTTGTTACAGAACATACAAATGAAGCGGGCTCCAGCCTTCCCTCCGTTCTCTGAAACAAGCTGTGGTGAAAAGCCACATAACCCCAACCACACGTTTCCAAATAGATCTTTCAGGGACTTTCAGTAAGTGTTTGTGCAGCTCCGAGCACAGCAGAACATGAGCTGTCATCAGGGGTCTCTAGGCACTAACACAAAAAAATGCTGTTTTTTGCTGTAATCAGTATGTTAATAAAAACACATTTCTTTTACGTCTGCTGATACAGATACCTTGACACAAATGTAAATGTGCAAGCAAAAGGTCAGTTATTCCGTTTTACTTCCAAGCCAGCAGACCTACTGTAACAATTAACATGTACATGCTGAGTTTCTTGCATCTGTTTTGATCTGGATTATGTTATGTAAATTATGTATATCTATAAAAATGCTACATTCTCTGTTTTTTTCAGAGTGCTACTTCAGTAGCAGAATCCAGCTCCATAGTTTGAGAGTCGCAAGACCCAAGGACTGTCCATCTTCTAGTGGAGGACCTATCAACAGGCAGAATACTTGAAGCCAGGGAATAAAGGAAAAATAATGCTCCTCAAGCCCATATTTGTCTTAACTGTTCTAGCCTGTGTCAGTGAATTCCCATAAATCAGTTGAAAATAATTTCTGTGATATTTTCTGATAAAAGGAAACAATAAAACATGTCTATCACTTTGCTGTTCATTGTATGGTCTTTTTTATAACTCTTCTACTTTCACAACTTCAGCCTAATTCCTGTTTTTGCTGTTTTGCAAGTCCCTGCTGAGCTCCTGGGATACAGAGAGGACCATTTTGGTTTTTTAGAGGGTGGTTCCCAGGGACCTGCTGCATCATCAAGCTAAGCCTCAGCCTGTAAGCAAATCCTGTAACCTGGCTTACAGGATCTGGTTCATACCCAAGTATTGGGGTTCAGTTTTTCTTCAAATTCTCCTTCATGGTACTATACAGTGGTCATAATTCCTTCCTAGCAGTATTATTTGTACATAATTTATTAACCAAGGCAAACTAAAAAGTTGCCCTGTATTCCAGATGAGAGGTTTCTGGAGTTTTTACTATTCCTTGTGAAGGAAGCCAGAGGTTTCAACTGAACCAGGGTGAAAAAAATTTTTTTAAAAAATCAGGTAGTTTTCTCCAAGCTAGCTGTAATTCACCTCAGTGAAAGCATTTCAATCAAGGGTTTGAAATGCTCAGGCTCCGGTGATCTAGTCACGTAGCTCTGGACAGTGACACACCATTCTCTCACATGTTAAACTGATTTTAAAAGGTAATTCACTTGGTGCTGTTTCTGTGTATCCTAATTTTATCGGTACAGAATCACTCTTGAATGGGCTGCTTCTTGTCAAAGCTTGAGCTAGTCTTTCTCTACCTTACATTTTTCGAATACTTTTTAAACCCAGGGAAGGAATTTCACACCCCCAATCAAAATAAGCCAGTCAGCAGAATTGTTTCAATTTCCAGCTCTTAATAAATCACACAGAGTTAAGTCAGATTCATGAATACTGAAGCAGTTATGCATTTATGTTCTCAATTTCCATAACAGAAGTTGCAACCCAATGGGAAAATCTGAACTCTCTAATAGTCACCTGCTGAATTTCATTTCAGGGAGAACTCGTTTGTTTACATCTGCCGCTCTCTCAGCGGCAAAAAGTTAACCTTAATACAATATTAACATAGGCTTATTCCCCATTCACTGCCTTGTGTTTTGAGCTAAACAAAGAAACAAAATTTTAATTCTCCCCCTCTAAATTTAACATTGGTCGCTATTACACGGCCCATCTCCCTATTAATAGAGGTCAAGCAAGGACCATAAAAAACCAGCACACCTATTGACTTGTCAAAGCAAAGTTTAGGACTTAAATCCCTCTCTCCATCAAGAGACACACCTTGTTTGTAAGATGCGTTGCATGACCACTTGCTTGTGCCAGTGATCGTCTCCCCATTTTGTATTAGTCCTGCTTCTCATTAACTTGCCTGTTAAACAACTTATGCATTTTGATGAGCGCTGCTCCTCTTCTCCAAAGGCTGACACTGCTAGGGCCTTTTCCCCAGAGCCAAGAGGAAGGCTGCTCCAGGAGCTCTTTGCCAGGGATGCTGAAAGTGAAGCAATGGGGTCCCACCCTTCCCCTGCGCTGAGTAGGGGGCTGAGGAATCCAGATTGATTCATTCCACAGCTGAGGTCTCCAAGTTCACAGCATAATGTGCTGCAGTCATGTCCCTAAACTGGCTTCCTATCAGACTTTAAAATGAAACATTATGGTTTTTCTCTTCAATACTAACTTTGCCAGAAAGGAGTTTTTCATTTTAAAAACAAAAGTGTGTGTGGGGGTAGAAATACTGGAAAAAAATAACATCTGTGACCTGATACCTGTGTGTCAGGAATGATTAGTGTCACTGAGGGTGCATAAACATATGTAGCAATTAATTCAGCTCCTTCCTGGTTACAAGCATCACGTTTTCTCTTTCTTCTGTTGATTACAAATGTTGCGTGATTGCTTTTAATCCAAAAGCAATAAATTTGTACTGACTGCTTAATCTGATCTGTAAACTGAGCTTTTTGATTTCATCAGTCACTGATTTATTGCATTTTTGAGAGAAAACAGCCAATGTTCAATACTGCTTGGTTTTAAAGTACTGCATCTTTTTCAATTCTTACTTTTACTATGTTTCTGTTTACTTAAATTCCTTCTGCAGACAAATTAAAACCAGTAATGATCATCTTTGAAGTTCCAAATCTATTTCTTCAAAATGTCTTTCTCCCCTCACCCCCCCAGGTTTTCTGCTTGGGATACATATATAGTACCAAAGGCATTTCAGATCGTGCAGCATTAGTTGAATCTCAGAATGTGTTTAAACTCTCTCTGTGCAATTCTTATGTTGGCCAAATTCAACCTTTTACTCTGCCAGAAAATGCCAGGTGGTAACAGAGAATAATTTTAGGTATTTCTTAACTGTACACCAGATGGTGATAACACAAATGATAATATCAAGCAAGTATTAACTTGTCTCTAAGCCCTGCTTCCACATGCTATAGATGCAAAAGGCCATTCATCGAAAGTGCTTGCCATGTATTGTGCAGTATAGAACAGGCGTTCCAGCAAAACCTGGTCCCTGGGGTACCCAGGAAGCACCCTGGTTGAAATTCCCCAATGACAATGGAAAAAAACAATGGAAAAAATCTATTATTAAAGTTTTGTGGTTATGATTTAAAGTGAACCTCGTCAAGAAATTCACGGCTTGCTTTCGCTCGGTGGCCTTAACGGAGCCTCTTTGTTCTCATGTAGCCTATATTCTCAACTATGCTCTCCTGCATTTCCAGATACTAAACCACAATGACCACATTAGATCACGATACTGGGAAAACCCCTCCTTGGCTGATTTGCTAGCGTTGGCCATGAAACTGGTGTAAAGATGACTATGGAGAATTGAAAAGAGTGCTGACAATGTTTTAATCATAGTTGATGGCTGATTTCTCATCTAGTGCACACTACATTAGCATCGTTAGTCAATGAAGTTCTGTTAGTTTAGGTCAGTTCAGCATATGGTCCAGTATCTCACTCCACATATGTCTCCTGTCTAAGGCACAGTTTCTGTGAAGGAAATTAAAGCAGTGAGTGAGCTTTAAAGGAATTGTGCGTTACTCTTTCAAACGAATGTGCCATATGATAATATTGCAATTAAAGGCTGTGTCTTTATTTAAGACTTACCCGGCTAAAAGGGTATTTGTAAATTACTTAGCTGTGATATATCACAGAAAACCATTAAAAACAAACCCATGAAAGCAATTATCTAAAACTAAAGAAAAACAAATCCTTCCTCGCTTCATGGTCCAATAAAAGGAATGGTTGGAGCTTTCTGCTTCCTGTGGAAATGGATAAAACATAGGTGCCTTCTGTCTTAATTTCCCCTGCACATTTCTGGGTCCTGACATTTTCTTTCCCTCAGCAAAATGAATCCTGAAATTATGGCCTCTCCATGCTGCATTACATGTCTTAAGAAGGAATACCAGAGTACTTCAGAAACTATATTGGAATAAAGTCATCCAAATTGCAATGTCAGAGTGGTTTGCTTATAATTTGAATACGAGAGTGATCCATTCCAAATGCTCCAGAGAAATATTTCATTGTTCAGCCCCCTCTTCCTTCCCCCTCAGCTCCTCCTCCAGGCTTCCTCAGGTTATTTCCAGTTTTCTTTTAATGGAAATTCCTTCTGACCCCTATCTGGTGCTTGATGAATTCAACCTTTTGTATGTATCAGTCACACTAGTCTTTAATCCAGCTTATGGAGGTCTGGGGAGAGCAGAAAGAAACCAATGTATGGAGATCAGTAGAATCACAACAGCATGATCAAAATCCACCCCCAAATGGGAGTAATTAAACAGTCTTCTGACTCTAGTAACTGAGAGGCTTTTTAATATCTTACTGCTTCTTACCTGAGTTTGAGCCAATGTTCAGGATCTTCTAGACTCATCAAATTATGGGTTATAGTTCTGCTTCCAAAGTCTGCCTGGCAATTTCTCCTCAGTGCTCATGTAGTCAAGGTCTCACAGGTATTAAAGGCCTCTGGCTGATCTCTTCTTGAGTATGCATAGTTTGCATGCCTGACTGCATAAGAAGTCCTCGTGTCTGTCATAGCCAAATAATGTGTCCAGCCAGCCAGTCAGCCATCAGCACCATCTTGTGGTGCTGGCATCACCAAACCTTTTAGTGCTGTCATGGCACGAAAGTCGGAAGATGAGTCCTTGAAAAATCAAACAGGCAACACCTAAAAGTCACGCTCTGAATTTGAAACTGACCTCGACCTACAGCCCTATTAATGCTATGTCCCATGGTTTCTTTACATAAAAACTCTGATATATTTCAACATAATAAAAGGTTAATTATAACAATAAAAAATGCGGTTGGCATTTTTCCCTCATAGTCATCTGAGCCCTCATTCCATTTATTTCTGCTATCACACATTCATCTTTTATTTTTGCATAATTCTGCTACGCAGTTCAGAGGATGTGTGTGCTACTTGCCATTTGTTTGTGTTTAGAAGTCAAAAGCATTGGCCTCATGTCAGTCTGAGCATGGGATTTGTGAAGTCTTCCGTGGGATGAAGTGTTCTGCAGGATATGTGTCCTCTAAGCTTAACAATTTTGTCAGTAAAAAGTATTATGCCATTTATGAGGTTTATTCCAATCTTTCAGATCAGCCTCGGGGCATGGAATGGTGAAAATGAAATAGCAAAGAGAAATAATTTGCACCCATGCTCATAAGTGGTTTTGTGATTCCCCTTCCACAATTTCATACTGATAGGTCCTTTTAGAGGGAGTGGAGTTAGTGGAAAAGACATACCAGCACAACACCAGAATCAGACAGCAATTTTCAGGAGTGGGATTTGACACAAACACCGTGTCAAAATCCCTGTTCAATTTATACTATGAACTTGTACGTAGCAGTTCCACCATTTTCTTACATCAGTGGAAAAATCTTTAAATTTTGTGCAGAGAGAAAGAAGATGGAGAAGAAAAAGAATAAAAGTGATGTGAGAAATCTTAATGAAACCTTCTTCTAGGACAGTGGTTTCTCCCAGCTCAGTGTATTCCTGCAAAATATGATCCAGTAAGATGTGGTTTTCATCCACATATTGCAAGTGCTAAGGAAGAAACCTGTCTCCTCTGATATCCCAGCAAGATGACATGTGCCATCTACATATAATTATTTATTTTTTTCCAAAAAAACACATTTAGGAAACTTCCAAGATCCCAACAACTTGGAATTGAAGATGGAATCAGTAGAAACTGTGTAGCACCTCTGCTGATTGCAGCTGAAACGCAATGTCTTACAGTTGTTGCAGGGAGCACAGATCAGCATGAACCAGTTCAGGAGAGCTTAAGATACCATGGCCAAACAAAAGATACTTTTTCATAAGAGAATAGGAATCCTTTTCCTCCAACTACTCAGTATGTCATATGGCAGTTTTGCATGACTCATCTTCATTGCTTCTGTAACTATTCTTATCAGTTGAGAAGGGGTCAAGATTTTATATAGGGTTTCCCTACTTAGAGCCATTTGCAAAGAAGCAAAATCTTTCACCTTGCTCTCTGAACCAACAGTTCACCTGGTCAACTAATTTCCTCACTCTTGCACTTGCTTTACGTTATCATAAGGAGCTGATAGTTCTTGAGAAAAGAAAAATACCCTTCAAGTTGATGACTGAGGCAAACTCATAACTCCTACTTGTATGAGAAGTAACACACAAAACTGCCAGACTTCTTGTTAAAATGGAGGACCTCCATTTTCCCCCTCTTCACCTGCTCATAATTATTTTCTTCTCTAAAAGGAAGGGGGAAAGGATTTGTTTCCGAAGCAAGAAAAGTTGAATAGGAAAACTAACTGGAGTAACTGCAGCAGTATTCTTCAGTAATAACTTCAGCACACCCTCACTCCCATGGGAACACTATATCATAGAATATATATTACTTTATTCCAGAATAATTAGCGTGCTTTCAAAGCAAAGTAATTCTTCTGGGGAGGAATAAGGGAGGAGGAGGGAGTGCAAGCCACTTTTATTCTGGGTTAGAATTCCCCAGCAGTTGTTCCATGCTGCCCAACAGAGAAAAGAAGCCTGGACAAGAATATGCTTTTCTGGGATTCAGAATGGACAAAGTCTTATCATTAAAGAAGCTGGATAAGAAGCAGTTAAAAATGAAAAGAACCACCCAACCTCCAAATAAATCATACATGGCCCTTATACAAAGACTTCTTATCAACATAGCCCAGCCCCAGCTGTAGCCCCAAATAAGTACTATTCCTTTATCAATAATCCCAAACCATAAGATCAACTCAAAACCCCTTTGGAAAAGAAACACATGTATTATGTAAGGCTCAGATAACATACCAGTGCTTAATTTGAGCCAATGCAAGTTTTTGAAGTGTGGACAAAACTAGAGATGCTAACAAAATATGTTAAAGCACTTTCCTTTCTGTTAGTTTTGAACTGAATCCATTACCACAGATGTTTCTGCAAGATATTGTTCAATTTTTGTTAAAATTGTAGACAAACATTTTAATAAACATAATGTTGTAAATAAAAACTTTGTGAAAAGTTTTGAGGAAAATTTATTCTCCCCTTCTTTTCTTCCCACTAAAAGTTGCAGTCATCCTATAAATGCATGAAAAAGACTTCTGTGAAAAGCTTTAATTAATTTTATCAAGGGATTAAAGTTTGAAGATATATTGTAAGAAACCTAGTTTCTGTGCAAGCGTATGACTTGAACGAAATGGTTCCTCAAATATATTTTCTCACTCTTCTGATTCATTGGTCACTTTGAAACTCAAAACTGGTTTCAGTTTTATCTCACTATAGAGACTAATTTTCATGGTCTCTCATAGGAGTACGTTATTAACTACAGGTTAAATGTTAAGGAGTGGTAAAACAATCTCTCTCATGACACTCTGTCCTCTTCAGGAGCAAGGAGCCTGCACAGACACTGAGATGTTAAAAGAAAAACTATAATTCATCACTGGGGACAGGGTACTAATCAGATTATATTGTCTGATCCCATTTTCTAGTCACAAGAAATGGTGATGGAAAGAAAAACAGATCACATGTTCTAATTCTTACACACAGAAGTTGCTGTGGAAGGCACTGAAACAGGACAAAACACAACAAGATACAAAACAATCTAGAATTAAAGGGTTGATGTGAAATATAAGAAATGTATGGAGAATATACAGTGGAAACACCTTAAGCATTTTGTTCCCAGCACTCTCCTCTTCTTTGGATGGAAGAAGGTGGTGGTGGTGGTGGTGGTGAGAGGGGAGGAAATGAAAAATGGAAGGAGAACCTTCTAGGGTAGAATTTATTCATCAAATGTTCAACTAGCCTATCTACTTTAACCATTAGTAAGTTATGTTTGAGAGGTGATATTTTTGAAAGTTTTCTTATGAAATACATGGATGTGCTATGAGGTGCATACTGTTTTGTGAAAATTGCATTTTTTATCAAAAATATGTCTTCCTTCAAATATATTATTTAGTAAAATGTCTCAGCTGTCTGCAACTCCAAGACTATTGAGTTCCACGCTGCAAGTGTGATGAGTACCTTTATTTTCTTCCCAACTTTTAAAACCTGCTTTCTCAGCACGGCATCCAACGGGCATTGCACTAGCTCAACACAGCCAGCCACTTGGTAATAACCTCACCACTTGATTTGCCAGCAATATATACGGTCAAATCTGAAGCATTTTTTTTACTGTGTATTTAAAACAAAGCCATGCCAAAAAGGCAATAAGGGAGCTGAAGCTGTGCGTGTGGAACAGTATTTCAGACTGCCTCCCATGTAGGATCTGAAACGTGTTATAAAGCAAGTCAGCCCAGCTGTTCTTGCTGAGTGGGCTCCACATGGCCTGAAGTTAACTCTCTTGTCCCCCCTAACAAAGGTTCAGTATATTTGAGAAGATATTAGACAGACACTCAGAAGAAACAATTTCACTCTCTACATGACAAAGTAAATATAAGCCGTGTAGTAGGAAAAATGTAATTCCCACGGCAAGAATTTCAGCTTTAGTGTGCTACCTGGAACAGATCCTCCTTATTTGAAGAATCAGCTCCGTGGAAAGGTGTCCCTGTGGCTAGGCTGTGCCCTAAAAAGACAAGTTTCTTACAACTCAGGCTTGAAGAGATAGCTATTTGAAGAAGATATGTCGATATTTATAGCCCTATGCACAGACAGCATCTCACGACTTTCCAAGTGCTTGTCTGGCAGTGTGAACATGGTGAGAATCATATCCTTCATCCAGAAAAAAGGCTTCTAAAGGAAGGAAAATTTATATTAAAACAATAGCATCCTGTTGCGTGAATGTGTGTGGGAGAGAGAAAGGACTTGAAAGAATCCTGCTTAACCAAGTCCTGGTATATACACAAAATGGTAACGTAAAGCTCACATGTGGGGTATCAAAGTGTCTACTTTCTTCCCTCTGTTACAGGATTTTGCAGATGAACAGTTCTGGCCTAAAGTAAAAACAACGTTCCATAAATTGTATGACACAAGTTTGCAGAGTTACACAAGCTCGTCAACTAGCTGTAGCTAGAAACCTTAAGAAAGCCGTGAAAAAAGCAGCTTTGTATCACTTCTTGCACCCGATGGCTGGCTGAGTGAGCACATGGGGTGATATGCTATTACAGGCTCATTCGCTTTTTCACTTAGACAGGTCTCACTAAGAGCCGTAGCCCCAGAGTCATCTATCTTCTGTGATTCCTTAGTCACTGCAGCGGCTTATTCACTGTATGCCTACAAAATCGGCTGTGACAGCATGAGCATTCACCTTGCTTCTGTCTGCTGTATTTCCTACTATCTTCTTGCTGCTGTAAAAAGTGTCCTTGCCTGGTGCTGTGACATGAGCAGTCAAAAGCCTTTCTGTGATGCATATTACTTGGCTGCCCTCAGCCCAGGCTGTGCATGTCTTAGCAACCGATATGCTTCAAGTCTCAGTTCTCATGCTCAGAACATTTTACCTGTATTCTTGTCTCACTGATGCTGGTTTTACACCAATGTAACTCAACTGAGTTACGACTCACGGCACCTAAGACACCTTTTGTGATGGGATGAACTACCCTCTGGCTTGGATTAGCTGCCTGCCTTTCAAAAGCTCAAGTTAGGCAGTGAGCTCAATTGCAAGTAAATTTACCGAAGCCCCTGTTGAGAGTAGTATCTGCACTTCTGATACTAACTGTTTCAGGTCTAATGCAAAGGTCACAGGAGTGAATGTTCCTTCTAATGCTATGTTCCCAGTGGAGATTATTCACTAGCCGTTTGCTCAGGTCTCAGCTATTTATTACCGCACTGCTCAGTGCCATCATTTCTGGAGGTGTCATTCATTACCCACTGTTAATTTGAACAAGTCAGAAATATTTCTGTTCTCTGCCATTGTGCCTGGAAGTGTCATTAACCAACACAGCATCACCAAACGAGTCCGTTCATGTGGCCGTACTGCAGTGGTGTTCCTGGAAGCACCGTTCTCACTCTCACTTCTCTGGGCGATCACAGATGACAGCAAAGCCAACCATTTTTAAAAAGATCACCAGCAGTAAAACCACACATTTGCTCCTGGCTACAGTTTCCCAAAACCTCTGCAGGCTGCCTGAAAAATAAATTCATATCACCTCCCTTGCCCTTCCATGACATTTTCCCAATGTGCTCCCATGTTTTTCTTATCTTTGGTGCGGTACACAGCATGGCAATGGCTCACATCCCGTAGTTTCAGGAAGAGTTAGATTTCCTCAGTTTTGACAGTTTCAGCGTCTCCCACAATGGTAACACTATACTGAAATACCCTCAGACAGTTAGCTTTAAATATTATGGTACAGGATTACATAATAAGTGATACCCTTCTCATTTTCTTATTCCATAGTTAAGCATATAATGCCACAGGCAGTAGTTTAGTAAGCACACAATACTTCATTGCTGCAGCAACAAATTCAAACACAACTACTTTGGACAACTCACAAACAAAACTGGCCCACCTGTCTTTACCGCATCAGATGTAATTCTTTAATGATGTTATAATGTTTTTGTACCATTCAATACCTTCATTTACTTTCACAGCTACTATTCTCTCAGCAATCCTTTATCATAAATATATATGCATATATAAACACACACTGGGTGAACATGAGGACATTTTGACTAAAACATCCAGGACAACAAGCACAATTTTGACTTTGTTGTTTGGTCTAGTACAGGAGGACAAAGAGGTGCTGAAATGGAGGAAATATCCATTTTGAATAGAATTTCAAAGAAACTTATTATAACAGGAAGGCCTCTACGTACTGAAGATGATTTTGCCCAAGCCACACTGATTTTCTTGGTAGAGTTATACAATGTTTTCTAGGCATAAGCCAAGCAGATAAGGAATTAAAAAAAAAATTAACTGGAAAACATCTCAAAGGCATCTCCACCAACAACATGTCTCTCAGGTCTAGTGGCACGCAGTGTCCTGGTTTAGGTTAAACCATGACACACAGACATTTAAATGGAGCCTACAAAATCATCTTGAGAAGACACTTATATTTAAGCTTGGTTAATGTTAATACTTGATGACATCACAGCCAAGTTTCAAACATCTGCCCCTTAGGGTGGTTTTATTACACAGCTGGTATAGGATGACTGTAAGTGATTTTCTTTTCCCTGTGGGTCATGAAAATGAGACTTTAAATGTGGTCAGTGCCTTAAATTCTTCCTGCCAAATTAATGTTGATTGTTTTGAAGAAGCCCTCTCCATGCTGTAGCCAGCATCCTTGTCAGTCATAAACCCTGACTTCGCTGGCGTTTGCCACAGCCAGGTGCTGTGCTGAAATGCTTGGGATGAAAGGAGGGGCTGCACAGCTGCTACTTTGCTGTATAAGCCTGGAACCCCCAGAGCTCATATGCTGGCACGAGGGTGAGAAGGATTTTGTGAGAGGGGGTGGCAGTGCAGACAGTGGGAGCAGGAGCTTCCTTTAGGGGCAGCTATAAATATGCATCTTGGTGTACTGGCTCCATGGCCGGTCCTCTCCAGATGGACTCTTGGTATGCGTAATTTGCTTTTGACGTTTCCTGGCTGACAGTAACTATTATGATTCTGCACACATACACACCCTCTCTCCCTCCTTCCTGAAGGAGAGGTAAGGCTTTAGTGTTCCCTATGGTTACGTCTAGACAGGCCAACTTGTTTAGCCTTATGTTTTTTCCTGTGCTATAAAAAGACTCATGACTTCTTCTTTTCTTTAAAGAAAGCCCCGGAAAAAAGAAGGAGAAAGAAGAAGAAGAAGAAGAAGAAGAAGAAGAAGAAGAAGAAGAAGAAGAAGAAGAAGAAGAAGAAGAGTAGCTCATCCCCTAAGACCCCTGATTTTTTAGTTTCCTAGTAATGTAACAACTATATTCCAAAAGCTATTCTGTACTATGCCCCATACTACTACCTATCTGCTAATAAATATATCTTTATGTAGAAATCTTATGTCAAGATGTTGTTTAACGTCAGATTTGGCTATAAAGGGCTAGATTATACATGCTTGATATCTTTTAAAAGTTGTTATTAGTTTCTCTATTTTTCTTCTTTATCCTAAAACAGGGCTAAAAACTTCTTGCATTCTTTCATCTTTGGCTTGCAGGGCACGTCTAAGAGGGTTTCTGCTGTTTTCTGAGCAAGTGTGAAGCATTTGCTTTCACAGCTCCTAGTACCAGCCTACAGACTTCTGTTTCCCTGCAGTCAGAGGACTTCTTGATGAATTATTATACTGCTGCTTTCAATAATAATTTCTACCTCACAGGATATTCCATATTAATGGATGAAGAAAGATGTTGAAAGGCATCTAACTCACATAAGCATTTTCAAGAGGGAATCCTACCACTTCAAGCAGTCAGACTCCAGAGATCTGGCCTTAGGGGCAAGTTTCTATGAAGTTAATACATCTCCTTCTCCATATATAAGTTAGTTTCTGCCACCCAGCTCAGTGCTCAGGACTGCCGGTTTCAGTCTAAGTAGGCATGTCCTTAGACATAAATGATTTCAGGCTATTCTACAGCTTTTTAAATTGGGCAACCAAAAATGGAGATAAGCGAAAAAGTAAAATATCTACTAAATGACCAAGATTTTCAGAAGCATCACTGTCTGTGCACTTAGGCAGTGTTCATCATCCTCATATCAATCAGCTGTGAGATGGTGTGCTGACTCATTCTCTCTTGGGTGGTTTTTCTTTTTTATAGGAAAAGCAGAGCTAACTGTCAATTTCAAGTTGCTTTTCAAATGGAATAGATGGTCCTACAGAGCAGACTGTGGCATCAGTGAACAAGACGTCCTGCAGGCAAGCCCTCTTGAGTGTTGGACTTGAACTTCAATGAATATTATTATTTCATTTACAAGTAACTGCACTTCTCAGCAGACTGATTTCTTCTGAATCTGTAAAACCTACTGCTTGAAAAATATACAAACCAAATAATCCCCCCCCCCCCCCCCTTTAAAGGGAACAGTTTCTCCTGGCAATAACATACGCCTTTCCTTCTTAATATCTTACCCTGCTTTCAAACTTAATATTAACTGTGTAGAACCATAAAGAGAGATGGATTTTTGGAGACTGCTGCTAATATAAAACCTACGGTATCCGGTGTAGGTCATTGCTGCATTTTATCTCAGACTGGTGAATTGTTTTTTTTTCTCCTTCTCATAAATTCTCTCAGCTAAAATTGTATAGCATGCACAACTTGCACAGAGGCCTCACTTCACCCTCACCGACTTGCTCCTTGGTTACAGAAAATGTAGCTTGAACATATTGCATTTTAGGTAATACCAAGCTTTTCCTGTTCCAGGTTGGACCTTGTGCAAAAAATGAAAGCCTACTAATCTTTAACTCCCTACTGCTGAGCAGTATGACTTTCTGCTAAATAAATGTTATTGCCATGTACAGAGTGGGAAAGAGTAGGAACAGAAAAGTATAAGAACACAGACTGAATTATGATGAGATGTATTATTTTGTAAAAGATTCCTACTTGAGGATGCACAGAGATCATTGCTCCATTCTGGTCTTCAGCCTCAGAAAGATGACTGAGTCATGAGGGAAAACTACTTCTAACAGGTAATGGATGCGACTCAACTGGAAGAGATCCAAATGACAGATAATAATATAGGCAGGTCACCCATGAAACCTGAGAGGTGCTGGGCAGGCCTTCGGCATACAAAAATGTGCAAGGAGGTGAAAGAGTGCCTCTTTCTCAGCTCCTGTTTTAACTACAAATTGCAAAAAAGGCAAGTGTGTGTTTTCCACGCACCTTAGTAGGTATATGTGGAGGCATCAACATAGGCAGAAAATGGCTATATTCTTGGCACAACCCCCTGGCGTACTGGCCTGAAGACCTATAGTGACTGCTTTCTTCTCCTTTGGAGTCAAAGTTGACTCTCTGCTCTGTGCTGCTCAAGCTTGTCTTTCCTGTGTCTTATGAAAGACAGATTATGATGTCTCAAAGAAAGAACATGATTTAGTAAGGGAAAATAATCTGTAAGTCATTAGTAATAGCTAAGTCTCTACCGAATTACAATTTTGCCAGTCTGTTTTCATAAGAGGTACTAACATGTGAAAGTAAAAATACTAAATCTCACTCAGGAATCTACAGTTCAAGTAAAAAGCCAAGGAGTTGGATTTTCACCTAGAATTTTAAGTGTCACACATAGAAGAAGCAGCTGTAGAAGCACCATGGTCATCCATGATTGCATCTTTATAAAGAGGGAAATCCAGGTAGCTGCTCTAGAAAGCCAAAGGCTGTGTGGTTTTTTCCTCCCATTTAAGTGTGGCACAACATTAATGGAATAGGAATTTATAGTCCTGTAACAGTTTACAGCTTCTAAATTGAGACTCATGACTTTGCCTCGGCAAATGTCTGTCAGTGGCACTATTTGTATTACAAACTCTATTCCATTATTTTTTTCAGTGTAGAATATGAAAGTCCTATTAGTGACATTTTAGGGCATGTTCCAGCAGCGTAGCAAATATTGCAGAAACAGAGACTGAAAAATGGTAGAAGGAAAAGCTGGAGGGAGTCCAGATGGACCTTTTATATCCTCAGTTTGGTATAAAAATTAAGAGAGTGGGGGATAGCACAGTGAGACCTGGAGAATATAATATGTAAGGTACCGATATGTTATGAAAGACCTGTTTTTGAATGAGTTTCTCAAGTTTCCCCTTAATGAAGTCTGTGCTTTGTTATTGCAAAGGGAAAGGTGAGGACAGCTTTATGTATGCTCTTTCACTTTGTGTATCCCTGGTTAACTCTTTCCTGAAACACGGGCTAGGTGCCAGAACTTTTCAGGAAGCATTATGCGAAACTTAATGTCTCGTGAGTTTTAACATAGTGTGAATAGTTCCTAATTGACTTTCAAAGAGAGACTATCAAAAAAGTTCTAAATAAATAAGCTTTGTGCATCACAGTGCACCCACTGTAGGCAGTAGACGAGATAGCAAGTAGTATCTGCGATAACTGTGCTGGATGGGAGAAGCACAAACAGGGGAGCCAAAGGGCCAAAGGAAAAACTGCTGTTTCATTCACACTGATACAAGAGGGAAGGTGGAAATAAAGGGCCTGCACCGTAGGCTGGTGTTTTCTCCCTTCTTTCTGCTCCTTCTGCCTCATCCTTCAGTGCCCTTGTGGGGTGCTCCGGAGGAAAATGGGATTTTTGCTGCTGCTAAGCAGTTCAGATTGGCTCCCCACCACCTCTTTCCCTGCCCCCCAAACTTTCAGTAGGGGTTGCAAATAGCCAGAAGGGGACCTATTCACCCAGAAGACCTCTTTGGAAGTTGTCAGGAGTGTCATGTCCTTTTTGGCCCAAAACCTGTGGTGGGAATGAATGCACCGCGCCCCCCCACCGATGCACTGTGCCATGCCACGCCATGCCATGCGCTGACGGAGCCTCTCTGGTGGGCAAATGGGACAGGGAATCAGGCACAGACAGAGCTCTGTGGGCAGCGCCAGGGTGGTCCACAGCTGGGTGAGAAGGATAACAGTAGGAGTTACAGGTAGCTACAGGAAAACAAGCAAAACACTCCCAACCTACAATGTCTGATTGATTTCTGTATATTCCTAGATCCTGGAGTTGCTCAGTCTTTTACTCTTTTCCTTGTACAAGCGCAGAACAAAAATCCCTGCTCTCTTCATTAATTTTCTTCCTTCCTTTGGGCCAAATAGAACAGAAGCACAGAAACAAACAGTATGTTTAAAATGTGATGTTCATCAGGCAGCTTTAAATTTAAACAAGAGGTCATGTCCCTGGGAGAACCTAGTCAAGAAATTAGCAATTTTGCACATTTGCAGTTCACCAGGGATCAATTAAAAACCTATTATACTCTTTACTGATGGTGCAAGATGAAAACAGCTAATATCTCCAAGGGAACTTCTTGCAAGACCCAAATTGAACTTAATGAGGAAAGACATTTGACAAATGCTGTTAGCTGTAAGATGCATTTAACACTTGTCAAGAGCTGTATTTCTGACTGAACCAATTTATAAGTTTGAGCACGCCCCAGCCTGTAATGATGCAAGTGAGACTTTGTGTAGTGGCTTTGACAAGACTTGAGAGCATTGGATGCATCGAGCAGGCCAACCTAATAGGATTCACATTAACCTACATTAAAAGTATGAAGAAGATGAAGAGCCATAGTCTAGGTTGAGATGAATTTTAAAGGAGCTCTGCTGTCTTTAACATACGAAAATACAAGACACTTTCTGCAAAATAAACAGTATATTCTCTGAATATAGATTGAATAGAGATGAGAATTTGAAGTTTAAAGAAAGTAATGCATAGGGATGGAGACAGACTCAGTCTTGTTTTGAAAGTATTCAGACATATAAGGGTATGATGACAACCAATAGGAGAACTAGTCATGCGCAAAATTTAAAGGACAGGAGTGCTTTGAAAAATCAAAGTATGTGTAAAAAGGAAAGGTCCTGTAGACAAGCTGTACATGAGTATCCTCAGGAAGAATAACCAGCGTTAATAGTGCTGTACAGATTTAGTCACTCAGGGGTATGTTTGTCACCAGACAGGGCAGTCTGTGATCCCAGCTCCAGTATCAGTGAATTTTAAGGACATCATGCACTGCTACCCAGGGTTTCATCCTTCCTGGATTCCTCAGCCACAATAAATGTTATTCTCTTCACTCTGTGAAAAGACAGCTCCATTTTTTGTACTTTTATGCCTACTCTCCAAGACAGATTTTAAATAATAATAGTGGGTACTAGAACCTTGGACTGATATTTCTTTGTTATCAGTTTCTTGGGAGGAGATGAAGTTTTTGATCTACTGAGCTGCATTGTGGCCTTTCTAACTTACACTGAACCCAATCACATTTCAATGTTGGACCTGTAAATCCTTCCAGATGGGGCTACTGTTCAGACCCTTCTTTTCAAACCGTTCCAGCCATACTCTAGATATAACTTTGTTTTCAAAACCATTGCATCTCTCATATAGGGATAAACCAATTCAGTGCATCTGCAGAACCCTTCTCATTCCCTCACAACAGGATGATTCCCTCAGCTCAGGATGAGTTTTTTCCAAGGAAAAATTGGCAGCACGCAAAATTTGGCCATGTTCTTTCCTGTCCTATTTGGGACTACTTTTTCAGCCACTCTGTGTTACTAGCCAGGGCTACAGGTATCTTAATAGCTATTGTAGCAAGGTTTTTATTAAATGACTAGTACTATTCATATAAAAGTAAGAATATGTGAAGGCAGTAAGGTTAAGGAAACAAGGGGGTGAGAAAGATTGGACAGGACAGGTTATGGGACTTTTTACGAGGGCATGTAGTGATAGGACAAGGGGTAATGGGTTCAAACTGAGATAGGGTAGATTTAGATGAGATCTAGGGAAGAAATTCTTCACCAGGAGGGTGGCGAGGCAGTGGAACAGGTTGCCCAGAGAAGTTGTGGATGTCCCATCCCTGGAAGTGTTCAAGGCCAGGCTGGATGGGGCTTTGAGCAACCTGGTCTAGTGGAAGGTGTCCCTGCCCATGGCAGGGGGGTTGGAACTAGATGAACTTTAAGGTCCCTTCCAACCCAAACCATTCTATGATTCTATGGGAGAAAAGAGAAGACTGAAGAAAAAGGAAGCTGGTTTGGAGAAGGATAGTTAAAATGATAAGTAAAAGAACATCGTCAACGTAAATAGCATTACTGGGTAATTGTAATAGCACTTGAACAGGGAAGGGAGAAGTGTCTGAAGATTCAGACTCAGGCAGCAAGGCTGTATGAATGTGAGTGTATGGACAGACCCTGTGACTTATTGAGTCTTCTGCTTTTTTTGTTGCTGATCTTCATTAGCTTCTGCTCCTCCCCTGGAATTATATGCTGCATCTTCTTTTCTGACATTAAAATTACAGCGAGTACATATAACAAACAAACTTCAAACTTCAGCTAGATTCAGAAAGTTTTCTGTCACTTTGTTTTGATTGAAAACCCACCATACAAGCATCTTATTTATATAAAGATGCCTACCACAAAGGCTAGAACCGCAGCTTCCTTGTCAAGCATGAAAAGAGTGCATACAAATTTGTCTTTGGGTCCATGTCACACCACTGAGTGTGACACAGGCTCACTGTGGTGGCAGAGCAGTCTGAGGGCATACAACTGTTTACATCACTCTAATTAAGGCCAGGCTTGTTTTCAAAGAGCAGCAGAGGGTACGGAAGGACTACATCAATGTTGTCTTATTTAAAAATATTGTTAAACATAAACTGGAAACCAAAGCTATAGTAAATTCAAAGTGTGATTTACAAGAAAAATCAAGAAAAGTTATAAGCTAAACCACAAGTAGAGAAAAACAAACATTAAATGCTGAGTTTCTAGTCTTGGACCCCTTGGCTATATACATACTGTCATTTATAATGAGGCATAGCGCCATGAGCTCCTATTTTCTGCCTACCACTCTTTCTAATATGGCTGTACCCATCCTGCCTATGAAAGAGGACAATGTGAGATTCCTATGGTCAGCATCATAAGGGAGACACTGCTTAAAACCATGGTTGCTTCTTGGCTTGCTCCAAGGTAGAGAGACTTGACAGCATGAAGGGAGGCATGAAATATCAGGGTTTGGGCTCAAGCATGAGCCTGAGCCGTGAACTAACAAAGGAAAAGTCTTTTGATCCCGATTTTTTTACCCTTAGCGTAAATCTGTTGTTTTCCACTGTGCTGTTTCTGAGGCAGACTTCATCATGCTGAGTAACTCCACCAGCCTGTCAGCTCAGCAGCAAGCTGCCACTCTTCCCTTGTAACCGCTTGCAGAGGAGCAGTCACTAAACAGAGATGCTGTCAGGTCTGTCTGAATTCTCTCCTGTTTTGAAATCTATTCAGCACAAAAAGGTGGGTAGGGAGAGGGAGTAAGTGACAACTCTCTGATCCTACAGCAGCAGCTGCTGTGGTCTTGGCTCTGAGGTAGACAGGCATCAAACTCCACGGCTGTCTTGGAGATCTGTCAAGATCTTTCTTAAAGTGCTGTCAAGCTGTTTCATCTTTCAAAACAGAGAAGGTGGATTTTGCCCATCTCCTTATATCACCTCATCTTCAGCGCATTTGCAAATGCGACCAGAGTAAAGAGCAGTTGCACTGTAAGAGATTTTATGGGTACTTGTTTAGCACAACTGGTACAACCCTTATGTCTCTCCAATGCAAGCACAAGTAGCTGAGATCCACGTGGAAAAATATAATAAAGATACCGTATCATTTCTTCCATTGTATGGGAAGATTTTTCATTTCTAAAGCAAAATAGGTATCATCTGGGCCATTCTGCCTCTAGAGCAAGGTCTGTTTGCCACAAGCCCTAGTGCAAAGAGGGCCCCTGCCCAGCCAGTGACAAAACAGAGGCATTAATAGATTCAGAGGCCCTGAAAGAGCTGCTCTGTCTGCACATTAAAAAAGTTCTATCGGAAGGTCCCACTTTTTCTGGTTTTCTCTGTGCTTAAATACCTCCAGTTTCTCTCCCATCACAACGGTCTCTCGCCCAGCTTCCATGGCAGGCAGGACAAAGGGGTCTGTTATAAGCGCAGGCCCAGCTAGAGCTTGCTCGCAGGCCTCACACCTATATTTCTTCCATAAATCCCAGTCAAATCTCTATTCTGAGAGGCAATTGCTGAGTTGGCTGCTGGCCCTGGAAACCACAGTTTCAAATAAAATGCAATAGAGGAGTAAAGAAAACTACTTTTCTTCTTAAGAACAACAAAACAAAACTAACTACTGCTGCAAAAAAAGGAAGGATTTTAGGTAATGGTAATAAAAATGAGTTCAAATTTAAACCAGAGTGAGAAAACCCTTCTGAAAAAAAAGTTCCTACTTAAAGGTCAATGGGGCAAGAGCCTCAAGTGACATGAAGTGAGAGAGCTCCCTGAAGTTAATGGATCCCTGACCTTCTATTCCAGAGGTGGATCAATGTCTCTTTTTCAGGAGATTCACCTCCATAGATGTGAGCTGCAGTGAGGGGAGCGAGGCCTTACACTGCAGCTTCCCCCTCACAGCCTCATGTTTGGATTGATTTAGCAGCCACCTGGGCTAACTGGCAGAAACAGAACGAGAAACGTTTAATTAACATCACAGGAAATGCTCCAAGTGTGCTTGGAAATGGCGGGGATAACATTAACATGTCAGTAAATATTTCATAGATTTACAGTCCTTTCGATTTAGACTTTTATTGACTTGACACACAAGTATATCCCTGTGCTGCCTTTAATCCATTTATAGTTGATGGGGTTTTTTAATCAAAGATATGGATAAAGGGTAACAGGAGACCTCTAATTTCACGCTTGGAGGTATTAGATGCTCAAGGGTCCAGCAACCCGCAGTTGCATCACCTCAGAGTATTTTGCAAGACATTTACTGTCTAGGGCTGGAAAGAATGCCTGATATTCAGCCTCTACGTCATGCTATGTAAATATGTCTGATGAACAGAAAAAAAGCAGCGAAGGAAGTGGAAGAATGTTCGAGTCCTCTTTTTTGTAAAAGAAGACAAGACCAACAGCTCGTTGGTAGAAGAAATTAAACTGTTGTACTGAATCGGGAATCTGAATCACCAAGTCCGTATTAAAGCAACATTCAAGATGGAAGAGATTGAGAAATTTCTTTGTACCTGACAGCTTCTCTTAAAAAAGCACAACATCTTTCCAAATTCTTTTCAAGACCATTTCAACTATTCTAAATTGCGACAAAACCCAAACTCCCAAACCCAGTATTTTGACAAGAAAGAGATAAGTCTTATAGTGCGAACAGCTCTTGCTTGGAAAGCCAGTCTTTTGTCAGTCTGTATTTTCACCTAATTGCAAAGGCTCCACTGCCCATCAGAAACATCCAATTTTGCATTCAGTATTTGTTATGGGCCTAGCATAAAATTTAGAAAAGCCTAATTATTTAATAACAGCAATCAAAGAAAGAAAGAATGTGGCACTGTTACAGAAGACTGAAAATTGCTCATGGTGTATTAGATGAATATTGACCCAATAGCCATACTAGATTATTTTAGGCGTGCAAAGTGCAGTAATAGCTACCCAGTGCTCAATGCTGAGCAGAACAAGTTCTGTAGAAGAAAACAAATTTCTCTAGGTTAAATCTGAAATGAATCTTAACTCTGTTCTTATCAGACTCTAGTGCCTGCAGGAACAGCTATAGCTCGCTCTGAGGAAAAACACTTGGACACGGCATACCAACACCTACTTTTATGATGCCTTTTCCTGAGGAAAAGTTAAATCAGTTCACTCCATAAAGTTAGCTGAAAGGTACACAAATTATCGTTGTGCATATGGGGTGCATGTGAAATGAAATATGAAATCAATCTACCAGTGGAATGGAAAAACAGGCATGGCAGGAGCTCTAGGAATAAAACACTGGAATTACTCAGATTGCTTTCTAACTGATACAACACACGGATGCCTCAGCCTTTCAAATAACCCATGTTTGGCCTCCGGAAAGGCTCCCTCAAAGATTATTTTTGTTTATGTTAAAGCTGGCCACAATAATAATACTACATTTCTTGGAAATATACAAAGGTCAGGCTTTGCTACTGATTTGGAAACTCTTGTGTTTAGAAATCAATTTGAATGTTTCCTTAGGTGCTTCATGAAAGGAGCTGCTTCATGAAATTAACTCTGGCATTTTCGCCACCAAGATGTAGAGATAAGAGGAGTCACTGCGTAGATGCAGCAACCACTAGGCGTTGAAGTGGCTCCGCGGCTGGATGCAGGGAGATTACATTCGGACTCTGACATAGAACTGGCATTTCAGATTCACGGTTATGGTTATATCAGAAACCGCAACTGAGTTACTTCAGCCTCTATCAGCTGCAGAAGCAAGGAAGTTGCTGCCGTATATACCATATTTGTCTCTCTATTGGATAGGGCTTTTAATACCTCTTGATACTTTTACTAGCTTTTCCTACCGTATGCTTCGTCCTGGTGAGACAGTCTCATATTTTTCTTAATTATAGAACAGGATTTTTTCTTTTTTCTTTTTTTTTTTTTTTTGAGAAAGGGAGAACTATGAGCTCTGACCCGCCAGCTTAAGTGAGGAAGCTTTAAATACCTTTATCAATGGACTCTAGTTCTGCTGCCAAGGCGGTGATCTTCTTTGCAAGGGCCAAATAAAAACTCAGAGTGGGTAAATTCTCAGAGAACTAAAAGACTGAAGAAGCTGTTCCTTTTCCAGAAAGAGTAACAAAGATATCTTTATATGCACTGTTCAAACAACCGGAGCTGTGGGAAGAGGAGGGGGAGTACGAGCAGAACAAGAGATTCCAGCGGTTTGACTGAGCATTAGTTAGAGGAAGAAAGAAACTGCAGCCCTTGCGGGTGAGTTCAAAGCAGCAGCTGACAATGTCCAGGCTGTTCAAACAGGCTTGCAGGGCTTTAAGGGACTTTCTGAAATTCTGATGAGAGTTCTTTTTTGCACCTTAACACTAAGATATCGGAGACAAAAAATAGGTAGGTTGGGAGTATTTTAAAGCTTAAATACCAGTTCCTGAACTGTGGCCCTTAGATACCTACATGCCACAAATACCTTGGTGAAAGTCTTTAGAGAGCTTGCTAGTGACATGTGATGCTGTCTTTTCCTTGTTTCCAGCTGCAAAAAATGGACCACTGGGCCTAAAAAGTACATGAAACCTCCCTGAATTTACATTTCTGTGGGAGATTGCCCTGAAGGATGTTACCTGATCATTAGTGGGAAGGGAAAGGCTACATGAATCTCTGCGCTAAGGTGCTGTTTGGATTTTAACAACCTGTCCTGAAATATCACTCTAAAGAACAGGAAAAAAGTCAGTATAAACATTTGTTAAGTGGGTGGCTCATTTGTTGTTTTGTTTCTTCTGTCCTTACAATCACAAAAAACCAACCATAGCTGCAATCTTTTTGATAAGCATTAAATCAGATCTTTTAGGTATGTCCATGCTAGACTTCTGGAAAGAGGTTTTAAAACTTTATCTCCAAGCTGTATGAAGGCTTCATGCATAGAAAGAAGACCTAATGTATGACATTAATTAGTCAGTAATCCAGAGTTTGAAGCCAGCTAAATGTGTGTGCATACATGACGTGGCGGGCTGTTGTATGGAAGCTGATCCAACTATCGCAGAATCAAAGAGTTATTAGGAAGGCAAGTGTTGTTCAACACATCATTTCATCTTGGTTCGCAAATGTTGGATATGCCAATTTAAAGCTCACATACAATGAGGTATACTTACAAATTTGTTTTCTACAGTCACTGAGTTAACAAATAGGAAAACCTGCATCTGGTCAGAATTTTTAGCTCAGGAGCAACAGTTTATTCTGAAGTGGACTGGAAGAGAAACTTTCATAACTGATTATGCCATTTCAGTAAATACCATGGAAAATTTCGACTGATTTTTTTCAGAAAAAATCATGGAATTTCCCCCCTTATTTAGTAAAAAGTTATTTCAATAAGAAATAGCAAGAAACTTTGGAATGAAATATTTGTGAAATAGTAAATCCATCCAATGTATTAATAAGAGTGTCTGTGTGTGTGTGTGTGTCTATGTGTACAAAGGCTTGCTCTGAACAGAGGCCTGGGGCTCGCTTTTGGGATAATATGTTTTCATTTTTCAGAGTGTGAAAACAATGAAATAAACACCTTTTGCAATGTAAGCAAGCACTGTGTATTTTGTTCCAACTTCACATGTGTTACATATTTTAGCACTTTGTCCTGAAATATGCCACATGTGTAGGAATACATAGAAAAACTACAAATGAAAATCTGAAATTTTCTAATATTAAGTGGGCTTGAAGTTTACACTTTCTATCTGCTAAACAGTAACAATTTTCACGGTTATAACTTTTCAATAGTACCATATTTATTCTAAGGTATTCAGCAATAAAGAAGAGGCACTCTTGTTTATCATTTCTGGCCCGCCATCATGTCTTTCAGCATTTTTTTTTCGCTTAAGTACATAACATTTTGATTAACTATCCAATATTTTCTGATTGTATCTGTTTATTCTTTCATGTTTATTTTCTTTGTTGGTTATGCACAAATAGGCTTTGTCTTTTTCATTTTGCTTTTTCCCCTGCATCAAGCAGAATCTTTGCAGATTGTGTCATAAGTGGAACTGGTAAAACATTCTTGCGCTGAGAACGCTCAATTCCTAACCCACTAATTTAAGGGTGGAACTATTTCTGGAAATGTTATGAGCCTGTGTGCTGAAGAACCTCTTATTCTGTGAGTGCAAAGGCACTAAAGCTTTGATACAAATGGTCTGTGCTCAGATGTTTTCCATGCACTTGGTGAGTTGGCTTTATTAAAATTCTTCTAAAAAATATGTATATCTTGTTAAGTTTGCATGCTGATTTTGACATCCAGTTTTCAAATGCGGTCAAGGAGAAGTATATAAAAATGCTTTATCTTTTTACGTCTTACTCAAGGATGGATACCACCTATTTCTTCAAGCCTGTAGGTAGTGTAAATGTCGGAGGACTTGATCCATTTTTCTATCACTTGAAGTCACTTAAAGGGAAAGAACAGAGCAGTGGGAAAAAGTTTGGAGTCTACGAAGCAGCACGTGCCATTTTTGATCTCCTCCAGGACTGAAATAGAACAGCATGATTTTAGAAAGAAATGATGCTACGGACTACTGGAGAGCAAATACCCCAGGACACAGGGGCAGGTCACTGAGCAGACACTCTCTCCGAAACAGTGAGAAGAGAGAGGAGGAAAGGAGGTAGAAACTGCAGGTAGAGTGTTCCTACAGAAATAGATTTTGTTTGCTGCTGTCAAATTGCTTTTTCTGTAGAAGGCTTTTCATCGCTCTCATCCTACTCTAACATGATTCAGAAAGGAAGAGATGGTGGCTGAGCAGAGCAGAATTCAGTCAGCAAAAAAGAAGTATAAGTGGTCTTTGGACAATATGCCACCTTGTTTACAATACATTAGAATTTACCTGAAAGATGACATTCTCAGAAAAAAAAATCCCGAACTTGTTTTTTCTTTAAAGTTTTATATAATATAAGGTAAGGGACAGGGACACTAATGTTGGTAAAATAGCTGAACAGCACAACCTCCTCTCAGTTCATGTCTGACAGTGCTTGATGTCTGGACATTATTCTCTATATCTTGGCTTTCCACATTTTAAATGAGGATTTAATGCCTGTGAAAGGTGTTAGACTGACAGCCCAAGGAACAGAGACATAACCTCAAATAGTGCACACATCACGCCCTTCATAAAAATATCACAGCACACTGTAAAGTTAAATTAGAGTCCTTGTTTTGCCCACAGATCAAATACACCACAAGGCAGAGGAATGCAGGGGATTTTTTCTCCACTACCCTGCAAAAGTACTTCAACATCAACTCACAAGACTTCCTCAAAGGCTGTGGCTAATCCCATTCCATCCCCAGACCTCTTTAATTAAGCCTGAAAAAAATTATGTGTGGTCACAGCTAGTACAAGTTATGCTGGTGTTTTCTGTGATGTAAACATCTACCGGGAATTGGTCTGTACCAGTTTTTCCTCTCAAAGGTGAGGAATCATCCAAATGGCAGCACAAAGCATGCATGATTCAAAGGTTGTTGCATTTGAACCAGAGATCTAAAAGGGGGGAAAGGCACCACAATGGATAACCCGTGGCTTAATCTGAAGAATCACTGTCAGGTTGACTCTGAGGAAAATGTTTAGGCAATTTTGGCATTCTCCAGAGGTTCAGACATAATTATAAGAGAAGAACAATAACCCGAGCAAACAATGCTTTTTTGGGGGGTTATTTTTCTAGAAGAACAATTAAAGATAATGTACAACACTTCAGTTTACAATGAAAAACAGAAAAACCACAGGTGGATAGGATAAATAGTTAGGATCAAAAAAATGAAATGACCAGATTCCAGAGGCTGTCACTATGGGGAAGGAATTGGCGACAGCTTACTGACTGCCCAGATTAAAACATTTATGCTCCTATTAAAAGATTTACACTCCTATTTTTGTTTATAGACTTCAAATATATTTTTGCGCCTGGTATTCTCTAGCAATACCCTCACAGGGAAGTAAAGAAGGTAGAAACCTTAAAGCATGCTGTGGTCTAACCCTAACCAGGAACATAACTTTGCGCACTAATATCCTTGCCAATTCTCACCCGGCATCTCACCCACCTTTTCTTGGAATAGGGTTTTATATCCTCAAATTCCTTGGACCCCAATCAGTCAGACCACAGACCAGGGCAGAGCACGGAAACAGCATTACTCGCCGTCATCTGCAAGCTCCCTGGGGCAAAGAGAGCGAGCGAGCGAGCAAAGTGTTTTGATGGTGCTGCTTGGCCTTGTGCTGACCTTTCGTTCCAGCCCATTGCTATTGACTCAACTGTGGATTCTCCTTTCACCAAACAGGAACCACCACCGGGTCAATCTCCTCCTTGCTCTCAGGAGGAGCCAAGGGACCAGAGCTGAGCAGATATCACAGAACCACAGAATCGTTTAGGTTGGAAGAGACCTTTAAGATCACCGAGTCCAACCATTAACCTGGCACTGCCAAGTCCACCACTAAACCATGTCCCTAAGTGCCACATCTACACGTCTTTTAAATACCTCCAGGGATGGTGACTCCACCACTTCCCTGGGCAGCCTGTTCCGGTGCCTGATAACGCTTCAACTGTTGTCCAAAAGGTGTGTTGATGCTCTCATCAGTGAGTTTAGAAATGAAATACTGGTCCACCAGTGAAATATTTCGCTCATGCACTTAGCACAGCCAAAATAATATTAAATATACATCACTGAGTAAAAGTATTTTTCTTTTTTGTTTGACATAGAATTTGTAACACTACTGACTTGTACAAGTTTGAGTATTCATTGCCTTTGTACTTTTTAATTAGACTGCCTCTGTGCAATCATGGCCTCAGAGTCCCTGCTAATGGACACCACTATTACATGCTGAATTGCTTAAATGAAAGAAAGGGGGCATATTCTGTGGAAAAAAAAAGGAAAGCAAAAGACAATAGTTTTCTGTGAAGAAATATTAAAGGTTTGATTGAAAAGAAAAGCTTCAGCTTTCATTTTATTAGGACTTTTTGTAAATTTCTCCTGACTTGTTTTCACTAGAAAAGAGAGGGAAGAAACCAGGAAGAAGAAAAGCAAAAAAATGGGGAATGAAACAACAAAAAAAGTTTTTTTCTTGAATCTGACTGAATACATATTATTTAGTTGTAGAAATACGAAAAGGAAGACAAGCACATTAAAAAGGTACAGAAAGACTTTCCTTTTTGAACAAAACATTGGAAATGTTTTGATTAGCAGTATGTAAAATTATTTGTGTGATTCAAGGGTGTATAACAATCATCAAGAACAACATATCTAGACAGTATCAAAGGTACATATGTCTCTACTGAAACAAGCAAAGTGAGTGTGTTGAATGTGCACTTACAAAGTAACCGATCTAGGAAGACAACTGTGCTGTCAATGCAGCTAACCAAAGTACAGGATTTTGTCAATAAAATGACAGCTACTCACATGTATTTATTAAATCAACATATTCATGCATTTCAGTCTTACTGCATCTTGTCTAATTGACACAGCAATTAGACAAGATGCAGATGATGATTAAAAAAATATGGAATCCATTATGTCATGCCTTATGAGATGCAGAATGGTCTGTTTAATCTGGTTATTACCCAATGCACTAAATTTTTGTGAAATCCATCCAAGATGCAAATGGCTTTTTCACATGAGCTCAAAATTATTTTACTGTTGCAAGCAGGCAACCTAATTCCCAGTGAAGGGAGTGGTCTGGAAAGCAATATGGAAATAAGCCTTTCCCTTTTGGGGAGACAGTGGTCACATTCTCCTAATAAAAAGAAACCTGTAGTTGTAGTGGAAAAGACATTTAATAAGAGAAAGAAAGCTGCTTAAGTAAAAAAGTACAAGAAGTGTTGCTCTGTATGTATTTTGATCTGGGAATTTCATACAGGCTCAGCATAAATCAAAGGACAAGAGCTCCCTTTTTACTTTATGAAAAAAATTCTTCATTAACAAGTCAGCTTCATCAGCTATGCTATTGTATATCAGCACAAAGTTTCCGTTCTATGATTCCTCCAAACAGTTCTCTGAGCACAGGTAAGCACGTGTAAAGCTAGTTAGCAAGACCAGAGATACAGCTGGAGATCTGTATTTCCAAGTGTTGGTCTTCTAAGGATGTACATGCCCTAAATTTTAATTTTTTTAAGAAACACCACTGATGTGAGAGGCATAGCTAGTGTGCCTAAAATTAAAACACACATATGAAATGTCGGTTCTAATTTTTTAAAAAACAATGTATTTTCCAATTTAAGGCTAGAAGTATGTCAAAATCAAAGGAATAGAGTAGGAAGCAATCTCATTTTAATTGTAGTGAGTATTATATAAGAAATACAAACTACCGAATGGAAAGCATTGTTACTGTTGGTGTCTTCCCAGTCAGATTCAGTGATAAGGAAGCACATGACATTTCTGCCACCGACAGGCTAAAATTAATCAGTATTGAAAGAAAAAACAGATAAGAAGGTAAAAAAATTAATCCTAACTGCAAGTCAAACAAAAATTAGATAAATACCACTCATTACTGTAGCTATAAAATGTGCAATTATCTATGGCAAATCACAGGAAAATCAACAACCATTATTAACAAAGGAACCATGCAATTTAAGTATTGCATCAAGAAAAAAGAAAAGGTAATAGACGATTCTATTTTGTATTGGAGGACATGAAATGCAGGCCAAATGCAGTATAGCATTTACATCTGCAGCACCAGGTTTCCATTCTGACCAAAGCTGCCAAATGCATGAGATACCGGATGACACCAGGACTTCTCACAATATAAAGTCACGTTTATTTAAAGAAGGCACTTAGTTGCAAAAATAACTTAACATGCTAAGACATTTTATGGATCATAAACTTGTAAACAGTATGAGCTACAGAACTTCAGCATCATTTGTAACCCATTGGTTACTATCCTGTTGTTACGTTAGATAGCTTTGTTGAAACTGAAGTAAAATAAAAAAAGGCTCTTTTAAAGAATTTAAATTTTACAGTTTTTGATGGAGGTAAGAAAACAGACAAAATATTCCAAGGCAGAAAATGCTGAGTTTCTAGGAGGTTAAAGGAGTAGCAAATTAAGGGGACTTCAGTTACCAAGATTACTCTATTTGCAAAGAGCTGTTTCTTCTGGCAAAGGAGGAAGGTAAAAATACCTAGCATTAGGTCTTGAGTTTTTCAAGTGCATTTCAGTGGAAGTTCAATGAAGTTGTATGGTTTTTATGAGTAAGCTGACAGACCACCATGTATACTATTCCTGCAGATCTTTTGTGAAAACAAGAGATTATTCTGCTCCATTGGCTAAAGAGTGTTTTGGAAAAACACATTTTTGTTATGAAAATACTGGATTATCACAAGGAAAAATCTGCCGTGGATACTGTCTTCTATCTTGTTCCTTTACAATCATTTAAACCAGAGAAACATAGATGTGAAATATCAGATCAGAACAGGTCTTTGCCCTGACTTCGAAAAGGTCAAATAGATGAGCTAAATAACCCAACTCAGATCCTTGCTTTCTCATTTCAAATAAATCACATTCATGACATTTTTCAGCTATGGATATAGTACTTTCTCTTTCCCCCCTTACATTTGGAAGAGCTGATTTGGCAAATCCTCCTTTTTTTTCTTAGATTGGTAGAATTAATTTTAAGCATATGCTAAAATATTTTGCTACATTAGGGTTAAACACAGTAGTACTTTTAACAAATTATTGAAGGAAAAACAAAGAAGACGTTTCCAAGACACGGCTTGAGCAATCCCAGTAAATGCAGAGTACATTGCTGGAAAGCAAAAGGCTTAAATTTTTGGAGGGTAGGGACTCATAAAGGAAGAGCATCAGTGATAAGGAATTCAATTCCTTTGTGAATTAAAGTTAATAATTACAAGTCGTGCCAATATACAACCAGCATGGTGGAATTTGTCGGGTTCTGTAAGTAAGCTGTCCTATCAGAAAATACAATCTACTTATAAAGATTAACACCACCTATTTATCATAAGTAGCTGAACTATAAATCAGATAGCATAGAAGGGAACTAGAATACATTTTTCAAAACTGAGTTATATTTTGGAGAAAATCCACTGTCTAGTCCCAACAGTTGAAACATGCTTTAGCGGGTCAGTAGTTTATACATATGTATTTGGTCCCTTTCAGAATAACATATTTTTCCTTCCTACCTCTACCACTGCAATTAAAACGATGCCATGAAAATAGCCATTATTTATTAAAGTGATACATTGTTTGACCTTGTCTATAAAGAAGGAGAAGGTGTCCCATGTATTTCTTGGTCGGTGTTTTCAGATTTGTTTTCCCAAGCTCTGAGTTCAGTGAACATGTCCCAAGCCATGGGCATACACACGGCTAGTGAGGCGGGTGAGTTCAGTCTCCATACCTCCTAGCCTTATAAAAACACAAATGGCTTAAAAAACCCCCACCGTTCCCCATCTTAGAAAGACACGTTTTTCAAGGGAAGCCTAGAAGGTTAATAAGCAAAGCTTTCGCTGCCTGTGAGCCGGACCATGGTCCAGGTCAGGTTGCTGGAGAGGACTTGGTGTTCCTCTTCCCTTCAGCTGCTGTGTCAGGAGAGCCCAGGGTGGGGATGAGCTTCCAGGGGGATGGATCATTTCCCATCCCTGCCGTCCTCTCTGAGGGGCGGGAGGCGTGCTCTGCTCCACGCTTCCAGGCTTTGCACACAAGGACAGGGCTGAACAGGTTGGCAGAAGAACAATTTACTGCTTAATGTTCCTTTCAAAACATTTTGTCTTTGCCTGCATATAAATGCTCTCCATAAAATATGTTCATACATCAGCTCACAATTAATTAAAAAAATCTGAGTTTACTGATCTTAATCTGGGTTTGGAGAACCTTGGAAACACAGAATTTACAATGGTTTTGCAGCATGGACATAGGTAGCAGAGGAAGTATTACACACTCATTTCTGTCCATTTTCTGCAAGTGTTTTGAAGGTGGGTAACAGGCACTGGGGTCAGCGGTTAAGTGACCGCACAAATTCACTTTCTTGTAGAAGATGTTCAGCAGGGTAATTTCACCATCGGCTTGTAGCGTAGGAAAAAAATAATCCACCCCACTGTATTTCTGTCACCCCTCACAAATTACTGATAAGATCCTGAAACAAGTGTCAGAATTGAAGCCATAACATATAAAATATCACAAAGTTGTGTGAGTATGGCCCTAGAAAGTTAAGTTATTCTAAATGGCACTTTATGAACAAACTTACTACAGGGAAGAAGAAAAGCAGATTTCCTTTGATCTGCTGAATTTTTCAGATTAATAGATTTTTGTACTGGCAATCACAAATGAGAAGAATGTGGTTTTATAAATGATCGAGCTATCCATTATAATGTCTAATTTCTGTTACTGGCAAATAGTTGTTTTCCTCATAAACCAGTTTGATTCTTTCACTTGTTTCTTCTATTTTGAGCAAAAACCCCCAGGATATTTTCTTAGCTCAATAACACTGAGCGTTTACTTGGCCCTTGCGAGTTATTGCCAGGTATTGTTAACACCTGCTGCGAAATGATGGAACGGGTGGCACTCGCGTGCGGATTGCCTTTTGCGCTTGCACGTGAGCGTGTTGTGGTTAGGCAGCCACACGATTCTGCTGATGGAGAAACCGTGGACAAGAACAAATCCGATTCCAGGCAAGGACCTGGAAACATTGTTCCCCAACATACTCGTACATATTACACATAGATAAGGCAGTTATCCAAAACTTCTCTAGTTCATCCAAAACACTCCGGGACAAGATAATCAGAGACTTGTTATCTGGCCATGATACCAAATGCTGGTTGGGTAAGAAATTCTTACTCATACAGACTGCGGTTTCATTGCAAAACATTCTTTCTGTAACACACAGGCCTATGCAAACAGCAAATCAGGTTTTAAAAAAAGGGTAATAGGTATGGTTTACTTAACCTGTTATCTTTATGGCATTAAACATGTGATGTTTGTATTTTGAACAGGTGACTTGGGCACCATCAGCTACGTGTTTCTTAGCTTTCCCAGCAGCACTTGGAAGCAGTCATTATATTAATGAGCTCAACTTCTAAGTTGAAGTGAATGTAAAGGAGATCATAAAACATGAAAAATTGTAGTACAGCTTTCATGTTACAACAGCAAAAGCTGCTGAAAAGTTCTATTTCCCTTTTTGCACCAAGTTCTGACAGAGCTCCTTCCAACACATGCTGTGCATCTGTCAGCCATGGGAGAGTGCGTGAAGTCCAGGCTCGGGCAAGGAGACGTCTACAGCTGAGCCTTGGTTTTCCCAACCAGCAGAGCCCTTTTATTTGAAAATCTGCACCCTTCATAATATAAATTACAGGTTATAGATGCTGCTGAGCAATTTGGGAGGTCTGGCTCCAGGTGTGGCAGAGGACACTAAATTTGGCCAATCTGTTACCATTTGACCGATATAACCATTCTCTCTGGTTGCTTCCTGGTGGCTGTTGGAGAGGCCCCATCTTAGGCACGTGGGTTTCAGAGCTGTTTGTGGAGGTACTCCAAAGGACAGAAAGACCTGTGCTATTGCAGTGGACATGTCAGTAAGCGGATGCTGGATGCGCGAGCAGTGAAGCCTGCAGGGCTGGCTTTAGCGGGGGAATTGGAAGCGACTGCAGCAGGCGTCCCGAACTCTGGCTTAAGTTTCACACAGTCGCTACAGCTCACATGGGCACTACAGGTAAATTATCTACCACAACTCAGAGACCCTTCAGCGGTGTCCAAAGACATGTACGAGCTTTTGCTAAGTATTTAAAGACTATCAGATGGGCGTAGAGGAAGGATTTGGACCACTGGAACACATCTCCTTGATCTGTTAAGCTCTGTGGTATGCCAGCTGTGAAGGACTTGTATAACCATATCCTCATTATTTTATTGACTGCAGGGAGGAGAAAACTTTTCCTTAATACCACCGGGAGTTAATTAGCAGGGCCAAAAGCACTACCTCAGTCTTTCCACTGGAAGCTTCTGCATGGTTCCCATCTCTCACTGCACACAACTCTGCGCCTCACCCAGCCTCACCAGTAACTCATACTTTATTTCTGGAAATATTCCATACTTTGTATGGGGTGCAGAGATTTAAGAGTAAGTAACAGTTTAGTGAGAAGGTATGTTGGAGCATCCAGAAAACAAATGTCTCGGTGTCCTGCATTTAAGTGGTAGACAGTGAGGTGTTTAGAAGGTTTTAGTATTGTTTTCTGATTATGTCAGCCTCCTGCATGGAAGAGTTCAATGGCTGCAGCATCACCCACTCTGTGACTGCTCTGCAGTGAAAGTGAACGCTTACCATTTCCATCGTTGATTATTTTGTTTCTGTAACAACTGCATTGGATTGATATGTAGAGATGGGATGTCTGTTAGTCACACTGTGTGTGCCTCAGTATCTCAGAGAGAACTGCTTGAGAGAAAGCTGAAACTTTTTGCACGCAGCTTTAATCTCAGAATCTTGCTCACAAGATGGTTAAGTCTTCCTTAGTTCCTTGCATTTTCCTATTCTCCTTGTAATCTGGTTGGAATAGTTGGAGCAGCCTCGGGGCTGCTCCGAGTCCATCCGACTGAATTTCTTTTCGCTGAAAGTATTCCTCAGGATTTTCACACAGAGCTGCATCCCAGGAGGACTAAACGTTTTGGTCATGCTTATTATCTCATCCACTCCCTCTGAGGCGGCTGACTGCCTGCAGGCAGGGGCTTTGCAGTGGGTGGTGGAAAGCCCTCATAAAGCCATACGATGCTGCAGCAGCATCCAGACTATCTGAAAGGGCTAAAGAGCAACTTCTATGTTTTATATTTGCAGATTTATAATTAAATATTAATAAAACGACTGGACTGAAAAGTAAAAGAAGGGAAATGTCATTTGCTGGTGCGCCCCAGTGAAGCTGAGAATACTGAAATCACAGCATATGTTTTCTCTCTTCTTAAAGACTGTAGATTATTACAGGCAGACTTTATTGTGGTCTATAATTTTGGTTTTCTCCTTCTGACTATGCCAAACAGCATTTTTTGTTTTGTTCAAACAGCAATCAAGAATGGTATGTTATCAAGCCACAGTGCTGTGACCTTTGGATTTAAAGTGAATATTCTAGCTACTTGGAGCCAACACATATATTAAATTCTAAGGTCGAAGGAAGGGTGAAAAACAGAGGACATGTTTTTTAAGATGTCTTGCAACCCTGAAGCTCAGTTCTTCATTTCTCCTCAAGATTTATCGATTTTGGTGCATGACTACAGATTTTACAGGGATGTTATACCAAGGGCATTCCATTTATTTTGGTCAACAGCCAGAAAGTTAAATTTCTGAAGAGCTGTCTGGAACTGGATGAACACATGGACTCAACATGTCTTAAAATAAAGAAATAATAATGATTTTAATGCTGTTTCTTCTAGTATAGGTATGGAATAAGTAAACAATTAAAATATTTTTTATTTTTACATACACGGGGCAGAAAGAGAGAGTCTGTGAATGAAGCATGTTTCTGAAAGAGAATAGTAAGTCCTACCTTCAGGATAATTAAATGCTTCAGTTTATTAATTAATTTCCTTCCTAGGAGAATGCCTAACAATGTTGGAGAACTTTCATACAAAATGTCTAATCAGTTTTTTTTAAATAATCCAAAAACCCCACTGTGAATCAAATCTTTGATTCTTAAATATGCTGTAACCTGCCATCCTCTCTGCATTTTTCAGCCTCTTTCCTTATTGCAATAAAAGAAAAAAGTAACATCCACATTTCTTCATCTCCCCAGATACGATCTATTTATTTAACTGCATTAGGTGGAGGCTAGATATCTCATGAGGTTAGGTACATGGCATTTTTTCCCCTGTTGTCCTCCTTGGAAGCAATAGATCTGTGAAGTACTACTTACATCAGTATGTAGTCTTACTATCCTAATATCTTAACATCCTGATAGCATTAAAGGTGAGCGAAGCACTGAAAATTTTCAAGCTATCAGAAAACAATGAAAAGTTGAAAAGGAACAGAGATTAGTGCACTTTTCACACTGAGTAAGTAGCTGAATACCAGGTCCGCAAGTACTGTATTAAGGGCAGATTGGAATGGGCTTTGACCCAAGCAGGATGAGGCAGTTATTGAACAAGTATTTTTGGTGACAGGATGGGCATATACAGTCGGTATCGCTCTAACTCTTGCTATCTATGTTGCTGTGCCAGCATAATAATTTGTTTTCTTTTCATGAGCAGGAGGAAAGGAGGGGATAGATTGAACTATATTTTAGTCAGATTAGTTTCCCATTACATCCCTCTGTGTACTACTAGTACAAGCATTTGCTGCAGAATAATCTAAGGGGTAATGCAGGTAGGAGTACATGGCTAGAAAAAAAGGGAGAATGCTTAAACAGGAGTCCAAGAACCACAGAAAAATCAGGTCAGTAAAGGCTTTACAGATTCCAGTACCAACACTCCTAATTCGGACTAGAGGAGAAGCAGTGTTACAATTAAAAAAACCTCCCAAAACTTCAAACTAAATCTATTCTTATGAGTATGGCTGACTGCATGTCTCTGTGAAGCTTGACAGCCGTCAACTCTATTACACACAGACGTGTCTGAAGAATAAAGCTAAAGTTTTCACTTTATAACAACATAACCAAAATGCTTCTGGTTCTCGCTGGCGTGAATACAGAGAGAGGCACCTCCCAAAGGCTGATTTAGAGGCCCTGAGGTTTAAATCGCCATCTATAGTTGCTTATTAAAAGTCACATATTTAAAAGGTTACATTTGGTAGCCACGCACAGAACTCACTAGACTTTGACACTGTTCCTAAATTACGTACAATGTACGAACCAAACCAGGCAATTCCAGACTACAAGTTTGTTCCCGTTCATGATGATAGCAAAATGCCTTGAGCAACATTTATCGTCCTTTTTTCCCCAAGCACAGTTCAGTGATTTGAACACTGTATGAATACTGAAGGACACAGGCCTACAAGGATAGACAAGCAAGAAGATATCTTAGTCAAGGTCATACAAATTCTTGTAAGTGCAGTAGCGAAGTTTAGGCAGCTAACTAATCCTTCTGGCTTAAATATGTTTTTGAAGTATTCCTGTGTGGATTGTAAGATCTTTCATTGTGTATCCCTGTGCTGGCTGTTGAGACAAGTCAACAAAGAAAGATTTCAGTTAATGCCAATTGTGATAGGGGTTTTGGGAAACGTGATTATTAATGAGTATTTATATGGGTCTGTGTGTAGATTCACTCCTTCTGATGAGAAGATCAGGTTTTCAGATGTGAAGCGAGCTTTATTCTTATCTGATTTTAGTTGAAATCTATGGATGTGAAACTTAAATGCTTGGAAATTAAAATACAGCTGTCTGTACTATAATCACAGAACTGTACAGAGAAATGTTTTCATTAATTCCTGATCTGCCTGTTTTGACAGCAGTTTAGTTGTCTGATAACGCAACGAGACAAATTAAATCCTGCTTCAGGCAGTACACAGACCACATTACTCAAAAAGAGAAATTAAAAACTGTTGAACATCTGTTATTACTGTGAATTTAATCTGTAGAACAACTTCATTATTTTACTTCACATATTTAACTTTATTATTGAGGAAAAAGAGAATGTCTTGTGGTTAGAACATTGTTTTTTGGGTAAAAAAAAATCTGTTATTTATTCTCCTATTTGCCATTGATTCCTGAGTGACTTTATACAAATAAATTAGTCTCTTTGTACCTTAGATGTCTCATCAGCAAAATGGGAATATTATTACTGCTCGCTTCATGAGGTGCTGGGAATATTAATTAGTTTCAAATTTGCCCCATCTGGAAATGGCACAAACTACTTCCCTCTTTGAAAAGCACTTTGAGACTAATGAATTAAGAGTACTGTATATGGAGCCAAGCATTATTAAGTTTTTGATGGTAGAGAGAATAGTTACAGCAGAACCTTCAAATGTGACAGAAATCATACCATATATTTCACTGGCCTGGATAGTGTCTCTTTTAACTATAAGACGTTTAGGCACAAGCTTACTTTAAATAATGCCAATAATACAAAATGGCTTAGTTTTACTGAATATTTTCAATGTGGATTATCATCATGTTCATTGATGAGATATTGGAACATCATTTCTGCAGTATTGCATGTGGTTTACTTTTCTCGATAAATGATATCCATAACGAAAACTAATAGTGGCACAACACAAGGAAATTTAACACACCTCTCAAGACTTCTGTTTTGTAGTTTACCCCACATCCACAGAGTTGATTGTTTGCGGTCTTGATCACAAAAAGCTCTGAGGGTGAGTGAGACTCACGGAGGAACAAGGCTCATTAGCATGGGTACAGCACTGCAGTGGTGCTCTATATTGCTGTCAGAGCTTGCTCTACTCTGTTTACACGGTGCTCTGCCAAGATGAGTTGACATATCATTTGAAGTTGGCATTGGTTGCAGCATTTCTGCACCATGTGCCATTGCACCTTGTGGACAAGTACCCCAAGAACTCCATGGGAAGGAGGAGCAAGGCAATGCAGTTGCACTGGGATGAAAAGGAAGAATGATTTTTGAACTGAAGCCACACGGAATCTTTTAATGGTTAATTTAAGTCATTAAACACCACCCCCACCATAATGCATACAAATACGCTGCTTTATTGACACGTTTCGTCTGAGTGCAAACTTGAGCTAGAGCTGAGCAGCACACTTCAGAGGATTCTCACAGAGGGAGAGTGCACTCTTTCAGTGCAGCTAAATGGAGTTAAACTATGACTCCATGCAGCATACAAAATATTTAGTCCCGTTTTGTAGCAGAGAATTATTGTAGACTGAATCCACCCGTAGGTACCAATCAGAAAATGAAGCTATTTGCAAAAAACCAAAGACATTACAGCGGTGTAAAGGGAAACAAACAAGACGTAAATATGAAAGAGAGAAAAAAGAAAACTAAAATTTAGGAAGTGGTATAAAAATAATAGTGTGCGATTGTAACAGGAAGGGAGGGTAAGTCTTCAGTCTTGATGGAGAGTACAAATCTGATGTACATCTTCTAACTGAATTCTTAACTGCATTCATTTGAATTGGCTTGATATGATTAAATCCAGCTATATTTTAGCTCTGTGTTACACATGGTATAGACATGCTAGCGAAACAATGTAAATGCCAATAAATGGAAATCGGGTTTGGAAGATGGGAGACACTGATGCCTTGCAGAAACACAGACCATGACTTAATCAGAACCACAGCAAACAGGTTTAAATAATCTGTCCAGTAAAAAGTACAATAGTGATACGTATCATTTTATATGTCATATAAATAAAGGGAAAGCTATAAATGATATTGCAAAATAGCAGATACAGATATTCATAGCCAAGGCTACTTTCCACTCCATGTATTTGCTATTCAATCACTAAGACATAGTAGTCCAAATGAAACCAGTAGAAAGACTACTGTAGATACCTGCACAATGAGATTTGGCCTTGCAAAAGAGAATAGATGACTTCCAAGAGAAATGGTCTTCCATAAATCTTGAGGATAGGTTCTGAGATATTTCTCTGAGCAAAATAAAATTTACATCAATCTGATTTCCTGTGTAGTTTACCTTAATAGATATATACTGTCTTTCTCAAAATACTGCTACAACTCTGCAGAATATTATATAGGATTTCATAATGAACGGTGTCATCAGCTGGAGAACACAGGACCACAGGGGATAAAATTTTTGGAACAAATCATCATCTGTAAAGGATGGATAAAACATTAGGATGAGTCTCCAGTGTTTGTAAGTTTTAATGCTGCTTTCAAAAGGAACAGGATATCTATAATGAATTCCTTGTTTCAAATGAATTAACCACCCTCCCACAGCTTTTTCATTTTTCAAAATGTAGACATGAATCAAACTCTGGAGGTGTAATGAAGAACTGGTAACTCTTTCTTGCTTCCTCCCCCCCTGCCCCCAATCTCCCCTTTCTTTTCTGAGATTCTCAGAACTTCGATCTCGTTGAAGAAATTTCTGTATTAACAGATCATTTGACAATAAACGATGATACGTCACATTGTGCTTCTTTATTTGCCATCTCAGCCACTTGCAAGCAGAGCTAAATCACATCCTCTGCCTGAGAAACACCCAGATACCTCCCATTCCTACCTCTCCACTGAATGAAATGAAATGCTTCCTGGATAGTGAAAAAAAATAGTAGATTTAAGCATTTATACTGTATCTATAAACACATTTACCATCTGAACTATATAATAATTAATTTTCACCATATCTCCCTAAATCTCTGTGCTCTCTGTGAAATTGTTTTACTGCAGAAAACCAAAGTGATCATCCCTTTTCAATGGCTACACTTACTATTTTTCTTTTTATGAGCTCTTAAGGAGTCTGGCAATTATTTTGCCATTCATAAGAGTGATAGTTGATCTGAAATAAAATAGGAGGGGAAAGACCAACTATTTCAGGGAGATTTGAAAGCTTTTTCAGCTTCATTCCTGATATATTAGCTGATAAATTACCAAAACCTGCTACAACAAGAAGGCAGAGGTGCAGAAAAGCATTCTTCATGCAACATGATGTGAGGCTGTTGTCAGAGCCTACTTTGTCCATGGTTTCTTGACCATTCAAAGCCCCTGGTGTCTCACCTGTCCACATCTGTTCTGAAGTCAGCTTTCTTTCTACTCTTGTACTCTTTATATCACACAAGCCCATTTGAAGATAATCCTTTATTTAAAATCCTGACCTCCTCGCCACTGTGTTATAACCCTGACTTCTCCATTGGCAGCTAATGGAGTACACCTCCACCAGACATGCTAACTCTGATGCTAGGTTGGTCTTGGGTGTCTCTTGCTAAAGTGGTGACCAGTAATAGCTTAATATCATAAAACCTTTACAGGTTGGGCAGGAAAGCATTATCTTTATTTTTTTTTAAAACATCCTAAAGAGGCGGCAGTGCTGGTGCTTTACCTGTATACATAGTTACATTTACTGAGAGCTTTTAAGAGGAGTTGCTTGTAAGCCATGCTAATTTCTTTTCTGTGAAGACCTTTGCTCAATAGTGTACAGGCAATCAACACAGACACATAAGCCACAACCTCTGCTTTTGTAGGCGTTCCAAAATCAATCAGGAAGACTGCAATCATTGCTTCTTTATCTTCCTCCTCTCATGTGATTCAAAATGATGCCTGTATTTTGCACACACAGTGTACAGTAACCGGCTAGCCATGATGGCCTGTTCCTTCATTATCTGCTCCTTTGGGTGCATCACATAGTGACGGTAGCTAGAGCAGACCAGTTATTAACCTATTGACATTAGGAGCAGTTTCTCCCTCTTTTCATACTGTGGCAGGAACCCTTTAGAGACAATGAGCGTGTTGGGAGGATGAAGAGGACTCTTGAAGAGCACAAGAGAGGCTGTAGCTTTATGTGTGGTGGGTTGACCCTGACTGGACGCCAGGTGCCCACCAAAGCCGCTCTATCACTCCCCCTCCTCAGCTGGACAGGGGAGAGAAAATATAATGAAAGGCTCATGGGTCAAGATAAGGACAGGGAGATCACTCACCAATCACTGTAATGGGCAAAACAGTCCTGCCAGCAAACCTGCTCCAGCGTGGGCTCCTCCCTCCATGGGTTCACAGGTCCTTCCAGGAGCCTGCTCTGGTGCGGGCTTCCCACAGGGTCACAACCTCCTTTGGACGCATCCACCTGCTCCAGCGTGGGGTTCTCCATGGGCTGCAGGTGGATATCTGCTCCACCATTAGCTTCCATGGGCTGCAGGGGGACAGCCTGCCTCACCGTGGTCTTCACCACGGGCTGCAGGGGAATCTCTGCTCCAGCGGCTGGAGCACCTCCTCCCCCTCCTTCTTCACTGACGTTGGTGCCTGCAGAGTTGTTGCTCTCACATATTCTCACTCCTCTCTCTGCTGCTGGTGTTGTACAGGTTTTTTTCCCCTTCTTAACTATGTTACCCCAGAGGCGCTACCACCATCGCTGATGGGCTCGGCGTTGGCCAGCGGTGGGTCCGTCTTGGAGCCGGCTGGCATTGGCCCTATCGGACATGGGGGAAGCTTCTAGCAGCTTCTCACAGAAGCCACCCCTGTAGCCCTCCTCACTAGCAAAACCTTGCCATGCAGACCCAATACACGATAACTGACTGAACGTATCCAGGCACACACACTGTCCTCAGTGAAATAAAGGAAAAAGCACTTGTTAAAAGGATAACATTTTCTAGGATCTGGGACAGTTTCTGACCCAGTTTTATTCTGACACAATATAAGGTTGCCCTGCTAGCAAATGACTAGCTGTGGTAACTGGTAGGGGGCCACAGATGGCTAGTTTTTTCTGTATGCTGCAAAAGTGACTGTACACATTTTAGAAAAAAAAATGGTTATGCAGTTAAATAATTTTTCTCTCTACCAGAAGTATTCATCTTTCTTACCTTGGTTCTTCAGGAATTATAAAGTACAACTCTCTAGCGAATGGCTTCTGCTCTTGAGCTTATGTTGTACTATTTTGACACTGAAGCTTTGAGGCTTCTTCCCTGGTGTTTATGTCCAGGAATGTTTTAGGCTGACCTCCAGCTACGACTGAAGCTCTAGAAATATTTCACTGGACAATAAACCTTTTCCTTTACTTCTTAACTGTAGTATTTCACTAAAATGCATTAGCAAAACATGTTCAAATTCTCTATGTATGCTATTGTTTATTCCCAAACAGTTAAGGTCACGGCTTTTAGACTAAATATTATGGAAGCTTTTCCAGTCATCCATTACAGAGGTGAAGATGAGTAAAGAAATATCAGCTAACTGATACTGTGGGCTAAATTTCAAATACCAGTCCATTATGCCCTTTTAGAGAAACTTATGGTACAAACATATAAGAGGAAATTAAAGAAATTGGTGATGACAATAAATTTCACCATGTGGGGAAAAAAAAAAACCTATAAAATTTCAATATAAATTCTTTCTGATGTAGATTCCAGGCAGATATTACTGTTCAGTAGTTGCCACATCAAAGCTATAGAATCAGCTTTGCTTCCATGAAATTTTTTTGTAGATGTATGAAACCACTTCTTTCCTGCCTAAAATGGAAGCATTTTACTGTCATCCAAAATCCTTTTTGGAGGCACATATTTCTTCTGTGTGTTTGTCCAACTTTGTAGTTCTGATTAAGTATTGCCACCCATTGTATGTCACAGTATATAATAAGATATTCCTCCCTCAGATTTCACTTTCTGCAAACCCTTCTCTGAATCTAATCTGTTTTAACATAATTGACTCCAAAAGAGATTTAGTACAGCGGCAAGTTATATAAAGGAGCAGTTGATTGTTAAAGAAGATGACAGACAAGTCCTGATGCATGTTCTTCCAAGCAGTGACTCTACATAAAATCTTGTATAATTACAATAGAACAGGGGTGCATCATCCGTAGCTATCCATCACTCAAAAAAATTTTAAGCTGTGGTATCAACTTAAAATTACAATGAGCCCTATTTTTAACCTCATGCAATGTATTCGGTAATCCATGTGAAACAGAAAAGGAGCATTTGGGCACTTCCAAAAGATAAATAAGTTACCCCAATTGAATGTTCAAAGAATAGCACCGCCTCACATAAAAAAATATTTTTTCCCCCTTTGCCAGATTACTGCAGAATACATCTTTAACCAGACATCAAACTAAATGCACACCATCTCGCATTACTTCAAGTTCCTCAGAGTGTTTCCAACTTGAACCCAGTTAACTGCAGTTTGCCTTTTGGAATAGTTACTCTTTTGCCTCAAATATCTTTGCCATGAATCACAAGTGGATATTCACAACTGTTATTTGTTTTGAAAGCAGAGAATGTTTCTCTACTGAGCTCTATGTGAAGTAGTTCAAATGGTCTCTAATATGAGCTATGTGTAAATTAATTTGCTTCTGCAGGCCAGACCCCTAAATTACCAGGGCTTTGCAACTGTAGGAAACCTTGTGTTCCTCAAGGTTGGCCAAAGAAATCAGTTTAAACACATCAGCATTACTTACTCGATGTTCTACCTTCTTTTCCTCATTATATGTTTTAAACACAAGGTTAAAAGCTCATAAACAAAAATTTGTAGGATGCGGGCCTGAATGTTTGTACATACCTTTTGTAATTATAAGCTAAATAGAATTCCTACTGAATAACTTCAAATGAAAAAATGAGGAGAGAAAAATCTCTGTAGGGAAGACAGGCATGAGAAACAACATTACTGAAGTAGCAGACACAAAAAAACCCCAACCAACCCCAAGAAAGTGATTTGTTGTTTTTTAATCCTGAGAGCTATTAATCCATTAAAACAATTTTACCAAGGACATAGTTAATTTTGTCTTACTTGAAGTGTTAAGATCAAGATATATTTCTGCAAGACACGCTGTAGGTCATCCAACAGTTATGGGCTGGACGTACAGTGGAGTTCACATGAAGTGAATTTATCACCTTTCTTGTATCAAAGATCACATTCTTTGGCCTTCCTGGTCTTAATGTTTCTGTGGTTTTAAATACAATTGTCTTTAAAAGACACAAGTTTCCAAACTAAAATTTTAGTTAGTAGTTTTCATAGCTTTCTGCAGAATACACTTTCTGACAAAATCCTTAGAGCCAAAAGGAAATTTGGATATACTCTGCAGTCCACTTTACAATTTAGAAAGCTGATTTTATTATTAAGAAACCTAGAGGCTCCACATCTGAACTACTGCGGGGCATTTGGATTATTTATGGCCATTGCTTATTAAATCAGTAAAGAGGCTGGAGATTTTGTGGTGGTTTTCTTTTTTTTGAAAGAGCTATGAAGGGAAAAATGTCTAAACCCATGCAACTGTCCTAAAATTTGCTTGTATTTAAATCCCTTGCTTTTGCACTCCTATCTATATACAAGCAAACTCATTTACCTTTTTTCTCTCTGTAGTTTTCATGAAACTGTTCTGAAGAAATCAGAGGACTAGAGCTTCCGGGACTAGAGGAGGACTAGATTCTGTTCCCAAAAAAAGGGTACTAATGTATGTTACCTATTTCCACATAACCTTTTCCTTGCAAAAGGTTTGTCTCTCTTTCTCAATACACTTCATTTTTTCTCTGTCTTGCCAGAAATAAAAACAAATACACCTGGTATGGGAAAACTTGTATATAAATACAGGAAAAAGGGATACCCCTTGGCAGTTCATGAGGAAGGTCAGACTGAGGCTAAATAAATAGGATACTTTTCTCTTCCACTCAAAACATGAATTCCTAAGTGTGTAATGCCGTAATCAAATTAAGGAATGAATTCTGTATTAGTCCCTGAACACCCTAATTCCAGAAAGTCTCATTTCTCCTGGGGTTCTCGTCAGTTCATCCAGCTGATGCACTACAAATAAAACCACCCTTCTAGGAAGTTCTTTTCAGTGTTTTTACTCATGCTATTTAGCTTTCAAAATGTGACTGTTTCCTTAATTACCAAACCAATGTGAATCATACCTTGTTTTTTTAAGAAAAGTAATGTTCCCTTCCTCTTGATGGGACTGGGGAGGAAGAAACCTTTTAAAATGTGAGCTGTAAGCACCTGAACATTAGGAGAGAAAGGAGCAGAGTTTACAAATTCTTATTTTAGGAATGTCTACTTTAAGCTGCTATTAATGGCTGAGATCTGGATCATGATGTCCGCATGGTCAGTGTTGGTGGTAACAGACAGAGTAGGCTAAATCTTGTACTGGGTCTGGCTGGGATGGAGTTAGCTTTCTTCACAGCAGCCTGTATGGTGCTTTGGTTTGGATTTGTGACTAAAACAGTGCTGACAACACAGCAGTGTTTTGGCTATGACTGAGCAGAGCTTGCACAGCATCAAGGTTTTCTCTCTTTCCCATTCTGCTCCTGCAGCGAGTGGGCTGTAGGCTGGGGATGGGAAAAGAGGTTGAGAGCAGACACAGGCAGGGCAGCAAACCTGAACTGACCAAAGAGATGTTCCATACCATATGATAACATGCTCGGAAATAAAAGCTCAAGGAAAGGAGGAGGAAGCAAGGATGTTTGTGGTATTGGTGTTTGTCTTCCCAAGTAACCATCACGTGTGCTGAGGCTCTGCTTTCCGGGAAGTGGCCAGACATCTGCCTCCCAATGGGAAGCAGTGAATAAATTCCTCTTTGCTTTGCTTACGTGCTCAACTTTTGCTTCACTCATTAAACTGTCTTTATCCTGAGCCATGAATTTCTTGCTTTTGGTATTCCTATTCCCTCCACCTTCCCCCTGGACAGGGAGAGGAGTGAGCAAGAGGCTGTGTGGGTGCTTGACTGCTGGCCAGAGTCAGCCAACCACAGCCCCCACTTTAATTCAACAGAAGCAAGATGCTCTCTCATCATAGCTGTCTCCTCACATAGACTGACTCCAACCAAAGTCTCACACTTCTATCGGTTATTTTCACTTCCCTTAAATCAGGCTGATTCATGAGCAACTGTTGCAGAGTCAAACCTATCTCATCTAGGCTCTGCAAACTAGCTGCAAAGTCATAGTCGCGCTACCATTTCAGGTGTGTCCTGCAACGCAGTGGACCTCTTATGAGCCAGACTGCATTGCATGTTCTTTATTCACTTAGGGGGAGCGCACAGGGAAGCAACAGAGTTCCAGCTCTGACAAGGTACTGTTTTCATTGCAAATTTAGTCATATTCTCAAAACTGCTCTGCACAAATTTTGTCCCCTGTCTTTAGCCAAATGTTGCTTTTTGGAAACCACTTCTACAATAATGTTAAATTACAACTGTTTGATTTTGAGAAATAGAACAGTATGATTGACTCAATCAAATTTAATTTCTGTTAAGAGCAGTTTATGTAATTATTCCTGAAATTATCCACTCTTTTTTCTTTTTTTTTTTCTCTATTTGCAAACTCCTTTTAATACTTAAATACAGAGAATACTGCATAAAATATTTATATATATTTGTCATGGTTTAACCCCAGCTGGCAACCAAGCCCCCCCCAGCTGCTCGCTCACTCCTTCCTGGTGGGATGGGGGAGAGAATCGGAAGAGTAAAAGTAAGAAAACTTGTGAGTTGAGATAAAGACAGTTTAATAGGAAAAGCAAAAGCCATGCACGCTAGCAAAGCAAAACAAGGAATTCATTCACTGCTTCCCATGGGCAGGCAGGTGTTCAGCCATCTCCAGGAAAGCAGGGCTCCATCATGCAGAACAGTTACTTGGGAAGACAGACACCATCACTCTGAAGGTCCCCCCCTTCCTTCTTCTTCCCCCAGCTTTACATGCTGAGCATGACGCCATATGGTGTGGAATATCCCTTTGGTCAGTTGGGGTCAGCTGTCCCGGCTGTGTCCCCTCCCAGCTTCTTGTGCCCCCCCAGCCTCCTCGCTGGTGGGGTGGGGTGGGGTGAGAAGCAAAAAAGGCCTTGACTCTGTGTAAGCACTGCTCAGCAATAACAAAGACATCCCTGTATTATCAACACTGTTTTCAGCACAAATCCAAACCATAGCCCCGTATTAGCTACTGTGAAGAAAATTAACTCTATCCCAGCCAAAACCAGCACAATATTTTCTACTGGATTTTCAAAATCTGTGTGTATATGCAAAAGAGAAGGGTATAAACAAGGAAACTCATAAATGAGAAGGGAAAGAACAGTTTTTAAGAAAAAGTTTTAATGTTTTTTGTTCAAAAATTTTTCTTCAGTTTCCTCTGATCATATTACATATACAGACATACAGCACTCCACTCTTTGGTTTGATGCATTCTAAACTTTGAGGACCTGAGAGCCTGGAAAATGGAAACCCAAGTGATTTACTGACATGATTTTAGTGTTCTTAGGTCAGTTCATCATGTTCCTGGCTTTCCTCTTGCTTTTCTGTGTAGATATGCAGAGTTCAAATTTGTGACAAGTAACATTTAATAACTTGCATCTGTCTGCTTTTGCTAATCTAGAAAGTTGTTGCTCCAGTTTGGCTAACAACCTCAGTAGTCTAAACCACTCAAAACATTCTTAGTATTTTGTTTATCACAATAAAGAGAAGCAAGATGCAAAGCATGGCATGTATTTTTGATTTCAGAAGTCAACACTTCTGTCGTGATCCATGTGGCAGCTGGCAACTTCCAAAAAGTTGCTTAGAAGGCTGCAAGTCTCACCCTGGAGTCCAGCTAAATTAACCTTCTTGGTCAAACTCGTACCAACCTGTCATTAATCATTAGCTCTATAAGCAGATCCAACTCTTAAATGAGAAACATGGTGAAAAGAATGTTATTTTGAACCAGGAGGAGAAGATAGGAAGCTTTGCAATCACATACTTAATCATCATGGAGGATTTAGTAGAAAATACGGAAAGAAGATCACAGGCTGCACAATTGCAGGAAACCAAGAGATGCAAGGGGATCTTTCACAGTGATTAGAACAAATGAGGCTCACTCATCATTGCATTTCCCCTCTAATTTAAGGGCTTACATGTGCATAATTGAAATTACTTGGTGGTATCTCAGGTCCATTATCCTACTTAAGTTATAAAAATATGTTTTCCTGACTTGGTAATAGTTGTGACTTTGCTGTCTATCTTGCTTATCTGATAGAAAAAGTCATGTGAATAAGGCAAAGGTTTCAGAGGAACCACATACCAAAATGTGTAGTTGTTCCTTCTTCAGTTATCCCGATTGCACTCTTAGGTTTTTGGAGCATGTTTGTTTTATTTCTCTGCTTTGCCTCCTAAATCAACAGAATGGAAACAGACAGTGTTTTCATTTTGTGACATCTTGTGTTTTTCATGTTTCAGAAACCAGCAAACAACTTACGGCTGAAGAGTGCTGACACACAGTAATTGCTCAATAGAGACACTTTTGATGTGGAGAGAATTTGCTTTTTAAGGCAGTGGGAGAAAGACAGTGCAAATACCACGTGCTCGGTGGGATTTCTAGTGGTTGACTACCTACTGGACATTGCTGACACCATCAAAGCCATTGAGACCCACTAGTCACTTCCCCAAAGAAATACAGGCAATTCATACCTACTTTTCACAATAATCTTCTGAGGTGGGGTTTAACTCAAGAAAAGTTGCTTAAGGAAATGATGGTCAGCTGGTGGGAAATGCCAGCCTTCTTACGCACATCAAACAACCTTAGTGAATCTAGAGGGACCTTTTTTTGTGGGAACATGCTTTCCTCTATGCTGATCTTATTAGAGCATTAAAGCCAAAGGACAAAAACCTTTATGTACCACAAGGTGCAGCTCCAGGGGCAGCCCCACCTAAGTCAGCAGGGCTGGTTGTCATATGAGAGTTCTTAAGAGTAAATATTTGTCAAAACACTCCTGGTTTTGACAAGCTCTGTCAATCAGAACTCCTTTGGCTTCAGCCACTACAACCAGGCACTGCTCTATTACCATTGGAAAAATTTGTAGCTACACATAAGACAAAAAAAATAAAGTTTGGAAAGTACGAATTTAAAATTCTAAAGATCTTCAGACTGTTTAGGAAAAAAACCCAAACTCTCACATGCAGTAATCAAATAGAAATCAGCTTTTAATAATATAGGACACTTTTGCAGATGGTGCCAGATACAGTCTTTCAAAAGCACATTAGTTTGATTTTTCCCGTCTGACAGAGCACTCTTGCCCTCTTCCCTCTATCAGTTGAGTAAATAGAAAAATGAAGGAAAATTAAAATCTGTTGTAACCTAAAACGCATCAGCAACTGATGTGACACTGAAACAGTTGGAAATACAGTCTCACAACTTTTGTAGATGTAGTTTTGAAAGATATCTTGTTCTGCTAGCTCTGTTTATGAAAGGAATAGGATAAACCAGGTGAGGAACTATGGTTTAATGCATTATCCTTACAGCATATTCTGAGAGAGATGAAAAAACTAGAATGCTTCTCAATAAGACAATTATACTAAACAAAAATCAGAATGAAAATGAGTGACATATCTCTCCATACGAGAAAAATAATTTGGTGGTAAACAAGCATGGATAAAGTCTGATTTTTGACAGCAATGCCCTTTTCTGATATAACAGAAACAGACTTCATTGAGATTTTTGCTTGTTTAAAAAAGAAGGCCGTAAGAACCTCAGCATTGGATCCTATATTTTACTTCATATGTATTTGGGCATTATTCTGCCATCCTTATGTTACCTAATTGTTTCATTCTAAATATGCTTGCTAATTATTAACCAACAACATGATCGCATACAGAATACTTGAGCGTGATTCGTTTTAAATAATGCTCATATCAATATGGTTCTTGATGGGATTTAAGGCTATACTTACTTGCTTTGTTTTGTAGCTCTGGACTTTAAACTAGATATTAACTCCATGAAGAAGGTTTACCTAAAAGTAACCTTTTGATAATAGAGACTGTACTAAGTTTTTGGGGGCTTACCTGTGTGTTGCTTATATACTGTGGCTTTCTACCGACATAAGCCTTTTGGGTTACTAGTAATACCCTGGAGAGCCAAGATGTATAAGTCAAATGAAAATCAGATATACATGTAGGTCAAAATAGATTTCCATTGTGGAAGGAATGTTAGTGATGTATACCTACCTTGAAAAGTCTCCTGTTCTTTTGTAATTTTAGCAGCTGTCCCTTCTTTTTAACTGACTGTGCAGCCTGTAGGATTCCTTGGTGTTTAACTTGGCCTCCTGAGTGTTCACATCAGGCCATTGAAGCTAACTCTAAAATACTTGGAGTGGATTGTAAAAAACAGGAATTAAAACTGTTCTTGGTAGGCTCAGCTTCCTACTGTATAGAATTCCTTTACTCATCTGGATTTGGCAGATCTGGAAGTTGTTAGCAGCAGTGAGGACAGCAAGCAGTACTGTCGAGTTGTGTTTAGAAGGGGATCCACTATTTGCATGTAGGCTGAAGCCAGTCTGCAAAATGAAGTGCTCCCTAAATGGGAAATGAAACTTTAACCTGCCAGACAAAAGCCAAAAGATAGCGTTGAGGAACCATGCACTAATAGCTTTTATTTTAAGTTAGATTTTGTTACATACTCCATAAATCCACAGTTTCCTTCTATGATATGTATCATATGGCTATCCAATGTACTTACTGTGTGTTTTGACACCTGCGAGAATGACTGGGTACTGGATGATCTTCCCACAGGAGGACCTAGAGCTGCGAGGCAGGAAACCCCGATGCGTTGAGATACAGCGTTTTACTTCTGCAGAACGCTGCCTCCTTGGAAACTGGCACGGCCGTGCCTTGAATCTGCAGACGTTGCCACTTAAATACCGAGAGGTGATATTTCAACTAAAGAAAGACAACACAACACTGGGGCTGGTGCTCCCATTTTTCATTCTTCCACAAGGAATGAGTAGCATCTGGCCTTCTGCCTTCAAGGACATCAAAATATCCCTAATATATCTTAACAAAAGTTCAGGATCAAAGGCAAGTCAAATCCAATGTGATTTAATGCTTGTGAAACTCTGGAACTTCTTTAGGGTTCACAAAGCTTGTTTTAACTTGTGAAATATTTTTCCTTTAATTAAAACTCACATTTCCCAGCCAGGGTGATTCAATTTTATATTCAGCTAAAGTAAGAGAGTGCTATGTGTTAGCATAATCTAAAACACACACAACTGAATAGGAACAGAAAACTGGACGCTAAAAATGTCTTCAGACATAAAAAAGCAAATTGCTCATTAGTAAGCAAAGTGAAATAGCAACTAAAAAGGCACAAGACTAGACTACTCTTGCAACAAAATCACAAAGCAGAAGTGTGAAGTCATTAACTTCCTTTAATAAGCAGTGTTGCCATATTTGGGTGCTGATGTTCAACCAGAGGAAATCGTCATAGACTTTTATAGACCCGTATAAGTTCACATCTGCTGAAAGCTTCTCCTGAAAACACTGGGCTCATTTCTAGACTTTTTATTTTGGGGAGGAGGCAAGTAAACAGATTTCGGGGGGGGTGGGGGGGAGAGAACTAAGGGATTAACTCACAAAGTTAAACAGGTAATGGCATGCTTGAATTACACAGAACTGAACTGAAGCAATGTGATAAATTAAGAAAAGGGGAAAATCCAGTCAGAATATTCTTACTGAGAGATGTAACACGTTGTGGCATCCTGTCCTCTGGTTCACTCCAAGAGCTGAAACAGCAGCTACTTGCTCATATCCCAATTGCACTTGAAAGTTCCCACTTAGACGCATCATTCCATGGAGCTCACATGTGACTCGGCTGACTTCATTGGCCTCCTTTTATAGGAAGAACAGAAGTAGGATATGATTCCTCATATATGTATTCTCATATGTATGTTGTATTTATTATTTAGGTTGCCTGGGTAACTGATAGCTAAGTGAAGTGTGATAGGAAAAAGATTCTTTAGAATCTTTTTTAATGGTTGGACTCGATGATCTTGGAGGTCTCTGCCAACCAAAACAATTCCATGATTCTATGATTCTAAATGAGAAGAATTGTGTTGGGCAGCTCATATTAAGAAGAGGAGATTTGCAATTGATCTGATTTATAACTTTAAAAAAAAAATTGAGTCTACTAGAAGGTTTTGACCTTAATTTTCTTGCCATAAGGAACAGAGATTATCAACAAACATGAGGGAAATGGCAGATTATAATACCATTCAAGACTGCCTCTGGAGATAGAAAAAGGATTCTGAAGATGACAACTAAACTGCTTTTGACAGCTCAGAAAAATCCACCTAGATTGTTAGATTTCTCACTGTAAGAAGTCGGCTTAAGAGAGAGTGAGAGGTGAAAATTCAAAGAGATGTCCAGTCACCAAAGTGTGAGTGTGGGAAACAACTGGGAAAGCTTTTGGGGGCGTTCCATGGCTTTATGGCTATACTGACAAAATACTGCAAATCTGGCTAGATAGATTTGTATTCAGCAGAGGGAGGAAAATGTTCCGCAATAAGCTTCAGATAAGAGAAAGACAAAAACTTTGACTATTCTAGATATGCTGCTACACATTTGAGCTTAAGCTGACCTTAAACCAGAGAAGCAGATAGAAACAGACAGAAATTTGCCTTTCTTAGTGAAGATTTGCCTTGGACGCTGCCCTGGGAAGCATCATCAAGAGTATCCTGTAGGGTACTTCATTTTGGTTTTTTTAAAACTTCTTGTTGGCCCAACAGACCACTGCTAGCTCTTAGCATTTCTTGCAGACCGCACTGTACTCTTACCATCAGTCTTTTAACTATTATTCTTTACTTCTTCATGTGCTTCAGAGTAGGAATTATCCATGAAGGTATACAAACTACAGCTGGACCAATGTTTGGAAACCTTTGCTTTGTTTCACCAATGTCTGTGGGAATTCTCACAGTTGCTCCTTTCCAAATAAAAGGAGTTACCATAGAGTAAAATGATAATGTCTCTACTACTGGAGTAAAGCAGTCTTTCTTCACCATCTTTCTGTCTGTTGCCAAACCACCAAGCTGTCCCCGTTTATTTTAAAAACTTATTTAGAAATCTGAATCTGGATGGGGATAGGAAAGTAAAGTCAACATTAGGTAAGGAAAAAGCATTTGAGTTACTTAGCTTGCATTAGGCTCACCCTTATTTGTTATTACTAAATTAACTCTGGGCTGGAAAGAAGAGGAAAGGTATAATCAGCTGCTTTTAACTTGGAGTTAAAAATTGTAGCCAAAGTTTTTTAATATTCTGGATTCCTTTACCTAATTGCATCCCCACACTGACTACTACACTTAAAGAAATCCAAAGAGGTTGCTTTTGTGGCAAAACTTTCTTTCCATGGCAGTAAGCATGCAGAAAAATTTAAGCACTTGCTATTAGACTTGGAGATAGATGTGGGTTTTTTGTTTTTGTTTGTGTTTTGGTTTTCTTTTTGTTTTTTACTGTAATATATTCATTTTAAGGAGTGAAAATGTCTCAGCTCAGCTTTCCTGTGATATAGTGTCTTAGAATGAATCAGAGCACCTTTGAGTACTGAGGTGCGATTACCCTTGCAGCACAAACGGTTGATTTGTAAGTTTTTTCTAGGCACTATCAGACAACATTCCCAAGGCTGGTTGCAAAACTTGCTATAAAAGTTTGGTTGCCAACTGGCTGCTTGGTATCTGGTTTCTAGGGGCATGGGAGCTGTAGGAGGCTGGGTTCCTTTTCGTCCCTATCCTCTCCTCCAAGGTCACCAGGAATAAGATTTCCAATGTTATGTGTCATCAGTTTCATGGAGGAAATTGAATCTATTTACTTGTTGTCAGAATTACTGTTGTACTGAAGTCCTTGCACAGAGTTGAGGGCAATTAGGCTTTATCCAATAGAGAGTCCTGTTCATGGTTCTTCTATTTGCTGTTTCTCAGCTCTGAAGACTCAACTTCACTGTGTAGAGTTGTTATTTACGGTCAGTACATAACATTTTATCTCTTCTGAAAAGTTGACTTAGACTTGTCAAAATGCTCAGCTGTTCCATAAATGTTTATGTTTCTTCTAACAGTAATGGCCACAGACACAGAAGACGCAACACGCATCTACAATATTTTGCTTTGACATGCCATTCCAGTGGAGCTATTAAGTGATAGAACTTGCTTGACACAGCATAATTAGTAATCTTGCTCATATATTTTGCTTCACTTTACTGCTAAGAAAGCTAACAGTGCAAAACCGATTATTTTTTCTGGAAGAAATAACGGCTCTGAATCCCAGGTTTCTCATCATCTGCACCGTACAAGGATAACGTGGCAGCTCCACAATTGTTTTCCTACTGGGATCTTGTGTTGGCTGGATGCCCGATTGCTTCTCTCTAGTTGTTTGAGTACGTGTAGGTTTAATTTTTTTAAAAAGGGGAAAAAAGGAAAAAAGAAAAGTAACTATTGACTTTCAAAGCTTAAGGCCAGATGTTGTCAGGTCCCATTTGAGTACTTCTGCAGGGCAGAGATGAAGGCAGTGCAAAGTGTTTTCCTGACTCACATTGCCTTGCGAAAGTGCTAACTAGGATCATATTCTTTACTCCCTCTAGAAATAATCAGCTGCTCCAATTTAGCACCAGCCCTAATCTTCCAATGTGGGGAGCAGCTGGGTGGAGGTTCAGTTATGCCTGTGCCTCTGTGCTGCCTAGTACTGTTAGGGAAGACTGACCATGTGTTTTAGCGTTCTAAAAGTTAATAGAAGCAGAATCTCATTGTGAAGTCGCTCGTAATTTTGGAAATCATTCTTTCAGGCACTTTACTGCAATAAGAATCCTCTCTGTCACCCCCTTCTCTAACACAATCTAAGAATGGAGTCCAAGGTGTTACTGGAAGTCCAAACTTTACTGAACAGTTTGACTGAAAACTCAGCAGCATTAGGAAAATAGATTGCCATGAAACACTTCTTAATGACTTTCTTCATACCGTTGCTTACAGGGATCGAAAGAGACCTCTATGTCAAAGGATGAAGAAGACATAGTCTCCTGAAAAAATGCATGTAGTGAACATTTTAGGGGCTGTGCTTGCATACGCAGTTGAAGATGGATGGAGCCCTGATCTGAAATAGACAGCTCTTCTTGGGTGCTCTTGGCTCCCTCTCTTTTCCTCTGGTAAATATACACCCCTAAGTGGAAGATTCCTTGCATGTGAGAATAACTGCTTGCAAATTTAGTTGAAAATGTAGCTTTAAATCCATAGATGCAAAAAGCAAAGACTTTGTTCATGTAAAGAATCTGCTGAATACTGCATTATCCATCTGCCCATGTGTAATTTAATCTGGCACCATTTCCAGTGATGTCATGCCTGGAACGTCCAGCCCTGTGGAGAGATACTCGCCGGGACGGAGCTGCTGCGTGAGGTGGAGAGATTAGCAGATGTGGTAATTCATTCTTGGAACGGAGTTCATATCAAGTTGCATATTTGAGTAAAGACGGTTTCTGTTCTTTAAACCATGTAGTTTTGGAGCAGGCATGTGTTCAAAAGACAGGTAGGTGACAAATTCTATAGCCAGTTCTTCTGGCTGAATATTGTAATTTTAAGGAAAATGTGTTCCATTATGTTACTTCATTTCATGTCAGTTCTAGGCAGCTGGCTCTGCAACTGTGGGATAAGGGGTGTCTGGCAAAACCTATTCCATGTAGATAAAGTTCTGCTGCGTTATAAGTCTTCCCCCACTCGAGTTAGGAAAAGCTATGGTCAGTTGTAGCACCATGTGTAGCTAGATGGCACAGTCATCACATAAGTGATGATGAGTGACAGTGATGACTGACTGCCTATTAGTCAGAATCTCCCCGCTAAGCGATGGTCCTGCTGCAATGGATTTTGACAATCTTCAATGCAATAATGTTTGTAAAAAAGTTTACATGAGGTAAGTTGCTGGGGCTACAGTTTCACAACAGACCCAGTTCTGGTATCTTTACCAGCCCTGCATAATCCTTTGTTTGTTGAGTTGACCTATTAAGGGCAAAAACATCAAAGCAGAGTCAGGCAGTAGTCAGTATAGATGACAATGTTATAATCTTGTGGTTTGTGATACAAACACAGCCAGATGGTGTGGTCACTCAGTCTGTACATGGAAATTCAGTTTGTACAGGGACTATATGGGAAGAAAGTACAGTTTTTGACCTAGGACCTGTGGAATAACTCAGATTTGAGGCTAGGAAGATGCACAATGTGAACTGCAGTTCATCTGCTACTACCTAGTAGCTTCTTTGGCGATCTCTTCTTAGTCTGTGCTCTTCCCAGCATGACTCTGAAATTACTAATCATGGGTATGTGTTTCCATGACCCCACACATGCATTCCAACCAAGAGGATAAATACAGCTGCAGATACTGGCCAGCTATCTGGTTTTTTTCTCCTGGTGCTTAGCTACAATTTATAGCTGCCACTTTTTGACAGAAGGTGTGTGAAAAGAGCGATAGACTCTCTGAACTAGGCAGCAGAGAACCATTAGGAGAGCAGCACTCAGCAGCTAGATTCGGTTCCCTTTGTCAGCTCAGTCATCTAGCAGCAGCTAGATAAAACAAATACTGCACAAGAAAATAATGCAGCCTTTTCTTTCTCCTTCTCTCTCCAGATCTAATGGGGCATTCATGCTCTTCATGCTTTGGGTTTTATAAATAATAGCCAGCACTTCTTTCTTATGCATGGGCAACATCCTTTAAGCTAGGAAACTACTAAATCTGTTCACTCAATCCATCCAAAACACTAGGTTCTACTGTTATTTTAATTCAATATTATCGGCCTCAGTGAAATCCAACTGCTTGTAAGTCACTCTTATCCAGGTCGCTGAATGGAACTCACTATTTGCCAAGGTAGCTCCTGTTATGCCCAAAACGTAACACTGTAAAGGAGGTCAAATAAGGGCAATTTTTTTTTATTCCCCCCCTCCCTTTCAAAAGCCTTCACAGATGAGCTTAGACAATTATTTTATTTTGATAAAGACCTCCACAGAATAACACTGCATTTGGAAGTGCTTTCCACATAAGGGGTTCTCAAAGGCTGACTCTGAACCAGGGAGTAAGGGCTCACCACACTTTGCTCCCTACTTGTCAGGTTTAGGTTCTGAGTGGAGCATGCCCCAGCTCCTGTCTGGTCCATGTTCCCAGGTTCATTTTCATAGACTTGGACATGTGGAGTGCAAAGAGACAAGTTAAGGCACAATTCTTGACTCGGGTGTTTAAAACCACTTCTGGCTCCATACAGACAAAGTCAAAGTTTTGTTCACAGATCACACTTCCAAAAGAAAGACCTCACACTGAAAATATCTAAAAATATTGATTTGTAATGCAGCAACAGGACAACCTCAATGAAAAGCTCCCTTTCCAGATTTCATCTGAGGGCTTCATAGATGCAAATATCCTGTGGGCTGCAATGCTGTATTTCCTGCACTATTTGACAATTATGCAGCAAACTGGTAGTCATTACTGATTCACACAGACTCCCAAACCTCTTAAAATCTGTAACTTACACTGGATAAAGAAAAATAACCATCATGATAGTAAAATAGATCAACAGCTCCCCTCATCAGTTAACCTGCCTTCAATAGTAGATGATAGCAAATAATTTAGAGAGCGACATGAAAAACACTGAAAAACAGTTAAATAAATAGTTACGTTATACAATAGTAATATGTTTCTTCTTTATTTCACCTGATAATTCACAGAACCTCTGGGTTCTGTGCTGACTCATCCTTAATTACATGGAAGCAATAGGCATGTCTACTATACATGAAAATATCTAGTTGTCATGCAAGTAGACTTGCAAATCCAAGTTAGCATTAATTTCACCTCTAGTTTCTGGGTGATCAAGGTAGAAAACTCTTAAGTACTTAACCAACATTGCAACTAAGCATAAACTGTGAAGCCTATATTGAGAGCATACAGGCTATCTTGTTGAAAAATTAGCTCAAGGACACACCTGATGTGTCCGTTACCTCAGAAGGAGCACAAATGGGAATTGCTCATATAATTATGTTTAAAAGTCAGTTGAGAACTGCAAAAGTCACACTGTCTATCTCTTCATCTTGTTCAGAAAAAAAGAACCATCAATAAATTATTCTGAAATTCTTATGTATTATGCATAAAAGCAAAGATTTTCAATGAATGTCTGCTAAATAAAGAAGAGATTTAACATTTTAGACTCACATTAAGGAGGGTTGTTATTACAACCAGAGCATTCACTGAATGGAAGCAAGCAATCTCAATATGTTTCTACAACAGTTATACCAGATAGTGTCAAGATTTTTTCAAAATAAAAATTGGACTTCCACTAGAAAATACCAATTTGTTCACATTTGCAGATGGAATTTGAAGCTACAATTTGGGATTACCTCTCAATATTTGGAATAGTAAGAGAAACCTACTTGAGAATAGCTGAAGGATCAGCTAAAGTGTATGTATGTACCTTTGGATGCTGTCCAGGCATTGGGAAGAACCTTTGTAGACTGGATTCATCTGTTCTGAGTTCCCTGAAGATGCTGGTGCAAAGCAGTTGATTTGTAACCTGGAAGCCAATGAAGGTGCAGTCTGTTAGAAAACAGATGATTTCTTGTCAACATTAGATTTCAAAGGGTTCTGCAGTGATCGTAATGTAAACATTGTCTTTTGTAAAACTTTCTCAGAACACCAATTTAGGTTAGGAAAAGTTTATATATATTTATGTGTTACAAATAGAGCATACTTACAATTATGCTCACTGTAGAGCCTGTTCAAGCCGTGACCTTGTTCCCGTTCAATATTAGGAATGAAATCACTTGCTTCATTCCCATTCCCAACATGTTGGATTGCATGACCTAATGGAAGGCCAGAATCTGGAGTTCTGGTTGGTCCTGCAGTACTGGCACTGAGTGAATTTCCTGGTCCATGTTTTTCTTGGAGAATATTGGGAAAAATATTGGTTTTCAGATTATATCCAAGATAAAACAGCTTCCAGAGACCTGCTTTGGAAACCTGAGACAGTGCAGGATTGTCCTAGCCATGTTGGAACGCCTGGACTCCCTGTCAGAAGTGGCAATTTGTACAAGACCCATGCCAACAAAAACAGAAAGACAAAAAGAACACAATGCTCACAGTCTCCCAGGTTCTTGCATCTGCTTGAAAAGTGAAACGTTCCATATGACTGAGCACCACCAGCACAAAGTGGTACCTCATTCCCGAGTCACAAACACTGGACTCCAGTTTCTAGCTAACAGGATTTTACCACAACCAACCAGTTACTTGAAGTCATTATGGGTAATCAAAAATCTGATGCAGCACGCACTTCAAATGCTCATAGTTGCATGGTTGTCAATGACCAGAGAACACAAAACACAGATGTTTTAAATCTGTTGTATCTTTATACAACAGGGTTTGCTTTCCATACTTTTCTAAGAGAAAAATCCTACTGATAAACATTTGTTGCAAATGTAGTTACAGTCAGAATAATGAACTAGGAAAAAATAAAAAATGACTTCAACATTTGCTTTCTACAAAGAATCCCATATTAAGTATAATTGGATTAGAAAAAGATGGCAAACAAGATATTGAATGCAATATGGGGATTTAATTATATACATTTGAGTTCTTAGTTCATGCTGCTGATAGAATGTTTTATTATAGAATACTATGAATGCAAAAAAACATTCCGTCAAATTCATGGTTTGAGATTTTAATTCTTGAATCCAAAGAAAGACTTTTGTTTGACAATATATCAACAAAGCAATCTCCTCTGAGAAAACATGCTGAATTCTAATCAATCTTTAAATGTGATCCAAATAATTTGTTTTCAAGGGGCTGTAATTTGTTTTCAGTGGAACTGTAAACAAATCTGCAGCTCACAGCAAATTCTTAGGTTACGACAAAAGTGACTGGAAATTATTTTCTCCTCTTCTTATTTGCTAAAAAGATTGCTAGGTCAGTGCTGGCATGATGTATGATTTAAAAAATGAAAAGACACTCAGGAAGAACATATATTTTTCCATTCTTGCTGTCTTTGCTGCTCACTTGCTGACATGCACTCGACTCTAGCAAAGTGTTGACCAGTTCAGAAACTTAATGTGTCCCTGAGAATACACTGGGTTCTTCTTGAGGCCTTATTTTCAATCAAAGTGCCCATGTTCATTGATCCTGCAATGAAGTGGTAGAATAAATAGAGTGACATCAGTGAAATCTTTTCAAAATGTGTGGAGAAACTCCCACTTGTACTTCTTCTGTTGTGATAATTCTTTAATTTCTATAGCATTTGTCCAGCAAAATTTTAACATGCCAACATTATGCTGAGAAATCATAGTGTAAGAACACAAGATGCTCCAGCATTGCGATCCAGAAAAACCTGGTGATCACAAAGTTGCACCCTGTACTGAAACTACCATTTATCATTTTTAAAAAACATACCAAAATATGACAGTCAACATTTCCTAGAAAATTTAATGTGAATCTTTATAATATCATAGTCAACGCATCATGTGCCATTGTGCAAATCCCGCTGTCATAACAGGAACCATATAAAGATATGGAAGAATTAAACCCTTGAATATTAAAACCAAATTCAATGGGAAGAGTTAGTTACAATATTTAAGCTACACGACATCAAAGGAATTCCTGACAAGAATTTTTTAATTCAAGCCATTAACATTAGACATCAAACAAAACATAATATGCTGTTACACAGTGGTTTAGAAACGTGTCAGTTTTGAAGATTTTTTGTAAAACCTCTCCCTCCAGGTAGCTGTCTGAAGAGGAAGTCCTTTCAGGACAACAGTGAGGGGCTATGGAAATTCAGTTTGTTTTCAAAAGGGATAATTCTGCTGCAAGACATAAACTGACGACTTTTTTAAGGACTAGTTTCTTTTCTGCTGAGGATAGGTCACACTTTCTCTTCAGCGGAATTATATTCTTTGGGTGTCTAGTAGAGCCACCAAGGTTCAAGATCCTTTGCATTGCTGTTGATAAACAAGCAATACTACAAAACATGATGAGACAGAGGAGAAAAAGGCAGGGGGAATTGGTTTGGTTTTCCCCACAGGTCTGAAGACAATTTTTGACACCCCAAATAATGATCATTTTGTTGACTACTCTTTATGATTTAGCTGAAGGTGATTTTTGAGGTTGTCATACCATTACGTTGCATGTCCTCTGAGGGCAGATGCTGTTTATGGTGCAAACTGAACTTGGACAAGCATTTTAACAAGGAAACCTGAAAGATCAGGCTCTCAATAATGAGATAATTTACTGTGGGTTTTGACTGGCATTGCAACACATCTGCATATGTGGAAGTATCTATGTATAATGTGGACATGTCTGTATACGCTAACTCAACAACTTCTCTACTAGACTGTACTAATCCTCCTGAATTAGTGGGAGCCACAAAGATATCCAAGAACTAAACACTTGATTATTAGTACCAAGTTCAAGTACAATGAGATGAGTTAACTGTAAGGATTTAGCGACAGGAAATTAGAGGAGTTCCTGGCTGCCATAAGTTTTCATTCAGATCATTAACATTATTTTAATTTGCAACACCAAGAACTAAAGAGAGAAATAGTATCCATATGGGACAAGTGCAAAAAATCCCATTTTGCTTTCCCAGATCAAGTCAGTGAAAAACTCCAGCCGCCAACCCACTGGGACGTTTCAGGGTGGGTTTTTTTTTAATGTTGTATAGTTGAAGATACAGAGTGCTGCTTTTAGCAAGAAAAGGGACAAAAGAAAAAGCTCTTGCTAGCAGATGCTTAAGTTTGAGAAGTGTTCTGGAATGCTAACGTAGATAAGAGTAGTGACAGATATGCACTTGATATTTACAGTTTTCCTCTTTTATGTGGGAACTTTTGACTTTATGACATTTGTATCTGTTACTGGGAAATGGATTCAGATGTTGGGAAAATGCACCAAATTTTCCAGAGCATAAAACTAATTGTCTCTAGGGTAGAAAATTGCTATTTTTGTTACACAAAATAAATCAAAATCAATGTTAGACTAGCAATAAATAAAATTACAGTCATAAATAGTCTGTTCCCTTTGTCATGTTTTGTATAAGAAGTTCAAACAACAAAAAAACCCCCCAGAAGTTCTGAAACTCCTTCTCATGTAAACGACTTTACTCAACAGTGAAAAAAATACATTAGAATGAATCTACAGCAATCTACTGCACTGAAACTTAATTCCGCTCAGTGCAAGGGAAGAAACCTGATGTCGCTTGCATAGTTTCTTCTGGGCATGATTTTTCAGTGGGTTAGAGAATAATTGCAGTATCCTGTCTTGCAGGCAATAAGTTTTCAAGTGATTAGTTCATTCAGCAGAATGGTCTGCTGACCATGAAAGTCCAGAAATAAAATAAACCTGTCAGCTTCCATGATCCAGAGCTGAAGACCTGAATGGAATGAAGAGATTTGTTTCCCAAGGCAATGTCAGATTTTGATTGCATTCCATGGCTGAAAAATGGATGTGTTCTGCAGTCAGAAGACCTTTTCTCTAGAATGGGAGTCACTAGGGACAGACTATGCAGACATCAGTAGCACTTTCTTTAACATTCTTAGTCCCTCACATTTCCATACCAATTAAAATTAGACTTGAAAAATTAGCAGGGGGTAGTTTGCAAAGAAAAGGAGTACCGATGCCTTTATCCTAATCTCTAAGGCCTATTATCTGGTTTAGCCTGGACTGTAAATGACATACTTCAGTTCCCTGTTTTAAGGTCAGCCAAAAGCCTCTCTCCATTTATCACTTTTGCAGTATATAACCCTTCCGCCTGAACTCTCAGATCAGTCTCAGAAAATAGCAAAATACTAAAATAAAACCCCCCAAAACCGTTGAGCCTTGTAAAAATCTTGTACAGAATGAAATATCTTTCACAACCTTTTTCCACTACAGCACTGACTCTGTCCCATAAGCATAGAAATTCCCTTACAACAGAACTGGTTCAGAGAAGTCAGAGTGCTCCACAAAGAGCATATCCGAATGAGGCAATGTAGTTGTTCTTAACTCACGCCAGGTGAGTAAAAAAGTGTTCATGAAGAGAAGTCCAAATAGGAGAGCAAATAGGTTAAAGGTGCAAGAAATGAGACTGTAAGAAGTGAGAGTTTATGTTTGGTTCAGAGCTGCTTGATGAAATATGGACCACTGTTTCCTTGTACACCAGCAAAGTTGTTATTAAAGGGAGACATCTTGATTTACCAAGCATTAAAAATTAAAACCTCTAGAGCTCCGTCATCAGAAAACATCAAGTGTATCCCAACTTCAGACTTCTGCTGGAGTGTGCTGCCAGCCTCATATCACCTACTGGTGTCAAGTCCCTTCTTTTGGTAGGACCTTCTACCAAGAGGCACATTTGACATCAAAAGCAGAAATGACTCTTCTCTGATATGCATACACAACTCCTTCACACTCCCCCTCTTAGTGATGCCGACATGTAAGCTTTAGTTGTCCTCTTTCCCAGAGAGAAGGAACCTCTACCTCCTATGAGTTTCTCCACCAAGCACCAGGCTGACAGGTCACATCAATTTCATGAATAGTCCTGCTCAGTTTCAGTTCTAATATGCTCACTATATATCAAACTCTAATTTGAAGGGTATGCCTACAAGATTTTTGCAGGCCACTGCAAACTTGTTCTACCCATACTCTGAGCCAGCCAAAAGCCATGTAGCTGTAATTAACTAAGTGCCAAGTCTAAGCTAAGAATTTCTCTTGAGAGTGTGAAGTACATTAGCTTTGAGATGGTGTCACCTAACACAAATATGTGATTTCAATTTGCCTACAAAATCCTGTGTAGATAGAACTTGCATAGATACTTCTCTTAAGATCTTACTCAAACTTAATTTTTTAAGTTTTATATCATGGATAAATTGAGGTGATTTTCCAATTTTGACCTCCAAGTTTCTGTAGATGGCACTCAGAACCACTTAGGTTAATCCTTGTAATCCTTGTGTTTGTAGGCAAATTTAACATCTTGACACATGTACTTCTGTCTTCTGAGTGTCCTTTTAAATGCTGTTGCCTTCTGAATCTTGGAAGAGCAGTAGAGGCATATCAACCTCAGTACAAGAAGAGACAGAAATTCAGACATCATCTGACTGCTGAGGAATTTCTTTTCTTAGGTCTGATTTTCCCAAACCTAAGCTCCCACTGTCGGAGAAATTCACTCACATTCTTTACATTCAAAATGGAGTTTAAGCAAGCCGCTTCTTTGTTCTGGCGACAGCTAATCTGCAGCTACATGTATATTTTGCCACCCCTGGTTGCAGCAAGTAAAAGAATAAGCCTACTAGCCTGCTATTGCAGGTCAAATAAAGTCTTAACAGTTTGGAGGGGCTGAGAGGATTCAGTAGACAAAAGTAATTACAGTGCTTAAGAAATTTAATAGACTATACTGGCCTAAAGCCCATCTTCCTTGTTCCATGCTTTTTCCCCACTAGTTTTGTACAGATCCATTAGAAGATAATTAAATTCATATCGACTAAGTGGTGACTGAAGATGCAGAGGAGGTAACTGTCTATAAAGAAAAAAAAGGTAAAAAGTAAAAGCTGAAGGGGAAAACTGATTACATTTCAAGCAGAGTACCTTCATTTCCAGCAAGATGTCTGCTGTTTCTCACAGTTTTGGAAGGGTTTTCTGATGACAGAATGGATTGTTTTTCCTGTTGCACTCTTTCCTTCAGTCTGTCTACAAGTAGTTGTTGAAATAGATTTAAATGTGCAAATGGTATTTTGAATAGAGTCTGGAAATTGTAACACATCAGAAACGACAAAGAAAAAACTCTTTAAAATGGGAAAGAAGGCGAGACAGAGCAAGCAACAGAGCCAGTTGTGAGAAGAACTGAAAAGCTCCTTCTGGTGTTTGGTGTAGTAAAAATTTAGCTCATTCTAGAACTTCAGTAGACATTTATGCTCACTGGTAATTCTATATCACTCATTAATGTTTCTTCAGTGACAATGGTACCCAGGTACCTGGTACACATGTGTCTTCATGTACATGAGGAAGTTTTCCAGAAAGCAAAAGCAAGTCTTGAGAGCCAAAACACTCTCTGACTTAATTCAACAGATACACACTTCTGGATGGAGACTTTTTGTCCTTGAATATATTGATTATTCAGTTTGGCAAGTTGTAATGTTTTTCAAAATCACTAACATATTCAAAAATATGAATACAAGGTACTTCACTAGTATCTCTTATGAAGTAATACAGGATAAATCCACTCTCCATGTCCCTCCACAAACCTCTCCCATCAATTCCTAAAAATTATGCAGCTACCCCGAGAATTTAAGGGGATTTTGCTCTTCCAATAGCACCAGCTCTCGCCTACAATGTGTCTGCACAACTTCCTTGTCTGATTGCACCTTTTCTTTTCCCAGCTTACGCGTCAGCTGCCGTGAAGACAACATTACAGAAACTTCATTTCTAAGGTCCAAACTAGTTACTGGAGGTCAACATTATTTCTCTTTTCCCATCTAGATGAATGGTAAGACTGCCATCTCCTAGGTTGGCTGGATATGGAGAAATGTCAGGCTTCCTTGTACAGACCTAATAGCTTTGTGGATGACATAAAATTCAAATTTTTTATGCCTTTCCATAGAGAAAGCAAACAAGTAATTCTCATCCAAGTTCATGAAGACTTCTGTTAAGGAGACACTATCATACAGACTGTGCTAGACTTTATTAAACTACCTCACAAGCCTTAGACAATTAGACTGAGAATTAATTTCTCTGAGACAGCGGGGAACACTGAGACTGGCAGCTCTGGCTTCTTTAATGAGGAGAAGAAGCTGAGCGTATCATCAAAGAAGCCTTCATGGGGCTCTGAGGTCTCTGTAACTGAGGTTCAACTGACTACTCACATTGCCTAATTTCCTCATGGAGGTACTTAACTTTATGTACTGAAAATCAGAGCCTGTGAACAACAAAGGTTTGGATAGACAACACTCAGTATGGAAGGTCTGCCCGGAGAAACAAAATTCTAGCCAGAACCTCATTCACTAGATCCTCACAAACAAGAATACAGAGGGGAGAAAGTGAGGAGCTATGTGATGAAAATTAAAAACATCAGTATATTCAAAAGGAAACAAAGGCATAACCAGTTCCCTCAACAGCCCTGTCCTCACTAGAGATATGGTGTTAGTAAATTCCTCTAAACTAAAGAAAGCAATTCTATTTGCCACAAGGGGACACTGAATTGTTCCAACGTAATTGTTCTTACTTTGCTGCTGTACATTGCTGATAAAGTAAGCATTACATAATAATTAACCAATGTTAATAACGTTTACCATAAACAACTGCAGCAAGGCCTCAGCTTTGACGGAGTCTGTTAGCACACTGTATGCTGGCGCGTCTGGCTGTTCAAGACGACTGCCCTGAAAATGCACACAGACTCTGACACACTGTTTTTGAGAACTGCTACAGTCAGGATGTTCTTCATATCCTTTCAAGCCTTGGTCTACACAACATATGCACCCCCACCCCTCAAACGTAGGACAAATAGCTGGACATCATTTTTCATCAGTCACGTATTTCAACAGAAGCCTGAAAATTCTTCTGCTCTCTCCTTGGACACATGATTCTGAATACTTGTTCTTTTAAGTGTTTCAGCTATACCCAGCTTTGTTAATTTGACAAAGATGTAATGCAATAGGTGTCCTTATAAAAGAGGAAGATCCACATTACAGTGACCTACTCACTCCTAAATGTCTTCCATTAAACAAGATGTTTGGCCCATGTGTTTATGAAACAGCTGAATAGGAACAACAAAAAAAGTTTCCAGAAGGCTGTCTTGAGTCAATTATACCACAGGCTACAGATCTGTTTCAAGGGTTCCCTCTCCCATTTGCAATTCATCAGGAATGTTGGAACCTTGACAAAGTGCTTGAGCTGGAATTGCAGGTACCAACCATATCCCTCAACAAATCTCCCTTCCATTAAAAGAAGAGAATGTATAAAAACCACTTTGCTCCCACAGTTCCTTAGGAAAGAAAAAAACCTATTCAATCAACTCTCCCCCAAAAAACCCAAACCAAACCACAATATTAATTAGATACATTTCCCTGCTACTCTAAAACTAATTCAATTAGAAGTACACGGAAGAACACCTGTGACACATTTATGATGGCTGTGAGGCAATGTTGGTGATATGTATGTATACATGTAATGTATAAAATGAGAACCAGTCATCAGTGAAATTCTCATCTGATGTTGACTTTTAGCTGTTAGGAAGTGTCTCCTTTCTCTGCCCTGGAGGTGACAGAGGGTAGCTGAATATCTTCCTCGGGAAAGGAGAAGCCTGTCTTTCTCCCTGGTCCCAGGAGAAGGATGTTGTTCTCCCTGCTCCCAAGCAGAAATCCATGCTAGAGCTTCATGTGCATGCTAACCTTCCTCCTCTTCCTCTTTCTGTCAAGATAGTGGAGTGAACTTAGTATTCTTGCATCTAGTGTTATACTTAGGCACTTAGAAGTCTTAAAGCATAAAAGAAACAAAATGTTACTTTTCTTATGAGACTCACGTGGTTGCAGAATGTGCCATGTCTGAGGCTGCGTATATCACGTTGTTGACATGTCCAAGGTGAGAAGAAAGAGTTTTCAAACTTCCCGAACTTTAATCATGTTTTATAATCTTTGGCTCCTCAAGAAATTATCATTTTCAAGAGGACAGACCGCATACTTCGGCCTCTCTAAATCGAACCATCAACATGGGCAGTCAGTCTCAGTCAGTGTTTCTGGCTTTCAAGACAGCACTCACATATTGGAGGTTATCTGTCTAAAGAGTGGCCTTTCAGTGCTCTGCAGCATAACAAAATTGAGCCACAGCTGGAGAATAAGGTTCTTTTGGGCTATACATTGGCCTTTGCTGACCTGGGGAACTTGTTTGAAACTACTCATCCAATCATACACTCCCACTACACTTTCCAATCGTAATTATTTATTTAAAATAGTTTGTATTCTGTTTTTAGTCCAACTTTACAGCATCTTATTTGAAAAAGACTAGACATTTTAACTTAGTGAGTAAAAAGGTCTGTATGACAAAATTCCAAGTACTAGCTTAATCTAAAGAGGAAATCAATAGAGAGCAATCCAAATTCAATGATTAAATAATGGAAAATGGAAGAACTCAGTTCACAGATTATATGCTACTTAAAATAAATTCCAAATCATGCCATCTTAAAAAAAAAACATCTTCTATTTTAAGAGATTTTAATGTTAGTTTTATTTTCCAAACAGTTAAGTTAATAAGAAAACTGATTTTATTCCAACATACGTCAAATGAAATACCCTAGAGTTCTTTTCTTTTGCATTCCAATATTAATTCCATTCTGTTATTTAGCATTTCAAAATGTTTCCATAGGCATTTATTTTACATTAAAAATACAGACCAAGTATAAATCAAGTTTACAAAAAAAACCCCCCAAACCAACAAAAACCCCCAAACCTGATGAGAGGTTGAATGTTATACTGAAGTTAAACACTAAGTATTTAACATGTAGGCAGATTAGCTGCCATTTCTATAAGCTAGTCATAAACAGTGTACCTGTTAGCATTGCTAAGAAGTACACAATTGTAAAAGTTGCAAGGATGGGACTTTTGAAGACACTTTTCATAAAAGAATGTAAGCATTGGGGATTATAATTGTGTAATAAATCCAAAATTCCTAAGAAAATCCCATGATGAAGGCTTTGTTTTCAAAGGTCTATGAATGCTCCATGTATCTTGAAACAATAAAGGAAACCGTATGTGTACTAGGCCTTAATTTATTGCTTTGTTAAATGAATTGCTTCCATACAACTTTCCTGCCATTAAGATGTAAATGTGGGAAATAAAAGGTGGAAGCCGAAAATATCACAGAAGAATTCATCCCTAAAGGAGGAATCTGAGATATGTTCTTACCACCTGTGAGATATTAGCAGCAAGTTGTGAATAGTTCTGATAAAATTAGTATGTTTCGGTAGGATAATGCAGCTGTTGCAATGTAACTTTTGGCTTATGTGAGGCTTATTCATAATCTATTTTTATGATTTTCAAAATCCAGCAAAATAAAAAAGGACCACTGTCTAATTGTTACCATACTGTTGATTCAAAAGCTATTTGCAGTGCAGTCAAGGAGCAATTCCCTCTTCTTTCCTCCCCCTCTGCAGCCCTCCTTCCTCCAACCCTTGAGTGCTTCTAGTTATAGCATTTGATGTCTAAAATTAAACTTGGGTCCATCTTAAAACTCATAGTCAAGAGGATTTGGATAAATGAAATGCCATTTAAAACATCCTGATGCCATCCTTTTCCTGTGCTATTCTTTTCGTCTACTCCAGCAGAGGATAGTTTCTTCATTGTCTAAATGTTTACTCCAGAGCAGCATTTACTTTTATGCTTTTCTTTTTTTACATTACTTTTTTTTTTTAACTTCAAATATTTACTTCTTTTCTCATTGTTCTGCACATACAAGAAAGCACAAGTGAATTCTACTTATGACTATGCGTATTCAGTGCACGCTGATATGACTTGTAGTGAAGCAAATACGTTTGCAGCTAAAGGTGACAAATGGACCCAGAACTTTTATATTTACTCCCTTGTAAGATCATCAAAACAGACCAATGGAATTGACACTAGAATAACTGAAAAGATTACACAAGAGGTTCCAGGAAGATTACATTTCTAAGCTTTGTTGCATATTCTCAAAGTAATTGTAAAATTCCTATTTCTGACTTAAAGGACTGGATAATTCTACTGGCAAACAAAGATCATTTTAGCTGTCTTTCTATTCATTTTGTTAGGCCCCTAGCAGACACCTAGGCTCAACAGGCACTGTAAACAAAAAGCATAATCCATGTATTAAGAAGGTATACTTCATTTGACTCATACCTGAACTGTAGTCACCTATGTGTCAAAGCCTCCTTCTCCTTATTATTACCATCCTAAGAAAATTGGTCCACATAGTGGGTACTTTATACGAAATAAAACTGTATGCTCTATAATCTGCTTCACTTATACCAAGCGCAGTTTTATCATAAGCTATTTTTACCCTGTATATTCACATCACCATTTGCGTGTATGTACATACACACACATCTTAGAACACGCTGGAATCTAAATCAAAGGGAAGGACTGGCTTCTGAGTTGATATGATAGAGCAGAAATCTTTCTTACAGTCTTACAAGTTTCATGAGCAAAACACCCAAGAGCTATGTATTTTCTATGTTGTCCATATCATGTGGGAAACCACCTAAACCTGGTCTCACCTAACCTGCACATTTACAAGCCTGAAGAAGCAGTTATATGCAGTGGTTCAGAACAGATTAAAAAGACAAACGCTGATCGGTTGCATGGAAGCACTGCAGGGAAATTGCAAGCAAATACTGTAGTAGTTTCACTATTTCCAAATGCTTATTCTGTTCTATTTTTGTCTCACTAAAATACTTCATTTCCTCTCCAGAGTCATCTGTAAAATTCATTTTTGATCTCCTTGGTCCTCCTTTTGGGTGATTTGTGTATTCCAATGTCTGTGTCCTATTTAGTTACTTGTATAGTGCATTGTTTTGCAGTTACATTAACACTCAGTCTAAAAATACAAAGTCTGTTCACCAGCTTTCTTGAGCCTTTGCCCAAAGCTATTTCTTGTACAACAGTAGGCAAACTTACCACAAGAAAAGAAGAAGGAAAGGTTTCTTTGTCCCAGTTTTTGTCTCAGCGTGGGTAAACCAAAAATTTGATCTATTGTGAGGGATGATCCTTCTTCGAAATAGTCAATTAAGCCTTAGCAAACACTAGATAACTTAATGTGGCTGTGAAAATTAACTAGAAATAAACATACAAGATGGGAATGTTTTCATAGCTTTGACCTTTTGGAAAGTATCAGGAAAATCTTTATGAGATGTTTAGTGGGACAGTTCTTTAAGAGGTATCTCTCTTCCTTGATTTTTGATCTCTAGATGTTTCAAGAGTTAAATTGATCTTTTGTATGTATTTCCTTCCAACAGTTTAGGGTCAATGAGTCTTCATTTTGAATGAAACTTAGTACTTCACTGAAACTAAGGCTTTGAACTCACTTCTACTGAAAAATGAATAAAACTGCTGACTAATTCAAAAGTTAAAAATATATTGTACAAATATTAGTTGGAATTAAATGTTTTCAATTACCTAGTGCATTTAATTATTGCAGACTTTGCAATGATCTTATCTTATTGTCATCAATGAGTGCAGAAAAATAATTCTATCTTGATGACTTATTTACTTATCAAAACACCTTTTATGTTTATACACAAAAGTATTCATGTCAAAAGTACCGCTGAATTTCTCCGACGAATATGAAGAAATTTTGTCTACTTATCTATTGACACGCTTTCTACTAACCACTGAGAAAAGGACTCAAGTCCAATCCATAACATTTCAAAAATCTGAACAAATTAATGTGGAATTAATCTGAGAAATCACAACCTGCCCACAGGTACTGAGTGAAGAAAAGCAGAGTCTACGTATGCCGAATAAATTATTCATTACACAGAGCTCAGCATCAAGGCATATTTTACCTCACTCTTATAAAGGAATGTCACTACATACATAAAGGCCTAACCCAACATTGTTTAATACTCTGTGAAAGGAAGTGTACAATCATCAGTCATTGACTTCATGCCCTTAACATTTCCTTGTCCAACAAATCACATAATTATATTTGCACTCAAGACACAGATAGCTGTTGGGTTCCATTGAAGTTAGTAAGACACTCCTAAGCTGAAGCTAAGCAGATGCTCAGGTTTTGATAGGCTGAAACCCATTTGCAGTACTAAAAGAAAACTAAATGAACAAAATAGCTCTTATTTATCAAGCAGTGAAGCTCTTGCCTAGAAATACTGTGAGAATAATTCCCTTATAAGAAGCATTTGCATTGGCAATACTTTAGAAATAGCTTGTTAGAAGATGCGATGTGGAAATGCCTGAATCACAGGATTTTAGACAACAGTTTTTAACTAAAATGCATGATGCAGAAAAGCTTTACATGTCCACCAAGACCAAAACTACTTTGTTATATGGCATGCTGTTTTGATCATACACTGGGTTTTGATAAGTAGTTCTTTTATACACTGGAAAAATTAAGATCAAGAGTACCCCACATAGTCCAGCACTTCAAAATTTCAACTTTGTGTTGTTCCAATACTCCCAGATATGCCTTCATGATGTAGAAAGGGAAGCAGAGAAGTGATTATGTAGCGGCTTGAATTCTCTTCAGGGTAACAACAAAGGGCGAGTTTCTGCCTTGTTAGAAAGCAAGGTTTTGGGGGAGGTAAGGCTGGGAGTAGACTCTCTGTGAACTGATTCCATGAATCCACAGTTTCTGGAGACTGCGGGATAGGTGTTTAGCAGTCTGTGAGGAAAGATCTGTAATGGATATTATGTTGCACTAGAGACCATTTCCAACACCTACAGAGTATCAGAATTGGAAAGGGGACTTAAAGACATCTGAGCCTCCCTGTCTTTCCAGCTATGATTTCTGTGCTTTGCTTTTGAGGAGTTTAGAATGGATTTGCCAAATAAGAAAGTATTATTTTTACAGTACTTTCTGTAAAATTTAACAGCGTTTACTAATTGAGATTCATGGAGCTAAAAAAGTCTCAAGTTATGGATTACCCCTTGGGCCATAAATGATAGTTATCTGTTATCTTAATACTTTGCAAGTGCTATCAAACAGACATTACAAATAGCCTGTATTTAATCAGTTCCGAATATACTGCCAAAGGTGGAAACAATGGGAGAAAACTAAGAACAAAATGTTATGGTTAACTCCCTGATTCTTTGGGGTATTTTTTAGTGAGCTCAATACCTAGAGAGAGACTTGGTAGTGCCGGCATCAAAGGTAGGTGAAGTTTTCAAGCAGCATTCAAAAACCAAAGTCTCCCAGATCAGTCACTTCAGAAAACTTTAGCCCAAAACATTTTACTTGGCTCTGGAACACAGAAACTCTCCATTACTGCACTCAACTCCTGAGAATATATTAAGGTCAAAATGCACTGAAAATTGTGATCAAGGATTGAGGTCATTAGCTCTGCTTGCATGGAAAGAATAATTCCTAAGAGAGCTCAGTTCTCTCTCTGACTTGGACTTTGGCTTCTTCTGCTGAACCTTGAAATGAAATTCCCGATTGGTAATGACTGTGAATATACTTAGAGCTGTACTTAAAGCAGCTACAAGAAAAATACAAACATACCAAACAAACAAACAAAAAAAGGTTTGGCATATAATGACCAAGATGGTCTGCCTTTGAACCTCTATGTCATGATGTCATCACTGGTGAGGCCACACCTCAATTACTGTGTTCAGTTCTGGGCCCCTCACTGCAAGAAAGACATTGAGGTGCTGGAGCGTGTCCAGAGAAGGGCAACAAAGCTGGTGAAGGGTCTAGAGCACAAGTCCTATGAGGAGCGGCTGAGGGAACTGGGGATGTTTAGCCTGGAGGAAAGGAGGCTGAGGGGAGACCTTCTCTCTCTCTGCAACTCCCTGAAAGGAGGTTGTAGAGAGATGGGGGTCGGTTTCTTCTCCCTAGTAACAGACGACAGAACAAGAGGAAATGGCCTCAAGTTGCACCAGGGGAGGTTTAGATTGGACATTTGTAAAAATTTCTTCACCAAACGGGTTGTTGGGCATTGGAACAGGCTGCCCAGGGAGGTGGTAGAGTCCCCATCCCTGGAGGTATTTAAAAGGTGTTTAGATGTGGCACTAAGGGATATGATTTAGTGGGGGACTTGGTAGTGCTAGGTTAATGGTTGGACCTGATGATCTTGGAGGTCTCTTCCAATCAGAACAATTCTATGATTCTATGATGAATTGATCATCACAGAAACCTGTTATGAATACCTTCTCATAAAACACTGTTCCTTTTGACAGATGTTATTAGAGTATAGCCCTTATTTGTTCTTTTTTTCTTTAAAAATACTTTGAGAAGTTTAAGAATAAAAAATGAGCTTGAATTTATGCAGAAGAAACAAAATACTTCTAAATTTTACAGCAACAACTGAACCCACAAATCTGGTATAATATTATGAGAACAAAAATATCCATCTTCTTTTGTGAACTTCTCAGCAGGAATAATTCACTTGTTCTAGGATAGCATTAGGTGTGTCAGATTGCAGATTTTATTCTGTGACCTCTGGCATATCTGCTCACCTTTTGTGTTTCATCTTTTCCATCCAGCGAGCTGAGATAATAAAGATTTTTGTGGGGTTGATCATGACAGCAGTAAAATGTTTTAGAATTAGTGATTTTAAATAATCTGTAGTTTACATTTCTTTATTAGTTTTACTACAGTTTGGTATATGTATTCATTTGCAGGATTCTTGAGTTTCTGGGCTTACGGTCAGTTTGAGCTGTGACCTACCAGTGCTATGCTCCTGATTTACTTTGAATACTAAAAAAACCCATAGAGTCTTTGATTTCTGAGCTCAGGGGTACTTTGCTAAGCAAATTTAGAAATCTGTCTCTTTATACACCTAATACATAAAGATGAGAAAAGAATTCCTATAAAGTACAAGGTATATAAGGTTCTTATCAACAGATATAAGATGATTATAGATAATCTTCCTTTTAAAGATCTATTAGACAAATATATAGTCTCATTTATATACATATATAAAAAAAACAAAGTGGAAAATTATGTGCTTCTATTTGTTACATGCACATTATATGTAAAGACTTCAGAAGAAGCAAATTAATATGTCTATTTTTAACAAAATAGTTATGGACATGGAAATTGTGGAGGCAGAAAATATTAATCTTTTATAAACCACAACATTTGATTAAGCATCAGTATTTACAACTGTATATTGCATTTAGGGGTTGCTGTCATGAATAATTTAAAAGCACAGTTTTTATAAAATTAAGTTTGATGTATGACTTCTGAAAAAATTGGAAAAGTGTCCAGGTTAAGCTACTCCTGGCGCTGTGCAGTGATAATGTGCATGTGTTTTCTGATAGTTCACTTGCAGATTATTTCTTGTAACCAGGAAAAGTGCTTATTTGGAAAGAAGCGCCTTTTATAGAAAGAAATAGAAGATGCATTGCACTCTTCTGTCTTACTAGTACTTGAAACATATGTTTGTAATAAAAACGAGTAATGCATGCCAATTTTTTTCATCCATTAAAAACACTTTTTTTTTTTCATCCCACCTTTGCAGAAGGAAGCAGTGAGTTCAAAAAACCACTTCCTTGGTATTTTAGTAACATGATGAATGACTTTGCCTTTTGAACTCTGCATTATCTTACTTTTAATGAAACTTTCAGCTAAAATAAATATAAAAATCGAAGATTGTCCCAACTGCTGGACTTTGAACCTTTTTTGTCTTCTGCTTTATAAAGAAACAAACTTATCAATGTTAATAAAACAAACATCAGAGGAGATCTGATGAGTTAGTGATAATTCTAATTAATTTTTGCCACAGATCAACAGGCGTAATTTCTGTTCTGACAAATTTAACGGCTGTGAATCTCCAAATGGCAATAGAGTGCTCTTTAATGCACACGGGAGTAAATCAGGTAAGGCTCGGTCCCTGAAGGGCTTCAAGCAAATGCCGGTAAGAATCTCACAACTTCACAGGGATTTGAACCATGCCTTTAAATAAGATGATATACAGAGCTCCAAGTGCCATTATCTCGGATTTACAATTGTTAATTTTTTCCCTGTATTCACACCAATGAAACTCTCAGAATAAGAAGTTGACAGTTCATCTTCTAGCCCTTTCCAATGTGCCATTTACTACTGTGTAGCTCCTTCTGAGTTCATGCAGATTTAAATTAAGGGTCCTGGAGTCTTAAGATTTCTCAAGCCCCTTCTGCTCAAAAATTACATATACCACCCCTCCACCCTACCCACCAGCCCCACTTTACAAACTTGGTGCAGTATAGGTCCAGAAGAGTGGACAGCCGCGTCTCCAGAAAAGTAGATAGTCATGTCTCCAGTACTTTCCTGCGTTCTCTGCAGAAGCCACCTACATGAACCAGTGTTTCAAGCTTTGCTTCTGAGACTCGAAAGGCTAGAAACATAAATGTATGTATGTCACGGAGGCACACCAAACCAACTCCACACAGCTCAACTCAAACAAACCTTTAATTCACAACTGAAACCAAACCACCAAAACTAACAAAACAACAAGGTAACCAAATGACACTCCGAGAACATTTAACAAGTTACAAGTTCGATATACCGGTCGGGGATGTTATTACTGCATGGCAAAACACGAGAATGATGGTCCAGGGTGTGCACACACTCACTCACAAAAGGGAAACTCTCACTCAAGGATATCCAGAAGAATAAGAGCGCTCACTGAAGAAGGGAGGGGGGGGTGTTCAGGTTCAGGTTCACTCAAGGATATATCCAGAAGAAATCACTCACCGAAAGATGGCGAGGGCACTCAATCCCGGGAAGTTTCCTTGGGTGACGTCTCAGCCCAAGGGGAGAGTTTCCAATCACAGGCCCGCTGCTCTGAGGAAAACCACTCAAAAGGGGCTCTCTGGCGGGGGCTCCTTTTATAACCTGGTCGGATCTGAGCTGTGGTCATGTATGGTCAGTGTTCCAGAAGCTTCTCTCAACCAAGGCACGCCATTGGCTGAGGGTCCTGTCTCCCCACTGAGGGGTCCCAGTATGGTCAGAGGTCTAGAAGTTTCTCTCAGCTGAGGCCCGCCATTGGCTGGAAGCCCTACCGACCGGTCCAGGGGTCCCGCCTCTCCCACTCCCACCACAGGGAGTGGGGGGTTGACACCTGAGCTGAGGTGTGTGAGTGACAGCTGCCATGGCAGGGCACTGGAGGCGCGGAAATGAGGCATCAGCTGCTGCCCTGAAGGCCTCTGGCCCTGACCAGGGCGAGTGTATCTGCCACAATGTACTTTGTTAAAAATCAACTTTCTGAAATGATTTGTGGCTCCTGGAGTTCGAGGTGTCCTGGGACCCTCACTCAGAGGTCACTGAGATTAAAGGGAGAACTCCTTTCAATTTTGATGGACTTTAGATCAGATCATATGGCTCTTGTCTTAATGTTAACATAAACCCGATATTGTAGCTGTTCTAAAATACATAAAGAACACATCTTCAGAAAGATAACTGTATCTACTACAAGTAGTCTAATTTATCCTGGTTGATTATAAAGGAAACAGGAGTTCAAATTATAATTTCTTTCCCAGGTTTCTGTCACTATTCTAAGTGCAACAGCCAAGTTTTATAGTCAGAGCTGGGCACATCAAAAATAGTAGCAAAAAAAATTGTTCCCAAGAGGGGGCGAGGGTAGAAGAAGCCTCAGCCATTATTCTCACCTCACTGTATTTCTTCCACAATGGCATTTTCAGCTTCCTGTGAGAACTCTGCAGCAACCCAGGCATTACCTACTCAGGGAGCAGACTCATGCCACATGACCTAGATAAATGATTCACAATCATTTAGAACATCTGAAGCAAACCATTTGCAAGTAATCCACAAGTGGGATTAGACTTTTCTGTGACAACTGAATGTATGAATTTGGGGAAAGCATACCAAAAAAACCCATGGTGAAATTGTATGTCTGTATCTGTTTAAGCAGAAACATCCTGAAAGAGAAGAATAAAAATGAGAGGATAAGAATAGAAAAACAAATATCTTGCCCCGTTCTAATACCAATGCATACTTAATGACATCCTGACTATAGACACTTCATTTAAGGAAAAACTGTAACTACCTTGGAGATGTTAGAACACAAATCTGTTCTATCCTCTATCTAGCTCTTCTTTCATCTTCTTACTTCCAGGCTCTAAAAAGGTACAAAGTATGTTGAGAAGAACCCTATTGTAAGCTGCACATCGTTAAAATGCCAACCACGTCCTGGGCTGCATCAAAAGAAGCGTGGCCAGCAGGTCGAGGGAGGTGATTCTGCCCCTCTACTCCGCTCTGGTGAGACTCCACGTGGAGTACTGCGTCCAACTCTGGGGTCCCCAACACAAGAAGGACATGGACCTGCTGGAGCGAGTCCAGAGGAGGGCCACAAAGATGATTGGAGGGCTGGAGCAGCTCTCCTATGAAGACAGGCTGAGAGAGTTGGGCTTGTTCAGCCTGGAGAAGACTCCGGGCCGACTTTCTAGCAGCCTTCCAGTACCTAAAGGGGGCCTACAAGAAAGCTGGAGAGGGACTTTTGACAAAGGCCTGTAGTGATAGGGCAAGGGGTAATGGCTTTAAACTGAAAGAGGATAGATTTAGATTAGATATAAGGAAGAAATTGTTCACCGTGAGGGTGGTAAGGCACTGGAACAGGTTGCCCAGAGAAGTTGTGGATGCCCCATCCCTGGAATATTCAAAAGTATTCAAAGTCAGGTTGAATGGGACTTTGAGCAACCTGGTCTAGCGGAAGGTGTTCCTGCCCATGGCAGGGAGGCTGGAACTAGATGATCTTTAAGGTCCCTTCCAACCCAAACCATTCTATGATGATTCTATGGTGTTGATGATTCTAAATCATTTTAATGTGGAACTGCTGCCGTAAGGGGAAACTCTTCCCTCACTCTCCCCACTGTGATGTTATTAAGCGTGAGTACTGAGGGTAGCAGGAATGCATTAGGAGTGTGGAGCATGACATAATGTTTTAATTTGACAACTTTATCAGGATGATGGTGCCTGAGAAAAAAACACTTTGTATGTGAAATCTGGTCTCGTGTGTAAGCTCACGCTGCTGGAAAACATACATACATACATTCAGCCATATATCTCAAGTATATCTCATGAATATTATAATCTAAGTGTGTCTTGTCTAAGGTTCCTATCCGTACAGCCTGGAAGTAGAAGGAAAAAGCAGTCTTTCCCTTTAACTAAGCATTCCCGGGAACTATTGAAAGATGTCATCCCCAGGGTCACCACCAGGGAACAGGTTTAAACGACATATTAAGCTTACATAATACACAAATACTGACCAACTAATCATAAAAAATAATAAAAAAAAATATTGATGCAATATTTTCAGAAAAAATGTGGCCTCAATTTAATGTAACTTCCCTCTGCATAGTGGAAAAATGCCAGCATACAGCTCTTGGGAATTTGCAAGAAGGGGTGTTTGTTTTAAAAGCAAAATAGAGTTTGCATGATATCTAGGAAACACAAATAATAAAAAATTAGCAAGCAGACCAAGTTACCAACAGGTTTCTTCCATTTTAGCCACTTAAAAGTAAATCTCAAATATAGGGAGGTTCAGAGCAAAATGCCTCATTGAGAGTGTAATGTTTCATTTAGATTACTCCTCCGATTTCTAAAAGGTATTGGCTATCACTTCCATTAAATTAAATTTTCAGTACTGATGATATGTGAGGAAGCTTATAAAAGGTGGGAGAAAATATATTTAGCTATATCAGAGATCAGTACAAAGTCACAATGTACTTCCTGGAATGAATTTGATGCCACAGCCTATTTGTGTCTGAAGAATGGCTAAAAGTCTTGACTGTTTCAAGATTAAATCAAAGAACCAGGGGCCCTGAAGGGAATTTGGAGCATGTTACAGACTTCTATTTCATTTAGGAGCTTCCTCCAAGAGCTACATACAAGTGTGCAATAACCCAGCTCTCATGAAATCTGATTACTTTGTTTTTTGCAAAAAAAAAAGCACTTAGGCTAGGAGCATCGTCAGAATAAATTTCAAAGATCAAAAATCAGCAAGGCGAAAACTTGGATGAAGTCTGCTGCTGCAAATGTGTTACTGACATGAGGAACGTAGTTAAAGAAAATCAAGCTACAGTAGACGATGTTATTTCTGTTAGCAATTAAGAACGTTTGCGTAAAAATGTCTGTGCAGCATGGAACGAATCTGTATGCATTTGTCCACTGCAGTTCTGTGCGCATACTGAATCACTGTGTTACATTTCAGTGGCATGGCAGCACTGCTCATGTACAAACATTTCTCATTATAAATTGATCGCTTCTGGGATTTATAATGACTATGTATTAAACATTTTGCTGTGGCCTGGAACACATATGCTACCCTTATGTCTGCTATTTTTTCACCAACATTGAAAATGTGTAATTTATTATTATTACTACCACTTGAATTATCAAGGTGCCCATGAACCCTAGTTATGGACTTGGGCCCCATTGTGCCAGGTGCTGTTAAAAGTAAAGTTGAAAAGGAGATCCAAATTTCCTTAAAATTTAGAAACAAGATGATAAGCAGCAGCTGAATACATACAGCAGATTGTACAGGCAAGGGCGACTGGTCAGCATACCTGACGATGACTTAATTTCATCAATAGTCTATGTGTTGTCAGATTTAGTTGTTGACATCAGAAGCAAGTGAAAGTTTTTTGTTAATTTTAAAAAACATTGGTTTTTGAACTGCATCGGTCTTCAGAGTTGGCAATACTATTACCTCCAGAACATAGTCCTATGTGGAATATGCACAGTTCCAGGCTTATCACCTACTCTTTCCAAATAAGACAGTGCTTAAGAAGTCTCACAACAAACCAGGCAACAAAGTAGGTAGGTATGTGGTCTGATCTGTATGTTTATTGTTGGATATTTCACGACAGTAAAATTTGGGATTTAGCATTTGAATCACATTAGTATTTTCTGAAGTTGTAGGGTTGAAAGTAGACATTTTGTTATCATAGGAAAACCATGGCAATTAAAAATTAGTTTCTGTTGCTAATTGAAAGAGGACTTCAAAAATAGGAAGGAGAGGGCGGAGAAGGGATGTTTGCAGAAAGCCATTTTTGGAGTTATTCCTGATTAGTGTCAGCAGCTGAGCAAAATAAAATCACTCTCTCTCTAGCCATCAGTCGCATTCCATTATTACCATTATTACCAGAGGGTCTTGACTCAGTCTTCTTCCTCTAACCCTCCTTTTCCCCCAGAAAATCTTAAGACTTAAAAACTTTATGGCTAAGCAAAGAAATCTTGATACAACATATCATCTGTCTCCACATGACCACAGTAAAGTAGATCCTCGAGAATAATATACGCGTGCTTGTGTGTCATGCATGTGTATGCATGCATGCAAATGTGTGTGTCCATTTGTTATTTTCTTGTTCCTGACTTCTAGAGCTGTAAATTCCTGTCTCCCTTGGTGTGAGTGCAAGCTGGGGCAACGAAAAGTCTGCAGACTGTGTAGTAGATAGATAGACATTTTAGAATAGAAGCCAGAGTTTGGTTATCATTTTAGAGCATAGGAAATAGACATTCTTGCTATTCTGTGTACCTTGTGTTCAATATATTTAAGACATATATGTACAGAATTTAAGATATCTAATCCATCACCGTATAGGATAACTACCAAGCAGAACTACAGTTAAACTGTTAGCACTGTCGTTTGAAGAATATTTCTGAGGAAGCTAGAGTGCCTTAATGAGGTATTTCCTCATCTTTAGTAACCTCACCTGCACCTAGGATACTCTGAGATGGTTGAGCAGGGAAGCATGATTCTTCCGTTGGCTAGAATCATGTTATATGGTTTTCCTGGAAATGCTCCGTGTATTAATAAGTTCGAGTGCTTGGTGCTTTATGGATCCCACACTCATAAGCACCTCTCTTAGGTGCAAAATGTCACAGTGCTCAAGAACTTTAATGATCTTGCTCACTGGCTATCAGATTTAAATAAAATAAGATATGCTTTTGTAATTTTAACATACTCTCACTAACAAAATGGCAATATTTCCACGTCTGATCCCCCAAAACCTGGTTTACATGCTTCTGGCTCACTTTGAGAAGTTGGAATAACAGGGTAGTAATGTTCCTCTTCCCCCACCTCTGCTAACATTCCCTGCTCATTACTGCATATTCACCTCACTTAAGCAGCACTTTATGAGGCTGTTGAAGATTACTTTGCCATTTGTTTCCCAAATTAGTTCAGCTAAAAATCTAAATTTGGCACAACTCTCCAGTCAACAACGTGGAGCCACACAAGAAGAATATTGAGATAAATTAAAAAATGAACTTCAGAAATAAAAAAGCTCACTGATAAAAAGCCTTTAACTCCTTTAGATATCTTCGTAGATTTGACAAAGGCAAATTCACAGAATGTTTTTGTTGGTTTTAATTAAATCTCTGCAAAGTGTTTCAGATGTCAGCTATTGCCCATATGAGGCAGGGTATTCGCTTCTGTTGCATTTGTGGCAGTGTATGACCCAGGTAGCCGAATAATAGAGTTGGCAAGGCTGAAAAGTCAGGATCCCTCTGGGTTCGAAATCCTCAAAAGACTGTTCCTTATGTGATATAAAAACAGATGTGATAATCTGCAGAGTCTGGGATAACCACTTTCCTTTACTGAGAAGCAGAGCAGCAGGGCAATGAATAGTGTGTGTGACTATGCCATGTATGTTAAAACAAGACTTAGAAAAACAGTTGGCTATTAAAACGAAATGCAATACTGCTGCCTCAAAGTTAGTATGAACACATGTTGTACAAGGATAACAGAAATTGCTACATAAACTATGAAGCAGTTTCACTATTTAAAATGAATAGAATCCAGCAAAACGAGTGTTTAGTACAGCTCCCAAACAAAATCTCTCACTTGCCAGAATGTGTCCCTGACTTGTTTTGGTTAGCTGTATCCAAATGTCATGAGTGCATTTGTCTACTCAAGTTTAGAGTTTCTTTTCAAACACTGCGTGTCTGGATTGAGTGCATTAAACATCCTACACATTACCTAAGGTGGCCAACTGCGCCAGGCAATGATTTGCATCTCTCTCTTTTAGAAGATTATCGTTGCAAAGATGCAACTGGCAATGGAGTTGTCAAGACCCAAATGAGTGACATCGGTCTTTATGAAAAGATCAGGTCTTTAAGAGAATAGATCAATCTTCCATACTGTACCCCAGTCATTGTTTGCAACTGGAGTAACAAACTTCCACGGTTACACCGTTTCCCTGTCTGCCTTGGCAAGTATAACCTGTGGTGGGAGGAAAATAGAGGAATATACAAGACTGAGGAAAAGGCACTGAGTACAAAAACTTCTGTGTCCCTGGGAGAATTTTGTTTAAATACAACACTACCGCTGGAATAGCTGAAGGAAATAACTGAAAAATTGACCTTAAATAATTGTGTTTTAAGATCAATTGCATTTCTATGTAGATATTTCTAGTGCATGCCTCACGGTGTCCTTGGTCCCACCCCAAACTGGATAATCTGATACGTATCATATGCTGTAAGGGGTTCGAGTCACTCACATTTTTGCAACAAAGGCCTTTAAATCAAAATTACCGTGGGAATAATTTACAAGATCTAGGTTACTCTCAGGAGTGCTTCTAAAATAAATTCTTATTTTTTTTTAATCCAGTTTTGTTATCCAGTCAGCATAAGTAGTTCTTTGTGTGTATATATATATATATGATCTGTAAACATCCTAACATGCTATAAAAAATTGAAGATGTGGAGAATTTGAAAGAACAAAATTACCAACATTTCCGCTGCCACCTTCCCTTTAATTCTGTCTTGAAATTCTAAAGCACACTATCAAAATAACCAAAAATAAAATTTCCTGTCTACTTTATATGAAAAATACAGAATCTAGAGTGCTGACTGACCAAAATGCTTCAGCATAGACTAGGCTAGAAAGTCTTTTGAGTTTGAGTTGAGATCACTCGAGGTATAGAGCTTTCTAAAAGTATTCTTCCTCAGCCTTTCATAAAATCTTCAGGGTATCATTTATAGGAAGCTATTCTTCCTTCTTTGGTTTTTTTTTTTTCTTCTGTTCTTAATGCTTTTCCTTAACCTTACCTCCAAGAGAGTTTGCAGGTAAATTGTGTGCACAAGTGGAGGCAAGCGTGGGGATTGGCTTGCAGGCCTGCCCCGCGGTGCAGCTGGCAGTCCTTCTGATCGGCCCTGTGATGTGGTTAGTCTTTCCTCTCCGAAGAACCAGATTCCTGTTTCTGCAATGTGCCAAAATAAACAGCTGGGTTTTAAAAGGAATACTTCTGTGAAAGTGCTTCATCAGATCCGAGCTGCTGAGGAGGTGAGAGTCATCAAGGGGACACAGGGTAGAGAAGTCAGGAAACTGTGGCAAAAATGTTTTTTTGAGGTATGTGTCGTGTGTGTGTCCCCCCACCTATTTTTGTAAATAAATTAATATTTATTATATGTTCATGCTGTATGTAACGTGAGATACTGCGGCAAGTAAGCCAATCAGAAATGGACAAATCCTGAGAGAGGACAAGTGGTCCAAAATGCATCGGTAGAAGAATTGCAAATTGGGAGTAAAACCACAGAAATGTTAAAGGATAGAAATATAAATCCATTACAGCCGATCTAAAGTGCCAAAATAGGACAAATGAGGCCAAAAATACCATAAGAACCCATACTTTTGTGTATTTTGGCAATTGTCCTTCAGACCTAGCTCTAACTGGAAAATGTAAACGAATATGAATTTAATAATAAAAAAGAGAACCAAACATTGCAATATAATTCCTCCACAAAAGATTAATTTCACGTTTGATATATGGAACAAAGTTCAGGTGTATCATACTTATTCAACCATCACTAGATTTTGACAGCAATGTTGGTATGTTAACCCGTATTCAAATTTGTCTTCATATCTGGGTTTTCGTTTTCCATCTTCAATCTGTTCACAAAAAAGTTGACAACCATAATCACTGAAAATCACAAGTGAACCCTCAAAATAATCAAAATCCTGGCTTAAAAATCCTGAGTGTTAAAAAGAAATAGAATTTTAAAAAGGTATGTTGTGGTCTCTTTTTTCTTCGCGCGGTTATTTCTGAGATTATAAAGTACCATCTGATCATTACTTTAGACTTTTTTTGTGTCACTACACAGATCAAAAGCATAAGTGGTTTTTTTCCCATTTTTTCCACTAAAATGAAAACTAAGATCTTCATGAAATATCTCAACTTCTGGAGCCAAGCATAAAGATTAGCCCTCCCTCCATTGATAGTACGCAAGACTTGGAGTAAAGTCCCAACGGTAGAGAGTACTGGTTTCTCTTTTCACCTGGTGAACCCTTTAATCTCAGTAACCCCGTAAGTAAATGTGTTATGGGTGAAACCACAACACACAGGTAAATCTAGGTATGCCTCGCCACTGGCTGCTTAGGCACATCTGGCTTCTACTTGAACAAAGCTAGATGTGCTGATGTCACATCTGGATTTCCTCTATTATCTAGATTTGTTTCTAGCACTTATGTATCTCAGTAAGATCTCCTCCTGGGTAAGGCAAGGCTCTAACAACATACTATTCTTTTATCCCCTGACCTGTTGCCTAACTGCTAAATCTTCAATCTTATTAGAATTGTTCCTGTAAAATTGTAGATAAAGTAGTAACGGAACATTACATAGTACCAGGGAAGAGTAACAAGGGAGAAAATGTTTCCTCTCTTGATAGTAAATATCTGAAGTCATCCCCTAGCTTCACTTTACTGGTAACATTAAACGCATTGTGTTGCATTTTATTAACATAATTTATCAGCACTGCACAGCTGGTATCCTCTCCAAACACAGTTAATCCACAAGTAATTGCTAGTTTTATTTTTTCCCTCCCCCCTCCCCCCCCCAAGATGAACCTAGTAACGTCTTCTAGAGATGAAACATAACAGCAAAAAATTGGTTGGATTTTTGGTCTCAAAGTGTAGGAGATTAAAGACTAGTCCTCCATTTGGAGGCTCGTTACATGTGGAGTTTGTCAAGGGTCGGTCCTGGGACCTGTTCTGCTGAATACCTTTGCCAGTGACATAGAGGAGGAGAAGGCATGTGCCTCCATCAAATTGGTTGACAACTCCAAGCGGGGGGTAATAGAAGATATGCTCAAGGGCAGGACCAGGGGGACACTGGCAAGCTGGAGGAATGGGCCAACAGGAACTTTATGAAATTCACCCAGGACAAATGCAAAATCCTGCACCTGGGACAGAATAAACCCCTACAAAGGTACAGGCTAGGGCCTGGGTAGAGCCTGAAAAGGTACCAGGGGTCCTCGTGAACAGGAAGGTAGACATGAATTAGCCGTGCGGCATCAGCAAAGACAGCCGACAGCATCCTGGGCTGTATTGGTAGGAGCACAGCCAGCAGATCAAGGAATATGATTATTCCTCTTTAATACAGAATACCACTTTCAGTTTTGTGTCCACTCCCCAATATATGAAGACATCAATAAACTGGAGCACGTTCAGCAGAAGGTCACCAAGATAGTTGAGGCTGCAGCACTTGCTCAGTCAGGAAAGGCTTATTAGCCTGGAGAATAAACTGCTGTAGGGGAACCTGCTGGCCATCCTCCCAGCACTTATGGGGAGTTCACCAAGGAGATGGAGTTCTTCTCAGTGGCGCGTGGTGGGAGAATGGCAGACACTGGTCATAAGTTGAAATGGGAAATTCTGACAGGTTATAAGGAAAAAAAAGTTTTTATCAGGAGGACATTTTCCCTACCGAAAGGTTGTGCAGACTCTGCTTTTGGAAATTTTCAAGACTTGACTGGCAACACCCTAAGCTACCTGGTCTGAATTGAGTTTTGACCCTGCTTTGGAGTTTGGACTAGAGACCTCCTGAGGTCCCTTCCAACCTGATTGATTGTGTAATTCTACATATAAATATTCAAATTTCTCAAGTCAGATCCACCTAATGTCAGAATGTCTGTAGGTAACTCAGTTTTATTCATTGTAGTTTTCTTAGGAGTCGAAATTTTGCTCCAGAGGGAGTATTATTTAAGCATTTAACTATGCGTATTTTGAAAAGCTTCTGCTGTATGATACTATATACATAGTTGACTCTCCAAATCAGTCCTTTTGAATAGTTTTGTTGAAAAGATTATTACCAAAGGTGAGAGAGAAATGGAATTATTGTGATTAATACTGACAGAATTACATTAACATTACTAAGAAAAATCTAGACTTCTTAGGAGAGCAGGCCAGGTGTGACTAGGCAAGGCAGGCCACTTAAAAGCAAAGAGTATCTTCAAGAGTCTCTTTGTCTTGAAGTGTAAAGACAACAAAGGATGTGGGGAGGACCCCGATTTCTGCATCTTCTGGCAGAAATTACATTATTAAATTAAAGGCTGAAAAGACTAATACTAGAGGGCACTAGCCGTTATTTAACTTAATATTACATTGATTTATTTTGTAGAGGCCAAATATTCTCCATGTTAGTCTTATATGTGCACAGACTGGTAATTCCAAATACAGGGTTAGTGTGCCATAAATACACTGTGAAAGGCAAAGCTGGCTGAAGGGTAGTTTGAGGAAGTGGAATAAGCCTGTGGATAATGTGCAATTAATGTTAATTAACAATCATCCTTGTGTTTTTGAGAATAAACACAATCCAGCATGATGAACAGAGGACATCACAGATTTTTTGAGATACTGTACTGGGCTTTTTTTTTCCTCTCTTTTTTTTTTTTTTTTGTTGTTCTTGTTAAGTATTAAGTATATTTAATGAAACTGAAGTAAATAAATGCCAACAGCTATATGGGGAAATATGACTGAAGAAGCATGCTTTTTTTTTTTGGCATGTTTTCAGGCTAGATGTACTTTTATTTTAATATGTAGTGTGTATAATCAGAGAAGACAAGTCAGCTGAGTTGTGCCAAAAGTTAGAAAAACTTAATTGGCTGGCAGTACAGGAAAACAAAAATACAAATCAGCTTTATCACTTGGAATTTTCATTATCATCACAGAGTATGATAGGCATATTAGTGCTGCTTAAAAGTGATAAATCTTAGGGGGTTTTATCATCTTTCAGGCATGGTGCACTGACACTAAGCCAAGAAATTCTTAATTTCCTCTCATGCACCTTTGATTCTTTCAGTCATTCTTTTTCCTTTGATTGGATAGCATGCATTATTTACCCAGACATATTATTACTACCCTGGTTGCAGCCTATTCAACTCCTTGCCATAGCAATGTCCATAAATCTTTTCCTTATCTTCTTTTTTATTTATCTTCCTTTTCTCTATATATATCTGTTTGTGCCCTCTCTCCCTTCTTGTTCTTTCTTCTATTCTGTCTGCTTTTCTATCCCTCTAACATCTGTCTGTTCAAACCATTTACCCTTTCTGTCCTTCAGGCAGAGACCTTAAACATCTGTATGCTTCTGCATTTGGGGGGAGGCAGGGAATTCCCTTTACTACCTAGAACACATAAACTTATTAAAGATTTCCAGGAAAAATTCCCGACAGAAGTTGTGTGTTTTCATTTGTATATCTCCACAGTCACTGGGTTGCCCTCCCCTTTTCTGGTGAAACTCCACTTTATTTGAATGAGCTACAAGCAATATCCTGAACAAAATAATGCTCCTGATGTCTGTTTCCTACCCAGCAGCTATACAAACAGTCATTAGCCATTTGCAGTTCAAGGGCAATGTCTGTACGGTAAGGTATTTAAATGGGTAGAGTGGCTTTCAGAGGTCCCTGAAAATTTGAGAGATGGAGATATTTCTGTAGTCCTGAGATAAAGGCTGCCTCAAAGTGGAGGAAGAACTCATTTGTGGGTAGGAAGAGTTTCTTCCCGCAGCCAACAGGCTGCTGCACGCCTTTTTAAGGCTTCTTGTCACCGCTTCTGGTTCAGCCACAGCTAGCTACTTCAGACACTGAAAAGACTTGTACTACTGCCACTAGACATAAGGATGCTACGGGTCTACCTCTCCTGATTCCTTTCTAGCCTCTCTACAGGTAGGCTGCTTTAAGCGCATTTATTCAGTTCATTCGTGTGGCCTATCGTTTGACAGTTTCTGAAGTACAAAGACTGTAAAAAATAAATCAGTTGTAGGAGGTGGTCTCCTCTAGCCTTTCAAATCAAGATGATGATATTCTTGGTGACTCAAAGTCATTAATATCTTTCTTAACAAAGTAAAACATCAAGTTCTGTGGTGATAATCCTCACAGTTGTTCCTCCTTAATTGCATTCCTCACATATTTGGGTTTTTTCCAGTCTTTGGCAACATTTAAAAAGATAACAACCATTTTACATAGACATGTCCCCATGGGCAATTTCACCAACAAATGAAGGAGCTCGTTAATGTAACATAAAGACATGGCTGTGTGCTTTGATTTTTTTTCCCCTAGATGTTTCTCAAAGCTCTCAAACTTACCCTTTCCCCTAAATTATTTTGTCAAAGATACTTAGTCCAGCTGTCAGTTCATCCTTGTAAATGCCATCTGTTACACAAATCAAACCTACTGACCCTTTTGTAGTTCTCGCTGCTGTGAATGTGTTACTCCTTGCATCTGCATCAAATACTCGGAATGTAGTTGTATTCCATTGACATGATACTCATAATTATGCATTATATCTGTCAGTAAGAGTAAATGAAACCTGAAAAATTTTGTTGCTGTTAAGATGATTTCCAACAACTCTAGCTGTGTCAATTCTTAATCCTAACCTCCCTGCTCCTTGGCAAACATTTTGCATGGAAATAACAAGACCCTTTCACTTTCTCTTCAGTAGCCATATTAAAAGCAGTCTCTTGCCTTCCTTCATAGCTACTCTTGGCATCTCGTCATAAAAATCTTTCTCTAAATCTGAGACATATTTCAGAAGATTCAAAGGATGAATGGAATATAAAATTGGAAGTTGGCCAATGAGAAAAACCTATTTGTTTCACTAGCCTGATGAGCATTAATTTGAGTTATTTAAGACCAAACTGAAATAGGTCCCTGAAGAATGGTCTAATAAACCTTTAAAAGTGTCACCTTGCAGCCAGCTTAATTTATTGTCACTAAGTAAATGATGTAACACAGACCAGATTCTTAACAGCTAGCACAATGATTTGAACATCCATTAAACAGAGATTTAACTGATGCTTACCACCACTTATACATGGGTGATATGTGTTATTTCTTGTATTTTTATGAGGTTACATAACATCGAGTTCATGCGGTGTCGTTAATGCCAGAACAAAGCAGAACTTAGTAGAATGCAGCATAAAATCTGGTTCACAGATGTTTGATCTTGCATTTCCTAGTTAGCTTGAGTTTTTATGCACGTGTGGAAGGAGATGATAGTTTCGAAGAAAGACAATCCACTGCTAGTAGTTGTGTATTAGCAGTTTACCGTAAATTATGGGGTAATAATTCCACCGTAGCATTCTGTCAAGGACAAACTATGACAAGTGGCTCCATAATTAAAACCTTCCTCTGACTAATTGTAGGTGAAGCTAGTGGCATCTCTTCTTTTTAAGGTCAGCTAGTACTTCCCAACAGAAGGCCCCGCTTTCATGTCTTAAGATTTTTACCAAACCATTTGAAAAGACGTTTCCATAGCAGGTTTCTGAATGCCTTGGGAAATGCAAACCATATGATTCCACTTTTTCTGAGAAATTTATTGAGTTTCTCCCTTTTTAACCCACCCGCTTTCCTGAAAGCTCGAACTCCTCCATGGTTTGGAGCAGAATTGTGAAATGACAAAGGAAGATAAGTTATTTGTCAAAGATTTATATTCCACTAGCCCTTGAAAATGTCCACATTGTGGCAAAGACATACATTTTGAGAAAGTTTGTTCATGCTCAGGAAAAACATCTTAGACAACTGCAATTCAGACTTCTCTCTGAGTTTTGCACTGCTGGTCCGTGTTTCATCTGGGCACTGAACCACAACTGAAGTTCAGGTTCTTCCATCTTTTCAGTTTCTCTATCCCTTGTTTCAACAGGGTGGGATAAAAGAAATTTCAGAAAGACAAGAATTTTTTAGAAGACCTGGAGCTCCAGATGGGACAAAGAATATGATGTGGAAAGACCAGAAGCAAGAGTTGGTGTTAGGGAGGAAAAGAAACAGGCTAACCAGATGTAGGCAAAACAGAAAACAGGGCTTGTAATGAAGACAGAAAGTGGGATGTGGGCAAGTAGTAATTAGTGTATCAGGAGAAACTGAGATTCAGGAAGACTAAGACTGAGACCAAAGGTGGGAAGAGGGCACAAATGAGCTATCTATCAAATAGCTGAAAGAAGAAAGAGAAAGGTAACTGTCTACGAGTGGGGATTAGTGAATTAGGATTGCGATCAGTGAGACTAGGATTTTTCAGGCTATGAGACTGTGAGAAAGAGTAAGGAAATACAGGAGACATGTCTAGATCTTAGATTATGGAATAACTTCCATCTGAATCAGAACTTGCTTCAAAAATCTAATGATATGGTATTTGTGTCACACATTTTGGAGTTTCTATAGGTAATTGTTTCAATTATCTAATACTGCGGCAGTCTTGCAAGCCTCACCTCTGGTTCGGCCAGGGAAACACAACCCTGAGACTTCGGGAGACACCAGTAACTAGTTTGTGGATTGTTAAAGAGCTGGCAGCAAGCAAGGGGAAGATCTTCATGCAATAGTCCATGTGGCAAAAACCGTGAAGCTGTAATTCTCAGACCACCAGTGCTTCAGGATGGGTGGGTTCCCATCACACATTTGGATTCTGATGACAGGCATAATCTGGCAGAACATTGCTTGGCAAGTTCAACCCAATAACTGGAGAAGTGGAGCCTGGGTAGTGAGAACAGCAGTGAGATGAAGAGGGCGTAAGAGGTAGAGTAGGAAAATGCTAAGAGGTGAAAAACTTTAAGGGATCTTAGTTTCTCTTTGTGTTTCAAATCTTTTAGTAAAAATGTGAATAATATCCGTCTAGCTCCTAGAAAATATAAAAATAAAATCTTACCTGTAAAATGCTTTGAAAATTAATCCTTTATTTAATTAAAAGCAGCCTTTGGAAAAAATATTCGAACAACAACAGCAAAAAACCCTGGCAGCATAGTATAAGCAATGAGAAAAAAAAAAGATTAAATAGCTGGTCATAGCAATACCTCCCTTCTTTGCTTGCCATGCTTTCATTGTTTTTAAGTGATTGCATTATAAACTACGGTGAAGGTTAAAACTATTTCTCTGTGTAGATTTCCTTTTTGTAGTCATCCCAGCACATATACCTGGTTATGGAAACTACGTCAAGTCTGAAGAAAGGGCTGCAGAATTCATTAAAGAATTCTGAGACTTAGCCTTCAGCTGTGTTTTTTCTTTCAAGCTTTAGATATCGTCACCCTCATATGGAGAGTCACATTTGCTGGTGAGCATTGCTCTCTTTGCTACCTGTTTGCTCTTTCTAATCCTCTTTTAGAGATATTGCAATAAATTAGTGAGTACAGAGACTGCAGAAGACAGATGAAAAGGCTGCATGTATGTTATATAAACCATTTTCTAAAAGGTTAGCTTAAAGTCATTCCATTAGGTTAATATCCCAACGAAACAAGGTAACCCAGTCATATTTTAATGGTCAGATGTTAAACTTCAGGAAACCACCTATATTTTTGTGCTATTGACATTAGTCAAAAATTAATCCTTGGACATTTTACCAAAATGATGGGTCATATTTTCACGTTTTAATATTGAACTTGTTGGAACTGTTTCTGAGAATCTGAATGTTAAAATTATTCTCATTCAATCAAGAAATAGAAGCAACAAATGATTCATACCCAATTGTAAAACCTCACATTTCTGATGGTCACAATGAACCTCTCAAATTGACCAAAATATATTTGCACAATGTATTTGACAAATAATTTCAAGAGTATGATGTACCCGGCAGAAACCTAGTTCTGCACACATTGGCCATTCATAGTCAAAAGCAGTGCTAAAAGTATATCTTAAAATTATTAGCTATGAGGTATTTTCCTAGTTCTTTCAGTTCTTAATAATGATGATGACTTCCTCCTGCATTTAAATGCAGTCAGATACCACAGCGGTGAGCCCCATCGGGTATATACATAGGCAGAGTGTTTTCTTTCAGTTGTTAATAATATTTTTAAACAGTTTCTTCGTTGTATCCCCATAGCTGAATTACTGGCAAGAACAAGTATCAAACACTGTAGTGCTCTTCAATGCTGGGCTGTATTTTGGCTGTATATATCCTTTTTTTTAACATATATCTCAGACCACCATCAATTCAAGCTGTAGTTAAAGTGAGTTACTACTTCAGGGAGTACTCTTGCCACACAAATCAAAAATCAAGGGAAATTGAGGGGTAAATTTTCTTCCTCAGACCGCCAGAAAAGAGGCACAATGTACTCCTCCCTTAGTTTGATCTCTAAATGCAAACCAGGAAGCCTCCACATGCACTCGTATCAGGCAAAACAAAGGTTTTTCCCAGTTTCTGCGTTTGCTACAACTCCATTCCTGTCTCCACACACACTCACAGGATGCGGGGAGAGAAGGTGAGCCGTAAATGATTTTAGTTACATTCAGCTGCACAAAGATTTTTCTTCTCCTGTGAACTCTCTGGAAGCTGTCAGTGTTTAGTGATAGTGGCACTCATGGTACTCCATTGCTGTTTAAAAATATGTCTACGGCTGTTATCAAGAATTAAGATAATGCTGCAGATGACACTTGGCTTGCTTTATTCCCGCAGAAGCAGTATATCATCAATTTGGGGTCAAACACCAAGTTAGAGGTGTTTCATTAAAATTTAACCTACGGTTCTAAACTGTCTCACGTGAACAGGCGAGCTAGTCACGCAGATCACTGGGGGAGTGATCTGGAGACAGTTAAATCATTGACCTGTAACCTCAGAATGACTTTGTTAGTAAAACATTGGCTTTCCTAGTAAAAAACAGAGGACAGAGTTTGAAGGCATGCAGGGAAGGAATGCTAATGTAATTTTCATATCTGTCAGATGAGTAGCTGCAGCTCTCTTAGCTTTGTGTATAAAATACACAGTGTGCAATAATACACTAAGGACATATAAACCCATCTCTCTCAAAACTGCAGCAGCCAGTAACTAGAATGAAAACATCACTTCACCGTAAGGATTATAGAGATTAAAGGTGTTGTGGTCCAGGTATAAGTGAAACTGCCTTTCTGTTTTCTTAGCCACGACGCTACCACTCGCACCCTGATGACCAGCTTGAACACAGATTTTTTATAACTTTGCAACTGCAGGATCATTGCACTTGTGCACTATAACACTCAGGTCACATGTGATCCTGACTACAGATGCCATTGTAATATACCATACTTCTTTTTCAAAGCAATAGAGTTCAGTAGTGTATGTGAAAACATTGGCTTTATCAGACAACAACAGAATACTTGGCACTTATACTTCTTTTTTTCCTCTCTCCTCTCTCTCTGGTTAATTCGTGGCTCAGCTAAGTCAATTTATATTCCTCTTCAGTGACAATGAGAGTTCAAGTCCTTGTTTAATATATCTGATTGTATTGTATCTCAAATTAGGCTCTACATATCATCTGTTGCACACATTTGCTTACTGATGCTACCTGGAGACTTCCTGCAAACAGTCCCTGAGACGGGCATACTGCCTTTTACCCCCCTTGCCACGTGCCAATCGCATTGTAATGTGTGTGACAATAATGTAAATAATACTAATCATACCAAGGGTTTCCTAATCTGGTAATACTCGGGAAAGCTATTCTATATTAAAAATGTCCACGTGGGCAAGCCTTCTCTGGAGCAGTGTCCCTCACCTTGTGATCTGCAGGTGAGTGGTGGCCTCCCAGAGCGTGGCAGGTACTCTGGGAACTGGCTACTGTGTCCCTGTCTCCTCAATGATTCACAAGAAACAAACAGCTTTGCATCGTGGATGCAAACCCACGGGTCTCATTCATTGTTTTATGATACTAGTATTTTAAACTGTTTCTAAGAACATTACATAATGATTCTGGAAAAAAAAAAAATCAACTTGTTTACACTAGCAGCGTAATTGTCATGACTTCTGCCAGCCATCCAAATATAGCGGTCTGTTAATTTTTTGCTAGCAAAGTGACCTAGTTCTCTAGACAATAGTATGTATAGCATTGCTACGTCTTTTGCTTCATTGACCTCTAAATGTAAAAGAAACCTTATTATCTGCGGCAAGTATTAATATAACAGCTATAATTTACCATATTTCTTTCTTTGTATCAAAATTTGTACACTGTTCGTGTGAGTCTTATGATATGGGTTTATTTCATATTTACTCAAGAGCCTACTCTGGTTCTCTCACTGTGTGAATATATACCTAGGAAATATCAGCTAAAACAAAATATCACATCACCACAACTGTGTTGTAAGCAGGAGATCAACTGTGTGGGATGATACAGTCATTTGTCAGGAAAAAAAGCAGCAATAAAATGGGTATCAGCCTACAGATTCCCAGAAATGTGTCTTTATAAAACAGAGGACAGTTTGAGAGAAGCAGACTGCTACAACCCACAAATAGCTCCTGTGATCAGAATCACATTGCAACTCCTTTTTCCTTTTATTTTTTTTCCCCTCATCTGCAAGGCGAAAATCAGTTTGGCAGAAATTAGGCTGAGCAAGATTACCTAAAGTTTCAAGTGCCCTTTGGTTCTGTAGAAGCTCTTCCTCTTAAACATCGGTGCATTAAAATGGTAGCACAAAGAGAAGAATGAAGCGTACGTGTGCGTGGGAACTGTTTGTTTATTCGTTTTGCTTTCTTTAGAAATGAATCTCCAGAAAGACTTCCCTGCAACCTTTTTGTAAACGTAAGATAGTGGTTCACTTTTATTTGTGTGTTTCCATAACAATACTTTAACAATGTTCTTAGGGGAATTAAGCTGCTGTTCCCAGCAGTAGAGCATGGAACACAAAAGCATAGTGGTCATCAACCTTTCGAACTGTGAATGATGACACAAGCTCCAACAATGATCTGATGAGTCACTTACTCTAAGGTTCTCTGGGGAAAATGAGTGGTTTGCTACTTTATTTCACTAATTAAACTAGAAACGTCTGTGTCCTTACAGCTCGGTGGACTGCCAAGATTCAGTGCTCTTCTTTTGTAAGCTACCTGACCTGCCATTGATGTCAGTTGCGGCAATTAGCCTGCCAACAAAATCATAGGGCAGGAGATACCATGCCAGACACGCACCATCCTCCCATCTTCTGTTTGTTGTTTGGAACAAGAAAAAAAAATCAAAGTGTTGCCATGTGTTTAAGGGTAAGCGTCTTTGCTTCCTTTCCTTACAGACTACCACTGCAAATATTACAAGCTTTCACATTTAACTTGTTACTGCTTTCCTTTCATAAGATCAGTCCTTGTGCTAGTAGTCTCCCATCTATCAGGTTTTTTTTCTTTTTTAACCTTATAGACATGACTTTTCACATGGTGAAACACCATTATGTCAGAATTTGAAGCAAGAATGGCAGTTTTTTTCTGCAAATTTTGCTCCAGAACCCACAAAACAACCAACCAAAAAATCAAATCCATTTGATTTCAAAGAAGGACTCTGAATAGGGTAACTAACTCAATACAGTGTTCCCAAGTACAGGCACCCGAAGCGAATACCTGTAGTTTAGATAGAAGCTGGCCATGCTCGTCTGGCAGAGGTTGGTATTAACAGATCTCAAAGAGAGCACTTTGGTAACCTCAGAAGGGTACACTAAGGATTTCTTTAGGCTTATTCAAATCTATTAAAGTATCATCTGTTGAAGCACCTGATTGCTGAGCAACTTAAAACAAATCCTGAGTCTCTCAAGGCATTACACTTACATTGAACCTCTCTTCATATATTTAAAAACTAAGCATTTGTTGTTACTATCTGCCTTTTATACTCTTTCAGGTGCTCTATTGATTTGTTAGGAGCCAATAGTCCTAAGTGCCTGGCTCAAACAGCTGTATCTTTCTCTTAACTAACTCTGCAATGCTGCTTTACACTGGCATTCGTAACAGCAGAAGCACTGTGTCCCCGGACACGAGTGATAAGTAACTGTAAGAAAACATTTCTTAAAGCACGATAATTTGTCAAGGGTGAAAGCAGGTGCTGTGAGTGTATGTTGCACAGTCAGGCTTTTAACACGCCTGGTTCAAGTCCACTGCAGAGTTAAGCAGCACAATTTCTTTCAGTCACCTCCTGAGGGAATGAAACCCGGTGGTGAACTATATTACAGTTCTGCTTACTCATTTTGCTGCTAAATATGTTGACCTTTGGTTTCATAGAGAAATTTCTTGGTTTGTGGTGCAAAATAAAATGGAAAGTTTTATCACTCTATCTGACACTGTATTTTCCAGACGTTCACAGAGATAGATGCCCTGTAGCCATTTTTCATTCAGAGATAAATAATCCAAGTCTTTACAGTCTCATGAAAGGATGAACTGGTTGAAGAAAATATACATCTTTGAAACAGATGCAGTTATATAATCATATCTTCACACTGAAATGCAGATTTTGAGAAGATTACCTGAGTTTTCCAATAAACCAGGATCTAAATTGGCACTTTTTTGTCCCAGACTACCAAAGAAAAGATGCTTTCCTTTGATTGCACTGATTTCTGAGAATGTATTACTCAAGTAACGAACACCTCTTTTTATGGAGATTCTATTCTAGTAAACATATTTGTAGCTTTTGATGAATAAAGAGAAAGAATAATTGAACGAAAAAAAGCTGAATAAATAATCTTAATCTTTGAGTTACATAGATATCCTATATTTGGTAAGTGGTTATACACTCTGGCCAAGTATCAATGATTGAGAAATATCCCTGCACAAGTTGCATTACTGTTAGGAGCACTTAGTCCTATAAATCCCCTGGGTACTGACAGCAAAACAAAACAACACATATTGGTAAAAAGGATTAGAAATGAAATATCTGAACTGGCAGGAGCTTTTACATGGGCCTACTATTTGAGATAAATATCGGTAACTTAATTTGCCATCTTTGCTCCAAGAGCACAAATGACATCCACTTTCTTTAGCCGTTCAAGTAAGGAGAGTACATACAGTTTTTACATCATTGGATATAGGCCTGGTTTTCCTGAGTAAAATCCTTCTAACACAGGGCTAGATCTCTCTGGGCTTTATTGAGACTGCTTGGTGATGCACCTGGTGAGCGTATTCCCACACTTGACAGTCATCGCCTCTTCTTCCGAGAAAACTTACTAACTCCTTGCTGGGTAAACTTGACATGCTTTAGAATCACAGTGCTGAAATCAGAATTAACAAATGCAATGAAAGACTGGAAAAAAACGAGACATCAAAGTCAATTATTTCAATGTCACTTGCCACATGTAGCCATGAATAAATATGCAGAAAACATGATATCATTTTAAACACTGGTCATACAATAAGCTCCAATCAAAACTATACTTACTTTGCTGGAGGTAAAGACTTAGGGTAACATCATTCTGTGATGGAAAGAAATATATAGATGTGTACAAACATTTTTTTTGAGAAAGTGAATTAAATGTCTCAGGTTTTCCTGTATTAACTTTTTAGGGTCATTCTTCTTTTCTTTTCTTTTTTTCTTTTTTTTTCTTTTTTTTTTTTTTTTCCCCCAACTGATAAGTTGTGTAGAATTCCAGTAAACAAAAAATTGAATGGGACTGTTCATTACAGTGTCTCCTCTTTTACCATTCTTACAGCTTCTCCAGTGAAAACTGTAGCTCTTCAACACCTCAGCTGACTGTCCACATGCCCATGAGGCTCTTGCTACAAACCCAAGTGCAGAGAATCCTGAACTTGTCAAGTTGTCTCTGCTCCCAGCTCAGGCCACCAGCAGGAAGGCCTTGCTTGTTTAGGTTCTGCCCTCTTTAACAAATGGTGGGACCCAGCAACAATTCTTTCCAGCAGTCTGCTCACCTCCCCCTCCTGAGCCTGGGGTGGTCTCCTCAAGCAAGTCACCTTCAGTGAGGCCATCTGGTGTGATGACACCTGATAGAAGTGGATAATGCTAAGTGTGGAGCTGCAGAGTGGTTTCCTCAGTGGGATCCCATACCTATGGTCTCCAGTACACAACACAAGCTCTGAAGATCACGTTCTACAGAGAGAAGCTTGAGCACAACAAGGCCTGTAGCAAGTCATCTTTTCCATGCTTTGGGCACTTGGCCCAGTTGACCCTCTACATGTAGAGAATCAAAGCTTCTCCACAAAAGAGGTGGCAGAATGGCTGAATGCTGCTGAGGCAACATGTCACCACCAAACTCACTCCTCTCTCTTCCTCCAAATGCTCACAGGGCTTCTCAGCAGCTAACTGTGCATGACAAGGATCCCATATAATAGCACAGAAATAGGAGGTTTCTGTGCTTGGAGCTGGGGTTCTGCCATCTCAGCAGTCCTGAACCTTGTCCTGACACACAAGACAAGTCTAACGGCACTTGTACTGGGCAGGGCTGCAGCAAGTTTCATGTCTGCAGCCAGGTCTGTGTCCAGTCCTCTTTGTCCCCACTCAGTCTGCCAAGGCTCAGTCATCACTACTGCCTGCAGACTTCAGTCACTTAGGTAATATTGTCTCACTGATTTATTTCACTGATGTGTTATTTTGCAGTGAATGAATTCTGGAATGCTTTGTGAATTGGAGTGAACATTCATTTAAGCACTTACAGCCAAATGCCATGCCATGTTTTTTCTGAATTTGTTCAAACCCAGCCAAAAGAAAAAAATAACATCGGAATGCAGTAATTTTTCCTTATCCTCTCTCCAGTTGTTATAGTACAGAATCCATTAGAAGAGTAGCCAAAGGGAATAAATGGATCAGTCACAACTTTCTGTTGTCCCAGTTGTAACTGAAACAAAATGAAAACTGATACAGAAAACATCCTAGCTCTCTACAGAGCACATCTTGCTGCACAAAGCTGCTGTTTATTCAAATAATGAAGCAAAAGGTGGAAAACAGAACAAAATTACCTAAGCATTTTGATGGAGGAAGACAAAATTTTAACTGTAGAATTAACTCAATCTGAACATAACAGAAACACTCATGAACAGAAAACCAGTTTAAGACAGAGTGTAAATAGAGGGACAATAAAGGGCATTTAGGGAAAGAAGTTGCAAGATATTTATAGGATCCAAATCCATTTAACATCCAAAACAATGCTATTTTATTCACAAACTCATTATGAATTCTAGGGATTGGGATTGAAAGCTCTAGAAACCTTGACAATAGCTTTCACTACTCTAGATTTATCATGCAGAAGAAAAATCCTGAAGGGTTGAAGTTTGATTTTTTTTTAATCTTTTTGGAAAGACAGCAAGAATCTTTTCCAACACATAACTACATCTAGTACAGCATAGCATAGCGTAGCATAGCGTAGCGTAGCGTAGCATAGCGTAGCATAGCATAGCATAGCATAGCATATCTAAAGCAACACTGCAGTGGCTCCCAAATGTTTTAGATCACTACTCTCCATTTCACAGGCCATGAACACTCATTATGAAGACTAGAATTGAAAGCAGTATAAAAGTGAATGATCTATAGTCTGCTTACCATGGCCTCACAGACCTCTACTTGGGAGCCACTAAAATATGGAGTTCCTTTATGCCAGTAACAAAATAACCTTTCAGTAGCAGCACCTTTAGTTTAGTCAAAATATTCCTGAAAAGCTGTATCTTTCCTCTTTAGAAGAGGAATTCCTGACAAGTGCACCCTCAGTAAGTTGGCAGATGACACCAAGCTGGGCAGGAGTGTTGATCTGCTGGAGGGCAGGCAGGTGCTACAGTGGGACCTGGACAGGCTGGATCGATGGGCCGAGGCCAATGGCATGAGATTCCACAAGGCCAAGTGCCGGGTCCTGCACTTGGGACACAACAACCCCAGGCAACGCTACAGGCTTGGGGAGAAGTGGCTGGAAAGCTGCCTGGCGGAAAAGGACCTGGGGGTGTTGGTCGACAGCTGGCTGAATATGAGCCAGCAGTGTGCCCAGGTGGCCAAGAAGGCCAACGGCATCCTGGCCTGTATCAGAAATAGTGTGGCCAGCAGGACTAGCGAAGTGACTGTCCCCCTGTTCTCGGCACTGGTGAGGCTGCACCTCGAGTACTGTGTTCAGTTTTGGGCCCCTCACTCCAAGAAAGACATTGAGGTGCTGGAGCGTGTCCAGAGACGGGCAACGAGGCTGGTGAAGGGTCTAGAGCACAAGTGCTGTGAGGAGCGGCTGAGGGAACTGGGGCTGTTTAGTCTGGAGAAAAGGAGGCTGAGGGGAGACCTTATCGCTCTCTACAACTCCCTGAAAGGAGGCTGTAGCGAGGTGGGCGTTGGTCTCTTCTCCCTAGTAACAGATGACAGAACAAGAGGAAATGGCCTCAAGTTGCGCCAGGGGAGGTTTAGATTGGACATTCGTAAAAATTTCTTCACCGAAAGGGTTGTCAGGCATTGGAACAGGCTGCCCAGGGAGGTGGTGGAGTCCCCATCCCTGGAAGTATTTAAAAGACGTGTAGATGCGGCACTAAGGGACATGGTTTAGTGGTGGACTTGGTAGTGCTAGGTTAATGGTTGGACCCGATGATCTTGGAGGTCTCTTCCAACCAGAACAATTCTATGATTCTATGATTCTATGTAGTTTGAATCTCCTTTCTCAAATGTATTATATGCATATATATTTTTATGTGTTCATCTTCCTTTTCTTTCAATAGCTTGATGGAGTTATGAATTGATAAAAAATCCGACAATTTCAGGGAAAAAAAACCCAGGTAGTCAAATCAGAGGGTATTTACATATTGGTATTTCAGGTATTATTAAAGACAAAACAATTTCTACCGGAGCTCTCCTAGCTGAAGTTATACAAAATACCTGAGAATTTTATTCAAAATTTTTACATGATACAGTTTGATTCAGTAATGCAACCTCAACATTACTTACTTCTTTTGCTATTTTCATGGCTTCTGATTTCTTTGCTGTGCCATAAATTTGCAATTCTAACATACATGGCATCATAAATCAGAATTATATTGATATTGAATTAACATGATGGGAACTAACAGGGATGAATTAGCATGGGTATATTGAATTAGGCACGATGGGAACAAAATAATGGAAAAGGAAACATACGGAAAGTATGAACCCTTCAATAATTAGGTAACGTATTGAAAAGTAGAACAGATGAAAACTGTGTATATACATACATTAAAAAAATTCTCACAGTCGCTGCCAGGAATCCTAGCTTTGCTCAGGGCTCTGAAATGTTCTGCACGCAGGCTCTGGACGGGCGAATGGGTCTCTCCAAGGAGCTGAGCTGTAGCTGAGACTGGGCAGCTCGGCATAAACAGGCCTGTGTGCCACACGGGCAATCTATGAATGTCCTCTTTAATTTCTAAGGGTGAGTTGTGTGATCACTTACACAAAAACGGAGAGGAGGGGAAAGGTCTATAAGAGAGCTAGAGGAAAAAACCAAACAAACTTTTTGGAATAGTTCTTTTCACTTGAAGAAACAAATATGTCTTCCATGTGTGGCCTCAGTTTGAAAGTATTTTTGTTTAATTACCCTTTCCATTCTTAGTAAGAAACATTTAATTACAATTAGGACCTGTCCTGAGGAAACTATCTTAATTCAGGAAAGTGTTTAATGTACATTATGTGTATAACTACATGCCTGAAGTACTTTTCTCAATAGGGATAATAGACCTAAACATAGTCTAAAGTGTTTCCTCAATTGTGTCTGAAAGGTCCAGTCTCTCAACATTTGGTGAATAAATCAAGATTCAGAGACCATATTATCAGGAAACAGCCTACGGGCTCTAATAGGCTTTGTACAGATATTTAAAAGTGATTCCTTGTGGTGCAGTTTAAAAATGCCAAAGTTAGCTCTATTTTTTGGCTAGTTTGAGTACCAGAAATTAGAGTTACACAGAACAGGGTTCAGTAAAAGCTCATTTTCCAGCTTTTTTTTTTGTTGTTTTTCTCCTGTTCAGTGCTATCTTTGCTATCTCTACAGTACGTCACAGGCATCAGTAAAGACATGCTTATTACATGTCTCAAAACCAGAAACAAAGTTCATAACTTGTCAATGTCAATGAGCATCTTATAAGCCTGTCTTCATAAGAAACATGATACTTGGAAGAGAAGGGGAAGAAACTTTGTTTAGTTAAAAAAACCAACGTTAATTCTTTTAATCAGATTTCTCAGCATTTATTAATAATTTGTTTTGTTATAATATTGCTTCTATACACTAACAGACTTTCTAAAAGTAGTAAAAACGTATTACATCCAGATGACACTTAAAAGTTATTACGAATTGCAAAAACTAATAGGATAAAAATATAGCAAAATTAACCTATATTAGGATCCAAATCAACCCCAATGTATAAAATTGCATTCACCCTTTACAAACAAATCATTAGCAGAACAATAATGAAAGACATCAGTTCTTCAAATCATTGCTATGCAAGCTGAAAACTATTTCTACAAGAGAGTTCTGTGATTTATTAGCCATGGATTATTAACAAAATAACCCAATCTAAACACAAATAAATCCATTGTGTTCTGAAGATGAAAGAATTATGAATTGTTGTAAAATATCATTTCTCTGAATTGAGCGGCATCCAAGCCAATTTTACAAGCAACAGCTGTGAAAAAATTTGCACGGCAAAAAGAATTCAGAAACAAAAGCAACAACAGAGTTGGGGAATAGATGTTCTGGAATATTACCTTTTTGTCTTCCAGAGCAAATATTTGGTGTCAATGTGGACAAATAAATACTGTGTGCCTGACTCACCATTTCAAGTACAGAACTGCTAAATTAGTGACAATACGTATTAATAGTATTCAAATTGATTTCCCAACATTTTCAACATAAAAGCAAGACCATTTAGTAAATGATAGAGGCAATCCATATGTAAAATTGGTGTTGCTAATTTCTACTTTTTAAGTATGCACTTTCACAAAAATAAGGAATTTATGCAACTTTTTATTTTTCTTCAAAGTTTGAAGTCCCCAGCAGTGTCAATTCAGTTCTTGTATTTTTCCTGTGGAAAAAAACCCCAAACCAACATCAAACAACTAAACAATTTATTTGTTTTAATAAGAAGGTTAGGAGTTGCAGTCACAGTCTAGGTGTCATGAAAACAAAGAACAAAAAGACTTTCTGTGACAGGGACACCAATACTTCTACAGCAAAAGCTTAAAATATAAATACAGCACAACAAAAGAGCTGAACATGAACAGGCAGTGAGCACAAGTAGGTTAGGAAACAAAATACTGTGCAGTGGCTTCACTTAATTTTATTGCTGTATCTTCCTATAAACTCACATGATTCAAGATGCTTAAGTTTCATGAAAAAAACCCGAAACAAACAGCCAAGCCTTACAACCCCTAACCCCAGGAACAGCTGGATATGTTACAAAACACTGAAGAGATAGAGTGAACAGAAGGGGAGAAAAATAATTTACAAACATTCCTCACTTCTTTTTGATGGATATATTGAGAAGGCTCATAAGAATGTATAAATGCAAACTGCCTAGCTCACATAATGCTGTATTCTTTGCGTGTACTTCCTCCAAAGGACATGTACAAAAGATATACTTAGATGTTTTGTAAACCGTATCACTCACTGTGCTACCACTTAGAGTTTAGGTGACGCTTCCTCCAAAATCTCCTTCCACACAGTAGAGCTGTCCAATACTCTGCGAGGAGCGTGAGGTACTCAGGTTGCTACCGATGCTTCCCAGCCCTGCAGACAGGAAAATGCCAGTTTATGATTTGCTCAAGCCTGGAGATGGTCGATGAATAAAGACTAGATTTAACTTAAGGAGAATTGACTTCTTAATGTAAAGAATTCTTGGGGATTCCTTCATCTCAGGCTCACACAGGTCTTCTTGGCTGTCACACACCAGGGGTGCGAGTCACTGCATGCTTCGCACTGTGCGTTCGTATTTATCTGCATGGCCCACAGGAGAGATTTTCATACGCTCTGGGGGGCGGCCAGCCTGCTCTCCCCCTTGATGTCTGTGCCAGCGTTCTCAGACTTAGGTACAAGGCAGTGTGAAAGTGGAAATGCTGGTTCAGAAATCAGCGTCTCCCGAGTCACTCTAGTCACCAGGCTTTGACGGAGTAAACGCAAAAGAGAATAGAACAAAATCCAGGCTCCCTGCAGCATCACCCTCTCCACAGAGAAGCCTCACTCTAGTAAAAACCCAGTTCTCTGTAAGCATCCTCACTTTCTTTCCTTCCTCTGTGCTCCCCGTCCTGCGGCCCCTTCACACTCCATCATCACTTCACCTAATCTGCCAGGAATGCAGCAGATCTGCACTCCGAGGCATAAAAGGGGCATATTCCCCTTTCCCTATCCTCAGCCCTCCACAGGAAGAACAGGAGAAAACAGCTCTGCTACCTTTTTGGTGGGAGAGAGAGAAGTAAAAGATTCCCCTGCTCCTGTTTGCATTGCACTTGTACAAGGTGAATGATGATTTTTATTTTTTTTGCTCCAAAGCCTCCACTGCATCAGTTGGTGCTCTCTGGTCCCAGAGGGAGGGCTGATGAAGAAATGAGGCCATTGCTAACCTTTCAAGAACGGTGAGAATGCTCCTGCTTTCTATTTTTTACCTGGACTGTGTTTGTATTTGATAATTTTGGTTGAACAAACTTGACCATGTTGACTGGGTTAGCAGTTATCTTATTTTCTGGTAAAATGAGTTCAGGGTCTGTATAGACTCATCTTGCTTGGGCTAGCTGAGTGTATAAACTGTCAGAGCTCTTTTTGTTGCTCTAATGGTTTATAAGCAGCAGGTACATCCTCTTCTCATCCGTTTCTTGGAACTTAGAAAATCATCAGAAACTTATGATTGTCATGCACAGGCATAGCAAAACAAACAAACAAACCACCCACCAAAAACTCTCACACAGATAGTCCGTCTTTTGTAAAACTTTGAGTTTCCATTCTTAAACAAGAAAGGGCTAGAATTTTTCTTAATGAAAAATGTGCTAGAACATTTTTTTAAGCTCAGGAGATATTTTCTTTATCCTCCGTCTAGCAATTGTATCCCACATATTAGCCTTTTTCCTATATCCGCCCCCCCAACCCCCCCCCGCCCCAAACAAGGTTGTAAAACAAAAAATCAAGTTTTACATAGAAACCTGGATATCTGACACTAAAAGAAAGAATTTCAACAGCTATGAATGTTGAGGACAAAGTTGTACAATGGAAGCAAAGGGCAATTTCTGTAGTGTATAGTACTATCAGGTCCACTAGTTACAAGGGTGTCTACAGTATCTCTTCAAAAAGAAGAAGAAAAAGGTGTGCGGCTCAAGGTTTGAAGAAGCAAAACGCTTTTGTTTTATTTTTGCTGTCCAAAGTCTTCAGTGTTTGCCCTACTCCTGTGGGGTCCAGTACTGAGAAATCTACATTCAGTTCCCCACACTCCTTAAAGGCTGAAATGTAATCTTTTTGTTCTGACTACTGATAAAATGTATTCCCTAAATATAATCTTGTTTTTTGAAGTTTTCCCCCAGTTCTCTGTGGATGATGCACACTAAGAGTAGTGTCTTCCCAATCCCTTTCTGAGCACTGAATAGGAATACTGCTGAATCTTGCTTACATTGCTCTTCATATTTTCAGGTCTCTTCTGCAGGGAAGTGAATCTCTCCATCTATTCCCAGGATTTTCACATCTTTCCCACACCGTTCATTACTCATGACATCTTGAGCAGCTTAGCTCAGCCTGGAGAATTAACTTAGAGCTCAGCGTTACATGGTTGCACATTTGTTTGCCATTTATGAAAAGTATAAACAGCTGAGACTTTAGGGAGTCTATTCATAAGCATTAGAGACTGACAAAATTATGTACATGTCTACATTTCTGAAACATTCAGCAGCTAATTTAGAGGTTTCTGAGGCTTAACATAGGTTTGGTACAGAAGCTTTACATTTCTCAAAAATAAACTGTTCCTTTTCATTACCTCAGATGTTGCTTGGTACATGGATTTGAAACTGTGCTCATGCTGGCTTGTGCTGGGGAAAAAAGGACCAAGTGTCAGAAGCTGACTTGCCTGTCTCACTTTTCTAGAAGGCCTAACGTTGCTGTGAGATGCTGCACAGAGACTATCTTTCTAGGGAAAATAACTCCTGTTGAAATGTGGAGAGAGGCACAAGGGAAGCAGCTGTGGTTTTTTTATTTCTAAATCACCTGAAGATGTTCAGTAAATTGCAAGCCCTGGGGATCATTATTTATATACAAATTTCAACATAATTTGTCAAACTACTTCTGGTATGTCACTGGTAAATTATTCAGAAGGATATTCTTAGTGCTCTTCTCTTCAAATGATGTCAAGGTAAAATACTTCTTGCTAAATACGGGAAGCTAGGAAGAAAATTATTATGATATTGTACAGTTGACCAGAAAACTTGTCTAGGTTTCCTGCCTACCTGTTTTCTACATGCTCTGAAATTCTCTAAGACGTTATTCTGCCAGGTCTCTATAGCCTTTAAGTTTGTTCAAATACTGATGGGATATAGCAACAACTTCCCTTTCTAAAGGGACAAAAACCCAGGGATATTTGGTCTGGTTTTATGTAATTGCCTTTGATCTGTATTAGTCGCACTTCCTCTAAATGCTTTTAACTTGCACATGACTGATTTCCTTTAGCTCCAGGCTTTTCTGAAAGCTCTAAGTATTATCTCTTACTTGTAGAAACAGGAGTTTCTGGATCACTCCTCTGTGGTTGCCTCTGGGCTGGGTAAGTGGCCCAGACCCCTCATCTCAGCCTTCATAAAGCACTGGAACTCCTTTATTTCTGCCATCCTTTTCAGGTTTAGGAGATGATGGGGTGCAAAGACACCCTTCCAGTCCTGTACTTCTGCACTGGTGTTAGGGTGATGATCAGTAGTCACCTCCTGAAACAAGGACAATTCCAAAGGAAAAGAGCCTGTGCCTTATCAGGACAATTCTGCATTCCTCTTTCAAAAACAAGATGGGAAGGGCAACTTTTTTTATTGCTTACAGCTACATTAAATCTGACAACAATTTCCCATTATTGGAGTATTAGTGAAAAGGAAATAATCCTCTCTGGGGACAGCACATTTAGAAGCTTCGGCAAGGTCTCAGAGGGACTGGGATCACTAGTATGTTACATGTACAGTCAGGTCTCTCTTGAGAGAAACTGAGTGACCCTGATGTGAACAGTACAGACTTAATATTAATGCCTGTTGCAGCCTTTAGGGCTATACTGTCTTCACCTCTGAGACAATATACAGTTTTCCAGTGATGGTGTCACTGCTATTCCTTTACTCTTAATAGTCTGTTACTGCTTCAGAATTAACAGAAGTAACTTCTGTGCACTTTAGAAGGGATCTTTCAATAACTTAAAGACTTTTCTTAGTCTTTTTGCAGTAAATAAATTCCATCCAGATCCATATATTACTTCCTTATTGACCCAAGGGCCTACAACAGGTTTTTTTATCTGAAATGCAAGGCTCCATTCATACAATTGACACATCATCCAGTTTAAAGAAGAGCAGGTGTCTGGTTTTGCCTAAAACTTTTTAAGGATGCTAAACATAAGTCAGGCAAGTATTAAGTAAACACACCTGTGACCTCAGGTGAAAAAAAACCCTCGGCATGTATCAAAGCAGCCCTGAAAAAAGATAAAATCACTGATATTTATGTTGAAACTACAGATAGGCAAATGTTGATCTTTTCTGTACAGGTAGTTTAACACATAAGCACAAGAATGCACATAAAACTAAAATGTAAATTTAAACTCAGATTACCTTTGTGTGAAAAATGCAATTTTAGGAAATTAAATAGTGCTGCAGGTGGGAGTGAGTTTTGTTGGCCAGTTGCAAAGAATCTACCACGTAGGATATAAACTGGGTTCTGAAAGATGACTCACAGACTTAAAGAGTGGTAACATTAAACCTCATTTTACATTACTGAATATTCTCAATAGTAAGAGATCTTGCAGTGAGACAGACCTTCAAAGTACCTGTATGATGAAAGAATGTACAGCTTCTTTAGAAAAGTAGCTTACGTGATTTGAGGTCTGTTCTCTCTTTGATAGTCAATAAGACTTAACTGCTTCTGAAACTTTTACTCATTTCTTTTTAAGTGGAGAAAATTTCCTGCAGCCAATGTTTCAGTTTTCCTAAACAAGCCATTCTAAGAAGATTCTTAAAATGAACTTGAAATAGAAGATCTCGGAGGGAGGAAGAAGGAGTGAAAGTAAGAAAGAAGAGCATACTCTGAAATGTTATCTTTTCACACCAAAAAAGTTGCTGAATCTTTTAGTGATTACTTAACTGTACTGAATGCTTGCATTAAATGTCTTTAAAGCTTTTTTATTTGTGAAGCTGAGCAAATTGCCAGAGTGGATTGACTTGAAAGAGTTTTTTCCATTGTCTTCAGGTTTCACTCCATAGGCTCTGTGTGACCTCACATCTGTTTCCATACACTGAGTTGCCATGGAGCTTTCTCGTGATGGAAAGCTCAAACAAGCTAAGACAGAAAACATGCATGTGGATCAGTGTTCTGGAAAAAATGACTAGATACCTTTTGACTTCAACTGGATATATCAGAATTAAAATTAAATACAGTAAAGAAATGATGTACATGCTTGGCTGGTGCTGAAATTAAAATGAGGAAAATGGATATTTGCTGAATAAGAATACGGTACATGAAATTATACTCTTCATCTGAATGTTATCTAATTTATGTTAGTGGAAGGCCCTAGTCCAAAAAGGACACCTACTTATTAAAGTAATAAGTGTCAGAATCTAGTACTAAAGGACAAGCATTACAGAATAGAGTATCTTTCTTTCATTGTCTCTAACTGTATAATAAGAGTACCAGCCACAGACAAAAAAAGACAGCTCATAGTACAGGAGCAATGAAAATGTGAATTCTGAGGTGGTCAATGGTGTGGCCTAAAATCAAAGGTATATATTTACATATTCAAAAATACTGAATTATATTGCTGTAACAACAAATCAAAAGGACAGGGAATAAGGAAGGAAAGTCATTAAAATGTATTCTTTATTTCCAGGATTTCATCTTAACTCATATTCTGATATCCCTTATTAAATTCAAAAGCAGATGCAAACAAATTTATCTTTTTCTGTGTATTCTAACCTTTCCTCTAAACAAAGTTCACTAAAAACATTGTGTAGATGCCTGGGAGAAAGTGCATTTACACCTACCAGAGAGAATCAGACCAATGTGGCTTCCTCCTTCAAGCCTCCTGCTAATGGCTGGTAGGTAAAGTAACAGTAAGGCCTAATACCACCTTCCAGGATTCTGCAAATCATTCACAACTGAATGCAAATTGTGGCCAAAACTGCCTCCATTCTGGTTTAATTACAGCCCCAAATTTTGGCCTTGCTTCAAACAAACTTTCAAAAGGCCTGGGCTGAGTTCTGAGTGTACCACCTTGCAGAGCATAGGAGAGTACCCGAATATGTGTGTACAAAGGATGAAGGATTTACGGGTTTGGATCTCACCCAAGCCAAATTTGGAAGGCATCACTGAAATTTTCTTTGAACCCTGCACTTAAGGCAAACCTGGTGAGACTCCAGGTGGATCAAAACCAGTGCAAAAACCTGTTTCTATATCCTCTTGTGAGCCCACGCTATTTCAGCATTTTAAATCCATATAAGATAAACCCATATAAAATAGATGCACATGGTTCCAGAAGGGCAGGAATCTGGCTCTATAGAGGCAAAGGCCTAATTTGGTCATTTTTGAAAGTGAAGAGAGTAATGGAAGACTGGATTAGAATGAATATTAGTATAATTTAAAATATACCAAGGCACCTAAGGATAGGATCTCATACAGGATATTTTCAGTAGGCTAAGAAAACCATTTTCTCACTGGACTGTGTTCACATGATGTCTCCTCAATGAGAACAATGTGGAAAGGGGTCCCCCAGGTACTGCAGGTACACTAATATTATTGCACCTTCATAAGGTATTAACTTCTACATTTAACCAGGATACATTATCAGCTCCGCTGGTCACTGAAGAGCCTCTCTAATATTCTTTGTCTACCCCAGCGATGTCCAATAACAATAGTACTGTCCCTGTTTGGAGCAGATGTATTAAACCTCTTGATATACACGTGTATCTTGGAAGAACAAGTCAACAAGTCATTTGAAGAGGCACCTTTTTGACTGTTATTTCATTTACAAGTAACATCACACTGAATTTGCAAACATTAAATCAAAGGGGAATTTTCTGGTTAGCTGTCAGTAGCACTAAGTTGTTTAGTTCGCTGTTTTTAAAGATCTGGGACATTGTATAGGCCACTATACTTTCTCCTCTACTTCAAATTTAGTGTAACTCTGACGTTATTTCTTCAAGCTGGGCGAGAATGCGTGATGGTGCTGGCTGTATTCTACTACACTGGTAAAATGTCTGTAATCTCTTCAGGGATGAATATTCTTCATTGTATTTAGGATGCCAAGGTCCTTCCATCTCCCGAAACACACATAAACAACAAAAAAAGTTTCCCTGTCTGCTGTGGAAAACTGAGGTGGCATTATGCTGAGACCTTGCTTAGTAATTCACTAGGACATAAAACTGCAATGCAACTTACTTCATCATGTCTAACAGTAAAATGATGTTTAATCCCTAAGTTTAAGGACAAGATTGTTGCCATTTTCTTTTCTTTTTTTCTCTCTCAGGCTTTGGCTTTGATACAGAGTTGAAAAATTGAACAAGAGCCAATTGAAAATGAGGTGTTATGTGACATAAATAGTGCCGTCTTTGATGAATGAAAACTTCATCAGTTTGAAGCTTTGTTTGAACAGTGTCAGGATGCTATGGATAATAAATAAGTAGTGAATAAAAAGATAAATTGATGGCTATTACCACAAATAGAATAGAAGATATTAAGATAGCCAAGGTTATCCATTGTTCCACAAACATGGACTTTGTTTATGGTGCAATATTTTGTTCTATAACTCTACTTTTTGAACATGTAACAGTAAACTTTGAAATATGAAAAATGAATAGTTGCAGATACAAATACACTATTTGAATATCAGCTGACTCAAAGCATCTCAATGAAGGAATTTCATTGCTCAGAAGGGATTAAAAGTGCCCAGGTTAAAAAAAAAAAAAGTGTAAACCTGCTCAAAGCACTGAAATATTTGCACTTTTTACATTTGGATACTATAACACTGTTATAGGTAAATAGTGGATCCACAAAATTCTTTGCGAGTGATTTGAAACCAAAAAAAAAATCTTGATTCTTCTTTGATTTATACTGACTGTAGATACATTTTGTGGAGTTAGTAGTTACATGGGTCTAAAAATGTGGAAGATTTACAGAATTTATTAAATGCTTTTCCCAGTAGTATGGCACAAGGTGAACACTTAAAAAACCTTCATTGTTACCCACTTTTTCTTTTGATTTCTGGTATTTTAGAGATACTTTTTAAAAACCAAGCCTTCACAAATTTGTATCTCCCTGTTGTATACTCTCCAGTACAAATCTCCTCCTTCAGTTTTTTCCCAAATTGTTTCTGGGTATCACTTTCTCTATACAGATTTTTTTTTAAAAAGTCATGTTGTAGTCCTTTTCTCTTCCTTTTGCTTTTCTGTCTTCTCTATCATCAGATGGAATATCATCCTGCAAATCTTTATAATGCATTAAAATTGATTTGAGTGAGCTTCAATGAAGAAGCAGCAGAGTGCTGAACTCTTTTTGGAGTAAGTTCCGTTAGCACTCAATACAGCTGTCATGTAGTACAGCCCAGTGCTATGCAGAATATAATAAGAAAGACTAAAGTGTGAATATTTTTCAGCTCTACGTTCCTAAGACTATAGTTTTGCTGACTTTAGCAGACACTAACTTATTACATTTCTTGCCACTGATACTACTTCAACTGTCTAGAATTGATTTAAATGCAATATTTGGAATTGCAGTTGTATTTCCTAATATTAGGAAATAGGCTAAAGCCTTTTTCTTTCCATATCACACTCTGTCATTTATTGCTTTATATTCAACATGTCTGATATTGAACAAATAGTACACAAATTCTGAATCCAGACTGTGTACTCTGTTATGTTGTCCAAAGGAGAAAATTGAGCCTAATGTTGTTATTTTCACTCACCATTTAAGAGTTTTACTTAGAATATTTTATTAGTAAATTTCTCTTGTGCCTACAACTCTACCAAATGTCCGATCTAATGAAATCACAGCAATCAAATTTCCAATCTTGGAAAGCAGGTTAATTCAGAAATAACTTCAAGCATAGGGTAGTCTTGCTGAAGTCAATGTAAAGCTTAGCTCATGCTTAGTAACATAGCTGGATCAGATCCCAAGAGACTATTAAGAAAGAAATTGCAATGAAAGACATTTTAAAAGTTGACTCTCAGAATAAAAGATATGTAAGTGTTCACCTGCACCGTGTGCACAGCTCAGCACTAGGAAATGGCATCCACAGGTGGTATGTTCAAAAGTGCCCCAAAGAGAGAGACATTGATTCCCTAGGGGCATTAAATAAGAGTTGGCACTTCTTTCAGAAATATTTGTGAACATTCCAGCCTAACAGATGCCACATAAAAGTTCCTTAAGAAAATGGTTAGATAAAATCTATCATTCACCAAGGGGAGCTGCTCCGGAGCCGGCCTGACCTGCAGCAGAGCAGCAGATCTGGGTGCACAGGGGGTTTTCCTGAGGCAGGGAAACACCAGGGCAGTGGAGAGACCTGCCAGGAGCTGGCAGCTTTCCAGGAGATGCTGACGAGGCCTGGGCCTTGCCAGAGCAACCGCCACCACCCCCACGCCTACAAAAAGCAGCCCGGGGAGCACCAGCAACCAGAGTGGGCAAACAGAGTGGGCAAACAGGGCATAGCGCAGCAGTTTGCGTGGAAGAGAGCACAGTGAGGGCGTAGTCACCCTACCAGCTCAAGAGGTGAGTTCAATTGGTGGTCATCACCGTCTCAGAAGGAGCTTAGCTATGGTTTCCACCTAGCAGAAAGCTATCCACTGCACTCACCAGAATGGATGTGGCAACCCAGACAGAGCTCCCATGAAAACATGCAGCCATCCAGGTCTCAGGCTGCAGAGAGTGCCAGAGCCTTTCACTGGTCACAGATGGCAGTGGTGAGAGTGGCTATGTGAGGTGTGACCAGGTGGATGATCTGCTCAGCCTGGTGGCAGCGCTACGAGAGGAAGGAGGAAGGTTAAGGTCCCCCATAACATCCTTCTCTCTAAATTGGAGAGATATAGATCCACTATTCAGTGGATGAGTAATTGGTTGGATGGTCGCATCCGGAGGGTAGTGGTCAATGACTCAATGTCCAGATGGAGATTGGTTGACAAGTGGTGTCCCTTGGGGGTCCTTATTGGGACCAGTACTGTTTAATATCTTCATCAATGACACAGACAATGGGATCGAGTTCACCCTCAGCAAGTTTGCAGACAACACCAAGCTGAGTGACGCGGTTGACGTGCCTGGGGGATGGGATGCCATCCAGAGGGACCTGGACAAGCTCGAGAAGTGGGCCCGTGTGAAACTCATGAGGTTCAACAAGGCCAAGTGCAGGGTCCTGCACCTGCGTTGGGGCAACCCCCAGTATCAATACAGGCTGGGGGATGAAGGGATCAAGAGCAGCCCTGCTGAGAAGGACTTGGGAGTACTGGTGGATGAAAAGCTGGACACAAGCCAGCTTGCAGGCCAGAAGGCCAAATGTATCCTGGGCTGCATCAAAAGAAGCGTGGCCAGCAGGTCCGAGGGAGGCAATTCTGCCCCTCTACTCTGCTCTGGTGAGACCCCACCTGGAGTCCTGCGTCCAGCTCTGGGGTCCTCAGCACAGGAAAGACATGGACTTGCTGGAGTGAGTCCAGAGGAGGGCCATGAAGATGATCGGAGGGCTGGAGCACCTCTCCTATGAAGACAGGCTGAGAGAGTTGGGGTTGTTCAGCCTGGAGAAGAAAAAGCTCCGGGGAGACCTTACTGCAGCCTTTCAATACTTAAAGGGGGCTTATAAGAAAGATGCGGGAAAATTTTTTAGCAGGGCCTGCTGTGATAGGACAAGGGGTAATGGTTTTAAACTGAAAGAGAGGAGATATAGACTAGACATAAGGAAGAAACTTTTTACAATGAAGGTGGTGAAGCACTGGAACAGGTTGCCCAGAGAGGTGGTAGATGCCCCATCCCTGGAAACATTCAAGGTCAGGCTGGATGGGGCTCTGGGCAACCTGATCTAGTTGAGGATGTCCCTGTTCATTGCAGGGGGGTTGGACTAGATGACCTTTAAAGGTCCCTTCCAACCCAAACTATTCTATGATTCTATGATTCGACGATATGAATACAAAAATAGGTGCCTAAGACTACAGAAGAGAGATAATAATAAAAGACACTGTGGGAGTGGCTGAAAATAAGTTTGTCGACTTAAAAAAATTTTTTAATAAAATCGATTTATTTTTATAGTAAAACTAAAGATGGAGAAAAAGGAAACCAACAACCCATTGGAAGAATTATTGGTGTCTCTGAAAGTGGGGCAGGGAGTCATAGTTTTTATTTGTACAAAGTGATTCAAGATTTTGCTAAAAAAAACCCCAAACAGTTCCCCTAAAGGATAATAACTAAAATGTACCAGATTGTCTCAAAGGGCAGTGAATTTGTCAAGTAACCTAGATTTTTAGCTTCTTATCTTGCACATGGTTTTCTTTCACTTTGTTGCTGATGTTAGCGAATATTTGTCATTTATGGTAAGGAAAATGAACTTGGTGTGTGAATGGCTTGACATTCAAAATTGAGGTTTCATTGTGGAAAGATTCATGCAGATGCTTAGCACTGATATTAGCAATACTATTCATTTAGTAAAGTCAATAAATGTATAGAACTTTGCATAAATGAGACCATATATGCAAAGTATCAAATTAATTTTTTGAACTTAACTGATGATGGAAAATCTTATTCTTTCAATTTTAATTTTTAAACTTTGCTTCTCAGTATCTCAGTGAGTGATATTCATAACTTTTCTATTGAAAGAATAAAGAAGTATGTTGCTAATTATTAGTCAGTATTTCTGAACTTGATACTCATCTGTACTACTAAGGTATGTGTCCAAACTATATTGGATTTCCGGTAAAGTCTGCTCCTTCCTATTGCATCCCATGTCACCCAGCCATGAAACTGGGGCACCGACAGTCTACAACGGGACTGTAGATTAAAAGTCATCTTGCTAGCCTACTGTTGTGGTTTAACCCCAGCTGACAACTAAGCTCCACGCAGCCGCTCGCTCACCCCTGCCCCCGGTGGGATGGGGGAGAGAATCAGAAGGGTAAAAGTAAGAAAACTTGTGGACTGAGATAAAGACAGTTTAACAGGTAAAGCAAAAACCATGCAAGCAAAGCAAAACAAGGGATTCATTCACTGCTTCCCATGGGCAGGCAGGCGTTCAGCCATCTCCAGGACAGCAGGGCTCCATCACGCATAACGGTTATTTGGGAAGACAAAACACCATCACGCTGAACGTCCCCCTCTTCCTTCTTCTTCCCCAGCTTTATATGCTGAGCATGATGCCATATGGTGTGGGATATCCCTTTGGTCAGTTGGGGTCAGCTGTCCCGGCTGTGTCCCCTCCCAACTTCTTGTGCCCCCCCAGCCTCCTCGCTGGTGGGGTGGGGTGAGAAGCAGAAAAGGCCTTGGCTCTGTGTGAGCACTGCTCAGCAGTAATGAAAACATCCCTGTATGACGAGGAACTACTGGAGAGAGCCCAGCGGAGGGCCATGAAGATGATTAAGGGACTGGAGCATCTCTCCTATGGGGAAAGGCTGAGGGAGCTGGGGCTGTTCAGCCTGAGGAAGAGAAGACTGAGAAGGGACCTCATCAACGCTTATCAATATCTCAAGGGTGGGTGTCAAGAGGATGGGGCCAGACTCTTCTCAGTGGTGCCCAGGGACAGGACAAGGGGCAACGGGCACAAGCTGGAACACAGGAAGTTCCACCTGAACATGAGGAAAAACTTCTTCACAGTGAGGGTGACAGAGCCCTGGCACAGGCTGCCCAGGGAGGGTGTGGAGTCTCCTTCTCTGGAGATATTCAAACCCCGCCTGGACGCAGTCCTGTGCAGCCTGCTCTGGGTGACCCTGCTCTGGCAGGGGGGTGGGACTAGATGATCTCCAGAGGTCCCTTCCAGCCCCTACCATTCTGTGATTCTGTGATTCTGTATTATCAACATTGTGTTCAGCACAAATCTGAAACATAGCCCCATACTCGCTACTGTGAAGAAAATTAACTCTATCCCAACCAAAACCAGCACACCTGCAAATTTCAATTTGTTTGCAGATCTTCTTTCATGAAATGCATTGTTAGAACACCAATTTTAGCAGAGGTGCTGTGAACACTCCTAATCCTAAATATACTCTCCTGTATACTGAAATCAGATTAGTTTTTCTGTATCCGACTCCAGAGTCCAACACAGATTGTTCCACTCAATAATACTATCCAAACTTTTTATTCTGTTTATTACTATTTACAATCTAGAAGAGAGAAAATGATAAATAAAAGTATTATAGAAATGCCTGAAATTCCTAATGGAGTATACGTTTATAAATGGTAGTGAGGAGTCCATCCCCATCCCAGGTGGTTTATGATGCATACAGTTTCAAGAAGAGGGCTTGTTGAAGTTGAGAAACTTTTCTCCTCCTAAGACTGCACATTCTTCATGTTCTGTTCTTTATTTACTTTGTGTTTGACCTTATAAGGAGAGACCACATAAATCTAAGCCTCTGCGTTGTTCTGCTGAAATCAGCAGAACTACTTCCATTTGCATAAAATCAAGCACATGAATTTTTGTGGGATCAGAGTCTCGCTTGAAGAGACCTGCTCCCTACACAAGGAATGTTATCTTCATATGCGATGTTTAAAGTACACATGAAGTTGAAAACAGCATTGTGGGCAAACCATATTCCCAAAGATATGCAAGCACCTTGCTCTTGTTTGGAAGATCTCAGAGGCCCATTCAATCAATTAGATTTTAATGGCTCTGCTTGTCAGTCTTCTAAGCTTCATTTTGAAGGCTAGAGGACATGTGATGAAATTCTACACTGGATCAGAGAAGAATAATTAATAAGCATTATACTCATGCTGAGCATGACAAAGTGAGGCACCCATCTGGTATTTCAGTACCAAGTTTTAATTACTTGATTTCAGGACTATGCTAGCAGTGTATCCTAGCCAATTTTAAAAACAATGGTGTTAAGTATTGAAAACCAATAACATAATATGCAGTTCCTAAAAAACGGCAATGCAATATTTTGAAAATACATATCTACATTTATATTCAACAATTGCGAAACAAACTTAATGAATATGCCTTACCCTGAACTTCCCATTACAGCTATTTCTCCCACCTTTTTCCTTTCTTTTTATTAACTGTGCTTACTGTCATGACTGCGTTTATATGTATCTTCAGGGTACTTAAAATGTTTTGAATATAATTGAGGTATGTAATAATATTATGTTAGTATTCCAATAAACAAATAGCAATACGTTTCTTGATAGAGTAATATATATCAGGATGCTCTATGTGTATATAGACATACATATGCACACACACACACATTTTAATAAAAACATGTACTTTCCTTGATAGAAGATTGTATATACCTATGATTATACAAACCACAGAAGATGTGTACATTTACCTTTACTTTCCGGAGATTGTTGAAGGGTATAAGTAAATATAATAATCACAACAACAACAACAACAATAATTTTAAACATGAATAAATTAAAGCCTCCCTTGACCTTTTTTTTTCCTAGGTGTTTTTTCAGCTTAAGTACAGGCTTGTTTAAGTTGCACTCCTCTGTCAGGCTGGTGATGAGGGCTGTCTTCAGCAGGAAAACACCTGTGTAAACGCAGGCTCCAAACCCGCACTCCGTGAGGTGCTTGCCTGCTGCCTCTGCCTGAAGCAGGCTCTGGGGCACCAGGAGCCCTGCAGGCCCACAGACCATTCCCAGGCAGGTTTTCTGGCACCTGCCCCACACCGCACTTGTTTGTTTTGCGTAGCACTCTTAACGCACAGTGAGGACGTGCATGTAGACCTGTTGCTATCTACATGGCTCTTGCTAGAGATTTAGTGTGTAATAGTTGCAAGATTTGGGAAAGGTGAGATACTGAACCGGAAACTCTGGTGAGAGTTATTCATGGGGAGAGGCGCAACCAGCAGCAAACAACTGCTCTGGCCACTTACTTTCTTGGTCCTGTTTAAAGAGCTGGCACCGACTCCAAAGGATTTGTTCCTGTTTATGTACTAAATGTGAAGGGTAAATAATCTTATTGCCAGTTTAGAGAGGTCTGTTGAGCCAATTCCCAACTAAAATTCAACCCCTAAGTTTGACTTTCAGAAGTGTCTTCTTGAGGATGTCTGTAAGGACTACTTATTCAAATCTTCCCAATACTGTTTCTCAGGGAAGGATCAAATGGCAGTAGCAGTACTCATAAGTACTAATTAACTTCTGAATCTTCCATTGACACAACAAAACCGATGGATTAGAAATGTAATATGTGAAGTCAAATAAATCTATTCGCCAATGACTTAAAAATGTTTTGGGAACGCAATCCTAGATGGGTATGTAGCAATTTATAAATACATAAGAAGTGTTAATGTACTCCAATAGCTTACATTAGCTGTGCAAATACAGGTTACTGGATTGCAGCTTAATCTCTTTAAGAAGGCAGAACACAACTCCTTATTGTACTTTGGTGTTAGAAATAACATAAGGTTTAATTGCTGCAGTGAAGTTGCTCTCTGTATATTCATATTTGTTACTTTTGCTTACTTCTTTTTGTATCTATCTCATTTGCCTCTGAAAGTGAGCCCACAGCTGGAATACATCTTACGCTACGCTACACACCAATATCCCTACAGAACCTATTCTAAATAAGTCTGTGGGAAATCCAGACAACTAACCACGATGGAGCTACAGAAAGCTGACCTCCTTCTAAAAGCAAACAACTACTTTTGCCAAAATGGGTTCCATTAAAATTGAATGTCTACCATATCCTAGACATGTGCTTACCTTGGCTGTAGCGTATGTAGCCTTCCCTATACTTAGCATAGGAAATAGTTCCAGAAGCAATTTTAGCTGCTGTGAATGACACTGTAAATGTCTTCTATAGTCCAACCGTAAACGTCTGGCATTTCATGTCAGGAATTATGTGATGATCCTCTTGGAAGAAGGACAGATGAATGATCTGCCTTTAAACCAAAGCCAATCTTTTCCTGCAATTATTCAGGAAGAGCTAACCAGAAAAAACACTTTCCAGAGAAATCAGGTGAATTAAACATCAGCTCTGACTCCTTCTGTATTTCAGCTGTTCGATAATGCCACTAATTACATAAATTACTTTTATGCCGATACATACAGAAAATAGTGCCCCTAATTTCTGTTTTCTCTGGGCAATCTAGATATAAATTGTTGCTAAATGTAAACATCCTTTTAAACAAATTCAAAACTATGGTGGACAGCACATATTTTTCATTTTTTTATGAAATACTCTTGGACAATGGCATCAGGTCATTATTTTTCTTTATGCAGTTGAGTGGGAAAGAAAATGTAAAGTGCAAAGTGTAAATTCAAATATTTTCTATAGTTATTGAAATAATTGTTAAAAACCAGAATATGAACTAAATAAATACAATCCATATTGCAACTTGTCAAATCACTACATTCTCAGAAGAATTAAAAAAACAGAGAACAGCTGTTATGTTTGAAGTTTTGTGGGAAAAGAACACTTTGTGTATTTTCAATAGCTTATGCCTTTCTGAAGCCCTTTGGACAATTTATGTTAAAGATAGACTGAAGTTAGGTGGGTTCAAGTTGCTGTATGAAAGCCTGCCAAGCAAAGCATAGAGAATTCCATAACTCCTTAATGTGATGACTTTTTTCCCCTCAAAAGCAATGAAAAATAATATAGCAAGGCTACAAGCACAGACAAACCAACCTACCTACATAAATGTATGCAACAAAAAAGTCTGTTCTCTATTTGCTCTTCTCAAATGCCTTCCAGTGCTCCAAGATTGCTACTTGCTGCATCAAATCTCAAGTTGTAAGGAGAAGCACACCAAATCCATTCGTAAATAAAGACAGAATCAAAATTGCTCATGTCAAATCTTTCTTGCACCAGAGGAATTTATGTCTGTTACAAACTCACACATTCATAGAAAACCGACCTGGGACATGATAGCTTGCTTCAGCACATTTCATAAAGGCTGCCTGGGCAGGAACAACTGGAGGTGGACACTTCATTAAAACTGTTCTGTCAAAACGAAGTCCACCACGTCGCGTTAGCCACATGGGCGCAAGCTGTCTTTTTGTGGTGACAAATGCACACTCATTTCCGCAGATAAATGCCGGCTTCCTCAGTGCCAAATCCGTGTCACCGTAGCCATCCCTGTTCACTTGCACGACGTGCTCTTCTACACCTGCTGGCAGTTACACGCGGCGTCAGCAGGACCCCGGGAGGAAGATTACATTGAGCGTTAAAGTGACGTATACAGAGAAACTGCCATGTTTGGAAACCTTCAAATTGAACTTCAGCCTTCTCAATCCCCTCCTACTGTCGGTGCACCTGAGGGCTCCAACAAGATACCAATGTCTGAATGCCCTTTAGAAGCAGGCAGAAGATCTTTTGGGGCCCTAACCTGTCTGTTTGGAGTACTTCTGCAACCCTCTAATCTGCTCTGTCTCTTGGTTATCCTAATTGTCGCAAACAAAACCACAAAACCAGCTCGCTCGTATGGGATGTTGCTTCCTCAGCACTTTTCAGTGTTCCCTCAGTGGGAGGCCACTTGTCAGTCAAAATTAAATGCCAAGCCACATTCTCCCAGGGACTCAGAACTAACCACTAGAGACTCAAGTAAGGTCAAACAAGATATATTCTTTACAGCTTAAATGAAAGTGTCTTTTCATGCCAAATAAACTTCCCTAATGTTTATACAGTCCGTATCTCCATTCTCAGTTGTTTATTTAGAGATACTAGACGTGCCATAGGCAATTACGTTTAAACATCACATAATAATATTAGATAAATAAAATGAATTGTGTCTGTAGGTATTTTTCTACTTTTTAAGTATTTCTTAAATGCTTTTAAAGGATTTTTGCTCAACCAGGATCCAAGAAAAAGACCACTTCCAATTTGAATAAGGAAGTTCTGCAGTCTGTCTATGAAAGAAGTAAGGACTAACTGACTTTTGGGCAACATAATCAATAACCTGTCCTGAAAATAACTACTTATTGACCTAGAATAGGGTCCAACTGAGGGATTTTTGTCCCTTGATCACATAATATTTTTGTAAATGAACACATTGCTAGGTTTTTATCTGTGAGAATTTCTGAGGTAACAATAGGGTACTGATGTGACAATTTCTAAATGTGGTACTAAAATACTGCTGGAGAGATATTGCAAAATATTATTTATTAACAGTCATTTAATTGGTTTTTATGTCTCCTTTGTTTTTATTCTTTAGTTTCCTAACAGTGAAGTTTATTGGCAGAAAAGCTTCAAGAAGATAATTTTGCTACTGCAGAGTATTTACCAATTTAGAATCTGGTTTTTATGATGATAGGTATTTATGCTAAAACATAATTCTATCATCTGTCACAAACCTGAAGAAAAAGATCCATTCCAGACGATCTTCTGTAGTCTAACAAAGAGCCAAGGTGTGTATTCTGAATTTTGGAGAGCAAGCACACGTGAAAATTTACAAGCAATTCATTGACTGAAACTCATCTGAGTTTTGTCAAATAAATGGATATGACTGATCACCAACACCTACAAAAAGATAAGGGGATATTTCACAAACTGCCGACAAATAACTCTATGACACTACTGAAGTCCCTATATAGAGAACAAATTATTTTAACTGCAGTCCCTTTTCTAGCAAACCACTTACCAGATTAAGAAATATTGTTAATTTCTCTGACATACTGTTTGTGACTCCTCATATCTCGTATATACAAATAGAGAGGGGGCCAGGGAGAGAGAAAAAGGAAGAGGGAGGCAGGGAGAGAGAGAAAGGGACAGGAGCAGGGAAGGAGAGGGATAGAATTAATTTCCTATTCGATTACATGCTGTTATGATGTCTAGTTTTTGCATATGCAGTAACTTTGGTTTTAAAGACCAAATTTAAGGTCTTTGATAGGGCATTAGAAATACAGCTGATGAAAATGATTTATCACATACTTTATAAAGCGTATGGTGAATTCATTATCAGAGCAGAGCACAGTTTAAAAGCCTGGTTAAAGTCTGAAGTACCATGTAGAAATCTCAGCTATCGTTTATCCAGGGAGGAGGCTTCTCCAGCAATAGCATCTGAGAAGATAATGCAGCAAGACTTCCATCCTTCTCCCTTCCTCCTTCAAGTCCTGATGGGAAGGAGAAATGCCAAGGGTGGGACTAGCCATGGGAGAGATAAGGCATATAAAAGTCTGGTAGGATACATAAATCTAACTGAAGAAGTCCTCTATACATCACTTATCTGTGAAGACACAGTAATCTGGACTAAAAAAACCTGGTAATTTACTACAAAACACTAAAAACCCCCTATACGTGCATCCTCTAACTGATTATAAAGGTGTGTAAGACAGCTATACCCTTGCAATAGTTTGCAGGCCCTCCAGTAATTTTCACTCCTTTCTATGTTTTAGAAACAGTCAGAGCAAAGACACAGAGTTGTCTTTTCCAGTTCTGTATACTGCCAGTGAATATAAGCATTTGGTACCCCATTTTGCCTATTTGCAGTTCTCATGTTTTTAGTGTCACACAAAGGCAAAACAGGAAAGGACGTTATGAAGTGTTTATCTCTGCTGTCATTGAACCCAATGAGAGTTTTCTATTACTGAAACCAGAGAAAACAAATAAACCTGGATGAATAGCACAGCTAGCTAATAAGCTTTTGGAGATTAGATTAAAATCTTGATGAGCTACTTGTATATTGAAGTTAGTTAACGCTGAGCAATGCCTATTAAGGGTTATGTATTTCACATCTGCTTTCAAAGGAAGTTGGGGAATAAATTCAAAGTTCAAAATTGCAAAGGGCCAGATACACAATCAATCATCTTTCAGAAATGGGATAACCTATGACACTGAGGAATTATTTCCTTTATTGAAGGAAAAACTAAAAAAAAAAAAAAAATAAAAAATCTTTCTCTAATCTTTGAGAAACTTAGGAAACCTCCATTAATTCAACCTGAGGCAATCTAAACTTAAAGGGAAAAAATAAAGGCAGCAAAATAAAGAATAAAAGTCATACATATCTTGCAGGCCAATTATACTAAATCATTGAGTCTGTTCACACCAGGAGAATGAATATGAGAAGGAAAGAAACATTCTGTATCTTTCAGTTTACATAAATTGGTTAACACGTTCTTCAGTAGATGGTTGCAAATCTATTTGGCAGTTTTCTAATTGACCTTAGAATGCCTCGAGTAATGTCTGTTTTACCAGTTTCATGAAACCTTATCAGAATGTTTTCCCTAGAGACTCACTGTCATGGTGCCTTCTACCAAGATCTACTCGGAGACGCAAGACAAAACAAACTAATGAGTTACTAGAACTGTGTACCAGAGACTAGATCCCTTCCCCTCTTACCTTGTTCCACAAGTCCAAATAAATAAACCAGAGACTATGAGACATTAAGATAAAATATGGGAATTCCCATCCAGATTTTGTTTATTTTTGTTTCCTCCCAAAAGTAGAAATAAACCTCTTTCATGAATACATTATCTGCTCCAGATTTAAAGTTATTCAATTAATAAGTCTGTGGGTTTTCAGAATTGTTTGAAAATAATTTAGCTGACATGACATCTGGTATTTTGATGAAAGATCTCTCCCTCCAGAAAACCCATTTGGGGGGGTTTTACTGGAGGTAGCATTAAGCTATAAATGGAAATATGATCAGAGAATTGTTTTTCCCTAAATTCTCGTATCGTAGAACAATAAGCAAACAATGACTTTAGTTTAGCATAAAAGCCCCCCAGATGTGGTTGGTTAAACCTTTCTCCCAGTGTATGAACATCAATGAGTAGGCTCCACAGCTTTGTTAGTGGTAACACTTCCAGACTTACAGTCCTCCATCCCTGCCTCCCTCTCCTCACTCTTCTTCCACTTCTCCCATTTACCCTGTTCCCATTGCTGCTTCAGTGTTTGTAACCACTGCAAAGAAAAGGACTGAAAAAGTGCCCCCGCTACAGGATTTGTCTCTTTGCGTGTTGGATGTCTGAAGAAAGTTCAAATCGCAAAACATTTTATGCAACTCATTCGTTGTTGTAAAACTGTCAATAAATAAACTCCGGCAGAATACAAAGTATGCCAGGGGCTTGAATTTCCAACTAAGACCAGTTTCTGAGATCCTACATGGTCCTTCAGATGTGCTACGCTACGTTCTGTTTGATCTTTTTTAAACTGAGACACAAAGAACACTGGATTTTCCAAACCTATCAGCAGTTTAACAGGTAATTAATTTACTGTAATTCCAAAAAGCGCTCATTGCACTTCTGCACTTTGTTGCCTTGTTTTGTAATCCATAGAAAAACCTTTCCACTGAAAGGAAGTTAGAACTGAAGATGACCATAAAACTATTAATCAAAGTTTGCTGTGGAAGATTTTATCTCTAAGACTTTATTCAGTGTTTGCTCATTACCATTTTGCTACATTGACGCACATCTTAAAATGAATAGCTCCCTCTTATACATGCACTAGATAAAGCAAAGACTTACTTAAATATTTTCTTAGTATGGAACTTTGTTTGAGTGAGTAACTATTTGTTTTGAAAGTTATTTGAAACAGAAGGTCACTGAACACGGAAATACTACAGCAAATTAGCTAATGATGCTGGCTGCTTGCCATTAAATACTACAGTAAAAAGAACAGGAAGAGGGCTGGATACCGTATAATTAGACTTCCTAGAATATTGTTTCTGAAGAATGCTAAAAGAGGCTTTTCAGTAAATTTGAGGAATGGCAAGAGCGGTCAGCTTTCATACTTGCAGCTCAGAATTTCTAACTTTCACAACTGAAATAAGTTGGTCAGATTGTTTCAATTCAGATCATTTCTTAACAAAACATTATTTTTAACAGTGAATTACTACTTCTCCTCTTTTACATTTGTTTGAGTTTTCTGTTCCTAAAGAAAATACCTGAAGAGAGGAAGATATCTCTGGAACCCATTTCTGGGAACATGCTTTATTATTACTTGGATCTGATATTTTCTTCGTAGAAGAAAAAAAAATGCTTAAGTGAATCAGTATCTTTAGCTCTCAACTGTAGTATTATGACTAAAACCCCAAAAGCTTCCTGTCCACTGCCGTACCTTCTTGAGCTCTTCCTCCTTGTCTCCTAGGCATTGACTTCCAATTCTGGTAAACTTCTGTCTCTCACTCATTGTATCTTCCAACCAACTTATGCTTTCACCCCTGCTGCCTTTCATGGTAAGCAGGTGCTTCCAATGGAAGTCATCAGAGATACTTCATTATCTCGACATTTTTAGGTTGTTGATGTTCCTGCTTTTTGTTTTGTTCTGTGTCCGTGTAGAACTTGGATAATCAAGGTTATGTTTATCATAGCAAAGAGTGAGCTAAGAGATCTTTAGATTTTCCATTAGATCTCACTTCTCATTCTCTGCTGGAGTAGGAATGAGAACAGTCCAGGTGAAAGACGAAGGGCAAAACAGGGCATATAAAGGCTCTGTCTATGCCTGTGTGGCTGTGTCAAGCCAATGCAGCCAATGCGTCTCTGTGAGTAGGCTCTTGGATTTCACGGCTGAAGGCGAGATGCTCTGTGGGCTCTGTTGACAGTCTGGGCTCCAAGCAGGGAAGCCCTCATGACTTGTGAGCCCAGTGCTTTCCATCACATAGCTGTAAATCTAGAAAAATATGGGAAAGTTATGCGTGAGTATTGTGTATGAGTAGTACCGCAGACTAAAGTCTGATCATGCAGTCCTCTTAAAATTTGTTGAGAGAATGGTAGAGGTAGAAAGGGAAACAAGCATAGTTTAGTTTTAGCAAACCTTAAACATTTCATTTTGATTTGGAGAAAATGGCATATTAATGTCAAAATGTTTTATTTAAATGCTCATAATATAGGAAAATATTACTTTTAATGTAGTCCCTGTTGTATTTTTAAACTAAAATATTTTGAAAATAAGCAATCGCAATTTGTAAATCATAATCTTTTACATCTTTAAAATTCTTTATTCAATGAGGATCTGTTACAGTGATATTGAAAGGAATGGTAACTCATCTCAAGACAGAGTACGTAAGACAAAAATTCACCCATACAAACATTGATGAATTCTTACCATTTACACCCAGCAGTTATTTTGGAGGATGTTTTCAAACGTCTGTTTTAATGACACATTTCAAGACTGGAATTCCCCCTGCTCCGATCACAATTTAGAAACTTCATGTTAAATTCTACAGAACAAATAATCTGCCTGCAAGAAAATGGAAGTTATGAGTTTCTTTTGCAGAAATTATTGACCTTTCCCTTTTTCCTTATCTGAAAGAATGAATGCATTGGTCCCAATTGAATCTCAAGTTTAAGTTTATGTGTAAATACATTAAGGTATGAAAAAGCAACAACAAACATACAGATTTGCTTTTTAGAACAATATTTAATTTCCTGTGTTTAAGAAGAGTGCTTTCCTAAACTGCAATCTTTAAAGGAGATTTTAAAGATCTTTTTGATTCTTTTGGGGAGTTTCTCCATTTGTAGAAATATTACATGAAGCTAATAGGTCAACAATCTTTCTCCTATATGTACATGGCCATATTCCTGCCTATTTCCAACACTTGTTTTACTGTGCTTTTACATTCAAGTAACTTTTGTCCTTTTACTTTTGGGAACACTTGAATACTTTATTCCCTTTTAATTTTTTTCTTTTTTTTTTTTTTTTTTCCTTCTAATAAGCTTGCTTTGGTTGCAAGGGTTTGGAATGTTCCCTTTCATGGTGACTCTGCTTTTGTTTGGATTATGAACTTCTGCAACACGTAACTCAAAAGAGATTCAGTTTCCAAGAGTAAAAAGAGAGTGATGAATTGTAGTGATATTTTCTTTATGAAGCAAAGTGCATTCCGAACATTTTTCCCATGACAAAAATGTTCTATTTGCATAAATAGGCTATGTATACACAGTATATATATACACATATATATACAGAATAATCTTGAATAGATCTTTGAGGATGTAAATTTCTCCCATGACCTGATTTCTCTGTGTTCAAAAATTCTATTACAGCAGGAAATGTCAATGATATTAAGAGTTACAATTAACAACATACATCTGAATGGGGATACTGCAGGCATCAAGGCATCTTATTTCTGATAAGAAGATATAAATAATTATAAAAGAGGAAATGGTCAATCATCAAGACTCACTGAGCTCTTTCCTGTACTGTTATAATGTACAAAATACATTGTGTTCTGCTGTTGCTAAAGAGTTATTTTGGAAGTAAGAGATGGGAGTAAATCTAGTTTAATATTTTTTGTTTAATCTTATTTTTCATCAGTATTCTTCTTTATTCTTCTATGTTCTACTTTTTCTGAATGATAACGTCATGATTTTATTAAATTTGGAAAGGACATGGCACAGTTGAAAGCATGCCTTCAGATTGTAAAAACGATACCCAATCCTCAACACTTTCCATCTTCTTCCTTCAGCTAGACAAGCTTTCTAAAACATTTACTCCCGATTAAGTGGAAAATGAAGATAGATCAACGCAGTAGGGGTAAGATATACTGTGTCTTTCACTTAAACTCTGTAACCTCTTAACATTGAATAGAAGGTCAACCATGCTACATCTGTAGCTCTGATTTTAACAGAGATTGCTGCCTGCTTGAGTCTTTGAGTGAAATGAAGTCATCTGTTTTGTGTTCAGCTACAGATTGAGAATTTAATGTATCAATTTATTTTATAAAAGTATTAATCTTTGTATTTTCATGATCTTCAAACATTTATTTAGCTATAGGTACTGTAAATGAATTAGTGCTGATGAGTTCTTTTTTTTTTTCATTAATACTGAATCACAGTTATAGTGTGAACACAAAACTAAAACTAGATTTTCTAAGCCTTCCTTAATAGAAAGCAATAAGTTAGTATAGAATAACATTAAGGGGAAAAAAAGTAATTTAAAATGATATTGCAGCAATTGAAATAATGATTTCAGCCAATATTTGTCTTTGAAGAATAAGAGGTTAGTAATTTTAATATACTTTTCTCATAACTAACCTCATAGTTCCTTATTTTTCTAAAAATGTGCAAACCTCCAAAGTATGTGTGGATTTATTTCCTGTAATTTTAGTAAGACCATTATTTCTTTGAGTAAACTCAAAATTTATGGGTCTGAACTGCTCCCACTAAAGACAGCATCATGACCATTATCTGCTCCTCAGCAACCTAGAATTATAAAACAGTTTCCTCCTTTTTCTTTGTCATAGTGTCTACATACCAGGATGGATTTCTAAAATATACTTCATTTATGTGCTTTGACAAAACACACTATGTGAATATAGCTTATAGGTATCATAAACATGCTTGTTATGGTTGTCTGGTTAAAGGTACAGTTTTTTACAGACATAGGGGACAATGCTATGACACACAAGGACTATAGAATGTTTCCAGTAAGGATTTTAATTCTAATTTTTTGTTTACAGAAGTAATTTTCATAAGAAATCGATTCATTTATGGGTTAAAGTATAATTTTACATATGGCCCTCAAGATGTAGAAATTATAACATTTTTCCTTTAAAAATTGATAAAAATACCTTCCTGGAAGAAAAATGTGGTCTCTCTATACTTTCCATATTATAATAGCTATTGAATTTTATATTTTTTTTCACATTTTTAATGTTTAAGGATGATTAAAGACTTCTTTGATAAAAAAATATTCTCTCCACTTACTTCCTTGAATTACTACATTATTTATCTTGATGTTGCTACTATCTATTTTTCCCAGTGCGACAAAAGTCACGGGCCCCTTAAATTTAGTTGCTCCCTTGTGAAAGGTCATTGGTTGTTAGGATCCCCTTTCAGGGAGAGGCTAAACTTTTATGGGAGGCAGAAATCTTTGCTATCAGTCACTCCCTAGCATGCTACTTGCAAATACTTTGGACATTGAGATGGAAAACTCACAGCTGAGGTTTATATATTCAGGGAGGGAAAAAACCCGACCTCAAAACAAAACAAAACAAAACACAAACCAGAGCTAGTGCCAGAAACCATATACCAAGGAAAGTCAACTCTCTCCATCTTTAACTACTAGGTACAAGGCATGAAAGACTACTTCCAGATCCCACTGAAGTTCATGAGGATGTTTGCAATCAACATCAGCAGGTAGGATCAGACCATTATTTTTCTAGCTCTGGTTAACCACAAAATATTAGAAACTAAAATGATGGCAGACTTATTTAAGGAAAAGTGGGTTGAGGCATTTTCTAATAAGATTCTAATGTTACATTATCACCTTCTCTCTTCCTTTTGATGCCCTTGCTGCTGGCTTTCTCACATCAAAACTCATGTATTTCCAACCGTAAATATTAAAACCAGCAACAGCAGTAGTTCTTCAAATGGCATATGGTGATACAAAGATGTTGCAGTAAATACAGAGCTTCTCCGGTGGGGTGTTGCTGGTGGTAATGCTGGGCGTGGGGCAGTGCTGCAAGGAGGTGCAGGCTGAAGTACGGCAGGAAAAAGCAAGGGGCAAACCCAAGGAAGTTCTCTCCCTGCTCTTGCCCTTGAGCTTGCCACAGCCACCTCCTTCCAGCCACATTTCCTGCTCTGCCCCAGCCACCCCACAGCAACTCAGTTCCCAGCACCTCAGTATGTTGGAACAGCCTCTCTGACTTCTCTGTGTGTGTGTGTACGTATATATATCTATAAAACGTCGGAAAAAGTGGGTGTTACAGAGAAGGGGATGAGAAATGGAGCAGAATGACATGTGCAAAAGCATATGGAGAGCCAATGACACATGCCAGGATATATTTGATTGAAAATATCACAGATTCTTGTTTGCTATAACTGACTGGTAACATGGATATTTCAGGAAACTGTATCATGTCACATTGCAGTATTTTTACTATACCGTACCTTGAATATGGCAGATTGTCTACACATTTCAAATGTTTGTTTTCATAGTTCTGGCTAACAATGATATAGTAAAGTAGTAGGAATCTATGAAGAAGTTGAGAATGGGCAGGGCATAAAATATTTTGCCACAGGAATTCTGTATATGAGTATTACTTATTTTCTTTTTCATATATGTGCAGTCAGCTCTAGTGGCTCAGTTTATGTTTTGGCTTCAAATGCTAAGTTTAGCTTGGCTCTGCAACCAAAGATTTTGGTTTACCAGAGTCTAATGGTAGCCTTTCCATTAAAGTTACCCATATAGAGACATTTGAATGAAAACTTTAGAATGTTTTACATAGTTTTCTGAGATTTCTTTTGGTTGCGAAATGGAGAGCATTAATATTAATGCTCAATTAAAAATAAACCTAGAATGCTGACTGTATGTAACACAGAAAACAAGAATGTAAAATACCTGGCGTGATCCAGGTGTTCACATAGCTTTCAGACTTAGTTGCCTTTTCTTGCATCTCTTCTATGAAGATGAATTCATGAATCTCTGGATGAGACGTCTGTAGAAGTCTGCTCACCCAGAAAAGAGTGAGATTTCCTGAACAGGAAAATATTGGAAGGTGACCTAAAAAACAATTTTGCCAAAAGAGCTTATCACTTCAGAGCAAGCCCTAAGTATTGGTCTGGCTCACTACTGTCTAGATTCTCACACTTGTGCATGATCTGTAACTGCACTACAAAACAAGAAATAAAAATGAACCATACAAACATTCTGTGTAAACTCTACAGACAATAGAAAGAAATATAGAATTGAACACACAGGTTTCATATTCCTCAGAAATGTTGGTGAAAGAAATTTATAGAGACTCCTGTGCTGTTGAATTAGGAAGCTGAGGAAATCTTTCAAGAATATACAAGTATTCTAAGACAAATAATTGACAAATAGTTACATTGATGGTAGCTGATCCAAACCACATTTAATTGCTTTCTTAAACAAAAACCCAATGTGACGCAATAGTTTTCTCGTACAATGGTGGATTCTCAGTTCTGATCATTTATGAAAGGCAGTTTCTTATCCAATATACTGCTTTTATCTAATACTAATGCTTACATGGAGTTGTGTCTGTTTATATTACCAAAGTATCATATAAACATAAATCAAAGCAAGGCATAAATATTTCCAGCTGTTTTACAAAAAACAAAATAACTTTCAGCAAGTTGTTCTTGCCTGTAACTGTAAAGCACTGTGAGGCAATTCTTGCAAACAATCAGAGAGATAGGAACACACAGAATGAAGGAGAGGAACTAGAACCGTCTAGCTCTTTTCCTACAGAAATTTGCAAATCTGTGCCTGTAGTGGCCTAAAAGGCCAAACTCTGTGTTCCCTTTTCCTGCTGTTAACTCTGTGGCTGACCCCATGTCAGTGCAAAACCAAAACAAACCAAAAAAATGCTTTTGATCTTTCATGAATCACACTTTTTTGATTTAATCTTTCATCTACCGTACATTCTGACCTTGTCTTTCTCTAGTTCCCACCTAAAAGCATGCCTCTCTATCTTCATCCCCTACGTGTGGTATGAGACCTTACTTCTGATACCAAATTGTGATAGTAAGCAGATCATAAAACTTTCCCATCAAGAATGTGGACGCTGTGACTCTGTGGAACAATTGATATTAAGCAGTGCCAGCTGGAAGTATATTTTGTCAAATAAGTATGAATCATTTTGTGTTTCACATGACAAAAAATTTAAAGAGATGATAAACAGAAATAGCATTCTAACCTCATTCCCCTACCATACATCACTGCTTTCAACTCTAGCCCTCAGTGTCAGACAGTAAAAGACCAATAAAGGACAAGCAGGGAGGCTTCTTCTGTCTCTCTGTCATCCACCTTTTCTGGTATGAGAAGCGACAAGGCAGAGAAGCAATTCAGGCATCACTCTGTTGGTAGAGCTCATGACACAGAGAGAGGAAATGAGCAAGAGGAGGAGGAAGAAGAAAACTGAATCCATACCAGTCAGGATATGCAATAGTTGCCCATGTGAGTGAAGAGAGTGAAAAAGACATGTATCTTTGCAAGCAGAAGAAGGCAAATAGAATATATTAGCATGGATAACTGTGGACAGGGGAGGAGTAACCGTATGTACAGTGTCTTAAGGGAAAGTGATAAATTTTTGAGGCAGTGTAGGGATAAAGCTGACAGATATTGCAAGTTCAATATTAAAGAAGAGGTGTATGAAGGTATGCGATATGGAAGATAGGAAGGTGGTAAAGGAAAACAAGAACAAAGGAAAAAAAAGAAAAGAAAAGAAAAGGAAATGAAAATTTAGGCAACGCAGAAGATGTAGAAATGGAATATTTCGTTGGAAAGTGAACAGTTATAAGCATTTTCTTTTGAAAGCGTTGTGACATAATTTTGTTTAAAACAGGTTGTGCCAATCACATCATCTTTCAATAAAATTTTTCAGTAATGCCATCCAAAGACTACATGTTCAAATATCGGACATGCTCCTTGGTACATCAGACCTAGGAGTATGGTTCATTTAGAGATTCATTCATTCTGGAAAATTGACATATTGGAGAAAATACAATTTAGTTACACAGATAGAAACAGAATCACAAAATACTTCTATAAAAATGTCTCCAGAACTACAAGGTATGGAGTAAAAGTAGAGGGACAAAGTTAAAAACACTAGAGAAACACATCTCTCAGTTGTAGTCATTTACAGATTACTGGTTTTCTTTGTCAATGTTTCCCTGTAAATGGAAAGCAACCGAAGCATGAATTTGTTAGCTCATTCTAGCTGGGGCTATCCAAACCCAAGGAAGTTCAAAACCAATTTTGTTGTATCATTTCTTTGAATACTTTCCTGTCACACAGGCCATAAGTAACATGGGACAAGAAGAGTATCACATAGAAAAGAGGGAAGAAAAGACGAACATATAGCAAAACCCCTAAAACATTGCCAAGGTGTATAGATGTACACTGAACAAACTCTCCAACAGTGTGAAGTCTTAGTATATATGCACAAATCAGAAAAAGAAACGTTTAAGTTGGACTTCATCCTCCCTTTATTCTGCTCTTCAGTTATTTCCTTTTAGTACCTATTGCATTCGGCTCTTGGATCTGTGGAAAAGACCTTTGTGAAAGCCTTGCAGTAACCAGCTAATGTAGAGGTGCTGGCTCTGAGGCTAGGACCAAAAAGAGACTCCTGTCAGCTATGGGGTTCAGTACCCCTTGTCCTTACAGTGCTCATCTTTGTTTTGTTACTTGGTGTCTGAATCTCCCAACACTGCAGCTTCACTGCTGTTCTCCCATACATCCCAGCTAAGCAATGATCCTGGTGGTTTTCTACGTTGGAACAAGTACGATATGTTTCCCTTATGGTACTTATTAGCTACATAAAAGGTACTTCTCACTTTAGGTTTAAAGCAGCTGTATTGAGTTTGCTCAATGGCTTTGTTTTCTACAGGTGGGAGTGACTTCTGTGCACCTTTGAGTGCCAGTTTCCATATTGGTGTCTCAGTTGTGAAGCACACAAAGATTCACCAAGTCAAAATAACATCAAAGCACAGATCATTGCAGTCATTTCTCCCTCATTTGGATTAAACGAATTCAGCAAAGTATTGCTGCTTTCTCCAAGTTTAACTGAAGCAGAGGAAGAAGCTCTCCAAAAAAGAAAAAAATGAAATTAATTACATATACTTCATACTGAGTGGTATTATTTATAGATTTTGTCTGCTGTCCACTGAAACCAAAATAGAGCTTCAGTGGGGCTTTAATAGGGAGAATTTTGCCTAACTTTTCTCCAACTGACAAAAATCTCCTCAGAGCAGAACTCAAACTGTTGCTTTATTTATTTATTATTTATTTATTTGACTTTATTTTTACACTAGCAGGTACTGGAAGCTCTCTCCTCTTCTTTTCGATCTATTAAAATCCAATCGCTTTACATATTGCCCAGGCTCTCACCTTGTCAAAAACTGGTTTTGGCTGGAAAAGTCTATGGAAGCCTATCAGAGTTCAATAGTCTCTGAGCAGGTTCTCTTAGATATTCCACATGCGGAGGGTTTAATGTTTAACACCATATTTAATTATCTGTGCATATTTGATGCTACACAGGATTTTTGATTTAGCAGAATGATACTGCAATACACTGAAGTCACTTTACAAGTATGCTCAGCAGAATGTATCAGTTACTGTATATTACAGCTGAATCCGTGATTCTCATTATCGGTCTCTACGTGCTCACCATCATGATGCTGCACGTCCCGCATAGCCAGGAAGGAACATATGGGTTGAAGCCAGCTAAAACCCACCGCTATCTACAAAGTTCTTTTTGTTGTTCAGTTCTTACGCCCTGTGTTGGGCTAAGCCACGCACACACCTCCCCCATGCTGGTCTGGCTGGCTCGGGAAGACATTCACACTCTTTTGATTAAGTCAGGGAGAAAACATTTACACAATCAGTTGATTCACTCGACTGACACAGCTGCTCATACAAAACAAAGGCCACCCTCTGATCCCCTGTGCGTTAAGATAAGTTCAGCTTTCTTAGCAACAACTGTGGTCAGTGACTCCCCGCATTCCTACCTGAGCTTCACCAGCACACGGCCCTTGCCCATCTCCTCTGAGCCTTCTTCCATTGTAGGGGTTTATTGGTCAGTCACAATCCTATTTTTTGAAAGCCCTGTTTAATTTTTTACGTTAAGAGACATCTTTTTGTCTTTTTATATTGAAACACTGATTTTCAGTTTGAACCTAACTTACATATTAAAAAACTTAAAGATCAGTTGAATGTTATTTTGTTCAGATCAAATTAAACATTTCAGCTGACGTAAAAGAATTTCCCCCTATCATGTTTACTAGACCAAAAATAAAAAAAAAATCTATTGTGTGCAAGCTTTGTTCTGGCCTAGAAAACTTACTGGCATTTACATAATGCTTTATCGTAATTACCCACAACATTTTTTGATTAAATTATCCTAAAATATTTCAAATTCTCTAAACAAAACAAAGAAGAATCAGTGTTTGCTTCCCTAATATTTAACTCTGATATTGGAATCTGCTAAAGTCTAAACAGTACTGGAAATGAGAATGGGCAAAGCACCAACAGTCTTTTTTTCAGTTAATTAAAACAATCTGAAACCAACTTTCCAACAGTAAAGTAATTTTTAAAAATTCCTTCTAAGGCTATTTTGTGTTTCTTCAATATCCAGGTATACATTTTTGAACACAAGCCTATATTCAGTGCCCTGAAACTTGCATGCTTCAAATGGAAACTTTAATAGGAATAGGCCAACATTTTACTATATAATTTGAGTATATTTTTCACCCTAGCCATTTTTAATGATTTATTTTTTGTTAACCACTATCATCTAGAGGGCCAGAATTGGTAAACTAAAAAGGCATTAACACCTGATTGACAATCAAAATAAGTACTCTCCATATTTTAATACCATCCTGACATTTTAAAATCACTCTAATAGTTAGAATGGATAAGTAGAGCAAACAAAATAATCAGCTCGAGGTGAAGCAACCATGAGATGCTTCAGCCTGGATCTGTAGGAGAGGAGGAAGGTAAGCAGCAGAGCTAGGACTCTGCTTCAGGGCAGTGGGCTGGGGCTTTTTCATGAAGCAGTGAGACAGTCTCCTCTGAGAAGGAACCGTGGAAGGGAAGGCTGCCCAGGAGAGCTGAATTATTTTTAAAGGATATTTGTTGATAACTTCAGGAACTTACCACTTCATTGTGGAGGAAAACGGGGAATTCTAGCAGAAGGTCTGCTTGGCTAAATGGGAAGCTTCCCAGCAACCTAAACCCCCAAAAGTGGGTATACAGGAGTTGGAAACTAGTATTAGCAACAAAAAGACTGGCAATAAAAGTCTGTTAGGTTTGGCCCCTTCATCCATCATGATGGACAGAGAAGTGAAGCCTGCTCTCTGCCCCTTGCATGTGCCAGCATAGTTTAGGATGGAGAGGAGCAGCCAACAGTGAGGGATTACTTGGAGAAGTTGTGTATACACACAAATGCATGGAACTGGATGAGATTCATCTGTAAGTGAAAAAAATAGCTGGCAAATGCTATTACGCATCCCCTGTTTAACACCTGTGAAAAATCACAGCCATTTGGTAGGGTTCTGAAGACTGGGGAAAAAGACTAATGTTAAACTCAACCTTGAAAAAGGCAAGAAGGAAAACCTAGGAAACTACAAGCTGGTTTTCCTCATCTCAGACCTTGGAAAGGTCATGGAGCACATCATCCTGGAATTCATTTCCAAGCGCACAAAAGACAAGAAAGTAATCGGGAATAGTCAAAATGGAGTTACAACAGGCAAATCAAGCTTGATCAACCTCACTTCTTTCTACAATAAACTGACTGGCTAAGTGCTATGGCACTTTCATTTGGAAGCTGAGGAAATATCACCCAATCAATGGTTTAAAAATTGGCCTACCTGCTGAACTTTGAAGGATAATGATCTGTTCCTTGAGATTCACCTGGCAACGTGAAAAATACCACAGGGTTTAATACAGGGGGCCCCACTATCCCACATCTTCGTCAACAATGTGAATGGTGACGCAGGGCACACCATCAGTAAAGCAGTGGCTGACAATAAACCAAGGAGAGTGGCTGACACAATGAAGACAGAGCTTCAGTCCAGAGGTACCCAGAGAAAGCTGAGGACTAGGCTAACAGATACCTTCAATAAGGAGAAACGTAAAGTTCTGCACTGAGAGCAAAATAATCCTGTGTGTCAGTACAGGCAGGGAAAGAGCTGATTAATAGCAACTTTGCTAAAAAGGACCTGGAATTAAACTGAATGCCAGGTTGAACTCATTGTGAACAAGGCACACGGTGCTCTCAGCTATATTAGGAGGATCATGGACGGTAGATTGAGGAAAATTATTATCACCTTCTACTTGGTGCTGACAAAGCCACAGATGGAATACTGTGTTCAGTTTTGTGTCCCCCAGGTCAAGAAGGAGGTGTAGAAACTGTAGATAGCCCAGCAGACCAAACTGAGTAGAGTGTGGAGTATACGACCTACATGGGGAAGGCACGCTAAGCTAGTCTTGTTCTGTTTGTGGAAGAGGAGGCTAAGATCAGTACAACTGTAACCCATTGAGGCTGTGAATCTTCATCCTTGAAAGACTTCAAGACTTGACTAGACAAAGAACAGCCTCTAGCCACAGCTGAGATGGCATTTGCCACTCTCCTCTCTCTACAAGAGGAGAGACCTGAGGATTTCCATTAGCACGCAATGTAGGAATGATTCAATACCACACATTAGAATAGCTGCTATTTGTATCAGCTGTCCAGCTGGAGAGGTTGCGCCAGCAGAAGCTGAGCTGAGCTTAACTCGGTGCTCCTCAGGGTATTCATGCATCTGCTGACCAGAACGCGTTCGTGATTATTTGCGAAATAGAAAGCTATTTGTTAATAAATATTTAAAATAAATACTTGAAGTGACTGGGAAACAATAATTTAGGTTTTCCTTACTCATTGCCTGCCTGAACACTTTCACCTTTCCTCCCCCATACCATTTGTTTTAAGTAAGAAGAACCCTGACTATATTAGATCTTCAAGATTTAGTTTGATCTTTTCTAGTATTAATCTTTTTGTGTTATCAAATAACGTATAAAGGTCTGTTAAACCTCCTTTAAAATTCAGTTATCAGCTCAAGGAGCTTACAACATTAGAAGTAAAAGCTCAGCCAAAAGATAATGATAGTTGCCTGTGGATCACTGCTAACAGAAACTCTCTAATTGCCTCTGCTTTCAAAAAAAAAAAAAAGTAAATTCTGTATTATTTCCTTCTATGTTCAAAGTCAACTTTTGCATCATTTGATAAAGATCATTTAATTATATTGAGCAAATGGTGATTAGTAATTTCTTTTCAGTATTTATGATGCTAGAAAGTTACAAAGAAGAAATATACAGATAATTTATTCATTTATATGTGTAATAGGTCTGTCTGGGACGGCGTTAACTTTCTTCAAAGCAGCCTGTATGGTGTTGTGGTTTGGATTTGTGACTAAAGCAGTGCTTTGGGTGTTTGCTGAATAATGCTTGCACGGCATCAACATTTTCTTTGTTTCTCACTGCCTGCACCTTCAGCAAGTAGGCTGGGAGTGGGCAAGAGGCTGGGAGGGGCCATAGCTGGGACAGCTGATCTGAATTGACCAAAGGGATAGTCCAGACAATATAACGTTGTGCTCAGAAATAAAAACTGAAGTTTTGGTCTTTCTAAAGTAGCCATTGCTAGGAGACTAAATGAACATTGGTCTACTTTTTTTTTTCTTTTCTTTTTCCTTCAGTTATTAAATTGCCTTTATCTCAACCAACAAGATTTCTCGCTTTTGCTTTTTCTATTCTCTCCTACATCCTGTTGAGGGATGGAAGGAGTGACTAAGTGGGTGGGTGGGTGCTTAGTTGCTGGTCAGGGTCAACCCACCACAATACGAAACACATATAAATATCGTAGCCAACAGAAAAGGTCTGTGCAGAAATCTTAGCTTATATACTAGAAGCAACATAACTGTGTGGTGCTGAGATAGATTCACTACTGCATGTACAGTATTGATTGTGGCTCTAAAGCTTGCATCCACACAATATTACCTATGCTTTTCAGCTAGATAGAAACTTCTTTAATTCCTATCCAAAGGGGAAGAATTGAAGTAAGATTTCTTTACGTGACCCTAGTCAAGTGCACAACCATTTTAACATCTGATTATTAGTGAAGGAAAGGCACATAAATACGTAAAGAATGTACTGTACAAATCTTACTGTTGGCATATTGGTCATTAAGGAGCAAATATGGATATTCCAAAATGGTCCTGGAGACTGGAAAAGTCCTTATGTGCTTTATTACTACTTTCTGGGATTGCAGATAAGCTATCGAAATTCTTCATAACCAAAGTAATTTGATGAGACTTAGTATAAAATTGGTAACAGAAATTTTCAGTCTCTGAAACAGAAAATTCCAAATTTTAAAAATATTTTCTAAATCATCTATTAATAGTAACTTTTGGTAATCATTCTCCTTTTGATTCAGAAGTTTACAGTGAAGGTTTCTTTCCTTACAAACATAGTGACCATGATACCATCCACTGTACACACCTAAAATATTTGATACAAAGAATTTATGAAATCTAACATAGAGAAATCATATGCCGTATTTGGGGTTAAAAATCACCTGTTAAAACACTCTTTATAAAGGAAGTTCCATCTCACTGAAAGACCATACTTGCTATCTGCTTTTGGTCTGATGCCAGAGCTGTCCCTGCTTTGGAGAGGATCCTGGAGTGGAGACCTCCTGAGGGACCTTCTCACCTGAGGGATTCTGTGCTGGAATGTCAAGGTCTTTTTTGCTGTATAAATAGATACAGAAATGGATAATTTGAGGAAACAATTCAAAAGAGGGGAAAAAATTCCATGGCTTGCTCAACAGTTCAGTATAAATTGCCCTTGCCCTGCTTCCTCTCTGCTCTTCCATATTTGCTTAGCTTTGTTCCTTTCTGGTTCTGAAAGGACAAAATTCTTATCCAGAGACCAAGTTCTTCAGGCTGACATCAGTGCTGAAATTATATAGTCCATGATAACAACACTGAAAGACCACAGCCATACAGGGTTGCCAAATGTTTCTCACTTTAATTCTTAAAACAATAGTACAACTTCAGCCAAGGCGAGAGCCCCACATGTGAAGGTCCATCCTAAATCCTGTCCTGAAAAAGACTTTGATTTCAGAAGTTGTCCTCTTCTATATCACAAAGAAAAAGAGACCTTCAGTCTGCCCAGCTACTTCCTTTCTCTGTCTTACAACACTAAACAGTCCTACGAGAGAAGTGGATAAGTTACCAGGAGAACTGCAAGAGGGACGTACTGAGGTTACACTGTAAGCAAGAAATGATGAGAAATGTGGAAGATAAGCAGAAGATACTGGAAGACCAAATTAATTGTTGGGTAATGGGAGAGGAGAGAATACGGGGCCAAATTACTAAACCCAGTGCTAAGCAGATCTGGAGGAGGGAAATTTGCATCAGAGGACAATCTCGCTTGTTCTTCTAAACTAGGGATGGTGACCAACAATGACCATCACACATGCTAATAGTGGGTGACATAGTTTAAGAAACACAACTGACTCAATACTGTCTACGTTGTAGCTCAGGAATATGGGACAGCGTGGGAACTCTGTAGATGGGAAAGTGCCATAGTGAATCCAAAAGCTTTTAAAAAAACCCTGAAAAAAACTACGCAAATGCCTGTGTGCGAAATAAAAAGCCTGAACTAAAGTCTATTGAAAGCAACATTAATCTTCCAATTAACTTCAGTAGGCTTTTCATGGATCTTATTTGTGATCATTAAGAATGAAAAACAGGAGTCTCATGATTCATCCTTAATTACCCCAAATATTCATTTAATGAAATCCTGACTCAAGTGAAGTTTATGAAGCTCTGCCATTGACTTACAAGAAGCCAGGATCCCTGCCAGGATGACACAAAGTGGAACTAATTGAGGAAGATTCTGCTCTTACCTTAAGCACAGGTAGCAAATCTGACTTTTAATTATCATACAAGCTGAAATCATGACTCAAGAATAATCAAAAGTATTGTCTTAAAAATCTAGCTATCCTGCTTTGTTTTTCTTAATTTTAGAACACTAATGCTATATTTAAGTTTTCATAAATAGAGCTTGACTGTCACACTACGCTATTGTTTGTTGTAAGAGAAATATAAGGTATTATTTGTATAGCTACTTAGTCATTAAAAGTCATATTTTTTCCAATTAAAAACATTGACTGGAAAAGCTATTCATATGAGAAGCGTGCTTTCCTCTTTCTTAATCATCCAGAAAAACAATTAGGTGTCTATGTTTGAACAGTACCAAAAACCTTTGAATGCATTTTGAAAACACTGAATCTTCTTACAGTCACACCAATGAGTTGTATGGTTAAATTAGAAAATAAGGCTTCCCATTTGTACAGGAGGTATGTGTGTGGAAACAACATCTCTGCTAGATTAGCTAAAGCAAAATATGAGACAGCTCTGCTTCAAATATTTCAGGCAAAAATTATTTTTAATTTTGCAAGTATTCCCATGGGAAAAACTGTTTGCATTGCTCAAAACATTTCTGATGAAAATGAAATAAGACAGTGTGCAAAAATATGATATTCCCTCACATCTGGTAAAGGGAAAGTTGCAAAATTGTTGTAAACGTAATAAACCAGCATCTCAGGCCCTTGTCCAGCTTCTTCATGGTTCCAAAAATTGTACTAAGCAGTGAGAAAACCATCCTACATACTGAACAGGGATATAAAGCAGGCATAACATGCTTTTTCCTGATTACTCACAGCATAACTCTCACAACGTCAGAGCAAAGCATGCAGATAAGAAGTCAACATATTAGTGAAAACATGCTATCACACCTAACAGCCATCCCAGCTCTGACAAGACATGGCAACCCAAAGGCAGCTGAAAAACACTGTAATTTTGGCCAATGGGAAAGTAAGGATAACATGTATCTGTTTAATGCCAATTTTTTTATACTACTAAGCTTGCAGAAGAGTAAATTTCATGCTGTTTGGCTATTCTAGCCAGTCTGTTTTACATATTTGTCATCCTTCACAAAAATTCAGGTAAATAGGCAATTAGATAGAATCATAGAAACATAGAATTGTTCTGATTGGAAGAGACCTCCAAGATCATTGAGTCCAACCGTTAACCTATCACTACCAAGTCCACCACTAAATCATATCCCTTAGCGCCACATCTACACGTCTTTTGAATACCTCCAGGGATGGGGACTCCACCACCTCCCTGGACAGCCTGTTCCAATGCCCGACAACCCTTTCGGTGAAGAAATTTTTACAAATATCCAATCTAAACCTCCCCTGGCGCAACTTGAGGCCATTTCCTCTTGTCCTGTAGGTGTAGATGAAAGATTCCTCACCAGTACTGCAGAGGTATTTGGAGTGGCTGGCACCTCCGAAGCACAAAACCTATACTGCATCAGCCCTAAAGAGATTACTATGCATTGGCTGGAATGCATTTTTGTTTGTCAACTAGTCTGCAACCAATGTAACTCCATACACTTACTATAAATCCATGACAGATACAAGATAAGTACAGTTAACACAACCTTCTTTTATTGTAGGCTGGCTAGCTAGCATCAAATTTGATAATGTTTTTTGTGAAGTAAGGATATTTACTGTGAATCAGATATGGGTGGAAAAATTTTAGCCTAGGTTAATTTATATATATGTCTGAGTTCTATCGGTAAATCTGATTCGCCGTATTAGCCCAAAAAGACTTTTATTATGTGGTGAAATATACCTCAGAGAAAAGAGGCAAATTCAGTGGAATATTGAATGCTTTTTTCATCTCCTAATGTTTGGAGTAAAATTCTGGCTGTGTTGAAATCAGGGAAAAATTTGCCTTTTGTTTAAATGATACAGAGATTAGTTTCTGCATAAGGTCACTGACAGGTTTGCTTCAGCTATGTGGCTACATCTCCTTGGTGCATGTGTGCCTTTGTAAATAGGTTTACAGCACATGAATTCTTCTATACTTCTATTCCTTCATTATAGTTACATAATAATAATATCACATTGTGATGCATTTTCTGTCTGTGTGAAAGCGCAAACCATGTCTGTTTCCAGACTCAAAATTAAATTCCAATGTTCTCTGGAGTTGCCCATTCCTCACAAGCACCTTAGATAAATACGTCCAAAAAGTGGAGCATAATGGAGCTGGCACATCTCTAAAGTACCAAATACTTTAAACTGTAAATTTTTTCTTAACCTGCTGATGCGGTTATTTCAACTAACTTTCAAAAAAGAGCATATGGTTTTGGTCATATCTACTATAAAAAAACCAAGCATAATCATTTGGTATTAATTTTTCACAGTAAGTGCAATTTGTTTCATTCAGCAGTGAGCGCCCTGACCTTTAAAGTGCTAGCCAGGTTGTCATTATCTTCATTGTACGTTTCTTATTAAAAATACGGTCTAAGATGAACCGATTAAGCCATAATCAGGGGAGTATAGCTACATTTCAAACCGAACAGGGTTTTTTTCTGCCAAGACGGAAAAATCGCTTTGAAAACCAACTAAAATTTATTGCAAAGATGAATCTGTGTGACAATGTGGTTAAAGGAATTACCTGTTCTCCTTTGGGGCCAAGCTCTTTTACATATTATGCTCTACAGTTAATTAAGTGAGAAACTAGTTTATTTCCTTACGGCTTTCAGAAAATCATAATTTTCACTTTCAGAACAGTGAAGGCCAAGAAAAAATTAAGACATATGAGGGTCCTGTTCCCCTTTGCATAGCATTCATCCAGTGTAGTAAAGCCAGTGTTCATTATTTAGTAGATAAGGACTAAGTTTAATTACACCTACACAAGGACGTGTGTAAGGTGCTATGGTACATGCTTTAACACTGGCACATAGTAACACAAAGGAATCTACTGTGAAGGTTATCTTCACAGTGCTTATTTGCAAGACTCCTTCAATTTCAGAGGGGAAATTGTAAGTTGAACTTCTGGGGGTATTTTTTTCATCATATAAACGGTATCAGTAATACGTTACATTCAGCAAGGACTAAACTATGCTGATTAGTATTCACATGTCATTCAACCTGAACGAGAAGCAGTCATCCTGAGTACTTCACTCCAATCCATTGCTATTGCTACCTTATCCTCTACTTGTGGCTTTGCCACATAGCGAAAAAGAACATAAATTCCACACTTAAGGAATTTCTTACCCAATCTTATTGAGTCTGCCCCTAGCCAAATCAACACTGTATGCATACACAATTTTTCTTAAATGAAAAGATTAAACACTGCATTCGCTCCATTTCTTTCATGCTTCCTCCCACATCAATAAAAAGAAATGTAAATCCAGTCAGATCCTTGATTGCGATGGATGGGACCCTGCAAACAAATAGATGCGAGACAATGGCAAATAAAGGCAGGAGTGATATTGTGATAACCAAGAGGCAAGCTGTCACATATGTAGAATTTTGTCAGAAGTTTAAAACAATGAAGCGTTAAAAAGAAACCAATTTAACTTTATTTCTTTGTGTGAACACTTAAATATCATCAATTGGATGTTAATAACACTGTCATTTGGAAACAAACACACAACACAAAGAAGCTGAGCAGAAGCAAAGTGGGAGCAAAAGACTGAAGAACCGTTTACAAGTTAAAGGAATCCTCTTTGTCTTGTGAGTGGAACGTGTCCAGGAAGGTTGCAAACTTCAAACTATTCATCCAATGCGGAACTTGCATTAATTAGTTACTCTGCTAAATCAATCAGTAGATCAATGTGTTCTCTGACTGATACGGCCTGGAATTTTACTTACTGTTATTGTAACTGGCAAGTATAATTGTTGGTGTGACAGATACTGGACCCTGAAGGTCTAGACAGAACAGACAGGTGCTTCCCGTTACTTTCAGGCCAGTGAAAGACTTATGTTGGAATAGTTTCCCTGGTGTGCAGTGGGGTATGCCAGGGTGAATTCTGTCGATGATGCCCTTCACCACCTCCTTTCTTAGCTAAACTGTTTGGTTCCTGATGTTGCAGTAGAAAATGTTCATTTGTTTATGGTTGTTAATCGCCATTATTAATCGCCAGGTCTTCTCAAACCTGGATTGGAAATATCAGAATGATGAACATAGCAGCTATAGAAACACTCTCATGTTAGACTGTGGTGTAAGGTGTTGTGAATTCTGACTGAAGCTGTCCAATGGTTAGAGCACACGTAAAGTTTGCCTGGATTTTCTGGTTTTGAAAAAGTCTCTCTACTCAGCTACCTGTTTCCAAGAACTGTGAGGACATCTATGCCTATGTCAACTTTAAACCCAAGTGTTCTAAAGGCCAGGGGAGAAACACTACAGACATTGTGCAGGTCATATTTAGCATATTTCCATAGGAAAATAGACTGAACAGGTACACATAGCTGAGTTCCCCAAGTACGTTGTTTCTGCAACAATGGAAATGGTGAGTGACAGCACAGTGAAAAATTCTCATAAGAGGAACTCTAAAAATTAAAATAGTAAGTACTGCTTTGCTCATAACAATATTTTTCGGTTAAGCAACTGACAAAAAAAAAAGAGAATACATTGTAGATACTCATCACCAATTGTAAATACTTAAATGTGCATCAGATATTGTATTCAACAACATCACTTGGAGACCTACAATATTTACATGCTTTCATAAATGGACTGTTCTGGAGATACATTCAGAACAATGGCAGAGTAGCGTAAAGTCCTTTGGTGGACAGCTTTAACCACAAAACCAATTAAGAGTCATGTAAGAGACTTTAGGAGCCTCATCTTTATTCAGCTCTTGAGGCCACCAGAATGTTATGCCGAACCTGCTAGCAATTCATGAGAAGGAAAGACAGTGCAATGGCATTTTCTTCTCACTGCCTAAGAACCACTACCAGCAGGAAAGATCAATCATTTTGGAAAGCAGCATTTTTTTGCCAATTACTACTGAAATACCAGAAAATATGTAACTGAGAAATAATTTAGCTATCTCTTTCATGCTTGCACATTACAAAATAATTAGCAGCTGCACAAATGGGAATATCAACACAACATAAAACTGGGACAGCTTTGTGCCACCTATGCCACAGACAAAACTGGTATAAGAGGTATAAGAGCTTGGTTTCAGTATTGTGGTCCTGTGGCTGATCACAAGCTGGGGCAGCCAAACAGTAGCTTTGGCCTTTGATGTTCAAAACACACCTCCACCCCAGATCTGCTCCTTGCCAGATTTGACAACTACCAGTTCCAGCACAACTTCTCTCGAAAAATACAAATAGTCCTTTCTACAGGCAGTCTATTTGGCCTGCCAAATCCCACAAGCAGAAAAGCAAGTCAGAATAATGCCGATAATTTCTAATTGTCATAGCACATATATTTCAAAGGTAATGCTGAAAATCAACTATATCCAGACTCTTAAATAAGAGCGTTTTCCGGGGCACAAAGCAGTTAGGATGGTTCCTGTTTAGCCAATGTAAACTTATTTAGGGTACAACTCAAACCTGGACACTGCTGTATTTATAAAAGGCAGCGAGTATAATGACTGTGCCTGTGTGGGCTAATCCCACCCCACCGAATAAAAAGGCACCTCCTGGTGTATTCAGGTCACTGAGAGAAGAGCCATAATGTTATCTGAGGATGTTTAAAGAAAAAAATGGCTGGATATGTTAGCGTAGTTATTAAGGTCATGCATTGAATGGTGGGGTGGCAGACAGGAACTTTACTGTCGGAACAGATGACCACTCTCTTCCCGGCTGTCTCCTTACTGATAGGAGTACAGACCTGAGCCGGATGCTTTACAGTATTTTTAGGCAAACAAACAACTGCTGTCCCTTAGGAGGTAAGTCGTAACCTTAATTCCCTCTCAGATCCCCTGATCAGCTAAAAAAAAGCTAAATTTGTTCTTCATAAATATTTTTTTGAATTAAAAAGACAAGTTTAAAAAGCATTCCTGTGAAGTCCCCCATAGAAGGTAAATCGGTTGCACAAAGCTCGAACTATTGAGAGTGGAATTTTGTGGGGACAAATACCGGTTGGACATTTGAGGCAAATCATTTTATATATGTTTCAGTTCCTCTAAAATAAAAAAAAAAAAAAAAAAATCCTCTCACTTCATCTAGCCACATATTTAAGTGAGGGGAAATGTTTTTGTGTCAGTTAGAAACTCCACATTAAACAGACCTCTCATATCAATGGTGATCTACAGGTATTACAAAGATTTAATGTCAGTGATGAAAATCATTGCTTTTAATCCCAGCTGAGTTTAAATCAATCTGAAAGAACATTGTGGATAACATTGGTTAACATGACTGTAAAGTCTTCACAGATATTTTTGCCAATTTCCTCCTACTTTTCTGAAAATGCTGCCTGCGAGCCAACATCAGGGACACATTAGATTTTGGAGAATATCACAGATCTTCATATAACGTGAAAATGTTGGAGGCAGGTATTTATAAAGTGAGCTATTCATGAACATATGCATTGATTTCAGTATTTCCTTAGCAAGTCACTTTTGCCAAATAATTCATTTTTACATTAAGATTGTAGTAGCTCATCTACTAATTCTTACTAAAATTTAGCAACAAATTATTAAAGTATATTCATATCTTCTCAAAAACTTGAAGCAACATTATGGATTTATTCTCATTTCTTCTTTATACCTCAATTCATTTTCTAATATTGGCTTCTGCAATTGTCTTATTTCATCCATTACACTTTTTAAATCTACAGCATATCTAGTTACTGGAATGTAAATGTTCTAACGTGCCTCTTCAAATTGCATGTTGAGAGGAAGCCCTTGTTTTTAACAAAACATATTGTTTTATATTATCTTGTTTACAAAATGTCTTTACACAGTATTCTCCCAAATAAAGCGAAAGCTATGTTATATAAACTACTTTTATAGACAGAGCTTTGGTTGTTACACCCTGCTGGGAGTTAACTGTGAAAAAATTTCCTGGAAGACAGTGCCCGTTGTTTGGGATACACTTTCAGAGAATGAATACTCAGGGGATACACGCAGCTCATTACCTCATGTCATACTCAGCTGAATACGGAATGAATATTTTGAAATAAATGCATATCCTACCAGTTACGGCATATTAACCTGCTCTTTGTCATGTGTCTAGGCAGAAGAATATTTCAGATAACTAATACAATCAATGCCAAAGAAAAATTCCTTGTGAGGTGAAGCAACAGTTTATTCAGACCATGAGAAGGTCAGACAATTTTTCTGGCCTAGAAAGGTTCTTGTATTGTGAATTTCAGTGTAATCTATACATTCCATCACATCGTTGATGGCAAGTATTTGGGGTCTACACATAGCAGAGGCACAGAAGAAGATAACCAGCTCTTTGTATCTGCAAATTCCTCAACCATGGCCTTGTTCCAATTCTTTGTTATCATGAAAGAATTCTGACTTGCCTATTGCTGCGGTGGCAAAGGTCATTTTTGTAGATTTAGCTGTTTTCCTTTGCACAGAGACCTGCTCGGCTGGGATATCCTGCAGAGTGCTGTTTGTCCATTGATAAATATACTTCCTTTCAAATTTGTCAGTCACTGATACGTAAATCTTATGGAGTCCTCAGAGTTAAAAAAATGAAACCAAGCAAAAATGCATTTACTCGGGTTATATTTAGGTAAAATCAGAGTATCTGAAGACTTGAAGAGGCCTTAGGCTGAGTACATTTTTAAAAGGACTGTGCTACTTAGAAGCTTAAGTCATATGTATTCACAGTAAGGTTTAGGATCATAAATATGATTTTTTAAATGGCCTTTAGGCACTTTTAAACATTTCCTACTTTGTCTCATTTTATTAATTGATTAACTGATGAAAATCCCTACTGTAACTCCATCTCTCCTCCATTGTTCAACTTTAACAAATATTTATTCATGTAAAGAGTCTTCTTTATGACCCTAGTGACTTCAGGACAGGACTGCCTTCACCATTTCTCACAATGTTGAATGGAGGTGTATAGACAATTGTTATTTGTTATACAAATATCGCTCTAAGGACAGATTGCAGATCAGAAATCTGCTCCAGAAGCGAGGTTCCTCCTAGTCTGGCTGACTGAGTCAAACTGTGTGGAAATGGCATGAACGGCAGCAGGCGGTGTACTCATCTATAAATGATCTCTATCTAGAGGATGGAGACGAGGGTCAGCAGTCCAGACACCAATTCCATCCTAGTAGGAGCGTGATGGTGGCAGAGAAAGAGAGATGGATAGAGAGAGGAAGCAAAAGAGGCCAAAAGAGTTAAAGGGTGTGAGCGAGAGGGACGCACAAACTGTCAGGGCTTGGGGGGGCAGAGAGGGAGCAGAGAGTGTTCAGAGATCTGCCAGACATGCCTGCCTACCCAAATGCCCCTCCTGCCTAGCATCCTCAAGCCTTGTAACATTTCTATCAACCACCAGTGCCCTCACCAAACCCTGTCCTTCATCTCTTTCTAGAAATCTTTCCCACGTGGCTTAGTTGGTGCAGAAAAGCAGCAAAAAAAATTTGGGGCCCTGACATGAAAAGTTTGACTTCTTAGTTGCACAACCCACAGGAGAAAGAAATTTGTAGCTCTCAAGTTTTAAAGGTTTTGACAGAAAAACATATTCTTTTAGCTGCAAATCTTTTAAAAGTCAGCGTGGTTGTTTACATGCCTATTTACAGATTTCCATGAACATTTTTATAATTACTGGTGTCAAGACATTTAGTTGGAAAAGGTTTAGCTTATGTGGCCCTTGCCCATGATTTAGTTTTGTAGCTGCTTCTGACTTCCCTGTAAAGAGCTGTCTCTTGGTTTTCTGATCCTTATTACTCTGTATCTTTCTGATTTTCAGGATAAACGACAGTTAGTTTCTTTCTTAGAAAAGTTTCTTTCTTAAAAAAGTTCATTTCTTTCTGCTAAGAAAGAAACTTAAGAAGCAAAAAGATCACAGACAGTAGTGTGTTTCATCTGCTTCCTGGCAGGGAGGAGAAAAATTACATCCTATTTTGGAAAAAGATGCCATACTACATTTCTATCCCATTGTACTATAAACTAGAAATAGGCAAACTACATTAAATAAAAAATATGAATGTGATTTTCTTTCTATTTACTGTAAGTATGGGAGTCATAAGCAACAGGATAGAAAGAATTTTTGTCTAGAATGAAGCTAGAATTCTAGTGTCTTTAATGCAAAAATCATTCTGTATTAATTATACTATTCTTACACTACAGGAGCTGGACTGAATTCATTATATGTCACTAAACTGTAACTGATTAACCAGAGCAGGATATTAACTACAGCAGCAATTTCACTACAGTAAGTGGATTTTAGAATGAAATATTTTTTACTTTTTTAGTCCAAGGTTCATCTGAAGCATCCAGAGTTGTAGGAGAGCAGACTGAGAAAAAAAGAGCAGACTGAAGTGAATGTCTTATTATCCAAATACCACTATCAACAAATATATTCTTGGCACATTCTCAGGTACATTCTTGTTAAAAATGCCAAAATCAAACATGCCATTATTTGATTCAAATTAGGGTTCACCACCTTGTGCTGCTTATGAACCAGACATGAGAAATTTGACAACACCAAATTTTAGATCACTGAAATCAAAAGTACTTTAAGTGACACTTCAATATTGAACTACAGTCTAGGAAAAAAATTACCCTGTGGAGGTCAAACTGCACGGAGGATTGAATACTTCTCAAGTATTCACTTTCTGCTGCAGGTATCTTATCCAGCAAAAATCTTGTGATTATATGCTGAAGATGGTTTATTTAGAATGACAGTTCACTTTTTACCTTATAACGATGTGGATATTTAAGAAACAAAAAAAATTATAGAATGTTCAACAAGGTCATATAGATATTACAGAAGGTTTAGTTCTTCAGAGATAATGGCAAAATTGAGTTAAAAAATACATATTAGACTGATAGAACAACTTACCACCTGTAGAATACTGAAAAGAAGGCAATACTTGAAGAAGGCCAAAATGCGTTCTAACAAAAATGTTGTGTTTGTTAAAGGTAACCCTTTGTGTTAGCCCTCACACAGGACAGATGTACGGTATGTCTGTACGGTACATACAAAATGGTATCTATTTTACGACTGAAAGGCTTTTGCCTCGTGGAATTCGGTCCTGATTTATGAGGAAAAGGCCTCCTACATCCTACAATCTAAAGGGAACAAATATTACATGGATAAACTCATACACCATCTCCCTAAAACCAAGAAGCTCTGTTTAAATACAACATTTCAAAAATAGTTTTGAGTTTACTCTCTTCCACAGATGTTACTAAGGTTTCAGCCTGCCTGCAAATGTCCTGTATAACTGTGGAGAAGCACTGACACTGCAAGAGACAGTTTTAATGTGGATAGTCCTCCAGGAGCACTTCTGTGCAAATGCTGACTTAGCATTTTGGCTAGGACACATGCACATTCCTCTCCTTGACACTCTACAGATGGAAACTGTATTAAAAGCCTTTAACTGAATAGTATGAATTATACTGGGTAGGCAGTGAGCCTAGACTAAGCTGATATGGTTACTCAGAGATTTTTCTTTGAAACTTATTCTTAAAACAACAAAAATGTAATTATTTGTTTCATGAAAATTTTATTCCTGTGCTAATCCCTTTAATCAACTTTTCTTAGTTTCGGTTGCCCTTCTCCTTTTACCTCCTCTACCAATTTCCCATCATGTGACACTTGCAGAGTTGCGATGAGACCATGCTGCCTTTTGAGTATATGCAAATATTTTCATTGTATAGTAGAGCATGATTTTGTTAGTTTTCCTAGGTCCTGTGGGTAATGCTCAAAACAGAAAAAAGATCAGACATGTGAGTGGATGAAGTAGGGAAAATAATTGTTATTTGTTAGAGGTTTTTTTAACCATCTGCTGCAAACTGCAACACATTTCGTATGATCTTTACAAGAGGATAAAAGCTGTTGTACACAAGAGTGCATTTTTCAGTGTACATTTAGCTTTCTAGAATAAACACCACAATCCTATGGAGTCCCTGGTCAGTGTTTCACCATTCGTAGCCTCCAATTTCTAACCAATGCCAGCTGAAGGAACAGTCTTAAATTCGGTGGCGTTGTTAACCTGTTACATGTATTTAGTAACAGAAATAGAACATGAAATTTTTCAGAGCTGGCACAACTAGGTAGGTACACATCGTGCCCACACTATGACATCCGTAATGTTGTTGTGATATACCCTTCCATCACCTTGATTTTACATCAATCAATGTCAGACTTCCCCATCCTGCCAGCTCTCCCACTCAGTTCAGAAGCAGAATTGTATCCAGAAGCCAGCAGAATCCACACTGGAACAGGTCCTTTGGTCTGGGTGATCAGTGGGCCAAAACTGTGCAATGTACGGCTGAGCACCTCAAACCCAACTCTGCCGCTACACCTCATGGACGTTGCCTGGTGCACTGAACGAGACTGAATGTATGGCTCAGTCCTGACAACCATGACGAGAGACAACATCAAGACACCAGTGACCAGCTTCAGCGACTGGGCACCCTGAGCTGTGCACGAGGGAGTGTGCTCACGCTACCTACTGCACAGCGCTACTGAAAACACCACGTCAAACTTGTCCCTGATGATGTATCTATGACCTGCACAGGGATGATGGGGGTTGGCAGCAACAGTTTTGGAAACGCTACCAAACAATAAGGAACAATTTGGCAGATGTTAGGCCTCAGGAAGAAGGTGCTAATCGTAAAATTTAAAATTACTTAGGTACAGAAAACCACAACTTGACATGTAGGATCTAGCTGGGACTAATTGCATTGTAACGCAAATGCCTTAGCCCTTGCTCTCAGTGTAAAATTTTCAATAACATCCTTTGATTGTAGTCATGTACTACGGACATGTTTTGAGGGATGCTTACATTAATAAATATTTAACATAAAAATGATTTTTTTTAAAAAAAACCCCTGAGAGTACTGGAAAGGTTCTTGGATACCACGCTTTCTTTTTCAATGCAACTTTTTTCTAATTGGTTTCAAAAAATTGAATTTTAAAAGAATGACCGCTTTCATAGTTCCAAAAATTCACCTTTTAAGCTTCAAAAGCATTAAAACTTCTACATTTTCAGCTTCAGAAATACGTTTTGATGTACTTTTATAGCATAGTTTAATGACTTAATTTTTTTCCTTATTAAAAAAGCTGAAGGATTAAAAAAATGTGCATAATATGATGGAGAAGGAAGAATTCCAGTGGCCTTTTGCAAACAATATTCTTAAACTATGCGAATTTGTTAATAAATTTTATCTTTTTGAGAAGTGAAAGAAACTGACGTGTAGTAAACTACCCTTTCTTTAAAAAATCTACTTAGAATGTTATGAAATCCACAAGATCATACCCCTGTCATTTTAAATGCAAACACAAGTTTTCATTCCAGTTTCTCCTTATACTTCACTAACAACAAATCTAAATTTTCTAGAAAGTTTTCCTGCGTAAAATTTTCTTTCTCTTTTGTATTTCCCCATGGGATGTTCTCTTCCCCATCAACGTACTTAATCTGCACCATACAGCACATGAGCATTATTACCCTCTTTCTCTTGAGCACGCTTTACTCTTTCCCAGTGTCAAAGTCTTTACAAAGAGCACTGAACTGGGAATCTTTTGGAACTTCTGTTTAATTGTAGCAGACATGCCAATTCAGGATGCCAACAATAACATACAGTAGATGTTGTGTGTGGCTTTTCATAGTTATTGGGATAGTGTTTCTTTGACAGACTGGATAATGAAGTAGGATGAGGTGAAGGGCAACTTCTGCTAGACATGTGTACGTGTTAGAAGCCATGTGGCTGAAAGATTCAAACAGCTATTCAGTGAAAAACAAAAAAAAAGTGTCCTGCTAAAATGTTTCCAGTGTCGTTTTTAATTAGAATAGCCTTGTCAATACGTAATGGTTCATCCATTTAACAAAGCACAGAAGTTTTAGCCTTGAAAAACTTTGCTAAATAAGTGATTAACTTTGGGTCCCACTCATCATGTGTAGATTCAAGGGTTATTTAGCTTTAACATATGCCAAAAGTTGTGTTTTCCCGTCTTTGAAGACCATATCGCTAGAAGCGTTTGTACTTAAGACACCTTAAGCTTTGGCCCTCGTAAATCTAGAGAAGAGTATAAGTGTTTTCAGCTTTCAAACAACTTCAGTGCCATCTGACTGAGGAGGGTTGCACACTGCTAGCTTGAGGAGGAAAGGTGAGGAACAGGTGCAGAGCTACTAATATAATTTCCCATTCTTCCTATTCACATTCCGTTCAATTTCTGAGTTACCCTGAAAAGGTAATATTCAATATATGTACCTATAGTTCATTAAAGACATAATCATCTGATTTAAGAAAAAATTAACTGGTAAAATAAACCATTCGTAATGAGTTTTTGTCATTGTTTTGGGAGATATGTGACTTTAGGGGGATAAATACAGTACCTGATGTATGCACAGCTTATGCATTCTCAGCAGGCCTTTCATTTCACTGGTGACTCTTTATTTGACACTGCGCTCCTTTCCACGGTTGCAAAGACATTGGCCTTTAACTTGCCCTCTGCTCATTCACATTGCTGAGCAAATAAACAAAGGCTCCAAAAGACAATTTCCTTAATCGAGTTATATCCATCCAGCTGCATGCTGAATTTCAACAGCTCCCGAGGAAGCAAAAAAGTTACAAAGTACATGACATGCCTTTGACAAACAATGTCAAACCTAATGAAGATGTACTTATGACTGATGGCCTAGACTAAATGAAATGAGAGTTTTACTTCTATATTGACAATATTAATTAATGTGCAGTCATTACAAATAGCTACAGTCATTATAATAGAAGACATTCTATGATTCACTGTGTTTGAGATAAAGATTACCTCATGATCAATGACAAACAGTTACAATCCATTTTGAGGGGTATCTTTTAATGCACGGAACAGAATATTATCAAAATAATCTTCCATACCCAAGCTACAAAGACAATCACTTTTCAAAGGCAAAAGGCTAGGCAGAAGGTTAGGTTCCTCACACAAGGAAAAAAATTTTCCTCATAGTCTATGCAGCCTTGCTGCACATCACCGTACTTTTGATTATTTGAATACTTCGAGACATTTGAATGCTTTCTCAGATTTAATTACAACAAAGCTTACAAAAAAAGAGTTAAATAAGAAAGGAAAGGCCTCCTGAAAATAGAAGGAAAAATGAAAAGAAGGCATGAGCAAGGAGGAGTAAGAGGCAAGGGAAGTCAGCATTGCCTTTAAAATGAGGGTTTTCCCAGCTCTGCTTTTCACTTAAGCGACCTTGGGCAAATCATTCTCCTCATGAAGAAAAATTTCAGGCTTCTGCAACAGAGAAGAACAGTGGTTCTGCTGCAACACAGACAGACACCACCAAGGTATTTCTACCCTTGCTCTGCAGTGCTGGGGAGGAGTGAGGAGCCCAGAAACAGCTCCTCCTTCTCAAGGTTTTCTTGTCTCACCATCAAAGCTCTGAAAAGTAACAGGCCTTGAGAGAGTGCCTTGTCCAACAGTGTCACACTTTCTCTAGACTCGGCTCCAGCAGGAGGAGCAAAGGAACTGATGCTGTGACAGCACCAAAGACAGCATGCTTCGTAGACCGTGCTGCTAGGGAGAGTTCAAGATGACCAGATAATCCAGAGGAGGAGGAAAGGCCTGAGACTAGTGTAGGAATTTCCAGGGTTCCTTATTTCATCACCTCTGCAGTGGTTGCCTCAGAGCGGTCAGCCAGAATGATGTTCCCAGGTACATGAAGGATCTCTTGAACCATTCTGAAAGAGTCAACAACCATCAAGAAAGCGTAAGTGTAACACACTGGGGGCCAGGGTTTCCTGGAAGTAGTTTGTCTTTGAGTTCAGTCCGAAGGTGCGCTGTAGCTCTCTTTGAACCATACCTCTCCCAGTAGAAAAAAGAGATGTCCGTGAATTAATTAAAAATTTTGCTAAGTCCTTGGAAGCATGGCCTATACAACTATCAATATATTAAAAAATACATTAATAAAATAAGAAAAGCACATGCTTAACTTTCCACATATCTGGAAATTGATGAACTACATAGAGACAAATAAATGCTTTTATAAAACAAACCATTACATGTTTTTCATTAAACTGTTTTTCATTTTTCTGGCACCTCTGAAATACTTCTGGCATCCAAACACATGAGTTCACTACTTGAAACTGCTAAAATACAAGGCTCAATAGTGTGCTCTATAACATGTTTCATCAATTCCTTTTACAACTCCTAGCTGCCTGCCAAATGTTCAGCTAAAAAATCTTATCATTTAGCCCTCTGTTTATCTGTTTATTTTGGTTTTTTTCCCCCCTCTTGAAGCTGGGAAAAGCGACAGCATATGTCACATTTAATTCTACAAATCTGCTCCATCTTTTTTGCCATTCCCCAGTGGCTCAGAAAACAATGTTTCAAAATATACTCTATCCTTTACAATTAAAATAAATACAAGAACAATTTAATATAAATATGCATGTTTTTTGTTCTGCCTTGGCATATGTCTTCAATCAAATTTTGTTAAGACTGACACACTGTTCTCTAGGTTCATGGGTAGAAACAGGCTCACTGTTTCTCAAACCATTAAACTGACTCATTTCCATGTTGACTCTGGACATATCGGTGTTATCAGAGAAACAGTTCAGCACTTCGGTCTGGTTTTGCTGAGACGTGCTTTACAACTATCACATTAAACCTCTCTGTTCCGAGCATGCAGTATCTCTTTTCCCCCCTTGCAATAACACTAGCAGCACCAATAATCATGACATTTCTCTCAGCAAAGGTATTGAAGGAGTTCAGCATTGTTAATACAAACTTGAACTGGAACAGAAATCTGCTACAGAATTGGCAAAATTATTACCCTCCCTCCAAAAATTTATTGTCAAAAATCCCTAGTGGACTAGCAGAGGTTAAAAAATAGCATTCCTCAATGAAGAAGGAAAGCCATTCTTTAACCACTGTGCTGACTTGTTTGTCCTTTACAAGGCAAGAACCACAGAGCTAGTGATTGCTCATCAATGAATGAAGCCTATTTTTCCCTCATATCCCCTACAGTCCAGAGAACCTTCTCCCTGTGTGGATGGATGGTAAACTTTTTGACATTCACAGCTCCTGGCTTACACAGTTACCAATTTTTCCAAACAAGGTAGGAGAGTAGCTCAGACCAGGACTGATGAATGTTTTGTTGTGGTTTGTTTTTTTTTTTCCCTTGTAGATTGCAAGGCACTTATCAGAAACACTTTCAAAGGCAGTTATTTTAAAAGAACAAAATATTGCCTTATCCACACTGTGAAATTTTTCCCAAAGACAAGGGGAGGTAAAAAAATCGACGGTGTTTCTAATGCTTTTTAGCTGGTGAGGAACTCAGCGGAAAGTTCTACAGTGCGTGTGTGCGTGTGTGGGCTTGTGCACATATGCGTGTGTGAGTATGTACACAGGCACATATGTGTGTGGGTATGCGTGTTCCTGTCTGCGCGCCTGCATGGACACACTTACAACAGAGGTTTAAGAAAACAGTATAAACAGGATCCATATAGGTTATGCAGTATTGCAATAATACTAATATACAAGAATAATTGTTGTGCGTTAGAAACAGAGAAAATGCCCGTTACCTTGTAAAGGATCTTGTTACATTCTTCTACGGGCTCCTTTACACACACAGTCTGATCCGCCACGTGCCTGTCGCTCGCCGTGGGGACAACGAGCGAAACCCCCACTAAGTGCTGCTGTGCAGGCACACGGACGCATGAGAACTTAGAAATATTTAATGGACTTGTTTTGTAACAAAATAATCTTCTTAAGTCATCTTCATGGAAAAGGAAGGTTCAAACGCGGTGTTATACTATAAATTATCACTACTCACCTCGTGAATGAAATCACAAGAAAACCAGAGCATCCGGAGCTTCTAACTTTTTTCTGTGTGCTGCTTTCCTGCTCAGCCTGACTTGCTGCGCGTCCATCTCTATGGCATTGGGGACGGCAAGGGAATTGCCGGATGAGGGCTTGCTTCTGCGCAGGTGCCGTCTACTCAGAGGCTCTGAGCAACCCTCCCATCTTTCAGGTTACCTCGTTTTCTCAAGTACGGCTCTACTGAATACAACCAACAAGGCCAACCTGACCTTGTTGGTTTGTATTTCCAGGATCTCCTTCATAACATGGGAAAACTTTTATGTCTGGGTTAACGAAGTCCAAATTTTTATAGATGTTTCTTCATAAGGCCTGCTTTTTCAATGCACACATGACAAAGGTTAAATGAAGCTATTTTGTCTATTGGTTAAGTTTGTTTGTCTACAGATACCTTCTTCAAAATGTGTTGGAGAGAAAGAGAATGCAGAAGCTGGAAAGAGAGATGGCAAAAAGAAAGTGATTTCTGGAGACATAACACTAGTGGTATTTGTAAGGTTAATTTCATGGGAAAAATAAGAGGGTGGTGAAGTCTGTGCCTAATACTGTCGAGTTTTGACCGCTGGATGCTGTAACCCTATTTACTCCTCCTTGCTTCTGGGTCATTTTGCACATAATTTCATCTGTAATTTTTATATATATATACATTATGATTAACAGAAAAGTTGAAAAAATCACTTATTAATGAACAGTGTTTGACAAGTGTAGAATATAGCAATAAAGCTTCTACCTCAAAAGCAGCTACTACTGTACTATGCTTTATTAACAATCCCCTAGAACTAATCCCTTTATGACCCAAGAGAACTAGTAATTTCTTAGTCTCCTCAGATAATGAGCTTTTTGGTAAAAAAGTACTTGCCAGACTGACCAGTTTTGTTTGTCACAGTGTCAAACCTTTGACTTTCTTAGTATGTTTATCTTGAATGTTTTCCTGAAAAATTGGTCAGCTCGTGAGGAAGATGATGATTTGAATCCTGTTGATTTGTCAACTGGTGTACATATTTAATGATTAAAAATTGAAACAAAATCACAGATATGTGGAACATGCAAAGGCCAATGAGTAAGCATATAGAGACGAGGTATATCAATGCAAACTCTTAATGTCATGATTGTCAAAATGCAACATGGTCAACTTTACAAATTATTAAATCAATCAGAGTCTAAAATGTTTAAAATGTGGTAACAATTCAGGGAAACCAAATGTCCAAGAGTAGAGACGTCCTGAGACAAGGTTTAAGAAGTCTTTTCTGAGGCAAGAAAATAAGCCACATCATAGGCTGTTTAGTGTCAGAAAGACCCAAACACCACCCCCATACCACTTATCCTTGCCAAACTCTCTGTGCCTTCTTTTCCTAGCTCCACAATGCATTTATTGTTGTGCAAGCAGGAGCAAGTTATTGAATTCATCTCAGTTTAGATTCCACAGATAATATCTTCAATGTATCCGTCTATGTGTATTGGTAAATACATTTCGAGTTTCATAACTGAAATACATTTTCAGTTTCATAAATGATTTTTTTAGCCACAGAATAAATCCCAGTAGTGGAACAAAACTGAAGAAGGCATTTTTCCCAAAGATATGTTTAAAGTTATTTTAATAATAGTTCCCTATTACAGTACTTTGAATGTGAGGTTAACAGAGGATGTTAAGTTTATAAAACCTGGTTATCATAAAGCTTTATTAATAATTTCTTACAAAATGGTTATACATAAATAAAGACACCATAAAATAATTTTAAAATTACCTTTTAAAGGGGAAAAAGAGCTAATGTCAAATGGCTGAGGAGAGCAAGAGGAAATTAAGAAAATTATTCATTCTAATGGATTATAAAATGAGAATGTATTTTTATACTGTAATAGATAAGTTAATGCACAAACTATATTTTATTATATGCATCACCCATACCTGGATTTTCTCAGTAGTCAGTCAAGCTAATTGTTGATGAATCTTTCCTTTGCAGTGACACATATAAAATCAGGAAACTAAACTATTCCTTAGACAAAAGAGTGACTGATTTTCAGTTATGTTCAGGAGATTGCCAAACGTTTTACCCAAAACTATATTTTTTACTATACAAAATCTTTGGGAAAATCAAATACTTCACATAGAATTTTAAGCTTTTAATGTGAAAAAAAAAATATTCTACCAGAAACCTTCCTCCAGACTTCTGCTACTTATATCCAAATATTTTTATTTTTAGTCAATGTTTTTCAGTTCTTCATTGCCAGAAACTAAAAATGTTGTTTTAATTTTTTTTACAGGGGAGAAAACGTCCAAAATATTTTCTGACGAGTCTAAGTGCTGAGTAGTGGACATGCTAAATTTAAACTCTGCTACACAGTGCAGTGAACACATAATCCTTTTTTATCTAGCTGCCTAGGGAAGGATTTGGGAACTTACCCTTTACTTCTCCAACGTGAACATGTAAGCCAACTGATTCAGAATATTCACACAGTGAACTCTGGTCTTGCTGGATTTGTAACTATTTCATAGAATCATAGAATATCTCAAGTTGGAAGGGACCCATAAGGACCATCAAGTCCAACTCCCTGCTCCTCGCAGGACTACCTAAAACTAAACCATGTTGACTAAAAGCATCATCCAGACGCTCCTTGAACTCTGACAGGCTTGGTGCCGTGACCACTTCCCTGGGGAGCCTGTTCCAGTGACCGACCACCTTCTCGGTGAAGAACCTTTTCCTAATGTCCGATCTGAACTTCCCCTGACTCAGCTTCATTCCATTCGCTTGTGTCCTATCGCTGGTCACCAGAGAGAGGAGATCAGCACCTCCCCCGCCGCTGCCCTCCTTCAGGAAGTTGTAGACTGTGATGAGGTCACCCCTCAGCCTCCTCTTCTCCAAGCTGAACAAGCCAAGTGACCTCAGCCGCTCCTCCTAAGTCTTGCCCTCGAGGCCTTTCACCATCTTGGTCGCCCTTCTCTGGACACACTAATAGTTTTATGTCCTTCTTTGTTCAGCATTTGTATTGAATGGTGTGAGAGCCTGCCAACAAAAACTTATCTGGATGATCTGAAGTTCAGAGTAACTGGAGAAGATACCTTGCGACAGCAAAAAACAGCTGAAGAGATCTGAAAGAGTTGCCCTTTGTGATTCTTCTTGGGCCAATGTTTTTCTTAAGTCTTGAAAGGGAGGAGTTTCTTCACACTAAAACACCTTCTAGAATAAGTAGTTGTGAAGGGCCAGTCACTGAAGACTGTATAAATTTCCCCTAAACAGCTGATGCACTTAGGGATTTTTAACACTAACTAGAGCTCTAAATTTGTAAGATGCCCTAGACTTAATATATGATTGCAGAAACCCTCAAATTAGATTCTCAGATGTTCATCTAGAAGTTAAAAAAGTATACCCATGACTTGCTCTCATTGTCACAATGAACACAAAGGAGGGATGTACTCACTTTGGACAGACTGGAACATAACAGTAGAGGTGAAGAGAAATATTCTGCTAAGTAGATAATTGTAAGTGCCATAGGCTTGCAACAAAACCAGAACTCCTCCGTTCAATTTCGGAATGCCTTAGTATCCATGTAAATTGCATGAGGTCAGAAGACCAGCATCAGATGTTTAAAACCATAGTGGTATTTTAGCAAAGATTTTAGTCAATAGGATTTGTAAAACTGGGAGTTGTGATTTACAGCAATGTTACATGTTTTAGCTTTAAGATGTCTATTTTTCACTAAAAGAAAATCCCAGAGTCTCAAAATGTCCTTAACATAACCATGCGTTTTATAAAAATGAAAGATAAAAGAGAGGTATGCACCTCGAATTATTTAAAGAGTTTTGGAAACTAAAAGCTGTCAAATCTAATTTTCATTTTTTGCTGTGTTCCCAGATTAACAGCCTGCAAGTTTATTGCCATAAGAAAGTATTTGTCACAATCTAACAGAACTTTAGCATTCTTGGGAAACATGACAGCCATTTGGAATTTGTGGAGACATGTTTCCAAAGTTCATAAATGGGTTAAACCCTCAAAAGTTTAAATTGATTCCAAATTCCTCGAAACCAGCCCAAAGCAAATACAAAAAGAGGGGCAGAGGAGGAAGAAGAAGAAAACTTTCCCAACTGTTTGACACTTTCCAGCATGCTACTGTGCATTAGTTATTTACATACTAATGCCCTGAACTTACCAAAGGTACCGCATCATAAAAGTAATGAAAATATAATAAATCATTAACAGTGGGTGTTATAGGCACATAAAAACTAATTACATCTCATTCTTTTTTTGAAATTGCCACATGTTCAGATTCTAGGATTTGAAACTTTGCACATTAAGGGCTTTTATGTTTAGCTTTATTCTGGATACAGTGGAATAATCTAGAATTAATTCTGCTAGTGCATGACATGGTGACTTGTGATTGCCTGACACTTCTGTTAGAAAAGCCCATTTTCAGACCCTCATACTTTACCAATCTGTAAGATGTAGGCTGATATTTTTCATGTCACTCTCAGGCTGATTTATTATTTTATATTTCAGCTGAGAAACGCGAGGCATTTCTGAGAACAAGACAAGAGCAAATCTGTTGTTTTACCCACATTAATCATAGTAATAATAATAATGCTGATTGAAAAAAGGAAAAAAAGAAAACAAAACAGCTGAAAAAACCTGACACGGGCCAGCGTTGAAAAGCAATTTCACAAGAATACCACTGAAGTCCAGATGTGTCTGTCTTGGTCATTCCCAGTAAGACGCAGCCAAATTTAACCAAGTTTAAAGACAAACACAGCTCAACATGACCAACAACAGATTTGTGCATGTGAAAGAGAGTTTCCCTCCCGGCAAGAGAGAATCAGCACTTCAGACTCTGTGAACATCCCATTTGTACTGCCCATGAAAAGCTCAGAATTGCAGAAAACTGAAAGATCTCTGGGTTGTTGTGAACTGTAGCAGGACAAGGGTGGGACGCAAATATTAAACAAGGAGCCTAGGAGGGAAACTAACAGTTGGAGCCAGTGGGAATGGAGAATGCACATGTGGCTGGAAGGGTGACCACATGCCAATAAGGCAGAGAAAAAAATTGGATTATGAGTCAGGAAGAACTGGCACTAGCTAAGCAAACAAACTGAGACAAGAAGGAGAAAATGAAGTTTGAAGGAGTGAGATGAGTGGTGAGAAAGCCGGGGCAGCAGACAACTGAGTCAGGAAAAAAGAGAAAGACGTATTGGAGATAACGCAACATAGATCAGGTATGGGAGCAGTAAGTCCCACTCTTTCGTATCACATTTCCTTCCCAGAGCTTGCAAGAGAGCCTAAATTATATCAAGTCTCGTGATTCATCTCTGTATAACAACTGCTACTAACTCGGCTGGGAAAGTATCCCCCAGCAGCCCCGGTCTCCGTACAGCGGGGCAGCTCACCGCTGCTGGGCTCCCCGCTCCGCTTCTAGAACGAGCAGTAGAGCTTTGCGCTCTGGATTTTACAGTTCCACGGGGCTGATTTTCGTTCATGTCACTAGGATGCCCACAGACTAGAACCACTAGGCTGTTCCACGTTGTTTCTTGAGGGCCTCACTTGCTTTCTTTGTGGCACGCACTCTCTCCCTCATGCACCCACACATACATGCACACACACACACGTGCACACAGAAGGCAAAATTAAATCTGACAAGGCATGGAGATGAAAGCTGGGAGATAGTGCAATTATCATTTCCCACGTAATCTTAATTCAGCCCTTTGCGCACAGATTTTAGGGTACAGTTTATAAAACTGCCATGTCATTTTGAACAAAGAATGGACCTGCTCTGGGAAAGGATGAGAGTCATGACATGAAGACAATGTTACCTACAGAGATGAAAAGGGGAATGAGGCAGAACCTTAGGAAAACTGGTTATAAACTCCAAGATCGGTAAAGAAAAGAAAAGTTCAGCTTCCTCAAAACCTGATAGTTTTCTTGTTTTTTTCCAGTTCTGATTTCAAATAAATTCACAGCATTCTTCATAAAAAAAAAAAAAAAAAAAAAGACAATTACAACCCTTTTGCACTTTTTATTCAGTTAGGTATTATTCAAAGAGGATGAAAGATATATTGAGAAGCCCTCCACTACAAAAATAATTAATGAAGAAAAAAATGAAATGCTTACCTCCAAACATATCAAACAATACATGTTGCTAAATGTTGAAACATCATTCTGTTTTTCCCCATGTTCTGAGTAAAGACCTTGGAGGAAAAAGATATAATCTTAAGAAGCCTTTTGATTTCAAAAGCTTCTCCAAGTTCTAGCCTCATGACTTCTGCAGCTGAATCCTGCCTTGGGGAAAGGGATGAGACAATAACATGCTCCAGACTTTCAGTGTGGTGCTGGACAACTCCCTGAAGCTGAACTTTTCCTAGGTCAGCTGCTAATGGACTGTTCTTCATTTTCTGGTTGTCTAGGTTTACATTCCTGGATGTGACCCACAAAAAAATTGGACCCTCACGCTGACAACTGAAGGTGACAGAAACTGCACTTTGAATGTTCCACGTCTGCCCTAATACTAATCTACCTGGAAAAAATCCAGGTCCTGCCTGTCTTAAATTTGGCATCTAAAATTAACGACTGGTCAGTCTTCGTGTCTGTACTGTAGTTTGCAATTTGAACTGTGGGAATGACTATGATACTCCACTGTGAAAATGAAATGTTGTCAAAGTGTTTGTTCTCCATTGACATATCCCATAATGAATCTCAAGAGAAAATGAATAACATTGTTTTCAGATGTGGGTTTGACTAGTATGCAGCAAATGGGCCACACAATGAGTAGCAAGGAAAAATTATTGAACAGTTGCTAATTAAACCAAGTAGAGCTATCTCAATCTGTCCAGTCTGTGCACAGAATTATGCAGAAATCTTGTGAGAGGAAGAGAGGAAAATAGAGCTCCTAATGCATGTGCAGAAGAGGTAGAAACTGGGCTTATGTAGGAAACTTCAGTTTCTACGCTTCCTACTTCTCAGGCTCTGACTTTACTTTTTGCACTTTTCCCATTACTTGGGAACAATATCATTTATAGGGGAACAAGTTACCAACTGGTCATCTTTAATGTCAGAATTGCAGCACGTCAGCTTCTATTGGCAGGTGCAACTACTTTACTAAATCAACATTTTTACTTTCAACACTGTTATAGAAGACTTCTGGCACACAACCATCTGGCTGCAGGATACAGTATGAGGGTCTTTTGAAGGTTGTTTATTCATGTTGGAATGATATTGATTTTTACATTCTTGATTTTGCTTGTGTAATCTACATTAGATGCAGCGCAAGTTGTGCACAAGGCGCTGTGAGAGAGGACTGGCTCTGTTGTTAACAAGGCGCTTTCTCCACTCAACATAGGGACATCTGGCCTGACAGAGAATCTGCTCTGAACAGCAGTTGCCATTCAGGGATCTGCACAAGTGTTTCCCAACTCTATTCTATGACTTATAGAACGACTCCATGACTACAGATGACCTTCCACATATATACCTGGAGACTTTCCAGAGGATTGCTCCTTGGCCTTCATAGCTGGTTAAAAAAAGGAAGAACAAGAAGTTGTAATCTTTCCAGACATCATCAATCTGAACAAATATTGTCCTAACATGACTGCTTCTAGGCCACCTGCTTGGTTACAGATCCATATTCCAGTGTATCAATATTGTCTCCACATACCTGGCCACTGAAAGACAGGTCCTGCCTAGTTTCAGCCAAAAATGTGAGAACTTTGTTAGACTACGTACTCCTGCTTTAACATCTGAGAACAAAATGATGAACATGAAGAATTCTACCACATCTGTTTTCTGGATAGAAGAATCTATTCCAAATCAATCAATCAATCTTTTATATGTCTGGTAATTTAATTTCTCAGTAGAACAGCAGTCTTGCTATCAGATAGCAACATGTTTTCCTTCTAGGTTTGGCAACTATCAGCAACCAACAATCATGTAGGTTTTTCCTGGCGTTTCTTTGTCTGGAAGCTGGTATGAAAACAGGAACAACTTTCATTAGCTGCAGTGGCTAATAGAAACCTCATCTAATTCAAGGGCTAGACACAAATGAGCAATGCTTGGTGACCTAAATTCCTCGCATATTAATACAAAGCATATTTTTGTTAGAAGCCAATATTCTTAGAAGTTATTTGAAAAGGATGGAAATCCAAAAGGAACAGGGAAGGGGACAACCCCAATGTTTTATATAAAGACACCCATGCCATTAATTCCAAACCCCTCTGTTTCCATCTCTCCCTCTCTTCCCTTCCCCCATGCACCAGAATATTTTTAGGAATAATTGCAAGATGCTCATTACTTCGGCATCTCAGTTGCATTATAAGACACACAGTGTCACTTACAGATCTGAATTCCCTTCACAAATCTTATTTTCAAGGCTACTTAGTGTGTGTAGATACTGGAGCCTGGTAGCCCCAGGGATCTCCCAGTCTGTACCAAAAAATATATAGCAACAAAAGATTTTCCTTAAGGTTCTAAAAATGTGTTCAACAAATAGCATACAAGAAGTACCAAGAACAGACAGCCTGTTTAACCAGAAATTGGTTAAAAAATGAATGTTTGTGAACTAAGATTTCTCAGCAACTATGTATTCATTATTCTATCAACTACTTGAATGAGGCCTAAAAATAGCTGTTAAGTAAAGCACAGGGTACACACACTGTACTTCCATTCACTTCAGTGCCAGTAGAGCAAATTCTACTGAAGCCGAAAGTTGTAGAGACAGATCTGGCTATATCCATGTTATTGGATCCAGGCTTTTTAGTATAAATTGCACAGGTATAGGGAAATGAGAACTAGAAACAAGAAAGGAAATTAGAGGTTCAAAGTACTTTAAGAGACGGGGGATGCATTAGTAAAGAAAAATACAACAGTGAAATGGATAAACTAAGTTAAAATACTTGAAAGTTCAATATTTTAAAGATAGTTTTAAAATGGCAGCTTCCAAATATTTCATATGGTTCTACACAACTTGCTTCATACCAACCTAGAACAGAAAACCACTTGCGAAATAATTCCTCACTTAGAGAAAAGAAAAAACAATACTAAAACAATCACAGTTATGAAATAACTGTTTACAGTTGTCTACAGCTGTCTAGACTTGTGTTACTTTGAAAATGCCAAAAGATATAAACTAACAAGTGGATTTCTTCAGGATTTTATCAGGGTGCATAAAATGTGCAACATTAATATAAGCAAATACTCGGTGCATTATTTATAACCACAATGGAAAAGGAGTAAGATAGTTCCAGAAGGAGAGTACTAAACACAGAAGCAACCACAAGGAAGGGAAAAGTATTTGCCAGTATCATATATCCAATATTCCCTAAACCTAAATCAAGATCCTCTTATAGGTGAAAAGAAAATCCACTGTCTCTCCAAACTGAATGCAGGAGCAGTAGCAGGAGGAGGATCTGTAACTGTAAGACCCCCACAAATCCTCAGTACCTATTTCTACATTAAATATTCCAATAGGTATTGGATTGGCTAATACACCCTCAATAAACCCATATTTTATGTCAGTGGTCTTTTTAACTACTGTTATCTGCACATTTTTTTTCCTCTGCAAAAGACAGCTTTGGGACTGTCATCAGAGCAGCACATGGTGACACTACAACACTGCACGCAAGCTCTGACTGTGTGCTCAGCAAAAGCCTGGCCTCACTGACTGTTCTGATTGTGTCCACATCACCGACTCAATTTTTTTACTCCCCTCAGGTTAACAGTTCCTACTCTCCAAGATATACTGAAAGTTTCAGTAAACTTTGGTCTTCAGAATGACCACGTAATGACTGCAATGTTTCCTTTGTGGCTGACCCTTTGACATCACTCAGATGCCTCAGATCAAGAACGTATATTTTTAAGGTACAATAAGACTAAATTATCATGGTCCCACTGGATGGATCATCAGTTCAAAACTACTTCAACTGGAATATTTAGGAATGATTTAATAGGATCACAGCTTTCAGAAAGATTTTCTTCTCTCAACTCATTTAGGTTGGTTTGAAAATCTGACCTGCAGAAAATAGACTTCTTGCCCATCTGTTTTGAGAAAGTTTTTGTTCATGACAAATTATCTCTTTTCTTCATTTGTTCTCAGGTTCTGTTTAATGTTTCTTTAAAAGAGCATAGAGCAGATCAGGTAGGATCTCTTGAAAAAAAAGTGGGAAAAGATTGTGCCTTCTTTGGGGGAAATAAGCATGGCTGAAGAAAGATGCTTTAGAGATGACAGGCTGAACTCAAGGCTACAAGAATTTGAAGAAAGCTCTCAGAGTGGCTCACATGCTGACTGCTGAAAGGAGGAGGGAGCACCCACCTGTGCCTCAGAGACTGTGAGAAATTTCCTGGGAAACAGAAGAGAGTGTGAGGAGCTCGCAGCAAGGTAAAAGACTGAACTGAAAATGTAAATCAAACCTTGGAAGCAAAGACCTATCTTCAAGGAAATTTGGCAGGAAAAGAGCCAAGTATAACTTCTTTATTTTTATTATTTGTTCCCTACTCACAGTTAGGTATTTTAGAGGTGTAAAACTTGATGGTTTCCAACGAAAGCTGTGTTCTTTCACAGCCAGCCATGGTTCCTGTGAATGACGAATTTCCCCACTACAAAAAGCGTGAGGAGGAGGAAGAAATCCTAAGACTGGTGGATCTCAGCCATGCAGATCTCAGAAATTCAAATTCTTCTTAAGGTACATAGTTCTTTCACTGCTTAGCTTATGACTAGTCACAGTCTTAAACAGATCCCTTTATATCATAGAAACAGACTAGAAATAACTTAGCATTGCATGGAAAGAAAAGTCAAAATGTTTGGTCTCTTCCTTACTTAGCACTCTGAAATGACTTTGAAAGCTTTATCATGAATAAAGTTCAGACATTTTAACAGGCAATGCTTTTTCAGATGCCTGTTAGCTTCTGGGTATATTTCATTGCTACCGTAGGTATTTCTAGAGAAAACTGATACTTCTAGCTGGAGGAAGAGGATGACACACTATCATCATCCAGACCTCCGTTCAATGAAGATTTATTTTCCTTTAAAAGTCACAACTGACTACTTATTTGGTGAGGCACTAATCCCACTTACGTCTGCAACGAAGAAGGCTCAGCAAGGTCAATTTTTTTCAGAATGACCACCGCCTCTTCACATTAATGTAGGTCAACTCCTATTTTTGCCATCTGTGCTCCTGCTGGGAGCTGCCTCTCATCCTCAGGAACTCACTGAGCCTCAAGATGGGAAAAAGTACACCAAGATAGCACTCTCCTCTGTCAGTTTTTCTCTAGAGCTGGTTCCTTGCAAGGCTCTAGGAACGCTTAAAGCCTGAGGAATGCTTTGATTACAAATGTAAGGGACGAGGTTTTTTTTGTCCTTCATGTTGAAAGAGTACTGATGTGGCAAAGAATCTGTCTAATTTAGTATAATTTGCTATTTAGAATCCTGATGGTTACGGGCTAAACGTGGGCTTTTCAGAAACTCAGGAGAAATATTGGGAAAGTGACAGCTGAAAGGCAAATAAAGTAATATGGTATAGTATTAAAACAATTGGAAAAGCAGAATAGTGAATTTTATTGAGCCTACATCAAAGATATATTCAGTCTGGAATACATAACTAACTTTTGTTTGGATATTTTGGGGCTTTTTTGCATGTCCTACTTATTAACTTGCTTTATGTAACTGTATTCTAAATTATGAATAGTCTGTATAACTACAAAATGAAAGAAAACCAACAGGAGATAAAAATCAACATAATCTCATTATCAGAAGAAGAATGAAAACGTGTCTATCAAGATCCTGAAAATGACAAGTCTGGCACTTAAGTAATGATCTGTTTACACAGCAGAAAAAGATGACCACAGTAAACTGCATGTATTGCAGATCTATTGAATTACTAAAGCTTCAGACAAGCAGCTACATTCTTGTGTAAAATCTGCTTTTTCAATTTCTGTACAGATATCTGAAATTTCTCAAGACCACAGTGCTGATAACAAGCTGATGACAAGAACTGGTTTTATTAAGCTGATCTGGCAGTTTGGTTTAGATTACTGAAAGAACATTTTGCAAAATCCTGCAGCCTCCTTTTTTTCTATGACTCAGTTCTACACAACCCCTTTGGTATTTTTTTCCCTTTTCCCTGATCTTGTAATCAGATCACGAGCTTTCTTAGCACAATGAACCAAAGAAACCCACTAAAATGTGCCTTTGCTTATAAAGCTATCCTTTATCACAGCCCTGAAGATGAAATAAGAATTCTGTATTTTCAGTGCATAAGCTCCTTTGGCACCATATTCAAGTCTATGCAGAAAGATTTTTCATAATTACAAAGTGAAAGATTTGTTCATTGCTTAAAAAACTACCTGTTCTGCCAATTGCCATGACAAATCTGATTGCTTTAAGTTTTCAGCTAGGAGCAATCCACAAAAATCTTAGAGATAAATAAAGGATGTATGATCAGCCACCATTAGAGGCTAGTTAGTGTATAATAGCCAGATCCAGATTCCAGGCTACTGAAGAACTCTTGTGTCTTGCTAAATAGTGATTCAAAGCAACAGATCAGATCATCAAGAAGGGTGTAACTCTAACAGAAAATTCTGTGGTGACTCTTCTATGAAGTTCTACCAGTGACTGCTCAGGAGAAAGCACCACTTACCGTAAGAGTGTCACCTTACTAGTAAACAAGATGGTACATGGTGGCCACAGAACAGAGCTACATGCTACAGTTCTGCGGTTCTACCCATTTGAAAAAAAAAAAAAAAAAAAAAAAAAGCCAACCTGCAAAACTCAGTAGCTTGAAGTGAGCCATGATTTTTCTAAAATTTAGAGATGTAACCAGTCCCAGGTTTTCTGGAGAAACTGTCCTGCATCACACTCACTGTAACACTGCCATTTCTTGCTAAGATTATTTCATTTCAGTATTTTAAACGTGTTAAGAAAGACAGCCATACTCACACTTAACTTTCTTAGGGTTGTAGAGCTGTTGAATTCTACTTACTTCTTGATAAGGATTGTTTAACAGTTTCAGAATGGGCCACCTGGAAAAAAGCACAAACAAACAAATGGAAAAAAAAAAAAAAAGCGTGCCACGAGTACTGCAAAACCCTGAGTACGCAGGGTTTTGTTTATCATTGGTTTATAATCAGCATGTAACTGAAATGATTAAGTCAACAATTGGTTCCACAGATATGCTGCACATATACACTACAGCTATGGGCTCGGTTTGACAGCTCCTTTACGAACAACACAGATAGATACTCCTATTATAGTCAGAATAACGTCTAGATCTGATCGTGTTTTTGGACGTGATAAAGGGTATATTATATTACTACTCCTATTCAGCCTGCTAACTACTATGAAGTAGGCCATTCCATTAGTTTCCTAATTCATATACTTGATTTGCATGGTCTTTGTCTGGTCTTATTGCTGATGAATGAGTTACTTTTCTTTTTTCCTACTTGAGTCTGCATCAGACTTTTGTATACTGATACAAGTAATATTTTCCACAAGAGGGATCAATTTCCACTTGGCTTTCTGTCAGGCTGTTTTCATGAGTCCTACTTAATTTCACATCCCAAGACCTCTGAATGCTTGAAGTAAGATGCAGGCTTGGTATGATAATTTTATTTTGTCTCAATATTTCTTCTGTTATTATTTCCTGTGGAGACTTATGTTGCTGTACTTCAGAGTATAAAGAAACAGAAGAACTCTAATTTAGTACTTATGGAATTCATTTTCTCATTTACTATTCTCTCAGCAACATGATAGTAGACCAAAAAAGCCTGAGGAAGATTTGGTTCAAATACAAAGGAAATTGTGCTCAGTTTACAGATTTATTTATAGATTATACTAGCTGTTGTTTAATTAACTTGTAGAAACCTGACAATTTTTTATTACCCTTCCAAAATACTATTACGTCACTGAATTTCTGATCTATACATCACTCTTTAAATTTACAAAGTTTTGTTGTTTTTTCTGCATTTTGAACTTTGTGCCCTGCCTATTCTCTTACTTATTCCAGCAGCTAAACCATATGAAGCATGTAATCCAGCATGATCAAATCCTATTTTACACTGTCAGAGACTCAGGCTGCTGAAGTCATCGACTGTATATACAAGAATTAGAAAGAAGTCTGTGCTATGCAAAAATATTCATAGTCAGTTATCGTAAGAGAAAGATTGTCTTTAAAAAAGTAAAAAAGGGGAATGACCAGTTTGTCCTCAAAATGAAAAGACAAGATAGCTATACTAGATTGACAACTTTGTTGTTTTCATTCTAGTACTTCGAAAAATCGCATGTTTTTTGTTTTTATTTTTGGTTTTTGTTTGGTTTTGGTTTTGTTTTAAAAAGAAAAGTTAAATTAACTCAAGCAGTGGACTTTTGCTTTACTCATACATACATATTCAGCCAGCTAAGAAGGAAGGAAAGGTTCCTCATAGGGTCATAGTGGCAAAGCACATTTGCATTTATTTGTCCTCAAAAAAAAGAAAGCGACAAGCCATAGGACACCTGCCAAAAGATCTGCCTGCCTGTAAACGGTGAAGGGAAGGAGCTCACTCGTAGCTTGAAGGATATCTGCAGCAGACAGTGTTCTGGGTAAGGTTCTACTGTCCTCCAGGAATCCAGATACTCCTGGTGAAAGACTGTCATAAATGCCACAAACAGATCTATTAGGAGGGAGTTTTTGTTCAGTTGTTTGTTTTAAGCAGTTGTACATCAAGTCAGTTTAAACCTAAATAATACAGTCATTAAGTCCTCATTTCACTCAGAGAGTGTCTTTGTTCTCAGGACTCACACACTAGAGAGCAGAATCAGTCGTGCCTAATGACATTCCCTATTTGCATTGTCTTGTTTACAGACAATATCATATTTAATTGATTTCATATTTTCCAATTAAACAAATTTCAGGCAAAAATTATTTACGTTTCTGATTCCATTCTCACTGGAGGCACTGGCATTTTTCCATCTTTAGCATGAAGTAGATTCAGACATACTGCGATACATGCTGTTATGACATGTGAAAATTAAATTATCCTTTTGTCTTGCATTTTCTGCTGCAAATTAGCGCTTATATTTTGTTCACAATGACTGATGAGGTCCTTCGGTCTGCTGTCTCAGTGGAGGTAGGGAATGGAGATCCATGTGGCAGCAAAGACGCAAGGGTTATTGATGTGTTAGAAACCACAGAAGCACCTGAGAATGGTTACGTAGGAATTAGGGTTTCTTCCCCCAAAAAGGTGGTGGGATCAATAGCCCAACTGAAGTGCATGTACACCAATGCATGCAGTATGGGCAACACACAGAAGGAGCTGGAAGCCATTGTGCAGGGGGAAGACTATGATATAGGTGCCATCATGGAAACATGGTGGGATGACTCGCACAACTGGAGTGCTGCAATGGATGGCTACAAACTCTTCAGAAGGGATAGGCAAGGAAGGACAGTTGGTGGGATAGTCCTGTATGTCAGGGAGTGTTTTGATTGTCTAGAGCTTAATGATGGTGACAATAAGGTTGAGTGTCTATGGGCAAGAATCGGGGCGAAGGCCAACAAGGCAGATATCATGGTGGAAGTCTGTTACAGACCACCCAACCAAGATGAAGAGGCAGATGAAATATTCTATAAGCAGCTGGGAGAAGTCTCACAATTGCTAGCCCTTGTTCTCATGGGGGACTTCAACTTGCCAGATGTCTGCTGGAAATACAATGCAGCAGAGAGGAAACAGTGTAGGAGGTTCCTGGAGTGTGTGGAAGGTAACCTCCTGACACAGCTGGTGAGTGAGCTAACTAGGGAAGGCGCCCTGCTGGACCTGTTGTTTGCAAACAGAGAAGGACTTGTGGGTGATGTGACGGTTGGAGGCCATCTTGCTCATAGTGATCATGAAATGATTGAGTTTTTGATTCTTGGAGAAGTAAGGAGGGGGATGAGCAGAACTGCCACCTTGTACTTCTGGAGGGCAGACTGGCCTGTTTAGGAGCCTGGTTGGCAGAGTCCCTTGGGAGGCAGTCCTGAAGGGCAAAGGAGTCCAGGAAGGCTGGACATTCTTCAAGAAGGAAATCTTAAAGGCGTAGGAGCAGGCTGTCCCCATGTGCTGAAAGATGAGCCGGCGGGGAAGAAGACTGGTGTGGCTGAACAGAGAGCTTTGGCTGGAACTCAGGAAAAAAGGAGAGTTTATGACCTTTGTTCTCCGGGTACCCAGCCCCCTGAGCTGGAAGACAAGGACAGGGAGCAGAATGAAGCCCCCATAATCCAAGGGGAAATGGTCAGTGACCTGCTACACCACTTAGACACACACAAGTCTATGGGGCCAGATGGGATCCACCCAAGGATACTGAGGGAGTGGGCAGAAGTGCTCACCAAGCCACTTTCCATCATTTATGAGAAGTCCTGGCTAACCAGGGAGGTCCCAGTTGACTGGAAGTTAGCTAATGTGACACCCATCTACAAGAAGGGCAAGAAGGAGGACCTGGGAAACTACAAGCCAGCCAGCCTCACCTCTGTCTCTGGAAAGGTGATGGAACAGATCATTCTGGAAGTCATCTCTAAGCATGTGGAGGAAAAGAAGGTGATCAGGAGTAGTTAACATGGATTCACCAAGGGGAAATTGTACTTGACCAATCTGATAGCTTTCTATGCTGACACAACTGACTGGGTAGATGAGGGGAGAGCAGTGGATGTTGTTTACCTTCACTTCAGCAAGGCTTTTGACACTTTCTCCCGTAACATCCTCACAGGTAAACTCAGGAAGTGTGGGTTAGATGAGTGGACAGTGAGGTCGATTGAGAACTGGCTGAATGGCAGAGCTCAGAGGGTGGTGATCAGCAGCGCAGAGTCTAGCTGGAGGCCTGTAGCTAGTGGTGTTCCCCAGGGGTCCGTACTGGGTCCAGTCTTGTTCAACTTATTCATCAGTGACTTGGATGAAGGGACACAGTGTACCCTCAGCAAGTTTGCTGATGATACGAAACTGGGAGGTCTGGCTGACACACCAGAAGGCTGTGCTGCCATTCAGAGGGACCTGGACAGGATGGAGCATTGGGCGGAGAGGAACCTCATGAGGTTCAACGCAGGCAAGTGCAGGGTCCTGCACTTAGGGAGGAATAACCAGATGCACCAGTACAGGTTAGGGGTTGACAAATTCACCACAAGCCAGCAATGTGCCCTTGCGGCCAGGAAGGCCAACGGCGTCCTGGGGTGCATTAAGAAGAGTGTGGCCAGCAGGTTGAGGGAGGTTCTCCTCCCCCTCTACTCTGCCCTAGTGAGGCCCCACCTGGAGTACTGTGTCCCGTTCTGGGCTCCCCAGTTCAAGAAAGACAAGGAACTACTGGAGAGAGTCAGCGGAGGGCTGCAAAGATGATGAGGGGACTGGAGCATCTCTCCTCTGGGGAAAGGCTGAGGGAGCTGGGGCTGTTCAGCCTGAGGAAGAGAAGACTGAGAGGGGACCTCAGCAATGCTTAGAAATATCTCAAGGGCGGGTGTCAAGAGGATGGGGCCAGACTCTTTTCAGTGGTGCCCAGTGACAGGACAAGGGGCAACAGGCACAAACTGGAACACAGGAAATTCTGCCTGAACATGAGGAAAAGCTTCTTCCCTGTGAGGGTGACAGAGCCCTGGCACAGGCTGCCCAGGGAGGGTGTGGAGTCTCCTTCTCTGGAGATATTCAAACCCCACCTGGACGCAGTCCTGTGCAGCCTGCTCTAGGTGACCCTGCTTTGGCAGGGGGGTGGGACTAGATGATCTCCAGAGGTCCCTTCAACCCCTACCATTCCGTGATTCTGTGTTCTCTGTTCCTCTTCTCCTGGGCTCTGCACAGATAGAATTTATAGCTTGGTCTATTGGGATGTAGGTCCTATACTATCTCATGCTGTTTTTCTGTACTGACAGATGCTATTTGGAAGCAGAAAGAGACATGGAAAAGATTTATTATTCAAATGGATTACAATGGAATCCTTAGAGCTATGCATTTTACAAAATATTAAGATTTGGCCCTGGAAGACAGAAGAAAGAAATATGTCAGGGTCAGATCTAAATGTTAATCTAAGTTTGGGGATTTTTTTTTTTTGAACTGTAAACAACTCTTTCACAACTAATATTTCTCATCTGAAAAACAAAACAAAACATCTGTATCATGGAAAAAACCACCAATCTGGCAGGGAAAGTAAAAAAGATGGTGATTGCACTTGAACAGATTTACTACTGTGAAATAAGTCATACACATTACAAAAACATTCCTGATAATAGTGACAGATCCACTGTGCAGTAGTGTTGGCTCAGCAGCCTTGTTTAAAATGCCAAATTTCCAGCCTTCATATGCTGGCAACCTGGGTGGACACTAGTTTAAACACCAGCTTTCTAAAACTAAACAGTCTCAGACCAAGTTATTGTTTATACACAATTTATTATGCTGATGTGTCCAAGTTAGGAAAGCCAAGATAAGGCCTGAAACATCAGCAGGGATCAAACTGAGGAGCTTAGCAGGGTAATTATGGTTGCATTTTTATCCACTGGTAGCAGGGTTAGCTTCAGCTAAGGCGTACACCAAAAACACTGTACTGAGCTCCCTTGCTATGCACCTGACCATCTAGTTGTGTCATGAGGAACCCAGCAACCTTTTTCTGCTCCCTGAACTGCTCATTCTCACCTCCCAACTTCTGGTTCTACTGTTAGGGGTCACCATTGCACATAGAGCTCTACAATCTACTGAAAGCAACTGGAGGTAGCTTGAGGGACCACTGTACAAGACACAGTGTTCTTTGCTACAGGTGGTGATGAACTGTGTAAAATCCCATTGGTTTGCAAAGTTAAAGGCTGATCTCATTTTCTTTTACCATTGGTCATAAGATCACATCATTCCAGGTATTGTTCTTTAACCAGTTGGAAGACCATGAAAAATGGAATAATCCTCAGGTTTCCCGAGCCAAGCTTGTTCAAATCCTGAAAACATATTCAGTATCTGTGGTTTTCTTTAAGTTATCTCTTGTTGCTGTAACACCAAAGACAAAAGGAAAACAAGGAAAGGGAGATTCCCATTTCTGCAGCTACCATAGGACAGCAGAAGCAGCGAAGACAGGTTCCATACCTCTGCACATAGTTTGTGATGTGCTACAGCAATTTGAGACTTTCAATAAAACATCCTTGCTTGTTTAACACAATGTCAGCTAGATGAATTGGGTAAATCTTCAGCTGATGTAATCTTTCCTGAGATATTATAGTATGTATGGGTGTATGCATTTATGTATGTATGGTACAGACTTTTCCAAATGTTCACTCAATTTTAGAGATTGCAAGTGCAAAGCTAAGGCTTGCAAGTACTGATGTAATAATGCTGGTTATGGGACAGATTATGCAGGTCCACCCTTTGGCAGACACAACTCAGAAGTGCACCTGATATTTTCAATACTTACTTCCTCTCCCTTTGACACATTAATCTGCTGTTGGAAAAGTCAGACATTTCCATCCCCCTTCTTTGGCTGATGTCTTAGCTGTCTTGGCCAGTACACAATCGAAGAGCACAGCTGAGTCGGGGGAAATTATACATAGCTGTCAGCTGGATTAATGGAAAGAATACACACCCTGGAAATTATGGTCCTTTGGTATTGTTGCACAGAAACATCCTTACGTCGAAGATAATATGAATGTACCTCCTGCTCAAACAAATGCTTTCATATAGCCTTGTACAAAGGCTGCTTTTAGGCTGTCATGTGATGTGAATTGTTTCACCCTTCAGATGACGAGGTAATTGGGCAAAGTGATGTTTTATGTACTTTTGTAGTGTCCAGCAGAGCATCCCTGTTACTACTGTATTCTGTGGAGGAACAAAGCTCTCAGGCAGCTGCAGCAAAGGAGGTAGGACATGTCATGTTCTGGCTAGCAAAACATCTCAGGTGAAATTACTTTATGTCATAAAATGTCATTCGTCATTTTTCAACAGAAGCAAGTACCATAAATACAGACTTTGCTTTTACGAAGTGCTTTATGGAGAGGGGCAGCAGTCCACATCCTTACCTTAATAGTTCACATTCTCACTGTGACAAGTCAGCTGTTCCAACTTAAAAAGTCCACAGAAAAAATGTCTAGGAATACAAGAGAGAAAGTTGTCCTCCTTCACTTAAAGATAACCACCTAAAAGTAATCAGAACATCTGAGTAAAAGTGGTCCTATTTTCCAAATTTCTCAGGGGTCTAACTCCCACGGACTTGGAGTTTCTTAATGTCTAGTGCTTGAACTTTAGCTATAATTATATTTATAGACAGACATTTTCAGTAGTAGGTGAAGCCAGTGTAAGATTTCTCTCTACACAATAGTCTTTGTGTAAAGATCATATGTCATAGCTGTACTTTACTTTAGAGACATCAGTTTTACTCTAAGTGGCAAAGTACTGCAGTAAGGACAGAGGGAAAATCAAGAACAGGACACTCTCTGTGAACCAAGCTTATCTCTGGACTTATTCTTACAATTAACCCACCATGGAAGTTGTACCTGAAGCTTTTCTAGTGAGTGGCCACACTAGAGGAGACCTGTCATGTCTCGATTTTCTGACTTTCTGTGTCTAGGGATGTCACTACAGATTGTGATCTTTCTTGCAGTCCAGGCGTTGTGGGAAATCTCTCTCCCTTATCCAGCCAGCTCTCTATGAAATTTCTAGGAAGTTAATTCTGTTCTTTTATACAGCCACCAGAAAGCTCTGTCTGTTCATTTTCAACAATAATCAAGCTGCTAAGCGTGTCAGTGTTCTGATTAAGCCCACAGTCAAGGGAGCCCCAAGGTTTTGGAAGGAGCACCACAAACACTTGTATCTTTCAACGTATTGGCAGGAAAAAGGAGCATCTGGACAACTGACAAAGGAAGGGACCACATTAAGCCCTTTAGTACAGCTTACTGTAAAGTAAGTCCTGAATGGCAAGTCTAGCACCTTCCTGACCAACATAAAGAAATTTGACATACTGCTTTCCGTTGCCTTAGTAGTAGCTCTTAGGATGGTATTCTTCATCAGAGGAAATGATGCCCAAATCAAATAAGTCAATGGTAGAACAAATCCAGATGGCAAACTTGACATATGCATATATACAAATTAGGGCTGCATTTTCAGGTGATCGATCAGAGAAACTCAAAGAGGGAATTTCAACACCTGGAGCCAGAAAACTTGAATATCATCTCCCATCTTTCTCTCCTGATCATGGTAGATATGATGAGAACCGTTCAGCTTTTTGCTGAGAGCGAAAATAATTTCTTTTTCCCTCCACATTCACATTGTCACAAAAGGCACACAAATGATCTGGCAAAAAAGTGAGTGGAAGCAGCTAACAGTTCATATTTACCAAACATAGGCCTAGGTTAAAGATAAGATCAAGATTAGAGACTTAGCAGCCTGACAGGCAATTCTGGCATTTACCATTCTTTGTGTTTTGGTCACATTGATACATGATTAGACCTCTTTTAGAGTTCAGCAGTGTCTGGGATTATAAATCCCAGTGGTTGTGGTTGCTGGAAAAATTCCCAGGGGATGGTACAATTTGGCCTCTCAGCCTCTTGTCTGGTCTCTGTGTTTGCACATATAGAAACCCAGACACAGCTATGCTCTGCAGTCTAGACCAGCCCTTCGGATGTAGGTTCCTACGGGAAAAAACACACCTCCTGCATTCTGTGTAAGGCACTATGCAGTACGCTTCTGAACACTGAGAAAATATCCAGGTGTCCTCCACTGAGTTAAGCAGCACTAATACACTGGAGTCAAGGATAAGCCAGCTTTCCCTGCATGAACCATGGCTTGTGAAGATGACAACTGAATGGGTTCAGGCAAATTTTATTAGCTTTCAACAGGTCTTGGGACACTGTATTGATCCACATTTTTTCATTTTTTAATGGAAGACTTATGTACCTGTAAAATATATTGGCTCATCACACCAATAGATAGATTGGTGCTATGACTCTTGCCAGCACATTTTTGGTTGTCAAAAGCTCTGAGCTGAAGATACGGGTGAAACAGAACAATGGGCTCTCTTGCAGTGATTTGCATTTGTTTAATGAAAAGACATTGCATTGTAAGATAACTTGGGTAAATATAGCTAAATATGCAGAAAGTCAAGGATGTACTTTATATCACTGTGACATCAATTATCCTGTTCCTCTCATACAGCAGTTTTCTGTATACTTACGTAAACCTGGGATACATCCAGATTAAACACATTCTTGTGTGTGTTGCCTTTTTTTCCAGATTGTTCCACTGGAACTTGCCCAATCCAATTTATACTGGCTGACTTAGTAGTTTCCCCTCATGATATTTCTTCTGGAAATGCAGACTTACAAAGGAGGTCATGGTTTACATGTCATTTTTCTCCCGTAACTGCTTCACTCCCTTTATTTTCAACTGCAAGTTAGTATTTTGTAAATGTATTTGGTGGGAAAAAATAATCTAACCATATTTTCTCTGACTTCAGGGAGATAACATTGTAAAAATGGAAAAATCAAGAAGCAATATGAAAATACAGTTGAAAATGAAGGGACACCTAGGGCTTTGTGAAGATCAAATTAACACCGTAGCATCCAAGCAAGGACCTTCACTTTGTATTGATTCTGAAGCTGTTCACTTTCTGGAAGGAATGTGGTTGAACAAAAGATGGCAAGGAGGCACAGAGGAAACAGGTCTCCAATCCCTTGGAAACTACTAATGTGCTTCTTCCCGCCCAAACTCATTTCTATTTTGATGGTCCCCACATTATACTTTGTGGGCAGTGTTAAGGTTATGGAGTTTTGTTGTCTACATCACCACTTGTTCTGCACTAGTCACAAGATACATCAGGCATTAGCCCTTTCACTGTAACACATTTGAGTAATTTTTTGTTTGATGCTGTTGTATGAGGGAAATTAAAGTCACAGGCACAAACATTCATACAAACTTCAGAAACTACTGTACGGATATTTCTGCAGAAGACATTGTAAGTTAATTCCTGCAAAAACTACTAGTGGGTCAGAAACAGGAGTTCTGAATGAATTATGAGTAGTTGAATAAAGGCACAAACTATTTATGGATTTTCTGGACACAGTGAAAAAGTGAAGGGCTACATTTTAGCATCTTTCAGTACAGCTTGAGCCCAAACACTTTACCTAGGGAGTTTTGCACCTAATGAGTAAACTGCAGGTGCCAAAGAATTTACTTTGTTCCTTACACCTGCCATAGAACCAATGTGGAAACCATAACTGAGATTTGGATTGTCAATTCAATCCAAGAGTGACACAGGGCCTCTGTATCAAAGAAGACCTCCCGTATTTCCATTTTGAGAATTTAATTGGGAGGTACATTTCTGCATGTCCCCTGGGCAGTGCTGAATTCAGAGGATGGGTGTGACTATGGCTATTGCAGCCAGTAAACCATCCACTAGAAACACATTTACTATCTGGTTTAGAGATAGAAGAACCAGATTTTGTTTTCAGTTCACCTTTGTATTTTCACTATTTAGCTTCACTGTTTCTAAATGTTATTCTCTTCACATAGTTCTGAAAAGAAAATACTGAAAAAGACTATTTGACTGGGCCTTCCAGAATGAGAAAAATAATAAAATCAAATGAAAGGGAAGTGTCCTGCTGTTTGATCTGACAAACACTAGTGTCCAAAGTGGAACATTCTGACTTATAAACTCTTCTAACTGGTCCCATCAGGAACAGGCTGACAAGCTTGAAATCATGAGTCTACTAAAAAAGCAATCATCAATAGGCTTTTTCTCTGCATGCATACGGCATTTTTTCATCACAATGTTGTCCAGCAGCTCGAATAGAGAATACTGAGAAAGGACTAACTGATCCAAGCCTGTTTTACAGTGAACTTACTAGATGAATCACAGAATCACAGAATGGCAGGGGTTGGAAGGGACCTCTGGAGATCATCTAGTCCAACCCCCCTGCTAGAGCAGGGTCACCTAGAGCAGGCTGCACAGGGCCGCGTCCAGGCGGGTTTTGAGTATCTCCAGAGAAGGAGACTCCACACCCTCCCTGGGCAGCCTGTGCCAGGGCTCTGTCACCCTCACTGTGAAGAAGTTTTTCCTCGTGTTCAGGCGGAACTTCCTGTGTTCCAGCTTGTGCCCGTTGCCCCTTGTCCTGTCGCTGGGCACCACTGAGAAGAGTCTGGCCCCATCCTGCTGACACCTGCCCTTGAGATATTTGTAAGCATTGCTGAGGTCCCCTCTCAGTCTTCTCTTCCTCAGGCTGAACAGCCCCGGCTCCCTCAGCCTTTCCCCAGAGGAGAGATGCTCCAGTCCCCTCATCATCTTTGTGCCCTCCACTGGACTTGTCTTTCATGAAGACTGACTTCTTTCTTTTCAGAATTAAGGGTAAGAAATTAAAGAAATATAACCATATCAGCACAAATATAAAACATAATTCTTATCTGCACCAAAACCTTTTAAGCTATTGGATCAAATGAAGACAGTGAGCGTCAACGGGAATGATTCTTAGTGCTAGTCTAGACTCAGATTAGTGAGAAAAAGGACATAACCTTGTTGACAGGACTAAGGGGAAGAGATGGTTTTATTATTACAACAGTGTTTTATTTGTTGAGAGTTTCATAGTAACAAAGCCAATCTGAAAATACAGAGTTCACAATGCACTGGTGTGTTCATTGCATAACTGAACGCAAACCGCAATATGGTGTGTTATATTTCAAACTTTAACCACAAAGTGATGTAATAGAAGAGTTTGATATGTTATCTGACTATAGACCTATAGTCAGCACAAATATTTTATTTATTAGCTTTTACTTAAGAACTAGAAAATTGTTGACAGGTCTAAACTGCTGCTTTTTCTGCTATTAAAAATTCAGTGGGAGAGGAGCACAGCAGGTCTGAAGGTCTTTACTTAAAAGACACAAAAGCTCCAGAAACAAGTAAACCACAAATAAACAAACCTCTTTTACAATACATGGATACACACAGGAAAAAAAAAGCTTACAGAAGTATCTCATTTATCTATCCATTTATTTTTTTTCATTGACATGTATACGTACATATGCATGTACATATGTACATACGTATGTGTATATTTATATATGTAAACAAATATTAAATATATAAGTTTATAAAAAGTAATTTTAAGTGGAATTTTTTATAGTCAATAAGAACTTTAAAGCCTTTTTCATATACATAATTTTATAAAAGCAAAATTGACATTACTGAACCCAGAACACCAGAAGTTGAAGAAATGTACCCATTTCAAAAGAAAGCATTCATCTACTTATGCTCAAGTCTTCACCCATATAAAAAAAATGCATTTCTGTTTGTGTTAGATTAAGCTGAAAGCAGTGGATCCACCTTTTTTTCATTTAAAGAAATGTTTTCTTAATATTCATTGGTAGACACAAGTTTCATTGGCCCTGGTAGGCCTTTGATGCTGATCTAACCACTCTTGTCCCCAGCTTTCCCCCTCCCCACCCCTTTTTTTTAAAGAAAGGGAAGCTAATGGGAAATGATCCAGCTGAGTTATATTGGAATTAGAAGAGGTAGTCATTAAACGACAGATTTGTAACAATATGGCTCACAGTCTGTTCTCATTTACTTTCTTCCTTGGGATTAATCCCATTGAAATCCCAAGCATTGCTTTGAGTTACACCCCTGAAATTAAAACCAGAATGAGACCTGTGGATTTTACAGACCGAATCACGTGATCATTTGCTGTTAGTCAGAAGTTTCTGTGTATAGGCACTGAAAGTCATAAACCTCTTATAACAGGAAGGATTTCTGGCCAGTTTTGATCATCTTTTAATAACAGATGTTCTTGGTCCCAAATGAACATGAACTAGCGTATGGTTTTGTATCAAGGACACACAAAAATCGTCAGTTTCGCACTGTTTGGATGTGAAACTAGGTGATACTGGTTAGACTTGAGGAAAAATTGTTTTGTGGCATTCAAAGGAATGAGGATTTGAAATCTGTAGTCTTTCAGTATTTAAAAAAGCAATATTGGTTTGATTCTGAACCATGAAGCAAATTAAAGTGATTGAAGGGCTGTTTTTGCCTGAAGAAAACTATATGCAACAACATATCATGTGGTAGAAAAGCAAAATAAAAGTCTTGAACAGTTGAACTCATCACCTGCTTACACTGTAGTGCTTGATGTGCCAAAACTTTGCACCAAGTTATGGTTTGGAACATACAGCAAATCTGTTATACCTAACTCTATGTATTTTACTGAACTCAACGGCACCTGTTTTGGGAATTCAACTAACAAAAGCTATTAAGTAGTTCACATTCCCTATTCCTCAATGAATACCTCGATTTCTTTTGGAAGACCTGTTCAGAGACACAGGTAAGTGATCAGAAGGCTTTAGATTGGGCAGAAATTGATGGGTCACAGAGATAAAGGTTGGAATGTCACCCAGAAATTTTTTACCCAGCTCCCTGGGCTGGTGCAGCAGCTTCAGGTGCACCTGCCTGTAGGAAAAGCTGAATGCTGTAAAGACTGAGTCTTGAAGCTGAAGGTCATTAAACCGAAAGGGACTTAATGACTTCTCAAGTATTTCTATTTACCTGCAGCAAGGGACGTTTTGTTTCCAGCCTTTTGCACAGTCTTTTAGCATAGCAAAAAGCTTAAATCATTCAGTACTCCCTAGCTAGACCAGCCCTCAGACCAGCTGAAACTTCAACGGCATTGTTGGCATTCAAATGCGACAGTGAATTGTTACAGTCTTGTCATTCTCCTTTCTCTGATTCTAGAGTGAGTATAACTAAAGAAGGCAAAAGGCAGGATCACTTGCTCACTACTGAAAGTACATAAAAAGTTTCTGAAAATGGAAATATTTGGTAACAAACACATCAGAAGCCTGAAAGTCTACGGACAAGCACATTTTCCTTAGAGATTTTTAATAATTTATACTGCTCCAGGGCCTGGATTGCAATCAGTAAGGGAAACAGTTAGAAGAAGAAGAAATTTAGTAGCACTTTAAATAAAGGGAACATGATCTAAGCTGTTGCCCTTCCTGAGATGAATGAGCAAAAATGGCTTTGGTTTAATACCCATCTGAACGACAGAGCTATTCATGCAGCATTCGACATCGTGCACCACCAGCTTTAAATGTACAGTGAAGTCCTTCAATAGGGCTTTGCGTACCATTCTGTTTCAGTAACAAAAATCCTGTCCATGTCATCTGAGTAAAATGTACTAAAGATTTTTAAAAATTACAGTAGTCTTTTTCTAAAACTGAAATGGATGAAAAATATTTATTACCTCGTCTGAGGCAAACCATTGTCTGCAAAAGTCATGGTTTTGTATAGTGTGCTATATATGCCCTTTGTGGTTTCACTACTAAGTTTATTACCATAGTATGGACTCTTTCTCAAGCAGTTGTTAGACCCTTTTGGCTAGTGGAGTCACTTTCAGATTCTATTACTCTGAAGCAAAACAGAATTTTGAGAACTAAAGCTGACTCTTTTGAGAAGAATTTACCGATTTTAACCGAAACAATATTTCAGACTTAAGACTACAAGCCTGAGTGTGAACTGATTCTATACTTCCAATTCAGCCTTGTACCACAAATTTTTCAAAACTTCATGTAAACCAATATGGGGCGTGAATTTTGTAATAGGGGACATTGTTTCATGTTCATACCAAGACACATATTTATTTCAAACTCACAGAAGACTATAAACAAAAATAATTAGACCATAGTGGTTTACATGCATACATAAAATAAGACAGATATGGATGTGAATAAAGATTCATAGCCACCTACACCCAACTCTGAGGTCTTCAAAGTACCTTTGATAATTATCCATTGCAACTTCATATTTCGCCTTTGACTATTGCAAATAGCTAATAGTGATTTTTAAATTTAGTCTTCTGGGACCCAAAGCAAAAAGATTTACCCCAGTTCTGTGCATCTCCACATCCCTTTTTAGTTTTTTGTATGACAATAATGCTTAGAGACCCCCAGTGACCTTAGGGCCAGAACTGTACAAAGATAAGAGACAACCATTCCTACAGATTGTTTTTAAACATGTTTTTTTCCTGTTTATGAGGTTGGTGGAATTTTATGGCTTTGCTCGCCTATTCCTTCTGGCTACAATCATGCATTTGCAAAATTTACCCAGAAGTGTCTGGTTTAGTGTAACTTCGCTTCTAGCATCCATAACGACACTGGCAATGATTAACGTAACTGGCCAAGATTCTGTGATGTTTAAGTATTAGAAACTACAGAAGAGAAACTACTTTTTCTGTTTGTGTTCAGAGTTTGTCTCCCAGATGTAATCGTTATTACTATTTTAAGTCTCTAACACTAGTCTGCTTTTCTGTTGGTCTTAATTTGAAAGAGCAGAAGCTGTGGTGCATTGCACTTCTGTTCACAAGAATCGATAATCCTTAACATAATGTGAACTAGTGAATTTATCTCCAGGAAAAAACCCAAGAGTTTGCATATCAGAAAGAGATGTATTCCAAGTCAAAATCATGCCAGCCCTGAACCACCTCTTCCAGACCTGAGTGTCCTCCAGTCCTACCTAGTTCGTGTGTTTGTTATCCCCACAAAACACAGCTAAGGGTACTAATCCCTTCCCTCCAGAAGCTTAATCCAGCCTTTTTGCTTATTGCCTCTATGCCTTTGGAGCTTTGTGAAGGCTAAAGCTGTAGGTACCGTAGTTTGATGAGTAACAAATGGGAAAAGGGAGACAGAAATTTATCACTCTTTTCTTGCAAGAATGCCCTTCTCAATAAATGGAAGATGGTCTCCTAAAGTACCCCTTACAAACACCTAAAAGAACACTTGGACCCATAAAGCCAGATCTATGCTTTTTGTGTGTCTAAGGATTTCTCAAAACTATTTGTTAAAGTAAGAGGAAACAAGAGAAAAAATGTTTATGCTCATGTGCTTGTTGCAGTGTGGGAAATAAGGAAAATAGCAGCATCTTGATTTTCATGAAAAGGAGAGTGGTCATTTTTTAGAGAGACTTTGCTAGCACACACCCAGAAAAGATTAGAAACAAAAGAGCATGCAGTCCCTTGCTCCCAAGCGATGTCTTTAGGGAGCGTAGTCTGTTTTACAAATCCAGCAACTCAGATGGCCACATTTAATAGTTTCATGGCTGTTGAGAAATATTATTTCATCTATATTGCCCAAACCAATAGGAAATTTTTCAAAACAAGTAAAATCTTTCAAAACAGAACAAATTCCTTTGAAGTGAATAGTGATTATGCAACCTACCACAACCCCACAAATGTCTCAGTCCTTCTCTGTAGTGATCATATTAGAGGTGGGACAATAGTTTGCCCTATGTCTACAGCTTCTGTGCAGAGGTTATAATTAAGGACAACAATTAGTCTGCATTTCAAGTGTTGTTTTCCGAAATGGATACATTGTACAGAAAGCAGAGCAAGAGTATTAACCCATGTCAAATGCACTATCATTGACTCATCACACACTAAAGTCCCTTTTCAACTGACATAAGTAATACTGGAATTGAAATGTTGCTAGGCTGCATATATCGTAGATACAAACCAGAGCTCTGCAATTCCCCTCTGTACCTCCCTGCTTAGTAATTAACAAAACCGTAGACTAATGCAACTTTAGAAGTCTAAAGTTCTGGATGTCTCGCCAACTCACCTCCAACAGAGTTGGTCTTCTTAAGTAATCATTAATGCTATTAGGTGATAAAACACCATGATGATGAAGTGTTACGGAAATGCTGTCTTACTGTGTGAGGTGTTATAAAGATTCCAAGGAGATCATCATGAACAATTCTATAAGGTGACTCCTTTCTTGTAATATGGGGAGGCAAATGATGTGTAATTGAGAGTTTTACATTAAAGGTACATTTCTTGTTCCAGAATGATTCAGCAGATGAGGTGTAAATGTTAAACAACCACAGTGATGTCATCCCCCCACATGTAAATCTCTGGAACAAGACCCTGGCAACGCAGGTAATGATGTTACTGTACTATAAGTGAGCCAAATATTGTTTAAGCAGTTGTAGCACAGACTTCCCTACTGCAAGCCAAATGGACTTGCCAAAAAGTCCTCCTAAGGCTTAATAAATAATAAGTTAACCATGATCTTTATGTCAATAAAACAGCTGAATCAGCCTTTATAACTCTAGAGAGGATGCAGTAACACAACAATTGTTCAGGTGACTTACCTAGCAACACTATACCCATCAATCTTTGTGTTTGCATGATTCAAGTAAAGGCTTCATCATGTTATTTTTATTCATATGGGTATGCACGGATTGTCTCACAGGAAGAGTCTTCATCATTCCCGTATTTCATAAGAGAAAACGTAGATGTATATTACCCTTCTCCTAGGAGCAGCGAAGAGCAAACCCCACCATCTCAGAGAGGAGAGGCTTTCTAGTGAGGTATGCACTTCCAGCGCAGGAAACTTTATGGAGCGTGTGCTAAGTCCAGCTATTTTATATTTGATTTGAAAGCTTCATTGCTGAGTTAGTATTTCCCTCCTAGATAGCTGTTGCCTCTCTAGTTTCAAAAGCCATGATATATACTTCAGAAGAGTGAGCACGACAACTAATGCCGTGCCAAGTGATAAAACAGAATTCTCCTTTGCTTTCATTACTTTGCCTTCTGACGGAGCAAGAAACATCTGTGCCATGGAGACTTATAGCAGTATTGGAGATCATTGTTTCTTATGAGTCAAAAATAATGTCTCTAAACAGTTCTCTCATCAGCTACGCTTATGTTCTTGTATTCCAAAGGCCCAACTTAAATTTGAACCCAAATTTTATTTTCAAGATTTTCTTCGTATTTTTTTTATTTCATGCAAACTCAAGTTATAATAAGAAGTCATGAAGTTCTACAAGTTCATAAAGTTTAATTTAATTTCTTACCTTTTTTCAGTGTGTCTGAAATATAAAGTGAATTAAAAAAAAAAAGAGACCAACCATTAAAAACCCACCCCCTCTCCCAACAGCAATAAGAGACAGGATACTTAAGCCAGATCTTATTCAAATTCTTGCTTATACATATTTGTACTAGGGCTATAAATCAGAACAGACCTTTTCTTTCTAGTTACATCAGAAGTGTTACAGAATTTGAGAATATGACTATATCTTAGCGACTTAGACTTCCAACAGAAATCAGAATGCACAGAGATGCAGAACCAGAGCAAATAACAGGAATAAAGGATGCATACACCAAGTGTGAATTTTCAGGGAAAATCTAAAGCAATCTCTATTCACCCTTCTCCAAAAAACGTATGTTTGGCTGTTAGTCTGTCAAGCTACAGTGTTCTAAATATTAATCTCCTTCTAATCCCCTTTGCTCTGGAAGTTTTAAATCCTTCTGATAAACTTTTCCATGGAATTTGACTGAGTTCCTTACGAAGTGAAGAGGTATGTCAGCACCACTTGACAACAGAAACTTCCTTCTCTAATAACAGAGTTTACCTGCAGAATAAATCATATTTAAGATAGTGTCGTGGTTTAACCCCAGCCGGCACTAAGCACCACGCAGCCACTTGCTCACTTCCCCGCAGTGGGATGGGGGAGAGAATCAGAGGGGTAAAAGTGAGAAAACTCATGGGTTGAGATAAAGACAGTTTAATAGGGAAAGCAAAAGCCACGCGCACAAGCAAAGCAAAGCAAACCAAGGAATTCATTCATTACTGCCCATGGGCAGGCAGGTGTGCAGCCATCTCCAGGACAGCAGGGCTCCATCACGTGTAATGGTTTCTTGGGAAGACAAACACCATCACTCCAAATGTGCCCCCTTCCTTCTTCTTCCCCCAGCTTTACATGCTGAGCATGACGTCATATGGTGTGGAATATCCCTTTGGTCAGTTGGGGTCAGCTGTCCCGGCTGTGTCCCCTCCCAACTTCTTGTGCCCCCCCAGTCTCCTCGCTGGTGGGGTGGGTGAGAAGCAGAAAAGGCCTTGGCTCTGTGTGAGCCCTGCTCAGCAGTAACGAAAACATCCCTGTGTTATCAACACTGTTTTCAGCACAAACCCAAACCACAGCCCCATAGTAGCTACTGTGAAGAAAATTAACTCTATCCCAGCCAAAACCAGCATAGACAGTACAGTATCAAATTTGTGCCTTATTTTCAACTGGCTACATACAATTCATTTAAGCTTCAAAGATCAGATGTATTACAGGGAAAGAATTACCATGTCAATGGTAGAGCACTGGTTTATCGCAGATGAGCAGATAGCCATGAACTTCTAAAAGTATGTATGTATATATTCCAGTTCCAGCATTAAAACAGTAAGACTCAGAGTAGTGTTTTATTTCTGTTTTTAATGACTTTGGAGCTTTCCATTAGTCTATCTTTAAATGATCTTAGTCTTTTAACCAACTGGTAATGTTCTCACAGTTAGTGCAAATACTGTTATAACCAGATTTACAGTCCTGCATCCTTCCATCCTCTGCCTCCTTTCTCACGGTCATGTTAGAGGTTTCACTTACAGGTTTGATTTATGATTGATTGCATGAAACTAAATTCAGTATGGAATCAGAATGATGACAGAACTGTGATATGATAACCAGAAGAGTTTCTTAATACTTAAAGCAATATAAACTAATAGTCAGCAGTCTTTGCACATTTGACAAACAACATTTGCCTATTTTCTGCATTAAAAATGCATATTATTTTGTCCTCTTCTCAAAGTTCAGAAAATCCTAGATAAATCCAAAGTTGTTACAGTAGGTCTGCAGGCAAAAAACATCACACACACAAACAAATAGCAGATTTTACTACAGGCTCAAGCACTTGGTAGCCTTTGACTCTAGGTTATTCCCTCCCACCACCACCACTCCCCGATTTTTTTTTTTTAAAGCAACAGTTAATATCTGCTTATACCATTCACTGATGAAGGATAACTTTCAGAACAAAAATTTCTGTACCTATGACCTGTTAAAGGGGACCTGCACTTGCATGTTATTTTAATAGTATCCGAGACATTTTTTAGGTGGCTTTTTTGGTGCAATGATTAACTAACAAACAAACATGTAGTCCAAGTAATTTTAAAAGGAGAATAGGTTCGTAAAATTTGACTAGCACTGATATTTTCTATTTGAATTAACTATCAAAAACACCAATTTATTTAACTTAAAACGTTTTGATAAATTACTTATTTTCCAGTTGAATATTAAAAAAAGTTTGAAAGATTGAAATGTTGTTATCTGAATACTTCAACTATTAAGAACAAATATTTCCATTTTCTTATTGAAATAGGAGTTTGTTTTTCTTGTCTTTGATCATATAAAACAAAATTAGGTGTCTGGGGTTCCAAGGGTTTAAAATTTAGGTGTTTAAAATAACCCTGATGATTTTTTTTTGTACATCATTTATCTTTCATGAAGATTCACCTTTTAACTATATATTTTGTTCTGTCTCAAAGCAGGAAGAATTTTCAAAGTATTAGAATGACTTGCAAAATGAAACAAAAATAGTTCTTACTCCTTAGCAGACTTGCCAGACTACAGCTTGTTTAATTTAAAAGCAGGATTAAAGTGAATTACATGTGACACGCTGCTACTATCACAGCCAATGGTGACCTTTGTTTAAATAAAAATATTTCTCATTGTTGTCAAACTTCATGTGTTATATTTAACTTACTCCCTGTTAGGATTTGAATGGTCACTTCCAGTGGTTTCAGCTGGGCAAGCAGAAGAGTGGAAAGAGAGATTGTGGTCACAGTGAATGGAGTTCAGATGCAAAGAAAGAAGATAGGAAGTACTGGGTGACAGCATGTTCCCTCAAAGGGCAGCAGGCAGGAACTAGAAAACTCCCTGCTCCCAGCTAGAGTCCGAACTAACAAACAGATGGGACCAGAGAAAAGTCCCATGAAGGACAAAACATGAAGGACAAGAAGGCGATTGGGAGTAGTCAGCATGGATTCACAAAGGGAAGTCATGCTTGACCAACCTGATAACCTAGGCCAGTCCCTAGAGGTGTACCCCAGGGGTCAATATTGGGTCCAACCCTGTTCAATATCTTAATTAATGATATGGGTGACTGGGCAGAGCATACCCTCAGCCAGGGTGCTGATAATACAAAACTGGGAGGAGGGGCTGATGCACCAGAGGGTCATGTTGCCATCCGGGGAGACCTTGACAGGCTGGAGAAATGGGCTGATTGGAACCTCATGAAGTTCAACAAAGGCAAGTCCGAAGACCTGCACCTGGGAGGAATAATTCTGCAATACTGACCCCCCCGCCCCCTCCCAAAAAAAGTGCATGGGATAAGTGCTATATTACCAACTTGTTTACATTTTCTTTGACAACAAATGCCTACTGTAAACAGCAACAGTAGTATTTTTCTGTTTTCAGTTCTGTTTTTCAAAAACCTTTAGAGGGAATGTCTGAGAAATACAAGGTGAAAGTGCAATATGTACTAATAACTACCTTTTGTAGGATGTTTATCACAGGTTAGAAAGCAGAGATGAAAAGTAGGTAGGGTCAGCAAAATCTTATCTAGTGGGCATACTGTGAACTTTTTTTGCTTCCCAAAATTGACTTTGAGCCTAATAAGAAGTAAAAGGATGGGGACAGAGGGGAAATGGGAATGTATTGAACAATATAAAAAGTATAACTTCTCAGGGTCACAGTCCACTTTTAAGCTTTTCCAGCACAATTTACCAAATGTTTACCTTAACAATAGCTTTCTGCCTACTTCCACCTAACCTTGCCTTTGAGACATCAAAGAAAACGCACAAGGAAAACCAGACAGACATTAGCACCTACCTTCAAAACTCTCAACAGCTATGAAGCTTGAAAATCCTAAGACACTTAACCAAACAGTTTTAGATTTTGTATGTTGTGTACAACTTGTGACAAGCAAAGGAACATGGTTAGGATTAGCCTTTCCATCCTCTGCACCTGTATAATTCAATGTGATGCTTGCCCACCTTTTAAGTCAGGTTCCTGAGGGACATGTAGCTACTTTTTTGATGCCAATCTTCAGTCATCAGGGGATGGGCCTCCAAGTGTTTATTTTTTCTAAACTAGACTTAAGACCGACTAGTGTTTCTCCTCATTTCCTTGGACTCCTGTACTCCGCAAACTAGATTTGGTGCATCAGTCTGATTAATTCTAGACAACTCTCAGGTGAATTATATAGTGCATTTGTATAAAGTTCAGCACAGTGTGATTTTTATTCATGTCATAATGGCAGCGTAACACGAAGACAGGTGTTCCCAACACAGAAGGACTTAGCGGGTGTGTGAGGAGTATTTGATATCTGTGATAAAAGCAGCTTTGCGCTTGTAAACTATTAAAAGCACAACAGATAGATGATGTTGTGGAAAAGATAGGTGAGGTAGGGATATGTTATAACAGCTGTTCTTCACATAACAAATATCTGCTCTTCTTTCCTTATACCTCCTGCAGGAAAGATGAATGATATTTGCCCCTGTCTTTGGCGCTGGGAATTTGTGGCCTAGAAGTGTACCATCTTACATTTGTAACATGCTCATGGAGAGTGTCTGAACACAGCAGTAGTCTAGAAAGTGTATTTTTGTTGCTCAAGTGCTTCATGCACAAGGGAGGGCCAAACTGAAACCAACAGCTAAATTTCCCAGGCACCTTCTAGCACCACTCAGACCACACTTCCAAATCAGAAACCCTGCAAAGAGCATTCAAAATACATGTCCGTCTGACAAGACCAAAATCTAAGACATGTCCTGGGATGAAGTCAAAACATCTTGCTAAAATCTGCTTGTTAACAAAAATTCTGAAAGGAAACTTTGCTATTAGCTATGCAATGCAACTAAAACATACAGTCAGGTCCGTGTTTTTGCATGGTTATCTCTGAAATACCTGAATGTCTGCTACTATCACCCCAGCCTGGCTAAGCTAACCCAAGATTCGATAAATTGACATATACCAAACAGATGCTTCCTTAATATAGTGCTAGCCTTTCTGTAATGCAAGACATACATCAGTTCTCTTGGCTTAATTAACTATTGCTGTACATGAAAAGAAAGTTCCAGGTTGCCTTTTGTTACATGTCTAAAATCAGAGTTGTCTTTATCAGACTGTTAAGGAGAGGGGAAGGAGAACTGTGTTTAATATTTTCTGAAGTAATAAATGCTACTCTTTAGCACTTTGAGATTAGAAAAATATGTGCTGTGTTACAGGAAGAATCATTATAGCAGACTACATACTCACAAAAGCAACATCTTCATCTCCGCTCACTGAAGGGTTGCAGGGTTGTTTTCCACCCCTCATTTTCAGATTTGGCAATCTTTCTGAAGTACAAGTTGGTGGAAGTAAGCCCTCTTGACAGAGGAAACAATGTCTCACAGTTCCTGTGGAAGATGATTATGTTCAACCACAAAGAGCTAACATTACAGAGTGCGATTTTCCCTGTCTATACTAGGGAGTCAATCAGATGCTCGGAATTCAGTCCGAGAATTTCAGAATGCTGAAAATTCTAGTTGGATGTTTATGGAGCTGTCTGCACACTTGATTTGCTTAAAAAGAAAGATACTTTAAGGCAACGCTATGAGAAATTGAGCCCTACTTTTCCACAAGATTTTCCTTTCATTATGAATTCTCGGAAGTTTACACATATATAAAGATACCACTTCAAAATTTGCAGGAACAATCAACTTCTAGGAAGTTGATTTTATATTGTCAACGCTAAAGTAATATTTTAAGAGAGCACTTTCAAAAGCTTACTGGATTGAAATACTCCTCACATCAAACATATGTCTAAGAAAGCGATGCTTGATTTTCTTTGTAGCCTATACCCAGAGTCAAGAGATATTTTGGCTTGCAATGGATATGCAATTTCAACATGACATCATGCATTTCTTACCGCCTTTCTCCAACCACTGACATCAACAATCTGCTTAGCTTTATTGTCAGTGATTTTGATAGCTATGGTTTCTCTTACATTTTCAAGTTTACTCTTGCAATTTCCCTGGAGGGTCTCTTAAATGAACCAAGATTTAAATTATATGGAAAAAAAAAATCCAAAAAAGGAGATCTGTTGTTTTCTTCCTATTATTGTACTAAGCTGAGATGCCTGCTCATGTCATATAGATCTTGCAGGAGGCTGGGCTAAGACAGTTCTCACGTGCGCTATTGTAAACTTGAAGCATTCCATTAAATCAGAAGAGCTACTTTCCTTCTTTCTTTGTTGTTGTTGGTTTTGGCTGGTTTGTTTTTTTTTTTTGGGGGGGGGGGGGGGGGAGGGTGGGGGTTTTTTTGCCTCTTTATAGCTCTGTTACCCCGCTGAAAAGGCATAAAGAAAATGGAAACTGCTTTTAGAAGTGAAAGTGTTCTCCTAGAAGAAATTATGCCAGAATATCTGTATACCAGCTATGGCTGAAGGAAGAGAGAGAGTGGAATCTTAGTCAGTGTTCAAGTTTATTTTTAACCTTTGGATTGCATCTAGCCACCAGAGCCAGATTGTAAACTACAAAATTGCTGAGACAGTTACTGAGTATCAATGAGCCAGTGGTCTGGGCTAATGTTCAAAAGGACTATAATCTGACCTAAAGGATCAGAGAGTCAGGGTCAGCAAACTTATACTGGTTTACACCACTACAGCATATGTTCTTATTCATATTAATCATGCGACAACACCTCCCCTCCTCCCCATGCAAAGTCCGCACATTTTCCAGTTTAAGCGCTTTATCATGATGATTGTGAAAAGTTATGTCCTCTGAGGTTTTACTGCAGTTTACCACTAGACACATACTTACCCAGAATGAGCAATGTCAAAGATTAAATGGGAATTCAGGCAAGGACTCCTCTTATTTTGCTTTTTCCAAACAAATGGTCACAAACACCATGCAATCAGAAGATCAGTGTTTCCAACCCAGAGCGTCATTTCAGTATTGGTCTATCAGATTATTCATTTACATACTTTTCCCCCAGTTACCACTCGGATCTCTTCAGAATTCCCTCTCCCTCTCCCTCCCCCTCAGTCTGTGTTATCCACAAACAATGAATCACAAACAGCATTAGCAAGTCTTCCAGCCTTTTCTCAAGAAAAATCAGTCTAATATAATTCAAAGAGATCCATCATTTTATATTCCTCCAATAGAAAATACACTGCTTGCTTTGTCTGTAGCTGCACACCTTGAGTAAGAACCACACAGAGTATGTGACATATATAGGAAGCTTAGATGAATTATCCTGCATCTCAGACACAGGAACATTTATTCATCTCTTCTTGGTGGTGCGTGAGCCAGGCTTACCTCACCATCAGGTGAGCACCTGCACACAGAAAATTCTGGGGCTACTTACACAACGCTTTTCTGTCAGCTATAATATGCTAGAGAGCATCTCTGTATCAAACTGTCTGAAAGAATAGGTAAGGAGTCCTTCAAAGGGTACGGATATAGTCAAGCAACATCCCCTGTACAGCAGTAGAGTGGTATTTCATTTACGTAACAGTAACTTACATTTTGACAGGAAAACAAAACCACCCTTCAACACTACTGCCTTAGATAGCAACATAGACAATGTAAGTTTTCATAGGTCGATATGTTCAATGTGGACATGCAGCACTTCTGGACTACTCGAAACATATTAAAATATTCACTTTGTTAGCCTAATAAAGTGTCATTGGGCTAACAAAGCGCAAGGTCCTACACTTTTTTTTTTTTAAGGGATGATTGGCACTTTTTGCCAGAATCTGATCAGATCTGGTCATATGGTATTTCGTATACATTCCATGGCAATAAACTCATTATCAAATCTGGACACATGATACCTTAAATGTCAACAAAATCAGCCATCACCTTTCTGAGTAGCTCCTGAACCTGGCCTAGCCACTTTACTATGGTTTCAGGGAAGATATCCTGATAGTCAAGTATACAAAGAGCGGTTTAGTACAAGGAGCCATACAAGATCACATACTAATGAAACACTTCACTGTGTTCTCAGCCTATTCATGCTAAAATATGCATTTCTATATGTGGTAACAATGGAAAAGAATTACTTCTGTATGAGATGGACATCACTGTTCTGAAAGGAAATACAGTCTTAATGGGATGAATGCCTATACAACTCATTACTCTTTGCATAAAGAAAGGTCTATCTTCGTATGCAATAATATCTTCCAAAAAGAAAACAAGAACAAAAAAACCAAGAGTTCATGTGTCATAGTCACTTACTGTGCTGCTTTTATGCTGTAAGATAACTTTATAGTACTGTTTTAGGATTTTCAACAGACACAAGTTCAGTCATAAACATTGGCATGACCAACAGGTAATTGCAGAAGCATGGAGCTCCCAACACTGCCGTGAACACTTTCCAATGGCATCCAAGAATCCTGGAACTCAGCAGGGATGGCTCAGTGTTTCCCAGAAGTGCAGTAGGTGAAATTTGTAGCAACATTATTGCTGTTCTTCCAAACAATGCCATCCACGTGGGGCTCAAAACACGAAATCTCCCTGTCTCCACTGACTGGGTGCACAATCTAGGTCTGTGCCCACCTTCCTTTTACCTGCTTGTCAATGGGAAGTGAAGGGTACAGGGGAGTATGGGATAGTGAAGTACCACCTGCTAACAGAAGAAAGGCAAAGAGCACAGCTCACAATTAGATTATTTTCCTCTCCCTTCTGTCCTTCTTTCCATCTACTTGTTACTGAAGTGATTCATGACTTGCACAGTTTCTTTTGCCTTGGTTTGCAGGCCTTCAGTAGAGGTTTTATTTATAACATCCAGCAGTTGCTTATGCCAATGTCAGAAGAGTGCCATTCAGCACCTGGTGTTTATTTTCAGCTGCACTGAGGCAACTTTAAGGTCCTTTTACACCAACTGATCCTAATGAAAAAGAGAAATCAGACTGCTCATCTTCTGAGGTTTAGAAATAATCAGGGTCTTTACCCTCCAGAGGTGGGGGGGGGGGGGGAAGAGCAAACTGCTCTTTGATTATTAGGACTGCCTTAATAGTAAATACAGCTGTTATAACTAATCCCTATGATCTTGGTGAAAGAACACTGCTTCTTTTGTGAGATTTGAAGTTTCAAACTATTTCCACTGTTTCTATGAAAAGTTTAAAACAGTGTGTAACCACCATGTGCAACCATACACTAGTATAGAAAGAGGTTCAAGAGCACACTTGCATATTAATTATTTAGCCTCTTAATATTGGCTCACACTGAAGTTTCCTGCATATAGGTCACCCTGTGAGGAATACACTGAACACAATTTGATCATTTTTTATTACACCTGAAAATGGACACATCGTTCCTTTATGCTATTAATAGTGAGAATAAGAGATTAAAAGCATTAAAAGGAGGAAAAAAATAAGGGCTATGTCTGATCTTGTGTCGTCCTTTTGGTAGAAATTTTCATGGCGTCAACACAGAGGTTAAAAAACGCACAAAAAAAGTCAAACCGTTAGGAAAAGAGTGTCTCAGCTATTGTCTAAGAAGACAAGATGAAAATTGTCAGTGAGGAGGTGTTTCAGAAGCACCAGCCCCTGCAAGAAGCCTAAGTAGCAGAAGGAGAAACACTAGGGACCAAGTCCACAGGTATCAAAAAAAGTTACCGTCCCTCTGAGTTTTACATGCTGCTCAGCAATTCCGATTGAGCAGAGCTGCACATACTTAAGTATTTTGAATTATTTGGACACATTAGCAAGGATGTCAGGTACATGGTATTTTCCATTAGGATTGGAAGGTGGTAAGGGAGACATATCGGACCACTTCTAGAAGCATCTAAATATGAAATAATTGAGGAAAACCAAGCCTGAATCAGTGATAAGAAAGTCCCACTAGTGCAAGTAAATTAAAATACCATGAAATACAAAAATAGAGTAACTCTATTGGCATCAGTAACATATTTCAGAGAGCACTCTTTGTGTTTAAAAATAACTCTGAAGGAAGAGGTATTGTAAATATGGTAATTCAAGTAAAAGTCAGGTACTTCTTCTTCTTTGGGTGAATAACTATGTGCAGCTATGGTATACATTACACTAAATAGTTCATAAATATAATTTAAAAGGGCTTGGCATCCTAGAAGGAACTATTCCTAGAATAGAAAAATGTTCAGCACAAGAAATATTGTAATATTAACTTTAAGCAGTGTTCAAAGGTAGAATGTACATTACATACCCCCTGTGTTTGCGTTGGTTTTCCTCCCACTCCCCTCACTCTGAATCCCTGTCATTCAATACTGAACTTCATCTGTGCCTTGTATCTGGAACGATGGCTGCTAAACCAGCCCCTGGAATCCAAAGCTTCATTGACAAATGAACTCACCCTGTTTCATACAGGGAGTTCGTTACATAGTCCTCAAAACTACCTTGGATCAATAACGGCCATGTAACCTGCTGATAACTGAATGCCACAGTTTAGAGCTGACCCAAGTGGTCACCACTCAGTCCCCTGTGGACAACTAATGAAGCACAAAAGCTGCTGTTCTTGGGGACCTCAGCAAAGAGGCAGTGATAAATGGTAAATTCCCCTCCAAAAGGAAACCAAGAAGCAGACATGCCGGATCCTTGCTGAACTGCACCAATCCGAGACAGGGAATTTCAGTCTCCAAGGGTGCCAGTAAGCAACTCTTTCATGTATAATAAATTCAAATTTTCATACAATGAAAAAAATGACCAATTAAGACTTCTTTTTTCTGGCAGTGCACAAGGTAGGTCTATTCACAATCCAAGCATAATTATACTAGGAAAACTCTGAAAATAAAAGTATCTCAACACAGTCTTATATACATTCTATCTAGTCCTATATGGCCTTTCATTTCAGATATTCTTGTGTAGATACATGCCTAAATTTAGATATGTCCTTAAGTCTATCAGTCCTTTGTATTATCTGGCATATGACTGCAGCAAAAGACATATTTATGTGTTTCCTAGAATCTGGGATGAAATTAATAATTTACTAGAATGCCAAACTATTTAAACATTTAAATCCCAAATCTTAGCCACATTGCTGGATAAATGTAAGCTTGTTCGGGTTTGGTTTTGGTTTTTGTTTTCTCCTTCAGGCAAGAAAGCAGCACATGAAAAGCCAACAATATTTGGTCACATGAACGTTTTTCTTTCGCTAAGATTCCTGGAGAGGTAAAAAGAGAAAACAAGGAAATCTAAAGAATATTGCTACAGAATTAAGGCTGTTGGATTAGTTGGGTTATATTATAATCCTATCATAGAATCATAGAATTGTTCTGGTTGGAAGAGACCTCCAGGATCATCGGGTCCAACCATTAACCTATCACTACCAAGTCCACCACTAAATCATATATAAATCTAAACATTTTGATTTGAGTTGCAGAAAGAAATTCATGATGAAAAAATCTGTATCAGTTAGAAATTGTTGAGGCTGTTGTGTATTGCAGAAGGAGGGGAACAATTTTGTTTGGATATTTCATGATTCATTCCTAGTTTCTGTTTTTATCTTTTACAGTTAATGTTAAAAAAAAAAAAAAAATTGTATTACATACCAAAGATATTTCAAATGGCAGGAATAAATACATATGACAAGTGAAGCTGGAGACATTTTTGCTTGCCATGTACTTAAAATATGTTTCACAATTAATGTAGCAATTAAGTGTCATTACATTGTTATGCATGATTTAATCTCAGATGGGAAAATGAAATCACACAAAACGTTTTTGATTTTGAAGAAAATCAGTAAATGACCAGATAGAACAAATACCACTGCAAGACTTTTTGGAAAATATTTATGCAGTGATACTAAGAGCTTTCTCCCTTTCTGCCTACGCCAGAAGGCTGTGCGACCGTTCAGCGAGACCTGGACAGGCAGGAGTGTTGGGCAGAGAGGAACCTCGTGAGGTTCAATAAGGGCAAGTGCAGGGTCCTGCACCTGGGGAGGAATAACCCCATGCACCGGTACAGGTTGGGGGTTGACCTCCTGGAAAGCAGCTCTGCGGAGAAGGACCTGGGAATCCTGGGAGATGCCAAATTCACCATGAGACAGGAATGTGCCCTTGTGGCCAGGAAGGCCAACGGCATAAAGAAGAGTGTGGCCAGCAGGTTGAGGGAGGTTATCCTCCCCTCTACTCTGTCCTAGTGAGGCCCCACCTGGAGTACTGCTTCCCTGGGCTGTGCTGCAGTGCTGCAGTTCTGGGCTCCCCAGTTCAAGAAAGATGAGGAACTACTGGAGAGAGCCCAGCGGAGGGCTACAAAGATGATGAGGGGACTGGAGCATCTCTCCTGTGGGGAAAGGCTGAGGGAGCTGGGGCTGTTCAGCCTGAGGAAGAGAAGACTGAGAGGGGACCTCAGCAATGCTTAGAAATATCTCAAGGGCAGGTGTCAGGAGGATGGGGCCAGACTCTTCTCAGTGGTGCCCAGCGACAGGACAAGGGGCAACGGGCACAAACTGGAACACAGGAAGTTCTGCCTGAACACGAGGAAAAACTTCTTCACTGTGAGGGTGACAGAGCCCTGGCACAGGCTGCCCAGGGAGGGTGTGGAGTCTCCTTCTCCAGAGATATTCAAAACCCGCCTGGACGCGGCCCTGTGCAGCCTGCTCTAGGTGACCCTGCTGTGGCAGGGGGGTGGGACTAGGTGATCTCCAGAGGTCCCTTCCAGCCCCTACCATTCTGTGATTCTGTGATTCTGTGAGTTCTTAAGACTGAAAAAATTCTGCTTACAAAAGTTGATAAATAAACATATTATCCAACTACACTAGAATAACATAAAAGCTGTTTACCCAACTTTAGATTATGAAACGGGGAGGAACCTTACAATATTGTTGTGTATTGTAAGAAAGCTGTATTAGCCAGTTTGCTTATTTTCATATCTGTGAAAAAGACCCCTTATCCAGTCCTTAGAAATACTAAAATTCAAGGTCATATTATAATAGATCTTTCGAGGGTGCAGAGTTCAAGACTAAACCACAAGTGGTCTTCCATCCTAACTACTTGAAGCTGGACCAGACTAAGAGGAATTGCAGCTCTCACTGCTCTCAGGAATGCTAAGGATTCTGTTAACTCTCTGAGGAGCACACAGGCCTCATGAAGGAGTATCTTTTTATCACACATCAGATGATAGGTAGATAAGATAATCAGCTACTTTGAATCAATGGAGCTTTAATCTGCCTGTCAAGATAGGCTCCGGGGTTCTGATGCCTACAAAAAAAGCCCCACAAAGCAAAAATCCAAAGTCTATACTGGACAGATAGAGTCCCAAAGGCAGTTACATTGCACAGGATGAAGAATCAACACGTGATCTGCGAGAGGTTTTACATATGTGATCATAATGTCTACTAACTTCAGGCAGACTATAGCAATCTAGACATGTGACACAGTTGCTTTCATCAGCTTGACTCTTGCGAAAGTTGGGAACCAATGTTTGTTTCAAAATTACTTCCAGTTCTCTACCCAAATCTGCTGCAATTCCAACGGCCTGTTTTGTCTGCTTTGTAATACTTTTTATTTTATAAGAACTACCAAGACTTGTGCAGAAACATTTTTTTATATTCAGGCTAAGGATACATTTGTTTGAGTTATGCAAAATATTTTATATAATATATCGTATAGCGTGTAGATATATTCCAGGCACTATAGTGGTTTCTGGTCCTTGGGCAAAAGTGAAAACGTGATAAACCTTACCACCCCTAAAGTGAGCTTTCTTTCTGTAACTTGCTGACAATTCCAAAACACAGCTTCCTTCACTAGCATTGAAAGTTGCATATATAGGAATTTGCAGATTCTAATGATCTACTGCATTCAGTGAGAGTACAGGATTTCACCTAATGTTTTGTTGCAGTAAAAATTTCCTTAGAAAGACATTTGTACTCCTTTGCAACAGCTTTAATATAAGGGAAGTAGTCACCATATGAATAGTGTCAATAAAAAACACCTCAAAATTTTCTACATATACACCTGAACCTCTGCCATTCCTACATCTAAACATAGCGCAAATAAAGGCTTACGGTAGGAAAGGGGTCTAACTTTGCTGGTGCTCACATGGCTCTATGAAGGCCCTGCAATATGTTAACATATTAGCAAATCTGTCTTTACCTTCTGCCTATGGGTTTCTTAGTTACTGTATTCAGTACAAATGGAGAATGAAGAGATTGGTCCTCAGGCAGAAGATAAGAGAAGATGTGAACATCATACTGCCTTTTGCTGGTACTTGATTCAAGATGTCACTCTTCTTTGAGCACTGACTGTTTGAAAAGTCTATTAATTTGATTTATGCCACTTTTTGGCCAGTACAGCAGGAAAAAGGCAATTAAATATACTATACTGTTCTCATTTCTAATCTATGAAATGAGCGCAAAATTCTGAGTCAGTAGCTTCAGCAGGAGCCACAGGAAAAACAAAATTAAAACCACTCAGTCGTCTTATGGAACAAAGAAAATATTTCTTGTAATGACTTGACAATCCATGACAAGCCCTTTATGAACCAAAGAATCCAGTTATCTGTGGAAAGACAGCTTAAAACCTATAAACCAACTCAATTTTGGAAACAGATGCTTGCCAAATGGAATTCAATGTTCAAACATGCATCAATAAATAGGCCTTCTGTAACAGAAAACAAATTACATCTCCTGAATCTAACAAGGGTGTGGGCATAATGTCCAGCTGGCTTTTTTTGTACTCTAGGATATTTTCTTGAAATATGAAGCAGGATCTCAGACTGCTGTAAACTTTCAGGATTCATTCAACTGCCAGAAACAGTGGTAATCAAGAAAAACTGCTGTACTCTTCAAGCACATTTCAACAAACTCAGAAAAAGCAGTTTAAAATTCATGCAATCTGATGATTTGCATGTATTAAAAAACTTGTGAATTTTGAAGCTACACATTCCAAATTAATTGGCATCAGGTTAGCTTCAATTTACCTGTCAAATGCATGATATGAGCATGCTATGAGCCAGTACCTTGAACTTTACAAAATACGCCTTCAACAGCTGCAGCAGCTCCTCCAAAGCCTGTATTGCTGGTAATCTATTCAACTATTTTTTTTCTTTTTCCTTGCTCTTGAAGAAGACAATGAATTTCTCCAGCTGGCAGAGAGTGCTATAATCACATTACTTATGACATTCATTGATAAAGCTTCAGATTGCTGAGCTACAGTAGGCCAAGACTGATTAAGCTGATCAAACCAATGTTTGCTTCTGCACATATTAAAAAACAGATAACAACTGTTGGCATTGCAGTTTCTCTCCTACAGAATAATCCCCTGCAGCTGTACACGCTGAGACCAGAAAAGACAGACAGCAGCTTTGCAGAAGACAACCCGGGAGTCCTAAAGGTCGGCAAAAGTCAGCAGTGTGCTCTTCTGGTGAAGAAGGCCAACCACACACTGGGCTGTATTAAAAGACTGCAACCATTAGGCTACAACAATAACTTCAAAGGAAGTTTCTTCATCAAAACTTCTTTTGTACTTTCTTTAGGGGAAAAAAAAAAAGCTGCTTAATGAATATCTTAAACGTTGTAACGTGGCATTCTGATGCTTTGGGTGTCTTTGTATTCATTTTCTCCCACAGACCAATGGGATAGCATCAGACACTGCTCACAGAACACTTCTTAAAACACTTTTTAAAAAAGAGTTAAAAAAAAACACCAAACAACTTCCTTGTCTTCACAGAATCACAGAATCACTGAATGGTAGGGGCTGGAAGGGACCTCTGGAGATCATCTAGTCCAACCCCCCTGCTAGAGCAGGGTCACCTAGAGCAGGCTGCACAGGACTGCGTCCAGGTGGGTTTTGAATATCTCCAGAGAATGAGACTCCAATCTTCATTTAATACAATTCCATGAATATCTACATGTTGAAGAATCAATTCTGACAGAATACAGGGAACACACACGGAGGCAGAGGATGCAACTGTTGCTGTCATGTTTCACTGATGTTGGTATAAAATCATAGAATAGTTTGGGTTGGAAGGGACCTTTTAAAGGTCATCTAGTCCAACCTCCTGCAATAAGCAGAGACCTCCTCAACTAGATCAGGTTGCCCAGAGCCCCATCCAGCCTGACCTTGAATGTTTCCAGGGATGGGGCATTTACCACCTTTCTGGGCAACCTGTTCCAGTGCTTCACCACCTTCATTGTGAAAAATGTCTTCCTTATATCTAGCCTATATCTCCTCTCTTTTAGTTTAAAACCATTACCCTTTGTCCTATCACAACAGGCCCTGCTAAAAAGTTTTTCCCCATCTTTCCTGTAAGCCCCCTTTAAGTATTGAAAGGCTGCAATAAGGTCTCCTCAGAGCCTTCTCTTCTCCAGGCTGAACAACCCCAACTCTCTCAGCCTGTCTTCATAGGAGAGGTGCTCCAGCCCTCTCATCATTTTATGGCCCTCCTCTGGACTTGCTCCAGCAGGTCCATGTCCTTCTTGTGATGGGGGCTCCAGAGCTGGACGCAGGACTCCAGGTGGGGTCTCACCAGAGTGGAGTAGAGGGGCAGAATCACCTCCCTCGACCTGCTGGCCACGCTTCTTTTGATGCAGCCCAGGATATGGTTGGCCTTCTGGGCTGCAAGCGCACGTTGCTGGCTCATGTCCAGCTTTTCATCCACCAGCAACCCCAAGTCTTTCTTGGCAGGGCTGCTCTCAATCCTGTCATCCCCCATCCTGTATTGATACCGAGGGTTACCTCAACCCAGGTGCAGGACCTTGCACTTGGCCTTGTTGAACCTTATGAGGCTTGCCCAGGCCCACCTCTCAAGCTTGTCCCTGCCCTCCGGATGGCATCCCGTCCCTCAGGCGCGTCCACCACTCATATTTGTATGAGTCCAGCCAGGGTGATAAACTATCAGTCAGCTACAGGCAAATATGCACATTGAACATCCTTTAAAAAATGACAGCTACAACCAATACTAGTTGTACTGAGTGAAAAAAAAAAAAATTAGTAAAGCAGTATTAACAGAACATGTTTTGACTGCTTCTTTTTATCTCAGCTGGTCTAAACTAGAGAAGAACTTGGGAAGCATAAATAAAGAAGCCGTAGAAAGAAAGAAAAAGTTAGTTAACTGAGAATGAGCTCTCTGTAGGTTGTTGGGGTTTTTTTGTTTTGTTTTTTTTTTTTTAAATAATCTTACAACAGGACTGTAGTTCCTCGGGTTTCCTAATTCTATACACAGTGAGATGTTACTGGCTTAAAATTTTCTAAAGCAATCTGTTACTTTCCTTTCTGCTCCAAACTATAGCACAATTTCCACTCTGAGAAACAAAATACAATTTCTTTGCATAAACAACATCACTTAACACCACAAATTTTTTTTTGAAGTGTGAGGAAAAGTGGAGATGATAAGAAAAGATTAAATAATCATTCTTATAATCACTCTTCTGCCATCCAAGTACAACTACTAAGTAGCCTATGGGATACAAATTCATGCAATAGAAATAAAGATAATGGAAATAGAGATAAAATATGTAGTAGCAGTAATAAAAACTGGATGCATTCTACAGGAGAAAAGGAATAGTCATATCTATTGGTTTGATTCATTTGATTGCTGAACTCATAAAGTGGAGCCATCTCAGTTGTATTGAGCGAGAAGTAAGAAGAATGGCTTTGCATTTCATGTGTTGGATTAAGCTTTGAAAATACTGATTCAATGCCTTCTGTCACGCTTCTATTACCTGTATACATTTCCTCAGAAGGTAATCACAGAATTTCAGTTTCTCTCTAAACCTGCTACATTTCCTTCCTTTTGCTTTCTTCCTGCGATGAATGTTTAGGTAGTAATTCTGCAAACATACTGGGAAGTCAGTACGTTTTCTCACTGAATCCTTCTTAAAGTCTATACTAGGTCTCTAAACACTCTATAAGAAATGACTGTTTCTTACCATATTTGTGTAGTACCCTGTGTTTTTAACTGTGTAGAAGCGTACATTTGCCAGTGATACAGAAGAACCAGAAAATAAGTGGTTGTAGAGATGAGTCTCCTTAACAATCCATTTGCATCTGTAGGAGCCCAGAACGCTTCCAGAGATCCTGGCAACACCAGTGGTAGTTGACAAACTCATTCAGAATCTCCAGGATATGCCAAATTTTGACAACTACTCAAATACAAAAATATTACTTCCAATCATGCCTTCTGTAATGAAGGTATGCATTAAGAGGCTCTACGTTAGAAAGAATAACCACCTCCTGGCCACACTGAGAGGGTGCACGGCAGTCACTCATTGCTCTGGCATCTGAAAAAAAATAACATGTTTAACAAACACTGTATGTAGAGCTTTATTAATCTTTAAAATGTATATTTTTTCATTGATAGGAGGACAGTATATTTTAGTGACATTTTTATATTTTTTCAAAGAGTTTCTTAAATTATCCAATTATTATGTAATTAGAAGCTTCCAGAGATGTCTGTGAGAGAAAAGGTATAGTTTGGGACCAAGAGCCTAAAGCTCAAATGGAAAGAATTCAACAAGGAGCAAGAAGTGGATAACCAAGCCTTAGAAGGAATGGAATGAATTTCTTTGGGACTACAGGTGGTTCTAAAGTCTGTTATAAAGAAAATCTGTACCTTCACGGACACAGTGGGCAGAGACTTCTGTAGACCCTTTGTTTTTCCATTTTACATTAGTCAAACTTATTTTCTGTGTTTAAGAAGCCAGCTTTTTGGGGGAAGGGAGGGTGGGGGCAGAGGAAAGGGGGATATAAAACTCTTTAGGATATTATTTTTTTGTGGACATCGCTATAACCATTGACCAGACTCAGAAATCTGCCTAATTAGGGATACTAAAGTACTTCTGTACTTCACTGGAATTTTTACCGTTTCTGGCAGGCTCAGAATAGGTGGCAGCTGGTCAGTTTTGACAAAATTTCTGAACTAATTTCATTTCCTTTCTAAAGGTAGAAACCTTTCCTATTAGGACTGCAAGAAAACCACTTGTAATTGTTCCTGGATTCTCACATTGTATTCCTGAGCCTCAGTTATCTGATAAAGATATATTCCAGAGTGCTCTGTGGCTTTTAAGAGCTTAGCAAGTCAAGAACTAGGACTTTGCAGATAAGGCTCTGTCCCCTACATTCCTCACTCCAGTGAGAAAGGAGGAAAAACAACTGAAGATTCACTTCAACAAGAAAATCATGGGCCAACAGGAAAACAAAGAGAATCAACAGCTGCTGCCAAATCTAACAGAAGGAGCAGATCACTAGTAAAATTAGGTAGATACTTATTATGGTAAATCATACATAACACCATACGTAAGTAATTTGATAAATTGTGTGATCTTGTCTTCTCAGGAAGATAGATGTGACCCTTGGCACTGACTTTTATGCCAAAGCTTCAGGTGGTTTTAGTGTCACCTCCCTAAGAAATTACAGTTTAAGGACATTTTTTTGTAAACATCATTAGTGCCTAATAGATATGTTTCTGATCTACCAAATAGACGTTTTTATTTCTCTCAAACTATCTGAAGTCACCTCTGTATGTTCCTTAGGTTTACTTAACTCTGAGCAAAAAGATATTTCAATTTATTTTTTCTGGTTTATTTCATGAAAGTAATTGCACTAAGTAATGGGAGGAAAGCAATCCTTCTTATGTTTAAACATAACTTGATATAGGTGAGTTTGTGTGCAAGGAATGCAGTTTGATCTCCCTCATGGCTCATAGCCTTTCATTCTCTAGGGCTCATATTTGTGTTTTTTTGGTGGGTACAGATTTCATGTACATAGATGTTGGGGAGAAATTCTTTGGAAAGCACAGAAAGCACATCATCAGGTGGCATGACTGAAGTATATGTAGCAGGATTTGAAATATTATCTTCTAAGTCCAAAGAGGGGCAATGTTTCCACCATGGTTATGGAGCAATTATTTTAAGATTTTTTTTTTTAATCATAGAATAGTTGAATAGTTTTGGGTTGGAAGGGACCTTTAAAGGTCATCTAGTCCAACCCCCCTGCAATAAGCAGGGACATCCTCAACTAGATCAGGTTGCCCAGAGCCCCATCCAGCCTGACCTTGAATGTTTCCAGGGATGGGGCATCTACCACCTCTCTGGGCAACCTGTGCCAATGCTTCACCACCCTCATTGTGGAAAATTTCTTCCTTATGTCTAGTCTAAATCTCCCCTCTTTCAGTTTAAAACCATTACCCCTTGTCCTATCGCGAGTGTTAACATCACAGAACAAAATCTGTCTTAATGAGATACAAAATAAGTATCTCAAATTTGAAAGTTCAACTAAAGCAAAACACTAATAAAATTATATCAGTCTCACTATTGTTACCACATAATATGTGATAAAGCCGCATTGCTTAGAAAGCTCTGTAAGATGAAGTTTATGAAGCACCTGGAAGGTTCCTTTGCATATAAAGACAAATTCCCAAACTCAACAGGCATGTATTGCTTAAATTGAAGGATTTGCAGAGTTTCAGCTGTAGCTCCTCATGCGTTTTAAAGGAAATATTGAAGTATTCTCCAAATTATGTACAGGAAGAAAACTTCATGCTGCTTCTACTTTTTTGTTTCCCATTTCTGTGTTATTTTTTTAAACAAGAAAAAAAAATGTGAATGAAAAGAAACCACAGCAATCCTCATATGATACTCTGCTAGCCTTAGGTAAACTAATTGTCTGTCTAAAAGGCTGTATAACACATTTATATACAAGTACAAAATACAATTTAAAACATAATCCCACTGACAAGAAGGAAATATCAGAAGACATGTTTAGAGAATCATCAATAAAAGAGAGGACCTGCTCATCATGCCCAAAAAATCACTTGAGGAACTATTTCAAAATCCAAATAAGTCTTAAACACTAGCCTTTTTGCCCTATTTTCCTTAAACATCCCAGTGAATCTCAAGGGCAATTACCTTTGCGTTTTGTATTTCTACTGAAAACTGGAAGCGAAGAAATAGTCCAAGGGTAGGATTCTCACTGCTTCCTTAGGCTTCAAAACTAGTAAACACATGTACATGCCTCACACTTAACATTTGGGGAAACATTTTAACTTTTGGAAGAATAAATAATGCATTAAGGTTTGGCAATTGTTAACATTACTTGAGGTTTGGTTTTGGTTTTTTTTTTTTTTGAGTGCTCTGTTGAATAGGAAGGTGTTCAGGAGAAAGACTGTGTTTGATTTCATTTTGTTTAAAATGTACTGCTTCTGTGTACCAAACCACATGATTTGTCCGGGAAAGTGTTCCCTGGATGATCTGCCACTTGAACATAACTATTTCTTTAAAATAATGTCATTGCGAGAGAGTTTTTAGTACTTTATGTGAATGAAGGAACGTGCAACCTGACCCCTAAATCTCATCCTGGAAACCCTGTGAGGTGAGTCATAGGTAAGTAAATGGGATTACAGAGTGTGGGTCCCCATAGGTTTTACAGGAATCAAGAAGGATGATTAACATATGTGCACCGTGTCTCTTTACTGGCTAAGCTGATTGTTTGTTTGTTTGTTTTGGCCACAGTTGGAATAAGATCTGTAAATGCTGGTATCTGAAGTGTTTTATTTTGTCTTTAAGAGGATCCAGTCTCTCTGTAGAAGAAGCACAAATAAAACATGGTATTTCTTTCACATCACATTTCAGTCAGATTCACATTTTTTACCCTTCTGAACTGATTTTTGAAAACAGAAGGTTAAAAGTATTTTATGCTTTCACTGTGCCAACTGAAACAAAAGCAAATTTGAGCCATTAGCAAGTTACGAGAGACTATCCAGAGAGATTTCACAAGGCTCCTGTCTACGGAAAAATATTTTCTTTTCTATGTATTCCATGTGTGATCACCAGTCAGTGGCAGACATTCAAAACAGATGTCCACAATTAGCAATCCCACAATTCCTGGTTGGTGTCTCTTGATGCTTTTGCACTGATACGCAGCTATTGCCTCAAGAGTGGATTTCAGGTCAAATTTACCACTTGTATACACTGTTTGCTGAATCGTCTCAGGGCTTGCTCGGGTAGTCTAGCTAGTATTCCTGGGGAAGACTTATGCTTTTTCCAGAACGCGAATATCTTCCTTGCTACCTAGTCCAGCAGCTTTCTGTTAGCCTGTTTTCCATTGCAGCTCCTGTATTGGATCCGTATCTAGCAGACAAAACAGCCTGGTGTATTTCCTAGGAAGACCTTGACTTCATCTGTCAAGATAACATGTGCTTTGTAGCCAGCCTGACTTTGTTTGCCTACTCAATGAAAGGAAAGAGTAAAATCCTGAGAATGGCAAGAACTTCAAGTCACTCAGGTGATGTTTTTGTTTAGGAAATCTGATTCAGCTACCACTTCAGCAGTATCTGAGCTAACTAGCTCAAAGCTAGTTCAAGCAGCCTGTGAACCAATCTCAGGGTACGCCACTAAGTGTCTGTGGAGTTGCTCAGAACCTTGAAGTAAGAATTTGATGTCATGGGCCTGATCGCATCTCATGACTATTGATCTAACTTATGTTTGGGGGGGTGAGAAGTTGGGGGTTTTTTTATATGTTTTTGGATAAGACTATGAGATTATAAGCACCTCAGTAGAACAGAGGAATGACTGCAATTGGCAGAAATATACCCTTGCTAACTTACCCTCCCTTCTTCACGCTTTTCTTCTGCTTCCATATTTTCAGTCATTACATAAAAATATACATATGATAGACATTTTATAGTCAAGATATATTAAGGGAAATTTTCTTTTGAGTTCTTACTCATACAATGCTGTGCCTTGACAAAGTATCACCAGCGAATATACATTTAAAAACAGTTCCTAACAAGTTAGAGACATACCTTTAGAAACATTACTTCATCTGTTTTATCACCCTTTATCTTATCCCTACACTATACTGCATTCAGTTTCCCCTGCCCTCCTTTAGTCTCCTCTGGTGGTGAATGGCCTCTGGAAAATACTGGGTGTGGAGAGACTTCCTTGCTCACTAGGGAAGAGAGGAGTTTTCCCATCCCAAGAAGTGTTGGTTGTTATTGTTCCTCACACCCTTCTGAATCACATAAAGTAACTTTCTGCTTTTCAATATCAGTCTTTTCAACACAGGACAAGTGAAAAAAAGCACTTAAAATCGTGCCCTCTCCTAAAAGGCACAGAAAGTACCATTTACCAGGCACAAGGATAAGCTCCACCCTTGACATCTGACTATAAATCTTTGATTTCTGTGGGAAATAGTTAGGCATATTATATACAGTAGATACAAAAAGCATAACTTTTGTCCCTTAGTGAAGTCAGTTTATTGTGAGGTTATTGCTTCTTTATGCTTTCGATTAAATTCTGCATGTTCATCCCTGTTACTCAGAGGGACTCGTCAGTCGAACTGGCAGATTGCATGCAAGCTGGACAACACGGAGCTTTTTGCATGATAGTCAAATGCTAGCTATCCACCATAAAACATAGTAGGGTGTATTGTGTATTTTCGTGTCGACAAAGGGGACTCCACCTATTTCGATTTGGGATTTATCACTAGTCTCTCTCACATTCATTCCAAAGATGGAAAATAAATTAGATCATATGAAACTCATAGGAGCTGCTGTTAAAAGAATTTGCTGGTTTGTCTTCAGATCGCAGAGTTGTCACAAATGTACTGGAGGGAATGCCAATACAATATTCAGTTGTCTAAACCTAATATTTTTAAAATATAATCATCATATTTTTATAGTGAAATTACTTGTGATTTGAACTGTACAATAGACACATTCCCTGTGAAAGTTATATATTGTATTCTTCTATTGCTAAGAAACAAGCCCATCCTTTCCTTCCTTTGAACAGGATTTTTCTTCTAAAAATTAGTTCCCATAAATTTGACACTTGCAATAGACTAAACACTTAGTGGAGGGTGTACAGTAAGGGAAAGAAAATATTGATGCAACTATTCCCCCTTCTCTTTCTTCCCTCTTTTTTCTAGAATACCTGTAGGGTAGGGAGGGAATGGAAACAGTGTAAGAATGTTTTTGCCAGAATTTCTGTCAAAGAACCTGTTTCATACCTGTTCAGGAAGCGCAAGGATGATGTGAATACATTTTCTCTGCATTTCACCTCTGAGCATGCTGAAAAACTCAAGAGTTTCTTAAAAAGGGTATGTTACACATGGATAAATATTTTTCCTCAATTCTAGGGCAAATCTCTTTCAGCTGAGATATGTTTCAGCGATAGTGCAATCTCAATGAGAATGAGAACATTACCAAAATTCAGGTTTTATAACATCAAAAATATAGTAAATTCTAGATTTTTTAAAACCCAAATAATATACTGATAGAGATTTAAGTAAATTCTAGACAGGTGCTTTGTAGCACGTATTTGGTTCTTAACGTCTAATTCTTTGCTTGTTCTGTACAGTCTATCAATATTTTCCTTTAAAATATACCTAATTCTAGCCACAGTAGCTAAATCTTCTACAAGAAATTCAATACACTTAGTTTCTTTAACACGTGCCCCCCCCCCCCCAGCTATTATTATGAAAACTCAAGAGTAAGTGCTTTCTTGTAAGAAAGTACTTACATTTTAAACTGTAAAGTGTGATAAATCCTCAAAGATTTGACAGTAAGTTGTTATCAGGAATTGAGTAGATGGCAGCAAATATATCCATAACTGGGATGAAAAGTAGCGTGCTAAACATTCACACATCAAACAGTGTATTCATTTCAGTGAAAGTATTTTGGATACTTATCAAAAAATGTTGTTACACATATACTGTGAGAGAACAGATTCTAAGTAACAAAGGGGAAAAAATTAATTCCACAATAAAAAAGTTGCAGAGACCCAGGGTAAATACAAACCAAGTGTGATCTTATTCAAGCATCACAATTCTGCTATTATGCTCAGAAAAGCATTTCTTGTTTATGAAAATAGTTACTGATTTATGCTGGGCTAATTCTAATATTTGGAAATATGTTTTCAAGTTGTGTTTTATAAAGCTCTCCCACACAGTCAAAAGACAGCCTACCATCCCCTCAAGTCCCCATTTAATAATTACAAATTTTCTGGCTCTTCTGATTCAGTTCACATTCTCCCCATTTTCCCATACTTAACTGAAGTTGGCTTACAGCAAATGAATGCTTTGATCACTCACTCATCTAATTTGATCAACAAACAGCATTTTGGATAGCTAACATGCGAAAAATACCACCATAAGTGAAACCCACCCTTTGAACTTTGGCACACATTGCTGCTTGCTCACTTTTATTTTCCCAGGCTTCTGTAGACCTTTTTGTTATGACGAAAGCAGTACTGAAGAACTGTGACTTCCACTTATTATTTCAGAAGGTGTGTCAGGACAAAGCCGGACATGGAAAGTTCTGCTTTTTGGGGGGGAGGAGAGGGAAGGGGCGTTATTTTTTTCTAAGGTGAGAAGCAGGTCTCAAACAATAAACTTTACACAGGAAAAATTATTCATCTCTGGTACTATTCTGGGGAAAGGGAGTGCTAAGCCTGAACATGCTAGAGGAAGTTTTACATATCTCATTGACCTCCAACACTCTTATGAGAATGTGTCATTCAAAACCCTTGCTTGCTGGCTCATTTACTCTTTTCTGAAGGAACTTGGAAAAGGATCCACTGGCATTATTAGGAAGCATTTTATTCCAAAGGAAAAGGCAAATCAGGTTTTACCCGTTGAAATTTCCTATGCCAAAAAGATCAAATCCTGACTTGTCATATGGCCTCAGAGAAGATAAATTACACTCCCTACCCCCCAGTAAAGGACACATTAGCAGTTGTCCTACTCAAGTACTTGTGAATATGTATGGAGTTCCATGAAAAAGAGGTCTTTTATTTGACAATGTCCCCATATTCCTAACATCCAAGCCCTTCATAATTTTTATTTCATTCTTCTTTATTTTGAAAGGGTTTAGAGACACCTAACAAAGGTACAAGGGTCTAAGTCCAGACTCACATTAGCATTTAGTCTTCTAATGCCCATAAAAACCCACGTCAACTAGGTACTGAAATAACTGTCAGTCTGAGCCTAAATAACTCACCAAAGAGTTTTAAAGTAAGTCTGTGGCAGAACAGGGAAGCAATTCCAAGTCTGCAAAAACCAGTATCTCATGTACATTTCTTTCAGCAGAAGTTTCAATTGAAGCAGCTGCTTGGCCCAATCGTTTCTTTCCTATCTCCCTCCCCTGCAAGTATCACCTTTTCTTTTACGCCAGTCCACATATTAGTGTGGTGCTTGGTAAAACAGATCAGGGAACAGACACCCGACGACATGATCCATACGTGTTCCAGGACCAGACACAAAATGCTGCTAAATCAAGGCCACTCTAAGAAAGACTATAATAGATAAACATTGTTTTGAAAGAGACAGACATGAGAGACAATTCTAATGAGAAAGTAGTGAGTCTATACAAACATTCTTCACCTGGTTTAGAAATATTTTTGTAACAAAAATGTTCAAAAAAAACCCTCAAAAACCCACCAGTTCAATGAGCAGATTTGCAACAGCAGAGTTGTTACAAAATCATGATCTACTTTTACTATGGTAGGGCTGCCAAAACTAATTAGAGGAGTTCAAACCACTTATCTCAATTCAGGTTGTCCCCTTCAAAAGTTGGTATAATTATGTTTACCCTGTTTCTAACTGAAGAAATAACGAGTTCTATAAATTATGGATAATACTACATTTGGGCACGTTAGAATCTCTCTTTCCATTTCCACTCCCTTTTTCCAGTCTCAATTGCTTGGTCTACTCCCTGCTTTGTTTTCACCAGTTCCCATCTTTAAATCTGTTTCCTGCCTTCCTTCAGCATTCTCTCTGTCCTCCCCAAGAGATAATTACCTTATTGGAAAGTGAATCAATAGTATTGAAGTTAATACTTTCAAAGATTCACAAAGGTTAATATGGCCTGAAACAAAATAAGCAGTTTGGTCACTCCCAATATTATTTGTTACATGCTCACACTGCTGAGATACGTTTTTTTGTCAGCATTAGGAACCTTCTATCCACCAGGCTGTAAACCTGAAACTACGTCTTAACAACGTTCCCAGCCTACCTGGACCCTCTGTAATAGTTTAGGAAGGTCTAGACTAAGCAGGACTTTACAACATTAGGAACCACAAGTTTTGAAAGAAAACTTTAATTTTTGCATCTGAATAATGTGGTAGCATTTAATACAGATACAAAGAAAGACACAAAAAAGCAATGAACAAAAATGTATCAGTCTGTCAATCAATCTATCCCAGTCAAACAACAGTTGCAATGCTACCACCACAGCATTAATCATATAACAATTAATCAAATCTACTGTAGATGAATTCTGAAACTGATTTTAAATTGAACCATATAGTGAAGGTAACCACATTTTGGACTACATGAGGTGTAGGCTTACACCCATATTCAACCGAATACTTTCTCTAAGATATTAATTTTATAATTGCTTCCTATTGCATAGTCTGGGAAACACACACATGTAAGAAAGGAATTGTAGAGCACACCAAATATTTTGTTTCCTAAACACAGTTGTGCAGATTTGTAGAAGAGGCTTGGCCGGCAAAAGTGTTACACGCTTACACATCTAGTTGTGTGGCTTTTGGTTGTTGGTCACAAGCAATGAATCTAACTGTTCAAGGTTAGCAACAAACTCCCCAAAAGAAGATTTTCTCTTTCCCTTCCTGGCCACAACATGTAAGATTCTTAAATTCAGCTCATTTGTCTGTATAACTTCCCCATAGAAATAAAGGCATTGCTTTGCTATGATATTAGCTAATTAGGAAAAGATTTTTTGTGTGTTTTGGTTTGTTGGGTTTTTTTCTCTCCTTGGTTTCTTCCCCATAATCTTTACTGACAAATTAGTTACTCACTTTAGCTTCCCGTATGACACACAGTAAGGTTTCCTTAACTAACCATTTCTTGAATCAACTTTCTGATTTCTTAATGTGAAGGACTTGATAACCCCAAAAGTACTAAAAAAGTAAATTGATTTTGGTATGATGCATTATCATAAACTGAATAGGCCACAATGAAACAAAATTGCACTGCTGACAAACTGGCTATCGAATGCTGATTAGCTGTCAGCTTCATTCTTCTAAGCCAAAACAGGACAGATGGTAGTAGCCTTTAGGCCTGAATTATTTCATTTGTATAATAGCAGGGCTATAAAGTCTATCAGAAAAAAAAGGAGAATTGGTATTATAGTTTTATTTTTAATTGCTGACAATTAGTTGCATTACTGTGAATACTATGATGACAATTTTCCTCCGAGTCAGACAGGTTTTTCAGGGAAGTAGAGCTGCAAAATAGCTATCCCTAACATCATTAGTAAATCATTACTATTTAACTCAGTTTCTTCCATGGAAGAATTATTTTCTCTCTGCTGCACACATTCTCACATCTTTCAGCGTGCCATATTCCTTCTTTTCTTTTTTCAGGATGAATATTTCATGCCTATTAAACAAGTTTGGTAAAAACAACCAACAAAACCCCTGTACCCGCTTGGTGCAAAGGGGAGGAATCACCAGGAAACCATTCATAGATATGAGCTTATTAGCAAGAACCTGCACCATGGCATAGAATAAGAACCCTGAACATTTCTAACCTGTACGTGACAGCAAACACCCAGAAAAGATAGCAGCCAGCTGGAGGTAAGAGGGTGACATAGTTCTAAAAATGCCCCAATCTTTTGCCAACCGAGGCTAAAGCGTAGCGTGTGAGCGTATGTGAGGTGTCTAAGGAACAGTCTGCTGGATAGATCTGGCTTTCTGATACCACCCCGGAGTATTTCAAACAGGCAAGAACATGAAATAATCTGGCCCACTATACGTGCAGTGACTCCATCCACAGTTAAATAACAGAGGGTATAAAAACGTACCTCAGATTTTCTGCCAGCTAATAACTGACACATTATTCCATCTTGTGTTTTCCTGAGGGCATTGGCACTTCATTTGTCAAAGGCAACCGTGTTTTATAACCAGTATTTTGAATGTCCAAACTTTTCCACACACATATATCCTAGAAAAGTAAGAAGAGGCTGCCTATTTTACCTTCCCCTGTAGGTAAACTCTCCTAAATGAATAAACTAAAGTTTGAGATAACACACAAAAGTTTGGACTCTTAGTCAGGTATCAGACTATATTAGATGTTAAAAGGCTTGGGAAAAGAAGAGGTGTATTTTGTGTTAGATGTGGTAAAAGAAACAAAAGCATTTCTGGCCTCAAGAAACTCAGTCTCATTGCTTAGCACGCAATAAGGGGATGAGACAAATAGAAGAGAGAATTTAAGACAGTAAGGAAACATGCAAGTGAAAACATAGAAGAAAAGGGAAAATCGCAGGTCACCACTTGCAGAAAGGATGCCTCCTTATTGTTAAACATAAGTGATGGCAGTGAGGGGCATTGCAGTGTTTTTCCTCAAGGGCAGATTGAAAAATGAGCAAAGTAGTGGCTTTATGAGCAGTGAGATCCTCAGAAAAGAGACCAGAAAGCTGACAGGTCCTTCAGGTAAAATGATTGAAGGATTTTGACCAATGCCTAATGGCAAAGTTCTACCTAAATGCATCAGAAGGTTGGGAACCTGAATAAAAATCATATAGCCAGAGTTGAAAAATAGGAGTGTGATCACATGCATTTTACATGTGTTTAAGAATGAAAATAGGAAAAATATTAAAGCTATAAAGGGGAAAAATGACAACAGTCACAGTCCGAACATTAAATTGACAGTACTCAGTACTTCACCAACATTCGTCTTAACAGAAACACTCATCAAATGCTGGTTATTCATTGTTGGTTGTAAAGGTAAATATTGGGATGGGGTATTAGCATGGCAGCTAGTCCCAGCTAAGGCCTAGGTACTCAGAAATCTGAGATATCCTACCTTTCTGGTGCAAGGATGTCTGTGTTGCAACTCAGAAAAGGGGAAAAGAGAGGAGAAAACAGCAATAAGAAGATAATTTCTCCCATCCTAAAAACAGAGGCAGACCATTTTGGCTTTGCCTTCCGAAGGAAGCAAGGCTACATCTCAAATCTTCTTGAGAAGATGGAGAGTTGTTCTTTTCCATCTGCTGAAGGTTCCCCAGTGTATTTCATGGTCAACTGTGAAACACAAAGAGAGAAGGGCTCCTATTTAATAGGAGAAAGCAACTACGTTAGGGTACAGACACATAGGCATGCCACAGTAGTAAGAACAGTGAATCCAAATAGGAAGCTTGATCTTGAAGCAATAAGCCAAAGAAGACCAGAAAGGACTAGTGATTCATGCTTAGTTAAATGAATTTGTTTGGAAGTACTTTGTGACAACAGTGACTTGAAGGCTCAGAGCTTTACATGAGCCTACAGTACGTGATAGAAGATCTGTGTCAAGATTCGTACGTTCGCGCGTATTTGCCCGCTGAATACAAAGCCATACAGCTTTCCTGTTTGGCTGTTGAGTAAGTTCTTACTGCTCCTGAACAATTGTTGCCTCTCCCAGTCGATGCTGTGTGCATGACAAAGATGTGCAACGCTTTGCTGTTACTTAGGGATTAAAATATGTAAGTTCAGGCATGATTCGGCTTCCTCCACAGCTGCAAGTGAGGTTTTTCCGTTAGCTTTTTTGCTGCGCGAGTGATGGTTTTAATGTTCTTACCACACTGTAAACACCCAGCTTACAAAACAGAAGGATGACTAAAATGGTGACAACAGCTCTTTGCAATGAGAAGTAAAGGCAAGACTACATCTGGAAGAACATGATGAAAACATTCCTCGTAAGGAACTCTCAAACAAAGAGCACAAAAGTTAACTCAGCCAGGATGAGATTTTAGCTATCAAGTGTGATTGTCCTTTATTTGTAATGCCTTACTTTTAAGGGGATTTTCAAGTGATTTTGTCTACATTTCTTAACATGTGGATCAGTACTTCAGTACCTCCTTCCATGTTTAAAAAAGAAACTTTGCATTTGTTTTTTTAATATTTTAATAAATGCAAACTTAAAACAAGGTCAAATATTGCCTTCAGAGACCTGTGTCTTGAAAATCTTAAAAATCTCAAATTTTCAGAAAAAGTGGTCTTCATGTAGATTTTAAAAGCCAGTTGGAGGACTAGTTTTCTTTCACAGCACACCAGTACCAGCACTTGCGAAGAAAAATATACATGCTTATTAAGCAATAACTGCCTTCACTCCTGTTTTACCACAAGTCGGTGTTCCTCCTACACTGACACCTTTGAAACCATGCCATGTCAATGAGTTACAGTTCATCTCAGACAAGTATTAAGGCTAACTGTTGCTAGCTTGTGACTTTAATAAAAGCAGTGGGAATGTTTTGTAGGTCCATACCTGAAGTATGAGACGTGGCAGCTTGTCAAGAAACCAATAGTCAGGGCACAAAATTCTTTTTTCTGAGTGAAAATCTGAGAGGGGGTAAAAATGTTGTGTATTGGAAAAAGACTTCAGCATTTGTTCAGACAAGAATCCTCAAATGTTGTTTACAGAAATTGACGCAATATTTTTGCTTGGCTTTTCAAAACAAACTGAAGATGACGTTCCACAAGGTCTCTGAACCCTGACAGCCCCAGGAGCCAAGCAGCTTAGACTCATCCCATGGCTGGAAATCTGGCTCCAGACAGGCAAACTGTCAGTGAGGTAGGCAAGTTTCCATGGAAACCTGCCTAGTTTCTGTCAAGAGTGACTAAGAAAAATCAACTTATTCCCACAGAATGTTTTGATGATATTGAATCAGCATTTTTTCAAACAGTTCTATTAATAAACTACCTAGACTTGTATCTGGGGGCTAGTTTTGAAAGACTGACTTAATACAGAGTAACACATTGTGATGTCAAAGAAAGTGAATGAGTCTACTACTGACTTTCTTATCAGGAGTTAATCTCCCAAGGCATCAGTCTTTTTCCACCTGGGCAAAACCCTGACACTCTTCTACATGTACATACATAATGTATATGCAAGTGTGTATGTATACACACTTGTGTAAAGTGGCACAAACCCACAAATCCCACCTTAAAGAGTAAACTCTCAGTTGCTTGCTTTCAGTGTTATGTTTGCTCATGTATTACTATAAATTCAGTAACTGTAAAGAGGTTTCTGAGTCTAGATGAAATAGACCTTTGCAATTCTGTTATTAACAAGTTATTGGAAGAGCCTTCTTTTTTTCCTGGGAGACCAGTCAAAGATTCTAACACACTGTTCCATGGTAGAGCTTTTACAGAGCATAACAAAACAGACACACGGGTGATAAGATAAAAAATCAGGCAGAGATCTTGATGTTTCAGCAAAAGATTGGTAAATTCAGGATTACGCATCGTGAAGTACAGGAGGGTGCACAGAGTGTGATAAGACACTAGTACCCTAGCACTTACATCTACATTACCTTAGTGACTAGTCTTCGCTGTGATGAAACACAGGGCAGCAATAGATGATAGCCCATGTTTATCGCTAGAAGACACCAGAACTACATTTTGTCTGCTGAAGACGCAGGCTGTGTTTGTATACCCTTTAAAAGGAAAGCATATAGTTGGGGAACGTGCAATACGCCTTTCACTGTAATAGCAGTAATATAATATGTTCCTCAATTGCAAGTAATTTATACCCTTGAACATCACAGATGGAGACCTCAGGGAGTACAGTTCCTCTCACAGTCAGGCTTTCCTGCATTCATTCGTTTGGCTTGCAGGAGGGATTACAAAATTATTATATTGACATGATTTCTCACAACTCTGCAATCTACTGATCTTTATCTTTCAGTGTATGAGTATGGATTTCTTTCCTCAGTGCTTTTTATTTGTTTGTTTCTCTTTGTGGGTGGGGTGATGGGAGGTAAAATTGGATTTTACCACCATGCAATTTACTCATTCTACACCTGAGAACCTCCAGGGCATATTCTATAACATATTGCTTCCAGGGTGCTAGCTTTAGTTTATATGAAAAAGAGGAGGCACATGTATGGCTAGCAGTCTTTGTGCATTAATAGTCATCAAAGAATGCAAGCTAACTTTAAGACTACAAATTATGTTTTTACTTTTTTCTGCTAGTAAAATTTTGTTGAGATTCTACTTACTCTTGATGAAATAGAAAGGATTTGTGGTTTTATTTGAATTGAGAAGTATAAAAAAAAATTGTGACGGTCTTTAAGAGTAACTTTTCTGGTAAGACAACATACAATTAGATCAGAATTCTTACATGCTTCTCACAGATACTTAGGAATTTGCAGAAATAACAACCTCTTTAGAACCTTAATAGCTTTCAGAAACATGGATAGCTGTACCAGAATTGTTGCAGAAAACACCAGAACGAAAATTTCTTTCAAAGGTAAAGCTAATTTGTCTAGGTCTACCTAATTACTGTAGACCTAATTACTAGTTAATTTAAAAAAAGCATTAAAGGCAAAAGCACTAACACTCATAGACCAATTACACACAGTAAAGGCACATATAACAGTGCAAGATAATGTAAATAAACAAGCTGGACACTGTTGTGTTGCCAATGAACTATTGCATCATTACAAAGTATCATGCAAACTGGAACAGAAGATAAATTTTTGCCAGAATGTGTACTTAAAGACTTGGCACTAGCTTCATTTCATTTCATTGCTATTCTTAATCACATAAAAAGCATCCAGAACAGCAGGATATAATCTTTACCATATCTGACGTCAGTAACTTAAGACAGATAATGAGATATTTCTTGGTATCTCATCCCCTTAAGGCCTTCTCAGTTCAGAGCAAAGGATTCTTTCAAATATCAAACCTAACAAAGACTTAGTTAAGATTTGGATAGGTGCTGGAAATAAGATTGTCATTTTTTAGCCAGGGAATTCCAGTTTTTTCCTATATAAAAATGAAGCTTGAAGTTCAAAGAGGAAGTAACAAGATTACTTTGGCACACAGGATTACAAGCCTGTTTCTTCTCTTTGAGATTTAAGCACTACAACTTTTATTTGAGCATGTGAGTTACGATACTCCCTAGTGACTTAACTGTATTACCAATGTTTATCATGTTAGCTACCCTCTCTAGGTAAATAGTCTGTATATAGACGAATCACTCAACAGCAATACATTACATCTTCTGGCTGATTCTAAGGTCAGTGATTCCTACGTGGCTTGTTCTACTGTAGTCTGTCTTCCAACAAGGGAAAATAAGCTTGCCTCCTCTTTTGAAATCTTCCCATACAATTTTCTACTTGATATTTCTAGCTGTGTCCCAAGTGAGCCCTAACACTTCTGCTCTTATGGAGGACTTAATCTCAGAAGAACATCCCCCTTCTGCTAGTCCCTCATGCTATTAAAAGTGCAGCAAGCTCACTCTCTTAATTAATATTAAAAAATAAAATCAAAACAAAATGAAACAAAACCCCTTGAACATCTATCACCTGGAAAGGCAACTAAATAGGTACAGGCTTGCCTGACTCCTAGCCCTTCAATGAGCCAGATTTAGGAACATAGGGTAATTTAGGTTCAAAGGGACCTCTGGAAGTCATCTAGTCCAAACTCCTGCTCAATGCAAGCTCATCATGTATACGGCAGTTTTAAACTAATTTCAAGAATGTTTATATCTACAGGTTCTGTACATAATAGGGCTAGACTGTATACTTGCTCTAAACTCCAAACAAAGGGAAGTGAAGATATCGAGTTCTTTAACAGTATAGTTGTTTACACCGGCTATTGTTTACATATGTACTTCATACAATCTGTGCAAAATAGTACTTTCTTGTCATCATTATTGAGATTTTGCACTTGAAATGATTTTTTTTTTCTTATAACCACTCTGCAAAGATATTTCAATACATAGAGCCTGGCTGGAACATTAAATTATTTCAAAGTCAAGAAAATACAAACCCTTCATTTTTCAGCAGGTTGCAAAATAGCTGTTTCTGACAAAAGACCAAGTGGTAGCAAACAAGAAAAGAGACAGAGAGAAAGACAGAAAGAAAAATTAATTTCTTTAAAACATCACGAAAATTAATTGCACCAGCTTGCAAGTGTTACTATACAAATTTTCTCACACTTGTCCTTTTGGCATCCCGTGGATTAGTTAACCATTTCTACTACTTCCAAACTAATCAGTCAATAAAGGTATGCCTTAGACATTTCTGCTAAATGCATGTTTTGTTTGAATATAAGTGAGATATATTATGGCCCTAAAGTCTACAACTAGTGTTGCAAATTTAGTTTTACTCCCAGTTATTTTTAAAGCAAGCTTGTATGCCAATTTTTTTATTTACCAATATTTTAACTTGCTTATGACTAAGCTTCATTTGCCTTCCTCCACACTTGGTATTGCCTTGAGGATTACAGAATCATAGAATCATAGAATGGTTGGGTTGGAAGGGACCTTAAAGATCATCTAGTTCCAACCCCCCTGCCACAGAAAGGGACACCTTGCACTAGACCAGCTTGCTCAAAGCCCCATCCAGCCTGGCCTTGAACACTTCCAGGGAAGGGGCATCTACAGCTTCTCTGGGCAACCTGTCCCAGTGCCTCACCACCCTCACAGTAAAAAATTTCTTCTTAATATCTAATCTAAATCTACCCTCTTTCAGTTTAAAGCCATTACCCCTCATCCTATCACTACATGCCCTTGTAAAAAGTCCCTCTCCGGCTTTCTTGTAGGTGCCCTTTAGGTACTGGAAGGCCACAATAAGGTTTCTGCGGAGCCTTCTCTTCTCCCGACTGAACAACCCCAACTCTCTCAGCCTGCCATCATAGGAGAGGTGCTCTATTTCAGGTTGATCTCCATCTCCAGTAAAATATTTTGTCTGCTGACATATGTGATACACAACAATTTTACTTCCTGCTCATCCTTCAGAGCTCATGAGACCAGATTCCATCTGTTGTGCATTACAGACCGACAGAAGGATGTGTTGACAAAGAACTACCAAGACTTTCTAAAGACTGGGGAGAGAGGAATTAAAAAATAACTTCAGATAACAGCATGCATGAACTCTTACTGCTTAGCCACATTCTCGCAATGATTTACAAGTACTACAAGGTATTTGGTAAATAGAAGCATGAACAAGAAAGTGAAAGGGCCTAAATCAGTTAGTTGCACAGCACACAAGGAGAGCACAATCTAGCAGTAGTATAGTTTCAACGTATATTTCTAAAATGTAAGGCTCAAACTAGAGCCACTTTACGTGCATTCCATCTTTCCATTTCCTCTTCTTAAATTTAAAATGTCCCCTTTACCTCTCTAGAATAAAACACAGACAAAGACTCATATACACAGAATTTTGTCACATAATATGTGTGTGATTACATTTTAATATCTTTCAGATTACTTCTGGACTTCTTGTTTTCCAGTCCTTTTTTCACCTCATTCTCCCCTAAACATTGCATTAACTCAATACCTTAGAATGGAAATTACATATGAAGTTACTGAAAAAATACAGTACTAATTCATTCCACAGATCCACTTGATAACTTTACGGAACACAGATGATCTTTTGCTCTCTCTGCTGGGCATGTCTGAAAAATGTTAATCAAGTAGTTGAGATTAGAAGAGTACAGGGACAAAATACATAATCTTGCCATCTATAATCTTGCCATCTATAAATCTAAAGCTATGGCAAAGCTCAAAAAATATCTCTTTGGAAAATAGTTTTACTATCCAACTCAGCAAGATGCAAAATTTAAAGAAGAGGTGTACTGTTTCAGTTGTGTATATTTCCACACTTTTCCATGACATGCAGAAAGATGGTGTAGTGGAAATGCCAGAGAGATCAGCGTTTCAAGAAGAAAGATACAAAGATGTAACTGTTACCTACTATGAAAAATGACATATTTACTTGTCAAGATCTGTACATTTGCTATGATGTTTAGACAGGTATTTATGAAAAAGAAGAAGAGGAACAAAAGGCATTTTTTAATGTTCAAAGGCACACTTTTATAGTATATACTATGGTGGTTTTTAATCCCAAACCAAACTTTTTCAAACACAGAAACTAAACAGGATTAATTAGTAGTCAAAGTGGGAAATATTTTTCAACTCATAATTGAAAATCTGTGTCTCACAATTACAAGCTCCTGGTTCTTCCCCTGGGCAGAGAGCTATTATAGAATGTGTTAATCTCAGAATTAGTTTTCTAAAATCTAACTGAAAATTATCATCTACTTTACATGTAGTAGTAATTGCCAGCAGCTACGATGCTGGTAAGGGTAGCATTCTCCACTAATACAGAAGGAATATTTTTTGTTACAGTTTAATGTACTTTGCACAGAAGTTTAAGAATTAGTCGTTATTCCAGAAGCAAGAAAATTGAGGGAATAATGCTTATTTGTTAAAGGCCGTACAAATGTGGCAGAACCTGTTCAGACCAGATGAGACTATACTTTTTGTCTCATCCATTAAATTTGCTTAAGTTGAAAAAGGTATTAAGTTATATATGTATATATAACAGCAAGCTATTTGTTTTTACTGACATCTCTAAAGGAACCATTCAGGTTACAATGCACTAACAATATACAAGCTTTCAGACTCGTTAGATATGCACTTACAGACAAGTCCTTGACAGGCTGAAATTCAGTTACGTGATAAACTCCAAACTGTCACTAATATTAGTGCTATAACAAAAATTTCTCTTGAAGCTTAAGGTTCTTGTAGATAACAGAAAGTAGGCTAGAACATAATATTCAATTTAGTATTATGCCTTCATCCAGAAAATTCCAGCCAATCAGAATATTTCAAAAAAAGAAGAAAAAAAGAAGCCACCAGTAGGCTGAACAAGAATATCCTGTTTAATTCATTGCTAATGTATTTAATTCATCTGCAACTTACACAAAAGATACCTCACTTTGGAATCTCCTTTATCCATTACTCCACTTACGGAAATTCTGACTCGCCTTTCATTGCTTTCTTCTCCTAACTCCAGGCTGTCTTTCACCTTTTTCCCCATGCTTGCGATGTCTTTGGTAACTTCACTAAAACCAAAGAGAATAGAACTGAATGCCAAAAAGATTCATTTCAAATCTGAAAGCATTTGCCTGAGCTTAAATATCTGAGCAGTTATTGATTTCAATGGGTCTTCAGGTACAGTTAAATACTTTGTTTGAACTGATATCATTCTGCACTATTTTACATGGGACAAGAAAAAAATTATTCCTAGAGGATCAAAAAAGAAATGATCGAATTTCTGCACAATGAGGAACGGACACAAATTAATAAATAGCCACATATTAAATCTTGGCATCAATCTCATACTTTCTAAGATGCAAGTAACATGAAAAATAATTATCTAGTGATAAGATTTCATCCAGGATCTGAAACTGGAAGTGAGATTACTGATTGACTTCTAAGACACTGAAACGTTTTAGTGTTTCTACACTAGAATTAAACAGAGATGTGCTGTGAAGGAGATAAAGCTTCCTTCCCTGATCTGAGCGTGTTTTGGTATTATGTTTGGTTGGTAACCTGCATGAGCTGAGGTTATTCAGGATGTTAATGTTGGCTATGTGGATATTTTCTTTAATTTTAGTGATTTCATCTATAGGAAATGCAATTAAGTGGCAGTCAGACTTGTATCTTATAGTTGCCCCTCCCTCCCCCTTTTTCAGTGTTTAACTAGATGTTTGAATAAGTCAGCAAGTGCTCTAAAGTACGCAAAATGTAGACTCCGCTAAACAGAGATGGGACCTTTAAATCGAGCTCACCACCACCTGCTGGCCTCCACACTAGTGGAAATTTTTGTCAGGCTGTAGCCTGCTAAAATCCAACTAAGATCACCTAATGCATGAAAACCATTTACTAAAAAGAGGGGAAATGGGAGGAAAAACTAAAATCCTTTACAAAAGTTCCCCTTGTGTACAGCCTTTTCTGTAGCATCACTTCTGAAAGCAAGAGAAACAAGAATAAAACCAAAATCTTTAATGCTCTGTATTCCTCTTGGGAGGTGGCTGTATTTGCTTCTAAACTGCCAGCTGAAAAACACTGCCGGCACCTGTGCATTGTTTCCTCACACAGTGACAGCAGCTGCTCTGTCAGATCCCCGGAGGACTAGGAGCTCTTTTGCAGGGCCTGCAACTGAAAAAAAGCCCTTACCATGGGTTAATGGAAAAAGAAAAAACAAATAGAGTTCCTGAATACCGTGAAACAGGAACAATTACTCCCTCCACCCCTGGCCCCTTCCCTCTCTCCACCCCTCCTCACCCCTTTCCTTCCTCACCTCCATTTTCCCCCAAATATTTTAACTTTTGGAAACCAAAAAGAAACACATAGCAAAAAATAAGTGGATTTTTTTTCTGTTTATGAATGACCATCAAATGATGTTGAGTTTTATTTGCAATTTGATTAAAATATGTCCTGGTAGGAAAGGATAGACTTCCTAGCCAATGAGGTGGTTTTGATGGCAAGGAACAATTCAGCCAGATACTTAACCATGATGAAAACAATCTTATTAAGTATCTGTTAACGTGTTTTATTTAGTCCTCTCTCTTCACATTTGGAATACATTCACACTCTTTTAATATATTATTGTATTTTCATATTGCACTTGGAAAAGGGGATAGATGCTGATCAGTTAGAATCATAGAATATCTCAAGTCGGAAGGGACCCATAAGGATCATTGAGTCCAACTCCCTGCTCCTCGCAGGACTGCCTAAAACTAAATCATATGACTAGAGACTGTCGTCCAGATGCTCCGTGAACTTATATAGAAGTCAGATATACAATTTTTTTATATATATATATACAGTTCTTATTTGTAGCCTGAAACGCCACAAAACACTAAAGGAAAAATTCTGGAGGTAGCAGATTCAGGATGAGGTTTTCCTAGCTAATGATCCTTCTTCAGGGCGGAAGCATTGATATGCAAGGGTTTCAAATATCTTCAGTATTAAAAATCTGGAAAACCGAACACTGAACTTTTCATCTCAGGAAACAAGCTGATCTGTTTCCCTTCAGGTTTTTTAAAGTTTGGAAAGAAATTTCTCAGGCATAACCTTTTTGATCCCAAAAGCAGACAGCTGTCACATGGATTGATGGGTATTCTCTGACGTAGTTACACTGCAACTGGAGTGCACAAACACTCTCTCGTCCAAAACGCCAGCTATTTGAATTCACTAAAACATTGATCTGACCTTCATAAAGCCCATTTGGATAACTTTTCCAGTATATAAATACTAACCCAGAGTACACTGAAATGTGAAGAACGGGGTTTTCCTGTCTACACTGGCTTCCTAAACCAGCCCTACATTCCTAAATCTCACAGATTCATCTTCCCTTCCCCCACATTCCCTATTCCCACCGCTCACAATGGCCAGTAAATTCAGGAGTGTCTGGCAATCTGCCTGGGAACTGGAACACGATTGCAGTGTATACTTGTACGCTGATAAAAATCAATTGATTTCTGTGCAGAGTTCGATAGTTAAAAGATGGCAAGGACCATTCCCACCCAGCCGTCTGCATGTAGCCGCTCCGTTTTGATAAGAAAAACACTTTGCTAGCATTAACATGGGTTGTTTTTATCCAGCTGCAGTCTGCATGGGTTCATGCCTCAGCCTTCTGAGCGGTACCATTAAACCTACGTTACAGTCTTCTCTGCTGCTCATGAAGCAGAGAATCTTGAAAGGGTCTCTCCCCAGAAACATGATGTCTCACTAAACTGAGCGTGAAAGGAAGGTAGTGCTTCCTAGGAACAGTTTTTAGCTCGAGTCAGAGTTGTACAGCTGGCTGGCAGTCCCCTCGCTGCTTATGACAACATAGTTACAAAGAATTCTCTGTTTAGGCTGAGACTGACAGTGTGTCCAGCGGCAGAACATAGATTGTCTCCTGTTGCGTTAGCCCTTCTGCCCTCGGTTGAAGATGCTTTGGCAACTGGAATATCAATGCTGGGGCATAGAAAATCAGTTATCATCTGAGCTGGGAAACTACAGAGTAACTAAAGACAATCATATTTTTTGGAGAGGATTTTATCTGCACTTTGGATGCCTCAGTTATGTTCGACAAGTCCTATCCTACCTTCAGTGACATCCAATTGAACTTTTAGTTGGACAGTTTTAACCAGCTTTACCAGCTTTTAGGTTTATGAATCTTACCAAAATAGCTTTGACTTGGTTTCCTCCTCTGGATTTTTTAATTTTGCCAGGAAGAGACAGATTGGCTTTCTGACTCTAAACCAGAACGTTACTTGCTTAGAAGGAGTGACTCATACAAACTTGACAGTGAAAGCTAGGAAAAGAAAAATCCTCAAAAAACAATAGTAGGTGGATTTCTCTCACAGCTGTTCTGAAGAGTTTGTAGTTGTACAGTCCAGTTAGATATTAATGTCACTCAAATATTATTTCCTTAGTGGTAGATTGTAATTAAATAAAACATGAAAAATAAGCTATATAAATATTTTTACAGACTTTGCTGAAGTAAGTAGGATTAATAGACTTTTGTATAATAAAGCACAATAAATCTTATAATTTCTTAGAAATTGTAGAAAGCAGTTTTTAATAATCTCTGTACTGAGTCACAAAAGCAAGCAAAGAATAATTTCTTGGTGTTGAAATTAGAAGCCATCACACATCCAGTTCTTCTGATTACTGAATGAGTGCTAATGCCAAATAAAATCAGTGGCTGATTAATTTAAAAAAAGAAAATCCAAAAAGACTAATGATTAAGACCTTGCAGTGTGCTGAATTCATGAAGACCAGACCTTCTACACCCAGTTCTCACAAAGAGGAGGCTACAACCTGCTGCCAACATGATTCTACCACGCAAGTATAACTGAGGAGAAATGCCTAGCTGCATGTATTCTGAGGTAGCAATAGATCTGATTATCGCCATCTTAATTAGACACCTCATTCGTAAAATTGCCATTTTAAGTATCACCAACAGCAAACTAAATTAAAGCCTTATATGTATCTGGGTTGAGATTTTCAGAGTATCTCAAAACACCGTGTGTCAGCTAGGGCCCAGACTACAGAGGCAGGTGCACAGGCACATGCTGGATGCCTAAACATCTTTGAGGCCTATAGTCTTAAATTTGGAGGTGCCACTTTGGTTATGCACGCAAGGCAAGCTCTTTGGGGAATACTATCTAACCTTTAAAAACAGAGGTCATTGCACATTTGCTCACCTGACATGGATTTCTTCGACAGCCATTTCAAAGCACCCCATCAAATGGTACCCAGAGAATCATAGAATCATAGAATAGTTTGGGTTGGACGGGACGCAAGCTACAGGAAATTTCACTGAGAGCAGACGGGAGGAGCGTGGAGAGCTCAGGGGGAACCCCTCGCACACACCCACACCACCACGGTGGGGCTTTCTGGAGGCTTCTGGGCTCCCCTTGGGGCAGCCCCTCCCCTCGGGACGGCCCCACGGAGCCAGGCTCCACCAGCGGGCTTCGTACTGGCGCCGCGCCCCCTGATCGGTGCGTTCAAACCCCCCCAGCAGCCTTTGTCTCCCTGACATGGGGTGCCGCCAGGCTTCCCCCCACAGCACCGACAGCACCGGAGAGATGGCAAAGTGCTGATGCGAGAGGTGGCTCTCAGCTGCGGTGCCCTCCCGGGTCGCTTTGGGGCCTCCAGCTGCACTGCCCAAGTGCAAAGGCGGCCCCAGCACACTCTGGTGCACACTGCAGCGCATGCGTGCCGCCCGTTGGAGCCACGGAAAGCCCTCGGGATCCTGTAACCAGGCCCATAAATCACACTGCAGGGACACTAGCAGGTGCTGGGTTATTGTGAGTGCACAGGTGTTAAAGCATAGGCAGATGTTTATAATGTCAAGATCGCCTGAAAGCATCAGCACTAAAAGCTCGCCTTTGATTAACAGCTCATCAGTGCCAAACAAGCATGCAAAATGATGAATGCTCACGAAACCCCAAATGATGGGAAATCGCGTCTGACTATAATCGCAATCTGTATTTCACACACCCCCAGAATGTGAGCGCTGGCTGGATAGAGAGCAAGAGCAGGAAAACATTGCCTAGTCTTTAAAAACATTCCTATGGTGGTGCTACGTTGGCCTCTGCCCTCCAGACAGAGCTGGCTTTCAGAGGAGAGGCCGGGGCACTCAGCCAGACCCAATCCTTCGGACTACACGAGTTCCCAGTGCATAATACATGCAGAGAGGGAGACAAGCGATTTGAGAGGCTGTGAAATACTCTGCAAGATAAATGTAGGCAGCGGATTTATTAACTGGCTTTCCTCTCTGAAAACTGGTGGCCTTTCCTGATCAGCCAAAATATGAACCCTGAGAGCTAACGCTGTACTACGGGGAAATTTTTAGCGTGCTGGCATTTAATCTAAATAGAGCAATACGTTATGAATTCCTGTCCTCCTGAATTTGCACTTCCAGAGAGAATAATATTGTATAGCGCTTGCCTTTCTTCTCACTGTGCTGTGTTCCTAACTCATATTGTCCCGTCAAACACGTCAGCTAGCTCACCAGGAGAATACGAACCAAGTACTTAAAAGAATACAGGTACGTTGAGATTCCAATTACGAAAGAACACTCCCTCCCCCCCCCCCCCCCCCTCCCTCCCCTGCAGAAAGAAACCCTGCTTTTTCCAGAAGTCCTAAGTCCAATCTCTACTTTTCAGAGTACAGAAGTATCTCCCATTGAGCCAAGTTCTCGCTTATCATTTGAGCTTATTATCAGATTTAACTGGAGAACTGTGTAGACTCAAAGTGAAGGTGGGAGGTCTCAAAGCTGCATGACCCATTTTTTATCATCTTAAAAACAAACTGAGAAGACTTCATAAACACATCTAACCCACATATCCGAAAATTAGTAAAACCTAATACGTAATTATGAGATAATTAAATAGACACAAAATAGGGAAGTTTCTTGACTTTTCTGATCTATAAGACTGGAGTTTGTATTTTAATCATAAAAATTCATTCCTGCTGAATTGAAACTCCAAATACAGTGCTAATTTGGGCGAGTGAGGGAGAAGCAGCAGTGGTTTGTATATGATAGCTTTTCCCAAGCTTACTATGCGAAAGAAGTCATATTGTGGAACTACCATATTAATTACTAAATAATTGAATGCCTGACTTTTAATTTGGATGGAAAGATCAGGGATTCAGATGAGTTCCATGTACATCTTATTTATACGTTTTGTCATCCACTCAAAGTTTATTGTTGCAATTTTGTTGCTCATTTTCAAAACCCAGCGACAACCAGAGGCAAGTGGGCACAGAAGTGGTGCTGATGTGATCCAAGAGCAGGGGTCTGTCCTTAATAATGAAGCTTAACTCATCTGTCATAATCTTATGCATGGGTCTTCTGTTTCATTTGTATTCACAAAGGCCACCGCTCCCTTACAAAAGGGTGTTACTGGGACAAATAGCAGGAACTTTGGAGTTTATCAGAGTTTCTCTTCTTACAGTACTTGATTTTCCTAATGTGAATGACTGAACCTTAATGAGGTTTGAAAAGAGGTCAAAAACTCTTGAAAACCCTTTTTCAGAGACTTATTCCTGGCATCCTGGATACAGAACTGGACATGATTAGAATAGGAAGTGAGGAAATCATGGAAATTGTGAGTATTTTTCAGGCATAAGAGGAGGTTACAAATGAGAGCACCATCAAGTAAAAAGTCATTAATTATTGACACTATCGTTCCCCAAAAGCACTACTGAAACTCCTGGAGTTCCCCGGTGAGCTAGTAAAACTAATGCAGATGTGAAAATCCTACAAGAATTTACATGGTGCTACTCTGTGTAGCAGGGATGAAATCGATGGGGCCAACTCATAGAAAAGCTTAATACAGCCTAGGGAGTGACTAAATACAGATGAAGTTTGAAAAGAGCTGGATACCAAATTATCTTTTTTCTTTATTTCAAAGTAAAAAGTATTTAAACACTGTGAATAAATAATTATATTTTACAAATATTTTCTCTTAAGGAAACACTTCAGAACATTTATTTTTTTAAATATTCAAACCAGTATGATCACTTCATCTACTGCTGCCCTTAGATTTGCATGAGCATAATCCAAACATAATGGCAAATTTTAAAATTTTCTGACCACCATCTACTCTAAATCTTTATGGATTTATATATAATTCTGAATGGAAAGGAAACCAATTTTTCCACTGCACCGTGTGGGAAAATGATTTCTTAGAACTTTTTCATTACAACTATTATTTTCCAGGCAAATATATCTGTATGTGGTTGATTTTTGTTGAGGGGGGGGGGCAATGGAATAGTAATAATCAGCTTGCAGGCAGCTTTCAGTGACTTCCTGTATTACATTTCAAATCAACAAAGTAATCGTCAGGCATAATGTCACCATTTGTCTCCATTCAGGCTCTTGACCTTTAGATTGCCCATTAAAGAGAGGAAGACCAGTTCCTATCCATGTTTTGGCAATAGAAGAGGTTTTCCTCCTGTAGATACACATTTATTCAACAGAAGTTGCAGCCCAATTGACGTCCATCTGATTTGGAAGTTTCCTTCCTCTTTACTGGAATAGGAAGCACATATAATTATGGGCTAGTCCATTAATTAGTTTTAAGGGAGGAGATTACAAGAGAGGAAAACACTGTTTGCATAGATAGAAATGCTGAACTTTAGATAACCACAGAAAGGAGAGAAAATATTTTGTTGCATCGCTATGGCTTTCAAATGGACACATTTGTTGCCGAAATGAATCCAAATCCAGAAGGCAGTAACATACTATAGCTCTTGTGGCACTGTCCCTCTACTTATTATACAGGTTGTATGCTGGGAAGAAAAAAAAAAAAAAAAAAGATAAATAGTTGGGAAGAGAATAATAAAAGAATTTAAATTCTGTGTAACTTTGAAAATATCCATGATGGGCTGGTCTTACCACTCACTTCATAGGCTCAGTTCCCAACACAGCTATATTTGCAAGAATTTTTTCCACAGATATCAGAAATATTGCAGAGATTACAATATATTATACAAAAGAAGGAAGAGAAGAGCATACTTCACTTGCCTTTAATTGGAAATAAAGTCCATAGTAAGCCATACTCTCCAATACAAATTCTCACATAACAGTGGAAGACAGCTCTCTCCTTCCCACATTCTCATTCACTGAAATGAAATGAACAAACATTTTATATAATTTCTGAATAGAATTCTACAGTCTAGTATTTGCATTACATTTCCAATAAAGGACAGCTCACTACCTTCAATAAAGTAGTGAAGTCTGTCTCCGATTATAGAGCTCTTGATTGCCAAGAAAATTAAATGCCAATTGTTTAGTTGGGGTTTCCCAAGAGTAACTGCATGTGCAAGGCTCCAAAAGTGGAGTAAATTTGGCAGTCAAGCTCAAATGCTGTGCAGTATAAGCCGTCTAGAGAGTTCTGGAAAAAATGGTTCTCAGAACCAAAAGGAAGGGAGCTTCAGGGAGCCATCTCTCCTTTCTTTGACAGCTGGGCCACAGATACGTAGTGGAAGTCGAGCTACAGTTTTGCTGCTTCGCAGAAGGCCCTGTATTCAGGAAACTGCAGGATCAAAAGAACAAAACACAAACCTCAGGTGACTCTGAGGATGCTTTGTATATCCAAAGCAGGACTTCAGTGGCATGCTATTTGAATTCTTCGTTTTCCCTGGGCGTAAGTTTTGAGGAAAAGCCTGGAGATGAATAACACATTGCATGTCTCTCTTTCCTAGGACTGGGAAGTACTTAGGGAGGTACTTTTCAGTTCTTTGTCACGCAGAGCTCTTCATTGTAGGCAGCAAGTGACACAAAATTTGTGTCACTGTTGTTGGGTGCGAGTCAATAGAAACTACAGCTGTCTCAGCTTTCTGTTTCCTCCCCTCACTCCCTTTACAAGTGAATCCCACTTCAGATGAAACCCATGCAATTCAGTACCAGAAGTTAAATTCTATACACCCTATATACATATATATACATATTCTATAAACTATGTTGGTGGCCCTCATGATTTTGGTTACATTTTGAACTGATAGTAAAACAAAAAAGTTCTTTTAAAGCACCATAAGTATAAAAGAAATCTACAGAGAGGGCAGGAAGGTGGCTGTGGCTCTATTAAACACATGCGGAAGTGAAAGGACTGCCCTAGTCTAAAGAAGTGTTGAATAAACGAAAGTGGTAGAATCTATGGTGGAGGCCAGGCCACATCAGGAGTGGCTTTGCTCAAGGGAGGAAAAATACTCCAGACTAGAGAGTGATTATAAGTAATATGAATGAGTAGGAGGAAAGACCTGTGTACACAGTGTTTTCAATCAGCTTTATCCCTTCAATGTTTAACTCTTGCCTTTTGAGAACCTAGAAGATTTTTAAGTGTTCTGGCTCTGTCTCTGGAAATAGTGTCAATATTTAAGAACTCACACTTTTGAATGAGTGAGAACACTAGCTTCACAGTGCACACTTCAGTACCTAACCCATGGACCTCCCTCTCTGGCCTTCTGAAAGGGAGCAACTGATCAAAGCTATGCAGGAACCAGTGCAGACCTTTCCTTTTTCTTACCTTGTAAATGATGTGAAGACCACGTTCTTCTCAAAGAACAGACCACTCTGCTATACACACATTTATGTAAACACTTGTAATTAAATCTGACGAGCACATCTATCACAGAAGAGAAGAGCATTTTGAATACTGTTATGTTTTACTGCTTTCATCCTGGCTACCGAATATGTGAAAGGGTATGCATAGGCTGGTGTGTAAAGAAGTTATAGGCAAGCAACGGAATATCCATTACGCGTTTCACCATTACTGTTGATAATAGAATGGAAAGGTCTGCATACTTCCGTGCAAAGACAAGTACAGAATAAAAAAATACAATATGACATGTAGAGAGCAAGAAGAACAAAGGTGCATGAGAAAAGACTGCAGTGATGAGGAGGGTCATCGTAACTATTTTTCAAATATGTAAAAGGACATTGCAAGAAGAAAGAGAATAAGGTGTCCTCCATGTCCAAAGGGAATAGGATTTGGGGTAACAGGCATAAATTGTAGCAAGAGGTATTCAGTATAGTCCTAAGGCAGGCAAAAAGGTAAAATGCCAGCATTTTAAAAGTAATTATTATGAATCATTTGAATAGATTCATTGGAGAGGTTGCAAAGTTTGTATTATAGAATATCTTTAAATGTAATCTAAATACCTCTGTATTGGGTAGCGCGGCAACGTTTAGCTAACAGAGGGGCTACAGGGGTGGCATCTGTGAGAAGGTGCTAGAAGCTTCCCTCATGTCCCATAGAGCCAATGGCAGTTGGCTCCAAGACAGACCTGCTGCTGGCCAAGGCCGAGCCCATCAGAGATGGTGGTAGCACCTCTAGGATAACATAGTTAAGAAGGGGAAAAAAACTGCTGTGCAACACCAGCAGCGGAGAGAGGAGTGAGAATATATGAGAGCAACAGCTCTGCAGACACTAAGGTCAGTGAAGAAGGAGGGGGAGGAGGTGCTCCAGGCGCCAGAGCAGAGATTCCCCTGCAGCCCATGGTGAAGACCATGGTGAGGCAGGCTGTCCCCCCATGTAGGTTAATGATGGAGGAGATATCCACCTGCAGCCCATGGAGGACCCCACGCCAGAGCAGGTGGATGCCCAAGGGAGGCTGTGACCCCATGGGAAGCCCATGCTGGAGAGCACGCTCTTGGCAGGACCTGTGAGCCCATGCTGGAGCAGGTTTGCTGACAGGACTTGTGACACTGCAGGGGACCCACGCTGGAGCAGTCTGTTCCTGAAGGACTGCACCCTGTGGAAGGGACCCACACTGGAGCAGTTTGTGAAGAACTGCAGCCCATGGGAAGGGCTCATGTTGGAGAAGTCCATGGAGGACTGTCTCCTGTGGGAGGAACCCCACGCTGGAGCAGGGGAAGAGTGTGAGGAGTCCTCCTCCTGAGGAGGAAGGAGAGGCAAAAACGACGTGTGATGAACTGACCACAACCCCCATTCCTCGTCCCCCTGCACCATTGTGGGGAAGGAGGTAGAGAAAATTGGGAGTAAAGTTGAGCCCGGGAAGAAGGAAGAGATGGGGGAAGGTGTTTTTAAGATTTGGTTTTATTTTCTCATTACCCTACTCTGATTTGATTGGAAATAAATTAAACTGATTTCCCCAAGTTGAGTCTGTTTTGCCTGTGACGGTAACTGGTGAGTGATCTCCCTGTCCTTATCTCAACTCATGAGCCTTTTGTTATATTTTCTCTCCCCTGTCCACCTGAGGAGGGGAGTGATAGAGCGGCTTTCGTGGGCACCTGGTGTCCAGCCTGGGTCAACCCACCACAACCTCTTAACCCTATCTGTAGGCAAGGCAATAGGATGGGCCAGAAGATACCTTGATATCCCTTCTTGCACTGTAATTCAGTGATTTTCAGAACACTTGCTGATACTTCTCTTGCTTTTTAAAAATGCAAAAAGCATATCCTTCATATAGCTTCTTGTTTCACTGTAGTTCTTCACTAATTACGCATCTCCCAGTAGATGTTGCCAATCAGTTTCCCCTAAGACTGAATGATAATATAAATCCTACACTTTGACATGCTTGGGCCTGCCTTTGCATCTCCTTCACACATTTGAATTTCTGAACTTCCTGTGAATTTTTCCTGTCACATATTATACATGTAAGCGTAGCTTGGATCTTTGGATATGCAAAATGAAATTTAAGTTACAGATAAAAATGTGGAATCCATTTAAAAAATGCACCTACATAAGCAAATAATTTTTGTAAGAAAATAACCTTAATATACTACTGTCCTTCAAGATTTTTGTACGTGTTACTGAATTAAGTGAAAACACTTTTCAATCACTATTATGAAAATATCTATATTCATGTATGAATAAGAATTAGAAATGAAATGAAACAGAATTCAAAGCCAAATATTCTTAGGCAAGGCGTAGTTTTCAGGATCTAAGGTTAGTTGCAAATTTTGTAGCCAACTCATGCATTTGTATTGCGACAAACAAAACCTTATATCAGGCCTTACTGAAATTTTGAATGGGCTGTACATTGTCCTATTTCAAGATAAAGGTTTAGCAACTCCTGACAAACCCAAGACTTAGTAACTTCAGTTATAAAACAGTTGAAAGAAGACTACATTCCACCCTAAAAGGTTGTCATTTAAGGCATCTATGACTCTGGGATACTTTTATTGCCCTATTACCATTTAAAAATTTAAGTATAAATTTGTGGGTTTTGCATTTAGCGAATTCTCTTGCTGGTTTTAAGCAGTAGTATCTGAGCAAAAGTTGTTTTACAACTTTTAGTCTCTGACCTCTGGAAAGCATTTATGCAGTTTATCATTGAAAAACAGATAAAGCCCCTCTCCTTCCACTCCACCTCCCCACCCGGTACAATTTCCTGAGGTTTAAAAGTAGTATACTCACACATCTCAGTGCAGAAAGAGCATAGAAGTTTTTCCTCCTGGTCTGTTCACGTTTTTCCTATTTGTACGCTGATCCACTCAAGTAGAAGGAAATTGTGTCCTACGTGTGACCTCAAAGTTCAGACAAATTATTTGCTTCCCCTTCTATCAAAGGCTAAAACATCCATAAAAATATAAGGATCTAGAAGACAGCTGAGATCTGTACTTTATGTGCCTATAGCTTGTAGGTTTCAATTTTCAGCTGTAACTGATAGAATGATTGCAGTCTATTGGATTTTGGATTAAAATCTGATCTCATTCCAGAATCAAGTTATGCTTGTATAAGTGAAATCAGATTTGAGACTTATACGACATTATATAATACTAAAAGAAACAGTTATTTGCCTTACAGTGACCACCACTCTGAGATACATTGTGCACTCTTGGCACGTGTGCATATCGTGAGCTCAAAAACATCAGACTGAGAATATTGTGGCCAGGCTCTTTTGAGGCCATAGCTGTCAGGTAGCGCACCACCACCCCGTCGCCAGCGTGCACAGAGGGGATCACAACACCCCTGCTTTGCTTTGCGTTGCTTTGCCAAAGCACGGGCCAAGCACACTCTTCATTCTGAAGCGGGAAATGACAGTGGGCTGTGGGGTACGGCAATGAGTCTGAGCTTTATATGGACTTTCTCTTCATTTAGCTGTACCTACGCTGAACTATTGGAAAAGAAACGGTCATGTAGAATTAAACAAGAAATACTAATTTTTACACTGGAGAATGCTATCACTTGTTATCTCAAGTGACTACCAAATAGCTGCCCTCCACATTTAAGGAAAAAAGAAGATAGCTGCTGTCTCCAAAGCAAAGGCTCCACGGGCCCTGGTGGAGAACCATCATGACTCTCATTTGACTAATAGTGCAGCTTCCTGAGTTTAGGCATCAGGTTACATAAGTTTGGGGACACTTGGGATGCTTGTCTCTTCTAGTATCTACAAATGCAATATATAGCCTTTAAGAGACTTAATCACCTTAGTTCTATTTAGGTTAAAAGATATGCCACTTTTAGGATTTCAGAAAGGCGATGCTGGAGAGCTGGAATTAGGAGAAAATGTGGTGAATGTGTTACATAGTTTAGGCAAAATCCCAAAGGAATTTGGGAAAAACTTTGCATGTAGTCTGAGTAGAGTTTGTCTTTGGGGAAGCTGGAGCATGATACATCCGCCATGAACTCCCATAATTTTCCTACCTCATAGTCTGAAATGGCTGGAAATAAATAAGAATTTTTCCTAGGTACATTATGGAAGTCTTGATCAATCCTAACAAAGTATTATTAAGAATCCAGACTGGACAAAGGAGGGAAAATGCTTCTACTGTGAAAACACCTACAGAATTTAAAAGGATGCAGTTGTGTCAGAATGTGAATATAAAGCATGATACTGTGGAGGTGGCTCTGTTGCTATTACAGGTGCCAGATGAACGCTAATCTAGCCAAGATTCATGTTTAGGGTTATTTATGCAGTCACGTCACCTCTGCAATACAGTTTGAGCAATAATGAGGCTTTTTATAGACGCATAACTACTCTGAATTATACAGATGAAGCTACCACTATTCTCCCATCCAACTCTGAAGTGACACCTCTACCCACGTAAGAGACAGTATTGTAAAAAATCTCAAGGAACAGTCAGGTTTCGTGCATCGCATGAACTTTCAAACAGGATTAATTAAAATGAGATCATCACAAAGGAAGGGGAAACTGTGAGCGTGTTACGGTTATTGTGCCTGGTAAGATGCCCTGTGGAAGGTAATTGGGGACTACTGAAAAAAATTGGAGAAAAAAAATCTTTGGCATTTTCATTAAGGGAATGTTCTTCCTTCAGAAACTTTGAAAGATCTTAGAAAGAGAACTCATTTTGATGTGGAAGACATCTCTTGTGTCTTCAAAAAATCAGATGTCTCGGGGCGGGGCGGGGGGGAAGTAAAAGGCATAATAGTTTTACTTCTTAAATACAATCCTAATAAACCACTCTATTTTTACGCTGCCAGGTAAGTGATAATTCAAACTAAAGCTCACATCAGATATATTTTGTCTAATGGGAGAAGGACATAGCAAATGTGTTTTGGACATAACAATCAACTTACTTGGATCACTAGGTAGGCCACCAAAACAACTTGAAATAACATTATTATCAACTAAGTAAACAATTCGAAAGCTTCATGAAATTTTGCCTGTGTTGTCAAATACCGATTACAAAATTTTTTTATGAGTACCGTTAACCATTTTCTACTGGAGCTGTGCTATATAAAAATAATTTCAATATTACATCTTTGAAGTATATTTTATTAAGCTTTAGACTGTATCCAGCACTAGGAAAATCTAAGAACTCTGAAGATATTAAAAAAAGTAGTGTTCACAATTTATACCGAGGTAAGTTACCTCAAAATATCAGTTTTTATTGGAATTAGTGTTTGCGGTGGGCTGACCCTGGCTGGATGCCAGGTGCCCACCAAAGCCGCTCTGTCACTCCCCTCCTCAGCTGGACAGGGGAGAGAAAATATAAGAAAAAGCTCGTGGGTCGAGATAAGGACAGGGAGAGATCACTCACCAATTACCGCCATGGGCAAAACAGGCTTGGGGAAATCAGTTTAATTTATTACCAATCAAATCAGAATAGGATAATGAGAATATTTTGTGTCTAAACCAAAATCATAGAAAACAAACTGTGCTGAACAAGTTCTTCCCTTTTCCAGAGTGTGGTCCTAATAGATCTCTTTGTGTTTATGTTATCATAGACTGGTTCTCCTCTAAGAAAAATTAATAGTTCTAAAAAACTTTAGTTCAGTGTGTTCAGAGACATGGAAATTTTCAAACCATTATCAGCATAGCAGAAAAGCCTCCTGACTTCACTGGGACCATTACCTCCTTTTTTTTGAACATATGTCAATCTCTTTTCTTAGAAAGGAGGAAAACTGTGCTTTTTAAAATGTTACTTTAAGAGTAAATGTTGTACAATATTAGCAGTATCCTGTTTATTACCTGTGACTCAACAAGCCCCAGTGAGTCACAGTCTTGAGAACGTTTCTGTTGCAACTTCCAGCCTGAGCAGAAAACAACATTCTATAAATAATCAAGTCACAAGTACTCAAGTGCTTTCTTCCAGATGGAAGTAGAGTAAAGCACATCCAAGGACTTAGCTGAGTTTGGGACTTAGCATGTATGCCTTTGAAGGGATTAGCCAGTTGGGTTTGGTAAGTTTCATGCACTGCTGTAAAACAAATAAAAGAAAAAGTACATATTTGTCTCATGAAATTTGGAAAATGACCACAAAGAATTGACTCTAAAAATGAGATGAGAGAAACTGAAGTTAAGAAATTCTTCAGTGTCACACCTTAGATGATAGTAAATAAACATCAGTGGTAACGTACAAGCAATGTCGAGATACTATCATAAATTACACAGTTACCAAAGGTGCACAAAAATACATAGTAGATATACTGTGAAGTCAATCCTCCACTTTTCAAGGACAGCTCGTTTGCTATATACCAAGCTTCCAAGCTTCTTTTTAAGGTTTCAGTCTTTCCAATATATTAGCATCTATCCTTCTGTTTTCCGTTTGCATTGTGTTTTAAGATCTCTCCTTTTTCTCCAGACAAGCTTATTTGGACTCTTCTTGGAAGTTTTTTATTAAGACTCAGCGATCACCTACTGTTTAAAATAGTAACTAGAATTATAAACTTGAGGGAAGCTTAAGGATCAGTTATATAATAAGCATTATATAATATTAAAAATGATTGACATTTCAAACTGAAATAAATTTCAAACTAGCTAGAGGTTTTAGTCAAAATCATAGCAATGTATGAACTTTTAGAAATCTCTTGAGCACAATGAATGTTTCTATTTTTAAGTGAATTACATTTCTCATTTATTTTCTTAGATTTCTGTGCTTTTGTGAATTATGACCGTAATCCATATATTCATAATATGGAGGGATACATTCAAACAGAATGAGAACTCTCAAAACCACATGTATTTCTTTTACTATTTCTAAAATGTGTATAACTCATCTGCACAAAAATCAGGTTCTTTCCATACTTATGTTATAAACACTCTTTTTTTTTGGCAAAGAAATGGTTCCCATGACCAACAAATAAGTAGAAACTGAAAGACTGTTTCTTGCCATTCTTAAGGTCCATTCCAGTCAACAACATTTCAGTCCACATGTTTTCATCTGTGATAAAAACTAGGACATGAATTTTAATATCAGCCCTGAAAAAAAGAAAAGGACAGCAATTGAAGTATCAGATAGGTCATTACAACATGGAGACAAAAATTCAAACAAAAATTGTACCTATTGAAAAAACAATTTTTTTGGGGGAAAAAATTAGGATATATTAAATTCTAGGAATATACTGAGATTTCCAGGTTGCCCCCTTTGTTCACCTAGATGTCAATGAAATAGATGAATATTCAAGACTGCTAAACCTCTGTTTTATTTAGGTAATCACTTGAGATAATTTTTAGCATAGTCACTATATTTGCTGCACTAGTTTTCTAGAAGTCACATTATAAATTTATGCAGCAAAACCTATCAGAATTAAAGCAGCCAAGAAGAAATGGTTTCACTCTTTTTTCAGATGCTGAATGAATGAACGATGGAAAAAATCTCTGCGGGCATAAATAATGAAGTGATGTTTACTCCGGATTCCCTTTGAAACACCTCATGGACAGTTTTTCAGTTATAAAATCTGGTATTTTTGTAAATTTGAGAGAATAGTTGGAAAATAAAGGCAGATGCATCTGCTGGTCCCCTAAGAGGAGTATCAGGAAAGTACTCCAAAGCACCTGTGAAGACAACGTAGACATTTTTCACACAGAGTATTTAATCTTCAAAAAATGAGATTTTAATCAGATCACACAACTCAGTCATGAGAAATCACAGCTGCATTTGAACTTAAAAGCAGAATGAAAGACAGGCATCATTTATTTGAAAATGAGTTTGAAATCACTATTTTTTTGGAAGGAGGGAGCTTAGCCCACTTCTCTCTGTCTCTGTGTGTGTTTAGAAAATGGAACTTGCTGCCCTGCACGTTTCTTCCAGAGGAACACACGTAATTGGACGCACTATTTTCTGCCAGCCTTGGCTTTCTGCTCTTCATCTGCCTATGGTTATGTTCTGACAATTCAAGTCAGTGCTCACAACGTTTGCTCCAGAGCTCAGCTGCTTTCCCTGATGCCCATAGATTTCTAGAAGAATGTCTTTTGGAAAGGCTGGGTTCAATATGATTGTCTCCTGATTTCACCAAAGTCTGGTCTCTCTCTTTGCAGCGACAGCAGAAAGTGAGCTGGCGCAGGGCTGGAAGTAACTCAGGAAAAGCCGCATACTTCTCCATTAGTGTCCCAGTTAACTGCAGGAGGTGAGACAAAAGGTGTGTCATCTTGATAAATAATAGTTTGGTTATGATAATCTTTCCTCTCTTTGCTTTTGTGGTGTGCTAAATTATCCAGATATTTTACCTATTGCCGTAGTGGATTACGAGAGAAATATCCTCTATTTGCTTTGAAGGCACATCCATTTTCCAATCCTCTTTGTCTTCAAAGCAGATGAAATCAGGAATGAAAATGAGATTTTACTTAGGTATAGAGTATACCTTTAGCCTGGATACAGTACGAAGAAAAAGCTGAAAAGAATGCAGATACCGTTAGTGCTCCATTGGCGTATGTATCGCATGATGTTACATATTTTATTGCCTTTTTAAAAATGCATGAGCTGTCTCTTCAAGTCAATACAAAAACTATTTAGTACACTGCATTGCTCAGAAATATTTGTGGCACTGACCTGAGTTCTAAATTTCCTTCCAAGTTGAGTGTTCAAGTCTTTTTATTTTCTTAGCCTCTTTCAATATCTCCATCCATTATGACTGAGAAATGAAACAGTCTTTTATCTGACTAAGAGGTGAACTACTTTATCCTGTTGAGGAACACACCCTCATTTTTGTTTAAATGGGTACAAGTATAAAAAAATTCCTTTACACTAATATCTGTGTCTTTTTTTTTTTTCTGTGCAATGTCACATCTCACCAGAGCAGACTTTCACAAAATTTCAAGTGCTTTCTGTTAGTAGCTGAACTTGGGTGAAGTACCCAGTTTTCATTTCCATACCAGACCTGAGGCAAATGTAAAGAAAGAGAGGAAGAAAAGAAAGAGAGAAAGACAGGGAAGAGAAAAAGACAAGGAAGAAATAAAAGAAAGAAAAGAGAGTGCGCTTTTTCAAAAGAAAAAAAAATTAGAAGTTCAATTTAATTTGAACTTTTAAAGAAAGGGATCAGTTTTCACGATGTGTTAATTGAATAATGAATTATAAGATATTTATAATGTGACATTGCTCTTCACTGGAAATTGTACCATAAGCGTTTTTGTTCTATTTACAGTGGAAAGTCTTTAAAAGTTATAAAAGTAAATGCTGCTTGGGGTATTAATTGGCAGGAAGCAGTATAAAAAAAGATTTTGAGCTGTATCAAAAGTAGTTAAACTACTGAGAATATGAGATGCTTGATGGTCTGTGGGAAGTGTTATTACTTACATTGTAATAGTTCTTAGGAGTCCCAAGAGTGAGTCATTACCCAGCGGTGATGGCTCTATACAGAACAGAATACGAAAGCCCCTCTCTAACCAGTTTTCAGAAAATGTGACTGCGATGTAATGTCCTTATCAGGGAACCTGGGCCTAAAATACCTGGTTTAACCCCAGCCTGCAACTAAGCCCCACACAGCTGCTCACTCACCTCCACCTCAGTGGGATGAGGGAGAGAATCAGAAGGGTAAAAGTGAGAGAACTTATGGGTTGAGATGAAGACAGTTTAACAGGTAAAACAAAAGCCACGCACACAAGCAAAGCAAACAAGGAATTCATTCACTGCTTCCCATGGGCAGGCAGGGGTTCAGCCATCTCCAGGACAGCAGGGCTCCGTCACGCATAATGGTGACTTGGGAAGACAAATTGCTGTAACTCCGAACGTCCCCCCTTCCTTCTTCTTCCCCCAGCTTTATATGCTGAGCATGATGCCATATGGTGTGGGATATCCCTTTGGTCAGTTGGGGTCAGCTGTCCCGGCTGTGTCCCCTCCCAATTTCTTGTGCCCCCCCCCCCCCCCCCCAGCCTCCTCGCTGGTGGGGTGGGGTGAGAAGCAGAAACGAAATAATAAAATTATTACCAACACTATTCACATATAGTATAACGCAACATATAGTATAACACACATATAGTATAACACAACAGTATTATCAACACTGTTTTCAGCACAAATCCAAAACATAGCCCCATAGTAGCTACTATGAGGAAAATTAACTCTATCCCAGTCAAAACCAGCGTACCAATAAAGTACTGAGAGCAATCTAGCCGCACGAAAACCCAGATTATTTCCTGTTCAGCGACTTCACATCTGTGATAGACTGGTCCAAACTAAAACTCCATATCCTTCCTCAAAACTAGACTCTAGTATTTGAATGCCAATAATGCACCCTGCAACAAATTTTAGATGTGTATATCACCACAATCCAATTGTCTCAAATTAGAAAAAAAAAAAAAAAGAAATATTTTTAAAATTAGAAGATGAACATATCAGTAGCTGCCTTTCATTAAACTATGAAAGATATCAGGGTTTAATATGCTCTACTCTGACTGTTGTAAGGCCACCATCAGGGACCTTCACTTGAGGTGCTTGCTAGCATAAGACCTGGCCTTACTGTTCAGCGAAAGAGGATTAAGTTGAAAAATGCTGACTTGCTGTCTGAAGCGCAAACATAAGGTAAATGAGAGGAAGGGCGTCCATGAAGCTTTGCATACATTTGTGGAAAGCTGCTGGGGTTCCTCACGCGTCACTATCAGCACTTGCGGCATACCCAGTTCCGGAGTGGTTCCCTGGGTTTTCCAAGGCGTAGGGCTCCACCGCAGCCCCGTTGCTCCCGGACGCCCCTTCTCACCGCCACAGAGCCGTGGGAGCCCCAGCTCTCCCTGCTGCAGAGCTCTGACACAGTGCTTGGAAAGCAGGCTGGGGACTCCAGCATTTCCAGACACTTGGTTAACTAGCCAGCACTGTGGGATTTCCCTGGAGCACATTCAGGCTGGAACAAAATTTTAAATGTTTCCAGTTAATGAGATGTTTCAACTATCGGTTTCACTGGCAGTTTTGTCACTAAGTTCAGTGGGGCCACCATTTTACTCTAAGGGTATTATGAGAGTAATGATTATGAGATTAGTGAAGTTTAACTTGGTTTAAATGAATTCAAAAGCTCTCATCAGAATTGATAAATACCAATTGGTCAAGATGTGTCTGAATGGTACAGAAGTTCCCCACATCAATCAACAAACAGAAACCACAAACTTTTTCTGCTTGCGAGCAGAAGCAAATGCACCACCACACGGATATCCAAACCCTGGGACTGTGGAGTGTATTACACAGGAAAGATGACTGGTACAAGCACAGGATGTTACTGAAGCTAATAAAAAAACCCCAATGAGGTTTAAACCTGCATTAAACCTATGTGGTCAATTAATCATAACATGAACCGTTCATCACTGAAAACAAATTCATGCACAAATAGTTCAAAATACTTACCCTGATGGGGAGAAATTCTTATTTCCTGGATGTAATAACTATATTTTGTTTTTTCTGAGTAATGTAGATTTGTTATATTTGGATCCCAAACTCAGTGTGACTTCCATCTTTTCAGAAGAACAAGAAACAAAACAAAGCAAAATATTACAAGTTACTTCAACAGAGTACTGGGAAATTTCAAGGTTTCTAAAGCTTCCTTGCTGAAAGACACTGTCCAGTAAGTAATGCTGGCAGTGTTTCCCAGAAATGCCAAAAAATAATTATATTAAAAACTGCAAACATTACCTCAGAACTCAGCAAAGCTTAGAAACTTTTCCAAACGAACTCCTCTCAGCTGCTGCTGAAAGGAAGTGTGGTTTTTTAATTTGTGGCCACCATCACTAGTACAAGAAAAGGAAGTGATTTGGTTTGGGTTTTTGTTGGGTTTTTTTGGTTTTGTTTTTTTTTAATAGATGTGCTGATTTTAACAGAAAGTAGGTGGATTTTTCTGGGAAACAGAATCCTTTGGTCATCTTGAATTCAGGTATCTCCAGATATACTGTTTTCACTTACATAAATGTTTCATGAAAGAACAATTAGTAAAAATTCTGTTTGAATAAAAGTTAATTTCTCATTCTTCTGTCTCAGTTTTCGCTGTGGTGAAAGGATGCAGACAAACAGCGTCAGAGGCTGCAGCCTTATGTGCTCTCAGCCGGCAGACCCAGAACAATCTGTGCTCCAATTTTTCTCACACTGTACTGTGTCTTACCGCTGGTCGGAGAGGACCAATTCCTCCAGATGACATGATAGCTTATTTCCCATATTATTTCATTCTTTAAGACTTTGCTGAATGAGCCAATGTAGACTAGGCCAGGTTTGACACATATGTCTTTATCTACAAGTGTATCTATTTCTTTAGGAATCTGCAGCTAATTTCAAGAACACAGTTGCCAAATTGTCCAAAGGAAAAGGCAGTAATTTTGAAAAAGAGAACAGATATAATACTACACACACTTAGAAACTGCAGGAGAAAAATTTTATGCAGAAGACAGTTACCCAAACCAATCAGAACAATGGTCTTTCACCTTACCAAAGGGTTGGGGACTCTTTAATGCTGAGTAGGCTGGACCCCACTTTTCACATAAAACATATGCTGGGGCATTTGTCCAATGCAGAGGTGGACAGAAGAGTGGAAGCATAAAAAAAAAAAATTAGTTGTTGTAGTACATAAGGCTGATTGATCAAAGCAGAGAGACATAAAAAGCAAGATAAAATTCAAACAAATTATGTGACTGTTGAAATAGTTTGTAGTCATATAAACACTTATTTGGAACTGCATCCCTTCCACAGTCAGGTATATTATGTGACTTTGAAGTTGCTTGAACTTGTTCCTTGTGGCTTATATGTTCTGGAACTGCTGCCATAGGGTTGACATAATTCTGCCACGGTCAGTGGGATCTCCAGTCTTCCTTTATAAAAAGGAAGTTCTGTCCTGATTTCGACAGACAGCAGAAGCCCTAATTCCATTCCTATCTTCTTCAAGAGCTTTGTACCTCAGAATTATTTCTATTTATAGCTTTATAGGGAAGCATGCCTGTTATTAAGAGCCACCTACAGTAGCACCTGCCAAATTGTGACAACTAAAATGAAAAACTAATGGCAGCCTAGCATGGAAGAGAAGACTTCATTCACAGTTTCGGTGGGTGACTGGTGTTTTGTTTGCAGCCAGGTCATTGGATCCTAATATGCTCCAAAAAATGAGTAGAAAGGAATTTTTCTTCCTTGTGCAAGATAGCAGCTCTGGAGTGAAAGATTATTCCTTAGGTCCAACAGCAATCTTTCTACTCCCTATTTCTGTCTAATCATTGATTCGTAGATACTCCATTTCTCACTGCTGAAGCCTAAATGAGAATGAGGAAAGCTGCAGTCTTTCTGTTTTCCTCAGACAACCATGGGGGAAGTCGTGAAGATGGCAGAAGAATGTACCTTAACTTTTAATTTGTGAAAAGCAAATAAAACATGCAACACTAATGCTTTCTGTCCTGCTCAGAAAGAACTCTGTCAACCTTTTTATCAACAAGTACTCCAAAAAAGAGTTTGGTAAAATGAAAGTTAAAAGCTTGTTTTCACATCTCAGCTTGAGTAAGTTTCCTTGTATATAGTTATCTAAAGTACTTGAGATCATCTTTGTCAGAAATGTCTAGTCTGCTTTTTAAAACTCAGTAGAAAAAGTATAGTTCTTGAACTCTATTTCAAGATGGGAGTAACTTAGTAAGTTCTGTTTTCTCCATTTGTTAATTATAACAATCTCTTTAGGCCTTCAAATATGCAGCAGAAATATGATTGAGCTGTCTGCATACTGTGGCCCCTGGGTCCTTATCTTGTGTGGTTTTGAATTGTATCTGTTGCTCCTATTTGAACTCCAGTATATTTGTAAGTTATTCCTCTTTTAAAGATATCAAGTCACAGGCCATCTACCACATTTGTTGTTAGGCTTTCTAATCGCACAGAATGGTAGGGGTTGGAAGGGACCTCTGGAGATCCTCCAGTCCACCCCCCTGCCAGAGCAGGGTCACCGAGAGCAGGCTGCACAGGGCTGCGTCCAGGCGGGTTTTGAATATCTCGGAGAAGGAGGCTCCAATGGCTAAATACTGTCATTACTAGCTGTTACTATGTGATCTCCTAGTCCTTTCCCCTTCCATTCCCTCAACCCCCCCCCCCCCAGCCTCTGTTGTTGATCTTCAGTTTGGGTGGGATTAATTTGATCTAGTTTTGCCAACTAAAGGCTGGGCAATTTACCTCAGCTAGTTTTCTGTCTTCCCCTGTAGTCAATGGAAGAAAAGAAAAAAAACAGGGAACATCTTTTTTTCAAACTTGTGTTGTGTACCTATGACGGATGAGAAGAAAGCCTTTTCAATGTACCTGTCTGTCACTACAGACTACAAGAGAAGACTGGACAGTTATAAGATACACCTACGCTTACACATTTAAAGTTAGATGAAATTAAAATCATCCTATTAAGAAAATTTCAGAAGAGGAATATAAAAATATATCACATGTCCACAAAATGAAACCCAACTAAAAGAGCTAAGGGAAAACACATGGTCTTCTCTTCACTCTCAGTGTGACATGCCTTCCTTTCAGGCCAAAAGGGAATTTAATGTTATTAATGGTGTTTTAGTTCTCTGAATCTGTAAGTCTGTAGTGCAGTAAGCTTACTGAGACTAGGACAAGGTGAGTTTGTTGGGAGCTATCAGAAAATGTAGCTGGAAGCCTTGCTGAAACTTTACTGAGCATATTAAAAGAACAATTTTGAGAGTTTTGCAACTTGGCTGAACATGAGTAGATTCTCACTGAGACGACAAAGAACCAGTTGGTGCTATAACACATGGAGATACTACAGCTCTTCAAAGAACTACATTTTAATATTGGGAAATCAACCTATTTTTCTATAATCTCCCTCTTGGAAATGGCAGAGTGGTTTTCACTGAAACTTTTCTAATTCTTAGAAGAGTGGGATGCCCTTAAAGCCTCTTTAATAATTTAATGGTAGGATTGTCATGTGAGCACTGTCCTGGTTTAGGCCGGGATGGAGCTAGTTTTGTTTTCAGCAGCTCCTGTGGTTTGGATTTAGTGTGAGAAGAACGGTGATAGCACACTGATGTTGCTGGTTGCTGCTGGACAAGGACATTTTGCAGTTTCCCAGGTTTTGCTAACGTGCAGGGGCAAAAACTTGTGAGGGGTAGAGCCAGAATAGTTGATCCAAACTGGCCAAAGAGAGTATTCCATACCATAGACGTCATGCCCGGTATAAGTGAGGGTCGGCCGGTGGGCCACTAGGCTTTTAGACCCTTAACTTGCCTTAATCCTTAAGCTTCCCTTTGGGTTGCTTTTTGTTTCCCTATTTTTACCTTTTTGTTTTTCGTTTGTTCGGCTGTTCCCTCACCTGCTTTCCCCGGAACTTGCTGTTCTGGGATAGCTGGGGGGGATACCCCTGCTCCCTGACTGCTGCTCGGGACAGGCTGTATTGGTCGTCGGGTGGTGAGAAATTGTGCATCATTTGTTTTATATATTCTATTATCCTTATATATATTATTATTATTATCATTACTAATATATTCTTATATTTTTCCTTTGCTGTCTTGGTGAGCTGTTTTTATCTCAACCCGTGAGTTTTCCTTTCTCTCCAATTCTCCTCCCCACCCCAGCGGGGAGGGGGGGAGTGAGCGAGCGGCTGCGTGGTATTGGCTTAACAATTTGGGGTTAAACCACAACACCTCATAAACAAAGCTATATTTAAAAAGTACCTGTACTCTCCATTGATCACTTTTGTGACCTAGGAAGACAAATTGCAAGTTCATGAATGTGTGATTCTGCTTGAGAGAGAAGTAACACTACTATCCAGACAGGTCACGTGTGGTAGATATCACTAGAAGAAACACTAGATTGTTCACATTTGAATAACGTCCATATTACTTGCATGCATCTGTTGTGAAAGACTCTTTTGTATCTGCGTATTTACATATTTACTTAAGAGTGCATTTGTGTTTAAGCATACTCATCAGCCAGATGTTTCTCACTCAAGTGTGCACGACACAGATAAAAATGGCTGTGATCCAGGATCGTCCTGTGACTTATGAAGACTGATGCAAGTTGCACCTTCTTCCTGCCTAAGAGGGTCAGAAGGGAAAAAAGCTATCAAGGATCCAAATGTTTCCCCTAGGTAAGATGAAGAGAAGCCATGGAGGCTGCATGAGAAGAACCAGTGATGTACATTGGAAGGTTCACAGTAATCCTCTACCAATAATCAACATTTTAAAAAAATCTCTGGAAATTTGTTAAGCTACAGTCACAGGTATTGCATTAATCTGGATCTAAATTCTTGAGAAATTGTTACTTTCTCTTCAAAAACACAAGTGTTAAAATTTGCAAGTTTCACATGTTTCTTTTCCATTCGAACGAATGTGAATATTTTGAATTTATCTGTGAATTACGCAGAAAAAACCCCAACAAACACCCTTGCCCAGCTGTCATCTCTCCTACTCCAAAAAGTTTTGATAGCAATTTAAACTGTTTCTTACAGTCTTCTATATGATTAACTATAAAATACACCTAAAGTTCATACTCATCATTCTCCTAATTCATCTGCTGGCAGCTCTCCCACCCATGTCTGGAAGCTCTCTAAAACTTTCAGACGCGAAGTCCAAGCACCCAACTCAATTCTAAGCCTGCTCATTTATGCCTTGAATTCGGAATATAACTGGATGCGCAGGGCTTGACGACAGCATGTCTGCCTGCAGCAGTCCCACAGCACTGTCTCCCAGTTCCCACCCTGCAGCCGCGCTCCTTCTTTATATACCTGTGAGCATACGTTATTGATTCTTGTGAGGGCTCCAGCCTCCGTCTGAGCGGTCTGGCGCTTTTGGAAAGGTATTTTATGACGCGGAGCTGGGTGAGGGTGACTAGTAAAATGAGCCCTTCTTATCAGCATAGTCGTAAGCCCTGTGGGCCCTGTGAAAATATGAGCTGAATACTTATCAAGTGGAGTAGGAAACCACAGAGACCCTTCCAAAGGCTCATGTTAGTATTTTACTTGCTTCGTGCTGTCCACACTCGATTTCTACTGAGGGGGCATATAGCATACGGGAGACTTCTGAGTGCAGCAAGGCATTGCATAGAAGGGGGTGCTTCCGACTGCCTTCACGCTTCGTGGTGAGATAAACTGCATGGTGACATACGTGCAGCCAGTGCTGCTTCAGTGTATTTTTTATTCTCTCTTTTATTCTTATACACCGGGAGAGGAGCAAGCTCGTATAGGGTAACAGCAGAGCATTTCTGAAAGGACAGTAAATAACATACATGTGATGATATACTGGAGAGTTGTCATGCCCATAATTTGTGCAAAAGAGCCACAATACAAAGCTAAGCTATTTTTGGATATGTACCAAATGAACACTGTTAATTCAAATTTGTCAGTTGTTTAATTTTCCAAAGCAATAAGCCTTAATCAAATCAAACACTAGTGGAAATGATTTCACGAGACTCCACTGAAGTCCAAAGAAAACAGTTATTTAAGTTTCAAAAAATATATATCCTTTGAGTGTTCAAAACCAAAACAATGAAACATTAAAAACACAAACTTGAGACAGGCCACGAATAAGTAATACTGTGATGAAACATGTACAAAAAGAAAACAGTGAATAATGTCAAATAGACCTGATTTTCGTTGCTCTTCCACTACAGACTCAAACTAATAAGTAAAGCTGTTCACAACACAGGATTTTAGCATTCATTGCGTTCCTTTCTCTGGTTTCTACCACATTGATGGCAGAATATGGTTAACTACAGATGGCTAATATAGTTAATGGAGTAGCTGGCCCGCTTTATGTGAAACCTGACTCAGTAAGGACAAGAGGCCTTACTTTGGTAACCTTCATGTCCTGTGAATAACCCTCCTTCCTCTGCCTCCCCTTTACATCTGGAGAATTCTTCTCTCTGCCTTTAAGTGTCAGCTCTGAGGGGAACCTCCTACACGCTCCAGATGATCCCCAGCTATGTACATAATTCCCCCTCAAGCAACCAAAGAGGTCAAGTTATTCTTTCCATCAACTAAGAAATCTCAGAAAAAGTTTCCACATTTTGAAGGTAGGATTTTTTTTTTTTTTTTTGAGATTGAGTCTTTTACTTACCAGTGCTGTATCTGCTTTAGTTAATCCAATTTCACAGTGCTTCTGATTCGTTTAGGATACAAAACTGCAAAAAGCAAGTTCTGTGCCCAAGATCTCTGCTTTACTGAAGTTAGTAACCATTGCAGCAGTATTTACAACTTTATGCAGCTCTAAGCTATGTAATTGAACATGTACATTCATTCCAAAGAGACAGACGGCCATATGATTAACTCTGATGCCAGATTGCCTTGATTCGTGTAAGAAGAATTCCACTATCTTTCCTCCCTCATTCCAGTACCTTTTCTGCAGACATTAACTTCTCCATTGAAAAGACAGACCTGACTCTGCAAAGAGGTTTATAATCTCAGGTTTTTCTTGTAGTAAAGGACCTCTGTGAAAGTACAGGGGCTCCTGGAAGCAAAGGGCTTAAGTTTTAAGTATTGACATTGAAACTGAAAGAGGAAATACTTACAACTTCGTTCTCTTTTGACCACAAAATAAATTAAAAAAAAAAAAAAAAGGAAAAAAACCCCAAAAAGGACAGACAACTGAAATAACATGTTGTGTTTTTTTCTCAGTGTTCTTCAAATCTACAGACTGGACAGCATCCTGAATTCACATGCTTTAGTTTCAAGTCATAAATGAAGAAAGTTCCAAGATGGAAGTTTAACTGGTCAGTTACTGGAAACTTACACATACTTATCTGTGGAGAGAGATGATAAAGATCTTTGAGGCACCGCTACTAGATGTGAGGCATTTGAATGGAAAGCAGCTGTAGGTAGCAGAGGTATAAGTTGGAGAATGGGAAACGCAAAGGCAACAATTAGATGCAAGCAAATGGTGCTGATAACAGAAGGAATCAGAGGTCAGATATAAAATAGTGTTATTCTAGTAGTCATCACATGATTCTGTTCTCCCAAACCTCCATATTCTCCACTTCAACCTCAAAGAATTTTTCAGTCCCCATGAAACTTTATTATTAATTGTTGTATACATAATCATTTTCACAGCAGAAGCATAAGTAGCATAACCGCTGCCAACAGAAAAGAGATGAACAGTTACACAACACTGCTATTTCCAGTACCCAGGCTTTATCTACTTTTAATAACCTATGTAATGCAGAACTATTTAACTAAACAGGCAATGGTCCACACTGCCAGTTCTCTGTTATCCCTGCTAGCTGTACCACGCAGGTTAGAAGTTGAACTGGAAAAGGTACTTTTACTGCAATCAGACTAGCTTTGGCTTTGTACCTGAGCACTCAGACATGCTCACGCTGCTTGATGTGCACTTGTACGTCTTGGTGCATTTTGTGAAGACTAGACTCATCCCTAGCATGAAATCACAGCATCCCAAAGCCTCTCAGAGCAGAACCCGACACATTTGTTGAACTGCAGAATGTGGAGAAAATTGAGTGCAGGCACACACCCTTTCTGAAGGATATGTCACCCTTCATCACATATGTCTTTTCATAAGGGGATTTCCAAAACCAAAGAACTTTTTGCTGCTTTTGTTGCTTTGCTTGCCACAGCAGTACATAGTAAATGAAACACAAGAATGGAAATAAAGAAAGCTCAAGCTTTTTGCGAAACCAGAGGTTAAATTAGTTTCCCTACTGATATCAGCAGCGCTAAGATGTCACCTTGCACCTGTCACAGTTCATAGCGTCGCTGACCAGTGTTCTCCGATGAACACCAGCTCTCTTGGTGGGACAGTAACCAAAGAGAGCCGACTAGTCTGACACACAGAGCCATACCAGGCAGGAGAGGAACTCAGCAGTATTAGGTTCAGCCCAAGGACCCAGACGTACTGGAAATAAGCCTTTCTCTTTCTAACTGACAGCCACTTGCATGATATTTCAACACTTTTGCTTCCACTCTGGATCCAAACCATGAAATGCAGATGTGAGCAAACAGAGTTTGGGTGGGTTTTTTTAGTTAAGTTAAGACAGTGATTTGTTTATTTTCCTCTTTTTGCTGCTGTGTTAGAATATTCTGAACAGAGCCTTCAGCAAAAGTTTATGCTGAGCCTTCTTTGCACCATGGGGTGCATTTGTACCCTCACATCCAACTACCACATGTTCTGAAATACAGGATACCATGAATTCTGCTTTTAGACTACAATATTGTGACTATTACAGTGTATTCATTCCATAGCTTGCTTGATGGATATGCTGGTCATAAGGTTTTTAAACAGGTAAAACAACATATTTTAAAATAACATTTTATGCGGAAAGATGATCCATGTTTCCATGCCTCCTCATTTTATTCATACCAGCAGTGCTGGTACCGAGTTGACACATATTTACAGAAAACCAAACTACGATGGCAGCTAAGGATTGTGTCATAGTAATTTCTTTTTTTTTTTTTTTTTTAACATTAGTTACTATTTATGCAGCTACAATTTTATGTTTACCAGGACTTGTTTATTTTTTTATTACTCCTTCATTTTGTCCTCAGCTCTGCCACTTTCAGCTTTTGCACGTACTGCTTTTCCTACTCATGGAAAAGCTTCTGTGAAGTAGTAGGAAGCTTTTCTGGTTCAGGAGCAAGAACAGCTGACTGCGTCACTATTCACAGGCAGAACATATCACTTTACTATCCCTACCTTTAAAACAGGACTTTGTGTATATATATGCAAACAGATTAATTACCATACAAGGGATTAATTATATGTGGAAGTCTCTCTTGCAGATCACAGTATCCCTAAGGTCATGAACATCCTTTCAACTCTTTTTGAGGGGAGGGAGAGAGGGGAGAAGGCTAGCAAAGGCATGTCATTGCAGTTAACACGAAGCCACTTTTTCAGCTGAAGCAAAGCAAGGTGGAATTAGATACGGCATATGCAGTTATTGAACCAAGAATATGGTGAAACTCATCACTGACAATTAGAGCAAAACTTGTTTAAAATCTTACCCATAGCATATAGAGTCACACATTTTTAATTTACTTTGGCTTTGATATTGACTACAAGCCACAGATGTTATGTTATTAATGAACGCCTGAATCTGTTACAGTCCCTGAGAACTATGCTTCTTAACACTGTGGTGCTAGGATACTCCCCTCAACATATAATGATACATATGGCATCAACTTTATTCCATCTCACAGCTCATTGCCATCACTCTAATACCATTATGCTAAGGAAATCTCTTTCAGATGAAATGCATTGCTCACAAATGGCAGATGCTTCCCTAATCAATATACTAAAAAGTGATCTAATGAAAATAACGGGGAAAATCGTTTCTCCTTCTCTCTTTGAGGCAGAAAGGAAGAAAACAGTTCAAAGATGAATTGGTCTTAATGGAAAGGTATATCTAACAACTTAATGACAGACTTGAGCAAATAAATCATAACTGAATGCTAATATACATATATACACACACACACAGTTAAATCTTACTTTCTCAGGATTTGTATTTTGTTTGTAAAAATCAATATATACAGAGCTGCTTAACTAATTTCTTCCTTGCTGTTTAGCTCGCTAAATAGAAATGTATTTCACAACAAGCTTTCTGATTTCAATTGGTTTTTTGGTCTTCTCAGAGCTAGAAATTCTCTTAACTGCTTATTTAATCAGTAGTGGAGTTTTGTGATATACCAGAAACAGTGTGCAGTTATCACAAGTAGGCCTATAAAACAGCTGATATAGAATATCAAAAGATAGAATTATCACAAGTATTAACCAACAGAAAGCATGAAATATAAATTTCACAGTGTTCTTATTGCTCAAGTCAAGAATTTTACTTGGGGTAATCCCAGTCATGGATAGTTTCTTTAATTTTTCCTGTCATTTTATATCCAGAGAATTCAGATGACAAAGAAATACAATACAAGAGTGGGAGCAACCTTGAAAATCAGAAGCAGCATCTTTGCCCTGCCCACATCTAATACAAGTTATGCAACAAAAGGCAGTGGTGTATCAGGGACTAGGAGAGTGGGTAGGCCACCTAAATGAGAGGAGTTTTACCTTCTGGGACCCATATTTCTAGTGCGGATTTCATAAAGCCCTTCCAGGCACCTTAATGTTTCATAAAGAATGAGTGAGGAGAATTAGGTGCTGTGAAATGGGCTCCACAGTTATGAAAGGACACCTAAGTAGACCAATAAGCAATGCTGAAGAGAAAACGGGTTTAAATTTCTCCCTATCTACCAGACACAGAATTAAGGAATCACATTGCTTTTAGCTTCCCAATAAAGTTTTGAGGCTAGTGATACTGTTAGGTCTACTACGGATCCCCTCTGCTTTCCTAGCAGGTGGCAGCTGTTTCATCACGTCCAAAAGCGCAAAATTAGCTCAAATAGTTAGAATAGCCAAACAAAAATGTGGTAACTCTGCATATAGCTGGGAATCCAGTGGGCAAACTGCTTTCTTTGGCTTGCAGGCAGAGAGATATGTTTTGTAGAGCAGTTTCACAGAGGAATTCATGATGATCTTCCCTGCAGGATACAGTGAAAGAAAACAAGTCTTAGAGCCAAAAGGGATGTAAATGGTGGCATGAATACATGTTCCTCCAGAAGAATATAGAGTGTTAACAGCTGTCTGAGAATCTGTAGGAAAATAACAAGTGGGTAGCTTTTGGCAAAGAAAAGACCATATTTCAGATTGTTTGGTTTGATACATTTGTTTAAAAGGGTAATAACAATAAAATAGCCTGAAATAATCACTACTGAGCAACAACGTGGAAGAGAAATGAGCTGGTAAATAACCCATTTTAATATCCATTTAAATTATAAAGACCGTTACTGGACAAAAATGCATTTTATTTACAACTTTCTTGAAACTGCTCCGAGTTGAAGGATGGGATTACTGTGGGTACTAATGTAACCTTTTCCCTATTTAAGACCCTTACGTAGAGGGATCTCAAGGTATAAAGATTTAGAAGTGTAGGAGAAGGACAACTTACAAATGCTAAGGCAAAGCATGGGATTTTATAGGCCTTGTTATTTTTTTACACCACACCACCCATCTGAAGTGCTATGGTATGCCTGTCCATGTGCTCCAGTAGCTCTTGATTACCCCAGTTTAAATAAAGCATCTGTCAATATTCCCATTAAAGTCTCCATCAGCTCTGAGCAAAACCACAGATCCAGCTGGAGTTCAGCATGGCTGCCTTCAGTTAGGAGCCTTTTTCCCCCCCCTAGTGCTAACAGATTACATATGGGCCAGTTTAAAAGTCATGTGGGATTTCTGTGGGAACTGCCTCCACACTGGCTGGGTCCCACTGCAGCTGCCTAGTAACAGTCATTAATGGGACACAGAGGGAAATAATACAACTTCCAGATTTAATTTCCATAGTGGTGTCCAAGTCCAGCACAGAGCAACACCTCTTTCCTTCCCACCCTGCCTCTGGTTTGCAACCTCCGTGGGATTCTGCCCCTGAAGCTCCAAAGACAGGCGAGGAAACCCAGGTCTCTCAGCAGCAGCGTGTCTGCCCCACTAGCTCCAGATGCAGTGTGCCAGCGCTGTCTTTAAAAGCAAACATGAGCTCAGTTGACTTTGTCACATGAAGGGCTCTTCTGGCACTTAGGTAGGGACTGACTATCCAAACACAGCCTTCCCTTATGCCCAAGTGAAAGGAACAAACATCATCATCTGTTAATGTGGTGTAATCAGCCTCTCAGATACACCTGCCAGAAGGCCAACGGCATCCTGGGGTGCATTAAGAAAAGTGTGGCCAGCAGGTTGAGGGAGGTTCTCCTCCCCCTCTACTCTGCCCTCGTGAGACCCCATCCGGAGTACTGCATCCAGTTCTGGGCTCCCCAGTTCAAGAAAGACAAGGAACTACTGGAGAGAGTCCAGTGGAGGGCTACAAAGATGATGAGGGGACCGGAGCATCTCTCCTCTGGGGAAAGGCTGAGGGAGTTGGGGCTGTTCAGCCTGGGGAAGAGAAGACTGAGAGGGGACCTCATCAACGCTTACAAATATCTCAAGGGTGGGTGTCAAGAGGATGGGGCCAGACTCTTCTCAGTGGTGCCCAGGGACAGGACAAGGGGCAACAGGCACAAACTGGAACACAGGAAGTTCCGCCTGAACATGAGGAAAAACTTCTTCCCTGTGAGGGTGACAGAGCCCTGGCACAGGCTGCCCAGGGAGGGTGTGGAGTCTCCTTCTCTGGAGATATTCAAACCCCGCCTGGACGCAGTCCTGTGCAGCCTGCTCTAGGTGACCCTGCTTTGGCAGGGGGGTGGGACTAGATGATCTCCAGAGGTCCCTTCCAGCCCCTACCAGTCTGTGATTTAGGAGTGTGCACTGATCATCATCTACCACCACCTACTAGCCAAGGTCTGGAAAATGAAGAAAGTGTAACTGGTGCAAGGGACAGACTCCCTAAGCTCCCAGGAGTGTTAGGATTGTGACTGTCACTTTATCTTTGCACAGATTATGTCCAACACAAAAAAGACAGTCTGGAGCTGCCAAGGCAGGATGTGGAACACAAATATCCTTTCACACATTAAAAAGGCAAGACCTATACAAAACATCAGAGCTGTTGGAGAAAAGGGTGAGAATGCCGTTGTAAAGGACTGTTGTGCACATAGCCACGTGCAGCAGCACAGTTGTTACAGAGGAATCCCATTCGGATGACTTCATTCTTCAGTTTTCTCTCCTTTCTTGCACGTGTGTGTGTGTGTGGCGTTGTCTCACCAACTTACACCTCCCTGGTTTAGTTTTCACAGCAGGAATCACTACTGTTTGTTTGTTTGTTCTGCATATAAAACACCGCATGTTTTCTTCACTTATGTCATTAGCAAACATACGTGCTATGGGCAAGCAATTACAGAAGGCAGCAGTTTAATAGGGGAAACTGCAATGAGGCCGTGTACTGTGGATGCCTGCTGGGCAAGACCCCCAACAATGGGTTTATGGGGCTTGTGTGGTCACATGAAGTATGGAAGCCACTTGATGCTTTTATGGAAAATTCTGTAATTGCCACATGCCCGCAATGTATATTAGCGCCATTAAAATCCTTACTTGCTTTGGGTGAAATTTATCCACGTGAAGTGGAAGCATGCAAACTGTGTCATATTTAAGCACACAGTAGGAGATCAGGCTGCACATACTTTTACACTGTCCTTCTTGTATGGGCAATTTAACGACAGGATTCAAGACCAGTATCCAGGGAAGTCGAGGAGTGGAGCAGAAAAGGCATCAGTTACCCAGGGCATCAAAATTCACTTGAGAAAAAGTGCTGCAGAATTAGAGCATGATATTTAAAACAACATCAACTTTAAAAGGTGTTCCTGTAGGGAAAAGTGCCTTTTTTGGACCAGTAACTCTTCAGCAAATTTCAACTCAGAGTTAAATTTTTACATCTGCTTTTGAAAGCTGCTGTAAATAAGAGGTTATAATGGAAACAATGGCACAGATTTAAACTATACTGTGATGCAATCATATATCATTATAATAACAAATAAAACAAAATTCTTATTTCTGGAAACGTGACCATCATTTGGGGCGAAGACTGACGGAGATCCATCATCATTTTTGCCAGAAACCAAAATTTACTGGCTTAATGTAAAGTAGAAACAGGCAAGCACTTAGTTTGTAATAGTGATTTTGTTTCTGGCCATCTGGGGTTTTGCATGTGAAACTCCAATTTCTTGTGGGGTGTGCAATTTTGTTTTCCATTTTTTTCATTCTCATAGATAACAGTTTGATATGCAAGGTGGTATTTTAGGTCCTTGTATCACGCATTGTCATAATCCTGATCAGCAAACAGCTCAGCACAATGCCCATCACACGGACGTCAGTTGAATCCTCGTATGTGTGAATTCAAGCTCCTTGTTGCTTCAGAACCTCAATTCGTTTCCATAGTTAAAGAGCCGACCCTCTCACAATGTGCATGTGTTAAGTGCAGACATCAGAAATGTACTTTTATCTGGCCCTAATTATGAATATCAAATATATTCTTGTTCAGAAATCTAATTCCTTCCAAAACAAATTAAAAAAATAACAAAACTTTAAAAAATATGTAAATAAAAATTAAACTGATACAGAGCTGTAAGAACTGCTTAGAGGATCTGAGAGGATTCCCTCAAAGCCACATAAATGTCTGCCTGAGCATTTGCTAAAAATAATCCAGAACTACAGATCATGGTTATCAGAAATCACAATTCAGACAATATTCTGAACTCACAGATTCTATGGTGCGAATTACTACATTTACCGTGTTTGTTGTAAAGCTGGAATATTCATACCCTCAGATGTTCACATTATTTCAGTAAGAGGAACAAAAATTTCAAATATGTTACTTTCTGATTTTGAATGCCCTTGTTTCAAGCTTGCAATGAAGGCAAGTAATAAACCCCCATTTTTCTAAAACTCCGAGAAACTTTTTCACAGTACAGCCCTTCCTACTGCCTCCAGCTGGACACTCTTTGGAGGAAGAACTTCTTTCACTACCCATTTTTTAAAATTCTGGCCAACAGCCAAGTTCTGACCTCTCCTTTAACAATACCAGTGAATACAGAGCAGTAGGTACCACCTTCCCAAGTTAAGTGTTTATATGGTGTGCTACCACCTCAAATTTAGAGCCACTGTACAGCCTCTGTGCAGGACGTCAGTAGCAAAAGCATGTGGTAAAGGTGTTATGGACCACAAATGAGAGTATAAAAATAGTATCAATACTATGTGCTCACAAAAGTTATACATACTTATTAGAGTCCACGTTGCACATTTTGCTTATATAAATACAAATCATAGCAGACTTTAAAAAATAATATCCACCCATCATGGGGGGCGATTGTTACAGTAACACCTCATACAGACTAAGTCACATGTGTAAAAAAATCTGCTGCTTTACATTTGCTCTTGACATATTGTCAGAGCTGCTAAAAGAACTGGTTGCTTCACTTTTAATATGCTCTGTCCTCATACAATTATGCACAAATGAAATTGCATTCACTATTCCCTAGCAAAGCATGTGTCATTGCTTGGACGAGATAAGGTCTGCATGGCTATTCCTGCCAGATCAGGGGAGAGAATGGAACATTCAGATCCTCACTAGTGCTACCACGGGACAAGCCTTGCAGCGTTAAATAGTAGACACTCAGTCATATAGTGACTTGTATTCAACCTGCCCTGGCTCTAGAGAGGACACAGCAATGCTGTATCTGCCCCAAAATGAAATCTTGGATGATGTCATGATTATATGCAGCCTGCAAGACGTTTCACACTCATACTGTGTCCAAGCTAAATACAGATGAATTGTGTACAAATGGATCAGGTCACAGATCTCGGAATGAGTGGATATAAACACTTCCAAATAGTTTTATAGAAAGTAAAATTCACCTCGCATACTAACGTGTTGGATTTCCCTTCCATTTTAATACAGATGGATAAATCAAGAATGAATAAATAAATGTACACAGGAGTGTTCCTGTAGTACCTACAAGTGTATATGAGCTTCCCGTTATTCACAGTTTACAATCCACAAGTAGGAAAGACGGGAAGAAAACAGAAGATACAGTATTACCCATCAGTTCTAGCAGTTGCACAGTCACTAATGTACACGAGCATGGATCTCTTTCTGCATGGTCCCATGCTGTGGCTCAGAATCTCAGTTTGACTGGATGTTGCAACTCCTCAACAAGTTCATCGCAAGGGCTTTAGGTGAAACACAGCCTACGGGACTTCCTAAGGGAGCAATTATTTTGCTCATAAATATTTTTCCCAGCATTTCCTATGCTTTCCCTGAGTGACCAAAGGCAAGGGAACTGACAAAATTACTCTTACTCTTTCTTCCCTAGGGTCTGTTTAGGGAAGAGGAAGCCTACAGCAATTTTACCCCTGATTCTGAGTGAGAGCGTAGTTACAGTAAAGAGAGTCCTACTCTCCTGCTGCACTGGAGATGTTTGTCTCCTTATCTAAAATCAAAATAATTTAGATAATGTTTTTCAAGTCTAGCCATTTCTGCTACCTCCTCACCTTCAGCAACTGCTCAGAAAGGCTTGGGTCATGCAGCTATGTACAGACACTACAGGGTCAGTTAATGACCTTTTCCACTGCACTATCCAATGAGTAAATACAAAAAATATGGCTCTGCTGTTAGCTTTACCCCAAAAACTTTAACTCAAGGCAAGATAAGTTCTACTCCACCCTACAGCCATTATGGATCCCCAGCTCTTATCGACACCCTATATTTAAAATATTGTAAAATCTGTACTGGAAGCGTTGCTTTTCACAAAACACCAGGCCAAAGTATTCTAAAGGTAGGCATGATAGTTCCTGTGTGAATTAATGAATCTGCTACCATCTGGTTATCTTTAAGCATTTATTGCAATTCTTACAACACAGACCATTTCTAGGATACTTTGAACATTTTACATTCTGTACTTTCTGGACACACGACAGAAAGAATTACATAATTTAGAGCTTTAGCATCAATTAATCTTGTTATGGGTAATACTTGAAAAAGTGTTTCAGCTTTTGGTTGGTGTATTTACAGTTCTGTTTCTCTTAGTTATTTCTTTCAGTCCCTTAATAAATATTATTTTTAAACCATGGGTTATATTTACCATGTCATCTGATACCAACTGCAATCACATAAACATTTTAAAAGAAAATTTGTGTTAAGCCTGAAACAGAACACCAGATATGAACGCTCTTAAAAATTTCTCTGGCTCCCATTCCGGTTACTACATGCTATACTTGTATTTTGCTGAAGTACAGATTCATCTCAGTAAAAAAGGAGACAAGAGCAGCATATGTTCTTACAAGACTTTCCATATTTTGTTGCAGCTGCTGTAAGAACCTTCTGATATAACAACTGATGCTACAGTCTCCACAGAAAAAGATCTGTGGTTGTATAGACTGTATCTGAAATAGCATGCAGAGGGATGTAACGGCTTGGCCATAAGCTCTTACTCAGATTGGCAACTTACCCATTTGCAGTAAGGTTATATACTGGGAAAACCGATAGACCGAATGGGATGGGCCAGGGATCCACACCCTCATGTGGAGACAGGGTGTAGCCAGCAGCATCACTAATTCACCCAGTGTTACTTCTAAAAGTCAAGCCAAGGTGTAAAATTGACACTCTGGTATTGAACTTACTTGGTAGAAGTTTTGCTGTAGTGTCAAAAAGACAAAGGTTTTTTTAGGAAACTGCAAAGACCGTACAGCATTGCTAGGACAGGACTTCTCAGGAGGTAACTGCTAGACGACCTCTGCAGAAGCACAGCCTACTCAGTCCCTTACACGAGGAGGCTGGGGAACTTCCCTGGCACCTGGTGCCCCATCATACACAAGCTTGAGACTTTTTGCTCATAGTAGGCCCTCAAAGTGCCACAAATGCCGAAGATATTCAGACGTTGCCATTGATCTTTTAAGGGAGCTGCCCTATAGATGCTAGCTCCAAATCTGGCATTTTTACAGACATTTCTGACATGTTCCAAGACTCCGAGAGTCAACACGCAGCAACCGGCCTTTAATGTTCCTAACTGCTGGCTGCATTTTGTGTTTTACTTTTTCTTAAGTTAAGACAGTTCTAATGAAGGTTTGCACAACAGTCTTATCGGCATAAGATGAGGAACACATGGAATTAAGACCAAATCCTCACTGGTATGCTTCAGTATAGCTGCTGTAAATTGCCCCCAGTTTCAAGGTTACTACTCTGTATTCTACCAGAAGGACATCTAATCATGAGTTTATGAGGCTGTGTCCAGTTAAAGGTAGAGGCCAAGCTTCGTAATAATTCTTTCCTTTCTACTTTGCCAGTGATCTAGTTTGGCTACAGAATTCACTGCCAGAGTTGGGGAAAACTGGTTACTAAACAGGGGTTGAAAAACAAAACTGTTGGCAATTTAAATATTTGAAGAGGTGATGATAGACAAATACATAAATGCCAGTAAAGGATACTGAACATTTTTATTCAATGATTCTTAACTTTAGAGGAGCTGGCATCATTCTCAACTAGCAGATTTATACATAATATTCTGTACAGTTTGTAACAAAATCCTAATTTGCAATCTGCCAAGTACTGGGTGAGAAACAAACCTCAAATGTTTTTTCACATTATTTCTAAATCTGTTCTTGATTTAGTTCTGTTTACAAGATAACGTTTTGTGAAGTTCTTATTCCCTGCTGAAGGAGTTTCTGCATATCAAAGTGTGAAAATATGGACTAATGACAGCTCCCTATGTTATATTATAGCATTATATACTAATAGGATGCTCATTTAAAAATGGTGTGGTTTGGCGACTGGGTGGAAGATGCAATTGTACATGTAAGTTATGTAAGAATTACATTAGCCTTGTGAAGTGTTTTCCCATTAAGGGAAAAAAAAAAAGATGTATTAGGCCCCATACCATAAATTTTGAAAAGTTTTGTTTGGTTTTAGTTTAATAAAGAGTTCCAGATAAACAACCTTATAGATAAAACAGCTTTAACATTCCCACAGAATTAATACACTGTGCAGACAGCACTATGTATCCTCTTTCACCCTCTCTTCAACAACAACTTTTCAATCTTTTCCATCCCATGTAGGGGAAACTGTGCTGTAGACTGAGAAAAGGGAGCCGAAGTTTCCTGTAAAGTCCTTGTATTTTCTCATATTATGGCCAGTTCCTAAGCCCACTGCCACCCACAGCAGAAAATGTCAACACTTTATGGGCAACACTTTAAAAAATTCCCTAAAGGGACAGCTGGAACAATACCCGTGTTTTGTGCAGAGGCCAATGACATGCACTGCCAAAGTGCTAGGACTCTTACAGTGGGTAGCTTCTGATATTTCTCAGCTGATTAGTGTTCAATGGAAATAAAATAGCTTCTTCTACAGTGGTGTTTTTCAAAGACTACAGCATGGGCAGCATTCAATATCCATGCGATGCATGAACTTAAATGTATTTTTTGGAACTAGATTGATTCCCTAAGTTACTTCTGCAAACAAAAGTGACAGGAACTCTAAATATAAACTGTTATTGGAAGGGCAAGAAGCTGTAGACAGTTCGTCTGTTTGAAATGCTGTCCCCAGAGATGTTTACGGGAATTTTTTCATTGACTTCTGTACTACAAAGATTGACCTACTGTGTGAAATATGAAGTTATTTATATCCCAGGCAATTGGCTTTCTGATCATGTTTGGAAATTTCTAGAGTTTGAACTACGATGTTGTATCTGTCATAGAATCATTTAGGTTGGAAGAGAACTTTAAGATCATCGAGTCCAACTGTTAACCTGGCACTGCCAAGCCCACCACTAAACCATGTCCCTAAGCACCACATCTACACGTCTTTTAAATACCTCCAGGGATGGTGCTTCAACCACTTCCCTGGGAAGCCTGTTCCAGTGCTTGACAACCCTTTCAGTGAAGAAATGTTTCCTAATATCCAATCTAAACCTCCCCTGTCCTGATGAAACATGGCTATATCGGAGAAAATTGAGCAGACTCGATTCAACCACCAACTACTTGAGTTTAAAAGCAAGTTTTAGCAGTTTAAAAGCAGTTTGAGAGAGTTTAAAACTAGATGACCTCAACCACTAGTGCCTCAACCACTTCCCTGGACAGCCGGTTCCAGTGCTTGATAACCCTTTCAGTGAAGAAATGTTTCCTGATATCCAATCTAATATATGGGGGGTGGTGGTGGTGGATTCTAACACTGTTGTACATTTCACAAGTAGCATCTCGCCTACACAGAGAATGAGTCTTTAAAGCAGTATTTTGAACACTTGAGCGTTCTGTATCAACCTTAATAATACTGTTTGTAATTGAAGAGCAAGAGAACCTTTTAAAGACGTGGACAGATTGAATGAAAGTTGTATCACTGCAAATATGGCTGCGCCAGCTTGCATGTTGTTATCAACAATGAGGTCAAGTACAGTATCCATTAAGCACAGAAAATAAACAGAACCTACTTAAATAGCAAATAAAACACAGGCAAAGATTTCCCTAGCTGCAAGCTCAGTTCAAGCCAAATATTTTTACAACAACTGACCTCACAATTCTTGGTCAGGGATGATTCAGGGACACCACATTAAATATACAAATGTGTACAGTAGTGTAGTCTGAAATAATACAATTAAATAAAATGGACAGCCATTATTTGAACTGGAAATGCAATGAAAACCTAAATATTTCCTGCTTCAGAATGAGAAAGGTCAAAGGGATCAGTGTCTTGCAGTGCTATGTAACATTAACTGATGGCTAGAACAGAGAAAGCTGGTAAAGGTTTCACTGCAATTAAACCAGGTCCTTTTTTTTGGCAGCCATCAAACTTTATTTTGCTATCTTTTAATTTTAATGTTGAGATCTAGAAACTGGTAGGTCACCAAGGACTGTGTCACAGAACTAATCAAGAGACACAGAGTGATAATATGGGACATGAAAATCTCTAGCCTTTTCCCCAAACAAAATTTGTATGCTGTGTATTGTAAAGAGGAGGGGTAAATCACTTTCCTCTGAATGAAAAACCATACATATATTTGTTATCACACAGGAGAAATTTCAATGCTTAAACATTATTTTTCATTGAAATGTTAATTTAAAAAAAACATTATAATTAAATGGAAAAGCATTTCCTATCTTTTCACATGTCATCCAGAAAATTGTGACAAAAGCCCATTTTGACCCATTTGGCTAGTGAAAGAATCTGATGGGATCTCAAGCCACAATAACTGAATACTAGAGGGTTTGTTTTTTTTTTTTTTTCCTCAGAACTTCTGATCCCCCAAAATACAACCAAAATGGGCAAGTCCACATGGTTATTCAGTGCAAAGGTAATCTAGAACCATCACATATATTAACACAGAAAAGAAGGATGATGGTTCATTTTAAAGAATAGTATGTCTCTGAAGAGAAATTCACTTACAAAAAGCAAGACACTCCAGGAAGACCAGGTCAGAAACATACTGCAATTTGCTTTTACCTTATGGAGCTGATGATTCCCATTACCAACAGACATGCTTCAGGTGCTTCATAAAGACCCTCCACCAGAAGTAAACTTGCAGTGATTTACAACAGCTGCACCCCACCTCCTCCCAGCTGTGACAGACAGACCTCACTCCACCTACAACAAGGGAAAAAAATGCATTTTATGTTTAAGCCACCATAATCAATGTCAGAAGGGCCTAGGTGCTATGAGTGGCACGCCGACATCTTAAGAGAAATGTATTTTATTTTTTGTTAGTTTAGCAACTTTCTCCGTGTTTTCATTATTTCTCGTTTGAGCACATTAGGTACCTATTTTTTCCTGCTTCCATGTAAATCTCAACTAGGGTTCTTTCCAATGACATAATGTGTTGGGAAATCTTGCTTTTCTTTAGCTATTATTTTTCTTCTCCTGCCTACCACTACGTAAACAAGGTAAGCTGTCAGGGTTATGGAACTAAATGAGTTAAATCAGGACAAGAGAAAGAATAATGAGATCCTTAGCTTTGGTGCATATTTGTTCTCCGATCAAAAAAATAGTGCTTTTATTAGGCTCAAGATTTGGGATGAGTTTTTAATTTCAGTGAGATCCTGCTCTGAGGAAGGAGCCTGCTTTATTCCTTAAGTATGGATTTAAATTGTCCTTCACTTCTTTCAGAATAAATGTTAACACAAAGTCGACTAATTAAATTCTGAGGTCTTCACTCCATAGAATGTGGGAATTCTGTAAAGAGAGTTTATCCTATTCCCCATAAAACGTGCCTCACTTTGACGTGAGATTACATTTCTGAGTAAGCTAGAGTCGGTGTAGATTCATTTCCAAGGCAGTCTGAGGTAGGCATTTTTAGTCAGGGAGACTTGCCATGACTTGACAGTCCCTGTGAACTCAGACTAATGCATCTGCGGTTCAGTTTCTTATTTATAAATGAGAGGAGAGAGTGCTGCTTCCCTGTCCCATAGTGGTGTCAAGTATGTAAGTACTTTAAAGTCTTCAAAATCGGTCCATCGGTCATGTTGCAGCAATATGGGCTATATAAATAAAATAGCTGGATAGTGAGAATGAAAAGATGGAGCACAACACTTCAAAACTGGGGAGATGAGTTTATATTGGGTAATCAATGTAACAACATGGTAAACTCTTCTCTGAACTGAGGCTATGAATTCATACTTCTGTTCTTAATTCATACGTGAAAATACGCTCACTTAGGCAAAAAATCTGAACTGGAGGAGATGCTTGATAATAAGGACAATTTAAAAGCTATATTTTGCTGAACGCTTAACATTTTACCCCATTTGGAATATCAGTTTTCATAGTATTTCCAGCCAGTGTACATTTTTATTTAAATTGAATTAAACTGTTTAGCCACATGTGCATGCCAGTTTAAATAGAACATTATTTTCACCTTTATTGGACAAAAAGTATCATAGGAAGTTGCCTTCCCCTGGAAATTGTACCCAGTTGGAAATAAGTGAACCGGGATACAGCCAGGCCTGGAAACTGTAAAATAAAAATCTACTTAGCAGAGAGACGCACATCTTAAATGCTTCAATATAGTTATCTTTCAAGGAGATGGAATGCTTTCTGGGACTACATCCCATGAAAATAGCTGAACTTTACAGAATTCATGTTATAACTCTGCATACTTCCACAGATAGAGCAGGTTTCTAATAGCATCCATTTGATTTTAATGGGATAAAATGTTTCTCATTACTGCGTCTCCTCCAGTCTCCGACCACAACCAGCGGCCCGCTACAATACGTTCTGTGTACCGAGAACGTAACAGGCAGCCCCGGCCTCGTGGTTTGCAGGCTACATGCACAGATGATGAGGAAAAGATACTTATCATCACCACCCTTACTTTGTTTGTGAATTGACTTCAAAGGGATTTGGATAAAGTCCTATATGATCGCCTACATGCATAACAAAGCTAATAATGCAGTATAGGTCCCTTGGCTTCTAGAAGTATCTACAGATCGCACACTCCAAAGAAATTTCCAAACGGCAGAAGCCACAGATTTCCCTGCAGAGTCTTACAAACAGGTCATATGAAAAATATGGCCAACATTAGAGGAATTTTACATATTAAAAATAGCCCATAGACTATTCCTCTGAAAGCTTGGAGAAACATGAAATACTTACAGCAGGAATATATGTGGTTCCTGGAAAAGAGAAATATTTTCTTTATAAATGATGACAAGTGCTTCACACCAAGCAACATTCTTCAGAGAGCGCCATGACATAGTCCGTTCTGGAGCTTTCTCATCAATATGGTTAAATTGTTAGAAGACAGTTTTTGGCTGGGACAGTTAGTTGTCTCATCCCAAATGCCACACTTTCCATCAGACACCCTGTGGCTGACAAATTCCTAGGCCTACATCCCTTTTGGGAGATGTGAGTTACACCATTACACTAATAAAAGTTGGGGTATAGTTATCTCAGCTGCATATTTCTTAGGTTAATTGTCTCTTAAGATATTTCATATTTTCATTGCTGCTTTCTAGTGGCTCCAATTTTTGTGTCCAGAACTTGTAAAACAATTTGTGCCGGTGGGCAGTTGTATCCCAGAGGAATCAGAGTGAATTAAAAAAAGCTTGGTGCAGATCTCAGAGCAAGTCAGCAAAAATTGCTTTGAAGACCTGGTGTCTTAATTTCTTTTTCTCTAAATCTGCAAGATATAACTGTTAGTGATAATCTGGTTATCTTTCCATTTCATATCAACTGCACAAGACTGTCAGCAAATTATTAACAAGTGAAATGCTAGCTTTAAGAGAGTCATTCGTGAAGCTGTGGGATTTTTTTCTTTCTTTCCTTCCTTTTTTTTTCCCCCAACACTTTATGTTTTAAATTCTTGGGAGCTCACTCTGGCAGCATGTCACCTATGTGACAGGTGATATTTGTCCACAGGAAGAGAAACCGTATCCTTCTTGTTGAGTACTGTGTGGTGGGCTGACCGTGGCTGGATGTCAGGTGCCCACCAAAGCCGCTCTATCACTCCCCCTCCTCAGCTGGACAGGGGAGAGGAAATATAACAAAAGGCTCGTGGGTCGAGATAAGGACAGGGAGAGATCACTCGCCAGTTACCGTCACGGGTAAAACAGACTCCACTTGGGGAAATCAGTTTCATTTATTACCAATCAAATCAGAGTAGGGTAATGAGAAATAAAACCAAATCTTAAAAACACCTTTCCCCCACCCCTCCCTTCTTCTCAGGCTTAACTTTACTCCCAATTTTCTCTACCTCTTCCCCCGAGCAGCACAGGGGGACGGGGAATGGGGGTTGTGCTCAGTTCATCACACATTGTCTCTGCTGCTCCTTCCTCCTCATGGGGAGGACTCCTCACACTCTTCCCCTGCTCCAGCGTGGGGTTCCTCCCACGGGAGACAGTCCTCCATGGACTTCTCCAACATGAGTCCCTCCCATGGGCTGCAGTTCTTCATGAACTGCTCTAGCGTGGGTCCGTCAGGAACAGACTGCTCCAGCGTGGGTCCCCTCACAGGCTCACAAGTCCTGCCAGCAAACCTGCTCCACTGTGGGCTCCTCTCTCCATGGGTTCACAGGTCCTGCCAAGAGCGTGCTCTCCAGCACGGGCTTCCCACAAGGCCAGAGCCTCCTTTGGGAGCATCTACGTGCTCTGTTGTGAGGTCCTCCATGGGCTGCAGGTGGATATCTGCTCCCTGTGGACCTCCATGTGCTGCAGGGGGACAGCCTGCCTCACCACGGTCTTCACCACGGGCTGCAAGGGAACCTCTGCTCCAGTGCCTGGAGCACCTCCTCCCCCACCTTCTTCACTGACCTTGGTGTCTGCAGAGCTGTTGCTCTCACATATTCTCACTCCTCTCTCTGCTGCTGGTGTTCCGCATACGTTTTTTTCCCCCTTCTCACGTATGTTATCCCGGAGGTGCTACCACCGTCGCTGATGGGCTCGGCCTTGGCCAGCAGCGGGTCCATCTTGGAGCCGGCTGGCATTGGCTCTGTCAGATATGGGGGAAGCTTCTAGCAGCTTCTCACAGAAGCCACTCCCGTGGCACCCTGATACCAAAACCTTGCCACGCAAACCCGATACACACTGCCACCACTTCATAGAAGGGTAGCAAGGATAGGACACTCACATTCCTCAAGGAATAGGTAGGCTACCGATCAGTTTCCTCAGAAAACTCAGTTTGCCCCCATCAGTTTAAGAGCTCACCTCAGACATTCCAGAAGATAAACTTGGCTTGAAGGTACCTTTTCTCATCTCTATATCCCTGAGCAGATTTCAACTCAGGAACACTGCAGGCTTTAACACCATCTGGTAAAAAATATTTGCATGGACACTACTTAGCAGCCATCTTTATATTTTCAGTTCATGCTGATTTTATTAAATATATCAACACACTGTTGACAAAAAAAAAAAAAAGACAAGTCCAGCTGAATGCTCAAGGCTGCAGAACATGAGTAGAACTTTAATATTTACTACTACTCCTGCAAGTATTCATAAAAAAAAAAATAATTAAAAAGTTCCTCTGTGATTCTTTGGCTCCTGCATTTTCACATTTTCTAAATCTCAAGATACTTCCATTTGAAACACCTGATGATCTTTGTGGAGGTCTGCTGCTGTTGCCAGCAGCAGGTTTTTAACTGACATAAGAGAAAGGCAAGCAATTCCAAATATGGCAAAAATCTGCATGTTGCCTGCATTCCCTTGAGATGAAGGAATGAATAGGTGTAAGTGGAATTACTAATACTGGGTCATTAAAAACCAAGACAATCCTAATGTCTATTGCTGAGCTTCTGGTGTGTTTTTAAAACCTATAAATGGAGAACATTAAAGACCAGGTTTTATGAGTCCCCATGGCATGGATCTATGTGGAAATAACTTTTTATGCTGTATTTTTTTTAGACTTTACACAGTAACTAGAAGTTACAGAACAGGAAAGGAAAAAAGTTACAGGAAACATTTCTCATTGAGACTCCACAGTTGCTGTCTGAGGAAAGCGTAGTTCAGATAACAAACTAATTTACTTCGATATCGTATCCATAAAGAATAGCTTATCTGATATCATACATGCATACAGTCTCCTGGAAACCAACTTTGTCCCAAAGACTGCCTATGGCAGAAAGAGACACTTAAATTTTTCCTTGCAAACATAGTCAAATTAAATAAATAAATAAAGTGTATTTGAAGGTATGACAGGAATATTTTCTTATTTTAGATAATAAATTGGGACCAGCAGTTCATAAAGGCTCCCAATCAACCTTTTGACATTTTGTAAAATTTTTATCTTTCAAAATTAAGTGTGAGATTTTTCAAGCATGGATTCATTTATAAAGTGCCCTCAGACACACAAATGTGAAGGAAATTCTGGTTCCACCAAAGTCAAGGAATTGCCATCAAACATCATTAATTTCAGTACGTGAAGGAAATTACTCTTTCCCAGTAAATTCTCCCAAACCAGCTAAACTGTAGCATCTCTCAGACCTCAATGGAAGAAGAAACCACAACAGTCATGGAAGTGCTGGGTGGCTGCACCACAGCATTCAAGGGCTGATGCATGTGAAACTGCCTACAGGTTGTAGTAAGTTTGCAGCTTTCACTTCAAGTGCCAATACCAGAGATGAAAAATCCAAAGTTCTTGCATATGAATTCCAGATTTCTTGTGATTAAAAATATCAGGTTAATAAAAAAAAATTAAGAAGTTTAGATTCTGAGAAAACAGAGGATGTTTTCAAAATACACTTGTACTTTCAAATGCATTTCTCATTAACATATAGTTCTAATACACTACAGTAAAAATGTACAGATTCTGATGCTCTTCAAGAGCAGTGATGGTTGGACCATGACCACTTAGAATTCATGAAGTACAAATCAGCTTTTCATAAAACTAAGAAGTGTGGAACTGCTTTGAAAAGGCATATTATATGAAAAGCTCATGGTGATAATCTGCAAACCAAACAAGTCCTGTATGGACTTAGCCAAAATTTCTTATTACGAAACACAGTAAAGGAAAGAACTGAAGAAGGATATAGTAGACACCATTCAACATAAATCATTGTGTTTTGCATGGAAAAAATTGTTTATCAAACAAGAAAAATAAGTCTGTTAAAAGTAACTTTGAGACAGCAGTGTAAAGATTTGTAGATGACTTTGGAAAACTCATTCTTCCTAAGTGGTGCACAGGAAATACTGCCTTGCCAAGAAATATGTCTCAGAAGAGACAGTGGAGAGCAGTCCGTGTCCAGACTGTAGCTTCTATCCTTAACAACCCCTGCTACTTTTCTCCTGAAGAAGTACATGGGTGAAAGTAAACATGGACATTCATGTGTTTATTGTGTCAGGCATCTGGAAAGTATTTTAAGATTACTTTTTCAATTCTCTCCTAGCCCAGCAGGCAATTTGTACGTGCTGTTTCTACACCCATTTTATATGTAGGCCTTCAAGCAACGTGCAATTAAATGATTACTCAGTCTTTCTGAGTGTGTCACTGGCAATGCCTTCAGCCACTTACACTCCCTGCTCCACTCAGTATTTTACATAACTATATCAGACAGATATGTCAGTTATAACTAAAAATCTATGGGTTGCTCACCTCTTTTTTTTTTTTTTTTTTTTTTTAAATCGGCTTACTTGAACACCATTAAGAATAAGAAACACCCCAAGTCAAGACAGAGAGAAACGAATGCACCACCAGGAGAGCTGAATGGAAGTTCTAGGGGGTGAAGGAAAAAGCTATTCTGTGATTTCTTCCAGTCAGTAAGTAACCGACTTAAGTGACTGGGGTAATTAACTTTCAGTAAGTTACTGAAAAGCAACCCTCCATTATGCCTCAACACTGGAGGCCTGGAGTAAGTGTTACTTCTCCGTTTCAGCATCTCAGTCGGGTGACCCTAATTATCAGCTTTATGTTGGCTTAAGCATGCCTTGGAAGAATAATAACTAGCCCAGGGAAGTACAGAAAGTGAGAATTAATAAGCGAAAGCTCTATGGACAGTGCTACTGAACGAATGAATAGAGTAATAGTGTAACGGGCAACCAAATGAGAACAGAAGTGCAGGAGAATTGCAGGGTGTCCTGGTTTAGGCCAGGATGGAGCTAGTTTTGTTTTCAGCAGCTCCTGTGTTTTGGCTTTAGTGTGAGAAGAACGGTGATAGCACACTGATGTTGCTGGTTGCTGCTGAACCACCAAGGACATTTTGCTGTTTTCCAGGTTCTGCTAACGCGCAGATGCAAAACTTGGGAGGGGTAGAGACAGGATAGTTGATCCAAACTGGCCAAAGAGAGTATTCCATACCATAGACGTCATGCCCAATATAAGCGAGGGTTGGTCGGGGGGGGCACTAGTCTTTTTAGGCTTTTGAGATTTTTTAGGCTTTTGAGGCTTTTGGACCCTTAACTTGCCTTAATCCTTAAGCTTCCCTTCGGGTTGCTTTTTGTTTCCCTATTTTTACCTTTTTGTTTTTTGCTCGTTTGGCTGTTTGTTCCCTTGCCTGCTTTCCCTGGAACTTGCTGTTCTGGGATAGCTGGGGGGCGGGGAATACCCCTGCTCCCTGCCTGCTGCTCGGGACGGGCTGTATCGGTCGTCGGGTGGTGAGAAATTGTGTATCGTTTGTTTTATATATTCTATTATCCTTGTATATATTATCATTATCATTATTAATATATTTTCATATTTTTCCTTTGCTGTCCTGGTGAACTGTTTTTATCTCAACCCGTGAGTTTTCCTTTCTCTCCAATTCTCCTCCCCACCCCAGTGGGGAGGGGGGGAGTGAGCGAGCGGCTGCGTGGTATTGGGGTACAATTTGGGGTTAAACCACGACAGTCCTTTTTGGCGCCCAACGTGGGGCACGAGAGGGGTCCGGCCAGCTCAGCTGAGAGAGCATCAGACAGAGGGTCCAGGGTTTAAAGCCCCTGATCAGGCTCAAAGGGTTGAGATAACAACAGACTTGACCAGAGTGTGTTAAAATAATTTGTTGTAAGCATCCGTTGTATTACTTTAATTGCTGCTGGTCACAATGTTGTTTGAATTGTTTACAGAGTGTTTCTCAGAGCTGTATCGTGTATCACCTTACTGTATGCTGGTTGTCACTGTTTATGCGTGGTTTGTTACCTCTGGCCTTTGGATTAGGTTTATTGCTTCGGTGTGTGGTTTAGCACTGGCTTATGGCATGGTAAAATCATTGGTGTTTAGACCAGTTTACTACCTGTATTCATATATGTTGGGGGGAGGCGATGTGCAGAATGAAGCATCACCAACAGTTACAGCTTCGTACTTCGGGAGCAATCTGGTGGGGACTATCAGTAATTATTCCTTTATCTTTTCCTTCCCGGGGGGTCAACAGGGGGAAACGTCCTCCTTTGCTTTCTCTCTCCCCTCCTGGGTAAAAATGCCTTCCTTCGATTTCTCGTGGCCCTCCTGGTTAGTTACGGGAGTTTCTGAAAACTTGGAGTACTTTTGGGATGTTCGGACCGGCTTGCCACTCCTAGTACTAGGAATACAGTTGTGTCAAATCTTGCTTAAGGTCAGAAGCCGGTGCAGGCGTAGGCGCAGGGCCATCCCAGCTCCCTGCTACAGGCCCCGCGGCCGCGCCGTTCCCCGCCACGGGCGCCGCGGCCGCCCCACGCTCCGCTACGTGTACCGGGGCTGCTCCGCTCCTCGCCACACGGGCACCGCGGCTGCCCCGGCCCCGACCCCCGCCGCAGGCACCGCGGCCGCCCCAGGTCCCGCCAGGGCCCCCGCGACCGTCCCAGCCCCCGCTGCGGCCCCCGCGGCCGCGCCACCCCCCGCCATGGGCGCTGCAGCCGCTGCACCCCCCGCCGTGGCTGTGCCACCCCCCGCCACGGCCACCGCGGCCGCTCCACCCCCTGCTACGGGCATCGCGGCTGCTCCAGCCCCCGCTGCGGCTGTGCCAGCCCCCGCCGCCGCTGCTACACCCCCCGCCGCGGCCACCGCTGCTGCCTCAATCGCTGCTACGGGCCATGGGCGCTGCAGCTGCTGCACCCCCGCGGCCCTTCCAACCCCTGCCGTGGGCACCGCGGCCGTTCAAGCCCCAGCTATGAGCACCGTGGCTGCTGTGACAGGCACTGCAGATCCACCCGTGCCGTTATCAGTTGCCCCTATACAAAAGAAGAAAAGCACAAAGAAATCAGCTCGCGTCCCGAAAGATGAGGATGAACCAGGGACATCACAGGAACAGGGAGAGGCAGAAGCAGAGATAATCACCCGACCCCTATCCCTGACTGAGCTGCGAGATATCCGTAAAGATTACAGCCGTAATCAAGGTGAGCAGCTCGTCACCTGGCTGCTCCGATGCTGGGACAACAGGGCCAGTAGGCTGGAACTAGAGGGCAGGGAAGCCAGGCAGCTGGGATCCTTGTCTAAGGAAGCAGCCATTGACAGGGCGATTGGAAGAGAGCCAGAAGCCCGCAGTCTCTGGAGGAGACTCCTGTCAGGTGTGAGGGACAGGTATTTCTTTAAGGAAGACATTATATGCCACCCAAAGAAGTGGACCAATATGGAGGGAGGTATTCAGTTTCTGAGGGAATTAGCTGTGCGGGAATTGATTTATCATGACCTGGATGACCTGCAGACACCCGTAGATCCAGATGAGGTCCAATGTACCCGACCCATGTGGCGGAAGTTTTTACATAGCGCACCATCATCGTATGCCAACTCATTGGCAACAATGGGTTGGAAAGACGATGAGGCACCAGTGGTGCGTGCAGTGGCTAACCAACTCCGGCAGTATGAGGACAATATCTCTTCCTCCATACGGGCCTGTGTCTCGGCTGTGGAAAAACTGGCCGAAAGAATGTGCCAGGAGTTTCGGCAACTCAAAGAGGAAAGGTCCTACTTGCCACCTGTACGGACCAGAATCTCAGCTGTTAGGAGAAAATTTTCCCCTGCTCAAGAGAGACGGTACACACGGCGAGGTACCCTGTGGTTTTACCTCCGTGACCATGGAGAGGACATGAGAAAGTGGGATGGAAAACCCACCTCGACCCTAGAGGCAAGGGTACGTGAGTTGAAAAAGAAAACAGCTACAAATAAGGGTTCTTCTAGGAAAAGTGCTGCTCCAGTCTCCAGTGGGCAGTTCCCCAGATGGGGCAGAAGGGCTTCTGATTCGTACTTACAAGAAGTGAGAAACAGGGATGAGATTGGACCCCATGTGTCCCACACGAACCCATTGGTTGATAGCAGGTATTATAATCAGAATTAGAGGGGCCCTGCCTCCAGCCAGGTGGAGGAGAGGGACAACCGAGTTTACTGGACTGTGTGGATTCGATGGCCTGGCACATCAGCCCCCCAGAAGTACAAGGCTCTAGTGGACACTGGTGCGCAGTGCACCCTAATGGCATCAAACTATAGAGGGGCCGAACACATTTCTATTTCTGGAGTAACAGGGTGGTCCCAAGAGTTAACTTTATTGGAGGCCGAAGTGAGCCTAACTGGGAACAAGTGGCAAAAGCACCCCGTTGTGACTGGCCCGGATGCTCCGTGCATCCTTGGCATAGACTACCTCAGGAGAGGGTATTTCAAGGACCCAAAAGGGTACCGGTGGGCTTTTGGTATAGCTGCTGTAGAGACAGAGGACATTAAGCAGCTGTCCACCTTGCCCGGTCTTTCAGAGGATCCTTCTGTTGTGGGGTTGCTGAGGGTCAAAGAGCAACCGGTACCAATTGCTACCACAGCGGTGCACCGACGGCAATATCGCACCAACTGAGACTCCCTGACCCCCATCCATAAACTGATTCGTCGACTGGAAAGCCAGGGAGTGATCAGCAAGACTCACTCACCCTTTAATAGTCCTGTATGGCCAGTGCGGAAATCTAACGGCGAATGGAGATTGACAGTGGACTATCGTGGCCTGAGTGAAGTCACGCCACCACTGAGCGCTGCCGTGCCGGACATGCTAGAACTTCAGTACGAACTGGAGTCCAAGGCAGCCAAGTGGTATGCCAACATTGACATTGCTAATGCGTTTTTCTCAATTCCTTTGGCAGCAGAGTGCAGGCCACAGTTTGCTTTCACCTGGAGGGGCATCCAATACACCTGGAATCGACTGCCCCAGGGGTGGAAACACAGCCCCACCATTTGCCATGGACTGATCCAGACTGCACTGGAAAAGGGTGGAGCTCCAGAACACCTGCAGTACGTTGATGACATCATTGTGTGGGGCAACACAGCAGCAGAAGTTTTTGAGAAAGGAGAGAAAATAATCCAAATCCTTCTGAGAGCTGGTTTTGCCATAAAACAAGGTAAGGTCAAAGGACCTGCATAAGAGATCCAGTTCCTAGGAATAAAATGGCAAGATGGACGTTGTCAGATTCCAATGGACGTAATCAATAAGATAACAGCGATGTCTCCACCAACTAACAAGAAGGAAACCCAAGCTTTCTTAGGCGTTGTGGGTTTCTGGAGAATGCATATTCCAAATTACAGTTCTATTGTAAGCCCTCTCTATCAAGTGACCCGGAAGAAGAATGATTTTAAATGGGGCCCTGAACAACGACAAGACTTTGAACAAATTAAACAGGAGATAGTTCATGCAGTAGCCCTTGGACCAGTCCGGGCAGGGCAAGATGTTAAAAATGTGCTCTACACCGCAGCTGGGGAGAACGGCCCTACCTGTAGCCTCTGGCAGAGAGCACCAGGGGAGACTCAAGGTCGACCCCTAGGGTTTTGGAGCCGAGGATACAGAGGATTCGAGGCCCACTACACTCCAACTGAGAAAGAGATCTTGGCAGCGTATGAAGGGGTTTGAGCTGCTTCAGAAGTGATCGGCACTGAAGCACAGCTCCTCCTGGCACCCCGACTGCCGGTGCTGGGCTGGATGTTCAAAGGGAGAGTCCCTTCTACACATCATGCCACCGATGCCACATGGAGTAAGTGGGTTGCACTGATCACACAACGAGCTCGAATAGGAAACCCCAGTCGCCCAGGAATCTTGGAAGTGATCACGGACTGGCCGGAAGGCAAAGATTTTGGAATGTCACCAGAGGAGGAGGTGACGCGTGCTGAAGAGGCCCCACTGTATAATAAACTGCCAGAAGATGAAAAGCAATCCTGTTCACTGATGGATCCTGCCGTATTGTAGGAAAACATCGAAGATGGAAAGCTGCTGTATGGAGTCCTACACGAAGAGTTGTGGAAGCCACTGAAGGACAAGGTGAATCAAGTCAGTTTGCAGAGGTGAAAGCCATCCAGCTGGCTTTAGATATTGCTGAGCGAGAAAAGTGGCCAAAGCTCTACCTCTACACCGACTCCTGGATGGTAGCGAATGCTCTGTGGGGGTGGTTACAACAATGGAAGCAGAACAACTGGCAGCGCAGAGACAAACCCATCTGGGCTGCCGAACTGTGGCAAGATATTGCTGCCCGTGTAGAGAAGCTTGTTGTAAAAGTACGTCACGTAGATGCTCATGTACCCAAGAGTCGAGCCACTGAGGAACATCAAAACAACCAGCAAGTGGATCAGGCTGCTAAAATTGAAGTGGCTCAAGTGGACTTGGACTGGCAACGTAAGGGTGAATTATTCCTAGCTCGGTGGGCCCATGACACCTCAGGCCACCAAGGAAGAGATGCAACATACAGATGGGCTCATGATCGAGGGGTGGACTTAACTATGGACACTATCGCACAAGTTATTCATGAGTGTGAAACATGCGCCGCGATCAAGCAAGCCAAGCGATTAAAGCCTCTCTGGTATGGAGGATGATGGCTGAAATATAAATATGGGGAGGCCTGGCAGATTGACTATATCACACTCCCACAAACCCGCCAAGGCAAGCGCCATGTGCTTACAATGGTGGAAGCAACCACCGGATGGCTGGAAACATATCCCATGCCCCATGCCACTGCCCGGAACACCATCCTGGGCCTTGAAAGGCAAGTCTTATGGCGACATGGCACCCCAGAAAGGATTGAGTCAGACAATGGGACTCGTTTCCGAAACAACCTCATAGACACCTGGGCCAAAGAGCATGGCATTGAGTGGGTGTATCACATCCCCTATCATGCACCAGCCTCCGGGAAAATCAAACGGTACAATGGACTACTGAAAACTACACCGAAAGCAATGGGTGGTGGAACCTACAAAAACTGGGATACACATTTAGCAAAAGCCACTTGGTTAGTCAACACTAGAGGATCCACCAATCGGGCTGGCCCTGCCCAGTCAAAACCTTTACGTACTGTAGAAGGAGATAAAGTTCCTGTGGTGCATGTAAAAAACATGCTGGGAAAGACAGTCTGGGTTATTCCTGCCTCAGGCAAAGGCAAACCCATCCGTGGGATTGCTTTCGCCCAAGGGCCTGGATGCACTTGGTGGGTAATGCAGGAGGATGGAGAAGTCCGATGTGTACCTCATGGAGATCTGATTTTAGGTGAAAATAGCCAATAGTCTGAACTGTATGATATTAATTGCTATCATATACTGTATATAATCATTTATATTATGTATATATTGTATATAATAATGTATATAATCATTTCTATAGTTGTGTTCTATATCAAGGGTATTGCAGTGAGAATCACCCGACTCGGTGAAGGGCGACCTCTGATGAGAACGAGCAAAGTGCGGCAGTGATGAACTGACTTCAACAACTAGCGCACAGTCGAGATCAACACCTTCGACCTGCCGACTGTGGACAAGCTACAGCAGCCGTGCCAGATACACCAGCTGTAAGTTCCAGATGCAGCATGCAACAATCCGACACTGCACACCATCTCTCCTGCCCTGAGAGACTGTTAAGACAGATGCAACCCAGGATCGTGGACTAAATGAACTCAATAGACATTTTGGACGGATGGTCCATAGACTAAGGGGATGGTATCTGTGTATATATTAAAGACATAAAGTGGCAGTGATTAATTGGAAAGTGAGAGACCTGAGCATAACGTAAATGGTATGGAATAAGGGGTGGATACTGTCCTGGTTTAGGCCAGGATGGAGCTAGTTTTGTTTTCAGCAGCTCCTGTGGTTTGGCTTTAGTGTGAGAAGAACGGTGATAGCACACTGATGTTGCTGGTTGCTGCTGAACCACCAAGGACATTTTGTTGTTTTCCAGGTTCTGCTAACGTGCAGGGGCAAAACTTGGGAGGGGCAGAGACAGAATAGTTGATCCAAACTGGCCAAAGAGAGTATTCCATACCATAGACGTCATGCCCAATATAAGCGAGGGTTGGTCGGGGGGGGCACTAGTCTTTTTAGGCTTTTGAGATTTTTTAGGCTTTTGAGGCTTTTGGACCCTTAACTTGCCTTAATCCTTAAGCTTCCCTTCGGGTTGCTTTTTGTTTCCCTATTTTTACCTTTTTGTTTTTTGCTCGTTTGGCTGTTTGTTCCCTTGCCTGCTTTCCCTGGAACTTGCTGTTCTGGGATAGCTGGGGGGGAATACCCCTGCTCCCTGCCTGCTGCTCGGGACGGGCTGTATCGGTTGTTGGGTGGTGAGAAATTGTGTATCGTTTGTTTTATATATTCTATTATCCTTGTATATATTATCATTATCATTATTAATATATTTTCATATTTTTCCTTTGCTGTCCTGGTGAGCTGTTTTTATCTCAGCCCGTGAGTTTTCCTTTCTCTCCAATTCTCCTCCCCACCCCAGTGGGGAGGGGGGGAGTGAGCGAGCGGCTGCGTGGTATTGGGTTACAATTTGGGGTTAAACCACGACACAGGGGATAAGAAGAAATCATGCCATTAAACAATCCTCCTTTCTCATCTTTCAGAGTGTCCATATGATGACAAGATTCTTCAGTGTTTGATATGGATTTCTAAGGAATTGTGGTTCCAACTGGCTTAAGTGTTTATCTCCAGCTCCTTGAAAAACCTACAAGTGTACGAAATGTCATCTGAAGGTCAGCTGAACACAACTCAAATAAGTGATGTTCAATCTCAGATCTCAGCTAGAGTGTAATTTTTGATTTAAAACAGAAGCTTACATGAAGCTTGAAAAAATGAGTAACTGTAAAATAAGCTCTGTCTTATTCCAGAGATAAAATGATTTTTCAGGTCAAGATACGTCAATTTTCCTTTAAAACTTGATATATTATTGCATCAATAATTCTCTACACATGAGAGTTCATCCAAACTCACTCTCAGAGCATGCAATGTAGAAGGAAAGCCCAATAGACTCAAGCTACTCATCTGAGCAAAAACAATTGGGGTTGTCTCTGTTCCGTCCTTCACTACTCATTAGGGCAGAGACCTGAGGGCAAAGAAAACCTCTATGTCCCACCCAGATCACGTCTGGAAGATGGCCACCCTTGCTGCTGAGAGGAGTGGGGGGGAAAGAGAGGCAGACAGTATTTCTCTCCACCACTCTAAGCTGTGACATGAACTGATGTAACCTTTCCCATAGACGTCTATGGTTCTGAATGAAAGATTGAAATAGAAGAGCAAAGTGTTGTGAAAAAATTTCCGTCAGAAATTTACGTGTCTGTATCAAAAGAAATTATCGATGCCCCAATTATTTTTAATCATATGACATTTACAGTGCTGTGGAAGAAACAGTTGGGTTGTCTAGAATCACGATTTAAACTATCACATTGTACTGTCTCGATTGCAACTGATTTTTCCTTAGTTTTTTCCCCTTCTCAATGTATATGCACTAAGAAATAGTAACTCAAATTCTTGACTTCACCCACCACCAGTGTTTCTCTGTTACTACAGTAGAAACAATGAACAGATGAAAAAAAAAATCCTCTTCCCAACAGGTCACTCTCATATTGTACTCCAGAGGGCACCCATGAATAAATGGCAAATGGCCATTCAGAGGGTTGCCAAATACCATTAATCAATGCACCAATGTGGCAACATCGAGCTTTGTGACAGGCATGATTTAATCTATTGTTTGGTAATCAACCTCATCTATGGACATTCTGTAATTCTTAAAAATCCAAGAATTATTGTTAGTCTTTTGGAGCAGAACAGTATGAGAATGTCTCACTTAATAACCACAAATTGCTCTTTTCTTCAGTCAAAGAGGTAATCACTTCATGACTATTTGAGAGAACAGATTATGTCAGCTGGACCTAACAGTGCGTGCTTTGTCTCATTGAATACTACTTCCCTCCAACCAACTATCCCAAACCTCCGTGCGATCTTCATGTTGGAAGTTGCTCACTAGGAGCAATGGATAATAATGCCATTCATCCACTGTCTGATTCAGATTTAATAATTAGAATGACTTACGCCCCAATTAAAGGGCAATGTTACTTCCGTTGTTTATTGTTCCTGTGATTTACAACCTAGTACCATAAAATGCTCAAAGTTAAGAAAAAAAACCCAAAACCTTTCTGGTCAGTATGCAATAGTCAGTGGATTACTTCATACTTGACCTTATCTTCTGAATGAAGACAACTTATCCATTTGATGAAGGAAGGAGTGAATCATTTTGTCTGTTTCAGAAAGTGCACACTCAAAATTTTTAAAATATTCTGAATTTATATTGAGACAAAATCTGAGGATGAAACTCTCATTTATAACATTTCAGATTACAAGGTAGAAAGCTATAAAACTAGATGCTTTCAAAGACTGAAAAGCTAGCTCCCAAAGAAAATGGAAATATCAGTAGAAAATACCAGCATTTGTTCACATAATTCAAATGTAGTTATGCATGTGTAAATTAGTAGACCAAACAAAACTGTTCTTTGTTGACAAAATGAAATGCTTCTCTCTGTTTTCAATGGCTCCACATTTCTTTTCAGCTTGCTTATCGATGCCTATATTGCTATCATAACTCTTGCATTATTCAAAATATTATTTTACTTCTCAAATCACTTGCGGATATGAATTGAAATTGCTATGCACCGGTGATGCAAATTAGGATTGGAAAATTGCACGAGCCTTCCTTTAAATAGTCTGTATTTTGCTAGTTAAAAGATCTCTGTAGTTATTCCTACTTCCTCTATTGAGACTTGAGGTTTGAGGAGATAAAAACTGTACAGTGGAGGTAGATGAAGAGACCTTTGCCTGATGGCAACTTGAGCTAGTGAGGCTGGCTGGTGCAGCAAGGTGTTGGTGACCTCAGGTCAGGTAATGATGAGTCATGGTGGCGTTTACAGAGTTGCACGGTAAGTTAAGAAACTTTGCTTCCTGCCTGTCATCTTTGCTCAGCTCGCTTAGTTTGAGCCCCACGCTGTATGCTTGCAATTTTTCCATATCCGGGCCCAAACTATTCTGCAAACAGCTGGTTTAATCTGCTGGTGTTCTCAGTCCAAATGACTGAGCAAAACCAGAGAGAAAGACTTTGCCAAACTGAAAAAACTCCTCCATTTATCAATTTTCAGTCTTGTGCTTCAACCATAAGACATCCTGCCAGCTCAATAGTAAAGAAAGTTGGTCAGGAGGCAGAATAATATGACCTATAACTGCACTTTTAGAAATAGGTAATAGTGAAAAAAATTATATGGATTTAAACATTGTGCCTGGGGTAGTACAAACTGTACTTAAGCACATAAAAAATATTTTTAACATTTGAAATTGATCGGCTTGGAAAATTATTTAGACCGATGTTACTACTTTCATGATTGGTTTTTGTAGTGCTCTCCACCTTTTCTTCCCTACTTCTTCAGTAAATCGACATCATTACGAAAGGGAATTGGAAACTTCGGCACCTACTCTAATGATACTGCTTAAGGTAGTACTATTTTACTATTACTGTGCCAAATTACTCTCTTATCAATAATTTCTGTTCCTTTAAAGCTGTTTTCTTATAACTCCAGTTGAATTCAGTCTATTTCCCTTTGTGGAACAATAGCTCCTTTCTTTCATATGGAAACCTATTGCTCACAGGTTTCAAAACCGGGTGGTATGAACATCACAGGACTAATTTTTTTAAAAAATTACCTGAGAATCTTTACAAAAAATACAATTTCCCTACACTTTTGCACTTGTACACTCCAGCCTACAACATAGCTTATTTGAACCACATTGCTTATCAATCTTAAGCGGGTTTACAGAGCATTTGTGTGAAGTTCCACTTGTTAAGTCACAATCAGTGGCATGTTTTTTGGGCTGTTTGACAAAACCCTGTAAGTGATGAAGATTTAAAAGAATATTGGATTATTTATTTATTTATGTATTTCTGAGAAAGCCTATAATCTGCATTTACACTGCAGAACAGATGTGCTCCCTGGTATGCCCCAAAGCTTGGGTCCCCAGACCCGTACTGGCCATGTCTGGAGAAGATGGAGCTGGTGCACATTCTCCTGCATGCCCCAGGGTTCCTCTGCAAGGAAGCAGTCACAGTGCATTTCCACAGGTCTGCCAGTCCAGACAATTGAGTACATCTATGGACTGCAAAGTTTGCTTCTCTTAGTACACTTTAAAATGGAGTAATTGCTTCAGGGCTTCACAGCTCCACTGAACTATCTTCTTCTTAAATCCGGCCTATCGTAATCAGCACTGGGTTTCTGAAGACTAGAAGTAACTGCAGGGATATTACAAAAAGAAGGGACAACTATCACAGATGGAAAGATGCCTTACTTTCATACATTGAAGCCAGGGGATCGATTCATTGCCTAAACATAAGGTATTTAACTCTCTCTGAGATGCTCTGGGCTGCCTGAGGCAACCTGAGGCTGCCAGATGCAACACAGGACTTGCAGAAAATCTCTGCCCTTTGGAGCAGCAGCTGAGAGCCAGAAGGGATAGCTAAGGGCATGAAGTGCCTATATTTGGGGAATGAAATCAAGCACAAAGTGCTGGTAGACACTCCATCAGTGTCTAATACAGACCAGATAAAAGCCAGCTTTATGAATCAAACTGTGTCATTAGTGAAGCAAATAGAAAATAGGGGCTCATTTGTTCTTTGAAAACCATGTAGGTTGCATGGAGACAGGTAAAAAGCCAGAGGAACTCAGCTTTTGAAATTTGAAGGAGTCAGAAAAAGAGGTAGAAGGGTCATGGGCTTTTTGTTTCTAATTATCTTGATCTGGTTTTTCTTTTATAAAATAAACTAAGTTGGTTTCAGTGAGCCATCCTCTGAGATGAACAATTCTGATTAAAATAAATGACTCAAATTAGCTGTTTACATCTGTTGTATCAGAATTGAACAATATTGAGAGTTAATGATGATGAAACCAGTGGCAGTACATGGTCAAAGTAAATGACATATAGGAGCAGGTACAGAACCTAGGTTTGATAAAAAAAAAACAACCTGCTTTTGTTATTAAAAGAATGCTTGTTGCCAATTATAACCGGCATATAATGTATTTAGATCTTTCATTCCTTTTAAAACTGTACACAGTTTTAAACTACTATTCTCATTTGATTGGTGCTTTCTGGAAGTCATATAGCTCAGATGTCCAGTCTATGGTGCATATAAATATAGATGTTGAATATTACTCCCTACATGGAACTCTTAATACTAGCTTAGATGATCACAGCTTACATAAGAAAATTTGGAGAGGGGAAAAAAATTCGATTCCCAGCATTTTGTATTGATGAGATCCATGTATACAGCTGAAAGAAAACGAACATTTTATCAGTTCTCAGACTAGGTAAATTTGATATTTGTCAGAGTATAGCTATCTACATTGGACAGCTACACAATAGGCTGGTTTTGTCCCCAGACAATGTCACGTCTAATAAGAAGTGACATCATTTTCCATTCTTGAACTTTTATGCCTCCAAGGTATTTTATAGTTGCTATTATCTATTTCCTCTTTCTCTGGCTTGATTTCAAAGGTACATTCAGTACATGTCATTGAGTTGGTGTGTAGAAAACAATAAAAGCCTAAGTAGAGTATTGGCAATATATAGGGAAAAAATAACAGAATCACAGAATTGCTGAGGTCGAAAAGGACCTCTTCAGATCGACTAGTCCAACCCCTGCCTACTCAAGCAGGGTGAGCTAGACCAGGTTGCCCAGGACCATGTTCAGTCTCGTTTTGAATATCTTCATGAATGCAGAGTCCACAATCTCTCTGGGCAACCTGTTCTGGTGTTTGGTCACCCTTCCAATTAAAAAACAATAACAACAACAATTTTCTTGTGTTCAGATGGAATTTCATGTGTTTTAATTTGTGCCCATTGCCTCTTGTCCTATCACAGGGCAACGCTGAGAAAAGACTGGCTCCTTCATCTTCATTTTCCCCCATCAGGTATTCATACACGTAAATAAGATCCACCTGAGCCTTCTCTGTTCCTGGATGAACAGTCCCAGCTCTCTCAGTCTCTCCTCATAGGACAGATGTTCCAGTCCCTTAATCATCTTCATGGCCCTTTGCTAGACTCAATCCAGTATGTACCTGTCTCTCTTATACTGGGGAGCGTACCACTGGACTCAGCACTCCAGATGTGTCTCACCAGTGCTGAGCAGAATGGAAGGGTCACCTCCCTCAATCTTCTGGCAATGTTCTGCCTAATGCAGCCGAGAATGCCACTGGTCTTCTTTGCTGTGAGGGCACATTGCTGGTTCATTGTCAGTCTGTTGTCTGCCAGGACACCAAGGTCCACCTCTGCAGAACTTCTTTCCAGATGGTGAGTCTAGAGCCTGTACTGGAACAATGGGTTATTCTTCCCCGGGGGCAGACTGGACACTTCCCTTTGTTGAATTTCATGAGATATTGCTGTCAGACTATTTCCCCAGCTTGCTGAGGTCCCTCTGAATGGCAGTACACACATCTGGTGTATCGATCACTTCTCCTAGTCTTATATCATCAGCAAAATTGCTGAGGATGCACTCTGTCCCATCCCCCAGGCATTAATGAAAATGTTAAACAATATTGGCCACAGTATTAATCCCTATGGTGCACCACTAATGACTGGTCTCCAACTGGTCTTTGTGCCACTGATGACAACCCCCTGGGCCCAGCCATTCAGCCAGTTCTGAGTCCATCGGAATGTTCACTTACCTAACCCATATTTTGGCAGCTTGACTATAAGGATAGTATCGGAAACAGTTTCAAAAACCTTACTAACGTCAAGGTGAACAACACCCAATGCTCTCCTCTTATCAATCAAGCTAGTTAGCTCATTGTAGAATGCTATCAGTTTGGAAAAACATGATTTCCCCACTGTAAATCCATTCTGACTACTCCCAATCACCTCCTTGTCCTTCATGTATTTGGAAATGGGCTCCAGGATTACTTGCTCCATCACCTTCTTAGGGATTGAGTATAGGCTGACCAGGCTGTAGTTCCCTGGATCTCCTTTCTGGCTCTTCTTGAAGATAGAGGTGACATTTACTTTCTTCCGCTCTTTAGGAACCTCTCCTGATCACCGTGACCTTTCAAAGCCAGTTGAGAGTGGCCTCCTAGTGACATCAGCCAGCTCCCTCAGCACTTATGGATACAGCTCGTCAGGCCACATGGACTTACGTATGTTCACTTTGTTTAAGTGTTTCGTAATGTCATCCTCCTCCACCAAGGGCAAATCTTCCTTGCTCTAGATTGATAGCCTATTGATTTACTTGTAGGTGTTCTAGCTACCTAGTATTATTTAATGTCATGGGAATTTTTAATTGATTTGTTCTGTTTTTATGCATGTGTCAGAGACAGTTTTTGTTCAATAATCCTAAACAACAAAAAAACCATCCACCATATAAATCTTCATGAAGTACAAGCAAGGTTGCAGCGTACAGAAGTGTTGGAAAACGACAGAAAATAAATTATATCATTTAGGATATCCAAAATGAATAATGTAACTAAATTTCAACACTATCATAATAAGTGTCTTTTTTGTTCTGTTGTGCATTACCTTCTTTTAACTTATCTTTCATAATTCTTTTAGATTGAAATCAGCTCATTACCAAGACAGATGGTTCAGATTTTTTTAAAATGGCCAATTACCTGCAAATGCATTGCAAAAACCCTCTCACTGTAAAGTGCTGGGTAAATACAGTTATGCAAAATTCACATTTTCAAGTCAATATACAAAATAACATTAAGCTGTAAGCTATTGCAAGATTCTGAAACACCAATAGATCAAATAAACTCAGTCTTCCGCCAGACCATGTTTCCTTTAGCATACAATTTATTCAACTAATGTTATCAAACTTCAGCACAGTTGCAGAAGCATGAGGAACTCCTCCTCATATTGTAATATTATTGTATTAGAATTAAATGGTTAAAAATTACAGTGTCAGGGGGATTTAAGACTAATCCAGATGGATCTGCCAGATCCCAAACTACATTCTGTCTAGTAAAATAGGAATGAGTTCTAACTCAGATAATTTAATTACAATTATACTGACTTACAAGATCTGTGGAGCTGTCCATAAATGCAGTTTACATCTGTTTTGACATCCATATATGTTTTTCTACTGATCTATGTTTTTTTTAAACAGTAAAATAAATATATTTGAGAAAGAGAAATAACACAGTATGTAATGGCATTAATCGTTATAAAGGGAGTTATTTATAATCCCCTCAGTATTACAGCCTGAAGAAAATTTAGTGATGAGTCAAACTGTCTCCAGTGTAAACCAGGAACCAAAGGCAGAAGAACTGGCTTTTAAGGACTGGAAAACCTGACATATCTGAAAAGTGCTTCAAGTCCTGAACGGTGTGAATAAAGTTTAGCTTGCAGCTGTTGTGAATCTAGTTGAACTGGCAATGCGTTGAGTGCTAGGGTCACCACTCTCTTCCCTTCTGATCTAATTTCTTTAACATCTGATGGATATCATTATAATGGGCCCCTCAAGACAGTTCTTTTTTCACTTAATCAAGCAAAAACAGTCAAATGTTTCTCGGTGGACCCCAGTTATGCGTTACCACCTAACTTCATGTTTTGAGGCATTATTGAAGTTCAGAAATTCCCATTACATTTGCATCCCAGAGGGGTTACGCAGAGGGTTGGGTCTAGGCTTCTGTGAATTGTTACAAGTAAAAGCCGTGGCTGTAATCGTACTTCAAGAAGATCCATCACCTTCCATGTCTAATGTGGTAGCAACACTCCCCGGCTGCTAGCAAGGATTGTGGTCTCCCCTGTGTGCTCCATTCTACTAACACAAATGGACGAAAAGAGCAAGTGTATATCCCACTCTTCTCCTCACCCTTCTGGTGTCATAAATACCGCTGTGACAAGTGCAATCTCCTTGTCTGTGTGGGTTTGTCTCAGTGATGACTCCTCAAAGATCTCTGAAGAGCCTCAAGATGGCATCTAGATTGGCAGTAGGCACTGTAACACACCTTGGCATTCAGCTCACCCAGGCATCCAGAGACTAGGCCAGCATATGTCTCAGGCCACGGAAACGCAGGCATCAGATAGAAATCTTTGCTGAATAAAGAATGCAGCTGGAAGGGGGTGTCTGAAGCTATGGCCCTCAAAGGACGTGCTGTAGACCTGAAGACCTGCCTTCCATCCTTCCAGCAAAACAGGAAAGAATGGGGAGGCAGTTGTCTTCTGCCTATTTGCTAAAACAGTCTATTTGCTAAAAAACTTTAATTGAAGAAATTACACTGAGAAAACTGCAATGCTTCATATTCCCCCAAATGTATACCTCTATAGAGAAATGCTTCTATGTCTGCTTATAGTGAAAGAGTGGAAAAATCATACGCATAATTAATAAGTTATGACTAACAAACACCAACCAAAACCATAGGTTTTTAGCTGACTGGCTTAATTACAAATATTTAAATAATCCTCATCTTCCTTCAGCTAAGACGGAATTGAACTAGCCTTGCAATTGTAGTTTTACTGGGTCTAGAAAAAAAGACCTTAATTGAATGGATGCAGACATTATTTTTGAGCATAACATGTCTTCCAATTAACGGTCTTACATTCTTTAGATAACAGTCTTTTCACCACCTCCAATTTTCAAATTATGCAAAAGCTCCACTACTTTACTATTTGCAGGAAACTCTTGGCACTGGTCATGACACCATCAGCATCTTGGAAGCTCTTGATACTGGTCTTGACATCACCAACAGGTCAGAGATATGCTTGCTCATGTTCCCTTAAAAGTCCGTCCCAGGTATTGGTACATTTTAAACCTAGGAAATACTTATTCCCGAGTAAGTTAGTAAAAACTTGCTAATTTGCTTGGTACATTTTTTAAGTGTTCTTTTGCTGAATCTCTTGGAATTATCCCCCAGCCGTGTGAGACACTAACACCAGAGATACACAAACTGAATGTCCTCTGCTACAGATGCTTCCTTGTGGGTTCATAGTCAGTTTAGCAAAAGGAGTAGAAAGTGGAGGGGCCAAGGAGACACCTAAGTTTGTTTTGCTGGAAGGAGGATACTGAGAAAAGGAATCACTGGGGAGAGAAAGCTGGAAGGTGAAAAAGGAAAAGGAAGGAAAGGTGAAGCAGGCTCACGTAATTAATCTCGCGTTTAGGGATTACTGAATTCTGAATCTTTGACTTGCAACCCTAATATACTACACATCATCATCATCATTGGATACATTTAAACAGTAGCACATGAATTTTAAAGTCAGGTAGGCTAAAGCTTAATAAAAACTGGTTTTACCCTTTCTATACAACTATATTTCTGAACATATGTCTTGTACTATGTTTCTTATAGTGAATGAGGCAGAATGACAGCTGGTAAAAATGAACTGCTTAAAAAAAGCCCTTTACATTAGCATCTGTGCACAATATGAAGACTGTTACCATTGGTCTTGGATGAAGTTGAGACTTCAGTGTCCAAATTATTAGGAAGAGAGTGACACTTTTGCTAAAATTCAGCAAAACTTAAACAGAATTTTATGAGACTAAGAAAAGGTATGTAGATAAATCCACATCATTCAATGGGAATCTCATCATATAATGGATGTTAAAAGAGGCCTTAGGGAAAGGTTTAAAAAACAATAGAGTACAGTATTAGATAACCTAAACATACAGGCTCAAATTAGTTTTGCTGCTTTCAAATCTGTGAGTTTTTTGGTGCAAGTGAAGAGGGCTATTCTGGAAATAAAACCAACCCAAAACCCAAACCATCCTTAATGGTACTTTTGAACCATAAAAATAAAAATTTTAAAGTTTATGGTGATTGTATCATGACGTAGTTACATAATGACATATGGCATGTAAACAATTTTTAAAATTTAATTTAAAATTACTGTTAGTACCGAGGAGACTGTACAGGGCAAATTTCACCCGAGAATATAAATTCTTACTTATTTCATCTGTGAGATAAGGGTACTGGTTCTCACCCCCTTGCTTTGCAGAAGCGCATCGGAGTTCCTTAGTCTTTCATCTTTTTTTAATGAAATTATTTCAGTGTCTTAATGGGATCTGACATACATTTCATTTATTGTAATTCATCCTAAATTCATGGTGAGTATCCCAAATACTCCCAATACTACCCTTTTCTCATAAATATCCTCTTCAATATTTTTAACCGTGACTCACCACAGATACTGAAAGACTGAATAAGGAGTGCTGAATGAATTCCTCTTTCATTACAGGAACAAAGATAAGTATACAAGAAGAGTTTCAAATACATGAATATTAAGGAAAAAAAAAATCCCCTTTAGAGAGTAGTTTCTGGGATATATATTGAATCAGTCTTCTAAATTAAGGACTTTCCTTCAAAAAGGAAATGATCCTTGCATAACTAAACTATGATTTAAGGAACTATTACTGGCCAGCTCTAATTGTAGGTAAAAAATCATATTTTCCTCTGGAAACAAGGAGAAACCTGTTAGACTTTCTATTCATACAAAATGTCTCATAAGGACGAAAAGCATCTAGATCTGTGTAAAAACTCCATTACTTACAGCAGAGCAGCAGTGCTGTTGGGACAACCTGATATCATTTTAAAGTATATTTTATTCACTGAAAATCAAGATCCCCTGTTATTTTTTTCCTTCATCATGACAAAATATACTTTGCTGTGTATACAGCTATTTGCTATAATTTTAATTGCTATATCAAGAGGAAGGGATGAATTTTTCAAGCAGTCAAGGATGGTGAGTTTTCACTCAGCTCCATGGATACATAGTTCTTCTCTCTATAAAAAAAATTCTAATTCCTAATTCTTCCAAGTTCTAATTTTTCCAAATAATTTCTGTCAATTTTGAAATCCCTTTGCTATGGAGATCTCTTTCGTTTTAAAACATTTGTTTCCCAGCGTGCTTCTATTAAATATTGTCCTAAACCAAACAAAATGTTTTCTTGTTCATATTCTTTTATCATACCCGTCACTTCAATATCTAAGATAAAAGATTTCGTTCTGCCAAAGACATTTAACATTAGAGAACTCAGTCTAAAGATCTTCTCTAACATATTTGTTGATGAGTTCAAGTTCTAATGAGTACTTTTAGGTAAGTTATCATTTTGTTAATATACTATTTTTTGTACTTAGAAATATTTAGAAACCCATTTAAGCTAGGTGGTGTTTATTCTTAAAACAAGGAATAATCTCAGGCAATAGACAACTTGAAATCAAAATAAGTCAGTAAAAAAAGAGCAGACAAAACCTACATGTCACTATTATATAGATGAAGCCAGAAACTCATCAGGACTGGAGCTCAGAGATTCTAATGAGTTAGGTATCTAAATACATTTCCAGCCAGTGGTAAAATTTCTTCTATGTACTGCAACTGATTCAGCTTTCCATTCTTTAAATGCTTGTCTTGTTAGAAAAATATGCAAACCAAATTATTCCTGGCTGTATAAGGGCTTTTATAGACATTCAACAACTAAATTTTGAAAGAATAATCTTAATGGATTAATTCTACAATGAAAATTATGTCAGTACAAATGAAATTATGTCAGTTAATTTGATAAATTGCACTTTTTGGACTCAAAAGTAGAGAATACTACATGCATTTGTATCAAATATGTTGCCTCTATATTGGGGGGGAAGTATAATGAAACAGGCATACATTGCAGCATTACTAAAAGAAAGTTCTCAAGATTTTGGTGGGCAATTGACCTTCCAACTTTAGCTCAAAATCAGTATTGAGAGGCCTAACCTGAGCACAACCTCCTCAGCAAATCAAGGACTGTGTTACTGTCCTGGTTCATTTCCAAATTTCCAAATGCAATACAAGTAATTTCAGTTTAGGTGATAATTAAATATTTACAATAAACACAACCACTTTATTATATATATGCACATATCAGAATAAAACCTGATTATGAGGTCACTGTCAATGAAAGCTGAATTCAAGCATTTTGACATAGCTGTAAGAAAACAATTGGAAATCTGTTTAGACTCAGAAAACTGACTAATGCATTAGAACAAAATATCGCAAATTTCTATCACCAGAAAAGGGAATTTACGCAGTGGCAGAACATTTTACATTTTAACTGCAGCCTTTTGCTTCTGGGAAATCAGACTAAACAAGGTCCTATTCACAGTGTAGATCACATTCAGTACCAAAACTGTACAGAAGGAGAATGATTTAGACAGAGGACCTGATAGATCACATTCAAAGTTACAATAGTAAGACCTAGGAACAACAGCTGCCTTATTTCAGAGGAAAGCTACTGCCAGAAACTTCAGTGCTAAGTGAAGCCTTAAAATCAGATGTTTATGAATTTGCTATATAAGTTCTGTGGCCTAATGTTTCATTTTGCACAATTGCAAGACATTTATGTGGTTTTGAAAAAAGTGGTTACGGACATTTTTGAGGGTGGTTTCTGAGGTTTTGTAGAATTGCTTGCATCAATATGTTGCCCAAAATGTTAAAGCAGTGAAGTTGTGTTAGAGATGATTCACATCTTCAGAGAAAACATATAATGGGCCAAAGTCATGCTTGGTGCAACTCCAATGAATCTAATGGAGTTACATGAGGGATTGATTTTTTGTTAATCTTGGATAAAACTATTCAGTTACACTAAATTTTAGCTCAAAAATAATAAATGGAGAAGGATAACATTATGACTTGGAGCACTGGGGCCCACAGGCCTGATTCCTCAAGGACATCATGAGGTCATCTGTACACTTGGTTGACAGAAATTAAACAAATTGACTTCAACCTATTCCCTTGGAAACGACGGTGCAGTGGAACTCTCCACTGCATGTTCCTGTTCCCTCAGTGATGCCTGACTTTAGAGACTGATTCCCACTGTGGGAAGGTGATCCAAAACATATCTGGTTCTTTTGGGAAGGAGGGGGCAGATATCGCAGGAAGGTGATAGAACAGCTGTCTGAACGAGACATACAGGTTTCTGAGTGCTTATATGTATGCTATAGGGTATGATTCTTGCCCATCATTAGCTTGCAAAGTGTTAGGAATAAGCTAGTCTTGCTCAGGTGGCAACAGTTTGCTGAGAAACTTCAGCTTTTCAGGAGAGCAAACACTTTGAAAGTAAGTCAGTCATGAAAAGTAATTCACTTTTAGCACTAAGGAAGATACATTGCCCTTTATGCAAAACAAAGCTTTTCCTCCTGCAGCCGTACTTCCAGAAATCCGCCTGATGGGCTGAATCACTTCTTAGACGGTTCTTCCCACATGGAAGGTTCCAGGCTGTGTGACAGAGTAGTTTGCAGATGCTCTACAGCAAGAGATTGCCCTGCTGAACACACTGACTAGTTGAGGCTCAACATCGCACACCCAACAGGGGTTGGCACCTGGAGAACCAAGCCCAGGGAAACTTCTTACTAACTCTCATCAGGTGGCAATTATCCTAGGTCCAGAAATGTGAAGATTTTAAGCCACCTCAAGTTTTTGGTTCCCCTCCCCAACGTCCACCTAATGGTTGCAGACATTCAAATGACACACTTCAATAGTAAAACCTTAGAAGAGTATACTTTTTTCTTTCTTTCAATCTGCCATGTAGACACTGACAGGACAAGACAAAATGATTGCTATGATATATCTGGTACAAAGTAGGAGATAATGAGGGTGTTTGCTAAAGCAAAATATGCTGCAGTCTTTCACATACACTTTGATCAGCCCATGGCAGGCCAAACCTGAAGCTTTTACAGCAACCCTTAGCATTTCAGACATCCTTACTGGGTTGCCTCCCTGGCTTAAGTGGAACAGTGATTTTTTAATCTTTGGTTTTTTTCTCACCATTCACAAGCCCACCCAGGCAGCATGTAATTCATCCAGACAGGAAATATTCCATTGTGTGGGCCAGATTACTTGGAAATGATTCACTTGTACCTGAGTTCAAAGCTTCTGGCGCAGACCTACGGTACATTCTAGTCTGCAGTCATTCTTGCCTCAGACTTCTGCGTTCAGTGCAAATAAGCTGCTAGAGGAAATCTTACGAAAGTTCAGTGGCTTCAAACTAGCTTGGATTTGAAAGTCTCATCTGGGATTTATGAAAAGAAACAAAGAAATCTTTTGGGGGGGTGGGGGGGAGTCTGCACAAAAAGGCTATATTTCATGCGATTGCTAACCCAAAAGAGAGTTTATTTTCCCCCTAGGCTGTGAAGTGATTTGAAGTCCAGTATCTTAACTTGCTCCATAATGATGTGTATATAAGATTACACTACTTTCCTAGCAATTTCTTTCCTGATTTATTCAGTATTATAGAGTGTGGCTGTTCAGCACAGGTGGAGGAAATAAGATAAACACAACCTTCCCTGCTGCTTTTCTGTATTGTTATTAATATATGCAATGAAGACACCTGTGAGAAATCTGCATCCTGCCTGGATACAAGTAGGAAATAATTTTCCCATTGCATGAAAATATTTGAGATCACTCCCTCTCTCCTCCCATCAGATACTATTTTACATCATGTTCAAAAAAAGATCCCTCGAAATTGGAAGGTAACAGAAAGATAAGAACAGTAAGTGATAAAAGTCTTCTGCACCCCTCAGTGACCCAAAGCTTGTAGTATTACATCAAGTTGCTCATGCAGTTCTCCAACAAGAAGCAAAGGCAAGACTCTCAACCCCAAATCTCCCTGGGTCATATTATTAGTGTTTTTCTGTATCAATAAACATATATATTCAGACATAATATTTTGAACCCCAAGGAAAAGTCTACAGTCTTTTGGTAGTCTCATCTACTAAGAAACAAGATAGTATAGTTTGCACCAAACTTGTTTTGCTCTCATTAATTACCTGAGCTAACTAGTTTATAGACCTCTCTTCAGCAACCCGAGCTGTTGTTCCCCAGAGAAGTGCCCTAAATACTTCCTATTATTCATTCTAGGTGACTTTGAGCATTTTGATAACAACTCCAAAACGTCAGTAAAAGACCACTGACAAAACAAGCAGCACACCCTTGCAGGATCAAATACATTACAACTAATTCTTCTACATGGACCATTAAAGTTACACGAGTTGACACTAAAGACTGCCATCAAGTGGAAGATTAGTACCAGCAAATGCTATGGAATTGCAGGGCAGAAAGATGGAAACACCACCCTTTATCCCTGTTTCCAATTTCCAGCATTATTTTGCAAAGCAATTTGAAAGGAGCTGAGGTCAAGCTGAAATTGGAGGGCCCGTCATCAAACCACAGGACCGATACATGCTTCTTCACTGCTTTCTTGGCCGGTTCTCACCAAGCAAACCCCCAACATCAGAAGGCAGCTGAAAGCAGAGGAAGCTGGAGCGCTCATGACAAAACCCTTTATTTCCAGTGCCATGCAAACTCTGAGGGGCAGACACAGGATCCTCTCTGCAAAGCTATTATAGGTTCACCAGAGAGGAATGAATGGAAAGTCTCTCTAGGGAGAGACAGATAAATGTCCAGGTTCAGGCAGACAAGATGGCTCCTAAAGATTGTGGACATAGCCAAAATAATTATGTAAACAATCACAATAGTACTCCTGTGGAACGGCAAACAAAAACTGTGCTGGCATTATTATTTGAACCACTATAAAGATAAGAGAGTCCCAGTTCAAATGTGGGCACACTTTACTAGGCTCCAGACAGCTAGTAAGAAACTCCTTATGTCTCAAGGAGCTTGTGATTCAAAGACATAAGACAGATATGCAGTAGGAGCTAGAACAGAAGCAGATGAAATGAGTTAATTGGCTTCACGCTCCAAATCCATGCTGGGTCAGAAACTGTAATTAATCTTGAGTCCAAGTGTAATGCCGATGCACTCTATTGCACTGCCTTTCTTATTCATACTGAAAGATGAATAGGAGAGAAATACTATGCTGGCACTTTTTTTGAATACTTACAATTGTTTTAATATCAACTGGTGACAAGAAAACGTATTGTGGTTTAGGACTGAACTCCCTTCACCTTAATTTTTCTGCATTTCAGGAAGAGATGTACAAAGATAAAATGAAGTAAACAAAACTTAGTCATCTAAATCCCTTACAATCTGGAAAACCAAACCACTGTTTCCACCTTCAAGAAATATTTTTAAAGTCCTTGAAAGAATACATCGTTCTTGAAAGCACCTGTCATGAAGTACCTAACAATTTTTAATAAGAAGAAAAGACTTGGAAAATGCCAAGACTTTGTACTGTTGGAATGACTCAGAAAACTTGGACGCAAAGATATGGACAAAACACCACACTTGAGAAGCAGACGGCCATGAGATCTGTGCTCCACCATCATTTAGAGATGACATTAGATTTACTGTGGGGAGATAAAAAGCATGAACAACTTTTCCAATGTGTCTTGAAAAAATGGACGAGGATCGGTAATCTAGCACACACTAAAGTTTTCAAAACAGCTGACCAGCATTTTCTAGAAACACATTAAGAAACCAAAATTGCTCTGACTAACAACAAGTTCTTCATGGGAAATTACACTAAATACAATGAGAAATGTTTGTTTCCAGCTGAGGCTATGTAGTTCTTGAATTAACACCCAGTGGAAAAATATCTCAAATTAACAGCCTCTAGATGCACAGGATGTCAAACACTAGTAGACTTTTAAATATTCTGCTTCCTAAGTCATTGCTTCTGCATCAGAATTCCTTTATCCTGATTTTGGAAGATTACCTTCTATCTTTTTTCCCAGATCTCTTTATTTTCACTCGCTTTTTATAGCTGTGTAAGAAAAGTGAAACTTCTGACCTACTCCTTTACTTTGCAGATTTGAACTTGTGCCTATTTGCTCATAGTGCTTGTTTAGATACAATCAGGTAGAAAGAAGCGGCCCTCATTCAGCAATGGGTCTCATTCTAGGACAGAACAGAACAATGCCTCAGTGTCCTCCTTCTCTTGTATTCCACATTGCTTCCTCACATAGTGCCTGTATTATTAAAACTGAAATGCACTATGGTGCAGTTTTAAGTCTCTCCTCTGCATAGATCCAGATTCTATCCGCTCCCCGTTCCCATTGCCACATGCAGGAAGAATTGTACCTCAAAGCTGTGGGACCAGCAGACCAGTGAACTAAGCTCCCCTGCCACTTGCCCCCCAATAAACCTCTAAAGTGTTGTTGAGATTGAAAAGGACAAACTGATTGGGAAAGAAACATGCCAGAAGAGTCAGATGAGAGAAGATGAACAGATAAGAGACAAAAGCCAGCAATATTTCTTTTTCAAAGATTTTCTGTAAGGAACTAGATTGGGTCACGGGGTTCTGTTCCTGCCTCATCAGGCAACCACTGGTGTGCTTTCCATAAGTAAAAATAAACTCTGGGTTTCTACCATGTGATCTGTAAAAGGGGAATCCTAATATTGATGGCCATTATTTCCCATTTTTAAAAAAAAAAACAAAAAAAAAAAAACAACAAACCACAGCAGAACTCCAGACCAATTATTTAGAATTGGTCCACAGGGTGATCCCAGAAATCTCACAACAAAAGCTGAAAATGCAAGACCTACATGAAGAAAAGGAAAGTTAAGCAGAAGGGAAGCACTTTCTCAAGGTCACAAAGCCAGCAAGAGGTAGAGCCAGAGGGTGAGCTTGGCCATCCTGGCTCCAACCATTGGTCAACACTGCCCCCAGCCTGAGGATTTAACGTGCCAGAAGGGAGGCTGCCCGTCCCCACTGCACAGCTGGCGGTGATTAAGGGCAGTACACTGAAAGGACATTCGGGCTATCACCTCCAGGAGGTGTTATTGCGAAGTTTCTCCATGATGGACTCTTCCACTCTTTGACGTGTGCAATGGTTTGAAGCCAGAGTCTGCCGCAGAGTATGGCTGTAAATGCAAATTACTTGAATACCAAGAAAAGGTCAGATAGTCTCTTACTCACAGATGTTGTTCCGGAAAAGGTGTTTCGTCGGTTCAGTGTTTGAACCAAATAAAAATTTCCATTTGGCTAAACTTTCGTTGAATATTATCAAGGGATTATAAAGATTCTACTTTAAAATGATACGTCCAGCTGCTACTTGCTAATTATAAGTCTAGATTTTAGTGCTGCCTTTGGAAAACATATTTCCTGGGTGGATAATATGCCCTCCCAAACTTCTGTCTGGGGAACAGGAGAAAAAGACCATCACAAAAGCTTTTCTATCAGCTATCACATAGACTGAGAGTATTCATTTTAGTTCCAAGTTTGTGGTAGCTAGTAAAGCAAATTGAACCTCATATATGCTTACTTAAAACTCTGATGTGAAAGTAATGTTTTTCCTGATTGCGGGAAAAGACCAGTCAACCATAGCGTAGGGGAGGAAATCCACCGTGTCAGTGGCTGACGTTAGTAAAAAACAAAATGATATTTAAGAACACCTTGTATTGACCTCATTTTTCCATCCAAAATAAGTGAGAACTGGCAAGAGTGTACTGAAACATCGACTTGCCACACTGTAGGTTAAAATCAGTTCATTTTGATGTAACCGTTCATTCCTCTAATAAGTTAGTTATACTGTTTTATCTATTACAGACTAAAGCCCTCTGAATTTACTCTAAAAAATCCATCTCAGTATTTTGTTTTGCATTCAGTTCCTTCTTTGGTTCGTTTTTGATGACAAACAGACTGATGGGAAGGAGAGAAACAAGTACAAAGGGTCTGTAAAACAGACTGTTCTGATTATGGATGTGCTTGTGACTAAGGCACTTGTCTGAAACTCAGTTTCTGGTTCAGTTCTTGGCTCTGCTGCATATCCTGCATGAAATTTTACAGTTCACAGAATTTATCTCAGTTTCTTCATCTGAAAAATGGAGGTAATCTTCATTTTACTGTGATTTTGTCAGGATAGCTTCACTTATAGTTGTAGACATCACACACACACCCCTCTAGACGAAAAGCATCATTCCTAGTCTCATCACCGTGTGGAATGTGCTTACTCTCAGCATTGTCTATGTTAAAAGTTTCTAAGAAATTCTTCTCAAATTCCTGTAAGTCTTGTGCTGATGATGGACATCTCATCTAATATGGAAACTGAACCAAACTGCTTGGTTTTGTGACTTCTAATCAGAGAGCAGACAGAAATGCCATACGGCAATAAGCTAAGAATCAGAACTCTTCTGGCAAATATTTGAAATAACACATACATTGAGAAAATACAGCCATTTGTAACCGAATGGAAAGTAAAAACAAGAGAAAGACGTCCTGTAATGAGTATTACCTCAGCAAAATTGTTCTTATCTTGAGTAGCGGGCCAGCTGTGTGTTGCACATTGCTGCAGGAGATCTCAGGGCTGAGCTCCAGCTCTGAAACCAGTAATGTTGTCCTAGGCTGAGAAATATACTTCTAATAAGTAAAAGTTTCTGCACTCTTAATGAATCTCTTCGTTCTTCTCTCATAGGTATTTTGAGATTGAGTTTGTACTCAATGTCAGCCACTCAGGCCACTTACTACGCAATGCTAAACAGATTCAAGAATTCTCACTGTGCTCTCAGAAATGAACATCATTTCAGAATAATTAAAATTTAGGGCTAGCCAAACAAACAAAGCCAGGAGATGAAATCAGTTCTAAATTAATGTTCCACTGGTGGGATGTTATGAATGGGTAGCAGCAAACATAGTACTGTACAGGGATTTCACAGGCAAAGTTTCTGTGAGTGTCAGATTCTACAGCCTAAATAAGGTCTCCCGATACATGTTCATTTAAGTACAGTAAGCATTTCAGATTCGAAACTGCTTTGGCTAAAAGCCTCATCATTTCTCTTTAAATTTTATGTATGTACATCAAATAAGTTTGCATAGATATCTTTGTCCTTCTCATATTAAGAAACATTTCAAGGGTACACATTCATAGCCTGGCTTTCATTTCTTTAACCACGTTGCACATTTTAGTCCGGCACACCTGCAAGTTAATGGCTGTCTAGAGAGCCAGCCTTTAGACTGATTGGAATTTCATTTAAGACAACAATCCGAGTGCCTGGCCTTCTCCTGCCTCCAAAACACACATGCTGAGCTTGAAAAAATAGCTGTAAATGTGCTTAAAGGAAATTGTAGAATGCTCTTTCCCCCGCCCCCTCCTCCTCCATGCCCACTCCACGGCACTATGGTAAATACCAGCAAGGCAGGCTGGGAAATTCCTCTGAAATGCTAACACATGAGTCTCATATTATACACAAGCACTGGCCATTACCAGGCAAGGCCACTGAGAGCTGTACCGGTGTGAGAAAATCCCAGAGCCCTGGTTATTGCAATGACTATTGTGAAGGCTACTTTGCAGTGCAGCAGATCCCTGAGATTTGGAAACAAGGGGACCCGTTACCACTGAAATACTTGGTGCCTTTTTTGGTATTAAAGGACTTCTTAGATACGGCAAGGGACATCTGATGTTTGTCACAAAGTCTGTAGAATATCAGTAATTTTCAATTATTTCACTTGGCCCAACATTGCCACATTTCTATCGGACAATATCATGATACACAAGAAGCTCTATTCAAAATGTTTATAGGCATCAGATGGAGACCTTCACTGTCGGCAGGAAGTTCACTAAAATTCACAAATCTTAATTGGGAATCCACTGTTCGGTTTTGGCTTAAGCTGCCAATGATATAATAGTAAGTTCTCTTCCTTCTTAAGAAGTACTTCAAATATTCTTACAATTTAAGAAATTCAATTATTGAAGTGTTTCAATATTGAAGTAAAAATCCACTTTTCCAAAGATATAGAAAAGACATGTAGAACACTGCTGTGTAGCGTGCAGTCTTGCTTTATATAGTAAACACCAGATCTAAATGCCAGTCCCAGTACTCTCTAGCATTTCTGAATAGTTTACCTTCAAAAGCATGAAACTAAGCTAATGTTTTCATTTTCAGTTTCCCATAATAGTGGCCATTATTGCTTCTATCAAAGCAACAATGACTTCACACCAATTGTTTAGCCATTTTTTTACTCTAATTTTTAAGCTTTCTACATTAGTTAAGGCCACTTAAGGTATGATCAGTTCTCAGCTTTCAATCAACATAAGTTCTAGACAAGATATAGGAAAGCAAATGCCAGCTGCGTTGTCAGATGTCCTCTTTCTTAATAAGAAGGTGATTAGACACTCGTACAGCTATTAGACAGATAAGGCCAAAAGCAGAACTTCCTGAAGATATTTAAATTCTTCAGGATTCAATTTCTTCCTGAATCAGGAAAATGATTCCCCTTCCTTTTTTCCTTTCTGACCTAATTAGAAATACCAACTTTTATTAAAACCCCATCCAAATAATACAGTTTTATTAGATAGATCCACTTTGACTTTTGCTACATGACTATTGGTTTCTTGCTCAAATATAATGCTTTGGCTACTGGAAGCATTTAACAGAGTATTCCATAAACTTTATGTTTTCTAAAAATAAGCCACATTTGGAAGTTCATATTAGAGCTAATTTTAAAATAGTGTTGGAGAGAGCAAGGTGAAAGGTAACACATTTTATGTACAAACATATTTTATGGATTATTGTTCTATAGTACTGCTAGTACTATGATAAAAATAACTAACCGGGGCACTGCTGCTTTCTCTTGACATTAGTATGTAAATATTTTCTCATGTAAATCTTAGCACACGTTGGAAAAAAGTTTAAGATGATCCATACAGATAGCAAAATGAAAGTTTTTGTGGTAAATGGGGAAGTGTGGTGTGTGTGGCATGAGGAAAGGCGCACAGGAGAAAGGTAGATTTTTTCTCTTAAGTCATATATTTTAATTCATTTTATTTTTTACTTAGAAAAAAATGACTTCAGGATTTAGATTGATATAATTTAAAGGAAAGTATTTTATTTCAAAACATCTCAAAGCAGAAAAGTCCCTAAATCCATAGCCAAGGAAAAAAAAAAAGAATACTATAACTACAAAAGCTTTACAGTGTATTGTTATTTCCAGGATACATGTCACATGTATTAACTCTACAGACAAAACCAGAGGTTGTACATAAACAAATGTAGAGGAAAGTGCTCCTGGCAGCAGATGAGTACACCAGAGACTCTACACACTGTCACCCTTGGGCTCACTGGTTAGGGACTTTTTGTTTTTAAAACCACTTTACAGTTGGCTGTGACACTTAAGTAAAGCTAATACAGAGAATAAGAAATGCATCTTGTCTGGCTGTTCTTCATGAAACCGAAATACTGGCTCCAGGAATAAGCAACGTGATTTTCTGCTTTAGTATTCAATTCAGTTGTAAACATCAACAAAGCGGTGGGGAGGATATCGCAGCCAGCTCCAACCCCCCCCCCCCCGCTCTGATTTTAAGAGGATGCCTGCTTATCAGCAGCAGTCAGGTCTGAAGAGGTTAATATTTCACAGGCCCTGATATCAGGCAGGCACAAACTACTCACTACTGTTGACAGCAGCAGGCACTGTCTGTCACATAGATATAGCACAACATTTGGTTTATATTAACCTTGGAAGCATCGGAAGAAAGGTCTTGGAGAAAGCTGCATATATGGTTCCAAAGTCTGAGAGAAGAAGGGATGGGAATGAACTTGGAGAAATGATTTTCCTTGAAAAGGTGGAGATTAGCCTTGTGCCATTTTCTTCTCCCACTCAGTGCCTCTCAGTTAAAATTCCCTGAAACCTGCACTTCACCAAATTATCCCTCTGCACAAACCTCTTTTTCTACTCTAATAGACACAGTATAAGAAAAAAAGTGGGAAAGAGGAGGGAGGAGTCTTCATGGATGTCCTGGTTTAGGCCGGGATGGAGCTAGTTTGTCTTCAGCAGCTACTGTGTTTTGGCTTTAGTGTGTGAAGAATGGTGATAGCACACTGATGTTGTTGGTTGCTGCTAAATGACCAAGGACATTTTACAGTTTCACAGGTTTTACTAATGTGCAGGTGCAAAAACTTGGGAGGGGTAGAGCCAGAATAGTTGACCCAAACTGGCCACAGAGAGTATTCTGTACCATAGACATCACGCCCGGTATAAATGAGGGTCAGCTGGTGGGCCGCTTCCCTTAAGCTTCCCTTCTGGTTGCTTTTTGTTCCCTGTTTTTCCCTTTTTTTCATTCGTTCAGGCCTTTTTGTTCATTCATTTGGCTGTTCGTTCCGGTGGGCCACAAGGCTATTAGACCCTTCATGTGCCTTAATCCTTACGCTTCCCTTTGGGTTGCTTTTTGTTTCCCTATTTTTTCCTTTTTGTTTTTCGTTTGTTCGGCTGTTCCCTCGCCTACTCTCTCTGGAACTTGCTGTTCTAGGATCACTGGAAGGGGGGATACCCCTGCTCCCTGCCTGCTGCTCGGGACGGGCTGTATCGCCCGTTGGGTGGTGAGAAATTGTGCATCGTTTGTTTTATATATTCTATTATCCTTATATATATTGTCATTATTATCATTATTAATATATTTTTATATTTTTCCTTTGCTGTCCTGGTAAACTGTTTTTATCTCAACCTGCAAGTTTTCCTTTCTCTCCGATTCTCCTCCCCTCCTCACCGGGGAGCGGGGGGAGCGAGTGAGCAGCTGCGTGGTATGCGTTACTAGCTGGGGTTAAACCACGACCATGGAAAACATCTATCATAGACTTAAAAATATTCAGGGAAACATTTCCTTTCTTGATCATACTTAGGACAGTGTTGTGAGCATTTAGGCATTTACTTTAGAAATTACATCTACTTGTAGATAAAGCAAAGCCTGGCAAACACCACCAGGTAAATCCATAAAAGAAGAGAAAGTAAAATCAAGTTCTCCTGTTAGTGCAAGTTGGTGGCTGGTAACCAAGAATGTGTGAAGTCCAGTCCAAAATTTTTGCCATACTTAGAAGATAGGTGAACACTCCAGTATCTGTAGTCCATCACATATTTCACCTTTTATGTTCTGTACCTGGCTTCTTGTTTTCAAGAAACTTTTAGGACTTGAACTGTCTTTGTGAACACCACTCATCTAACAAATTTAGTTAAGATCAGAAAGTTGATTCAGGGAGAGGAAATAGACACATGCTCACACAATCCTTTTTTCTCATGGGTGACCAGGGCAACAATGTGCTCCTAAAAACTCATTTGTCTGTTAGAAACGATTTTAATGGGGGTTTTTGTTTGTTTTCTTAAACCAGCTCTAACAGATTTTTTGCCATATAGTCTAATCAGATGTAACATGCCTTCTTTGCGTGTTAACTAAATATTTACTTTTTTTTCCTCAAAACCAAACTATTTCAACAGTTATTAGGGGACTTCAAAACTAACTAATCTGAGGACCCCCTTACTCAAAATGTCAGCTTTGTCATGAAATAATTTTGTGTAGCTCACTAGATGCTGACACTGTCTGCTCTCAGCAGGTGGTAAGATATGGAGAGTTATACCAAGCTGCAAGCCCCCTGGCCTTAAATTTGAGTGATTGCTTTATAGGGAATGGTGACTGCAAGCCTCTGTTAAAAATTGGTCCACAAGGGTTGTAGCTCATCCAGCTTCCTTGAAGATGAGGACTCATCTGACATTGGAGAAGGCTTGACGTAAGAGGTGTGGGGATAAGAAGGTGACATGACATCCACCGTAATGTATAAAGTCTATAAATTGCCAACAAGCTCTGCTTCAAAAGATGTAGAAACCTGCGTACTCCTATAAAAGGTGAGTCGTGGACAAACCAATATTACTACAAACAATCGATTTCAATTAATATGCTTAGTAAGTGATCTGAACTTGGCCTTAGCACTGTGGCAAAATTTAAATTAAATCATTCAAACCAGAATCCATATTGGCACAGAATGTCTCCCTTTAATTTCCAAGAAAGATGGAGGAAAATATATCCATCATCTCTGCAGTAACAAAAATCTGATAGCCAGTTTGCACTGAAATACAGTAAAACATTTCAGAAAAGAACACAAAAAACCTGCTTCACAAACAACATAATTGAACAGCAACAGGTACTAAAAAGCAGGAACTTAAAAGCTTTTTTTTTCCTTTTTCTGATTTTAAAAAGTATTAAAACGCTACTTCCTTAAACCAAAAAAAAAAGGATGTTAAAGTGACCATTAATATCTAATTGTCCTAAATTCTGTTAGAAGCAAGTATTTGGATTTCCAACTTTCCAAAAAAAGTACAGAATAGGATTTTTAAAGCTAGCCTGGAGCTAAAAGGAGACTAACATGGCACTGAATATCCACACATCTCTCTAATGAGACTTTTTTACTGCACGGTAAATCTTAAAACAGTTTATATATGTACTGCAATTGCAGTATGACTCAAACAGCATTAATCAAGTGTTATGGTAACCTCATTTTAAAGTACAAACCCAGTCAAACATTTCTATCACTGTACTTCATTTCTTACCAAGAGCCTTTTAATAGGAAGGATTTTAGGATGTCCTGCACATTTACTTTCCTTATAAAAATGTCAAATCTCAAAGTGTACCTACATACCCAGAATTCTTTACTGTATTTTCTTCTGTGTGCCAGCAGTTGACATCATCTCTGCTTTGTTTGAACAGCTGGTCTTCGCCCAACTTCAGGAGTTCAGAGGTACGATCAAGGCCAAGACCTCACTCTTCATAAAGAAGAAATACAGAGCAGAAGGAAATAGGATGTATCGCCAAACATCCACGTTCCGTCCCTCGAGGGATAAGCTTGTTAAGTTAAAAGTTCTCTACTGCTTTGTTAATGCACATTTCATCATCTACCTCAGAACTCCATTGTGTTATCATAGTCATGATTTTCAATGAGTCGAGGATATATGTATTCTTTATTTTCTACACCGCAATTCTGACTGACTCCATTGCAAATTACAGATGCCCATCATATCCTCTACCTAGATCTTACCTCACCATTCAGCTTTCAGTGTGACAGTGAAGACCACAGGGGAGGTTCGTGAGATGCTTTTCAAGGAGATGGAGAGGCTGAAAATGGATTTTAGCATAGTCAGCTGCAAGGGAGCAGTGAGAGCAGGGTTCCACAAAGAGACCAAGCCAGGAGGGACCCCACGGAGGACCCTGGGGTTGTGGCAGCAGACAGTTCCATAAGTTCAGACAGAGCAAGGCAATGGCTGGAAACAATTCAGGACACAGGACTGGAGACAACGTAGGTGCAAAGGCCACCCAGGAGTCAGAGCCAGCAGACCAGCCAGCTACAGTACAGCCTAGGCAAGACTAGGTGCCTGAGCCTCAGCTTTAAGCGGAGCTCCCGGGTTATTAGCAGAGAGGGCCTGGGTAGGGGTCCCAGGTCAGGCCATCAGGGCAATTAAAACCCACTAGGGCCCTTAGAGCCCTGACAATCGACAATACAAATTTTCAATGTTTCTATGCCCATTCCTCTATTTCTTTCAGCCTTGAGAGTTCTTTGAGAACACTAGGTAGTGTCAACAGAGGATTTCATCTGAACTAATCTTTGTTCAGTCTTTCTTTTGGGGTTTTCAGCCTTTCCAGCCACATTGTTGATTGATTGCATGTTTTATTTTCATTTAAGTTTATAAAATAGTTATAAAACAAAAAGCAATCATCCTGTCTACATCCCAGTCCTTCTTAAATCCACTTCTCAACGCGGTGAAAAGGATCAAGACTGAAACACTTGTTAAGGACAGGAAACTTTCCTTAGCTATCAAAGTCACATCTGTGAATAGAAAGATTCCTGTATTCAAATTCTCATAGACCTGAGCCCTAAATCTTCCATTCCTTCAGAAGCCCTGAAGAACCAGTTGTAACACTTTCTGCAAAATTAGGTTTCCTCTGAAATGTATTGGTTTCAGCTGCGTTTTATCTAAGTTTCTGAAGTTGATTTCTGCCCGATTCAGAGTGAATCAGCAGAGCAGGGGCCTGAAGACAAACCAAGGGTCTACCTGTAGGTGTGTCATGTCAGGCTGTCAGGTGTCCTGGGTGTAACGCACTCGGGCTCTGGCGCCATTTGAAAGTTTCTAAATGACAGAAGGTGTCGAACTAAATGACAGAATCCTCCTCCTCCATTCAGATTCAAAGCACATCCAGTCTACCACAGAGCTACCTTTTGGACTGCTGGTGTATGTCTGCATTCAGAAATAATGGATTTGTAAAGCGAAAGAGCTGGTGCCGAGGAGCTGACATCCACGCTGTGCACGCTTCAGAGGTTTATGCTTTGGACTAGCTCAAATCTGACTGCATGTACTGCATACCTTTCTACATCTGGAATCCACCAGGTGCCCTTTCAGCTTAATTTTATCTAAAAGGCATCCTGCTCATGCACTTGAGACTGCTCCATGATATAAACCAAAGCACATTAAGTAAAGGTGATCTGGAGAGTCTTCTTAAAATCACACCTGTGATATCAATAAGACCGTAATTTAGTCGGGTGCAGGAAGATCCCTAATACAGATGGAGGCTGAAAGACACCCCCACACACACCTCCCACCCATGCCTTGGAAGCAGAGGGTCTGATGTTTGTGGTAGATTATTGAACACACAGGCACAAATACTATTTTGAATTCAGCTTTTTTAAGGTTGTTTTTTTTTTTTGTCTCCATGTTCCTGCACAAAATATACCAATGGCACATTCTTCAGTAGCCATCTGATGTATGAAAGAAGTGACAGAAAGTGTATTCACCCCTTCATCTTTTCAACTTTCTTTATCCAGTGAAATACAATGTACTCATAGAAACATAAAACAGAGTTTCCTTCTACTCCTATGCATTTGAGTACATTCATGAGAATGAAGCTGACGAAGCCTAGATGAAGCTAAGGAAGCCATGATGGTATTGTAGGGATCTAATTAAAATAAAAAACAAGGTACGGATGAAGTATGCAATTCATTTTCAGCTCATAAATCCTGATTTTAAAGTGAAAAGGGTACACAGAGGATGTATAAAAATTTAGTGGCTACAGTCCTTCTAGTGTCAAAAACACATATTGACATAAGAACACACACTTCTGTGGAAAAAAATGCGAAGCCATTAAATTGTAAGATGTTAGTAAATCAGCTTTGGTTAAACTCAGCTCCCATTGTGCACCTGCATATGTATTTCACTATGTTCCAAGCCTTCTTTACTACGTCACTCACTAAATCAATCTATGATTTACTGAAAGAAGAAACTTTGAGTAAGGAATGAGTCATGGTATTTATTTGAATTTCATTGACCCCTGGTGGGAATGAGGGAAAGGGTGGCACTGCCCATTTCTGTGAATGCAATGTTTTCTTGTCTGATGCCAAGACACTTTATTTTTACTGGGACAGCTTCTGAGTTGGAAACATAAATAACAAAACCAGTATTCCTGTTGGCCACCTTCTCAAGTAAGTGAAGGTTGCAGGGGAAGGAAAGAGATTTAATTCAAACTTGGCAGTCACCAGGCAACCAAAGAATAAACAAAGCGACACAGGGCCAAGGTAGAATGAAATAAGGATGTGTTGTGTCTCTTTAAATTCTGTATTGATGACTCTGTGTACAAACATATACATATGTATATTTGTTTGTGTGTGTCAGTGAGAGTGTGCGTGTGTGTATGTGAATGTATAAAATCCAGCAAAGGTTTATATTGCTTTATGTATGAACGCTTTATATGTCCCTTTTAGCATCACAGAAGATGATTGGATAGAAGAGCAGAACTGAAGACCAAACCTTTGCTTAGTCATGTCTTTGCCCTATTCCAAACATGACAAACATGGCAACGATCAAGGTGGTTGAGTTCCACATCAGAGTTCTTACTAACTCTACACAAACATACAAAGGTAAGCTATGTATGTGCACACATCTGCTCCACTGAGGTCTGTTGGCTTTGTCAACAAACTACGGATGTAGCATCAAGGCCTCCAAAACTAATGAGAATGACTTCTATTGTTAAGATTATTCTATTACGTTCCTTGTTGGTGAGGAAAGCAGAAAAATTAGTGAGTTATAGTCGGAAATGAGATAAGTTTATTTTCCTTCAGGGCAATCAGCAAAACAAATGTTGTGTTAATTACCTCTAAAAATTCCTGCATAACAAAAAAATCCTGTATCTGTTGACTTAGGTACAACATATCTGGAATCTTGGTACAATGTAGATTTTTCAGTTAGCCCTTAGAGTAGCAAAGCAGTTAATCTTTTGACACATGGCCCATAATATTTCTGGTTTTGTGCTAGACTGGAAATCAAACTAAATGATCTCCAGAACTCTTGAAAATCCCTGACCTTGAAACACTGAAGCAGTCTTGATGAAAATAATTGGGCAGGATCTGCAGTGTCTGAAGAGCTGCTTGTATTCTTCTGGTTAAAGCACCTGTGTCTATTTGAGCACACTGAAGCTTTTGGTTGTGTCATACTTCTGCAATGTTTCAGTAAGTGATGTTGAAAACTTACCAAGATGAATTACTCTGCTTTGGACATCTTACTACCAAAATGGCACTGCATTATGAATAGCACTGCTGCATGTCCATGTGCAGACCCCTGCTCACTTGACAAATGTGCTCTAATAACCTTAACAAGAATGTAGAATTCCTCACAGCTGGTGCTGAGCTGAGGTCAGCAGCTAACACAGCTCAGGTGACAACTAGTCCCCATTCCCTGTGTTGGAAGCATCCAGCCTGCTAAGATGAGAACATGGGTTGCTTGTGAGAACTGTCAGTCATGGGCTATTTTCCAGTGTGTTGCAGGATCTACCAGCAAGACTATAAAGAGCATTAAAAGGCTTTTCATTTGGCCTATTTCTTCTGCTCTTTCTTTTCAGATTCATAAGTTCTTAAGGTTTTATAAAACAATTCTTCTCTATTCCTTTATCTGGGTAAGATATATAGGGCCAAAATACCATTTCAATCAACAGATTCTCTAGGATCTTTTAGCCCAAGAGAGACATTCTACAGCAAGAAGAAACAGAATAAAATCACATGAAAAGCATCCTTGGCACTGAGCAAATATCAGTATTCAGTTGTCTCAGGAGAATATATAATATCCCTATTGTTACTCTAGGAAGGTAAGAAAGAAATTGCCGTTCACATCTCTCATACCCACTCCTGTTTATGAAAAGCTAGCTTGTCTATCCATCTCATTCAGTAAATTGTAGATGTTTTTAAGCATCTACAGTTCAATTTTTTGTGTGTCAAAAGGGCCTCACTGAATCTCTTCAGGATAGTTTCTTACTAGTATTTTGCTTATACTCTACTGTCATTCTAACATTCCTTGATAGCTTTAATCACAGAATCACAGAATTGTTGAGGTTGGAAGGGACCTCTGGAGGTCATCTTGTCCAAGCCCCCTGCTCAAGCAGGGCCTTCTAGAGCCAGTTTCCCAGGACTGTGTCTAGATGCTTTTTGAATATCTCCAGGCATGGAGACTCCACAATGTCTCTGGGCAGCCTGTGCTAGTCACTCTCACAGTAAAAAAGCATTTGCTGATGTTCAGATGAAACATTCCATTTGCGCCCCTTGCCTCTGGTCCTGTCATTGGCCACCACTGAAAAGAACCTGTCTGCATCCACTCTCCCTTCAGGCATCTATATACACTGATAAGATCCCCCCTGAGCCGCCTCTTCTCCAGGCTGAACAGTCCCAGCTCTCTCAGCCTTTCCTCATAGGAGAGGTGCTCCAGTCCCTTCATCATCCTTGTGGCCCTTAGTTGAAATCTCTCCAGTGTGTCCCTGTCTCTTTTGTACTGAGGTGCCCAGAACTGGACACAGGACTCCAGGTGTGGCCTCACCAACACTGAATAAAGGGGAAGGATCACCTCCCTCAACCTGCTGGCAATGCTTTTTCTAATGCAGCCCAGGATACCATTTGCCTTTTTTGCAGCAAGGGCACATCGCTGGCTCATGTTCAACTTGGTGCTCACTAGGACCCCCAGCTCCTTTTCTACCAAGCTGCTTTCCTGCTAGGTGGCCCCCCGCATATATTGGTGTATGGGGTTGTACTTCCCTGGGTGTAGGAAAATGATAAGAAAGCTTGTTGTAGAACAGGGTGAGATGTTCCTGCCATGGTAAGTGATGTTACTTCTGTAATGAATCCCTATGATTCACTGTCATTTTTTCCCCTTCTTTTTTGATTATCCATTTCCCAGAAACAGAGAATGGATGAGATTGGAAGGGACTTCTGGAGATCACGTTGTTGAGCTCCACCCTGTTCAGAGCAGGGTCAACTAGAGCAGTAATGTTTTGAATCTCTCCAAGACTCCATAACTCTTGAGCAACCTGTTCCAGTGTTTGACCACCCACACAGTAAAAAGTGTTTTCTTGTGTTCACATGGAATTTCACATATTTCATTTTCTGCCCAGTGTCTCTCATCCTCCTACAGGACACCATTGAGGAGAACCTGGTTGCATCTTCTTTACTGCCCCCATCAGGTATCTATACACATGATAAGATCTCCCTGAGCCTCCTCTGTTCCTGGATGAACAGCCTCAGCTCTCTCAGCCTTTCCCAACAGGAGAGATGTTCCAGTCTCTTCGTCATCTCTGTGGACTTTCACTGGACTCACTCCAGTACATCCCTGTCTCTCTTATACTGGGGAGCCTAACACTGGACCCAGCACTCCAGATGTGTCTCACCAGTGCTGAGCAGAGTGGAAGGATCACCCCCTTCAGCCTGCTGGCAACACACTGCCTAATGTAACCCCGGATGCTGCTGGCCTTCTCTGCTGCGAGGATGCATTCCTGGTTCACGTTCAACGTGGTGCTTGCCAAGACCTGCAGGTCCTTCTCTAACAAACTACTTTTCAGCTGGTTGGTGCTGAGCCTGTACTGGACCATGGGGTTATTCCTCCAGTGGCACAGCCATCTGTGTGTCAGCCACTCCTCTCAGTTTTGGGTCATATGCAAACTTCCCGATGGTGCACTGTGTCCTCTTGTCCAGATAAGTAATGAAGACATTAAGCAGTATTGGACTCAGTATCAACTCTTAGGAGGTACCTCTACTGATTGGCCCCCAGTGGGGCATTGTGCTGCTGCTGACAACCCGTTGAGCCTGGCAGTTCAGGGGGTTTTCAGTTCACTCCCCAGTCTGTTTATCTAGCCCATACTTCATCAGTTTGTCAGTGAGGATGTTAAGGGAGAGAGTGTTGAAAGCCTTGAAAAGGTCAAGATGATAAACAACATCCACTGCTCTCCTCTCATCTACTAAACTAGTCATTTCTTTGCAGTGAGCTATCAGGTTGATCAGGCATTATTTCCTCTTCAAAAATCCATGCTGAATTTCTCCTAATGAACTATATCTTAATTAATAACCAAAGATTAACTGTTCTCCCAATTAATTATTTATTCTTCTTCACGACTTCTGCTAGGGTGCCAAATTCATCATGTTGAGAAACTATTGTGTTCCTCAATGTTTGTGCTACAGATTTGGGGATTTGCTGTTTGGTTCTACCCATTTGTGTGTCTATGAGCCTTAGTCCTGAGCCAGTGACCTTATCAGTATCAATACACATAGATTTTACTTCCCTGCTCCATCTAATCACAGTTAGTTTTGTCAGTCTCCTCTCAAAAGTTCCTTTCCACATAATATTTTCTAGTAGAGGTCTGGACCTTTAATTTATTTTATTTATTTATTTTTTTTTAAGACATGCAGTCCAAACTGCTAAAGAAAAGTGCAGTAGTTGAGAGTTTATCTCATCCTTGCCTCATGTATTGATATTATGAATCATGTGAGGGATGTCTATAGCTATTAACTTGTGGTTAGTCATGCTTCCCTTCAAAATTAAAAATAAAAAGCTAAGATGGACTTTTGCATTGATTATTCAACTTTTTAATAAAAGTTGGACTTGCAGAAACCACTGCAATAATTCAGTGCTCTAAAACCGCGTGGCATACAAGTAAAGAATCAGAGGTCATTAATGATTACTGCATGATCATCTCTGTTCCAGAACAGTTCAAATGCCGTCAGAAGAGGGGATAATATTCTCAAGTTTCCTGTTCTGAATCAGGTCACAGCAACTGCAAGCCAAACTACATTTACTGGGAACACCCTTCCAGACAGGAAGGATCTTGGCTAATGAATGCATCTGGGAGATATGGGTCTAATAAACTTGGCATAGATTTCCTCTGTCTTGAAAAAAAAGTAAGAGTAGGGATCTGGAAAACTGTAGCTAGTAAAAGAACTCCAGTCTGTCAGTGCTACACGCTTAAGAAGGCTTGTGACTGTTGCCACATTTGCTCTACTCTATGGAACGGAATCATATGACAAATTCTTCGAATAACAGTGTGTTATTTGTTAAAGAAACAAAAATTCAGGAATCTCGGTTTGGTCTGATTTTCAAACCATATAACCAGATCAATTTATAAAATGTTTTTTGAAAGATCAAACCACACTGCAAACACATGCTAAAAACACTCAGTCAAATGTTCAATGGCAAGAAAAATCAGGTTTTTTAAGCATCTAAGAAGCAAAAGTCTAGGGAAATGTAGCAAAATGTTCTTGTTAGACTACTAGAAAAGGAATGCCTCTTTTTCTAGTCCTATTCAAAAATCTGCTTGCAGGTAATTTGCAAATGATGTGGAAAGAAACAGGAAGAAATATGCAGATTAAACAGTCCGTAACCTGGGCTCCAGAACTGTTGCATGCCTGGAAGAGTCCAGATGAGGAACTAAGATACCAGACAAAGCTAAACCTGAGGAAGGCAGCTGGTGGGCAGGAGAAAACAGCTTTGGAAAGTTTACAGTCATGGTGCAGACAATAACTGAAGACATATACCCACCTTTTGTAAACTGAATTTCATCGTTTAAAAGTACTTTGGGATATCCTGTTGGTATTAAACTCTTAGTGTCACACATACCATTTTCTGTCCTTTCCAGTTGAAGAGCATGCTCTGCTGCCCATTGAAAAGTGACTTGTACTTAGTTACATGCCGAGCTAATAACACTCCTCAGGCACAGCAGTACTTTCTTCTTTAAGGGTAAATCTCTTTTCATACAGTTTGATCCTCCGCCAAGGCCAGGTTTCCTAGGAACAACACCACAATGTAGCAGACCTCTGCAGGAGACAGAGCTTCTTGAATAGGTGATCTGAAACTGCAGAAAGAAATTGCCAATGCCTCCAAAAACCTCTCTGTCCTCTGAAGCAAAAGGCCTGCCAGCATTCATTGCAGCAGCATAACACAGCCCAGTGTGGGTAGGACTGCAATATCCATTCTGTGCGAACAAACCCTGTGCTTGCATGGGTAATTCTTCCTCCTGGAGTAGAAAGAGAAGGGAACTGTTAGTTTGTATTGCATAATGCACTTCTGGAGGACATAAAGATGCCATAGCATTCTGGATATTTAGCAGATTATTCTTTAAGAGTCTTAGTAAGGACACTTCCTTTTACTGTTGAACATCATCATCTAAGACTAAAACCAGTCAGCAGCTATGTAAAGCAATAGGCAGTATTCTGAACTTTTCTGCTTTTTGCCTCTCACATATTACAATTAAATGGTCTACCCTCAACACTCAGGGCAGAAATAAATTGTCCAAAACTGTTGGGTGGCAACCTTCTTTAGCAAGCCACCTTTTTTCCTAGCAAGAGAAAAGAGACATCAGATATTGCGTTTGCATAGTGGATGATTAAAGAGCTATTTCTGAAAACTGGGATCAGAATATAAATCACATCTTTCACTTACTCTGTTAGCCAGTTTTATTGGGTTTAATGGTATCATACAATCATATTTCTTTTCCATAATGCTGAATACTTCAAATATGTCGGTCATTTATGAGCACAAGAGACGTGTCAGGATTGTATCCTTGCAATTGATAGAACACAAAAATAGCAATAATCCACTGTTAAAAGTATTTCTATTTCCTTTTTTAGCTTTTTCCATTTTAAAATCTACAAAATGTCTTTATCAGTGAATACCAAAGTGTGAAGTCACTTTAACTGAGACAGGCTGAAGTTAAAGAAGCAGCACATCAGGACCCTGAGTGAACTCAACCCTTAGATATTCTAAGTGTTTTCTGAGCAACACTCATTGTTTTGCAGAGGACCAATCAAACCTTCCATGATACTGAAGTCCATGCACATTCCTATTCTAAACACTTAAATAATATTTTGGCTTAAACCTTCCTTTGTCCACAGTAAACAGGGCTAAATAGGACTTGCAGCCTCTGCAAGTGGCTGATCACCACATATACTAAACAATAATTCTGTTGACTGGTGTTTTCACCACACATATTCTCCAAAAAACAGGCAATGGGGAAAAATAATAAACCCAGCATCTGGAACCTACTTGCAACTTAACATCGCAACAGTATTAGGAACTGCAAAAAAGCCAGGATCCCTGCAGCTCAATAGCTGTGCAGCAGAACTCTATCTTTCTAAGGAAACGTTCATGGAGAGAAAATAAAACCCTAGAACTCAGTTAGAAATCAAATTGCTTACTAGTAACCTCCACGCAGCTTGGAATCCAGCTAGTTCACAACAGCCAGGCAAGGAACAATACAAAGCAACTGGTTGATTTTGGAGTACCTTTTCCAACTTTGTTTCCCCAAAGAAGAAGGAAGGTACTGTTGAGTGACTGGAACTGGTAAGCCAAGAGGACAGCCATAGATTTCTCCTCAGATGTGCAATACCAAAAGGAAAGATGTTTCTAAAGCAAGCAAAGAGAGGAAGAGGATGCTCAGCTGAACTGACTTCAAGCTGAGGAAAAGCATCCTTACCCTGCATCCTCACAAAGAGCTCCACAGCAATCTTGACAAAGTGCATTTCAGGCAATTGACAGCATCATTCTCTTCTCCAGAGCAAAGGTCTTATTATATGACTTTGACATACATAGACACTGTAAGGAACGGAAGTGGTATATAAATACAGTTCAAATGAACATGTGTGGGCAGAAGAACTTCAGCCCTTGCCCTCATTAACCTACCCAGTGCGGTACACACCCCCAGGCACAGGGTAGCAAAGAACTGGCTGCCCGGATTCTTCTGTTCACAATGCTATTGCACCTGGTCCTATATGCGTCCGTTCCATACAAAGCTCTGGAGGGAAATGGCTCGTATTTATAACACGCTTCCTTTCTGAGCCTACATCTTCTGCATTTTGACTTTCTACAGTAGATCACGCTTTCCAATAGTTAATCCTGCCACAAAGCCAGAAGCTGTTGTCCTTCATGGTACGCTTGTCTAAAATACCATACATATTTTCTACTAAAGCAGACCCAAATTCTCAACTGCTCTAAGATAGCTTTAGTTTATATGACAGGTATCACATTACCACATACTTTCACATCCATCACAAGCAGCTGTCAGTACAGTCTGAACTGTATTATCCATATACCGTTAGGGAGCTTTGACTGGAATATGGGAAAAACTGGATTTTACAACCATGAGGGTGAATATGAGTGCAACTGAGAAGGCAATAATGATGAGATTATATCAGTAGGCGCTTTTCCTTTTTGTTAAAAAAAGAGACATCTAGAAACTCCTTCTTAAAATCCTGTTGATAATAAGAACTGTTCTGGTTTATACAAGCTATCAAAAGCTGAAAAAAATAATGGGAACTAAACAGAAAATGGTCAAATCTACATCAAAAGTTTAAGACAATAGAGCAAGCTCCATTCTAAAATTTTCCTCTCCTTGAAGAGATAGGACACCTATATATTGGCTGTACAGTTGATTCATGTTGTTTCTATATTCTTCTTAGCTCAATACAATAAGATTTCATACATAAAATAGGCTGAAATTTGTTGGCTAACATTAAAACCTGAAGCTTGTTTTTCTGTCAAAGTTCAGAATAAAAAAAGAAATCTGATGATTCAAGTTTTAAAAACATTATTTTCTAAAAGTATAGACTTTGAGTTCTCCTGGCAAATAAATAATAAAACGTCGCCAATTGAAGGATTCTCAGCCATACCTAGCCATGATTCATCTGCCTGCATGCCAGCACACCTAACTTTTTGCACAGTAGTCCCCTCAGGGAAACAAGAAAATCATATGGGTGAGTAAAGTTAGGCACATTTTTCAGAATATCACTGAAGCATTACAGTGCAATTAAAAATCTTTAAAAAATGTAATGGTCTGTTGCTTGACACAGAATCATTAGCACAGAGAAACCAAATCCAGTCTAACTAATAGAAGCCATAGGAAAAGGCAGTTTGGGCCCAGTACCTAGTTGTCAATTCCATGATCTATATTATTATTTAGTTAAGTACAAACTGTATGGAAATATGGTAATGTGACTGAAATCCCACAGTTACACAGAAGGCATGTGCAACCAGTGTCGTGCATTATACACGTGAAGAGGGTATCAGTCGCAGATGTGAACAGCTGAGACCGTACGAAGGAGCAGACAACTGGCAGGCCGACTAAGATCAAACGCAGCATCCTTCAGCCCCCAGCCGCACAGCGTAGGAAGAGTGGGATTTACATAGCGGCATTTACACATCGGTACACCATGGAGCATTGAACGTGAAGTGGGAGGAGAAGGGAGACAATTACCATGATGAACCCCACAACCGACACCAGAAATATTTACTAACGACACACACATTTGTATTCCAGTCCCCCACCGAGACCCTGGGGAAGGCCTGAAGGCGTTGCAAAGGCAGGGCTCGCTATTTACTGTGAGCTCTAACGCCTGGGGAACATTTTAGAGATCCTGGCTCAATCCAAGCAAATGGAAACATACTCAGTTATTTAAACCAGAGTGAGAACTCATCCTGTTTATTTTGTTCTTGATGTGACCCAGATCTTCTCCAAGAACAATTTTATGGGACAGAACTGGTCTTTGCCCTCTTGCTCGGCCAGGCAAGGGTGCAGGATGGAGCTGACAAGCCTGGGAAAGCACTCTCTCTGTGGAAACATGGCACTGGAGCTTCCTGCCTACGAAGGGCAACACGACCGCAGGGCAATGTGACCACCCTCGATCTTGGGACAGAGTCCCTTTTGGCTGGCACAGGCCAGGACCTCTCCAACCAGAAAGAGGTGTCCAAGAGGGTGGCTGCAGCCCTGTTTAGCCCGGGGAGCCCTGCAGCTCAGGCTGGCTCTGCATGGAGCGCCAACCTCTGCGGCACCTGCTCCATTTTCCTTTTGCTCAGGAATTTGCTCCAGGAAGGCTAGAGCACGCATATGAGTTTTCTTTCATTCAAATACCATCATCCTGGAAAGTTCATGGAAGACTGTGTGGCCCTGAGAAACTGTGCAGCCCTGGCCTTGCTGCCCTCCGCAAGCCCAAAGACACGGCACGGGCACCAGCCGTGGAGGTAGTGTAAGAGCCCAGGGTATCGGCATCGTAGCAGAGTATTCAGCCCACAGTATTCAGCATCGTAGCAAATGATTTGCCTTTATGAATATGAAGAAAAAGTTGATAAGTAGGACTGGAGGAGGGCCTATCTGGTCCTGAAGACTGTTCAAAATGAGAAATCCCAGAAGTGCTGATGGCTCTGCTCACCTGTATTTTGAAATCTGGTCTGATCCAGTGTGTCCAAACACAGAGACAGTAGCATGGGGCTGATGAGACAGCATAGGGTCTCCCCTTACCAAAATAAATAAATTGTCCCTTCAAATCAACTTGGAAGCTGAGGTTTTCCAACTGATAATTGATCGTTTCCATTGTTAGAATCTGAACAACATGTTCTTATTTGGTCCAGGCTGACAGGCACATTTCAGCTTTGTGATGAAGAACTGTTTTAGTTCAACTGAAAAAGAAAGAACCTGTCAAGTGATTCGTTGTTTTTTTTTTTTTTTTTAATGGAAAACATTCTTATATATATAATACTGATTTCAACTCAGGAAAACTTAGCTAAAATTTTATCTCAGAAATTGTTTTAGTGAAAAAATCTTTGATTTCATGAAACTATGGGAGCTCACTGTAAGACGCACATAGAATCCTTAAACATTATAATACAACTCTGGCTCTTATCATTTTGATAACAGCAATATAAAACATTTTTTAAGTTTCTGTGCATAATCACCCTGTGGAACTGAGAGCTGACAGAGTTGCAAAATTGATAGCAAGCTGCCTGAGAGCACGACTACAACCAAGCACCACTCCTCTGCTTCATACAGCCTGCCCTCACTGGTGCGGCTGGATCACAGTGTAGTCAGGGAAGTTTCACCTGATTATTCCAAGTATGAGCTGAGGATTGTCAATACAGAGCAAGTAAATTCTTATTACTGTGGGTTTCCCCCCCCTCCCCCTTCACAGGAGATTTTCTAGAAAGGAACTAACATCTCTTCTCTCCCTGAGTCCCAGCACCCTCACATTTCTTACACAACTTCAGTAGGGCTCTGCATGCTTATTAGACCGTTGTGCATCAATTCCTGTATAAGCTCTCACCACAAGGCCCAACATCACGTAGAATTAACAGAATCTGAATAAAGGAAACAAAAAAATGTATATGTGCATACAGATTGCTCATAGATGTCAATACATTTGAAGTAAGTTAAGTACATAATACGTACTTGAAATAGATTATGAATGATAATGACGATGATCTCGTATTATATAACGTCTTTCAAAGATGTTTCAGAGACTTTTTATTCATATCTAGCTGCTGTTTTAAAGAAAAGGAAAAGAGCTACTGAACTAAGCAATACCTGTTGAGGGACTGGGTATCCAATACTTTCACATTTTAGAAAGATTGGAACATCTCAGCCTTATATATATATATATATGTACACACACACATATATACACACGCATATGCATACATGTATACATGCATATATATATATGTATATACATGAGACATATCAGATCTGATTATCCCTAACAATTCACACTATTGCTCCAAATGACAATTCCATTTAAACTTCTAAAACAAGGAATAAAGTAGTTTTCAAACAAGTTTATATACTTTTCTATGATGAAACACACAGCTTCCATTCAAAGGCAAGAGCTCCCTCTAGACAACAGCTTGGAGAATTTTTCTAGCCTACATTTTAAATGAACTTCGAAGAAAACAGAATAAAGTCAATGGATGTGGGAAGTACCAAAGCACAGTTGTCACTCTTCTGAGAAACCTTGGAATCTGCCTCCAGGACTTAGGTTTTGAAAGAATGAATGGTTTGGGGGAAGAGAAAAAATATCAGCACCTTTAGCATTTTGAAGTGATTTTTATTATATCACATCGAGTTATATGGGTAATTTCCCAAAACTAATAGCAATAGCTCAGGAGCTCCTGACTCTTTTTCACTCAGATTTCGACACAGAATCAGATACGATCAGGACTTTGTCTCTGTTAGCACTGAAATGCTCAGGTTGGAAAACAGTAATTAGTTTGGGGGTGACAGCTGCTGTATTGTAAGAAACTTAGGGACCAACAGGAATTAGAAGATTTACAAGAAGAGTCACAGAATATGGCCTACAAGAGAAAATGGAAGAAATTGGCACTATTTTGCCTGAAGAGACAGAGACTGAGAAGAAACAGGACACCAGTTTTCAAAAAGAGTGCTGTGAGGAACAAGATGACGGTCTGTTTTCCATGTCATAGGATTCCAGGGAAAAAGTAACAGGTTTAAATTACCTGGGGCAGCAGTTCTGGAGCAACCTTAATTTGTTTAATTTGAATCTAAAGACTTCCAACCATGTCAGGAATTGCTTAGATAAAGCCGCTTCTGCCTCAGTGAAAGGGAATGGTTTGCACAAGAGCTTTTGGTGTCCCATCCTTCAGGACTCTACTGTATTGGATGCCATGCACACCTCTTATTGTTCATATTTCTGTTCACACCTCAACTCGGTTTACCTCTTTGCAACAACATGACATCCTTTTTGAGGATAAGCTAATGATTCACTACAATTTCTAGATTCTTTCTACAGAAATACTACTTGGCCACAAAAGCATCAGGCGACTTGCTGATTATTCCTTTCTCTGCATAGAATGATGTATTTATTTCTAATGAGTAATAGCCTTTTCTTCTTCAGGATGTTCCCTGAATCTTTTAAGGGTCATTTTGAGCACTGTTTATGTCTTCCAATGTGCTAGCAGCCTCTCCCAGTTTGGTCCTACTTGCATTTTTAATAAGAACATTCTCCATCAACTGTTAGACTTGTCCTCTTCCTGTTTTTCAGTACCTCCACTATTCTCCACAAAAATACGATTGGAGACGTCAGCTACCATGCCTGTGAATTCTCAAGAGGAAGACTATAAGGCTCAATCAACTTTAAACCAGCAGATTTATCTAAGTGTTCTCTTACCTGTTCCTTCCCTATTTGATAGTGAAAGCTCGCTCTTTACCAGTGGTACTAACTTTATAAGCCTCCTGATTGCACTTTTGCTTTTTGCTGAAGATATGAAACAAAGAGTCAAACAATTTAAGATGCTTAGGACTTTAATTTGCACTCAGTATCAAGCTACTCTTTTTGGGGGGTGATGGGAGCATTTCTTATTACTACTATATGGCCAGAAATATTATTTTTTTACATGTGATATTGCTTATTAGTTGCATTTCAGTTTGCACAACTGGGAAAATTCCAATGAACGCTTCAGTGCTGACATATTTTACCGGTAAACAGCAGTTTCCAGAAACCAGAGAAGAAATATTAATATCAAATTACAAGGTGGTTTGAGGGAATTCTAGACAAAAAAGAATTAAAGTATCTATCAACAATATTTTTACATAGTGATTTACATGTCTACTTCAATGCTGAGTGAATCTGAGTGAATCAAAGAAAATGATTTCTCTAGCAAAATTAGTTCATTTCTGATCACTGAAAAGCTTCAACTTTTTTAAATTAAGCTGCTCGTAAGCCATGTATCTATTAATCTGGCTCAATAATATGTATTGCAGTCAGCACAAAATGCAAGTACCTTTCATCCTCTTTATAGAGTACTTTTGCAGCTCTTTCTATTAAAAAGTAAACTCTAGGATAAGGCTGAGATTTCTGTTCATTTGTAGGAATAAAAATTCACTTTATCAGAATATTTTCTAAATATTGAAATTAAAATATTTTAATATTGCTGCCAAAACCTTTGCCCACTACAGCAATGATTGTCCACATTTTTCTGTGTTTATGGTCTTATTTTACAACAGAGTGTGTCTGGGACCCCCCCCTCAAATTTAGCTATAGAGGAAGAGTTATAGCTGTAGAGGGTATTTTTGACTTTGTTTATGACCCCCAGTAGACCCTAGCTTGAGAAACAGTTCACTGGGAATGTTCACTGAAAGCACTTAGAAGAGGAACTAAAAATATATTGTTCAAGGGAATGTTCATATAACTTTTGGAGATGTTTTTCCAGCTTAAATACAGAGGCCTAGCCACCTCTGCCTTGCACATAAGCAAACTGTACACATAAACTAAGCCCTTCAGCTGGTGAGAAAACCTTTATTTGCTGAGCCAATAGAAAGGATTGGCAAAACACCCCGAGCACAAGTATATCGTTCTGTTTAATAGACAGCAGGAGTGTACTGACATGCAAGCCAGCAATTACAATACAAAATATTCACGTGCCTGCCAAAGAATGATGTCAGTTCCAGGCTGTGGTGTTTGGTACATATCAAAATACCCTCGCTACTAGAAACAGAGGCACGTATGTGTGAGCTGTATATGAATTTCCAAACTTAATAAGGCCACACACCTTGAAAACGGATCATTTAATGGTCAGCATCAGAGCATACATTTATCTGCAGTAAGCTTCTTTTTCAAATGTTAAACATAGGTTAAAGTGTGGCCTTTTTATTTGCTTTTACACACCTGGAAAAGATTAATAAGCATTTAGTTTTCCATTCTGTAAAAAAAGTCCTATTTCTTTAAGTAAAGAGCTTGAAACAAGTTACATAGAATAGGGAATACTTTTAACAATCTAACTTTATTAATAGGACACATCTTTCTTGTTATGTACTGAGTTTAGGGGTGGGGGGAATTCCCTCTCTATCAATAACATGAGACAATTAAAAGCTTTAAAAATATGAAGAACCATCAGGACATTGTTTCTGGAGGATCCCCAAGAAACTACACTAAATTCAAACTGGGATTTTAAAAATTATGTGGGTATTTTTCCTCTTCCCAAGCAGGGTCACAGTTCTCATTTGCTCCTTCCTAAATTTTCTGAGTAAGGCTGGCTCTTATTAGTCATATCTTATGACTCCTGAATGGATATCAGAGCTTAATACCCAGAGATTTCCCAAATAGGGGTTTGATACCATGGGCCCAACCCAAAGCCTGCTTTAATCTTTGGAAATCTTTCTATGCATTTAAGGGGATTTGCAACCAACCCTGAAAAGCATACCCGAGTATTCTCTTTACAGGTAATTTCAGTTGCCTTGAAACTTGTTTCACATCATTGTGATTGAGAGATAACAGAATGAGGAGGTAGGAATCAGTTCATACAAGAGACAATGGGCTGTAGACATAAGACAAACAGTAATCCAAAATGCAGCAACGTAGTGGAAAGTCATAATTGATTCTGAATAACTTCCTTTTCCTCCCACGCATCCAGGAGCTGAGAAAATATTGAAGGAAAGATGAGAAAATTCACATCCATTTCTCCTGAGTATGGAGCCAAGCCTTGGGAATCGGCTTTGCCAGTCTGCCCCTTGTCTCCCTCCTCCCTGTGGAAAAAAATGCTGTGACCATCTCCTCTGGAAAACTGGTGAGCATGAATCATTGTGCTGATGAATAATTCCCTTATTAAAACATTTCTAAATTGTTGCCAGCTTTGTGATTCTTTTGCCGTCATGCCTCCAGCAATTCCTGTACCTGTGAGAGAGAAGGAAACAACTGTGTTGGATCTTCAGGTGACTTATACAAGAGTCAGTACTTCAGCCGGGAAAGTAAGACAGCCCACTTCTGAATGGCTTATGCAGTAACTTAGTACCCCAGCTGGATATCTCTACAATAAACAGCAATCTCCTCCAAGAAAAGGAAGCAGATTATCCCCCGGTCTGGCACAGACCAGCTTGCGTAGAGGCTAAGCTCACAAACCGGTGCTACGGGAAAGAACAGTCTCTACCTTCCTTCTCCACCTGTGCTGGTTGCGTTCGTACCCCTCGCGGAAACATTGCGCTTAACAGTGCAGTCACCTCCAGGTTGTGTTGTAAGTCACATAAAATAAAAACGTGGTTTTCAAACACGGGATCGTGACACAAATTGTAAAAATAGAACTGGCACTTGTTAAAAGCTTTTGGCTGAGGATCTTTTTCCTAAAAGACTTTGTAGGCAATTACACTGTGGAGCTAAGTATGGAAATAGCCACAGTAGTGGTTACAGCTGCGCGAGTCCATCTGAATCCGGTTCACACGGAAATCTGCTGACTTTCTTATTGATGAGCTTCATTCACACGCTTCAAGGCAAAACTGAGTAAACAGTGACCTCTAGGTGAAGAGACACCTAGCCATGAGCATTGCCATGACATCCTTTATGCATGATCCTGCAAGAGAATAGGAGGTGTGGGGTTCAAACAAACTAGGGAAGGGAAAATCAGTGAAAACACGAGAGATTTTTGATCAGCTCCTAAGAAAATGGTTGAGCAGCCCTTGACCTCTGGGTTTGCATTTGAGACGTGCAGTGATACAGCTCATTGGGACATGCTGGAATTGACAACACCTCCTAACAGAAGTTGAGCTTCTAAAAATTGGTGAAGGTCATGCAGATTTTCCCAAGGAACTTTTGTTCTATATCAGGAAAAGGAATATCCTTTCAACCCTGAGAGTCCCCGTTATGCTGTACCTACATCCGTCATCCTCTATTCATACAAAATCCCAGAGTGGGGAAAGACTACACCTATACTAGGAAATTAAACCACGCCAGGGCATATTCCTAGGCATTAGTAATGTGATCGTGTGCTTAAACTACAAGAGCAGTCACTGGCTTTTGGCCTATGGCAGCTAGCACTCTCCCAAATGACTCCTGGGCATGGCTCAGGCAGGGCACACGCAGCCACCTCATTTTGAAGACTCAAAAAGATTAGCTTTTTCCATTTCAAAAAAACCCAGGGTGGAATAAAGTACATGAAGCTGAGGTCTGAGTAGCCACCTAAGAACTTCTTTATTCCCTTCTGCAATTTCGTGATTGGTTCAAATATCCTCACGATTGTAAATCCAGTATTATTATCTTCATATAGCAGATGGGAAATTGGTAATCTAAAATCCAGATTATCAGAAAACATTTCAGCGCTGAAATAGCCTTGTAAATCTAACAGACTTGCCAAGACTATACAGGAAGGAAACTGATGGAGCAGGTTATTGAACACAGATCTCCTGAGTCCTTTGCTGGCACTGCTGTCAATGGGGCATCCTTCCTTCCCTTCAGTGGAACAGCCTATATGCTGTATAGCAGTTTATAATATACACAGACTCTGAGGTCACTATAAACAAATGAAATGAGAGAATTCTACTAAAAAATATGAAGAGGTGTGCTTTTGAAAAATACTTTTTTTCTGTTTGATTATACTAATGTATAATGGGAATCAGAACACAGGCTACTTAGCCTACTCTCCTAGGAACAGCAGTAAAGATATTTGTTTTAGTACAGCTAAGGCAAATAACAATAATAATTGAGGAAATACTTTGTTCATCTGTTGACATGTAATTAATTACTGTGCACAGCTCAGCAGGAGATGATGTTTGAAATATTGTCCCAGCACATACCAGATGTCCTACTTTCATATAATGGAAAAGAAAAATGCAGGTTTAGCAAAGTATGATATCTCTCAGATTATCTCAGCTCTACAAAAGACAAAGGTTAATGATGGATGCCTATAAAAACATGCAACAGACTATTTAACATTCCCAAACTCATTTATAGTGAGTTAGAGAGACCGCATAGAACATGAGAGTTTTTTTCCTTAACTGAACGCTAATCTCCTGGCTTTGGAGATCTGGATCTCTCTCTCTAAGGAAATCTGTATTGGCATCAAGAGGAGAAATTAAAGGGGTAATATAAATTTGCTATCACCCGCATTTATATAGGGATCTGTACAAAAGCACATGTCTATGCAGTATCAACTCCTAGGAGTGGACTTGCAGAACAGCAAGCTGAGCTTCACTCAGCTTTGGCATCACATAAGATACTGTATTTTAAGTTTGGTTGCTTCTTTAGCAAGTTAGGAAAGTTAGAAAAGCTATCCTTTGTACAAGAATGTATAGAGCCAGTACATCTCAGGATTCAGTGTTTACAACCCTAATTCCGCATATATCAGGGAAAATGCCTAGGCAAGTCCCAATATATACTACAGTTTCATGGTAAATTGCTATTGAAACTGCTGAGGAGCAGTGCTAGGACCATACCTACCCATCAAGATTGCTACAACCCAATGAAATGCTTTAGTCCTATGTCCATCTATCTTTCCTGATAGCTTTAGCTTTGAATCCTAATAATTTCAGATTATAATTCAATACCTCAGCAGAGGTGACAGAGTACACTTGTTGAAAATTGTGCATAACAACAAACATGTAGCAGGCATATTGAGCTTTAATTAATGAACAGACAGATCTGACAAATTTACCAGGCATGTAGGGTTTACTTCTGATCAACAACTTAAAGAAATCAGCAACTTAAAGAAATTGTAAGCCTTTCTAAAAGACTGAAGAATGTAAATTCAAAGTGAAGGACTAACATGGCCACTTAACACTTCATTTGATTGAAAGGAATTCACGTCAGACAGTTCAACAGACACAGATATGCACGCAAATCACTCCCTTCATGGCAAGACTGACATTAACCACAAGGACACATAATGCACAAACTCAAACACACAAGTCATTTTTTTCCAAAAACTATGGAAAAAGAAAAGTCCTGCTCAAAGATATAGCACAGTATATAGTTTTCTGAATGAGACAAAGTGGCTTCTACAGAGAGATAGGCTAGAGAAGAAGGGACAGGAAGACATTTTTCTTAATTTCCCCTCTCAACTTCCCTCCCAGGTTTTACTAGTGTTACCCTTTCCAGTCTCAGAAGAGATGTGCTCTGAGAGTCCCTCTCTCCTTCCTCCCCAACACAGAAGTAAAGTATGTATTTAAATTGAGCATAAAATTCCTGTGGGTTTCAGAGGATGCTGACTCTATTTAAGTTAACAGCTGGTGAATAACATCATGGCTATTACATCTTGATAACGACAACTACTTTATAAGGTGAGAATCTCACAGTTGCAGTTAAATTTTATAGTTTATTACTTGGTTAATCTTCTAGCATTCTTATCAGATGATCTATCTTATTTTCTATCAGAGTATATCGTATTTCAATATCTAAGCCTTTATTATCCAAGTTTCTGTACTGCTCAAAATTTAGTCATATCAGTACAAGACAGTAGCAGAATTTTACTTCATATCATTCAAAGTTGAGTCCCACTAACACTTCTGGTGTTCTAGCCCCTCGTTTCACAATTGTAACAGCCTATGAGTCTCCTGGTGGATTATTGATTCTGCTATTTCTGGGGACAGTTTTGTTGGGATGAGAAACTCCTCTAAATTAATATTTTAAAGAGCATTGGCTATTTTTATGATACTCCAACCAATTCTGGAGTGTTTAACCTGCTAATTTTAATAGCTCTTTCTTAATTGCATTTTTCATTATTCCTGCTGATTTCCTAGTATTATATTATTTATGCTAAGCAATATTTACTTAACCTATTGCTGTTAGATAGCTTGTAAACATGGTCAGAACATTTGTTATTCATCTCACTTGAATGTAAAAAATGAGAACTTATATAAAATGGCCACTTATATAATATTAGATGAATCCAGGAACCTCTTCCAAGAACCCTATGGACAAACAGATTTATAAGGTGAAAACTGGAAAGTACAATGCACCTCTTACAGCCAAAAATTCTATCTCAAACCAGATGGATGCAGGAACCACATTCATAAGCCAATAATCTTTTTATTGCCATAGTTAAGACTTGTGTCTCCCCAATTATAGTCAAGAGCTAGTTTGCTGGGCTACAGAATTGCAATGCTCTATTTTGGTCCTCTCCCACTTATGTTTGATTTTAGATGCCCTTATGGTTCCATCACTGCTATTATATCCAACTGTTTGGACTATTATTTTGGTTTCTACTGTAGCTGTGACTTATTACTCCTGGCTGCAAGCCACAAAGTGATGGAAAATGCAGAGGTGGCACCTTTTGATGTTGCTTGTATTGTTGAATAGACTTCCTGTGGGCCAGACACAGACTTGGGAGCTGATAGCAGCAATTGGTTTTTTAAAGAAAATGCTGTGTTAATATTGCTGTCTTAAAGATTTTCCCTATTGTCATCCATACAAAGTTTGACCTTTGCATATCTAAATTTATGGATGTAACACACTTGTCAGTTTGTACCTTTAGTATACATGACTTCTGACTAAATACTACACTCTACTTTATTCCCTTTTCTTTCAAACTTCCATCCAGGTTCAAAGTCTCAACTGTAGATATTTATTCCAGTCTGCTATTTTTATGGCTAAACTGATCTCCCCACTGATCCCCCTCAATGGACAAATCAATATAACCATAAAAACAAAAGACTAAATTTGAAGATTGAATACCAATTGAATTGGACATTTGAATATTGAAACAATTTATTAACTGATTTGTAGTGTCTTCAAATGTACAAATCACAAAATCAAAACCTTATGGTTTCACTCATAGCTTTGCATTCCTATTAATAGGTATTCATATGACATGTCCTTGGATGCACAGCAACTCTTATTGAAGTCTAAATGACACAGCCTTTCTGAAACATTACAGCACTAATTCAGGAAGATGTTATTAAAAATCTTGACCCAGATTTCATGTAGACAATTCAGTTTTGTTTTATGCCTATTACCCATTTTATTTTGAATTGGTATCGAATCGGTGTTAGTAAACATATTAGCCTCTTTTGAAGGCTTTTCAGTTTTTCTTCCTTTCTCCTGAGCGCAGAAGGGTTGAGGTTGAAAGGCACCTCTGGAGGTCATCTTGTCCCACCGCCCTGCTCAAGCAGAGTCAGCCAGAGCAGGTTGCCCAGGGCCATGTCCAGTTTTGTTTTGAGTATCTCCATGAATGCAGACTCCACTATCTCTCTGGGCAACCTCTTCCAGTGTTTGTCCACTCTTAAAGTAAAAAGGTGTTTGTTTGTGTTCAGAGGAAATTTCATGTGCTTTAACTTGTGTCCATTGCCTCTTGTCCTGTCTCTGGCACTACTGAGAAGTCTGACTCCCTCATCTTCATTCCCTACCACTAAGTGTTCATACAGATGCATAATATCCCCTTAAGCCTTCTCTGCTCCAGGCTGAACACTCACAGCTCTCGCAGCTTCTCCTCTTAAGAAAGATGCTCCACTCCTTTAATCATCTTTGTGGCTCTTTGCTAGGCTCACTCCATTAAGTCCATGTCTTTATTGTCCTGGGGAGCCCAGAACTGAACACAGCACTCCAGATGAGTCATACCATACATGACATTTTATTGTAGTCTACCAAAAGCTCCGCACTGGGAGCAACATAACTCTTTTTACCATGAAAATAATTCTGTTGACAGCAGTTCCTGTTTCTGATAAGGTTATTGCTGTTCTTTGTATACCTGTGGAACCAACAGTCTTGACTGGATCACTGATGCTCAAAGGGAGAATCACACAAACAGTCTTAATTTAGTATATACATTCTTATTCCTTTCTTCATCAGGATGCTGATGTTCAATTCTCAACTTGCAAGTGTAGGCAAAATATGCTTTTATCTATAGAAAAATAGGGTGTAGTCTGGAGAAGCTGAATAATTCGCTGATGATCAGTCTTGGCTACAGTGATGAATATTTATCATTTTCCTTTAATAACTGTGTTTAAAGAATCTCCTTCTTGCTTTTGATGATTTATATCTAAAAAGAACTCAATTGCTTTCACTTCTCTTATTAATGATGGACAACGATTGTTTGAAATATTTTTCTACTCCTTCCAGGAGTTTTACTCTGTTCTGAGATTATAGGCACCCTGTTCATACACATCCAACAAAATTCCCCTTTCCTCAGTGGGAGTTTTCACATGACTAAAATAAATACTGGTGAATCAGAGTTCTTCTCATCAGTTTCTGGTATACTCAGTCTGTATAGGAAGCATTTTAATTATATAGATGCTGAAGTTTAAGTCATGCTTTTCCAGAACTCGTTGTTTCACTTAGGTGCTTTTACTTCTCAGTATGTATAGTTGTTAACTTAGCTTGTTTTCTACAGAGAGAAAAACATTCCATATTGCCATCAAGGCTAGATAATTGGAGGTTTTCCACTAAGGATCTCAAATATGAATTCTGTAGAATATTAGGGCTGGTTTTGACAGTGCATGTCTCTCCTATGCCACTTTAAAATCTTCGCCTAAATATAGTTGCTTCACAGAGTCTGTATTCTAAATCCAGAACTAAAACTCCTGTTTCTGAGCTAACCTGATATCTCAGTTTCTTCTCTCTCTCAGGAACAAAAGTTCAGCAGAGACAATCATCTTTCCAAAACATAAATACAGGAGCAAACCAAGAAAGATCTCTGGCCATCAGATATTTCCACAATTTTATCCTTTTAGCTACTGGCAAATAAAGGACATTGTGGAAGGACGTGTTTCAGTACTTCGGGCTCTCCAGGAGTTACGTTTTGAAAAGTTTCCAGAAAACCAATCAGAGCAACACTAGCACACAGGTAGGCCTCGCACACTCTCATATCTGTTGAAGACATGATTACACAAAGTAAGGGCATATTCGTTTATTATCTTTTTAAAATTAAACCTTTTTAAAGTTCAGAAAAGCTCTTTGAATTTCTCATGGGAAATGGTTGCTCTTTTGGAGTCTGCATGGCCTTAGAGCTCATTACCACTTAGTATTAATGAAGGAAGCTCTGCTTCAATTTTCAGTTAGAGGCTGTTTTGTTTTGGTTTTACACTAAAAAAGATGTGTACCTCCTAATTTTAAGCACTCTGGCCCTTATTCAAGGAGGTCCTTAAACATCTACTTTGTTTTAAGTAGGTACTTACAGGCTTTCTCAAATAGGACACTTTCCTAAATGATTAAACATATGCCAGAATAAAGTTAGTCATTTGTAAGCTAGAATAATGTATTTGGTTTAACTTTTCAGTAGAGTGCATGGAATGAATAGAACACTTTTCTTTTTTTGGCACGCAAAGACCAACTCGAGTTCCACAGCTAAACACCTGAGGACAGAGCTGCTTTGTTTTTTCCATCAGACATTTTTCCCAAGGGATTTTTCTGGACATTCCTCATCTCCTACTTTGTTACCCCAACATAGCTACAGTCAAAACTTCCTAGAGACTGATTGACTTGTTCCCCCAAATATGCATTCTCTCATGCCACTGTGAATCCAAAGCCATGTTAGGCATGGGTTTTAACTGCACATCCGAAACTGTGAGTATGAAGCGAGGTGAGGATGATGAAAGAGCTAGATTTTGATAAAGGGGAATGATGATTGTTATTCTCAGTCTTCACGGGCTCGTTTTTCCAGATTCCACCAGGGAGCACTGAGTGCCTGCCAGGGCTGATCAGATCCTATTAGGCTGACACTGGATATCTCTGCAATTCTTTGCTAGCTAGACTTCTTACTATTTAAAGCTCTTTAACGATTTCAGAGCAGGAATGGAACACTATGAAGAATTCAATCTCCATATATCTTTTACCTTTTTTTTGCAGTCGTGGAAATTTTGGTTCTAGTGGCTCCTGTGAAGGCAGCAATTCATTTGCGATCTTTCTTTAAACTATAAATTGGCTCAGTAAAATGCTTTCAGATCTGCTTTGCCTATTCTTGACTGGTTGCGGCTCACAAATAATAGAAATCTATATGCGTTCATGAAACTCTGTGCAGTGATTCTATAGGTAAGTATTGAATCACTAAGACCAATGTCTTGCTTCCAACAAAGTTTAAAAAAAAAAAAAAAAAAGAAAGACTCTCCTGTTAACCTCAGTGGCCATGACTGGAAGTTACTCGTTTGGTTGTGTGAATGAAATAAAAATCAAAAAGATGATGCACAAATATACCACTAAATGTACAGTTAGCTTTAATCACTGCTCTGATTAAAAGTGGCCTAGCTCAAAGAACCAACACTAACTGTTCATCTGCAGAAGTTACTCTGAGCTAGAATTCAGTAATCTTCTGATCAGAGTGGTTATAATTCTACATTTCAAAACAACAGCATATATCAATCTTCAAGTGTTGCATGTATTAATGCTTAAGAAGTTTAATAACCTGTTACGATTTTCCACTCCAATTTTTATCCCTTTAACTAGCCATGATTTTTATCTTTTAATATCCATACAGTACATCATCTTTAAAATAAAATAAAATTGAAAACAAGATGTAAAAATAAAAGAGGGAAGAAAAAAAAATCCCTTCAGATGAAAATCTCTTCCAAAAACAAAATACAGAAAAATCATACCAATGAAATTTAGCCATAATTCCTTACTAATTCTTTCATTATTATTAACCACATGATTTCTCTTCAGACTACCTTAATTCCCAACATAGTTGTTTTCTTTTATCAATAGTTTCATGAATTTTTACAATTTAAAATCATTCTCTTTTAGGAAGACTTAGTCCATGGTGTGCCTTAACTGCCAATAATAAAGAAAAGCTTAGCAAAAATCAAAGCTTATTTTTAATATCTTCTTTCAAAGTATTTACCAGAGCACAATTTCAACATCTCACAAAAAAGAAACACAAGCTAAAATGAGATTTTGCATACGGTTTCCATCTTCTTTCTCAGCTACCATTTACTGAGCTAAGTCATATTCTTGCTGTGAGGTTTACATTCATAGGCTTTTGCAAAGAAGACTTGATTGACTTCAAGGCAGTAAGAGAAGCAGATGCTATCCAAATAGCTTTATTTGTTGGACATAAAGAGAAGGGAACTGCATGCATCATTCAAAAAATATGTTTAAATTCTCTCATAAGACCTTTTAAATTACAGTTAATAAATGCTCCAAATTCTGCCCTGCTTCAATAAAAACCTATGGCTGTTCTACACACAAAATGTCTACATGGAAAGTACATGTCTTCGTTATTTGGATTCCCACATGATCCACTCATAACTTGTTTTAGAAAAGTATGTGAGGAAAAAAAACCCACCTATATATTTTTGTGTGGACATGTACAGCTTTATTGTCTTCTGAGTAGGGTAAAAGATTTCAAATTGTGCCTAAGTCTTACACTGAGAAGCCTAAGTCCTCCATTCAGATAAGGGACTCCAAACAACCAGAAAAAACAGAGGGATGGCAGGATGAAGTGGCTCCCGTACTCCCCCCATACTATGAGTAGCTTGAAATGCAATTACATTTGCATGGTAATACACAATGATTCCAACCAAATTCAAACAATTCAGATAGCCAGTGAGCCACATGCAAATACCTAAAGCAAATTTCCCTGATTTTTATTTTTTGTGATGAGTTTTGTTATTTCCTGATAGTTTTAAAACTCATGCATGGCATTAGGCTCTTCCCTCCATTTTATAAAAAGATTCTAGTGGCTGAATGCATGAGGTAGAGAAGTGGCAGACAAAAATGCACGCTAAGAAAGTGGAGAAGAGAAGCGACGCCTGCTAGCTTTTATCATTTCCAGGTTCTCCTTATCATGGTACAATCTCTAAGATTATACATAAGAAATAGGGCCAACTCACTAAGCTCCTCAACTGTTTCCCTAAGAAAGCCGTAAAATGCAGTTGCTCTCTGACAGTAAGACTACACACGTATGCCGGAGTTAGGAGATGGACTTACTGATCATGAGTGGCTCAGCTCACGTGGGAGCAGCGCCATCCAGCAAGCCTTCCCGGTCTGGGAACACCTCGAGGCAGCTCAGTCTCTGCCCCTGTGTTGCTCCTGGAGTCAACAGGCACCAGTCCTTCCCAGTTTCCCAGGTCTGTGTTCAGCTTCCAGCTAGTCCTCCACCCTCCAGTAACGTTCTGCGTATCCTGGCTTGGACGGTGTCTGTTTAGGGGGAGCTGCCCTTATTTCTTCCTGCTTTCTCCTTCTCCGTGATGTCATTGATGTCAGCTGCTTCTTGCCAGGTGGGGCTCATGAACCCTGTGACACTGGCGTTGCTAAACTAGACCTTGAAGTCGATCACAGTATGCTACGGAACGGATAAAGGATGGTTTCACATTTGCATCTGCTTCAGTGATAGAAAAAAAGGCTCAGAAAGTCCCTACTCTTTCAGGTAACCTCTGCTAAACCTGGCATATAAGAGACCACCTCCAAAGACCAGACTAGCTGAGGATTATTAAACTGTGTGCGATCCCTGTATCACAACTGCCCTGACACACATGTGTGGGAGGAGTAACTGATGGTAGAATAACAGCTGCCCGTATAGTAGCTGAAGTAATCCGTAACTGGGTAAGATGTAAGAACAAAGCAGAGGAAGGGAAATAGTTGTTAGGATGCCACCTCTGAAAGGTCAGGATCCCAACAGGACAGAACTGGGAACCCTCAAGCGCTTAGCTTTCTGCAGCATCATACTGCTGCACTTTGCTCTTGTGTTTGCTGGGGAAAGAAGACAGAGCATTAAGTACCTGGGGAGAGAGGCACAGTGCAGTATGGAAAAGGAGAAGTACACGAGTGCTGTAGATCACACAGCAAATAAAGCAAAGAAACCATTAAACACATCTTAATTGACTGTGCAATAACTCTGGAGAAATTCTGGTTACCTTGTTGCTTGAAATTTATTCTTAGGTGCTTTTTCAAGATAATTTATGCTATGGAGAAGACATGCACTAGGAAAGAAAATGAACTGACAATTGCTTCCTTTTCTAACACTGGTATGGACACAGTTTTTCCCAATTCATAACAGTTAATACAGCTGTTCATACAGCTTCTCTTCACATGTGTTAAACATTCGAAACTCCTTCAGCCTTCTCACAGTTTAGCTAGCACACTGTTAACCTTGCTAATGCTGATACTGCAATTACAAATGCAGCTGATTATCAGAAACCTTTTTTTGTGGGCAATTCAGATTGCCTAAATCTCACTCTGGAAGCTCTCAAGCAAGAACTGTATATTATCTCTTTGTATGCTTGTTACTTGTTTCCCCAAGACCCTTAGGATTTAAGCATAGCCTTCGATAACTAGCTGCATGCCAAAGAGCCTTCTTGGTTTCGACATGTCCCTACAGGACACATCTCTCTATAACTGTGACGCCAGCTCTCCACATAGGTAACGCGCAACTTCTCTTTGCATACTATAGAGAATGTGCTGCAGAAGGTAAAGCACCTCTGAAGGTGCCCCAAGGTCCTATAAATCCACAGATTACTCAGACCTGTAAATTAGGAATGCTTAATCATAACAAGGTAGCCGGAGATCCACTCACCTTGAATCACATTTAATTCAGCCCACGTCAAGATAAAATGCAAATAAACCCCACTTCCATACAGATAACGTCTACATACATTTATAATAATTTATAATAGCCAAGTGAAAAGAGTAAGAGAAAAATAGGCTTATCAACTTACACTGAAATGTATTGGAAATGTCTCTCGTCCACCGCGTTTGCCATCTTCACAAGGCAGATATCAAACATTCAGTTTTCAAATATGCTTTCCTCCTCAGATTACACACGTTAAAGAAACTATCAAAGAACCTCTCATCTGGGTGGAGCGCATTCACGCCTTTAATTGATTTTTCTCTAGAGGATTCAGATAGAGTCGAAATTTTCCCTGGAAATCATTCTGTTTCCTTTTATGCAAACTGAGCTGTTTTCCTAATTACAATAACCCTTGCTTCATTTCCTCATCTATGCAAAATATCACTCTGTCAGACCAACTACCATCTCCTATACTCAACTGGCTCATTAACAATATTGTAGGGGTAAAACTATTCTTTCCCCACTCCACTTAAGTAACTCAAAAATGGGGGTTACCACATTTAATTGTAAAGTGCTTTTTGCAATGGTCATTGTATTCTATATTGATGTGTATATTAATAAATGTACTTTTAATAATATTTTAGCAGGATTCCTCTGAGGGCCTGCGAATAACTACCAAGATAGAGAGGCATTTGTGTGTCTAAGGAAATGAAATAACTTTTATTTTAATCAATAATTTTAAGGCAGCTGTAGTTTTTGATTTTGCATCTGCTTTGGATGTGATGGGAGAAATCTTTCAAATTGAAGATGAGGAAAAGAAATACTCAGGTAATATTTGCCTGCACAAAAAAATAATACTTACTGCCAGAACGCTTTTCAATACTCCGTACCCATTAAAGGAGAACTCTGTCAAAGTTGATTTTAGATTCCACACTCAGTGTGTTACATAGTCAACAAACATCTTTGTGCCTCTTCCCACATTGCCCCTTGTGATTGGGAAGCATTTTCTCCAATCTTCAGCAAAGCTGCCTAAGGATTCCTCAGAAGTTCATGCAGAATCCATTGCCTGCAAAAATTTGACCCTGTCTTGGTTATCAATGCACCAAGAGCACTGCTGAGCATTAGCCTCCTTCTATATCCTTGTCTCGCTATATTTGTCTATCACCATTTGTATAATTGATTTGAAAACTTTCAGGCTACACAGGGGTTTTTTTTGTTTGGGGTTTGGGTTTTTTTTCCCCTTTATTTGTATGGCACTAGCAGAAGCTAATAATTAGAGATTAGGGCTTCTAGGCACTTGAGCAATGATAGCTATTTCTGCATTACTTTGTTTAAAATCTAACGAAGGGTTAAAGGACATCAATATTAACACTGTCAGACAGATACTGGCAAGCTTTTTGATGTACGTGCTTTCTACCATGTTAAGTTTCAATCAGGCACCTACGGTCCTTTGAACATCAACCAAACTTTGGGTCATGGCAAGGGCAAATAGCTGTCAGGTGCTGTGCCATCTGCCTTGGGGGACCTCCACATTTGAGCTGGAATGGGTCTGACCGCTGCTTTTTGGATGCCACAATGAAGTAAAAGGGGGAAGCAAGACATGCTCTGGATGGGTCTTCAGGGATTTTAGTAACTACACCACACCAACCACTTTTAGTAGGGACTGTGCTGGTCTCTATAAGCTATCTGAAGCTAGATATTAAAAAAATTCAGGGAGATCTGAGATTTCTTTTCAGTATTGCATGAAATCTACTGCAAAAATGCTAGAGAGCACACCAAAACTTCTTGAAGTCTCCCAAACTTAAAAATATTTGATGTATCACAAGGAAACTGATGGAAGAGTATTTCAAGGATATATTCCTCAAACTTATCTTATACTTGTGTTAATATAATGTTCAGGTTTGTGGACATGAAATAAACATAAATACATGTTTAAAATTATTATGACTGTAGCCAATAAATAGATTTCATCACTATGGTTACAAAAACAAATAGCAGCTACAGAAACACAGTTAATTGGAGACACGGAAGATGGAAACACTTATTTCCCATATTAAACAACATTCTGATGAAAGATTGGCCACTGAACAGACATGAAAAAGTACTGATATAAATTATTTATAGGAGCTGGATGGAAATGTTAATTCTGCTTCACAAAGCGTTTTAGTAGTCTACATTCGATTGCAAATTACACGAAATTTCAAAAATATTTGTAAAGAGGAAAAGAATACCAGCATTACCAATTCAAGCTTATTCCATTTTAGGGCTTGGGTGAGGGCCAGGCAGCAGAAATATTGGTGCTTTTCTTGGACTGCCATCCCCAAGGAAGCCAACAGAAACTGAGAGAGAAAAGGGCAGCAAGTTCTGAGGAAAGATGGTCATTGATTTGACTTTGAAAACCAGTGGTAGTTCCCTCTTTGTAAGAAAGCCCTGCCTAACCTCTCTCTCTCTCTTAATATCTATTCAGGAAAATAACAAGCACTATTAGCAACACAGTATTTAATGCAGTAAAACCAAAATAAACTAAAGAGAAAAAATAAAACCAAATTAAAAGATACAAATACAAAACACCTAAAAATATTTGTGACGGAAAATTTTTGGTTAGTCTGGTCTTGTGGACAATTTTTCTGGAAATCCACTCGTGCTCTGTGGAACAAAAGACATGCGCATACCCCAGACCTGATCATTAAGCATCTTTATGTACTGTGTGGGTGGAGGTTAGGGAAAAAGAACGAGGTGAAAGAGGCTGCTAGAGAGATGTTTAACCCTTCTGAAGGTTTTTTTTTACATCATTTACCTGCATACAAGAAGTAGGGTACAGAATGTGGGAGTGCTGAGGATGGGTGGTGAGTGCTTAGGCTGTCCCTCTGCTCCCTTGTTCCTCTCCTTCCTTAACCCCGGGTTGACGAAGTAACTGGAAACACGCGAAGCAAACTCTTTCAGGCATCAGTTTCACAGCTGGTTGGAGACCACTGAGAGACAGCTGCTGCCACAAGTCTCCAGCAGGATGTCCAGTGTCCAGCCCCACAATATGGGCCAAAATGCTGTATTTGCAGATTAGATCTTATTTTCCTGAACAGCCTCAAGACTGTATTTTTCTGGAGTTTATGATTTCTGGAACAGCAAAAAGATTATTCATATTGCCAATAGTCAGCATTGGACTGAATTAAAAGATAATTGAAAATACTGTGGTGAAAGAGAAATCAACAACTGTATTCTGGGAAATGGCTAATGAACACGCACGTCAGAAAAAGAAAAAAAAAGAAATAAAAATGAGAACTGGGAATTCTGTCAGTCTGTTATCTTGGAGAAAAGTAAAAATGTGGAAGTGGTCAAGACATCGTAAAGTTAAGACGATCTGGAACTGTTATAGGCTACATTGGCCTATGTTTTCTTGTCAACTGCTTTTTTCCTTCCAGAACGAATGAGAACTCCTTCCCATTCTCAGTCTGCGGGTTTGGACTGACCCTCTCCAAAGGAAATGCTCAGCTTGCATTGCTGCTCTGACATCCTGACGGGAGGAGGGAATCTGTTTCTCAATTCTGCTGCGTTAATGAGCTGGGGCTTTCCAGACAGAAGCCACGCTGGTATCAAGTGTAAATTAAAGTAGTCTCAAAACAGCACTGGTTTATACTTCTACCCTGTTTATCCATTGCATCCCCAGGAGGCTGGAAGCAGCTGGAAAAAAGCCCACTAAAACCTTGTCTTGTTCCTGTCGCTGCAGGACTCTCCCTCCCCTGTTTTTCTGCTGAGGACCCAGAGCGCGTTTAACCCGAGTCTCTCTCTTGAGTTCAGTGATGAAATTTTTTTTCTTCCAAGAATTATTTCAGAATTGTAAATGGTCCCTTTCAGACAAAAGATAAGATAAGATAAGATAAAGAAACTCCAGTGTCACAGAAAATCAGTTCTAAGGCTACTCATAACTAGAAAAAATGCCATCTCCCAGCTAACAGGCATCTTCTTGGAAGTTTCCTGAAGATCCAGGCAGAATGAGAGTCCTGCAATGTTTTTCTTAAAGTACTAACTTTGGGTTACAGTCAGGGAAAAGACACACCAAAAATCAGTAAATAAAAAGGAGAACGGGGACTACTTTTGCAAATGCATAGTGTGAGGAAGCAAAAAGAGCATTTCACAAAGATAATTCCAAGTAACAACTCTCCTGAACAGCTTGCTTAGTATTTCAGAGGCAAAATGCCACAGGTCTGGCTCTTTGATCATTAACACTGTTCATTGTTTCATTAAAGCACAGGTTGTTATTTCTCAAGGAGTTATTAATGCTTGCAGTAAGAAGCGTACATGGTGAAAAGGACTTTTAGTACATAGAGCGGCTCAGAGTTATTTCTTAAGTCACAGCCACGGAAGTGGTGAGAGGATTTCAGTAGCACTTTGGCTGCCTCTGCACAGATCCCCAAATGAATCATTCACGTTACCCGTTTCTGCAAATATCAGTGTTTATTAACTGGGCAGTGATTTTCCGAGGAATGATTGGTTATATACCATTTGAAAATCTAAGCCCAAGTAGTTCAGTCAAAAACTGGACATACTTCTGTTTCAAATAAAAATATTTCGATTCAGACATGCCACGGTTGTTCCCCACTGGTCATCCAGAGAGTAATGCTCCGTTGCAATCACTGTGTTGCACTACATTGACATTTATAAACTGAAGCAATGATTTCCACTCATTCTTTTAATGCTATTAAAAATACTAGGACATTAATACTTTTACATGTATTTTAACAGGGATAAGTGATTCCATTAGATGATATAACCATTTAAATAATGTCTCATAAGCATACATGCGATGGTTCATTCACACTCAAATGCCCGGCATTGTATCAGTTACTTTCTGGTAGGGAATTGTGACTTTTTTAATGGATAAGAAGTCTTCCTTTGGTAGCTTCTTCAGCCTGGCTATTTGCTAATCTCTCAATGAGTTATGTGTGTGCTAGGACTTATCCTTAGCATTTAGTAGCATGAATAAGTTTATTATTATCTACTGCCTTATTTAGGCATCAAACATAGACATTTTTAGCCTACATTCTCTTAATCCCCGTTTGCCATTCTCTGTTACTCCTTTGAAGTTATATTAACTCCACAATGCAGGCAATTGAAATTAATGAGCACTCCTCTTCTGCTCACTTTCTAAACTCAGAACAAGTTTTTTTATGAGTCTCTTTCCAGTCTCTCAAGCAAAAATGGTCTCTGGAGGAGAGCCAGGCTTTCTACAAGGACAAAAGCCAGAAGAGGACTCGAGCATAGCTTTTAATAACACAAATAAACCCCACCTGTAACGTCCTGAAATGTTCTGATTGTTGTATTGCTACCCTCACACATCAAAAATTTCGCTCCAAATAAGTAATTAAGAACATGATAATTGAAGCCAGGGAGCACAATATTTCATTTCATTTCTCAGCAGGAGGGGAGTTTGGAACTGGCATACGGTTTAAGAATGAGCAAAGCACAAAATGCTCTTTTTGAAAATGAAAACTCTCAAGGAAAGCCAAAAAATAATAGAGGTCTAATAATGTTCATATTGATGCCAATACAGCCAGAATGGCAATCCATTGCACACTGCAAATTGCATTGTAGTCAGAGATACAATGTAGAGACACTGTAAATTTAAAATATATGTGTATATGATTGATAATTTTCCCACTTCCAGAATTTCATTTTGTTTCTTTCTTAGTCATATAAAATTACAGCAGACTGGACATTTTCTTCATCAGGAAGATTTTTAAAAGGCCAAGCAAGCAGACATTAGTTGCTATGAGTACTCCACATGAGCTAATGCATTTGAGGGTAGTATGTCTAGTACTAACTGTCATACAGTTTTGGTTTCAGAGATAAAGATTTCTGCATTGCATCCCAAAGTAAGCTGACAGCTTGCCTGGACACATAAAGAGCATGAGGAATGATGCACATACACATACAGTGTAAGCCAAAGTCAGAGCCAATATTTCCACTGAAAAGGAATTGAGATGCTAGTAATAATGTGAAGGTTCACCAGATTACAGTTATTGTTCTGCGCTACCACACAGGCAAGAGGTAATGTTCCTCAAGATTTTTTTTCTTTTTTTCTCTTCATTTTCATAGTCATAGATTAGCCACTGCATTCACATATGAAATTCGTACAATTTTTTAAATAAATGGTGTGCTCAATGTAATTAACTTGCATGTCTGTGCTGTCCAAATACACAATAGCAAAAAATGTGGCTTTGATTCTAGTTACAGACACAGGATATAGTCTGTCTAGACCATCAAGTAATGTACCTCTAAAGTGAGAGTTTTACACGTGAGGTTGCATCTCTGAAATGGAAACTGCTTCAAGAATATTGGCCAGAGAAGGGAAAAACTAGATTCCTTTACACTGTCCTATTTATTTTACCCACTTACTCTTCTAGCTAGCCCACTGGAAACCTTATAACTAGGATATTTGCAGTCTATTGGATATGCCAGTTTTTGCTGTAAGACATTTAATCATCAGGTGCCACCTTCTTTTCTCTACCACCCTGGAAAATGCGTATTTTTCATTAGAAGTGTATCATTAATGTTCATGACCAAATTCAATGAAAGTAACACAGACCACAGAAATGAAAAGTAATTATGTGATTCAAAGCTTTACATCCACTCCCATGTCAAACTTATTAACTTGCAGATCTAAGTTCACATGAAATTTCAAATGACAATTTTTCTGATTTTTCCATTATCTACACGTAATTTCAATAATCAAGCATGCACTCAGATAAACTGAATCCTGGGCTGGGAGAGGTCAGAAATCTTACAAAAATCTTAAGTTCAAGGACTCATTTTGTTTTCTCCATTTGTACTGCCTTCTCACCCGATCTTTTTTAAATTCTGGCCCACTCCCATATTGGATGCAGTTTCTAGTGCAGCCAGTGTCTCCCCCTTTGCGGCAGGGAGACAGGCATTTTCGTGATGTGGCTAGTAAGGCAGCTCCCAATAGGTCTATCATCTACAATCCTTTCCATTTCTTTTAGCAGCTCACCCGAACCCTTCTCAGGCTCACAGAGCAGCCGGTCCCTGCCCTCACCCCCAAGCCGAATCCTCGGTGAGAGCAGCCTGCCCAGCACCGTCAGCCCACCCGGACCCCCCGATGCCAGCGGGGCAGCTGGGTCATGTGGAAAACCTACCGTCCCAAACAGAGGAGCTGATGGCTAAAGGAAGCAGAATGCACCAAAAGAATCAGAACATAGAAAATAAAGAGACAGGAACCCTCTTAAAACACTACATCCCTTGAACATCCTTGTCTTTAATTTTCCACACCAGGAAAAGAGTAACAGGGGACTCTCAGGACATGGGTAGACTGGGCAAAGCATATATGCAAATGCTGTGAATAAATTGTGCCCTCATTGATCCTGTGGACTAAACATCAACTTCTTTGCAGAAGTCTATATGGCTACAAGAATTTTTAGCAGGTTTCTGTCTGTAGAGCGTCCTAATATTGGCCGAATAATAAACATACTCTGAATGCAAATATCAGCTAGGGTCTGGCCTGCCAATGGCACCAAAAAAGAATCTGAAAGATCCCTCACAGGGTATGTATTTCAAATACCTCTATATGTCAGGACACTCAGTGCAGCCAAGAAGGGATATGTGAGGAAGGGGATCAGCAAAGGCCTAAGTCTCTGCTGTGGCCTTTATGGTACCCAAGCAGCAAGACTGCTTTTCTTTCTTCTCAGGGGAAAGGGAGAGCACCTGCCTGTCAAACATACGTCTTGCTGGCAGAGAGAGGGGAAAAAACGGAGCAAGTTTAAGGTAAGAGTGCTCAAGAGGGGCCGTTTGGGAGAAAGAGAGACGCAGGGAGGGCGAGTGAGGAGCGGCCAGGCAGAGAACGTGTGAATGCCTGTGTGTGTCCTGGCAGCCGAGAGACAAACAACAAGGCGCTTCACAGAGAAAGCCAAGTCCAGGATCTGCCAAAGATACTGGGAGACTTGTCCAGCCAACAGGGCTGTCAGTCTAAGTGTTCATGTAATTTGACAAAGCAAAAAAAAATTGGAACTAACCGCTTTCAGACTGAAAGGCTTTGCATTTTTTATGTTTTAAGTAATATTTCTCTAAAACCACTGACCTTCAATACCTTCAGAAGGGGCTAGGGAGATCTGAGGTCCTGCTTTTTGGATATCCACCTGGAGTCAAAACAACTGATTTTCAGCAAACTCTGTGCAACTAAATATAAGACAGCATGCATCCAGTGAATATGGTACTTTCATTTGATGCAAGATTTTCCAATTCAGATTTGAGAAAAAAAGGAGAAATATAGAAAAAAGGAAAAATATATTGTGCGTTTCCCACTGCTAAAAGTAAGTTCTTTTGTAAATGTAGACCAATTAAGAAAAAGTTTTGACATAGCTGCCAGTTTTATTGTTCTTTAAACATTAATGACTTCAAAAATGTAATTTTTCTTTTCATTCATTTTGCCACCCTACTTTTCTAGTTGTGACAGTTCATTTTCTCCAGAACCATGTTTTGTTAAATTTCTTAATAAATCAAACAAAGCAGGAGAAGTTGAAAGAAATTGAAAGTTATTAAATAAATACTAATATTTTCATAAAGGGGAGAGGGAAAAATTTCCTTGACCTTCAAGTGATTTACAGAAATTGCTTTCTGGCAAGCCATTTTGGCACAATTCCCCCTTTGGATATCATCACTGGTAACAGACTGGATGTCTACTACAGGTCTTCAGGAGCCCAGTGAATTTCCTCTTGATGATTTGGAGCAAACACAACTAAAGTATGTAAAGTAACAGTCCTTATTTTGTAGCTTTGATGCCTGGAGAAATTAGAGGCTCCTATGTTATCTCAAGCAAATGGCCATTGGTCTGCATTCTCTAAAGTAGCACTTTCTTGCTGGGAGCACATACTCATTTCACTGCTTGGTTATGACCCTAGCCACGTGGCTGGATCAATGGCCAAATCTTAATTCTTACCTAAGAGTCAAAATGTTTATTTTTCAGAAAATTACAAATGGTCACTGAGAAGATTTGATGGATTCGGCCTTTGCCAGGTAATTGACAGATCACTGCTGAAAAAGCAGTTTACACTTTGGAAAAGAAAGTGATAATTCTCAACATTTCCCAAACATTTTTTGGGAGGCCCATTAACAGAATTATTTTCAATTAGTCTTGAGAGTGGAACTGGAAATAATTGCTGCTCTGATTTGATGCTTGTTCAGGGTGTGTGTGACTGTGCGTACACGTGCACATGTGCATTTTTGCAGAACAGAAGCCTTTTGAGGTACAGCAGGTCCACACTGGGTTTCCTCTTGTTACCCTACCATATGAGCCTCAACTGATGTGTCTAGCCCTGGTTTCAGGGATTTGACAGGTTTAGACCGTCATCCATATCACAGAGACACTGCCAGTGTCTTCCTTTCACCTCCTATCCTGTTTAAACCTGGAATTACAGTTTTTAAAAAATCTTGAAAAACTCAATAAGAGAGTTCTCACAAAATTAAAGTGAGTAGAAGTCAGGTAGACGAGGCTGCATATGGTACAAATCACTATAGCTCAATAGAAAACAGGGTTACATGATTTTCACTAGTCAGGACCTAGCATAACTGAGAGGTGGGTTAAAACAAATGTTTCCTTGCCATGTTGTGCTAAAGTATGAGAAGCAAAAAGTAAAATTTGAGACTAAATACAAACAGAGTGCAATGAAACGTGTATTTACAAGTACTCAAGACTTAGGCCACCTATGTAAATGGCTGGACACATCTCATTCCCAATTATATTTCCTTTCTCTTCCCACACCAACTCCCTCTACATCAAGTGACTAATGGTGACAGTCATTAACAGGTTTCTCTGTGCAAATAAACGTGCCTTTGTATTTCAATTGTCCTACTTTCAAGTAAAGGAGAACACAGGATATTTGGCGGTGTTAAGTTATCCATTCTGGAAACATTCCCTAAAGCAAGTTCTTTGTCATTTAATATATATTATTGATGTAGAAATTCAAACCTCCTCGATTTGTGGATAGGCAGGAAGATTTTTTTTTTCCCCATCTTAATAGAGGGAAAACAATTCACAAGATACCAGCTACAGACTGTGAAACAAGACACATTTTCAGATTTCATTTAGAGAAATCATCATTCTACAAGAAGCAGCACAAAACCCATTCCCTTTTCAGGGACATGATTAGACTTCCTAACTTCAATCCTACTGTCTCCTTCAGGAAAAAAAAAAAAAAGAAGGTTCTGCAGGAACTGCTCAGTGATAGAGATCTGCCCTTCCCATTCCAGCTGTGCTTTCTGCTCTCTCTCTGGGACTTACTCTATAAAGCAAGGAATATACAATATTTGTTCTCCAACCAAAAAGATGAGCTTCTGGCCTCCACTTTTACTGTGACACTGCACCAGAAGCATAAACAGAATAAGAGCTGATTTACAGATAATTAGAGGTTTCTCCCTGGGCAGAAGAGCTCATACCCAGACAGCAACATTTTACTAGCAGTGTGTGCTGGCCACAGAGCACAGGGGGCAAAGGGACATAAGTTCAGGGAACAAAACACTGGAGAGGCTTTCAGCAGTAAACTGACCCTGAACTGGGGGAAGGGGAGAGCTACAGAGACAGGATAGTCAGCAAAATGTGGCTCAAGTCAGGATGCCTCCAGCGGGAGCATGCAGCCAGGAGAGTGCGTATGGAACACAACTATGGAGGGTCCTCTTGCACCCCTCCTGGGAAATGTGAGTGCTCAATTAGCCCTCTGAAACGCCTGTACACCAACGCTCGCAGCATGGGGAATAAACAGGAAGAATTAGAGATCTGTGTGTGCTCGCAGGGCCGGGATCTCACTGCAATTACATAGACGTAGAGGGACAGCTCGCATGACTGGAACGCTGTCATGGATGGGTACGTGGTTTTTAGGAAAGACAGGCCAGCAAGGCGAGGTGGTGGAGTTGCTCTTTATGTGAGAGAGCAATTGGAATGTATCGAGCTCTGCCTAGGGGTGGATGAGGAACGAGTCAAGAGCTTATGGTAAGTATTAAAGGGCAGGCTAATGTGGGTGACACTGTTGTGGGTGTTTACTACAGGCCACCTGATCAGGAAGAGGAAGTTGATGAGGCCTTCTACAGGCAGCTGGAAGTAGTCTGACGATCACAGGCCCCGGTTCTCATTGGGGACTTCAACTACCCTGATATCTGCTGGAAAGACAACACAGCTAGGCACGAAGAGTCCAGCAAGCTCCTGCAGAGCATTGGTGATAACTTTTTGACACAGGTGGTGGAGGAGCCAACGAGGAGAGGTGTGCTGCTGGACCTTGTACTAACAAACAAAGAAGGACTGACTGAAGATGTGAAGGTTGGGGGCAGCCTTGGCTGCAGTGACCATGAGATGGTGGAGTTCAGGATCCTGAGAGAAGGAAGCAGGGCAATAAGTAGGATGGTAACCCTGGACTTCAGGAGAGCAAACTTTGGCCTCTTCAGGGACCTACTTGGAGGAATCCCATGGGTTAGGACCCTAGAAGGAAGGGGGGTCCAAGAGAGCTGGTTAATATTCAAGCATCACTTCCTCCACACTGAAGAGCAGTACATCCCTGTGAGTAAGAAATGAGTCAAAGGGATCAGGAGACCTGTGTGGATGAGCAAGGAGCTCCTGGCAAAATTCAAACAGAAGAAGAAAGTATACAGAATGTGGAAAAAGGGACAGACCACTTGAGAGGAATATAGGAATGTTGTCAGAGTATGCAGGGATGCGATGAGGAAGGCTAAGCCCATTTGGAATTAAATCTGTCTAGGGATATCAAGGACAACAAGAAGGACTTCTTCAAGTACATCTGTAGCAAAAGGAAGACTAGAGAAAATGTGAGCCTGCTGCTGAATGGAGTGGGTGCCCTGGTGATGAAGGATACAGAGAAGGCAGTTACTGAATACATTCTTTGCTTCAGTCTTCACTGCTAGGGCCAGTCCTCTGCAATCCCAGACCTTGGAGGCAAGAGAGAAAGTCTAGAGAAAGGAAGACTTTCCCTTGGGCAAGGAGGATTGGGTTAGAGGTCATTTAGGCAAACCTGACACCCACAAATCCATGGGCCCCAATGGGATGCATCCGTGAGCGCTGAGGGTGGATGTTATTGCTAGGCCATGCTCCATCATCTTTGAAAGGTCATGGAGAACAGGAGAGGTGCCTGAGGACTGGAAGAAAGCCAGTGTCACTCCAGTCTTCAAGAAGGGCAAGGAGGAGGACCCAGGAAACTACAGGCCAGTCAGCCTCACCTCCATCCCTGGTAAGATGATGGAACAGCTTATCCTGGATGTCATCTCTAAGCATGTGGAGGAAAAGAAGGTTATCAGGAGTATTCAGCATGGATTCACCAAGGGAAAATCATGCTTAACCAATCTGATAGCCTTCTATGATGGCATGACTGGCTGGGTAGATGAGGGGAGAGCAGTGGATGTTGTCTACCTTGACTTCAGCAAGGCTTTCGACACTGTCTCCCATAACATCCTCACAGGTAAACTCAGGAAGTGTGGGTTAGATGAGTGGACAGTGAGGTCGATTGAGAACTGGTTGAAAGGCAGAGCTCAGACGGTTGTGATCAGCAGCACGGAGTCTAGTTGGAGGCCTGTAGCTAGCGGTGTTCCCCAGGGGTCAGTACTGGGTCCAGTCTTGTTCAACTTATTCATTAATGACCTGGATGAAGGGACAGAGTGTACCCTCAGCAAGTTTGCTGATGATACAAAACTGGGAGGTCTGGCTGACACACCAGAAGGCTGTGCTGCCATTCAGAGGGACCTGGACAAGTTGAAGAGTTGGGCAGAGAGGAAACTCATGAGGTTCAACGCAGGCAAGTGCAGGGTCCTGCACTTAGGGAGGAATAACCCCATGCACCAGTACAGGTTAGGGGTTGACCTGCTGGAAAGCAGTTCTGCGAAGAAGGACCTGGGAATCCTGGTGGACAAGTTAACCATGAGCAATGTGCCCTTGTGGCTAAGAAAGCTAATGGTATCCTGGGGTACATTAGGAAGAGTGTGGCCAGCAGGTCCAAGGAGGTTATCGTCTCCCTCTACTCAGCCCTGCTGAGGCCCTATCTGAAGTACTGTGTCCCGTTCTGGGCTCCCCAGTGCAAGAGAGACATGGAACTATGGGAAAGAGTTCAGTGTAGGGCTACAAAGATGATGAGAGGACTGGAGCATCTCTCTTGTGGGGAAAGGCTGAGGGAGCTGAGGCTGTTCAGCCTGAGGAAGAGAAGACTGAGAGGGGACCTCATCAACACTTACAAATATCTCAAGGGCGGGTGTCAAGAGGATGGGGCCAGACTCTTTTCAGTGGTGCCCAGTGACAGGACAAGGGGCAATGGGCACAAACTGGAACACAGGAAGTTCTGCCTGAACATGAGGAAAAACTTCTTCCCTGTGAGGGTGACAGAGCCCTGGCACAGGCTGCCCAGGGAGGGTGTGGAGTCTCCTTCTCTGGAGATATGCAAAACCCTCCTGGAAGTGATCCTGTGCCACATGCTCTAGGTGACCCTGCTCTGGCAGGGGGATTGGACTAGATGATCTCCAGAGGTCCCTTGCAACCTCATCCATTCTGTGATTCTGTAACCCTTGTCTGTGCTATAATATATGGATGTGATTTAAAACGACAAAATAAACCCATAAAATTCTTTATTTAAGCAGACCTATGACAAAAGCCAAAAGCATCTTTATTCATTTTACACTGATGACAGTGCAGGACACAACAGAGCAATCACCACCCTGCCCAGGCTTGACACTTACAGTCTGGTACATCAGGAACAATCTTTGTCTTTCAACCAAGTGAAGCCATTCCTTGAAATGTTCTATTACCCGGAATGTGGAAGAATGAAAGATTTCTGCTACTGATTTTCGGTCATCCAAGTAGAGAAGGGCTGTAAACTTTTTAGAATGTATGACTAAACCATGTGGAAAAAGTGTCAAGCTAAAGACAGAGCTTTTATCCCTTGCTTCTATTTCTGTTATCCTCGTAGTTTTTCTAAGACCGTGTTTACCATCAGCAAGAGGCAAACTTTAATTGTACCAGTAAGACACCCACCCCCCCCCCAAAAAAAATCACATTCTGAATTTCATGCCTGAAAGATAAACACTTTCTAATATAGCAAAAATGGGGAAAATTTGTCACCTCCAGGCAACCTATGAAGTACAAAATTACTCATGCTGTTTGGGGGCCCTAATATGAAGAAAGGCCATAGTGGCTGTAAACTTCTATTAATCAAATAGGACGCACTCAAAGACAGATGTTTGTGACTCATGCAGCCATGCCGTGTGCCCATTTCCTCTCTCTCAATAAACAAGGCAAGACTAAGTACATGGGAACAATTTATATAATCCCGGGAATGTAGTAGAATTTCCATTTTCTTCTTTCTAAGAATAGCATTTAAGATGTGGAAACAAAACAGAAGAACTACAATGGATAGTTTTTCTATTTCCTAAAACTTTTCTTGTACTAGCTAGAGGATCGTACTGGTACATAATTAAAACATGAGTCCAAAACATGACAGAAGAGGCAGTGACGATAGATGTTTCCACAAACACTATCTTTCTACTGAAGTATTATGACTTACCATATAACTGGAATAGAACATATAACTCTGCAAGCTAGATTTCTTGATAGATTTAGGATCCAAGGGGAAAATCTATGCAATTTTAGTGCTTTCTGATGTAGATTTTATTATGCATGTCAGAACCATCTTCTGAAATCTTTCAGTGTGTAAAGCCAACAGAATCTATGGAATTTTAATGTCCATTTAGTATCACGCCTGCTACTAGTAAATTATTACTTTTCTTCTCTTTGGTCCTCCTTATGTTAAACTTGTACAGAAGTATGTATGTTGTGGTGGGTTGACCCTGGCTGGACGCCAGGTCCCCACCAAAGCTGCTCTATCACTCCCCTCCTCAGCTGGACAGGGGAGAGAAAATATAACAAAAGGCTCGTGGGTCGAGATAAGGACAGGGAGAGATCACTCACCAATTACCGCCATGGGCAAAACAGACTCAACTTGGGGAAATTAATTTAATTTATTACCAATCAAATCAGAGTAGGATAATGAGAAAATAAAACCAAATCTTAAAACACCTTTCCCCCACCCCTCCCTTCTTCTCAGGCTTAACTTCACTCCCAGTTTTCTCTACCTCCTCCCCCACCAGCGATGCAGGGGGACAGGGAATGGGGGTTGTGGTCAGTTCATCACGTTGTCTCTGCCACTCCTTCGTCCTCAGGGGGAGGACTCCTCACAATCTTCCCCTGCTCCAGCATGGGGTCCCTCCCACAGGAGACAGTCCTCCATGGACTTCTCCAACAAGAGTCCTTCCCATGGGCTACAGCTCTCCATGAACTGCTCCAGCATGGGTCCCTTCCACAGGGTGCAGTCCTTCAGCAGCAGATTGCTCCAGCGTGGGTCCCCCATGGGGTCACAGGTCCTGCCAGGAGCCTGCTCTCCAGCATGGGCTTTGCATGAGGTCACAGCCTCCTTTGGGCATCCACCTGCTCTGGTGTGGGGTCCTCCATGGGCTGCAGGTGGGTATCTGCTCCACCGTGGACCTCCATGGGCTGCAGGGTGACAGCCTGCCTCACCATGGTCTTCACCACGGGCTGCAGGGGAATCTCTGCTCCGGCGCCTGGAGCACCTCCTCCCCCTCCTTCTTCACTGACCTTGGTGTCTGCAGAGTTGTTGCTCTCACATCTCACTCCTCTCTCCGCTGCTGTTTCCACAGCAGGTTTTTTTTCCACTTCTTTTAAATATGTTAAAATATTAACCCAGAGGTGCTACCACCGTCACTGATGGGCTTGGCCTTGGCCAGTGGTGGCTCCATCTTGGAGCTGGCTGGCATTGGCTCTGTCAGACATGGGGGAAGCTTCTAGCAGCTTCTCACAGAAGCCACCCGTCTAGCCACCTTCACTACCAAAACCTTGCCACGCAAACCCAATACATACGTATATGTAAATGTATGTGTGTGTGTATGCTTGAGTGTGTATAAAAGGCCATTTTCTTTAAGAATTTTTGCTTTAACAATGTCAACTGCATGGCTTTCCATACCATGTCTTCTGTGTGGTTCATAAACCTTGAATGAATTTATCCTCATGTAGCTCTCTGAAGCAGAGCTGTTCTGTCAACCTGCATTTTGCAGGGGGACCCGTGGCTGAATTATAACAGGCAGTACAGTGAACCTAGGAAGCCTGTGACAGAGACTGTTTCTGTTCTGGGATGTACTGTAGTCTTCTGCAGCGTCTTGGTCTCCCAGTCATGTAAAAGCTGTTATCACACGCTCTGATAGCGGAGCAATGAGAGGTGGGTGTGCAGGCACATGCAGAGCACAAGAATAAGGGCTGGGTGAACACCAGTACTCCTGGATTAGCGCAACTGTCCTCATTTTCCTCAATGTAGATGTTATCAGTGTCTGTATCTAATGTTGCTTTTGGGCAACTGATGCACACATAAACTGGATCTGTACCCATCCCGCCTGCTGGTGCCCACACTGTTCCTTTCTAGGAACATAACTCCGTAAGCAGCCCCATCTATTTGCACCATGCCCATCTTTCACTCAGCAGGTGCTCAAGCGGGAGCATGGCAGGAGAGAGCAGTTCCACATATCACTGTTCCCCAGCAGATTACCTAATAAGATCATTGACAATTTGACTCACACCAAAACAAACCGTAACCACATGAAAATACACTTCATGCACAACGCACTGATTCTATACTGCTTCTCTTGCTACCGCATATTCCAGCATGATTTAACCGCATTCAGGTGACAGACTTCTCTGCTAATATGTATGTTTGGGAGCAAGCCAAATTCAACATGATTCACGCCATGAAGAATCTCACTGACTTCACCTCACTTTTGTGCTCCTCTGTGTTTATCTTGCAACTGTGGGTGCTATGAGACAAAGGATCTACTTATATTGTTTATAATTGTGAGGTTATTGAGAAAAGGAGGGAGCTGGTGAGTTGCTGAGGCAGACATCGGAAATTTCTCCACCCAGTAATCCCCACGACCATTTTCAGTTTCTTTTTATGAAAAGTCCTCAACTATCAGCTGCCAAGAATGCACGGAAAAGTTGGGTGACTTTTCCTTATCTGGAAAAAAGGAGTTTTTAGTAACATATGCAATACTCCTTTTTCTGTCTGGGCATGACAAAGGACCATAGATGGGCAGAAGTAAGAGGCCAGTCACTCCGTTCTACCATAGATTTGTTCCTGTAAACCAAACAGCAGCATTTAATAGAAGTTGTCTGAGATGATTTTTCAAAACACTGTGGCAAAGGCAGCAACTGTGACTTTTCCCTGGCTCCCAACTGAGAAGAAATCTACTTCTCTCATGTAAAATCAAGCTCAAAGTTATATGGGTAACATTATATTAACCGTGACTTAAAAATCCATACTCCCATTACTCTTCTGTTTCCCACAGGACTGGGCTAAATGCAGCAGTTCTCAATTATTCAGCTACTGTTTTGATCTCTACTCCTGCATTTCTTCCTCCTTGGACAAATTTCTAAGGCCACCCTAAAAAGATCTTTGAATAGTAGACCTAGGGCTTTCACCATTTCACCTAACTATGGACTTCCAGTATTCTTGACTCTTCCTGAGCTGCTCCTCTACCATCATCTTTCAGCTCCTCGTAATACTTTCTTTCCTTGGTCTCATCTACACTGGCCAGTCTTAGCCTAGCACGGACAGGGAGATGAAGACCTATTGAACTTGATGTGGCCATTTCTCAGCTAGAGACTGTTTGACCTGTTCCTCGAATATAGGTCAAAGTCTGTCTTCATACTCCATAGCAAGCCCTTCTGGGGAGGTCTTACTTAGGCACAGAAGTCATGGGCTTTCTGCTTTCCCCAAGAAGCCTACTGCTTGCATAACTGAGTAACCAGAAACCTCAAAGTCTAGTCCCTCCCAGGACATGGAGTAGAAGGGTCAGGGGCAAGCTGGCACAGACTTACTAACTTTGCAAGCATGAGCTTAATTCTGTGTATTTGAGATGATTATTTACTGAAGAACGGGCAAAAAGGGGAATGTGCCAAAGCCCAACGCTTGCATCTATACCTTCATTTCTTCACTTTCAGCTGAAGACAACAGCTCTGCTCAAGAACGTACAGTAGTGTGGGAGACAGGTTAGAGAACAACTGTGGCTAGCCAAAGAAGCTGGATTCCCAGTCTGTGGGAAAATGAGAGTTCTTGAAATTGGTTTCAGCCCAAATAGGACAAAAATCTAAAGAAAAAATAAATACAACAAACCCAAAAATCCTCAAGAGCTGGAAGCTCCCTGAATCTTTTAGCAACTCAGTAAAACTGACAAAAATACAAGTTTCATATAACAGCTGCAGGGGTCACCCAAGGATGCTGGTCCTTGGGCAGACTTGTTAACAGGCCACCCATGGCCAAGGCCGTAGAGCTCCCCACACCCCCAACTGCAGGGAGGACCTGCCAAACCCAGCCGTGAGGCAACACTTCCTTGCTTCCTCAGTAAATTTCCAACCAGTAATAACACCCGTACTTGCCACAGCACGCCCCAGTCTTGGAGAGCAGACATACTCTGTTTCAAAGAGAGGAGTAATCGGTGCTTGCCATTGCCACAAAGACTAGTCCAGACTGACCATACCAGTGACTTTGTCTGTGCTGCAGTAGCATTTTATTAAGTTGTGAAACATTTCAGAATTAATATTTCTGTATACTCAGGCTTAATATCTTCCTGGTTTGTTGGTTTGTTTTTTTTTTTTTTTTCCCAAATTTTGAGTCTTTAAAAATGTTTTTTAACAAACCAGTTAACAAAATCAGATTTTTAATGCTAATGTCGGTGATTCAGACAAAATCCGGTTATTTTATGCAGTAAGATCCCATTGAATCTCCATTATGATGGCTAATGGAAAACCCCATTGGATTATCATTTGACGTCAAATCTGGCACAACACAACCTGCAGACGTCTGACTCACAGTGTTAGCAGAGACTTGGAAACTTCCAAGGAATCTTTCCTGTATTTAAACCAATATAATTCCCTGAGAAAGAACACATCTGAAAACAAACTTGTCTTTAGAATTTTTCGTGTGATCCCATTTGGGAAAGGATTGGCCTTTCCCTTAAGGAACGCGTGGGGAATTACCTTTGGGTTTTTATGGAGAATGAAAGTGAACATTGTGGTTTTTTCGGTAGCTCTAGTAGGTAGTTTCCTATAAATGGGAATTAATAATTTATACTTAAGAACTGTGGTGATTAACTGAGGTTTTTTGTAATTCATCTATTTCCTCATACTTTGCTATGACATCAATTAGTGGATCTAATTTTTATATATATACACACACACATATACATACAACATTGAATCTAGGTTTATATGCAGATTTTTCAACATGAAAAAGTATTTTGGCCTTAAACACAACATATTTCCTTTCACAAGTTCTCAGATCCCAATCCATAGCCTGTTGCATTGTAAGAAAATTCCTGCAGCACTAGAGGAAAATATGGCGCTCCATTGTGAAAAGACTGCAAATTTACTTTGCAAAAACAAATTTTCTGATTTAGAGTTTTCCACACATAGAAATTTCAGTATTACTTGTCTATCAGCAAAGATGCGTGAGTGTGAAATGAGTAATATAAGCAACACCGGCTTATTATCATTATCAAATGGGGTCATTTATACACCTACAGAAATCACTATTTCAAGTTTAAATACTTAATCATAAAAGGAATATGAGGGATAGCAATGTAAGCAGCCAGAAAAAAATAAAGGATAACAGTATGACAGGTAAAAAAAATAATTTTTTAAATTTGTAAGTGTTCATTGTAGTGCTGCTTCAGCAGATTTTCTTGGTGCATGGTTTTATAGCAATATAGTAGAAGAACAACTGCAAGAAGTTTGCTCTTAGCTTCACTCCGAGTCAAGAGGCAACAGTGTCTTGGTGAGATTTCTGAAAGCGCAGGATGCTGGGAACACTCTAAATGCTGCTTGGTTACTCCATAGCAGGAAAGTAATATGCAGTTAAATAAAAGAGGTTACAATCAAGATAGATGGAGACTTCATTTCACTGATTTCTCTTCCCTCAAGAAACTGAATTATAAAGTCTAGTTTCTTGCTTTGGCATAGCAAAAAAGCGGCTGCCAAAATGGGACAATGGTATTTCAAGCTGACAGGAATTTTTTCGTTAAATCTGTTCCAGACAATAAATAAGATGAAATGGAACCAAAACTTTTAATTGATGTGTTTCACCAACTTGTATCCATCAAATCTTCAAGTTTAAAGCCTTTGATATTATTTGAAACAGCTGTTCATTTTGAAATATCTTAGTTTCAAATACAACATGTCAGAAAATGCACAGATGTCTTTTGGTAAAATACTTAAATTTTGTGAATTTTCAGGTCACTAAGAAAGCTTCAGAAGAAGTAAACAGTTTTTCTTTTCTCCAGAGCTGCCAGCAACCTGTGTGATGAAGGGTTTGCACAAATCTGCAGCTAGAAAAAACGGAGTTAGGAAGAGACATAACACTACAGCATGCACGATTTGGCCATATCCATGGCAGTCTTAGTCCTTCATCTGACTCTACGCAATACCTTTCTGAGCCTGAAAACAAATCCACTTAAATCAGCAAAAGCTACAAACCAACTGAGAGAGCTGACAACTTAAGTTAGGCCTACCTTCTCAACCACTGCAACAGCTGGGATTTGTTACCCAAACGTAGGTTGAAACACGTGGGAATGAAGACGAGGGCTTTGCAATGTGGAAATGATGATCCTGGGTGTCTCAAAAACAAACGTTTTAGCTTCTACAAAAACACTTTGTCCTCTTCTTTAGGATATGGCTCTGGTAAGGGCTGATGACTATTTCAGAGACTCGTTAATTTTATTAAATTACAATTTTCACTGGCTTCATGAATCAACTCTTTAAACTCATACAAAAACTATCTCACAACTAGATTTTTCTCAGCCTGAGGAGTACTGAGAAACCTGCTTGCATGACTTCAAAGAGCAAACGAATGCCTATGACCAGTGCCAAGTCATACAAGGTTGTCATTAATTTGCCCTGTAAAATTTTTTGCTTCCTTATTTCAAACATAACAGTATGATATTTCACCTGAAAGAGGAAATATTCAAAGCATTAAACTGTTACCATATTACATAGTTCTTTCAAATTTTGGGTTTCCAAACACCTTCGTGATGGCTCAGTTGTATTCTGTAGCAAACTCTTCATTCTAATTAGGACTGAAAAATTCAGTAAACAAGATGAATTCTAGCTAGATGTTGATTTGCTGATGATAACACTTTAAACTGGTTTGTGCACCTTTGAGTAAAGGCACAAAATTTTTATTATACATCTATATTAGCTTAAATAGTTTTAAAATTCAGTCTTCTGAAACTGTTATAATGGTCTTTAAGCTTTGATACAGGTACAGTGTTTTCAAAAAGGTGAATCATCTGTATTAGCTTAAATAGTTTTGAAATTCAGTCTTCTGAAACTGTTATAATGATCTTTAAGCTTTGATACAGGTACAGTGTTTTCAAAGAGGTGAATCCTCCAATGACTCACAAAGGAAATATGTACATCCCACTGCGGAAAAAAATAGTTATGGGCTAATTAAAAGTGGAAGCCAGAACTGAATAAATCTTGTATGGTATATATGCCTTTTTCCTTACGTCAGGTAAGGGATGCACACTTTTGTTCATGCTTTATTCAGTCAAGGCATGACTGACTAACCGGAATTTGCCCAAATAAGGCACTGTGCATATTCCAGGAGATTTTAGCAAGCCCTTTTTTGTTTCTCCACATCGGTAACTGTCCTGGAAACTGTTGCTTGTTTCCACAAACAACATGCTTATTTGTTGCCTTTGCAGAAGAAAAGCCTCTAGAACCATTTCACAGGCAAACAGTATTTCCTCCCATTTTTTTTACTGCTGAAAAACTTAAATTATTTGGCTTCCCCAAAGCCCATTGTAAATTAAAGGTACATACGGTAAGCCCTTATTTTTTTAAATTACTCAATTATCAGCTCCATAGAGATATATCTCACTTTAAGGAACAAGAAAACCAACTTCTTTCCCTGACACCCCAAAAATGTGCAAAGGCATATGTTTTAATTCTTGGCCCTTTTACATCTTGGCAGCCTTATCGTCTCCCCTTGTTTTATAATATTAATCTACATTAAAATTAATTACTTGGCATCTTGGTTCAACTTTCTATCCCTGGCACTACCACGGACAATTAGCTTACAGGAAGCTTTGCTTAGTATAGACCTCACAACATTAAATTGGCTTTAAATGCGTTCACGTTCAATGATTCCCGTAAGATTTTGATCTAATAGTTGAAGTTACATAGTCATGAAGCACAAAAATAAGACAATGTCACACACAGCTAAATATCAAATTCAGTGAGCACATTCATTACCCCACAAATTCCCATGTAGAGTCTTGGAAGGTGGTGCCAGGAATTAAATAGTCCCAATGCATGAGCAGAGTAGAAGACAGTTCTGCAGCCATGCTGTGTTCTCCAGGATAGAGAGCAGGCTGATAGCCAGAACCACAGCTCTCTTGAACCATCATCCCACCATACACAAACTGTACATAGGTATATAGATTATACAGAACCTGCTTGCGCTCACTTCCATCTCTTCTGCAAACGTGGTTGTCATCCTGTAAAGCACAGCAGTGTTTTACTTCTACTTTATAAAGATGTTTCCACAGCATAGGACATAGAGTGAAAGAAAACTGGACAGTGGCATAAGTGGCACTTCATAAATAAAGTTCGTCAACATTGGTGTGACGTATGTATACCCATGTTCCTCTAACAGGCCTATCGGAAGAATTACATTCACTCGTTGGGCAGCAGAGATGCACAGGCTCTTGGTAAGCATCTGTTCAATCAGAATTCCTTCCCAAGACTCCTAACCCCTCGTCTGGCATTGCATAATGGCCCAGATGCATTATGGAAGAAGATTGCATTCAGAAGCACTCAGTTCCGAGAATCACTGCTAAGAACAAATCATCTGGCCAAATATTGTCAAATCCTGTCTTACTGAGGAATTACTTAATTATCCCTATGTCACATTGTTTCCTTCTTCTCTCCCCAAGTCCCAGACATTAACCCCAGTATTTCACCACAGTCAAACATGCTTTGCATCTCTCATGACCAAGGCAATCCCAAGACACCTGTAAGGGCTTATCTGAGCATTTCAATGTACCGGACCAGGCTGCTGCAACGTAATCCTTTGTGGATCCTTACACAGCAGCAGCCTGTGCTCAAGGTCTCCAGACTTCACACACTTACACTCTCCTAATCTGAAACTTTTCTATTAATTTTCTATTATGTATAATTTCAGAAAAAAAAGCTCGGAATAATCTAAGTTTATCTACACAGAAGCCTGCCAGGAATCAGAGTGATTTTTTGTAAAAGATTACTTAATTAAAACAAAGCCATTTTTTACAAAGTGTCACTTAAGACCCAGTACAGCAAGAGATAAAAGCTTCTTAAGGGCTTAAGTAGAAGTTTTTTGGTCTTTTACCCCACTACATGCTCTTTATTAATACTTACTCTCCGTAGACATTCATAATCATTAGTAACCATCAATCCAGAGCTGAATGAGGAAGAAGAATGGCTCACTCAAGACAGCCTGAATCTACGACATCTCTCAGTGAGCCTTTAACATGAGTAAAGGATGGCAGGGGGAGAGTAGGATCAAAAGCAAGGAGGGCAGAAAACTGAGTACTGAAAGGCAAAAGGAATAAGAAGCACTAGGGCCTTTGTTCCGAGGAGAAATTGTAGATAAGTCAGAATAATGGTGTTTCAGTTAGGGTGAGGAGGAGTTATTCAGAGGAATGATTAATGAAAGGGGTGGAGGAACCAGGGAGAGGAAGAAAAAAGGCACAAAGAAATGGAGTAAGGATTGTTTTGACACATTGAGAGAAGAGGTTCATGCAGAAACCAAATTTAACAATGACCTTTTGAAGGCAAATATTGACAGCTAAGGATTTTTGACTGAACAGAAATGTTTTCTGGTTTATCATCTGTAATTTTCAAAAGTTGTAACAAATAGTGGGAAATGTTTGACCCTGGACGGCATGACTCCGTCTGCCCTCTAATCCACTTCAGGGGTCAGATGTAACCCAAGGAAGTCTGCAGCACCAAAGGTACCTCTAGCCCCAGCAAGAAGATGCGCTGGGGTTACTGTGTGTTTTCAGCTAGTGATCTATAAGCACCCTCTAAAAAGGAAGCAGAGTGAACCTTCTGCTCCAATACAGTGTTTCTACAAGACTAGATAAGTCTCACAGTCTCCTATGCTAAGCTTTTTGCTATTCTATGTTGAACTGCTGTTGAGTCATAAATGGAGCTTACCTCAGTTTTTATGTTACTTCATTCATGATGCTTGTGTGTTTCATAAAGCATGTCTAGATTTAGCAGATCAGGAGGTGTTCTGCTGGAAAAACCCTGAGGAGATAGAAACTGAAGTAGTCTTCCCTGCTCTGAATGAGTAACTCTTCTACTCAGTTTTCTTGAAAATGAAATTCTGTTCTCTTCCCAATTACTCAGAGGAAGCCACATCCTCTCACCAGTACATGAGGATGTAATGTCACAAGACATGTTGTTGTCTTCCTTAGGACACGATGAAACTGCTTACGGTGTTTCAATCCCTCATCTAAATTTAAGCTTGACCACCTCAAACACATTCAGAGATTATGATAATGTAACCCTGAAACCAGATACATGTCTGTCTCCTGTCTGCCAGTAAATGGACTATTTCCCAGATAATCCAGTCTTGAAGAATATAAGCAAATAGCATCCACATTAATCTCAGCAACTGTCAGACTTAAGTTAGCAATCTGGGGATTCAATGGCACTGCCTGCATATGGCCATGATGAAAAAATGTCATAGCCTATCCAAACTGTGTTATGAAACAGCCAGGAGTACAACCTCTTCACTCTCCTGGCTATCAAAACTATATCGAGAAATCTTTACATGTAACATTTTCCATGTATCAGAATTAACAAATTCATAAACAAAGTCCCAGGTTCATACCATACCTGTTGAATGAGATCTTTATGACTGTTGAGGATTAATATCACGAGCATGGGCCAAGAATGCAAATATGTTGTGAGAAAGAATTCAGGAGTGGAGCTGCAGAGCCAAGTTCAGCAAAACCACTTATATGTTGCCTTCTCAAAAACTTGAAGAAAGAAGACAAAAGGAGAAGAAAAGTAACATTAGCAAAAGAAACATTAGCAATGATTTAAGTTTTGCATTCATATTAAGACTGTTTTTTTCCAGTGTTGCCCTGTTGCTTACTCCTTCTCCCCAGGCTAGATGACATCCTAGTATGAATGGGTACGCTAACCTCCACTCTTTCTCTCTTGCGATAAAGGTTCCCTTGCTCACCTATACAAAGACTTCTCTAAAGAAACAGATCTTCCTCTTTTTTCCACATACATCAGAAATCACAGTCCATACATCAGCACAGAAAAAGTACATTTTTTAAAAAATGTTTAATACCTAAAAAAAGTTATTGATGCACTTGAAGTACTTCAATGTTAGAAAATGTTTTCTAACCTCAGAAGCGATGTGACTTAACTGCTTTCAAACTTACTATGCTTCATTGGCCTGGTGACATGAGAGCATCATGGACTTGCCTTGGACATGAGCAGAGCACAATGGCAACAGAGTTGAGCGTGGTGAGCCACGGCAAACTGGACAATGCAGACAAGAACGAGACATGATAGGCCATGGCACAGGATGTGCATCAATGGTGGGCAGGACACTGGCACCCGAAACTGCTGGACAGGCATACCGTGGTACCAGGGTGGGCTGATCAGATTGGCAGCCAGTGCCAACATCTGGCCAGAAATGTGCTCAGTGGTAGAGACCAAAGGGTGGGACATGGGTAGGTGTGTGCCCGACACCGCGACTGCAGGGCCGAGCTGCTGTCCCAGCCCAGCGCCCACACTGGCAGGAGGGAGCGTTGTGCTGCCGCTGGCCCCGCTGTCCTGTCACGGCAGGAACTCAAAGGTGAAGAAGCAGAAGGCTTGGTGATCCTCCCAACCACTCTGTAGTTCTACTAGTTCAAAAATTGTACCTGAAAGACTGTAATATATAGATGATAATATTTTTACTGCCTAGGAAAAATCTCTTCCCAAACCTCACAATGAAATAACCTGGAAATATTAACTACTACAAACTGTAGTCACTGGGGTTAGTTGTACAAATCACCGATGAAAAGCCTTGGTACACATTTAAAGGTATGTATTAGTGCACATTTAATTCCACCGGTCAAAGTCTATATTTTTCATAAAGATAATCTTTAGGCCACCAACACACTGTGAGAAAGCTTAGAAAACTCTGACATAGCAGAATGTACATTGGGACTATGCTCCTCTTAAAATCTTTACTAACATTAGCAAAACAGTACAGAAAATTGTATATATCCAAAAACCTATTTCCACTGAAGGACCAAAAAAAAAAAAAAAAAAAAAAAAATCTAAGCTGAAGAGGTGATTTGAGCTGGATTAAGAAAGACCGTGAATGGTGAAGGATTATGTGGCAATTGGGGAAAAAGCTGGCTCCCTTAACTTTTCATTTCCAGAATGTATTTCTCAAAACAAGCCAGGGGTGTAGCATTCCTCCCCAGCTTGGGAGTTTTGGTTTTGACCCCCAACCCACCACAGATGAGGGAAAGGTGGCTGGACAAGCTGGATGCCTCTGAAACACACTTCCCCTATAGTTGTTTTTCCACTCCATTGTTTGCTAGCGGGGAAGACGTAAGAAAGCAGGCATAGCTTCGACTTGTTAATCTGTGCACCATACTGCAGGACAAAGCGTTTAACCCAGCTGTTAAGCGAGTGGAACAGATTTGTGGGCATATTTTACAGTGCAAACGCTGACAGCGAGGATAAATACGGTTTGTTTTACTCCCAACACTAAACGCGTAACACCGGAGAGGTGCCCGTGCGCGAGCGGTCCCACCGAAGCGCCGCGGGTGTTAAGCGCCGCGTGTCCCGTGGGCAGGCGCGGGCGGCCGGGGCTTTGCGCGGTCCCCGAGTGCCACCTGGTGACCGTTCTGCCGCCGCCGGAGCCGGCTGTCACAGCGCGTCATACCAGCGCCCTCTCGGGACGCTTTGCAGAACTGGAATTTCAGTAAGTTTAACCAACACGTAATATTAACTGGTAACGAGTCTGTTAACCAGTGCCAGGGAAGAAAATTTATTCCAGAATTCAGCATATTAAAATTGCCAGCTCGTAAGAAAAATGATAAATATACTTTACATTCAAGGAAACTTTAGCTGTATGGACAGTTTACCTCGCTACCCGCTATCGCAGAAACATAAGCGGAATGGCAGCTTTCATGGCACCGATGTCAAACAGGTCGTCGTGCAACGAGGGACTCGGCATAAAATTTTAAAAGTGCTCTTGGAATAGGACAATGAAACCTGACACAAGTCTGAAAGAGTTGTAGGGTCCCTCACTCCTGACCTACAAACCATATTTTACATAATTTTACACGGACAAATCTCTACCATCTATGCCAGTATTATTTCGCAGAGGCAGATCAAATTCTGTTATTACTGCTACTGCTTCTCTTTACTGTCTGCTTTTGCTGACTGTAGATTACTATCGGATTTACCGGGCTACATCAAAGATATTGACTGACAGACTTAACGTAGTTTTAGGGTTGTGGGTACTGGCACTACCACAGTGATTCTGTCCACCCTCTGAGCGCACCTTTCCCTCTGGGGACCTTGGATTGCAGACAGAGCAGCACAGGATGTTTAGCATTAATTATTCCTCTTTCAAGTACACTCACGCTCCCCAGCCATGGACCCCAGGCTCAATTTACCAAGGAAACGAAGGGCCATCAGTCATAACGCTGTTCCCCTTTGCATCCCTCCTGCTGCCTCTTCCCTGATGCCAGCAGCAGCCCACACTCCCACCACGGTGCGTGGGGAACAGGGTACTCAGCTGGGAGCCCAGCATTGGCAAGGTGTAAGAGAGGGGGTGAGAAATGGGGGCTGAAGGAGCCGAGGACTATGGGAACATGCAAGAAATAGCCAAATGCACAAAGTGCTTCCAGGAGGCACGACAGACAGGAAATACAGACTCAGCTCCCTTGTGCTAAACCTTTGAGTCATCTTCTGTTCAAGCTCCACTCCAAATCATGGCATTTGGAGAAGGTCAAATAGGACCTGGATTTATCAGCTATGTTGAACTTTAGAGCGAAGTTACTTGTCCTTAGCAGGTGGGGCAATACTAGTATAATGTAAACTAAACTAATGCTGAGGGCTTAACAGCATGATAATTAGTAACAGGTAATATTATATTACAGTAGGTCTAAGATTTAGCTTTAAATAGGAATCTCAATTTCAGATTTCTAGGAATATAGTACTCAGTGCTATTTTCCATTTTCTATCAGTTTGTTAATAGCAGTCTCTGATCTGTTTCAGACTGTTAATATAAATGGACAAAGTAGCCCAGAAGAAGTGGAAAAAATCACTTTTCATCTGGAGCAATTTTGCTGCCTGCACTGAAACCAGTTTTTGCTTTGAGAGCCCACAACATATCTACCTAAAGACTAGTTTCAGAAAGAAAATAGTAGCATTTCTTTCCATCTTACAGCTCCCTTTCTTGATCATTTCTCTAAGACCAAATTCAATTCCCTCTTACCTTTCTGTCATTCAGCCTGACCTCTACCACCTTTCCCAGGGCTCCTCCTGTAAAAGAGGATGTTGCATGAAGTCCATTAGGAAATGCATTGGCTGCTTGTTAAATATTTAGCAAAGAATTTGAAAGGAATATTTTTCTAGAGTACCCTGCATGATGTCAGAACTCTGAACTCAAGAGCAGGACCGTAAACTACCTATGGAAAAATATTAGAATAAAATAAAGCTACCTTCCTTTTTCCCCAGGAGCAATTTGAACCAGGAGTGTTACACTAGAGTTTCATTTCAGAGTACTATAGCATAAGGCTTTCATTGTCTTTACTTGTGAGAGAGAAGGTGAGAAAGTGTTGGAACTATATGAAGAGGAGAATAAAATTCTCATAAAATGGAAAGATGCAAAAAAGCAGGAAGAGAAGGAAGATCCCATTAAGGCAGTGAGGAGAGGATAAAAAGTGGCAATGACTCAAGTTTCCTTTAAAAAAAAAAAAATAGAAACAGAAGAGCTGAGAGCAGATATGGTGAGAAAGCTGTTAGAAAAACTGTCACACCAAGCAGGGAACACTGTTCAGCTCCAAGAGACCCTCCTCACATATCACAGATACTCATCAGTAAAATTAGGTTTAAAAACTGTGTGTCATCTCACAACTTAGAGATGGGGGAGATACATTTTCATACAGCATGATTTAATGTTATTTGAGTTGACCTATTTCCTTCAGTTTCCCTTTTAAGGAAAGCTTGGACTCTGCAGAAAGCAAGAAGACTCAATTCCACATTCTGCCAGGAACCTGTTTTGTGTCTCTATTATATATCTCTGCTTTTCTTTGCCTCTGTTTACCCTTTCATTCATTTTCTTGGCTTTAGTCCAGGCCTCAAAGGGCTGGAAGAGTAATCGATGTGTTCAATACCGAACAGAGAAATCCAGAGAGGGGAGGAAAGGGAAAGTCAGTCTGGATTACATGCAATTTTTATTATTATTATTATTATTGATTTTATTACCTCTTTTCCTAACCAATACAAAAAGCCAGCAAGAAAAATCATCTCATATGAAAAATTTGACTCAGCATGAGACATTTTGTTCAAGTATTGTAAGAAAAACATCAGAAATGAGCAGCAACCCTGCAGCTGACATTTTCCCACATGCCCACATACTAGAGCACTCACACTACCAGGTCCAAGCCCCTCTTCTGCCTGAGAGCACCAGTGACATCTCACACATGTGCACCTCCCCCACCACGCTGCAGAGCCCTTCTCTGATTTCCAGCAGTAAAAAATCACATCATAGGCCTGGGATTGCCCCAGTGACAAGAACTTCAGGGACTAAGTACCAAGCCCCACCAGTTTGTAATCAGCATGGGAAGAGTTTATACCGTCAGTCACTGCCCAGAATCAGAAGACAGTAGAGCTACAACTGGGTCTCCCACCTCATGAGTGGGCAGCTGAGCCCATTACCCTGGGGCTGGAGGGTTTTCCAAGGTGGGTCTCCAGCTGCCTCCACCCTTGATGACCCTCTTAAATATCACTTGGACAGAAGGAAGGTGACTCATTGACTTAATGGTAAGGACACCCAGCTTTCAGCTGCTGCTTTGCTGTTTTTAGAAAATGGAAAGACAGCTCACATTGCAGTCATGCTACATAGCCTGGTAATTGGGGTGTTTCCTAAGAAAGTGTGGAAGAAGACAGAATCCACCCCAATTTCACACATTTTAGGTAAAGCACTTTTAAACAGCTAAGATATAGTTGCACCAGGACGCATCAGGTACTGAACTTCCTGACGGCAGCCTCTGTGCTAAGGAGTAAGGAACCAGGGGAGTCACAGGACAAGCATTTAGCTCAAGAACTGTCGCTGTCAGGGAGGGTTCGTCCATAATATGACGTGGGCAAAAGAATCCTGTGACTCTGTAGCCTGCCATTCCCTATTGCTGTCTGTTGGGCAACAAACATGTAGCCATAACCAAAATCCTGTATGCCCTCATGCTCCCTTTCCACCTCTTTGCGCTCTTTCCACTGTGAAAGTGTTTCCTTGTACAATCTGAGAAGCTACTACCCCACAGTAGAGTATCCGGTGGAAAAAATAACTACAAGTGAACAGGTAACAAGTGCAAAGGTGTATTTACAGACCAATACCTATGACTCACTAACGTAACTCAGAATTATCTTCCAAGTCTGGCATAGTACCTCCTTAAAATGTTAATGTGAGAAAAATCTAACTAATTTTATCTCTTTTGTGCAAGACATGCAACAACAGCCTTCACCAAACTATGTGTTTGAGTGACTAAAGCAGACAAACTAAATAAGCAAAGGGTCAGTTACCTATAGTGATTTTCAGGCACGTGTGACATGTTGTTCAGGACTAAACTCTCTTTCATTCACACACTCAATTCATGCAAAGTAGATCTTTCTTTATACACTAGCTGCCTGAGCAAGTAATGATGGTGACAATCGCTGTGTCTAAGAAGACATGTTAACACATTGTGACCTTGACTTCCTCAGTCCTCCATTATAAATAACTTGTGTGATCATCCTCTCTTGCAGCATGGCAGGTCTCTCTGGAACCAGAGGGAGGGGCAAAGCTTTTTTGTTGGGTCTTTTTTTCTCCCAACATTATTACTGCTCTAATATAGAAATCTCTGAAATGCAAGGTCTGCACTCTGTCCTTTGAGACTCAGCAGATGTCTTTAAAACGCTTAGTCTATTAAAGCTTATAATGCATGATTAATGATCTGAGGGCTGCTGATCTGAGGTGAAAGACTCAGCAGAATTTGCCCAATAGCTTTTGCAGATTTATGTACTGTACACTAGAAACCAGAACCATCAGTGTAATTATTTCACAAAAGCTCAGATGCAATGCTCAACAAACCTCCCCAAAACACTAAAAAGCAACTCAACAAGCAAATGTGAAGTCCTCTGCAGTTTTCCTCTTGCTCTAGAGTCCTAGCTTCCGTTTGCTCCTTCAATTTCTTTTTTTTCCATAGCACTCCAGCAAGAAATTTGCTTATTTGTTTATTTTCATAAGACCATATTACAGTTTTACTCAATTTTAAGAATTTTTTACTCAGATCAAAAAGACATGAATTTTCTACAGACTTTTCACTTTAGCCAAGGGCATGAGTTAGTGGCTTTCGTCATGGGCATTGCCAATTTAAAAAACAGCACTCTGCAGTGCTAATTTGTGTGATGAAAACGTCACTTTGTTCACCTTACAAATACCGTTCAGACAAAAAAATACATGCATTTTGTCTTCATTTTCAGATCTGTAAGTAAAGAGGAGTCATTTAGAGATAAATATGTGCTTCTCAGGGCAAATATCATGCTCAGAATAATACATGCAGATGGAGATATGCACTGTTCTCCCCAGGGACCTTGAAATTTATCACAGTAAGTTCTCAGATGCAAGCGAGCTATGCACAGTCTTAGCACTATTGATACTTGGTACTGTACTTGAACTTACGGTTGGTCTTTAGGTCTCCAACTGAGAACACATCAGGAGCTGTGTATGAATAAGGAGAGAAATTGGTTTTCTTAAAATCATTACCATCCAAATGATCAATATCTACAAAAAGAAATACATGCAAAGGAGATGAAATGGGCTATCTGAGGTTGGTGGCACAGCCTACAACACCAATCTCTGTTGCACTTCGTAGCCCAAAGCTCCAACCTTCATGAGAATCTGTTAACTGGGAAAAAAACAGCCAGCTGAATGAAAAAATAGTATGATAAAAGGTAAAAAAATATAGTAAAAAAAACCCCAGAGTTTTCTAAGACAAAATCATTCAGGTTCTGTCTCCACTCAAGGCTACATCACTGTTATTTGCCTTTTGATGCACCCTATAGGCCTATGAACCAGACTAGGTGGGACGGTATGAAAAGTATTTCATTTCCCTTAATAATATGAGCTGAATGCAGCAATCACCAGGAACTTATGGTTGATTCATTGCTGTGTTTTTCTCTTCATTTTATCTTTGAAAAAGGTATTGCTTTTTTTATTATTTATTTTTGCTTACCTGATGAGTGATATAAGTACTTAGAGTTTTCAATTAGAGCATTATTTTTTGTTCTCTGGTTCACAAAGCAAACAGATATGCAATAAGGGCTGACTCAGGTACAGGAAAAAAAACAATGGAAAGAGAGAGAAGCCTCTTAAACCATCTGAAACCTTATAATAATCTAACGATAATGCCAATATCATAGAATCATAGAACGGTTTGACTTGGAAGGGACCTTTAAAGATCATCTAGTCCAACCCCCTGCCATGGTCAGGGATGTCTTTTACTAGATCAGGTTGCTCAAAGCCCCGTCCAACCTGACTTTGAACACTTCCAGGAATGGAGCATCTTCAACTTCTCTGGGCAACTTGTTCCAGTGTCTCACTACCCTCATTGTTAAAATTTTTTTCCTTTAATCTAAATCTACCCTCTTTCAGTAAAAAAATGTTGCCCCTTGTCCAGTCACTACAGGCCTTGGTAAAAATCTCTCTCTGTCTTTCTTATAAGCCCCCTTTACATATTGAAAGGCCGCAATAAGATCTCCTAGGAGCCTTTTCTTCTCTAGACTGAACAACCCTAACTCTCTCAACCTTTCTTCATAGGAGAGGTGTTCCAGCTCTCTGACTATTTTCATGTCCATCCTCTGGACCTGCTCTCACAAGCCCATGTCTTTCTTGTACTGGGGACACCAGAGCTGAATGCAGTACTCCAGGTCCTCATGAGACTCCAGATGTCTCATGAGAGCAGAGTAGAGAGGGAGAATCATCTCCCTCGACCTGCTGGCCATGCTTCTTTTTATACAGCCCAGGATGTGATTGGTTTTCTGGGCTACAAGCCCACATTGCCAGCTCATGTCCAATTTTTCATCCACCAGTATCTTCAAGTCCCCTGCAGAGCTCCTTTCAATGCATTTATCCCCCAGTCTGTATTGATATTGGGGTTGCCCTGACCCAGGTGCAGGACCTTGCACTTGGCCTTATTGGACTTCATGAGGTTCACATGGGCCCACCTTTCAAGTCTGTCAAAGCTCCTCTGGATGTTATCCCTTCCCTCTAGTTTATTAACTGCACCACTCATCTTGGTGTCACCCACAAACTTGCTGAGGGTGCACTCAGTCCCACCTTCTATGTCACTGATGAAGATGTTAAATAGTATTGGTCCCAGTACGGGCCCTTGAGGAACACCACTTGTTACTGATTTCCACTTGGACATGGAGCTGTTGACTATAACTCTCTGAATGCAGCCATCCAGTCAATTTCTTATCCATCTAACAGTCCATCCACCAAACCCATATCACCAATTTAGCAACAAGACTGTTGGGGGGGACCATATCAAAGGCCTTACTGAAGTCCAGGTAGATGACAAAATGTATATTACTGAGAGGGCTATAACACCACCGCTTTTCTGAATTGAACTGTGCAGTTTCCACCAATTTTATTTACAAAGCCAGTTTTCCCAGGTATAGATTAAAAGTCCACCTCAATAAGTAAATTGCAAATAAGAATGGAGGTAAGAAACATGTAACGTAGGGAAATGTTTTGTATTTCTTTTTTGTGGGAACCTACTCCCCAGGACCATTTGAGTGTCCTCCCAGTTCTCTTGCTACAGGGTCTTTTGCCAGAGGCCTAAGCAACCCCTGACACCTTACAGCCTGTCAGCAAAGCCGCACATTCAACAAGCCCTGCAGAGACATTTATTGATCCTGACCATTCTGAAGTTTTCCATGAGGTCATGAAATCCATACGGGAAGGGTTCACAGTCAGAAAAACAGGGAAATAATTGAAATGGAATAGGAGACACTATAGGAGGTTCAACTCGGAATAAAGGGGAAAGGGAGAAACACACATGATTACGAAACTTCCTTTGGGTTACCTAAGCTTGTATTTTATTTGTCTCAAGTACACCTGGTACAGGACTGGTACCATATGTCCAAATACATAACAGTGAGTTATTTTTATATAACACCATCACACCACATTGCCATTCAATATCCAAGATTCAAGTTCATACATATTCTTCCACAAATCCAGCAAGTAATGTGAACTCTATTCATCTGTCAAAAATACAAGTATTTATGGACAAATCTTGTCAACGTTACTCCCTCAAGTCCTTCCCTTTTAATGGGATTTGTGATTGAGTAACAATCCAAGTTATAAGTGGATGGGCAATATTGTCTTTACAAGCACACTTGAAAAGAATTGGGAAATAGAAAGTACTCTATACCCCTGAATAGTTCTCATAGCCTTTTGTATTCCAGCGATTATGCAGCCAGACTAATCATCACCTAGGCATGGCGCACACAGCTTGTCCTTCTTCCATACAATACCCTTCTTTGCTGGATTGAGCAGTGGCAGTAAGTTTCTTGACAAAGAGCACAAGGTGAGCCTGTGGTTTTGATTTCTGGCACCAGAAAGCTTGGTGCTACCTGGTGCTGGAGGGGAAACAGACTTCAGGCTTTAGAAGCTAATGCTCCGGTCATCTGCAATCTTGGCTGTCCTCGACCTCACTGAACAGGGCACCCTCTGTTAACAGACACTTACAGAAATCATGGAAAGGCTGTCACATGAACTTTATTCTCTTGGCAAAAGCAATTTATGAAGTTTCCTTTCCCCTCCCCTCCAGCATCTGCTCATTCCTGCCCTCCTGAACTTTAACAACCCCTCCTAACATTTGAGGTCATACTGTCATCCAGATTGCTGAAATGATTCAAATTTGAGGGGAAGGAAAAAACCCACACATGCATACACACCTAACTCGGGGAAAAAAATAAATTGGGAAACAGAGAGCAGCTTGCTTTCTTCTTTTTCCAGTTCCAATAATTTCAGTGAATTGATTTGCACTGCATCCCCACAAACAAGTGAGTGAGTGGGAAACTATGCTGCAGGATCCACAGAAGCAGCCAGGCTTAACCTTGCAGCTGGCAAAAGGTCCGTATAATCACACCCTATGTTTATGTCAGGCAATAGACACATTCCTTGGAGCGCCATATTCCTGCATGTGGGCCCAGTCATTTGGGGGTCTTTGGACTTACTTTCAGCAGGGGTCCCAAGGAGGGATAGGAAGCTGCTACAGGGACACTTTTGACACTTAGGATAATATCAGCAGAATATATCTGTTTTTTCAAATTAACAATGTCAAAATCATGACCAGAAAATCTGAAGGCAGTCCTGGATGCGAAAGTTATGATGTTCTGAGGTACAGACCATTCATATATGTGTGAAAAAATATGTTACATAGGCAAAATAAAATATCCCTTGGGGTTCTGATCAGCTACAGAGTCACAGAAAGAAAAATAATACTTTTTCAGAAATGCCAAAAATTTCAAACTTTCAGGTACCTGAACCATCTTGTTAACTTTTTTCATGGGTGTCTTGCATGTCTGATTTTAACTCCTTAACTTTTATTTCTGTCTCAAATCTGTCTGACCACAATGTCTAAATCAGATCCAGGCTCGCAGAGATGTGCCAGGATAAAAATAGCCGAGCCAAGTAGCTTCCATGGCCAAGATAACAGCCTGGTAAGTATCTAGCTGTGAGGCCTTATGTTTAGGTCATACCACATTGGGTCTGTGAACTCTTTAAACTTCCATAGTCTGGGTACATTGCAAAACCGTCTCTTTCTTTGACTGCTAAGGCACAGACTCTCGAGGGCATTTTTCAGAAATGGGATAACACATCACTCTGGGCAGCAAAATCCTGCTCAGCCACCCGAAGAGACTGCCTCTTTTTGCCAAGTTCCAGCTTTTTGGACACTCGTCAACAGCTCAGGACATACATAAGCACATATGGTGAGTGTTACAGGAGGTTTTCTTAACCCAGGCACTCTTCAAGCTAAATAGCACTTGCAGAGGAGGTGCAGGCAAAACATGATCGATCACCTGCGTGCTTTCCTTGCCCTCCTTCTCTCGTCACTGCAGGATGTGCTTAAGATCAGCTGCCCTCAAGTCTGCCTTTGGCCGAGAGCCTCTCCCCTGCTGTTGTTTTCTTCCTCTCAGCCAAACACGAATCCCTCGGCAAGGAAACTGTGTCCCTGTGTCGCTCTGCTGGGAGAGTTCCCGTTCTCTGCTCTCTCCTTTGTGCGCAGGAGCCTCGTGAAAGTAGCTTTCCCACCCAGGCACCCCCATCAGCATCCCGCTCTTTGAGCACCTATGGCACAGTCCTCCCGAGCTGACAACTTGTGTTTGGTCCAGGCAGGGTGGGCAACACATGCATCACTTGCTACACACAAATTGCAGTGCAAATTACAATTGCGATAACTAGAGGCCTCAGCTGTAAAGAGGCTGCCAGGGTTCTCACCAGGCTGGGTGTACCCACGCCTGAGGGTATCATGGTCGGGGTCTGCAGGGTAATTCAGAGGAATATGCATTTCACTGAGGAGGGGAGCAAGCAGGACGAAAACTTGGCAAATGCCTATCATCCTCACCCCTACAGTCCCCACCCAGCAACCTACTTGCAGCATGCCAATTAGACTCTGACTGTCCTATGAAATAATGAAACGTCTCTTGTATCTAATCTTATGTTACAATATGGTGACATATTTGTTTAATAGGCTCTATCAGCCATCCTGCAAGGAAATAAGCATAACAGAGCATGAAATTTTGGTTCTAGTAAATACGATGGTAATTTAACATAATGACTGCGAAAAAAATATTATAGAGTAGAAGCTATAGGTAGGAAATTATGCTCTCTATGGTACAGAATTGATGTTTTCTATTAAATACCATTAAGAAGGCTCAGATATTGGTATCTGTGTTGTCTGGAACAGCTCTAAGAGGGAGAAAGAAAGGCGCACTGACTTCACAGCTCTGAGAGGGGGAAGGCAATGCTTGATCACAGACCTTCACCACCCTAGATGCCTACCTAGACTCAGATACAAATCTACAACTGAGTCTTTCCCATCCTTACCCTCTCTTCCTCTGAGAAAATCTTCACAGACACAGATCTTGTTTTTAACAGAGTTGTACCCAGCTCCTATAAAGATTTTTGTATAATCAAATGCTGCACATTTCATATTCTACAATTATTTAGAAGTTTATGAAATTTCATTTTGTTTCATTATCTCCAAGGTTATTCCTTTAATATCTGCCCAAGCTGTCTCCACAAGTATTACCTCCCTTCATATATATATTTATTCAGGGCAATTACGGCCAAGATGCGGTCAGCATAGACCTGTGTATCTGTGAGTACCATACCCATATTCGTAGTCTTGTGTGCTAGATCATTGCCCCACGTGAAGCAGCCTAAAGAATGACTATACACCTAAGGAGCTGTTATCTGTTTTAGAGCACACCAAGTACATCTGGTGTGCTGGCTACAGCAAGAAAGAGAGACAATAGAGTCATTAAGTAGTTATAAGTCATTTGTGGGTCCCTCTAGGCTGACGGGATCTTTCCTTGGCTGCCCGGGGTGGTGTCAGGGCAGCTCTGTGGCACGGGAACGCTATGAAATGATCTAATGCTGCAGAGGGCCTGGCCCAATGCGTACAGCAGAAAAGTAGGTCAGAAAGGAAATCTCGCTACTACAAACACGGCAGTGGCAGCAGTCCATTGTACCAGGTGCAGAGTTTATGTAAGGCAGCGGCTGGGGCTGCTTCCCTCCGAGTTTCACAACCAGCAGAAGCCCGGTGCTAAAAATGCCTAGCAGCTTCGCGCAAAAGCAGGAACCGCCTTGTGCGTGAGTTTAGAAGAGCAAACATATCACCAATATCACGGTTCTGTGTTTGTGCTAATCTAAACATTTGAATGCGATTAAAGCACATATAACAAGCCTTTTCTATCCCTCGTTCACAAAGGATACTCTGAAACGGAGGCAGTATCTTTGAAGGCACGACCAAAAATTCAGTCAGTAGTTATTCTTGTGGCTTCCTGCTCTTCGGCTCTATTCCCAGTTATTCTAGGGCTTCTACGTGCCATCCCATGAGACTAAAGAGACCTTAAAAGGATGTAATCGGCTCCCTGGCCTCTCTGAAACAGATATAACTAATGGAAAGGGATGTCTCAGCAGCCTTCCCCAGCTCTCACAGGAAGGGTATATCAGCAGTGTAACCAGAGAAAGTCATACTGTTCCCTCATTTTCAGCCATTAAAGGCTAAGGAGAAAGAGAGACAGACAGATACAGAAAGCATTAGATATGTCACAGAAGGTCCCATTCTGGTGACACTTACACTGGGAGTTAGTTGAGACTGAGCCTGATCCCACGACAAAGTATGTAAAAGTGACTTAAAGCAACCTTAATTTACCGCCACCTTCTTCATCTTTGCATCAGAGGAACTGGGATCTTCTTCATGCTTACATATAAACTGCTTCTGGACTTCCACAGATTAAATAAACAGACTGGATCTGGAGACATAGCTTCGTTCAGGGAACCAAAAAATAAAATGGACACTTGTCTTCTCCGCAGTGTGAATATTCACTCATCTGTAATTCTGCCACTGGCCTTGCTGACAGTGCTCTTTTTTGGTCCTTACTTTTGATATGCTCCAGTTACCAGAGCCAACACCCGAGCTGATCCCCAAAGGCAGCAGCACATGCTTGGCAGTGGCAGTACCCAGATGCTAAAATGTATTTTGCAGTAACAGGAGCTTCAGCACACTGGTAAGTAACCAGTTTGCTGGAAATCCTTCCCTTAGATTTAACAGCCTGCCTGGAAAGGGCTGATCAAACGAAAAAATTCTCTTTCTCTAGTAAACATACCAGGTAAAACAACACAGGGAAATATATGCAACTCAAGAAACTCTCTAGTGGATCATGTGCACATTTATTTTGACAGGAAGAAAGGAGAATATTTCATTCTGAATGCTTTGGGTTGTGCATAAACTTGCCCCAGGCCAGGAACAACAACAGCAGAAAATCAGCCGTGGCCTCCGGTCCCCGGAGCGGCCCGTTCCCTGCGTTCAGAGCGTGCTTAGCAGAATGGCACATTTTCTAACTCTCCTAGGCCTGACCTTTAACTTTTAGCCCTCTGCTGACTGTGAAATGACTGTGCAGGCAGGTGGGAGTACTAACGGTAAGATTTTAATATCTCTCATTTATCACAACGGACCATTAAAGTTGATGCCTATAAACACACAAACCGTGGGGTTACCGGGTCCGTTCCATAGTCATATGCTGGTGTTAACACATTCCCTACTATACTATTAAAAGGCAACCGCATTTCTTTAAATCTTTTTTGACCACGTTTCATTGCTCGAAAAGTCAGGACAATGGCCCCACGGAGCATTGAAGGAGCAATATAAACAGGCTTTTAGAAATGTTGTGTCCTATAAGGGATTAAAATAAGCATGGCAAAGTCTTCATGCATGCAAGCTTTAGACGAATGTCAGAGACAGGAGTTTTAAGCAACGAGGAAGAAAGGTTTAAAGAAAACACTGATTCAAAGAACTGTGTAGCTGCAACTTAATCAAGGTGGTGTAATATTGGTGTCTGGCTGATGCTGACATCTCTTCAGACAATGAACTTCTGTAATTTCTTTTGATTTTTTCTTCTAGGAGCTAAACATAACCAAACACCGTATTGGATCCCTTTTTAGGACCTGTCTAAAGTGGAAAGGGGCTTTCATAGACACTTTCTCTTGGATACACTTTCTTTGAGTGAGATTCTTAGTGCTCTTGTACATAATTTTTAGATGTTACAAAATAATATAGTTTTTACCAATTGGCATTGCCATAGAACTTTGCTGAATATTTATAACTTTGTTTTGTAAACCCATAAATTTAAATATAATGTTTAACAGCTTAGACCCCCATTACATTCAGTGTGCAAAAGCTCTAACAACAGAGTTAAAATAGTATTTTGCACCTCTGATCAAAGCATATACCAGTCCAGTTTTTCTTTTTCAAAGTCATTTTACACCCATAAATTTAAGCCAAATTTTTCATAGCAAGTCTTTTCGTGGATCAAAAATCTAGGAATTAGTAATAAAATTACTGTCAAGAGATGATATTGTGAAACGTGCCGTAACATGTGAATTTTCAGAGCTTGCTAGTGCTCATCACGTTCACCAAAGAGCCTTGTAATTATGTACACAGAAAATGCCTGAAACATCAGATTTGAAAAACAAGAAGCCTCAATTAAGTAAGAGGAAAAAACTTTGTGCTAGCAACACGTTTGACAGACAGGGTGGAGACGAGCAGCAAGAGTCAGGAAGCAACTGATGTCTCTTTTGACAGAGACCAGGAGACAGTCATCCTCGCCAAAGTGTAAAGCCTCAGACAATAAGCCATCTAATCAATCAAGTAGTTTTGGTATACTTTCACACAATTTCATCAGAGTATTAAAAAAATCAATCATCCCTTTTCAGTGGAAAAGACCAACAGAATCTGAGATGGTCTGAGTCAGCAAAATCAATGTAGAGGCAGGGGAGCATAAAATACCCCTGTTAGTGCTGGCACACAGACCTCTGCTCTCTGAGCTCTAAAATTCCTCTCACGGTGATCAGCAAAGGCATATCCGTCTCATTCTCTGTCTGAAAGCACTTTCTCTGGTGGCGATTGCACTAGAGTAGTCACTCCATCGCGCCGCCAAAGGCGGCCATCGGGGATGTCCACAGCAACAGCTCTCTCCTTACTCCTCCCTTTCGTCCCAGCGCTCCAGCAAAGGAACTGGAAACTGTATCTCACCTCTGCTAACGTCCAGTTTCTCAGCTGGGTATAGCGTAGAGATGGGTGGTGGGTTTGCACTCACAAAGGATGTCTTGATAATCAAAGTCAGTGAACAAACATCCATGCTAATGGACCGCTAGGCTTTTTAACAGAGTATTTGAAGTCAGGTAAGAGCACTCAAAGGGCTCTGTTCATGCATTTCAGAACAAATCCCAGAGAACAGTAATTACAGGCTCAATTTCTGCTCCCCTCTCCCTCCATGACACTTCACTTGTGGCACACCACAAAACACATTTCTGCCTCCCATTCTACTCACAATAAACCATAAAAAGCTGCAGATTTCATAAATGCAGCTTTAGAGATTTTGAGGTCATGAGGTCCTTGCTTTAGCAAGCCCTTCTTGCAAAATGCAGACCACAGACATTCAGCAGTTCTTAATACTGAGAGCATTGAACTGAATGCCTCTTTCAGGAAGTTGTTTAATTTAGGTAAGTCAGAGATGGTACTCAACAGAAAAAAAAAGAAAAGGATTCATTTTTCTCTCAGCTAGAAAAGTTATACCAGCTGGAAAGAAATTCCACTAATGTTCACTTGACCTCAGAGGGATTAATCCACATTTACAATAGTAGAAGGAGAGGAGAGTCTAGGAAGGAGCTCTCTGGGCAAGTTTTTATGTATCACAGTTGCCTTTAATGGCTGTGCAACGAGCCTTAATCACTGGCAGATACAACTGGAGTTTGCTTAACCGGGCATTGAAAGGATGGTGATCCATACTACAGTACTCTGCACTGGCATGAGATACATTCCCACACACCTAGTTACCACAGATCAGCCCATGCAAAGTGACCTCACTGTGGATTTTAGTACCCTGCTAGGTTCTTGTTCCCTTTTTTTCCTATTAGCATCATTACGCAGCGTGGCCAAAAATTACTCTGGAATCTGTTCTTTTTTTCAGAACAGATCTGAGCTTAATAGAAATTTTCTTCAAGATACTTCGAAAGTACCTTTATGTTTTTATTTTTCCACTAAAAGGCTGTATTACAGAGAAAGAGCTACACAGATGCCTTACGTAATACCGTCTCGCTTTCGTAAGATCCAAGTATGGTTTAGACAAAGGTGCACTTTTTCTGCTATATGTTTGAGGAAAGCTGCCAATGAAAAATCGAGGTGATATTCTGAGAAGAGCACTTCATTCTGAGAGTAGTAGCTGGAGCTTGTGCAGCGACACAGCTAGGTAAAGCACACACAGAACAAACGGATGAAATACAGGCACGTCCTTATGGAAAATGTGACTTCTATTTTTTTTATATCTAAGAGCCTCTGCGATCAGGATTTCCAGGAAGAAGTCATTCTGCTAGATCACTAAAATCTAGTAACATCTTTAATTGAAAAGATTCTATAAATCAACTTAGTTGCTATACTTTATGTGGCAACTCTGTAGATGGCAGAGACAGGACAAACTAGGGAATAACTAAAATTTTTATTTATTTCAACAAAGTTCTAGTCTAGGTTTCCCCCCCAAAAATAGTTAGTATGCTACTAAATGTAGTTAGTAGCATGGAGTGACCCTTCCATTATAGCATCTGAGGGCACCACAGTGATTAATTTTATTCCTCCCTAATGCCTTTGAAGTTGAGATAAATGAGTTGTCCAAGGTCATATAAAAGGCTGTGGTTGAACTGGGAACAAAAGTCGGATTTTTTGGTGCCTAGACCTCTGCCTTATCTCTGTAATAAACCTCGGTAGTAAGAGGAGACAAGGAAAAAGCTGTTTAGAGGACAGTTGGTTACTTTCAGAGAGAGAAAGACAAGAGAACGGAGAAATTTTAAGGCCAGCCAGCATGCATTTTATTGAGTTCCCCATTATTCTCTGCTCTGGAAAACAAATAGATAAGATTATACGTAGTTTCAATTTTTAATATTTATTTTTAAAAAGATGGTAAGTCCTTTCTGCACATTGATGAACAGTTTTTCCACATAGTTGTCCAGCTTACTACGGTGAAATGACCTATTGCCTGCTTTAGGAATGGAAGGCATCAGACTGTAACATAAGCAGAAAAAATTGAAAATGTTTTACTAAACTGCTGTGAACAGATCAATTTTTCTGAGAAGTAAGATTTATATGGCTTTTGCTTTTGAATGTGACACAAACTCTTGGGCTATATTACTGTCAATTTGTCTCATTTTTTACTTTTATATGTTTTCCATAATTCCAATACCAGTGAAAAATATAAAATAAATCTTTCTTTTCCAAGAAAGATTATAAAAAATAATAAAACTGGCTAATAAATCCCCAAACTATTTCATCTAACCATACAAATTATAGAAAAAAATATTATCCTTCGTGTATGTTTGTATTTTCTTATTTTTGACAATGCAACTTCAAATTTTTAGGTCCTTGAAGAACTTCCTAAACATTTATTTTAATGTGTTTTTTTTTCTAGTTATTAAGATTTTAATCCAAAGGCTAATCAGAGGCTAATCAGAAACAGTTCCTTGGCTTTAATGGATTTTATATCAGCCACCAAATCTTCTTTTATTTCTAGATACTATAAAATAAAATTTCTTTACAAGTAGTTCTATATAATACACATTGTAAAAGTAAGCATTCCCAAACTGATATGAAATGTGTTAAAAGCACCTTCAGTTAAACAGAAGGAAAAAGAGGTTTTCAGAAAAACGTTGAGCAACTCCAATTACTACTTCCTAAGAAAAGATTTTTTATGGCAGCAGATGTTAGCGAATGAATGAAGTATTCTCTCTTACCTGCAATTTTTGTTAAATCTATTTTGAAGATAAAAAGCATATGTAGACTAACCAGGAAGCGGCACTAACTTAAAAGAAAGATGCAAATCTGATAACAAAGGTTTTATTCTGTAATCCATACGAGCACAGCACAGTAGAGCTGAGAAACAGGTAGTTATCTCACTATTGCCCCAGTAATAGTAGAATCTCATTTCTTTGTTTTCTTTTTGTTTATTGATATATGTGATTACAATGTATAGGCCATGATTCTGTAATCTTGTATTTAGTCATGAACTTTATGTCTTTGAGTAAACTGGGATTTAAGGTTTGAATTGACTAATAATCCACCCTATCAAATGAAGTATTTACCTTCTAAAAATCCTAGGCAAGACAAACCATATTTTTGATGTATTAAATAAATTGAATTAAACCCTGAAACAGAATCTAGATTATTACTAAATTCATTTAATCAAATAGAAACTATTAATCCTAAATCAACAGTAAAATCCGAGACAGGTACTTGTGAAATTGGAATTATAATTCTTAATTGTGATTTGCATGTCTGTATAATTATCACTTGCTCTGTCAAGCTATGAGCTGTACAAGTGTATTATGAAGTGAACTGGTTCCCATTTCAAAATCTTTCAGACTTGCAAGAAATGAAGTATTTACTCTGCTGTCTTTTTTCTTCTGAAAAAGCTGTGAAAAAGTATTATAAGAAAACTATCTGTCCTAATCCAGGGATTTGCTGCTTCTCCACTCTTCAGCCAGAAAAATTCACATCAGTCAGAAAGGATGAGCATAGTTTGGTTTAATTGTTTACAACACTTGGTAATTGCTCGACTTCTTGACTGCTTTAAACAAATATTGTCACTTGGATTGTCCTCTCTCTTCATCCATCTTTTCATCACCAGAAAGAATTGAGACTAATTATTGAGCCAGACTTCTCTATTGTCTATCTCTACTTCGACCCTAATTACCCAAATGAGACTTTATTCAGACACATCACACTACATTTTGCTACCCGTTAAAATGGAGAATAGTATGGCACTTACATGCTTCTCTTTTCTAAAGCTGTTTAAAATAGGTTCAAAAACTGCAGGTAAGCCCTTTGCGCTATTTCAGCCCCGAACACGTCACTTGAGGTGTCATTTTCCACAGCGAATGATTCAGGTGTGTTTCAGCAGTTTCAGTCCCTTTGACAGCAGCAGCTTGAGAGCTGACATGAGCCCCAAATACCAAACAATGAGCAGAGAGTACGCCTGAGTTCACTTCAATCGTGCCAAAAGTAGAAATAAAGAAACAGGAAACTGAAATTAGTGTGTTTCATACAAATATCGTAGCAGATTTTCTGAGAATTTTAGCTCAGGTTCTCCTTCTTGAATATTTTCATAGAAGTGGATTTTATTTCAGACTCAAGAAGAATGAGATTTATGAGTTCTCCACGTTCATTTATTTACCGTCAACATTTCATTAACATCTATGTTCTTTAACATACTCTCCGTATACACTCTTGTTTTTACTTTTTCATATCTGTATGTCCTTTCAGGAAACTTAATGCGTGTTCTGTGAGTGAGCCTTATTTCTTTAGCTTTACGAAAATGAAAATATTAATCATATTAGTACTGGGAGTAAAGGTTTACGAGACAATATATTGGCCTGCAAAGCTTTTTTTTGATCCAGATGTCAGCTATGTGCACCAGTGTTCCTGCAGTTGGAAAGAAAGGCAGAAATAAAAAAGAGCATAGAAGAATACATAAATAATAGCCTAAGCTCTAGTCAAGGCAAGCACAGATTAAGCAGTTCATTTTTCATACGTAGATGGCTTTTTTCCTTCCTGATGAAAAAACAAAATAATTTAGCACTTTACTTCAGTACTTCAAAACGTCATCAAATACCATGCATCACTACTTCAAGAAAATGTATTTATGAACGTAAATATAAATAACGTTTTCAGTATAGCTTTTGAAAATAAATCAGCTTTTATGCTAAGATAACTACAGTAAAAAAAATTGCAGTAGTGTGAAGGAAGGTTTCAGGGACAGTAGGTTATTTTATCTGTTAGCTTTACTTCAAATTTTTGGATGGTTCCATTTGTCAACAGCTTAATGATGTGCTCCTATGGAACAGTGCTATAAAATTTAATAAGGAAAAAAACCAATTGAGATCCATAAAAATGTCAAAGTGCTGAAACAAAACTATAGTATCCAATACAAAGCAAAATTCATTCTAATGATGAAAAATCTTCTTACGATTATTCCAAATGTATACTGCTGGAAATCAACTGGCCTTAACAGAGTAGCTGCATCGCAGAGAACAGAATTTGGCTGTCTTTGGATATATTTTGCCGCAAGTTTTCTGCAACAGAGCTGTACTTTCTTATGTATGTGGGATTACGTCAAAGTTTGTTTTCCATATGTCAACATAATCATCTTAGAAGTTTCATTTGTATTGGTGACTTTGGTCACTGGAATTACTCAGGTAATTAAATATCTTGCAAGAAGGTAGCTTTCAAGATTCAAGAAGCTAGTGCAATATTCGTGCATCTTTTTAACATGGAAACTTTCAATGTATCTACATAGTCCAGTGTTTTACTTAGGCTAAAAAAGAAAATTGCAAATGCCTTAATATCACGCAACATTTTGTACTTTTGATAATGTGCTTTGGGACTGTTAAACTTAACTATTTTCTTTAGGATCTTAACGTTGAGGCAATAAATCTGTCAAGTGTCAAAAATAAGATTAGGGCTTGAAAGATCCATTCTGGGGAAACTAGAAGATGTGAAAAAAAAATTTTTTCTTTTGTCTTGATGATTGAAATTGCTTCAGTTATGCAAGAATTAATGAACAACACTGGCATGATGTTTAGCAATCTTGGAAGTCAGCACATCTTTTACTGTTCTGTTCTGTTCAGGCTTTTCTGTCAGACAGTAATTGCCTCTAATGATCCAGTTTGGTACTATTTCGTGCTACCTAAATCACTTTCATGAACTAATGATTCTGTACAAAAATCTAGCCTTACCAATAGTAAAGAAAACTCCAGCTATATGTCCAATTACAAGTAAAAATTCCTTCCCTATGCCTAGGAAAACTGATAGACAAGATAGGGGGTTCCATCAATAGGGACTGTAGATGGTCATATGACTATCTGTGCAGTTTACCTTTGATGGTCATCTGAATATATATTTTTACAGTCACACACTAAAGTTGTGTGTAAATGGGCTGTGGACCTCGTAAGTAAGAACCTTTTAAACAGGAAGCTGTGGTAGCGCATGTGTCCCAAAACTATATGCATACCATGCAATCTTAGCACGACCACCTTATTACCATCATAGTGGCTTTCCTACTATCCACTATCTGTCTTTCCCACTCTCTTAAAAAACGTTAATACTAAAGGTATCTTACATCCAACTTTAAAAGTTCTCTGTGTTGCAATGCATATGCCAGGTACCTCTCCTGTGGTGAAATGGAGGGCAGAGCGAAAAAGCAGGGTTGTCCCGGAAAGCGCTTCAAGGATACCCAAAGGCATGTTTTCAGTGCAGTCTGTTGCAAATTGGGAGCCATGTAATGGCAAAGTAAGGCAATTCATAAGCCTTTTTGAGCTGCAGTAAAGTGAAAGCATGTAAGAAAAATCGGTGCTATGAATCTTGTGACTAAATGAACTTAAAGTGCTGAGCTGCCTACGGTAACCAGCATCTGCTCAGTCTCATTTACTCCTCTCTGTGCCAGTGTTATCATCCTTCACTACAACTATGATTATAAGAACTGACAGTACAATATCTGAACCTTGTAGAAAATATACATTGGTATTGCTTACCTTGGTCTCACTTGAAAATACACACCTATATTAACTGTAGTAAAAATTTATGTGTCACCATGCAAAGGGAAGCAAGACCTACTCCTTTCCTTACAGCAGTAACTCCTTCAAAGTCACACTCTACTTGGACAATGGTGTGGTTGAAACTCCTCATCAAATTTACCAATAATATTAAAGGCACAGAAAGCACTTGTATAAATATAGACTGACAAACACTGCACTGAAAAAATGTTTTCTTTTTTTTTTCCTGAAGTATTTTTCCATATATCTTGAGCTCCATCTGCCTGCTAGGCAATATGTCCCCCCCCATAATGCAAGATTTCCTTCTCTGCTTCTCTTTGGAACATCAAGTATACTGCAACAGAAGCATTTAAATTTAAATTCACATGGAATGATCCTAAAAGTGGCTAGGAAAGGTTATTCTGAGAGGAATTAGGTAGCAATTCGAAGTTTTTAAACAAGGTACTAAGCAGGACTGAAGGCATTGCTTCAAAAGGATGCAAATAAAAAATAAGCGCATTTATGCTTCTTGTTTCCAGAATCTTCCTTAGGTTTTTGCCTCATGTTATATTAGTGTTGTGACTCATTTCCTACATTGGATATAAAAGAAATAGAAGACATGACGGTTCTCTTACGAAAAGAAACAAATTGCCAACTTCAGCCTTCATAACTTTTACTTTAATTTGAATTATATTTACATGGTTCATGACAAGTACAAACACCTTTACATAGTGCAAGATCAAAGTTTCCAATGAACATAAGACAGATCCTGTTTGTGTAGGACCAAACCAAAAAGTCATATGTTTCTGTGGCTTCAGCACTGTCAGAACTCGCCCCTATTTTGCCAGAGTTTACAGTGACACTATAGACACCTTTAACACTTGCACAGAACAACCCAATCATCTTTTAAAATCTCACATTTCTTTACTATCAATAAGACATTACTGAGACATTTTATTAAAGTTATTTTGAAGATTTTTAATTAGAAATTTCAGGTAATTAGGTTTCATAGAGAACTAAGGAAACCTTTAAATTCAGTAGGTTATTCTCTAAGACTTCAGGGACGGACCTTCTCATATGCTGCAGCATATGAGGAAGGGGAATAATGTGCTAGAACTGTCAAATATAGAATCATAGAATCATAGAATTGTTCTGGTTGGAAGAGACCTCCAAGATCATCAGGTCCAACCATTAACCTATCACTACCAAGTCCACCACTAAATCATATCCCTTAGGGCCTCATCTACACGCCTTTTGAATACCTCCAGAGATGGGGACTCCACCACCTCCCTGGGCAGCCTGTTCCAATGCCTGACAACCCTTTCGGTGAAGAAATTTTTACGAAGGTCCAATCTAAACCTCCCCTGGTGCAACTTGAGGCCATTTCCTCTTGTTCTGTCGTCTGTTACTAGGGAGGAGAGACCGACCCCCATCTCTCTACAACCTCCTTTCAGGTAGTTGTAGGGTTTTTTTCTCTTTTTTTTCTTTTTTTTGTTTAAAAAATTTTGTGTTTTTTTCAAGGGCTCTGTTCTTTTTGCACAAGTAGGAACCGGGCCGCAAAAAGCAAAGGTGTTTGCCCCAGGTTAGTGGTGGAACGCACCAGAGCTCACTAAGCAGAGGAATGAAGTAAAACCATTTTGATTACCACTGTAACAAAAAGGATCTGTGCAAGGACCTTTTCATATCTTGCAGTTATTACTGAAACACAGCCTATGGCATTTAGTCTAGGTCTTAAAATGGTGAAGATGAACACACTTATAAGGGCAATAATAAAATATTATTTTCCTTCGGCTTATTTTCTCTATTACAATCTGCAAAATAGCTCAGGCCCCTAGTCTTCATAGGGGGACTATTTCTCATATATATCAAAATACATAAGCTTGTTTTGGTTAAGAAAGAAAAGAGGGATGTTTAGAGGGAAAGTACCGCATGACAATGGAAAATACACCACATTTGAAATCGGTCTCAATGCAATTTGGAAAAAAAGACCATCACCACCTCAGGCAAAGAACTACTAAAGACACAATACGTATCTGAAACTAATTAAAAAAAGAGGTCAGAAAAGTGATCAAATATAAATTTCCTTGGAAGGCAAACTGCTGCTGAGATATAAAGGCCCTTCTTTAAATGGGAACATTTTTTAAATTTAGTTGTCATGGTTTTCATCTTTCCCTTCCCTAACTTCACTGCAGTTTTCTTTCAAGAGATAATGGGAAGGCAAAGCCCAGCCCAGTGGTCTTGTATGAGCCAGCTCACCCCCCTACAGGCATCCCAGCCTGGGTGCCTCTATTGTTCTTGTCCCGGGGCCGGCAGCAGGAGCCGGCGCAACGCAGGCTAACGTGCCCGCCGCGACGAAGGGAGCGCTGCGTCACTGTCCAGTGACCCTCAGCTGGAGCATCCTTTATGGATGAGAGGGGGCTTCCTTGCCTGGAAGGCTGCCGTGAAACGCACCTTTGTGAAGAGCTGTGAGAGCACGAGTCAAGTACTGCCTTAGGGATCTGCACCACCGACAAACACGGACAGTGACTCACATAGTCTTTTCAATTATTTTCCTCCTCCAAAGAGTATTGCCTCTGTCTTGCCTTCTCTCTCCTTCCCCTACTCCCCAGTACTCCTCATACAGGCACTAATACCTTGCTGAAATAGTGATATCTTCTGTTTCTACCTCTATCTGGCCAGATTAACATAGGTAGTAGGACGTCAGCAGAGTCAGGCTGGGAAGTCCTAATACATTAACTTGTTAGAAGACTGCTAATCCATTACAGTATGGCCGTGTACGTTGCAGAGATGCCATGCTAGGACTTCTTCAGCACTAGCACTAGAATGTCTGCCTACTCATTTGTAAAGGACGAATAACAGCAATTGCCTCTCTCATGAGACAATCGTTACATGAAAGGTTACCAGACACTCACGGTAAGGCCATCCACATAAAACAGATAACACAGATGGGTTCTTTGAAATAAGTTGTGCTGCAGCTGCACAGAGAATAAACACTGAGACGAGGCGGGACCCTCAGTCTGCTCAATGCGTGCGGTGTTTTCTCTTTGCTGCAGCAAGCACAAACGCCCCACGTTCTAGGCTGCCCTCCGAGGCTGAGACAACAGCCTTAGGTACGTGTCTGGAAGTGGAAGCAGCTGACTTGGTGGTCAAGCTGGTGGGTGGCACAGCTTTGCACCAGCATCAGGACCCTACAGAGCAGAAATTGCCAGTGAATCCAGGTGGGGAGAGAAGATGAATCCACGGCTCAGTGCCACCCTGGAGCTCAAAGGGAAAGATGGTTTAACAGCAGGATAATGGGGCCCTCAGGCTTCCCTTCTCCAGTCAGTAGACAATGGTACCTCTCAGTGCAGGTACCTTGAGCTGGGTACCAGGGAATATATGAGCTGAGAATACTCTTTGCTCAGAAAAGCAGACTTGAGGAGGGGTCAATACCTCAGGAAATTCCCTCCTGACTGCAGCTAGTATGGTTTCTCTATGTACTCTAATCTGCAGATATACTATCTGGATAGCAGTGCCATGTGGACCCTAATGTTTCTGGGTGGCAGAGCAGTTAGAGAGCACAGAAGGAGGGACAGAGCATTGTGCAGGCAAACAGCAGAACAGCTTCTCCGTGAGTGGCAAAGGGGAGAAGGGAAGACAGAGAAAATGTTGAGGAGCCACTTGATTTCATGGAAAGCATGTGTCAAAGCCGTTGAACTTCTGATTTGGAGCTGTGCACAAACTGTGCACATTGAGCCTGTTTAAATACATGACATTTTTACTATTGCCCTCAGTCTCTTTCCTATTGTTTTGCAATTAGTTCTTGTTTTCCTGTCTTTAATTAAACTGTAAGCTGCTTAGGGCACCATCATGACTACCCCTATTTATACAATGTTTGGCACACGGACTTTGAGGCCTTGCCAAATGTGGAGAGAAAAAAAAAGAAACATAAGAGAGCAAACTGTTATAAAGTAAGCTCTGACTTAGAAGTCTATTCTTCGAGACGATATAAACTTTGGGTATTCAGCTCTGGAAAAGTAAAAGCAGAGAAACTAGTGGAAAAACAATCAATAGAGAAAAAAATATAACAACGTATACACATGCCCAGGGAAATGGAAATACAAGCAGGCAAGAACAGCCACATTAGAGAGCCCAGCCTTGGATCAGTAAGGCAGCACAATGTATGCAGGTGTCTTATAAAAGGAAGCCAAGTAATTACTATGCCTTAGAATAAAACTAAAATAAACAGTCCCTATGACTCTGTTCCCCCGGATTCTGCCAGGGAGCAGGTTGTTCTAGAGTTTAAGGAGCGATCCCTGCCCTTTAGAGCATTTTGAATCTTCAGGTAGGGCATGAGCCCGAGACCACATACAGACCTTTACTTCCTGGAGGAGACCCACATCTGAAATCGGCATAAAATTACACAGATGAGATCAGGAGCAACCCATGTAATTTCCTATGTTGTTGCTAGGCTTTTTCCTCAATAGTATCATTCCACTGTCATCTGCCCTCAAGTAGTGCTACTAAGAAGGTATCTTGTAGCACAAAAATATTTTTCCTTGACAGATTTTATTGAACTGTTTGAATTTTATTGAACTATTTGAATTTATGTCATGGTGAAACACACAAAAAAACCTTTTATCTAGCTGAGCATTCATTGCAGACAAGGCTCTAATTTACTCCTTCAAACTCCTCTTAAATTCTTATCATCACCTGGATGATTTTCTTTACCTTTGGTTATACACATCTTGGTTCCACTCCATCCACATCCGTACTGTGTTCTGTAGATCTGACCTCTATACAGTCAGTATTTTTATCTTTTCGCTGCTCTTGCAAGAACAGCACATGAGGATACCTGAAAAAAATTGGTGATGTCAGTAACTTCACATGAAAGACCAAAAGATGAAATAATACCTCTTGCTTGGGGAAAAAAAAAAAAAAGGTCTCAACTGGGGCCCACATAGGCCATTGACATTGAAGGACGAAGTTGTTATGCAATATTTCTTTCCCTAAAATTAAGACCTTTCAGCTAAAGAAAGAGAACACTTTAAAACAAAAAAAATAATCAAAGACAAAAAGGCAAAAAAGAACATCTCAAAGCTCAACATCCGCAAGTCTCAACCCAGGCAGCTGTATGTGAACATTTTATACGTCTTAACTTCTTTGATTTGTTTTGGAATATGTTACTACCCTTTCTGCAGCAGTGACCTCATCACTTAGCCTTAGCAACTGCTGCTGCACTGACCGACGAACAGCACAGAGATTGCAGGGTGAATCTAAGCATTTGACTAGGAGAGCAGAGAAAGGTGACATGCTCCAGAAAAGCTTTTTCCTGGACCTGGAATGGATAGTTATGGCAAACAGATGGAAGGAATCAAATCCAAAACACAGTGTGTGACCTATCTCAGATAGAGTCTCCTTCTTGCATTTCGTTTTGGCAAAGCTTGAGTATCCCCGATGCCAACAGAATGTTCTTGAGCTGCGGATCTTGTCAGCAGGCTCCAAGCTGCAGTCCTCCCCCTATCAGGACTTAATGGACAACATAGTCCAGCAGTAAATATGGACTTGAGAGAAACTTATGCAAAACGTAACATAACAGAAAAACAAAACAGGGCTATTATTCTAAAGTCAAGGAAACCCATTTTTGCCTTCCAGCTATGTGACAGACTTGGTTTCACATTGGCTAGACCAGGCGGCTGTCTCAAGGCTCTTAAAATCCACAGATGGGAAAGAAAATGAACTCTGAATAGGGCTATGTCCCATTGTTAATCTCCCTAAATCAAAGGGTGGAAACAGGACTCTATTTCTCTGTTTGACAACAGCGTGACAACAACCCAAGTGAAAAATGGAAGGACCCAGAGCCCCACAGAGATTTGCTGACAGAGGTATGGGTCAGAAAGGCAGGAACCAAGACTACCAGCACAGCAGCTGGTATCTGAAGGACCCAGTCCTGCGCTTATGAGAAGCCTTTAGTTATTTAATACCTGTTCTCTAGAAAGGAATCATCACCCTTTAACGGCCTGCTAAAAATGAAAAATAAAGACTGGGAAAGAAAACAGAAGAGAGGGAAAGAAGGCAATGAAATAGCAAAATCTCAGACTGAAGTCATCCTGTGTGGCCTGTCTTCTGTTGTGTGAGTCAGGAAGAGAAACCATCACACAGAAAAATGTCATTGATATTAATAGTCATGAAGAGAGTAACATAAAACATTCACAGTGAAGACATTTGAAATTTACGGTCTTTGAGTGTGCCAGAAACTACCGCCCTTTTCGATCTGCCATCTCCACTCCTCATGCGAGCATCCCCCAACCTGTTTCAGCAAAAGCAAACCGGGTTGCCTTGAACAGCCTGAGAAGCAGCTCCTTGCCAGCCCACCCCATTTTGAATGAAATGGCTTCAGGCAGGATTGCACTAACAGCTATACCAGCAGCCCAGAAAGGACTGCACCCTTTGAGGAGGAGGAGAAGTGATAACAAGCAGTTTGAGAAGAAAACCTCTTCAGCACGGATGCGTACTGGCTCACAGCACATGTGACTGCAACCAGAACTAACAACTTTTTCCTATTCCTGCACAGCTGTTTTGTTCTTCTTTTTGGCTGTTCCTACCTGTGTCGGACCTCAATGCTTGTCTGCCTGGGACATACAGCAAGGGAGTGAAGAACTCCTTTTTGCTTTGCTCTGAAAGCAGCACTCATCTTGAAATATATCAAATCTTGTCTGCCTGTGGTATTTACAGCTTTCTGTCATCTCCAACCAGAGACCCCTCCTAGCCTGGAGGGCTGTCGCTGAAGTTGCAGGCTTTTCTCTCTGGCTTAGTTCTGGTTTTGTCCAGTGTTTGTCTTATGTCAAATGTACTTGCAGCCATCAAAATTGGAAGCAAACCCTACCCCTCCTCACATGCTACTATACTAGAGCACCTACCCTGAAAATGAATGTGTCCCTGGCAGCCATGGAGGGCTGTACCAGGTATAACCCACAGATCCTGGGTGTGGATTATCTCAGGAGATGGCTGCTCTGGTTTCAAAGCCCTCCTCCAAGATGAGGAGGTGAGTACCACCAGATCTCCGCACCTTCTGCTACAACAAGCTGTGGTTGAACTGGGACTAATGTAGGGGACTACTTAAGGTGCCCATTTTGGACTCACCAAAGAGCTTTGTCTGGCTTTCTCCTGCTTCTTTATTCAGGGTACTTCTGAGCCTGTGGAGTAACTTTGGGTTAGGCACGAGGTGGTTTCTATTTATTTTAGATGACCCTTTGTAACTTCCGTCCGGTCTCTGTCCTTTCACGAGTAGGGTAGTGCTTGAAAATGGGGTGGTCTCAGTCATTCTCAGAGACTTGGAAACTAAGGTCCTCCTAAATCCTCCTTTAGTCACTATAAATCGCTGTAAGTCTTTCTGTGCTGGGGTCTGTTTCTGACTGTGCCTTTTTATACTGTGAGAACAATGGGATTCAGATGTGGGGGCAGGCCTGCGGGGACTACTGTAATACAAATAATGCATTAGTACGGCATGCCGCTTGGAGTGTGAAAACCATAGTATAAAATCCTAAAACAGCTGCATTCCTTTGCTGTTCTGGCAAATAAAACTCAATTGCAAACACAGAAAGTGGATGCATGTGCACCTGAAGCAAAATCGTCTCTCGTCCCGAGAGACGTCTAGTGGAAACTGCTGTGCGGTGTGTGCCAAGTCGCCGTCCTGAGTGAGTGTGGTGAGCTGCCTTTCCCACATTCCTCCCTTGGGCAACAAAAGAGTCGGATGCCAGGATTTTTGCTAGCTTGGCATTACACAAAAGGCCCGTGGGGTGGGTACAATGGAATTTAGGCTGGGCAGGGAGGCAGGACGCAGCAGCATGAGTCTCCAGCAAACAATAGCAACAGCAGGATCAAAACAGCAGGCAGAAAGTATATGCACAATTACCAAAGCAAAATATCTGAAGCTACTAGGACATTACATCCTCAGCCGTGTCCCTAAGCAGGATCCCACTGTTGTTAACGTAACCGCTACGGAATCAGGCATGTATTTCACACGGTGCGATGCATATTATCCAAAAATGAAGGTGAAAAGCAGAGGGATTAACCTAAGGCAATAAATTCCAGTCAATTCCTCCAGGTTAACAGGGCATTAAACCAGCTAATGTCCAGACTTCGTCACGTAACAGAGGTACAAGCATTAGTGCACAGAAGCAACAGGACAGAAATTCAGGACAGTTGACAGCAACAGGATCTGGTACAGAAGGAAGCAGGGAAATAGACACAATCACATTTGAATCATAAGTGCCCAAATGAGAAACACTGGAGAAAAAAGTTGTCTAAATTGTACGGAAACCTGCCAACTTAATCCTCCCTTTTAGAGGGGAGGAGGAGGGGATAAAAATGGTTTCTGCTCTCTGTCTTGATTGAATAGGACATAAACACAAGAGCTAGTTAGAAAACAGCTAATTTGTTTTGGGAAACTTTCAGGAAGAAAAAAAAAATGTATTGAAGAAAGTTTAATTAAAAATATGAGTCCCTCCATTTCTCAGTGTTCATGAGAAAAGCATTTCCAGTTTTAAGGCTTCTGAATGGCACCTGCTCTGTTTGAAGTCCGATTTTTGCCCCACCTTTTTAGTATTGGCATTGAGAAGAGAGGGAGAGAGAAGGATCAAAATGAAAATATGGCGAGTAAAAACGGGACACTTAGTTTTTGCGAAACCGTGAAGAATTTTGTTGGAAAAGAACTGAAGATAGAGAGTATACTGTGCTGGAGGGGAAAGCCCTGATGTGTAATGCTGACCACATTTCAAGCAGTGAATCAGGAGCATCTTCATATGGTTATCAGAATTTGTTTTAAACCATTTTACCAATCCTAGCACACCCAGGTAGTAACATGCAGAACTGACTACATCCTTGGCGATTTAGACTGTGCTGGCGTTCAACATTACAACACAAGAAGACAAAAAAAGGACCAAGAAAATTTGTCTCATTTTTGTAACTAGCCAGAATATTTTGCTAAAATCCTTTCTTCAGCATGATTCTTTGGGCCAAGGATTTTTGCTGCAGACAGAAATAAAAGGTTTTATGCAGTTGATAACTTTCCATATTTGGCATAGCTTTTAGAGTTTGACCTCTCCTTGCTGCCTTCTCGGGCCATTTTCTTGCATTTGATACATATGCTCCTGAAGCTAGAAAATAGCTAAAAACCCAACCTGAATAAATGGAGCCTGTCCATACTGTGTAGATGACCAACAATTAGTCCTCGAGTACTACATGGAAGCTTGAATAGGGAATTGAATGATATTCAATTTTGGGGAGGCCTTGCAAATAAAAAGGCCTTCAGCGTATATGAAAAATAACACGTGCAGCTACTTAAAAACATTTCCCACTCCTCACAGTAGAGCAGTTCAGGTCTGCCAGCATGGTACTTCCCAGCTTAACAAGTGATAGACATAGAATGGCTTTCAGTTGACTCACAGAAGAAAATTGTCAAGACCAAGGACAGAATGTGCTATACATTTCAGAAACAGCTGCCTGGTTTGATTTTGGTTTTTGGTAGCTAGAGAGGAGATTTCAAAACCCGCTCATGTCACTGTTAAGCAAGAATCCCTGGATGGAAATGGAAAGCGAGTTTTAAAATCTTTTTGCAAATCCCACCTTTATGATTCCTACACGTTAGTCTCTTATTATAATTGTAGAGACCAAGACCCTTAAGAAAAGCAGTCATGACCTTCTACAATTGTACCTGGCTTGCAAAGAGATAAAATACCTGTATATAAAACAATGCGAAAGGTCCTGACGTGAATCAGATGGCGAATATCAGATTCGGCTTACGGAAGGGTGAACAGGAGTCAGCGCATCAGTGTTCATTCACTTGTGTTTGAACATTTGGCCCTAATCTGAAACTATCCTTCAGCGGGGTCTGGTACAAAAGCAAACACGACAGATTTAGCAGCAGCATGGTGCAATGCTCTGTTGCTGAGACGCGAGAGCCTGCCAGCAATACTCTTTTCTGTAAGCTTAGCAGGCACAATACCAGAGTAACAGTTGCTGGTGAAAATGAATAAGCAACTGCTTAAGGCCTTCCTGGCACTTACTTCCTAAAATGGCCTACAAGGCTCATCTTGTCAAATATCTTTTCAAGTGCTTTAGTGCCCGATGACAAAAAAAAGGTTAAGAAAATGCAAATAAGTAACCAAAGTAGCCAGGAATCTGTCTTGGGGGGGGGGTTGTTTGTTTGTTTTTGCTACACAGCATTAAAAAAAAAAAAAAAAGTTTTATTAACAGTTTCTGTGATATTCCAGATGTCAGCAATTAATTCTCCAAAATCTGCTGAAATATTAAAACCTCTTTCTGATTAAACATTGGGGTCAGCACTAAACTTGTTCCTACAGTCTCAAACAACAAGTGAAAAAAGCTCTTACTCAGATCTGATCTGCCGTGTGACTCATCTAATCTTGACATTTTCCCAGCAGCTAGAAGGAAAAGCGAAGCAAAGGCTCATTCTTCAAGAGAGAAACTCAGCACATCGTTTTGCGCAGGCAGACGGCCGCTTCTTTCTAATGATTTTTGTGCCGATGCTGTGCTGGGGTTTGTGAGCGCAAGCCCAGGGCGAGGGGCGGGTGGGCGAGGGGGAGAGGAGCTGCTCCAGGTTACAGAGTAAACAGAGGGTAAGCAGAGGCTCGACCACTTTGCCTCTCAGCTGGAGCCAGCCTGATTGCTGAAACCATTAGAGTAGCAGCCCTGGCAGCAGGCGGTTCTTCAGCCTCCAGGCCACCATAAAACAGGAGCTCCTTTTTTCCACAAGAAGAAAAGGCCAGTGTCTCTAAAGCAAGCGCTTTACCACATGGTCCTTTTGGTGGAGAGAGAAAGCCTGACGCAGTACCTCAGAAACGGGGGGGGGGGGGGGGCGGTGTGTGCGGAGGAAAAAACCTGCTCTTTTCCAGTGCTCGTGTACAGCCTGCTTATTTGCAGGGAAGAAAATACAGGCAACACAAGCACATCAGACAAATACTTATAATTGTTATATAGTTGCTTTCTAAGTTCTTTGTTACTGCTTTTCTGCAGAGCCGTGACACCACACCAGCTTAAGGACTCCGCAGCATTACGATGCTACCTTTTCCGTCCCCAGAGCTGAAGGCGTTTAATACGGAAAACATACCTTCAGAACAAGAGTGGGCTGTGTGTCTCCACCACGCAGCACCCTGGCAACCCCAGCCTCCACCACAGCCTCCGGACTTTCCTGTAACGCATTCGGTAACGTGCTGCTAATGATAAACATTAACTCTGTTTTACCTGCAGGGAAAGTGAGTCAGGAAAAGCTGGGGTAGTCAGTCTAAAGACAGAAATGAACACTGCCATGATCTCTCAAGATTCGTTTGTGAGCGTGTTGCGCCTCTTACTCTGGCAGATCAGCGTTTGCTGTAGGAGGCCTTACTGAAAACATGCAGATACGTCAAGGTATCTGAACAGAATGGCCTGTTATTACGTACTGCCATCATGCAATGATTACAGCCTTTATTTGCACAGTTGGACTTGTGTGACAACAAAGTTCACAACTGGGTTCACAACTAAAGTGCTCTACTCCATTTCTTCTTTTTTTTTTTTTAATATGCTTCCAGTATAACAGGTAGACTTTTAACTAGAAAAAAGGACACGGGATCTGTGTTTATCAGCAGCTAGATGTTTCAGAGTAACTCTAAAGAACTAGAAGCCTTTTCCTCTATTTTCAAACTTTTAATGTTTTCAAAATTATTTATTCTTTAAAACCTTAACTTCTCCATCTACAACACGCTTTGATTCTAGCAGAAGTGTTGTAATGTTGCTATGATTCCCAACCGTATTTCCACTGACATAACTGGAAATAATGATATCGTAGCAGCAAACCACTTGAGCAAGAAGTGTCTGCCAGTGATTTCTGCTTCTCCACACCCCTCAATCCTGCAAACTCTGCATATGAATTCTTCAGTATTTTCTCACTGATTTCATAAAACTACTTTTTTTTTTTTTCTGTCTAGACCAACACCTACCTACGTGCTCACAAGCTGACTTTATCAGCTTTAAACATGCAGTCTGGGACATGTAGCTCTAAAAGCACACACCACTGCATGAAGTACAAGTTTAGCTCCATTACCTTAAGGAAGGAGAAGACTTGTACCTCAATAAATGATCACGTCTCAAAAAGCCAAGTGACCATAAAGTGAGTTAGGCAGATTCGAGCTTGAGGTCTGCCTCCTTATGTTGTATTTTCCCCTGATTTTCATGATGTGACAGAGCTGATGTCAGACAGAGAAGTCAGCTACAAGCACCTTTTCTGGGGCCATTACATGACAAGCTGATGAGATTTGTTGGAAGCTTGGACCCTGGCTGCTCTCAGATTACAATGTTCACAGCACCAAATTACACATGCCCTGTAATTAGGCAACATGGACATACGGAATTTGTACATCCGAAAACGCTCCCACCAGCAGTGTAGCCATAGCCAGAACAGCTGATAGGGATGCACAGAACAGTCCAGCAACTGAGGAACCGCCTTTCCCACCGTTCATTCAATTATCAGCGGTATTTACCTCCTTTCTGGCAGTTTAATTCTTATAGCCTAAAGCGCTTTGAAAAACTCAGTTTTCCTATCTGTAACGAAAGCATGGCGAGGGGAAGTGATTTCTTAAAGCTCACCCACAGGGTTTATAGTGGAACTGGGAACCTGCTTTTGGTATCCCAAATAAATGATGAGTGCTTTCGCTGCTAGTCCAAACTCGTACTGTATTTAACCAGCTCAATCACACGTGGTCTGGCTCTCCGCTGCAGACACAGCTTAAAATTTACACCAAAAGAAGTGATAAGGTTTTGAAATGGAGTTTGCAACAGACTTATCTGGAAGAAATATTTTGAAATTCAGATTTTCCTTCATACTCTTCAAAGAACTGTGTTCAGTAATTTTGCAGTGGAGCCAGACAGGGATTCAAGTTGAAGCAGCCAAGGCAGAGACATTTGGAGAACAATGTTTTCATCAGCATTTTGCACAGGTTTTGTTAGATGTTATCTCCCTCGTGCTGGTTGATTGCTTGCTCTAACCCCTCCTTCACATCGCTCAATTTCTGCATTCCCCCCCTCCCCAGCAAAGACTAAAATAAAATTACTGCTATTGTTGTATGTAATATTTCTTTTCCTTGCTTTCTGTCGCATCATAATCTATTCAAGACAGAGGCTGGTTGTTTCTCTGTGTTTGTAAATTACGTGACATATGATACCCAAACTGAAGGCGGGCCCTCAGGCACTAACAGATGAACTTTGGCACTTCTCAATGAAGTGATTAATGCATCTACCTCACACTTCTGCCAGAGGTCACTGTCATCCTGGAGCAAAGGGAGGTATGTGCTTGCTTTTCAGCCATCTCACTTCATTGCTCAGGGTGTTAACATAAACAGCTTGCAACTGTCTATACAAGTTTCTGTGCCAGGCTGCGAATTGCAATAATTGAGGAAAAACAATCAAACTGATCATCCATCCATATCTTGCAAATTATTTTCCTCAACTGCAGATCTCCATTTTTCAGAATAAAAATATTATTTCAATACGAACATGTTTAGCACTTTATAATAAGAATTTACACAGAATAAATTGTACAGCTCCTTCATAAACAAAAAAAGCTTCCATCCTTTTGCTGGATCAGTTTGAAGGGAGGTGCTGTAGGAACAGTAGAAATTTCTCTATAGCTACAGGGGTCCTATTGTTGTATCCTTAGTTCTACCATCTCGAAGACCAGAATAATTTAGTAAGTCACAAATGTTTAGAGGGATTTGCTCAGTGGTCTGAAGCACAATTAGGCAAACTCAACTCTTGTTGAGTTTGAAAGCTGGATTGCTAATTGCCCCTATGATGTGAACACCTCTCACTCCAAAAGACAAGAAATACAACTTTCCACTTGTGCTGAATAAGTAGGTAATATCACCATTATTTACATTCTCATAGATTTGAACAGTTAAATATTTCACAGTAGATCAGAAATAGGACTTGGCATACTTTTTGTGGCTTCTTGGTCTCCCTTCCCTGGCTGCCGCAGGCACCACCACAGCCCTTGTGCCCAGCACACTCTACTGAGAGAGACCAGGGCTGCTGGGCATGCCTCTCGCCCACGCACCCACGCTCTCCCAGGGACTGGGCAAGAGAAAGGCAGCCCTGCCTACCACTGTCCTCATTCGCAGGTAGTTTCCAAGGTTTCTTTCTCTGCGTCCTCCACACTAAATTGCCCGGTTCAAGAAGAGGTGGTGTTATTGGCCATGGAGGCAAAAAGGCTACCCAGAGCACAAGTGGGAGTGGAGGGTCGTGCCCACACATCCAGCGTGCTTCCCTGAGCAAGGGCCGTAGTGTTGCTGCAGGCTGGGGCATAGAGAGAAACCCGGAGAGGAGTTTGGACCACCAAAGGCTCGCTCTTTCTCCTCAAAGCAGCCCATTGTGAAAAAAGGAAGTGGAGGACAGAAAAAGAGATGGTGTGGTGCCCAAGCGGTCCATAAAGATAACTAACACCCTCATTTCTCATTTCCTTCATTCCCAGAGGCGTATTAGCCAGACAGAGCTGCACTGCTCACAGATGAGGTAAAAGGAAATTAGGAGGGAAGTCCTGTGGCAGCAATTAGCAAAGAAAAGGAACTAGGGCAAAAAGTCTGTTTCTGATCTTCAAATCCTTTTCTTTCTACAGCACTGGTTTATATCCTTCCTATTGGGTTTACCAAGAATTATCCTCCCCTTCCTACCTGCCTCCCCCCCTCCCTTAACAGGTAACCACCTCACCAGCCTCTAATCAGCTACGAGGGTGACTCGCACTCAAACCACGCGTATGTGTCCTACTGGGCCACTTGTATCCACCAGCAGTATTTGCTGTATGCGCCGCCCAATTTACCTCTCAGTTCAAGTCTACGCACAGCTCCAGGTCTGCATCTTGTGCAGTCCTCCTCTCCCCCTGAACCCAGAAGGGGTTTAGAAGTTTCACTGAGCATCAGTGGTTAGGCCCAGCCTGTGGACTACCAGCTGAACAGCCCTGGATTTTGCTGTCGAAAAGGACTGATAGGGAAAATCAGTCTTAAACACGTTTTCATTTCTGTTTTTGCTATCATTCAGGATATCCCTTCATAAATTATTCCCTCTGTAAATGTGTAAGGGCGTGGATCGGTACACGTGTTTCCAAGATGATTTAAGAACACTTCTTTTATCGCTGAAAATATGGAAGGGTAGACTTATCTATTCCGTATTTTTAATTTGTTTTGGGAAGAGAGGATTCATTTAATCAATCTAGAACTTTCTGCTTGCCTAATCTTTCTCTCTTTCTCTCTCAGCATTTCCCAGTCCACATTCCTCTGACAGTAGAAAGGGCCCTAAGCAATGATATGTTTGAAGTTTACCTGGCAAGGAAGGAACTCTTGGACTGAAATGTGTGTCCACAGATAAGGTGGGAAATGAACAGTGTCATGTGTTACGAAATTTGCAATTTTTACGACAGGACAGCTAGACTGCGTTATTTCAAATATTGGCTGAACACTATTTACTGATTGCTCTTAGATACAGCAAAAAATATGTCATGGTTTGGAGCTGCTTTTTATTTACTTTACGTCAGTGAAATCTTCTTCCTCAACAAAAGATTGTAGAAAAGCTTCCTTATTCTGATATAAAGTAGAAAAGCTTGAAAAGCAGGTTATGAAGGGCTCTGAAACCAAGGTAGACTTAAAAAATAGGATTTTTTACTTTTTGTCAACAAATTAAATTTGGTAACTTCCACCAACCCTGCAATCACGTATGAAGTGGTCACTATATCAGAGAAATAATGGATTTATATCTCCCTGGAGAAATTTACAGCTGAACTCCAACGGTAGTAGATACATTTTGATCTGATGTACTACAACATACATTCATGAAAAAGAAATATGACACTTTTAATCATTTACAAGTGGCATATAGTTCATCAAACATTTCAAAAACTGAATGTTTATTAAAAAAGGTGTACAAATCCAAAGCTTACAAAAATCTTCCAAACACTTTACATTTCGTTGTAAAAGCCTACATAATAATACCTCTTCTGTCAGGCTCTAGGTTATCTTCCATTTGCGGTTTCATCCTATCTCAGCAGACCCTTCCTGTCTCGCTTTTTGGCTCAGGATACTCCACTCCCTTTTGTTTGAGTAGTAGGAAGTTCACAGTTCCAACAGGAAGACCCCACCTTCCCAAGACAAATCAGATGTTATTGTATGACTCATTTTTCATAGATAACCTTGATAATATGACATATACTTGAATTAAAAAAAAAAAACACACAACCCAAAAAAACCCCCACCAAACCCCACCCCAAACCAAAAAAAACTACAAGAAATTTAGCTGAGTTTTGGGGATTCCTCTTTCCTTCCCTTGAATTTTACATATACGTACTACATTTTCTCTTTCCTTCAATACATGAGTAGCTTCCATTTCTCACTGTTTAATAAAGAATGAAAAATCATTTGGTTTGTTTTCTCAGTCTTTACATACAACGTGTATGAAAGCAATTTCAGTTTTTCATGTACCTAATAGTATAGCTTGATATGTGCTGGCTGAAAAGCAGAGAACATATAGAACTTAGTTAGTGCCTACATGTAGACATATAGACACAGAGCTTATGTTTCTAGCATGAGTCGAGAGGCTACAGGTAAAACACAGAAGCTACAGAAGCTACTTCATCCCTTCTGGAGTAACATTTGAAGATCAGGAGGAATACAATAGAGTATTTCAAAAAGATATGCAATGCTTGTCTCTAGAAAACTAAATTAAACCTATTGTGTCCAAATTAATACAAAAATAACGTGAACTATAACCTTGTTCAGATTTGGTGAGTCCTATGGTAAAATCTCATGCCATTTCCATAACCTGAGACTATAAACATTTACGGTTTTTCCCCTTCTGTTAAAGAATTCACCTAGCAGCACAAATGAACATGATACAATTAAAAGTGTTTGAGTTATACCAAAGAAAATGGAAGCTCCATAAGAGTCACATGTAATTTGGGAGCCTAAATCCTATTATGATTGCCTGTTAACAGACTTTCAAGAGAAAATGCTGCAGGCTTTTGAGTCTAAATTATTGCAGCAAAAGCAGGACATATTTGACAGCTCTTTATAGCTTTCACTGTGATACCTGAGATGAGCAAAAATCCTCAGGGATCAAATCCAGAGCAAAACTGTGTGTGAGAGAAAAAAAAAAAATTTAAAAATTGCAAAGTAAAAGTAGCTTTATGTGAACTTTTGGAAGTCTTATCATCATTTTAGAGTTTTAATGGCAAAAGTGGATTATGGTTAAGATCAACTCATGTCTGATGTAGCATAAATTCTATTGTATTAAAAATTTAAATGGTTTGAGGTTGTAAATTGTACTCATGTACATCGAGGAAACCTTTAATTGGGAAAGAAGTTAAAGAGGCCCATTGGTTATCTCAAGGATCCTTTCTTGGCAGTAGTGGGGTTCACTCCCCGCTCCCCTATGCACCACAAAAGACTCATGCCAGCTTTTTAGATGGCTCAGCCATGCTTCCACTTGCCTTGGCTCATCTTCTCAATGGGACTACTTGTCCTGCCAGGGAAATTCCAGCTTCAGCTGCTGAAGCAGGTGGCTGTCTCCCAAAAAGGCATGAAGCTCAGGCTTGTCGGTCTCATTTGAAATAGGGGTAAGCTTTATGCTTGGGATTTCACAGGTTATGCAGCTGCTGGGCTATGGAGAGTGACCCTTTTCAACAGTTGCCTTGATGGTGAGGAGGGCATCGGCTGTGGTGAACTGGTATTAAGGCTCGAGGAAGGGCATGGCCTACTGCCCTGGGCCACTCAGTGATAAAAAACACTCCTCCTGTTCCATCTGAGGACCTGGAAATTATTTTGGAATATCCTGCTTCAGTGGCCAGGGCACTGGCAAGGGAGAAACAGTGGGATTTTTTCAGCAGGAATCACCTGGCTCTTCTCCTCTCCTGCAGTACTCACTGAGGCAATAGGGAATGGGCAGGGCAGAGGTGCAGGATGAGGAGTAGGCAAACCCCCCTGCATGTTCTCTGCCTGGCAAGGAGGGCAGAAACATTTGTTTGGCCAAATCATGTATCTGTAATGTGGAAGAGGCAAGATGTGGCATGGCCATGAGGTCTGGGCTTGTCAGGGATGGGTATTTTCACTGGAGGACCAAGAGAACTGAGTACTTTGGTACTCTGCGATGCCTTGTGAGGAACAGGTACTGCTTGGCACTGTGGCCTCAGGCACAGTGGGACAGCCAGCCCAGCATCTGCAGAAGACCAGGGAAGTGACCAGGCCAAGACTGAGAATGAGTAGCTCCCAGGACAGTCTTGCTCTGAAGGCCAAATGGCACCTGCAAACGTTGAGGATGAAGCTGTGCAACCTGGACAGAGAAGTGTCTGTCAGCCCCAGATGGGCTGCGACGCATTGAGTTTGCAGCTCTGCTGGCAAGGAGGATGTTCTTCAATGAGCCCCTGCCACTGTGGCCCAGTGGGCAGGACTCCAGCTTGCAAGTGGCAAGGCAAAGGGACTGAGTCATGCGTAATAGGGTCTGATGTGGATGGAGGTGTGGGTTAACAGAGAGCAGGAACAACCCCAGTGCCTGGGAGATTGCTCTGGCTCTCTCTCCCACTCTGGCAGCAGTGAAGAGGAGTGGTGACAACTGCCTGGGAAGCATCACAAGACAATTTTTCTCCCTCTCGCACAGGCAATGGAGAGCAGATCAGAAAAGGCCAGAACTGGAGAGAAGAAGGAGGATAGAGCTCCACAGGCTGTTCTTTGGGTTCAGAGAGATGCTGGCAGCCCTGGCTATACTTAATTTTAAACTCACAGCTTTGCATCAGAAGTGAGAGAGTGAGGTCTGTGGCTAGGGAAGGGGCAGAACAGCCCCATCAGCTTCCTTGCTCAGGCTGGTTCAGGAAAGACTGCCATGGAGGCCTTGGTTAGCATGGGGGTAGCCAAAGAGCGATAGGGTATTGTCAAGTGTGTGGAGGGTCCATGGGCTACCTGGGTGCATGGCTGGGACTTGGGTTGGTGACACAAGGTGGCTTGAGGCAGCTTAGATAGCTGAGCAGTTCCTCAGAAACTGGTGCTTCTTGTGGGGAATAGGGCTGGCTCAGAGGTTTGGACTCAGCAAGGTGAGGGAAAGACTTGGCATCCTCAGAAAGAAATCTGCATGAATTCAATATCAATACTTTGACCCTGGAGTAATTCCTTAGCATGAGATGTCTTCCAGTCAGTAAGACTGACATCATGTAACGTATTTCTATCCTCAGCTATTCAGTTATAGCAGTTAATCAATAATTATGGTAACCACTTCATTGACAAATTGAAAACCTCCGGAGTTCTGTTCTAACCTAAATTATTCTATGTACCTATGATCTTTATTTTCAGGAAGGCTTAGTTTCAAAAAGCTATTCTAATGACATTATGATGTCTGTGCGACATCTGAAAGTTAGATCTTAAACATTATTACAGAATGCTAAGCTTGATTTTACATCAGTGCTTCACAACTGCTAGACCACTATTTGTCCTTTGACTGGAAATCATAAAACAAACTCTGCTCCCAGGGTGCACAGTGACATACATTCATGACACTTATATATACTTTTCTATTGTTCATTCCCTTTTATTCACGTTCTGTACACTTGCCTGTCTTGTGCATACACATCCACTGACATGCAATCCCAGTCAGCGTCCTGTTAGCCTACAAAGATCACATTGGAGCTGGAAAGAGGACTTCTCCATGTGGAAAGCTAATCCTGTGACATTTTCAGTGTGACAAGAACCAGGACATGCTTTAATTCTAACCAGACAGTCTGTTATTGGAAGATACACGGTCCAATTTCTTGTCTAAAATGCAACTTTTAATAGGGACCAGAACTTTGGGGTGCTAATCTAAGCCAAATTAAATTTTGCATACTTTGAGGCTTAACTATTACTACCATGTTGTGCTCTTCTTCAATATTGTGTAACTCTTTCACTACTTCCTGTTTGTCATGTAATGTCTTCTTTGCTATTTTTTGATGGAAACCAATGCAAATGTTAGAAAAAAGAAGCTATGAATGTTAGGCATCAGTTATACTTTAACACCTTTAAATGAAACTGTTTATTATTCTTACAGGGTCAGTTCAGAAGAAAAAATATATAAAAATCTTCTGCCTGAAATCTATGGAAGGAGAGAAAAATCTCATATGGGCATTTCAAGGGGAACAGGAAGCCATCAAAGAAGGAGCAGAGTGCTGGTGTCTGAAGATAAAGTCAACTGACTAGCAGGCTTAATTTGCAGTGTCCTTTGATAACTTCAGAGACATTTCTGTTAAAAAAAAAAAAAGAACAAAAAACAATTACATTTTGAAGTTAGAAGTTACAGTCAGTAGGAAAACAGCAATTTTGCTAAAGGCATGATTGACCAGTCTGTGTTCTGCATGTTGGGACAGAGTCCCTTTAAAAAAAAAAAAAAAAAAAAAAAGTAAATCTACGTCAGTTTGCCTGAAAAGTTGCCACTGATCTGCATATATTATGCAGACCAAAGTCTCAGTAGTACTGTTTCCTAACTATCTCCATCTGAAATACATAACAAAGCTTTTCCCATTTGGATCATGATTTTGACCAGAGCATTATATACTCCAGAACCTCTGGGCCAAGAGAATTTGCATCTTGCAAAAGTCCCAAGGATTGTATTACTGAAGGTGTAAATCATAGATTGCTGTTTACCAAGAAATGCCATGGGTTACTCTGGCTAGTACCAAATGTTTAGGAAATTAAAATGCTTTTGTACATCCTACATCCTTAATTCACATGTATAGCAGCATTGTTTGTGGAGTAGAGTTTCCTTCTGGGGACATCTGAAAAACTTACAAGTCCTTTTAAGATGACCTCAGTGCTTGTAACACTTACATCCACTAAACACAAAAAGCCAAAAGCAAACCTGTTTCAGTGCTCCGAGTTGTTTGTTTCACTAAGATCCCACATCACTAACAGGACCCTGAATGTCTCCAAGCACCCAGGTTTTGGCTTCCTGGGCGGAGGGTCAACTTAGAAGCAGTGCAGCTGGAAGCCTTGAAGTAAAGAGCCAGAAGCAAGGGGCTACCCTTCTTCACCCATGGCTGCTGCTGAGCTGAGGCTTCTGCTCCTGCTCCCGCTCCCTGCCCAAGCTGCAGCCGCGGCCACCCTGCAGGCATGCCTGTGCGTGGCCCTCTGCCTCACCAACCCCGACCAGGACCTTGGTCCACGGGCTGACTTCCGTAACTTCCCATGTGAATCTGGGTGATGTTAGTTACCATCTCTGGACCTGACCCTGTCCTTGCCCCAGGGGCTGCCTTCCTGGCCAGACCTGGGGTCTGCGGTGGTGCCTTGCAACGGCCAGGCTGTGACTGACCCGTCACTGTCCTTGGCCCATCGCAGCCTGCCTTGCTGAGGGCTGAGGGATGGGGCTGGTCAGGGAGGGAGGGCATGGGTCTGCTGGCCCCTCTCCAGCCCCCAGTCCTTAACAATCACCTTTAACTGGGTATTTAACAGAGAAGTTAAAAGGTATTGAATAAAACAGTGTTGGTTTAACCTCCGCTGAAAAATGGCATCTCGTACTGAGTGGCACTTAACTATAGCTCTGACTGGGTCCCGAGGAAAGTAGATATTGCAAAGCTGTGTTCAGATGAGAAACCCCTGTCAGCCACGGTGAAGGTGCAAGCCGATAGTTGTGACTAACATTTTCCAACTGAACACAAGTACAATGGTGGAACGTAAAAGAGGTTTATGAGAAGTACCAGGCTGGCCCTGCTGGAAGCTCCATTCTTCATTTTTTCCACAGACTCAGTACAACGCGGACAGTGGCAATAAAGTGGTGTTCTCACTACCCGCCCTACTGAAATGTGTGTTTTAAGCAACTGCTACATGGGGTGGAAAGTTTAGCTCTGTCTCGGTGCCCATTCTATGTTTGGCCTTTTGGCTGAGATTGCGGAGGAGCGGGTTGTATAAGGTTACTTTACATTATACAGGTCGGTGTCCACTAGCAGCTGGCATTTGATTGCCAAGTCCTACCATACATGCATGCATGCCCCCCAGTCCCCCAAACACACACACAGCAGCCAGTACTGACTTGCAATCTCTACCAGCTTGGTCCAGATTCGAATAAATGGCTTGAACTCTATCCACTATAAATCCCTGAGTCACCTTGCTCTGCAGTAAAAAAATTTCCAAGACGGAGGTCCTTTTTGCTCGTCCGTCTATTGAAGACTTGGACCTATGGATGAAAAATTAAACAGGTAGAATGTTTTATGTGTCACAATGTTCATTTAATCCATGCACACTACATAATTCATTTCATGTTGGCTTCTCCCCAGGTGTCAAGAAATTCAAAACTGAATTTATCTGCTCATCTGACATACATCTGAACATTCACCTTTATAGCTCAATTCCTCTTCGTGCACATAAAGAACCTCCGAAAAGAGCTAAAAATCTTGTTATTATATTAATTTCCATATTTTTATGACATAAACACCTCAATTTTAAATGTCACTGTATTCGTGTTTATTCAACAGGCCACTCAATCTTATGTGTAATAATTTCCAAGAAACACAATAGGCTTGTTTTTGTAAACTGGGAGACGTAAGACAGATATAGTACTACCAGAAACAACAAAACTTCCTGTTTAAAGAAGACTATAATACAGACGTAAATAATCCCAAAGCAAGATTTGATATTTACATCATATGCTGTGATTTCTTATGATCACTTTAAACAGGCCACAACCTTTTTAACCTATTCTTTTTCTGTTTGGCACCTAAGCCACAAGATCCACAGTTAACACACAAACTGACCTCTCTTCTCACTGCTTTCATACAAGCTGGTACTTTAGGACAGTGCTACCTAATGTATATTTAATTCTTATAAAACCATCTCTTTTAATTTTCTTGCTGTTTGAGAGTCTAAGACATGTGTGTGCTCGGAACAACACTGACATTAATAAAAAGGTCAAATAAAAGTGCTTATAATGGGCCAACAAAGCTGGGATCAGAGCCAGACATTTATGGGCTAGCTTTGGCATAAAAGTAGACTTTCCACTCTCCTGAAAGCCAGATGTAGTTGGTTACTCTCCTCATCACTACAATCAGAATTCTTTGATGATTCTCAAGCTAGCAAATTACTGTTTAACCAGTTATTCAGTTCCTCCCTTACATCTATACCAGGAATTGGAGAATTGTCCTCTTCTGCCCTTAGCTTTATTTCAGATCTGCATGGGCAACCCTCTCTGCTAGGTCTGGAAGGGGAACAAAGGAAGGGACAGTTGCCTACAAAGGCCTCCAACCTCTGAACAGGAGCAGATGAGAAAATAACTGTAGCAACCATCACTGGTTTGGCACTCTAAAAGAGTTTGTTGGGGCAAGTTAGGCCTAGGAGAGGAAGAGATCAAATGCTGAGTAGACAGTGGAATCAGCAAATTGACCACAATATTAATGGAAATACTGCTGCATTAATTCTTCCTCTGTGGTTTAGGCATTTTCTTGGACAAACTCTGGTATTAATCTCTCTGTGTATTTTTTACTTCATAGCTAGTGTATTGATTTTAGTGGAAGACTACGTATAGAATACGGTGTTACTCACACTAAGCAACTGCTTTGAATCTGTTTGGGAGGAGTTAGACCTGTATTGTGCAATGATAAGAGAGTGAAGTGAGTAACGTGATGTCCAGAAGAGGATGAATAATGAAACTCCAGCTGCTCACCCCAGTGCCAAGAGTCAGGGGCACGCTGATGAAGCGGTTAGCTCCCTATGGATAGTTCTGATAATAAAATCTAAATGAATACTTTTGGGTCTTCTTAACCTCCGCATAAATTCACACTCATGTTGTCATTGGAATACCTTCTCCCTTCCTGAGAGATTTTCCAGGAGAAAGCAATGTGGTCCATAATTCAGATTTTAAAGGACCAAACTACTGTATGCATAAAATAGCTGGAGCTTTGTCAATTCCATCCTCACAGCTTGCTCTCCAGAGCCAAGCTGGCAACGAGAGTGGAAGGAGGTGTCAGAGGCGTTTGCTGCCTTTGGGACAAAAACTGTGATTCTAAGAATGTGGTTTTTTCTGGGTTTTCTGTCTTCCTGAGAGACAAGAAAACAGTAATCATTTCACACTTGGGGTCTGCTAGCCATAGAAATTTAGACATTGTAGATAATGGTAATACCTAAATATGATGTGAAAAAAGGCACATATTTTACCTACAAATAAGATACCAAAACTATAGTGGTAAAAATACCCATTCCTTGCGGTGGTTTTTTTCCCCTGTGGATTATAGGATTTGTCAATGCTTATTAAAAAAATAAATTAAAAAAAAGCACCAAGTTTAAGTTTCCTTTACATGAGTGTAAAACTGAAGCTACTATATTACTGTCAGTGGAGCTGTATAGTGTGACTAATTTAATAGGTGTCCAATCTGCTTTAGAGATTATTTTAAATGAACTTTCATTATTTTAGGATATTAAACTTAAACCTAATTGAAGGTGGAAAAACTGTTTAATGTAAGTATTTCTTAAAAAATTATCTTTTTCCAGAAATGAAATATTACTGCTATCCTAATAATACCACTCAGACTTGCTGAATTTTGCCAGCGTGAATATTTCCATCAACTTCAATATGATTTCTTGCAGTCTTATCCAGCATTGGGCTATAGGGAATTTTCCTTTTATTTTGTAGAAATGGGATATAGTCTTGGAAAACACTTCAGGAACTTTTAGGATAAAGAAGAACACACTTTCTCTAGAATTTGGATTTGAATCACCCAGAGAGAAGGATGAGAATTTCCCTATGAGCTAGGAAGAACTCAGAGGTTTAGACTTTCTTCCTTGGAGACCAGCACTTGAGAACCTACTTAGAGCTTGATATTTTCCCAACACTCCCAAGTCTGCATTTAAGGTGATAGGACTCCCAGCCTGAAGCTCCAAAGGTCCTGGCCCAGCTTGACTTCTGGGACTTCTAGGCGCTGGTCACTCTGTCATACAGACTGACGGAGAGCTGGAAGCCACCAAGCTCGAACTTCTAGGTTTGTCTTATACCAAACAATGTGTTTCCATTTTCAAAAAAATGTATTTCTCCAGCTTTACCTGTTTGACAGATAATGCCCGTTGTTCTGAGACCATTTTTTCAGCCTGTCAGATTTCCCAAAGAGCAGAAATGCTCACACATCCTACAAGATAAGTCCCGTATCTGTTAACGCCTTTACTGCCAGTAACCAGCTGTACAGCTGATCGAGGAAAAAAACCCTCAAAGTCTTCCTCAGAAACTAACTTCCAGGGGAAGGAGAGGATCCACAACTCAATCTGTATAATACAGCTACACTTTTGGAAAGCCCATGAATGTAGTTTTTCAATCCTGTATGTATTTAGGTCCAGACTAACAGATTTCAGAGATGAAATCCCTATAAAAAAATTAGCAAGAAACTTTTGATTTGCAAATTCATAGAACAGATCTCCCTGGGGATTAATTTTAAACATGACGCTATATCTAGGGTATGATGCCTTAAAGCTGCCAAAACCAGACAATTCCATTTCGTTACAATCACATGATAAAGAGCCTAAACTCAGTTTAACTGTCAGTGAGTCTTTATATATGACCTATAAAACCTAGAAAGATAAAATTTATAATGGAAATGCTGACAGAATAGTGTTTTAGCATAACTACTGATTTTTTTGACAATTTGGCATCTTTATAAAGATCAGTTTTGTTATGTTTTTCTGAACTCACACAGACTCTTTAAATGTCATCCTGTAATTTTCTGCTTACCAGTTATTTTTCTGGTGTGAAATACAGTTCTTTTTATGTTAAGTTTTTCCAGAAGTAAAATATTTGTTACTGAATAAAATAACATGACTTTACAATAACACTATTTCTATGTTTTTTACTCATGGACTTTTATTTGAAGTTTAGATAGCCTGGATACAAACTGGTGGAAGCATATTTACAGACGTGAGCTCTTTTCTACAAAACACAATGCTACTGATAGAATGGGTCCCTATTCGTTTATATCTATGAAACATCAATGAATACATTACTAAGCATATTAACTATGGTATATTAACAATTGCAGAAATACCACATCCCCAGCACTTCTTTGAAAGCTATTGTTTTGATTACAATATGTACTGGAGAAAGGGACTGCAAAACAGTTACTCTGAAGAGCTGAGTTACCATCACATCTGATCTGAGGCAAGAGGCTGGGAAAAATCCATTTCTCCTATTTAGCTGATTAGAACAAATATGTTTCCCAGAACACAGTTTGATAACAGAATAAGGTCCAATACTGAAGCTTGCCAATGAATCACTGAAGGACAGAGGACCACTGAATCAAGGAGCTACCTGCTCACCAGCAAGTCCAGAGACTAACCAAGAGACAAAAAATCCTAAATCCTTATTTTAATAAAATAAAATTATTTTCAAATTCTAAACATGTTGTGAGACTTCAAAGAGGAGACATACATCTCTAATGGATGTATTTTTTGACAGAGTCATTGCCAGTATTTGTTGTAAACATCTGCACTTTTCTTGGCTCTCTGGGGCATTATGAATAATTGCACTTTTTTTTTTTTTCCACTTTATTTCACTTGCTTTTACTCAAGCATTATTTCAAGCTACCTGGATAACAACAAGATGTTGCATATCATAGATATGAGGAAAAAAACCCATCCCAATCAGGATAGTGAAGTAATGGAACAGGTTGCCCATAAATGTTGTGCAGACTCTGTCCTTGAAGGTTTTCAAGACCTGACTGGAGAAAGCCCAGTCTGGTCTGCTGTCTCATCCCAGAGTTGGCTTTTATTTGGGTAGGATCTTGGACTAGAGACCTCCTGGGGGCTCTTTGCACCTAAGTGACTCTATGATTCTCTTTCTAATCTAGGGATGTAGTGAAACTATAAACGCGAGTTTGCCCTTGCTCTCCAGCACCCCTTCCACCGTCTCCTAAGCGTAATGGTGCAGTTCCCATTTCAGCTGCCCACGCCATGTAGAGAGCTTACACTTCGGGCATCAGGGAGAACATACCTTACAGCATATAGCAATAACTTTGCAGTCTCTTCTAACACGCAGTAAGTGATTTGGTCTCACTTCTGAACCCTGTGAACCATAGGGAGTGTTTCATAGCCTGATACACACATAAAAGCTAAAGCTAAACACCTATGTATTGAGAAAATCCATGTATTTATGTCCAGTCCTGAAATGGGGATACTTTGAAGGGAGGTACTGTTAGAGCTGCGACTGCCAACACATGAAACTGTTGAAGGTGAAGCTATCGTTTGAAAATAAACTATAAGGGAAGTCGGAAAAGATGTTTTCTGTTAGAAAAATTTTAGTGGTTTGTTTGTTTGGGGGGGGGTCCCCTTAAAAACAGACAGCATTTTTGATATGTTTTGATCCCTATTTAGCATACTTTTTTTCAATCGTATCAAGCAATTTGATGATTAAAGCTATCTTGTGCTTTGACCTCATTCTACTGGATCATGCATTGCCTGTGTGGGAGATTTTCTTGTATAATGTAACCCCTGGTTTACAAGCTGGGGAATACTAGCTGTGTCATCTCTCTTTCCAAATAACTTGTGTTCTTAACAAGAAGTTGGTCCAGGTTTTTTACCTTCAACACTTGCTGATTTGAAAAATCGGTGCAAAATCTTCCTCAAAACCACTAGAAATAAATGGTCAGGGTAACTGAGCAAGGTAACTGAGCTTACTAGTCTACAAGAAAACCCTGTTATTTGGCTTCATTATATCCTGTAAAAGGCACCTTGATTTTAAATGAAGAGATTGGCTGGACATCTTCAGAAACAAGCAAGAGTCTAGTTAAACAAAACCACGGTTTCTCCATCCTTTGACTGGCTGGATATCTACACAAGGTTTTTCTCTGACTATGCCTTTTAAAAGAGTCTTCTGAATGAACCACCAAATAAGATCAGCCAGCCTAGTATGTGAGGATGTTGACTTTCCAGGCTGTGAAAAGGGAGATACCTGGACACTGGGATATAGTATCCTGTAATAACTAATCATTAAATTACCTAATTGAGAACCAAATAGATCCACCCAGAGTGTGAATAAATCCTTCACATGCCAAAACAGTTCAGCTAAGACATACCGTATTGTCACAGACATAAAAAGTAAGTAAAAATAAACCTTTGTAAACTTTGCTTTTGCAAACTAAAATGTAATTGTCTTTCATTTTGACATCAAAGGCATAAATCATAATTTAAAATAATCATATTCCCTTTTGAAGTCCTTATTAAAATCAGGCATTGTCCCAATGTGCATCTCCTACTTCCGTAAGGAAATCTTTTTTTTTTGGCTTGTAGCTATAAAAAGAATTTTCTTTCTACATTTTAGATAAAATTCCTGTTCTTAAAGTTGACAGGTTAAAGGAGTTAACATCAAAAGAAAATAAAGGCGGTTTATTTCTGGCTTATTCCAGTCAGTTTCCTTACTTGAAGATTGAAGCTTTCCTGGGCTTTCAGTATGACTGTCACTGGCCTGATGGAGGTCAACCACAAAGCAAAAAAAGTCATAAAAAGGAACAAATGTATCAAAAAGGTAAAGGTAAATGCAAATTTGCCTTTACAATGAGTAATAAGAAAAATGGAACTAGGAAAAGAAGGTCTATAAATGCAAAGTTTGCGAATCAAAAAGGAAAAAAGAGATGAGACTAGTTAAAGAGGGAGTATGCAAAAGATCTTCCAGAATCCTTTACATAAGTTGTATTGGCATCTCCTTTAAAAAACTGCTTTCCTTACGGAAAGTGTCAGAATGTTTTTGTGGTTGGCAGCTGCCTGCTTTGTCGGGCTTTCCGTGCTTCCAGAAATCTTGGAAGAAATACAGTATTGTGTGCAGGAGACAATGGTTGCCTGAGTCCAGCGAGGTGAGCGGGAGATTTGATTGTGAGGCAGCAGCTCTAAAATTCCTCAGGATTCCTGCTTCCGCCAATCCCAAATAAATCATAAGTTTGGCAAAGGGACCGGAATGTGAATGAAATAATTTGGGAACGGGAATTTCTTCCAGCAAGTGTAAAGCATTTCAGTACTCCCCAAGAAAGAAATCCCTCACAGAAGGGAAACCTGTACCAGGCAAGAGGAGACCTCTGAGTACTCCACATCAGATCTTGTCTGAAATGACTCACACAGAAAACAGCACTTGCTGCAGAAATTTTAGGCGACATCTGATATGACAACTGAAAGTTGTGTCTAGTGATGCTCCTCCCATCAGGCAGGCCGAAAAGCAGAGGTAAAATCATTCTCCGCTGACGTCAATGGGAGTCCTGCCACTGTCTGAGACCAGGGCCAGGAGTTCACTCCAGGATTTTTTCTCAGGTGATTTATCATAATTGTTTTTATTTGGCAGCTTCAGAGTTGAGAACTTACTTTGCCTCTTTATATATTGCATTAGAATGTATTTCTGTTGTTTATAAATGGTTTTCTACTAGCTGAAACATATGTCACAGCAAGACATTAAACATAAAGGTGGGTGTTGAAATCGTGCTACTGTGTCCTATCTAATATGTGTTATCTACCCTTCTAATTGTGGTTGCTTCTGTTTGTATTAGAGGGTGTCCTGTGGATTTGCTGGAGATTTGGCTCTTCGTTTTGTGGTTCCTGGTCATCACCAACATTTGAATAAGAAATCCTCCCATTCACAGAGAAGTAATTTTTAAAGCCAAGGATAATGCTATTTCTGTTTGTTGAGTCCTAATGATATAGTTCAGTTTCTATTTCTGAGAGCATAGGCTCTGCTAGCCGTAGTAAGGTACAAACAGTGACAAGGTTAGCATGAACTTCTAGATGTCCTACCTAAGTGTCATGAAACAAAAATACTCTCTCTCTCTATTTACATAGTATGCAGTCAAATAACTCATTTATAAATTCTCTGCAGAAAGAATCAAATTACAAATTAAATAGTTTGAGATCTTCTGGTAAGAACATATCATTGAAACATGGTAGCGCATAAATATTTCCAAGTGCTTGAATGAGTGTTCTGGTAGAGTCTTCACCTTATGGGCTATCAAACTGACAATGGTTAAGTTGTGCTCATATTCATGATAAAATGCAATATAGGAATACGTTTGTTTCAGTCATGTGCTCTAGTTCTCAGATTTCAAAAGCTCTATTTTTGCTCAAATTTTGCTTTCAACTGAAATCAGAAGAATAGTTCAAACCACTTTAAGATGAAAGGATCTGAACTGAAAATCCTCTTAGAATATCAATACTCTTTTCTTCTCCTTACGAGAGTCAAAATGCACCACTTGGGTTGTCCCCAATACATCCCATGTACATAACAGGAAAATTCAAACAGCAATCCGTTTTTTTTTTAGAAAATATTGATTTGGATATTAAAAAAGTAGTATTCCAACCTAATTGGTGAAAAAAAGAAATAAAGCAGACTGAGCATGACTTACTGTGTAAACTTTCTTTCCAACTAGAAAGTGAAGGGCTAGGAAATACTAACAGAATATGAAAAACATGACTTGTTCTATTGAGTTAACATTGGCTTTACACCAGTAGTTTGCATAAACCATGGACGGTTGTCATTATGTTCAATTTCAGGTAATTTTGTCAGCCCAGCTCAACTGGGTTGAAGGACAAAACTCTTTTTGAATATTAATATCTTTATCTATCTCTGTATATAAAAGAACTGACAACTATATTTTATATTAAGTTCAATATCCAAGAGTAGATCACTGAAGCCTTATATATGAAAGGCAAATACAGCACAAAGAGAGTCCTTGTACATCTAGCAAAGGTCAATTTACCAATCTACTGAAAGATGTTTCACGTGATTCTACACTGAGCTGAATGTTAACTTTGCATGATCTTAAATTATTTCCCAATGATTAGGACAGATCCTGCAAAAGAAACTTTTTTTTTTTTTTAAAAAACAATGTAGCAAAGTACTTATTTTATTATGCTAATGAGTTAAAAACTTTCCAGAGGTCTAGAAAAACCTTAACTAGGAACTTTAAGGCCAGTTAGATAACTTACAAAATAGCATGTTGCTATGTTTTTGGATACAAATGGGAAAGAGATACCAACAATATTGTAAAACAGGTTACTCCCATGATTTTTAAAGTCCTAAAGGTAGCATAATTAACCTAAAAGGAGAAGCATTTAAAAAGATACCAATCAGTTGCCAGTGCTTACATGTTTAGTTGCAGCTAGCATGTACTAGCACTTCATTAACTATAATTCAGCAATTTGAAATAAAGCACAATCAGTTAATGAAACAAACGCTGGGGTTATTTTAGTGGATAAAGCATGTGGAACTTTATAATATGTTCTGTTATTTCATATTAAACGTGATCCTAGAAGCAGGATTTCTGCCTGCATCTGGCTTCCAAGAGATATTTTAGAAGTGGACTAAAAGCATGTGCATGCAGGTACAGAGTCACGTTTTAGGAAGACAGGACAAAATATTCTCATAAATACACACAAATATTTTTATGAACACTACAACCAGCTAGTGGTTGCTTGCATAAAGCAATGAGAGAAAACTGTTTGGCTTCAAGAAATGAATTAAGACTGTGCAGCAGAAACACAGTATCTTGTTATTCTTTGTACTGCCAGTGTTGAGTCTCTTCCACAACAAGGTATTCAACTGCATAAACAGCCTTTAGGACAGATGTTAGAATACCTCAGAAAAATAACATACATGTTGCTGAGATGGTCAGAAACTAGCTAAGAGACACCATATACAATGAAAAAGATAGTAGGGTTCAGTATGGAGCTGACATTACTTTCATTCCATAAACAGGTTTTGGAAATATGTGTAGTGTTTATCTCAAAAACAGTCAAGGAATATTTTAAGATTTTTGTAATTGTTGTCATATGTCAAATATGGTTTCCATTCTTTAGGGTCACTCGTACATGATAAGTGGATGCACTTCCTGGTTGCGCTTGGTTAATAAGAATGCAAAATCTATTGGAACACTTGCAGAAAAGACCACATTGTGAGATTACCAGATTCAAACACAGGAAAGCAAACACCTGACATCTCAAAAAAAAGCCCAGAAGGCATGAAAAGCAGGCCTGGGAATGACACATAATGTATATACGGTTTATACTTGCAGATAGAAATACTTCCTTGATTCGCTGTGTTAGAACTGTGCTGATCTATATTCCTACAGATAAAAAAGCAGATGGATTAAATGAGCCAGTATCAGATTTCCAGATCTGAATTCATGTCAGTGGTTTTAGCAAATAAGCTCAAACCAGAATTCACTTTTTCACTTCTGCTTTGAATTAGGCACAACAAAACCAAGACTGTCGTTTGATTCCCAGTGAGAAACAAGCACAGAACTTCATCCCAATTCATGGTGCAATGGCCAAAATGTAGCATGAATCTAAACTCACAATAATAGAGAAAGGACAGCACTTCAAAAGAGCAACTATTAAAATCTTTGCACTTAACCCCAAGAGACTCATCTAATACTGAGATTTGCATGTCAGCTCTTTTCTTAGCTATCCGTATTTGTTTTTCCAATTAAAAAGAACGTATACAAACTAAACAAGTACACTTGTATTCTAAATAAATTATTTCAAGAAATAATTAAAAAATTTTAAAACTACATGAGACCTGTTCTACAGCATGATGTATCATTACCAGCAGACTCAGCAAAGAGATACTTTACTCTTTTTTTTTTGTGAAATTTGACATTTTTTTGGTGCAACTACATTTGGAAAATGAGAGATGGGCTGGGCAAACCAGAATTATAATAAAAATGGCACAAGCTGATAATTGGCATCACAAATATTTTTTCAGGAATAGAATTTAAGGTCAGTCGCAGTACTTCTGATTCTTTCTTCCCTCTCTCTTCTCCTGGGGTACTTTTAAAATGAAAATGAAGCCTAATACATTGACAAGGTATATGTAATATATGCGCTAAATAATTATAAAGTGAATTCAACTGTTAAGTTTCCATCTTTGACAAAATATTATACACTGCCATCTCCATACTGACTTGGATTTAATCCTCAAAATGTCCTTGGCTTGAGAATGGCTTACAATAAAGTCTTGAGCCAAAGCAGGCATTTTCTTGGCATTAGGTACAACTGCCTCTGCCCATGCCAGAGAAAGTGTTGCAATAAACAGGGCTCAGTTTTACATTTATTTATAATTTTACACAATAAATGCATTAACTATTTACTCGATCATTTGTAAAAAGAAGAGAAAAAGTTAGTGTCTGATAGAAGAGGTATACAGGCCAGGTGCAATGGGAAGGGGTGGTTTACAGAAGGACAGGTTGTGGCTGAAAAGAAGCAGTCAATGTGCCTTGTCCTTAAAATACTGACATAATTCTGTTGTACTGATATATAAATGCTAATAACTGCTGCCTTTAATCAGAGTCCAACAGAAAGTGAACTAGAATTCTGGCAAAATAAAGATGTGTTATTCCTCTAGCCTGATTTGTCCACACAGTCCTGCACTAAGTAATACCACCAGTGTTTTCTGCCAGTGTCCAAGCAGACACAAAGGCTTGAGCTTCCTCAGTGTATTCACTTCTGGTTAAGAAAGATATTAGCACGTTGCCTTTTGTCTTATCAGGGAGTTTCAGGGAATTAGCTTTTATCTAGGCCTTCATTTAAAATGAAGACCAAAAAAACCTCCATCCTAGTCGAAAAGCCTGATTATATTAAAAATCTGCAGGTATACTGATGATTCTACACTCACACCCAACGAGTAAGGCATTGGATCAGTTGCACAGTTACTGCTGTTTATAAACAGCAATATTCTGTATACGTTTCCTATTATAAAAACTTTAAACAGCTCAGAACCTTTTTTTGCAGGAAAAAATAAACGAAAGGCAAGAAACAAAGACAAAAATGTAACACTTTGAAGTGAACTCAGCTTGGACTATTTCTGTAGTATTACATCACTGCTGGGAAACTACTGTACTGTGGTCATTTACTGGAAAACTAAATGCATAGAATATGGAAGACATAAAAATTTAATAAACTGAAGGTAAAAGCAGTGAACTACGCTAAAGTCAAGTTCTGAAGGATTTCAATTAAACTCAACTAATTTATATACAGAAACCAAAAATGGTCTTGAGAATTTTCACTTTCTTGTCATGATTACAGGCAGGTTAAATGCTTCCAAGAACTATCATTTACATTTATTTGACTTACTCAAACTTTGATTTAATGTCATTAACATATGGTTAACCTCAAATATATTTAACACCAATTTTACAGCTTAAAATAAATCCAGTGTTCCAACTCCGTTTATTTGTTTCAAAGCCCAAACTGTGGGCCAAGGAACAGTTCCAGCGCGCTATTAAAATCAATGAGATTCTTCTGTCGACGGCAGACAATATTGACTCAAGCCACCCATCCAGAGCCCCCTGTCTCCAGCGATGCAACTTAACCCCTGTGTGTCAGAGAACCAGTGACTGGGATCCCTGGTAGGACCTCGGTTCTGTTCCCTGAAGGACAGCGCGACACCAGAATAGAGGGTCTGCCCTGTTGTTGGTTTAGCGGCAAGACTGAATGGGCACATATGGCTAAACATGGCAATCATTAACGACAGCTGAGCTGTGAAATGCAACACAGCAAAAGGAGGCGGCCTGTCATGATATCAATAACCACTAATGCCCTAGAGGCAGATTAGGCTTCGAATCTGTCATCTCTTCACCACAAACCTCATCTGAACTTGTTTGTTCCAGAGATAGAGAAACGGAGGAAAGGGAGAAATGATCTTCAATATTACACGTATAAAATAGTATCTTCATGGAAATGTATGTTCTTTAGGAGTAGAGTTTAAAATTTGTCTTTGAAATCTAATATTTCCCATGTAACTTCAGGCCTATCATTCTTCTGATCGGGAGTTGGCAGAGTGCTTAATGCCATGTCTTCTGTCAGATTATTGCTGCAATGTGTGCTTTCATTTCACATTTAATTAACAAGTGCACTCAAATAAGAAGTGTCAGCACCTGCTTAAACCTCCATTAGCTGCACCGGCTTCCTGAGCAATCATTTCAGCCTGATGAAGGTGACATGAAACCTGCAGTACCATTTCACTGGTGTGAGAAGAGGACGGTGCTCACCAATCTTGGCATCGTGACAGAGCAGTTCTGACAGGGCCTAAATGAGACTGCTGCTGGGAGGTACTCTGAGGGACACAAATGACAGCAAAACTGATTGCTCGTTCAGAGCATCCTTGATTTCATCTGATGATACTGTGTCGTGAAAATTTAGGTTCAGTCATGCAAACAAAGTTTACCGTACTGTTGAGTCTTAACTGAAAAACTTCTCATTTCAAAGCAATGTTGAATGAAATGGGTTTTTTCTTCATATAGAAAGTATCTCATCAGGCGTTGTAGTCATATTCTGCATAAACATAATTTAAAAAATGATGTATCTTCTTGTTTGTATTTGCTTGTTTCATATACATGTAAAGCTAAAACACCTGTAGTGTAGAATGCCTTCCTTTGAAAAAACATATAAAATTCCCATATATTAATTTGCATCAGGAAGTTCAACACCTCGTTGCAGCCAGTGGCCTTTCTCACAAGTGCACGTTTTCAGCAGTTTGGTGTATATAGTTGCTGGAGAGCAAAAGTATTTATTTTCTACAGTAAAATATGCCTGCCTAGTTTTAGCAAGTCATAGATCTACCACAGCTAACTTCTGATTTGCTGCATAGACACCTCCTCCACAAACTGTTTTTGGTATGATCCATTCTCTCAATTATTAGCGTTCAACTATAGGGATTAAGAGTGAAAAAATATTTTAAAAAGACAAAAACAGGTTTTTGTTTTCTAGAGGGACCCACTGTAAGACTAAGCCAAAACAACATTAGACTCCTCTTACATTGCAACCTTCTATCCCACTAGCTCCATTCACTGTGAACAAAATGTCCCTATTTATGTTTTCTGTCATAGGTGTTATCCATTCATTTTTCTGTATTAAGATAGCCATTGAGCAGGTACTCAGGAGTTACTCAGGAACAATGGCCGTGCACTGAAATACCACTGTCATGGGGTGCTGTACACAATTTTTTTAAAAAATGTTCTCTCTGTCAGGTGTTCTACTCCATGCACGCAAGAAGAGGAAAGGAATATCTTTGAAGGTTTAACAGGCAACACTAAGAGAGTATATTATCTCCACAGAAGTCTCCTGAACCCATAAGTTTAGTCTAACTACAGCAGGTTTTTTTTACTGCTTGTGCGATTAATTTTTTGGGAGTTAGCTCTTCCCTTATACAACATACTAATGAGGTAATATAATGCACGTCCCAAGATGACACTCTTTCACACAACATGTGAAAGAATGCCTATTTTTCCATAAAATATAACCTCACATACTTACAATTCTATATTAACTTGAAATGAAGTAAAAGGCTTCCCTAGTCTATGCAACAGATTCCTATGCTACATACCCCATTTCTGCTGAGATTTAAAAACAAGAAACCAGAAGAAACCATCACTGGCAACAAGTCAAACACCAGGAGTAGCTACCAACCAGGCAACCCATATGAACTCTGGAAAGTCCTACAGTATCTATTCCAGCCACCGGCAGTCAGAATATGTCTAATAAATTTATGATTTGTATTAGAAAAGCAAATGCCCAAACTACGGTGAGCTACAGAAAGACAGAGGAAAGAGTCAGTCTATGTTCAGCATCTCTGATCATGATAATATGATTAACACTACAACATAACTATACATAGTAAAAGGTCCCATTATTATAGCCATTTTCAGCAAGAACATTTTTGTCTTTCTAGGGAAAAAGCTCACTTCTAAGAGGGGAAATGACTCATGAAAAAGATGTAAGCTGATCACACTTCTACCTGCATCTTTGCTCCAAGTGTACAGTTCTACAGAGACCCGGGTAGCTATTATATAAATCTGTAGTTTAATGCTGCTGGTAGCTTTCACAATTTTCCTGTCTATAAAGCAATTCTCACTTTTTTGGAGGTGGGGGTCCCCACCTCCAAATTGGTCCAATTCTGGAGAGGTGAATCTAGAAGGTCTAGATTACAGAAAGTCAAAACCTCAAGAACTTTAAGTGTCACATCAGTGTTTTATCCAATCTCATGATTCTGAAGGGCTAGAGTAAAGGTAAAACCGTACAAGTTACAAAGATGACAAAGGTAAGTGAGCATGAAACAGGCCAAACCACAGCATTTCTTACAAATGTTTTTGTGTTCTAGCATAAATGGTCATGAAGTATAAGGTAGCAAGATGTATGATTTCTTACGGTGAGTTTGCATATAAGACATAGTATTTGCCTCTGAGTTGTGAGTAGAACTCCTGCACAATTCAGCGTGCCTAACCTCAAAATTTACTCCTCAGAGACTGCCTAATGCCACTGAAGAGTGCTCTCATTTTACTTTGTCATTTATCAACAGAACAATTTAGCAATCATTAATCTTCCCCTGTAACTGTAGGTACACAGCTAATAACCCCCCTGTGCTGGCTCTGACCAAAGAGGCTGTTTCAGCAGGGTCTCTTCCAGGAGCAGGTGCTGAGGGAAAGCGTGGAAGGAGAGAGTCCCACCTGGGTAAGCCTTCCCTTATTCTGGAAGACTGCATCTCTCTTCACAGGAGCCCCGGAGTAGCTTACTTCCTTTATGAACCACTCTTTACTTCCAGCACCCTCAACATCCAGGGCCAGCAATTTCTGCAAATAAATTACATGCTGTGTAAAAAAGTAATTCTTTCACTTGTTTTAACACTTCTGCCTAACGTGTCTTTTTTGATATAAGCAACAGTGAATACTTGTTCCTGATCTACCCTCTCAGTGTATTTGGTTCCTTATAATTTTGTGTATTCTTCTCCATCATGCTTTCCTTGGGTGGGAAAGCTTTAACTGATTGCACCTTTTTCCGACAGAAACTATTGCACAAATTTTTCATTCTTGTTGGCACCTCTCTTGCATTTCCTAGTTTTACTGTCCTTTGCAAAAGGAGCTGCCTGTATTTAACTGGATGTAGGCATGATCCGGGTTTCATACAGTGGAACAATTTTATTTTATAACAACTTCTTTGTCTTGTTTTGTTCTCTTTCCTCTCCTTTCACAGACTGTGAACATGCTGAACAGTGAAAATGCTGGCATAGACCCCAAAGACTCTACTGGAAATTCCTTCCATTGTGGAGCTGTCTCCTAATGCATCTTCTCAACACAACCTATTTTATATATATTTTATATATAAGCCTCTCATCAGGGCATTGTCATGTTTAGCACATTTACTGACTTCTTCAGAGAGCTCCCTATGAGATTTGTGAGGCATTCCTTCCATCTACAATGTTGTTTTGACGGTCCCCATTATATCCTACTTAATCACAGCTACTATTTTTTAAACAATTCTACTAATTTGTCCCATACAGATTTCACAATTTATTTTATCTTTGGTTTCTCTTGAGAGGTTTTTTTTTTTTTTAATCACTTTTACCATTTGCCGTTTCTTTGCTTCTCAGACAAACCGAAATGACAAGTTATACTACAAAATAGATTGGCCTTTTTGCTGTTCATTACTTTTAGTCTGCTTGGCAGAAAATCATTTGTTTCTGTTCACTCCTTACTATATGTATCATCTACTATTTTTTCAGTCAGTCCTGTTCAAATGACATTTTGGTCTGAGGCAATTCCTCCAGCTCATCCATGCAGCATGTGAATCTCCATAACTTTCTCCACTCAGAAATATTTGTGACTATATTTCTCCAGCTTACCTTCTCCTCTCTTGCCTGCCTTGAGCTCCTAACTATGCTTCAGGACTAGAATAGTAAGCATGGAATAGATCGGAAGATCTGTGAAAGGTTTCTGCACACAAAGAATTTCACAATTAAGCAAGAAGCTAGGTTTAGATCTCCAGATCCCAAGTTCAGCGCCCAACCTCCAAGATCACTCCTCCTAACTTATATTAGACAAGCTAGTTAGTACACATATACTCTCCTTTGAGGTGAAATCTATCTTTCTTGTTTTAATAGGTAGGATTCAAACAGGTGAATTTCCTGGCACTGTGGTGAATTTTTTCTTTACACAGTAATAAGGAGACTACACCTCTGTCCTCTGTTAGACCTGGAAGTCTTTGGGTAGCGTACACCTTTGCCCTAACCTCACTGATGACTGAGGAGTTAGGTCAGAAATACATATGATCCTGGAGCTTAACATGTTGCAACTACACGCGTAAAAGGACAGAATGTAAGAAATACTAACATGATACCTTGATGAATTTGTTAGTGTTCATAATATACCTGACAAAACTGCTCCAGCCCACATCAAGCAATAAAGTAAAATATTAGGTTTGGGGTTTTTTGTTAGTTTTTTTGTTTCTTTGGGTTTTTTTCTTTCTTATTTAAAACTTTAGGATTCTATTTGCTACCACTGTGTTTTAAAAGTGAATATTTGATATAAATGATGGAACTGAAAATCTGGGGATTGACAGATGATGAATGCATTTTTATGACACCAAAATCTTTCTGAAAATCAAATAGATGTTTTTCCATTTGGGAGCTGAATAGGCACATCCCTCTCAGAAGATCAATGGTAGGAAGCAATGGTTTCCCACTAACTATCAGATGTGTAAGCTATTTATACTGCATAATTCTTTTTGGTCTATAAAAGCTGACATTGCTTGTGGATGTACCTATTATGTGGCAACCTAAATTAATGTTTAATATTCATTTTTATTTTGTTTTCTTCAGCATGTTTGTAGCCATGTTAGAGTTCACAAGCAGAACAGAGCTCATCTACGTTCACATCCCTAACTGTCTGAATGGCTTCTTTCAATTCGTTCAGTCCCATGAGGGTATTCCAAGTACTTCTTTTTTTTTTAGCTTTCATTTCCTCCCACTTGTCTTCCACTTGCACAGAAAACTATTTTTTTTTCCACTGAAAATGTCAACATTTTTTTCTTTGTTGGGCCACCCCTGAAGAAGCAAAAATTGACCCAAGGTGTCAAGTCTGCTCTCTTCCTTTTCCTGCTCTCCCTCCCTGTCTCATAAATTAAAGCAAGGTTAAATAAATACTCTGCTGTGAGTCTTAGTACAGGTAGACCTCTGTCAACATTTCCTTATGCCTTCTCATACAAGGTTTAAATACATACAGGAAAAGTCAATCAAAAATCTCTTTGTCACCATTCCTATGAATTAACTCTTAGTTTCATTGTTAATTATTTTAATATATCATAACCAGAGTCCTAATCATGTTTTTATTCTTCTACCCAGCCTCTCAAGCCACTCAGCTAGTAAATCTATCTGGTGTTCAATTCTTCCGAGTCTGAATACCGAAATCTGTATCCAGCCTTATTACAGACATGTGAGAAGCACACCATTCTCTCTAATTGCTCCAAGACACGATGCAATAACAAACAACTCAGTGTTCTTTCTGTTGGAAGATCTTCATCAGCTAACTCCCCAGTGAAAAGATATTAAGCACAAAGACAAGAAAGTGCTGAATATGCAGACAGTGATTTTATTCACATATATATGTATTGTTCAGCTACGAAAGGATCAAAAGCTTGCATGAAAGAACATGAAAAGGAAAGGAGTATGGCAGCACTTGTGAAGGTACAAGTTATAAAGAATCAATATATACCTGATCAATTTTCCCAGTTTGGGGCTAAGACTATGTGAAAATCTATGTGAGAACTATAGTTCAATGCAGGACACTGAGAGCTAATTGGAGTATTATAATTTGGGGGAAGGTTGCTAGTGAGTTGGCCCCATAAAGACAGATGAATTATTTTCCTAAGAGTGCACAGACTATTCCAGAGCTGCTTAAAAATCAAACAATGAAGAAGTCTTAGATCATATCAAATCTCAACTGCGAATTTTTTTTTTAAGTAAAACTCAACTGTGAATTCTTAGACTTTCTTTTTAAGTAGAAAGCATTTGGCACAAACACAAATATGTTCCAAACACATTTATGAATACCTGACAACGTAAAATGATTATAGATAAGCTCAGGGAAAACTATCAAAATGAAGAGGATCAGTGAAAGGAATCAAAGACCTTGCTGAATTTGGAGGAGACATTATTGATACCAATAGGAATTATGCTCTCTCAGCATCTTGAAGAATTAGGCTCAAAAGAAATATATTTGCCCAGCATTTCAAAATGAGAGTGAGCAAAATAAAATTGAAAAGCATGTATAAAATATGAAGAAAGCTATTATACTAAAAGACAGGTTGTACAATAACGATTGATCAGTGACATTTACCAAGGCAGCATCCTTTAGTGGCCAGAATGTTAAAGAGGGAGAGAACACAGAAATGCTCAAATACATTTCCACATCAACATTCATCAGCTTTAAGGCACAGGATAAGTCATTTCCCTTGATTCCTCTCCTACCCTTACCGATTTTGACAAGTGATCACAGGGCTGGGGGTTAAGTCATAGAATCACAGAATAGTTTGGGTTGGAAGGGACCTTTAAAGGTCATCTAGTCCAAACCCCTGCAATGAGCAGGGACATCCTCAACTAGATCAGGTTGCCCAGAGCCCCATCCAGCCTGACCTTGAATGTTTGTTTCCAGGGATGGGGCTTCTATCACCTCTCTGGGCAACCTGTGCCAGTGTTTCACCACCCTCATTGTAAAAAATTTCTTCCTTATGTCTAGTCTAAATCTCCCCTCCTTTACTTTAAAACCATTACCCCTTGTCCTATCACAACTGGGCCTGCTAAAAAGTTTTTCCCTATCTTTCTGGTAGGCCCCCTTTAAGTATTGAAAGGCTGCAATAAGGGCTCCCCTGAGCCTTCTTTTCTCCAGGCTTAACAACCCCAACTCTCTCAGCCTGTCTTCATAAGAGAGAAACTCCATCCTTCTGATCATTTTTGTGGCCCTCCTCTGGACCCGCTCCAGCAGGTCCATGTCTTTCCTCTGTTGGGGGCTCCAGAGCTGGATGCAGGACTCCAGGTGGGGTCTCACCAGAGTGGAGTAGAGGGGCAGAATCACATCCCTTGACCTGCTGGCCACGCTTTTCATGCAGCCCAGGATAGAGTTGGCCTTCTGGGCTGCGAGTGCACATTGCTGGCTCATGTCCAGCTTTTCATGCACCAGTACCCCCAAGTCCTTCTCAGCAGGGCTGCTCTGGATCCCGTCATCACCCAGCCTGTATTGATACTGGGGGTTGCCCTGACCCAGGTGCAGGACCTTGCATTTGGCCTTATTGAACCTCATGAGGTTTGCCTGGGCCCACTTCTTGAGCTTGTCCAGGTCCCTCTGGATGGCATCCCGTCCCTCAGGCATGTCCACCACACCACTCAGTTTGGTGTCATCCACAAACTTGCTGAGGGTGCACTTGATCCCACTATGTCGTTGATGAAGATATTAGAGTCCTGGTCCCAGCATGGACCCCTGAGGGGCACCATTTGCCACTGATCTCCATCTGGAAGTTGAGCCATTGACCACTACCCTCTCGATGGGACCATCCAACCAATTCCTCATCCACTGAATAGTCCATCCATCAAATCCATATCTCTCCAATTTAGAGAGAAGGATCTTGTGTGGGACCATGTCAAAGGCCTTACAGAAGTCCAGATAGACGACATCCGTAGCTCTTCCCTTGTCCGCTGATGTAGTCACTCCATCCTAGAAGGCCACTAGGTTGGTCAGGCAGGACTTGCCCTTGGTGAAGCCATGCTGGCTGTCTCAAATCACCTCCCTGTCCTCCATGTACCTCAGCATGGCTTCTAGGAGGATCTGTTCCATGATCTTCCCAGGCACAGAGGTGAGGCTGACAGGTCAGTAGTTCCCAGGGTCCTCCTTCCTACCCTTTTTAAAAATGGGTGCAATATTTCCCTTTTTCCAGTCCCCAAGGACTTCACCTGACCGCCATGACTTTTCAAATATCATGGAGAGTGGCTTGGCAACTCCATCAGCCAATTCCCTCAGGACTCTGGGATGCATCTCATCAGGTCCTATAGACTTATGTACATTCAGGTTCCTCAGGTGGTCACAAACCTGATCTTCTCTTACAGTGGGAGGGACTTTGCTTCCCCAGTCCCCATCTTGCAGACCATCCACTCAAGAGGTGTGATATGAGAGGTTGCCAGTGAAGACTGAGGCAAAAAAGTCGCTGAGTACCTCAGCCTTCTCCTCATCGGTTGTTACCAATTTGCCAGTCTTGCTCATCAGTGGGGGTACCTTCCTTTGACCTTCCTTTTCTGGCTGACATACCTGTAGAAGCCCTTCTTGTTATTCTTTGCATCCCTTGCCAAGTTCAGCTCTAGCCACACCTTGACTTTCCTGACCCTATCCCTACAAAACTGGGCAGCGTTCCTATACACTTCCCAGGATACCCGTCCCTGCTTTCACTGCCTGTGCATTTCCTTCTTGCCCTTTAATTGGAAGGAGGGAGGAAAAAATAACCTGTGCTCCAGATTCCTTTACTGACTGTCCCAAGGCCTTGAAGTCTGTTTTGAACTGAAGGCAGACAAAGGTTAGTAAAACTTGCCACATAGGATCATTTGAACTTCTTCACAGCAGGGACTGATTTGCAGTTGTCGTGGTTTAACCCGAGCTGACAACTATGCTCCTTGCAGCCACTTGCTCACTGCTCCCCCGGTGGGATGAGGGAGAGAACCAGAAGGGTAAAAGTAAGAAAACTCGTGGGTTGAGATAAAGACAATTTAATAGGGAAAACAAAAGCCGCGTGCACAAGCAAAGCAAACCAAGGAATTCATTCACTGCTTCCCATGGGCAGGCAGGTGTTCAGCCATCTCCAGGACAGCAGGGCTCCTTCACGTGTAGCAGTGACTTGGGAAGACAAACGTCATCACTCCAAACGTCCCCTCTTCCTTCTTCTTCCCACAGCTTTATATGCTGAGAATGACGCCATATGGTGTGGAATATCCCTTTGGTCAGTTGGGGTCAGCTGTCCCGGCTGTGTCCCCTCCCAACTCCTTGTGCCCCCCCAGCCTCCTCGCTGGTGGGGTGGGGTGAGAAGCAGAAAAGGCCTTGGCTCTGTGTGAGCCCTGCTCAGCAGTAACAAAACATCCCTGTGTTATCAACACTGTTTTCAGCACAAATCTAAAACATCGCCTCATACTAGCTATTGTGAAGAAAATTAACTCTGTCCCAGCCAAAACAGGCACAGACAGTACATGTTTGGGCCCAGAACAACCAGGCCATGATTCTTACTAGTGTCATCACCTAACACCTAACCTTAATATAAACAACCACCACCTTTAGATTTAATACTATTTGGTAAAAAACACTAGCTGATAGCAATTTGCACATTTTTTTACATTTAGTCTTTTATTTATTTAAAAAAGAAAAGAGGTCTGCATGAAATTGGATTTCAGCTACTGGAATTTGATAAGGGTTCATTCTCACAGGAGCTGTTTTGCTGAGCTTAGTGCCTGTGTTACGCAGAGCAAGTCGGGAGTCAAGCTCCAACTCATTTACTCTGGTGAAAGAATTCTGAAATAATTTCTCCATAACACCCAGCATGATCAGTGTGGTAAACTAAATGAAATCGTCTACTTAGGTTTCTGGGGAAAGGTTTTCTCATAAAGAGGCCAGAAAAGAAAAAAAAAAAGGATTTAACAAGTTAAGCAAGGAAAACTTGGTAAAGGAATTGCTAAGCTGGTTATATATGCATATGCATTATCCTACATTGATAATCTTTAAGCAAATGAATTGCAAAATAAGGATATTAACTGCTGAAAACACTTGCAAGTAACAGTCATTTTGATTCCATTTTTTAATGGACACTCTTCCTATCACTTGGTACACAACAGAGAAAAGGAAAGAAGCAGAATAACATGAGTAGAGGCCTAGGGTTTTCTCTTTGTATGTTTCAATAGAGAATATAATGATAATATTACCAATTGCTTGCTTGCTTATTTCTGTCAAGACACAGACGTACAAGTAGTCTGAGCTTTTCAATGATAATCTAAACTTACTGTACTATAAAGTTTCTAACTGCATTTTACAAGTTGTACACCTCTGTGGATAATGACAAAATGTGAGATACTAGAAATGTAATCCAGACTTAAATCAGAGAAAGGAACAGAAATGTATTCAAGCAGAAAGCTTTGTTTTTAGAAGTGTGTTTTTCTACAAATACTTAGACGTGAAGCATTTTAAGAAAAAAAAAAAAGTAAAAGACTTACTGAGATTACTAGGAGAAATGATGAACTTATGTGAACTTACTTTGTATTTACCAAATTAAAGGAATTTAGCACATGGTTTGCTGATTCACATCAGTTCCGAGTCAGATTGCAGTCTCATGCCATAAAGAATCTTGTTCCACTCATACCTTCCATTGAGAGAGCTCAAGCAAAGATTTGTTGTGATACTTCAGGAATTGGTGGCCAAAGTTATTTAATTTCTGCTTGCTGCAATCAAGGGTTACAGTGAACAAATACTACTGTAGTCAAAATAAGAATCCAGACCCTTTATGTGTAAAAGTAGATGATAACGGTGATGCGTATGTAATACTGCTAACATAAAGATCATGGATTAGAATGGAAGATTAAATCTGCTGTAATAGCACTGAAAGATACTGAAATACCAGAGAAAGGTACGTCTTGTCTGTAAGAACTAAAGTAGTAAATAAGCACTTTTTTTGGAATGACATATTCCAGGACACTAATATTAAAATCTACTAGTAATTATGGAAAATTTGCCAAAAGTCATCCTTCTGTATCTCAGGGAAGACAAAAGTAAAGACCTGTTTCTAATGGCAGTGCATTCTTGATTTTGCTTTCCTTATACAACCTCCATCCATATCAATATCTGTCATAATAAAATACAGGTAGTAGGGTTGTTAATACAATGGATTTTGATTGTGTTAGTAACTGGATAAAAAAGGAAGGTCTAGCATTTACTTCCCAATATCAAGCAAATATGTGTATTTTTTTATTTTTCTCAGACTTTTTATCACCTTCTCTGTTGTAATATCAAGAACATTACAAAGTCTTTTGTTACAGTTACTCTCTAATTACACTAATACCTTTGCTATATGTATGAGGAATTTAAGCAATGAAAATGAAGCATGAAAATGAAGAGTGGGGAAAAGGAGCATTTTAAACCATAATCAGTAGAGTTATTGCTTTTCTCACTGTATTTTCCTTACCTTCAAAAGGCCTCAATTTTTTACAGGTGTGGTAAAATGAGAATGTTGTGTTTAAATTTGTAATTACTAATTTCTTCATAACAGCACTACATATTTAAAAATACATCAAGGATTTTAGCTTCCCATGAGAAAGTTTCAAGAATATCCTTTAACTTAAATTTAAGGCAGACAAGAGAAAATATGAACAAGAAATAAAAGCAGAAGAACGATGGTCATTTGTAATTGCCAATGGGATGACTGGAAGGACTAAGATAGCCACAAAAGACCTCTAGATGCCAAAAGCAAAGCAGCTTGTAGGCTTGAGACAAATGTTCTTTTATAGTGATTGACTCCCACAGACAGTGAAATGCCATGATTTATCCAGATTGAATCGCAATGAGCTTGTCAGTGCCTGCTAGTTTCATCAATTAGTCCACCGTGCCTCAAACAAATACTGCTCACAGGTAGCTGCCATTGCATGTGTTGCTTGATGCTCACATGAGCACATTGCATGTTACAACTCCTTGCTGGGTCCTTTACAAATCCTGTAAAGAGGAAGACTATGTCCGTCACACAAAGGACTTGTTCCAGCCAAATTTCAAACTTTTTCTATTAGCACAGGACTGAGCTTTCCAAACACAGGTTAACAGAATTTATTTAATATCGTAAAATATTTTATTTTCCATTGTCTTTTTCACAGAAATAGTTGGGCATTTTACTTGAAATTTTCCTCCAGAAAGGAGATGGGAAATATCAGCTCAAATAATCTGGCCAAACTGCAAGTAATTGCAAACAGTCCAATAGAGGAAAGTATTTGGAAACCTGGATGACAGCAGGGACTAGCATCATCACCTACCTAGTCAAGGAAGCATAGGTAGTCTATGTGGTTTCATTGAGAGTACTCCAGATTACATTTAATTGGGGGGGGGGGGGGGGGGGGGAGGGGGGCGGGGAATACACTTCATTACAAATTTCTGATTATTGAAGAACACTGACCAAGATCTCTGAAGGGAGTAAGAAATGTTTTGGAATGTCAAGGTTACCTGTAAGTGCAATTCATTTCATAACAGATATGCATCTTCAGCTTGGCATCAGCAGAATTACTTTCTATATTCTGGCACAAGTATATAGAAGTTTTTCTAAAAGCAGCTTGTTCAGCAAGATACTTCTGCTCTTTCAGAAGAAAGATAGTCCCTTCTGTTGTAATCCTAGTTTGCATAAACCAAGAGTCAGCAGCAAGAATAATGACAAGATATCAAGAAATAATGGCAAAGTAGACAGCAACTAACAGAGCATGCTTATCTATTCTTGAGATAAGCAAGAAATTCCTTCTTAGGAACCAGAGCCAAAACCAATCCTCAAAGAACATCAGTATGTTCTGATTTAAAAATTAATAATAAATTATCTTAAGAGAAAAAGTAATACATTATCTTAGTAGGAGATAAAGTTTGTGTAACGTATAGTTGGTTAATATGGAAATTATGTTTTTTAATAAAGGACTCTGTGTATTTGTTCAGTAGAGTTGACTTTCCAACTCTGGAACAGTTTAAGAAAACAGAGTGACAATACCTTCAGCAATAAGAGGGAGAGGAAGTGAATAGACTTTAGAGGCCTGCAATGTTTTGAGTAACTATAACTGAGAATCAAGGATCAGTTTGTGTGGTGCTGTCAGTTTGGTGCATTCTGATGATCTCCTGGGGTTGGCACAGTTTCAGGATTCCCCTTCTGCAGAAGGGCCGACCATGGTCTCCAAAAGAGTAGGAGCATCAAGGAGTAGAAGCTTACAACACTTTTTTATTTGCGTGTAACTATTTCTACACAATAGATTGACCTGCTGAATGCATTTGAAAGAACTAACTTTGAAAAGTGATGAGTAATATTTGGCATGTCATGACAGTTCTTTTTATCTGTGCAAATTGTTTTAAAGCATTAAGCTGCAAAACTAAGGGCAACGTTTGCATAGAAGTAATATTCTATCATCGGCCAGAACTACTCACCTTCTCTGTCTATAGTATTTTATCAACCAGAAGAGCATTCCCTCTGTGTATAACCAAACGCTTTCATTAAAAATGCAATTACGCTACTTCTCCTGACAAATCTGTGGACGTACCAACTTTTTAGCAATGCATGGGCAAACATTACCACTCAAACAGTAACTAGCTCCCATTGCATGCTTTGATATGCACCTTCTGACCCGCATATGTCTGAAAAAGCCATTCACTGCGAGAGAGCCGAGAATGTTCTTTACTGCTTCGCATTACAAAGCACACAGGTTATTTCATTCTTGAAATAGTTAAGCTCTCCATTTCTGTACTACTATACGTTATTAGTTCAGGCTCACAGTTCACCAGCGAAGTGATTTGTGTGAAATCTCCCCAGTTCAGGTGTTAGTTAGCAGTCAAGTATTTAGCAGGGACTCCCAGCGGAGACCTATAAAACTGACCAGAGCACTGCCTCTTCATAATAACTTCTTTTCAGAGCACAGTCAGGAAGGCTTCCTCACTATTCATCAAAGGTGTGTGAGTGTTTATACTGGCAGCGCTCTCTGGGACGAAGACCTGCTGGCTGTTTGAGCGCGGTGCGTAATGTGCTATGAAAAGCGAGTTCAGAGCGTGAGGCCCAAGCGCGCTCTGTAAGCCAGTATTTTAGCCACAAGTGATGGAAAACCAGGATCGTCAGGTCAGACCTGGGCTGTGATGTCAGAGCTACATTAGCCTCAATGAATCATTTTATATCAAGCAGAGCCTGCCACGGTCTCGTGGAAGCTCCCCTCTTAGCCTAGCGCTAAGACTTGCTTTCAAACCCCACCTGGATCATGCAGCAGCAGGAGCAGTGAGGTGCTCAGGAGCAAGTGCCGCAGCATGGGCCATCCATACACCTCTTCAGGAAAGCTGAGACTCTGAAAAATTCCTTAGTGGAAAGACTGCAAAAACATGGTTCTCTGACCTTGCGTTTTTGGCATCTGCCAGAGATTCAGCTGGTAGCCTAATCTTATCCTCATGCCGTTTTATTTCAACACCGAGAAACCGAAGAAAGTTGTTGAGAAGAGAAATCCGCTCATTGTCATTAAATTTATCACCTTTTCTAACTGCAACCAAGAAAAACACTGAAAAATACTCATATTTTCATCTCCTGTATTTCAAGTCAGTCTATTCTTTAAGACCATCTACCCATAAATTTTGTGAAATAGAGGAACAAGTTCTATTACGCTTTGGCAACCTACCATATATATTTTATTTTCTTTTGTTTGGCTTAAGATTTCTGTCACCATGTCTCTGTCATACTGTAGGTTCACTACAAACTCTTTCTTAAAATAGCTTTATCCTTAAAGTCCTATTCCCATGTGTTTGCCAGCCCTTGAAGAGATTTGACAATTATTTGACAATTGAACACATATTGTTGAAATTTCAAGCTGACTCCCAAAAAGCCTGAAGCTGACTGAAACTTTTGCAAAGAAATACTTCTTTTACTGGAATTGCTAGATTTGATGGTTTGTGTGCCTTCATCTTTTCCTTTCTCCTTCTTTTCTTTAATAGTGACAAAAAGGGAAGCAGGGAGAAAAAGGGGAAACGAGATAGAAATGGGAAAGGACAAATAACTAATGCATGGAAATAGTAGCTGATTTTTAATAGAAGTTAAAAAGAACAAATTCTTTGTTTGTTTTAATCAGCTATATGAGTAGCTCAAGCAACAAAAGACTTTGACTTAACGCTCTTCATTATGCAAAACTCGAGAAGATTTACTGCAACTGTCTCATGAGGTGATTGCACTGAGTGTAGAAAAGACAAAAGGAAAGGAGTAATGAGACATGCTATCTCTTACATGTTATCCCAATGCACTGGGATCTTCTCTGATGTTTTCTCAGTTTGTTTTCATAAAAATTCATAAGCTCTGTGTTTAAATTTGAGTTCTGGGTTGAATAAGCCCCAAGACTCACAGTGAAGCATAACGAAGACTGCCAAAATTTTATGCAGCTGTAAATCAAGCCCACTAAGGGTTCCTGCTATCGCCACCTAAAATAATAGATTGGCCAGGTTCTCTTAAAATGTGACCAGGCTGTCTCAAAAGTCAATGTGTACTATCTGGCCCAAGCTGAAAATTAGTAATACTCTAAAATTAAATAGTTTTGTCTAGACTTGTTTCACAGTTCTGATGAATGGAAGTAACTGCATAACAGGAAACTAAGCAATGATGGTTTACTGCCCACGCAGCATATTTTACCCATTTTTTAAAAATTCTATTCATAATTTATCTTTACATTATTATTACAACTGAATTAGACTATGGTAATCCACAGAAATGAGAGTCTTTCTTTTCAAAACCAGCATGGGCCCCACCTCCGTTTATCCAGTCTGAAGCTAGTAGGCTGACTCAAGTGAGGAAAGATGCTGTTAATCTCTGAGAGTTCACTCTGCTTTCCCAGTAGTACATTTACCAACAGCAAATCAAATCATGGTGATGGACTTGTGGTGTTCAGATCTGTGACTCAGAGGATTTTTACTGAATAGACAGAAGGGTTTTTATCTACCACACTTTCTAGATGTTCCTCCTCTAGAAGTTCCACTCAACATGACTGTGGTTTTGGTTTGGTTTGTTTTTTTGTAAATAAGGGCTTGCTGCTTGAGGTATTTGTTTGTTTCTTTTAAACGAGGGACAAGTGCCTCCAAAATATGATTTAATGCATGTTCTCACAGCATTGGTTAGGAAGCAGCTGTTTCAGTCAGGTATAGACTCAGGTTCTCAGCCTCAGCTCTAGCTGTTGTCCAATCTCATCTTCGGAAGGAAGCTAAATATTCCAGAGCTATGAATATTTCTATAAAGGATATTTTTGTGTGTTGCAAGTCATAAAATTAATCAAATAAAACTTTAGCTCTACCCATATAGTTCTTAAAGGTAAGCCTTCTTGACATGCTGTTCCACATTTGAACTTACTTTGCTGGAAAAAAATTAATCATTTTACTTCCTCAGAAGTATTTGCTCATGCTTTATGAAAACATACATATATTCAAGGCAATATGAATTGAAATACAAAACAAAGAATTTATTTAAGTATTCACTAGCACATTAGAAAAAGAACAACGTGAACTTATTTTACCATTGCAAAAAGCACAGGGAGTATGTTATGCATAAATTTTCTTCTAAAATGCGAAAACGTTATTAATTGTTCTGCAGAAAGCTCATAAAAAACAGTCTTTACACATGGACTTTAATGTGATGATACTTGGGGCCAGTCATATGTTGCTTACAAGGATGAATTTATAGCTTAATTCCATGGTCAAGAAAGGCTGATGAACACGGAGTGAAAGAAAGTCTTACTGAAACCGAGGTCAAAACTCTACACTGGTTTGTAAAGGAGCAGGGTTTCAGTGTATGCTCAGCTCCTCCACGGCTTCTCTGGAGTAGTGCTCTCCACTAGCAGCTGAGTGATCACTGCAGAGTAAAACATTAGTGACCAGGAGGTAGATCCAGAATGAGTTTCAGGCACTTGGAGGGGCACATGAATTTAAATCCAAAGTTGAATTAGTTAGCTTAGTTACTGCCTTACTTGGGAAGCAAATTCCCAGGGTGCCTCAGCTGGCGTCTTTAAAATCCTCCAGCCACAGGAACATCCTGCTAATGTTTCAGCATCTCGGCTGCAAAGCTGTTTGTGAATAACCCAGGGCATAGATCGTATCTAAGCATGAACAGGCTCCAGAGACCGGGTATTTCTCTTCCAAAGGCTTCAGCCTTGTAGGTATTCTTAGAACATGTCTAAGTTACGCCAGCGGGATTCAGGACAAAATTCAGTCGTAGTTGCTTCTCTTTAAAAAAAGAAGGCAGTCAAAGGAACTGCTGTTACTGCAGAGTAATTGATTGTGAAGGAGTGGAAAAACGCTACCGTTTGACCTGGAACAGAGAGTACTTAGAGAGTACGGTGAGGGAGTGATTCCCTCTCCTTCCAAAGTACAGAATGAGAAACCATTCTAAGCCACCTTTTAAACTTTAAATCTTTAATGAAGAATTAATTGCTTGAAAATACAAAAATGCAGAGCAAGCCATCTGCTGTGTCATTTGCTAGCTGTAGAGCAACTGATATAACCACACTGGAAAGATGGGTTTTCACTGTATGTTCAAGTGGGAACGAGAACTGTGGATCATTGGGGAGGGGTTTTTCTGTGGAGAAAAGTCGTAAGAAATTCACTAATCCTAGACCGACTATGATGACTGAGGAGTAGGGTATTCCACATATTCTCAGAAAGACTTGATAGGACTCATTAATTCTTTTTAACAAATGCCATGATAGTTGTAGAGCCTCTAGTCCTCAATCATCTCTGCTTTGTTTTCAAACTGAATACAGTTTCCATTACATTCCAATCACATCATCGTTTTGTCATGTCCTCTTTCTGATGGATTGTGGCTGGTCCTTCCTGATTCTCTCATGTGTAGGTGAGGTTTTGTTGAATTATCAATATAGTTTTTCTACTCCTGACTGATTAGCAATAGTTCTCATTGATTTCAAAAAGGCCTTTGTAAGTTTTTGATGGCATTTATACGACCTTCTTTTCAAAAGGTATATAAACTGTGTTGTTGATAATATGCATATGAATGGGATTTGGGGTGGATTGTTGGGGTTTTTTTAAATTCTGTGAGCCAATTACATCATATCTTCTTTCTTAATGAGCATATAGGGTTTTGGTTTGCACAGAGAAGGCTGAATAAAGTTCTATTTAGACAAAATGGGAATTCAAATATCCTGCAAAAATAAAAAAAACATTTTTGTTTTTAACTAAGGGAACTCAAGTCCAAGTCTCAAAGGGTGTTACGACTGTTTATGTATTAGCTTTCAAAACTTTAGTTGTAAGTCAAGAATTATCATTGTACCAATAATTATCTCAAGATCTCACATAGATTGCTCTTGTTACTTTTCTATTAAGATCTAGAAAAAAAACATAAAATTATTATAGATAAAGGATACAGAGCTCATTAATGAAAAGGAAGGAATTCAAGAACAACAAATCTAGACTGCTAGGTAAATTGGACTTTTTAAAAACTGTCAAATGTGAGGTTTTAGAAGAAGATTTACCATTTTAGCACAAGATTTCAGCCTTTTGGCTCTTGTCACTTTCTCCTGTTTTTTTCCCCTTTTTTCACTTAACTTTCCATTTTTTTTGCAGGATTTTGTTTTAAAGGTTCCTTTACATCTAAAGCCAGGAATCTTGAGGTATCAGTTTGAATTTTTTTTTTTTTTTGTCTTTTACCTCTTGTTCTTGTTCTCTGTATTTAAGAAAGATATAAATGATAAAACTCTAACAAACCATTGACCTACCAGCTACTTTCTGAAAAGTACTACTCACAGGAGTGTTTAAGATAATCAGCATGCTTACTTAGCTGTGTTCTTATATTTATGAGAGGTGTGAAAAAAAAGGTGTTAAATTCATGGAATAATGCAAGAGGAAAATATTTCAAAGGTATAAAGCAAACCAGGGAGACAGTGTACTGGTTTCAGCTGGGATAGGGTTAATTTTCTTCATAGTAGTTTATATGGTGCTATGTTTTGGATTTGTGACCAAAACAGCATGGATAACAACACACCCATGTTTTAGCTATTGCCGACCGGTGTTTACAAAGCATCAAGGCCTTTTTCTGTTTTTCACACTGGCCCATCAGTGAGTAGGCTGGGGGTGCACAACAAGTTGGGAGAGGACACATACAGGACAGCTGACCCCAACTGACCAAAGGTTTATGATAGTAAGAGACATGGCTATTTTATTTTAGTCTTTTCTTGATAGTCAAAACAACAGTGTACATACATTGAGAAATGAAGTCCTGATTATCAATGGTAACTCTATCTATGGGTTAGGGCAAGGCTTTTTTTTAAATGAGAAAGTATGCAACAAACATCTGCTGTGTGCTCACTAAGCGAGAATGAGGAAAGATAAAGCCAACCCTAAGAGGCATCTTCAGAAGACAGTCAAACAAATATTTGTACTATGTAATTCTGGTTTATTTTGTGCAGATTTTGGGAAATGAAATACAGAGTTCTGAGAAATAAGCTGGTTTTTTTCTTTTTCTTTTGGGTTAAAACTTTCACGGATATGGCTTTTCATTTAGCTTGGCGTCCTCATAGTAGATTTTCAAAATAAGCAAGTAATACATTAAAACAAAACCATTCATAGAAACAGGAAAGCAAAGAAAAAAATAAAGACACCAAATAGAGGCCAAACCACGCTGAACTAACAGCTACAGATACAAAATTAAGATACCTAAGTACAAATAAATCCAGTTTTACGTCGCACAGAGTTTATGATCCCAGAGAGTACTGAACTCAGTCAATGGAAATTTCAAGTGAGAGCACCACACCCCTTACCTATTGAAACCAATCCAGGAAAAAAAAAACCCAAACCTACAGCTTATTGAGTCTTCCTAGTATAAAACCTACTTTATTCTAAAAAGTAAGAAAAAAAATTACCCATATTTTTGTCACAAACCTGTTTTTTTTTTTCTTTTGTTCTCTATAACCCATAATATAATACATAATGGTTCTTCCATCCACAAGTCTGTTCTTCACCAGAAAAGTGATTGTACCGGGGAGAAAACAAACTACTACAATATTAGCAGTTTGGCACATGTCCCACATCTGACACCTTTGTTCCTAAAGTTAATGAAGAGTGTAAGAGCAATTTAGCCTTATGGAAGGAAAGAAGAAATACAATGCCACCGTGGAAGGAAAATGGCTTTCTCCTTGAGTTTTTGCCATCTTAATGTATGTGAGCCAAATAGAACACGTTATCAGTTTTTGTATATATTATAAAACATACGGGTATACAAAAATAAAGCATATATAAATAAGAAATCATTTGTGACCTAAAACTTTATGGGATAAAGAACTATTTTTCAAGTGTGTTTTTTACAGCACTTGGTACCTTGATGCAATTTCTAGGACATCTCTGAGAACCTCAGTCCTCCTGCTATCCAAATTAAGACATACATAACAGTATAGTCACAGATTTTTGCCTTATTTTGTTTTCTGTAGGTAAGTAGAGCAGAATTGTTAAGACTTCAATGTGTAGTGTTCATTTCTATGCTGGTAAAACTAATATATTATTTCACTCCGGTTTGTAGAAATTAAATACTAGCACTTCACTAGCATTCCATTAGCACACTGAGAGAGTAAAATTGCATTATTGCCATCTCTGGGAAAGTGAAGCTTCTATGCACTGGCAACATGAAAGGTACTTTGGACATGCAAAAGACATGGCTGAGACTGCAGTTAAGGCAGAATAGAGCATGAAACAATTTAATTAAAAAACAGTTGTTGTTGTTGGGGGTTTTTTCAGGTGCAATACAGAGCCAAGTTTCAAAACCCAAAGTTAACAAAGAAAACATTGTCTCACAATGTCAGTCTATAATAAGGTACCTAATATTTGTTGACAAATGCAGTCTGATGTGATTAACAAATATGAGGGTGGTGAGTCAGCATGTGCTTTCAAGATACTTGGAGACCAGCTGAGGGCAAAATAAGGCTTCCCAGACACCAGCAAAGCATGGCAAATCATTGGCCTCCGTTGTCCCTTTCTTAATCTTTAACCTTTCTTCCTTTGGAATTTAATATTCTTGGTTCCCACAGAAAAGAGACCTCCCCCACCCCAACTAGCTTGGGAAGAGGGGGATAGTTAATCAATTAATATCTTAAAAACAAAAAGAGCACCTTTCACTTTTGAAACAAAGAACCACAAGTCAGTCAGGTTTAATTCATAGATGTTGTTAAAAATAACATTGTTTTAAAAATAATTCCTTGAGGCTTCTTTTTGTTTTGAGCTTTAACCGCAGATTTTCACACTTTACGTTGCAAGTGCTAAGTCAACAACATTTTGTTCCAGTAGTTTATATTGAACTCACTGAGTACCTACAACTGAAGAAGTTTCCTGTGGCCACTGATTTTATCTTATCTGCATATTGTTCTCTGAGTAAAAAATAAACATTTTTTTAGTGCAGTCTTACCCATTTTAATTATTATGAATGAAATTATAATGAAACTATAATTATAAAAGGTTATTTTAGCCATGGGTATAAAGAGATTATGAAAAGAGAGCAGAAAGGGAAGAAGCCCTCCTCTCCCCCTGCCTTTTTGTCACCCTACCTTTGTTCCCCATCAGTATACACAACCCAGCTCCACTAAAGAGGCTCCTTCCACTTGCTTCCTTACGATTAGGCTGTCAGGCAGCCTCAGAAATTAAAGAGAGATCCAAGAACAAAGTTAAGAGAGGCTACTTATGCAGGTGAAATTTGCCTGTGGTGCAGGTAAAATTTAGCTCTCATCCCGAGCCACTGCAGCTGGCATTGGCCTGAGTAACCATCATCCCCCTCAAATTCCAGGAGAAGGGGAGGCTTTTTAAATCATGGTTCTCACGCCAGGGGTCCCAGTGAGAATGTGAGAAACTGCAGAGCTGAGCCACAGAATGACAAGAATATTCTCCAATATTTTAAATATTTTAGTAATTTTTATTAACATATGGAAAATCTTTAACTGCAATTATAAGTTACACTTCGAAAAAGTTCATTTATTCAGTGCAGGGGATTAGCTTTCATAAGAATAAAAGTCATGCCAGAGCCAAGCCGGTAGGGTCTCCTTGGAAACATTCCTGTTTGAAGCTTTTATTGGTTGCTGATATAGCATAATTTGCTCCGTAGTCCAGGAAAAAAGAATCTATACATTAAGGAAGAGAGCAGAAAGACAAAGTCAGAAAATATAAAGCCTGTACCCTACGTGCTCTGTGTATGCATTTCATCTTGTTGCAGCAATTATGGGCCCTGGTCCCACTAGGATTTGTGTCATGATATGGATAGAGTTTATAATTCAGCTAATGATTAGCTTCAAGTTTTGTTATCCACACACAGTAATAAAAAGCTGATCTGCATTGTTGAGGTCTGGCTCACCTTATGGTAGGAAAAGGATTTTATCAAACTAAAACAAACTGCTGATGCAGAAAAAGAGTAAGCCCTCGTTCTTTCAGCTTAAATCATGAACATTTCAGACAGAGTATAAAGCAGGTTTTAGACTATTGCTTTTTTCTGGAAAGAAGGTTATGGTACTTCCTGCTGGAGGTTTTTTTCTTGGTTTTGGGGTAGGAAGACCATTTTATTAATGACCCATGGTCAAATTGAAACATCATTTTTACAGAAAGGTAATAGGAAACTTTTTTTTTTTCTTTATTAAGAGTAAAAAAAAAACACTGAAAATTTACATAGTCTGAAAATAAACTATTTTTTGAACACATTAAAACAAAACCTCATACGCAGTACAAACAAATCATCGGCTAACTTAGCCCAGGAAAAGAAAACAGGACTCTAGAATTTGGGACATAAACCTGGGCTATAAAATCTCTGTAGGTATGTTTTCTGTTTTATATACAAGTCATTTCAATTCTACATACCTCTAAAACTCTGATTCAAATCAACCAAAAGCTTATAGGTAGGATGGGTTATCTTAAAGTTTGTTGGGGTTTTTTAAAATTATTTTGCAGTCAGCTTGGATTTGCATAGCAACTGAAATCCATGCTTGTATTTTACAGTGAGGGCCATTTTTCACTATTGTGTATATGCATTTTTCCCCCCACTTCACCTGAACGTAAACATGAGAGGGTTCATCTACTCACAAATGTTGTTGTTATAGGCTAGAGACCCTTATTCTGCTCTGTAGAGATTGTCTAGACCAGACTACTTGCTCCATTAATATGCTCTTGGCACAGGACCCAGAATACTTTTCAACATCAGATAACACACTTAAGACCAGAAGATCAACAGCCACCAGAGTCACATGTCACGGGAAAGAGCAGGGAGGATCAAGAGCATCACCAGCATTGTAGTCCCTTGTGGTAGAAGAGGATTTAGTAGGCAAATTCCTAGATAATTACGTTACACATTTACCTTCTCAAAGCTTTGGTTGCTTGGTAGAGAAGATTGTTATTTAGCTGTTAAAGCTGAGGAATGAGATCTATAGGTTCTGGGTTTTATTATCTCTGTTCCAGTTTACTGTGTCTTCTTGCATACCATTGCATCCACAGCTTCCCACATCTGTGAAATAAATGAAACTGCACAGGCTTCAGCTCAGACTTGTAAGAAGCTGCAAACAGCCTTGCTTTGCTGCAGACGTGCTAGCCAACAGCTGTGATTTCCCCAGATTTGCTGTGTCCATAAGTTTACCGAAACTGGGATTATTTTGATTTATCTAGTTATACACTAATAATTTTATCAGGCCACTATATAGAGTAATGAAGCAGATAAGAGGACAGGGACTCTGTGGTGTTTCTTCTATATCGGTATGAGAAATATTGAAGAGGAATATCAGAAGATGCATTTTGTGATGCATTTACCTTACAACTCAGGTAAATGATTGCAGATCCTATAGGCATGCTTAAACTAGATTTGAACTACCTGACCCGAATACTTACAGCTGTATAGATGCAGCAACAATATGGGTTTCATTCACCGAATAGCTTCCCCCCAGCTGGACATGGGCAGACAAAATTAAGGCCTGTGCTATGGTGATCATTGTGCCTTAAGTATCACAGAAAGGCTGTTAAAGCTAATGCTGGCACGACCTTTAGTTACACCTCTGGAAAAGAAATCCAGACTTGTCAAAAGGTGAGAAATAGAGACAGAAAGGCAAAGCTATACTTATGCTGAAGGTTCTGATCCACCTTGAATAATTAAATCCAAAATGAAAAAAAAAAAAGAAACTGTACAACTTTACTTAGCCTCCTAGTCTACCTTACTCTTTGAACTGTATATTATATGCTCTAATCTTTCTGGATATTTAAAGTCATGATGTTATTATTGTTCATTTCAGCTCACACCCCTAATTACATTCTGGTTTTGGATGAGGACAATTGTTTCTTTGAGATAACTGTTCTCTTGTGCATCAGAACTAAATAATTCATGTGAATTCCTAGCAGGAGTGTATGCAGTCCTGTAATGCACACAGTTATTTGGAATCTTGTCATTATTTTCTGTAATGGCACGTGTAAGAATATGGCAAGTTTTACAGAAGAAAATGTATTTCCATGGAATCAATGTTCTGCTATTATATTAAAACTGTGCCAAGTACCTCATTCACAGTGTTATACGATCAATGATGCATACTTCATATATTCTTAATTTTGAGAAACTTATTTCAGCCTCAGTGTCACTCACCTAACAGCTCTACTTCTTTGATGTCCTCTCATTTTTATTTTTGGGAACCATTTACACAAAGAATAATGAGTAACTCAACAAAACTTTGAGAAACAACTAGTCATTTCCATGTAATAAATAAATCTCAGAGAATCTTAAGTGTCTTTCAGGAAATCTCTCACTTCGGGTCTCTAGGCCAGATTTTTTAAGGCCTTTCTGTACCTCTGGGATTTATCACCATTCACAGATAGATTCTAACTTTTGAAAAAAAAATTTAAGTGATTATATTTGTGCAGGAAGTTTTGTTTGCATAGCTTGTTTTGAAAAAAAAAAAAAGTGCAGTTCTGCACAACTGAGTTAGCAGAGGAGACTTCTCAAGCTCGCAACTTAACAGAAATATAGAAGGCGCAGCAGAGATCATCAAAGCAAACGTTACTTTTTTTTCCCCTTCTTAGTAATATCAAGAATACTGTAGCCACTACCTGTGAACGCGTCCTCCCTTGTGTGATCAAGGAGGCTGATCAAGGATGCCGTCTTTCCCGCTCTCCTCCGGCGCCCATGCGGTTTGCTCTCAGCTCCCTGTTCTAAGCCTTAGTTCTGGTAGGGAGCCACAGCTCCCAACTTGCAGACCCAAATGCCAACTATTGCCATTCAGGCAGCAACATGTGTGAAATAGTTATGTACAGGTATCCTATCATCTGCAACAATTGTCTTAATAATAGAACAGCCCTTTAAGTGAGGGCCTCGGAAAGAAAGAAGTGGTTTGATCCTTCACAGAGGTACCACTATTTGAAAACAGTTATATGCATGGCATTGCTGTCTAGTAGCTGCTTACAAAAAGTTAAATTTTTTTTCATTACCTCAAGTGATGGAGATTTGGGCTGAGATATTGAGTGCATTGCGTGAGTATACTGGTAATACACTCAGAGTATTATCCTCGTGCATTATAACGTTTCCATTTCTTCAGACTTCCTTCTCAGGATTATAGAACATGAAGATACTTTTACAATATCTTTTTAATCTCTCAAGGCTAAAATATGTCACGTTTCAATTATTTGTCATGCATTTTAATATTTTCTGTTGATTTCTGGCGAACCTTAGAAACAAGGGCTGTAGAGAAATCCTAGTGGATTTCTGCTAGGGCTCCAGTTACTGAGAGCTATGGAAGACTGCAGTTACCTTTCACATGGCAAGGTTTCATGAAATGGCAACAGCAAAGGAAAGCCAGTTGGTCCATTTCCACAAAACAGGCAAGGAAGACGCATCAATCCTTCCTTCTTCAAAAGTTTCTCCAAAAATGACCCTGTCCTAAGAGGGATTTTTAATTATACGCAACATTTGAAAAATAAATAGAAGGCTCAGGGAAAAAGGTATTATTTCTTAAGGATCCTATTTTTTGACAGAAAATATGGAAAAGATTTATTTTAAGGCAGACCGACAGTCACATTCTTATTCACAGCCTCTATCCACAAAATCGAAGACATATTTTATCTTCTTGCAATACACAGAGGTTAAAACTTCACTTTATACTTACTCTGAAAAAGACATGCTGCTGTGCATCTGAGAGTGGAAGGCTGCTACCAGTTCATACTTTGTAATTCAAGCTCTTTCCTAAAGGTCAGATTCTTCTATGGTAACAGGTGTCCAAAAGTAGTCTTAACATAGGAAGACAGAAGATGAAATATACTGCAGAGTAATTGTATTACAGAATTATCTTACAGCATCCTATAGATAAAGTTTAAGAACAATAGCTTTTAGAAATTATACTTTAACATTGCTTTGTCTATTCTGTATATTTGTTTTGGGGATAAGTTAACACAAATAGAGGAGATTTTATTCTTCTGCATTGCCTCAGTAGCATAAAATACTAAGACAGATAAATTTACTAATTCTGACATTTTAAAGGCTTGTGGTTTTAAAAGTAGGTCATGTAAGGCACAGAAAATGCCCTTCAGCAATTTGGACTGAACAATGCCAGAGCTTTTCTTCTTTTAGTATAAATAGCTGAAAATACTTTGACTTAATGGCAGAATTTTTTAATTCTGCTTTCTTTTCAAATCTTAAGAGATGGATGTCTGCTTCCCATCTGCATTTGGGAATAGTCTCATACAATCAGACAGTATTTTCAGAGTGGTCATTCATCACGCTCAGAAGTGTGAAGCTAAAATTCAAACAGGAAGTGAAAACATATGTCACAGGAATAAAAGAAAACCTTGATAAAAACATCTCTTTATTTTAGTTAAAAAAAGGTTTCTAAAAGCATTAATAATGAGACTATCTTTGGTTTCTGATTATTCCAATTTGATTTTGCTTACCTCAGATTAAAATATTATTTCTCAAAATGTGATATAAAAAAAGCAGGCATATAGAAGTTGAAACTTCTAAAGTTGCAAGAATGGCAACAATTTCTTCTGTGCCACTTTAGATTCTTACAAATAGTCTAAATGAAGACTTTTGGTCACTTGAAAATACGTTATTTCATATAAATCTCCACATCAGAGGAATAACACTTGGAGCTTTGGAATTTACTTCAGTGGAGTCAGGATTTTACCCATATCCCAGAACTGTCTAGGGCAGAATAGAAAATGATACTGCAGTATTACATCAGTTGTGAGGCTTACACACAATTACCTATTATCCTTATTTATTTTTTAAAACTCTTTACTAATTCTTCATGTAATAGAAGAACTGCTGGGTGCAGGAGTCTTATGACAATAGGTTTCAACTGAAAAACTTTACTGAATCTCTCTCATGCCATCTGACATAGACATTTTCACTTTGAAAATAGTGACGTAGACATTTCACTACTTGAAAAATAAACTAGCCCATTAACTTTTTTTCCGGTACATATCCAATCCCTTGATTTTACTGCAACAATTAAATACTGCAGTTGGGATGGAGAGCATATCACCATGATTTTTAGACAGAATGGTAAGATATGAGCATGAAAACCTGAAGAAGGGCTGAGATTTGAAAACTGATGCAATTTTCTTTTACCCTCCAGCTGAATATAGCAACAAGTTTTGTGACAGACCCATCTAAACAACTAATCACCGTTATATCACTTATGTGGAATACAGTTATAGATGAGATTTTAAATAAATCTTTGATAAATTCTGCAGATATTAATATCAGATAGGGAGTTCCTGAAAATGAGCTGATTCCTGCAAGTTTATGAAGTGTCTGGCAGATATATTGATTTGGATATAGAAAAGGAAAGGTAGGGAGTTATTACAAACATGTGTGTGCAGATGACATACACCTCTTCACTCTCCTCTCCACTTCTCTGTCTCCCATTCTCTCTCTCCCACTTTAATGCTGTTACGGTCAGGTACCTCTCTGTGCTTACCCAGAAAATGCCTCTTTCCTCTACCCACTTCTTTCTTAACGTCTGCTTCTTAAAACAGTCTCCTCTTTCTTCATTTAGTCATCAGTGGCTCCCAAAGCACATTATCCATTTTATGCATGAACCTCTCTGCTTCTAACTTTGCATTGCTTGGACCCTGCTCACCGCACAGGCATGCATATATCTAACTTTAAATACCCAGGCTTGCTGAGCACATGAATACAGATCAATGAAGTTAACAATGAGCATAAATATTTGCAGCATCAGAACCCCAAATTTCTAACATCCAAATACATAAACAAGCATCTGTTCCACATAACTGCGTATACCCTTCTGCTTCAAAATTAAAACTTTCTGGAATAATCATATGGGTGTTAATTATGTGTTTAGATACATGTGGAGCAGGCAGTCAAACTTGAGTCAGGCTAGATTAAAGATGTCTGCCTGAGTTGGTGATGATGTGCAATGCAATAGTCTCCGATGTCAATATAGATATACAGGTTTTTTGACTGTCTGTTGCAATCTCATCTAAATCTTTGCTTAAAAGAGAATTTAGATCAAATAATTCTAGTCTCCTTTCTATATGGTGAGTCATGAATTCATCTTTCTTCTAGCAATTAGGGACTATTCTCCAGGTTTTCGTGTGAAAGTCTAACTGGCTCCAATTTTCAGAACAAATTATCATAAATACTTTTGTCTTTTAAATTCACAAACTTATGAAGGTAGGTCCAGCATAGGCAGCGCCATGTTCCAAACATCCTATATACACTAGCATGTCCGTCTCCTGAGATTTGCTCAGTGAAACATTATGAATAGCTTCTATTACCTCTGAAATCTGATAGATGACTCAGCCATGTTGTATCCCTATTGTCAAAAATGCTGTCACTTGAAATTATGAAATCATCATTGCAGCTGTTCAAAAGGTTTAAAATATACATATTTAAGCTTTCTAAGTGGATTTCAATTGCAGATGTCAAACACTTCAGAATTCAGGTTAAACCTGTTCATATTACCCTTACAGTTACTGGTTAACAATATTTAAATTGAACACTGTAATTTCTTATTGTTGCGACTTTCTCTTGTTTCTAATGCCTAATAGCTAAAGTAAAATAACATTTTTGATAACTCCTTACAAACATCAAAACATCTGGGTACTTTTGAATTTTAAAAAGTGAATCACTTCTCATTTCTAATTCATAAAACATTTGAATTAATCTCCAGGAAATATTGAAATCCTCTTAGTCAGTGAACAAGTACTTTGGTAAAGTATGGATTTTCAATCTAGCAGAAGAATTTCAAGTTGTTTACACATGGAAGATTTCAGTTGCAACCTGAGAGTGGCTTTGAAAAAAACTGATTTTCATGCCAAAGACAACTCAAAAGAATTCTGGGTAAGTACCTCTAATATCAACAGGGTGAATGGGTTAATGTAGTTTGACCTTCTTTTTAACATCCTGAAAGAACATTACAGAAAGTGGGAAAATAACTTAAGTGCAAGTACAATCCAGATAATATGTGCTGTTTTCCTATGCTCCGTATGATAAAAAGTGCGTTTTGTGAATGACCTTCAGTTGTTTTTAACTATTTTCTCTAACGGCCTTCATTTTAAATGATTGTTAAATAAAATTTCTACATAGTATGGCATTATCTATTAATTAAATAAGCAGCTAGGCATGCTTACCAAGTTATCTTCAGGTAGCATTACCAAGGAGTTCATCTACTCATCATCTTCCAAAAAAAAATTCATAACTTTTGAACATGCTAGATTCCAGATCTGAACCCTGCAAGTATCCTTGTTTAAACACACACAGTTCCCCTGACTTCACTACTGGACTATTTTAAAAGTTATTACAGATCCAGAAACAGAAAACTTGATTCAAGCCGAACTCACGTTATTCAGCATTTTGTGAGGAACCGTACTGGTCACTTGTAATCTTCATTAGCTGAAAACTTTGCTTAGGAAGAAAATCCGTTCATGTTGAATGAAATAGTCATAAGGAAAACACTGCATTGGATACCCAGACAAAATTCTAAGAACGAAGCCCTCTCCTTTTAGCATGATCCGGACTTTTTAAATAACGTGACTGCATTCCCTTACTGTCGCGTAAGCCACGCAGCCACAACCCTGAAATCCTCTCTGCTGACTACGCCAGCAGCCTCTGTTCTTCTTCCTGGCAATTCAGTGCACCAGCCAGCCGAACAGCCACCCCCGTGGTGACAACAGGAGTATTTCTCCTCCACCAAGCAAAGCCTGCAGATGTTAAGAAAGCAGGAGGGCCGGGCTGTCAGCTCCCTGCCATCTAGGAGCTTCTACCCACCTCTTGCCCGCTGCAGCAAGTGCACCAGCCCCACGCTCAGGTCACCTGCGTGAGCTGTTTGGCAGATGGGACCAAAAGAGTCAAAAAAAGGAAAAGTAGCAGAAGGAAGAGTGGTGTCAGCCTAATTGCTAGAAAATTAAGGGTAGGCCTAAGCGTGGGAGGGACGGAGCCTTAAAAAGCAACTGGGTACCTTATGATCAAACTTAGATAGGCTAAATACAGTTATGGAATAATGATAAACGTACTTGTAAGAATGCAAGGGAAGTCAAACCATTCAGATTATGTATTACATACCCACAGAGTCAGAAATTGTCCCTAAACAATTGATCCCAAAACTTGTGAGGACAAGGGGGCAGAGGGAAAACAGATGAGAGACCCGCATGACCACTTTGTGCTCTCTGGTCAAGTCACCATTGGAGCCTCAAGATTGTAGTAACCATAGTAAGACCTAAAAATATAGGTTTATAGAGTTAAATTCATATTTTAAGTGTCATTTGCATAAACACAGTTATTGTTAAAGGGCAAATAAATTATCCTTTAAAATATTCTAGTGTCTTCATTAAAATATATTTCCTATTATTTTTTCTACAAGGGAAAAAAATGTGCTTCTGTTTTGACACTAGTCTTTTATGTCAAATGATGCAGCATCTGCGATCTTCATTAGAAATTAATAGTTCTTACTGATGTAGACATCAAACAGAGTTATGGTTTTACCCTACCTACGAAGGCTTGTAACACGGGCAGAAATTGTTTAGTGGGTGAGGGCCAGGTGTTGAAGGAAAATATGTCAGCTTCTGATTTCTCTTGCTCTGCATGTTTAATTTGCCCCCTCAGAAAAATGAGTAGCTTTATTAAAGTCTCCATCCAATACAGATATGATGCATAGTCTCAGGCCAATGGCATCTCCTGATGTTTTGGTTTCAATTCTTTTTTGGCTGCTTCACCTTGTGTATAACATGCATCAATAGTTTATGAAACAGCTAATGCTTTTATTCTTTCTTCCCTGGAATCTGAGATTTTTCTACCTAACTTTAAGCAAGCTTAGTAACTTCTTCACAGAAGAACTATGTAAGGTATTTCTCAGTTCCATCTGTTTTGAATTTAATTTGTTTAAACAAGCTATTTGGAAATATATGTGCATACATATATATATAACATCTATTAAAGTAACCTCATTTGGCATCTTTGACCTGAATGAAAAATTTCAATATCAGGCTTCAGAACTCACGGCAATCCAGAAACTGCCTTGGTGAAGACGTGTGGCTGGATCTCCAGCCAGAACACCATGCAAATTCTAAGGTTTTTCTGCAAAGGAATACGTTTAAAATGAGAAGCTTTAGGATCTGAATTAAACTGCAGAAAAGGTATCATAACCCACATCTTTCTACTGAAGTCTCAACTCCTATATCCTGAAGAAAACCACAGAGTGGTTCCTTTCACCTGAAACTCTCCTAGATGGCATATGTGACTAGGTGCAGGAGGCATTTAGGAAGAAGACGAGGTTGCTGTCTTGACTCTCTTATCTGCTTTCTCAGGGCAGAAGGTCCTTTTCTCTTCCCACACTGTCTAAGTATTCCCTGTCTTTTCAGACAAAGCAAAACATTATGTCTCGCTGAAGTCTATGGGAAAGATACGATTTCACACTTATCTCTAAGTACTTCACACAGAGTCGTGGGGCACTACATGGAGACCCAAACATCCTCTGAAACAAAGCCGCTCATGGGAAAGATGACAGAAGGCAGCCCACAACTTGTAACAAATTTCCTTGCCTGACACCTGGGATCTCACTGGTTCTCAAAGGTGCTCACAATCAAGATGCTCATTTTTTCTATGATGCCCTGAAAGAGGTTGGCAAAAAAAGGAGTGGCCAATGTTTCCTTAGATCTCTTCACATTGAGATTTAACTATACACAGAAAGGAAGAAGATTAGACAGGTTGAGTAAGCAGGAAACTATCTTTACATTAATATCTTGGTCAGAATAGTTAGATTGGAATATGCAGTCCTCAAAACAGAAAGTAATGAAGTAAATCTAACAGCTTGCTTAGCTGACAAGCAAGGACAGTGAAGTCTTCCAAACCTATCAGCAGGAGTGACTTAAGATAAAAAGCAACTTTCTGTCTCACAGATTTTATAATCTATGGATCACCAGTGCAAGTTACTCAAGAGTCTTGAAAGTTACTTAAAGGAGACAGTTTAAAGCACTCAGCTCAGGGCCACGAGGTGTTAAAAGCTCTCTAATTTGAGTAAAAGTATCAAGAAAGGAGTGGCTTGAGTTTAACAAGCATTGGACATAGATGAAAACAGAGTCTGAGCACTCAAATATGACTATGAGGAGGGCAGTGGCATGATGAGAGGCAGAGCTGGGAAAAAGGCCCACTTCTCGAGAAGATGGACTAGACCACGAGCTCTAAAATAAGATATAGAAAATATATAACAAAATAACTTGACAGATGGCAAGCAAATTAGAAAATATTCAGGCATAGATATAACACCTGAATCCACGAAGTTAGTAAAACTACTTAAAATTCACTTACAGAAAATCACAAAGGACAACTCAGTCTCACAGCACGGAAATAAGATTCCTCTGGAATGCAGAGAAACATTCCCAATCCAAAAGACATAATATAAAACAAGGCTACAACTTAACACTTCAGCTAGAAATGTAATGATAATACTAATCATTACGGTTTCATGTCATTGTTTAATTTTGTTACGTTAGGGGATATCTTTGCGTTTCAGTAAGCATCATGCTAGAAGACTCATGGTGTTCCCAGGAGTTTTAAACCTTTGTTTTTAGCTTTTTAGCTTTAACCATCCTTTAAAAATCTTTTAAAAGCAACAAAAAGGATTGTAACTGGTGTTATAACAGGAAATATTACACAACATGTATCAGTGTATATTCATATCATATGAATTACATCTTTTTTTTTGTTGCCTGCCAGGATACAAGGCACCTTAGGAAACACATATTGATAAAGTAGATTACCTTGGCCCTAACCCTGTCTCAACCACATATCCCTCAGCCCTGCCTTGAACTTTATTTTTAATTATGATTAATATGTATGGAACATGCAGAGCACAATTACGCCTGCAATGCAAGTGTAGGCCTCCCATGGAGTTCAATGGAAGCTGTGTGCATATGTCGGAGGACAGAAATTGGCTCAATATGTTTAATAAATATCATGTCTTCTGCCCTCTGCCTCCAGGCAGATTCCAGTTTGTAACCCTAGTATCATTCATGATTAATAATGCACATGTGTTAAAAATGAAAACTCCCTGTCATGTCTCTGCACTCGTTGTTAATAAATATGTTTATAATTAAAATCTTCTTCCCCTGCCTTCTCCTTGCCAGTAGCAGATTCTCAACACTGATCCCACTCTTATGAGCCATAACAAATATATCTAAAGTTAAAATCATCTTCTCCAGCTGTAGAAGTCCTTTTCCATCCAGTTTTCATCTTCGGTTCCTGGAAATATTTTGGTGACTCCTCCCTGCTGCATCTCTCAATCTGACTGCCACTCCTTTGAGCTGATTTTAACAGGCTACTTCAAAGCAGGAACAAACCAGAGTGCTCAGGAGGTCAAGAGTTTCTCTGCCACGTGATGAGCACAGTGTGCAAGAGCAAGGTAACCAGGGTAAGAGTCAAACTGGCAAGCAAATGGGCCAGTCCATGATTTTCTTGCCAACCTATGTATTTGCCGTGTTCAAATTGCTCTCGGGAGCTCATGGCTTTTCAGCTGAACAGTAGATTTTCCTTAACAGATTCCCCTGTTGCAGGCCATTTCTAACAGGTAAAATATTGTCAGTGCTATTCTTTCCTGCAGTCACCATTGGTAGCCCTAATACTGCTAAACTAGAATCCTTGAATTTCTGACTATTAATTCTAAGGTATATATTGAAAAGTAGAGACAGGTGGCTACTGTTATAAAAATACAGAAAATGCAACTGTTTGGTTTTGTCAAGTGATTGGATTACCCGAACGCAAATGGCAGTTGTACTTTGGCCTTCGTTCTGGAGAGAATCACAAAGCATGAATTAATGGCCTCCTCAGGTGCACAAAGTTAAAATAAGGGCTTTGCAAGTGCGGGGCCCTCCATAGGTCTGAGAAGGAGGAATGCTGATCAATGGAACCCAGGGACCAACAAACAACTATTAAATTTACCACAGCCAAGAAAATGAAAACTGTACGAATAAATCAATAATAACATTTCCATTTCATCTCGCCCCAGAAATGCTCAAGACCCATTTTTTTTCTGAAAGAGTGAATAAAAGGGGAGGCGGGGGGGGGGACTCCTTTAATACATTAGAAAGGTCTAATGTAACTCAATTGCAGTAGGGCTCAAGAAGTATATTCCATGGCGTTTCCAAAAAAAAGCCTTGTATCAACACTCAAATTGCGCTGAAACTCAACGGTGCTAAAATTCAATTGCAATAAAAGCTACCAAGGCCTCATGTTTATCTCTACAGTGAGTGCTCTGACTGTAGATCACACAGAGTTACTTGGACTAGTGTGAAACTACCCATCACAGGTGCTACAATGGAGACGTTACTTATAAATGGAAACATTTATAAGTGTTCCAAAAAAACAGTACTGTCTTACTATGCCATGGGAAAAACAAACAAACAAAACCCCAAACAATCCAACCCAAAACCCACAGACCAAACCAAACAACAAAACAAAAACCCAACACACACATCCACACAAAAACACCCCCCCCCCCAAAAAAAAAAAACCCACCACCAAAAAAAAAAAAACAAAACAAGAAAGAGGGGCCCTGAACAAGGTATCCAACATCCAACTGTACTTGAAAGACAATGAGCAGATCCATGAGCTTCAGGAACCATGTATCCTGCTTTCAAAGACCCAAGTGTGTTCTGCCAGGCTCTGGATTTGCAGAACAAAATGCAATAATGGCCTATTAGAAGTTTCTTAAAAGGAGAAGAGAATTACCCTTGAGAAGTTGCCTGGGGAAGATTATGAAGAGTGTGAGACAGCGAGAGAAAGAGATGCATTTGCTTTGGAAGAACAGGCTGTCTCCATAGGCCTACTCAGATCCAGGAAGGGCATTGGAGAATGCCTGGTTTGCCATTTACAGTTTCTCTTAAATGATTGTTTCAATGAGTTACAGAATCATGGAATCATCAAATCATTTAGGTTGGAAAAGACCTTTAAGATCATTAAGTCCAACCGCATGCTTTGCTGTAAATGACATTTTGACCACTGATCACCCATCTTCCATTCTCTTGGGGAAGAGAGTGGTAGGATGTGAGCACGTGTCATGGGAAACTGGAAGCCAAGGTGGGACTGGAAGTTAAGACCCACCTTAAAAAGGAGAGAATTACATGAGTCAGGTAACCACTTCTGGCCTGGGACTTGATAATGAGGACATAAGAAGGAACAGAAAAAGTCATAGGTGCATTCTGCCTATGGAAAAAAAATCCCATGCATACCTCCTTGTGAAAAAAAGCACATATAGAAGCTATAAGGGAATGATCACCCCTGTAGGGTATTTCAAGCCTACTTATAAATTCCATAGTAGAGATACATAATTCTGTATAAGCTTCATTTTGTAGGAGGATTTAAAAAATATACAGATTTTCTGAACCCTATTTCTTATATAGGATTCTGCAAACCCGTCTGCCTCCCTTACTGCCCAATACACCAGGGTGGACTGCAAAAAGAAAAGTTAAGAACCTAATTCAGAAGAACAGCATTTGTGGGCATTTTGAGTGTCTCAAAGGAATTTATTTGAGCTCAGAATTTGGCCCAGTATACCAAGTGCAGCATGTTTGGAAGAGTTCCTGCTGGCTGTCACATACCATATAGCTGTTCGGAGCTGAAAGCTGCAACCATTAAAATGCATTTTTAGTGCCTGAATTTGTAAAAATTAATAATATTATTAGTAATGATCATGTAAAGTAAAAAAGAAAAAGAAAATTATTTTCTAAAAAATGGAAACCTATTATATAATAAACTATAATTTATTTCTTTTGCTTAAGGAGAAAGTTACTTTTATCTTATTTTAATAACAATATTAAGCATTCCAGTAATGTTTAGTGCAGACAGCTATTTGAAACTAGAGATGACAAGTCACATTTACTATGCAATCAACACAATCTCCAAGAAAAGACTCTTTTCATAGTAGATGCAACATTTGGTTCAAGTTCCAGGAAGCTGAAATTTTATTATTGCATTCTTTAAAAACAACATGAGTCTTGTAACAATTAGAACCGATTATAATCAAGTTCGAGGTAGGCGACATTTCCCATGACCTCCCCTGAAGTCTTTGGATGTCCTTTGTCTTACGTGGGTTCTCTTCCACATGCTTGCCCTGGACTTTGCATGGGGCTGACATTTAGGGTCAGACCAGGCTTAACGTTTTCATGGTTGAGGTTTTTGTGGGGTTTTGTGTTGGTGTTTGCTTGTTTGTTTGTGTTTTTTAATGGGACACTTTGCCACTGCAACCTCCTAGGGAAAATGCCTTATCTTAAGGTGTTGTGGGAAATACATACCCATCATATGTGGAAGGCTATCAAACAAATATCTTACAGAATTATGTTGGTTGTAACAACTGTCTTCCTCAAAGCCAGCCTGTTGATTAGGCCTCGAACCATCAATAGTTAGCAGTATTAGTTTGTCAATCTAATCGTAGCAAACAGAGTTCCTGACAAGCAGCCACTACCTTTAAATAAAATTATAAGTGCACACTTAAAGGATATTTTAAGCTTCAGGAATGTCCATTTAATTTTAAGAGACCTGGGGCAGTATTTATACACTCACTATTTCCAGTCTGTCTTTTAGGAGTCCCTCACCATTACCAGAAGGGGACACCTGCTGGAAATAAAAATCAAGGACAAAAATAACCACTGGTGGTTTCTGCTAAATTATTGCTTGCAACTGCAGGAATCTAACGCATGCGATCATTTAATTCCTACAGCGCATGCTCTTTATATTCAACATTGATGTCTGCAAGGTTATTCATCTTGTTCTACTGCAAAGTGCTCTGATTTGGATTTTTTTTTATTGGGAAACTTTTCAGTGCATTAGGTAAAGGGCTCTCATTTAAAGTCCCAATAAAAGGCACACTTCCTAACCACCACACTCATCTGTTTTCTGTAAGACTGGCACCTAAAATCTTGCTTTTGCATTTTATGGTTATGTTTGTAATGGTATTGGTTCCATTTCTAGATATAAGTAGAAAGTATTATTTCAGTGAAGTAATTCCTTACATACTGGAAAATAAATTAAAAAAAAAAAAAAAGTAGGGGGGGAAATACGCAGGGTGAAGAAGAACAATTTCAAGGTACATGTGGATCCAAAGAAAAACAACTTCCAACATTTGGTCACTTGCTCTTCAATAATAAAAAATAAATAAAAGTTACACTGGTAAGGACAATAACACATTAGCAAACATGTAACAAACAAAGTACATTATTTTGTTGTTGATTAAAACTATTTCATAAGCAGTTCACACATCCTAATTCTCTGTAAGCAGATTCTTACTGCATAGTGCACATCGCTGTTGATGCATTTTGGGGTAATGAAACAATAAAACTCTTGTCATTCAAGCTTCAATTTAGTAAATACATACTTTACACAGTGATTGGGAGTATCCACAAATTTAAATCTGAGCTCAAGCTTAAGCACCATTATGAGTTAGCCTTCATCAGAAAAGAAATGGAACAGAGAAGGAGAAAGATGAATAATTGCACAGGGAAATTAAAAAGTGTTTGAAGATTTTTTTACACACTTCATACAAAGCAGGCATAAATGTGAAAGCTCTTGATTTGCTTGCCTTCTTCAGTAAACCTTTCATGATCAGGTGCAAGATTACAAGTGGATACTATGGAAGAGGAAGTTAGTGATAGGATGTTATTCCATTGAAGATAACATGTTTTCTCAGCTTATTGAAGTTCAGTACATTGTGTGCTGAAATACACAATGATTTCAGTGTGTAAGAAAATAATGGGATCTATTTTGATTTTTCCCAATTTATACTAAACATTTCATAAAGGACAAGAGGCTAAATCTAAAATATAATGAAGTACGTATCATGCACCTTGAATAGAACCGAGGTGCCAGCGTCCAAAGTTCAGATCCGGACAATATGCTCCACTGCCCCTCACGGATCCAGATGTGTTTGGCCTCCATCGAGCTGAGATCCTTGGGATCTGCTTGATGTGTCAGTCTAACCAGACCCCAGCAGGGCACTTCTCCAGCCCAGAGGATCAACCAAGTGAATGCTTTTGAAGCACTCCTAACATGTACATCTCCCACCAGAGCCGGTATTCCTGCGCAGCCGTCGCCTTCTCTTCATCACAGTTAGCAGAAAATATAGTAGTATTGGGGTGTCTTGCCTTTTATATACAGCAAAGAAAGTCGCACCCCCAAAGTGAGACATCAGACCCCACTTCCCCCTCTGCAGGGGAGACTTCAACCCTTGCCACCCGCTCTCCAAGACAACATCCCGGCAGGGCGCTCTGGGAGGCAGGGAGGGAGTCAGTGTGCTGGCCCCAGCTCCAGGGCAGCTTGTGTGTTTGATATGAATCAACCACAGACACAGCTGATTCACAGCTTATTTGGGGGGCTGTGTATTCATATATATATATTTATGTATTTATACATGTGTATATGCAACACTTGTTACATATGAGGGGGAGAAGAGAAAAGACTGAGAAAAGACCTTTTTTGGAGCCATCAGAAAGGCATCTTAGTGAACAGGGTTAAAAAGACATTTGAAAAAAAAATAGGATTAAGGACTTCTTCCACCGCTATAAGCAGTACTTACATATTAGCTCTAAAGACGTGGTTCTCATTAGTCCCAGCAAAACATAAGATAAAAAACAAAGAAAAAATACAGCATAAAGCACAGAAGTGATTTAAACCAGTGACACCAAGTATGCACTGAGTCAGTACAATCCTAGCTTTAACGAAAATGCTGCAAGTGGCTGCTGTTGACACTAAAGGAAGAGTCCAATTTTCATCCTGCTGATGGTTTCTCTCTGCATGCCTAATGATGCAAAGGCTTGTCAAGTGCAAAACACTTTTAAAAATACTTTTACCCAGCCACAGTTATATTAAAACCTCTGAGGGTACCTAAAAAGTCATATCCCAAACCCTGTTTTTCCAGTTACTTTTATGCTTATTTAACGCGTTTCAGTTTAAAACCTGAAAGGGAGTAGTTTCTCTACACTGAGCAGATTCCCCTTTACTCTTATCCAGAGAGCATACACCTGGAACATGTCACTCACTCTTGCCTCTTCTGTTGCCGTACTGCACTGCAGGGCTCAACAGCTGACACTTAGGTAACACGAGCCACAGTGGGAGAATCAGCTAAGATATAAACTTGAGTGCAACTTTTAATTCAACTTTGAAAAGAGATCATTGCTGGGAAGCATTAAAACTCTAAGACAAGCTCAGTTAAAAAAGAAGTTCGAATACAACATATAGGGTTTTTTTCCTAACAACGCTTAGGTAGAGTAAGTCCTCTGAATAATTTTCTTAATATTTGTAAAAGATATGTGGCACAGTGGCAGTACACAATGGAAGAGGAATTATGGTTATCGTTTCAGATGAGGTGTGTTGAAAGACCTAGGACTGACGCAGTTGGCAGCTTTGGAGTTTGTCTTCTTATTACTACCATCTGTGTCAACTTCAGTATCCATTACAACGAGAAAAAAGCAGGAGTGCTTTCTTGTGTACGTGACCTCGTTTACGTGCAGACCTTCAATATCTGCAGCAGAGACTGGAAGTGTGCTCATTCTCCGCTAAACATAGTGAGAGATTCCAATGGCCAGATAACAGTCCTGTTTATCAGCTTGTAAACAAAATTCGGTGATAAAATTGTGCTTTTCTTCTTTTCCATAAGTCTTTCCTCCGGATTTTTTTTTTTCCTGCTAACTGTCATGATGCGGATGAAAAACAATCTCTTTGCCTTTTTGAACCTGATGTCTCTTACGACAGCAGTCTTTTATAAAACCTAAGAGAGCAGTAGAGTAGTGCTTTAAGGGCTTTTGGGGTTTGTTTTTTTTTAAATAAAAACCAATCATGCTAGCTGAAAGCAAGTGAAGAAAAACTGTTGCACCTAATATCTGAAACAGTTGGCTTATAAATAGGCTTGGAAGCAGCCTGAATTATTTCAGGGAAGTTAAGTGGACTGTAACCAACTGCAAGTTTAATATCCAAAAGAATACTGCTGATACTGGATTTTTAGATTCCCTTACTTAGTTTGTAAGAAGATGACATCATTTGAAGACTTACTGGGATCATTCTTGAGTGGTAGTTTAGATACACCTTTCAAACCAGAATGAAGCAGGGAATATTTAAGTGGGTGTAGCATAAGGCATGACTAACTCTGTCCTGCTTGCTGGTGGTGAAAATATGAATTTTTTTCTTCACAGCCTTCAAAAACTCGGGTTCAACTCCCCATAATTTCATCTTGCATAATATCCACCTTTGACAGAACAGATAACAGCCAAGCAAAGGCTAGGCAAATGAGGAACTGTGAGGGCTGCTTGTCACATTAGCACTTTTTTTTTTTTGTATTACAGTGTTACCTGCCCTTTCTGTCTTTCCCGTTATATTCTGTTACAATCAGTCCTCAAAAGAGGGCTGATTAGATGCTTCTTTAACATTGTGAAATACTTGTATCCCTAGAGAGCTACTCAAGGAGTACTGAAATGGGGGAAGTGGGGTGGGGAAGGACAGTTATTTTTATTTGAATTCCATTGCCAGCTAGCAGAGAGATTCTGATGTGTGTGAATTCACAACAGGCATCCTCCCACTGCAGAGTAATCTCCCGTTACAGAGTAATCTCCCGTTACAGAACACAGTCCCTAATGGGGCATAATTGTCGCCTGTCACATCCAAATCATTTTTCCAACAGCAAACCTCGCTGGATGTTTCACAGAAAGGGAGAAAAAGTGACAATCATGGATGTGTCTCAGAACGTTACTACAGAAAACTGAATGGCCCTGTTGGTAAATATACGTTGTACAGCAGCCCGAAGTTTCACTTCAAAAGCCAAACTCTGTACTATTTTCCTGTCTTGGAAAATGATGCCTCCAGGTGAATATTGAAGAGGAAGGCAAATAGTGTAAGTACGTTTTAATTTCCCTCCACATGGCTGGAATACCTTTCCATATGCAGCATTGTTTCTCCACCGAGGTGTATTTTGTGTCCACACAGATATACTTAATTAGGACATGCCAGCCCATTCTTCTAAAGACATTCCCAGGGAGATAGCATGTGAGCAGGCAGTAATAAGGTTGTGACCATATGGTACATCATAAAAAAATTCTTGTAGTAAAACTACTAGCAAAAATCACTAGAAAAGACAGTGTTATTGGACTCGCCAATTCATATGTAATCACATATATATATATATGTACATAACTTATTTTAACATGACCATTGACTTCGGTGAATACCTGGTGAAAAAATATCTAACTATATAACTGCATGTTCACAGAAATCTAGATGAGCCACAGTTCCACTGAAGCTGCAGTGGTTTAGGTAGAGTTGATGACAGGTGGCCATAACCAAAGACACATGCACTTCCTAAACAAGGTACTGGGTCTACTTTAGTAACTTATAGAATAAGCAGTTTCCTTTGATTTCTAAAATCTGTGATATTTCGATAGGGACATTAATGAACAGTAATTACCACTGAAGAGCACAAGGATGACCTAATTTTGTTTTTGCAGATGTTGCATTAGCCTCAACTATTTCTGCCTCAGGAAACATGAAAGAAATGAATATAAAGTACCTGTAAAATATCTGTGTAAGAAAAGAAAATCGTGTACTTTGAACCACACCTCAGCTTCATCATTCCAAAATACATGCTTTGAAAGAATTGCATATTTTGTATTCAAAGTTGTCATTCATAGATTTCAGATGACATGTAACAGAACATGAAAACCAGATGACAGACGACGCCTATTTGGAAGAACAGAATTCTGAATTTGACAGTTAACTTTGTACTTACCTAGTGTTTTACACGTGGATTTGCTTGGCCAACCTAAGCCTATATGAGTAGGAAAAATGAGACCCAAAGAAGTTACACAAACCCATTCATGAAAGAAAAAGGAGAAAAAAAAAAAAAAAAAAAAAAAAGCAAAAGCAAGTCTGAGATCCAAAGGTCAGACCAGGAAATGGAAGCAAGAGAATTCTTCCAGAGGTGATGAGAGCCAAGAAAAGGAATAAGGAGAATAAGGAACTGTATATTTACAGTTCTATACCATACATTGTAAAAATGTTCGTAACTTCATATATACACTTCAGACTATGCCATCATACAAGAAATGCGCTAAGTTTCCACAGAGCAGTAAATGAAAATAAAAGTATAGTTCCTAGATATACAGCATTTTTCACATCCCCAGGCACTCTGAAATTGTTACAACTATGACAAAGACTAGTTAGACAAGGACAAGAAAAGAATGCTAATTAACATGTCTATATTATATTTTTAATTGGGGCAGCAATTCTATTCAACAACCTGCCTTCATCTGATTCCTGGAACCAACCTTTTGTAACAGGGAATATTGGCTACCACTGAGTGTTTCTTTCTCTCGAAGTAGCACTTGCCATTAAGTAAGTGTAAAACATAGGCATCTATTTTAAGTGTCTCTGGATCTTCAAAAGTCAAGCTCAGTGAATGACTATGCAAAATATATTATATATCTTCAGACCTACTGTACAATATCCTAAGATTATATCTATTTTGTGTTTAGTTTTATGTTCTCAAAATTTCTGATTTTTTTTTCTATAAAAAATTCTGAACTCCCATTCCCCAGGACCATTTGACAATTTTTAACTGTATTTTGCCATCATAACTGTTGTGACTGAAACACTCTTAGAACAGGTGCTAGAATCTGTTTAATAAGGAAATAAGTCCTACCAAGGAAACAGAGTTCTCTCCTGAGTTCCTTGTTTTATTTTTTGAAATTTCTTTCTGGTAACTCTTGTCTTATTACAATGTGTCAGAGGGATATGATGAATCTCAGCCTTTGCCTGCATTATGGAAAAAGAAAAAGGTAATGTCTTCTTTTTGGAGCAATGAATGTTCAGAATTCTTCACTCAGAGGGTGGTGAGGCAGTGGAGCAGGTTGCCCAGAGAAGCTGTGGATGCCCCATCCCTGGAAGTGTTCAAGGCCAGGTTGGATGGGGCTTTGAGCAACCTGGTCTAGTGGAAGGTGTCCCTTTCTGTGGCAGGGGGGTTGGAACTAGATGAACTTTAAGGTCCCTTCCAACCCAAACCATTCTATGATTCTATGAATGTGCTTGAAATTTAACAGAGTAACTATGATTTCATGCTGTTTCATTAACCTTGAACAATGCGGAAAAAATGTCCAGAAATGTACATTTCATTAATAGGTGTGGTGATCTCTGGGAGGAAAAATGAAAGAAGAGAAACATTTCCAGTTCTGTAAATCAGCCTGACAGAAGCAGATGGAACTGTGTCCTACCTCTGATAAAACTATTATCTCCATTGTCAGGGCATTTCAGGACAGCTGCATAGTTGAATATTATTTTTCTGGAATATCTGATGAGGTGTTTACAAGGAAAAATTAGAAGCACCTTGCATTGCTGCACTTGCCCCGAGCACTTATACAGACCTAGTAGCATACATTTGGCAAGCACTTGTCCATGAGTGATATTACGGGAAATTCTGATCTCATCTCGTGGTGGGAGGCTCAACAGATATCCAAGATAAAAGCTAGAATAATGATGGTAGGCTTTGTTAATGACATTCTCTGTGAACCCTACTGAAATAATAGACACAAGAGAGTTGACACAGATCCTTGAAAAGCATCAATCTGAAACATTAAGCTTTGTAACTAAATAACTTTTCCTGCTAATCAAGTAATTTACAGTGTTATTATGGGGAAAAAAAAAAGAGTAACTTAAAACAAAGCTTTCTCCCCCTTTGAAGGAGATAAGGGGGTCTGTGACTATGCTTGGTCAAGGGGAAACTAGAAAATTGTGAGTTCTGAAAGTCCCCTTGGAGAATTCAGCTACCAAAATCTTTTCTTCGTCGTCTTCTTCCTCCCCATTTGCTGTGGTGATTGTGGTTAGCGCGGGTCATGCAGTGGACGACCCCTGCCATCTCAGTCAGCATTTCGAACCTGATCTCAAGAAATAAGCAGCATACAGCTCCCTCCCCTTACCTCCACATATTGTTCTGTTTGCTCCCTGCTCCTTTGCGCGTGTCAGGGTTGTCCATCGGCACCTGATAATTGCCAGAAAACAAATTACCTTTAGGTGAAATTCTACAGTTCTCTTCCACTGTGGATCACTCTTAAAGTAATTAGAACTTGGTAGCAATGGAAAAACTTTATATACATAGTGGATATAAAGTAGTATTCCTATTCAAAGATGACTGTCCTCCTTTTCAGATGAATTCCCAGAAATAGTACATACTCTTCCCGAGTACACTATTTACTACATACTCTTCCTCACTATGTACAAAGCTATTTAATAATGCCAATAATTTAAATCCTAGGGACTATTTCATCATTCCGTATTTCCATATCCACAATCTGCATCTCAGAGAATCATCTACTCCTTTAAAGTCTTTTTTTCTTTCTTGATGAAATAAGTCCTCACATAACCCACAGCTGTCTTCTCTTTCCCCTGTCTGGAGGCAGCTGCAGCCCTGAAAATTCCCCACCTCTTGGCTAAGACATCTTGCAGCTAGAGGAGGGGAAAGATGCGTCTCCTGGAGAACAAGAAGCAGAAAAGGGTGATTAAATGCCTCTGGAAGCTCTTGAAGGAAGGGAGCTCTGGCACAAACTTCTTGTCTTTTGCCTAAGTACAACAATGCTGCTGAGCTGGAAGCTTTAGGCAAGAAGCAGAAGATGACGACTTTTTTTTACAGATAAACAAAAAGACATAAGCATGAAAATACGGTATGCAGCAACATGCAATAGGACTGCTTGATTGATTGACTGTTCTTATTATCAGTATTTGTAACGATACATAACATCAATGTAGTAATAGCTATCTAAAGAAAAACAACCTACACCTGCAAAGACCATTGTTCTTTACGTGTAAAACTTGATGATCCTTCGTTTACTTCTTTGCCTACATTTCCCAGCATACTTTTGCCTATCTACATTTCTGAAATCTCATGTCCAGGTGGTCAAACTGCATTCCAAACAACAAAAAAGAATATTGCGTGATCACAGAAATCTATTTTGGACTGCACATCCAGACCCGGATACCCTCATTTATTATACTGGCTCTGTATATTATACAAGACATTGCCTAAAGTTTGAAAAAGGAAAAAAAAAACCTACAAAGGTCATGATGAAACAAAGAAACTGAGGATTATTTTTTCTTAAGAGAACTGTAAAGAAAGTTATCCTATCACCAAAAATAATTAAAATGTAGTGCAAGGCATTTTTAAAAAGGATATTTTGTAGAAAATTTGGACCTAATTGTAGTTATTAGGCTGAGAGTTATCTCTCTCTAGAAATTCCTCACAGAAGGTCTTAAATAGTTCTTCAAAAGTGTACAAGTCTCATATCGGCATTCAGCACAGGTGTAAATTTCATCAACTTAGAGGTGTAAATCTCATTTGAGAGAATTTCTCACACTTTTTGTCAGGGTTTTACTTTCTTTTTTATAAAGGAGGGAATTTTATTTTCTTTTGGGGGGGAAGGGGAACCACATCCATACCAAGAAGTAGTAAATAAATAACAAAGGAAAAATTGTTTATAATTGTGCACTACTTTAGTTTCCATTATCCACATTTTACAAGCACAGCCCTGTACCGAAAATGCAGAATACTAAGAAATTGTAGGAAAGTGTAACAGCTTGGAAACAACCAAACTGCTCCAGCTGTTACTAAAAGAAATGCGGGATAGTCATGGGACTCTCTTTCTACACAGTTTTTGACTCTTCTAAAATTTTTTCATTCCTAAATTCATGCATTTTTCCATACTGTTATTGTGGTTTCTGATTCCTCCATTAACTCTGTACCAGAAACAAGGAAACAAATGTGTCAGTCTCTCTTAACTTTAGAGACATTCCTTATTTTCTCCACAGAGTGGGCATTCGTTAATGCTGTTAGCGACCCTGCCCATCAGAATTAGCTGAATGGTGAGAAGAGAAGTAAATAGGGACCATGAGACGAGTAGGTGGGAAAATGTGTTGTCCTGTTGCTACCCAGACAAGCAATCCCACTAAATACACACTGAAAATAAACATATAATGGTGGACTAGTCAGGTATATAAATGCCAAGGTGCCTTTTGTCAGCCACAGACTCCTACTCACCTGTAGGTTAATTACAGGGCATTTGTTTATGCCGATAACTATTCCATCACATGTTTCTTCCATCATACAAATAGGAAAGGAGTTACTCTCAGAAAGGTAATTAAATTACATGTTTCCCCAGCCTAAGTATACAGTAATCTAATTTACTATCCTAAGGTGCCTTCTATGAATATATTAAAATTAATATGTTAATTTTACTTCTCAGAAGGAGGAATCTTAGTATACCATGCAAATAAAAGTACCTGGGCTGGCCCTCAAACATGCAGCTGTGCAGACAGGGCTTGTGACAGTCATAGTCCGGCTTTGGAAACATGTGCTGATTGCCCCTGAAAAACGTTATAAGTAATCATTCACCATTTTAATCATATGTTATACAGGTAAAGTCTAGAAATTTGAAACTGGAAAACCAAATGCTTATTTATCTTGGTTATAAAATAAAATTTAAAAACCCAACATGTGTCTTTACAGTTGGGAAAGTTTCAAGCCGACAGGCTGCTGCTCAGAGCTCCTATTATTTTAACCTAGAGAGCATATGAAAAAACGTTGGGAACTGATCATTCCGATGTTTTAATCACCTGCTGAATAAAGTCTATAAGACAGCTTAGTGTTGTCAAAGATCAATTAGTACTCTAGAAAAATTCATAATAAGCAAAGATCACATAAGATGTGTCTCCTAGATAACCTCTATTTAATTTTCATAACTTTTTTTATTTTCTTTTTGTTTGTAAGATGAAAACACATTCAAATACTCTTAAGGTTCTCTCCTAACTTTTTTCTTTGTTTGATAAATCGTTCCTTCTTTAGGCTAAGTACACACCCAGCTAACTCTCTGTCCTTATATACAAATACATGTTCCATGTAGCCACTTTGCTTTCCAATGTGTTTGACCAGTTTCTAAGGAAAATTAGTTATGTGAATTAGCCATAAATATGATGCTATTCATCTCATTTATACAGACATCCACCAGTCCAATTTATACCTTCTGAAAGTCCATGACTGAAAAATATCCTTCAGTCAATAAGTGATAGAATTCCAGTAACTCAGATAACACTGAAATAAGGTTTGCTACTTAAGCATACATTCCAAATACAGAGCAATTGTTATTTTGCTGCCGAAACCACTGGTTTCCCTTCAGTGCTGCTGAAATGAGAAACAGGTAACTGGGCTGGGTAGACCCATTCAGTATCCTAACATTGTAAACCAGACCAAGAAATGGAAGAGTCTGAAGTGAAACTAATTCATTCTACTCCCCCTGCCCATATAGCCACTGGCCTCCCTTTGCGTTGCAGGACTAATATCAGCTTTAACGGGTGCCAGTTGAACTTAGATACCCTAGCAAAGATTTGACCCCAAGTGCAAGTTCAGATCACAAAGATCATTAAAACAGTCATAAACTGGAACAGAATCCACTTTTAAAGGCTTATCCAGTTCAGAAGCTTTTTCTCCTTTTGTCTCTCCCCACCGATTTATGATTTAAATAAAGAACAAAACAGAAGCCTATAGCGTCCAGATTTTCTGGATGTAAAACAAATCATACTTGGATTTCACGTTAACTACTGTGTTGTAAGGTCAGCCCCCAACAGTCTCCATAAAGAGTCATAAATAGTATCAGTTAATGAATTAAGACAGGTAAGGTAGTGGTTTTTAACTAGCAAAGGTGTCATAGATTTTAGAAGGCTTAAAAGTAAGAAAAACTCCTTTTAAGCTTGAAAGAGTTAATGGGATTTACTAGCTCATCAGTGCAAAAAATGTACTCTTGTCAAGGAAATAAGAGGTGGAGTGCTCATGCCTTTGCGTATCACTCAGTGATTACACCTCCGGAAGCATTATCTCGGCTGGTTTGGGCCATCCCACTTCCAATTGACGCTTCCTCTGCAACCTCCCATCCTTTCCCTGCTGTTTTATGTGGAACTTACCAGCTCTGGCACTTGCTTTATTTAAATCTCCCTAAGGGCATCAGCAGTGATTGAAGTAAACAGTGTACTCTTATTTCCAATGTACATGCACGCCAGGCCCAAATCTTGGCTTCCTTCATGGAGGCTGCTCCATGCCAGACTGCAAATAAAGACACTTCAAAGAACGTTTTGGTAGTGCCTGAAATTACTCTCGTTTTGAAAGAGTCTCTGGCTATCAAAACACTGGTGGCCTGGACAAACAAGCATCTCTCCAGCTTTACCCCCGTATTTACAGTTTGCAAGCTGTTTTTAAGGTACAACTAAGTGAAAAAAAAAGTACCTCAAGTGCTGTTCTAGAGATTCAGTTATTAAAATGGCCTAAAGGAGGGCTCTTGCAGCTGGATGTAAATTCAAGCAGGCCTGAGCCTATACCAAGGTATGCCGGCGTAGCGTATGCCAGGATGCTGAAGGTAGTGTTCAGTCAGTTTTGTCCTCCCATCTCACATTTTGTACCATGTGGAATTTGGCTGGATCTACCCAAACACTTTTGTCATCAGCTGGTTGCAGCCCACTGCTTCTCAGATGAGTTCCAACAAACCTCAACCTGATTTTAAAACAATTTTTGGTTTTATACCAGTACTGGCACTCCTTAATTCCCTCGTAATATGGCACAAACACCAACTACAAATCTAAACACCAGTACAGAAAGTTCACAGATTTGTTTTTTTATTTTGGTCATTCCCTTCTACAAGTGCCCTCTAGGATGAAGATGTAGTTTTAAGAAAAATAGCCTAGGTGTGTTATGGAATGCACTTAAGCATGGCAACAAATATGCTTTTTTTTTTTATCGTGCCTCCTGGAGTTGCTCTGCTGCTTCTTGTTCCTTGGGCTGCATCCACTAAAACATTGTGAAAATATAATCATTTCTGAAGATAATGGAATTTACTGCAGTGATAAGGTCATTATTTTCATGCTGAATTCACAAATCATTCCCCTACACACTCCATGTTTCAAAGTGACATTTAGCATATGTAAATGTTTTGTGGTGTGCTATTTTTGTATTATAGTTCTGTGTCCAAAGTGAATGCTGTTCTAAGAGTTTTTATTTATATGTGCTATACCGTCTCAGACTAAACACATTATGTGAGCAACTACCTCAAAGTTTTGAAGCAAAGTTTTCCAAGCAGCTCCTTAATCTTGAGAAAATTAATGGGCAGTTCTTAATAAATCCCACTAAGCATATCAGTTGTATGGCTGTGAAATGGCATCTAGTCTGAGTATGATTAATTTAGTCTTGTTCATCTTTGAAATAATTCATGGGAAAACACAGAATCAAGTCTGCTTCATAATCCTAAACGCAAGCCAAATACATCAGCAGTCCTTTCACTGAAACTGCGGGCTGTCAGATGACATCAGACTCTGAGTTGGTAGGGACTTCAGTTTGCCAAAAGTCTTCTTTAGAGAGGATGGCTATGGCCTCAGTGCTGTTTTTATATCTACACAGACACCTCCTTTACCACTCTATGAAGCATAAAGTTATGTCTGTTCAGACCTAATTGTAGACTAAGGGTCTTTAATAATTCATTTTCCCAGTCAGGCCTGCAGGGCAACTGTAAGCAAAAATGTCGGTGGCTTGGGGATTCAACTCTAGGTCCAAGATCAGGGGAAAGACGACCTGTACCTATTCCAAGTTGCATCTCCCAAGTCTCTGGCACATGTGCGCACATCAGATATTAAAAAGCCATCTTGCTTCATGCACTGTGGCCTACTATAATTGTATCATGTAGTTTTCCGCTGATAGATATGAAAAACAACGCTTCTTCTTTAAATAATGCAGCATTGAAGGTACGTGCAGTAAACTGAACATATCATGCCAAAGATCTAAAAGCAGATCAAACATAAAACATAGGGATTTAGATGTAGCCCTTTTTATTTAGGCACAAAGACTTGCATTGTTTTAAGGAACTGAGCTTACCTTATTTCTGACTTAATTGACCTGGGTTTGAAATGTTATCAGAGAACTTCTGTGTAAAAAAAAAAAAAAAGCGTTCACACAGTGCTGCACCCTTCCAAACAGGGCTGCCATAAAGAAAGGAAATTTATCTCGAAAGGCATGGAGAGGAAGGGAGGGGGAAGACTTTTTTGTTTGGATCAGAGTGCACTTGCCTGGCTTTAAACAGCTTAACTTTGATCCAACCTTCCAAACCCCAGTGCATTTGCTTTTACAGTGTCTCTATTCCTCATCTTTAATTCTAGTTTGCAGTCAGGGCACCCTGCCAACGAACGGAGGAGAGCTCAGCACACAGTTTCAGTGTTTGGACTTGGAAACTCAGACCTTCATCTCTCAGACTTTGACCTACTGAAAAAAAGTCTACTGAATTTTGAGCTGATCATTTGTAACATAACCAGAAAAGCAAACACACTGGCAGATACCAGGAGGAGGAGACTCTCGTGGTATAAAGGAAACAGCACAAGTACACAGGAATTTGATCATACAAGATACTCGAAATTAATGAGACAGAAAAAGCACTGCACAGTGATACTTCTTGGGCTTTCGCATGCAGAGGAAGAAGCTGCTGTCCTGATGCAGGCTTGAGGAATGGCTTACAAAATATCAGTAGATTTGTGCTTGCAGTAAGTTTAAACTGCTTGAAACTTCATCACTGTGCATTTGGAAACTCGACTTCTGTGTTCAAAATGTATATTTAGAAACTGGGAAATCTTATACATTTCCTGGCAGCAATGTCATCCTTTCTCTTGCTCATGAATATATTCCTCCAAATCCGGACATCGTGACTGCAAAACCTGGTGTGACCCTTTAATATTAACGCCAGGAAAGATGAGCATGTCTGAGAATTCCTCTGTTTGTCAGATTGTTTGTTTTTGCTAGAGTGCTGGATTCTCCGCCCAGCTTCGGAGCCCCCACCAAAACAAACAAGTAAAAAGAAAAACCCCTAATCTGCGTGAATAATTCCTCCTCGGCTGTTGTTACAGAACGCCAATTATCAACACATGGGATTTTAGTTAGTCGAAAATTAAAATCAAGTCTTTATTTTTTTTTCTTCTTAAATCTGAGCAATGCTTTGGCCTTTCCTAGTTAGTGCCAGTAGTATTGCCACTTATTGCACTTAATGGCTGCCGCAGAACAATTTGCAAGCCAATGAAAGAAAATGAAAGCTTAAAACCCGCTTGAAGACAGTTCTTGATGAAAAAGCTTGTTCCTAGATCAAAATGGATGCCTTTTCTCTTCGGTACTTAAAGCCAAATACGGTCAGGAAGCAAACGAGTAGACTGTCAGATATTGCAAGTAGCCTGCGAGATTTACACAGGGTTTTATTGGCTACAGTGGTGTGGCCTGAGCCATTTTGAGCCGACCGTTAGCTTTGCACCTTGCCAGCTAACAATTTTGCAGCCCCTAAGCACTCCAGCTTCTCCCTTTGAGATCCAGCTTTTACACAAATAACTTTTGAGACGCTGTGTGTGGCAGTAGAACAGCAATCTGAAGCTTGGCTGGCTGCTATCAGTGCAGTAGCAACGTAATTCGAATAAGCAAATACATTTTATGGGGCTTATAAAAATTGGATTATAAAATATAAACTAGTCATTCACTGAAGTGAGGCTATTGCCCTATATGCTTTACAACAAAGAAGGAAAGAAGCATGTGTGTGTGTGTATAAAAATTGTTATATAAATAAATCCGATGACAGTTTAAGCTTAAGGTTTATGTAATAGGCAAATTATACATGACAGACAAAATTTTATTCTCTGAATTCCTGAACTCCTCTTTCTTGGAGCACACAAAAAAGACAAGGCGTTTGCACGTTATATCATAACAAGTGTCTTGGATGACAATTTCCTTTCTAAGTTTTACTCAACTGTTTGAGAGAACAAAGCCATAGTTAATAACACTAATTAAAAAAAACATATATATGCATTTTATATATGCCTCAGCATTCTAAATAGGTATCATCTTTACAGTTTATTCAGATTGCAATAGGGAATCCCATCTCTGCTTAAAAGATGGAACTATCTGATGCAGCATCAGAAAAATCTCTTGACAAACTTTACCATTAATTCAATCAGTTGTTCTTTTACCTATATTACTTAGCAACTAATTTAACATATAATCTAGAAGCGGTCTTTAGTTTAGTGGCATTCTGGAGACATGCTAGGACAAATCAAATTGTCCGCTTAGTCCATTCTACAGAAGGTTACTGTACGAGGCACTGAAGCAAACACTCTGACAAACTGCACTGCCACATAACATGCTGAAACAAGTGATGGTAAGTCCCACAATAACACTCCCATTCTTATTTCTGTGTATTCTAGTGTTTTAGAGAGAAATTAACATGTCCTTTTTCTCAGTTAGGGCCCTCTATTCATTTGCAGAATGAAAAGTTTTCTAAGTTTTTAATGTAGGTCAGACTAAACTCTTAATGGTGTATTCAACCAAGATGCAGCTATTAAGCTTCCCTTTAAAACATTCTCTTTTCCTAAGCCAAGAGCCCTGGCTCAGCGTTGTCATTATAAATTTCAAGTTCCAAAATTAGTAAGTGGTAAAGGTGAAAAAGGATGGAAACACAACACACCCATGATTCATTATTCATAGAGTGAGAACTAATATTGGATGAGAACACTAACAAGCACTTTACACTTAGAGCTGACTCGACTGCTTCTGCAAAATGCATAGAAAGGGCAATTTTCATTAGATGCACAGCAAGCATAGCTCCCACTCCATAGGCAAAGATGCTCCCTCTGGCATTAGCAGGGAGACCTGGTGACTTCGACTGATGAGGGACCTCTACCAGATCTCTGCAGGGAGAGACTAGGAGAGACACACTGCAAGTGCAGGCATCAGGGCTTAAGACAACACCAGTTAGCTTGCTCGTGTGTCTGGTAGACACCAAAGCTACTAATTCACGGTAACGGTAAAACTTCTCTAAGCAAACTTCTTCTTCCTGCCATTGAAATCTTTTATTATTTTTTCACTTAAGACAGCAGTTCTTCAGTAGTAGAAGAGAAACTTTTAAACAAAAGGAAAATTACAGTTTTTCCTTTATATATAACAATATATTCTGGGAAAAGTTGGTGGATGTGATGGAGGCCCTTTCCTAATCCAGAAATGAGATTTCCTAATTTGAAGTCCTTTCTTCTTCCACGATAAACAGGCTTCATTAAAACAACAAGGGAAATTAATTCCATGCTTTCCTTACTTGCTGCTTGGCTGCATTCCTTTCCTTTTATCATGAGTGGTAATTCCCTCTCACACACCCCCCCCTTCAGCCAGTGAGTTTCCACTTTACTATTGTAGGACTTGAGTGCTGTTTAGCACGGAACTAGCATCAGTTTACCCAGCTTAAAACAATATTTTGCTAAAGTTCAATAATTGTAGTCAAAGGATGTTTTATTTGTATTTCAGGTAGTAAAGTACTATTTTTTTCCTCTTTATACTTGAGGGGAATTTTTAAAAACTATGTTCAGAACAAGCTAAGCCTTTGTGTTGCTCCGAAGATCTGAGGTCTGCCTAAAAAAACCCCTCAACATTCAAAATCTTCGAGACTCCAAGTCATACCTGTACTGTCAGAGCCGGAGCTTAGTACAGAGCAGAGAACAGGAGGCAGCCCATAAAGGAACCATTGTACGGGAAGCAGCAGTATACAATTATGCATTTATGGAGGATTGACTGTTCTCTCAATTCTTTAATCAAGCTTTGCCTCAAAGAACTACGGTCAAATATCCAAAGCTGCACCTTTTCCTTTCAAGTGCAACCCTCACTTGATTCCCAACATAATACATCCTTCTTTATAAACACTCCATGCTTTGTTTTATTAATGAGCTCACCTTCTCTTTTTCCCGTTCATCACCCCCAATGCCTTGGATTGGGCTGTTTTTTTTAAGGTACCAGACTGATTTCTATTGCCATTTTTATAATAAATTTTCTCTGGACTCTTTCTCAGCATAAGAAATAATGACTAAATAGAGCTACACTTTTAAAAAGCTTTTATTTTTTGTGTCTTGCCAAATGATTAGCTTTATTTGGATGCACCTTGGAAGTTAAAAAAAAAAATAGCAGAAGGGAGGTGTAATTGCTTTTTTGCTTTTCTCCAAGCATTTTTTTCATAAAGCAAATGTGGGATAAAAAGATGTGATGAGAAAGATCTACCTTCCACAGGTGCTACGTGCCAAGGTATCTTCATTACCACAGGTTTTTAAATTGGTTTGTTTGAAACTGATTTTTAATCTCTTTACAAATATTTCGTAACTCATGGGCCAACTTGCTATATACTGCCTAATTACACTACCTAGCTACTACCTGTATTCATTTGAAACCACCAGTTTCCACAAAGAACAAACAATACATTCTCTGTTAATGCAATTTTGCTTATTCTGCGATTCCAGCGATCGCTTTTTTAAAGGATAGCCTTTAGAAGTGCCAATAGACAGAAAGTCTATTAAACACCGTGTGATGCATCCATGATGGTAGCAGACCATAAGCCCGGGCTTATTGATCATCACCACTCAGGTCAAAATGCTTAGTTAAGCACCCTTCACTTTTATTGTTGTCTTCAACTTTGATTTAAATTAGGTTAAACATTATGCTTTTAGGTTCAGCAGCAAGAAACCTTAATTAAGAGATAAGAATACTTTTAATTATCTTAGGAAGATATACAATGACAGCTACATGTAATTTCTTGACACTTATGGTTTTAATTGATATTCTTCATAAAGTTGGCAATAGAATTATGAAAGAATTCAGAAGGGTTCATCTGCAGTACGACTAACGTGGGCCAGGCTCCCTGTCTGATAAACAGATTGTGCCTGGGAACTGGTATTACTCACTTAACATGGCTTTGTTTAAAAACCTTCCCTCGGCACCCTCATCCCCCCGAGAACAGAGACCTTCTAGCTGGGGGAAAGAGGATGTGATTGCCCTTTTTCAATTAAGCATATGCTTAATTTCATCATAGTCAGCAAAATACTTAGGCACATGCTGTGCTTTTTCTTTTTTTCCTTTTTTTTTTTTTTTTTTAAAGTGGCCTCTTCTACCTTTCTTTCAGTCAGTCCTTAGTTTATTTTTCAGAAAGGAGGGAGATGTACAAATGTTTTTATATCCCTTAGAGTTCAGTTAAAACAGAAACCAGGTTTTCACTTGTGTGAATCTGTCCTGAACATGAAAAAAAACCAAACAAACAACACACATGCACTATTCTTTCCAAGGAGCAAGATTTGCAGGAGATAATAGCTTTTTCTAGACCAGCTGGCACAGCTGGAGAAAAAAAAATGAACAAGCTTTTCAGCACGCAAACCCTTCTTCAATTCTGAAACAGGAGCAAGAGGCCTGCAAAGTAAAGAGAATTGTTCAGGTGAGTTTCATTAAGTCAAGCATTTAGATGGTCTGAAAGATCACGTAATACCTCGCTAGCCCAAGGGTGTTCTACGGGCTTGGGGTTTTTGTGCGTGCAGCAGTAGCAGCCGCAGTCCTTCTCCCGCGTTTGGGAGCAGGTTCTGCAGCTGGGAGCGAGCAGCCAGGACGGTCGGTAGGAAAACACCAGGGAGCACCGAGGCCTTGTGCTGCCCAGGGGCTAGGCTTTCTCAAGGAATGCTGCCTCGCTGCACATATTCAAGGTTCCTTTCTTTTTCTTTTCTTTTCTTTTTTTTTTTTTTCTTTTTACGATGACAAAGGGTTTTTTCCTCCCTCCCACTGGAAAGATAGATCTTATGCCTTACTCTGAACATTTTATAATAATTTTACAGAGCTGTATGTGGAGGCAGTCTGTGTGCACAAAATAACTCATTCCTCCTTGCTCCCTTTGAAAAACAAGTCTTTGGTGGGACATACGAGCATCAGGCCAACGCGGTTTCCCTGAGAGAGGCAAGCCATCCATGCGGAACAAAAATTTTAGGTAGCTGTTGCTAATTCCACATGTCTTAAACTGTAACTGTTATCTGATTCAGCTAAAGTAAATAAAGGTGCAAACGGACAGTAGGAAATAGCTTTGTTTTCACTGGAGCAGGAATAAGCTGGAGTATGTTTGCTCCTGAATAAAGCAAACACGGCTGTTGATTGAGCCCAGCTCACTTGGAAGATTCAAATTAAGCACCAGGCATTCAGGCCTTGATGTTCATATCTCAGTTACAGAAACACAGGCAGAAACTATTCTGAGAGCTTGTGTGCAACGCTACTTATATTACTTGCAAGTATGCATTCATGGCAGCTTTTCTACTTGTAAGAAGAGAGCTCTGAAATAGCTCAAAGACATGATTTTAAAGACATTTGACAAGCTGTTAATCCTTTTTTTTGTTTAAAGGAGGGCAAACAGGGACAAGAAACTAGAAGACCAGGATAGAGGGACCGAGAGAAGAGGCTGGAAGAAGAAGCCAATGAGAGTAGGAAACTGAATGAGGGGTTGTTCAGAACCAGAATAATTCGTAACCCTAAAGCACATTTTCTTCAGAGCTGAAATAAGATGCAGGACTCCTGAAGCTTAGCATGCCTTTACTATCAGCAAATATTTATAAAACTCAGTGAGAACAAGCGTGGTTCATTTCCCTTTAAGGTCTGGGCTCACATCTGTGTTGAACAGTAAAGACAAAAAGCAGAGTTTCCTACTCTAGATCTGGAGCTGCTAAATAATTAGAAAACCCCTATTAGCGTGCATGCCTTCAAGAAGCTTATCAAATTTATAGAACGAATCTAACTTTCTTATACTTCTTCTGACTGCAACAGTGTTTATTTAAATAGATACTATTATTCAGGATTTTTTTTTCAATGTGGGTTAGATATATAACCCAGTGCACTGTAAAGTGGTATATTCTGTTTACATATTCTTGCAGTTACTACATGATCTGCTGTTCAAAATACTCCCAGTTTCAAAAAGGCTACAGGCTCTAGAACTCTAAGACCAGTCTTTATAAGAAAGTTTTAAAATATTAAGAAGTAACATTTATGTTTTCAAATATATAATCTGCTTTTTCCATTTTTTTTTTTTTTGCATTCATAAACTATAAATAATAAGGAACACTTGCTACTTTTCCTTATTTCTGCCAAAGTTACAGTGGGTGGGTTTGATGCTTAAAGTTAGATCATATGTGAAGGAAAGAGCATGCAATCTCTTTTCTTAGGACAGAGAGACCTTTTCAGGGAGTTTCCCTTCTCAGGAATACAGGAGCTATTTTCATTCTAGAAATTATTGACTTATCCACTTCATGTTGCATGTATCAACTGGAAACAATTACCCTTTGAAAGAGGAAGGTTTCAATTTTAGTATGAGTGAGCACCATCTGTAATTTAGTGCCTTCAGGCTGCCTTAACTAAAAAGTTCAATAAGTTAAAGCCAGGAAAAGGGAAGAGGGGAAAAAAAAAAAGAAACTTCAAATGTTTCCAGCAAAAATGAGTCTTTTAGTCTTTTGTTTGCACACAGATGATTATGCTCATGGGATGGTTGTAAGTAGTGTGCTCTTTTTTTACCATTTTTTGAGTTTGTTTGAAGTGTCAGTGCTACGCCATTGTGAGGATGTAGTCCAGATGTCGTCATTTTGAAGTTTGGGACAGATGATGGATTATCCTCAACACTGTTTATAAACAGAGTGCAAACGTAGAGCTAGCATAACAGCCTGGCTTGCCTTTCATTTTAGAAACATTAAAAAAATATAATTGTTTTTGGTTCATTCAGAAGAGAGTTCTAGAAATTCCATTTTAAAAAAATATCATTTTACATAAGAAAAAAACCACAAACGTTCACACAGAAACTTTACATCCATACGCAAAAAACCTTTCTTTTTTGATCTTCATAAAAAGCATTTCAGCAACAGGCAAATTGCAAAACATGTCAGTTCTGTTAGAAGAAATATCTCAAAATGGGTTCTTATCTGAATCTTATCCTAACTAAAGCATATAAACATATTGTTGGTCTGCAAAGAAGGTCTGGAGATATTAAGAAAACAGACTTTCTGATATGGTTTTCAATCCTACTGTTTAGGACAGGACTGGAACTACTGTTTTCATACACACAGCATGTTTCTGAAGTATTTTAGCACTTCTAATCACCTCCTAAGCCACCAGAGTTAGAAGATTTTTTTTTAAATAGATGTCAAAAAATTTAACTGAATTGTATGCAGTCAGTTAAAAGCAAGTTTGTTATTATTTTATACATTAATCTTGTTCTATGATATGCCATTTACATGTGTTTAACAATTACTAATCTAGTGCAGCCATCAGTGTTATTTTTCCCCATCTATTGTCTATTGTTTGCTTTTTCCAAGAATAATTTAAACTTCACCTCTGGATACCTTGCAAACCACCTTGCCCTCTGCTTTCTCCAAATACAATGTGTATCTTAGCTAAGAAACTGTATGAAATTGGGTAACATCAAGGTTTTGATGTTACATGCAAGCATTCTTTACCTGATCATGCATGAAATTCAATTATTTTTTCTTGTTGTTTGTGGTGGTGTTCTCAATGAATCGATCGTAATATCTCACTTTCCAAGGGTTTTTGGCTCAGCCACGGACAAAGAGGGGACCTTAGCCTTCGCAGATTCAAGGGGAGGGAGGGTGGAACAACAAGGGGCAAACACAGAAGTGATGCGACCCAAGGGCTGCACAGCTGCTGACTCACAGCCACGCCGTGTAACACAGAATTGTGCACACCAGACATAGGCGGCACTAAGGGAGAGGACTGTGGCTGGCAGACCTGTACGTAACCACAACTACCTTAGGTTAAGAACAGCTCCTTTCTTTGCTGTGAGGGGAAGACCTTGATCCACAGTTAGGAATTAGGTAGGTACAGAGACCTTGTAACTTGGGAAAGAAAAGGAAGACACAAAAGATAAAGAACTAGGCTCTCAGAGGAGGATGAAAACATGATATTATGCAGGACTTCTCTGTTCCTTTTGTTTGCACACCATTGTGCAGCCTGACGTATTCAGTCTTCCGGCAGTTTTTCCTGCTATTTGTCTTCATCTTATTATTACATTTGTATTTAATGGTGTTCATCTCGTAACGGCAGTGACTCATAAGGACAGAGAACATACCTACACATCAAGACACAATTTGGTCTTTTGCTGAGGCTTTATGAACACGGATGTTCTCCCTAACATCTCTAAACTTGAGAACTCTTTCAAAGCAGCAGGAAATGTGACAGAATAGGCTCAGAATACAGCGCATAATTCAGTCAGGTTCATCCATATCTTTGGCAAGGGGACAACTGTGCTTCAGTCATCTCTCCAAAGACGCAGGGTGATAACAACGCACAAGAGAATCTAAGCGAGAGCACTGCTTACAACAAAAGCATCACGGAAGGACCCTTGATGTAGAACTGCACAAGCCCCATGACACTCTGCAACTGGCATTTAGAAGGGAAATGTTGCAACAGAGGAGTCAGTCAGCCTTGTCAGTTCCGAAACAATTTTTGGCACAGACATGGCTTGCTTTCTCAGGTGGGCTGCTTCCAAGTTAATGCTTCTTAAGGGAACTAGGGAGAAGCTGAGGTTTTCTATCAGAAGCATTAACTTCTTAAACTAAATATGTAAAGATTAATGTGGAACAATGAAATGAAACAGTTTTCAGAAGCATAGTTCACATTTTAATACATTTTAGGTGTATAGTAGCTTACTTTTCATTAAAATCATGCAAGACAGTCATCAAAATAATTTTTAAGTCTTATCCTACTGGCTTTCAGTGAGAGTTTCTAAACTTCCAAGGCAGCTGTGAAAGTATAATATTACAATCTGGATAACACCTTGCAGAGCCTACAGTGAGCCCACTCAAAATTTCTTACCTTGACGCAGATACTTCCTTGGAGCACACAGAAGTTGGAAGTGAGAAGGCAGTAAAAGACTTTGCATCAGGAGTTTGTTGAGACTTTGGAACTTTTTTCTTTCCTATGCAGTTTGCTGTGGCATCACTACTAACAGTACTCACCTTCAGTTGCCACAATAGGCTCTGTGCTTCAGCTGACAGATAGAAAGAACTGAAAATTCATTCTCTGATCAAACAGCCCTGAAACAATCAAACAACAACAAAAAAGCCTCCAACCAGCCTGCCTTCTTTCATTTGTCCCACCAAGGACTAACATGCTACAGCATATCTAAAAACCTAAACTTGAAAAAAATAAGATGATGAAGAAAGCCCAGTCTGATAAGTCTACATTTCTACATCATCCAAAGAAGGGCTCAGAACTCAGAAGGGACCAGTCCTTCCAGACAGTGTGCCTTCCTCTGACCTCCATGTCACAGAACAAGCTGGTAATGTTTGTGGTGGGTTGACCTTGGCTGGCTGCCAGATGCCCACCCAGCTGCTCTCTCACTCCCTCCTTCCTCCCCATGACAGGGGGAGAAAATAAGATGAAAAAGCTCTTGGGTCGAGACAAGGACAGGGAGTTCGTTTACCAGTTACCATCACAGGCAAAACAGACTCAGCTTGGGAAAAATTAACTGAATTTATTGCCAATTAAAATATATTTGGGCAGTGAGAAACCAAGACAAATTGAAATACCGCCTTCCCCCCCACCCCACCCCTTTCTCCCAAGCTCTCAACTTCACTCCTTCATTCCCAGCTCCTCTACCTCATCCCCTCCCCTGAGCAGCACAAGAGGATGGGAAATGGGGGACTGTGGTCAGTCCAGGGATTGTGGTCCATCCATAACAGCTCCTTTTTGCTGCTTCTTCCTCCTCACACTCTTCTCCTGCTCCAGGGTGCGTCTTTCCCACAGGCTACAGTCCTTCAGGGTAAACCTGCTCCAGCATGCATCCTCCACGCCCGCAGTTCCTTCAGGGCTTATCAACCTGCTCCACCATGGTCTTCCACGAGCTGCAGGTGAATCCCTGCTCTGGCACTTGGAGCACATCCTCCTCCTCCTCTCCCTCTCCCGTCATGGTTCCCAGGGCTATTTCTCACACTTTCCCCTCACCGCCGGGCAGGTTCTGCCCTTCCTCACCCAGACCCTCCCCGAGGCGCCGCCACGGTAGCTGCGGGGCTCAGCCGTGCCCTGCGCTGGGGCCGCTGGAGCCGGCTGGAACCGGCTGTGTCCGGCTCGGGGCAGCCCCGGCCTCCCCTCACAGGGGCCGCCCTGCAGCCCCTGCCAGCCCCTGGGCATGGGCACCCCATACGAAATTTCATCCCTAAGTGAGGGGACTGCCTCTATGTCTCCTGTTGGAAAGCTCTTCCAAGCCTTATCCTTACTGTTCCAAAAGCATCCAGACTTCATACGTACGCTGTTATTCAGTTTTTGTGTTGCTTTCTAGTTTTACATCAACTGTGCTGGTATTTCTACATTTTATTCTTCTTCAGACCTCATCAAATATTAAATTTACTGCATTAGATTGGGCCACCTGGTGTAAGTGGGAGTAGCTCCACTGAAGACTTAAACCCTCACTCAAGTGTTTAGTAAATGTAGCAGTAGCTGCAGCGGTAGCTTAGAGAGCCACATACATTGTATTTTGCTTCATGCTGTTTCTGGCTCAAACCAGGTAAAGGTAAGGTGATTGTCTTCTTTTCACAATTAGTACATACATCTATACAGTTAGATAACATTTTCACATAAGTTAGACTACCGTGTGTGCGACTGTCATCACTACCATCCTGCATTCTGCCAACAGGCAAAAATAATCCATGCCTTCAGGTAACTGAGATAAAGCTTTTATTATATGAAAGCAGTGCTTGAATTCAAAGGTATATTTTAATCTTTTCATCACAAGCATCTGAGAACAGACTGCTGGATGAATACAGTCCTGTTAACACCACTCTTCTCACCTCCCAATCGAAATGCAAGAAGAATGAAAACAGAGAACTTTTTACCTACAAAACACTGGCAGAAAGTTTTCACAGGCATTTTGAATCCAGAAAAGAGTTGAAAATGTAGGATTATCTGCTGCATTAAATGTCTTTTTTATATCTGCCAGCAAGTGTGAAACCATAACTGAAACGAGCCACTACTAATGCTCTAAAGTGCACACATTTTGTCGCTGAGACGTCCTTCTTTAATGGCTTTTCTAAATAGCTTTTATTCTTTTCAGGCAGCTCTACTCTGCCCCTGTGTTCAACGATAGTCAGTCATGGAACATGTGCATAGACTGCTGGAGAGTCTATAGGGGAAGCAGTCCACAAGACAACCTGGTACTTGGTAGGCAGCTAGTCAAAGTAATTTAATGGAATAAAATGCTCATTGAACTTCTTTTGTAAGACTATTGCAATTTTTTTCTCATTTACCTAAATACTCACAATTCTTTAACTTTATAGTAAATAAATACTTTCAAATTAAAGAATATGCTAAGTCATATATCTGATATATCTCATAGCATTCATTGTCACTATTTTTAGGGCTTCAACTCTTTGTCCTGAAATAGGCTAATTCAGAATTTTTTAGTGTACCAGGGGACATAGTAGAAAAAGACCCCACTCAATTCTTTTGGTTGAACATGACTCCTAACCACGTCACTGTGTAAAAGATACATATAACACAGCTGTTAAATACATTTTGCTAAAATCTGTTTCTGTAAGCTAGCAAACAACTATTTTTCTACAAAATGTCACCCATCACGGACCAATGCAAAAAGTCATTTATCTGCCTGAAGAGCAGCGCAGAACAGCCCAGGGTCAGTATCACATAGTCCGTTGTGCTGCCCATAGGACGCATGGGAAAATATTCAGGTGAATCTTGAATAAGCAAACCTCTGATGAGCTGTTCAAGCAACTCTCACATTATACCAGTATATTTCCCTAGTACTGGACAAAGTGAGGGCCACTTGGCAAGAAAGATCACGAACTGTGAATGGAAGTACTTTGCATGGTACGGTACCATCAGTTGTACCTTCCTCAGCGGGGTTTAATGTCAAGACCAACAAAAACATTTTCAAGTAACTGACTGCATTACAACTTACTTAAAATGATGAATATGCATTTTGAAATTTAAACACAAAAGCATTTATGGAATGTTACAGATTTTCCCAAATAAAATACCTGAAAAGCCAGAAAGTGTGGGAGAGAAACATTAATTTAGCACCTTGAAAAATATACACACAGAGCTTGTGTTGTTACCAAAATAATAAAAGGGGGAAAACGTAGCAGCAGTCTTAAACTCAAAACCTTGACATCCCGAGGCAAACTAGTAGATGTTATACTGAAATGTAGCATTATTAGTGCGTTATGAATAACTGGGGCCCATGTAAACTAAGTAAAAAAATTCCCTCTAGCAGTAATGCTGGATTTGTGTCTCAAAATTCTATTAAAGCTTTTGAAGCAGCCAAGTAGCACAGGCTTAAACAGTTGATGGCAGACCTAAATTGTCAAGGAGTTTCCACCATGGTCTTTTATTAAAAGCTTTGAGTGAATCATCTTTCACACAACCATATAATTAGTTTGGGGAACTCATGGCCTTCACAACATGCTGTAGCAAACAGTATAAAAAGATTCAAAGGTTTAGACTGGTAGAGGATGAGTCCCCTCAGTAGCTACTGAGTATTTTGGTCCAAATACAACTTCTCATTCTTAAAGGTCTTACACGACTAGCAGTTTAAAGTTGAGAAAACAAACCTATACATTAAATACTCTCAACATGCCTGGTTTATAGATATACTTTCTTAAGAATTTAGTGCTAGCCAGGACTGAAGGTATGACACTGAACTAGATAGACCTTTAGTCTGACCCAGTATTGAGCTCTTATGTAAGTTTTAATTTTTGTCTACACAATTTCCTTTTCTCCACCCTCTTTTCCTCTGCATCATTAGTTCACATCCTTTTGTAATTCCATTTGGTTTTAAGTTATGTAAAATGTTTTCATCACTCACTGCTATTAGCTATCACTTGAGTGCACAATTCTGTTCCAGGCCACAAACTCTTCAGAGAACACAAACTCTCCAAGAGCAATGCTATTTCCTTGATGTCACTGCACTGGGAAGAGGAAAGTGGCCAAGACATCCGTTGAAGCTATCCTGTACAATCAGGATGCTTTACTTCCAAGTGTTTCTATTTGCTCTGTGCAACTAACGCATGAGAACATAGGCAGTTCTGAAGTCCTCAGTATTTTCGTTTTAAAGTACACAACACCTATTCCAACCGGCCAAATGGTTTTTCTCCTCTTGATAAGTACTGGAGCATTGCCATTAGAAATTTTGCTATTCATAAGAATTCCTTTAACAGGCAGCAGATAATCAAAATTCCAAGGAAGTTTTTAGTAGGAATAAGGATATGAATAATCCTCTCACACTCTTTTAAAGTCAGCGGATTCATTGCATGCCTCCTGATTAGCTAGGATTCCCAGAAAGCCCAAGTTACAACTTACAATAATAACAGTAAGATGCAAGTAAACTAAATGCAAAGACGTTAGGTTGAGAGTTCAAAAATCTGTTCTCTACATTTTTCTTTTTACAGGACTAATTTGACAAGATCAGCTTTAACACAACCATTTTAAAGACGGTGTTACAGATCATGAACCCTAGAACCTCCTCAGAGAAGTTAATCTGGGGATGTTACTCAGGAGTAGAAAATACCTATTACACCCCTTCTTTTACTTGTGACTGCTGCTAAAGTTCAATTTGACATTTCTACACCAACATATTTCAAAAGATGTTTTTTTTAAAAAAGCAAGCTACTTTTTTTATACCTAAGCAAAAAAAAAATACTGTCTGTGACTTTAAAATTATCTCACTCTGCCCTGTTACATTCAGTTGTAGCTCATGGTTTCTGGCTTTTGTTACTTATGACAAAACAGCCTAAGTCTCAAAGTACAGGGTTTATGCTATTTTGGAAGACATGCTGTCGTTCAGTCAGCTTTTCCTTCTGCTTAAGATGTGGCCAGCTTCAGCTTTCTATATCACTTGCTAAAAACCTCTGCCAGTTTACCTTGGTAAATTCATCTTTCCTTTTTCTAAGGGACGGATTAAAGAGATTAAAGTTATGACTTCATTAAACTTTCTGCCAATTAAATGTTTATGGAAGAAGAGGAAAATAGAAACCAGATTCCCTTGGTCCCGTTCTAACCTCTGTCACAGGTTCATTAAGATGAGCCTCATTACCCATACAGTTAAGCCGTAGCCTGATTTACCGCTCTATAAAAAGAAAAAGTTGAATAATCAGCCATGCAGATCAGAAGACTGTTTTGAGAAACTTAATCGCAACTAACAACAGCAACCCCCCTGTCCAGATTGAGCATCACTTCCTACCTCAGTCTCCCTGGTTTTGGCCCATACGCACAGCTACTGAGATAAAAAATATTTTTACAATAAAGGAACTAAGGAAAACAGTGTTTCTTCCTTACTACAAAACGTGAAGCTATAAAGAGGACTAGGGAAGAGATCTACAGCCAATTCTTTGCTAATACAGTTCATCTGAGGATAATTTTGTGAGTAGTTTACAGGTAGTACCCTCACAGGCCACCAGTGACCAAACACAAAGCAGAAGACTAAACTGGATATGTCCTTCTGCTCCCGATTTGTCTTCCCCCCGCCCCCCAATCTCTCTCCGATACTAACACTCCCTAGCAGATTCAATTCTAGCTTCTTTCGTTCTCAAAAGCCGTCAGCTTCAGTATCTCAGCTTGACAAGGCCACAGCCTAGAAAGGACCCAAACACGCTCTCCTCTCTGACCTCCAGTCCTGCAAACTTTTTTCCACCCCTGTCTCTTCCTCACACCTTTTCCCTGTAAATTAGGCCATCTACTCTCTCATAAAACCTCTTCCCCTAAGTTATTAGCTCTTTCCCATTCTGACGGGCAGATGTTTGGGCTGAGGGTTTAGCAATAGATTAAACTCATCTAGTCATGTGAGAAAGAATCAGCTGAGCTCCAAACCTTGTCAAAGGTCATTTCATCCAGGAAAAATATTTGATGTGCATTTGATAAAACTGTCCATAAAAAAGCTGTGCAATTATAGAATTGTTCTAAAATGCCAAATTATATTTAAAATTCACCACATATATTAGAATGTCCAAATTATTGGAAAAAAAATCATATTTGCAGAGTTGCTCAGTCACCTAGGGAAACCAAAGTTTTCACTGAAAATTTATTTGGAGTCTTCCTCATTGTTTTATATAAATTCGTATCTTAGCTTAATCTAATTTTCCCTGTCTTTCCTCTTCCTGTGTTTATTAAGCATTCTTATAGGTACTGTAACACCTTGAAATTAGGTTCTTCCCAGAACACAGTAACAAGTTTGTTTTCAGGTAAAGCAGGGAAACATATAAGCCTTAGTTTCACTTACCACCTAATGTTCTCCAATTGTTTGACTGATGTGTAAAAAGGACCAACAATGGTAATAAGCAGAGACACCTCTGTCTCCAGTGATGTCTTAAAAGCAAAAAATAGCTTTATTTTAAAAAGAGAGGTTCTGTAACTCTACAGGTACAGTGTTGTACTCCCTGTGGCACAAGGTACATTACCTAATTTCTGAAGAGAGGTGGGCTGTCTCTGCTGGACTCGGCACTTCCCAGGGGTAAATTCTGCACGTATTTTCTTTCCATTCGTGAGTCATTTCATTCCCTTCTGAGGCATCTAATGCACCACTGCAGGGGCAAAGAGCCCGGGAAACCAACACATGTTTTCTGAATTCCGTACCAGTGTTAAGCAGTTAAAGGTTCCTTCCTGCAATGCCGAACACTGCTAACTCTCTCTCTGCATCTGGCCTTTATTCTCTTATTGAAACCCCTATGCAAAAATAGTTCTCCTTAACTGATTGGCAAAAGCTGATGACGGATTGATACGAAGTCAACAGTAGGTAGATAATTGCTGTCTTAAGTGTGGAGTGGCAATTAGATATTAAGAGGACATACTGGAGGTAAAAGGCATAAATAAATACGGATTGAATAAATAAAAATGTTCAGAAAAGTGTATGTTCTTTTTCTTTCTTGATCTACTTAGATTTATTGGCAAGTCTACCGCAAAGTGAGTTTATTCTGTTATAATCAATGGTGAAATTAATGTTATCAAGCATCATTTCAGGTATTTAATTAGCATCATGTGCCATGTAAAGGCGGCTTTGGACTGTGTTAAACCAATCTGAATAGTTGGAAGATATAAATAGAACAAGAGAATGCCACTTTGCCTTTGAAAGAAGGTTTTAATTAATTTTCTAGGACATAATACAATAGGTAAAGTAAAAATGAAAGTTAATTGGAATACTTTTTTCCTTTGAAACTTTGTAGTAATCTTACCTGAAACTCATGACCAGAGATGATTATTAGATTTTGAGTAATATTTCCAAGAAAAGGATATGGGAATAGAGGGGAATGTGAAGGAGAGGAGAAACAAGGCAGGTATGTGAGGTTAAAGTATCTGTCTGAACATGTTCGGGTCACTGTAGTTTAACACTGTTTCTTTTCCAGAATTTGAAAGGCATGTAAACATCTGCCAAAACAAAACCTGTTGAATATGTAATTAAGTCTTAGCATTGTACTGACCAGTATCACTAGGCATGTTGCGTTCTTCTGTGACTGCTGAAGCTACAAAAAGACAGCATGTTGTCCAAAAATTTGAATCTCTAGAATAAGCCTCTTCTCACCCTGTCCTCACACCAAAGTAGACCAAGGTCTCACATCATCTGAAGAATATAAATATTTCATGTAGAAAGACAGAAGATTAAATCCATTCTGAACAGAATTAAGTTCCATTGCTGCTTGCTAGTCACAGTACAGATGGCATGCAAAAAGGCTTGAGGAAATGAATAATATATGTACATAAACACATGCATACATATATATATAAAGATCTGGAATTCATTGGCTTTTACCTTTAAACTGTTTTAATGTTAGGAAAGGCTTTATATTCTAACTTTCTGCTTGAAAATGTAGATCTGACTCACACTAGCCTAAGAAACAGTTGTTGATGTTATAAGCCATCACTGCCTCCTCAAGACTTGGCAGACCTGTAAAGATCCAGACGGGGATGTGACGAGCTCTGCCAGTCCAGCCCCGGCCGTCCTGGCGCAGGACTCTGTCCTGCCCCTGTGTGTCCAGCCAGGCAGGCACAGACTTGCTCTCAGTTTGTGCTCTCACCTGGACACCACCTCTAATCCCGCCTCTTCAAATCAAGCACGGGTCCAGCCTCCCACCATCTACATTTTACCATCCATCTGACCAGTGGCAACAGCCTCCGCGTAAGAATCAGCAGAAGAGACCAAGTTTCTGCATTTTGACTGTTGCAGTTCACAGTCGGATATTTTAGCACAAACCCATCCTCATCTTTGGTGTAAATGATCTATTTTGCATTTTTCATTGTAATTTCTACAGTGGGGGGAATCAATCTTTGGTAAAGGAGTACAGAGGCCAGAAATGACTTAAACAGGCACAGCAAGAGTTATCTGGAATAACAGCTTCGAGAGGAGTGAGCTATGCAGTTACCGGAGAGCAGAGGTGCTCAGGACACCTCCTCTGTCTCAGCAGTAGCCCCTCTGAAACTGAATCAGGAGGAGCTCTGTTGCCATAAGGCGTTTTACATCATGAGCTTAATGTTATTAAATGCTCTTATACATGTTTATACAAAATAAAGGACACTGCCATGGCCACCGTGGCCCTGGCTTTGTGCGATACCGGTTTGACTGAAGCAGCATGTGTGTGCACACCTCTTGCCGAGAAGCCACGTCTCTGGGATCAGCTCTCATCTGGCACGAGAGCAGAGCATGGAAGATATTTGAGCTGTGGTCTTGCTTCATCCACAGACTTCATAAGTTGACAGGAATTATCTTGTTAGAGGAGCAGGCAACAAAATCATAAATCTTGCCTTGCAGAGCAAACTACATGCCTGATGAAGATTTTGTGACCTATCTTTCTGCCCTAAGGGATCCCATGTTTGGTCAAAACATCTACTCTGAACAGATGCCTGCATGTTACAGTCTTTTCCCCACCCTGTTTCTTGAACATCTTGATAGACTGTAATTTTTTTTCTCATCACATAAGATTTTAGGGTAGGAAGGGTGATTGTATGTTTTTGTTTGTAATTTCAGACCAGTTTTAATGCCGATGAATTTGACAGGAGAGCTATATAACAGCAAATATAATACATAACCTTTTTTCCCCACGTTTTATATGCATTAACAGAATACACACTTCTGGGGCTGCTAATCCATACTTGACTGCCATTTCCAGGTCTGAACAAGTATATTGCTGTGGAATTCAAAAGTGTCTGGTGTCTATGAGTAACCTATATATGGCTTTTTACACCATATTTTTTCACAAGAAAAAACTTACATTTTTGTTCTGCAGATAAAGATGTTTCTGCAAACCCTGAATTACACAGACTCCTATTTGACAGACCTTGTGTTTCCAACCTTTTAATCCATTAAAACCCAGTAGCAGGTCATTACCACGGCATTATGTATGCACATCAGCTATTCTAATGAATAAGATTTAAAACCACTAAATGCTTTCCTTTTCTCTCTTAAGTTTGAGTGATGAGCACAGATAAGCCTCCCAAGTGATCGCTGCACACACAAGCTGTTCAGCTGCCTGATAAGTCTGGAAATTGCAGAAAAGGTATGACCTAAGTTTCTCCTGCTGCTTTTGCTCTTTGTGATCAGAAAATTATTTTAAGTTGTCAAGGTGCTATGGCAACGTATTGCAGATGCTTCTAACACATATTTCAGTAAAGTAATCACCTCCCAAATGATGATATTTCTATGTGAGTATAAAGAACGTTGGCATAGTTTCTGCACAAATTTCTGAACCTTGGTAAAAGCTGTGCTTTTATTCACATTAACTGACTCTCTCAGTTCAGTAGTTACATTCACCTAATATTTCCTACTGCAGAAGAGAGGAAACTACAATTCTATTATCATCCATTAACCAAACTACCTTTCTCACTTGTAATACTTTTTAATACATTGTTGAAAAACAAAATATCACCCTTTGCCAGACAACTCCCAAAGATTATTCTGCTGTAAACAATTGCTCAAAATTGAAAAAATCCCACTACTTTTTTTAAAATATGAACATTCTTAAAGTATGGCTGAGTTAGGTCTAGTTTCCCAGTTAAGCTCCAATCTTGCACCACCTCATTTACCTCCACACGGGCCAAGTGATGTCAGTGGGAAACAGACCAAACACAAGAGTGGGACTTTATGAATTCTAATCTGGGATTGAAGCTGCTATTTTACTTATAGTTTTCAAAATTTGCATATACTATTTTTCCATTCTAACGTAAGTAAGTCTTCAGTCACAATGGATTAAAAAACCCTGGCATTTAAAATGCAGGGCCTTCCACACACCGTAGACCTGTTGAGGCTGACATAAGAATACATCAAATCTTAAATTTAGCCTCTAATTCTAGCCTCTCTTCCTCCCCAGTTTCACTTTATTATGTATTTTAATGGAGTATTTAACGTTGAATTTTGGAGACTCTATTGGTTAAAACTAATTCTATTGTTTTATTGAAATGAGAGTTTCATTGTTAATGCGGACATAATTATATAAAATATGAGAAACGAAAAATACTGTGAAAATTTATATTGCTGTTTACATTACTTATAATGATCCTTGAGAACTTTTTATCTTCTTGACTAGTCACATATTTCATGGATGCTGCCTTCTTTTCCATAATTGGACACAGTCACTCTACATTCCGGTTAATAATACACTGAAAGGGATTAAGAAAACCCAACCTGTTTAAAACAGCTTTACTCTGACTCACACATCCAGATGCAGTACATTTGCTCCATCCCCTCATTGATGATAACTGTTTTCTAATCTCTTGGCATGCAGTCAAAGAATCTCCTAACAGATCATTTATAATAATTTATGACCTACCTCTACAAGTTTTCTTTGTTTTTTAGAATAATCATGCTTAAGAGCAACTCATAATTAATTTATATATACAGATATATTATGGGTGATATAAATAGAAGCTTCTATATCTGTAATTGTAGCTGTAAGAATCTCAATCCTACCACTGGTAAGGGGCTCAATGTGGAGGTAGAAGACAAAATGGTTTTGTTCTTTCCTCCCAGTGAACAAAAATTTTAAAAAAATAAAGTAGAAAATCTATACATTATTGGTAATCAAAACAGTACATAATGCTTATGCATAAAGAAGACAAATTCATCTTTCTTCAGCAAACTTACCTACAGCATTTATCCACTCCTGAGGGTTTGACTGTGCTACTGCTGTTGCATTTGTCTATCACAGAACATAAATCCAAAATTCTCATGAGAATACATTTTCAAGTTGCATTTTTTATCAATTCAACATTACTGAATTTACTTAAACAAAGCAAGCTGGAGTTCTTTAAGTTTTGCTCAACTAGAAGATACCAAATTAGCCAAACGAGAAAGGACTAGAAGCACAGACCACTAGCAGGGTGTGTGGAGCCCGCTGTTACTTCATGCTACCATGCTTGCAGTCCAGCTGAGAGTAAGATAAAAGCTGCTGGTCAAATGGATGAGGCAAACTGAATGTCCATAGAAGACAGACATAATCCTTCACCTCCGTGGCTGTGATAGCACTAATACTGGCCATAAATCACATGTATGAGATATATTAATAAGGGAAATCCTTTGTTGATGATTCTAACAGATGGATTAATTAGGAGCAAGTGAACTGACGAGCTGAATGAAGCGCCTCTAAAACAAGGCTACAAATCAATGATAGAATAGCCATTTGAATTGCTGCTCCTCTCTGTATAATAAAGAACAGCTGTTCCTGCCAAGGATCAAAAAAATAGATTGCTATCACATTAAACAATGTCAAGACATAACTGCAGTTCAGAGTAAGATGATGGCAGGTGCTCAAAACATAGAAATTTGCCATAAAGAATGGAGTTCAATAGCATTCTTTGCTCAAAGGTGAAACAAAGAGGGAGAATTAAATGCTAGCAGAGAACAGAGCATGGTACGCTAGAAGTTTATTTTGTGTAACACCTTTCAGAATCTCAGAACAAATTAATGAATACGAACTATAAGGCTCCTTATGCGTATGTAGCATTGAAAAATCTGCAGACATATAGATTCTACCTATATACATGTAGACCAGAATATAAGCAGTATTACTTAATGGATTCTATGTCCTCCACACAGTAGTGGTGGTGGTGGTGTAAAGAAATACGGACAGGTAGAACTAGGTAGATTAAGTGACTCTCATGTGACAGATGACATCTGTGCTGATGGCAGGAACTAAAGTTTTCAGGAGCCAGTTTCAGAATAGGAACAAGTGCACTTTTGATCTCGTATTATCTGCTGTGGAGAGTTGCCCCAGAAGAGTGCACTAGCCCAGGCAGTGGGCTGGCAGTGGACATCAGCAAGAGTGTGACATAACATAAGGTCCACAGCATTATGTCTTACATTTCAGCGTCATGGGCAGCTCCACCCATTTGCATGCCCACATGACATGCACGCCGTGGCCCCGTCAGAAGTGTTGGTATCAGGGCTCATTCCCAGCACCACCACTCAGCCCCTGCCAAGCGTCTGCCGTACAGAGAGACCGACTGCCCCTTGCTGGTCCTGATGTAGCTGGGGATGTGGATAAGGCTTCCACCTCAGGGACATTTCAACCTATGAGATGTGCGGTTACCCTAAATATTACCCTGATGGGAGGTGGTATACTGTCCAATAACATAAAAAAAATGTGAATTCCATCATTTCTTACTTGATAAAGCCCTACAAGAACTAGCTCTATTGTGTAGGTGAATAAAAACTTAGATTGCTGCTCTAACATTCTCTCTCTCTTTAAGTGAAAAGATAAGGATCATAAGGACCATATATAGTTCTCAGTTATATTGCAGGAATATAACTGAGGAAAATATATCTTCGGGAATTCATCTGATTTGCACTGCCACTGTTAATACTAAAATTTTAATCTAATATTTTAAAATGTGTTAGGAACCCTCAGATCAGCATTGTTGCCCCAGACTGGTCCTACTAGTAATATATATTAGTATACATCCAGTAATGCAAGGAAGTTAGCTTACTAGTTAAATCTTTCTTCCAACTTCAGTTCGTGATGTTTCTGTGAAAAAGAAAAAAAAAATAACAGCAGATATTGGTGAGGTCTTATTGTGGCCAACAAAAATAACAGCAGTTTTACTTTGAAGGAAAGGGTAATGGAGCTTTGCATTAACAGAGCCAGTTCCACCCGATGTAGACACTACCGCCACATTATCGGGAAATCGCTCTTGGGAGGCTGGAACAGCATAGAAATGGGTATTCACTTAACGGATAAATCTAAGCCTGATCACAAAAGATTTTGAGGAGTTTACCCTCTCCTCCCTCAAAAGCAAAAAACCCCAAGAACCAAAACCTTTCAACTTCATCCATAAATCTATATCTGTATCTATATCCACGCACACATACATTTGCCTTATTTTGTGTCACTACAAACTAAGTTTAAAAGCCTGGTCTGTGTTCATTCCATCAGTCACTAGCAGAAACAGCATTGTTATGGGAGATCACTTCTGGGCCTCTACTCTGAATGTCAGGAGGAGTTGGGACCGTCACCTTAGCACGAATTCAGGCTGCCTTCAGCGACTCTCCGGGGGTTCTGAGAGTTACGCGATTACACGTGACAAGAGTCAGAGTGTCCTATATCCCCCCTTCAACTTGTATCATTTGTACACTTTCTGTTTTCACTTGTAAAGCTCAGTGGTTTCTGAAAACAGTCAGTTGGAACCTGTCCATAAAAATCTCATTATTAGTCCTTTAGATCAATGCAATAAATAAAGAATTTCTTGGTAACTGCTCAGTAGAAAACGAAAAAGGTGTATAAGACTTTCCTTTAGATAAAAGAAAGATATGCGGTTTAGATATAAAGGACATAGGGACCATACTGATCTCTTCAGTTTTGATGTCTAAGCTGATACCTTCTTATGTAATGAAAATCTTCTTTATGATTTGGGGACATAAGCACTGGAGAGAGTTTTCAGCATGCCTTAAGGGTGGCACTCACTAAGATAGGAAATTGTGTGTCTATCGTATTTTCCAGGCTAAATATTTTTCAAAACTAGAGGAAAATCTACGTTAGCCTGTACTTTGAAAATGCTGTGTTCGTAAGTAAATTCTATCCAGTTTCATTTCTCTCTCTCTTAAAAGTACGCAAATTCTGCCATCTTTACTTAGGATGAAGTGCAGTTTACTTCATTAATAGTGCCAGTTAGTTTCCATAGAGTCAAATACAATACAAGACAGACAGATTATATTGCCTGTCCTCAGCTGCACTTTCTTCTGTAACTTTTTTCCTCTTTTGAAACGCAAGGTGTGACTGCAAAACAATTGCTGAATGGGCTAGTTTGTATCCTAACAAAATATAACTAGTGACAGTCAAGTTTTATGGTATAAAAGAAAAATAAATAAAAGAAGCACGCAGTACTTGGATTGGAAGGAACTATAGAGAGACAGAGAAAGGAAATTATCCTTTAGGGATCTACCAAGTGGACTGTTACACTGTAAGTATTTCATAATATTTCTGGGGAGAAAGAAAATCACATTCTTCCAGTCATTTTATTGGCATCTTATCTTTCCAATGAAATTTTAATAACAAATGTAGTTCCTTCAATATGCTACAGTCAATTCCATGGGCACATGTCATTCCTGTTTTGAATTCAATGTCCTCTAACAAGATTTTTAATATATCTACTTATGGGAAACTGAGAGGAACAACAGTTCAGGTCATAAATTTAAGTTATTGTCTCATCATCAACTTCAATACAGTGACAACAATTTACATCACTGATAGTTGTGTCCATGTTACTCATTATTCCATTCTATGTGGTTGGGAAAAGCGGATGTTTCCCAATTGACTAATGTTTTTAGTAGCCTTCCTTGTATATACTTTTTCAAGGTTTCCAAAAGTCTTCAGATTTAGCTGCCAAAAATTGAAACCAAGCTGAAATTATAATCAGCCACTGTTCCAAGTCTAGCTCCATAGGAAAAGATAAATACAACAGCTGAAAACAGAGCTGAAGTGATTAAGATGAAGGACCAGAAGCACAAGTGCCAGCTGTGGATACCCACTGTACATAAACTAGAGACTACCTCCTGCTTCTCCCCACCTGGTTAGAATGTAGTCAGGGCTTTTCAGAAACGCTGATTTGATGCTGTGGTAAAACAGTTCTATGTACACTGATGATAATGTAACAGTTAGAAATTCAGAAATGTTACCAAAACATAGAATCATAGAATCATAGAATCATAGAATTGTTCTGGTTGGAAGAGACCTCCAAGATCATCGGGTCCAACCATTAACCTATCACTACCAAGTCCCCCACTAAATCATATCCCTTAGGGCCTCATCTAAACGTCTTTTGAATACCTCCAGGGATGGGGACTCCACCACCTGCCTGGGCAGCCTGTTCCAATGCCCGACAACCCTTTCGGTGAAGAAATTTTTACGAATGTCCAATCTAAACCTCCCCTGGCGCAACTTGAGGCCATTTCCTCTTGTTCTGTTGTCTGTTACTAGGGAGAAGAGTCCGACCCCCATCTCTCTACAACCTCCTTTCAGGTAGTTGTAGAGAGCAATAAGGTCTCCCCTCAGCCTCCTTTTCTCCAGGCTAAACATCCCCAGTTCCCTCAGCCGCTCCTCAGAGGACTTGTGTTCCAGACCCTTCACCAGCCTCGTTGCCCGTCTCTGGACACGCTCCAGCACTTCAGTGTCTTTCTTGTAGTGAGGGGCCCAAAACTGAACACAGTACTCGAGGTGCGGCCTCACCAGGGCCGAGTACAGGGGGACAATCACCTCCCTACTCCTGCTGGCCACACCATTTCTGATAGAAGCCAGGGTGCCGTTGGCCTTCTTGGCCACCTGGGCACACTGCTGGCTCATATTCAGCCGGCCGTCAACCAACACCCCTAGGTCCTTGTCTGCTGGGCAACTTTCCAGCCACTCCCCCACAAGCCTGTAGCATTGCCTGGGGTTGTTGTGTCCCAAGTGCAGGACCCGGCATTTGGCCTTGTTGAATCTTATGCCATTGGCCTCGGCCCATCGATCCAGCCTGTCCAGGTCCCACTGTAGTGCCTGCCTGCCCTCCAGCAGATCAACACTCCCTCCCAATTTGGTGTCATCTGCAAACTTACTGAGGGTGCACTCGATCCCCTCGTTCAGATCATTGATAAAGATATTGAACAGAACTGGCCCCAATACTGAGCCCTGGGGAACACCACTTGTGACCGGCCGCCAACCAGATTTAACTCCACTCACCACAACTCTTTGGGCCTGGCCATCCAGCCAGTTTCCTACCCAGCGCAGAGTATGCCCATCCAAGCCATGAGCAGCCAGTTTCTCCATGAGGATGCTGTGGGAGACGGTGTCAAAGGCTTTACTAAAGTTCAGGTACACAACATCCACAGCCTTTCCCTCATCCACTAGGCGGGTCACCATGTCGTAGAAGGAGATCAGGTTGGTCAGGCAGGACCTGCCTTTCATAAACCCGTGCTGACTGGGCCCGATCACCCGGTTGTCCCATATGTGCCGCGTGATGGCACTCAAGATGATCTGCTCCATAACCTTCCCAGGCACCGAGGTCAGACTGACAGGCCTGTAGTTCCCCAGATCCTCCTTCCGGCCCTTCTTGCAGATGGGCGTCACATTTGCCAGCCTCCAGTCAACTGGGACCTCCCCAGTTAGCCAGGACTGCTGGTAAATGATGGAGAGTGGCTTGGTGAGCACTTCTGCCAGCTCTTTCAGCACCCTTGGGTGGATCCCATCCGGCCCCATAGACTTGTGCGTGTCTAGGTGGCGTAGCAGGTCACTGACCATTTCCCCTTGGACTTCGGGGTCTACATTCTGCTCCCCATCCCTGTCTTCCTGCTCAGGGGGCTGGGTGCCCAGAGAGCAACTTCCCTTGCTGTTGAAGACTGAGGCAAAGAAGGCATTTAGCACCTCAGCCTTTTCCTCGTCCCTTGACACTAAGTTTCCCTCCGCCTCCAATAGAGGAGGGAGATTTTCCTTAGCCCCCTTTTTATTGTTAATGTATTTGTAGAAGGACTTTTTGTTGTCTTTTACGGCAGTAGCCAGACTAAGTTCTACTTGGGCTTTGGCCGTTCTAATTTTCTCCCTGCATGACCTCACAACATCCTTGTAGTTCTCCTGAGTTGCCTGCCCCTTCCTCCAAAGGTTGTAGACTCTCTTTTTTTTCCTAAGTTCCAGCCGGAGCTCTCCGCTCAGCCAGGCTGGTCTTCTTCCCCGCCGGCTCATCTTTCGGCTCATGGGGACGGCCTGCTCCTGCGCCTTTAAGATTTCCCTTTTGAAGAATGTCCCGCCTTCCTGGACTCCTTTGCCCTCCAGGACTGCCTCCCAAGGGACTCTGCCAACCAGACTCCTAAACAGGCCAAAGTCTGCCCTCCGGAAGTCCAAGGTGACATTAACACTTCTGAAACATTTTAGGAGTTCATTCCACTTTCACATTGGTTAGACGATCTTGCTTTTGTTGCTGCCATACCTGTCAGTTCTACAACCCGTTTCCATTTCAATTTCCACTGTGTCATTTATGTAGGTAAGTAGTCAGTCATATCAAATAATTCATGATGAAGATATCTCTACTCCCAATAACTGTTTATTTACTGATTTCCCTTATGCACAGTGGAGATAATTTAAAGGAAACTAGGTGACCTACACATATATATGTATACATATATACACCTTCTGAAGACTATTTATTCAATGTTCATATTGAGATGCTCAAGTTCAAACACAGATGCCTCTGTTTTCAAATGTGGTCTTAGCATGTTGTCATTTGGAGATCTTTTTGCCTCTAAACAGCAGGATTCCAGCATCTCTTGTCTTTATTTGTTAATAAATATAATGGTTACAAACAAATTAAAATCCTGTTAGGCAGGAAAATTTTTCAAATATGATTCAGGGGATAAAAAATATTCCTGTATTAATCCAATATTCCATGTCCCATAAGGATGAACTGTTCAATCATGTAAGCAATGTTTACTCAATAAAAACTCTACTGTGAGAATATTAACCATCAAGAAAATTTATAGTTGGTGTCACATCATCTTGTCCAGGCAAGGCACATGGGCTAAGTGACTGTAACTGATGAGTTTGTTAAATAAAATTCCTTGATAATATGTACTAACTGCTAGTTTGCTTTTAAAAGAGACATCTGTAGCCTTTTGCACAGTCAGACCCCTGTGTATTCACTTACTGCTTTCTACTAGCTACGGGTTAGTTTCATAACAGACACTTACTTCTCAGTAGTTTTGCAGAGTTTTGCTCAGAATTACAGAGAGATGTTATGGTCTCTATTCTGAACATTTTACAATGAAGTAGGAGAGTCAAAGGGAAATAAAGAACCATTATAAGATAAACATATCAGTAAGGTGATCTCTGTCACACAGCTTCCTCCTTTTTAATACAGACTTCCTTCTGAGAATTCAGTATCTATTTCTGGTGTTAGGCCAAATTTCTGTCAGCAGGAATGCTATTGAGAAAGGCTGCTGAAGGCAAGAGAGATATTAAATATCTAGAATTTTGATTATATGGACATTTCCACTTGAGGCAGTTCAAAACATTTGTAGCCGTGGGGTGGAATGCTGTTATAGATTAAAAGATGATTAAGTCATATGAAAAACAGAGTACAAATAAATAGCCAGTTTTCAAAATGGAAAGAGTTTAGAATGGAGGTGTTCCAAGCTCCAGTACAGGCACAAACGTCATTTGATATGCTAACATAGATTTAAAAGACATGATCACCATCATGACAGTATTTACTAGCAAAACCATGCAGTTTAGCATAAGGACGAGTCTAAGAAATACCATTAAACACAACACTTTGAGTAAATAGATGATATGGTGAGCCATAAACGTTGTAAATACATGTGAAAAGTTTAAAATTCTTAAATATTAATGTCCTGGTTTTGTCTGAGATGGAGCTAGTTTTCTTCACAGTAGCTAGTATGGGGCTACGTTTTGGATTTGTGCTGAAAACAGTGTTGATAACACAGGGATGTTTTCGTTACTGCTGAGCAGGGCTCACACAGAGCCAAGGCCTTTTTTGCTTCTCACCCCACCCCACCCCACCAGCGAGGAGGCTGGGGGGGCACAAGAAGTTGGGAGGGGACACAGCCGGGACAGCTGACCCCAACTGACCAAAGGGATATTCCACACCATATGGCGTCATGCTCAGCATATACAGCTGGGGGAAGAAGAAGGGAAGGGGGGGACGTTCAGAGTGATGGTGTTTTGTCTTCCCAAGTCACTGTTACGCGTGACGGAGCCCTGCTGTCCTGGGGATGGCTGAACCCCTGCCTGCCCATGGGAAGTAGTGAACAAATTCCTTGTTTTGCTTTGCTTGTGTGCGTGGCTTTTGCTTTACCTATTAAACTGTCTTTATCTCAACCCACGAGTTTTACTTTTTTTCCATTCTCCTCCCCATCCCACTGGGTGGGGGGGAAGTGAGCAAGCGGTTGTGGGGTACTTAGTTGCTGGCTAGAGTTAAACCACAACAATTAATAAAACACATTTAGTGTTTCAGGAAGAAAATAATCTAAAACACCAGCAGGTACCTAGGTAAAACAGTCAGCTCATTCTCCATCAGAATCAGAAGGACAAGCAAGATATTAATCTGTGTGTGGAAAAAAATAGAAAACAAAATTATGCAATGCAGTACTGATTTTTTTTTTCCTTAAATTAATTCCTTTTGATCCAAACATTTCCAGTGTACATTATAGGAATAAGAAAGGATCCAGAAAGATCATTATTATGGGTTTATGAATACTCTCTCTGTCTAAACACTTTGTGGGTGGTTGGATTATGTATATGTGCAGGAGTGGAGCAAAATGTTCTCTCCTCTGCTACACAGTTTAAAAGTATTACAGTTCTTTATCAGAGTTTTTAAGAGTGTATTTTATATAACATCTTGCAACACTAAAATGGCTAAGACAAATGTAAAAATTAACCCATTTTCATGCGTCTGTGATTACTTGGAAAAAAGTAAAGGGAAGTAAAAAGAGATCTAATCAAAGAATGACAAAAAACATGTTTTCAAAACCAAAAATAAAAGCCAAATAGGTGTTCGTTTTTGACCTCTGCTGTAACACAAGATAGGGGATAATTGAGTTTTGTAATGAAAGTAACCTTCTCTGAACCTGAGAATACTTTGGGTATAAGGATATTTTCAACAGCACTGAAGGACAATACTAGCTTAAAAATTAAACAATAAATATATCTTAAATATCAACTGTCAGTGTCACTAACTATCACATGTCACTCTTATAATAATGCCGTAACAGATGACACTGATATCATCCTATACCAAAAGACACCAAATCCAATGGAGATATGACCAGCAGACGAAAACTACAGACACTTCCTAAATGACAACAATCTTCTAAAAAATCAGAAAAAATTAATAGCAAAATACTGGAAGAGATATTGAACTGTAGATAAATATTGTCATATCTTCTTGGCCAACTCCAAATTGAGAGATTTATGATTTGATATCAGAGAAACAAAGAGTTATGTTGTTTAAATTTCAGTTATTAGTAGCATGGATGGGAGATGTTCCGAATTACTGAAATTTGACAAAGGTAGACACCTGCTTAGAATCCTTGTATCTGTAGCCAATAAACATATTTCATCACTATGGTTGCAAAAACAAATACCAACTAGCAAAATGTGGTTAACTGAAATAAAATTATTGAGAAACAGAATGACACACTGTCTGAATCAGATTAGCCACCGAAGTATTTGAGCAAAGGTGGATTAAACTGGATGAACGGATGGAGTTTACTGTCTTAACTGTTATAGCAAGATATATTTTCTTCTAAATCTAAATTGCAGGACCTGGGAGCAATTCCCACTTCCCTGATCAGAGAATATAATCCTGCCACATCCCTGCTGCCACAACAGAGCAAGACCCTGTTGTGAATCATCCCCCCTACTGTAACTTCATTTCCATACAAAAAAAACCTAGACATGTGCGCATGAAGTGAACCGCAGCTTTATGAAATTCATCTGTTCTTCATACTTCTCTTCCATTCCTCTTCATTTTCTCTTAGTGAATCCCTTAACACCTACAGAAAATAACTTACATGGTCAACAATAAAGTTACTCTATAATTAAAACTGACAAGCAGAAAGGCAACTTGTTTAGATGCTACACGTTTGGACACAGTGGAGTGTTGTCGAATCTTTTTTTGATTTGTAGATTCCCTAAATTTTTCCATTGACACTGTATAATAAATTTAATCCACTGACAACAGACTCTTGTTCCTTATTCACTGGCGGGCCACAGGTTGAAAACTACTGGTACAGAATCTTATTTTTGCATAACACATTATGGTGCAATTTACAATTAACCTGAGGAGCACATTGGACCTGCAGTACTTGACAGGAATTTCGCCATAGACTGCAGTTTTATGGAGAGTCAGATATTTTCTTTTGGGGGCAAATAATTCAGTAGGAGTCAAGGAAAGTTAAGCTTGAATATTATGTATGTTTTGAGTCTGATCCAAAGCACACTGATTGTCAGAGGGAGTATTTACCCACATATTCCTCTACTAGCAAAGATAACTTTTATAAGAAGTAATCATTTTAATGACTCAGAGTATAAATGGATAATATGAGGTCATAAAGGTATTTCCTTTCCCTCCTCTGCAAAACTATCGCTCTTGCACAGCACTACATATTTAGAACCAGACAGACTACTCACAGAGGTGCACTACTACTCACTATAACCTGCAACGGCAGAATTCAGTCTTACATGGGTAGTTATTATAATTATGTCTCTATATCATCTATCTGTAAATATTTATGTATGCAACACTACCAGAGGCAATATACCAGTTTACATGGATCATTGAGTTGTTCTGGCGTATGCATTCTTACACTATGTTCTTATTTACAGTTATCAGTCAAGAAAACCATCACTAAGTTATGCATAATTTCTAATGGATGTTCTCCTCACATGATTTTTCATGAGTCAGTTCCTCAACACCTTTCATATCATTTAGCGTATTGTTCTCAAATAAACTGTGATTAGCTATTTTGTGAACAACTGGTGGTTACCCTGCTGAGTTTATTCTATCTGAGGGAACCCATGCCTAGTCAAGCCTGACCAGTGCTTTTACAGGACAATGTGCTACAAGCTGCTTTTATCAGGTGATTCACACCCTCACTTGTGACTGAGGTGCTGCCCTACTGAAGCCACTGTTCGCTTAGCCTGTCCCTGACCAGGGACATCCTTGTTTTGTCTACGTGTTGTCTCCATATGGAGTCAGGCTTTATCCAGGGCAAGTGCCTGGGTCTCAGTGACTAGGAATTTATGCTGGGTTCCTTTGGGTACATATATCAGTTATATATATGGATGTCAAAATCAAACAGATATCCAAAGAAACTCACAGCTTCCTTCCTACAGGTGTTTCATCACTCTCCGTTTTCAGCTAAGAGAGCAGAGGATATGTCTGGCTAAATCGTACACAGTTAGATATGCCTTTTGGGTGTTCCTAGAGCACTGTCTTGACAAAGACATCTCTTTTCTTTCTCCGTTTGGAGATATGACCTGCTCAGAAATTTATTTGTCAGCCATACTGACCATGCATCTACTGTAGCTAGGCCGTCATTGTCAATGTCTTGCTGGACATGCAATCAATGCACCAGAAAGCTTCAGCCTTGGTCAGAACACCTCTCCTCAGGCTCTGAACATGTGTGTGAGGGAACTTCTCTAACTGGTAGGTGTGGGTTTTGCACATCATGAGAGTCTCATAACCATACAGGAGCACAGGAACTTAGCGATGGTATTTACTTTTAGTTTAGTGAGCTCCCTCAACGACCACATAAGCCTGTCAAGGCCACATGAGCTTCCTGAGTGCAAGCGTTTTCAACTACCTGTCAGTATTGGCTGTGCTATTCAAAAGATCTCTCAGTAAATTAATTCATGAATGAACAGAATTTAAGTTTCAGCAAATCACATGAAAGGGAGAGTGACTTTCAGAAAGTAGGTGATGACACTTTTTCCAAACTGATAATCAGATCCGAAGTCAATCTATCAAAAGCTGAAGATGCAACTTAGCACAGGCTACCAGTAAGCGCAGACACCCCATATAATCTGTTCAGTAGCACCAAACCTGCTGCACAGCCCAGAGAGACTGTAAAAGGATTCTGAAGTAGTAAAGTGAATTCTGATGCCCTCCTTTGAGAGCATAATAGCTACATACCGTACAGTACGTGCAGGCCTGTGTAATATAAATAGAGAAATTCTACCTTCTCTTGTAAATAGAATCTCTGCAAATTAATGTAAAAGGTTATTAAAATTGACTCAGATGCTTTAAATGAAAGGAAAAGAAAATAGTAGTAAAATAGGTTATTTTATTTACCTCAGATAGATCCCAATGATCTATCAATGATCCTCAATGATCCCAATAGCCTCAGAGAATCAGGAACCTTTCATTTCAAAGGTAGTCCCCAGCTGAAACTAGAAATATTAATGACTTCAATATACGTCATTTGTGGGAAGTGCTAAGCAACATAATTTCTTATTGATTCCCACCTAAATTGATTATGTTCTCTGACTTACAGGATGAGACTGTAACTTACAGGGTGAAGCTGTTAAGCCATGACATTGGAAGTCAGACATAAAAATTCTACATGCTTTTTATGTGTGATCATGTCTTCTTCCTTCAATGACTTACAACCTCGGCCGTAGAGGGTATTTGCATCATCACACTTTTACCCTCTGGGGATTTTTGTTATTATTTTGATGTTTCTTATTTTGTTTTTATTTTACCACCAAATAAACAATAATTAAAACTATGATAAGATTGTATAATGAGAATTCTAGGAGTACATAAATACATGGTTTTGATTCATGAAAAAATTATTTAATTATCTAAGCATAGATTTTATTATTATTTGCTTTAAAATAGTACTTAGGGACTCTAACTAGGACAAGGCCTCATTATGTTAAAAATTCTAAATACAAAATCAGAAAGTAACCCTAACTTAAATTGCATACAGTTTATAACTCCAGTCATGCAAACAGAGCTCACTACGGAATGAAAATGTTCATTACTTTCTCTTTAAAAAGTTTTTCTTTATAAGCAAGGTAATGCCAGATCACAGTGTACTGCCTGAGATTTTAAAAAACTAAAAACCTAAACTTTATCTAATAAAAAAACCTCTTGGAGTATTGTTTTAATTTGAAAATCATTAAATATAGAAAAGAAAGCTAATGAAGAAAGATATTGCTCTGTGGTTATATATTACACTCATACAATCACCATAAGCTGAAAGTAATTGTAAAAATCCTGTAATAGTTCTTGAATAATAACTATTGAATAATAATAGTTATTATTCAACAGCTATTATCAAACCACTGCACTGCAGTCCAGATTGGAATGCAGAGTTAATCAACATAAGACTTCAGAGAAAATATGGAAGCCTGTGCTTAGCTTAAAATGTATGTAATTTACTGAAGGCAATAAAATTACTTTTTTGAAAAAATGTTATATGTGTGCTTAGGTGTTTTTCTGGATCTGTGCCTAAATCAGGAGCTTCTCCTTCAGAATTTCTTCTTTCAAAATAAATTGTATCTATGTATATCTTTATTTAGATTATTACTCATAACGCTTGTTTGTTTGTTTGAAATCAGGTTCTCTCTCCACAAACTCTGTCAGCCTTGTTTGATAAATCCACCAAAGGCTAAAGAGAAGAAATAAGACAGAGCAAAGTGAGGAGACTTTGGAATTTCTTCAGAAAGGTCATAAATGGATAGAGGGACAGGGACAGACACACCAAAACCGAGGGTGGTAGCAGTTTCAGGAATGCACATGTGTCCAGTTAACAATTCTATTTCATTTTATGGACACTGAGCTTGTAGAAGGCAACGCGCATTAGACCCTCCATTTGGTCATAGAAGCCTGGAGTGTAGGAAATGGCCCAGAAAGTGTGGAAAAAGCAATCAAAGGGCCATTAGCAGTGAATGGGCCTCTCCTGCCTAAAAAATGAGGGAACTGCCAACGGGGGAACCTGCCAATCTTGGCCATTGACTGAGCTGTGGCTTCAAGGAAATGTGTTTTAAGGACAAGGCAGGATGGGAGTGATAAATTCCTCGCTTGCCCATCTGTGTGGAAGAGCTGTGGTTTCCTGCCACTACAAGGGAAAGAGGCACAGTGAGTGAACACAATCCTTGGCAGGACGAGGAGAAGAAATAGAAAATAAGGATTAATTCACCTCAGCGTACGGCAATGGTTAGACAAATTCTGCTGTCTTGTGTCCATATGTAAAAAATACGTTGAATAACAGTTTTAGCTAAAAAAAAAAAGGGGGGGAGGGAAGGATAAAAAAAATACAACCCTAAAAAAAAGCCCCAAAGCCACAAAAGGAAATTGAGGGTTGGAGAAGACGCCTTACAATGAGAAAGTTAGAAGCTCACTCACTATTTTATAAACAGGAAGATGACTTGCAATGTACGAGTATCTGAAGAAATTACTAAATGTACTGAAAAGCCCTTTAATCCAGTGAGGAAAGGTCTAATTAACATCAGTAGCTGTGCACTGAAGCCAGACATCATTGAAACTGTGGCAAGGAAGCATCTCAGCAGCGAGACAACTTCAAAATAGAGGTGATGGGTTCTCTGTCTTTTAATGACGTCAGACCAAGACTGGATTTCATTGTGCACTCAAAGTGATGTAAAGGTGTACTTAAATTACAGTTAATGAATTGTGGTGTAAGAAAAAATCTTGTGACCCTACAGTCTATGATTTAAAATATAAAAAACACTTTACTGAAAAGAAACCCTGAGTTTCTGCTTTCTGTAAACTGACATATTCCAACACTGATGGAATTATTTTTTTTAATTAAATTAAAGAACTGAGCGCACTGAAAGAGGGTCTTTTTGATCCTCTGTTTGTGTCTAGTATTAAAAAAAAAAAAAAAAGTGGGGGAAAGAAAAGTTATGTAATTCCTTAGGACATATAACTGAGCCTTTCCCTGCTCAGTTGTACCTGGATGCTGTGAATCTCAGCTTCCTCAGATTATGTCAACCTCTCAACCAAATTCCATTGCCATGCAGTAATGAATGGACAGGTTTTTAGCCTGTAGTATGAGATCACAGTTTTCTCCTAACTTTAAAATTGCTATAAATTACCCACGAGCACCAAGACTGTTTGTTTTTTCAGTAAATGTGTTCATCCTTAAAGAATGTCTAAGAGCTATAAATAACACTTAACCACTTCATGATTGAACTGGTGGAATGAAAGCCAGAAGTCAGAAGCCAAATGCTTTCACTATATACCATAAGCATTCCTTTCAATAAAATAAACTTCACATACTTTAAAACTTAAGGCACACAGGCTCAAAGACATACCAGTAAAAATCCAATGTGAGGACAACCTCCTCTGGTAGATCAGCAGTTTGGGGAAAAATGCAGGCAAAATTTCACAATGTTTAAATGGGCAAAAGTGTATTGATTTTCAGATACATGTATGCTTTTGTATCAGCAAAGAAGCTAGCCATAGGATATCATAAGGCTCTTGACTGGCATATGTCTCAGGACATAGACCCACTGCCTCTTTCGGCCTTTGCTATCCCACCAGAAGACGTGAGCAGCTCCAGCCCTCCCAGAGCTCACTGCAGTAGCAGCTTATGGGAGTAGTTATTGAACAGCTTCCAGTCAATAGCTGAGACTGGAAAGACCAAATATCTCATCTGTTTAAGATCAAAGGGGCTGATTTTGACTGAGAAGTGTCAGACAGCGTCCTCCTTAGCAGTTTAGCTGGCCTTTTCAAAGAGATAGTGACTTCTTGCAGGATGGTGTTCAATCCCAACAACTGCAAGGAACCAAGAGAATCCATGCTCATAATCTCAGAGTTTAGGGACATAGATAAAACAAACCCAGATAAGATTATAAGACTAGCTACTTTCCTGATGTTGTATCATCTAGGAGGCATATATGAGCAATTTAAAGATTCTGAGGTCCTAGATTAGTACCTTATTCCCATTTATCACTGAATAACAGGAGTGCCGAGAGGCCGGGTTTGAGGATGATTCTGTTGAGTAGGCACTCTACCAACACCCAGCAAGCAAACAGTCCTTGGACTGAAGAGTTTACACTCTGAATTAAAACAGCAACAGAATAGAGGCAGCCAGGAAAACCAGGGAAGGGAGGATATAAGTTATTTACATAAATCAGCTCTGGAAGGAGTTAGCAAATACCTAAAAGCAGAAACATTTTATGCTGCCTGAAAGTAACAGACAAAGCCAGGTCCAAACCAAAGCAGAATATACCTACGTTCAGCACTTTGTGATCTAAACATGAGATCTAGATCTATACTGTGGGGTATTTTTTTTTCTTCAGAAGAAACCAGAGTCAACATCCAAAACCAATATAAAAAAATCCATCACTACAATCCTTCAGAAAAACCCAACCACCACCACCACTCCCCCCCCAAAAAGTCTGTTTCATGAAGATAGACAAACCCAGGATGTTACTAACATTAAAAGTAATGGGAAAATATAGTTTACTCCTGTCTAACTGCAATACAAATAGCGGATGTCCCAAACAACATCCCCTGTGTTCAGCTGCGTCGCACTATGTGCACAGCTCTAGATTGCAGGAGACTGCCAAAGAATGAACATCCCTCCCAGCACAGCTCTGAGACGGAATATGAAGGTTACTATTGGTGAGACGATACTTTTTTGGGGTCGACGAATACAGGATGATGTTTAATTTTATTGTTTCTTAGGTCTTGGATTTAATCTGTTAGGTAGAATAACTTTAACTGATCCATAACAGCACATTTTTGTTATCTAATTTTCCATTTCTTTTAGAGGGATTGCATAAATATAATCCTTTTCCTGAAACAAAGCCCTTTGTGAAAAGAGGTGTTGCAGTGACACAGATCCTACATTCACAGCTTGTACTGAAGACATAAGTCATAAAGGAGAAAATTTCTTCATTCAACCATTTCTTACAGCACTAGGAGACTCAGAAGGCATAAATTTAAACTGACAAATTTTGAGGAAGAATTTTTAATTGCTTAGCTCAGGTTTTTTTCTGTTGCTTTAAAAACTCTAATATTATATTCTGAAAATTTTGATCAGCCAGACAATTTTTCTTATAAACAGAAAACAACCTTAACTACAGCACGGTGACTGTTTGGTCGTAATTCAAGCATTCGCACACACCTCCCGTACAATGTACCTGCAGTATCTTTTCACGCAGTCTGTGTGAAGTTTTACATATCCATACACAAACAGAGAGCATACATATGAAACAAAATTTACAGAGGTTGCAGTTTTTCATGGAAATATACCATGTTACCAAGATAAGCTAAGAGTTCTGGTTTCTTGTAAAAATGTTGGAAACAGCTTTTTTGCCTGCCCGTCATGGAAAAAGATCCAACTGAGGTGTTGCAGTTTGAATTTTGTTGTATTTCTTTTTTTGGCTTTCTGAAGTGAGGGAACAGGTTTAAATAAACATTCTGATTTGGGTTCTGCAAGGTCTTAGAAAGGGGTAGTGTATGAACACTGACGTATTTGGGCTTTACGTAAAGATACTTTGCCATTTTTGAAGCCAGATCTAACCTTTGTATCAACAAATCATACACAAAAACTTCAGTCTAAGCCTCAAGGTAAGAAAACATATACTTAAAGGGATCCTTTGTATCTGGTTTTAAAAATACACTCATTTACAAGCAGATTTTGAATGTCTGCCACCAACTGAGAAAATAACCTTTTCATTTATTTTTAATTTTCTTAAAGATGGGTCTCTTTTAGCAATCTGTAATAATCATATAGTACATAAAATAACTTACAATCACATATATTACAGGGTCTGACTAAAATCCACAAAAGCATTTACAGTTAAGCATGGACTTAATCTCCTTTTGAAGGGCTTCAGGGTATTTATACCGTATTTTACATAAAAATAAATTTTACAGGTCATACAAACAAGTTAAGCAAGTGAATAGGATGTAATTCAGATACCCAGTGTTTTCAGTTACATGAGTTTAATTCAAGCTGACATTGTTTGGTGCATATCTTATTACAGGGACTTCTGAAGATGAAAGTTGGCTGCTTTAAGTCTCTTTTAAAGTAACAGTCCATGGAAACTGAAGGAGGCCAGGTGCCCCAATAGTATCACAAATTTGTCTATATCATAGTACTTGGCTTACACCCTTATGATGATAAAATGACAATTTTTACATTCCTTCTATTGGTGCACCATCCAGTGTCTGTCTGTGGTCTTCACTTATGCCCCTTTTCCCCCCGTCCTTCATGGCTGCTTCAAAGCCTATTGCCCTTTTCTTTCTGTGAGGCCTAAGGACCATAACTCTGTGAGGCTGCTGTACTTAGCAGGGGAAGATTTGACCATGTTTTTTGCTCTACATTGAATTTTGGATCATTTCATCAAAATGGGTGGACAACTATTTAGGAAGAAAAAAAAAAAGAAAAAAAAAAAAAGAGGGACAAGTTATAAATCAAGCCCTGTCTTTTGCTTGTGGAAGAACATCTTTGAAAAATCTACAGAAAATAGTAATGAAAATTAAAAGGTTCTACAACATTCATATTGATCCTGTGTGTTTTTTATTCTTTTTTTCACCTATTGAATGATGAAATAAATTCACATCTGAGTGTAATGGCAACCATGTAATAGAACCCACCTTCTTTGACTTGCTGCAGAGCAGAGGTTCTCGAGAAATGAGGGCACAGATGATAATAAAATCCACAAATTCCACTTTATGTCTATAATATGACACTTGCCATGTGTGGCTGTGCACCCTTAGAAGTTAAAACTGTTGTGTAGTAATTGCCTTTTGACCCTCCCAAGGACATTTTTGCACTTTTCTCTGGGGAGAAGTCCTGATTCTGCAAACATATCTCGGGAATATGAACAACCCTTTCAAGATCAAAGGAAGTAGGCATGAAAAACAGATCTGCTCCATCAAAACTAATGCAAAAGTCTATCTTTAATCTTTCATTTTTAATTTTTTTTAAATTTTCATACAACCATATTATAATCTTTGCCTGAATTCCTGTGTATAAAAGTGAGGACTCTGATCCCACATGCAAGATTAATCACTATAAACAGTTTATGCAACTCCGCAATGCTGTCAGACTTCTTTTGTCTGATTGTACAAGTATGTTGCTATATGCAACCACAAATATTTGAACCTTCAGAGTAAATATTTTCTTATTAATGACCATTTTCAGAAGATAAAAGTAGCAACTCAACAAAAAGTAATGAATTCCAGAAAAGCAGGTATCGCGAAAATGATGACTCAAAATGACAAAAGTTGATGAACAAAGTAGTATTAGCAACAAAACATCTATATTCTGCCTCTGAGATGACTGGATTTCAGAGAGACATAAGAAATCAGCAAAGCCTTGGTGTCTGGCTGCATGAACGACCACTAACATATTTACATCAGCTTTTTCTCACCTGCGCAGTGCAGTGCTTCACTGGGAAAAGCTGGGTTTAAAAAAAGCTGGCTGAAAGGCAAGAATAAGAACATACAATTCAAGAAATACCCCTATAGTTGGAAACATACGTATGTTAATATTCCCTTTGTCTAGCATCAGATGCGGTTTCACAGCTTCAATTCTGGATTGCATTTGCCTCTGGAAAAAAATGGATGATTTCATTATTCCTAGATTTATGTAGCTCCTATCTCTTCAAGGGAGTGCTGGCAGCGATGTGGCGAGCCTGCATTTGAAACTCTTGTCATCGACTATCAATTATTCTATAATTTATTAGATGGTTTTCTGTGGATACTGATCCAAAACCTAGAAAAGTCTATGGAAAAAATCCCATTCAATTTAATAAGCTTCTTTTGATTGGGCTCTAGCATAGGATATTCTGTAATAAGAAATGGGCAAAAACTCCACACTTACTGAAAAGGAAGTTGGAGTCTTCGAGTCTGCCTACGCCCCTTGGCTAGAGAGAGCTTTATCACTGGGTTGGGGATGGTGAAATCACCTCCTGAGAGGGAAAGGAAATACGACCTAATGAAAAGGAGACACCGATCTGCATTTATATGCACTGTTATAGTGAGCGCGAGACACATTTCTGCTGAAAAAAAAAATAAATCGCATGTTGTTATTGAGCAAAAGTGGACTAGATTCCACAAACTGGAGAAAATCTGAAACAGGAATTACATGGAATCTGGGGGTTCACTGGGGGAAGCAAGATATCTCTATGAATGAATGAAACAGAATCACTATGCAGCTGGATAGGTGGTTTGGGTGGTAAATTGTCCGTGCTAACCGGGGAAATTTTACAAATGCGAGGATAAATAAATAAATAAAACAGAGCAGAGAGAGATTTTCACAGTTGCAAAAAACCAAAAGCTTTACTATTGTAAGATGAAGACTCTTTTTTTTTTTTTTTTTTAGGATTAATAAAATGTTTTCCAAATCAATGGAAAAGAATTTGTAATGATCTCTCCATCCATGGAAGCTGGAAAGTTTTAAAGTTATGCTAGGCCAAATAAGTGATTTCATGAAAACTGAAAGCATGGAAATATATACAATTTTGTCTAAGTGCTACACATGAATATAAAATATAGAAAATTCATGTCATTATTAAAACAAAATATTTTAGTGAGCCTCACTGTGCTGAAAAAAAATCCCTGAGTTTTTTAAATAGACAGTCTTTTCCAGCAGAACGTCTTTTCCACCAAAGTCTTGACTGACCAAAATTTTCCTGAGAACAACTGACCCTGGGGAAAAATTTATTGAGAAAAAGAGCCTGACTTCTCTGAGGAAAAGTGATGTTACACAGTAAACCCTGAACATATCAGATCAAGAGCAAAGATTTGTTACTTAGGAAATACCATTAAGATGCTTCATAGACAGTCTAAACTGGGTTCCTCATGCCCCGTTGGCCTCTGGGTTGGTATTCCCCAGCAGAAGATATTTTCATTCAAGCTGAATCCTTAGAAAACAATTCCTAAAAAGGGTGACTTAAAAGAAACTGTCATACAGCCATTTAAAAGAATCATGAGAAACTCTCGTTACTTGAATATTTAGAAAATAGCAGTATGCACACAAGGATCATATTTACTAAACAAATTTGCATTTTCAGTGAGCAGAATGGTTAAAATACTTTAGACGACATTTTCATTCACAGTCTTAGATTGGCTCAAACTCTACTTTTAGCTTCCAAGAAAACTTCCATTGATTTCAACGCATTAGAAGAGGAGGAGCGGCCAGATTGCCTGACCCTCTGAGCTGCATACAGAAGCCTTCATACAGCCAACAGTCACCAGACACGCACCATCTAACCTAAAAGAGCAACGCAAGGCTTCTCTCTGGGAATGGGCCATAGTTTAGCTATGGCTATGGCTCTACAGCCCTATGGCAAGCTCAGGTTCACCATTCAGCTAGTTCCAAAAATTGTGTTTACAATGTAAAGCCAGTGAAGATGAGACCTGAGCATGCACCATCACGCCATGAGGCCTCTCCTTCCTTCCCTCCTTCCTTCCTTCCTTCCTTCCTTCTTTGTTTAAATTGTGTTTACATTGTAAGACCAGTGAAGATGAGACCTGAGCACGCACCATCACACCATGAAGCCTCTCTTTCCTTCTTTCCTTCCTTCCTTTCTTCTTTCTTTCTTTGCTTCTTTCATTCTCCCTTTTTTCTTTCTCTTCTTTTCAGAGTGGGAACACAGGTACATAAGGAGCCGTTATGTGTTGTCTGATGAGGACAGAGAGGGAACCAGGACCATGGGACACACTGTGAGATGCATAGAGCTCACAGTACAGGTGGAGATATTAGTGAATTTCCTTTTAGAGTAAGGAAGGAAGATAACCCAGAAGCACTTGCATTAGCCTAGATACAGAGGTCCCTGTCTAGCTGAATCATGTTGACCGTGAAGGTAATCCAGGCTTGAAGGTGAAGAAAAAAAAGCTCAAGAGCCACAGTTTAGCACCTAGGGCTTCAAATGCAAAGGTACTCTACTATAATAAAAACTTTGGAGTTTTACAAGAACCTGCATCTCAGCTAGTCAGAGGAGAGCCTATCAAGAGCTTCTATAGAAAGGAACATGATTCATCTCACTTGAGTAACTGTTTAAAATAGGTCAGGTGAATCCTCTACAAGTGCCTGCTTCACTCCACTGACAAAGGGAGCTCAGCGTGACTATCTCCAACGTGAACGTGTCCTGTGCTGTAACAGCTTGCTCAGGGCCAGCAGTGCCAAGAGCCTTCTGCTGCATTTCGTATCACATTTCCACTGAACTCGGACCAGAGGAAAACACAGGCTGGCTGTATGGCGCTTACACAAACCTCAGGCACCCACTCTTTCTATGTTTTGACAGGTAACGCTACTGCTTGTTTGTTTCACAAGTCTCATGAGGAGATAAGTATCTGCACATTATATCTGAAAAGTGAAAATTCATTGTTAACACGGTGGTTTTTGAGCTTTGTACATGCTATATAAAGATTAAAAATTGTAAATAGAGATCAAACATTCTCAAAGTAAATGTTCTGTAAAAGAAGGGCTTATATGATCATAGGTAGCAAACATGAACAAAGCTGAAATAGTGGTGGTCATTGAATAGCATCTGTATACTTCTTTAATTTATAACTTTAGTGTCAAACTTGTGCAACAATTAACTTTTTTCTTGTATTAAACACCACAATTAAACAGTTGAATTTCACCCTGTCTTAATGGCTGATGCCACACTACTGAAAACGATGTAAATCTTAATTGACTCTAGTGGATTTTGGACCAAATGTGCTTCATAGACTCATTTTTTCTAGCCTTAATCCCCCTTCTATTACCCTAGAGTAAAAAAACCTAAAGACCATATTTCATAGATCTTTCTAAAACCATTGGGAGCATTAATGTTTTGAGATAGCCTGTCTAATATATTCTTTAAGTTTTAATCCAAATTTGGCAGTAACTTCTGAACTACGGGTCAGAGCACTCTGATCTTATAAGAGCTGAGTATCTCTAATGAACTGGACAGTCTCAGGTTTTAGTGTTGTATTTCCAATGAGCCAAATTCCCAATTTACTACAAGTCTCTATTAAGGGCCAAATTTCTAAATACAGGTGAAGGTAATTTTCACTGTATGCAGTGGGTTTTTACAGGACAGAATTAAAACACTCTTCTTCTCACCAGAGTTACACAATATTTGATAACTTCAGAGGTATTTCGGTAGTAAGACAGTTTGAAGAGTGACTAATTTAATACCATTTGATACAGGCAAGTCTTTGCATCTATTCTGAGTATAGGTCTAGTCCCTTTCTCTACTCTTTTGCACAGTAAAACCACAGGCCGCCTAAATTGCTGGTGCATGATGTTACAAGTTCTCATAAAATCTACCAGGTATCTCAAGGCAGTTATCTGGCACTTACCCTGTTACTGGTCCAAAAAGACTCCAAAACACACCAGTCTTTTTTAGACAATCTTATCACCACTTCTCTTATGCCCTCACATAGCAGTTTGTAATATATATTTGTTTTTTAACAAAGTAAGTGTTTAAATACAGTTTGAGACTTTACTGTTTGAGTGTAGTGGTACCCACCTGCACGTTTAGAAAAGCGAGCCAGTGATGCTAACTAACATGCAGTAGTGTCCTGTAACGGCGCTTCCACATCCTGCAACGGGTTGTATTTTCAACATGCAGGTGAGAAGTTTCTACATTAACGAATCAGTAATGCCTTGCTCCTCAGGATGACAACAGACCTGCAAAGTTAGGTGTCACCATTCGGAGAATATACAATTGGAAGCACAGAACAAAATGAGGCTAGTACAGTGTTTGAAGAAGGTTAACACTCACTACTACAAGACATTCCCTCCTTCCACAGGGAAACATTTCAGTAACTACATTGCTGTCCAGTTTAAGCCTACCTCATAACAGTAGCTTAACTGTTGATTGAAATGAAAACGTAATACACTTCTTTCCTCAAGAGAACAAAATCTTGCTTTTACAGCAACTTTTCTGATCAGGAGAAAATCTTTATCACCGTTCTGTGTCACCCCTCACCTGTGCAAGCTAAGAGTGGCTTCTCACCCTTAGTTTTCCAAGCCTTGTCCAGCTTGCCAACTGTAAATCCAAACCCATCCTGTTCCCTAACAATTTACAGTAAATCTTAGCATAACGTGACCTTTTCCCGGTGTCATGGTTTAACCCCAGACAGCAACTAAGCCCCACGCAGCTGCTCATTCACTTCCCCAACCCGGTGGGATGGGGGAGAGAATCAGAAGGGTAAAAGTGAGAAAACTCATGGGTTGAGGTAAAGACAGTTTAATAGGGAAAGCAAAAGCCACGTGCACAAGCAAAGCAAACCAAGGAATTCTTTCATTACTTCCCATGGGCAGGCAGGTGTGCAGCCATCTCCAGGACAGCAGGGCTCCATCAAGCAGAATGGTTACTTGGGAAGAGAAATGTCTTCATCTCTCCGAACGTCCTTCCCCTTCCTTCTTCTTCCCCCAGCTTTATATGCTGAGCATGACGCCATATGGTGTGGAATATCCCTTTGGTGAGTTGGGGCCAGCTGTCCCGGCTGTATCCTCTCCCAACTGCTTGTGTCCCCCCAGCCTCCTCGCTGGTGGGGTGGGGTGAGAAGCAGAAAAGGCCTTGGCTCTGTGTGAGCCCTGCTCAGCAGTAACTAAAACCTCCCTGTATTATCAACACTGTTTTCAGCACAAATCCAAAACATAGCCCCATACTGGCTACTATGAAGAAAATAATTAACTCTGTCTCAGCCAAAACCAGCACACCCAGTCACACTTGATGACAAACACAGTATTATTTACACCCGATCATTTCAGACCGTGTTTCTTTAGAGAGAGCCTCCATAAGTGATTATTTCACTGCATGAAACCACAGTGATATCAATCATTTGCAAAGCAAGGGATGTGGACAGGCCAGAGCATTCCAAGTCCTCTCTCAGTAAAAAGTGGAGTTTCTTCTCATTTCTCGTTCAAGAAGATTCATTGTATGGCATACAGCACCACAGAAGTGTCATAATTTGTGCTACAAACTCATAGAAACAAAAGTCTAAAGCGAAAAAGAATATCACTATCGATTTACGAAAACAGAGCTGAAGTTCCTTCATTTGATTATGACTTCTGGTTTTGGCAATCATCCTGTTAGTGGTTAATACAAAGCAGCTCTTTTTTTTTGGCAGTCCTATTCAGTGCTCTGTTTATGCCCTGATATGATAGTTCATAGTGTATATATTAACAAAATATATTTTAAATGCAGTTGTGGATTTCCTCAGTATTCTACCTTTTAGCAGAGCAGGCATGCAGACCTTTAGCAGACATGAACAGAAGCAAGACTTAACTGCTATAGTGACTGCACAAATTTCTAACAGTTTGTCTTGTACTCTGAAGACCTAAACCTTTTCTGGGGCCTCCTTTGTGCATTCAAAAAGTTCCCTGTGCTCACACATTTCACCTTGAGTTCAGAACACAGCAAACCACAAAGGGAAAAAATGCATGCAATAATTGCGAACGGCACAAAATTTTTAATGAAAACAGCCAGGCAAGTTCCATATTCTACTTCGTTTATCACTCAATAAGCTGATATTTAAAGGGTGAGCAGGAAGCAGCTAGTGAAGATACATCACAGATGTACACAGATACGTATGACTTCATACTTCATCCTCAGATAAACACACTGCACACAGCCTGTGGCCATCTGTCAGGACTCAGTATTCGCTGGCATTTTTGAGGTTTTAAAGCAGGGTTTGTAATAGCCAGCAAAAGTGATTAACATGTTCAGGGTGCTCTGTTTCTTTATCTGAGGAAGGCAAAAATTCCTTGAAAAGATGTAATCTGTCATTGTCAAGGAAAATATGCCGTGAGAGGATATCAGTAAGAAATGTCCCATTGCTTGGCATCTCTTTGCTTTTATGGGTTTGCTTTGGCAGGGGAGGATGGCACTCAAGGAACTTTAATCCCTTTTAAGAAAAATGTTATTTTTAGAATAAACAAAGTTGGATGCAATTCTTGCCCAGATGAGCTTACAAGGTTAATACTGCTCCATGCATGTTTAACGTTTCATACTTCCAGACTATAAAGCAGTATGGGAGCAAGACTAAATGGTATTACCCCATTTTGCTAATAAAGAAATAAACCCATAGTGATTACTGAGCGCAAAGCTAATAGAAACTGTTTAGCAATCTACTTTTTTTCCTAAGAAAGTGGGCGATGATCAAAAAATGCTGAAATTTAGTGAAGTGAAGTGAAGTGAAAAGTGAAGTAAAGTGAAGTAAAGTGAAGGATGAAGGAAAGATGCACAAGGTGATACTGGCTGCATTACCTCTGAAAGCCACAGTGGGATGGCTGCATTGCGGCAGCAATCCACTCAGGTCACATGAGAGGGAAGCCTTACATTCCCTCACTGAATCTTCAATTTGACTATTTTGACCTCAGGCCCATGTAAGCAGCTCTGCACAGCACATGACTGCGCTGCGTAGATATCTTGGCTCACGCTGGCAAAAGGTTAAGGGTTTCTACGCTTGTTCCCCTGCAGCATTGCCCTGTGCTGCCACTACGATTGCAGATGGAGACCATGAGAAAGCCCAGCTTTTTGAACTTGAGTAGTTCCGTGCAGATGCCAGGGATGCAGTTAGTGCATGACGTGTGAGATGGAAGCGGGAGGAAAGAGCTTTGTCAGTGCATTTCAGCCCTGACAGAAACAATGGCTCTTAGCTGGGCTCCAGGCCACTGAAGAAGAAGCAAAACGTGTGCAAGCTGCCTCCCAGCACGGACGCATTTTCACTTTTGACCAAGGAGCCACTTCAGTTTTCCATAGATGATAAATGAGTCACCCCCTGCACATCTTAGCTTTGTCTGAGATATGTAAATTTATTGCCAGGCTAAAAGAGAAATAAACTCTTTTCCGTCAGTGTAATTTCTAGGTGGCATGGCAAATGTCTTATCACTGTGTAAAGGGGCTTCCTTCCCCTGTTCGCTCGCTACACAATCTTTATGGACTCTGCCGAAAAGATCTGAGTAAATATTTGCACAATGTGAATGGAAAAGAAGAAGAGAACAACTGTTGCACAGATGTCACTAGTAGGACACAAGCCATTTCAGAGCAGCTCATTGACTGAACCCAGGCTGGAACCACCACTCCCAAGACCAGTGTCCCCTGCCACCTCTGCTCTCAAATGGAAAGCCATCACTTAGGGACACATTTTACAAGTGGGACGTATATTTATGGGGTTTGTAGAGTAAGATTTTTATTATTATCAGAATTGTGGTTTAAATGTTCAGATCTGTACTTTGTTATGAACAAATAAACTGTATTGGAGGGCATCTCCCTATGAGTCTGCATTGGGAATCTCACCTACAGTGTAGGATAGAAGTGCAGCTGCAGCTCTGTGAGGCAACTGCTGACTTTTTTAGGGGAGTTATTCTCCACCTTAAACCCTATTTACATTTTTCCTAACACTGGTTTTGATGAGTATTAGCCACGATGAAGTAGAAAGCAAGCCAGCCTTAAGGATGTTCTTCTTGTTCTGTTCAGCAATTCATAGTTTCCATATCCTGGTGGAGAATCCTAGCAATAGTCTGTCTCTCCCAGCTCCATCTCTACTGTGGGAAAGGTAGAGGAAACTTGATATACAAGCTACTTTGTTTATGAAGTTAATGGCAGCTTTTTTTGACGGATTGGCATACTGAAGTCATGAGTTTAAGCTGATTAATCTCATTTTAATTGAAAGCAAGAAAGAGGACTTAGGTTTACTGGCTTAAAGGGAGAGAGTCCAGTGGACTCTCAGCAGAAAGGCAACAATGACTAGGGGATACTTAAAATAATATAGGCTCCTATGCTTTTGAAAGAAGAAAGAACACATGTGATGAGCTATTCAGGCCATAATCTTTAGTTTCATGATATCACTGCTGTAGATTCAAACACTATTCAAATAAATTTAAATTTCTTTTAAAATTAAGCAAGCTAATCACTAATCTCTGCTGAAAATGGCATTTTGAAGGAGATGATATGGATTGCTTTCAAATCTGGAAACATGCAGACATTGTCTTTTTCACTGTACCAATGTGCATGAAGGACTGCCCAAAGGGGTGAATGTACACAGACAGGGATCAAAAATGAGAAACATCAGATAAAGTGTGAATTTAAAGTATTCTATGAACCACCCCACAGCTGATCAGCTTTGGCTATCATCTTGCCTTCTTATTTCATTATTTTCCAGCCTGGTGAGTAGTTCTGTAAGTGCACTCTAAGAAAAGACACTTTTCAACAGGACATCGTTAATTTAAGCTTTCCTGATAGCTTCTGTGTAGTTTCCGCACAATTCTGAGAACCTCTATTCTGCAATGTGCTGCTATTTTCCAGTTACACTGAGCTGAGACTGGACTAAAGATATTGCTTTGGGGGTTGTTTGCTTGTTTGTTTGTTTTTCCCCCAGAAATGAGCATTTGTATGAAAACAACATATTCTAATATTTTATCCTGGGAAGTGACTGAATTACTCACAATGAAGGAGTCTAGTGTCACTAATGAACACCTAAAGTCACTTTGGTGTCCAGGTACCTGAATGCCACCCACGTTGTCACGGAGAATTCAGTTTCTAAGCTTATGACCATGAAACCAACATGAGCAGCCTTAAAGAAGGCAATGGATGCAGTTGCATGAGTCAGATAAATCAAGGAAATAAGTGGTTTTAGAATCTTAATGCCAAACGCTGAAACAAATGCTTCAATTGCCTGCCATTGAGCAAATTAGAGCTACAATTGATACGTTAAATTTAACTAATGTGACTAGGCTTCCTAGCCAGCAGTTTGAGAAAGTCAGTGAAAGCATTTCTCATTGTATCTACACCTGCACGTCTTACAAAAAAGTACAGCTGACCACTATATTCCTTCAAATCTGTGTAAACTACCTCAGTAGAGAGAAGCAGCAGCCCCATTGTATATAATAAGGCTATGGAAACAGTTCCACCAATTAACTAGCCCAGTTTCAGGTGGCCTGGTAAGACTAAATGTACCAAATCAGATGTGAGGCTTTAAACACAAATTACCCATATTACTTATAAACTGATCTGGACAACTTGCAGGCGTAACATCCTTTTTCAAAAAACAATCATATATCCTATAAAGAAAGGACCATTCTGTAGCTGTAAAATCCTCACTATTCTGCAAAGAAAAGAATAAGAGGATTAAAAAGGTAAAAGAAAGCCCAAGAAAATAACCCTTCTGTGTGCACCTGCTTGCCTGGATCTTGTGATCTGCAGCTCCTTCAGAGGATTTGCTCTCAGAGGCAGGCCTGTATTACTAGCCAAATATTCATTTTAAGAGGATGTTATTTCCGCTGAAACAAATAAGTATATATATTGGCAACAAATAAGCTTCAATGAAACCCTTAAAATGTATAAGTATTATTCCAGTAGGTTATACTGAGATACAAATATTAATTTGTATTTTCTTCTTGGCACATTTAATAGTAATCTTTAGTGGCCATGGCAGGGTAAAGATTGCTTGTTAGAAGATTGCTATTCCTTCTCCAAACCTACAAGATTACTTCTTTATCCCTACTCCCTCGTCAGCTGCAATTAGAGAAGCAGGAACTTCATACCATAGCGGTTGAACTAAACTACCACTAATCTTTTAATTGAAAGTAAATGATGGAGAGATAGCAAATGAGCAAGGAAAACTGGAAAACACAGCTTCCTTATGTCCCTACACAGGACCTATCAATCCACACCTCATTGGTAAATATAGCGGTATTAACTACGGTGTACTTAATCTTTTCCATTAAGACAGAATACTGAACCCTTGAAGAGCGGTTTGAAAGCTTGACCTACACGCTACTGCCAAAAATTTCCTTCACTTAAAGGGTAAGGGAGGCTGACAAATGTCTCAGAAAGACCTTGAGTGCTCCTGAGTGGTAGGCAGAACCTCGGGCAGCCAGAAAGCAATATGTCACTTGTGAGTGTCATTTCCCATCTTACATCAGCTGAGCATCTGCTTCCAAGTCTGGCAGGCGGTTTCTGGCTGAAATCCTCCTAGCAGGTCACTGCTCTTGACAAGCAGCAGGCACAGGGTGCTCCCAGGGGCACTGAGGCTCTGCCAGAATCCAAGGGAAAGGAGAGACCCACCGCCACGCCATGTCCCTCCATGAAGTGCTTCTACAAATATACGTGCGGGATCCAGAGGTCAGGACGCTGCACCTCATGCTTTGAATACACGTGGCACTTCCCAGGGGAGGTTTAGCTTATCAAGGTCGGCAATGGCAGACCAGCCTCCCCGCGCTCTGGTTTGCAATCACCCTGTTAGTCAAGGAGCGAGAGATGATGGATGTGTTGCATCCCGGAGAGGTGTTGCCCCCTCCTGCCTCAGGGGACGGGGCACCTCACCCAAAAGGCAGTTAGGGAACCGGTCCCACATTTGTTTGCCATGCCTGCTCTTCACCTGGAGGAAGGCGCTCACAACAGCCACAGGCTGTCTGCACACATTATCAGCTTTATAAAATTTATATTTATAGATAGATAGTTCATATTTTGTTTGGTTTGTTTTTTTTTTTTTTTAAATAAACATTAAGTTTACCTCAGAAATTATCAGACTGCTTCCTAGGAGACAGACTTTTACTCTTCTTTCTAAGGCGATTCTTCATGTGTATATGAATATGTATTTATATTAAACTGCATTTAAATCACCACTACCTATATTAAACAACAAAGTATTATTTGAAGCAGACTACCACCTGTGTCAGATTTTAATATTCCCCAAGTTTCATGGCATAATTAAAAATGTTTAATTAATTCAACATTGAAAAGTTGTAGAGGGCTACTTTGTTGTTTTGTTTAACTTGCACTTTTAAAATTTAAGCCACTTTTTCAGCCTTCATAAATATTATGTTTTGAAGTGAGCTGGCTGTATTTCTGATCTTTTTAAATTACTTGTATGTTTGTTCTTATTCCCTTTTACATTCCCTAATCCTTTAGATTTAATTAAAAGATTTATTTATTTAGCCTTAAAGTAGCCAAAGACAATAATTGTTTCTATGCTGTTTGCTTTTAGGGAAACATGACTTGTGCCACCACCACAAAAGGTCTAATTTTATGAAAGAAAACACTGAAAATACAAACATTAAACATTTTAAGTAACTACTGAAGCAAATACATGCGTATATATACATTCATAAATCATAAGGCCATAAGAGACCACTGTAGTAACTGAGACTGATCTCCTGTACAGCACAGGTCATAGGACATTCCCAAATTAATTCTTATTGGAATAAGTGCACGTCTTTTATAAAAACATTATACTTTGATAGAAAATTCTAGTGATGAAAAATCCACCACAACCCATGTCAGGGTGGTCTAGTGATTAATTGCCTTCATTGTGAAAACCCATGACTCATTTCTAGACTGATTTTTTTTCTATGGTTGACCTCAGTATAAAATGTAGAATAAAAGTCTTCAGTCGCAGATGTCTAAAATAGCATGAGGTGATTCCTTCTCTGGAAACAAGTTCTTCTTGAAAAATCAGATATAATTTAACAGTATTCTGCTGAAATGCGTAAAACCCTACGAGTTCAGAGAGAGAAAATTTTCTTTTCTAGTTTGGAAATGCTGTTTTCCATGTGGTCAACAGCTTTACCACAGAATTATGCTGGAGACGGCGCACTTGGTGTCTGACAGGCGCGGATGCAACCTCAGAGGTTCCCGCAAGGCGTGCCTGCGGACACGCACGGTGGCTGCGGGGAGCACCACTCTCCTGACTCGTGTAGTCCTCCTTCCCACCTAGGTGGGAACCATGGCCAAGTCCAGCAAATGCCCTCCTGATAATTGCCTTAACGCTCCCTTCTTTTGCGATATATTTTCCCACATACGTACGAGAGCACGGTGCCTGCAGGCCTGGGAGAGGACGAGGGCTCGTGCTACTGGACACTAGACCAACACGTAGCAAGAAGCGGGCTCCCGCACTCCCTGCAGATGAGGAGATGTAAGACGAGTCAGAAGATGGCGGCGGCAAAGCTGCGTTTCCCCGATCCTGCGGCTAAGGAGAGGGCAACGTGGTCCCGGGCTCCCACAGAGCCACCTCACTGCGGCGCTAGCAACAAAAACCACGTGCAGCGATGCGCTGCCCAGAAGAGCGGCTCCCGCAGCTGCCCTGCAGTCCCTCTGCCCGGGCCCCTGCCTGCGGCGGAGAGCGGGCAGGCGATGGAGCCAGGACGGGTGCTCCCAGAGACAGCTGGGGGGGTGCTGCTCCCCACGTGTCCCCCCCAGCGACTGATGTGACCGGTCCTTCAAACTGGTTTTCTTATCAGCACAAAGTTAAAGCTGAGCCCCACCACAGGACGAGCTCTCTCAAACTGCAGTTTTAGCTCGAGAGTCCGCAGGTCTCCTCCTTTGTATCGGTGTCTTTTATTAAAAATGAATAATTAGGACAGAACAGTAAGTGTGTACTGTACCGTTTCACAGGCGAGAAGCCTATTCAAATTTCCCAATAAATATAATTCTGATACACCTGGACCTTCATGTATTTCACTTGGATGGAAGCTCATCGCTGAAGTCATTGTAGAGGTAATATGTTGAGGTAATGTATAACAATAATAAATTATGACGTCGTTATTGAGCAACGTAATTTAAAATTAACCATATTTTACGTGTATGAAGAAATATTAGCCCTAGATGATATCTATTTTAAAAAATCGTATTAGCTTTCTGGTCTGCAAATTTAATATGCACTTTTGCCAGAGTGCTGGTACTCTGCCACTATACAAATCTAATTTGCGATGGGATCTGTTTAGGTCTAATAAAATAGCTTTTGTAAATGCACAGTGGCTTCAGCTTATCTATAATCCTTAATGTTGAAAGACATTAAGTTTATAGACTTTGATCTGAAGCATTTGGGAGCATGTTACACACAGAACACTCTCGACACTATATCCTGTTAAAACAGAGAAGTATTTGATGTTCTAAGTGCTATAAATGACAATAGAACAGTAAAGAATCTTTATATTTCACTGCCAAAATAAAATCTTCTCAAAAAAAAAAAATTTGCTAGCACTCTAGTCAGAACAGCATGACTTTTCAAGCATCGCTTAAACATCTTTAAATATCACTGAAATTCTTATAATTGAAGCACGTAGTTCATTGCACTAGACCACCTAGGGAGGTAGGTACAGGTTGAGCACTTCAGCTTTAGAGCAAAGCAAAAACGCTCTTTTTGATTTCACTAGAGCCACGTTATTGCCAATATATGTACAACACCACCGATTCTTGATTCTGGTTGCCTAGAAACTGTCTTTGACCTACAGACCTGCTGTTACATCAGAGAAAATAATGGAAACTCTGCAACTCGTTTCCACCAGCCCACAAACGTAGGTGCGGCAGCTGCGAGCCGCCGGCGCCGCGTCCCCTTAGCCCAGAAGGGCCTCTAGCGACGCACGCTCAGACCCGGAGCGGCCGGCAAGTCACTGCGCCGAGCGCCGGGCAAAAACGAGAAATTCAGCAGGCCTCGGCTGTTACTTCTCCCTCATTTAGACACATGGGTTGTGCATACCTACAGCGCAGGAAATTAGGATGGCTTTTACACCAGATTCAGTTTAGATAAATCCTTGCTCCAAGGGCAGCTCTCCCATACCACAATTATGTACCAAGTGAGATCTCAAATATCTGTGCCTTTTAACATCCACTCTGTAAACAGTAAAAATACCTAGAAGGGCAATTCAGGGAAATTCCATTTTGTAGTGTGCAAAGGAAAACTTTTGGCATAAATCTTGTTTTGTTCTTTTATAGTTATATTCTAAACAGAAGTCCAATATATTTTTTATTTGTATGGCCAAAGAATTTGCTGCAGATTTTTTTTCTAAGGAACCACCATCAAAATAGATTATTTTAAAATAAACCTTTATAGGCTTTAATTTTGTGAACTGGCCTTAAAATATGAGTCGAGTTTGAGCGAAGTCAGCCGCGCCCTCCTGAACATGTCAGCAGTATGGAGAAGCAGATCACAGGAGTTTGGCTATTTCATTTATTTTAATGGTCAGAGAACTCCGAAGCCTAAAGAGGACCTCCTAAAGAGGACCAGACTGACGCTGAAAGTCTCAGTTATTTGACAGCAGATCATTTTCGCAGCAGTGTACAATTAATGTGCCCATTACATAACCCCCGATGCTCGTGACACCTGCCCGGCTCCCAAAGGCCACCTGCTTCCTGCCAAGTTTCCAAAACTCTTGAGATTCCTTCCAACAGCCTGTTCAATGCTGTTACATCTTGACATATTGAAAATTGGAATAAATTTCAGCATAAAATAAATGTGATATGCATATACAGGTGCTACTATGTGAATACATATATTTACCCATTCCATTTAATTAAATCCTTTTTTTTTTTTTTCCTCAGTTTAAACTAAGCTATAACTGACTTTTCAGCATGTATCTTATCTTATATCAGATATTCACATCTTTTGAAGCCAGTCTGCCAAAGAATCCCTAGCAGAATTTTTGCCCCTGGTGAAAGTGGGTAGAGCCTCAAAAATAGGTTTGACATTAAGGTGTGGAGCACCCTCAATTCTCATACATTTCTACGAGTATTTTCCTACTGACCACCTCGCATGAGGACAGCACCTTTCAGGACTGGGACTTCCAGTCCTGAAATTGGTGGCTAATGTACAAGGAATATGAGTACAGTACAATATGACAGCTTTATACCGCTTGATTGTATTATGTTGGGAATAGTGGTTTTACTTGAAAAAGAAGAAAGATGAACTTTTTTCCTTTAATTTCTTAACTGTCATGATAGTATGAATTATTTCATATAGAATAATGAAGCGATTCAGGAACAACTTACTGATCCGAGCTGGTTTTCCCAATTATTGTACGCTCCTGGTGTACGTGTCGGTCAGCTTTCTTAAACTTGCCCAGGCCACCTTAACTAAAGAACACTCACAGAGCCTGAGAGAAACTTATGTGTATTTAATAACAGAAAATCACTTTGCAGTCTTTCACTGACACCCAGTGGTCAGAGAGAGAGGTTTTTTGTGGGAAACAAGAAAACCTACAGCAGCCAAGCACAGGCTCAAGCCATTTCAGTGGACAGCATTTATCTCGCAGTAGAAATAGTTGTTTGCTTAACTGGATAAGAGCACATATGAAACTTAAACTCAGGATTGAAAAATCAGCAGGCCAAGTTATGTGCTTAGCTCCACTTGGACAATATCTAGTGAAGTCAATAGGAACAGCAACAGAAGGAAGAATCTAGTCCTAGGAGAGGATGTGGTTTTTTTCAGTCTCGTTCCTTTTTTCTTGGCCCACAGTACCAGGCATTAACAACCCCTCCACTAAAAAGAATACAAAAATCCCCTGAAACAGAAACAAAACAAAGCAGCAACTTACAGCGAGATTATTGTTCAAGATTTCTGAGTAACTTTTGTTTATATATTGTAGAACCACGCTTCCATTTAAAAAAAAAAAGGTCCGTGCTGGCCTTTTCCTGCATGGTAAAGTAAGATAGCCGCTCAGCTAAGACTCTGCTTTGTGCAAGCATTACAGCTGTCTTTGATATTAAACAGAGCTGGACATTAACACACAGACAAATCTGAGTTATTCTGACCCCCAGCTCATCTCCAAGCCTCTGATAAACAAGCAGCTTAAAACCTCCCTCTGCACCCTCCTCCCTCCACGACGGCCAGGCGCGGGCAGCATTTGCTTTCCTCCGTAGGGGAGGCACCAGGCAGGCAGGACTGGCCGCCTCCAGCTGGTGACAGGTAACCAGTTTGATGGGGGAAGGAAGAAAGTAATGCTTCTCTTCCTCCCGGCAATCTCTCCTGTCTGCAGTAAGGTACCACCACACAAAATACAGAGCTCCCCAGAGGAAACGCAGCCAACTACACCATAATTATATATTCTGCGCGGTGGTGCCGACATCAGTGACATGTCATCGCTGCCATTCACAGCTCTGGCAGACTGCAATGAAAAAGCATGGAGCATCAGGCTTTCATACCAAAAAACCTCTGAAACACATCTGTACGGAAACAATCTGCAAAAGGATAACTGAGAAAGCCTCCTTGCAGTACGGAAGACCCAGTGAACGATGGGTGTGGATACACAGCATGTTGTTGAGGAACAGTAGAGATAAATAATTAAAAAAAAAAAAACAACTCAAACTGAAAACCCCAAGAAATTATCATTCTTTATTGCAAAAGCAGAGCACCGTCCCACACCACAGTTCAACCCTATTTGCATAACTTCAGTGGGAAATTGCAAAAGCAGCTGCTTAATCACTTAGCACGCTTTGCAAGGGGCTGTGCCTGTCCCCCCTCTCTGATGTGGTTCCTCAAGGTGTCAGCTCCATTATGACCACTAAACGTTGTTCACCACTACTGGGAGGCGGCAGGGAAAGTAGGCAGCTACATGGGGAGTGTGTACTTCTGCAGGGTGCGGGAAAGGCCGTGCTACTTTTAACCTACGCTGCCTGTGCTGAGCCCTGGGAAGCAGGCTGGCTGCCGTCCCTGCTGCTCAGAGCAGTCAAGGATGACAAGTTATTTTTAGGGAGCAAAGTCAGCTCCGTTTAGGAGCAGTGATGGCTGTCCCAGCCCTTACCCTTCTCCACCTGCAGCAGGACCTGCAAGCCTGATCCTCCACGTCTCATTTTCTGCCCCCTTTTCCATGCTCAGCTCATCTCCTTCTCCTCTGCTTCCTATTACAGGAGAAGTCCGAATCTGGCTTTTTATCTTTGTGTAACCTCGTTTGGTTTTGCCTCTGTTCCTGACAAGTCTGGCCCCAAACCAATACGGTGTCACATCGACCCGGAGGTGGGTAGGGGGGCGGGGGGCAGCAGGAGGCAGCAGAGAGCAACAACATCTGCTGCAGATGTGCAGCTGGCAGTCACTCAGGCGAGCTACCAGCACACTGGGAACCAGCACAGAGCTACAGCAGTAGCTGAACCAACTGATGGCAAGTTCTCTTTTTTTTTTTTTTTTTTAAATGAACTGGTAAACCAGCAAAACCACTTTGCACTTCCAGTGCTGTGTCCTCAGATTATCCTTTTAAATGTTATTTGTGTAGTGCACGCAACATATTGAAAGAATAAGAAGACAGAGTTATAATGCAAATAGAGCAACTGCTTTGCTCTATTACTAATGCGTTATGTTACATAAACTTACCCTTTCTGTATCTTTCCAGAATAAAAATCACACGAATCAGTTTTGGCTTGAACTCTAAATGAAGAAAGTTGTATATTCCAAAAACCTACTATTGCATCAGAAATGGAAATAGCACTGCTTCTAACAACGTCAAACACTAAGTCATATGGCAAATCTCTGCTGAGATGTTTCTTCCTGCCTCTCTTGCCAAACTACAATATACAGATGAGTAAAAACTAAACAGTGAACCGATAGCATAGCACATGATTTTTGAAAGTTTGATGTAATTTGATTTACCATTTATGCTTCTACTTCAACATTTGACGTATTTTAGGACTCAGGACCCCTGTCATAGTTTTCTGTAATGATGCAGTGTACCATAGAGTCTGCTTCTCATCACTGACTGCTTTACTGAACTAAAAAATCAGAATAAGTATCAGGCTCCGCTCTCAGATGTTTGAGACTGCTATCATTCACCACTTGCCCATCTCCATTTGAAGCAGGCACACATCATCATGTAAGGATTGGCAACTATTGTTTTTTCCTTTTATAATAAAATACGTATTCTTCAAACTATGTAAGTGAATTTATTCTCAATGTGCAACAGGCAAGCAGAAAGATTTTCAGTAACAGAATATGAGACACGGACCATTACGACGCAAGGTTCTCCATCCTTCACCTTTTTATTCTCTCATGCCTGAAGGACCCACCTGCTTTATGCGCACTACATGTGGCAGTCTTTTAGTAATTTTGTTGAGACTGCATACAAAATTGAGATGTAAACAGGATGCCTTTGTGACAAAATCTCCGCCATAGCTGAAACTATTTGGAATCAACCAATGGTGCAGCAGCATAATTTCACCAAAAATATTCTGAAAGAAAGGGAGTTTTTAATTGTTATTTCATTGAGAATGATGCTGGGTTATATTTGGGTTATTTATGTGGTACCTGAATTTTCTTGAGGTACAAGAAGAAGGTTGTTGAGAAAAGATGCACAGAAAAAAATAGTATCAGTTTTTCTACTGCATTTTTAATGGGATTACTAAAACAAAACTCCTGAAATAGCAAGATCTGTATCTGTATTTAAATTTTAAAAGATGAAGACAGATTTATATTTATATTTTTTGAGATCTCACTGTCTAGTGTTATCTTACAGAGCTTAGGAGCAAAAAGTCAGAAGTTGTGGGTTTGGACATAGGAGCTACTGAGGTTTGCTTTATGCAAGAAGTCAAAGATACCCTTTTCCAGAAAACTCTGCTCCAAAGGTATTCACGAACTTTAAAATTTCTACCTGTCATTTTCTGCTACTTTACTAAAATAGCTCTGAGGACACAACCTAAATCAATTTCTTCTTCTGTTCCTGTCCATGTTATAGTCAGGAATATTAATTTTTTTTCTTTGCATTTCTTAAATTGATTTAAAGCTCAGTTTTTCCAACTCTATCTGAGCACAGAGAAACCCTTTTTTTTTCCCCCTGAAATGAAGCCCTTCATACTTCAATGTTGCTCACTTGTTTGTCTTGCCCTTTCCAAAAGACTAATGAGATAACTGAGTGATGTAGTTTGGCTGCTATTCAGCTGAACTCAGGGACACAGAGAGAGAGTGCAAGTGTTCCCAAATGAAAGGAGGAGAAAGTGCTTTTAGATTATACAAATAATCATCACTAGTTTTGTTTCCTATCAGCCGCTGAATCCAAACGCTGTTTTACTCAGGAAGATGAATGAAATAGTGGAAGAGTGAGCCTCTCTGACACTTGTGACAAGCCAAATTTAATGTAAATAATTTTGTTCTCATCTTCAAGAAAATGAGGCCTGTAAGAGAGGTGCTGCTGTCCTGTAGAATAAGTCACAACATCCTAACTCTCTCTCTCTCTCTGTCTGTAAAGTCAGATGAAGTCAGAGAAAATCTGGATCTGCAGCCTCAGAACCGTCACTGAGAATCTGAGAAGCTGTAAAAATCTTCCTCTGAATGTTTTCCTTCATTTCTTTTGTATCCTGGATTACTTTACCTGGGTGACGGTTCACAAGCATCCCACTGTTATTCACTGGCACGACAACTACTGATTTCAGTGGCAGACCTTCCGTTTTGCTCACACACTTGTGAGACTAGTATCTGCAAGTACAACACCCCAGAAAAGCTACCTGTGCAAAATTGTTGAGGAAGGACTCCATACAAAGCCACTGTGTTATGAGACTAAAGCACAGACACATTTTGGCAAGCCAAGTGTTCTGGTTTGCTGTCTAAGTAGGCCACATTTAAAAAGATTATTTTGAATATCTACAAAGGGCAACTAGATATAAGCCAATAAACCTCAATTTCTGAAAAAAAAAAGCAAAGCTGACCGTATGAATTTGGAATATGGCCAAAGCCCTAAATGTCATGTTGCTCTCACTGGTCTGTAACCATCTGACCTTTATGAATGCTGGGGCAGCATAACCTTAGCAAGCCAATGGAGCTCTGCCAGTTCCTAAGATATCTGGCCCTTTGAATACATTTGTTTTCTCACAACCATTGCAAAATTCAATAAATACTCCATGTGATTTGACAAGAAGGGGGAAAAAATCAGCGTTCAAATGGTCAGAGCATCAAATCACAGTATGAGCTTTCCAGAGTGAAATTCACCAAAACATGAAATGGTCAAATCTTGGCTATGAATGAGGTCACACCGTAAAGACTTGCAGCACAGTTTTTAGTCCAATCAGTCTTAAGGCAAACTAAACAAGGATAATTCACAGATTTCTGTGTAGCCCATCTGTTTTCTTTGCCAACAAGACAACGTCTTTAAATTTACCTTATCCTGGGGATATAGGACAGTAACATCAAGATGCCAAAGAACATGTTTAATGTTTGCCTTACGCTGCATACAGCTGAGTGGTAGGACAATGTTAGTAAGTCTCGGCATTGCTTTTCACATTTAGACTGTGCTAAGAGTTTGAGGGAAACATGTCCCGCTGCCATACAAAACTCATGCACTCAATGAACCTTTCTCCTGTAAACATCTGTTTACACCATCTTTCATCCATCCTTTCCGAGTCACTTATTTCACCTCTTTATGAACCAACCTCTATAATCACATTTCTTTAAATTACATTAAAAGTAATGCATATTAGAAGTGCTTATACTATCTATGTGAGCAGTAACAGGACATAAACAAATCGAAAAAAAGCTTCATCTGCAGCTTGGTTTGAGCTGGAACAGGAGACCACCAAGAAAAAAGCCAGAGTCCTGCAGGAAGCAATGTTTGTGATTTGATAGCTTAGCTCCCTCTCACTTTTGCTGGTATCTCTCTCTGGTAGCTTGGTCTAAGATAACAAGAAGTGAAAATAGTAATATCTATCTTGTGCTACACTGCCTCCTGATGTAGAGTGGTGGGGATGAAAAGGGAAGCATGAAGACCAGCTTTTAAATAGCAAGGGTTTGACTCTGAGCTGTTTTATTACTCTGAGTACAGGAAAGCTGCTTTATTTTCCTGCACAGGAGTTAGCCTGTAGCTGATCAGTGCTAGCACAAATCAAACTCACTTCTAATCCTTCTAATGTTTCGTATTGCACCACAAAGCTGTGCAGTTACACAAAGCTGCAAAATACGCTTCTAAATCCCAACATAGGTTTTATAAATCATGATAATGTCGTGGAGTTAATTTTTATTTACATAACATTTCAAGCAATATACATAAACATTTGTAAATTGTACGGAGGAATGTCATGTGCTGTGCACTCTTCAACTATCCAGCAGATGAAGCGCCACAAAAAAACTTGTGGGTCACATGATGCTAAAGACAGAAGACTAGTAATATTCCGTGAGATGGGTAATTTGTTTCTGAGGGCTTTTATTAGTTCAGCGCAGGGTGTTAAGAGAGTGCTAGATACTTTAACTGCCACACCTGAAATTTCAGAAAGAAGCGGTGAATTCCTGACACTATTTTAATTCAGCAACTTGAAATTCCAAAGTGCTGATGGAGGAAGCTGGAAGGTGAGACATTCCCTTCCATAGGGAGCACTTGAGACATGATCCTTCCTGCATTACCCTTTATTACAGAATTCGAGACCTCTGTAGCTCACAGTCTACAGGATAGAGGTTCCCAACACTTTCTTCTAATTAAGAAGAATCACGGAGCAAGAAATCACTCATATGATAAAAGCTGGGTTACAAGCAATAGATGCTCAGGAAGTCATTGAGCAAATTCTGCTGAGTTATGCTAATATCTAAGTCTTGCAAAAGGCACTAAGTTTTAACAGAGGTACGCAGGTCTCAGCATTCGGGAAAAGTCGGGAGTATTTCTTCATTAATTGTGTTTGTTATTTATAATTATAAATAATGATATTTGGCACAAAGCCAGAGTGTAGGATATATACTACCTAATGAAAAGAGGGAAATAGATGATATGAAGTTATTCTCCTGGACCTCCAGACAATAGTTGATTTCCAGTATGCACACAGCTCCAATCAAAGGTTTTGTGAGGAAAAAAGACTATATACTGAACTGCAGATTAGTTTTCAGAATGCCTGAAGAAATTCAGTCTACAGCTGTTTTTCATTTAACAAAAAAGGAATCAAGCTATCACTCCCTGTTCACATGATGACACTAGTGAATTTGAGTTCAACTCCACCATTGTGTTTGAAGTGGTTTCTCACAGCACCAATGTATCCAAGTTAGCATGTTATATACTGGATGGGTGACTTCTAGATGGGTGAAAAACTGGTTGATGTGTCAGGCTCAAAGGGTAACAATGGTTGGAGGCCAGGGCACCCTGACTGGAGGCCAGTTGCCAGTGGAGTTCCTCCAGGACCTTGTGCTGGGATCTCTCCTGTCCAATATCTCCATCAGTGACCTGAAGGAGGAGACAGAGTGCACCCTCACCAAGTCTGAGGACACCACCAAACTGGAGAATGCAAGTGATACGCTTAACGAAAGGGCTGCTACTCAGAAGCACCTAGGCGAGCTACAGGAATGGGCCAACAGGAGCCTCATGAAATTCAGCAGCGGCAAATGTGAAGTCCTGCACCTGGGATGGATTATCGATTTGTGCAGGCTGAGGGTTGAATGGCTGAATAGCAGCTCTGCTGAGAAGAGCCTGGAGACTTACCTGGAGAAAGCCCTGAGCAGCCTGGTCAGATCCCAGAGCTGGCCCTGCTCGGGGCGGGGGCTGGGACCAGAGACCTCCTGGGGGCCCTTCCCGCCTGAGAGACTCTGTGATCAGGCTGCTTTGAACTAAGTACTTATAAGACACATATCAGTGTATTAATCTATATCTCTTAAACTGGAAATCTTGACTTGTAGGAGATTATTTTACCCTTTCAAGAGTGTTAGAGCTCAGCCAACATAGCTTAATTTGGTTTTTCCTAAATATTTAACCATAACTTATATTTGTCATACCAAATCATACCAAGAGTTCTGTGGTCAAGAAAAAATTCCTTGCAACACATACAGACGAATAAAAATTGAAAACTGGATCTGAACAATGATGCCCTTGGCTGCAATACCTTTAAAAACACTATGATGTTAATGAATTCATATGCTTGATGATTCCAATTTTAAAGAACAGTTTATTAACCATCACTCAGAATATATGGATCTTCTACAACAATGATTGACGTATCTCTAAACTCACAAAGTAACATCAGCCTCCAAGTATTCAGATACTTTGGCATGAATTATAAGCAAGTCCCACTAAAACCAAAGTAATTACTTATGTGTGTCATTGCTGTCATGTATGCAGCGTTTGAAGAACTGGAACTTAATCAGTTATCAATACGTCCCTTCTAACTGCAAAAATATAAGGAGTTCAAAGGGAGTGATTAATCACTGCTGTGGGAGGAAAGCTTAGGAGGTATGATCAGACATTTCCTGCATTTGATTGAACAAAAAAACCCCAGTGTGATTCTCTTCATATGAAACAAGCATGGCAGGCCTCCACAGAAAACAAGCCTTATGTGAAAGGAATAATTTAATATGCTTGCCAATAGGTCGGTTTCTTTAAAGAAAGAAAAAAAATATACACTTTTTTTCCCACATGTTTTCCCTTTCAACACACCAAAGACAAGTCAGATATGGGCTTAGAGGAACACTCCTTTATCTGCTGAGACATCAATAGCAATGGTTAGAGGTTTGATGGTACTGTAGGGTTTTAATAGCATAACTCCAATAAATGTTTCATGAAAACAGAACCATCACAGATGACCTGGAACCAAACACAAATTCTGTAGGACTTGGAAACTAACTGGTAGAAACCTATATTACACTATTTTTATCCCTTGATTGAGATGAAGAAATGGGAGAAGCACAATCTCTCTGTGCAGTAACGCTGCATGAGATAGGGCTTAAACTCGGTGGAAGTAAAGCAAGAGCTTTTGCGTGGATCCAGATAGGTGGGCTAGAGCTTTTAGTAAGGACATCTTAGCTGACATATTGTATCTCTTATAGTCAAGGTAGGTACTCAAGAATGGTCAAAACAGAGACCTTGACTCCCACGCCCTCAGGTTTTCTGGCTTGCTCCCTGCTGGGGTGGGGGAGGCAGGGCCCCTTCTGCAGAAGAGACAGGATGGCAGGAAGGCAGATCCCCTCCACACCTTACCAGGCTCCTGCAGTAACTCCTACAGCTTTAAGCGTGAGAAACATCTAAAAGAAAAGGGTCTTCTACTCCTTTACAATCACCTACCACCTCTTCTTTCCACTGATTATTTGACCATACCTAGCAGGTCATCACAGAGTTTTCACTGATGACATTATCACTAAGTAACTCTGATAAATCAGATTTCCAGAATGCGAACTGCTGGGAACAATGCCCGTGGCAGTGAACCGTTATCACTAGCCTTTTTCCGCCACCTGTTAGAGTGCCAGTGCACCACGAAGATAAACTTTAGCAGAGAATTCAGAGACTCTTACACTCAAAAGGAACTGGTATTCTGACACAGATGGCAAATTTTAAGAGAAAAGCAGAATGCCTGGCACAGTAAAGTGGGATGCCAGTAAGATACGTGAGCCTTTCCAAGTTTCTGTAAATGCAAGCAATTTAGAACAATCCTTTAACCTGATTCTGTAAGAAATTCATGCAATTAAGGTCCGTCTGTGTTCATGCATGTAGGAACTTTCCCTTTAACCACAGTTTTCTAATTTCAATCAAGTGTGAAGGGTCTCAAATACAGGTCTGACAAAATACTGAGTTCCTACAACATGAGGAAGATGGGCCAGTGTCTAGGAAAGAGTCTACTAATGCCACCTCTGAGGCAAGTGCTAACTAATCTTTTATTAGACAAAAATATGGGAGGAAACTCTACATGGGAGCAGTACTTTCTACTGCTCACTAAGCTTTTTGTTCAAAAACGAAAAGAATGCCATAGACCTTGACACCAATACTCTCTGCCTCTCATGTTCCTTTTATTTGCAGCACATAAACTTATTACACAAATATTCTAAAAGCATTATTTTACTCCTTATTAGCTACTTGACTCTTTCTTAAATCTATTTGCAAATTTGTAGCCACTTGCGTTTTTTTATACACTACAAAGCAGAGCACACACTGCTTAACAGACAGTTTTCAGTAGTTAACAGTTATGAAGCATATTTGTCATTACACTCTGAACATACAAGACACACAAACACAGTTCAGGTGCCTATATATATATATACTGTTCTTAATAACAAAATAACATTTTTTTCTATTTTACATAATTTTAATGTAAGATTATACTTTATTTAGAAACTAAGAAATTTCTCAGGTGATCACATAAATCTGAAGTAAGAATCAACAAAACAGAAGACTTAACACAAGGTTACAGTTAATTTAAGATTGCTCTTTGTTGCCAATTTTCCCCAGTTATTGTACTTTCTCTTCCAAATGTTCCCTGTTTTTTTCCCAGTGGAGTAATTTCTGTATTCATCTTTGCCAGAACACTAGCAATTCTGCCTCCAAGCCAATATTTTTTGTTCTTCTGGGTCTCTCCTTCTTTGCTTTGAGGCTTCTCTCATTGTCTTTGTCTATATTAGCATTAATTTCAGAGCTGCAGTGCAATTCTGTAAGAAACTCCCTGATTGCCTCCATTTACCACATGCTGGTTTGGCTCACAGAGCAGTTTTGGTGCATGTCATTCCTTCCAGAGAAGACTGAGGGGTACAACTACGTTAGCATTTTAGCTGGACCAGAAGTGCAATTTTGAAGCCAGTCTCCTAAATATTACCAGTTAGGATGCTTTGGTTCACTTTGCAGAAGGTCCGTGTAGTGCATGACTCGTATTCCTTTCAGAGAAAAAGACATGGGAAGATGTGCTCCAGGAACACATCCCATACACTTACCTACCAACCAGCAGTTAGTTCATGGAACCAGACCAGGGCTAAGGCAAAGTAACTGCTGCACACGGACAGATCTAGTATCAGCTTAATCCAGCTGTTTGCTCTATGGATGTTCTCCTACAGGACCACAAAAATTGCTAATGTAGGCATGGTGTGATCTAGAAGATCTGTCTTATGTCTGCACTAAACATGCTGCAAACTAAGACATAAAGCTTCAAGACAGCAATTGATCCTTCAGGCACCTCCAAAGCACATGCACAGTGGGGACATTCAGTCAAAGGGAACGGGCTCAGTCAAACCCAAATTATAACCTGAGCCCCATACAGGGCAGATGTAGGAGACAGACCTCGGCCCCACTTTCTCTGATCTACTGATCTGCTCTGATTGCTCTGAATTACTAGCCCATGCCCTTCTAACAGTTCACAGTTCCTTGTGTTGCTGTCTGTTAACCAGTGCTTCACGACACCTTTTCTTTGCAGGATCCTCTCTAATAAGCTACACTCTTATGTCTAATAGCTACCAATCCCAAGTAATGGTAAACGGAAATACGCAATGATATATATCAATAAGAGTAAACGGGAGCAAGCAATGATATGCTTTCCTATGGTGGTGCAGTCACAGTTGAAGTTACAAGTTTGTGTCATATCCCGCTTTGAGTATGTTCCCTGTGTAGTCTTTCAGTATAATACCCTCCCTTTGCAAGTTTTTCACCTTGTTAGCTTGCTGCAGCTAAAGACTAGTAACTGTTAGGGCAAGAAAGGAAGTAAAAGTATTTGGTTTCTGTCAGTCAGGTTTTATGTGTGTTTGGGGTTTTTTTAATTTACTTTGTTTCCTCACGTTGGTGTTTCAGACAGTTTCATCTCAACCATCATTTATGTGACACAGCCTATCATGAATTACTTGCACGTGAATGGTTCTGGTTTCTTTTTAAAGCAAGTCTGCTTGAATTCTTGCTACTGAATAACAGAGTGAATGACTAATTCTTGATCTTTATAGTGCAACGGAATGGCAAGGGGTGTAAGGAGGGAAACAAAACTGAATCCATCCACACACTCCGCTCTGATCTGCCAGCTGTGATACATGGCCTCTCTTTCCCAAAGGTTAACGCACATCACTTTCAAAGTAGAAGCAAACTGCACCACTTGGGCCACACAGATTAGACTTCATAGTGCAGTTTTCCCAACTCTTCTTCAGTTTTTCCCCTACTTCTCTTACTTCTTTTCACCCTTCCACTTCTCTGACCCCATCCTCCACAAACTTCACCCAACCTAGGTAATCTTTTACCTTTGGGTTAGATATGGAGAGCAGGTGGAGCGTGGATGCACCATTAACTTAAGATGGTACCCCACAAAATGAAGAATATATCACCTAAATGCGATAGTGCTGTGCGATCCCATAGTTCCTCCATATGCCAAGGGGCAGGTAAGCTGTATTTAAAACACCCATACAGGTGCTCACTGTCCCATGCAAATTGCTCTCAAAGACTTAGTGACACCCATGGGGACGAGCAAAACCTGTGACCACAGAGTACCTCAGTGGTGCTCACGGTGTCACTACCTACTGCTACCTCAGGTTGACTCTAATTACCTCCAGCAGGGACACCAGTGGCATCCTGCCCTGGTCTGCAGAGTCACTATTTTTGCTACAAAATAGATTTACCATGCTAACAAAGTCAGTACTTTTGATGAGAGAAACCTGACAATGATTTCTATGTAGATATTTTGGTTAAGTATTAATAATACTTTAATTAATTTAATAGCAATTGCAACAACAGCAAGGCTAATATTTGTGTTGGCAGTGAACCATACTCAACTGTGCTAGACACAAAAACAGGCCCCTAGTCAGCTATATGACAGAGCGCTTCCCTACAAAAAACATCAAAAACCCATATAAATTGTTCAGCCTCACCCAGAGCCAAATACTGAGCACCTGCAGCTTGAGTTGGGGGGCTGACAGAACAGAGCAGGTCCCATCATCTAGGGGACAGACAGGATCTCACTGGAAAAAAACTTCTTTCTGGCTGTTGCAGAGACTCCCAAAGACTGAAGTGGTGCACAGCCTCACGGCACTGCTAGCAAATGCTGAACCAAAGAATTGCCACATCTCCTCAATGTGATACGGATAATGAGGTCCTCTGGCACTTCTTGATATATTAGATTTATAGCTATTTGCCAAACCTATTTTATACTTGACCTGATCCTCATCATTTCCACCCCTCTCCCTGTCCCTTCCCAGAAAATAAAAATTACTACTTTTATGCCTCACCCTCCCTGATCTGCATCCCACCAGCCCCTACTATCTCTTTCTTCTCACATTTTGTGCCTAAGCAGTGAGTATGGTCAGAGGCAACCATTTGTGTTCTCTAGCACCAAAAACTGAATTCAGATTTTAGAAGCTGGATGAAAGGCTAGAATTCAAGTCTTCTGAACCTCTTCTGTTAGGTAGGTAAGTTAATATGTTAGCTAATATGAAAGGGGAAGACATTGCCAAAAAGTTTCAGGATGTTAAAAAAAATCACATTATTTTCAGTGAATTTACTGTTTATTGCTGTAATTTAGTCTAATTTACACTACATTTCCATTTCCAAGCTCAGCAAGTCACAACGGCTCTAAACCACACAGCTATAAACAGGCATCAGCATGAATGAGCATGACCATATGCACAAACATATAAGCGTATAAGCATGGAAAAGCTAGCCTTTTCCCATCACTCAAAGACTTTGTTGCCTACTTCTGCGCTGATTTGCTGTCCACCATCCTCCCTACGTTTTTCCCTAAATACAGCACTGATTTATTGCAAAGGGACAAATCGACCCCAGCCCGCTGCGATCTACTCCGAGCTCCCCCCTTCAGTGGGGCTGGCACCTCCAGGACAGCCCCAGGGCGAGAGGATGCTGCAGACCCAGGGCACAGAGCAGGCACCGCGCCAGAACTCGCTGGAGGGAGCAGGGCAAGCAGCAGACAAAGGTTTCCGCTAAGAAGACAGAAAAAGTCATCACTTGTGTAGATTCTTGGTGAAAGACTCATATCAAGGTCACTCCATCCAAACCGTCATGTCAAAGGTTGGCTCCATAGGCCCAGTCGTGAAAATACTGCACACACATATGGCCTGAAACACCACACGGATACACTAAGGCCCTGCAGAGTGGACTTAACTTCAGGTACTATAACTTACATGTTGGACTTTATGGATAACTTACAATAAGTAAAGTGAAAATAATGCCTGCCTGTGCGGTTAAGACCTTGCTCATAGCAAACTATAAAAGAAATAATCTCAAATTCACATAGATATTATTGACAGTAATAGAAGTGCAGAAAGTATTCTCTACTTCTTATCATCTGTTATAAACATTTCAATTGTTTCCAAACATTTTTCATTGCATAACGAGTGATGTTAATGTAAAATTTTCCAAAGAAAAAGGTTCATAAGTAGTTTTCAGGAACATTAGGTAAAGCTGCCCACTTCCATGATCCCAGGAATATCTGAAGAGCCAATTAACGGATGCATTTCAGGGAAGGAACACATGTTCTCCAGGGTACTGAAACGGTTACAGTGTGTTGGAAATGCCCATGGCAGATAATAGATTTCAACTCATTTGTTCAGAGACTTTGGAAAAAACACAGAATGGAGTTATTAAAGAAAGGTAAGGACTCTTTTGCACCTCTTTCAGCACAGTGCCTTGGAAAATGCAGATATTTAGACAGAACGATCTTGTATTTTCTTGCCCAGTGTTTGTTTCATTTGATCGCTAGTGGGTCAGGTGCAGCGAGCATCTCATTTTACACATGTTATTGCATTAAAGCTTTGGCCTTGGAGCACCTGTTAGAGCTGGTTAAACTTCTTTCCCCTGGACACAAACTCTCTCAGCTGCGAGTGATTAGAAAAAACAAAGCAGAACTACCACATGGATGCAGGCCCTGAAAGAGGGGGATGCCAAAGAAAGCAGCACGAATTTTACAAGGATGCATGTCATATTTTTTCCCTTGGCAGTACAACCTTAGAACACCAGGGTGAATGCCAGCTACTCCAAGTGTCAAGCAAACAACAAAATTTGCTACGGATCTTCTAAGCTTTGATCGGAAAGGGGAGGACCCAGAAGCAAGTCATAATTCTGTCAAATAACTGGGTTTATAAATATGGATGGAGAGAAATTCTATAGGAAAAGATGCGTGTAAAAATTTTGATGGAGTGAAAGGGCTAGTTTTCTAAAGTCTTTGCCATCGCAGACTTGCACTAGCATTTGTTTTATTTACCATTGTTCTTGTAGGCTGTGTCATCAAGCTGGTCTTTATTTGTTGCTGCAAAATACTTTAGAAAGCATTTTTATCTTACGAAATTAATGCATCTGTAAAGGATTATCTATTTTAATTATGTCATCTGTGTGCAACCAGAAGATTTACTGACTAAAGTACATTTTCTCTGGCAACATATAAACAACTTTAAATTTGGTTTTTATCACTAAGATTCAATCCAATTAGAATTGATTTCAGTGGAAAACATGTGGTGATTATAACAGGAAGAAAGTAAATTGACTAGGTATCCTGTGCTGCACAAAGTAAATTTCATGAGATTGATAAAATAGCACATTATATATAAAATATTTAAAAGTCAAAGAGATAATACCTTAAGTAAGTTACTTGTGGCACTTGTAAACCTCCCCCAGAGAATTTCACAGGAGGATATAGTAAGTAGCAGCAGAGTCCTTAAGTGGTACCGAATATCATACATTATTCTGCTTTAGTGGACACTTGACCTCACCAGTCCTAGGTCAGTTTTCCCCTCAGTCTTAGCCTATTTGCAGGATGAATTCCCTCAGACTCGCAGACTCAGTCAACATGCTGCTCCGTCAGCTCAAAAACATATTGCTGTGGAAAACAAGTGGAAGAAATGAACAATGTTACCGTTTGGTGATGATAAAGCTAATATTTTAACTAGATCAGTTATAAACTCACTGCAGATAAAGACTGAAACTTCGGGATGAGACAAGAAATCCTGGTTAAGGAATAGGGAGGATAAAATTATACAGAATACATACATTATTATAGTGCTGAAACATATCTAAATCTAGTCCTGGTTGATGAGGGAATGATGAGATGTCAGTGGAATCACTGCCTTTAGGCGATGCTCAGCACCTGGCAAAATGTGGTTTCCCCTGGAAGGTCGAGCACTGTCAGGAAGCTGGTATTAGCCTCATGGGACATGGTGCTGTGCTTTTCTGGTACCGACTTGGTTTTGGTTCCTGTTTGCTCCACTTCTCTGACCCTGGGGTAGATCACGTCTAAGCTATGGCAGCAGGAGAATGAGGCAGCAGGAGAAGACACCGGAAGGAAGCTTTGAAGTGGTGCTGTTGAAGCCATCCATTCTGTCGTACGCTAAAGGTGGGTTGCCAAAAGCCCGGGGAGCGCTTTTATACTAGAGATCATTTGCAAAGATTTCGAGAAATCTTTGATGTGACTACTGTTGCAGAGAAGGAAAAGAGAACAGAAAAACCACTAAAAGCAACTTGACTTAACGAGATGAAAGTAAGCAACGGCATGGAGAAGGGCTAGGAGCCTGATAACCTTATCGCTTGTGCAGCAAGTCCTACCCTACTCACGGTCAGATCTAATCCCCTTCTAAAACAAGCACTGGAAAAAGATGAAAGAGCTGATATATCTCTAAAGATTTAGCAGGTCCAGAGACAGAAAGCAGCCTTCTACATGAGAATAATATAAACAAAGGAGATTAAGTGTTTACAATAGTTCTTTGAGGGAAAGCAACAATCCCCCAGTTGGCACTACATTAAAATGATTTTAATCATCCTAATGGGGGAGATGAATGCTTTGTGAAAGAAAAATTCCATAATGATACTTTTAGGAGGGGAATTATTCTCCCCTTCTTGTGTAACATGCCTCTGTTTAATTTTTTTTTTTTTTTTTAACACATGAAAAATGAAAAAATAGTCCAGTATAGAATGGAGACTATGAATGATTCTAGGCTGTTGAAAGAAGGGATGGAGTGGATGGAGGAGGGAAGACGGACAGAAATTTCTGCTTCAGTACAATCTGAGGTTTTGTTGTGTGTGGTTTTGGTTTGGTGGGTTTTGGGTTTGTTTTTTTTTTTTTTAATTAAAGTGCAAGGAGTGCTTTGTTTGATCTCCACTTCTCAAAAAGTAGGAGAGTAGTTTATGAAAATCCCGTCACAAATATTTTCACCTAGAATTCACATTACCAATTTTAGGGGCAAACGGCCTTGCTTTTGCCAGTTGCTATGCTTTTGCTATCTGACAAAAGTTAAAGATCCAGTCAGATTACTCATAATGGTTTCACACAGGATGAATGCATGAAGTGTCACCGTTTCACATGGCTTTTTACTACTAGAAGCCACACAACCATGGTGATGTAAGTAGAGACAGAGTAGAAAAGGACAAAGAGAGATCCCTGTAGAAGACCTGACCTTCTGTTTCCTGTGAATCAAGAGGAACAGGAGGCTCAGCCCCTACCATCAGAATCAAGTATTAGGTGTGACTGCCAAAGCACAGCTTTCTTCAATTAGCAATGTTGTGCATTTCAAAGCCACAATAAAACCAGAAACACAAAGACCAACAGAATGACCTGGCTGCCTCAGCAATGTGCTGCTCCTTTACACAGCCCCCTCTCCTCTCCCATTCTAGAACTTGTTTTTCCTGTCTGCCTTCTCCTGGCTGGTGGCCAACTTGAAGGCCCTCAGACTCAACAACTGGGGCCCTTCCACTCTAGGACAATCACTAACATTGCCTAGCTTGTGCTCCTCAGCAAAACAGAAACACTTAGACCAACAAGGTTGTGGACCACCCTGCCTGAGATCTAGTCATGCATATGTTTATTTTTCAGTTTCCTTTTTACTTTGGAGTAATCCTAAATTCAGAAGCTTCTGCCTTCACAAGAGAGAGATGCTGAGAGTCAAAGTCCAGAAACCTCCAATGCTTCATTGAACCAAAGCCATTCAACAATCACTTTGAGTTTTAAAAGCAGTTAATCACATTTGTAATAAAACTTTGTTATTACTGCAAATTAACTTGGAATCTTGTAGCATAAAATAATAAATAATAAATAAAAACATCTGAGGAACAGATGATTCCCTTCAGCCCTGGTATATAAGGCAATTGCATAGACCTGAACTTGGCCCCTCTCCACTTTGGCTGCATAGGTTTCTGAATCACAGAATCACAGAATGGTGGGGGCTGGAAGGGACCTCTGGAGATCATCTAGTCCAACCCCCCCTGCCAGAGCAGGGTCACCTAGAGCAGGCTGCACAGGACTGCGTCCAGGCGGGATTTGAATATCTCCAGAGAAGGAGACTCCACACCCTCCCTGGGCAGCCTGTGCCAGGGCTCTGTCACCCTCATAGTGAAGAATTTTTTCCACGTGTTCAAGCGGAACTTCCTGTGTTCCAGTTTGTGCCCGTTGCCCCTTGTCCTGTCGCTGGGCACCACTGAAAAGAGTCTGGCCCCATCCTCTTGACACCCGCCCTTGAGATATTTTTAAGCATTGATGAGGTCCCCTCTCAGTCTTCTCTTCCTCAGGCTGAACAGCCCCAACTCCCCCAGCCTTTCCCCATAGCAGAGATGCTCCAGTCCCCTCATCATCTTTGTAGCCCTCCGCTGGGCTCTCTCCAGTAGTTCCTCATCTTTCTTGAACTGGGGAGCCCAGAACTGGACGCAGGACTCCAGATGGGGCCTCACTAGGGCAGAGTAGAGGGGGAGGAGAACCTCGCTCGACCTGCTGGCCACACTCTTAATGCAGCCCAGGACACCGTTGGCCTTCCTGGTCACAAGGGCACATTGCTGGCTCGTGGTGAATTTGTCATCCACCAGGACTCCCAGGTCCTTCTCCGCAGAGCTGCTTTCCAGGTGGTCAACCCCCAACCTGTACCGGTGAATGGGGTTATTCCTCCCCAGGTGCAGGACCCTGCACTTGACCACGTTGAACCTCATGAGGTTCCTCTCTGCCCAATGCTCCAGCCTGTCCAGGTCCCTCTGAATGGCAGCACAGCCTTCTGGTGTGTCAGCCAGTCCTCCCAGTTTCGTGTCATCAGCAAACTTGCTGAGGATACACTCTGTCCCCTCATCCAGGTCATTGATGAATAAATTGAACAAGACTGGGCCCAGTACCGACCCCTGGGGAACACACTAGCTGCAGGCCTCCAACTAGACTCCGCACTGCTGATCACCACCCTCTGAGCTCTCCCATTCAGCCAGTTCTCAATCCACCTCACTGTCCACCCATCTAACCCACACTTCCTGAGCTTACCTATGAGGATATTGCAGGAGACAGTGTCAAACGCCTTGCTGAAGTCAAGGTAGACAACATCTACTGCTCTCCCCTCATCCAGCCAGCCTGTCATGCCATCATAGAAGGCTATCAGATTGGTCAATCATGATTTTCCCTTGGTGAATCCATGTTGACTACTCCTGATCACCTTGTTTTCTTCTACTTGCTTGGAGATGGTTTCCAGAACGAGCTGCTCCATCGCATTTCCAGGGATGGAGGTGAGGCTGACTGGCCTGTAGTTTCCCGGGTCCTCCTTGCTCTTCTAGAAGACTGGGGTGACATTGGCTTTCCTCTAGTCCTCAGGCACCTCTTCTGTTCTCCATGACCTTTGAAAGATGTTGGAGAGTGGCTTGGCAATGACCTCTGCCAGCTCCCTCAGCACACGTGGGTGCATCCCATCAGGGCCCATGGATTTGTGGGTGTCCAGTTTGCCTAACTGATCTCTAACCCGATCGTCCTCGACCAAAGGACGGTCATCCTGTCTCCAGACTTTCTCTCTTATCTCCAGGGTGTGGGATTCCTGGGGGCCAGCCTTGGCAGTAAAGACCGAGGCAAAGAAGGCATTTAGTAACTCTGCCTTCTCTGCATCCTTCGTGACCAGGGCACCCACCTCATTCAGCAGAGGGCCCACGTTTTCCCTAGTCTTCCGTTTCCTACCGACGTATTTGAAAAAGCCCTTCTTATTGCCCTTGACGTCCCTTGCCAGATTAAGTTCCAGGTGGACCTTAGCCTTCCTTGTAGCATCCCTGCATACCCTGACAGCGTTCCTGTATTCCTCCCACATGGCCTGTCCCTTTTCCACATGCCATGGACTTCCTTCTTCCATTTGAGTTTTGCCAATAGTTCCTTGCTCATCCATGCAGGTCTCCTGCCTCCCTTACCCAATTTCTTACTCCTGGGGATGCACCGCTCTTGAGCTTGGAGGAAGTGATGCTTGAATATTGCCCAGCTTTCTTGGACCTCCCTACCTTCTAGAGCCCTAACCCACGGGATTCCTCCAAGCAGATCCTTGAAGATCATAAAGGAATCAAAAACCTGTCAAAGAGAGTTCAGAATCTTGAGTTTCTGCAAGTCATACAGCAGATAGTATTGACGCAGAATGATACTGCTCTCAAAAAAAAAAAAAAAAGAATTCTGCCTAGATTCCCATGCTGCTATAGATTCCAACTCAGGGTGCAATATGGCCTATAGTGCCACGGGTAACAGATATCCCCCGTTTTGGAGCAATGAGCATGGACCCAGGCAGGCTACTAATAATATTACCCTCAGCCAGCTGCACAGAGCCCTCCCTTTAGACTCTGCAGGCTTTTGAGTGAGCCTTAGATTTGGAATTTATTTATTTGTTTCTTTTTAAAATTGCAAGAACTTTAACACTTATCTGGGATTTTGAAAAGATGGTTATATTAACCATTTCAGTTTATAACTCTTCTTTTCTGTACAACTGGACTCTCTGAATAAAATACTCAGCAAAATCCAAGCAAGTTTTTTTTTTCCTTCCTATTTCTTCCTACATCTTTCTCACTGTATCCTTTTGTTCTGCATTCAATTTTTAGTGCTCTTTATGTAAAGGTGAACAAATTATTTCTATATCCCATGTCTAGCTTGTTCTCTTAAACACAGTAACATCTGAGTCAGGACCCAGGCCTCACTGATGATTTGCCTGATATCTAGCAGGTTGAGGATGCTATCAGAAATAAATAATATTGCTTGCTATCCTTGTTTAATAAAACTAGCAAGATTTCTTGCTGGATGAAAACGGATGGAAAACACCCCCACACATATAGGTTGTAAACGTCTCTTTTCTGTCTGGCTCTAAATGTTAGTGTCTAAATGGTGTGGCAGATGTACCAAGGGTGGGTACAACTCGGGTGGGAGGCCTGGCCATGTTTTGACTATCGATCAGGACAAGTCTTGGAGGCACACCATCACCCCACACAGCCCAGTTTGCCCTGGAGGAAAGCCCCGGTGTGTCACTGGGAGGAAGCCATGGTGGACCTCAGCCTTCAGGGCACCCACTGAGTGCCTCCTTCCTGCCCTCAGCAGACTTGCAGGCACCCTGCAACTCCATCAGTGCAGCAGAAGATGTACATTCCCGGAGCCGTTGAAATGGCTTTTCTCAAGAGTACTTTATCTTAGCACACACATGAGTGAGCTGTCAAGTCATTGCTCTGTTGCTGATTTTGCTTGAAAACAGAAGATTCACACAGAGACCAGGGCAGCACTACTACAGCATCTCTAAGGGAGAGTTGGTGCTACCACTTTATGGCCAAGACTACGTCTCCTTCTTTCAAAGAGTTTCTGCGCTGCTGTTGCGATAATGGTTTCAATATTTGCTTAAATTTGTTTAAATAACTTTACCAAGAAAAAGAGAAAGCAAGAAAAAGTCAAACCTTTTGAAAATGCATAACAGATGCAGCGGTGCATGCCGGGACGAATGCAGAACAGACTCGGACCTGTCATCACGCTCCTCACAGCCGCATTCTTCCCCCAGCTCATGTGGCCTACACCTGGGATACGCTGGCAGGGCAGCTTGCGAGGCTCCCAGGTTCAAAGCAAAACCTCATACCTTTGTTCCCGCCTGCAAGTCTTTTTACTGTTAACCTTTTTCCTCGCTGTCATCAGTGTTGTCTTTTGCTAGTAGCGACTCTGAAAATACACCATGACATGTTGGGGGGGTTGTTTGGGTTTATTTTTTTTTTTTTTTAGTATACAGGGTACCCATCGGAAAAAAGTACAGATACTAGAGCTAAAACTTATATAAAAGTCACAGTTAGAGAAAGTTAAGTAGGTGGAAGCATGAAGACTCGACAATCTCGACATTTGTTGCATTGCATGAATATAGATTTTTCTTTAAGATACTGTGAAAGTCAAAACTTTATTCTCATTTCTGTATTTTTCCTCCAGTAATAACAAAGGTTTCTTCAATTATATTCAGTAACACTGAGGAGTAAGGGTCAATAATCCACCTCTAGGGTTTTTTTTAAACTGGGAGAGTAGTGTAAACTGGCTGCACAATAAGCAACGGTCAGGCCTTCATTTATCAAAGGCTGCAAAATGGCACTGATGCACAGTGATCCATCGTTGTCAGAATGTGCTAAAATATCTCACTGGCATTAATAGCCCTTGCTTTTACAGGAAGGACTTTCTTTGAAGACTGAGGGTCAAAAACCATAGGTCCCAAAAACCTAGGGGGAAGAAATGCAAAAAAACCACCAAACAACCAACCAAAAAATACCAAGCAAAAAAAGGGAATGGCAAGGCTACAGCACTCTTGCCTGTTTGTAACTAGGCCAAACAGATTTCTTTGACTTAGGATTTACCATCCTTTCTGTTTTCAGCTACCTATAGTGCAACATGTTGATACGTAGCTGGAGGTTGAAGTGTAAGTAAGAAATACCTATTCTCTCCAATGCTTTCCATGTTGGCTTTTACATTTGAGTAACATCATTAGGAATAAAGCCCATATGTAGCTACAGTAGTGTTCTGTGCACTGAGGTGCATTTTAGAGTATGCATTCCTGCTCTTCTGCCTTTCTAGCAGCTCTCCTTCTGACGCACACTACTGCACATGACGGCAAAAGCTGCCCAGACAATGGGATGTGACCAACAAATTGTACACTATACACTTGTCATGCTTTTACAGATCTTACAGAATTTTAGTAGCATACTGGAATGAAGAGATGCGAGAGACTTGTCTGATCTTGATTTTTGGAAAGTGGCTTTAAATACATTCTCCTTTTAAAAAAATCTGACTATATAATCTTCTTGTGACAGTACATTATCTGATTTTGTCTACCCTGTATCTGTTCTGTAACTGTCTTTAATGACCTCCCCTCATCCCAGGCGTCTCTGCATTAGCTGGTATGTAACTGACTGGTTAGGGCCGAATTCCTGGTTCCTAGAAAGCATTCTTCTTAAAGCAAAATAGGACCTTGCTAAAAAAAAAAGCCACTAGCTTTATTACAAAGCATACAGTTTTAGTCAGTACCAAACTGTAAGGCAATTTTATAAATCTTTTGGTGGCTTTGCTGAATCTGTAGTTAGACTTAGCTCACCACAAAATCCTTTTATTCATCTTAATTCTTTCCAGTGATGGGACTAACATGAGCTTCACAGTTCGGTTATTTCACTCTACTCATATTTTAATATTCAATTCCATGCAGAGAATGTTAACACTGAAGCGCTTAAAATGGAAAAAAAGCCGAAAAGAATTGACACATCTAAGCGGAAGATACTATGGTTTCTGCCTTCCCACTAGAAGTTATCTGCACTTCTTCCATCCCAAGCTAAGATGAAAATTACCATCCTTCTTTTAATTCCAGTGTTTAGCGTAGTTTGCAATGCCACAAAGCCAGATAACAGCTCCAGAAAGCAGAGTCAGAAGTGAATACCGAAGTGCGACCCACCTCGCCTTCTACCAGTTCAGCACCAGTGCAACCCAGCCCCGGGAGCCTACGAGCAGGTCACCCCCACAGTCTGCACTGAAACCCAGCCCGTCCTTAGCTCTGATGGGACAAAAACCAAGACCGTGACTCTGTTGCCAAATGTATTCTGTATGCCTAACAGGAAGACATACAGAAATATATGCCGTCCTCAAAATGTCCCACGGTCTCAGAAAAAAATTAAAACCACCAGCCACGGTGGCAGGGGAGGTAGGGAGAGGAAAACTCCCCACATATAGATGAGACGGAGGAATTGTCACTTCCCCCCACCCTGCTAGTGATGAGAAACGTCCTCATTAGCCACCTCTTCCCCAAGTGCCGTGAAGGAAGAAAAAAGGGTTTTGAAGCGTCACCCGATAAGAAGGCTAGCTTACAGCAGACGCAGGAGAGAGTCCCATGGGCCCCTGTCACTGCTTATAGTCACACCCCATCTCCTGTTCTTCCTCCCGGCCCTTCCACCGCACCCCGATGGCGTCAAGGGTTTTGAAGTTTCCCCGTGTTTTGCAATGCAGCGTGTGTATTCTCTTTATGCATCATGAAAGTCCCATCAATGTTTAGAATTATTCTGTTTTGCAAAAATCAGTCTAAAACCAAAAAGATAATAACTGGTGCAATGACAGTTAAATGACTTAGTAAAGCTGGCAAAGATTTTGGAAATGTAAAACTTGCTTAGTTTAGTCCACTTTTATAAAGGGTGAGGAGACGCTATGCAGCTATGATGATGACATGATGTGTGAACCATCATCATTATTCTATGTTAAGCAAGATTAGCTAAGTATTTAATTTAGGAGTGATCAGGAATTTAAAAATGAAGTTTCTCATAAGTCTGTTAAAATAAAGTCTAATCTTGGAAAGCATCAACTGTGTGAAAAGTTACAATTCTAGAAACTTGATGGTGAAGTTCTTCAGCACTCAATACTTCCTATGTCTTCCATTTTTAATTAAAAATCTATTTTTCAATTTAATTTTTTTCTTTCAAATTGTAACATATACCAGAAAAATGGAAATAAAATTTGAAAGCTTAAAAAAGAAGCAATATCTCTTAAAAATATCTCAGCTGACCCATCCAAAAAGAACTGATTAGCAGTTCATAGTTCTGAAAATTCTGGTCAGATAGAAAAGCTGACTATCTTTAAGCATACTACAGATGATCACAAGGGTCCTTTTCAGATATAAGCAACTAAATCAAGATAATTTTTCTTTGTTTTCAGGAAAACTATTGTTTATATGTTTTTAATTTTCCAGATAATTTGAGATTTTCTGCAGAATATTGACCTGAACTATATTCTACTTGAGTAAGTGATGAAACTTTTGATGATGGCAACATATATTGGGTCAGTCTGAAATCTTTAGCAGGTACAGTGAGATGTCTCTTAACAAAATTATATTAATTCCATTAATTCCCCAGAAACAAATGTGGAAAGTAACAATGAAGAATATGAGAAAGGACAAGGGCATTTATATAATCCAGAAAAGATTAAAATCATTTTAAAGTGAAGTATGACTATTATTTCTCCTTTACAGATAGTATTTTATGTGACTGAGAATGCATATATTAACAGAAGGATTACTTTCTGTGACTTACATCGACATTCTCAATCGCTTACCCATTACTATGAAGTGAAAATTAAGAATTCATGGAAAACTGTTCTCTAGATCAATGACATAAAGAGGCCATATCTGCTTTTTGCAAATATTTGTCATTGTTCTTTCTCTCCAGAACTTTGTCAGCAAATGGGAAGAAAAAAAGTCACTCAATAAGTGTAAAGTGATGTAGAAAACTGCCTACATCAATAATTTTGAGTAAAAGACATTACGTGCGAAGTCAGTAGTAGCCAGTAGCCTCCAGTTGAGGCTGGAGGTGGGGATTGTTTCCTTCTTCTTTGACATAATGCTTCCATATGAATGGTTATAGTAGTAAGTGGACTAAATCCTTTGGTCAGGCTTCCAACAGTGAATAATGAGTCATATCAGTATTCATGTGCTGCATCATCTTCAAATAGCATCTGCTCGAGAGAGATAATCTCATTCTCTCTCTCTGCATCAATGTGATGTTCTTGCCATGACAATGTCATCACTTTTGTAATACCCAAGTCTTCAGCAGCAAGTTTGCTTTGAAGAATCAAGTATAATAGCCAGAGTAATCACAATGATTAAAAAAAAGATAAGATTTATTGAAAACCCTCTGTGTGTAAGGAAAGCAAATACAACAGCAGATATTCTAATGAATACTGTCCTTCAGGCACAGATGAGCCACAAAAGAGTTAGTGGGCTAAATGCTTTTGCATACATCTGCATCTTCCACACACATGCACACTTGTTAATATAAGATGGTGCCTCTAAAAATTTTAAAATAGATTTAAAAATAAAGCTGAATAACTTTGAGAAGTAAATTATGTTTCAAGTGATGGGGCAGAGAAATAGAGGTTCAATCTCACAGGAAATACTTAATTCAAATTTCTGTTTATAAGACCTGAATGAAAACTGGTCAAAAATGGAAGATTCAGTTTAAGTTTAATTTGAGGGGACAAGGAATATGAGGTAAACATCTGCTTACGTAATTTCCCTAATTTAAATCCTAGACAGCGATTTGTGGGACTGGCCAAACATTCCCTTTGGTACTGCATCCAATTACGGAAAGAGCAATACAGCTTTTTCTACTCTTATTTTCTCCTAATTCTTATGGCTGTGTAAAGTTAGAACAACTTTAAAGCTGTTTCATATTAGTCTACCAGCTGGGGTTTCCAGGGCCTCTTCTCCATGCTGTGTAAAATAGGAGCAATTGCCTGCAGTACGAGGTTGGTTGGGGAATTTCCCTCACTGTCAGTGATGACAGTAACCTCACAGCGACGTATGGAAGCCCGTATAGCACCTGAACCGGGAGCACCGGCTGTTGTCTCATCCGCGATGTGTTCTAGTTGCCCATTTACACTTGTTGTATTATTGCTGCTTATTATTCTGTAATCTTTGATTCCTCTCTCATTTATTACTGTCTCCCGCCATTTATTCTACGCAACAAAGGATACAAAGGTAAGGCTCAGGTGACAGAAGACTAATGTCCCATAAATTATACATACCTCAAAGGATTTAGGATAAATAAACTTGAGTTATACCGTGTTTCTGGTGCAGGGTAACACCATATGAGATAACGTTCACCTACACAATGCTATTCCCGGTTATTCTGAAAACTGTGTGTAGAACTGACCCTATCACCTGGATAAGCTGTAGCATTTCAGCTTCAAGTCTACAGCTTAAAGTTGCTAACAAATTGTTTTCTTTTAATCACGTGCCCTTTTCTTTGCACCAGTTTAAACTTCTTAAAAAAACTTTATTCTCATTATCTGGCAGCATCGAACACCAAAACAGCACAGGAATTTTAAACTGTGTTGCTGATGGCCTACATGAAAAGTGAGACTGTAAGAAGCAGATGAAATCTAAAACATTTGTTTAAGGTAGAAGAGACTCAAAACATCCTCAACTCACCCTCAGATGTCTGACTACAATTTTAGTGTCAGTGTCCTTAGAGAGCTGTGTTACTTCTCATTTCAGCTTTAGTTTGTACTATTGAAAATTCCCTTTTCTCATTGCAAACAATGAATTAAGTCATACAAAAAGCTCGTAATATCCTGCAATCTTCAGCAACAACAAGCCAAAGCAATAGGAAGATTTTTCTAAGCTGGATTTCCCAGAGCCATGCATTCTTCTATGAGGTAAGATGGTAAAACAGAGGAGAATTTGGCTCTAAAGTGAAGGTTTTTCATTTCCTCTATCAGATACAAGTTTCTGTGGAAAGTCTTGTACAAAATGAGTACTCTCTTGAAATGTTAAAATGCCTTGGAATAAAGTCAATTGGATCTTGAGTTTCCCTCTTTTATTCTGATGATAGGGTAGAGGTGCTATTCCCCAGCAGAGTGTAACCATTTGCATTTTTAATACTGTACATCAATTTGCATTGCTCTACAACTGGTAACGGAGTGTTGTGTTGTGATTTTTGATCATTTGGCCCTTTTACCTCCACATTATGATACCATCACACTTCATACATATATCTGCACAGACATGAGCTAAAGATCAAGCTCATCCTCCAGTCCCCATTTTCCACATTTACACATTGACTTGATCTTTGTCTCAATGCTGGAATGAGTTACTTGTCTAGCAACGAAACTCATGTTTATAGTGACTTTCTCCATTGATTACACACACAAATTGTTGTATAATCAAACTCAGTCGCCTACCAACACAGGACAACTTGTTCTCTGAACTCAAACTTTCCCTGAGGCATGACTAGGGAAGGCAGTAGAGATGCAGTGTCAGACAGCGCACCAATGTGAGAGAAAGACAGGTGATTCTGTCACCCTGGAAGCCTATTTTTTAATCAGTAGGAATTAGGAATGATCTTTATAATTTGGGTGTATGCTAAACGATAACAAGACTCAACTCCCAACTATGTTTCAGTTGGCTAACATACTCTGATTGTGCATCTGTTCTTACATTTGATAGCCTAAAACTGTGTGTAGATAGAGAAGAAAGCCAAATATAGCATTTCTGCCAGAGTTTTACGCTACATCATTGCATTGGGGGGGGAGGGTTGTTGATTGAAACCTCAAGGAAAGTAAATACTTCTAATACAATCAAGCTTCAGATATGCTTAGCTTATAAAATAAAGAGTTCTTCATCCAATTCTGGAGAGTAAAAAGGCCAGGTGACATTAAACCTACAAGCCATATAATAAAGTAAACTCCAAATTCAAGATATAAGAAACTTTATACAGAAGAAACTTGTTCAATGTGTCTTCACAACTCTTATGCCTCTTGTCATATGAAAAACACACACTTCTGCTGAGATTTTCTCTTTCCTTCTATGCTCTTGTAGAATATCACTTGCCATTGGAGGTGGTGAACAATTTTTCAAACTTTTGACCAAAATTCTCACCATTTTTTCTACGCATACCTTTGCAGCAGCCACCTTCCGACCAGCCCCGTCACATGCAGGGGAAGATCTCCTATTAGGAGGAAACATATGCAGAGAATAGCCAGGAGCAAAGATATCTGAACACCGGACACCCATCACCTATCCTGCATTTTACTTCTTCACCAAAGGAGGAGGGTTGAGTTGTGTGGCCTCTTTCCCTGTAAAATAGCCACTAGTCCAAAAGCATACCTTAAAGCAGGTACTTTTTCTTCCCGTTTCATAGAATCATAGAAGCATAAAATGGTTTGGGTTGGAAGAGACCTTAAAGATTTCTCTCTTTCTTTCTTCTGATTGCCTCTCGTTGTTTCTCCTCCTCCCCTTCATTGCACCCTCTCTGTTCGTTTCTCATCTGTTAGGTCAAAATACGTTGGAGAATGGCAGTCACATCGTATTTCCACTTGGATATCTTCTAGCAAAACCTTCCATGCTTCATTTCATCACCTGTGAGAAACACCATTACAAGAGCCACACTTGATACCTTGTGGGAGAAAAATTGGCATTTGACTTTCCAAACAGGAGGGTAAGCCAATTTACGGTATTAAACACACATGGCATGTTAATAGTAACAACAGATAATCTAATGGCACAAAAAAAAAAAAGTGTGGCATAAAGTCCAAATAGATTTCATGTCTTTACTATTAAATTCCCAATCCAAGTCTGACTAAAGAAAAAACTGTAAGAATCACATATGATATAGTTATTATTAAACTTTATTATATTATTAAATATTTATAGACATGACTAAAACTCTCATTAAGCATAACGTTGATGTGATAATAAAATTCATAAAAACTTTGCCCCTTTTTTCCCTGATTGGTTTCCATACACCTTTCTCACCAATCTCTTTTTATTTATCCTGCAGTAGTGGCATGGACATAAATAAAAAAAAAATCCCAAACACCTGTTGTTTTTATAATGTGTTTAAAATTAATTTTCATTTGCTTTCTGAAAAACATCCTGGAAACATGTCAGTGCTGAAACCCAGGTATTTGGCACACAGCTGAATCAGATGCAGGTGGAAATTAGCAATGTGTATTTTCTAAAACCAGTATTTACATTCTTATAATTGCAAACAGCTTAGTCTTAATAAAGAAACATTCACTGTTCTGAGTGGATATTTGCTTTGCACTTAAAATTGAAACTGGCAACTTTAGGACTTTACTAAGGTAAAAGCACCCAAAGATTTCTGTGGAAAGCCTGGCTTCTGGCTCCTAGACCACATGAGCGTTCACCCAAACTTCTTTACTGGAGATCCTCTCTTAGGTTTCGTGGTGGTAGATAGCTTGAGGAGCCCTTCTGAGAACTGCCTATGGCCAGAGACCACAAAGCCCATCTCATGTCAGGAGCTTTGGGGGTGGGTCACAGTGAGCAGGTGGCAGCAGGGATATCCCAGGAGTCCCACCATCCCGCTGGACAGGCAGCCTGCTCCCAACCAGGACAGGCTCACCGGCACCATCGGGCTTCCTCCCTTTATTCCATATCTGACCTCCCCAACAGCCTTGGCACCGTCAGGGCTGCAGAGCTGGTCATGAGCTGGTGAGTCACCAGCAGCTGAAAGGTCTCCCACAGGCTGCTCTTGAGCAGTATAAAGCTATTTTTCCTTTGTGGACGAGGCATATTAGACAAATTGTGCAAAAATCTGAGATAACGCCCTTGTATTATGAGGACTCTGAAGTGGCAGCACAAATATTGAACATCAACTAAAACGTCAGGAGATGGAGTCAAAAAAGATTAAGAAAAGCTCTGGTACTAACAGTGCTGGTCTGCAGTGGTATCATCCCTATCCAAAAAGCGATGTCAGTCGGTGTGGACAAAGCATACTACAAGATTTGTGTTTGTTTATATTTGAGGCAAACATGTCTTGGACTAAATGGAAAGCCGCAAAGCTGACGTACAAAGATCATCCCTGCTGATAAAAGAAGCATTCAGAAACATCTCTACTTATCTGAGACATGTAAAGGAGCAGAAAGGAGGATCAGTAAAACTAAAGGGGAAAGGTACAGCTGGAAGACTTGGCAGTTCTTTTTGAGTTTTACTGTACTACAACCTGGTGCTGGTACAAAAGAATCTCAGGTTTTCCTTCTTATCCAGCAACAGAAAAAAACCTAAGTTGTTTGAAAAAGTCCCTGATTGCTAAGGAGGAATCTACGCGTTAAACAAAATGTGCAACTAGTTTTAAAATAAATAGAGAGTTTGAAAGAAAACCTCTAGTACATACAAACATAAAAGATGTAACCTAATACTTGAAATGAACATTGTCCAATATTTAGCAATAGAAAAAAGTAAGAAAATGGAAATAAACAAACATATCAACAATTAAGGTGCTTGGTCTTGAAATAAGAAGTCCCGAATGATAAGTAAATCTTCATGTCCTCCAGGGTGCAGAGCATGAGGCAGAGATGCTCAGAAAAGACTAATCTTCCAATTGACCCCGACGGGTACTACAGCCTTGGGGTGGCCACAGCGGACGGCAAGTGTGCAGGACAGTAAGTAAGTGTGCTGGACAGTAAGCATATTGGGGTTTTCTTTACTTGCCTTTGCATCCAGTGAACTAAAATATCCATTGCAAAACTGGGCTGTTTATCATCCTATGAGCAGTGTTAATCTATGACTGATACTAAATATCAGATACAATAATTATTAAAGGAGGTCAGATAGCTCTGATTTTTAACAATATTAAGGCCTACCAATCTTGACTTGAAGTCAAATGTTACTGGGTCAAAAAACCCCTTATTTTTCTGCCATTTTCCATAAAACCAGCAGCTATTTGAATTTTAATATCTGGTTTGTCTATAAAGCTGAAAACTATACTGTCAAATGAAACTGCAGTTCTTACAAGAATTTATTGCTAAATTAACAACGCTGAGGTTAACTTGTGAGTTTCAGAAACAGAACACTATGGACTTTTCTGAACCACGTTTTTTCAAGTGCCTGGAAGTACTCAAGAATCAAGCAAAACTTTACAAACCATTTCAGAACTTGAACTGTGAATTAATTCAGAATCATTAGAATACAAACTTTTAAAATTTTGAATTAGCTCATCTATGTACCTGGAAATTTAGCACCATTTAAACACTCATACCTGAACAGTGAAAAATATCCCTACGTATTAGCAATGTAGCTGAAGTTCGTAATAGTGCATACCATCAAGAAAAGAGGAAAGAAAATATAACTTAATATAGCTGAGTTTGTTCATTTAAGTGCTACAGCTATTAAAATCATAGAATCATAGAATCATAGAACTGTTCTGGTTGGAAGAGACCTCCAAGATCATCGGGTCCAACCATTAACCTATCACTACCAAGTCCCCCACTAATCATATCCCTTAGGGCCTCATCTAAACGCCTTTTGAATACCCCCAGAGATGGGGACTCCACCACCTCCCTGGGCAGCCTGTTCCAATGCCTGACAACCCTTTCGGTAAAGAAGTTTTTACGAATGTCCAATCTAAACCTCCCCTGGCGCAACTTGAGGCCATTTCCTCTTGTTCTGTCGTCTGTTACTAGGGAGAAGAGACCAACCCCCATCTCTCTACAACCTCCTCTACAACCTAAAGAAGTGATTCAGTTTTTACATTACATAAGACTAGCGCCTCCTCATATTTGACCTTTTCAGTTTGAACATTTCAGCTTAAAATTCTGTTTAAAAAATATATTTATCCTTCTGACTTTTGCATAGAACTCACATGGTATAGGTCATTGTTCTTCCTTTGGATTTCATGGCTGTGCTTCGGGGAAGGGCTCTGCTGACACCCCTTAGCGCACGGGGCAAGACACAGACAACAGCTAGTTGGAACCAGGCTTCCTAATTCCAGTTCTGACACCATCTCCAGCAGCATTTCATAGGCGGGTGGCCTTGTCAGCTTGTATTTTAGGAAACCATATTGTAGGTCCTTACGAATAGGAAGAGCTATTTGAAGCAATAAGGATTTCCTTTATCCGCCACTTAGAAGTTGCAAAGACTGATCTGAAGGCCACAAAGGGGAAAAGGATGCAATTTCATTGGGAAGAGACCATAGAAAGATAAAAGCCCAGACATCAAGATTTTTGTTCATCTGGTAGACTAATATTAAACCAGTGGTAGCTAACTTCTCGTGCAACTCTGTTCTTTGTTCATGATTTTCAACGTTCAGGCTCTGAACTGAAATAAAAGGAAGAACATACATTATTAAAATATCAATCATTAAAATGATTAACATTATTGAAATTCAGTATCTTTCAAGTGCCATTGGAAGAAGAAAAAATTGAATGAGAGGAGAAAAAAACCAAACAAAAGACATAATGGAAAGAGAGGGAAGGCAAAAATTAAGAAGTGAGAAGTAGTAGTAAGGAAAGCTCCTCTATACTACTTTAAACTATTGCCCTGGAGCTGAGAGAAAAGAATATAGAAAAATGAAAATTAATCCATAACTGACAACACTGATGTTGTCTATGTAAAACAAAAGGTCAGACTATGATCCACAACGTCCGTTTAATTCTCTGTCAGATTAAATCACTGCTTTTAATGTAGCATAAACTATGATTTTACAGCAGACAATACATGCAAGACGGTCTGCTTTATTTACATACTGTTCGTGGTTAAAAGTGACCACTGAAGTAAGACAAAAGAACGAAAACTGATATTTATGGTTCAAAGGCAGGGTTATACAAAGAAAAAGAAAATCCTCCTTTGTGGTAGAGATGGAATAATAGTTAAAGTATGAATCAACGGACAGGGTAGTTCTCCAACAACTTAGTACGGAGATAGTTTTGCTCTTCATATTCACACTATGTACAACCTTACTCCTTGAGGAGTTACGCAAGGTAGTAAAAATCTTTCTACGAAGTAAACTTATTACTACAAGTTTTGCATATATCATCAAATGCCTTCTCGCTTCCACAGATGCCCTGTTAAAGAATGAAAAGCAAGCCGCTGGTTCCAGCGTGCTGAAAGCACTGCATGAGCACGCAGACCAAGAAGCTGCCTCCCCAGCAGCAACGTGTAGCAACCCTCACTCAGTACCCCTGCACCGCCAGGCGTCTGGCTCTGCCCCCCCCGTGCCCCTACCTGCCCTGCTGCAACGGCAGCCCCCGAGTTCCTGTTCTCTTCTGCTGTCCCACCTGCACTTCGCTGGCATGGCGTGGGCCTGAAGATGAGAGCTGTACGTAAAATCTCTGAAGTTGTTAAAGTACAGCTCTCTGAGGTACATTTTCTTCTGTTGCCCACATTTTTTATAAAAATGTATAAAATGATCTTGTTTTGTAACATATCGAGACTACTTGAGAAAAACAGAATTCCTTTTCCATTAAGGAGTGTACACTAGCTTTACACTTTAAGCCTTAATCAACTCTTTCTCTGTTACACAGAGACTACAGCAAAAAAGGATGGACGTTTGAAGAAAAAATAAAGGTCAAGAATAGCGTGGTTTCCCTTCTCTACGTGACTTTAATGAATAGACATATTATCCTCCAGAACCAATATAACTACTGGAGTGGATCTTCCTCAGTAGCTTTAATCTACTACCCACCTGGAGGAGAATTAATTTGCTATTTATTGATCATTTACTCATTCATGTAAGCCAATAATTGGCATGTATACCAAAGCAGCCTCTTTGCACTCTTCCTTACACTGTCAAGACAGTCACCGTGTTGGTTGTGCTCCTCAGTGAACGCGAAAGCCCATGCACAGTCCTTTCTAAGTGAAGAGCATTTAGTTGAAGTTTGATATTGTTTCTAGTATCTGGCTGGTTCCGCACTACAAGAATAAATCTGTTTCTAGATAACCGTATGCGTAAGGTACTACAATATTTACTTTGAACGCAGTCCTGATGTCACTAAAGTAGAAAGGCGTCATCCTTAGTATCAGTGGAGCTCTAGGTACAGACTCAGTTTTTTCTTGAGACTTTTTCCAGGGTTGGAATCAACAACTTGTAATTCCGGCTCTACTGCACTATGACAATAGTTGCAGCATTTTACTGCATATCTTTCTAAGCACTGAGGAATATACAAAAATTTAGTAACATACATAGAGTAGGAGAGTTAAACATGACATTGTTTTTCTATTAATAGCCATGCTTTAACTGGTGTTACTCAGAACATACATGTTTGTTCTAAGTATCAGTTCTATACACTGTGTTCTATATAGTTGCCTACATCATTGATATCTCTATTCTATATAAAATTGCATTAATGTCAATTTTCTAAAACAGGAAGAAAATGGGGGTTTTTTAATTGATTTCCAAAATGGTATTCTTGATAAAAAGAATCCATTTTCAAAGGATGTTTCTGTAAGCAGAAATAAAGAGAAACTGGAAGAGTAATTATGGTCTCTGGATTTTCATTGAAAAGCTAGACCAAGGTCTCATTCAACTGAACTTTCCAAAGATGTTCATTTTTGTTCAAAAAGCTACTTACTTTTTTGTCCAAAAAGTGGTACTATTACAAACTTCAGCTTCTTTTAATGTTAAACATTGCTAGTCATGAAATGTGCTCCCTACATGAGAAATCCTTCGTCATCTAAAACAGTTGCAATCATTCTGCCTACAACTGAGACTGCGAGCCAAGACAGAAATGCCAAAAGAGGGCTGCCCAAGTTAAACAGGATGTGGTGACAAGTATCTACAGAATGCTTACTTTTTTACTTGGCGCCTGAGAGAAGGTGGTACAAGCTACTGGTGTAGCCTAAAGCAACCGTGAGTGTTGCTAACGCCAGCAGGATGCTAGCCCACTGAATTCCTATCATTAACACCATGAAAAAATGTCCCGCAACATCACGGGCTTCTGCTCATGTGCCTGAACTGGATCGGTGCTGCTTTTCATGCTCTACCTCAGTCCAGGAAACTACAGAAATGGGCAAATGCTCAGGAGCACAGATTCTTGAAAGCTCAAACTAGACTAAATTAGGCAGAATTCAAGCCACGCAACGTATGAAAGAATGTGAAATAATCAATGTTGTACCTCTACCTGATTCTGCCCAGCCACCCCCATCACACCGTTTCAGTCCAAGACCTAGCTCAGCCCTTGCTTTGCCTCTCTTTATTACGATGGGTCACCCTTCTACACTTGACCAACTCAAAAGAGGTGCTGTACTCTATACAGGTGGAACTCGATTCAAATTAAACACCTACATCTGGCATCTAAATATCCATCTCTAGTACCTGACTGCCAAAATCTTTCTATTATTTGAGTACCCAGTTTTGAACTTTGACCTAACAGTGTTTCCCTCCCAGTGTTTCTCTCTGCTTACACAATAAAGTTGCCAATGAACGCGTTCCCTATTTTTGCCTGTGTCCAGACCATAATTCCTCTTTGAAATATGTTCCCTCTACTTAACTAGATGCTGTTAAATAGAAATGCTGTAAGGTGATCACGACCATTCACCGTAAAATTAACACCTGGACTGTAGGTTTGCAGGGCAAGAGGGTTGGCAAGAGGAGGGTGCAGCTGGTGTGAAGTTACATAAGTGTCACAAACGTCCAAGGTTTTAACGTCCGAATGTGGCCGGTGTGAAGCAGATCTTTTCAGAAGCTTGAGCTGTTAAATGAGTCAAATGATCATAGAGTTTATAAACATAATGAGCCTTTTTTTTTTTTTACAAATCTGATTCTTCAGTGCTTTAATACTAGAGTGCCCATCTGTTGGCTTTTTCTTGCTTCTGCTTTTGCTGTCTCCCCATTCTGTGTGCACAGCATCTAGCACCCACCCTGCCATTCACTCTCCCTAAATTCGTAGTGCTTTGTCCCACTCTTAATCCATTATTAACAGCAGCAGGAACAGTGTCATAGCACGTCGCAATGAATCCTCAGTGGATTCTGAAAACAACGGAGAGGAGACAATGCAGCATTCCCTGCAACTGCCCAGACTGCCTCTCTGGCGAGAATACCATCTAAAAATAACAAAGATGCCACACATTTAGGTCCACAGGAACTGGACGGAGATTTACAGCTTATTTTTAATTCAGTAAGCACTTCAGATAGTAGCAAGCTTTGACTGCAACCAGTCAGTGGCCTAGATGATTCACATCCCTTGAGTAGTTTCCTGAACCTCCATATCTCATTACTTATTCCCTGTGATGGGTAAAATCCTCACTTTGTTACACTGTGTTCATCTCTATATCTTCCTTGCCAAATTTAATAATAATGAACCCATGTAACATGTATTTTATAAGTTTAGTGATTACATTCATAGTAGCTGTTTTATTTTCCTCATAAGAGTGCTTCTTGAAAGTCTTTATACTGAAAAACAGAATGACAGTGCTTTGGATTAAATGAGCCAGATCTTCAGCTATGGAAGGATAATTTTGTTTCACTCCAGTGGGACAATGTTGTTCGAAAGCCAATTCCCCTGACCGAGAGGATCTTCCCTGACTTCATCTCTCCTGGTGGACTTTTCCACTTTGTAATTAAATATTGACCGGATAAGAGGGAAACAAAGAATAAAGAAGAAGGGAAAAAAATAAGGCCCTTGTAGAGGTTCCAGTCCTCTGGTCCAAGGAATATTTAATTATTTAGACAAAGTGAAACTACTTCTGTGGAGAGGATGAGAGAGTTCCACCACAGTGGTTACGGTCCAACAGAGAAAATGGACAGAGGAAACCCAGTGGATAAATGTCAACAAGGAAACAGGTGCCCGCTTAGCTCTTTCAAACAACGTAAATAATTGTACTTACTAAGTGAGTTTAGAAGGAAAGGCATAGTTGATTAGAAAAATAATTATCCTTAATTAGATGTTTCATATTTCTTTAAAATTATTGTTCTATCCTAAAATATTCAGGTAGATATCAAGGAAGGAAAGCAATGTGAAATTCATCAGATGTAGTGGGCCTGCTCCTGTAATAAATATGGGATATTTGTCGTGATGGTTTGTCCTAAATTATGTTACACAAACTTTTCTAAACTTTAGCAAAGTTAGCAAAAGCCTGAGGGGGAGGTACCCTAAAAAGAAGAAGAAGAAAGTATTTCTGACAGAGGGGAGATTTTTAAAGCAAGGTTGATTAATTAGTGGTGTTACATACACTGTGTACCTTTACCAGTGACATGTGCTGAATCCAGCTGATAGGTCAAATGCACAAGTGAAGTTTTAATGAAAACAGATGCCCGGAGGATCCCTGAGCAGCTGCGTCTGCCCATCGCTCCACGTGTGGAACATCTTCCCGTTGCTTCGCAGCGCTGCACTCCCCCACTTCCAAGAAACCGGGGGCCTCTTAAAACAAGGTTGAAAGGAGAAAGGCTTGCTAGTCAGCTGGCAACATATCTGCATTTTTGAGCTAGCCTGGATACAGCGGAGGAGAGCTTAGTTTTTGCTATGTGACTGACCTCTCTTAGCCAAGTTCATAGCAGTGTGAGCTATCAAATATGACAGGCTCTTGGCAAGCATTTGCATGCTTTTGGCCGGAATCTCTTCCAAGCCCAGCTGGGATCAATTAAACTAAATAATAGTTCTTGCAATAACTAGTTCCTACCACACTCTTCAGAAATTGCTTAGTGTTCAAATGTAAATACTGTTAAGTTCATACCTTGCTTACCCTTCCCCCACTTTGAAGAAACTGTGACAGAACTACAAATCGAAGATTTTTAAAGCAAGCTTTTAAAGGTTGAATAAGGAAGAAACATGGCATGTGCGGGCATACGTTCTCGTCTTCTGGTTTGTTGTCATGAAATCCATTCTGCTCATCTAATATCCTAAATACAAATAAAAACCCCACCACACATTCATTTCTCTAGGCTTCTCATTAGATGGAGGTGTCATCCATAATTGATCAGTAAACCGGTCTAACGAAAATGTTACCAAATCCTGCCTTCCAAATTTGGAGTAATTGCTCAAAAACGCATCTGTTGTACTATAACTCAAGTGTTTCTAGGACCAGGTAATGCTTACATTAGAACAGGGAGCATTTAAATTCGAGATCAGTTTTTCCTTGTGATTTCACTACTGTATGGAGATTTGAAGTGGGCAACATGAATAATCAGTCTCAACTTTTAAAAGATGCAAAACAATGTAATTGGAGCAAACACATGAATGTTTTTCATTGTGACTGAAAAGCAGAATTATTTTCCATTCAAGTTAAAAAAAAAGCTAATTTTTTATAATTCAGTAATCTCCAGATCTTTCCTGAGAGGAGCCCATGCAAAAACTATGCATCCAAAGTTACTTACTCTGAAGCCAAACAGTATTTGTACAGTTGTGAAGTACCTGGTCATTCTACCCATTACAGAGGAATACAGTCCTCTACCTGAATAAAAAGAAATACAATACTTTTTTTTTCTTTTCCTTAATGAATATCATGTAGTTTTACATGCTAGATTTACAAAACCTAATGTAACACTAAGAAAACACTTGTTCTGCTAGGCACTTGAATGCAGTTGGACTGGTCAGCTGCTTAAAGGCCCTCGATGAATGGAAGTCAAGATTTTTATGATCCCGTGAAATGTCCAGTACTACCCTGGAATAGTACACTGTTTTGTCATTGCATTCCGTGGGTAATGACTTTCCCCACCAAGTATTCTCCCCTTATTTGAGGAGCTGGAATAGCCTGTCTGGCCTAGGCTCTATCCACCATGTCCTGCTAAGCTGACAGTCCTCCTGAGGAGCTTGCAGAGCTTCTGCAAACAGTCAGATTTTAAAAACTGTTAAATTTTACAACTAAAAGTTCTGAAAATAATGGCTCACTTTAAATAAGCAGTATGACTAACAGAAAGCCTGTAATGCCATCTAACTTCAGAAACAATTCCTTAGCTGAAGAGTCAGAGAATGGCTGAAGGCACCAAGCTTGTCAGTTAAGTCCTCCTCTGTAAAAAGATCGGTAAACATGGTGTTGCAAGGTCCTAAATTTATTGTTTTTACATAACCATAATGAGAATATGCTCATTTCTCTAGGAAAAGAGAGAGTTTTTTATAGTTCCATTACTGAATGGTTCAACGAGAAATCTTACGAGGTGAAATCTAGAAAAACTCTTCCACCTCTGTCTGGTCCTGGGGATTTCACAGGAGGAGGTAGCCTTTGAGACCAATAACAATATCATTCAATCGGCGAGGATTAAACATTGGAAGTGTTTGCCGGTACACGCTTTATTTTCCATAGGAGAGAAGTTAATCCCCAATATCAGCACATTTTAGTGATATGATTCCACCTCCCATAGCCTGTTTATTGGTTCAAATATTTGTTTAAAAAACGGTTTTAAAAATTCACATTCCTATGTAAAGCACATCCCTATTCCAGTAAACTTTCCAATGTAGGACATGTCATGCAAAGTTAGTCACCCTTTTAAGAAGAAATCTCCATGGTGAGCTTGCAGGATAACTTGCTGGCTAGAAACCAAGCCACCTGACAGCAGCTAGGGAATCCAGTTCCTTATTTCATATACATAAATATCAGCTTCCATTCCTAGAATCTCATGTCTACACCAAATAGCCCTCATGCTTTTGAGTATCAGTTTGCTGTTTCTGAATGAGTCCCAAAGGGACTACCTCTAAGATAGAGTAGATCAGCAGGACAAAAAAAAAAGTCACAGCCCAACAGTACTTTCCCATTGTTTCCCAGCCTGTGCCTGGCAACCTTCTAACACTATTTTCAGACTGCATTCCAGGGAAGCACTTCCACTAGACCCACAGATGAGGAAGAGAGAGGTATGGATAACAAAGTGAACATTTCTACTGGGTATCCCAAACCAGCTCTCAGCCTCACCCTGTATCTGCTGGCCAGCTGTGCTCTCCAGAGACCCATGGGCACAGGAGCATGGCACCACGGAGAGACCAACCCTTGAAAGAGACACCAGATCTTGTGTCTGTGTAGACCACACCAGGTCTACAGGCTCTTGTGGACTCTCCTAGGACCCAGCCCTAGGTGGGCTGAGCTTTTCTGTGTCCCCTGAAGAGTGCAGGTAGATCAAGAAAGGAGAACTACAATAGCTGAGAGTGGATACTCTAAGGTGGGACGGAGGACACTGAAAGGCTTTCAGTGCTGGGCAAAGAGTGAGTATGGCAGTCTTCAAGAAATGGAGCTAAACAAACAAATTGACATGCATGTGACACGGGGAAAACAACAGCATATGGGCTTAGAGCAGTGAAACACAGGTATGAGAAAGCCAAACAGATTACTCAGCTGTCTAAAGCATTTAATAAGATATTATTATGGTACAGACAGGAAACACGAAGAGGGAAGGAATTAGATTCTGCTGTAAATTACCATAGATCATACAGTGCATCAGAATTACTCCAGATTTTCACCCGTGTAACCAAATCAAAACATAGGAGCGTGGGGGGAATGGAAGAGGAATTAATCAAGGGATACATATACATAGCCAGTCATCTGTACTTCACAGACACAGTAGCCAGCACTCAGAAATCGAGATAGATGGACAAATCAAAAGGGCCAACACAGTGTGGCAATACGTAGTAAAGCTGAGAAGAGAGAAGGGAAAGCCGCAGGGAAGGGCTCTGCAGCTGAAGCAGAGAGCGCAGCTCGGCCCTTTGCCGCTGCGCCCCTGCTGTGCCTGGCCTCGTCCCCCCACCCGGGTACCAGGTGGCCTGAGCTGCACCCACCGGGGGGATGCTTCTGGGAGACGGGGTGAGGAGAAAGAGGCAGAAACAGCAGGAAAAGGAACAGGGGATATTCCCCCTCCCAGCATTGGTGGGAGGTGGGAGGTAGGGGGGACTCCCTGAGGAGCCCCTTCCCCTGCCTCTTTCTGTGCGAGGTGCTGCTCCGACACCTCCTCTCTGGCTCTGCCTGCCCCTCACTTTCCCCTAAGCTGGCACTACTCAGAAATTACTTTCTTGACAGAGAACAATAAAAGGAATAGGAATCGTTCAAACCGCAGCAGAGGTTGTATAGACTGAAAGAAATCCAAACCAGCTGTCAAGCCATTGAGACCAGAAGGCAGGGTGTTACCTGAGGGAGGGTCCAGCATTGCTCGCTGCCACGGGAAATGCAAGTTACAATCGCAGCACATGAGCTGGGAGAAGAAAGCATCATTTTACCGGCTATACACCAGTCAGTCACATGTGCCAGTAAAATGCCCAGTAGTGGCTGAAAGGCGTCAAAGTTTCATACAGAGAACAACAGATAAGGAAAAGGGGAATCTGCGCTTTTGAGTAGGGAGTTATCACTGTGACAGGACATCAATTAGTTATAGCTTTGAGAAGAACACAAGATTTGTCCTTAAAGGAAGGGCAGCAAAATAACAAAATGGGGCGAGAACCTAAAAAACTGAGGTTTATTGGCACAGAAACTAGAATGCTGTGTTACAGTTTTCTTTTTCTTTTAAAGAAATTCAGAGTGAAATCAAAAGGGTTTATAAACTAACTCTGTCTCTCTCCATGCAGCCTTTCTCCTGGTCTTGCTCGCAGCCCAGCAGCTTGGCATGGGTCTCTGCAACGATGCTACACGGTCTGCAGGAAAAAGCTCTTTGCTTTTCACCCTCTCTGAGGCCAGCAGCATGTCTGCTCCCCGTCTCCGCGCAGTCCCTCAGGTTCTGCTCAGGCAGCACGCGGGCTCGTGCTCGCAGGCACGCACACGCGCGCGCAGGCGCGTGCTGTGGTCTCCCTCTTCCCGCTCCCCCAGCTCTGCGCTGAGCGCTCAGCCCACCCTCAGACCCCCCTCCTCATCCAGACCCGGAGTGCGGCCGCCGGGAGCAGGCGAGCCGGCCCTTCAGCTGTGCTGCCTGCTGACTTCGCAGGAAAGCAACATTGACAAAGAGCCTAAAGGTCAGTTGGGAAGTTATGGAACATTACATATCAGCAATATGCGGAAAGAAGCTCCAAAAATATTTTCAAATTAATACCATGTGTGTTAATCTATGTTCTACATTAACTCTCTTCTAATAAAAGATCCACATTACATCCTCAATAAAAACGTAGCGTTTATAATCTTAGTAGGTATTTTTATATATTCGCTTATAAAATATTGCTTACAAAAGTAAGAATTTATTGATTTTAGTATTTAGACTATTAAGGTGGAACATACAAGTCCTGGAGAAGTGAACCCTGTCTTAGGTCGAATCTTACTAGATGACCTAAAGTGCATGGGACAGAAAGAAGAGACACAGAAGACATGTCAGGAAAAGAAAGATCTATACGATGTTATTAAGCTTTCCGTATGTAACAAACTGATGATGTATTAAAATCCACCATCCAATTCCTAGGATATGTTTTACTTTAAACAGGAACCAGCAGACATAATGCCAAAATACCTTACTGAATAGCTAAGTGTAGTGTAATCCAACACATTAGAAACAGAGCCTGGCGAAAGGAGGCAGGTTCTGTGTGCATGAAAGGTACATTTTGAGATTTCCTTAAAGCCTGTGGAATGCACGCTATATTGAAAAACATGTCTTAAACTCAAAATCACTACATACATTTGTCAAAAAGGAAGTAACAAGAGCGGATTCAGCGAAAGGGAACATATCAGTCCCGTTGCACGATCTCCTGCTGGGCCTGGAACGGCTCCTTGACTGCCATCGCTTTCATCTGTGCGAGCCGGGACTGGAAACTGTTACCAAACCAGAAGCGCCTTGGCAACGCATGTGACAACTCCTTGGTAATTTACTTTTTCTCCAGTCTCAGGAATCCACAATACTCATACTATTCCTTTCTCACAAATCCATCAGTCCTTCCACTGCCCACCCACGGGCTTAATACTTCAAAAACACCCGCATTTGTCCTCTCTGTTTCCTTTCAACTACCTGTTCATCCAATAAGGGTAAAATATCCTAGCTGGGGATTTTGAAAGTAGTTTTCTAGTGGCCCTCAGTGGGGTTGAGAGGCAAGATTTAAGGTCCTCCAGTCCTTTAAAGTCTGCTCGAGGAAGCGCAAAGGTGGGGAGGTGAGGGTGGAGAGAAACAAAGTGCTGTGGACAAAAGGGCTTTGGCTGTTTTGCAAGAGCAGCTGTTTCTTTCTTGGGTGCCAGTGACTCCATGGTGCATCTCCCATGTTCAGACACACCGTCAGGTGAGACAAAGACCTTTTCGCAGCAGCTGCTCCAGTTACAAGAAGAATGAGTATGCTTAAGAGGCTGGAAACTTTTAACACATGCAACCAGGGATTTTTATGTAAGCTCTGAAAATTTTGGGGGGGGGGAGTGAAAGCACTTTTTTTTTCTATTTTTTCTAAAGTTCAGCTAGCTCCTGCCTTTGATTCACACAACTGCATTAGAAGGACTAGAACAAGGACAAAACCTGGGGGAAAGAGTCTTTGAAAAATAAAGAAGTGTATATGCCTGCAGAGAGAGGAGCAGAGAGGTTATCCAGCAGGTTTTGAGCCTGCTGTGGAAGGGGACACAGTCCTTTCCGCCTTTGGAACTGGTTCAAGTATGCTATGTTTGCCAAAGTGCTACAAGAAAAGTGCTGAAACTTTTAGACCGACATTAAAAAGGTAAGTTGGGACTTTCCATCTCAAGACCCAGAGAGCCGTCGTCCCCCATGCAGTCAGCACTGTCCCTGCCTTTCTGACCAGCCTGAGAGCTGGCTGCGAGCTGCGCGTGGTACAGTGCAGCATCATGCCGAGACGCTGTCCCAGGCCAAAGCCATTGCCCTGCCCAGGAGCTGGCATACCCAGCCCCAGCCGAGGGAGATCCTTAGGGCTCTCTATTGCATGGTGCAGCCATGTGGTGAATTATATTAACAACAAGCTTTGTCCAACTTCTCTAGAGAGATCTGCTTTAGAATTAGATTATCATCCCTGATCTTTATAGGATTTATACACACGCAAATATGTGGTCCGAATCCCCTCTCCATGGTGGATCTGGTCCATGGGGTACTTCCATCTCCTCTCTGCCTTTCACCAGCAGTATGTAGAAGCACTCCTTCTCACACGTAGCCACAGCCTGGGAAGAGCTGCCACTGCCAATACTGGATCCACCCAGACTGCAGTGTGCAAGGTAGAGACACTGGGAAAATTGGGATGTGGTCCAGGGTGGTCCCACCCCAGCCTGGGTATAGGTGTTCTACACTACGGAGATTATAAATCACTTCAGTTGTAAGATAACTTTGCCATTCTCTCATAACTTTGAAAAAAAAAAAAAAAAATATGCTCAGGAAAATATAAAAAGAATTCCAGTTTAAACAGGAAATGGTAAGCAAGAGCATAATTTTATAGATGACCTAACAGCTTGTGAGGAGACACGCAGTTTCACATTTCATTCATTGAGAAATTACATTACAATGCTTTCCTACAAACCAAGATTGACAATTAAATGTTTTAATGATCACAGTTATATATTAGAGACTTGAAAAAAGATTAAGAAAACAAAAAAAAAATCCATATTTTACCATCACTTCTTTTAAAAATAGATTTGCTTATGCAAAGTATCTTTAGTGTTTAGAAAACGATTGGGAGAGAATAGTAATAAAACCTGAAGCTTGGCCCAGTAAAGAAGAGATATTACAGATTTTTTCTTCAGTTCTCACTAGTCACAGAATAGCAAGAAAATGAACATTTTCCTATGATGTGGACATCGAGATCCCAGTTCTTATTGCACGGAGCATTTGGGCCTGTAGTGCTTGAAAAATTGAATGTGAATTTCCAAATAGACTCGGAGCAGACACATGTATAATTTTTGGCAAAAGGTCTGCATCCACTGAAAATGTTAATCTACCTTTGTATGATCACTAGTCTGAGATTCACAGTCTGAATTTCACAAGGAACACTATAGCAATGATCATGTAACAACTTGTGTGCTTTAGCCTCCATTTGCCTGGGAAATAGTCATACAGATTGCTTGTTTCTCAATGACTGGCAATAGTCATTACATATCAAACTGTAATGCATAATATAACATCCTTGGTAATGCCTAATTTTGTTTGGTCATAGATCATCAGCTTGAATAAATCAATGTAAAACTATTACAGCATAGATACGTTTTAAGAGTCAACAGTGGTACATCTGCAGCACTGAGGTGCTGAGCCTGACCAAGGTACCCTGGTGTCTCTCAGGGCTCAGTATCCCAGCACTGCACCAGGTACAGCAACACAGTGGCTGGATTAAAGGCAATTTGCCATCAGCCAGCTTAAAATATGGGCAGAGCGGGAAACGACTGTGCAGAGCTGCCCACAGCATTATGGCCCATTAATCTGCAAGGTCCGCCTCGCAGCCATTAAAGAAAGTTTGGTGGGAATGATGAGCCATTAGAAACCTCTTCCGTCAGCAGAGTCGTCATCCCCTTTCCAAGCATCATACCATACATCTCAGTTATTTTCCTTTTCTTGTCATGCACATGAGAAAAATGTACTTTTTCTCATGATAAATGGCACCCATCATCTATAATTAAAACAAAATAATCACCGTGCGACACACATATCCTCCCTTTAAGAGGACAGACACTCAAGATGGCTATTAAATGCATCACTTGGGAATCACTCAAGTACCATAGTGAGGAAAGCAGTGTACAAATTAGGATGGAACAGCAGATGCGTAAATTGGGTGCGAATGAAGGATTTGTTACTGCAGTCTTCAGCAATTTAAAGAGCATTAAATATAAAAGAGTGTAACAAGAGAAGTGTAAGACATGCTGGCTGCGTCCAAGTGGGCAACATGCAGCAAAGTAATATGAGTGTAAAGCTGGAACTCTGTGACAGCCTCAATATACCTAAAAAAAAATCCTCAGAGAATCTGAGTTCCTCTCCCTTTCCCAGAGATTGTTTCCTGTATTTTCAGTAACATTTTATTCTACAACAATGTATATTAATTATGAATGCCCTGATACTCGAGAAAAATAAATAATTTGATAAGAAAGTTCACAAATATCTTTATGATAATATTCTGAATAAAGTCAGTTATTCTGGTACATAAGATGCCTGAATGTTAAATAAGCCAGACTTTTGAAACATGTTCCGGTATTTGTCAAATGCTGTGAAAATGTGACTTTTTTTCCAGAAGCTGCAAGCTGAGAATTCAGCTTGAAATCTACAATGACAAAATGAATACAGCTTTGTTTAAATCTCTGTCTCTCATTATAGAGTATGATTGTGTTCAATTCTATTTCTCATTCAGAATAGGTGGACTCCCTGCAGCATTACAACAGAGAAAAATATACGACACTGATAATATAAACTGATGGGTGTTCTCGAATTAAAAATTGTGATGCTTCTTGCTATATTTCATCATGTGAGTCGTATACCTTCAGCTGTTATCTTCAGCCAGTGAAAGTAAATTAAAGCTGACAGTCACTGTTTTACACTATAAATTTTATTCCAGAGATGTTATTTTATTATTGATAATTATTACCTATGGATGTTTCACTTGTTTCACTAGCCTCTAGTATTTTCCTCTTTTTCCCTAAAAAGATACAATAATATTATTGGACTGATGGCCTCCTGGAATCCCTGAACTTTTCCAGAACCACAAACCTGGCTATCAAAACATAGCCACAAGTGCTCCTTGGTGAGCAATAAAATATTCCCAGCATCAGCACTGGATCCAAGCTTTTATAGACAATTACAGGATCAAATAGTTACAAGGAGCAAGATATTTTCAAAGACTGGCTGTGGCTACCTCTGTCTGTGAATAGCTACTAGAGATATACCTATTTATGAGGAAACACGGGCATCTCTACCAATAAGCAAATAGGAATAAGTTGCAGACTTCTTTGTGAAACCCAGAGCAAACAAATCCTGGCAAAGCCATCTACAGCACTAAGCAAATGTCTTCTTTCCTTTATTTAATATCTAATTTTGTACTTCATTTCCTTAATGTTTTTCACTGGAATGTAGTGCTTTATTCTTGGGAAGGGCCTGAATTGTATCATTTTCTTTAAAACACTCAGCTTTTTTCCTTGAGTAAAACAAGAAATGTAAATCCTTTGTTCCGCTTTCTCCTCCTCTTTAGAATGTAAACAAGCAGAGCTAAGCGATGGAAGATATTTTCCAGGTGGTACCACCTAGCTCTTCAGCAAGTTTGTCAGGCAGCGTACTGGCTCTGATATCGACTCTGTATTTCCCATGTGTTCACGTTGCTGTTGGGCGCACCAAGTTACCCCCTGACTCCACTGGGATGCCATTTTTCCCTGACTTCTCTTTGATCTGAAAAATCTATGCATTTTCCACGGCGACGATGAGCAAATGCTTCATAGATTAGATTAGGAGGATGTTTCAAAGCTATAAAGAGGTCCCTCTCCATGCTCTCTAACTTACATAATTCAGAAATACCAGTTCAACAACCTGTTCTGGTCTAATTCCTACACTGTGCCTGTCATAGTGGTATTTATAACTTGGCATCGCTCAGACCTTTTGGATCTGTAGGAAGGATTATTTCTTTCTGTAGAGAAAGTGAGTTGGGGAAATATATTTTTGTAACAAAAAGGTCAACAACAGAAAAATTCTGGGAGACTTGGGTGACAAATTTATTTCGTAAGTTTGGGTCATGCTGCCCACGTAGTTTGGCTAAAAATCATGGGGAGACATTTTCAAAAGTAATGAATCATTTTCCTTGGATAAAATGTTTCATCTTGGCATTTCCAGAAAAGTTTCTTTTTCACATTAGTCTCCAACAAACAACTCCAAATTGTATTCAAAGATGTGATGCTTAATCTCTGTCCTCCTCGACAGACAGGGTTTACAAACAGTCTGAATTGTTCTGCAGCAGAACACATAAGCCCTGCCACAGCGAGTCCAAGATTTCTTGCTGTATCTTGCAGGATCCCAAGGGCACGACATATCAAAACGGCTCTCTGACCCTCCACCACAGAGGCTTCCACGTCAGACACCCTTATCTTTCCCGCCACGGCGTAAAACGACGCCGGGTGCTCCTGGGGGCTGACCCAAGGCGGTGAAAGGCGCTCCTGCGACACGAGGCTCCGCTCACCTCCTTTCCTGCACCACCGTACGCAAAATGCCCTGCTCCAACCTGCCTGCCTTAGCACCAGGACCCTGCAGGGGGGGACTACCCTGCGCCTCCCCTCTCCTCCCCGCCACATCAGGACGCCGGGCAAGGCTCTCGACACCGACTGCGTGAGAGCAGGGGGAGCAAAGAGGCTGAGCCTAGTCGTCTTGGCTAACGCGCTGCAGAATGGGAGCCCTAAGGCAGACCAGCAGGGACAGTACAGGAGCTTTTACTGAATTAAAACAGGAGTGGAATGACCGAAGCAATAAAATTGCAACTGTATAAGCAGCACTAAGATACCTGGGTAGCGGTATGCATTAATTAGACAACGTTTTAAACGCCTAAGCAGTAAGTACACGCACTGTCTAAAGTGTCGCCCCCGCCACTTGCAGGGACAAGGGGGGAACAACACCTTTTTCAGAAGTTCTCTCTTCATTATCTAAAACCCATGAAAGGATATAGCATCTGAAACTCATGCATAAAGGTTAATCCCTGACAATTGTAAATGGAAGGTTGCAGGTTCTCCTTTTTTACTTTCACAGGCCTTGAAGGCTCTGATTTAAACACAAGACCCACAGCTAATGATGACCAAACCTGAGGTGCTGCCTGCAATGACACATGTACAGTTTTAGTTACTTTCACACTAAGAAATGTGAGATTTTGGTGGGGTTATTTTAAAATGAAATGATATCATAGCTTTTGAGGTCTGAAAGTTTCCTACCATTTGTCAGTTTAATAAACTGAAGATTTTAATAGAGATCTTTTAACAACACATGCTGTACTCTGAAGGTGTGAATATTTCCTAACTAGCCAAGTTTACATACGGCTCACACAGGAAACTCATAGGTTTCTTTGTAGCTTGACAGTGAAACTTAGCTATAACTGAGTAATATTAATAAAAAATAATCTTTAGGACATCTGCTTCGCACACTGAAAGGCTTGGGTCATGCTGTAGAAGAAAAAACGTAAGCACCTTAAATTCGGCTTCTAATTCCTCATTTAGGATGAGCAGTTCTTCGAAGATCCTAAGTGTCCACAAATCCTAAGACAGTTTGCTGTCTATCTCACACTCTTGAAAGGCAAACCATCTTGTTCAGAAGCCTCAATATAAAATTAAAGCCTAATTTTAGGTTGCATTAAGGGCATTGTAAGAGTGACCTTCTTGGTACCGAAAGGGAAGCATTATGAAAGAAAACAATACAAAAAAAAAAGAGCAGCTAAACTTTCCAAATGCTTAATTTAAGAAAAGACTCCATCCACCTTCATAGATCTGTTGTTACTGCACATTTCAGCTCATGCAGTAATAACCAATAAGATACATGTTATACAAATATATGCTTCTTCCCTATTACAACCCAAACTCTGTGGCGTGGATAGTAGATACCCACCAAGGGAGAAAATGTTGGAACTTGACCAGAATTTTAAATTTCTATAGAAAACTGTGTATAAGAAACATAGCACTTCACCAGTACAAAAAACCACCAAACTTCATTTATTAGAGCCATTTTCCTCTTTGACCCATCATAAACAGCGCACTACTGCAGCAGGAGGAGGTTCAGAGGGGCCTCAGCACGTTGCACTAACATATACGAAAAGGCAGTAACTGCTCGTTAACACATCGCAGAGTTTATGAAGAAATCAAGGACAGAAGTAATGCTGCTAGCTCCGTTTCACCAGCAGAAAACTCAGGTGCAAAGAGGGAGGGGATGGCACAGACATCGCACCATTAGCCTGCCTTGGAGCCTTCGCCTGCAGCTGAGGGCTGGCGTCCGGGAAGGCTGAGCACGCTGGCAGCAGCTCGGCTCTGCGTGGGTACTGCCCGACAGACGCCCTCAGCACCCTCACTCCATTTCTGCTGTATCACAAATGAAAAAAGAACAAATCATAATCCAGGGAAAAGGCCTGCAAAAACTCAGCCCAGGAACTGGCTAAAGTAGATGCTGCAAATGGAAGCTGTTGGACCAAATCACTTAATAGTCATCGCTAGCAACAATAACTTGTTTGGTAGGGTGGATGAGGAGGGACAACAGTGTGATTTATTGGCACTTATGTTTTATACATAAAAGTGTGTAATTTTAATAATTTTTTTATTTTTATTGCCTGAGGTGCTTAAGATATATAACCTATTCCTTCAGACCACAACAACACTATGAAAACACATTTCAAAATTTTACAGAGTAATGAAGCTGGGATCTATGAGTTATCAACAAAATGCCAGCTGAAACAAATCCATCAGCTTTAAAATATGCTTTGTATTTAGCTGGGTGAACCAAGTGCCTCTGAAAAAAAGAAAAAACAAACCACATTCAGTTTGCAATCAGGGTTCTTCATGATGAACTTTCTTTTCAATTCTCTTGGAAATTTGGAATTGCATTTTTTTTTTCCTGGACAAGCACTGCAGCTAACACACCTGTGGTTTTGCTCACACTGTGATCAGTAAGGGGGTAAGCAGAAACAGCAAGCACAAGTACTTCTTTGCTTTCATTTTAGTCACCCTCAGTCACCAAGACATTGAAAGTTCAGGTGAACTTCTATCATCTGCATTTAGAGACATTTGGGCAGCCAACGCCTTGGAAGACACATCCATCTGCCACTGTCAGGGAGATGCTGGCCGTAGCAAATAAGAGTGATGAGCACGCTGGAAGGTGGAAATAGCGTCTCTTTCAGAACAAGAGGTGAACGGCAAAGGAGATATGACCAAGCATGAAAGTCTCTGGGATTTGCCTTACAGAAGATGTCATGTAGCTGAAAACCAGACTGAATGAATAAAACTACCTACTTCAGATGTGAGATTTTAGATCTGTGCGGCTCCTCTGATATCTGTGATAGTGTCATGCTAATCACCGTGCACTTAGAAAATACACATTTGCCTAGAGCCTCTTTGGGAAACAGAAAAAAGAAAAACTGGAACCGAGCTTAGCAACTCCTGTCATTGTCCTTATCCGACATTATCAGTTTGTTTCACAACATTCGCTTAGGCTGCTAAGCAATCATCCCAGTTAAATTTCGCAGTGAGGTTTCAAAGCTGGTTTTAACCACCTTTGCTACCTCTTAACATCACGGATGTCTGGTTTAATTCTCACATTTCTGGTGCTGACTGCAGTTGGAGATGACTAGTCTTTCAGCACAGGTCTCCTAAGGGAAAGAGACTGGTGCTGGAAGAGAGGGATGGATGCAGCTCTCGTCACAGTCCTGCTCCCCCTCACGTGCTCTCCCCTTTTTTGCTCCATGGCCCAAACCTGTGGGAAGGGAAGAGCCATCTCACAGCCCAGGCAGCAGGGCAGGGGCCAAAACAGTGGTCTCGGGGTGGGAGAAGTGGTGGTGAACACCCTCCAGCTAGAGACTGGATGAGACCGATTTCTTCCCATACCTTGCTCAGAGCTCTGGGCACAGGGCAGGAGCAGGTGATGGGCACCTGCTCCTCCAGGCACTGCAATTTGAAAAATTGTCAGCAGTGACTGTGTTTCGTGTTGGACACCAGCACTGCAAGCAAGGTACGTCCAGAGGATGCCCATCCAGCCAGGCTCCTCCTCACCACCCTCTGCCATCCTGTTCAGACGTCCAGCACGGGAACTGTCAGCTTAACGAAGGAGGCATCCTGATTTGAGACGGGCAGCTGGAATAGCGGGGTGGTAATTTTGATGTTGTACTTTGGAGTCTTCTACCCCACTAATCTCCATTTAAGGCACGCAAGTAATTTTTTTAAAGCTGGTCCTACATGCTAGTGTTTCGTATTTAATGGCTCTCTTGCTACATTTCCAAAAGAAATATGAGCCTCACTTGAAAAGGGAGGGATTTCAGATATACCAGGGAAGGACTTGCTTTTCAAACGTCTTAAAGGCAGCCGTGCAGTCCAAGTGGAGGCTTTGGCAGAAGTCTGAGTGCGGTGGTAATACTGCCCAATCCAGACTTTTTTTCTTTAATGGAAAATGATGGAAAGTCCTGCTTTAACAGGATTCAGACACTGGCTCTTGGAAACAGGCTTTGGTAACCAAAATAAAAAGGATCCCAGAAACTTTAATGGCCTCCTCTACTAAAGCCTGGCCAAGTACTTGCATTTAATAATTGAAGCTATCAGTTTACTCTAACACAATGGATCTGAATCTACTCTCCAATACAGACACAAAATCCCCTTGGCTTCACTGTGTGTAGCCAGAATTGGGTGCAATATATTTGTGAAAAACTGAGAGACAGTAATGTTAAATAAAGTAATTTTGTCATCATGGTTAGAAGATGAGGTGGCAGCTGATAATCCTCACATCCTGGCGCCAATGTGGTGTTTATAGGTGTCAATGAAATCACTGTGACCTCGGGTAGCTGACAGGGTCCCCCATGTAGCTGAATGAGCTGCCTGCAAAGAGCCCACATCTATCCCCAGCTGTTCCTATGAAACTCCGTGAGCTTCCTGAGAGGTGAGCTAGACTTCACAGTAGGCCAAACATGTCCTACTAGATAAACTCAGAATTTGGCCCAGGAAAGCTTGGATCTTGATCCCCAACGTTTTCGAGAACACCTCTACTGCTGTGTTATAAAATTAAAAATATTTGAATTTTCTAATTGAGACCACCACTGGGGCCAGGAAAAGAAGATGACAATGAAATTTACTGGAATATAAAAAGTCCCTTTATCCACTAAAACAGGGGGACTGGAACAAACACGCAAAAACCAGGTGTCGATCCATCCATTCTTTCCAGCCATAGACAGCTGGCTGTTGAATTAATGCTCTTTTTACTTATGAATTAACTAGCTTAATACAACCTTCCTTTGAAACTTGTGGAGTGCCGGCATGTTACGTACTGTAAATTTGGTAGATGTGAGGTTTATCTATGTCTGCGGGAGCTAACAGGTTAAAGTAAAGCAGAGATAGCTGTTTTAAGCTGCCGAAGAACAGTTCTGGAAGAATATTGCACTCTTATCAGATCAGCTTTTTCCCACAAAAATCAGCAGACGTTCTCTGCCTCCGATACGCAGCCCTGGCTTTCTGCACAGCCTGGCAGTGTGATTCGATTCGCTTACTGGATTTCCACAAACTAAAATGCACTATTTTGTGTTAAGTGTGTGGTGACTACATGGTAGATGTGTTTGGAAGCCACAATTGCTATTACACAGTAACTTGTGGTATCGGTACAATATTACTCTATGAGATAATAGCAGGGGGCAAAGAGCTGCCTTGTGAGGAGGCTTGGATAAACACAGCAGTCTGACCTGTTGCTTAAGATTTCATCCCCTGTCATTATCACTCTATCAGCACTAAATCAATACTATTGGCAGCTGGGTACTCACATCACTTCACTTCAAATACTATAAAGGGAAAAGAAGGTTATAAAATACTACGAAGGGCGAAATTAACCCTTGCTCAAAAGCCATCATGAGCCATGTGAAATGCTTATGTCCTGCTTTAAATCTGAGTCTCCCGTGACTGGCCTGAGAATTGCTCGGCCTCTTGGGAAGTTTAAAAGTGCATCGAGGAGGCCATACACTTTGTTTTGTTCATGCTCAGGACAGTTCATGTTCTGGCATCAGGGAACTCGATTAAGTTTAACCAGCAAATGATGAATTATAAAAAGGCAAAGGAAAATAAGCGTGGAAAAAGAAGAGAAGCAGCAAAAGCAAAAGTGACCAGATCTTTGTCCAGGGTAAACCAACAGTGACCTAAGAATTTGTGTGGAATTACGCTGCATCACCCTAGCCGGTCCACTGTGTTTAACCACTTTCATTCAGGACTAGTCACATTTGTAGAAACCTGACAGATCAACCTGCTGTTTCTATAATTACTCTTGAAAGCATTTCTTGTTCATGTTAATAACTCAGTCTTTAATAACAGAAATAAAAGGGTTATCTTTACTAAACCACAAAAATGGAAGTTATGCAATACTATGCTTCCACTTTAGGCAAACAAGGATTTTGAAATAAGGCAGTGCGTACCCATCACTAAAGTTAACACCAGATTTTCAGAGGAGCTGGCTTGTAAAAAGAAGGGAGTTTCCACCCTGCAGAGAATTACATCATTTTGACAATTGTTACTGCACTGGAACAACACAAGCTCTTTCTCCATCCCTCTCTCCCTCCCACTTGTCTCTGTGTTTAATGTAAATAGAAATGTTCACACATATTTCAACCATTAAAAAAAAGAAAACAAAACCAAAACCCCACATAATTTTATTTCCATGAGTTCAATGTGGACCTGCATCTTCTTGAACCGCTACAGTGCCATGTGGGACTTGCCGCTCCAGTGCTTCACGTCCCTATTTTCATTCATGAAAGAGGCACGTTATGGACAAGTGACATGATACTGATCAAAGCAGACCCACGACCGCTGGCCAAACTGGACCACTGACAGAAATGCACTTGTATTTCTCAGCAAAATGGCTGGTTCTGATACCCTTTTCACACAAAGCTGCAGCTTATCCCATGAAGAGCCCTACTGTGACCAATGAATCTAATTATGCAGAAAGGCTAGGGCTCACCTAATTTTAGCTTTCCTAAAAGCTAGTCTTCTAGCCTCACTCTGTAAACAGTGAAAAGACATGGATACCTTCAGAGAGTGGTTTAGTTACAGTCGAAACAGATTAAAGTGTCAAATGTGGGGTGCCAGGGTCTGGTCCAGAGATACATTTATCCGCAGTGCTATCCTTGGCACTGAGGGCGCTAACTTGCATCAACAGCCCCAGCACGTACAGTCAGACTAACCCATGATATAAATTAGTGTCAGAGAGAAATCATACCAGGAACCTCTATGACCCTGTGCTTAAGAAAATACACTTGTCCCTCAATTTTTCGAAGGTCTCATAAAAATAGAAACTGATTCAACGTGGCCTGGGACAAGCTGTTTCCTGCAGTTCTGCAGGAGATGTGCACGGAGCACTTCAGGGAGACCGCAGGCTCCCAGGGCTGCCAAACGCGGTGCTTGGTCCTCCTCTGCAATCGATGGAGAGAATCAGGCTACTTCAGAGGACAGTTCAGAACAACTAGCCAGCGAGCTAAATTAGGTGCTTAGAGCTGATGTGGAAGCTTTATGCAATATGGAAACACTAATGTGGTAGGTGGCTTGGAGACGCCAATAGAGCCATTTGAAAACTACTCAGAAAAACAGTATTCCTAACAGAAACTGCTCTGACTTAAAGTGTGGACACGCTGATTTATGTCAAAGAGAAAGGCCCTTCTTTCATGTAGGAAGAAGGATGGCTGTAGTGAATGCAACTTTTCTTACACCATACCTGTTGAGGCCTATTAAAGTGCTTCATAAGAATGCGTCTCATAAAACAAAAGAGGACTACAATAACTAACACGGCTAACTTGATGAGATTTTTCCAAAAGAAAGCATAAACAGGATGTGTGGATTAAATCCTAATAACAAAAGACACTGTTTTCTTAGGTTGTTACGATTAGAATGCAATGCAAACAGCCTAGATTAGGTTACTTACCATTATGCAAAGTTCTAATAAAAAGCTGGAAAAATATAGATATATAAAAATATCCCTCTAAAAGGTTTCATTTGTGGTTTTATGATCCACCAAATCACTCTTACTATGAAAGAAAATCTAAACAATGAAAACTGTAAGAGGCTGAAGGCGCTACCAAAGTTTCCCAAATGATTAATTAACACCTTCTCCCTCTCTTTCCTGCTGTGCAATTCAATCACATTTCTTTTACATAAACTTTCAGTTCAGTCTCTTAGTTTGTTTAACCTTACAAATAGGAGAGTAGCTCTGGATAAGCTTCCCCTCTCCCCGCCCCTGTCCCCTCAGAAAATAAGGAATTCCACTCTCCCTGTCACATTCTTTCTCTGAAATTCTTGTTGCTGATTACCAGAGAAAGAAGTGGAAATCAATATTATAAAAATAACGATTAGAAAAACTCCAGATTTTTTTTTCTTCCCTTTTTCTTCCTTCTTTTTTCTTGCTGATGGCCACACAGGGGTGGCAGAACCTGGTTTCCTTCTTGTTAGAAGAGAGCATGAATGCACATGCACATCTACACTTGGTCACTGCCAGGTATCAAATATCTATCTGTTCCCATAGCAAAAAGAAAATGATCCACAAAACCGTACAACTACTTCTTGTTGCCAAGTAGGTAAGGTAAATCTTCACTAAAGATAAACATCACTTATCTCCACACTCCAAGTAGGGGAGTAAATTTGATTCCACATCAAGACATAACCAGGCACCAAGATGCAAAATCACTTGAAGAAATTGCCAGAATTAAGTTTAAAAACAAGTTAGATTCCCTCCTTTGCCCACATGGTCCCAAAAATTCAAATCACTGTTTAAAAAAAGTCTTCTAAGTGTCCATCCTAAATTTTCTTGTGGGGACCATCCCTCCCTGACCCGTGCAGTTTGTTCTCGCACTGCAGGCAGTACTGCCACAACGGCCCCGCATGGTGTTTAGGCTAAGAGGCCTCATCAAGGTCTCTGCAGTTTATTCCACTGTGAAGCATCGCTATTCCCTAGACTCCCCCCTCTTGATTCTCCCCTTCGCCCTTTTCTGCACCCAGTGCAGTACAAAGTCATTTTCCTTGAACATCAGTGACTGGAGTCCATCACCAATACTTTGTCCGACAGCATCAGTGCTTCCCTGTGGTTGCTTATATCTCTTATAAAGTTCTTTTTATCTCTTATAAAGCAGTTACATCCTTGGATGTTTTTTTCTAAGGGATATACCACATTTGCAGCTCACAGCCATTCTACAACTAGGTATAATCTAGGCAATTCTTAGGAATTGCTAAGGAGTGCTTCATTTTCACAGTGAAAAGTGATCATATGACATCTGTTGTAACCTGTATCATGACAGAAGGGGCAGCTCACCTTCCTTTACGGAACACAAACAGTGAGAGGACTTTGCTCTCCACTGAGTGAGGAGCCAAAGCCTGAACAAACCCAGCTAGGGATGTCTGAAGACACGAGCGCTGCTCAGCCTTTCCCCAGGCTCAAACACTCAAAACTGCACTTCAGTGCACAGGTCCTACATCGAAGATGTCAGGTGCTGGTGAACACTGGTGAACTTGCAACCAGTGACTACACCCCAGCATCCGAATGCATCTGCAGTTCCCATTTCAAAGAGGGATGTGGGAACTGCTCCTGTCCAGAAGGAGATGCTCCCAAAGACACCAACAGTGGGGTGAGCCACACAGCCCTGTGGGTGCCAGAATTAATCTTGCCCTTTGCCACAGTTATCTTTTGAAAGCTTTAAAATATATTTCTTGAGATTGCATTCGATCTTCAATTTTGTACAAACATTTTGTGAGTTTTGTCTTTCTTCGTTGGCTGTTTAACTTGCAGCATAAATAAATAAATATTAGTCAAGCCTTAATGAATTTCAGCCTCTCTTGGACAAGAAAATGTTAACTGCTTTGGTTAAACATAATTCATTAAACTCTCAGGAAGTTTTCAGTATATTTTAAATATTTTATTGCAGTGGATAGAGAAATGTAAATGATCTACAAAGAAACGTAAATTCCTACTACTTGTAAAAGTGAAACAAAACGTAAACACTTCTAGGAAGGCTCCTTCTTACTGAGTGAACAGTTATTATCTCAGATACATTTCAAAAAAAAGTAAAGAGCTCTGTCCTTCTTACTATAAAAGATGAAATAACTTTTTTCCATGAATATTTTTGTGAAAGAAGAGAACCAAATAAACAACTTGCCAAGTGAAGCAGATATGAATATTTTTCGTGTGTAAGAGGTAACAGATCAAGCCAAAATAGCACCTTCCCTATTTTCAATGGAGAAGAAAATGTTTTACTCAAACATTTATGTAACTACCAAAAATTTCATGGTTCAGAGAGAAATACTATACAGTTGTCATTCATGTCCTCAGCCTATAGTAAATATTTTAGAAATCCATGCTGCTATTTACATTTAAGCAAATTCCTCCTTGATTTAACTTACTTAATGAATTTCCTTTGTGAGGTGCCCATAATACACAAAGAAGGAAAAGCCTAAATGGAAGTTAAAAACCAGAACAAAACGAACATACTTACTTGGAACAAGTCAGTCACTAAGGTTATACTATCCTCTTCCTCTGTGACATCCATATCACTGTTCTGCAGACTTTGCAAAATATAGCTATTAAAACCAACTGGCTGCTGTGTGTCTGACACATCCGTACATCATGTTATCAGACTGAATAGCTCACACATCCATGAAAAGTACTCACAACTGCCCAGTGACTTTTGTCTGGGATGAAAATGTACATGGTAAAGGTTTGAATGGGTAAACAAATACAAGCACTGGTTTTGAGTAGGAATGAAAACACAAATTGCACATAGAAGCTGTAGACATTCCACTTGAATAAAGAGTGCTTTGGCCCATTTGCTATTCAATATCCCAAGATTCGTACAGCTAGTTGTCTCCGTGTAATGAGAAACAACATCAGGATTGCATAAGTGAAGCAAAGAGAAAAGATTGTAATGCTCACTTTAAAAAGGGTTTCCATGGAAAATGCAGGAAACAATTTCCTCATAAAGTGACGTGCTGGAAAGAAGCTGGAAACACTATACGTGAATAGAATATATAATAAAGTACCGTCATCCTTGTAGTTTTAAAGACAAAAGGGTTCAAAAATTGAGAACTCATGTTTTGAGAAAATCTGTAGAATTTAGGAGACGATGGATGTTACCAAAGCAACAGAGAAGTTGACATATATCTAAATCATAGGCATGATTTTGCAGTCAGAGACAACAACTGTGTAAGAGCTGTACATGAAAGAGGTAAAGTAAATGCCATCAGTGGTAAGATTGCAGATTTATGAGAAAAAATCATTTGTTGTGCTAATTTATGATGCTCTTTTTTCACCACAAGTAGCATATTCTACTCCACTAGTATCTTTGCTGACTTCACAATATGAATTATGATTCACTGTGAGTGTATCAGCCTGCAACTCCTTGAAAGATTTAAAAGAAGACGACTTTCCTTGCAGAGTAAGAAGACAAGGCAGCCCTTTCTAGCCCCTCCTTTTTCTTGGCACTCAGGAGCTGGTAAAGTCATTGCTTTCTGCTGCTGCATCTTCTTTCTCCTTCCTTCCTCAAGGACAATCTCTCTGCTTAGACAGAAATAGGAGTGAATTAAAAAATGGAGTCTTGGATAAGTGAACTGGTCAAAACCACTAAAAGCTCAGACCATATAGCCAGATGTGAGCAAAAGTCTGTGCCCTTGCTCTGTTTGTTTTAGTAGAACAGAAATAGCCTTACTAACCTTCAATAGACTTTGGACTTAGATCATGTATTATAGTTGTTTTGCTGCTCACACTTTTGCATATACTTTAAGTGATGAACAGTATGTCAATATTCTACGTGAACACTTTGTCCCTTGTATCCCGAGAGCAACCTGATGTAGTTGGCCCTGCTTTGAGGGGGGAGTTGGAGTAGATATCCTCCAGAGACCTCTGTCAACCTGAATTATTCCACAGTTCTAGGATTGCTTAAAAAAATAAAAAAGGCAGAGGTCTACATTTACTTTTGAGTGTGCTAGCTGGCCAAGGATGAGGTACCAATTCATTATTTCAGTGTTCCACTGTATGTAAGGCTAATTCCGGATTTGCTTGTTTCTGTTATGTTCACTGTCACATTTTCTTAGAACAATGCAGCACTGTGCATTACCTCAGCTGGGACATAAGCGACAAAGTGCCTACTTATATAAGGACATGCAAATCCATGCCACGGACCATTTCCACAAAGAGTTTAGATCTATGCTGTTTGGGTGAGTGAGAATATTAGTTGCATGGACACAGGATTTGGTATGTCATTTGGCACCATTTTCCAGTGTTCATGTGGAGTGAGAGTCCTTGCAACGGCCACAGAATGGGCAAAAAAATGAGAGAGAAAGCAAAGCAGATCAGACACACAGTAGTAAGAGGATTAGAAGTCTTTTCTGGTGGTTAGGTTGTGGAGTACAAAGATTAATGAAGCTTTTATTACTTTTTTGCTGGAATTATTGTAGGAAGACTGTTAAAAGGAATGATTAGTAGGAACAAATCTGAACTAATAAGTCTCCATTTGTTAAACAAGTGCCAAGGAATATTTTGAATGAATATTCCAACGCTGTGGAAAACAAATGAATAAGATGGTACAAAGGATTAATTTTGCTTTGGAGGAACATATGTAATTGGGAGAGAGAGTAGGAAAACGAGTGATTCAGGGGATATAGTGAACGTGAAAAATGTTCATACATGGGAAGGAAATGGAAGCAGAGGGCAAAGGCAAGGACAAAACACCAAGCCAAGCATTTTGTCATACAAGGTTATCAGGTTTGTCAAGCATGACTTCCCCTTGGTGAATCTATGCTGACTACTTCTGACAACCTTCTTGTCCGTCATGTGCCTGGAAATGGTTTGCAGGATAAATTGCTCCATTGCCTTCCCAGGGATTGAGGTGAGACTGACCAGCCTGTTGTTCCCTGGGTCCTCCTTGCACTTCATGAAGATAGGAGTGACATTTGCTTTCCTCCAGTCCTCAGGCGCCTCTCCGAGTCACCAGTTGTCATTCAAAGATTATCAGGAAAGGTCTCTCGATGACATCAACCAGCTCCCTCAATACTTGTGGGTACACCCCATCAGGGCCGATGGAGTTATGTACGTCCAGTTTGCATAAGCATTCCCTGGCTTGATCCTCTTCCTCCAAGGGTGAGTCTTCCTTGCTGCACATTATCCCCCTGGTCTCTTGGGCCTGGGTTTCATGAAGGCCAGTCTTGCTAGTAAAGACTGATGTGAAGAAGGCATTCAGTACCTCAGCCTTTTCCATGTCCTGTGTCAACAGATCCCCCACCTCATTCAGCAGCCAGCTCACAATTTCACTAGTCTTCCTTTTGTCACCCGTGTACTTACAGTGTCCCTTCTTATTGCCTTTGACGTTCCTCACCACATTCAGCCCCAGCTGGGCTTTGCCTTTCCCAACCCCATCTCCGCATGCTCAGACAGTATCTCTGTATTCCCCGCAGTTACCTGTCCCCGCTTCCACCTTCTCTATGCTTCCTTCTTGTCTTTGAATTTTGCCAGGAGCTCCTTGTTCATCCACACAGGTCTCTTGGTATTTTTGCCCAACATCCTACTTGTTGGGATGGACTGCTATTCAATTGATTCATGCTTAGTGATATAGGACCTTTTTAAGAAGATAAATCTATAATCGTAACATGAAAATATGTTTCAGTTGTGAGACAGAGTAAAAAATGTGCACATTTTATGTGCACGTATGATCTGTAAAATCTTAAAAGGTCACAAATCACAAATATTTCATACTGTTTTAAACAGAGCTACATGGAAAATGTGAACTTTCATTCCACAAGCGGTAGTGCAACATTTTCATTCAAAAACAGAACAGATGATTAAATATTTTCTTTTCCTGTCTGAAACTTTTGTGACTATTTTAACTCAAAAACTCTCTGCAGTATCACGTCGCGTGGGAACTGTGCTTTGGGTGAATTATACCCAAGCTCTTAGCATTCTGTAATCCAAGGCCTTGCTCGGTACAGCACAGCTGTGTGATCTTGGCACAGTTTTACTGAGAAAATTGTTGCTAAGGTGTGAGAACATATGTGAACCAAAGCTGTGCAAGATAAGCAAAGTGAAAACCTAGACAGAGCATAGTTGTTGATACCATGATAGTTAGCAGCTTACTGATTCAAGAGGAGAAATGCTGGCACGAAAAGGTGTAAAACCTCAAGGAAAAAAAAAAAAGAGCGGAGGATGGAATAGAGCAATTCACCGCCTCTGTGGATCAGCCGTCCAGCCTCCCCCGCCACTGCCGTCTCATCGGTGTCTCACAGGGGTGCTGAGCCTGTTAGTGCTCAGCGTAGCAGCTGAACAGCACAGCTATCTGCTCTGCACATCATCACCCAGTAAATAATTGCTTGGTGTTCCCAGGTCGTGTGTACCCTGCTTACGGAGCCACTCTGCACAGAGGAAAAGATGCTTGAACACTACAAACTCCTCACATCCGTCACTATCCAGAGTCACCTCCCTTAATGTGAGCCTTCTCTCTGATGTCTGCAGGTGGATCTCAGGAGGTGAAACTTCTCCAAGGAAGAAAATCCATTCCACAGGGAAAAATAGCAGAACCTTTTATTCTTAGCTCTTATCATATAGTATAGCACAGTGAGGAGATGCAGACTAATGTCAGACTGAATCACTTTCAGTTTGAGGAGTCAATCCAAAAGACCCAAATGTCTTCTTTCAATTTTCCCACTGGGGAACAGAAAACAATAACAAAATTGAAACTTTAGCACATAAAAATACAATTTCACAGATACTGTATGTTCAGTGAAGAAAAGTTAATGGAAAATATCAGATCAGCTCTAATTTCAGTTTCAGCTCAAAAATTCTTGCAAAAGTGAATCTCTTTTCTTCTCATGACAATATTGCAAAAATTTTCAGGAAGTGGTGAGAAAGTTATCAAGCCATAACAATGTTACAGCTGAGAGAGATTTAACATGACTCAATTAATTTTATTTATTTTAGCAACAAAGTGCACTTGTTAACTGATTTTGAAACCAGTTATACAAACCAGTCACGAGAGTTTTGTGTAAGCACCGCACTGTTCCGTACAGCTGCTGCACAAGACCGAAGCTATGCCAGTCAGATCATCTCCCTGACCCCAAGCCAGTCTTTCATCCACGCGGGCACGAGGCTGCAGCAGGTCAGCATCGGTCCCCATCACCTTCTGACGAGCTCTGCTCCAGCTCCAGCCTTTCCTGCTGGAGGAAGCTGGATCCTGCGGTTTCCCTCACGTGAAAGGTCAGCCTGGCAATACCCTGGTGCAGATGGAGCCCCAAGCAGCCTCCACTAGCAGCATGGGATGCCGCTGGGATGGATTGCTCCTGCACGGGACTCCATGACATAACTGTACGAGGCCACCCTGTACAAAGCACAAAAAAGACGTTTTGTAAAGCTGAAACGAGTGGGCACAGTAAGTGAAGAAAAATAGCTTATTGCTGAGACCGGTGTAAGGCATTTTATGAGTCATTACCTCAGATGGATTTTATTGTGGTTCTGGGAAATGCAGAACTGGGAGCTCATTTGTAAGGCTTTCAGAGCTGCAGGTGAAACGCTGCCTTCAATAGCCGGATTCATGAAAGTCCAAACTGGAGGATGGCACACTAAAGCATAACTTGCTAAACTAGATTAGCCTTTATATTGGTAAAGGAGTGCCCCGGGGAAATCTGAATGTTCTTTCGCTTTCTGTGAATGAATTACATCGTTCATGTCAGAAGCTAATACTTAGTTAAACATTTTACTGAATGTAGCTTTCTGATCCTGTGCTTACCAACAAAAGCCACTTGTTATAAGAAATATTGAAGATGCATCAGTAGGTTTTTTTCTTTTTTAAAAAAAAATTCAGGAGAAATCTTAAATATCAAACACTTCCTCATTAAATCTCTTCAATAATCTTCAAGGATGGGATGGAGAGGGCAGACGATTAAAACTACTTTGTTGCACAAAGCATACTACAATCTCACATTATCAGTACCTACAGTACAGGCTTGGACTCATGTAATCAGTGCACACACACGGCACTAAGTTTTTGCTCACAGCAGGAACCAGAAAAGGGAGAGAGAAAGGCTCTTTCTCTGAGACAGTGCTATCCTGAGGCAGCAGTGACCCTCTGGAGAATCCCTAGTCCATAGTCCACGACAGCTCAATTTGAATTGAATTTCCAATTTCAGAATTTCAAAGAGAAATTTGTTTCCGTACCACTCGGCGAAGGGGAGCGGTGGCTGTCCTCTCTGCCCTGTACATCAACCCTGACCTGCTCCCAGGACAACGGGGCAGCGCATCATCCTCTGCGTTCAGCCTCAGAGCTGCGGGCATTTGGGGGAGTTGGTGCGCGAGGCAGTTCTGTGGAGACAGAGTACGATCAGCGCTGAAGCAACAAAAAAAAGTTATCATCAAACCTTTCTACCAGTTCTGCTGCCTTACTGCCAGGTAGGGACCGTCAAAGGCTAAAATCGAATGAATTTCCATGAGAACTGCAAAAGACATCTTCAGTGCACCAGGTCTTCTCCCTGTCAAATTTGAAGGTCTTCCTCCGAATACTAGAGGTACCAGAGTGCTACTTTCACACTGGTGGAAGAGCTCCTGTTTCTCTGGCCTACAAAACAGTTAAACCTTTGCCATCGAAACATTCAGCCTAAGGCAGAGAACAATCATGGAAAATTTCAGCCTGACTCGTTAATGTTTGGCAAAGCCGTAACCAGCTTATAACAGGGGCTTGTAATTAGAGCGGGTCAGAACATTCTCCGCTAAATGAAATTTCATCGAAATATGCTGTTTCATCCAAGCCAAAACATTTTTCAGAGACATATCTGTTTCCACAAAGTTTTTGTTGGGAAAGCTGAGAGAGAAAGCATGCTCACACACTATATACTGAAGATTAGGTCACTAGTTTGGGATGTGAAAGAATTGAGTTTAGGGCCTGACTCACAGTGGTCTGCAATAAAAAACCGTGCTCTGCATCGGGCAGAGTAGGTACGGAGCATCCCAAATGCTAAAGTAGCGCCCTGGCTAGGCTGTCTACAAAAAATGACACATCACGAGAAACATGTTTTGATTATGGTGTTCAAGAGATTTTATGTCTTCAAGTGCCACACACAAAGTTATATTTTTAAACATGGTAAGTTGACCTAAAAGGGAGCTGACCTGTTCCAGAAGTCTGCACTTCTAACAGGAAATGTTAGGGAACATTTAAACTTTTAAAGGTTCATTTAAATTACCTCCAACTAAAGCTATCAGATACAATTCCTTTTACACGTTGCCCATAATTTAAACAGAATGCAGATTCAGAAATAATTCAGCAGTGTACGCACAAACGCATTGTACCCAATTCATTATGCAGGGTGTCAATATCAGGCTAAGGTCCAACTAAAGCCCTCCCAGACTTCATGTTCTGGAAGAGGAAAGCGGAGGAGCTCCTGTATGCCTTTAAAGTGGCAGTCACTGGCAAAACAAAAGAGCAAATCAGCTTCTTGCCGTACACGAGTTCCCGAGACTCTGCGCAGAACAGACCATACTGGCAGGTTATATATAGAAAACCAGAAAAAGCCACAATTCAGAGGGCTGCAAATGTAGAAGGGGAGCAAACCCTGCAAATTCTTATCAGTAAGTGCAGCTCTCTTAGAATCAAAACAGGCACACGTGAATGGATCAATAATTTTTCTTAAAAAAATGATAGTCCATAAAAAATGTGTTAGCAAAGATTAATACTACCACGTGAAAAATCCTTACTTTTTTATTCTTATATTTTTCACATTTTAGACATGTACGTGAATTAGGGAATAATAAGAGAAAATATGTTTGCAATTAAAATGTATTCCATACTGCGGTAGGTCCTTCCATCAATTACAGTGAGGTTTCAGGCCTACAAGTCTTGTCCAAATAAAGAAGGAGAGATCAGAACTTTTTATTTCTAAAGGTGTAAGTAGCAAGTCATTGCATTGCTGAGTTGAGCTGACGTAAACCTTTGCTGTCACACACTATTACAGTGCCTTTAGCTTGTGCACTTATTTTATTTCCTAAAGCATCACGTTTGGTGCATGCCTGCTTTTTTGAAGATCATCCAAAGGTTTTCTGACATAAATGTTGGGTTTATAGCGTTCACCGCCCCGCTACGTTATTGCACGTGTCAGCAGAAAGGAGTCACGTGACACAGAAGACTGGGATCATACTTAGATAATTTCATGTAAAGAATAATACCAGCATATTTTTTCTAAAAACATACCTTCTCACTTAGAAACACTGGGTTCTCTAGCTTTTTTTTTGATTCTTAGCATATCATTCTCACAAACTTTTCATTTCTGTTATTCATACAAGCTATTTAAAAACAGAAAACAAAACCAAACCACCCTCATCATTTCAAAGCAACAAATAGCTGCAGTATTCAAAATCTGGAACTCTGTTCTCAAACCATTGTGATTTGTGGCAATGTCCTCCTCCCTGAACAACAGAGACTTCAAAGTGGCCAAGATCCAAAGTTTCTTGTTAAAGTTTTGTGAGGTGAAGTTGGACAACATAAGATATTTTTCCAGAGATTGAGGGTTGTTGGCAGACATAAAGAGTACTGGAACAATGTTAATGAAAAATAAATTTTCTTAGCAATTGCAAGAAAAAAATATGCATACTTGTCCATTAACTCTTATGTTGCTACAACCAGGACAAAAAGAAAGACAGGCCGTGATCACCTGATGATAACTAATAAATAGCCAGTTTAATAAATAGCCAGTTGTTACTGAATATAATCCAAATATATAGGATTAGTTACATTTTGTTTGGGGTTTAAAATTGTTTTCACTTTCTTATCAATTGTTATCAAGGACTTGCCCTGGCAAAGCTGTCATTGTTTTAACTGCTGTGGTATCAGGACACACACAAATGAATGAGGAGACAAAAGCAAAAAACCCGAAATGATAAACCATCACTCTTACTGACAATCATTTTAAAAACTTCACAGTATTATTACACATTAAAAATGTTCAAATCACATCAATTTATGGCTCCACTGATGTCAGATTATTCTATTATCAGTGTTTGAATTGCACATTATTTCTAAATATTTCCAAAGTTACATGAAACAATGTGAGACAAATGTAGTTTGCCACATAGATAAAATGAAGCCATATTCCATTTGTCAAAGAAGCGTGTAAAGAGATTTGAAAACACTTAGTGTTCTGCATGGTTAAGGAGAATATTGCTGGGAATATTACAGGAATGACAGTGTTTTATTAATGGTGATAATTTTGGAAAAGCTTATAACATCTTAAAACTCCCCAGTGTTTTCAAAGGTTTGAAAACAGCCCGCAGCAAATGAAGAGTCAAAATAACTTCCTGACATCCCAGCGCTACTTCAAACTCACTGTATCCTTCCCCCTTCTTAGTTCGAAACATATAAGCACTACAAGAGTGGATCTCGATGATACAACCTCAGTCGAGCCTAGCAACAGACTGAATCCTCAGCTGCAGTGACTCTGATCACTAGAACTCAGACTTTTGCCCCATGAATGGAAGACATTAAAAGGGAATTAAGACTTTTGATTTGGCCCGAAGAGATGATTTAATTTAAGGCAAAATTTGACCAACGTGGAATGGGAGAACAAATCCAAGAAGTTTTTCTGTCAAAAGTAATAGCCTTTCCGCCTTGATAGGTATTTTCAGCTCACAGAGTTGGACAGGGGACTGAATATATTGGATTTCTCAATAAAACTGATAAAAGATACAGGGGGTATGATTAACGTCAACAGACACAAGGAGGATGAGGTGTAATAGAAGATGACAGAGCTATGGGACTCCAAGATGCAAGTACAGGTGGTTGTCCATCATCACAAAGTGCCGGCCCTGAAGTATAGCTTCCCTGCCAGCAGACGATTGATTTGTTCGCAGTTCAACAGAGCACCTGTGAACTGACTTCAAAACTACTTTCAAAAGAACGCTCTTAATGCTGGGCATGGTGCTTTAAATCTACAAATAAACCCACTGAAGTCAAGGCAACCAGTGAGCACGGCACTGAATCAAACGAAAAGGCTTTGGAAGTTATCTCACGCGGATTAACATTTCATTTAAAAACAAACAAATGGCCAGACTTCTATCCTACTGTAATATTTAAGTAAGATAAACAATCTTTCTGATATTAAAAAAGCCATCTATATGACTTTTTTCCGGCAGTTAGAAGTTGAAGGACTTGTGTTAGAGACTGAGAATGGAAAAAGGCTTGCTCACTAAGTCTGGTCTGGATTTCTGACATCACTGTAGATAACTAAAGAACAAAGAGATAGCTAGGTTAGAAAATGATAATAAAACAACAGCTACAAGAGAAAAGGCATTGGCCTCCGAGTGATAGCTGTGTAAAGCAGACAAGCAGCAGTTGCAGACAACTGCAGGAATTTCAAAATCCAGTAAGTCACTGTCCCTAACCGAGGCAGATAGCAAAGAAAAATAGAAGAACAAACGTACAAGGGTAACATGAAATTATAATGTATAATTTCCATTACTGGAATTCACTAAAAGATATGCAAAGTGTAAAAGTACAAAGAAGAAACGATAGTAACTGGGCAGCAAGAATGTCTGACAACTAACCAAGAAAGAATTTTTTTCTTTCTGCTTTCTATCCTCCATCCTGCTGCTCTAATCCTTTTAAAGAAAATGCCAGAAAGAAAAACAAATCGTTCCTCAAAGGATGAGAACACATCAACATCATGCTAGAAATAATTCCCTACGCATTTGTAGGAACGCTGTAGGTCAGCAGGCTAACACAATGCAGGGACAGGTGGAATGCTGACTGATCTCCTTCTGAAAACCAAAGAAAGCAAAAGAGGGAAATGTTCACAGGCACTATCAAATTTCTGAGATGTACAGGAAGATGGCCTAAAGAGAAATTATCAATTTTTCCATGAGGATCCCAGAAGTTAACACAGATATTTCAACTTGATTTAAGTGTAGAAGTTTCTAGCAGTGCTATGTATTTACACATAGGGGATCAGCCATACTATTTTAATATATCGAAAGAACTCTAGAAAGGCCGAGAAAGTTAAAAACCTGGTTTATTTCTTTGTTTTAATTACAGCAAAATGTCATTTATTTTAAATAAGAGGTTAGATTTTGAATATAGCTACTCAACAAAGAGATTCTATGGCAAGCTTTTTCTCTGTAGACTTGTATAATACCCAAAACTCTAGGTTTTTGACTAAAACTTTACACCAAGGTAAGAAGTAATAAATGTGCTTGTGCCTCGCTAATTAGACCACTGAAGTTGAAATATTAATGGAAGCAAAAGTCAAACACCAAGATGGACCTCATGGCTCTATTCAGCGGTGGTGATGTTTTTAAACGAATAGAATATCCTAAAAATATCTTCCCCTCAAAAATTAAAAAAAAACCCCACCCTTAAATCTCAGGTCAAAGTTAAAGAAATTAAAAGAAGATAAAGCTGATATATCTTTATTCCTTCATACAACGACACACAATAGCAGCAGGTCCAGCATGAAAATGCATTCAGATTCTAAGCTCCCTGACTCTTCCTTTGCTTAGAAGTATGCGAGAAAGAGCTACTGAAACAAAATTAATTTGGCATCATTTGGCAATCATGTAAGTATTAGTGTAGAAAGCCTGAGGACACCATGCATCTTTTGAACTGAAGACGGGTGCTTTTCTCCAGAAACAGAGCCGGTAGAGCCCAGTAGGTGCATTTCACCAGGAAAGGGAAGTGCTTCTGCAAATCGCCTGTGACACTTTCAGTAACGAGGACAACATGGTAGCACAGTTTGCGGTTTGGGAATTATTAACCTCAGCTGATACAAATCAACATGCAGGCTGCTAAACATAACTAAAAAGCAAAACATAGGTAAGGAACTGGGTTTGGTTTTCCCCATGCAGAGGAATATAAAAACATGAGTCACATGGTTGTTCTGGTACACTGCAATAGCTAAAGGGTATGTGCAGGATGATTGGAACAAGGTGGTAGGGAAACAACAAAAGTTGATTTTAAGCTGATTTTTATTGAATTCTGTGTTCTGCCTTTTCTCTTCTGAATGATGTATGTAATACAGAAAGTGGCAAATCAAAATGGTAGCTAGAAAAGAGGCTTATTGTCACAGGAAATGAATTAGCTCTGTACCATTTTGACAGGTTACTTGTCCTGGTCCTCCTACTTCCAGCAGACATTCCCTAGTCTTCTGCATTTATATGCAACATCCTAATTCCATGTGTCTCGAGGTTCATTCATAGTCCTCTTTCCTTGGCTGATTTGATGTATTTTTGGGTACAGCCTCTCTATCTATTATACCTATATGGAAATCGGACATGACAGGTCAACTACATAGTTCCCAAATACAAGCACTAACCCCCCTGAAATTCCCCAGAAATGTAAATACATCCTTTCCTGTCAGTATTGAACTATCCCAAATTTTCAAGAACTCTGAACTGGGAATTTACCTGTTCAGGGCCAAGTGACTGTAGAAGCAGGCATACACATCTATCTCTTCTTGAGTCTGTTACCCCATTACGCTACCGTGCTGACTAAAACAGAGAATCCCTGATACCAAACAGAATTTCTAAGCTGCATGTATTCTTAACCTCTTTCCCCAAATCAGTCAATGTGCATCATGTCCACCAAAGAAAATTACCCTTCAGCAACAGCTTTTCACCCATGTGGGTTCTCTGAAGTCTAACAAGACACGATCTCTCACAGGGTTTTTCCCAGACTTTAGCATTCAGCATCTCTTTTCTGCATGGACTGTCCAGGGATGAGAAACTTGAATATTTAATAAAGTGTTACTAACTCACAAGACACAAATTAAGAAATCAAGCTTCATTTGCTTTAGTGCACTGAGAATTACTTGGCCTCAGAGAAGCCTTCCAACGTACAATCCTTAGGGCGCAGTACACATTCAGTATCACTTTTTACTGAACATACTTGAAGCTCTTAAAAGTAAAAGTGCTTTGGGCAGTCTTAACTGCAGATACTGTTGTTAGTGACCGGTCAGTTTTATCTGTATAAAATACATGAGTGTGTAGTTACAAATGTATGTACATGTTCCATCACACATAATCACACAGCAGGCACTACGCATTTTTTTCAAATAAAAAATCAATTTATGTAAATAACAATGAGGTTTGGGATTTTTTCCCAGAACTAAAAAAAAAGCTGATTTAGTGATAATATTGAAATACAGTATCATTTTTTACTCTTGACTTACTATTAATTCCGAATTTTGCACAGCAACATACTACTACTTTAAGTGCCAATGCTGTTAGGTATGGGAGGAAACAGGTAACTACAGAGAGCTTCAGCGTTTGACCACCTATGCAGTATTTATTTTTCTGTACCTTTACTACTACATGTACAAAGAAATTTCCATATACGAGAATCATGGAAGATGCACAACCATGAAGCTACACTTCCGACCTGTTCATAAAGCTCCCAGAATGATTACAATGGGAGTTATGAACCTACTATATAACCCCTGTTGCTAATAGGAGAAAGTTATCAATGTCCAGAATGGAAATAGTCTCCCAAATGCCACTTTGTAATGTTTGCAGGGATCCTGTGAACAGCAGAACAAACTATTTGCCGTCTCACAAGTGTAGAAGCTTGCCCATGGTTTATATGCCACCAGTGAAGGAAAAAAGGGGACTGTGTTTTTTTCCTGAACAGTTTTATTATTATCGATAAATCGTTTCTTACCACAACAAGCATGTCAAGGTAACAGTGTCAAAGGACTAACTTTGTGTCTTCCGATAGCAAGCAGTTATGGGGCTTTTATAAATGTAATCATTTACAGCACTACTCTAATAACCTTCTTGCCATATGTAAAGGCTGTATTTCCCATTTTGTCTGAGAAAGGTGGCATGTCAGATGGAAATACCCTACAGGCCAGATCTAGCCAGTTGCACCATATGGATCTAGTCCTAAAAACAATATATTCCACAACAGTTTCCGCTTGGACGTGCTTCTTTCTTTTCAGATATTCAGAAAACTGTGTGGAAAAGAGTGCAGTTTTTCTTCAATAACCTTCATGGAAATAAAATTCAGTGCTTATCAATTGCAAACTTCATATTTCTCTTTCAGTTAAACTTTTAAGGAAAAACTCCAGAAGTTACTGAGGTCATGCCTTAAAATGCAGCAGTTGTGTGTTAAGAATCAGATTTTGCTAGCTTAGAGGAAAAGTAACACCTTATAGTACAGTAAATATTTGCACAATATTTAAGTTAGCCCCATCAAGAATAATTGCATAGGTTAAAATGATGGACCATTCCGATTGTCCTCATGGGATGCAAATTAAAATGTTTGAGGTGAAAAAAAAGCAACACTCAGATTCTAGAAAACAAATCACTCATTTAATATTCAGGTTAATAGCCTTTCACACTTCCTTCTGACCTGAAAGCACATTTTATTTTCTCATTTTTAAGGCCCATGCACCTTCACCAAATTAAAGCATAGTAAAGAGGAATTCAATCTCCTGAAAGCTTTGGGAAGCCACAAACTTTCCAGAAAGAAAAAAAGAAGTTTGCAAATTTTAACATGCTGAACCAGATGAGTGTGGTTTGCTTTCCATTCCTGGCTGGCACTTCTCAAGACCTGGGGACTATGGATATAAACGAAAGCCTGGTGTCAAGCTAATGACTTCCTTGGATTTTGTGGAAATTCCACTATCTCGGACTGTACCTTCATGCGGCCGTCCAAACAGGCATCCCCGCTGCTGGCACTTTTCTGACTTTCAAGTACTTCCCCTTGCAATGTTAATGATGAATTTTAACACAGATTACTGTAATTTAATAAATGTATTAATTTTAATATATTAACAGAGGCAAGAAAGATAAATGTGAATGCTTATGTAGTGACTAAAAGAAATATAAAAGTTTATATAAGTGCTAAGTATCATTCTCAAGATTTCAACGATCCAAAGAGTTCTCAGATGTTTCTGAAAAAAATCTTAATTTACTACCTTAAATTTTCTACCAGACACTTGTAACTTTCTCTCAAAAAAGAGGTGAAAACTCCTTTCACATACTGAGCACATGCATAAAAGAACATGTGCTATTTATTAACAGGAGCAAGCATTTATTAAAGTCTATCCTGGCTTTTGAAAATAAGATGACTTCATACACAGGAAAGAGGTGTATATGATAAGTTGTTATTTCAGGGCTGTTTTGAAAACATTAAAAAAGGAGGTTAAACCTATTTTACATGCCAGTTTTAATTAATCTAATTTCCAGAAGGAATTTGACCAGTGACAAAGCAAAGCATAACCTTTGGGAAAACCCTAAGCACCACTCATTTAAAACTCTTTATGGCATAGTAATGTTCCTAGTTTCAATACTTTATGAACTGCAGAGGTGTCAAGAGCTTTTTACGGTTTGCGTTGAACATTTTGAGCGTCTATCTCAATTCTAATTGTAAAATGTCAATATCGGCTTGAGCAAAATTAGCAAAATAACTTTTACTTCCAGATCTTAATCTTCCCGTCTATTCTGCCACATGGTAAGAGGAGAGTGTAAGAGTAATTCACAGTAGTCACAAACACTCGAGTAACTCCATATTCCACTGAAAACTTACCTATAGCAAGATATTATATCACATTTTCCTGACGTTAATATCACCATCAGACTATTTCTAACTTGGCTATTTAGCATTTTTCCATTTTATTAGCCGCCTCCTTCACCTCAGTAGATGGCAATCTACGTGATCTGTAGAGTAGTGATTTTCCTGAGTGTTATAAGTAGAAGTTGGACTCAGTAGTGCCTTTCATGCTCCAGAATATTGTGGAAAGCATAAATGGAAGTGCTTGAGCGCAGTCACTGGGAGCTAGAGGAACACAGGGAAATGGAGAAACCAGCAGAGAAAATTAAGAGCGAGTAAGCATGGGATTAGAAAAACAGAACGGACCAAAACAACTTTCTCGCCACGGAGTGCCCTCGCTCGCTCTCTCTCATGAGTTGCATCTTACGTTAAGTCAGCACACTACCAATGGGTAGGCTTCTGTTGTCTCTTTTAATTCTATCATCAGTAAAGTCTCCCAACTTTCCTCCCTCACTTTCCCTCTGGCATTTTTCTCTGAAGACCCTTTCCAATTTCTCTTGCTATATACAGAGAAGGTTTCTAAATGCAAAGCCAGCAGCTAAAGGTGGAAGTATTCCTCCTGGACTAAGAGATACAGAAATAGACAGATAGATAAATACACACACACACACACACACATATATGTGCATGTGCATGTGTGTATGTGTACATATATATGTGTATATAAGTATACACACACACATATACACACATGTGTGTATGCAAATGTGCGTGTGTGTGTATATATGTATAGTAACATATACACATATAAATATGCATGTGCATATACATATGTCCGCCCAGTAAAGAAGGACTCCCAGTTCAGGATATATCAGTGGCTTCAGGAATCTGCTGGAATTGCAGAAGGTCTCTTAAAACTATACCCAAGCACATTCACCTCAGCATTTACCGTTGTATTGCAAAGCTGTTTGGAATTCCTCAAAATAATGGAAGCTGATACATAAGTTTAAATAAAAAGCACTAAGATCGTCTACTTCATTATTAAAGACCTTAGCCTACACAAGTATGTTTGCTGTAAGCGCTCATGCACATATGAATCTGATTTGAACATGAGAAAGAACAGGGTTTGATAAGTCATCTGAAAAGCAGCTGTTTTCACTCAGTGGATAGTTAATATTTGTGTCTACATATATTGATTACAATAGATGTCTCCTCCTCTTCATGATGGAACTCACAAAGGTGTCACGTCAAAAACAGTTAAATACAATCTTATTGAATGTCTTTGAAAATATAGAGAGCTATGAAATAGGCCCTATTGCTCTTCAGGCCATGAATTTTCAGTGAGCACACTCGACATTTTCTTCCGCCTATTTCATGGTAGGCAGAAAATCTTTCAAAGAAAGGAAAGGGTTTTCACGGATGAGCACAGGATCAGACTGGAGACCATAATTATGATTAAAGTCAGATATTGAAGAAAATACAAGATGACGCAGGAGACGGTTGTTTTTACTGCAAATGCCCTAGGCCTTTGACATCGCCTATAGGAAAATCTATCAGTAACGGCCATCAGCACTCTTAAAAGGTTTTTATTTATCCATGATGAGCCAGCATTGAATAATCCTTATTCTGTCCAATCAAAAAATAAATTAACAGAATCCCAAAAATTGATTCCAAGAAAAATGGCAAATTTTTATGTCAACTCTTCCTTTTCATTGCAAAAGGGCATAGTCACTCGGTTTCACTCTTCCCCTCAGTTTTCCTTTGCACAACGATCACAGAAGCCATTCTGCACTCACCTATGCTCACATTGCCTTTGCTTTACTTATTTGGTCAAATTTTCTCAAACCACCTCCTAGTACAGAAAAGTCACTAGCTTGTTAAGTCAGCTTTGCACTGTAGAGAAATTCGGAAGCGTTTCTCCAGCAAACTAGCCCAATGATACAATTTCTAGGCCTAAACTGCAAACTATTGTTTTATTTTAGTACAGCACTTCTTAGGCACTGCGTGGAAATATTCCCAGATAGATAAACGACAATAGGAAAGAAGTATCTTGGGGAAAGAGTACAAGAAATACAGAATAATGGTTTCTGTACACTAACCTTATTTGTAGCAGGCCTAACACTGCTAAAACATGATTTCCTGGGCCATGACGCAGGTCCGTGCAGTCAGTGGAACTGGCTGCATCAGCAAAGGATCTGCACCCAGTCTCTGAGGGACTCAAAAAGGGACGTAAAGACACCACCAGACCACTCTTTTTTTGTTCTTACTGTTTCTTTGTAAAATAAATAGGTACATTTACTTTATTCTCATGCAGATTTTTGGTAGATTATCTCATTTTACCTTCCCTGTTAAACTTTCCTATTGCACCACGTCGCTGGCTGGATCTGATTTTCTAAAACAATTCTTTTTTTTCAGTTACGCAAAGACACAAAAATGCTGCCAGTGTATTTATTCATTTACTTTACATTCTTGTAATGAAGAACTATTTTAATTTTCTCACAATAACTGAACAATAAAACTACCACTGAATTAATACAGAGGTAATAAGAGGTAAGAATTCAACATATGGTTGAAAATAAGGAGGCGTCCTCCAAACTCTCATGACCCCAGTGAGCAAGATTACCAGCAAAGTAAAAGTAAGGGCATGTTTAAAGAGAGATGGGTACATTGTATGAAATACAAGGCATTGCATTTCATTATTATAGTTCACTAGTTTCTAAGGAAGTCTGTAATAGGAATAGTTAGTAGCTGAGGATGAAGACTACAATAGAAGACAAACAGAGAAAGACTTTTAAGCTTGAGTTAGTATCTTTTTTTTCTTCTTGCTAACTCACTGCGTGTTTGCAGTGAAAACTCACTGACGTGGACTAAATGAGACAAATTAAAAAATGAAATAGAGGAAGCTATCTTTCACAATCGTGTTAGATGCAACTCTTTACCAGTCTCATAGGTTGAAATGAACTGAAATCATGTGGGATCATACTGGTGGGAGAGCAGAGCTAAGAGATGTTACACCTTTTAATCTCTTTCTGGAATACTTTAGATTTTCCTCTGAGTAAATTAATGCGATCAATATTTTTTAATGAGTTTAAAATCTTGGTTGCTCAGTGTTATGATTCATTTCCAGTCAGAATACAGTTGAATTAGTAATATGTTATTAGATCACAATGATATTATCTCACAGTTCAAGAGTTCTTATCCAAAGATCCCAAAGTTCTTGCAAATAATAAAACAAACAGTACATTTACAAAGAATTAGATATCAAAGTATTAACAGCCACCACATGTGTCAGAGTAGTGCAAGTTGCGCAAAGAAAGGGAAGACAAGAAACAGAGTGCAGATTAAAACCAAGAGTCTACTGGAAATATTCTTTAAGATATTACTTAGTGTTATGAGGAAATTCCTCTTCTGGGTAGTAACACTGAGATTGAACACTACATTAAAAATATGGTCTTCTGTCATCTCTAGTCTGTGGTACATGGGGGTATGGAGCTCATGGGCCGAGTTTCCTGCTGGTGTAAACTGCACGGCTGGATTTTTCTTCAGCAGTATTTGCTTGCATATATCCTTTTGGGAGATTCTGCAGAAGATTTCTAAAAAGAGCTGACAGACAACCAGCATTTTTATCACACAGGAAATTCCATTATTGAAACACTTTGTCCTGATATCAAATCAGGACAAAAACTCAAAGTATCTTTTTGGTTTTCCCACACAGGAAAACATGCCCAACTCTGTTTTTAAAAATGCCAACTGTTTGGAGTCGGCTGAGTGAAGAATGGTTATCATTTGTGACAAAATCTCACAGAAAAATTCTAGTTTCAAGTCCCACATCTCCATTTTCCCTTCTGACATCCCTGTACAAGTTTGGTTCCCTGAGAAGATCACACCTGATCTTACACAAGGGAACATTCACCTGCACCTGCCCGTTCTGCTGGACACAAACATATGTGCCTAGACAAACATCCAAAATGCCTCCAAAGCCATTAACCGAGTATGCACTTGAACTTTCATGCCAGATAAAAAAAGTGCTGCAGAACTGCTTTTCCTTGGTAACTGGACACTGCAAACACTAATGCAAAGAGGTAGATTTGGGAAAGATGTTTGCTCTACTGGAATGATTATCCTTGACTTTATTAATAAATAAATATAACTTATTACAGAACTCATGGCAACAGCCCCAAGATAGTTAAGTATATGTCCTTCTGAAAACACAAATGGTTGTTTACATCTCAGCCTGAAACATGCATTAGCTGTATAATACCAGTACTGCTCCCATGAAAGTTAGTGAGATTTGTTTTGATTTAAGCAAGGGTTGACCAATAAGCAATGAATGAATCTAACAAGTCTACAAAATACTTCATGAGTTATGCTTAACAGATGTACCGTGCTTCTGAGATGGACTTTTCCTATGCATTTCTCAACTGTAATGTTCTTTATAATTCTCCTGACTCTCAGTTTATCTTTTAACTCTGTACATATCTTGCATATGAAACTAAAAAGGCAAATAACCCCTTTTTGAATACAGTGTTTTGAATAGTTTGCACTCCCAGAATTTCAATAATTTATATTATAAGATGTGGCAAAATTCATTTTGCAGTAACTACAGCTGTAATGTGTTAGGCATAGATTTACAGCATTATACGTTTTTCCAATCAGTTTGAAAAAGTCTTATCTCAGAGAAGCATAACTATTCCATATATTATTTTCATTTCTTGCCTTTCTAGCTTTGGTGTGTTTAGTCATTTTCTAGATCATTCTATAAACTGTTATTTTTAACAGAAAGTGTATTTTGGGAATAAAACTCACAGTACAAAAAGACCACAAAATAATCTAATTTCTGGTGCTAGAAAGCCTTCCTACTTAAACCTAAGCCCAATTAAGAACTATCAGGATTTTTATAAAAATCCTATTACCATAGAGGGGAATATCCTGTTTGATTTTGATAGGATCAGATGTATGCTTATTGCATTTGTTTGCTTTTCAAATTTAATTAAGGTCTTAAACACTCTTCATGAAAATATTGAATGTGAAAGGCAAAGGAAAAGTGAGAAGTTATTCCTATACATTATTCATGCTTGCTATGATGTACAGAGGGGTTTGGAGAGAGATGATTTATTTTGTATTTTACTAGCTTACCGGTTATTTTTCAGTTTATATTTATATACACGTACGTTGGGTCTTAAAACCCTATCCTGACTCATTCTGTAGTCAGTGGTATTGATCATGCTCTCTGGATTAAAAAGTAGTTTGAGGTGAAAATCTTGGCCCTAGTGAAAGCAGCAGCCACAGCACTCGCTTGACTTGAGCGAGACCAGGACAATCGACCCTGTCTTTTTCTTATCGCGACGATGCCAATGCCCCTTTTCATTTTACCCGCCAGCTCTCCGCTCTTAGCTGATAGACATCTATATTGTTCCTTTGTCCTTGACCATTGAAGGTCAGTCTGTGAAATTAGCAGGTGTATCACTTCAGCCGAAGCATCTGAGAGAAATCATGGCGCAGCAGATGAGGCTGCATGCAGGGCAGCAGTTGGCACCGTTTCACCCCCGCTACGCTGAGCAGTGCCATCACACCATGTAGGTGCAGGAGCATCTTGAGCATGGAGGGACCGTTCCCTCCTTCCCCAGAGCAACCGGACACAAGGAGATATTTGCTGAGACGTTGCCTTCTTATGATGCTGCTCCAGAGGAAGCAGAAAACCATACAGTGAGCAAATCAGGATGCATCTCCCTGTAAACCACCCCTAGTGTGAACAGCCATTTCACTATGTGCTTTTGAATCAGATTTCTCTGGATTGGGACTGTCTCTTACCAGATATCCGCAGATGGCCCAACGCAATAGGACTCTAGTCTTGGTTGGAGTCTTTAAGTACAAGTCTTTAAGTCAAATCTACTGTCAACAATAGCTGATCATTAATCTTTCCTAGCAGGATTTTAAATGACTATGAGAATATGCAGTTTGGACTAACACAGCAAAAATGCTTACTTTTGAGTCTTTTGGTTGTTCTTTGCTCTCATGTGCTTAAATAATTCAAAACATAAGTGCCTACTCTTATTTCTTACTGCAAATGACATCTGTTCCTCATGAATTCACTGAGTCGCATGCATGATATTTGCTACGCCTGGATACTTTCCTTTGAAACATGCGCTAACTAGAGATGAGCTCTTATTCTGAAATTTTACAAAAGGTTTGATCAGTAACAGAGTTACAGCGAAAGATCTGTGTTGGGCAAGATTTGAACTTACAGTCTGGGCAAAATCTTCAGACTGAGGTTTTTGACTGGAAACGTTTATCTAAACAGAGCAAGAGGAATATGAAGATACTGTACTGACGCGTCAGAGCCGGTATATCCAAGAATAAGGTAAAGCTGCTTTCATTCCACGTTTTCCACAGCATTCTTTATACATTAGTCCTGTTATCAGGTTTGCCAAGCCAAAGACACAAAAAGAAAACAAAATACACACTCGCAAAACACAGCTCTTTCCCCCTCCCCAAAAACATGTGTTTTGTTCCAGTAACTTAGAAGCCATACATTGCTTATTCAGAACACAGTGAGATTGTAATCATAAGCAGAGCTGCAAAAGGGCCTGCCACCAAGACAGAAACAAGTTTCTTGCTCTCATGTCATATAATCCAGGGTGGTTTGCTGTTGTCAGCTTGAGGACTTGGATCTGCAATTCAAAGCCACCCCTGTGGGCAGGGACAGCCAGGTCTTGCTCTGCCATGAACATCCCAGAGCCCTGCAGCAGCGCCCGCCCTGGCCGCCCTCGCCCTCTTGCCCATGCTGTGAGGGGCCGTGGGACTGCCCCAAGGGGACGGTGTCAGGAGGGCGGCTGCTGTCTGGCAAAGACACGGTGACACGGCCGACGCTTCGAGGGGCCAAGGGATTTGGGGAAAAACACCTCCCACCCACAGCTGGAAGGAGCTTTTTCCATCATCGCAGCATGGGGCTGCAGCAAACTCACGCTAAAGTGCACAGCTTTTGGGGCAGCACAGGAACTTATTTGAAATAAGGTTTTCTGTCAGATTCTTAGGATCATTCTCCCCTAGGAACTAACCTATTCCCAAGAAGACCTTGATCTTCTTACATTGAAACACAAACAAGGATCTGTTTCAGTAAAAAGAGATTCAGGCGACCTCTGTGCGAGAAGAGGTGCCAATTTGTGAAGGCAAGTACTTCATTAGGAGTCTAAGATAGTCAAAAAGCCTCTTTCAAGCTCCGCAAAAGGAAATAGGTGCAGATGAGAGAATGGAGCTCTTTCTCTTTTCTTTTTCACTTCTCCATTTCTAACTCCAAGACCACAACTGGAGCTCAGGGCTCTGAAGACTTGCTTGACTGAACGCTAACCTGGTCCTCCCTCCATCACTCCTCCCAGCATTGCCAAATGCCAGAATTTTTGTGTTTCATACTCATACTGGAAAGCTGACATTTATAGTCGTTTTCAGTGAAAAAACCCTCAACAGACCATTTGAAGATAACTTTGTTAATACATTCTTTACTATAAGACACTAGCATAAACGTGTTGATGATAAGAACATCTTTTTCTTTCTTACACATCTCTGACGGCTGTACCTAGCTGTCTTGTGGCCAGCTACCTAATTCCGTGTACTGGCAAGGGCTTCTACGCTGCTCCTCTCTCAACACTGCATGCTTCTCACACTGACTCCTTTCTATGGGGAACGTGAGAAATTAGTTCAACAGAAGACTAAAAATATACTCAACATCATTGCTCTTCTTCATGTTTTATCAATAAACCTAGCCAAGCCTCCTCTCTGATCCCTCCCTCTTCCTCTTTTCATTTCCTTTGTAGATTTCAGTGCAGGGCTGCTGTGATTAGGCTTAAGGAAAAAAAAAAAGCTACATTTTCCTCATTTAGCCATTTTCTTTGTGCGTCTCAGTAAAGGAGACATATGATGTAAGAAGTATTTAGTTATATTTTCAGGAAGTTAACTACAGAGCCCTAGAGCACATAAGCACAGTAGTAGCCCAGTTGGAGCTAGTGAGATGATGTGATATTCATTAACCTAACACTAGAAGTTAATTCTGCTTCACTGTATTGCTACCACATCTCTGTACGAGGTATGGGAAGTAAATTAATTGTATAGTATCTTCTTAGTTAACAATCTCAAGGAGATTCTGATAAGCAATGACACATACATACTAAAAGTAAATCTCTTAAGAAAAACATGGTACACATGTTACAACAATGTAATATTAGCAGACAGTCCTGATAACTGCTTTACAACAAACCACACGAGATGCAACATTACCCCTTACACAATCAAATGTGAAAACCTGGAAAAAAGATTCACGGACAGAGAGAGAGGAGCACTAAAGGTTGGTGAGGTCTCCGCCTTCAAAGTGATTTTGTATCTGCTGATCCCAAGTGCACTAATCCTTCCATTAACTCACACCACAGTAAGGAAAGTGATAACAGATACAAACCCACGCTAAAGCAAATGTTGATTGCAAGAAAATTTGCGCCGATAAAAGCTCTTCATAACATCATGTCAGAACGGACAAGACAATTTTCCTGAATGAGACATTTTAGGGTAATTTAAACTGAACGGAGCAGGGAACTGAGTTCTGCAACGCTTTTTATTCTTTCAGCTTTACAGCTGGGTCTGCAGCTACGCCAGAGATGATAGGACTGAGAAAGGAGACAGAAAATAGCACGCTCCCATCAACCAAGGTGCCGTCCAGCCAGCGTGATGGAGACAAGCGTGGCAGTTCTTAATGGTTAGTACCTGCAGAAAGACCTGAGATGTTGTTTCTGTTCATATATGTTATGTCTTCCTAGATTTGGGTTTGGTATAATGAAAAGGAATTCATGCACAGAGTATTTTGTCTTTTTATATCAAACAAAACTGAAAATTGTGTTTCTGGATAACATCTTGTCCACACTAAGGCACCTGTCGGAAAGCAGTAGAGCTCCTTGTCCATGCAGTTTCTGCTGGAAGCAAGGGTGTCCCTTAAGGGCAAGAGGCGGGGTAAAACAGCAGGACTACACACATTTGGTTTTTTCTCAGCCGCCAGCCAAGGTGGGGGTCCTAAAGTTCAGATGCAACCACAGGACACCGCTGTTTGAATTTAACACCAATGTTCCTTGGGGTGACCCAGATTACAGCTCATATGTCAACAAGGAGCTTCTGAATGGATCCTAACATATATGGTACGAAAGTTACATCTCACAGAAATAAGAAGTGACTACTAACTTGTTTCTTATCTGGTTTTGAAGACCATATTTAAAGCCTGTTTAAAAAAAAAAAAAAACACTAATATTTTCATGGCACTTTAAAACAATTTGTAGTCTTCATGCTGGGATTCAGTTAAAAACCAGCAAACACATAAAAGACTGAGAATTTTCAAAAATGTATCTGTTTCATTAAAAAAAAAAAGCAAGGAAGGAGGGATCAGAATGTACTGATGTGAGAAGATAATGTTTCACAGGAATTCCTACTGTATTTCAAATCCTGTTGCTTTTTGTATATATGAAGCTTAACACAAACAATAGTAGCAGTTCACATTTATATATCGCATGAGGTAATGGAGTTACTGTCTCCAGGCATTTGCAAGATTGCCTTTCTACTTTCTAAGGGAAAAATCAAGTCTTGGTATTTAAAAACTGAGGAGTGTCAAGTAAGCCATGGATCTTTAGAAGATAATACCCAACTATTTTGTTGTTCCCTGCAGGAGCAGTCATTTCCAGATGACATATCCTGCCTACCGTCCACAGTGCCTTTCTTATAGTACAATATAAATTAGTAAATTTAAAATAATACTGCAGGAGGGCTGTCACTCACCATTGCTCTTTTGCCATGCAAGTATTTTTTCTTGCCATCTTTAATGAGGCGAATATATACATAAAGAGCTCACATCTATTTTCTAATTCCATGGATTAATATAAATGAACTGAATTAGGAAGCTGAACTGAACCAAAAGATTAACATAACTAACATTACCTCCTAGTAAGACAGTATGAGACAAGACTGCATTTTCTCTTGACGCTTGTTTTTTTTACAAAAAACAAAACAAAACAAAACCCCCAACAGTATGACTACATGAACGTATGGCTTAAATATGCCAAATAGTTATATAAAATATTGACATTCCCATTTAATATTTTAGTGAGAATGCTACCTTTAATCAAAATGGATTTTCCACTATACCTGTGCTAAGGATTTTTTAATGAGAATTTACCAAAGCAGCACAGTGTAGCATTCCTTAAAAACAAGCACTTCCTTATCAGCTCTGTTTGGGAACATTTTTAGTTTGTTACTCACATTTTTGCAATAATTTTCTATGGTATTTTGCCAAGTAGGTCAGCTTCATTACATGGCTCATCACAGACTCTTTTTTTCTTGATTGTGTGTATTTAACTTACATGGTCAGTGTTTAACATTTCATTTTTGATGTAAAATCAAGGGCTCTCTGTTGAGTGACATAATGATTTTGTGATAATTTCAGAAATACACACATATATTCTCTATGGCTTTGCAGATGACAGCATTTCATTTAAAGAATCAACCTTTTTCTCTTCTCTTTGTGAGAGTAAGTTAGCAGAAAAGATGGCAGAACTTGTCTCTTTTCTCTCCCAGACCTTCCCAGAAGAAACAGACTTCCCTGTCTTGCGTTCATGGGAGGGCTACGCAGGGATGCAGCTCACGGTATGGACCATAGTACCTCTCTCATCCACAAACAAGCGATATATGGACTTTTAGCTACAGCTGGCTAACACATACTTTGCAGGTCCATGCTTTTTTTTTTTTTAGGGAAGAAAAGACAGAAGTGCATTTTACAAAACATCCCTGCTTCTTCACAGAACCATTTATCCCAATGCCAGTCAAACAGATCTCACCAGGCTTCTCTCTTCTCATTCTCACTTCCTCCATCTTCTCCATCTACAAACTCTTTTATATAACTTATAGTTTTCATTACCACACTGCTCTGGATTGGTTCACATTGGCACCGGTTTTCATGAACCACCCGTTACTATCTCATCTAGGCACACTGATTTGTTTTTGGAGCCACACGGGCCAGAAATGCCTAAGAGTTATTAACTACCATTTCCAGAGAAGATGAAAAGTGTAATTTTGTTTGCAGCCACCTGCCAACTTAGAATTGTCAAAATTGCAACCAGCTTTTGATTTTAAAACCCCACATTTTAATGATAGCCTATTGCAATCTCTGTTTTCCTTTACAACTATTTAAATGCCAATTTTCCACCATTCATTCTTTACTTGGCACTCTCTCTTCCCACTGCCTGGCACAGAGAACTGTAGTCTCATCATATAACTTCATTCCATGGGGGCACTCCCAGCTTTATGTTTAATAGATTTATCTTTTCATTTTGTTTGCTTTTAAGTTGTTGCAAGGAAGAAGTTCTGTAGAAATGAGACAATATCCGAGAACAATTTTGCAATCCACTCAAGATCTGAATGTGATTGAAATAGTAGCACAATTTCTTCTGGACCAAATTTCAGTGGTATTAACAGCAAATCTGAAAATAAAAGCAGTGCTTCAAGAAACAGCTGAGCTGCAACAGAAGTGTTGCTCTAACATTTAGTTATCCAAGCCTGCCACTTTAATGACAAGAGAAAACAATCTAGCCTCATTCTATCATCTAAATCAGTCTGGTGGTGTAATGAAGTGCCGGGTCTTACTCATTTCAAACTCACTAATTAGATGATGTCTAGTGGTTAACTGCTACTTCTTGGAGGTTTGATATTTTCATTAATATTCATCCAGGGTGACTCAAATGCAACTACTTTTATTTACTTTCTTCCCTGGTATTTCAAAGTTTTGGAGAGGGTATAATTCCATCTTGTCTCTGTTGGCGAGGAGGAAGAAGAACTTTATTTAGAAAATCTCTTTTACATGATACTGACATATAGAACCTACTCTTTATTGATGCCATTAAGCACCTAGCATCTTGGATGTACGTGGCTTTTGTAATGCTGGAAAACAGTTATTGGTTACCCCTCTAACTGCAGTCATAAAGTTGTTCTAAATTTCCAGCAGCTGATACGATCTTCCTTTTGTGTAGCTGGTAGGAACATACACAAGAATAAACTCTAACCACACTGAAAAACGTATACAGAGAGCAACAGATAAATGTAAGTTTGTTTATTGTGAGAAGTCTGTTTGTTAAAATCACCGAGCGTATGATCAAACCCTGAATTTATACAAGTACAGTTAAAAAATCTCTTGGAGAATGTGAAACATGTCTGCAAAACATATTTGACAAAATTATCTAGGAAGCAATGACCTCGGTATTAAAGGACATACTCTCTACAACAGAAAAATGAGAGAAGTAGAATCAAAGTAACAATTTGAAATACCAGCCATGGCCGAGTTTGACAATGTTCACTATTAGTCACAGCAGATCTGTTGAACAGCGGCAGCAGTTCAAAAGGTAGTTTGTGTGACTATCATGCGGTGTCTAAGCCTTATCAGGGAGACACAACTCATCTTTTGCACCGCTGCTATAATTATTTCCTGCTCTCAGGCTCTCAACGCAAGCAATTAATTCCAGTATAAGTTTCTGCTGGTCCAACTGTTAGTTGAATCTCATTTATTTCAGACATGAAGTCTACAGTCTGAGAGCATAGCACAGATTCACACATTTTTAACACGGGATTTGATTCTTTGCAGGGAAATATTTGTTATCAGACAAGACACATTGCTTTCCCTGTCTGTTTCAGAAGGCCAACGAGTTTTGTTCCTTTGAGTATCTTCCCTGTACTAGCATGATTATTCTTCCCAAAATAAGTTCTCCTACAGAAGTTGCGTTAAAATCATAGCATCCTGCTCCTGACAAAAACTTAAGCTGGCCATATGCACTGAAATTGGTTTTATATACCTTTTCAGAGAGGAACCCCCTGCTTCATCATTACTACAAAGTCCAAGGGAGTTCGAGAGTGTGATCTCCCAGTAATGCCTTTATAAAAGACTGTGCAGAATTAATATTATACCTATTATTGCCCGGCAAGTTGCAATTTGAGCATGCAATAATAGGAAAACATATTTCCCGGAATTCCTCTTATAGATGGACTTGTTCTACACAGCCTCAGACGGCTCAATGAAAGAGATGGCGAGTAAGACAGTGCATTGGTTAGAAAAGTAGAAACATTTTGCATAAGCATATGCACATCCTTTTGGAATTTCAAAGTCTTTTATCCAGATCTATTCAAAATCTTTCACTAATTCTGAATAAATCTTTCTGCTCTTCTTCATATCTAATAACGCAAGATTTGTAACTTTCTTTAACATATTTTTCCAGTTCTTTTCCTTTCAAAGGCCACCTTGATATGCGAGTTGTACAGCAATACCTAAGGCCTTAAGGTCTCACTGGGATTTAATTAGGACTAGTGCCCACACAGCATAGTCATTTACCTTACTGTTGTGGCCTCTGCAAGTACTTAAAGAAAGGTGTGTCCAGTGCCACAGCATGTAACCGCAAGGGTCTAATTCATCTCTCTCTTCCCTGTTTGGTTTTTCCTCAATAATGCTAAAATGCCACTTGCAAGCCCTTCTTTCAGTCATCTGGTGCTGAGTCACCAGTCTCTTGAAACCAATAAATACATACCAGAGGGATGGGTGAGGGGAACTTCGTCCTTAGTTCTTTGAGTGTCTCACTGATGATGGGCCATAAGTTTCTTCCTAGCTCTGAACTTTTTTGAACAGCCTATGAGAGTCTCAGCTCATAAATCAGCGACAGCAGTATTGCAATACCACTGCTGCTTCCCGGTGTCTGGGTGCAGAGTCCTTCAGATGCTCTCCACCCACTCAGCCTACTCGTAACCAGCATTTGGCCCTCAAAATAGTAGTGGCTGCTTTTTTGAACAGATATTTCCATGTCTGGCAGGGGACTGAGCTGGGTTCTTTTTTTGTCTTGTTTTTCATCGAGATGCACGAGGAACAGAGTGTGATCCTGGAGCTGTCATTCAGCATTAAAATGTGTCTCGAACGGTAAAAAATATGGAAGCAGCAGCTTCCCATTCATCATTCGTTACCCAGGCTGAATCCTTGCTGGCTGCCTCAGAGCCCCATGATATACAGAGATTCCTACGGAAATGGAAACCTCTGATGACATAGAAAAGTTTTCTGGCACTTGTGCGTGGGTGTGATAGGCACCTGGGCCTTCACTGGAGTGCTTTGAAAATGCTTTTAATATGACAATGCTGGCAAAGCCCCTTTGAAATGTCACTGTTTCACTAACTCTGGGACCTTTTGAGTGTTACTTGCAATATGTTTAACTCAAAGTACCACAGAATAGAAAACTTTCAGACATCTGGAAGGCTGCAGTTATCCTGCTCACACTTTCCACTGGGCTAACCTAGCCCAGGGAAATCTGCCTTGAGGGCTGATTTGCAAAGAAAATAAATTTCAGGCTTTTCTCACTTCTTTATGACACCTAAAACCTTTCTTGTTTTTCCCTCGTCTGTTTGTGGAGTTTTTACAGGGAAGCAGGTATGTCTGCTTTAGAAAATGTTAACATCAACACTGCCACATATAAGTATTCTCTGATTAAGATATCACGCCAGACAAAGTCCACGCAAAGAAACTAACCCACAGAGATGTCGTGAGTCTATGACACAACTCAGCTACAATCACCATAAACTGTGATATAATTTTTCCAGATCAGTATTTTCTGCAGACACATCTCGCACAAAATCCTTTTTGTTCAAAAGAACAGGTTTCTGTTAAAAGACCATTTTAGCTTGCCCTTTTAATAAGTCAAAGTTGCCTTATAAGATCAAAGACACGGAAAGGATTGGCAAGGGACAATTTATAACAGTTGCAGACAAAATGAGGCTTATTAGGTTCCACTAACCCATCAACATCATGGTTAGATTGTCTAACCACAGTTTTCCCAAAGCCTTTGGAAGGAATACAAGTTTCCTGGGGTAGACCATCAGAAGTGGTTCCACACAAAACTCAGGGCAAGGGACATGAAGCTCAATCTAAAAATGAAGTGCCTGCTACCAGGAGGCTCTATGCATACATGGCTCCTGTTAGTTGTCCTCATATTTCAGCAAATTCTGCAAAAAAGTATTGTTCTGAGACAATTTTTCATGTTGAGTGATTAAACATCCAACAAAGAATTATCTTTGCAATGCAAAATTTCTGAAGAACATTTCTTAGAAGAACAATTCAACGTAGTTGTCATTCAAGTGTCACAGACTTTGACAAGAGATGTCTAAAACATCGTGACTTGAGAAACTCTTTGACATCTTTGTTAACTCAACTACGTTGTATACAGCTCAACGTGCTTATGTTACTTAGAACTGAACGCAACTCTTGTGGTAGAGAAAAAAAAAAGACAGTATTTCCATTCTTCTTCAATACACAGTTCAGAAGACCTCAAATTAGAAAACTAGAGCTATGAAGCTATTCTACTTGTCCTTAAATAAAATTAAGAAAAAAGGATTTACTGCAAATAGCAAACATTTTATGTGCAAAGCTATCCTTAAAATTCTCTCAAAGACATAAGTATTTTAAATAAAATTGCAGATTTTGCTAATTAAGTTTTTCAGAGCCAAATCCCCTAGACAGTCTTTTAAGACAACTTTCATGATACAGTTAATGATGTCAGAAATCTAGCCTTATACTCGGCAATTATTTTATCTTAGGGAAAGCTGTAGCCACAAGATAAGAAAAAATCACATTCCTGGAAAAGAACAAAAGAAACTTTTTTTTATATATATATATATATTTCCTTTATTTTCTTTCTGGAAGCAGTGATGGCTGATAGTAATTTTTTTCAGCATTTTTGCAGGGACCTCCAGTGTCTAAAAGTTATTATTTTTTGCCATGACTTCTAGATTATATTGTTTTCATACTTTTCCTACCTGTCAAAGAGTGAGTCTCTTTAATTTGTAACCTTTTGTGTAGCTTATCACTTGACACTGAACTTGCAGGAGTGCCTGTTCCTAATTTCCTCTGCAATATCTCCCCTTTGATTGCAGCTATGAATGGTTCCAGGAGAAGATGGGGTAAACCTGCCCCACTCTAAATAAAAATAACCTGTTTATATAAGAAGCAAAAACCCCTGGATATTCAGATACATGTTCTACCCTTACTTCTCTCCCAAGAGAGAAGCACTGCTAGAAGTTCATTTGCTACCCGCTCTCCAGGTTTTAGAGAGTCACCATACAAGCTAGGCCCATGCTTCAAGACGAGGCCAAAGGAGACCCCAAATTTGACTTGCTTGGTACATTGACCCTGTCCTGCTTACCTTACTTAGGGTAAGCAATACCCTGCTTGTAACAGCAACTAGTAGTCATCTGAGCCATCTGAGGTCTAAATTTGGCCTCTTAGTGAGCATTCATGTGACTAAATTCCAATTCTTTAGACCCTCTTGGCACTCACTGAAGGTGACTTCAGGCCTTAAGTGTTTCTAAAGCCTGATTCTCCATGTCCTAAGGTAAGCACTTTACCTACCTAGTAGGTAAGACTCTTCACTTTACCTAGTAGGTAAGACTAGTTCAGAGTCGCTGTGTCCCAAGAACGATCATTTCTTTCAGCTGACCTTAAAGAGAGCCCAAGGTGTGCCTCTCCAGGGTAGGCATCTGAATTACAGGAGACGAATCCCTCCCCTTCTGCACCCAGAGGTGCAGAACACAGCTTGGCATTCACGTATGAGAGGGGAAGCAAATTGCATAGGAAAAAATCTCAGTACACATTTGAGGAGAAAATACTGACTAGGAAATAATTTGTATTTGGTGGCCAGATCAGATACGCGTACTATTTACAAATTCAGTGCTTTTCCTTCACTGGAACATGTTCAAGAGGCTGAAGAACAACCTTTGTCCCGTGAGGCCCATTAAATTCATGCTGACACACTAACGTGAACTAATGATGCAACTTCTACTGCTAACGTGTCTGGCTGAAATGGCTGAATTAGCCGCGTCATGGGGACAGGTGATATGTCATACGAGTGTTGCATAACATCACCATGTCATACAAAGTGGTATTATGCCAATCCACAAAGTTGGAGATGTGGCAGAACGGACCTTTAGTATTACCCCAGCGTGTTAGGGAAACGTTGAGCCAGAAATGCCACAAAAACCTCAGGTAACTAAGACGCTGTTGTTGCACACGAACACTTACACAGACCTGTGCCTGCATCTAATCTAGTCCTGACAAAATATTTAGCAATATTCTCTGGACACTTCTGTCTTGACAGACTTGTAAATTTAAGCCAGAAATACAAAAGACGTAGCTGAGCAAGGGAGTATTGCTGAAGCACAAAAATCAGCATCAGCCAACCAAACAGACCTAGCGATAGCCTGTAGCCAGAGCTGCTGAGAGGAAAAGCATTCCCCTCTGTGGTAATTTTAAGGAGAATTCCAGGAGAGGCAGAAGCTGGCCATAGGAGAAAGCGGTGAAGCAGGGAAGGAGCTGGCCCAGCTGGGGAGCTGCAGGCACACGGGGAGCTCAGGCTGGCGGGGTCGAAGCGTAGGAGGAAGCACTGCATTGCTCATTCAGGCTCTCCTGCACTTTGTTAGCTCCCACATACACGCACGGCCTCCCTCGCTATTAAGGCACATAATTCTCTGGAGCAAATATACATAGTAATTGCCACTGACCCCTGAGAAAACATAAAACTCTCTTAATTGCACAAATGGGAGTCAGGCAAAGAAATTCACCGGGGATACAGTTTTCTTGTAACACAAGCCCCACACTGCTACATCACCCTAACTAATCCCTCTATTTTTAATGTAGATATCTCTCATAACATTAGATAAGGAAATATCCGTACTGCACTGTGGAGGTGTGAGTAGAGGAGAGGAAGGTGTGCAGAAGTTTACCTGGGATTAACCTGTTCACTTATCAGCCGCCGTGTGCCACGCTCTGAGCCCATCTGGAAAAGTCCTGGGCAGCTGATGGCCATGCTTGCCATAACCATACTAGTATTGGCAATCAAACCAATTAATTTGAAAAACTGGCTCACGTGTCTTTATGATTACAGTCATACCTCTTCCAACTTAGACTCTGTATTCTGCTAAAAAAATAAATAATGCTATAGCTTCCATCTGCTTTTGCATGGAAAATCTGGCAAAGTGCCGTTATTCTGCAGAAACTGCCCCCCTTACCCTTATCTGTGTCCACTTAATCTCCTGCTTTTTTAATTCCATTTGCATTTCTAATAATTCTGATGTCAGTTTGACAGATACGATAGTTCTGTCATTAACCAAAAATGCAACATAACTTGTCCAAAACCAGTAGATTCCATTATTATCATCTGCAGAGCTGTCAGTTTGGTTTGGTACACTTATCTCCCTTCTATTCTCTGGTGTTGGCTGAAGTCAGACACTGAATACTTAATTAACCAAAATGATTGTGGGAGTGCACATTTTCGTGATGTATATAAGGCACGAAATGTTACAAGTCAGTTTCCATCCTCTAATAGTTGGCACGTATTTTGTGCAACTCTGCACTTTTAGAAACATAAAGAAAACCATAGGTTCTAAGAGAGAGACAGAATGGTACCTGAGGTCGATCGCTGAAGATGGGCAAGACATTTTTACTTGCTGCAGTCATAATGGGCAAAAGTGCTCAAGACACAGTTCTGACCCCATCTGTTTCTATTAATTATTTTTATAAAGCTGTGGTCAGGGATCTGGTCTTCTGTATTTTATGCAGGACGGGGAGATGGAGTGCAGGAGGAGGAATTGCTTGCAAAGGCTTGCCCCTCCAGAACCCAGTGTGTCTTCAGGGTTGAGAAGAAATGGATTTGGGGCATAACGATAAACATTCAGAACATGAGTCCAGGGAAGTGCAGAATCCAGTAGCTGTTCATGGCACCGACTTCCAGCATCACACAACAGGTGCAAGCACGGGCACCCTGTCACCTCGGACTCTGTCGGGCTGACAGGGAGAAGGAGCATCTCTGTTACAGCCCTGCTGAGACCCCAGGGCACGGAGGGCCCTGCGCTCTCCACCGCCCCTCTGCAGGGTTCGAGGAGGCTGCACGCCAGAAGTCCTCTCTCTTCCAAGCAGATGGTGCAAACAGGCTGTCCCGTGCCTGACGTGTCCAGCCGACAGGACAGCCAGGTGCGCGACGGCCCCGTTCGGAGGGGTAATCTGATCTCTCACAGCACATCCAGCCAGAGGAGCCAGGCAGGACTAGCTCCCTTTCCAAATGTACGTAGCCCAAAGCTATTAGCGAATGCTCAAGCTGAAACTAGTTCTTCCTGTGTGTAGTGTAAATCAACAGGGGAAGGTCTAAAACGATCTGTAACACACAATTTATGCTTTCACAGTCTTTTATCTTTCTAGTTCCCTAAGGTAATGGAGTAATTGCAGATAATTATTTCAGAGATTTTTATCTAATTCATACTGTGAATCTGCTTGACAGATATTATTCATTTAGCCAACAAGCACAGCTATTTTTAATTCCTATCTAGTCTCAGTTCAGTCTTTCAAAATAAAATAGCTCACTACTGATTCCACAATTCTTTGTGCTACTGGCAACGTACCGAGAAAACTTATGTGGATAAAATGCCTGTGTCTAGCAGAATTATGAATATGCTTTAGTAATTTTGATCTCCAAATTAACATTAAAACTTACTGAATATGTTCACATTGAGGCTTTAGAATTAAGAAAACAAGGATGAAAGTATATTCCATTTCTGGCTCCTGAAGGCAGAAATAGTATTATATTTATCTGCATCTTTTCTATTTCTGTCCCAGGCATTCAGATCATTTTGGACACCTCCCTCATAATCTCTTTTGCTTTTTTCTCCAGAAAACATCTATTTTGTGAAAGACATTTTCATCTAGAACTGAAACTGCTTTTAAAAATTATGTTACAACAGTCATTTTGACTCCGGTTCCCAGCTGATTAAGTGGTTTGCCATGCAGAAAGCTTTTGAACTGATGAATTTACTAAATATGAAGAATAATTGAATCCATTTTAACAGCTTTCTAATTATTTATGTGATAGCTATTTTGGGTGACTCAGAAATGCTTACTTAGAACTCTTAGAATGTGCTTAACTTTTCTTTTTCTGATTACAATTGTTTCATTGCAAAATAATTCCTTCCTTTCATGGGTATAAAAGCTACCCTCAAGCTTCCCTTTGTATCTCAACTATGAAATGGTGTAATAATTAAAATAGCCTTACACAATAAGGAAATGCAAATCTTACAGACCTATGAATAGAGACCTATGCATATTACTTCTTTATTAGTTTATAATTTTTAAATTATTATCTATATTAGTAGTTCCCAGACATTTAAGCAATAAAAACAATGCAATTAATCCATTTACTCTTCCATAGTTTTCAAACTGATTTATGATCGGCAGCGAATGTTCTTTCCCAGACTAAAAGATCTCCCGGAGTCCTAACAGCAAAATAACAAATAATGCATAAAGTGCAAGTAAGATTCGGTCTTGAACATGAAAGTGCATTTCCTCCAGAATTACACCCTTGCTAATAGTTGTACTTAGCAAATCCTTACAGTCTTATTCAGCCTTCAGCTACCCGAAGTCGAGGTTTTGACATTCAGGTTTAGCTAGATTCACAGCTATATATGGCAGAAACGACAACACAATGCTGCCACCATGGCAGCGAAACTAAGATATGAAAACCGTTGCTGGTTTTCCGTGTTTCTATCCCTATACTAGCCCAACAGTAGAAACGTGAAAATGAATAAATGCTATTTTGTTACTTCTTTTATACTTCCTGCTTATATTTAAAAGTTGACTTCACTGCAAGACAAGGCTTGGAGTGCTCCCAGGCCTTTATGAACTGAAAAAACATTATTAATAAAAAGAACATTTATAAAGCAAAAGTCTCACAGAAATGCCTGTTCTTCTCGTTTACAATATGCCAGATAATTTGGACTGACAGTCACTGTTAAGCACAGTTATTTTTCATTGCTTAGGCTGCTTATTCACTTTTTCCCCAATCACTCAGTGAGGAGAATGCTATTTGGATTTAGAGAGATCTCTTTTATATCTGATTATAGGACTCGATCTCGAACTCACTGAATCCAGGTAGGAAGACTCCCACTGACTTCAATAACTTTTGATTATGCCCTGCTCAGGTCACTGACCCTCGAAGGTTCCCAAACACAAATACATGGAAATTCCTTGCGGAGGGGGGGCTGCATTTCTGAGCATACGTTAAGACACAACAATCCGCACAGTGAGCCAGTGAAACGTTCATTGCAGAGGGAGCTGGGATACTGTTGTTGCTTCTTATCTTTTTCTTTCATATTTTATTTTGAAAAATCATGGGGAAGGCAGCTTTTTGTTCTCCTAACACAAGAATAACTTCTGGAAGATGGAAATAAATCTATGTGCATCTTTGTACTGTGAGTCATCTCTAACCCATTTATAAGGTAACAACATGGATAAAACTTGTATTACTTTCAACTCATGTTATAGGCTTTGTGGTTCAGTTTTTCATCCTGTTTTTTTCTTATTTGAATTTTACCCTTTACTCATAGCTGAATGAAATCAGCATTTTGATTTTAATGAGGGAGACCCCTGGAGCAACTGGGAGGCAATTTACAGTGACAACTTCTTGCAGCATTGACATGTATTTGGGAATACTATTAGAAACACTTACTACTATTCACACATTTTATCAATTAATAAATTAAGCATTTGGTAAATAGGTACAGAACATATGAACTGGAAAAGCCACCTCAGTCTCTGCTCTCTTTATAGCACAGGTAGCACAACAGTGGAGTGGACAGGACAACATTTTTGCTAGGCTTTACACGCTGAGTAGAACAAGGTGCTTTGCTGTCACAGTTTACCAAATACCAAACAAAGCTTCAGTTTGGGGGGATTAAAAATTCAATACACTCCGCTCAGATGTTGTGGTTTGCTAAAATGAACAGTTTCCTGGCTTCCCACTCTACTGAACTCATATTTCCAACGCACACAAACATGTGTGAGCCCACCCTTCTTCCCAATCTCGTCTATTTACCACAGTCAGCAAAATCCTACCCAAAGAAGTGGCTTGTTGGCATCTTGCCAGTTCCTTGAGGGCTGTATCTTGCTTGTGCAAATGAAAGCCTTGTCATCTGAAGCAAGGGGCTACAGCCCCAGAGGCTGCAAGTTTCAGCAGGCAAGCCTCCATCCTGGACTCTGCAAGACAGCTATTTGTTACACTGTAGCTATTCCACTCAGTATTGCAATGGCCTTACATTCTGCAGGAACACAATTCTTGTTCCTCCATTGATTTATTTTTCTCTTTTTCCGTGGAGTTATTTCCTAGTCAACGTAAGTGCGTACTGACGTCAGTATTTGAAGGGAGTGGGAGGTCTCTTGCTGTAATTTTTTTGCTAATTTCACAACCGAAGCTCAGTCAGCAAGTGCAATGGCACTAACAATTTCATAGAAAAGCCATTTTCTTCAGATCATGCTGTTTGTGTCATTGATTTTGCAATCAGATGAAATGGAGATGCTTGCCAAGGACTTCCCAGAGCCCACGTTAGCTTTCTTAGTTAGGCAGCCACTCCAAGGCATGCGCTCTGATCTTGCCTCCAACCATGGGGATGATGACATCTGCCTGAGGAGAGGACGTCAATGCTGCAGGGAAAGCACCCCCCTTCTCTCTCTCCACCACTGAGGAAGCCTAGACGAGATGCCTGACTTCCACACACCTGAGGCTGGGCAAAGGAAGCCTACTAGCTGCTCTGCTACCTCCCGGGGGCCACCAACATGCATCACGTGCATGATAGCTGGATCCCTGTGCTCAGCGCTGGCATGCTCAGGGTGACATGCACTGCTGGGTGCCGCTGATCAAACATGCTGAGCCGCTCAAGCAAGAAGACGTGTCAGGGAAAGTCTGATAAAGGAAGAGATAAAGGCTTTGCAGGAGGGGAGCGGAGTGGAGAAAGCTCACACAGGAGCTCAGGAGCGGGTCGCTACATGGGTTGCTACCACGCGGGCTCCCTGAGCAGTTCACATAACTCAGGCAATGGGTGCAGCACCCAACATGTCTCGCGGGAAGAAGCAAAAGCAAAGAGGACGATGCCCAGGAGGGAGCTGCAGGAATGCAAGCCAGAGACTGACGCTGCCAGGGTGTTGTCTGGGATGTTGCAATGGCTGAACACAAGTGACCGGGTTTGAAGGGCAGATGGAGCGGAGAGGGTTGGAATGAGAGCAGCCGTCTGCGGTCTGCAGGACCGTTGTTGCTGCTGAGGCAGGAATACGCCATGCCTTGTGTGTGCCTGACATGGTCTAATGCACCAGGAGACATCTTTCTTAAGTGAAGGCTGAGCTCGAGTTACACCAGCAAAATAGCAACACCAGGCCAAAGAAGTACATGAAGGCAATATGAATCAGCTATCCTTGGACCACAGGACACCAAAAATACCCTGGATCTGAATCATGCCACCGTTAATTAGAAAAGACATAACACCTGCTTTTAATGATACAGGCTTTTAGACTAGTCCTCAGGGGAGGAAGCTTCCCCTGAAATCTCCTGGTATGTACTTGAAGACGATGTGGTTCTTGTCAGGATGAGAGCAAATCTGCTCTAGGCGAGCCGGGGTCCCCAGCAGCTCTGGAGAGCTGTCCCTCTGTTCTGCTCCAGTGGCAGATGTATGGCCTGCTCAGCCCTCATGCCAACGTCAACCCATCCCAGGCTTTCCCTACTCGTGCTAGCGCACCAGCAGGGAGGCTACATGCGAACATACGGGTGGAGCAAGACCGTAAGATATTTCTGCAGCACACTGCTCTCAGTTTTGCTCTTATCCTAGGCTGGAACACATCCTGTGCTAGAAAAGTAAAAAAAAAAAAACAAAAGTCTCAGCTCAATGTGGACATTAAAGCGATCTGGGACGAGGGTGCAGCTCTTCAGCGTCCTACATTGCTCTTTGAGGGAGGAGCAGAGGCTGAGCAGAAGGCACCAGTAACACATTTATTCACATGTGCCTTAAAATTACTTACAGTTGTCGTTTACCAAATCTATAAAGAATTCCTTTAATGAAGCATCAGTTTAGATTAAGAAAGATGGACTTCTCTCTCATTGTGCACGTTATCACGTAAGTCACAGCCTTAAAATACCCAAGAGTGTGAGTGTGCTACAGCTCCACATATCTGCAGGTATTTGTTCCTTGCACATAAAACTATAGGGTAACTCCGTCGATGTCCACTAGATAACCAAGTAAAATTAATTTACTTGCTAGAGTGAATGTGTGTTCAGTTTATAGCTGATTACTGTACATCTTGACGGCAGAATTTGATTTTAATGTTTTTTCTAATATACAATCTGGTCAGCATGAATAACTGCTTGTAAATCACATTTCTGGGTAAATAATTAACTTTTTACTGCATTTATCTGATTTTGTCCACAGCTGGATGGGATATTGACACATTATTTTCTTTGTTATGTATATTCTTCTTTTTCAAGAGAGAAATAATTTAAAGGAAAATTTTTATTTGCTTTTTAATTTTTATTGTTTTGTCGGTTATATATTTTTGTAGCTTGAAATAGTGTTTGACAGTATGTCTTTGGCTTTCATTGTCTGATAATATGTTCAAATTATTGTTCTTGTGGAAAAAACAATTCAGTTAAGGTTTTATAACCACATGGGCAATTTTTTTTCTCTAAACAGCAGGAGGCTAGCATGTAAGGACATGTTGGGGATGCACTGACAAGAAATATAAACAAGTTCTTTTCCCATCAGTTACATAAAGGCTTCTTGCTGGTTTATATTTGTTTCCCACTTTATATTAACTTTCCTTATCAGTGCACAGGCTCTTAAATGAATTCATCCTTCAGCTCATAATTTACTCATTGGAATTTGCAAGTAGCGGTAAATTGGCATGAAAAATTTGAAATAACATCCACATATGTTATATGTCTCTTCATATGAGTTCAACAGCATTCATACACATGGTATTTGTAAGAGAGAAATTCTACCTGATGTTTTGTTTTAATTAACTTCTTGAATTTCTCTTACGGTTTATAGGATGTTGCTCTCTGGAAAGCACGCACAAAAAAGTAGCAATGAAATTACATAAAAGTATCTAGAAGAAATAAATCTGGATTTAGTATCCATTAAAACAAACATTTCCTATAGCTCATCTTTTTTCCTACAGTACTCTTCATAAACCTTCCTAGGCCAAGATTTTGACACTGAGAAACTCGAGGTTATTCTGAAATTTGCATTTATGCTTCCAGGTAAGTAACTTTATTGAGTCTCAGTTTTTGTGTGCTTAATAGTTTTTGAAGTTAATTCACTTTTTAGGTTATCCAGGCACAGACTGAAGGACTTTAAACTTACACTGCCTTTTTTCTCGAGCGCTGTATATTCTGTAGGCTAGAGAACATCCCTCAGTTCCCCATACAGGACAGTGCTTACTGGCATTACTTCAGAAAGTCCCCCACAAAATCAAAACAATGCAAAACAAGAATTCTGGTTACATTTTCAACCATTAACTGTATAAGTTACTATAAACAGCATACATTAGGCTGAGTTTGCTTGACTTTTATTTATAAAGCAGTTGCGCCCCCCCCCTCCTTTTACATAAAACAAAAAGATCAATTATGTGAAGGAAGGTCAGCAGTCTAAAAGATCAGAAGATATATTCTAGGAATAAGGATCTGGAACTTTTTGAAACATTCTCAGGCTTTCCCAGCAAAACAAGACATTTCATCAAAACAGAAAAGTCTGCAAACCACGTTGGTTTCTAAGAGTTTTAGCAGAGAAGTTCATCTCTTCCCCTCAGGTTTGGTGTTTAGCATGCTCACAGTTATATTCCCTTTCTACCTACATCCACGCACCAAGGCAATGTCTTTAAAAGCTATGCAACCTGTATATAAATGATATGCTATATGTATTATAAAAACATTCCGTTATGAGGAAGAGAGAGTTTTAAAATGGCTAAGGAGTGTAGAAAATATGTTGTCTCTAGGCTCTTTTTATTGTCAATGGACGGAGCGAGATTTTTCACAGCACTGTAAGATACACTCCTGTATCACCTCTCCTTTCGAAGAAGCTTCTCTCTCTCCGCCGACTATGGCCTCCCTCTCCCTCCTTAGTCCTGAAATGTTGAAAGATTTCCTTTTCTTTCCATTTTAGAATGGAAATAAACTGTGAAACTTCTAAATTCCTCACAACTGGAACTGTTGTTTCAGGACATTCCCGGGAGTTCAGATGTTTCTAAGTATCTTATCCAGTGGTTCCAGATGTCTTGACCTTGGGCTAGAAACCTCAGGAACACACATTTTCCCATTTGTCCTTTCTGTTCTCCTGATTATCTTCTCATTCTTCGGTTTGCAGTCAGAAAAGAAAAAGGTAAAGATAAGTCTGATTTTGGGTAAGAGGTGGCTCCAATTTTTTTTCACAAAAAATTTGGGTACATTTCCTTCATTTGGTCTAAGGTGGTTGTTCTAATTCTTAAGTGGTAGGGCTCATAAGAACAGAAACAGAACAAGTTGGTGGAGAGAAGTGACTCACTCTCTGTAGGTTTCTTGGAGAAAGACATGTTCTAGCACAAGGTTACGAGCGCAGCCATGGGACCTGATCAAGAGGAACTAGGATGTCTCTCTCCTATTCTGCCAGTTTGCATTTCAAAATTATGCACAATCAGCATCCCAAACCCAAAGTGCATCAGAGTAGAACAAGTTCAAAGGGAATGCCCCAATCCCGTGCAAAAACAACAGCATGATATACTTTAATTGCAACTCCCTAGTATCACAATGCCACTATCGGTCGTAGAGCCAGATTAATAATGGAGATTTGGGGGTATGGAGGAAATCGTTCTGTATTTTCCCAGATTCACTCAGACATTTTTAAACACAAAATGCAGGGAGTTTTCATGTTCCACACACTTCTATCTTTAACCTGACATGATAATTTTTTCCAAGCTGACTAGTTTCCAAAAGCACCTTAGGTAATCTGGGCAAGTGCAAAACAGCTCCACTCCCTTAGTACCCAGAAATTCAAAGAGCAGATGAAAAGCCTTACATATGATTTCAGTTGAAGAACTCAGAAGATTTAGGGCACTCCCAGCTGTGTGGTGACAATACAGCCGGATTACTAGCAGTGGCTCAGGGAACCCCAGCGAATATATGGCCTACTAATTTCAAGGGCGCAGTGAGAAGATGCTAAAACATCAACAGCTGCATTGGTAATTTACTGTCTTGTTAATACCTGAGTTCCTGAAGTGCACAGTGCATGTGTGTGTGTGCATATGTACCTAATTTGATATCTCTCTGTGTAATATATACACATATACAGAAACACAAACATATACAAAAAACATACTGCATATATATACACACATATATCTCTAAAATATTTTAATCAAAAAAAGCTTTTCTAGTCCTAGTTGACACTACTGATAAAGAACAGTCTAACAGATATTATATTACACTACATATTGGACCATGTTTTATAACTACTAGACTAGGTCTGGTTAAAAGTTTGAGCCAGAAACAACCACTGGTTTTATTTTACAGTTTTGCTTTTGATTTTAGGGAGCTCTTTGGGATAGGAATCATGTCAACTTCTATGTTTTATTTCAGTATAAACATTTCTGAGCACAAGGCCAAATTTTAAACAAATGCAGGGCTTAAGTATTCCTTTGGACGGCACGATTTTGTAGCTGATGTTAGCGCACACCCAGGCAGCAGGACCTACAGTGTCAGGGAGATCGAGCCCTTCTAGGACATTCTCTCTCGCTACGTGACCAGTACTCTGGTTTAAAAAGACGAAAGCATGCTAAGTAAGCGGGTGCACCGCTCTTGCTTCCCTCACCCGCAAACAAAATCTACCATCTTATTCCGCGTGGGGCAGGCAAAGAACAAGCATCCAGCCGTCAGCTTCCGTGGCCTACCCGACAAGCCCGAACTCATCAGCTACTGCACCCCGTCGGCTTGCAACTGCCTGTCCACTGCCTAACCTTACGGGTTTCTGGAGTACTGTATAGGCTGTAACTTCAATCTAAATAATCGCTGATAGTGCGCAGGCTCTTTTTTTTCTTTTTTCCAGCCAAGGAGAATCACTCTCCACAACTTAATCTGTCGAGGACTCACACATCAGAAAAATTAGATGGAAACAATGTATAATATAATGCAGCCACGAGGGGTTCCAGCTGTCTTTCTTCATCAGTTCAAAGTATTTTAAGTGTGTTTTCTCAGATGCTGTGTACAGATAAATCAGTGTATTTAATTAGGATGATAAATTGCTTATTGAGTGGTACCATTTTTCTTGCGTGTAACAATAACACACACTTGTAGGATATTCACGCAGCAAGGCACACGAGTAACTTCCCATGCAACTGCATCGTATAGCACAAAAAAGTTTGAAAAAACACTTCCTTGGGGGTGTTCGTATTCATAACACACTCTATGCCAAAATGTTTCGGTTTTCCTTAGTCTGCTAGGAGCTCTTGAAGAAGGCTGGACGTTGCTAAAAGGACGTGGAAAGTAGGCACATGTGATCAGAACTTATCCCTTGCGTTGATGCATTTTTTAATGGCTTAAAGACAGAAAGGCGCTGAAATCAACATAGATCTTTCACATGATCCACTTTGGAAGTAAATAAAGTGACATTTTCTTACTTTCAATGTATAAATAGTTACATTTTTATATTTGACTTATGGACTATACAAAGCACTTAGACTGCTCGGCTTTGTAGTTGAGACTTAATTCCCAGTTTTAATCACTCAGAGTTGAAAACATAATGCTTTACACGAACATCTGGTGACAGTGACTGGAAAGAAATGAGGAGGAAATGAAAAAGCACATGAAACTTAGAGTTCACGGAAAACCAACTGAATCACATTTCTTTTAAAATTTAATTTTGCTTTGTGTGAAAGAAACCAAGAGGTATTCTCTAGCTGTAAACAACTGTGATTCCAAAATAGCAAAGATGTCCCGAATTTGGTATGTGTTTTTACCAGAGGGTCATGTTTACAGAGCAATCTGCCATTTAAGCATTCTTACAGCCCCATTGTGAAATTCCTACCACGCTTCACACGTAAGTGTCACATTTACCTTGTTCTCTTCAGCAGGAACGTATGACCTTCTTTCCAGTAATTTGTAGACCACCATCGCAAGCCCCCAGTAAAAGGAAAACATTGCATTCAGGGTTTCGGGTTTTGTTGATTAAGGCATTATTCATGGCAAATCACAGTCTGTCCCTTCAGAGGGTGCGACAGAAGCTCAAGATGTAAGACACATTTACAGCTTCTTTGGGCAGTAGGTGAATTCCTTGCAGTGAATTTGTTCTTTGGCTAAATACATGTTGGGCTATCAAATTCTCCTTTTCGCTCTACAATGCCACCAGCACACTGACAAACAACAGACGATTACATTTTGGCAGCAAATTAGAGAATAAGGATCAACATGCGCTTTGTAGCATCCAAGGAGTCTTCATGGGATTGAAACCCGAAACTCTCCACATCTCAATATTATGTTGCAGCAAAAAAAGTATTGCTTTAGAGCACTGACAAATATTCAAGAGTGCTTAGAGACAAAAATGACTAATGGAGTACATCACTAACAAAATATTAACCACAAAAAAGTCATAGTCGACATCAAAGCGCCTACAGCAACTTTAATAATTATCTCTATTTTTAGAATATCTAGAGGCCCCAAATCAGACTTTATGGTTTTGCTAGCTATTATACAGAGATGGTTCGGTCCAGCTGTAGTGGCAAAGGACAAGAAAAAGCAGTAGATTATCCCTCTTTTATAAGTGGGAATTGGCCCACAAGGAGACCAAGACATACACCTGTGGTCATGCTGGACTGTGTCACAAAACTGGGAGCTGAGCTGAAAACCAACTTCCTCCCTACATTTGCGTCATAAACAAATGCCATCCCAATGTGTCCACACTTCTAGTGCATATGAATTTGCTCTGCCTGTAGTCCAAAGTGGCCAAACCTCCGAGACTGCATTAATGTAGTGCTGAGCCAAGAATAAGAAACCATCTCTGTCAAGGGTGGCACCCGATGAAACCCAAGCCCTCCAGGCTATACCTTGTAAGTATATGTCAGTTTAAACATTTTCTGTTTCCTTTACCTTTCACATTTGGCCTATTTCATGATACATGTGTAAGAGAAAAGCAAAAATTTTGCTCTTTCTTTTTATACAATGGTGAAGTTGAACAATTTTTGCAAATCCTTCCCAACTACTGTTTTTCCTTGTTGTATTTGTTCTTGAATTATCAGCCTGGGTACCTCTTTATATAGACTGTCACTGCAATTAGTTTTTCTAATAATTAAATGAATGACTAAGAAATTTTAAAGGCGATTCAATTCTCTAAAATTGCTCTCCTTTGAGACAAGATTCTGACGAACTAAAATACTGCATTCCCAACTGCATAAGCTGCCAACATTTCAATAGCATTATCCATTAGTAGGAATAAGGGTAGTGTTTATCAGTGTTGTGCGTTTCTTTCAATTACAGAATTATACGGTGCTTCCTCAGCTATCAACCCCTAGGACTTCTAGTTGAAACAAGCTATTTCCATGACTGTTAAAGTAGAACAGCATTTTTTCTCCATTATGACGGCAATGATGGACTTTCTGTATTGTTGAAGTGAACCAGTTCAACAGGTGATAATGGCCTCAGCCACCTACCAACTCCCAAAGAGTGAAGATACACAGCTAACCAAGCTCATGGGTATATGTGGTCAATGGTTATGCATGTAAGGACTAGAAATCAAACACTTTAAGTTAAAATGATGAGAGAAGAATATTTCGCGTTGTTCCAACAGTAGGGTGATGTACTAAAATTTCAATTTAGCCTCAGTCTTTTAGTGTCAGCAGCATGTAACACATTAACATACCTTTCTTTTGTCATAGAATCATAGAATCATAGAATAATAGAATCATAGAATTGTTCTGATTGGAAGAGACCTCCCTCACATAAATTCAAAAACAAAACAAAACAAAATTCTCCTCACATAAATTCAAAAACATCAATCTTGCCTGACAAAATTACATAATTCGGTTCTAGAATCCATTTTTTTTCCTGGTTTTTTTTTTTCTGTTTTATTTTTTAAATCACCATTCAATACTGTAGATAAATTAGTGGCAGTTTATGGCTTGGTATTCACAGAGGACATACTTAGAAAAGCCATTTTTATGTATTGCATATTTCTTCTGCATTAACAATCAAACTTTTACTGCTGGTTGGGTTTATCTAAAGCTATTTTTAAAATATTTTTCCTCCTACTTATGAAAAAATGATGCTATTGTTGGCCAGAACATTTGCTGGTAAGATACATGCTCACATCATCATAAAACATATGACTGGTAGATTATGTGCTAGTGAAAGAAGATATGGTGTTTAAGCATAAAATTTAACTGTTGAGTGTTGCAAGAAATAATCAGATCATAATAATATTTTAAATTAAAGGAGTTTAGGATCACTGATTAGGCTTTTACTGTTACATTGACATGAGGATCACACTTCCCCTTTTAATACTTTGTTTAACCCCTAGCTTTGTCGTTGGGAAATTACAGAAAAAATTATTATCGAGAAATGCTTGTTTATAAGATGTTGACTGCATTTCTATAGCTAGTCATCATCATTTCACTGACAAAGTGTATTTCTAAACTGGAACACTAGTGCCCTCGCTGTCAACTAAAACAAACACCAGAGAGAGCAGAATACCATCCAAAGAGAAAGAAAAAAAACCCCAAACCCAGCCTTTTTTCTTTCTAAGACTCATTAAAAGGAGACGTGACAAAACTGAAAAATGAGTTTTACGAAGTTGCATTAAAAGTACTTGAAATCCCCCTGTTAAAGGTACTGATATATCTTAGGGTATATGCAAACAGTTAAACCGATTTGTCCTCTGGAGGACAGGAGGCCGCAAAGAGCCCCGCACACCCCTTGACAACAGGTGGGACGTCTTGCAGCCTTCTGGATTTTCTTCCCTGACAGCATTTTGAAGCTCTGTGCCCTGGCAGCTGCCAGACAGGGGTGACGTGGGCTGCAGGGGCAGAGCCGCGCCGCCAGCTGCACGCAGCAGAGCCAGCCGGAGCGGCCCGGCCTGCGCCCACCGCCCTCCCGGCCTGCGCCCACCGCCCTCCCGGCCCGATCTCCGCGCGGCCACGCGCCCTCCTCTCCCCGACGGCAAAGAGCCACACGTCAGGACGTCTGGTTTTGCACACTAGCAGATACAGCTTAAACATTAACAGCAGTCCGTGTCTCGCTTCACACTACTGTTTTTCACCCAGTTTCCCCAGTGACACTACACGCGCACGCACGCTGTGGGTACGCTGTTAGCCACTTTCAGAAGTACTGTACATTACAAGAAACACACAGTTTGTTATGCTGATGAGCACAATTTGTCATTTGTTCAAGTCTGGCCATGTAAAGTTGCCAGAAGTTTAACAAAACGTTATGTATTCATTTGAACTCTGTGTTCCTCCAGCCTTTGTTGGACAAAAAAACATGGCCAATACTACATGTTCCAGCTGCAGGGATTTTTATTCTCAAAATACACAGGAGGATGACTAAAGGGTTAGCTATACACAGCACAGAGAACTGAACAGAGAGGATGGCAGATTCTCCGTGTTTAATAAAACAAGACAGCGCAGATAATTTATGGCAGCTCTGAATTGTAAGCACAACGCATGGAAAGGTAAGGCTGTCTAAAAGTACCAGCCACTTCCCACACACTCGCCCCTCCTTGCCAAAGACAAAGTTAGTTCCAACAGGAGCAGGCATTTCTGTGCATCCTGGTTCCCTTCGTATCTTCCACTTGCTGGGCCTCAGACCGCAACGGCCCTTCAGCACATCCTTAATAACAGCCCATAATATTAACCATTAGTTCATAAGCCCACCAGTACAAAAAAATCTGCTTAAACATCTGTTTAAGTCTCATTTATTAAAAAAGGAAAGAAGACTTGGGAACATACATGGGTGCTTTATGAAGTAAAGGCCATAGATCGTAACCTCAGAGAACTGCAGAGTTTTCTTTCTTCCATTAAAGTTAAAGGCATGACGAGAAAAAAGAATTCAAGGTACTATAAATCAAATAAGCTAATCCAGAGTGGTTTCAGCTTCCCTTCTCCCATTTCCCCCACCCCCTGGTTTTGAAGTCTGGCATTAAAGTCTCAAGAATGGGACAAGAGCTCTCTGGAAGGTTTGATTTATCTGGCAAGCAATGCAATTAATGTGATGTACGAGGTGCCACTGGACCATACAGGTGTCTGCAGCAGCATATTTAAGATCTGTGAAGTTCCAGTAGCTATTTAGGGGTTTTTTCATTTTTACGTTATGCATTTTGCTTCCACGCACTAACATCTGTATAACATTTTTATTGCATCTACAGTTTATTGCATTGATACATCATTCCCTTTAATACATTTACTTCTTAGAGAGTTCTGGGAATTTGTGGTCAGTGCAGTTACTCCTCCCTGCCTAAAACACTCTCTTCAGCTGCTATAAATCCTGGAATTGGCAAAGTGGCTAGCAAATAATCTCTTCTCTAATGAGAAAGATGACAAATGGAAGGAGAGAGAGTCACAAGAGCAACAGGTAGATGCATCTTCTAAATGTGCACTAAAAAAGCTGGGATGCCTCCAGGTGATTTTTGTACTTCCTAAGCTAATGGATAACCAACTGACTGGAAAGAACTGGGCATAATGAGCGGAACAAACTACCGCAGCCCCGTTTCCAAATCTCCGCCTGCCCTTTGGCTGCCAGCAGTAGCGCTGCTTTCTTCAGTTCATAGAGACCTGGGAGCTGCACTCTCCCTCCCGCGCCTGTCCCCCTGCTCCTCGCAGGAACAGCACGGCTGCAAGGAGAGGTTCAAAAGCCAGGATGGAGATTCCCCGTTTCTCGTGACTTGCTTACCACGCTCACTGAAAGCACCACACCTGTCACCTCCATGCAAACATCCAGCACGGGGGCAATGTTAGGAAGTGTTTCACGGACAGTTAAGTGTCGCTCAGACTCTCTGTGGCCTCCATATTAACAATGAGATACGATGGCAACTGCCAGTTGTGAATTTAACTGCCCTCAGTCAAAAATTAGTCACCTTTTTTATACCTTACTTTCCTCCCCTCAGTAAGCCTTGCTATGACCTAGCACGCTGAGAAAATCATGGGCAGGTGGGACGCAGTGTCCATGCCTGAAGGCCTTGGGGAAAGCAGAGGGATTCTGCCTGTCCGAGACACAGAAGAGACCACTGGTACTGTGGGATCAATGTTTTCAGTCACCCTCACGGATTCAGGGGGAGGGAGACATCAGCGACATGGATTCAGATATTCAAACCTTTGCCCATCTCTACAGTAATTCCTGCTGTCTAAGCTTTGGCAGTTCATCTCAAGGCAAAACAGCCGAGAACAAGGAGTCTTTGTAACAGCAGCAAAAAGATAGCATAACTTCTCTGCAGCTGAGCCATCACAGGCAGGAACAAGCCCTCTCGGACAACTGCTTAAAGTTTATCCTTTGCAGCCTGATCCAGACCGTTCTGACCTAACAGCTTTAACCCCAAAGACACCTGGTAGCAATATAACAGGACATACTCAGTAATGCAGGCATGGCAAAACAGAAAGAAAAGGAGTTCTCAAGAGCCTGAGAAGAAAATCCTACTTGCATATGGCATATCAGTGGAGCTCCTAAGATAGGAAAAGATTTTAACGAACTTTGAACATCTGACTCCTTCCAGCATTATGGAAACAAAGTTGTCATTCATTCTACAGTCCCTATCACAGCCAAGGATATTCAGCACTGGAAAAAAATCTGTAGAAAGGTACAAAATGAAAGCAATTAAATGTCCAGGTCTCACAGTTATCACAATATTTTCTCAAATATTTCCCTCTGATAAGCCAAAGAGATTTAGTTCAAACAGGAACTGCTTCTAAAAAGGCAGAGAAGCCAGTGCTATTAATTCAAACCATAGTAGAAACAAATTTAATGTTAAAAGCAGTTGCCACTCTCTGAAATTGTTTTTTGCAGTGAATTACAACACTTTCAGTATAGAAAATTATATCACAAATAATGGTTTGAACACCACCTCCTTTGGACTAGCAGCTGTGTGTTGCCTAACACGGCTGAGCACTGATCTCAAGGCACTGACCTGCGCCTTGTCACACAATTTTCAGTAACTCCTACTTCTCAGAATTACTAGTGAAACATTTACTGACTCAGATAATTCTGAGTTTTGTCATAACGCAAGATTTAAAGAATGAAACACCTACAAGGCAGGACCCCAGAAGGGTCCTCGAAGTGGTGGGAGGATCTACAATAAATGGATATTCCCTTAAGCAAGAGCAATTAACTTTCTTTCTCCTGGACCAGAGGCTTATATCTGCCTGTGTCTGTGAGCCAGAAGACTCACTCCATGGGCTTTAAAGAACCAAGGATAAATTGCTGTGAATGTGGTCCTCTGGAGGAAACTCTACTAGTTTCATCACTGGACTGAGCAACGAGACTTGGCTATGCTGGCTACGCAGCAGAGATCTGGGGCCATTCGTCACTGTCACCTTCAGCCGTGCCTGCTGATTCATTGTCTTCCACAGCCAGGAATCCAGATATTGCCTAACGCTGGTGCCTCGCGCACCAGTACAGCTTTCCCGGGTGTACGAGTCACGCAGACCTGCTACGAGATCCACGCTTCAGCTGCTCGCAAGCCACACGGAAGTCACAGGCTGCCCCCGGTTTAAAAAAATTATACCTGTAAAAATGCATTTAAACACTTACATGGAGTGCAATTCCTTCAGGAAATTACTTAAAAAAACACCAGTGGGTAGTGTGCAGAGAGCACAATAAGAACCACGTATTAGCCACATATTGCATTATATGCTACCTAGCTACCTAGATGTGGAAGGTCTCTGGGCATAGAGTTTAAACCTGTTACAACAGTACCAAAAAAAAAAAAAAAGTATAAACAACACAAAACAGTAGCACAAATTTTTCTGACAGTTTTCATGTAGTATGGTTCAAATATGCCCTGGCCTGAGTAGTATTTAATAAATGAGGAAAAAAACCACATTGTGGAACTTCTGATGGCTTACATTCCTTTCTCAGTGCTACAATTCTCTCTTGTAGACCTGCTTCCTACTTCCTAGTACAGTCTCTTTTGCTCACATACTCCTCAGAGTACAAGAGCAGAAAGAACATTTAGAAATATGAAAAAGTGACAAATTATAAGCTGCTCAAATGATTTTTTTTCTATAGACAATCTGTGAAACTAAGTGCAACAGGATAATACAAAAACTAGAGGGTTATTGGATGTAAAACATGCCATTGATAAAGTATGAAATATTGTAAAAGATATAATATTAAAGAAATTATTGTATTACAGGACATGAATCACTCTCTAACTCGTGATGGGACGTACAAAATGTGTTGAACAGGCTGTTACAAAGCTGGGCAAAACAGGATGATATAAGGCTGCTTTACAAGAGGCAATGCCCCGAAAAGCCAGGCTGGTTCCTGTCGCTGCTGCCACTGCTGAAGTGGATGGGGTACACAGGTTGACTCAAAGGACCTTCCAGAAGTTGAAGCCCTGGCTCCAGCTCCAGCTCCCAGGGCAGAAAGACTGCAACTGGGCAGAAAGACTGCAACCCAACACTGGTGCAGTATTTCTTCTGTGCTCCTCTGTGATGGGTGGCATTGATGATCACCGCTAAAGGAAGGATTCTGGAGAATGATGCTTTGCCACACTATCAGGATACTAACAATAGCAATCCCTCCCTTCCAGAAGGCTACCTAAGATTTTCAGTTTCTTACATACCCCTTCCTGACAGACAGTTCATCCCAATATCCACACTCACATTAGTTTATCATTCATGCCATTTTTCTCAAGTCCATTGTGCAAGAAACACAGGTGACATGAATAACCTCCTGCCTGGACTAATAATAACACAACAGACTTGTCCTCACTAGCAGTGATAGTAGTGGCTGTCTGAGAGGTGGCAACGCCAGCAAGGAAAAAGGGAACATATATAATGAGTGTGTGACATACAGGGCATGGAGAACATCTGGCAGGTGGAGATTATGGGGCCTGGCACAAGGAAAGGAGAAGCCCTAAGGCAGAAGAAACGGAGCGGAGAAAAGGGTAGGATGCGATAGTAAAAGGGGAAAGAGGAACACTCAAAGCCTTCAAAAGAGAGAGTGAAAATGGAGAAAAGGAAGAATATGCTTTGTTTGGACCCTCTGGCATGTGGTTGCAACCTGCAGATGATACTAATGCAGACTGTGAAGAGGTGCACACAGTTAGGAGAAACCTGAGTGAGGAGCTGTCAACCCCTATAGCCCATCTGCTTCAGCACCGGCAGCAGCAACAAGAACCAGCTTGTTCCACTGCCATCCTTCAATTTTTTTTACTGTTGTATATGTAATTTCTATATCCTATGTAAGCAATTAATAAATGACATTACAGCCATCTGCAGTAAGTGTTTTTTTCTTACCAGAGGTCTGGAGACATGACTTGGTGCAACTTCAGTGCAAATAACACTAAAAAGACCATAAGAATTTGGATGATATTGACACCAAACAAGAACTGAACAAACAGCAGAGAATGACAACTCATTATTCTCATCAATAGGGTTAATTTACTACGCTTCTCTGAACTGGTAACAGCTGAAGAAAGCTAAACAAGAATGAATAGGGATAACATGCTGTGCAATACACTATTAACTACTTCAGCCTGTTCCAGTCACCCAGAATTTTAAACTACATTTTATGCTTCCTTAAGGTGTGAAATCTTTTTCATCAATGAATACAAAGGCAGGTTGAATTTCCAGAATATACCTGCAGAATTCTAGAAACTCACAACAAGTCTATCAAAGATTTAATCTCTACCACAGCCATAAAAATACAACCATCTTTATAAATGGATTGCAAAACAAAAAAAAAGAAGGGCACTCCACTGATGCGCAGTCTCAAATATATTTAAACAACAGTCAGGAAAATGAGTACATAGTATGACATCTTGCTTTGCAGGTTTGCCTTCCGCATACTTTCATATCCTAACTCATTTTTTCCAGTCCTAACTGATTGATTTCCGCAAAGGAATAAATCAATTACTGCCAGTGACCATAGTCTGACATATGGAAACGTGAAGCTTTTCACCTCTAGGATTTAATCTCAGTGATGAACGTAACATATTTGATTCTCTGTATGTTTTTGAACACATGCAGTTTCCCTGGATGAACAGACAAAGCAAGAAGAAATATGTACCTTTGCATAACTGTTTCATACACCAAACATACATCACTAACAATAAATGCAGCACTCAGTAGAGACATAGAAACATTTAAAGTGTAGTTTTTTTCTGTAACAATTAGTAGTAGTACAGGATTTTTGACAGAGGTAAATAAATATCTACATTTTAAAAAACAAAACAAAACAAAACAAAACACACACACCAAAAAAACCCCAAACCCACCAAAACCCACAAAAACCCCACACCATAGAAAGATGCAGAATCAACCTGGAACATGAGAAGCCATAACTGTACATAGCTCTTTCCTAACTTCAGATTAACTATATCCATGTAATTGTGGCCAGAAATCACACAATAACTTGTTGCAACTTTTCTAAATCCTTTTTATTTTTAGGAGAAGCTAACTGGGAAAGCAGTTCTCAAAATGTCTTAAGTTTTTTAAAAGTATTTACAATTAATACACCTCAGTGGAGAGGAAGGAAAGAGAGGAGTGAGACAGCTCAGTAGTCTGAAGGCTTTTTGTCAGCAAAGCATTTTGTACTTCAACTGATAAGAAAAGCCAGGGAAACCTGGTAGGTCTTGCACGTGTTGCAGGTCAGTGGCTATTGTTATTTCGGAGATTGCTCGGAGCCCTGTGGCACACAACGTGAACTTCCAGCTTTGCTGGAATTGGCTGCTTGTTCTGGATGCTCGGTCATCCCGTTGATTTGAACTGACTCTTGCTTGGCCCTCTCTGCGGGTCCCCCTTGGGAGGGGTCCGTCACACCTAGTGTTAGCGCTCCAGATGTTAGGCAGTCATCCAAGCTCCTTTACAGCAGGAGAAAAGGAGAAGCATCTCCAGAGGGTGACTCATCTCCCACGGCAGATATTTATCTTTCCGATGGGATGAACTGCCATTTGTACGTATTTCTCTCTCAGTCTGGTCATTGACTACAGCGGAGGCCTCGGTGAGTAGCAGCAGAGTAGCTGTGGCTGTGCAGGCTTAAGGACTCAGACACAGCAAAGCTTGTCGTTAGAGGTAGTACCTTTTACTAGACCATCCTGTCAAAACATAAAAGGAAGTGAGATGAATCTCCTCGGATGTACCTGACAGCAAAAGAAGAAGGAATCACATCATTTTAACAGGTGTTATAAATTACGCACATACATACACACACCAGTTTCGAGGCACACAATCATGTACCATTCTTACTCTCAGTGGGATTGTGTTTGGATGTCAAGGCTTATAGATTTTCTATCATCTTTGCAGGTTTTCTATCATTTAGATCTCAGATGGTGCCTGGAATCTTTACATTTGTTTGTAATTGACCCCAATTTTACCAATGCTTCATGGAAATTCAACAGGGCAGCTACTCTGTATGACTTTATTAACCTCACAATAATGCATTAATACCTGCCTTGTATAATTTATTGCCTCGTTCTCTCCCCAGGGACAGCACTGTATGTGCACATGGCAATGCACTGATAAAGTACACTTTTTAGTGTAAGCATTCTGTATTCGCACTTAGTGGGGAAAGCAAAGTTGAAGACTTGATTTCTGAAATCAAAGCAAAAGTTCATTACTTCTATAATGATAACAGCAAAAATCAAAAACAGTTTTGGTATGAAGAAGTTTCATACCATAGCTTTTAACAAAATTTTGTTGAGCTAACATTCTGACTATGGAAATATTTCAGATATCCATGAGTGCCTTGGAAGAAAGGACCAACATCTTTACCGTGACTTAGTACTTTTTGGATCGTGTGTGTATTAAGTGAAGGTCAGGACTAACAGCTTTAGGGTCAAGAATCTGACATGGAAAATGGCAGACAATAAAAATACATGTAACTCAGTGTTGGGTCATTGTCCTCCAGGGTGGGATGGCGTCCTAGCAGAAAAGATTGTAACATCATTTGCATGACCATCCATGTAAGCTTGCTGTGACTGAAGAATCCAAGAGCGCAGCTAAACTATGGCCTGACGTAAGGATTAGAAAAATAATGTTTTAAAAGTAGGGAAACACTCACTGCTCAGAATCAGTGACTTGCCCACTTAAACATCCTACACTGTTCACAGAAATTGTTCAACCATGAGAGAATATTTTCAAAACACTGCAAAAAACCTAGGCTAGTATGCAACAATGATGAAAACCATTCTCTCTGTCCTCCACTTTCCTATACCTAAGTTGGGGAAAAGTATTTGCCAAAGCTGACATGAAAATTATATGCAAAATTTAAGACGGCTACAGACACAATTTTCTTGCAGATAAACATTATCAGTAAGTTTACTGAATGTGAATCTGTTTCAAAGCTCCAGTATGGGACAGGGAGGAGTACATGGAAGAAAAACTGAGGAAAGCAAATATTGTTTCACTACATTTTTGTTTAGTCAAAAAAAGCACACATTTTTGATTAAATGTTTCCAGAATATTCTCTGCTGGTTTAATCTGACGTTTGAGAAGATTGGAGTGGCCCTGCTCTCAGACTGTTTGTCTGTATGGAGGCTGCCAGTGGAAAGGGCCGTTTGTCAAAACACGTCAATTGATTTTACAGGGCAAAACATCTGTAGCACTTACTAGTTCAACAAATGGTTTTTTAGTTAAAAACAAAAAAAGACAAAAGGAGAGGCTTTTATTTATATGGTCTTTTACTTGGGAAAAAATGATATGAAAGCAATAACTCATTTGATAGAGTCATATCAGACCCCAGTTCTTTGTGGGTGGTTCAAAACAAAGACCGTGAATATACCTGAATTATGACAGCATATGGTTTGACTAAACACCTTATAATTATTTATGTATGCAATGCCTATATTAGTGAATTTCATTGTCTTCATTATGTTGATATACAATATCGATGTATAATATCTTCCAGAAATCAGTTTTGAGGATTTTTTTTGCATCTTTACAAAAAGACTAATGCAATCATGACTGCTGGAAAACGTTACTCACTGATTGATGCCATGACCAAGACCCATTTCAGATGTGACATTAACATGTGAGTTCTCAATTTCATTAAAGAAAACCCCTTTGACTTTCCACATTTCTCTTCTAGATGTCTAATCCAAGGTAACCTTTTTAAAAGAAAATGGAAGCTTTTGTTCTTCTTCCAGCTCTCATACTTTCAAAAGTCGACCACCTGCTGGTACATTTGATATCATTTAGTAGCTTAAATTTACTCCACCTGCTTATCTCTCTTTTTTACAAAGCAATAAAGCCCAAAAATCCATGCAGGTTGTCTAGAAACCACATAGGAAAGATATTTCTGAAACTCTTCCTCTCCCCCTCTTACATCTTTCTTGGTTCACATAAAGGAAATGGTATTATTATTTACATTAGAAACATTGTGGTGAAGCCACTGTGGTCACCAGAAGCAAAATTCTTCTGTGATGTAAATGACATAAAAAAAGGAAAGAAAAAAAAAACATTAATGGCACTGCATATATAAATGCAAATTTTACTATTTTCCAAATTATTGCGGTATCACAAACCAAACAAGGAACTTCAGTTCTATCCATGTTTTTCCATCTCCACGTGCTAACAAAATAACATTTCCCTAAGCACTAGGGTAGGTTGAGTCTAGGGTAAAGTACGCTTTCATTCTGCCGGAGTGTTGCCTGATAAATAGCTGTGTAAGAAAGAGGCCTTAAGGGGTATGAAAGAAGGCCAATGTCCTCAGATGGGTAAATTAAGACCACAACATTAAGTTTTCAGCTATGTACCAGAGTACAAGTGTCAGCATAGTGTGAGTTTCTGCTTTTAGAACTGCTCTTAAAGCTATACATTCTGGATTTTACGATATGGTCCTGCCAAGCCTCTTCTCTCAAGAAGCAGAGTTATTCTATTCCTTCCTTCGTCCTACTGGGTGCTGCATAACCTCTGCCCTCACATAGTTCAGCTTGTCTTTCTCTTCACTGACATGTCCAAAGAATTTCTAAGGTTTACTGGACAGGAACTTTGCGAGTTCAAATAATTTTTACTTCTAACACCATAGCACAACAACAATCTTCATGACTATTATCTTATTAAAACATGCTAAAAAAATTAAATGAAATCTTAACAAAAAGAGATTTGTGGAACATAACAATTAATAGGTAAAGCTTACTTTTATGCCAAATGAATGAAAAGAACAAATGAAAGAAGTTATAGAATAATTTTCCTTAATACCATGAAATTCTACGTAGCCATTATTTCAAACCTCCCCTTTTATCTAGAAATCATTCGCTATTACATATGTGTTATTTTATGGCAGAATCCTTTTTACAACCTTTTTACAACAATTGATATGATTTCAGATTTCATTCTGTTTCACTTGCAATAAAAAGAAAGCACGTTTTCAAAAGAAGCATAATTACTAATAGAAATATGTTTCCACGTTTTTTCTGCGAAAGTCACCTTTCCTTCCCATCATGATTTTATTTTCCTTTCCTTTTCTCAAAACCTTTGAAGACATAAAATGCTTATGATCCTTTTTACATCTAAAGTGTTTTTCCCCTGCTCTGTTAGTAACCTAAGATGACATTAGGTCATGAGCTATGGATAAATTAGATGAGAACTGAACTGGACCAGCTAATGAGAGTTTTTACTACAGTGTTAGTGGGCTTCTACGTCTGTCGCATGCATTTATGCCTAACTGGGACAGGGTTTTTCTTCTCTGAACCTCTAAACTAATAGCTATATTAGAGAGACACCACTCAGCAATGCTGAGTGAATAGAATGAAATGAATGAAAAACTAGACTGAATGAAAAATCCAGTCCCTCTTGTTTCTGAAGAGTAACAGATCCCTTAAGATCACAAATGACAATTAGCAAGAAAATTCCCTGATGATGTATGAAAGACTGAAAGCAGATCAGTACTAGCGAGACCTATATTTGTAAGCACACGCACACAAAGCTACGGGAATACATACAACTGATTTATAATTTGATTTTTAAATTCCAACATCATTAGAACAGCTTGGAAAAAAGCTCTGATGATAAAAATGCTGTGGAATCCATTTAAAAAATTCTGAAGTAGAAGCAAAGCCAAGCGCTGTTAGAGCACTGGGGATTACGCCTCCGTTATCTTGCGAGATTCAAGGCTTCATTGTACAGTCCTAACACATGCAAGCAAAACCTTAGAATAGTGAAAAAGCTCACACCTCCAGTACTAAAGTCCGGCTAGATGCCACAGATCTATTAATAGAGCTCTTAAAACCTAGGGAGGGTCTCTGTACTGTCTAAGGCACTGCTCTCAGAGTTGACAAGGTCAGCTAAAATTCCCGTGTGAATTCAGCGACTGCAATTGCAAGGGCCAAATTGCTCCCGACACATCTAAGGTACCCTGGCATGAGAAAGTGATAAAAGAGCCACAAAACCCACCTTATCTCCTTCGAACCTGAAAACACCCTTTGAAAGTTTTTTCACCTTGTTGTGTTCCCTTTCATTTGACCATCAGCCAAATCACTCAATAATCTCACAGCTCCTATTAGGGGTAAGTGGATTTACGTCACTGCTTTCCCCAGGGGAAACCAGATCACAGCAGGTTGCTAACACGCTTTCTAGAGCTGATGATCAGGTCACATACAACAAAAAACTTTCAAATTTTATTCCGATTTCTCTCTTTCCTTGTTTAAACTCTTGACTGAATTTACAGTGTTTTCTTTCAGTAATAATGAACATCTGTGACAGTGGAGAAGCCAAAATAAACCCAGTCAAGGAAATTCTATGTAGTTATGCTAAATAAGTTTTATTCACAGGTTTAGGTTTCCTATTAAAAGGGGTACAAAATGTCTTCCTGCCCTGGCTTTATGTGTTATTATATATATTACTGAAAGTAATGTATGCAATACCGAAGGGCTGCCATATTCTTAAGACGATTTTTCACTCATATTCTCCTGGAATGAAAAGCAGTTGTGCAGCTTTCAAGTCATAACAAGGGGATCAATGCTTATTGTGTGAAATGTTTTCCTTTACCATCATGATGAAAACCAGCCGGTGCTGGTAGGTTACCCACTATAAGCAATTCAGTCATCAACCGTTATCTAGGGCGAGTGTTGACCTGGCCTCAGACAAAATCCTTATTGTTCCCTTTGTTGTTCCTCTCGCTCTCCCTCCCTATGTTTAGTTATGATATGCAAATTGTACATGAAAAGAAAAATCCAAGGTAATTCACTCCTTTCTGGCTGCAACAGTTGGAGTTGGCAACAAGTCATAATAAAGCGATGTTATGATTAAGCCTTTTTGATTGTGCTACTTTTGCAATATAATGTGGATTTGAGAAGTGATGAGTGGCTTGTACACCTATTTCATTTCTTCAGAAGTATACGTATGCCTTTCCTTCTTTAATGCTTTTAAATATTTCAGTGCTATTTGGCTGTGACAACTGCTTTAGGCTTTTAATGCGACTGCAAAAACATATTTCTCATGTGCTGTGTTGCAGTATCCAAGCAAAAGAGACCCAGGCACCTCTGTAGCATTTTAAGAAAAGTCACTGCAGCATCTAAACAAACCATTTATTACTATTCCTGTTTCTTGCCAATAAGTTGATTGGAGGCCATCTTATTATAATACAAAAATAGCAAAACAAACAAAAATACAAAGCTGCAAAGGTGTCTCCTACAGTGTCATCTTTTTAACTGTCGTAATTCAACAAAATTCAGATATTCATTTAAAAAAAGATGCATACACTTCTAAAAGCTATAGCTGAAAAACTGGGTATATTTTTAATGAAAAATATGTTATCACTGTTTCCATCAAGAGTCAGAAATTTCAAAATATAACAGGAGATGATAATCTACTGTGTGTCACTCCAGAAGTAATGTTGTCTCTAAGGGCTGACGATTCAGTGTTAGGAACGATGACTACCCCTACCTCACCAGATTTGGAACCCAGATGGTAGGGATATGCATATTTCCACGGAAACACAGCTAAATACAAGCTAGAAATTTAACAGACTACCGGTATCTAGTGACTAGGTCAGAGACTTAGCTGAACCAAGCAAAGATCACAAGAGTGCAGGGCCATCCCGCCCCTGAGAACTACTACACCCTTCTGTAGTGGGGAGGCTTAGACAAGAACGGGTGGTAAGATGACAGGCCCTAATTCACCTAAGGGCTACTCCAGTGGGTACTCACAGCCATTGAAGTCAGCAGCCACATCATCCAAATCATCATGAACCCATTAATATAATCTGTTGGGGTTTTTTTAACTCCCATCTTCTTCAGAAATGCTTTACCGTGACATTGTCTTAAATGCTTAGAAATCTCACCCAAGGGTCGTCTGATAAACGTAACCTTTCCGTGGAAAGGCACTGTCTCATCAGCACAGAGCTCTTTCCTCTTGCTTTCCCCTCAGTCTTTGCCAATGTTTTGCTCACCAAGGAGGTATGTTGACAAACGTGACACAAACAAGAGGTCCCATGTGCTTTTCCTCCTTACTTGTAAAGAGCTCTTATTTTTATCCTAGGAGTCGACGTATCCACATTCAGAGACCTATTGCCTCTGATGTGTATTTTTAGACTTGGTAATGAGAGATCAACCAGAGCAAAGCAGAGATGGCCATTCATAATAAAAAGAGTTAGTTTGGGGTCTTATCTAGCAATGTCAATTGGCAAAAAGCAAGAACTGATTTCTAAGGATCTCAGAGGAAAAGACAGAAAAGTCTTTTTTACTGCTAAATGCTATAGGAAGTGTTGCTGCATATTGCTCTCAAATGCTATGAGAGTGTTGGAACAAAATAATTGTTTTATACACTAGTGAGTTTATGTTCTAATCTACACTAATATTAAGAGGCTGCACACACAAACTTATGGAAAGAAGCATTATACTCAGATATAGGAAAAGACAGCTTCTGCCCCAGAGAGTCTAAAATATACATTGACAAGACAGAAATTAGGAGACTTACAGTCACGGAAAATAACCTAGAACAAGTATTTCAAATTATCCAACCTCAAACAGTTACCCAGCCGTGAATATACCTGGAGTGTTTTGGTCTATACAAATGTCATAAAGAAATTACTCCCAAAGAGCGTTTAGTTTTGGCTGTTCTTTTTTAAAGATGATTTTCTCCTGTTAAAAAAAAATATTTCTCCTGGTTGGGATGACCTGAAAAAGCTGCCCTGGCATAAAGCCAGCATTGACTGCTCACTGAAGTTAAAAAAGAAGTGATTACACAAGAGAGAAGCAAAGCTGAGGACTCTAACTCTGTTTCAGTATTGGTTGGTTTTCAGACAAACAAGTTAAAAGATATCATTCTACCCTGTGCTCACAGGAAGACATGTGTGGATTATGTAAACCGTAAAATCCACATGTTCCAGAATATGAGCCAACTTGCCCCAAGTGGAGGGAGACAACCTCTCTCTTTGAAGAAAGACTTTGTAGGAGAAAATGAGGATTTTCTTCACCTTTAAAGCCTCTTAAGATGAATGCTGAGATTATTAAAAGGAAAAAAAGCACCCTTCCCACCTGTTGCTACTAGTCCCTGCAGAGCTGGCTACTGTTGGACGAGTAGGTACAAGGAAGGGCTGCATCAATATGCATAACAAACATTAATAACAAAACCCATGTTTTTTTAATTGTCTTTCAGATCACATATTACCCACAATAACTTTCTTTAAAGCATGGCTTGGTAGCCACCTGCTGTGAACATATGTCAGCCTACGGTCTGAGTCAAAGTCCTTTGCTATAGCATAAATACTTTCCTGAACTTCAGTGGAACCTGGAGAAGGGCCTTACCCGATGGAACAGAGAGGATCGACTTTGAGGAAGTCGGGACATGGAAGGCACTATGTAGTTTCACTTTGTTTACAGAGCACGGAACAGACAAACAGACAGACACTAAGACCAAAAGTAAAGATTGTTCTAACATTGGAGATAAAACGTTGTATCTGCTGCAATGCAATTTGACTAAACAAATTTTAGGGATCTCCAATTAAACACCAATGTAACCCTCCCATTCTAAACTTTACCTTTGATGTATGAAGTGAATGAACTAGGGAGAAGAGTGTAATAAAATCATGAACTGCTATATTGATAGGCATTTCCTTTCAACGTTTTTAAGTCATTACTGATTTGCTACAGAATACTAAAGTGACTTCTAACTAATCAGCATAGAAGAGTATTTCTTGTCTCACAAACATACATAAACATCTTTACTGAGTAATTACACTGTTCTCAGAAAGCACTTTGTATGTCTCTGCCACCGTAATGGAATCAATGCTCTGGAAAACATACTACTTAGCCTGAAGGATTTGAAAAACAAACCTATGCTTCAGTATAATGCACAACTGAAAATGGTCATTAGTCAAAGATGAATTGAGGAAAAAATTGCTCCACAAAACAAATTTTCCTTTTATTTTGTTTCAAGGAACTGCCAAGAAGCAGTAGAATCTAAAAGTTGTATGACAGAGAAATTTATTTGTACAATCAGGATGTGAAATTAAGAACTCTTTGAGAAACTTCAGTTTCAGTGGATAACTCTTTGATTTTACACACTTTTGAATAAGATTCACACTGAAACCTGACTTTTATCAGAAAAAACCCTAAACCAGATCTAAAAGGTTCATGCTATGTCCTTTCTGAAATTCAGAAAGGCAGATTAATAAAGATTTAGTTAAAAACCACCCTCAAAATCCTAAAATAAAATCTCTTCAGATTAGGCTTTAATTTAAACGATTGCAAAAAAGGTTACCAAGAAAAACCCCAGCAATTCTGGACCAAAGTGTCCAGCTGCTCCAGAATTCTCTAATGATTTTTCCTACAAAAGCTGAAGGCCAAGAATTCATACATTCACTCCCTCTCCCTTTTGCTCCCGAGTTGAAAGTTAGCTTGAAGTGAGAAAAGGAGGTAACCTGGAAACTTGTCTCCCACCTGGAGCACTTCCCTCCAAATTCTATCTCATCATTTAGGTTCATAATAAATCTTAATGTCTATGATTTATTTCAACTTCATTTCCTAGTTCTCATGCAAAACCTACAATGGCTTTCATGCATCTCTTGCCTTTTTGAAGCTATAGATGCAAATTTTGCCTTAATATGTTATTTGCAGAGACCACTGTAATTTAAAACCTGTCTTGAGTTGTTACAGCATTCTTACCATCACCACAGACTTCACAAATCCCATCCATTCTCTACATAAATATTAAAGCTGGTAGCAGAATGCTTGATCTTAACCACCTCCACCTGCATGTTTTATCAGCTCTGTCACATCTGTGCCAAAAATCTTCACTTGAGTTCAATCAAATTGGTCCTAGCATTCAACACAATTTAGACACCATTAAGTATTTTGAACAATGCAAATTCATTTCTGCCTACAGCTTTTCTTGCTCATTTCAACAGCGACAAAATCTTTATTCTGAAATTTTCATAATTCTAGCTTTGCCCAAGGGTGCCACAGACAGGTTTACAGTTCTGAGGACTTCCATGGCTTACAGAAATGCTGCATATCTGCATATAACATCAAATGAGAAAGAATCTGGTGTTTTAAATGATAGTTTTCTATGCTTATATAGTTTCTATGCTTATCTCGGATTTTGACGTGCTCAGTGAAGGTGATCACCTTAAATGGTGCAAAAGAGTCTCTTACTTAAGTATTTCCCTACTACAGAAAAAACTAATGTATAACATCAAAAGAACGCCTAATAGCTAAAAACCTGCAGTTTTCAGATTCAGTTAGATGTCCAGTTTCTAAGTTTAAAACTTTGGGCCAAAAGACTTGCAAAAAAAGATGGTCAGTCAAAGTAGTTTGCTCTATGGATTTTTTTCCTCTAAAACTTACTGGTTATCTAACACATCACTGTTTAAAATAAAGTAGTTAATTTTTATGGTTAGCTCAGGTCATGACTAAAAGAAAACCCAATCAAAACCAGGCTAACTTCTCATTTAATTTCTATCCAGAAAAGGATTTAACATTAGGAAGACACTAACCACATTGCTTATCAAGGCTTTTGTCCTAAAACCCAACCCAATAAAAACAGAAAAGATTTAGTGACATTCATCCTAATTTTGCCTAACTCGGGTCTAGTGGCAAATGGAACAGTCTCCTACAGGGATGTATAGAAGTTCCACGTATTTGACATGTGGCTACCTCGAACGTAATATTTTCCAGGCCTCTGGAATTGAAACCAACAGATTTAACCTTTTCTGCATGAGAGGTAGCAACTGTTGAAGAATGATATTAGTCTGCGGGAACCCCAGTAAGTCTCAGGGAAAGGGGACAAGTTTTCCAGCACATCCATAAGGTTCTTATAGTGTTCCAGCAGGATGCACAGGCTGCAAATGCTAATATTTCACAGTGGAACGGGAGTTGATGCAATTTCAGGGGGCTGAGAATGAAATAGGTTTTACGTGGTAATGTGCCAAATGCCCCCTGGGGCGCATCGCTGAGGTTCATGGAATTTTGTGGTTTTCCTTGCAGTTTGCTTTTAAATAAGAATAAATTAGAACCATGGCTCCTCTTAAGAAATTTGGCATTACAAGATATGTAATGAAAGTTATATTAAGTACTGTAAGCTCTCTATGGAGGGTAGGCTTTTAATTTTTGATAACTGGGCTCAATGTTCATTAGCATGCCACTGGTTATTTTTATTGGGCACGTCTCTGCAGTTCTTCTGAAATAGCACGTGTGTGTAGATTTGTACTAGAACAATAGAGAGAGGTGGTTGAATAATGGTCCTCCAAATATGCTGAAGACATTGCATTGCCCCACATGCTCATTCAAGACAAGAATGGCCCTATGGTTACAGCATTAGTTTGGGATCCTGGAATCATTCCATGGACTTCCTGTGCGGCTGTGAAGAAACCATTGACGCTCTGGGCTCTCTCATTCCCATCAGTAAAGTAGGAATAATGCTTCCTTCTCCCACCTGTTCCATTTTGCTGCTCCACCTGTATCCATGTGCTTCCAAAGAATACAGCCTAAAAATATTAGGGTTCCTCGGTAGCCAGTGCTGTGTAGACCTACGGAAATATCCCTGTGGTGGATTGGCAAAGGCAGAGGAAGGAGAATGAAGTATCAGGATTTTCAGGGGGAGGAACTAAAAACTTGAACCTCAAAAATCTTCAGTTCAAATCTTCAGTTTTGCAGTATGTTGGCTTTCTCACAAGCTGGTTATAAATATAATTTCTTGGAAGAACATCGGTGGTATGTTTAGCATCAACCGGGGAGCAACAGTCCACTCCTGAAAGCAAGGCCTGTGGTTTCAGAGCCACAGAAAGACAGGACAACAGACCTGAATTAGGGTTGAATGACAGGATAAGTTCTAAAAGATTGTTTTTCATTTCCACATGCCGTTGAGTTTCCTGCTGATGAATGGGAAGAAAAATCAAAGTGATGAAATACTATGGGAAAAGTCACTCTTTCAGTATTTCTGGCCTGACCAGAACCCAAAAGGACCAAAATAGTTAAAATTTCTTTTTTCCAGACTTGTGACTCTGCAAATTCGGCAAACGAGACATGTGTAAGCATCAGGGTCCAAGTTCTGAGAAGTGCTAAGCACATACAAATCCCCCTCAAGCTAATGGGAGTCACAGGTGTCCCCAGCAACGGCAACAGTGAGGATATCAGCACAAGGAAGGGTTGCAGGCTCAGGACCTCGTCCAAATCAGACTGAATCTCTAAATTCTTCGCAACAATCTTGTTGCTAAGTTAAACTCTAACTTTTCCTGTGCTTTTGTATCCTTCATTAAGAACTTCTGTTTCCTAGCAACAAAATTGGCAATTCAGTGAGCAAATTATTCTCTTTTCCACATTTCAGTGTTCTGGAAAGCACTGCAAGTTCAGCACTGAGCTTTGCCACAACACCTACTAAAGCCTATGGAAAGACTGCCGCTGACTTCACAGAAGGTTAGATTAAGTCATGCAGGATGACAGATTTTTATGGTCTAGATCCTGAGCTGTTGAAAATTCACATCTCTTTATTAACAGTAACACCAGCCGAGTACCTTGCCCTCTGTTGCACATTGATTTTTCATCTTATGTCCTATACATCCTCAAGTTTAGCAGAATTTGCCAGCTGGGACCACCATTTTCAGAATGGGCATTTTGCCTCAATACACAACACATTAACAACTTCTTGAGTGTTAACCATAAATGACTTTCAGAAAAAGTACCTTTGCCTTGAGCTACTATACCTCTGTGGACAATAAAGAGCTCTGGTCTTCTTTCCCCTCTTTCCACTACTTTGCACTTGAGAGGTATACAGGTCTGTCAGACTTTAATCACTAGAAGTATTTTGTTTCCCTAATTCAAGAGAAGGATTCCATTGATACACGTATAGACCTTTCTATTTCAGACAGAAAAAAAAAAAAAGTCAAATGTGCATTACTACAGTCAGTGTGAATTTACCAAATTGTTCCCTGATCCTATGTGTGATGGGACAGTAGAACTGGAAATTACCTACATTCACAGAGACAACCGGGAGTTGCAACTCTTGACGATATGTGGCAGAGCCCTCCCTCCCCTAAACAACTGATAATGTATTCACTATCCACAATATTTTTGCTTTTTCTTCGGGACAAGTGGACCTCAAAACATTCAGAGATTTGGATCAGCTTGTGCAAGCATCCATAACCTGAAGGATGTGGTTTTGTGTGTTTTATTGAATTGTTTTTACTGCCTGGCTGAACAGCCTTGGTGAAGGATTTGGCCTAGAAGGAGGATAATGTTTTTCATAATTTCCCAGTGTTTGCTCATTTCTAACACGTTAGCACAGGAAGTACACCAATACTGCAAGAAATATAATCTTGGCAGCATTTTCAGCACATCCCAATTCATTAAGATTTTCTCAAACCCAGCAAATGCTAATATTGAATATTGAATAAAAAGTAGTGGTACATAATGTTCAAATAATCTGATCACACTATGCTGACTTGCAGTTTGTATTTCCACTTTTAGGCTTTGTTCTAATGCAGGTTTTCATCACAAATGCCCCGAGACTTCTCTATATTTTGTAAAACACTGTGTGCAGTGATAAACAAGATAAATTATTTCCATTATTCATAGGTGTATTGCTCTCAATTGTGACAGATTGAGAACAGTATATGTAAATATAATATAAATATAAAAATCTAGAATAGCGATGAAGAACTTGCGGAAGAGTCCAGGCCTTAAAGTAAAGCAGTGAAAAGAAACATGTACAAATTGAATTACACAATCTTCAGAAAACACTCTGAAGAGCAGCTACTGTTCTTTCTTTCATGTTTATGAAGGAAACTGTTTTTTAGTCAAATATGTTAACTCTCCTGGGATAAGACCAGAAGAAAGTCAGAACAAAGGGCAACCAAGCTGTACCCAGTTCTTTATACTAGCCAAGGTAAGTGAAAATGTGCATAATGAGTAAGTAGTATATTGTACTTTAAGTGCTGTTAAGATCAAGTATCCACACAAACTAAAGGAGAGTTTGTGTATAACTTCAATTTTAAGGACTTTAGAAGAGCTTAGAAACATAACTGAAAAGCAATTGCAGTCTAGGGCTGCAATGGGAAGAATCCCATTCACCCCAGTGAGGTTTAAAACAGATCTTACCACTACAATTACACTAGCCATTCAAACCTCAAAAGTCGAGCTATGCATGATAAGATTAGAAACATTTTCATGTTAGGGTGAAGACAGACCGTGTAACTAGAGGACATTTAGAAATCCCAGCTGGAACAAGAGGCTCTTAAACACAATAGTATCAAAATAAAACAAAACAAATAAAACCATGGCAAGGTAAAGTTACCACTTTTGCTGAGAAAGGAAGTATGCATACATGAATGTTATATAAAAATCACATAAGCTTTCTTTGATCTGTTAACAAGAAAACTAAACAAGCTGGTGGATATTCTCCAAACAATTTGTCATTATTGGATTTTTTTTAGATGACTGAATTCCTTCCCAAAAAGAACAAAGATGGGTCCTCTGGGAGAAGAGACCTGAAAGCCAGAAATAATCACTGTCTACACATCCTATTGTTAGATGATGCCCAAGGTTAAGAGTTTTGTACGACTAAAGATAAAGACCAGTCAGTCCCTTTCCCTCGTATGACTTCATAGAAATAGCAACAGGACTGCAGTTTAGGCAGGTAAATATACCCTCTAGTTTTGTGAATTTTAATTGACTTTTCTATGCTACAGGACTCCTGTCCTTCATTCTCCATTTAAAAATCCAGGTTTTAAGATAAAACGTCAGACTAGGACAAACCACTACTTTGTGTTCTACCCATCATCAGTCAGCAATGAATGACTAATGCAGTAGGGCTGGAGTGCACTTCATTGGCCGTAACATAGTGTCACAGAGCGGCATTAGGCAGCAAGATGGCTGCGGACCTCCTCAAGTGCCTTCTCCAGCTCTCACCTATTAGTGGGCCCCACAAACTACCCATGCTGAAGACTCTAAATGCTCGACTACTCGCCCTACTTCCAGTACTTTGGTGGTGGCTTTCTCCTTGGAGGAGCTATCAAACCCCTCTCTGTAAACCCCACAGCCTCCACCTCTACAACCCTTAGACTCTGCTTGCCTGCAGGAGCTGGTCCCTGGCCTCCAGCCCCACCACCTGCAGTCTGCAAGGCTGGTCATGAGACAACATGGAGCCAGACCATCTGTCCTATGTTACAGCTGACAGCTCCTATTGGGTGAGGGGGAACAGAAGGGGCCTAGATGGACCTAACAAAAATAAAGTTAATGATTTCAGATAATAGTTTCTTAATTGTAAATGGTGGGTTCTTCCTTATGTGTCAGATATTTCTTTCTCCCTCCTCATCTCAGCCTCCACCAAGAGGACAGATGAGTAGCTCCACAGACAGGAACTGCATGGGCCAGAAAGCTGGCCAGCTGTCTGCATGTCCAGAAGCAAGTAAAGCAGCTACCTTGCCCTGGAACTTCAAATTAACTGACCAGATTTAGTATTTCTAAGTTAACCCTAAGTTAACCTAAGGAAGTATTAATCCTGGTTAGTTAATCATTCAGTGCACGTCTGACCTTGGCCTTTGCATAAAACTCTGTGGCAATCTCACAGGCGCAGGACTAGACCTCTCACATTGGCCAGCACCAAAGCTGTCTCATTTGGTCAGAAGAAGGCTTTGGGGAGTATAATATCCCCATGAGCACATACGTGAAAAACGACGATGGTGACAATAGCACCGACAGCATCATCAGCGACAGTGACACCAAGAGCAGAAGCAGCAAGGAGCATGTGATCGTAGGAGTGTGAAACAGTAGCTGCTGGTATCTAGCGGGCTGTGGCTTCCTTTTAAAGAAGGTGAGTCTTGGACACGTGCCACGTGTGGAACAGCTGTGGTGTGAGCATGGTATGCATCAGCACTTCAGTGCTCTCAAAGGAGGTGGTTTTGGTGGATTTCCCTTGCAGCCATACTTGGAGTCTTGCAGTTGGCACTCAGTAGGTCCCCTGGTGAGCTCCATGCAGTTTCCCTCCCGCTTACAGTTCTTCCAACAAATGAGCTCTCTACAGATGTGCAGTGCACATCTAATACTGGCAGCTGGTTAACCTCATTGCCACTGAAGACAGGATATGGATGTATGGCCCTGGAATCATAATGTGTAACAACAAATCGAATCCTGGTCCTTCCTCCTTTGCAACACACCAGTGGGCATTTTGGTCACCTACTGAGCCTTAGAGAGCTCTGTAGGGCTGTAAAGGACAGCGAGATAGTTACCAAGTCAGGGTTTGCTCCGAGGCACTTGAAAATACACAAGGAGCTAGCCTCTCCTGGGAGCTGCTCAATGAATGAAGGCGGTAGAGGAGAGTCTTTCCTCAGTGAGTGGTGTGCAGATCAGTGTTCAGGCGTTTCATACTAACTCAGGGGTCTGCCCCATCTCCTACTTCAGGATTCACGACCAGTGCTACTAAAAGGTAATGTTAAAATCGTACCTACTTATTCCTCCACGTACCTCAACCTTTTTTATTCTATGAGTTAGTTGGAAACACAAATCAATGCTGGAATGTCATGTTATGCTTGAATTAATCATTATTATTTCCCGATAGACTGATTGGAAAGATTACCATTGTCTTCAGACTGTTTATAAGTAATACTAAAAGAATTCAGAAAATTCAAGTACACGCTGCTCCAACTGAGTACATTCAGTAACTCCAAATGACTGAAATGGTTTGGAAGGCAAATATAAAAGGGAAATAAGTACGAATGAAGCAAGGTCACTTAAAAAAAAAATACATACTGTAAAAATAGCGATAAGATCATCATTAGATTCAACAGTGTGCCACAGACTGTAGAAAGGATGGATCAAACAATTAAGGGTGCAGTCTGATTCTACACCCATTTACGTCTCAGATTTAAAAGTTAGTACTTCTTCCACTAATGGGGAGCCTTGCTGTTAGCTAACTGTACTTGGATCCTCTAAAAAATGGATCGACATCACTAATGAATTTTTTTCATCATACCTGATTTTAAATACCCAGAACTGGTATTCCTGTCTGCAAATTCTGTCTCATGACTTCTCTGCCTGAGTTACATTTGTAGCTTATTTCCAATTTATCTTACCTAGTTAATATAGAAAATGAAATAAATAAAATTCTTCCATTTGAGCTCTGGGCAAATCACAAATGTCGTTTTCAAAATGCAGACCATGTACAGTGTCCTGGAAACATCATTCTTGCACAAACAGAAAAGATAAACATCTTCACTAAGGTCATGTAAATACTGCTAATATCTGACTTGAGCCTGGGATTTTTTTTATTATTTCTGTTTTTCAGAAGTCTCATCTACAGGGACTATCCTACTGATACATTCTAGGTGGAAAAAGTCCTAACAAGTCATTTAAATGGCTATGGCTTCATAGCATTTCCTGTTCGGCAATGAAAAATGTTCCAAAAACCCTATACTTTTGGTCGATGGGTGCTGTCACTTTACAGCCTAGAGTGCCAAACAGTATATTTAAAAGGACATTGTATGTAACGAATTATCAGGCACGAATGTGAGGTTAGGGAAAAAGGTGTTGGAATGTAATAATGAGTACAGAAAAGGCAGAGTTTAGTTTGACAGAAAAATTAACACACCAAAGATTCAATTCTGCAAGCGTAGTGCTAGGTATCTTAAACTTGCCACTAATTTTAAGAACAATGGAGTATTTAATTCCATTTGGAAATTCTATGATTAAAAATGTGACAAAAACCTTGATTTATGTACTATGTTCTACACAAAAGAGTAAAACTAAAACTTTGAACCATCACAGATATATATGTGTATAAAAAAGATACTTGCATAACCAATGTCTTCCTTCATACATTTCCTATCTGTTGTATAGGCCACTGTCTTTATAACAATGCTCAATCATTTTACTCAAAACTTTAATTAAAATTTGTAATAAAAGGCATAGTTTTTCTTGCTTAAAAATTGCTGAGAATTGCAGAGAAGAAAATGAGATTTATATTGCTATGAAATTCCTCCTAGCTGTACGTTATATAATTAAGTCAAAAGCATATCCATTATCAAGTAAAAAAAAAAAAAACTTGTTACATTTGACTCAAAAAGACACTTCAGAGTTCTAAGTCCATTGTGATTCATAGTTATTTACAATATTTCAGAAAATTACTCTTAAAAAACCCTAATACCACTACCATTAAAAAAAAATCTATAAAGCTTTTCAAATCATATTAAAGATGACTGAAGTCTCTTTAAACTTTTTGTGAAGTCTTGCAAACTTTCAGTCTTTTTTCAGTACACTATTTCAATGCTATACAATCTCTTTTGTGAATTTACAATGTAACAGCAACAACAACAACAACAACAAAATCAAATTCTTAAGGCCTTATTATGTTTTCACCCTTTTCTCCAAGCTCCATTTATTGGTTTTCTGCCTTTCCTCAACTATAATCATAATATTCCAAAGGGAAGGTTTTACACAGGTTTGCTGTGAGTAATTTTTATACATATGGTTTCTACTTCAATATATTAGATTTTCAAGTCTGTAATGCCAAAGAAAGCAAGTGCCGAGAAACTGCACATTATTTGCAAAAAACGCTTACCATGCTATTTGATTATTCCTGTACAATGATATACGACCAAAACTAGACATTAAAGCTTGTATGAAATGCCATCTACACAGAGCACAGACCGACAAATTAAGGCCCCGATACTGCCAGTTAACACAGAGACAGCATTGCTCCGTTGATGCCCACACAAAGTCCGATTGCATTTCAGTGAACCTCCTCGCATGATTCCACATGCTCAGCAGTCTGTAGGATTAGGGTTTGGCCAGGCTACTTAGGAGTCACTGACGAGCTTCAGGCCTACCACCTTGCAATGAAGTCCCTGCAGACAAAGCGCGCCAACTGCGATGGTCGTGTCTGTGCCATATTCCTCGCACGATCCTGGATTCAGGCTGGAGAGTAACAGAAAACACCAAAATGACTGTGCTTTGATCTAGCAACACTTACCACCCGGGAGTTCCACGAGATGAGCATGAAGAATGGTTGCTCATCCAATGCTTCCATCCTTCATGGAGGTAACACCTAAAAGTATGCAAGACACACATTAAACGGAGCATGGACACCTTACTGTCCAGTTGACTGCTTGCCATTTTGATCGGATATTTTTTATTCAGACTAAAAGTGGTTAATTTTTTAGAATGTATCCCAAAAGAAAGCACCATCCATTCTCTTCAAGCCAAGACGTGATCATGATCAAAAGCTTTGGGGGGGAAAAAAAAGACAAAATAAAAAGTCAATCTTGGTATAAATGAATTACGAAAGAATATCTAAACCACGATGTTATTAAATCCTGGAGAACTATCAAGTAGGACATCAAAAAATCACATTCAAATTACTTAAATCAATCTTATTTGAGTTTCTCTTATGTTCATCCTTAAACGTTTATAATTAGCTAGCAACATAAGGAATAAGGGGAATTAGGTGACATACACTGTTTTTCTTGTGGTGACTTTCTCATGAACCTGAATTGCCAGAATAACTATGCTCAAAATAACAAAAAATGAGTTCTGTGGTCATCTTAAGATCATCTGCAGCATTTTATTATGGCTTCATCTGTATACTCTTGCTTATTTACTTCTAAATATAGCACATTGTTCTGCTGTTAAAAATAGGCCTCTTTATTAATCACGTACTCAGTACAATGGCGACACACTGTCTGTTCTTACACACATCATGGGTCGTATCTTCTAGCAACCAGCAGACTTGGGAAGAAAATAAACCTGAGGTAACTATTTACAGTGATTTGTGGTAAGCACTTCATGGTTCTTGTTTATTTCCACATCAGGAAGAATGTTCCGTCTGCTTCAGGTACAAAGGGATTCCTCAGATATGATAAAACTTCAGCACTGAAATAATGTGCCACTTGTAGTGCAATGACAATTGGAAAATACTGCCAAATCCTCAGCTGTTGTAACTCTCTACAGTCAGTGGAACGATGCCAATTTGCAATTGTTAGGGATATGGTCCCGGTGGTGGGAAACGCCACATGGTAACATAAGATGCAATATTGTTGATTAACTCTTTCTTGCTCTATGTATAATAACCAGTAACATTTCCAGAAGTTCTTATCCACTTTTCCCTAGAAATATGGAAGCAGTGGATTGCTCAAAGCACTACTTTTGAGGGTGGCCTTTCCTTTAGCTAGAAACGTTATCAGATAGGCAGCAGAAACCCATGCTAGAGATAACAGAAGTTAAATGCTCAGAGCCATGATCAGAACTGGTAACTTTATGCAAGGTTTGATTTCATATTTTTGTAAAATAATGTCTTGGAAATATTGTGACCCTAAAACAAAAATTAAAAAGGGCAATGAATACTCTTAACAAGGGAAAATAATCCTCCTTCAACTTTTACTTCACAGAAATAAAAACCATTTAAATTAGAATTAGCCTGGAAACATATCTTTAGGCAATAAAATTAGACGGTAAGCCAGAAACTTAATGCAGTAATACAGAAGACGTCCTTTGTATTTCACAGTCCACACTACCCACGCTGCAGCACGTGTCACTCACTACAAAAAAATAGGTGACGCAAGTATTTGAGGGAAGTAAACAGTCAGTCCAAGCCCAATAATCCAACGTGTAGTAACATTTGCCTGCAAATCAGGAACATTTAGCTATAACTGATGTGCTGAGAGAACGCAAACCCAGAACACTACTTGAGATTTCCATCAGAGACGATCCGGATTTGATGTCATCTCAAGATATGTTTGCCCAACAGAGCAGCCATTTTGCTCTAAGTTACGTAGACAGCTAGTATTAATTTAAACACAATGTCACTAGCAGATATTAAACCAGTGAATCCGCCTCCACTTAGCATGTGTAAAAGAAAAATTATGTGGAAAGAATCCAGGGACTGTAAGCTTCCAAAACCTTTTCTCCTTTTATTACCAATCATTAATCTGAGAGATGTCACCCAACAAGTTGTTTATTTGGCTCTTGATCTTTAGATAAGTGCCATCATTTTATAGATGATTTTTAATTTCTCTTTGGCTAGTTTTGTTTATAGAGTTACTGAAGTAAATGTTTTTATGGCTTTTAGGCCTAACAAAGCTTTGCCCTGCAAGCAATTATACTCATGTAAAAATGCCCACAGGACTGGATCCTAGAGGATTTAGCCCATATTCTTGCCCATCTAGCTAAAGCCCCTAACCAAATCAGTTTATCTCCAGAGAAATGTGTGCTTTAAGCAGATTATTCTTGATCAGGTTTGTGTGCCTAGTGCAAGTAATAGTCAAATACTTGAGTTTACCCTTAAAGCAATGACACAGAAAAAACTTATGTTAAATATAAGAAAACTTATGTTAAATATAGATACGCACAAAGAAATACATATAGATATCACAGACACATAAATAAAAAAATTATTTGCTAGTATGGTGCTTTATGAAATATTTAACCTAATAGTGCTGTAAGCGTGAGCATGTATGAGCTGAAAAGTGAGTATCATTGATCCATTAGAGGACATTCTTTAGATAAGTAATAGAGCGGGGAATGAATTCTGCAAATTTTGGGTTCACCCTTCAGTAATTCTATTGGCAAGCCTCAAAAACAGGATTCCTGCCACACGTGCTGATGAGATTTTAATACCAATAAGCCTCATATTCAGTAAGTATAAAGCAATGTAGTTTACCAGCAAAGATCACCTCGTGATTAGAGACTAAAATACATTTTTTGCTGTGCCATATGTCCTGGTACACAGAAATCAGCCACTACCTTTTGCTGCTATTAAAGTGCTCTTGTGTTTCCTGGTGGGGAACCAGCTGGGTGATTAGAAGTCCTAATCAGTGAGATTATTCATGCTGGAAATGTACCACCTAACCATTTTTTCAGCTTTTTTAAGTGGAAGAAGTGCAGTACCTACAGGGAGCAGGATGGGAAAATGCTCCATAGGGCAGCAGCGTGGAGGTGAGACGTTAAGGGGGTAATTTTTATTGCTGCCTACTGATGGCTTTGGTGCTGTGTTGCGCCAGTGCCAGCCTCCCTTTATGCCAGGGTCTATTCAAACATGGAAAGAAAAGACAGTGACAACCACCAAGCGCTTGGATTTTCCCATATGAGCCAGGACCTCCTGCCAGGGGACTGCAGAGGAAGGGAGGGGGAGGAAGCTGGAGGAGGGACGAGGATAATTACATGGTAAATATTCTCTTGCCAGCATCACTCTTGGAGCCCTGGGACGTACACTGAACTAGCAAAGCGATAGGTAAAATCTTGAGATACAGAGAGCTGCTCCCACATCAAGGGGAAAAGACTGCCTACAACTGTGTGGGAGCAGGGAATACTGCGCCTCGGTAATAGACAGCATTCCTGCAGGACAGAGGTGCCTCAGCAGCTCCCAAATCCAGGAGTGCCAGCTGCACAAAAGCATCAGTTTCCCTATCTAACCCCAATTTAATACCAATGTTTTAACACTAAGGTGAATCCATGCAACTGAAACTTCGCCTGTTTAATGCGCAGGTGCATGGGTGTGCGGGCAGGAGTGCAGAGACAGCACCAGAGCACGCATGGTGATGTCTTTCTGCCACCATTAGTTGCTTATTTTTTGCATGGTGAAGTAGGGAGGGAACGTGTACAGGGAAGGAGTGTTGGGGACTGTTAGGATAAGGAAGGGACAAATGTTTTATTTTCTCAGAATCCACAAATCTTACTTCTTCTTCAACAATTTCCCCATAAATCCAGAGTTTATTCAAAACGCCCAAACGGACCAACAGCAACTCCCCTAACCAGACTTGGTTGTCCTTATTCGGTGGGAACCGTGACTCTGCCCCTCAGTTTAGTCCCAAACGTGCCCCTCTGCCCTTGACACGGGCAGTAAGAGAACAGCCTATTCCATAACTTTAATGATACATTTCCTTCTTATTGCTCTAGTCCGTCTGTCCTTGCTGTGGCGTTTTTGCCAAAACACTTAAGAAATGTATAAATGTCTTCTATACACAAATACTGTGGGCTTTTTATGGCCTAGTGCCAAATTTATCTCAGGCAGAGTTCTTTGTATTCACACGAGACGATAGAAGGTTGCTGATACTTGACCAGTTTGTGGTGATGAAACAACATGTGAATTGCTGGATCAGAGGACATTTTGTCTTTAAAGAAGACGCACTAAGTCACTCTGAGAGCTGCTCTACAGAGCTTAATTTGATAATGACTCGGGAGGATAATGTTCCTAATGAATTTAGGCCTAATCCTGGAAGTTCTCTTTGACATAAATACTCCCACAGACCTTTGAAAGGAAAGGAAATGGGGGTCACAGGAACAGGCCTTTCTCATTAAGTACTCAAGATCTCTCCCATCTTACCCATGCTGAACAGAGAGTAAATCTAATAGCAGTCTTGTTTATATTATGTGAATCAAATCCCCTCACATGGGCCTCAAACACGCAAAATTTGCAATCAGCTGTATTGACTAATCTTGCTAAAAGGCGTGTTGCAGTTAGACACAGGAGGCACCACGATGTTTGTTAGCAAGTCAGTTAGCAAGTAGGTCGAGTTTTTGCCTCTCACTTTCAGCATGTAGTATTAGGCCACACAAGCAAGTGGCAGGGCCAATTAGCCCACATGGTAAGGTATCCTAATATCTCTACTCAGGGAATTAATTTTGCCTTATGTCAAACATAATTACCTGGAATTGCTATGTTACTTTGCCCTAGACATTGAACCCAAACTCTCCATACCTAACCAGCAGTTTTTCATGTTTCCCATCTGTTGTAAACTGGTTTTCAGAAACAAAGAGCCCATGTCTCCTTCAACATATATCATTTTGAGCCGTGCCTGAATTACATAGCATGCAATAAGAAATCAGTGTTATGTAAAGTGGTGCAAGAGACTCCAAAAGCTAACTTAGCATTATGTGATTAATAATCAGCGGTCATAAAGTGTCACTTTGCATGCTGATATTACTACCATTGCTTTGATGTGATGCACACATCAAAGCAATAGTGGTAATACCAGGCACCAGCACAGAAGAAACAGTGCTGTTGCTAGGACAGGGGCAATCCTGCACACACTAAGAACCAGGGATAAAGTGGACGTGAAACCGGACGAAAGAGTAGAAGAGGGATTTTTGCTTTTGCTAAGCTGCTTTTGCAGCTTTTTTGCTTTTGCTAAGCTGCCAGAGTAACAAAATCGTTCATATCATGAGAAGGAAAACAACTGAGTACATATAAGAGAAAAAACAAATGTATGGGATTGTAGCTGCTCTGAACGCTTTGTTCCTCTGGATCAGCACCAGTATATGGAAGAACTAGTACCACAGCAGAGAGCAGTGGGAATTCCCCCAAGACTAACAGCAAGCTAGAAGCTATTAATTAGAACCTGAAATAAAATGTGTGGACCAATAAATGCAAAAATCCAGACAGAAGTGTATGGACAGAGAGTAAAAGGCCAACCCATCCTAATGTTGTTATTCAAACGACACCCTCAAGCTGGAGTGAGGCACTGCTCAGCTTGAGCGTGGGTAGGCAAAGCTGACCCACAGCTAACTGGCAATGGTAGGCACATTAAAACTTATTTTCTGGTGTTCTAAAACACATCAGGGTAATTAACTATATGATCATGACACAGGGATAACTGTAACGCTCGCTGACCCTTCAAAGCAAGCTGCACATTCTGGACTTCCTGCTGAAATCCCAGAGAACTGAACATACAAACTCTGCATTAGATCACAGTCATGCACGCTCGGGCTTTTTGGCTTAACGAGAGAGGTACGTTGTTCCTCCTGCACTCTCTGCGCTTTAGCCACAGGAAAATGAACAAACAAGCATACACTATCACACCTAAACAGCATATTAGGTTCACTTTTCAGTCAAAGCAACCCACAACTTGCTGCTTAGATGACATTGGCACTTTATCTTTTATTCTTTCATTGCTGAATACCCCCTATGCCTGAAAAACAGATCGTTTCTTCGTATAGCGCATCCTGTTCCAGGCTACCCTAACTTCTATTTTTCAGTACTTTGACGGGAAGTAAAAACAGAGAGAGACAGAGAGAGACAGAGACACAGACAGAGGAAAGGTTTCTTTTTAGTTAAAAGTTCAGGAAATTTTTTCCCAACCTAGGCAGATTATGCTGGTAGCTGAGAAGCTGAAGAATAGCCCATCATTAAGATAATTTTTTTTCCCTTTTTCATCCCTTCACTAGCCCAGAGATAGCATGCCCCTGCGGGGCCTCACTTCTGACTCTCTGACGAAAGCTGAGCAGCCTTCTGAGCCACAAGATGAGATAAAGCTGCAGCTATGAACAGCGGGGCAGAAGCTCTGGCATCTTTCCCTCCCACAAACCTCCATTAAAGGTCAAGCAGACTACTTAGGCCTGCTATTACAGGGATGAAAGAAGAACGGGTTTGCGATATAGAAGATACATGCAAACAAACAAATAAAACAGGAGAGACAATTGAGGTTCCTTGATTCCAGTTAGCAAAACACAAAAGGACAACTTTCACGCCAGACTCCCTTTCTGGAACACTTTTCGACCTTCTGACCTCAAAGGCTTACATTCTAGGAAAGGATAGCTTGTTACAGATTGCCTGAGATCAGCGACTATACAGGCTTTATACAGCAGTAAATTCATTCACCTCCCTTTTTTCCCCTCGTCCGTTCCCAGGTACTTTATTAGGTAGCAGTGTTGCAAGATCTGTCAGTAAAGTTCACGGTGCTCCTGGGAGTTTGACAGAGACGGTCTACAGTGCATCTCAACACATCATACCAGAAAAAAAAGAAAACCCAGACCTAGCTTTTGCAATCATTACCGCTACAACGGAAAGTTGAAATTAGGAAAGACTTATAACCTAGTAAACGGACAAGTTTTAAAACAGCAAAGCTACAGTTTGTGCCATCTTCTGAACTGAAGCATCATTACTGGGAATTTGTAGGGCAAAGAGTTGACACTGCTCCTTAAAATATTCATATGGTTCCATTTGGGAAGCTATAAAGATCAAATTAAGATATGGAAAGAAAACCATACTAACTTGCATATTTTCCACTTTAAAATAAGCATTAAATATTGCTTTATTTTTCCCTCCACCAACAGAGAGCTACTATACAGCCAAGAGAAGACAGAGGCTGCTGCCTGCTTTCTAAGATCCTCCTGAACTACAGGACCATTCACCGTCTTTTAATTAGAAAAACGTACTAAACCACAAGGTAGCATAGCAGCTTAATAGTTGTTCCTCTCCGAAGTAGAGATGACAGGACAATTTAAAAGAGTAGGCTGATAACTCAGTACTCCTCAAGTCCAATCAGTTTGTTTATGAGAGAGCACTATGACAAACAAACAGACCCACCTGGCTGTAAGTTATCATCTCCTGCTTACATTGAACACCAGAAGATGCTAGGAGGATACTTCCAGCTCTCTGGGAGCAACTGGTACAGCGTCTGTGCTCTTGTCTCTCCAAGTGATCTCAGAGGCAGGTTTTCCTACTGAGTTTGGACTTTCTTAGGCATAGTCTGTACTTTTACCCAGGAGTTTTAACTAAACAGAAATTAAGAACTCTGAGCTTTTGTCTACATCGTCCAAGAAGGCCAAAGACATCCATATGGCAGCACGTGCAGAGCAACTCTCGTGCACGTGCACAGCCTTTGGGTCCACACACACACACACACACACATGGAGTAAATGTGACACAACAGAGACTCATCGGACGTATTGCCCATGCTTCTGTGCACAGGCAGTGTTATAGTAAGACCTATACAGTATGCTAAGAGCTGCGCAGATACAACTCACGTGTGCATAATTTCCATTTAGGAAATCTGAGGGGAAAACAAACAAACAAACAAAACCCCAAATGTAGGTTGCTCTAGGTTCCCTTAAAGGCAGCCTTAGGCTGCCAAAACTTTTGTTATCCTACACAATACAATACATAGTGCCTCTAAATCCATTTTACCCATTCTAGTATTGCCATGTCATGCTGCCCATAATTCACTGTATGTAGTTGGCTATTGGTAATGGCAGGAAGATCAGGTCTCATGTCTCAGATGACTGCTACGCTCCCTCTCCCAATATGGTCAAGCAGAGATGATGGTGCCAAGTACCTGACAGACTGAGAAAAGTAGAAGTTAAACTGGCTGCAGCTCAATTTAAAAAACATTAGAGAGAAGTTTACAGGTTAGAGGACACAGCTAAAATACATGCCAAAGACTGTGAGGCCTGTTGGCTGAAGATATGCATCTACCAGCTGTCAGTTGAAGTTTTAAGTCAAAAAAACCCCCTTCCTTGGTCAGACAGACACAGCCTTTGCAGTGAGAACTGAGGACCACAGCAGCACCCACAGAAACCTCTCCTTTTTTAGGTTCTATCCCCAACACAGAGTGGGAAGTAGCTCAAACCCCTTCATGCTTTCTTGCAGGACAGCTGGGCTAACAGTGCACCCTATGCATAATTCTGGCATGTTTTCCAACAAGATTACTCAGGACTGTACAGGTCTGTTACCATTAACTTAAGAAACTGATGTTAAGATGCAAATAATGCTTTGCACAATCTTGTTTATTTGCTCCAGAGGAACCACGTAGCAATATCTGTGCCCAAATTTCCCATCTCCGTTTTCTCTAGATGGCAGATGCTCATGTCTTCTACTGCCTTCCTTTCACTCAATGCAGACTGCAGGTCAGCCTTTGCCTCCCCGTTTCCAGCCAGTCCCTCCTTCCCCCTCGCAGCTATTAGCATCCTTCTGCACCACATACATACAAACACTTCGAAATCCAGTTTGGATCCCCACAGAAAAATAAACAAATGCGGCCAGTGCTTGCCATCCCTTCCAGAGGTCTGATGCCCCAGGTACTAATTTCAAAAGAGGAACAATCTCCACGTAAGCCCATTCTGTTCCACTTTACACCCGCTATGGAGAAATGCTGGCCGCTCTGATAGGTACTGCACGGTCCCGTGGTAAGAGTCACCACTATGTAAACAGTGAAACCACATTCACAAGCTTGGGTATCGAGGTACTGTCCTTTTCAGCCAAGTCCCTGTTGCCACAAACCCCTTCTGTATAAAGGTCTCATTGGAATTTAGTGAGATTTCTTACTGACCTAGGGGTTTTTTGCAAGATCAGGACCTCTTCTGTCAGTTTACACTTACTCCTGAGCGTGTGGGAGTCCTTCTTTCATAATCCAGCTCATTAAATTATATTTTAGCCTATCCAATAATCCAAAGTGCTCTTTTCAGCAGGAAATACTTTATAAGGTCCACATCCTGCCATCAGCCGAGGCACTGATCTCCCACTTGAAAACAGTAGAGAGGTCTGTGTAAAATATCACTGGCAGGATATGGGTAATCGCTGATCTTTTTCTGGCTAGCAGGAGGAGTAGAAATATGCTGTTTTTCTCATATTTAGCAGTTATTTGGTCTGAACTCATTATTTACCTGTATGTTATTAAGGGTATTTGAAAAGGCTTGTTTTCTTCAAATCCCTAAAGGGGAAGAGATTCACGCCAAGTCTACCCACACATAATTATATATTTCCACAGCAGAACTGTTTAAAAATAAAGTCCCTTGCTTCAATGCGGGGATGGAGAAAAATCTGTCTCCTTGCCAATTCCAGGAATACGAATAAAATAAAATAAAATAAAATAAAATAAAATAAAATAAAATAAAATAAAGTAAAGTAAAATAGAATAGTATTTTTTGCTAACTTCAGTTCCAAAAAAATGTTGCCATATATCAAAATTCTGTATTCATTTACCAATTGATAATTACAACAGGCAAGACTACAATATTGCTTCCTTAGGCCTGAGCCTCTAGTAGCAAATAAATTGTAACAGAAAGGCCGACAGGATAGCGTGTAAGGTTAGCGAGGCTTTTATGTGGATATATTTCTCTAAAGGCACTCTTACGTTATCCCTGTCAACTGCTTATTGGTTTGTGTGAAATCACTTTGTGAAAGCACTTGAAGAGGCCCAAAGAGAAGAGATCACCATCTAATCACAGCACGGGATCTACATTTTTCAAAAATACTCAAATACCACTTACAGTCAGAAAGGGTAAAAGAGCAGAGAAAGGGAAGATCTCCCAAATCCTAACTTCAAGTCTACAGCACCGAATTATGGTGTGATTTTAAGCTATACTTAATGTCACTGCTTAGCATGAGCTTAACAGCATTATAGGGATGTGTGGAGCTGGAGGGGTGAGACTTCTCCTGTTCCCTTTCTGAAGGCATATGCTTACTTGAGAATATCACCTTTCATTTTTAAAAAGTTTCTAAAGAATTGCAGAAAACTTTTGAAAGTATGTCTTCAGTACAAAGAAGGAAAATTAAAGGCATCCACATGTTTAAAAAAACAATGGTTTTTTTACTAGAGGAAAGTAGAGGAGGGAATAGCTGACAGATGTTTACAGGGCTGAGGTTAACAGTGCAGGATCTATACTCGGTTCGCTCCATCTGCAAAATAATCCTTATGAAAGCAGGATACACAGAGGAGACAGCAGAAGAAATGAGGAAAGGGGAAAAGGTGGTAACTGAAGGAAACCTTACTCCTTTATTCAAGAGAAACAGTAGTTCCCTCTGTTCGGCCTTTCCCTGTCCTTTTGCAGAAAATGGCCCGCGCTAGCCCAGGCAGAGGCGCGCTGGGGGAAGAACACATCTCTGACGCAAGGAAAAGCATGCCACCTGACAACACATGCTACCCTGAAGTTGGCAACGAATCATTTGGTGAACCAAGATGACAAAAGCAGTGCAGCTCACGCAAAGAAAAGGATCTGTTAAAAAAAGTTTTCCTTATCCAGATTCACCAGAATCACAAAATACCCATCAAAAATAGTTGCAAAGGCATAAGCCAGCCAAGAGGATCAACCTCTATAGTCTATATGTAGACTATAACTTTTACTCAAGCAAACATAACTCAGATACAAAACCCCTTATGTGTCTCTTCGCATACGGTTACCTTCCTGAAAAAGGTATGTCCTCTACATGTCAGCACCGGAAAGTTTACTGTATTTTTTCTTTCCTTTTTTTTGTCATTTCTAAATACTACAGGGAAACGCTTGGGACCATGCTACACAGAGGCAAGTAAAAGCATGAAGGAAAGCTATCTGGGAGAAGAACAGCAATGCACAGAAGAAATGAAAGTCAAAACAGCCCTGTGTTTGCTGCACCACAGGTACGTATTGGGTTTCTAGGATAAAGCCTGGGGGAAACGGAGAAAGGGAAACAGAAATGCTTATGTCACATCACCGTCTTGTGCTTCATACTAGAGTCCAAACACTGAATTCATATGTCTTTCTACATACCTTATTCTTGTATGTTGCTTTTCAGCTGGCTCAGTGAACTGAACTGGCTTACACAAGTTAGGAAGAGGCTGGGCTGCATGGCTGGAAACAGGGGATGAGAGACAGGGACATCTGCTTCAGTGACAGCGATGTACGAGATCTGCTCACCCCATCTGCCAGAAATGCCACACAATCTCTCACAGTGCAAAATCAATTGGATCGGCAGGGACCACCTTCCTAAACCACTCAGGCTGTGTAAGAGTGTATCTGTGCATTTCCTGTGTAACCAGAGGGACCTTGAATAGCCCCAAATTAAGTCATTAACACCTGAGGGAAGAAAATCTGGCGAGTTTGGACTTCTCTCACCTTGCAGCATTGCTAGAAGAGACACTTTCTTAATCAGACAGACAGAACAAACACTTAAAAAGTGACGGCATCTTCAACACACAGGTTTATTGTATTGAGGTTGCAACTTGGGCTTACCTAGCAAACAGATGTGTCAGTTAAAGATATCTATACCTTCTACCAAAGTTTCTTGTCCCTGTAGAAGAGCTGCTAGAAGAAGAACAGGTCCCCAGTACTGCAGCCATTGTCACTCTGCCATTTTACACAAAACGCTCGATTTTCACTAGAGTGGGAAAAGCCTAGGTTTTCTTCTGCTCTCTCTGTTGTGAGAGTGAATATTGGGAAGCGGAGAGATTTGCCTGAATTCACTCAAAAGTCACTGAGCTGGTGGCTGAGCAGGCTGAAGTGGCATAAAGATAAATGTAGTATTGTACCTTGCACAACCAGTGCACAGAATAGTTTGCGTGTGACTACACAGGCACGCACAACTAATGTCTTACATATGGCATATGGCTTTTGTCCGGCCTCTAAAGCTTAGCATAATATTGTTCTTTCCCATTTATTCAAGGAGATATTGCAAGTCTCACAGATTTGAGATAAGGACCATATTCTGGTTATTAATTTTCCAGGCTCCCTTCCCAAAACTCTCACGGTTTGCAAGAAAGAACTTTGACCCCAGTCACCTTTGGCTCAAGTCTGAGCCTCACAGGCCTACCACTCCCCTGAAAACAATCTGCAAAACCATGACCACCTTCCTTTGTCCATTTATTTGAGACAGGATAATCCCAGCCTGCTATGCGAACTCCCAGGTTTTGCTTTGGTGTTTTGAATTAACTGATTTTTCAAACCTAAGTCATCAAAAATGGGCTTTTCAGTTGATTAAATTCTACAATGCTAAAAACCAACCAACCAAAAAAAAACCACAAACACAACAACACGGTTTCCTTGGTTTATTTTGGAAAACGTACTGAAGTCACTGTTGGGATAAAAGTACCGTCACTGTGACATATCTGAGCTATAAGTTATACACAAAAAGCAGCCAACACTGTTATTTGGAGTAAATAAACCAGTTAGATAATGCAAGAACTGCCATGGACCCTTCACCTCAACCTAAAAGACCCCTTATCTCTGACAAGTTGTTCTGAAGCACCAGGCCTAACAAAGCTTACTGTATTTCTGGTTTATGTTTGATGATGCATTGGCTTCACTGTATGGAAATTTCTGACCCACCCCTGCTTCCCCTGAGCTCTTTTCCCCACAGCTCAACATTTTAATGTTTTTCTTTTGTGTGGACTCGCCAGTGCCTAGGGCAATCATTTGATCAATTTAAGTCAACATCAGGAGCGGAACAAGCAGTCCCATCCTTCTCTTGTACTGCTACAAACATTCATGCCACCACGCAATGAAAATGGTTTGGATTAAAATTAACTTTTTTAAAAATTATTATTTGGTGGGTTATAGTGATATTTAATAGGAGAAAGAGTGGCCCCACCTCTAGGTTGCACATACAGAAGAAATAAACCTAATCAGGTTTAAACAAAACCTGATTTAAACAGATGGCAATCACTATGAAATACATCCAATTTTTTGTTTCCTTACAGAAGTATTTGGAATATGTGAAAATAGCAGGCATGTGAGATTAAAGATAAACCTGCATAGTCAGACACATTAGGCTGAAGGCCATTTTCCAGTCCTAAGAAAAATATATTTAAGTCACTAAAATAAACTTGCCAGGGCATTACACGTAAATAATCACAATTAGTACAGGATCTAAAATGCCGTGGTTGGTTTTGTCCAAGATGCAAAGGGCAGAGCACTATAGGGGAGTCATGCAGAGACCCACTGAAGAGATTTGCCCTCCCCAGAGGGTCAGCAGCAGGCTTTTTTTGTGAGAATTTGCATGGACTGTTGCCTGTGCCAAAACCAGCAGATGATACCTTTTAAAAAGTCTCATGCATCATGGTTGTCACTCTGGTACCTTTCACAATCAATAACTTCACCCTAAAGAAAGGGAGAATAACCTTTTATTATTATTACTGTCATAACCTACCATTTCTGTACATGATCTGTACCATTACCCTACTCTCTCTAGCAAAATTCAGAATTAACAACATGAAATGATCTTGTGTGCACATTCATTAATAATCAGAATGAAACACTTTCCAGTAGATGGTTGAAAATTAGGAACTTCTTTTTTTTCTGGCAGGCAATAGATAGGAAAAACTTAACTGAGCCAATGCAAAAATGTCAAGTTGTTGTTATCAGAATAATAAAAATGTTATGGAAACATGTTTTTTTATTGATTTATGATGAGGAATGGGATTTTTTGCTGCCTTTTTTTTGTTGGTGTTGCTTTGGAAATTACGGTGTCAGGAAAGAGACTCAACATGAGTCCATGAATCTCCCTTTCTTCATCTGCTATGATTTTTTCCTTTTTCATTTGTCACAACTTATAGAAAGCCCTCCAACACAACTTGGAAAATTCATCGTCTGAAACTGTCAAAGTTCATAGCTGTTAGTAAATGTTTGGCGAAGACTTGGTTTTGGCTTTAATGTACATGCCAATCAGTTTTCTTGGCCTCAGCACAGAATTTAATTGGATTCACTCTCAGGACAAGACAACCTTTCCATTCGCAGCTCTGAAAATTCCTTCATCCGTAATTTTACGTAAAATTTTAAAAACACGGCTTTGTATTCACATAGTCTTGTGTCTTTGCAAAGTGTTGAAATGAGTTACCTATATTTATGGCAAACGAACTTCAAAACTGTAATGGAAACCTGTTACTATTTTTAAGGGTCTAAAAATAATAACACAAAGGTACACAAGTACAATAACTATTGATATTATGGTTTCATGGCAGCAAAATTCAGATCAGATATTCCTCTCAACCCACTGTTTTGATCAAGCTCCCCACAAGCAAATTTCATTAACCTGTTAAAAACATGCAGTCACCCGTACTTCTCCGCACGCGCAACCCAACACTCCTTCTACAGGGTGGATTCTGTTAAAGGGGGGATGTATTTACACAGAAGAGGTCACTTTGCCCACAATCCAACTCCCAAGCAGCCATATGATCATTTTAGCCCAGTATCAACCCCAAGTTTAAAAAAATCCTTGTGTGAGGTAGTTTACTAACTAATGTTCAATGCCATTCTAACATGTTTGGGTGGTGGGTTTTTTCTCCAGCATTGTCCAGAAGCAGAACTAAGCTTGCCTCTGTCTCAGTACTACCTGGTGCAACAGCGTGGCTTTGGACAAACATTACAAATTTGACAAAACTTCAAATTCTGTGAAATCTTGACACCTCAAACTCACTGAGATTTCACCACTGTAACTGCGGGGTGAAAGAAGAACTTATTGGTTAAATAAGACTCCCGCTCCTCTGGTTTTTGAAGAACACTTATTGAGACACAGAATGCAAAGGGAGGAGAAAGGGACATTACGTGGGAGGCAACATCAGCTAATCACCGACACACGTGATGGGAGCTCAGAATTAGCACTACTGGTTTCATTGCCAATCCTATGGATGAACTTTGATAAGGTGTATTGCACTTCTGAAATCAATTTTCCCAGCCCATAACATGGACATACACCTTTTCAGGATGCTTTAAGATCTCTGTCTTCAAATATATATCACCTCATTCTTGCATCCAATTTCATTTTCTGTGCCATACAAATCAATAGTTGCTTCCTACTACCATTCAAGTTTCTACATTGATGTCAAAAAACATGCATTCCTCTTTCCAAATTTGAGATTAACTCTGGACAGCCCTATTTGCTCAATCACAGCATGAAGTTGGAAAGGAAGAAAAGGGCAGGTTACAACCAAGGCGTTGCTTCAGACCTTCCAAGCACCAGCTCTAGAGACATTTTGCAATACCAAATACCGAGCAATACTGCATATTTTACAATATTGAGCTTTCCAGAAAACCAAAAGCAAATGAGCTCTTCCTTCCTCTGGCCCTTATTTCAGTGTATTAAATATCTAACTCTTCCAAGATCTCTAGCTTGAAGTGTAATGTCTCCTTTCCAGGTTGTCTGGAATTGTGCTTTCTTGAAAGACAGAGTCCTAGGTAAAGCCATTGCAATTACTATGTGAAAAGATTACCTTGTTTACAGTGTGTTAGACCACCCTCATTTTGGGTGTTGAGGACAACGGCAATAATAGTGATTTGCCTAATTTGTCAGTTCTGTGTTTAAAATGTCACCACTTCTGGCTGTTTGGCAACATTAAGTGTAATTAAATACCAAACTTCATAGCAAAGTAGCATTAAGCGTGCAACACCTTGGCAAAAGTGATGATTTTGTGAGGATCTGTCTTTTAAAACAGAGATCTCTTGAAGTTTTCATGACATAAAATACAGAAGTCATCATTCAAAACTATCTCATTGAGAAAATGCAGTAGGTTTATACTGAGATGTGATAAGTTTATCAACTTTGTTTGATCTTTAGTTAGTTAGAGAATATTGTATTTACCTATGGCTGCTTTTATCCAGTATGTTGGGAATGGTCCAATGTACTTGGCAAGAAAGGGAGCTTTTGGCAAAGAAGGATCGCATCTGCATTTGTAGATCTTATGGGAAAAAGTTGTGTCATCAGGGCAATGTAATATGACACGTTTAAATGTTTCATTAGTACCAATACAAACATATGCAGGGCAAAGTTTCTATTTTTCAGTTTAGTCTTTTACAATCTTAATTTTTTATTTCTTTTTGTTTTCAAAGATCTGTGTTGCTTCAAATCCTCTTACAATGTGCCTCAGATCCCCCGCGCAGTGACTTAGTACACCGACGGAGGAATGCTAATAATCACACACACACTCTCACAAAGTGTTTGTGCACAAGATCTGACTTTGCACACACGCACCAAAACAGATGATACCAAATATAGGTGTTTCTTATAGATTCTGCAGAAATTAAACATTACATGTTGACTAGTTACATATACACTCTCTCACAGTAGCTGTTTATGCATTTTTTGTTTTGGATATGCACCCTTAACGATATTAATACCTGTTTCAAGTACAACCTTTGGTCAAAATAGGGTATTCTGTTCAAGGCACTGTACTAAAAGAGAAATACATTCCCTATCCACAGCCAAATCAGAATAGTTATTATGGTTGGTTGTCTTCAAGATGCTAGAAATTCCCGTCAGCTCTTCTGTGTACATTTGAGAGTTAGCAGTGAGCTTAAAATAGGACTCAAAGAATAAAGCATATGCTGACCTATGGCCATATTTGTATATAAAGGATCACGGCATTCTGGGAAACATTACGTGCACCAGTTGTTACAAAGCAAACAAAATCCTCTTGACCCTTTTTCTGGTGTACATGCTTATTTAGAGAAGGAACTACTGCCTTCTTTCACTGGAATTGCATTTTGCCTGCAGCTCCCTCATCATAGTTTTCATACAGATACACTAGATCTTTTTGATCTTACAGATCCTTCTATGGCCTCTGTCCATTTCTACCTGCTGCTCCTATATCCTTGAGAACCCGTTGCACGTGTGCAGATACATGAGCACACACTTTAATGCATGACAACAACTGCTGCATTCAAGCACAGTGGACTCCTGAGCACATTACAGTCCTCAGAATACTTAAGTATACATGACGTTACAATACGCATTAAGACCACAAGACACTCAATAACTTAGACAGTACCCCACATTTAAAAAAAAAAAATATTTCCAACGTAACCATTTTTAGTGGAATGTCAACATCCCACCAATAGATGTAGCCTATTAACAAATGCTTTGTTTTTCCCTGCATCTCTAACTTTTTCTTGCTGGAATGGTACACTATTGCACACAGGCAACATGTAACATTTAAGGAGTGGGTTAAAATTCAAATAAGGGAACACAGGATATAAAAAAGCTTTTTAATTTAGAAGTCTCCAGTGCTTGTAACCAGGTTCATTGCCAAGATGTCCCATGTGTAGACCACATGAGCAAGGAAAAACACAAGGGAGATGGGGCAGTATCACATTCATTTTAAGTGGATGGTCTTGTTTCTGGTCCCTATTGAGATACTAAAAATCAGTATTATACACAAAGCTTTAGATATAGTTAAGATTGTGAAGGTATCTACTGCAAAGACTATTAAAATAAGAAAGGTGAAAGGAAATTAGGAGATAGGTGACACAATAAAGCCATTTGAGTGGGAAAAAGAATGAGAAATCATCATAGTAAGTTACAAGATCATTATACAAAAATCTATGAAGCTTCTCAAATGTTCTTGTCAAATGGATTTTTCAGTTCCTTTTCTCCCCTCCTCCTCCTCCTTCCCAGAAAACTTTACAAGGACTTACTGCTCTTCAGGGAAGAGTTTTCAAGAATTTTCAGACAGTAAATGATAAACAGTAAGTCATTTTTAGCCAAAGTACAGCCAGATAGAAACACTGGGATGCTCAATTACTTTCAGGAATCTTTATTGGCCATCAACTACCCAGATCAATTACTGAACAGGGAAATCGTTTCAAAGCACGACAGTTGTTGGCCACAAAAACACAATGTAACCATCAAATAGTCAAAACCAGCCACGGACTTATCAATATATTGAATACTCAAAAGCTCTTTTGAAAGTCATAGGAATTCTTTAAAGCAAGTCATACACTCCCAGCATATGGTGCCAGGCTTAAGTCTGCAGTACAACTTATATTTCAAGAAGTCTGCCACTGGATTTACATGATACAGAGCATTAAAGAGTGAAAACAGAATTTATGAGAAGAAAATTCAGTTCTGAGATGGTCTGATGTTACACGGTGTTGGTCAAGCACTCCATACTGGAGCAATGCAGCTGAAGCTACATATTATTCCCTTCAGGACTTACAAGAGATAAACAAGTAGTCCTGCACATTATAAATATTTATGTCATGGTTTAGATGATTATGAGCTAAACCCCCCTTTTCTCAATGGCCTCTGTAGTTTAAATCAAGGGACATCCTAGAAATTGCCTGTGCTCAGTGGAGGACATCAGCTACCTACCTAGAAAACCGTTCCCACTTGTGGACCCAGCCAAACTGGGTATAAGGCCCCATGTATAGTACCAGGGAGAAAGCAGAGCCAAGCTGGGTGTGATCAGTAGCAGCATCTCACAGACACGAGGACATGGGTCTGCTCTGTGAACACCAGTCTGGGGTTAGAGTTCGCACCTCCCTTTCTCCTGGACCTCACAAAAGATGCCATCCTGGACAATGGACTAATTTTTTTCCAAAGTGTTAATACTATCATTGCGCAAGTGGCTGGGCTTTTGTCAGGAACCAGAGAGCACCACGGCACCTCCCATTCAGCTGGTAGTCAGTGGAAGGTCACAGAGCTTAGTGGCTTAACGGGGTCTCGCTGATGTTAATGGTTTGTGTTGGAAGGGAGGTAAACCCCAGAAATAGTTTACTGAGTGTATCATACTTCGTAAGAAGTTAGGTTTTGACCATGAAAACATATCTTGTGGCTGGAGATAACTGACCTGAATAAGTCAACAATCAACAGTCCTTCAAGGTACTGAGTTTGGAAAAAACACTGATCCAAAATAACTAAACTTGATATTGCTGCGTATTACTAAAGGTCTAACTTCACCAAACTACCATGTGGAATAAAAGGCTTAGATTCACTGAAATACTAACTACAGGTCTTTCTCTAAGCATTCAAATAAACCTTAGAGGAAAAAATCCTACACAGGCAAGGGATATTTTTAATGCAGTTTTGATATTACCCATGTAATGCCATCGTTAATTCAGATTCCATCATAGTTTAAAATCATAGAATAACTGAGGCTGAGATGGATCTCTGGAGGTTTTCTAATCCAGCCTCCTGCTCCAAGGAAGGCAAGCCTCACCATCACCTCAGGCCGCTCAGAGCTTTGTCCAGCCAAGTTCTGAAGATCCTCAGCGTGGTGATTCCACAGCCTCTCATGGAAATCTGTTCCAGCACTCAAGTACTTTCATTAGGGAAAGAAAATAGTTGCAGCAGGTATTTGATTATGTGAACTGACAGGAGAGCATATCTGTTCTCAAAAAAACCCCTGTTTCCAATCCTTCTCTTATATAGACTAACAGCAGCACGGGACTCAAAAAATTGCCATTCAAGTGATATTGACTGATTTAGCTGGCTTTTAGGCTTAAGGCCACAATATTTAATTGCCTGTCTCTCCACGTCTTACACTGTGGGTATGCACGTAGTGTGCACCATGCACAACACAGCCAAGGAACAAAAGGTCAATCTCTGCCTACTGTGGCTAGCCAACAGACTTCAGCTCTGGGATGAAAACAAATATGTTCAAAATTACCACCAGAGTGTTGTTAATACCACAGGGCTTCACTCACAATTATGTTCACAAACCAACCCTGGAGCTCAGCTCATGAGGTACTGGAGGGTTTTACCCTTTTATTTAAGTAACATGAACAAGGTGGTGGCCGCTTCACTAGTCACCCAGCAATGCACAAAACCTGAATGACTATTCATTCTTGCTGCCCACCCATGATTTCAGATGGATCTGTAGTGAGAGTTGTCATTTGTGTGCTGTCAATAAATGAACCTTTTCATCTTTCCTTAATTTATCATTTCTCTTTCCAAAAGAAAAATCCTCCCCCACACAGTCACTAATTATCTCCATGCCCTTTCCAGGAGGCGAGTGGGTCGATGACGTCCTTTCTGCTTCCATTTCTTCTGTGCTGTGCTTTGCCTTGCAGGAGCATCAGCTGGCTGTTTTTCCCATCTTTCACAGGGCCACCAAGCAGACTTCTTCATGCCTTCTCTTTGCACTGAGGGGTGCCAGAAGGCTGGGTTTCTGTTCTGTCCTCCTTTCCTCAGGGCTCCTGGGATACAAAAGAGGAAGGCTGACCAAGACTTCTGGCAAGGATCTGCCTACCTCACTGTTGCTCAAAACAACATTGACTCAAGATTGCATAAAGAATATTTAAAGCAGCATCTTATTCAATTCAGATGGACTTAAGATTCAATGCAAACATTTAATACAGTTCTAATTACCGGTCTCCTGCCTACATCATCCGTTCATCTGAATCAAAATAAATCTGATGGACTGTAATAAAACACTTGGCAGCACATTTGTGTTGCAACAACTTACTGTTTGGTTCCACTGATGTTCTTTAAGTGAAAACCGATATTGTTCCATTGGCTACTTCCAGCAAGCACAATTAATTCATATTCCCCAAGATTAAAAAAAAAAAAAGCAAGCTAGAGAAAGGAAGAAAGTGCAACACAAATAACAAACCTGAAAAGTTCAGTTTCACTCAGATTAAAGTGAAATTAAATGCTAACTTTGCTCTGATTTCAGTATGTTACACCTTCAGTGTTTCAAGAATTGCCTTTCAGATCAAACCCTAAGGAAGGAGAAGACAAATAAAAAAAGATGTGTATGTATTTTTGAGGGAGAGAGAACGAGGTGGTGCTCCTTGCTTGAAACAAAGCACATCATACAAAAACTAGCACACATCCAGTACAAAATGAGGCTGAAGTCCAAATCCCATTCTTTGCTATTGTTCCAGACAGGAATCTTGATTTCTCCTTCTCCCCTGTGGTTTTTAGTGGATTTGGTCTTTATACTAGAAGTCTTGAGCTAGTCACAACATGTTGAGTAGGTCAGTCTTAGGAAAATACATAGATCTGATGATCTGGAAACTTTTTTGTCATAAATACATAAGCATTTCAGATGACCTTATAAGACTGGACTCAGTGGCACTCCTTGTAAATTCAAATTCCTAAGATTTTCTTCAGGTCTTCAATCAACATGCTAAGGAGTTCAACCTGATGTTGCTTTAATAAATACTGCAAAACAACTATAATGCAGATGCTGAAACTCATGGATACACAGATTTTCACATCACCCTCTTCTCTGAATAAAAACCTTCAAATAGAGGTTAACTAACTGGAGCACAGTCAGTGCCACCTTCAGAAGTTTTGTGGTAAACCCTCAGACAAGACAGTACATGTCACAGGATGTATTAACTTTGAGTTAAAGTCTGTGTTATGAAACTACTTGAAGGGGTACTGCAGAGAACATGAATCCCAGGCAAGAAGCACCGCAGGTCGCTCTGCCCTGGTACAAAGAGATCAGAAACTTCAACATCCCCAGGTGGGAAGTACCAAGGACACGCAAACACTGCCTTAAATGAGTTGACGACTGATGTAAGTGAACATAATGAATGTATCCCTTCTAGAACAACTGAGTTAAGCTTCTGCACAGAAAGCGCTCGAGGGATACCTTTTCCTTCACACAGAGTTTCCGTAGGGAAAACCCACCCTGTTTTCCTTTATCAAAGTTTACTATTGTCTTTAAAATGGATTTTAAAGTGTTTTTTTTATACAAGCAAGATCATTAAAGAACGGACACCATTCCTGACATTTCCATTGAAGCATGCTTCAGAACAGAGAAGGGACCATTACAGGTTTTTTGTACGTGACAAAAAAAAAAAAAAGGAAAAAAAAAAACACAACAAAAAAGAGACTCTCTTGGTTATGCAAGACTCTTCTCTTTGATTCTTGGCCAGCTCTGGATCATAATCCCTATTATTTCAAAATATTATGCTGGAAATTTTGCTGGGATCTTACTAAACAAATAGCTGCACTGATGGACTGCATCTTCCCTGGTTCTGAGTGCAACCTTCTCCATCATCCTGGAGACTAGGTTTCATCAGAGCATTCACCAATATTTGTGAAAAGCCTGAAAGGGAAAAAAGTATAACTGTAAACAGCCAAAAAAATAGCTTTAAGTTGAAGGATTCTGTGTTTTGTAGTCAGTTCAATTAAGTTTTCCACGCAGACTTCTCAAATCCTGAATGGTCTGTCTTTCTGATTTCTGCTGAGAAACTCAATATACAGTAACTTGGTAGTGAAACACAAAGACCGAAGACTCAGGCCCAAGTTTCAGTTCTGCAAAATTCTCCCTCCTGTGTGCTCATTAAGTAGTGTTGCGTGTTTTGCACTGGTGTGGGACTAAAAGTAAAAATTTCAAAGCCTTAATTTTTCATAAAAGAGAATCCTTATTTCTATGTCAGCCTTAAAATGTATTTTCTCACTGTCTGTCAAACTCCAGTGAAGACAGACATCTGAGTTTCATTCTCCACCAGCCTGCCCATTACTATAATATACGGTCAAAGGACTGCCTCACGCATCTCAAGCTCATTCATATACAAGATTTGGCTCTACTACCCAGCTGAAGTCAGCACACAGCCACATCTGTGGTAGACAACAGCATGTTAATCTGCAATGACAGGAAATGTCAAGTGTTTGCCATATAAACCCAGGTAAACCACCTATAATGAGATAATTCTTTGTATTGGGACCACTTCAAAGTACAATCTTGGAAATTAAAAGCCTTATCTAATCTCGAACATGAATCCACCCCGTACATAGTATTGCTCTAACACCACTGTCCCCAGGCTCCAGTGAGACAAAGGTTTTCACTCCAATCGAGACAAGATTTCTAGAGGGTCCTTTGGCATGTCCTAAATCTGTCTAAAGTGAATGAAAAAGATAAACTATACATTGTACTATGATTTTTTAAACAGTGACTCTTTAAACTAAGAATACTGATAAAAAGGAGAGGGTTTTTTTCCTCTCCGCTTTCTTTCTGGGATTTCAAAAGCAAGAAACCTCCATTTACCATCAGCCAAGCAAACACTGTTTGGCTATAAGTAGGGTCAGTGTCACCAAAAGCAGTATTTTCTTGTGAGGAACCTTTGTCTTCCTTTTCAAAGTGCACATTTTTACCTGATTATTTCCTCATGATCAACTGCAGTCAAGTTGGTTGCAAACATTTAGCACAAATATCCCAGAAATGAATCATAATTCAGAGAAAAAAAGCAAACAAACATCCAACTGACAATAAACTTGTTTCTTGCCTTGTTTGTTCAGTCTCAGAAGACAGAAGCATTGTAACACAAACACATACTATAAGTTTCTTCAGGTGCACAAAGCCTAATAGTAATTTAAACTAAACCATATTTGCTGTGCAAAGGGCCTTACCCGAGTGCAACATTCTGGAGAAGAATTCCCCTCTCTCAGGTCAAAATTTAGTTTCTCAAAGCGCTGTTATCTGAGGCAAACTATGGACAGAACTAGATACCCGCTTGAGTTTGCAGATTCTTCTCTTCCCTGTTTTTACAGAAGCTCAGAGACATAGGAAGACCAAAAAGCTGGGCAAATGCATGCACAGCTAAACAAAATCACATCACTAAAGCATTACATTTGGAGATTTTAAAAAATCACCACAAAAATACCTTAACCATCGGGAGTGGGGTAGGGCAGGGGGGAGGATGCCTTTTGGGGATAAATACAGACAGAGGCTCTGATAGACATCCTCACATACATTCTTTTATCACACGGAAATGACTTTATATGACTACATGCTCATTTGAAAGGCACCTTGATGGCCACAGCAGTTATCTACTGTTCCTTGTGGCAAATATTTAGAAGCGTTTCTTTCCCTCAGCTGTACCCTATAATAATATTTTCAGCTAAGGTTTTACCACAGAGATCAGTTCAGGTGCCACACGGTCCATGTAATAAGGTTTCTTTAAGTGCTAACATGCATCCTAAGAGGCAGTTAGATTGCCATAAATTTGCAAGAACCTACCCTCGAGTGGAGAACTCAAAGATAGTTTAGTCACACACAAACCACATTTGTGGAGAGTGCTGAAGTTACGGCAGCACCATGCTGCCAAACAAGAGACTCCCATGGGTGTAAGGATGACTCCTGCTAGCACGTAACATGATGAGCCTGGGCGTTCGTTAGGGGCCAGCTTGAGTTGATATTAACCAAAAAAGCTGACACTCTCCCACGTCCTCAACGGGCAATATGCTTTAAGGTCATCCATGATCCAATGAACACACGGATTTTGACTCACTTAAAAGAATGTTCATGTATAACTGATCCACTTAGATTAAAGCTGTAGACTTCATAATGGGCATTAGCCCAGTGTTAGCAACACTCAATGCAGTGTCCCCAAGTGTCTAACAGGAGAGCAGAGCAGAAGCTCCAGCTAGGCTTCCTCAGTAGTCCTAGATAAATGATTTTGATTTCGTGCACGAGCAGTGACTCGTGTGCACAGCACAACAGAGGTTCAGCCTACACCGGCAATGCAAATGGACCTCACGCACGCAAGTGAGCCCACCCACGTCCCATGCTCTCTGGACTCTGCTCATGTACTGCAAGTCTGAAGCTTTCAGCAGTGTCTACTGTGTGCAGAGGAAACCTGTTATGTTCCTTCGGGAAATATCTGTGCATGAACAACGCACATTCGGATTTCCAACACAGAAATCCAGCTGCTCTAGAGAGTGCTCCTGTAACATATAAGATGGTTTTGGCTGTGCAAGATCATGTTTTGCTGTGGATAAGGACTGTATGTGCCTCAGTATAAATATGCACGTAATACTGCTGATAAAGTCAGAACATTGGGCTCACTTCCAAATGAGCTGTTTAAAACACACAGTATTGATGGATTGAGGATGCATGAACTGAGAAGTATTTGGACTCAAATACATCTAATCATTTTTTGCTTGTAAGGACATGTCTTAAGCAAAGGTCTTTTGACATCACTGAATGTGCAGTTTAGAATGTAGCTGTGCAAAAAAAAAATCTGATAACAAAAGATGAAGATAGACCTGCAGAAAAAAAATGAGGTTATTGCAGTTTCTGCTCTGAAATTGAAAAAACGTGTTCCAGAGAAAGGCATTCTGGCTGATGAGTCTGTGTTCACTGCAAATCCAAGAACAGTACTGAAATTGGAGCTAAACCATAATAAAGATTTTATAAGAAAGTTAATTCTTATGACAGTTGCAGTGGACTTTGCAAAACATTAGAAAAAACAAACTCCCATGCAAAGTTGTGCTGCTTCTCACGTCTCTTGCAAGCAAGAGTTGCAGGCAATTAGATGATTGATGTGGAATTTATGGACTGACACTGTTTTACATATGAACAGCAACCTAAGTTTCTTGAGAAGCTGAAGGCTGAAAAAAATCATTTTTCAGGAGACAAAACACATTCACTTGAGAAAGGAGAGAGGAGTATGTCTCCTGCTCCAGCTTTTAACGGTCTGCAGATGTATGTCTATTTGCAGGTAAGAACAGCCTTAAAACAAAATACATAAGGTGAGAAAAGAGATGCTTTCTCTCTACCTTTCTCTACCTACCACATCATTAATGAAGTTATTTCTGTGAGTACTAGAGTAATCTGGAAGCCATGCAAATTAGAAAAGTGTTATATTAACCACAAAAAACCCAACCAACCAACCAAGCAAAACAAACCCCAAGAAACCAGCACTAACTCTGCTAAAAAAACCTACTCGGACACCCTCCCTTTATGTTGTATCCCTTCCTCTAAGTGTTTAAAAAATACTACCTGTTCTACAAGTTTCAACATAGATTCTGACTATCTGGCCACATTTGCATTTCTTTGTGAATCACAAGTGCAAAAATTTGGCATAAAGAACCCTCACAGTGATGCCTACATAAAGCTACAAAAGTATCTGGGCTCATCATCTGATACTGGTTTCAGAGTTATCAATTATTGCCTGCGGAATATTTTCTATAGTTGTTAACGTGAAGAACCTCAGCTGAACTTTTCAGTCTCGGGAGGAAGACACAAGGCTGTTCTTGTAAATTAACTTGTGCTTGCAAAATAGCCAAATTGGACACAGCAAAAGGTTGCAGGGGCTGAGGGAACATTAGAGGGAAAAAAAAAATTACAGTGTCTCCTCTTTTTTGTTGGAGGGGAAAAAAGGTATCTTTTCAGAGTAGAAATATATTTCACTTTAAAGTCACTTGCCAGATAACTTACCTTTTTTGACATTACCTTTTACCCTATTTTCTCATTCTCCATGTTGCCACACGTGAGCCAGTAAAGTCAAACTCCCCATTGCAAGTCTTCAGCTTTACAAATCAATTGCTCTACTACTACACATAGCAGGGTTGGATTTGGTACTCTTCTTAAAATAGGCTAGTGCAGGATATTTTTTTCACCATCTTGTTGAGTTCTGCCACATACTTCTGAGATCTACATTGTTTCTCCAGTATACCAGCCGAATTACAGGGTATCTTAAGATACCGATCTTAAGGCGAGAAGCATAGGTAAGTGGAGAATTTGATTGGTAAAATATTTTCTCACTGATGACAAAAAAAAAGAAATCACTGCTAGCCTACTTTTTGACAGAAATAGCATCCTTCCTGTATTTGTGCTGTGTGTAGAACGTACTTTGGCATTTACCAACTAATTTAACTAAAATTCACACTTTTAAAAAAATTCATCATCTTCATTCTCCCAGAAAGTTTTCTTATAATACAGATTTGACTTCATACATCCTGTTTCAATTGAAATTTCAATTATTAGGCCTTAATCTGTAGCAGTCAAATCCATAACAATTGCACTAAAGAGTATGTATGAAATTTGGGAAATACAAATCAAACCTTAAGAATCAGATTTCAGAATGGATACAGTGAACAGTGTCAGCCATGGATATCTGAACTGAAAACAAGATATGCCTTTATATCATAGAATATTCATCTGAATGTCTAACAGTTCACCCAGTAAACAGTCTTTCCTAACGACAAGAGGTCTGACTTATTTTAACAGTTTAGTATTTTTCATACCAGTTTTATTTTGCTGATCTTAGAATTACTTACGAGCAACACACACATTTTGCATATAGGGATTTCAGTCCCTTTAACCAAAAGGAGTAATTGCAATTCTGCATCACGCCCAGGTTTTCCACACAACGAGGGGTGGCTCCTACCTTGAGGTTAGTGGGCTCATCCCCATGATAACTTCACATTCCTCAGCAAAACTTTCTTGTTTTCCCCCCTTGCACCGAGCCTGGAGGGTGCACACGCAAGCACCCTGGCCCAGCATTACGGAGATGCGCTGGAAGAGGAAGCAGCCATAGGACCAAGAAGTACCTGGCGCTTCTGTGGTAGAGCTTCGCAGGGATTTCACCGCCGGTCCCCATGCTCTCCAGGACAGGCATGCAGCCACTTGGGGTACGCACAAGGAGGGGCAAATAAGATAAAGTTACAAGGTCTTTTACCAGGTAACTGTCATTTTTCTGTTTTATAACATGTAACAATTAAATACATTAATCTTCTATTCACCCAATGAGCTGACCATACTGTTACTGTTTTGCACCACACTGTTCTTAAACCTCCTTTGCATTGCATGCATGAACATACTACAGATTTTTCTGTTCATGTCCCCACCAGCCAAAATGCATTAGAGCCAACACTACGCATAAGCATAGGCCCCCCCCAACAGTAAATAACTAGTATTTAAGTAAAGATGATCTTAGAGTTGAATTTATTTTGACAGAAGTTCATACATTGTTTTTCTCATTTGGGTTATGAAACCTACGTTTACACAAAATGGGTTTTTACAAAATGGAGAAGAACACAGATGTAAATTATTAATCAGACTGGCAGTATAGCTGCAGATTATCACTGATGCAGTGAGAAACAGAAGTGACTCACATTCTTTGCTAGACTCGTGGCCTCCTTTAAACACTAAATATTCTTCTTCTGTGATCCTTGGTTGATCGTGCCTCATCAGCTCTTTTGTACTAATCAAGTCTGGTAAGAAAACCGGTTTCCACCTTCCTATACTTAAGCATGCAAAAATATTATTCAGCTAAACTTTGTTCTCAGCAAAGAAAGTTTTAAATATATGGATACATAACCTCAATATTTTGATTCTGAAGCTACTCTGGTTCTTGAAAGCTTCACTTGGGAGCTTTACAAAAGTTTCACTTGGAGGGCTTAAGAAATATTTTCTCCAAAGGATTGGTTCCCTGCTTGAATCATGACTTTTGGAGACTCCATTAGACCTTTTCCTCATCCCAGCTAGAAGCTGAAGTTTTGCACATTGTTGGAAATGCGTTCTCCAGGCAAAGCTGGTACCTATCACTTGCAATGACCTTCGCTTCATAGTTGTGGAGTGGCAACTTTAACAGGTATAAGACACTAACAAAACAGCCCTTCACATTAAATCATCCTAGTTGTATCATTCCTTGGCAGGTTTTGTGCTACAGAGGGCAGGAATAACCCTTCTGCCTATCTCACAGAAAAGGGACGTGGGGCTTATGCTCTCGTAGCAGTTAGCAGTGTGGTTGCATCATGAGCTACCTGCGCCGTTCGGTATGTTGAAAAACAAGCACAGCCACAGGCCTGACAAAGTCACCATCAAAAATCTTTCCTTTGGTTCCCAAAACACAAGCCACCACAGGACTAAAACCTGTCTCAATCTGGATGCTAAATATTTTAGAATCATAGAATGGTTTGGGTTGGAAGAGACCTTTAAAGACCATTAGTCCAACTCCCCTGCCAGGGGAAGGGACATATTGCACTAGATCAGCTTGCTCAAAGCCCCATCCAACCTGACTTTGAACACTTCCAATGATAGGGCATCCGCAACTTAGCTGGACAACTTGTGCCAGTGGCTCATCGCCCTCATCATAAAGAATTTCTTCCTTATGTCCAATCTAAATCCACCCTCTTTCAGTTTAAATCTATTGCCCCTTGTGCTGTCACTACAGGCCCTGGTAAAAAGTCTCTCTCCATCTTATTTATAAGCCCCCTTTATGTATTGAAAGGCTGCAACAAGGTCTCCCTGGAGCCTTCTCTTCTCCAGGCTGAACAACCCCAACTCTCTCAGCTTTTCTTCCTAGAAGTATTCCAGCCCTCTGATCATTTTTGTGGCCCTCCTCTGAACCCACTCTAACATGTCTATATCTTTGTTGTGCTGGGGACTCCAGAGTTGGACACAGTACTCCAGGTGGGGTCTCACAAGAGCAGAGTAGATGCAGAGAATCACCTCCCTCAACCTTCTGGCTACACTTCTTTTTAGGCGGTCCAGGATACAACTGGCTTCCTGGGCTGCAAGCGCCCACTGCCAGCTCACGTACAATTTTTCATCCACTAGTATCCCCAAGTCCTTGTCCACAGGGCTGCTCTCAAACAATTCATCCCCCAGTCTCCATTGATATTTTGCTTTATTTTGCTTGCCCTCTTCTAAAACATCAGTCTACCATGTTAGGTTGGCAGTCACGATTTATTTTGAAGGACACCATGTTCTCTTACTGACCTTGCTACGCTACTCTTTGCCGGCCTTGTAGCCCTAAGTAGGTTGCAGCAACCCTCAATATGTCAGGCCTGAAGTCTTCACCAATTATAGTTAAAAGTCATAATTGGCTAAATTGTTTCTCCCTTCTCCTTGCTTCAACTCATATTAAATTGACTTTGTTTTCAACACAATTGGCTCCAGCAAAGTATCATCCTGTTACTGGTCATGACCTGGTACAGAGTTGACAGGGTACATGTAGTTAAACGTCTGCCTAGAGATTTGAATGAGGTGATAATCCGGCTCACCATACGCTGCGTTATGTGCTCTCTCCCAGTTTGTACAGTATGTACACAAAGCAGAACTGGCATCAGGTAGGACTTGTGTTCCACGTGCCAAAGCGTTGCACAGCTGCATTTTCCCCAGCTTAATGCAATTTGTTTTTCCAGAAACGTTCCATATGGTTTAGCAATGAGCTTATTCTAACCACCCCCTTCTGGTATGTCATTACAGACATGGTCTGCATCTGGTCGGGCATTACAGACATGCTCCCAACGTGCCTTTTATTGCCTGTGGCCAGAAACACCCCCCGTGTACAAATGGCTCTATGGAAAATAGCCAGCCCTGCTGCCTGCTTCCATCTGAGCTCGCAGACCACCTGGCGGTGTCCTCCCCTTGTACTGTCTATAGGGCTTATGTCATATCAGAGCCTCAGGGGGAGACAGAGACTGGCAGCAGGAAGGAGGGAGAAGAAAAAAAAAAAAAAAAGAAAAAAAAAGACTGGCAAGATGAAGGAAATGTCCAAAATCCGGTAACAAGGATAAATGTAACCACGGGTAAGGGGCAGAGGAAAGGAGGGCAAGATCAAGAGGGGGAAAAAAAAAAAAAAATTGGGGGGAAAAAATCAAACACCAGCAATGAACCAGATGTCAACTAGAACTGAAATTTTAATTCAGAACATCCTTCTACTCAGGGCGAAAAAGTTGAACAAATAGGTTAAAGAATAAAATCCAAGTTTCGAAGCTCAGCAGTTAACTGTCTCACCCTTCTCAAACAAGAAAGCAAAAACAAAAGTTTGGAAGCTCGATGAAATTAGTATAAGTGATATTTGGTTAAACACTTGCAGTGCCAGAATCAGGGTACTGCACAAGATCCAGTAGAAATACAATCGTGTGGTTGCCTTTACTGAAATTACAATCTCAATAGATTAAAAAAAATAATTAGGTAATAGGGCGTTCTAGCAGTGCAGATAAAATAGTCAGGGGTCGGTACCATACAGCATCATTGCATCATTCCAATGCAAGAGTCACATTGAAGTCACACAGATTCTTCTTTGCCAGAAAATGTGTTTTAGGGCACAGGGCGGGGGGGGAGGACAGAGAGAGAGAGAATAGTTCAATCTCATTTAATTTTGTTTTTTAATGTCAGATTAAAAAGCTACTGCGACATTTTTTTGTTTGTAGAATAAAAATAATGCTTTTCTCAATTAAAGAAAAACAGGGCTCTGGGGGAGAACAGGGGAACTTCACTGTAGATTTTCTGAACACCAAACGAAATTGTCAAAAATTGAAAATGGGAGGTGGGAGTGGGAGAAAGAAGAAGGTCACTTGTGTGCCCCCCAGAAGACCCTCATTCCTCATACTTAGCTCAGGCTAAGAAATTCCTCATACTTTAAAGACCACTAAGATTGTTTTAAACAAGAGTCAAGACTCTCCGTTTTAAAAATATCCGAAAGGCGTACTGCCCCAAAGTAAACAAAGTAACAAGATAAGATGCTGACAGTTGACAAATTGACAATGGTAACACCCTAGTTTAATTCTGCAGTGTGTTACTGCTGTATCTGATAATCATGCTATCAGTTAAAAAAAAAATACAAAATACAGAGAGCAAAGGCATTGGGAGCCACCTTGCTACCTATGATCATCAAGGACATATAAAATGGACTTTTCTGACCTAAGTGTCAGCATGGGAATGGAAGAATTGTCCACATGGTCACTCCAGAAATATGAGCTCTGAATTATTGCAGGAAGAAAGGAATGAACGTGCAGGGATCCAGCTGTGACCGCGGAGTGTTCCTCAAATTCCTTGCCCATGCTCATGCTCTGACCTCATCCCCGATCCCTATCACAGCGAGAAATAGTTGCTCACCATGTCCACCACCTACGAGTAGGAAACCTGGGCATGCAAGCTGAAAGGAAGCTGCAGGGCACAGTGGCCAGGTTTCTGAAGCTTCAACATAGCCCAAGAGAACAAGTCACAGAGTAGGAAATGAGTCATCCTATTCATTCCTTGAAAGGAAAAGAAGAACCAAGGGGGAAGGCAGAGAAAACATTTAGACAGCCTTTCTCCGTTCACCCCCCCGGCACCACCAAAAATAAAATTGCAGATGGAAAGCAGTGTTTATAGGGAAACAAGAGAGTCATAGGATTTTGGTAAGCTTTCAAAATCTTGGAGAAACTTTTCTACTGTTGGAAAGTCCACTGATAGTAGTTCTCCTATAGAGGCCCCAAGACAGATCATCTTCAATCTGTCCAACTGGGAAAACTGGCTTCCATTACTGTTAGCAAACACCCAATGACCCTGCACTTCACATCATTAAGGTTTATTGCACTACTTTGCTAGCTATTTTTTACAATCAGAACATTCAAAAAGTCTAATGAAATAAAAAAGGTTTCCCATTATCCCTCTTTCTCATGAACTCTCCCTTGCCTTCCCTTCCCTCCCTGCACTATGTCCACATAGGGACAACAGAACCACAGCCTGGTTGAGGTTTGAAGGGACTTCTGGAGGTTGTCTTGATTGACCGCCCTGCTCAACCAGGGCCACCTCGAGCAGGCTGCCCAGGACCATGTCCAGACAGCTTTTGAATATCTCCAAGGACGGTGACTCCACAACCTCCTTGGGCAACCTGTGCCAGTGCTCAGTCACCCTCACAATAAAAAAGTGTTTCCTGATGTTCTCCCTGGATAGACCCCAAGAGATAATTGCTGTGTGTTTGGACTATATTAGAAATACATGAGCCACATTAAAGACATATCTATTTCACATCCTGCGGTGGAGGATTAATCTTAATCATGCAACAGATTTAGGTCTGATTTAAAGGAAAAAGTGTGGGGTTTTTTTTATTAAATTCTGCAAGTAATACCAAATTCTTCAGTGATCACAGCTGTCCGTCAGCACCCTGAAACAAAACACGCTGTATTCATTTAGCAATAAAGACTCCCCTATAACTCAACAATTAAAAAACATAAGCATGTTGCAATGAATTACATTAATAGGCCATTTAGCTGACTTGAGAAGCAACTATTCCAGTAACTCCTTTAGAAATCTATGAACTTGCTTTGAATAAATTTGAGCTCGTATGTTCAGAATAGAGAGGTAAATCTTATTTTCACTAAGAATGAGATTAATTTTCCCTTCAAAAACTGTGTTTTCCCAGAAAGATAATACTTCATGAAAAAAACCCCAAACAACAATGTCCCTACATCTTCCTCCAGCTCAATGACTTCGGGTGACCGCATTATTAATAACAAGCTATAACTGTTTTGATACGCTATTGAGGTATGTAGTTAAGGTTGTACTGAGATTTGCACTAAAAGCAGAATTAAAATCCCACTTATATTTTTACTATTAAATGTAGTCTCGCCATTTGGCATCGTACCTGTGAATACAGTGTAATTTCACAGATATATTAAAGCTTTTGCAAGAGAAACAATTTTTAAGTGTTCCCTTTTTAAAGTTTTGCCATTTGGCTCAAATACCCTTGAGTTCCTTTAGCTAAACCTCCGCTTTCCCCACAGACTTCCAACTTCTTACACACATGCTAACAGCTCAGGCACAAGCCACCCTGGGAAATTTAAAACTACAGTCATTCCCTCTTCTTGGCATGCACAGCTATCCAAAGAAGAGGAGATGAAACTGTCAAGTTTTGCCAGGTCTTCAAGCTTTCTGTTGCATCTTGCATCTCTCATGCTCCTCTGATGCATACTCTTAACTTGTACCACCACAAAAAAACCCCACTAACTATAATATTTTGCCTACAAGTCCTACAGTCCTACACTTGATTGTTCACCACCCTGTTATGTATTCTGTGGCTTGCTTCCTTTCATCCATGATCCACAAGCATAGACTATTACAAGCCAATCACTAGAAAACCCCATAGGCAATTTTCCTTGATCCCCCATTACCTTATTTGGTACTCTGACTTGCAACCACAACTCCAGGCATCCCTCAGCTGGACTGCATAAAGATTTTTGGCTCAGCGCTTTCTGCTGGGAAACTAAAAAATGTCCCTACGTTTTGAGGGTAGCAAACTCAGGTGACACTTCCATAAGCACGCCTGCAGATTTTGTGTGTTTATATGCAAGCTAAAGAAACTGGAGATGTGCATTGTACAGACTTGCACTTTAGATGCAAAAAAAAATTTAAACGTGAAAAAAAATGGTGTTTTCTTGATTGGCAAAGCATATGAACTGAAGTAGCCCCGGGTGTGAATGTTATTCTAACTAGTCACTTTCTTAATGACATTGTGTTGATAGAAAATGCAGTCAAGCACCTCTAGTATTAATCGATACTTTTCAGTGAGAAGACGCCATTGCAAAACTTGCCATTGGAAGACTATGACGAAAGAGATGCTGCTTGTACAACAGGCAGCAACGCACTGTAAGTTTCTGTTTTTTAATGGAGTTCAACAAGGTCCTAGGCTTTAAGGGGAATGTTTTATCAGGTCAAATGTTTTCTAACAAAATAGTTTAAGGATTTCAACTTCATGAAGTGTTGCAAAATGTATGTCTGCTTTCTTCCTTCCCAAAAAATGAAAAATATCACCATCAAAGAACTAATCTCAGTAATTTATAGCACCTAACAAGTGGTATAAGATGGAACAATTTCGGTGAACAAGGCAAGTCCTACAACAGAAGGACAGGAAGCACATAAGCTATACAGAGCTCAGCCCAGCTTTGCCCCGATGGAAGAACGTGAGCAGGGGTTATCTGAAGGGTAACTCCTAGGAGGCATCAGAGCAGCCCTGAAACATGCAGTCTGACATACTTAAATTCAGTTTCTTCTGAAAATAAACTATGTTGCTTCAATCAATTTCCAAATGGAAAGTTGGAAGTTTTGGGAGTTTCAACAAATGTCAAAATATTCCATGGTAAGGGAAAAAGGAAAAACTAAAATAAAGCCAGACCAAACAATGTATGACCAATTCCAGTACTGGATCCAGTACTGATAGCATCACTTGATGCTATCAGAGATTAAACGGTTCCAAAAATGAGATCTGCACAAAAATCACATGCAGTTTTACTTTATAAACCTATTGAGATGACTGTAAATAAAACTGATCAAGTCTTATTTGACACTAAACATAAAACAGTGACCAGGTGACAAACAGAATATCAATATTCCAGCCAGGTTATAACTTTAATTCTCTATTAACTTACACCAGAGCCATTTATAAAAATAGCATTCCTATCACAGGATTAGAGTCTGACTTTAATACCATGAAGTAACTGCCTCTGTACTCAGTGAAGGCTAAGCTCTAGAACACATTTCACGTTTAGGCCTGATTTTACAGTCTTGTTCTTAGAAAAATAACCTGTATTCATGTAGGTTTTCCTATTTCATGTATGCTTAAACTGTTGCTTACGGCTGGGGTCTACATTTACCTATGTGTTCCTGCTGCAGCAAGAGACAACAAACTATTGGAAAAATCCTACAGTCCAAATGGACTCACTACACCCACAAAATAAAAGCTCACAAGATTGTATAGCATCAGTTCATCTTACATTTTAACCGAAAGAAGTTATGACTCCCCTGACATTTTTCAACTGAATATGCAGAAGAATCACATTTCCTGTGGAAAACCAAACTTACCAGGTTCATAAGCCCATTTGCTGTCTCAGTTTCCACATCCTTCTACATCACCATCCCAGGCACACCTCCTGGTGCTACAGCAAGGAGACCTTTTGGTCTTTGCAGAACAGGGATGATTCACCTTTCAACCTTTTGTCAGAGTTCATCCCCTCCAGAATATCGCAAAAAAATCTAATAGACACAGACAGCAACTCTCCCACTACCTTCTCTTTCAAGGCAAACACTCCCATGAAAATTCAGCCTTCATCCATCTTTAGACTTTGATGTTCCATTGATTTTCTACCCTCTTGGCATCTCTCAGCTCCTTTTGAACTCTCCCCTTTGTTAGTTTAGGCAGATGTGCAGCTTCCCAGTGCCTGAGGCTGGGATCAGGATCCAAAACTATCACTTAACACCGGTCTCCAGCTAGAGAACCCCATCAGATTGAGCTGCCTACCCCCAAGCAACCAACCAGTTTTTTCTTCTATCCCCGACTGCGCCAAAATCTGTTTCTTTTGCTTGAGAGCTCCTTTTCCAGCACTGCTGTTTTTCAAAGCTTGGAAACCAACTGTGGTGGGTCCCGCGATTGCCAGCGCTCTGGCTGAGCCCCACCACTTTGGGGTCAGGCTAACCAAACCCACCGGAGAGCTCAGGTTCTTTTTCAGGGGCCCAATGAAGCCACTGTATTCACAGCTTTAAGGGTTGTTCCTTAGTGCAGGGGACACAGCTGAGAGTCTAGTTGCATTGCCAAATTATCGTGCAGTTATCAGTCCTAACCTGAAGCCACCATGGACACCAAGGAGAAGAGGGTAACTTTCTCAACAAAGTTACTCAGCCTTTGGCCTCTCTACAAAGACTGCCAAGTTGCAATGATTGCTTTAGGCCCTGATCCAGAAAGGCCCTTAATTGTCTGTCAAACTTTAACCATATGAGTAATCTTATTAAAACCATGAACTACTCATGCTTAGAGCTAAGTACTTGCTCAAGTGCTTTTCTGGATCAAGAACTCAGTGATGTGGATGCTTATCCACTAATACGTGAACTGAGATAACCGAGCCTGCCTCTTTCAGTTGCGATAAAATTGCACAAGATTTAAATCCCTGTGTCAGTAGGGTAAAGTTCACCCACCCCCTTCGCAAGAGCGTTGCTCCTCATGAGTGCTATAAATCACAAGAAAGTGACTTATAGCATGGGCCTAATCCTGAAGACCCATAAAATATGAGCAGTGCTGTTATCAACTGTTAACTCACATGAGCGGTAAAGATGTACGTGGCCAAGAAGAAAGTATAATGTATCTTCTGTTCCAGGCAACCCCTTAGTAAACATAATATTTTAATTATATGACTATTTAGTCTATCTGAGCTTTCATTACTGACAGCATTCTGCTCTTCAGAGCTTCAGAGTGCTGTTATTCTTCCTATTTTCCACTAACTAAATCTTAATTGTTTAAGAAATGCAATACTGCCATCTAGCATCCACAAAATACGACGGATGAAAATTTCCTTTCACTAAAGCACCTCGCCTCGGCACAGGCGCAAGTCAGTTTTACATAAGCTTTGGGGACCACAGGTTATCACCAGGACTCAGAAAGCTGTTTGCTTCCCCAGAAAGCACCGGGAGAAATACACCCAGAGGCCAGAGGAGTTACATTTGTGAGATCAGCCATCCTTACGGCTGTTGTGCTCTCTGCAAAGGGGTCCTAGAGCCACGAAGCAGTTTCAGAGAGCAGCCGGCCCGCACCAAAATGCAGGCAGGACAAACTACCCAACACCCCCAACTCCCGTTCAGAGCAGCATTTTAGCAGGGAAGATGAAAATATTCCCTGCCAATGGCCGTCCCCAGGATCTTTATGCTTCTTTGCCGTCCCTACAGTACTGCCAAGGTCAGACCTGGGCCAGAACAGCCATAGGAAGGTCACTGCCAGACTACTGCAAGTGCCCAAGCGCCGGCAGCAGTTTTGCTTTCTAGCTTTCTGTGCTACTCTGCAAACGAATGCTGAATGCCCAAATGTTTTCAGAGTCATTGTTTCTGGGTGAAATTGCTAGCAGCCTGCACTTGCACTGTTATTCAAAGCCAGAAGAGCAAACAGCTAGCATCGTCTAGTCGGTGCATTTAACAGCTCCACGCCACCATCTATGCAACAGCTGGCAGGGAACGCACCCCAAAGGACGGCAGAGCCGCCCCACCGCTCCCGACCAGACACGGGGTGACGGGACGGTGGCGTCTGCACCCCTCCCAGGCCGCCCTTTCCTCGGCCTCGGGGCCGCTCCGTTTCCAGGGGCGGCGCTGAGGAGCCGCGGCGGCGGCGGCGGCGGCGGCGGCGGCGGCGGCGGAGGGGCCGGGGGGAGCCCCCGCGGCCATTTCGCGGCCGCGCCGGGCCGGGCCGGGCGGTCACCGGCGGCGCCGGGCGCGCTCCTGCCCTCTGGCGTCCCCGCCGTCTGACAACCGTCAGATCAACCCCCTCCCTCCTGTCGTAGCGTGTACATAAACACACACACTACGTATACGCGTGTAGTATACTCATTGTGTGTGCGTCTCTGTATAGTAGATACCTATAGACACGTTGTATATACATAGTGTATATATACACATAGTGTATGTACAGTATATTTAGAATGTATATACTCTATACATTATCTATGTGAGATATATATGCATGCTATACATAAACACGTATGTATGCTAAATAGTGTAGACAGTAATAGTGTACATATATATGCCATATATACAACAATAGTACACATATACAAAGTGTATATAGTATATATACTCTCTACACACAAAATGTATTATATATACAGTACATAGTATATATAGTGCGTGTGTATGTACTATGTATACTATACACTGTCAATGTATGTACGTAGTGTGTATATGTGTATGTATGTGTGTTTGTATATATGTATATACACGGGGTGTGTGTATATAGTATATATACTATAGTGTATGTGTATAGTATATATACTGTATAATATATGTACTGTATACTGTATATATACTGTATAATATATATACTATATACTGTATATACACAATGCGGTATATATACATTATGTAGCGTGTGTATATATATACTCTGTGTGTATATACTCTCTACACACACTATACATTATGCACCTGTATGTGTGTCCATACACACACTATGACCCGAGGATGGCAGCTAGGACACCCCTAAAGCGAAGGGCACGTGGGCTCAGCAGCGGATGCGGAGGTAAAGCCGCTGCAGCTTCCCCCCAGGCAGGGGCCGGGGTTTCCTTCCCGGGAAGCCGGTCGCAGCGCTGAGCACGCCTGGCCCCAGCCCGAAAGCTGCCCCGCTGCTTCAGCGCTGTGCGCTCGTCCGGCCATCTTCTCCCTGCAGCGGCGGCCCCAACGCGTTCCCAGGGTGTTCCGCTCTCCTCGCAGCCTTCACAGAAACAGTGGCAAACGAGACAGCTGGCGGCGTACGCTTAGAAATGCTCGTGTCTGCTGGTCTAGGCAGACATTATGCCTCTGGGAAACAGAGCTGGATGATAAAAATCAAACTTTTTTATTCATTTATCGTTGACCTTTCCCCTGTTTAAGGACCCATCGCTGCCAGGATTTTGTCTCACTTCCCAAACAGCTGAACACATTCAGACAGCTGTATGCACAGTCTCACATACAAAGAAAGAGACGGAGAGATACAGAGAAGGGGAGAAACACAAGTGTTAAGCTGGCAAATACCTGAATCCTCCATTCCCCTGAAAGGGGAATTTCTTCCTCGGGGGGGGTTACAGTGGCCTAGGATACAGAGCAAGTATTATCCCCCTAGACCACAGGGCTGAAAGTTGAGACCCCATACAGGCAGCCTCAGAGAGGCTGTCAGATACTAGGTATAAAACAAAGCTGTTGGCGTACACAAAACGTTCACCGTAGGCTTTTTTCAGCCTTTTCTAAAGACCGTTCACTGGATTCACAGTACCAAGACATCTGGATTTATGGTTTCATTTCATTTTGCCTAACTTCAGATGTATGTAATGTAACATTTATGTCTGAGCCACCTGTCTAGACTCTTTTTATACTTGGTGGAGAAAAATAAGCACCATTTCAGATGTCTGCATTAGAGTGAGATGAATCGTGACCTCGAGGTGCCTATTCATCTCCTGACAGTTATAAAGGGAGCCTAGACAACTAGCTCCAGCATGGACTTCTGCAGCGGCGATGTCTAGATGGGGGTAAGATTAATCCTGGGTTTTAGATTTTTAAATCCAGGGAGACTGCGAGCTCAGTTAGTCCAACTCTTGTTTAACACAAATCAGAAACATTCATCAAATGATGCCTGTTTTAAGCTTGATACCTTGTATTTGCCTAACAGGTATTTTCCAGAATGGCATCCGGCCTGGATTCAAAGACTTCAACTGATGGACAAGTCACTTTTGCCGAACAGTTTGTTCCAGTGGTTTATCACCGTCACTGAAATGATGTAACATGGTAGATAGGCACGGAAAGAGTATCATTTCAGGTTTTGCTTTTGATTTTGTCTTTGATTCTAGCAAAAATATGGGATAGTGAAAAATCGTGTAAAAATGTACAGAGTGCATAGTAGTTAAGTGTTTAACGTTTCATTAAGGCATTGCCTACAGAATTATTCTATGGCTTCATTAGAAGAAAGTGAGGGGCAAATCCATCCCAAACTAAGGTCAAAACACTTCTGTGCTATAGAACCGTTCTCTGTGCAAGGATACTTTTTGCATACATTGGAGAACGCTTTCGCTATGAGCTACCTTTAACGCGTATATCAGCTTCTTGCACATGTAGAGAGTGAAGCAATTCACCCATTTGCTCTAACGCTCTCAAATGATGATTCTGCCACAGCGTGAAAAAGAAGACAGATCTTTGTTACCTCTCCTAGTTGTAGCATCTATTTAGTTTGTGTGCTAGGAGGTAGGATTAGACGTACACAAAGTAGAGGAGAGAGATGAACCGCAAGGATCTCCCAGTGCAGCGTACTCTTCCATTCCACTAACATCAGGCTCAGCCAGCAACAGCCCAATTACCTTTAGCCCTGTTACCACAATTGCTTTTGGTAGTGAAAGGATGGAAACTGAATTTATAAAAGACAATATTCATGAATTATTCAACTGCCAGGAAACATTTTTTGTTTGGGGTTTTTGGTGGGTTTTTTCTTTTGTATTGTTCCTAGGTAACGGAGCTAATTATAAACAAAGCTATATTAGCAAACCTGAAAATCACAAGCCTATCCTAAAAACAGATATTTATCATTAGTACCACAAAGTTAAATTTCTATTAACTCCTTATGATTTAAAACTATTGGACTTACATAGGACTTGAAAACAGATAAAAATCATTATTTTTATTGTGGATGTTAAAAAACATGGAGCTTCATTTTTCATTAGGTCCTGCACTCTGAACCATCACTAGAACCATTTGCAAGCTTCTTCCAAAGATTTATGATTCACATGATCTAAACTTACTAACCACATTTTAAGAAGAAACCCTTTGTTCTTCCTTAGTTACTAAAGTACTTATTTTGTGTGACCTCAAGTCTTTCTGAACCTTTTAAGTTCACTCCACTTAGTTCTTTGTGGCTGACTTGAAAATATTTATTGAGATGTAGTAGCATAGGAAGTAAATGTCAAATTCTTTCAAAACATTTAAAAGCAAGTGTTCCCCAACCTCGTCTTCCTCCAACATTAAGGAGAACTGTCTATTCAAAGCATGTGGTGACATTTACCATTACTGTCAAAGTAGTCTTTCAAGTGATGAATTCAAGACATAAATACATGTCTGCAGTCCATGGCAGATTTCAAAACTGTCACTCAATTAGAATTCCTGCAGGGGAGCAGGAAGAAATTCCCCATTTAGTGATTTTATCAAAGGGAACAAAATTTGAAGGAATCACCCTTCTCTCCCTCCTGCTCCCTAAAACCAATATTTATGCAATTTTGCTGAAACGGCAGCTGTGGTGAAGTGATTCATCCTAGGTATAAATCCATAAAGCAGTTTGGAATATTTTGGGGATGTGGTTTAGGATGAGTTATTGCCCTGAATAGAAGTCTTGGACTATTTCATTGAGTCCCTAAATTTAAATATGACCCTAGACACTATTGTTTCACTCCCTGGTTTGCTGCAAGCAAAGATACTAAACTGGGGGACTTGTCACGTGCAAACATGTAGGTTGACATACAAAGAGCAGCTCTAGCTGACACCGCGTGGACTTTTGATGCGTGTCCACCATGTCTTGGGAGAGGGATCGGAAGTCAGTCATGCAGGACTGGCAGCCCCACAAGGAAGGTAACCCCCCTCCACGCAAAGGTATGTGCCTTATGGCAGTTCGCTAGTCCCCTGGCACGAGAAGACAGGCATTGATAAAGACAAAGGAGACAGCACCAGGGCCTTTATTTCAGTGTCTGTACCAATGTAGCGTGGTTAGTACGCATGCAGAGAGCTATCAGAGGAAGTTTTCTGGTCTGATGCATGAAGCGAGGCTGAACTACCACAGAAGTCACCTCTGGCCCTAGAATATAACATGCACGCATTGCTTCCCTTGTGGGAGAAGCCAAGAAATTAAATAGGGAAAGAATGAGTGTGAGGGAGAAGAAACTGAAAGCATTTCATTATAACCTAAAAATGCAATATTGAGAAAAATAGTCCCAGTTACTAGGCTGCTAATTTCATCACTGTCACTCCTTCGGCCTTCCTGTATTTCTGGATGCTTTTCAGCAAGTCTGGAGGAGTTTCCTTGCAATTCTTTTTGGCAGTGACCTTTTGATGTGGAGGGCTGGGTTGGCTTCCTGATTTATGCGAGGAAGACAGAAACATAAACGAGACTTTATCCATATGGCGCTCCAGCAGCCCCGTACCTTCTGGGAATGGACAACCACGCCCTCCTGTTGTAGGCGAGGAGGATTAATCTGTTAATATGGAAGATTAATTTATTTTTTAGACACAGTTAAAAATAAACCCCAGCTTTGGTAATAAGGAGGAAAGCAGAGAGAGAGGAAGAGAGGTTTTCTGTCTGCTTGCTGTTAATACATGCTTGTATTAACAGGCCACTTAAGGTGAAATAATGAGCAGCCTCAGGTTGCGTAAGCCATTTGGGAAAGTCACAAACTTTTTTTTTAATAGAGTTCCAGTTTCACCTTCGCAGAAACCATGATGTATGCAGGGGTGGCTTTAAACTACTTTCAAAACACTCCTGTCAGTCTTCCCCAGCATAATGCAGAGTAGCCTTAGGACCGCTGCCATTCATTCCTTCTTTCTAGCAAAACCTGACCATGTTCAGAGTGCCACAAAGTCACTTAAAAAATCTTCAGATAAACAGAAGTGACTGAACACAACATAGGTTTCCATTTAAAATGTTGCCCTTTAAAACACTGGAAGAAAAAAATGGAGAAAGTGGGACTAATGTTTCCAGCTAGATCTGTTTATAGAGTCAAAAAGACCCATTATCACATAATGGCTGTGAACCTCCCGCTGCCATACGACATATAAATAGAGACCGTTTCGGATAGAGATTTTATTTCACAGTACCAAACGCACCAATTTCATATGCCGGTGTTCTTGACCGAGTGTTTGGCAGGCATTTAGAAAAGATGCTCCTATAAAATCTGCGACTTGAAGGAAAAGCTTTGCAACAGGAAAGAAGCATGCTTCAGAGGAGGCTGAACTGAGGCTTCTCTCCATCCTAAGCCTATCTAAAACGATTAAAAGTACTACGTTTTCCTCAGAGAGCTGCTTCCTGCTGAGGTGCTGACTTTACTAAAGTGCATCTCGAGTTCTGTCAAGCGTAAAGAACATCTGTAATAAAGGAAAACTTTCCAAGACTGAGGTGAAATACTTTTTTATCTCACTGAAAGGACTGATGCCTCTCTGAAAAATAGCATTATAACCATAATCTTGCAAACAGTTCACATATGCTTAGCTGAGAGCATTATGAAGTCCTAATAGCTTGTATAGGCCTACTCATGTGCTTAATATTAAGCTCAGTCATTTATGACTGAAAGAATGTAGGAAAAAGAGCAACCTTTTTTTTTCTGATTTCAGCTCATTGATGGAATAGTTACATGTGTACTAGAGCTTTATAGTTTAACTTCATTTTTCATATGTTCTCAACTGTCTTATTTGATTTTTTGAATGAGAGCGGGTTTTTTTCTCTTTCTCTCTCTTCTTGTCACTCTGTTTCTTCTCTCTTTTTATTTCTTACTTTGTCCTCTCTTTCTCTCTCTCTTTCTTTCTGACAAGGATTGAAATTAATGGTAATTTTTAATTTTTATTAATTTACAGTTAAAAATCCTATTGCTGAATAGGATTCTAAAGATTCCTCTGTAGAAAGAGAGCAAAAGAGAAGCCAAGAGACTTACCAACAGAAACTTGATGCGTCTCCTTCAGGAAGAAATATTTGCCAGTCAGAAGATAGGTTAGGGTTGAGTGAAGGGAGGAGGCCAAATAAGTAGTGGCTACACAGACTGAAATATTTACAGTCATATGTACATTTTTAAATATATAAAAATATACATGAAGAGAGACCATTGCATGGACTCTATGCTGTTATACAATAGATTAGAAACTTGGAATTTTGTTATAAAAATGAGAAACCCAGTCATTTGGTAAATTTTATTTTTACTTGAAGAAGTAGCTTGCATAGTTTACACATAAATTTGCCAATATTTTAAAAGTCCGGAGTTAATTTAGCACAATCTTATAGTGCTTGCTGGATAGCCACACCAAATCAGAGGTATGCAAATGAGAAACCCCTCCCAGAGGATGGGAAAGCCCGACTCTTTTTCTCTTTCCATTGTGTCACTCCTGGTTTCTTGATAAAAGTGAAAGAATATTTTGCAGGATTTTAGGCACTACTTTGTGGTTATTACTAGCAATCTTATACTATCTAAGAACATAAAATATTTGAATCAGAAAATGCCAACAATTTGTGTCTGCTCTCAACAAGAAAGAATAATTAAGAGAAGTCATTAATGCTGTTAAAGAAAATAGTCGTAGGAAGTTCATTTAACATCTCTGTCTAAGAATCGCAGTACAAATACAGACCTATTCAATGACCGAGTGAGTTTTCTCCATTTATGAAAATGCTGCTCAGGATTTAGGGGAAGTTATTGTAGGTAATTGCAAGAATTGGCGGTACTGCTTGGCACCACACTCTCCTAGTAGAATATGTCATTAATCATCGCTGCATTCTTAAATGTCAAATACCAGAATATTATGTAGTGTCTTCCACTGCAGCGTTACGCAGTACAATATTTAATTTCAAGTGAAAACTGGGAAAGGGTTGTTTGCACATTGATGTACAGTGAGTCTTTTCTTTGCCGGGAAACCGTGCAAAGCAGCTCCCGTCTTTTGTGCTTGGTTTGGAGTGTGAAGGCGGTTTACCCAACTCTTGTGCTGCTATTGGCACCATGCTAACAAGCCCTGACATATTTAACATACATCCGTTGTGGTACTGCCCAGCTCCTATTTGGTGCCTTCCAGGGCACCAAAGGGAGGAGGGAGATAGACACTTGGTCCCTGTGCATTCCAGAATGTCGAACAGTGTGAAATATGTCCCCAAGTTAGGATACTTACATTCTAATGTGTAGCAAAGATACAAACACGGAGTGTTTGGGAAACTAAAAACAGTAGAAGCTCGTTTGCTCAGTTTCAGTCCAGCGGGTCGCAGCGTAGGGAGATGAACTCTCTGCCTCTTGCTTAGCAGAGGCGTGGAGCACAGTGAAGTGCTAGCTGAGGCTGACGTCGGACTGTTCAACTGAGTGAACCTGATGGAGAAGGCTGCAGAGTTTGGAATGAATCACGTTTGGCAGATGATGTGATAGTCTTATCAAAAGCTTCAAAAACCCATGCAAGATGTAATGCACTGAGAAAGGATACTCCCTGATTTTCACACAAACACTGCTAGAGGCTGTCCAGACAGCTGAGAAGATAGCAAACTTTATTTTCGCTGTCTCTCCTGACATAGTGAAAATGTCGATAAGAGCTGATATCTAAACTGTATTTTGAATATCCCATTGGAACTCGTTTCCTGCCAAGGGTTAAAGCACAAAGCAGCAGAACAAAACCTACTGACAGTTTATATGGCGTTCTGTGTCTTGGTCATATGACCTGGCAAAAGGGATGATCTGATCCTGGAAATGGAAAGTACTGTTCCCCTAAAGATGCCTCATCTACCTTCTCTATATTTATTTTTTCTATTTTAGATATTCATTTTCATGATCATGGTAATTCTAGTTGATGTTGTTGTCTGTACAACTCAGTTGTTTGGGTTTACGTCTAACATATGAACATGTTTAATATAATAAGTATGATATACAGCTTTGTATAATTCCATATATATTAATACTATAACTTAGCACAAATGAGGTGGCTTACAAATGAGAATTAATTCTATATACTGACTCCAAACGTTCTATCAGTAATAAAAAAATATATATACATACACACACCTATATATGCTATACTATACCTATACCGAGAGATGTATATGTATAAAAATATGTAATTTTTTATTTTTAATCAACAAATAAGGTCCCAAAGGTCCCAAAGGTCCCAAAGGAGGACTTAGACAGTGAACTTTTGAACACGTAGGTAATTATTGATCTTTATGCATTTTGTATACATTAAAACTGCGACTTGAACTTTTCTTGCAGGGCATTTGCTGCTAATGAAATAAGTATATTCTACCTCATCTATTTTATTCAATACACAATTTGAACAACCACAAGAGAGAAAAATAGCAAGTGAGAAGAAGACATTGCATATAGCTCTCAAATAAGCCAAAGAGTTTGGAATCATGCCTGTAGATTGCTTACTGTTACTGATAGGGATATGGTTAATTTAAAATAAAGTGTTCCAAAGTAAAATTCCATTACTGAAAATTTGCTGGGTTTTAAATACTTTAAACGACTGCCAACAGTCTGCAGAAATTGTCATGAGGTACAGTAGCTTCCAATGAAAACCTAATCTTTCTTTTGCTTAAAGGATGTTCTCATATTTCTGACTCTCCTTGTACTTTATATCTGCCTTGATTAATTAAGGCAGTTCAGCACTGAGGCTACTTGCATTCTTAAACTGAGACACGTATTCAAATACCTTGCTGAACTATAGCCCGGGTTTTAACATGTGTGCTCATAAAAGAATGCTAAATTAGTATGAATTGTTAGCAGAACAGGAAATGTTCATGTATCAAATGTTCTATATATAGAATAATAAACAGGAAACAGTAATAAAAAAACAGCTGTGGTGGCAAATGAGCTTCCACGTAGCTTGAGAACCACCAGGGCATGGAAACAGGGGGTGGTTAAGCCATGTACTACAAATAAGCATACAATCATAGCAGTCATTCCACAGGTACCTTTGACTTCTCTTATTTCTCACAAACGTGACTTATTCCTGAATTCTGATACAGAACTCATAAATAACTTATTTACACAGTAACAAATGAAACACAGTTATAGACAGTGAAATCACTGAAGTAACATGGAAAAACTGAGGATTTTCTGGCTCAAAGGCCAACCTACAAAAAAGTCTCATTCTGATGCTAACTATACTGGAATAAAAGTTTCTTTTTAAATTCTTATGCCTTTCATTTGAGCCATACCATGCTTTTGGGGTTAAATTGACAAATACTAACTGATCTGAATCAGCTCCTGAGCCAAATCCGTTGAAAGGTAAGTGTCTTTGTGCTTAAAATTAAGAACATGACAGAACATGAGAGACTATTTCAGCTGGAAAGGACCTACAACAATCATCTAGTCCAACTGCTTGACTAATTCAGGGCTGACCAAAAGTTAAAGCATGTTAAGGGCATTGCCCAAATGCCTCTTAAACACCGACAGGCTTGGGGCATTGACCACCTCTCCAAGAAGCCTGTTCCAGTGTTTGACCACCCTCTCGGTAAAGAAATGCTTCCTAATGTCCAGTCTAAACCTCCCCTGGCACAGCTTTGAGCCATTCTCACGCATCCTATCACAGGATCCCAAGGAGAAGAGCCCAGCAGCTCCTTTTCCACGTCCCCTCCTCAGGAAGCTGCAGAGAGCCGTGAGGTCACCCCTCAACCTCCTTTCCTCCAAACTAGACAAGTCCAAAGTCCTTAGCCACTCCTCACAGGACATGCCTTCCAGCCCTTTCACCAGCTTCGTTGCCCTCCTCTGGACACGTTCAAGGACCTTCACATCCTTCTTAAATTGCGGGGCCCAGAACTGCACACAGTACTCAAGGTCAGGCTGCACCAACGCTGAACGCAGCAGGATAATCACCTCTTTTGATCGGCTGGTGATGCTGTGTTTGATGCACCCCAAGGTGCGGTTTGCCCTCCTGGCTGCCAGGGCACGCTGCTGACTCCTACTGACCCTGCTGCCGACCAGCACCCCCACATCCCTTTCTGCAGGGCTGCTCTCCAGCCACTCCTCTCCCAATTTATACTTGTGCCTGGCGTTACTCTGTCCTAGGTGCAGAATCCAGCATTTTGACTTGTTAAATATCATCCCATTAATCATAACCCAATAGTCCAGTCTATCTAGATCCCTCTGCAAGGCCTCTTGTCCCTCAAGAGAGTCAACAGCACCTCCCAGTTGGGTATCGTCAGCAAACTTGCTGATGGTGCATTCAACTCTTGCATCCAGATTGTTGATAAATATATTGAACAGGACTGGCCCTAGAATTGAACCCTGAGGAACACCGCTGGTGATCAGTTGCCAGCCAGATGTAGCCCCATTCGCTACAACCCTTTGAGCTCTGTCCTTCAACCAGTTCTTCACCCAGCGCACTATGAACCTGCTCATTCCACAGTTGGACAACTTGTCCAGAAGGATGCTGTGAGGGACAGTATCAAAAGCCTTACTAAAATCCAGAAAAAATACATCCACCACCTTCCCTTCATCCACCAGGCAGGTAACCTTATCATAGAAGGATACGAAACTACTTAAACAGGACTTTCCCTTTGTGAACCCATGTTGACTGTGCCTGATGATTGCATTATTCTTTAAATGCCTTTCAATAGTATTCAGTATAATCTTCTCCATATTTTTTCCAGGAACTGAAGTTAGACTAACAGATCTGTAGATGCCTTATTCCATACTTTAAGACATAATTAAGTGGCTTTATTTTCAAAGGTATTAATTTTGCTGATGAAAAGTATTAATATTGCTGATGATACGAAACTGGGAGGACTGGCTGACACACCAGAAGGCTGTGCTGCCATTCAGCGAGACCTGGACAGGCTGGAGTGTTGGGCAGAGAGGAACCTCATGAGGTTCAATGTGGGCAAGTGCAGGGTCCTGCACCTGGGGAGGAATAACCCCATGCACCAGTGCAGGTTGGGGGTTGACCTCCTGGAAGGCAGCTCTGCAGAGAAGGACCTGGGAGTCCTGGTAGACAACAAATTCACCATGAGCCAGCAATGTGCCCTTGTGACCAGGAAGGCCAACGGCATCCTGGGGTGCATGAAGAAGAGTGTGGCCAGCAGGTCGAGGGAGGTTCTCCTCCCCCTCTACTCTGCCCTAGTGAGGCCCCATCTGGAGTCCTGCGTCCAGTTCTGGGCTCCCCAGTTCAAGAAAGATGAGGAACTACTGGAGAGAGTCCAGCAGAGGGCTACAAAGATGATGAGGGGACTGGAGCATCTCTCCTATGGGGAAAGGCTGAGGGAGCTGGAGCTGTTCAGCCTGAGGAAGAGAAGACTGAGAGGGGACCTCATCAACGCTTATCAATATCTCAAGGGCAGGTGTCAAGAGGATGGGGCCAGACTCTTTTCAGTGGTGCCCAGGGACAGGACAAGGGGCAACGGGCACAAACTGGAACACGGGAAGTTCCATCTGAACATGAGGAAGAACTTCTTCCCTGTGAGGGTGACAGAGCACTGGCACAGGCTGCCCAGGGAGGTTGTGGAGTCTCCTTCTCTGGAGGTATTCAAATCCCGCCTGGACACAGTCCTGTGCAACCTGCTGTAGGTGACCCTGCTCTGGCAGGGGGGTTGGACTAGATGATCTCCAGAGGTCCCTTCCATAACCCCTACCATTCTGTGATTCTGTGATTCTGTAATAGATGGAAAGAACCACTTAAATCAAAATGTCAGTTGGGTTAACACATCGAAAATTAAACTTGTTGCATCCCTGAAAAGCTATTTGAGGCCCCAAGTTTGAAACTGTGGACTATTATAGTAATTAAATCTAGAATTTGTCAGTTTGGGTGGAAAAGTTTTGGTTTGTTTAAGTAAACATATTTATATGGCAGCAATTACAACCAACACCCCTTCCACCCCCAAAAAAACCCAACCACAAATCAGAAACTCTTTCCAGTTGCACAAAGGCAAGCTACATATACTTTAAGTATGGCTTTGGATACCAATGTCAAAGAATTTTCATTTGAGTAGGTTAAAACATTCTGAGTACTATTTGTGCTTGTACAGGAGTCTAGTACATGCCATTAGTTTTACAACTTACTCATAAAAATGGAGGTAACCTTCTTAGTAAGAGAAAAGTCAAGAGGAATTTACCCAAACAACCAGCAATACAGTAATAAGCAATTGTGCAATTTATTGTTCAAAACCAGCAATTCTACTTCTACTGATCTGCTTCTATCATCAGAAATGTAGCCTGATAAAAAGAAAACAGTACAAAAGATTATTTCTCTCCTTATCTTATTCATTGTGCATTTACATTTTTGTTAATGACCTTCAACTCCTGGTCCCTTAGGTATGAATAATTCTGTAAAGAATATCAGAGCAACAGTTTTCCTCTTCCTGAAAGTGACTTATTGTCCTCCAGGAATAAATAACTAGCAATTATTTAGTAATCTTTTTCAGCAGAAGACTCAATAAAATTGAGGCTATGCTTTTATGATGGAAACATAGTATACAAGATACTGTTAATGACTTAGAAATTATCTTGAACAAGGATTTTTCCTCTTCTCTCATTATGTTTTTGGTGATGTCATGGAGCAGATCTGGAATCACGCTGTGTTCAGTGTGTCCATTGACCCAGTCAGAATTCACTGTGGAGAAACTGGATTCAGGGAGTATGTTCCCCCTTATGAAGAACAAAAATTCCTTTTTGCCCACCCACAAAGCACAACTCAAACCAATCCTGTTGGGCCAACATAGATATTTCCAAAGATAACATTGTCTGAGATGCTCTTAGAAGGCAGTTTCTGGTGCAAAATGTCATCTTCCTGTCATCCATCTCTTCAGTATATAGTCAATGTTTGTGATACCCTATATGACATGCTAGTCATCTAGGTTCTCCCTCCTCCACTAAAACAAAATCAACCCGCAAAGTAAACCATGCAGATGTGACAGGGGTTAAGTCTGAAATTCAACAAAAGGTCTTCTCTTGTCTTAAAACCCCAAAACAACTCTTCTGTGCGATCTCTAAAGGATGTTGCTCTGTCAGGGCATGGAGAAAGGAAAGCTGCAAGGTAGGTAGACAACAACAGCCCCTGTCCTGCAGTCTATGATTAGGCAAGATCTGAAAACACTTTAAAAAACTCATTAACTTCCCTTTATCATGTGACTCCTTTCAACTATGTATGTACATATGTTTAAAATTTTCCTGAATAACAATTTTTAAAAGCTTTCCTGATGTGGGGCCTCTGTGAATAATGCACTGTTCAATGAATTCTCTCATTTCTTGCCTGTTGCCATATGACCTCTCAAACCTTTATGAGAAAGGGTTGTAGCTCCATATTCTAAGCTAAGAGATAAATATGGGTTACAGACGAGAGGACAGGTTATTTTCTTACACGCCTCTTGTATATCATCATCTATTTTGTAGATAGCAGTGTCTTATCTTTCTGAATGCTCAGAATTCTGAACATCTGTCACAGTATAGTTCTGCTGCTGTTTTGCCACCCTTGCATTTTTCATAAAAAATCACATGGAATTAGTTTCTGCTGATAATACACCTTTTTTCACAAAGTTTCACAACAATCTGTACTGAATTCTTCTCAAAAAAAAAGGTTGGATAAAAGTATCCAGATTTTTGTTCTGAGTCATGATATCTGATCTGAAGTCAATTAACCTTAAGGGTGAATTATTTTGTACTCTATTCAACAAGAAGAAACATGCTTTAAATGGAATACCTTAGCAGTTTAAACTGTTCTCCTTTGTTTTACAAAGTGTAACTGGAAAACCGACAAAGAATTTTATTTCCCACAAAATATTTTAAAAATGATGAAAATCAGAACTTTGCATCAAAGCACTTCCTCGGCCTCAACCTGAAGCCTAATCAGCTGGTATAAAGTATGCTTGTGTTGGCTGAATTTATTGTGTATTGAGGAGGCACAAATGTGCATACAAAAGTAGGAAGAGGTGGAAATACCACTGAGCACCCATGCCTTTGTGGGAAAACGAGAAGCTGTGAAGTGATATACAAGTTCAAAGCCTAATTATGTAATTAGTAACTGAAAGGTCAAAGTCAGCCAAGCACAGAGATAAGCCTTAAAATACTTACTAATAAAAAAAGGAGCACAAATTTCAGGAACCAAAAAGCATACAGATATTTTTTGCCCTTTAGAAGCGAGAGTTTTCCGAGAATACATGTGATGGTTACGCGGGCCTGGATCCAAACAGCAAAGTGGAGAGCTCTCCCCTAGCCTGCCTCCAGTGCTTGCTTCTCCGCATGGTGAAGACCTTGGTTTAGAGCTGGTTTTAATACAGTTAAGTTACAGCTGGGTTCAAGTGCTTTGCTCAATGTGGGAGTGCGTGTACGCTGCCTCTCGACTTTGGTGCAGATGGCAGGCTTTGTGGTCTCGGTCGCCACCTCAGTTCAGGCTGTGCGGGCACCAGCCTGCTTGTGTGCCACTGAGGGGGTCTCCGTAGCTTGAAATGCTGTGAACACGTCACCTCTCCTGTCATATGCATTGAGCTACGTACAAAAGACAGGAAGAGTCACGTTGCTGTTGGGTCCGTTTCTAAGATACAAATTTCATTGTTGGCCTTCACCTCGTGGTTTTGCTGAATGTGACCTTGCTTGGTTTAGTACAGTCAGGATATAAGCCAGAGCAGGGACAGATATCCAAGGACAATGCAAATTCATATCAGGACTTTGGAAGGGTGAGAAAACCCTCAGTCTATTTTGACATATGACATTTTTGGAAATAGTAAGGAGCAATGTTTGATCTTCATGAGGAATGGTAGCCTCTTCTTCCCTTGTACTCCTGACTGATGCATGGGAAAGGGAGCAGAGAAGACAAGTACTTTCTGTCTTTAATGCAGGCATGAACAGTGTTCTACTGGTGGAAATGACTGCCTGTACTTTAGCTTTGTTCAGTGCAAGAACTGGTGAAGTTCAGTCCCTGGACTACATGAGAGGGAGATGGCTAGCATGGACACAGGCCAGCTAGCCTAGTTTATGGGAATCTATTGCTGACAGCTCTTACCAGCACCGGCTGCGTTTCCTCATAGGGCTAGTACCAGAGTTCAGTATTTACATTTTGCATATATTATTGCTCATGCTGTTTTCCAGACCACTGCACATGCTAGCCAGCTTAAAATTGAAATACAACCCCTGCCCTGGCAAGGGCAATGTTATCCGTGAAAGTCACTCAGATACTTACTTCACTTATGTGACTTCCTGGGGCTTGTGGGCGTTAGATTTGGGTTTCAGTTCCTTAATTCCCTGTTGGGGCTGCAAGGCTGAATCTGCAGAAAAGGTTACGGTTTAAACAGTGCCCTGTGTATATTTGCCAGTCCTACAAAGCACCAGGTAACTTGGTTAAGGCAGGCACTTTTGGCTTCCTGATGATTTTTCAGTCTGGCACATCAGAATTTTAAAAAAAAAAAAAAAAAAGTTTTAAAGAGGAAATAGAGGGTCTTTTTGTCTGTTGTGGACATCATTATGTCTAAATGGAAATACAAGAGAAAAGGTTTTTATGTTAGATGCTTAATATTATCAGAAGTAAAATAAAGGCATTTTTAAAATAGCAAAACTAAGGACTGAACTTTTATTTTCAAAAAGACCGACTGCACTTTTTTATTAAACATTTGTTTCCTCTTAGCTGTAAGCTTTTAAGAATAGTCTAGTTTAAACAAAAATCTATATATTTGGACTATCCTGTAATCCCCTCTCTTGCTGAATAATGGTTGCTCTGTCAAATAAGCTTTCATTTGGAAACAGCATTCCCACCTCACAGGGCTGTAACGTAACTTGAAAAAAGTGATCAGAGGGAAAACAAGATGTCTTAAATCCCTCTAACGTTAACTTGGTAGGCTAATAATGCTATTTTAATAGCTAAGTAATTAACCTCACCTGATCACTTCAGCAGAAACATCTCACTGTTCCTGAAGTGCTTCTCTCAAACCACCAAACTGCTACCACACTGCCGCCCTCCTTCCTCCTCCTCACGCCCCCGGTTATCTCCCAGCCCTCCAGCAGGCTCAGGGCACCCAGAAGCATCCCAACGGGGGTATCTGGATGGGAACAGGGTAAGAGGAATCTACTGCAGGAGTACCATGGGGCCCTGGTGGGGCTCAGCTTGGTCTTTGCTCTGAAACACGTCATTTTAAGGACGTCCTTCTGGTTTTTACAGCGCAAAGGAAAATTAACACAGCCGCAAGTACGTGATGTTTTTACTTAGTGCTGTGTGGCATTTCTGCTAGGTTTTCCCTGAAACTTGGAAGGAGGACCCTAGTAATTTGCTACTCAGGGTTTCCCAATTCCTGCCCGTATTTGTTACTTCCCCGGTGCTGTAAAGCACAGAAGTAGGGGGGCATAGTGGTGGCTCTCATCTTTACACACTAAAATCTGCCCATACAAAATTCAGCAAGTTTTGAGGCTTTCTGGCCCAAGGAGCATTTTGGAATTGTTATTGGCTTCTGCAGAATGTGCATTTCACTTAAAAGGTGAGGCTGGAGGTCACCTGTGAAGAAAATCTTCTAAATATAAGGAAAGTGTTTCCTATTTAAAACTACCTCCTATGTAGCTCCTATGAGATGGAAATGCTGTCTCCAAATTGTATCATTTTAATGATAAATACCAGTCTCTCTAACAGAATCATACAATTATTTCACTTCACAAAAGGCAATCCAAAAGGACTCACACACTCAGCAAGTCCAGGCTTGTTTTCAGGATTGGAGTCTGCATTTGAAATTCTAATTTTAGGTATTAATTGTTTACTACTTGTTAATGTTCAATTGTGATAGCCATTGCAAATCTGCTGAACAGGGAGGTGATTATTCAGTGGACTGAACAAATATTTGTTTGAGAAGTTTCATACCATTCATGTAAGTAGGCTGAGAAAACACCGAAGTGGGAAAATTAAAATATTAATACTAAACTTAATTCAGGCAGGCACCCCAACTGAACAAAATACTGATCAAGTGTTTAAGACCTTCATTAGTGACCAGAAAGTTACTGCTGAGTTGAGCCAAGGGCTCCGTCATACGCAGTCAGTCAGCGCAATCACTGCCGTATGTGGGAAAGGGAAAATTAAACTGAACAGGGCTAAACAGAACCGCTGTAATGATGCTGTGGATTTGCCTTAAGATCTCCAACAGTCCTTCTTGAGAGTAATTGCCATGCGTCATACAATGCAGAAGGATTGACACAGCAGCTGCCTTCAAACGTATCTGGCACCCAGGTGTTCAAGCCAGTTGCCAAGTTGCCTGAGCAGCCAGATTTTCTGAGGCAATCACACAGCTCAACCCCAGTTCTGCAGCAACGTAGACACTTAGCTTTGTACTGCTGTAAGCTCCTAGTATGCAAAACTATGCCCGTGAAAAACTTTCTGCTAGTCTAAGGGTTTGTACATAGCAGGCAAACCCATGATTTCTCCTCTGACAACAAACTCCCCCTCTAGTTTTAGTCTTCCCACCTGGAAACGTTGAGGGCTGGAAGAGCCCTCTGCTGAAAAGTAAACAAACATGCATGGAAATATTTACTTTACTAAATAATGCAGGTGAAAATCTTCTTTGATGTCTGTGGCACATGATATGTGAAACTTTTCTCGCTATCAGGAGAGGAAGTTTCCTGTTTGCCAGAAAGCAGTGGTATTCCATGTAACCTCAAAGGAAACTTCCCCACAAAGCCTGATTTCTGTGATTAGAAGGGTATTGCATCATATGCTTTAGATTTAAGAGAGCTGAACTACCTAAAGATTTTTTGAGAACAGCAAGCCCAAACCTGGAGCTATTTATGCCAGTTCTACCTTTCTACTCCCTGTGATTACTTCATCTGAGTTCCTTAGGGAACCATTTTGTGGTTGCCGTCAACATAAACATGTATAGATTACTTTGCTTTCACCACATTCCAGCAATTCTCAGCCTTTCCCATGACCCCATTTCTACTTGTACTTCCAAGATCATGACCCCCAATTTGGGAATAACATTTGCTCAAAGGTATATTCTGCCAACCAATGCAGTACCCAAACAAATGATCTATGTGTTGAGCAAAACCACATGACCAGGGAGACGGGATCTGAACTAACAGTCATAGCTCCAAAACCTTTCCCTAAAGGGAAATAACCTGTGAATAATCCAAGCTCCATTCTGTCAGCTTTCTCAACAGCATATACATTATGGCACGAAGCTATGGGCTGATATCCCTTATGTGACCTCCCCAAATCTACTCTACTGCTTAATGGTGATGAACTGAAAAGCAATTGTCTACAGCAGAAGGTACATCAACCATTGGCGGTGAAAGTTAGCCAGTGTCCTTCAACTCATATCCTCAAGTGAGATACTCAACAGGATTACTGGTTTTAATTATATTTAGCCCATGAGGTAATATTATTTCCCTTACAAGTGTGTTTTATCATGTCCATCATTACTCTGAGCACTCAAAGTGAAGCTGCTATACCATGAGCTTTTTTATTTTTCACTGCAGCGAATCTTGCCTATATTTACAAAGTCTAGAAATGAACCTTTTGTTCGTGATTTCAAAACCACTGATGACAAGTTTTCAAAATTCTGTCTGAGCAATTCAAACCCAGAAGAGAATAGGGAGCAGAGTGACAGTCCTTTGTTTTCCAGTATGACTATCAGAAATTTGCTCTCAGAAGGCCCAACTGCTCCCCTCCAGTTATGCTCATTAAAACTGGACTGGTTCCATTCATGACAGCACAACAGAAATCAAAACCTGGCTTGAAGCCTTGGATCTTCATGTTTCAGCTACTCACAGCAGAAGGGGCCCTTGGAAGTTAGTGCTCTTAGCATGTGGTCTGGGATGAAGTAATTCTAGCCCCAAAGCAATAAAATACAAGAAAATGGCTGCTTTGAGCTGAAATCAATGCTGAAGAATAGTAGACTATTGGGTTGCTGGCATTATAACCACAGCTCCATAGGCATCGTAACTGTGGTTGTTAGAGATGGTTGTCTGCATACATCTACCAGAATGCACCATTGATGGGTGGCCTGCGTGAATCTCATGAAGTTCAACAAGGCCAAATGCAAGGTCTTGCACATGGGTCAGGGCAATCCCAAGCACAAATACAGGCTGGGAGGAAAATGGATTGAGAGCAGCCCTGCAGAGAAGGACTTGGGGGTGTTGGTTGATGAGAAGCTCAACATGACTCAGCAATGTGCACTTGCAGCCTGGAAAGCCAACCATACCCTGGGGTGCATCAAAAGAAGTGTGACCAGCAGGTTGAGGGAGGTGATTCTCCCCCTCTATTCTGCTCTGGTGAGACCCTACCTGGAGTACTGCATCCAGTAGTACTGGGGCCCCCAACTCAAGAAGGACATGGACCTGCTGGAGCAAGTCCAGAGGAGGGCCACAAAGATGACCGGAGGGCTGGAGCACCTCTCCTATGAAGACAGGCTGAGAGAGTTGGGCTTGTTCAGCCTGGAGAAGAGAAGGCTCCAGAGAGACCTTTGAGCAGCCTTCCAGTACCTAAAGGGGGCCTACAAGAAAACTGGAGAGGGACTTTCGACAAGGGTGTGTAGTGACAGGACAAGGGGTAATGGCTTTAAACTGAAAGAGGGTAGATTTAGATTAGCTATAAAGAAGAAATTCTTCACGGTGAGGGTGGTGAGGCACTGGGACAGGTTGCCCAGGGAAGCTGTGGATGCTCCATCCCTGGAAGTGTTCAAGGCCAAGTTGGATGGGGCTTTGAGCAAGCTGGTCTAGTGGAAGGTGTCCCTGCCCATGGTAGGGGGGTTGGAATTAGATGATCTCTAAGGTCCCTTCCAACCCAAACCATTCTATGATTCTATGACCTGGAAACCTTCTGGACAGCAGAGTCTCTGTGTTACTGCATATGCATCATCCTTCAGTCCTCTCAGTCCCTTCAGTGCACCTTATACATACGTGTTGACCCTAGTGTTAAGGAGATCCTCAGTGTAAAGCAGGAATGTAAGGCAGAACAAGCGTTTTGATCCAAGCCAGCAAAACCAGCTACTACAGCAGTCAGCCTCCATTCCCTAAAAGGATCTATGCTTTGTCTAATTTTGAGATTGACGAAGTCTCAATGAAATATCAGCTACTGGCCTGCTCTTTCATACACAGTATGTGACTGGGTGGGTACATCTACAGAAAATTCAGCAGTGGTAAACAAAAAAGACTTTCTAAGCAATAAAGGCACTCAGTTGTTTGTAGCTGTCCTAGCCCAAATTGGAAGGGGTACATAAATCAGGAGCACTGAACCTCTCCCGTCTTGTTGCAAAAGGGATGCACAGTCTGTCTGAGCAGGCATCTGGCAATACACCCAAGTTTTATAAACAATCTTGTAAATCATTGTTTTCAGCAATTATTTGGTCCTCTGAGTAGCAGCAAAGGGTTTTTTTGCAATCAAAATAGCTCAATCTTCCCTCATTAGAAATGGGAATGGAGGGAAACTACCGATGAACTTGAAGAAAAATTTCTGTGGAAGTCATGAGCTATCGACACCAGTGGCCAGACCAAAACACATGAATAAACTGTTCGGTAGGCCGGACATGGAGGCTTACATCTGGAGGCTCTTTGGTCTCCTGAGACTTCTCTTTCTCCCACAGGTTGTTGCTATCAACGAGGGCAGAGAAAACCCTCTGACAATGTCTCTGAAATCAATTCAGTCAAACTCTCCCTTGAAATTTACCCCAGAAGTAGTTTTCAGGTACGACAAGCTTTTTAAGTGTCTTGTCGCTGGGCCTGGAGACCACAGTGCAGTCTGGTACTGACGCTGAATGACTTGATCTGAGCTCAACAAGACACTCCCTGATATTAAAAGGACAGCCTTGGTTTAAAAGGACAGGAGAGTGCCAAGAATTAGTATCTCTTACTTTGTCCAGAGAAGAAGTCCTCTCCACACCATACAGCAAAGTTCTCTCGGGAAAGATTTCCAGTTCTCCAACTGAATTTCTGGACTCCTAAATAGGAGCCGCTGTCAGAGTCCAGGTTATCAAGGGTCGCAGATGGCAACAGACCGCAGGCAAGTGGACGCTGGTGCCAGTGGTCGAATGGGCAGAGTGCTCAACCGGGCGCACCAGAGCCTGATCTTCTAGGGAGCCCCGGAGATGAGAGGAATGCAGAAGATGGCACAGAGGCACGTCTGTTTTCCATGGGGAGGGAACGTGTGGGCTTGAGAGCCGGGATCCCACCACGGCAGGGAAGGCATGGAGCACACTCAGCTTTCTGTCCCTGTCCCGGTCCCCCCTGAAGAGTCTCGATCTTAGGATTTTTGATCTTTTTTGTGCAATTTTCCTGTTACATTGCCGGTGTTACACCAAGAGCATTTCTGGTTCTGACGGTATAAAAATGAGAAGAATCAAATCTCCTTTCATACCTCATTTCTAACAGCGCATACACTTCACAGAGATCCAAACCTATACTAACTTTCCAACTGTTTAACTTTAGACTCAACTTTAAATTTCCTGCCTTTCCAGTACTTAGTAATAGACAAAATTCTTCCCTGTTTTAGTCTACCTGCTGCCTGCTTTTCTACCTTTGACGCAGTGTTATTCGCAGTGACTGGGAGAGGGAAGGGAGCTTTCCTAGTGCACAGCAACATCTCACTAACGAGTGACGATGTGAATTAAGTTTCGATGTATAAAACACCAGCTAAAATACCTTGTTATATATTACATCTGTAAAATAAAAATACAAAGGCTTCTGCAATCTTCTTGCAAGTGTTAAAAGGAAAAATTAGAAAAATTAGCGTAAATACTTTTTAATTACTAACAACTGGTGGTGTCTAGGGTTCTTCTTAGTCAGACAAACTAACATTGGAACAATCTAGATAATGTCCATATATTGTATATTTTAATTGAAAACAATCAGCAAACAAACTGAATGGAGGATGTCATAGACCTTCACACAAACTGACACGGTGTGAACCACAAAAGTTTAATATTTTTTCATGGTATACATTTATCTATATTATGTGTCTTTTCAGCTGTTATTCCCCTAAACTTCCTGAGAAGTCAGTAAAATATCCTCTGAAGTCAACTGGAATCATTTTCTGTCAAGTTTCTTCACAGTGTGCCTGTTTCCATAAACAACAGCAAAAAACTATTCATACATTTGAAAAGTTTAAAAGGCACAGAAATATCAGATATTAACATCTTTAAAATATATATAATTATTGCGCTCAGAAGCCTTTAAATAAAGCATTGGAATAGAGAGGCCATCTTCATGTGGTATAATTTTACAAGTATTTTTGTATGATCATCAGTGATTTTCAACAGAAGTACTGATTTGGGTGGTAAGCTGGACATGTTTCACCTTCAGAAATTGTACCTAGACTTAAAATCCAGCCATTTTTAAGATGTTGAAGCCGGGCAAATAAAAATGGAGGCCTCTACAGGCACAGTCACTTCTGAAGCTCTTATCCAAGAGCTTCTGCTTACATTCTACAGTACACAAAAGCTCTGTCACCAGCTGTGACCTTTGGACACAAGTTTCAGTACCCATCAACATCACATAGGGATGTTGCGTAAAGGGAGAAAACTAAAGATGACATAAGTAAGAAATATAGCTTAACAAAGTAGTTCTGCAGGAGAGTAACTCAGGTTTTCCTATTTCCTTGGCAATAGCTGTAGGCTGTAATGTTAACTACTTGGACATCTGCATCCTTAGAACAATTTATTCCTTTAGTAACCAGCGTAAACAGTGGTGTGCTGCTAGGAACCAGAATATATCACTACTCAACAAAGGCAATTGAATGCAAGGAAAGAACTCAATATACTCTTAAATTTAATAATCTTGATTTTAGTGCCTGGGAGAGAAATTTATTTTTTTTAATTTCTTTCTTTACACGAAACTGAGAAGGCCATTTTTAAGGTCAGGAATTTCCTGAGCTTTGCCCACTGTGGGTGTTTTAAGGTCTATTATATGCATGCTTTCCCAGTGCTCCTGCCGGGACTATTTTTATTGTTATTAACCTCGAGCGTGGCACCTGATAAAGGTTAAATCTTGCTTGCAGGTTGGAGCACACTGGCAGCAGTGACACGGAACCCACACCCCAGATGTCATTTCACCCTCAGAGGACATGGAGGAAGGAAGGGAAGGAAGGTGCCAAGCAGCCTACATGGATCTGTTTCAATTAGCAAGACTCTTTGCCAGCCATGCGTGACTGAAACAGGCAAAGCACGAGGAGTAGCTTTCTTCTGTAATCCTGAGCTGCTTTCTGTTTAATTGCCATGGCAAGTGAATAAGGCTGAATGACCAACTGAAGAATTTATTGGGGGGGGGGGGGCAGGTAAGAAAGAGAGGAGAGTACAGTAATTTAAATACCCAAACATCTAGGAGTTCTCCTACTTCATGCTGAGGAATTAACTACTTATATCACAATTGGATTTGTGATGCTCTCTGTAGCTGTGTGGGTCACGTGGCCCGGCCCTGAAGTAGTATTCACATGAGAAATGTGGAGATGGTATAGAGAAACTGTTATATTAGTTACCCTCACTTAATTCCTGGTCACTCACAGCATCCGAAAGGCACCTCTGATTCATAAAGGAAATGCTATGAACTGTTGGGATACTAGAAAAAAACAATTGATCATCAGCTGCGGTACCATGATTTCCTGTTTGTACCAGTAGCACAGAAACGTCCACCAGATGCCAAGTGAGTGAGCCATTCTGGGTTAGACAGGTACAACAGGCCCGTTTTGCCAGGGAAATGTGTGGCCAGTTTTTCAGACCTGAGTGTGCTAAGGAGTCTCGTGAACCTTTTGTCATTTCTCACTGATATGAAGGCAGAGTGGTCTTGGCTGGGAAACTGTGTCTTGCTCTGGGAGGATCAGTTAAGGCAGAAGGAACTCAAAGATTCCACAGCAGTAAAAAAGTGGCAAATAGCATTAATGGTTTTCTCATTTATTGTGCTCATGTGTTTATTTCTATTTTATTCACCTGCGTCCTCTGGAGTACATTTTGTACTACACAGCCTGAAGCATAGAGTAGAAGGGGAGCAATGGCACCAGCTGTGGCACGCTGGGGATGCACCATTTGTTTGACCTTCATGAGACAATGCCATATTGGTAAATTGCCACTAAAAATAAAACAATGATGAGATCTGAAGACTTCTTGGAAGAGAGGCTTTCCATCACCATGAGTACAAGTCTTCGGTTTATTATTGACCTTCTCCAGTTTAAAGAAAAACCATTGTTGCTGGAGAAAAGGATGAATAAAACTCAGTGATCACTCTATTACTGTTCCCGTACTTGTATAAAATAACGGGAATTACAAGCCCAGGGGAGATGTGTGATGTGAACCAACCAGTAAATCATGTGTCGTAGGTACTGCGTGATTGCAGACCCCATCCTGCCTGTGTTTGCTTCAGCTTCTGAAGCCACAGCAACTCCTTTGTGATTAATGGGGTAATAGCAGCGTTAAACTGTTCCCGTCACTGATCCAAGTGCCAAGACGGCACACATAAAGACTCTTTAATGGTTCAGATCTCACTTTCTAAGCTTTGATACACTGAACTATGGAATAAAAGAAACATAAAAACAAACAGAAACAGGGGAAAATCTGTAGCCATGAACTTCTCAAAGCAATTTTAAGGAAAACACATTAAAGAGCACCACTAGTTCACAGATCAGCTGTGCAACAGTTCTTATTCCCAATCTGTGAAAGTGGATATTTTCCTTGTAAGCGGTATTCATTTCCCACAGCCAATTTTTTTATAGTGCCACCTGTTCTGGACCAGCAACTGACATTTATAATCTTACTGAAAATAGGCCTGCCAATACACATGTGAGTTACTACAGATTTGTTCCTGACAGGCTTTTTAGATCCCTCAGGGCAAAGTAACACCGAGTTCTCTGCAATGTTATTTAAAATTAGCAAAGACTATCTGAAAAATGCAACATTTATTTGTCAGTACTTAGCCACATACAGACCTGAACTTTTAAGTACTCTTCAGGTCAACTCTAGCAGCAGAAAGTGGACATAATCTTAATTCATTTCCAGTTTAAGAATCTTTTACCTCACTTGGACTTGGCAGTGTTAGGTGAACGGTTGGACTCGGTGATCTTAAAGGTGTCTTCCAACCTAAACAATTCTGTGATTCTAAAATGGCCTAAAACAATTCTAAAAAGGTCTCATTTTGACAAGAATTAGGCCCAAGATTTTGTACATGCAGAGTTTTATAATGTACGCAGAATATATAAGTGTGAAAAAATACAAATGTCCTAAATTAATTTGATTTACAGGCTGTCCTTGAAATGATTTACAGTTCCATCCTCTTGTTACCAGTTTGAACACCATACTTGTTCACTCCATTTTTTTGAGTCACTACTGTGAGCTGCACACAAACATCTGATCTCATATCTCTATGGGAAGGCAAATGAATATTTGCAAAGCTGGAGCTATATTGACCAGGATGCCAGCATTGACATTGTACTCTATGCTACTACTTTAGCTCTTTTTTCTTTTTTTTTTTTTTTTTCTTGCTACCATGCTTTATCTGATAGTAATGCTAACTAGCAAACCATGCTGCCTTGGAAAATACTTTTCCATGTGAGTGTGAAGTAATGTAAATACAGTGAGAGAGTAAAACCCATGGTGAGAGAGTCCAGAAGGAAATGGGCAGAACTCCCTTGTTCTCTTTGAAGAAGTACCCACTAACACCGCACATCCATAAAAGTTTGATTGATATTCACATATTTTAGGGAAATTATGCGAAGTGCTAGTGGATTGAGCTTTTAAATTCTTCTCAGAATAATACGCATGATCTTCGTATTATAATACATCACAGTATGGTGATACTCTGCTGAGAGTTTTTAAAAGGACTTGCAAACCACAGAAAATGGAGACACGGTAGTAACACAAATATGAGCCGCCAGTGCAGGTTTCTGTGGGGTCCTCTGTTTTGCCAAAGAACTGTCATCGGTGCGCCAGTCCTGAATGGGGACATGTTGCTGCTAATACCTCTGTGGTTCATGCTGCTGTACGTGCTCCAGAAATTATTTTTCCAGAACAGTTAGCTATCAATAAAAAATAAAGATGAGCTGAAGTGGGAAAAAGATTTTCCTGCCTGCACCCACCTTCCTCCTCCACATTGTTCCTGTTTGCCTTGCTGTGCAGTCACGAGGCTGGTGGGAAGGGTGGATGAGATGGTGGCTATAGCAGCAGATAACCCTTTGAGGGTCTTCCCTTCCCAGATCTGCCGCAGGTCTTCTGCGATCTCCAGGCAAATCCCTGAGGCCATTCCCATCTCGTCCTTGTGAGCACTGCAGCGTCTCCTTTCCGCACAGAAGAGAGCAGACTGAGTGCAGTAGTTAGTGGGCACGTGGGAGGCGGACAGACAGGGACGTACAAATCTATCACTATCATTTATACCATCTTTGAAATATTTATTCTCACACCATCGGTCTGTCTTTTCCACTGTCCAGTGAACAAAACTGAGAAATCTGATAAGTGCGTGCCAGGGACCCCGTAGCTTTTCTAGCTAGAAGATAAGCTTCCCTCTCATATGCCTGATTAAATCCTCTCATAGTGCTATTGAAACATATGCAAAGAGGTTTAAAAAAGGAAAAAAAAAATAGGAATCCATTTATACATGGCATCCTGGTAATGGAATTGATCAGAAGAGTCTGTGGATCATCTGTACAAGTTCTGCAATGAGATTGTATTCTAAGAAAGACTTTGAACTGGCCATGGGCAAATGAGTAACAGGAGAAAAACAGCAAACTGATTATTTTAAGATGTAATATCTGCAGGATCACGTATACATCCCACATACTTTTTTTTTTGTTTTGCCAGAGAATTGTCTCTGTTTTGCCAGAGAATTTTTTTCTGCAAAGTGACTTGCAATGACATCACTTAAAAATCCTTTACATTGGCACATGCGATAATGTCACTGAAAGTATTTGGGGAGTAAACACTGCCATGTGACTTACTGGAACAAGCAGGCTAAACCTCACAGTCTGGATTTCAACCATATAAGTTCAGGCAAGTGAATTAGTTTTAAGTATCTTTTTTTTCAATTTTGAAATACGTAGAACAGAAAAATTATAAATGTTCTTCCTTTTTTTAGTTCCAGAATGAGAACAAAAAAGCACCTGGCAAATGTATACCAAGTACCCCTGAAATAAAGATTACTTTGTGCTCTACATAACCTGGAAGCTGCTGGTTCAGGGACACTACTATTTGAGCAGTGTTTTTGAAGAACTGGATTGGAATGCCTGGAAAGCAATAACATAAAAAGTAATGCAAGCTCTGGCAAGCTATGCAAACTATGGTAAAATGGGAGACTAAAACCTCATGCTGCAGGGCTTCAATTTTACCTAGTAGGGAGGCCAACAAGTAATTTTTCTCCTAATAACGCTGTGTAATTGAGTAAGTAGACAGTGGGTCTGATCCAAAGCCCACTGTTGCTAATGAAGCACTTTGTATTTATTTTCCTGAGCTTTAGCTCAAGCCTGTCATAGTCAGAAAGCTGCTCATCTTCCTTTCAGATCTGTGTAAATTTGCCATTGCTGGAAGCAACAATGCAGACTAGGTGTTTGATCGGCAGTCGGACTAGAAAAGAAAAATGAAAACTATTCTTGCAAACTCAACCCATGTGAAGATCCCGGCAACTGCAGATGTTCAAAGTAGGAACGTACATCTGTGATCTCTGAGCTTCTTGGCTGCTGAATACAGCATAGACTCTGCTGGGTTGCTTAGAGATGCTTTCCTTTCCATAAAGCTTGGCTTCCTGAGCTTGGCTCCACCTGGAGAAAAAAGCTCAGATGTCCTTTGAGCTTTTGCTAAGCTTCTTTAATTGAGAGGACTGGCTTGAGGGAAATGGTGATCTCCCTTATCGGAGCTGCCAAAACTAGCTATTGTTCATCATGCAGATTTTCTCAAGACAGTTCTCCTTTCTGTCTGCAAATCATGAGAGGGCATGGATTCATCTGGTGAATGCAGAGGAGATGACAGAAGAAACCAAAGCCTCAATATTAGTACTGCCTGGTGTGACGCAAATGCTTCTGCACTACTCCCACTGCCACCTCTACTTTCACTACCTATGACTGACACCAGCCTGAAATATAGATATCAACTGGAGAGATAAACACATTTCATCTATGAAATACAAGGTCAGAGACGAGGTCTGTGGGTTTTTTTTTTTCCCTTTGTCTCTGGACATAATGCCCAATAACTAATAAATATTTCCTATCAATCAGCTGGGAACATCTCAGTAGGAACAGTTATCATAAACTGCTGTAAAATAAGTTTTGCAAAATCTTCCCTCAGCCTTCTACACTGTTCCAGTAAAGTTAAGTGCCAGGGCAAGAAGACGATAGGAAAGCTAATGCAACCCAGTACTCACCAGGAGGTTGAAAAAGAGTGCAGGGAGGAAAGGAGGCAGCGAAGAACAGTACAATTTGTACCTCCACTTTAAAGTATGGCCAGGTGTTGCTGGGCTCAACACTACTGTGACTAGCCACGTTAGCTGACTCGGACCTAGGAGGGCTAGATATGACTTGCAGTCTTCTTCCTACAGTCAGTGGGAAAAGATTCACTTCAACTAGGGTGCAGGCCCCGGTGATTAGCTCTTTCCACTGATGATAGGAGAAGCCCAAGCAGAGAGCAAGTGCGAACGCTGCCAGCACAGGCAGGTGCCATGCTGGAGCGTCACCGTTCCCTGCTGTGTGCCAGCATAGCGTGAGGGCTCTGCAATCCAAAATGTTGCTGGTTGAGGTCAAAAGGAGCTGAGTGCGCAAAAAACATTTTACTAATCCGCTCTTCTAGCCTTCAAGGCCCTTCCAGATTACATGGGTAACATGGGGGTACAACTGGACACCTCGATCTCTTCCATGGCACAGCAGCACCGGTCTGTCTCAGCTTGTTTTTTCTTGAGAGATATAGGTGTAACAAGGTGTACACCTTGCTTTTGGGCCTCTTCTTCTTTGAACACACTCCTCCACCTTATCTCTCTGTGCATGAATCCCCTCTGAACAGACCATGCACTCTTCTCAGCTGGGGGGGGCATCATTCTGGAGTCACTGTGTACACCATCTCAGGGTAAGCCATTCAAAAGTCCAACTGTAATCTATATGCAGGTTGCTTTCAAGAGGTCAGATTTCAAAGGAGGAAGTGCAGAAAAGGGGTGAGCATCTGTTCCTTATATCAGTGCAATCAAACTGTTGAATGTCTTTCCCAGACTAAACAAATTACTTTCATTTTATATTTTCAAATTGGAACAAGTCAAAACCTAGATGCTGAATTAATTAATGATGCCTGTGAGAATGAGTCCTCCTTAAGCTTTTTAATTATACTTTGTCATGTACCTTGACAAGATCTTTCAAGGGAAGCCAAACAGCTCAGTTGTGCTATTACTTTGTATCTAGGAAATGCAGAGTAAACTGAAAGTGAGTGACTCCCGAAGCAGAAGTCCTTAAGAAAATATGTGTGCAGCTGGGTCCTGGGGATCCACATTGGTCATTACTGCTCTTTGGGGCAAGAAAGTACCTCTCTCTCACCAGTCCTTCAATTATTTTGGAACATAAGTGAGGTGCCAAATGCTCCTTTAAAGTTTTCTGTCAATGCATAGTTTGCGTCACACATAATGATTTTTTACGTCACATGTACTTGGTTCTTAGGAATAATTTAAGAAGCTGCCCATTTCAGGGAGAGCAGCAAGACAGATTTATGGGGGTAAAGAGGAATGTTAATGTTCTTCTATTGTGTCAATATTTACTGAAATGTCTTATTAATGTCAAAAAAAAAAAGGCAAGCACAGATTGAATAAGCAGTTTCTAGCTATTACTATCCACTAGAAAGTTTTCCTGCCAATTGTAGAAGAGTCTGCAAATGATCTGGCATGGTTTTGATTATTTATACATAGACGTAAGTATTTGGAGATAAGCGCTCTCTTGTAGGCAATGTAATTGATTTTATTTAACTTTGCGTCTTGCAGGACTCTAATGTTTTCCCTAATGTCTTTGCTCCTGTCTGAGGAGGAGATTAACAAAAGCACTGGTGTTTAAAAGTGGCACATGACAGAGCTGCAACATGATCAGCCCCAATACTAGTGCGGGCTGTGAGGGTATGACTCCGTTGTTGCTCATCTGGTTCATGTGATGCCTGAAAGCTCCAGAGAACAAATTAACCAATGCAAAAAAAAATGTTTCAGTTTGCAGCCACAGAATAAGCCGAAGCCTGCAAGAAGGCAACTGAGAAGCAAACGGTCAGCAGAGCTTCCTGCTAGATAGGGACAGACAGACAGCCAACCTGCAGCTGAGACTCTCGCCCAGCCTCACCTGAAAGGACACAATCGTGTCGTCTTTTGCCGGAGCAGTTGGCAACACTCTGGTTTGAGATCAACTCTGGGCAGTTAAGGTTCCTGATGGAGCAGGGAGAAGGGGTTATCTGCATTTTTCTAGCACTTTTCTCTATAGGTCACCATTGCAAACTCCCAAGTGGTTTTCTGCATTGCTTTCTCAGTCACTTTGACGGCTTAAGCAAGCACTGAATTAGTTCTTTGGTTCTTTTTCCTTCTAAAAGCAAAAATCTGTCATGATCTCATCTCTGACAGACAACAAAGCTAAACTGTCAGTCTATTTTGCCCTTGGAGAAATGTCCAAGTGTAGTAGAAACTACATTGACTGCAAATTGAATCTGCAGCATTCAAATGAGTCCTCTATGATGTCCTTCAGGGTGACTTTGAGCCTCTTTCCCACAAACTGGGCACCTTCACGCTTTTACCTGACCCAGGTAGGTCAGAGGCACCAGTCTGAGTAACCCTTGAGCACGTGCAGTGAAAGGAAAGAAAGAAGCTTCCTCCACACCAGTGTTTTCAAAAGCACAGAACTTCTGGCCATACTAGCTTGAATTTCGCTACATAAAGCAATAGCCATTATACTTCCATTTGACTTGTTTTGTCCGATCTTGTCAGATATTTCAACTGACACAGAAGATAGACCTGTCAAGAAAATGTCTGGAAAAATACCACGGAAAGGGACTTCGTTATTTCTTTCAGGGTAGGAGCCTTCCAAGAAGATACCAGACCAAATTTCTTTCTAGTTGCATCAGCGTAACTTCAGGGTGTCCTCGCACGCACGTGCAGCACGTAAGCAGGAAACGCCGGCGTCTGTGGCAATCTGCAGAGACAGACATCCAGAAGTTTACAGTGCTTGCGCAACTTCTTCTGTGGACGGCTTCCCTGTTCATCAGTAGGAGACGTTACCATGGGAAGACATTCACAGCCCATCGGGTGGGCTGTGTGGTGATGCACGAGGGATGCAGGAGACCTGGCACTCGCTCCTGACCCAGCCACATATTTTCTTTCTGTTCTGAGTCGGGTGATAGACTCAAAGTCTCAGTTCAACAGCGATGAGGATTTCCGCCTTCCTGGGAGAAGGGTTGTAAGGAGTTTTGGAAAGAGGAAGAAGCTACAGAGGCAATAAAGTCTGCCTCCTGTTTGCCATCGGGCATCTCCCACATCACATCCCTCCTCCGCTGGAGGGAGGGAGCGCAGTCCTTCACCTTGCTGCAGGTAATTTCTGTAATTCGAGGGGCACAAAAGACTCAATACGGAAGATCTGAGATTAGGCCAGTGTGTTCTGGGCTACCTTAAGTGATGTGGTAGGACAGGGGCCTGTGCAGACTCGGGTGCAAGTATCCAGTTTTTTTGCCTTGACAAGGAGGCAGAGTGCTCCCTCCCTACTGCTGAAGTGATGGGGCTGGTAGCTGAAACACAGGCCTGTGAGACTTATCAATGAAAAGTGCACTAGTCGGGGTATAGTTAATGTTAGCTAACCTTGAACCTGAATATAAGTATAGTAAAAGAGTGTAACCAACACAGTGTATGAGCACTTCATAACATTGTGATGGCACATAAATATGTGAGCAGTGTGCCCACCGAAGGGACAAACAATGGGTGTAGCTGCATGTAGGAGGCAGAAAAAGTTGCTGAAGGACAAGATAAGCACAAGGGACTGCAAATAAGCAGGACATCATGCCAAATGCACAAGAAGAATGACTGGCATGATGAAAAAATACGTAGTATCAGGAGCAGAGGAGACCACCCCTTTTGGGAGGGAGGCAAAAGAGCACTAAAAACTTCAAGCTCAAAGAGGAAAGACAGAGAAGAAAGAAGACAGGCCACTTTGATGCTCATCAGAGAGATGTCAAGCTTGATCACCTGGACCTCCATGACTTAAGAAATGCTGACTGCAGTTGCCTGCACTTGCTGTACAGCATCATCTCCATGGCACTGTATACTTGCAGCTGATTCAATATATGGGTGTTAAAGTCTAAGCTTTTTGTATGTGTAGCAATGATGATTAATGATGCATAAGCATGAAGCATTAGCAAAAATAGTGTTGTTAATGAATGAATTTGGTAAAGTTTTTATTTATAGTTTAAAACTGGCTTGATTTATCAGTCTTCTAAGCACTCCCATCACAATGATCTCTAGTACCTTAGCTGATACAGATATATATATAGAGAGAGATATGTATATGTATATAGCTGCAAAGAAGTTGAGAGATCTGGGAGATAAAGGGAGCAGAAGTGATATGAGAAACAAAAAGAAGAGCAATTTTGCAACTTATATTGTATCTTCCATGTTCATATACTAGAGCAGCATCATTATAGAGGAAAGGCTTAAAAGTGACAATAATCTTCCTTTCGTGCCAGAATGTAAACCTTCACTTCCTTTGGAAAGAAACTATGAGTATGAGCAATACCATGCAAGCGATCTAAGCAACTGTCTGTACAATGATCTGCTCATTAGGTAAGAGGGCCTGTCATTCAGGGAGCAGCCTGAAGAAACTTTCTCAGAGTAAAGATTACGTCTTAATGCTTCATTTGGAGTACACTGTCTATTTATCTGGCTTGATTAGTTTGTTTTGTTTTGTGTTTTACTAGTGCGTACAGATTTTATTACTTGGCTCTTTTCTTGCGTACAGTTTCATCAGAGGAATGCATCAGCTCTAACCACAAAGGAAAGAACAACTAAAGAACTATTTAATTAGTAAACTTAAAGTAACTACAATTTACAGCTTAGCTTAACATATATGTGGCAGCTCAAATGGAGAGATCCCTGTAAAATTTAAGGAGGATGAAATGTGGAGGAGTATATAGAAATATAATTGTGTTCAGGCAAATTGCTGTAGAAGGCTATACACAGAGCCTCTACTTTGGGCAGAATTTTCCTCCAGAATTTTGCAGGATTTTGTGCTTTGGATATAATTAATGCTCTTCTGAGTACTGTCAGATGAGTTGAAAGCTTCATAAAGTTTCAGTTGCTTTTTCTGCTAAATTGTATAGTATTCTTCCTAAAGGGAAGATTATTCTAAGTTGCTCTTCTTTGTTCCAGTACTGTTTTCAAACTGATTCCGGATGTTTAATAAGTGCTACTCACATTTCTCAGTTAACTAAAACCCACTGATATTATAACTATCTTTGCTTAGAAAGTTTGATCAGGTCTTTGAAAAGTCTCTTACCTAATTGCATTGTATAGGTAGCTAAGGAGGTGTGTTCATTCATATCAAGGTCCAGCATTCTTGTTTGTGATGAATTTAAAAGTAAGACTTCCTGGAAATGCAATTGGGAAACAATGTTCCTGTGCTATCTTTATACTATACATATTTGAGTGCCATTCATTCAAAAGTACACTCGGTAAAATGAGGTGGAAAGGAGAGGACAGCGCTGTCACTTACATGGGAGCCTTGGGCAGCCAGGCAGGCCAGAACATAAAAGGTCAGCAACACTTACAAAACCTACTGCTTTCCTTCCACTCCTTCTCCTTTGAAGTGATACAGCTGGTAGAGGGTACTTGTGCCCACCCACCAGCCTTTTTCACGCCACAAGGCTCTGTCTCGCCAACTACATCAAACAGCGGGGCAGGGGCTCAAAACCAATGTAAGCAACAAGCAGTATTATACTCTGAGTCAGTAACAAGTGCTTCGTAGCTATCACAAGTTAGTCAGTGTTTCATCCATTGAAGAGGTTAAAGGACTGAGAAAGAAACCCTGTGTGTAGCCAGTCGCTTGCACCGTATGCGACTTCGGTCCCTGACACGAGAGTAACTGAACTCAGTTCTCGAAGGAGCTAGAAGCCGTGCCTTTGCAACCAGGGCGATCAAGCAGGGACCAGCCATACCGTACGGCTCTACTCTTTCAAACATACTAAACGTACCTTACCCTGAGTAACACTAAAATGATGTCTCCAGTGAAATGAACTCCTTTACAATTTGGCCTAAGGTTTTATTTATGCTTTTCAGGAAGCCAAAGGACCACAGTGTTAGTCAGAAAAGAATTAATGACCATTTCTTAATAAACACAGAGAGCTTTAAAGTACAGCAAGTGGAAAAAAAAAAACAAGTTTACTGCTGTTCCTCTAAAAAAGAGACATAAGGAGAAAATAGGAGTCCAGTGGTATGCAATAAAAGCAACTTAAAGAGAACAACAAATACCATATTACTGCATGTCAGTAATTTTTTTCATTCCCATGTCTATGTTCTGTTATGTCCCAGGAGTATAGTTCACTAATAAACTCAGATGAAACTTATAAAATCAATTTATGAGTGCATTATAGGGATGCCCTTTATGCCCCGTTGAAAACAAAGTTTACATACATGTTTAAAAACACTATCCATATCAAGATACTGTATCACAGATTGATGTATTGAGGATTTTGTTCTCTGAGGTCAAACTTAGGTGTTTTTTCTTATGAGTTGCTATCATTTAGCCAGAATTAGTGGGCATGACAGTGATTCAAAATCAAGGCACTTTTTTCCTAGTCCTGTATGGCACAGCATCCTGATCACCCTCTGCAGACATCCTGAACTGCTCTTTGCTGCAAGGTGACAACCTCACTCATTACAGGAGACTTGAATCTCTCAATAGCGCATGTAGCTTTTCAAAAGCCAGCCCGATTTTGTTGATGAAGTTCATAGGTTTGGCAAGCCTAGGATCTGTTCAGCAATAGTCCTTTTCCAGTTCATTGCAACATTAGATACTTCAGCCTGGTTTTCAAACCTGTGATGTCTCATTGACAGGAGAGTTCATGAGCCAGTCTAAGAGTGCGTCCGTGTGACCCTGTATGTTGGCTATCCTCAGTCTCTGTAGCTGGCTTTCAATGCCGTTCCCTTTCTAGTTTTCCACCAGGTATCTGGGATATCCAGATGCTTTCAAGTTTCTTCCAGTGACCTCATTGTTCATTATGAATCAACAACATCTAGGCCACCAACAGCAGCACCTCGAGATTTTCTGCTTCCAGATGAAATTAGGACCCTCAGTGGATTCAGCAAAGAATTTTATTTTATTTTTATTTCAATTTCTCTGTCTTCCCCACAGATGTGAGTACCATTGTTACTTTTAGAACATGGAATCAGTTATTAAGATTTCCTGTATAAAGAAGTTATTACTTGTTTGGGGGGAATCTTTCCAGTTATCACTGATGAAAGCAATCTAGTGAAATTGATCCTGGTTTTGTCTTACTTACCAAAATTGAGCTGCAAAAAAAAAAAAATTATTGCAAACTGGAAACTTGATGAGCTTAGTCATTACGCTAGGCAATTCCGTACTGAGATTTAGAGACAAAATCTCCTTATTCACTGGAAAACCATTAGCCATTCCCTCTAGGAAAATTCAACTGATTAAATGAATAAACAACCTAAGATCCCCTTGTAAATAGTGATGATTTAATACGATGAACAGAGTGTAGGCCACAACTCATCTCACCCTGTAGTAAATGTCTAAAATAGGTCAGAGAAATCCTAAAATTGCCTGATTCTCTCCTTTGACAGTAAAATGAGCCTAGGATTACTGGTTAGGATGCTGACATCTACCTTGTAAACAGCCAAGGTCAAGTGAGATGAATCTTGCCCCTCCTGGGATCAGGAAAACTCAATCACTTCTTTGAGTTCTGTGCACAGATTTCAAGTTTTTCTGATTAGAATCTGATTTCTAAAGTCACATTTAGACTTCACTAATTCTACCACTCACAACTCATATTCACAGTAAATCTTCTTTGTGCCTTCTGTTTTTCTCATGGTGTGGCCTATTAGAGCTTAAATATCTCTGATACTATCTCTAACAAAATTCTTAAATGCATAGCATGCATTTTTGTCTCTTACAAGCATTTGATGAATACAGAACTGTCACTGCACTCCTTGCAATCCCATTCACAATCATGCATGTGCCGCACACCTGGGGAATTTTGACAATCTTAGTTTCTCTACCACTTGATAGAGCCCCCAGTTAAAATCTAGCTTTGCAAAATCCATGCTGTCCACCCCATTTTTTTTGAAGTTACTTTTCATAAGTGAAAAAGAAGGAAAAGAAGCAAGGAAAACACCTGGATGAACAACCCAATGGGCAGGAAGCAGAAAGGAGAACATTTACCCACATTTTCCAGGAAGCCTACCGAGCCAGGAAGAATACTGACATGGTGTTTTCTATTATCACTGAGCAGTGGATGGGAGGATAGTGACTCAGAGACATTTGAACATGAATATTATCACTCAGCTTTCCGATGGGAACAAGCCAACTTGTTGCCTAACTTCCACTCTAATTGAACAGGATTTGGCAGTCAAAGTTTCTTATCTTTCTTTTAAAATCCTAGCCCAGGGTCATGGAATTATCAGTAAATAGTGACTTATGGATGCACTGCCCCAATTGCTTGTAAGCAGAACTTCTCAGAGGATTAAATAAGAGAGTTTTATTCAAATGGCTGAGATGTTATGGCCTTCTTGAGATGGCTTATGCCTCCCCGAGAAAACTGACTCAAAGTTTGTTCCCAATATTTACTGTATTTTGATACCTTTTTTTTGTTTAGTGCAATTCTTCATGTTAGAGGAAAGGCTAGATCACTGTTGTTGATATAGTTTAGATACAAACTATGGAAAGTGCCAGTAACACTTTCATCCCAGAGTGTGATGAAATACCACGTAGCACATGCGCTCACTTAGCTATCGGAGTATGAAAGTTATCAGTCATCCATTTTCATTATTAAAAATCAAATTTTTGCATGATATGCCTGCATACAAAGACAACTCTGAGAATATTTCATAAGCAGGTACCAGGCACTTGGCTAGCAACAAAACTGCAGAAGCAGGTTGCACGCAAATATGCGTATGTGCAAGGCATGGCACAGCAATGCCCTATCAGCCAAAGTATGCCAACAACAAGACTTGTATTTGTTCCTTACGCTCAGTGCATAAAACGTGCCCCTCTTGTTTCAGTGGCAGCATGGAAACAATATATAAGATTTTTTTTTTTTCCCACTGGGAAAGGAGGAGTTAGATTTATTGGAGTAAACATTATTCATTTATTTATTTATTTATTTCTCTATCTTTTGAAGAGCTGTTAAGAAGCCTCCATATGAGCTGCAGTCAGGCTTTTGCAATTGTACGGTGTTAGAATCGGGTGTAACGTATTTTCTCTACATGCTCTGGGGTTCAGTGGCATTATATTTTAGAGTCAAAAGAGTGGGATTCTCTCTGCTCAGAACTGAAGGCTGCAAATGATTACAGCTTTGTCACTGTCAATATTTGGACTGAGTCAGAGGCACATGCTTAGGCAAATCCGAGCAATTTACTGTTAGCACTCTTACAACGTTGATTGTACTCCTGCTAGAACAAAAAACCACATGTTTTTACCATACGTAATAAAATGCCTATGTACAGATCACTTTGCAGAAAGGACAAAATGCTGGCATCACACTAGCATATACTTAGTGAGTGCCAGCAAACAGAAATTTGGTTACACACCATGCCAAGAACCAGCCTCAATATGCTTGAAAGTCCTACAAAGCTGGTGTTTCTCCTACTCCAAGCTAAGAGGATAAATTTAAATACAAATAGCAGCGTAAGAAGGAAGCTATTAGACATTTGTTAAGTCAACATTAATCCTCCATCAGCCCTAAGAAGGAACTTTCTCTGAGGCCGCTCCAGGACCACCTTCTCTCTTCTACTTCTGGTTCCCGGTAGCAGAGCCCACGGGCAGGTCTCCTTTTTGGTTGGATGAACAGAGGGGCACTGGAGGGCCATCAAAACAGAAAAATCTTCTTGTTAGTAGCTAGCTCAGAAAATGCTTGTGGTTCCAGCTCCCAGCAGCAAACTGCAGGCAGTATGCATACTCTCTGATCCCCAGTGTCTTAACACCAGTGGTCTTCTCACTCATACAGGTGTTGTTAGGGAGCCCACGTGAGGTGGAGCAGTAGCGATCTCCACCTTTTTCAGATAGGAAACGACAAAGAACGTGTTTGCATTGCATAATGCAGTCCAGAATAGATATATTCAGTGGGATAATCCAGCCAGCTGGAGATTCAAAGTAATTCACCTGTAGTGCTTCTGGTGTGGCATAGTATGGCGATGAATTACACAGAAAATCATTTGTGCAAGATCATACCTGAAATACACGACAGATTACGGAACTAAACATATGTCTCAGGAGCTCAGCACCATAACTACAAACCCATCCTCCTAGATGTCCTTAACCTCAAATTTCTTGCATCTTGTCCAAAAAATTATGGTAGTTGAATACCACTAGTAACTGGTGAGGCCATTAGGTGTTACTTTAAAAAAAAACGTTAACTTTCCTCACTGTGGTCAGAGAGAGATTTGCCATTCATTGCAAAAGGAAAAAGCTTTTACGTCACAATTTTTTGTTTCGTGTATAAACAGCCAAAACCAGCCCTGTCATCACCATGCCAAACTGGTAGAAGAAGAGAGGGTCACTGACAGCTTCAGAAAACATCAAGATGTGAGAAAACGGAGATGGCTGTTCTTAAAGAATGAGCAGCTCATTTATCCACAATAGTGTTCACCTTGGTTAAAACATCACCCAATCTAAGATGCTATGGAAAGTTTTGGAAGCGTGGGATATGATGAATAATTTCTTACACATCAAGGTAGTTTTCCCTTCAGTGAGGAAAAATACCAAATCTTTAGCATAATTAGCCAAAATTTTTGTTAAAAAAAAAGAAATCTATTGAAGTTATGTCAAAATGAACCATATCTTTAAAGTCCCTCTACAACCTGTTTGCAAAAAGGTATGTAGAAAATCTTTCAAAAATTCCATCTCGCTGGTGAAACAGAAAAAATACCACATCTAATATGCATTTCACAAACATACTTAAGCTAACAAGCTAATCTGTTTTCACATTGCTTTGTGGAGAAATTATGAATGCCTAGGTCCACATTATCAGTACAGTACATGATACACATCTATACATCGATGTCTGAGAGATAAAAAGCTTGGTAAATTATTTTTGGAATTAGATAACAAAAATGAAGCAACATATAAAAATGGCAAGACTAAAGGACAGAAGGTTTAAAAGTAAACATTACACGAAGTATTTGCTAGTTTTTAGCAGGACAATGATGAAGAGCTCCAGTTGTCTGTTGTAGTAAGTGAAATGCTGTCATGCCTCACCTTGAGAAGACTTAATAAAAGAGAGTTTCATGATATGAGATCTGTGGTATACCCATGCTACCAAATTACTAGCTAGACCTCCCTTCTATTCCTTTCTGTGAAGCAAATCTCTCACCTCCTGAAAGAAAGTTACCTACAGGAAAATAATCATCGTGTTGCAATGCAAAAGCACTAAGAAAAATAAAACACTAAGCAACGAAGGCATAGGAACTACTGCAGTCTGTAATACCGACATCCAGAAGCAGCTGAGCAGCTCCTCCATTTACACCACCGCGGAATGTGACTCAAGTTGAAAATGCGATATTTAGACTTGATGATCTGTTCATGTGTCTGCAAGTAGTTAGCGAGAAAAATATTTTCTAATGGATGGAACATTGTGTATTTGTGCTCATCTTAGCTGTGTTTTGGTTTTGTGGGGGTTTATTTATTTATTTATTTTCCTTAGACAATGCAGTGGAAGAATGGGATGCAAGTCAGTATAAAGAATGTAAAAAGATCCAGGCAACAGAAAGCATTCCATTTACGCTTCTCATTGAAGCCACTGGAAGGACATGCAGTTCTGCTGCTTTCTGATCCCATAGCGTTCCAGTACACAAGCTCACAATTGTTTAAATGCTCCGTGAAGCATACAGGTATTCACTGAATTTTACTACTTTGCCATTTTTATTTCCGTGTAATCTTATTAGCTGCTAATTTTGTTTCTGTTTCAGGCATGTATCCACTATTTAAAAATCCCAAGCTCTGGCATATTTGTGTACTTCTTGAGTCACTGGCAGTTCTGAGAAAATAGAAAGAAAATTGTTTTCAGTTGGACTAAAACCAGAACTTTCAAAATTTCTGAGGAAAGGACTTTTTTAATGCTTTTGGATCGAACAAAATGTTTCATTTTCATCCTGACAATTTTAAAACTGACTTTTTGTTTAAATCCAATTAAAAGATATTTTGTAATAAACAATTGCTTCAAAACAAAAATAAACTTCATCAAATAAAATATACTGTTTTTTTTTTTTTTTTTCTCAAAAAAACAGCCTGATTGACCAGCCCTGCATGGTGCTTCTGCAGCACCCTGCCCAGCCCTGTGCCCCACTCAGGAGCATGACCAGCCGTGGTACCAGTTGTGCAGATGGGCATTTCAGTGCAGAAGGCTGCTGTCAACAGAGGGGGTTAGAGAAGAACTAGAAGAGAAACCCGTCCTGACACCAGGCTTACGGCCTGTCCTATCTGTGGCTAAGGAGAGCACCAGGGGCTCCTCAGGGTACAGCTTCTCCAGCCGGAGGGGACTGCCGTACACAGTCTGCTGCCTGTTCTGACAGCCCAACAACTGGAAGAGCAGCCCTGCTGCAGCAGTATTGGCCTGGTGGTCTGGCGGGGACACTTCACTAAGGTAGGGCAGCGATACAGGGTTGGAATGCTGATGCCTTCAGATATATCCTTAAGTTAGCACTCACAACCCACCTACAGACAGGCATCACCATCACCAAGATTAAAAACTACTGTGGACAAAACTGCATAACCCTTGTTCCTTTGTGTCACGCAGCCTCACTTGGACAGCTCTAACTTTCAGCTTTTAGCTGGGCACTGCACTCCTGCATGGTGCTGGGACGTGCATTCAGGTGATTACCTGTAAAAGAAAACACAAGACCAACAGCAGGAAGGAAGAAGCTTCTCTCTTTCTCCTGTGTCAGAAATGACCTGTTCGGGGCATGGCTCCTTTGACTTCTAAACTGACTGGCAGTAAATTGAAAAATTGCTAAGGAGTCAAGCATGTTTTGCCTGTGTTGCAATGTCCTGGGCCGCTATGTACACAGTTTCTGGGCAGAACAGTCATGTCTCTGATGTGGATCTTGTCTCCGCTACTTGTGACTACATGGGGTACCTAATGCTCTCCGGGAAATGCAGGGACTGGGGAAGGAGCCCTTTGAGGAGGAGCTGCTGGGGAGGGTTACGTGCTCAAGAAGGCTCTGATCTGCCACATCCTTTGCCCTGGCGGCCAGCATCTGGGTACTTGGCCTTGCACAACCTGTACGTTTATTTGCCAGAGTCCATATACACTCTTCCACCTCTCCCCCCTCCCCCAAATATACAGAGGAACACACAGGGGCTCTGCTTCTGGGCCGTTCTGAGGGTATATCATGCCCAGAGGACCTACAAAAATACATGGGAAAATGGGCTTCAGATCTTTCCCAGCAGATTTAGCCTCTGAGGAGGATGAGAACCAATCTGCAGGAGGACCTGTTTTTGTCATCCTGAAGCTGGGAAGTGGCCTAGATAATAGCACACTCTCCACCCACCCGCTCAGGGGACTGAACTAGTGAGACCTTCACAGTAGCCTGCAATTCAATGAACTAATGAAAGCCTTGGCAAAAAGCCACAGATTTGCTTCGCAGCTCCTGAAGGTCAGCTCCTCATTTTGTACTCTCACTGGTCTGCCGATGCGGGTTTGGAACACATGCAGAAATCCTACCGAGTGGTGCTTGTTGGGTAGCGGACTCTAAAGTCCTATGTGTTGACAAACCCCTTCCAGACATCATTGACTCGCACCCTTCCCCTCCAGCGTGCAGGCACTCCTCTCTGCACACCCAGCACGAGGCTGAAGTAGCTTCCACAAGTATGAGGGGTATGCTTTGCAGCCCAACTAATACCTGTGTGTGTATACATACGTACACATATATATACACATCTACCTATGAATACAGGTAGATGATAGGTAGATGGCTCGATTTAGTAGAATGCAGGGGAATAGGATCCAGGAGTAAAAAAAACATAGACATACCATCTCTTTTGCATTTGAAGTAGTATTTTCAAAGGTATCCAGTACCCATCAAATTTTGACTCTACTAAAGCCAACTCAAGAGCTTTTGACAAGATATCCAACTACATGTTGAAAAAAATCCACGTACTTCATTCATCTTGTTTTCTCTGCAGTTTCTCAGCACCCTAAGTTTAGCCCATTCCCCTGTTGATCTTCACTGCCTTGTAAGCATATTTTTGTTGCTCCTTTAACAGTGCCATACAACCATTTTCTTCTATTTCCATGCATAAAAAGCCATGTGGTCTTCTTGTATATTTTTTATAACAAGGAATGCTCTTTGTTCAAAACCTTATAGGCTTCTGAGTCAGCACATTTTACGCAAACGCTTGAATCTGCTAACATCTCATGTCTTTACTCAGCAAAATAAATTAGTATTTGCACGCATAGTCAGCAAAATTCTTAAACATTTATGTAAAACTACATTAGGCTACAGGCTAATGACTAATTTTCTACAAGATTCTGCAGTTTCTGCATATCAAAAGCCCACTCAAAACTCTGAAAATGAATTCTGTGGACTTGCTTTTTTGTGAAGTTCTATTTGAATTGAATGCTACAGTTACTGAGATTAGAAGCCATTAGGTTTCACTATTCTGAATTTTGCCATAGCACGATTGTGCACAGTTTGATGGCACCATCTACTGAAATATTAAAATTATGTAAACCAGTTTAAGAATTGGTTTGAAATTATCTTGCTGCTTCAAGTGTTCAATTTGAAAATGTAGACTGCAGGAAATTTTATAACTAAAGGTTGAAATTTCATTTGGACCTTAAACAGTTTGTTCTGTCCAGTGGTTATAAAAACATTATTTGCCTTAAGGATTAACTCTTCAGATGACTGAAAAAAAAAAATCCTGCTTTGAATTTTTATATGCTAACCTTCATGAGCAACATTTTTCTGCAGAAGGCAGAGATTATAAATCACCCTGAAAACACTAGCAAATGCATCCCTAGTTTAATGGATTTTTTTTAAGAAATATTTCTTTTCTTGCAAAAATATATAGTGAACATTAAATATTACTTTTAAACATCCATTGTATTGGTAAGAATATGTTGCTTTTTGACCAGTTAACGATCCTGAGGGAAATCCTCAAATAACACATTGAGTTGATGTGTATATTCAGTAGATTTAAGCAAAAACATCAGAATAAATAATTTGATTATAAAATTTTTTCTTCTCTTCTTGAAAGCAGACCACGAACTGACCTGAAGTAACTTGTATTAAAATTATTTCCTGGTTAGCAGGGAGCTCTTGAAATGGACTATATTCAAAATTTGCACTAGACTCTTTATAAGAAAGTGTTCTCTTTGGTTTCATGAAAATATAGGTCCAAACATACATGGTAATCAAATCCTTAGTGTTTGTCGAAAAGCCTAAAGAATTACCTTAATGAAAAATTTTCTAAGGGTGCCTTCTTTCAATTTTTTTCCCCATTTTATTTACAAGCAACATTGCTATAGTGAATTATGGAGACGATCCAATAATCAGTGAATTTAATCACACAATGCCATCGTGTGTTCTGACACTGTTACTTACCGTATTATATTTTTAATGAAGTTTTAAATCAAGGCTCTTCTGATTTTTCTGCTTAAAGGCCAACTCATCATTTCACAAAGGTCAGGGCTCTTTGCATAATCATGCTTGGGGCATATTTTTGCCTTCTTCCACTCTTTTCGTATTACTCAGGCAGCACAACTTCCCTCGCTATGTCCCAGGAGATCGGAGGGCAAGCATAATTACGTCCTGTAACTTCTTTTCCTGTCTCTCGACATCTAGGGCATGGCAATGGTGGGAAAAGTTAGCACGCTGTGCTCTAACTGCCCTTAACCCGTCATTGCTGCTTCCATCTGGGATGGGCCAGGGATGCAGTAGATGGGGATCAGCTTCCTTGTTCCCCCCCTCTTCCCTGGGCTGCTTCCCGATGACTGTGAAAGCTTGAGTCATCCTGCGGTCGGAGCCTTCTTGAAATCAAGGCCAGGCAATGGAGGCCTTGCCAAGATTTATGCGAGGATCCCAAAACTAGAAGCAGTAACCCCAGGAGAGCTCCTCTCCCGGCAGTGGCGTAGCCCGAGAGGGAGCTGCCGAGCAGCCGCAGCCCTGCGGGGACGAGGGTCCCCGGCGCCTTTCCTCCCCCAGCGCGGCAATCAGCGTGTCGCCATTCGGAGCGTATCCCGGGGGCTACAGATCGTGAGGGGTTTGCAGGAAGCAAATGGGTAACACAAGCGTCGGGTTGACACATCGCTGACCTAGGTACGTGGGTGAATAAAGCTAGCATGCTTGTGTCACAATTATCCCATGAGTTTGCGCGATCTAGGATTATATATTATATCATTGTGATGTAAATCAGAACTCGCAGGTTAAGAGCTTAATGAGTTACAGAAGTATGGATGGTCAATATGTATGAAGGGGAAATAGGCAAAACATCATCAGCAAGATTTTGCAGAAATGCAATGTTAAGAAGTAAATTGGATATGAACATCGGTATGTTAAAATATACATGTATAAATATAAAATACATTTTTTTCATACAAGGCCTACAGACTCCAAGCAATATTTTGGAATTGGTAAGCTATAACTGTATTTTGATATTTACAGTTATTATCTCAAATAGTAAACTGATTTTCTTAGTCCAGGTGGTCCCTTGGACATCTTTCTAAACTCGTTGCTGTTACGCAGGAAATCTTTTTTCCGATTCTAGGTAAGTCATCTGGGATTTCAGAAAATAATTATACTGGGAATGGTGAGGAAATGCTTCTCTTGTGGTTTCTTTTGTGGCCGCAATTCTGCAGGTGTTTAGAGAACTGCAGTGTTTAAGTGAATTTTAATGAAGAGGAATCTGGGGGCAGATGTAGAACTCAGGCAGACATACATGTCCCGTCAGCTTGAAGGTCCTGTGCTTGTTTCCCTCTCCTGTGCATACACACAGAGAAACTTTTTGCGTGCTAAGAAAATACAGGTACAAACCACGTCACATATCCATTATGTTTAGAATATTTTATTCCCAGTATTTGCATAAAACGTGGGTTAAAAATGCTGTTTTCTTCAATGTGTGAATATACACATGTATACATGCTGTATACAAACGTAATGGCCAAATTCTGCCCTCAAAAAAACACATGCAATTCGAAGGGAAGTATTTGGCCACTATATTGGTACACAGCCGAGTGAAAAATAATACTGTAATACAAACTAATGTAATGACACTTCTTAAAGCAAAGCCTATGTATATAGCAGAGGGAAAAACTAATGAGAAACAGATGCACACAGGAGAGTATTTTGAGTTAAATGGTATGTGTGGTTTCATTTGGGCACGTGTTTCTTCAGCACGTGGAGAGAGGGAGTATATATAGCTATGCAAAAGAAAATATTAGTTGTTGAAAAATGTGTACGCTATCGGGAAAAAGAGGCTTTAAAGGGGAAAGTATTCAGATGAAAAAGCAAATTCTTTTGTAAGTCTCAGGAGGGCTCAGCGCTTTTAAACTACAATTAATTAATTCTCTTGCATTCCGGGAGGCCAAAACAAACGAAAGGATCCATTCCTTTCTGTACCCACAAGACAGTGCTTGCTGCAGCTGCAGCCACGCCGGCTGCGAGCACCACGGCACCGACCCACCGGCGGCAGCGCCCGCCCCTGCCCAGGCAGCCCAGGACCCCAGCAGCCCCCGTCACCCTTCCCGGGGAGCGGTGCGGCCCACGGCAGCAAGCTCCCGATGTCTGGTCAGTACGCGGCTTGCAAAACCGACTGCAGTGCTAACAGCTGCTGAGCGCTCAAGAATCTTGGCTGGAAAAGGAGGTAAGAACTCCTTCCTCCCGGTCGGGCAGGAAGCAGTTCGCTTTTACCAACAAAACGTAAAGCTGAGTTTTTAAATAGCGCGGTAAGGCAGAACTCTTTTTGTGTGAGATGTTACCGGACGGGAGTAGTGAAATGACATTAACGTAGCCACCTCAAGAGAAGACAAAATTTTCAAGGGGAATTTAGGTTATAGACAAATATTTTGCCCACACTTCTGTAGACACTCAAAACTGAAGAAGAGGCTTTTATGCTCAGGTGAGAGGCAGTTTCCACTGTTTGGAAGAAATATATTGTCCTGTTAGCATAATAGCCACCAGCTTTACCTGCATCCCTTACACGTTATACAACCATTGCACAATGTGAAAGGCCTACTGGAAGACGCAGCAACTGCAAGGCCAAGGTTATTTTGTTTTTTTCTCGGAAACAGTCTAGTCCTGCTACAGGTTTTTTTCTGAGAGTTTCTGTTCCTCCAGTGTACACTATCTCAGCCTGTGGCCAGTTTGTCCATCGCTCGACATTTTCACTATCTTATTCCATGGTACATTCTGCAGATTCACATCACTCAAAGATAAGCAATAAATATATAAATATGTAGTCTGCCCATCTGCGTAGTGCAGAATTCAGCAGTTAAACTTCTTTAAAAGTCTTGTGCTTTTTCCAAGGTCTTTCTTGTCCCTGATTCATGTCAAATTTTAGTAAGAAATCTCTTTATTCAAAAAATACAATATCTTCTTTGAAGACATTGCCATGAGCTGTGTAGAGCAAGCTCTGCTTAGCCAGATACTCCATAGGAACTACCAGCTATTGGTGCTCTCGTGTTCAGAGGAGCACAACCTCTCTCCTCCATTACACCACTCCATTCTTGAATTCTTTCTCAGTTACCATGATAACTTTAAAAACTATGTAAGCCACTTGCTGGCTCCATATTTGCTTTGCAAATCCATCCCTCGGGGCTAATTTGCAAACAGGGACCAACAGATTAGAAGTCACCTTTACCATAGACTATTTCTGCACATATGATCAATAACACGGTTCTGTTCCCCTACTAAAACAGACCTGAGCAACATGTAGGCCAAGACCTAAAAGGAATTGGATCCTAAAAGGATCTCCTTTGTAACAGTGAGGACAAGGTGAAACTGAGTGAGTATCTTTTTTTTGATGGTCTTCTCCAGAGAGGAATGTCTTGCATGGGCTTTGGATGGGGCTCTCAGAGCACAATAAAGAGTTCAGCTTTTCCTAAACTGTTGTCATTAAAGCCAACAAGGGGCTGGGCTGCTCTGGGAAGTCCTTTCTGAATATCAGTATGAGAGATCTTTGTTTCCTGATCTTCCACCCGAAAATGTCAATGGGATCACAGTAAAAAGTCTATAAATCATTATGGTTTTAACGTGTGGGTATCATCAGCATCACTGTCTGTGTTCCACAGTAGCTAAATAGCTTTAATTCAATTCTATTCTACTGCTTGCGAGAGGTCCTCCTTTCTTATATGCCTTGCTATCCCTGAGTACAGAAATCTGGCAAGTAGGTCTGACAGCACTGCCAGATCCTCTCCTGGAGCCGCAAGGCCAGGATCGTTTCCATGCAAGGAGAGAGGGGTGGCCTGGCACTGCCCTTCTGGCTGATTTAAAGGCTACAGCCTGTCTGCAGAGTGACAGAAGATTTGAAACCCACATGAAAACCACCAGCCCCATGAAGCCACAATCGCAATCTCAGTTTTCCATTGGCCATGCATATTCCACATCAAGGTCCTCAAAGCAAACTGGGAGTGCTTCCCTACCCTCTTCGCTTAGCAGCTGAATCATATTTTGGAGCAGTTAAAGTAGAAAAATTTTTCCGTTGCACAAGCTTGGACAAAAACATCAGGAATAGATAGCTATTTTAATAAGATTTAATCCAAAATCGTCTACAGTTTGATGCTGCACAGTACAGAATAGGGTAGAGATAACAAAAAAGTATTTCTACAAAAGAGAAAAGGAAACAAAAATCCTTTTTTTTTTTTTTAATGAAACAAGAGGAGTACAAAGTGCTGGGGAAAAAAAAATTACATTTTCTTCTGGAAAGTATTTTCAGCAGTCTCAGGCTGTGTCTCACTCTATCGAACCACTGAGACATTTTGGTCATTTTTCCCACTATTATATGAAGAAAAAAAAAAAAATCCCTGAAAGTCCTTCAATCATTTTAAAAGCTTTAAAATGAAGCCCTTGGAAAACAGAAAGATGTAAAGGAGGCCCGTTGTCTAAAGTCATTAAACAAATCAATGCAGAGTATCTGATTCTTCTCTTATTCTTTGCCTAACTGTTCTTGTAACGCATATTTTATCTTAATTTGCATATTGACGTCAGGCTTTTGCCAGTCTAAACTTTTTCTTCTCTATCTTTCATCCAGTGGCAGCTCAGCACACAAACACGGGTGCTGCTGCAAGCGCCGGCGCAAAGTTCTCAGGCAGTGCCTACCTGGGGAAGCTGAAAATTGTTGCAACATATCCTGCGACTGGGAACATAGCGCTTTTGGGAAGGACTGACCAGAAGTGGGCAAAGGAATGCGATACTTTCCAACTGCCTCCTCAAAAAAAGTGGACTTAATGCATGTGTTTAAGTTCTCCGTTGAACTGGAGCTAAAACTCAAAGCGGTTGAATTCTCCCAGTGAATTTGTTAAGAGTCTTTTGCTATTTTGTTTCCCTTTCTTTTGCTGCAAAGTTCCTCAGAGTGTATATAGAGAAAGGAGAACTAGTAATTGTAGTGACCGATATTCGTATTTTAAAATCACGTTGGCTGTTCCATTCAGAAAGCAGACTACTAACTGCTGTGCGTATTACTATCTCCTCCCAGAAAAGTCTGTTTATGCCTTCAGCCTGTTGGCAAACGTGAAACCCTCAGCTAGTAGAAGTGCAGTCTCATAGAAGACTGCATTTTTCACAGACAGGCACATAAGAAGCTGTGGTTGTGGTCTTTGCTACCCAGTGACCTAATTTTCCTGCTTGAATAAGAGAGAAAGTGGGAGGGGTGCATCTCAGAACGTACCATTTTTAATAGGTAACAGAATATGGTCTGAATGGCGTACTTGACTTATAATTAAAATAACTGGTACGTGTTGAGCTCCTTGGACAGCCACACCAAAAATGAATGTGATGTGTACTACTGATTGTGTTGGATTTCCTTCCGACTCCTTTCATTAAGATGTTCTATTCCCGTAAAACAAAAACATTTATATTCTCACATGTACGTCAATGGCAAGGGATCAGTTTTCAAAACCTGCCCCATTTCCTCAATGACTCAGCTTCTCAGCATTGCACTGTTTGCATAATGAGAGTAACTAATCCCTGGAGTAAGTAAACCCGCTACATGTAGTCCCTACCAAATTTATATCATTAAAGGTCATGTAAAATGACTGGCTTCCTTATGTACTTCTTTATATTGTCCCATGTGTGCCCTACATCTTTTTTAAAAATATAGTTCGTGACACATGGCAGTCGGAACAGAGAGCAGTGAAAAAAGATGGTTTTGGACTTGGCTTTGAAAACAGAATACTACTGATACTCAGACAGCAATAAACATGCACTTGCCAGTACTCAGCTTACAGAGGGAGAAAGATAAATACCTTATTTATATGATATGATTTTGATGTACATCTTCACTTTACGATGTAAGAAGACACTTGCTCTCTGTATTGCATGTTCTTTTATATTTGTGTTTTACTTCACCTCTCCATATCACAGTAATGTACCTTCTTCAATACCAGCTACAAAACTATACATCAACTGATTTTCCCGATTAAGTAAGATTTATTAAACACATTCAAACGTTAGACCTAGTTGGCTAAGATATATCCCCCTTTCACCCGAACGTCTCTTCTGAAGTTCATGTCAGAACTCCAAGGCCAGATATCGAGGCTCTGTTCTTCTTGGGTAACACAAAGGCTGTAGAGAGGCACACAAGTGTTTACTCCTTAGATACCGCAATACACGTATAAGATCCCTGTTGCAATTTTTTCAGGGAACAAGTGCATATTCTACTAATACCTCACTTGGCAATCCCTGAGGTCAGTAAGAAGACAGTCATTAATTCAACTCCAATGTGCAGCTGAAAAATGTATCCACTTGTTAGAGTGCTCTTCAAATCTGTGTTTCTCATATGTTACAAGACAGGCAGCAGGTACTTTATGGGCAAGTTTCTAGGGACTTCTTACTATGATTTTTTTTTTTTTTTACATTTTAAATACAAGGTGGCAGTGTAAAACCAAATCCCACAGTCACTACTTCAGAAAATTACTTAATTTATTCCAATGGCAAATACGAAATGTGCAGTTCTGATCTCTGTTGCTTTCCAAACATTAATTGCACAAGCCCTCCTAGCACTGCTGGAAAATGGCTTATAACCAAGGGGAGCACAGACAACTGGTCCAAATGAGTTACCAAGAATGTAGAGGTAGCTGTGGTTCAGAGCCAAGAGAAAATTCAACAGTGCTTGTCTCCTGGTTCCCATCCAGAGCCAGTTCACAGTATTAGCACTCTCACATTTTAGGCATTTAGAGCATTGCACCACTCTTCTGGTTCATTTGTTATTTTAGAGACAACAAGCAGGTGAAAATGAGGAAAAGGAAGCAGTTGTTACCTTTTCCCAGGATGTCAGCTTTGCATTACAGAATCCTACAGAATTTGTTATTGCAAAGGGTGAATTGAGGCTGAAGAAGATGTAGGTGGGAACTTTGTCTCTAGCTTATTTTATCTATAACAAAACAGAGTACTGCACAAGAAGTGCGGTGGAAGACAGCACTTCGTGACATAGCTGGCCTTATTCATGAAGACATATTTACCGTACAGGCTGTTTTACTGAAGACAACAGACCTTGCAGGGTGTGCGAAGCCTACCAACTGAATAGTAAATCCTACCTCACCTCAGAGGAAACGTATCGTGGTCAGGCCCTGAAGTTGTACTTATTAAGAAGTTCAGAAAGGATGTTTTAAGAACCAAGCCATTTTGTAAATCCTGAAGTACTGCACTGTATCCATCGTGTCAGTTTTATTGGAGTTGTTAAGATGTATGTTTCTAGGATTAAATATCTGCAATAAGGAAGCTTCCACCTAATGTAGTCTTACCCAATCCTGAAACAGGAAAAAAAAGTCTCAACAGGAGAAAAAGGTGGTAGGAAGCCAAAACCCAAAACAAGTTAGCATAGCACAAAGGATGGCGATCCTAATACAATTGTGTAAGTCATCTACATCTCAGGTAGACTGATTCCCCAACTGTGAGCTCAGGACAAGGCAGGGGGGACAGAAGGAATTTTTCATCCATAGCAATATTTACTCATCCTCTTACCTCTGAGCATAAAAACAGGTCTCAGATTTAAACACCAGAGCTATTGTTTTGGCAGTGGGGGAGCAGTGTCCTGAGCTGCTGGGGTATGGGAGGCAGGACGGGGGGCAGAAGGGACCGTATCACTCATCCCCTTGAAGTGCTGTGCCCTTTGTCTTTGTGCTGGAGGGATCCCTCCTGCGGCACTGGTGCAGAGCAAACAGGCGGGAGCTACGTCCCGTACCACACGGCCAAACTCTTCTCCCTGTCGTCAACAAAATGAAACAGCCCCCCCACATTCAAACACAGCCACATGATTTACAGTTGAGTCATTGCCAGGACATTGCCTCCTGTAACATTAGATGATGGCAAAGGATGACTTCACTGATAGCATTTGACAGCCTGACTTTGGGCTTAATTAGACCCAGGTTAGGGAAGAAGGATATGGCTGCACAAGCTCTCGATTGCTGCCTCTGGCCAGACAGCACAGCTGCTGGAGCTCTTTCTTCTGAAAGCAGCTTGACCCAGACTGCAAAACACTTGGATCTCAAATATGCCAATGACAAAGTCAACAACACTTGGACTTGGTAGTGATAGGTTAACGGTTGGACTCGATGATCCTGGAGGTCTCTTCCAACCAAAACGATTCTATGATTCTATGAATCATAAACAAAGGTATAGCTTTCTTTTCCCCTGAAATACTATGTTGACAAAAAAAAAAGTCCTTGCCTTTAGGTACCTCCTAGAGTTTGGTTGTTGACAACTTAATAAGAAGCACACAGAGAAAGAAAAGAACAAAGGTATGTACTAAGCAAGTCATCAAGTAAATGAGACCGAAGAGTCCTAATAAATCTCAGTGTTGCCAAAAGATAATTCAGTCTGAAACATCTGAAACAGCAACACAAGTAAAGACATGTTTAATCCTTCTTTGGTCACATCAGTTGCATTTAAAGGATAAACAAGAGTCCTGAGTTTACAGAGAGTAATTCCAATGTATGCTGTCATTTCTGTAAGGTATAATGGGCTTTAGAATTTACACATACGGAGGGTTTCCAGCAATTCCTGGTTTATTTAAAGCTTTATTGTATTTTTCCTTAAGTCAGTCATCACAATGTATCCCTCTTTTTAGGACTTATGAGGTATTGTTTATCTGGAGTCTACAAGAAGTTCTTATACAATATCAACTTCACTGCTCAGAAGCAGGAGTTAATATTGTCTGGGGCCTGGTATAGTTCAAAGACTGCAAGGCTGTGCAATGGGTTTGGAAACAGATCAAAAATCCCAAAGGGATGAGGCCAGTCCACTGGTAATTGACTCCAACTATATTGTGCAGAAAGCTGAAAAATGTAGCTCACGCTTCTCACTGCTAATCTTTGGGATCTTAACTAAGCATTGACCTTCTAGTCTTCTAACATCTTAAAAATCCAGCATTTAATGACAATATGGCAATAAACCAGTTGCCTTTTTTTTTATGCCCAAGTTCATGTACACACACACGAACATAAAAATACTTATAGACTCATAGTCAGTTCAGCTAATTTCTCTTACTTCATGACACTATGAGTGATTTTCAACACAGCAAACCAAAATGCACTAATCAAATAAATCAAATCATTTAAGTTCTTTCTTTGGAGACAATTTGCCAATCTTGATACTTTAGACTCTGACTAATGGTCTTCTTTCTTGGTCTTTTACCTTAATTACAAACACTTCTTATATAGAGAGAAAGTGTGGGTTTCAATGTAAAAGGAGAGTTGGATTTCATTTGTAAGAGCAGATGCAAAATATGTCATTTGTCTTTATGGAAATAATTGCTGTCTTCACAAATATCATAGTACTGTTTTGCATTTATAATCAATAGTTTAAAATAATTCTTGGCCAAAATCAACAGCCAATAATCTAAATGCTGATAAGAGACCTTGCATGCCCTTTCGAAACACTTTTAGAGAAGCCAGGTTTCCATGGAGTGCAATTTCTGACAATCAAGGACCTCCAGTGTTTGTCAAACAGGACGTTCAAAATCAAAATCATTCCAACCAGCCTTTCCAAAAGTTCACTTGTGACTGCGTATTCCTATCAACTCGAACGTATTCTAGTTAATATGTTCAAGTCTGGATGCTTAACAATAACCAACTAAAAAGCTGAGCATCTTATACAACCTGATAATTTCTTGACAATCATGCCTACATTTGGATGTTACCATCTAAGAAATACTTCCCTTCAAATTGTTGAGCCTTAAGGCAGCCTACAACCTATACAAAGCTTTTGCCTTTGTATAACACACAGGTGGTAGAAAAGCATAGGTAATCTTAAATGTGTAGGAGATATTTCATAAAATAGGCAAGGAAAAAAAAAAAAGGATTTATTCAGGGTTGGAGAGCATTGGTGAGGGGGTGTTTCCCAGAAACCAGGAGTAAAGCTCTTCCAGTACAAATAATTTGTTCTTTTCCAGTACCCTTTTGAATCTAAAAAGCCATTAAAATTTAATTTCACACATCTTAACTGAAGCCAAAGTTGTTAAAAAATCTCTGGTAGATCAGTAAATATGACCTCTACCATTCATCATTCTTTTCAAAACATTTGATTTAAATAAAAAGGGCATAAAGCCAAACTCTATGAGGAGGACATTTCATGTCCAGTTATAATATAATCCATCACCTTTTGTTTGTAAAATAGAAATACCTAAAATATCTAAGGAAAATATTTTAAAAATGTAATTTCACTTGAATTTAGAACAATATATACCACATGCTGCTGATGTTACTTGTGATGACTCTGCTGAAACTTTAGCAATGCTTAGGTCCAAAAATAGAATGGGATTATGGGAGCAACAGGCTATGTCAAAAAGATCCTAATATATTATTCAAGGAACCAACTAGGATCGCAGAGATGTCCTGAGGGTAGGAAAGAAAACTAATCTGTTCACTATGCAAGTTCTGCTTACAACATGTTCATGGGACAACAAGGATCTTGGGATTCAAGACAAGAAGGTACCTATGCATGAACAGATTGTCTTCAGAGCAATATAGAAATACAAGGTCTTGGTCAAGCAAGTAATTATATATGTAGATTCAAAGGACATTTTGAAATACCTTACCAGGCACTTAAGGTGGTAAACTCAGGTGCCTCCTACTTGGACAAAAATATCTCCCAGAAGATATCACAAAATATCTCAAATCAAAAAAGTTCTTTTTTATGTTTTCTTCTGCAAACTAACAATAACCTATGTAACTTAAATACATACATTATTTGGTACTGCAAGGCTTTGCTGCAAAGCTATGCTTAATCTTACTCCAGAATAGCTCTTTTTAGTTAATCTATGTAGGGCAAAAACTGTATATATGAAAAAATGGTAGTAATCATAAAATCCTTCACCGGATGTAAAGAGTTTGTTGTTTTAATTGCTAATATTTATTTTCCCCTTCCTTTTACATGTGTTCGCACTGACAGCCATGTGAATGTTAAGCGGTACGTCACCCTACAGTTCTGGATACATCTATATAAAGCCACTAATCCCAGAAAAAAAACCCAAGACTCTTCCTATTATAGGAGTGCAAATGCCCTTTAAGCTCTTTTACAATACATTCCTTTTCAGGATTTTAAAAAGTCTATATCTGGGGGCCACTAGAGAAGACTTCAGAAGCTCTATGTGTGCCTTATCATTTATACTGCTTACAGCAAATAGGGAGAATGGACCACGAGAAAAGGCCTGGATTGTGTTCCAAAGCAACGCACTGTCAGAGTCAGAAATATTAAATACATACAGAGAAACAAACAAAAATCTGACTTGACATAATTTCTTCTCACTGGAAGTACTAGTTTGACAAAGTTCTTAATCTCTACCCTACAATAATAATTCTCCTCAAGTATTAATATCATGGACTCTGCGTTTTAAAAATGCGTCTAAAACTGAGTTCCTATACCCAACACATAAAAGTAGGCTTGTGTGAGATATTTATAAGCTCTCCATAGTACCACAGCTGCCAGTAAGAGCTGAAGGACCCAATATCTCTGAAAAAGATCACTAGTGTTAATGTGTTTAAATACAGAACTAGGAAATTACCAGAAGGAGCAAACACATGGAAATTTTGACGCGTATTTTTTCCTTGTTCTACAAAAGCAGTAAATTCTTCCACTGCCTGTTCTTCTGCCCTGGTAAGCGATGAACAGGCACGCAGAGGATGCCTGCCTGCCTGCCTGCCTGCCTGCCTGCCTCAAGGACAATAGGATCTAACTATAGTGAAAAGCGCTCACTTGTGGCTCCACATAAACATTTACCAGGCAAACCATAGTAACCGTAAAGACTCTGGAAAAGGAACGACAATCACATCTAATATTTAGTAAGAGAGAAAGCAAAGAAGATTTAGGAAATAACAAAACAGGAACCTTCAGCTTGCACACAGTGCTTCCCCCAAAACATAGGCACCATTTCTAACCCCAGTTCTGCCTAAAAATCTGATATAATTCCTTCAGTTGCATCAATACCTCCATAAAGTTCAATAAGGATTCTGAAGGAAATAAGGTTTGCAGGTTTTGCCCTTAATAGAATAGATAAAGCCTACAGAGTAAGCTTAGTTATTAGACTTTATTACACTATTAGGGGAAAACTACGATATAGTTGCCATCACGGAAACATGGTGGGATGACACACATAGCTGGAGTGCCACGATGGACGGCTATAAACTCTTTAGAAGGGATAGGCAAGGAAGGAGAGGCGGTGGGGTAGCCCTCTATGTTAAGGAGAGTCTGGACTGCCTTGAGCTCGAGGATGGTGACGAGAGGGTTGAGTGCCTGTGGGTTAGAATCAGGGGGAAGGCCACCAAGGCAGACATTGTGGTGGGAGTCTGTTATAGACCACCCAATCAGGATGAGGAGGCAGATGAAGTATTCTACAGGCAGCTGGGAGAAGCCTCACGATCGCTCGCCCTTGTTCTCGTGGGGGACTTCAACTTGCCGGATGTCTGCTGGAAATACAATGCAGCAGAGAGGAAACAGTCCAGGAGGTTCCTGGAGTGTGTGGAAGATATAACTTCCTCACGCAGCTGGTGAGGGAGCCCACGAGAGAAGGCGCCCCGCTGGACCTGTTGTTTGTGAACAGAGAAGGTCTTGTGGGTGATGTGACGGTCGGAGGCCGTCTTGGGCTCAGTGACCACGAAATGATAGAATTCTCGATTCTCAGAGAAGTAAAGAGGAGGGTCACCAGAACTGCCACCTTGGACTTCCGGAGGGCAGACTTTGGCCTGTTTAGGAGTCTGGTTGGCAGAGTCCCTTGGGAGGCAGTCCTGGAGGGCCAAGGCGTCCAGGAAGGCTGGACATTCTTCAAAAGGGAAATCTTAAAGGCGCAGGAGCAGGCCGTCCCTGTGAGCCGAAAGATGAGCCGGCGGGGAAGAAGACCGGCCTGGCTGAGCAGAGAGCTCCGGCTGGAACTTAGGAAAAAAAGGAGAGTCTACCACCTTTGGAGGAAGGGGCAGGCAACTCAGGAGGACTACAAGGATGTTGTGAGGTCATGCAGGGAGAAAATTAGAAGGGCCAAAGCCCAATTAGAACTTAGTCTGGCTGCTGCCGTAAAAGACAACAAAAAGTCTTTCTACAAATACATTAACAATAAAAAGGGGGCTAAGGAGAATCTCCCTCCTCTATTGGATGCGGAGGGAAACTTAGTGTCAAGGGATGAGGAAAAGGCTGAGGTGCTAAATACCTTCTTTGCCTCAGTCTTCAACAGCAAGGGAAGTTGCTCTCTGGGCACCCAGCCCCCTGAGCAGGAAGACAGGGATGGGGAGCAGAATGTAAACCCCGTAGTCCAAGGGGAAATGGTCAGTGACCTGCTACGCCACCTAGACACGCACAAGTCTATGGGGCCGGATGGGATCCACCCAAGGGTGCTGAAAGAGCTGGCAGAAGTGCTCATCAAGCCACTCTCCATCATTTACCAGCAGTCCTGGCTAACTGGGGAGGTCCCAGTTGACTGGAAGCTGGCAAATGTGACGCCCATCTACAAGAAGGGCCGGAAGGAGGATCCGGGCAACTACAGGCCTGTCAGTCTGACCTCGGTGCCCGGGAAGGTTATGGAGCAGATCATCTTGAGTGCCATCATGCGGCACGTACGGGACAACCGGGTGATCGGGCCCAGTCAGCACGGGTTTATGAAAGGCAGGTCCTGTCTGACCAACCTGATCTCCTTCTACAACATGGTGACCCGCTTAGTGGATGAGGGAAAGGCTGTGGACGTTGTGTACCTGGACTTTAGTAAAGCCTTTGACACCGTCTCCCACAGCATTCTCTTGGAGAAGTTGGCTACCCATGGCTTGGATGGGCATACTCTGCGCTGGGTAGGAAACTGGCTGGATGGCCGGGCCCAAAGAGTTGTGGTGAATGGAGTTAAATCCGGTTGGCGTCCGGTCACAAGTGGTGTTCCCCAGGGCTCAGTACTGGGGCCAGTTCTGTTCAATATCTTTATCAATGATCTGGACGAGGGGATCGAGTGCACCCTCAGTAAGTTTGCAGATGACACCAAGTTGGGAGGGAGTGTTGATCTGCTGGAGGGCAGGCAGGCGCTACAGCGGGACCTGGACAGGCTGGATCGATGGGCCGAGGCCAATTGTATGAGGTTCAACAAGGCCAAGTGCCGGGTCCTGCACTTGGGACACAACAACCCCAGGCAACACTACAGGCTTGGGGGGGAGTGGCTGGAAAGCTGCCCGGCGGAAAAGGACCTGGGGGTGTTGGTTGACGGCCGGCTGAACATGAGCCAGCAGTGTGCCCAGGTGGCCAAGAAGCCCAATGGCATCCTGGCCTGTATCAGAAACAGTGTGGCCAGCAGGAGTAGGGAGGTGATTGTCCCCCTGTACTCGGCCCTGGTGAGGCCGCACCTCGAGTACTGTGTTCAGTTTTGGGCCCCTCACTACAAGAAAGACATTGAGGTGCTGGAGCGTGTCCAGAGAAGGGCAACGAGGCTGGTGAAGGGTCTGGAACACAAGTCCTATGAGGAGCAGCTGAGGGAACTGGGGATGTTTAGCCTGGAGAAAAGGAGGCTGAGGGGAGACCTTATTGCTCTCTACAACTACCTGAAAGGAGGTTGTAGAGAGATGGGGGTTGGTCTCTTCTCCCTATTAACAGACAACAAAACAAGAGGAAATGGCCTCAAGTTGCGCCAGGGGAAGTTTAGATTGGACATTCGTAAAAACTTCTTTACCGAAAGGGTTGTCAGGCATTGGAACAGGCTGCCCAGGGAGGTGGTGGAGTCCCCATTTCTGGGGGTATTCAAAAGGCGTTTAGATGAGGCCCTAAGGGATATGATTTAGTGGGGGACTTGGTAGTGATAGGTTAATGGTTGGACCCGATGATCTTGGAGGTCTCTTCCAACCAGAACAATTCTATGATTCTATGATTCTATGACTTGTCCGACTTGAAATGTACTAATAGCAAACACAGTCAATTAATCTTACCTTTCAAAGACACATAAAGGACAGAATGAACACTTTGTTCAAATATATTTTTGTTCTGTGCCACTATGAAAAGGAGAAAAAAGGAAAAAGTCCATGATTTGTTCAAATGCCCCTAACGTGACAGCTGCAATAGATGTGATTAATCAGCCACAAGCATCAAACAATATGTGGAGGACACAGACAGGCTGCACTTCAATCTAAAATTCCACAAAACACCACAGTCTGCAGTATATCTACATCCAAAACCACTCCAAAACTAACACATGACATTAATCATTCTTGGCCATCCATTATAACCTGATGAATTTGCAGAGTTTGTATTCCAGTCCACTGGAGACTTAAAAATAATAAAAATAAAAAATAAGCTGGAGCAGCAAAAATACCAGAGGCCAAAAGAATAACTAAAGCATAGTGACTCCACAGTCCAGAATCAAAATGAATGACCACTAGAGGTAGGTGGGCCAAGTAGTGGCCTCTACTATACGTACACGTACTTCTCATTACAAATCCAAGGCCATGGCTAAAATTAGTTCACATCATAGATTTTCTGTGCAAGACAGTGCAACAGTGGGGATGAAGTAATATAGATGATAATGTCCCATAAAAGTATCTCAAAGCACTTCATGAACATAACTTGACACAACCTGCTTTCTTGGTGTCGTGGTTTAACCCCAAATGGTAACCGAAATACCACGCAGCCGCTCGCTCACTCCCTCCCTCCCTGGTGGGGTGGGGAGGAGAATCGGAAGGAAAGGAAAACTCGCAGGTTGAGATAAAAGCAGTTCACCAGGACAGCAAAGGAAAAATATAAAAATATAAAAATATATTAATAATGATAGTAATAATAATATATATAAGGATAACAGAATATATAAAACAAACGATGCACAATTTCTCACCACCCGACGACCGATACAGCCCGTCCCGAGCAGCAGGCAGGGAGCAGGGGTATCCCCCCCCAGCTATCCCAGAACAGCAAGTTCCAGGGAAAGCAGGCGAGGGAACCAACAGCCAAAAGAACAAACAAAAAGGCCTGAACGAATGAAAAAAAAGGAAAAACAGGGAATCAAAAAGCAACCCGAAGGGAAACTTAAGGATTAAGGCAAGTTAAGGGCTCAAGCTAGTGGCCCACCGACCGACCCTCATTTATACCAGGCATGACATCTCTGGTATGGAATACTCTCTTTGGCCAGTCTGGATCGACTATTCTGGCTCTACCCCTCACAAGTTTTTGCACCTGCACATCAGCAAAACCTGTGAAACTGTAAAATGTCCTTGGTCGTTCAGCAGCAACCAGCAACATCAGTGTGCTATCACCGTTCTTCACATACTAAATTCAAAACACAGGAGCTGCTGAAGACAAAACTAGCTCCGTCCTGGCCTAAACCAGGACACTTGGAAGGAACATAATTTATAATTAACATTGTCATCCTATAGATGCTGAAACTGGGATACCCCTTTAAGCCTTAAATCTGAAAACACAATACGCTTGCTTATATCTGATGCGAGTACTCTCATCAATGTAACATTTAACTACAGTTAAGCATGTGGTTACCAAAAAAAGTAACTGCAGAAATGGAATATGAGCAACTTTCCAAATCTCTCATGAAGTGAGCCCAGGTGTCCTTCCTCCAATCTCACCCTTACTGATACATAGCAGACGTATCTCCCATTGTTAGTGTAGTGCTAATATCATTAAACACTAAACTTATAACTGATTTCGGTGAGGAGATCTATGCACAAGGTCAGGGCAGAAATGCATTCCTTGAGGAGGTTTCCCAATCTTTCTCTGTTTTAGTTTGCAACCTCCAGACCAAAATCAACACAGGTTCAGCTTTTGGCTTTTATACCTCAAAATAAAATTATCTGAAAGGACAACATCAGCAGAAGAGTTACAGCCACTCAGAAATTTTGCAAAGAGCACTTTTCTGTCAGCAAATGGAGATTCATCGAAAGCAGAACGTTTTTCAGATTCTCATCGCACCCCAGCAGGACAGCCCTCCCGGTGCTTGTTTCCTCTGCTGTCCACTTCATCGTCTGGGAGTCTGGAAATTGTGGCTTTTGATCTCTCAGGACCATGAGGTCTCCTGGGTTTATAGCTCTCCAACACCCTGAGGCTTGAGAGGCACGTTGGGAGGCCTAGCTTGGGCTTCCAGCGTACTTCTTCCTTGTAGACCTAGGTCCCAGGCTCCTGGCTCCATAACATTTGGGATCCCGGGCTCCCCAGGCGTCTGGATGTGCAGGCTGCGGGAGGGCTGCCAGGCAGACTGCTTGGAGCCCATGGCCCCAGCGTCCCTGGGAGCTACCACTCTTCCAGCTGTCCAGTTCCTTACTTGGTAAGCCTTGGAAACATTTTATAGAATGAAACTAAAGGTCATGTTGACTTTTCCAAATTCCTTGAAAAATTCGGAAATGTATTTTTTCCGCTTTGTTTTTAAAGAAGTATAATTGCTGCTGTTGCTGTTAAGAAGTCCTTCCCAGGGAATGTGAATTCAGATTTATTTCCAGTCAGCCAAGAAAACAATAAAAATCCAGCAACAATTGGGAATTGTTTTTTCTCTGTGACACTGTTGCTCTAGGATTTTAAAATCTCTACAAGGGTTCTCTGTCCTTGAACAGGAGAAGCAATCACTGCCTACGATTTGGGAGACGGTGTGCGTTCACTTCCATAGCACAGTATTCCAAACCTGACTTTTTGTTTGCAACTTCCGTGTTGATCAGACTTAAAGCTTTTGAGGCTAATATTAAGCTACCAATACCATGGACTAAATGCCCTAATGGCAAAAAACTGAATGTGTGAACAGCACTGTTTTTCAGTCAAGCCAGCTAACAGGCTGTACTCTTCCACTGCGCTTTCCACACACACCATAGAATCATAGAATCATAGAATTGTTCTGGTTGGAAGAGAAGTCCAAGATCATCGGGTCCAACCATTAACCTAGCATTACCAAGTCCCCCACTAAATGATATCCCTTAGGGCCTCATCTAAACATCTTTTGAATACCATGTTCTATATCACGATCTCATTACTCTTTTTTACTACAAAAAGAAATGTGTGGGCTTTACAAATACTCATTATCATTTCAATCACAAGAAACTCTACTAAATTGTTACATTGTGGAAAAAATGCACTCCTAGTCAGCACAAGAAAAAGACACCCATTTGACATATGTCAATGCAGAATCTTCCAGTACAGGAAAGGAGGTGAAGAATAAACTTGATCCTGGTTTTCTTCTGTAAAAGCAAAAGATGGCACTACAGCTGTGGAACAGGAGTAAGCTTAGATAGAAAATATTACAAATATGTCAATATTCAGCAGAGGAATCTAAACTTTTCCTGTATGATTTTTCATCATTTACCTGATCACTTGCCAAGGAGGCCTAAAACATGTTTCAAACTTCCCAAAGAATGACCATGTATTGACATTTATATGTTGAATAGGTTTTTAAGCCTTATGGGACTATCTCCAGGTGCAGATGGTTAAAGATTTGCATGACTTCAGCCGAGATCTGAAGTACAAGGATTAGTGGGGAAAAGTCCAGTTAAAGAAGATAGAAATCATAATCTCTACTAATTTTTCTACCAGGTGGTTTGAAAACAGAGAGAAAGAAAAGCAAAGATGGACAAACTATATTCTGAGTAATTATTAGTAATTTTACTAGAGGAACATGAGGTATGGGAAAGCATAACATAAATTCATGGGGTAAAAAGGGAATCATGCAAGTCCTCAAATAAAGCAATATTAACAAAGAAGAGCTCTAGAAGTTTCACCAGTGTAGAACTGAGAAAAGATTTAGAACCATAGAATCATAGCATTGTAGAATCATTTAGGTTGGAAAGGACCTTTAAGGTCATCGAGTCCAACCATTAACCTAGCAGTGCCGAGTCCACCACTAAACCATGTCCCTAAGTGCCACATCTACACGTCTTTTAAATACCTCCAGGGGTGGTGCCTCAACCACTTCCCTGGGAAGCCTGTTCCAGTGCCTGACAACCCTTTTGGTGAAGAAAATAGATATGTTGAAAAACACATATGTTTATATGAATATATATCTTAATACATATATATATTTACCATACAGTTACTGAATTACTTTAATGTCTTCTTAAATTTAAGGGAAATTTAATTCTGTCTCAGCCTAGAGTCAGTTCTTAATCCAAACAAAAGGAAATGGGACTCTTTATTTCACATTTTTAAAAGTGGTGAATTTGAAGCGGCTTCAATAGGTCCCACACACTGTTTTGATGAGCTTCTTTCAGTTATTTATTAACAGATTTGATTTACTAACAAGGCCTGCACCAGCTACATGCAAGGTGTTGATGGTGAGCAGTGTATATCTTGTATCATTTTACAGGCACAATCACACAGTCTTCTGCACAAATGAAGTTTAGTCACTCGGAAATGACCTTCCTCTTTTACAGAGCTTTCTATGTAGGCTTACTGACAATGCATCCAAAGGCTGAAAAAACAACTCCAAAAAGTTAAAGGGGAGATTCATTGCATTTCAGCTAAATTGCATGAAATATACTTTTGGGCAACTCAGTCTTTCTCTCTAGACAGTACCTGTCAACTCATATACTGTATTCACTTCTATTTACTACTCAACTGGGATAACATTTTATATTAATACATATAAAATGGAAAACTAGGAAATTCTGATTGCCTGGCAAAACAAATCCTTAATAGCTTATTCCCTCTTAAAAGGGAGAGTTAAATGAGATGTGACTTTGCTGCATGGCCATATATGATGTACTCAAGTCCTTACACTGACATCATGTGAAATATCCTGATAGTGGGGAAATCTGTATTGCTACACCAATGGCACAGGACAGGCAGCAGGATGCCAGCAGGGGAGTGCTAAGCATGCAGGCAGACCTCAAGCAGTTCAGTCCCGGCCCCGTCTGTCTTCAGGACTCAGACATTTCTGGTCTTGGATTCACAGATATCAGCATACTTACATGCACTGTACTTTGCTGTATGAGGTATGACTGGTACCTCTGTATCATCAGTACTTGTCTGCTAAGGGACAGTGTTGTTCAAGGCCTCACTGAGAAGAATCAACGATAAGGTGTCTCTGTATGGTCTACATTAAACCTTTCTGTTGTATGCTATACTCAGTGTGCTTTCAGTTACGATCTACACACAAGTAATTCCTCTTTTCCAAAATCATAACCAAGATACAAATGCCACTTCTCACAGATTAAGGGTGGCCTAAGAACAGACTCGCTTTGAGGCAGGGCAGGGAACAACCTGCCATGCCACTTACAGAAAATCCCCCTAACGAGAGACACGGGAATTGAACTTTGCAAGCATTTCTTCAAGGACAGTGAAACCTTCTCATCCTGCTCAAAAGTTTTGAGAGGCTTGAGCTGTCACCACCACCTTGGAACTTCTACCATGAATTTCTTGTGGCAGCGCAGAAAGACCTGCACCATGATTTTCCCCTCCTCCCAGTCCTTCCCATGGTCGGTTTTTCCATCTGACACATTCAACCTTTTCCCAAACTTGAACTGAAGAATCCTCTCCTGGGGGGTGAATGGATACCCACACTACCCAGACACCACCACCACTGTCACTGCAAAAGCTACGCAAGGTGTTGGCTTAGCTTTAAACTCAGTTTTGGTAACCTTTAAAATAAACCTGAGTAACATTTAAAAATAAATTGTCTGGAAACAAATTAGTGAGCTAGTATTACACAGAATCACAGAATCACAGACTGGTAGGGGTTGGAAGGGACCTCTGGAGATCATCTAGTCCAACCCCCCTGCCAGAGCAGGGTCACCTAGAGCAGGCTGCACAGGACTGTGTCCAGGCAGAATTTGAATATCTCCAGAGAAGGAGACTCCACACCCTCCCTGGGCAGCCTGTGCCAGGGCTCTGTCACCCTCACTGTGAAGAAGTTTTTCCTCGTGTTCAGGTGGAACTTCCTGTGTTCCAGTTTGTGCCCGTTGCCCCTTGTCCTGTCGCTGGGCACCACTGAAAAGAGTCTGGCCCCATCCTCTTGACACCTGCCCTTGAGATATTGATAAGCGTTGATGAGGTCCCCTCTCAGTCTTCTCTTCCTCAGGCTGAACAGCCCCAGCTCCCTCAGCCTTTCCCCATAGCAGAGATGCTCCAGTCCCCTCATCAACTTTGTAGCCCTCCGCTGGGCTCTCTCCAGTAGTTCCTCATCTTTCTTGAACTGGAGAGCCCAGAACTGGACACAGTTTATGCTCAGTTTATGTAGTTCATCTATTTTGACGTTCTTTGTTATGATTCTATGCCATAATAGCACTTTAACTCCTGGAATATAACAGATCGAGTATTCATTTTTGCCATTTACTGAAAATCCACATGTGAATCTAATCTATGAATATATAGTATAAACAGGGCCTGAATCAAAGACTGATGAAGTCAACAGAAAGATTCCTAACACATCTTATGAACGTTGGATCCTGAAGCAAAAGGTTCAAGCAGCCTGCTTACCATTCCTCTGGACTAGAACAAATCAGTCATATAAAACTCTAACACAAGTGTCATGATAACACATGCTAAACATTTCCCAGCAAAGATTTGTTTGCCTTTTTTTCCAATAGGCTACTTGCATCACACAAAATCAATCAGTGTATAGGCACCCCGTTGGACCTGTTGTTTGTGAACAGAGAAGGTCTTGTGGGTGATGTGACGGTTGGAGGCCATCTTGGGCATAGTGACCATGAAATGATCAAGTTTTCAGTTCTCAGAGAAGTAAAGAGGAGGGTCACCAGAACTGCCACCTTGGACTTCCGGAGGGCAGACTTTGGCCTGTTTAGGAGTCTGGTTGGCAGAGTCCCTTGGGAGGCAGTCCTGGAGGGCAAAGGCGTCCAGGAAGGCTGGACATTCTTCAAAAGGGAAATCTTAAAGGCGCAGGAGCAGGCCGTCCCCATGAGCCGAGAGACGAGCCGGCGGGGAAGAAGACCAGCCTGGCTGAGCAGAGAGCTCCAGCTGGAACTTAGGAAAAAAAGGAGAGTCTACAACCTTTGGAGGAAGGGGCAGGCAACTCAGGAGGACTACAAGGGTGTCATGAGGTCATGCAGGGAGAAAATTAGAATGGCCAAAGCCCAAGTAGAACTTAGTCTGGCTACTGCCGTAAAAGACAACAAAAAGTCCTTCTACAAATACATTAGCAGTAAAAAGGGGGCTAAGGAGAATCTCCCTCTTTTATTGGATGCGGGGGGAAACTTAGTGTTAAGGGACGAGGAAAAGGCTGAGGTGCTAAATGCCTTCTTTGCCTCAGTCTTTAACAGCAAGGGAAGTTGCTCTCTGGGCACCCAGCCCCCTGAGCAGGAAGACAGGGATGGGGAGCAGAATGAGGCCCCCATAATCCAAAGGGAACTGTTTAGCAACCTGCTACGCCACCTAGACACGCACAAGTCTATGGGGCCGGATGGGATCCACCCAAGGGTGCTGAAAGAGCTGGCAGAAGTGCTCACCAAGCCATTCTCCATCATTTACCAGCAGTCCTGGCTAACTGGGGAGGTCCCAGTTGACTGGAGACTGGCAAATGTGACGCCCAGCTACAAGAAGGGCCGGAAGGAGGATCTGGGGAACTGCAGGCCTGTCAGTCTGACCTCGGTGCCCGGGAAGGTTATGGAGCAGATCATCTTGAGTGCCATCACGCGGCACGTACGGGACAACCGGGCGATTGGGCGCAGTCAGCACGGGTTTATGAAAGGCAGGTCCTGCCTGACCAACCTGATCTCCTTCTACAACACGGTGACCCGCCTAGTGGATGAGGGAAAGGCTGTGGATGTTGTGTACCTAGACTTTAGCAAAGCCTTTGACACCGTCTCCCACAGCATCCTCCTGGAGAAACTGGCTACCCATGGCTTGGATGGGCATATTCTGCGCTGGGTAGGAAACTGGCTGGATGGGCGGGCCCAAAGAGTTGTGGTGAGTGGAGTTAAATCCAGTTGGCGGCCGGTCACAAGTGGTGTTCCCCAGGGCTCAGTATTAGGGCCAGTTCTGTTTAATGTCTTTGTCAATGATCTGGACGAGGGGATCGAGTGCACCCTCAGTAAGTTTGCAGATGACACCAAATTGGGAGGGAGTGTTGATCTGCTTGAGGGCAGGCAGGCGCTACAGCGGGACCTGGACAGGCTGGATTGATGGGCCGAGGCCAATTGCGTGAGATTCAACAAGGCCAAGTGCCGGGTCCTGCACTTGGGACACAACAACCCCAGGCAACACTACAGGCTTGGGGGGGAGTGGCTGGAAAGCTGCCCAGCAGAAAAGGACCTGGGGGTGTTGGTCGACAGCCAGCTGAATAGGAGCCAGGGGTGTGCCCAGGTGGCCAAGAAGGCCAATGGCATCCTGGCCTGTATCAGAAATGGTGTGGCCAGCAGGACTAGGGGAGTGATCGTCCCCCTGTACTCGGCCCTGGTGAGGCCACACCTCAAGTACTATATTCAGTTTTGGGCCCCTCACTCCAAGAAAGACATTGAGGTGCTGGAGCGTGTCCAGAGAAGGGCAACGAAGCTGGTGAAGGGTCTACAGCACAAGTCCTATGAGGAGCGGCTGAGGGAACTGGGGATGTTTAGTCTGGAGAAAAGGAGGCTGAGGGGAGACCTTATTGCTCTCTACAACTACCTGAAAGGAGGTTGTAGAGAGATGGGGGTCGGACTCTTCTCCCTAGTAACAGACAACAGAACAAGAGGAAATGGCCTCAAGTTGCACCAGGGGAGGTTTAGACTGGATATTCGTAAAAATTTCTTCACCGAAAGGGTTGTCGGGCATTGGAACAGGCTGCCCAGGAAGGTGGTGGAGTCACCATCCCTGGAGGTATTCAAAAGACGTTTAGATGTGGCGCTAAGGGACATGGTTTAGTGGGGGACTTGGTAGTGATAGGTTAACAGTTGGACTCGATGATCTTGGAGGTCTCTTCCAACCAGAACAATTCTATGATTCTATAAAGAAACCTGACTCTAGTATTGTCCACTTTCAGCTCCATGATACTCTCTCATGTCTCTTATTTTGAAAATATGACAAATAGCTTTTATCAGCTTTTTCTATCACTGTTATAATAGGAAGAACAGTTGTGGGAGCAGCAAATTTTATCTTAGGCAGAGTCCTGGGCAGTGCTGTATAAAATGGACATTTATTAGCCTTCCCTCACTGTGGGTTGTGATTACAAGTCCCTTCATTATCTTAACAGCCCACTTTTTCCTGGAAGCAGTTAGCATTTTTGAAACACGTCTCTCTATCAAATCCATTAAAAACTAACCAACGGAATCTAGAGTCAATGGGGAAGGAATCACATATAGATACACAAAAACACTGATTGTACACATACATGTATACAGCATAATCATAAAAAAATCTTAATTTCCTTACAAAACTGAGCTAAAAAAAATCTCCTGAGGAGTTCCTATGAGATGAGAAAAAATTAACAAGATAATGTAATTTCAAATCAAAGCAGCAACAACAACATGAAAGCCACTGAGAGTGTGTGCCAGCATTTTGATTTAGTTCTTATTTTAGGGAATTTGGCATACTAATTTCTCTTAGCCTTGTGGTGCACATATAAGTTATATTAACCAGTTGATAAGCATGTAAAGTTGCTAATCTTTTAATTTTCTAAAATATGAGAGAAAATATATGTGTCAGTCAATCTCCTATGTTGTAAAATTGTTCATTTAATTGTGATGTAAGTCAGTTTGCTAAATAGATTGCATATTCCAAACAATGGGATTGCACTGTACTAACTGTAGAAAATCTGCTTGCACCAATCAATTTCTGCTCAGAATTGCTATTAAAAATGAGCACAGTATAGTGTAAAGCACTCCCAGCATTACAGAACACAAAGGTTTTATTTTAAAAATCAGTTTGTAACAATAATTTCAACACAGCTTTGTTCATAATTTCATTTAAGAACCATCCATTGCATTTTTCTTATTATTTGAAGCATCCTGAAACTAATGAGAATCTTTCTATTGACTCCAATCCCTCAAAATTACTTTCAATACATGTTTAATAATCTACGTGGACTGGGGTTAGCAGCTGAGAAACAGCTACGTTATTTTCCTTTTTTCTCAATTTTCACTACTTTACAGGAAGAATAGATGCAAATGGTGTAAATATTGTAAATATCTTATGTATTTTGTACTTTTATGTACTTTGTTGTAGCACACTCTGCAGATGGAATACAAAATTTTAGTCTACTATACACTTTGATCAAACCACATTCTCAGGCACACAGTATCAACTCAAGGTAAAATTCAGTGGGCAAACAAAAAGTCAATGGAAAAAATTCCCTGTCCACAATGTGGACTTAGACAGGATTTAGACAGTATGGCAGGCCTTAGGTTAGCCTCCCGCACAGAGCTATTTGCCTATAATATGAAGAAGAATTATTTGCCTCTAAAGACAGTGCAAATGTGAGACAGAGGTGGAAATGGACACTTGAATCTAAAGCCGAAGAGAGGCTTCCACTGTCTTATTTTTTTCACTTTTAGCCAAGAGATTAAGTACATACATAGAAATTTGACTTTGGCAGCATACAATATGCCCACTCTCTTTTCATGCTCAGTGATTTCTGTTTCAAGGTGAAAAAGGTAATTTACTCCCAGATTTTTTTCAAGAAAGGAAACTTCAGTTGTATAAAAATGTCACAAGGAATCTGTTTTATAGATTAGAAAGGAGATTGGGATTTCTTAAAACAGTTGCTTGAAATTATTACACATTGGGCTCTGCTTCAGATCCTTCTTTCTGGGAATTATGATGACTGCTGCCAAAACAAAATCTGTTTAACTGTTTAAGTGAGAGTCTCAACAGAACCTAATTCAGTGCAAATGAGATCAGCTTATTAGAGTTTAATAACTATAACACAGATATCGAAGTAAAGAAAAAAAAACCTTCTCTTGAAACACTGTCTTCCTCCCACCCTCATTCAGATGCATAGCCAAGCTACTTTTCATGTTTTATCTCAGGAAACATTGCAGGGCTAGTGTCAAACAGACAGTGCTTCTGTAAAGAAAGATCCAGTTTGAACTCCGCGAGGAGTTAACCTCACTAGTCCAAACTGGGTAACTTCCCTGCGTTATTGCGGAGCGTTATTATGGCTGCTCCTGAGTACTGAGAAAAGGTCTGATACCAGCTCCTGAAAGGCCTGCTTTGGAGTTCAGCTCCCATTTGCCTGGCAGTGAGAAACAGCACTTGTAAGCAATACTGGGTGAAATAAGCTTTATTTCCCAAATGCTTCCCATGTATTTCTTGAAAGTGTTTCCATCCTAACTAAAACGTATCAGAGCTGGCACAGCTCAGCTTTCCCCCAACAGCTGCTTCTACAGGATGGTGGCCCCAGTGCATGGGATGCAGGATGCTGGACTGCTGTGTCCAAAGAAACCAGGTAAAGCCAAAGATTACAGGGACCTTAAAACCGTCTAAGATGGACACAAAAAGCATGACACAAACCATGCCCTGGTGACTCGAAAAGGGCTGGGGACAGCTAGAAATTGGATGCTATCTGCAGGATCTATCCCTAGGGATCTTCTGTGCCCTCAGCAGAGGAAAGAGGAACATTTGAAGCCAGGTCTGGATGAGTCCATGGGCAAAAGCTGAGGGTGAGACACGCTACATGAATGAGAAAAAAGAAAAAGCGAGGAGATTGAGATCAGAGGAAAACAGAACCAGAGTTCCCAATGAAGGAATAAAAAGAAAGTCAGGTTATAAATGAAGGAATAAAAAGGGAGTCAAGACATAAGTGAAACAAAGAACAATCCTATCTGTATGATGGGGTGGCAGGAATTGGAAAAGGGATGTGAAGAAGGAGAAGAATATAAAGGAGAAAGGACATTACTTTTAAAGAAGTTGATTGGAGAAGATTGTTCCTTTATGACCATTTTGCTAATTGAAAAGGCTTTGGTTGCTGTGCATGTTTATCTGAAATGTAATGTTGCTTTTAGCACTCTGCTTCATTTTCTCCTGTTCCACTCAACAAAAATAAGGAGGGAGCTATTTACTTTCAGTCAGAGCAGTAAGACACATAAAGCCAGTCCTGCCAACATCACGTCTCACACCATCAGTATAGCCTATTGAGAGGACAGCTACTGGCTGAGTCCATTCTGGGAGTCGTTTCCTTATGATTAACTTTTCCAAGTCAGGATGGCTGGACGAGGAAATGTTTGGATTAGGTTTGGGATCACATTCCAATGCCTCATAATTCAAAGTATATGGTATATTTTCAATACTAATGCTATACACAAACCAGTAGTTTTGCACACACTGGCTCCACTTTAGATACCAACAGTCTCAAGCAGGTCTAAACACCACCAAATTGGATAGTAATACATGCCTCTGGTTTTTCACCAAGCTTTCAATGTTGTTTTGGTTTTCTAATGTTTAGTAATACTGGTGATGATTCATAAGGCCACACTTGAAGTAGAGGCAAAAATTCATAGTACGGTGCAGCTTTATATTGGCAGAGAATATGGCCTTCAAGCTCCCGATTTTGCAGAACACTGTCCACAAAGACAGTCTCCTTGGAGTACACAGCAGGGTAAAAAATGTGCATTCAAACAAAGGTATAATATGGCCAGCACCATCTGGAGGACATGAGTGTAGATAGTGACTGCAAGCTCAGATCCTGACAGCAGAAAAGGCATCACTTACCTGCTAGCCTCGACAGCCACAAATAAGATATTCTCATACTTTGCAATGTCTATTTCAGTCTAACAACAGAAGTAATTCACCATGCCTCCACAATGCTGAAGAACCACATTTCTGGAGGAGATTTAAAATGTAATAGAAGTGCTTTTTTTTGGTGAAAACGTGTCTGCTTTTCTTTTTGTATAAAGGATTCTCTGTGGCACGGGAGATGTGCATCGCTTTCCCTCAGCCAGCCCTTCATGCTCCGTGTGCCAGGGAAAACTCACAGCTCAGAAATGAGAAGACGGATTTCTCTACAAAATCAAAGGAGTGAAGAATTTTACTACAACTATTCCCTTTCTGAATAGAGGGAGAAAAATCCTGTCAATATTTAGCAGCATCACAGTTGTGCGTGCAGAACCCAGTGGATACTGGAGGCAGTGAGCACACTGGATCACCAAGCTGTGGGTAGCTAACTCTTACTCCTGCGTTGTTTTCATAAGCTTCAGTATAATCAAGAGAGGGAGATTTCCGACAAGGCCATTTCCAGAAGCTAAATGCAGCAAGCCTGTCTCCACTGCCTGTAGAAAGAGCCCGGGATGTCTAGTCCCATAGCTCAAATACCACATTTTTGTGTTTCCTAACATCCATCCTGCATCTAACTACAGAAGAAAGGGGAGCTTGGGCTGTTGGGAACCAACCTTCTAACAAGATAATATGGCAAAGGTAGAGTGAATGTGCGGGAAGATGAAACAAAGAATCCAGGGCCACTCTATGGATGAGATGCAGAGACAAGCTTCAGGTCTCTTGAGCTTGTACCTATTCGCCAGGCCATATATTCCCCAATCTGTTGTGTTGCTTTTGTTTCTAACCAGGGGATATGGTGGGAAAGGTATTCAAATCACTTTTTCAAGATTCTTCATCAGGCTTGGAAGTTCACAGTATGAGTATAAACTCATATTTATCTGCATAGATTTTGAAGCAAGCATGAAACTGAGCTACCCAAATTCCTCTATGTGTGCTAAAGTAACCAGAGCCTAACTGCTGAAAACAGAAAAATCCCATTCCCAGAACTTGAATTCCAGATACTTTTATCTCTGTGTAGAAAGTATAATGCACCTCAGACATGTTTATTTCTCCCAATAGATTGGTCAAGATAAAGACACGGTGTATGTTTATTTTCCCTGAGTGCTACTTAAGTAGCCATAAAAAGATATAAATAACAAATTCAACCCAAAAGATGTAGCCAAGCAAAGAAACAAGCAATGAACAAAAGGCTTGCCAGTTTAAGACCACTGACTTGTAAGAAATATATGATTTAAAAAAAGAAAACCCACAAGGTAAGACTTTAGAATCTTTTTTTTTTCTCCAAAAGTAACCAGGTATGCACTTCATACAAACAGGTAAGGAGTGGTCTGTACTTGTTAACAGAGTTTTAACCAAAAATAAGTTAGTATTACTTTCATAGAAAAAGTATTTCAGGAAAGGAGGGCAAGGTGTCCTTCTGAGGCTAGAAACTGGGGGAAAATGTTTTCAGGTCAAATCTCTTACGTTGTGGGAAATATTTCCTTCTTGTTTTCATCTGAAAATTTAAACATTTTGACTTCAAAAATTCTTTCAGGATTTATTTCCCAAACACAGGAATTCAACAAGTCTGAGGCACATAAATTCAGGCAAAATTTTTTGCTTCATGCAAAAACTGCTTTGCTCGGGTAGAGAAAATTATTCTCAAAAGAATGATTAATTCTTCTCATTACACTGATTTAGCTCTTCTAGTTTTAAAAACAGGAATTTGGAGTTAAGTGAAAGTATGAGTTGATTTTGGTGGTACTAGTCTGTATTAATGCCTCAATACGTTGAATGAATTTAAACTCATAGAGTATCTAGTCTAGTTGATTTTAAACTGTAAGGTATTTTGTAGTGTTACTTAGATTAATGTCTCAATATTAAGAAATTAAAAACAAATTTCTACCCAAATTCTTCCTTCACTTACACACCCATTGAGAATTTGGCCATCCAACCTCTCAAATAATTCTCAAGAAAAACTTGCATCCTCATAGTAGCTGTTTAACATTTCTTAATAGTAATTCTTTTTTGTTTTAAGGAGGAAATTCAAAGCTGTCCTCCCCGTAGCAGAACAATTAACATGTTTAAAGCCACAGGTGGATCTGCTTTCTTCACTGGACTGAAGCTAATTTGCTTGGAATATAATTTCCTGTCTTTTGCTTTTCCGTACCTAATGATGAACACAGACGAGTTCCCGTGGGCTGTCAAAGATTTTCTCGCAGCTTGCCAGGATTCTCCTTGATCCTCGGTTATTAACGTAGCAGCATCTCAACGTTATCAGTATTTTACCCACTCTCTGTAGGCAATTATAGTCTGGAAAAAATGGATGCTTTTCTCCAGGGAACAGCTGTAGCAATTTTTGCTGGGTTTGTGACAGTGGATACATCTTAAAAGCCAGCTTCAAAGAGGTAGTGGTGCTGCAACAGTACAGATCCCCCTTACATTTCTTCACCCTTGCTTGAAGAGCACAGAAACAGCTGCTCAACATAAATACACTACTGGAAACTAGTTTAAATAGGTAGACATATCAAACAGATTCCACACAAATCCTACATCATATGTGGTAATCATATTATTCATGCTATCCATGCCTTTTCAGGGGAATCAACTGTAAAGGATGGCAAACTTGCTAGCCCTTTTTTAAAGACCAATAAGGCCAAACTACAGCATCAGCAATCATAACATCACTAGGAAGCACCCCACCTCACAAATAATTCCAGGTATGTCTAACAAAAAGGTATCACAAGTTGGCCAACAGAAATTAATTAGTATTTGAAAATTTTTTCTTTTTTTTTCCCTTTTCTGCTAAAGCAAAAGGAGGACTATCATGATCAGACGGCTCTTTTTGTTTTAAATAACTTTAAAAAAAAAGGTCAAACATTTACCTAATCATTAATCCAGCAAAAGTAGTAAATTTAGGCCTCATAACTATCTTTCTACAGTCAGTACTTGCACTGGATGGATCTGTAAGTACAAGTGTTTCAGTGTCATCGTTTTGGCTTCCGTCACTTTAAGTTCTCATTTTAAACTTGAAGAATGACTCCATAATAACTATGTTACATTTCTTTTCATTGATGAAAATTACTTCCACAGTTATTAAACCCTGCACTGAATTCAGGCTAAAGACATACATATTATCTTAAAACACTCCAGACCAACATAACTCCCAGCCTAAATTAATGCCACCCTTTACTGAGTCAGCTGGGTCCTTATGTGTCCAGGCTAAATTTGATTGAAGGGGCCAGATTCACCACAGGGTCCAATTTCACAGGAGAGATTCAATCTTTTTTAATTGCTGTTTTCAGTTTCATGAAAAGGCAAACAGGTCAGAGTCCCTGGGAATCTTGCTGTCAGGATGAGCACTTAGCTCTCTGGAGAAGCTGATCTTAGAGTTCCACACTATAATGGTGTATTACATACTTACTTGGCACCAGCACGATTAATTCATTAAGCAAAAGATGAGTGGCAGTTTCTCGTATCTGAACAAGCTCTTCTCAAAGACTCAGCTAAGGGGAAATAGATTCAGAAGCGATACTGGCAGGGGCAATAAGTCAAGTTTATTGATTGTCATGCTGAAATGGACAGTGCCAGTAAGTGTCACGTAACGTTTTTATTGGATAGCAAATGCAGAACAAAATACAGTTTTGTAGAAAGCAAAACCTCACAAAATTGTGTTAAATTAAGGAAATTGTTTAGGGAAATATATTGGGAATTTTTTTAACTAGAAAAAAAATTTAGTGACAGAATTTGTATTTCGAATGTTGAATCCTGGATAATATCTTGAGAGATGAGGTGATGAAGCGGTGGAAGAATTCCTACATTCTCCTTTCTGTTGCTGCAGATCATTTAATGAGCAGAGGAAACGATATATTATGACCACCAGAGATAACTATTTTTACAATTCAAAAATATTTTAGAAATAATACTATATTTGCTTTGAAAAGAAGAGCTGCTTACATGTAAGTATACATTGCCTCATTAGGGCTTGTGACAGAACAGACTACATGACGGCTGGATACAGTCTTTTTTTAAAAGCCCACTAGGACAGCTATTATTTGAAGGGAAAGAAATACACTGGTAGTAGCATGGTGATTTCTACATTCAAGACAACATATAGCAGTTAATAGCAGAAGATTGCTTCCAGTGGAAGCAGTGGAAAGGACTAGAGGGCATGACTTATGAGGAGAGGCTGAAGATATGAGGTTTATTCAGCTTAGAGAAGAGGAGACCGAGAGGTGACCTCATTGCTGTCTAGAACTTCCTTATAAGGGGGAGCCGAGAGGGAAATGCTGATCTCTTCTCTCTGATGCCCGGTGATAGGATGCGAGGGAATGGCTTAAAGCTGTGTCAGGGGAAGTTCAGATTGGACATTAGGAAAAAGTTCTTCCCTGTGAGGGTGGTCAAGCACTGGAACAAGCTCACCAGGGAAGCGGTCAAAGTGGCCATGGCCCCAGGCCTGTTGGTGTTCACGAAGCGTGTGAGCAATGCTCTTAGACATGTGGTTTAACTTTTAGGTTGCCATATGTGGAGTCAGGAGTTGGACTCAATGATCCTCGTGGGTCCCTTCCAACTTGGGATATCCTGTGACTGTGATGCTGTGTTGTCAACAAAACTTCCCGTTAATAACATCAGTGACTTCTTCCAAAGATCTGCAGGACTAGGCTGAAAGAACAGCCTCTCATACCTGTGGTGGCTGACGCCTCATCTCGTTTCTCAGTGTAAGCATGAGACTCTGCTCGGGCAAAGCTGGTTTGATTTGTCCAAGTCAGCTTTCCTCCCTCCTGCTGTGGTCCTGTGATGGCCTTGTGAGTGGCAGGTACAAGCTGCTTCCCAGACAGGAGAGGATGCTCTAACCCTACCGGAGTCATCTGTCACATGCTCCAGATAATGCATGGTTTCCTTCTACTGCGGTCAACCAAATTGCACTAAAATGATATTCTCATTCCCCCAGCAACTTTCCAAGTCTTAAAGGCATTTGACCCTGTAAGAAAACAGACAAGCGCCGTCTGTGGAAAAAGTCTGAACCAAGCTGATAAGCACTTCAGAAAAAATAGTGAACGTACAGTCCTTTCAGGGTACAACTCCTAAAAATGTACAAGTATTAAGTATGGCAGTTGTTTATCAGTATCATGACAGAGGAGCTTGCAGTACATTTATAATTTAAACTAAGTAAATCATGATGTGGAGGCCAGTAATTTTAATCATAAGATTATCTTTTTCTCACTCCTCAGTAGCAAGTTATAAACACCTTTCTTTACAGTTTATTATATTTAATTAAACAGAAGATCATTAGTGTATGACTCTTGGCTTCTATCCTGTTTTTCCAGAAATTAAAGTTTAGTTTGCAGACGCATTTCAGCTTAAGTACATTAATCACATATCACAGCCCTTCAGCTTAATTTCACATATCGTAAATGTTTGTGCATTAAAGCTATTGGCTGTGTCCCAGTGAAGATATTCCAGGTTAATGTTTGACAAGGACATTAATAAATGTACTAGAGTGACCCAATCAAAAATTTGGCTATTTTTATAGTTTCTTTATGCATTTCAAAACTGTAAACAAATCATATAAATAATACATAGTTTGTGGCAAATCAGAAAAGCTAAACAGGTATCAATGAAGAGATTTAGATTTACACTGCATAAAAATTCAGCTACCAAAAGCATTAAGGAAAAAAACAGTTTACCAATTTTGAAGATGACTTTATTATAAAGGCTCAAATCCAAACTCAGATTATTCCATGTGCAGGTAAAGAACATGTTAATTGAGATTTATATCTATTAACACATAGGCTAGCTCAGTTCAGCTGCCTTAACATAGGCGTAAGGTGTCATTTGAGACGTCCAAAGGATCTGAGATGTTAGCAAGCTGGTGGCAGATATAGGACAAGACCTCCAGGAGACCCATGCCCTTTTGAACTGGCAGCTGTAGCCAGGTAGGTCCCTAGGGCATCTCAAATGGCATCAGACATTTGGGAACTGGATCATGCCCAGGAAGTCTCAAATTTCACTTCAGCAAAGATTATAGGAAAGATAACATTCCCTCTTTGGGTATTGTTACAATAGGAAAAACAATTGCTTGACTGTCAATTTAAACAGCTCAAAGTTCTGTTTGAACCGTACTCCTTTGAAGCCTTGGTGTTGGTATTGCCACAGATCCACTTTTAACCTTAGATGGTAATGTTTCTCTCACTTAAGGCAATGACAGGTCTTCTCTTTGCTCCTTTCAAGAGCTCTTTTGAGATACAAGACCAAATACAGGTATTAGCAGCAGGGTATATGCTGGCTCCACTTGTTTGGCAGAGGGTGTGAAGACACTAGGTTTGGTGGGGGAGTAGGATGCCTGGCTGAAGGGCTGAAAGACAAACCCCATGCGGAGAAAGGAAGAGGACGGAGCAGGCTTTTCTGTTCAGTGGGAGCGTCTTCCAAAGGACAAGGAACCTTTCCGTAGACCAAAAATACCCACCCATTTTTGACCTAGCTAAGGGCTGCTGTAGTTTTCCATTACCCTTGTTTGCTTTGTTTTCCTTTCCCTTTCTCAAAATAATGGCCTCTGTTGGAGCGAGTTAATTCCAAAGGCAGTGGCCATATATTTACCTATATGAGAGAACAGAGAAACCTACACGGGCAGAGTCTCAAGAGCAAGCTTGAGATGTCTAACTTGACTAAAAGCTCTTCTGAGGCTCAATTTGTAACTCTATAGGACAATTCAAGCAATGTAGTTAGACTCCTCTTTTTCTGAATTCTTCTCTGGGAGAGACTATCTTCTACTACTTGTTATAAAGAGAAATTGGTCACATAACTTAGCCAGAGTTAGCTGCCACCAACATTCCTTCAATGGTCGTATCTCCTAGACATATCCCATATCCTTGATATGAGCAAACAGAATCAATATGTGAAAATGAAGATTTCACATGCAAGCGGGTTGTCATTTCTGTAGGCATCAGGCCTGTGACTTTATCCTTTCTGTCTGACATTGGCAGGGCACCAGAAGCCCAAAGTGTGAAACATTCCTCTGGAATAAAATACCACTTAAATGGTCTCTTTATGGCTTAAAAGTCAACAGAGTATGCAAAGTAGCAATGAACGGGACATTCATACCTTTGTCCAATGGTAGAGTTCCTCCTTTATTCACCAAGTTTACTGAAGAACCTTGCTCAATTCTGCAAATATTATGAATAGTAAATGCCAGATCAGGCAGGTAAGAGGTTATTTTGTATTAAAATCAATGTGCACTTGTATGTCATTTGGACTTCTTTGACATCTACAAATAAGACATTAATAAGGTCCTTTTAATGCTCAATTTTAACCAATGACATTTGCAGGTAAATAAATTTAAAGTTTTCACATGACAAAAGCACGTTCCTAACATGAGGGAAAACTCTACCCGCATAGAAACTTCAACAAGGTTTTCTGCACTAATGATATAAACACCCTAATATCAGCACAAGTGATGTCGTGCTAGGTTTCCACTAGGATAAACGTGATAGAACAGGCAAAACCTCACTTAATGCCATATAGTACATTACTCAAATTGTGTTTCTAATCTGTAAGTACATTACATCATGACTCATTCAAAGGAAAGGGCCGAGTTTCCTGCCCAATTCATTAGAAAAAGAAAGTGACATTTAGAAGGTAAAATATGAGAAATGGGAATTGTATCTCACAGGTAGAGTTCTTTTTTCTCATGAGAATTCTTTTATTTAAATAAAAAAAAAAGAAAATACCAGAATTCTATCTCACTAGCTGCAAAGTATCAAGCTTGTTTCTTAAAGGTGTAGGACATCTGAATAGAAAAGTTACTGAAAACAAAACGTTAGGTCCTCATAAGTAATTCAGCATAGCTTTATCTATAATATTTGGGAACCTAGATAAGGGTGTAAAGGAATTTCACATGGAAGGGAGGTTTTCTGGGTTTATCTTTGCTGTTGTTTAAATACTAGCTTGTACCCTTCAATGCATCTGAACAGCAAACCCTATTACAGTGTGAAAACTGTTGTAGAGAAGATACCAAGCCAGCACTGGAAAGATTCAACACAGATCACCTTTTACTTACATGGATTAAACACTCCTGGTGTTACTGAGAGGCAAGTGAAAGGAAAGTCTGACCTTGTAAGGGTCATATGAAATGTGTGTCCAATTCTAAGCACTTAAGCACATACGTTTTTTTATAAACACAGTGGGGTGTTTTTAAGGAATATTTCACATCAGCATACTGCTACTTGCCTTCTCCTCACCAAATGCGTGTCATTGTTCCACTTTCAGCTACCCCTCTGGCCGAGATTGCCAGCGTGGTCATTTAAAAACACCAAACTAGTTGCAGCAGATGATGGAGACAAATGTGATCTTGTTAATTTTGTCATGTCTTTAAATGTCAAAGTTAAGCACTATAGGGAAACTAACTGAAAACTAATCGAAACCTAGAGCATCCCTTTCTGCACAGCTACTGCCCACATCCTGCTCCATGGTGTTTGGAGATGACCAGAATACCAAAAGGATGAAGGGAACAGCAGCGCTGAGCATGGGGATGAATAGTTCATCTGACTCCTGTATGTAAAACAAGGGTTTAAGAGATCGGGACAGCAGATATCTGATGCCCACCTACAGAGCATTAGCATTCCCTTCTCCAGAGAATATCTGCATATTTGAAAAGTGGCTCCACAGAGCAAGGTGCCGACACTTAGGACTAAACATAAATAGTTTGGCTTTGGATTTGGTTCAGAGCAACTGGGAGATTTATCTGAGATTTAACAATCTGGTGCAACAGCTGCTTACCATAACAAGCTTTCTACTACAAACTTTGTTTAAACATCTTGGAACAATGACAAATAACAGCCCATCCACTCCTACCCCACCGCTCAGTGATTTTTTGTGCCAAACCTTAGTTTAGTTTTGCCTCACTACTGTGTTTTCTCGAGTTGTCAGGGCTCATTGCCATAGGAATTAAAGCACCTACAAATTGAGAAGGTTTCACTGCACATCAATAACATCACGGTACTATACAGAGCTATACAAGAAGCAGAAATGTCACAGTGGCTCTGTTCTCACTTGGAATTCCATTATTTCCTTATTTCTGGCTACAGATGCAGACAGCTTAACCAGCCTTGGCTTCCCTGCACCCTGGGAGCAGGCGCCAGCTCCGCCGCCTCACTGAGGGCTGGGGCTGGGGGCTGGCTGCATGGAGGGATGACCTAAGGGAAGGGACGAGGGAGCCCCAGGGGGAACCCCTCATTTCTCTCAGGCTTAGTTCACTTAAACTTTTTATTTTTATCCATTTCTTTAAGATAAAGCCAAGCCTCTGAAGAGGGAGGAGCTTTGATTTATATGGCCTCTATAGTGCTGTTCCAATCTACATTATTTGGCCCAAAATCATATTTTTTCTATGGCAGATGCTTATCACTAACTTGATTAAACCGGCGCTTCTATTACAAGCACAATAAAAGAACATTAAACCACATTCTTAATATTTCACCTGAAACCTGAATCTGTACAATAATATCTATAAACTTATCGCTATAGAATCCCTACAGAGGAACAAGAGGTGCACTTTCTTAGTCCATATGCATCAGATATACATTTTATACTATGTGTGTAAGGTGTCGGTGCTTGTGAGAGTGGAAGAGTGCATACACAGAGACAAAATACAAAATTATTCATCTGCAGCTATGACAGCTGTGCTAAATAGCTACTGACAGATGATGGAGCTCTGTGAAAGCCGTGTGCTTCCACATGCTTTTCTATCATCCTAGCCCGCATATCCTCCGTCCTGAAGGCAAGGGCCACCATCATCTCTAGGGAGTATGGCAAAGGCAGGCAGGCTGGGGAGATACAGCCTTCAGGGCGGCCAACTTTGTAGCTAGCTTCACTCTGTGAGCCACCTTTACACAATTTAATATAAGTTCAGGTACAACTGGAGGTTGTGATTACTATTTTAAGCCTTGCTGCATTTGATTAAGCTAATCCTTAAAATGGTAAATACAAGTATTATAAACAGAAGCCATGATAAAATACAGATTGAGCATGACACAAAATTATACATTAATTACAAAATACTTAATGGCAACTAAAAGAAGACCATGGACTTTGGATCCTAATCTAAATGTTATTTTCCTATTTAGAAGTGTTCTAAAAAGTGAAACACGATAGACCAAGTTGCACAACTTTCCCTCATGTTCGTTCCTGTTGAGAACATTCACTCACTGGTTGAAATCACTGCCTTTCATGGAGCCCTACTTATAGAAAGGAAATTGCTAATTTTGTCAAGATGATTTTGCAGTTTGCTATTCGTTTCAAACCAAAGAGAGAAGGAAAGGTAAAACACTAATTATTGAATAGCATACACCATCTCCAGAATTGAGTTATAACTCTTGAGTGTGGTTCAAAGGAGAAGGTGCTAGCTAAGATCAGTCATCTAAGACAAGAGAAAGAAGAAAAGGGGAAAAAACCAGCAGTGAGTGTGCTTGCTTTGAAAAGACTGCCCTCTGATGCTGGCAGGAGGTATTTCTTTCTTTAGTCAGGTAATCTAATAACCAGGATTTATGATACCAAAAGGCAAAAAAGATTATTTGTGCTGAATAGAGAATTCTTTTGGACTAAGGTCAGCAGAACTACTTGTTGACTGGAAGGAAGTACAGGGACTCGCACAGTCTGCGGAAAACTTGGTCAGTGGGAGAGCTACAACGCCACTGCTTATGCACATGTATATCTTCCTTCCATAATTTATATTTTAAGCCCTTTTGAACTCCCGTTCCAAATATATATCATGCTTATAGCACAATTCCTAGCTCACATGGACTCTGCTTAGACAAAGCATTTAACAGTGTGCAATTGCTTTTCAATGCCTAAATGCTTTGCAAAACTAAAATCCCAGAAAGAAGTTGACTGTGTCGATTTTCCCAAATACACAAACCTGCCTTCATTTTTAGTCCCATACATGTCCGTATATGGTTAGAAATGGGATTAGAGGTTGCCAGATGACTCATTTTAACAACTTCCAGGACAAAAGCAAAACAACATCAAATTATAATTCTGATTTCCTGAATCCAATCATGAAAAGGAACTGGTTTATGCAAATCACCTTCCTACTGGAAATGACAGAATAACTCCTGAGGAGCTGGGGGAGGTAAACCAAGGGAGGAACGCTGAAACCGTACAATTTGTATGATGCTGAAAGGAAGGAAATGCAGCAGTTACGAGTTTTTGTTTCGGACTGGGAGCGATTAATTCTTCCTGTCAACTCCCTCTCCTCTTTTTAAAGCTCATTAATACCTTTGCCAGTAAAGCACGGTTCTTAGATATTTTCGGAACCAACAAAATCAGCCTATCCGTATTTCGCATGGGTTTATGCAGGGCTTAAAAACCAGGAGGCTATAGATCTGCTTTTTCAACACACCTCTGAGCACAGTTACACCTTCCCTCTCCCCCTTTCCTGCCCCCTCAAAGATAAGGAAATACTTTAAAATGGAAAGGACAGAACAAAGGGAGATGTCCAGCAGAATTATGTCACTGCTTTTTTTTAAAGCATCAAAAATTAGAATATCCAGGAAGACATCTGTATCAAAATGTACAAGTTAATCAGTAATGACTCACTAACCAATTAAAATTACAAACTGCTATCAGAAAAAGGCTTTTTGAATTTAGCTTAAACCATGTGAAAATGAAAACTGGACTCTACTTAAAAAAAAAACCAACACTCTAGATTCCATACTGTGCATTTTTACACAGATGAATTAAGAGAAACTCAATAGAAGGGCCCACCAAATTGAAAGGACCCTGTTTAAGTCAGCACAAGTGTCCTTCCTTGGCCTTGTCTCTCTCCCAAAATCTGAATGAGTATTGAGAAGTTACAACCACACAAATACATACTTGGTCTGCCAGCAGGAAGCACTTTTACTTTAATGGCATTCACATTCCCATCAGTGAAATTGTAGAGCTGTGTAATCTGCTCTCTCCATAGTTATTTTTTATTATTATTATTTTGGAATGGATTCAAGGGGAAAGTAGGTCAAAACATTTGAAGAGTGATTGGCTTGCATTTTGTACACTTAGCAAATTTGGTTGCCTAAAAATCACTGTCAGCAAAATGTTCTGGTTGCATGGTCATCTTTACAAAGTTGCAGCAGCTCAGTTTTAATGCAACTGTAGCAGATTGCTGCGCTCTTACCATATAAAATAAAACATTATGCTTTGATTTGCAGCGATGCTTTTGGTATCACTTTTCTGTAGCACTGTCATAAAGCAAGTAAAAGAAAGAATATGAAAGAAAGTATGAACTAGAGCAGCCCCTGGAATTGCTAGCACAGTTGATGTAAAAGCTGTCTTACGCAACCATATGGTATACATTATCACTTCTCTTAGTGTCTCAAGCTTACTGTCAAAAAAGCTTCCACAGTGAACTTGTGACAACATGGCAACCTCGGGATCCTGGGAATTAGTAGATGACTTGAAGTTTCAGCTCCTGCACTGTAATGTAAAAATAGTCAATAATAAAATCCAACATCAGAACTCGAATGTCTTCAGGACTGCCAAGACTCGATAGCACTGCGTCCACTGGCTTCACGTGCTGGAGGTTCTTCTGGAGCCAGTGCCGCCTCGCACAAGGCTGGGCGGCGGCAGCGATGGACTGGCGTGAGACGCTGCACAATCCCAGCGACATAAAGGAGGGCCAGTTACAGACTGATTTCCTAAGAGACACATAGTGCACAACACAGGGGATAAAATAAATGAGGACATGAAGCACTTAGTACCACAATTGGCTTAGAAGGATTTGACACCTATACCAATGGTAACCTTTTCGATAGAACTAAGGATTTCATCCATCACCTCCCTAACAGTACCTTCAGAAATGATTGCCAGCTTTACCTGTCCCCACGTGAACTGTAATTTAAAGAAGCATCCTTTCAGAGGCTGTTGCTGGCACATGAGATCGGTGCCAGTTTTCAGGGTAAGGCTCAGTTCTTAGCTTCGTGGCCTGGGCCCAGGAAAACTAAAGACACACCTGAAGCTCCAGTATGACCCTGACATAACAGTCAACCTTTTTTCAGGTATTAAGATGCTTTTTGTAGAAGATTGATCTTTGAGGGAATTGTTACAATCCTGAACCAAGCCTCCCACAGGCCTCACCCTTTTCCACTCCAAATACAAGCCCTAGCCTGCACTAACACAAATGCAATAACAAGGACACAAAATCAACTGCAAGGCTCCCGAAAGCAAAGCACTCCTCTACATGTTCATTTCTGTATAGTGGATAAGAGAAAAAATGACAGATACCACTATTTCATAGAATTTGCAAAGCAGAGAACTAGTATAAAACAGCAACAGAAATGGGGTAATCTCACTTAAAATGTTGCTGAAATAGAGAGTGCAAACTATGAAGATTCAGAATCAGAGGACTCAGAGTTAATAAGGGTGGCTTTGGTTTAAACCTTTCTAAACCCTCCATGCGTGTTGCAAACACTGTTACTGAAGCAAGTGGGGAAGAAAAGGAGAAAGAGGAAGAGGCTGTCTTACAATCAATCTGCGGGCTATATGTTGGTGCTTAGAATTTCTTAGAACGTTACTGGAAGCCATTGGATCTCTTATAGTGAAAAAATCACAGTATATGAATGCATAGTAAACTTTAAATGTAGGCCAGAGTCTGCAGATGATACATTTATTTTCACCCTGGATGTAATTCATTGCCTTTATTTGAGACACTGAAAAATTATTTGGTCCCATAAGATTGATTCTTTACTCAGGTTATTTCCTTTCTCTTTGCTATAGTTGTCTTCTGGGGGGGGGGGGGACACGACACTACATAGCTAATCTGTATTGATACAAGTTTGTGCATTCACCACAGGAAGCATGTTTTCTAATAACATCAATGGAACTGTTGTATTTTATGCAAGAATCATGATGATAGATTTTAAGCTTGTGATCATCTAATGATATCTACTGCAGACCAGAAACCATAGCATATGACCTAGCAATCTGAAAAGGGAAGACCACCCATGGACTACTGGTCTCAACAAAGTTCAGCTGTTACTCCGGGAAAAAACAAAACAAAACAAAACAAAACAAAACCCACAACAAACAAAACCAAACACCCACCTCCCCCAAAACAACCAAAAAACCCACATGCCACGCAATGTAAAGACCAAGGGGGAAGGGAATTAGAAGAAAAATGCTTCCTTCTAGACAGGTACACATGAAGTATCTGCTTTCAAAACTGATAGCACTTTGCCAAGAAAGTGCCTGAAAGGGAGAAAACAAAGACAGTGAGAAGGCTTGGAGGGCACAAAACATTGCACAGCGGAGGAGAACAATATCGTAAGGAACAAGGAAGTGTAGTTCTGTAGGAACAGATTAGTGGTCACCGTTGTACCAGGTGAAAAGGATTCCCGTCAGACTGCCACGCAATTCTGAGAGAAGCCATGGGAACCACAAAGGCCCTGAAGTCCTCGGTAGCCCAGGACCACACACCTTCCCACCAACCCGGGGGAGGTGAATGCACATTTGAACTTCTGCAAGTAAAATAGGGCCAGATCACTCCTTTCCATTTTGAGTAGCTCAGGAACCCTTCCCCCTTCTTCCCCCTTTTCTCTCCTACACCGTGCAGTGGAAGAATCCCACCTCTAACATGTTATGGGAAAAAAAATCTTGTGAAAACGAGGATACTTGATTCTGTGCTTTCTGATGCCTTGTGACCTTAAGCTATGCTGTATTACATGGTGTTGATATTTTAATGTCTCTAAATCCACGTTAGCAGCAAACCATTTTAATAGATGTTTGTCACGGTGTTCGAGCATTTCACGCAAAGCAGCAACTGAATAGTTTCATTCAGCTACACATGGACCACATCTGTAAGGTTATGAGCACATCACCCAAAATGGGCATGGAAGGCTTTTATTATGATGAATTTGTGCTGGATTGCCCTGCTATGCTGTGTGAAATCTTGTCAAAACTTTGAATGATGTCTATTACAGTTTCCTGTAAAAGTATAGCTCTTGGCAAATACTGACATCACTGCTGCGACATTTCCAGCTAGACCAAACAAGGTTAAACTGCAGAAAAAACAACAAATCATCACTAGCTCCAAACTTAGGTGAAGGTCTACAAACAAACTCACTCCATGGATTTGCTTTTCATGTCATTTCAGCAGTACAGCTGTCTGGTGACAGGTTGTTTCATTAACTGCTGATTAAAAAAGCTTACAGAAAATGGATACACAACCTGTGTTTAAATTTAGTTCTTGCTTTTACATGCAGGAAAAGTAATTACGTGCATCAGCTAAACATTGTCTGATATTGAAATGAAACACCCCTAGGACAATTGGATAATATGAACTCTCTGTTAGTAAGAGAAATGTGAGGGCTGATTTGTTAGCACTCAAAAAAATTACTGTCTTTACCTTGGGGCTGGAACAATTATTCTCAAGAGCAGCCAGCCTGGAGGAGAGAGGGGGAACAGAGAAAGAAGAAGTGCCAGTAGGAAATCATTTTTCGGAAAGTCACATTGTAGCTGAGGTGGTGAGAAGGAAGAGGATGACAAAACCTACTGGTTCTTTCTTGAACTTGAGGACATTTGGCCAGCAATTTGCACTCGCATGAGGTGCAACTGGAAGGAAAGATAATATCACCAACAACACAATTTCCAGTATACCAGTTTTCATTGGCAGTAAGTTTTAAACAAGTTTAAACAGTGTACACAAAAAAATGCAGAGTCAAGCAACATAAGGTCTGATGTCCATTAGAAAGGCATCTCTCTGCAGCTTCCTGAGGAGGGGAAGTGGAGAGGGAGCTGCTGAGCTCTTCTCCCTGGGATCCAGTGACAGGACGCGTGGGAGTGGTTCAAAGCTGTGCCAGGGAAGGTTTAGACTGGACATTCGGAAGCATTTCTTTACCGAGAGGGTGGTCAAACCCTGGAACAAGCTTCCCAGAGAGGTGGTCAATGCCCCAAGCCTGTCGGTGTTTAAGAGGCATTTGGGCAACGACCTTAACTTTTGGTCAGCCCTGAATTGGTCAGGCAGCTGAACTAGATCATTGTTGTAGGTCCCTTCCAATTGAAATGTTCTGCTCTGTTCTATTTTGTTCTAATTTATACTGTAGTAGGCTGCCATAGCACACTGCGACACATACACATTTTTGACGAGCTAAGAGACCAAAAACATAAATTTACATCTTGCTTTATTCAAAAATAAAACCTTCTAAGAATATAAAAAATCTGTCAATAAAGAGGATAGCCTTTAAAACTCCACACAGAAAATTTTCTTGTTACACAAAACCACGGTTGTAGAAATAGCAGGAAAAGACAATGGAGACGCTAAAGAGCTTCAGAGTGCCTTTTTTTTTTTGTCATTTCTCCAAAAATCGGAGAGCCAGATTTCTCTGAAAAGCATGGAAAACCTAATTGCAGAAAAATGCTAGATGAGTAAGTTTTACTTACTTTTCCCACCCACTAAGTCAAATTTAAAGGTTTTACTGTGGGATTCGAGTTCCATAGTTATCTCCCATGAAATAGGTTTACATCATTTGCATGGTCAGCAATTTTTTCTGGAACATCAGAATAGCTTCCCCCTTCTCAAGCACCTGTGTGGTAGTTTTCACATCACTTCTCAGTTCTCACTGTTACAAGATTATGATTTCATTGAAGAGATACACAAACAGAGGCCATTTACGTAAATACTTATGAGACTAGATAAGGAGTTTCTTCTGATTTGTATTCTTTCTCTTACTGCTATGCTTAATAATACAGATAGGTGGCAATTTTCATCATTGGTTGAGGCTTAGCTACGATTTTCCTTTCCATGACCTCTTTGCCTGTTTTGGATCATAAATCATGGAAACTGATGTAAACATAACAGTTGTCTAATATGAGCTCCTGCTGTTATGTGGAAAAACACCATTCTAGACAGTACCGCAAAATATTTGTATTTACCATGTTTGCAACATCCAAAAGCATTGTCTGTTGCTGTGACTACAAAATCTGATGAATGGTTGTAATATTGAACCGTACAACAGTATGGTTGTAACATTGAAGCAACAGTCTACCTGTCTCATGGCTGTTTATAGTCAACCTCTTGTGATGTTTGTCCACTCTGCTGTTCTTTGCCAGCAACTCCTCAGGGAAGTGGTGGATTCCCCAACGCTGGACACTTTTGAGATTCGGCTGGACAGGGTGCTGGGCCATCTTGTCTAGACCAGGCTTTTGCTATGAAAGGTTGGACCAGATGATCCTTGAGGTCCCTTCCAACCTGGTATTCTATAACTCTGTGATTCTATGATTCAACCCAAGCCCTTGCAGCAGAAAGTTCCATTCCTGAGCAAATTTTAGAGAAGACTAGCTCTCATCGGGTACAACTACAGTCCCAAGCACCTTCCTGTAGCATCACCAGCTTATTACTTACACGTTCATACTGACCCCTTGCTGCTGTCCCACTCCAAATACACTTAATCTGACCAGAAGTCTAGAGGCAAAGTAGAAAACTTATTGCTATATATCTGTTTCACTTCTTCCCTGGACACACTTGTCAAGCCTTTCCATGAAAATACACAACCTCGTGACCCTTCAGGGGCATCCTGATACCAAGCAGGACGGAGGGTGGCCACGCATGGACAACATCTGTGACGGTGCAGGGACTAAGCTCCCATTTGCAGAAGCATGGATCTACATCTGACTTACATGCCAGCATAGTCACTACTTATGCCAACAAATGCTCTTGATAACTTCACAAGCAGGGCAAACACAGGTCCCCGAGACTGCAGTTTGTAAATTTTTTTGCACACTGCTGCAGTAGTTTGACACAATTATCAGACAGGTTACTTTAAATACGATAAGCTCATTCACTTTAACAGAAGACAAATAACAAAGCGAAGTGTTCAGAGGACTTTATTTCTTTAGAAACTAAATCCCACTGATTTCATCTACAGAAAATGCTCACGCATTCCCAGCTTCTTTAAATACAAAGTACACACGTTGCGCATGATGTGTTGCTCCTTCTAGAATTCGCAGCCCTTACAAATTACACTGACAGTGACTGGGATCCTGGAGGGTATCCAAGAAGCATATAATTCATCAGATTTCACCCACACTCAGACAGCCTGGCTGCTTGCTTCATTCTTGAGGCTATGTTGCTACAATTTCATTTGAACAGGTCACCTCCAACCTCAATCCAAGAGCCACAGTGTCTAAACTTTGCATCAGCTTGACTGACACTGCAGAGGGCATTCACTGCATGGAGTTTTCTTGCAAAAACAAAGCAGCTGCTGGATTACAGTTCTGAAACTCTAAAAGGCAAGAGCCCAAATTATTCTAAGAAACATGAGACTGAGTGTAGAATGTGGTTTGCACAGCTGAAAATGAAGGTCATCAATTCTGAAATTTAGCCTATGTAAATAAAATGTTCGGCTTCTTTAAATTTTTCTACTTAAATTCCTGTAAGAGTCAGTGGATTCAAATGACTGCTGGTAGAAAATCCAAATTCTTATAATTCTCTTTTAAAATTGAGCCTAAGTTTTACACAAATAAAAAGCACATGTATTGTTCCTTTACAAAACAAACTTGTTACTTGTGATTAATTGTAAATAACCTCAACTCTTTTCCTAGCTAACACTGATAATATTTTAGCTTTAAGCTTCAGCAACCATGGAAAACTGACTGAAGATTTAAATACATTCTTGAAATAGCTATTCTTGATGTCCAGATACTAAGCTGACAAAACACTGAGTGTTACTTTAAGATTTTATTTACATAGGATATTCACATTGTAGCTAAGCAGCACACTTGATTCGTTATTTTATGTTTTGATATATTTAGATCTTAAAACAATATAAAAATGCTTTAAACAGCATACAAAAACATTTCCAGAGTTATTGGTAGTATATATATGTCATGGATGAATTATGACACCAGAAAAGAAAAAACATTAATAGCTCTGAGACATTTAAAATATGTAAGATTCTTGTCCTTTACAGTCTTATTCTAACATTATATTACTATATTTTTACAGCAACTTAATGTTATGTTACCGTAAGAAACCAAAACCCAACAACATTTAAGACTATTCAAGCACATCTAGTATTATTTTGCTGCAAGCCTACTATGAAGTGACATAGAATCATAGAATCATAGAATCATAGAATTGTTCTGGTTGGAAGAGACCTCCAAGATCAACGGGCCCAACCATTAACCTAGCATTACCAAGTCCCTCACTAAATCATATCCCTTAGGGCCTCGTCTAAATGTCTTTTGAATACCTCCTGGGATGGGGACTCCACCACCTCCCTGGACAGCCTGTTCCAATGCCCGAATCTGAAAAACTGAAGGAAAGAAGTTCGAGGTGTTCTTATTTGAGGCAAAATTTGATATAATTCAGACTAAACTTGACGTATAAAACAACTTCCCTTTCTTACAGTTCAGTGAGAGGCAGAAGTATCACAGTACATTCAAGACCATGTATATGAGAAAAAAAAGTCAAGGAAAAACCAATATCAAGAAATGACGTATCTACATTCTAATGACAGAAAAATAGATGAACTAACTTTAAAGTCTTATTGGGATGCAAGCAGTTAGGCTACTATGGAGCTCAGAACAAACAAATCCTTCAGCGTAACCAAGCTTCTTTGGACAAGCCTGCAACCCATCCAGCACTCTCACCTACTACAACCCATCTGCAACCAAGCTGTCCTGAAGTCATTCAGATTGATCTGCCCTACTCTATAGTCAACAGCAGGTCTACCTTACTGTCATGCCTTGCTTCTGGCATGTAAAGGATTGACTTGCTAGTGTATCGATTAACTTTTTGCAATTTGAAAACCAGGTTTCTTTTTATACACTTAATGGCCATATTACTCTCACATTTGATTAACTATTTTTAAGCATCCATTCATTCTGTGGATTAAAATTCATGAAACTTCACTAGTTTTACTGGGAAACAGCGTATTTTTATAGAGTCATAGAATGGCTTGGGTTGGAAGGGACCTTAAAGATCATCTAGTTCCAACACCCCTGCCACAGAAAGGGACACCTTCCACTAGACCAGGTTGCTCAAAGCCCCATCCAGCCTGGCCTTGAACACTTCCAGGGATGAAGCATCCACAGCTTCTCTGGGCAACCTGTTCCAGTGCCTCACCACCCTCACAGTGAAGAATTTCTTCCTTATATCTCATCTAAATCTATCCTCTTCCAGTTTGAACCCATTACCCGTTGTCCTATCACTACATGCCCTTGCAAAAAGTCCCTCTCCAGCTTTCTTGTAGGACCCCTTTAGGTACTGGAAAGCTGCTAGAAGGAAGCCTTCTCTTCTCCAGGCTGAACAAGCCCAACTCTCTCAGCCTGTCTTCAGAGGAGAGGTGCTCCAGCCCTCTGATCATTTTGTCAATACAGAGATTGCAGACTTGCACTTAATTGCATGCAAGCAGCTGAGAATACAAAAGGTGCAAGAAAACAACTGCAATAATGAAACGCATACAGAAAAAGAAAATAGAGGAACCATTGTCCTGTCTTTCCTGTGTGTTCCCAGAAAGGGATGTAAGTGCTGAAAGAAAGAAGGAGAGAGGGGAAATGCTGGCAATATTTACTTTCCTTTTCTCAGTCTCTCACTTGTTTACGTCATATCCTGTCTGGACGGTTTCCAAATAAAAATTACTTTTTCTCCTGTGATTTCAGACTGTATGTTCCTTACCAGGCACAGAAGTAACAAATAGTGAGCTCCCTCTTTTCAATACATTTCTGTTTCTTTCCAGTGTTTATCAGGCACTGAAATACACAGCAGTTATTTTGAGACATAGCTCAGGAGGGAAGGAAGAAGAGCTATTGTCTTTTATGTCCTTTCCGATGTAAACAATGATGCAATATGTTATCTTATCCATGTAGCAGTTTATTTTGGATTATTTAAAACAACATTGCTAAAGCATCAAAAAAGTCCACCCCTACTCGGGCTTGTAGGCAACATCTTAAAGAAAAACTCAGAAATAACATATATGGCAAAGGTGGCCAGGATGAGGAGTTACCTTGTAAAGCTGTCTTACAAAAGGAAACTAGAAGAGCTTGGCTTGTCCAGTATATTAGCTTGAAAGCTAAGAGAGCAGTTAGTATATCTCTACAAATTCAACTGAGGAATAAACACCAGAGTGAAAGAAAAGTATTTTAGGTCAAAGGAAAATGGCAGCCCAAGGAGACATGTATATAAATGTGCCACAAATAAATACAAGTTGAAAGGCAGAATAAAGTCTTTTATCATAATCATAATGAGACTCTGCAGGAGCCTTCCCATATAGATGAGGGAGAAAAATCAGTTCTAAAGCAAAGCTCTATGGCAGGGATTTCATGCTGTTGTAGGGTCCTGCAACCAGAGAATTAGTCCTGCTGATCCAAGAAGTTCCTACTAGCTCTGTAATTGCAAAATTGCACCAGGTCCAGTGGTCTCAAATATCACCATTTTACCTCAAGAGTTGTACCAGTTTGCCAGCTAAAGAGACACACAGGAACAATAAGGCCACAGTGCATTCTTTGCAGCAACCTTGAATGCTAAAGATACATAAACATAAATAAACAAAAAGTAAACTGTTTCTGAAAACAGATCTCAACCCTGCTTACATGTTGCTGAACTCAGAAGATGCCACTCAGGAAGGAGATCTTGCAGTAATTATTGGAAGTTCTCTAAATCTCTGACTCTATGCACGTGGACAGTCAAAGCACTAACAAATGTTCGGACAACATCTGGAAGGGTTTTGAGAACAAGGCATCTTGCTGCTATGAAAACCTTTCATGTTGCCACATCTCAGTACTGCCTACTGCCCTGGTATTCCCCAGGGCTCAGTATTGGGGCCAGTTCTATTTAACGTCTTTATCAACGATCTGGACAAGGGGATCAAGTGCATGCTCCATTAGTTTGCAGACAACACCAAGCTGGGCGGGAGTGTTGATCTGCTTGAGGGTAGGGAAGGTCTACAGAGGGATCTGGACAGGCTGGATCTATGGGCCAAGGCCAATTGCATGAGGTTCAACAAGGCCAAGTGCCGGGTCCTGCACTTGGGACACAACAACCCCAGGCAACGCTACAGGCTTGGGGGGGAGTGGCTGGAAAGCTGCCCAGTGGAAAAGGACCTGGGAGTGTTGGTTGACAGCCGGCTGAATATGAGCCAGCAGTGTGCCCAGGTGGCCAAGAAGGCCAATGGCACCCTGGCTTCTATCAGAAATGGTGTGGCCAGCAGGACTAGGGAAGTGATCATCCCCCTGTACTCGGCCCTGGTGAGGCCACACCTCAAGTACTATATTCAGTTTTGGGCCCCTCACTGCAAGAAAGACATTGAGGTGCTGGAGCGTGTCCAAAGAAGGGCAAAGAAGTCAGTGAAGGGTCTAGAGCGCAAGTCTTATGAGGAGCGGCTGAGGGAACTGGGGATGTTTAGCCTGGAGAAAAGGAGGCTGAGGGGAGACCTTATCACTCCCTACAACTACCTGAAAGGACGTTGTAGCGAGGTGGGTGTGAGTCTCTTCTCCCAAGTAACAAGTGATAGGACAAGAGGAAACAGCCTCAAGTTGTGCCAGGGGAGGTTTAGATTGGATATTAGGAAAAATTTCTTCCCCAAAAGGCTTGTCAAGCATTGGAACAGGCTGCCCAGGGAAGTGGTTGAGGCACCATCCCTGGAGGTATTTAAAAGACGTGTAGATGTGGCACTTAGGTACATGGTTTAGCAGTGGACTTGGCAGTGCCAGGTTAACAGTTGGACTCAATGACCTTAAAGGTCTTTTCCAACTTAAATGATTTTATGATACTGTTCTTGTCTTCATGTCTCAAAAAGGCTTAGAGAAAGGCAGCTACAATGGTGAAGGGGATGGAGGCACTGAAAAGCCTGGGACTTCAGTTTGAAAAGCATGAGGGAGAAGGATACAACTGAAGTTTAAAAAAACATCTTGAAGGTTTCAGATACAGTGAATCCGAAGATTATTAACCAGATCCAGCAAACTAGAATTCCCCTGACAAATCTAATAGGATATTTAACTACATTAAAGAAAGTAAGTATATTATACAGCAGGTAGTGAACCTGTGGGGAATTACTGCCTCAGAAAACTATGAATCATTTAGTATCAGTAGGTTCAAACAGGGCTTAGACAAATTCATGAACATTAGGTCCATAAACAGAAACTTATGGGACTAGGCGGCAAGAAACCCTCTAACAGCCTTAATACAACTGGGATTGCAGAGACATAAAATGGATTACAGAGACATAAAACGGACTGTAGAAAGCAGTCTATATGCTCACACACGCTCCCAAAATGCATCTCCTCTTGCCTCATCTGAAGCAAACAGTGGCCTAGATGAACACCAGTCTCAGCATGGCATTTCTTATCATGTGCTCCATGTAGCCATTTCATATTATAAGGTCTGATCTATATGCTAAAAATATTTCAATGATTTAGTCAGCGGCCCGTGCTCCCCGTGTAGGAAATGCTGGATAACTGTCAGCGTGCTCAGAGGCTGGAGCTAAGCCCACTTCAGGCTGCACACGTGAGCAGGCCAAACTACACCACCACCCATTCCCACTTCACATCTCAGTGGCCGCCTGCTCAATTCCTTGGCAGGGGCCTTCACGCCAGCCCTAGAGAGGAAAGAAATCATAGTTCAAAGAGGACTTCAGCTAAAGGTCATGCAAGTCCATTAACTGAGAAAATATGAGTAATTCAATCTCCAACTGAAATAAGCAGTTGATAGCCTTGCCCAGAGCCAAACATATAAACCAGGTGTTGCCAGCTTGACATTTTATCTCCAGGAGTCTGTAGAACCTCAACAATGACATGCAAAGTAATGCAGCAGAGGAGGATGAGTTAATAAATTACATTACTACTCTGCGTTAAGTCCACCACCTCCAACCGTGTACTCACTAGGCATATACACAGAACTGCCAGTGGCAGTCCAGCCGGAGTACTATAAAAAAGCAAGACGTTGATATTTGTCAGTGTTATCTGTTCAGTACATCCCTTTTCACCAAAACTGATCAAACAAAAGACATGATATACAAAGACATCCCCAAAGATGTGAGTCGAATGGCAAATATAATGCTTATTGCTATACAATTATCACTCTTACAGTAACTGTAGACTTAAGTAAAACATAGCCTGAATAATGCTATAACCTCTTAAACAGGTTAAGAAAAATTTCCTTAAAACCAAAAGGGTATGGACATCCTATATCAGAGGTGACAAATTGAGAGCTAAATGTTTTCTCAAGTGGGCTGTAATGGGAGAACATGTACCTTTGAAAGGCTTCCAAGTTTTAAGTGCAGATCCTAAAAAAAGTATCTTTATTTTCCTATAGTCTACTTATGGTAAACATCTCTGCACACTCAATAGTAATTCCTCATGGGAAAAAAAGAAGTGTTTATAGAAGAAATTAATAACCAGAGAATAACAATTTTCTGGCAAGCCTTTTTATTATTATGATCCATATTTATTTATTATTATGATCCATTTGAAACCAAAAAAACTAGGTTTCTGACCTAAACTGAAACCATGCTTTTATGGTAAAAGCTGGACATCAGTCAATATCATACTCTATTTAAACTGCTGAGTTTGTACTATGAAAAATAGAGTGGTTTCCTAGTTAAAACATGCGATTAGGAATAGAGAGATGTTAGTTGCTGGAGGCCCTGGTTGTTTCCCTGAAACCAAGCCCTCAATTGTCTCTTTTTTTTCAGTTGTTAAAAGAATCCCTGCAATCCAACATAATTTTTCAGCTGAAGTGCACAATTTACTTTTTTACTGCTCTCTCTGGGTAAAGTAAACCCAGGCAAAGAGGGTATGGCCTTGGGCCACTCTCTCCCTCAAGGCGGGTGTGCAGTTTACTCTTTGTGAGTGCTATACGTGAGTGTGTGCTTATGAAAGGGCAGCTCATCTGACCAGGTGCTTATTGGATCCATTGAAAACACTTATTGCGCTATTTATGTTTACTTTCCAGTAATCTCAAAGTATTTTACAGAAATCCAAAATGCTACATTGGTTTAAGATGCCGGGCACACTTAGTATGTATATACTTGACAACGGTTCAATTGCAAAAATATTCTTGGTTCCCATGTCATTACCTAATTTGATAAAATCACTGATGACCACATAGACCAACAGATCATTTCCCTTGTTTTCAGAGGCATTCTGAAGAACAAATCAGATGAGGTGCAGTTTCTCAGTGACAACTATCTTATTTTTAAATTCTGACAGGTTTTCATGTTTTCTTGAAACCCTCTGATAAAAGCATAAATTCTGCTTCCTGCTAACTAGGTTAAGAAAAATTATGGGGATGTCTTGCTTCCTCCTGCAAATCACTAAGGAAGTGGTTTGTAAAACAAACAAAAATTGCCAAATACTTACAAATACTTTTAGCAATTAGCTAATAAAGATAGCTTTATTGAGTTCTTTATGAATCTTCACAGTAGGTTTTGATTATGACCCTCCAAGTCAGTTATCCAGACAGCTTTTTTTTTTTTAGGCATAAGGGTACAGCCCACAGTTTTTCCTTTTCAAACGAAAATAATTCCTTAAGGACATGGAGACAGGCTTTGGGTGTTAGAGCATGACTAGTATTGTATGAACATGTAATATGCCAAATACAGGAAAGGGTGGGGTACTCTATAACTTGCCCTCCACATATTTGTCTGTGTGTGTGTCTGCTGTATTTGACACAGCACATTTATGCAGATATCAATTAATATTTGACATACAGTGTAGAAATCATAAAAACACAACCCGTCAGTTATTGCAATAAGTCTATCTTCTTTCAAAAAGATAGCAATAACAAAACGCTGGCTTTGTTAAATAAGCAGATAAACACACAGAAGAAGAGAAACTTAAGTCAGGCACTGGACCGGGAAACTTAAATTCAGTTGTACCTTGGCATTAGACTTCATAAATGCTTGAACAGGTCTTCCAGTGCCTCAGTTCCTCACCTGTAAAATGAGACTAAAATCTCCATCGCACAGCCGTGTCAGAAATTTCCTTAACTTTCTGCAAAGCAAAGGTATCACAGCACTGGGAAACAGCTGTTGAAAGAGTCAGATTGAACAAACAAGATCTGTCACAGGATTGTTACCACATCCAAACTATGTGTTATACAAAGACTTTATCTCCACAGCCAGGAAACTCATTAGGTTTTCAGCTACAGAGTTTCTATAGTCAATGCCATAGAAATCACGGTTATAATAGTGTGCTAAATGGGCACAACGCTAAATGTCATTGCAATGCCATTGGCTCAGCACAAAGCAGTACAACAGAAGCAGTCATTTTTCAGGTCATTTCTTCAGATACGAGAGGCAGATTTTCAATCCACAGAACATTGTTCAGAGCCAGAATCTTAAAAGACATCTGCACCTTCAAAGGTCTCCCTTTGGATGACTCCTTTAGGGGAAGGAGAGTGAAGTAATGGCCAGTGAGCCAGCCATAACTTTGAGGTGGATGTGCTTAGACATTGTTTTTGTAATGAGCTCCCCAAAGAAAACCAAAACACTTTAAAACTCAAAATAGTCAGGAAGACTGGAATATTTAACTTTGTAAATACAGGAAATTCAAAGTGACTAGAGGAGATGGAATAGAAATTAAAAGGATTTATAGACAGCTTTCCCTGGCCTACTGCATCCTTGCAGGTATTTTGCTTCCAGGTGAGGTGGCAGTACACTCAGTGGATTTCCGATTTGCATCAAAAATCCCTCTCTCCCCTCTGTTCCCAAGAAGGTTTGCATGACCTTTGAAGGTCACCTGGCAGCTCCCCACTGCATCAGGTCCTTCCCTCGGCAACATGCAGCTCTGTGCTGGGACTCCCTCGGCAGCCTCATTCACGCAGCTTGCAAGGTGCCCCAGGAACCTTCCCTCCCCTGTACCAGCTCCACGGTACCATCATCTTAAAAGAACTTGACATGCTTATGAATAAAAGGCAGGTGAAAAAAAAAAGATACTTTATATAGCAAGAAAGGCAGAGCACGATGTTATTTTAATCACCTATGAGATTTTATTATTAAATTTAATTCTATCATACATCTGGCTTTTTCCAAACAGATCTTTGTTTTTTCACTCAAGATCTTGCCCTGGCAGAGTTTAAGAATTTTGCACATTTGCTTAGGATTTCCAGATGTCCTGCAGCCTGCTCCTTACTAGAATGCAGGACTTCCAGAAATGCCACTCATGCCCAGTGTGCCCTTGCAGATCACCTTTACAATGCATCCATTGAAGACTCGATGGCCTGACACATGGGACTAGTGCCCATTGAATCCAACCCACCCTGAAAGTCCTAGGAGGAAATACAAAACATAGCAATAGAAGAACCCTACATATTCATAAAAAGGCAATGTGCTAACAAGCCCCCTCACTTCTTCGGGCTGCACATCTTCTCTGATCCAGTGTTCTACCTTGCAAAATCTGAATACAAGCAAGACCTACCAAACCCAAGCTATGTGAAACCCAGGTCCAGGGCACACCCAGGAATAGCTCACAGGGGAAAGACAGCCCAGCTTAAGCCGCAGCAGCCTGTACTGCCCAGAATTTACACGACATGATGGCTCCCCTGCCAGCATAGGGTGACCGCTGGTTATATGATACAACAGATACATGGGAGCTGCAGCTGAACTGCTCAGAGGTGGCACATGGGCCAGGAGTCACTATTTGGCCATTTCGCCTTGATCTGTAGATCACCCCTCAATTATTCTTGGATTAAAAGTTGAAAAATGCAGTATCATAGGATTCAAGTGTGAAAGAATTCTTCAAAAAAAGTTAGGAAAAGACCAGGCTGTTGACGTTGGCTTTCACATGCTGCAACTTTATTACATCAGAGAATTGAAACACTATGAATATATTTAAGTGTTGACCTCATTGCAATTTCCAGTATTGAAGGCAATAAATATCTTTCACTGCAATAACAAACACAGAGGCCATGAGTATTTACGAACTGCAGGAAATATGCTGTGAAAACCAAAATAAGATTAATGATATTTTATTGGAAATTTAAAAAAAATCCAGAAGAGTGAAAAAAAAAAAAGGGGTGGGCCTTTTTATAGGTTGATGAGTGTTATACGTATAATTTACAAGTTTAATAAGAACATTTGGAATGTCATGTTTCTTAGCAACTCATCAAGTTAGGTTTTCACTGGTTCAAGAGATAACGGTGAGAAAAGTCAGATTACTGTAGATTTTCAACATAGTAAAAGTGTAGTATTTGCAAAGTTCTTTAAAGTTATGATCTAAGCTATAGCACCCAGTGCAAGTAAAGACTGAGAATTCACATTTTGACACATATTAAGGTCATGCTCAGAGATGTAACTCTGCATTCTGTGCATTGCAGTGCTGCCTCTATTTATGGAGTTGGCCTTTTTAATACCCAGTGTCAGTGGCAGTCACTATAACACAAAGTTTTCAAAGTGCTACAGCAGGTGATTAATATGGGTGACATGTTTAGAGAAGTCCTGCATTGTTCCTGCCTTCCTTCCAGCTCCTTGTTTCTTCAGACCCGGGGCTACCCAAGGAGGCTCCGTTAATTGCCAGCTCCCACGGGAGAAGCGCACACTGCCTCTTCTGCACGTGCATGCAGCATCCAGGCACAACCTGGTGGGATGGCAGCTCTCTAGGAATAACGGCTGGCAGTAGATACTTCACTGAAGTAACAGCGCGTGAGCTATTTAATCTCATCTCCAACTTTATCCTTTTCAAATCCAGTTGTTACTCTTCAAACTTGCCACCTGTATTAGGAGAATAAATAGGGCTACCTTGTTGTCAGCAATACTCTGCATAACACTCCATGATAAGCCCAAACAACAGTGCAACAAGTCAGGCAACTTCTAAGTCAGACATTTAAGACAGAAACAACTGTGGTGCATTTCCTACCCAAGCTCTTTAAAAAGACCACAAAATGAGATCACCCTGTGGTGACCTGGCTTTGGATGAACTCTTTCGTTTCAAAATATATTTCTCCTGCTGGCGTGAGAAATCAGATTTCAATATTTCCTTCACAGCAGGCTGAATGAGTATGTTTTGAGTCATAATGCCCAGCAGACTGACAGCAGGAAGTCTTGCTGATGGGATATGCAACTTTTATTTGCTTCCTGTGAGCATGTATTTGTTTCCTCTTAAGAGTTTTCACAGAGACATCATCATAAAGCTCACGAGCATACGTGCTTAGATGTGCATGCATGGCAGGACGGCTTGAGTCAAATAAATTGTTAAATGTTCAGTATTTGAAAAGCTCTCTCTGTATTAAAAAGTGCTGCAGCTGGGAATCCAGAAGCGATGCCACGTGGTTGAGGTGATCAAGTGTCTCAGATGTAGTAGCCAGCAACAACAGTAGTGAGTGCAGCAAACAGATTGCAAGTTAAGGCCTTCCATCTTTGGTGCGCAGTCTGTAAAAGCTAACCGATAAAATTTTAAATCTGCTTAAGAATGATTTCCACGATAATGAAATTTATCCCCGTGGTGAAGGATTAGCAGTGGGTCTGGCAATAAGTCCCACTCTGACTTCTGCAGGCTGAGCTCCAATTTAGGGAGATACAGATAAGAGAGTTGAATACATTTTCCTACATCTTGAGAGAGGTTCATTGAAAAAAAAAAAAATAAATAAAGATGTTAAACTGCCATAGCTTGCTAGTGGGGTTCTTTCTTAAGGTAGAAGGTTCCTTTTCTCCATCACCAGAGCAAGGGGAGTGATCAGTGCTGTGAACCTACTTGGGATAGAAAACAAGAGGAATCATTGCAGTTCCTGGCTGACCAGACCAGATTACAGAGCAGTAACAGCTGAAATATTGCTCTGAGACAGGCCTGCAAATGCGGAGTATCTTTTTCTTCCAGGTGCACCAGTTGCTGCTCTGGTTTATTAGAGTATCTTATCAGGGTGTGCTCAATTCAACATGCAGGTGCACAGCACGTCTCACCGGACTAGAGGACCTTTATATCAACATGGCTCTATTGCTGGTGGTAGTCCAACTACATTTTCTCAGCTAGCTCACTTGCATCTATAAGGCTGTATCTCGTAGACTTTCTCTGATTCATCCTCTTTTTGCCTCGTCAAAGGAATTTGACCTCATTGATGTTTTAATACCAGGACTAGCATGGCATTTTAAAATAAGTCAAGTTTTGGAGTCTTCAATAATAGCAAATAGATGTGTTGGAAAATGCTTGCAAAGCATGAAATTTCATCTTTTTTTCCATGAACTGTTAATGCAAAACTAACCAAACAGAATTTCAGCAAACTTTCAGAAAGCACATTTTTGGCTGTAGAACAAGCAAAAGAAATTTCAAACAAAGAATTAATTTCCCCACTTTTTGGAAAATCATAAGCACCTGAAAACAGGCACTCACAATGAAAGTTCCTCCTGCAATGTTTGTACAGTAACTATAGTGCAGCTACCACAATACTATAAGACAGCCACTAGATAATTGCAGCTATTATGCTCCATTACAAATATTTACCACACTGTGGGCAATGAAAATTGCTATCTCAACGGATCCTGACTTTCCATGAGGAAAATAATTGCCTTTTGCTCTTGGATAACTTATGGAACAAAAACCCCAGCATCATTATTTACTTTTGGTTCAGAAAGCATAAAATCACACGGCAGTTTTTCATCCATGAAACTGTTGTATTGCTGAAAATTGGAAGATAATACAAATGTTTTTCTAGAAGGTAAAATTAGTAAGCAAAGTAGAATCTTCCAAACTATTTGCTGTTGTTGCTGTGGCTGATTTTGCTGCTTAGTTTGGCAACCTCAGATCACACTATCTTCTCATACTGGGCACCAGACACCAGTGGTGATGCTGTCCAAGGATGAAAACTTGCCCTGAGTTTGTTTAGCTCACAGGGGATGTTCGGCACGTCCGTCAGTGCCTGTGCAGGGAGCTCCATTGCATCCTGGCTCTCATAGCAGCCAGGTCATTTTGCAACCCCTTCTGGAGCTGAAGAAAGATCTAATGAAGTCAGTTGCAAATTTTTGACAGGCCATGCACTTCTGGTTTTCAAACAGTCCAAACCCAGACCAAGACACTATGGCAGTGGCAGTGGCCCATCTTCCCCTCTCGTACAACCACTTTGTCTCACTTCCACACAACATTCTCATCACAGGTCTGTCTTTCCAATAACCAGTAGAGCTCAGGGATGTTTCCCCCCAGTTGGCACTCCTCTCACCCTATCCTTCTTACTTCTTACTGCGGTATTTCCAGACAGTCAGTCACCTCAGGAAATTGTCAGGTTCACGGCTGATATTAAAGACATGGCTTCCTTAGAAAAGATAATGAAAACATGTTAGAAATGTGACTGATTTGCAGACTTTTAAAGACCTGGTACAGCACTTGTCAAAGTTTGAGACTGCATTAGTTTAAATGCACACACTTTTGGGTTCATCGTTTTAGTGTATATCTCTGGTGCAGAGCGACCTTTGGTTTCCTATCCGAATTTTAATAAGAGCCTTCCCCCTTTTCATCCATACCTACAAACATACAAATCTCTGGTCTATGAACTAAGATTAGATTACCGGGATAGAAGCAAGCACAACTTGTACAACTGACCAAGAGTCAAGCTCAGAGGGGCTGCTCCTTCCGAGCCATCCCGTGGTTGAAAGCCAAAGACAAACTGAAATAAGGGTGACTGCTTATCTCCCGCATTGCTCAGCAAATCTGCCACGTCTCACACAATCAAGCTTCTGCTGAAATACAACCCCAGCTCGAACGAATGCATCATTGCAACTCTGTTCAAAGCTTGCTCCACTGTAATACAGCAAAATCTGCATTGACTTGCAAATGTTCTTCCAGTGCCTTCCAAGTACACCGATAAGAGACGTATTTTGTATACTTTGTGTGTCTTCTCCACACAAACTCACCCACCAGTTGAAGTGCACTGCCTGGCTTTTAGGTAATATATCATGTATTGCCATATCACGCAGGAAATAATTCAGTGAAGTAGCCTCTAAGACAGTCATCTGTAATGCAAGACTTTAAACATTACAACAACAACAACAAAAGATGAGCTAATGATTCAGAAATTCAATGAGACAAAACCAGATAACAAATTTCTTACGAAACTTCTCTTGTTCATCCGGAATTATTAATTTCTCACATTGCTAATGCCTGATCCCTTTTAGCAAAAACCACTAAATAGTCCTATATATCAAAACAAATTTTATTAGTATTATCATTATCTTAACAAACAGAGAATAGTAAATGAATTAATTAGCTGTCAGGAACCCCGTATGTTGTTTCCACACTACTTCTCTGTTTCATATACATATTTTTCTCTAGGGTTGTATTTCAGTATAATGGATATATATTGAATAATGTAAAATTTTATGCTTCCAGCAGAGTTTGTTCAAATATTGTGAACATTTCTCAAGAACTTAATCAGATTTGTTTAATTAATTTTCTTTATTGGCATCAGTAAGAAAGAAAGATATGATCTATAAAAATACAGGGCTTTTTCCATGTTTCATCTCATATTGTTCTCAGTTAAGTTTTATAAAAACATTGCTTTATCATGGTGATTAGATTGAATTAATTTAGTTGTCATGCAGCTATAGATTGGCTAGACAGTGCCAGATCCATGAAATGTAGACCAGTTCACACCCACGGAGTAACAGCTAGACAGTATATATCTATATCTGCCTCAACAAGAAAATCTGAGGGTTTTGGTACATTTTGAATGAAAATGATTAGTATAGGAAATCACAAATTGGTAACAATTATGTCATGGGCACATAAATCAATTAAATCATCATTCTCTATTTTCTTTGCTCAAATCCCTGAGTTAATGCTGTACAAAACTATGATTCACTCATTGCTGAAGTATTGCTTTACACCACTTCTCTCAGCTCCAGTTGAACATCTTAGAGATACGATATACATCGCTTAGTCATTCTACCTGCCCTTCTGTTGCACCTCAGCAGGTGCTAGGCTAATCATTTCGTCTTTTCTGCCCGCTTATGAAATGTGGATATAGAGAATAGTGGAGGATTTTGTTCAGTGCATCAGTGGCAGAAGCAGTGGAATAGCCTTTCCTCGCAGTCAGCAGCTACACGAAGTACCCTTATGGTGGTGGTCTAAAGTTAATGAGGTGACATAACTGGGTATGAATGATAGCAAAGCGTTAAACAGGATTAATAAGGAACTGCTGTCCTCCCGTGGGATCACCAGCATGGCTCTGTAAGCATCTTGGAAACACGGCAATATCGAATTGGATCATACTGAAATAGCATCCTACCTCCAAGGAGACTGAACGCTGTCAGAGACTTCACAGGGAGAGATAAGAAAAAGTCATCCTCGATATATATGTTCACCAGCTGGAAATAACAGCACGCCAAGTTAAATTATTGCTATGCTGTCACTTGGACTCTGGCCAAGAAGTATTATGTTTGTGACCTATGCTGACCACATGTGACATGCCAACTAAAAAAGAAGAGGAAAATAAAGGAGGAGGAAAGAGTCCTATTACCATTCAGGTAACAGGAGGTTTTAATAAGCAGGTTCCTTAACTCAAATAACAAACTCCTATACCAAGTTTGAACTAAGTATGTGTGAGGGCTGAATTTCTCAGCCTGGGCAAATGCAATGTTAATGAGAATAGCAGGAAGCCAACACAGAGCTGGTGACCTCAGGGAAAACTCAATTAAAATGAATTGAAAATGTGGGAAGCAAGAAATAATTCAAAAAAGATGAACCAGACCCTTAACTGAGGTGAATCATCATCATCAGACTGAAGGGTCTGGCTGGGTTGATGTACACATGCTGCAGACGAGGCTGCTGGCAGGAAGCCGGAGGACACCCAGTGGCACTCACCACTGACTTAGGGGGTAGGTTGTGTCTTGGCCAGGGAAATTGGTGGAGAACTGGGAGCTATAAAACAGCAACATGAGAACTGATCCACCTACTTGTTTATCCAATACCTACGTAAGTCATGGTCGTAGAAGTGAGTGGTATTTAGTCACTTGCAGATGGACACAGCCTGGCAAAAAATGCCAAGGAGGTTGCTCTTTCACATATGTTCTCCCACTTCTAACCGAGCCACAGCTTTCCCAAAATGAATTGGCTCAGCAGCTAGTGTATTGGAAAATTACGGTGATCGTGAGAATAGCATGCTGCTCTCAATTCATCCTGAAGCTGTATTGCCCTATGGATTGTGCCCAGGAAAGACCAGTGCTTGAGAGGAACAGAAGAGCCCTTCAGGTCTGTACTTCTTTTACTGAAGGATCTAATGATCCCCTCACGAAGCAAGATTCACTGGAAGAGTCAGATGTTCGCTGTCACTTCTGATGGGCCCAGCAACTGCTAGCATGGTGTAAGTGAAGAGAGGAGGTCCTTTGCTGTGGGAACCACTCCAGCAACAAGAAGACGGTCCTTCCCCACTCCCAGGACAGCCCCAGGCGAAGAAGAGCGAAGGAGCTGCTTTTCTGCCCGGCAGTCCCCTGAGCTGGTCTCCTCTCCTGCTATTAGTCTGCCACTGCCAGTAAAGGTGCCACCTCACAGCTGGAAATTATATTTTAGGGAATAAGCCAATGGCCAACCAAGCCTAAGACCAAAAGGTTCACAGGGCAGAACAAAATTCAGATTTTCTTTGACTGCCACAGCCTGATGCCAAGCTCAGCCAAACCATCACACTCTGCCTGTAAATCACCCTCCTTGTCAACAGTACAGTAGTTAATATTAGTTATTGCAAGGATTAGAAATAGTCACTCATAATTAAATTCACATCACGTTAATCAGCAGCTTGTTAGCAAACTTTTCAAGAACTAAATGAAAGTCAAAGTGACATTGACAGATACAGTTCCCATTTGCTAAGTACTTGCTCCTGAAGCTTATACAGAGCCTGGCAAGCTTACATAGTTATAAATTTATAAAATTTGTCCCCTTCCAAAATCCCCTGTTGACTGGAGCAGTAAAGACCTTGTTGAAAGAAGTTCATCCTAGTATCAAGGGTTTCAATAGCCATATGTCTTATAAAAATGGTGTATATATATGTTGTTTCAATTTATGTGGTTTGTACACAACCCATTTTACCTTTTCAGTTACCCTGCAAAAGTCCTTGGATTGCTACACATTATCGTGGAACCCAATTCACATCCTCTGACTGATATGCTGCCAGGTTAGAAGAGAAATATCCCTATGTTTATGGATAATCATTTTTAGCCCACTCAATTCTTATCACATATTTTTAGATTCTAACCTGTTCTTAGTCCAGAATATGCCTGAACTTCCTCTATATTTTTGTAAACCCCCAATCATACTTTTCCATGTGCCAATCCCAACACTACAGGTTTGCTCCATGTTTTGCTTTGGAAACTCCTAATTAATAATTACCTGTGGCGTCAATAAACCCTGACTTGCACAAATGAAAATGTCACATCCTCTGACTCAGCCTGTTGCTTTGTTTTGAAAAATGCAACAGACCTTCTGAGGGATAGGTAGATATTTGTCCTTTTATTCATAATTAACTAAAAAATCACACAGAATAAAGATAAAAACCTGAAGGAACAAGCTGAAACTACAATAGAAGCAAATATAAAGCAGAGCATAAAAAAAACAGTGTTTCTGTGCACCCAGATGAATGAAATGTCTCCCCCTTGCAAACACAAGTAGTAGGGGGTTTGTCCAAAACTCTTTCTCTCCAAACATCCTGTCATTCCATACAACTCATCCCTCATGTGGTCGGGGAAAAGGTGAGCAGAATTGTCTCATTATGTGCAAGCAGAATCACTCCTTGCACTTAACTGAGTGTGAGTAAGTATAAATTCATATAAGACAATCTGAGTAAGAGAGAAACTGTTAAGTAGGTCACCATAAGCATTTCATTGTTCTAGAAAGACGTCGGACACCAGTGTAGTATTTCAATAAAACCTGTGGGTTTTTTCCTGAAAACCAGTTCCACTGCGTCAGGATGGGAGTTACTCCCCCAGAGGTCAATGGAATTTATTCCCATCCTGTGCTGGAATATTTAAGCCAACAGGTCTCTCCTCCTGCTCTCTCTGGAGCAAGGTTTATCAAGAACATAATAGCCTTGGGTCTTATTTTTCTGCTAAAACATTCAATTGCCTTCCAAGGGGGTTACTCCCATCCTGTGACAGAAAAACATCATCCCCAACAGCTTCTGTGTTGAGCAGGGAGGGGCACTGTATTTTCTCCAGGAATGTCTTGGTTTAAAAGTCACCGGCACTGCTGCTATCAGTCATCATTCCCCACTTCCCACGGAAGAAGAGCTCTTTCTCCCCAGCTCCCAGCAGCTCTTTTGCTGCACAGCAGCACGTTTTGGGCAAATCCACTGTCAGGCTGGGTGCGCACCCGGTCTCCTCCATGCTGGGGACCCCCCACTCCCCAGACCACCTCTCTGGCCAGGAAGCACCTCTCCAAAAAGTAGCAAGCTGCAAGCCTCGCCGACTCCACAGCCACACAGTTGAAGATAATTGTTCTGCTGATTTCTTTTCACTACCAGATTGAGACTCCCACCCTAGGGGGTGGCTTGGGGCTTTGCATCCTGACTGACCAGCAGTACCTGCCCATCTCCCTCCTGTACTTGCTGAAGCAAATGGGAGGGACTGCAGACACAACTGCTGAGTGTCTCTTGTCAGATTTCTAAGCAGATCTACTCCCACCATGCTCAGGTTTTGGTCTGTCAATGGAAACACCTAAATTTCCCTGAGGTGAACCATGGGGCACCTGGGTACCTGACCATTCTTTGCAGTCCGCTCAGAGAGCCGGGCACTCAAACATTGACATTGTAATCCAGAAGGCTTTTACTGGCTCTCCCCTTGCATGTCCAACCAAAACCAGTCCAAGTTTTCCAAGACAGAGTGGCAGATTATTCAGGAGCAAAGGCATCCACTGCCAGTGGGATAACTACTTCTGAAAGGAACAGCTGTGTACCCACGTGTACATACATGCACACAACCTTTACCCACTAGTAGAGCATAAATAAAGGTACATTTTCAAGTCTTTGAAATACCTAATGGCAGGGAGGAAGCAGAAGGTTATTATCTCTGGACCCAAATTATGTTGAATAGTGTCATGAGGAGTCTAACCTAATTTTGCAGCTCTAGGAGACCAGTGGATGCAGAGATAAGCAACCAGAGCAGCCAGCAACAGCAAAATATTCTAACAAAACCATGGCCATATATGAACCAAGGATCTGACTGCTTTCTCTTGATTTCTTTTATACTTTCCCAACTAAAGGCTCACCTGGGATTCCCTTTTACTCTTTCTCCCTGAGCTTCTGCCCCAAGGTGTCCAACTGAAGATACCAGACATACCTCCTGCCATCATCCCCGTTAAGTTATCTCCACGGCAGACATGGAGTGTTACCCTGCGTCAGACGATGTCATGGCCTTTACAAGGCCTCTGTTTCTTTCTTTGGTGTTTTCAGGAACCTAATCTTCAGACTATCTTTTTCCCTCTGAATTTCAGTTTGAGATAACATGAGAGTCCCAGAATACTCTTGCTTTTCTTCTTTTCTTTTCCATTCCATTAATGGTCAGGCTACTGTCTCTGTCTTTCAAATCCTGGGGGGAAAAAAAAAAGTAAGTCACACTTTTCCATGTATCTGCTTGTCTCTCATATGCAAAAAGACCTTTATTCAGTGCATTAACATATATATAAAGCTGAACATGAAAGCAAACAGAATATTAATCAGACTATATCTTTTCACAGTACTATCATACATCTCAAATATCCAAAGATTTCTAGATATCTGGAAAAAGCAGGGGGAAAAAAAAACACCAACAAAAAACCCCAAAAAACTAAAACCTGAAGTGCATCTGATGTGTTTAGGTAATTACGTCTGAAAATTAAGCCTCAGTCTTCTCCAAGTCACATAACTAAAGCTGCTTTGTATTTCAGTCCTCCAAAGAACTAAATAATTCACTGGCTGCTGTCCTGCAAAGTCATTTCCTCTCTTTGTTTTCCATACTTGAATTTTCATATCTTTTCCAACCTTTTGTGCATAGAATGAGTCAAGTTTGGCAATTTTGCCCAGAATGGCCCTTTTTTTTCCATAGATACAGTATTATCCTCCCTGACTCCATCTAACACAGATTCCTGTCAGTGCTCTCATAAATTATTCTTTTATGCAATATTGAAACTGGTGACTAAAAAGGATTAAATGAGACAATTCGTGCTAAATGAGCAGGTACTGCTGAAGAATAGCAGTATTTATTTCAAATTCTGAATGTAGCTAAAACACACATGGAAAACACAGGAAAAAACACTTGTTTATCAGTTTTAGTTACCCTGCAGAGAAGTGAAATTCAGCATGTTTCATGTAATTGGTCCTGACAATTATGCCAGCACTCTTCTAACAGTTCTTGTTTCTATCCGAATACCATCTGCCATAGGAAGTTCTGCATATATGGTGCATCTCCGCACAGTCTGTCAGCAGAGAGTGCTACAGCTAATTTTTAAGCTAATTTTGCTGCGGGACCCTTCTGTTCCTACCCTTGTTATCATTTGTTTATCAAGGTGATAAAGGGAGAGGAAATAACCCAGTAGCAGGTCCCAGACATTATGTTTGGAAAGAACTATTTTCAGATTAGCTCTGCAAGAAAAATGACTGGAAACACTGTGATTTGTTGATTGCATCTCCAATAGCCCCAGTAAGAGCTAAAGGATGAGCAATTCAAAATACAGAGAGCACAGCCAATGCGCAAGCAAAGGCTTCTATTTTCAGGAAGACACATTTTTAATGTAGACCAAAAGAGACAGGAACAGAGAAAGAAACAATCTGTTCATGTCAAAACAGAGGGACTTTGTGACTGCCCAAATGAAAAGTTGAGGCAAGAGGAGAAAGCCTAGGATACAAAGCATTATCTATTATTTCATTGTTTATATTATTCAAAAAGCAAAGAAAGCCGGTTTTGAATTTCTAGGGGGCTGGAACAGGAAACTAGTACTTTCCCATTTCCAGGGTAATTTAGTCAAGTTACATGCCAGCTGCCCTCTGCAGAGAAGGGAAAGTCCCTATTTAACAGAGCTGCTATTTTTCCTCCCAAAGCTTCTCCTGGCCCAATGTGTCAGTGTTCTCCAGTCAGAAGACATTACGACCTCTTGTGTCCCATAGAGCGTCTCTCTCTGTAGCTTCCAGTTACAGTTACATTACAAATGGCTTGATGATGGCTGAGGAGGACGTCCCAGATCTATTGAACCCCATGGGAATTTTGTCACTTGCTCCAGCAGGGCCTAGAAATGACCCTGAAAGCTTTTAGTCCCAGATAGCTTTTTAACGGTACAGTTGCAGTCTTTGGCCCGTTCCTAAAGGGCAGACATTTGTCATCTCTGACTAACGTCAGAGCTGCTGCCTTAGCAGACAGAAGGCTGACCAATTGCTACAGGAGAATGTCTATTCAGAACAGAGCTGGGACACACTGGAAGAGTATTAGCACCCCTTCTCATGCTGTCTGCTTAATGTACAAAGACTTGATTACCATGAATCCAGCAATCCCATGGGGAAAGGCTGAGGGAGCTGGGGCTGTTCAGCCTGAGGAAGAGAAGACTGAGAGGGGACCTCATCAACGCTTACAAATATCTCAAGGGTGGGTGTCAAGAGGATGGGGCCAGACTCTTTTCAGCGGTGCCCAGTGACAGGACAAGGGGCAACGGGCACAAACTGGAACACAGGAAGTTCCGCCTGAACACGAGGAAAAACTTCTTCACAGTGAGGGTGACAGAGCCCTGGCACAGGCTGCCCAGGGAGGGTGTGGAGTCTCCTTCTCTGGAGATATTCAAACCCTGCCTGGACGCAGCCCTGTGCAGCCTGCTCTGGGTGACCCTGCTGTGGCAGGGGGGTGGGACTAGATGATGTCCAGAGGTCCCCTCCAACCAGTCTGTGATTCTGTGAAGTTTCACAAGTATTGAAATGCTGACTAAATTTAACTGCTGTGGGGTTTTTTTCCAAAATTTACCTCCATCAGTGAATCAACTGAAAATGCTTCACTAGTTAATCCTATGATGGGGAGTCACTGGCTTTTTGTTATATCTCTGGGCTGAAGTTCACCACTACTGCGTAGTAAAAGCCTCATATCGCAGAACCACAGAATGGCTGAGGCTGGAAGGCACCTCTTAAGATCATCTAGTCCAATCCCCCTGTGTCCAGTTGGGTTTTGAGTATCTCCTGCATGAAAAAAGGATTCTGAGTACCTCAGTATAAATCCCACAGTGTGTCTAGACACCTGCTTTTGAGTTAGATATCTAGTCCCCCTTTTCTAGCCTGTGCCATTCTGGGTAGGATTCATCTCCTCTGAAGAATCACCTCTGTAGAAATCAAAGGTGTTGACAGTGTGAGATTTGTTTATATCTGGATGAGACACTGACCTTTTTGGGGTCCAGCCTTTTTTGAAACATTTTGCAAGAATGGTAAGCACATCCTTATAGCTAAAGCTGTTCCCTCTTCATAGATGAATTATATGGATAAAGATGAGACTTTGGGCTAATATTATTGCCCTGAAAGATGCTGTTTCAGTTTTGGGAGCTCTGACATTCTGCTACTGTAATTAGATTCCCAGAAGTGCTGTCTACTGATTGTGCCAAAAAAATGCCCGGTGCCAATTAGGCCAAATTCAGACTCAATATAAGCATGTGTAATTCCTTTGGAGAGGAACTCCATCTGAATTTGCAGTCCCAGTTGCACTAAAGAAGGTAAAACAGTCCCAAATCAAAATACACTGAAATGGTCTTTTGATCCTCCCTCATCTTCTTCTCTGATCATAGTTCTTACCCAAAATAAGCTTATTAACGTATGTGCCAATAATGCTAATAACAATCGGGATGCCTTGTGCCATATGGCTGGATACAGTTTGGGCCTTTGGGGCTTCGGCCATCTGGAAAGGAAAAAAGGTACTACCCAAATTAATCATTCCCAAAATTTTCCATTGACTGGAACTTGATGGTTGACAATCACACTAAACACCTTATGCTTGCCAGTCCCTGACGTGGTCACACAAGTCAGCTCTCAACATGCAGGTAAAGTGATTTCATGCAGAAGAGCATCGGTGAGCAGCGGTGGTGCCAGGTCCTCCCTCCCCAGTCAGGCCCCCTCCCGCAGCCCCCCGTGAGATGAGCCAGGAGATGAGCCACGGCCTGGCCATCACCGTGCACCACCACAGGCCCTCAGCAGTGGAGCCAGCGAGGTGGGAGGCTGGGCACAGCGTAGGTGCAACGCAGCCTGGGCACGGGCCATGGTCCTGGCCCCGGCCCTAGCCGGAGCTGAGATGCAGCTGTGGGGACAGCGAGCAAGGATGCACAGTGGAGGCTCCCTTGGGGGAGCAATACATTGCTAGTTTTATCATTTCAATTTTTAGACCCTAAATCCTAAAGTTACGTTACTTGGTCTATCTTCATATCAAAAATATACTGCAGATTAGATGAACTTTTTTTGCTGTCTTTGAGCATAAGTAGGAAAGTCTTTATGAATTTTTTAGTAGGCATCCCTTCTTTAAACCTTTATTTAATATCAGTGATGGGATCAAACCTCATTTCTTAGTGTTTGTAAAATACAAATAAGAAAAATGGGATTTTTATTATCATCTGTGTCCAAGCATTGGCAGTCACTTGTTTGTTCCAGATGTCTGACATGGGAATTAAAATTACCTGGGTCCTGAGCTTCATCTCAGCATCCCTGAAAGCCAACTGATTTCAGCAGAGCTGCATCGGCACAGATTATGCTTATTCATTTAGTGCTGAACCGCAACATTCTTGTCACTCCAAAGAGTTGCTCCTGATAAACAAGCCAATAGTAATAGTTGTTAGGTTGAGACAGTGAGAATGACAGTGAACTAATAATTTCTTGCACATAAAGCCTTCTTCTCCAACTATCTTTCTTAACTGGTAAAACAAAATACAACCTAACGTAAACCAAAATGCAATAAAATAACAGTAGAGAGAAAATACACCTTTTTAGAAAGCAGAGGAAGGTCTTGAGCTCAGAAGGACTGAAGACAGGAAGAACAATGATTGCCAAAAATGCCTGAAGAAAAATATTAACAGTAAATTTTAGTTGAATTATGATACATTTTGAAACTGCAGAAAATTTTGAAAGTTGCCGTAACTACTGGAAGATTTTTGCCCAGATTTTGTGAGGTGAAAATCAATTTGAAATCTTGAGTGCAATGATAAGGTCTTATAAGTCACAGATTTACTTGGGGAATTACTGATGTTCTGAGTTTAGAAGATATTCACATCATTTCAGCTCTATGTTGGAAATCATATCTGCTTTTGAATAGTGATAAGTGATATGGGATATTTAATCTGATTTTCCAAGCACAGTATGTAGATATACACATTTAGGGAATTTGAAAATAATTTCTTTACAGCATTTCTACTTTCTCATTCAAAATCATTAGTTAGTTTTAAAATTTTGTGTCACTAAAATGGCGGGCAATAGAAGTCAAATGGAGATTTTAATCCTACTTTAAGAGACTCTCTCCCACTTCTGGGTAAAGGTTGCTGTTCTACTTTGATTCAATTTTCAGCTATGATGAAATTCCTGAAGTATCTTCTGCCCTTTGAAAAGTTGCACTGCTACTGGTTGACTCCATAATCTACAGGTTTGCAACCATTTCATGCTAGGTAAATTCTCCTTTAAATGTTCAGAATTCTCTCATGTAAAATATTCATGTAGCGATTGCTGCTGAAAATCGATGAAGTTTCAGCTGTCTCAAAGGTAGTCTGGCAGTATAGTTTGATTTAAAATTATCAACCTGGTTTTAATATCTCTCAAATCCCTGACTGACCTTGTCATCTCTTCTAGCACAGTCTCAGCCAAGAAACCTCTGGGCCAAGTTCACTGCATGGTGATGGAGAAACTACAGCAAAGCTCAGGATGCATATATTACAGCTTTGGAGGCACATCTGCATGGACTGGCATCTAAATATAGCAACTAGAGTGATTAGGGCTACAGAAAGAGCTGGAGTGTATCAAACCACCTTGATCTCATCTTCTTTTTATAGGCAAAATATTGCCAAAGTCATCAGGCCACCAGTCAGGTCAATATAGAAGAAGAGCACTTTCCAAGCAAACTGGTGGTTTTGAGATGGGTTAAGAAATTTCCCTGGCTTTAACTTTATGAGTGGTTTTTTACATACAGTCTATACTCCCTGGAGTTCCTTTTCTCCCCTTGTTCATTTTTCTCACGGATGTTGAACCAAAAGTAGGTGATGCTTTATGTAGATGCTTTACATAGATGCTTTACGTAACCATAATCAAAATTAAAAATTTGCACAAAGCATTATGGAAGCTCCTGGACTGCAAAACAAAGAACAGCTTTTCACAGGATCTCAAAGGAGCCAGGCACCGTGGGGCAAGCAAAACGCAACAGAAGCGGGCACTTGTTTCCTTTAAGTTCCTCATTATAAGTCTGTACATACAACTCACTAGAAGTATATTTTAGTACAGAGATTACAGGTCCTGTGGCCATGCTTTGCCTCTTTCGGCTCTGCCATTCACGCCCCACTCCTTCCACTTTGGCCCAGTGCCATATCTGTGCCCTTGTTTCCTACGTCTCCTCCCTTATGTCTCAGCACTATTCTAAATTCAGCGCGCTGGAGTCACACCGAGCCAAAGCCTGATCTCATGGAAGTGGGTGGTCGCTCTCCAACTGCCCTTTAAGGAACCATTTGGTCCTGACTTCATTTCCTATTGTTTCTCCAGTATGAAAAAATAAGGTATTTTTATTGTTGTCTCTCTGAGAGTATGACGAGCAATCATTTTGTGCCACAGGCATTGTATTTACAGTCATAAACACAAACTGAGACTTCAGCTATATCCAAGTAACACCGCAATTTTCAATAGCGTGGTCTTGCTGTACAAAATTTCACCTATCTTTCCAAATTTCTCCCTCCACTGACTTTTCTGTCACAGTCAACAATTCCTCCTTTTTCTTTGGCTTCTAGTTTTGATCCCATTTTAAAGACAACAAATCCAAATACAGTGGATAAAAAGTTTTCATGGAAAATGCCTTGTTTTATAGCATATTTTTCCATTTAATGTGAAATGCTTCTTTTTACAGTTGAAAGGTTATAAAGATATCTGATTCAAATTTTAGAAGCAACCCCTTCCATTTAGAATAAGATAAAACAAAGAAGAAAACAGATCTCTTTCAGACACTTTGGAGTTAAAAAAAACCCCACATTTCCTTTATTCAAAATCAGATTTTCATATTTAGATATTGCCTACACTTTTTTTCTCTGTCTTCTTTCTTCCTTCCTTCCTTCATATCCACATAAATCTCTCTCACTTCTTCATCTTCTTGTGTAAAATAATTCCTCCCTCCCCACTCTACCATGTAAAATCTAGTAAAAACAGAGCCCCTTGTACCAGCCAGGTGTTTCCCTGACTCCTTCTCTTCTTGCCTCACCACATCGTACTTGGTTCCTCTCATTTCCTCTGTTCACTTCTTTCTTAGCAATTTTTAGGCAGTTTGAGCAATCTTTTGCTAGTAGCATTATAGAAAATAAAATGCAAAGCTTTCTAGCAAAACCTGCACGTCAGCTTTGTGCTGTTTTCTCTTCTCCTTGCTACCCTCCCCCCCTGTTCTGCACTACACACACATTGGAACTTCAGTGATAACTGCAGTCCGCAGTGGCCACAATGCGTATTCTAGCAAAGACAGATTAAAGGCTTCCTGTTTAGGACCTTGCCCAAAGTCCATGGAAGTGAAGTTGGTTTTGTTTACTTCAGATCAAACCTTTCTGGTACGTGAGAGGCATCCGACACCTCGAATAGCCTTCTCACCTCAGCTTAAGCTGGGTCAAGGGTCCTTCTTTGCAGCTGCAAAACTGGTGCGAGACTGGAATCAGGCTTGAGTCTGAGACTTTTTTCTTTCACACATTAGTAAACATATCATACACTTCCTTCCAGACAGAAAGTATCCAAATGCTGCCTTCACATGTCTTTTCCATTGCACAATATCTTGGAAAAAGAGTAGAGTGAAGTAGAATGAAGTTTATTCATACTCTACGCAATATATGTATCAGAATGACTTTAGTAGTTAGTCACAGCAAAAGGATACTAATTCCACTTTGTCTTCTGAATAGTTCTGTATTTTCTTCTTTATTAGGGAAGAGTAGTTTATTATCTTCAATGGAGTTTGGATTAGGGCTAAAATTATTCCAGTGCAGTAGATCTTACACCTCATATACATTTAAGTATAGATTTATTATTTTTATTCACAAACATATACACACAATTTTTTTTAGAGAGAGAGAGAGAGATGACCCTATTATCTAATCTTCTTTGAGCATGGGTTAGGTTTCTCTGGTTTTGTAAATTAAGAAAACATTTAGAAACTATAATGAAAACAACAGGATTCAGTTCCGTTCCTGGGTCCAGCAGCTAGACCCTGGTCCAGTCAGGAGTGTCTCAACTGGCAACTGAGTCAAGCCATCTTTAGAAGATCATCACGACAATGATGGAGACACTGGTCCACAGAGCTTAGCAAGGAGTCAAGCTCTTCTGAAGAAAAGCCACCGAAAACAGAGGACTGTGATTGGCATCTGTAAGGAGAACATATCAGAGTAACACAATCAGATCAGTTACTACATCATCCAAGCAAGGAGTTTTCAATTGTGGTTACTGGCACTTGTGCAAGAGCATGCAATGATAAAATGCGTCTTTGTTTTAAATACACCAACCTCTTATCCCCTTACAACCTCAGAACACAATATTTTTCTGATGGTTCAGTGTTACACTGCTACATGGCTTAGCTTCTGCTTGAATAAAATATAATCATTTGTTTTAATTATACACTGCATACTGCATACATACATAGAAAGAAGAATGTGGGCTCGTGACTGAGTCTTAGTGGCCTCCAGCCTTTCAGTATGTTTTTTGTGACCAGAGTGTAACAAAGAAGAATAGGAAAAAGAAATAACGTCTGATGTATAGACAAGTCCCGTTTCTATTCTAAACTAGATAGAGCCTTTTTGCCTCCAAATACAGGGCTAAAACTGTATTCCTGTGTTTTGGTCCACACTTTTAATGGGACTAATTTAATATTACATGAGTATATACATTTTCTGCACACAGAGGAGCTCTGAGGAGCATAAAATCCACATCTGATTCAGTGACAAGAAAGGAAAACAAATTGATAGCTTAGAAAAAGAAACACTTCTGAATATGGAAAGTTTTTAATCTTTGGTTTGCAATGTGCCTGGTCGCTGTTAAGAGCAACTCGAGGATTTCAACCGGGAACGTGGGGAAGGACAGTGGAAGATGCGAGGTCCCAGCAGGGGCAGAGCCCATCTCCCAGCTCAGCCCTGATGTCCCCTTGCACTGCCCCAGTGCCCTTGCGCTGGCTTTGGCTCTCCTTTGGCACTTGGGTGAAGAGAGTTGACCCATTAAACGCCCCGTCTTGCTTGAGGGAGGGGGTTGCTGGATTTTCTGCGAGTTTATTGATGCAAATAGAGGGCTGTGGAGCACCTCTCCGGAGCTGGAGGGAGGTGACAGGGATGCAGTGACCAAATGAGCAGGGAGGGACGGGACACCGAAAGGAGGAGCAGCATCGCCTTTCCACTGACAGTGAGCACAGCTCTGTCCTGCCTCGTGAAACTTCACTAAAGGCATTAAAATTATTAGTCTTCAACAGGAAAAATACAGCATCAGCAGACGCAGTGCAATTCACATACATTTCTCTTTTTTTCTGCTCCTGGGAGACAACCTCAAAAAGAAAATCACAAATGGATCCCTATGCCTACTCATGCTATTTCATGAAGCTGGAAACCTGATTTACACTGGTTACCTTTAACAGAATCCATATCCTATTGTCTTGTTCCTTGAGCTTTTCTAGTCTCCTTTCCAAAGGGCTATATTATAAGTTTTGTTGAGCTTTATAAATAACGTGTAATAACAACACAGAGACTTTGGAATTCATTTCTACTCAATAGGTGTCATTTTGGTCTCCCTCTAATTGCTTCTGCCAACATATTCAAATATAAAATCCATAGAAATTACATGGAATATGCTAACTACTACATATATTTTTCCACAACCGTTAATTTCTGTGTACTAAATTGTATACTTTGGCAGAATCTTCAAGTGTGTACAATTTAGAGATTGCAATATCATATGATATGGCCACATGAAATGGCAGTATTTGGAACACTGATCAGACAAATTTAGTAAATGGTTTAAAATAGGTAGTTCCACATTTAAATATAATACAGAATATCATACATATAAAACTAGTCCTAGTAGGCTAACAAAAAAATTCTTTATCCTCTTTATATGCACACAAACACAGGCATTCCCCACAATTTCCATAAAATAATACTATATATAAACTCTCATTGAGTGGCAGTGGGATTTTAAAAATATTTTAACGACTTTGCTGAATCAGAAAATTCTCCCTTAAAGCAAAACCAACATATGGATAAAAGTGTGTAAAACAAAAAATCTCAGTTAAGATTTTACTTTAGTATTTAAATTCATCATTTTGAGGGACAGAACATATTTTAATTGATAATAATAGTTTAATAACAAATTGTAAATCAATTCTAATAAAAGATCACCTGAATACGCTGAAATGCACAGAGAGAAAAACATCAAGTGAACAGAAAGAACTAAGCATAAAAAACATGCTAGCTCCTTTACAAGCATTCAAGCCTTTCTGTCGGGGAGCTGCACAGCACTTTCAGATCTTATTGGATATTTTATTTTCATTTGGGTACCATATAGTGCTACTAAGACTCATTAGCAGTTTCTGTTCACACCAATTATTTTAGCGTATTAATTTGATTTCTGTGCTACATGACAACTACCTCAGTCAAGCTGATGTTACTGACAGCTGATGCAATCTGAACCGTTTCCAATACTACCAAGTATTTGACACTATTAAACTTTCTAAGTGGTCACGAGGGTCCTGGAGTTGTACATCAGGGAAGGGTCATCTTCTCTCTTCGTCTGCCTCTGCTGCCAGGCGATCAGATGTTTCTGCAGGCTGGGATTTGTCCTAGGGGTTTCACATGGAGACAGCATGGGGCATCCTGGACCCTACTCTTCCTTCTCTGCCTGGGACCCCTCTCCCATGGGACCCCTCTCCCATGGTACAACCTACTGCCTCCTCCAGTCCCAGAGCCTAAAGATGGGACTCACTGTCCGACAGGCATCACTGAAGAGCCCAAGGAGTATTTGCTGGCTGAGGGAAGGGGACACAATGTCCTGAAAGCATCCGCGTCTAACAACTTCAGTAGCATTTCTTACCCGAGTCCATGATATTTCAGTGGTACTAGTATATTGCCAACCACCAGTGCACAGTACTATTGCATATGCACGTACAGGTACAAAACTTGAATATAGCAGTGAATTAGAACTGAAAGATTCATTGATACTACAGCAAAGAATGTTACAGTTGTTTGAAAAACAATTTGTTGAACCTTCAAAAGTGCACATGAGACTTTCTTGCCTCAATCTTCACCAGCAAGTGCTCTGGCCACACCGCCCAAGTCGCAGAAGGCAAGGGCAGGGACCGGGAGAATGAGGAACCACCCACTGTAGGAGAAGATCAGGTTCAAGAGCATCTAAGGAACCTGAAGGTGCACAAGTCCATGGGACTTGATGAGGTGCATCCGTGGGTCCTGAGGGAACTGGCAGATGAAGTTGCTAAGCCACTAACCATCATATTTGAGAAGTCGTGGCAGTCCAGTGAAGTTCCCACTGACTGGAAAAGGGGAAACATAACCCCCATTTTTAAGAAGGGAAAAAAGGAAGACCTGGGGAACTACAGGCCAGTCAGTCTCACCTCTGTGCCCAGCAAGATTATGGAGCAGATCCTCCTGGAGACTATGCTAAGGCACATGGAAAATAAGGAGGTGACTGGTGACAGCCAACGTGGATTCACTAAGGGCAAATTGTGCCTGATAAATTTGGTGGCCTTCTATGACGGGGTTACAGCATTGGTGAATAAGGGAGGAGCAACTGACATCATTCACCTGGACTTGTGCAAAGCATTTGACACTGTCCCACATGTCATCCTTGTCTCTAAATTGGAGAGACATGGATTTGACAGATGGACCACTTGGTGGATAAGAAATTGGCTGGATGGTCACACTCAAAGAGTTGTGGTCAATAGCTCGATGTCCAAGTGGAAAGCAGTAACAAGTGGCGTTCCTCAGGGGTTGGGGGGTTGGAACTAGATGATCTTTAAGGTCGCTTCCAACTCAAACCATAGAATCATAGAATCATAGAATAGTTTGGGTTGGAAGGGACCTTTAAAGGTCATCTAGTCCAACCCCCCTGCAATGAACAGGGACATCCTCAACTACATCAGGTTGCCCAGAGCCCCGTCCAGCCTGACCTTGAATGTTTCCAGGGATGGGGCATCTACCACCTCTCTGGGCAACCTGTGCCAGTGCTTCACCACCCTCATTGTGAAAAACTTCTTCCTTACATCTAGTCTAAATCTCCCCTCTTTTAGTATAAAACCATTACCCCTTGTCCTATCGCATCAGGCCCTGCTAAAAAGTTTTATCCCATCTTTCCTATAAGACCCCTCGCTGCAATAAGGTCTCCATGGAGCCTTCTCTTCTCCAGGCTGAACAACCCCAACTCTCTCAGCCTGTCTTCACAGGAGAGGTGCTCCAGCCCTCTGATCATTTTTGAGGCCCTCCTCTGGACCCGCTCCAGCAGGTCCATGTCCTTCTTGTGTTGGGGGCCCCAGAGCTGGACGCAGGACTCCAGGTGGGGTCTCACCAGAGCAGAGTAGAGGGGCAGAATCACCTCCCTCGACCTGCTGGCCACGCTTCTTTTGATGCAGCCCAGGATATGGTTGGCCTTCTGGGGTATGAGCACACGTTGCTGGCTCATGTCCAGCTTGTCATCCACCAGTACCCCCAAGTCCTTCTCGGCAGGGCTGCTCTGGATCCCTGCATCCCCCAGCCTGTATTGATACCGGGAGTTGCCCCGACCCAGGTGCAGGACCTTGCACTTGTCTTTGTTGAACCTCATAAGGTTCGCCCAGGCCCATCTCTTGAGCTTGTCCATGTCCCTCTGGATGGCATCCTGTCCCTCAGGCATGTCCACTGCACCACTCAGCTTGGTGTCATCCACAAACTTGCTGAGGGTGCACTCGATCCCACTGTCTATGTCGTTGATGAAGATATTGAATGGTACTGGTCCCAGTATGGACCCCTGAGGGACACCATTCTATGATTCCATGATTCTATATGAAGAAATCATAATTCTGGAATAATACATGGCATTAGAGCTTTAGAGTATTTATTATAGATCTATAAGGTAAGTATGTCTACATTTTAACATATATAACTCTACTGTGTGCTACTGTATAGACATATTATAATGACATGGATATACTCAGTTATGTAGGTAGATACAGAAAAGGGAAAGAAGCAAAATACTGCAGCTCCACATGTTTTTCAAAATAGGAAAAGATTTTTGTTCAGACTCCAATATTTCTGGTGGAAATACTTTGCAAGACACGCATGTTTTCCATTAACCTAAATACTGTTAACCCCGACAGAAAACACACTGTTAAGAAAATTACTTGATCCTACACGAATCAAAAATGCTGTGCTACACATCTGCTTAGGGACCACTTGTGTTGTAACCTGCTAATGTTAAAATACCAGCCTAATTACTTTTTAAAGTTATTTGTTTGTTCTGGAAAACTAATCCACAGATTCATGTTAATTCACAGACAGTAAGTCTGAGATCCACATGACAAGCTTGATCCGGAGCATATTAAAATCAATGGAAGTTCATTGACGTCAAAGGATTTCAGATCAGAAACTAAAATAAGGTATTACAGCACAGCATTGAATAACCCTTTTGTCAGCCCTTCATTCATCTCGGTGCATGAGAGAGAGACTAGCCTTTTTCTCTTTCTTCTTCTTACTCTCTTTCTTGTTTTCTTGCTTTTTCTTCCTTTTCCCCTTCTTTCCTTCTTTCCTCTTTCTCCCTCTTTTTCTCTTTCTCTCTCTTTCTCCTTTTCTCCTTTTCTTCTCATTCCTCCTTGTCTGTTTCTTCAAACCAAGTGAACAACTACATTGTGAAAATTCAGCGACACCTTAATGCAAATTGTTTCTACCAGAGCTGCAGTCAGTGCATTCGTGAACCCTAAAATGGTATGTGGGTCTGAGAAATAGGACATTGGGAGCAAAGATATCCTATGCCTTCTAAGGCATGGCTCACAGGCATTTCAGCATGTACTACTGCAAGCTGTTGCTGTAGTTGATTTTTTCTGTGGTACCAGCAATTCTACTCTTTGTTATCACTGTGTAGTATCTCACCGTTTTCAATTGTCCCAGAACCCTTACTTCAAATTTCTACTCTTGCTATCAGAAAGCAAATATATATATTCTTTCTTCTGAAATGTGTGGCTTGCTATTCATTTATATGTTGTGCTGTTTGACTTAGCCACAGACAATAAGAAGGGAGGCGTGAACCACAGATGGTGTGGGCTCCATTCCAAAAAACAAAAAAAAAAAGCTTCATTTTTCCAATTTTCTTTAAATATATCACACAACAGGTAAAGACTTGGGGAAGGAAGGGTTGATTCTTTGGCTTGGTTTATTGCTGATGTAAAGGAAGTTTTGCATCTAAACCAGGTAGGTTTTACTTAGAATTTGAGCATCTCTTCACAGCACACAGCATTATTGGTTGAGAACCAAGCAAGATCATTCCTTTGAGGTATGCAGAGTAGCAACAAGAAAGAAATGGAGAATTACAGAATCACAGAATCACAGAATGGCTGAGGTTGGAAGGCACCTCTGGAGGTCATCTGGTTCCCCCCCCCGCTCAAGCAAGGCCACCCAGAGCCAGTTGCCCAGGACCGTGCTCAGACAACTTGTGAATACCTCTGAGGACGGAGACTCCACAGTCTCTCTGGGCAACCTGTGCCAGTGCTCGGTCACCCTCACAGTAAAAAAGTGTTTCCTGATGTTCAGACGGAGCCTCCTTTCTATCAGTTTGTGCCCATTGCCTCTGGTCCTGTCACTGGGCACCACTGAAAAGAGAAATTAAATCCCTTTCCCAAACAGAGCACACAGCTAGAGCAAAGGTTTAGCAAAAATATGCTTCTGGCCAACTCCAGCTGAGATACATTTCTGGGAGAGCAAAACTCAGTAATCATGTCTCTGCTTCCCCATAGCATGGAAAGAATCAAATGTTCAACCAGTTCCTCATCTGAGAGAAGGCTTTCCTTCCCTGACAGCACAATATAGCCTATTAAGCAACCTTTTCTTAGCAAAAATAATCAGCAGTTCAAGACTTACTGCACCACAGCTTGCCAGCTGACCTGATCAAGACAGCTGGCAAATATCACTTGTTGGTTTACTACTGTCTCTTTCACAGGACCTGGATGCACAGCGTCTGGTAGGCATCCCATATACCTTTCCCGTGCACCTGATGTCCTGCTATACTTTCTTTTCATTTGGAGATATAATAAGAGTAATACTAGAAAACTAAAATCAGCTCACTGTTAAAGCTGTCAAAATATTCCGTAAAAGAACCAGATGTTTTATGACAACCAAAGATGTCCTAGTATGTTACAGTTGTTTTATCTGGGGAAGTTGTTTTTGCTTCTTTTTGAAACTGTTTCATAGACTTTCAACAGTTGAGGGATGTTTTTCTTCTTCTGCAAAAATAAATGAATAAATGCATTGTATTTTCAAGCAATGTTAACAGCATCTCAGTGGAGATTTATAGAGCCAAGCAGTAAGTGTGCACTGTAATGATTTCTGTAAGATCTTATACCATAAGAAGAAACACTGAATCAGACAAAGTTATTTTTGTAACATGACAGAAGAAAGGATAGTGGTATCATCCGTGGAAACACTGCTAGGGCTATAATTATAGTGCTCTTTCTCATGTTCTTATGATGGGAATCAGCAGGGTTTTTTTCAGTCTAAGCTTATAAGATAAGAGCAGACTGGCATGGGCACACCTGGCCTTCATTGAAATTGATTGGAGTTGTGTTACCAGCTTCAACAGAAGTAGAAATAGCTCAAATGTGGCCAGCTAGTGAGCATCCCTAGGCATAACCCAAATCCCAGTTGACATAAAGTGGCGTGCTACTATTAAAGAAACACCCTCGGCTGGTTGGAATTTCTCATAGGCTGCAAAGCAGAAGAGCTCAGACACTAAGGGCTGAATTTCTCTGCAGTAACACATGTCTAAGAGATATGTGTGTATTTAAACCAAATCCATAGGCCTCATGAAATCTTCACCAATTCCAAGGAAAACATTTGACTTTATGCAATCCTGACATTATGCTCCATTACGCAATGTAAACAGGGGCCAAAGATATCTCAGCTAATGAAAATATTAGCTTTGAGATTCAGGGTGGATCTTGCAGACCTTGTTCAGATGCCTGTATTGTACCCCTAGCGATTTCCAGGCCCAGGAAGGCTTCTCAGCACAGATGTGGCACAGTGCAACCCCACGCTGATGCCTTCCTGCAACGTTGCGCCCAGCGTAACAAGCTTTCCCAGATTCCCGAGCGTGGTGCCGATGCGCAATCAGGCACCACACGGAACAGTTAGGCAGGTCGAATGAAAGCGCCCCGCCGAATGGGCATTGCGCCCCGCAACGCTCAGGTTTCAGGACTCTGGCACAAGCGCACCCGAGCTGCCTCCCTGCAGAACAGGCGCCAGACACTGACGGTTAGAATAATCTTTGGGTTTACATTAAAGAAGGTTCCTCTTAGTTAGCAGCAGGTAAGATGGTTACTTTTAGACCCTTAAGCTCACATCAGCATTAATCTGTTTTTTACTGGTCCGAACAAATTACTGAATGCAGTCAAAGAAGAATAATATTTTGTCCTTTTGTATTCATCTTACAACTGGTAAAACTACCCTTCTCGGCATTCAAAGAAGCCTCCTTGCTGCGTATTTCTGAGTGCAAACATACAGAGGACAAAAAAAATATCACTATTATAAATGGTACTTGTTCCAGTAGGGTATGCAGTTACAAAAACATTATTTTAAAGAGCCATGCAATGATATTATTCTTTTGAACATGTCAGTAGATACACTGCCTTTTCTATCCTCTTTCAGAGGCTCGGTTGTCTGACGATCCTTTATGCTTAAATAGCATTGAATATCTAAACCGTTGCATTTCAAAACTCACCTGTTCAGTTTTTTTCAATAACTGCCTCTGTGAAGAAACAAATATTCTCCTAAATACCTCTTGCGATGTATTAAGATCCAGCTCAGATTCTCTTGTTATCCCTAACACCTAGAGCATTTAAATTTTTTGATGATAGGAACAATACTCCTATGGAAATATAGTTGTTTGATTTCCACATTGGTATACTACAGAAGGAGGAAAAAAGAAAGGGCATTATGGCTACAGAGCAGTGAGGTCTAAGATCTCTGAAGGTGTTCCTCTCCTTGGAGCTGTTCTCATACGCTTTTGAGACATCTTCTATCAAATACATTGAGCGCCGAGAAAGTAGGTACCCCTAATTCAAACCACATGTCTTAACTCCTAACTGCTCTGGTGATCTCATCTCTCAACCATCATGTGCAGTTGTGCATTGTGCAATCTTCCCCTTCATTTTCAGTCCCAGCTTGTTTAAAAAAAGAGCTCCTTCGAACTGTGTTTTTCCACAATACATAAGAATATAAATATTAATTTCTCACATTCTGTACCTATAATTGCATTTCACTTCAAAAATAATATTTCCAGAGGTGCCTCCAAAACATAGTTAAAAAATATTAATTATAATAAATTGAACTCCCTGCATATATTGAATATAGCAGCCTGTAATTTTTGTTCATTTATTCTCTATAATAATGTCTAATTGCATCTATTACTTATTCGAACCTCCCAAGGCCTTGCACATAAATAACTCCCATTTACATGAAGAGAAGTTACTCACATCCTGCGATAGAAAAAGACTCCTGTTTACATTTCACTGCAGATTTTTCTTCAAAAACTCAAGAGTACTTGTTGTTCTTTAACATAAAGCCAAGATATTCACCTACATACCTGAAGAATGTGCACAGACACAAGTCACAAATGAAAGAACCAGAAGAGCTGAAACACAAGAAAAAATTGTTTCAAGGTAGTGCTTCATGCTTTCACTCATGCTTGGGAGGAGCACGTAGCTTCAAAGCTGAAAAGACATGATGAATGCTCTCACCATTACACTTCATTCTTAGAACTGTTGTTTGCCTCGCTTATAAAATGTTAAAGTTAATTAGCTGGCTAAGGTGCTGATTCTACTGTGCGTTATGTTAGAAATTCTTGTTGTTATTCCATTTCACATTTGGACAATCTTCCTTTTTGACCGACACCTGGTCAGTGAGGTACTGGACCACGAGGCACTACAGCAGTGTAAAGGTGCGTGTGTTGGCGTGCATGATAGAACATGAATAAGTTAGAAATAATGTTTATGTACTATTAGCAACGTAAAGCTAGGTTCTTATGCAGTTTCTCTACTCATTTGGGGAAGCATCTCACTCCACAATTACATCTACTGATCACAATAACTGTAAGATTTTAAATCTGTTCTCAACAGAAAATAGAGTTCAGTTGTAAAGGCTAAAATAAGGATTATGTATACAAATATATTTGTACATAATACAAGGTATATGTACTATTTGCCTGATCACTTTGCTGAAGTCTTCCATCACTTTTCTCTATCTTTATTCTGTTCTTTAATTAGCTAGCTCCAGAGATAGAAACCAGATCAGAAAGGACTGCATATATTTAAGGTGCTTCTGAAGTCTCAGTAAGGACTAAGCATGCTCTTATCATGCTTATTATCAACAGGTATTCATTTAATTTTAAACAGTAACAGGTGAATATTTCCATCTCCAGGCAGTAAATGACTATGAGTCCAGAGTAAAAGTAAAAGCGAAATCCTGATTTTATATTTCCCGAACAGTTGGCAATCACAGGTTTTGAATTTTATTGAGTGGGCAACTTCTTAGTTTTAATTCTCTCTTGATTAAACCTTCTTTCTGGTGATTAGATTTGTATGCACTAAGCTGGAAACCAATTTCAAAGACAGACGTCCCTTTTCTTTCACCCACCATGAAACTCTTCCATATGGAGAAGGTCAGTCAGAAGCCTATTCACCATTTAAAAGTCACTGGATTTTGCAAAGCAGAGGTAAAGCGATATTTAAGTAGTGCCTAGAGCTGGCTCTGGCTCCTTGCAAGGGGGCAATTTCACCCATAAATCTTTATACATCTTGTTCCGCTGAGAAATTAATACTGAGACTGATTTTTTTAATACAAGGAATAGGTAATAGTTATACTGCTGAGTGAGGTGTTTTCAGCATCTTTGGACTGGAACTAAAGTGTTCCCCAAGTGGATGTAAAACACATAGCAAGTTTAACAAGCTTCTTACATTGTCTCTTAAATTCTCCCTGGCTCAATGTAAAAATCTATTTGAGCGATTTCAGATAGCTTAAAAGAGAGCTCCAGCCTCCTACTTCATATCTGTGCTAAGATCATCATCCACCATGTTTAGGAAATGATTATTTTGCAATGGGATACTTTCTTTTTATGGATAATAAAAATATTGCTAGCTAGGACAATAAAGCTTTATTAGGAGGAAGAAGATCAAATTATTTTTTATCAGAACACTCAGTAATTCTTCCACTTAGCTTGATTCTGGTTAGTTAAATTCAAACTGCAAGATACCTCCTAACTCAAAGGTGTTGGATCAAACCTGTGAGAACTCTTTACAAAAATAGTGTTGACTCCCTAGACAAAACACTAACAGTATCTTAGCCATTTACTCATGCATATCCGGAAAATCGATTATTTGGAAGAATTTTCCTGCCCAGATCTCATCACTGTCTGCCTTGGATTTATGCAGCAACTGATAGTAAAGTGTGAACATAATTGGAGGCTGACCCAAGGCTGCCTTTACTATATAAACTTGTGTTAACTGTTTGCTAAGAGCCAGTTATATAGATGTTTTGCTGGTATATTTCCTTCCAACATCAGAGTATATCCCAAAGCTATATCATTAAATGCATGGCATGACAGCTTTCACCCAACAGGAACCTGTACCTCACCTTGACAGGGGCTGAACACTGAGTTAAAAGAAATAACCACCAGCATGAAAAACACGCCGTTTCCTTTCTCTGCTGAGGTCCCATGATGCACATCACTGCTGCGCCCATGTGCAATGCTACCACGCTCCAGAAGGTGCCCTTCCAACGTCGGGGAGCGACTGAAATGCTGAGCAAAAAAATCCACCAACCAGCCAATTCTACCGCTTTCATGCCTTGAGTGGCCAGCCCTAGTAAGCAGCAGGGTGCTGCTGCAAGACGGGAGTTCCTTCAAATCTTCTTGACGCAAAGAAGCACTTGACCGCATCAATCCCCAGCTAAAATTGTCCAAATCAAGCAACGTGAATTCTTGACGAAAAAAACACACACCCACATAAATTATTATTAAAATCAGCAGTATGTGGTAAGGACCTGAGAGCAAGGTTTCACCCTTGGAAGCTGTAAGCAACTAATAATTAGATTTCCAGGTCTTACTGACTCTTTACGGGTTTCTCAATTTGAAAGAGTGTAACTAACCAGTAAATGATCTGCTGTGGTCTCGGAAAGCAAACTGAATCAACATGTAGAGGATTTAGACCATTTCCATAAATACATTTAAAAACAAAATTGATGGGAGTTTTCAAACAGGTCTTGAGTGAAAAAAATTTTGTGGGCCTGTACAATCTCTCCAGCTGATATCTTCTCCATATGTGCCTGAACTGCACACTAGCCAAGAAGCTCTCCGAGAGCTCAAGCCGCTCTGACGGAATCTCGCAATGCACCGCTCGACTGGATGGAGAGCACAGCTAAAATTCCTGGCTAGGAAATACATCACTTAAAAACAAACGAGGTCCAGGAAAAAAGTCATGGAAGACATTGAAAACAGTCATATGGCAATGCAAGATGTCAGCAAATGTCTTTTTTTTTAAACCAAAAAAGCTGAAAGTCAGCATGATTGAGTGTATCATGCTTGCTTTCTTATCAGTATTTTTTTCTGGCCATTTATGTGAAAAAGTGCCATATAAAATTAAAAAGAAAAACAATCAAGCCTACTCTCACTGTGCTAAATCACTAAATCAACTGCAAATTAAGGATTGAATGCACTCCCAGGACCCCACCAAGTTTATATGTTCAGCAACCACAGTCATACTGAATTGGCCATTTCAGAAATGAGGGAACTTTTCTTTACTTAACTGGGTTGGTAATGGTCCCCATATCCCATAATAAGAATTTAAAATGACTTACCTACAATTCATGCATTTAAAAGAAAAATAGCCTCGGGAGGTTCATTACCGCATACAACTTCATCCACAGCAAACTCCACATTCCTACCCTTAATAAGAGCAACCTCAGAACGGGCCCGCAGAAAGCACCACAGAAGTACATATGTCACAAATAATACATTCCCCCCTCCGCCCCACGGCCCCGGGCCAAGCAATTTTCTCCGTTCCTTAAAGCTGCTCTGTTGTCCACAGAGTATTACTCTGGCAAGCCAAAGGACCCTCTGCCGACTTCTGCAGAGGTATTCCCGTCGTCCTGCTGGGAACGGGCTTTTGTGTCCGTAAGTCCCCAAGGAAGAAAATGCTGGAGCCTCCGGCGTCAACTTGCCCTTCTATGTACCCCTGAGGCTGGGTCTCCACATAGAATCACAGAATTGTTTAGGTTGGAAGAGACCTTGAAGATCATCGAGTCCAACTACATGCTGATGTGGACAAGATCATTGGGTCCAGCCACATGCTGATGTGGACAAGAAGCCAACAGAAAGGACAGGGTAAAGGAAATGCTCTGCTCTACATTTTACCAGGATTTCCCTAATCTTTGGGGGGGACACGGTCCTGCCAAGGGATCAAGGCCCCATGAGTTGTGCTTCCAGGATCTGGCAGTTTCTACCTTGCAGGGTGCCAGGAGCAGCACGTGCCCTCCTCACGCCCCAGAGTCAGCCCTCCACATCCCTCCGCACCTCCCAAACTGCTCTGCACGCTGCGGGAAGCGGAGGGAGGAGCTGATAAAACAGGACCATTAATCGCTCTGCACGTGATTTATTCAGCTCCTTCCAAACCTGAGCTCCTGAGATCAAAGCAGATCACCATCTTCTACTGCCCAGGGAGAAGCAGCTGGGTATGCTGCATGGGTGAGCTGGGACGAGCCTGGGCTTGTGCCTGCAGCGGTCAGTGGCTCCCGTTCTGCTCCTCCAAGTCTGGGGAAAACCAGTATGGCTTAGCCCATGTTGAAGCGCATGCAAAGAAGTGCGGATTAACATGTCCGTACTGCACAGCAGGGTGCGATAACGCAGAAATCCTGCGCTATTGCTGATTCGAGCCAGGCAGCACAGCTGAGAAGTCCCTCCACAAGTCTTGCTAGCTTGGGAGCACTTCCAGATAAAAACAACTGTGCAGCTCTTAGGGCTGAACTGGCTCACATGAAGTGCAATCCCCAGCTCTTCTACTTCATATTGCTGCTTTTCCCTTTTATTCATTTATTTGAAGTTAACATTAAATGAGAACAGGAGAGAATATGAACGGGCAATTCAACCAACCAAACTGCTGCCTAGGAAATATATGAAAGGCATGATGCATTAACATACTGGTCATGCAGCTCCAAAAGTAAGTAATGAACACCACCAAATCTATTTTATCATCTTTTAGGCAACATGAGATTTTCCTTTTTGCTTGCTAATTTGTTCTGACCATTACACTATTCAGCTGTATTTAAACCAGATGCAGGTTGCTTGATTTTTTTCTTTTTGTATTTGTTGTTCATCTGCTGTGCTTGGCTAACAAGAGCTGCTTTTGTTAAGAATTTGTGCTGCAATACATTTAAAGATCAGATGTCATCTAATTCCTTAACCCCAAAATCTCTCAGGTTTATCAGGATCTCTTTTTACCTTATCAGATTAAATCTGGAGTGATTTTTCATGAAGATCGCAGCTATGAGTAATACTATGCTCCTAAAATAGATCTGTTATGTCTTATAACATTGCTAAAGGCATAGCTTAAAGCTTACAGGGCTCGGGGGCTCATCAGTTTGCCTGACAGCCACCGCCTGCACCTTCACCCAAAGGAGCGATTTGGCATGAAATGATCCTGCTGGGTTCAGCCGAGAGCCACGGCTTTCTCTAGGAAACAAATGTTGACCCGGGTGAGAGGTTTAAGAAGCAGGGCTATGATGCAGGCAGCTACAGACGTGGGGCCAGGGGGCAGAAGAGAATTGTCTTCTCCAGCACTCCTTGGGATCCGTTGTTACGAAAGATGCGCCCAGCCCGCGCATGTGGAGATGCAGGTACCGCAGTCCCGCGCCCAGGCAAGCACACCGGCAAGTGCCACGCTGCCACAGGTACGCAAGCCCTGAGCCTGGGGACCTGTGCCTGCGCTTTCAGAGGATCAGAAAGACACGCAGAGAAATCCCCACAAGAACTGGCAAAGATTAGCCAAAAATATTTGTCATGGAAAATTCTGAGAAGAAAAGTTCTCCAGTTTTGGCTTTGGGGTTTATTTGGATCAGTGTTTTTAAATATGGTGAGCTTGGACCTTTTGAGCAGAAAACACTTGCAAGTTTGAAAAGCAATAGAGAAATAAAAACATTTTCATTTCCAAAGCAAAGTCATTTTTCATCTCCAAAAATGTCTGACTGAAAAATATTGTGCATATCTTTATTCCCCTTTCCCCAAGTGAACGAAACGGTGGCGGCCTGCGGAGACCCCTCCCTTTGACTCTGGGCTGGCACAGGAAGGAGGGACTGAATGGCCGTGGGTACGGGCGTGGGTAAAAACAATACCATGAAAAAAGAGATGTTTAGTCAGGGGAAGTGGCTGGAGAGTATTTTAGAAGTACTGCTACGTACTTCCCTGTTCTCATTCTTCCTTATGCGTCCATTATTGACCGGTGACCAAATGAACTGGCCCAGAGCAGCTGTTCCCATACTCTTATTTATAATAAATGATCCTGCCACCGTTACAGAAAACAACACTGACTCCGCTGTAAAGGCTACGTGGATCGCTGTCTAATGCTTTACCCTTCCTTCCAATGTCCCACGGAGAAGTATTAGGTGAGAGAGCCCAAGTCATCAGAGGCTTCAACACAGACACACACAGATGCAGCATCATTGATTTTGTGTCACGGGTAGATAAAGCCATTGGCAACAGAACAGACATGAAGACCCCCCCCAAGCCCTCCTCCTAGAACCACTGACCTTCAGCCACACACCACGGGAGCACCCCATGCCCTTGCTTCCTTCTTCCCCTTGCCTGCCTGCCACTCCAGCACAGGAACGCCAACAACAAAGCCGTACAAGAGAGGACAGCCCACACAGCATGCTCATTTTGAATGATAGTACCTAGAGATGACTCCACAGGTGACGATGCGTTCGAAAATGGATTTAGAAGGGGTTACAGGCAAGTGGTTGCTATCTGTGACATTTCACACAGTGTTAGCTTTTAATGGCCAGGAGTTCTCTTTATCATTTCTACTTCGTTTCTCTTCATAAAGGTCTCAGACAGGTTTTTAATTTACAGATGGAATGTGTTGTTGAAGATCCTATTTTTTACTGGCAACTAAAAAATCTATTTAAAACTTTGAACAAAATTTAATAAGTAAGTGGATCACATACAGGTTTGGAGTAAGGGACACCTTGGTTAAGATTGGATAATTTTAATCCACTGTTCCTGCGTCATTATGAAATGAAGTTTATTGTTCTCACAACTGAAAAACACCCTCTGAACAAAAGTAATAAAGCATTTCACATTATGATTCAGGTGTAGAATATCTCACAGCAGCTAGGAAATTCAAAGCTAAAGCATGTAGTATTATATACTTCACTTTTTCACCTGTAAGTGCATGCTTATCACTCCCACGTACCATATACCCCTACACATGTGCCAAAAAGCAGCCTGTGCCTCTCTGTGGATGTCCATACTATTAGGCACTGCAAACATCCATGTGAATACAGCGAGCAATGTAGTGGCTGAAGAAGAGCAAAAGGAAAGAAGAACTAAGATTGTAAGAACGGAGCCAAAGGGGATGGCAGCTGTTATTTGCTTATTTGCGTTAGTTAAATTGTATAAACAGCAGATCTTTTTCCAGCTTAACATAATTATGTGCTTGCAGAAGTTGTTGTTGCTTTTAATTGTCAGGGGATGTCTCTCATACTATTAGCAGGATAGCTCCAGTCTTTAAAAAGGAAATTAAGACTGTGATATGTTGCATGAATGTGGGAGTGAATATACTGTTGTTTTACAACTGGAACTCACAGAAAAGAGTTCAACAATGGTGAATTTTACTATATTATAAATAAATTCTCAGTGGAAAAACACAAGCATCCCAGTGTAGGTGTCTTGATTTGCATCAGATGGTGATGTGACTCTAAAAGCCTATGAGAGTCATAAAATACTCTGGTATTTAGGACTTTTACAAATCTTCATGACAGAGCTCAGATTAAGCGTTATAATCTTGTGAATTGCTTCTGATCATATTTTAATCGTTATAAATGTTTCAGAGTACTCCAAAAGAAAAGCATAATCACTTGTTCTCATTTAAAAGTGATTTAGGATACAAGCTTAATAAAAGTATCACCACTGGAAAGCAATTTCACTATTTCTGACTGAGTATACAGAGTAACAACAGCATTGGCAGTAGAGACATCAAGGTATGAGCCGTCTATTCATTTAACAGGTTTTTGCTCTTTGAATTATGGTGTTTGAATGTCATGACTGAGCAGAACAGTTCTAACACAAATTCCCAGCAAACTCTGCCTGATTCCTCCCATCAGCTACCGGACTCCACATCTAGCTCATATCCACTAGTTTAAGGTGATTCTTCAGCTGTTCTATCAGCTGAATGAGGTACTGTCTTTTAAAGCTGCTGTAGCATCATACTGGGAAGGAAGAAGGTCAATCGTTAATGGCTATCAAAGACTCAAAAAAAGCTTACGGTGACAATTTTGATAGAAAATGAAGCAGCCTTCTGGCACAAGAAAGAAAAAGTGTTTTGGAAAAAGTGAACAGGGCACTAGTTAAACCACACACAAGACACTTAGGCATGTGCCGTTCTAGAGGTTAGGTGAGGTGTTTTAATGAAGCGTAGTTTTGAATAGTCCAAATTTTCCAAGAGATGGGTCGAACTGGAAAAGTGTTCTGTTCAAACCTGTTCAGGCAGAGGGGAGGGAAGAAGCAAAGACCACTTTATACAAAATGAATGGAGCACATTTTATAGCTTCTTTCCAGTTTCAGTTGATAATTATAATGAGTTTGCAATGTTCAAAACAATCAAAGGCCTCTGCAACTCGTAATGAGTCCAGATGATTATTTTTCTTGGTGTGCTTTATCACTTGGGCAATCTGCTTGCACCTCACCTGTCTATTTCTTTCATGTACTATATAGTTTACACATAAGATCATTTTCCTAATCCCATCTGTATATTTTACTGTAAACTCTCTTCTACATAAAGACCACCTATACCTTGCCAACCACACTTTCATGAGCTGTTTCTTAAAGGAAAAAAAAACCACTGTTTATCTTGTGTAAGTCTGTAAGCATAGCTGTACGTGTGTCTTCCAACCTGCGAAAGCCTGAAGACAGCACACCACTGTACAGGTGTAATTAAGAAGGTGTCCTTCCCCCACAATGGAAAACTGACACCGGGCAAAGATTCAAAGCTCATTTGCTTCTTTTTCCAGCTTTTAAAATCGCAATCCTGGGAGACTGAATTGCCTGAATAGCGGGAAGGAAAACATGATCTCTTTAATCCTCCCAGTCACTTGTCTGAGTCCAGATACGGCCAGGACTAATCCAAAGCCATCTAGTAGCTGTTTAGAAATCTGCGTGCCATGAATCAGTGGCCACATGCCAGGCACTGATTAGGCATTGCTCACCGGTGGTCCCTGAAGGACAAAGTGATGGCACATTGATGAGGAAACACAAGAAGCTTGTTGAACTGCTGGACCTGCTCTGTGGATAGAGTACTTTGCACTTACAGACATGAAGTTTGGATCTTCTCACAAGCAGGCATTTTTTCAGATGTGGTAGCTGGTGTCAATATTTGCATTTTTACCATGTCTACCCAAACATTTTGCTTCTCTGTTATCTCGCTGTGGTGGGTTGACCCTGGCTGGATGCCAGGTGCCCACCAAAGCCGCTCTATCACTCCCCCTCCTCAGCCGGACAGGGGAGAGAAAACATAATGAAAGGCTCGTGGGTCAAGATAAGGACAGGGAGAGATCACTCACCAATTACTGTCATGGGCAAAACAGACTCAACTTGGGGAAAAATTAATTTAATTTATTGCCAATCAAATCAGAGTAGGATAATAAGAAATAAAACCAAATCTTAAACACACCTTTACCCCACCCCTCCCTTCTTCCCGGGCTTAACTTTACTCCCAATTTTCTCTACCTCCTCCCCCACCAGTGGTGCGGGGGGACAGGGAATGGGGGTTGTGGTCAGTTCATCACACGTTGTCTCTGCCACTCCTTCCTCCTCAGGGGAAGGACTCCTCACACTCTTCCACTGCTCAGTGTGGGTCCCTCCCACGAGGTGCTCTCCCTCAGGAGCAGACTGCGCCAGCGTGGGTCCCCCACGGGGTCACAAGTCCTGCCAGCAAACCTGCTCCAGCGTGGGCTCCTCTCTCCACAGGTCCACAGGTCCTGCCAGGAGCCTGCTCCGGCGCAGGCTTCCCACGGGGTCACAGCCTCCTTCGGGCATCCACCTGCTCCGGCGTGGGATCCTCCATGGGCTGCAGGTGGGTATCGGCTCCACCGTGGACCTCCATGGGCTGCAGGGGGACAGCCTGCCTCACCGTGGTCTTCACCACGGGCTGCAGGGGAATCTCTGCTCCAGTGCCTGGAGCACCTCCTCCCCCACCTTCTCCACTGACCTTGGTGTCTGCAGAGCTGTTGCGCTCACATCTTCTCACTCCTCTCTCTGCTGCTGTTTCCACAGGCTTTTTTCCCCCTTCTCACCTATGTTATCCCGGAGGTGCTACCACCGTTGCTGATGGGCTCGGCCTTGGCCAGCTGCAGGTCCGTCTTGGAGCCGGCTGGCATTGGCTCTGTCAGACATGGGGGAAGCTTCTAGCAGCTTCTCACAGAAGCCACCCCTGTAGCCCACCCGCTACCGAAACCTTGCCACGCAAACCCAATACACTCGCCTATGGATCAGGGTGAGTTTAAAGGCACACCCGTGATTCACTCACAGCACAGGCTTTCCAGCGCTATCCTAGTGCTGAGTATAACTCTAACAACTCTAACTTGGCTTCTGAATTAGATTAAAATATCCAATTGGGCATGCATTTCAACCTATTTCCCGTCTAAGGATACAGGCATGTGCCATTTGACTGCTTTGGTGATGCGAACGTCAGTGTGGCCATCCCCTCCCTGGGTGAGGGGGGGAGACACCTTCATCTCCACTTTACCGACAGGAAGCTGAGGCATGAAGAAATTCAGGCCTGGACCCACAGAGACTCCAACACAAATGGTTGTTAGGTGCCTCCTGTTTGTGACAAGCTAGCCTCAGGCTTTTTCCACACCTCCCGCCCCGGCCGTAGCCATGCTCCTGTCCCCAGCTGCTGTCCACCTCCCCTTGCCAAAGGCTGACACCCGCTCGGGTCTGCCAGAATGACTGTGTGTGTAACCTCCCCCTCACGCAGTTCATGAAAAACAGTAAGGGCTAGCAAAGGCTTGCTGTTTACAGCACTGAAAATCAAGGAAATCGACTCAGAGAGCGGTTATCCTGGCAGAGCGGAGGTGAGGGTAATAGCTGATGGAGGGGACAAGGGGCTGCAGGGGGAGGCATGGCTATTCGGAGGGACACGTCTCACCCAGCACAACTACCCCCAGCACCGCTCTGGACTGAGCAAGGCAGAGACCATCTGCAGCAGGGGGGTAAAGCATCCCCAGCCTCCGCCCTGCCTGCTTCACCTGCACAGATGTCTGCCAAGAAACGCCTCTGAGGCCTGTGGGTGAAGCTGCTACTGTAACACCTGCAGCAAAGCTGGCCCACCAAGGGCTTTCTCCTCCTCCCCTGCCCTCCTCCCGGAATGCCCTGGCACTTGGAGCTTCGCCCGGGCTCCAGCCCTGCGACCCAGGGTCACAGAAGAGAGCATTGAAGGGTGCAGGACATAAACTCGTCTCTCCTAAACCCCAGGCTGACGTCCCTCCTTCTGCTCGTAACAGTAAGAGGTGGTGGAGAAATCTACTGATCTGCTGCTAATCTCCGAAGAGCCTCTTCCAAACCACACGATACTGGCTCTCACTTCACAAAAATCTTCCAGCCCAGCAAAAGTGAGGCTTCTCCGAGCACCATTTACAGTCACAAACTGTGCGGTTTCTTGTAGGTGGAGGCACAGTCAAACACTTGGCTCGGCGTGCTGTGTTTCTGGTCTTCCCAAGAACTCGCAGCAAGCACCTCGGGAAACGGAGAGCACCCGGCACTAATGATGTAACGGCGCTGGCCGAGGGGGGCACGCGCGCGCGCACGCACAGAACCTTTTATAGGGTGCGCGGATTCTTGTCCTTGTAGATTCTTATGCTTTTATGTCAAACATGGCAGCTATGATCTCTCTCCCTGCCTGCAGCGGCAAAAGATCAGAAGTCACACACGCAGACTCTCGGACAGAAAGCGAATTTACCTCTTGTTGCCAGTCTCATCAGGAACGAATAGTAAGTAAGTATTGCAAGACTTGTGCAGTTCCTGCAGCCTCTCTCCAAGAGCCTTGCTTTCTGTTACAGCTCAAGCAAACTGATCTGCTCAAAGGTCACAGAAGGAAGTCTGTGAAAGAACTGGAATTCAAATCCAGGTCACTTAAATCCCAAACTGCCTATAATTCTATAATTAATTTATTCTATGTTGCAAAAATGTTATGTATCTTATTTTATTATTTGGAAGTAGGGCCTTCTGGTTTTTATATTTCATCATAGGCATCAGTTCCATAAATACTTTCTGCATGTGACTAATCCTACGCAGTGTCTGAAGTCAGACTACTAAAACACATGTCTGCAGGATCAGGGCCTAGATTTGTTTTCAGTCATTCTTGTAAGAAATGATTTAGCTTCCGAACAACTAAGCCACATCTCGGAAGGTTTTTAGGAAGAAACCTAGAGGTTTGCCAGAGCCTGGGCCCACGCCCGCCCTCTCTTCTTTTCAAAGTCTCCCAACAAGTACTCTTAAAGCAATGGTGTCTTAGCCCCACAGAAACTGAGTGAAAATCATCAGAAACACAAATGGATGGATCAGTGATATCACCAAGGGCTAATTAAAAATGGTAAATTCCTCTTTACATCTGCTACTAAACCATATCACTCTTTCAGCTACTATCATTTGTTACACTTGCTGGACTAGGCTTAGAAGGAGGACTGTCACGCGAGGGAAAATTACCTGCAATCCAGTCAGCAGAGTGAGCACGCAACAACAGCAAGCCTTCATTACGGCACAAAGTTTCATCATAAATAACAAAGAGTGAATAACTCAGCTACAAAACGGCAAACTGGATCAAAACTGAGCAATTTCTGAGACGGTTTCACATCTAGCCATCCACAGTCCTGTACTGCCATCTGCAGCCTCCTGATAATAGTCAGATTCCTAAATCTTCAGACTCCCATTGACCTTAGCAACGGCATGGTCCCTGTAAACATTAGGAGTGTTCGGTGGCAGGCAGATCGTTTTTTCCACAAGTACTATCATACCAAAATAAATAAAATATTCCCCTTTTTCAGGATGATGTTTGTTCTTTTTCCAACCTTTTTTCATTTTCTGTTTTATCTCACTTCTCTGCTGTCTTTGCTAATTAAAGTTGAACGACAGACCCAAAGTGCAACATATTTAATAACCCAGAAAATTTGTCATATGCTGATAAATAAGAGTGTTTTAGAAGTTGCACAGGATGTCTTTGCTACATACGGAAACTGTTTTTAATTTGTGTAATTACAGTTAAAGCGTTAAAATTGAGTTTTAATAGAATATAGCCCCTAACATCTATAGCCAGAGAAATATAAACATCTTTCTTGTATGCAAAAGTTGCCTGGACTATGAAAACATGCTATAATATGCTCTTACGGTGGAGATGCCTGTTTCTCTGCTCCAGGTTACAGAAGCAGATCAGCTAAAATGGCGCTGGGCTATTACCCCTCCGGGCACTGGCACGTGGCTGAACGGAACAAGCGATGGTGGCTTAGCAAGCTGCACGCACCAGCAGTGAGCAACCACAGCTGACCATGAGCCTCCATGAAACTTCCCCCAGTCTGAGAGGTAAAACAACAACCCCTTAGGGGGTTGTTGAAACAAATGAGTTTAACGCAGATGTGCTCCAGGCAATACCTCCTGGCCACGCACCCCGTCTCCTCTGACATGCAGTAACTCAGTAAAGCTGTGGCAATTAGTTCATATGACTGATCCCTTTGGCTCTTTTGAAATGAATTTATCTTTGTTGATGATTGTAAAGCAGAGAATTAGCACAGCGTTTGCAGAGACGGTCACTGCTAGACCAGGACTGCTATAGGATAATCATAATGAACTTTTCTCAGACAGAAAAAGGTCTTGGACTAAGAAGAGAAAACAGGCATGAAAAAGTGGTTTGGCAAGAACTGACTGTTTTGTAGTACTAAGATAAATTGAGAATATCTACTGGCTGTCAAAGAGCAAAAAAGGCACCTCAGAACATCAAGTCTGCCTTGAAGGGAGCAGCTCAGCTGCGCCATTTACCATAACCCCTCTAAGACCTGATGTAACCCATGCATAAGTCAGACCTGCTAGGAGCCGAGTGACTAACGGGTGCCTTGACATTGGTTTTGCACGTCTTGTCCCTCTGTTGCTAGGAGGTGACACATCAATCAGTGGGTGTTGATCACGGCGTACGTGCACGCTGCAAAGCAGGCCGCTGCTCTTGCAGAAGTGCAAGGCACTGAGCGCAGGACACCCCAGCAGCGCTGGGAACACCCAGCTGGTGGGGGACAGGGCTGTCTGAGCAGGCTATCCTTTCCCCAATTAGCGATTAAGCATGCTGCTGGGAGCTCAGCGGGAGCCAGGGGGATACTGGCTGTTAGAGAGGTAAGCATATCAGTGGCATCTCACCTCCGTGTAAGGCAGCATCTCTCAGCCACTGCTGTATTCAGAAGTCAGCAGGGCAAGGAGCCGTGAGCTGCACGGATGCCTTTCCTGAGCTGACACAGCACCAAGCTCCTGGCCCTGCCTCTGCCCTGCTGCTTGGTATTTAAAATCCACCCACGCACTGCCTTGGGAGCTCACGCTTCTGGTGCTGACCCCTGCTCCACAGCAAATTTTCAAAAAGTAAATTGTTTCAATATTGCTAGTATAATATAAGGATTTGGTAGGCTTCGACCTGAAATAAAGAATGAGCCTGAAAAGATCCATAATCTCAAGAAGTGTATTCAGGGTGATTGTCATCTTCTGAAAGATTTAGCACTGTCTCACTTGCAGCCCATGGGCCAGATCCTGCCTTCTGGACACTTGTAACTAGAGCCCTCATGATGCAGAGGGGGAATAGCTACTTCGTCAGCTTTATCTTAAGAGCCAAATGCCTCTTCCAGTGCCTGGTCGAATCACAGTGCTTCGTACTAGACCCAGGAGTCTCTTAGGAGGCAGGGGTTGAGCTAGAGGCATATCTCACGCAGGCACGTGGCCAGAAAAACCATCACATCAAGGAAATCAGCAAGAAGGATTCCAAAACTGGGATCCAACCCCATAGCTGATGAGGTTGGGCACCCTGAACCGAGCACTTGCAGCTCCCCAAATACCAATGACCCCAAAAAAATACACAATTAATTGCTGGAGCAAAGGTCTTAGGGAATGCATGTGGAAATTTAAACTGTACCACAGGGATCAAATAGGGAAACATGGAGAGAAAGTGACCCATGACTTGTCTAATACATAATGCTCTTACTGCACAAACTGCTTCAAGGAAATAGTATGTAACAGTACAACTAATCCCTACTGCCAGTATGTGTCCTTGCGAGTGTTAGCATAGCAAAATGGTAGCCAAAATGTAAAGATCAAGGGCACATCAATACTGAAAACCATTTTTAAAGGAGGTAAATTATTTTCCCTAACATCATTTTTTATCTTCAATATATTGCCCTATGTGAAAGAGTCACTGCAAAGAGAAAGGAGATTTATGGCTATATGGGAAAAAGTGCAGGACAAATTGTAGAGGTAAATGAGACGATGTTACCAGAGATATTAGAGTTAAAAATCATACCACATGAATCAGCGTACAGGACTGTGGCTGAATTTTCATGTAGCCAGACTGACATCTTGTGGCTTGTGCAGAACATTTAAACATGCACCTGGAGGGAATTAACTTGTAAATTGTTACGGCACGGTAAGATATACCCTTTTTTTCAGCAGAACAGTATGTGGCTCCCCCAGTGTATTAGAGGTTGCAATCATGAAGTTTATATAGAAACTCTCATTTCAGTTTCTGCTTTTGCATATACTTGTTAGCCCTGTCTCCATTTGTAAGTCTCAGTCTAATGGTAGAGCTGCATTTAAAGCCAGTCACTCACAAAAAAAAAAGTGTTTAACAGTAAAAATTATAAAATTGGCTCAGCACTCAGGAAATTTTACAGATTACTAGTAAATGTGTGTCCTTATTACTTTTCTTCATTTTTAATGTCAGGATGAAAGTTTATGAAAGACAAAAATGGCCCTTTTTGATCAGCTGACAGATACCCGTACATCAGTATCTAGAGACCAGCGGTAACTGCTTATGGAAGAATATGAATATAGTTTGGCCCAAATAAAATCGGAAGATCTGACTAATCCTCACTTCTCCAGTCTTAATGAGACACCATCCTCACACCAGTTTTAATCCACCCTGACTGCCAACAACATAAGCTCTTTTCTCTTTTTCAGCCTGTAAGGCAAAGAGAGTGGGGAGGTCAAGGATGATGTTGGAGCAAGGGTGAGGAAGGATTGCTGGGGATCCGTACGAGAAAGGCTAGATAAAAGAGTATGTGCAGGGACAGTCGAAGGGCACATCCACACTGTCCCATGGTAGCTGGCGCAGATCTTCAAGCTACTGGTGGCCAAGTCGGCAGCGCGTGAAGCCCCTTAACCCTACTGACTTCAGGGCTGGGGAGCCTAGGCACGGTGCCGAGCTCGCCTGGCTGCTCGGGTCCGGGCTTGGCGCTATGTCCTCTCCAGCCAGCCACCCGGTACCAGGGGGGCTCAAGACAAGCTCTGTGATCTTTGCACCATGCTCCACTTCATGGTGTAGGCTTACTCCAAGCCATCGTTACAGGTCAAGCCCAGTAGATCTCCTCAAGGGGAAGGGGCAAGGAAGACAAAACCTGCCAGAAGAAAAGCCAGCCATGCTCTCCTCCCTACTTTTCATGGCTCCATGGAGAAAAAAGCAGCTCTCAGGGCCACAGAGTTGGGTTAAAGCTCTGCACTGACACTCAACACAGCGCTAATGTCCCCTGTATGTGCAGTGTGAATTCTTACAGAAATGGAGAAAAACTAGGCCTCCGTGTTACGAATAGTTCACAGTTGCTAATACCATAAACACCGTGTCCTTTAGGAAAGGCTCCTCCAGAGAACAATTCAAAGCAAGAGCATACCTAAAGCTGTGAAGTAGCCAGAGTCATCATCTCCCTCTCTCTCCACAGAGGACGCAGAAGAAGATGAGAAAGACCTGTCTCCTAACCCAGGGCACTTGGGTGACTGCCCTAAGCTAAGGGGCAAATGTTCCAACAGCACTTGCAAGACCTTGTAAGCCTGAGCCCCGGGCAAGTACATCCACCGTACGCGCTCAGGCATCCCCCGTGCCCTGGAGCTGGAAGCTAGGTGTGGGTGTCGTCCCCCGGTCACAAGGGCACAAGCAGAATGCTCTGCCAACAAAAGCTGGATTTTTTTGCCTCTTTATTTTTAACGTGAGAGAACAGAAAGGAAGGAATTAATGTCACCGTGCTGAGAGGTATTTCTGAGGGCAGAATGGAGCCACATGCCCAAGTAGATCAAATGACTTTGGCTGAAGTTACAGAGAGGCAGCAGCCCAAGCTGGACTTGAGCAATAAACTCAGCTGAGCCTCTCCCACACAGCTCTGCTCATGTACCTCAAACACAGCCTGGATGCAATGTCCTTGCTGTCCCAGCTGGGATCTGCTTTTCATCAACAGCTGACATTCACACCAAATTGTAGAGTTTAATATTTATCCCTAAACACATAAAGCCTGCTAATAAAAACGGACTGGGAACTATTTGGTTACAGTTACTAAGGCACCAATAGGCAAGAGTGGGAGTTCACATCTCCGAGCCTCAGGCTGTTCCCATCCCCCCCGACACGCTGTTCCCAAGCCATTTCTCAGCTTCTTTGCACTTTAAACAAACTCTGTCTCTAAAATGTCCAAAGTCCTCTCACAGGAAGGGCGAAGGGTGGGAAAGATGCTCCCTCAACATACTCCCTTCTTTTTCCCACAAGGTGATCCCACCTTTCCCCTGAAAGGGGGCAAATATTTAAAAGCAGGGTATTTAAAAGCAGAGGTGGAGGGCTGTGAGGGCGAGGGGGTATCGTGTCTGCGTGAGCTCTCCCAGCTCTGCCCTTCAGTTTCCACCGCACCTGAGACCATGCCTGTCAGGCACTTGTTTTCCCACCGCCTTTAAAACCTCACATAATAGAGGCAAGACTAGCTCATTCCGTTTCTTATTTCCCATTTATCTTGATAACAGGCCCTTAAAATACAAGCATTATCTAAAGACTGAGAGATTTGCCTGTCGCTATTGCTAGGCAGCAGGCAGTGTTTGCAACACAGATGCCCGCGTAGATGGGAGGTGTTTGGTCTTCCAGTCTGTCAAGTCAACACATTTCATGGCTCGTAACAACCACAGAAAATAATTACGAACAGTGACAATGTAATTAATAACTAATTTCAGGACCATTTGGTTCCAATAACGGCAGCTGGCACGCAGGTACGTGGTTACACAAATCCTCCCCATAGGCCTTCACAGCTCACCATATCCAGAGGTATCAAATGACTGCGGATGGCATCAGCTCATCATTAACTATGGTTGTTCAAGAAATTCTTGAGACATTAACCAAGTTTAGGGATGTATGTGTCGTATATTTTGAGATCTCTAAACTTCTCTGAAACTGGAGCAGCCATCCCAGCCACAGCTATCAGCACTGGTGCTGCTGAAGCCGAGACCGGGTCACACACGTGACACTTCTTCATACTAGGGCTTCAAGCTGCATAGGTCAGTTTTAAACAGGATAAATACTCTTGAAGTATTATCAAAGCCGCTAGGAACTATGGATGTAAGCACAGCAAGGTTTTCAGGGTGAGGCAATATCTTTTATTGGACCAACAGATAAAAATGGAATAAACAGGCAAGCTCTGAGGCGCCCTAGCTGAGACCCTTCTGAGCCAAAAGACGCTTGTGTGCCCCAAAGCTTGTCCAGTTTTTCCCACGTGTATGAGCTAGCCCGACGGAGGACCATACTTCTCCCTAGAAACTTTCCCTCACTTAGGGGAAACCGTCACAGCAACACAATTACTGCTAGTGGCACCAACACAACAACTCAAGACGTTCCCCAGATCTGAAAAAACAGACAAGCTGGCAGACACACGAGCTCTTTTACAGAACGATGACTACGAAAAAGGCTTCTGCCCGTCCTCCTCTTGCAGTGTTTTCAGTTACTGTAACGGAGTAGGACCTCTCACCACAGGCACCATCTTGCCTAACTAGGCCAGTTTGTGGTAAAGCTTTGTCTTCTTCAGCTCCCTTGACAAATATTACAGCACCATGTGGTAGAGATCATCATTTTTAACTGTCCAAACCCATACTATAATTATCTGCAAAAAGACAATGCTTTTGAGAACTGGCCTCATCAGCAAAGTCAGTGCCTGTACCTTCTCCAGGAGGCAAAACAGTCCAAGGAAGAGGACAAAGCCTGGTAAATCTGAATTTGGCAAAAACTGACTCTCAGGGCTTCATGAAGATGTTTAGATAGTCTTTGCAGGCTCTGAGAAGTAAGCTCATGGCTGCTATGTCTAATACTTGTCACGTCTAATTATTGTACAGTATTGCACAATTGCCTAAAAGTGAATTATGTGTTTCCTTTGAGATACCATGAGCTGTACCGGTCAGCCTAAGGGACCGCGCGCTGGATTTTTGATCAATGAATCATCTGACCAGGTGAGGCTATCCTCTTTCTCGTACTATAAGTGCATAAAGATTTTGCCTCACGTGGATTTGCAGAACTTAATCTCACATTGGCTCTGGACAAGCAAAGAGGCAAAATGAGGATCTTCAGCTTCCTCCAGCACTAAAATACTATGTGTTCTTGGGGAGATCCACCAGCAGTCAGCATCACCCCCGTGCAGCTGAAGGAAATCCTTTCAGGGCTGTATCCTTTACAAGCAAAGCTCCAGGGGTCAGACCCAGCCTCCTCTACGCTCCCCAGGTAAGTGGCATTGGTATTTATTGGAGTAGGTTTTCAGCAGCATACACATGGAGTTAATTACGCAGCCCACATTGCCGTTAATGACAGCCAAGCACCTAATCCTCCACATGCAGCATGCCGAATACGTTACCCTATGAAACTGCAGCTTCACAGTTATTGTACTTCGGTTTATGTAGTTTCCCTTATGCTGCGCTGAATGGATTTTCATTCTGTGTCCAGGAGCATTCCAGTCCCTCCAGTAGCAAACAATAAATGAATCTTAGGAGGCTCTGGTGTACTTAGGAGGCTCTGGTGAACCTATCAAAAGAGGCAATTTATTTCTGAACTTGGCACTAGGCACGGCATGCCTTGTAAATGTCAATTTGTGTATGTGTGAGCATCTGACACTACTCAGCAGCACATGGCCGGGGCCAAGAATTTGACTGATTCTGGCTGATTTGCAAGCCTAAAAATATTCTCTTTTATCAATATCCATTTTTTGTGCTTATTTGCATGCTAAGAAAATTCTAAGCAGGCGGTGGTTTCATGGATCAATCCACAACAGATCTGTGGAGATCAAGTACGTGATGACCTGCCATAAACTGTGTGATGACACAGTTAGAACCATTGCATAAGAAGTGGCCCATATATAGGCATACTTTGATTTTCACTGTTTGTCCCTTCTAATCCTGCAGGAATCAGAGACATTTTAATCTCTTTTATTGTTTTGTATTCATTTACATGCAGTGCCCAAAGGCCTCTGGCAAGCAGAGAGAGGGCTATATAAGTCAAACGCATTGTTATTACTACTGTAGTTCCTATCATGGGCCCAATTCTCTTCCCATTGACGTCAATAGCAAATCTTCCAATAATTTCAGTGAGAGCTAGATTAAGCCAAAAATCTGTGATCACACCCTGTTATGTTTTATACCAACAGTACTGTGGGCTCCAGCTGAAAATTTTAGCATTTATCACAGTATGGGAAACACAGGGGGCTCTAAAAGAGGTTTTGATGATAAATGAGTGCATTTACATGGCAAGCTGCTCCGTTTGTCACTGGAACATGACAAAGGTGGGTGCCAAAATAAAATCTTCAGAAATACCAAGAAAAAATGCAGTTTTCTAACTTTTCTTAGAACAACTCAGGAGAGTTACGTGGGTTTATATGACAGTTTTGAACATCAAGAATTAGCCCGATAATACCGCACCGTGATAAAGCAGTAGAATAGTCTAATGTCACCATAGGTTTACAGCTTGGGTGTACTTACTGTTTTTTCCTTTTCATCGGTCCTCTTCATTTGATGACTCTCTGTACTGCCCTATCACTTTCAGTCTCAACCACTGAGCCCCTTCATTTCTCTCTTTAGTGTTCATTCTCCTTCCTTTCCCTAGTCTTCTCACCCTTTTTCCTTCATTTTCGTACTCTCATCTGCTCCCTGCTTTCCTTCTGTGTTTGCTGCCTCTCAAAGGCCTCTCTCTGTTACAAAGGAACTTAGCCACTTACAGCCACCCAGATCTTCACACCTGCAAAGCTTTTTCTCTCTATTACCAACTTTTGTCCCTTTTCAAGACCAAAACGGCATACTGCTTCTAACTCCTACTTTCAGGACTGCTCCCCCTCCCTTCAACTTCTTGATTCAGCTTTTGTTCCTCTTCCTTAGCACTTTTCGACCTGTCCCCCCTAAATTCACTGTTTTTCACAGTCACCTTTTCGGCATGAAAGCTCAATCATCTGCCTTGTCTGATGGACTCTGCAGTCTATAGATCTGCACTGACACCATTAATCTCTCTTGAAATCCAAAGAATAGGTCAAAACAAGATGGGTAGAAACCCAGCTAAAAGCTCGAAATGTGATGGTTAGTTAATGGCTCAAAATCAAACCAACAGCCAGACACAAATGGCATTCCTCAGGGGTTGATATGGGGTCCAATACTATTCAACACATTTTTCAGTGATCCGGATAATGGGACTGAATGCCCACACCAATCTGTGGATGACACCAGACTGGGAAAAAAGATATGCTGGACGGAGATGAGCCACCACACAGAGAGACCTCAACAGGCTGGAAGACTGCGCCAACAAGATTGCTGTTTAATATGAGGTTAAAACAATAAATGTTTGAGGTTTAATGAAGACAAATGTAAAGTCCTGCAGCTGGGATGGAATAATCCCAAGCAGCGATACAGGCTGGGGACTGGTTGGCTGAGGAGCAGCTCTGCTGAAAAGGCCCTGGAGGTCTGGGCAGACAGCAAGCTGAGCACGGGCCAGCAGTCTGCCCTGGCAGCAAAGGCGGCAAACTGTGTACTCAGCGAGAGTACAGCCAGCAAACCAAGAGATGTGATTATTGCTCTCTACTTGGCACTTGTCAGGCCATACCTGGAGTATTTCACCCAGTTTTGCTTTCTCTCTGCTCAAAAGAGACATTGAAAAATCAGAGACAGCTTGGTGGATGGTAATCACTGGTGATTAGAAAGCTGGAGAACTTGATGCAGAAGGAAAGGTTGAAGGAGTTGAGTTTTACAGCCAAGAGCAGGCCCATGGGGAATCTAATCACAGTCTTCTAACACCCAAAAGGTAGTTTTAGAGAAAGAGACAGAGGTACAGAGAAGTATTGTCTTCACAGGGAGGCACAGCAACAGGACAAGAAGCAATAGGCACAAGTCACTACAGGGGAAATGCCATCTAGATATAAGAAAAAAAATACTCATTGTGAGAACAATTCAGCATTAGAAACGGTTGCTCAGAGAAGTGCTGGAATCTCCTTCACTGGGAATACTCCAGATTTGGCTTGACAGGGCCCTGGATAACCGAACCTAAGGCCCTGCTTTCAAGAGAGGGACAGATGATGTCAAGTGGTCCCTTCCAATCTCAGCTTTTCTGTGATTCTGTGAAAGCACGGGGGAAGAGGCATGTGTCAAATTCTGGATGTCTGCTCTCAAAGAGGCTTAGAAGCATTAAGAACACGGCATGCAGGTGATGAGATAGACATAGGACAGGTTCAGTAGATGAAAGCAGATGAGAAAGTACACATGAAGGGCAATGATCTTCGCAGGCTCTTCTCCCTGATGAAAGCAGAGCTGATCTCTGAAAGGAACAGATAAAAAAATGGGTGAGCTGGTTTTCACCTTAGCACAGTGACCAGGAAATTCAGCCATGGAGCAAGACATTGCAGGAGTAGATGTTGCACAAGTGATGGTTCCTATCTGAAAGAATCTGCCCATGTAGAGCACAGTACAAGCCAGGAGGTCAATGAGACTCACAGACTCTCTGGAGAGTGCCAGAGACTAATACAGTATTAGTTAACATGACAGCGCTGGTTGGGAACCAGCTCTGGGAAACGGCAGCTGAACAGTTGAGGGCTGGGATGTGAAGCCTTCTGTCAGTAGCACGTACCACGGGATGCGAACTGAAGCCGTCGCACCCTCTGGAAGCTGTTGAGCTGAGCTGCCAACAGCCTTTCAGCTCTCACGGCGCTGCTGAAAACTTTCTGGAGCCTGTGGTGATGAAGGCCTGAAGCTTCATCTCTGGTGGCCCTGAGTCATCCCTACCACCTTACAGCCAGCAAAGTCATCTTGTGGAAAATACATGGGTGTGGGTTAATGCAGGCAATTTGCTGAGATTTCTAGAGCAGCAAGGGGGATGTGTCGGGGCGGGGTCCTATCTGAGAAATGCATGCAGGCGTTCAGGTTGTGTGAAATGTTATTCTTTAGGCGGTATTTGGTACTCCTGTACTGATGGTATTATGTCTGATTCATGCTCTTTTTTCTTCTCTCTCTTTTTTTTTTTTTTTTTAATTCCTGTAAGATCTGTGATCTGCCCATGCATCAGCAGAAAAGTCAGGCTGCAAGGCAGGGAAAAGGGAGATTGCATTAATATTGCACAGTGATACCTCAGCACACACCACAGGCTCCACACTGCTCACCGCAGTCCTTCAAGGGATAACTTCAACAAGTAAACTAAGCCTACAAAAATGTGGGTTGTATCAAGAGATTTCAGATTGCTGATCAACGAGGGCTAGGGCTATGTCACATTCATTGTGTTCAAACACTGGGAGTGCAAAGTGTAGGGGACAGTCAGCAAGGTGCTTGGCGGGATGTGGGCACATCCCGTACCCCATTTTCCTGACAGACTGCTCTGTTTGCACCACTAAGGAGAACTGGCGTCCCTCAAGGAGGAGCTGCAGGATCTGCCTTCACATGTGTTAAAAAACTTCTGCAAATGTTGGCAGAAGGTTTAATGGCACCATTAGTGCAAGTCAGTGTTAAGTCCAGGCAGACTGCTCTTCTTAACTTTCTGTCTTATTGCTGTGATATGGCTCATCTGAAATAGTCATGCAACACCCACCAACACTGAACAACACAAACTGATCGCCCCTGAGGTATTTCCAAAAGCTCGAGGTTTCAGGAAACACACCACTTAAGATACCGTGCAATGTCCCTTGCTTTTAAATGAACCACCAAGCATACCTTACTGCACACGTGGCCCCAAAATAATCTGTGGGTTTTGAGAAGTGACATCCTGCAGCCTAAGAAAAATCACAATACCCACATAGACTAACCTGCTGGCTGGAAGAAAACACTTTCAGGACAAACAGCTGCAAAACACTGTATTAATGAATTTCGCAATTTGTGCATGATCATCATCATGTTTTTCACAGGTCCTTCTAGAAAACTCAACAGAATAAAGATTATTTGGCATTATATAAGCGTATAACAAGATTAGCAAGTCTAGTTATTGCAATCCATTTAAGACATGTTTACCTCAAATATTGCTTGTGTTTGTTTTCATAACATTTCTGAGAAGCAGGGAAGTGAATCACAAAGAGTTTAAGTGACTTGCTTAAGGGAGATTACAGCAAAGGAGAGACTTGAACCCTCTTGAGTCCTACGCTACCCCTCCTATGGACCACCCTACCTTAGCCTCTATATTATACATGTCAACTCTAGCACATAACAAGAGTCAGTTCCTGCTCTGGAAAGTAGATCTGTAAAATTAATATATTTCTGCTGATATTAGGAGAGTCTTTTCTTTCTTTCTTCCTGAAGTAGATATTTATTCTTACTTCTTCCCTTTCTAAGTACTGCAAAGCCACGTCTGTTAAGGAAGAATGAGTATGACTCTGCATCATGTATCAATATGTTTTACTGTTCTGCATCATGAATTAACAGTTTTCTGTTCTGCATCATGTATCAATATGTTCTAAATCCAAGGCCATAATCCCATCTCTCCAGACAGCCTCTGGAAGACAGGGAATGAAAACAATTAACTAGAAACAAAATCTGAAGAATGTACGCTTGCATAAATACAACGCAAGACATAGTTGGGCTGGTGGAAAGTTATGGTAACAATGAAGAAGTCAAGGAGAATGCAGCTTGGATTTCAAGAAGATCAGAAGCCTGCAGAGCTGGCAGGTGAACAAATACATCTTGTAAACTCAACAAAATTCCATAAAAGCTGCTGTTACATAGACATGAAACTATATCACGCTATATTTTCTGTGCTATCCTTCAGAGTATGACCTCAGTAGTGTAGAAGGCCTTTCAGCATCTATTTTGTGCTTACTTTTTTTTTCTGGTAAAGAAACAGAGAAAGGGGAAGAAAAATTCTGATTTTGCACGTAAATTTTTAATTTGTCCTTTCAATCCTAGGGAATAAATTCACATTTTCACAGCTGCAGGTTTTGGGCCAGGGATTTTTTTATGCATGGCTGAGCTTTTAGGACAGCAGCACATCTGAAAATCCAATGCAGATGGATAGCAACAGCGGGCAGAGGTGGTGACAACTGCATTTGAATGGGTCACGTACAGTCTTCCTACCAGCACAACAGCAGACCCATGAGAAAGTCAGAAAAAACAAACGAGAGGAGTGTTAAAAACAGGTATAAAAATAATAGGAGAAAGCACAAGTATTGGCTGGATCGATGGGCCGAGGCCAATTGCGTGAGATTCAACAAGGCCAAGTGCCGGGTCCTGCACTTGGGTCACAACAACCCCAGGCAATGCTACAGGCTTGGGGGGGAGTGGCTGGAAAGCTGCCTGGCGGAAAAGGACCTGGGGGTGTTGGTCGACAGCCGGCTGAATATGAGCCAGCAGTGTGCCCAGGTGGCCAAGAAGGCCAACGGCATCCTGGCCTGTATCAGAAATGGTGTGGCCAGCAGGACTAGGGGAGTGATCGTCCCCCTGTACTCAGCCCTGGTGCGGCCGCACCTCGAGTACTATATTCAGTTTTGGGCCCCTCACTCCAAGAAAGACATTGAAGTGCTGGAGCGTGTCCAGAGACGGGCAACGAGGCTGGTGAAGGGTCTGGAACACAAGTCCTATGAGGAGCGGCTGAGGGAACTGGGGATGTTTAGCCTGGAGAAAAGGAGGCTGAGGGGAGACCTTATTGCTCTCTACAACTACCTGAAAGGAGGTTGTAGAGAGATGGGGGTCGGACTCTTCTCCCTATTAACAGACAACAAAACAAGAGGAAATGGCCTCAAGTTGCACCAGGGGAGGTTTAGACTGGATATTCGTAAAAATTTCTTCACCGAAAGGGTTGTCGGGCATTGGAACAGGCTGCCCAGGGAGGTGGTGGAGTCCCCATCTCTGGAGGTATTCAGAAGATGTTTAGATGAGGCCCTAAGGGATATGATTTAGTGGGGGACTTGGTAGTGATAGGTTAATGGTTGGACCTGATGATCTTGGAGGTCTCTTCCAATCAGAACAATTCTATGATTCTATGATTCTATGATTATCCCCAACTCTGTGTTGACCCTGAGGCCAGCTCCTCCATTAGGGGCACTTTGGTTATTTATGTCAGTGAGGGCAGAGGAGGGGTGGAAGAAATAAATACTTATTTGTAGTAGCATACATAGTATGTCAATGGTATTTATATCCTTTTTTCTTTATGCTTAATGATAGGAAATTGTAGGAAACCAGAATACACACTCTTCAGCTTGTGGTAACTGCGATCAGAATATAAATTGCCATCAGCATTAAGTTATGAGCTTAGTCACAGGATCTTATGGCAGATGCTTAGAGCAAGGGACACTTTGAATACTCCACAAACAGTCTTAGAGACATGGAGTTCCCAGCTCCCATCCCGAGGGTAAAGATTTGCTGTTTCTATAAGCTAATCAAATCATGGTATTTTTTTATAAAGATAGCACAGCAATATGGTACATTATGTGGTGGTTTTCTTCTGTGAGTAACCACAAATTGCTACACACTGCAAGTAACCACAAATTGTAAGTACTGCTGCAAGTACTTACAGTATCAGTAGTTCCTTACTAAAGAACTCTGAAATATTGGGTCATATAGGCTCAAACGCCGTCTGTCTTTTGAGAAGAAGGAAAAGTAATCATTGGTCTCAGCCTACAGACACTTAATGTTTTATTGTACTTTAATCAAAGCCCAATTAGTCACAAGACAAATTTAAACAGACTTCAGCAATAAAATGGTTGTCTCAGGCTTGTCTTACGCAACTGAAGAGCAAAAGAATAATGTTTTTTTTAATGGAAAACTTTTTTGTTTGAGCTAAAGAACATTTACAAAATTAACTGCCAAATCACACTCTGCAAAGGAAAAATATTTTAATTGGCTTTCAAATTTTTCCTGATGAGGCAGATTTGTTATCTTTTCCATCTACGCACCTAAAGCCATCCTCTGGCTGAGAGGAGTTCTTCAGGTACTATGTTAGCGCTGTCATTTTAATATTTAGACTATTGTGGTAGCTCTGTAAAATGTTTTCCTGATGGCACACAAATCTTGTCAGCAAATGTACTTCAGTCCACTCTTAGCTGGTGTGTACTAAAGATAAATAACTAGCAAATTATACATGTGACTTCATTTAATACTCTTGGTAAACTATTTATTGTCTGTGGCTATACGCTGCTGTCGCTCTGTCTCTCACTCTTTACTTTGCACAATTTAGTGATTAATGGTTAAAAAAGACAAAACCTCCGCCAGTTTGAACAAATAGTTCTGGGGACTTGATACAGCTGGGCACAATTCCAAATTCGAGGAGGCGCCAGTAAACTAATGAAGAATGTTACTGATCTGCTCTAGCCATGCGAAATCAGGATTTCATCTTGTACAAACCACGCAGGGTCAAACGCAGTCGACATTTAGTTTAGGAATCCTCAAGATGTTGGTGGGTGTTGGTGATTCACCAGGTCTAACCCAGTGTCTCAGCTTGCTCCTAGGAAGCACTGCGTCCGTAGGTGGGATACTGAAGTCGCAGGTTTTTGAGTCCTCACGACCAGTAAAAATTCCTATGGTAGATTTTTTTGTGAGATGAGCTCTGTTAAAGTCTGCTGTGCTGGACAAATTCCAGCTCTGAATAATTTATGCCTGCTTAAGCGACCTATAAAAAATTAAGTGTATATGGTTTTATTCTTTGCTTCCAGCACTGGGGCTGGATCCAGGAGCTATGGTAAAGATGACTGAGAGGCACAGAGACCTACCAACACAGCTGCTAAACACAGTGTTTTGTGAATGAAAGCAAGAGATCTCTCCTGCAACCTAGGGACAACCAAGTCTTAGGGGGTTTGCAAAGGTTAGGGATGCCAGTTTCTGCAGCCAACAGTACATCCACAAATGATAGTCAGCCGGGGTTCTTCAGTCTGGAAAAGAGACATCTGAAAGTGAGTATAATAGAGGTCTACAAAGCCATGGCATGACATGGAGGGGTTGCTTTCTCTTCCAGTATAAGAACCATAGGGCATTAGATGAACCTCATAGGATCCACGTTCTGAGTAAACCAATGGATGTGTTTTGTCACGCTGTAGATCTGCTTCCCGCAGGATGCAGATACTGTGGATGCTAAAATTCTACATGAACCAATGGGCAGCCACAGCAAATGCACAGGTTAAGTGTTTTCTTAAACATACAGAAACCTCATATGATTCAGAAAGCTAGAGGCTGGGAAAATATTAGGTAGAAGTACCATACACGTGAGCTCTATTCCCATACTCTTCTCCAGCCTCTTTAGGCCCTGTCAAAGGCAGAAAAACTGAGAAAGTTTCATCTTTGGCTTGACAACATTGCTACTGTCATGACTACCATTTCTGTTCTGGAAAAATAGAACACTCTTCTGCAGGTAGCGAGGCAAACCAGCTCTGTCTGGTCGCAGTGTCTGGCACAGGGGAGCGCAGGGTTCAAATTCCTCTCTGCTACCCTACCTTGCTAATCTTAATTTCATAAAATTCCATGAAATCAGAAGCAGATAATGAAGAATGGCACTAAAATCTTTAATATTATTATTCACGATGAAACATCAGACAGACACCTGTAAGAGAGTTTCAAGGGAACAATGTGATACATTTCAACCACCTGCTGATCCTGGCATTTAATCTATTTTGCTTTCTGTTAGATATGATACTCTGATAAGACTCTTCACCCATTTGGCAGCAAACGTAATTGGATATCTAAACAATTATTGCTACATATACCTGCTTCCACTGATTTGCAGCTTGAGGCCTTCAGCAAGACCTGCCACATCATTGCTTTTTACACACCATCAGTGTGTCGGTAAAAGCACGTTTTCCAGGCGCAGTGCAGGGTAACTCTGTCCTGTGAGAGCTGCTAGTTGCAGCTGCCAAGAGAGTATTTAGGATGGTAGGCTTTAACTTAAAAACATACCGCTTAAATGCAATGGAAAAGGGGCTGTGAAAAGATATTAAAAATGAACATTGGCCACAGTATATGGAAAGAGATTAATCAAAGTTTCTAGATGTCTTTTATTTAATGTGAAACTGAAACCTCTCCAAATCAAAATCATCATCAGAAGTTATTTTTTAAAGAAAAGATACTGTGGTAGGCACCATTTGCTAGGGCCCCAATTCAGCAAAAAGGCTTTTGCATGTGGTTAGTATGCGTTTGCTGAACTGGATCCTCTGTGCAGCCCAAAGAAAAGATACTAGGTTGGGATGGGCAATAAACCCTCTCTTCAGCAGGAGACTTTGTAATAAACTGCAGGCAAAATCTAAGACACAATTACCTCTGTAGGATATCATCGCATGGTTTTTATTCAATCTATGTCAGATGAACACCTAATTTGCAAAAACAAGTCCTCTTCTTTTGTACGTATAAGTCAAATATAGATCTGCGTTGCAGTCTTTCATGCACTGTAAATGAGACAAGGGTCAGAATATTGCAGAACTGAATCATAATTCAGAGGCATTGAGGTTCGCCAGAAAATCTCATGACTGGCACTTCCTAAATCAGGTGCTTAATTTTGCAACTTGATGTCTTAGGACTTCTATACATAAGAGGAAAGGCTTTAGGGAGCTTATTCAGTTGATTTGGACTTTTTACCCTTTTCACAAGAAATATGAAATGAAAACTGCTTTCTTTCCCCTCCACAAATTGCTGCCCATGCAGCTACTGCTAAATTCTAGATGCACCTAGATATATCCTGGTTTCAAATGTGTTTCAATTATCAATCCTGAAACCATCCATGCCTCTTTGCACTGAACCTCGCGTTATGGCACTGGGCCTGGGGAGCTGCAGCACCCTCACAGGGCAGCTACAAGAGCAAAACACTCTTTCAGGCTTCTCTGGTGCATGTTCAGTATATCTTAAGGGATCTGTACTCTCACCACACCCTCACTGTACTTTTTGCTACAAACTGGCCCGCTCCACCTCACCACACCAAACGGGCAGCTCTGCTAACGCAGCATTGGCGTGAACGCAGTGCCGCGTGCAGGTGGAACGAGAGAGGGGAGCTGTATCCAAACGATAAGAGCAGGCAGTTCTTCAAAGCCAGGACAAGGAATAACTGAAAAACACAAATGCCAAGTACAGTATTTCCCAGAAGAGACAGCTGAAGAAAGAGCAGTCAAAGGCCTTTTAGATGAGTTTGAATGTATGGGGGTGAAGCACTTTATGTTGGGTAATCCCAGTTTGTGCAATTTCTGTTTTGACTTCATGACCTGCTGTTCACAGGTTGTCATTCCCTTGTTTTGGCAGGGTGACAAAAGCAAAGGAGGACGAGGATTAAACCAAGTAGAAGGGGAGCAGAAGTATTTGGGGGGAAAAATCAGAAGAAAGGGTAGGCCAGTCCAAAGAACAGGGTATGTATGTGAGACTGCAGATGTCAGCAAGCAAAGCAGCACAGGAGGAGCAGATCAGCGCCGTTGATGCTGAGGCCGTCATTAGTGAGGTATGAATGACTTAAAAGGACTGTGAGATGGCTGAGCTCTGCTAACTAGGGAACTCATTTCCCAAGCACCATGGTCTAGAGTCGAGTCTCTCCATGATACCTCTTGCAGAGGCAGTAAGTTCAAACCCCGTGAGGCAGAGGGGCAGGTCAAGCCTATGTGTGTCCTGGTTATCAGATGCCTGGATGAAAGGGAGGTGGCACTAGCATTGCCATCAAGCCCATCTCCACAAGTCTGCAAGTCAGCTCTTTTGTTTCCTTGGCTCCTGTTAGCAGTGGTCCAAGCAGGAATATGTTGCTCCCGTACTGCTGAATTTTCCACAAAACCCTTTCAGAGTTTTTTCAGGTTGGAAAACAAGTCAAAGAACTTCATATGCAGTGCAACCCAAAGAGGGTTTGCTTCTGACTTTTCAGTTTGTCTGTCTGAACTGTACACCAAGGTATAATCCCTCTAATATGGTACGAAGCCCTCTTAGAACAAGGCTATCTCTCTTTGTTGCATGGCCACTCCACTATCTACTTGGGGAGGCAAGTTCACGCTCCACCTGAAACGGACAGCATCCACTGTTCTTCTCCACTTGCTTCAGGCGTCTGTAATTTGCATCCTGTGCATCTGCACGGAGATGAATGTGGTTTAGCCTTCATCAAGGTCTCAAGAGAACTTTTTCCCTTAGCAAAACCCCAGATCAGCTGTATTTAGAAATATGTGGATGAATCACTCTAAAGGCTATATAAACAAAAGCATTCTTCCTGCAGATTTGAGGCAGGATGACTTGGTAACATATTTTTGTAGGAATTTAAATCTTCAGTTATTTCTGGAATTTTTACAGCACTGCCCATTAAATTCGCAATTGAATAAGTAACAAATTGTGTCTATTAATTAAAGGCTACAGGTCACTCACTTTGTATCCACAGTCTAAAGAGTTGCACAAAAACATTTGCTTTGGATGTCTTTTTGAAGCTTGTTTTCCAAGATAAGCGATCAACTGTTAACAAATCTGAACAGCATTTTTAAACAAAATTTAAGACAAGAAAATAAACTGGGTTTTTTAAAAACCATAGAAGACCTGATCACAGAGAGGAAAGTCCCTACTTTAACTAAATATGGTCATTAAAATAACAAGCACAAATCCTAGCAATAGAGCAAAGACGAAAAACATTATTTCACCATCCCCTGTGGAGCGAGCAAGGTAAGACAGTGCTACCTCCTTTTTGCAGATGAGAACTATAATGCACAAGGCAGCTATATGCATTTTCAAAATTCAAATGGAGCCGCGAGAGCCAAGGTGAACACCCAGAATTGCCTGGATCCTCATCATGGGCTGAGCTTGCCTGACTGCGCTGCTATTTAAGATTCGTGGTACTGAGAGAGACCCCTGGGGACAGAGGCCCTCACTGTAGCTAGAGGTGGGCACTCGTACCTACGCTGCTGCCCACCGGGACCCAAATCCTGAGCAGGTCTTGGCGCAGCGCTCACTGCTTATTCAGCCAACATAGCACCTTCCAAAACCACTGCATAGGATCAAAGGCACGAGGGGAAGGTGCGGATGTAAGCACAGGTCCCCCCAAGAACTGGAGTAACACTATCAAATTCTTTCCCATAAACGACTAACAGCTACCAGAAGTCATAGCTGCACTGATTTGGGAGCTAGAAAACCTATTTTGGGTCCTATCAAACCTAACCAAATATCAAACCTAACTATCTGTACAGTAATCATGTATTTCATGCGATTTCAAAGACTGTGGCGGATGCCATTTTTGTCCCTCCCACGAAAGTTACTGCTAATTTATCACAGATTATATGTTGATGTTTACCTGGCAGCAGTCCCAGTATCTCTGCTGACTTTGTTTCAAAGGAAGACCACAGTACCGTCAGATTATCGCCCTTGCAGCCACGCAGTGGGCACCTGAAGACTGCAAATTGTATTTCCCAAATGGTCCCTAAAAAGCAGGTATGCTTTTGAGTGCCCGCATATACAAAGACACGGCGTGGCAGCGCTGGGTTCCTCTGCCCCGCTGTCCTGTCTCCCACCGCAGCCAAAACCAGAGGTCTCGCAGAGAGCGCAAGAATAGAGCACTGCAGCTCAGAGAAGCCAGAGGGCAAGCCTGCGCTTCCAACTCTAAATCACGGTACAAGAGGAGCCCGTGGGGACATAACCCAGTTGGCTTCCTCCTGGAAGGATGCGGCCGGCCGGAGAGCCCACCGGCCGGAGAGCTCGCCGGCCGCGGCACAGCGCACAGGGCAGCCTCCGGGCAGGCATCTGCAGCCCGTGCCGAGTCCCGCGGTGCCAGAGGTAGGCTCTGCAGCGTGGGCTGGTGTTTGCCGCCACTCAGGAGTACCCTTCGGACAGACATTAGGAGAGGAAGAAGGGAATCACTCTCAGGTCTCCCTTTTCAAGGGGAGACTGTAACAGGGAAGCCGTCTCCCTAAGCGAGCAATGCCTCAGTCCTCTCCTGACTCCTCTGCTGTCTGCACAACCATCACAGCGTGAATCTGCAGGCTTTATCCTATTTAGTTAAACGTGTGCGTGCATTATATATTTTCATTTGATAACTACAACTCTGGTTTTAAAAAACTGAAACAGAATCTACCAAAAAGTAGATGTTTTTAAGTTACCCATTCTGTTTTAACACCACATTTTTAAGACAAAGAAAAACACTCATTTTAAACTTAGATTATTACTTTAGCTTCTTTTAAATTCTTGGGGTTTTCTTCTGAGTTTAATGAGCTCAGCAGTGCTTTTACAGAGCAAGTGTTTAACATGTGTTGACCATACAACCAGCAGGGTAGGTTCCACTGAAGAAAAGTATTTAGGGTTCCATAAATCAGAAGAGAATTTACAACGTTCTTCTCTAATTGCTTGGAATAGTTTCAATGCAAGAGGCGAACAAAAAATATATTAAAATAAAAAGCATATTTTAATATATTGCAAACAAAAATCTACTGTATTATTGCAGTGAGATCAATTCACTAATTCACTCTCTATCCACTATCATGGGAGTCCTAAATTCAGATGTTATACGTGGTAGTTACATGATGCTTTCTGCAAGCTGATTGAGAGAATTGTTTGGGTGAAAAGGAAGAGGAAAATGAGGAAGAGCCTCTCATAGCACACTTATACAGTCTTTAATGCCCAGGTCAGAAATAAAATTGTCAGAGTTCTTACGGACCCTCAGAAACTCTTTCCTAGAAGAATGTACATAAAAGACATATATAGGAGAAAACTGCTGGGATTTCAAGAGATTCATGAAGAATGTTTCTTGTAATGCCAAGATAAACTGCAAAATAAACGCATACATGAGAATGAAAAATCTGCTGAAGCAGCACAGCGTAACTGGAATAGGTACAACCACCCATCTTAAAATAATTGTTGTTGTTGCATTAGCACCTGAAAGCTTAATCAGAAGTTAAACCCTAAACTCCAGATAAGCCTGTTTGCAATATGAGCAAAATACATCTGTGGCTTCAGGCTAGGAGTGTGGTGGAGAAATAAATCTCCAAGTGCTTGCAGGTGTTAAAAATCAAAACAACATCCAACACTTTTGTTTGGAAATCTGTCATGAGCCAAAGTCTCACATTTTTTACAGGTTAATTTATTACTCATTTTGCAATCACTTGTTGCATGCCACATGCAGCATTCTGTGAAATAAGCTAACTAATTACAAAGTCCTGAACTAGACTCATACTCATGTTCAGCACAAAATAAACTTCCTCCTGTTCTGTTCACTTTAAAGCGAGATTTGGAAAATAGAGACAGGATACAGCGAACCTGGATTTCTGCAAGACATCAGAGGACTTTCAAGCATCCATCTAGCGCTTCCAGATGTGAAGGTTTAAAGCTTGCCCGGTTTTTGAGATATCTTAATTATGTCATCAATGTCCTCAGAGGTCACCCTGCACACTGCAAAAGCACTGCCCAATGGAACACGGCTGGCAGGTTGTGTTCAAAAGACAGTTGAATATGAGGTTAACGGGGGTGTTGGAGATCAGGATCCGACTGTGACATAAACGTCTGTGGCGCTTACGCAATGCCTGCGTTCTCCTGACTCTTGTCTGCCTCTGACCGGTGCTATTAGTTACGTCTGTTCATAAAAAAACATTGCGCTTGGTTTGCAAAGGCTAATGAATCTTCCTTAAACTCTTCTGTCTGGTGCTCCCTGCCCTCCCTCGTGCTGGTGCTAGAAGAGGCTGCAGACTCAAAGCGCCAGAACTACACTGGTCACCCAGCTACCAGGACGATGAAAAGTAGTTTTCAAAAACGGGAGGAGGATGCTGGAAGCACAAGCAAAACCTATCAGCTGCAACACGGCAAAGATGACAGTCTGAGTGATGTGGCTCTAGAGGATGCAGACATCATGAGGTCGCTGCACCAAAACCTCTGTATCAGACAGGGTTGAGAGGAGCAAGCTGATCAGGAAAAGGAAAATGCCTTGTGACTTGGCAACTGCACTTCAGAACATTTACGCTCTAAACTGTCTGCCTGTTTGCCAAAAATCCATCTAAGAAAAAAACCACACCGACTATTTTCCCTTCATGATGATCTGTCCTCTGACGGGTATCTGTTGTGGGGAGAGAGATGGCTGGTGGAATGCGAGATCCATTTAAGGAGAAATTGTGCAAAGAATATGCATAGGACAAAGCAAATGGAAACTGTGCTGTGACCGTGGGGATGCACTGGTCTCTACCGGTCTTGTGTCTAAAGCAGCAGAGGCCAATGCCCTGTTCATGTTGCAGAGCATCGTTTGCAAAAACTGAAGCTACTTTAAGCATGAACATAACTTCAATCACTAGAAAATGTTAGTGCAGTGACTATACCTGTAACAAGTGGGGCTGCCTTTTAGGAGACAGGAATGATTCTCCGGGTGAATTTATCATTCTACCTGTCATATCTTCTCTGTTCAAATGTTCTGCCAAACAAAGCATCTGAGGATGTCTGGCGGTACTGTTTGAAGATGTGTGGGTTACTGTGCCATCTTAAAGGCCAAAGCTGTTACAGGGGCAACGTCTGTGTACTGTGCAGAAGAACAGGGTAGTTCATTTAGGGAAATACCTGTTGAATCTGGAATTCTGTGCCTTGCAATGCACCGATCTTCGCTTCAGTTAAGAAACAACTGACTAGACATGTGATCACATAATTCTAAATTTCCTTTTTTCTTCTTTTTATTTAAATATTTTTATGGAAACTTGTTGGCGCAGCCTTTCGGTCTGTAATGCATACCATTGCTAATGAGCACAACTGCAGTGGGACTGTAAATAAAGAATCACATTTAGAACATAAATGCAAACAGACTCGCTCTTCCTTCCTCCCTCAAAACCACAAAGAACGACTGGACCCCAAAGCCACTGCCATTTCCATTGATTCATCTGCAAGTGGCTTTGTGTGGATGGCAATAAACACAACAGCACTGGACGGGGATGAAAGCATGCGTATTAAAAGAAGTGGATGCTCTCAGCTCCTCACAAACCGGAGCGGGCATGCTGTTTGGCCGGTAATTTTTTTCTCCCAAGGCATATTAAACCCTCAGGTTTTTTGAAAGCCTCTTTCTCATGTTTAACTGCCACATCAGAGGCCTCCCCCTTAGCTGCGGCGATGGAGCCGTACCTTTTCCAACATTGCAGGGGTCTTTTACTATCCCTAAAAGATGTTTTTGTTGCCGTGCCAAATTGACAACGGAGCTGGTGCTTTGTTCAACCTTCCTGCAGCTTACGGGAGATAGAATCGGCTAACTGCAAAACTACCTCCACAGTCACGTTAGGCATGTGAACGCGTTTGCTTGTTACAGCTCGCAGGCAGCGTTCAAAGGGAACACCATATGGACAACTGACATTGTAATGCGTCACTGTCAGCAAAGGGACTAGGCTACGTGGGTCCTTGTGTAAACTGGTTATAGGAGACAAAAACTACAACTAAAAGGATAGAGAACAGGCTTTAGACCGAGGATCCTTGGACACGAAATTAGGTGGATCAACACTGACGAGGTAAAATGTCAAATGCTGTTTTAACAGATTGTTTTGAACATCCAAATAGAGAGTCCTATTTAATTTAGATGAGCTGAATTTTCAGTGTTTAGAATAAAATACTATTGCAAACATAGGACTTAAAGCAGTGCCAGAAACCAGGCTCTCCTATTCTTCCTGTTAATTCAAAGAGCAATAGTCTCAGGAGTAAAAAAGTAATGGTTTTAACGAGCTATAATCTGATCCTTTTGTGCACTTAATTACATGGCTTCTAGCACGGCACTATTCAGTGCTTTGACAACACAGCTGGCAGTATTTCCTAAAACTGTACCATTGAAGAAAAGCTGATTATTTCCTGTTTGCTAGCGATGGATGGTTTAGCTCAAAGTTGTTTAGCAAACGCTTAGTTTCAGCTTGTAGCTATAATGTCAAAATCAGTACAGATTACTTTTTAAATGTAACTGATGTTGCATCTGCCATTGGCGACGACTGGCTCATTCTGCATCAGAACGTTTCATAGTATTCACCTTATGGGCTAAGCTTTTCAGTATATATTCTCACAGGTTTGGGGGGTGGGGGGGTACTTTATTCCTAAGTAGGATGAAAATGCAAATGTTTTACAACTGTAAGAAAGTAGGTAAAATTTTGTCCATTGTTAAAATATTCTTTCATATAAAAGCATGGGTTTGATATTGTCTTCTGATGTTTGCTTTTGTAATGTGAGAGGTATGTAGTGGGAGCGCGTAGGAAGCATAGGAAGCTGAAAACGGGAGACAAGTGAATTTAGAGAGTAAGCACACCTCCCTGTGTGTTGATTTGTGATCTGAAGTGATTTCAGTTCCCTGCTCTGTCACAGACGTCTGCAGCAACCTGCACTACGGCTGTTCATCTCTTTGGGCCTGAATTTCCCTATTGGTCTAATTGGGCCGTCGTCCTTCCCTGCCTTATCAGCACACGGGTAACTCCTGCACGCCACAGGCCGGGAGAGGTCAAGAACTATATTAACGAAGACTCTGTAAGTGCTTAAGGAAATGGAAGAAGTACTTTGTATGCTTAGAATTACTGTTCCAAGTTCCCTGGTATAAAAAGGAAGTATGCCTTGAATGTTTTACCCTGCAGTATCCCTCAGGATACTTTTTTCATTGCCCGAAAAAAGATCCTCTTTTCAAATGAAACAGTGTCAATACAAAAAGCCAATTTAATATTTTTCATTTAATTGGAGATAGTTACATTTATTATTTAAAATTAAATGCCTCGGAAAATCATAAAGAAAAGGATTATAGAAGTGTATTGATGCTTTCTCACTATATCTAGATATGATTCCATTACTGAAATCAGATATTAAGATTATGTTAATTTTGAGTGGACAAACTGTGGCATTTCAAGAGTGTTCATTAGAAACTTCCTGAAAATATCCTGTATTTAAACTGTGTCTAGTTGATAATGTGTGGAAACTGCAGCACCAAAATTGATGATTATTTTTTTGAAATCTTGACTTCAAAACGTAAGTGGCCTTTTTGCTTCTAAAGTATCATTAACAAGTTTTTATGTATTAATTAGTATCTGCAATGTTTGGGGCTTCTTTAAGCATGTATCCTTTTGATTTGTCTTGTTAACAATATTGTAATTAATCAGGACATACAGTTGTAAAAGATACCCAAGATACTTTGATCTCAGCTGTAAAGGACAGCTGAGGCAAGGCAAGATTATTCCTGATCAAATAAGGGACCCTGAAATAGATTCTGTGATGGTGCTACTCAAATGGGAAAGAGCATCAGTTTAAAAAGTGTAACTTAGTGCAAGCTTAAATTATTTTTATGATTCCAAGAATATGTAGCTTTAAATTTCATGAAAAAACAGACCAAGAATTGCTTCTTCAGTAACTCTTCTGTCACTTTTGCAAGGTCTGTACGACTGCTTTGAAGTCGCAAGAAAAGAAAGCTGTATTACTTCATTCATATTCAATCAGAGACAAAACCGAAAGCAAGTAAGGTAAGTAAGAGGAAATACAGGCAGTAACAGTCACATGCAGCCTGGGTAAGAGACTGAAGGTCTACCACAGATTGCCAGCCCAGATTCAGCACTGCAGTGTACATGATGCAAGTCCCTGGTACAACACCGCTCCAGCTGGCAGCAGCCACCACCTCAGAGTCTGGGATTCCACAGAATCATAGAATAGTTTGGGTTGGAAGGGACCTTTAAAGGTCATCTAGTCCAACCCCCCTGCAATGAACAGGGACATCCTCAACTAGATCAGGTTGCTCAGAGCCCCATCCAGCCTGACCTTGAATGTTTCCAGGGATGGGGCTTCTACCACCTCTCTGGGCAACCTGTTCCAGTGCTTCACCACCCTCATTGTGAAAAACTTCTTCCTTATGTCTAGCCTGTATCTCCCCTCCTTTAGTTTAAAACCATTACCCCTTGTCCTATCACAACTGGCCCTGCCAAAAAGTTTTTCCCCATCTTTCTTATAAGCCCCCTTACAGTATAGAAAGGCTGCAATAAGGTCTCCCCGGAGCCTTCTCTTCTCCAGGCTGAACAAGCCCAACTCTCTCAGCCTGTCTTCATAGGAGAGGTGCTCCAGTGCTCTGATCATTTTTGTGGCCCTCCTCTGGACTCACTCCAGCAGGTCCATGTCCTTCTTGTGTTGGGGGCCCCAGAGCTGGATGCAGGACTCCAGGTGGGGTCTCACCAGAGCAGAGCAGAGGGGCAGAATCCCCCCTCTCGACCTGCTGGCCACACTTCTGATGCAGCCCAGGATACGGTTGGCCTTCTGGGCTGCGAGCACACATTGCTGGCTCATGTCCAGTTTTTTATCCACCAGTTCCCCCAAGTGCTCCTCGGCAGGGCTGCTCTTGATCCCTTCATCCCCCAGACTATATTGATTCCGGTATTTCAGTACACATGATAAAATTTACCTATTGCCAATCTCCTCTTTCAGTTTTTTTCCAAACTGCTTTGACGCATCTGTGCTGCTAATTGCGTGGCTCTCTTTGGCGGCCCATTTTCAAGTCTGCAGCATTCAAGTGTCTTGATTTACAACAGAACAAGATAACAAGCCAATACATGATCACCTTGTTAATGTAATCTCACTAGCACTTACTCATATTACGAGAAATTTAGGAGACTTTGTTCAAGATTGTTAAAACATGGTAGGTAGATTATTCTACCTTTTAAAATGCATTTAATGGGATAGGCTAGCTTCATTCTGCAGGTAGACATTGGTGTTAGTTAAAAGTTTGTGTAAATAATCTCTTAACTAAACTGTTCCTAATTAATTGCACACAAATAAGCACCTTGGGCCAAAACTGAAATGTAGCTGCCAAAGTTTTCATAGGCAATCTGCCCTCACCATAAAATGGTCAGGTTTTCACTCTTACTGACCCCTTGCTGCTTCACCTCATTACAGATGCTCGAACACCCCTGAAAATGAGGCTGCATTTCTCTAGGTAGGTGAATAGAAATGCAGTCACCCAAACTGATACACCTTAGTCCTAATAATCAGGGTCCTTTCACTACCTACTAAGCCCAACAAATTGTATTTACCAGTATTTTCGCACTTACTGTTACATAATTCGAAGGATGAGTTTTCATTTTAGCTTGAGTTTCATACGTATCAAAACGACACGAAAACCTTCTGGCAGACCAAAGCCTAAGAAAAGGCACTGTACTTCCTTCACACAGGGGAGCATCATGAACTACAAAAAGCCATAAAAGGGACTTTTTAGAGAATAATGATAGTACTATTGGTATACTGATACTAAGATGCGAGTGAAGATATACAGGCGTTTCCAGTGCATAGTCAGAATTAAAATACTGGAGGCGTTTTCCTCCAGAAAGTAACAGCTGTAAGCTGTTTTAGATCTTGGAGGGATGAATTGAACTTCATCCATTAATGTCTAAAGAAAATGTTAACATTTTTTTTAAATGTTCCAGCTAACTTAACATGTGTTACTTATCTGTTTCTCTTCCACGAACTTCATTCTCCGAGTGCCGAGATCCACGTCCCAATCATTGGAACCAGAAACCTTCAACAACTGTTCAGTTGCAAGCTCTTTTCCACAATTGCATGCTTGATTTTACCTAGGGACGAGAAAGGGCTTGGAAAGCACAGTCTCTCTTGTAGAACTGCAGCAATGCTCAGATACAAACATGCTCTCAGATACCAGATAGGGTGTTAAAACAACTGAAAAATGGTTGAGTTTTCCTCCGTCACCGTTAACTGAAAAAACACAGCTCCCATTCTTGAAGACTGCAGGCGCAGATTTCCAAACGGCTGACACTGTGGAACAGTAAAAGTTACTTCACACTGATCTATCCTAATGGATACAGAGAAAAACCATACATAGTAAAAATTAGCTTTTCTACACTATTTAAGAGAAATATTCTGCACCATCAGAGTTGTGAGAACTTCCAGAGGTGTGCGACAAGCCAGCTGCTGGAGGTAGAGGACTTGAGAAAGTGAGCAAAAGCAACGGGGTAGGTCCCTACACCACGGAGGTATTCTGTTGAAGAATTTATGGGAGGCTTGAACTTTCGGGAGAGTCAAGGCAAGGTGGAAAAGCCAGTAGTGGTTGTGTTTTAGAGGCAGATCTTACCAGAACATTGGGTAGTGTTTAAGGAGAAAGGCTGGGCCAGTGGTTAAGTCCTATGGAAAGATTTAGGTGAGGTTAACACCTGGAATAAACTTTTGGAAAACTATTATCCAATAACTTGTTATCTTCTTATCCAATAGCTTGTTATCCTCTTATCCAATAACTTGTTATCCCAGGCAACAGTGAGGAAATCCTACAAAACTTGCCTCTCGGGCCCTGAGACCATAGGGGCCATGCCAACACTAGTATTGCATGAAGTACATGTATGATACTGACCTTTATTTCCTTATTCCCGGACCAATCCCTCACACCATTCTTCATACATAAACCCACATGCAATCCTAGCGACAACAGGATATATTTATACAATTTAGAAATCTTTGTCTGAAGATATCCAAGAGATCAACTGCAACTTTGAGAAGTATAGCTCTCTACACACTTCAGTGTAACTAAAACTGGCCTTGCTTGATTAAAAACAATTAGGTTGTGCAATCATTTGGCTCCATGGCTTTTGAAATACAGGATGCTGGGCTACATGAGGGGCAGGATGATTTTGAGCTCTAACTGGTCAAATCAAGGAACATCGTTTGCTGTTACAAGAGCACCTTCTACTGCCTGTGTAATGGCATTGTGTTAGGAATGCTAAATCTTAAAAGGCAGGTCCCTCTGAGCCTGCAGTCTCATCAGTGCCTTCCTAAGAACTTTTAAAGGATGATCTCACGAATAACGTGGCAAGAGAAATCATGTAGATTTCAGACTACCTGTGTTTTTAAAAAGAAAGATTCTTTGAGCTTCAATTCAAAATCCCATCTATTTCCATGCTTGTACTCTCTGATCCATACAGATGCTTTCCCCACTTTGTAACAGATTGTACTTATGTTGAATTTCTAGGTCCTGTTTCAGTTCATCAAGTATGGCTGTTAGTACTATTTCCAACTTTGCTGGAGTGGGGTATCGCATAGCTCACAAACCACCTATTAATAAAGCGGTACTTTTAATTACAATATGTTTCCAATATTTAGGCATATGAATTTTACGTTCTCAAGGAACAACAGTGTTCTGCCAAACTATGCATTAAAGGAACTCTACATGTTGTTTAGCAAAATGCTGCTACAACCATCAGATACATTTAGCCATTACAGATTTATCTGCCAGGGAATACTAGAGCTTTTCCTTTTTTTTTCCCCCCTTCTTTTTTTTTGTCCTGTATCCTCTTGATAAATCTGCCCAAGGTAATATTGAGTATCCTCACCTAAATATCTCTTTCAGGGGAAAAATATCCACTCATGAGCTGCACGTCAACTATTACATTAAGCAATTCAATTGCAATATGACACCAGAAAGAAGCTCTGACCTTAATGGACACTAAAAGGGATGACTCAGCAATTGAATTCAAAACAATAGGCTACAGAAATCATCCATTAAATCATTCAGTGGTGACAATCCTTTGTGCCTTGCAAGAGACTTGTGTACATCATGTTATTTCCAGCCTTTCCATGAGTTACCTATTTTTCCACTAATATCAGGAACTATTGCCACAAAACCCAGTGTACTGTAGGCACTTGTGCCAATGGTGAACACCCTCGCTGTTCCCTCAATCACCAAATGATTGCCATTAGGTAAAAGAGAGGCTGTATCATCTTCAAAGTCTGTTCAAGTTTACTACTGTACCTCACGACTCCCTTCAACTTCATCCTGATGTATTTCCACTTCTGCTCTTGACGTTTCCTCTGCAAGATCTCTCACGTACGCACACACAAAGCAATTTTCCCCAATTACACCTGCATTTCCCTTGTAATCCGTTCCTTCAGTGTCCCCTCACCCACACAGTGTCCCATCTTCCCAGGGGAGGCTGGTTTCACCCCTCAGGGACTTTAGGGGATGACTTGCCAAGTCTGCAGAGCCTGAGCTCCCTTCTGAAGGGGACTGGAGAGAACTGCCAGCCACCAGTGCTGAGCAGCAACCGTAGGAAGAAGAAGAGGATGCCAACATTTAGAAGAAGGGCCCAGCATCCTGAAACAGTAGAAGACTTTATGGGCCACCTCTTGAAGACAGACTTCCACTTACGGGAAATAATACTTGTAAAGACACTGAATTCCAAATGTTTCTTAAAAACAACCCACTCAATTTCAGATCCTCCTCTCTGCCAGTTTATATGTAGATAACCTACTCTTTTCTTAAGGATAAATCTAAGGAATCTTGAAAAATCTAACCCAGGACTTTGTTACAAATGGTTCCTATTTCAGACGCGCTATGAAAAACAACAGCCTACACAAAAACTCGAAGAGCTGAAAAACTAATATGTGTGGCCACCTGCAAACAAGTAAAGAAAAGAGATTTTTGTTCTCTTGGAAAACCGGCTTGAGACTGGCACTGCAATACATCTATCTGATTCTGGTTTTATTCTGTCATCTTTGAAGGTAAGGCTTCCAGGAGCTGTTCCATGAATATTCTCTCTAACGATGTGCATAAGCCCTTCGAGTTTATTATATTGTGCAATTAGGATGCAACAAGATAGCCTTGTGTATATACTACTGTCATCCCTCTGCATAACAGTGCCCCAGCACACCTAAGCGCTAAATGAGAAGGCTAACAAAATAATTTTCAGATGAATATTCAGCAGAAATCTTAGCACCTCGTTTTGCATAATATTTTCCCTAATCAAAATTCAGCCCAGTTTAGCTTTTCTCCCTTTTCTAAGAGTGTCTGGATAATATCAAATGCTTGCAGTTAGGCTAATTCTGCTCTTGTGTGAGTGAATTCATTCTGACATCATGCTAGACTTGGCATCATTTTGGGGCACATACCACTGGGGACAGGTGGAATTTCAATAATAACTCGTCTCCTTGGTTGTGTTATAAAGCTAACCTGTGGAATCCAAGCAGATGAAGCAAAAGCGTGCTGAGGTAAACCGTACTTTATAGAGACTGAACTTTTTTATTATTGAGTATATATCTTAAATCCTATAGACAACACTAGTTTTACCACTTTTTACATCGTGAATCATACAGTATAGTGATTTGCTTTTATAACACTTATTTCCTCTGCCAAATTCTAAAATTATGTTGTAAGAGCCCGGATATACCAAGAATTTTATAGAACATTTGTGGAATAAAAAATTTGAAGAATTACTGCAGTTTGTTTATTTCTTTAAAATGAACTGCAGTATAAAGCTAGTTACAGCACACTTAAAATATTTCCCCATATGCTCTTAATAAGTGGTGCTGCTGCACTACACTGGTATGAGATGGATGAGGATGACCGTCTGGGGCCATTTCTCACTCAAAGGGAAACGGCTGAATAATTTCATTATTTAACATCACTGCTGTAATTAGCCAAAATGTAACATAGTCATATAATTACTCCAAATATAGACTTTCTGAGTCTTCGAAGAGTTGGGCTGGCTGTTCGTAAAAATAGTTTCATTCCCCCCTCCCACAAGCAGTTTAGCAATACGGGCTAGCGGCCCCTCCGCTCGGTCTATTTTTGCCCCCGTGTGTTTGTGCATTGTGCGTTGACAACTGTAGCATGTTTGTACTACAAACCCCGCTTTGAATGAGGGCTTAAATCTGTTCAAGTTTTCTAATGTGAAAGGAATGTTGGCACGGCTAGAGAGAAAAAGAAACCCTTTTAAAAATCGTCCTGCATGAAGAAAGAAACTTTTTCTCCGCAGTAAATGTGATGTGAATAGAACAGAAGGACTAATTGTTTTCCTCTTGTTCTGGCACATATGTTGTGAATCGGGTGTGACCATATTTAACTGCAGCATCCATTCAAATTGGTAGCAACTAATTAAGCACTAAATAATAGTTTTATTTGGGAAGGAACTTTTGTACAGCCCTTGCTGTAGATTTCAACACGTACTCCTCGAATGGAATGCTTTTTCAGAGATTATGCCTTAAAAGACATAACATACATATATACACACACCGAGTAGACAACTCAAAGGTAGGTACCCTAAGTGACAGACATGATAACAATCTTTCACTGCAGGTTACTGCAAGGAGTAATCTTTTTTCTCTGTGTCTTTGGTGGAAACAACCAGGAGTCACAGGCTTGAACTGAAATGAAAGCTGTTTAGGATAGGCATTCTGAAAAGTCCTTTCTAATTTTAAGGAAAATGTAGAAGTGTGGTAGATTGCCTAGAAAACCATGGAGCCTCCATCACGGATATCTTTAAGGACACATCACGTAGGTATCTGTCGGGAATGACCACAGTGCTGTTGATTCTGCCTTGGACGGAGGGACCGAGTGCCTGATCCCCTCAGGTGGATGGAAGTGGGCGCAATGGTAGATTTAAACATCTTTTCTATTTCCTCACCAGAAAACAGGTCAGAGAAGACCCCTGTACAGGCCCTGACTCTACAGGCCTGTCCAAGACTCATCTGTGTCAAGTGCTCCATGTAGCTTTGAATCTGCTCAGCAGTACGTGTAGCCCTCCCTCACTACTCCCTCCACCCTCCATGGCTCCTGTCCACCCAAATTTGCAGATGGTCATCCAGAGAGAGCCCAAAACTGTCCTTCCCTGTGCCACAGCGGCGATGGACCTGCTCTCCTGCCATCAGGAGGGGAAGGCTGGGGTACCTATTCTGGATGGATGCTGCTGGGGGCCTTTGGCAGGTAATTTTGGGCAAGGGGAGCTGGTCAGAAAATAAAACACTTCTTTCCATCCCTTGTATGTACCAGAAGACAAGGCGGTGTATTAGGAATATCCCTACATACCTGCCCCGTTCTCATGCTCTTGCCCAGGCATTTGCTCTTGTCCGCAGCCGGAGACAGAGATTTGATCCAGGGAGTTGCCAGTGCCTTCAAGCAAGGCCAGGGACATCTTGCCAGGTAGCTGTGCCATCCTACCGCCATCCAGACTGACGCACGGTCTGACGTGCTACAGGGGTGGCAGTGAACGCCACGGGCTGCCCGCCCACACGCCGACACGCAGCTACCTGCAGCGCCCGCACGCCCATCCCACCACCGCGATGGAGGAGACAGCGTGGCCAGACTCCGTGCTCCACGGGCAGCAGTGGCCCGTCAGCGAACGCAGCAGCTCCTCTCTACCCACCCGGCTCGCTGGGAAGATCCCCCTTGGCGGATCCTGCCTGTGGGGTGCCTGCTGAAAGCGGGAAGGGAAGCAATCCTGCGCGCAGGCTGCTGGGCTCCTGCAAACCTCCAGTGCCTCAAAGGCAAGGGGCGAGCTGGGTGCCATGCTGGCTCTCCATGGCAGAGGACATGCAGGGGCAGGCCTGCAGCCCTGCTGCGCGTGGCACCGAAGGCGGGCAGCCATGTAACTTGTGCTGGTGGGAACGCAGAGGAGCGGGAGAAGAGAGTTACCACGACTGGCTGCTCCTCCTTGGCCGACAACTACTGAATACTCAGAAACCTTTCAGCCCGAGCTTGCCTCTCACGTGACTGGGGACAGGGACAGGATCTGCACCGCGCTGCCGCTGGGCATGGCACCGTTCCCCTGGTCATCACCCACCGCGTTCGGGGTGAGGAGGAGACCCCAAGCAGCATCTGCGTAGTGGTGTCTAGGGGGGCTGTACGGGCTCAGTGCCCCAGGAGGGAGCTGGGCACCAACGCTGGGTGGCAGCCAGATGGGCTGTCTTTGATGTACGCAGCGGCCACCCAGAAAGGCTCTCCTGCAGCCCACATCTCCAGGGGGACTGGAGCCAGACTTGCCACATAGATCCCTTCTCCAGATCTATGAGCCAAAGGTCCCAACTCTTCCATAATCCTCAAGCGCTCCCCTCCCGCTCCATCAGCTTTGCAGGTGAAGGGTACACAACGTACAAAAAGCTGCGCATCTACCAGGAGCGCCGGCACTGGACAGCGGTGGATGTGAGTGCCAGGGAGCGGGGATCCTGGAGGATCTCCCAGAGGGATGCAGCCTACACCCCGACTCGCAGCATCTCCATCAAGGCCTGGCATGCAGCTGATGAGGAGCTTCCAGTTTGGTTTCTGCTAAAGCGGTGCCCATTCACCCATACCGAAACCACTCCGTACGTCGGATCAATGCATGGCAAAACAGAGGCAAGTGGTTCATTTTAAAACCCCTCTACAGCTCCAAAATAAATTGGTAGCACAGACGCAGCCTTAACGCAAAAATGTCAGGTGGGATTCTCTTTTATTCCTTTCAATCTTGTTTCCTACCATACTTCTGCTTTTTCTTTCTGTGAATTCCTCACAGCAAAACATGTTAAGCAAGATGATAATAGGGATAATACAAAACTTACCTGTACTGTTTGGAGCAGACTGTCAGAAGCCATTAAACATTGCCATTAAACATTACCATTAACAATGAAGAAAAAAATCAACATGAAGATCTCCAGACAAGTTGCTTTTATTGCAGAGATATCCATTACTTTTATGGCAGGTTTTTGGTGATTTTACAGTATATTGATTTAGTGCATCTTTTTCTTCCTTTACATTTCTTCTTTTCCATATAATTTGCATTATGCATTTCAACTACACTCAGATAAAATAATGGTTGTAAAGTGAGGCATTCAAAAGTTAAGGAATATAAAATTTAAATTCACCTAGGCAATTTTAATTCAATCCCCTTGTTAATCTATTAAAAATACAGTTATTCTGTCTTCTGCATCCTCTTCCTTCAATGTGTTTTTTAATGAAAATCATCAAATTGCTGCCATTAATACATAATTATGCATAACAACCCTTTAAGCAAGGATTTGCAAGGACTTTGGAAAATCTCAGTTGGCACTAAGATACTTCTGGTAGTACTAAATGTATGCATGTCATATATATTTAGTAACTTGAGCTCTTCATTAATATATTCCTTTTCTGCCAGGAGGAAAGAAAAAGAAATCCATGTTGAGATACCAGAACTGTGTATTTCATTGTCCGTTTGCCTAAATAGCTCTCCGTTTCGAGAAGTCTTTTCAAGCTAGCTGCTATTAATTAATAGAAAAATATTTGAGGATGTTTGCTTCAGGTATGGGACATTGAGACAGAGCTGGAAAAGGGCTGAAAGGGTGACAAGTCATGCATAGTCATGCTTAATTTTCTACTTTTAGTTAAACAATTAATGTTTATCACCTGTATTGCTGACATTTCTAAAAATATCACTCATATTCCAACACCAGTGTGACATTAGAAAAAAAAGAAAAAATAATTGGAAAAAAGTATGGAAAAAAAATGAAACAAATGGAAGAAGAATTGAAAGGAACTTGAAAAAACGATTTTTAGATAAACTTCATGTTAGTGAAATGTCATAAGGTCAAAAAAGACATGGAGAAAAAAACATTTCAGTTCATGTTACGGGATGGCCGAACAACAAAGTTCTGTTACTCGCACATTTTCTTAGTAAGTTCTTTCAGTCTCCCTGAAAATAAGTAAAAATCTGCATCTTAGCTGGTAATCCAACATGTGCACCAAGCTGTTTGGTCTATTAAAACGGTGTTGCAGTCTCTTTGAGATGGACAGTGCCTATTCCTTCCTTCATTGACTCACCCACTCACTCCTCCTTTCCCAGCAGCCAGGTTGGCTGACCCCTGGAAATCTTCAGCCTCTTGTCCCTTGTTATGGCAACCAGCCGCCACCGCCAGCATCCACCGCTGCCCTCAGAAAACTCGTCCTTAGCAGAAGTCAGCTGTTTTTCTGAACACCGTGCCGCTGACTGAAGATTTCTACCTTTACCTCATTAGACCACGGGGCTTCACGAGATAAACTCCTTGTTGGTTCCCGACCTTTTCTGTTCCTTCTTCCCCTCCATTACAAGATACTACGTTTGCACTAAAACCAGACTTTTGATTGACTTCTGAATTTCTCATTTGATCTCAGTAAAATCCTCTTAGACCTAGAGAAAAGTCAAATTGTTTGTACTTTTGTATTATGAAAATGTACTAGGGAAACTTTCAATAAAATGTTAACTTTTTAAAGAGTTTAATGGATTTTTGGAGGCAGCTTACATTGCACGCAAATAGTTCAAAGGGAGGGCTCATAAAGTTATATATAGTGTGTGAAGAAAGATGACTCTTCTCATTAAAAAGTGCTTTTGCCACAACAACAGTCCTTATAAAGTAACTGCATTTTGATGCTTTTGCTTCTCTCGGGAAAACCACTCCTTCGCTTGCTCCATCCGCATCTGCACAGAGCCAGAAATTGCAATAGAAATAAAACATTTAGTAGCTGTATTATTTCTATTCCTGAGGTTTTTTGCCTCTCAGACTGGCAGACCTGGGAAGGCTGGGAAGACATTGAGATCAATTGTTTATGGGAAAAAAATGCCTTACATCTTTCACTGGTTATTCTTCTAATTGATTAAAATCACAGAATCACAGCACGGTAGGGGTTGGAAGGGACCTCTGGAGATCATCTAGTCCAACCCCCCTGCCAGAGCAGGGCCACCTAGAGCAGGCTGCACAGGACTGCGTCCAGGCGGGTTTTGAATCTCTCCAGAGAAGGAGACTCCACACCCTCCCTGGGCAGCCTGTGCCAGGGCTCTGTCACCCTCACTGTGAAGAAGTTTTTCCTCATGTTCAGGCGGAACTTCCTGTGCTCCAGTTTGTGCCTGTTGCCCCTTGTCCTGTCGCTGGGCACCACTGAGAAGAGTCTGGCCCCATCCTCTTGACACCCGCCCTTCAGATATTGATAAGCGTTGATGAGGTCCCCTCTCAGTCTTCTCTTCCTCAGGCTGAACAGCCCCAGCTCCCTCAGCCTTTCCCCAGAGGAGAGATGCTCCAGTCCCCTCATCATCTTTGTAGCCCTCCGCTGGGCTCTCTCCAGTAGTTCCTCATCCCTCTTGAACTGGGGAGCCCAGAACTGGACGCAGGACTCCAGATGGGGCCTCACTAAGGCAGAGTAGAGGGGGAGGAGAACCTCCCTCGACCTGCTGGCCACACTTTTCTTAATGCACCCCAGGACGCCATTGGCCTTCCTGTGCCGCAAGGGCACATTGCTGGCTCATGGTGAATTTGTTGTCTACCAGGACTCCCAGGTCCTTCTGCGCAGAGCTGCTTTCCAGGAGGTCAACCTCCAACCTGTACCGGCGCATCACGAGGTTCCTCTCTGCCCAACGCTCCAGCCTGTCCAGGTCTCACTGAATGGCAGCACAGCCTTCTGGTGTATCAGCCACTCCTCCCAGTTTCGTGTCATCACCAAACTTGCTGAGGGTGCACTCTGTCCCCTTGTCCAGGTCATTGATGAATAAATTGAACAAGACTGGGCCCAGTACCGATCCCTGGGGAACACCACTAGCCACAGGCCTCCAGCTAGACTCTGTGCCGCTGATCACCACCCTCTGAGCTCTGCCATTCAGCCAGTTCTCAATCCATCTCACTGTCCACTCGTCTAGCTCACACTTCCTGAGCTTACCTATGAGGATGTTGTGGGAGACAGTGTCAAACGCCTTGCTGAAGTCAAGGTAGACAACATCCACCGCTCTCCCCTCATCCACCCAGCCTGTCATGCCATCATAGAAGGCTATCAGATTGGTCAAGCATGACTTCCCTCTGGTGAATCCATACTGACTACTCCTCATCACCTTCTTTTCTTCTACATGCTTGGAGATGGCTTCCAGAATGAGTTGCTCCATCACCTTTCCAGGGATGAAGGTGAGGCTGACTGGCCTGTAGTTTCCTGGGTACTGCTTCTTGCCCTTCTTGAAGACTGGGGTGACATTGGCTTTCCTCCAGTTCTCAGGCACCTCTCCCGTTCTCCATGACTTTTCAAAGATGATGGAGAGCGGCTTGGCAATGACCTCTGCCAGCTCCCTCAGCACATGTGGGTGCATCCCATCAGGGCCCATGGATTTGTGGGTGTCCAGTTTGCCTAACTGATCTCTAACCTGATCCTCCTCCAGCAACTCCACAGCCTCTCATCCAATTTTCCTTAGCCAGACCAGCACTGGTAGGCAATGCAGGGCCTAGGTTGGTAGAAAACTGAAATGAGAAAGTCACAAAGAATGGAAGATGATGTACAATTTTAAATTAAAGAAGATCTTGTCTCCTTAGCAAAACCATTTAGAAACATACCAGTAATTACTAAGGGTTAAGAACACAATGGGAGGGTTTGAGTTTGGGGTTTTTTTCCTATTTTAATGGGTGCCCCATTGCCTCTGAGTGAAGAGTAGCCAGCTTCAGAAGACCTGCAGGGAGCCTGTCACTATCCCAGGTGGACCAGGGGCTCCACAGTGAAGCAACCCATGCCAAGCCTGGCCTCTGACTGCTACCAGCATGACACAGAGCTGGGCTGACAGTATTCAGCCTGCTGATGACTGAGGCATTAGTTTTTTCCTACTCCCCTGGCCATGGAGTGCTGGAGATGCTCGCGGACAGATGGAGAAGCAGCATCCTTGCCCGGGTACAACTTCTTATTGCAGCATTAGCAGCAGGATAAATTCCAAATTTATCTTTAAACAACACAGACGGCCTCACCCAAGAGGAGACCCACTGAGTACATGGGGACGATCACTTCCCTACTCCTGCTGGCCACACCATTTCTGATACAGGCCAGGATGCCGTTGGCCTTCTTGGCCACCTGGGCACACCCCTGGCTCCTATTCAGCCGGCCGTCAACCAACACCCCCAGGTCCTTTTCCGCCAGGCAGCTTTCCAGCCACTCCCCCCCAAGCCTGTAGCGTTGCCTGGGGTTGTTGTGACCAGCACGTGGCCTTGTTGAACCTCATCCAGTTGGCCTCGGCCCATCGATCCAGCCTGTCCAGATCCCTCTCTAGCGCCTGCCTGCCCTCAAGCAGATGAACGCTCCCACCCAACTTGGTGTCGTCTGCAAACTTACTGAGGGTGCCCTCGATCCCCTTGTCCAGACCATTGATAAAGACATTAAACAGAACTGGCCCCAATACTGAACCCTGGGGAACACCACTTGTGACCGGCCGCCAACTGGATTTAACTCCATTCACCACAACTCTTTGGGCCCGGCCATCCAGACAGTTTTTTACCCAGCGAAGAGTACGCCCGTCCAAGCCATGAGCAGCCAGTTTCTCCAGGAGGATGCTGTGGGAAACGGTGTCAAAGGCTTTACTAAAGTCCAGGTACACAACGTCCACAGCCTTTCCCTCATCCACTAAGTGGGTCACCATGTCGTAGAAGGAGATCAGGTTGGTCAAAGAGGACCTGCCTTTCATAAACCCATGCTCACTGGGCCTGATCACCTGGTTGTCCTGTATGTGCCGCGTGATGGCACTCAAGATGACCAAGTCTTAGGCAAACGACATCTTCTCTCTGCCTCATAATCTCCTCGTAATCTCCATCGGCAAACTGTAGCTAAATGCAAGAGTTAACTACATGACAGGTGGGTAGGGAAAAATAATTGATGAGCAAAAACCTCCCCCCTCATTTTCTACCTTTTTAAAAGCATTGTTCTGATTTGCCCCATTTCCAGTGAAAGGAGAATGAATTGTACTTTGAAGAATTACATCAAGGCAAAATATTGTATTTGGCATTTAAATTCCAAGTTGATAGCTGGTTTAGAAATGCCCGAACCAGACAGTCAATGCCAAATGCTACATTTTTCTTATTTTGTAATATTCTTCAATAATTGCTCCAAGACTCATCCAGAGAAAACAGCGCACAATGAAGGCTGCTACTCATACTTTGATTGAACTCACATGATTTGCCTTTCTGATTCTTTTAAGTTTCAAAGCTGTTTTTGCTTTGTTTTCTGTTGTAAGAGTTCTTGATGCAAAGTACCACTTACATGTTTGCCACGGCTCCTGAGGTTCGTACATGGGGTATGTAAGTAATTAATAACAATCAAGGTGCAGTAAATTTCCTAAGGATTAATGACCAGCTGGGAGGAGATGAAGGTCAGCAGCACAGCCAAGGATCATTAACCCAAGCTGGTCATTAATCTCAAGAATTTACCTCATGCCAAGGTCAGTATTGTTATTTTAAGCTGGAAATGAAAAAAACAGGGCCAGATTAAGTTTTATTTGATAGGTTTAACTGTAACATCTAGCATATTTTAGAAAACATTAATTTTATTCGGGAGAATTACATTAGCTAGCCAGACCACCAGCCCACCTTTCAGTGTTTGATTAGTTTTGCTTTCTTTCACATATGTACGGGACTATGACAGGCAGAAAGGATTTATAACATTTTTCTTCCGTGTGCAATTGCTGTGAACCTATTAAATAGTGACCTTGTTTATGTATCTATTTACAAGTTTTAATTTCAATCCCAAATTTCATCTCCTAGAGCTTACTGACATCTCTCATAAAATGTTTGTTTGACCGAACATCTGTTCAAGTTATTAGAGTTTTGAAAGTGATGATTCAAAAGACTGTTGTTTGTAAAGTGAGGGTATTATAGATAACTAGAGGGTGCCTACAATTTAGGGAGCATTTACTCCCTTTAGAAGAAAAATAAGATGGCAATTTTGATATCTAACTAATATTCACATTTGCATTTATGGTCATCTAGTATTTAAATTAATGCTGCCAATTAATAATTTCTGTAGCTATTCATCCTATTTCTACGTCAGTACATGTATGCTGGGCTAAAAAGACTTTAGATTCTCCCTGATTAGGAAGGATCCAGCCATCAGCTCAGCGGCACGCTTCATGAGGGCAGACTCCCCCCACGCTTTCCTGAAATAAGTCTCCAAAAAACCAGGTGCTGCCAGTCCTTGTGTCTAGGCACCAAAGGTGCCCCAGGAGATCAAACATCCCCCAACTCTTCCGGCACATTCCAATTTACCATTGATATAGGTGACAGTTGAAGAAAACACGTACAGACTCAGCAAAAGAAAAACAAATTGCAATTTATCTTATACAAGAAATATTTAGATCTTTCTAAAGCAAGTAACATTTTCCCTGTTTCAAGGTGGAGCTTGCCTTTTGTTTTATGTTTCTTCTTGCTAGGAAATTTGTTCCTGTGAGTTCCTCCTCAACTTCTCAGCCTTTGCAGTTTCAAATCCCCAGTCTATTATTTCCCTCTTTGCTCCCCGCTGGGGATTTGCTGCTGAAAGGGACCAAAAGCATCTTTGAGTTCAGTCCTCCAAGTTTACATGCAACTGTGCAACGGACGCAGATCTACAGAGCTTTGACTGGGTTTGACCCAACTCGCCACAGATCACAAAATATCTTCCAATATTTCTTACAGACTTTAGCTCCACACTAAGAGACCAAAGTGAGAGCGTAACGTGCTACACAACGAGAGCAGGAGTGGCAAGGATCCGTTGCAGCAATTTTACTTGCTCGGCTATATCCTGTTTCCAGCTGAGGTCAATCTGCAACGCTTCAGAGCATGGCTCACCAACCAGGCACCTTGAAGATTTTAATACGATTCTAAATCACCTCATTTATTCTTAGTGACATATGTTATGTCTCTACTTGTAACATATTTTTAGTATTTCCTTTAAAATACATTAACAGGTGTGCATGTGAAAAACGGACACCTTAAGGAGGTTGTTGTCGCTGGACAAAGACTCAATTTGAGTGTAGTCCAATGAAAATGTTACATTATGTAGCCTTACAAGCCAAAAAAAAAAAGTTCCCCAAATCTCACATTCTGATTGTAGATTAGGCTAACTCACCCAGAAGTAAGCTAATCTTCAGGCTCCTTCCCACAATTTATTTAGTTTCTTCTTTCAGTCAGGCTTTTTTGTGTCTTCTCCTTTTCCTTCAAAAAGTAGGAAACATAATTAAAGAAAAGACTTGACATAAAGTTATTGAAAACCTGCAAACCCCATGAAATACAGGACTGCTTCATTATTTATTACGTGCTAGCAAATGTTTGTTGCTATGGAAAGCGATAGCAAATGTGGGCTCCCCTCCATAGTCCTTACCATTAAGTTGGACAATTTTGGTGGCAGTCTTACCTTGACTGTCTTGTACTGTGACAAAGTCCTTCATTACGGGCAAAATTTTGCTGTCCTTTTTTTGACTGAACAATGTATGATTTCAGAAATGATTCTACTCAAGTAGCATTATGTGAATACCTATGACCTGAACTTTTACAATGTATACTCATCAATCATCTACAATATATACAGCTATAGACAACATATATTTTGCATAACATTAGTGTCTTTTTCCTAAGTCTGTCAAGATGCTTTATTTATGTAACCCTCAAGAAAATCTTTCCTCTGAGGTGCCTGATGACATGTGGACAACAGTCTACCTGGACTTCAGCAGGAGTTTGACACTGTCTCCCACAACATCCTCTTAGGTAAGCTCAGGAAGTGTGAGCTAGACGAGTGGACAGTGAGATGGATTGAGAACTGGCTGAATGGCAGAGCTCAGAGGGTGGTGATCAGCGGCGCAGAGTCTAGCTGGAGGCCTGTAGTGAGTGGTGTTCCCCAGGGGTCGGTACTGGGCCCAGTCTTGTTCAATTTATTCATTAATGACCTGGATGAAGGGACAGAGTGCACCCTCAGCAAGTTTGGTGATGACACGAAACTGGGAGGAGTGGCTGACACACCAGAAGGCTGTGCTGCCATTCAGCGAGACCTGGACAGACTGGAGCACTGGGCGGAGAGGAACCTCATGAGGTTCAACGCAGGTAAGTGCAGGGTCCTGCACCTGGGGAGGAACAACCCCATGCACCGGTACAGGTTGGGGGTTGACCTCCTGGAAAGCAGCTCTGCGCAGAAGGACCTGGGAGTCCTGGTGGATGACAAATTCACCACGAGCCAGCAATGTGCCCTTGTGGCCAGGAAGGCCAACGGCAGCCTGGGGTGCATTAAGAAGAGTGTGGCCAGCAGGTCGAGGGAGGTTCTCCTCCCCCTCTACTCTGCCTTAGTGAGGCCCCATCTGGAGTCCTGCGTCCAGTTCTGGGCTCCCCAGTTCAAGAGGGATGAGGAACTACTGGAGAGAGCCCAGCAGAGGGCTGCAAAGATGATGAGGGGACTGGAGCATCTCTCCTCTGGGGAAAGGCTGAGGGAGCTGGGGCTGTTCAGCCTGAGGAAGAGAAGACTGGGTGGGGACCTCATCAATGCTTATAAATATCTGAAGGGCGGGTGTCAAGAGGATGGGGCCAGGGTCTTCTCAGTGGTGCCAGCGACAGGACAAGGGGCAACGGGCACAAACTGGAACACGGGAAGTTCTGCCTGAACACGAGGAAAAACTTCTTCACTGTGAGGGTGACAGAGCCCTGGCACAGGCTGCCCAGGGAGGGTGTGGAGTCTCCTTCTCTGGAGAGATTCAAAACCCGCCTGGACACAGTCCTGTGCAGCCTGCTCTAGGTGACCCTGCTGTGGCAGGGGGGTGGGACTAGATGATCTCCAGAGGTCCCTTCCAACCCCTACCAGTCTGTGATTCTGTGATTCTACCCAGTACCTACTAAGTTTGCTACATCAACATCCCATGTTTTGGCAGACAGCTGCCGAACCCCCCTGCTTTTGAAGCATGACTGTAATGGAACATCAAATGTCATTATGAAAGACATTTCAAGGTTGTTTTGAAATGAAAATCCTCTTTAATATCTCTTTATTAGATTTTCATACTAAAATACACACAGGGAAAACTGCCACCCAAAACACAATTACATGCAGATTTTGCTTAGTTTCTTAATAGTCACGCTTTCCTTTACTGACTATATGAACACATTAAAATTGTCCAGGAAATAGTCTGGATAAGAAGGTGCTGGCGAAATGCTCATAATATATCCAAACAAAAAGAGAAAGAGAGACAGAACACTTACAAATGCGAGAGTCACAGCTTGCCTAATCTAGTATCATGAGTGTCAGCGTAAGCTGTATCGGCAGTGTCAGCCAGAAGGTGGAACACGAAATCTTCTACAGGGTGGGTGTTCCCCCTAATGTTTTTACAAGTACCTTGTGGAATAAAGGACTCCCAAGCAAGTTTTCAGATGAACAGCTGGGAGGACCAGTTCTGTGGTGGAAGGACAAGAAGCAATGGACACTCGTTGAAACAAGAGAGGTTCAGGCTGGATATAAAGACAGACATTCTCACCCTGAGGACAGTCAAGCAGTGGAACAGCCGGCCAGTGAGGTTGAGCAGGCTCCATCTTTGGGGGGGTTTCAAGACCTGCCTGGAGAAAGCCCCAGGCAGCCTTGTCTGATCCCAGAGGTGGCCCTGCTTTGGGCAGGAGGTTGGACCAGAGACCTGAAGCCCCTTCCCACCTGAGTGACTCTTTGATCCTATAATTAGAGGCCTTTTAATAGAAATAGTAAGATAAAAAAAATCAGCTCAAACCTTCTCACAATGTTTGGTTGCTCTTAGGCCTTTTCCTTAAAGATGACTCAGTTCAAACTGAATCATTTTGCCTTGTGAGTTTCTCCTGGTGTTCCTGGTGTAACCTGCTTCAGCGAGTCAACACAATGTGACATTTTTTCTACTAGCGACTCTCAGTAGTCACTCTTAATGTAGAGTTAATCAGAATTAAAACTAAGTGCATAAAGTTTGAATAACCTGACCGATCAATAAATCTTACTCTAAATGCCCATTTGTGGACAGCTGCTTTTTATCTGAAGCAAAAGGGTTAGTGCCTTTTACTGCCTGTTCCTTAAATAAATTCCTTCAAACTGTTGGCTTCTTTTACATATTTTGAAAATTAGTTCTATTACTTAATTATATACTGTGAAAAAAAAATGTATTTCTTGCCTTTAAGTTTTATGGGTTCCTGAGAACTCAAAGTTTCAATTTCTTCAGTTCATACAATGTAGTTTTCAGCATTCACTGCTTTTAAAAGCTTCAATCACATTTTATTCTTACTCTTCCCTTCTCTAGCATCCTAATCTATTCTCCAGAAGGTGAGAGTCTTTCCCTGGCTTCAATAGCTTTCATCATCCACTTATGAGCTTCTTCACAAAACCAATACGCAATAAATATGATTATATATGTATATAAAAAATATATATACACATAATCATGTAACATATATTACATAAATACAATACCATTTTATATAATGCCATTATATATATATGTATGCTTATTATAACATTTCCAATTTTATTTTCTCTCCTATTCTAACCTAAGCTATTCCTATGCTATCTATCTGTTGCATTTGTTAAACAGATTTTCACTGATTTCCCATGACAGTGATCGATTTTCTGAAGCGTGACAACAGATTTAGTCTGGAATGTATATGGACAATTAGAATTGTTCTGTCCAGTTGTTCTGTCTTCTGTTTATGAACACTAGAGTAGCTAAGACTCTGCTGAAGTCAATGAAGTTATAATAATTTATAATAGGTAAAGATTTAATCTGCTGTATTTATACCCACTCAGATAAGATTGGTGTTTATTATAGTTTTCTCTAACACTGACTAATTTAAATAAGCGACAGACTGGCGTGTTGCTGCTTCTCTATACAGTCCCGTACAACATCAGAACTATCTCAGATAATCTGAGCAATTTGTCAACCTGTTTTTATCCTGGAAATTGAGCACATATTCTTTGATTTCCTTGTTAAACCTTCTCTAAGCCAAAAAGGAAGGTGTTATCTCTGGCTAGTTCAGAGACTTTAATGTTCTATCAAACGAGGAGAGAAAGATTTAGCAACCAAGGAGCTTTCTTAAAGAGATGAAGGAAAAACCTTCCCTCTTGGGATAACTTCTGAATTTATTCAGTCACTTCTGCTTAGCTGTTCAGTAAGTTCTGTTTCACTCCAGTTCCAGTGGACTAACACATATAGAAAGTACCTGTTATTCAAGTAATGAAGATGCCAGTTCAGCGTGAGTTGTGAAACAGGAGAGATTTTTCATCCTTTTTAGAATATGTGTGCTGAATATGTATCCTAGAAGATTTTTTTCCATTGTATACAGCCTTGGGAGAAATGCCCTTCTAGCCAGTATGTTCTTCTCCTGTGTCACATTGCTCCCTGTAGATATATAAATTTCATTAACAATGTAATTAAAAAACAATAAAAGTCTTTGTATTATATATGCATACATTCAAACCAGCTATTTCTTTGGTAAATTCCTTGCCGTGACCCTACTGAGCCTGACTGCATTGCAATTTTGCTATTTGTAAGAGATTCCAAATCAACTTCTTACATGTTCCTGTAGGTGATGGTTCTAGCTAAAACGTACAAGGAATACAGCTACATTTTAGACTATCACGAGCACTGCTGACAGACTAACATGGTGATTAGAGTAATCCACATTATTTTTAAGCTTTTTAAAAAGGAATTCTGATCTTTTATAATTGTCAAGACGGAATATTGCCTTGTGACTGCACATCATTTTCCTGTTTTCTCTCTTTCTCGCTGAATTCTCCATTCAAAGTCTTTGGAGGCAAAATAAGACAGCACACTCGAAGCTAGCAGTCATGACAGAGACTTCTCTTCAGTATTTGGGCAGGCAGGAAGTAAGGGAATCTCTTATCTTGCTAGTTTGTTTGTCAGAAACCAGTGCAATAAAACGTCTTTTAGCTTTATTTACCTCTAAAAACTAACAGTTTAAAATGGCAAGAAAAAGCAGAAATGCCCTGAAAATAGCTGAAGGAGCCAATCTGCCTGCAGGCACGTTGTTGTAGGTTCTTGGGGAAATCAGTCATCATACCTACCCACGGAAGGAGGCAATGTTGGTAACCCCGTTATAAAAGAAAGCTCTGCTATGACTCTGCTGCTTGAGGTGTTGTGTTTTAAGATGTACATGTAAACCAAAGGACTTGATCATTTGTGACTTAAAAATCTCAGTTCCATTTTTTTTGCATTAGCAATAGTTTTTTCCTAGGTTTCTGGCCTACATCCAGTTAAAACAACTATATATGACTACTTACCTAAACATTCTCTTTCTGCTCAGTTGATTATGGTATTATTCATTTTCTCTCCTGAAGTGTTGAAATACTTTTGTACACTATTAAAAAGTTCCTTGCCTGCTCCCTGAGGTAGCTGCATTTCGATGATGAGTGACGTAATTCCTTCAATAGAATAGTTTGTAATTGGTTTGTAAAGTTTAGCATGCACCCTGGGATTTTTTCAGGAAGGGCTATAAACAAGTATCCATCATTCTTATTCTCTAATATGTCATCCCTGGAACTCTCCTTAGCAGGTCTAAAAATTCCACAGCTGTGATTAAACATTACCATGCCACGGTGCATTGAAGCAATGTCATGATGTAAGGGCAAGAATTTTCATCAGTCAGTAGGGAAGCAAGGAAGTGAAAAAAGATTCCATCTATTCACCTTAGAAATACAAAAGAAAAAACAGCGTGTAAAAACCAGCATTGACTCATCCGAGAGTATCTATGGAGACCAGGGAGTCGAAAAGTTTTACTGGAGTATAAACTCCAAGGTTTGGCTTTTGTATGCTTAGGGAACTCAGTAATATGATTAGAAAGGGAAATGTAATTGGGAAATGTGACACTTGGAAAAAGAAGTTAATTATCCAAAGACTAGAAATGAGTAACGTCCAAGCATTCTTCACATCAACAGTAGCATAGTTCTTCACTTAATAGTCAGGGAAGCAGTAAAAAGATGATACAACTTTTGACTTTGATAAGTAATGAGTACGTTACTTCAAGGATGTCAAGGAAAATAACCTTACGTGACTGACCATGGAATAATTTAATATAATTAAACAAAGGATAAACAAAAGTAGGTCTGTAACTAAAACTCACTATTCTAAAATGACAAGCTTTAATAATTAAGAGAATAATTGAATGAAATAAATCAAACTATGGACGGAATTTCAGGATGTGAATGTGAAAGAGGTCTTAATTCATGTCAAAAGGGGATGAAAATACTTGATTGTGGTTAAAGGTGGAAGCATGGGAATGAATGCCTGCAGGAATAGGCTTCAAACCTAATTGGTTAAATAACCATCTCAAGCAAGATATTATGAATAAGCAATAGAAAAAAAAGACTGATCCATAAAAAAGTTATGTCTTAGAAGCTAGAAAAAACAATGTAAAATCAGAATTGTTAAAATCAACTTGAAATAGTCTTAATGAAGATATTAAAACACAGAGCAAAAAGTTTTGCATGTGCGTTCAAAAAGACAAGAAGGAAAGCAGCAGGACCTCTGTACCGTTAAGCTGGGATAACAATTAAAAACAGCAGACGGATGGTTTTGGCCATGATGGCAAAGGCCGTACATCTTGCTACATTACTGCAGTGTCTGTCTCCATTTTTAAACAAGAAAAATGAAGCATGGTGATTCTACTTAGGGTCCCATGCAGCTTTTGATGTGATGTTACGTGGAAAATTATGAACTAAGCTGGAGATGATGGAATTGGCAGAGGAAACACGAGGTGAACAAGAAACTGAATAAAGGTTAGATAGTCATACATCATACTGAAAAGGAATAGTATCAGGTTAAAAGTAAGTCACTAATGGTGACTTCCTGACAGATCAATCTTGGGGCTGACTTTACTTAGCATTTTTATCAATATCCTTGACATCACTCTGATGACAACATGAAGTCAGGAGACATCACGCAGGGGGAACAAAATGACCATAACACAAGCAACAGGCACGCAAAGTGGACTAGTAAAACCAATAAAATGCTACAGAATTCTCACTTTATAGTCAATTATTTGGAAACCATTGAGGAAAAACTGAGGAAAACCAGCTGATCACAACATGGTAAGACAGCACTTTTGCGAGGAAAATGCAAACATGATTCTGGGATGTACCAGAAAAGTTCCAGGAGAGAGAATGAAGCCAGTAAATTCTGCAAAGCATCAGCAGGGCATTATCTGGAGTATTTTGTACAAGTCACATTCGGGGTGAAGTCAGACTTGAATCCATATGCAGAAAGTCTAAAAGAGTGGTAAGAGAAATGAAAAGAATGTCTTTTACAGGAAACTTTTAAGAGCACGTCTTATTTAGTCAAGCAAAGCAAAGGCTGATGAGAGCCTGCCTTTGTCTACAAATCCATCAGGCAAAAACTATGAAAAGAACTGCTTAAGCTTACATACTTGCCAGAAGAGTAAGTGAGTATAAAACCTACCACCACCGCATTTGGGCTGGGAATGACAAGGTTTCTAATGATTAGAACACTGAAGTGTTATAATAGCTTTTCATTAGAAATATTGATGGCAAGAAACCTAGTTGCTTTTAGGAAGATACGTGCTCAGTTTAAGAAAGAGATTATATGACATGGTTGCCTGCTGGACTACACAGGTAAAGAGATTTCTTCCAGACCTCTGTTAGCAGTTCTGTCCTTGCAGTGAGCCTGGTGGCTCCACTGCCTCAAATGCACCGAAACAGGAGTATTCACGGGTCCAGCACAGGCCTACGTCTCTTCCAGGACGCAGAGGGCCAGACGCAGCCATCATATGTTTGAGAAGTTTACGATGGAGACCTCTGAGAGCTGACAGGCAGCTAGGAAGTTAGGGGTTAAGCATCGCTGTATGAGGGGATCGGCACTGAATTCCAAATGGGATAGAGCCATACAGCTTAGTTAGTGTAAACAAATGGTTATGATTCCTGTCAAGAACAATTTTTCATCTCCATAAAGCCTAGTTTAATAACATGGCACTGGCACCACTGAAAACAGGAATACTGGCTTTCCAACAATTTCCCAAAATTGAAATAGAATCTGTTTTGGCAAAAACAGTACAGTTGTCTACCAAGAAAAACATTTTAGGTCGTTATATAAGCAATAAAAATAAATGTTTTATAAAATTCACCCAGAAGGACTTATAAGTATTAAAACCCCAATAATAATTAACCAGATTTCATGAAGTATGAAACAGCCAAAAATAGCAATCAGCACAGCTGAAGATGGTGAAGTCATTTCTTCTACTGCACTCCAAAGCCCGACCACCTGTGGAGATTAAAAAAATATATCCAAAGAATTAATTTTCCTAATATGGACACAGTGCAAAATTCTACCTCTTAACATGACTTCATTTTGCCAAAGTAATGGAATTTTATGCAAGCTTAATACGTTTTACAAGTACTCATTCCTCCGGCACAGAAGCAAATCATTGGGAAGATGGATGAAATCAAGGAGTACCTACTGGGTTTCTTTTTGCCTTTAAAAACTGGTATTGTCTCCAGCCAGGCTCCTGCTCACTACTGCCCCCTGAAGCAGCCTATCTTGCTCCACAGACGATCGAGGTAATTTAGGAAGAGCAGACAGATTAACGTTAACCTCTGTCAGAACCCGCCATTCTGACACAAACGTGATAATCCTGCTCTGCATCAGCCAAGGAATTTGCAGTAAAGGAAACCATTAGTATCTTCTCACAGGCTAAGATCTCTTTTAGCCTGTATGCAGACACCATGTTGAAAGACATCATAACTCCTATCAGAACAGGTTCAGGGAAGAGCACAATTAGGACATAAATTAGGAGGCAACAATGGTTATTTTGTTGGCAAAATGAAGGTTGAGATAGGTTATGACAACACTTCATATGGGGGAATAAATTGAGAGAAAATAACATTTTAAACTAAAAGGCAATACTAGTACAAGATCAGGTCCACGAATAAATTTACTCTGGAAATTGAAGTTTTCTGAACTTCGGAGTTTCTCGAATGGCTTTACACACTAGACAGTGGAGCAAGGAACCTAAACTGTTTTAAGACGAAGCTTGATTGTTTCATTTCTGTGACAGGACAAAAATGATCCTTGAGTTAAAACATCATCTTTGGATCTCTGGTTATTAATCTCTGGACATCTGATTGCATTGACTTACCCCAAAAGATTGGACAAAAAGGACACTTGCTTACTACTGGCTGATCATAATTCCTTGCATGTATTTCTGGTATATTAATTATGATTCTCCATAATTTCTGTTGGATACTTGAAAAAGCATTGGCTTTGAGACTAAAGAGTAGTGTGTTGATTTTACTTGGAGCTGTCGAAGGTGGGCCACAACTGAAGGCAGATGCAAGGCAGGATGCATTAATACTGAATTTTCAGCTAAATCTTCCAGACACCTGGCTGGTGAGCTGGTGTCCAGCACTTGGGTCAGGTAACACCACTCACCACATCTGCAGTGAGAATGGAATTGTCCCCTGCTGGAAGAGTACTGCAGATTCAGTGTTTGCTGCTCTTTTTTTTTTTTGTCTCCTGTGTGCAGGCATAGTCCTTTCTCTAAGAGAATTTACCCGAACAAATTTCTTGTTACTGCAAGGACTGATTATATCGGTGACACCATTTTTCCCTCACATGGGTACGTGGAATAGATGTTCTATGAACTTTCAGGAAAAACTATCTATTTCACAGTTCTTTGCAACGGAGGGTAAAGGGTGAGACACCCCCCATGAAGCAGGAACTCCCGTTCTGTGTTTTCCTATATTCCTATGCAAGGCTGACCTACAGTGGATACAGAAATAAACAGAATAAACCTAGCTTAAAAATGAGTTAGCTGCATTTATGAACTATAAGCTGCTCAAAAATCAAGTTCTTCTTCTGTCGGAATGGAAGATGCCTTCTGTTTTACAGAGGCCATTTACAGTTGCAAGTGAAAAATGGAAGTTGGTTCTCTTTCCCTCGTTCAAGCCAAAAATGGAGGCTAGCAAACAAGACACACCTCAACCTTTAAATGTACTTAAGGCAACAAAGATTAATCTACCGGATTAGTCATGTTCTTTTTTTTTTTCCCCCTTCTTTTCCCAAAACTGATGTTCTTCGGAATTGTTATAAAAATAACATTTTAAGGTTCTGGCCTGTTTATTAGCATCACCCTTTCCTTTATCGACCTAGCCATTTATCTCACTCTTGGAGTTGGAATGTTCAGTGCATTAATAACTGAACACAGACATTTCATGGGAATTACAGCTTGTATGCCTCTCTCTCCTGCTTTTGATCAGCATTTGTTTGCTCATTTCTGTTCTGTTGTGCAGAGCAGATTAATCTGATCTTTCCTCTGGAATTTCCCCTCAATCCTCAATTTTGCAGAGACTCATTTTCATTTGAATTTGGCAGTTCATAGGGTTCGGCCTAAGGATGCTGTCAAGTGTTGCTGGCAAAGAGTCACAGAAACATATTCTTTCATAAGTGGAAAAAAAGAGCTTCGTTCGAGTATCAATGCAAGTCTTTCCCCCGTGTGCTTCGGTGTAGAATTGCCACACAGAAACCTCCTCAGCACCTCTTCCGTTTGGCTTCCTGCTAACTTGCCGTGCGAAGGCAGCGCTTCTCATGACGGAAAAGCACTTCATTTGAGAAGCTGAGGCAAAAACTGTTAGCGAGAGTCGCAGGCCCCTTTCACATCAGCCGTCAGGGCAGGCAGGTCACCTCCTGCGGGGATCGCTGCGCACACTTACGCTGACTTGGCAAAGATTTTTCATGTTGGGTCAAGTAAATCAGCATGATGAAACCCGACGCAGGAATTTCACCGAAAACGGCTGTTTTCACGGGAAGCTAACGTTGGAACTTCACTGACTACGAGGCCAAAGGGGACGCCTCGTGGCTAGCTGCCGTTAGACTCGCGCTAGGGGCGGGGCCAAACCGGCGCCCTCCCATTGGCGGTGTCGGTGGCGCGAGCGCCCTGGCGCGCCCCCGCCTCCCCGCGGCCGCGGGAGGCCCGCGCAGGCCCAGGCCTTCCCTTCGCGGCGTCAGCGCGCCGCGTAGAACCCCTGGCCCCGCCCCCTTTCCCCGCCGCGTCGGCCAGGACGGATGGGCGTGCGCGCGCATGCGCGCCCCGGGGCGGGCGGGGATGGCGGCGCCCGAGCTCCCTACGCCGCGGTACGAGCACGTGGGGCCGCACGGGCCGTTCCGGGACGTGTACGAGCCGGCCGAGGACACCTTCCTGCTGCTGGACGCTCTGGAGCAGGACGCGGCCCGGCTGAGGGAGGCTCGGTAGGCGCGGCGGGGAGGGGGCGGGGCCAGCACGTGCCGCCAGGGTCGGGGGGCGGTGCTAACGGTTCCCCACGCGGGGAGGGCACGCTAGGGAGGGGGCGTAGGGCCCCGCGCGCCTCTTCGGGTTTCGGGCCCTGGAGGGAGGGCGGTGAGGCCTTCCCGCTGTGAGCAGGGCGGAGGGAGGCGGCGCCCCCCTGAGCCGCCCCCGCGGGCGGCTGGCTGAGGGGAGCGCGGCACGGCCTCGGCCTCTGCGCGCGGGCTGTAGGCTGGCACGCTGCGCGGTGAGCGGCTGCGCAGGGGGCTGGTGCCCGTCTTGTTGGCAGCAGCACGCGGTTGAACGGGGTAAAACGTCCGTGTCTCGGCCCTGAGAAAGCTACAGGAGTTGCATGGCTGCTGGAGTCATCTCCACAGCTGTCAGCGTAACTATAAACCCTACAGAAACCGCCCGACGAGTTAATCTTCTGAGTGGTTATTTTGAAATTGCCTGCCTCTGCTGTTTGTCCAATGCCGGCTGAAACTCCCCTGAGGTATTCTGCAGGTGCTCTTGTATGCTACAAATAAAAGTCATCCAGAGTTTTCTCTCTTTAGAGTTGAGATCTGCCTTGAAATAGGATCTGGAACTGGTGTGGTTTCAGCATTTCTAGCTTCTTCCATTATTGGATCCAGTGCACTGTACATGTAAGTATAATAGCACTTAAACTGTCGCATGCAATAATGAAGAATACTTAGCCCTCACATACATACTTTTCACATTTTAAAAACTATTCTTTTCACAAATAAGTATTAGCTCAGTTTTATAGAAATGGAAATCAAAGCAAAGAGAGCCTAAACTATTTACTTCAGGTTCTGTGACAATTAAATAATGGTGTGACTAGAATTCCATTTTCCCACTTCTTAGGCAAATTGCTAAGCTTACACTTGTGTTTGTTGGGTTGAATCCTAAATTTTAGCCCTGACTAGTCTTACTGCGGTCTGGTGACATAACATTAGTTACCTGGGTGTTGGCAGTAACTGAATTTTATGAGAGACTTGTATGCATGCAGAGCTAGTGTGGAAAAGGAAATCCTGCACTTCAGCTTTCAGTCAGTCATTAAAACCTCGAGTGTAGTGTTGAGTGGTTTAACTGCTTGATACATTGTATTTTACTCGCTATTTTTTGCTAGTTACTTGCAAAGTAAAGAATGCTGAAAAGGCTTTTTTCAGTGAGAACACATGAATTACCATGTGGTTGACAGGGTTAAACTTCCAGATGCAGTAGCTAGTAACTTTCACTGTGTAATATTTTGCTTTTAGATGTACAGATATCAACCCGATGGCAGCTTACTGTACACTGGAGACAGCTCTGCTTAACAATGTTCACCTTCAGCCAGTCATTACTGACTTGGTAAGACAGATGTGTCAATAATATCTTCTTTACAGTTTTTGTAATTTTTTTTAATACTTATTAGAGATACTGAAAAGTAACCATGAAGTCTAGAACAAACATTCTCTTAATAAGCACGGATGAAAAAAAGAAAACAACAAAATGCCAAAGTTTTTTTGAAAGAAGGGAAGAACAAACTACTCAAGCTCTAAAATTCAAATTCAAGCTTTAAAAATTCACTGAATTAATTTAAAAATAAATTATGTAGATATAGTTTGGAAAATGCTGCACAAGGAACTCTGCAGTGACCTGACACTATCATAGCCCTTCCTCTAATGCTACCCAGTTCTTGGTTCTCAGCTCTTTAATTAGGAACTGTGTGTGTTGTTACTTTCTTGTTTCTTACAAAATTTGATATGGAGAAAAGCTGAGCTTCTCATCTCTTTAGCAAGATATTTGTTTAAAATACCCTGAATATCTATGTTTATAACAGGTGATGAACATAGGCAACAATAAATGTCATCTAAAATGGATGAACGACTGCTCGTACTTGAGAACTGAACTGCAGTTGTCACAGATTGGTCATTTTGGGTAACAAGTGTTAACTGATGATAAAATCAAAATTCTTTTATATCTAACTTAAATTCTAAACTGAGTAAGAATAAAGTACTACCTTTGTGCCTGCATATGTGTCTCTTGCTCTTCTACATCCCATACATAACATAGTCTTAAGACTATTGAAATTGTTCTGCTATGCCTGGGTACTTCTTCTCAATGCTTCTCTTGCGGATAGAAAGTATAGTATTCTTGAGTCAGGCTGAAATGCTCGGAATATCCAGCACTATGTAACTGTATTTTTACAGAATGTTTGCATTCTTTATGTTTCAAAAAAAAAATAACAAAAGCATCATCAACTTCATCTATAGGTCAAAGGACTGTCTCCAAGATTAAATGGGAAGGTTGATCTACTGCTATTTAATCCGCCGTACGTGGTAACACCTTCTGAAGAGGTAGGAAAAATTTGAAATACACAATAAAAATGGTATTTCTACTGTCAGAGGAGAGATGGCAAATCTGATATGAAAACTGCAGAGTTGGTTTTTTTTTAAATAGTAAAGGATGTTGTAGGACCAGCACTGTTGTAACAGCACTTGTAACACCTTTTAGTGAAAATGATTTACCAGAGTTGCTTATAAAGATTACATGGGAATAAGGATTGCTAGCTGCTGCTTCTCAATACCTAGTTTCTCCATGAAGTATAAACCATGTAAGACTTCTGTTAGGCATGCTAAGGTATTCTTATAGAAGACTTTCAATAGAAAATGCATTTGTTCCCTGCAAAATAAATATTCTCTGCTTCTGCAGACTCCAGAATTTGACCCGTGAACACTTAGAGGGTTTTCTGGCTGCCTTCCACTTGGCAAACCAGCTCATAAAACATTACAAGAAAATACGTACAAAGCACCTGACAAAATGTAGCTCTCTTGATTCAGTTTAAGAATAGAACTTGAAACAAAAGTAGTATGTTCATTGTGTAGGAAGTAGTCTTGAAGTAATTTTGCTGCATAAACTAATCTGTTGAATCAAAGTTGTCAGATTTCTAATGGCAGACACCTAAAGCTAGAGATTATGGTGATGTTTCTCTTGTAAGTACCACTGACACTTCTATCACTCTGTTTTATGACAATCTTTGCTTTCATTCTTCCTAGGTGGAAAGCCATGGAATAGAGGCATCCTGGGCTGGTGGCAAAAGGGGCAGAGAAGTAATGGACAGAGTCTTTCCATTAGTACCAGACCTACTTTCACCAGGAGGATTATTCTACTTGGTCACAATTAAAGAAAATAATCCAGGTGATCACTGCCCTTGGACCCTTAAATGTGCCAAACCAGATTTAACACTGTCTTAATCAAAATGTTGATCACAGCGATGTTCTCTAGGTTATCAGACTTCAGTAAACAAGAAAAAGTACTACATAACATCAGTTGAATCTAACGTGTGGTAATAGCAACCAGTTGAAGATTGACAGCACGTATTGAAATTCATATAGGTGTTCTAGGTCGTTATTTAGAAATGCTGTGGATGGCTAGAGCGTATCTGCATGCTTCATACAAACCGTGGCATCTCTGCGGACTCTTGTGCTTCTCATCTTTCAAGTTTGTGTGGGTGTCTAATCTACAGAGGGACTTTTACATAACCCGATGCCGCATGGCATCCTTTTTCTGAATTCATGCCACGTGCATCCAGTGTACGGTGAGCTAGACCAAAAATATAAGCAAATTTACCAAAACTAAGAACTCCCCAAGCTAGTTTGGAAAATGGCAATATGTAGGTCCTGACCCCAGCAGCTCTGCAAGACTTCAGTTCCAAGTCTGAACTACGTAACAAAGCCAGGCCAACCCTTTCTCATGAAAGAGAATGGTGCTGTAAACTGAAAAGGCAAAAGCCTTTAGTTGGAAATGTGATGTCTTTCATTTTGACATGCGTAGAGAAAAGATTCAGAGTTGCTCCTTCTGATCTAATGCTTAATGGCTATACGTTACCAAGTAGCTTCAAGAAGAAAGATTGTTCTTCCACACCTGATTGATTAGGCAGCTTTTGGGAGAAGGTGCTACAAATGTCAGATTCTCCTACAAATTAGCTTCATAACCGAATTGTTCATTGTTATTAATAATACCAAAATACAGAACTTTGGTTAGTATATTGTAAACTTCATTTGTTAACAATGGAAGACTACTTTGCATAAAAATTACTGTCTGAAAGAGTAAGAGGACACAGTTTATAATCTTTGCTTTACAGCTTGTGTTTGGCAGATACATGCCTTTTATAGCTGATTTCTCTATAAACTCAGTTGTAACACTGCACTTTCAATTACAGATGAAATTCTGGAAACAATGAAGAAATGTGGCTTAGAAGGCACACAGGTACTTTCCAGGCAAGCAGGACAAGAGATGCTTACTGTCCTCAAATTCAGGAAGCCTTGATAACTGCTCTTAACCTTCCGGATACTAGGTGTGCAGAAAGTTGAACACGGAGTACTGAAGTTGTCAAATCACTTTTTAATCCAAGATTTTCACCCTCTTAAGGTGTATCCTCACTTCCTGATTACTGCAGTGAAACTGATCAAGACTCTGTATTTATTTTTATTCTGGATGTTAACCAGCTCTTATCTGCCGTCCTCTGGCTATCGGACAGTTGCGGAGGAACTGTGAAATACCCTACCCTGCTGCATTTGCACTTAAGCACTAAAGACTTTTTCCTCTATAAATAGGTATTTGTATATTTGTCATTGTGGCTTATTAAAATAATACATTTGATGTAATTCTTCCTGTTTTAATAGCTAGTCTATTCTTATGCTGGCTTTAAATGAATACTTGGAATCAGCGTTACTCATTTTGATGTAGTATCAGGCACTTTTGCAGGTCTAAGGCACAATTACTGAGTTTGTTTCTATGGTAAGGAAAGAGTAGTTCTGAACAGAAAGATGCAGTAAGTGTTTCTCAAGAGCTGGGACAAAGGCACGCTATTACTCTCCTGAAGTCTTCTGGGCAATACCGTGGTCATCGTGCCATTTTACAAGGAGGGTACGACGATGAAGTAGAATCATAAAATCATTTAGGTTGGAAAAGACTTTTAAGATCATCAAGTCCAACCATGTAAGAGTAGACTGAACAGCTGCCAGCTCCATTATTACATGAAAGCCATAGTTTAGATAATAATAATAAAAATATTTTTATTAAGACAAGTGTTTTGGTACTGTAGATTAGGTGAAAAGTTCTCATCCATGAAAAGGTATTAAGGGGGGGAAAAAGCATAGGAGATGCTATTAAAAAGGCTAGTTACTGGCTAGCTGAAAACAATGACTGTAAGTAAGTAGAGACATGGAATAAAAGTCCAAAATTGGAAGCTATTTCCTGATGACCAGACCCTGATGAAGAGAGTTCCTCTGCAGCCTCGTTGCCCCAGCAGCACTGTGGGACGTGTGCTGGGCGGTGGGCATAGTCCTACGAGGAAGATGTTTTGCTCACATGCAGCACAAAGGTGGAGACAGTCCAGTATGCAGCACCACTAGTGCTGGCTGGGAGAATGCTTCCAAAGAAACTGACCTTCAAGGGTTTGTGTTAAGGGCCACGGAGATGATCAGAGGGCTGGAGCACCTCTCCTAGGAAGACAAGCTGAGAGAGTTGGGCTTGTTCAGCCTGGAGAAGAGAAGGCTCCGGGGAGACCTTAGAGCAGCCTTCCAGTACCTAAAGTGGGCCTACAAGAAAGCTGGAGAGGGACTTGAGAAGGGCCTGTAACGACAGGGGGTAATGGCTTTAAACGGAAAGACGGTAGATTTAGATTAGACATAAGGAAGAAATTCTTCACTCTGAGGGTGGTGAGGCACTGGGACAGGTTGCCCAGAGAGGCTGTGGATGCCCCTTCCCTGGAAGTGTTCAAGGCCAGGCTGGATGGGGCTTTGAGCAACCTGGTGTAGTGGAAGGTATCCCTGCCCATGGCAGGGGGGTGGCACTAGATGATATTTAAGGTCCTTTCCAACCCAAACCATTCTACAATTCTGTGATTCTAAGTGATGTTACGATAAACCATTAGCTAGCTCTTTTATGGGGACTAAGGTCACAAGGTTGTTTTGTAGGATGCTGAGGCACTGAAAAGACTCTTCCATTTAAGACTTCAGAACTAAACTTATGACTCTGCAAGCTGGATAAGTACAAACATTAAAACTTCTTCCATGTTTTGAGCTGACCACCCAAAAAACTTAGCTAGGAGATTGAAAAAGGGAGTTTTTGGAGGGGCAAAATAACACGTAAGAAGTGTAGGTGCTGTTATAGCAGAAACGTGACTGCAAACCTAGCTCGACCATTTGAGGTATCTTACTGCAAAGGAATGTGAGAAGCTGCTTTTGACTCATACAGATCAAAAGTCAACTTACGCTGGTCTGGCATAGAAGTTGTTCCTTATACCATCCTGAAGAAAATACAAAAAGGATTGGATGGCAGGAAGGGTGCAGTGGTGATTGCTTTACATCCTACGAGTCACCATTCCCCAGCTTAGAAGACCACTGAAGAGCAACACTGCAATTCAGTTCAACAATTCAAACACAGCTAATGCATCCCCTTCAGCAACTTTTCTGTCAGTTTGTTTTTACATAGATAAACATGATTGTGAACACAAACGCACAGTAGGAGGGTTTAGAGGGAAGATGCAGTCATGTTAAGGATGTTACTCAACATTTATACTGTATACAAGAAATTCTAGTACTTGAAACTACCGAGTCTAAAAAAAAAATGCATTTCATTGCCCAAAGTGAGGCTAGACTCAGGACTTTGTTGATTCTTACCTTCTGAATAACTTGTCTAAGGACTGTCAAAGTTGAGAAACTTAGAGGAAACTTTGTGGCCATCTGCGAAATAACATGTGTTTCCACAGTTTTCCATTGAAGAATTTAAGCAAAGTTTAGTTCTTGCAGCTTACCAACTAGTCAATTCTGAGAAGTCATACTTCAATTTGCCTGCTTCCTGCTTCTGGAACCTTTTTGACTTGGTGGCAGACCCTTTCAGAGCTATACTTCTTTTGTTTTGTTTTGTTCAGTTTTTCCTTACGAAACCGTAATGAGAAGAGGTTTTATGCTTAGCGATTTTGCTTTTGTGGAGAATCATGGTTTTTGAGGTTACAATTATAGCCGCAGGGCCGTTTGAATGAACCAAAAATGCTGTCATCCTTAGACCCCTCTAGAAGTTTCATGTTGTTAACCACTTTGGCTAACTAAGTTAGGTTGCTGAGCAACAGTCGTAACATCACAAGAAGAATTTAAGATGTAGTCAAAACATGTAATAGAATCAAACGACAGGTTTAACAAAAGGACGTTTTAACTAATCTGTGTAGCTTCTAGTTATAACTAAAGAATCAGTTGTAAAAGAGGCAATCAAAGACGAAAAAGGACAGTCATCTGACAGGGTAGATCACAATGCTCATCAGCATATGGGGTTTTAAACTATAAAGGACAGAATAATGAAAATCAGAACAGAAGATCAGAACAGAAAGTAATATAACGTGCTTTCAACAAAAAATGATTGCACTAGACTAACAATGGGATATTTGGATAAGGAAATATATAGATCTGCTTTAATAATTCATGAGTCCATTCTCCTGGCCGCACTGCATTGCTGTCTGCCACAACTTTAGTGGGAGCACTTGTCAAAATGCAATCCAAGTAGGAACATAGGTGAGTTCTGCAAGAAGTGATTCCTGTTATGCTCCCATCATCTTGGTGAAGACTGGGAACTAGTGACAGGCCAGGTAATTACTTTTTTTTTTTTTTTTAAATTTTGAAATTTGATGCGTCTACACAGAGGTCTGCACGCACACTTAGCATTTGCCAGGGCACACCTATTCCCTTCTCCTAGAAGGCCAAAGAACGCGACACTTTCTGGAGAGTTTTGGGAAGCATATTCCTGCATTCAGGGCACACGAGAATAAGCTGCGTGGCAGATACAGACTTTCTATGTAGTGTCAAACCTACCGAGAAGAAAGCAAAAATTCTGCTCCCCTAGAGCCCTAGGCACTGCGCTGTCAGCAAGTACCAGTGTCAAAAGACAAGCCGCTGCTTTGCAAGCGCCTGCTCTTCTTTGTTCTAGCAGAACCAAGAGAAAAGCTCTCCACAAGGCTGCTCCCAGTAGACGATTTGCAAGTTAGGGTCTGCTAGAAGAGTTTAAGATCTCTGCTTTCAAGCAATACCTGGTGAACCCCAATTGGCCTTCAGATCAGTTATGGAACTTGCAAAGAAGTCATTTAGAATAACCAAAGTGATGCAACGGAGACAATCCTGGAGTTTTAGTATCACTAACTATAGAATCATAGAATTGTTCTGGTTGGAAGAGACCTCCAAGATCATCGGGTCCAACCATTAACCTATCACTACCAAGTCCCCCACTAAATCATATCCCTTAGGGCCTCATCTAAACGCCTTTTGAATACCCCCAGAGATGGGGACTCCACCACCTCCCTGGGCAGCCTGTTCCAATGCCTGACAACCCTTTCGGTAAAGAAGTTTTTACGAATGTCCAATCGAAACCTCCCCTGGCACATGAAACAATGCAGCTTGCTCCTTAATCTGTGTTTTCAGTTAGACCTTTTCAATACCAGTTTTAAATCCTTTCCATTCTCGCTTTCTCAAAAAACATCAAGAAATTTCTCTTCTGGAAGCCCAGTGTTACCTGTTAAAAATATAGACTTAAGTTATCAACAGCTAAAAATCATTTCTAGAGCTGTCATCTCAAAAGGGACCAACTTTGAGAAAACATACAGAATCTAAAAAAAAAAAAAATCATCTGTTGAGGTACGGCCCATTGAGTACACTTTAAACTGGGCATCCAAACATTTATCCTATTGATTTCTAGAAGTTTGTCACACAGAAGAAAAGACAGCAATCCAGAGACTACAAAGATTGACAAAATTCATTTATTCCTTCTCCTTTTATTGACTTTTCAAAGAAATCCACTACAAATACCATCCAAGTTAGAATATATTAGTATGCTACTGCTGTTAAAAAAAAAGCATGAAAAAAATGTATAGTTGAAGACAATATTAAATTCCGATACATCTGTCATGTTCACTTGGAGTCCTTATTATTATGGGACAGTGGAAGTACAGTGTACATTCAGTGACAGTTAATTTGCCAGCTAATGAAGACATTAACTGAAATAATGAAAACAAGAACTGATCAGTGCCTGTGCCTTCTCTTTAAAAGCCAATCGGCAATAAATAGGTAGTGTTTTTCATTGTCATGCAGGAACGATTGTACACTCTCTACTTACTTGGGCTTCCGAGTTTTCATGTTTTTAGGGTGCCGGATGGCTGAGGGTTTTTGGGAAAATGAGACTGTTAAAGGTGAAAGCTCAGTTTATAAACATGTCAATTTAGAGCATGCTATGTTTAAGTTTTATGCTTTAAGAGAAGGTTATCACCCTAGTTCCATGCCTTAATGTCTAACAGCAAGAACATCCTTTTTTCCCCCATAAGAGGAACTATTATGAATGCACTATAATCAAAAATCAAGTCTTTATACCACCTATGTTAAATTCACCTGTTATATTAAGAGGCATGATCTGGGTTAAGTGCATAACACCATGTTAGAATATACCTAAAATAAGAGGTTTTAATCAACTATGCTGTGGCTTAAACACCACTTTTCAGACGTAACTCTACATCATTTCTGATTTTTTAACATATCTTAATACCTTAAAAATATACAAATTAAAATAAATTATTCTTATATATGTCTTTATATCAAAGAAGAGTCTTCAAACTTACAAAAGAACAGTCCAGAGGTAAATATGTGTCATATCCCACTAGTCAAGAATTTAAAAGTAACTGACATTATTTCCAAGTAGTTAGCTTCTTTCAACATACAGTTTATTGCCTCCTCTTCATTTATTACTTAGCTCACAGAAAGAAGAAAGACCGTTTTGTTTCAGAAAAATGTCTCTCGACAGAGTGGACAGGTGGATTTGTTGCTGGATGTGAACCATTTGTACTGAAAGAGAAATGCAACTGTTTAATATCCGAATGCAAGCTGAATATCGGGAACACTGGTTTATCAATGATAATAACCATTATTTGCCAATGAATATAATTATCAAAACATTAACTATACTTACAAAAAACCAACAAGGAACAGTAAAAAACCCCCATTACACTTGTGTATGTACGCACATATATATACACACACATATGTACTTGTCTATGTATATACACATACTATACACACACACAAACGGAAGTTTTATTCTAAAAAACCTGACACAAAGGAATTCTTGTCCAGTCTCCTTTTAGAATAGAAAGCTAGTGTTTTTAAAGCAGCAATAATTCCTCCATCGTACGGCCATACAGATGCCAACCTGTTCCAGTATACTCTGTAACCATACAACCAATGCCTACGATGCCTTGGATATAGTTAAATGTTAATTATCCAGGTCAGCATGGTTTGCTGAAGAGCATGCTGCATAAATTTAAATTTAGCCTTTTCTATTCCCATACCTGAGCTGATAGCAACAAGATGCTGATGCTACACCCTACGTAGATCTAATGGCTTATGTCTTAGTGAACACAAAATGGACAGTTACTACCTGTGAAGTGTAGCAACCCCTCTCTCATTACATGCCCTTACAGCTTAGTCCAAAATCCATACAAACAATTTATGAGTTCAGTTAATCCCAGGTACTCCAACGACATAATGGAGAATTGATGGCATTACAACAGAAGTTCCTGGTTCAAACTGTAAATGGATATTTTGCCTATTTAAAAAAATTTAGTCTAGGTACTTACCAAGCAAGCTGAATGAAGCTTTTTCTTGCATGTTCTGCAAGCTTTTTTGGGAAGAGAATAGTTGGAACCATGAATGACTGAAAAACAGATCATGCAATCTTCAACGCCCTCAAAATGTTTGTCCACATTATTTTTCCACAGAGATAAGCCTTCCATAATACTTCCATTCTAAGAGAGGGAAAAGAGCTGTTAATACTGTAGAATTCCTTCAGAACATTCTTACTGTTATTCATAAGCACATGAAGGAAAAAAAGCTTGAAGGCTTTATAATCTGAAATTATATGCGATATATGCAGTGAGTAATTTATAAAGCCAACACATGAAATACAGATGATAGTCTAATCTACAGAAATGCAAGCATTCATCGCAATGAAAAGAATGCACTTAGGAGCACTTAAAAGAGGATTTTAAAATTTTCAGTCACTGTTTTGTTTTGTCCTAACCACAGATGATACAACTTCAGCAACCACCGATCTTTTAGAGAACTTCACGTACTGGGTTTTTGGCTGTTTGTTTGTTTGGTTTTTTTCAAATTATGGTTGAGATGGCATTGCCATGAGGGGCAAGCACTGGCCCATGTTTTAAAAATTTAAATTTTCAACTTTGGGTATGGATTTAACAGGATTTATTATTAGGCATATAATTTTACCTCTCTGTTTCAGCATCTGGAGAAAAGCAGATGGTAAGAGTGACCAATTCTATGAAGTCCTTTGAGATCTACTGATGAGATCCATTATACAGTTCTAAATAACGTTATGTTACTAGGAATACTTTTCTGTTATCAGGACCCTAAGGTTTTCAAAACTAGAGGCTTTCTCTAAACTCACCTGATGTGTAAGATACGTGCTTAACTGTAGCATCCAATTGCGCCATTGCTGTACAGCCACACCAACCCTCTTTCCGCTCTCAACTGTTATGGATCCCAGTGGGTAATTTGATGGAAGCTGTATTATTAGTTCAATAAATATATTATCAACTGAATAGGTAGCAATGACTTCCCGTGCAGCAGACCGAGCTTTTACCTATGAAAAAAATGCACATATAAAAATCTCCACAGCGACATACACAACATCTCTAGTCTTTTCTTTTTTTATATTTTTACATATGTGTATATATATAAAAACCCATACGTTCTTTATTACACACATTAAATAATTTTCTTAGACCAGGAAAACACTTTTCTCAAAGAAAATAAAAATCCCCTCATATCTTGGCAAACCAAAAAGAAATTACCAGTCATTTTTCATTCTACTTATTACATTTTTTAATAAACCAGAACGAAGTATATTGATAGCAGTATCTTCCACTTACCTCCTCAACTTCTCCAACATCATAAAACCCATTCTTTTCTATTTTTTGCCAAACAGAATATTAATAAACTTCAGCTTAATATATCGATGCCAAGCTAAATTCTGTTTTCATCAGCCATTTAGAACAAAAAAAAATGCAATCATATAAAACACTGTAATACAGTCTGGTTCTGAGAAGTAACATTTCTTAAAATGTCTGCAAAAAACTAAAGTAAAATAAAAAAAAGGACAAAAAGTCTTACTAACCGTCATGCCATTAAATAACTGTCTACTAGTCTGAACAGAAGATATTTCCTGTGAAGAAAGCACGCTGCTGACATATTTGCTTGTAAATTTATCTACAACGTTGAAGACGCGTTTCTCACAGCTATTCCACCAAAGCCTGACCATGGCTGGCAAGTCTTTCAGCGTTATACGGTACACAGAGCAGGCCAAGTGTGGAATCTGGGATGACAGGACACCTGTCTCTGAGAGGGAAAGAAAGGATGTTGAAATACTCTCACGCATTAGTCACAAATGTTGGTTCCTCCACACCACATGCAAAAATTTTGATACCAACATAACTGTGGTAACTGGAATTTCATGTACGTGCTCCTTCTGTATTTGCTACTATAAGTGCTTGTTTGCCTCTGCCTTTCTCCATCTGTCTGGTTTCTTTGCTTCTTAGACTAACATTCTACAACTGGAAATTCATCTTCTCATGTAGAGATGAACTCTAGGTGGACTACCAGAAATCAAGAGTAATTTTATATTCTAGAAATGACAAAATGCTCACTTTGGAGTGAACAAACAGCAAGATGTTTGAAGCACGCTTGAGGTTTGCAGTGTTCTATAGAAGTGCATAAAGAGATAAGGCAAATCTTTCTCTTGGGATGTCACGTTAGTAATTCTTTCTTACTGTCATCCAGACAAATTGTTCTGCAACACACAGGGATGTTCAAGCAAAAAATTAAAAAATGAAAACTCAGTATCTTTGCTTACATCTATACAGGTACACAAAATAACAAATTTCAATGAAGTAACTTTCAAAACTAATTCTCTTTTTCATGTTTCTCAGCTAAAAAAACCAGCCTATCTTCTCTCATCATGGTCAATTAACTGGGTCTTCTGAACAGCATGATGAAAACAACACAAAATTTAACGTCTCAAACATTTCAAAAAAATACATAATTAAAATATATTTTTAATTTTTTAATTTATGTATTAAAATAGAAGAAAAAAATAGAAATTCCTTTTAGTACTAAAAAAAAAAATCTAAAGGCAATGGAAAAGTTCCAAAATAGATAACACATTTTTAGTATTTTGTAATCTTCGCATACATTCAGGATTCAGATAGTAGCAATGTATTATTTCTGCCCTAAGTGAATAATCTAAACATTTCCTGTGGCTTTAGGGGCGGGGGGATTTCTTGATTTTTCTGATAAACATTTCAACTTTGGTTAAGCTTCAAATGGGGAATGTTAGCCAAAGATTTTTAAATGTGTATGTGCGTGCGTGCATCTGTTTTATAGGTAAGATTTTCTAAATACATATTTTTAAGCAGAAAAGTATATTTAAACTTCACCAATATCAAAACTCTCTCAAACGCACAAATACAATTTTTACTAACCTTTGACATCTAAATGAAGCTCTTCAGTGAAGAAGGTTTTTGTGTCCTTACTTGGAACTTCTGAAGTTGGCCCAGAAAAGACCGGGTTTTCAGGCATAAGCCTGAACAAGTGATAAAGCAGTTTATTCAGGCTTTTAGTTCTTCTCAGGTATTGTGAGTAGAGAACTCGCAGCTGACAGCATTAAAAACAAACAAAACAAACCACAAAATACAGATGAGACTTAACAAATATAGCTCACTCTAAATAATACAAATGTTACTGTAGGGAGGAAAAGCAAGACTGATTCAGAACAAGTGTTTAGAAGAGTGATTTAGTTTTCTGCACCCTTTTGAATGATTAGAAGATCACAAAATATAGCAAGCTTGTTTGAAAACGTCAGAAAGAATCATCTATTAATGAAACTTAATTCTTTATTACTCTAATATTACCATCCTTAACTATTGCAGTGCAGAAATCGAAGTCTATTGATGCTTTCAGAATTCCACAAAAACAAGAGGTAGGAAGATATTACAAAGAATAAAAAGGCTGGGTGAAACTTCAAGATTCAAACCAAATAAGCATGTTAAGAAATTCAGTTAAAAGGAAGACTATGAATGTATACCTGAGAAGAAGCTGCTTTGAAGAAAGCTAATGTTAACTTCCAAGTGAGAAGATATCCTAGAACGAGGCAAAACTCATCACTCAGAGGCTGAATAACTGCAAATTCTCCAACTGGAATGCATTCCAGGATGTTTTCTAGCAAGAGTTCTTGAGTGGCCAGGACAGACATAAGAGCCGCTGGAGGTGATCTATTGAAAAATGTTATCTGGCATAGTAAACTCAGATCTTGAGCAGAGCATTAACTTGACTTATATTCACAGCTTTCCTAGAAACCTGTTAGTAAAACCATGTATGTAGAACATAAAAGGGGCCTTTTATTACAGAAAAATTTACTTTGAGATTCACACACTAGTGCTAGATTTAAATTTTTTTTTTCCCCTGAAATGGACAGTTGGTGTTTTTACCTCTTGCAAGATGAATATAAACTGAATGCTGATCGCTTAATCTAGAAGTGGTCTACGGCTGAGATGATTTAACCTACATCATGGACAGCTGCTTTGCTTGCTGGCTTTGTTTGTCAAGTCACACCAACAAAGGAGCAACTGAACAATGGATCTCCTAATCACTGAATGTGTTGGGTTTGGGTGTGGGCTCTGGCATTGGATTAAAAAGCCTTTTGCAGCTCCGTAGTAAGGAAAGGTATTAATCTTTGGGCTGAAGAAAAAAAAAAATAATAATTTTTTTTTTTTTTTAAATCTGTTACCACATTCCCTCTTCAAACTGTTGACTTTCTCAGATTCAACCTGTATAAAACACCCAGGTCAATTTTGGAGGTTCAAGAAACTGAAGTTACCTGTGCAGCTGGACACATTCTGAATACAGTAGTCCAGTAAAAATTGTCAAGATTTTACAATATAGAGCATGTATGTTGCACTTACTCTAGTAACTGTACCTAGAAAACAATTGCAAATATTGTCTCCAGTTTTAGCACAAAGGCAGACTTAACCAGTTACATTGAAAATATTCAATATTTATGACCCTATTGTCATAGCCATGTCATTTTTTTTCTTTTATCATCTCCTGACAACTACTCTGCTACAAGTCTCTTGTAACGCATTTTAAAAATACAGAAAACAGTTGTTAAAAAAATGAGGAAAAAATACACACAATGCTGATTCCTCCTCTTCGTCACCATAAGATTTGAGATCTTCGTCATCAAATTTAGGCAATTCAGGCATTAATCTATAGAAATATGGAAAGAAAATCAGATTTAATTTTTACTATTTTAATATATGTGATGCATAGTTCTTTGCTTATCAGTGTCAACATTAGTGATAAGCAATAAAATAACGGCAATTATTCCTTAATAACAACACAGAATCTTTAAGAAACATGTCACCGTTGCAAAGTTGGGTCCAGAATGATAGCCAACGAGCATGTAGCCTTGCTTGGTTCTTTTCCAGACCTTTTACACTTCCTGAGTCATGCTAAAATAAACTTCTCTATCTCAGAATAAAGCCATTGCAACTTTTTGCCTCAGTATAAGTGAAAGATAATGGTAGCTTCTTATGCTTAAGCCATCTGCCTTGCAATCTGTATTTTGAGCAGTCAAATGCACATGCTATTTTTCAAATTCTGTATTCTCTCTTTTGGTATTAGAGATACCCAAAAAGCTCACAAGAATACTACATGGTTTTGTTCACTTTCTTCATTTTTTTATCTGAACTAGTGAAAATAAAAAGGTCGTACTATTTAACGATGCTGTCAAACCCAGATCAAACCTGGAATACTTCCATTTACATTTTAGGATTCTCTGAGTGTTAAAATAGGAGCTAAAAATAAATAGCTTTATAGTTATGATACTGATATCTATGTAACTATGGTACAGAAAATAAAATTGTATCTTCATGTACTGCAGTAAAGTTTCTCAGTATATATTTAGTCTACTTTTACAATTAAATTTAGCATTCATAGCTTTATATAATGTTCTCCAATACAGAACACAAATTGCCCAGTTAAGGATTTTCTCCCATAATGGAACATGACTTTGCTAAACACACCTATATGCACGTGTTCTACAGCACATTAAAAAAAAAAAGGGGGGAGGGGGGGTAAGGGAAGTGAGAAATTTGTTGATTCTTACTTATATAATATACGGTAGACAGAAATCTGTACAGGTCGAGCCCGGAAAAGCAACAACGGAGATAACGTATTTAGTAGAGTCTGGAGTTTATCTGGAAGATTTGTTTTCTGGCCTGCAACAAACTTCGCTGGTAATTTATGGTTTAACAACTGGTCCTTCGAGATGTACGTTAGAGCTTCACCCAAAGATGTTAACACAGAGCTCTGAAAGGAGCCTTCAGATGCATTTTTGGTTTCTCCTATTTAAAACAGAGAAAGACAAGTGGTGATACAGAATGTATGGATGATATCATAAACAAGCGTTACTAGAAACAACTCAAACTCTGCCTATCAGAATCCATCTAATCTGAAAAGTCACAATGTTAAGTGCAATTACTTTACTAATTAGCATATAAGTGTTCAAAAAAGTGAGTTTTTACAAGCTATGTTGACATGATATTCCTATAAATTCAGAAACATGGCCCATCAAGTTCTATTTCAGAACAGCCTGACAGGTACCACTATTACCCTCCTTGCCATGTACTTGCCTGTGACTTTCACCAACAAAGGTAACAGCAAATTGTGAATGCCTTCAGAAAAGAATTCTTTCCATTCACTGATCAAGTTCACAGGAAGGTTTTCAGTAGTTTCAGGAGCTGCAGTTTCAAAGTAAGCACTAAGGGCAGATGCCAAGTCACAACTGACACACACAAAAATCTGCACAAGCGGGATGTGATAAAGCGAATGGTTTTCACTTGTTGTCTAAGAGGAAAAAATAAGAGGAAGATTTCTTAACTATAAATTTGCTTTAAAATATCTGTTTCACATTCTCTGTCTATACCAGAAAGTGTAATTTCAAAGACGACGCAATTGCAAAGACCATTTTAAAACAACTTGGGGGAAAGCAAAAATTGTTTAAAAAAATAATCTGTATTTTAGTAAGACTTGCTGAAAATTATTTCCAAGTCTCATCAACATTCAGAATCCTGGATTGCTTCCCTTACATGACCTTCTTTAGAAGGACAGAAAGAAACTGCCACCAAGTGGATTCAAACAGAAATGTACACAGCTGTAGCTTATCTGGAGCACTCGTGCAGCCAAGTGAGCCAAAACTGGTACGTGAAGTGCTCTCACTTCTCTCTCAAACATAAGCATGATATTGGTACACTTTTGTATTTCCAAATTGCAGAAGGAAATTGGCAATACACTATTGTAAACTGGAAATTATTGAAGTGGCAATCAGGAGAGTATTTTCTCTCCCCCAACATAGCTCCTTATTTTTATTCTTACTAGTTTCCCCCAAAAAGGAATATAATTAAATATTAAAAATATTCCCAAGCACTTATCTATGCAACAAGTTTTTCATACAAAGTGTGTTGTCTGGGGTTTTTTTTAAATTAAAAAAATACAGTTTTGAGGGACATACAGCATAGATAAGTAGATTAATCCTGAGACCAAGAAAGGCCACATGGAAGTTTCCAGCCTGCCCTTTTAAGTGTGTAGTGACAGCTGGTGCTATAATTATTAAAAAAAAAGCTAGAGGGTGGAGATTCTGTATCTTTATTTGATTAATAAAGAAGTAGTCAGCTGTTCACTCTGACCTGTTTTCTAACAGCATTATAATATAATTTTGATGTTTCATGTGATCATTTAGATATTGAAATGTAGATATTGGTTTTCATTCGGTCAATTTTTATACATCATGTTAGACTTTGGTCTTAAAGGGATATTATTTTTCAACATAGAGACCTACAGCAGACAAATTTCAAAATTATTCTCCAATTACCAATGCAGTTACTAAACATTGTATTACTTCAATGGGTAGGTAATTTCATCTCCATATACAAAAAGAAATAGGAGATACAGTATTGCTTGTGCTTTTAAGCCACACATGATCTTTATCAAAGTTCAATGACAAAAAGGATTTTGTGCAATTCTTTCTAACATTGTGTCAAATATTTGCTAAGCTGAAATAACTATGTCCCTGCCATATCCAGAGAATAATGTAAAAAGGTAAGTACATCAAAACTGGAAATGCAACATTAGCACTCATGCGGTAGGTAAAGTTCATTTTCTTAGTTCCGTATTTTGATTGAGATGCTTTTTAAAATAAGTTATCTTTAAAATACTGACTATCCAGCTATTAATATTGATCATTACTCTAAAGTACTAGAAAGTTAACACACACATTAGATGAAACAAAGTTAAAATTGTTAAGACCACTGTGTTCCAAACTCTAAGTAAGAACCATGAGGAGCACTCCGATTTCCATTCCTCTTGGCAATCCTCATGCATCTTTGTTCAAATTTAATTGCTATGTGGCATAGCTTCTACAATGTTTTACAGTATCATCCTGATACCCAACTTTCCACTTTGTAAATAGTTAGGTGAACTTTTAACATACAGCTTTCAAAGATCTAGGATGAAATGTCCATCAGACAGCCCAGTAAGATTATAAAAAAATCAGTTATTTTATAGCCTATTTTTTTAACCCTCCCTCCCTCCCCTGCATCAGTCCAGTACGTTCAGAGGACATCAGGAGGATCCTGTTAAAAGCTGCAATGCAATGATTAGTAACAGTCTCTCTCACATTACCTCTAACCAAGCCAGCATGGAGCACATGATAAAATCCCATTCATTATCGGCCAAAGGAGCTGTGGAATATTTCAGCAGCAAGGGAAGGTAACGGATCATCTCTATGTTGAAACCAAGCAACTGAGCACTTGTTTCTTTCAGATTGCTGCAATAAAAATACAACTAAAGCTCACGTATCTTCATGTTGTAAACACGAGTATTTACATTCTTGCCTTCACTCCTTTTAGGACAAATTAGTCTTGCAGTAGGCTCTGCCCTATGTGCTTTTGATACTCTGTCTTTCAGGGTTAGAATACTACATTAGCTGCCAAGTCCAAGTCAGTCAGTCAACAAGTACAAAATAGACTATCAGAGCTATTGGCTCATTGGCACGTTATACAGCTTCCCAAAATTACACAATTTACATATTCACTCAAGTAATATACTTACATAAACTATGAAATTTAACAATTTTAACTAAATCAATGCAAGAAAAATAATCAATTATTTTTAAAATTAGTAACTTAAAATATAAGCCCTTGAGTGTCCAAACAGTGTACATTATTTTGAGACTTTGTTGCCTGGATTTTTCTCACTATACTCTAGACAAATGAATCTCAGTATATTTTCACTCCTTGCTGGAAGGTTTCCAAGTTACCTTTTCAGATCCAGAATTTTAAAACACAGACACCTAAGTTTGGTATCCAAGTTTGCTTTCTGCTACCTAAATAAGCAATCAGAATTTGGAGCTGAATATCCAGCAACACCTAAAAAAGTTAGTCAGTTCTGGATGCTTTTGAAAACAGTTGACATCCAGGTGCATTAAAAAAGCTCCTAGTTTCGCAGCCTTCAACCACCTGGGTAGTTTTCTTCAGTATGAGTTATCAGATCCTTAAAGACAGGTATATTAAACTGAGGGATGCAGTTCTACAAAGCCTTAAAAATGTAATATTAGAGCAGTGGATAGTGGTTGTAACCTACAAATTGATTTTGAGTTAATAACTACTCTGTATTTTTAAACTCATTTTAGAAACTTCAAAAAAGTCAAATTATCTCAAAGTTGCACCCACCAGCTAAAGAGAAAGCTGTCCTCATTATCAGTTTTCCAAGATATTATGATTTTTAGTATTCCATGTAGTAGATCATCACAATCAATACTTATATCATTCAAGCAGGAGTTCAAAATGGAAAGACACCCAAATGCTCCTGTAACATAAGAATAATAATGATAATAATAATATCATACTCAATAGGTCTTGAGACAAAACTAAACATCAGAATGTGTGTCAATTGACTGGATTGTTTTATTTGAACTTAACATTAATATCGTAAGATAGTTTGGATAACACCTAAGCTTTTTTCTTTGAACACTTAATCCAGAGATGCTCTTGTTAAATCAAAAATACTACATCCAACCCAAACTTAAAAAAAAAAAAAAAACCACCACACACAACCAAAAAAAACCCCAAACCCTCAAACCAACCAAAAACTCCTATAAGATTAATTGTTGGTTTATACAATTAACAAAAAGGGAAAATATCTGCTAAGATTTAAATCTATTTGTGCTACTAAAAATGTAGTATGCCAAGGAATAATTTGGACACATAATTAAGTAAATGTAACTGCGAATTGTGAATTCCAATATTGTTGTAAGAGTGTTACTTTTTACTTTCAGAGTGAAGCACTACTGTTGCATTAGTACTGGTTTCCATTTTTAAGGAAAACTGCATGTATTTATACTTCTTGGAGAACATTTCTTCCAAGCATGATTACAAAGAACTGAGTTAATTAAAGTACCATTTTTGCATAGCAAAACCAAACTAAAAACCCACTTCACTTAAGCAGCAGTGCAATGATTTACAAGAACTTGACCAGCACTTTCCTGATCTGAAAAAAAATTAACACTTGAATCACCAAAGATAGTTTTTTCAATTTAAGTGAGCACAGTCCTGTTAAAAAATACAAAATCAACTTTCAAGTTTTTATATCGACTGATCAGTAAGAGTATGTGCAAGAAAGCACGAAAGCAGTACTTAGAGAAAAAGAGAAAGTTCTTTCTTTTAAACAACATCTAATTCAAACATGTAGAAGGACTGCATGTATTTCCAGAGAGTTTTCTTGAAAAACAAGTTTGTGAAAACAAAAAGGTGTTCTAAAGGATATTCAAAGCAATATTACAACTCATCTCAATCACCTCTAAGTAATTTTTCAAAAGTTGCTGAAAGTGTATGTACAGTAGTTCTGACTCAGCACACTATATCCCATGCACTGGAAGAACTACTCAAAAATTATATATGAACTATGAAAGAGTTCATGCTAGAGCATCTAAAGACAATCATGACACTATCCGTTGACAATAGAAATACTTTGCATGCTGTGTAAAGCCTAAATGATTAATTGAAAATGTCAATATCCACAGATGTGTTTAAATCAGATAGACCAAACAAGAAGTAGAGCAATATCAAAATTCTTTTAACAATATCAGCCTAAATCCTTTAGTCCTAAGTTTGGGCCAGGCAGTATAGCTTGTACTTCCTTAATAAGGCAGAAAACTACTACGGCAAACAGTCTAGAAGAAATATGCAAAAACTGAGAAAACATTTCTTTCTGGGAAAAATTATATTATTATAGTTAACACATTTTATCTAAAAGCAAACATTACTGCCAAATAATGTTCTTAAATTCTAATGAAGTGGACTGAGGCAAGAACATACTCACCATCAGTACTGGAAAGCTCTGTCTGTGTGCATGTCATAAGTTTGGCCACACAGTGGACGACAAGTTCGTTCTTTTCTTCCTCAGTTAAAAAAGGTGATAGACACTGAAGTGTATGCAATTTGCCCTCTGTTAATAGCAGAAACCTATTCATACAAGCAAAACATCAAGAATGAAACAAATCCAAAACTTGAACTAGTAAACAAAATATCAATTGGTTCATGATGTAACTAATCCCACACACTAAACCAAGTTTCACTTTTACATACCACACACACATACTACCAAATTTTCAGTCTTCAGATGTCATTCATCAGAATCAGTATCATTTAACATTACCAACATTTGCAACGCAAACTAAAAGATTATAGGCAGTAGTATTAAGATACCCTTCTGTTGTCTTAAAAAGTTGTTTCATCTCACTGGATACAGTGTTTTCCGCATGAATCGCTTTAGCCATGGTTAAGGACCAGAGTCTTCCATGTTCCTTTGATCTTGCAAAGAAGAAGACAGACCCTGGTTAGTACATACAGCTGCACAGTTCACAACAGCATTTGGATGAAGTATGAATCAATACACATAAGGAAATATGGTGGCACTTAACATTCTATACAATGCAAAACATGAAGACAGAGTTAAGGGTTGTTTTACTTGTTCTTACATACCTATCAAATATTGTTTGCTGAAGGCTAGTTGTATTACTAAGTGTACTGAACTTCTCATATGTGATGTGCATTTCTTCTAACATGTGAAGATATTCCAGAAGCAGATAAGGAGGATTCTCCAATTCTTCAATCCATTGTAATGAGTACAACAGCTCTGCAACTAATTAAACAAAGGTTGTTGTTTACAAACAACTGCTGAATATATTCAGTGCACAAGCAAGAAGTTTCAGGTCAAGGTTTTGTTGGGTTTTTTAAGTATGCTTTTAATGCATTAAAAAGATGACATTTACATACAATCTCAGGTGCTTCAGAGCATGAACTGGATATTTGCCATTGCATCATAAAATACAAGAGAAGAAAAGGCTACAATAATCTATTCTAGATGTTCAGGAAATTTTAAAGCAAATCAAGTATGACAAGAACTCTAACTCCTCTCTATTCTCTCTCTTTTTTAAAAAAAAAATATGCCTCTCTTGCAGACAAGGCAATCAAGATCTAAGTCCCGGAAAAAAACAAATTTGATGCTAATAGTTAGCATGTGGTTTCTTCATTAGCTTACAAAGACCCACACTGAACAATTACACTTCTCATCATGGTGAGACTTTTGGAGATAGAATTGTTAATTTGATAATGCTGGCTCTAACTTGAGCGTTCTATAGACAAAAAGAAACAAGATTCCACCTGTTGGAATTAAGAAAAATTGTTGCCTCAAAATATCTTTACGTTATGGCTAAACATTCAGGGTGTTTATCTGATGGCATAGATACAGTTCCTATTGCCCACTCATGCCAATGCACCATGCATTTTGGCAATGAACAACTTTGACGTTCATCGTAAATGCAAACTTCCAAATTCACAGTTCTGTTCAGATAGCATGTATATAATCACAAAAGGTCCTAGAAATATAAACACTATACTTGTGCATACCTATACTTTTAAAGGAGAACGGAAGAAAAAAAATAACCAAAACCCAACAAAAGGTAAAAGGATGATTTCTCATACCTATATGCCAAACTTTATTCATTTCTAATTATCAGTTCAGGTTAAATTTACAACAACTACTATAAAATCAAATTCCTTTAAGTTTTACCATTGTAACTTACTTATATTGTCAATTTTCTTTCTTTCAGCATCAGGATTTCCATGGACTACACCATTTTCCAATATAAGTAGCACCACTTTACTCAATAAGGCTGAAGTACACAGATGGCCTGGAAGTTTAGCTGTGCCACACAGCTTGACACATGATCCCAAAGGTTCACAATTCATACTAAGCCTTCCTTCCAAAAGAGGTTTGTGCATCCACTGTAATATGTGCAGAAAAAAAGTATGAACAAATAATTGACATTTTAATGATGCATAGAAAAGAAATGATCTGTTTAAGCCTGAAAATTCAGAATTATTAAAAATAACCATGAAAGATACAAATTAACACCAAAAACACAATGGTGAGGATGACCCACTCCAGCATATTAGAAAGCCTAAATGCACAGCAGTAACTTGAAACTGCATTGCTGCCTCAGAAATAAATACGTATCTTTAGAACTCTATATATTTTACAAGAAGTACTAGGGTTACTGAAGATTGGTGGTCAGGCAGGAAATTATGACCTTCCCCACTGTCCACTCTATGTATGTCAGCGCATGTCAGTATGTTTGTTGATAGTCAGCGCATCATGTTCCTCTGCAGATATTAGTGTCTTTCACAAAATTAATCTTATAGAAGAACTAACTTAAAAATAAGAACATATTCATGATGTATATTCTGTCAGACAAACTTCCTGAATTGTAAAGTAAGTTGCTACTGTTCCATGCAGAAAAGGGTAGTTTCATAGATTTTGATTTTCTCCAGTAGTACTGGATGGGGCCATAAACATACAGATTTTGTCTTCTGTCATGGACAGAGGCTGAAAAGAACCTTTACACAGACAGATGCATATTCATAACTGCAGTGCCATGTCAAAATAAAGAATGCTTATTACCCTAAAGGACAGAGACTTGAGGCAAGATTGACTACTGCGTGCAAGTCCATTACCATTTTCATACCTCAGTGGACAGAGACTCGTGCAATTTCTCCCACTCAGTTTTGTTTGGCATGACATGCTCAACGTAAGCTCCCACAAGATATCCAGACTGTCCGTCAGCTTCCATAAGCTTAGACAACAAATCACTAACTGCAGAGATCAAAACCTGAAGGCTGAGAAAAGGAGAAAACACTGCAAACAAGTTTGGCACTATCCAGTAGAAGCAAGCGGCTTTATTTTACATTGATACAATGCTATATACATTGTATCAATGCTATATACATCCTATACCAATGGCGTTTTAAATTATGCTCTATGCCCCGCTTCTCACCTCTCACAGGCTGAAAAAACTCTCAGTAACACAAATGCCAATTAAGTAAAGAATACTAGAGCACTGATCTTGGTTTGTTTTGGAGAACAATGTATTATGAAATGGACATGTACATCACAATTACCTTTTAACATCCAAAGAGGAAGACTGAATTTGATTCTTGACCCACAGTGCAGATTTATGCAAAAAGGTACTCTGTTTCTGCATACTCCGAAGTTGACACACAAGTGAATTTACACCAGACATCCAAGTGTGTTTTAATTTACATACAAGTAAATCTGTTGTAGGGAAAAGAAAAAAAAAAACACCACAACAAACAGACAAGCAAAACCACCACAAACAGGTAAACTCAAATTGCAACCTACAGCAACGTTCACATGTCTAAAGGTCCTAGAGCAGGAAAAGAATTCTCTTCTCTGTGTGGTTACATGCAGTAACTATCTAGGGCAAATACACAGGCTTCTTGTTGTAGAGCAATTTTAAATTAACTCTGACACACAGGTAATATTTTATTTGAGAATAAGAGTGATGTTCCTGTTGTCTGCTACAATATGTCCATATGGTGTTCAAAACCGCAGATCTTTTTAAAATACTGAACATTCACAACATCAATACTCATTTGCAAAGCAGCAGTGGTTTTCAGGTTAGTGTTGTCCTGCTCCACTTCTAGGACAGCACTGCGACATTTCCTCCTTTGTATCTATGTCAATAAATGCATATACCAATTTATCACTCTCAAATTCTGCATTCAAAGAATATAAATCAGGATCTCAGTCTGAAAATGAGATGCTGGTGGAGAGAAGAATGGGTCACAATTTGTCAGAGTAACTTAACCAATATAAATAGTTTCAGAATAAATATATGTATCTTTAATGAAGTGATTCCACATATTTTTTCATAGGATCTTCACATTGCAGAATGAACAAAAACACGCTCATTCTTTGTACTTCATAGACCTTAAATAATTTATATAACACTCCAGAAAGTGTGGAATATCACAGTCTCAAAGATAGCTGAAGCACAGGGACACTAACATCAAAAAAGTTTAAAATCCTTGTACAGATGTACAGGACTTGATGTTTAGTAGTAACTACTGGCATTATAAATTAAAGCACAAATTTTCATGTCAGTTACAGCTGCAAGTGTTCAATGTCCATGAACTCAATACTCTATTATATACTTGAATCTGTTTCATCAAAAAGAAGAATTTAGATGTAATCATCAACTACAAAAAAGTTTGAAGTTCTTTTTCCAAATTACCTGTTAAGGGCGTAGCATCTTGCCTCTGAGCACACAACTGGAAGATGGTAAGCAGCAAGTCTTCTGAGGATGGCATCAGTAAACACCCTTTAACTGAGCTGAAAAAGCTTGAGGCTACATCGCAGATGAAAGATACTGACGGTTCAGTATTTCCAGCTTCAGAAAGATCCTTAGCTTTAGACAGAGCTGCTTGAAGTTTATCAACAATCCTTTCAACAAAAGTTTCACCAATCAAAGATTCTATTGGGGAGAGGAAAAAGACAGCACACTTTGATCACTTGATAAACATGATCATTCAAAGGCAGCATATTAATATGTACTGATTTGGGTTTTACTTACTAGTTTTGAATGCAAAATAAAGTGCAAAGTAGTTTCAGTCTAATGTATACCTAAACTCTCTTTCTTATTCCACAGTCATCTAGGATCACCTAGACAAAGTTTCACATTGCCAACTATCCTTTTTCTAAACCAGACGAAGCAGCTTAGACAAAAGATATATAAAATAAAGCAAGTGGAGAGTGATACCTTCCCCTTTTATGCCTTCCTAGCTTCCAGCAATCAGTTGTGAGCCAGAGATTACACCTGGACCATTGCATATAATTAACCCAATCAGACCAATCTTCCATGAATACGCTTAGTCCCTTTCTCACTGTATTGAAGTAGGCTAATCCCATTTATCCTCAAACTCCACAGCATCCTGTAGCAATGAGTTCCATTATTTAATTCTGGACTGTATGAAGAAGTATACTTTTCTCTTTCCTCAAGCCTGCTATCTAAACATCCGTAAGCAACCTCAGGCTCTTGCGTTTAAAGAAACAATGAAAAAATTCTTCCTATTTGCCTTTTCCATACAAAATTATGGGTTTATGGCTCTTTACCACAACCCCATCCCCAATCACTTTCATTGCAAGCTGAAAAATTCTAGCCTGTTTTATTGCCTCTACAGCCAGAAGCTATTGCATTTGCCTAACCATCCCTGCCATCTTTCTTTGGGCATATTCTAATTCTATCACACCTTTTTTCAAAAGCGCATAGGTGAACAAGAATATCGCAGTGACTAAAACTACAGGTAGTATTCAAGATATTGACACACCAATGCTACAATCATTTTAATTTGTCCTCTGCTCTTTTCACAGCACCTCCTAATAACCTGTATTCCTTCCGTATTCCTGAGCACCAACCTGCTGCTTACAGGGAACCATCACAATGAGTGAAGATCTCTTCTCTGAGTTTTAACAGCTCAGAGCCTATCATTGAATACATGCAGTTACAACTGTGTTCTTCCCATGTATACTTTTGATATTTATTGGGTTTGAATTTCATTTCAAGAGACCTGGACGGGCTGGAGCATTGGGCAGAGAGGAACCTCATGAGGTTCAACAGGGGCAAGTGCAGGGTCCTGCACCTGGGGAGGAACAACCCCACGCACCGGTACAGGTTGGAGGTTGACCTCCTGGAAAGCAGCTCTGCGGAGAAGGACCTGGGAGTCCTGGTAAGACAACAAATTCACCACGAGCCAGCAATGTGCCCTTGAGGCCAGGAAGGCCAACGGCGTCCTGGGGTGCATTAAGAAGAGTGTGGCCAGCAGGTCGAGGGAGGTTCTCCTCCCCCTCTACTCTGCCCTAGTGAGGCCCCATCTGGAGTCCTGCGCCCCATTCTGGGCTCTCCAGTTCAAGAGGGATGAGGAACTACTGGAGAGAGCCTAGCGGAGGGCTACAAAGATGATGAGGGGACTGGAGCATCTCTCCTATGGGGAAAGGCTGAGGGAGCTGGGGCTGTTCAGCCTGAGGAAGAGAAGACTGAGAGGGGACCTCATCAACGCTTATCAATATCTCAAGGGCGGGTGTCAAGAGGATGGGGCCAGACTCTTCTCAGTGGTGCCCAGCGACAGGACAAGGGGCAACGGGCACAAACTGGAACACAGGAAGTTCCGCCTGAACATGAGGAAAAACTTCTTCACTGTGAGGGTGACAGAGCCCTGGGACAGGCTGCCCAGGGAGGGTGTGGAGTCTCCTTCTCTGGAGATATTAAAAACCTGCCTGGACGCAGTCCTGTGCAGCCTGCTCTAGGTGACCCTGCTCTGGCAGGGGGGTTGGACTAGGTGATCTCCAGAGGTCCCTTCCAACCCCTACCATTCTGTGATTCTGTGATTTGTAATCATATCAGTTAATTATTCGGTATCATGACACACTGCTACAGCTCCCTGAAGTTTCAATTTTGATTACTCTGAATAATTTATCTGAAACAATTATTAGCCTTTCAGTATTTATCCTTTTCCCCCTTTAATTCCTATCATCTGATAGGTTCCTGTTCCATGAAAGGCCCTTCCATTTACTCCATGACAGTTTACCTTGCAAAACTTAGATGAGAGATCTCATCAAAAATCTTTTTGAAAGTCTACATACTCTATTTTGGCCTAAACCACTAAGTGAAGAAGAACCATAGTTCCTGAAAGTCTCTTAGACTTCATCCAACACGCATTAAGAACACGTCACACAGCACCCAGCACAAAACAAGTACCTGAGCTCAGCAATACCTCCAGCTCTAGAGCCAAAAAGCAGAGTCACTGGTCAATCAGCCCTTGAACACCACTAACTGACAAGCAAGTTTGTTGAACTCTCTCTGGAGAGAGGGAACAGGTTTTCCTTATGCTCCTCTACATCAAAAGTTCCAGTAACAGTGCATCCTGAAGGTGTTGTAAGATTGTTATTTCTATCTATGAACATACACCACAGTCAACTTGTTGTGTGCATCTTTGAAACTTGAAAGCACCACGAAGGTGCCCAGCATTTAGATAAAGTGAAGTATGTTACCTCAGGAATCAAAGCAAATGCTGAGTTTAACAAAACACAAACGACAAGTTTACATGGAAAACATCAAGAAAATTAAACTCCACTAGAAGTCTATGTCACAGATACCACAAAATGCAAGGAAGAAATGAAATAGGATGTTATTAATAAAAAACAGATTACATATATACCATAAGTGCACACATACAGTTTTTAAAATACATGAATCTAACTGAAAATGGCTCAAAGCAATTCATAGGTCCTGTAACAAGGCATTACCAATGCATCCATAGGCCCATAACTATTGATTTTTGATATGCTAGTTTTGAAAGTAAATTTCAGATGGTATAGTTTAAAAATTAATATTAATTTTACAGCACATCAGCTAATAAATCAAACTATTACTTAAATTTTCCTCAAGTTTTCCAGACTTGCAAATCTGAATCTGTTCTTTCAACAGTGACTTTTGTTTAGCAACGCAGACCAAAAAAATTGCAATGTTGCTGCTGCAAGTTAGTGTTTACAAAATTAAACTGGACATGGTTAATTGGCTCAGGTAAAAAAAGAAAAACAAAAAAATCAAAACAAAACCAGAAGAAAGCCTAGATGTTACAAATTAAGTGTTCTGGAAGATCTCAAGTTCCTTTCAACCTTTGTCAAAGCATAAGTGCAGTATTTACACTTCACAAACTCCAAGGAAAAAATATGCTTACCATTTTTAATGTGTTGCGACAACACTAAGCTCAGGAGGGTCCACCTTTCTGAAGAGGCTGATTCTGATGAGGCTGCGATAGGTTTTAAACCTAGGTGACACAGATCATCTGCCAGCATTACAAGTCTTTCTCCAAGTGTATCTCCTTTCAGCCAGTCAGAGACTAAGGAAAGTTTTGTTGTGCTTGAGCATGCCTGAATCACAAGAAAAATCACTCTAATAATCTTTTGAGGTTATTAACTTTTATTACTAACTAAGCACAAGATTAATATGTCAAACCTGCACACACAGAGTGGGAATCATATCATCTGTCATAAACAATAAGCCTCTAGGTGTTTACGTCTGCAACAATCCCAACTTCCTGTTTGGTCAGAGACAGCAACTGATGGCTAGGTCAGATCTCTACTTTAGAGGGAAACAAGCCACCTTCTGAAAGCTCTTCTTTTCCCCTTTCTCCAACTATAGAGCCCAGGGAATGCCTACATTGCAGTTAGAAAGATAACTTTTGGTTGACCAGGTTGCCTGAAATAAAATCTATTTACAACATAAAAAAAGAAATGGAAGGTCACAAATCATAAAAATATTATTTCGGTGATAAGCCAAATCACAAAAACTGAAGATTCCTAAAATACACAGTATCTGTGAGGAAAGATCCTACGGTCAACACACTGGATTGTAAATCAAGTGCTATGAGTTCTTGTCCAAAAATTTGTCATACACTTCATATTTCATCCCAGGCAATCACTTAAGTGTCAGTCTCAACATCCTGTGCAAAAAAAATGGTATATTATCGTGTCCTTGTAAGCACGATGTAAGGGTGATGATACAAATAACCATTTAAATTATCAGTCTAATACCCAGCTCCATTCTCTCTAGCTTAGAAAAGACGACCAAAACCAAATCAGGAATCCCCCTGGTTCAAAGAGCAAACTGACCAAAACCAGAAGGGACAAAGATGCTTTTGTTTTGGTATCATTTCATTTCTGAGACTGTCCCCAGATTTAAATGCAGTTAAAACAAACAACACTCTGAAACTATTCCTACAAGATTTTCAAACTACGGAAACTATCACTACTTAAATAAAAAAGTCATTCAAACCCATGTAACTCTCAAAGTTCATACCAGGGAAATTTTCAAAACTATGCAAAACAAGAACAAAAAAGTCTTAAGAGGTACCTTTTGAATTATCTGGAGAAAAATAATCCATTTCAGATCCATCTGAAAAGAAAAACAAAATTCCACAATATTTAACAAATTCTTTGCTGAATAGGAAGCATTTAATACCATTTTAGCTGTTTGTTTTACAACTTTATTTTCTGCAGGGGATAAGCAGAAGTTGCTAAGTTTCAATAACAAAGTTATTGACTATATTATATTTGGCTTCCAAGTCTTTCTGTACCATGCAGATCAATAATGGACTGTATTTACAAGACAGGCTGCCAATGACTAGTATAAAAGCACACTGTATAAAGAAGCAAGAACAGAGAAATTCTAATGTTACTTTTCTTTTAATGATTTATACCATATAGAAAGGGACATATGTCATAACCTTTCAACCCAACAGTCATATCAACTTTGCCTATATCTACCTTCCTTACGCTGAACTCATCCAAGTTCATGTAGAATATCTTCCATTCCACAGCCCCAAAATAAAATTATTAACTAACCACAGCCCACAAAAACAGTCACTTTGATAAAAACTAATAACAAAACATACAAGAGTCATACCTTCGTTAAATCATCAAGAATGATTTTCCTTTCATCATTACTGTTGCAACAATTAAGCACACTGTACAAAATATCAACCAGAAAATGGGTGTCTTTCCTCCAGTCTTCTTTCAGCCAAGTTATTAAATTCATATACAGAAATTGTATGGATGGACTTTCACGATGAGCTTTCATTTCGTTTTGGGATTCAGCTTGAGCAGAGCTTGCATCATTTCCCTGCTCTAAAAGTACTTGAAAAACTCTGTTTGAAGAAAAGGAGTTGAGCAGGGCAGAGAGAAATTTCAAATGCTGCTCTGACTTCTGTTCGTTGACGTACACAATACTCAGTTCAGCAAGGCTGCAGACTAAATTCTCTAAAGGTCCTTTCCTTAGAATTGAATTATGCTGCAAGTCAGCCTGTATTTCAGAGTCACTATTTCTCACTTCTGTGAGCTTTCCATTCTCTGTGTTTCTTTCAGATTCATCTTCATCTGTAAATTTGATTTTTAGAGATTTTCTGTTGTTTGGTTTTGTAGCACTCTTTGGATTGTGAAGAATTTCTAGCATACCAGATATAGCAAACAATGATTTCTCATCAGCATCCAACGTATCAACGTGAAGTACACACATTTTTAAAAGATGGTCCCAAAAATTTGACAACAGTTTCTGGAAAACTTCATCTGTGCCATCGTCATTGGAGAGTTCTACTTTAGCTTCCCAGGAGCTCAGCGTTTCTGCTATTTGATAAAATAATGGTCCATTTTGTAACCTGGGCTCCTTAAGTACAGCATCAGTAAGAGGAATTAGCTATAAAGACAAAAAATTATTAAAGAACGGTGATCCAACAAGATGATGATTTTATTCTTCAGAATACCAGGAAATTCTATAATTTTGAAAAACATTCCGGAAGCAATTCTGAAAACATCAGAATTACTCATGCTTCTACACTTAATAAAAATATACAGGGTGGGATGTTTTTCCCTCCCCTCCCCCAATATAATTTAAACTGCACAGTAAAAGGGCTGACTTTATAGGAAGTAAAAAATAGAATAACTTCAGTAATGTTATTTTTTCCATAAAATCTAGTGATACTTTCAACAGAGACATAAATCCTCACAGAAATTTATGGGTTTTTTCAAACTTTGAATTATTAAACATACACACAATAATATTAAGTATTTCTAAAAATACCTGGTCATATATAAGCATTTGATGAATTTGTCTTTGGTCCTCTTCTTTGTCTATCTTCTGTAATATGGCAAAGCGCAGGCATTCCATAAATGCAGTTATAATTGCTGAACTTTCTGAAGGGCTGGCTATTGCTCGCTCACTTGACAACCTATTGAAAGACAACACCGGAGGGAGGGAATGCTCAGTCATCTATGCTTCTGAGACACCCAGTATGTATGTAATGAACATAACCTTGGTTATGTTGCTTTCATCCAGACAACACCAATACGAGAATGTAGGAGTCATACTGAAACAAATTCATTAGGACATATTAAATGCCTGGATTTATTGATTTGACTCTTTAAATATAACTTAATTTAATATAAAATAATTAAATAATATTTATATTAAAATAACTTATTCATCTAGTTTTAGCATTCACACAAAAAATAATCTATGTAAATAGAGGAAACATATCCAGTCAAGCATATTGTCAACTGTTTCAGCTACTCGTCACATCTCCTCTGCAATTTTCTACACACAGAGGTTTAGGAAGCGTCACTATTTTAAGCCTGTGTCTTGAGTTACAATGCAGAAAGACAGAAACCAATAATCACAGAATCATGGAATAGTTTGGGTTGGAAGGGACCTTTAAAGGCCATCTAGTCCAACCCCCCTGCAATAAGCAGGGACATCCTCAACTAGATCAGGTTGCTCAGAGCCCCATCCAGCCTGACCTTGAATGTTTCCAGGGATGGGGCTACAGAATAAAATAATTACAGAAAAAAAGAAAAAAAACTAAAAAGCCACCAAAATATGGTTTCACCATAGCCAGTTTGAGTCGGAACAACTGTGATTTGTTTGCTTTTTAATGAAAATTAGACCACACAAATTACCATACAAATACTACAACCATTTTACTACTTGTAATAAAATTCTATACACTCTTCAAAATAAAGGGCTCTGCCAATGGCCACGTCAACATCAATTGAGAACTGATGTTTGTTCAAACAAGTTATATTTTAGTCTTTCAGAAAATAATTTATATATGCTATTGAGTACACAATATGCATGCATCTATTTAAATTAGATAGAAAGTTAGATTTGATGTATTTTAAAGGCAAAAAACAATAGCAGTTTCAAACATTTAAAAACCAGTATCATGGGAGTTAAAGCTCCTACATATAGGAAATTTCACAACCACAATGCTAATCTCCAACAACCTCTGTAATAATTACACACTGGTGAGAAGAGCCTGATATCTTCAAAGCCACTCTTAATTTTAACTTTATTTCCCATTTTAAAACTTATCATGGAATAAACATGAAGCTTTGACAAGGAAAGATAAGAATGCTTTAGGCAAGGAAGATATAATAAAATCAAAAAGAAGGTGAAGGTTTAATAAGACAGGGAGAGCCGCAAAGGACTGACTCTAGTTTTGGATATTTAGAAGTATTTTAAAATATGATTTTCAAATATTTTCTCCTCACATAAACAATTAATGCATATTTAAATATCCTCAAGCCAAATTATATGTTACTTATCTTTAAATGCTTAAAGAAGATTAGTCATCCTATTTCCAAATGTAAAAGAAACTGATTTTTAAAATAAATAAATAAATAAATTTATGGTTCATACCCTTTAATTATAGAGCTGAACAAAGTTCTGAAATATTCCAGCTTTGGCTCTGCAATGTCAGGAGGTACCTTGCTAATGAACGGCAAGAGATTTGGGTATATTACAGTAGCTAGCCCCCGTCCACCTTCTCGAAGCACTGTCCACAGCTTTGGTAGAACTCCCTTTCTGGCATTTACATGACTCCAACAGTCCTACAGAAAGACAGACACTTATTGTAAATTAAATGAGAATTTGTTGCCTTGGAAGAATTCCCAAGCTAGACATTTAATCTACCTCCCTATATTGTAGCTGAAGCAAGTTATTGTAAAATTTAAATTCACTTGCCAGTATTTTTAAAAATCACTTTCTCCCTATTTCAGCTTGTGAATTTAAGAAGTTAACATGATAAAACTGTTTCTGTATTGCTTAAAAACAATGGATCTTCCTTGTTAGCAAATTGCAATTAAAGGCTTCTCTTTAATAACACTTTAAGGACGCTTCATAAAAATCATTATTGTAACTGGTCCTGTATTTAATTCTGAGTTCTTATGATCAAGTATAAGCAATGATTTCAAAGTTCCAACTTTAGAAGCATCACTAACTTCAACATTCTCCTCAAAAATCTTCTGATGGTTACAAAATACCTCAACACTTTCCCCCCACCCCCCGAAGATTTTTGTCATCTGATCTGATTTATCATAGTTCCAGATACCTATATTTATAGCAAGCTGAACAAAGATTCCCCTCCCCCCAAAATTGTTACAGCTTCTACCAGCAGTTACAAAAGAGATCTGCAACATTAAACCCTCAAAACATCCCAGTCTATGACAACACCACTCATCCTGTTAATGAATTCAACAAAGCTGGTATTTCACTTACAATTAAAAAAAAAAAAAAAAAAAAAAAAAGAGTTATAGAACCAAACATTAAATTAGAAGGGGAAACAAACAAACCAAAAATGCACTGCAGGTCATTTTTGTAACCATCTTTAACCAAGAAAAGGTTTTAAATATTATTTTACTTACTAGTAACTACATTTAATCAGTGGGATTCAGGTTAATTTAAACAAACTATATAAAACCACCCTGATTTTCAGACATGCTGGACACAATATATTTGAAAGTTACACTGAAACCTTAATGGGGAGAATGGAGTGTGTAGCATTGATAAGTTCATGTTATTAGTCATAAAGAAAACCCAATCAAGCTGTTCTTCCTAATTCTGCACAGACAACGATGGCACTTGGTGAAAAGTCGAATTCAAGTAAAATATCTGCCCCTTAGGTTTCCCACATTACCTCAATAGTGGCGATAACATAAAGTACACCTTCCCAAAGAGCAGGACACACCACTGCATCACTGTCGTCAATGCTGAGAAGAACAGCAGGACAAACTCTTGGTGCTTCCGCTTTCACCAGCTCAGGCAAATACTGGCAAAAAGCAGAAGCCAGCTCAAAGAAAGCTGAGCGAACCTGACATAGGCCACAGAAAAATCAAAATTTTAGTCAAATGACTTTGTCACAACGTGTAGTTTATAACATTCCTTTTAAAGTCACTGCAACTTACAACATAAGGTCCCTGTATTTTATCACATCAGCAAAGGTTTAAATATTATCAAAAATAAAAAAAAATTTATAAGTCTGTTTAATATTTTAAAGTAATTTGTTCAGTGATAAAATGCTTATCAAAAATTGTATTTTATAATATACTTTGGGAAAGGCATGTTTTCCCAAAAGCACCTTACAACTTTTTAACAAACTACTGCCAGAATCAATTCATCACTCTATGCACTATTGGTCTTAACAAACCAAAGACCAATAAAAAGGTTTAAAAAATGAAAATCCAAAAGCCCTAAGAACACATGCAGTAAGCTGACACAGTTTGTATCTTTTACATGAATTTGAAATGACGGCAGACTGCCAAGAAGTAGATGATGGTGACAGGGAAATAACAAATTAGCCTACTGGGCAAATTTTAGAGCAATATTGTCTATTTAAGGCCTAGAAATCTGAAGGCTGTTTCAAACATAATTCAGTGAAGTTCACTCTTGTAGAATACAAGTAATTAATACTTGCTTAGATTCAGTGTATTATCTTTAATCAAAAACAATCAAAATAAAGAAGAAATAAAAAAAGTCACCTGTGGCATGCTGTGTTTGCCGTATTTCCAAAATTTGTTTTGGGACAGAAGTGACATTAACTTTTCCTCCAATGAATGCATCTCTTTCTTTGGCAACATGCTAAGCAACTTTTTTAAAGCTAACAATGAACAGGTCAGAATCCGGAAAAATTTGGCTTCCCTTTCTTCCTCTGGTACAGTTCTCGGAAAACAAAACAAAACAAATTAAAGTGAACCATAAATAAATCAGTAGGCTTCTCAAGCTTTTCTAAACTGCCTAAACTAAACTGTCTTCAGTTTTTCTGTGTTCTTCTTTTGATTTCAGATGCCAACAATAGAAATATGTAAACTTTCCATAGGTTCTCATGCTACCAAATTACATCATAAAGTGTTAGAAAAAGAGAGAGTTTCAAGTCATCTCATCTTCCAGCTATTCATAAATGCTACTTATAAGGGAGCTGAAACAAGAATTAGACAACTGGTAACATTTTCAAAAGCATTTATACTTTAGTCCCAAAGAAAGTTGCTGGGATCTGGACACAAATAACTATTCTGGCTCTTGAAACAAAACTAAATCCACTACCTCCAGGGACAGAGAACCTAATACTGACCAAGACTTAAACCATATACATTAAAGCAGGCTAACATACTGGGGGTCACTGAGTGTATCAGGTGTTTCTTTCAGAAGGTGATCTTGAAGTACCTAGGGGGAAAAAAAAATACATATATACACATGAGAATCTAATATTTACATGTGAATACTATAGTCTAGACATTGTTCAGAAACAGTTCTATAGTAAAGCCTCACAACTTTTGAGTTAAGTCTCTTAAACACATTTTAGACATGCTAGTGAACAAGAACATAATTTAATAGACTCCTGCTGAACATAGTAGCTGTGGTACTGTTTGAAACAAGACTTCATTGTAAGTTGCAGTCCTATGACAACATGCTTCTAGCAAAAAGCAGCTAAACTGTGACGAAACAAAATGGTTAAATTTGCATATGATGGGCCAACAATGCAAACTTTCACCTTTTTTAATTCAGTCAATTCAGTTTCATATATGACTGACAGAAGAGCATTAACCTTGGTCAGAACTAAACTTGTAGAGGCTCTCTGAAACACTGCTCAGCATTCTTTAATCCTCTACGACTGCAACTAAACTACTCCGGCATCATTATTCCGTGTCAGCAACATTATCTGATGACTGGGCATTATTACACAGAAATGCATACAAGAAAATTCACTTCATATTCATTCTTCTGGTTCCAGTCATTCTAACTGCAAGTCAAAAAAAGAGAGGATGTGTCTTTGTCTCAGTCTTCTTTTCACATTATCAGGAGCAAAGTTTCAGGTGAGAAAGAAATTTAACCATGAAGAATAGATGGGGGTAGGATGAGTTTTAAACTTGTAATAAAAGTTGACATACTCAACACAAAGCCTTAAAGAAATACAAAAGTATAAACTCACATTAAGAATTTCATCTTTACAAAATGCTAAGGCTTCAGGTTGTTTGCTTGAAGGAAAAGCTTTTTCAAAAGCTACTTTTGCAGCAGAAGCAGCAGGGGAGTAAGTGTCACACTGAGCAATCAGCCAGTACCCCATGATACTTTTTAAGTAAGGAGCTAAGTGTTTCTTTACTTTCAGAATCAGTTGCTCAAAAGATTGCTGAGTTGCTTCTCGAACACGGCGATCATAATCCTGTTAAAGGAAAAAAAAAAAAGAGAAAGGTTTATTGTTTTTAGAAATTTATTTTTGATGCCAGGTACTTCAAAGCAGAGGCGATGACAAAAACCGCTGTCTCTCCATTCAGCCATTTTCGCCATGAATCAGGCTATATAGATTTGAAAATATGCAACATCAACAACAAAAAAGTCTTGCTATCCCTAGATAAGGGGAGAGTCCTAACTTAGCAGCATCATATTCTTGATGTGTTATACATTCAAAATTGTAATCTTTTCCTGATATCCCTGACTACAGTTTCTATTTCCATTTTATACAAACATTTAAAAGAAAGACAAGAGGCAAGAGAAACAGGAAGCCTTGGAGACACTTTTTGGATTCAAACAACCACGAGCCTACACAAACTGTGCATCATTATCCATTATTTGTGTATGAATTTACAATATCATGACTTTCTATACTCTTGGCTCCTGAAAGAAGTACTAGGACATCGTGGTTTAACCCTAGCTGGTAACCCAATACCACACAGCCGCTTGCTTACTCTCCTCCCCCTCCCCAGTGGGGTGGGGAGGAGAATCAGAAAGAAAGGAAAACTCATGGGTTAAGATAAAAACAGTTCACCAGGACAGGAAAGAAAAAAAAAAAAAAAAAAAAATCACAGAATCACAGAATAGCAGGGGTTGGAAGGGATCTCTGGAGATCACCTAGTCCAACCCCCCTGCCACAGCAGGGTCACCTAGAGCAGGCTGCACAGGACTGCGTCCAGGCGGGTTTTGAATCTCTCCAGAGAAGGAGACTCCACACCCTCCCTGGGCAGCCTGTCCCAGGGCTCTGTCACCCTCACAGTGAAGAAGCTTTTCCTCATGTTCAGGCAGAACTTCCTGTGTTCCAGTTTGTGCCCGTTGCCCCTTGTCCTGTCACTGGGCACCACTGAAAAGAGTCTGGCCCCATCCTCTTGACACCCACGCTTGAGATATTGATAAGCGTTGATGAGGTCCCCTCTCAGTCTTCTCTTCCTCAGGCTGAACAGCCCCAGCTCCCTCAGCCTTTCCCCAGAGGAGAGATGCTCCAGTCCCCTCATCATCTTTGTAGCCCTCTGCTGGACTCTCTCCAGTAGTTCCTGGCCGCAAGGGTACATTGCTGGCTCATGGTGAACTTGTCATCCACCAGGACTCCCAGGTCCTTCTCCACAGAGCTGCTTTCCAGGTCAACCCCCAACCTGCACTGGTGCATGGGGTTATTCCTCCCCAGGTGCAGGACCCTGCACTTGCCCCTGTTGAACCTCATGAGGTTCCTCTCCGCCCAGTGCTCCAGCCTGTCCAGGTCTTGCTGAATGGCAGCACAGCCTTCTGGTGTATCAGCCACTCCTCCCAGTTTCGTGTCATCACCAAACTTGCTGAGGGTGCACTCTGTCCCCTTGTCCAGGTCATTGATGAATAAATTGAACAAGACTGGGCCCAGTACCGACCCTTGGGGAACACCACTAGCCACAGGCCTCCAGCTAGACTCTGTGCCGCTGATCACCACTCTCTGAGCTCTGCCATTCAGCCAGTTCTCAATCCATCTCACTGTCCACTCGTCTAGCTCACACTTCCTGAGCTTACCTAAGAGGATGTTGTGGGAGACAGGGTCAAACGCCTTGCTGAAGTCAAGGTAGACAACATCTACTGCTCTCCCCTCATCCACCCAGCCTGTCATGCCATCATAGAAGGCCATCAGATTGGTCAAGCATGATTTCCCCTTGGTGAATCCATGTTGACTACTCCTCATCACCTTCTTTTCTTCTACATGCTTGAAGATGATTTCCAGAATGAGCTGCTCCATCACCTTTCCAGGGATGGAGGTGAGGCTGACTGGCCTGTAGTTTCCCGGGTCCTTCTTCTTGCCCTTCTTGAAGACTGGAGTGACATTGGCTTTCCTCCAGTCCTCAGGCACCTCTTCTGTTCTCCATGACCTTTGAAAGATGATGGGGAGTGACTTGGCAATGATATCTGCCAGCTCCCTCAGCACTCACGGATGCATCCCATTGGGGCCCATGGATTTGTGGGTGTCCAGTTTGCCTAACTGATCTCTAACCCGATCGTCCTCGACCAAAGGACAGTCATCCTTTCTCCAGGCTTCCTCTCCTACCTCCAGGGTCTGGAATTCCTGGGGGCCAGCCTTGGCAGTAAAGACTGAAGCAAAAAAGGCATTTAGTAACTCTGCCTTCTCTGCATCCTTCGTGACCAGGGCACCCACCTCATTCAGCAGAGGGCCCACGTTTTCCCTAGTCTTCCGTTTCCTACCGACATATTTGAAAAAGCCCTTCTTCTTGCCCTTGACGTCCCTTGCCAGATTAAGTTCCAGGTGGACCTTAGCCCTCCTTGTAGCATCCCTGCATACCCTGACAGCGTTCCTGTATTCCTCCCACATGGCCTGTCCCTTTTTCCACATTCCATGGACTTCCTTCTTCCATTTGAGTTTTGCCAATAGTTCCTTGCTCATCCATCATGCAGGTCTCCTGCCTCCCTCACCCAATTTCTTACTCCTGGGGATGCACCGCTCTTGAGCTTGGAGGAAGCGATGCTTGAATATTGCCCAGCTTTCTTGGACCCCCCTACCTTCTAGAGCCCTAACCCACGGGATTCCTCCAAGCAGATCCTTGAAGAGGGCAAAGTTAGCTCTCCTGAAGTCCAGGGTTGTAATCCTGCTTAGTGTCCTGCTTCCTCCACGCAGGAGCCTGAACTCCACCATCTCGTGGTCACTGCAGCCAAGGCTATCCCCAACCAGACCTTCTTTGTTTGTTAGTATGAGGTCCAGCAGCACCCCTCTCCTCATCGGCTCCTCCACCACCTACATCAGAAAACTATCATCAATGTTCTGAAGGGACCTCCTGGACTGTGCGTGCCTAGCTGTGTTGTCCCTCCAACAGATATTGGGGTGGTTGAAGTCCACCATGAGAACCAGGGCCTGTGATCGTGAGACTACTTCCAGCTGCCTGTAGAAGGCCTCATCGACTTTCTCGTCCTGATCAGGTGGCCTGTAGTATACACCCACAACAGTGTCCTTCATGTTAGCCTGTCCCTTAATCTTTACCCATAAGCTCTCGACTCGTTCTTCATCCTCCCCTAGGCAGAGCTCGATACACTTCAGTTGCTCTCTCTCACATAGAGAGCAACTCCACCACCACACCTGTCCTTCCTAAAAAGTACATACCCATCCATGACAGCATTCCAGTCATGCGAGATGTCCCACCACATCTCTGTAATTGCTATGAGATCATGGCCCTGCGAGCGCACACAGACCTCTAGTTCTTCCTGTTTATTCCCCATGCTGCATGCGTTGGTGTACAGGCATTTCAGAGAGGCAGTTGAGTTTTCAGGTTTCCCTAGAGGGGCGCAGGAGGATCCATCATAGCTATACACACCTTTAGGGTGGTTGGCTTTCTGGTTCTCTTCTTGGGAGGCAGCTAAGGAACATTTGTCGCTGCTCAGGTTGGCCTGGCTTACTCCCCAGTTGGGTACACTGGCACGAGCATCACCACTTTGGACCCTTCCCCCCAAGTCCTTCAGTTTAAAGCCCGCCTCACCAAGTTGGCCAGTCTGCCACCAAAGATTCCCCTGCCCGTCTTAGACAGGTGGATCCCATCCCTCCCTAATAGGTTATAGTCGCCAAAGAATGTCCCATTGTCGTAAAAGCCAAAACCCTCAAGTCGGCACCAGCCACGAAGCCAGGAGTTGATATGTATTATGCGCCTATTTCTGGCGGCCCACTTTCCTCCCACTGGTAAAATGGAGGAAAATATAACTTGGGCACCAATATTTTTCACTTGCTCGCCCAGGGCTTTAAAGTCTTCTTTGCTTTTGCCCAGGTTCCGGCTTGCGGTGTCATTCGTGCCCACGTGAAAGTGTAGCAACGGATAGTAGTCCGTGCTCCTGACAAGTTGTGGCACCCTTTCGGTGACATCTCAATAATAATGATAATAAAAATATAATAATACTAGAATATACAAAACAAACAATGCACAATTTCTCACCACCCAACAACCTGATGACCGATACAGCCCGTCCCAAGCAGCAATCATGGAGCGAAACTGAGAGCGATCTCAGAATGATCCTGAGCAGCGATCTCGGAACAGCAAGTTCCAGAGAGAGCGAGCAAGGGAACAAACAGCCGAACAAACAACATCCGGCCCAACGGTCGACCCCCACTTATATACTGGGCATGACGTCTATGATATGGAATACTTTCTTTGGCCAGTTTGCGTCAACTATACTGGCTATGTCCCTCCTAGCTTTTTGCACCTGCACATTGGCAAAATCTGGGAAGCTGGAAAACATCCTTGATCTCTTGGTAACAACTAATAACATCAGTGTATTATCAAGATTCTTCACATATCAAATCCCATACTAAATCCAAACCACAGCAGAATCATAGAATCACAGAATCATTTAGGTTGGAAGAGACCTTTAAGATCATCGAGTCCAACCGTTAACCTTACACTGCCAAGCCCACCACTAGGCATCCTAGTAGAGATCAATAAACCTGTGCTGGCTCATAGATAGTAGCTACTGGGAAGAAAATTACCTCCATCCCAGCCGAAACCAGGACACAGGAATTGCTCTAATGGATCAGAATACTGATTCATTTTGTCCAATATTACGTTTCCAACAGTAGCCAGTCCAGATAGTTTGGAGATGTATTAGATATATCAGAAAATTGTGGATTATCTGGCTACGTATGGTCTTTTCATGTTTGGTGGGGTGGGTTTTTTTTTTTTGGTTGGGTTTTTGTTGGGGGCGGGGAGGACGTTTAACTATTAAGGCTGGTCAGATATTAGTCCTAGATCAAAAAGATTTATAATTATGTTAACCAAATAGTACATTCTCTTTATCTGTTCTGGAATCTACATAAAAGAACTTTTCATGAGAAGAAATATCTTGTCATCTTTTTAACATAAAGGCCTAACAAACAGCTATCTCCATCAAGCAGGTACAGCCCAAGCATCAACAGTTCAAGATTCCACTCACTGCCAATACTGAAACATCTCCACAATAAAGAACACTACTTTCCTTCATGTTTTTCCTAGAACAAGCCAGTAATTCCAACAAAGTTAGATATGTCAATAAAGACTGCCTTAGAGGTTTTCACAGGAAGTATCCAGAGAAGTTTTTAATTTAGATACTTTAATACTCACCAGTGAGATTTTACAATAAATTCTTGGCCAGTAAGGAAGAACACCTTTAACAACTTCTGCTTCTCTTTCCTTGCACATTGTCCCAAACTCTTGCATAGCCTAAAATCAAGACATCAAGAGCATGATTTAAGAAGTCAGACAGATACGTCCTGTAATTTACCAGCTTCTACCAGACACTGCAACTCTCTCTTTCAAAAATCAATTAATTTCTTGCAATTGAGCATCTATAGAGTTAATTTTATGAACGCTCCATCAGCATTGCGTGATCGACCTTTTTGTAAGTCCGCCAAGATACCTTCTGTGTTGCAGTTCTAGCAAATTTACCAATATGAACATAGTACTACCTTGATATATTCCTCTCCCATCCTCAGGATGGATGTATTGTTTTCCCATAAAGAAAAAAACTATGGGGGACAAAGGATACACCTACTTTTAATTTTGTTGTGATATCCCTTTTAGAAAGTTTTCGCAACACCATTCGAAAATCAGCATCCACAAGGCTGTCTATTTCCTCTGCTCCTTGAACTGCAGGAACGTATCCTAGATCACTCTGAGATGTTCCAAAGCCAATAAACCCAGGCACTGTTCCACGTTCTTTGGCGAGGAGCTCTGCAGCTCGGCCACTGCTGGAAGGCTTACAAAAAACAGGGACAGAAGTCAGTTATCTATTTCAGTCATTTTATTTTATTTTGCACATATCATGCATTTGAAATAATGATTCTATTTATATTGTATAATTAACCTTCTATTTAAAACAAGTCTCACAAAAAAAGGCCACCTATGCTTTAAACATAGAAGTTTGACCTAGAAAATTATTCTCCTCTTTAGAATCAGCATTCATGTGATTTTAATCCACAAATACTTACGGAAAATTGTATTATTTTTATACACATACAAAAGAAGTGTAACAGAAAAGTCCTTCTGTAAGAGAACAGTTTATTAGGAAACCATTTACCCTCCTTCACTACTTCTGTTTTTACTAGTTCTTCTCATGTCATTGCATATGGACCAATATAGCTCCCAAAGAATGCTCTTCATGTCATTAGGAAAAATAAGAACTCGCACGAAACAAAGGATACTACCAGCAACAAATGGGCCGAGAAGGATTTAGAGGAATGGAGCAAAAGGGTACATATGTAACACAATATAATACTATCCCGTTAGTATTACAGTGACTGTTTTAGAGTTCAGCATCTCTTCTAGTTCGCCCCAGTTAAGTCAACACCTTGCTCACCGTTTCAGTGGCCTCATGTTTATTTCAAGTACACTCTTTTCAAAAGACTGTCGCAAAACCAACTGATGCTTTAATGTTCTCTGTAATACCTTGTAGTCCAAATACCTTTTACGTCCTAATGACAGTTGCGGTTTTGTGAGGGTTTGTTTTGGTTTTTTTTTTAAAGTAATGACAATTTGCTGAAGCTCATCATACTTTTCTGATTTTCTTGAGGTACGCAAGCCACATTTTACCTGACTACTATAGCTACATATTAAGTCATTTTTTTCTGCATGTGAAACGTCAACTGTAAGGGCGTGTTTCTTTGTGGTCCCTAGTCTTCTCTAAATACAGGTAGCAATTACATAATCTGAACACAACGCTTCACCCACAGTCCTCCCATCCAGAGCGAGTGCCACCTATGACGGATGTCACACCACTTCATGCCTGCTGGCAAGACGGAGACACTACGACAGGCATACTCTAAGACTCTCCACAGAAAAAATACACTGAACGTACCCACCGGTACCTTGCTGAACCTACACCCGTGGGGATTTGGCAGTCACACCCCCCTACCCTTGCCCCTCTCTGGAGGGCGCGCACAAACGCCACAGGAAGTTGCAGTCACGCTCCCCCAAAGCACGGGCCCAGGCCAAGAGTCGCCCCCGAAGCCCGCCGGTGGTCCCGGCCCCAGCTACTGCAACCGGGTCCGAAGACTGCGCCGCCTCCAAGGAGGGGCCGGCCTTCGGCGGCCTACAGCCCCCTTCCCAAGGCACCGGGAGGGGAAGGGCGGCCTTAGCCCAACGGCCCGCCGGTGCCGGAAGCCCCAGCCCCGAGGCCCAGGTCCGGGCCTGGGTCCCGCCGCCCTCCCCGGCCAGGCCGCCTGCTGGCCCCGCTGGAACTACCGGCGGAGGCCGCGCGGGACCCGGGGCCCACGGGCGAAGCGAGGCGCGGCGGTCCCCCGCCCCGCGGGGCGCGCTCACCCGCAGGTTGCCCTTCGTTCGCTGCTTGTTCTTGCCCCCCATGGCGGCGGCGGCGGCGGCGGCGCTGGGCACCGGCCGGAGCGAGGAGCTGCACGGCCGGGGCGGGGAAGCGCGCCACTTCCGGAGGGCGGGGCCAGGCGCGCGGCGCCCACGTCAACCCACGGAGGTGCGTGAGGCCTCCAGCATTGCAAGGGCTGCTGGTCGTGCCGGTAGCCGGGGCACCGCGGGGAGACACGGCACACACGGCCCCTCTTCCTCGGAACGCGGCTTTCAAAGAGGAGCCGGTGCTGACGGGAAAATTGCAAACGGTTTAAATAACCGCCAACGCGTTGTTGTGAAATACAGCGTTGGAATATCCTTAAACTTTGTACCCGTCAGTAGGTCTCGCAGGTGCGGAGCCCTCAAGCATATCTCGGGTCCTTTATGAAGCCGTGGTATCGTTGTACACTTAGGAGGCCTTACGATCTGGCAGAGTTTCAAACAGAGGCAAATCTGCGCTCGTCAGACGAAATCACTGCCAAGTACCCCCACAACAGGTGGCGGAGGCCAGACCTGAGTGGTAGGAATCGTACTGGATCTACGCAAAAATACTTAATCAACATCAGAATCAACCAATGTCTGCTTTTTATGACATGTATATGATTTAGATACAGAATCCATAAGCAAAGAAACAAATTAGCATTCATTGATACAAGTTTGTGGAAACCAGATTCAAAAGCACACATGCAGCATGACGCGCGGTTAACTAGTGGACTGTGAACTCGTGAACTCGTCAGGGCAAGGATCGTTTCACTGGTCTGGAGTGCCGTGTAAGGGAGCGCAGTCCTTGGTAAGCTGCTGCTTTCACATGAGCAAACAGACGAGGCTCCTCAGCTAGAGAGGTAGTGGAGCCACCACAGTATCTCCCTTACCTGCATACGCGCTTTTACCCACAGAAAATTCTTATGCCTTAGAGTACGCACCCCAGCTCATCCTGTTTGCATGAACGAGGCTTTGGGGAACTTGCTCCCTCCTTTTTTTTTTTTTTTTTTTTAAAAATAAAACATTACTGTCATGGCTTAATATACTTTCAGGTATAAAGTAGAAGAAAATATTGTTACAAAAAAGTCTTCATGTAGTGTACGTAAACAGTAACAAATAATGTAAACATCACATTTCCTCTCCTGAGAGATCCACGATCCATTTTTGTCTCTTCTTATTCACACATTCATTCACTATGAATCCATCTATTCATTCATCTATAATTCTGCAACTGCCCGGTAGGTTGTCAAACACATTTTCCTTCATTGTAATTAGGTATGTACTCTACATGTCCTTAAAACCAGGAAGTGTAATAAAGCACTCATTTAGTCATTTTCATTATTCAAGATTTCACTGAATATTTGTTTTCATTGAAAACTGGATTCATCATATAAACCACGAACCATTAATTCCCTCTCTGATCAACTGTTGCAGAATAGTTAAGGAACCCATTACGAGGATCAACTTGCAAGTGTAGGCACTTGGACCTGTGGTGATCTTCAACCCCTTCAATGCCCTTCAACCCCAAAGTACATTTGAAAAATGTCAGCACATCCTTTTTCCTCTAAAAACCGATATAGCTGCCCCAAATCCATATGATTTCCTCTGGCACCATGTGCATCAAAACATTTTTCCTCCAAAGTGGAGAACTTTCTTTGTTTCTCAATCTCAGCATGTCCTCCACCTTCCAAAGAAACATCTTCTCTGTGCCGAATTAGAATTCTTTTCCAAGTTAATCTTCTTACTCTGAAAGCAATTGGAGAAATATGAATCTATCTATAAAATAAAGACTGTTTTAGAAAATACTATGAAATAGCTATTATCACAGAAGCCAATAAACTCCATTTGTACATATATCTTGACAGAGATAATGGTTCCCTAGCTGGTCGTAAAAATATTACTCACACGCAAACACTCCCAACAAGCAGTAGCTTGTTTCTTTGTATTTCCTCAGGATTCAAAAAACTTAATGTTCTTTCTCACAAAATAATTGATGAAGATGCGGTTTCAATTTCAGTGCTCACTTCTGCCTTGCATGTGCTAAGAATTCTCATACTCTCTTAGCTGTTATAATCAAATGACAATGTTCACTTAGTCTGCACCACTCAGAAGTATAAATGATGGGAGCAGAATAAAACACAAATGTAAAGCGATACAGCAGCATACATATCTAACACGACTAGGGCACTGCAGTTCATCGCTATACAACTGAAATACAGAGGAAGATAAAACAGAAATACGCATCGTGTGGTACTAGTAGCTTTGATTGCTGTAACCAACAGTACAGTGGATATTCAGAGTTGTAAACACATTATGATAAACACAAATACTTTGCAGACCTTTACAGGTTGGAAGGTGGTTGGATTTCCTACCTTCTGGACACATATACAACATGAAAAATGTAATATTGTAACTACTAATGGCATTTCAGTACAAAGAAAAACTAACCTTGACCAGAACTCTTCACAATTACTTTGCAGACCTTCTACACAAACAACACCTGGTTTCCCTGGCATGCAAAACCCTGACAGAGAGAGCTCCTTGGCCCAGTCAATAATGTTCTTTCTTTTTTGCTTGTTGTAAATGTGATGACTATAGATCCACAATCGAGTGAACGTGATGTCTTCTGACTGCATGGCATTTGATGTTGTCACTGAGGAAGACGAAAGCTCTTTGTCAATGTAAGCAGTTGCATGGTCTTTAACCCATTCCCTTGCACTCAACATGCAGGGCTCACCACTGCAGTTTTGCATCAAATACGTTTTTAGATCAGAGTTCAGGTGAATCAGCTGAGAGCGGCTTAATAATGACGACCTAAAGAAAAAGAAAAATATAAATGCAGTTGTAATATGCTTACAATTTAGCATGTTTTTCAAACAGTTTTTCTTCAAGCAGACAAAAAAAAAAATCAAGCCATATTTAGATGCTATGCACTTGCTATTGATATTTAAGTCATACTAGCTATGTAAAGGTCTTAATTAGTATTTAATTGGTGTGCTCTTGAGTTCATATATTGTACTAGCAATCTGTAAATCAAAATCAAGAAAAAGGTACTTGAAAATTAAGTATGGTGGCTGAAGTAATTTCCTGTAATACGCAAGGCTACTTCTTTAAATAGAAATAGTCCAATAAAAAATAACAGAAGCCTGGGAGTAACAGCATTTTGACAAGGGAAGAATAAGACCATTGATTAACTTTTCACTCCTTTAGTTAGTGTTAAGCCTTGTCAAAACAGACAACAGCCTCTCTTCTTGACCTATGAACAGTATCTACATGTAACCCATCTGTACAGAAGATGGCACTCCTCCATCCTTTTCCCATTTTTGTGACTTATTTGCTGAGGATGCCAGAGAAATCATAACCTTGTAGATTTGTTTTTCTTCAACATTGTTGTCTATCTGGCTAAATAAGAGTAAACTATCAAAAAATGTTAATTTAGAGTAAACTATCTAAATGTTTTTATTAGCTGTACTTTCAATGCCATACCTCACAGTAATTTCTGGTAGAACAGTTGGATATTTAAATGGTAAAGCACAGGCCATAGAGAATTCCACCTAAAAACAAATGAGAAAATGTTCAGTTCAAGTAAGCCCTAAAATCCCACAATACAAAAATAATATTTTTTTAAAAAAAAGGTGTTTACGATACCATAGAGGAATTAGAGACCTCTGGCTTTACATTCAGTATAAACTGAACTTTTGAGGATGGCATTTCCGCAGACTCATTTTCAACATAGTGCTTTAGTTCTGCTACAGCCAGCTGGTCAGTCACAATGAACTCTTCCTCATAAGGAAACATGCTAGAGAGTAAATCCAATTCCGAAACTTGTATCTCGGCTTCTTCTCGGTTAGTCATTTCTGTTGTTTCCTAAGCAAAGAAGAAATTAGGGAAGAAAAACAGGGCTTGAATATGGAACGAAGTTCATTAACTACCCCCACGTAAATCATACTAATCCTTATAACCAAGCCCATCAAAACTAACTCATGTGTGCTGGGCAGCTAGAAGCACGATACTCTGTGACAGCCCGTGAGGTTTCCATCGACCTCAGACAGGACAGGGTGTGGTGGTGGGTCACCAAATTAATTTCTCTCTCACAGGGCCGCACACCTGCAGCGCAGCCGCCTCTGCCGCTTTGGCGGCCGCGGAGCTGGACGTTAGCGCACCTGGGGAGCCTCCGCTCCCCCGCTGAGCAAGCCCTAGCCCGGCCCCGGCCCCAGCCCCGGCCGGAGACAGCGCCCCGCACCGGGCGCCCACCGGCAGCCCCGCGGGGCGGGGGTCGGAGGCGGAGGTTCGCGATGCCCGCGCATGCGCTGACGCGCCCCCATCGCCGTTCCCTTCGCCGCCCTTCCCCGCCGTGTCCTCACGGCCCCACAATGCAACGCGCCGGAAGCGCGCATGGCAGCCGGTGACCGTCGCCCAACCGCCTGGGGATGAGGTGAAGTTGCCGGGCTGCCCCGAGACGGAGCCATGCGGTGCCAAGCTGTTCGCCCTGCGGCACCGGCGGGTGAGGGACGGAAGGCCCCCGGCCCTGCCGTCGCATTGCTAGCACCGCGGCCGCCCTCCTTCCCCTGCCCCGGGACTCACTCCGCCGGCGCTCCTCAGCCTCCTCTCTGGCTGGGATACTCGGCTTTTCCTATTGGCTGTGGGGCCTGTCAGTGAAGGCGCGGGAGGCGGGCGCGGGCCAATCGGAAGCAGGCGGGGCGGTGCCCGCGCGGTGGGGTGCGCGGCGGCGGGGCGAGTGTGCGCGGCGGGGCCGGGAAGCACGTGGGGAGCGCGGGCTGGCCCGCGGGACGGGGTGAGTGGGGCGGCCCGGGGTGAGTGGGGCGGCCGGGGGTCGTGCCGAGCCGGTCTCTGCCGAGTTCCGGGGCGCACCTGCTCCCCGCCGAGGCGGGCCGGCCCTGCCGACCTCGGGACAGGGAGCGTCGGCTCCCCGCCGGGCACAGGTGTCCGGCGGAGCCTCTGGGGCCCGGCCTGCTGCCTGGGGCAGGCCCCCGCCGCTCCCCGGTGGTTTCCCAGGCGTGCCTCTGGGGGCGTTTTTCCCGGGTCTCCGTGCGACGCAGGTGCAGGTTTGGTCGTTTGCAGACCGCTCTTTCTTATAAAAAAACAACCAAACACCCCCCCCCCCCCCCCCCCCCCAACCCGTCGTTTTATTGCTTGAGCTATGGGGCTGTGCAGCACTTTTCCTACTGTGGGCCGTTCCGTGGAAAAGGCTGGTGAAGAGCCTGTCAGACAAGTCTGTCCAGACACAGCGTGGGTTAAATTAACAGCTACATGTGTTCATGCTGTCCTGCCTTCCTGGCAGGAGCAAAGTCAATTTGGAAAAGACTTTAACGGTTTAGAGTTGTTTGTAAAATATTGTAGCTTTTTGCGGAAAAATGTACTGTAGAAGGAGTTTGTTGGATGAACTGTCATTTCTTTTTCAGAACAAATAGAATGCTAAGTTGCAAAAGGTGATAATTGTACTCTTGACGAAGTGGCTGCCTACTTGTTGTTTAACAACTGGGTAATCTGTCCTAAAAGCATGCTTCGGAAAGGTTTTTATACAGAAAGTCCTCAGTGGGTATCGTGCCTAAACTCTTCCCAGCTTTTAGTTTCTCTCTGATTGTCTTGGGCTGGCTTCTTTTCTCAGCTGTGACAGCTCCAAGCGGGCAGCTGTTCTCTATGGCTGGCGTGCTGAGCACGAGCTAAGCAATGGTTTGGAAAGGACGGATGTTACAAGTCAGATTTAGTGCTGTGCTAACATGTTTACGTGAAGGGTGGACAGCAGGGTTAAGCCAACCTTCAATGACTACATGAGACTGCAGAGACTTGATTTTGAACCCTTTTAGCTTGGATGTTTTCATTGTATAGCATATGCCAATTTTTAAGTTTACATTATCTTTTGTGAGATAAGGCACAGGGCCTTACAGGGGCTGCAGACTGGAAGCTAAAAATGTCCTACAGTGTGTGCAGTAGCCAACTTTTTGAAGGCAAGCACTTGGCTTAGGACTCTGTAGTGGTAGATCACTCTTGTCTAGAAGGGTTTACAGGCATACCAGATAACAGATCCTATTTGAATTATTTGCTTGATATGTTGGGAAGGCAATGAGAAATCTCCCCCAGTGAAGAAATTGAAAAATTGGAACTCCCATTGTCTGTATATTTTCAAATATGTTAGAGTATTTGCGTGTGTCAGACTTCATCAAAGATACAAGGACTTTGCAGTAAAGAAAACTGAAAGATTGTAGTTGCAAAAAACTTGAAGACTTAATTGGGACAAACGCAATTCTTTTCCCCCAAATCCCTGTGTTAATAGTTAAAGTACAAGTCCTAAAGGTTTATAGAATTTTCGATACTTAAGTTTCCCATCTTGTTCTTTTGTGCAGTACTTTTGATTTAAGGTTTTAAATCATTTGTTTTTTATAATTCACACTGTGATCTTGCCTCTACAACAGTTACAATTGTTTCATGTTAAAGTATAATTAATTTATTTTCTTTTGAAAATGTCAAATTAAAACAAGTTCATTCACCTCAAGGGACATCTTGGTCATAGAAATAACTTATTGCTTAGCAATGAACAAGTAAAACCAAAACCTGGTTTCTAATTTACTATTTTTCTTCGCTAGGTCACTGTTCCATGTAAGAAAAATTACAGGCTACAGATATGGGAAAGAAACGCATCAAAGGCAAAACTGCACAGTCTGATGAGTCTCCAGATACGCTGGGTATGTGTCCTCAGAGAAGTCTATGGTCCTAATGTTTGTTTTAACCTCAAAGAGGGCTTGAAAACTCATTAATATTAGAACGCCTTTACACTAGTCACTGTCTTTGAAGTCTCATTTACAAAGTACGGTGTTGTGTAATTGAAACTGAAGTCTACCAAGAAACATTAGTGTTGCTACTTTTCTAAGTATGCTAGAAAATAATAACCAGGATTATTTTCTGCTTTTCAAGAAACTCAGACACACAGTTCTTTACTGATACACAGGTCATATTGAATTGTATAAAATTCCTCAGAATATAAAGGGTTTGTAGAGTCAGCTGCTAAGCTTGTCATCATAGGTTTAAGTAGCATTTTCGTAATGAAGATTTTGTTGCAGATGATTCTCGCTGCAGCAAAAAAGATTGTGATTAAAATATTTCTGGGAAACCATTTGTCTTTACACTAGCAACTAACTTGGTACTAGCCCTGGACACCTCAGCTCTCCAGTTGTAGTGCTTTTTCGTTAAAACCTCTTTCTCTTCCTCACCTTCTGTTCCTGTAGAGAAAATCCCAAATTGTTAGTGTTGTCCTTCTACCTGGGTCTCACCCTTGTGTTGAAATCTTATTTGTTATCTTGTTTACCCTGGTTATTCTAGCTCTTGTATTTGCTTGCGCTGTGTAGCGTTCTCTTTTACCACCTTGTCTACCAGGTCACAGATTGTGTCTTGCACATCTTTTTTGTTGATCCTGACTGGGGAAAGAGTTGAGCCATGCTAATTTAGCTGGGAGAGAGAGCACTTACAGTTTTAGCCAAGAGGCTCAGTGTGATGACCTGTTTATTTTAAATTCAAGTCTATTCTACTTTGATTTCCTGCTTGTCCTGATCTTGTGGTAACTTCTGTCTCTTATGGCTTTTTAGCTGCTTTTGTCTTCCCCGCGCGCCCCCCCCCCCCCCCTCCTGGAGTCAAGATCAATGTCTGCTATGACTGTTCCTCATTTTTCTCCAGGAAAAAAAAAATCCGTAATGATGCAATTGCTGATGGCCTCTCACTCCCTTGGCTAAAAATAGGCTAGCTTACCTTGACAAAGTCCTGTAAAGCCACAAATGTAAACTAAGACTGATCATTGTGAATAATTCCACTGTATAGTAGCAGCTGATATACAAAAGGTTTGTTTAAGAAACACAGTTTTGAAGTTGTAGAGGAAGCTTGTGAAGTTGTAGAGGAAGCTCTAGAAAGGCTTAAAGAATGCATCTAAATGTCTGTATTTGGCTCTCATTGGCTAGCATTTGTACTGTGGTAAAACTCGATAATCTTGGACAGAAACAGAACTGTAGGTACAAAACTTTTCACCTGTTTCAGCTCATGCCACGAAAAGTTTGCTATCTTGAGGCTGTAATCTTGCACATGGTCCTCAACAAAGATAGATTCAGAGCTGTTACGCTATCTGAGCAATAAAAATATCTCTGCAGCAAAGGACTTAAAACAGTTGAATTATGTAAAGAGCTATCTAATTCTTCTTAACAATAGTTTTACAAAAATGTGATTTTTTTTAACATATTAAGTACATACAGCATTTTTCTTTTAGCATGAGTTTGTTTACTCTCTACTTTTTGACTTTTGAGGTAACTGTTTGTACTCTCAGACCCTGTATTTGCAAATCTACACTGTGAAAAAAAAAATGTTCCTCATTTTTTATTTGGAAGAACTTGAATCAGTTGGTATATGTATTGCTTGTCAATGGCAATTTCTCTGTACGTGACTTAAGCTTAGAGGCAGCTTCTCTTCTCTCCAGTGACAGTATAACCAACAACCTTAAAAATTAAACAAAAAAGAAGTAAGGTAATTAAACTCCTGATAGTAGCTCTTAGCAACAGATGCCTGTTCTTGGTGTAACCATTCTTAGTAGAGTTTGGTTAAATAGGTGGAGTTCACACCAGGCCCAGAAGGTGCAGCTCCAAGTAGGGTGTAGTATCGTAGTGCGAAGTGATAATGGTATAGGTAGGATGACTCTGCCATTCTTTTTTACCATAGTCTGCTGCATAATTTCACTGAGGCAGCTCAGCTGGAAGCATAACCTCCGTAATCTCCACTTTTATAGGCCAGCCAGGTGCTGCCTCGGTGACTGGGAACCATGGCAGCGGGCTGTGGCTGCTCTCTGGGAGGTGTGGGCATCATAACGCCACAACAGTGGAAGCCCACAGCCTGGCACAGTAGGTAGGTTTGTATCCAAAGGTTTTGTCAACTCCTCTGACTAAATGTAGATTAGAGTGATACTTTTTTTTTTTTTCCAGTAATGCAGTAGTTCAGAATGCAGCAACAATATCCCCAGATTGTGAATGGGGCTAACAAAGGGTTTATTTCTGATATATCTACTAAATTGACAATGTTTCTTTGACTCTAGAAAGGCTATCCTAGCTTCTGGCTTGCTGCCTGCGTCTTTGAAGCCTAGAGACATTTGCATTTGTTAACCTCTATCTTTCTTGCGCTTTTTATTTTGTAGAACCTGTGTGCAAGCATATTCGTAAAGGTTTGGAACAAGGTCATCTGAAAAAGGCACTGCTGAACGTGGAATGGCATGTTTGCCAGGACTGCAAGGCAGACAATAAGACGCAAGAGAAATCTGAGGAGGAGACTGATGAAAGCCCTTCGATATGGTTATGTCTAAAATGTGGCCATAGGGTATCTCTCTTTTTTTGTTAATATGTCTCAATATCTTTCAGTGTCTCATAATATAGTGGAGCAAGATTGCTTCTAATTAAACTCTTATATTATCTCTTTTTTATTTTAAAGGTGGTGCTACATAAATGATTTTATATATTTTAGTGTGATTAAAAAGTCTGCTCTGAATTGCAAATGAAGTACTTAAAAGCTAGGCACAAAGGCATTTAGCAGACTTAAGGCTAAAACACCATCTTGAGGACTTATTTTCCTAGAAAGTCCAAATTATTTTGTTAAGAAAATAAAAATTTCTGTTAATGCTGCTAATTTGTGATTTTTACAATAAGATTTTATGCTCACATCAGTTTATTAAACTTAGAACTCTGCATGCTGAAGAGGTTTTTGTTCTGTTTTGTTCTTCAAGCTGTTCAAACTGGAATTTGTAAATTAGATGCTCGGTCCCCGAGCAACTTTATAGTTATTCGGCATCCAGTAAGTTACCTTTCTCTCTGCAGAAATAAGTGTCTTGAAATAGAGACCCATCTGTTCATCCTAATTAGTTTAACGTAACTAAACAGTTTTCATTTTAATACTTTGTTTATACTCTGACTTTATATATGTTTCATTGATAGTCAACTGGATTTTGTGACATTTCTGGTTATCAACATTATAGGGCTGTGGCAGAAATTCTCAAGAACAGCATGCTTTAAAGCATTATGCAACGCCAAGATCAGATCCCCATTGTTTGGTTCTCAGTTTGGACAACTGGAGTGTGTGGTGAGTTTGTCAGGCAACAGTTACAAAACATAGCTAGAGGGCGACAGAGGCTGGGATGTAATCTGTGTTTTCTTTTCGAGTTCTAGGATTTCTCTCTAGACGTATATAAAGCATTTCTATGCACATAAATCCTAGCAGCCTTTCCTAAGATTTGCTGAATAAATATCACTTTCTTGTAAAATTCATAACTAGATAATTTTCATAATTGAAGTTGAACTCGACTGACTAGTAAATATTGTTGACTTCATATTTTACTGTTTTTGCTTGGTGAGAATGCTGACACGTGGGAACAAATGTTGATATGTAGCTCTAAATCTTAACTTTCAGCCTTGTGAGAAGCTCCTTTCTGATGTGAACTTAGTGACAAACTTAATTACTTTTTTCTCAATAAATATGACTTCTTAGTACCATATGTACAGTTAAGAAGCACAACTGTAGAATTACAAGATGCTACTGGATCAATCAATACAAATTCCATCTCCCTGGCAGTATTTCCTTCTCTTAAAAGGAATAGTACATTACTATATAAGGAATAACCTTAATTTTCTAAACTGTGCTCTACAGAAATACTGTGCCTGACATAAAGAGTTTTCATTTTGCATAGTAACTTTTTAAAACTTAGTGTTTGTCAGTATGTTCATTTTATTTAACTTTCTCTTTACTTGATCACATTTAGCACTTTTATGTGTAATGATCAGTATTTTTATTGAACTCTAGAATGGAAATGGACATTATTAATAACATGTATTACTAATGAAATAGTGAACTACTTTTTGTGAGTTTAAATTAGTGTTAAAATTATGGTTTTGAAGTGCTTTATTTTCTCTGTTCTAAAACCTATATAGTTTTTAAATCAAAGTACCTGCAAATGAGAGGAAGTTGTCTAAATGAGATGTTTTGCTTCCTTCTAGAATTTCTTGGTTGTACAAACTTGCACAAGAAATTATTCAGAGATTGATATGTTGAGTATAAATAATGGTTATAAATCAAACCTACAATCAAGAACTGTATTTCACAGTGGGCCTAGTACATAAAAGCAAAAGCAGTTTTAATCGGAATGTATTCATGCTATGAATGTATGAAAGAACCTGTCTATGGTGTGAATGCATATGTGGTTGAAACTGGATTTAAATAGTGCCTGTAAACAGTTAAAAGAAACATTTTGAACTTGGAGAGAAAGGGGAGAGTTCTAGTAATTCATTAGGTTCTGCTGGTTTGAGTTTACAACAAGTGCTATTGTATGCATTTTCAGTACTGAAAAGACATAGCAGTTGGATCTCCTTACGTTTTTCCCCTGCTGGTCAAACAGCCATTGCTGAAAAAACTTTTTCCAATCCATTGATTCCTTCAAGGTTACCCACAAAATTTTTGGTGGATGAAAGGTTCTGATGTTAAAATTGCCCATGGAAGTAACTATCATTTGTTATTCCAAGAGTGAGAACGTCTATTTTTATAATTAACCAGACAGACGATAAATACATACTCAGGGATCCAAAAGTTGAGCCCATTTTTTTAAAGAGATATGAAGAAGTGGGAAAATTGCAGCTAATTCCAGGGATGCTAGAGATTTAGGGACACACTTTGCTGCAGACTTCTGCTGCTTTTAATATCAGAAAATAAATTCTGACTTAGAGTAATCCTGAAATCTGCTAAATGCACTTGTGCCTGAGAGCTGTAATTGGTGTGTTTCAAAGTGCGGAAGTATTTGCATTCTCTTTGGTACCTTTTGTCGCCTCTTCAAAGAGCTGATTGGGCAGGACTGCAGAATCAGTACATACAACTCTCCTTCGCCTGTACGTGTTCTGGCAGAATTTTACTCTTACTTGAGCCTTTATCACTGCAGCTTCTCACAGTTTTGTTTAAAACAGATTAGTGGCCTAACCACACGCTGCTTTGCTCATAAAGAGACAAATAGGTTTGTGTTAGCAACGGAGGAGCAAATAAAAGTGTGCTGGACTAATGGAGGGCACTGATTTATTTCTTACCCAGTTTAAATGTGATGAAGTGCTTGCTTGGCTAGAACACTCAGAATATTTTTCCATGCCATATCATTTGTAAGTAATTTCCTTTAGGGCCTGCTGTCTTAGTTTCTTGATTTTGGGAAAATTTTCCCTGCATTTATTTTTCTTGCAACAAGGTTTCTAAGCACATCTTTTAAGAGTCTAATTTATATTTGTAAACTGCAACCTCCAGTCACTGAAATCACTTAGTAAAGATAATTTTTAAACTTTCTATTTTCTTGATCAGAATTAGATTGAACTCTTCTCTTTAGACTTCTAAATCTTAAAATAAATCTTGTAATTTTATAACTTTGTGTAATGAATTGCATCAAACAAGCAAATAGTTTAGGATTTTTAAACAACAGAAAAAAACCAGAATTAATTGTTTTTCTTTGGGGGGGGCGGAGACAGGTGCTACATATGTGATAATGAAGTTCCGTATAGTACTTCAACTCGACTGGGCCAGACTGTGGATTATGTTAGAAAACAAGTTTGTATTGACTCTTCACGTACAGGTAAGTAATTATATTATACATACAGTAAATCAGAAAGTCTCTTAAATGTAGGACACAGTACTGTAAATCCAGAATGTACACTAAATTAGATTTAACTTTTGGAGCACCTTATGGTAAATTAAAAAGCTAATTTCTTCATTTTTTTTTCTTTTTTTCTTTGTCAGAATTCTGATAGCGTAAGTAACATCCTAGCCCATCAACCTAATTGGACCAGGATTTTAGTTAGTGTCCCCTAAACTTTTACAGACCAGAAATACAGGAATAGGAGGAAAAAAAATACATTTTTACTGTGACTTGTTTTAAAAAATGTGACATTCGGTTGTTCTGTAAGGAATTGACTTTCAGTACTTAACAGTGCTGTGTTTATTCACAAGTATCACTCAGTCTGTCTTGAGATCTGAAGGAAAATTGTCATTGCTTAAGGATAATTTGATTTGATTTTTTTTTAAAAGTATTTTTGTAGGTATTTGTGAATGCATCAGCAGGAATGACTAAGTCTCCAACTGTTGCAGCACATTTCCTAATGGAAGGAGTATACAAGAGGATTTGTCTGCTGGGTCTGTACATTTAGTATGGGTAGCTGCAGTGCATGCAGAACTCTCTAAAATAGCATGTTCAGCCTGCAGTCTGCCTGCAAAATGTGGTTGTTTAAAAGGAAACAAACCCAGCAAAACCCTCCAGTTTCCACAGTGGCAAAACTGGTTTTGTGCAAGGCATTTCCACTAGAAAACTTGGAAGAATTTGCGTATCAAAATAAATGCTATAACTCATGGCTGTCAAAAATTCCAGCACCATCCTGCACTTGGGTGAAATCGTAGCCCCCTTAGGAAATAGATCACAACCATCCAGCAATGCCGAGTGGCTGTCTCTGAATACTTGTTCAGGAAGCAGCTGAGGTTTTCCCACAGGGACCAGAATCTTTGAGTGGTTTTGGTCAGTATTTCCCAGATACGTAGTTTCTCTACAATCTAGTATTTGAACTTCATATTGATTGCCAGAATGTTCTTCTCAGGTTTGAACTGAAAAATGGATGAATACCTGGATGCGGTTCTTGTCCATCTGCAAAGATTGTATTGTCTGGTTTCCTTGTTTTCTCTGAGCTGGCATTACTTTTATTTTAAAGTTAATCTTGGCTCACAGCCCTATTTATCAGAAACCTTATCAATAGTAGACTGCCAAACTGGCAGAACCAGTGTGGGTGGCGTTCTGAAAATTACCTGGAATTCCTTTATGGTTTTATTAAACAGGTCATTGAAATTTTGAGCTATACACCAAAGTAATTTTGGGGGAAATATCTTTAATGTTTGTTGAAGAGCATAAACCTTCCAGTTTCATCTGTTTAGGTTCGTGAAACGAACGTGTGAATTCTTTGACAGTGGGAGGACTGTGCATTTCATTTCAGACAATAGTGCCATGTCAAAAGGGATATTATCTCAGATGCCATCTTGTTGGATGTTGTATAAAGCCGTAACATAGGTGATTTTGCAACAGGAATGAAATTTCAGATAACACGTGCAGAGTTTCAGAGGTTGTTGGCATGAATGGCTTGTGGGCCAAGCGGCATGTTTAAATTGTATGCTGATCTGAAATGGCATTGCAGGGGTTTCTTGATTTGGTTGGTTGGTTTTGTTTCTTTAACTCCTGTTGCCTAGACAGTTTAAGAACCTAAAACAGTAGTGTTACATTTATACAATTGCAGAATTAATTGTCATATGTTTTAAGTTTTAAACATTGTAGATTGCTGCTGCTTATAATAATTTTTTCCTAGCCCATTCTCTGTTACTGGGTTAATATGTGGTATGTTTTTTTGTTATTTCAGTAGAAAAAAACCAAGAGAACAAAGCATTTGAAAACAAAAAAGTAGAAAAAGACAGCAAAAATGAGCAAGAAAAAGAAGTCTCACTTAAAGAAGAGAATTCTCATTCAAGTATTAACTCGGAAGTGACTGTGAAAGGACTTAGTAACTTGGGGAATACATGTTTCTTTAATGCAGTGATGCAGGTATGATAGTTATTGCTGCTCTTAAAAATATTTTGAATAGCAAAAAAATCCAACAATCCACAACAGCCTCACCCCCAGTATTGTACAATGACACAATTAGAATGTGATGTTTTATCTGCCAAGAATGATGGGTTCATTCTAAAAATAGTGTGTTGGCCCAGAGAAATATGAAGAAATGAAGCTGCAGGTTCAGACTTGCTCTGAGGGAAGATGTAACAAACTGCCCTGTCTTTGAGGGACAGCATGTTTCGCTGATATAGATTAAGCATGCCAACTTCCTAGTTTAGTTAAAAAAAAAAAAAAAAAAATATCTGGCTCATCAGCCTTGCTGACCTCTTAGAATGTAAGAGATTAATACCCAAAGACCATGAGTGTTTACTGAAACAAAAATGTCTCTCTCGGCAACAGGAAATCAAATAAAAGTAAATATGGACAAGATGAGCATGTTGCATTGCCATCTTTGTCTTGCTTAGCTGAGAAGTGTTTGGATAGAATCAACTTGCTCTTTCATGTGTATTAAAACTCACATGTAATCTTGTGGTCTTTGGCTCTTGATATTGAAGCTTTACTCAAACAAAATTCCCACAGTGGTTGCATGTTTTAGTAAACCTTTTGATAATTTTTTTTAAACATGTTTTAAACCAAGCAAATATGCACACTGCATTTTACCTTTTGATTTTAGAAACACTAGTAAATAGACTGTCAAAAGATCAGTCTGTAGAAGGATAGTACATTCAGGGTTTCTGCAATCTAAAGTAATATATAAAGAGGACACTTGGAAGTCTCATTAGCTGTATGGAATGTACCTTTAACTGTTAAACACTGTTAGAATTTCCAGAGTGGTAGTTACCACTCTCGTTCGTGTGTTTGGGAAAAATAAATTGCTGCTAATCTGGTTGATACAAAGTCCATGACCAGTGGAACTCCTCTGCCCTTCTTCCTGTTCCGCAGTTACCAATCTTTTTCTTTCTTTTATGTTCTACAGAATTTATCACAAACTCCAGTCCTGAGGGAGCTGCTTAAAGAAGCTAAAATGCCTGGCACAACAGTTAAAATCGAGTCACCCGAGTTATCCATGGTATATATGCTTCGACCTCCATAGTGTTTCTCTCCACCCTTCCAATCTGTTAAAGAAACAAGCAATACTCATCTCTGGATTTTAAAGCTGTTTCAGCTAGATACTAACAAGATTAAGATGTAAAATCAGTGGGAACTTCACCATTGACTTCCATAAAGCTGCTTCTGAAGTCAGTGGAGGTCTTTCATTCAAAGTGAAGGAGCAGTGATTCAATACTCTAAGAATTAGTTGTCATCAAAGGAGTGCTTACATTATGATGAAGTTATTTAAAGGATGAAAATGTGTAACTTTTGCTATAGTGTCACTTATCTAAATGCAAAATAGGAAACTAGAGGATGTCTGTAGCGCTGACTTAAATAACAAACCTGTCATTACAGTTAGGGATTTGGATAGGCAAGAAGGGTTGTGCATTTTAAGAAATTGGATTTCTTGCTTTTATTAGGAAAAAATACAGAGTTGTAACTAAGCAATAAATAGTTAATTATTCTTAGCTCTCATCTCATGAGAAACCATGTGTTGATTGTTTTTTGTCAGGTTAACTTATTGCCATTTTGGAATTTTTTTGTGTTCTATTTTATAATAATGTTTTCAAGAACTGAAGTGTTTAGATAAGGAAAAACTTACTCCAGACGGATCTGTCACCAAATTAAGGCAAAACAACTTTGTTGCTTTTGTTTAAAACAGGAACCTCAGCTGATAAAACTAGATCAGCCAGGTCCTTTGACATTAGCCATGTATCAGTTCCTGACAGAAATGCAAGAGACAAAAAAAGGGGTAGTCACTCCTAAGGAACTTTTTGCTCAGGTTTGTAAAAAGTGAGTATCTGTACAATTGCATGTCATAGTGAGTATGAAAAAAGTTTGTTAGTTGTTTAAAAAGGAGGTCAGTTTCCTCCCTTTTTTTGCTTGAGCTCACATCATAGCAAATAAAATTTGTATTATATTTAAGTTTTGAAAGAAGATGTCGTTGTTTAACCCCAGTTGGCAACCAAGCACCACACAACCGCTCACTCCCCCACCCCAGTGGGATGGGGGAGAGAATTGGAAAAGACCTTGTGGGCTGAGATAGAGACAGTTTAATAGGACAGCAAAGGAAGAGAGAATAATAATAATAACAGAATGTACAAAACAAGTGATGCACAATGCAATTGCTTACCACCTGCTGACCAGTGCCCAGCCCGTCCCCAAGCAGTAATCCCCCCCCACCCTGGCCAACTGCCTCCAGTTTATGTACTGAGCATGACGTCATATGGTGTGGAATATCCCCTTTGGCCGGTTTGGGTCAGCTGCCCTGGCTGTGTCCCCTCCCAGCTTGTGGCACTCCCCGCCTTCCCGTTGGCAGGCCAGTATGAGAAGCTGCAAAGTCCTTCACCACTCAGCAACAACTAAAACATCAGTGTATCATCAACGTTATTCTAAATCCAAAACACAGCACCATACCAGCCACTAGGAAGAAAATTAACTATCTCAGCTGAAACTAGGACAGAAGAAGATAAAGAGCAAAATACAAGTGAATAGAAGTAAAATGAAAGATAACCATTGACATATTCTGATTAGCTAGCTTCATATTTTTAGAAAATACCATATGTAGACACTTGTTGCTTTTATATGCATACATGTTTGAGACTTTGTCCTTTTGTGTCTGGTATGAATTGTTTTTACATTGTCTATCTGTAAGTTCGGTTATACTTTATAATTATTGTTTCATTTAACAGAGCAATACGATTTAAAGGCTATCAGCAGCAAGACAGTCATGAGTTGCTTCGTTACTTACTTGATGGAATGAGAGCAGAAGAAATCCAAGTGAGTGCTAGTTTCATAGCTGTGCGTACCTTTTTTCTTCATACCCCAGAGCAAGGCTTTCCCCTCTGCTGAGGGGAGAAGGGATGTTCTTTCCAAGATAAGTCACCCTCTGTAGAGTGGTTTGTGTGGCCCATAGCACGCACTTGAAGCAGATTAGCAGCAGAGCTGTAGAACCGGGCAGCCCCTATGCAGTGGGGTTGTGAAGGAGCAACCACAGGTGTTACTATTTTTATTTAACAGAACTATTCAGAGAAGTTTGTTTGTCGCCTCTCTTAGTATCTTGCACACATTGTTTAGGTTTCTAAGCTAATGATATTTTCTGCCTTTTTGGAAAGCAGCATACTGGTTATTCTCTGTGCTCTTCTAATAAAATCAAGTATAAAGGTTCAGTTTTGCTTGCTCTAAAGGTCTTTGGTTAATCCAACGCTTCTAATATAAATGTCTGTTGTCCTTCAGAAATTGAATGACTTGTCCAAAACTTCTACAGAAGTAGTGGGTTTGGAGTATGTGTAGTCACCCTAAGAAGGTCCTTTTGTCTTAATTTCTGAAATGCCTGAAAGTTCACTGGTGGAAATTCTGTGATTTTTTTTTTTTTTTTTTTTTTTGGCCATTTTTGATTTGGGAAAGTATTTCATCCTTAGACTGATTTTCTTACATACTAATTGCCACATTACAGTTGCAAGCTTCTTTCTTGGTTGGTTATTTTTTTAATATCCGCAGGGACTATTTTGTGTCTCTACAGGCATTTGTGTTGTTTGTATTGATTCTCTTAATTGATGAAGATTAAACTTTTTCCTCCATCTGAAATATTTTGTAAAATGAACTAGTTAACTGAATTAGTTTAGGAAATTTTACGGTGTGTATTTGTTTTGAAAATTTCAGCAAATAAGTGTTGGAATACTGAAGGCGCTGACTGACTCTAACAAACAAAATGAAGAAGAACTTAAAAAGAAAATTAAAGGTAAAATACATGTTACTGATGCGATAATTTAAAATCTTCTGTTTCATTGAAGTACACAAAGTAACACTAATAGTATCAACTAAAAGATACATGTTTACTTGTACAACTTTATGCCATCTCTTGAATACGTGTGTATCTAGAATATAAGACTCAATAGTGTTAGTCTATTTATTTAAATGTCTTGCTGACTTGGTGGCATTTCCTTCTTAACAGTGTAAAAGAGAGTTGATTCTATAGACGTTATACATTAAAATATGTTTGGGTGGTGTTTAGTCATTCAGATATTATGTAAGAATTAAAATATTAGCACATGAATGTAATGATTTATTCAGTCCTAATAGTCCATTGTTACTTAACAGTGATATAAAAAAAAAAACCTAAACAGTGAACAGAAGAATTTTAAACATGACTTAGGTTAGAAGATGAAGAGCAAGTTTAGATTCAGACTATGTGCTACACTGAAAATATAACTTGAGGAAATTGGTTTTGTTTGTAGGGCACCTATACAGGCAAAAGTTGGTGCTTGTTTTTTAGGTTCAGACAGTTGCTTGAGTTAAGTCCTGAGAGAAAACAGGAACTCTTACTGGGATGCAGTACTTCTGAGAAAATAGGGAAATGCCTTTGAGTTGAGAAAGTGGTAAAGGTGTTGGTTCAAACTGGCTTCTGCAAACGTGTTTTCACCCCCATTCCTTTAATACATGAAAGAATCATAGTCATAGAATCAAGAATCTTAATTTAAGAATCTTGCTGTACTTCCTGAGGAAACTAGAACAGGCCAACATGTTCCATCATACATCTTGCATACTGTATTCTCTTTTTGGTTTTTTTTATTTGGTATGCCATAACTAAATTGGTTGTCTGTATATTATGGGTAGTATTATTAACTTCGCTGTATACTTTGTCAATTTTCAGAATATGAAAAGAAAAAGGGAATCCAAAGTTTTGTAGATCGAATCTTTGGTGGAGAATTAACCAGTACGATTATGTGTGAGGAATGCAGAACCGTAAGTAAACTGCCTGCTTTGAATAGCCTAGAGTATAATTTTATGTAATCTGCAGGAGAACCCCAAAGTAACTATATGTAGAAATAAGTGAAATTGGAGAGGTTTGCTTCAGTTAATACACTTCTAAGAGTTGGCTAGCTGCATGCTTTTCAAAGAGGGGCATGGTTTGGCTGGAGTCTTTCTTCCCTTATGTTATAAAGCTAATCTTTCAGTCCCTTTCAAAAGACTTCCAGAAAAAGAGGTCAGCAACAGCAAGCTGCCTCTGCCAATGGATTTCACTCTCGGATTCCTGGTAAACACCTTCCAGTGGTACACACTGTAGAGTGGATGAACTGTTCTGCTACCAGCAGTACGCTGCCAGGGGCCCATTTTCATCAGATGATTAGGTCTTTCCCTTTCCCACACTGGAATGACCATGGGATTGCCAGGAGAATAGTTAAGCAAGAAGGCACTATTGGGATAATGCATCCTGAGAATGACGTAATTAAGGGTATTAGTGAGTGGGCTAAACGAATGTCATGACAGATTGCAGATAGCCATCTCATTGGCCCTAAGCTGAGTTCTCATGTTCTAGGCCACTAGAAAACTGAAATTTGTAAAAGTATTTCTTGCTTATTTCTGTGGTAATACGACTGCTAGATTTTGGTCATGGATAGCTGTTTGTGAAAGTAGATTAGCTGTGTTTTACGTTGGTATGCGCAAGTGAAAGCATGCATAGAATACAAACAAGACTACATGCAAATAAACCTATTGACAGGAAGCCAGCCACTTCCAAACAAAATTAAATTTGACTCTTAAATATTCATTTAAAGGTATCCTTGGTCCATGAGTCTTTCCTTGATTTGTCACTTCCCGTACTAGATGATCAGGTAAGAAATTGTACGTGCTTGCTTTTTGGCTTAGTTTTTGTTTGCTTATATGAAAACACCTTTAATACATAAATTCATTCCCTAATGATTCTGTATCTTTCCAAATGTCTCTTTAGAAAGTTAAAATTATAAATTTGCCCAGAAAGATAGAGAATAAGATTTTCATGAGAGTCGTTCCTGTAAGTTGTGGCTCATAAATTGTCTCTGGAAAATAACTGATAGTCTCTTGGTGATTTTGCTGCTTTGGCAGTTAATGTTTCTAATGTAGAGACTGGCTTAGGGAATAATCTAGTATGTTCCAATGTCATGTCACTGTTGTACAAGACTGTGTTGCAAAGAACAATGTTTGCAATTCATTTTCACTGTTGTAAATTGCATTACATTGGTGGATGCCCAGTGGTTGTTCTAATGCTTTTTTTTTTCTTTTCTTTTTTTTTTTTTTTTTTACTTTTTTTCATCCATTTTTCTTTACTGGGTACAAGAATACTTCTCATAATATTCAGGTTATTGAATAAAGTTAAGAAATATTGGTAAGATAGTATGTGAATACTTATTTGATCCATATTGATTTATTTGATCGATCTCTAGACACTCAAAATACTTGATTTGCTTTGTGTTTCATATTGATAATCTGTGTATGTAATATTTCAGATTTGTTATGTAGCACTGCTCACACAAGAGCTAATGAGTAAATATTGAAACGAAACCCCCTCAGCCAAAGCGATCATATGTCTTCTGCAACGAACAAATTTCATTTTAGCAGAAGCAAACAAATTCTGTGGCAGGCAGTTCAACTGAAAATGTCTCTGCTTCTGTAAAATGTTACTCTTTAGTGCATTTAATGAGGTTTACATCTGTTAGAGCCAAAGGTAATGTTGCCCCTTTAAAGGCTCAGAATTTGGCCTTGATAGCCTTCCTTTTTCATACTGTTTCATTCTGCAAGTCATTGTTGCACATGGACTCCCTCTGGAGTGAGACACCTCTCTTGTAAACATTAGAGTGGTATAAATGAGTTAGTTGTATGTTACAGTCTCTGAAATGTTTATCTTGATCTGAAAGCTCAGATAACATCTCATCCCTACAGTTTTCTTTGGAATCCTATTTTGTTATTCAGGACAATAACATCTCTACTTCTGTGGTTGTTTTGTGGCTTTTTGTTTTTTCTAGAAAGTAAAAATTACAAATGAGAGAAACATTAAAAAAAGCAAAGAAAAGGAATCTGAAGATGAAGAGGATAAAAACAATGACTGTTATCTTAAGCAGAGAGATGAGCCCCCTGGTACAAGTAAGCACCTTCAGAAAAAAGCAAAGAAACAGGCCAAAAAACAAGCCAAGGTTGGTTTTGATAATTGTTTCACTTTTATTAATGAAGTGCTTGCGACTGCTGGTAAAACAAATTCTTTTTGCTTCCTTGGTTTAGATGGAGGAGTAGGAGACAGCTTAGAATTTCCCCTCTCTCAAATGCACAGCTGAAGAGACCAATTGTATCTACATCTTTGCTATTAAGAAGTTACATGTTCTGTTAACAGTTGCCGTGCTAGGAATAAGCTAGTATCCAGAGGAGTGTGGAATTTATGTTGCCTGTCTGAATTAGCATTAATTTGTATCAGACAGCTGTTCTCCAGTCATTGATTGCAAGAATATTCACAAAACTTTAGAATACAGACATAAGAAAGGCTGGGGAAAATATAAAGAGAATCATTAGTTGTATTTTGAAGATACTGTGTAACAAGGAGCAGTGGGAACTGTATCTGAGTGAGGATAAATTCAGTATTGTTTGATCGCCCCTGATCATTAAATCATAGATTATTCTCCCCCCTCCCGCCCTTTGCATCTATGGCATGCTACAAAAATGTTGATAAAGAAATGGTAAGAAATGCTAAATATCACTTAAACTTGCTCTGTTTTTGTGTATTCTTGTATATTATGTATTCCAATTTGCAGAGCCAGCGCCGCCAGCAAAAACTTCAAGGAAAGGTGCTTCACTTGACAGATATCTGTGCAACTGAACAGTCAGAAAAAGATGTTGAGTATAACCAAGAATCAGATGCAGAAATTAACTCTGAAACTCCTGATGTGAAGCAAGAAGAGGAATCATCAAATGATTGCAAAGATCACTGCTTAACTCAAAAAGACTTGGGTACACAGGGAAATAGTACAGAAGTTCAGAGCATGCATGAAAATATAGGAGAGCCAGAACAAGAGTGTGTAGAAAATGAGTCTGTCACGGATCTCCCTGTGGAAGGCTTAGATCCTCCTATAAAGTTTGTCAATGGCCTTGACAACCTGTCTTTGAAAGATGAGGATGATGAAAATGAAGATGAGGAAGAGCTCGCTACTGACTTTTCAAAATTACACTTGGGTGCCAATGCCGAATCCGATATGAGTACCTTAGATGACCTTCAAACTGTTCCCATCAAGACATGTGAAGTATCGACTGAAGATCCGGAAACAGCGTTTTGTACTCTTGCAAACAGGGAAGATCTGAACCCGGAAGAAGGTTCAATCCATCACTGTTTGTATCAGTTTACCCGTAACGAAAAACTTACTGAGACCAATAAACTACTCTGTGATGTATGTACACAAAGACATTATGGACCAAAGAAGAACATAAAAAGTATGACAAAAATTACCTTCTTTTAAAAGAAAACTTTAAATATGTCCCTATCTGCTGCTTGGGTGGGTAAGGGCGGGAATGTCCCTAAAGTGGTGTTTGTATAACTTTAACTTGGATCAGTTCAACTAGTATTCAGTGGGTAGGTTGTAAGCACCTTTTTCACACAGATTAATACAACTACGTTCTTAATTGAGCGGAATAGTAGGCTCACAAGGTTGGGTAGAGAACACTGCAGGACTGAAAAAGAGTGGGCAAAGAGGAGGAGTGGGTTTGGGGGGAGGGAAAGGGCATTTCAATCTAAAAACTCATTGTGTGGATGAATGTAGGGAGTAGCTGTTTAGCAGGTGACTTTTCTGTTCTTCCCTCAAATGTGAAAATTCTGCTGTGACAGTTACAGGGAAATCACGTTGGTGTTTGCTGAAAAAGCCAATAAAAGCCGCATCCAATTTCTGACTATGAGAGTTGTAGAGAACAAGCAAGAATTCATCCTGCTTGTGCTGGCACCGCTCAGCCATGGTGTGAGCGGTTACCTTTGTGATACGGGATCTGCAAGATGGCAGCTGTTGTCCAGGTCATCATGTAACGTGATGTTAAAAAGGAGAACGTTCAGTTTCTCAGTTGTTGTAGTAGATGACATTGTAAGAGACCAAATAGTGAAAATAAAGAAATTCTTGCTGTGATATTTGTTTAGATGTTAATCATTGGTGGTTTTTCTTTTCTGCAGGTGAAAAGAAGTACGTTTATACTAATGCCAAAAAGCAGATGCTAATCTCTCTTCCCCCTCCAATTTTAACTCTTCACTTAAAGAGGTTTCAACAGGTAAGTAGCAGGCTGATACTGCAAAAATGTCTGTGTATATAGTATCAGTTTAATATGTATATATGCACATAGTACTAACTTAACTTAGAACTAATGTAGGCATATTTTCATTTCCTATAAGCCTGTTCTGTTTTGGTTTTGTTTCCAAGGTTTGGAAGGCGTTGGTGCGCAGCATCGGGTTTTGTGGGCTTTGAGGGATGTGCTTTCCTGAAAGAATATTCCATTAGTTATCTGGAAAACACTGTTTTGTGACCTTATTTGCCATATATTCCCTCACTATTGTTATTGCTTACTGTATTAAGCAATATCTTAGCATTCATTGTTTCCTGCTACTGCAGCAGTTCATGTACAGATAGGATAGGATCCCTTACTAAATGAATGTAACAAATAGGTCAGTAGAATTGGAAAAGAGAGGATTCTGAGCCTTACTGAGTGGCGGGAAAGGGATGAATGGAAAGCAATGCAACTTAAGTCTTATTTATAGACACCGAAGTGAAGTGGCTTACCTTTTTTCCAAATTGTAGGAAAATTTTTAATTTAGGGCTTTAGCTTTTCAAGAAAGAAAGAGGAAAGGAATGGGGTGGGAGAGACAGTATTGCCTCTTCTAAATTTAAAGCTGTTCAGTATTTTGGTCAAAATACTTGAAAAATAAGGGAGGTGACTTTAAGTAGATGAAAAACAGTTTCACAGAGAAAATGGAAATGCGTAGCCTATTCCAAGAGACTGTAACATGGTTAAGAAAATAACATTTGTTATCTTCTCCTTTTATTTTTCCAGTTTGATACTGGAAGATTATTTAAATTAGGTGGGAGTAGAAGTTACATCAGTTTTGACGATATAAAATTAGATCCTCAGGCATATTACAGTATCTGAGAAGGAAGAGGTGTCCTCATAGTTACAGGAGTACATTAGAGCTGAGTCTTTTTCCACTCTTGCTACCATTAAGTTACTGTAAGAGTAAGCTGAAGAGCCGTCTGAACTTGTGCTCCAGTGCAGCATGTGGGGGCAAGGAGGTAATGCTGGAAAACCTTGCGCATTGGAGAGAAAAAAAAACCCAATGTTGCTTTTTCCCAATTTTGTGTAATGTAAAACTAATGTTGTAATGTTGAAACTTTAACCTGAAACATTTGGTAACTAAGCGTGGTTTTAATATGCTACATTTTAACATTATGGGGTTTTGCTCTACTTTGTCTGTTTAAGGCTGGATTTAATCTACGGAAGGTTAACAGGCATATCAAGTTTCCAGAAGTGATAGACTTGGCTCCTTTCTGTACAGCTAAATGTAAAGTAAGTGGGGAAACAATCAGATTCTCCTTTCCCATGTTCTAATGTGCTTTCACAGCTCAGCCGCTTAGCAGAATCTTTGTAGAACGCTTGTCGAGCTTCCATTATTTTGTGTGATAATACAGGATAACTTGCAAGTGCAAGTTGTACTTGAGTCAGCGCGCTTCCACTGATCGCAGCTGTAGTGCTTGCGTGAATCCGTAATGACCAGCTTCCCTTTCATCAGCAAACAAATCACAGCAAAGTGAAGAGTTTATATTCTAGCCTTGTTTAAAACCCAGTACCTGACTGACGTACCTAAACTTCTGCTTTTATAGAACGTGGCTGAAGGGAATACAAAAGTACTGTACTCTCTCTACGGAGTTGTCGAACATAGCGGAACGATGAGGTCTGGGCACTACACCGCTTATGCTAAAATGAGAAGTATGAACAACCATCTCTCCGACCTTGTCCTTCGAGGACAATCTCCTCAAGGTAAACAATCAGAAATATTTTACAAATCGTTTCTTACTGCAGAACGGTGACAGGATTGATTGCTTCAATTCTTTGTAATAACTTTCACTCCCGAATTCTTCCTTTCACAGCTTTAGAAACTGAACCAGTAAAAGGACAGTGGTTCCACATCAGCGATACCCATGTACAAGCTGTCTCTGCATCAAAAGTGCTGAGCTCGCAAGCCTATCTCCTGTTCTACGAGCGACTGCTGTAACTCATCTGAGAAGCCGCCTTGTATGTGCAGCCATCTTCAAGGGGTCTGAAAGAAGGCAGAGACTTGCAAATCATGTTGTTAACGTGTTGGAGCTACTGTATACAACTGCAGGAATATTCTTTATGCTTCTTAGACACACTGACAAGTGGTTAACTTATACTTTTTCCAGTGTTTTCACTACTTTTAAATAAAAGGTTTTTTTCAAAATTACAGCTTTGAGGTTCTATTGAGTAATTTGTGTGTTGGCACAGACAAGCAACCGCTACTTTTAGTTTCCTGCGAGTGCTATACATCTTAGTCAGCAACTCTTTAACTTTAAAGCCACCAGCTATAATTTTGAACTGTAGTTATCTTGGCTATCATCTGTTCCACGTGTATTTTAGAACTGGGTTCCAAGCATAAGAAGCTGTTTCTTCCTACACATCTTAGACCTGAGACAAATTCAGCATCAGCTCTCTTTCCACTGTTGGTTTATGTCCAGTAGAGGAGCCCTTAGTTTGCAAACTCTCTAGGAATTCTCTGGTATTTTGGCAAGGCTGAGAGCTTGGATCTCTCTCCCTTTCACTACAGGTGCTCCAGCATTGCCTTTCTGCACTGGAGGGCTAAGAAAACTAGTCCCCCCGTGACTTGTAACTAACTTTAAAGTTCTCTTCTTCACAGGCTAGGCTTTACATTAGGTTTCATATAAATAAAATCTTGGCTCCTCCGTGCTAGAGCAGCAGCTGCTTACATTCAGTGCGTTTTTCACAACCACCTTACTAAGAAAATGGGCAGTCTTGCGTGTTCTTGCTACCCTTACAGCCACCAGCAGTAGCACTTGTGCAGCTGACTATATCAGTATGCCAATCCTTCTGAAAACTTGCTGAGTTTATTTTTCAGCCACACCAGCAACCGACTATAAAGTTGAGCATTAGCGTAGCTGTTGTGTGGCAGCCTTATTTAGTCATAAAAGAGAGTTCCAGACTTGATTTAGCCTTCCACTCCCTTCTGGCTGTGAAACAGAGTAGCGCTGGCAAGAGTAATAAAAGGATTAATTATTGAAGTGGCTTGAATTTCAAGTGCAGTTCTCCTTTCCAGCCACTCTGAGACACACAAGCTGCTTACTTTCCAAGAAAGAACCTTAACAGGGGCCTTCAGCTGAAAGATTCCAGTACTCTGCATCATGGTAGCTCTCCCTGCTCAGCGTTTATTTTTAAGGCCACTAGAATGAGATGCAGTTCACTGCTGTCAGGCTGCCATTTTGAGAGCATGGAGACTCGTGAAGGGTGAGGATGAAATAGATGCATGTAACAAAAATGAATGTAGGCATGGTGCACAGACCTGCTGCCATACTTAATTATTTCAATACTCATTTGATGTTTTACACTTAAATATTGGGTAAGGAAGGAGCACAATTAAGACTACAGAGTTGCAACAATTATAGATGCTTTCCTGAAGTCAGGAGCTCCCTGCAGCAAGGTTCATGGTCAGTCTCCCTCATCCCCTGTACTGGGTGCAGGTGTGAAGAGGGTGGCCTGGGCTGCAGCAGTGGCCTCTGTGAGGAGAGGCTGGGCACACCTTGTGCTGGACACAGCCAGCTCCAGCAGCCCCAGCGCAGGGCACGGCTGAGCCCCGCAGCCACCGTGGCAGCACCTGAGGGAGTCTGCGTAAGGAAGGGCAAAACCTGCCCAGCCGTGAGGGGAAAAGTGTGAGGCACAGCCCTGCCACCACCCAGGTGAGGGGAGGAGGAGCTGCAGGCACCCCAGCAGGGATCCCCTGCAGCCCCTGGCGAGAGCACGCTGGAGCAGGTTGTCCCCCTGCGGCTCATGAAGAGGACCATGCTGGACGTCCACACTGCAGGTGTGGAGGGCCCCAGGCCAGAGCAGGTGGATGCGTGCCCTGCAGGAAGCTGCAGGCTTCAGAGAGGAGCCCGCAGTGGAGCAGGTTTCCCTGCCAGAAACTGCAGCCCAGGGAGGACCACACAGGAGCAGCTGCTCCTGACAGACTATACCTGACACAGAGGGCCCCGTGCTGAAGCAGCTCAGGAAGGACCGTACCCTGGGGGAGGCGAGGAGGGGAAAAGTGTGCAGAGGAAGGAGCGGCAGAGAGGAGCTGTTACAGACTGACCCCAAACCCTCTTCCCCATCCCCTGCACCACTCGGGGAGGGGGGGAAAAGCTAGAGGAGTCAGGATTGAAGGAGTAGAGCTGAACAGGAAGGTGTTTTAGTTTTTGTTCTTGTTTCTCACCCTCCAATTCTATTTTTAATCGGTAATAAATTAATTTTCTGCCTGTTGAGTCTGTTTTGCCTGCAACAGTAATTGGTAAGTGAGCTCCCTGTCTTTATCTCAACCCATGAGCTTTTTCAACTTATTTTCTGCCTCTGTCCTAGTGAGGAAGAGGCATCCGGCAGCCAGCCAAGGTCATGCCCCCACACATGCCTGCGTAGTCACATATATTGGGAACAGCCGTCTTAGCCAAAGTCCAAATAAAATGACAGCTAACATTTTAACAGTGAGTATGTTTATTGAAGTGTTTGAAGTTCTGCACTCCGTTGGACACAGTTCATAACTTAAAGGCAACAGAGCAAAACATCATGACAGGCTCCAACTGGAGTATTAAAAATCTCACATAATCACGTCACTTAAGAAGTACGGTTAAATTGTTCATTCATTTTGGTCTTCATCCCAGTCTTTCTTTCCTGATGGAGGTTTAGGGCCACCAGCTGGTTTTGCCATAATGATCTTGAAGATAACAGGGAAGCAGAAAAAGATAAGGTTAGAATCAGACTCTTACCCCCTTTTACTTACAGCCATATGATGCTGACTGTCAACATTCGCTAAATTCATGCAGTTGCCCTACTCTGAACCTAAGCCAGTGAATATTCTTATCCATCTAATTGAGAAATTCACAAAATAGTTATTTTTTTCTTGAAAATGGCAGAAGCTAAGCCCTGAAACACCAAGAAAGGGCTTTTACCTCATTTTTGCATGCAAATTAAGACTTCAGTTAGTCTACAGAAAGTGAGTGCTTAAATAGGGTAACGAGTGACTGGTTTACAGGAGGCACACTACAGAAAACAGAAGAATTATCAGAACTATTGTTCTGAATTACTGAGTCTAAACATCACACGTTAAAAGCATAAAGTTCACTAGTCCTACCGTGTTAAAGGCTCATTTTCTGCACTTGCTACAGTGACAAGTAAGGTAAAACTAAAACTGCACTTGTCATCCCTTCAACGAAAATTTAGTTTTAGGAGTGAAATTCATTCGCAAAGGCACAAATACAAAACGTAGCAACCAGCACACATAAGACAGCAGTGTTACGTGTCCTAAGGAAAACGAGAATCTGCCATGTGCTTGTCAATATACTCATGCATGCACTCACACACAGACACCTCTCTGCTAGAGAAACAGAGCTTACTGCATACTATTTTTCAGGCTCATCTTTCCAGTCATCCTTATCCCAATGTCCTTGTTGCTTAGGAGCTTTTGGACCGCCTGCTGTTTTTGCCATAATAATCTACAGAAATTTTACATGCAAATACATTTTTGCTAAAGTTCCACAAAGCATATAAAGTTAAGACTTCTGTCGTTAAGATTATAACCTCAATTTTTCCTAAAAGTTGAATTTTCACATAAAAACAATATATGAGAGAAGGCTTCTTGTGTTAAATCTTGTTCCTACAAAAGTTAGGATAACTTTCCGGATACGAGTATCAACTGTCAAAACTTAAAAAAAAAGAAACATTACTAGCGCTCCTATGAAGCAGCAACATTGCAACATTCCAAATAATGAGCTCTTGAACAAACTACTTCCTGGCTGTCAGAAATAAACAAGCCACTTTCTCAAGTATCGTATTTTTATGCCTTGCATTCCCAGAAGATTCACGTATTTTGCATTAGCGTTCTGCACGCTGAGTTAAAGGTTTCAGTTCAGTGCCCAAATTACTTGTAAGCTTACCTGATCTACCCTTAGGACAGTTACTGCTGCATTTGTAGCTAGCTTGATACCCCAGGATTTTCCAAGGTATGTGTCCAACACACCAGCTTCCAACATGTCCTTCACAGCAGCAGCTTCGGCCTGTCAGACAGGGGGAAAAACATTATTCCAAACTTTCTCAGGCTTCTACCCAGCAAGTTACTGGGTTTACAAGGTTACAGGCTTAGAACAAATTATCACTTTTCTGATTGCACCTTCTCTCTTCAGTAAACCTTCATTCCTGATCCATTACCAGCAAGACAAAATAAGCAATTCCTTATTCTCCATCACATTAGTTCAGTATCTCACCTTAATTCCTACATAAGGCCACTATACTACACTGAATTTAACTGCTTGCTGATGAAAAAACCCACTTCAGTATTACAATTCTAAGAAGTTATTCTTCTAGCCTGTGCAACGTAGAGCTTCAATGATTTAAACTAAATCTATAAATACTTCATACTGATAGAAGTACTTTTAAATATAACCCTGTACTGCAGAGCACCAAGTAACACGAGAGACTACTTACCTCAATATCAAATCCAACATTTTTGTTCCCTTCCTGATGCACAGCATAAAGTTTGGAGATGACCTCATTAGCCTTTACTCCAGAGTTTTCTGCCAGTGCTCGAGGAATGGCTTCAAATGCCTCAGCAAACTTCTTGATGGCGTATTGGTCGAGCCCAGGACAAGTCTGAAGTGAAGTTGAAAACCATGTCAGCATTTCAAAAACCGTAAGACAGGGAGGTATTTTCCCCCACATTTTTTGTTGATTTATATGCATTAATACACATATGTTTTGGTATAATATGTATATATTTTTATAAGTCACATATATATATTTAAGTACATATATGTGTGTGTGTATATAAAAAAAGTCAAAAAGCCCACTCGCTGTACCTCTCCGTAAGATGTGATCTGCTTGGCTAATTCAATCTCTGTTGCACCACCTCCGGGAACAAGACGTTTATCCTGTGAACAGACCATCCCAAAATGCAAAGTTTTGCTTAAAACATCATATTAATTTTTACTTTTTAGAACTTATATACTCTGAATCCAATGAAACTTTATCCCACGCAGACTTACTAAGAATCCACTTCAGAACAAACGTATTATAGGAGAAATTTACCAGAATTTACTCATTCATTCCAAATGTCTTTGAAGAAAAACAGCTTCTTTTGTGAAAAGCAAAATGCTGCTGCAGAGGGTTTTGTCCAGCGTTTTTTTGGTGGGGTTTTATTTGTTTGGGTTTTTTTAAAAAAAAAAAAAGGAATTTCAACTCTTGGCTTACTAATAATAGAATTTGTAGATGTCATCTTTTCCATTAACTTGTTGGGAAATATGCAGGAAACCAATCTACTGTACACTAAGTTTAGTATGTCAGAAGGTATCACAAGGTGTTGGGGCTGGTTTTTGTTTTGTTTTAAATTAAGCATTTTGTATATTCTTTGGCAAACCAGCATTCACTTAAGAACTTCTAGTCTTTTAAAAAGCAAAGTAATCATCATAAATCCTAAGTTAGGACCACTCCTGGAGACAATCATAAACGCACAGTCTATGGCTGTTCCTGTACTCTAAATCAACGTGCACGTGTTGGTATGTACAGGACATTAAGTGTCAAACAGAAGTTCAACATTTTTTGCATGCCACCTTCCGAGTAAACACAAACATTTCCTTTTGCATTAAAAAAAAAAAAAAAAGGAATGAAGAATATTCAAGTCCACAAAAGCTGCTCAGAAAACACTCTGAGTTCTTCCATCTATAAAGCATATTTATAGTATGCGGAGGAAGCACGTCTTGTCACCAAAGAACCAGAAATTTAGTTTGCAACCAGTCAGTTTCCTCTGATCCCTGGTGACAAACAAAGCAACCTAGCTTTTCTTCTGTGCCTGGCTTCCAAGGAACATTACAAAACGTTTAAGGAAATAGTCACCAAGAGCTGACTGCCATTAGAAAGTGGTAAAACTAATCTATCTTCAAGAACTCAGCTCATTACTGGAAAACTGAGTGCAGTACGTGCTAAGCACCATCTTTTACGTACACTGTATTCACAAGAATGTCGGCAGCAATCTTCTCTACACCGCCCTCTACACCTCAATACTACGCAGCCTTCTCTACACCTCAAGAAGGCTCCTAAGCTGATAACGTAAATATCTGCTACAGCCTTTGTAGCAAATGAGCACAAAGCAAGCACTAGTCTTGCCTCAAACTGATCCATAGCTCAGTTTTGATAACTGAAGTGTTCTGGTTACTCACCCTTGTGAGTACTTTGAAAGTATTTACACCATCATCCACTGCTCTCTCTATGTCATCCATCAGATTGTCTGTAGATCCACGAATGAGTATAGTAGAAATGACACCATCCTCCTTTTCTGTTCAGACAGACATGTGCATTACTGAATTAAGTTCATTAGATGTAAAACACATATGAACTTCATACTTCTACAACAGTAGCATTAGGAGTTCTACAGAACATACATACCATGCTTAAACACAACAACTTGCGTATCCCCAACCTCCGATAAATACACACTATCGCAGTGACCCATTTCTTCTAGAGTCGGGGGAGTCTGGAAAGAAAAACAAGAGTTAAGAGATGAACCTGCTCATCAGTTCTCTCCCTTCCGCTCCTCATTTGAAAAGTCCATACCAGTCTGGGTAGGGCTGTTGCACCAACAGTTTTGCACAGTCTTCTCAGATCCCACTTTGAGTTCAACCTTTAAAAACAAAAACAGTCTTTCTAATAACAAGTTTCCAGAACAAATGTTAACACATACAAGACAGTATTCTCTTAACTTGGCAGCATTTTGTAAACTAATGACATCTATCAAAATTTACTGCATCAAGTTATAAAATCCACTCATCTATTTTTTTGAGTTATAATTACCTATTTTCAGGCATGCTATGAAAAGATTTTTCTAAGAATCTAAAAACAAGTAAGTACTTCAAATACATGGAAATTATCAAACTTCATCTTCTAGTGCATCTTCTATTTTAAGGATGTACAAACATGCTTTATGTATAGATAAGAAGATTTAAGGCCCACAAAAACGACAGAAAAGTATTAAGAATTAGTTCTTCCATCCATCAATACATTAGTGATGCACGGAGGCGCATCTCATCATTGCTAAAGCATCATGTGAGGACTGTGACCAGGAGGAACCATTATGGTAAAGTCTTATATGCCTTTGAGGCCACATCCCTCTTTACTAGATCCACAAATTTTGATATTCTTCATTTCAGTTGTACTATAAAGGCACTTAAACCAGAGTAACCGTACCATATAAACAAGTTACTCCCCAATTAGCTGTCATATAGAGGTGAAATACGATCAAGAAACATAAGCTATGAAACAACCAAACTGCAGCTCAGGTTTTGATCCACTAGAAAACAAATAGTCTGCAATATTTTGTTTCTGATTCGTTTGAGAGGCAAGAGACAATATGGCAAGTACATTTCATAAAGCTGGTAGATCAAATGTTTTTATGCTCTTCTAGTACTTACCGGACTAACATAAGATTGTATTTGTTGGCATAATGAAGTGCCATGTCTGCCACTTTGCCACCTGTTACTACTACATTTGCACCGCTATCGGCAATAGCTTTGACTTGCAAATCCATTAGGTTTTCTTCTCCCTTACTGAAATTCATCAGTTCTTCAGCATTCTTTATAAGCACGGTGCCCTAGTAAAACACATACACTGTTACCAACCCAGCATTAACTACATGCCTAAAAGTTTCTGACAAACCATTTTGTCTCCCAACCGATCCATAAACCTCAAGTCATCCTATTTTACAATGCTGCCACCTTTCCCAGGCAATGGGGTAAAACAAGTCAAAAAAAGGGCAACTGTAGCATTTCTAGACAACCTTGACATTCAAACGTTCTACCACGTAGTTTAACTCAAATAACCGAACAAAACCAACACCACCACCTCAACCCCAAAAACCCTGTAAAGCAAAATTAGGTTCAGACGTTTTCTACGAACATTTTTAAACAAATGAACTCAATATTAACAAAAATATCTCAATCACCAAGTGTCAAGAATATTTATAGTTGAGTCTAAAAATAAGAGCACATAAGCATAAATAGATATCTAACTTATTTTGAGCTTCCACATACCTTAGTTTCAGTTATCATACCATCAAAAGGGCAGGAATACACAGCTATTTTTGCATCTTTGACAGAAGTAACATCTCCTTCAGTTTCTTTTTTAAAAACCATGCCATGAAGTACTGAGGAAGCAGAGATACCAGCACCCTGAAAGGGAAGAAATGGAATGGGGGAAAGTCACATTATTGATCACTTACTGTCAGAAAGCTGCACTACCCTTTATGAAAAGCAGTGCTTACATTCATTTGAACGTAGCAACCTAAGTTTTCATTTCAGCACAAAGAAATAAGACTTAAGCTGATTTAGCAACATCAAACATTGTCTTTCAGGTTTCCATTTTAAGATTAGCTTAAGGCCTGCGACATTCATCTTCTGTGCTCAACTTGTTATGTATTTACTAGCAGGGAAAAAGCACAGGGGGAAATTCATAGTAGATACAAACTTGTTCCAATCCTACATGCCATACTGAGGCCTAATGTCCCACGGACAAAAAGAACGCAAGATTAGACCGCTACGCTTCTGCCAGCCTGCACCTTAGCCTAATCTTGTGACTGCTTCTACAACAAAGATGCAATCAATATCCCTGTGTATAATTAAGTTCATGTATCTGATTTAGCATAAACTTTCAATATTAATAATTTTTGTTTCTGAAAGCTGCTACTGGGCACTAAACAAGAAACGTGAAGACCAATTTCCAAAACTTATTATGCATGCTACAACACAACAGAGATTAGAATAGAAAAGGCACTTTCAAAGTTCAAAGATCTAAAAATTAACTTCCATTAAATTGTTTACCTTAATAATACAGTAAAGCTAGCTCCTTCCAACTTACCACAATTTTGCACACTCTGATATTATCAACGTTGAAATGACCGGAATCAGGAAGAATAGAAACTGTTGAGGGGAAGGAGGGAGAAAGAGGAAAAAGAAAGGGAAAAAAAAAAAAATTGTGTTGCTTAATGAATGAAGTAGAACAATGACACCATAAATAATGCCTGGAGTTTTTCTGAAGTTCTATAATTCAACAGTTTGAGATGCCTGACTAAATTTAAGGCAATTATGATTTCCTAATAACCTGCATCAAGAGAAAAAGAAATTTTGTTTTTACAACGTAGTAATCAGAAAGCAACATCTATTCAGGCTGTTCGGTTAAATTAAGTCTGAATATTCATTCACACATGTACATTCAAGAGTGAAGTATGACGCAGAATATTTTGAGAAAACACTTGAACTAGACACAGAAGTTTTTTCTTGGAAATCTAAAGGGAGAAAACAACAACTCAAGACAACTACAGTCTTCCTTCCATTGTTCTGCGGCTGAGACTAGCAAAAGCTTATCTGAAGTGTAATACATCTTCCTAATGATAAAAAAGAGGAAGAATGATGGGTTTCTGCTTTAAAGAGACTAGAAAGCTACTTCAATAAATCCTTAGTAGAAAACACAGACCTTTTCTGAGCAACAATGCCAATGAAGAGTTTAACATGAGAAAGTACGTTATACTCATTTCAGAGGCTAAAGCATTCTATCCAATTCAACCTGATAAACTAACCGTACCTTTTATCTTACATGAAGACATTAGTAATGATCATAAGCAAATCTATTCAGTTTTTTAGATGCATGTGCACGTCTGTTCTTGTCCACTTACCACAAGCCTGAGCAATAAGCTTTGCCAAAAACTGTTCACTGCCATATTGTTTGCTCATCACTGAAGTGTGCAGCAAAGATGCCACTTCTTCAACATCTCGAAGGTTCTTTGCAGAACAGCACACCAAGTCTGGAAGAATTTCTAGGGCTTTCTTGCAAGCCTTTTCATATCCTTCAATCACCTGTGCAGCAAACAATAAATATTCACTACGTGACTTCACTACGCATTCATACTGCTTGTATCTCCTTTTCAAAGGGCCACAAAACATTAACAAATGCAAAAGCTTACAAGGGAAGCAAGCAAATCACAAGCAGCAAAACATACACTGTTGTTCTTCATACATCTCTATCTAAAAAATTAGTTCAGAAGGAAGCAGACGATGTGCAGTATTATGATCCAAGCATACTGACCAACAGCAATATGAATTCAAGGTATGTGAATTGTAGTAACAATCTAACTTACCTCTGAGACTGACAACCCCATCCTCAGAAGGTCTTCTGCTAACTCCAGAAGAACTCCAGCAAAAACAAGGACAAAGTTTGTTCCATCTCCAACTTCTTGCTCTTGCATGTGGGAAGCCATCACAAGCATTTTTGCAGCAGGATGCTGGACCTTTAAAAGAAGTTACACATCTTAGTTATTACCATGTCGCCTAGACTGCAGCTCCAGGTTTTTCTGTGCATCCAGCATAAGCTCCCTTATTTCAAACTGTATCTAAAGATACTAAGAATGCACTGGCTAATTTCCCTCATAAGCAAAAGTACAAACATACACGAAAAAAAATAATCAGAGAACTAAACATTCCCCCTACAACATGAATCAGACATCCTTGACACTGGTTCTGTGCTATTTTTACAGGATGCAGTGGCTTCGCAATCAAGCTCTGCAACAGGAAAGCAGCCTGAAGTTTAGATCTTCAAGCTGAATTCATACGTTGAACACGTAAAGTACATGTCTAACTTACAGTTTAATTCTAGTGTTTTTTCTGCTTAAAGATTGCACTGCTTTCCTTTTCTTTCAAAGAAATGCCATAAAAATACTGTATTCTTGAATATAATTAGAGCAGCTGACATTTTATCCCAGGAAGTAACATGCAAGACTCATTAGATTAAGTAACTAGTCTGCAGATTATTTTTTAAAAACAAAACTGAGAGCCCCCCCCAGTTATTCTACTTATACCGAACACTAACACAGTGCATTAAATAAGGAAATACTTAATATTTATACTATTTCTATCAGGAAGTATAGAATTCAGTAAAATACTGTGTTGTCATACAAATACGAATTTGATAGTAAGAGAAAAAGTTAGGACAGGTCAGTCTTTCCACACTTTTACTGTATTCACAGGAGGACGCTGCTATATCCTCAGCTTCTTAAATCCAATTAACGTGTTCTAAGCAGACAGGAGAACATGGCAACCACCAACAATGGGAGATTAACACAACAGCTATTTCATTCAGAGTTTTCCAAACACTGTATTGTCTAGACATACCCTCTTTCAAATCTACACTGGTTTTGGGGAAAAAAAAAGTAGGCAATTCTTAAGCATCTCCTGCAACTACTTAAATGCTGCTTTACAAAAGAGTTCTATTCCTCACTGTGGATACAGCCCACTGACTTTACTCAAATCCAGTGAAAAATGTAAATGATTTACAAAATGACATACGTAAATCATCTCACAGGGTGACACATATTTCCTTATTAACATTCAGAAACATAACAGCCCATGAACAGAAACACTAGTTCACAACTGACATCTTCTGAAGCAAGAAAACTTACCTCCAGCTCTCTCAAGATCGTAGCAGCATCATTTGTAACAAAAAGCTTCTCCAGATGATTGATAACCATTTTGTTCATTCCTAACGGGGGAAAAAAGAAATTAAAAAAAAAAAAAATTCATTAGGCAAACATCATTTTGTACACGGATACTGTTTCATAATTTTCATGTATATCTTACACATCAAAATGTTAGCCCTATTTATAATTTAAGAACCTAAAAGATTTTTGCAAAATAACGCTTGGGAGTGTGTTACATTAAGGAGAAATCAATAATTTCTGAATAAGCAGTCTTCTCTTCAGAAATACTAGTACATCATTTAATTAATCAATACTGAGGAACACTTTTTGTTTTGGTATATCTGCCTGGACATGTTCATTACGACTATCTACCAAGTTATTGTCTTTCCTTTAATTTTCGTAGGTGTTCCATATAGTAGTAAGACAGCAAAAAGGACATAGTAACTGGTAATAAAACCTGGCAAAGGCAGGTACATTGTGCATAACTCAAGAGCTAACCAAAGTCTGACCTGTATAGCCACAAAGACTATATATTTAGAGTTCTAGAGCAAGTCCAGTCTGTTTCCTCAAGAAACAAACAGTTGCTTCTTTGTCAAGGTAGGTTTAGCCTTCAAACATAGCATTTTGCTCAAAAATACTACAATAATTTTAGGATTTATTTACCATTTGGTCCATAAGCTGTACGGGTGGTCTGAGCAAGTTCTTTGCATGCCTGGATGTTCCTATAGACAGCTTCTTCTAGTCCTGAATAATGCTAAAAAGAAAAACGCTCTGCTCAGAATTAGGCTTTGTAACAAAAAAGAAAGGGATGAACGAGTCATTTCTCATCAAAGCAGCAATAATCTACTGACTTCATGAAAGCGTTTGATTAATTTAGATTCGGTATTTCACTTAAAGTTTAAACAGAAACTAAACCTTACCCAAAGACAGTGAGAAAAGAGCTACTGTGCAGTCCCTCTCAACTAGGCAGCTCAGCGGGCACAATAAGTTTCTGAACAAAAAATTTGAACAGTGACTCAATTTTCCATACAGTTTACACCTCTTAAGTCTTCCAAAAAAGTCAGTGGTACGCCAAAAGAAAATAGAAAGTAACCAATACCAGATTGGAGAGGGCAAAGGGTTTTGTAAGCATGTGTTTTTGCACGTGCTTCTTTACTCACAACTCTCTATTCCAGAAAAATCATGTAACTCAGTTCTACATTCAAGCACATGCAGTTCGAAAATTTAGAAGCAGAATGATTCATAAAATATTTGTGTTTGAGAAGTCAATCAGCCTGGCTTCAGTTTGGAAGCCTTAAGAAAAAGAGGGATTCCCAGAAAGGGCCTTAAGAAAGAACAAGGTAAAACATACAGTGTGGCCCATAAGAGAAGGAAAAAAGGTACTCTCTAATAATATTTACTCTCTAAATACAAAACAAACATTGCAGAATGCCAGCTGCCTCCTTGTTTTGTAAAAGACAGCTCTTGCTATTCTGGCCTTGAATTCCCTATTAGAGAACCAGGATCTAAGCCACTTTGTTTCCCTGCTCCGCCCCTGCCCTTGACATATGCCATTCTTCGTCTCCAAGGAAGATTCCAAAAACAGAGGGCTTTCTGAGTTGCTAACTTCACTTTCCTTTTTATTAAGTAGCATCAACCAGAAATGTTCTTTTTGTTGTTCCCCCTTGCAATAAAAAAACCCCAAAACCAACCCTGCTTACTTGCTATCCACTTTTTCAAAGAAAGCTTCTGCTTTATCAGGCGCAGTCCTTGACTGCTACCAAAATCTACATTATGTTAACGTTAAATAGAATGAAAAGGGATTTATGGAATGGGAATATATGGAAATATTACGTTACTCTACACTACTGGCAAAGGTACTTTCTTATGGGCACAGTAACCAAAGCAAGAGTCAAGGAACGTACGTAACAAGCGGGACACTTCTGAACAGCTAAATCTATAGGGCCCGGTGTGGTTTTGCTGAGGGCCACCTGTAAAAGCTCTCCAAACAAAACGCTCTCCTGGCAGCGTTTTCACCGCGAAGGCTCGGGAGAGAGCACCGGCGCCCGGGATGCTGCCCGGCCGGCCGGCCGCCGCCCTGCGAAGCGGCGGGAACCCACGGCGCGTCCCCGCGGCGGCGAGAGGCCGAGGCAGCGGCTCCGGGCAGGGGGAAGGGGATGCCGGCCCCGCCAGAGCTTTCTCGAAGGCCGCGTGCGCCAGGCGCCGCCCTCCTGCCTCCGCCGCCCCATGCCCGCGCGCAGGGGTAGATCCCCGCCCCGCCGCGGCCGCCGCCGAGGGGACCAAAGCCGGGGGGCGGCGGCGAGGAGCGCGAGGCCCCCCCAGGGCCCGGCCCCGCCCGGCGGAGCGCGTGGAGCCGCCGGGCCCCGCCGGCCTTCCAGAACCTTCCCCGCGCCGCCACGCTGAGACTTCCTCCTCCCCCTCCCCATCCTCCTGAGGGAACAGCGCCTGCCCGGCGCCGCTCTCACCTTCGCCCCCTCCTTGAGCATCTGGGCGAAGCCCGGGGCCTTGGGGACGTGCAGCGCCATCTCCGCTCCGCTCCGCTCCTGCCAGAGACCGCGGTGCGCCGGGGACGACGGGAGAGAGGGCGCGCGCAGGCGCGACGGGGCAGGCAGGCAGGAGCAGTCGCTCCCAGGCAGGAGCAGTCGCTCCCAGGGAAGGTCGATGGCGGGGCGGGGCGGGACGGGCCGCTGCGGGGGCCGAGGCGTGTCCGCTGCCTCTCCTCAGAACGGGCGGCGGGTGGCGCTCCGGCTCCGGCTTTCAGCTCCGGCGCAGCCCTCGCCCCTCGGTCGGGAGGGTTCCCTCAACGCCGGGTCCCGTAAAGCAGCGCCTCGCCTGGACACGTTTCTCTCCTCGCGGTGCCGGCGGAGCCCGCCAGAAGGCCGCCTGGCCGACAGCCTGACTGCCGGCCTGACCGCCGGATAGAGGCCGCTGGGGTCCTGGGAGAGAACGAAGATCGGTGGCACGGGTAGCATTTAGAGACTGCTAACTTGAGGGGTGACTGGCTTGTCCTCTGGCTGTGTGTTTTGCTTTAGGTAAACAAAACCAACCAAAGTCCATGGTTCATCTCACTTTTACAGTATTTATGTAACATTTATGTGATTTGTTTAAATGGAAAAGAGCCCAGTTCATGTTTTTCTGAAATAGGTAAGGTAGCGTTGCTTGATTCGTTGTACTGTGTGCAACTCCCTGCCTCTTTTTGTCAGGGGTGCTGAGTGGTGGTGTCCTTTCCTAGGAAACATCATCCATGTCGTAAAGTGATGCGCAGCATTGTGGCGGTGGCTGATGCTGACTCCTTCAGAGTCTTTCTTTCACTGTCGAGTTCAGCATACCGTCTCCCAGGCATTTCCCTGAGTACATTTAGCAATATGTGTCCCACAGACAATTAAGAGCCTTCACTGCCACCAATGACAAAAACTGGTCATAAAACTTTGCAGACTCCAGTCGAGTATTTTGCTTAGTACACACCAGACTTGTTCAAATGGAAGCAAAATGTACTCATAGGAAGACTAAGTACAGTCAAGTCCTTGTTATCTGGGGTAATCCCAAGTAATACGTGTGCTACAGGACACACTGAAGAGTACTTTGGAGGCTTACCTCGACATCTCTACAAGTAGCTGAGGTCCAGCCAGGAGACAGTGGAGCTGCTTCAGGTTTGATAAGTTTTATTAACTTTGCCACGCAGTGTCTGAGCCTGTAACCCCGCAGGAACTTAGTTGCTCCACCTCTACAACACAGATAGGCCACCTGCAAGGTTCATTAAATCACTTGACATGTGTTGCTTAAGCAACCTCAAGAGGACACACTTGGCTTAGTTTTACCATCCTATTATTCTTAAAATTCAAACAGTTTTAACCTGTAACACAGGCAGCGTAAAAAAGAGTAATGACAGAAAACAAAACTACATAAAGCACCCCATGAATGAACTTCAAAAAATCTGTATGCAGTTTTGCTAGAAGTACTTAGAGGCAGATGCCACTTGAAGCAGACGAGGGAACCTATTCAGCCCTGACTATGGTGACCAAGGAGCATGGGCACTTCCAAAAGAAAGTGCTGGGGTTTGGCATAGGGGGCATAAGCCCATTTATCCCTCTTCTTTTCCAATATATCTGCACCACAGTGCAGCTAGGAAAGAAGGAATGTCTGTCCTGTTCTACAGCCAAGATACCAGAAACTGTATTTTATAAAGCAACTTCTGTCATCTATTGTTAGCCACGGAGATCAGAGGAGGTACTTACTGCTAAGTCAATGCAGAAGACTTTTCATAGTCGTGAGCATGAAGTCATGGGCATTATATCAATAGTTGAACACATTCTAGTTAGAGACATTCATTTTAGGGCAGAGAGGAAAAATGGTTCAAGTGGTTAGACTGCTGATCAGTAGCTGCAGGATGCGTTTCAGCTCTCTGTGACTAATACCCTGCATGACCTCAGGCAAGTCTCTAGTGATGCAACAACACTTAGAAGTTTTGTCATTTTTTTACTGTATATTTTACATTCTCAATGCCATCATCTGGATGTAGCTACCTCATTGTTGCAGGACTTAACATGAGTACATTTTTTTCCAGATAGGAAACAGAATGGTTAAATGATGAAATGTCTTCCTGGAAATTTTGCAGTCTTCAGCCAGGAAGTCCATGGCTCTTTTCCTGTAGGATCCTATCACTTGCCTAGGTGGATTGCTAACCTGATCTTAAATTATGATGCCCCCAACAGTGTTGATTTGTATTAAAAAATGTTTCTGAGCTTATAGGTATACATTGGTATTATTCTCGTTCCTTGATTTTCACCAAGACAAATAACAGAGGAATCAAGGCGATAGTATGTAGGATGCTAAAGAAATGGGATTTTACTATTAAAAACATTTCTCAGGTTTACATTCATTATAAACTTTCCATAACAAGAAAACCTGAATATTTATCTTTTCATAACTTCTGAACTCTGTTCTCTGATTTTTCAGGGATGGCCTCTCCAAAGCACTCACTTCATCAGAACCTTAGTAAATGTTAGCTCAGAAATTAAATCAAGGGTTATTATTGCCTGGCAATGTGGCGTGTTAACCTTGTGAGCATTCATCCTACTAAGAAGGTGACATTCCCTTTCTGACTTTTCAATAATTAAAATGCTGTTATTTAATTAGTCTCTCAAGTGATTATATACAGGAAATGTAGCTTGCATAATGTTGGAGCTACAGCAAAAAGCAGTCAGCTCACGCAGGCCAAAAGTAACCATCGCAGCATTGCATGGTGCTTCTTGTTAGGTCAACTCTGCTTGAGTAAAATAAGCAACTTGGGGGTGAAAGACTCAATGCTTCTTATTCAGCACTTCAGGTGACCAGTTCACTCCAGTTTAGGCTTCTTCCTGAGTGTGGCTTTTGCTTGGAGAAGTAAATTTACCCATGTTTACTTCTACTCATGATATTGCAGTCATAAAGTCAGTGTTGCTCAACGATTCCACATTCCAGGTCCGGTATTTTAAGCAAGGACAGTGGCCACAAAGGCAGTCCCATCTCTGGCTGCTTGTTTCACCTCTGCATTCTCCTTCCCCTTCTCTCAAATCCTCTCTTGCCAAACATTTGTGCACCCATGCAATGAACCAGATTAGGGAACCGATCTGCATTAAGACTAACCCCAAAGAAGCCTGGCCAGCTTTCGGCTTTCCTGCCCACTACAGGGCTGTGCAAAGCCTTGGACCAGCAAAAGGAGAGATGAAGGGAGACAGGGCAGCAGTCTCTCCGTGGCAGTGCTGCCTTATGCTATCTTCAAATATTTCTGGAACTGCCCTGATGGTACAGTGCCTTTATTGAAGCTTATGCTAGCTACATTTTTTAAAGCCAGAATACCACTAAAGCTAAACCATGTATGTATGTATGTTTGTGATTATGAATATATACACATATATTAATCTGTATTAAACTATCACTAAAACATCTCTCTCTTTTTATAATCAGGAGTTATTTGGGACTTGCTGTCTAATCACGACTTTGACTTGGCCTTGATCTTTTTTTAGCTACTCATCTGCACCATTTATATTCTGCACAGACATTGCCATGCTAAAAGACCATCCAAAGGTCAGAGGGTTGGCTATTGGCAGTTGGCTGCCCTTTCACCAGCCAAAATCTATTACTGTACACATGGAAATCCCCAGCTTATCTGTAGGAACATGTTTGTCAAATTCTAGGATGGTAAAATTTGAACAAGATCTTTGGAAGTTCATAAAAAGGACAGAATGTTAATTTCTATTTGCTTCCTCAGCAGTGGGAACTTGAGCAATTGGAAAACAAGGGATAGAAAAGTATCTGCTGAAGTTGTGAGTATAACATCTGACTGTTTGTCCAACAACACTGACATCTGGCCAATGAAAAAATGTGAGTGACATGTTGAGGGAAGCCTGAGGGCCATACCTAGTTTGCAGAGAATCATGCTTATACCTGAAACAGAGGACTGTGAGCCACATAGGGCTGAACATTCAGGGTGAACATAATTCTCTTAGTAACAGCAGCAGCAGTTACAGCAGCAGCAGTTACATCAGCTTTTCCCAGATTGTGCTTATCTCACTTGTGACATAATGAGAAGGAGCACTCTAATCAACTAGAGTACTTCTAATCAACTAAGTACTTCTTAGGTCATTGGTCCACAGCTCCTGGGTTAAACGCTACCCTCATCCTGGGCTTATCTCGCTTGCTGGTGCAGAGCGTTGCAAGCTAGACAGGAAAGCAAGATTTCCTTACCCGTTGTGTATTCTTACCTCAGTGTATGTGCTTTCAGCTATACCTAATCCAGTTAGCTCGAGTCACTGGAAAGCACTTCTGGGGATTTTAGAGGAGTATTGCCTTTGCTTGGGATCAGTAGATAAAATTGTTTCAAAATGTTGACATATTATAATAGTGATGACAATCCCCAGCTGAGTTAAGGATCCAGCATGTTTGATTGTACCTGCACAAGTGGCAAGACTTCAGAGGTTCCTCTAAACAAACAAGATTGGAAAGGATGATAGTCTCAGAAAGAAATCAATGCTGTTTGTATTGATTTTGTATTGCAGGTACAATCAAGGTATAAAATCATGCTGTGACACTGGTACCGTGCACACCAAAATACAGTTCAAGAACATCTACTTCATGAGAGAAAGCAAAATTATTGAGGTCTTTCTGGTTTTGATGTCACAAGAAAGAAAGCATAATTGGTCAAAAATGACTTCTCTTCTAGATGGTGAGTTCTGTTTCGCATGAGGAGGTCAAATCCAGGATCAGGTAGGGGCTAGAGAAACATCTCTCTTCAGTTTTCAAAGTGGTCATATGGGAACTTTTTTCCAGAGGAGTGCACAGGAGCCTGGAAATACCTGGAAATACAAGCCAACTGCTGTTGAAAGTTCAGCTGTTCTTGTTGGGATGGGAAGAATTTATCAGTACCTATGGGATGTGGAAACTTAGAGAACATCAAACTGAGGAGTGAGGGAAATAGTAATTTTAGGCTGTAGTTAGAAAAGATAGGAAATAGTGAAAGAGGGTGGCAGGCTCAGCATTGAATAGCTGAAGACTTCTGCAGAAATAGCACCCAAATGAAGTCATGAAGAGTAAAATAAGTAACGACTGTCTGCAGACTCCTGGAAACAAGCTACTACCACACCCCATTTGCATTTCTTTCAGCTCTGCAGACACTAAGCAGAAAAAAACATAGCTAAAAGGTAGGATTCTGAGATCAAGACCACAACTTATGTTGGTTGGCACCTGGGCCACTGAGATCTGTGGTCTGCTTTCCTCATTGTGTCATGCCTTGACTTGGAGGCCCAATCTGGAATTTTCTAAGGATGGACTAAGACAGTACTAGATCTTCAGGACAAAGACAGAGGTTTTTCCAATTTTTAATACTTTGTTTCTCTACCCGAATAATTTTAAAGACCTTGTGCAAGGAACTATAAACTTTGTTTCTCATATTGTCCCCATTCTTATTTGGGGTTTAATTTTACGGTTCTTCATCGTGTGTCATCTGAATGTACCTGTTGAGAAATCCATTAATTCTCCAGAACTGAGGTCAGTGGGAGTCTCCTGGCCCACCTGTGTTTGAATCGGGCCCAGGGTCTGCAGAGCACTCTCCTTCTTGCTGCCAGCCTAAAGCGTGACCCATCAGCATGACCTGGGGAACTTCTGTGTGTCCCATTATTTCCTGGCTACTCTGTCAGCACCATATATCTGCCAGCACCTAGGAAATTGGCTTGAATCCGTGCTTGGTTGTGAATCAAAAGAATTCCAAAGACACCTTTGAAGCCCTCATTTCTGCACTACGTAACCTTCCTAGCTGTAACTAAGAATCATAGTTCGCACAGTAATGCATAGTCTTTCCAACATGATTCTTGAAATGTTTAAAGAAATATTAATGAATAGATGCTGTGCACTTCTGCAAAGCAGGAGATACTATACCACGTTGTACAAATAAGGGAATCATGCCATAGTGTAGTAAGGGCCACAGGCAATGGAATGGATTCATGCCAAAAGCTGGGACTATCGCATGGGACTTGTTCCCAGTATTGCATGCTAAATCCCAAAAGTGTGATCTTGTCTCTGAACAGTAGACACATCGCCTACTGCCTAGAAAACCTGTTAAGTTGAAGATTATACCGTCGCTATTTAAGTTCCACAGTAGAGAAAAATAAAGTAACATATACATATATATGAATAAAATAATTATGGACAGTTGCCAAAGTATCATTTAAGCAGTGCAGCACAGTTTACATATAAAGACTAAGCAGAGAACGTTTTCTAATAAACACCTTCAAATCAGGTAATTGTGAATGTACCAGTGTTGGAATGTGTACAACAAAAGAAAAGTTAATGTCCTGGAGGTTTATTTAATAAGAAAATCACCCTAATGTACATCTAATCAACGGGAACTAATGTTTGTACTGTGCTATGATGGTATGTAAAGCTACTGAAATACTGAATTACTTTGTTCACTCCGATTTGCGTGTATTTGCTAAGTATTTGATCTCCAGACGCTTTGCATACTACACAATGAATGGGTGAAATGAGAATGAGAGAACTAGGCTGCGGGAAGCAAAAGGATGTTACCAGATGTAGAAGTTCCAAGGTAAAAGTGGCAACTCCACATCCCTGACTCAGCAGTATCAGTAGTTTTCCTTGTTGGCTATCAGCCAGATTTAATTCCAAACCCTGTATCGGGGTTAAGATTCTTGAAACAGTAATCGACCAGTAAAGAAATCTCTGCCTTTTTTGCTTTTGAAGGATAATTGTCCCAACTGTTCTTCATCATCAGTATTGCTTATCTTACCAACTCTGCAGTCTAGGTGTTCATTGCTTAGCAAAGAATGGATTTCATCTGTGCTGCATTTGAGCTTCTTCATTTCTATAATTTTTTTTTTTTTTTAACATAGTACAGTGAAGTGAACATCTAAATGTTTGTTATGCATCTTTACGGTCCAGGTTCTGAGTTCTATTGACTGAAATATGGGCATCAGTAAGCCATGTGTGAGATCACGACAGTTTCTCTGCTAATCACTCTCTTGCATGAAAATGGTCCAAAACATATACTACAGCATCACATCAGTTATTTGGATCCACTAACAGATGTCCTTGTTGTCAGCCAGCTGGCAAAGAGACAGCAGAAGACATTAAACTGGTGCTTGAAGTGGGACAATATGTGGCAGCAAGCCATACCCCCGCTCTTACTTTGAGGATCAGCATGTTGCGGGTTTAGGAGGGAGTCATCTATGTCCCCAAGACCTGCAGAAATTCTGAGAGAGCAATTGTCTTGTTTGATCACTTACAAAGGCTTTGGATAGGTTGGCCCAGAAGCCACCACCTTCACAGAAAGGAGTGGTGGAAGGCAGAGTGTACAGGACTCCAAAACATACTGCTATGCTTTAGCTTCCTTTGAACTTAATTTGCTTTATTAATAAAAGAAGACATTTGACAATTAGACTTGCTTTGTGCATGAACTCAGAAAAATACAGTGGGATAGGGTTCAGAAAGATATCTTTGGGAAAGACAGGAAACCTAAAGCAGTCATTCAGCAGTGTGGAATTCCATTTACGATGCTTTTGAAAACACAAATGTAACTCCCTTTGCTCTCATCAGCAGTTTGATGCCTGCTTTTCAGGCCTTCAGAGTCCCTGAAATTTGAACTCACACCTAGTGGGGTACTTCATTGTGCCTCCATGCCTCCAATCCTCTACGACATGGTCTAACCAGCAGTTCGTCTTCAATCTTGAATTTCTGTTACCGCTGACATGTACAGGAGAACTACAGAAGAAAATGCTCTGTTCTGATGAGACTTACAAAGGATTCTGAGTTTGAGAGCTAATAATTGATTTTACGCGCTAGAATCACAGTCCAAGCTGAAACAGTGAAATACAGAGTTAATGCTTTTAAGGATGCCATGTACAGTATTTTTACTGCAAAAAAAACAAATAAAAATAAATTCTTATGATTTTACCCACTGACGATGTAGGTTAAGTTACTAGTAACAGTGTGGCTTATTCAGTTAATCTATGGTCATACTTAGTAGTTATAATAAATTATCCCAGGACCATCAACAGAGGGAAAATAAGGTAACACTTAGAAAAAGTGGAATTACAGGTTTTTTACTGTTGTATGATACATGGTTCCAAAAGGTTCCAAATGCCCCAATGGCCTTCCTGCAGATTTCTCAGCAGCTCTAAAGAAAAGATTGGTTTCAATTGTGCATCTGTCTCTAGTTGCCTGTGTTAAAGTATTCCAGATACGTGCTTTCAATGTTTCTCCCTGAAATCACAGAAAAGAATGAATCCTCTGCATAACATCTTACAGTCTCATAGGAAACAACTGCTTTAACTTTTTGTGTCTATTTCTTGGTTTTAGGAGGCTTAACCAAGGTTATGGTGAAATCTGTGAGTGGTAGTGTGAAGATTAATAGCAAAAACCTTGTAATATTTGGATATTCAGAACTTTTAAAAAAAGGAGTTTCATCAGCAAGTAAAATTAGACGATGTTTCTCAATTTTCACTATTTTGTAATCATTATGGCAAATTATGGCTTATAAAAATTTTTAAGAGAACAAATATTTGAAACAGCTTTCTTTTTCTTTTTTGCATTTTTAAAATTCAAAAGCAGTCTGTCATGTCTATATGCCATGTTTTTTGTAACTTTTGAAAGCAATGCTTTAAAACTGAAATCTCATCAACCTCTAAGCTGTGGTAATATAAACTATACATTTCTAGTAAACAGCACTCTATTATTGGATTTAACATTTCAAGAATTGTGGACTTTATTTACAGCTATTTTTTTTCATTTTAAACCACTGCCATTTTCTTTATGGCTGTAAAACTGTAGGAACTAAGTGAATGGAATGGGAGTAATTTTCATTTTAGGTATTTCAATAGTAATTTTCTAATTTTTCACTGTGTTTGAAGACTTGTAATACTGAAGTGGCAGACAAGTTGATGATCTAAACTGTGACCTGGAATGTACAATTTTCCCCCAAAAATGTATGTGCTACCCCACATATCTAACAGCTTTTCTTATGACGCCATTGAAGGCTACTTGAGACTGCAGTCTTGTGCTTCATAACATTTCATCTGAAATGGTCAGTTACCAGACATTAAGATCTAACTGCTCCTCTAAAGGAAAGGCATTCAAGGTATGATGAAGCTTCACACATAGATAGAGATGATGTATTTTGCAAGATAAGAATCTTAAACATTTTGATCAGGAGCCTGTAATTCAGATAATTTAAAGATCAGTATTCCCTGCTGCCTCCCTGTGAAGGTGGCATTCCTGTGACTCTCACATGAGAATCAGGATTTAGAGAGCTTAAGCAGGAGCTATGGCAGCCTGCATATAGTTCATGGTGTTAAAACAGTTAGCTGGTACTGCCAACAGAGCTTTAAAAAGAAAGAAAAAAAAAAGGGGGGGGGGATTTAAAAAGATTCAGTACAGGTTAGTTTGGAGATTTCATTTTGTTCTTGGATTATTGTGGATGACCACATGAAGAAAATCATAAAATTGAAACCAGGATGTCATGAGAGGCTTGCATGAATGTGGTATGGGGAATCAAGGTTGTTTTTTGACAAAAATTGCTGTAGCAAAGGCAATTTCTTAAAGTGATTAAGGCGTTTTACATTAATACGTCATACTGGTGAACAGTCAGTATTAAAATAGTCAACAGGTTTCAAATGGTGCAACATTACAGTCCCGATCCCGTTCTTGTATTGTCTTCACAGGCTCCTTGACATGAGATGGATGAATTTCTCGGGTGTGTCCTCTAAGGGGCAGCATTGAAGAGCAGGTCTCCCTGTAAACGGCTGCTTCTATTCATAATATGGGTAGGTGTAAGTAAGTGACTAATTAGTGCTTATTCTCTGTTGTCTGGAATTACAGGTTTTCAAAGCTAACCAATATGTTTGGGAGTCATTACTGCCAATCTGTCAAACATCCTGTAGCAGACATGTTTCAGTTTAAGTGATAAAACCATTGGAATTCTCCCCTACGGAGTACTCAAAATCATATTAAAAAGTTGGGTATTTTGTTAATTTTTTTTAGTGAGAAACTGATAGCAGAGCCTATTTGCATTTCTTTCCTGTGAGAAATATCAATATTATGTCATTTCTAGAAGCAATATGTCATCTTGACTAATGCTAATTAGATAATGTCAAGTCTTTCCTGGCAGTATTGCACTTAAGAAAGAGTATTGTGTGGGTGACTTAATATGGGAATATTCTGGAGTATTAATATCACTGGCTTAGTCCTGTACATTAGATCACAAGAATATCTGCTTCTTCCTTATTAAAATCCTGTGATAAGAGGAAGAGAGTGGCATTAATAATGACAAAATGGTAGTGCTTGGTCCTTCACTTGCAGTCAGTCTTGGGGACATGGGTAATCATTTAGGAAGAATGAAGTTCAAGGGCTCTTTTCCCCCTCTGAAAAAGAAGCAGTTTACTGTCCTTATCCTGCTTTGTCTTGTCAGTGTCCCAGTAGAAAATTGGTAGATTCTTATTTTCTGGACAGGCGCTGTCTCTGGGTAAGATGGCCTTTGAAATTGTCTTGTATAATTTATCTGCCAGAGCAAAGTTTGTTGTGTTTTTGTTTTGTTTTGTTTTGTTTTTCCTAGTGTGCCTTTATAAAAAGATAATATCTTTGGATTTATAAAAATATAATATCTTTCACTGGAACAAGCAATTTTGGCTGAATTGGGTTCCTGGGGGGATGTGGCATGAGCATCCATCATTAAAGACCATATCAGAGATGCACAAGGTTGCAAACCAACTGTAAATAGGGAGGCAGGTCATAAGTCTGACAGTGTTTGACTTTGTAACCAAAATGATTTCTTGTTCAGTGTAGTTCATTCTACAGAACAAGATAAATTCATGCACACACATCCTGTCATTGTGTGACAGTCATGTGCCTGATACATCTACCGCACTGCTGAACTGTCTGCTCTGCTCTTGCTGGTTATAATATCATATGTTTTCTCTTCAGGGAGGCAGGGAGGATAAATATCACTATTATAAGCCGCATTTAGTAATGAAAATTTTTTGCCAATAAGTATTCTAGCATTTATCGTTTCTAAACTTCTCCTCTACGTTTGCAGCTGGCACTATTAACTAAGGCAGTTTCGGTGCTGAATCAGCAGTGAAGTTTCAAGTATGGCAGAATATCAGCTGCTGCTGGGGATTTCACCACATTCTTCTGGATGCTGTTTTCTTCCTTATAGCAGCAAAGCTTCATGAAAAAGTGTGTTGACTTAAAAGACTTGCGCATGTATCCATGAGAGAATGATGACCTCAGCCATCATCAACAAGTGAGGCTGTAATGTCTGGTAGTATCCTCTTCGGGTAAGTTCTTAAGTAAGGTGAACTAAGCATTCCCTTAAGGAATGGCAAGTCCAATTGAAATGGAGCGATTACTTCACTTTTACACAGATATGAGAGAATTATCTTTCTGTCCTAGGACAGTTGGATGTGGTTTAGTGGCACAATTCGTAACAAAAATTGATGCATTTGTGTTTAAGTGCTTGTGAAAAAGTGCTGGTGTTTCCAGTTAGCCAGTGCTAGCCAATACTAGCTTTGAACATTCAGCTGCTCATCTCCCAGTGAATTGCTACACACTGTCAATCCATATCCTCCTTCATCATTCCCTGTTGAGATGACATGCCACCATTCTTCCCGTAATTAGTTTCTAGAGGTTATTTCCATCTCTATGCTGATGTGAGTGAAGCATCTAAGTTTGCACCTGCTGATTTCTGACAACAGCGGGGCTTTTCCAGTAATATTTCTAAATTCAGCTTTCATCTTATTTTTCATGCCAGAGATATGCAAGGATCTTTGGCAGCACCATATCTCAAAGGCTTCAGTTTTCTTCTTCTCAGCAGCATTAGCTTCCCACAATTTCTGTCTAGAGGTTGCTGTGGGAGCGATGGAGTTTTTCACCAGTCAGGCTTTCAAATGATTCAAGATGCAGTTATTTCCACATGGTCTTAAGGCAGGTGTAAAACTTGTTGAGTCAACTCCTGTAATGCCACATTACGTTGACTGAGCCAATTTTTTAATTTCTCTGCAACAATCTCCTTCATTAGGTCTGTATGATCCTATATAAGTGAATTCAGCTATTGCATACCAATTTGCCATTAATTATAAAGTCTCTTATGTGCTGTTTTTTAAGTTAGTGCTCAATCTTTGTTTCCTGCTGGTTTTAATGACTTAATTTCATCTGATAGGGTTCAGCCATTTATGAGCATAGAGCTTGGGGGAAAGTGCGTTATTTTACCTGCGTTAAAACACTACCTAGGCAGGGAGACTGGAGGTAGTATCTAAGAACAGTAATGAAGTGCTCTGTTGGCTGCTCCAACTTGGGATGTTAGGTTGTGAGTGAGGTGCAACAAGACTAAATAATGTATATTTGATCTATACCTTTCCATTATCCAAAAGACAAGAAAGAAGTATTCTTCTCTGGTTCTGGATTTCTGGCTGGGAATATTGTGATTTGATTACATCACATCGGATGTTCTGATCTCACCTAGGATACCTGCTGCTGTAGAAAAAATCAATTCTCTACCCAGTTCCATGCAGACTTGAAATGGTTATCCTTACGGACTGCAAGAAGAGATAAGGTCAACAAAGAAATTCTATTTTTGTGGCTGATGTGAGGGCACTTATTCAATTACCATGGCAGACAAATGGAATATACCTTCTAGCTTTTAATATTTGGCAAATTCTGAGCCATGCAATCCAAGTGGTATTGGAAATTCTACAAGTAATGTGGAGTTAAAGGATGTGACTCACCAATGTTTATGTTTTCAAAATCAATTCTCTATAGCATGGAGCAGCTTCACCCTGATCAGCCCCAATGTCAGTAAAGGAGACCAAATCCCTCCCACAATGGGGTTTTTAACAAATTTTCCTGCAGAAATAAGTTCATCAGAAATTGTCAAAAAAGGGATTCTGTTTGTACCCACAGGAATCTGTAAAATGAAGATTTTGCTCTGTGTGCAGTTTTAGGCAAAGCATTTTTTTTTTTTTAAATTTCTCCTTGAAACATCTTCCATATGCTAGAATATTTAAAGTGTGTTTTTAAATAGTGACTGGCAATCTGTGAAACACCATTTTAGCATGAATGAGGTCATATGCTACTAAAATACTACTTATACTGGGAAACGGAGATGAATTGAAAGTAGCACAGCTAAAAAAGGGAAGGCAACAGGTGTTTTATTAGATAGCAGATATTGGCTTTTTTTACATCTGTAGAATAACTGATACTTCATCCTAAAAATTATTACAAATTTGCATGTTTCTACTACTGAATATCAGTAAGTCCCCGTGTTCCTAATTTAGAGTGTTTCTTTAAGGTGTTTTCGATGAATAAAACATGGGATCCTCTTCTAGCATATCACCAGTTTCATAATGTGATACAGGATTGAAAGAATTTTGCTTGGGTACCGGGCACCTGATGACTAAGAGTATGCTGGAAAGGAAACAGGGCAGGCTGTGCCTCTGCACAAAAATCTAGAGTTATCAGCATTATGTAATTTTCACAGACATTACTGTGAGGTGTATGCGCAGCCTGTTATAAAGAAGTATTTTTTGTGTTGCATTAAATGAGAGAGTAATTTTCTTAGATGCACAGATTTTAGTCACCTACTTAGTGAATAAGAGAAGTGGGATTTATCTCTACCCAAAATTTACAGTGCCTTGGACTATTAATTTGAGCAAGTCACGGAAGTGAAGCACCCTGGACTTCAGTTTCCCCATTGTTTAAAATTGAGATCTTCCCTAGTTTATTGTTATAAAGTAAATTAGAGAACCTTTTAAAATGTGCTGTTTAAATCGATATTGTTGGGGGTTTTAGCACCATAGCCCCGATAATAAATAGACGATAAAACGGTTACAGTCAAATCATTCATCCTGATGCTTCAAATTTAACGTTCTGTATACAGGATGCTATAATATTCTCACATTTTAAAAGTACGCTACCTTCCATAAAGTAGTAGTTTCAGGTGACTAATCATTGTGTAAAGCACGGAACTGATATTTAAATGCAAATCAGGGGCCTTTTGGTTTGTGCAGTTTTGGTATCTTAGCACATGATTCATAGCTTTCGGGAGCAGCACCCCCTTAGAAGAGGAGTGTGCATATTAAGTGAAGTACAAGTGATTCCACCTTCTTTTGTAAAGTGTGTATAATAATACAGATTTAACTAGAAACACTGACATTTAAAAAACATATATACAGTGGATACAAAACATAAAATGATTGTAAACTCAGTTTGCAAATATATATCCTATTTAAACTCTGTACAACTGAAGTGTCAGTCTGAAAATGTGGATTGTCAGAGCCATCTGGAAAAACCACCCCTGGGCTATTCAGCCATCATTTCTGTCCAAGACCGTTGCTGTCATGGCTACTGAAGATTTTCCACGTTTTAAGATTTTACGTAGAGAGGCTTTTTTAGGGTTTACCGTAATGGCATGTAATGAAGGCACTCATACCATCTAAATACCATCTGTCCATATAAAGCAGAAGAGGATCTTAACGATTTGGGGGAAACCCTGGCTCCATGGAAACTGAAGCAGAATATTTTTAGTGACTTCACTGGAGCCAGGATTTTCTCTATCTTCAAACAAATACTTTCACAGTAATTGGACCTGGAGCTGGAGATCAATATCAACTGCTGATGGTATTGAGCTGTAGAATGTTATTTGCAATAATGGTTGCGATCAGAGACAAATCTCTCTCCCTCCCCTTCCAAAGGAGACATACAGGGAGGAACCCTCAGTCTTTTCAGAAACACATCAAGAGGAGAGAAAGTGGTCAGCGCAGTCAGAGGCACAGTCCCGCTTTTTGCTAACTCTTTGGGCCAGAGCCCATAGTCTGTCCTGAAATCACACTGCGGTCAAAAAGATGGCCTCACCAGATACCTAACTAATGGTGTAGCTGTCTGATTGATACCCTCTCGGGTCATTGCTGAGGGAAAGGCAGTGTGGGTAGAATATCTTTGCAGTTTAGTCATTTCAAAGTAAGAAAAAGGTCTTCTGAGGCCACAGGGGCAACTGCTGGCTTCCTGAGATTTGCACTGATTAGATCAATCCTGGGCGAGGGCCAGAAGGTGAGAGGGTGAGGAAGGATGAAAATTTGACTTCAGACCTTCACGTCTCTGTTTGTCCTGCAACCTCTCTATATCTCAGCTGAGCCAAGAGAATCTAGCAACGTGCCTATACAGGAGATCTGGGTTAGGTAAACCTTTTCCATTTGGAATTTAAAAATATAAAATTTACCTTTAAAATACATTTTGAAATATAAAAGGAGGAGAACGCCCTTTTCAAGCACAAAACAATAAATATGAAGATATTCTGTAAAATCATTCCATAATTGTTCTCCATATTTCTCCATTTGTTCTAACGACTGTGATAGCAGTCAATCAAAAAAGTCACGTAGGCAGTACATGTGCGTGACACAGCTAGAGAAAATAAAAGTTTAAGCTGAAGAAACTCATCTCTCTTGTGATACTTCAAGATTTATCTATTAATTGCTTGCCTGTGGTTTCAAAACTGACAAAAGCTATCGGAAATCGCACTAGGAAATCCTCTGAGTTCAGTCAAATCTCTGATTTAGTCAGCTTCAGCTATCACTGCCATCACCAGCTCATCTATAAATACATCTGCTTTCACAGCGTATGCATTCTGAAATTTGCCCATTGCCTCCTCAGAAGTGCAGGGCTATCGCCTGCTATTAGACAAGCCCAGCTTGACCCAAACCAACATGAACCTAGCCTAACACGCCAAGCCCATCCCTTGTTGTTAGCTTTGATAGTCGCTGCTATCATTTGATAGTTCGCTTGTAGCCAGTCCAAGTTGGCAGTGTCAGCCCAAGCTGATTGGAGCTGCAGACATTTTTGCTGACTGGAGTCATGCTATCTTTGCCAGTTTGCTGGAATAGACACAGACACTGATTGGGTCATGCTGAAAACATTCCTGTCCTATGAAGCAAGTCTGTTTGTATTTTAGGTTTGCCAGGACTAATGAATTAAAAATCTTGGGCTCGCCACAGTTTGCTGCTTAATAATGCCTGTGACAGAAGGATTTTTTCCTCCCTGAAGCGTGACAGCATCATAATCCCTCGTCACTGGCAAGGAGAGGAAGGAAAAGCAGAATTGTGGAGAAAAGCGGAAAAGGGTGATCTTTTGGGACAGCAAAGCCTATGGGAAGTGCAGGTAGCAGCATGTTGCCCTGACAGCTGTCTCAGCTTCTCAGACCGTGTCAGTTTGTTGCTATGCAGCAGGTGCAGCCTTTTCTTTTATTGAAGCTTTACTCCATAAAGGCAACAACAAGCCAAGGCAGTGGCTGGCCCTGGATTATACAAGTGCAGACACTCCGCTAAGTGAGGTAAGGCAACAGGTGTGAAAACTGAACTAAATTGATAGAGCTATAACAGCACTTAATCTGAGTTCTGCTGCAGATTTTTTATGGAGAAACAGCAGCCAGTTCTATAGGCAATTGTCGTGAAGAAGGGAGCTGCTCATTAAATCTCGTTAAATTCCGGGTTGCCCACTCACCTTCATCTCTGTCTACAGAGATACTGTTCTTCACGCATGGAGAAAGCAGGTGGGGAATTGGGAGCAGTCGGTCTGCATGTTTCCTGTATCACCTCGTTTGCACACAGGCTGCTTCCATCCCTCTCTGTTCCCTTTGATTGCCTTTTGTGATGAAGAGCTTTGAGAATTCCGCACAAAAAGGAGTGAAGGGATAAGTGCAATATAAAAGAAATGGATAGCAGGGTAATTGCTGCGTATAAAGATGAGATTTCTTTTTGTGGATTGGAATAAAGTGAAAACACTTTTTTGTGTTATGATAGAATTCACCATTGCTTATTGAAGGAGTATTGATTTTTGCCCTCACATAGTAGGTGGTTAAAAGAGGTAACTTAAAGACATCGCAGACCACAGAGTACGTGACTGGGATAAGACAACAGATTTACTCCTAGCAATATTGTTATGGCAACTTTAAAACCCCTAGCAGAATGCATCATTTTAATTTCTTAGACTATGATACAAAATGTTAAGTATACTCTTATGTGGAAGACCACTTGAGATAGTAAGCAGATGTCAGGGGAATGTGTACCACCAACACAGAATGATGAACAGCCTTGTTTCAAGGATGTGCTTATCACTTAAAATCTCTCTTTTTTTTTTTTCCCTTTACCTTGTATTGGGAGGTATGGATGGGAAATATGATAAAGAATTTTGGATTAGTAGTTCTGTTGTTTTTTAAAAACAATGACATGTCTCAGATGTTTCTTATAAAGTAAGGGTCTGGGAGAAGAAAAGAGATCAATAATGCTCAGAAGGTAAAAGTTATTTAGTGTAATGCAATGCACTTCAAAATAGAATATTTCAGTTGACTCCAGGGATCTTTTCCTGAGTCCAAAACCATACATTGTGGCAGTTTAGTTGACTTTTCTTTGTCTCTGCACAATAGATATCAGTTCAATTTTTGTATGTCTTGATTATTAGTAATGGGGAATAAAGAACAATCTCTGATATCCTTCATGTATTAGTAGAAAGAGACACCCTCAGCTCCAAATAAGATTTATTCAAAGTAATGATTTTAGAATATTTGTTGTTATTTTCAGAAAAGATTATGCACTTCAAATAATAACAATTTCTTGTGTAGCATTGCTACAGAGTAACCACATCACTCTGCTAGCTAAATATTAAGACAGACAAAGCAAATAAAAAAGAAATGCTGAAATTAATGGGTCAAATGCAAATTTGATACTCTTCCACTGATTGCAAGGCAGTGATGCCAGGGAAGTGTTTGATTCACTTGTGCATCACCAAGGAAGATTATAATCCTGAAATATTGTTCTATTCTATTGACTTTCTGAGACTGCCAAATAATTAAGTGTAAATTAGAATGAGTTGTTGGGATTTCCATGCAATACAATAGCTACTTTACTGAAAAACTGCAAGACTATTGACTTAGGAAACTGGCTTTTGTTTTCACTAGCTAAATGCTGTGTTGTCTACTGACATGTGGTACAACTTTTAGTAAATTCATTGTATTTTCCTGAAGAATTTGGTTTCTAATTGACTGAGGAGTTTTTATGGTAATTTAAAAGCTACTCTCATAATTGTCCACATAGTTGGTATGGATACAATGCACTCTGGATAGCATAGTCTTCAGTCCTAAAATAATTTCTTTATGGGCAGATCTTTTGCGTGCATGAAGTCCCACTGACTTCATGTTCTCCGCACATGGAGCTAATCAGAAGATTAATATCTGTGAATTTTAGCAGCTTTGTGTTAGGTATACAAGGAGATTAAGTTTGTGTTCAGCTATTAATAGAGTTTAACCCAAACTGTTCATTCAGAAATTTAAATATACATAGTAGAGCTCTGAGTACCACTTTTTCAGTGTTCAGAGATGTTTTAATTATACCATTACAGATCAGTCATAGCTAATTCCTCTGTTGCTCAACAATTCTTTAGTGCCCTGCTTGAAATGAACTAGCAGTTTTCTTAATGGACAGGGTTTCATCTCAGTAAAACCACTTTTTGGAGTTGGTGGTCTCAGAAGAAAGACCGAGGACTGAATAAGGTCCCGATCCGGGAGTCAAACCCATGCAGACAGACCCCTACACCTGCACAGAGTTCCACTGAAGAATCACCACCAAGGTTTGGAGACCCAGTAACTTTCTGACCGTTAAGTGTGTGACTATCAGGCAGAGTTTGACTGGGGGAGTATGGGTGGAAGGTAGGAGGACGGGTGCCTCCTCATTGACACCATGTGGAGTGGTGTGCACGTTTCCAATCACATGGCAGGCTTGGGGTCGTGTTACTCTCAACTCCCCACCCCTTCTTCCTTCTTCACCTTCAGAACCAGGCAGCATTGCCACGAGTCAAGGCTTGCTGAAGGGGCAATGGCGGGGAGCAAGCAGGTGAGGAGAGGGGAAGCTTCCTTTGCCATTGTTCTTTCTAATCTGTAAATAGCAAAAGAAAAGCAGTCTCTGCACTGAATTTCACTTAAATCCTTTTTAAATGGAAAAGTGAAATGGCACTGCCTTGACTTTGATTCTAAACGTTGCTTAGCTAGAATGAGAAAGATAGCTGTGAATGCATGAAAAGCATTAAAACTCATTTGTTGAATGGTGTCACATGCTATGTAATAAATATATTGTTTGTGTTATTGCAGCTGGAACAAACAAGTAAAAGCATTGACTCAAGTGCCCACATGATCACCACCGCCAGGGTACCTGCTGATAAGCCAGTACGAATTGCCTTCAGCCTGAATGACTCCCCAGGTACAGTTTAATTTATGGAGTAAACCACAATGAAATAATTGCTTTTGAAGTTTACATGTTCCTACCGGTGTTAACAATATCAAATGAAGTCCAGTGTTATGGGTGGATTTTTTTCCTGAGTAATGGCATGTGATCAGTTTTCCTGTCTGATAACTTTTAATGTTTCCATTAACAATTTCATTAGACTAAAACCACTAGACTGATAGTTTAGATCTTAGCTGTCAGTGGTTTGTGGAATATGCTTGAGACTCTAATTAACTATTACATTTACTTGCATATGCAGTATGCCTGATTTTAAGGAATTTTGAAACAAGAAAAGTAAATGGACATTTTGTACTGAGGATGAGGCTAGAGCAGGAAGAGACTTTCCCTTCAGCAGGAAGGTTGGAAAGTGCCGCACGTGCCCAGCTTGGTGAAAGGTTTCAGGAAACGGATGCCCCACATGGCATGTTCCCTGAGAAAGCAGCAGAAATTTCATTGATGTTTATCCTGTCAGGTAGAGCTGATTGAACATTAATTTCCCCAAACATACCCTGTACATACATGGACCCTTTGGAATAGACGAGTATTATTAGTTTGCACCTTAAATGTTATTAAGATCTAGAGAGCTGTTGCCAAACAGTAAAAGTCAGAATGAAATACAGTAAATCGGGAGCTGGGAAGCATCCCCCAAAAAGTTGGCTGTGCTGTTGCTAAAGGTGAGTGCCTGGAGTCAGGGTTGAGATGTGTTTATGGCATGAAATAGAAGGATCTCTGATAACGGTAACCGAAACCCACTGCTGATGAGTGCTTTATGGGATGGTATGCATTGTAGGGTGACGTGTGAGGCCACTTCCTGAGCTTTGTGTGAATAGAGTCTTAGCCTGAATACAATTTGATCATTTAAAAAATATTTTAGAATATGTATTATCTTTCCTAGCTAACTGTTGCGTAATATTAGTTTGCAGCTACAAGCCTGAAATAGAATCTCATCCCCTATGCAAGGGGATTTAAACCAAAACATTTTCATATAGTATTGCACGTAACTTTCAGCATAAAGATGAGTGACACAGAAAGATTGGGACAAGGAATATAAAGAAGCAGATGAGGCTATCTATGTGCCCTTTTTTCATAAATTAAAAAAATCTGATAGTTACATTTTTATTACAGAAAGTAATAATGAATAATTCTCATCTCTCAAGATATAGTAACATGGTATATTTCTTACAGGAATTATGGCAAAGATAGGTCTTGAAGAGAGATGTAAAAGAAAGGGGAGTGCTCTTACAAATTATGGAAAAAGAATGCTTATGTGAGACACTGAAAACAAGTCAGGGAAAGCTGAGACCATGGGAAAATCAGAGGGTAGAGTGATTTGTGACAAGAGACGGCAGTAGGAAATGACAAGGTTGTGAATAGCTTGGAAGAAGAGGACATGAAAGGCAGGAAGCCTAGCTTCCTTAACATTGCATCATATTTTATTTTTTACTTTTCTATCCTGCTAATAATTCCAGCCTCTCTCTTAACATTTAGAGAAAGAAACTCAATTACAGAAAGGTAATCTTTTTCTCCTACATTTTGTTAAAGTTTTCCATAATTTTGAGTCCTTTATTGTATATATACAAATGTTCCTGCAGTATGCAATCCAGAATCTCTGTGTGTACCGATAAAACTAAATAGCAACCAGTAAAGTGAGTGCCATGTTTTCCTCTGCATCACATCCCCTTGGGGACTACCAGGAGGTCTAAACCAGCACACTATTTTACCACGTCACAAGAATTCTGCTCTTGCTTTTAGTGGTAAGCCTGAACGTGGTTATTATATTTGATAGATGTAAAGAAGGCAAAGGAAATAAACTTTTATCAGGTTTGAAAATTTCCAGCAAACCATAGTCGAATCAAGAGAGTACAAATAAGTATTTAACACTTTTTTTTTAAGATGAACTGTAAAAACATTTAACAGATAGACCTTTAGATATTCCATATTTGGCTTTTTCTTTCCTCATTTTTTTATATTTCTTTAATCTTTTTTTCTCCTTGACGAGGATATTTGTTTTCAGTTCAAACAGGAGTTACCTGCTGTAAGTGTGATAGTGAAGCATCAGGTGAGGCTCGTGTACTGCTAGGGTGTACACAAAAAGTCCTTTACTAGGGCTAAGTGGTGAGGGAATCTGTCTGCCTTGAGCTTTTCCTTAAATTTTACCTCACTTGAAAGGCACAGTGACAGGTTTCACCAAGTAAGGCTGCATTCTCCTTCCGGGGGCTGTACAACTGCTTACTAGGAGGAACTGGCAGCATAACTAGATATAAAAAGGGGAAATGGAATGTTTCTTCTGGGTGGTGATTATCTCACTGGCTAGGATTGTAACCAAGCACTGGGTGTGAGGAGCAGCGGAAGGAGAAACTGCTCTCAACTCATGAGAAGAGATTACTTTCTGTTAACTGACCTACAAGAGCAGAGCTGGCTTATCCTGAGTGTACAAGAAATAATGTAATTGTGCTATATTATTTGTCAGACAACACCTGATGACTGAAATCCTGGCCAGCTTTGTGCTGCTGTACTTTTAATGTGAAAGTAGGCTAACCAGTTCCTTAAAAGTCCCAGGAGCAGCCCATCAGCAGGTGCTATATAAGAAGACAGTCTTATTGTGTATCTCTTATTCCTGTATATATAGATATCTATGTTTGGCTCTTTTACTCAAGTTCACTAAGCTGGCATCAAACATAGGTTTCCCAGGGTGTGTCTGCACACCATATTGCACCAGTTTGACTTAAGGTAGCGTTTTAAATTAATGAACATGAAACATATTATTTCAGCCTATCTTATATCACTTGGAAACTAATGCAAGTTAAACTGAATATAGTGTTCCAAAATTTAAATAAGTGTTCCCAAATAGAACGTTCATTGTAGCTTATCAACATCAATTTAATTAAACCAATGAAATTCAATGTCCTAATTGAAATCAATAACTCTTATTTACTGAACATACTAAGATAGAATGATTATAATGGGAACTTTATTAAATTTAGACAAGTGGATTTGTTTTCTGTAATAGTTCTAAGGGAAGGCTTATAGGTAAACATCTCTTCACCTTCCCTCCTAGAATAAAAGCTTGAATCTAGCTGAAAAGTTCTGCTAGTGACATGTGGTGATAAATGACTGGTTTTGAAATTATTAGTAATTTTTTTTGTTTGAAATTAGTCTACCTCTGATAGCACTCTCTAGAAAAATCACTGATAACAAAGGCAAAATATAGATCTTCTAATGAAACTGACAGACAATGAAACAGTGTAATATTTTTGCAAGCTTATCAAATGACTTATTTTACTCCTTTTTATGCTTTTGTTATCCTAGTGACCATGAAGAATTTTTTGCTTTTATAGTTGATCAAGCAAGACTGTTTTGCAATGGTTACTTCTTCAATAGCAACCATCAAATTCCTACTCCATCCTCATTTTGGTTGTAATGGCAACAGAAGCTTTCCAGCAGATAATGTATTGGTTGAAAACCAATTGCTAAAATAGATGGCTAAAATTTACAAAGCTAGTTTCCTAAAACTACACCCAACCTACAAGTAAGTGGCTTGATCTTTGGGAAGTTAGACAGGAACTTAGGTGGGATACCCTTAAAGGGATAGTGGCTGTGCGTTCATCCGAGGATGCTTTAGCCTTAGGTGAAGGTATATGGAGTAGGAAGGTTTTGCTCTTATCTCTTCTGTTATGGGCCATTTCTATTTTTGGGAGGTCCACAACTCTTATTATTGAGCAAGGCTTCATAGCCTATTCCTGGGTCAGGCAGTGACCATTCCCCACTATTTTATGAGTGAGGTAACCGCAAGGTTGTGTAAGGTCACGTCAGGCAGGGCTGTGAATAGAAGCCCGGGAGCCTCACGCAGCAGTGCCAAGTCGCAGTCACTTAGCCACACAGCCTTCCAGGACGAATTTGATGAGTCTATGCTTGTCAGTCAGTAACCAGGGCTGGAGCTGCTGGATCTCACCGCCCTCCTAGGGCCAAGACTGGACCCCGATACACGGTTTGCCGGTGTTGTCCCACTGTGAGTTGCAGTGCTTGCAGTTGAGTTTGAGCACTTTCCCTGTGTAAGGGCTGATCCACTTACAGGATAACAGCCTACTTATGTTACCAATTTAATTCTTTAATTTAGGAGGAAGAGATCTGAATACACTTGCCTACGCATGTAGGGGAAAAAAATAGTTCCTGATTGTATAATTAAAGACTGGATCATAACTCAGTTACTCAAGGAAGCAGAGCTGTGATTGGCATTTCCTAAATTTTGAGTGCTTGATTTAGCAACCTTAATGTGCTTTCAACACATTTAAATTTTTATGTTCTATTTCTGTCTATCTTTGTGAATATCCTAGAGAAACTGTAATTTGTGAGTTTATACTGCAAGTAAATCAGATGTTGTTCTTAAAGTATTTATTCATTAACTATTGCCCATAGCCCACAGTTCAGCTAAATGGAGCGGCCATGTAGGAAGAGACTGGGGTGTTACGCTTCATTGTACCAGACATTGTGTCAGTCAGACAGTGAAGTGCGAGGAATTTCGCTTGTTCATCTACATGATGCAGGGCTAGGCTACTGGAATCTCCAGAAGGCCAGAACATGATTAAATAAATGAAGCTTTCCAGAAAGCTTGAGTTATTCTCAAATGTGCAACATTAGCACGTATCAGGGGACTTAATGCATCAGGACATCAGTGATAAGTAGTAAGCCTTTTGTATGACGACAGTCAGTCTTAATACAGTTCAGCCTTCTAAATCAAGTGGCTTGTGTGGGTCTCTGTACCACACATGAGAAGCCCATCTCACGTTTGTATTAATAGGTACTGTCGGCAGAGAGACAAGAGCTCACCTGGATAGTGAAGGTTGAGCAGCTTAGCCTTGCTGTCCTTACACAAAGCTGCCCATCACACCGTTTCAGCATGAAGGTGCGTTGGCTGGGCAGCATGCTTAGGGAGCTTGTTCTTTTGTTGTTACTTTTGCTGTAGGAATGGTCAGAGAGCTGGCTCTGACATAGAAGGGTACTTTGTCTCAGCCCGACTAAATGGAAAGCAAAAGGAGGAAGTGATTTCCCCGGAGACCCTCCCTCAGATGCTCTGTTATAATGACAGTTTTCAGTAACAAGCAAAGCCAATGTATGAACCTGATGAAACAAACATGAAGGTCAAATTATTCCACACACATGAACCAAGTCTTTGGTTAAAAAATCATCAACTGTACGTGCAGAGAGTTCATCCTGTAATTAAGTAGACCAGAATCTTGACTCATTTACAGGTGCAGCAAGTTACAGTCGCTGATTTTCTTATATTTTTATTTTTAAACAAAATACGTTTTTAACAACCAGCTTGACTTACAAATCCTTTTTCTTTATGAGTGACAGGGAAGGGAGCAGTAAAATAGTGACCACAGGGGTAAGATGCTGTTTGGTGAAGAATCAGCCTAGTTATTTTCAGGGGTTTGTGGTACAGAAAAGGCACTAACTTTATTATAAAGGGGGTCTTTGATTATATCAGTGATTCCTTATAACAATCTAGGCACTCGTTAAATATTGATAATAAATTGAGAAAAGGAGAAAAAGAGGTATTTCTGAATTTTATTGTCTAGTTAAGGAGATGTAGAATGGAAAAGAACAAATACAGACAGATAAGGAGATAGTTATGAGAGTGTTTTGATCTTCAGAATATTTTCTTTGACATTTCAGACATTTTCAATGTTTCTGATTTTCAGAGTCATAGATTTTTAAGGCTAGAAGCCAGTGTGATTTTGTCTGATCTCCTGTATAACACCCAGTATTCAAGACTGTAAGGGCAATAGTGATTCTTTTGGAAGAAAATGCAAGAGTTTATGTCTTTCCTCTTGACTTTCTGAAAACATCCTCAAAAAAGTTTTAGGAGGCAAATGACTGCTGTCATTTGCTTTCCCTTTGTGTGAAATCTAAACGTGTTTAGTTTTTACCAAGTGACTTTTGTTGTTACTGTTTTGGTTGTTACTTTGACAACAGTGAAATACAGACTGACCTGATGCAGTAATTTATTTCACTGGAAGCTGTGGGGAAAGTTTTTTGTTGTTCTTTTTGTGGAAAACAAGATTGCAGATAGCTATGAGGATTTCTGTTAATTTTTTAAACTAAATACTTCAGCTGAAAATTTCAGAGGAGCCTAAAAGAATTAGGAACTCAGAAAAATTTCAAGCCACTGAAGTCCCCAACTTTTCTCGATGATGTTCTGCACATCAGATGATGATCTAAACAAGTCTTAAACTAGCATAACTAAAAAAAACCCTAGCAGCTGTTCAATAGATGCTAGGGCAGGCCCATTATAAAATGTACTATGGTATGCCATAATGGTTAGGATACCAATATGTTCTATTTTTAGTACCATTGACTCAGTCACTTGAGTTCAAAAAATAAGCAGGGAACATCTGTTTATTGAAAGGATTTCCTCTGTAGTAATTTCTCTCTCTATTCCATCCTTTTTAAAGTATTTCCAAACTTTTTTTTACTGGTTCTTTTCTGAAGATAGTCTGATATATTTTCTAATATTCTGACACTGCATTAATTTTGGTTTCGTATTAATATCTGATGAAGTGAAAAAGTAATTATTGGCTGATGCTTCTTTGAAATTCTTGGGGTTGCTTTTGCTTTGTTTTTCTTAAGTTAAAATTGCTCGAGTTCCCTCCTTAAAGCTACTGTACCAAAGATTGTACTGCTGGAATTGTCAAAACAAATAGCAGCTTAACTGCTGTCCACGACTCTGGTCCAATATCTCTGTCAGAATATTTAACAGCTATTCAGCCAAATATTTGTAGAGCAGCTGTACCCCTAGTCGGACTGAGTCCTATTCCGTCCTTCCTTTTAGCCTTGCCATATGATTCATCTTTCTTCTTTTAGAATATTAGTCTATTTTTAAATATTGTACAAGAAAGCAACAGCAAATTAAAGGTAAACACTTGCATATCAGCATGATACAATTTATACAATTAAAGCAATTTAAGTATTTTCCAGAATGGACGTGTTTGGGATATGGTGTGAAAAATGAAGTTGGAGGGAGGCAGTATGGCTTTTTGTTAATACTAGCAAGACCTCTCCCCATGAAAATATGGAACTTCACTTTTCCGTATTTTGAACTGAGGAAGTTCAAAAGCTTTTGCTTTTGCCCGCTGTATCAGTACTGTATGGGTTTTTTTTTTTCTTCTCTGGTCATTCCTTCCTAGAGGTGCCCAGCTCTAGCTGTGTTAGTTAAAGTAAGGCTCTGACAGTATGTTAGCAAGTATGTTTATTCTTCATAGGATAAGGTGGCTTATTTTACTTATTCCCCCTAACCTACTTTGCTGTATGACTGCTGAGGGCAGGATAAAGAGATAACAAATATTTGACAAATAATTTAAATCCTAATCTGTACTCTTTAACGATATTCAGAATCCTGCTTTGTTACGGGGTCTTCTTAATCTTGTTGGGGTTTTGTTGTAGTGTACAAGTCTGCCAGCATACAGCAGTTTGCAGGATCTGACCTATGGTAGCAATTTTCTCCTATGGGAGCCATCCTTGTTTAATTTTGACACATTACAAATAACTGACTCTGTAAGCTAGCTAATAGTAACCTTCTCTTCACCTCCCGTAACCTGTAGTAAGATACATAAACAGTCATCACAATCCAATGCAAAACTGATAGTGTGAAAGTCACTGAGAAAGAAATATTGCAGTGGCTAGCTGTGACGCTACCAAGTATGATTCATATTTCTGATCTCAGTCCAGCTACTAGTGGGCAGGTGTCCACATCACAACGCTGACGTAACTGGCACAGTCTGTCCCACCTTTGCTGAAAGCCTGTACTAAAAATAAAGAAATAAATAAAACCACAGTTTGGCTTGTTGTCATGAATGAACTAACTCAAGCCCATAACGATTGTTATCTACAGGTTAGAGTAAAGACATTTCTTTGCAATATGGAGAAATTTGTGGTGCTTCCCCATCCTAATCACTTCTATGTAGGTAACAGTCTTCTAGTTCCAGGGTTGCCAAGCTGGTTTGTATGTTCCTGTGGTTGCGTTTGGGTGGTGGGAGAAAAGGTTTCTGTTATTGTTGGTTTAGCCCTGATGGTAAGTCATTGTATTGTGATGGGGAAGATATCTTTCCCTTCAAGTAATGAACTCTTTGGTAGTAAGGATGCTGTCCTTGGAAGGTTCTTTACTTTGCAGTGTAATGGAGAGCTCAGGAAGAAAGATTGTTTGGATTTATTGTTTTTATTAAATTATCACATGTTCTGCTGCTCTAACTGGCTTTGTTTTGTTTCTTAATTACTGCAATACAAAATAAGCTTTCTGTCTTTCCAGCACCTAAACATTTTCTTATTGCCGACCTACTGGTATTTTCAAGGAGTCTATTAAGGTATCTCAAGTGTAGAAACATAAGCAGATGCGGAGGTGTTTGAAGGATGCCAATATTATTGGGAATATATGCAATGTAGAACTACATTAAACAGATCATTTGAAATGCCCTTTTTGGTAGACATTGACTTTTAACATCATGTTTACCTTTTAGATGATGCTTCCTCTGAAAACTTCCCTTTGGCATTTCCAGAACTAGATCAGCAGCTGCAGGTAAACTTTTTTTTAATTGCTACAGTTCTACTTCACATTCACTAGTTTTGTTATGATAAAAAACCTCTGGTTGTTACACTAAGGTGAAAGTTTTCAGTGGTGCTTCTCTAATCTATTAACATTTAATAAGACTGTATATTTCCATAGAAGAAAACATCCTCCTTTTAAGATCTGCAGAAAAATTGATTTGACATTTTTAATCCAATTGCCGGGAAATTACTATTTTAACAATCTCACTTGCTTTTAAATTTTTTTTACAATTCCTGTGCAAATCACAGCACACACTGCTGCACTGCAATGAAGGGAGTTCTTGTGGTTTTGATGGGAGAAGGAATGAGCCAGGTATGATGTTCTCATGCCTACAGGCTGTGCTAAGACCAGTATGATCAGCTTTCTCTGAAGCGTTCCAAGAGAATGCAAAGGTATATTTTGTAGTGCCATCTTATCTCTAATCTTGAGTAACTAAAGCCAGTCATCAGGATTGATGAGAGCCTCTTCAAAGTTACTCTAGCTCGTGCTGCATAGCCAGCAACCCTAATGGTTGCCCTAGCAGGTGTCTGCAGACAGCACGGGATAAAAGTGGTGAATCCTTCTGTGACCGGTCTGATTTGTCAGCGTAGCACAATGGAGCCCCGAAATACTGGACAATCAGACGGCAGTTGATGGCAACTCCATGGTTCACCAGGCACAGAGCCAGTTCTGTATCCAGGGATTATTTCCCTTTCCTCTGTGGCGGTTCTGGAGTGTTTGTTGGCTTTTGTAAACTACTTCAGATCATCTGTTTCCCAGGAGCATTTAGACTTCCTCTGATATTTCAATATGAAGGCAGTTGTTTCCTGAGTGTAAATTGAGAAAGGCATTAGCAGAACGTGTTGTCCAATGATGTCATCCTTCCTGTCCCCATCAACTAGTGAGACAACACTGGAGGGCTGCTGACTTAAAGGACTGACTTTTCTCTCCTGCTGCTCTCATGAAAAGGATGACTGAGGAAGGAATGGAGGATAACAGAGTCTCTTCTTGCTCTGTCCCTCTAATCCTGACAGTAGGGGCAGGTTCCTCAGGCATAACTAGGAAAGATTAAAGGAACAAATAGCACTTTAAGATTTGGGCTGAAAAGAACAGGGTAGTATGTTGGCCTCTGTATTCCGCTGATATTCCAGTGCAGCAAAGACGATTGATATTTTTTCCCTCAGAAGAATTCAGTTTGAGAAAAGCAATATTGTATTGTGGCTGAAGCACTGAATTAAAGGTAAAGAACCTGCATTCTGTTTCCAACTCTGTCAGTGACACATTGTGTGATCCTGGAGGAGTTGCTTTATCCCTCTGCTCATCTCTGAAATAAAGTTAATAATTTTTACCTTTTTTGTTAAAGAGCATTGAGATCAGTGGGTGAAGACCGCTCTCAAAGAGCAAAGTATGATTATCATTACTGCTGTTGGTACATAAAAACAAAATTACTAGTGCTAGATGTAGGTACTTCACAGGCCAAGTGATGATTTTTTTATTAGGACTTTTATGACCCATTTCTGGAACATATAATGTACTCTAAATGTGTAATTTCATGATAGACTGAAATTGCTCCTCTGAAAGCATTCAAATCTGCTGGATAAATAATAGCCCTTCAGTAAAAATTTTTTAAGTATGCACTAGAGCAGTTCCACTAAGTACACCCTCTTGGTCTGTTAAGTACCTGACATTTTTTTCAAGAGAACCTTCCTTTACTCTCATGATCTCAATATGATAACAAATTCAAAGAAACAATCAAAGGCTTTGATTCAGATTATGTTCTTTTTATTATCCTTCAGAAACTTTTTTTGTTAATATTGAGGTAGTTGAAAAGGTAACTTATGAGGACTATCTGGCTGACTCAACCACTCAAAAGTATAAAATTAGTGGTAATGCTCCGTCCTTAGCTTTTCAAGCTTATGTGCCAATGCCTTTATGTTCAACCAGAGGCAATTAAGTCAACACAGGGTTCTGAGCTGATGCAGAGGTAACAGTGCATTTAGCTTTAGCAATGAAAACTTGAATTTCCTTACTTTTGTCAATCTGGATCACAGCTTAAAGTTATAACTGTTTCATGTAATTACATTATGTTTATACTGCTTTAAAATTTCAAACAAGCAATAACTAACAAAGTTATAATTTACCTAGTTACATTTTCTTATTAATTACTTTTTAAAATCACTATAATCCAAACTGCTAAGGGTGTGTCAGCCCTGTATAGCATGTGGTTGCAATTTATGTTAACATAACCATACCAGCTTTGAAACAGGTAGCTCCTGTATTACAGAAGCAAACTACAACAACATGGGCTTCACCAGGACCTGCAGAAGAAGTACTGAATGGTGGTGTCCCTTGTCATTCCATCCATGCTTTTCTCTGTCCCAAAGTGAGCTAGTATAAAGCAGCACACATGAAATGTCATGTAAACGAACCCTTTAATCAACTGTGGCATAGCAGCCTGAAATGCCTGAATTTGTAAGAATGCTGGTACATATTTTCATAATAAAAATACCACACAAGATTTTCATCACCATGCCATAAATACAGTCAAAAGCATTTGAATTTTATTTAAAGAAGCAAACTATAAATGCAGGGTAGGGAGCTATATAATAATAGGCACTTAAAAAAAAAGTAATAGCTTTCCAGATTTCAAACATACAAAGGAAAATTTTGAAACCTATTTTAAAAACAAAACAAACAACAAAAAGGGCCAAATAAGCTGATCTTTAGGTTGGATTTTGAAAGCAGCTTGAAAGCTATGTAGGTTCACAGAGTGACTTGGAAAATCAGAGCCTTAGAATTTTATGCATGCAGGCAGCAGACCACAGCCTGAGTACCAAGCAATTTGCACCTCTGTTTTAGGCTTCAAGCCCTTGTCCTTCTATGTTAGGCCCTGGCAGACAACTTGGCTGTTTGAGCAGAATTACCTAGTGTTCCCACTTTTCCTACCACGATCCTGCCATACCTACTCCCTGGGCACTGGTATCCGATGGCAGAGCAAAGTTCAGCGCAGCCTCCCCCTGACAGGGTAATAAACCCTGCTGTCCAAGCACCGGCGCCAACTTTACAGAGGTAGAGGTAGGATTGGCTGGAGAAAAGGCATTTCTAGGAGACTAACTGCAAATAGCTAATTCTCTATAAGGAGTCTTACTAGAGGACAATCCTAGTTGAAAGTTACAGCTTCTTTCTGAAGAATAAAAATGATCAGTCTAGTGTTCTGATCTACTAGCTAGGTTCAGACCAAAAATGTTGTCTTTCAAGTTACCTTTTTGAATGTTACATTTTTCTACTACTCTGAGAGGAAGAAATTCCAAGAAGCAATTTTTAAGAAAATAATATCGATTCTCTAACTCAAAAGTTTTGCTTTGGGGTTTTTTTTTACTTAAAAAAAAAAAAAAAAGTATGGTCAACCAGACACAAAAGCCCTACATATGAGAACAGAGCAGTTTAAGCTATATGCAGGAAAAGCCTGGTCTCTTTTGCAGCTTTATTATTAAAAAAACTGCAAAGAAGTTCCTGATGTGCTACCAGTGAAACAAAACTCATGTTAATAAACTTCTTGCTTTCAATTCCTTTTGTTTGCAGTATTGGAAATTATTCTCTTCCCACTGACGAGCAACACTGAGGCTAGAGCACTTGCTTATTTGGGCTTCAGTGTCATTTCCCCCCCGCCCTTGTGTGAGCAATGTGGTGGGCAGCGCAGCGAGGGTCGGCTTGCTGCATTTGTCAGTTTGCTACTGGGAAACGTTAACCTTTGCCTCATGTAAAAGTTGGACCAGGCCTTGGAAGGCGCTTCCTTGATTAGCTGCATAGTGGGTGGTGGCCCCTCTGACAGACACTTTACTACGGGCTCTCTGCTATATTTAGACACCTACATCAGCATCTAAGGCCTTGTTGTTTAGGTCACTGAATACAGAGGAAGGTATCTAGTGTTAAGTACCCGCATTACTATGCCCTGTGTGCGGTCTGTCCTGTTCCAGCATTTCCTGTGGCTCGCTCAGTTCATCTCCCTCTGCTCCGTCAAAGTCTTCAGTCCAGCTGGGAGTTTGATCCTGAAGAGGGGAGAGCACCAGTCACATACGGATGCACAGGGTGTTCTGTAATTCTTTAGCATCTCTTCCCATGAAATCGTGAGCTTGAGAGAGGCGTTTATGTCATATTCTGTATTATGAATCTGTTGAGATCAATGGAGTTAGATGACCATAAAATTGCTCCAACAGAGAAAAAGCTCCAACCATTTATAATATCAGTTTGTGAAGTCAAGGGGTAGTTTTTCATGCTTTAGTGGGAAATGTCTATATAAAAGAAGCAATGAAAATATTATGAAGGGGACAGTTTGTTGTGTGTGATGCAAGCATTTAGCAGAAACCTTGTTTACTCTGGAACTTTAATAATGGAACTATTGCTTCTGCTGACTGCCAAGACTCTGGTTAGACACACACAAATTATTTTAGAAAGTTTAAAAGTATACTGTGTTTTTAAAGGGTATGCTCTATTTTTTTAATATGTATTAGATTCCAAGAGAATTCCTAGAGTACTGTGGCACTCTATAATTAGATTGATTGCCTATGAACTTGATAAGTCCCCTGTAATGCTGCTGTGATAACTATGATCTTATATTAGATTATGTAAGACATGAATGTTTACAAAGTCAGAGCATCATACTAAGGTTAGGAAAGAATGGAAAATCTCTCAGGAAAGGAGAGCAAAACTCTCAGTTGCTCCCATCCGGTTGGCTTGAATTGTTTGGAGGAAAGAGAACTGCTTACTTTCATAGTAAAACTAGACTAGACTAGCTATATCCTAGACTAGATATCTGAAACTGGTTGAAGAGTTCCAGTTGTGCAACAAAAAGTAGCTGCAAAGTGCAGCTATCACTTCTGCTTGGAATAATGTGGTTTCTTCCATCATGGAAGAGTACACAAGGCCATATAATGAACATGGGCCACGTGCAAAATATTGGCACTGAACTTTCTGGTTTTCCAGAATAGTTTAGCTGAAAATTACCAAATTTACAAAAAGTGAGACACCACTCTTTAATTAGACCAGTGCTAACGACTGCCTTCTAGATGAGTCCACATGCTCACCTGGCAAAACTGCATGATACCATTTTTTCTTTAAACTTCAACCTTTTCAGGAGAAAGGTTTGATTTTTTTTCACAGTAGAACCAAAAAGTAAATGCAAACAAACAAAGGTGAATTAAAAAATAAACAGTTTTAAAGTTTTTGAACGCTTGGGTGACACTATCAGCTATTCAACTTTTGTGGATATGGAATGCTGATGTTCATATGGCAAGGCAAAACACACTTTGTCACGTGAGTGAAGCAAAAAAATTACTGAAAACTGTCCTTTTGGTCCCCCAGCAAAGATTTTAATTAGAACAGCTCCTTCAACCTAAGTGGAACTGCTCAGGATCTATTTCTTCATGAACTGCCTTTGCATGTCATCTTCCAACATCTTTCATATCTGGATTCCAAACAAAAATCTAAATAAACAGTGCATATGTCTTGTAAAGATGTACATACACATGTGCAGTTACAGAATAGCCTATAACAGGATCTCTTAGTGTCTACTTGCTGGATTCTGTAGAAAGTTTGTCGATGTCACAGTGAGTTATTCAACAAAATACAAGGAAAAATCAGACCTTGTTGAAAATCAGGCATAGTAGGATAGCCCACTAATATCACTGAAAGCTGTAGCTTTTGTACTAGCTTTGTGAACAAAATCAGAGATGCTGTGTGCGCATATTTTGCCAGCACAGGAAAATGAGGGTGGATGACACTGAAGCCTGAAATAAGCAAGATTAAAAGTAGCAACTGTTGCTATTAAATATAACTTTCTTTGGCAGGGGCGTTTTTTGCTTATGTAGCAGGTATGCTTTCATATATATTAATTTATGGACAGGCAAGATACTTCAAGAAGTAACAAGCTTGGGCTGTCCTAAGGAGAAATTAAAGTATAGCTGTTGGCTTCTGAGTGAAAAAAATATATACTGCAAATTGGACTTTATTAAGGCTGGTTGTAATTAGTCACCTGGGTAAACTAGCAAACTCTTACAAAAAAAAAAATATACAGACTTCATGGATGAAAAGTGCTTTCTACTGGGAATTCCAGTTCTTTTTCTCTGCCACGGGAATGCCATCAGGGTAGCATCTGCAACACTTCCCATGGCCTGGCCTCAGGCATTCAAAAAAGTCATTCCAGGCGGAATGGGGAGCAGAGAAAGACTGCTTGGATAAGCTGGGGAAATTTGAAATTTCGTCTAAGGTGGATTAGAGGAATGCAGCTTTACCGAGACGTAGGTCTTGGAAAGTATATGAGAGCCCTCTGTAAGTACATCTCAGGTGTAAAACAGGTAGGACAAAGAACCACCATTTGAATGAAAGATAGTGCTGGCTCAATAAAAGACTATCAAACCAAACTGGAAATGACAAATATGTTTCTAATCCTTGGTGAGGCTCTGGGCCAGTCTTACAACTGAGGCAGAGGACTTCAGTTTTTCTAAGACAGAACCGGGCAAGCCTGTGAATTGCAGGATTTGCTTCTGATAACAGGGGACTGGACTCGCTGGTTGTGCAGCTTCCTCCCATTCCCATTTAGATGAGTGTGGGCTAGTCCAGTAACTGTTACTATTCTATTATTGTTTTCTTTTCTGTGGAAATATGTTGATACTGTAAATGTCTGCTGGCTAGTAGGAGTTACCCCTTTGGAACAAGCAAGTTTTGCCTCTGTTTCTCCATTTGTTTTTCAGGAGTTTGCTCTGCCATCTTCTGGAAAAGCTTCTCTTGCTGGGAACAGATGTATCATTAATTCTTTGCACTCTTGTTTATGTCAAAAAGTAGGCTGTTAGACATGGGTAAAATAACTTCTCTGTGCTTTTGTGTTGGCTTGCATTTTCTGGTGGGGCAGCAAAGAACTGACCAGACTTGGATCTCTCCATTTTCTCTTGTGATTGCAGTAGAGGTGTTTGTTAACTAATGAATGCATAAGCCTGTTCCATGTCCTACTGGCCAGAAATTACTTGTGGACGCTGTAGGTACTATCTCCAAAACCTTTCTTAGAAATTTCAAAATTACAAAAGAGCAAACCTAATTGTCCAGTCATCTAGTCATATAAAAACATAATCAAATTTACATTTTAAAGTAAAAATACACTCAAAGTTTTAAAAAGGTCTTGATATAGTGCTTAATAGCATCAAACAAGATTGAAAAGAATTGTATGAACAGAATATTAGTAAATTGATTGTATCTTTTGTTGTCAGTTTATTTTGAGTGATAAAATATCAATGTAAGAAAAAATGACACTAAAGAGGAAACAATGATAGGAAGGGGTTTGAAAGTCAGCAACTGGTTCTAAGTGGGAATTAGATACTAAGTCTCAGCATGACTAGATAATTTTTAGCTCTCTATATATATCTTTTGAGTGGGAAGCTGGAATATAGAAACTGAATGCTGCTTTAATTTTTAAACTGGTTTAAACCAGCTAGATTTGCGGAAACTAAGCTGGAAGCAAAAGCAAGGTTTTTTTTTCTTTTGAAGTATCACTGTTTGGGGACTTTCCCCCTGGGTACTGTTCAAAATTGTTTTATTGTGACGCATTTGTTGTTTGCTGATCTCTGGTAGATACCAGAGATGCTACTTTGGCTCACCCTTGCATTCTTGGATTAGAGCACTGAGACTTCTATATTCTGTCTTGTTAAATTTATGCTTATTATTTGGTTGGCTATATGAATGGTGCTATTGCTCATCCACATTGAAATGCAATTAAAAGCCCGTTCCTAGGGACCAGATTCATCAAGTAATGGACTGCCCTTTCCCTGGGGTCCCAAATTCACCGAGCTCAGAGAGAATAAAACAATGTGCTGTGAGGCAATTCTGCCACAGCATTTTTTATGTTTAGGACATGGAAAACAAACGTCTGTTTTAAAATTTCAGTGAGGAACCATGTACCATCTACAAGTACTTGCAAGGTCCATACATCTCTGAGTTACATCTCTGCATTGGGGTACATCTGAAGCCAACTTACCCTGCCTCCTGGATGAAAATATTTTTATTGTCTCTGAATATGTTTAGTAAAATTTAAATTTCCAGTTTAGCTAAAACAAAGGTTTAGAAGATCATAAATAGGAAAAGTCTGAAGACTTCTGCTTTTCTTTTCCTAACAATCTCATTGAAGGAATATTATACTACAGAGAAGCGTCAAAGTAGGACAACAAGAAATGAGAAATAATCTACTTATATTGTGAAAGACAATTGGATGTTCTTTAACTGGACAGTAAGGGAACTATTTTAAGTGCTTCCTTTTGCTTCAAACAGGTGGCTCAAGTATGCTATTTGGAGTTCATTTACAGTCAATTGATTCATGGCTAATAACTTAAAAATACTACACTTCCTGAAAGTATTACAGCCAAAATATGACAGTCAAGCCTGAAGCCTGAATTAAGCTGCATTCTTTTTAAGCAAGAAAAAGCACTGACATTTAACCAAACTGTATTTTCAAGATCTTGGTTGAAATTCATATAAGGAGTCCCAGGACAGAGTGGTTTTATTTGCCATATTTATTACCTCCAGTGTGCATTGAAAAAAAATTAAATCTTACTGCAATAATGTTGGTATTTAGGTTAGCAGGTACAGTGCTTTTGCCTTCACTGTGTCATTTTTATCTGTGTTTTTTTTTTTTTTAATTGCTGTCATCCTTCTACTCTCAAGCTCACCTGTATCTCTCATGGAAATTTAAAACACTTTGCAATATAGCTGATTTAATTCCTATTAAAATTTCTGCTAACTAAGTATATTCCCTTCTTCTACAGGAAATAGAGATGCAGAGAAACTGAGTATGATCTTGAGCAAACAACTTACCGTTTGAGGCATTGCTGGGATAGAACCCATCATGAAATCTTGGCTGCACTGGAGTCAGCAGTAAAACTCCTGTTGAGCCCAGCAGAATCAGCTCCAGTGTCCCAATTCATGGTCCCGTCCCATTTAGTAATAAGCTGGAAGAAGCATTGCATCTATGAAAAGAAGAGTGTTTAGTCAATAGCTTCCCATGTCTTTTCTTCTCATCTTGCAGAATTGGAGAATAAGAGCTTGTTTGCACCCAGATTACCCTTATGCTTAGTGCTGCAGTTTCTGCAGTGAAAACATGCTCATGTATTTTATGGGTGTGACCAATGCATCAACTTTAGCATTGTTATATCACTGTAGCTGAAAAAGAGGGAGGTAAAAGGGAGAAATCTTTCTTTGAACCATCTTTAGGGATACTTTGCAATTTTGACAAGGAAAGTTCTGAAAATCCTTACAAGGTTTGAAGGTTTATGCATATGCTTGTGCAGGGAAGTGATTTTTTCCCTTCCGTGAAAGGCCATCACTAGGAATATTTGGCCATATCCTGCAGTTAGGGTGAAAAAAAATTTTCTTAAGTATTCTCACAGGAATGAAGATAAATATTGTATCTTTCAAAATATGTGGTTTTTCCTAATGTTTCATTCAAAAGCAGTATATATATTTTTTTTTCTTCTTCTTTTCTTAAAGCCGCTGCCTCCTTGTCATGACTCTAAGGAATCTATGCAGGTGTACAAACAACACTGTAAAATAGCAGAAGAGTACCATGAGGTCAAGAAAGAAATTGCTCTGCTGGAAGAAAGGAAGTGAGTAACTTTCCCAAAGTATTTACTGTTGTATATTCTCTTTGTAAAATCCTGTTTTAAACATGAGGGTTTCGTATGATATTTTCTGACCTTATAACTCTGCCTGGCAGTCACAGTACAGCACGACAGTTAGGCCATTGGTCCATAGGATCAACTGGGACCACTGAAGGACACAGGGTTGTCATAGCTCTGGGCCCTCAGTTATACAGATGTCCCTTAAAACCTTCATTGACAGCCTCCAGGTCACATAACAATCTAGTTCAGCTCGTGCAAGTCTCCTTTTTAGTGTTAGGGATTTTTTTTTCAATTTAACTTTACACATTTTAATGAAGAGCATAATGGATCCTCAGTTTGGTTTAAAGTACTTTTGACAATATCAGTAAACGTTTTTCTGTGAGGTGCATTGTCTCTATGTACATTGACATTTTAGGCGTTCATATCCAAAATGCATAAGCTGAAGACTTTTTTTCTTGTCTATGGCCTATACTGATCACCCTGTCATCTTTGCATGCCTACTAAATGGCACAGTGCACTCTGTGACTCTCAGTCCCTTTCCACAAGAAACTTCAAAAAGAAACTCAGAGAGAGGAAAGAGGGTGCGTAGTGAAAGTTTTTAACAGACAACCAACCCCAAGGAATAACAGTTACTGCTAAGAAAACTTTCTCTTTCAAATGTTTTTTTATTTTTACGTTCACACTGAAGGTGACTTCAAGCAGCGTTGCCTTCCTCAGGGAGAGTTACCTCAGTGTCAATCTCTGAGACTTCTTGTGGAAATGAAGACCACACCATCATTCTTCCAAATGCTGCTTGAACAGAAACATTTGTAATATAGCAACAGGGGTCGAAAGAGCTCTGTTGCAGAGTGGGCTTTGAGTAGAAGGTGGACCACTGTATCTGTTTCATAGCAATATCTTTGCACAGCTGACCATGCAGTTCAGCCAAGTTTTCATCCATGGGAGTCTTCAGCTGCAGACACAAGCTGATGGGAGGGAAATTGGTGAAATCTTGTAGTCTTGTAGTAAGATAGCCAAAGATCTCCTTGAATCCAGACTATGCAGGGCAAGAAAGTGAGACTTGTCCTTATCGGGGTTGTTGATGGCTACAGGCACAATATAGTTAGTTGTTACCTAAAGTGTCGGAACTAGTTGAGGTTTCCCACTACGAATCCCCTTACACTGTAGGACCTGCATGGCACTCAGCTGCTGACAGATTGGCACAAAAGTTAAAAAAGAAGAAAAAATAACCAGAAGAGATTAACGCTACATTATCCTAGTGTTTGCATTTGATTCATCATTAATTAAACTTGGCCAATCAAAAGTAAGTGGTATTGTTTAAAAAGATGTAGCAAAGATAATTAATTCAAATAATTTTGCAACAATTTGTCAAATTTGATTGTCTAATATAAGCTGCTTACATGTGTATTTAGCAACCAAGTGAATTCAGTGGAAACCATGTGTGTTTGTCTTCTCTGAAAATCCAAACTGAATTTAAAATATTAAATGGTTCTTTAAGTGCTTAACTTTAGACATATAAACTCAAAAGGTAGCCTTAGATCATTTGGTTTTTAGAGTGTACTAATATAAATGCATTATTACTGACACATCCCTGAATCAGTTATGCACATTTATGAAGTAAGCTTGGAGCCCTTGAAAACTACTGACATACAGATTTTTGCATTTACTAGAATGAAAAAAAAAATGCTGTTTGAATGCATTTTTGTTTATCTATGGAGTGTGTGGTACTAGCTGAATTAGAAATATTTTGCTCCTTGGGAATGGCAGATACAGGCATAAAATTGTTTACCTGAGGTCAAAACTATGCTAATCAACCTCTGAGCCCAGAAGTCAGCCTCTCAGTAGTGGTTATCTGGGATGAATTAAGGAGCTTCAGGCTGGCATTTTCCTTCATTCCACCAGTGGATGTCAACAGTGGAACAATGTGAGGAAGCTTCCACCACTGCTACATTTGTTGAACCTGTTCTGTGGATAGAAAATTTCATGCCCCAGCAAATTTATGTTAAAACAAGAGTGGCTGAATAAGGCAGCAAATAAAATTATATTATTGTGATTCTTATGTGCCTTCTAATTACGTATTTGTGGCCACATAACATGCTGTGTAGCTGTGAAATGCCTAAGCACGACAAATATCAGTGCAGCACCTTTCACCACCTTCCAAATCTCTTAATCTGAAGAAGTGGTCCTACAAGCACTGGGATTGAAGATGCTTAATTTCCTACAGGTTGGTGCACTGTGGTTATTTGATTTTGAGGTTTAAAAAGCTGCAAGTGCCAACTGAAGCTTTTTTCTCCAGATGGGAACTATTTATGACCCCTCCCTCCAGGCAGATTCTCCATTTTGTGGCATTTTGGAGGAGGTCTCATGATAACTGCCTTTCCCCTTTGGAGTGCCTTTCCTTTCTGTAGCAGTCTGTTTTTATAAAGCCTTCCAGAAACTAACTGGGACCTCTTCACTGCATGAAGTTTGGTTGAAATTGGAAGGTGGATTAAAAAGTTATTAAGACACATATACCTTTACACACATGTAAGCATACAGAACCTGAACACGTTAACCTTGATTTTTATATAAAACTAGATAGAAAGGGACTATAAGTGTGGAGGTGAAGGAGTAAGCAAGAAGTAAAAGAGCATTTTGGTCTAGTGATCACTGATTCATATCTAAAAATGTCCTCAACAGTTGCAGTTTGAGAGTTAAAGGAAGTTTATGGGGTAGCATATGCTGAACGAAGAGGAGAAGAGTGAACCACAATGGCTGGGGTGGCATGCGTATTGAATATCCCATTCTCAGAAGGGAAGGATGCTTTCACTTTTCTAAAAAGTTGGATGAGATACACAGCTTTTAGCCTCAAAAGCAGTTATAATCAAATTGAAAAGATGGAGTTCTTTGCAGCTTTCTGAAATTTCCCCCTGTTGCAGGTGTCTTTATCTTCTTCTACATTTGAATGTATGGAATTAAAGATTCACAATTGTCTAATACACCTGCTATCTATTGTCTATTTCTTTTAAATATTATTTTGATAAAATGGACAAAGACTTTCATCCCTTGTAATGGGAACAAACAATTTGTGCAGTGTTCCTCAGAGTACATTTTTACCAAAGGCAACCAGAAGTGCTGTTGGATTGTGCCCCTGCCAGTACTCCAAACTTCCTCTCCACAGATCAACTCACCTGTGGAATTAAAATGTCAAGTCCCACCTGGCAGTGTCTGCACCTGTGGTGCCCACTGATCGTACACAGTGCACACAGAATACTGACAGTATTGGAGACAATGATTGTCAGGAAAAGAGCAGAAAACGGATTGAGCAATTTTTTTTCATTTGTTGGCTAGGAGGAAGAAATAATAATGTAAATAAAATAATGTTAAGTTAACCTGACATAAATGTCTGTACAGGTGTTGGAGCTTTTTAGTAAAAACGAAAAATGGAATAGTATTCATTCTACTTTAAACAATTTTTGTTCCAACCTCTGAAGTTCAGTGTCACCTGTTATATATGAAATAATACATGCAGGTATATTTCTAAAGGAGGCATCTTCAAGAAATAGAAAGTTGAATAACATTGTCTTAAAATAGTCAAAAACATGTACTCTTTTGCAACTTTTCAAAGTCTTTTAATTCTGCTTAACTTGACATCTCTCACTGTAGTGAGATCAAGTACGGCCGAAGTATAGAAAGGCAGTGGTGTGAAATGACAAGGGTTGCTTTTCGTGAGGGCAAGAACAGAGCTTATTTGGCCCTTTTTCTTGTATGCAAAGTAGATGGCAAGAGAATGTACTAGCCTGGGAGTGGGAGAGAAGACAACAACTCTTTCACAGGAAAATGGGAAATGTGAGCGAGAAAGGGAGGTTGCAGGTTCAAAAAAGGGAAAATCAAAGGACATAGCAAATAAGAAAGGGAAAAGAAGTTACTCAAGAAAAAGACAACCAAAAAGAAGCAAGAAATTGAAAGATTTTAAAATAATATTGGGTAGATTTTTTTGCTAACATAAATCATCATAGCTTTCTTTGCTGTCTTCACTCAAACTCTTCCCATTTATGCCAGCAATATGTAGTACAAGGGACAAAATCACTCTGGAATGGGAGACATGATTGAAAAGAAAGGAAGGGGTGTGGAAGTGAGAACACACCACATTTAGGTCACAGAATGTAATTTAATTTATGTTCCAGAAACACACATGTATTTCCATAACAGATGGTTTTGGGTATCTAAGTTTGGGTGAAAGGGATGGGATGGCTGGTTATTTTGAGCACTTGTTATATTGCTATTACTAGATAATGACCCTGGATTATGTAGTTAAATATTAGAGTTGCCATGGTTGCTAGCTATATCTTATATTCTTAGCACTGGCTGGTTTTCTCTTTTTCCTCCCCCAGACAATTCTAATATAACTCTCCAGAAAGTATCATTTGATCACCACCTGGTTTAGGATCACTCCTTTTCTTCGCCATGGATATGATTTCTTTTCCTTCTTTTACACATATTACAGTAGACCTGCAGTGGAGATGCCTGCTTAATTTTGTGGGATCCTTCCGTATGCTTTAGCATGCTCTCATGACCGTAGGACTTCTTCTAAGGTCTCAAGTCCAGATGGTTTCTCCAGGTACACTATTTCTGGAGTGTCTTTCCCAACACTGTTGCGACAAGTAGTCCTCAGACTTTCAGGTACTGCAGAAAAAGATTGGTGTAAACCATAAAGGCAACCTTTTATCTTAATAATTTTCCCATTCTAGACCTGATTTTTCATCATTTCACACGTATCCAAAATACGCGTTACTTGCCAAATAGTGGAAATTACAGCTTTTCTAATACAAAGAGAAACCTCAACTTGCCCTATTGCAGTGATGAATACTTACAGACCTTTTATGTGCTGGCATCTGAGAAATATTTTCATTTACATTAAAACAGGCTGTCTTGTTGTTTTAAAAATTAATTAGTAAACTTTGAACATGCAAGGACAGTCTCCTCAGACAGCAATTACCTTACAGGGTCTCATGTATCCTCCTGACATGAAAGCCATGTCAAATATGGGAAGAGTAAATGACCTTATGGCCACCAGAACACACGGACACGTGAGCTGGGAAGAAATGCGTAGTATCACAGATGCATGATCCTGAATACGTTGTTCACAATGGGAGAAAGATAAGCCTGCCTCTTTGCACTGTGGAAGCTGTTCTCCTCGAGTCCAGTCCATCTCCAAATACGCTTATCTCCAGATAGATTTATCTGCTTTGTCTGTCACTTTTCTTGGTATTTATTCATTGTGAATATTACTGTAAAGGAACTTTGTTCTCTGCATGGTCAGTCATTAAGGCCAGGACAAGAGAAATAGTTTCCCTAAGACCATGCTGGGTTTTTCTCCTGCTCTGGTATGGCTTGTGGTTTATTAGTTTATGATGCAAATCACACTGGTCTTCTCTTCCCACCCCAACCCCTCCCCAAAAAAGAACACTTCAAGTGTACATTGCAGACTGTCTCAAAGCTTCAAGTACCTCAGCACCATTTTAGAAAATACCTTATCAATGCTGTTAATATTTAAACTCAGGGTAACCATTAACAGAAAACACATATTACACAGTGCTAGATCTATTTATTAAGCATCCATAACAAAGGCTAGATGGTGCAAGAGCTTGGTATGGTGTTCTTTAACCTCTGGAAGCTAAGTTCAAATCCTGGATTAGATCAGAAGCAAATGTTAGTTACTGTTCTCATCCTTTTGTGAGCTTCGTAAACCACACCATTCATAACATTTAGCAATTCCCTGGTACTCTAATTTAGGATCTCTGTGGCAGGCTGGCAGTATTTGCCTGAAACATCACCCTACCCTGTAAACAGGTGTTGATCCTGATGGAAAGGGAATAAGTAGGTTCTGCTGACTCAGAAGTGGGCAATTTTACTACCTCAGTGCAAGGAAGCTGCTTTCTGCGAGGGAGGTCCTAGAATGTGGACTACAGCAATGAGGATATTTTGATCTTAATGCATGTATATTTTGTTTAATAGCAAAGCTAAATCCCGGGGGGGGGGGGGGGGGGGGGGAAGTCATCTGTGCTGCTTGAGTATTACTGGAGAGCAGCACGAAAGCCATGCCTTCACATAGCCTCATCTTATCAAATCAGGACTGACAGTCATTAACAGAGCTGTCTGAGTTTGCACACTGCCTGTTGTGCCACTCCTGGCTCAAGTCCAAATAGAGTAGTTAGTACCTTTCTTGTACATGTACTAAAAGGCCCCATGGAAAAGGTTTACCTGCTTTTAAGATGCTGATTACTTATTAGTGTGTTCACTGCACCTCCCTTTAACAACCTCATAAGTGTAAGAAAAGTAAGGAAGAATGATTCCGAATTTTTTTTTTTGGAACACTTCTGAGTCAACAGTCTGTAATTTGAAAGATCTTAATTTAATCCTTCACTCCAGCATTGCACCAGTAGAATAATTGCAAAGAAATATTGCTGAAGCTCTCTTTTGGTCCTAAGAGACAAAAATCTTCAAGAGGAAACCCTAAGAGACTGAAGTGATTAAAGCTGCTGGACTTGTAAAATCTCATTGTCCCTAAATGCATTTCTCACTCTCTAAAGCATACGTGCAATTACTCCTTTGTGGGCTATAGTCCCATTAATAGGAGCTGGAATATCGAACTGTCCAGCAAGATGAGTTCATCTTGGCCAATTTGAAAATTGGTTGATCTAGCATGGCCCCAGCAAAGAGAAATGAATTTGTTAATGGCTTGCTGCTTTTAAAATTTTAATAACGATATTGTGCCAAATGTTAATAGAATTCTGCTGACCAAAAATATGCTCTTGTCTCTTGAAGACCTGATTGAATATACCTTTCACCTGGTGAAAGGAAAGAGAAGAGGCTTTGCTGCAGCACGGCTGCTATGCATTACTTCAGTGGTATAAAACAAAGCGAACATATTTAGCTGCAGGAGAGTTTCTTTATGCTTCAGCTCTGGGTTTGATTTAAAATTGGTGTAATGGCTGTTAACTCTTTCCTTCTTTTTTTTGTATGGGAAACACAGTTGGGAGAAACGAGCGTGCTGGGGGTCTCTTCTAACTTGTGACTCCTTGAACTGCAGTAACTGTGGCTGTAAACAGTCAGCTAAACCATGGGCAAACTGTGCTATCACTGAAAGCTGTGGTAAAGACAGAGGAAGATCAAACCGATCCTAAAAGAAGGCCAGATAGAAGTGTTTTTCAAAACCCAGGTGCTTACAGTTTTGCTGCTGTAAGTGGTAGTTTTGCAGCGATAAGTGATGTAAGTGATCAGCAAATACTGAAATGTTATCATTTCATGAATACTCTGACCTATGGCGACAGAATTACTAATCTGTAGGAATTTCCTGTCTGAAAGGACCGGTCTAGCTTGACAAGGGGGCTCCTTTAAAGACGGCAGCAAAAGCTATCCACTTTGAAGGCATTACATCTTCCCACTGATGAACTACAAGCATTGTTTTGACGTGACTGAGAAATAAAGTCACAGGGCTATGAACAGTTAAAGATTAACTAATCTCTGAGATAGAATGATCAAAAGAACTAAGAACCTTTTAGAAGAGACTTCCTGTAGCAGGGGTGAATAAACGATTTGACTTAAAGGGGAAAAAAAGCAGAGGCCAGGCTAGCCTGCTGGGTAACTAAGTGGGGAGCGATTAGATACCCTGTGAGTTACTCATGCCTTCAGTGTGTTTTGTTTTAAGACCTCTTTTATCTTAACTTCTGCTGAGGTAATTTCAGTTGATACTATACAGGAGACTCCAGCTCCTGGCCAGCTCTGGGAATACAGGGCACTGTGTGACTCCATCCAGAAAGAAGTAACAGCTCAAATCCTCCTCTGTCTGCTCTTAAAAAGACCAGGAGAGGTCAGGTTTGCAGCTCAATCACTCTTCCTCAGTCGCAGGGCTAACGTCTGAGCATAAACACATTACAGAAACAATATATGTAGTTCAGATTCATGTGCCTAGTATTTACTAGAATCATTTTTCTTTGCAGCAGAGAAAAGGAAACCTGGTGTACTTCACAGCACTTACTGATAAAGCTAACCAACCGAACAAAAAAACCCTTGCTCACTTTCAAGTATGTTTGGTATTGAGAGGAAAAATAAATTGTTATTCTTCAGGCAAAATATTAGCATGTGGTCTCCAGGAACTTCATTCTCCCCTGTGAACTGCATGTTCAACTCTCAACTGAAGTTAGAGATACTTGAAGGTCCTCAGCCTTTTGCAGGTTTGGTCACTGAACAGCAAACCTATCAGAGATTTTGGCAGCTTCATCTTTTATGGGGAAAAGGAGGACTCTAACAAATTAAGTTTCTAGGCCTCTGTTTCACAAGAGCTCAAGTAATACCATGTTAACAACCTATAGTCCAGTTTAACCTAACACACGATGACAAATTTTTGCATACTGTCATTTTTAATCCTTGGGTTTTTTTTTCATAATCATCAGAAAGGAGCTGATTGCCAGGCTGGAACAAGTGGAAAAAGAAAGCATGGATGCCGCTCAGCTGGCTAAGGAGTACGCAGAACTGACAGAGGAGAACCGAACACTGAAGCTGGCCCAGACGCAGTGTGTAGAACAACTGGAAAAGCTCAGAATACAGTACCAAAAAAGACAGGGGTCCTCATAACTCTCAACTAGTTTATGTGAGGCAGTTGTTAATACAGGATTGGTCCTGTGCTGGAAAGAGATTTTAAAATAAAGGTCTGTTTAATATGTTATAATACTTTACTACAGATACAGAGTATGTAGAAGTCTATATTTGATTTAATGCTTGCCAGCCAGTAGCTTAATATAATGGATATTTCATCCATTATATAATGGATATTTTATTTCAAGTAACATAATTGAAGTTAATCTATCCCCATTATATGTTCTAGTAGATCAGATTTCTTTTCTAAACATATTTCTTCCAATTTAAGAAGATATGGACACACTAGAAAATGATATAAATAGTCTCTGTGTTGGGAATTTGGACCATACTAAGGCATACAGCAGGGACAATGTTAATATATGGAATACATGTATGTTAATTTTAGTTTGGTGAAGATTTTTTTAATGATTTTCCTCATGCCTAAAGTGTTTGGAAGTTATCTTAAAATGGATCTCCTCATGGGTAAAAACTACTTTATTATCCCATGTCAAATTCACATTGCTGTATAAAATCCGAGAAATTGCACATTAAAAATTGAAGTAACATGATTATTTATCAGATGAGTGTACTGCCAGTAATAATTTGCAAGTTATGAAATTAAAAGGAAACAGATGAGATCAAACTTTCCTTCCTCAAGCGTAAAGATAGCTTGAGAGTCTTGTTATTGTACTTTTTGGCATGCAAGAAATGAAAAATTAATATATGAATACTACCATCATCATTTCAACTGAGAATATGTCGGTAAAAGTACTGTGAGGATATTTTGTTCTTATTTTCCAGTCTGTTTTGAAACATAAGTGGCTGTAAGTAGGGACAGGAGTTCCGTGATATACAAATAACCTGGAAGTAAAATGTTAGTGTTACTTGCTCTATTTATCCCTGTATTTTCCTAGATCAATTGAAAATTCTTTGTTATACTTCCATTTCTATTCATACAGTATTTTTTTCATTAAAAGCAGATATAGAAAAGCCATTTTATGTTCTGAATGTTCTTAAATCACCCTGTGTTTTTAACTCTGCTTGACAGATGCAGCTTGTTACATCTTCATGAGGCTGGAATTCAACTTGATGCGTCATTAGTACTGAAATGTGTCTTAGTAATTGAAAATTATGAACTTAAGATTTCCGCCAGAACTTTAGCTTTGATTATTATCACTAATCTATTATAAAAACGGGGTTTTATGTTAATCAGAACAATTCCTGGGGAAGTCCTTTGGCACCAAAATGTTCCCCAGTAATTCCATCAGCAAAGGGGACGAAAAAATACAAGCTGACCCTTAATTACTCTGTCCTGACTACCTACGGTGTTTCCCGCAGCACAGGCGTGAAGACGGGCTCCGCGTTACTACGAGCGCCTGACGTTGCCGTAGGAGAGTATGAGGAGGCAGGGGGAGAGGACAGCCTTGTCTCCACTTCTCCTCCCGAGCTGCCGGGGCAGGGGCAGCACACGTGCCCGGCACTGCTTACTCCCTTGCCCTGGCCAGTGCGGAGACGTGAAGGGAAACCACCGTTCTGAGGCATGTGCTTTCTGCTGGGATGCTCCACGGGCAGTACAACACTGTACTTGTTCCTCATTCAGAGCACGTTGTTATCTAAGGGTCCAATTTTCACTATATCTTCTGAAAGTTGGAGAGAAAAAAACCATAATGAATAAAAAACACTTGGGATGTCAAGGCTGGGAGTGCTGGAAAAGCCTTGTCTGAGTTTTGTGCTGATGGCAAACGTACCCTGTACGGACTTCAGGGTTTTGCTTTGAGCACAGGATGCTGCAGAATCTCGGATATATTATGTTTGTCTGTATTTATGTTTTGAACAACAGGATTGTCATTTGCAAAATTAGTTTGTTGATTTAGTCACAGATTTTTCTATCCAGCTTTGAAAACGTCAGCCAGTCTGTGGCGATTTCAGTGAATTCACTGGAAACTGCACAAAGTACATAAAATTATTTCATTAACAGACTGGCTTTGGCTGCAGATGGATCACACAGCAGAACTTGACTTACAGATAACTTTTTTCACCTTGAAATTTTCTATTTCAGTGCAGCCATTGTGTTTTAGATGTCAGAATAATGTCAGATCATACTCTTTGAGAAAAACCTGAGGCAGAGCCAAAGTCATGTAGAGAAGGGAAGCTGGGCATCATTTGTGACACACAGCAATTTGAGGGTAGCCAGGCTTTTCTAACCTATAGAGACTAACCAGTATGGAAGTCTTCAGGAAACATTTTTACAGGTGTACAGACACCAAATTTGTGGTGTGGCCCACCTACCAGCCTGGCTGAGTATGAAACTCTTAAAACATCCCAAACTAATTGAAATCGGAGATCTGTATTTAATCTGGACTGTGGCTATTTACAATCAAATTTTCCTCCTACTTTTAGTTGTGGTGAAAGTAAAAAATAACTGCTTTGTATCAATATATTTCCCTGCCAGCATGGATGCTCATGTGCCTGAGAACAGTGACTCAGAGAAATTGCATCACAATCCAAATGAGTAAAACTCAAATAGAAGCACTAAGGAAGAAAAATTGAAGTATCTCATGAAAACAAATTTTTAAAGAAAAATAGCAGGGGAAGTGGGATTCAAAGACAGGAGAGTAGACAAATGGAATTTTTCAAAAATATTCATAGGCAAGTGAAATTAAAATGCAGAAAAGCCAACATAACCCAGAAAATCATTCAGATGTTGCAAAGAGTAAAAATGGCTAGAACAGCCTTCTGAGAGGTAACTGCTGTATCTATCATTCATCTCTTGATTTTTTTTTTTATCAAGAGCATAATAATGATAAACATTTTCATATTCAATAAATCTCCAATTTTGACATGCTGAATTTTTCTCTACATATTACTTTAAACCTTGTAGCTCTGCGGACTCAATAGCTGAAATTAAGGTTTTTAAGAAAATATTTGTTTGTCATATTTATGCTGTATTTTCCAAACAGATAATATGATTTGTGTCCTTCTGCTATTTAAGGAGAGACCTTAAATTGTTCTGCTAGGTAGGTCCATTGTAAGTATAGCACTGTGAAAAAAGCGTTTCATACAATTATTTCAAAGACGTTTTTACATCGTATTTCACCCAAGAACTTAGAAGCCTGTTTCAGCTTTGGAGTTCAACCGCCGGTGAAACGTTCCATTTTACAGCTTCTGACCACAGCCTGTGGCGGCTGCGGTTGCATTCCGCAGAACAACAGCACAGTCCGAGGCTCTTGCTCGCAATTCCCCCGCGGTCAGAAGGCAAGGAAAGACACGTGAAAGGCTCAGGTGACAAAAGAAGTTGCTAAATGCATACAGCTACGTAGATGCAGTCTGTTACACAGATAAAAGTGTATTTCTTGCTGTTATCCAGGTTATTCAGGTTAGCAAAAGTAAGCGTGCCACTACGGCAACAAATGCATTTGCTTCAGACCACTTTTAAGAAAACAGTTAGTGAAGTACATGGAATTAAAAAAAACAAGACCTGTGCTTCCCATTTCCTATTATTACTATCTAACTTCCTTCCATCGTAACAAATGCTGAACAAGCTCAATTTAAGTATTCCAGTTAGCAAGGATATGACTCATGCAGTCTTGAAACAGCCGGAGGCTAGGGCAATTTTACACTTGAAAAGTACGGAAGATAAGGACCTGCAGGTTTGGGTTTGGTGGCGCTTTTTTTAATGTTTCCCTTTCCAGGATTATCTTTATTCTGGCTGGTTTTGTGAATTAATGATCTTCGGAAGCGTGTCGCCTCCCCCCAGGGGCTTTCTTGCCGTCTAGGCCTTTGTGAGCATTACGCATTGCTCGGAGCGGGTACAAATACGCGAGGGTAGGGCACCGAGGTGCTCTCAGCCTTCCTTGGGGCTACGTGGTTGGGGAGCTCTGCTGCCACACGTCCGCTCGCTGCTTGAACCCGTCACAACCCACCTCGCAGGAACGGGCTAGTCGCCGTCTCAGTCACGGAGCCAGACGGTGTTTTTCCCTACATAAAATTCTTTGCTCGTTCAACACACAAGACAGAAGCGTCTAGAGGAGCGGGGCAGACTGTTGTCTGGAGGAGCCTTGTCTCTCTTCTCGTGGACGGTGCAAAACGTGCAGTGACTGAAGAAGGGGATCACAGGGAAAGGAAGTTTGATCCAGGCAGTGACGAAGCAGGAGAAGCACTGGCCCTGGCCAGCAGGATTGTGAGGACAGTTGGCAAAACCTGGGTGCTGGCACGACTTTTCTCTCCTATGCGCATACTTCCACAGACATAGGTGCGCACCCAGAGCCCTGAGGGCCTTCTCCCTCCTGTTAGAGTGTCCTGGCATGTTTGCATATACATGGAAAATATGGTGATGAACATCCTTGGAAAACCCATGATGAAACTATTAACTGTCTCCATGACAGGCCTGGAAGGTGTGCAGCCATGAAGGCCCAGGGCTATTACTGAACAAGTACCCAAAAGCTGGCCCCCGTTGTCCATCCTGCTGGGCTTCTCTGAGACAAGACCAGGCGTTGTGACTGCACGACTACCGCAGCGCACATTCAGGAGGGAGGGAAGCAAGATGGAGTTGGATGGGCAGCCTCAATCCTACCCTTTCCACCACCGAATCCCTTGGTTTTGCAGTGTTAAACTGGGAGTTACTGAGATGGTCCTTCAGATGCACAACAAAACTGTGCAGCTGACATTTCAAATTCAAAGAAGTCGATAATAAAAATGAAAAAAATCTGCCTTGCTTGGGACCATGTCAGTCACCTCTTGGTTCTTCAGTGCTCCTTACAAGGAATGTCATGCGTTAGTCATACCTGTATGAATGAAAGATGACAATCATTCACACATTACTGTTAACCTCAACCCAGTCTTTCTAGATTGCACAGTCCGGTGGTTTAAACTGAGGAAAGCACAAGATTTAGCGCATGAGTCACGCAGCTTTTCTACATGCCAATCATCAGTTCCCCCTTCTAAACCTCAGTTCCTTTAATCCCCCCCCAACCACAACCCATGCATCTGTACCCCCTACTGAGTAAGCAGCATCACTCTAGAGCTCAGATGCAGTTGAGTGGTGATCTCATGACGCGGTCTGATGATCGCCGTGTGCTTGAGATCGTTTCCAAACATTACAGTCGTACGATGTTTTGTGATTCGGTGCTGGTATGTGGCAGCAAGGCGCTCTGCCAGCCCGCAGGTGCTGACTGTCAGATACGCTGTCTTTCTTTGAACTGTTTAGGAAAATATGAGAGCAGGTGGTCTGTGGATTTAGTTATTCATCTGAATTTTATACTAAATTTTAATACAGAAATTAGGGAAATGAAATGAGGATGTGTGCGCTGATGTAACAAATGTGCAGCCAGATGCCAGACTGGTCCTTGGGTGCTCAGAATGAGTAAAGTGATATGAGAACTGTAAGTGACGGAAAGGAAGTAGTTACAGCGAGGGAGAGGAACTAGCGAGTGAGCCGTGCGCCTTAACTGCTTGCTTTCTTGCTTTTTATGGCTTGCACCGGTGGGATGTATAGGCTGTTGTCCTTACCTCAAAATTAAGAAGCTTTTTTTGCATGTTTCTGAAGGCTTTTCCAAGCCTAGTCTACACAAACTTTTTATACTGGAATATTTACTTCATTAAGGTCATGTTTTTGTCTAGTATGTCTAGTATCAACAGAGCTATACTGTGATAAAGACACTTACAGCATTGCAGACGGTTATTCTATGGAAAGAGGAATAACCAGTATCATTATATGACTCTATTCTGCTAATCACAGAATCATAGAATATCTCAAGTTGGGAGGGACACACAAGGACCATCGAGCCCAATACCATGCCAACTGCTGTATTTGCGTTAAAGATAAATAAATTACAGCCTTGATAAACAGCCTAGGTATAATAAAAACTCCACTGGAGCTAGAGCACTTTTGTACTGAAATAAACACCTCCCCGCTAATGGGCTCTCGCTGCTTTCATTGCACAAGTAGAGTTTGGTGCTTTTATTAACTAGATCCCCAGTTACCCACACGAAGGGACAGCGATGTGGTGTTCTGTGATCAAAAACCTCCCTCCTCTGTCTTGTGACTTTCCTACAAGCGTACGACACAGTGCACAACCCAGATTGCCCCGTGCCTACAGACTTTCTCCACAGCCATTGCATCGCAGTGCTCTCCCCAGCTTGTTCCTTTGGCTCTTGCCTGTCACATTCCTCTGTTCTGCTTGGATAGCTGAAATAAGTCAACCACTCTGAATTTTTAAGAGTAGTCAGAGGCAAATGCATCATTTAAAAACAGAACCTGCTAAAAACCTTGACTGTTGTGTGGTCAGACCCTTTTGTATTCGTGCTCTGCAAGTACGTCAGTGTGTAGGTTCACTGATTAGATGTCAGTACAAAAAAATACGAGGCAAGTGTTAATATTCATGGAAGACAGAGGCATATTCAAACACACTCCTATAAATACTGTTCTAAAGATTAGGCTTATTCGGGGAGCTCACTCCCTGGTTGTGTGTCTAATCAGAAAAAAAGCCCGCTACTCACGTATGAAATAGTACCTCCTTATGAAGTTATCTGCACCAAGAAGAATGTGAACACTTACTTTTGAAATAGTTTTTTAAAATGGGTGTTTTTTCAAGGGAAAAAACCCCACATTACAGTTCCCAGCTAATATAAATTACATCCAGCTATGCACTAACTGCTAAAAATGTGCCTAAATCTATTTATAACCCTTTAAATAGCTCTCATTAGTCTACATCTATAAGATACCCTTACGTTTGATTGTATGAGCTCCCTCTGGTGGGTAATGTGACATCTACCACTATTACTACAAAGCAAATACAGATACCTCAGTAAAAGTTGTGGGTATACAATTATGTTTTTCCAAGTGGAGTTTTGTTTATTTAAGTGTTTACAGCTACTAATTCTTTCTATACCTACGTGTAGGACAGTATACTAATTTCTCACCATCTGATCACATCTGGAACTACCCAAAGAGTGATATCCAATATTTTTAAGATACTAGAGATACTTGCACAAAGGTGTAATTTTCAGCAACACATTGGACAACAGTTAACATGAGCACCCGAGTTAAATATGTTCTGGCATCCTAGAGAAGCTGAATGAGTTCGTAATACTTACAAATGATATCATAATATCTTTATTTGCCAAAGTACTTCTGTTGAGTTCAGTCGGATTTATGTGCCTGGAAATCTGGCCTATATGGCTTTACTTTTTCAAAGTACTAGACAGTACTAACTGATTGCAGACACTTTATGTAAAGAGTCTTTAGTTAATGGTACAAAACCTAAGAATCAAATATGCTTTAAATAACACAGTACAGAACAGCTGACTAATGTACTTCTTTTTTGCTGGCAAATTTTAATACGCCTTAAATCTCAAACAGCCTGGTATTCATGAGTTACACTTTCCTAAAAGAAAACATAAGTGTTATCATCTTCCTATTTTTCTCTTTGTATTTAGGTTAAGTAATCCGAACACAGGAAGTGTTAGACTTCGGAAGAGTGTCCTAACGCATGGGCAATGTTCCAGCCACAGTTCGAGTTTCAATAACCCGAGGTGGTTGTGCTGGAATATTAGGATTGTTTTACCAGCAATGGATTTGGTGGCTCTTGCACACCACACAGATTATTTGAGCAACAACATTTCTGGAAAGTTTGGGTTCCTAGAATATTTTGGAAGGAAAAAAAAGCAGAAAAAGCATGCTCATAAGTTTGCTTTTCTGCTTTAGCTGTTTCAGAATTCCCCTTTAATTAACAAAAAGAGGTTTGTGTTTTGTCACTTGGCTGAAACCTGGCAAGAGACGAAATTCTAGTTACCCTGTATGTAAAGGTGAGGCATGAGAAAGAAAGAAGACATAAGCAGGATTTTATCAAAGGCAGTGGTCAACATTTTATCACAACAGTTTGCGATAGCTCTGTATCTCCCGACTATGACTGTACATGCCGTGTTTTCAGATGTTTATATTATCCTAATCCTGTAATTTCTATTCAAGAGACTGTTAATTCAGTTTGACTGCCAGAGTGCTCTGATGTAAATCTACCAGTATATTACTGTCCAAGAGGGAATCGTCACTGAATTTTTATCATGAGAAAGTGGCATTTAAAAGTGCTTAACATCGCTGCTGAAATGAGGGTGTCCACATCTAAGCGAGCAAGGCTGCCTGGTAGGTAACCAGCAATGCCAAGAAGGCACCACATGGTAAACTGGATTTAGGCCCTGGTTCAACACAGCACTTACCGTGGGGCACGGTGGCCACATCAAACAAATCTCTTGAACACATAGCTAACTTTAAGCGATGAGTAGTTCCCACTGATTCCCCAATAGGACTATTCACAGTGGTAAAGCTTTACTCATGCGCTGAAGTGTTTTGCTGGATGAAGGCCAGAGACACCAGCGCCTCAGCTTGAAACTTGACTGTTGAAAGTTCATTGGAATTTAATTACGTGCTTGGAGTGTTTAAACACCGTGCTGCGTCAGGGCCTTTCCATTGAGCTGTCCGTCAATGACTTAAGCAGGTCCTCACAGCACCTAATAGTGGGGAGGACCTTCACGCTGTGAGGTGCGCACAAAACTCGGGCGTCTTGCTCCGGCTCCTTGAGCTGGGTCTAGGTCTAGTTGCAGCTGCCAAACAAGCCAGACGCTGGCATAAGATGTCAAAAGTAATGCAGAAAACATTCTCTTTTGTCATTCCTGGTAAGCACATTTGTTCCCACTCGCACAACTGCAGCCGTGCCAACCCTTATGAAGTGGCTCTGTAGGGTCATTATATAGAACTATATGAATTTAAAAAAAAAAGCAAGCAAACACAGAAGAAATGTCAAATATTTACAAAGCACTATAAAACACGTCTAGATAGGGCTCTTAACTAGAGGAATAACAGCATAATACTGTTAAAGAATTTTAGAAATACTCCTCCTGCTTTTCTTTGGAAAAATTTATCAGGTCTGTCAGATAGGTCCCATTCCTCCTTTCCTCTCCCTTCACATACTCCTCCCTGTTCTTCCAGTAAGAGGAGATCTCAGCTGCTTCAAAGACGAGACAGAGAAATAAAACGTTTCTCAGAATTGTGGTTGTGGTACCCTTTTCCCAGAGAAGCCCTGCCTTACCTCTGCTTTTGGTGTCGGAACTGGGCGGAGGAGGAGTGCTTGGGTTAAAGGTGTGTTCTCTGCCCTCCACGTGAATGCCAGCTCAAATTTGGATGTGTAATAAGCACATGAAATTTTCAGTTTGCATGTGGTAAGTAGAGACTTAGAGCTAAAATATTTCCTAGCTGAACTTACTCTGTAACCCAGGAGCATGAATGCAGTTGTGACTGTTCAGCACACAGATTGCTCTCCCTCGCAAATGCATACTTCAGGCAGACATATATGACCACAGACAATTTTGCTTGTGATTTCATCTTGCAATTTGCTTCTCTCATGCTGTCAATACCCTTCCTTTGGTCATTGCAAATTGTGAAGGAGAAAGATGTCATGTTCAAATACAAAATGATCAAACACCTGGACCCAGGAAGGAAGAAGACTCTGCCTTTAAATTTGGCTAAAACCCTTTGCTACTTTTCTGATTTGCTTTATCATCACTAATCACTACTAATCAAAACCAAAGCTTTTCCTTCTTTGTCTTTCTTTCTTTCTCCCTTCCCTTCCCTTCCCTTCCCTTCCCTTCCCTTCCCTTCCCTTCCCTTCCCTTCCCTTCCCTTCCCTTCCCTTCCCTTCCCTTCCCTTCCCTTCCCTTCCCTTCCCTTCCCTTCCCTTCCCTTCCCTTCCCTTCCCTTCCCTTCTGCCTTTCCTTGCCTTTCCCCTTTCCTAGCCTTTCCTTTCCTTCTTTCTTCCTTTCCCTTTTCCTTTCTTTTTTTTCCCCCTTTCCCTTCTTTCTTTTTTTCCCCTTTCCTTTTTCCTTTCTTTTTTTCTTTTCTTCTTTTTTATCTAGTCAGGAGTACTAAAACATATGCTTACAAAAGATAAGCAACTTGAAGTAGAATGCCTTTATAAGATAGATAGGCAGTGAGCTCAGACCTATCATGATATGTACAGCTGAACAAACAAAATGACTATTTCAGTATGATCTCAAGCATTTGGAGCTTTTTGTCTGATGACGCACTTTCCTATCTCAAGAGTAGGAATTACTTAACATCTATGTGAAGCAAGCAGAGGATTTATGAAACACATCATCTTCAGCTAGTCTCAGCCTTACTGGAGCATTATTGAGGACTTTTATATAAAAATACAGAAATAAAACTTCCACCTCCATTTAACTACTTATTAAATACATTTATAAATACCATTTTAGTTACAAGAGTCAACGCCAGCTAAAGGACAAGGTTAGAAGAAGAGGAGTAGTCCACGGTGGGCTTAGATTGCTCACTATATAATTAAAGTCAAGCTTTCAGAACTAAGCGGTGTTTGGGTAAGCAGCATGCAGTAGTCTTTCAGGGCTTCATTCTCAGGGACTGGGAAATAGGGCTTTCTGAATATCTTATTTTCAAAATAAATGAAAATTGACACATCACAGCAAGCCAGACTTCACCTTTGAAAATTTAGACTGTATGAAGATCTCCCCTGACATCTGACAAGGACTTGGCCAACACAGAAGGTGCCCCAGTTCAAAAAAGACATGAGCCATTCAGATTGCGTGTTATCTGGGGCTGATGCTATTCTGGGAACAGAGGCAATAGCAGGGAGTGGGTGTTTATTCAGACTGTAAGTGCCTCCTACAGAGGTCTTTTACTTCTCCACTGACTGTATAGGGACCTTGGGGTCCAGTCATCAACCAGCTGGGTCTCCACGGGCCTCTTACTTATCGCATCTTGCATCTGTATAAAAGCCATTCATTCACTTAAAACTTGGCTCTCCGCACTTAAGTGTTCTGGGAATGCTGTTAAGACTGAGACTCCTGGTACTGAGCTACGTGGACATAAAAAGTACCTAAAACTCTGATTCTGAGTAGCATCAGCACCAAATTGTTCCATCTTCCCTTGAAAAACCCTCGCAGAAATCAAATACATATAAACAGACTATTCTGCCAACCACTCAAAGGTGGGTATGGCATGGCTACAAACTGAGCACCCGTGAAAGGGAACCTGAAATCCTCATGTGCAGCTGTGCAGCTACAGCCATCGCTCTCTTGAATTTAGGGGACTGACGTAAAGCCCCGCCGCATGCCAAGTACAGTGCGGCAGGTTTGGGCGACTTCCCTTCCTTATGGAGCCACCTCCAACTTTTGCAGGGGAAAGTGGAGCAAAAGTGGCTGCTCCACACCTTGCCTGGCTGATTCTGCCTGTTGCTTTTCATGTGGCTGGCAAAAGGCAGAGAGGTCTTCAGAGGACAGAAAATGTGCCCACTTGTCACGAGGGCTCCAGAGGCACCATCCGGTGGCAAAGAAGAAGCCAAAAAGACTTCAAACCCACAGACCGAATGCTCCTGCAGCTGCATAGAGGTTCTAGGGCACTCGACAGTAAGAGGAGATAAAGCAAATGACACAATGGAAACATTCCTCTTAAAAAACAGTTTTAAAATCTATTACTGTGGTGCTGCAGTGAAGGTGCATGAGATAGAAATGGACAGTTGTCTGTACTATATGGACAACTATATTCAAGAACTTGAGCTTTTTCAGGGTTCAGCCTGAAGCTTCTTCAAAGTGGAACAAGATCATTTGGTACTTAAGTAGTCTGTGAAAGAAAAACAAACCAAAAATCCCAGAAATGCTGTTTCTGTACTGCTTCTGCTCTGAAGCCTGATAAATGGAAGTCCTGGAAACAGACAGCCGACAGGTGGTAGGACACTGCTTTTTTAATATGCTGAAAGAAGAAATTACTTGGTGATTTGAGCTAAGAAATATAGGAAATACACCCTACAAACAAGTTTGCTCATCTGCACTCTTTGACCTTCAGAGGGTTTTGATAATGTCTCAGCTTAAGAACAGACTTTTTATTCTATCTTAGCAGAGTAGTAAAGACCTGGAAAGAAGATAGAGATGCACTGTAAACCTTGTGACGGTGTACGTGAGTCTTTTGGGGCTTCCTTAGAAAACTGTTTTGGATTGTTCCCTTCATGTGCAGAGGACAGGGGGAGAAAAGCATGCAGCGATTTCTTACCACTCTCCTCCCCAGAGTCGGTCTGTAAGACCTAAAAACCCCGGACACATCTGCTGACTCGCCTCTGCTGCTCCAGAAGCTCCTGGGGACTCCAAGCAGGAGCACACCCACGAGGGAGGGAGGGAGGGAGGCGTCGCGCCGGGGGTCCCCGCATCTTTTGCCGTGTCCCTACCTGCAGCCTGCTCTGTCCGTTCACCCTGAACAGCTGACAAGCTGGTCTGGATTGCTATTCTTTTCAGCTGCTATTCCAGGTGATTCCTTCCTGTATCTTGTTACTAATTTTCTTTAAAGCTGGGCTACGCAGTCTTTGAAGTCAGCTCCAATTTCACCCTTCCTTCTGCCTAATTATTTCTGGAAAATCAGTGTGCAGTTTGTCCATGAATCATCGGTATCAACCAACAGTCCCTTTTGATAAAGCAGAAATGTTTAATTTTAATGCTGTGCATAAACAGTCTCGGGACTGAACTTTTCTGTAACCTGTTCTTTCTGCTAGAACTTTTGTTCCTCATGTCCTTTTGTGAATTGAGCCATTTCATTGCGGTTTTTGTTAGAACTGCTCCAACCTGCTGTCAGATGGCTGTTTCTATAGAAAAATTAATTTAATACCCACATCAAAATTTTATTTAAAAAATTGAATTTATTGGTAGCAACATAATAACTGTCTTAATTTATTAACAGTCAATTAACTTTCTTGATGGGCAGCTTTTCCCTAATTGTAAGAGTCTCTAGCAATAAAGTACTTGTTTTTTATAATTATTCTGCTTTCCAATCTCTTATTGACCAGTTGATTTATTTTTCGTCAATGCTCTTTTGAGCCCCTTCTTTACATCTTTTTTTTTTTTTTTTTAACCAACAGCAACGACTTTTCTCCCCACTATAAGCTTATTTCTCTTTCACCGCCTGTTGGGCAGGGAGAGGACTCTATCTCGAGTATGTCTGCTTTGACACTGATAGGCTGGAGGCACCTTTCCTACCTGGAACCCATTTTCCTAGAAGTTTTTTTCCTGCCTTTATCTGACAATGCAAACATATTTTGTACTTTAACAGTTGCTATAAGCAGGATGACTTTAAATTCAACAGGCAACAATACAACTTTTCTCAGCACTTCTAATTCGTTTTCCGGAAGAGTTTTTGGTTAACTAATTCCACTTCATTCCATCAGTGGTTAAATTTTATGCTTTCACTGTAAGGATTTTCCAGGGCATTATCTACCCAAAACCCATTTTTTTTCCTTCGGATGAAGCTTCATTTTTAATATGTATATCCCATAATACTTGCTCAACTATGGTGCCCATTTAGCCAATGAATGAAGTACATCTTGGATCTGGAAGTTAGCTAGCATAGTTGGCAATATGTTGTATCTCGCTGTTTGAAACCTTGACAGCATCTGAACAAGCTCAGTTTAATCCAAGCTAATTTTCACATTTTTCATGGCCTGCTGCCTGTTTTTATAACCCATCAATTCCAAGCTTAAAATAATGCACACGGATTAAAACAAAATCCTTGTGATATGTTCAGGAGAGTAGCTGCTCGATCAAGAGAAACAGGCTAACGTCTTGAGAACTAATGAGCAGAAGGAGATGAGAACAACTAATGAGAACAGGTGATGGCAGTTTTGTTATCCGTGACTTTTTAATAATTTCTACCAAAATCATTAAAAAAATACTCAGAGGAAAGAAATGGAAAGTCTTGTCAGCTTCGAAGACAGCGTCCGCATCACCAGAAAATAGGTTAAATAGGTGAAAGCGCGCATACGGAGGATGAACGCTGATCCTGTCATGTTGCAAGTGGGTCCTTGTGCAGCAAATTTCGCAAAATCTGTGAGCAGGGGGAGAGCAAACAAGAAACAGGGCCCTAAAGTTTGGGTACTGGGGCTCCCCACCCAAATTTTATGCTTACATTTTTTGATATAAATATATACTCCCCTGAGGTAAGGGGCTGAGTACTTTCTGTTTCCAGCTAGGTGCCCCAGTCAGGAGGCAACGTGCTGCATTTTGCGGGCAGCCGAGCCTCGCCTGCGCCCATCAGATGCGCGGTGCTCACAGACTGGGGACACTGGAAATGTCACTCAGCACTCCTGCACCCCGAAATCCAAGCAGAGCATTTAAGCAGGGACAAGGCACCAACTTTCTCAGGCTGCGCCTGGCTCGCCTGCGCGTATTGAGAAGCACAACCAGAGGCACTGAGAGGATGCTCAGATCAAACTGGGAAGGATGGAGTAAACTGAGCCATGTTCAGGAGGAGAAGCAAGGAACATATTGCTTGGTTCAACATTTTGGATGTAAGTGGGCCTCAGTTTTAGATAACTGGGTATATTTATATACCTAGATATACCTGGGTATATTTCCAAACTCCTCCCACAGTCCAGTATTTGCAGTTGTGCTACTGCATCACCAGCTCACGACTGCCGTGTTAACTGCTGTACCAAATGCAGTATGTTGAAAACACACTAGTTATTTGATATGTGAAATTGCCTCCCTCCTTTTTTTTCTCTGGTTAATATTTTACATCTTGTAGCTCCCCAGAAGAAACACTGAATAACAATGCTTGCAAATAAATTGTGGTTCTTTAATATTTCAGCGCGAGCTTTTTTCAAGCCTTTGCTAATTCTTTAGGCATAAGCTAGACGTCGTACCTAAACTTAGGACAGAAGTGCAGAGGGGTGCATAGACCCCAGCTAATATAGCGACCCTTCCGAGGACAGTGAGCACAGCAGAGCCCCTCAAGGCTGGGCTGTGCGAACCACTGGGAAGTTCGCGGGGTGTGAGTCTGCTCAGCTCTCCAGGGGGCACGTGCTTTCGGATTATGACTAAGGGCCTGTAGGATCACGCTTTGCTTGTCAGAGAGCCCCATCACAGGCCTCATCTGGTGAAAATGCTGTCTTTCTTGACTGCGAGACTCAGCATCGTTATTATCGTTCATCGGGGCATACCGATTTATAGTACCGGGGGAGTTGTGTCACCTTGCACCAGCGCACGTTAACTCACAGCCTTCTGGTTGTTCCCCTGTTGTAGTAAATCACAGCTATCTGCAGCAGCGGGTGGCTGCTCTACAATACACCATATTATTCTTTACGTAACTGTTAAGATACGATGTCATTTAAGGACTGTCATGACAAATAAGATCAATGAGACATTTAATTTAAACATCATTTTATATTTCATGCTGAAAATGACAAGATATGACTTAAGAAGGAGCTTCTAAGGTAGATTTCTCTGTTCTTACCAGCATCAGCAGCGTAAAAACTTGGCAGAAGTTGAACTCAAACAACTGCACCACTTGTGATAATCTATAGTGTTATTTCAAAACCAGAAAGTACCTAGAAAATACAACGAACGCTTCAGTCAGCAGTTTTTTGTGCTGCATCATTTCCACTGCAATTGGCAAATAACGAAAAAACAAGCAAGCTGTTCATGTCCTGACAGAAATAAGGCTTCCTTGGCACTGTGCAACTGAGAACTTTTAAAACCCAATCTATACTGCAACGTGCATTTGAGAAGTTTCTACCAATTTTTAAGTGGTTATCTAAGTATTTCTCGCCTTATGCAACAGCAAGTATTGGTATCAATGACAGCCAACTTTGTATTAATAGAAACGTGAAGCTTAGTCATCACGCCCTTACAAATACAACTGCCAACAACATAAAAGCAGTTATAAGTTTCTTGTTGGTAGAAGAACAGCCACTAATCCGACTAAACATGACTGTGCTGACACATGACCTGTCTCAAAGTGACAAGATTTGCACAATGAGAGACAGAACTGGTAGAACCTCAAACTGTGTTTTATTTAGATATCAGTTTACATTTTAGCTGATCTGAATGAACTTTGACAGACAGGTTTAGAAGCCTTGGTTATTATTGATTAGTACACAACAGCATTTTCTCAAAACTGTTTTTATACAAAATATCTGCTACATCTTGTTTTGTAAGATCGGTGTTTGGAAGTTTCCTTCCCATTCTGTTACATCATTTCAGTCTTCTAAATCATATTGTGCCACCAATGAAACTGCCAAGTGGTATTAAAATAACACAAATCAAATTGATGGAGAAAAAAAATCTCTGATATTTCCTGATACGCAACAGAACAGGGTATGTTTTGAATAGATTTTTAAAGGCCTGCTCATTCAGATCTTAGTGGGACTACTCCTCTGCTTATTGACATGTACTCTGTTCAACATCTTAGCAGATGAGGGACTCGGTGTATACTATATTCTATTTTACTCTCTCTTTGGAGTATTTAGCACACAACCCTAGAGCTGTGTAATTTTGCATAAACATTACTTAGTTGGCTATAAATGCCAATGCCAAAGCCTCCGTTCCCAGCTGGAGTGGCAGCTCATTTGTGTTCCTGAATGCTTCTGTTTCATTTATTGCTTTGTTCCAGAAACTTTGTTAAAAACGCCTCTGGATCGTTCATTCTTACCTACGCCTTACAATCTATTAATAAGGCAATAGTCACTACTGCGTATCTACACGCAATTTCTGCAGGTATTTATTAAGTTCATAAAGACAGACATCTAAATTGTGTTCTACTCTGCATGCAAAAAATTGCATGTTTTTGTTACTTAAACTATCATTTTAAGATTTATTCTCCTAGCACTGTGCCAGCTGTGCTGTTTCTGCTACGTTTCTCTGCCTGAAAGGAATGTGCAGTATAATATATCTCCTGGTGTCATACAATAACCACTGTACAACACGGTCACTAGCTGCCTCAGTTCAGTACGTTCTCCCCATTTTCTGAGAAGGTACGTGAAACGTGACAGGTGGTGTCATTTTTTACCGGTAGTGACTCATAAGCATTGATATTTTGTTCTTTCTTAGAGGAACTTCTTGTGAGATAATTACTACACTTTCTGATTTACAGCATTTGTCATAAAGTACAAGGCATTTGCATTTTCTTAGGCAGCAACTCGCTTTCACGTGGCGGGAAGGCATACAAACGAGCACTCAGAGCTGAAGGCTTTTATCTTATCGGGACCAAACATGACTGTGCTCTGCCGTGGGTGCACGTAGAGATGTAAACAGGTCGACTGTGACTTGCAAAACTCCACCTGAACCCTAGAATCCCAAATTTTCCAACACATTCTTAGGTGGAGGGATGTGAGGAGAAGTAGGTAATATGCACAGGTACAACACAACCTGGAGAACGTTGCTCCTGTGAGCAAATCACAAACCCTAAGGTGACCCTGGGCGCTTTGAGAGGTTAGTCAACAGGAGACTGCTCTGCCCAGTGCTCCTTCTTGAAGCCCCAATAGTAGCAGCTTGGCAAAAGCAGGTAGCGAAGATATTGCTCCGGAGATCCTTTAAACAGTCACATCCCTTAGAAAGGCTGTAGGGTCTTGACCTCCTATGGAGTACACTGTACCATAGACAACAGCCTTGCACAAGGTTCTAGAACAATCTGCTATGCACTCAGATAGTCTTTGCGTCAATACCACCAGAATTTGCTAGACAGACAAAAAGATGAGGATTTTGTACAGGAGAAAAGAGATCATGGTGCCATATGAAATAATATGAGAAAATTAATCTCCTAAGCTAAACAACAGTCAGAAAACGCCTTACAGGGAATTCAAGGTTATGTTTGCGATTCTCCTTATCAGGAAATAAATCTGTGTGCAAAGAAGCACCCAAAGGAATTTGATTCTCTGCCACCCTTCTGTAGAGCAGCAGCCCTTCCCTCCCTCCGCCTTCCCTCCTCTTCCTCACCCCTTTGAATGCTTGTTGAGAGGTAAAGCAGCCAACACGTAACCCAACTGGTCTCTTCTGGGGACTGGAGACCCTGTGTGAGCTCTGCAAACAAGACATAGGTGCTCATTTCAGGAAAGATACAAAATACGCAATAGGAACTATCATCACCAACATACTCACAGACTGCTTTTCATGACTACGCTCAAGCCTAAGATACATCTGTTCAGCTTGGATATTGAATCTGGCACAAGGCATAAGGTAACAGTAGGCTGCTGTGTGGTTCAGGATGTCTAAATAAGTCTTCACCGACTTTTTCAGGTGTTTATACAGGGTGTTTTGAAAAGTTCCCAGGCTAGGTAAGCTCTGGCTGGGACAGCGTCCAGGCTCCAACAAACACCCAAGATCTGCACTGTCATTAAGTGCAACATTTACATGTTTGCCTGAGAAAAAGCATGTCTCAAAAAGTGTTGTAATCATTCGACAGCAGCAGGAACAGCACCAGAGGTTTTTGCTGAGTAGATATGCCGGCTTAGTCCCTGACTAGGCAGCTTGGCCTATTTCAGCCCTTCTTTAGTACTTCATCCCTGTTAAGGGAAGGCTGAGGGGGGATCTCATCAATGGGTACAAATATCTGGAGGGAGGGTGTAAAGATGACGCAGACAGGCTCTTTTCAGTGGTATCCAGTGAGACGCAATGGGCACAAACTGGAACACAGGAGGCTCCATCTGAACATTAGGAAACACTTTTTCACTATGAGGGTGACCGAGCACTGGCACAGGTTGCCCAGAGAGGTTGCGGAGCCTCCATCCCTGGAGATATTCAAAAGCCGTCTGGACGTGCTCCCAGGTAACCGGCTCTGGGTGGTCCTGCTTGAGCAGGGGGGGTGGACCAGATGACCTCCAGAGGTCACTTCCAACCTCAACCACTCTGTGATTCTGTGAAGGGAAAGGGGAAAAGAAACAGTGTGGTCCTGAGATAAACTTTCAAAGTGGTTTCAAGAAGCTCCTACCTTGCACCACGAGAAACCCAACTCCAAAAGGTTTCTAAAAAAGGTTGGGAGTCTCCTCCAGCGCTGGCAGAACCAGTCTCCACAGATGTGGATCATCAGCTGTCCAAAGAAGGGAGAGGAAAAGCAGGAACAGTAGGAAACTGTCCGTCTATTGTGTTCTAGGCAATACCTCATAAGACAAAAAATGAGAAAGAACCAAGTTATCAGGAAATGACACTATATAATCAGTTCCATCATTTCTATAACAAGTTCCAGACTTGCAAGTACACTTCCCAATTGTCAACGTGCTGTTTTCAGCAACTTTCATCCTCTGACGGCAGGTGACCACTAGTTTGCGCATCACCTAATGCTCTGTTTTTGAGAAGAGACTCCGTCACAGTCAGACTCAGTCCAGAGGATTGCAGGTATATTTCTCTCCTTTTTTTGCCCGTTGACGGTGATACCTCCTTCTGTGTCTTATTTGCACTGGGTTACCTTTTGCTGTGTGGAGCAGTTCTGGGCTCTTTGTGACTTTCACAGAACTAAGCTACAGATAAAATCAAAAGTAGAGTTAAAATTGGCCTCATTTTCCTTTCGGTATGAGTTGTGCACTTAAACCATGACTCATCACGGCTTGCAGTCACACCCAAGCGCACGATGAGCTGACTGGCCAGTCGCTTGAGAACAGGAGGAAATCCAGATAGACACAGCAGATGGGTGAAGACTGGCTCCCTCCTCTTACTGGATCACCGCAGTGACAAACAAACTAGTAGTCACTCCGGTTTCTCAATCGGGACTCCAGCTTGGTAATGAGTCCCAGAAACTGAACAGCTTCTGTTGTGGGGCATTTAACGTGCGGCTCTAAACAGAAGCAGGCACTGAATCAATTTTTCCTCTGTTACGACAAATGGGAAAATGTACAACCTCGGAAAAACAAATCCCCTTTTCAGAAAGCCGTAACAGTAGAGTTAACATGTCGAACAGTCAAACTGTCTTCCTGGCAAGTCACCGTCTGATCAATACAGAACTAGTAGGTTACAATAAGAACCCTGTGCTGTGGAATTAAAACCTAGCCAAGTATTTGAATGTATGGTATTCTTTCCTCATTTTGCTATGTTTTCCAATCTTAGACACGTCTTCAAATACATCATTCACTTTTGCAATCATCCTGTGTAGCAAAAGCAAGTGGGCTGTTCAGAAAGAAGAGCTTATTTAAGCAAAAGAGTAGCTTGATCAGGTACTTTAAAAAAATATGGTATACCATACTGCAAAGGATCATATGTTGTCTTGTCTTTTTGCCACTGTCAGACATCTCCAAAAGCAAATGCAATTTCATTGCTTACCGTTCTGGTCCTGATGTATTTATGATAGCCTTCAGATAGCCTAAGTGTAAGTCCTTCAGAAGCTTTCTACTGAAACCTTTTAAAATTAATCCTTCTTCAGGCATTAGATTCAAAAGGCACATATGCTTAGATACACTGGAATGACAATTCATTTCCATATTTTCTTTCAGAGAGCTTTAAATGTTTCTCTCTAATGCCAGAAAACCTAGCCTTTTGAATCATTTAACCAGTGTTTTTGTTGTTCATTTGTCTGTCTTGGTTGTGTCTGACCTCTGTGATGATTGTAATAGAAAAAACATTCAGCTTTTCTTTCCTTTCTTCACTATGACTCAACATCCTTCTCCTCTCAGGGGTATGACTACAGTTCTTAGGGAATCGGTCCAAAGTTTCAACATTTCAAGTGTTGCAGAGATTTATGCATCTGCATGTGTATGAAAGAGAAGCCACTTCTTTCCTGCTTTCAAGGGTCTCTCACACAAATACTTTTGTCATTTAAGAAAACTCAGAGTACCTCCTTCCACGGAGGTAACGAACGTTCCCTGGGTTTTCATCTGGGGCGGGGTGGGGAGGGTTTGCATTTTACTAGCAGAGCAACAAAACCGTACTCCAGATATCCCTGATAATGTAGCACTGACGAGCAGACTCCTCAGTTAGAGCGGTTTAGAGCGAAAGCAAGAGCAGGGCCCCGAACCAGACACACGTGGGAAGAACGCACTACCAGCTCTCAGTCCCCCCAAACCAAGGGTGTGCGGAGGGGCCATCCCACATTGCTAATTCAGGAGACTGCCAATAGACTACACTATAAATTAAAGAAAACAGACGGGCTCTTCTTTCCCTAGTACCGCAAAGGCTATTTTCTGAAGAGGTGACTCTCTTCCCCGGCATGACCCTTTCGTAGGGGAAGGGGACATGGAAACGATGGGGGCTGCTATGTATTTAGTTTGAGGTCCTGTGAACGCACATCCTCAGCCCCACAAGCAGGAGGTGTTTCACCAGGTCTCTCTCCATCTTCCCAAAACCTCGGCGCTTCCATGAATCCGCTTGCAGATATGCGTCTGGCGGAAAGCTAAGCTTCTGCTGGCTTCAGGCTCAGCGGTTTTCTGCTGCAGGGAGCTAATTCATCTACAGCCCACACAGCTGCCATCCCACAGCATTACTTGAGACTGCAAACACTCACGGAGCCCCGGATGACATACACTGGCTTTCCCACATACGCCGAGGTTTCCTCCCGGCCTTCAAAGGAGCCACTGTGTGATAATGCCTCTTCTGGACAGTCTGGCTGCAGTAATTTCACTTCACCTCCTGAACATTTCTGGTCTTTTCCCAGATCCCTCATTGCTGTCTGACAAAATTACAGCCATTACCAGGATTTCTCCAGGTTTCCAGGAAAGCAAATCCATTTTTCATGAATAAACCAATTGTTCTCCTCTTTCAAGCTAACTACCCGGATGGGGCTTTTTAGCCGTCCTGCTGCAATTCTCATCCTTTGGTCTTCTCATACACCTCCCTCAGCCTACCTAAACAGACCTCTTATTTTCCACACCTACACACTTTTAAATCTGTTTCCCATCTTTTCGCCATTGTTTACACGTGGTTTACAACCGTTCTCACAGAATCAAAAAAATTCTAATTCTTTTCAAGAAAAAAAAATCCCAATTCTTTCCCATTGAAATGTTTAAATGTTCCCATTTCTGTTTAATTTAAGGTTGCTGTTTTTAAAAATAATATCTGAAAAAAAATCAGTTTTAACTGAGAGGCCAGTTTTCATTTTAAGAAGCTTTGATGAGAATTTGGACCAAAAGAGATTTAAGATAATCACTTTTATAATTGCATTTTAAAAGACAGTTTACTAGAATAGAATTTACTTCTAGATAAAAAGCATTTTTTCTCTTTTTTTATAAACAGGGAATTTAAAAATACGTTCCTGTGATTAACAGTATGCTTCCCCAGAATGAACAAAAGACTTTTGTTAGCAAGAAACCATGAAAAATAAGCATGTGTGTCCCTAAGAATTAGAACAGTACCACACACATACAGCAAAAGACAGTATGGAAGAAATTCTAAAAGGATGTATGTAAAGACTTTAAAAATCATTTTGAAATAAGAGGCAGATTTTCAGCTTGTACATATTGACATAGCCCTGAGGTTTCAGTCACTTAGGTACATCACATACCATAGTAGCTCCTCGATAGCTCGATTTACAGTTCGAAAACGTTATCTAAGTGTAGATTAAAAAAACAGCTTTTGTGTTTGCAAGTTCACAGGTGGGAGTGGTTTGTTTTTCATTTACCGGAGTGTAAATGGACTAGTCGTCTATACGACGTCTATACAGAAGCCATGTTTGATGTGGATGCGTGTACAACGGGGTCTCCAGCCTTTGCCCCGTGAAGCCAGGGCGGCAGTTTCCACCAGGAGACTCCTGCCTGACACAGCTCGTGGTGTCGACGAGCGCAGAGCACGCCAGAAGCAGGCCACGAGCTCAGTCAGTCGTTCCAGTGAGACCAGACCAGTCCCAGTTGGGATCTTTTCCCGCTCCATCTGCCATCGCCGCATGCATGTCTTGCAGATGTGCAACGCAGCTGCTGTACGTATGCACGGAAAATCTGCGGCTCCGGGGAAATACTGGAATTGCTGCACGTGTATGAATGTAATTTACGGCTTACGACACTATGGCCAGCGCTTCCAGGCAAGCATCGGACATACTCCACGTATGCAGGGCATTCCATCTATGCATGTAAACCTGGCGCGTCTAGGACAACAGCATCTCTATTACACCCGATTTACTGCGGCGATCCGTACGCTCATTTGGCTTACGATCAGAAATGCTGGATTTGTTACGTGTGCCTAATCAGTCCGGTACAGCGTAGGTAGGGGGCCAGAGACAGGAACCCTCTTCTGACACGGAGGTAAGTGTCCTGCTCAGTCAGAAAAAATCGGACATTTCATGGTGAAAACAAAATGGGCCTTTAGCATGTGTTTTTCTCAATGACTCCATGACACTTTTGCTGTAGAGAATTCTGATCCCAGCATCCCGCAGGAAGGAAGTACGGAGGCACAGATTCAATTAACGCGTAGCCCTCTGAGAGTTATGCCTCTAGCCTAGCCCACTTATCCACATTCCCGCCACAGACAAAGGCGTGAGACAGGCATCTCCAAAAGGAGTTTCATCACACCTGTCTCAGACACCTACCACAGGAAGGGAAAAATTGCCCCGTGGAGATGCCTATCTAGTTCCATTGACTGCACGGGAGCCTAGATAAGTAGCTTTTAGACTAGACAGCTAAATTTTAGATGGATAAAGATAGGTGAGATGAATCTCACCTTTAGCGTTGGGATATGTTGCAATTTACTTCTGGAGAATTTATTAGCCAAGTTTCTATGGTACGAAACCAGCTTCAGCATAGGAAGAGAGGGCAAGGGCAGAAAAGATCACACGTAATATTAAAAGATGGCCTAAATGTTCCTTATTTTAGGCTGTGCCCTGTAATCAACACAACTAACCTCCAGAGATTAGACCATTTTCATCTCTCCGGGCCATTACCCGCACGTAGACCAGGCAGAGCTCAGTGAGATCGAGCCGCAGGCTGGTGTTAGCTGAGGCTGGTGCCTCTGGCGTGCCAGAAGCAGTAAACGACACTAGCAAGGAGACAGCTATAGCCAGGCTTCGTAGGGAAATAACAGCATTTCAACTAACGGGACTTAACATCCCATTGTTGTCAAAGTATCAGAAAAGAAAATTCTATTGCAAAAAAAAGGGACATTTTTCTTTGTTTTCTTCTAATTATATTTGTTATCGTGCTCACTAATTCTGTGAGCATGTATCATGTCCATTTTTATATTGTTTTATCTTTGAAACATTCATTATTCATGTGCAGGAAGATGTACTTCCTTGTTTTTCAGCTTAGCTCCCAGATCTCCTTTTTGCTGGTTTTACTTCTCCTTTTTAGGAAAAAATGGACTAACTTTTTTATTTTTCCTCTCTCCAGTTGTGCCTGATTTCAATGAGGAAAGTACTTACTCGGTTCTTCCGTCTGACTCTGAGTGAGAAGCAAGCTATTACGCCATAATTTCATTCCCTATTGTGTGGGAAGTCAGCATTGCATCACCCCCAGGATCGAGAACAAGAGATGAAGATCCCTTCTCGGTGGGTGCGGTCCAAGATGTGGTAGCCAACCTTCAGGCCAAAGTAAGAGCTCCTTTCGTTTCGATTTATTTCTTTTTGTTTTGATTTATTTCTTCTCTCTTCTGTTCCCCTCTCTTCCCCACAAAAATCTTAAGTGCGAGACCAGGAAAAAAAATAAAGCTCTTTTAGTCTAGTGGTAGGTATTTTTTCTGCTTATGCTTAAACATTGAGAACATCCTGTATTTCTGCAACTCATTTTTTACCATCTAAACACTTGTCTTGAAGCTGCTTTCTTCACATCTGAGCACTAGGGGATTGGGAATGACAAACGTGTAAGAGCATGAGAACTACAAGTCATAGAAAACAGAAAGAGCAACTGTAGAAACTTAGATTCAGAATACATTATCATTAAGAACTGGTAGTACCCAAATCTCAAGCAAAAAGGTACTATTTGGATATCATTATCAAATAGCTGTCCTTCAATTTATTTGTCAACAAATAGCTTATGTTATTTTGTAATTAAACTCTGATTGTACTGGGGAATATATTGACCAACTAATAAATAATAAAATGCTGCCTTCTTAATGAAGTGAAAGGCAGTTATTGAACAGTCAGAGAAGGAAAATCTGTATCAGCCTCTGTCAAAACTGAAAACCTCAGAATTTTGCTCGCTACACTCTTCATATGAATGGCGGAGAACCACACCCTCCCTCCACGGCGTGTGACTTTGCTGAATCCCGTGTGGGATTAACAACGTCTCAGGCGCTCATGTTATAATCCAGTTGTATTTAGTAAACTGGGGCCACCAATAATTTCTTGCTTAATCAAAATACGGGAGTTGTATAACCACCGGAGTAACAGTTGTGTTACACACGAACAGAACTGTCAGAGGGGTTATTTCAATTTACAAAGTACTGGATGTAACTTGTTCCTTCAGCAGAAATACACGCGAACCGATGCGTCAGAGAAAACCCAAGGGAAAGGGGGGAGTGGAGAGGCAATCCTTCCTCCTAGCGGGGGAATTCTTCTCCCCTCAAAGGCATCATACCTCCTTCAGAGCACGCTCACAACATCAGCGTGTATAATGAACACGCAAAGACCACAAGTGCATGTATTTTTAAATTAGCGACTGAATATCCAGATCTGCTCTTAATTCAGCAATTCTTTTTGAATCTTCCATTCCTTGCCTGGTCCCGTCCTTTGCACTGCTGTTGTTCTTTGTACTCTTTCAGCACCTCGTTTGATTCGATACCCTCTTTGCTTCCTTAGCTCCAGCGCAGCATAGGTGCAACGCTTCTGCGCCGGCTGTTAGCGTGGATGATCACGCGGGTATATAATCCTGTTTGGTGCAGGCCTTTCAGAGAAAGCATTGCTCGACTAGTCTCATGTACAGCCAACACAGTTGATTTGTTTACTTTATTGATGTTGCTTTTGTTTGTTTTGCATGATTGTCAGTTACAAAAGACAACTGTTAGTCAGCTGTATTAGCCCACAATAAAGACTCTAAGAATCCAGGCACATGTAAAAGTAAAAGGAAAGGTGTGTCGCTTTGGAAGACGGCTACCGTTTACGTGCCAGGCCTACAGCAGGTGTAACAAACAGACAGACTGACTTTCACCTACTGCAAATCTAGACAAGATGTTAACATCTATCGTGAACGTTGTCGATGGAGGAAAAGACAGCTTTTATTTTGCAGACTCTCCCATCCGCACGCATAATTTTCAGAGCAAGTACTATGAATTCTCAGAGCCTGGAGCAACTGGGAACCCTTGAGTAAGTAGTCTGGAACTGCTACTTGGGGTAGGGTTGCACATCTGCTTTTACGGTGCTTCGGGTTGTCATTTTTATTTTGGGTGCTAATGAAGATGTCTGATTAAAGAAATGGAGACAAAGAAATACTAGCAAAATGCACCTTACAAAACTGAGACTAAAGGACTTCGAAATGATCCAAGGAAAAGCAAAGCCTGCCTGTGAAATGCAGCCAGTCCCCACTTAAAAAAAAAATGATCCCATTCAGAACCCTCTTTTCAGCTAGCAAACAAATTAATAAAGCATCAGGGATTTCCAGTCTGTTATCAGATATTTAATCTGGTATAATGACTTTTGAAGAAAGCTATTGAAAAGTTCCTTTCTAGTTTGTTGTGAAAATGGAACTGTTTGGTTCACTGGGTGGGGGTGGAATCAGTTCTAGATCCCTCAGACCTCCTACCTGTGTGATTTCTAACTGGCTTGCCACTGAAAGTAAAGAATAATTTCATTAGCATTACCATTGTAACGGTAGTAACTCTGTAGAAAAGCATATTAATACATGTAGGAGTAAAGTAATATATAAAGGTATATTTTTAAGAATGACACTCCACGCTTTTCAAAGATAAGCATTTTTCCCCATGGTTTAATCTGTTTCTGAATTATGCAAGGTGAGTCATTACATCCAAACATGAGGGGAACTCCCTCCCCTTTTATACACACCTATCATTACTAAAATTACCAGCAAGGTCTTTGCCCACACCTTCCCCAAAAATTCTCAGTAAGGCTAAAACGAGGTCTAGAACGTCTACTGTAAAAACAGCTTGAGAAAGTTATGTGACACTTAAATACAGTGTAAGACAGATTGTATATTTCTTATCTGCTTTATTTTATGAGGCATAAATGCAATCTTACAATTCAAATGTAAACAAAATTGTTAAACTTTGTTAAAATTTCATAACAATGACATTCCCATTAGTACTCTTGGCAGCGCATGTTTTGCCATCATTAATGTTTTATTCAGGATATGCAGCTTCTAGACGGAGGTTGCCTTCAGTGGTGTCCTTGAATAAACAGGTACACGGAGCTTACCCTCCTCTGATCTGGCCAACAGAGAATTTTTTTCCCTTTTAATATACAAAAGAAGAGAGGTTTTTTCCATCTTTCAATCAGTTTCCCTTTGCATTGCCTTCAAGATGATACTGGGGAGAACAAGCTGCCCTCTGGCTACTTTTAGCAGAGGGAAAGACCGTACTGCTACTCTAAGTTGCTCTGGAGGAGACGAGTATCTACCAGAACCTAGAGGTACTGAAAATGCACTGGTCCTGGACAGGGTAACACAGCAGCAGTTTCTAAGACATCCTCTTAGCTATCTTAGACTGAATTTGTACACGTAGATGGCACCACACAAAAATACTTGTCAGGATCTGAAAACAGGTACATACACACACCACTTGACATCCTAGTCTGCCTTTCAATAGGGATCCTAGCTCAACAGTATCACCACACCACTTTCAGTTCTAGCACTGGTGTGTCTGTTGCTAGCTGAAGGTTATCTCCTCACCACAACTTGCTCTGCAGTATTTTTTTGCCTTATTTGACATCTTATCTCCTCTTGCATAGCGCAGCACAGAGCTTGATAGCTGGTTGACAAATCAGACCCAGAACAAGGACAAGGTCTGTCAGACAGACACTTCCAGCAAATCACCCTCACATCAACACAGCTTGAGCTTCCAGAAAGCATTTTAGACCACACGACACAAGCTCAGCAAGCCAGTAAGTTATACCAGCAAAAAATCCCTCAGGATGGTACCTTTACAAAACGCTACCTTAACATTTCCTGGCACAAAAGTGTCACTAATCAAATTGCTGGTCAAGCCTATTAATTGGTGGCACTTCCCAGCACAGGCCTTGCGCTGTATTTCTAAAAGAGTAAGAGCTTTACACCAGCAAAACACACGAAGCCCGTACCGCCTCGTCGCGTCCCCGCCTCGGACGACACACGAGGCGACGCCTGCGGGGCTGGGGCTGAGGCCGGCGCCGCGAGCCGCGGCTCCCACCCGGCAACAGCTGCCCCTTGGGAGCACCTACGGCTTCCCGCCCGCGGAGCCCCTTCCCCTCAGAGAGGCGGCGAACAGCCCACCCAGCGCCCAAGCCAGGCCCTGTGGCCACCACGGCTTTTCAACCTGCCCCGGCGGGCGGGGAGGCCGCCTGCGGTGCCGGTGCCGGTGCCGGAGGCGGGCGCAGGGCCCGGCGCTGCCCCGGGGAGCAGCTGGCGGCAGGGTGCCGGCGGCGGCGCGCATGCGCGCATGCGCACTGCGCAGCGGTGTGGGCGGCTGCGCGTCGGCGGGGAGCGCCGCGTCCAATCAGCGAGCGGGGTGTGTGTGCGGTGGGGAGGGGGCGGGGGGGCAGGGCCGGCGGGCGGGTAATGTTGTTGGGAGTCACCTGACCGCTCGCGCTGCAGTCGGGCCGCAGCCTGTGCCAGGAGCAGCCGAGCCTGGGGGAGCGGGAGGAGGAGGAAGGGGGCGAGGCGGTGACGGCGCTGCCCTCCGGCCGACCGGCCCGCGGGTGAGGGGGCCCGCGTAGAGGAGCGGCGGCAGGCACTGAGGTGAGCCGAGCCGAGCCGAGCCGAGCCGAGCGGATCGCATCGCTGCGGGGAGCAGGCGCGCGCGCCCCCGTCCGTCCGGTGCCCGTTGGACTGGAGTGGGGGTGGGGGGCGAGGGCAGCACCATTCGGGCATGAGAGGCGGGGTGGTGGTGGAGGAGCCTGGGGCGCGTTCACAGAGTTAGTCAGCCGGCCCCCTCCCTCCCCCCCCCCCCCCGCTGCGGCCGGCGTAGTGGCCCGTCCCGCGGCGGCGGGGGCGGGCGCTGTCGGACCCCGGGCGAGGGCCGCGAGGGCGGCGGGGTCCCGCGGGGGGGCGAGGGAGGGGCCGCGCTCGCGGGGGCGCCAGGCCGGCGCAGGGCGGGGGCGGCGGCGCCCTGTCAGCGCTGGGCAGCAGGCGGCGGCCGGCTCCCCCTCCTCGGTGCCGTGCTTCAGGTGTTCTCTCTCTTCCCCTGAGGCCTGTGCCAAGCGCCGCCGCGGGGCCGGGCGGTCGGTCGTTACTCAGCGTCTCGCCGTCTGTTTCTGTGGGTGCCCATGTGCCCGTGCGCTCCGGTGACACAGGCGTGAGTCTCCCGCGCCGCGGTCCCTGGCCCTGTGCGAAAGGGTCAGCTCAGCCCCGCTGGAAATCCGGCGGTAGTCCCGCTTTGCCTGGGTGAAACGTGCAACTTATGTTTACATTCTCCATTTTTATATGGTAATATAACAGTAATTCCAGATTCATATACAGCTGAGCCCTCTAAGTGTTTGTTGAATTAAAAAAGGGAAAAAACAAACGTTCTAGCAGTAAAGGTAAAGTGAAGATAACTATATACAGTTTCATTGTGCAGTAACTTTTGACAGACACTTTAATTTGAGGCACTTCAGCAAGGTACTTTCAGTGTGTGAAAAACATATTTGACTGTAGTAATGGAATAATTTCAATCCAGAGACACTGTAAATTAAGGTTACACAGCTCTCTGCTCTAGAAATAGAGTCAGTTCTTTAATCTCAAGTATTATGCCACACTGAAGAGAAAACAAAAGAGTATATTCCTGTCAAACATGCTGAGTCCAAATTAGAGTAACTAAGATAGTGCAGATTTTATTTCATGATTTATGAGTTTAACTTTAAAGATTACTTAAATGGCATAATTACTCTTGGATGCCCTAACATGTGAGTAAGTCTGTGTGTATGTTGGCAAGTAGTGAGGCCCAAAAGTGGCAGATTTGCAGAGAAACAGTTGTCGCTGAAAACAGAATATCCGCATTGTATGCTTTTCAGAAGGGCTTCCTTTGAGCTAACTCTCCTGAATCCCTTCATATTTGGACTTCTTTAGATGTAACTCCATAGTACGTTTTCCAGTTTAATTTAGTCTGAAAAGAACCTACTCTTGTTGTCCAGGTCCATCTTGTGACGTGAACGAAAGCACAGTAACTGCGATGTTTGGGAAGTTTCCTTCACTAGCAAACTCCTGATTCTAACCAAAATGCTGAAGTGGAGGTTTAACTTGCATCTACTCTATTTTTGAGCATTTTATACTCAAAAATATGCAAGATGTTGGTGTGCTAAATCTAAAATCCTTACGCTAAGGACATTTTGAACAGTAATAAATTTATGCTAATATAAGAATTGTCTAGTATTAAAAACCATACCCTTTGCCTGATAATTTGGATCAGGTGGCACTCTCATTGGGCATAGAATAGACATGTCTTTGTACATGAGTTGTATGAGTCCCAAATAACTTTGCCCTGTGGTTTAGGGAAACGTAGCTCAGCAGGTCTCCTTGTCATGTCATTCCCACAACACCCACCCCTTCTCAGTTTTAAAGATGAGAAGACGTGTTCATATAAATTCTTTCCTCTTGATCATAGACCTGTCTTTCTCCCTGCACTGGGCATGCTGGTGTGAGGGGGAGGAGGGGTGGTAGGTCAGTCAAAGGATTCATGTTTGCATCTGAGTGCTGGCATTTTAGTTGTGCCTTAGAATTCTACCACTGAAAGTTTCATGGGGGAGGTTTTGGGGGTAGAAAAAAAGCTTTGTGGTATTTATAGCATAAGTTCTGTTTATATGTAATCCTTAGTTAAACCATAGGTAACATGTTAGTTGATGCAAATGTGGGTAGGAACAAAACTTGAAGTGAGCAAAAAATAACTGCTGAAACAACCATTAAGTTGTATGAATTCAGCCTATTATGACCACAGGGGGGATAATGTATGAGGACCCACCTGCAGCTTTCCCTATCCCCTGCCTCCAGTTCAGAGGTTAGCGGTGTGGAGAGGGAAAAAATAGAAAGGCTCACTTTGCTCTAACAAATCATAGGCTGTATCACAAAAGTAACTCCCATCTCCAGCAGTATGCTGTATTTTTCAGTTAAGGCTCGTTTCAGGGTGGAGGGAAGTTTTGTCCTTGTTAAGAAATAAAAAGGGAAACCTTAGTATTTTGTATAAACGTGCGTTAGCAGGTCAGAGTAAGGCTCAACTGAGCAGTCAGCTACTGAAGCTTTGAAAAAGAGGGGGAAGTGCACTATGAAGGGCAAATTGACTTTAGAAGCATTGGTGAAATACAAATAAATTGAGTTTAATCATTAGACATACATTGTTGAGTGGAAGAGGTAGCCTACGGTATCAGTCAGTCCAATGTCTTTAAATGAGAGCCTGCATCTTAAAGAATATTCAGTTAGTCTTTAGAATCATATCAAGGTAATTTGTTTGTGAATTACTTCATTGGAACTGTCAAGATAATGTTTGTAGGTGTTTGTTTGGATTCCAATCTTGGCCCATTGACTAACACTTTGATAAGTAAATAGATAGCATTTGCTATCCCTGTTTACACTTCATTTAAGGTCAGTATTTTCTATAGTACCATCTCAAAAATACTTACTTACATTTCAGCTAGTGAAGCCATGTCTTTTAACATTGTGTGTCAGATAGGAAATGGTCTACAGTTTCCTGATGGGAAAACTGAAACACAGCTTTATGTGATGTGGTGGAGGTCTTTACTAGAACTATCATTTGAAGTCCGGTCTTCTGCATATTTTTTACCTTATTATATAAATATTGTAAATTCTGATGAACCTATGCTTTTCTGTTTTCATAGAAATGTTTCTGAAGTTCGTTCTGATTTAAGTGTAAAATATTCGTAGAATTTTCTTTCAGTTTCACATACTGTGAAGAACAGTTGTGGAAACAAATCGGAGTTAAAAAGCTAATACCAGAAACAAGATTATGAAGATAATTTCCAAAAAGTAGTTTCTTTGACTTGCCAATATATTTGCTTCTCAGCTCTTTCAAGTTCTTGTGTCCTAAATTAGAGTAAGATACGTTAGAACCACAGACGGTTAATTTAGTATTCATTGTAAATATTTTGACATACATACTTGTAAATGGATTCTGACAGTCATTAAAACAAAATAATTCATGTGGTTTGTTTTAAGTGTGGCAAGAAGTAGAATATGTAGCTATAAATGCAAAGGTATTTGTCCTTTAAGTAAAGGCAAGGCTTGACAGTAGATGTTAGTTGTGCACGCTTTACATTATGCCAGTTTACCCCTTATCCTAAGTGAATATTTTATTATCTAACCTAGTTCTTATTTTTAAAACAAAACAAAAAAAACCGCAACACAACAAAACTTCTACTAGTATTTTTTGAGTGTTGTGTTTGTGGAATTTTTTTGTTGTTGGGTGTTTGTTTTTTTTTTTTTCTTTAGGTGAACCATGCCTTCGGTAAGTCTGTGCATTGTTATCTTCCCAGACTAACTCTGTTTGAATATCAGCAGAATTGAAGGATTATAAGTGGTGAGATTTTGCTGCAAAGGAGTCTCTGAAATCCCTTCAGTCCTATTTCATTTTTTAGCACTGAAATAAACCAAATTCCACAACATGATTTTTATCCCTGATCCAAAAATTAAACAATTAGTGTTGTGTAAAATAATGGTAAATTGCAAAATAGTAATATTTTTTCTCTGCCTTTGATATGGACTGCTTTATATCATTTTCTGAGGGAAACAATTCAAACCTCTGCTCTCTGGAAAAATTCTGTGATTACACAGAATAATCCTTTGCTGCTTACACAGAATCAATCCTTTGCTACTTTTTCTTTAAAATCCCAGCTTCTGGCATCTTATGACTACTAGGAATCTTCAGTCGTGTCTGTGTCCGTCCCCTCCGCCCCCCCCTCCCCACCCCCCCGGAGTTCTCATATAGCTTGCAAATATTTAAAAAGTGAATATTAAAGCTTAAAACCTGGAAAACAAATTAAGACTCTCAGCGCAGACTTAAAACTTGCCAGACTTCCCGTGATTCTTTTTAATTCTCACTTGTGACTTGACAAGAGTCCAAATGCTGTGGTAAGAATTATGTTGCAGAAATACAACCTAATAATTTTTAAAAAGTTCATTTATTTAATTAAGCTGTGAACAATATCACCCAGGTGTTTAGACTAATAAAGAATACAATATAGAATCTTAATTATGAATGTGCTAGTCATCTGAAGATGAGACCTACTTTTTTGTAGAGGAGAAAGCATTGTTCTTATGAAGCAAAGCTTACTTTTTGCCTTTTTTTAATGGCTTTAAAAGAAAAAAGTCTTTTTGAACTAAAGATGGAGAAGCAATAAACATGAACACTAAAATGCTTGTTCATTCCTTGTCAGCATAACATGAATCAGCAGCTATTAACCACTGTAGGCATTCATCTGTAACGTAACTTTACTTCCTTAAAAGGAGAGGTAGCTGGGGGCAAGGACATAGATATAAAACTTTAGAAAAAAGCCTTTGCAGTGTATTTTGAATAAATTGTCTTGTATCCAAACTGTCTTGTTTTAGCAGTAGTAAATGATAGTTGTCCCTTTGTACTTTACATCTGTGGATGACAGAATTTTTTTATAGGATAGAGTAAATGTAAATGCTCACTCTAAGGGAACTGAGGGAGATAAGTGACCTGCTGGAAGTTACTCAATAGACCGGCATAGGAGTCAAGAATAGCACACAGAGTTTGTTTTTTCCAGGCTATTTTTTAGGGGTCTACAATGCCTTTTTTCCAACTGTTCAGGAATTTAAAGTGTTCTAAGAGTACCTATGTTACAAGCATGGTGATAGCTGAGCAGACATTTATTGTCTGCTAGGTGATAAATTAATCTTGCTAGTTTTATTGTGGCAGTGATCACAACTGAAACTGCATCTGGATGTCCAAGTTCAACCAGCCCAGATAGCAGTGACAGCAAAGGTGTCCCGCCTGGGTTCTACAACTGCTGAAGGGGAGCTTCACTCTGTGCTTTCTCTTGTTTCAGGAACTTTGCCCATGTACAAGTGAGAGTTACTGGGATTACTACAGAGTTTTGATATCCAGTATGGTATTAGTGGATGGTTGTTCACTAAGTAAGTAAAGACTAAGGAATAGGGTTTTGTTTACTTTTTTTAGTAAATTGGGTAACTTTTGGGCTGGATCATTTACAGGAAATCTATGGTAGCTGAAGGTCAGAAAAAAACCCCATATGTGTAGACTGAGTTGATTGTGATGGCAGAGCCACATAATTGCTATCTGAGTCTAGGAATAAAAGATTAGCTCTTCTTTTTAGAAATACCTGAAGTGGATTTATTGACTGATGGAAAATAAGTAAGAGACTGTTGCTCTTTAAAAGAAAGCACTGACTTGATAGGATGTAACTCCTCTAGCTCATGTATTTTTGCTTGGCTCTTGCTAGTACCATTGCTATCTTAGTAGAGTTTAAGACGGAAGAACCACAGGTCAGTTTGTGCTGGTTTATTGCCCCAGTTGCTACTAAGCGTATTACAGGTGGTGGTAACAAGGTACAGTCCTGTGTTTTATTTGACAGTGAGTCGTTCACAGACAATCATTAGGTTTGGATGCTAGACTCAATTGAATCCAAGTGCCTGTGGGTTCCCATTATATCTTGGTGACCATTAGATAATGAATTTTCTTTTCCAGGTCCTTAGATTTACCACCAAGAGTTTAGTTTGTAAGTTTGGCAAATCAGCTATATCTTTCCTGAAAGTGCAAGTCTTTGAAGCAGTAAAGGCATGACTGTTACTGATTTCCATGGATTTGTGTGCTCTGATTTAGTATTTTTAAGGACACTTGAAACATTCAAACTCAGAGTGTTCAAGAAGTATTTTGGTAGACATGTAAACAAATCATAATGTAAATGATGTATCGTAATGTAAATAGAAGCAGAAATGACAGTGATTTGCACTCTCAAACCTGTATCTCAGTTTTAAGGGCCATTTTAGTATTTTTTGGCTGTTTGCCTTAAAAAGTCTCGGAGCCTATGGAGCTCATTTCTGTGACTCATTCATTCTTTCTAGTTGTGAAGTTTCTTCTAACACCACCAGTGGATCTTTCTGGCGTCAGCTGGTCTGATGTTCAAAACACTCTCTTTAGCTGTAAAGCATACCCCTTTGTATGTTGAAATCTCACCCTTTTCAGTTTTTTTGGTGTTTGAGTATAAACTAAACGACACTGAATTTACGCCCGTGTTAGCCGTCTTACTGTTGTTCTAAGTTATTCTGTGATAAAGTTCCTGGCAGCTGTCATAGGCAGGCAGAGACACCTCCAGCTGTTATTTTTGTCGTCTTTGTTCAGAAAGAATGATGCAAGTATACAATAAACCAGCTATAAGCATACAGAGTTGGTGTTATCTGACTGTTTTTCTAAGTTACTGAGAAGTTTATTTGTAAACTATATGGCATTTGGGGGGATTTTGTAACATTGATGAAAAATGCAAGATACTCTGTTTAAATCTTCATTTAAAGTCTAAAGAAGTTCTTACTATTAATTCACTTCATTGAATAATAGTATGTTTTACTTATTTAGTCAGTTTGGTTTATTTTTATGGTCCTGTGTGTTTGGCATTCATTATTAATAAAATATTTTGGACAGAGCGTTCATGTGTTAGAAATTTTCTACAGAAAAGCTGGAATTCTTTGGTAGTTGTCCAGTGGGCATCTGGATAAGTGGCAATGATTTGGGATAATTGCTGCTGATGGTAATATTTGCAGTGAGCTGATGGGTGGTGCAGTTGCTTTATTGTTCTAAAGTTTTGAATGTTGTCTTAACATCTGCATCTTATATGGCTAACCAGAAGCAATAGCAATAACTTTCCCATTTGAATGAGATTTCTGTTTGTTACCAGCTTTTTGCAACCACAAAGGGCTTAATCATTATGGCAAATTGGGAAGTTTAGGCTCAACAACACAAAAAAGAGGCTCATATTGAGTGTTCTATGTCAGTCTACATACACCGTCTGTTTTGCTGTCCTTTGCGTAACGGAGAAAAATACTCCTCAACATTAAATACTTGAGAAAGTGGTACTGTGTCAAATCCTGACTTTTAGGACTGGTTTGCTAGGAAGACCTATTGTAAATGGCATTTAGTAGTTTTATTATTTTAATATAGATGTGTATATGTTATGTAAAAATTATGTATTATTTCTATAACACGTTATTTTGTATTTACATATATTATTCAAAAGTATGTATCTCTTCTGTGAAATGCAATACAAAACTGTCTCCAGGACAGTGTAATTGTCTGAATTCTCAGAGACGTACTTAAACATCAAGCAGTTCTTTTGCCCTATCATAAATGTATGGAGGTGAGCTGTTTTTTGTGCATGCTTTTGTCAGCTTCAGTGACAGCTTGACGCTTCAAGGCTTCCTTCACCTCTCGCATAATACTCTTCTTGTTGACCACAGGATGTTGAGCGCCGACTTCTACATGTTGCGGTGGTGCTGCTGAGCATGAAAGTTAATCTGCTTTGTGCCAGATCTGTATGTGTGTGGATGAGAAATACTTCACGCTATCATGAGTTTTATCCTGGTAATATGTTCCTACTCGTATGCTATCTATTCCAAGGTAGTATTATCTATTATTATTTTCCTTCTGTAACTTAGCAACAACAGTTCCTTATAGCTTTACCTGGTCTCAGCCATAATGATTATCATCTTTGGAATATATACTTTTTCTTAGGTATCACATGGGGAGACTTTATGGTTTACCTAAATAACTGCACCAAGTGACCTTTTGAAGCAGAGATTGTGGGGAAAGGAAGTAGAGGATCATTTAACTAACTTCTTTTATTCTGCAGTCAACTAGGAGTTAAAGAGCAGTAATTGCTACTGATTGTAAGCAATCAGATGAGCAAACCTGCAGTCTAATTTTAAAGTACCTTACATTTACTGTACTTTGCAATTACCTCCATGTTAATAATGTAAGCTGATGAATAACTTTTAATGCATGAGATAAATGAGCCTTGGATGAGATCTGTATTTGCCAATGAGTCTTGATAGGCGTCTTACTCTGATCTCTACACTGTGTACTTAAACAAATGTATATTCTTTTTTCAAATGTTGTTGCAGTGCTAATTTTCATTAAGATAATAAGTATTATATATGTTCTTTGGAAATAAATGTGTATATATCTAGTCAATTAAAAGTAGAGATGTCTAAATTTACTGAAGATACGATAATTTTACAGGTAATTGTTAGGCATAGTTTTCCTATTGAATTGTATGCTAGGGAGAAAAAAAAAATGGAGTTGCTTCACTTTGATGAAGCAGAACAAAGTTTTATAGCCAGTATTTAGGAGAAAATATTCTTGCCCTTAGGCAAAACATTTTTTATCTCAAAATCACTGTCCGATAAAGAATGGAAACTTCATAGTAGCATGCTTGGTTGTGTTTTCAAAGCAGAACTTGATTCATTCAGCTGCAAGTGTTCCTTTATGTAGTTTTTATACTAGCATGTGTGTTTGTTTACATTCTCTCCTCCCCCCGCCCAAGACTGTGAAGTTGTTAGGTGTGCAGAATTTCAGGTGAGAGGAACTTGAGGAATGCTCTTGTACTGACAGTACTAGTTTTCTTCCGCTAACTGAGGATTTGTAGTTAGTGAGCTTTCGTGTTGTTTCTTCTTTAATCCTTTCAACCTACCTTGTAAGGACTATTTTAACTTTTGGAAGATCTTTTTGCACGCTCCTTATTTTTGATGGTAGCTGCCGTATCGAATATCTTAAAGAACATTCTCGCATGTTTTTGTTTCTTAGCATCTCTTGCATTCAGTCATGTGGTGGTTTGTTGACACTGACTTAGTGAACAGTCATCTGCTGACTTTTGGAATACTTTTACAAGTTATCTGTGCCTGCTTTTAGTTTTCCTTACTTAAATGTTAACTTTAAAACAAAAATAGCATGGTAGAATAGGAGTTTTGGTCTGATTTTCAAGGAAATAATTTGTGTTATTGTTTGTAGCATCCATTTTCCTTTTCAGTAACTTGTTGCTGCTTTCATTTTTATTGTCTGAGAGGGGGAAAAAAATCTGATAGATAATATTTGTAGAAAATTAAATTATGTATAATGGACACTTGCACTGGGAGGAAGAAAGCCTAAAAGGATCTGTCCTTGTAGGACAGTTGCAGCATAAGCTTGTAAGTTTTAAAGCTTCTTTAAAAAGCGCCATTGAATTGTTTTCTCCACTTCACACCTTTTTCCCTCTTTGTCCATCCATAAATGAAAGTAATTTTAAGAATTTCTGAGTGCTCCAGGAGAGTAGTTAAAATAGAAGAAAAGTTAAATAGTTTACAGAAGAGACTTTTTTTTTTCTCTTTGGTACAACAGTAAGACTTGTTGTTGTTGTGGATATGTATAGAACAAATCTACTTACGGACAAGTGTATTTTGTACTTACACGCCACTGTGGAAAATCTGGTTGGCTGTCATGACAAATACTATCATAAGTGTAGTACCATGCCTTTATTACACAACTGGAAAACAGAATTAAGACATTCACAAGTTTGACCTCTGTTAGTACTTCTCTAAAGTGTTACAGCTTTTTACAGCGGTTACATTTTCCCTTTCCTGTTTGATGCTTTTTGTTTTCACCAGCATTTTCAGTCTTGTGGTTCTTTTCCTTTTGATTTGTCTTTTATCATGCATGACAGTAATTAGATTTTTACAAAGACGACTGAGAAATTCAGTGTTTGAGTGTGGTGTGTATGGTGGGTTTTTTAAACGTTCTTCTAAATTTTGAAATGTGTAATGAAATGCTGCATTTTATATTTTGGATACCTCAAAAAAACTTGCATCCTGTTTAAAAATAGTGGGGACATAACTTGGCTGAAGAAATCTTCACATTAGGAAGTATAACATTCTGTCAGAGTAAAGTGTTAAATTGAGTTATGCTCAAATTAAATATTTATTTTCACTCCTCAAGAAACAAAAGGTAGTCTTCCAGTGTTGAAACCTAATGTTTTTGGCAGCAGCAACATTGGAAGCTCCCTATCAGTGCTTTGAGTAGGCTGCACACTGTTTTGAAAGCATGTTGTGCGCCCTGTGGAGATCAAGTAAAAAGGAGCATTTACTGTCCTGTGCATGCATATATATATATAAAAAAACCAAATGACTCTTCCTTTTAAGCTTGCATGCTATGAAAGTGCAACAGCCTGAAATGGATATTGGAACTGATATTTTATAAGGGAAAACCCAAGAGCAGCGTGTATGATACATGGGTTGTCTATCTGAGGGTTAGGAGAACTTGGGACTTCAAAAGAAGAAGAAAAAAACCTTTAAAGACCTGCCTGTAACTACAGTCTCCCTCATTATGAGTTTTTGCCTAGGTGTTCACCCCAAAATATGTCCTTGTCTTTAATACTTCCCTGTGCTCTCCACCACCCTGGATTTAGTTTTCTGTTTTGTCCTCAGTTCCTCTTTGATGACTTTTTTTTTTTTTGACCCTCTGGTAACAAATAGAGAGTCATACTTTGTTAAATTGCATGTGCTATAATATCTGAGGAATATGATAAGTTAAGGATATAGAGCAAACAAATTAGGAATATATGATTTATATTACACTGCTTACTTCTCATAACCTATTATAAGAATAGAATTTCATTAACAACTGTTTCACAGGGAATTAATTGCCATTTAAACTGATTGGAAATTAAATATTTCCTAAGTAAACAAATCTCTGTAGTCTTGTCATTAGGTATATGAAAACGTTTAAACTGTTTTTTTGCTTCCAAAAATAAGCCCTTTAGGATTAACAGTGCATGGTACAGCTATTGCTTAGTGGGAAAACTGATTTGTGTAACTTTTTCTTTTTTCCCTTAGAACTTTTATTTTCACAAAACAAAATCTTGTATATTTAAGGAAATGCCCCAAACCAGACTGACTTTCTTTGTCTTTGCCAAGCCGTGATCTGTACATTTTTTTAATAAAGTTGACTGTGAAGTTGAGCGTTAAGTGTTCCATGAGGGAGCGGGAAGGGCACATCATGCTGATGCTCTGCAGTTTACTGGAGTCATAAAATTGTTTTGGTGGGAAGAGACCTCCAAGATCACCGAGTCCAACTGTTAACGTATCACTGCCAAGTCCACCACTAAACCATGTCCCTAAGCGCCACATCTACATATCTTTTAAATACCTTCAGGGATGGTGACTCCACCACCTCCCTGGGCAGCCTGTTCCAGTGCCTGACAACCCTTTCGGTGAAGAAGTTTTTCCGAATATCCAATCTAAACCTCCCCTGGTGCAACTTGAGGCCATTTCCTCTTGTCCTGTTGTCTGTTACTTGGGAGTCCAGACTGGTACTATGCTACTACTGCCACTGGAAATGTGGATCTTTTTCTTCTCTCTTTCTGTTCAAAAGATCTCTAAAAATGCCTATATGCCATGAAAATAACTTGAGTAGTGAGTAGCCAGGAGTATAGCTGGCAGGGTGGTTGGTTTTTTTCCCCACTGTGTTTAAAAATGGCCATGCCCTCCTCCCTCCCTGCGTTGTGAAAGTTTCCCATACTTGAAAACTGAAAATTTGCACTGGCTACAGTTTTATTGTTGTTGGGAGCTAGCATATCATAACAACCTCTGTTGAGCAATATAATGATTGGGTAGTCCTGTGTCCACTGAAGTGAGTCTCAGCAACTGTGTTCAGTTACAGTAACTCTTGGGTAGAATAGTCCAGTGTAATCTAAATACTTGGTTTGTTAAGGTAATGCTTTTCCTAGTAATATCATATTTTCCTTGCAGGACAGTTCCAAATCTGGTTATGTGGTTTCTTGATCAAGCTTTAGATGCAAGGACACTTCTTATTAGGCTTTTAGGCTTGCTTTTTTTTTTTTTTTAAACTGGAAGAAAGGCTTAATCAAAAGAAGATAAGAATTTAGAAATACACTGTAAAGATCAGACTTGGAAATGCTGTTAAAGTTTGCCCTCTCTGGGAGGGCTGACTTCTCCCTAGCTCTTTTTTTTTGCGAATACTTAGGAGTTGAGGAATAGCTTCAGGACACTTACATGTGATTTCATTTCAAGGTTTTAAATATCATACACCTTTTACTGTTGTTTATTATCCAGTAAATACTGTTATTTCAGAACTCTGATGCTCTTTCACAAAATGGATTCCATTGCCAGATGATCTGCATCATAGTGATCCATTAGGAAAGAGAAATTTTAACAAGCATGACAATTCAAATAGTGATCAGCAGGAGAGGGAGAAAAAAAGGCTGCATTAGAGAATTAAGGCAGGTGGAAAATAGGAGAACTAATTTGCTTTAAAAACAAAACGCCAACCTACTAGAGAGAAAATGAGAGTATTTTACCAATGCCTGATTGGTTTAGCAGGCAAACTACTTTTGAAAGAAGATAGAACACAAATGTTTTAGTCTGTACTGGGTGACTCAGTAAACACAAGTAGCTCACATAGTATTTTGGTGACTTTCGGCTTAATGCATCTGTTTTTTATTTCTCTACATTTTCATAGTGTTGGAGTCAGAATATACTGATAACTAAAAATGAAAGCTTAAATAATATTTAGGCATTACGGTGAAGTTACAACTCTTAATCACTTGCTGAGGAGAAATCTGTTCTTTATCACCGAAGTCACATGACAAACTGTTCCCTTTTTTGGTCCATGAAACTACTAAAGCAGTATTTTTTAAGATGTACATCTTAAGATTTGGGTACTTCAAATGCTCATAAGCATGTACTTATGTATTAACACGTATGAAGTATTGAGTAGTATTCCTAGTCTGAAAAAGAATTAGAACAGGCAATGCATGTTTAACAGTTCGCTTATGTTTTACTATCAGTAGGTTCCTGTTGGATATGACTCTCACGTGTACAACTTGTTTTTTCTTCCTTCAGATTTGAAGAATAGAAGCATGCTATCCACTGAGACTTACACTACCATTTGTGATACAGAATGTCTCTAAGTGAGAAGAATAGTGTGGTTTTTGCATATGAATCTTCAGTACACAGTACCAATGTACTTCTCAGTCTTGATGATCAGAGAAAGCAAGATATTCTTTGTGATGTTACTATTTTAGTGGAAGATCAGCGATTTCGGGCTCACAGAGCTGTGCTTGCAGCTTGTAGCAGTTACTTCCTTTCACGAATTGTGGGCCAGGTGGATGCTGATCTTATCATCACTTTACCGGAAGAGGTGAGTGTCACTCCTTTCTGCATTTTACCTGCCAGTGCTTCTAATCTGTTTTGTTCAATTCTGTTTTACAGTAGGCTGGTGCTTAACTGAGAAGTTAAGGTAAGAGAGTTAAGAATGGAGAGGAAGGAATTTCTAAGTTGTAAAGCTGCCATTGGTTGAGGTAAAGGCTAGACAGACCAGTGTGTATATCACAGACTGAAGATGAGTGAATGCTGTCTTGGAGAATGTATAGGGGAGATCTTTTCAATTAAGTATGTGTTACTTTTAAAATTGTGCACCTGATTTAAAGCATGTAAGTTTGTCAAAAGCCAGGCCTTAAATGGTAAAGAGGTATTGCAGAACTAGTCCTCCTATATGAAACGAGAATACTTTTGGAGTAATAAATAAACAAATTAAAGCTTAAAATGGTAATACCTTTAAATCAGTGTAATTAAGATTTCGTTTCATACATTTGAGTAATACAGCTGTGCGTATATTCCTTGCTTGCTGCTTACTGTTGTTTTCTTCTGCTCAATTCCCCATCCTTTTTACACACTGATCATTAGCAGCTTGATTTCTTTTTTTCTACTGTGTTCTATTACTTTTAAGACTGAGAAAATGTATTGCAGTTCCTTGCTTTCCTTTTTTACCTGTAACATACATCATCTTAAATCAGATTGAATTCAAAGGCATTCAGCAGGAATGAGCCAGAACCTGACATCTGCGGGAAAGGAAATTTATTACTACATATCTGGAGCATCCAAGACATTTAAAAGATTCCAGCTGATATTTAGTTAAGTTATAAGAGGCATGAAGCAAGCAAGTGACTGGATCTTTATATGAAGTGCTGTGCTTGTCGAGGAGAAGTGAAGAGTCTCCAAGTGCTCCTATTACTGCTACCATTGGGCACAATGTGAAGAGTTGGTTGTTAAATAATCAATGGCTTTCTGGGAGGTAGTTTATGGTCATCAGCTTTGGGGGTGGGAAATAACATGCAAATTATTGGCAACTCAACTAGAATCATTAAAGTTGGAGGAAAGGTGTGCATCAAGGAAAATTTGTAGTGACATTGGAGATTACATTATAGACTTGTTCGTGTGCAAGACTGAGTTGAGTGTTAATACAGAGGTGATGTATTCAGAAAGCCTGTACTTCCGTAAAGTAGCTACCTCACCGGCTTTGTAACATACTGAGATAAGCACAAGGATTCTCTGTTACCAGAATCTTTCTGATTTTATAGAAAACGGAAAACTAAAAGGGATCAAGTGGTCTCTTTAAAGACCTTTAGTGGTCTTTGCTGTTCTCTATTGATCAATGAATTTGTTAAAAAATTACATTATAGCATACCACTATGTCAGTTTTACTCAACCTTCTTACTATGTCAGTGTGTTCATTTCTTCTTATACTTTTTTCCCTAGTGGCTTAATATGCTGATAGCTTTGAAATTCTCTCAGATTAAAACAAAAGTAAGGATGGGACCTGATGTGGAAGGGAAGTAGGATGCTGGGGGACACAAAGCCATGATTTGGAGTAAAAGAGGGAAATTAGTGGCATGTAAAACTTACAATGTTGAAGAGAGAATTTTACTTTGGGATGATGTACATTTCTTATTCTTCCAATATCCTATTTTTTCCATCGAAGATGGAGAGAGGGAAAATAGTCTCTGGTGCAAAGCAATAGTGTTCCAATGAACCCATGAAATAAGCCTGAGTTAGAAGGGACCAGAGTTTGTAAAGAAAATGGAGAAACATAATAATCCTGATATTTACTACAATGTAGACTTAAGAGGACTCTTAATGTAATTTAGTATTACTGATTTAAGAACTGAATCTTCTGAAACAAGCAAAAATACTGACAGTGAATCTCATCTCTTAATCATTTGATCTGATCACTTACTTGGTAAAAGCATTTTAAGACTCAGCAACTTAAGCTGCTCTTCTGGGAACTGCTAAATATTTTGAAATGAGTCAGTTTATGAACCTGCATATTTAAGAGAGAGGCAAACACTGATCACATGGTTTGACGTGATTTTTTTAAAAATATTTTTAACCTTTTTAATCATCCAAAGTATTTGAAGTTTAAAATGAAAGACACTAGTCCACAATCTGAGATACTAAAATATTTTTGGAATTAAAGTACTTCATATATATTATATTGTAAAGACTAACTACTGACATCTTTGTGTAGGTTCTGTGTTGTTTTTCTACCAATGTTTTTACTCTGAGTTAGACTTTTAACCCAAATACAAATTAAATAAATGGCTACTGCAAGAGTTGCTTTTCTAGGTCAGTCAGACCAAGAGTCTTTATAGCGTTCTAGCTTATTTGAGGATAGCCAGCTAGAAATGTGTAAGAGAAAGTGAAAGGAGTATTTTTTCCCCTCTTGAGCCTTCCAGGTTTTAGCAATAAGTGTTTCTACCTTATATAGAAAGAACACACACTTTTGAAATACCATTGTATTTGTTTTGTTCGGTTTCATGTATGAATGTCACTTATTTGTAAACCCACTGTGATGATTTCTTGACTATACTAAGTTTGAAGACTTCTTGCCAGCTTATGGATAAACTGTCTTTTACGCTCCCTTTCCCCATATTATTAAGGATGAATTAATGTGGTGGTGTAATCAGTAGTCTTCTCTCCAGAGCATATTTCAAATGCTATTTTAATAATTCTTTAGATAGGTCATAAGAGTGTACAAACAGTTTTGCTGAACTGTCTCTGCAGATCTCTTCAACTTCCTTTCATGTGTTATGTGTTTTTTAAAACAAAACAAAACACCAAACAACCACTAAAAAAACCCCAAACAAAACAAACCATCAACTGATTCCTAAATTAAATTGCATGTATAGTTAATTGTCTTGCTGGCAGAAGAATTCAGTATACTTAATGCATTAATATAGTATTTTATTCAGCATAAAGTCCTGTTCATTTCAATAAAGGAGGGAAGCAGAATGTGGGCTTGAGTTTGAGTAGTAATAATGGACGTATGGCTTTATCCTTCACTCGCAGAGAAAGGCTAAAGGAAGTGTCATGTAATATGGTGATCTGTTTAGTAATTTTTTTCATGTGTAGAAGATGATCTTGTTCAGTTTGTAATGATAGAGTTTTTGTTTATCTCTGGATTCCCTGTTAGGCAACTTTTCTGCGGTAAAAACTGAGATGATAATGATGGAAACTTTCAATTAAAACTACCTACTCCAAAGAGGCTTTATACTGAGAATAATTGATTTTGGTGTACAGTTTTGGAGTACAATTCTTTTCATCTGTGGGAGGAAGAAAGGAGTAGGTGGCTATAGTAATAAATAGTCATGTGTGGTCCAGTTCCTTTTTTTTCAAACTTTGTCAATGATGCATGAGACTGAGCAAATAGCAGTAATTGCTCTTTAAAGAAATGATTAAATACCAGCAACATTTTCATCTTATTCTAGAGTAATTCATGTACAACTTGGGTTTGAAAGATATCTTTGTAAAGTTGGAATCCAGTTACTGGTTTTCAACATACAGCAATATTTTTCACTTGTTAGTACTGTATTGTCAGAACATCTTATTAAGAGATTGATCACAGTGAAGAAGATAATTGCCGCAAAATGTACAGGATAAAATTGTATTGGAAGATTTGTTTTAGAATGAGTGTGGCCAGGTTTTATCTGTGGAACAAATCTGCTTTTGTCTTGTACTTTGTCCTGCTGGCGTGATTTGCTCACAGGTAAATTTGAGTTCTGTGTGTTTCTCTATTTAAACCCATATTGGCCATGCTAATATTTTTTTCTTGTTTTCTTTTTTTTTTTTTTTTTTTAAATAGGTAACACTTAAAGGATTTAGTCCTTTGCTTCAGTTTGCATACACAGCTAAACTTATTTTAAACAAAGACAATGTGTCTGAAGTTTGCAAGTGTGCTGAATTTTTGGGTGTACACAACATTGAAGAGTCTTGCTTTCAGTTTCTGAAATTCAAATTTTTGGACTTTAAATCGGATCAGCCAGAATGTGCTAAGAAGAAGTGTTGTACACAGCGTTGTCAGAAAACAAACCCTAAAATTGGCAGTGTGGATGATGGAGACCTGGAAATAGATGATGAAGCAGAAGAACTTCTAGAAAAGGAATATATTCAAACTCCTGACACAAAACTCTGTAAAGATGAAGAAAATGCTAAACCATCGCCTGCTCTCCAAGATAATGCCAATCAAACATGTGATCCTGTACATTTAGAAAGGGGTAGTGTTTCCAGCTTATCTTCCCAATGCCCAAAGTATAGGAAATTCCAGAAAGCTTTTGGAAATGACAAAGTTCATACTTCAGAGTCCAATTCAAGTATTAAAGATGTTCAGATGCCACCAGTTGCAGCTTTTCTTGAGAAGGAAATACCCGATACGGAAGGCATACAAAAAGCTCAGGATTGTGTACCTATGCAGCTGGTCTCAAAATGTGAAGAGACTCAGGTAAAAATGGAAGAAAGGGAGGAAGGCGTTGAGAAAAAGGAGGAGTCAAAGAAAGAATCTATGACTCAGAATGTGTCGTGTCCTGTGGAGAAAATGGATCTTGCTGCTTTCCCCCAAAACTCTGCTGCACCTCATGGACTCAATTCTGTGTCTTTTTTACATACTTGTGAGCAATATGGTAACTTGAATTTCGGTAGTATGCAAAACAACACAGTCTTAGCTGAAAAAACTGTATCAGGTACTGGAGTTGGGAATGACAAAATTGAAAGTCAAGATGACGTACCTTCAAAGGTCGATTTGTGCACTAGGGAAGCCACTAACATTACATCAACTGGTGATCGAAGCAGTGTGGAGAGAGAGGTAGCAGAACATCTAGCAAAAGGGTTCTGGAGTGATATTTACAGCACAGAAGCCTGTCAAATACATTTACCACCAGCAGTTCCGAACGAGTGCTTGGAGCCGGTGTATTCGGGGAAAAAAACAGAGTGTCCATGGCTGGGTATCAGGATCAGTGAAAGCCCTGAACCTTGCTCTCAACGAACTTTTACAACATTGAATTCTGTCAACTGCCCCTTTATAAGCAACCTTAGTACTGAAGGATGCTCCAACAGCTCTGAAATAAGCAGTGGAGACTATGTTCAGGGACAGCAACAAGAACAGTGTCCCTATAATTATGTGATAAGTTTGGGAGAGGATTCAGAAACTGACACTGAGGGAGACAGTGAATCCTGTTCAGCAAGAGAACAAGAATGTGAGGTAAGAACATCCTAGTGTATCCTTTGCTTCCCAGTCTTTTAAGGCCCTGTTCAAAAAACTGATTCTGAGTTTCTTGGGGTGGGTTTGTTTGTTTTTGTGGTTGCTTGTTTTAAAAATCTGGGAAATGAAACTTTAAATAACCATTCGAAGGTTTATATGGAAGATCACTGTTAATTCAAGGAGACTTAGAAAGTATTTTTTGGTAGGATATTGAACTGGTAGATGCTTAGGTATTAGATCTCTTCAGATATTTTTCTAGAACAACTTTATCAGAAAAGGTTGTGAATCTTAAACCAAGGCATGGGGGTTCTTTTTTAGAATTTTTTTTTTGTCCACTTCAGTTAAACTTAATAAAACTCTAAGCTGCTTGGAACCTTTGTTTTATAGAAACTTAACAGTTTTCTTGGTTTTATTCTGAGTTGTGGGGAAAAGGTGGGAGAGAAATGATACTTCAGATTTACTGTGAAATGAGAATTAAGTTTTCAAGATGGCTTCAGTAGCTGTGTATTTAAGACTGCTTTAATAGTATCGCATTCTCTAAAACTGGGGTTGTATTTGTTCCTCCAACTGCAGAAATTATTTGGAACTTCTTTCCTTTATGTTGTTGCTTTGGTAGTGTTTTAGGGAGATGCCATGCATAAGCAGTCTAATCCCAGAAGATTTTACTGTATACCTAGAATGATTTCTGTCACAGTTCTTAGAATCGTAGAATTGCAATGTGACACTATGTATGATGGATCATTTAAATGTCATGAAAAGTCTGTTGTTTTTAAAGCACTAGGGTTTTTTTGTTTTCAAGATGCAGAGCCTTACTGAGACTTAAAATAAGCGGAAGCTACCATCAATATAGAAAGCTGGCAGGCCAGACAAAAGGCCAGAATTGGTTAAATACATTCCTCATCTTTACATTACAAAAGTAGATGGCATCGTTGCTGAGGGCAATACTCTGTCCTTTTTTTGCCTATTTGTCACCAGTGGTAGCCAAACACAGAAAGGATTTCTCTGTTAGCTTTTTAAACTAAATTCAAGTCTTTGACCACAGCAAGGTAACATATTCTGCTACTTAATATACTCAAATGTAACGTTAAAATAGTGTCTTTAGTTGGATACTTCATAAAATGTGGCAATTATTTTGTAAAGATAAGGATGTTTTTCAGTACTAATCAGGACTTTGTGATCTATGCATGTTTCAGAAGCTCCTGCTTCTGTAGCTCAGGTGTACAGACAGTAGCAAGAGCCTCGTTCTCTCTCTTCTCCAGCATTAAGAATTACAAGACAAATATTGTAACTTCTATATTTTAAGTAAATGCTTGTTTCAGATGAACTTTTCCTGCAGAAAACTATAGGTATAAAAAAGTATGCAGGATACAGTCTTAACAGAAGCTTAGGGGAAACTTCAGACTGTATTAGTAATTCTTGACACCTGTTTTCTGCACCAGCTAACCATAACTCATTTTCCTAGTGTATCACCTAATTATTTGCTGCACACACGGGTAGATTTCATCTACTCTGAATGTGCTGTAGAGGATATAGTGTAAATGTGCAAAGTACTCAGTTATTTAGCCTGTGCTTGAACTCATCTAGTTGAAACCCCTGGGTTTTATCCACCTCACCTGATGGCTACATTAGCTTGCTCTTGTCTCTGAGATTTAGGAAGAAGGATGGGTTGTGTGGTAAAGAATGCTTAAAATGAAAACTTGAATTGGCCTGTTGTTGTTTGTGTATATCAGTTTCACCTTTGATTTACAACTGTATCTTACGTTCTAGGTAAAACTGCCATTTAATGCACAAAGGATTATCTCACTTTCCAGAAATGACTTCCAGTCATTTCTGAAAATGCATAAGTTAACTCCTGAACAATTGGACTGTATTCATGATATCCGAAGACGAAGTAAAAATAGAATTGCAGCACAGCGATGTCGTAAGAGAAAACTTGACTGCATACAAAATCTTGAATCTGAAATTGAAAAACTGGTATGTATAAATATTCATTACTGTTGACTTGGGTCTTTCTCTAAACATCTTGACTGCACATCTGGCAGTAGTTTGAGAGTGAGGTGACTTACTACTTTTTCTGCTCAAGCTCAGAAAACTTTATCAGTCTTAGATGACTTCTTGATAGTAGTTCTAGATTTTCTGTGCTTTACTCTAAAGTACACATATTTTTGCTTTTGTGGATTTGTTTCCATTCAAGTAAAAGTGTATCACAGCATAATTTTTGGTGAATGGTGTTCCTGAAGCCCATCAGCATTGAGCTTAATTGTACAGAATGATTCCCAAACCGTCATTCCACTCTACTTTTGTTTTCTACCTCTTTCCCCGTTCTTGCTTTGTGTTTTTGTTCTTCAGCTCGTGGTATTGCTTATGATCAAGTTTACAGTTATGCAATTGTTAGTTGTGTAAGTGTTGTTCTTGTAACATATCAACATGGGCTGGTGAACTGTTTCCGGAGTCTTGAATCTTAAAAATGAGACCCTTGCAGAAAGGCGGAAGAGAATAGCAGAACTCGGGAGGCTGCTTGCCTTTTTAGCAGTTGTATCAAGATTGTAGCTGAGGAATTAATGCATCCAGATTTCTCTGCAACCATCTGTTAATACAATTTCTCCTTCTTAAAAGGCAACAAAAAAGATAAATATGTAACTTAAGAGAAATGGGGATAATCCGAAGTTCTCCTGGCAAGAAAATAATTGTGTGGCTTTTTTCTGGTCTTTGTTTCCAACCCTCTCATCTCAGTTTCCTAGCTGATCGTACCATGTGCACTGAATAGTTCAGTTGTTCAGGGTTACTGTACTCTTAATTCTTGTTTATGGAGCATTTTGGACTTTGTGTTTTTGTACGTGAATTTGGTGTCTGCATTAGCTAAGAACATGTGCAGCCATGTTTCACCTTTCTCCTTGTGACTTCGGAGTGAAAAGGAAAATGAAATTAGAGCAAAGTGCCATGGGCTAGAAACTTATTTTCCTGAAGTGGTCCGTCATCTTTCACTACATGCATTTCTACTTCTGCAACAAATGAGATAGACTTTGAAGGAAGGCCTGCAGTGCCGTACAGCCCTGATGAGTTGACAGAGCAAGTCATTCAGTGTGCTGAATGAAGAAGATACTCTGGGAGGGAGGGAAACCAGGTTATTGTGTTAATAACAGTTACATTATTCTGACTAAAGAGAGAAGTTACATTTCTGACAGTTCAGAACTTTCTGCCTGTTTTTGTTGTCATAGTGTCATTTCTGTTCGTTATATAACTTTGTCAATATTGTGAAACACTTGGAGGGGGATGTGTGTGGAATCAGGGATTCATCTGCAAGATTACACCTGTAGTTGACTAGGTGACTGATAATCATAGTATAATATCCTTTCTTCTGTGGACCTCTGCTAGAACAGACTGAGTGTCTGCTCTTTGACAGGTATTGCTGTGCAAGGTCTAGACAATGAGTGTTGAGAATTGTGAAGCGAGGTCTGAGTTATGAATCATGCTCTAGGCACAAACATGTTCCAGTTGCTTATTTTTTCCAACTGCGCAGGTAAGTTTCTTCAGAACTTCCTGAAAAGACCTTGTTTGGAGCTGTTGAGCATGTCTGACAGCAGCTGATGTTATGCAACTTGTGTAAGTCATGCACAAATACAGAACCTTTAAGATCTGTCTAGGCATAATTTCCAGGTGGGTGGATGAAAAGAGGCATCTGTGAAAGGCATTGTATGGTACATCCAGGTTGCTTCATGCATGATGACCCCTGCCTCGTTCCTGCTTCTCTGCGTCAGTCATGTGTCTCAGACCTGTTAGTCTTCGATCTTCTCATGGTATCCTCTCTAATGTGGTTTTGAGAGAGGATAATTACGGCGTAGCTGTAGTTTGAAAACTCTTGACAAGTAGATAATACTCTGTACTGTAGCCTGTTAGGAAATATGATTTGGTTAAATTCCTCATCCTGGCTTCCAGTATGTGCAGCATGTTGTCTTTTATTAATTTCTATTCGTTGTTGCTGTTGTGGTTTAACCCCAGTCAGCAACCAAGCACCACACAGCCGCTCACTCTGCCCTCACCCTCCCCCTCACCCTGCACTGGGATGGGGGAGAGAATCAAAAAAAACTTATGGGTTGAGGTAAAGACAGTTTAATAGGGAAAGCAAAAGTCACATGCACAAGCAAAGCACATCAAGGAATTCATTCACTACTCCCCATGGGCAGGCAGGTGTTCAGCTGTCTACAGGAAAGCAGGGCTCCGTCACGCATAGCGGTGACTTGGGAAGACAAATGCCATCACTCCAGACATCCCCCCTTCCTTCTTGTTCCCCCAAGCTTTACATGCCGAGCATGACATCATATGGTATGGAATATCCCTTTGGTCAGCTGGGTCCCCTCCCAGCTTCTTGTGGTCCCCCAGCCTCCTCGCTGGTGGGGTGGGGTGAGAAGCAGAAAAGGCCTTGACTCTGTGTAAGCACTGCTCAGCAGTAACGAAAACATCCCTGTAATATCAACACCATTTTCAGCACAAATCCAAAACATAGCTTCATACTAGCTACTGTGAAGAAAATTAACTCTACCCCAGCCAAAACCAGCACAGTTGCTTATCAGGTTTTTGTTCTCTCAGAATAGAAGATAGTATTTGTGATGTGTTTCTTGGGAAAGCCCTGTATCTGGGGCAGACTAACCCCCTGCATGATTAGAGGCTGGAGACCGACTGACTGGGGAGTAGCTTTGCTGAAAAGGACCTTGGAGGTCTGGGCAGACAGCAAGCTGAGCATGGGTCAGCAGCGTGTCCAGGTTGAAAAAAATGCCATCCGTGTCCTGGGCTGTATTAACAGGAGCACAGCCAGTGGTTCGAGGGCAGTGATTGTACTCCTATATTTAGCACACGTAAGACTGAAGCTTTTGCCCCGTTTTGACCCCTCCCAGTGCCAGAAGTACATCAACAAACTGGAGTGAGTTTAGGAGAAGGCCACTGGGATGGTCAGGCCTGGAGTACCTCTCCTATGGTGAGAGGCAGAGGGGACAGGGCTTCTGCTTGGAGAAGAAATGGCTGTGGGGAGACCTAATAGCCACCTGCCCATATCTATGGGGAAGTCCTCAAGATCGTGTAGCCACTGGGAGTGAAAGATTTTCAGCTTCCCAGGGGGTAGTACTTCACAGCAGGAGAACAAGAGACAGTGTCATGAATTAAAATGGGAGGTTTCAACTGGATATAAGGAGACACTTTTTTTCCAATGGGGACAGGCAGGCAATGGAGCAGGTTACCCAGAGAGGTTGTGCATACTCTTGTGTTTGGAGGTTTTCGTGACATGACTGAGCGAAGCCCTGAGCAGCCTGATCTTACCCAGACTGATCTTAGAAGCCTCTCTTGTTCTGAGCAGGAGTTTGGACTACAGACCTCCTGAGGTACCTCCCCACCCAAGTGATTCTGTAAAATTGAAAGTCTTATGTTAAGTTCTACTTATATTGAAGAAAAATGCTGTTCAGTACTGAATTTGTTACCTGGGAGAATTAAGTTTGGTCATTTCTTTTGATCTTCTGTACTGATAATGTAATTTTTGACCCCCATATAGTCTTTGCTATAGTCTTTCAAGTGAACCTTTGTGTTCTTGTTGTTCACTGATGTTCCATATTTGAGAATACATGTGGGCCACTCAAGGAGATGTTGGCTTGTTAGAAACAGCTTGTTCAGACCACCTGTATATATTCACATTCCTTGTACATTCTGACTTAAAAGCTTTAAAATGAGGGTACTTGTGAGGGGGAGCAGAGTAAAGGACAACTGGCTTCCAGAAGCACTACTTCCCTGAAGAGTCTATAGCTCAGGAGGAGGACGTGTCAGTGAGTGATCCAAGAAATGTAACTGAGATCTTGTTATATGTACTAGAGCAGGGAGAGGAAGCGTGTGAACTAAATAGATTCTTCACCAGAAGAATTAAAAGAGCTCTCACTTTGATGATTATTATGACCTCAAAACTAGCTTTCATTACTTTGCAGTATTAGTATAATGCTGCTGAAATAAAACAATATTTAAATGTATTAATCTGTCAACAACTTCAGACAGGGGCGGGGAACTTACACTGGAATAACTATTTCTGAATGTTGAAGTTTGTGTTAAACAGCAGTCCAGATAATTTCATCAGTCCGTAATATACAGCTGAGTGCCTCTACATACCCAAAATGTACATAAAGTGATTTCAGATTAGGAGATCTGGCAACAGCTGCTCCCAGTATGCTGACAAGTAGAAGTTTATTAGCAAAGCACTCTTTCTAATCATTTTAGGCAAAAGGGACTGGCAATAACTGCTTCTTTTGCAAAATACCACTTAAAGTTAGTCAGTTCTTTCAAAAAGAAGTTGTAGAGATTGCAGTATGAGCTTTGTATATCTCTGAAACTCTACTTCTTCTTTTAATTAATTAATTATAGAACTCAAAATGTGTGGCATGTTTGGTTTTGGGGGTGTTTTCCCCCTTTTTTTCAACTGCTTCATTGTGGTCTTGCTTGTTTTCTGTCCTCCTTTGCCATTTCCGTATTTTTCTTTTTTCTGGATGTTGCTTGTTTCCATCATTAGACCGGCCCCTCAGTTATCCATGTCCTTTCATCTTCAGTCAGTTGTATCAGAAGTCTCAAAAAAAATCGTGACATTGAAGTAAAACCAAAAAAAACCCAGCTAATTTTTAATGAAAGGTACTTTTTTCTATTTGATATTCATTAGTGAATTCACACCCTTTTCCCTGCCCTGTGTTTGGAAAATCCTTTTGCATTATGTAGCTAGATTGTAAGCTCTTCAGAGCAAGGATAGTCTTATTTCATGTCTGAGAGGTATCTGCCACTCTTAAGCATGTTTGCTGTGTAAATAAAACTCAAGCATTCAGCTGATATTCTCCTGTTACAATAGTGGGTTACTTGCCTAGTGGTACCTCTGTTCTTGTCTCTTCAATTCACTAATCTGTCACGCCTCTGTTACTCTACTTTAAATTCTTTAACTTCAGTGTTCTAGTTAGTGCCTTGAAACAAACCAGATTGCTGCATTTCCAGAGAAAATATTTTGTTTACAATTTTAGCGTGTATTATTTAATTTTCCTATATTTTCTATTTGCTTTAGAAACTGTTCTTAACTCCATTGTTTGTTCTACAGTGCACTTGGTACTTAAGAATTGAATTTATTTTCATCTAGCAAGGTAGTATCAATAGCGAAAGTGTGATGTCTGGTTTTCAACATTTAACTTTTAAAATGTAAATCTCTATGAAGACTGCTCTGCTTAATGTTTTGTTGACCCAGTGGTAATGATTTAAATGTTACCCTGTAGAATTAGTGTTTCAGGAATATTTATAGTAAGTGAAGCTAGGTTTCATTTACTTAATAACTACAAATTACTCTTTTGGCTGCCAGCACAAGTTTTGAAAAAGTTGTATGTCTGAAAAATCACTTCAAACAGCTGAGTTGATGACGCTTCAAGGGAGGTTAGGATTGTCCTTTTGATAGGCATTTGATTGTGTCACTGTCTACCTTCTTATTGCCAAATTACTTCTGTTTCAGCAGACCAGGTTATTTACAGTCTGTTTTTGCTTTGATAGGAACATAACAAGCCATAGTTTTTGTTTAAAATGTAGACTAAAAGGCTATTTTTCTTCTTGCAGCAAAATGAGAAAGAGAACTTGCTGAAGGAAAGAAATCACATTTTGTCAACTCTGGGTGAGACCAAGCAGAATCTGACTGGGCTTTGCCAGCAAGTGTGTAAGGAAGCAGCCTTGAGTCACGAGCAAATACAAATACTCGCAAAATATTCTTCCTCAGATTGTCCGCTTTCATTTTTGTTCCCGGAGAGAGAACGAACAGCTCCATCTGATAGTGAGCTTGCGATACCAGCGTGTATAGAATTAGCAGATGGTCTTTCAAGTGTTACATCTACAAATGAGCAGAGTTCTTGTTACCAGTGTGTGAAAAGTGTCTGTGATGCAACATACGATCAAGTACAAGAACTGCATCCAGTTTCTGTAAGAACATTGGAGAAAACTTCGCTTGTGGAACAGTGTGGACAGAGCGGTGGTATCACAGACTTCTGTCAGCAAATGACTGACAAATGCACTACAGATGAGTGAATCTATTCTCTTCCTATTGCCAGCCTCTCAACATTGCAACTAAAAGTGAGATTGAGCATTATTGTAAAGTAACTTACTAAGTGAAAGAAAAGATGAAACTTATCTTTTGAAACTACATTGACAATTACATGGTCATTATATTACTTGGTAAACTTTGGGTTTGTTCTGTGTAGTTCTAGAGTGTAATTTGTATGTGTCGACCTTGGAGCTTTTTTCTGTGTGGTGATGCCAAGGAGAGCTCAGGAAAGTTGTTGGAAAGTATAAACTCTGTGCACAGATGTTTATTTGTGAGGAAGCTTTAATTCAGGTGTAGAGCAGCCTTCACTCTGATTTATGCCACAGTACGTAACGCCACTCTGCGTCTCAAGAAAAGCCTCCTAACAGGTGTTTATGCACAATGACTTCTATACCTGGAATTCTTATCTCTTTAAGATTTCTTTTTTCCTGATAGACAAACCTTAAGAAGCTTATATAGCTCTGTAAATGTTTATTTTATAGATGGGTTAGGATAACATGACAGTACGAGGAGATTCTGGCAAGTGCGCTCTGGAACAGCTCATTGCTTCCTGCTGTTCCCATCCCTGTACCAGAGCCAGCTTTTATTGAATATATGCCTTTGTCTTAGCTCTCCAGTACGTAGTTAAGACAACTGGAACAGCAGAGGTGCTGCAGCACACTGGTCTCTTCTCTAAATTTTATGGGACGAGTAACAGCATACTGAGAAAGGCAGAAGTTTGAAACTGATGCAATTCTTTGATTAGTGTACATTGGATCCTCTGCCATCTGAATCCCATATGCTTGTTAAAATTCGTTGCTGTGTTGTGACTTACTGTCCTAGCACCTTCAAGCTCACTGCTGTTTGTGATAAGTTGGAATCAAAGTATTGGGAAAGTTTAAGGACAGGTTTGTTTTTTTTTTTTAAGGTATTCAGGCACCAGATTCTTCGACTTCAGTGCCTAATTGCCTAAAGTAATTTACAAACGTATTTGTTCTCTGATCACTGGGACCAGAAAAGATCTATTTCAGAATTTTAGTCTTCAGGATACTTTTATGGCTAAACCCGTAGTATGTTTTCAGTGGCTTGTGCTATGAGTATAAACATATAGAAAGTATAATAAGGAAATGAGCTGGAGGGATTTCCTTTATTTACTTTGCGAAGGAGAAATTCAGCCACTAAAAATAATCCCCGTTTTTTAGATTTTTTTTTTTTACATGGCAGTGGATGCATATTGTATACCAATGATGCTTTGTTATTTAGCTGTTATTCTCACACCAGAACTAAGTATTGAACCTCACCACAGAAAACTTTGGTTTTGCTGGTTTACAAAACATGAAGAATCTTGTACAAGCCAGTGGAATTCTTCATTTCCTACCTCAGAATGTATATTAGCTTTTTGTGTCTTTGTGTGCATGTACAGTAGGCAGCAACTAAGCAAAGGACTATTGTAAATACTGCTTTGCAGTTTTATCTTGTAGTGAGACAAAACTTGCTAAAGAATGGTTTTGGCAAGGCTCTTTTTTTTTTTTTTTTCCTCCTTCCCCCCCTCCCCAGTTAACATAGCATTAATAAATATATTAAGACTATTAAGCCACTTATTTAAAACAGAAATTAAAGATTTGACAGATTTCAACAGTACTTCTTATAACCAGCACGTAATACAAGTTACTACACTACCTCACCTATGGGATTGAAAGTTGATTCAAATCTCTAGTGATATCCTTGGATTTTCGTCATGTATCATTACCTTTTTAAGTGGAGAATTTATGTTAATGGAGCATAGCTTGTATAAATCACAGCGCTTGCAGTAATTGAAATTCAGAAATAAATACTATATGGCAGGCATCATGAGAGTTCTACTGCTTTGGATATATTTTCAGATAATTGAATTGAAATTCTTTTAAATGACTATCATTTATATATGTTGATCATGTACATGTATTACTCATGAAGCTCTCTGGGTCTTTTCTCCAGCATCTGTATATGCCTGGTTAATTTAATCCTGCCTCCCTCCCATGCTGCCACCCTGGGCAGTGTTTTGCTCCTAAGTCTCCGTTTTATTTAAAAAGCAAACCAACAAGAAACAATAAAAAAAAACACCACAAAAACCAGCCCCAAACCTTTCTACTGTCCATACGTAGTATCACTTTTAAAGCTGGTGATATTCTGAAATGACGTGGATAATGACATTAAGGCATTGTCCTAATAGTACACATACTCTGAAATGGAATTCCTTGGGTTAAATGTTTGTTATAAAGGGGTGGAGCATATACGTAGAGAATGACTGGCTGGGAACTTAACGTATCCAGTGGCCCAAACCCCCGACACACTTGGCTATGGATGTTGGAAAACAAGGTCGGTGATTACCGAGTTCAGAGGCCCGGAATATCCACCAAAGAGTTGTGCTCTGCTGCTGCAGCCTGGCGACCAGCCAGGGTCTGAATTCCACCCAGCAAACGGTGCAGGGCTTCCAGTGCAGAAACCGTGGCTGTCATTGACATGCGATAAAATTCATGTCACATATGTAAACCTATGATGAACTTGATGAAGTTTGAGGGTAGGTTTTTGCCTAACCAGCTGCATCTAAATAATTTTAAAAATATTTATTTAATACAGTAGACCTACAAGTTGCATGTTGACTTCTATAGCCTATATCATCAACTTGCAAAAGTTAAAAATGAATGACAATTTTATGATACAGAATTCTCAGGTAAATGTTTTGGAGGTTTTTTGTTGTTGGTTTTTTTTTTCAGTAAAGAAATACTCAATTTTGAAATTGTAAAGTACTTTGTTAAAGCATGTTTTAAAATACTTTGGACAGACTATCTTAAAGCCATAAGAGTATGATGGCATACAGATTGTAAAATAAACAGATAATTACAACAGCTGATTTTGTATCTTTCATAATTCAGTATTTTCTAAGACTACAATAAAAACCACTATCCTTTCTACAAAGGCTTTTCTTTTTTGTACAAATCTTTTGCAGTGAAAGTGTTTACCGGTGCGTTACTCGCTTACGTAATACTACTAAAACATTTGAGAACAGTAGCAAAGTAGTCTATATAGTTTATAAGTTCCTGAATAATACACACAGTAGCATATATTACTGAGTTGGAATAAATTTCCTGTAAGTTTATCTGACTTTTTTGTGTCCTGTTCTGTTTGAGGGGGTTTTCTTTTCTGGGGAACTTCAATATTTATTTATTTATTTATTTTTATATTTTAGGGGAGAGAAGAGGTAAATGGCTGATTAATAGGATATTATAGGTTTGTTGGGTCTAGAAAAAACTTGGAGATGATGATTACGTGCGTAGTATAGGTCAGTGGGTGAGACTGAGGTTTACAATGGGGAAAGTTGTAATGGTACGTATGTTTGTTAAGCTTCTCAAGAAGTATCTTTGTGGATCTGTTAGGTCCTGTTAAATAATCAGAAGGACTGCAGAAAAATTATCCTTTGAGAAACTGCTTTTATCCTCATCTCCGTCACTACCTCCTAAACAGTAAACTGTAATACTGGATCTAGCCTTTCAGTATTGCGTCTTACCTTGTTCAGAAAGCTTTTCATTAGCAGTCTTACTTCATTTAAGGCTTTTGTAAGCTGTGCATTTGACACTTTCAAGTCGGAAATTCCTCGATCCCACCAGCAGACCCTTCATTAAAAGTTAAAACGGTCTTTTTTGGGGGAAAATGCTGGGATGCAAGGTGGTTGATTATAAGGTTCAACTTGCTGCTTATAATTGATAAGGCAGTAAAAGCTGTATCCCTTTCTCCAGGACAGTTTTGTCCTTGGAATTCATAGTCACTCGGGTTTAGTTAGTGTGCCGTGCGTTTCTTGACATTAAGAACCAAGACGTTAGCTTGCGCGAGAACGTTAGTGTGGGCCCTCGTTGAGGAAACTTAAAATCTTGGTGCAAGAGTCTGTGCTATGTTTAAAACTCCTCTTAATCTTCAGCAAGGAACAACGGCAGCGAAAGCTAAAAGGTGCGTATGCCGGAGATCAGTACCGTGCGAGTAGTTCTGCCTCTGGGTCGTTTTTTAGGAAGTAAGAAATGAGGAACTGCTGGTAATCGGCCCCCTTTGTGCGAGCTCTGGGTTGTCATCTGAGCATGACGGAGCTCGGTGAGATTTGTTTAAAGTGAAATAGCAAAATTTCGCCAAAAGCTGAAAAGAAGGTAAAAGCACCTACTTTAGCTGAAGCAGTTTTTGAACAAATTTCTTTAATGCTCTTCTGACAAAGGCTTGAGCGTAAACAAAACAGTTGATCTTTACAGAGCAAATTGAGTGTTGTCCCTTTTTGGCACTGAAATAGAAGCTGGGCAGGCTGGACTTTTATGCCTGTTCGATACTCTATTGTTCGCGTATTGATTTCTTCTTTATTTTGTTTTTGTTCCTCAAAAGAATGAGCCTCAAAAGCACACAGCTGCGATTCACTAGCATGTATAAAGGAGAATTTTAATATAGGTACATTAAGACTTGCTGCCGGTTGACTTTTTGTGGACAGAACTAAAGGAATAAAAAGGAGGGAAAATGAGCGGTTCTAGCAGAGGTTTGAGTAAGAGAGACTTCATGAATATCGTAAAAGCCTATCTAAGCATGTGTTATGCTCTCTGGGCTTCTGAAATTTGTATACGCTGCACTTAAGCTTTTTTATCATCATTTCTAATCTTTTTGAGTTGCAAAGATTAATCTGACAGATTGTGGACACTAGCAGTCATTTTTTCCCCAGCTTTAGATAACTGGGATGGGGCAGGGAAAGCAGTGTTCACCTCAGAGACTGAAGCTTTGGAAACGAACAGGATGCTTAAACAAACGTTTCTGTTGAGAACAAGGTGGTGTATGAAGGTGCAGGTAATGGCATTTGCTGCTGGGAAATGTTTTGCCATCTCGTAGGTTTAAAAATAAAGAATGAAACGTGCTTATTTTCCTCTTGAGCCAGGAAGGATTCAGGGTAGAACTTGTCAGGAGCACATGCTAGAACCCAATTTTTTTCTAGCTTAGAGAGGGTATTTTTTACTTTTCTATCCCTTCTCCACTGTTTTGAAGCAAAGTGGAAGAAATAGCGTTTATAATACTGCTCATTCAGAATACGGTGTAGCTTTCTAAGGATACTGTTAAAAAAACAGCTTTCTTATATGCTAGGTATTGTAGGCATGCATACAAACAGTCCCTATTCCAAAGACCTTTTGATTAAGGGACGCGAGATAACCCAGGAGCAGGATTTGCAAAGTACAAGATAAACTATAATCTCATTTTAGGTTTTAGGACAGTGTTTTGACTTGCTACCTCCAAAACACTTCAATAGATAAGCGTTCAGGGCTGTGAGCAGGGGTAGCGGGACCGCGGGAGGGTAAAAACAGCTATAGGCTACGGCTGAACATGAATCTGTGTGGTGGGGGACTGTATCGTCGAAATACTAGGTTTACTTATTCAGTAAAATATTGCCAATATCGCCTCACAATTCAAGATTTTATGACCAAGTGGTGTACTGAGCAGTAAATATATATATATAAAAAAAAGAAAAATAATTTCCCTGAACTCATTAGAAATGCTAGTATCTGCTAGCCAGCTGGATTGACACGCATCATGGAGTACCTGGAGTTCTTTAAGCCGTGCCATCCATATAGGAGTTAACGTTTGTGTCATCGTTCTCCCGAGGAGCAGGACAGCTCATACACTACTTCACTCTGGCAACGTCACGCAGAGGAAACCACATTGCCTGGTCAATATTCTCTAGGAAGTCTCGAGGTTATGTTTATAAGGTTCACTAGAAGCTGAGTATCTGCTTGTAGATACTCTTGGACTGCAGTTGTCAGATAAAAGTGTTCTTTCTGTGCATCTAGTCGTTTCTTTCCCCTCTCAGCTGGTGAGAAGCTTTTTCTGGGCACTACCGGCCAGTGAAAAGCTTCCAGCTTGCTCTCTCGGTCTCTCAATGTGTTAAAAAAAAAAAAAAAAAAAAAGGATACGGATGAAGACTATCAACAAGTTTTTATAGGTTCTAGTGGTAATTTAAGACTTCTTGTAATGTGCACATTTTTTGCTAATGAAAAACTGACTTATCAGTGATTTCATAATGTTCCAAAATTACAAGGTCAAAATGAAGGTATTTGTAGTACCTAGAGAGGACGTCAGAAAAGTGTCATCTGCTTTTGAGATTTCAATTGGAACCAAATCAAACAAGGAACTTCGTGTTCTTTCAGATTAAAAAAAAAAAAAAACCACCAAAAAACGAAACACAACAACAAAACCAACCAAAACAAAACACCAAAGGAAATAAAACCAGGAAGTGTCAGACTCTAGAAGACAGAAGTTCGTAATTTACAGGATTTCCACATCAAAAAAAGACTTTTCCATTATTTTCTTAACAGGAAAACAGGTTTCTAGTTTTGTTTTCATGGAAATTTATCACAACTTTGACTTTCTTAAAACACAGCTTTCTGCAAAAGTATGTAATTTCAGGAAGAGCCACTTTGAGAACAGAAGAACCTCGATGCCTGAATAATTTGGGATGTGAAGATTTTATTTCTATAACTTTTTTTTCTTCCAAGCTGCTAATACCTGCCGTGAAGATAAGGGCTAGTGGGGGTCTCACGTCTGTGATTTAGATTCCCAAATCTCTATTTCATACAGTTAAATAGAACCTGATTTTCGAGAGTGCTGATGTACGGTTGCTTTATCTTTTCTTTGTGCCCATGATGTGGACAGATACTTCTTCGTCAAAAAGGTCTGTTGATTCGGGATGGGGGTGGTGGGGAGACGGGCGGCCAGCTAGGACCAAGTCCAACCTAGGACTCCTTAAGGAGATCTTGCTGATGTTTTAAATAAGGCCCCGAGTCTTGCTCACGGTGCTGGGATGTGAGCACACACGTGTGTCTGTGCATCTCTCTCCATCACTCATCCTTTGAGAAAGCCCGGGTCGTTTTCGTTCTACAAATGCGAAGTATCCGGTGGCTGCTTTTATCATTTGAGCTGTGCGGTCCGTTTTCTTCTTTTAGCTACAGATGGCAGCATCGCGCTGCGTACGGCCTGCGTGAGGGCTTCTGGAAGGGAGCACAGCTGAATCGACATTTCTTGGTTTAAAAAAAAACCCCAAACGAGTGGAAAGGTGAATTTAAATTATTTAAAAAAAAAAAATAATTCAGAAGATAAACTTCACTATCTAGCTATTCAACCTGCAAATTATGTTCAACACTCACCTTATTAATTTCAACAGATCAGTGATGCAAATGCAGCACACTGGTTACTGATAATGTTACATGAATTCAGGTGTGAATTCCAAAAGCACACATTCTGCCCCTAACTTTTCATTCTTGAAGCGTATCGTATCTTATGGACTTGAATTCCAGACAGAAATGAGAGCAACAGTAAAAATAATTAACAAAGTATTTCCCAAGGCTTTCTGCATTGTGAATATACCGAAGTTGGAGAGCACGTTGAAGTTTGCCTCAGGGCCTGACCTACCAGCGTTTTAGTACCTTTTTAATATTAAATGTGCTATTAGTTCAAGGAGCATACATTACTTATTTTCTAAAAGAGAAGACGTTTTTAAATTCTGCGCCAGCATTAGGCCTTTTAAATAAAAATAGGGACAGAAATAGATTATGGTTTTAAAATCAAGCTACTATCTTCTAAATCATATGACTTTGCTGCAAGAGACTCGATTGAATAGCATCCCTAGTTTGTGGTCAAGAAATTACGATCTTGGCAGTTTGTGCAGACTGCGCAGCAAGGTATTGGGAGGTCATTTCCACAAAGTTGAGGACGGTTCTCTTCCCTCTTTCCCCCTTCTTGGTGGACTCTCTTCGTCCTGGATGCTGCTCTGAAGAAGAAAAATGCTGTTTTCAAACAAGCCAAATAGTACCAGGTGATACCAAGTGTTTGGTATAAACAAACAGAACAAACCGAGCTTTGGGTGAAAAGATTTGCTTTTACATCTTTTACACAGTGTTAACTGCAGCTCCCGGTGGATGCCACGTAACGCTGCCCACAAGGAAAGGGGGAAGGAAAAAGTTGGTTGAGAGAAAATAGATGCTTGCATTTAATACTTTTGCTGAGAAACTATGATAGTATCGTTCACAGTGATGTCTTCATGCCAGATTAAGCCTGAGAGTATATATTAAAGAAGAATGAAGAAGTTACAAGCTGGTATTTCAGTCGTAGGCTGAAGGTCTGTGTAGTTCTTAATTGCTTATATAGATAAATTACTTGAAAACTCAATAACATACAGATGCTAACAGTAGGTTCTCCCATATCCCTTTTTAGGGAAAAAGGGGCCTCAGCTTAAAGGGCATCATCTTAACAAAAAAGCCAAGCAGTATAGTTCATGTGTATCTGGCAAAATTTTCTGCCGTAATATTACCAAAAATACAGTTATCTTCTTCTATATTTTTTCCTATAAACACATAATAGAAATGCTTTTAAGGATATTAATTTACTCGAAAAAATGACGAGCTAAACTGGAAAACAGCTTTTTGTTTGAACAATATGTAGAAAAGTCTTTGTTCTTGCTGTATTAAAATGCAAATGTTAAAAGCAAGAATGTACAGATGTCGCAAAAAGAAAGTCCTTATTTCAAAGCTAACATATTCCCCTCTTACTTTACAGGTATGAGAAATTTCCAAGTATTTCAAATGCTTTTTCTTAGTAATAGAAAATAACCTGTGTATAATTCCCATCTCAAAAATAGCTTAAAAAATTCCTTACTTTGAGCTGTCAAAAATTATGTCTGCCCTATCTTAAAATCAAATGGTTATGCTTCAGCCCAGAGAGTCTGTCTAGCACCGAAACTCTGAAAATACAGCCTGAAACACTGATGAAACCAAGCAATAAAGTAAGACGGCGCATTAATCCTTCTTTACTCTTTTCCTATTATGCTGATCTGAAGATCTGGTATCTGATCCCAGAAATGTTCTTTGTTGACCGGATTATCCTGTGGAGCTCTTAACGGGAAAAAAACATAAACTGGGAGGAGGAAGGCTCAAGGCTGCGACCGAGGTGCTTGCCACGCAATCGTTCCAATACTTCCGCAGATATTCTTATGGCTGAGATCTTGCTTGCAGGCTGACAAATTTAGGAAATCTATCAATCAAAAAAAATGTTGTGCTGCCGAGAACCCAGCTGCTGTGCATTGTTGGGAGTTTGGCTTTGTTTCCCAAAGGAGCTGTGGTTTGAGGCTGAGGCTTAGAGATCCAACAGCTGCTGTTTGGGGTTGGCATTTTGGCATTACAACTTTTTGATGTGCAAATTCTTCCAGGGAAAATACCTCAGGGAGAAACGTGATCTCACATACCGTTGCAGGAGGCATCGCATTGTTGAAATTGTTCATTCACAGCCATCTCCTACAGGTGGCCTGTCGCTTGCAAATAGTCATGTTAGTGCTGAACGCGTTGTAGCTATCTATGCTAAGTTCATATCTTAAAAAAACAATTCTTGGATTTTGTTCTCCCATTAGAAAACTAGTTGCAGCAGCTGGAGACACAGTCATTCCAGCTGATGAATTTATGAATGCTTGCACAAATACTTTAAAAGTCAAATTATTCATAAGCAATGGCGGTTTTAATTTTCCCATTAAACCTCAAGTCAGACTGAGCAATGCTGATGAGTAAGTTTGATGTCTCTTGGCACCGCAACATCCTTTATGTTCAGAATCACTGATGGGATACTGACAAAAGTCAGCTAGATCTCAGTCACAGAATCACAGAATCACAGAATGGTAGCGGTTATGGAAGGGACCTCTGGAGATCATCTAGTCCCACCCCCCTGCCAGAGCAGGGTCACCTAGAGCAGGCTGCACAGGACTGCATCCAGGTGGGTTTTGAATATCTCCAGAGAAGGAGACTCCACACCCTCCCTGGGCAGCCTGTCCCAGGGCTCTGTCACCCTCACAGTGAAGAAGTTTTTCCTCATGTTCAGGCGGAACTTCCTGTGCTGCAGTTTGTGCCCGTTGCCCCTTGTCCTGTCACTGGGCACCACTGAGAAGAGTCTGGCCCCATCCTCTTGACACCCGCCCTTGAGATATTGATAAGCGTTGCTGAGGTCCCCTCTCAGTCTTCTCTTCCTCAGGCTGAACAGCCCCAGCTCCCTCAGCCTTTCCCCACAGGAGAGATGCTCCAGTCCCCTCATCATCTTTGTAGCCCTCCGCTGGGCTCTCTCCAGTAGTTCCTCATCTTTCTTGAACTGGGGAGCCCAGAACTGGACGCAGGACTCCAGGTGGGGCCTCACTAGGGCAGAGTAGAGGGGGAGGAGAACCTCCCTCGACCTGCTGGCCACACTCCTCTTAATGCACCCCAGGATGCCATTGGCCTTCCTGGCCACAAGGGCACGTTGCTGGCTCGTGGTGAATTTGTTGTCTTACCAGGACTCCCAGGTCCTTCTCCGCCGAGCTGCTTTCCAGGAGGTCAACCCCCAACCTGTACCAGTGCGTGGGGTTGTTCCTCCCCAGGTGCAGTCCTTGCTTCAATGTTGTCAGCTAGCTAATGAAGGAAAAAAACCCTCGTTGCACACGCTTCCTGGTTTTGTAATGTCATTTTTGCCTTTCTCTTCCTCCCAATTTGCAACTAGTCATACAAAAGGAGAATCCTAATCCTGTGTGTGCTGCAGGACCATCATCCTGCAGCATCACCAGTCAAGTCTATGAATTAGTAGGATCCAGGGCTATTTACTGTTCACTAGAATGTGATTTATGATTTTTTTTTTCATAAATCCAAAAAATATCGTGCAAGACTTAAGAGAAGTCTTGCGCTTTTGCTGATTTTCTTCTGCTATTTTTATCCCCTTTAAAACCTATTTCGTGCTATTCAGATCGGAAGTAAAACACATGAAAAAGTGATGTAATATTAGTCATGACTCCTCCCACACAGTTTTTAAAATGATGGCTTAATCATTCCAGGTGTTTACAACTGTAACCCTAAACTGTAAGTTAGACTAGGTAACATCCTTATTTTTTACTAAATGGTGGTCATCAAAACAAGTGCTTTTGTGTTATGTTCCATTATTCCCACTGTCTTCAACATTAGCGCTGAGCAGTCAGGGATCTAAATGGATGAACTACTGCGGCAGGGCAAATTGCACGCGTAGCTCAAGAGCCACAGCTTCAGCACCCCCAGCCTTCACCGCCTTCACAGATACTCTGAAGCAGGGAAGCCAGCAGTCATCGCCGTGGCCAAAATTCACGGGCTACTTTGCAATCCCTCTGCTTATCGAGGATGGATCTGCTCTGTAATGGCATGGAGTTGTTGTCACCGCTCATCGGGTCCCCTGGTGCGCGCCGTGCGTGGGTTTCAGCTCTCTTCTGTAGCAGGATGCTGGCATGGAAATCAGAAAGTCAGGTAGTTTGTTCAGCTCTGCTCTGAGGCTTGAATTGTCTCCTGGCTAAGCTGCGTAATGTCGGTGGATCTGGCAGGAGGGCATAAAAATGTAGGTTATAACAAGGCTTTATAACAAAATTGCAAAATAAGCATTAAGACAAATTGAAGCATCTTGCTAACTGGCAAGGGTTCCTGTTGTAGAGATATACTGAAGGAACTAAGGCTAGCTTGAAAAGCTCAGTGGATATGCTTTCAAATTCGGTGTTCTTCCAGGGGTGAAGAAATTCAGAGGAATGGGGCTCACTGTGGGAACAGTAATTGCAATAAGTAGTTTGCTGCACAGAAATACTCCTATCTGACTAGATGCCTGGTAAACTCCAAGGTAAAGTACCTGTGATTGTCATTAATTTTGCTACTGCCATCAGTGATGCTGGCAGAGGGATTCGGTTGCCTAAAGACAGGTGTTCAGTTCCATTTCAGGTATGAGGATCTCCCATATGTCGTATCCGTTAGACTCATGATGTCTTACATACCTAACGGCGCTTACTATTGTACTTGAAGTAGAGGCATGATTAAAAGAAGGGTTGTTATAGCACTGGACATCAAAGTACCCTTTAGACATTGCAATGGAAAACCACTAGTCAACCTGGAAAAATTGGGAAAGATAACTTTAAATGATGGCGCTGAAGGCTTTGGCAGCTCTCCAGCTTCGCTCAGGGAAGGGTGGAAGTGGATGTAGGTAGTATAGTTTAAGGGCTTGGTGGTGTTTTTTCTCAGAAGACTTCTCCTTCCAGGAATCAGATTAACTTGGGGAATGGGAACCTCAGATTAAAGGAAAACATTTTAAAGCACTGGACAACAAAGCACCCTCAATGTATGAAAAGAAAGCCGATAGCTAACCAAGCAAACCTGGGAATTATCATGGTGGTGAAACATATAGGCAGGAAACCATATTGTAGTCAGTAAATAAATCAGAAGAATCAAAACAAGTTTATGAGGAGAAAGACGAATTCTTAATTTGGGAAAAATGAATCAGGAAATGGGGTTGAAATTAGGGGAACTTACAAATTGCTAAAAGGAAGTAGTTCTTCCTATATGGTATAATTTGGCATGGATGATTTTGGCGTGGCATTTTAAAGGCTATTGTAAGGCTAGCTTTGAAACCAGACCTCTTGCCTATCTGGATGGTGAGCTCAGAAGCAGGCCTCAGTAGCTACTGGATGGTGCCTTCTGCACTGCTTTCGTCCAAGTGTACGTCCACAGGTCTGATAAGTAAAGTAGCACACCTGTAGCTCAGCATCAGGCCAAGTGGAATTGATGGGCGCATCCAGACAGCCCATGGACATCTGTGTCAGTTGGATGAGGCGAGTGGATCAGAAGTCTGCTGAGCTTCTAGTCACCCTGCGACTCTTCATCAAGAGCCTTCCTGGCATAGTTAGAAAGGGCAAAAGAAGGAGAGGGAGATATTTTGTTTAGTTAAAGTTTTATTCATTATAGCAACTGTGGGCATCAAATATTTTGAGGGTGTTAGACAATGGGATAAAACCTAATGTGAAGAGCAGATTAAGTCTCCTGGGTTTATATTTCTCAGATATTCTTCAAATAAATCTACATTGCACTGAATAATTAAAAAGTAGAGTCTTGTTCCAGTTGGAGGTTTGGGATAGCAGGTTAATGTTACTGGTTGTAGGTGTTTCAAATGTTAGCAAATGGATTTTAGCAACAGTGTTGCAGAACCAGTAAATATTAGCCCCATTGTACGTATTAGTAAACTAAGCCTATAAACAGACTGATTCAGTAGCTGAGGCTGCCCTAGTGTCCAGACAGTGCTTGTATATCCAATATATCTTCAAGATTGTCAGCCGAGCCTAGAAGCTGTGCTGAAGCTCCGAGTTTGAGCCTCCCCATCCCTGCCTATCCACAAGGCACTTGGCTGAAGGTGAGCATAGCAAGACCGGGGGGAGCGATGCCGTAGTTCAGTTCTTGACTTCCTCCTTCTACTCTCCGTTGGCCACGCGCAGCACCGCGCCTAGAGGAAGAAACAAATATGCAAAAGAAGATGATTGTTATTTGATCTGTTTTAATGTGGTCTTTCGGATAAGAAACAGGTGGAGCGAAGGAAAGTTCACGCAGTCGTTTGAAACGGGCGAGTCCAATCCTTCAGTCTAACTGTGAATATCACTGAAAGCCTAATTCAAATATTTATTTGGTTTGAAGTTAAAAGGGAACGGAATAAAGATATGTTTTCTTACTCATTCCTCTCTCCTCTCTTTGCAAAGAAACCTGCTTCGTAAAAGAAGATCCCCAAGAAAAGGAGCCAGTGGTAATGTGGAAGTGTAGATGACAGCCACAGCCAGGAGGAATCACCGAGTACTGAAAATGTTTGCAACAGTAGAACTTGAATTCAAGCAAATGTCTTGTTTCAGAAGTTGAAGCTGAAAGACCCCTGCCAATTCGGACTGAGGAGAGAGGAAGGGGGTGACTGGTTTTAGGCTGGTTTCTTGGTGGATTGGCACCTTCTTTTCTTTCTCCATCAAGTGGCAGATGACCGGTCTGGTTTGCTCAAGCACACTGCGGCAACTGCGTGTGTTTGCATCAATTTGTGTGTGTGCAGCCACTGCTTTGGGGTTTTTTAATATCGTGGTTTGAGTGAGGATAATGATGCTGAGAAAAGGTACTAAAATTTTGGCATGACAAGCTATACTTTTCATCTGAATTCAGAAAAAAAAAAAGCAGTAGAACAATAACAGCGTCCAAAGAGCTAAGAAATAACAGACTTTTAATACCAGCTGTTGTTTGGTCCTATTTGGGACTGCCTGATCACATGATGATTTACTGACTTCACTGATAATGCTTCCAGAAATCATAAGAAGGATGTGGAAACACTTCTGAATATTTACAGAACTTTTCAACTTCTTCATTTCTCACATAGTCAAACAGCAATTGTAACTTCCAAAAAGTTGAATGACCAACTTCTGTTTTGCTGAATTTTTTTTCCATTCCAATATTAAACTTCAGTAGCAAAGATCTTCCTTGTTATTCACACTAGTTTTTCTTGTTCCTTTCAAAGATGAAGAGTTGTGACAGGAGCAGCTGCAAAAAAAAAAAAATCTCTTACAATTTTGGTGACAGTAATAGACCTCTTGCTAAATACAGAGATTATTAAGTGGAGCTGTATATGCTTTCATTAGGGAAGGTGGTGGAGAAAGATCTTACCTGTGTTGGTCAGGGTTGTTTCTAAAAAGTTCCTTAATCCTGAGCTACCTTCCTCAAGGGAGGGAGGAAGATCTCATCTTAATCCTTAGATTATGTGAATAACATTTATGCTTACAAACGCACAGCATGAAAATCATGATGTCAGAAGCCATACAGGAAACATTCTTTTTATTCACTGAGGAATTTTTTCCTGTGTTTATTTGCTGGTCTCCATTGAAAATGTCTTTTTCCTTTTGACCTTTCCCCCTCCTTTAAATAAACCCCCTCCTTTAAATAAAACGCCAAATAATTTTTGCTATTCTATCCAGCCGTATGTGCTCTTTCAGCAAACAATCCGGATTCAGAAAAGTTTAATTCTAGCTCACTGGCATCAAACTAAGTTGAAAATAGTTCAAAACTCTTACTGAGCTTCAGGAAATGACTTTTCTGTAGACTTTTCCTCTCTTTAAGTAATTTGAATAATTCAGGAACAGATAAACCAGGATAACCATCACTAACAATGATGTAAAGTGTTTCCAGGACTATGACGGAAAGTGCAAAGAATTTGAAATGAGTTGTGAAATCAAGATTGTTGTTCTCCTAAGGCAGCTGGTTAAGATTTTCATTACATTAAACGACTTCAGCTCGGCTACGTGCAGTGAAAATCAACACCTGTTTTGTCAGGCAACTCAGACGCATGGAGATTTCTGTAGAAGACAGGGAACTCGACATAGGGGAATAAATGAAGTTCACAAAAGAAGAGAGGTGACTTTCCCTTTTATCCCACATCTCTCTTGCAATTAGCAATGCCCGGTATGCACTTGCTTTTGGACTAATTAAATCACCCACAACGTAGTGATCCTTCTCCTCATGCCAAGTCTGAGACAAAACCCTGGAGTGGGGCCGTCTTGCTGTAGCAAAGTGAGATGAATTACTAGCTCAGTCTCAGGGAAAAGCAGCCTGGTGGCCTGGGAAGCCCCAAGGGCCTGGGTCACACAGAATCACAGAATCACAGCATGGTAGGGGCTGGAAGGGACCTCTGGAGATCATCTAGTCCAACCCCCCTGCCACAGCAGGGTCACCTAGAGCAGGCTGCACAGGTCTGCGTCCAGGCGGGTTTTGAATCTTTCCAGAGAAGGAGACTCCACACCCTCCCTGGGCAGCCTGTGCCAGGGCTCTGTCACCCTCACAGGGAAGAAGTTTTTCCTCATGTTCAGGCGGAACTTCCTGTGTTCCAGTTTGTGCCCGTTGCCCCTTGTCCTGTCGCTGGGCACCACTGAGAAGAGTCTGGCCCCATCCTCTTGACACCCGCCCTTGAGATATTTGTAAGCATTGATGAGGTCCCCTCTCAGTCTTCTCTTCCTCAGGCTGAACAGCCCCAGCTCCCTCAGCCTTTCCCCGTAGGAGAGATGCTCCAGTCCCCTCATCATCTTCGTGGTCCTCTGCTGGGCTCTCTCCAGTAGTTCCTCATCTTTCTTGAACTGGGGAGCCCAGAACTGGATGCAGTACTCCAGATGGGGCTTCACTAGGACAGAGTAGAGTGGGAGGAGAAGCTCCCTCGACCTGCTGGCCACACTCTTCTTAATGCGCCCCAGGACGCCCCAGGACGCCGTTGGCCTTCCTGGCCGCAAGGGCACATTGCTGGCTCATGGTGAGTTTGTCCAGAGTCTTTACTCTGCCTCTTCAAACACTCTGACAACAGAGGTTGCACGGGAGCTCCAGATGGCTAGAAACACCCCGGGACAAGGAAAGGAGAGGTTACAGCACCTTGTGATGCTCTGCATGCCTGCTGAAGTGCTGGTTCAAAGTCCTCTGTTAGCTCCCGTAAGTCCCCACCGTGAGGTCCCTGCAGCTGGGGCCATCGAAGGTGCCCTGTTGTAATGCCACCATGATCTCCTTCAAATACTAAATAGGTTTAAAGGGGGTCCTTGGTATATAAGAGCACCTAACCATCTTAAAGGAGCTGCTGTACTCATTAGGTTTTAAAAAACCTATCCCTACCCCAAAGAGTTTACAATAAAACCAGACATGTTTGGTAGAAGTATCCTCACAAATTTTTTTTTTCTCAGTAAAGACAATTCGTAGCTTTCTACAAAGTATGTTGTTGACTCACACTTGTGTGTTGTGCATTATTAAACTTAAGTAGGCACTGAAGCCTGTAGATGTCTCAGGTGTTCTAGGGGCAAAGGAAACCTGAACATAGTGCTTGCTCTTCAACGAGAAATCTGGCCAAAACAGAATTATTTTCCCATCACATTAAGAACGTTTTAAAAGAAACACACGCAGAGGCTCTGATGGATTTCACTTGTTCACTGAAGAGAGAGAAGAGTTCAGACTCTTCTCTGTCAGAGAATATTTATGTACTTTCCCTTTTCTCCTAATATCTTCCTACGGGTTTGAAATGGCTCTCACTTGCTATTACTGTGAGAATGAGAAGGAAAAGGGGAAGCAAACAGCTGTCTACCAGAGGCAGGTCAGGGTCCTCTTATCTTCCATTTTATGCATACAAGATTAAAGATCTGCTTTGAGTTTTGATTAAGAACACAAAGTTAAAAGATTAAATACCAGCAAGCCAAATTAAAGAGGTTTAAGTCAATCTCAGAACTCATCAAAGTACCAAATTTTTAAGCTGTCATTACAACACAGGATTAGTGCAAAGCTTCCCTGAACCCTGATTTGATGTCCTTCAGTCAACAATGTTATTCTCCCTGCAGTTTTGTGCTCTCGGCATAGAACCAGCTACTGTCTTGTATTTAGAGCTCACCTCACCTAGATCCTTCTTTGACTTTTTCTTTTTTTATACCCGTGTCCTGGTTAATCTAGGAACCCGACATTTTTTTTTGTGACCCACAGCTTATACTCCAGGAACAATATACTGCTCTATATTATGCACTGTCACGAAATGCATTAAAGCTTAGTAAATGTGGCTGTTTTAGAAAAAAGGTCTTAGTCACTCGGATAATTACAGACTATTCCTATGAGTCTCAAGAAGCAAATACTTCCCGCTTCCTTTGTACGTTTCAGCCAATTGATTCCAAAGATCCAGGAAGAAGGAAAATGTAATGAGTAGCTAGAATGAGATGAGGCTAATATGGTCGTCACCATCGGCTACCTGAAAATGAGTTTTAAAAGTCTGTAATTGGTGTTCACATCTTTTTTGGAACCATGAATCATTTCAGCTGAAATTAGTGAAAACCTGGGATGGGGAGGGCGGAAGTCTGGAGGGTGATTACATCCAGGAATCTGCTAATGCAAATAACTACTTTGGTAATAAATTTTACAAACCGTCATAAATGTTATTTAAAGCTCATGCTGTAATACATTAAAGTGAATGTTCTCCTGGTTTTCAGTATAATAAATTGAGTCCTTTCCATTTTTTATTTATAGAATTTGGGATTTCTCAGCTACATTAAAATTATGCTTTCCAAGATTGTAACCGCAAAAGGTATCTTAACAACATTACTAAATGCTGTACTAATTAAAGCTTTAATTCGAAGTTATTCCCCTTTGTAAGATAGCGTGCCAAGTGATCTATTTTGAAATTTTCATCTTAAGACTTAGAATTTTGTGTAAGAGTTAAGAACAGCAATGCAACTTTTTGAACCCACATTTCAACATTCGTATATACCTGTGCAGAACGTCTCGTCCAAAACATCAAACTTACATGATAAATTACATATTTTTTTGAAAAAGGTGAATTAAAATGTGTTCTTTATTGAAATATAGTATCTCCATCTGTATATTAATGACTCTTTCCTGTCTGCTTTGACTCTCGTGTTCATTTCTGAGATGGTTACCTTTATTAAGGGATATTGAAAAATACTACTATACAAGATATGTGAACATGCTATACTGTTGTCAGTACCTAGTATCTTTCAGAAATATTCTCCATGATGACAGAGCACAAGGGATAAATTCCTGGCCTTTGAAAAAAGTTACATTTTTTTTCCCCTGTAATAGTTTTCCACCATCTTTTTGGAAACAACTTACTGATCTCATTTGCTTTGGACATACTACATACATCCTGAAAATGCTTTCAGTCAGCAAATAAAATTCATATTACCTGGGTTTCCTGAAAGAACTTAATATGTGCCTTTTGCGTAAAGATGGGACAACTTGAATGCAGAAGAACGAGGAGAATCATGAAGCAAGAAAAACAATTTTTGTTACGAATTCCTTGGCATCCTACTCCTAGCAGACTGGCAGTTATTTTATATCTGAATTTCCCTCGATCATGGTTTCACTTACTGGTATTCAAGTTGCAGACAGAAATGGAAACGGGAGAGTGTGATTTCCAGCCCTCAACAATCGTGGCAGGTAAGGTATTCACAACAAACTCCATCTCCTGAAAACGATATTGGCAAATTCATCTCGGGGGTAAGCAGATACAGATTGGGCAGAGCTCGGGTAAATTTGATCATGCGTGGGTAAAGCTGGGGTGCAGCTGACTCCTACCATTTTGTGTGGATTTGTTCCTGCAGTTTGGTGAACTTTCGCTTTTTCAAAATGTAGAGTGTAGGAGCAGCGGCACTGACTGCACACGGGTCCGTCTGGCTGTGCGTGCACTTTCTGACAGTGGCTGCATCACTTTAGACAAACACTCTGTCATCCTTCCCCTGGTGTTTCCTCCCAGTGATCTGCAGGTTATGGGCTTCCTGAGCCCAAGGTGGCATTCGCATTTTTTCTCTTTAATGGTTTAGTGTTCCTTTTGTTTTTTAGACGAAGTGTACACTTGACACGCTAGTGAGTGTCACTGTTTAAGTACATTAAAAAAAAACCAACCCCCAAACATTCCTCTTATTTTGTAAGTGTCTGTATTATGAAAAAGGATAAACAACAGGTTTCTTATTCACACTTTCCATTGTGTCTCTCTTCACTTTACCTCCTAATTTCTGCCGTGTATCCATTTTCAGATATGGTGATCAGAACCACATGCCTTGTTTAAGACATGTATTTATGTATTGGTGAAGGATGCTTTCTGTTTTATTCTTTATTCCTAATCTTTCCCTAACCTTCTGTTCGTTGTTTTGACCACCACTGAGCACAGAGCTGTTTCCAAAAACGTGTTCACTACGGGTCTGGATTTTTTTCCTTAGTGATACACAGCTAGTTAGAGCTCATTAGTGTGTATGGTTAATTAAGATTGTTTTTCCCCATATGCATCACTGTGCTTTAACAACATGGAATTTAATCTGCCTATTTTACCATCCAGCTGCTCAGTCTCCTTCTGGAACCCTTCATAGTCCATTTTATCTTTTTACTGTGCTGAATTATTATCATAAGCAATCTATCCTATAGTTCACTTTTCCAGATAATTGATGAGCGTGGTGAACACAGAGACCATTACTGGACCTATGTGGCAACTTCCTCTATGCTGAAGGCTAATAATTTATTCCTGCCTTTTATTTCCCATCTCTTAACTTGTTACTAATCCGTAAGAGGACTTGTTTCTTACAAAGAGCTTTGTTCAGGTAGTGTTACACAAACCCATTTTGGAAACCGAAATATGGTTCACTCACAGCCACATACTTGGCGACCCCTTTGAGGAACTCTAACAGGTTTCTAACTTCCCTCTTCTGGTCATACTACCCCTTCTCATCATATCACTTACATGTGTTGTAATTCTTCCTCTGTTATAATCTCATAGAATCATAGAATCAAAATCGTTTAGGTTGGAAGAGACCTTTAAGGTCATTGAGTCCAACCGTTAACCTGGCACTGCCAAGTCCACCACTAAACCATGTCCCTAAGCACCACATGTACACGTCTTTTAAATACCTCCAGGCATGGTTCCTCAACCATTTCCTTGGGCAGCCTGTTCCAGTGCCTGATAACCCTTTTGGTGAAGATCTCGATCAGTCTAACATCTACAGGCAGCAGAATGACTAAACTGCAGCTCCCTATATCTTCCTGTAGCTCTTTTCAGAGGTTGTCATCACTTTCCTTTTCTCTGATGCTTATGTGGTAGGAGACGCACAACACTTAACTACTTCAAGAATTAACATTTGAGATCCTTAAGACCTGAACAAAAACTGTCTTGTCCTCATGGATTGTTATTATTTGCTTTATCTATTTATTCTAGAGCTCTACAATTGACACTATTTAGTAACTTCTCAAGCTGATTGTATGGCTAGAAGCCGAAGCAGGCAACTCCATCGTGCCCATGGTGAAAGCAGATGTAAAGAACTGATCTAGGATTTCTGCTCTGGCTTTAACTTTCTTATGTATTTTTCTTACCTCCATTTTGTTTCCAGGTTCTACAAACTGGTTTATTTTCCACATCTGAAAAGTCTGGAAAAAACTTAAAACATTTTTTTCTGCAGTGCTTTTCTTTTTGTGATTTAATATTTAACTAGCTAGACTTAATGCTCCTCTCTATTTTCCTTGTTTTAACATGGCTTCCACTTCTGGAAGGGATGCCTTTTTAATATTAATGTCTGTCTTTACTCTGCTGCTTGACCACACCGGCATTTTCAGCAATCATTTGAGAGTCATTTTTGATACATGGTACGCTTAGGTTCCAAGCCTCTGATATACTCTCCTCATACACTTTTAAAACACCTGTAAGCATTTTGGCCCCTCAGGTGCTTTTAGTTTTATATCTGTATGAGACGTCATTTCAAATACATTCTTTTCTTTATCAGCCCTGTATGGTTGCAACATGAACAGACAAAAAAAATTACACAGCAACTGAAACAAGCAGATGAGCAAATGTCAGAAAATCAGTCTGGGTGAGGCTAAACTCTGAACTTTCGGCAAGATCCGGATCACACTGTAACTCGGATTAGGTCCTGCCTGTTACCAGCAACATGTGTTCAATACACTGCGATACGGCAGTCCCGGTGAGTGCTGAAGAAGCGCCTGTGTGCCTCACTCGCAGAGCATCAGCGGGGCTCCCGGCGCGTTGGCCTGCTGAAAGGAAAGTTGCCATCTCCCCGTAATTTTCTGCTTATGCTTCAGGTGGACCCTGGAAGGCAGCGGGGAGGTTGCAGGATTTATATCGCGGCGTCTGTCGGCTTCCGTGGGTGTAGCCGGTGCGGAGCGGCGCGGCGGTGCAGACGGGGCGGGGATGCCCTGCCCGCTTCGCTGCGGGTGCTGCCCGCCGGCCGTCGGGCCCTGCCGCCAGCCCACCGCGCTCAGGGGAGGAGAGGATGGGGGAAGCACTGGCAGACACCGGGGAGGACAGGCTGAGGCCGAAGCCTGACAGTGCCCTCCGGTTTTCTGGGAACAGGCAGGGAACCGACAGGTCCCAGTGAGAGATGTTTCTACAGAGGAGCTTGTCTGTCTAGAGTCAGGGCAAAGAAATGGTGTTGCTAAGAGCAGGGGGTTGGAAAGAGCCTGTCAAAGCAAACAAGAGGTGGGTCTTCACTTAATGGATGGCTTGGTCTTCTTGCCCAAATGGTACGTATAGACATTAAAATGTTACACAGGCTGAAAGAGAGCATGGACAAGTGCTTCGAGAAGTAACTCCCAATGGAAGTCTACTGTACAACCACATCTAGATTAGGAAGTTTCATAACTTCAAGTAATGGCAGGGAGTCTATTGAGAGATTATCAGGAGAAGCATCGTAGAATCATAGAATCGTTTAGGTTGGAAGAGACCTTTAAGATCATCGAGTCCAACCGTTAACCCAGCACTGCCAAGGCCGCCACTAAACCATGTCCCTAAGCACCACATCTACATGTCTTCTAAATCTCTCCAGGGATGGTGACTCCACCACTTCCCTGGGAAGCCTGTTCCAGTGCCTGACAGCCCTTTCGGGGAAGAAATGTTTCCGAATATCCAATCTAAACCTCCCCTGGCACAACTTGAGGCGTTTCCTCTTGGGCTATAAGTTCTAACCCAACCTAGTGAAACACTCACGGTCTTTTGTATAATCTCAGTCAAAAAGCTTCCTAAACCCAGAGTGACCTACTGGGAAGAGCTGCTGCGGGGTAGCCAGGCTGCTTGCAAAAGGCCTTTTCTGTGCTTTCCAAAATGTAATGAAATGCAAAGGCAAGTATGTTTGTGCACTCTACTCCCCCTGGCATCTGCTGTAGCCACTGCTGGAGAACAGTATATTACAAGGGCTCTTGGTCTGACCCTGTGTAGCTGCTTTTATGTTCTTACTGTTTCTGTTGTAGACATGCCACGTTGTGTGTAGGAACTTTATCAGGACATTAGGATCTGCTTTCTCACGATTAACAATGTCGCTTGTCTGAGTATTTCACAATCACGAGAGGAGATGTTGCTAAGGCTAAGGCATAACCATGAGTGAGAGGAGATGTCGCTAAGGCTAAGGCATAACCATGAGTGATGCCATAAGGCTGCTTCTCTGAAGTCTCTGTCGGTTGATGCTCAGTGCTGAAGGACTGCTGGAGGCTCAGTTTCATCCTGAGTATTCCTAAGGCAGAAAAAGCTCTGTGGTGTGGTCCATGGGCTCCTGTGTGTTTGAACTTAAGAATAAAGTAAATTAATTCATTTTAATTAAAAAAAAAATGTAAGATCATGGTTATCACATCTATTCAGCAGTTACTATAATTTATATAGCTGTTTTCATTCACACATCCGATGCTTCTGATGATAGTAATTGGCATGCTGTTTTGAAATCCATATGTGTGAGCATTATGTGCTACATTGGGTTGCCACAAACCTTCATCTACAATATGGAATAGGAAGACACAAAAATTACAGCTTACATTTCTGCAGCATAAACTTGGCCAGTGGATGTCAGAGTCCAGTACTCTCTGCCTAGGTTCTTTTAGATATTCCCACAAAGAGGGTTTAATATCAAATCTACTTATTATGAGATTTTATTTATTACCAAGTTTGCTTAATGTCAAATTACTTATTTGATTTATTTGCTGTTACATGAGGTTTTAGTTTAGCAGAGTGACACGGTAACGTACTGAAATCACAACACAAGCATAATATATCAATTGCAATATACAGTTGACTCACAATACAAACATGATTCCCGTCACCAGCCTCTATATGCTCACCGTCACCACACTGGGCATCCCCAGTTGCCAGGAAGGAATGAATACGTGGGTTGAAGCCAGGCCAAATAATTGTTCTCTTCAAAATTTGCTTTATTAGTTGTCCGGTTGTTATACTTTATGTTGGGCTGAGGCACGTCTGCAGTCCCTGCCCCACGCTGGGCTGGCTGGCTGAGGGACTCGTTGCTCTTCGTTAATTGTCTCAGGGAACCTGGTGGCTCACTGGTGCAGTTGTCTTGCCTACACCTGAGGCTGCCCTCCAGACTCCCTGGTGTTGGGATAAATTTAGCCTTCTTAATGATACATTATTCCCTGAGCTCATTGTTGGGTTTGGGGGTTTTTTTGTTTGTTTATTTTGGGTGTTTTTCCCTTCTCCTCTGAGCTCTCCTCCACCGTAGGGTCGGTCACAGTGGACCAGTTGAGTGATGAAAGAAAAGACCTTGAGTTCCTTTTTCAAAAAGCAGTTCACAACTGTAGTTCTTATTAGTGTATTTTTAATGTTAGAAAAACATATCAGAATTAAGCTTTTAGTTGTATTGAATTATTTTAATAATTGCGTGATACGTACAATTCAGCTGTTGCATTGTGCTAGCTCTTTCAAGTGCATTAGAGCCCTCAATCCTGTTGGGCACTAGAGGTCTCTTATTTACTCTTTTTCAAAAGACTACCAGTTCATTTGTATTCTGAATACAGCGCCCACCGCGTTGCACTTGCTTGCTACTTTATTATTAGAGGTACATCATGTACCGTAGACCAAAAAATATTAGCACAAATTAAAAGTCCTAGTTATCGAATGTTGCTCTTTCCTATACAAGCAGCAGTACAGCTTCACTAGCTGGAACAAAGCATAAAAATCTTTTATTTTTCTTAAGAAATAAAAGATATAGGACAAAGAAGCTTTTTGTTATTTATTACGCCTTTGGGAAGAGGAGTCTAAAGTTCTCTTCCTTAACTGGCAGCACAGTGCTGAGCATTTGAGCCTGCATAGACTCTTTTAGGTAATTGAGTATGTAACTATTCTCTCTGCTACATTGATAGCAAAAGAATAATTGAAGAAGTTACACATAAAAGCATATATTTTGTCTTATAAATATGACTCCATTTAATTTTTGTTTATGAAAGATCTAGGGAATTCAAAATGTGGCAATACAAAGGAGAAATACACACTCGCAATAAATCCTCCAGCATTTTGAGGTATACGTTTGCTATGACTTTTATGATGTGCTTGACATTTTCCTTCTGCCCAGCAACAGTTTGTTACAGCCTTTACCACAAGAAAGACTGTCAGTGGAAGATTATCAGATGCTAGAAGTGCTACTGCTGGAAGATGTCATCTGCAGATATTGCTTACATTTCTTCCCTTTATCTATGTTTTCCTCCTCTGTTCACCCTGGGGGAAGATAGAAAATGGATTAAAATTGATTGAGCTAATGAGTTTTGGAAAAAGTGCTGAAATACACATTTTCCGTAAAACGACAAATGAAATGCATACTGGCTACAGTCTAACAGGGGACTCTGAAGATAGAAATGCCCAGACGCAATATTTTTCCTTGATTATCCCAGGAGAAAAATCTTGCCTCGTCTGTGGCACCTTCCATTGTGAAATCTAAGAACTTCCTACAAACATTAATGACCGAAGCAGCTGAGTTTAAATGGTCACTTCAGAGTGACTTTTTATCTTTTCTAGAGGGAGCATCTGAGGCACCCCAAACCCATAACCCTTTCTCCCATGCAGGGAGCCTTTGGCAAAGCTAGGGATATGATCTAGGTCCCTTGTCACCCAGAGCTACCATCCCTGTTTCCCAGTTAATATTTTCAATTTCTAAAGCTTGGACTGATTCACTGGCCATCTGTGCTGAAAACCTCTTTAAGTCCAGTGCCCAGCAGCAGCCCAGCCCAACTCAAGAGTGCAGCCTCCATCATTGGGGGTTGCCAAGACCCAAAGGAGCAAAGCCCTGATCAGCCTCGTCTGACCCCAGAGCTGACCCTGCTTTGGGCAGGGGGTAGGTCCAGAGAACGCCCAGGTTTCCCTGGCACCCGAATCATCCGTGATGCTCCAAGAGCTTTGCTGAGCTCCAGAGATGGCCATGGGGAGGCCATCCCCGTGCCTGCCAGCGGTGGGTGCAGAGCTGGCTGGGTGCCATGGGCACAAGGTGTCAGTCTCTGCCTTCCCGTTGGCACTGCCGCTCTCCTCTCTGGCTGCTTGATTTGGAGGCAAGGCTAAAAATAAAGAGATGAGATAAGTGCTAAGACATCTTGTCTCAGGTACAGTTGTCCTACAACGGATAGGCATAGTCCAGGGCAGGGCAACTTGGGCTGATTTTTCAGTATTGCGCTACGTTTATCCTCTGTTCCTATTTATTGGTCTATAAAAGGTTGATAAATTATACTTGCTTACTTTAGGAGTGAAGAGGTATTATTAAATTGCTATATAATGTATCTTTAATGTGTTATTTAAAAAGAAGGGCAGAGATGAGCTCGGAATAAATACAGGGTAGGAGTGTTTTTTCCATGGAATCATAGACTAGTTTGGGTTGGAAGGGACCTTTAAAGGTCATCTAGTCCAACCCCCCTGCAATGGGCAGGGACATCTTCAACTAGATCAGGTTGCTCGGAGCCCCATCCAGCCTGACCTTGAATGTTTCCATCCCACAAATATTTGTGTTTCTGGCTGCTTTTGCCCTTCTACATCAGAGCTGGCTGAAGCTGAAAAAATGAGAGCTACCGGCCTCAGCATCCCTTGAGCCTGGGGCTTGCCAAGCAGTCTGGTGGTGCCACCTCAAATCCTGCCAGGAAGGGGCCTCTGCAGGAAGCCCAGCGCCGAAGGCACCCGGCTGGTTGCACGTGGACCGTGGGTTTATGCCATCCATATATCCCACCAGAGCAGGGGCTCCACACCATGGCCCATCCACAGACGGGTGCTGAGCCCCCACAGAAATGAGACCTTGCTGACTGCGCGGCAGGAGAGCTGGAAGTCGAGCAGGAGTCCTGGGCAGCAGCCGTCTCCCTACCACTACCTGGGAATGAGTTTGGACATGAACTCAAATCGCACATCCCTGGGCGATGCCGAGCGCTCCCCTCCCAGGCTACTGGCAGTAGGGCTGCCTCTCCCTCTTCGGGCAGAAGTGGCACGATGGGCGAGGAAGCCCACCCTGCAGCGTTTGGAAGAAAAAGAAATGGGAGAGCTTCAGAGGAAAGGCCAATATTGATTAGATATATTCATTTTATCTTCTCTTAAAATTACAGATGCTACAAATCTCTGTCTGGTGCCACTAACGAAAGATGACTGATCAATTAGCTGAGACCGTGCCCTGGGATGCTGACGTTGTTTACTATTTGTAGTACTTAGAGCACTAACTTTAGAGGCTTGTATTTTTGACTCACTGAATTTGTAGCTGCATTACAAGTCTCTTCACGTTTTTCCAGTTAAACTAAATGACTATTATTTCCTCCTCCTCCTCCCTCCCCCACCCAACTGTTGTTGTTCAATTAACCATAACGTGCTGCTCTTCAGTGGGTGTTTGTTTATAGCTAGATAAATGTCAGTAATACGCTGTAGTGTAAAGTCCTTTAACTGGGAATAGCCAGGTTCTTTTAACTACTACTACATTTGTAAATAAGAAAAGCTGCCTTAAAGTCTATTTTTCTGATGAATTTTCTTAATATTTTAATTATTATTTTAAAAGAAATGTGCAGTTCAAATTAGAAGTGAAGCATTAATCCCAAACTGAAACCATATGTAATGGGAAAAGAAGATTATGTAAATTTCTTACAGTATTTTATCAAGAGGTTTAGTTCCCTAGAAATTCAGATCACATCTGCATTCCTCAGCTTTTTATTTTCTGTCTTTTCCTTTCTTCTCAAGCCTCTGAGAAAACATAAGCAAAATAAGTTCATGACCAGCAAAATGCAAGGAGCACAGATGCAGAGTGATCACTTAGATTTCTGATGCCTGTGTTCAATTCCTCCAAGGTAAGTGTAATATCTTAAATAACAAATAATTTACTTTGCCAGAAGTCCCATTGGAGCGCTTCTAAAGCAGATCCCTAAATGTTTTGTAATCATTTCTCCAAAATCATCTCGATTTTAATATAAATTCATACAAGAAATACCTGATTTCACTTTGCATGTGTGGAATGAAGTGGATAGTTAATAGATATTTGGGGTACAAGATATCCTAATACCTGCCCTTCCTTGGTCAGGAGGAGTACAATGGACTAGGTTTGTAGTTTCCTCTCCTACCTAAATTGTACAGACCTGGGACACAAATCCTGGGGGTACAGCTCCGTCCAGTACCTAGAATAAAGATACTCCTGTGTAAAGGAAAAAAAGAAAGAAGAAAAGGGAAAGAAAAAAAAAGAGCAAGAGACAGAGAGGAAGGCTGAAAACCTTGGCAAAGACAGAATTGGATTATAATGGTCTAGGACACTGCACTACGTTTTACCCTACAGTAAATCGATGGACTTTCCTTTTCAGGCTGCCCAAACAGCTGCTGGCGGTCCAGTTCGATCACGCACGCTAATCCTGCCTCCTGTGGGCCCCAGAGACTGTTTGTGGCCAGGCTGAAAGCCGGGCTGAAAGTGTAGCCCTAGCCTGAAGAGCACCTCCACACACAGTGCGTTTGTCAGCGTAGATCCAAAGCTACGCCCGCTTGCGCACGGTAACGGCAGAGCATCTCTGCCCCGCCGGGCCGTCAGGATCAGCCCCGGTGTGAGCACCGGTGGAGGGGAGCCGGCCCGACGGGACGTGGCCCCGCAGAGGGGCTGGGCTGGGCTGGGGAGGTCTCTGCCCGAGCCTGGCAGCAGGGCTGCCCTCCACGCCGGCTGGGCACCCGAGAGCACGGCCCGGGCAGGGCTGGAGCTGGAAACATCTCACGGGGAAGCGTTTAGATCCGGCGCTGTGTCGCCGGGGTTGGTAGTTAGGACAAGTCATGGATGAAGCACTTCCCAGTATAGGGCTTTGAACTGCTACTTTTTTGTTACCTTCTTAAAAAAAGGAATTTTCAAGGGTGAGTTTGTTCCTCTTTACGAATGAAGGCAGTTGCTACGTCTGCTTATAAGCTGGCAGTCTATTTCACTGTTGCTTTTTTTGTGTCTGACTTGGTAAGACTGAAGAGCTGAGGAATATGGGCACCAAAATCAATTTGTCTGAACAAGACATCTCTAATTGTGCTGTAATGCTTATCCAGACTCGTTCCCTGTCATGAAAGCACAGTGAGGGCATTTCTGCCTTGCTGAATGGCCGCAGTGCAGCAACCCGTAGCCGGCGCAGTGCTGTACGGTGCTGTGGGGCCAGGCTGGCTCGGGGACCTCCCTGTGCTGTACTGAATTACTGAGCCTAGAACAGCTTCTGTCTTCCTAAACAACTGCTATATTTTGTGGATATTTTGTATTTTACTTAAACATAGCACTATTCTACTAGCTGTAGGCTAAATCTGGAAGATTTATTGCCTGCACTGTCTTGCTTGCAACCCTATGCTGAGATTGGATAGTTATGTCTTTTTTGGGTGGAAGGTTCCCAGTCCCCATTTTATCACCAGAAGCCATAGACACTTACTGTGGGGGAGAAATTCCTTTTCTTAAAAACATAAAATTTAAACATAAATGGGGGAAAGCATGGAGAACACCAAAACCAGATGATCATTGCCATCAGATGTCACAGGAAGAAGTCATGACTTGCCCAGTGTCACTCGGAAAGCACGTGGTTGCTGTTGAAGCCAAACCTATCATGTGCATTTCACAATATCCTTTTGCTTTGCTTTTTTTTTGGTTTGTTTTTTTTGCATAGTGGCAATCTGCATGTTTTGAACCTGGAGAGGAAAGAGGAAAAGTGTATTTGTGATTTCTCTTGTAACAGTACAAAGCTTGTACAAGCTATTACCTGTACGCACATTTATTTGTATTGGTTGTGAAAAGTTTAGCATGTTTCACGTTACAGTTGTAATAGCTGCTGAGAAAGATCATGGGCCTTAAACTGTGTGAAAGGTAGAAGGGCAAGGCATGTACATACACTGGCATACAATGCACAAGGATTTCCATTGGGAGATATGCTATGTTTTCTACTACTTATTTCTATTGAAGCAAACTGTCTCAGGCCAGGAAGAGTTGTTTTTCCTGCACCATCAGTTTTATTATTGCATGAAAAGGCTCTTTTGAGAGAAACAAGGTATCAGCTCTAGTCATTATGATTTTTGTACGATGAGTGTGCATACACATAGGGGTGTTCATGGCCAGCGTACGTGTGTGCATGCTGGCCCTTCCCGGGCATGCCAGATTGGTGATGTGCCCATCACCCTGGACATGCACACACGTTTCAGGAGTGGGAAATCTTGATGTGCATCTCCAGGGGTGTCCTGGGGATAGCCCTGCGCCCGCCCTGGAGCGAGGGTGGTGGGTGGGAGGTGGGAAAGCAGCTCCCTGGTGCCAGCGCCAAGAGAGCCCTCCTGCTCCCGCTGCTGCCCCAGGGCTCAGGAGCTGTGGGTGTTGCTGGAAGCCTTATCAGCATCACCTCTGGGCGCATTTCTTAATGACAGTGTAGTAGGACAATGCGTAGTAATTCCCACAAGTAACATACATTGGTACGACATTTAATTTGGCAGCTCTGTATGTGACTTTCACAAGCTCTGCTACTCTTTCATCTCCACTGCAGCTTTTGATGCATTTTTTCCCTCTAAGACACAGCTTCTTAAGATTTGTGGTCAGATACCAAAACTTTGTAAGCATGTTAAAACTAATTTTTCCACAGAATTTTGGAATGGCTTCTCCGAAGGTCAGATCCTGAGCTCCCTACCAGTTTTGTTATTTTTAGGAAGGTTTTTTTTTTTTTGCTAGCCTCCAGCAGAGCAGGGGCTGATGAATGTTTAGACTGTGTCATATACCATACGTGCAATTTTCTAGCAAAAAGAACTCTCCACATTTTATGAGGTGAAATGCTATTCCTATCCATGCTATTGTTCACAGACACAAAGCCACAAGGAAGATGGGGAAGAGGAGGGATGCTGAAAACACAGAGGAAAACCAGTTCAAGGAAAGTAATCAACTTTTTCTGTAGTCCTGAGATCCCTGCAAAAATATCAAATCAAATGTTAAGATTGTCAGCTGGGATCTTCCTGTTTTTAAACATACGGTTGGTTAGAGCTTGCCCAGGCGTGGATTCACATGGTGTGAACGTGGGCTCTGTCACCCGCAGGGAGCAGCACAGAAGCCACTGCTCTGCATGTCGGAGTTGAGAGGTGAGCAGCGCCGAAGGGGAGCTTTTCTGGGAAAAGGTACGCTTTGCAAAGTAAGTTAAAGCAGCAGGCAACAGCTCTCGCCAAGACCTCTGGGCTGTTCTGTAGCCTTCGATAGGCAGAGTTTGTGCTCAAGCCAGAGCCAGGAACGTTGAATTTTTCCACTGGAAAAATGTTGTCCTCTTCACTGGATGGCAAAATCCATTTTTTTTGCATGGGCTTTGAGGTTGGACAAAGGCATTTTTCATCGCCTTTGCCATATAAGATTGTACATTGCCTTCGCCTTTTCATATGTATGAAGCGAAATATTTTGTGCCCCTTTACAAAAGTCAGTGCAGCTGCCTTTCTTAAATCCTCTTAAAAACAAAGTAAAAAATAATTTGGAAGGTGTCTAAATGTCTTTACTTTTTGAAATTCCTTCTCTTATCTTTACCAAAGTTAGAGAAAAATTTATTTGAACCCAAAGTGCTTTTTTGATGACCAGATTCCACGCGGAAAAGTGGGAAGTGATCCATTAAAAGGAGTCAGATGGTAGGGTGAGGAGTGTCATACGAATAATGTTGACAGATGGGTCTTTAAGAGAGATGCTATCTTCTAATATTTGAAGCAGAGCTTCAGTCACTGAGTAACGTGATTGAATCTGTCTTTTCCCAGCATCTTTGTACCCGTAAACAGGAGACATCCCCCAAATGGTGAAGTGTTCTCTCGAGTGCTGCTCAATTTTAACATGAAGGACTCCCTGTTAATATTTTGGGAGGAGGGGAGGAGAGTTAGTGTTGTTCTGGCTACCATGAGCTAAGAACATTAGCCAGGCGGGGCTTGGGAACAGAGATAAAGTCTTTTATTAGACAAACTGTTACAGTCAGGAAACGTAAAACTGTTTTCTGACACACACACCGTCCTTTGCTGAAACGAAAACAGCCGGTTTCCAAGTGAAATACAAGCTGGGAACAATTGTTCTGAGTCCAACTCGCTGTGTTGATGGTTAGGCTGTTTGTGAGGGAAGGTAAGAAGTAAGGAGCACGGGGGGATTTTAGCACCAGGCAAGGTGGCTAAGGGAAGAGGAGGAGGAGGAGGAGGAGGAGGAGGAAGAAGTTATCACTTGTAGAGCACAGAGGGGGCTAAGGAATGACTGTGTTGAGCTGCGATATTCTCTGAAATCACAGGGGTAGAGCTGCCTCTAAAGGAACCAAATTCTTTTGTCTTACAAGAAACTATGGAGTTTCATCGTTATTTAGTTTGTTTTTTTAAAAACAGACTTGCATTTCTTTTTCTTTTCTTCTCTGTCTTCCCTCATCTTTCCCTTCACTTCTGTCATACCTTTCAATTACAGCAAGATGAACGATGCCTACACATTCTCCTCAGTTTTTAGAAAAGTTCTCTCTCACTTCTTTCCTACCTGTATCTCTTAAAAAATTCTCCGTCCTCAGAAAAAGGTGTTGGCACAAGGGAGTAGCTTGGAAGGAAGAAAGAAAGAGAGAACATTTAAAAATGAAATTTCTTTGAAAATTTTTTTTTTTAACAGCTGGAAAAATGTTTAATGGAAAAAGCTGGTTTTAAGAGCTAAGCTAATGCTGCTACAATAGTAGGAGTAGGGAGTGAAAGACAAGCACATGCGTGTTGAGAGCCATGTATGTGCATAATGCCCATGCGTCTCACAGCTGACCCACTGCCATGTTCCAGCATAGATCATGCACATTTGGGGGTAGTATCTCAACTCACCTTTCTTCTGGGGGCTGTTCTTTTATTAGTAGGTGAAATAACTACTATATTACATAAAGCACATCATTATTCTCCCTCAAACTCTCTAGTTTGTTCCAATATCGGCAGTCCCCCCAGTCCCTCGCTGCTGCAGAGCTGACCCCGGCAGGTGGGGGCCTCAGGCCGCCCCTGCCGCGGAGCAAAGCCCTGTGCTGCTGCGACTGCAGCGCCGGGGGGGGCACATCCTCACGCTGCGTGCACGTATGTATGCACGCATGTATGCACGCGTGTATGCACGCATGCTGCCGTCGCTCATCTTCCTTCCTGGCAGGGGAAGCGGATTCATGCGTCAGGCACAGCACTCTGCGAGCATCCTCGCTCTGGGTTTGTGTGTATAGTCTGTCTTGTCGAATGGGTACTTTATAATTTTAAGTAAGGAGGTCTGCTAACTGAAGCGATGCTCTTTAGGAGGGATTCATGTACTCCGTCACTCTTGAAGAGCAGAGTACTGCTTAATGTCAATAAGAGTGACAATATGCCTTTTTTCAGACTTGTGCTGCTCATCTGATCGTTTAAAGAAGCATCAATCTAAAATAGAAGACTTCATTGATGGATGCAGCATAACCACGCCTGTCTGTATGATATAAAACCTATACGATACGGATGTTAGCAAGTATCTATTATCTTTGGTCATGTTAGTTATGCTTTTGTCCTTATTATTTAAGGATTTAAATGAATAGAAGACAAATGAGTTCAGAAATTCCTATGAGACTTTGCTATTCTTAACTTTGGTTCTTGGCTCTGCCACAAATATCTTATGTGACCTTGATCAAATTACTTAACACCTCTGAAATGGGTTACTCTGTGTAAATTAGTGGTAATAGATTTCTCTCGGCTTTCACTTGCAGTTTCTATTTAAAGTGGATGAGAAGTGTCATCTGCTTACTTTGGCTCTATATTTTACTCAGGAGCAGTGCTTAGCATAATGCGACATGACTTCAGCTGAAGCTTTTGGTAGTCTTATACTACTATTATGACTGGGGACTGGGCAGTTCAGGATAAATGATGTAGTAAATGATGAGTGCTTGAAAACCTGATATGAGTGACAACCACGTTTTAATCCTCTTTGAAAAAGTTGGGTTTTATGCATACCTATCTTAATAAAAAGTTGTAAATTCATGCTTCTACCTAAGCTGAAGCAGTCTGCGGGTTCAAAGTGACAGATTTCTAAGAGGCTGTTATCAATCACGGTCTTTCTGATCTAGCCAAAATAAGACAGAAAATCTCAAGAGGAATTTCTCTTCCATGAAATTTGTAGACCAGTTTTTCAGCCACTGAGAGTTTATGGGAAACCGCATGCCTATCAATAATTACTACCTCTGAGACTTTTATGTAACTGTAGAAATCCACAGTGCCCCATTGGCTATTTTAGGGTCTTTCTTGGGTCATTTTTTGAGTTGTGAAATCAAGTTTTGTCTCACCTGTTTATATTAGTGGAAAGAACTTCTTTGAAATCTCCACTTTTGTTTCTGCATGATAGCATTGCAGACCTGTTTGATTCCTCGGTTGCTCAATAGTGAAGATCTCAAAGATCAACTTAGTACATGGGGCTAGATATGGAAAGGGCAGGATTTGAGTAAAGGTGAAGAATTCTTGGCTTGTACCTGCAATACCATGCAACCCCAGGCAACGCTACAGGCTTGGGGGGGAGTGGCTGGAAAGCTGCCCAGCAGAAAAGGCCCTGGGGGTGCTGGTCGACAGCCGGCTGAATAGGAGCCAGGGGTGTGCCCAGGTGGCCAAGAAGGCCAACAGCATCCTGGCCTGTATCAGAAATGGTGTGGCCAGCAGGGGTAGGGGAGTGATCGTCCCCCTGTACTCGGCCCTGGTGAGGCCGCACCTCGAGTACTGTGTTCAGTTTTGGGCCCCTCACTACAAGAAAGACATTGAGGTGCTGGAGCGTGTCCAGAGAAGGGCAACGAGGCTGGTGAAGGGTCTGGAACACAAGTCCTATGAGGAGCAGCTGAGGGAACTGGGGGGTTTGGCCTGGAGAAAAGGAGGCTGAGGGGAGACCTTCTCGCTCTCTACAACTACCCGAAAGGAGGTTGTAGAGAGATGGGGGTTGGTCTCTTCTCCCAAGTACCAAGCGATAGGACAAGAGGAAATGGCCTCAAGTTGTGTCAGGGGAGGTTTAGATGGGATATTAGGAAAAATTTCTTCATCAAAAGACTTGTCAAGCACTGGAACAGGCTGCCCAGGGAAGTGGTTGAAACAACATCCCTGGAGGTATTTAAAAGACATTTAGGTGTGGCATTTAGGGACATGGTTTAGTGGTGGGCTTGGCAGTGCCAGGTTAACAGTTGGACTTGATGATCTTAAATGTCTTTTTCAACCTAAATGATTCTATGATTCTAATATTTTTTGAAATCAAAATTAAGGCTGAAATGCCTTCTTTGGGAAAATGGTGATAGTAGCCTCCACATACTACTTTTTGTAAGCAGTGGAGGTTGATGTTATTTTCCTCTGTTCCCATGGACCTTCCTTAGTTTATGGGATTAGATTTCTGACCCAAGCACCCTATCTCTTTTCCTTCATCTGCTATTGATCTTATCAACAGCAACAAAAAAGTCACTATTTCTTTCTTGTTTTTATATCCTAAGGAAACCCCTTAGGAAACCACTAATGTTCCTACTTCTCCCCCAGAAGGGGACCATCCTGAGACATTTAGGATTCTCTTTGATTGGAGGAATTAAAGATCAACATCTGTCAGGAATATGTGGATATCTGCAGCTGTGCTTTGATGCAGGGGAACTAAGTGACCCCTCAAGACTCCTTCCAGTTCAATTTTCTGGTGTCCCTATATAGCGTTGCAATATGTCTAGAAAGAGCGGAAAAGATCCTGCATATATATATCCCATTATCGTGCTCTTTTTTCAATAACACTGGAAAGGTCAGATTTGAAGGGAAAATCCCCATGCAACCTTTAACTACCATGTTGCTGTTGATACATTAATCTTCTATATTTTTTTAAAGATCACAACAAAGCAAAAAGCAGCAGAATAATTGCAGGTGTACGACAGTTGCATGAGGAAACTCAGACAGATGTTTCACCAAGAGCAGAAATTTGAGCTCTTGCACAGCAGAGAGAGAAACAGAGTCTTACAGTGCAGAAATGCTTCGTAGATGGGAAGTGTGTATTTCTGCTTGGGACCACCTGGAAGTCCATGGAACCACTGAAGTAGGGATAACAGGCGTGGGTCAATGAGCATAAAGCCAAACATGTAGAAGAATAAATGCCTACAAATTCTTGTACTCATACAAAACAAACGTTTCTCTCCTTTGCACCGGTGCTATATGTTATAATATTTCTTCAGATGGTATAGCTGGGAGTCAGTCTGGCACGTGCTTCAGAATAGATTGTCCTCATCTGCTTTTTCACCTCGGGGGCTAAACCTAACCTCAGAAACCCTCACGTTTCTTTATCTAGTTTCAAACAAAAAATAATATTTGACATTAACTATCACAGTAAGTTGCCACCTACAGAGGCAATGGATTTCTTAAATAAATGTAGAAGTCCAGTCACTTATTAAAAAAAACCCCTACTCTAGCTAAATTGAATAAACATTGATCATCTATTAATATTAAGAATGACACGTCTTGCTGCTGCTTTGGCTCTGGATCAGCATCATCATTTATTAACATTTTGAAGTAGCACTGCAGAATGGGGGATGCTCAAATCTGTACCTGAAAAATCCACCAAAATCTTCCTGCAGAGAACCTCAGAGGTGGGGAAAGCAGAAACAGAAAGGAAGCATAGCTATCAGACAAGACTTATGCAGCAGGTTCAACACCTCATTTTACCCACTTCATATGCATTTTGTATAAATCAAAGGTCACATTTTAAGTCTATGTTAAATCATCAAATGGCTCTTTTCAAAATGTCAGCAATTCATTGCACAAATAGTCTGCCAAATAATAGTTAATCAATTCTAAATGGCATGCAGATTCTCATGTAAACTTTGGGGAAATTGTTAACCTCAGCTAAATGTAGATAATATTTTTCATGGAAAGTCACTTCATACACTTGACTTGGCTGATTTAAACTGGGCAAAGCTCTGATATAAATCATTTCAGAAATGTGGGTTATACTGAAAATTAATATTTGATCTTATTAGCGCAACTGTACTCTTCGTTGTTTTACCCAGTAGTTCCTTGCTGCATAAAATCAACCTCTTTGCTGATCCGTGTCACTGGCTTAAGAAATACATTGGGTCAAACCTTGAAAAATAAAATATTTCTGCAATTCCCATAACCTTGGATTTTTCCCCATTTTTTTGTAGGATAGAGAATGGCATGTAAGGAGTTGTGTGGGTTCTCTGCTTCTGTCAAAATATAGCCCTTGAGCTCTTAGCAAGACCATCTCTCCTCTCATTTGCACTGAGATTAGGGGTTTTGTGAACTGCCTCCCTTTTCTTCTTCCCTTTCTCGTTCCGATGTGTCAGCTCCCTTCTCCTTTGTTTCCCCACCACATCAGCTTTGTGTAGGCTACTTCCTTTTCGCTCAGAGTCAATTTTCTTCATAGCCCGTTCCCCTCACACGCAAGCGTAGGATTTTCTCTTCCCACACAGCGCCTTCCCTCCTTTATTTTCTCCTTTATGTTTTCTCCTGTTGAAGTTGCGTCTCACTCGCCCTTCTTTTAAATGTCTTTGCCTTTTCCTGCAGATCCTCGTTCAGGACTGCAGCTTCTTTGCCGATAAATTCCCTCTTTCCCTGCATCTTTTAGGCAGCCTAAGTCACTGCTCCAGGGCTCTTCCACCGACGTGGCACTTTCTCCTTGCTCCAGGACCAGCCCTGCTGATGGGGGCTTCACGGAGGGCTCCGGAGGTCCTGCCCCCAGCCACACCATCCTGCAGCCACCCTCCCAGGGAGGCCAAAGCAGCAAACCCACCCCGGGAATCAGAGAGAGAGTGGTTTCAGCCCAGGGCTGGACTAAACAACCTCAGTTCTTTCATCTGCCCGCACAGGTGATGCTTTTGGACCTCTGACTGTTGTCACTGCTCTCCTCTAAATTTCTACCCCCTTTAATCTCATAGTACAGCACCCAGACCTGGACACGGTACTCCAGCTGGACTCTTGCTGAAGCAGAGCACACCAGTTACAGAGGTGTCAGGGTGTTCCTTGCACGTGCACTGCCATATATCCAGCCTGGCACGTTTGCTTTCTCACACAGCAGTATGAACAGTCATTTATAACCCCTTGATCCTCTTCCGAAGGACTGCTGCACGCTCGTTTGCTCTCTGTCTGTCATAGGCAGCCGGTTATTCACACGTAAGGGTGGTGCTTTATGGTTGTCCTTCCTGACTTGCGTCCTACCTGTGTCAGAGGAGCTTTCCACGCTGGCAAGATCACTTTGCATTATCATCCTGCCCTCCAGAGTGTTTGTGGATACTCTAAAGTTGGGGTGCTCGGCAAATAAGTTTATTGCCTTCCACCATTCAAAGTATTTATGGAAATAGTGAGTTTATAATGAAGTACTGAACATCTGTTTTGACATTTTGTTCAGTGTGATACATTTCCAATGAAGTAGTTCCTTGGGATTGTAAAAGTGATGCGAACAGTATTGTATTAGACATATAAACCATTAGGTGTATGACTGAGTTGGTTCTTCAATAACTAAAAATAATTTGTCCATAAGCTTTTTGCCTGCTGTGACACTGTGGCATAAAAAAGGGGTTCAGTCATCTTGCTAGGATAGTGCTGAAGAACTTAGAAATTAATTTCTTGATGTAAGCTTACCGTCTTTCTTGCAGTCACTGCTTGTCATTATACAGAATTTTGGATCTGTTATCAGCTACTTCATCTTCAAAGTTTTTCATAGAACAGCTGAACATGTCCCATCCAGACAGTCTGCACAACGGAGAAACAATTTATATTTCACTTATCAGACATAACCGTCCATCTTTGGGGGTTGGACTAGGTGACCTTTAAAGGTCCCTTCCAACCCAAACTAGTCTATGATTCTATTCTATGATCTGCTGGAAATCTACTACATTTAAATCCTATGGATGAATTTCAAGTAATTAAAGTTGCTTAAGCCTTGACAGAAATTGGTCCGGGGCATGTGTCTAACCTGCAGAATAGAGTCAAATACAGAAACAAACAAGTTAAGCTGGTGCCTCTGTATAATCCAGCACAGCTTAGATATATTAGATCAGGAATGGACTCCAGTTGTGGTGCTAGTACGTTCTTCAGTGGCGTGGGCATCCTTGTCCAGTGTCCCTGCTGAACACTGTAAACTTGCCTTAGTGGGTCCATACCTCCACGGGAAAGCCCAAGAGCAAAAGCCCCTCCAGCCTCGCTACTTTCTACTCTGTGGTAGGGAAGTACCCTAAACTGCTGTTATGAATATTTGCTTTCACTATGGCGTTTGCTACAGAGGTAGACCTCTGTGGGCACGTTTTTCTAGCTTTTAAATTTTTAAAAAAATCATGCATGGGAGGTAGATATATTGGTGACATGCTAGGAACTATCTGCAGAGATAAGCTGAAAGCAATATAAATATTTAATGGTTTTCTCCTGTTGAATGTCCCTTACTTAGCATTATGTCTCATTAAAATCAATAGAAGGAATACAGGACAAGGACTTACATTTACTGAATTTATTCCTTAGAAAATTAAGTGTCAAATAGGTTATGCTAGTTAGGAATCGATTTAAAACAATTTTATTTTGATAATGCCAGCTGTCACTAAGTGCTGCTGTCACAGGCTGTCTTCCAGTTCACTTTTCTTTATAGGCAAGCAAGTCTCAACCCTTCAAATACCAGCGTGCCACCTCTGGGGTGTACAGGCAAGCTTTGTGCAGGTTCATGGAGATGGGAGTATTTCGCATGTTGAGGTCAGAAACTGGAAAAGATAATTTAGCCATCAACAGCTGGACAAATTTGCTGTCTTTAATTAAAGTCAGACAAATCTTTATGTCTGACTTTATATCACCACACTATCTGAGGACCTTCTAAATGGATTGCAGTTATTGAGCTCCAGATACGCACCAAAATGAGTAGATAACTTAGATGTCCAGTGGATAGCAAAGATTTTCTTGCAGGGTTCAATCTCTGACTGGGGTAAAATTTTTTATACAAAGAAAGGTAGGTAACAGTTTGGGAAATGTAGGGACAGTGACAGCATGCTGAAAAAACTTCCTCAAGCCTCGGAGCATCCCCTAGGGATGCTCAGATTGATTTAATCATCACAGAAAGATTATTTAATCTATCATGAACCTGTGTTTTAATTTTTTGAAGATAAATATTTTTCTATTTATTTTGAAAGGGAAGCTAGGGAAGCAGAAAACAAGTGTGTTTGTAAAGAAAGCTGTCATTTCTGGGGACTTAATGTGGTGACATCTTTTTGACAAAAGAAGCATCTGTCAAAAGCACGTGACACTTGATCCTTGTGCTTTCTCTTTCCTCTCAAAAGAAGCAGAACCACTTAGTTCTGTTGTTGTTCTGGTGGAGATGTAGATTCATGGGTGTGCACAATGTTTGTTAAAAATAAATGGCAGCCTACTCAACACCTCCAAGTGCGAAATCCTCTGGGAGGATTTGCAGGGTGCAGATGTTCTCCCCATCCCTCTGCCCTGGTCCGCAGGGGACTGATACCCACCCTCTGCCTTCTGAGCAGGCCATTAATCTGACATGCAATCTGATTGAATGAAACGGGGTAAATCCCTGTTGGATAACAAAATGCTAGATTAGCAGTTAGGAAACCTTGTGATTAGAGAGATTAACTGCTAAAGACATCAGTCTTTCAGATGTAAAGCCTCCACTTTCATTTAGAGCTGGTAGTCGGTGAAAAACTACTGCACTAGCAATTAGGAAACTGTAAACGTGCTGACCTGCAGAAGGGTGATTGAAGCTTAAGATAACTTTGGTAGCAGTATTTCTTGTTGTTTGCTTGTTAGGCAACCCATTTTTCTTTCTCTGGACATCTAGGGCTTTGCCTTCTCAAAAGATGCTGTTTTCTTTGAAGAAAAAGGGATTCGGCGCTGGCTACCACAAGGAGCAAAAGTCCTTCTCTTTGGCTTTATCATTTCATTAGGTATGGGACAATAGCTTTTAAGGAAGGATATGGCTGTAAAGATCAAAGGGGTCCCCACAATTTTCTGAGCTGTCTGCTGGAAATCTACCACTGGATGTTAAAGGTTACAGTAGTCTCCTCTAGTGGCACTTGCAAAAGCTATAATTTAAAAAATAATTGTTGAAATATGATACATGCTTTAATAGACACTGTGAGATAAGTTGGCTTGTTTAATTCAGTATAGACATGATATTTAGTTTTTGCTTTGAAATGGCAAGCAGGAGCTTTAGAAAACATACTACAAATATGTTTGCAAACATTTCTGCATCTCTTTCCAAGTGCCAGGTGAGAGTTCAGCACTCTACTGATCTAAGCACATGTGCATAAAACCTGAAAATATGGTAACTACTAAATGAAATGGAAATATTAATATTTTGTAGAAATTTGAACTGAAAGCTTTTGGGGATACCTGTGCTTATACCAACTTCCCTTTTTCTACAGAATAAAGATGATTAAAAAATGAAAACAGGGCATGTAGAACAGGGAAAAAAACTTACTAGAGGATGTATATCTGCCTCTGAACAGTAGCCACGAGCAGCTTGAAATCTTACAGGTAAGAATCAGAGACCGAGGCAACAAAGGGAACCTTGTGGTTGGGGTCTACTACAGGCCACTCAATCAAGGAAAGTCTATTGACGAAGCCTTCTTACTCCAGCTGCAGGAGGCATCATGCTCGCAGGCTCTTGTCCTGCTGGGGGACTTCAACCACCCTGACATCTGCTGGAAAAGCAGCACTGCGACGTGTAGGCAATCCAGGAGACTCCTGCAGTGCATGGAGGATAACTTCTCAAGCCAGGCAATAGACAGTCCTACCAGAGGGGATGCAATACTGGACCTGTTGGTCACCAACACAAGTGAGCGATCGGTGACATCAAGACTGGAGGCAGCCTGGGCTGCAGTGACCATGCGCTGGTGGAGTTCACAGTCCTGAGGGATATGGGTCAGGCAAAGAGCAAAGTCAGGACCCTGAATTTTAGGAAAGCAAACTTGCAGCTCTTCAAGGAGTTAGTCAATAGGACCCCCCGGGAAACGACCCTCAGGGACAAGGGAGCAGAACAGAGCTGGCAGATCTTTAAGGACACTTTCCATAGAGCGCTAGAGCTCTCAGTCCCTCGGTGTAAGAAATCCGGCAAGGAAGGCAAGACACCGGCATGGCTGAGTCAAGACCTGCTGGTCAAACTAAAGGGCAAGAAGGAAATACACAGGCAGTGGAAGCAGGGACGGGTATCCTGGGACACTGCCTGGTTGTACAGGGATGGGGTCAGGAAGGCCAAGGCACAGCTGGAGCTGAACTTGGCAAGGGATGTGAAGAATAACAAGAAGGGCTTCTACAGGTATGTCAGCTAGAAAAGGAAGATCAAAGAAAGTGTACCCCCACTGATGAGCAAGACTGGCAAATTGGTAACAACCGATGAGGAGAAGGCTGAGGTGCTCAACAACATTTTGCCTCAGTCTTCACTGGCAACCTCTCTTCCCACACCTCTCAAGTGAATGGACTGCAAGACAGGGACTGGGGGAGCAAAGTGTCTCCCACTGTAACAGAAGATCAGGTTCATGACCACCTGAGGAACCTGAACGCACATAAGTCCGTGGGACCTGATGAGATGCATCGCAGAGTCCTGAGGGAATTGGCTGATGTTGTTGCCAAGCCACTCTCCATGATATTTGAAAAGTCATGGCAGTCAGGTGAAGTCTCCAGTGACTGGAAAAAGGGAAACATTGCACCCATTTTTAAAAAGGGTAGGAAGGAGGACCCTGGGAACTACCAACCTGTCAGCCTCACCTCTCTGCCTGGGAAGATCATGGAACATAGATGACATCGATGACATAGGCAGTGGGATGGAGTGCACCCTCAGCAAGTTTGTGGATGACACCAAGCTGAGTGGTGTGGTGGACATGCCTGAGGGACGGGATGCCATCCAGAGGGACCTGGACAAGCTCAAGAGGTGGGCCCAGGCGAACTTCATGAGGTTCAACAAGTCCAAGTGCAGGGTCCTGCACCTGGGTAAGGGCAAGCCCCGGTATCAATACAGGCTGGGGGATGTTGGGATCGAGAGCAGCCCTGCCGAGAAGGACTTGGGGGTACTGGTGGATGAAAAGCTGGACATGAGCTGGCAATATGCACTCGCAGCCCAGAAGGCCAACCGTATCCTGGGCTGCACCAAAAGAAGCGGGGCCAGAATGTCGAGGGAGGTGATTCTGCCCCTCTGCTCTGCTCCAGTGAGACCCCACCTGGAGTCCTGCGTCCAGCTCTGGGGCCCTCAGCACAGGAAAGACATGGACCTGCTGGAGCGGGTCCAGAGGAGGGCCACAAAAATGATCAGAGGGCTGGAGCACCTCTCCTATGAAGACAGACTGAGAGAGTTGGGGGTGTTCAGCCTGGAGAAGAGGAGGCTCCGGGGAGACCTTATTGTGGCCTTTCAATACTTAAAGGGGGCTTATAAGAAAGATGGGGAAAAACTTTTTAGCAGGGCCTGCTGTGATAGGACAAGTGGTAACGGTTTTTTAAACTAATAGAGGGGAGATTTAGACTAGATATAAGGAAGAAATTTTTTACGATGAGGGTGGTGAAGCACTGGAACAGGTTGCCCAGAGAGGTGGTAGATGCCCCATCCCTGGAAACATTGAAGGTCAGGCTGGATGGGGCTCTGGGCAACCTGATCTAGCTGAAGATGTCCCAGCTCATTGCAGGGGGGGTTGGACTAGATGACCTTTAAAGGTGCCTTCCAACCCAAACTATTCTATGATTCTATGTATTAGGGATACATTTAACAGGCAGCATTAAATGTGATTTCTCATGTTTCTCCCTTTCCAGAGACATGATAGGTAAGTAATTAGAATTCAGTTAAATCACACTCAGAGGTGTCATTTTGGGGTAAAAAAACTCCACAACAACCTTGCTTTAAGCAACTGCTTTTGAATATTCTGCTAGGACCTAACTGTGTCTTTGGGCTTCTAAATTCTTTAAACAACACAGCTCATACTTGGTTTAACAAATCCAGAATTTTGTTAGATAGCGTTCTGCGGCTCACTCCCACTGAAACCAAGACATCGTTTTCCCTACGCAAACAGGAAGAGTAAAGGGTTTATGTGGTGCGGCCGAAGCACTCTGGACATCACTCAGAGCAGTTTCTCTAGTCAGTATTTTCAGCAGCATGGTGCTGTGTGCATGAGTAAAAGCCTGTAGGGAGAAGTTTCCATTCCATCTGTGGATAATTCATTAAAAATTTTCCACTGTCACTGCTTGGAAACTAAAGAGCTCATGACCAGCTTGCCAGAGCAAAGCTTTACAAATCTTTATCGTCTCCATTGCCATCCTGCAACAAACAGGAACAAGTCTCCCCATACATGGCTTTTCTCACTTTAGTTGTGCTAGTTTGCTACACCCCTTCACATGGTTAAAACATCATGCACAGTGCTCTCGTCTGGTCCTGCCTCACTGTTCTCTGAGATCAGAATATTTCCTTAATGGTGGTGTTTCCAGGAAGAGATGGTACACAGCTCTAGGAGGGAAATCTGTATTTGTTCTTAGGATATCCTCAGAAATCACTTGAAAACATCCTAACATTTTTGCAACAGGATTGGTTTTTCTCACAATTTTCAGAAACCATGGAATATTTTTGCTGCAGGAATGTGCTTTTCAGCAGAAAACTAAGCACCAAAACCACAAAAAACCCAGATGTGGCAGCTTTGCATGCTACTGCTTTTAGAAAAACCCATACTGGGGGTGAAAAAAAAAATATCTAGGCCTCTTACAATGTCTTCTTTACTATATATTTTATAACTAGCAGTCTGATGTCAGTTGTGGGCAGAACCCAAAGGAGATAAAATGGGTCAACTGATGAGTAATTGGGTTATTTGAACCAATTACTACTCTGAATGATGACTCACTAGGCTAGAGCTCATTTGGAAGCTGGGGATAGTGTGGACCCAGTAACCTTGCAAATGTTCCTTACCCTATGCCTCCGCAAAGCTCAGTAGCATCCCAGCTTTTAGCACTTTACCCATCCCTGTAATTCTCCTTGCAGTTTTCAAGGTGAAGAGTCCTCCCTGCTGTAAGTGTTCTGGGGCTATTAATAACAAAATCCCCATTTCTGTAACAGATGCTCAAGTGCACTTGTGGGTGGAGGTGCTACAGACACAGGACTGTCGCAGCAGCCTCCCACTACACGTTTGGCTGCCCAGGTGTTGTGTGCCTGCAGTTTCTGGCACCGCATCGCTCTAAAATACGGGAAACTGCCACAATCAGACCTACCCTTGTCCCTCTTTGTTGAATTTTGCCCCGCGTCCATCAGTCCAGGTTGTGCCCTGAGGATACACGAGCCTGCATGGAGAGAGGCGCAGCTGCCCTGGTCTGGCAGAGAGGTGACGCAGGGAGCGAGACCTGCCCGGAGAGTCCCGGCGATGCTTCCCCCATGCCCACAGGCTCGGCCCTTCCCCGGAGCCCCTGGGAGCACCCCTGGGACAGCTGGCACTCAGACCTTCCCCAAAAGTGACACCTACTTCTTGACGGTCTGCTCGGTAGGATGCCCAAGGGGGTACAACATGCACCTCTAGCAATGGAAAGCCCTGTAAGATCTGCCTTTTGGTGGTGTGGGGGGGAGACGCACTGTGCACTGAAGCAGGATGGTTGTAGACTCACAAGCTGCCTTCTGGGGAAGTCCTTATGGGCAAGGCCAGCCCTGTTCTCACTCCTAGGAAGGAAGGAGTTGGGGGATTGCTTGGGGAAGGAAGGGTGATAGCAGACATAGGCCTTTCCCTAAATCCCAACAGCACAGCAATCTGGGGTGGGAGAGAGCTTGGCAGCTGGCCACGCTTGCCTGGGGCTGAACGTGTTGCCCGATCAGGGGGCTCAGGATAGGGGAACCAGAAAGGACATCAGCAGTCACTTACTTTCCAGCTGCTATTCGCATAAAGCTGGTTTGCTGAGTACATTTTCCCAAAGTGGGTAAGGTTTCTGGGCGCCATCCCTTTGGAGGTCCTCTGTCCCGAGCAGCAATAAGGGAGGGAGAGCTCCAGCCTTCATGGGAGTCTAGCTCCTGGAAAATGTATCCAAGCTCCCCTTTGCATTTGAAAGCCTTGGCTAAAGACGTGTCCTGCATCACGCAAGGCAGGTCTGTCCGAAGCAGAAAACCTAGCAGCTTCCAAACAGCACCTTATCTGAAACCACCGGGGAGCTGAGAAGTGTTATGGGCTGCTGCACGCCTTTACGCGTTTCAGAGCGGATGAGCGCAGCGTTATCTGGTTCAGGTGTTTCTGTAATTGTGATTCATTAGGATAACCACAGCGCTGGGTGGCTAGCACCTGTGTGCTCCTGCTGGGCTGGTGTCAGTGCTCTCGGCCGCGACAGGAAACATATGGCTGTACTGGCTGGTTCAAGATTTTTTTTCTCCTTTTGTAGTCTCTTTACGATGTATTCGTTGGCCTCTGCAGCATTGAAGGTGCAGTTACAAGCAGCCTTTAAATAACCTGTGCGCATGATCAATGTGATGAGTTTTATCCATCCTCCCCGAGGAGGCTTGCCTGCGTGCTCCTGGCAGCGCACGGCTGCCACGGGGAATCACGCAGCCACGGGCTGTGCTGACAAAGCCTCTCTTACCCAGGGATACATTTCTCCTCCACTGAGAGGCAAGAGGAGGACTAAGGATATTTAGTCCTTACTGAGGATATCTGTGGTTTTCATATCATTCACAGTCAGGCTGGAAATCCGGCCTCCCCTCAGACCTCGGTTTGTGGGAGGCTGCTCTGTGCCACTGGCTCTGAGCCCACACGTGAGTCTGGGCCATATATACACACCATAAATGAGTTGCCCGAGCGTGGGTCTCATCTCCTGGGCTGTGTGACTGCTATCAAAATCTATAAATGCAAGAGAGAGCTTCATGTCTTAACATTGATGGCTGTATAATGTTTGCGCTAACGATAACAGAGTTTGGATTCGGGGACGGTGATGAGAGGCGAACAGGAGCGTGGTTCGAGTCAGAATTCATCAGCAGGCAAAAACATATGCATCTTTGTCAATCGATGGGGCTAAAATAAAATTGCAGTCATTTGACAGCTGTACGTGATGTATCTTTAAATAGTGGCCGTTCTGATCACTGAGAAATCCTGACTCCTGCAAGCTTGACAGAGAGTAATTAAGGGAGAAGCTCAGCAGTCAATAAATGCCCCACGGGATTACAGGTTCGCAGCAGACCTGCGAGATGCAGTCTTCTGACAAAGGCCCCAAAAGGTAGCAAGATGATCCTCGTTTGTTCTGCAGTAGCTTATCAATCATGCTATTGGGCTGGGCCCTGAGCACACAGCTTAAACAGTTGCTTATATATTTCCAATATTCCTTCTTTTCCACTGAGCCCGTCTTCCCACTTTCTCAAGAAAGTTAACGGATGTTAAATAATCCTTACTAAGCCGACAGACTGGCGGTGGGTAGCTGTACGGGAAAGATCACCTGGCACTAAAACAAGGCCATTTCTGGAGTGAAACACAGTAAAGCCATTCAACAGCATCCGTCAATATTGTATTTCTGTTCTATAAACAATGAGGATGCATGCCTGCTGCTGCCAAGGGAAAGAGATAGAGACCTAATGAGGACATTGGCTCTCCTAATGGGTAATCTCTAATCGGGCTTCTCTGCTACCACATGTTGCCATGCAGGATAAAAGGCAGGAAAATAATATTTGTTGGGATACGGTGAAAAGGTCACAGTAATCATATCTGCTACTACGTCGATATATAAGATTGCCCTGTGCTTGTCCCTCCTCCCTCAAGACAAGGTAGCTTTCTCAATCATGGGGTGAATTTACAAGTAGCATCTGAAGCGAAGGAAAACACTTCTAGTGACACAGCTTGGTTTGCAGGAGGGAAGATGCTTTAGAAAAGGATTTGGTTTTGCTTTAAACACGTCTGCATACAGAAAATATGAAGAGTAGCACGGCTGTGAATATAGCAGGCACAGTGGACTGCACATGTATGGATGTGTGGAGCTGGCACCTGTCCGAGCGGCGTACGAGCAGCCCAGCCAGCGACCTAAACATGTTTGTCAGAGGGTAGGAAAGGTCACAGCTCTGAATCAGGACAGCACTTGGCTGAATCCTTAAATACTTGTGGGATTTAAACGCATCCCTAAGTGTTTTCCTTAGCTACAATTTTAGATAGCTGAAATAATACAAAATATTCTGTTCAATCAAGGTGGGAGACATGGTGGTCTTAAGCTCCCCACAGGTCTGTAGGTGCTGCAAGCCGTGCTCATGGCCAGCGCCAGGGGGGCATGGGGACACCCCGGGAGCCTGGGAAATGGCCCCTGCGGGGCAGCGGGTCACCGCTGGCCTGAGGCGGGAGCAAGCACTGGGAGCAAGTGTCCTCTGAACTCCTTCGTGGTCTTGTATTAATCCTTTCCGTAGTTTCTTACAAGGAGGACGATTAGCGTGAGAGGCACAGGCCACCAAAGTGGCGCCGTACGGCTGATTTTATACATATATATATATATAGTGGCTGACAAAGAAAATCTTGCCTGGGGGGGACAGGCCAGACTGACAGGGTAACTTCTCTCTGGATCACCAAAAACATCAGGGGAGAAAGCAGAGCAATGGGTTAGGCTAGTGGTCTGTGGCTGCTTGGAGGTTTAAGGGAACCTACTTTTCATGGGGTACTTCACACCTCAAATCCACCCAGTCTTTGGGGACAATTTATATTGGGGGGGGGTGGGGGGGGTGGATTTTATAACCAGTTACCAAGCTACATTCTTGGAGCTGGCAGGGAAGGGCAAAGACACGCATCCTGATGTGCTGCTTCATGAAATCATAGCGGGTTAGTCTAGTTAGTGCTCCTTTGTAGCAAGTATAGTTTGTTAAGCTGCCATCCAAGTTTAACACAGAAACTTCCTGATATGCTGTGACTCTTTTTCAAGCTACTAAAAAGGAAAAAAGGAAGTCAAGGAAGAACTAAATATGCTTTATTTATTGTTTTCCCACTGTCACATATTTCTTCCCAGACAGCAAAGAGAGCTTCATTTTTTTCCCAGCACCTTTTTATAAGTGGTAGACCACTAATACTGATGGGAAAGTTGAAATGTAAAAAGTAACCAAACAAAGTACTGTCTCTTAGTTTCAGGAAAATATTAGTAGATTTTTTTTTAAATTGAACTTGGAATTCTTTAACCTCAAGATCTAAGCCACAGAAGAGTGTTCCTTTTTTCTTTTTTTTTTTTTTTTAAAAAAAAGGCCCAATCATAAATCTTTTATCACTTTGAACTCACTAATTTAAAAATACCTTAGCTGAAGGCTGTGGATGGCGGAGCAACAGAGTTATGCAGACAGAAAAATAATAACCCGCTTTTCAATCATGATATTAGAATGTTGCTGGTGGTCTGAATGGCCTGTTTGTAACCTGATGATGACATAAATAAATGAAACTGCCTTTGGAAGTACGAAAGCACCTTCTTATAAGATCCTCTATGAGCTCTCAGGGCCAGGGGCTATTTTTCTTAATTATTGCTTATCAGTCCAACGTGTCACAGCAGTATGTAGGAGACTAAACCTCCCAAAAGCAAGCACTGATGTTAGAGCTTCCTACTGCAGTCACTTTAAAAGAGACCCTTCTCCTTCCTTTCCCAGACGATGACTGTTCTGAACCTCCTGAGAGAAACTCATGGAGGATAGATACAGTACAGAAGAAATGCTAGAAAGCAGCAATAATAATTCCTGTCTTCAAAGGAAGGAAAAAAAGAATCTAGGGAGTTTGGGGCCAGCCATTGTAACTTCAGTTGCCTGGCAAACACTTGCATGAAATAACTATTTTGCAAGTAATTGGTAGGAAATGAGCAAGAGTTAATATGAATCTGTCAAAACCAGGTCTTGTTAATCTGATTAATTTCCTTCTTTAGCAGCTTAATGGGCCCTGTGGGTGAGGGAAGGGGTCCTTAATAAGCCTTTGATCCTGTCCTGCATGACATTTTCATAAACAAGTAGGGCAATAGGCCAGATGACATACACTGTATGGTAGCCGAAAGTGCTATTAACCGTCCTATTAACTCTCAGAGCTTCACTGTCAAACTTGGGGAGGCACCTACAGGGGTCTTACCACCACCTGGGTCTCCTTTATGGATGGTTTTTAGTGAGCAGGTGTGCTAAATTTGCAGGTACTGCCAAGCTGGTTCAGGCAACAAGCACGGCTGGGGACAAACTGGAGAAACAGTTTGGTATAAAAAAAACCCCACAAAACTGTGCAATTCCATATGGCCATGGCCCTAAACTCAGGCTGGAACGATCATTGCCTGTATCACAGAGGGGTCACCCACCTTATCGACTTCAGGTAAGGAGACCTCGTCACAAGGTGTATGAGCAGCAGTATGGCCTTTGAGACATAGGAAGCCATTTTTCTGCCCAACTCAACATGGGTGGAAAAGCAGATCTAGTTTCGGGCATCATGTTTTGAGAAGGATATGGGGTAATTATAGAGAGCCTTGGGGAATACAGTGGTAACAGCAAGAGGTTTAGAAAACTTGACCCCCGTGGAAAGGCTAAATGAATGGAGGTGTCTTCTAGTCGATAATAATATCAAAATATATCGCTTCTGAAGCTGGGCTTTTGTAAGCAATACCGTTCACTTCAGATTGACCTTGCCATGCAGTGCAGCGTAAAAGCTCACAGGGGGCCGCGGGGAGTGGTGCTGTGAGGTGATGGTGGAGGAGAGATGTGTCCACTCAAAAGTTTTCACATTGCTTTCTCCTTTTGCAGAGGAAATGGCCATGGATACAAGGCAAAGGTGATCAATGGTAAGCAGTAAGTTCCCTGAGGGAATATAAGAAAGACAATAAAACTTAACACTTTGCTGAAGCACCCTGGTAATGAACATCACCACAAGCTGAAGCAAATACTGTTGATACAATTTGCGCTTGCCCAGCTCCATGTGCTGCGCAGAAAAGCCATTGGTGGCTCCAGTCCTCTGGTTCCATTTTCCAGCCTTGCCTTAGGATTAGAGGTAGTCCTAGTGGTGGGATAGCCCTGGACAGACAAGGCTTATATATATAACCCAGCATGTAGGAAGGCAGGGGTACAGCTCCCAGGTGCTGGGCACAAGGGGCACCCATCTCCCACACCCTCCCTCACCCCTTGAAGGGTGGATGTGCCTGTGCTTCACCCCTTTCCTTTTGCAGGCATCCTCAGAGCTAACCAGCTGGCACCAATAAAAGCCCCAGGAACAACAGAATTAATCACAGAGACAAGATAGCAATAAATATAAATGTGCTTCACCTCCCTGCAATATAAAGGAACAGTTTTTGGGGGGAGAGATAGGGAGGGATCTGCATCACTGTTCCTCAGACAGAAGTTTCTTCACAAAAAAGACAAAGTTCTCCTTCACTGTAAAACATTTTGCTGGTGCCCCCAGCCGTTGCAAGAAAAAGTTTCAATTCTAGAGCATTGGCTGTATTCTTGTCAGATGTTGTTATCTTTGTGGTCAAGATTTGTTATAAATTGAATATTCTTGGCTCTAATTTCTAAGAGATTTTCATTTTGAAGTCAAAAATTGTTTTATTGGTATCAGGAGCTGGAGGATACGGCAGTGTGACAACGTCAGTGTTGCCTTCCCCTGTTCACTGATCATTACTTTTGTGATTTTGGTTTTTCTTTTTGAACATCTAGCACCTGGAGCCATGGCATTACCTAATAAACGCGTTTTAAAAGAAATGAAAATGAGAAAAGGTAAGGAAAAACAAGTTTCTCACAGAAAAGAACCTGAAGAGTGTTCCTTACAATATCAGAGGAAGTAAAACTAACTCATTGTTGGATACCTTTGTATTTAAGACATTTTTGCATTGTTTATGAGTTAATGGTATGAACTTTTGCTTTGGTTGCCTGGGTCCTGGTTTCTAAACAACTGTGCTCAGCAGAACTGCAATCTTTTCTTCAAAAGGAAAAAAAAAGTTCCACTCCCAGATTATTGGAAAAAAGAACCCTGTCTCTTGTTTATTTATTTATTTAGAAAGCACATACAGCGATGCATGGGGAGGGGAAGAGAGATGCCAAACAGGTGAGCATACAAATCCATCTCAAAAGAAATAGTGAGACACTTCCCAGGTGATTAGTAGTACATCAGTCTATGTGAGCTTTTAAACTGTTGTACCTCTAGATTAAAAAAAGAAACCACAGAGAATTTCTGAAGAACAAGGTAAATGTCTGTATTTCAGAAATCCCACCACAATCGACTTGTAGGCAGCAATGTTTTTGTTTTTTGTTTTGTTTTGTTCCTGATGTTTCCTCAAAGGGGTCTCTCTTGCTCACGCTATGGTTTCTTTCCTCAGTGTCCGCCTCTGGTGACAAGTAAGGATACTTGTGAATGAAGATTTCCCCTTCGTTCTCGACCTTTTCTTTAACTTTTTCTGATGCTTGAGCGAAATTCCAAGCTCCTCCATTATCGCGTTGAAAGACAGACACTGGTGGAAGACGGAAATGGCGTTAAACGCTTCTCACCAAAGGCAGAGTTCGACCATACCCTTTGCACAAACGGTGGCTTTCAGAAGCAAGGACCTGAGCTCTTACTGGCGGCCTCCGAAAGCTTCTCTGCCGAGTTCTGCCGGCTTTGCATAAGCCCCTAAGGTATAATAGGTGAGTTGTCTGTACAAGTCATGTTTTTTGCCTAACGTGGCTTCCACTGAATTTAATTTAACTTTGGCTTAACTAAAGCTGATTATGAATGTTTCTGAAATTCTACACAGACCCATTTGTGATGTTTTGATGGCTTCTCATCATAAAACTTACCCTTTTGCAGTAGGTGAATTTCCTCCTGACCTTAAAAGAAAAAAGATCGTCTTTTCTAAATCACATGTACCTTAGCCACAAAAAAAATGGGAATACTAGAGAAAACAAACAATGCCATTTTTGAAGATTTCTTTGTGGTTTAGTTGTTATCCCCTCACAAAATAAACAGACATTTCTAAAATAGAGCACAGTCCTCAACCCTCTTCTTTCTTTGGAAAGAATCTTTTTCAAATACTGTGTGTTAAAGAAAGGAGAAAATTACCACAAGAATAAGGTAGCTGAATAGTTTACAAAGAAAGCAGAAATCTTTTTTCTTCCCACCATCACAACATTAACAAAGACATTTCGGGTAAGTGGAAACATCCTTTAAAATCTACAGCTGGAATAATTACACGTAACACAAAAAACCACAAAGAGGCTTTAAGTGGAAGTATCTAGCGATGCAAAAAATGTGTTCCATGCAAATATATATAAATAGCTTATTTATATATAAATAGCTTATTTATATATAAAATGAAGTGATGGTAGCAGTGTGAAACAAAGCTTTAACCACCTTACCTTCATCAAGTTGACTAAATCCTTCCTACCAAACCCTTTCTAGAACTACAGAACTGACTAGCTTTAAAACAACTGGTTCAAACTACAGTTCTTGTAAAACGACAGCGACGGCACACAGGTATAGTTCTCTGTATCAAATACAAATTCCCTTTTAGAGTGATACCAATGGCAAGCAGTGTCCAGTTCTTAGCCAGTCATAATCCAAGAGTGACCTCAGTTATACAGGACTAAAAGAAGTAAAAACAGATATATGATTTGAAAAGGAGAAAACCCAAGCTTTCCTAGTAGCCAGCTATTCTAGAGGAATATTTTCAAATGCAAAAGAGAGTATGAGGGTGACCTGGATCAAGGTTAAATCATTTTGTTTAAGGTAGCAAAGGAATCCCAGAGAAGTGAATCCCACACACCGTGCTTCTTCCTCTCCAGTATAAATCTTCCCTATAACGTGGGTCACTCTGGTTCTGCTAATGAGCTCAAGACATCAGTGCATCAACGTGTGTGTGCATTTTAAATGTGTATGATCTTGCATATGTCATCGTGTCCATTTGTGGGATGGGCTGCACACAGACTAAGATCCCATAGTATGTTAAATCTGTACTTTAATATGCTCTTTCTTTGAGATGCTTATTTTTTGTTCATCTAAAGTTCTTAAGTATACATAAATTAAGCTGCTATTAATTCATGCCAGCCCCAAAATGTAATAGACATAGGCCAATGTAATATAGGAATTCCAGCGTTACTGGAGTTAGAGTCAAAGGTGTCTGCTGCAGCCTCATGCCCTCTGGAAGCAGTAGGTGAAGCAGGTATCATCCTAATATAGACACTATTTCTATATTGCTTCAGGCTTTTTTAGTGAGTAGCACCACTTATTTCCAAACTAATAAAACTATATGCTCTAAGTGGCTGATTTAGCATGGATAATTTCTCTCTACTATCTTAGTTTTAATTGAGCTTTCAAAATCTAGATTACTCAGTGATTCCAGAACTCCGTGGCAAATAAGGAAAGGATCATATTAACCATTTGTAGGAGTGATCAGGTTTATTTTTGTTTTCTTTCCCTGTTGTTCTTACTAACTTATATGTTGTGTGTGTATTTAATAATAGCCATCGGTCTCTGCAATGTGCATACAGGGATGATTTCTACAGATGAAATAGTACATTTTACTGCCTTGTTAATAAGCTTGTATTTTAATTTTCCAAACTAATTCATACTATTTAGATTATGCAATTATCATAATGCCTTTCAATTTCATGTCAACAAAATAGTCCCATGAAGATCATTTTACATCTGCAGACAGATATTTAAAACATATTGCTGACATTAAGTATGTGAGGTTTTTAATATCTGACTACATGATTTGTGAAGTGCCCACTGGTTCCTCTTCCAACTCTGTTTTGAATTTTAAAATAAATATTACCAGAAAGACTTCAAGCTATTCTTAGGAATGGCTTTGATGTTTAGGTCTTGTCTAAGAACTAAACTTTTGCCTAATGGTTCATCAATAGCTGTTACATCTAAAACTGAATACAAAAACATTACTGTTCTTGTGGATGATCTTTTCTGTAAACGCATCATGTTTATCCACCCAACGAAGTATGGAAGTAAGGCCATTCAGAGTCCGAAAGGGCTCTGCCTTACCGAGGCTCTCCCCGTCCCACCCTGGCAGCGCAAGGCCCCAGTGGGTTGGTTATCCACAAGAGAGGTCGAAACACACGCACTCAACACACGTGGGAATGGGCTCGGGTGTCTTGCAGAGGCAGTGGGTTGGGAGAGGGACAGGAGGAGGCTTTACAGTGATTGATAGCTTCCTGGGTCTTACACCTTGCAGCTCCTGCTCCTGGCTTCGTAAAAGCACAAAAGCAGTTTTACTTTTACAGTTACATTACGCTTAGTTTCGAGGGACTTACAACACCATTGGCATGAATTTTGTCAACCTGAAGCAATGAATTAAATGTAGGTTTAAGACCCTGGACTGATCCTTCAAAGATATTTCAATGGTTATGGACCTAACTACGACCCTGATCAATCTTGTGCACATTCCTGTGTCTGAGATCCTACCACCTTTGAGAAAACCAGACAGAGCTGGCAAAGAGCATTAAAAACCTGGGAGACATGGGACTTTCTCTGCCCTCTGCCTTCACGCAGAGCTTCAGATGGTCTAAAAGAGCAATCTGAGAAGATACTTTGAACTTTCAAGAGTTTGATTACTCATTCAGAAGGGTAGTTACACATGAACTTTCTTTTGAGCCCCAGGAAGCATAGCTCAAAATCCTATTTATCTCCAAGCTTGTGAGTGCAATTAGGAAACTGAACAGATGTCTGACAACTGGAATTGCCCTGAACTTTTCAAGCAGTAGAAAACTGTGGTACAGAGCGAGGACAAACTCAGCCAGAATGCTGTAGAATTTACAGGAAAATCACCGACAAGGACCACAGTCAGTGGGGACTCCAAAGATGGCCCTCGGAACAGCACCATGTCTGCAGCATAATTACAGTAGCCTTTAAAAAGGGGATGGTGACATTAAAATTCCATTTAAAAGAGTAATATACTGTTCTTTTAGTCTCATATTCAGATAGCTAGACTGAAAGGGTTTCCTAAAAAAGCTTTTTTTTTACATGCTGTTAAGTCCACTTCTGAGGTCTTACCCAGAATGAGAGCAGAGTAGGCACAGAGCAATACATTTAACAGCAGAGTAATAAGTTTAACATTTAGCTTTTAGTCAGCTTGACTTTCTCATTGTAGCAGTGTCAAAATGCTGCAGGACATGGCATGCGAGGCTAAAAGGAAATGTCAGCCTTTAAAAAAAGAATAGATTTTGCTCTCCTTGTGATGTGAGACTCTTCCTCTTTGCCCTTTGGTCATTTCGGACGGCTATAAAAGCTTGGTCATGAAGCTCCCAAATCCTGCCTTACAATCCCATGCAGAAGACTGTATTAAGCTTTAGGATAATTATAGATTCAAAATTTTAAAAATAACATAAAGTAAAGTAGAAACAAGTCTGAAAAAAAAGAATCTGTAGTCAGGCTTTATCGATCTGCTGCTTATGCTGCTGGGCTACCACTGGGGACAAGCCTTTTCAATTGCATTTTATTAACACCTTGCAGAAGCAAACGAATAACAAAAAGCCCCACAACCCAGTGCACTGTGTTGGAGAGCTGAGAACTACGAAAATCGAAGGATGTGGGCCAGATTTTATTCTGGAAGAACACCTGAGGAGCTCAGGCACAGAGGAGGAAGTGCAGAAGGCAGGATTTTTCTTCTGCAGTGCCCTCATCGCTGTGAAGGACCCATAGCTGGGACACTGGCATATGCCTTCTGCTGAAAGAAAAGTGATTTGGTTTTGCCTAGTGTACCAAAGGAAGAATATCCAGAATAGTTTCTGCTAGTGAGCAAACTGCTGTTGCGGCACATTAAGAATCTGCTTGAGTATTCTGTCACTGATGGCTAATTGCATGAGGAGATCACCAAATTAAGTCTTTTAAATTGTCAGAGTCTATTGAACAGTGATTGTCAAAACAGTATGACAATCATCCATGGATTATTTTAACTTCCTCAGTTATATAAACTCTTCCCCAGTTTCCTGTTTACAAGCAAGAAATCAGTAAAGCTACTTGCCGGTCTCACAAACCATCTAAACACGAATGGGACTGTTCAGTGAAGGCATAGATGGCCACAGTCGTGTTTGGAGGTGGGGTTACGGCCTGAAAATGGTGGGGCTCAAGCTTATTGATGTTCGTTGAAGAGGGGGAATTTGCAGACCTGACAACTTCACAAAAAATTTTATTTTGCAAGAACCTCACCGAGATAGGGGATTTCTTCCTTCTCCCCCTTCTCCTCCTCCTTTGTTTCTGAAGAGCTTCAAGGCTTTGATTCGAGAGAGATGGCACAAACACACGATACCACGGCAGTACTCTGAGGAAATACCAATCTAGCTGGGGAAAGTGTTACTGCTGTGGCTTGGTCTAGTTCTGCGGTGCAGGTGTGTTGTTAATTCACCCTCATCCTGGCTCTTTGAAATGGCGATCATATTGCCATCATTCCCCTCATTCTTCTCTCGTCTCGTCCTTTCTCCCTCCTTCCCCCTGTACCTTTGCCTAGTTGGATTCAGACTGTTTGATGAGGGCAGGAACGGCCACTAAATAAAGGTCGGCACACTGACCCCAGCCAAATCAACCTGGCAATGGCTTGGGACTAGCTCATTCATAGACCCTTTGCTTTCAATTGTAGGTAGCTTCTCCATGTCAGAGCACATGGCAGTTTTTGCAAACACTTATTAATTTGAATATTTGGGGAGTTCTGAGTAAAATGTGGCGACAACAAACCAAAAATGAATATAAAATGACATAGGGGTATGCTTACAGCCATTTTTCTCCCCAGATAGCCCTGGCTATGCTTTACTGGTACCGCAGTGCCAGAACTGATGGAGTATGTTGTGGCTCACCCATCGCGGGCAGAGTTGTTGGCTCTGTGCTGATTGCCCAGCAAGGTCCCCATGCTGACACACGCCTGAGAAAGGATCCGGTTTGATTATCGGGCCCTGGATGCAGTTGCAAGGCTGCAAGTTAGGAAGATGTAATGACGACCATCTGTATTTGTCAACAGAGTGGGTTTTTGTGGCCAAATTTCAAAGTACAGCGATCAAAGAAGCTTGGAGTGCTGAGAAGCAGAAAATCTTTGAATGCTTTAATGCTTCTTCTTAAAGCTTGTTACGTCTATGCAGGAGTCCTCCCAGGTGCCGTGCACTTCATGGGAGATGCCATGGGCTGTGCCTTCCCCAAGCCTTGCTGTTAACCTGAAGGCGCCTGCCTTCTCCTGTAGCCACAGCAAACCTTGCAAAAACCGCCTTTACAAGCATGGATCTGTCAGCGCTCAGGCGGCATGCCGGCTCTTCACTGCCTCAGCTGCTGGCGTAGCTGCTAAGGAGCAAGTAAGGCTTTTTAAGAACTCTTTTTGTAGCTGGGCATGAAGCTCCGTTAGGGAAAGGAGGAGCTGCTTTGTAATTCCCACAGGCAAGCTGAAGTCTGTGAGGGTGTCTGTGGGGACAGCTAGACACGGGGAAACAATGACTGTTACTAACAATGTGACTGTTTCCTTGACAGGTATGAAAATATTTACCCAAAAAGTGACAGAAAATTTCTGGTTCTGCATTCATCTGAAAAGCGATTAGAAAACTGGTTGAAGCTGCAACCTGGGGGATTTCTTGCGTAGAGCAATGATGGAGATAAACATGTTGTTAGGAATTTTACATCTCCTCTGAGAGTTGAGAGAAGCTGAATTTAATTAGTTTTAAGTCTCTTCTACTGGGAAACTGCAAACAAAAGTGTTTTCTTAAATCAGGGATGCAGAAGATCTAATTCAGGTCTTTGCTGGTAAGAAGGCCCATTTCATGAAGAACCAAAGCTTTCAAGGCTCTATTCAAACAACTTAACATGCCATTTTGAGCAAGACAATTTCTTGCAGCGCCTGGAGTGGAGCATAAACACTCACGTATGGGGATGAGCACTGGCAGAGAAGAATTGGTATAGCCTAGCTATGAGCAGTACGTCTTCATCACAAAAAATATTTAAGCCCACTGCCAGCATGAATAATGCTGACCAAAAATTGTGATATGAATAGAAGGAAAACACAGGTCACTATATGCTCCGGCTTTTCTCAGGAGCCAGGTATGAGAGAAACAATTCAAGAGGAGAGCAAAGCTTTGCCGCAGCACTTCAGTGATTGAGTGTGAAGGCATCCACTCGAACAAGTTTTCTAATTGCAGTTGAGTCCAGAAATGGCCCCTCAATAAAACAGATCATTAACTTGTTTGATGAGGAGGAACTGCAGTGAGCAAGAACACATAAAGTAGGTGTGAGGGGTGGGAAATGAATTGGTGAAACTGGTGGTTAGCTGGGATATAATGAAATACAGATAAAAGGTAATCAGGTTTTGAAAACATGGTTGTTTGACACGGCTCATGACATCCTATGAACTGGCAGTTCTGTACATTTTGTGTATACCTCAAGTTGTTGTCATATGTTTTTTGGTGGCAACAACAGATCCAGTCCATTGTCTCCTGCCTTGTCAGTCCTCAGACTAGCTGAGGAGTAAAGGAAATCAAACTGTTATCCTTCCAGGCTATAAAAAGCATCCAGTACCTTTGTGTAGCAAAAGTTGCCTTGTGAGTTGCAATATGCAAAGCAATACCAAGGCTTTACTGTTTGATATCAATTGATATCCTGATTTTGCCATAAAGGAGTTTTCTATGTTACAAAGCCTTACAATAGTGAACATCGTGAACGGCTCAAGTCAAGTCAACAGAGTTATTCTGTGAAAGGTATATATGGGGGGTGCCTGAGGGTGCTTTTGTTGAATATGTTCTTAAATGTTAATGGTTACATGGCATAAAATTTAACTGATATAGATAAGATTTTGTGCTATGATAGTTACTTGGAGGCTTTGGCTAATGAATTTGAAATGGATGAATTAAAATTCATTAAATATTGACACTGGGACTAAGATATGCCAGCTAAAAATCTCTGGCTGCTTATAATAGGGGTTCAGAAAGTTAATGGAGCGCTGCAGGCTGTTTTCTGAGGTTTATAAAGAACTGCCTGGCCCACTTGCTGAATGCTTCGGCGGAGACCAAGCGAAATATTTCTCCATGCTTTTAGTAATGAGACTGCCATTGGTTTACTCAGGTTTGGTAGGAGATGAAAAGGAGGTAAATAATTTTTCTTACCTGAAAAAGGTGAATTACCCCGTGAAATGACAAGATGATAATTGTACATAGAGACTGTGATAATTCTTAAAATCTGCTACAGTCTATTGCACTCATTCTTCGCTGTAGGTGTAATTATTTTCCGTGATATGCATTTAAACTGCCCAAATTTCCAGGACTTTGACAATTTGCGTTAGATAAGCTTATCTCCTGCTGAAGCAAGAGGTACTTTGAAGTCATTAGCTATGTGTTGGTGAGTACAACCTTTGCCATTATGTGCACTGTTTAACGCTTTCCATCAGACACACCTTTTTTCTTTCCTGACTATACAGTGTGAACTGAGGGCTGTGTTCGAATCCCTCGCTCCTCTCGGATTAACTTGCCACAGTCTAACTCCGTAGATAAGGTGGTGCCAGAGGTGGAGTTGGACGGATGGGTTTGCTTACACTGCAGTCCGTAAAAGAAACAAAAGGCCTTGCATGCAAGAAAAGAAAAATGGAGAAAATAAATAAATGAAAGAAGTAAAACTAAAAGCAAACGTGAGAATGAGACTCAAAAGCTATTTAAATCAAAAGAGATTCTATTTATGGAAACAGAAAAGTCATAGATTGTATTCGACTCATGCTTTGGATTAGCTTAGTGATAATATACACTGTATAACATTTTCCTTCTAAGCTTCTTATTTCACCAGAATAAAAATAAAACAAACTGAGGGAAATCAGAAAGTAACACTGGAATCGCTGGTATTCTACTTTCTGTAAAATTATTTCTGGAAAAGAAGTATATGATGTTGCCACATGAACTCACTTAAAGAATTCAGTTATTAAGAGACTACCTATAATAAGCAACACATTGCTGTGAAATAGTAGTACGGTTTCAGAAATTGTATATGTATATATGTATCCCTATATGTTATTCACCCAACATATTGCTAAGTAAATTAACACTCCCTCATGATGTAAAGCTTTAGGTCTACTTTAACTATGACTTCAGGAATGCATTGCCTTTCCCAGACTCCTGAGGAGTTTCCAGGATATTCTGCACCATATCAGCATGTATACTAAACATTTGGATTAGCTGCAACTGTTCTCCAAAACATATTTGAAAGAAAGATTTCCTGAGACATGAATGAAACAGAGATATTGATACATTCTTTATGCATTTTGTGCTAAAACTGTTCTATAGGGTTAAAGTGCTAATCAGAAAGCTGCAGTATATGCAAAGTACATTCGTCCTTTATCCCTGACTTATTTCAAGACAGGGACGCTTTCATTAATACGGCCTGCAAAATTGCTCCACATGAGCTGCGTCTGTTGTCCGTAGACCGTGCCATTGCCTGTAACGAGGGCTTGCTCAGGCACATGTGGAGATGCCTGCACGGTCAGGAGCTGCCCTCTCCTGCAGGATACTGTGAGGACCAAGTCCACTGACATTGGCATTAGGTGTCACGGACCCAAAATAACATCAAGTACCATTTGGAAAATGCAGATGCATGGTAGCATTCAGCTCACGTCCTTTCAGCTGTCTGAACAGCAGGCATGTAGCCTTAGCTTAGGGTAATCCCTTACCAGCAGCAAGGAGATATGGGTGATTTATCCTATCCAAAATCAAGTGTTGTCCTCTCAAGGCCCTCAGCCCTGGCTGCTTGTTTTTACTCAGGTGTCAATCCCTCTCACGTCCCAGCACTACTGCTGTACACAGTGTAAACTGCACCTCTGAGACCAAGTTCAAAATGTTCTCCCTCTCCTCCCACTCATCCCTGCTGCTTTCCTTAAGGTAATTTTCCTCAACAGTCATTTCTGGCATTTATGTCATCAGCCTTGCGGGATTACACCTTGGATGAAGAGGATGAATTGCTCACGGAAAAGCTCCTGCCTTTCCCATCTAAAAGTGCAAAGTGAGCTTAAACAACTCACTTCAAAGTAGATGTCTCACGTCTAGAAACCTGCAGTTGGGTAATATGAACTCGTCTCTTGGTGATTGAGTCAGGGGCCACCAATCCTGCAGTGCAACGTGACCCTCGCCTCTACAGTAAGTTCTGTTGAAGGGAAGAGGATCAGGGCAGCTATAGCAGTTGAGCCAAACAGGGCCACATCAGGGTCTAGGACATGACCAGAACCAAACTGGCACCAGAGAAGGCAGCCAGAGTAAGAGGGTTGGCAGACAACTTCAAGAACCGACTCCGAGTTGCTGCTCATGCCTTGTTTCTTTTATAGTGGCTGGTGGTTCGGTAAACAGGTCTTTACACTCTATTTTAATGATGGATTCTATCTCACAAACTGCTGTAATACTCAAGGCATGATTTATACACAGCATTTCCTTTGTTTTCCCTCTGCCCTCTTAAATTGCTCATTACGCTTCAGTAGAGCTATAACTAGAATTTCTTTGGCTCCATAATCTGACTTTACTGTGGCATCCATCACCTTTCAGTAGGTCTCCCTGCTTTGAAGTGCACGCTTCAGCACAGTGTGTAAACCCTTGGCTGTGAAGAAAATGCTTTCTAGAGCAAGAGAAAAATTACACTTGGGGATTTGGAAGTACATTCCTGTTGTTACTCAAAGGGCTGATGCTAATGCCATATAACAAGAAAAAAACAGTTGTGTGTTATTCCTTTCCAACGTAATTTATACTTGAAGTCTTAAAGATCAAGCAGAAACTGTTTGAGAAATTAATTGCTCTTGTTCTGCACTGCCATACTAAGGAGCACTAATTGGATTGTGGGTGAGGTACTTCCCTGTTCTTATTAATAAATTATTTGTCTTTAGTGCCAGAAACACATAGTGAGAGTTCAGCAATACAAAATCTGCACTCCAACAAAGAGACTTATAATGCAGCCACCTCCACATCCGCATACCTCAGCCTCCCAGAAATGTAAGCAAGCTGGAAATGGATGACTCACCTGCTCAATATCACTGTTTTTCCTTGATTTATATATAAATTCACCAATGGCTACAAACACCGAAAGAACAAGCCCTGCAGCGAGCACTATGAAGATGCCCCCAATATTTTCCACCCCAAGAGCACTGGCTTCTTTGCTGTCCTCCTCGGGGCAGCCATTGCCTCGCCACCACTTTTCCTTCATCATGTGAAGCTTTCCCTCCTCCTGGAGCTGGAGGATGGCGATGGTGATCTTGTCTCTGTAAGGAGACCCTGCAAGGCGAGAACAAGACCCATCAGTGCTGGTTCACAGAATCACAGAATGGCAGGGGTAGGAAGGGACCTCTGGAGATCACCTAGTCCAACCCCCTTGCCAGAGCAGGGTCACCTAAAGCAGGCTGCACAGGACTGCATCCAGGCAGTTTTTGAATATCTCCAGAGAAGGAGACTCTACAACCTCCCTGGGCAGCCTGTGCCAGGGCTCTGTCACCCTCACAGTGAAGAAGTTTTTCCTCATGTTCAGGCAGAACTTCCCGTGTTCCAGTTTGTGCCCGTTGCCCCTTGTCCTGTCGCTGGGCACCACTGAGAAGACCCTGGCCCCATCCTCTTGACACCCGCCCTTGAGATATTTCTAAGCGTTGATGAGGTCCCCTCTCAGTCTTCTCTTCCTCAGGCTGAACAGCCCCAGCTCCCTCAGCCTTTCCCCATAGCAGAGATGCGCCAGTCCCCTCATCATCTTTGTAGCCCTCCGCTGGGCTCTCTCCAGTAGTTCCTCATCTTTCTTGAACTGGGGAGCCCAGAACTGGACACAGGACTCCAGGTGGGGCCTCACTAGGGCAGAGTAGGGTGGGAGGAGAACCTCCCTCGACCTGCTGGCCACACTCTTCTTGACACACCCCAGGATGCCGTTGGCCTTCCTGTGCCGCAAGGGCACATTGCTGGCTCATGGTGAGTTTGTCATCCACCAGGACTCCCAGGTCCTTCTCCGCAGAGCTGCCTTCCAGGAGGTCAACCCCCAACCTGTACCGGTGCATGGGGTTGTTCCTCCCCAGGTGCAGGACCCTGCACTTGCCCGTGTTGAACCTCATGAGGTTCCTCTGCGCCCAACGCTCCAGCCTGTCCAGGTCTCGCTGAATGGCAGCACAGCCTTCTGGTGTGTCAGCCAGTCCTCCCAGTTTTGTGTCATCAGCAAACTTGCTGAGGATGCACTCTGTCCCTTCATCCAGGTCATTGATGAATAAATTAAACAAGACTGGGCCCGGTACTGACCCCTGGGGGACACCACTTGCTACAGGCCTACAACTAGGTTGCAGCAAAGTGAAGGCAGGGAGGGAGCAAGTTGCTGCTATCTGAAGCAGAAGTGCTCCCTTATCACAAGATTGATTATTCTAGCTAGAAAGTCTTGGTTTCTCTTCGGCTGGAAGGGGAAAGAGGACTATCTGTTGGTGTCTGCCTGAGGGACTGGAAAGCAGAAGTCTCCTTTGGTGCAGTTATTTGTTTGAGAATTCATTATAATTTCTAGGGTCTCCTACTGAGGTTTATTTAAGCCTTGGCAGTGGGTTTTCTTGCTAAGTAATTCCTCCATATCATGTTTGAATATTGCTTTGAGCATCCTTTGAGACTTTCTGCTTTGCATCTCTTCTATTTACTTCAACATCTGTTTATTTTTCCTACTGCATGTAAAATGAGTAGCTGTCTAAGAAAAGCCCACAGTCAGTCAGACACATTCTCTTCTCATTCTTACCAGCATAAGCCCACAACTCCACTTCAGCTACCTTACAGCTTATAAGAACACAAGGCGTCCGAGCCTTTTTTTCTGTGACTTGCAACAATACTGGCACTGCGAGCTGAAAATAGCAACTGTTTCATGCTTTATATTTGCAGGCCAACAGCTTGCTAAATGATGTGTCTTCAGGCTCAGCAGCATTAATGGCCCTGTACAGTATCTGGCAAATAGCAGGGTCAAGTTGGGTGGTTCAATCTGTTTAGGTTTGCCTCTCACGCACTCTGCTCTAGCTCTCCATCTTCCAAAATCTCTGCCGCCTGTAAATCCCTTCAGCCAACTTGTGCTCTCGCAGAAGCACAAGTCTGTAGCCCTAAAGGGGGACAAGGGAGAGGCTTGCCCCTCGCCCCTCTTGTGGAGCAGCGCCTAGTTAAAGGAAATTGCCACCAATTATCTTTTCCCTTGTTGCCAGAAGCTGAAGTCATCATCAATAATAGCAGTTATCCTGTTATTAATTATAATAAACAAGTGGAAGTTGGTTTTGGCTTGTGAGAGAGACTTTTCTTTATGGGGCAAGGATTTTGTGATAGCAAGCAGGACAGGGTTGCAAGGAAAGCTGTTTGGCTCTAAAGGCATATATGTGCCCCCAAATCTTGGCATGTTGGACTTCCTACAATTGCAAGTGTTTAGTGTCAGGGCTGAAATACAGTGTCGCCGGTCCTTTGTCCATGTAGCTGACTACCATCCATCCTTTCCTTTCCTTTAGCACATTAATAAGACTATTTTCTTAAGCTGTAATTTCACCAAAAGTCACATTTTGCTGCAAATTAAAGCAGTTGCAATTCTCAATCCGATCAAGGAAGACAAACTTTTAAGGCAGAACGTGTACCAGAATTTCAGTGATAGCCTGGTACACATAGACACGGACACTTGAGAAAAATCTCTCTAGGCACCACTTATGCGTCTTTATGTATCTAAATAGCCTTGGAAATTTGGCCTCACAGCTTCAGTTTTCTTTCTAATATTGTCATGTAGGGCATTATTAAAAATAATTGTACCATGAATACAAGTCCCCCTCTCTGCTTTCCGCTTCCTTTAGCCCGCAGCATTGTCTGAGGAGAATCAGTGTGAAAAACATTGCCGTTCTTCATTTGTTGTGCCAACACTCAGCTATTTTTCAGTGTATCTTACTGCCAGTATCAGGACATGCTGTGACCACAGATGCCAAGAGACGTGTCAGATTATACAAAGTCCATCTGGGAAGCCAGCAATCAGCAGCCACTGCTTGAGGTAGCCAGCTTTGAAAGGAAAATATGCCTGCTGTAAGAATAGATGATTTCTATGCATGCTATTAAAGAACCAAAAATAAGCACAACGGAACACAAAACAGAAACACCTTGAAAACTGTCTTTACACAGAGAAGTGAATTATTGCCACTGAAAACAGCAGCGCCTCTCAGAAGAAAGAGCAGAATTGTTTCTACCTTAGGCGAGGTTTGTCACCCGGAGAGCTGGAGTCTGTTAGATTGTAGGACTCATCTATTTTCCCTTGTCTGAAAGGACATAGCTGTTAGGTAAAGTGAAGCAGCCTGAGTCACAATGCAGGATTTGTGGGGATGTTCATTCTTTCTTGTGGTGTTTATGTTGCCAGCAGGACTATCACAATTCATCTTGAGGGTAACAGGTACATCTCTATTTCTACGCGTGCTTTTAAAGTTTGTCAAGTGTGCCTGGAGTGTTGAATTGGTGATGTTTTATTGGTGAGCACTAAAACCGCACGCAAATCCATCTCAACACTTCTTTGAATATTCAGCATATCATTTATGGCCTCTGAGCTATTAACAACCTACCTCTCAGGCCAAGAAATGCATCTATCTACTTTCTTAGCGGTCTCCCAAGTAACTGGTAATAGCTTTAGTGTTAGAATTACTAGCATCAGCACTGGCAGTGATGCTGGAATTAATACCTGTCCTGACATCTATAATAATGTTCCTTTCTTCAACCAGATTCCTCCCCGGGTGACATTTTGCATAGGTTTTGCTTAGAGGTGCCTTTGCTACAGCAGTACTTCCAGAGTACATTAAGTTCACCACCGACCATCGCTGCAGATTTTTCATTAGTAATGGTCTTTGCCAAGAATCTGATGAAAGCCCTCCTCTCCGTGACCCATCGGCTCCCTAATAAACCTAAATGGAGATGTTTGTTGATACGCCTAAATCCCCTTTATCCTAACTCAGCACAAAGAAGTAGGAAGACAGCCTTTATCTGCAGAAGATGCTCTGATAAAATAGATTCCTGGATTCATAGAACTTTCGAAAATTCTCCTTCCTGTTTCTTTGGCAGCCAAATAGTGATGACATTCAGCTCATTCACTGGAAATTTTGGAGTGTGAGGCATACTTTTGCTGCTGCAAACCCCAGTCATGTGGTTGTGCATTCTCCTGAAGGAACAAATGCAGACCAGTTAAGACTTGCTGAAACTTTGGTGTTATGGGTCACAGACAAGTCGTCTCTTCTTCTTTTTTTTTTTCCGTATAGCTTCTGCAATCAATAGTCTTGAATGCTATGAGAAAAATAACAGAGCCTTTGGCGTCCATCTGAATAGTAGAAGGATCTCTACGGCTTATCTTGTTTATTAAATCAATTGTTTAAGAATTTAAGATGCACTGAATTATTCCACAGTGCTTGAAGGTATCTATTCCCCTGAATTCTGCTGGTTTTCCTTAAGAAAAAAATTAAGGCACATTTATCATACAAGAAACATCTTATAAATATCTTTCACAGCTGTATTTCCAATGGATGCACTCTCTCTGAGGATTACCATCTGTTCCAATTATTCCTTCATTGTTCTTAGTTTAAAGTGTGGCAGCTTTATAACTACAATGAAACTCTTGCCGTACATTTGTCTTTATTCGGGATTTTAGCTTTTGTATAGTTTTCCTCAGGGTGAGAAGGCTGTTCTCACATAGCCAGTGGAAAAATATACTTAAAATGTTATCTATATGACAATCTGTCTGAGGTACTTAGTAGCATAAGGAACCGCAGTTCAAAGTGCAGTGGCGTTTCTCCCTTATTCATATCTGGTCTACCAAGCAACCGATGGACCAAATACTTCACCTGTTCTATCTGTGTAAATGGATATTGCCTTGAATAATTCCCCTGCAGACAGTAACATTGCATAGCTGTTAACTGAGTGTGGCATGGTAAATGCGTATGTGAGCAGTATGGAAAAGTATATTATACAGGAAAAAGATCTGGCTGCCCAGTGCCGATTATTCACAAGAACACAGCACAAAAAACTGACACTCTTTCTGATTCTCTACAATTGGAAAATCTTGAAAAGGGCACCAAGTACGCTAAAAAAGGTCTGCTGGAAAGAGTTCAGAGAGATTGGGAGTCTTAAGACTCTGCTTAGCTCAAAACACTGAAATCCCTGATGCGGGTGCAGAACCTTGCAATTGCTGCTCGCTGTTCTTATGTGTTGCTCTGAGGTCGTGAAATAGATCAGAAATTCATCTCCTTTCATGCAGCTTTCTTTGGGATGCATACATTGAACATAACATTTATCCTGCCCACTTCCATTTTCCCAGAGGCACTACCTGATTTCTCAAACTAAGCTGAATTTCAGTAGAGTGACTTGTGCCTCGAGCAGCACAGAGGACACCCAGTTTGCTACGAATGGGACGCTCCAGAAGGCAAGTCAGTCACTCGACCGCGTTCTGCAGATGTAGCCTGCCCTGCTATATTCCCTCTTGCTTGCAGAGGCTGTTTAGAGATGAGCAGGGCAGGAGTAGATGTTTTGCCTAAAAGGAGGCTCCTAGGGTCTGTTTCAAGGAGAAGGGTTTCTAAAAGACCAGGACATGATTCAAATGGCCATCTAAACTTCTGAAGGGGACATTGCTGGGTGTGTTCCACACCACCTGTGCTGGAAAGCATCTTACCAATAGGAGTTCCCACGCCATAGCCTTTTGAATCGATGAGCCCCCCGATCTGGGTGAGATTGCAGTTTCTCTGGGTCACGTACTCTATGCTGGTCGACTCCATTAGCAGCGCGTAGTCCGTCGTGAGCACACGCTGGATTCCCTCGTCGTTGTTCTTCACCAGCGCTGTCTGCTGCCTGCTGCTCATGAATGCCCACATCTTCTCATATGTTGATATTTTGGATTTCTAAGGAGGGAAAATGAGGGCAGAGAATCACACCAGCACCCAAATTACACTTGTAAAATATTCCTCAGCCTTTTGTTGTGACCCATGCCAATAGCACATCTTGAAAGAGAACTGGTAGCAGGGTTTTCCTTCCCGCAGCCTTTCTCTCTTACTGTGCTTTATGCTGAGGAATCTCTTTTTCTCACTTCCTTTGCAGTGCCAGGAACTTCATTACTGGCACGACTGTGAAGTGCTTTGAAGTTTTTGGGGCTAACGCTGTTACATGGATTACAGCCCATAACCCAGCTAAGTCAGTGCAGCTGGATACTGTTGCGCTCAGAAGCAGTGGTTCTGCCTGCCAGGGCAAACACACTGCTCCGAAAGCCTGATGATGAATAAAGTACTGGCTCTTCTGTATTGATATCACCTGCCTAGAAGTCATGTACTTCAAGGATAAAGCTTGAGAAACAAACCCGAAGCGGCTTCTAAGCAAACTTCTGCTTTCTGCTTTCCGTTGCAATCAGAGTTAAGGACTTCATCCTTCTCCCACTGAAGTTAAGGGGGGGGTGTGTGCCAGGAGGAGTGTGTACGTGTCCTGTGTCAATGCCCAGCTGAGCAGGAAAGAGGGATGCCAGAAGCCCCGGTCAGTCTTGAACATCCCTTCCTCACCGCTCCTTTCCCCGTGCCGCGGGAGCCCACGAGGGACGCAGGCACCTTGCAGGGAAAGGCGGTGCCGGTGCCCCCTTGTTCGCACTTCTGTCTTTGTTGGAGGATATGAAAAGAAAAACTGAACCTGCTCGGGGATGTGCTGGAGCCCTGTGCCTGGTACCCTCAAGATGTGCCACCTACAAACCAAAAAACCTTCAAGCGCTCGCACAGTACTAAGATGATTAAACCTCTCTCCTCCTTGTACGCTCTCAAACAACGTTGAGCACATAATGTCGCTTTCGGACCATTAGAAACTGTCAATAGAAACGTTTTTGTCTCCAGATGGCAAAGCCAACCATTGCTGAACTACCCTGTGCTGCAGCCTGGCATGAGCCAGACACACACAAACCAACTTTTTAATATAAATATGAGTTGAAGGTCCTCCACACGCTTATGTATCCCCCGTTCTGGGGCAGTATATCCTCACTTCCTTCATAGGCCCTATCTTTGGCTTATAGCCATCATAGCTGATTTTAGGCTCACTGTGTGGAGACCATTTGTGCTTATTAAACACCAGTGTCTGGGGGATTCCTGTGAGAAGCTGATTTTCTGGTTCTTTGAGCTTTAAATGTTAATACGCTTCACCTGGAAATTCAATAGCTGTGAATGTCACCCAAATTCCACCTAAGTTTGGTAAGCCATGGGATACCACTAAACTTTGAAGATGGTTAAGTGGCTCTTTACTAGTAGAAACCATTTTTACCGCTAAGTTGGGAATATTTTTTGAAATTGATGATAAGTTTATGCAGTAGATTGAGTCTGACATTGAATTTACTAGAAGGAGGTATTCCGTGTTCAGACAAGTTTGAAAGAAAGATCTTAGGTTCTCGACTTGCCAACTCCCATTTTTTTCAGGACAGATCATATGCAAAATTCTAGCCTTTGAATTCTCATTGATTTCGGTGGAAATGTGTCTGCACATCAGAAGGTAGGAGCTGGCAAGAGTTGCAACAGGAGATTAAGATCTATTATCACAGAGGGGCAGGAAAGCAATGGAAGATTTATAGACATGTTGGAAACAGAGCAGGACAGCAGTCTGAAGAAATATGTGTGTGTCACGATTTGTGAATGTGAAACATCTTGCCTTCAGTTGGACTTTTCCCAAATTTGGACATGCACACAGATGGTGAATGCTGCCTGAGATCCTGCTGGCTCGCCTGCCTAGAACCCCATCCCCTCGCTGGAGCAGCACTCCTTAACTGTCCAGGCCCTGTTTTCTGGGTATTTTCATCTGGTATGGCCAGATCTGGGATCTGTGTAAGGGAGGAGGCTGACTCTGAGGTTCCTTCGAAGTCAGAACGCCATTTTTTGCCACAAATGATTTCAATTGCTTTTGTTTTCATTCCCTGCACTACCTGGCTAGAAGGCATAGTCACTGCAGAAACTTTCTTGAAAATATTGCCTCTTTAGCAGTAGTTTTTCTCCAGACACTATTACAACGGGGATACTAGTCTAAGGCATTCAAAATTAGTGGAAAACCACGACTGTTAGTATATGCATTATAAACAAGACTAAATAAAAAGTGATGTAACTTTGAATAAATGCAAATAGAGTTTTCAGAAAAGCAGTGGAAGTACCTTGCTTTTCTCGTATGGTTCCCAACCTGTGTCCCATCCAGGCGATACATTGTGTAACATCATCTTTCAGGGGCTTCCTGCTGCTACTTTAAGCACAAAGTCCTAAGCCAAAGCTCTTTGGAGTTTGCTTTGTGCCAGGATCTTTTTCTGCACTTGACATCTTTAGAAATCCTTTTGCCTCTTATAGTCCTGAAAATCAGACTCATCTGGTTTTTGCGTCTTGTGTCCTACACGACAGGCACTCTCTTGTTCCTCTTTTCTCCTTAGTGAGGAACACCCGGAGTGTCATGGTTTTGCTTTAAAAAATGTTGGTCTGAAAGACACTGCTATTTCTCTTGGCATTTCTTGGCTTAAATACTGGGCGTAGCCCTTAGATAAATCAAATCTTGCAACACAGGAAGCACTTGAAATAATGACCCTTCCTTAGTGCGACCCAGCCCTGCGCTACACTCCTGCAGGATATTTTTACCGCAGTTGCGCTTGGTCATGCTGATTCCTCCTTTCCCTTTCCCTGTCTCCATCGCATCAGGACTCCCAGGCGGCAGGACAGTCTCTGCAGCACAGGCTGCCCATCATGAAAAGCGCCTTTCACCCCAGCTCAGCTCCTCCAGCCCTCAAATCGCGGGGGCACGGCTGTCAGGGGCGTTGGGCTGGTCCTAGAGTCCATTGCAGCATGGGGCAGCCCAGGAGAAACTGCCCAGGCCAGGTCAGGACTACACAGCTCCCCAAAAAGAGGCAGAGTTATTTCAGGTGTCTTCTCTAGAACCATTATGGCAAAGGTGCTTTTTCTTAAACTATGCCGTAATGCATGTGCAGCGCAGGAACGGCAGTAACTGCTGCCCAGAAACCCTTACTCCTGCCTTCTCCTAATTCCCAGGTCTCTCACTGGTGTGTGTGTGCTTACTTAGCTCTAGAAATATATGCAGTATTTTACAGTCCAAGGGAGGCAAAGCCATGCCCTCACAGAGCACACAGTCTCCCTTTTGCATACATGAGTACCTATTGTATTTATCGTACAGAGACATACTCCACGATTTTTTTTTAAGTTTTGGACAGTGTAAAAAAAATCCTCTTCTTGTGAGGATCTTGAAGGGCTTCTGTAATAAAAATAACAACACCTTTTATATAACACTGTGTGTGTCTCACTGGTTTACAAGTGTGATAAATTGTATTTTTCATGCATCTTTCACTATGTCACCTTCACTCTACCAGAGAATCCATCTCCATTCTGTACAAAAACTAGTACCCTTTCACTTGTGTTTGCGTACACATGTATTTCAGGCACAAGTAAGATACCATGTATAGCATATAAATATTTAATCACCTTGTCTGAAACTTTTTTTTTAAAGGCTTACGTTATTTAAGCTTACAAATTTTAACCTCAGGGATTAATGGTGCAAAAAAATCAGTCTAAAGCAGGAAACAGCTCTAGAAATCTGCTCTGAACTTCTCATGCTGCAATCAAGGAGCTATTTCCTCTGAAAAACCATGGAAGCAACAGGTTTTGAAGATTTCTCTCTGACACTGCATACGACGTCAAGATAGCAATGAGAGTGAGTGGGCAGTGAAGAGCTCTTAGACCAAGGGAGTTTCCCAGAGTCCTTCCGAAGGCAGCTCAGGCTGCTTCCCACGGCCGCATATTCCTGACGAGAGTCCGGTACTTGCCTCACGCAGTTTCCAGCATTATCTGCAGATGGGTTTCCCAGCATATCTTAATGGAAATGTCAGCGCGTCATTTCAAGAACTGACTATAACGAGGCTCTGAAAAATGCTGTGGTTTGTGCATTTCTTTCAGCACAGAAACACTTCTCTTCAGCCACGGGAAAGCCATTGCAAGGGCAGTTCACCCTTGCCAGCTGCATCAGGGATAGCCTACCATCAGATCTATTACGCGACTGAAACATCCTTGATGAGCATTATTCGTTTTGAGAGATGACCCAAATACTTCAGCCACGATCCTTTTTGTCTGGGTGTGTGTAAGGACTTTGCTTCGTGTGGAAGCAGAAGGGTTTGTGGTTAAAGCTCGGGCTGGAGCAGCCGGGGCTTGGGCGCTCGGCACCGGCACCTGAAGCTGCTCGCTCCTGCGCACGTGTGCGGCACGAGTGCTATTTTGCCCCACACGCTGCTTCCTCATCCTCTTCAAAGGCATATTTGACTATCAGTAAACACCATTCCCAGATGCTACAGTGAAAAGCATGATACCAGTACATTCAGTGCTTAACTTCCCTGCTGAGGCTACCAATTAAGCTGCTAATTAACTCTAATCGTCACAGGACTTTTGTGCATATATCCTATATTTATAGCTTGTTGGCTTTTACGTTGATATTTTATGAGATTAACCCATTTTGTATGTAATTAATACTAATAGTGTAAAAAAAAAAAAAAGAAAAAGAATGGAGTTATCTGCAAAGCAATTAGCCACAGAAAATGATCTTTTACTTACAGATGTGTTCGTGTGTGTATGTGGCCCGTATATCGATAGTCTGTGTAATATTGACCATGGACCATTTTTTTAAAAAAAAGGGACAAACCACCTTGCATTTTGACTGCCTGCAGTATTTTTCCCATGCAAATGTGACCTTCAGAAGTGATCTTAGCCAAGTGGCTGTAAGAAGCAGAGATCCCACCCTGAGAAACAGCCTGGAGTAGAATGTCCCCACGTCCATGCCCCGGTTCCCTTCAAATTCTCCCATCAGAGGCATGGATTTGCCCCTCATAGCAGTACAGCATCAGATTGTTTCTCCGTATCTCTTGGGGAAAAATCACCCATTTTTTACATTAATATTGCTGAAGAATCATCTATGGATTTATATAATCCAAATACATAAATGCTGTATTTACCTATTACGCTAATCCTTCCAAGTGTTGTGATTCCGCCTCACCATTTATCGCTGGAGGGCCGTGAGTCAGTCCGACCGTACAGAGCTGGCTGATGCCGTCTTACCTTGAAGAAGGTCATTGTGGATCCGTCTCTAACAGCCCCGTACTCTATCTTGGTCTGCTTTGCCAAATCATCTGCCGAATCGATGGGGGATTCCATCCTCTCCACAGTCAGGAAGGCAGCCAGGTTGGCAGTATAGGATGAGATTATGATTAAGGTGAAAAACCACCATATTCCTCCAACTATTCTGGTAGAAAGAGCTTTGGGCATCAGCTCTGATCCTGTTACAATATCATCAAAACAATCATATTAAAATGATGCTGAAAGATGCCTTTCCTGATACCACAGACTCTTTTTAGGCACAGAATGCTTTAATGAGCTGTAGTATGATAAAATGATTTAAACAATAATCTCACAGATGCACAGCTAACATTTACAATGGTAACACACTGTGAAGGGGGTGTATGCCATGATACATGACAAATGGAATTATCCTTGGGTCTAAGCCCCATTACGTCTCTGAGCTAATGCTCATTGTGATGTTAACCTCTGACATCCCCAGCAAGCTATACTAGTATTTTTGTCCGTTTCCTGAATCCCTTTTTGCCGGTATACTGTAATCAATTTTTTAAATTAGAGATCTTTAGCAGAACGCTGTTCTGCTTACAAGCTACCTGGCAGAAATACCTTGCAGGAGAAACCTGCCCTGCGCATCCTATCGACATACCTAAGCAGAAACAGCGCAATCAATACGGTTCCAGTGAACTCATCGGCCTGTGTGGACCAGAGCTCAAAACCCAGAACACGTCTTATTACAAACACGTGGTTTACATCTGAAAATTCAGAGGGTGAATGGACCTTTGGATCTGCAGGCCAATGCAAAGTTTTGGACAGTGTATTTAACACTCATTATTGCCGAAAAGATTTTAGCAGATGCGCCTGCGTGTCACATTGGCAAATATCAAAGTGATCTGCCATTGTCATAAAACCCTGCAGAGAAGCACGGGTGGGTGTTAAGGGCGCTGAAATGGCTTCTAAACAGTTCAGACAAACTGCATTTAAGCCACACAGGTATTCGTATTTTTAAGCATTCTGAGGCAAGTTTTGTGCTGTTTTTTCTAGAGGCATCCCCACTGAATTTAGCTCATTATGTGGGATTCAAGGATCTGGTTCAGCAAAGCACTTAGACAGTCACTTGAATACTTTTGACTTCAAAGTTAAGCCTTTGCATAATTATTTTGTTGATGAAGAATGGACTTAAGAAAGTACTTAAGTGCCTGTGAATGGAGATCTCAGCATGTAAAGCTTTTGATGTGACAAACATAGTTCTGTTACTGGAAAAATGTGTTGACATATTATTTCTCCTCAGATATTTAATGATTTCTGGAAGAGATTTAAACATATTACAGAGAATATTTTCAGACTTCGCAGAAACTCTGAATGTGACTTTTGGGGCAAAGACCAAAAGGGTAAAAACTTTCCAACCAACCAGCAAAAAGATTTAACTTAGCTTTGTAAACATAGAGACGTGTCTCTTAAAGGTCAAAGCTAAGCATAGCCCAAGGGTTTGAGTAGGTTGACGGAATTGCCAAACTGCGAGAGCAGATGCTCTGCCCATGCAGCCCTGGTGCTGTACGGATTTCAAATTAAGCCAGTAGTCTAAAAGCAAAAACCCTCACTTGAAATTTTTGAGTCCAAATGTACCCGTTTCAAGAGCTGCAGCTCTATCTGGGTTTATGTTTGGGGTCTGTTGTACTTTCTTGCTTTTCAGAATAGATTTTTTTTTTCCAATACAACGAAGTCTTTTCCTTTTTTGTATCGTTGCTCTTAGGAAAAGCGTGTGCTTATTTCTAAGCTGGGGTTGACCTGCAAAAGCTGGCTTCTAGGAGTGCTGATTCAGGTCATCCTGAGGGTATTATTTTTTTAAGCTTTGACAGCTCTACAAATATAAATTCTACACTTGGACCCTGATGTAATACCTATCTGTGACATATACATCCAAGTAATGCATAATAGCCAGATACCTTGCAGACAGCTTAACAAGCAACCATGAAATCTGCCAGTGCAGCCTTACGGCGGCACAGGAGAATAGGCGGAGAAGCCCTGTGCGCTGAGTTTGTGGGATGAGACGCTGAACCTCCTGTGATTTCCTCTAGCAAAAAGTTGTTTGTGAAAAAGCAGCAGAATACATTCAGTTCAATTAAGCTCACGACGCCAGAGTCTATTAATTATGCAGTGAGCTACGGTTTTGCTTTTGTGAGGTGCTGAGCACACTCTGCTCCCAGCTGAACCAAGCAAGCCCAGCATCTCTTTGATAACTCCCATGATTATTTCAAGGTCCAACTTTTCGAGGGCCTTGATTCCAGCGAAAAGCATTAATATATGCTCCATGCTCACCGACTTCTCCCTAAGCGCTCTCCTTAATGGGATACTCCTGGTCTGATCCATCGCCTGGCTGAGCTGGGGCTCTGACGGATAGCTTGCCTTTCTGAAAGTGATAGTTTCTCTGAATGGGTTGGATGAAATGTGCCCTGTTTGGATGCTTTCAGAGTATGCATAACACATCTGAGACTTTCAGGGGAAAAATGGGAAGTAACGTCTAAAGAAAAACGTTGCTAGCAAGACTCGGGGTCAGAGACAATACTTGCTGAAGTCTCTCTAGTGCCTTTTTATGGCAGACATGACAGCCAATCCTGATCCAGACTTTGCTCACGCTCTGTAGAAAAGAGAAAGTCTGATCATCACATTTTAAAATTTAATAACAAGTGGCTTCCAATCAAGCGTAACAAGCAGCTGCTGCCAACAAGAAAGAGCGTAACACTAGATGCAGAGTTTCACAACCATTCACATCATGTTCAAACTCTTCACATTAACGATGATGCACTTACAATCACACGCACCACAAGTTTGTACATGGAAACATTTGTGTTGCCTTACAAATGTTCTTTCTTTCTTTCTTTCTTTCTTTCTTTTTTCTCTTTCTTTCTTTTGCTTTGTTTTTAATCTTCTTGAAAGACAAGCAGAGTCTGGTTGGGGCTGACTGTCATGTACCCAAGGTAGTGGTAACGAGCAGACACTGCATCCCACAGTTTGCTGTGGATGATGGTAAACTCCAAAAAAGGCAGTACATCGAAACACAAAATCCTGGGGCACTTTCACACACAGGGCAATCACAGTTATATACACACACCTGCCTGATACTGTAAAACCTCAGCCTGTGTTTTACTGATAAATTGGAAGGAAAACAAAACAAAAAAGCAGAACAGAACGGCTCTTCCTTCATCCAACCTCCTTCAAAGCAGTTTCTATGAGGAAGCTCTATATCCTGCCAATACATCAGTGCACCAAGGAAAGCAAGTGCGTCTTAGGTACGATACAAACTTTATTCTCAACCACATCTAGGAAAAAATCCTCCTCATGTTTTTTTTACTGCTACTCATGTCTGTTAAAGAGGGAAGAATAAACTGTACCTGGATGAGTGCAGAGATGGTTTTATATTCCTTACTTAAATGTTTAGGAATTTAATACCAAGGTACTGCTGGGCTTTCCTCTGGCTTGCCTTTTTGGTTGTTGTCGTGGGGTGGGGTTTTTTGTTCAGCTTTGATTCAACTTGAAATGTTTGTCAGAAAATATTTTCATTCTTTTCAGTGGACCCCAGTTTTGGTGAATAGTGATTTAATTGGAAACCTTAGAACATACATGCCATAAACAAATGTGTTTAGTACACATATCTGTTTGACTTCCCATATGGAGTAAGCTTCACTGCCCTTCCTTGTCAACTGAGTAAAATGTCAGCTGTTTCCAAAATCATCAGCAACAGGCACTTGTGACTGGGTTAAGTTAATGCTTCTAGGGTTGGATGCATTTACAGAAGGATGGGACTCATACCTGCAGAAAAGTCATAAAAAAAAAGGTTTGGTTTTGGTTTGACAAGTGCCAACAAACTTAACAACCCTTCTGAAGAAAGAGCATCTTTTTTTTTTGGCAGTTAAAACAGTTTTTCTAGGGTAGCTAAGGCTGTTACTGCTTCCGTTGGGATGGAGCCCAACATTTTCCTGCTGCCGAACCTCTTTATACCAGTAAACTCAGCTTCAGCATGAAGCACGTCATATCCCTCTTGCGATTATTTCACATTCAGCTCCAGAAACTCCCGTGTGGCCCTGTCCGCTTCCCTTTCTCTCAGATGCTCCCCCTCCTTCCTCCTGCTGCAGCCCTATTCTGGGTTTCACGGGGTCCCCTCCTCTGCCTGCTCCCGGTTGCGGCGGCACGTTGTTTTCTTCCTTTCTTCTATTGCTTAGTTTCTGAGATCAGGTTTTACAGTATATGTTGTATTTACAGAGGGTGGAGTTTACCAGCACAGAAGCCCTTGAGCAGACTGTGGGACGTGTGCGATAACGAAGTGTAACCGGTGTACCTTGCTGCATGAGAGCTCCAACTCCAAACCAGAAACTATTTAGTAAAGTAAAATTGTTTTCCACCACATCTGAGTCTGGGTTGCACGGGTGGGGGTTATACCATTCATAGGGTGTAAACCTGTGGCAGTTAACAGAAACAATCTGTAAACATCAAATAGAGTACAAACAGCGGCAGCAAACCTGCTGAACAACGCACAAAGCGAGGAGGTTAATGAAGGGAACAAGAAAAAGAAAACCTCAGCTGAAAGGCTGTCCGCGGGACGTCTCGCAGCTGCCTCGTGCAAGCTGTGGAGCAGCGCTGCGATGCCAGGAGCCGTTTTCACAGTCCTGGATCTAGCACAGGGCTGCTCCCTTACTCCTCCTGCTCTCGGGTTAGAGCCCTCAAGGGCTGCTGCAATGTTCCACGGCTTCCCTGCCCGCACCGCTGACAGACAGACAGACATTTGCAGGGGCGAGGGGACAACTGGAAGGGAGAGAGTTACGCAGAGAATTGCCTTTAACGGAGGAACTCTGCTCTATTCCCTGTGCACCGTCCTGCAGCTGCGAACCGTGCCCCTTCTGCTCTGCCCGGCACTCAGCAGAGCTACGTTAAGGACCGTTTCTCCCCAGGTACCTTGCCTGCTGTTGCTTCCCACTGCTGCGTGGCTTGCTGCATTTCTTTCTCATGAAGTTTATGAATATCGCTTTAATTGACAATGTCATGCCAATACATTTTAATTACTGTTTCAACAATATAATTAAGCATTGAATTTATGCACAGTTGCAAGCAGAGTGCCTGGCTTAGCTGAAGTAATGAGCTCTAATAGTAATGAACCTACTAACTGAAACAGTATGTAGCTTAGGATGCCGTTAGCTGCACAATATTACCATTACCAGTACAATAGTATTAAAAATCGTAACAAAAGACGCCGTTTTCAGATTCAAGATACAACAGTTCTGCATACATCGGTTAAAAGAAAAGCAATCATCAAGTTATATGTTTCAAATTTATGCTAGAATAATGGAAGCAACTGTTGTGTAGTAATGAAATTGTTCCCAGCTCAGTTCCTGCACACGTGGGGAAACACGTCCTTAACAAGAGACCCAGAAATAGGACCGTAGGTTGCCTGAGCTGCCAACCGCCATAGAGGTGAAGAGGTCCCGTGCTGAGCGTTCCCCCACAGGGTCCCAGAGTATTAACAGGGGACAGTAAGAAGGTGTCCAAATAACTCCACCTGATGTGACTGGGAAGCCCAAGGCTGGGATCTTGCATCGTTTAAGGCAGCAACCACGTTCAGTAGGTTGGACACAAATGTCTCCGTCACCAAAAGAGCAAAAGGGCAGTTGCTAGAAAGTGGCAATGACATCCTGGCAGCAAAACTCTTTCTGCCAGACTGGAAAAATTTTTATAGCTCTGGGTATACATTTTAGCGTGGTATTAGGGTAGATATATTTCTTTTTCACCTTGAAACAAAGCTGATTTTCTTCTTGTGTTTCTGTTGCTGTGCTGAGCTCTAAGAAGAGGCTGGCTTACAATTCTGCTCTATTTCACTGCTCGGGCCTTCTGTTTTCCTGGCCATTTTCACCTGGTTTTCCCCCTCTTTGGACCTTCAGCAGTAGCCATGCTGAGGTTTCTGGTGAAGATGAGATGCTCAAGGTCACCTAAGCACCTTTTTATATATGCTCTGTGTGACGTTATTCACCACTGGTGGTTACCTCAGCTACCTTGCTCTACCATCGACAGCACAGCTGATAATGGCATTAGCAGCAAAGGGAAATTTTGGCAGAAAACGCCTTGTTCATTCACTGCCAGTGCACTTAGGAAGAGAGCTTTGTCAGTCTGTAACCCTTCGCAGTGATAAAAACTTTAGTGTTTGAGTTTAAAAATTAATATAAGAATGACAGGGCTACATAAGGCTCAAAGACAAATGAGAAATTATTCAGCTGCTGAAAAGTCTGAAGAAATAACAGGAAGATTATGCCAGTCTATGAAAATTATCCCCAAGTATTTGTCTTCCATGAACCGATGTCAAAATACTGTTAACCATTTAATTTACTATGGCAGTGTTAAAAAGTGGATGCTTCTTGAGGTTCTTAAAACCAATCTAACCAATATTTGCTGAAACACTTGGCAAATCTTACAGAAATCTTGACGTATTTGGAGACGTGAACAGGTCTAGATATAGACTGTAAGAATGGCTTAGCTTCTTGTAGTAAATTAAAATTTATAAAGCCTAAAGTAAATTAAGATGACATGTGAACACAGTTTTGTGTACTTCAGCCTACACAGTCACAATCTAATTAGGCACTGGATTTAGGCATCAGTTCAAAAAAAGCATTTATGTCAGAAAAAATTTAAATATTCAGAAAATTATGTTAGCTATTTTGCTGAACTAGTGGGTTCTTTTCCTCTTTTCCTAAAATAGGTGGGTTATGAGAATGATACGAAAACTTGATACACTCAACTTGTTACGAGTCGAGTTTTGTGCTGTGTATTATGAATGTGTGGGGGTCTATACCTTCAATGACACGTAAGCCTTTTAGATAATTTTAGCCACATTTGACAAATAGGTAGAGGCCTTAGAGGTTATTATGCTCCTGCAAGTGTTGTGAAACATTGCAGTAGTAGCCCCACTAGGAGAGAAGCTGCAGGATGAGCTCACAACTTGTTACGTGTCAGTTAAGCCGCATGGGAAAGATCGCCTATAAATCCTTCAGCTGCAGGGAAAGCAAACAAACAGACAAACAAACTTCAACTGGCGATCGCAATCCACCATGAGACGCAAATCTGTAGGGAAATCAGGCTTCATTAGTTACGCCGCTCCTGGAACGACTGCTTTTTAGAAAGACTTAAGAAACAAAACATAACACAGTTACGTAGGGCGAACCTATGGATTTACGCAAAGGCTGCGCTGTGATTTGGAGCAGTATTGAACAGGCAAGAGAGAAAAGCGAACAGGTTTCACAGCTGATGATTGGTGGGCACTGTGCGTTTCCCTTTGGTTTGCTCCTGGCCGCGCGTCTGCGCGTAGGCAGCTCTGCGAGCAGACAGAGGACCCTGATGCTTATTTATTCTTGTAAACTTGACGCTGTTATTTTAAAAAATAGAAATGCTGAGGATAACTCAGGCTTTGCTTTCCCTTCCGCCTGTTCTGAGGTGGAGAGGACTGTGTGATGTTTTTAGTCTTGGCACACAACTGCAGAAAAGTCAATCTGTCACAGTCGAGCAGATTTAATATTAGTCATGAATGAGATCATGATTTGCGTACAGTAAGAGTTATTATTATGATACAGTGAGCCACTGCAAGAGCTTGTGGGAAGTCATGACTAATTGTATACAGTCCCATAGCTGCCAGGGATGGATGAACTCTTTCTGTTACCTAGGGCCAACACTAATAAGTTAACCCATGACCTCTTCTCCTCTAATTCCCTCCTCCTTCTTCACAGTCTCAGCAATTTAAAGGAAAAAGCAAATCCCACAAACTTCTGTACCTCGGTACCAGTACAGAAACATGCGAACAAGCAAAGCATTCACATAGGTTGTCCATCTGCAGCAAGGATTGTTCAGTGGACCATGGAGAAATGTATGTTCGAGGTCAGACACTCTCAGCAGACCTGCTCTTGTGAATAAAGGTTTTGCAGGGCTGTGTCTTTTGATTAAAAGCAAGCAGTGAATTGGAGGAGAAGCAGCAAGAGCTGAATTTTACCTGCCTCACGCAGAAGCAGAAGTCAGGCACAATGTGCTATGTTATCAGAATCAATGATTCAGATTACAATTATTTTATGACCTTTGAATGAGGTGTATGTATGTATACATTGGAATATATACATTATTACTGACTTCTTAAAGTTGAATGCCATCATTTACAATAAAAACTACAGCATTTCTGTTACTTTTGCTGTGATGTGAATGTGTGGACCTCCAATGATCCATCACTTTAGGTCTTGTATTTCATAGTATAAAGGTTTTCTCAGGCTATTTTCCATGTACTTTATTAATGTGAAATATATTGTTGATGTATATGCAAAACAATACATAACAGAAGTGGGGAAAGGCTTGATTAGGGATCCTCAGTAAAAAGAACCAAAACATGAATCTCTGTGAAGCACTAGTAAAAATATTTATGTTTTAAATTATGAAAAGGACAAAATGAAGGATAGGATGAGATCAAATAAACAGAGTTGGAAATGAAATTCCAAAGCCACTATCTGAAGAAAAGGACAATAACTATGCCAGTTGAGAGGCCAGGTTTATTGAGGACTATAGAAAAAAGTACGCCTCAAATCACCAATTTCCATTGACAAGTTTCTAAGTCCATTTTCTTTCATGTTTGGTTTGCTCTTGTTCAAAGCCCTAGAGCAGCTGCCTCCCGGACTGTGGTCCATGGTCTCTGAGGCCACGACAAGTAGCTCGTATCCAGTTTGTGAAACCATATCAGCTGTCTAGAGTTTTTAAGGTAAAGTTCAATGATAAGGGTACAGAGCACTCTGCTGGCCCTCTGGAGATGTGACTGTGGTCCACTGGTCCAGAAACTTTGTGGCACACCTGCCTTTGAGAACTTCATGAGCTTTGGCTTCATTTGGAAAAGCGGTGTGTACATGCTGTTTTCCTGCTGGTTTTGAACAGGGACATCACTGGGGCCCTGCCACCAACAGGCAGGGTGCACCTCAGGACAGCGCTGGGAGAGAGCCTTGGGTACACTTCACCTTGCAGATTGTCCCCTCGGGTTCCCAGTCACGTTATTTTGTATTTTCAAGGGGAACTTAGCTGAGCTAATTAACACCCTTCAGTAAAAATATGTTCACATCCTCTTTCTTACCTTGTAACTGTATGCACTGTTAGTGGAAAAGAGAAGTGCTTACATGCAAGTGATATAAACTGCTTTTCAACGTGTAGTCTGCTGAGGTATTGTGTGCCGGCAAAGAAAGGCTGACACATTTCATGGGATATTTCTCTCTGTTCAGTCCTTAAGGAAAGTGAAATCTCATCACATTGCGATATATAAAAGTGATAGCAGTGGTGATGTGAAAATACCAAGAGACTTTCTAGAATGTTATGTTTTAGGACTGGATAAAACCCTTTGGATAGTATTATACTATATCTACTTTGCAGAGCCCATGCAACACCTATGGGAGGAGAGGCAGCTAATGTGGATGCATCTAAAACTACATCTTCAACTTACCTTGCAATGACAAAGAGGACACAACTCACTCCAAGGCAGGCTAGGAGAACATACATCCAAATATCGGGAGAAAGAGGGTTTAAAAAGGAGAAAACACCGGGGTTTGTCCCATTGGGCTTCCGGTACAAGATACTGATTCCCAGCGTCATGAAGGGCTTGGAAAAATCAATTACTTTCTCTCTTACATAGGTAATAGTGAGAGGAGCAACGGCCAAATCGGCTTTCTGAAAACACAAATGGGAAAACACTCATTTTTTCATGTTCAGCAAATGCACGACTATTCCTTCTATTTTTTTTTCCCCCAAGTATTAAAAACTAAACCAAATTTGACTATAAATCTGAAGTGTATGACAAAATTTAACATTGCTAGGGTATTACTGGGTACATGATATTCTGTCTCCTCTTTTTGCAGGCAGAGGGATATTCCTGACTTTCGCGTGAGCAGGAGAGGTACGACCAGGGACGCGGGGCTCAGCCCTGAGCGACAGGGCAGACTGTGAGCGAGGACTATGGGCAGGGACGACGTCCACAGATGAGAGGGTGCCGCAGGGCAGAGGTGAGGCGGGAGCTCAGCCTTTGCCGTTGGAGTTCGTAGGCAAGGGGTGGGCAGGACCTGTGCTAGCTCCGTACCCGCTACCCCACCGTGGGTGGAGGTTCCACCCAACACACGCCAACTGTTGGTTCAGACGTATGGACGTGACTTCCTACTCTGACAAGCGGCAATAAAGACAGACCAGTGGCTCTAAAAAAATGAAAACTAATGCAAACATTTCATTTGGGGTGGCTTCATATAAAATACCACAGGCGAAAGGAGAATAAAGAGAGAAGGATTCAATCTTACATGATCTATGAGTTCTTTGACCATCCCATTCCACTCTCCTTTGTCATTCTGGGCTCCATATTTACCATCAGAAACTAGTTTGACCTCATAGATGAAGCCTAAAATATTTGACAGCTCCTTTAGTAAGTCCAGGCAATAACCCTCGAATCTGTCATTTCCATACAAGGGCTTGTCAGACTTCTTGTACATAACATAGGGATCTTCCTATAGAAAAAGACAGCAGACATGTAGCAACAGAAATGAGGCTTGTTTCAGATTATATCAGTTTCTCTAAATTATGTGAATATTTTATAAATGGATTGCAATTAGATGGAAATCAGTAATTTACCGTGTCCATTAAAAGCTGGTTTAGGTGTGTTAACAAATTGACTGAATCAATTAGTGATAAGCATAAGGGCCCTAATTTTCAGTGGAACAGATCATTCAAAGCTCCCATGAGCTTTAATTAAAGTAGTGCTGAGCAGCTCCAAAATCAGATCCAAGATCTGTACTTTACATTATCCCACCCGAAGGGACAGCATGGGATGTTGCAGGAGAGAGAAGCCTAAATAACACAAAAAGGAGAACCTAAAACTGGATATTCTGTGAAAAAGAAATCTTTATTGAAAAAAATCTTCAAATGCATAAAATAGCTGTGAGTTGAGCAGGTATTCACACGAGAGAATGGAGAACACCCTAGTAGATTACAAAGTACCTTGTTGCTTTTCTTTTTAAAGGATTTTGGATAGAAGAAGATCAGGGCAAGCAGGTTTCTGCAGTTTAATGTGGCAAAAGACCTCTGGCAATACAAGAGGAGTGCAGAGGGAGCCTTTGAGCTCTTTCCCTCTGCCTGAGGAATTAGGCAGAATAATTGAAAAGAGTGGCATTACTGGCCAGGCAGAAAGTATGAGGCTGAACAACTCCTGAATACCCAGTTGCATATTTTCCATTTATCGTAGTAAGGACATATCTCAATCTGTCTATCCACTGTTTGCTACTTTCTTTCAGTCCTCTTCATTAATTTTCAGTAAAAAGGAAGGATGTATAAGCACTAACTGCAAAGCTGAGTATTTGTGTGTGTTAGTTCTTCTGGGAAGAAAAGTTCATCTCTGAAATACTGAAGTAAGCGAAACAATTTTGGAGGCGGAAGTTCCCGAGAGTCTTTCATTGGCAATGGGCTATTTTTGAATCCATCTTGTGGACAGATGAATGTGTATGTCGATTCTGAGTCTAAATCAAAAAATTTGCTTGAAAACAGGGTACTTTAACAAAACAATGTTTAGCGTGGAGGAAAACAGCCGCGGAGCGCAGGGCAGAGGCCGTGGAGAGCCCCGCAGCCCACCGTCAGCAATGCCTGCATCCCACAGCGCGGGCGCTGGTGCCGCCTCCGCCCAGCGAGACTTACCAAAATGGTGGTGACGATAAGCGTCCGGTTAGCCAAGGAATCCGTGATGTTGGTTGATCGGTCCTTGTTGCTGTCCGTCATGTTAAGGCCACTGTATGAGTTCCAAACCCCGATCTGCGCAGAAGAGAGCAGGTGAGCGGCTGCCCGGCCGCAGCGAGCCGAAGTATTTCCCTAAACGCTCACCGCCTAGGAAGGGTGCACTGGCTCTAGTCACCACAGAAAGAGACACCGGCAGTACGAAATGCTAGAGAAGGGAAACGGCTGTAGATCTGAATAAGGCAGCAACATCAAATGCCCAATTTAGAAAACACAGGGAACATACCGCCCTTTCAAAAGCAGGTGGAAGTGAACAAGCTGCAAGAGTATAAGGTATGTCAATACAGTGGTGTATTAGCCAATTTGCTACAAAAGTGGAACATGTTGACTTTGTTTCCTGCTAAAAAATGTCAAATGTGTATTTTTATGATTTTTTTTTTTTTTAATTTTTGTAAATGGTAGAGTTGAAACATATGGCAAGACCTCTCTCTTCCAATACAACAGATTAAAAGTTTGAATAAATATGTTGAAGCAGATTGATGGATGCACTGGCATTTTGCTTCTACTGAGCCTTCAGCAGGTTTAGCAAAGATTATTCTGTCGTTTCTTGACTCCAATGTATGACAGAGCCAGCAAGGTGATACCATTTCTCCCGCTGATCAGTATTTGCTCAGTAAATATAAGTGACCAAAGACAAATTCCTTTCTAGCCCCAGAGACAGAGAAGAATTCCAGTATTTAATGCCCAATCCAAAGCCTCAAGGGAAAGATCTTCATGATTTCAGTGGATTTGGATCTACATCTTGTGAGGACAGGAATTATAACCATGTTGATTTATTCAGACAAATATTTACTTAACATAAATGCAGTCTGAAAGCATCTTCAGGGCTTTTTTGCCTTTGGATTTACATAGACAGCATGGCTGAGGGCTGATGTGAGAGAACTCCAGGCAAGGGGCTGGCTCAGGCAGTTTGGTTTGTATTGGACATTTGTGGAGAGCACCAGACAGATGGCTTGGGCGACTGACATTGGCCATCCACGGAGCCGTTCGTATTGCCGCGCCTCTCTGCCAGCGTATTTCAGGTCTACCCAGGAAGGATCCGCTTTCGGATCCTCCCTGCTGGGATCGCCAGCTAAGCTGCCAGCTAAGTCTAAAACAAAACCCACTGACTTCTCCTGTGTACTGAAGGTCTCTATCTGCTGTCAGATGCTCAGTCATTTCAGACCCAGGCTGGACTCTTTTTCTTTGGTTGTCAACCGAGGCGGAGATGGTGTTGCCTTTGTACCAAACCCAGCAGATTAGTTTGTGCCTGCTGAGTGTGGATTTGGGGTAATAACTGTATAATATCAAACAAACTTTGGGTTTGTGTCCCTGGGTGCCATTGCTTTCGCCTTTCACAAACTTTTTTTCCGAAGTATGCTTAATGGGGATAGTCATGCCATTTTTTTTTAAATTATTGTTTTCAAGCGTTTATCAGTGATTCCCTTTGTTTCCAAAACTAGATCAGGTTGCGAAACTGATCTGGAAAGTACACACGAAATAAAATGTTGGATATTATGATAGCCTGTGCCAGGAATATAGTAAATAGCCAGCGTCCTTGAATTTGCACCAAGCCGGCCGAGTTAATCAAAAAGCCGTTCTGCTCGTTGTTACTGACTTGATATGTTTTTATCAGCTGGCAGCAGGGAAGAGGGCAACAACCATGAAGAACATGGAGCAACACGGTCACAGTGCATACAAAATACACCAGGAGACCACTCGACGTCTGGATAAAAGAATGACACCGCAGGTCAACCTTGAGTAGAGCGATGGAGGAGGTCGGAGGGGCACTGGAAGAATGAGGCTAAGGTAGTACATCACTATGGTGAATCCGGGGGATTTATTGCAGTTTAGTGACAAGTTTGAGAGGTGTCATATGCCCTTCTCAGCAGGCCTGTGCTCTGAACCAATTGTAATTTGGTTTAAATCAATTCAGCGTAGCACGAAATGCCTAGAGTCAAAAGCGAGATTGGTTCAATAGCGTTCTTCATGTCAGGTAGGATGATCTATTCACCAGTAATGAGGGAAATGGGGGCCTTTGTGCCTTAGCCTGATTCACTGAAGATTAAAACAAGGTTATTAAGTATGTGCTTTATAAGAACACGAAAAGAGTGCTATAGGATGGTCTACTCTGTGCCATTAAAATCCCTCTCAAAACAACACAAAACCAAAACCTTCTTTAACTGTGTATGTGGGAGGGGTGGGAAATAATAAGATCTGTGTGAAATATATACAAAATATAATTCTAAGTGTTATAAGAAATTTTTATCTTGTGACTCCAGAACACTTTGAACAGAGTGGATGCAGTTGTTATCTTCTCCTTACAGAATGGCAACCGTGGGTTGTACCTCCAGTGGGGAGCAGCGTGTGGAGCGGGTCTCCGACTCCCACTTTGGTGCCTTTTCCACCAGGCAGAGGCACCTCATGTTGAAAGAGGGCTGAGATTCCTGGGGTAATTTAGATCTTTTATAAACAAGCTTAGTTCCAATTTCCATATGCTAGTACCCACTTAATCATCTATATTATTTTCTGTAAGGAGCTAATAACACACTTGTCAAAATTTTGAGTCAACAATGCTCGAACATCGCCTGCACAGTATGCATTTTGTGGAAGCCAAAAAAACCCCCAACCCTGCACATTAAAGCAGTCCTTGCTGCTGATGCTTATACACATTTGAAATGGTGTAAATTTACCACTCATGGTGAATCTTGGGTGAATCAGGAAGGTTAACAGCTGAGTGAGAAAAGGACTGCTTTTGCTGCAGCCAGGAGCCTCTACTCAAGGAGGGGAAAGGCCCAGCTCCCAAGAAATAAAATAATAATTAAAAAAAAGATTTTGGTGAAAAAACTGAATCCTGCCAAGATCTTTTTATTATTTGGAATTAACAGTGTCTCAAGTTGGGATGATACTTATTCTACCAGAAAAATACACTCGGATGGATAGACTATTGTCTCTAAACTGCAATATGAGAGTCACTGTCAAAACCCAAAGGATGAGTCTGAAGACCCAGCCCAAAGGTTTTTTGCATCACCTGTCTGTGTACAAACCTTCTTCCACACTTTATATAAATGATTAGAAACCTCGCCAGCAGCCTTGGTACAGAGAAAAATAAACAAGAGTGCTTCATTAAAAATGAAAAGAGAACCAGTCTGGAGAACGGTGTGGGAGCAATTACATTTAAAGTCTCAATTAACCCATCAGCAATTATCATTCGAAGTCAAGCCAGTGTAGGCAGAGCAAGGGACAACGCTGTCTCCAGCTGACATGAGCCGGTGGTGTTACCTGCGTTAAGGATTTTTGGGCACCCACAGCAACCACCTCCTGGGCAGCAGCGGAGGGAGCCCTGCGGTGCCCATCAGGAGCCCATGTTTGCTGGCTGAGGGCCAGGGCAAGGCCATCCTGCCTCCCTCCGGGGCCCCCCAAGTCCCCCTGGTCCCCAGCACGGGCCCCGGCTGCCGACGGCGGGGTTAGGATGCCGGCAGCGCTGCCGTCCGGCTGGCGTGAAACACGGCCGAAAGCGCCCGTGGCTTTGGGCTCTTTCCTACGGTCTCTGCAAGTCAAGGGGCGCTCCCTGCCTTACACCTCTGCATCTTCAGGAGAATTTATAAGTGGTAAAGGAAGGAAAACAAGATCTTTGGACATGGATTTTTTTTTTTTTTCAGAGGCATGCTTCCCTGAGTGTCCTGAAAGAAGGAGAATTTTATTTGTCTTTTGTTTGAATGCAGAACCAGTTTCTGAAATTTTATCATGCAGCACTTTCTGTTTTCAAACAAAGACGCTACAACTCACTTAGTCCCCTGTAATCTCACCACTTCAGTGCAATTTATGATAAGTAGTTAGGGATGTGAGGGAAAAAGAACCAATCTAATCTCAAAAACATGACAATTTTTTAATATCTCAACTCTTTTTGAGGTTATTACTCAAGTACCTTCTCTCTTCTTTCCCTCACGTCACATTTATTAAAAGAAGTACATGTAAGATAAGCCTAGGTTTTATCTATATATATGAACTTACCAGACCAAGTTACAGTGGCAAGAACTGAAGATAATATGCACCTGAAATAATGATTTCCATTCAGATAATTATTGCCAGTCCCAAATTCCTACCCCATACCCTGAAATGCAAGGTACACATTGTAAAGTAACAAAACAATCTTAGTAGCTCTGTTTTAACTTTGACTTAAATAATCTTGTGAGTAGTGGTTTTTACCCCAAGCACAGGAGATTCAAGCTGCAGAAAATGGACTTTCCTATGCCCCTGTCAAATTAGCTTTTTGTCATTGTTTTACAAAAGATCTGGTTACCTTTTCTGTTCCTTCCTCCTTGAGGCTAATAATGTCCAAATCAAAATCCTTCCGTAAGCCGTCTGTTTTGTTGAAGGTTATGCGCCCTGTCAGGCCATCCCACCGTGCCTGTGTGAACACAAAAACACTCTTCCCTGTAACGATAGTAGGAACTACTCTGAAGCCATAACAAATACTGCATTTTAAATTAACCGTGGCATTGAATCACTTCCAAATAGTTTTTTAAACATATGTGGCTTTGTTACTTTGATAAAAACCACTTTCTTCAACTTTTTTGTTTTCTAGTTTCTCTTCAATATGCTTTGTATTTTACAATCAGGCACAAGTTTGTGACAGTTTATAGATATTGATTTAAATATGTCTAGTACTGTATATAAAAAGAAATACTGAAGCGAGAGAAAGAGAGAATAAAATAGGTATTACATGTGCCCAAAGACAGGGCAGTTTTGCATTGCATAAGAATTCACTAAGAAATAACAAAAGGAGTCTACTTTGTCCAAGCTTTGGGTCTGAACCTTGAGATATGCCGGTCTAAATCTACCAGCCTCGCTGGAGTGATGTTCTTTACCCCAGCCCAGGACCTTTTAAGTTCTCCATGACAAATGGGTAACAAATGGGAGTCCGCAGAAGGTCTTTAATGACCGAAGGTAGTCAACCACCCGAAATCACCAACGCTTTCTCCACACTTCAGTTGTGCATTTCCTAGCCTTGTGTGATAGATGCTGCCTCTGCTACTAAGGGCCCAGAAATCCAGATATAAATGAAAGAAGGGCTTTTCTCATTCTTGCTTGCTTCCTTGGACAGGTTGTGGTTAAATCTCCCCCACCAGCATTGGACCCCTAACGTCCTTGGACTTTGCTGCAAATCCCAGCTGAATTGTTTCACTAATCCCTACTCAGTTTGTGTCGCCAAGGCAGAAGACACAAGTTCCCAAGGAAGCAAATGAGGTGTATCTTCATTCCTAATAGGAGCACTGCCACTGCCTGCGCTCACAGATTTTGATGGCACGATGATGATGGCTCTAAAAGCAGGATTTCAGGAAAAATTCACCCAGTCACAGAGACCTAATAAAAACTTTTTAGTGTATGTAAGATACATGCAAGTTTTACATACGTGTTTGAAGTAAACACACAAGTTGCATATGATTGGTTTTGGTCCAGGCAGCATTTTACTGTTCTGTCATAATTAAGTGGAATCACATTTTCCTTGTTTTAAACATTAGCATTAGGAATAAGTTCTAGTGGTAGACTTTGTACATCAGTCTGTATAGCCATGACGATTCCCTGTGCTGGGGAACGCTTCTTCAGTGCAGCAGGATCAATGTCCAGAACTAACTTCTGCTGCAATTTAAGTTCTCTGTACCTTGTAGGCTTCCCAGCAAGCTCATTTTCTTTTAAATGAGATCTGTCTGCTCTCATATAGCCCCCATTTTATCCCCAAAGCTGAAGCTTACCTATAAAAGAAAGTATATTTGATGGATTTCAAACTGCAGATGATTTTTATAATCTATTTGTGGGAGCTCCCACATTAGATTAAATTCTTCAAAGATACAAGAAAGGCTGATGATAAATGATGGCAGAGTTTCTTCATGTGTGTCAGCCATATAATTCCTAAATTACAAGCTTTTCTGCTGCGGATTGTTATTTGCTTCATTTAATTTGCGGTAGATGGATGACATAAAGAAAGCTGCTTTAAAAATCAGCAGACTTACAGAATGGTGTCTCCCCTTCCTGTGAATCTAAATTCTAGCTCTGAATCTGCAGGGTTTAATCTCAGATGCTGGGGTGTTATCACCACGTGTCTCAGACAGGTCTAGTGCCTCTAGAATTTTGTGGAAATATAGTAGGATTTCTAAGCACACTTAAGTAACATAAGAATGGAAAAGTGCAAATGCAACAAACTTTCTATGAGACTTTCCATCTTAATGACATGGGAACATATGAAAATCTCAGCTGTAAGCAGTGAAACGCTTGTGGGTTTGTATGCTGATAGAATTAAGATAGCAGGAGGGGACATGTATGAATGCATTTCATTATATAGTATCTCTTTTCCAGTCTGCCTCTTTATTACTCTGACATGACCCCCATCTTTTATTCATGAAGATGGAACATTTTTTAAAATATGATCTTTAGAGATCAACTCCTCCTCAGAGGGCAATTTGCTTCTGTGAAATGCTCACATTTATTGATTACATATCAGATGCTCAGCTTCTCTGCTAACGTGATATGATCTTGAATAAAGGAGCCAAGATGTTATTTTTGGAAAGGGTACCAGGAGCCTACATCTCCATTCTTGTAAAAAAGATTTATATGGTGAAATGCTAGCTCACTTTTGAAAATAGGCATTGGTGCTTCTACCCCCCCACTAAAAAAAGTGGAAGGAAAAGATGTTACAGGCTACATAGGGATATGTTTAAATTTCAAAGTAGCGGAGAAGGGCATATAGCCTTTGTCTAACTTAAGTCCCACTTAGACCATCGAATAATGACCCAAATGTGACTTAAATTTTAAACAGGAGTCAGGGAGTGTTTCTCAGAAGAGTTAAACTTAAATGTTGAAAGGGTTTTTTAGACCCTAATTGTGAGGCACACGCTTCAAATAACACTTGAACCCTGAATTTAATTTCTGATTTTTATTTTCTTTATTTTATTTATTCTAAATAAAAATAAAACATTTGGGTTTGAGTCCAGTGAGCATAATTTAATTTCCGACTTCGAGGCAGTTGTGGCGCCCGTGTGTGCAGCACGTTTAGACAGACGGGTGATGTTTCTTTCCTGATCAGAAACAAAAGTTTTCCTTAAGAAACAAAGGGAGGGACGAGCTAGGAACCTACGGTCCATCCCAGGCCTTCCAAAGTCTAGGGTAAAACTTCCAAGCTTTTAATACAATTCGACTCCTAAAGCACAACTGCCTGTTGCTTGCGAAGACAGCGCAATGTATCATTGCTCCGAAATCGTAGCCGTGTACCACCACGTCTAGATGCCTGCCGGGCAAATCAAGGGGGCGAGTGCCTGTTAGGCACTGTGTGCAGGCAAACAGAACAGGCAGCAGTTGCACAGCTCTCAAATGCAATTAACGAACAGATACGAGGCAGAACTTTCTGAAGAGTCAGAAACCACACGACTGTTTAACACAGCAATGAGATTTTGTGCTTTTATACGCAAGATGTACAGCAATTTTAATGTTTCTGGTGACACCCCGTGTTAAATGTTACAGGATATAATAAAAGTTGAATAGGAACCTAATCATGTAATGCTTCAAAAGAAATTGCTTTTTTGCACTCTGTCCTTGCTCTAATATCAGACGAACTAAGGGCACAATTCGAAACTCTTACAGAGAGAATGTATTTTCGATTTTGTTTGTATAATTCTGAGTATAGCTTGCAGCTTAATTAAAAAATGGGATTTTCAGTGGCCTCTGTTTGTAACATCCTTTGCTTGTCTTAGATGTCATTTACGCACGGTTGTAGGCCGCCTCTGACAACAGAGCTGTGAAGAAATGCTGTTCTTCTGGGAGTTTGGTTTGCAGCAGTAGGGCAATGAAGTGTTCAGCTCAGGTTCAAAATAAGGTCTCACAGTCTTCGATACTGTGTTTTATCAGATCATTATTATTCCTATTTCTAAGTTGTAAACATTTGATGACTTTCTCCTGTTTATTAAACAAAATGGGGAGTTAACCCAATGTGTTGGTTTCAATTGGTAGTTGAGAAGCAAACCGTACAGGACCAGCAGCTATTAAGACCCTTTCTTACTAAGCATTGGAAAGGTAGTAGATATAGAAGAGATATTACACATGAGTCTTCAGTCAGCTCTGAAGGCTGTCAGGCACCTGACATGTCAAAAATATCCAAAGCAACCTAATTAAAACTGTGAAACTTTCTATTTTTACTACTTTAAAAAATTAAGATTGTGGGTAAACTACAAACTACGATATCGGTTTCCATATAAATATATTGATGGAAAATTATAACAACTGGAAAACAAAGCTGACTCAGCTTCTGAGAGCAAACACTCCAGAAGCTTGTGATCAATTCACACCACCATCATACGGTCTTTATATCGATTTCCACTTCATCATCTTGAATCAATGACTATAGCAGCCATAGTTTCAGCCAAAGCCAATCAACAGTTCAATCACAGAATCAATTAGTTCAGCTGCTACCAGACTTACTAAGGTAAAACAACAGGTACATTTCATATTCTGTTTCTTTTGTCTCTACCAGACCCCACTTCCAGATTTGTATTAGCAAGATATAACTAGATCCAGAAATCATAATGCACGGTGTATATAATGCATTGACTGAGTAAATATTCAGCTTTAAGATATAGCCTCAATGGGATATAGCCAATTTTATAGATACTGTATTGCACTACTGCACACCAAAGTCTTAATCTTTCTCAGACAAATTGATTGCATTTTTATTGTGTATTTGTTTTTTCTTACTCAATATATGTTTATCTAAATATTTTAGTGAGCCGTCTATCTGTCTATGGCATATTTTCTCCTTCTGAGTCCAGTGTTGCAGTGGCACATACTGGATAGTTGTGTTTCGGATTAGAAAACTTTACATTTTCCAAGGTCCTTTTTAAAGTGTTCAAAGTGCCCTGGCAATACAAAAATGCAAAGGCATAACCTTATTTTAACTTTTTTAACTATTATGTTTAATAGTGTTTTGTAATGTGCAGACATTTCCACTCCTCTATTAATATTCCACGTACTCCAATAACCTGTGAAATAAAACAGTTTTTCAGAACCTGTTCCTTAGACCTCCACTTGTAATTAATCAAGCAATCTCTTTAGAGTTTCAAACTCAAGTTTTAACCTTTCATTGTTCCCACTGTTCAAAAAGTAAGACCCTCCCATTTTGAACATATGTCCGGAGCTAATGTTAGAAGAAAACCTCTGAGACACAAATGTGCACCCCCAAATGCAAATAGAACTGTGACTATATCACTTACGAACTTTTAAAATACATAGACAAAAGGAGTTGATAAAAATTCTGAGTGAAAAGCCAGGAAGAAAAGCTATTTTAGCACAGTATTGAGGCAGAAAATGAACTGTTCTGTTGTTCAGCTCCAAAACCCTGCACAATACCAGGCTCAAGCCCGACTTTGTGCAAGATATTCAGACGCTTTGCATCTGTCACTGAAGCCTGAATTATTGTTTAATATGAAAGTATCGTCAATTGATGATAAAAACATCTTATGATGTGAAGACTATTCTTGGATATAAGTGCAATGCTAAATGACAGTTGTCTTCATTCAAAAGCCTTACAGATGCATCTGGGCACACAAAAAACCCTACTGCAATTGACTTGAGAAATTCCCAAAGTAGACAATGAGCCATATTTAGTTATCTATTTTGTAAAACTGTCTCTATTTTTTATTTCTCCCCTCCCCCCCCCCCCCCCCCCCCCGCCTTTGCTGTGTGTGTGTAACTTGAACATTTTGAAACCTTATCCTAAAGGCATGCCATCAGCAGAGCTTTTCCTACAGATTTAATGGGAGCTTGGAACAGAAATTGGTTAGCTGGACTCTTCAGTTATGGGAGAAGTGCAGTCAGGAGCTAGAGTGAAGTCTAATCAAAGACAAGGATATTTTCCTGTCTACTCAGTTTTGCCAGTGGGATTATCTTGACCTTTGGTAGGTTGCTTTCCCAAGCATATTAAAGGTAGCCTACAAAGGCAAGTAATTGGACCGATTTTTTTTTTTCTTTTTTTTTTTTAATGATGGATATATAGGCCAAGTATATTTGTATTTTTAATTCTTGGTGTTATAATCTGTTTATTTATTATCAGAAGTTACTAAGCAAAACTGAATATCAGTTATTGATTTAATGTACATTTCTAATTAACCACAGTTGTGAAGTAAAAGATATTAACTTACACCACCATCATACTGTTGTTTTTCTTTCTTTTATAAATGATAAATGAAACAATAGAAAAAAATTATTGGCAATCATCTGACCTGGAATTCAGGAAGCATTAGTATTTGACTCCCCAAATTATGTTTGCTCATTTACCATTGCACAGTGGCAGAGACGTGCTAACATCATAGTCTTTTTGGACCTGTATATCCTCTGAAATGAATGCGTTATGTGTTTGGACTGAGATCAGGAAAGTTGTTCTGCTTCTGTGCTGGTCTACCAAAATGAGCAACCTGAAAGGAAACCAGTCTTGTTCTGAAGAGAGACTTTACATCGTAATTTCCTTTAGCCATGATCTCACTGGAACATTTTACCTCAACTAAACATTAGCAACCTTGAATGACAGCTGTGAATGACAGCAAAGCAACCTCCACAAGTGCTGGGATCTCCATGCCACTTCACGTACGGCATCCTTCAGCTTTTAAGAAAAGGTGGCAGATGAGTACATATGGGGATCTCAAACAGCATATTAGGTGTATCAGAGTGACAGACCTGTTCTGTTTAGCCAGCATTACCTGCTTAAAAGAAGGTGAACATCTACTTTAGTTTTGAACTGATAATCCAAAATTTCTGATGAGGGCTGTGGTGCTAACTGACATCCAAATGCGGAGGTGGGTGATGATATCTCCTCCGTTGGGTCTTAGACTTATTAACAGAGTAGAACTCTGATGGTTACAGAATTATTGACAATGATTAATGCACGTATACAGAGGACATTGATTGTGTTGCTTGATGGCGAGGGATAAGACAGTGAGTGAGCTTTTTCTCATGGTTTTTTTTTTCCCCTCGCTCCAAACTTTTGCTTCTTGACTACAAAATCAGATATCTGAAAAATTTATAAAACATAGGCATACATAAACCTACTGTGGCCACATGCTCAGAATACCACAGATGATTACTTTTCTACAACAAAATCTTCCAACATCATAAATAACAATACAGCTATATACTAACCAAAATGGTAACGATCAAGGAAAAGTTTACTTTAATTTTGTTTTGGTTTTCTTTCCTTCTGGAAAAGAAAGCTCCTGCTTTATTAGAATTGCAGACACAGTTGATAGATTTAAGTGACAGTGATATTGCTTCTAGTTACAGTGGAAATCATAATGTGCTCTGAGCCACACATCAACTTATCAGTTCTTACAATTAATCCTCTTATTAAAAGAGATCTTCAAGGATTATGGAATAAAGTGAGTTAGCGTATGACTTTTCCATTATCCTGGTCCAAATCTAGCATAACAGATGTCATAAAAAGAATTTCAGCATTCCCCATTACAGGGTTTTATCTATCCCGCTGAAAATCATGATGCTTCATAGTCTCTTTACTCGGAAGAGGTCCAGGACTGGAACAGTCCCGGGCTTTTAGTAAGCAGCACTGGAGTGAAAAAGAGGAGGTGCGGGGGAGCCTTGTTCTTAGGAAGGGATTTAGGCAGCTGTTATAAGACTGGGCACACCCCTGCCTTGAAACAAGAGAGAGAAATGGTAGGTAAATAGAGAACGGAGACTTCTTAGGAAAGTCACAGGCTGTTCCGTGAGCAGCTCAAGAGGACTCATTTCCAGAGCGGCGGCTGAGCTTAATGGCGTTCGGGGTAGTCATACGAAAGGTTTTTGGTGTGACAAATTTGACAATGAATGAACCCTGAATACTTGAGGATGACGGCTTAGGTAGATTCATTTCAGAGCATATGTTTGAAAAGCCTTTGAGTTCCTTTAAAGCTTACACCTACCAGATTGCTTTATATCAATACCAGAGATGAGGGAGTGGGCGTGAAGAATCGGAAGGGAAGGTCAAACCTTGCCAGTTATTTTTCCTAGTAAGAGCAGAGTCTGTCTTACATGAACATGACTGTCACTGAAGTGTCTGGGTGGGATTACTGCTGACTATGAACTTGGAAAGTATAACTTTACACTATTGTGTTAATGGGGATTGGGATCCCATTGTAACAGATACCACTTGTATGGGCAAGACAGTATGTAGAGAAACCCCTTTCCACACAGCTAACAGCCTAAATACACTCACTAGACGAAAGCCATCGTCCATCTTCTACAGAGGGGAATTGCAGCATTTCCAGCTACAGGACTTCTTTACCTAGATTTTAGGTCCTGCTGCTTTTGTTTTAGAGTGATGTGGTAGCTACAAGCATGGATGGTGAAGAACCTGACCATGTCAGCACATTGGAAGTCCCTACCAAGCAATGATCAGTTTTGCCTTATCAGGTAACCGCGACACAGGTTTTGGAGCTGCGCTGAAGTGATTTGCTCATGGCTGCACAGAGTTCATGGTAGAGCCAGGAGCCAAAGCTAAAGCTCTGGCATTCCCACCCACCATCTTGAGCAGGAAATGTCCTCCCAACTGAGCTGTTGTCCTATTACAGTGACATCGACCCACTGAACAACAAGGATGACAAGGAGCCTGTGGGAGCTTCATGTGGTGCAAAGCATCGTGTCATTTCCACCTGAGATAATGGGACCCACGTGTTGGCAAATCTGTGAATGAGTGAGTACGGGGCGGCGTGGTTGAGGAACAGATTGTTTCAATGAGAGTACACTGCTCCAAAACCTAAATCATCTGCATCTAACAGTTATCTCGTAAGCTCTTTGAAGCAAAGACTGTGCACAGGGAATGGCTCGATGGTGATGTGACTAGGGCTCCTGGGAGCTTTTCCAATACAAGTAAGTATCATCTAGTTTAGGTCATGCACTAACACTTAAATTGAAATATCAGTGTGGAGTAAATGATGAGCACTTTTAGTAGGCCAGGATGTATAAAATATGTTCTGAAAAAAAGCTTTTGTGCAGCAAATATCAAAATATCTTCCATGTATTCAGATAAAATCACTTTATACTAATTGCTTATTTTTCATAAACAAATCTACTTTCCAGGTAAGATTTAAGAAAGTAAAAATGGAATGGAAGAAAATATATATAATCTTTTAATCAGATTTCTTGTTTTGATTTCAGATATCACAGTATCAGAACTTTCAGATAATTTTTTATCAATTCAGTTTGTGTTTATTCTTAGTATGCAAGTTCTAGGACCATTATTTTGCAATCTGTGCATAGATCATTGCATAAATTAAGTGATTTTCCACTTGAAATTTGATTTCAGAATAGGAATCCTTATTGGCATTAACCTCAGCCATACATTATCTTCATGGAAAGCTGACCTTCCTAATAAATCATCATGGGATGTAAGTCTAGCAGTTGTTTTGTTTGCTCTTTTAATTGAGAGTTTTCTGTTCAAAGCAACAGACGGTAATAGGCTTATATCAGAAATGCATCCATTACTTCATGGACAAGAAGTAAGTTTTTAAAAAGTAAAACAAAGAAAAATGTTTGTTTTAATGAGAGTGGATCAAATCCTAACATCAAATTATCTGGTGAGAGAAGTCCTACCAAAGTAAATAACTAGTTTTCTTTGGATTAACTAAATACTGAAGCATCAGAGCTCAGAGAATAACTGCAGCCAGTATCTATAGATGCTGTAATTGGCTCAACACTAAAACACCATGACAAAGATGCAGCAGAAGACACACTATTTTATGTTTTGGAGCTGAAATACTCTCATCTTTCCCCAGTCACACGCATAGAGATTTCTGTGCAGCAGAAGGATCGGGTGACTGACACACAGACCTTTCCTCAGACAGCGGAGGAGATGGTGAGTTCTTGGGTCTTCTGACATCCAGAGTCTTGTACTGCTTACTTCTTTTTTTGTTCCACCCTGTAGATCTTTGGTCCCATGAAAATACTCTTACATGTTGACTTTGGTAGTAATGAAAGACCATGAAACAAAAGAAATGTTCTGTTCTCTTACAAGATATTTTCTGCTCCTTTGTTTGGAGATGTTGCCAATTTTAACCCCCAAAAATTGGCTAATATCTCCCCAGATGGATTGCTTTCCCTTCTGTCTTATTTTAAATTCGTACTTTTCCTGTAAGGAAAAATCTTCAGTTCCTTCTTCTTCCAATGATGTTCTATGTTTGGTTTAGATTTAGTTAGTTATTATCAAGAATCCCCTGAAAATTACATCCTGTGATTTGATACCAGTCAATCAAGACTTTGTGTGTTCCTGCCCTTTTCTCAAAATGTTTTTCAACTCATCAAATTTGGACAAAATCAATCTGGACGTGGTCATGCCACCTTCAACTCATTAGTTCTGTCTTCTGTTCCCTGCACTGGAGCTTCCCAGGGAATCTAGCAGTGCTGAGGATGGTTGCTTGCTTCCTCCGTGCTAAGAGAAAACCAAACTGGCAGGATCTCACTTGCACTGGTGGATCAGAATGAGAGAGTAGTTACTTGCCATCCATCTAAAGTGCTGGGTAAACATCAAACCGTTCAGAGATTTAAAGGATATAAACTTTTAAACATTTATGTGCTGAAAAAAAGCCAATATCTGAGAGCTGCAAAACAGCACTAAAAATGTGAGAAAACAGAGAAATCTACTGCTTTCTTGTTGTGGAACAACCAGGTCTAGAAGAAGAGTGTGTATAGCAGATACCTCGGGACAGATGGGAGTTTCTAAATCATTTGTACACTCTCAGCACAGGTGAGGTAAACATGCACTTGGGTTTGGAGGTAAGTATGGGCTAGCAAGTGACTAACACACTGAATCATCTTCACTCAGAAGAATTATTACAAATAAATTGAGCCAGAGGCTTGACAGATATGCGGTCGTGGTAGTCCCGGTATGACCAAGTCCACCCATCTTGTTGCTTTCTATGGTCATTAGTCTCTATGAAGAATTGGTTCAGCTCAGAGGATTCTCATATCTTTTTTCCTGTGGTGCAGGTCTTCCCAGCTCTTTTTGTGGTGACTGGAAATTATAATGCCTCCCTATTTCTCAGTCTTCCTAATTATGCTGATGGAGAGGCCTCTTTCTCTACAGAGCAAGGCTATCATTTGCTTAAATGCCTTGAGTTTGGAAGAAAAGATTCCAGGAATGACACTCTGAATTATCATCACGATTTCAAAAAGCAGGCAAAATAGCAACCTAAGATAATAAAGATGTCCTCATTGCATAATTTCATTCTTGATGCTGAGTCAGTTTCTGTCCTTTTGTACAGGGAAGGACTGGCTAAGTCTTTTTTTTTATTAATTTTACTCTTGAAGCAGAGTGTCATCCACAGACCAGAGTCGCACGATGCTAGATGCTTTTAAAACTGTAGAACGTGTTCAACATTTACAGTAATCTTCCTATGTACAAATAAGCTAAAATAAGGTCTCATTTTAAGTCTTTAACAATGAAAAATGGTGTGATAATTTAAGCAGCCTTCTTCAGGGGCTTAATTTTATTAATCCTTGTCTTTGTTGCAGGCTGGAGACATTCTATGAGACAAACTATTTATTACTTGTAGAAAAGAGAATGAGCTAGCAGAGGAATGGAAAACCCTTTATAAATTTTAAGAAAAGAGTTTCTTGAGCTTGAAGGCATTTGCACAAGGCTGGCTTTCCAATCTAACTGGGACATCTTCACTCAGAAGAATTATTACAAATAAGTTGAGACAGAGACTTGAAAGTTTTACAGTCATGGTAGTGCCTGTATGACCAAGTCCACTTATGTTGTTACTTTCTGTGGTCATTACATTAGCCTACACAAAGAATCGGTTCAGGTCAGAGGATTCTCAAGAGCTTTTGATGTCACACCGCCAAAGGAAGGCTGTATTCAATTACTCGATGGAGAATCTAGATGGATTGCTCTCACTCCTGGTCTCTACTAACTAGGTGTGCTTGAAATGTATCTTGTCAAAAACATAACATAAACTGACATGTAGAAGTAAATGCTTCAGATTTCTTTTAATCTTTGAGATTTGTGTGTGTGATTCTGCTTGAGGGGATTTAATAAAGTTACTGAAGAGAAAGTTTGCAATACTTCTCTATACAGTACTTCTTTTAATTGTTACTGGATTTGAGTGAGGGGAGCTCACGTTGGTTTAGGTGATAACTGAATAACAGACAATCATTATTTGGGACTTATCTTGTGCTTTAAAGGAGACATGACCAGGGAATTTGATCGTTCAATTATAAACACCCGTTTCATGTTTACACACATTTTTCTTTTAGGAAAAGTGTAATCATCCTTTCTCTCCTTATTCCCTCTCTGAAGAGAGAGAATGACCTCCTTTTTCTTTCTGGGCATGGGTAGGATGTACTCCCTCCAAATGCTTTCATAAGCGCTAAAAGATTAAAATATCATTTAGATATCAATGACATTAGGTCACTGACAAAGACAAGCTTCTGACAAGGATTTACTTTTCATTAAAAAGATTTTCATGAGCTACTGTAGAAGAGTCTTGATCCCAGATAGTGTATTTTATGTAATATCCTCCTCCGTGGGAACTAGCTGATGACCTTTCTGACCTCAAACCCGTCCTCAGGGCTAGGGGGGCTTTGGTCAGGCTTGCTCGTCTCTGCAAATTTCCAAATGCTTCCTATAATCAGCATTAGCTCCTGAGATCTTTAGAGCATAGAAGATTACTCTTTTTGCTGCTGTAATTGATTATTCTGTAGCCTCAAACATTTCTGCTAATGCTTTTCTCCTGTAGTCTCCCTGGTAGCACTTCAAGTCTTGGTCATTAAGAAAAATAGGCGGTGGATCTGCTACTGCTGTTACCTGGTGCACTTACCTGAAGTCCTAAGGCCGACGGAGAAGTATTCTCACATTAAACTAGCCGTCTTTTTTTTTCACATACTCTGAAAATTCAGAAACCAACTCCAATGTACATGTATTCAGACTAGCATAAATCAGAAGGCAGTATTTTGCCGTAGGGTCTCCACTTTCCAGTTGCTTTCAGGAAAAAGCTGACTTGTGTGTACCTGAGGACTAGATATGACCTGAACCTTGACTTCCCAACAGGACAGTGACAGGCTGAAAAAAATTAATTTGCCGTCTACTGAGCGAAGAGAGAAGCAGCTTATCAGCTGCTATACAAGTCAGAGGCTTTCCACCTTAACCTCTGCTCATGTCCAGGTGGGTTCTGAGGTCCTGTCTATTACCATCAGCTTGGCATTTTATACCGTTGGCCCACAAAACAAATGAGATGATTGCAGCTCTTATCACCACTAAAATAAAATGCAAAAACCCACCACAGAGCCGTTGAAGTACTTGCTAAGCTCTAGTACCTGCAGGGCTCACTGCAGGCAACCTCTTTGTCTGAAAGTTGTATATTTAGACTACAGTACAGAATATTTGTCTTCAGAATAGTCTGTAAAATGCCTTCACAGACTATCAGTACCATATCACAAAACAGTAAAATTAAATATTATTTACGTGGGTCCAAACCATCACAGAACAAGAGGAAACGGCCTCAAGTTGCACCAGGGGAGGTTTATGTTGGATATTAGGAAAAATTTCTTCACCAAAAGGGTTGCCAAGCACTGGAACAGGCTGCCTAGGCAAGTGGTTGAGTCACCATCCCTGAAGGTATTTAAAAGACGTGTAGATGTGGGGCTTAGGGACATGGTTTAGTGATGGACTTGGCACTGCTAGGTTAATGGTTGGACTTGGTGATCTTAAAGGTCTTTTCCAACCTAAACAATTCTGTGATTCTATGATCATTCTGCCTGCTTGACTTTTTTTCTCCATACCTATTCACTTGATTCCTAATTTATACAGTTCATCTATCCTTGTTGAGCAAACCAGATCCTAACATGAACTGGGGAGGTCCAAATATATTTGCTGTTTAGTTTCCAACACCTGTTATAGCCTTTATAGTAAATGTAATACTGTCTTATTAAACCTTATCCTGTACTTTTAACAACCATCTTTTTTGGCTAGAACAGAAACAGGAAGATAAGACTCTTGGAGTATTTAAATCAGTATTTTACTGACCATGAAAGACACTATCTGCAAAGCAATCAGGAATTAGCTCACATATCTCACTCCATGCAAGAGAAGCTAGCTGCACATGATAAATGGCGACTGTATAACTGTTTAAGCTTTGAATTGGATCTGCTGAGACACAGCTGGTTCTCTTTGTCAAAGTACTTCTGGCTTAGGATTCAGGACCCTTATGCTATATACTTAGTACTACCCAAAATAAGTAGGTTACCACTGTAGAATTATGCAGATGCATTCATTGATACAAAGTCTTTTGCTAACTCCCAATTTCATTATAATTATTCTTAAAATGCACCAGAAATTGTATGAGTAGCAATGCTACCGCATTTAGTTTGAGGTTGAGAAGTACAGGAGCAAAGGTTCCCACTTAGATCATATTCAGAAGGGAGGGAGAAGTTCGCCTTTATTACAGACGCTTGTGAAACAATTTTCTCCTGTCTTTACTGTTCCTGCTACAGTCTCCCCACCTCCTCCCCGGCAGGGGAGCTGGATGCAGCATGGCTGATGTCAGTGTGAGAGAAATGATCTTTACCAATGCTGCTTCCCTGTCTCCTCTGGGTGTTCCCACGACTGTGTTGCAGTGAGGAAAGTATCTCAAAGCTTCCTTAATTCTTAGTCAGGTCCCTGAGTACTGGCGTAACTCTTGTCTTTTCTTTATACTTCCAAAGAGAGAAGCTTACAAGGAAACCTTAAAATTCATAAAACATCCTGTGTGGAGAGTACTGTTTCAGTAACTTTCAATGCTTTTTATGTAGGTGAATCACTGTGTCGTATATCGCCAAAGGCAATTCTAAAAATTTTACTTAAAAAGGTTTGGAGAAGGTGATGACAGCTCTTCTACACGTTCTGTAAGCACCACATGTCTCGTCTTTCAGCTTGTTCCTAATATATTCCTGGATGCAGGTGTATGCCCTGATGTGCTGCCACCACTTACCTTGTACCTCAGCCTACAGGTCCTGTTCCACCTACACAAGTGCTAATGAATGTGGCTTTGATACAGGAATTACACTGTCATGGACAAGAACTGGCAGAAAAGATGAAATATATATAAGAATCTCCATATAATTTCCAATTTTCATTTCCACACGCTTTCCTAAAGGAAAAGTTTCCATTTGAAATTCATAATAAAGACTGAATTTTTGGAATAGGGAAGGCATTTCAGCTAAAATGTGTATTTTTTAGAACATCTGTGGATCGAGATAGCTCAGTTATGCATTCTTATGAGATAGCGCATGACTTCATGAAGCAATTTACTTCTTTAGAAATACTGGCTGCAGTATTTTTTGGATATTGTATTATTGTGTGTCCTGATCAAACAATCTGCAAACCAATTGCAATTAAGTGGGGAAACAAGGATAGAGCTACAGACTCACTTTTCTTTCAATTTCTAGAATTGTTGTTGTTAGTTATCTCATATTTTTAGAAATTATAAACATCCATAATAAACATTAACCGAGCAAAAAAACTAGGAAGTCTTATGGTGTGTTCGTCTGAGATTTTATCACACCTAGGGTTTAGCAGTTTCTTTTTTTGAAAGACTGGATAAAGTCTCCACTAGAATGCAAGTGACAGCCTCGTGTCTGTAAATCAACATTTCGCTGCTAGGAAGGTGAGGAAGAATTGGACATCTGGATGCAGAAACCAGAGCATAGCATATGACAAAGAGCAGGGAGCAAAAACACAAGCCAGTGCGGTAAAGAAGAAAGGAAGGATTATGCTGACCACAAGCAGATGGTCTACACTTGCCTCTTTTATCAGATTCATAAATCTGGGTCCAAAACGCCACGGCTTGTGTCTGTGGCACTGCAGGGAGCTGACAGTCATTTGGGAGGCACGCTGGGAGGCCACTGCTACCATGTAAACGGCATCGTACATCAGAGCTGCTTCAGTCTGCATGAAAAAACAGAAAGGCTTTCTTTAATGTTCGTCTTTGTGCCCAGTCCCTGCTTTTCCCTACTGAGAACCATTTCCCTGGACTGCTGTGATGGAAAAGGCCACTACCAGGATCTCCATGGAAATCTGAGGTGTAACAAAATCCTTTTTTTTGCAACTTGTATTAATTTCAGAGTATTTTCAGGTGAGCATTGGGAAGAAAACTACATTGGGTAGCTACAGGAAGAGAGAGGTCAGTGGGTCCAGAGCAGGAAGGAGTGCACGGGTAGCTCCGTGGCATGGAAAGGAGTTTTGAGGAGCCTCAGGTGATACAGCAGCCCAGGTGCCATCCTCCAGGCATATCTTAGGGCCAAGCACTTTTCAGTACCCAGTCTTCTATAGTTTCCTCATGGGATTTGCCAAAGACTCTCAGCACCTCGAGGAGTGTCACCTGAAAGCCCCCTGCAGGTGCTCAAACCAGTCTCTGCCCAGCGTGCAGGTTGGAGTGTCCTGGTGGCGTGCCATGGGGGCATGTGGGAGGGCTGCCCGCGCGAGGCCCGTATTAGCTCTCCATCGCCGCTCTTCTCATGGCACTTGTGGGATTGCTTTCTTCCCCAAGGGGTAGGCAGGCCCAGCTCTCCAGGGAAATCAATCCCACCGAGCACCTGGTCAGTATTCCACCAGAGAGGTATCTACTGTCTCTAAGTGTCTACTGCTCTCAAGGATCTTGGCTTTTGGCACAAATGTGTGAAATGGCCCCATTGAGATCTGGCCAGGGCTGTCCCCCTGCCATACCTCCCATGCCATCTTAGAGAGGGGTGAGCTGTCTTTTCAAGGTGTCTTTTTTGGTGTTTAAGTTGGACTTACACATCTAACTTCTAGTTTTCTAAGACAGGACAGATGAATACAGCCCTTAGATACCTAAATATTACTAAAATTACTGGATGCTAGTTGTGCATCTGTGTTTCTTTTGACAATGGGTTTATTGGTTTGAAAGCATGCCCAGTAAGTCTCAAACTAAGATCGCACGCACTGTCATCCTTTATCGCTGGGAAGTTTTAGAAAAATCTCACCTTCACCTGCACTGTGCTTCAGTGCTCTCATGCGTGAGGTGGGAATGGCCATGTTTCACTTAATGCACAGGGATGCTGTGAAAATGAAGTGCTTACCTTTCTTGTAAAGCAACTGAATAATTAAGTAGGGCCTTAAAAAAAAGTATTAACTCTGCAGATGAGAAACTGGACTCATTTATATGAACTGTAAAGCTAATCCATTTTTTATTCCTTTCCCATGCAATTCCTTCGGGAAATTAATAGGTTTGATTCTTTGTCTGTTTCATTTACCTAAGTAAAATACAACAGCATCAGTCTTATTAGCATTGGAGGTTTTTTGCTGGCAATCAAATGTGATCTGAATTTATCAACTAATCTTAATATACTGCAGATGAGGAATCTCTCTTGACATGCTAGTCAGGATCTGCCCAAAACAAAGCTCCCGCAATCAGAGCAAATTGAAAACATTATAAATGGTGAAGCAAGCAGGAGGAGACAATAACAGCTGTTCTCAGTGTCAAGTGTCTTAAAACAGATAGTTGTTCCAAGTAGACCGGGAGACTAAAGGCCTGATCCAAAATCCCTCAAAATCAATGGAAAGATTCCCACCAATGTCAATGGACTTCAGATCGGTTTTTACATTAGACTGGGGACATGTCCATTCAGGATTGAATTTTACTTGCTCACTGGAGTCCCAGTCCGTCTGTGTCCCAGGCCTACAGACTCTGGAGATACTTGGTGAAAATGCTTCGGTGCACCTCACTTTGCACTCCTATCCGGGACCACCGATGCTTTCACTTGATAACATGGTGCATCCCGCAGTGTTTGTACGTTGGCAGCATTGCCAGACTTGGCTGTTTGAATCTCGTACTTGTGTAACTTGTTACTCGTCCATCCCGCCACGCAGCAACTGGGAGGTTATATTAGCTCCCTTAGCCGTTTATTTCTCCCCTCACTGTTGTTCTGGTTTAGGGCTTGGGGTTGCATGGAGGAACAAAATGTCACCTCGTTTTCTGAAGCAAACTGCCTGATATTGATGTCCGTACTTGTGCATAAGAAGAAAGGGACTAAGAGTTAGTCCTGGAACTTCTTTTTCTGATTTTTGTATTCTATTCAAATTATTGCAAAGAAACTCAAACACCCCACTAGAACAGCTATGCCTCTGTGTGCAATTTGGGCATAAAGTGGGACATGAACTCAAACCTGTCTTGGTCACGCCCTGCTGACTTCCCACAAGCCAACATCAGGGCAAACAATATAGCATGAACCAGAAGGGAGAAATCCTGAGCTAACAACAGGACGTGTAATCCTGATCTCCTTCTACTGTGCAGCTTGTCATAGCCTTATTGTCTAATGAAATATAGCAGTATTGCAGCTCTCCATCAAACTGAATAAGCAGAACTTGCTTTGAATATTGAAATGATCACAGCCAACTAGGAAGATGCTTTCCTTGGTGCTCATGCTGTTTCAGAGCATCAAGGACACTCAGAGGTTATAGAGACGCAAAGGAGAGGATAAGAGTCAGAGGTACAAAGGAGAGCACAACAGACCAGTAAGAACTTTGTTTTTGCTAGCTTCACAGTTGGGTGAATGCAGGTGAATAGCTGCGTGTGAACAGCTACCCTTGCACGTCTTGTGTATTCACATCGGAAGTTCCCAGGGACAGCTTTCTCCCCTGCTTTGCGTATGAGTGAGCACAATGGCACTGCTCAAACAAGCGACATTTTTTTGAAATGCTAGAGAGAGCAGACAAAATGCATTTCTCTTCAGGTTGTTAGGATGTTTCAGAATTTTCCCTGCAATCATCTGCAATAAAGTCTGTTTCATATCACTTCCAACTCCACTCAGTGCATGAGGAATGTTATCTTATATTGCAAAAAGATGGCAACCCTTCACCCTGCAAAACTGAATGGAGTCACGCTATCCATGTAATTGTTCCTATTCTTTCCTTTACTTCTTGGGGGAGTGGTAGGGAGGAATCCTAATTTCCTGGCTTGATGACACCTTTCATTTATCTTTAAATTACATCTTAAAAGCCAGAGTTGCTGTAGATGATGGAAATGAAGAGAAAGGGCACTTTTCCAATTTAAAAATGCTATTACCTGTCCACATGTACAATATCTTTCCCTGCAGGTTATAAATTGTATACCTGCTCTGAAAGTTTTTATTTCCTGTTATGTTCTTCGCTCCGTGCAGAACATTATTAGAGAAATGAGGCAGCAGTCTATACATTTGACAACAACAAGATGAATGATGTTGGCGGGACGGCACCATGACAGAGAATTGTCACTCATCTCTAGAGCTGCCTGGGCGTGGTTTGTCACACAGATGAGCACAACATTGGTTCACGGGGTAAACGCACTTCTGTGTAGAAGCGGGTAAAAGGAAGTTTGTTTTGGGGATGCTGCTTCAGCATTCGCATTGTGAAATAAGGCAGCAACAGGATCGGTTCGCACCTGCGAGAACAGCGTTGCAAAGCACGCTGTAGGTGCCCCTGCATCACTGTGGTTGTTCACTTACTGTCATCATGCCATCAAGGAGGCCAGTCTCTGGTTTTGGTGGCGCCTGCAGACGCTCCATTGACCATTTCTCAATGACCGACGAAACTTGCGGGTTCTCGATGTTGAGCAGGCGAAACCCTGTCATATTTACTCCGCTGTATCTGTAGGGTTCCAGGTCTAATGCAAATAGATCCTAAATCACCGTTAAGAAAACAAACAAAACCAGATGTAGTATTTTTAAAGCAAAATGTTCAGAAGGTACAATTAGATCAAAATTGTATTTGGTTTTAAATCCAAAGCTCAAGTGCTGTTTTTTTTTCTCTGTGAATGCTCTGCTTGCCCTCAAAGCCTAGGCATGACCGCTTCAGTTGTAAATCTGAATAAACCAAAGCTGTTCAAAATTTATGACAAACCGCATATCTGCTTTTTGGAACGTAAAAATCAGTTCCCCACAACAACACTATTTTGCAACCAACCTGCACAGCAGTATCTAATTTTAATTTATAGCAGTCCTCTAACAGTGTTACAGCTCCGACAAACCAACATGAGGAATTAGCCGGCCAATGTCAAGCTTATTCCTCAACTCAGGGCAGGAAAATTCCAAGAGATGTCGAGAGCGATACACTTTTACTACTTATGAATCCCATTTTTCTCCTGCCTTGCTGCCTTCAGGTGACTTGCTGCCAGTACGTCTAATGGATGTGTCAGGCCAGTGCACAGTAAGTCCATGCGCTTCAGTGCTCGGCATTTACAGGGCAGGAAAATAATGGGCATTCTAAGTGATATAATTGTGTGGCACACTCCACAGCTGGATTTATCAGGCAGTGGAAATATGATAACTGCTTCTCAAAGCCTGAAGGCTGTTTTTCAAAACAACTTTTTGCTGATCCCGGCAGGCCAGTAAAATGAGAAATGTATTCGTCATGGTTTAGTACCACAGAAACCATCAAAATGTCACCATTTACAATACCACAACGCCGAGATACCACCAGCACTGCTTACTGCTTGTTCTAATATGTGCTCTGTACTATCTATCTCAGGCATATTGTTGGTGGTGGTTACCATTTTATGTTAGATTGCTTATTGTATCGTTTATGGTATGAAACTGTAAGTTCCACAGTAAATCCTAAATTTTCACATTTTTCTTGATGTTAAAATGGCCTCAAAGAGAACTATTTCAAGCTACTACTACAGGTTCCAAACAGCTAGAGAGTCTTTCCTGACTAATGAATTGACTATTGGATTCAAAATGATTTTTCACTTCCACATAAAATTTTATATGGAAAGGAAATAAAGAATAAGCTGATGCACATGATATAATCCAGCCCTCTAGGACTGTTCTAGCAATATTGGTTCTTTGTTGTCTTTGTAGTCTACAATGCAAATGGACCTTAAGCATAGATTGATTTGTATTTATATATAGCATGTAAGTTAAAATACAGGAAAAATGTGCTGAAATAAGTATTTATAGATTTGTATCATAAAAGAAAATTTAGGGGTTTTCTTTTACTATAAAATTTTATACATATATGTGATTTTATACATATATGATTTTGTGTTTTTATAAGTAAATTAAAGATTTTAGCGATGAACTGCACCAGCGACGGTGCTTGACATCGGCTGGGTTGCAAAGGCGTTCATTCATTATTTTGTTTCATTCTGATCCACCTGTACCGATGGCTCCTCCTTCAACACAATATTACAATTCATTTTCATTGTATTAAAATGTTAGCCAGCCCCACAGATACTGCAAAACAGCTCCCTTACAAAATTGTGAGTCCTGAGATCACTAAGGAGTGTTAGTACTTATTCTCCAGGGGTTTCCTTGAATAATGGCAACAAAGATCTCCTAGAAAAAGTGGAAATTTTTAGTTGTCTTTTCTGCAACAGAGAAAATTCACCCCAAAATCTTTAGTGTTCCTTACCAGTGTTGTAAAAAAGTAGTGGTAGTATTCTGTCATCATTCCCATGGAGAGAATCTGTTGAAAGAGATTGAAAGGTGAATGCACTTTGGATGCCTTCAGTGTACTGCACTGTCTTTTGAAAAGCAGGGGTTAATCTGGAGCAATACGTTACAGGTCATAAAAACTTGATTACAATAAAACCTACATTTTTCTTCAGGAGCAAAAAATATCCTATTCTATTTAAATTATGTTTTTATCACCTCTGCCCAGGAAAGAGATTAAAGATTGCAAAACTTCTAGGACAAGAAAAATTACTAGCGATAACGAGAAGCTGATTTTTTAAAAGTGAAATTCTTTAGTCCGCAGGTTAGAAGTGTTAAAAAGGAATTTACTAGCAGACAACAGAATTTGTAGGGAAAATGCTTAGGTGCAGGGTTTTTTATTCATGTGAGAACAAGTCACTAGGTGAGTGCTCACTGAAGTAAAAAAGAAAAACAAAAAGAAGAAAGCTTCTGTAAATGCCTTTTGTTCCACCTGGGGAATGCAGGTCTGCAGGAGGTTGTCAAAACAACTGGTACAAAAGAATGTCTGGTCTGGATTAACTTTCCAGAGTGAGACCTGCTGAAGGTCTGCGAGGTAAGGATGGCGTTTAAATGCATACTGACTGGCCACCTTAGACGGAAGAAGGTGAAGTTTTTCTTCCCAGCCCTCATGTTGCAGGAAAGTTTGAGAGGGATGTGTTTTTTCCCTCAGCCCCTCTCCAACAATCCTTGGGAACGCTTACAGAAAACACCCCTAATGGTGTATAACAGGACGCTCTACAGTTTCAGCCCAGCATCACCTACACGCTATTACCATGCTGCAAGCATTTTGCCCTCTCTGGGATCTTGTGAAGAGGAGGAGGAATTACAAGCTAGGAAACTACTGAAGAATTCACTATCATGACAGTAACACAGACAAAGGTTAAATGTTGTTCAGTCTTGATCACAGTAACGTAAGCATCTGCTATTAATAGTATTTTAGGACACTTTTAGCAGTGCCCGAGTAGCTGTTTGAAAGACAGGGGAAAATAGTGTGATTTAGCTTGCCAAAACTCACTTTCACGGCAAAAGCCTCTGAAAATCAGTTGTGTGATTGTGTGTGGCAATTCCTCACATAAAAAAAGGAAAGTACCTAAATTTTCCAAGCTGCAGTAGATAATAAAAACAGCTCAGTGTGAATCACAAACAACCAATCTATTTCCAGCCACTAAAAATCAAGCCAGAAGGCAAGTATTTTATTGAAATGTTCCACTGAATTTACATGTCAAAATTGCCCTTTTTTTTATTTCTTATTTTATTAATCCTCTACTACTCCATTTCTTAGAGTTATTTTATTACCTATAGAAATGAGCATTCTAGCAATCCTGAAGGCTGATGTTCCTTCTCTATTTACACACAGAAAATACATGGTGTCATCAAAGGAAGCCTTTGGGTGCTGTGTTTCCCAGCTGACCTGGCTGGACTCAGTTCGGCTCCCTGGAGCCATTGGATTTCCATGTCTAAGGTCCCTGCTATGGGAAGGAGGTGTCAGTTGGGATTTTTATGATGCAGGTCTCTTTTGAACTGAACCTATATTGAAATAACCCAGTTGCTTCATATGGGGCACAGACCAGCTGGTAGGTTATACAAATGTTGTTTGAGCCCGGTAAACGTCCGTATGCCTAAATTTATTTGGTCCTCTACAAGAAGTTTGCAGTTAGTCCATGGTGTTACACTAGTATGAACACAAGATCGTACTAATAAATGTAAATAGGAGGATACAAATACCCAGATTTAAATTATTGATTCATTACAGTTTTAACTCTAGCTTGAGATAGAAGAGCTGACATCAAGTCATTGCGCTTCTGTTATCAGAAGATATAAACTGCAATCTGCCTGTGTAGAAATAGTAAGACAATGAAGAACCAGGACAATGCTAAGCCATATAATGCCTTAAAATACAACTTTACATTAACTAGACAGATACATTAAGTAGAATGATTATAAAGTGTGTAGTCTGGATGTTTGGGAACATGACCTAGCTGTGCTGCTGCAGCTACACTGCTACTGGGTATCCAGCTAGTTAATCCAAGGTAGCCCTGTTATTGCTTTCCTCACAAATCCAAAGGCAGTAGCCTGAAAGGAATGTTTGCCTCCTGAACACATTTTTGATTAAAACTTTTTATGAGAATATTGATTCCCAAGTAATGTGCTGTAAACAGAGCTGGCAGGACACACACATACCTGTGAATGATAATAATAATTCAAAAGTCATGCTACAGGATTGTCTTTGAAAACAAAACAGAACCAAAACCTCGGAAAACCAAAGGCAGTTGCATGTAAAAAGCGAGGTTCAGCCAGCAATGTTATCTGCCATAACCAAGACACGGGTTCACGATGGCAATTGCTGGAAGGGTGCCATGGATTTGCCAAGGGCCCTGCACCCAAGGGCTCTGTGAGAGATGCTCACTGAAATTCTTCCAAAGAAAGTATTGCAGCAGCCCAGGAGAGCTTAACCAACATGCCGCTTTTGTATTTTCTCTATTAAGGATGACCCAATTAACATCTGAAGATACAGACAGCTGGAAGAGAGCTTATAAGTATCACGCACACATTACTAATGTCCTTGTCTGGTTAAGGAATAAGAGTTGATGCTGGATGTGTGCCAGGCTGGGCCCTGATCTGCCGCGGGGCTCTGCCCTCTCACTTAGCGTTGGTCACAAGACCAGCCTCAACCGGTTGTCCTCTCCTCTAACAGTCATTAAGGCAATTAGTTAACAGTTATATAGCACTTGGACATTGCTGTGACATGTTAGATCTGTAGATTGGCCTAAATAGAGTGCTTTTTATTCATGGATCGCAAAGACTTTGTGATAATAAATTATTTGTGTTTCAGGGTAACATGGCCGCTAAGTAAAATTCCCAATGAAGGAAGATTTGATGACAGTACCAAATGCCCACTCTGGAGGATGTTGTTAGGAAAACAGGAGATGAAGACAAATTAAAGCAAAAGCAAGAGAAACGCTGAGTATCGTGCTGGAGGCCCCAAAGCATTAATGACTCAGGTGCTTCTGTTAGTGTAAATAGGAGAGTTGCACTTGTGTGCTCTCAGCAGCAAGGACTGGTCTTCTGCTGTGTGTTTGCAAAACAGCAGATACAGGGAAAGCAGCTTCTAGGAACTATCAGGAGACAATAAAAAAAGCATGTTAGGAGCAAAGACCCCTTTCGGGCTGGGACACCTCTGAAGCACCTGGCAAAGCAGCTGCACAGGTTCTTCCCACAGAGCCAGTGACCTCCCCACTAGAGAAAACGAGCAGAGCAGCCCAGAAGAGAGAAGGGAAGGCAACTAGATTGGTTTATGTGTATATAACTGCTCATAAGAAACTAGAATGAGAGTTCATTACACATTCCTATTTAAATAACTTTGCATGTGGTTATTTAAATAATTATACATCTGATAAAAATGTCCTATTTAAATAATAACAGCTTTTACTTACTGTGGAACTTAGATGAATGTAAACTTGTGAAACCAGGCTAAAATATTCTGCATTCTCCTTGCACATCTCCTACCCTTCCTGGCCTGTATAAAATCTGTTCTTCAGCCAAACTCAGATATGGGTTCATTATGGATTATCCTGGCAAATAAGATAAAGATACTTCCATCTCTAATTATCCATTTCAGATCAGATGTTTGGATCTTGTCTTTCACAGACCAGTATTTTTAGCTGTGGGTCATGAACTGCAATGTGAATCTGAACAAGTATCAGTGGTCAAAATATATATGGCAAATGGACAGAGACCAGATAAAAATATTCTCTCTTATGTCTGTAAATCTCTTTGGGTGCCCTGTTCCTGGCTTGCATCATATCTCAGCTCCAACCTACATTTGTTCATCTTGTAAAAAAAGTCACCACCTTATTTAGAGCTAGTGTCAGTCTTCCTTCAAGGCAGGCTGAAACCAGAATGGTGGCGAAGCATATTAGCAGGAACTGCACCAAATACTTTGCTTGCTTTCACTTTGCATTTTCCTCATTCATGCTATTATTTTATTTCATGACCATTAAATGAATGCATTTCATCATCCAATTAATTAGTACCACCACTGTTTCCTAAGATCAGCAAGAAACACCATAATGAATAAGAGCCCCTTTGCCTCCTTGCCTCTCATGTGTTTGACATAAGAGGTTTATATTGTGTTTCCAGTGCTTCCCTGGACTCTATGCAGACAGCTTTACTTGGACATGACTTAACTCACTGGAAATCTGCATCCCACTCAGTCACAGTAGTAGTCCAGCTGGAGTGGTATAGAGTTCCTCCAACATGGACATGAGCCATACCAAGAAACAAGATATATGCTGTAAATACCTCGCTAGTATAGGAGTCCAGCTGGAAACATGGGCCATAGCAATAGAGCAGGGCGAATGTGTTGGCCCCAGTCAGCTGTAGTTGGCTCCTTCTGCTTCCTGAAGAGATCCCAGGGAGCTAGGGCAGCAGCATTACCTTTCAAACTCCAGCGTGGACATCATCTCACCGTACCAAGACAGAAAGCACTCTTTCAGTTTGAAAGTCTGCTTGCGTTTGCACCACCCAGCGAATTTTCCAAGGCAGGAAAGAACAACTACATGTGCAAGTTTATGAAACTAGTTTAGCTTTCATCTAGACAGCACAGCTAACAACAATGGAGAAGCAGATGTCTCAGCATCACGCAGCTGTGATATTACACAGCCAGGACCCCAAAAGACTGTACTCTGACTAATAGCCTGCGCTGCTGTATCTTCCAAGCTCAGAATAAAGTTTCTGAGGCAATGGCCACATTTATTCTATGGAGACCTACAGTTAGATTTGGGAACTGAAGTGCACTGCCAAATTTCAGGGTGAATTACCCCTGCCACACCATTTCTGTGCCTATGGTCTTCACTGATGTCTTAACCTGTGGCTCTCGCCATCTGGTGCCATTCAGCAGGAACCAGGTGACCAGAGGAGGACATCTCTCCAGCAAAACCCCTTTATAAAATGAATGAGAAAGAGGAGAACCAGTGAGCTGAGTATCTATCTGCTTCTCACCCCGAGGCCTGGGGGATCTGGGAGGATCTGTCACTGGTATTTCTCCAGCAGCAGTGAGGACAGAGCTAATCCTGCCTTTTCTTGGCCGAGAGCGGGCTTCAGCCTACCCGTCAAGTTACTAGAAGGAATCATACTCAAGAAATGAAGTTTCATATTCTCCCATTTATTATTGTATCTGGAATGTATACTACGATGACAATTAGTTTTCGTACTTTTGTAGGAACTGAATTAATTATTTTGCTCTTTGTCTGTCACATAGTGAAAGTGAACATAGAAGCCTTTATAAACTGCTTTATGAGTGTCTTAAACCTGAATAAATATACAGTACATTTATTAAAATGTATTTTAAAGGTGTGGAGGAAGGACTAGATAATTTAAGGTTAGTAGCAACATAATCTATGAGAGATGAGTTTGCCTCGCAGTAAAATCTATGTCAACTATTGCTGTGTTAAAAGAACAAATTGAAGGTTAATCATAACAACTAAACCTCTTGAATTAAGTTCCTCATACAAAAAGGCAATATCAGGCTAAATACAGTATGTGCAGGATATATTGGAAGATTCGTGCATAAAACAGATCGCAATTTGCAATAGCCAGATTTAACTGACTTGTGGGATTGCTGACCTAGTCTAGACAGAGCACCAAATCTCTGTCCACAAAATATTTCAGGTGAATGTTGCAACCGCCAAGTTTTTCCATAAGAAAGTGTTTCCAGCTTCCTTGCGTAAGGGACTCAGTCCTGCTGGTCTTTGGCAAGTTTGGAGGGTGTCTTATTTTCTCACTCTCTTTCAGGGATGTCTATTTTTCGGCTTGGAAAGGAAAGAGTTACTAGGCATCCTGGGAGCAGAGCAGGACAGGCACTGCTGAAGTCAAACAGGGAAGCTCCTACAGAGCTTAAGCAGATGCTGAGCGGGACTTTGGAGTTCACAATTTTACCCTAAGAAGCCACAACTGCACTTAACTCCTGCTTTTGGCATCTAATTCTCTACGAGATCCTTCTCCTTGTCAGATGATTTGTCCAGTCGTCAGGAGTTTTAAAGTTCCAGCAGCCAAGATTTTCAAGTAGACTATGGGAGTGTCAGACCAGCTGCAACTTTTTCCATCAGCTCTGCTGATGCAGTACATCTTGTTTGAAAACCCTGCTGGCATAACCTCCCGGTTCAAGTAATTTCAGAATATCCTGATCCCTGTGGAGCGGGTCACTTTGGGCAGCGGAGCTGCCGGTTTGAGTGGTCACCTGCTACAGGCAACGGAGCTGGGAACTCCCTTAGCCGCTGTGTGCCGGTCGCATGAGGTTACCAACCCTTGTGAGGGAATATGGAGAGAAAACTCAAAGGGACTATTGCAAAAGGCAGCAACTAATAATCACAATATTTCCTCTTGCTCCATCCAGATCCGGGTGAGGAGAGGGCCAGGCCTCATTAAGCTGGTCGGGGACTGCCAGAGCCTGGGCTCTCTGCAGCATGTCAGAAAAAAAGGGGAAATGTGTGAGCTTAGGGAATAGGTTATTCAGCTGTGTGCAGGCTTTATACTTTGTTTAAATTAGGTTATTGATTCGCCTGTTCTTGTTGTGCACAAAGAAGCAGCGTGGCTCAATGGTATTTTAGTTGAAGCTATAAATAAGTAAAAGATAGTCTAATTTAAGAGAAGAAATCTGTCTTTTGTGCTGTTTTGTAAACAATAGGTTGAAGGAGGCAAGTGAAAAGGTCACCCCCCCTGGTCCCACAGCCCGGTAACGCAGCTGGGTCAGGTAGCTCCCCATTCCCCAAATCAGTTCCATATGCCGATGCTTCCAGGACTTAATTTCAGATGTGCTAAATCTTTCACTCCCAGAAAGAGCTTTTAGACACCCCTTTCCCTCCCTTCCTGAGAAACAAGCCGTGCCACAGCTGGTGCCCCCCGCGCGCTGGTGCGAGCGGCCCCCGCTTGCAGAGCCCTTGCTGCTGCTGCCAGCCCCGGCAGCACGGGCGCCGCCGGGAGAAGGGCAGCAGCTTTTCGGCCCTGCCTGTGCCGTCAGCCCGGAGGCAGGCTGGCGGCCGGCGGCAGAAATGCTGCTGGCAGTGTGTGCCTCGCTGCCCCACAGCAGGGAAACACAGCCGGAGCAGGTGAGAGCCTGCTCTTGCCTCTTTCCCAGAGGCTTGGAGGAGGTGAGGGATGCTGCCTGCCTTGGCTGGGGGTTGTCCAAAGGAGATGGAGCAGATCCTGGTGCAGGGGGGGCACCCGTAGGCTTGGAGCGAAGAAATGCAGACACTTGTGCAAAGCTTTTTTGGGGGGAACCTGAGCAGGCTTGGACAGAGGAACTGAGCATAAGCAATGGTGGGTATGCGGCTATGTGACCCTACTGCAGTTTTAATCTGTAAAATACCCTCCCCACCCCAACCCACTACAAATCTCCACTTCCCTTATTTATCTTCTCCTGCATGGGCTGCTAAACATCTACTACATTATTGTAAACACAGTAGGCAGACAAGAAATTGTTGCTTCGGGGACAGGTTTAGGTGACTGTTGGCTCTGATTCCTACTCCTATTGGAAATTTTATTTAATTTAGCAATGATATGCATTTTTCCCATAATATCTATTGGATCATTTACAAAGTCAAAAATATTCTCTACTAATGTTGCAGAGTTTTCTTAAAATAATTTCTGTAGTATTCTCTCTAATATCTTGTTTTCATGTAGTGTAAAATTATATAGGAATTTGTGCGTGCAGTGATGAGAATCTGAACAACGGTACTTCATGTAGCTAACCTACAATCAGATGGGTCCCATGTGAATTCAGAGCCCTCCACACCTTCCCATTTCACAGCTGCCTTTGACAGTGAGGAACTTCAACACCTGAGTTACTGCTGTCAGTGTCTAGATTCAGTCACAGAACTGAATATAAAAGCCATTTTCCCTTTCTTTCTAGCCTATATTTATGTGCCTTCCTTTCCCGCAGCTCTGACCCACAGGTGTACCTCTCTTAATTTTCCTGTTTTCTCCCACACTGCCATTCACCATCCTTCTCTGAGTTCTTAAGGCATTGGAGAGCATTATCTGTATCTGCAGCCTGTCAGTTGTCTCCTTGATCCATTTCCCACACAAACTGTTCTGCCACTTTGCCCTGTCTTAGTGCATCTTTTAGCGCTTCCTCTTCTTCTTGTGACACTAAGGTTATTTTTCTTTTTTTCCCCATACTCAGCCTGGTGTGTTTGAAGCTTTGTGCCTCCTGCAGCGTGCCAGACATCTGCACTTTCTTCTTGCAGATCCTTGAAAATTCGTGTTGTCAGTTTAACTCTTCCCCCACAAATCTCATTTTGGAGCGGCTTGTTCCTGCTGTCACGTTTTAATGCTTTTGGACAGCCCTACAGGGAGCAGAGTGAGGGGACAGCAGCTCTCCTGTTCACCCCCCTTCCCAATTAATGCCCTTTGCTCAGTGCGCTCCCCATCACGTGAGAGAGCAGCTGTGTGATTGCACGCCCTCCCCTTGCTCTTCCCTCACATTCCCAACACCGTGCCTGCATCTGGCCCTGCTGTAGCTTAAATATATGACTTGCACCAAGAAAACCCTAAAATTTAGTACAGGCCAACTTTCCTGACAGCAGTAAATATAATTCTACCAGCTCGTGGGAACCTGTGTGCTGTTCTCAGCTGTGTTGCGCCTGATTTAGGACACCATCCTGCACGTCTGTATTCATGGGACCAAGATTCTCCAGTCTGGAGAGGACGGCTTCAGGCTCCACAGACTAATGCAAACAGTAAGTTGTCTGTCTTTGATACAGAACGCTACTCTGCATAACTTAAATGTTTCAGCAAAACATTCTGGGATGGAAGCATAGGTTTCAGCCTTTATGGGACAGCACATATCTGTACATTTAGATCAGTGGAACCTCTCTGATGGTATTCTGGGATCGGTGTTTCCCGTTAGACTGACTGACGGTAAAACCAAAATCCCCTCATACCTACAATTGCAGCAAAAAGGAAAATGTCATTCACAATGTATTACTTGCTTGGTATTATTGTCTATAGGTCAATGAATTGCAGGAGCCAATGCTTTAGACTTTGATTGTCTGGAAATATATGGTGAGTGACAACAGTAAATTCTAATTTACACCACTCTTTGTGTGCCCCTGGTAATGTCCCAGCCCATTAACATCAGGCTTTGTGGCATTTGTCCTTGCCTTGTGTGACTGTCCAACTCTCACGCTTAGGTCAAGGCTATGTCAACCCTTGCACGATAGCCTCTCTTCCTGTTTTAAAGTATACGTTTTTCTTCTGAGACTCTCTCTATTCCATCTTCTTGCTGCACCAGAGTTTAAAATGTAATGAGGCAGTGCCAGCAGACCACATCTTGCTTTGTTACAGGGATGTGAATGTAGAGTTACACGCTCGTCTGGAGTGGATTAATGCCCCGTTGTTACCGTAGCCAGCACTGAACCTGATGTGCAGCCTCTGTGGAGGCAACACCTCAACCTGAGCCGCTCCCTAAGCACTCCAAAATGGGCTCGCTCTTTTTTTTGTGGAGGAAGTCATAAAAACTATATTGATTAAACCAGGACAAGCTAAAATAAATGCAACAATCTTCCAAGTCAAGCAGAACCTGAAGTATTAAAAAGAAATGCATATTTCCTTCTGCGGGATATCTATGGGTTTCTCTTCAGACATCCGTACTGCTGCTGGTCCTTATGGCTCTGTGAAGCCCTGAAGTCCCATTGAGTGCTCAGATGCTGCTGCACGTTTTGTAACAACTTCTGTCGCTGGTATTAACAAGCCTATGGCCTAATTGGTAAATGCATTCAGCTTTAGTATTGCCCAGAAAATGAAAACCAGAGAGGTTGACAGCTTTCAGGATACAAAATGAATGTTGTGCTTTTTCACCCCGTTCCCCTTACCTGCTTAAGGATTTCTGCTGCCGTTTCATGTGAGCAATCAAATATCACGTAGAACTCCTTGCCCTTCTTCATTTCTTTGAGTAAAGGCCTGGCGTCTTTATTCCCAGAGGGCAGCTGGCGGATTTTGATTTTAATGTTGTATCTAGAAGGGGCTTTGATGAGCTCTTGCAGGCGAATTAGACCTGAAAAATGATATGCAATTATACAACTAACTGTTCTGTGCAGTATTTATTGTCACCTAAACAGGGTCTCTTATCAGTCCCAACATATTTCACATACCCAAAGGGTAGTTGTTAGCTTCGTATTTGCCAGCCTCCTAACTACTATTGTTATAGCTTTTCCTTTTCATGGTTATACTTGGCTTCAACATCTAAATATTCTGAAACGTATTTTTAATTGGTTGACTATAGAGTATGTTTGTATTAATGCTATATTGCTACAGTTTATTGCAAAAAAGGATATAATGCTTCTTCCCTGGCAGCTAATTATTATTTCAATATTAAACAACAGAACACAGAATTGAAGAAACCTCCTCACTAACTTTCCTACCTAATGTCAAGTATGAGCAAATGAGAGGAGATGATAGAGGGAGAAAAATATTCAATGACCAGCATCTCCATTGTGGCTCCCTTAGAAGCCAGTGGTTAGCCTGAGAGGCACTTACCAACAGTTATTCTTACTAGCCATCCACATGGCTCTCACTGTCCTTATTTCAGCATATATTGCAATGCCCCGGAGGAGGAGCCTTAAATTTTTCTTCTTATCAGTTTAGAAACAAAGAAGCCTGAAGGCATAGTGACTTGTGTAGGGTCACTCAGCAAGTCTGAGATCTTATAAAGAACTGAAATATTTTGAGATCCAACTCTATGCCTGTAAACACAAGAACATGGTTTCCAAGACTATGTCTTTGGCTAGTACAAATCTACACGGCCTATTTGAAGTCAGTGGAGCTCAACCAGTTGAAGATTTATCCAAGTATTTAAACACAGTGTAATTCTACTCGCTAATTCAGCACTCCTATGTAATTTGTACTGCCTCCAAAACCTAAGTAAGATAGTTAAGAGTTCTTTGAGGTGTGTGATTACAGTCTCTTTCTCATTATCCATGAATGTAATTTACCCACAAAAAAATCGTGATCTCCTGCTGCATAGAAGTAAAAGGCTGCCTTAAAAATATGCATAAGGAGAGGGATAATACAGGCAAGAAGCACTTCTTGAACAAAAATCAAACAAATTATTAATATGAAAAAACTCATTGCTCTCCTGCTGAGAGTGGGTATATATTTGTCTTGTGCGTGAATGTCCTTGGTTGAATGGTCCAATGGCATATATAAGGCAAGATGAAGCATCACTATTTCTTCTGAGGTTAACGAGTAATCACCATATTGAGGACTGTTGGCTTTCACTCAAGTACTGGCAATGTGTTTTGAAAAAAAAATAATCTTTCCCTCCGCCTGCAATGCTGGGTCTGTTCTTTGCAAGTTTTCAAGTATCAACAATCAATATAGAATATTAAGCATCATGAGTATTCAAATGTAAATTACTGCACACGCTGTGAGATCGGAGCCTGGCTGGAAGCCAGCCTGTGTAAATATGAAACAATTTGAGCTCATTATTATGAGAATGGGGCACATGCTGCCAACACTGACAAACAAGCAGAGGAGTTCATGTAATCTGGCTGTAAAGCTGTAGCTTGGTTGTACCATGCACACAAGTGTTCAGCCCTTGATCGCAGTGTCTTGGCCACTATAATGAATGATGACTCTAAGAGGGAAAACTGAGATTTGGGAGGAAGAGTCCAGCATGCAGGGAATCTTGCATCTTATCCACAGCCTTAGACTGAGTATTGTTGTTTCTCTTTCCAGCAACAAAAAGTACTTAAGTGCAAGCGTGGTGAAGAACAGAAGAAAAGGATTTGCCCACACACCTCCATCTCCTTTTTGGGGGAAGGAAAATGCGGTGTGCCTTAAAATATCTCCTTCAGCCACACGAGACTTGGACCTTGCGCTTCCCACCACTTCCTACTGCCACATGAAGTGAAGGTAAAGCCTAGCTACAATGTACTGAAGAAATCAAAGAAGCAGTGAAAAGAAGTGTAGTTATTTTTCTGGAGGACCAGGCAAAAGCCTGAATCAACTGACTGCCAGCATAATTAATAGCACAGGAGAATAACCATCAGTGTTCTCCTTCCTCTTCCTCCTCCTCAACAAATCCAAACCCTTGGACATGATACCACCAAGTCTTGATTTGGGACAAATCTTAAATGTGAAGTGCTTAGTCTGACTGCTGGGGGGAGCGGGGAAGGCCTGGGCAAGTGTGGTGCTTAGGGCAGTCACTTTTCTCTCACCTGGTGAGAGCATCTGGAGCTCAGCCTGCAACAGGCAGGAGGCATCACGGACTGCCCACGAGGTTGGGAAGGAAGTAGCGGCCAAGCTGGGAAGGGCTCGGAAGTGGCATATCCTGGACATTGACCCCCTCTCTGCAAAGTGGGTGATGTGACCTGAGCAGCGACTAAGACCGCGCTGGAGCAGGAACTTGGATAGGAAAGACGTTGTAGAGTCCGGCCAGGTGGCAGCTGTGGTGGCTGAGTGTGAACTGTGAAGGGCCTGGAGAGAGTGTCAGCCCGTCCTACTGAGAGGAAAAGCTCAATGTAGGGCTTCAAAACAAAATCTGTAAGGATGGAAAACAGACTTGTTTCACTAACTTTCTTGGCTTACTGTGTGTATCCTGCTGCCTTTTACCCAGACATCTAAACATCTTTCTCCTTTTCCTTCAGAAACAGGGTTGGGAATTTTTCTGTATTGTTGAGAAAGTATCTTGTGGTCTCTAACACTGATGGATTCAATAAGCTTTGGGGTTGGATTTCCTACCACAGCTAGTGGTTTGATCAAGAGAAATGGTTTACTCTGACACTTGAGTAAAATATGAAAATATGTGGCCGTCTTTCAATATTTAATATCATTTCATGATGTCTAGAACTACTGCAAGTTGTGTGTGATGTATTTAGGAGTTCAAACATGCCTAACATAAACACAGTGTTCCAACAGGCGAATAATTGTACACGTTGGCAATAAGCATAGTAGTTTGTGTTTGGAGAAAGTGTTCACCCCTCCATTTCCCTTTTTTTTTTTTTTAATTAAAAAAATGTATAATTAATTCAGCCAGACTTAAAATTGAAGAAATGCTTTTACTGCTTTGGGAGAAAGTACTCCTTTTAATTAGAAAACTGTGCTAGGGTTAGCAAAGTTAGATGTCTCTTGTAACTGCAAATTCAAAGAAAGCAAATTCAGTAAGAACTCGAATTCTGCCCTGTGCAAACTAATTGAACTGATACGAAGAAAAGATTTGGTTCCCCTGAGCTTTAGACAAATGCTGGGAGAGCAGGCTAACAAGTGGGCAAAGTCAGGGATTCTTACAGAAGATGAGGAATTTGATGTAGATGCCCTTCGCAGCACCTGGTAGGTTAAAATTATTGTATTCAGGGAAGATAGATCAAAAGCAGAATCAAACTTGCACTGAAGGCAGTGTTATTCCTTTTGTTTGAGTTGTTGACAACTGAGACAAAGTCATGTGTCTGTTACAGATCGATGTGCCAAATAACAAAGTGCAAAAGTGGGATGTTGGAAGGGATCTATTACAAACCACTAAATTAAACCAGAGAACAGTATGTCTACCCAGTTCTAGCACGTGGAAAGAAAAACTATAATTTATGGTACCTAAGTTTGGGAAATACATGCTCGATGTATCATGCAGTCTATCGCAAGGCTTCATTAGATCATCTTTAAACTTCAGGAGACAAATTTTTTGCCTTACACAAAGGCATTGCACTTGATACAAACTAACTCTTTATTACCACCTTGATGAAAAATAAAGACGAATTAATAATCAGAATGAAGGCTGATTATGGCCTGGGGACTCTGAACATAACGTGGACTATGCTTATGGAAAAAAGGAGCGCAGTCTCAACCCGAAAAATAAATACTTTTGCTTAGGAGTCTTATTTTTCCCTAGCATCGGAAAGCTATAGGTATTAATGAGCAGAATGAGAATTTCAGAAAGAGAAAACTGTGAGATGTTTAAATAAATATTTACCCTATAGCCAGAAGCCATTAATTTACTATCAAGAAAAATGACTTTGGCTGAAAGTCTATCTTTCAATGGCACAGTAAGGACAGCGATTAGAAATAAAAATCAGCTGTAGTGTGCTTTACTACTCTTATTTCTATTTAAGAGACAAGAGGGTAAAAATCTGATCAGCTCAACTCAGGAAACATGAAGGAATTTTGCAAATATATTTTAGGAACAAAATACAAGCTTCATAACTGCTATAGATCCCTTTGGAGGAGACAGTAAATTTGTTTAACATGGTGCATTCAGTACTATTTAACATGATATTTGATAAGAAGCAGGATGAGTAAGTACTTCCTATTCCAGATGTTATTTTTGGCACTATTGGTTGCAGGTTTTCTAGACCTGCTTATATAAAATTTGCTTACCGTTGACAGTCCTATAGAGTCCACTCAGTTGATTACTAACACTCAACAACTAATACGATAAATATTGGAACATTGAATGAATTCTAGAAGACTGGAAAAAAGTGCTAATGTTTTGTCAGCATCAGAAAGGGTACGTGAGATAACATAGAATGGCTTACCCCAGTGTAAGCACTGGACAAGCTAAGAGTAAAGCTGATATGGTGGTAAAATGCTGAAGAATGAAAACTCGGGACTATAATTAAGAGAGACGTTAAGCTGTCAAGGGAAGATAGCTCTGTACCACACCAGGTGCCTTTGTTTGGTGTTACAAGTTCTGTTGACACAGGTAGCTTCCTAGATGTGAAGCACTTGCCCCTGGGAGGTGTCCATCTTCATATATCATACAACCTGCTCATGAAAAATGTGGGACTATAAAATAATCATTTGCCGGATCTCAAAAAGCAGATGTCAATGAGAAAGCCTTATTAAACAGCAGAGATCTGTCAAGGCTGGTGCTAAGCCATGCAGACATTTGTAGTGCTCTTGCCTCTGTATGCACTCCAAAATCATTGACTGGAAAAAAAGTTATGGCTGAAAAACATTTGGATGACAAAAACTGGCATCATGGTAAATAGTGTTTGAGATAAGGAGGGTAGGCACAAGTGATTTGGATCATTTGGAAACACGAGCTCACTCAGATGAACTGGTTTTTTCAACCTTGCTCAGTCCAGACTCGTAACTGCATTTCCATTGATGGATGTGTCCATGCAGCAGTGAAAACCGTAAGTACAGGAGGTGGGCAACTACAGCTTGGCAAACTGGACCAGTATGTGGCCTCTGTGCTGGAGCTGGCCACGATGGCACATGGGCTTGCAGCAGTGCTGTAGTGGGAAGGATGAAACCAGGATTTTTCACTCTTAGTCTTCAAACCAGACTGTTAACCTGGAGCAAGGCTAATCTCAGCCTGAATAATCTGGGACTTCACTGTTACAGCTATGAGTTCATTGTTTGTTTAGGAATGAAGGGGCTCTTCGCATACAATTAATCTCTAAGAAAAAAATAAGTTACTATGTGGTTTTCGTCTTGTAGTGTAAAAATGTCAAACAGGAGAGATGAGAAATAAAAAGGGCTTGAGCTAAATGGCATCATTCTAACTCAAAATCTAAAGACTATTTATATTGATCAAAGTTGACCCATTTACTTTCCTGACTCCAAGTTAATAAGGTGATTGATGATTAATTTACTTTGTAAATATCTCTGCAAATGAAGTCTCTTTAATACCAGTCATCTTTGTGGCTGAACACGTACACAACACTTAGTGTTTTGGAATGCTAATTTGACAATGGAGTAGGCTGAAAAAACCCTCTACTTGTTTATCCATGAGTATATTTTGGCATACAGTGCTAGAAGCCCAGCAGAAATCCTGCAGGGCCAGACTATCATAATGGAAATGCAAGAAGACCGCTGCAGTAAGGCCAGCTTGACTTGTTCTTTCTTTTCCACCTCCACCCCTCTGGTGTACTCTCCGAGTCTGGAGCGAGCAGAAAATTGGCACTGAGACCTGCCTCTTGGATCCAGGAAGAAACATGTGCTTCTTTTGTGCTGTCAACAGCGCAGAAAGAAATACAACATTTTTAGCCTTAAAATTGAGGTTTGGCTTTTTTTTTTTAGCAGAATTCTGTCTTTCAGACATGTTTTTACAACATGATTTTAATAGGCATGCTTTTTTTTGCATACTCCCTTTAAAGGCTTAGGAAGATGCCTGAGCTCATGGCTCATCTAGGCTTGTTTCATGCCGTTATCAAAGAATCAATTTAAATGTTACTTGCACATCTACAGAGCTCTAAAAGGTGTTATACTTCTGTGGACAATGGGATGAGGAAGGGGAACACAAGTCTCAGAGTGTGGTTGACAGTGAAGTGCTTAATTTGCACAAATGACCGCTAATGCACAACAGGATTTTTCAGAAATGCGTAAGGTTGACCTACACCTTTACCATAAAAAGATAGTGTTGAAGGATGGTGGTGAGAGTTTGCAGTGGAATAACTGTCAATGTAAGTCTTATTTAGTTGGGTCTGTTTTCTTCATCTCTACAGATATGATGTCTCCAAGAAAATATTTTCTGCTGCTTAGAATGCGCCCTTACCTGTAACTTTGTGCCCTGCAAAAAACAATCAGTTGGCAGGCCTGGCTTATCGCTTCTTATGTTTTGACGGAGAGCTATAGACGTCTCTGAGCTTTTAATGGCTTGTTTACATGCAAACCTTTTCTTGTGAAGCCAGATTATGGACCCTTAACCCATGACTGAGTCTACACTGTAGGAGAGTTTATGTTCTCTGCAATCATGCTTGGAACAAATTTTGGTGTGTAATCCTGCTGGATAGGACTCCTTCTGAGAGCAGTTTAGGGACGCAGTTCTCTCAACGACCACAGCAGCTAATACATTTCTCAGACACAAATACAGTACAGTATATGGTATCAGCTACAGGGGTAATAAAGCCTATATATGTAAAGACATGCAACAGTGGCTTGGACTTCCTTGTAACATTGGCATTCTTGCACAGTCTCTGTGTATTAAAAAAAAAGAAAAAAAGTCCTAGTCTCTGATAAGCTTTAAATCACTTGTTCCCAGGAATGAGTTTGTTGTTCTCTTTTTTTTTCTTTTTTCCCCCTGTGAATAAAAAGGGACGTGTTACTGATATTGATTGTCCATGGTACGTCGCTGGGCAGCTATTACTATTGTGTGCCCCAGGGGGAGGTTCTTGTCACACAGAATGAAAGATCTTCTCTGAGTTAAGAGTCCCGGGCTGGAAATATTTACACGAATTGCAACGTCCAGAGTCAATCTTCAGTACCCAGCTGACAGATGGGTTGACTGTTTCTGAGACAGTCTCAAGGAACAAAGTAGTCTCTACGTTAAAAATGCTGCAGTTTGAACTTTTGGGTTGTAGATGCGTTTCCTTTTAAGAGCAAGCCCTCATTGAGAGAGGGAATCCCTAATCAGCCCCACACTAGGATATTTATCAGTTTGAAGCTGTGGCATTGGTTCCGCAAATAGGAAGCAAAATGTGATTTACTATTCAGGATCCGGGAACTACCTCCTGGTGAGTTCTTAGGGTCTGATGAAATGAACAGCTTTCCAAAAGCCATAGCAGCAGCAGGATAGCTGCGCCTTAAGAGACCTTTTTCTTCCAGATTCTGGGGAAAACTGCTGAAAGTATGCCAAACTGAACTATGACAGGCACTCTCCCTTGCAGAATTTATTCATATATGTACACTAATAGAAGTACATGACCTGCGGTGCACCGGTACTACTTACCTGTGCTGTCTTCATATACTACTGTTACTATTTTCCAATTGTAGTATAACACAAGATCCAAAACTGCTCTGCTGATGGCTGCATAGTCTGGATAGAGGTTGATATAAAACGCATCTTTGTTATCCACTGTAGGGTGCTTCCATCGGGTCTGAATATGTGGGACTTCCAGCGCGTTGCAAATGGACTGCACTGCGCTGACGGAGGAGCTGTGGGAAGGTCCGAACAGAGCAGCTACACCAAGAGCGAGCTGGTCGCATGCTGGGGCGGGGGGAAGGCAGAGGAAGAAGCTGTTAGTCGCCGAAAGCAAGCAACTTGTGTGATGTTTACCGAGATCATTTATTCTCCGTCCATCCCCATCATTTCAAAGTGAGAATGGGTAACCACGTTGCTCCCAAACCCATTGAGAGATTTGCAAATGGTTCCTGCAAATGGCTTTACTGATTAGCGTTATATCCTAGAACCTGTTTACTACAAATGAAAACCAAAACAACTTCTCTGCTCGTCGCCTTCAGATCACATTGATTCCTAAATTGCTTTTCTCAGAATGGCATTATCCTGGAGAAACCAAGAGCTTTCTGGCTACAGGCTTGCCAAAGAAATGTCACATGAATTAAATTTCATGGAAGCGTGTCAGGAAATACGTTCATGGAGTCACAACAGACACTATACGGATTCCCTCCATGACTGGCAAGCTTCTACCAATGTGAGTTGCTTTAATTTCGGGCTACTGAAGGAATATAAACAATAAAGGGCACTATGATTCATGGCGCTCCATAATCTGTGTTTACAAAACAGGCAGTAAAGCCTAAAGCCCTCAGTACCCACACAGTGAAATAAAGGACCAACTCACACTGACATTTTAATACCTTTCCAAATCAGTCAAATGCTAGTATCAACAAAGGTTTCTTTCTCCTTGTGCCTATATCTCAGCCAAAAAAAATCCCTCCTGTAGGTGTCTTTTCATTTTTCTTTCCCTCCCATGTCTTTTCAGGCTAACAGACAGAAGATGCAGTAATATTAATTACTTTTGTCCATTAGTAAAATTTACAGCAAATGTTTCTAATAAGGTCTTTATTGACTGGGACAAAGCCCTGCACTGACTTGCAGTGCTGTACTCTTTGTAAGGTAGCTCTTTGTGGGAAATTTAGAAATTACAGTGATTGGCTGAAATACTAAGTACACAAACATCCACAATGAGCTGAGATTTTTAAAACTAATATTTAGCTCTCTGGTAGTAATAGAATATGACAGAAAATCAATTATTTTCTGTTTTCAGTCCTCAAATGAGTGTTTTACAGACAGCATAAAATGTACAGGCTTTCAAGGTTTAATTCAGAAGCCCTCTTAAAGGATCACAGGTTTTAATGTGCAAATTGCATAAATAATATCAATAATTCATGATGAGAAGAAATTACTACTGTCTGAATGGATTCCTTGCATGTAGATTTACAGAAATACTTATAATGAACTCCTTCCTACAGATTAAATTGAGAAGATACTTTCACAATAGTCACAGAAGAGATTCTCACTCTACAGGGAATCTAAAATCCTGTCTCAGTCTGGACTGTATGGATTATAAATCCAGCACACTTGATTTTTGATAGCATATAGCTCCAGCATATATCTGATACTTGAAGAAGAATGCAATAAAGAGAATTTAAAGTTATTTTTTATATCCTTTGAAAGCATTCTCCTTTTTTCCAGTCTTTAGTAAGAAACTAGAGTACCATGAGGAGAATTTAGTAACTTAGATGTTCGGAAGGTGACAGCTCCCCAGCATTCTAGCACGATTTGTGATGTGAAGCACGTTTATTTTCCAGCATTAATTTGCCTTATAGCAAACACATCTTTTGCCTTATAGCAAGCATATCTTGTACCATTTACAGTGACAGATGTTATAGTGAACTGCAAAGCACATCTGCAAAGTCTTAGCGACTTACGGGTCTTTCTCCCAACTTGTTTGCGTGAGGTTGTGTGCACACCATGTAATTCCAGGAACCAGATTGCTGTATATAAAATTTTAACAAACTTCAAGGTTGCCTCCTAGAGGTGAAGACATACAGTGTGCTTAAGGAAACTTGGGACTTTTTTTCCCTTTCTGTTTTGGTCTGCAGGTAAATTAGATGCAAGTAAATTGGACCGTAATTTTCCCTCTGAGAAAAATAAAAGAATGGGCAAAAAAATTCCAAACTTGTCCACTCCAACTCTTACAGTTGTTTATAAGAGAGAAATTTACTTCTGTCTCTAACTCTCTGAAGCATTAATATTTCAGGACAAGGAGACTACTGGCCTCTGTTCTTTAGAGTACAATAGAAATAATTTGTTATGAATAATGGATAGATGTGTGTGTGTGCTAATTATGGGTTGTGACATCCCACTGTGCTCCCTGTTATTCCGTGATCATATTCTGCAGAATTCCAGGTGGCAAATCTATTTTTTGGAAAGAAAAATGGGTTGGACTTGCCACCTTCCATCTGGGGCTCTTAGCATGCAGACAGTATGTAGGTGTTTTATCAGAAACTAGATGACAAGTCCAAGTCCAGCTTTATTCTTAGTTCAAATAACTTTGAAAGATGAATTTTATGTTACCGTTCATATACACATGTTACAGTCGGAGTGAAAAAGGAGACCGGGCTGGGGAAAGGTAGTATAGAACATGTACTCTACTGACACAGTAATTGAGATAATTACCTCTTCTCGAGGCTTCAAAACTATCAAAAAGGTTAATTCTCTGGATGTCATAGGTTAATGTGGTATTAGGCATCAGTGTTCTGTTTCTATTAATGTTGGTGACTGCAAACTTGAAAGCCAATTCTTCAATATTAACAGGTTCATTTTCCACAGTTTCGAATATCCCTCCTGTTGAAACAGAGATAAATGAGAAGTATTATTCACCTCTTCATCACTGTACATAAAAAGAGAAAAATAAATTATGAGCAAGAATAATCTCAGTGTTCATAAAGGCAAATGGTTAAAATCACTGTTAAAAGTACTACAGCAAAAGCATATTGGATCATTAGTTTTTATCTACGATGTCACTGTAGGTTAACTCAATATTATGAATGTTGCTTAGACAAACATCTGTGAAATATGGTGCATGTTTATTATTCAGGCTTTTCAAAATAAAATTTTTAAATGCTTGTGAAAACTTCTATTGAGTTCCCAACTAATGAAAGCAGTGATATTCCTAGGTCTCGTTCCCCCTGCTCCAATCTAATCTATGTTTAGAGATGAAACTTGGATGTGTTGGAGATGTTTTCTAAAGTGTTTCTGCAAATCTTGGCAGTACAAGATCCACATTCAGAAGTGACTTAGGAATTTGAGTAGAAATGGACTGAGTTTCCACTCGAGGTTGGTGTATTAATAGGACTTTGGTTTTTTATAAACCTTAGGCAATGTTGATGGCCATTTCTGAGTTTGCTCAGGGAGAAGTGAGTATTTTTACTTTTTCAAATCTCATTGCTGAATGAACTGAACTTGATGACACAGAACGTAACTGAGCCACACGCTGCTCCCACAGAAGATTTCACCTCCGTACCAAAGTGTAGAGTGGTCTCTCCAGTGGTGTGGTGTCTACCAGTACCATGATGGCACTGGTTTAAAAGTCTCCTTCCAAGGACGGTGCTGGATCTAGCACAACTGCTCTCAACTTCCTATCATTCCTCTAGACTCTTCTTCCAACACCTGTTTTGAACCATTTGAACAAAGACGTGTCCCAACCCATTCCGTGCAATCCCAGCTGGGCAACGGCTCTTTGAGTGCTGCTCAATTTGTCAGAACTTATTTTCTACCTTTCAAACTGAAATTATACGTACTTCTTGCTCCTTTTTAAAACAAATGAGGTGAATCTAAGCTTTTCTTTAACCTGGAAGCAAGTTTTCCAGAAGAGGACCTGTAAATAACTAATCTGAATTTTGGAAGCATTCTGAATGCTTTGGCATATACTCTGAGATGGGGAAGGTGGCTGTGTTTCAAGTCATCAGGCTGTCCCACTTATACTGGGATGTCTACTCCCTCTAGCCTCTAGAGACTTTATTATGCCAACAACACATTCAGGCTGTCTAGGAGCACTGGGATTTGATGAATGCATAACAAACACAGCTAATTTGAAAAAAAATAGCTCCTTTAAACAGCAATCTCCAGCTTCAGTACTTGATTTTGCAAGTATAATTTACTCATTTAGTGCAAGTCACTAGAGAATACTTTGGATTTCTCAGTTACATATTTTTGCATTTCCCCATGTGAAATTTGAGCCCTAGATATCGCTTCATATTTTCTGAGCATCAGAATGTATTCAGCTAATGCACTGCTCTCTCTTGCAATTTTGGTGTCACCGATGTAGGAATAGTGCAGTCATTAGCTGACAATCAGGAAATGGGAACACAGCGGAATTAAAACCTGTTTTGAATTTTAACTCCGCAATGAAACCACTGGAGGCTGTCAAACCCAAGTTGGCAATGCAATCTCTAGCTACTCTTGAATACACAGCATTATATTATCTCTCAAACCCAAATATAACAATACCTTAACATGACTTAAGCAATTTTGCCAACTTAAGCCATTTTCCTGTTCACTGTATGTATATCTCATTTACTATATGCGTGTATTAGCACCTTAAAGACTTTCTGATTTTTTTTTCACCTCCATCATAAAACATACAAATGATTACAGGAGACTGTGACACACAGAAATAGCTGGAAAAACGTTTAAGTGCTGGTTTTGGAACCAAATGTAAAACCTCATGTGGAATGCTGAGAGTCAGCAGGATTTTCCAGATTTGCAAACTATAGGATTACCAGAAGGAAAAAAATCTAATGCCAGTTCTTTCAGATCTTATAATTCCTCATCCCAAGGATGATACCAACAAGTTTACTACTTCTTGGTTAAATAAAATTTGCTTTCCCTCCTTTCACCTGAGGAAGACAAGTATTTTCAGTTAGGTATAATGCCAACTCGGGCTTGGGCCAGTAAGATACAGCTGTTGTGTTTTGCTCGGACCCCTACTAGAATTAGCAAACATTGTTTCGTAAGGCAAGATGGAAGTCACGGAGTATAATGGATGGCCTGAGATAGCTTTCTAATAAGACAGGGTGACCACCATCTCTCCCCAATTCCAATAGGATGGGCTCTTGGCAAAAGATCTTCACCATCTTGGAAACTGTTATTGTACTGTGCTTGTATTTCTTTCTTTCTTTCTTTCTTTCTTTTTAAATTAAAACAACTTCTTTCAACCACTCTTGAAGTAACCTTCATACCTATACATACACAACCACTTTCTCATTTTAGGACTAGAACTATTTCCAGACCTCTAATCGGTTACCTATTAAACGGAGATTAATTTTAATTGATGTATATCCATGAACTATTTATACTTCATTAGCAGAATTTTGCAGAATTTTTGCTTGGTCCCTTTTAAAAAAGAGTAGAAGCTCACTGGCAGAGGGAAGGAGTGGAGGGAAAGGAGGAGTGATGGAAAGAGGGAAAGTGTTGCATGGATGTGTTTCCCTAAGCAAACTAATCAAGACTGCATATGCACTATCATGTACACGTCAAATATATTCAGGTAGGTCTCTCTGAAAGTCAGCTGTATAATCAGCATGTTGGTACCCCTTCAACATATTTTCCAGGTTCCTTTTGTACATGTACAGTAAAGCACTTAAAGACAACTTTGAGACCACAAAAGTCATACTTCCAAGTCAATAGACATTTACTTGTCCTAACGTTCGCCTGATTAAACCCTGAAGTAAGTACAAAGAGTGGTGCTCTGCTGCCCATGAACAAAGTCTACAAGATAGTTTATGGAGGAAATTGTTGTTTACTGTGAGTGAAGTTTGGGATAGTTGCATTACAAAAAGCTTGAACTGTTACTTATTTGAGCTTGATTTTTCTGTTGGGACCTATGTGTGTAAAAAAGAGTTGAATCAGTCTATACATTTGCAGCACAAACAAGCCAGTAGATAAAACCTGGATGTTCTGTGCTGTTGTGTTTTCATCCACGTATCCTTAATGAAATCTAGCAATTTAGTAAACAGTTTCTCTTCTACTTTGTTCTGCTGATGACTTACTGTCAAGCTTAGAATTTATTGTAAGGTCCAGGTTAAAAGAGAAATAGCAGAGTAAGTGACAAGTTTGATGAAGAACCTGTTTGTCAGATGATTCATTTAAATAAAGTAATTACTGTACAACATTTTAAAAACAAATTAACCACAGGATTCTACAAGTGAAGGAAAAAAAATCGATGTTAATTCAAGATATAAATGATGCTCCAGAAACAAGGCTATTATTGCTAAGCACGAAAATGAGCACTGGCTTTCAAGGTAGGCTGCTGGTAGCACACGCATGGGACCAAGCTTAAATTTTTGAGTCCTCCCTTTCACCTCCCTCCCCTCCTCCCCAATTACTCAGCCAGGTAGTGAATCCACTGCAGCAGCTTCGGCCGACCAAAGGCTGCTTAGTCCTGGTCAGCAGCAGACCTGACCTTTCTTCTGCACAGCCACTACGTCTGCCCCCAGGATGAGAGGGGCTCTCCACCCGAGTCAGCAGGAAGCTGCCTACCCAAAACCAGGTGAGTGCCAGAGCTATAGGGGTTGCTCTGCTTCACGTGGATGTCAACACCTCCCAGAGGCTGTCTCACCAGATACAGCTGAGGAGCAACGCCAGGCGTAGGTTTCCTGATCCTATTGCACACAGGGAGTAAGTCGGCCAGCCACATGTGAGCACATCAGTGGGAGAACCCAGCGTTCACGTTCACTTAACTGATAATCCTGCTTCAGTGCACGTGTGTGAGGAAACCTTTCACTTTCTGCATTTACTTTCTAAAGTGATGTCTGTGAGGATGAAGGAAAAAGCCACATCTGCCCCTGCTTTGAATGTAGCTGTGGAAAGTAAGAGGAAAATGACTACGTGGCTAACGTTGCTCTGACAGAAATGAGGGCTGAGCCACATGAGTGACTGCTCTGCAGAGGGGAGCGAGGGATGCGAGTCAAACTGACAGCTATGACAAAGCATCAGCCCCATTCATCCTCTGAAGATAAAAAAATTCTACAGCAAGTAAAATGTCAAAAATATAAAAGCACACCTCAGTAGGCACACCTGAAAAAGCAGCTCCGGTCCTTCTGAGCAAGCAAATGTTTCCACTTAAAGGGGTCATCACGGACTGAGAGAGTTTTAGAAAAGGTCATGGCTGAATCAATTTCCATGCCTCTCAATGGGTCTCAACGTTTCGCTTCAAGACAAGGCAGAGCTCAAAAGCTTGTTATTGGAAAAATTCTCCATCCCTGTTTTAAAACCAGTCATAAACAGCAACAGCTAAAAATTGTTGACCTTTCTGATGGCAGTTATCGACGTGTCTCCCTGGGCTTCTTTGGTCAGGTTTCCTCAATGCAAAATATCTCACTAACGTATTTCAGTCCCAATGTAGTATATTTTTTTAGCCACATATACGTAGAATTGCCTGAGTAGCCTTGAAGTAATTTCTGTGATTTCAGTCAGTAGGATCACTTTGATGCTTTCAAAGTAAAATGCTAACTTTTCAAAATATTTTTAAAAGCTATATCCCACTTGCAGAGAGATTTTCCTTACCTACTCCATAGCAAACATAAGAACAGCATCTTACTGCATATTTTTTGTTGTTATTTGCTGCTTCCTATTAAAATACTACAGAAAGCCAGATGAAATGGAGGAAGGCTTGCAGAGAAAGACAGTGCTGATAGTGCTGACAGTGCAAAACAGAGGTGTGAAAATGCCATGCTTTTTGAGGGCGGTCTATATTTCCTTCTGACACCTAAAGGAGACTGAAAGGGAAAAAACATGTTCTGCTCTTAAGCCAGGCTGAGACCCAGTGGTCACCATAAACATGGCAAAAAAAGCAGTTATTTTTCAGACGTAGATCTTGCTCTGGGACATTCTTGTGTTCATTATCTTTGTGGTTAAGTTTTGTATTTCCCAATTAAACTTGTTAAAAGTCTCTCCAGCTCACTGGTGGCTGTGTGAGGCAGCTCTATGGCAGATCCGTGACCATGCTTACACACCTAACTAGCAAGCAACCTCCCTTTCACACCAGGACTCACTGTGTATCAGCTATTGAACTGTCCTCTAGACATTTTTTAATAATATCCTTTGTCACTGACATCATTCTCTCTACTTTTTGACCATTGGAAAATGTTGGCAGTGTAGAGAATTCATTTGCTTGTACTGTTAAAAGAGAAAAGTGTCGCTGAATACTAGATACAGTATTCAAGGACCATAAGTCAAGCCATCAGATACAATGAGATTTAAAAGATATATTGCTCAGATTTTTATTTGCTGCCAGATTTTCATTCCCCAGCGTACCATCTCTTTCCTATAGCCAGCAGTCCCAGCAACGTAATGACAATAGCTCAGCTATTCATATATGCATATGACTTCAGGAGGAGCCATATTAATACTAACACTAAGTATTTTGATATTCTGACAGAAATTAAAGTGGGAAACAGGAGGCGTTAGAAAACCTGAAAGCTGGATGTTGTTTATGTTCTTATTCAGGTTCTACACTTCAGAAGAATGCTGTTTGAAAACAAACATGCTGACCATGCAGTAAAAAACATTTGAAATATTAAATCATACAGACTAAGAAGAATGGTAGAGAAAAAATATAGTTAAGATTAACAACTAAGATTTTCCTCATAAAGACACAAGTATTTTTCCCTTTACTAGAGAAAAAGGGGACTTTCTATGGTTTACAGCTCTTTCCAGTTAAGGATGAAACTACTTCTACAGGGTTGATGTCCAGGTTTCCTTTTCTTGCTTAAAGGATGTCTTAGTTTCATAGTCTCGTCTGCCTGGGGAGGTGTTTGTTGCACAGGATGACACACTGAATAAGCGTTGTGGAAACACAGGGCTCACTGGGTGTCATTGCTCCATCCCGAAGCTTTGAGCCACCGACAGCTTTCAAAGGCAATCCAGGGCCATGCCGTGCAGGTGATTCGCTAGCAGGATTTCCAGAAACATCTGAACACCTATCTCCTGGAGGGATTTATGCTTTGAGAAGCCTCCCCTCCTTTCCACAGCACCATCTGAACACCAGGAGGTCCATGAGACCTCATTAAAACCCACCTGTCAGTCACTGAAGAGAAATGAGAGTTAAAATCCTAATGATTGTGCAGCTATGCGCCACTTGTTTCCCGAAAGAGAAGTTGTTGCTGATACCAAGTTAATGTAGGAGATTCATAAAGCCAAATTAGCGTGTAGTTTGCCTTTGCTCTCTGTCAATATAGAGGCAGACTCACCCCACCCTGCTGCTGGGATGGCTGTGGACTCACACACGCTTCTGAAGCTCAGTGGGGCTGGCAGAGTGGTAGGGGTAGACCTGCTGGCTCGAAAAGGAACAGGGCAGAGCGAAACGGTGCTTATGAAGATTTTTTCTCCAGATAATGTCCACGTACAGAGTTAAAGAGCGTGTCACTTGGAGTGAAAGCACTTGCTACTGGAAACCCACTCCAAGCATTTTTTTCCATCCTTGCCTCTTACCAGAGGACACATTGTCCTGCGCCACAAGGCGTCCGACCGAGAGCCAGTGCAAGTGCACTCGTTTCCAGTTACTTAGAGGCTTACCTTTAGCAGACAGTTTAACAGTATCTTTCTTTTTAACGTTAGCTCACTGACTGTGTAAGATCAGTCCAGAAATTGGCTATTACCTCTAATTTATACATGACCTATAAGCTACTCTGTTATGTGTGTGTGTGTGCATTAAAAAAAAAAAAGTTGTTTCTCAGGAAGAATCATTAACGATCACAATCCTATAACAAACAGTAATTGCATTTTTCATTTACAAATCCAGACCAAAGTGGGTTGACTCCCCTAGGTTTTCATGGAATTAGATGCATGGGTTTCTGAATGCAAACTGAGCACATTAGCATTCTTTGCACGGATGAATTTGGCCTTGCAACAGGGACCTCTGAGTTAGGCAGCTATTATCATCCTCATTTTACAGACAGTGAAACTGAGAGCTTGAGTGACTTTCCTGCCATCACTCCCTCTTCAATCTGTTCAAAAGCTGTTTTGGAAACCATCCATACATTGTACTCGGTTTTGGCCTATTCCCGCCCTTTTTGAAGCCCCTGTCCTTACCACAGCATTCACCATCTTTGCATTCACCTAGCCTGGTTCCTGTCCAGCACGCCTTCGATTTTATTCCTCATTGCTATACCCTGCCAAATGTCACTGCCATTTCACTGCCTATTCCAGATCCTGGGTCTGGATCATTTTCCCTGTGTAACTCATCATCCGTTTGTGGGCTCCTCCTTTTAGGATGCACTTCAAAAAAACTCGAAGCCCTTGTCCTTGTCCATTCTACACTCTACCCTCATTGTTTTCAGCCATCTGAATCTAAAACAAAAGAAGAAACGGTGGGCACAAAAAGGCAAATACCTTGCTCTGGTGCTCACCTGGATATCCTGCCTCCCTTATCCCCATCTCTGCGTTTATTTGCTCTGCTGTCTCTGTAGATTGCAAGCTTCTCCAGACTGCAAGAAATTTGCAACCAAACAGAATAATTTGGAGCAGGGCTGGCTTTGGGGGGTTGGGGTGATGGTTACATTTTCCTTTCCATGACTGTGTGGTAGGACTGGGAAGCTGAAACCCGGGACAGGTTGATGACCTGAAACCCATCAAAGAAAGATGGAAGGGGGTGCGACTCCCGTGTCAAATTCAGCAAATGTGAGAATTGTTTTTTTAAGAAGATTAGATTTGTTTTTAGAAAGGTCACTGAATATTTGACAAATTGAGTGTCTCCTAGGTTCAAAACTGCACATCTGAAATCCACCTCTGGGCTTGTGTTTAGGACGTCATTGCATCTCAGTCGCTTCTGTGAAGATTTTGCTCTCAGCTTTAACAAGAGGTGAGGTATAGTTTGTTAGGCTTTGCAGTCTGATTCAAAATGTGCTTGATTTAGACTGAACTCTCACAGGGACTCAGCCTTTCTGTTATTTTCATGCAACATGGTTAGTGCTTAATTACACAGCGATGAAACCGGTAGAAATCGCATTTCGGTTTCAGCCCTCGTGCAGACAGGTGCGAGCTCTGCGACTGCCGAAGAGCTGCAACCCCGTATATCAGGTCTGAATACGTGACTCACAGCAAACAAGACCTAGTTAAAGATGGAGATGAAGAGTACAAAAGAGCGAAAAGATCTTAAATAGAAAATATTAAAGCATTTCTCTATCCGAAACATTCTCCATGAGACCCAGGGCCAGGTTTTTATAATTATCTGCACTCTAGCAAGGTACTGCATTCAGCAATGCTTTTATCCTGTGGAAAGCAGAGGGATGAAAATATGTATGTGTGTATGCACATATATAAAAAGTTGAGCTTATTAAGATACAAAGATTTGCCTTTTCCAGTGGGATTTATTTGAGTTCAGCTTGTGAGTGTGGAGATATTTCCCAAAGGCTCAATCGGCATGATTCATGTTATAGAATTTCTAAGTAATGAACTTTTTCTTTTTTTAACAGGGAAAAAAATGGTTGACCTGATTTAGGTATCTCTCGCAATACAGTGGCAGTACTAGCCAGAAACTAAAGGATCATTTTAGAGATGCAGACTGTGTATTTGATACACATCTAAAAAATTATTGTCTTGCTGCCTGTATTTTATTGTTTTCACTTGATGCAGAGGCTAGTCAGGAGGTACTGAAAATGCAAGATATTATATTGTTTGCTGTTCTTCCTCCCGCATAACCATACCTACTTGGGCAAACTAGCTATCCATGCATTGCAGCATTAATTTCAAATAAGAGAAAAATGGAGAGGGAGTAAATTGGTTCTAATTACCCAGTTACACATGCAACATTGGGTCCCATCTGATGTTATTTTTGGCCATGCAGCAAGGGGAAGGGAATAAGAATTGCTTCCCTTCTCTTCTTGGAGCCAGAGTTAGGCAGATGAGCCTTGCAGAGACCAGGCTTAGATTTTGTATGAGATGTTTTCACCAGGAGCAGGGCACTGGCTAAAGCAGCATCCACAGAGTTTTGGCACCCCGCTTTCCCTCCGCGCACGTATACGGCCTGGCCTGCTCTGCAGAGCATGGCTTTGCGAAAGCACGTGGCGGATCAAGCCTCCACCTTCAACAGAACCACGTTTTGATCAGGGTGTGTGGTACGAACGGAGCTGCTCTCTTCGGAGCTCCCCAGTAGCCCCATGAAACAGGGCAGCGCTGTTGCGAGATGCGCTCCCTGCAGCACGGCGAGGGAGCCCTCGCCCAACGCGTCTCCTGTGCCAGAAGTGCTGCAGGCAAAGCTTTTGCCTCAGTGTGAGCCCTGCCAAAATGCTCGTAAGGGTAGTTAGGAGTATGAAGTAATAACGCCATTTCTTTAGTTAATGAGATGATCTTGGTGGATGTGTTTGTTAACCACGCACTGGCTGCAGCTCTGTGGCTGGATCCACGCACAGCTCCGTGCCTTTTGCTGTAATTCTCCTGCTGCGTAACATGCGTGGCAAAAACACTCTGGGATCCTGCAGAAACAGTGGTTTAATTCCCTTTTTTTAAGGCTCCCAGCAGCAAAGTAACAGGCTTCTAAGCTTCCCCCCATCATTTTGTTCAGGAGAAATAAGACCTCACTGAAGGAAGTAAACATTTCTACTGATTTTAATAGATTTTGATCAAATTCTCTCACGGCTGACCATCTCTCCCACCATGCTGTAACAAGTTAAATAGTCCCACTGGAAGAAAAACTTACTTTCTGGTGTCTTTTTAAATCTTTCAGAGCACTACTTCCCAGATAGGTTTTTCCTACATATCTGTCTGAGTCAGAGGATTTCCCTCTGAGACAGCCAGACATCTTGACATATTAATTGCTGATCATGTGCTGGACTACAAGGCGCTTCTGAAAATGGAAAGGGATGGGAAGGCAACGTGAAAGTAGAGAGCAAGGAACACTGTTTATATTAAGGAATAAAGGAAGGGGAAAAGAATTTCACGGAAAGAAAAAGTAGATGAGGACAATGGAAAGAAAACTGATTGAATGAAGATGGAAAGACTGATGGCATTGAGCTGCAGAACTTGCTGGAAGTTTTTTTTACTGATTTTATCTGGTTCCATCTCAAAAGTGTTAGAATGCCTAAAAAATATAGTAAGGTTTGTTGCAGATAGATACAAGGTAATTGTACCTTATATTTGAGGAAACCTTGAACCAAATAGAGCAATAGTGTCCCTATCTAAAAGAACAGCAAGGAAAATTGAATTGAGGGGTTTCACCACCTGCTTTTATGTAGGCACTTGGTTAAAACAGGAGGTATATCTGTGCAAAAAGCACTTTACCACCTTCCTTTGCAGTGGCTGCAAGATCTTATACTTTCCAGAAAGTAGCAATCAATCAATAGAGTATGTGCAGCCATTTTACTTTTTTTTCTTCACTATGACAGCAGATGACCCATAGAAAGATTCATTCAACTGAAGTCCTGAAAAGGTTACTCTAGCTGGAGAGCAGTCCTGAGATGTGAGAATATAGCCTTGCTATAAAGCAACTGTGAGTTTGCATATGCAATGAAACTACTTCAGGATTAGCCATTTTTCTCAAGCTGTTAGACAGAAATAGAAAGACATTTCAAAATCCTAGACTATACTTTGAAATGTGCATTATTCAGTAAACAGCATTTTTATGCATAAACATCAGGGTTATGTCTTTAAAAATTATAGACTCACTCTTTTCATGAGTGCCCATTAAGCACTATTATCTGTAAGATGCTTAGGAACATAAGGTCTTTATTAAAGCTGAAGAAATCTGAGCTGATCCTGAAAAAGCATGGATAAACTCAGATCACAGACTATCCAAAAGTACATCCTTCCAGCAAGGAGGTGGTGGTAGAGGGAGGTTAAAGTTGGTAGGGGGGACATTTTACACTCTAACTTTAGTCAATCACTTTTTTTGTTCTGAAATCCAGCTGTTACAATTTCCCTAAAAGCAGGGCTACCTATCGATCCAGAAATGATTGACACGGGGGATGCCAAGAAGCTTACAGCTAGCAAGCTACAGCAGAGATCTTCTTTTGTAGATTATTATGGACACTTTGTGTTTTTGAGCATGCAAAAAATAGTATCCTAATGTTTAAACATTAAGGATACAAAGATTACGTTAGCTTTTGCTGTCACACACTGTGCATGAAGTAACAGTGAATTTTGACTTTGCTTTCCTTCTAATAGGCAACAACTGTTTATGGTAGACTCCTCCGAGTCTGAAGTTGGTTCCTCTCACTCTGGAGGAAAGGCTTAAAATCATTCAGCTAAAATGGAGAGGGCTTTACCTGTGACAGTCACCACCCTCTCCTTCTCCCATGGTGGCTGGAGCTCCCCTGGGGCTCTTCACTGACCCTGATGAAGTCTTGGCTCACGGCTGGAGCTTATGGCCCCAGTAAATGCAGTCAGTGGGGTAGGACTAGCCAGAAAACAAGAAACCTGCTTCAATTCTGGTGTCCTTGTCCTTCTCATCGGAGGGGAAAATGAGACCTCTCATACCATTTTCTTGTTTGTTATGGCAATATGAGAGACTTGTGTAGCACAGGGCAGCCAACAAACCAGGGGCTAGGACAGTGGCCTGAGATATGTGCCCTCTCTCTCCAGCCTCACAGGGAAATGCCAGTCTATACCCCAAAAAACTTTGTCAAGAAAATGGTGACAGCATGGATCTGTTTCTGTGAAAAGCATAATGAAAATTTTCGCGACAAATCTGAGCCCAGGACCTGTGTGATCTTCCAATGCCTCTGTCCTGCATGAGGCAACACGTCCCGTACTCTTAACACTGAGCAATTGAATCAGAAATCTTCCCGATTCAGCTTGCAAAGTACACCGGAGACAACACCTGGGAACTTCTTGGCACCTTCCTCTGCTGTCGACAGCTCTAACCCTGGGAGACGCAGGCCCCCAGCAGAGCACGGAGGGAGGGGATCAGCGTAGGGAAGCTGCTATTCCCCACTCCTCCTCCCCCAGCACTGCCTCTCACTCGCACCTTCTCAACATGCAGCCCCAGCCTCGCTGCCTTGTTTCTCCTCAGGTCTGCTCCGCTTCATTTAGATGCAAACTGGGTTTGGCCCAACAGCCATTTAAATACGGCTGTTACTGAAATAGACCATTGAGCCAAGTGTGCTTCAGTCCTCATCAGAGTGAAATGATAGCATTTCTTGTAACATCTCAGCAAAGGGGAGCATCAGCTATGTTTTATAGCTATTAGATAAAGGTGCATGCTCAGAATCCAGAAGATGCGCATTAATAAAACATAGCCAGCTTGACATATTGCTTGCTGAGCTTGTCTTGGCTTGCAGGGGAGCTATGTAACATGTCTATTAGGAAAAGATTATTCTTTTGAGGAGCCTTTGAGCTCCTCTGACAAAAAAAAAGCTAAGGACCAGCACCCTGCATAGCCCCTCTGTGAAGGGAGCATGTTCGTGCTGCAGCTAACCTAGTGGAAGATTTTCCCAAGCCTCTTTTACTGTTCTTGTGCACAGCTGAACCTGTTGCAACATGACAGAAAGACTTGCAGGCTTACAGAAAGAATGGCAAAATCCAGGTAAGCGTGCCACAAGCCACTCAGACCACGTCAGGTATTTAATTAAGAAAGTATAAACCTGAAGTTTAAAAACAGAAACTTAAAAAAAGATGTGATTGAATTGATTTTTATTAAAATAAATAAATCCTCCCCTTAATCTTTTATTGGTATAGAGGAAGGCTATAAAACCGAATGCTACCGGGTTTCCATCAGTATCAATTGTTTTGATTCTCCTGAAACTCCAAGCACACCATGGGGACGGGGTACTTCACTGACAGTCCCCCACGGTTTGTGAAATGCAAGTAAGTTGAAATCAGCAGGTTTTGCTCAGGATTTACCTATTATTCTTTAAGCTTTATAGAAATATATTTTCTTCCATCCTGCTCTATTATTCTGTCCCTCTCTTACTAGCATTAATGTAGTTTCATCCTTAAATCCCCAAGTATCAAAAAGGAACACATAGAAAATGAGCTGACATTTTTCTAAACAAGGTATTATTTATATTGCAGCCTCAGCATAGCAGGTGCTTTAAAGAAAAATACCAGGATACATTTTCAGTCTTGGAAAGTATAATGTCTGAGTAGGCTCATCTAAGATTATGCTTTTAAGGGTGGGGGTTGCAGATTTTGCAACCGATCCACTCTTACAAGCGATGTTTAATCAGCACCTGCACTTCGAGTTGCCATATTTCTTTATAATAATGATGGTTGGCTCTTGAAAAGACACTTAGTTGAGGTGCCTGCAATTTAAAGCTTTCTTGGTAATTATCAATCTGGAACATTTCTATTCCTCAATCTACTGAGGGCCATTTGTGTCTGAAAAATATCTTATTCGTGTCTACATTTGCAAATGTTAAAGTAACAAGTGTAAACAGAATGCATCTGCGCCTAATCACAACTTTACATGAAGTGTTGAATTATGCTATTTCAATAGAAATTTGGAATGGGAACCCAAACAGCTATAGGAGCACTGTTTTCTTGTAATACTTCCCCCCCTCAAAGAACATATATTCTCCAAAACCCCATATCCTAGCAAGACTGATTTGCAAATACTTAGAATGCACAGAGGAAACCAAGACTTCCCAGCAGTGTTAAACCCTCTGATTGAGAGGCATACGGTGTTGAAATTCCGGTGCATAGTGGGGCCTAAATTAAGGGGGATGTAAGAGCCTTAACTCCAGAAATTCTTGCTTTGGGGGAACTTTCCAGATTATATCATCACTTTTCTTGATGCTGAATATCCCTAGAGGTTCTTTGGAACCAAACTTTTCCTTTGTACGCAAATCTGGGGACTTCAGAGGCTCCTACTCAAATCACTCGTGAAACCCGTTAAAGTGGTATCTTTTAGGTAAGCCACCTTCATGCTGTGTAGGCAAATTTCAGGATACCTGAACCGCCAATGTTATAACCAGATAAAACCCAGACATGAACTGTTTAACATTCCTACCTGATGCACACACAGAAACGTTTGTTTCACCAGCAATCATACTCGGATCGAGGCATTCCAGTGCTGGGACTTACTATCTCATCTCAAGGATGAATTCAGTATAAAACTGAGTAGAAAAGACTATAGCAGCTATATCTATTTTTCGTCTTTGTTTCTTCTCCAGAGTGCTTTTGCAGATAGCATTTTTTTCTGTGTTCCAAGACCTACATGCAACAGATATCATTTGTCTGAATGGGGTCTGTGAAGGACTCCTAAAATTCTTAAAAACAACCAACCTCCCTCAAACATGTATGTATCTCTGGGTATCAACAAGTGTTAAGTGAAAATTCAAAATGTATCCTAGTTTATATTTGGTTGCAAATGAAATTATGGTAGCATGATTGTGCACAATGATCCTTGGACTTTTACGGCAAAGCCTAGGTAATCTGTTCTTGCATTAGAAAAGATTTCAGTTGCAGTGATTTGGCTGAAACAACATGAAGATGTGCAAAGTGCACTGGCCATTATCCATTTCCTGCACAAGGATGTCATATGTATGCAAATTTTACATTCTTGAAAAGATTTGCTTGTTACATGCAATGGGTATGTTAGCAGTTGGGCACACTTACACAACGCACACTTAAAATTGTGTTACACTGAAAATATACATCTAGATCTCTTTGGTTGTTTCATCCAACGTCCTGTCTCTGCAGAACTATTCTCTTCTTTCTTTTCCCCCCATGATCTAGCCTTACCTCTTATAAGCAACCAATGCGATTGAAGCCCAAGTCTTTTCATCGACTCTTCTGAGTCGTGGATGAAGCCCAAATTTTGCAAGAAAAATTCTTATAGGATGTGGCACAGCATTAGATACTCCATCTCCTCACGGCTAAACACTCAAACAGCTTCAGTGGGAACAGCTTCATCAGGAATTATTAACATTAGTCAGATATGTTAGTTATTATAGATACTACATTTATTTATTATATTATAGTTATACCTACTTGCAATTATCATAGTTATTGATAGGAAAGTTAGATATGTACTTCTTTTTAAAAAAAAAAGGGCAGAGAAATTTGGTTGCAGAAAATTTTACAAATGGGTTAAAACTGTGGCATAATATTAAATGAATGAGAAAAAAATTAAAGAAGGAAGGCAATTCTCTAAAAAAAATGATACAACGTCTCCAGGATCCAGAAAGTGAATATCTGAGTTAGTAAATTATTCCCCAGACTTTTAAAATATAAAAGCTGAAGCTACTAGGTATAGCAATTATGTGAGGTTTTTTTAGCCTCCTAGCCTCATTGTCAGAAATTTCACCCAAAAGTCCATAAAATAACCTTTCCATGAAGAGGAAACTGCAATTACTTATAATTAGTACAGTGCATAAAGTATGGCTTGAAACCCATTACATAGCCATAATTCCAATGTGTTTCCGTCAAGCAGGAGAGAAAAACTTAAGTTTCAAAATAAAATTAATACTTCAGCTTAAGAGAGAATAGATTTATTTTCCTTGCTCAGTGACTCACTTTTCCTTTCTGCAGGTAAAACTTCCTATAGATTGTGTTACTTTAAATTTTCTTGACATTTCCTACAGTTGAACAGGCTTACATTTTTTGGAAGCTATATATTGTCTGTTTCAAAGTGACACCAAGGCTAGGCTTCCCCTGAAAACCAAACAGAGCTTGAATTGAGCTCCTCATGGCTACACATTTGAAAACCCCGGGGTGGATTACCGTCACAAGAGGATGGAGATGGTTGCAGGTTGCTGAAGCTGCTGCGTCTTGTGGCTATTGAAACTGGAGAGACGGGACTGCCTGAGCGACTTCATCAGTTCTTGTTAAGCATGAACTGCAGCTCCAAAAGAAATGCTGGACTAAGGTTTTCAGATGCCCAGCGTCACTGAAGAAGGCCTTCTGAGGAGAACGCGGCAGAGCTCGAGGAAAGCAGGGTATAAAAGAGTGGGTGACTAAAAGGGCTTCTGAAGTGGGACATCCTTGTCCTGCAGAATATCATATAAACTCTTCAGATTCAGGCAGGCACTTGTAGGAAGAAACAGACTATTTCTCTCAGAGTATGTGATTCTTGTCCCTCTGATGTGAATGCAACTTTTCCCCCTTTATTCAACAAAATTAGTGATTAACTTCATACGCACCTTCTTTAGTATTATCATATTGGTTTCAGCAACTCAAGAAATAAGCTATTATGGCGAAACTCTGTTATTTAAACACTTGCTGAGTGGTGCAGATGTGGCAAAGTGGCTGCTGAGCTTTATTGTGTTGACACATCCTTTCTCTCCTTTATGTTTTGCTTAGTTATTTTGTGCCTGCAAAATGCTGGTGCCTGCTGGGCATGACTCTGATCTCAGTATCACTGAAGCTTCTCGGGCTACCTCTAGTCACCGTCCCAGATGACTTACTTCCAACATGTACTAAACATAACAAGTGATCCAGGCTTGTTGATTATTGTACCAAAAGATGCACTCGGTACAAGAAGCGTAGCAATCATACAGATGTCCCTAGTTATTTTTTTCCCTAACATGTAAATCTGGAACGTCACCAATGCATGTGCCACCTGGGGATGAACAAGCCTCCAAAGATCTGGGTGCCCACAGATTGGCAAAAGTTTCATGTGACATGAGTCACGTAGACAGAGGGAGGGTTTTTTCCCAAGGATGTGACACTTGACAGGGTGCCATATGATTTTAAAAAATAGAGACAGTTTTAAAGACCGTAAACCAGAACGCCACTCCTTGACAGGTCGTCATTTATTTAAATCAACCCTGAGTGCCTTTCTGAAAGATGTGCCACAGTCACATAGAAGTTATTAATCTCAGTTTTGAGGTAAGGGGACAAAATTCTGCTGCTTGGAGGATAGGTGTGGAACCTCTAATGATCCTGCCTAGCCCAAAACTTTATGAAATTCTAAAGGCAGTAATAAATCATACTGGAGATCTCGAACAAGAAGGGGGATGCTCCTATGTGGCAGGCAAGCTTTCTTTCACAGTTATACGTGTCGTAACAAACTGGGTAACAGAATTATGTGCACATGTGGTTTTCGCTTGGTGACAAAACAAGCATTGCTTCTAACTATGTATGTTTTCTGTGAGATACTGAACATTGAAAAATGGTCAAATTAACAACCGCAATACATTTTCTATGTAAATTAAATGCTGTGTAGACGACACTTCTAGTGATTATAGCTCTCTACATGACATATGTTTAATGATTTAGATTGGCTCCTGTTGAGAGGGATTTAATTTAAGGCACTTATGGCATTGGGCTCAAATTATTTGCAAGAGTTGATTGAAGCTTATGTTTTACCCTGCAGCTTGTGTTCAGCTAAGGATCATCCGCTGAGTACACTTCATTTATCTCTTGCAGGATCTAAACTGTGGGCTTTTGCCATGATTTTCTCTCTCCATACATATTGTTTAACCAGTTTCCAGCACAATCAGCCATTGTTGTAAGATCAGATGTGAGAACAAAATTGCTGAATTCTTGTATTTGATTTTTTATTTATTTAAGTGTTAGGTATGCAAGTTTCAAGGCCTCCCCATCTATTTCCCTTGGCAACATGTTTTGGATGTCTAGTTCCAATTAAAATTAGCAAGAATTGGTCATCCAGCCCCTTAAGAAGCTTTTATAGTCTCCACTTTTCTGTCTATCTGTATCATTGATCATTAATGAGCTGCTAATTGTAGGAACCTGTGGATTCAGAAGTGCCACCATCAAATTTCCCAGTAACATAAACTTAATCTGAGGTATGCAGCTACCACTAACCTTCCCTCTGCATTGTAATATTGTCTCCCCATGTTGATAAACTCCACTAGGTAGTGTTTTGCAGCCATACGCTCTCCTTAAAACATCAGCAGATGCACATGCACGTCTCCTGCTTTCACTGAAGTTCTTTGAGTGTGAAAGTGTGATTTTGATCCAAAATATAAAGGTCTTCCACTAACTTTTTTGGCCTTTGGATTGGCCCCTCAGCACTCACTGGTGTGTAATAACACCCTTATTACCAGTAATGATTGTTAAATCCAGGGGGAGGGTGGGGAATACAGAGTGCCGATGAGAGTAAATAATAAAAATTAATGCGTAATTTCCCTGTAGCACAATGCCAGCTGGCTTGGAAAAGACTGAGGGCAACTGAAGCAATGGTTATTTCATGATTGTTTGGATACTGGATGGCTGACAATGCTCTTCAGATTTGTCAGGTAGTTGGCTATTCTGTTCTAATTTCTAGGAGCTCTGTGAAGGAGTGGGTTAGTCTTCCAGGACTCTATTAGCGCAGGCTCTCCAAACGTCCAAAGGGGAGTGGGGACACTTGTGCACGTTAATCAGTCCCTTAATGCATCACAGAAACCCCCTGCAGGTAGCGCGCAGGACCGGCACCAGCACGTTGCAGAGAACTGCAATTCCCATCGCTAGAGCCGTCGCTGCAATCTGAGTCCATGTACCAATAAATGCTCTGAGATTCGATAGACTCGGAACTAGGATGTCCCTTTTACTGACTTGATACTAATTATACACGTCTCCTGGGTATATTGCACTTCTTTGAGGCAGTGCAGGTATGTCTGGCTAAAGCCGGTGTAAAATATAGGTTGAATGCTCAGTGAAACCCTAACAGAAGGCCTGGGATTTAAAAGAGTATTACATAGAAATTAGCGAAATGTGTTTGAAAGGAGAGCAAACACTAAGCATTTTTAAGGAAAAGAGTTAGAATAGTTTGCACACGTTGCATGTGAAATTTCATGCTTTTCAGTGCGTGGATATCTTGTAAACCTTCATTTTGATTTTTCTTTGCTCCCTAATGATTGTCACATTTCCCTTTCACAAAATACAGAGTATTTCCTGGGACACACCTTTGAGTTCATATTCACTGTAGCAAATGCAATCTTTGAAATATTAAATTGTTTCAGACAGTTAAACTACAGCCTATAGTTTTATGGAATTAACTATCAATTAAAAGAAATGCAAGTTATTATATTACAGCACCTCCTGGACAGCCGCTGGCAGAAGTGTTCCTGCTGGGGGGTTTGGAGGCACCTCTTTAAGTGATGCTCTCCTCAGTCCTGGTCCTGGAAAAGTAACCTGCAATTCTGGGGATAGCCACTGACTTTCAACGCACATCAAAAAAAACGGGAGTCTCGGGAAATAATACTGAGAATTGGTATAACGACTGAAGTGTCAATTGCATATAAATAGTAAGTGTATAATAAATTATTCTATTAAAATAAAAATATATCTTTCTTAGATAATTTGATGAATACAGAAACCATAATCATACTAGCCTCCAGAATATTGTTTAAAAATTATGCAAATCAGAAATACCAGATACAAAATCCAGCTCCCTAAAATTGACCAAACCCCAACTATAGACAAGAAGTTTGGGGCGGGATGTGGGTATGAAAATCTGAATCTTACTGCTCCTATTTATACTGGATTTCTGACTTTTGACTTGCCTAGAAGTAGAGTTCAGCTACAAACTGGGATCTGAGCATAGATGTGGACTGAAAAGCAGATATAAAGCCATGGTTATAACTTTTCTTTTACAAAAAATACATGTTTCTTAATAATTTCTCCTCTTCAGATTGTTTGCTATATGAAGGACACAATGCATAAAATTGCCGTGTCAGGAATTCAGCTGCACTGCTTGTTCTTTCAGATAGCACATGTATTGTCCATAATCATGGGATATTCTACTTTTTAATCTCTGCCTTCATATGGTTAATCCTGCCAAAAATAATACCAGTTGATCTTGACAGGATTTCAACATGTGGTTTTAGCGTGCCAAGAAATGATTTCTTAAATTTGTCCTTTGTGAACTCTGACAGATGGTTTTTCTCTATTGTGGCTAAATTTTTGTTGTATACATTATTTTGCGAGTGGAGGTGGACTGAAGGTTTGAATTCTAGAAAAGGCAGTAAAAATGTATTATCAGGCATTTAGAATTCATTTTCATTCAATAAAGCTTCAGCAGTAAGCTGGATAAGCTTATTAATATAAGAAATTGCTGTTGGCCCTTGCTACATTTCATTCAATGTGTAAGAACTTGCAAAAATGAAAAGTAGGAGAAAACAGAAGAAAATTAAAAAGGAAAAGGTCATCAAAAATTTTCTGACTGAGAAATTCCTGTTTCCTTAATATTTGGTTTATTTTTTTCCAGTGTTATCCGGTTAGCTTATTAGAGCATAATTTGGATCTTTTCAAAGGTGTGTATGTCTTTAAAATCTTCTTCTGTGGTAACTAGGCACTTTTTAAACAGCAAATGAGCCCAGATGGCATGTATTCAAGAAGTCTGGGGGGAGAAAAACAGCAGAAAAGCAAAGTAGCTGAGCTGCTAACAAAATATGCAGTTTCTCATTAGTGTAGGAATCATTACGAGAGGACTCAGAGGTAGCAAACAATGCTGTACTAGTTTTTAGAAAAAGATGCTTGGGACTGGTGTTGAGAATTACAGGCAAATTTGCTACCTGTAAGATAGATTGAAAGGCTAAATTACACTATGGAATTTATAAGATGGCTGATGAAAATAATCTGAGTTATACATATGTAATGATTCATTTAAAAATTAAACTAATTACATTAACTCTTGCTATTCAGAAAGGTCACCTCAGAGCTACTGTGAATACTTTCTTGAAAATATTGGTGTAGCCTGCAGCAAAAGTCAAAAAGGCAAATGACAAGAGTTTTAGAGAAGCAATACAGACCAGAACAGACAACACCCTCATATCAGGGCACGAATTCACACCATGGCCCCTGTCTTTTTAGCTCAAGAGAAACGACGACAGATCCCTCTAAAGGTATCTAAAGCTGTTGCCATTACCAGAGAGCAACCCCGTTTTGACGTGGAGCAGCAGGGGCCAGCCCTGCACCTGCCTGGCACCACGCGTGGCCCTTCCGCAGGACGCCCGCGCCAGCCGGCTGGGGCAGACCCAGCAGGAGAGCAGCAGCACCTCTGCTCGTTAGCGCGGGCACTCGCCTCCCTTAGCAGGGAGTTTTGCAGCCTCGTATTTCAGGACAGCAGCTCCAACCTAACAGCTTGCCCATCGTCCGTATGCAGAAGAGACACGGAGCGCCTGGTGCCACTGTGCTCGCCTATACGCGTGCCTTGCTGTCACCAGAGGTCTACGGCATGCTCGACCCCCATGCAGCGAGCCTTGCTCTTGGCAGCAAGAAATCATAGAATCACAGAATCACAGACCGGTTTGGGTTGGAAGGGACCTTAAAGATCATCTAGTTCCAAACCCCCTGCCATGGACACCTTCTGCTAGATCAGGTTGCTCAAAGCCCCATCCTACCTGGCCTTGAACACTGCCAGAGATGGGGCATCCACAGCTTCTCTGGGCAACCTGCTCCAGTGCCTCACAACCGTCATGGTGAAGAATTTCTTCCTAATATTTAATCTAAACCTACTTTCTTTCAGTTTACAACTGTTACCCCTCGTCCTATTGCTAGACTCCCTGATAAAGAGTCCCTCCCCATCTTTCCTGTAGGCCCCCCTTTAGGTGCTGGAAGGCTGCTAGAAGCTCTCCCCGGAGCCTTCTCTTCTCCAGGCTAAACAAGCCCAACTCTCTCAGCCTGTCTTCATAGAGGAGGTTGCTCCAGCCCTCTGATCATCTTCATGGCCCTCCTCTGGACCTGCTCCAACAGATCCATGTCTTTCTTATGCTGAGGACCCCAGAGCTGGACACAGGACTCCAGGTGGGGTCTCACAAGAGCTGAGCACAGGGGCAGAATCGCCTCCCTCGACCTGCTGGCCACGCTGCTTTTGATGCAGCCCAGGATACAGTCGGCTTTCTGGGCTGCAAGTGCACATTGCTGGCCCGTACTTAGTTTTTCATCCACCAATACTCCCAAATGAAAGCTTCTCCTTATTTGGCTGAGAGTCCCTCCACACGCTTGTCAAACAGACCTGAAATTGATAACAAACTCTCGCTTGGCTTTGAAAATCAGGGTCATACTATGTCAGAGGTTGCTTTAATTCTGTCCCATATGTCTGCTGCTGGAGGAAGATGCAGGTGGGGGGAACTAGGGAAGTGCACGGGGCTGTGCCTGGTGTGACACTGGCTCCAGCTCTGCATTGCGTGTCTGCCTCAGGGGGCTGCTGTAACTTCTGCCAGCTGGTGACAGCCAGGAGCAGGTTGTCTGCCAGCTGCAGAGGTGCTGCAGCCTCACCGCCTGCCGCCATGCCTTCCGCCAAAGGCAGTGGGAAAGGGGAAAAAAAAGGAAAAAAAGGAAAAAAAGGAAAAAGAAGAAAGAAAGGAAAAAGAGGAAAAAGGGGAGAGGGAGAGGGAGAAGGAGGAGAAGAAGGAGAAGGAGAGGGAGAGGAAAAGGAAAAAAAGGAAAAAAAAGGAAAAAAGAAAAAAAGGAAAAAAGGAAAAAAAGGAAAAATGGAAAAGAAAAGGAAAAAAAGGAAAAAAGCAAAGGGAAAAGGAGCAGCATTGCAACTCACTGCATTAGCTGTGTGCCCAGCTGAGGCGCTGGGATGGGTTTCCCTCTAAAGCAATGCGTAAGGAGGAGGCAGCACGTCAGGGGACAAGGTGTCCTCAGGAGTCTTCTCCTGAGGAGGATAAAGCTTCATGATCCCTCTTTCCCATTTTTGGGTGTAAATGGGTCACACTTGTGCTGCCTAAGAGTTCTTATTACTGAAAATGCCTCCTCTTGAAAGCTGTCTGTGGAGTCCACACGTTTAATCATGTCCATCTCATCAGGATGTGAGAAAACCTATTTCTGCTTGCCTGATGTGGCAAATGCTTTATTTCAGCAGTGCTCTCTTTTAACTCTTCCATGTGCACCCTATGAATGAACAGCTTCCTTGTTCAAGGCATTTTCTGGCAATTAAAAAAAACCAGAAATTAATCTCTTTCTCTGAAAGCCCCATGTAATGTTTGTAAATGTTTTATTGTGGACGTTGTGTATTTTTTACAAAAACATGTAAAAATTAATTTCATTATGGTTTTGTCTTGGAAGGAATCTTGTCATATGCCCTACATAAAGCCAAATTAATTTAGGAAATGGTGACATGAATTTTACCTAAATTTCTCTATGACATTCATCAAATTCAAAATTAAAAATCAGGGTTTTGCACAAAAGCAATGCAAACACAAGTTAATTCTTTTTTTTTTTTTCCTCTTTTTTTCTCTGAAAATGGAGAGATGTGAGAACTGTCTGAAAAACAGTGGGACTCTCTTTTCATGTTATCAGATTTAATTCTTAGTAAGACAAGACAGATGACATATTTATAAATTACTTGCAGAATAAGCCTGAATCATACTTTACACAGCGCTCATCGCTGAAGTCCTGGCTCATGGAGGTTTTGTTATTGACACGCAAATGAGTAAAAATTTCATATGTGGTTTCTGAAGAAATGTTTGTCTCTCATTATGCTAAGGCTCGTATGTCTAAACTTATGCACGACTGCCCCTACTGAGGTCAATGGGACGGAAGTTAAAACTAAGCCAGTGCGTACTTCTTTGCATGGTAGGTGTTACAGAGCTAAAATATTCTCATCTTGGTAGAAGAGATTTCATGCAGATGGATGCACAGCGTGGGTCTCCAAACCTCAGAAGTTATATGTGTGTGTAAAATCAGTTACTTTTTTTCTAGATGGAAGAAGGACATTTTTCTCACTTTTTTTCAGGTCTGTGCCTGAGAAAATCTTTATAAAGGGCTATTAGGAGGGCCTGATGAGGCTCCCAGTTCAATGGAAATAACAATATCTACCTTAAAAACTGAGCGTTTAGAAAGTTAGACCTAACTACAGTCTCACTGCAGGAGATGATACCTTGCAGAGCACTGACTATAGGCTTGAGATTAGGAAGGAGATTGATAAAGAAAACAATTACTTCATTCTAAATACAGTAAGAGAACCAGAAAGAGAAAGGAAGAAGTTTGGAGTTACTGTACTATAGGTACCTCAAATAAAGACAATAACTGGGCAAGAAGGATTGCAAATACATCTGAAAACATGGTTTGATTGGAGACAGTCCTCTTGGACGTGCATGTGAAATTCAATTTACTCTCTACACTTTGCCCAGAGTCTCAGTTTTGGGTCACCGCTGTCTGGAAGAAAATGCATAGAGGCTGGACATTTGCTTGCTTGTTTTTTCCATTTTTAAATTACAGCAAAGCTTTTAGCATTACAAGCAATTTTTTTTATTATTTTTGACTGTGCATATTCTCTTGATGCCTCAATGATCAAAGGGCCCTTCTGCAAAACAGGAACTCATTTCACTAAAGAAGGCAGCTGCTTTGACAGAAATTTACAGTTGCCATTAAGATCTTTAAAAAGCAAACCCACTAAGGAAGTAGGTTTACACTGAGGTAAGCCATAGGGAGCTTTTGAGGGGTATGGCACCTTTCCCTGGACTCGCTGCCTTTCTTGCTGTGACTGCACGTTAACACTGCTGGGAATGCAGGCAGGGGCTCGGTCTCCCTGAGGATCTCATATTTTCCATATGCATAACTTAACATTACAGCAGCATTATGGTTATTTCCCAAAAAAGGGTTTTCCAGGTTTCCCACCTTTTGAATATTGCGGATGTAGATTCACAGCAAAGAGGAAAATGACATGGAGAAACTACTGGTTTGTCCTTCTTTTTTTAAAACACAGCATGAGTAGGTTTGCTCTGACGTCCTATTAGTGAGATTGTTTTCTTCCCTTAGCACATGAAATTATATTATTGGCACTAGAAAAAAAAAAAACTCCACAAAACCAAGAAAGAAAGTGCCGATATGCCTGCATGAACTCCATTTTATGGAGATATGAAACTGGGAAACACAGTAAATGCCTCCTTCTTGGCTCTGTTAGATTTTTTCTCTGTTTGCTGCTCCGTAGAGGTGGCCAGGAGCTGGGCTGGGCAGCATACCAGCCCTGGCTCTCTGGCTCCTGGCCGCAGCACAGGCACACCAGCATGCACGCCGGCTCGGCAGCACCCCACCGACACGGCTCTGCCGCACCCGGTCCCAGAGCCCGGCTTTGTGGCATTAGTGCAGGCTTTGCGTGCGGCACTGTACTGCACCTAGGGACACAAATATGTCTTTACGTGATGATCCAAAGACACGTGGGTGGATTTCCCTGACCCCTTGTTTTGAGTTTTTAATTAAAATGCCTTTCCCACCGTCCTTTTCTTGCTCCTCGTGCTTCCCTCTCCCAGTGCCTGCGCATCGGCTCAGCTCGGAGGGCAGCTGATGTATCCTGCACAGCGCGCTCTTCCTCAGCAGAGCTGGTTACTCGTGGTCAGGCTTCTTACCCAAATAGCGAAGGAAGGTCACTCGACAGCCTGGAAAAGTAACTTAAAGGCATTTCTGGCAGCAGCCTTCCTCCGTGCCTGATTTCCCAACCTTCAAACAGTCTTAAGAGCTAGAGAGGTCATTGCAGTTGGAAATGCCCCTGGCAGGGAGCTTCCCCTGCAACTACTGCGTGGCAGGAGTGAGCAAAATGCAGGAAGGCTCTGCCAGCTCACCCCGGGGGCAATGGCCACCGCGCGCCCCGGGGGCTCTTCACCCTCCTCCCTGGGGGCCGGAGCCCCCTTCGCATGCTGCAAGCCCGAGGCTGGGGAAGCAGGCGGCTGGGCACCGCCTGCTCCTGCTGCACCCAGGGACTCTCTCCTTTCCAGAGAGACTTGTAAAGCTTCACGTCTGCTGGCGGCGTAAGGGTCTGAAAAGCTCCTCAGCCGGTGTGGGCTGTGTCCTGGCGGGCAGGGGAGTGCGTAGCACAGCTGGGGTTTAAAAGGGTACACAAAAACCTTTACAAATTGAGATGCAACTCTATTCAATTTACCACAATTTAAAATAAACAAACAAACAAATAAATAAACCTAATCTCTTCATGATGGGGCAACTACAGACTGCTCAAAGATGTAAAAAAGAGAGAAACCAGTCTGTGGGGCTGACCGCCAAACCGTGACCATCTTGCTGATAGATGATGCTGCATCCATTTTTCCTGCCCCTTCATCTGGTTGCGCTGCTGCTGGTGTCGCATGAAAGCTTTCAGAAATGCGCAGGACACAGAATACTGCAAGCGTTAGCACCAGCTGAAGGATGAAGAAGCGCAGCCTTCCTCCACCCTTACCCGGGGGGAGCTCTGCCGATGTCGCTTTAACACCTTGTCTGCCCAGCACCTAACGCGGTACGGACCTGAATGCTGCAGCAAGGTACAGTAAATAAGTGTGAGCAATATGACCTGCCAGTATAAATTCGCACAGCTGTGCCGGTTCCACCAGCATACCATTTGCCATTATATCCATCGCACGCACCACATGAAACCAAGATTTTTTAGCTTCTCTCCGAGGACAAGACTTGAACAAGCCCTCCATCCATCTGTCAGTCACTTCCATCTGTTCTCGCAAATAAACAGCAGCTTTCTCAAAGATAATTCCTCCCCTGTGAACTTTGTCAGGGGCAGCCGGCGGGGAGAGAAGAGCAGCAGCCCCACGGCGGGCAGGGCCTGGCAGGGCAGGCAGGGCCTGGCAGGGCGGGCAGGGCAGGCAGGGCAGGCAGACCCGTGGGCAGGCAGCGGCGGCGGGCAGGCGCTGCCTGCCCCATCTGAGGATGGCTGCCCCCCTCCTGGTCCAGCCAGGGCCAGACCGCCAGGGAGCCCTGCCGGAGCGGAGGTTATTGAGGTGGGGAGTGCGGGAAGGCAGGGTTTTAAGAGAAACCAGCTGCGTGTCTACAGATCACCAGGCTTCATTAGATAACAGGGTTTCAGGAACCTGCAGGAACCTGCAGATAGCCAGGTTTCTGCTCACGGGACAATGCCCAGGAGAACATCTACAAAAAGTACTTAGTGGTTCACGACTGTGCCTGGGCGATGTTTTTTGCTCCTGTGGGCTGGTGGCAAAGCTCAGCTAGCGGCTGTGTGGCTCCATCCAAACTCCAGCAGGAGTAGGGAAGTGATCGTCCCCCTGTCCTCGGCCCTGGTGAGGCCGCACCTCGAGTACTGTGTTCAGTTTTGGGCCCCTCACTACAAGAAAGACATTGAGGTGCTGGAGCGTGTCCAGAGACGGGCAACGAAGCTGGTGAAGGGTCTGGAACACAAGTCCTATGAGGAGCGGCTGAGGAAACTGGGGTTGTTTAGCCTGGAGAAAAGGAGGCTGAGGGGAGACCTTATCGCTCTCTGCAACTACCTGACAGGAGGTTGTAGAGAGGTGGGGGTCGGTCTCTTCTCCCAAGTGACAAGCGATAGGACAAGAGGAAACGGCCTCAAGTTGTGTCAGGGGAGGTTTAGATTGGATATTATGAAAAATTTCTTCACTGAAAGGGTTGTCAGGCCCTGGAACAGGCTGCCCAGGGAAGTGGTTGAGTCACCATCCCTGGAGGTATTTAAAAGACATTTAGATGTGGCGCTAAGGGACATGATTTAGTGGGGGACTTGGCAGTGCTAGGTTAGCGGTTGGACTCGATGATCTTGGAGGTCTCTTCCAATCAAAATGATTCTATGATTCTATGAAACCGATAAACACATTTTTGGTGTTTTCTTTTTCTCTTTTAAGGACTATTTTCTACTGGTTTTCTTAATAACTTTTGAACATCACTGTTTTAATAAAATTATCTCATGTTCTGAAACATTTGGATAATGAACTGAGTAATAGAGCTGTCAGTTCTCTGCCCCTCAGCTGACCAGCTGTCACACCAAGGACTGTCTTTTGCAATCGGTAGATGTTGGTTTTGGTATTTAATTCCCTTATTTCATCAAAAGACTTTCTTTGAAAAGAGCATTTGAATCATTCATGTGTTGGAGATGGTTTCTTATATCTAGATCATCTGCTAGAAACAACTGGTGTTTCTTGATTAAAGATTTTTTTTAAAAAAAGAAAGCAAGTTTTTCTTCATTTGGGGATTTTTGTTCTGAAAGCAATTCCTTTGCATTATTCAGACCTGGTGATAATTAACCGCAAAATTTCTGCATCCAGAACAGTGCACCTTGTGCAAAATTCTGCTTGTACTGAAATGGCTTAGAGACACGGTGCACCACACGCCAAAGTCCCCTTGCCCCTTCCTGAAAGGATCTGTGGGTGGGCTCAGGGCAGCAGGAGGCCCGTTGTGTTTTGCAGATTTCAATAGGCAGTAGCAGCTGATTGTCACTGATGTCCTATGGTAACTGTCTTAGAGTATTTATTCCACAAAAGGTACAAAATCATTCAAAGTTTATAGACGAGAAGTAGGAGAAAGGGCTTTTCTTAAAAAGTCACAGAAAAAGGCCTTAGGCGATACTGTATCAAGCATGGTGGGAGAAGTTAACAGCATGAGGGAGTCTGGCAAGTCTTCAACAGGCTTTGCTAAGGTAGACACAAAGTTTGATACTTCTATTTTCTTCTTATTTTTAAATATTAAAAGTCACTCTTGAGCTCCAGTAAGCATGGAGACAGGCAGAAGGGCAAGTTCTGCTCTATGGGAGGACATTTACAGCAGCAAATAGAATGGTTTCATGAAAATAGAACCATTTTCATGAAAACCTGTAGGTATGTTTATGAGGATTATATAGAAGTTAAAACTTGCTGCAAAGCAACATTCAGAAATTCTCCTAAGAAGATTGTTTTTGCATTCTCCTCCAGCAAACTGGGCAAAAAGGAGAGAAAAATCAGTCTTGCTTATGAGCAGCAGACCTACATTTCAGACTGCTATAAATATAAACCCATGTATTCTTAAGTGTTCCAAGATTTGCTAGTTGCTTATTCAACATCCAGTAGCATGTTTGAGAGAAGCATTTGAAAGAAAGAGGAAATCAGTCAGCCAAGGCTTTGCATTCTTTCTACCTGGGACACCGGGATCCTGATCTGAACAATCCTCATGCAAAAAGATGGTGAGTCCTGCCACCGTCCTGCTGGGACCCTGCATCAGCTCCTCAGCCCGTGTGTCAGAGGGATGAGGTTCCACAAGGTTTGGGGCAGGTGAATGAAGATCCGGCTCGTATCGGGTGGACCTAAGTGGCCCAGGGCCTAGCTCTCCTGTGGCAGCTGGGGGGACGTGATGACCACAGCTACTGCTCTTGCCTGCAGGCTAGTACTGTGTATCTGCGAGACAGGCATCCAACCTCCGTCCTTGGAGGTTTTCAAGACCTGCCTGGAGAAAGCCCTGAGCAGCCTGGTCTGATGCCAGAGCTGGCCCTGCTTGGGGCAGGAGGTTGGACTGGAGGCCTCCTGAGGGCCCTTCCAGCCTGAATTACCCTATTGTCCTGTGAAGAGCTGGGTAGCTTTTCTGGGACAGAAGCTAGCCAGCGCAGTTTGGGAAAGCGGCCTTCAGCTGAAATAATGCAGATTGATGTTCCCTTCCAGTGTATTACACAGGCTCTTCTCCCATTTTTGCATGCATACACATCCTTCTGCACTACTTTGGTGGTTCAGAGCAAATACAGTGCTGGTTTGATTGATCTCTTAATATGAGAACATTTATACAAAACTTTAGCTGGTCTGTGCTGTGAATCTGGCTCTGCAATTCCGCGCAGCATCCAGCACCTCCTCCCCATGACTGGTAGCAAGGAGTAAACAGAAAGAGCAGAATAGTTTCTGCAGATTAGTTACTTGCAAATGTGTTCTTCGAGGATCTAGCTCAATGCACAGTTCAGTTCTGAAAAGGGAATGCATATTTTACATATTTTATTTATTCCAACTTTTTCTTGTTCATCGTGGCTAGCTTTTGATTTTCACAAAGGCTGGCATTCCTGTTTATAATATCAGGAAGGACGGAGGAAATTGGGCAGAACTGCAGTGACTCATTTCCATTTACAGATTCAAATCTTGACCTCCATATTTGCCCGTTCCAGTCATTTGCATTGCATTTTTGGAGAAAAGTTGTGAGCTTCGCATCTAAGTGGATGTTGCCACCTTCATGGCATAATGAAGGAAAAAATCTTTGGATTTCTTAGCTCCTGCCTATGACAGGTAACTACAGAGGGTAGAAGTACCTGGCAGGTAATTCACTATAACACCTCCTGGAAGAGTAGCTGATATTTGCCTCTAGCATATTATCTTTTCTCAGGAGACCTTTTTTTTGTTATTCTGCACAGTCATACTGCACAGGTTGCAGAAAATTGTGTAAAATAGCATAACATACAAGACTTAACAGTTGCATCTGTTTCAGGACAGCTAACCACAAAAATGTAGCAAACCGAGATGGACAGTGCTGCCTTGTAGCGCCGGGCCCTTTAAACACTACGCTGTAACGTACTTAACTGCAAGTAATTCATGGTCTAGGCATGGATATTCTCACTATTTGACCAAATGCTTCTTTTCAGCTTGTGACGGGTGCTCAGGAGCCATATGAGCCCTTGCCCTGGGTGTGGCGAAGTGCTTCAGTGACCTGTCCTTTGATGCTGGTTTGAGCATCAGCACACTGATGCCTCCCTGCTCTCCTCCCTGAGCACGGCATTAGCGTCCTGGGAGCAGGGAAAGTAACCTGCTAGACCAGACAGCAAATGAAAAGGTTGTGAGTATTTGGGGTGAGTTGTCGGCACTGCTCTGACTTGGAAGAGAGAAAGCAAGCAGCTCTGTATGTGGAATTAGAGTCGCTGGGTTTTGTTTCTATAAGGATGCGGGTTGTGGCTGCTGAGATACAGATCGACTGTGCGTGCAACTGCATGCATAAGGCAGGCTTGCCTTGCTGTGCCATGCAATGGTGAGATAAAAATCATGCTAAACTAAGCTTTTATAGCAACAAACTGTCCTGGATCAGCTCCGATGGTGCATCTGTACACTGCAGACAGCCTGCCTGAGCTCAGACTCATTGTACGTGTTCAAGAAGCCTTCCAAGGTCTTATTCTCCTGTCCTACATAAAACTATTCACAGCTAGTTCATGTCTATTCATGGCTAATTCCCCATTATGTATTTAAAGCATTGCCAATGCACACCAGTTTGTGTTCCTCCGAAGGGCCTACAGTTGCACGTAAATATTGATGACTGAAACTCATTATAATTAAACTCCTTAAAATTGCTGGGTAGCTGTCTGTCCTGGTACTGCGTGCATATGTACAGAATTTTCTCAGTTGTTAATAAGCCACTGGATCTGAAATCCCACCGCATAGGACTGACTGACAAGAGTAACAGTGAAACTGAAGCTGTATGTGCTCTCACGGGGACCGTTTTCGGCACAAAGCAGAAACCAGCCTTCAATAATGTTTATGCATGTCGTCCATTATTACAATAGTTAAATGCTACGGATATCTAGTGCCAGAGAAAAGCAGGCTAAGGGGACTTGGTGTGGCTTTGATACAAACAGGAAAAAGCCCCTTTGCCTCTTTAGTGTTGAAATTGCTTTCACACTCTGAGTAAGTTGGCCCATATTAACCAATATGCCAGATGGATGTAGGAAATGCCTTAAATTTTATGATGCTTTACAACTTGCAAATTACCCAAATCCATTTGCTATAAATTATTCAAGATATGAAGGCCTCAATTTTCAGAATTAGCCTCCAATTCTGTGCCTGCAAATAATTACAGGTACAATTTATAGCAAATAGATGCAAGGGCATTTTTTGATATGTAGCCCTCTGCCTACCTGATTATCCCACAAAAAGATGGCTATGTGCTACAAAATGTTCCCAGAGTAATCTGTCTCTGGCAAATTGCTTCCATGAAATTGGAGCCTGAGTTGAAGTTCTCTCAAACAACCCAGAGTTAAAAGTAATTATACGATTACTGTATATCTTTGTGGAACACAGCTTTAAAAAAATCTTAAAAATATTTCTTTAAATATGTGCTTTATTGTTATCATCATTTCCCTGGGGTCTGCTGCACTGGCAGACTTATGGTCCATCACCTAAAAATGTCAGTGTGATGCCTTTGGTACGCATAAGAAAGATAGATCTTCCTTAATGTTGTTATAAAAACTGTTTTCATGTTCCAACATTGGGATTTATGAAGCATAGTGTATATGTATTATATAATTTTTTTTCAAGTAGTAGACTTACAAAAAGTAAATAGGGCTACCGTTAAGTAAAAAAAAGAAAAAAAAAAAAAAAAGGAATGATGTTAAAGGAGGCAAAGCATCAGGGATTTTATAAGGCTTAATTTCCACTCTTCTCCATGGGCTTGAGACAGCTTACATCTAAATATCGTATTAGGGTGAAGAGGTTATTTAGATTAATTCCAAATTTCTGCTTACACTGTACCATTGCAAAAGCAGTGCACCCTCTGGAAGCAGTGGGCGTGTGGGTGTGAGCAGCTGAACTGAGATGTTGCAGTCAGACTTTGGTATGTTGTGGAACAGCTGATGAACTAATAAAGCCGAAAGTTTTATATCTATAAATCTGCAAATAATTTTTGCTATCTATTACTATCTTAGGGTGCTACCTCTCCCTTCTGCTGCTTAGAAAAAGTGCATGGTTTCTTGATCTTTGTTCCAGAAGCCCATGGCTGCAATTGTGAGTTCTTGTCAGATTTCTAATGATTTTTGTGAGGAATTTTTTCCATCTAGAACTGGAAGTTAAGTATGTGCTGCAAGAAAGAGTGCCTGATTCTACCCCGGCAGCCAGGCACACACCTAGGCAGCACAAAGCCTGTGAACCTGGCACATTCCTCTGAAATGCCAGCTAAAGCCAGTCTTACTGAAAAATGTTCCTCTGTGCCAGTGAAAAAACACCAGTTTGACAGAGATTTTAATGGATGATAGCAGGTGGGGAAAGTCGGGGGTAGAAAAACACTTAGCGTGTCCAGTAGCTCATTCACTGGGAGAGTTAGGCTCCAGCGCCTTAGGCAGATGGAGCAGGGGCTCCAGCCTGGGTCTTCCCCTCACCCCAGTAAATGCTCTTACTGATGCCAGTTTTGTCCTAAAGTTTCACAAGAAAAGGTTTTGTCAAGAACGTCTGACACAGAACGTTTATCACTGTTATATGACCGACCAGCTGGCGACTCAAGAAATGACAAGGTTCAGATTTCTTGGTCATGACTCACTGGACCAGGGCTATTCCTAGTTTTTCTACACATTGATATGTCCTTTGTGTTTGGTTGGTTTTGGCGGTAGGTAAAGAATATTTCACAACAGGCTGGATTTGTAACCCTAGACGGTCGCAGGTAAGTGGTTAGGGCAACCAGACCTCCCACCTTATCTTATGGGCCAGCCAGGTTTAGTGCCTGCAGCTGTGACCACGTTGCTCACTTGGAAATGCCCCTGTCTTCTTTCTGCATAGAGGGAGAGACAGTCTGCACCTCCTGCAAAGCAGCGGTGGTTAACAAGCAAAGTAGTCAGGAAGTAGTGAGGTCCCATCTGGAGTTCTGTGTCCAGTTCTGGGCTCCCCAGTTGAAGAAAGATGAGGAACTACTGGAGAGATTCCAGTGGAGGGCTACGAGGATGATTAAGGGACTGGAGCATCTCTCCTCTGGGGAAAGGCTGAGGGAGCTGGGGCTGTTCAGCCTGAGGAAGAGAAGACTGAGAGGGGACCTCATCAACGCTTACAAATATCTCAAGGGCAGGTGTCAAGAAGATGGGGCCAGACTCTTCTCAGTGGTGCCCAGCGACAGGACAAGGGGCAACGGGCACAAACTGGAACACAGGAAGTTCTGCCTGAACATGAGGAAAAAATTCTTCACTATGAGGGTGACAGAGCCCTGGCACAGGCTGCCCAGGGAGGGTGTGGAGTCTCCTTCTCTGGAGATATTCAAATCCCGCCTGGACGCAGCCCTGCGCAGCCTGCTCTAGGTGACCCTGCTCTGGCAGGGGGGTTGGACTAGATGATCTCCAGAGGTCCCTTCCAACCCCTACCATTCTGTGATTCTGTGAAACTGAAATGTGGAGCTAATGGGGTTTTTTCCCTGCACTATGGAGCCACCGTGGAGCCGGAAAAACTTGTCAGGGCTGTTAATTCTCTTGGAGAAAAATGAAAGATGATTTTTGAAAACATAAATTATTACATTCTTAATCATTCAGGTGAGTAAGCATGCAGAAAGTGAGCTACTAAGGTAGCAAGAGGATGCTCCCTAACAAACATTGAAGAGCAGAGATATTCCCTACACTAAGCGATGCAGCATTCATTCAACTGTGGAAAAAAGTTCTCTGGTCAAAATCACTTTGTATTTTCTGACAGATCCCCTTTACTGATGTCTGCAAACTACTCGTAATGACCAAGACCCAGCTTTATGGACTAATTAACTAATGAAAATAAGAATTTTATTTCCTACTGAGCTTCCATTCTGAAACTTGGCCCCTGTCTTTGCTCTCAAATTGGGTGAGTTTTTCTTTCTCCAGAGAAGGTTGCAGCTACTATGAAATTTAATGCAAATATCACAGTACTGATAAGGAGATCGTAATATACATACACACAAGCTTGCATAATGGCACATAACATAAATACACTATGCATTTTCTAGGACAAGTTATCATAGGGCAGGATTTAGTGGATGGATTCTAACTGTAATCTGTGTTTGAAATATTTGGAGTGGAACTTTGTTAACATTTTTCATCATGTCTTCCATTTGGTACTTCTAGACAGGAGAAACTTCTGGGAAACAGTTCTGAAATTAAAAAAAAAAAAAAAAAAAAAGTGTGAAATAAGTAGGAATTCCATCCAGAAAGGAGAGGGAATTAATGTTTTATTCAAACTTTTAAAAAAATCATTCTAAACCACAGGCTAAACTTTCTTCAAAGTTAAGGCTCCAGAAAGCTCTCACTGACTGAGAACATAAATGGAAAGGATGTATGGAAATACGTAAATATGGTGAAGGTTACAGTTCCTTTTGCAATGTTGCCTACTCTTGTGAGCAAAACAATAATGTGCCAGTGTGGTCCAGAATCACTGTTGCCATCTCTTGAAAAGATGAAGAAAATCTGACTTCAGTAGGAGATGATTGACAGATAATGTCTTTAGGCTTTTTGATGGCTATGAACTCTGTCTCTGTCACTAATGAACGTAAAAACTGACAGCCCCACAGAGGTGATATGGCCATACAAGCTTTTGTCACGGGGGAAAGCAGCTCTCATCCCAGAGTGTCCCAAAGTCAGCTTGTTAAATAGAAATTAATTCTCTTCTTTTGGCTGTTCTGAATTTAGGCTGGACAGAAGATGAGAAAAAGAAAAGAGTTCTGCTAGGCATATGTGAATCCTTGCTTCGAAATTCAATTTTCCGCAAATTCATGTTGGATCTAATTTTGTACACTTTCACCCAAACCTCCCCCAAAGGCAGGCTGAGTTCTGAGTGCCCAAGGAAAGGAGGATCTGCCTCTTGGTCCTGTCATGAGATGAAGCACCACAACAAGCAGCATGTCTTGAAACGTGACAGTTATTGACAACAAAAGCTATAAAGCACTTAAAAAGAGCAATACTGAGATAACCCAGCAAGCAGCACGTGGCCATCTCAGAGGCAACTCATGACCTGTTGCACTTAGTCACATCCCGTTGGCCCGCATTTCTAAAGGTGATGAGAGTAAATCTGGATGAGATTGCCTTTGGAAGTGGTGGGAGAGAAGGGAATAGGACATACTCCCTAATTCCCCCAGAAGCTGGTGTGATTATAGCTTCAGAAGAGAAGACGAGGCCAAGGCAGTAATCTGCCGCATATCCCTTGCAAAAACTGTAGTCACCCTTTTCTTGTGTGGTCTCTCTGTCATGTCCTTCTGACTGCAGCTCCCCTCCTTTGAGCTCATGTCCAGCCTAGCTGCCCATCAGGGTGACCTTGGCAGCCTGGCTTCTGCATCAGAGCTCGGCAAAGAGCACTGCAAGACTTGGGGCAGGGGGAAGAGGGAGGACGCAACCAGGCAAAGGAACTTTTCCTTCCTTGACATTCAGATTAGCTCTGCCAACATTTGGGGACACAAGGATGCCTTGTTGGCATCCTCACCTGCATATAGGGAAATTGCAGAGGTATTTATTAGCCAGCACCCTGGTGGATGGACCTTGTGACAAAGGACAAGAAAAAAGCTGAGGTACCTGATGCTTTGCCCCAGCTTTCAGTGGTAAGACCTGCCACCTCATCTCCCAGTTTCCTGAGCCTACGCAGAGTGTGTGGGAGTGTAGCATTACCCTTTGCAAGGGAAGAAGGAGTTAGGCATCACTTAGGCCAACGGGGCATGCGTAAGCCCATGAACCCGGATGGGCTGTGTTCGAGGGTGCTAGGCGAGCTGGGCAACGCTATTGCAAGACCTCTTTCTGTCATCCTTAAAAGGTTGCAGTGATTGGGACAGTTTCCAGTGGATGAGAAGAAGGCAAATGTTACGCCCGTCTCCGAGAAGGGTAAAAACAAGGATCTGGGTAACTACAAGCTGGTCAGCCTCAACCTGGGAAGGTTATGGAGCAAATCTGCCTGGAAGTCATTCCCAGCTATGTGAGGGACAAGAAGGTGGTTGGGAACAGCCAAAAATAAACTCCTTCCTCTCTCCCCCCAGCACTGTCCCTGAAGGAGTCACTGCAAGGCAAAACAGCTGGTTGGAAGTATCCGGGGAATGAGATCCTCCAGGTTTCTAGACGAAGGCTTCCACATTTTTACTCTGCCAGATTGTGTCTATGGCCATAATATCCCTGTGGCAGGCATATGTCTTTCTGCAATGAGGCTGCTGCTCTATTTTCTGCACAGCCTTAGCATGCTGAGCGGAGGTGCTAGCTTTCTGCTGTGAGGTAGGGAAGGGGTAAGGCTTTTAACAGCAGGTTTTATTCTTCTGACTTCAGCCTTTCCCTGCAAAGGTCATAAAAGCATCTATAAAATATTTTATTTTTGCAAATACTCTAAAGCTGTCACATAATCATCGCCTGCTTTTCACTCCCCGACAGGGCAGCTGTTGTAGTTATGGGAAAAGTACATGAAGAAAACTGTGGAATAGTAACAAACAGTAAAATTCTAGTAACAAAAATTGAAGGAAATTGAAAGGGTTTTTTTTGTTGTTCTACCCATAGTGCAGACTCTGTGTTATATAATTACAGAGAAACTGAGTAACACTGTTTTACATCAATGTCTAAATGCCCAATAGTAATGACGTTCTGCTGACCACTTTCCACTAGAACAGGTTGTCATGGTTTAACCCCAGATGGTAACCAAAATACGATGCAGGCGCTCGCTCACTCCCTCCCCGGTGGGGTGGGGAGGAGAATCGGAGAGAAAGGAAAACTCGCAGGTTGAGATAAAAGCAGTTCACCAGGACAGCAAAGGAAAAATATAAAAATATATTAATAATGATAATAATAATATATATAAGGATAATAGAATATATAAAACAAACGATGCATAATTTTGCATCGACCGATACAGCCCGTCCCGAGCAGCAGGCAGGGAGCAGGGGTATCCCCCACAGCTATCCCAGAACAGCAAGTTCCAGAGAGAGCAGGCGAGGGAACAAACAGCCGAGCAAACGAACTAAAAGGCCTGAATGAATGGGAAAAAAAAAAAGGAAAAACAGGGAAACAAAAAGCAACCCGAAGGGAAGGATTAAGGCAAGTTAAGGCACGTGGCCCACCGGCCAGCCCTCACTTATATCAGGCATGATGTCTACGGTATGGAATACTCTCTTTGGCCAGTTTGGATCAACTATTCTGGCTCTACCCCTCCCAAGTTTTTGCACCTGCACATTAGCAAAACCCGGGAAACTGTAAAATGTCCTTGGTGGTTCAGCAGCAACCAGCAACATCAGTGTGCTATCACCATTCTTCTCACACTAAAGCCAAAACACAGGAGCTGCTGAAGACAAAACTAGCTCCGTCCTGGCCAAAACCAGGACACGGATTATTCTGGTTATTTTCTCATAAACATTGCTCTTAGTCCCCTTTATCAGAGAGAGGTTCCTATGCTAAAACCAAGCAAACTAACAGTGTCCTGGTTAGGTTTTTTTTAGTCTGATATCCTTTTCCGTTTTCCAGACATTCTTCAAATACAAAGACATCCCTGTCCCAAGGAGGCAGCAATCCAGTAAACACCACTTACACCACCAGTCTGTCAGTCGAGTACCAGTATAAATGACAAAATGATAAATAAAATCTCTCCCCTAAATCAATCTAACCCTTGATTAATATTTACTGAAATATATCAGCAGTGAAAAGTACAATGTGCAACAGGGAGCAAGCTTTGCATGGGGGGGTCTCCACACCTGAACGTGGACATGTCCTAAAATCATGTAAAGACTATTTCAGGCAGAGCTGGGAGTACAGCTGAAATGTAAGAGGGTAAAGTCTCATCCGCTCTTACAGTATGTAAGGCCAACGCCAAGTTTGTGTAAGCCACCTGAACAGAATGAAACTCCGTGTCGCTCCAGGGACTATGCCACACAGGAAAACGTATGACTGCTCACACTAACATCTCCTCAGCCGGATCATAAGTCATAGAGGCTCGTGTTTTTATAGAGAGAGGGATCAAATGAGCGCTAGTATATTTGACTGTGTATTCTGCAGTTACTGGGCCGCGTCCTGCTTTTGTAGACAGAAGGAGAAAGTAAGAAAGATGTTGTCCTGTAGCCTACAGACAAATGTCGGAATAAATGTGCTCCATCTACCTTTACTGGGTAGTGCTCATAATGGATCAAAGCACGCTTCCTTCCACTTACCCATGTAATGTCCATGGAAGAAAATTTGCCTCTTGAGTCTGAGACACGTTAAAGTTTCACGTATGACTTACAGTGTTATGAAGAGAAAGAAAAGAAAAAAGTTCAGTACTGGAATCTTGGAAGAGTTTGTGGTTGTCACATCTCAAAAAACACTTGTGTGAACTTGTGCATGGACTAAAATACGCTGTTTAAGGCTACTGTGCTAGTTGTATTTAATGGGAGTTGTCTCTTCTACAAGATGTGGCAGATCAGGATTTTCTGTGTGTGCCTGCTTCCAAGCAGTAGATAATCTTGTCTGTGTAAGCCTCAAGGAGGTCAGAAGCTGATCTATCAATCAGCCTTATCTTTCTGGAAAAGAAATCTTATTCTCAAAGGTATAATAAGCGCTTATGTAGGTAATGAGCTATTGAATGTTTCCTGAGAAATCACGAGTGTGATCCTGCCTCACCTTGCAAGAATTGAAAACCGTTTCCAGCTACGGGGGGGTTGGCAGATATAAAATCAGTTGAGTCCTAGCTACAGCTTCTACACAATATATGATGAGATAGTACTTCCCATTAGGTAGTGAGCTCTCATGGGTCTCAGGCTGTCTCTTGGGTATGTTTGAGCAGTGACAAAGGCTCCTCTCACACTCTGTGTGTTCCCTGAGGTAGCTGTTTTCCATCTCTGGGTCTCCTTGCATGGCCCTCCTCTTCCCAGTTAAGCAGAATGAAGTCCTCCTCAGGAAGGAGGTAGGAGGAAGAAGGAAGCCAAGGGCTTGTAGGAACTTAGTAGCTGTCTTTAAGCAATGTCACAGGCACCTCTCCCCTGTCCTTAACATCATCATCCTGGTGAAGTTGAATGTAGGTTCCTCTCAGATCTCTCCTTCTCTGATCTGCTTCTCGCTCTGCTTCCGTCTTCCTTCCATCCCATCACTTCTTTTTCAGTATCTACCAAGTTAATATCTGAATCTGTGGTCGTTTGTTTTGTTTCCTTTCCTTTGGTGCTCTCATTCCTTTCTGCCAGTATCATGGTATCGTTTTCAAGACAAGCCATTTTGGTTCCTTCTGTGCAACAGTTTGTTTCTCATCCCTACTTTTATTCATTCTCCACGAGGAGTATTCTCACTTCTGTTCTTTTACTTTCCTTGCCAATATTTTCTTTCCTACATCACTTCATTCCCTTTTTCAGCCCATCCCAACCAATATTAATCAGCACTTTGAGCCTTACATTTTATTTTTTATTCTTGCATCAAACTGGGTTTTCCCTGCTAAAAAGCCCATTTTCCCCAAAGGTGGTTATAACTGTCATGACCTTTCCTCTCAAACACTTGTTCAGCTACTTTGCTCCTCAACTTGGTTTCTAACTCACGTCATCCTTCTGCTATCATCCTTTCCCTCTTACTTTTTATTACACTTTCACCTCCTCCCCTTCACTTTTCCCCATGAGCTACTTTTTCCCCTTAATTTTCTATTACTCACCCATGCAACCATTCTTATATTTTCTAACGAACTTAGTTCCTGTTACAGCCCCGCCTATCTCCCCCTCCTTGGCCATGAGAACCCATTAATTTGTTTTCCTGTGCTGGTTCTTTTTTCCCTGATACAGTTAGGTTTTGAGATGGGATCCTTATCACAGTATCCAAAAGCAGTAGATGCTCGAGACTGGATGATAGTATAGAGATATGAGACTTGATCTTTGTTAACATTTATCTCATCTTTCAGATCTTCCTTCCTCTGTCTTTTATGACCTCCCCTCTAGACGGCCTCTGCACAGACAGCTGAAAATTGACTGTTTCAAATTAAGATAAACAAGTATTTCTGGAAATTCTGAATTCTCTGGGAAATGCTGATTCAAAACAGGGAAGTTATTTGTCCAAGACACTGTGCCCACCCCCCTCACCACGCAATTTTCAGTGCCTAAGCAAGCCCTTCCCCTTGCCACTCATTTCCACTTGCAGACTGCGCAGCTGGGTATGCAGCCACATGCTGAGACACATAAGGGAACAGATCCAGCTGAAGAAGCTATTTCTTCAAACCCAGATCTTTTCGGACAAATCAGTTCCCCACCTGGTTCGGCATGGAGCCACACAAACAACTGCGCTGGAGCGAGGAAGGGCGAGCCTGGGGGCAGGAGTAGGGTCTGTGGGTGAAGAGGGCACTCTGTGGCTCGGACTGGCTTCAGCAAAACCCACCGGCACGTGTGAAACCACAGCCCAACACAGAAAACAAAACTACAGTAATCAGTTGTTTTGTTCCCCACATCCATCAGTAATTGTCTCTCACTTACCGAGAAGCTTGTTTGATTTTCCTCGGTGACAAGGAAGCAAATGCATTGATTTGGTCTGAGATTAAAACTAAATGACTGCTGCCTGATAACGAAATCTCTTGTGTCAACTAGAAGGCACCCGGGATGGGAACTGCAGCACGGAGAGCACTGCAGCTAAATATCTGCTCCCATCACGCTATTCCTTTGGACATTGGCCTAACACAGTTTGGTATGAGCTGGTCATCAGAAGGCAAATGACTACATCTCTGTCAGCGCTGCCCTCAACCACTGGTTTTCATGCTTAATTGCCTCAGGCTTTCACGCCAAGATGTAAAGATTATATAAAAGGAATACTGTGTCAAAACTGACAGCACCGAGAGATTTCACAGATAATACAGGTTTCTTTGCTATCACCAATACATTGTGGTTTGGGGTTTTTTTAGAAACGTTTACCAATCATAACTTTAAAATGACTGCAGCACCACTATTCCCGTGCTACGCTTGCAGATAGGTCGGTAGTTTTAGATCTTGTTTCTAGGGGCTTGTGCTATATCTTGAAAATATAACCACAACTGGAATCAGATGGCATTCTTATTTGATATTATTTTTAAAAACAGCTACAGATACATATTCTAGCCTAAAAATATATTTATAACCTTTAAGGAGAGCAAAGACAGTCTATGACAATCTAGTCTGGAACTGTGAATTACACAAACTGTCAGATTTCAAGGGGGCATAATTTCAGCTGTTGATGTAGACTACTAGCTTCTAATTTAGCCATAACTTAGTCAATATCAGACATCATTCCCTTGCTTAAAAAGTTATTAAAATTTTAATAAAACCAAGGAGATGCTAGGACAAAAGTATATTAAGATGGCATAAAAATTGTGCATACATATCATTAATTTAAAGATAGACTAGATGTTAATTGGAATTACTTAATGGAATATTTCCAAATATGAACATTTTTAGATTCATTTGGAGTGCAATTTCAATTCTGAATACAGTAGGTTTCAAATACTTAGTACCAATGGAAATCTGAACCCCTGTAAAGTTGTTCTTATATGTTACTGACATATAAATGTTAGGGGTACATATATATGAGCTGTTCTTATATGTTCCATAATACTTGGCTCTGTACATTACTGGCACTGATACATGAGATCTGGATCAGATGTCAGCTCTGTGTAGCTTTCTTTGGTGAGTGTGTGCAATGTAATTATACACTTTCAGTAACCGATGCAGAGTGAGCTCAAGGAGACAAGTTTATGTAGAAGCCAAGTGTTTAAGTTACTTAGAAAAATTAAGCTCAAAGCAAATTTTTCAGTCTTGCTGAGTTTGGATTTAGGGGTTTGGGGTTTGATTTTTGGTGGGGGAGGGTTGGGGTTTGTGGGGGTTTTTTGCTTTCTTTTCATTCTCCATCTATCAAAGCAGGAAATTATTATGAGTTATAGTTCCTATCTGCTTCCTATCTAAATATAAGCTACCACTTTATAGAGTCTGTAAACAGTCATTTATAGCTATGAGGTACACATGAGTAATTGGAGCCTGATTTCTTTGATTTCCAAGTGGATTTAACCTTCAACAAAATATCCTAGAATGTATTCAGCTCATTTTCTTAAAATTTGTTAGGGAATGCACTCTTCTTCTATGAACAATCAAACTAAGGTTTCCCTTAAGCCCTTGAGTACCTATGTGCATATTGCTATTTTATTAGTTAATTTGCCAGTGTAGTAGTCGATACGCTCCTGGATTGCTTTGAGAGTGTGCAGGATATTTGCATACTGTGCCTAATATGTACATAGGAAGAATCTGTTCTGATCTACCAGCACTGAGGTGTCCCATAAGCAGATATTATTCAGGGTAACTGTAGTTCGATAAGGCTTTTTGGTTAAACTCTACATCACATGTATATGTTTTCATAAATGTCTTTGGGTTTTATTGCTTGTTGATTCTTGTATAGCTCAAAAATAATGTCAAGTTTTTCCAAGCAAAGTAACAACCCTAAAAACGTAAGCACATTCACAATGTGTATGGTGAAATACCTCTTATTCACCCAGACCTACAGAAGGAAAAGAAATGCATTGGGAAAGGTAAAGTAAAGCCATTCCATGTTTGGATCAAGAAGCTATTGAAATTCCGATCACATTATTAGAGGCTCTGCCATCAGCAGCTTTTCGCAGGTTTGCATAAAGTGTGCTGGTGGGTCATCGACAGGCTGCGTTCTACAGAACTACCTGCAGTTGACACCTTCCTTTGCCAACATGAGCAGAAGCATCAAGGGCTGCATGAGTAGCAATGCTAAACTGAACTGTTCTGCTGTTGCCGTCGGTCTTTGCAAAGTAAAATCCACGTATTTAAAATTTTCTTTTATAAAATCAGTGGTAACCTAAATGGTTTCTGTTGGAGTGTGCACGTTCTGTGTAGAATAGATGCCCAAATGTAAGTATAAACTGTTTTGGAGAAAGAAGGCCTGATTTTATTAGTAATAACGTGTTTCAAAAAAGATGAGCAGTTAGCCTGCACTGAAACCCTTTGCAAACATGAACCAATGTCCAAGTAGGGGAGTTTTAAAATGCAAATGACTATGAAAAACATGGCTTTTGTACTTAGGTACAATGTTATATTATCCTACATATGGTCCAGTATAGCTGGATCTCATAGAACAACTAATGCAAGGAGAGAATCTAGCCCTAAGAAAGCTGCTGGTGAAACACAGCATGTTTCTGACCCTCCTCCCTCACTGTGCTGATTACACATATACCAGACTGGCAGACCCTGCAGCATCTTTGGTTTGTGACTTAGCACAGGGATCTGGTCAATGGCAGGATAAATTAAAAGGAATTTTATACGACAGGATGAATGGGGACTCTGGACTGGCCTTCCTGCTATTAATTATTTTAGACACTTTCTTTCCCTGCCTGATCTCTCTTTGCTGCTAAGCTGCTTCAAGGATCTTTAGGCCTCATTCACCCGATGCTCAGTGCATCATCCGATGGGGAGTAACTCTCTCCCGGTGGGTATAGGCGTCCCTACCACCACTGAGCTTATCCCTAGCTTCAGCAAAAGGAGGACAGTTTTATTTCCAGTGACGACACCATTGCTCCCCTCCAAGGAGAGACGCTTCTGATGTGGCCTTTCACCTTCGTAGCCTGCCTGTCCTTCCTCCGGGCCCATGCTGGTCGACTCTGGATGCCCCCATGGAGGCTGACAGCTGCCCACCCGAGGGTCCTCTGGCTCTCCTCGCCTGGGACTGGGGCACATGAAAGGGACCTGTCCGTCTCAGGGGAGAGATCTGGTTTTATTGCAGCCAGTTATGCTGATGATACCCTGTCGATACTCTCGTGGTGGTTAGCAGATTGCTAACGAGAGCAATCTAGAGGAGAGAAAGAGAGGGCCGCTGTGCCGGCTCAGACCAAAGGGCAGGCTCTCCTGCTTTCTTGGCTCCAACAGTGGCAAACCGTGGATGTTTAGGAAACAGCGTGAGTATCAGGGAAGGATATAATAGTTTTTCCCTGGGTACTTGGTGTCTGGGTGTCTGTAGCTCACAGCTCCAGAGCCAGAGGTGATATCTGGGCATTCAGTCGGCTTCGCTGGATTATTTTACCAGGATTTTTCCAATGCCTTTTTGAACCTGTGAAAGGCTGTTAGCTTCCTCGGTGCCCTGTGGCAAGGAGTTTCACAGTTTAACTGCAAGTCGTGTGAGGAATCGCTCTTTGGCCTTTGCTAGTTTCATTTCATGCCCCTTAGTCCTTGTATTCAGAAAGGCAAGGAAAGCTCGTTCCTGATTCACCTTCGCCGCCGCCTTGGTGATTTCACAGCCCTCTGTCTCAGCGTTACCATCTTTGCATGCCGGCTCTACACTTTCCTGTCATGCTTCAAGCTATTTTTATTGCCCTCGTCTGAACCTCCCCTAGTCCTGAAAATACAAGCAATGCTCTCACAAATAACAGGCTGTCAGATTTTCAGATATGCCTCTCAATTAGTATGTGCATACATTCTGCGCATGCTGGGATCAAATGACCTTTGTAAATGCGGCTTGCCAATACAGTTGCTTGTGCATTTCCAACACCGCGCTCTGAACGTTATTTGGCTTTTTAATCCTGCTCTCGAGGGTTACCCATTTGGTGAGCTCCAGTCAAATAAATACTCAGCTGAGCCTGATCTCAGTGTGGCAAACAGGCAGAATACAAACAAACAAAAACCAAATCCCAGCAGTGATACAAAGTTTTAAACTCCTACTTTTATAAGTACTATATACATATATGTATATATAGTCTGTGCTTTGTGTTTTCTTCAACCTATTTCCCTTCAATGAAGAGTATGGCTACTGTCAAAAATAGAAGGAACATTCTCAGTCAGTTGCTTCTGCAGTCATCAAATGACTTTGGCTTCATTTCAGCATTTAATCACCCACAAAAGCTGTTTTTTGCCTCATATGTTACTGCATCCTTTAATCATGGAGGAATTAACTGCCAAATCCTGTTGGGGGTTTTTTGTTTGTTTTTTATTTTAAAGTATATTAGTTTCATGTACTCAAATGAGGAATGATAGGGGTTTTTTTCTTTTTTTGATGAAGCTACCCACAATTCTTCACCCTAAACGAAACTTAATTCTCATTCGGACTGGATAAAGAGGATTGCTGCCCTCATCCCCACGTATCCCGTCTTCCCACATTCCGTGCCTCTTTTCAAAGAACTACCACTAAAGGAAACTTTTGCCTCCTTCCAGCCCCCTCCATACTCACTTTTTAAAGAAGTAAGATTGCTGCTGGGGCTCTGTATACAGACAGATAGATATACACAAAGAAACTTGCGGGTTTTTCAGGGACAGATTCAGTAGCGCTTTCCTCTGAAATGATCTTGGATCTATGGATTACCAGATAATGCACCTGGAACTACATTAGTTTGTTCAGGCTCATGGTTTATCTGAAAATCATTTTCCAGTAATCTTATGTACACCATCTGGCTAAACATCCTGTTAGGAGCCAGCCGCTGAAAGGAGGAGGAAGTACTCTCTTCCCCCAAACCGTTGCTAAGCAGCTCAAGTAGTAACAACCACATCATTTATTCGGGCTGTGCGAACCTGGGTCCAGTACGATCCCCCAGCCCCATCTGGGGCTGGGACGTGCAGCTGGGGCTGTCGAATAAGTGACAAGAAACGTTTATTCCCCTCCCCTCCAATTGTCAAGCCAATCTATTTTTTCCCCCCATAGCGATTATTATTAGTCAGTGTGCATGAGCCCAGTCATCACAAAAGGGACGCTGTGCCTGCGACAGCACCAGTTTCATGCCGCTTGACACCATCTCTCCCCAAATGCAAGGATTTGTAAGCCGCGCAGATGAATAGAGTCGGTCATCGGACGGATGCAGCGGTGAAGCAAGGAGGCCACCTGGGATCCTAAAAACTGCTCTCCACCCAGCCTCGTCCAAACTCTGAGCTCGCACAGCTCTGAAGTACTGACCCCCGGTGCCACCTCCTCTGCCGCGCGCCTGGTGGCAAGAAACCCCAGCCCGCCCTCAGTGCCGCGAGGGGGAATGCAGGCAAAACTGGGGGCAGGAAAATGCACCCCTCGCTTTCTTCCGGGGGGGGGAAGAAATCCTTCCAAACAGCGTCCTTTAAAATGCACTCATAATATAACGAGGGAAATGAGTCCTACTTTAAGGTGTACCACCTAACTCAGCTTCGCTGCTTGATCTCCAAACAGGAGCTCCCTGCTGACGGGGCAGGGTATGTTGTCTCTAAAACCAGTAAGTCTCAGGTTCCTCCTAAAATTAGACGTGGCCCCTGGGGCCAAATTAAGGCTCCTTCCTTACAGATGGGGTGTCTGCCTCTAAAGAGATCATCCCCACACATTCAGGGGACCTCACTGCCTGCTTCAGAGCCGGGAAGCGTACTGGCGAACACGTGTAGGCAGCGTCCCACTTAAATTAATTCTGCCGAGATCTTACTCATTTATCTCTGGGATGCTGCAGGTGCATTTATTAATGTAAGAGCCCTGTGTTAAAATGTTGTGATCCTTTCTGACATATTAAGCCATTTTTAATTCTCTCTCATCATCTCCAGCCTCTCCAGTAGACATTAGATAACTCTGGAGTCCTAAATAAGCTACAGCGACTTAGGTAGAAAGCAAATGAGTTATTAATCTTATGCAAATGCCCGCTTAATTTTCAGGGATCTTGGCACCGTTTTAAGTGCTGGAAGTCAGGGACTATAAAGAAAAAAGGTAATTTCCTGTTTGTTTAATTGATCTTCTGTAACTTTTCTCATGGCTGGTAAAGCTAGGTAATGGAATTTGCAATGTAAAATCATTATTAGAAGTGCCAGTATGACATTTGATTAATCCAGTCTATTTAGGCTTAATAATACACACTTGACTTATGTTCTGGAAGCAAAATTGCCTGCTATTTCCCCTCCTGCTTTTTAAATATATTTATAAATATCCCTAGCGTTATGATATATGAACCTATTTCTTCATGCATTGTTATTAGGAAGTGATAATTCCCCCAAATGTATGCTTCATCAGCAATAGGATGTTTTCTGTAAGATTTCTACCCACAGGAAACTTTTGGTCTACGCAATGCCCAAAAATTCCTTTAAAGGACCAGTGCCTGCCTTTCTCACTTCCCTGCAGGTTGAGACAGGTCAGTTCTGGCCACCTCTTGAGTGGCAGATTTCCAGGGTAAACCCAGAAGGTGGTGATGACTCATGAACTGATATTGTTCTCACTCAGCACTGAATCAATTTTCTGTCGTGCTAGTTCTTGGATAAACCAGAAAATAACAGTACTTCTGACTGTTCAAGGAAAATAAAGGCTATTTGTCACTTCTCTTCAGTGAAAGAGTATGACACCCAAAGCCATGGCCAGCTCCAATTCAAGGAAGAGGTTTTGTCTCCACCCACATCTTCCTGTGTCATTTCTATTAGATACAGCATCTTTTCTCTCTCCCCGCCCCAAGCCACCCTTAAAAATTCTTGTATATTATGACAGGTATTGCTTTAACTCGGCAATGAACAAAGACGTCTCCTCTTACGAAGTGCGCTGGAGTGAAAACAACATTTTTAAAGTAAGGTACAACCATTGCAAGTGATGCACAAGTACTGTGTAAGATGTGGGTTACTTTATGGAAATCTTTTTTGTAATTGTGCTAAAGAAATTATTCTATTCCTGGTTTCATTTCATTTTACGATAATTGCTCCAACTTCTATTTCCATCACAGTAATATTTAGTGCAATCATATCCATTTAATTTGATCATTTATGTTCCACTGCAGTGATCAAAACAGGCAGTCTACTACTTCGTGTTACCATTCGTTACACCTTACTAAATCAGGCATCCAAATAAAAGCAATTATTGTAAACACATGTGAAATGGTATATTTTACACTGCAACGTGTTAAGAAAATGCTTTTAAGCCACACTATTTTCAAGTTAAAAATATTCTTTATGTTTTGTTTGTACTTGTTCTGTGCTTCATAGCCTGGCTTTGGTTTGTAAGTCAAAATTGTAAGGAATACATAATATTAGTAAGCTTTAAAAAAAAAAAAAAGTGTTATTCCATAATAGGTTTCAAAAGGGAGTTTATTTATATAGGTTGCATTTAAATGCTTCTCTCTATATGTCTTTCGGGGCTAGGACTGCCTGCAAAGAACACCAAAACAAAACAAATACTGGCAGGGCAGATTTGAAACCAAACATCTTTGAAAGAAACAAACAAAAAGAGTCTGGTGCATTTTCAAGCACTTTTCAAATAAAAGCAAAGTATCTTTGGAAACCTAGGATCTGACTGAAGGAAGAAGTGTTTGTTTATTTGCTTTTTAAGGGAGGTGCACAAGAATCAAGTGCAACTGCTGAGCGATGCTCCTGAGCGTGGCGATGCTGGGGCGGGACGGGGGAGCGGCCAGCCCAGACCCTGCCCTGGGGGCACGGCGGGGGCCTGGCCCAGCACCCTGCCCTACGCGCAAGCTGCCGAGGGCCCGGGGAGCGCGCTCGCCTTCCTCTGCTGTCGGCGGAGTCATAATTTGTGAATCTGCTCCGATTTTGAAAATACTAAAATGAACACTCTTCAAAACCATAGACCTGAACGTGCTAACAATTTTGGCTTTTCTGAAATCCTGTTTTTTAATGAATAAGTGAGTCATCCTCCCTTCCGTTCCTCCTGACAAGCTTGTCTTTTGTCTGTAGCTCTCACAAAATGAACCTCCGATTCTGTTTTATGCAATCAGTAGCCAGATGGTGACTGGACAAGAAGCAGCCTGATTTACCTCGGAGTGATACTGAACTTCCACAGCTGCTACTGGAAGGGAGCGTTCCCTTTTGAATGAAGAGCAGTTTCTGGGGCTCACAACAAAGTGGTAAAATGGCAGTAGACTAGTGTTTACGTAGAAATTTATTTTCTTAAATGACTATAGGCAAGGAAAACGAAATCCTTGGATGCCTCTGTTAAGCTCTGTCCCCTAGAAAGAGTAAAATACTGGTGGGATTGCACTAGGTGTTGGTGAGAGCTCACCAGGAGGACAGCACACAGTCCTCATCACCTATATATTCCAAAAAGAAGTTGCAGAGATGGCCTGCCGAGATGCTCAGGAGGTGGAAAATCCATCTTCTGAGTGGGGAATAGATGAGAAAGGCTTGATCGCAGAGCAAAATAAAGGCTGCAAGAGAACAAGGTTTCTCTTTCTAAAACCAAGTTTTGGTGGCACGGAGGGGTCTGATATATAGGGAGGGAAAGGCTGAAGGGCACAACCAGCACATGAAGATATGGATATGCAGTAGTCAGGAATAAATCAAAGATGGTAATGAAAAGGAGGTTCTGGAGCTGCCTCCCATCCCAACAGGCTCTCTCCTGCTCACAAATTAAAAGATAAGTTCTTAGAGGGGAGTGTGGGAAAAAACCCCTCTCTTCCCCCCCACCTCCTCCCCTTCCTAAAAAAATGATGCTGGTTAAGATAGGGGGGAGGGAGAGAGCGAGCAGAAAGGAGTGACTGCTCAGGATTCCCGGCCACTCGTCAGGGGAAGAGAAGCTGCGTTTATATGGTCTCATCATTCAGCTGGAAATGACAGGCAATGATTTCCAGGCTCTTGCCTCTCCTTTTGGTGACTGTTTAAAAACTGTTTGTGTTGGTTTGGGGGTATTTTATTACACAGAGAGTAGGTATATTTGACAAGCCTTAAATATGAATTGCTGCTGTGCTGCATGAAATATCTGATAGCAGACACATTTTTAAACAGGGCGTTGCTGTGATGCCTCCGCTTGTTTCTGTTAAGAAGTTTTCTGCTTTCTAGTTTGTTTATCGTTATTATATCTTGTCTTGCCTGATGCATTCCATGGTTTGTAAATGCAGCTTTCATTCTACAGTTAACAGTGTTGAGGATTTTAATAAATTGCCCTCCAGCCATGCTGCATTTTCTTTCTGCAGTGTCTCTTCTTTTGCACACAGAAATAGTTATTACCCACTCTGTTTGAACCTTAAAGCATCTTGCCAACGACCTTAGACCTGCCTCACATTGTACGCTGCACAAACAGACAAGCATAAAGTCATTTCCTTTTTCTGCATCCTAAATTCTGGATAACAGTGCTGCCAAAGTATTGCACTTATCTCATTCTATTAAATTCATTTTACCAGTTTAATAGTCCTCCTTATGTAAATGCTGTACTCAACCATTGAATGCATTCTGCTTCTCTAAAATGGCTCTTGGTATCCCTGCACTGCATTGCTTCAATTGAAATTGGGATGCTAAACTCTTTAAAGATTTTTCTTGGAAACTGAGGTATTTAATCTTAATCTAATAAAGTAAATATTGGCTAATTGAAGCTTAAGTTTTCAAAAAGATAAGACACATTTAATTAGTGAAAATTATATATCATGCTGTAATATACTAAATTAGATTAGCCAGGCTTTACACTTCAAAATACATTAATGACTGCATACGTTTTCTTAATATTATAATCTTTAATCTTAGATCCCTGAAGATACTAATAATTCTCTAACCCATCACTGACTCTAACATCATTATTTAAAATTACAATGACTTCTAAAATTTTAAATTTAGCTTTAAGTTACAGGGAGTAGCTATACACCAGAAAAAGACAAAACAGAGATCGTTCAGAATGTGAGATTTCATTTAAAATTTTGTGTTAATGGAGTGCCTATGTTGCATCCATGGTTAACTGGGACCAGCTGCAGTGGTTTCTTTCTTTGATTTAGCTTAAAAGAGGCTGTTTTGTTCATATTTAGCTTATTCTCCTCGGGAGATGGGCTTGGCAGCCTCAGGTAGCGGTTAGTGCCATGTCGTCATTTCACATTTGCAAAAAGCGCTGCCTTGAAAGAAGCTTGCAGGGGTAACAAACAAAAAACAAAGTAGGTGGAATAAGACTTCTGGCAGAAACTTTGTTCAAGTGATGGCAGAGCTTGCGATCGGTGCGTGGCCATCATTTTGAGGGTGGGATTTCTTTGTTCATGCCCGGAAAGGGTAGGGCTGAAATAGCACAAGGAGTAGGGGACGGTGCGTACGGGAGTACCAGTTATTAGCTGTTTCTCACAGCCTGAGACTAGCAAGGCCCGAGTAAGTCAGAGGTCTTCACCTTTGGTCTTCACTTCATGGTCAGGTTTTGGAGAGATGTCCATATTCCCATTCCCCTCAACCACTTGTTTTTACAGGGACACATCTGAGCTTCCTTCCACCTTTGAAAAACAAGTGCCTTTTGGAAGAAGATCTTATTTTCAGAGTTCCATTCCAGCTCTCACTATATCTCACTAGAGGAGCACTTCAGTGATAGAGGATCAGTGGCTTGCTCTGGCTCAGCTGCGCCCATGGGCTCAGATTTATGTATTTAATAGATTATTAAATCTATTGTATGAAACACATGCATGAGCCTCCAGAAGGCTACTTCTGCAGAGGAGTTAAATAGCCTGCGGTATTTGATTTGGATCGAGAGCCTTTGGTTCAGCGGTTAAAGCCCAGCCCATGTTTCGCAGGCTTAAAAGCTGTTACTAATAAGTGATGCTGACCAGCCTCACCTACCTTTGAAAGCCAGATTCAAAGCTCTGACACTGACTGCCCTAATCTTAACCCTAAAGTGCAAGGCGGCTTGGAGGCGTGCTGGGGAGCTTGCATTGTTACGGTGGGCTGGGACTGCGCTGAAGACTTGTGTCTCCAAGGCTAAAATACAATATCTCTCACTGGCACTACGCTCCTCCTGAAAGCAATACCTTTAGTTCTGCCTTAAAATACTGTCTCACTTCAGAGGTTCAATTTGAAAGGATTTTTTTTTTCTGAAGTGCATTACCTCATGTTTTACTTTAATCCATTTTGTCTACGTACAATGTATAAGAAGAGAGCCCCTGACACTGTGTGCTCAGCTTGGTCAGGGAACTGGAAAGGAGGATGTGGGACTGGGAAAATTCAGGAGAGGTAGGGGACACTGTGGTTTTGAGGGATGTTTTTGTACAAGAAGAATGGGAAGAAGAAGGGGAGAAATCTATTTTTCTCAGAGCAAAATCAAAACATGAGATGATTTGAAGGTGTAAAGCAAAACAAAGACCTAAATGTTTCAGCCACTATGATTTGTACAATTTCATCCCTCACGTGCAATGTTGTCGCTCTGCTGTGCACGTGGAACCACAGAAAATCCCAGATTTTAATTCGCACAATTATCTGCTGAAAAAAAGGAAGACTGGGCAAGGTCCAGCAAAGGAGCTCTGTAGTCTTCCTGCTAAGAGAAGATACGTAGTGGCAAGAAGACATCACACAGTAATGGACAACATAAAATGTCCTATTCACAGCACATTATGTAATAGACCTCTTTAATGTTGTTGAACACAAAAACATTTAGTGCTCAGTTGCTTTATGGTATCTCCTTGAGCTACTCAAGGGAATTATGTCTTTGTACTGTTTATTGCTGTCTTTACACTGTTTATTGCTGTCTTTACATGTTATCTTAATGCTAAACTTCTCAGTCATAATCAGAATTAGCCCTGTCCTTTAATGATTTAATTCAGAATGTTGGTCCCCCAATATGCCTGACTGCATGTTAAAATTAAACAGAAACTTGAATGCATCCATAGGAGACAAAATCAGAATTTCTTCTGTCTCAGGGAATTCACAGAGGACAGTCAATAAGTAATCTGGAACTGAAAATGTTCATACTTACAAATTTTTTCCTCTTTCAGGGACATTTTCTTAATTATACTAATTTGTCAAATGTATCTTCATTTTTACAAGAAGTTTCTTTTTCATACATTTGTTAAAAGAAAGATAATTGCAACTGGAAAGTAGCAAAATGAAAAGAACTTTAATTATGCATTATAATAACAAATGTGTTCTAGTTCAGGTGAGCCAGACCAATTATATATGATTAGTGAATGGAAACAATTGATGTTTCTGCATTTTCATTTGGGTCTGCTGACCTTTTACGGTGAACGTGTTACAATCTGTCTTCCCCTGGTGCTCAAGACAGAGCAAATATTTTAATTTATAGAGCCATTTGGAAAAATTATTTCGGTCTGATTAGAGACAAGTTTTACTGTACTTGATCAGTATTTACTCCATTCCCACAGAGAAGAATGTTTCTTTGTAGCTCTTTTTAAATTGCACGTGGCCTGAATATGAGACACAGCCATCAGGCTATCAGTGTCTTCTTTTCATACTGTATTTTGCATCTCCTCATTAAAAAATGGACAAAAATAAATGGATATGCATATTTAAATTCTACTTACAAATTAGATGAAGTTGAATAAACATGAGCGGTTACTAAAATTTAAAGCTGTTTAAGCGTTTACTAAAATTTAAAATTTTCAAAACTACGCTCAAGTCCAAACTTTGCCAGCATTTGGCTCTGCAGTGAAGATGACTATTACCTTACTGCTCCAGCCAAGCCTCGAGGCTCCCCTGTACCAGGCGCTGCACAATCCATGCGAGAGGAACCAAAGAATGTATAATCTAGTCAGAGAAAAGTAGGAGGTATGGCACAGAATGAAAACCCAGAGACCATAGATATTACCAAAATCAAATGGTGTTTCAGTCAGCTTGGCATGGATGTTACTCTCCTGAGACACTGACCAGTGTCCAATTCCACTGGACCTCGTGGCCACAGAGTCATAACTGGTGGCCACAGAGTCATAACTGGAGCTCCTTAAAACAGACGCTCAAAACGATGTCATGTCATGGGATGGCAGCGTTGCCAGCTTGAAGAACTTACTGAGCATTTACCTTCCAGAAAATGTTTGAAAAGACAGAGCAAAAAGTGCACTTTTTAAAAGGACACATAAGGTGATGAGGTATTCGATTTCCTATGGTAATGTTGACATAACGTAAGAAAAAGTAATTAGAACTCTTATTAAAAAGTAAGCTGCCTTTAATATACCCTTCATTTTCCTCTGACTGTGACATGTGATTTCTGATGTTTGCTTTTGCTTGGCACTTCTGAATAGCTTTAATCTGATGCCTGAATCATTTGGGATGCTATGCTTCAGAATGCCTTCTTTAGTAGAGACATATAAAAGATGCAGCATGTAAATGTAAATCACCTCTAGTAACTCAACTCCTTATTTTACTGAAACCTTAGCTTAATAGAAATGTTGGTAAGAAAATGTGAATCAGCTTCAAATGGGCTGTAAAAATGGACCAAACCCGTGTAATTACCGTGTCCCACTTACTTCATATTATGCTTTTCTTCTAAATATTTTCTTCCCCCTTGAAAGTTCACCAAGGCTTTGACAGTATAACTGGTCCCTCCCAGCATCAGCAGAAATATATTCTGCAGCTAATGTAATATTCTATAACTCCATTACTTTCAGACTGTGCCTTTGGAGAAACCTATGCAAACTCCCTCAAATCTAATGAGGCTGTACATCACTGGATTCACTTTGAAGGTAATAGGGTTGTACAAAGTGACCTGAGGGCATAATTTGGCTACTTACAATGATGATGAGTGAGAGGAAAGAAACCCCCTTGAGTCTCAGAATCCACAGAGAACCTGGAGGTTAGGACAGGAAAAGGCTGTTTTATTCTGGGTAAATCCGATACAGCATCAGGGGGGCACAATAAGTATGGATCCTTGCAGTGACTCTTCATCACATCTTCGTTGGGCAAAGCTTCATTTTGAATCTACTTACATGATCAGAGAATTAATGACATTTTATTTCATAATCAAATTAACTGCAATAATCTTTATTAAGGAAAGAATCCCATTGGCAGGGTGCCTTATCGCTCAAACTTAGAAGAAGGATGTGTGTGGAGGCACAGCAGAGATGTTCACGCTATGAAATCATGTGGAAGGGACTATGCACCTGAGAGCTTGAGACCATTTTTTTCCAGGAGTATCAGATAGTCAAAGGTATCATCTCTCCACAGCTTTCTGTGGCACCAAATGAGCTGGAAAGAAGAGGGGATGAATGGAAGAAAAATCCTGTAGGTTTTCCTGGCCTTTTTCTCTTACACTCCTCAAGGGTGGTTGCATAGAAAAGTACCTTTTCATTCTAGACATCCTCAGTGTAATAACATTAAGCATTACTTTCCCAATTGCAACTGATAAAATTATTTGCCCCATAATCAGCAAGTGCTGCATTTTATCATATGTAATTGTGAAGACAATGATTAATATTTTCTACTAGGAACTTTGGGATTTAACAGAGATTAAAGAGTAACTGCCCCTCATGCATGTTTCACATTCACTTGCAACTAGAATTAATCAAAGCTAAATTGCCTTCACAATTTTGCAGTACAAAGTGAGGATTCATGTTAATTCTGCACACGGGAAAGCATGAAAAGAACCCGATGAGGATATGGAGCATATGGCAGATGAATAGTAAGGAAAGGCAAACAGATTTGCATAAGTTATTTATTTATGGGCAGGGGTGGGGGGCTGGTTCTTTAAATGTCCCTTGACCAACTCTGCTGTCATTTTCCATTTCTATTTAATGTATTCTTTCTTCCTTTACTTAACCTGATGCAAACTAGTGGCAGCCACTTCCCCAGATACCGATAGCTAGTAGAGCTGATTTACTCACTATCTCCAGGTGTATACTCCTCAGAAAGCATACTAGGTGAGCACTGTATACAACAGTGTACATCTCAACTCTCTTGAAAATAGTATTTATGGGCACCTTATCAGTACTGCTTGCCAATGACTCCCACCAAGGTGTCTAGAAATCACTCTTACGGGGCTTCTGCCACAAAACCTGCTCTCGCAGGTATGCACCACTGCTCCCCCCAGCCCTCCCCTTTTTAAGTTCTCCAGTGTACATAGGTGGCACAATCTGGTGCTCTGTGTCATTCTTTAGGAGACAGTTTGAGATGCTACAAAGAGCTTTAATTGTGATTTAGCACCAGCTCCTCAAAAAATACTTCTCTAGCTCAGAGGTCTTGCACCATAGTCTGACATCTGAAGCGCACTTACCCTCATTCAGTCTTTTTTACTAGTTTCCCATGAAAAGATTTTTTTCACTTAAACCAATCAAGTAGTTTGGGCAGTTCTGAAGGTCAGTCAGAGGTACAGGAAAAAATCAGTATTTCCTTTATGTTGTATAAGTGTACACAGAGAAATGGTTTCTGCCCTCAAAACTTGTAGCCTGGCTGGACAAAGGTAAATAACAAAGCTAAATGACCAGCCTTTACAGAACATCTCAAATGCTAAGCAGTGCAACACTTTCTCTGAAAAACCAGAACAATCCTTCAATTTCTTTTTCACTTACAATGTATGTAATGCTATTCTCTGTGCATTTGCTTGCTGAAATGGAAATCGGAGCCCAGTATTAAAAGCCCACTCTGTTGGCGCACTGGCTTGTGAGGAACCGAGAGGTAGGCAGCCACCCCGCCCAGGCTTTGCTTGGAGCTCACCTCCACACAGAGGGCCAGCGAAGGGCATATGCACATCTAAAATCCCACCAGGGTCCTATTTTGAGGCTTCATGTTTTGTTGTGAACGTGATTTGAAATAGCGCAGGATGCCCGAATGTGCCAACTGCCTCCAAATCCAGCGCAGATAAAGCATTGCATCTTTAACATGCCCTAGAACTGGTGAAATTTAAAGGGTGTGTGGAATTTAATACAAAGAAGTTCAGCAAGCTTAACATGTTAAATAGCATGCCCTGTCTCCCAGAACAGATACAACTTTTTGTAAGACATAAATATTTGCTACAGTGACAGAAAATTAATATCACTACCTTTACCCAGGAATTTCTTCAAATAACTGTTACTTACCCATGCTCCTCATGTTCATGAGAATTTAATTTCAGCAGGGGAAGGCAGACAATGCACTATACCATGGGGGCTGAGATGGAGACTCGGATTTAAATCCTCTCACTAGTAGGAAAGACATCAAGGGTTTGAGGCTAGCCATCCCTCAGAACTGCACAGTTGACAGTTTCTGCTTAGAAAAATCCCAGAACAGCTGGGGTTCCTGCCCAAGAAGTATTGGGATCCCAGGTGAGGACTTTCCCTCGACAGAGGCCACAGTAGATCAGGTACGGCAGCATCCACGTCTACGAAAACTAGCGCAGGTCCAGGCTTGGAGCACTGCGCCTCTTTCTGCCACACCGCTGGCCCTGTTCCTCCTTCCATGATCTCAGGATGAGACAAGCTTTAACTTGGGTGAAAAACAGACATTAGCGTACATTTCTTGCTATGCCTTCAGATGATCCAGCTACCCACTGGTGTAAATCGAAACAAATTACGACTACCCCAACTCCCGTCACTGAAGTTGTAAACCTCGCAAGAATTATATATTGAAAAATGTTGACTGCACGTAGTCAGCAGTAGCAATTTCATTTCAAATTATTCTACCTGATACATTATACAAGAAGTTAGCTATTATCTAGCTGTGCACCAATAGTGATTATTTATTCGTTTGGAAATACGTCTCATACCAGACTGAGAAGTACTGCTTTCCTCTGAGCCTCAACCCGCACAAAGAATGCAATTTATACGTTCCAGAGAAAGCCTGCACTGAATATCCCTACAATCTGCTTAAAATTCATCACCTGAGCAGCGTGAGTCTTGTCTGCTTGCGAAGACAAAACTAAAAATCAGATGAGGAATACTGCAGCAAAAGTTTAGTGTGTGTTAGTGTTTCACTTGTAAATGGAGATAGTTTTCAGTTTTACTCTCTCAGCTATTTCAGGTTCCATTGTGCTGCAGTTTGATATGGTAGATAATTCATCAGCCTGTACGTCTTTTACTATTATTACTGCTACAAAAAATCTTGAGTTTAGGAGAAACAAAACAATAATTTTGCAATATTGTCACAACACACTGGGTTAGAACATAATAAACCTTGTTATTATGATGCTGGAATAGCAAGGAATCGCTAAGCATGGTACACAAAAGCATTCATTCAGAAAAGTGAAGGTTTAAAAAAAAAGCCCATAGATAAAAGGAAATTTCCAACTCAAAGAGACTCACAAAGTGTACTCAGCTGCAACTGAATCTTTTGGGTCAAAATCGGGATCTGTTCCCACTGCTTCCTAGTGCCAGACCAAGCCCTGGGTCCTTACCTTACGCCAATATGTAATAACTGTTTGGGAGATCACCACTGAGGTGTAAATTGGCACAGCTCCACTAGCTTTCGATGCATGGTGTTGATTTAAATGCGCTGACAATCTGATGGTCCTAAGTTTTATAATATATAAACATGCTCAGGTGAAGCGAGGAAAGAACTTTCGCTCATGAATTTTCTGCTTTGCTGCAGGTCGCAGACAGCATCCACCTACAGAGCCAACTGCACCTCTTCGCTTCGGGAACCTCTTCAACCCCAGTAGGTCAGGGGGCTAGCACGTGCAGGATGGAACGGAGAAGGTGTTTACTGGTTTATAATAAGTTTTACGACTTGACATTCGGAAGCATTTCTTTACTGAGAGGGTGGTCAAACCCTGGAACAGGCTTCCTAGAGAGGTGGTCGATGCCCCAAGCCTGTCGGTGTTTAAGAGGCATTTGGACAATGCCCTTAACAACATGCTTTAACGTTTGGTCAGCCCTGAAGTGGTCAGGCAGTTGGACTAGTGATCATTGTAGATCCCTTCCAACTGAAATATTCTATTCTATTCTATTCTATTCTATTCTATTCTATTCTATTCTATTCGGTAACATTAAATTACTGTGTCAAAGGGGTTTGGATCTTTGATGGAGGTGGGGTTTTTTGACCTAGAGGAGAAACTCTCCACCAGATGAGTTTTTTGGGCTAACAGGTCTCAACAGGGTAGCGCAGAACTACGTTGCCCTTATTCTCCACTACAGCAGTGCCTCTGAACGGCGTTTCACTCATCCTAAATTATGAGCTTGCCACCCAAGCAGAAACACAATGAGCTGATGCAGATGAATTTCCCGAGCGCGTGAGGACCTCTCTGCCATGGAAGGCTGCCGGATAGCACTCCACAGAGCGCACTGTCAGATATGAATTATGCATTGACACTTCACTCCCACATCATTATACCTTTCATTCTGCTGTGTCTGCACAGATAGGATTGATTCGCACATCATACACTCTAACGTTCATAGTGGGTGAAGGCTGGAAACGTTTGCACAGTGGGAAAAAAGAACACGAATAAATACACATTTGGTATAACCTTATTAGTGATTGGTCCTCAAGTTTCTAATGGGGCATGAAATGCCATCAGAAAGCTTTTTGCTTTTATCAAAATATTCCCTATTTAGGCAGTAATTCAGAAGTAGGCACCGGGGGCCTGATGCAAACTCTCTACTTGCATATGGTCTAGCAAGAGTGAAAAAAACCCATGCTGTGAATTTTGAATATACTGCTTTCCAGAACAATGTTTTATAACAGCCCTGCCAAACATTCAGCACCATCATTTAAGACATCTTGCAATATAGAATGATCTCAACCATGCAGTAAATTAATCAGAACAGAAATGTTGCATATCAGCAGTGTCATTATCTGCCTGTGACACAGTGCATTGTTTTTCAGAAAAGAATAGACACTGAAAAATAATCTGCCCATTTTTTTTGCCTCAGGATGTTACATCTCTCAGCCTGTCTTCACCTCCACACTCAAGAGAGGATCCAAAATACGTATCAGGCATGCTGGCACAAACACCTGAAGGAGATGTTAAGCCAGGATTAACGATCAATTTTCTTCTATCGATACACCTAAAAGTGGAGCTGTCTGACAATCTGGATAAAAAGACACAAAGGTTTAAAAGGGACTTCCTACACAGAGAGGAAAAAAAAAAAAAAGCAGCCTCTGTATTAGGATATCAATCTGTCATTGTTTAAGGGTATCATTAATTAGCTTGGCCTGGACTCTGACCTTTGCCTCTCCTATTCATTCCAGAATTGTAAGAAAAAACCAAACTGATTCTGGAAACAGAATTTATATTCTGTATATAGTCTGTCCACAGAGACTTTCACAGGCACCAAGAAAGGATGCAAAGAGTGATTACCAACTCCTATCCCTCGGAGAATTGTCCGTGGAAACACAGTGATGATTCCACAGCAAGAGCTCAGATCCATACCCAAGTCCTTCTGAAGTACACCACCTAACAAAGTCACACTTCGTTTCAGAACAAAAATTATTTTCATTTTTAAGTGCTCAGAAACTATACTGGAGTTATGAGGCACAAAGATTTCTGTAGCCTTTTGGTTAGGCCTGTAACACTGCAGGAAATGTTTCATCATTTCAGTGTTTGCATCTACTCGAACTTCCCCAAACATTCAGCTTCCTAGAGTTCTGACTCTTACATTTCAATTCCATTCAGGTCGAAAGTGGCTCAGGATTAGCTCAGCTCATCAGGAACATCAGTTCAGGGTAGTTCACACATAATTACATTTTAATTAATTCTGCTAAGTTGGAAAATGGGTTTTTATTTTGTCTTATTACTAAGTATGATGTAAAATCACAGATTTATTAACACAAAAAATTCCCTTATCTTGCCACGACAGCAAATAATGCATTTTTTAGGTTAAATTTGTATTTTGGGGGTCAACAGAACTTTTGAGTACAGACAGATCTGATACTTGTACTTTTCAATTTTCCATTTTTTATAGTAAACATAGGGTGAGAAAAAACACACCACATCGAGATGTCTGTGATAAGAACATAAGGAAGAGATGGAATTTGTGGCTTATTCATTTTTTTCATGTTCCTTAGAGAAAGGAATAAAATCAGATAAGAAGTACATGTGAGAAAAATAATCTTTTGGTCACTATTTTCATTTTCCTTCAAAAATTTACAGAGCAGGTTCCCTGTGATTTTATATTTCTGCCTGTAGACTCCACTAAACCAAATCAAAATGGCGAAGTGTCAGCTGAATTGGTAGGTGCAGAAATAGGATCACATCAAGCAAGTGGAGAATTCACACCACTGCATTTTAGACATCTAATTAAGGTGTTTAAATTAGCAGTCTAATAAAATCAATGGAAAGAGGTAGGTATTAAGCAGGTAACAGGGAAGCGCCTCACGGAGAAATGTCTCCATCGGCAATGAGTCCCTTAGGTTCCTAACCTAGGCACCACGGTTAGGTGCCCAAAGTTTACTAGTGTGAATATTCCAGCTCTCTGAGGCAGCTATCATGGCAAAATGCTACAGGATAATATGTTAAGGAATAGTACAACAATTTTTAATTTTATCAAGTTTTCTGCAGTAGTCATCATTTAAAGCAGGGGCAGTGGTGCTGTTGAATAAATGAATGATGCCTACAAAAAGGATTTAATTTTCAGTTCTGCCTTGCAGGTAGAGCTGGTCGAAACCGTTCTATATTCAAAAGAATATTTTTCCAGTGAGATGCAGCAGTGTAATCAAATCGCAACTTGTCACAGGAAGATGGTGAGTTTGGTCAAAAAAGGGCACGTTGGTACGCTGTGACCCTCACATTTCCCAGAGAGATCGTGCAGGTGGTTTTGCTTTGGTGAGTCCGAGCCTGCGGGCAGCACGCGGTCCATCCACATTTCGGAGGGTGTCTCCCATGGACGCACAGCCAGACAATCCCTGCAAACGCATTTGGTGGGCAACGCAGAGATATGCACCTTGCCTTGCCAATACGGGCGTAACTATGGCCCATTTCAGAGAAGCCCTGAGCACTATTTATTTCCTGCACCTTTGCTCCTGCCAGGGCACGAGGCTCAAAGCAACCCAGCGGCAGAAGTGCGTGGGGTCACCCTACGGGAGGATGACCCCTTATAGGAATAAGCACACTTCCCTGAATTTGGACCCAGACGAAATTCAGGAATGGGCAAAAGAGTCCATTTTGAAAGAAGTTTGTACCATGTAGAAAGACAGAATGAGCAGGGATCTTAGCTCCGCATAATTATTTCTTAACTATGCTATTATTCCAATTTCCCCTGAATTAATAATATTACATCTCTGGGAAGAAAACTAAGAGATGTTTTATGTGTCTTCAGGTACTTTAATACACTAATTGTCATGTTTTTGCAAGCATGCACACCAGTATTGAAGAAAAGTCTGATTTCTCAGAAGGGCTCTTTTTTCATGTTAGATATTCATCTATATAATTATATTCTGGATTCAAGCTTTTTCCTAGTTGTTTCCAGCTCCATGCTGATAACTAGTAAACGATTGAAAATATCTTTGGAAAAATGCTTTGCTCCATCATGAGAGGGTCTTCAGCCTGCTAAGTCTTGCCTTTACGCACCAGCAAAGGATGGGGGTGGCGCACCCCCTCCCGCAGCTCCCTTTTCCTCCCCGTTGCACCTGAGGGGTCGTTTGCCCAAAGGTGAGTCCAGACCCGAGCTCTGCAGAGGCGGCTGTGCAGGGCGGGAGGCCTGCAGCTGTAAGGCTTAGCGCGTCTTTGTCCTCGCTACCGCTCTGCTCTGCGTGGACCGTTTTGGCAGGGAAAGGAAATTTATTATCTCAAGCACTTAGCCCAGTGGTCAGAACTTTATTAAATGGCACTTGGAAGCCAACAGACTGAACAGGGAGAAATGGATCCGTAGGAGGGAGGAGGGGAGAGCAGTACGATTGCACTGGAGGAAGTAAAATTCAGCAAAATCGGGAAACGATCAAACGGATACAATAGTGAAGAAGAGCCGGTATAATGAAAGTGTCGTGATAGGCGAGATGATAGAAGAAACAAAAGCAAGGAAGAGCAAAATAGAGACGTGAAGTTAGGAAAAGAGTATTAAAGTCTTTCTCTAAGCAGCACATCTAATTCTCATACAAAGGACAGTGCGACGGTGATCAGAGAGCACCTGCTAAAAGGCAAGTGAGTGTAATTAAATAACACTAAAAATCTACTGACTATCCCAAAGGAAATGAATTCCTTAAAATAGATTGCACCTTTGGAAAGAACTGGACACACATCACAGGATATGTCAACGATGCCATTACCCCACTGCTAGTTAAGTAAGCTGCCAGAGGAAAAGATTAAGAAAATAAAGCCAAACTAATTATACAGTTCTCTGAGACAAAACCAAAATGGTATATAAATGGAGGATAAGAATAAACGTAGTGTCTAGGAGTGCTGAGGCAAGGAAAAAGGGGAGCACACTACTGAGGTGGCTTTGATGTAGCTAGGAAGTTATCCAACTTGCTGCTACCAAATTTCCCTAACAACAGTCTGGGTTCCTTGCATAGTCCTCCAGAGCAGCTCTTGCTGAAGACAACCAATATTTTCATGCAGTGTTGATAACCTCTCGCGTCCTATTTATACATGGATGCAATTTTGCAGAACATTTTACTTGGGTTTGCTGCCTACTGAGGGAAGCCTGAAGCTTTTGTAATCTGAAATATTAGACTCGTACAAAGCAAATCAAACAATTTGGGAGAATCTGTCTATGGATCAGCTGGAGAGCTGCAAGCAGAAGCAGGATGCAACCCCGCAACCCCAAGCAGAACCATGCATCCCTTAGAAATCCCATCATGATGCCAAGGCCATTTGAATCCCAAATTAGACAGAATATTTCATCTCCCACAGCAGCAAATATTTGGCAGCTTCAGATGTAGCCACAAAATGTATTATTCCTGATTAATAAATAAATACATCCATTTCTTCATCCTGCATTGCCATATGTGTGAGCGCGCCACAAACACGCAACAGCTATTATACATACAATGTGTTTCAAGAGTGTTGCGGCGGTAATCCACAACATTACTTCATTGCTTTTGCTTAGACAACACTTCCAAGGGGCTCACTCTTCCCGCATGTCAGACATGTCCTCTCCAGAGATGGTGCAAGTGCAGCTGGCAGAGGGAATGACCAACATCCCTGAAGGGCTCAGGTCATGGGAGGACCCTTTATGGCCAACTCAGCTTATTTCAGATGAGATGTGGCTCTTCCAAATGCGAACAACTCTGGAAACCAACAATGTTACCAGACTCCCTTTCCTATGACATTCAGCTCACCCAAAAAGAGAAGCAAAAAGATTCTTGTGCCAGAGGCTGATTTCTTTTCCCCCTGCTGAGTCTGCTCCGAGGCTTGCTTGGAGTGAAATGTCTCACTTGCTGTGTATCTGAAAAGAGGTTGCATCCATTTGAAAAACGCCAGTTCTGTGTAACAGTGTATGTATCCAAAAGGCAACAACAACAAATAAATACAGTGAAGAGTAAACAGCCTAATTTTTGCTTGAATGCCACATCTGTTTAGAAAAATCTAGACTGGAATATAAGCATGAAACACAATTTGAAGTCATTTTCCAATGTTCAAGCTATTAAGTCAAGTATATACTTAAAAAACCCTTCAGAGAATTAAGTTTTATTTGCCACTTAAAATAACTCTCAGCCTGGACAGGTACTGGTGGCACTCTTCATATTTCTTATGAGAGCAGTAGAAAAAATTACTACAATTCCACATGGACAATATGCAGTTACTATTTTTTCATCAGGGTTGCGCACCATTGATCCTGACAAATGAATTCTGTCAAACTGGCCTTTTTTCCCATAAACTTCCTCTGTGATCAGTTTAGCTCTTGAGACTGATCCAGTCTCTAGGAAAATGCCTCATCGGATCATGGTTATCCCCATCAGATAAAACTGTAGTTTATCCTTCAATTTCCTTTGATTCAGGAATCAAAAATATGAGGTATCAGATCAATGGAAACCATTTGTATCAAATACACTATTTACTCCTGTGTAAATAAAACACATAACAAACTCTGCTTTTAGCAGACGAATAGCCCCATAGCGGAATACTTGTATTTATGAAAAAAAAAGTTTTAATGTGCAGATAGTGGACTTACGTTCATCTCTAAGCACACACACAAAAAGGAAAAAAATCCACCTAGTAGGGTGAATTGTTGTAACCACACAGATTTTAGCATTGAGGCAGCTGGCAACATCTCAGTTATCAACCCACCTTGGTTGCCATTTTTCAGGAAAATCACCACATCCCACCGTTCCCTCTTATAAACCAGGCACCATTCATGGCTCCTACAGGAACTTTTTAAAAATAGACAGCTAGGAGTGGGACACGGGCAGAGTTTGTTTTGGGACCCACTTCTTCCTTCCCCCAGTCCCATTAACAGGGACCATAGTCACGCAATTACCTGACTCGCACACAGCACTCGTGTGAGCTCATCCGCCTCTCTGCTCCACAGATCTTTTCTTTGCAAAATGATTAAACTTTAAAAAAAATGTGACATTTCAGTACTTAAAAATATGTCAGGCCAGATGGTGCTGAGCCATCCAGTGCAGGGTTCACAAGAAGGATATTCTCTATAGGCTCACTAAATATTTTATTTGCCTGCTTGTTTTTTTTATTCATTTATTTACTTATTATGTTGTCGCTCTATATATAGACAGGCTTGGTGGGGAAATGTGTTCGCACATTGCAAAAGCACTGGTAGTGTGCTTCTGTCTGAAGTTTCTCATCTCGTAGTTTCCCCACGACGGTCTCGTTTGTACACCAAACAACTCCTGCACATCTTCCCAAACCTGAATGACTGACACCTCATAAAAATCTTTGTGCTTGCCACCAAAAAATTGAATAAAAACAAAGCTGATAAGAAAAAAAAGCCAAAAAGAGCTTTATAGCCTACAGGATTGAACTATATAAACAGAGGTTTAATCTTCTAGGCATGAATAAAACTTCCAACCAGATCATTTCTTCAGCTTCTGTATGGCTAAACCAAAGCAAACAGATAGAAAGCAGCGAATGGCACGTCAGCAGGTGGCACTTAAAGGAGGCTTCCTGGAACAACTAAGATCACATCGCCTGGAGAAAAACCGCCCTGGTATTAACATTTCACTAGACTTCCAATATGGGAGAGTTTCCAGATATTTCTGAACTTATTTTAGGAAATATATAAAGTAAGGAAGCACAAAGTGTCCAAAACAGCATCTTACATTGTGACAAGAAAAATAAAAGGACAAAGGAGGATTTTTTTACAATCCCCTAAACTTGAAAACCTATGGAAAGTGCCTCGGGCCAGCGGCATGAATGAAGGCAGACAGACTGGTTCGTATTCTCCCTTCCGCCGAGTGCTCCCTGCAGGAACAGGTTAGAGGAGAAATTAATGTGAAGTGGTACGGCGGCACGGATGCTCTAATGCCCGCTCCGATGTGTGGCTAACTACCAAGCAGCGGCTGAGCCACGGGGCACGCCGGGCCCCAGGTTCCTCCTGTTCGGCTGCAAATTCCCAAGAACTTTCCCGTTTCAGAGGGGCTGAGCGTGACGGCTCCGCGCACCCCGGGCAGTCCGACGTTGCACTCGCTTTCACAAGTCAGCTCAGAGGGCAGAGCCGGTGTTTTCAGTGTCATCTTTAGGGATGTGTACTCTGCCCAGGAATTTCTTTTTTATTTATGTTTCCTGTCCACAGCCAAACATATCATTGTTACTGACAGAGCTTATAGGCAGAGTCTGATGATTAAGTAACCATTGTAAGAACCAGATTGGTTCTGAAGCCAAGTTACACATTTTTGTCTTTTTCAACTCATTTCTGATAAATCTCTCATATTTATTTTAAAGAAAGGAGAGCTGTATTGGATTCGGAGTCTGATCCCTGGCTCACTATTCTTCTGCTACGTAGTATCATAATTGACTCAAGGAATCTAAAATAAAAATACAAAATGTGTCTTCTTTCTTTTTCAGCCTTCGTGTACCTCCTCCCAAACTGGACAGAAACTTCTAAGAAATGACAGTTTATTGTTACTGGTTCCCATTATAACAGACAAAGTTGAACTAAATTTAAATCCTACCTACTAAATTAGCTGCAGTCCCTGGGGATTCTTTTCCTGGGGCTCCAGCCCATCCCAGCTTTATGGCAGCTATAGTTTTTCACTGTGTACAACGTGACTCTCCTGACAGCATATTTGCTTTTTCATTTGCTAGTTTCCTTATCTAACTTTATCACAGCCAGTTTGCAATTTTTCACACTTCCTTTGACTGCTCTTACCGTCACTTTTGTCAATGATGTCCCCAATTTACAGTCACACATCCTCCTCAGCAGGACCAGCTGCTAGGATGATGCTGCTGATGTTTGCACTCCTATAAAGATTTGTCCATGCTTTCATTAAAAGCTGCAGTTTGAAATGTCACAATTGACAGCGGTTTTGTTCCGTTATTATCACAACTGGGGTTTGCTGGATTACCGAAGAAGGACAGCTGCCAAAGAAAACATTTGGCACACAAGCCTGTGAGTGACAGATCCAGTATGGAGTGAAAATTTGGAGCACATCCTTTTTAGGATACAGGGCACACAGGGTGTATACATAGTGTGCTCAGTAGCGACAGCGCTGCTGTTGCTGTTAGGTGGTGAGTGAAAAGCTCCTTATGGAGCAGGTACGTGCAGCATTTTAGCTCAGTCAAAGCTCAGAGCGTGTTTTTGAAGTTAATCTGCTGATCGCCCCCAGTTACCAGATTTTTGCTTGCATCCTGGAGCAGTCTTGGGGCACACAAGCTACTCCGCATCTGGGTGAGGCTAAACGGGAAGATGCGCTGCAGAAGCAGAATCTAACGCAAGCCTTCCAGCAGCGGGCATCTCGTGAGAGCGCAGCAGAGCACAGCCCCCGTAAATGCCTGCAGCTGCTCAAGTGGGGCTGTCGCCTGTTTTGGTGGATGGGTCTACGGCACCTTCTGCTAACGCAGGGAGAGCCTCACACCCAGGCATGTCTAAAGACACCATAACTGAAGAGGGGGTAGCTTCTCAGCACTAAAATGCGTATGTTCTCAGGCCTGTATTATTTTCACCTGATTACGAGGACAAGATCCTCATCCCCGAAACTGTAGGACGCTGCGTTCTTTTCCATACAAAACGAACTGTTTGACCAAAGCACTAAAGGGTTATTTCTATTTACTATAGGTATAAATTAAGCAACCTTACAATGATCCCTCTATAAGAAATTACTCTGTGATAGCATGGGTCAAGGCCACTTGATGATAGTGAGTCTCTCTATTTCTATTGATTTGCAATTTTTAGACTATTAAGTGGATATAAACTTGATGCTGTAGGATTTCACTCCTATTTTGAGTCACATTTCACATTTGCTTCTTTGGGAAATGTGTGCTTGCAGAGCACCTTGCGCAGTAGACATCCTATTAGGGCACGTCCACACAGACATTAAGCATCTCTATCGGCATCCCACAGCCTGGATTGTGTTCTGCAATGATTCTTTGATACCTTCTTTGGACTGAGCTGGCTGTGTCTGCCTGTACACATCCAAGCAAGTATGTCCTTACAAACCTCTGGAGACTTACACAGGTAAACATTGTATACTTCATATTTCTCAGAGTTTGGAAAAACTAGATTTTCAGGAAAGTGAAAAGCAGGAAAAGTGAAGGTGATTCTATTCAAGCAGTCACATATGGTTTAGTGGTGGACTTGGCAGTGTTAGGTTTGCAGTTGGATTCGATGCTCTTAAAGGTCTTTTCCAACCTAAACGATTCTATGATTCAATGACATACAATAGTGAATTTCTCCAGTATGTTTGTATTCCTCAGGGTTGCTCCTTGGTGAAATGCGTAACTCTCACCCTGGGGAAAAAAGGAAATACCACTTGCTCAGCTCCTGGTGCCTAACTATGAGTAGTTCTTTTCTTCTTCCTTTTCTTTTTAAGAAAAGAAAGAAGGAGTACTGGCAGCCTTATTGTGGCTGTAAAGCGCGCTCCATCGCTGCAGGGGTGGTTCTCCTCTGGGAGTAGGCACGTAATCCATTGTCGTGATCTCAGGAGTCCTTCAGTGTAAGTTCTTCCTTCCTGTTATTACGCCCCCTTCAAAAAAGCAACCAAATCCAAGTAGCTCTTCCTGACATGGCTTTCAGTAGATTTATGTATTTAAAGAATTACTCTTCTTTTTTTATTGAAAATGGATTCTCAGCAATTCTGCTGTTGCCAGAATTCCTGCATGTGAAGTAAAAGCAATGGGATTTAGTAAATATTAATATTGCTGTATACACTGTTAGGGCTGGACAACCATGAAAAACTTCTGGCACATTTCCAAGCACCTAGGTGGATATGCATCATTATAGTTGGATATGGATCATTATAAATATCTTTATTGCTTTGCAGTAACACATACCTGGAAAAACTCACTTTAACATTACAGAGTCTTGTTTTGCATGTATCGATGTGCTGAGGACAGAAAAGTAGCAGACAGCAATGTCTAGAAGAGCCTGACATTGGCCTGACCCTACTCCAATGAAGTCTGAGGCTTTACCATCAAGAACATTCGGTGCAAGCAACCCGAATTACAGCACTTTTGTATATCCCACACTGAAAATACAAGTATTTGGTTACAGTGTGCCTACCAGAGTAGCTCCCTGGTTTATAATAAAAAGAATAACACTTGTTTTGAAGAAAAAGCTGAAAACAGTTGCTGCTGCAAGCTGGACCCCATTTCATAGGGATGAGATACATAGCACAAATAGGAACAGAAGAGGGTGACAGTAACGTGGACACAAATAACTAGGCCCCTAATTTTTGTAGCACTAAAATTAGATGACAAGCGTAAGATGCCAAGGGTGCACCCTTTGCTGTCTCAACTTCATAGATAGCTTTCATCTTTTTGAATAAGGCAACGGGCTCGGCCCTTTGTGGTTGCTCATGCCTGTCTCTGACTTGTGCACACACAAAATGGCTGAACTTAAAGAAAATCAGCATTTTTATTCTTTGCGCGGTAAGCCATGTCTCTATTAAAACCCCACAGGAGCATTTAGATCACATGATGTTTTACTTGCAGATCTGAACTCGCCCCAGGGAAGCATCCTAGCCTTTCCAGACAAGACCAGAGAGCGTGCCCCGGTGTCTTTTTTATACGGGTGCTTCTCTCGCCGTTGCATAAAACACGTATTAGAGCACTATCTGTGGACAAATACAGCTAGCAAGATTCTCACTTTTCTTTCTCATAAAGTGACCAAAAACCTACAGAATAGGACAACTGAGACACCTCCAGAAAACAGGGTGTTGAATAAAAGGTGGGAGGCTGTTTTCAAAGGAAACCTTGTCTAGCGGGTGGGACAACCCACTTTCAGAAAAGTTAACTTTACGTTGGATGGAAGGCCTGATGTTATACGTGGTGTTATAATTTACATATGGAAAATTACCAGTTCCTTTACATCAGTGCCTACACAGGAGTCGATACCTATCTACAGCTGTATCTCTAGAGGCTAACGTCATAGGCTTTCTCTATGAGAGAAGTTAAGCTTTGCTCTGTACAAGAAAGTGTCCTCCAGAGGCAGAGGGAGGAGTGCTATAAAAAGCTCGTTCGGGTGACCTCGGAGTGCCGTGTCAGAAAAACCACAGTGCCACAGCAGGGTTTTACAGGAGAGAGCTCACCTCTGCAGGGCAGTTAGGGGAATGGGGTGGCTTTTTTGGGAGATCTGAAGATGCTACTCCTCTCAGGGTATCCTTTTCTGACAAAGGGAAGGGAAGGGAGAGAGCAGAAGCGAAAGCACAGATGCACGCTTCAAGCTGTGAAATTTCTGCTGCTGTTGTTTAACCTTGGAATTTTCCTCTCAGGACCAAAGTTTCCCATTAGGATGTCTCCAGAGGGAAAAGTAATCGCCCTCCATTGTCTTAGCCCTTTCTTTCCTTTCCTCTCAACAAAACAGCATCCTGTTTATCTGCAACTAAAATTTGGATTTGACTGTTAACACTGAGGGGAATGGAGGCTAGCTCACAGCTCAGGCTCTGCCTTTGGGGATGGAGCGGCCAACACATGGAACCAAGCAGAGAAAATGTGATGCAGATACAGAAAACAGCAAGAGGGATACAGGCAGAAGATTATCCTCTCCAGTTTATCCTTTTCATTTGTATGGATACATGCAGATACTCAGTAAAATAGGAAAGCACCAAATTTGAAATGGATAAGAGAAAATGCTGTTTGATACAAAGAATAATCAACTTGGGGGACATGTTGCTACAAGGTGATACTGAGAACTGAGAGTTCAGTGGGATTCCAGAAAAGATGAGGCACTTACAGGGAGGATGAGAACAGCTACGATTACATCAGATAAAATTAAATGCAGAATTCATGCATGTTAGTAATAGGCGAAACACCAGAGGGTAACAAATTAGGAAAGAGCTTTCTTGAGGGATATCTTTCCATAATAATCCATTACAGGGTTTCTAATTTCTTCCTTTCAAACCTTTAACACCGGACTCTGACATTGAAAACTGGAGTGAAAAAGCTCCAGAGGATGCTTATATTGTAATTCCTCTGATATATGTAATCACACTGGGAAGTGCCTGTTCTACAAAAATAAACTGTCTAAGTATTGAGCTAAAACTGCATATCAGTACTTACCTAGGTAAAATTAACCTTCTGTTTCTAAGCCACTGACAACAGTGAGTTTCCTACGTGAACTGGGGACAGTATGCAACCCCGTGTCCATGGTATGTTACCTCACCTTCCCACCAAAGACCCTCACAAGAGGAAGAGCGCACATTTAAAGGTTGCATTCATTTACACTGACAGATTACAAACCACCTCTAGCTCACAGAGCGCAGGGAGAACTCTCTAATAAATACACAATCTACCTTTAATTTAACATCTGTGTCTCCAAGTGGCGTTCTAATATCAGGTTTGTGGTCTGTGGACAGTAATCTCTAACTGCTCACTGGCCTAAGCATGAAGTCTGTCTGGCAATTTCACCATTTGGTGGATAAATATTTGTGGCTGGGCAAAAATAACACAACAGATTCCGACTCCAAGGGGAAGCCCATTTGCTGTGATTTATATACTTACTGCAGCGGATAAACACTAATGCCATCATGATTGCCTGTTGTAAAGATCCTGTCATCTGTAGCAACCTGTCTTTTCCATTGGGGCCAACTGTTCTATCTGATGATAAGCGATAAAGCTCTGGAAGGTTACCGTAAAAGTAACAGACTGTCAGCAGCAGTCAGAGTTGTCGTCGCCTTGTCACTGCCAGTTATTTGAATTTTTAAGACTTACAAAGCCAGGAAAGTTGCTGCCTTTCTTACAATTCGGTCATTTATTTTTCTTATCCTGGCAGAAATACTGAATATCTTTGAGTCTTAGCACAAAGGTGTCCCTACTGAAAGGAAAATGAATAAATCCTTTATTCCCCATTAGCTGCAAATACATTCTTGTACTGTCTTGGTAGTTTCATAAGCACATTCATGTGACTTGCCAGATGTCTGAGTTCACACTGCAGTGTTCTTTCAAGTTTGGGGCACAACGCAATATGCCGGGATAAGAGAAGTGTATTTGAGAATTTCATGAGAGTTTTTGCAACAAATCCCACACTCCGTAATCTCTTAAGCATGTTGCATGCTGGAAAGCACTTAACTAGAAAACGTGCATAAACACAGTTCCACATACTTAAGATTATCATCAAACTGCCAATTCACTCTTATCTAAGATTTCTTCATTCCATTTCCTTTTCTTTATCCTCCTTGTGTACCGGTGCTGGAGCTCATGATGACAGGAGATAGCACGACTGCAGTAAAGAGCTATTGTAGCAGAACTCTAATCACTGAATCTCATAAAAACGATCACCTTTATAAGGCAAGCCTGCAGGCTTCAGAAGCGGCCTCCAGCTCCAATTTTTAGGGCTGTGAGGGCAGGGGAAAGGAGCACAGATTGAAAAAATGGTGACAGGCAGGAATTTGGAGGACTATAACCTACCTTAATATGTCAGCAAAAGACTACAGTACCGCTTCAGAAGGACTGCCGTTCCCGTTACCATATGTGGTCCATACATATAAGCTGTATCACCATATGCAGGTATCACTGTACAAATGTATCATCTGCTTTCCTAATGTCTCCGTGTCCTTTCCTCTTATTGCAGCAGCCTGAGTCACTGAGAAAATGACACTCAAGTCCCAGCTCCTCTTCCACCACTTTAGGTAGCAGAGGATATCATCTCCCTCAATTGCTCTCTGCTGTCTTTGCGAGGGTTTTTTTCTTCTTCTAATTCAAACATAGATGCTTATGATGAATATTCTGCATCGTAAAGGGCTTTTACAGTAAGACGAAAAATTCCCTCTTTGATTTTGTGCTTTACTTATCATCCACGACATAACAGAGCAGTGTAAATTTTGAGATGCGTGAAGGATGTAGATCACACTTTTTGAATAACAAACGTCAGTGTACTTCTGAACTTCCTGCGCTCCGTCATTTCTTGAAACATGTTTCCCTGTAATGAAGAGAAAGCTGAGCTAGACTGACGGGCCTGATACTCCAGAAATTGCTATCAAAGCTCTTCCCTTTGATGTCTGTCTACGTCCTGATTGCAGTCTCCCAGGCTGGAGGGGAAGGAAAGATACTGTTGGCATAATGCTGTATGGCTTGAATGAAAGTATCATCACATCTTAATTCGCTCTTGCCCCACAAGGAACACAAATCTCCCCAGATCTAATCTTTCGCAAAAGCATAAGCTTCATGGCGAGAGCAGCGACTCTTTGATTTTGATTATACATCTTCACAGAGTGTAGAATGGGGGAACCTGTATTTTGGCTATCCCAGACATAATCTAGTTTGCAGGCAAGAAAGAGATGCATCTGATTTCTTAAGCCAAGAACTTTAAGTTCCTTTTTCAGCCAGATTTTCTAAGGAAACAAGGTTTGCAAACTCATGCTATCTGATCATCTCAGTCCTGTTAGCACCAATAATTTAACCACTGGCCACTTTTAGCCAAGTTTGACAAATGGTAGAGGCCTCAAAGTCATGTAATTCCTACAAATTCTGTGAAAACCAGTTTGAGGAATGTAGTAAATGGCCTCTCTGAAGGAAAAGCTCAAGTTACCCACAGGTTTGGTCTGCTGGCTGTGTGTTTCTTGGAAACAACACTACTGCCTCTTGCTGCCTGTCATTTGGGGATAGGCAAGAGGACTTCCGAGATAGAGGAGAACCACAGGTGCTGCTGCGGGGAGGAGGTCAAGAGGGAACAAGAAAGGCAGCTGAGGTTACAGTAACTGTACGATGGGGAGAAGCAGAAGACAAGTCGGGGCTTCATTAGGTTAGCTATTCAGCAAATAGTTTGTTTCTTGGACCATTCTATCTTCCTTCTTTCTTTCTTTTTCTCTTTCTTTCTTTCTTTCTCTTTCTTTCTTTCTTTCTTTCTTTCTTTCTTTCTCTCTTTCTTTCTTTCTCTCCTTTACTAGCAATATAAGCATTAGTGGGTCTCAGAATAAATGCAGCATCATTATCCAGCAAAAGGGATCTAGCAGTAATGTTTTATTTTTCAGGATACAGTGCAAACAAACGGAACAGACCCTGATCCTCAGATGATGTAAGTCCATGTGGCTCTTTGGAGGTCAGGGAGCTCTTCAGATTATATCAGACCTCACCCGAAGTATTCCTTTGTATTTAGAGATCAGTAATATGGAAAAAAAAAATAAAATTAATAAAATTAAAATAAACTAAGTTGTAACACTGTGTTTTACATGTTCACAGCTGTCTTTCCTTTCATTGAGTAACACACTCCAGAGTCCACCAAGTATGTCATGAAGAATGGCAGAAGCTAATCCATCCTAAAATACAGAATGCACTATTCCTACTAGCTATAGGACAGATAGGATGACCTCAAAATATTCAGGCAGAATCACAGGCCATGGGGACCCAGACACCCCTGTACCCTCCTAGGTGTGAATACAAAGGAGATTTTTAACTTTGTAGCATAGCACTCAGGGTCTTTTTATTTCATTTTGGTTCTCATCAGGTAGTAATGTGCCAGGCTGCCGGCGGTTGTCCAGTTAAGAGCAGGCTGCGCAAATGGTGGGGGCTGCCTGCTGCCCCCCTTCATGCAGGGAGCTCGCTGCTGGCGATGAGGGCGGCGCGTCCTGCAGAGATTGATGTATTACCCCTCGGCTTACCTGCAAAGCTCGCCAGTTTGGAGTCCTTCTCTTTCACTCCCATTTTTATAAGCAGTTTTGCCAGATTACATTTAAACATGACCCTTTTAATCAGGTTACTCAGTATAATACAAGCAAAATTATGATGAGATGGATGCTGTTATTGCATTACCTATTTTTATCTCCATTGATTCTTCAAGATCATTCTTCTTGATCTTTCATGAATCACCCTATTGAAAATGTGACAGGTTTATGTCAGTCACAACAGGACTGTAACAATATTAGCTCTACCATGAATTCAGCGTGACATCAAAATTGTATCATACTTGACCTTATTTGATATATTCGTGTGCTGAATCAGAAGCTCCGTGCTAAGCTGCACAAAGCAAGGGAAGATTCTTTTCTAACAAGACATTCTTCTATATAAATAGAGGTTTGTGCTTTTAGTGTTTGCTGTGCTAGCTCCAACCATGTGATCGTACGTAAATAATAATGCTATTTCTAGAAACTGTGGCTAGAAGACATTCCAGCTCTCTTATTCAAGCCTGTTTACAGCACCATCCGTTGCTGGAATAACTTATACCTGACAGCATCTGTTCTTACTATAAACTAGTGAACTCTGGCATTCTTTCTATGCCTCCGCTTTGGTGAGAACAAGCAGGGCAGAGAAGGAAACCATAGAATCATAGAATATCTCGACTTGGAAGGGACCCATAAGGATCATCGAGTCCAACTCCCTGCTCCTCACAGGACTACCTAAAACTAAACCATATTGACTAAGAGTGTCATCCAGATGTTCCTTGAACTCTGACAGGCTTGGTGCCATGACCACTTCCCTTGGGGAGCCCGTTCCAGTGACCAACCACCCCCTCAGTGAAGAACCTTTTCCGAATGCCCAATCTGAACTTCCCCTGATGAAGCTTTATTCCATTTCCTCGTGTTCTTCCGCTGGTCACCAGAGAGAGGAGATCAGCACCTCCCCCGCTGCTGCCCTCCTTCAGGAAGTTGTAGACTGTGATGAGGTCACCCCTCAGCCTCCTCTTCTCCAAGCAGAACAAGCCAAGTGACCTCAGCCGCTCCTACTAAGTCTTGCCCTCGAGGCCTTTCACCATCTTGGTTGCCCTCCTCTGGACGCACTCTAATAGTTTGATGCCCTTCTTGTGCTGAGGCGCCCAAAACTGCAGACAGTGCTCGAGGTGGGGCCACACCAGTTCAACACAGAGTGGGACAATCAATCACGTCCCTCGACCAGCTGGCTATGCTGTGCTTGGTGCACTCCAGGACACTGTTGGCCCTTTTGGCTGCCAGGACACACTGTTGACTCATATTCCACTTGCCATCAACCCAAACCCCCAGATCTCTTTCCATGGGGCTGCTCTCCAGCCTCTCGTCCCCTCGTTTGTATGTATAACCAGAATTACCCCATCCCAGGTGGAGAATCTGGCACTTGCTCTTCATACGGTCTTTCATACGGTCAGTAATTGCCCAGCTCTCTAGTCTATCCAGATCTCACTGTAAGGCCTCTCTATCCTCAATGGAGTCCACAGCTCCTCCTAATTTACTATCAGAAACCTTTGCAAAAGTGAGAGACCTTGATAAAATCAGTAGCTGGAGAAAAAGGAAGTAGGAGGAGGCCTTTTACCATTGATTTCCTCAAGCTAATGGAACCCAGAACCTTCATTTGCAGTTTGGATGAACTGCAGTAAATTGCCCAACTGTTCTCTTCTGTCAGAATAATACACTTGCCAGAACCTCATCACTATAAACTGCCGCAGCTTCACTGAATCTGGGAGAGGCAGAGCTAAAATAGCCTTTGGGTCATTTTTTTTTTTTCTGGGAAAAATGTTCTGTCACTTAAAACAAAGGATAGAGAATAAGAAGAGATGATTTTGTACCCTATTTTCTCACAGATTTTCTGTAAGAACTCATATAAGAGCGTGGGCTTGGTTTTCAAAGAAGTTTTGCATTTAAATCTGATAAAGATGGGCAGTTTAAAACTCATGTCAATCAAACTTCCTGGAGATGCTATATGCGCAGTCATTGGGCTTCACCTGTTGTCAATGAAGTTTATGACAAACTGACTGCTACGGAAGAAGGACCGAGCTTTGAATCTTTGAAAAAGTCTGTGCCCGCTTCCTTCAGCCCCTGCCAAAAGTAGGAAGGAATTTTAAATCCGATGTATTCTGAAGGAGCTTGTCAGCACTACTTTACTTAGTAGGAATCAACACTTTAATTATAAGCCTTGCATTCAAGGGGTTAAATCGGAAGTATGGCTGCCCATCACCTCTTTATATCCTCCTGTCTCTGTTTTAACTTAGAGGAGCAATGAAGGAACAGAGTCGTGTATATGAAAATTCTGAAATGTGCAACTAAATATGTTGAATATTCCTTTTAAAATGCTTCTTTGATTCTTGTTATTTCTCCAATATGGATTAATTCAGCAGTGATAAGAAGATATGAAAACCAACAATTTGGCATGAGCAGTAACTACATTTCATTCAGGTTTTTCCTGTGGATTTGGAATTATGGGTCAAATAATCAATGAAGAGACTTTATTAATATAAATGTGCATTCATCTTACTTCATCATAAAATACCATGAATCATTGCATCATTCTAAGAATTGTAATAAAATATGTTCTTGGTATTGCAAACAGCTGAGTTGCAAATACAAAAGCCAGGAATTCTAGCATTAATTAAAGCTTCCCAGCAAAGTTTGCTCTGAATCTTCTAAAGTAACTTAGTTATTTAAATTATTTTAAAATCCCATTTCTCACTGTGCAAATGCATAGTCAGCTGGTATCACTGAGCAGCTCAGTCTCCCACCTAAGAAACTCCAGCCCTTATAACAGCAGTTAAAAGTCATTGGAGAGAAGTAGCTTCACACTAGTCTTAGTAGAAGTTGCTAAAAATGAGCAATTCCAATATAAATTCCATGGAAAGAATACTTCTCAATTTTTCCACATTCTAGTTGTGGTGGGTTGACCTTGGCTGGCTGCCAGATGCCCACCCAGATGCTCTCTCACTCCTCCTCCTCAACAGGGCAAAGGGAGAAAACTAAGATTAAAAAGCTCGTGGGTCAAGGTAAAGACAGGGAGATCGCTTAACAATTACTGTCACAGGCAAAACAGACTCAACTTGGGGAAAATTAATTTCATTTATTGTCAATGAAAATAGATTTGGATAGTGAGAAACAGACAAATTAAAACACCACCTTTCACCCTTACCCCAGGCTCAACTTCACTCCTTCATTCCTGACTCCTCTACCTCCTCCCCCCCTGAGTACAGGGGTGATGGGGAATGGGGGGCTGCGGTCATTCCGTAGCAGCTCCTCTCTGCCGCTCCTTCCTCCTCACACTTTTGCCCTGCTCCAGCATGGGTCCTCTCCACGGGCTGCAGTCTTCCAGGATAACCTGCTCCAGCCCAGGCTCTCCATGGGCCACAGTTCCTTCAGGGCACATCCACCTGCCCCAGCCTGGGCTCCTCCACAGCTGCAGTGTGGATACCTGCTCCAGCATGGTCTCTCCGGGGGCTGCAGGGAACCCCTGCTCAGGCGCCTGGAGCACCGCTTTCCCTCCTCCTCCTCTCCCCTTGGTGCTCCCAGGGCTGTTTCTCACACTTTTCCCTTCACTCCTTACTGCCGGGCAGCATTTTGTGTTTGTTTCTGGGAGTGGTTTCAATAAGTTATAAGCATTATTTCTAAAGTTTTTCTTTTCTTGCACATGGTACTTGTAAAACAATACGTAACCCAGAAAACAGATCAAGACTGACTCTGATGAAGTTTCTCTCAGAAAAGAAGGAAAGCACTAAGGATAAGTACAGCTGCCCAGAAACAAGATTCACCTGTTTATTGACAATGCATAATAAGAATTTAGCACTTGCAGAAATACACAGGACAAAGACTCATAAACAGCTTCCTGAAATTACCTTTGTAAGAAGGAAGAAAATGTGAGCTCTCAACACCCTTTCACTTACACACTTATAGAAATAAACTAGTACACAAGTCATCTTAAAACAGTAGTTGTCATATTAATTATTCTGGATTTATAAAGAACAATTATCTGTGCTGGTTTTGGCTGGGATAGAGTTAATTTTCTTCACAGTAGCTACTATGGGGGTATGTTTTGGATTTGTGCTGGAAACAGTGTTGATAATACAGGGATGTTTTCAGTACTGCTGAGCAGGGCTCACACAGAGTCAAGGCCTTTTCTGCTTCTCACCCCACCCCACCAGCGAGGAGGCTGGGGGGGCACAAGAAGTTGGGAGGGGACACAGCCGGGACAGCTGACCCCAACTGACCAAAGGGATATTCCACACCATATGACGTCATGCTCAGCATATAAAGCTGGGGGAAGGAGGAGGAAGGGGGGGATGTACAGAGTGATGGCGTTTGTCTTCCCAAGTAACCGTTACGCGTGACGGAGCCCTGCTGTCCTGGAGATGGCTGAACACCTGCCTGCCGATGGGAAGCAGTGAATGAATTCCTTGTTCTGCTTTGCTTGCGCACGTGCCTTTTGCTTTCCCTATTAAACTGTCTTTATCTCAACCCATGAGTTTTCTCGCTTTGACCCTTCTGATTCTCTCCCCCATCCCAACAGGGAGTGAGCGAGCGGCTGCGTGGGGCTCAGTTGCCGGCTGGGGTTAAACCACGACACAATTATCTTTTCCCTCATCACTCTTTCTCATTATCTTGCTGTGCAAAGTATTTCAATACATTATGGAAAACTGGACTAACTTTTGCCTATATAAAACAGGCTATGAAACACCCTGATTAACACAGAAGGAATCTGCTTACACACAGAAACAGTCGCATTTAAAGCAAAGAACCAGAGGGTATAAAGTATATAGCCATCTAATTAGTAAAAAACATTTTCTTTCTTTTCCTCTGATTTTGTGCTAACCCCAGCTCTCCTGAAAAGGTTGAGACGTATGCTGCATGCACGGAGTGTCTCTGCTGATGGAGAACTTGACAGGGCAGACGTGGCCTCAACCCACTCACCCAGAAGAAGGCTGCCTGCAGCAGTCCCAGGCATGCCTGCCACCACCGCTTTCTCTTCAATGGAAAGGAGATGCTGTTGCTCCTCCACGTGCTGCTCCTGAAAGAAGGAGAGGGCAGCTGCCACAGGGGGAGGAAAGGAGGTGCCATGCTAACGTGTCTCCCCCTCCGCTCCACACATGAAGGTGATGAGGACGACACAGAGAAGAGGCCATGGGGAATCTCGATGCTGGTGCTCTTCCCACGTTGCTCAACATCCTCTGGCCCCGTGAAGTGTCTGCACCAGATAGTCATGTTGAAATTGCAAGCAAGCAGCATTTGGGGCAGCTGTAGTGTCTGGCCTTTGTGTGCATGTGTACATATATGGGAAACAATTCATAAGAGGAAACGGGGCTAAATTCATCCTTTTATATAGAGGTAAAAGAACTGTTTGCAACACTCGATCCTATTGGTACTATGTTGCTTTAAAGGAGGCACCACTCAGCTTCCTCCCAGGCGCCTGTGTTAGGCACAGAAGGAAACAAAGACAGATGAGATCTCCCCACATTGGGAGAGCTAAGAGAAGAGGGCTGGAAGCCAGGAATTCAGCCTGATAGAGGCATGCATCTGAGTAAAACAGCAGTGCATAAGTATTTCACTTGGATGCTGCAAGCAATTGTTTTTTTAAAACACATCCATGTATCACACATACATCGGGCATCTACAGGAGAAGGTCTAGGCATATGAGAAGATAAATGTTTCTTGCTAGTCTTCCTTCATGACAGTTCTGATTTCAAGATGACAGCATAAGGATTACAGTTTCCCGGACCACTTGCTGTTCAGGGCACATCCCACACTCACTCCATCTGCAGATGCTTTTTAATGTCAGTACATGGATCAACGACAGGACATGGTCCCCAGGGAACAGCCTGGCACCCTAACAGAAAAAAGAAAGGCTTGGGCAGCAAAGGATGCAGTGAGCCACACTGATGCAGGACAAATTCTTCATTTTAAAGAGAAAAATCTGCATTCTTCAGAAAACAGTGTTCAAAAATTTAATCTTCATTCAGTTCAATGGAGCAGCTTTATAATTTACAGCACCAGATAAAGCTAGAAGATGTAACGTGAAATATCTGAAGCAATTCTTCCCCTGTATTAAAATGCACCTTGGGCAACAGAGCCTTAGCTTCTCTTAACATATGTTTCTAGCAGATAAGTAAACAATTTGGACGTGAAATGAAAATTTTCAAGATAGTTACAATCAGAAAAGCATCAGCTCATATTAGACTTCAGCTGCGGTGCCCCACAGATAAGTTTTTGGGGTGGTTTGGCATAGTTGAAAGGAAGCAGCTTCGGAAGAATAAAAAGCTTTTTGTGTACAAGTTGTTGGATCAGAGATAGCAAGAAGAAAGACATCATTTTTACATCGAAATACTGAAAGTGGTCTTGGTGGCAGGATTGAATCGTACGCCAGAGCACATGGCCAGACGAGCTGAGCATCTCCACACTGAGAGAGAGGAGAAGCAGAAACAGAGGGGGCAAGGCTGGGAAGCTTAAAGGTTCCTGCGCAGAGAAGGAATCCACTCAATGCACTGAGCTGCATCGACATTCGGCTTCCTTATAACCACGGACTCCTTTGGCTTTGCGGACAAAATCTTTAGCCACATGCATGTTGAACTTTGCGTTTGATGGCATCTGCTCGGCTCCGTGGGGCTTTGTGGGTGGCAGCAAGCTGCGGGTGAGCACCCAAGTCATCCTGACACCACCACCACGACGGCTTAGTGGCAGATCACAGGCCAGCAAGTCACCCCCAGTGAAGTTCAGCACAGTCACAAGCTGAGCAGTCTCTTTTCAAAGTCCCCCCTCATGCTGGCTTATACGCACGGGATACCAAGCCGTCCTTGGCAGCGAGCTCCCCCTCTGCCCAGATCCCTGCCACCGGGCCTAGGGAACGCGTGTTACGGACAAGAGTGCTGTGTGTCCTCAGAGGGACCTTCGCCGAACCGTTTCCAAATGGAGAAGCAAGAAACCTTGTACTTCTTTCTGCACTACTTGGCCTCTAGCGGACAAACAAATGGAAACTCATTCAAGAACGAACAAATGCCCATCTTTAATGGGCTTATTTAAGCAGACAGAGCTCCAGTGCAGGAAGGAGCATGCCACTGTAAAGACTGCAGTATTTCACTGCGCAACGTGTCAGGAGAAGAACAGCCCGTGTTGGCTTGTCCTAGCAGGCCTGTTTCAGAGAAGCCGGACTGCCCTGCCACAGCTGTCAGCACTGCCGCAGGCCACCATCCTGTCACTGTACCTCGAGTTTCCATGGTCCTTCACCAGGCAACGGACCTGAAACTCGGACCATCTAGGTCAGACCTACAAGGCTGGCAAGGCTCACGCTGGCTGATCACTTAGGCGCTAAAAGTGCTTCACCCCAGCAAAGGCAAAAGAGCTTTCCCAGAAGGGAGCTCTACCTCGTCTTTTGTAAGCGTTGCCAGTAAGACCTTGCAGCAGCTGTCAATAAGAAAGGACTCCAGACACTGTCCACTACGCAACCTTGTCTTTAGCTGCTTATAATTCTGTCAAATGTTAGCCATCTAAAGTGACATTTCCCCTATTCTGCAGCTGTCTCAGACTGAATACAGAAAGTTTTAGCTGTTCCTGAGAATAACAACAAATACGTTTTTTTGCCCAAACTACAAACATTCTGATAATCTTTTTCCCGAGAATGTTTTCACCAATATCTTCATGTAGGTAAAATTTGATGGCCTGGTGCTGTGAATGCAGTTAGTGACGGCTTTTTCCCAAGGGTCAGGTAAGTACCTACCGTACCCGCTTCCACGATGCACATGTTGCCCAGAGCTGCAGAAAGAAGCCTGTCCCTTGCCTGGTTTGGTGCCTGCAGCAGTACGAGCCAGGAGCTGCCCCTTCGCTGTGCTGCCAGCCAGCTTCCCATCACCAAACACCGCTGGAAGAACACCAGCAGAAGCATGTCTCGTCCTTCTCTAGGGCCAGGTCCATAGGGAGAACAGCCACATCTACTGGTGATGGGTGGCACAGGTCTCCATCCCGCATTGCACTAGTGATCCTTGCCATGCCCACAGGGGGTGAGGGGAACGTTCCTGGCGTTTCTGATTGTTTTTTACACAGTGAGAGAGAATTATACCAAAACCTTTTGATATAAACATATATAAGATTAAAAAGTGAAACCCCAGAAGATGGGAAATATGAAACTAGTGTTGACTGAGCAACTTCAAAATCCCATCTTTCGTTACCTAACTATATACCTCATTCTTCAGGATTTCTGCCTCATTTATTGCACTCTTTTACTATAGTCTTTTGCATTTAATATTTTTAAGTATGGACGAATAAATTGGGGATATAGCATTCTATTAACAAAGCCGTTTTGTTTAGCGTGAGCACCGTTTATCATACAAAATGCATTTGAACAATCTTAAGGGAAAATAGTACAACAGTGACTCCATGTCCTTCTGGCACCCTGTACAAGATATTTACTCATTCATCTCCCGTTCCAACAGACTATCAAAGATCATCTGTTTGATTTTTAAGTAAGTTCCTATACTCTTTCTGAATCCTAAGATGAATAAAAGCATTCAAAAACAAAACATGAAAATATTTTAATCAGAAATTGTAACTTTGTCTCCAAATTGCAGGGAAGAATTCCTCCATGGCTTACTAGTAGTTTCTTTAATAGTTCTCAATAGCTTATTACTATGTTATTTTATGTGGACAGCTAAGTTGCTACCCACATGAGACTGCTGAAGTTATTCATCATGCGTTTTGACTCATTGGGCAATCTGACAGTGACTGACAGTCTCTAGAAAAGTATAGTACAGCTAAAAAACCTGACCTAACTTTTAAACAGCTTTCTCTCTGATACTGACATAATCAAGCAGAGTTTTACATATGTCACGCTGTTGCTGCAGCAACCTGGCCTCCTCTCCTCTGACTACTGATAGGGAGCCTCTGAGCTTGATATGGACTCAGATGTCTTGAGATTAATCTCTTGGGACCATTCCAGAGAAATCGGGATTAATTTGCAGTTCCTCGAAAATGAAGCAACTATTTCACATAAACTACTTCTCACATTCCATCAGGCCTGAGCTTCCTATTCATAACCTTTATAGAAATGATTGGGTTGGCACTGGGCCCCCAAGACATTTAGGAGAAAGCCGTTTGCACAGTGGGAAGGAGGATTAAAATGGCTTTGGCTTCTCTTGTATTTTTCTTGATTGTAAGCAGAGAAAAGGTTATTTTTGTGAAAGAAAAAGTTGTATTCTGGGGGGTTTTTTTCCTCTGGATGTTTACATCTCAGTGCATCTAATCTTCAGTTCTCCATGTCTTCATCGGGGATGAGACCGAGACAGTGAAAGCAAAGGATTGTAAGCACTGAGTTGTATAGCTCCTGAAGCCAGAGTTAATTCCTAGCTAGCATGGCTGCAGAATTTTATAAGGACACCTGAAGATTTGATAAAGACTTCAACAGTTTTGATGGTACAGTCTACGTCACTGCACATGGCTCGAATGCTCTGAAAGCCTCTTGCTGACTGCTTAGACTCTTTCTTGGGGGAGAAAGGGGAAACACGGTGCTGGAACAAACGTGATGCAAGAGAACAAGTCAGGCCAACTCACACGGGTTGCTGTATTTGCCCGGGAGTTACAGTGTAGTAAAACACTTAACCACCTTGCCAATGTACATCATGTCCTTCTAGAAAGGGCATAAATGACAGAATATTTCTGTATTCGAAATATATATATAATTACAGAGGGCATGTGTGCCATAGTGGAGTAGTCCATGGGAGTGCCAAAACGGGGAAAAAATCTGAAATTCTTCTGTACCCTAAAGGTGGCCATCCCTTGCTAAGACCTACCACGCCTGATCTTCAGCAGATCACCACTGTGCTGAGCAGATGCAAAGCAGGAGGCTGGAGAGGACACGGCAAACCATGCTGAAAAGATGCTCAGAAGAAATCTGAGCAGTGAAAAGGCACTCCCAAGGGCCATGGATGTTGGTGGCCTCTGAGGGGCTTCTGGCTAAGGTCAGATGCAGCACCTAGTATTTGGCCACTATCCAAATCGGGAGAGGAAGGCGCGTGCTCGGTTTCTTCAGAGAATCCTCCAGTGCCAGGGAAAATCTTCAGCTTTGTCTGCTTTGCACTGCACATCCAGGGCTGAGCTCCAAGCCTGAGCAGACCTACCTATAAATTGTTTAGTCAAACAAACTTGGGCCTCTGTAGCAGCAACACTTAGCACTTCATACTACTAATTTCCAAAGGATCTACGCAAATCTTCACCTAATATACAAACTATAAGGAAATGTTAAAGTTGTGATGCAGTGGGCAGAGGTCTGGGGTGATGGCACTTGAGAGACCTGGAGTCACTCCCAGCTTTGCCACAAGTTTGTCAGCAAAACACTTCAGTTATCTGGCCTTGGCTTCCCCAGTCATAAAATAAAACTAATTGTATGTGCTTTGTGAAGTACTCTGAGCTCTACTGCTTCAGAAGGTCTCAGTGTTGTTATTATTCATTACAATTCCTGTTGAAATATGACACAGTTCACACTACATGAGACAAAGCAGTAAGGAAACTAGTTCAATACAACCTTTCATCACATGGTAGACCCCAAAAGCACCAATTTCCATAGATTTGCCTTCTAATTATATGACCCAAGAACATAAGGTACATACAGCTTTTCTTCTCAGTAGTCTTGCAGAATCACACTAAACCCAGTTTATATAATCCAGCTTCCCCTAAAGATAGCACAGTTCATAGTAGTTGTTCATTGTTTAATCGTTCTACTGCATTACAATATACAGTAGTAGTGTCACTATAGCTAGGCAAAGCTACAGCAAGGCAAGACTCGTAAAGAGAAGTAGCATCCTTTGATTTACCTGCTCAGAGACATAGCTGTAAGCCCAGATGCGTGGGCTGCTCTTGCTATTCACTGCAGGAGAGCAGAGAGTTAGAAACCTACCGGCTTCTGGGTGCTCTCTCACGGACCACGAAGGCCAAAGCTCTCAGGTAGGAGAAGGCACTTAGCCTTAAAGAAGTAAGCAACTAAAGTAACACTTAGGATATGTTGGGCTGACACACGGGCTGCCATTAACTGCAGAAACAGCAGTGGCAGATTAGGCAAGCCTAATTACTCACCTGGGGATCTGGCTTGCACACCGAGGACATCAGTGACACATCTCTCCCTGGGAGGGGAAGGGGAGGTGATCTTTAGTAGAAGTGAGTGGCAGCAAGCGCCATATAAACATCCCGGCAGGACTCTGCTCCACTGCGCATCGCGGGGGAAGGGCAGAATAAACCCGTGTCTTCAAACATTTTTTCTTCTTTTCTTATAGCTACCTAATGTTGTTCTTTTAAAATAGCTTTTTTTTTTTTTCCAAACCCTTTGATCCACAACATACACTAGTGTCTTTTCCTGCTTATTCTATCCAAAACATTTAGAACTGAAAAGCCCGTATTACTTACAGTATAGTGAATGGCTCTTACTATATTTTAGCATGCTTGATCTTTTAAAAAAAAAAAAGTGTTGGGTTTTTGTTAGTTTTGGTTTGTTGTTTTGTTTGGGTTTTTTTTCCTTTGTAGGAGAGCATGCAGAATCACGGTGATTTTAAGGTCTCAGTGGTGTGCCACTGAATTCAGGGAGGGCTCTGCTCCTTCTCCGTCTGAAAGCCACAGCAAAGCCTCAGCATCTGTGATAATGCTTCTAGCAGAAGTGTCGCTTGGACATAACGGCTGTGGGAAGTTTTGCTGCTCCGTCATATGTAGGTAGAACAATGAGTTTCGCACGCTCGCTCAACCAAAACAAGTCCTGCTCCATATTTCCGGAGGTACTTCTGCACTCTGACTGTCACCTCCACCTACTCAGCATTGCACCAGGACCTCCGTGCCATTTAGCAATATGGAAGGATGGCTGGTCTTGAACCCCAGCCAGAATCAATGTGCTGTAAACATAATTTTCCTTGAAATAGATCAAGTTTGCATGTGCAGATCCGATGGCAGAATGTGGGAACAATTTCAATGCTAACAGAATTTATAACGTTCCTCTTTTAAACTTGCGGTGGTGCAGTCTGAAAGCCCAAAGAATAAAACAGCTAGAAGGTGTAATTGTGAAGAGCCTGATGGACCCGAGGAAAGGTCAGAACCGAGCCTTTGAGACCACTTCTAACTCTTTGTCCATACTGCTGGGCCACATAACTGATTCACATTTCCCAGTGTTTGTGCCACCCTAATTTAGCGTCTTGGTACAGGTGAAGCTGTAAAGATAATATAAGGAACCTTCTGCACTGTCAGAGGAATCCAAAAAAAAAAAAAAAGATACTTTAGCAGTCCTATCAGATACTCACTCCTCTAGCTGAAATGAAAAAGATGTCTATTTGGAATAATGAAACGGTTTTAATTTTGAATTTTGATTTTGCTCAGTGAAAGCAAATTCATCATTTGAAAGCTAATCATTTTCTAGATAATACTGTATCACCTTCAGTAGAGAGAGAGAGAGAGGGAAGGGTAATAACATTCCCACTGCAAAGCTTTCCCAAAATCATACTCATTACTGCAAACTAAAATCTAAAGTCAACCAAAAACTAGGACATACTGGGCTTGCGGGTTACAGATCCAAAGCTATGGAGTAAAACTAATCAGTTCTTGGATAGGATATTTTTTTTTAACTGCAGTACAATCTATAGCCTAGTTGGTCAAATCAAGCCTTTCTGAGAAAAGAAGATTAGAGGCAGTTGTTTAAAATAATGGGGGGTTGAGGGGGGGGCAGCGGATTTAAGCTTTATTACTGACCAGGATACACAAAACAGACTGTAATGAAGAAACAGTATTGAGATTGTACTTGCGGTCTGAATGGAAAATGTTAAGCAAAGACAGGGCCATATGGAGGGGCTTATAGTTACAGCAAGAACTGATGCTGAGGCAAATGCCCTCTGAATAAGTGAAATTAGGTGTTTTGGTAAAGTCACAGGAATTTAAAAAAAAAATATTACACCTGAACACTACAAGTAGGCTATTAAGCAAGAAAGGAAATTCAAAGAAATTTTATTTTATTTTAAGGATTGCTCTTCCTGCAATGATCACTGTACTCTGCATGAATTGTTAATTGAAAAAGTACTAGGTTAAGTATCTGCCATTCTGCAAGAACAAAATATGTGATGAAAAATTCTTATCCTTTAGCCAAATTTCATTAGTTTCATTGTTTTGAAGATTTCATCCTGTATTTTACCGAAGTCTGAACCGATGCACATGTGTTACATAAATGCATTTGAAGCCTTGGTGAACCACAGCAGGATGTCCTATTTATCTGCCCACCTGGAGCTCACTGCAGCACTATGGACCTATTTTGCACAGGGGCACATTAGGATACACCTTGCGTAAGTTCAGAGAAAATAATAAAACACTACAGCACAGATATCAATGCCCTGGCTCGCTTTCCATTTCATTTTCCTGTAACCTACTTGACTTTTGACCAAAATAGCTATGTGAAATTTGCCATAGTTAACCACGTATCTCCCAAGATGTGAAATGCAGGACTAATATATCTTCATGATGCATTTTTTAAATGTTTTTAATCTCCCTCAGTATTGTGTTAACCATCTTAGCTCTGATCCCAGCTAGGCAAATCCAGCCTTGCTTCCTTCGTTTTCATTTTCTGGTCTCAGGACATTTTCTTTGCCGTTCTCCATCAACATTTACTGACAAGTAGCCCAGGACCGAAGCAACTCAAGCCTGGTGGTTTTGTTAATACAGCCCTGAGCAGCCGGCTGCCTGCTCCATAATCATCAAGCCACAGTGTTATAGACTATTTGAAGACTATCATGCACCTTTACAGCTCATCTATTTCACGCTAAAGCAGATATTTAGGATGTATATTCTGACAACAGAGACGCAAACCGCCAATTTTCTGGAAAGTGAAGGTCTCCTCTATAGTTTCTTCAAATCCTGAGCAGCACTTTACACCGCCCCAGCAATAAGGACGTCCTGGCCACGGCACAGCCACCCAGCAAACACCCTTACTGAGGCATCAAGAGCTGTCGGCGCAGCGGGTCACCGCAGCGCTGGCGAGCTTCACGCCCTCAACGACCACCATTGCTCGGCCTCGGGAACGAGCTCCCGAAATGCTCTGTAGAGTGCACTGGCGTAAAACAAGGAGCTAAGGATGGGCAGGACCTGATTTTGCTGGATCCTACCCGTCATTAGGAAGGGTGGTAAGCAGGTAGGTCACTCAGGGGAATTACAAAAGTTTCATCATTCTCAATATATTAAGTATGTCCAGGCAGCTCCTTAGGCGATTTAAACCGGCATAGCTCCCTTGAGTTCAATAAAAGGATGCCCATTTACATCAGCTGAGCACCGGCTTCACAAGTTTTTAATACTCCCCAATGGAGCAACCCATTACAGCAAACACCGTCCAAGGTATAAAAGCCTGGAAATACAATGGTACGGAACCCAAAGTAATCCAGCCCTCTGCATCATCGAGCCTAAATGGCAGCACACAAAGGAATCACCTATGAGATTTTTATTTTAATAATTTAGGGTGAAACTATGCAAATCATTATGCAGCCAAGTGTTTTCCCTGAGCTCCCCGTACGCATTGAGGCCACTCGGCTCCACTGACCTTTCGTTGCGCAAGTAGAGACTTGCTGGAGTGCCCTGCTAAGGTGCTGGCTATACATTTTTCATCTGCCTTTTATAGGGTATTTTTGACTTGATTAACCGTTTAAAGCATGCAAGCCAAACGTTGCACCGTCTCACACTTGCAGAGTACTGTCAAATTCAATGAGGAGGGAGATGAATAAAAATTGATGTTTGGACATTTTGGGAGCAATCCTTTAGAAATATTTGTAGCAAAATTGTTTTCTGTTAAGTGTAGAGTGAGGAAATTTAAGCAAATTGTATTACAGGGAAATGATAAACCACTGAGCATTCAGAATCTGGTGAACAAAATGTAGTGATGCCTGATCATACAATGACGGAAAACACAGTCCCACTCCCTGCAACATTATGGAATAGAATAACTTGTAGACATCTAGTACGAAATACTTCTAAAACCTAACATTTTTAATGACGTTCAAATATGATAGAGACTTTCCAAATACAGTTTTTGCCATGTCACACTGATGAAGCTCAAATGTGTATTAATATCACTCCCTTCACAAACAAAATCTTGAAAAGGGTTGACAAAAAGTAGCAGATTTGCACTGAAATTAATTAGGTTTTTGTCTTTATCATACTCACAGTGTGAGAATGGTAATAACACACAGGAAAAAACCTGACAGCTCTAGCTCTGCTTGGGGAAATACAGATATTTATTTTGAAATCTATATTGAAAATTTCAACTTATTAGAAAATAATATTTTGCAGGTTAGGTTGACTTATGCGTGTCTGTTTTAAATCTATATTTCTCAATTGGAGAAAAATATTATGGGGCTAATCTTGCATCTTTGAAAACACAATTCACAAAACCATTGGGAATTTTGCTTAAGTAAGGAATAAATCAGTGCAGAGTATGAACCTGTACTTAAATATTCTATTTAACTACAGAAACACACATATTACTGAAAATTACTTCTGGTACAAACTGAAGGGTATCTATTTCATTACCTAAAGCAATTTCTATGACACCTAAAAATTACTCATTTGCTCATTTTCAGGAGTTGTTAATTTTAGAGATTAATTCCAAGATTCATCCATGTAAAACTTCCTACAAGTATTTGTTGAAAACTGCCGCGTTCTCTTTTTAATTAACTCCAGTGATATGTTAATAACTTGCGTAGTTTCTCGGCTATTGGTTGGTTCTAATCCAGAGAGTAGCTTGAATGACTACCATTTATAAATTTTCATGTAATATCGCTGAAGTATATTCTTATAACCTAGTTAGAAGTTGTAATGGCCTTAAGGACGTACGGTAAGAAATGAGAAAGCTCTGCATCCAGTACTAACAAACACATTTTGTTGCTGCTGAGCTTTTGGAGGCCGTTTCTGCAACTTAGTGCTTGCTTGTCTTAATTTATATTCTTCCTTCTGTTATTTGAGCTCATTTATTTTATCAAAGTGGTACAAGTAGGATAGATAAGAAGGTTAGGTTGACTCAGTGTAAAAACTAGAAATACCTTGGTATTAAATCAAAAATATTAGGGTCAGGAACTTTAAATATACTTGTATATAATATAGTCTAGTGGGTTATGTGTAGATAAAGATGGTATTTCCTTGGACAGCTCTATTAGTTCATATATCAAGAGAAAAGCTTTTTAACAAGAACGTGAAAGAAATAGTCAGTAAGACACTAAAATCTAATTATTGTGTTACCTGAGACTGAAAACTATATCTTATCTCAAAATCCATTATTTTTATCCTAATGAGTTAGTTTTACCGGTCATATTGCCATCCCTCATTTTCTTGTTTAGAGGGCTAGAAAAGTAATCATTAGCTAGATGCTGAGAAATAGCTAGCATTTTTATCGCTCGCGTGTCCTTTCTCAACTAATTAAATACCAACAAGAGAATCCATTCATTTGTATTATAAGCCAGAAAAAATTAAAAAAAAAAAATCCAAAAGCTCCCTAACAGCGGAAAATGCAATTAAACTACCAGTGTATTAATTCAAGTGCAAACTGCTGCACCATTGTATAGCAGTGCTTTCCTTTCCTTAATTAACTAAAACATGAAGAAGAAAATCTGATGGCTTAATAGCATTTTCTTCATTGTCAGAAATGCTTCGGGATGATTTTATTATGTTATCACAAAGAGTGCTGGAGGAGTTATTGCCATTACTTCTGTCTGTCACCTCTAAGAGTGACAGATTCCACGCAGAAACTTGCTGCTGTTAACGGATGTGAAGGATTAATATTTTATAACATCATTACTTTACAGGCAGGATAACTATAGTAATAAGAACACATTTAATATTTTAGGCATTCACAACCTTGTAACACACAAGGAGCATTTATTCTCCAGCAGCATCTCTTTGGATGTGCGTTTGCTGCTGTGAGCGAAAGCTGAAGAGTTTGTCATCCTCATCATTGTGCAGATTGTGGTGGAAGTAACAGAGTCTAACCGGCGTTCGGGTACCATCGCTGCTCGCACCAGAGGAGTGAATCCAAACTAGAGGTACACACGGACCTTGCAGCAGAGAGTCTGCAAACCACGCAGAGCAGTTTTAGGGAAAAGCAACGTGGGCAACTGCCTGGGAGCCTCACTAGAGCAAACAGAAGCAGCAAAGCAAGTTATGCAACGGGGAGGCTGACGGAGGGAGGAGCGCACACCCTAAATCTCAGCCTGGGTCCCTGCAATGCTGATGCCAGCTGTGAAGGCGAGGTGTCATCCTGCACAGAGCTAAGCACTTAGACTACCTTCAAGTAAACATGTTTCCCTTTAAACTCTGGCATGCTCCTTTTTTGCTTCAGAGGCGATTCCCATTAAAGCTAAGCAAGTTAAGGCTGCCTAGTAGCAGTGATGATGCTCGTGTATTTCCAAAGCATCCTGCGCTACCATGTGGCTCAGTTACTGGAACGTGTTTTACTTTCTTCCACAAGTTTAACTGGCTCTGAATTTACTACTGTGTGAAAGCACAAAGCTTTATGTTTCATGTGATCTGTGCCTGTGCACAGACATTCCCCTCGGCTCCAAACGGGGCACGGTCACACTGTAGCGGTGAGCAGAGAAACAGCAAACTTCCCCTGCATCCCGGAGAAAAAAGTGAGTGTACACTGAATACGGACAGTTATAAACTCATGACAGATTTTCAGCTGCAAGATGCTGAGTGCCTTCAGCTTTTCTCTTTTTCCCCCCCTCCCTTGCCTTTGCTCACCACTTTGAGGGACTGTCCCCCTTAATTTATTTAGATGTTTCAGTCATGGGGTCCCTTGCTCTCCACAGAAATGAGGAGCCTTCCACTTGATGTTTAAAGGAGCACTCATGTGAGGAAAGCTGAGCAGGGTTAACGCTCGCCAGGTCAAAAGACATCAATCTTTTACTCCGCACAGGAACACGCCTTGAGGAATGCATCTCCCCGGGTGGCAGAAGCAGCTTCTTTTCTCTTTTTTTTTTTTTTGCTTCATGTTCAGTGTTTGTCAAGCGAAAGAGGGACAGGTAGAGAAACAGCAGTGTGGCAGATTCTGCCCACGTCTTTTCCCACAGTTTTTCCTAACCCCTAACTCTTTTGATACTTTGTATTCACCGTCTCACTTGACTGACACAAGAAACCCACTGTAGGGAGTGAGGCTTCCTGTGAACTGAGCCCCGTTTCCATGGTGCGGAGTTTTCTACTTGAAAATAAATTCCCGTTTTCTGGGGCTACACGTATGGACAGCACCCGCGGAGCTCCCCCCACCCCAGGGTCAGGGGCCGAGGGCAAAGGAGGGCAAACACGCCCCTCACCCTGAAAGCTTCCCCTTCGCAGGCTACAGCTCCTCGCCGCCCGGTCCCGCCGCGGAAAGCTCCGCGCTTCCCGGCACGCATTCCCAGCCCGCTGAGCCGTCCCTGCGGCCCCCCCGGCGCGGCGGGGAGAGCGGTGTTCCACCGGGTTTGGGCGCGGAGCGCTCCACCGGCCGGTGACACCCTCCTCGCCGCGGCCAGCCCCGAGCGGCTCCCGGGATGCTCGCCCCGGCCCCGGCCCCATTCCCGGCCCCGCTCCGCTCCGCCGGGATCCCCGCGCCCAACTTCCCCGCGTCCCGCCGCCGAGCACCGGGGCAAACTTTCGGGAGCGGCACCCGCGGAGCCCCGCAGAGCCCGGCAGCGAGGCAAACGGGGCGGGCTGCGCCCCGCTCCCCGGGCAAACGCCCCGCCGGGCAAAGCCACGGGCTGGGAGCAGCCCAGCCGGCGCCGCCCGCAGCCCCAGCCCCGGACCCGGACCCGGCGCAGCGGCTCCCCGCGGGCTGCGCCGCGCCCCGCGGGAGGTACGCGGGTCCCGCTGCCCCGGCACAAGCAGCGCCCGCGCAGCGCCCGGGGCAGGAGGGCGGGGAAGAGCCCAGGAGCGAGAAGCCCCCTACGCCGCCCCCGCCCCCGGCGGCGGGAGCCGGCGGTGCCCGCGGAGCGGGGCGCGCAGGGCCCGCGGGCGGCACTCACCGATCCGCAGCACTTGCTGGCCGCTCCGGGGCAGGCCGGCCGAGGCGCAGAGCAGCACGAAGAGGAGCCCCCCGCCGCCGCCACCACCGCCCGGGGCCGGGCGCCGGGGCCACCGCGGGCCGAGGGCACTCGCCATCCTCCGCGCCCGCCTCAGTTCATGCCGGGCTCCGCGGGTGCGGGGCGCGGGCGGCTACCCCCGGCGGGGCCGGCTGCGCGCCGCCGCTCCGCGCCGCCCGCCCATGGCGCGGGGGCTCCGCGCCCGCCGCCCGCGCTCCCGCCGCTGCCGCGCTGCGCTGCGCTGCGCTGCGCCGCCGCCCGCGGCTCCCGCCGCCCCGCTGCCCTCGCCCCCCGCCGCCGCCGGGAGGGGAGGGAGGGGACGGGAGGGGGCGGCTCCTCCCGCGGGGCGGCCCCAGGCGGGGCGAGGCGGCTCCGGCGGCGCCCCGAGCGCCGGGGGCTGATCGGGACGGGCGGCGTGGCAGGACACCGCGCACACGGGGGGACACACACGCACACACACACGCAACACAAAACTGTCCTGCTGCTCCCCGGCACGGCCGGACCCGCGCAGGGGCAGGGGCAGGGGCAGGGGCAGGGGCAGGGGCAGGGGCAGGGGCAGGGGCAGGGCAAGGGCAGGGGCAGGCATAGGGACAAGAACAGGGCAAGGCAGAGGCAGGGTAGAAGGACAGGGACTGGCAGAGGGGCAGAGATGCTCCCTGCCCCCGGTCCCGCCAGCCCACTCGCCCGCGTTGTGCTATGTGCTGTTCCGGCCCCCGCGGGTCTCTCCCCGCAAGGCTGGAAGCCCTTCCTTGGCCTGGGGGAAGCTTCTCCCCCCGTGCCTGTCAGCCCCACAATTCCTGCTTTTTTCCTCCCGGGTGTGGGGATTTGAAATGCGGACAAGAGGAGAAGATGGGGCATGAGGCCCCTGTGTGTGCGCAGCTCCTTTCGGGGGGCCGGGCATGGGATAAGGTGATGGTGCACAATTTCTGGTGGCTGAGGGACACCCGTGGGGACGAGGTAGACAGAAGGCGGCATTTTCTGCGGTGTGTTTGCTACCCTGGACCTGTGCAACCAAGTGAGGGACAGGCAGCATGTCCCCACAGTGCATCTCCCCAGAACTGGCAGGAGCCTCAGCAAGGGGACTGCGGGGCTGCTCACCTGAGATCAGGAGTTCACACAGTTCGAGTCATGAAAACTCAAGGCCAGTTTTGAACCGTTGGGCACAGGGACCATAACACTCTCTGTCCTTGATTTGGCCAGCGGATCGCTTTTCCCATGTGACCTCACATTCTCAAATTATTTTAAAAATCTCAGTTTTAAAGGTTCGGTGAAACTCAAAATGCTTCACTATAAAGTAAACATATGGGTCCCGAGCTGATCTGAATAAAGAAAGAAAAGTAACAGGGTAATGACTCCCACCTAGCAACAGAACTAAAATTGCATAGCTGAGATCCAAAACTGAAATAATTTAAATTTGTTTATTTTGTATTCCTCTCCAGTCTGTCTAACTATTGTTCCAGAAATTAACTCCTCGGAGTAGTCGCAGCACATGCTGAAGTGCAATAGAAATGCAAGCGTCTACGTTATATCTCCCAGCCAGTCTCAAATGTTTCCTGAAAAGCCTGCCTCTACTGTTTACAGAGCAATTTAGGCTATTCAGGAGTTCTCACTACAGAGATTCCCAGCCAGGATACGGTGCCCCACTTTACGTTTCTTACAGCACGTTTTACATGCATCTTGCAGAATTTTTGCCCGTGATGTTTATTTTTCGTTTGTTTACCTCAGAGGCATCCTTTCCTTAGGAACAGAGCTAAATCCACCGGCAGGCACAAGCTCCCTGCCAGCCCCAGGGTGACGCAGCGATGTTTCCCGTTAGCTTTCATGCCTCGTCTCCCGCCGCCCTGCCACGGTGCCGGCGCGTAGCTCGGCCCGTGCCTCCTCTGGGGCCACCACCGCCCCGCAGCTCCGAGCGGTGGCTGTGGATGTCAGCATCACTGCTCCGGCCCCACGCCCACTTTCACAGCTCTGCGTGACCAGCCACCTCCATCTCCTGCCCCTGCGGGACGTGGCCCGACAGAGGGTGAGAGGCAGGATCAGCCTGCACCCTCGCCTGTCTCACGCACGTCACACCGGCTAAAGGTGACAATTACATTAAATCACTCGCGTGGTTAATAACTGCAGCATACGCTCTCGTGTAGGAGGCAGAAAAGGAACCCGTCAGGCCACCCCAGACTGGACCGAATGGCTCGGTAACTTTAGCACAATTTTATGAGCTGTCATTGCCTTTCAAATGGCTCTACATGAGAGAAGGTGTGCACCTCCTCGTCTGGGAAAATCTCAGCCACTGAGCAATGGCTAATAACATCTACCCTTCAGGTACACATTCACCCGCTGTACAAAACCGTGCAGTAGAAGTAGCTCTGACTGGACTGGCAAATTTTATTTTCAGTCACGCTGGCATGGCAAATAACAGTGATATAACAGCAAGTACCGGGTTTCCAGAGGGAAGTCATATTAGTTCCACTTGACTGAGAAATGGTGCTATTTTGAAGGAAAAAAAGGAAAATATTTCATCAGGAAAATACACCTACTGATATTTTCGGAACCACTTGTCCTCAACGTAAATGGGTTTCTGCAAAAGTCAAAGACACCTCAGCGTTCATTTCAGTGAGATGAGAAGGTGACCAGAACTATATGCTTCTGAAAATACCACTGGTTTTAGTCTTCTGCTTCTTTGAAGTACGTGGGCTGAACAGAATGGGAAAAATAAGAGCTTAATAAAGACTGCAAGAGGGTGGCAGAGGTCTGCGGATACTTGCTACGGGTAGTAGAAACCTGAACAGCTCCACCTCTGCTAACCCCTTGTGGCAGGAGTGGCTCGTAGGAAACTCGAAGGAGGTACTAGCTTCTGCTTCAGAGTGTAGTTAAGTGTTACCTAGGTTGTATTCCACAGCTTCGTACATAAAGAGTGATGGCTTTTAAAAAACTGCAAATGGGTATGGAAAAATTCAAATTGGCTCTAATGCTGCAAAGGCTGGCCAAACTTCACAATGAGAAATAGTCCGTTTGCTATTGTGGAAGGTATTTTTTTCTCAGTTTTTCTGGTTTTATGTGTGTAATATGACCACTGTGTCCTGTAGTGGTTGGAGCAGACATGAAGTAGAAGATTCTTTTTTTGCAATTTTTCACAGGAAAACTGACGGAGAGAATCTTAAGCCATCCACTCTGAGATTTAAAACATTTCCTCTTCTCAAAATTGTTCTGGAAAAATATTTTAGAATTAGAAAGGGATCATTGTGAAACACAAAAGAAGAGAAAAAAATTTTAAACTGACTGAAATTTCCCTGGAAGTATCCTCCAGGTTTCTAATTTTACAGTAAGCTCTATCCCACAAAATCATGGCATGCTTTACTGGGAGTGTTGTTTTATTTCTGGCTGATATTTTAAAATGAGAAGTCTCAATACAGTTCGTTTTGCTGGTCTCCAGTTATCGATATTCTTGAATCTTTAATCTCCTTTTGGACTTCGTTCAGAAAGAGTAGGGAAAAAGCCCAAGTCTCTTGCCAATCCTTTTTCTCCCAGTTAAGCAGGTTTGAATGCCCAGAGCCTTAGCAGGTGAGCTGTTGCTCAGCTCATACTGGCTGCCACATCTGCTTACTCATTCATTGCATTGCCAATATCGAGACGAATTTATTAGTAAGATGTGTTGAAATACCTTGAGAATGAAAGGTAGTGTGTGTAATGGAAGTCTGTTCTTATCACATAGCACATTAATATCACAAATGGTAACACACAGTGTTACTTTCACACAGGAATTTGAAGTCTTTATTCTTGTTTCACAACATCAAATTCCAGTTAGATATAATGTGTAATTCATATGCAATTTGCAGTTAAGTAATACTGTTAGGCTAATAGCTAAAACCTTGGCTGATACGAGGGCCTCATGACTGAGTCTGGGGATGTAAACCGCCTCCCTCACATGTTGCATCCATTTCAGAATTCTGGTTTTGAGTTTGGATGTGGTCAACATACCAGAAGGACAAGTGTATGCAAACGTGTAGGAAAATCTGGAAGTTTCCAGAAAATCTGGAAATTTTCTCAATTTCTTGGTCAAGTTCTGAGACATTTTAGCTGCATTGTGTTGTCCTCAGGACTTTAACCAGACCTTATCCAGTCTTAGCTACTTTCTTACTGAGTTGAGATCAGGGGCCGCGGTTAGCATTCATTTGGTAAGGCTGTGTTTTCCACATTTGTCTCCCAATAGCCTTCTGCCATCATGCAGCACAAGATTCAGCAATAGATTGAGAATATCGCAGTACTAAAAGCTCCAAATGGAAACATAATAAATCAGACTTCCCCAGGTCTTTCATAACCTACATGCAACACCTGATAACACAGAAATTGATAGCATCATCTAAAAATAACCATGCCAAATCAGCGTCCTGCTCTTGCAGCAAATAGCTGGGATCTTAAAAAAAATCTTTCACTCTGAACGTATCTTAGAAAAAAGCTGAAAGAAACTGAAGTAAAAGAAGAGACAAAAACATCCCTTGCTTGTCCTTTTCTCTTTTCACTTGCTCAAACATTTTCTTTCAAGATCATTTGCAAAATAAATATCACTCCAAAGGAGATAGGAACCAAAAGCCCAAATGACTTCTCTAGTTCTTCATCTCCTGAGCCTCGGCATCCGTTGCAGCTCCCTTGGTGACAGGCTTGGGTTTGGCTGCTCCACCAGCATTTGGATGTCCCCTGCACATCCTGGCTCCTCACGCCTTCTCCTGTGCCCGACCGTAGTGCTGCCCCTCCACAGAGACCTTGTCTCACCCAGCACTGTCATCGCAGTGAACCTGTCCCACGTGCCCAAAAAATTCTGCCACTGCCGGAGATGGACTCTGTTCATCTGATGAACTTTTTAAAGACCATGCAGTAGCGCAGATCCCCCTTCTCGACCACTCTCTCCCTCTCAGACCAACCAAATGCCCAGGTAACTTCCACTCTCCACTCCTGTCATCTGTCCACTGACCCCTTCAACACTTTCTGCTGTTACTCCCTCACCTCCTTGCTGTTAACTCTCCCTGTTTATGGCCCTGCAAAATTAAAGTCTGGGCCTCCACGTCTTGCCTCTGGTCCTGACACCACATCACCGTGCTTGAGAAGGAAACCCCGAGGGGAGGGGAGGGGAGGGGAGGAGAGGAGAGGAGAGGAGAGGAGAGGAGAGGAGAGGAGAGGAGAGGAGAGGAGAGAGGAGGAAGAAAATCTGTCCTCCACTGACTGGGAACACAGAAGGAGCAAGCCCCAAGCATCCCTGCAGCCAGCAGGAACACAAATAACCTTTATGCCTCCGAGGGTGCTGTTGCCCGTGAAGAACAGCTATCCTGGGAGAGCTGCTACGGAGATCTGTGGAAGGCGACATGATGAGACAAGAAATCTGGTCCGTGGAGCAGAGCTGGTGGGTGTGAGTGACGGAGCACCATGCTGGCGTTGGCAGGGGAGAGGAGAGAGCTGTTTGAGTGGAATTATTCCAGATTCCCCTGACATGCCCTCAATTTTGCTTCAGTCAAAGTCAAAGGTTATTTTTATAATTTTTTCCCTCTCTCTTTAACAGCATGTTACCAAAACACCACTGAATTTCACGTGAGGAGGTTGAATTAATTTTTAAACTTAAAAATGTTAAGACACAAGTATTTTTACTGAGGCATCATAATACATAGGAAAGTAAATATAAATTATTTCCCCAATGAAAATAGCACCATGATTACAGCAAGTTTAAACATCACATTTTAAAAAGCTCCTTTTGGTTCAAGTGCTGTCTTTATTTATGTGCCCAAACCTATAAATGCAGTTCTCCCCTTTCCAAACTCTTTTCACTAAAAATGCTACAGTGAATCTCTTAACAAACTAACATTGATCCACTCCATTGAACAGGTCTAACATTAATCTGCAAAACTGCTTTTCTCTGAGCGGTAGATACTTTTATCCACCATACTATTTAGCTAAGACATAAATAACCTGCAGCTCAAATGCAACCCACCAAAAACCTTTCTCAACCAAAGAACTGTTACATTTTTTTCTCCAATATATGATACACTAGAGACTTTTTGAAAAAGAAAACTTCTACTTCATATACATAGAACATCCTGGCATATCTTCTATTGAAGAAGGGACTTTTATAAAATTCTGCTTAGTCACATTAATAGAAATCTAGAAAGTTCCACTAAAATGAGTGGGGTCAATGTGAGCTTCCAACATTTGGCCAGGAGCAATGCTTCTGCCCTGAGAAGCTCTTGTCATATTTCCTTTTTACAGAAAAAAACCTTTTGGCGACATGCACAGTGGGATTGAGTGCACCCTCAGATTGAGCACACCCTCAGCAAGCTTGCCAACAACACCAAGCTGTGTGGTGCAGTCGACACGGTGGAGGGAAGGGATGCCATCCAGAGGGATCTTGACAGACTTGGGAGGTGGGCCTGCGCAAACCTCATGAAGTTCAACAAGGCCAAGTGCAAGGTCCTGCACATGGGTAAGGGCAATCCCAAGCACAAATACAGGCTGGGCAGAGAATGGATTGAGAGCAGCCCTGAGGAGAAGGACTTGGGGGTGTTGGTTGATGAGAAGCTCAACATGACCTGGCAATGTGCACTCACAGCCCAGAAAGCCAACTGTATCCTGGGGTGCATCAAAAGAAGCATGGCCAGCAGGTCGAGGGAGGTGATTCTCCCCCTCTACTCCACTCTGGTGAGTCCCCACCTGGAGTCCTGCGTCCAGCTCTGGGGCCCCCAACACAAGAAGGACACGGATCTGTTGGAGCCAGTCCAGAGGAGGGTCACGAAGATGATCAGAGGGCTGGAGCACCTCTCCTATGAAGACAAGCTGAGAGAGCTGGGCTTGTTCAGCCTGGAGAAGAGAAGGCTCCGGGGGCACCTTAGAGCAGCCTTCCAGTACCTAAAGGGGGCCTACAAGAAAGTTGAAGAGGGACTTTTGACAAGGGCATGTAGTGATAGGACAAGAGGTAATGGCTTTAAACTGAAAGGGGGTAGATTTAGATCAGATAGAAGGAAGAAAGTCTTCCCTATGAGGGTGGTGAAGTCCTGGAACAGGTTGCTCAGAGAAGTTGTGGATGCCCCATCCCTGGAAGTGTTCAAGGCCAGGCTGGATGGGGCTTTGAGCAACCTGGTCTAGTGGAAGGTGTCCCTGCCCATGGCAGGGGGGTTGGAACTAGATGATCTTTAAGGTCCCTTCCAACCCAAACCATTCTATAATTCTATTGTTCTATGATAATGCAGAGAGGAGAAGAATTAATACTATTTTTTATTAAACTGCACTGTTTCCCCAGTGTATATTTCTCTTTTCTGCCATCGAGTTAATATTAATTATGAGTAAGCTGGTGGGCTAAATTAATGACTGTTCCAAATCTCTACGCAGTATTATTTAAATGTGTCCTAACTCATTTTTCTCCTTCTACACTCATTTCAAAAGAGTGACTTAAATGTCAAAAAGAGAGTATTTCACTTTATTATTGTAGTACCCCAGCATTGATGAAATCGAGTGGGACCCGAGGGAGAAAGGATATTATGAACCTGCTATTTTCTGCCCTTTTCTTCTTGGATTGACAAGAGCAGGGGAATTAGTTCCCTTGATTCTCCAGAAATGTATTTTTTCCTGCTCCGATGCAGTCAGCAACACGGGAAGAGACAGGAGAGCTTCTGCTTGCCCTTTCAAGGACTCCAGCCGACAGTTCACCTCCTACTGCCAGCTGGAGCAGCTCTGGGGTGGCAGGTACCTCCCTGCTTCAGCAGATCCCAGGGGTCAGGGCAAACTTCGGAGGTCCCTCAGAAATGCCCTGCTCCTTTCTGCAATTCATCCTTTGTGTTGCGCAGCTCAGTCCGTCCCAGACCAAAATGCCCCCGCTCCCAGGGCAGCTGGACTAGTAGCAAGCAGAGCCAGGAGCAGTTCTGGCATTTGTACACCTTTTTCCATTCATCCACAGGCATAAAACAGGATTTTGGAAAAAATCCTCCACGGCTTAAGAAAGACTATAAGTTTACCCATAACAATGGATGTTTCATTTTAAACATGTATGATTTATATTTTGATAGCTCACATCATCATTTATGTAGCACCTGGCAAAAACAAATTCACGCAGAGCAGCAGTTTTTGTTTTTAAAGCTCTGCATTCTAAGGAGCACAGAAACTGTGTTTGCCCTGTGAATGTTTTGTCTTTCACTTGGCATTTGCGTGATTTATTTTACATATCCACAGATAATAAAATATGACATGCTATCTGTGATAAAAAACAATATATGGGATTTTGACTATGTGTGTAGATAAACAGGTTTAAATATATATACCTGTCAGCAGATAATTTAAAAAGCTACTTAGAAGATTTTAATATCTTTATATTACATACTTGCATATATATATTATGTCATATTATATTATGTAATATTATATATGTGTGTATTTTTAATTAGCTGAGTTACCGGGTCTTAGTTATTTATATTTCTTGTTTCTTTTGTCGCAATGCACAGCACTTCCAGCCCAGACAGGGGTGCCGTTGTGGCAGGCACACATGCGGGCAGTGCTGGAAATGGAGCAGTATGCATCGCTGTGCCGTACCAGCCCTGCTCAGAGCTCCACAATCATGTATTAGCAGACTTTCATCTCCTCTCTCTATGCGTGAGAGGAATTGGTTGAATGCGGGATTGCTTGTGCTTCTTCCCCTTTTCAATCACTAGCCACAGGGAGATCTTCTCCCCTCTATGAAAAACTTATATTAGAAAAAGTAGACAGATGAGCAGCAAAGCAGGCACCATACTTCACCCGCACAGTCAAGGAGAACATGGAGAAGCAGCTTGTGCCTTCCATTTTTGTCTTGATGTTGATCATGTTTAATTTTTATTACGAGTTTGCACGAATTCTAGCAGAGCAAATTAGGATACAAGTGTCAAGGGAAGGAAAGAAGTAGAAGGAAGCCTGTTAAGAATGAAGGATGGAGGGGAGAAATGGGAGTCCTAGAAGGAAAGGTGAAGAAAGAAGGCAGACAAGTGAGGCTGGAGGGGAGGCACTAAGAAGCAGACAAAAATTATTTGGAGGTCATATATCTCGGAAACAGTATGCTCTTGTGGCTGCAACCCAAGGATCAAATAGCCTCTGAATGAGGTGCAGAGAGGCTGGCATGTGGCAGAGAGGAAGGGGAAGGATTTTATTCCTTGGGGGATGAAGAGGGAGCTTTCATTAGCAATCCCATTTGTACTTCCCACAGTGCTACTTGTGGTGAAACGTGAGGATCCACCTGGGCCTCTCCCTGTGCTACAGCTCTTGACAGCTTTATTAGCATTGATAAATAACCCGTGCCCATTGCTGGGATTTCGGCAAGGCCAGATCTCAATATTGAGACGAGTGCTTATAGACAGACAGCAGCACTGCAACATCACTGAATCTTGGGTGGACTTGGAGAAACTTTCTTTTTTTGGACTTGTCCATGTTCAGACAAGGGTCATCAGTATGTACTGTGTACATGTACTTTTATATATGCAGAGAAGTACAAGATCAACAGCATCCAGACAGTTTGGACTGCCTTTGGTCCATACAAGCCAGCCCTGCACACAGCTCCCACATCTCAACCTGTGGCGTTACACAGATCTGCCCTGGAGGGTGATGGAAGTGCAGAGCCCAATGGGGAGGACACATGTCCAGGCAAGAAGAATGGGAAAAGCAGGATAACACGTCACTGTCACGAAGGCCGCGCCATGTAAAGACACTTCTGTGTCACTCTACTGTCTCGCGTTACTAACACAGTGCTCTGCTCAGGCTAATTTACTGTATTTCTCAGTAGTGCATAAAAGCTGAGGCAGCGCAGTATGTCCAGTACCTTCTATTCACGTGTCCGATAAGGAGTTGCATGAGCTCCTGCTCATGCCACGTGTCTAAATGTCGGTAGATTGTGCAGTGCAGATATTTACCCTAACTCTGATGACAAGTTGAACAGACAGTGTCTGGAGCTTGCTCTTAGCTGGTCCTCCCCTTGCAGCTAACATCATGTTGGTCTTGCTGGGATTGAGATTGAACATTTCGTTTCCAGCTGTGTTCGGCTCCTCGGGGGGCTGCCCATTCCATTGACTTTGGGGTTTGGATCAAGTGCTTTAATATTCTGATGTTTGAAGTAAGCTTCTCATCTAATATACTTCCTATAATTAGAAAAGGAATTATACATGAAAACAATTGCAGCATTAAATGCAATCAAGTTAAGGAGAAATGTTCTTTCAGAGTTAGCCTGAAGTTCCTATGTACGAACCAATAGTGTCATCCTGAAGCCTATGCCTTAATATGATATTCTTTTACGGTTGTTTTAATAACCCAAAGCCTATACAAACTGCATTTCTGTAAGCAACTTGTATATATTTTTAAACTGACTGTCCTCTGCAGTGCTCAAATTAAACTTAAGCTGCTCTATTGCGTCTATAAGCCAATTTCTTGCATGTTTTGCCTTTTGCCTCTCATATAGCTAAGGATGTGCTGAAGATCTCAGTATTAGCATTACGTTGTGACTTGAAAACAGTCTCATTCTCCATATTATCCACTCCCGCCTGGGTTTTTGTTCTGTCCTGACTCCTGACTAATTCAAATTCTGTCCACTCTATTGTGTTGCTGCATGAACGCTCCCTGCAACTAGCTCATGACTATCCCATTATTTGACCCACTAGAAACACTTTTCTGCCTTTTCTGTAGGAAACAGAAGAGGATAATACATCTCAGCCAAAATCCCTCATTTTTCTGTGTTGTGCCAAAAAATTAGGGCTGGCATCGCCAGTTGCTAAAATGCCCCTTCGGAGAAAGCATTGTATGTAACAAGACTCAAATTGGCTCTAAATGTATCTTTTTCCTCTCTAGCCATGACACTGATAGCTCGCTATGTAAATCAAAGACAAGGTCAGGGGAAGATGATCATACCCGAAACAATGATGAAATTTGAGAAATCAATGAAATATTGAGAAATCCACTGCCAGCCTTCCTAGATGTCTTTTGACTTCTTGTGATTCTTAATTAGCTTGAAGTACAGGTTAATTGAAACAATCCAGTTGATATAGGGTGACTTCTATAGCTGTGACTATGATACTTAGTGCAGTGTCTTTTAGGAATGAATAAAATGCTTTCACAAGCTGAGAAATTAATCAGCACAGTTATTTTTACTGCTTTGGATTACTTAAGTCTTCCTTCACAGCACTAATTCCTGATTCTTTCCTACTTACGTAATCTATACACTGCTGTGAATATGCTGATTTTCTCACCATGATAAACAGAATTTTTTTTAGTTACTTCTGCTTTTACATGTTTTACCAAGGTGGAAAGAAGAATGGAAAGATATTTCACCACTGTAAACAAAATATTGAAAAAAACCACCAGAGAAAGCTTAATTATTCTGTGCCCATAAGTGGATATACTTGCAAGTCTCCCTGATTATCCATATTGACAGTACTAAAGTCGTACATAGAACTTAGTGCAAGATGATTCGGTATAGCTCTCTTTGATGGATTTATGCCAGTTTATGCTAGTAAGGGCACAGCCCCTTTTGGGCTACAACCCTACCACATTTTAAAATGGAGTGTACCTAGAGCTGTATTAATGACAACAAGGGAATATTAAATCTTCCAAATTGATGGAGTTTTCCCATTTGATTTAAGACTTTAGTGTTACAAGCCAAAACAACTTGAAATCCAGACATAATTACTTGAAATCAATCAGATTCTTATCCTGAACTGCAATATAATCCAGGGACCCAAAAATCCAACCTCTCTCGCTAGAGGAGTGTCATTAAAAATACTGAGCTGCTGTTATCCCTTGTTGCAGTGAAGGGTATTTCAGGCTCCTTAATATAATACTAAAGTTTAGCTGAAGTATCCATGGAGCAATAAAACAGCCTGAGTAAATACATCTTACACCAATACCAGTGAGGTATTTGACTTTGAGGATTTGGGATTAAATTGCTGACATTGGACTCCAAAAATCTAATTTTCTTCTCAGATTAGATATAGTACAGAAAGCATGCAGAGGCCAAAAATCTTCACTTATTCTTCTGATATTTTTATGATCAGGATCCTCAGCTGGTGTTCACTAAAGTAGATTTCGACTTCAGTGGAGCTTGTTTCATTCTGAGAGTTGCTGATTAAAGTGCACATATACTCTGATACTGCTTATGGTTACATTAGCTGCAGCATGAGGCTTTTATTAGCTTTACTAATTTTCTGATAACCTGGCTGGACCATCTTCATGGGTAAATATTTTATGGAAAATTACTGATTGAAAACATCAACAAAAAGGAATGAAAGGAATGGCATTGTTAAGATATTCTAGCTAGCATGTCTTCCAAGTGTCCACTTCCGAAGATCACCTGGAATTTCTTGGAGGAGAAGAAGCTGCTTTCGGAAGGCTGGGTCAGGCTGACAGATCAAGGCTGACCCCTTGGCCTGCGGCCATCCTAGGAACCAAAGCACAGGACAGGCTTGGTTCCTGAACCTGTTGGAGACCCTTCAGTCCCTGAGGCATTTCCTCCCCAAGAAAGCACTTGCAATTTCTTCAGTGTTCCTAGTACATAAGCAAATCTGTAAGGATGTCAGATCTTCATCATTAAGACTGCTTGTGTCCCAGGTACCCTTTTACTACATAAAAGCAGATCAGTGTTTTCTTTTCCACATGTGGATTTTTCAGAGCTTTTAATTGAAAACTTTCCTTCAGAGAAATGTTAGTGAATATAATCAATCGAAAAAAAAAATACTTAAAGAAAATATCATCTTTCTTCCATGTTTCCATGTTTGTGTTTCCATCTGACTTTCAAAAACATTTATCTTTAATTGCATGATTAATAAAAGTTTGAAATAAATTCTAGGATGTGGGTTCCACATTCAAAACTGAGCAGCATCTCTGACTGAATCACAGAATGGCTGAGGCTGGAAGGCCCCTCTTGAAATCATCTGGTCCAACCTCCATCTCAACCAGAGCCACCCAAACTAGGTTGCTCAGGATCACGTCCAGTCTGATTTTGAGTATCTCCCAGGATAGAGACTCCTCTGAGCAACCTGTGCCAGTATTTGATGACCCTTACAGTACAAAAGTCTTACGTTCAGAAGTCAGATTCCGAGTGAGAAGCCATCTGAAGCCAGATTAATAATGGGGCAAAGGCTTTGTGCTACAAAATCCTCTAGATAGTTTTAAAATTTCCTTTGTGCAACAGCAAAATGTTCAATTTCTAACTTCATTCAGCAAGAAAAGGGTGAGTCAGACAAGAATTGACCTACATACGCACTTGCTGGTTTGTTGAGCTCAAAACCTTTGCTCGCATCTCGTAAAAGGTTCACTCTCTAAGATTTTCTTAAGTATTAAGATTAATTGATATTGAATGGTTATTGCTCTTGGTTTGACAGGAAAAAAAACCTCCAACATTGTGGAAAACATTTATATTAAAAGATCAAAGCTGGAATGATGGTTATTCCTGTCTTTACAGAACAAGTGTCCTGTATAAAATTTGACTTTTAGGAATCTCCGTTCTTCTAGCTGTTAGCTACAGAGAAGTACAAGGAACAGTAATTCCCTGCCCCAAAGGTATTCTGAGACAAATTCAGAGAATTTTAATATGAACACAAGAGAGTTTGACATGCTTTTGAAGTCACACTAAGGAAACGATTACACGAACAGCTGCCAGGGGTTGGACTAAAGGCCCATGAGCCCCATATCGTGTCTCCAGCAAGACCAGCAGCAGGTCCACAGGGAAGGAGTGTAAGAAGAGGCGTAAGAGATGAAGATGTTGGCCAATACTTTCCCCCACCCCCCATCCCAGCTGTTCCCATCTGTGGCCCAGGGACTTCTCAGTGCAGCAGCACCAAGTTCAGTGGTGTTGGGATGATTTAATCCCATGTGAAGCCCACTCTCTGACATAGTCCAATATATATATGCTACATATAGATATGTTACACACTCCACAGTGCAGCTACAGAAACAGGTCAAGGAGGGCTTGAAGGGTTATGACATTTTCTAGAAAAAAATCTGGGTGTGAAAAACTTCTTTCTGCCTTGGGGAAGTAGACTGTCAGAATGTTGGACACAGCTTTAAAACATCATTTTAATACTCCAGTTCCAGAAAAACTATCGGTGATACATCTTTCATCTTACCCATGGCCCAAGCATATCAGAGGTCCACCTTACTTAACAGGCTTTCACTTCATTAAGCCTATGACAAAGAAGAAGATTTATGGTCCAAGGACCACCAGTCTCCTGAATTTTTTACACCAAATTAATGCAATGTACTTACAGAAAATCTCAGAATCTCTTCATTTGTTGTAGGTGGTGGAGACAACTGATCTCAGTGGAACAATCTGAGAGATGGTGTGTAAGGCTTGCCTCCCTCCCTTATAAACACATGAAAAGAAAAAATGGACTAGTTGACAAAGAATCAGAAAAAAACCCCGATCAGTTAACACACGTAACAAAGCAATTCACTGTATGCAATAGTGTAGAATGCACAAAATAAGTGAAAAACATTTGTATCCTTTAAACTTTTCTAATTGTAATTATAGTTTAAAAGTTTTCCTGGTAGAGGTGTGATATATAAACTCATTGCAGTGTGGTGATTCTCTGTTTTAAGTTAAGAAAAAAAAAATTATTGCTTAGACTGCTGTCTTTGCATATCCCTTTTCAAATACATAATTTATTATATGGTACCTATGCACATTATAGCCTTTATTTTTAAAACAGATTTCCATAACTTTAACAGGAACCCAGTAGACACTGAAGATTTATTTTGTCAGTAATGATGGTCTAGTAGTGATACTGACAAAACTGTAAATGTAATTTCTTAGGACTTAACTAAATTTCAAAAGATGTCATGCCTCATTTTTAACTTACCTTTCTTGAAAAGTTAGCAAGAAGCAGTCTGGCCATTTCCAGGAGAAAAAAAAGTATGTATTTTCCCAAGGTTATAAAACAACAAACAAACCTCACAGATATTTCTGTGAAGAGCTCATTCATGTTTCAGAGCACAAATTTTGCAGCACTGAGAATAAAACTTAATCTCATCTATCCACCCAGGCTACCCTTCTGGAGAAAGAGAGGGGAGGCACTAATTCTGCGTGCAGACCTGTAATGTCCATGACCTCGTGATGAAATACCTTTGGCCAGACCTTAAGTATCCAAATGGTCACTGTTTCACCAACAAGTTGCAGATAAGTGGAAGAATAACTTAAGGTTTAGGTGAAAAAAAAAGTATTTGAATGTTGAACTTCAAAATAAAATATTGGGCCACTCTAAGGTGAGCAGCAGCAGAAGAGAAACGGACCTCCAAAACTGCTGAGCACTTGGAATCTCTTTTTCATATGACAAAGTGCTGTTTGTCTGCATATGTGGGCCACCGATTTAAATGTGTGTGCTTTTTCCTCTCTGATAGGAGAAAAGAGAAAATTTTAAACTAGATATCATTGTTGTAGTCTGGTATATTTTGGTTGTCACTTGCCAGACGTCCCGCCACTGGCTGAAGATGTGGCGGGTCTCTCTGACTCCTGTAGCTGTCTAAGGATCAGGGCTCTTGTCGGGGCTGGTCAGGGAGCTCTTTCCTATAACATGTACAGGACAAAGCACACTGCATCCAAAAGATGAATTAAATTTGCTGCTACCCTGTTTTAAATCCTGTCCCCACTTTCCCAGGTCAATCAGTCTTGTATAACCACAGTCCTTGAGGAAAGTATTGAAGTTTTCTCTTCTTCTGCCTCACTTGCTCTGCACGTGGTGTCTGACACAGAAGTATGTGGGAAACCAGTGCGTTAAGCATCTGCTGTTTACTTAACTAATAAGTCAGCTTTCCGAGTTTAACAATTTCCCCTGTTCTACCATTCATTGCTCACAGACAGCAGCCATTCAGTATCACACTGTTAGGCATTTATTTACTGCTGTAAAGTTACGTAGCTATGCATCAATGCCTACTTATATGCCAGCCTGTCTGAATACAAAGTTCAAGTAAATCTATTAATAGATTATGCCGCCATTTCCTGTCCATCATGTTGTGGGACCACCCCAATTCCTATTCTTAGCTGTGCTGTTGCAGCATATGTGACTATTCTGCCTTTTCTAGAGCTGGTTGGTAGGAGTATTTACATCTGGCTACTAAGGGTGTGTCATTTCCTTAACAGAAAGTATTACTGTTTACTCTCTTAAATTCTGACAGTTCTGATATCCTAGTCTACTCTTAGCTTCACAATTTGGTGACAATTTTCTAGAACTGAGCAGTAGAATCTGTGCCCAGAATTCATATTTTTTGCTATCAGTTTTTTCAAGCATCACCCATGCAATGTTTTCATATTTGCCCCGAAGGCAGATAGTGTTTTTGACGTGGCCTTATGACTAGTCAAACATTATTTGCAGCCTGACTTTTTAATGCAAGGAAGCTAAGTATGCCCAGAGTTTTAGTTTAGCTCGTGTCAAGCCCATTACATTCACACATAGCATCCTGAGAGCTACTTTTATTAGCACCGGAGTTAGAAGCTCCTCCTTTGATTCATTTGTAAACCCCGTTCTTCACTCTCTTGGTCCCTCTTAAGGGAAGTTTAGAGTGGTAACTCCATTATCTTGTCTCAAAATCTTGCCCTTTCCCTTTTCTAGTTAAAACACTATAGGATGCTTAGTGTTTTTATCTGAATAACCTGTCAAGGAAAATAACTTGTAACTTTTTTAAATAAATAAGCCTATTTTAATCCCAAGCTATGAAGGAAAGCAAAGCTTTCTGCTGGCACAAAAATAAACTAAGTCTTGGTTATGGCAGAAAGACTGTTCTCTTTGAATCTGGGTGCTATTGCCGTAGAGTAGTTGTCTTCACAGATATAAAAGGTACTTGTAAACCACTATTGAACTCTGTCTTTGTGAATATAATAAGGACCTTGCCCTTATGCGAAATACCTGTAGAATAAAACAGAATGCATTACTTTCATCTAAAATGTCAAAGGAAATATTTGCTTTCTCAAAAGTGGTCACTAGCTGTATGCCATAGAAGTACTAGAGACAAGACTTAATTCATGCTTTGTCAGCCAAGTGAAATTCCCATTGCAGGGGAAAAAGGTTCAAAATAGTATGTTAGAGTATTTATTTTAGAGTACTTAGATGTCAATGGCAGCTGGCATTGCAAGAAATGAAGACAATGAAGAAACTTTGCCATTTACCGTATAACCTCAGTAAAATGTTGTATTCTGCAATTCATTCTGCGCTTTCTTTATTGGAAGACCATTTATAATGTGGTCATTTATAATAATGAATTATGTTCAAACAACATTAGGCCCTTCTAACAACGCTTCCAAAAGGGAACTGAATCTATATTGACATTTAGTGAAATTAATAATAATCTTGAAATATATAAAATATAGGAAAACTGTTGGACGAAGAGGGTCAGATGTCAACAGTTGTGCCCGTGCCACAGAGCACGCTGCTCACAGAGACAGCCTTGCTGAAAGCCAGAAAACCACCTGGGCTGAAGGCGGTACTCTGCAGCATGAGTGGTACCAGGATGGTCCTACTGAAAAAGCAAGAGTCATGACAGAGCAGCAGCCACAGTAGCAGCTACATATTTATGGTAACTTAAGAACTCAAGTCTCATCAATGGTACCTGTCATCCTTGATGTTGGCTGAGGACGCCATGGCAGAAGAGGGGACGGGGATGGCTTCGGGTCACCGGCGTGCTCCTCAGGATGCCAGCTGTGCTCTGTGCCACTTTCCTGCCACCACCAGCTGGCTGTGCAGGGAACACCTACCAGTTAACATCATGTGTTTGGCACAAAATGGCTGTAGCACACCAGAAAGGTTGATGCCACACTTTAATTGTAAAATTAAAAGTTGCCTTAATTAAGCCTCTTGGTATTTGAGTCTTTTAATACATATTGCTGTATTTTATACTCAGATTGATGAGAATTTAATTTCCAATTGTGAAGATTTTTGGCTGAGAATGAATTTTTGGACTGATACAGAACAAAACCAAAAACCCAACCACAGAATTGAGTTGTGGCTTTCACACTGAATAACTTGTGGCATTGACCTTAAAATGTCTATACTAGGAAGCGCGTTCCCTCTGTAGTTAGTCAACAGAAACATGTTCTTCCAGGGGGCAGCTCAAAGCAGGAGCCTGTTTCGAGTGCTCTGAGCTGCCCCTTTCTCAGCACAGAAGGAGCCTAGGAGATGAGCTTAGTAATTAGACACCTAAAGTTAGTCAACACGCAGCCACAAAGCATGCCCACCGATTTAAGTTAAGCCATTAATTTTACTTCAGCCCATCATCAAAATGACGTTCAGAAGAAACAACAGCTGCACAAGGCACAGCCACGTACTCTTGGTCCAGCAGATCTTCGTCAGCCTTAAGCTCTGTTTTACATGAAAGAGTCAGAGTTGCAAATTAAACTTACACATTCCTCTTCAACGTTTGTACGTGATGTTCATCTGTCCTTGTGGGAGTCGGTGTTCAAGATAATACACGTGCATTGTAATACCTCTGAACATGTTTATTTAGAGTCATCCACTGCGAGATGTTATGCTAATACTTCAGAGAATGACGTAAATTAGGATGACTTGACTAAGTCCTCAGATCTTATTGCCAGGAGCACCCTCTACAGAGAAGCATTGATAGAAAGTGTTATTTTATTATTACTAAGATGCATCAGTCACATTCAGAGGCCCATGTTTAAGCACCGCACAGATATATAGTAAGAGACAGTACCTGTCCAAAAGAGCTTACAGAGCAGGACAAGACAGACATATTAATTATGGCAGAAAGTACTATTATTTTAGTTTTATATAGCAGAATAGAAAGCATAGAGGGATTAAGTATATATGCCCAGCATCAAACTGGAAGGAACCCAACAGCAAAGCCAAAATCCAAACCAAAAGTCTCCTGAATTCCCATTGGTTATTTAACTTTTCTCTTGTGCTTGACTAGCTGGCATCATGTCAATGACACTTCTTAAACACTGCATAGTCTTTTTTAATTTGGGGAGGCAAATACCTCTGGCCTCAGCACTCTTCATTGTCATATCATGTGTCTCCATGCTCAAACGATTTACAGCAATTTCCTTTTCAAAGTCCGTCCTTAAAACAAATTTCAAAAGCATTTAAAGCTTTTCAGGTATAATGTGATGGACAGCATTTCTCTGGAAAAAAGTGTGAACTGTTAGTAGCATCGCTGTTATAACTTAGACATCTTTACTATTAAGAAAGAAACCAGGCATTTTTACAATGACTGAAAAATGTTAAATGCTGTGCTGAGAAATAGACGTGGAGTAAGAGGGGTCGTTTAATTTTATTATGAGGATGCAAATGCACTAAGTGACTGAAGTACACAAAATTCTCATTATGTGTCCTCCTTCAGAGGAGTTTTCTGCTCCTCTGAATTCTTGAACACAGTGGTTCTTACAGCGCAAGCAGAGAAATCAATGAAATATCCTATTCCTGCTGAACCATGTTATCATAATGATTTGGTGTATTTTACTCATTATAGTTGTCTCAATTGGAAGTGTATGAGGGGAGGGAAGAGTAGCAGACAGGAGGAAAGGGCGGAAGGGAACGGAGTTACAGATAGATATTACCAGAATTTGTTTCAGTCAATGACATACATTAAAATTGAACTTCAGTAGATTTGCATGCATTAAAATACATTTTATCTGCATGTCATAATTACTTGCTTTCATTTCAATTATGTCCTTTTGATGTATTAAAATGGCAGTTGTGCCCTGTGCTGTATTAGGCTTGTGACTTTGACTGAAATCCAAACAAGCTTGTCATGAAACTGGTTTTGTTGACTTCTTGTAGGTCTGTGTGGTGCTCGGTTAGATATGTCTGCTGGGATACATAACTGTGTACCGCCTAACTGAATAATTTTGGGATGTGCGATTAAGTTGTGTTAACTGTTTGCTGAGGCAGTCAGCCTTCCAAACGAAGAAGATATCATCAATATACCTGGATAGTATCAGTATATAATCTTTAAATAGCTAGCTGGAAGAAATGAAAACCTTCTGCTTAATAGGCTAGTCAGGCTTTGAATTATGCGGGAGTCTATAGTGAATTAAGTCAGTTTGGTTTAATAGATATATATTTTTTAGGGCAGCATCACAAGCCAATGCACGCAGTGGCTTAAGCACGTAAGAGAGAAAAAGCCCTTATCCATATGTGTGGCTGCCAGTGTACCACGGGCACTTACAGCCTGCTATTTCACTCATTCACTCCAAAGCAATTTGAGAAGAGGATGTATAGGCCAAGATAATATGTTGCTAGCTGCGGGCAAGTGGTTTGGAAACGTACATTGCAGAGAGAGGGCGTTAACCCTCTGACCAGCACGGTACCACCGCCGTCGGAAGAGAGCTCCCGCACTAGCTGGACCTGTGCCATCCAACCTTCTGTCCTGCAGCGTTCCTGGATGGCAAAAACGGGGCCAGGGCGCTGAGAACTAAAGTCACGAGGGGAACGTGGCAGATACTGGCAGTGCTCCTCCTCATTTTTTCCTGAGATTGGACATAAGGCGCATGTCAGCAGCAAGAAGCAACAAGGCGGTCCTCATGGGAGAGCTCTCTTCAAAGCACTTGGCAAGTGTTAATTTGTTAAGGCATATTGCAGGGACCAGCAGTATTCCCCAAATAGTGATAATGCATCTGCTTGAACAAAGTCCTGATGCAAATTATTGTATAACTGAGATAAGAATACAGTCCTTGACCTGTTCTTATCTTCCTGTGAATCTTCCAGGCTCAAAAGCCTTATACATGACTATGATCCTGAGCTGGACCATAAGCTACACGAGCCTAGGAGTCTTGCTTCCCTGACTGTGTGTATTCAGGGAACAGACGCTATTTGTTTTGCTGTATCTAGCTTCTTCATATGCTGAGAGAGTGTATATGAGAGGCAGACTTAGCATGTGCTCAGTAAATAGCTTCCAAAATGGAGAGTAACTGGCTGTTTGGGATTGCCTTCTCCTGGGAGAATATGTTTGTTGGAGAGCTTCATTTTGATTAGTTTGCTTCAGAATGAAGTATTTCCTAGATAGTTTGCCTGTTTTGTAGCTTACAGGTCTAAAGGTTGCTCTCCTAAACCACTTCAGGGCAAAGGCAAAGCTTCTTTTGTCGCCCTAAAAGACTTTTCATGCTTAAGACCGTGTATGGTTATTTATCCTACTTGTACTCAGATGTCTTATTTCTGTAGCATCTGATCGTCACTTGGCCATGTGGTGGCAAAACTTTGCTCCCTTCTGTTTAGTTCTCTCAGAGTTTCTCTCAGAGACCAGCACAGGTGGAAGGAAAAGCAGAACGGGGTTTTATAGAGTATGCAACCGCGCAGTGGCACCTGTGGCGTAGAAAGCCACAGTAAGGCTGGCAGCATCTCTGTTAGATCTGTCTCTGTAAGGCCAACTTCTCTCAGTTTTGTGCAAAATCTAGAGAGAGGATGCCCTTCCTAAATTTCCAAATAACAGCTTCAGTAACCTCATACCAATTACCTGGCCTTTCATGAGTAGACACTGGCTCATTTTCTGTCAGCAAAGTTTTGGCGGATTGTTGCATTTAAGTAATCTTACTCCTAGAAAGAAAGGTCATGCTCTTAATAGATAGAGCTCATTCCGTGAAACTGAAAAGTTTAATTACTGGGCTATAAGTCCTGTACTTTAAAACAGTGAGTTTCACCGCTATTGATTTTAGTTTCTGCAGGCCAAGCAGGTTTTTTCTCCCCCCCCCCAAACTCCTCGTCTTTTGCATAAAATATGCATTGGCTCATGCCAATGACAGAATCAGTGAAAGGACCATGGAGATCCTATCCATCAACTCTGCGGGAACTAGTTCAGTCTGTGCATCAATCTTCACACTTTCTGACGGGAGAAGGATGCTGCCTGCTCTCAGAAATTACTCCAAGAAGAGTCTTTAATGTTTGATTCGCTTTCCTCAAGAACGAGCGCTGCCTTGGAAGAGAGGACACGAGCCGTGGGGGAATTCATAGGGAATAAATGTTGCTGACAACACCTGGCTGAACTAAGTGGAGTTTCTGACTGCACATAACCTTTTTTTTCTTTCTGAATTTCCACACTGTACTGTGCTGATATTTATTTAGACAGTGCTGTGGTTCCCAGAGGGGAGTCCTAAGGTGACAAAGGAAGGTAAGAGGGACACTGGGTACTCCAAATTAGAGGTGAGATATAAAGCAAAAAAGGGGTTTTTTTGTGTGTGTAACTCCTATCTGATAAATAAAGAAGACCCTCTAGCCAGAATTATAGATCAGCTGAGGCTGGGCTTTGTTTATACTTTGGAAAGGAGGAAGAGACGCTTCCTGCTCAAGGAGATGCTAGAGGAACCCAGCAGGTCCCGGAGGATGTGACCAAGGCTGTCGTTTGGGAGTTTCTTGCTCCTTCTGCTGGAGGAGGGCAGAGAGGCGGATCCAGCAGCTCTCTGTGGCACACCTGCACGTACAGCGATCCTGTTTGACATTTCCTTTGCATGCAGGAAAGTCATCGCCACACAGTTCTTCCCGATTTTTCACCATGTTCTCAAATAAAGTGAACAAGATCAGAACATATTTTTTGGGAAAAAAAAAAGGACTAATTTTCAATTTTAAAAAAAAGGCTTTTAAATCTTCAGCTTACCTTTAAATGAGCTAAATACCAATAAAGGGCAAAAATCATCTTTGTACTCAGAGGTCCTCTCCTCTTCTTCACTAGGGTGACTAGTTTTTATCTTTTTTGTCTGGATTTCTGGACTGCAGTCAATGCAGCAGCTATTAGAGTTTAGTTAATGCCAGTTTTTGGCCTGTATCTACTTTTTTTTTAAAGCATTACTATTATTCTGGTTCCTGCAGCACTGTAGGTGAGCATGGCCCTTTGTAGGCAAATAAAAAGACCATCTCCTTCTCTGCGGAGCTTAACATTTAAGTTTAAAGCTCCAATTCTGTATTTTCAGACCAGTATTATACCATGCAGAGCAAAGAGGCAACCCTGGACTCTCCTTCCTGCGGAGATATATTATATGTTTCAGTGACGTCCCTATATTTCCCTGAACAGCTTGAGAGAAAAGTGACTTGTTCAGACTGTACTTGCAAATATCGCACAATGTAAAGCAAATCCTAGGCATTCATGAGGAATAGTGGTTAGTTCATTCATCTGCCCTACAAGATTACTTACGTCTTAATGGGAGGCTATTTTTAAGGGGCAGCATGGCCACGGTAGAAGGTTTGAGAGATGCAAAAGAATGAATGGAAGGAGAATGGGTGCTCTGAATAATGGAACAGATGAAAACCGAAACATACATCCATCATTAGGGGGATTACACTAAGGATGAATATTGCTTTGTTTTTCTACACTCATGTAAATTCATTATGTGCAGTATGCACATAAAGCTAGCAATTAATTGGATACTCTATCATCAAGTACTGTTTGTGATACAAAGGTTGTATTCTAAAGAAAATAAATCTAAACTTGTTATTAGATGCTACAAAAATACTCTCACGTAATACATTCTCATTTTAAAACCACAAGGAAGAAAGCACACCACTGCATTTCTTGGGCAGATGTCAACGCAGACAGCCTGCATGTATTTTTCAAGGGCCCCCAAAGCATCCTGTGCGCAAACTGTACCTCTGCCATTACATTTCCATCAGGGACTGGGATCTGGATTGTTTGTTCCCGATGCCTTAACGCTACTCTTTGCTAACTGATATCGTTAACCGTGAATCTCAGACATTTTAATGGGCTCTAATGATCCTTATGGGAAAATTACCGTTTTGATCTTTTTAGTAACTACAAATGCAAATATAAGTCCCTCTCAGTTAACAGCTTGTTATGCCTAAGAAGTAAAGAGCACCGGAAATTGTTACGGCCCATATGTTACTAAAAAGATTTTGATGTGGATTAGTGGCTTATGTAACTGGTGGGCCTAACCCACATTGGGCTTAATTTAGGGAGTTTTCTCCTCTTTTGAAAAAAAAGGCTTGTTTCCTAATGATAAGCTTGAGTACTAATTTAATTTACATTTTGCTGCTCTTAGGCACAATCAGCATACATTGAGATAAACATTTAAAGCCCCTTACAAAACAATTTGTTGCTTTTGCCATTATTCATTTTACTTTTTGAGTAATGTTCTTGTTTTCCCTTGATTAAATAGTCTAGTTAGGTTTGATTTGGAATTACAGAAACTGCAAATTAAAACAATATGAGTAACGGTCTGTAGTCTTCTCGAGGAAATGAAAAAAAAACTTCAGGAAAGTTCAGCAACGATGGGAATTTTTCAAAGTCCCGGTCTAAACAAAGATCAGAAGATAACTTTGGACATACAAAGAAAATATAAACAAAGTCTACAGTATGAAATAGTAAAAGTGAACAATTATATAGTGTAGTTGGTAAACAAAAGAGAGGTTGAAATTGGTGATGAGTTCTAAGTTTATCACGAAAAAAATTTCAAAAATTGAAGTGACTGAAGTGTATATTTTAGTCTTAGTGTTTCCCAATAGACATTAACATCACTTCAGTGCTGCATTTCAGAAGATGTAGGCTGTATCTAGACACTCAAATGTGTTTTTTCAGAGAAGACATATGTTTGCTTGTGATGTGTCAGGTTTTTGTTGCCAACTTGATGTACTCTGGGGCAGTTCTAAAATGCTGAGCTGTTTTAGAAACAGTTCCAAATTAAATCAGAGATATACATATGTTCAGCTTCTCCGAAAGCCAATTTAAAAAAAAAAAAAAAAAAAAAAAGACAAAAAGTCATCTGTCTTTTATTATCAGGTATTAGTCTCACTGCTAATTTGAAAAGAATCTAACAGATTCACAAGGCATTTCTTCCCTCCACAGAAGTCATACAGATACATGGCCATTATCTATTTATGCATGTACTAACTTGGGGTTTACTCTTGTTCTGACTAATTTATCAATGCAGAAATTTGAGTTATTTTTTTCTAATTCCTGAATTTCTCCTGTCCAGGATTTTTTTTTTTAAAAAATTGTGTTTACATGTGTCACTGTCTGTTCCACTGGCCTCAAGGCTCCTTTAGGGACCAGGATACCAGCCGCAGCTCGCAGGTGAGCAGCTGCACATCTGAATCCCTTTAGCATCTTTTTCTCATAGTTGAAGCCCTTTAGTGCCTCCGACTGCTCACCCAGTGGCCCTCATGGGGAAGCTGCAAAACTTAGAAAGCTTCTCTAGAATGTGTAATTCTGGATGCCAAGAATTCATTGGTTGCTTTTCAAATACTGATACAACTTCCACTTCTGAAAACAATTTTTTTTACTGTTTCACTGAACTGTTAATCATTTTTGCTCAGGATGGTTTGGGGTTTTTTTTCCCTCTGAAAATCATTTTAAAGTTTTATTCTCCGTCTGGAATATGGTGATGTCCTGAAGCAGTCTTTAGGTTACCTGCAAACATTTTACCTTTTTAGTGGTTTCTTTTAATGTCCTCTCAATAAAAGTCTTTATTTGATTATAGTTCCACTTCTTAAGTTTAACGTCATTATTGTGGATTTGTGTTTTGACTTTTCAGCCTACAAGAAGGTCTGATTTGAATACTTTGTGGCCTTTTTTACCGAGAAGAACTTCAGTGGCTGCATCTTTAAAGAGGTCACATGCTCTGCTTGAAACAAAATCAAGAATGGCTTTTCCTTTGTGGATTTTCTGACCAATTAATTGAAAAAGCAACCCTTTACAGTGTTTAAAATAATATTGTCTGCCACATTCCATGTCATGACGGGTATTGAGTCTATGTGGAAGATACGAAGTCTCCTATTACTATTGTGATTTCTAATCTTGTAGCCTCTTGGTCTTCCTTATCACGTTATGGTCATTGTCCCACCTTGGTGGGATGCTCAGTAATACAGACCTATGACTGTGCTCTTTCTATATTGGCAAAGAATTTAAGTCCAGAGGGATTCTGCAATAATTTTTCAGAGTCATGGTTTAACCCCAGTAGGCATCAAAGCACCTCACAGCCACTCACTCACTCCCCCCACAGTGCGATGGGGGAGAGAATTGGAATAGTAAACGTGCAAAAACTCATGGGTTGAGGTAAAGACAGTTTAATAGGCAAAGCAAAAGCCACATGCACAAGCAAAACAAAACAAGGAATTCATTCACTACTTCCCATGGGCAGGCAGGTGTTCAGCCGTCTCCAGGACAGCAGGGCTCCATCACGCGGAACGATTACTTGGGATGACAAAAGCCATCACTCTGAATGTCCCCCCCCCCACTTCCTTCTTCTTCCCCCAGCTTTATATGCTGAGCATGACGTCATATGGTGTGGAATATCCCTTTGGTCAGTTGGGGTCAGCTGTCCCAGCTGGGTCCCCTCCCAACTTCTTGTGCCCCCCCAGCCTCCTCGCTGGTGGGGTGGGGTGAGCAGCAGAAAAGGTCTTGGCTCTGTGTGAGCCCTGCTCAGCAGTAACGAAAACATCCCCGTGTTATCAGTCATCGCTGTTTTCACCACCAATTCAAAACATAGCCCTATACTCACTAATATGAAGAAGATTAACTCCATCCCAGTCAAGACCAGTACACACAGTTATTTACCTTATTTGGTTCCAACCACCCCTTAAATTATTATTTTACTCCCTGAAATCAGAACTGCTCTGATTATGTTCCTTCTACCAAGTTTCTGAGATATTAATTTATTCGTTATGTCACCAAACATTCCAGTTTCTCTGTCCTTCAGAGCTCTAGCAGTAGTACAAACAGGCACAGACATACAGTCTTAGTCTGCTTGCCAATTTTTAAGCATATGCTGAAATGGGGATTTACTTGTTAAGCTGCGCTTTACTATTGCTTTGCTGTGTTTTATCTGTTTCCACCCTATCCTTTATTCGAGGATATAGTGGTTTTTTACTTCATCCCTGTGAAATGCACCATCCTGAAGTATGTGCTCTTTCACATGTCTTGACTTTCTCCCAGTCTTAGCTTAAAAATTCCCCCTTAAGTTTTTATTTTAATTCCCAGCTCTCAGGTTCAGTTTTGGATTATACAGACCCTGTCCTTCCCAGATAGTAATAAATCTCAATTGTCCTTCCCTGCACTGTGTTTTCAATGAAGCACTGAGTCTCTGCCTCTCCATCTGCTGCCGTGTGTAGGTCTGGTAAGCCTGAGCCTCTCTTCCTGCCTACACACAGATTTCATCTCCATAACATACATCACAACGTTGTTGACATTTATCCCCATCGTTTTTGAAGAGATCATTTATGTGCTTCCTGAGGTCTGCCACCTCTACCCTTGACGAGCCAGAACAGGTCTTCTCTTCATCTAAGTGCCATTATAGCGATCACAAGACTAGATATTTGTCAGATAATTGCAGCCCTTCACGTTATTGACCAAATGCTGAAAAGGTATATGGCAATAACAGTGAGGAAAATGCAAAATAAAAAGCAGCTTTAACAGACATGGTCGCTTTCTTTCCACGTGTTTTCCGCTGCCTATACGGCTGCACACCCAAGTACACAGAGTTATCAGTTCTGAATGCGCCAGGAAATCAGCTTGGAATCACCATGTGAAATGTACTGAAAAAGTCAATTTACTGCTCAGCTGTGGTCTTTAGGAACTGTTTTAAAAGTCGGAGAGAAGAAAATAGACGACATCATTGTGTCACTGCGAAAATAAGCCACTTAGTTACTTACCTAATGTCTTGAATATTGTGTGCCAGTCCTGTCACCTCAAGAATACACAACAGGACTAGACAAGTTCAGATGAAGGGAAATGAGGTGGAGCAGGGAAGGACTTCTGAAGAAGGAGACACCGAATGGAGCAGGACATTTTAGTTTGGAAAAGAGGCAATAGCAAAAGGATCTGAAATCATGAACAGCAGGGAGAAGGTAAATAAGGGACAATTATTCCCTGCTTCTGTAAACACAAAAACTAGCGCTCGCCAAAGGAAATCATGAGGTGGCATGTTAAGACAAGTAAAAAAAGCACTTTTTCACAAAGGACACAAACTGTGGAGCTCATTCACAGGTTGTGACTAGGCAAACTCAGAGACGAAGCAGCAGCAATGTTAAATATGAGGCTCCAGTTACAACGTCTGGCTAAAGAAATCCCTAAAATGCAGATTGCTGAAAATGGGGAGAGCAAACTGCAGGAAATATTACTCTACACTTGCTATGATATTCTTTCCTTGAGTGTGTACTTCTGGTCACATCAGAAACACAAGAAGGGGCAGGAAGATTTTTGCTCTGATGCAATACAGTTAGTCTTATAAGGCCTGTTAAAACTGTAGCTATTCAGAATAATGAACATTGGAAATGAGGATTCAGCTCTTGGCATCTCTCTATTATGCTGCTGGCCAAATGCACTTACTAGGGTTTTATTGTTTTCCTTTTACTGCTTTCTATACACTACAGTATTATTCTATGGAAACACAAGTAGTAAACAAGCTTCTAACTGTTTGTATGGATTATAGCTTTTATGACAAAAATATTTTCCATCTGGAAATGAGTTTTAATATTCCAGGTAGAAGAAATATCCTGTGTGTAAATCTTTCCCTTGTAGATGTCACTGCTGTAGACATAATTTTACGTGATTGAACCAAGTGATTTAAGATTATACCGTGCTTGCAATCAACTGCCAAATGTATTTGTCAGACGTGCAGTTGAGACAGAGGAATATGATGTGTTCTACCCACTACTAACCATAAATAGCAAAAAAAAGGGCATAATATGAGACATGAAAGATTGTACAGTATTTTGTGGACTTTTTTTGCAATAATTTAATGTTAAGACAGTGAAAATACAGTTGGGAATAGTCATAGAGTAGGAAGTAGTGGGCATATGAAAGACTCTTTAGAAAGTGTCACTACATCTCCTTTTAGTGACTGTCCTCATAACTATACCTAGGAGTAAAAGAGTACTTTGGTCTTTGTGCCCATTCACTTGTTGGCATCATTTCACTTTCCATCTCCCTTTCTGCTCTGCTTAGGGAGTCCAAAATCACAATGGCAGTAACTCTTCTCATTATTTTGGAGGCTTTGGGCATGGGTTATTTATGCTAACAGTTGCTCATATCAGCTGTGGCTGCTAGGTTTGCATGCTATGTAATCGTATATGATGGCAAAGTCTTTGAACATTGATTGAAGGAACGAATGCTTCTATCAGAAAAAAATGTCTATATTTTGCTAGTAAACTAGCACAACTCCATCAGCCTCAAAGAAGCACATCAGTTTTCCCCAGCTGCAGGTCTCCCACTGCCTATCCTTGGGCACAACGTGAGAGTGACAATTTCCAGTCATTACCAGTTTGGAGGAGCTATTTGGAGCTGCAGCAGGCTACCAGGTCTGCCTAGCAATGCAAATGTCGTCAGCCAATACTAGATGCTACTTACCTCTCTGGATGAGCAGCACACCTTAGCACCTGTGGCGCATGCTTCAGAGCCCATCGGTAATTCTGGATTTCTGCCATTCCTGAGCATTTAGAAAACAAGCATACCTGAATATTTCAGGGATGAAGAGCTGTCCTGACATCTATTCAAAACATATTTTTTCTATGTATCTGCACCTAGTTAAAAATATACTTTAAAAAGTTAGTGAAATAATAGAACAAACATGATACACCCAAAGGAAATACTTCATCAGAAAAACCAAGGTAGTTTTAAAATGAAGAGTAGTTTTACAGCTATCACCTTTAGAGAAATGTGAGAAGATGAAGAGATGTGAACATAATGCTTTTGAAAAGGGGAAAATATGAAAGATTTCTTTATTTTGCTCTTTTCTGAAATCAAATTCTTCGAGAAATCACAGCTGTACTCAAGCGAGCAATAACACACTGAGTAGTACCTTCCCCTGATAGGCATCAATATTCCCTTTGAATTCAACACAACTGGGACTTTAGCCACGTTGCCGACATTAATTTTCTATGGATACTCAAAACTGCCTCACTAACCCACTTAGGTGAGTTTATCCAGCCACACAAGCACTTCCCTAATGCAAGACCCTGAGGTGCTACACAAGGTTGTAGTCTCCTTAGTTCTCCTAGTAAATCTGGTTAGTAAAACATTTTTAGCCACCTGTGAGCTGAGAAGGGCTTGCGAGTTGTTTAGATTCACAGCTACAGTAAGCTTGCTGGCACTAATGCGTCTCTTCTGGCTGTCATTCATCTCCTCTGCTAGGTCCTTTATAGTTTATAAAATATTCCATCTAAACATTTTGTACATGGAAAGGGAAAGAAAAGGAGCTTTAATCGTACAATGTGTTTAAAAAATATATACAGTTTTGTTTTTTCAGCTGTTACCCGTATCACACCATGGAAATGAGAAAATTGGGCTGTAAAAGATTCATTGAGCTGCTTTTCCGTTACCCTAGGTCCCAGCTGGAGATGTTAATTTTGCCTGGGAAGGTACTTCCGAAGTCAAACTGGGAAATAAAATGAGCCACAGTTAAAAATGAAGGAACTACACGAGCAGAGGAGACAATGCCTCTGCACAGCTGGAGAGGCAGAAACCTCACCTGAGGTATTGGGAACCAGCAGGATGAGGCTAGGAGAACCTGTCAAAATAGTCATAAAATGCTAGAGCGACGATGCTCATTGGGATCTACCTGCTGTCAGACGGGCCTGGTGTGGTGGCGCATTCTCCCCCCTCTTTTTCTCCGGGACCGCTCTGCAATCTCGGGTGCTCCTCTCAGATCCTGGCCTTTGTCTGTGTGTGATGTGGTGGCGCATTCTCTCCCCTCTTTTGCTACGGGACCGCTCTGCAATCTCGGGTGCTCCTCTCAGATCCTGGCCTTTGTCTGTGTGTGATGAGCTGGGCAGCGAAGCGCCCCTTGACTGTACCGGGAGCTCTTGCACGGCTGAGGTGGGGAGCGGCACTGCATGTACCGGGAACACTAATTGTCTGGCCAAGGTGTGGAACGAGAGCATGCCGACCTGAATTGTGGCCAGGATGGAAAATTACTGATGACTAAAGCCAATCATCTTGTGACCCTATAAAGAGCGGTCCCAAGTGAGGCCCTTGGAGCTCTCCTGGACCGCAGCGGGCTGCGCCCAGCACCTCCCTCGGAGTGGGACGCTACCCAGAGCTCGCAGACTCTCAAGTCTGTGAAATTGGGAGGCCTGTCGCCGAAGACCGACGACGAGACCTGGGCCGATATTTTCCTTGAGGCTCAACCCTTGCCCTTTGAGAAATGCCAAAGCATTTGATGTATTTCACTGAACTCAAGGGAAATTTTTAACAGGCATACCTTTTGTACATTTATATAAATATTCTGTCTGTGTGCTTGTATGTGTAAATGGATTTAATCATTTTACAAATGTTGAACTAGTCAATAATTGAATGTTGTTAATTGAATGTTGCTGGTTCACCTTAAACTGTGAATAATCATTTAGACATAAACCATTGACCAAGTCTGGGACTAGGATTGGATCTAGCCGCCCCTAGACCCCTCTCTGAGAAGGAGTCTAGAAAGCAAGGGGGTCCTTTCCGAATCTCGTGACTTGATGGGAGGGTCTTCCTTACCCTTTGTGTCCCTTTACTCTGTGAAGTCAATTCTGCCTCGATTTTCCCCTGATATACTTCTTCCATGCAGTAATAGAGTGAACCTTGCCATTTTTGAATCTCTAAGTTGCTGCTTTGATTAGAACGAATTTTGTCGAATCACTTTATTAATCGACTAATGATTGAGTGCCATTAAATATCACAGTCTAATCCTGTGATTTGCCGTAAAGGCATAAATAAATTTTAACTGCTGCTAGATCAAATTGTGTCAAGTCACTCATTTGCGACAAAATCCATGCGCGACACCTGGTCACAAACATACTTTGGAGAAACCTCAGCAGTGCTCTACTGCTGCCCCTGCGCCCCTCATGCCACACGCCCGGTGAGCAGTTGCATCTCCAAGCTCACCCTTAGGGCTCGCTTTGCCTGAGGGGAAGCCATTGACTCCAATCAGTTGTCGCTGGAAAGCACATTAGTTAATAAATCCACCATAGTACAAGCAGTGAAGGGCTGCAAATATGACAGTGCCTTGTTTTGGGGAGGCAGCGTGGAGGGGCCGTGTGTGCCAGCTCCCTCCCCCCCGGCCCAGACGGTGGTCTCTGATGGGCAGGGTGTCCATTTGCAAACCAAAGCCTGCGCTGCAGCTGCCAGCACAATTTGTTTCTTGCCAATAAAGCAGCAGAGCCGCTAGGGCTCTGCATTGCTCACTAGTAATGAAGCTCAAATTAATTCCAATATTAGTTCCTAGTTCAATAAAGGAAAAAGGCAACCCGAAAACAATAACCCTGGGAAGAAAAAACAAACCACGTGCAAGATCCCAGATGGCAACAGGCACAGCTTTGTTCCTGCTGACTTTTTTAATGAACTAAATTACCTTCTATTTGGGGTTTCATTAACTATGAGCCCCTAAAGCTTGTTTCTTCATAGTCTGGAGTTTTAAATCAAGATTTGAAATTCCCAGTTGATGAAGCAGCAGACAAATTTCTTGGCAGCCTTGTGTGAGCACGCACTTTGTGCGTTTTTTCATTCAGGAGGCATTTGGTTCCTTCCTTGACTTGGTTGAATGCCTCATGACAAACGTAATTCTTCCTTTCACAGGTGTGCAGCTAGGTCTGAGTCTCATATGTATAGTTTAATGATACATTTATTAGCACGAAAATCTCACTCCCATGAGTCTTGACTCAGGCAAAACTATTTATTGTTTTGAGTAGGAGGTGTCCCCGACACCAAAGGCGCTTTCAGGAGTTAGACCCATCAGACAAGACTCTTGCCCTGTTGAAGTCGGTGAGAATCGTGTTGTTAAATGGCCATGGGCAGAATTTTACTGGCGGAGTTTTGCGCTGTGAGCTACCTTGTGGTGGGCTCTCAGCTTGACCGCAGGCAGGGGCGATGCACTGATTTACACCAGCTGAGAGCCCGGCTGCTCCGTTTCACACTCGGAAAGCAATCAGTGCCTGCTCAGTAATGCATGCAAGCATGTACTTAAGCATGTGGTTAAACGTTTGCTGGGCCTCAAAACACAAAAGATGGGTATAGTTCCCTCGTCTAACTACCCTTTTTAAAATAATTTCATCCACTGTTTTGCACGCTTTTAGGGAAATGACGCTTATGAAGAGCTCTGATTACCTGCCGTCAGTGAGCTGCATGACTTTTTCTAGCACAAAAACAGAAGTGAAAAGTATGTTAAATGCTGCTTCACTGAAAGTAATTACTTTAATGCATTGTCTAAGTGCTCATATAAAAGCTGCAATTAATAAAAATGCATTGACTGAAGTATTCTTATGCACAATGTTCAAATTCCTTAAGGCTAGCAGGTAGCTAAGCAGGTAGCAAAGCCTGTGTTCTGAGACAGATTTCAACTTTCTTATTAATGATCTGACTACTTCTACCAGGTACAGCCCTTTGTTTGCAATTAGTGCTACAAACGATACTAATATCTGTGTCACAGTGTGCTGAATGACATTTTTTCCCCAGAGTGACATCCTGTAACTTATGTCAAGCACAACTATGTGCTTTTTTAGTCTCAACATAAACAACCTAATGGTGAGGTTTAGTCACTTTTATAGTGGAAGTTGTGGGCAAATGTGAAAATAGTGCATTCAACACTTTGAGTTCACTTTGATCGTTGATGAAAGACTGTTAGTTGCTTTTTACTAACATGCCTGAAAGAAGTCATCTGCTTTTGCTGGGGCTTGTTTTACTTGTAGCTAGTTCTAAAGTGATTGGCTGATTTTATTTCTTTCAGCCTCCTGAAAGCCACAGCCTACCTCTTCCAATATGCTTTTTCAGAGATTCCATATTTGGATGTCTGGAGATTTGAATTTGGATTTATGGAGGGCTGTTTGTTTGTTTGTTTGTTTCAGGAGGAGAAATTCAGACATACCAGATGCTGAAAAAAGCCCGAAAGAGTTACAACGAAGATCTCAGGGGTTGCAGATTACTTTATATGCCCCTCAAATCCCTAGTTCGCTGCTCGCCTGCTGTCTCCACAATCTCCACTTTCCTAAGACAGCATTCTTACTGTCATCTTTCTTCTTACTGCTTCAAATGTTGTAGCACGTAATTTCAAAACTAATATGTCTCTATCCCTCCCCAAAGCTCCCGCGTTAAATTAGAATTTAAATATGAAACTTGTTAGCCTGACAATATTAGCCAAAGTAATGAACTTCAGACTCAGTGTTTTCTCTCTTCTGTTTGACATTATTTAGGAAATACAAAGATATACAGTATTATGTATAAAAAGAGAGCTCTTCTGTGCTAGTTGCCAAATATCCACGTGCAGGCAAAGACAGGCCTTGTGCCAAAGAAGGTATCATTGTAATCGTTCCCAGGTCTGTATTTTCACCACTGACCTGTGGCTAGCAATATCTGCACTTACTCCACATCACAGAGCCATCCCCAGCTGTGCAAAAAATCTTCCAATACTTTTAAAAGCAGGAAATAGGCACCTGTCCTTTCCCGCTTTTCTTTCTAAGTCTATTTTGACTACTAAGCCTACAATGGAACAAATCACTGATGCTGATTAGAGAAATCTCCCCCTTCAAGGAAGAAAAATGCCTCCATAGGCAAAGCAGTAAGAAGAAAATGCGCTTTGGCAATTGCAGGAATAGACTGGCTTTGCAACCATTCAATTTCTCAGCAGGCACATTAGACAGTTTAAAGTTACTCTTCCATCGATGCTTGATGTTGAATGCAATATGCCTCCATAGCAAATAGAAGAAGAAAAAAAAATGCGTTATCAGAGACCAGGACTGTGTAAGAAGAAAGGAACGTTGCGCTCTGAAATAAAAATAGTGTCTGGATCACATTTTTACTTTGTGTTTAAAGGATATTTCCCTGTGTAGAGCATTACAAGAAAAGCAGTGCTAAGTGCCTTTCTGTTTCCCTAGAGGACTGTCCGCTCATTTTAGGGCTATGACGGATAAAGCTATGAAATACGCAGTCTGTACCTGTGAGCAGGCTGATATGTACATGCAGGCAACATTATTTCAGATTGCAGACTCAAACTTTAAGGAATTGCCTCAGGTCCTGCCCTAGGAACTCCTCTGCAGTAGCTTTGATATGACAAATGTAGTCATACACGCACTGAGACAGAAAAACAAAAAGAACAGAGAGAAGAGGAAAAAAAAGCCTTAATCAGTGTTCAAGATGATGGAATGATTTAAAATGAGACATCGGCCCAAATTCCTTTGCAGCAGGAGTTGCGCTGGTGAAGAGATTATGCAGTGCAAAACAGGGATGCCCCTCCGTGCATGCGTGAGCGGCTTGCCAAACCTCTCGTGTCCCTGAGGGACAGTATGCTTGCGGTTCCTGGGCATGCCACCTCTCGAGTCAGGCAGGTTTGTTATGAAGGTCCTCCAAAAGAAAAAGTGGCTTCCTTCAACAGAAGTTCCCAAAGCAGGTTGATGATGACAGTATCTTTGACCGCAGCATAAGCACGGTCTCTTCTGAACAGATATTTGCTTGTCTCAGGTCTGAGGAGCCTAGCACTGGTTGTCTGAAATGTGTTTGCCTTTAGCTCTTGTATCATGAATTTATGTCCGCATAAGGAATTTGCAGGACTCATTACCATAATAAATACAAAAGGTGTCAAAATAATATATTTCATTTGTAAAAGTTTAAAATGAGAAAAATTTGAATTACAGGCAGAGAATGTTTTGGTCCCTTTCCAACATTTTTGCACATAAATATAAAGGTCAACAAATGGAGCTTGCTTTTCTACAACAACTCTTGATTTAGTAAACTGCAAAATTCAATATATTTAAGCAAACAATTTCTTAATTCATCGTAGCATTTTAATGACTCAGTGTTTACTTTGATTTAAAGTTGTTTTTTAAATGATCTCAATTCCTTTTTACTCAGGTCGAATAGATAATCTTCTCTGGCACGAAGCATGTGGCGCTAAATAGATCTAAAGAGGCCAAATGACCGTTAAAAAAAAAAAAAAAAAGCACTCCAGAAGATTCATTTCACTGGTCTTCTACCCAGAAATAAGATTCAAGGGTCTCACCCAAGCTATCAATGCATCAAGGGCATGAGCATCCCGATCCTGAAAGGTCCCGAGCACTCTCAGAAGGGATCCATTGGTATTTCCCGTGTTCATGCCCAGGGATGACTGGTAGACACAGGGGCTGTGCCCAAAAGCCAAGGTTAGCAAGGGGTGAGCTCTGGAAACAGGTGTGAGACAATTTCAGATCAGTAATTTCAGTACCGTTCCCTGTACATGAGCACGTCCCATGGGAAGAGCTTGCTGCAGGAGGCAATCTTGCATGCTCCTGACCAGTCCAAGGCGAAACTGCAAAGGAATCAATTTACTTGTTCGAAGTAGTTAACACAATTGATTCCTTTCTGGCAGCCCTGAATGTCATTTAGGCAGCTCAGATTTCTTTTTCAAGTATTGCTTACCCTGAGTATAGCTAAACTCCTCTAGATTTTTCCATCAATTTTTCTTAGGTAAAGGGAAAAAATCCCTGCCTTCTAGTTTTTATGGTTGCTTTTAGAGCATTTCTTTATTTCACGTGTTATCAGAGAAAATAACAGAGTTCCAGGGCTCTGTTTTGGATGATGCATGTTTTATTTTCCCCTGATCCTGTCTGCCATACCAGTGTTATATAATAGATATTAAGTACATAAAAAACAAAAATGTGGAAATTCATGAAGGAGGAGAGAAGTGGGCACCCGTATCTTGTTGACTGCAGTGAACTAGAAGTTCCTGAAGACAGAAGTCTTCCATTAATCCACGAAATATATCTGATATGGAAGGTACTGTAATCAAAATCTGTTGCCTATTAGGATCCGTGTCACCAAGCATGGCCTCTAAACAGGGTTCCTCAGTTTTGTGTTTCCAGTCTCTTGATAGTCGATGACTTTCAGAGATTAAATAATCCACAGAATTAACTGGACCTTTGGGAGCTCCACGCCCCAGAATACCTGGCTTTTCATGTCTGAAAAGATACAGAAAAGAGGGAAATGCAAAATTTCTGTGTTTGTCCCACTAGGCGTAATTTCTCCTCACAAAGATTGCCAGCAATGGGGCCAGCTGTACTTTTTGCTTTCAAGATATGGTGTATAAGTAAAGTAATCTCCATTACGGTGAAAAGGGCTGCTTGCTCACTCATAATCATATGACTTCTTTTCTAAAATAACAGATAAGCACTGATTTGTCAGACATTATATTTGTAACTGCATCTCAGACTTTTAAACAGATAATGCCAGCTATGGTCTGGCTTCGATAAGAAAATGACCAGAGTGCAATTCTTAAAGAGATCTAGGTCCACTGTTGTTATTCCATTAGTGGATATCAAGTAATATCGTACATCACACCTTACCAGAATCCCCAAAATGTGTGCACTGCCTTGCTGCTCGAAACACTACAGTTGCCTTAACATGTCATCAACATGCATCAAAATCGAAGGCCTGGGCACTTCGGTGCCCAGCAGCCCTCAATACTTCTTGTAGAAATCTATTTAAAATATGACCTTAGTAAATTAGGTTAAATGCTGCAAATGTGATTCCTGAAATCAGCCCAAGACACCACTTCTGAAAGTCTCCTAACATCTTAAGGATGTGAATGGATTCTTTTCAGACTTGTATCTCCATTTTATTGAGTCTGCTTTAGACTGCATCCATATTTCTTGGGTCAGAGTTTTGTCCTAGCACATGAAATTTAATTAACAACTGGAAAAATTGAGTTAATCTGGCTTAATAGCTGATAAGGATCTCCAGTCTATTATCAGATCCTTTTGCTTTCCTTATTCTTTTGCAAATGTGAGTTACTAATACAAAAAATACAGACTTTTTTCAAAACTCTGAATTAGCCTATGATTTTTTTTCACAGCTGCACCTGTGTTCTTCCCGAACTCCCCTCATTATCATTTTACTCTTATATATCTATACAGTGTTCCTTAGCCAAACAAGAGAGCAATTGATTGCATAAAAAAGAAGCAAAAGGTTGGACAGTGCCCCTCTCCATTTCAAGTAAATTCAGCCTTTAATATGCTGCAATCTGAGATGAAAAACATCATTGATAGGCTATTACTTTTTCTCAAAGCTGCTGTAGGCTGATCACTCTTTTACTTTGATCTTCAAAATTTTATAACTGTTGTTTAGGTTCCTAAAGGTGATATTTAAAGCAAATATCTTCATGAAACAATCCGCATCACTGTCAAAATATTCTCAAATGTATCTGTTCTGCAAGCCTTGCATCCCTGAGTCTCTGTTTCAGATCCCTCATCCAAGAGACCTGGATCATGCTGACAGAAACTAGTTATCATGTTCCTGCACTGCTGCAAGCTCTGGGCAGAGCCACACTGGAAATATGGGAAGGAGGATGTCCTCCTCGTCTCAGTCCTTCAGTGGCAAGAGTCCTCTTTGTTTAAATGGGGTTGAAGTTTCTAGTGCCGTAACTATAGACCCCAGGGCAATTATAGACCCTGCAGCAAGTCCGACCTATTCAAATAGCAGCTGGAACAGAAAAGCTATCCTGTTGCAACCCATACAGAAAAAAAAGTCACCTGCGCTAACATTTGCGGTCTGTGTGCTGTTAAGTAATTTTGGAGCTGCAGATCACCATCCCTCTGGGGAGCAGGAGCAGTTGGGGTTATTAGCACCAGCCATCAGATGTCAGTGTTGAGCTGCACGAATCCAGCAAAACGGGGAGCTCGCCGACAGACAGCAAAACGCTTGGGTCTTAAAGGCCTTTCAGTTTATTAGTTTCAGGTAGTTTGTCACTAAGCTCAGCCTGGGACGCAAAGCAATTTGTCAGCGTTTGCGTGTGCACGTATGTGTATATTTGCTTGGATTTTGATGACACTGGGAATGCCAACCCCATGGACTCATCGCACGTGCCTTTGGATCAAGGCAGCACCCGCTTCTTCATAGTTATATTCGTGTTTTCTTCCTAACAGGCGTGACTAGTTTGGTATTGCTAATCCTGGAGAGATCAAGAGTTTTCAGTCTAAAATTAGCAACGTTGTTCCATTAATAAGCAGGCATTTGCTTTTGCACATAAACGAGATTGCAGAACTGTAGCACATTTATGCATATGCAAGAAGAAAATAGAATTAATCGAGCAACAGAAACATTTTTATTTCCTGTGTCGTGTTTTATCTTCTGTCTAGTAGTTGCTTTCAAGGACACATTTAACACAAGAAATCTAAATAGATAACAAGAAAGTGGGAAAATTTGCAAAATGATTAGATCTCACTTAAAATAAGTGGGCGGCTGGATCAGCAAATCCAGAAGCTAACATGGGCCAGAATTGCTGCATAATCTGCATATGGATTTATATTGGTCTGTCTTTAGGTAATGCCTTGTCACTGAGAAGAAATGTGCTTTTTCCTAATGGCTAACCACTCCCTCAGAAAAGATACATTTGTCAAATCCGATGGTCAACATTCAGCAAAAATGAAAAATTTGTTGTCCTTCTTTTGAAAATATTAGGTCTTCAGCAAGCCTGTGAGGTTTGTATGGGATGCATAGGTAATAAATCACCAAATCTTGAAATGCAGCCATGTCTGAAGCTTCCTACTGGCCAACAAGGGCAGCCAGGGCAAGGCGTCATAGGGGTGTCTATTTAGAAGTGGAAGGACACTTAGGGGAAATGAAGGGATAACCTTATAACTTTATAACCAATTTTAGAGAAATAAATGATAAAGTGGCAATAGTCACATTTTCAGCCTTTTGTCCTGTTCAAAGGATGTAAAATTTCCTTTGTGACCTAAGCCATTCAATTGGTTGTGCTTTTACTACGTGTGCGACAACAGAAATCGTGGTGATGATGCTACTGGCTCTGTTACAGTAGCACCCAGTGCCCCGAGGTGGGGCTCAGGTTGCCCATCTGCTGGGCATTGTAAAGGTACAAAACCAGTAAAAATCGTTCCATAAAGCTTTGTTTTCAATTGCAGGGAAATTCTTTTAATGAAAGGGATTATGAACTGCTCACTGAAAAATGTGTTCACTTGTTCACTTCTAAGAAAATCTGGCAACATTTGTTTTCCTGGCATCTTCACGGCCAGTACTTTTAGCACATGCTTTTAGCACGTGCTCATTTTATCTCTCCTCCTTGCCACATCCTGAAGTTAAGTGTGGTAGCTTTGACCCATTCCTCCCCGAAGGAATCAAGGCAGCAGCAAAAAGTCAAGGGAGCAGGGAGGGAAGGTTGGTGGGCAACTGGTGGCTGTGGAGGGGAGCTGACAGGTATGCAGAAGACGTCTTTTTTTAGGTTTTATCCCCTTTTTATTAAAAAGGTATGTGAGATATTTGTATAAATTTAAATAAATAAATACAATAAAACCAAATTGAGTTTTTGAAGGAAAAATAAAACCTTTCACCTCCCTGTTCAAAGGTAACTGCACCAAGCAGCATTGCAGCTCATCCTCCAGTACCAACCCAGCTGAGAAGCACATCGCTCTCTGGTGAGAGCGTTTGGAAAGGGAACACTGGCCACAAGTGCAGCAGCGGTTAATGAAATTACTCTGCTACTATACAATTGCCATTATCATGCAATTAACAACACTTGCTTTCCATAGGCACCAGTGAGAAGGGCCACTGGTGGCCCACCACTTAATGAACGGAACTGGAGCAGCAGCATGAGTCCTGGCTCTGCAGTCCCATGTTACGAGGAAGATTTCAGTCCCAAACGCACTGTGTGTTGCAAGGGTACGGCGATATGTCCCACGGGTGTTACAACAGTTACCTGGTTGCTACCTATCAGCCGATAAGCAGTAATTGTCTGTGTTTATGGCCTTAGCCTGTCCCACTTGTGGTAAAATGTCTTGGCTTGAAGCTGTTGCACACAGGCTTAACCTAATGTTGTTCACCTTTTAATTTATGCCAGGTCCATATCTGGACCGTGCACAGGGGCAGCCACAGCACTTTGGCTAACTGGGAATACTGTTCGGAAGTAGACTGTACTCATAACTCAACAGAAATGCGTGTACCGGGACAGCTTAGTGAAAGGAGACTAGTCCAACAGACATCTTAGTACTGCTAGTAACTGTAGGTGCAGTAGATGCAATTATTTTTCTGCTTTTTAACCATGTTTCTAGCCTAACTAGCTAAGCTGCAGGGGAAAGAAAACAAGAAAGGTAGGTAGGTAGGGAAAATAAGGAAGAAAAGAAGGAAGAAAAAAGTTCAGGTTAGGAAGAAGCTTTCCATTTGCTGCCGTGTTTTGGACGTTGGGATTTTCTTCCATTTTCCCTGGATTATATGGATGGTGCAGCATAATTAACAAGGAGATCAAAGAGAATGACAATATGTGGGTTGGCATCGGACTGTCCAAGCATTGGGGGCACCTCCCGTAAGATTTCAGGGGTCCCCTTTGGGACTCAGCTACAAACCATTAGCTGCCGCTGGTGGTAGGACAGAAGTAAGGCCTCCCTTGCCAGTGCGGTTAGGGCCACGGCATTGCCTAGCAGCAGAGGTTGAAGGGGGTTAGCTGTAAGGACACACGCAGCTCAGTCAGACTTGCTGAGAACCATTATGGTACCACTGGTAAGAGACAGCCACGTCGATGTGATTTTGCCTGCTAAAAGAACTGAGCAAAACTGTCTTATATCTTGTGTTGTTTGGCAGATCACGTACTCTCAGAAACGCAACCAGGACTCTGGAACTATTTGTGATGGAAGACCTAAGGCCCTCTTCCTGACCTAATTAAAATTGCGGTTATTTGTCAAAAAATGAAAAATCTAAACCAAGAAAGACTGAGATCTACCCCAGGATTGCCCCAGCTGAATGATTAGATTTCCCTTTCTGAAGGAGGCAGACCGAGGCTCTGGGAAACAGGATTTTAGTGAACCCATGTGTCCCTCCCATCAGCTACTGCATCTGAGCAGAGCTCAGCCAAAGCCAGGTATTGCACTGTAGACCAATGCAGAGATTACAGGTCGCATGAACCAGCTTTTGCTGCAAGACTTTCTAAGACAACGTGCTAAATGAACGCCTAATTGGGATTGTGTAGTTGTGAGTTGTTCTTTGATTCTTAAAATGGGCAGAGACCTTCATTTCTGAGCTGTCCTGCTTGCCTCATTGCTTCAGGTAACTGATACTGTTTCCTGTTTTCATGAAATGTAAAGAATATTTGTGTTCATTTATGTGTAATACCAGATAATGGTTTCCTTCAGCTCTCCAAGGAGGCTTGCAGACTAGAGCTTAATGATTCAATACCCATTTTAGGTACCAGCATGCATTTGAAGTATTTATCCTATCCTAGTTACACCAATACTTGAATATCTCATATTCTTCAGTGCCTTTACCCTCATAGTACTAACATCCCACTTCTAAAATCAAAACCAAGGCCCTCCTCTTGCCCTTGAAGTCAGGGGCTTGAACCCTTTTGCGGAGGTAGGCATTAGCAACCTGCCTAACATCGCCCAGGAGTTCAGCAGCAGAACAGGGGCTCTGAATCTTTTCCCCGACATCCAAAGCAGCTGTCCTAAAGAGTGGCTGCTGTCACCCACGCAGAACAGATCTTTGCTCCAGGGCCTGAACGACTGCCATTTCCATCAGCTTCGGCAGGATTCAGGACTACTTCTCACCTTTGAAAATCACACGTATAGAGTTTCTGTGCTCTGCCTGTACTGGAAAATGGGGTTATCTATGTGCTTGTATGTTAACAGTCTCCTCACAAACCATACTCTCGTATTTCTGTGTGCATGCAGAGACTTGCAAACAGATTAATAAAATTTGTGATAACCATGTGACTTCTCAGCTTTTGCTTTCTTGAGAAGGGTTGAAATTTGCTATAGTGAATTTGCTGCAGCTGGTTAGACAGTAAGGGCCTTACTGCTTGAGGAAAGTGAAAATCAACATGTTAAGTAATTATAACCTCTTGCAGTCAGACACACTACAGAAAGAATTCTGACAGTAACATACCATCCTTTTCTTCCCTGATTTGCATCCTGGACAGTCTGGGTTATTCCCTGGGATACAGCAACATGCTTTGCTTCGTTTTCCGCCTCTGTGTATTGCAGCATTTCCTACTGCTTATCAAGCTATAGGAGGCCAGAGATGGGGAGATAATGCTGTGGCCACAGGGGAGAAAGGAAGATTAAGAGAAACCACCACTTTGTACTGATGGTACATGGCCCAGGTTCCCACAGTCTGCTTCTCCCTGAGTATTCAGCAGCTTGTTAGACAGGAGGAAAGGGTAAATAACACTCTCCTCATGACTGGCTGAGGAATATATAGCCATTAAATTTATTCTCAAGACACACTGAGCTTGAGCAGGGCCTTTTCAGACCTCTAACACATTCCACAACTGTGTGTATAATGATTTTAACAACACCAGCTCCGTGACTGTTACTCAATTCCATGCACATTCACTGCAGAGGTTCTGCAAATGGCAGTGGGGGTTTATACAGAAGAAAAGTAGCTTTAAAAATGCAATTCTTTGGCCCAAAATTTAAAGGAGAATATATATTATCTCTCAGGAGGATGTTTGTTAGCTATAAAACAGAATTATGGCAAACAAGTGTAGGTCAGGCCCTGAATGTGATCTAGGATCATTGCCCCTGCTCACATTCTCGAATAAGTCTGACAGATCTTGATTAGTTCTGGGAAGGAAAAGTGCTGTGCACACACCAAGGCATTACCATATCACCTATGAATGTAGTAATGCAGACAATATATAACACTGGAAGAGACAGTTAGGAAATGCAGGATGTTTAAATTCTTTTTCCTTGGGCAGTGTGACTGAAGAGAAGGGAACTTGTGCATATTCACGAGTTTCATCCAGGTGAGTTCCTGAACATCCTGGAAATCTCATGGGAATATGCCAACTTCCATTGCACTCAAGGGCTTTTTATTTGAAGTGCAAAAAATCCACCTGTACCACATCAAAATCATTTTCATTTTAAGCAAATATAAATTTATTACCTTTCAGAATTATATATCAGTTTTGACTCAGCTACTTTGCTGTTTATTAAAAGAATCTTACAATCAGCTTTTCTACAGAGGTATAAAATCACTACAGTGAGTGATGCCCCAGACATTCCCTTCCAATTATGTTGAACTATAAGAGCCAATTGCTATAAGACATTTCATTCTTCAATGACTGTCTTCATGGATGTGATTTAAATTATACCAAAGGTTTTTAATTAAAGTCACCCTTGTCATGCAAATATTTAATTTGTATTGATATATTTTTAGCTATAAACCACTGTCTTGATGCTTGGAAAAGGCTCTTTAAAATTCATAAGACTATTTTAATACAATGCCGACACTGTGTTACTTGTGACATGAGATATCTGTCAGTCATTCATTATCTGTCTGGCTGGTGAGGCTGTAGAGGTGAAATTCTAGCTCAGACTATTTGAGAACAGTCGAGGTTCTGCCAGGCTTGTATAGCTTCAGTTAAGTATGAATAAAAATAAGGTTTGATAAAAGTAGACTTGCAAAGTCTTACAACTATTCACGAGTCCCATGGTCATAAGCGTGCTTCTCAGAGGCTCAGCTTTTGAAGTCACCTCTCTGCAGGAATAGCTGAAGTTTGTTTTCTGAAGAAGAATTCTGGTTCTAGCCTTCAGCATTGCAAATAAATTCTTTAATATGAGATCCTTCAAGGATCAGAATCCAAAAAGTGAGTAGAAATAACTTGATACAGACAACTTTCTTTTATTTATATTTTTTTCCCTGACAGAAGTGGCACAGCACTGAAACAGAGAAGTTGTAGAATATCCTTCTTTCAAGACATGGTTAGAGAAAGCCACCTGATCTGATCTAGCGTTGAGCGGGAAGCCGGATTAGAAGCCTCTGGAGGTCCCTTCCAGCCTATGCTTGCTAAAATTCTATGATTTGAAAGTCATCTTCACAATATGTTATAACCTTGAGTATTCTCACGTACTAAAAAATCAATATTTCTTCTTCTCTAGACCCTGGAGCATTAGGTCTGTACTTATTATGCTTCCATAGCTCCTGTTGTATAATCCTTCTTCTGAGTGAGACTGTGCTGTGCCTTGAAGAAAGGACAAAATACTGTACCTGAAAAGCCTTTGTTTTGGCTTCTGTTTCTTGGGACATTTAAGGATGTCTGATGTAACTTAGCAATTATGGGAGGATATGGCATAGCAGCTTTCTAGGAGGTGCAAATCTTTGTATCGTTAGTATAAAGCTAGCTACTAGCATGAGCAACTTTTGCCTTCTCCCTGTTGGCTTCTTTCCCATCTAATTTCGGAAGGCGTCCACTGATGACCTTCTGCTAGAGTGAAACCAGCCGCTTATTCCTACCTTTTGTTCCCTATACTTTTCAGTGGATCTCCAGGCATGCAAACTTCCCCTCCCATCTGGTGGCTGCTTGGCTTCTTGAAGAGCTGCTGGCAAGGAAACTTATTCCCTTTGTAAATCCGTGCCAGCCTCATCAGCTGGCTGTTCCTGGTGTACGCGCTCACTGGCTCCTTCTGAGGCCTCCGTCCAAAGGATTTGTAAGGCCTGGCTTCCCTTTGCCAAAGCTCTGCTGAGCTTTCCCAATACCCAATGTGTATTTGTTCGCCCACTGATTCTTTTCAGTCTAGCTTGACCAGGCTGCCTGGTGGAGGCGTCAGGCTTTCTCATCACGCTCCTCTCTCACATGGGGTTTCGCTAGCCACCCTGCAGTTCTGCGATATGGAGACAGTCTCATGCAAGCAGTTTCACATCCCGGTTTTATCATTAAGTTCCATAGAAACTCTGCCTGGTCCAAGAGATTTGTGTCTGCTCTTTTCATCCATTTGATTTCTGATCTTGTCCAATGCACTTTTTTGAGACAGAGCCTCTGGTGCATCCCCCATAAAGACTTTCAGCATGGGAAATGCCTTGAGCTTCTCCATGATAAACAGATGGCAGAAAGATAATTTCACTTCTCTGCTTGGTCCTTATCTTACTTGAACATTCACGCCTTTTATGCCTTTGCTGTCTATTAGGTCTTCACATCTTCTGGGAGATGTCCTGCTTTTTGCAAGTTATTCTTCAAGATCTTCTTTAGCCTTCCTTATGGCATTTTTACAAGTGACCTGGCAAAGTTTAGGATCCTTTCTATTTTTCCGATCAGGTCACAACTTCACAATTCAGTGTGCCGCTGGCTGTCCTGTTTGTGTTAATTTTGCAGAATGCCTAATATGTCCAGCTCATGACTTTCCAGGGCTTCAGAGGTCATTCTTTGCTGTCCTAGGGCACTCTGAAACCATAGCACTTCTCATTTTATCAGCACCAGTGGGTCAGTGAAGAAAATAAGTAGTTCCATGAGCAGCCAACTTAATGAAGCCTGCTTCCAGATGAACTGCCGTGAAGTGGTTGTATTTCCTAGGACTTAAAGTACCAGCTCTCATCAAAAAGCTTCCTGCAACTGGGGTATTTGTAAAGCCACTTCTTTTAATATGGATTCTCTGTTGTGCAATAATATAATTAATCTTATGCTGCTGCCTTTCTTCCAAAAAAAAAAAAAGGATTAATAAGACCTTCTCTCTCTACCCAGCCACTGAGGCTTACAAAACTCGGAAAAAACCCTCTGTCAAATTTGGTTGAAACTGGCTAATAGAGTCAATATTTTTTAGGGGACACTCTCAGATACGTTTCTATGGATAGCACAACCGCATAGTTCTAATCTCAATAAGAATAGAGGCAGAAAACAAAATCTTTCCAAGAGGGAACACAAAGTCCTGTGGCAACTATGGCAGCTGGTAACTGTATCCCCACACCAGTTTTCAACAGGCAGAAATCTTTCCCTATGTCACGTTTTCGTTGCGCATCCAGAAAGCCCAGGCAGCATCTGGATCTCAGAGGGCAGGACCCAGCTCGCCTCCAGTCCGCCACAAAGCTGTGCCCAGTTGTGTCCTTTGGCCACGCCACCTGGCCTGCCTGAAATGGTTTCAGCCTGATGTACCGACTGCCTTGGCTGGTACTCACTGGTATTTGAAGTCCCTTGCTGTTCCTCTGCCCTTGCAGACAAGTGTGTATTGCAGCTGCCCGTGGGCTCCAAGGATTCCCTCTCACGGTACAGGATCCTCAGGAACAGAGGGAAACCAAAAAATCGTACCTCAGAGACAGTTAGTGGAGGTAAGCTGCTGCCTTTGCTCCAGCACAATCCCTCTGTCCCTTTTCTCTAACTCGGTTGTGTAACCCAGCCAGTAAGTCTGAGGCTGCCTGCAGGTGCTGTGTCTCGCAAAGTGGTGATGGAGAACTACTTCGGTAGAAAGCCTATACAGATTAAAGTGTGCAAATTAAAACTAGTGTAAAGATAACTGCATCTCAATAGCCTTTCCTCCCTCATTCACCATCCTTTAACCTCTCCTTCAGGTCGTAGGGTAGAGAGAACAATTAGGCACCTGCTGTGCCTTGAACCGCAACAGCTTTGACTTTGCTACTCTACGCAAGTGCCTCTCTGACCTCATGTGCTCCCTTCCTGCTACCTCATGTGCTCCCCGTCTGCTGTATTCAGTGTCCCTCGTCTGAAACTCCAACTGTAAACATTTGGGGCTAAAACTGTCTCTTAGTTACACTTTCAGCGTATGCAGAAAAATGGGCAGTGGCATTTAGGCTGCTGTAAAACAAACAAAAAAATAAACCCAAAGGCTCATCAGTTCTTCTGCAGTATAAGGAAAGTTCCTCCCCGAGCACACTGTGACTCATTCCATTTAATGCTGGTGTTGTACATCATGTTTGATAAGTTCTGTGTAAGTAAAAATGAAATCTGTGGCAAAACGGGGACATAAATCATTCATAAGATGGTTACAACTGTGTGTCATTTCAACAACTTCTTCTTGCTGAGACTTAGTTTTTCTAACTATGTATGCAAAAGACATCCCCTGAAGTACTTAATAACACCACACTGATTTTTCCTATGGTAGCCTCACAGAGGCTCATTTTGCATCAAATTTACTATGTCTGTGCTGAAGACAATTATATAGTAAACCAATAGATGAAGTAGATGGAATTAAAAACAAGCTGACAATCTGTATATAGCGTCTTTAAAAAGTTAAATGGAGCAACAAAGACAGTAAACGCCTAAGAGAGAAACCTATGCTGCTTTTCATTTCCCTACAAAGAATGCTGATAAGGGCTTTTCTGGAGTGGGGGGAGGGTTATAAACAAAAATATTATTACAGCTTTTGGCTGTGAAATAACAGTCAGAGAAAGCCAAGAGAGATTTCGGAACATGTTTCTGTTCCGTTCAATGATTTTTTTTCCCAGTCAGATTTAATATTCTCTGCCTGTTTAAAGTGCATTTAGACACACAGCATATGCAAACATGCTTCCTAAAAATTGGCCTTTTGCCCCTGGTCAAAAAGAGAGTATTCCTACAAAAATGTAGGTTGTACGTGGGCTTGCAGTAGAGAAGGAATGCTTGTTCCAAGCTCTACTACAGAAATTTTGCTTTAGCTTAAGGAAACTGGTCCTCCCTTTGCTTTGTGGCATGAGTCTGACTTTGCTTTCTACTGTTACTTTTTTCAGCTGTTCAGATGGCCTTTGAAACAAGTACATATAATGTACTTGGAAAAGGTATTTTTATTTCATGAGGTACTTTAGGAAACAGAAAACTTGCAACAAAGATGGGTTTTTTTACATCTACTAGCAAGACACAGATTTCCAAGATAAAAACAGTGGCATCCTTTGGTCTAATCAAGGTTTAATTGAGTCTGCACTGTCAGTCAGGCGAAGGGCTAAAGGAAACAAAGCAGAATTTTAGGGAGCAGCATTAAAGAAACACCATTTAGTAATTTCCAGAGGTTGCCAGCTGGTTGACAGAAGTGCTGCTGAGCTCTTTTTAAAACAAGCTTTTCTAATTACTAACGTTTCTGGTTTCTCTAATTATCTGCTCATTGTTCTATAAAAGACTAAGCACTTTTTTAGCATGCCAACTAAGAAATCATAATAAGCTAGTAATATAGCAATATAACAACATATAAGCTGGCCCCAGCACCATTAGCAACAGCTGATGTCTCCCTCTATGCCAGCCTAGACCCCATCTGCCTCTCCAGGTAGAGAACATGATCCTTCACTTATTCTTTTTTTAATGCAGGTCACAGCATCTTCTGATGAACCAGTCGGCTGGTTTTGTTCCTCCTCTCCTTTCACACCTCTGTTCTCCTAGTAATAGTGGAGATAAAATGGCAGATACTTCAAATAAACAAGTGCTTTTGTTTTTCAACAAAAACCAAGTGAAGCTTTTCATTATAGAAAAAGGCAACAGGAGCATTTCATTTACTCTTGTCTTGTCACGTGCCTCTGGAAAGCCGTAGGAGTGTAGTCTGGGAGAATTAATGAGTTACACGTTCATACCAGAAGGCCAGCTATGCTAGAAGAGGATTTGTTGGTGTGTTTCACCAGCCCAGCACACAAATCCCAGCCACCACTGCTTGGCTGGCATTAACAGCTTAGCAGCTAATTCACATAGCGCTGGTTACCGTTTCGCTCAGCAGAGAATCCCACATCTTCCACCAGCCTCTGAACTGCAGCTCTTACAGGGATCAGTGAAAACATATTGATTTCGGTGACCCTTAGGACTGTTTGCCTCAATTCTAGTATAATATGTCCCTGCACTGTAGATTAACGTGACCTTTTGCAAACGAGTATCAAACATTTGTTTTTAGAAGTTACAGTGTGTGCCTTAGCATATATTCATCCAGTTTGCACTGCTAATGTATTTTGGTTATTGCACACTCAATGAAGTCAATAGTTGCTTGCTAGACATCCAAAACTTTCAAAAATGTTGCGCTTCTTAGAGTACCTTTAGCACGTCTGTTATTGCTTGCAAGACTGACTTTGTTAAGCTCTCGATAACCATGTACGCTTTTGGAATAGTAATTTGAATTTTGCTTCTGACGGGGATATGACAATAAGTCAAACTCATTCAGAAATGTAAATCTGTCTATGTGATTACTAGTTTCTCATTCCCAAAGTCTTGCTTTCTTTTTCATTTTGTTTGAGATGCCTGTAGTTTGGGGAAGATTTTTATCAAATGTACTTCACGCATATTGAATATAACCAGTAATTTGATACTGTCTTTTTTTACATCTGGAATGACAGCATTTCCTTCATCATTTGTCTCACTTTGCCACCCAATACTGTTGTATTCTAGCACCTGCTACGTCAAATCAACAGTAATAATGAAGTTATTCATTAGGTGATGTCTTCCAGCTGGGAGAGGCAAGAGGATCCTGGCTCCCAGCTCTAGCTGTGACCAGGTCCCAGGGCAAGCCCGTTCTCACAGAGGCAAGTCCTTGCCCTGGCATGAAGCGGATGGGGCAGTGCTGGATGTTTCCTCCAGAGGCACGTACCAGTGCTAATCCGCCTTCCTGACAAGTCTACCGTGCTTTGAACTTCAATTGCTGGCACATACGTGCCAGCCACACTAAGGAGATTAAGACTGCGAACTGGCATCACACTCCAACGAAAAGCCAGACAAGGGGCACAACTGTGGCTCAGCGTGCCTGCAGCAGCCCAAACCATGGAGGGAGGAGACAGCTGCCCTCTGGACCAACCCAGAGCATGTGCATTGTCTTCTTGTTCAGCTTTGAAATACAGTGAATTACAGTAGTCCCTCCCAGAGGTGACAAATTGCAGGATTATTAAGGGGTTCTTATCCTGGCAGAGGCAACACAATTTTTCTTGCAAGCTAGAAGTGATGAAAGTATTTTTTAGAGTTTCTGTGTTAAACCGGTTACCCACCTTTTCTTCTAGTCCTAGAAAGAAACACATGTACTGGGTAAACTGGCATTAAGCAACATTTGATAGATGTACATTTTTTTTTTCAGAAAGGGTATCTGTTTCCGGATCCAGCTAATACACCTTCACACTACATAATAGCTCAGGTTTATGTAGAACTGTTGTAAATCAGTGCAGCTGCACTAATGGTCTGGAAGTCACAGGCAAAAAGTGATCCTACTACACGTTTTCCCTTAAGAAACACACCTAAAATCCCAATTCACTGTAAGGCATCACTGACCAGAGCACTGTACTATGGAGAAAAGCACAGTGACAAACTGGAAGGCAATATCCTTCAAGAGCTTGATCGATTTCTCTGAGTTTTGCAGAGATTGTGCCTACTCCAGCTTGAATTTTCTGTTCAAGGTGATTCTAGAAGGAAAATAATACACTTTGCCCATTGCACTCCCATTTCCTCAAATTGAGCTTTTATTTCAGGATCTTTTGTTATAACTTCAATTTCAATGCAATGCAGATCATAGAAAATGAACCTAATATTTCTGCAAGGAGGGTGTGGAAATTTCATCTTGGTCAGAGAAATGGAGGCCTGGTAACAGACTAATGCATGGATCATCAGTGCATCAGACAGGTGAATTAGTATGGTGTTTTCGTAACAAATATTTCCTAAATACATTTTTTCCTGGTGTCTTGGCATGTCCAAATCAGAGTTTGCCAACAGCCATAAGCAACGCTCTTGGTTTCTCCTGTGGCAATCAGGCAAATGTTACTTATACAATGGTCAACCACAGTGAAGATATCATTGGGTCATTGTCTGCCACAATTGCTAATTCTTAGGATTTAGAAACCTGGATATCTTTAATTGTCGCTTTCATGACCCAAGCACAGTGCAGGGGTATAGAGTACAACCCAGTAAGAATTGTCATTATCTATCTGTTGTGAATAAAAATATCTTTGCTCTTTGGCAGAGGTCTGTTATTTCATCTACTGCAATTATATATGCTTTCCAGGAATTTTCTGAGAATCAGACTGTGATTTTAACAGACATGACTTCCAAATTTATTTTTACTCTCTTCATTCATGTTGCTCCGAGACGTGCTGGCTACACTGCAGCACACTTGAAGACTTATGGAGATGAGCCAGGGGCTCCTGAGGTAATTGGAGCCAACAGGGAAACACCAGTGAAAGACCTCAAAGGAACTAAGGGGTGCTCCTCCAAGGAGGTGACACTGCTGACAGCCCAGCTGAAGGGCCTCTACGCTAACGCCTGCAGCATGGGCAACAAACAGGAGGAGCTGGAAGCCACCGTGCTGCTAGAAAGCTACAACCTAGTTGCCGTTACTGAAACTTGGTGGGACAAAACTCATGACTGGAGTGTGGCTATCAATGGCTACAGGCTGTTCAGAAGGAACAGGCGAGGAAGGAGGGACAGAGGCATTGCCCTCTACATCAAGAAATGGACAGAGTGTGAGGAGCTGTCTCTGAAGAATAGCCAAGAGCTGGTTGAAAGCTTATGGGTAAGAATCAGAGACCGAGGCAACAAAGGAAATCTTGTGGCTGGTGTCTACTACAGGCCGCCCGATCAAGGAAAGTCTACTGACGAAGCCTTCTTACTCCAGCTGCAGGAGGCATCGTGCTCACAGGCTCTCATCCTGCTGGGGGACTTCAACCACCCCGACATCTGCTGGAAAAGCAGCATGGCGAGGTGTAGGCAATCCAGGAGACTCCTGGAGTGCATGGAGGATAACTTCTCAAGACAGGCAATAGACAGCCCCACCAGAGGGGATGTTATACTGGACCTGACGGTCACCAACACGAGTGAGCTAATCAGTGACGTCAAGACTGGAGGCAGCCTGGGCTGCAGTGATCATGCGCTGGTGGAGTTCACAGTCCTGAGGGATATGGGTCAGGCAAAGAGTAAGGTCAGGACACCGAATTTTAGGAAAGCAAACTTGCAGCTGTTCAAGGAGTTAGTCAATAGGACCCCCTGGGAAACTGCCCTCAGGGACAAGGGAGCAGAACAGAGCTGGCAGATCTTTACAGATGCTTTCCATAGAGCACTAGAGCTCTCAGTCCCTCAGTGTAAGAAATCTGGCAAGGAAGGCAAGACACCGGCATGGCTGAGTCAAGACCTGCTGGTCAAACTAAAGGGCAAGAAGGAAATACACAGGCAGTGGAAGCAGGGACGGGTATCCTGGGAAGAGTATAGGGACACTTGTGTAGGGATGGGGTCAGGAAGGCCAAGGCACAGCTGGAGCTGAACTTGGCAAGGGATGTGAAGAATAACAAGAAGAGCTTCTACAGGTATGTCAGCTAGAAAAGGAAGGTCAAAGAAAGTGTACCCCCCACTGATGAGCAGGAGTGGCAAACTGGTATCCACAGACGAGGAGAAGGCTGAGGTACTCAACGACTTTTTTGCCTCAGTCTTCACTGGCAACCTCCCTTACCACACCTCCTGAGTGGATGGACCGCAAGACAGGGACTGGGGAAGCAACGTCCCTCCCACTGTAAGAGAAGATCAGGTTCGTGACCACCTGAGGAACCTGAACATACAAGTCAATGGGACCTGATGAGATGCATCCCAGAGCCCCGAGGGAATTGGCTGATGGAGTTGCCAAGCCACTCTCCATGATATTTGAAAAGCCATGGCAGTCAGGTGAAGTCCCTGGGGTCTGGAAAAAGGGAAACATTGCATCCATTTTTAAAAAGGGTAGGAAGGAGGACCCTGGGAACTACCGACCTGTCAGCCTCACCTCTGTGCCTGGGAAGATCATGGAACAGATCCTCATGAGCCTCATAATGGCTCAATGTCCAGATGGAGATCAGTGACAAGGGGTCTGACCCCTCAGGGGTCCGTACTGGGACCAGTACTCTTTAATATCTTCATCAATGACAGACAGTGGGATTGAGTGCACCCTCAGCAAGTCTGCAGATGACACCAAGCTGAGTGGTGTGGTGGACATGCCTGAGGGACGGGATGCCATCCAGAGGGACCTGGACAAGCTCAAGAGGTGGGCCCAGGCGAACCTCATGAGGTTCAACAAGGCCAAATGCAAGGTCCTGCACCTGGGTCAGAGCAACTCCCAGTATCAATACAGGCTGGAGGATGTAGGGATCGAAAGCAGCCCTGCTGAGAAGGACTTGGGGGTACTGGTGGATGACAAGCTGGACATGAGCCAGCAATGTGCACTCGCAGCCCAGAAGGCCAACCGTATCCTGGGCTGCACCAAAAGAAGCATGGCCAGCAGGTCGAGGGAGGGGATTCTGCCCCTCTACTCCGCTCTGGTGAGACCCCACCTGGAGTCCTGCATCCAGCTTTGGAGCCCTCAGCACAAGAAAGACATGTATCTGCTGGAGCGGGTCCAGAGGAGGGCCACAAAAATGATCAGAGGGCTGGAGCACCTCTCCTATGCAGACAGGCTGAGAGTTGGGGTTGTTCAGCCTGGAGAAGAGAAGGCTCCGGGGAGACCTTATTGTAGCTTTTCAGTACTTAAAGGGGGCTTACAGGAAAGATGGGGAAAAACTTTTTAGCAGGGCCTGCTGTGATAGGACAAGGGGTAATGGTTTTGAACTAAAGGAGGGGAGATATAGGCTAGACATAAGGAAGAAATTTTTTACAATGAGGGTGGTGAAGCACTGGAACAGGTTGCCCGGAGAGGTGGTAGATGCCCCATCCCTGGAAACAAACATTCCAGGTCAGGCTGGATGGGGCTCTGGGCAACCGGGTCTAGTTGAGGATGTCCCTGTTCATTGCAGGAGGTTGGACTAGATGACCTTTAAAGGTCCCTTCCAACCCAAACTATTCTATGATTCATTCATTTTGTTCATAATATGACTATAAAAAAAGCTGGTTTACTATAATTATATAGATAGTATGAAAGCAACAGTCAACATCTTCTACTTTACTTCTTTACACCAGCCCTACTCTGTAGCTCCAAACAGCAGAAGTTATTGGCATCCTTTGTATGATACGATTTTAACCGTGTGTGCTTAGTCTAAAGCCTTGGATGTTGACAGAAAGATTAGCGGGGGGTTTATTCTGACCTTGATCAAAAAGGTAAGTGCTAGCCATTGTGCATTAGCAGAGAAAGGTGAATGGGTTAGGATTTGGAGGCAGTACTTCTAAAAGACACCATTTCACCTCCCCACTTAATCCCAAGGATAAATGTAGAAATGCGCAACAGTTTCGCTGCTGATCTGAATGTGACCAGGTTTAAATGGATACAATGCAAATAAATGTCATTCCTGTGGCAAAAATTTGCTTTTTGTGGAGGCTTTGGCCCATCTCGTCTTCCCCTCACCCAAGCTCGTTCAAAACGCAGATGCTAGGATAGCGTGGTAAACCTCAGACATCAACCTGAGAGTGCTGTGCTTAAGGTGGGTTGTTAGATGGCCATCCAACACAAGAGCACAGAAAATACTCTGGCTTCCTTTGTAAAGCAGGCTGCATTTCCAACCCATGCGTACTTTTTTCTTCCATAGTTGTCATATCCAATTCCCCTGGAATGCAGCACATATACATAAACACTTTTATACATATATATGTATAGTCTTGTCCATGAACCCCACTCTTACCTTGCTTCATGTTTTCTTAGTTACCAAAACGTTCCTTTTGCCAAGTTTTCCAAAATCTGCTTTATATACTCATTAAGGTAATGCTGAATTTGCTCTTGAAGAAGACTCAGGATCCCACTGAGCTTCTTTTTATTTTGGTTAATTTTGAAAGTGCTGGAAAGAATGCTACACTTAACCAATGGGATCATCTTGATAAAGGCCACTTTTATTTTTGGTACTTCTCTTAAGTGCTAATACTTACACTTTAATGAGACGGTAATTCAGTTTCAAAGTGGCTAAACTATGAAGCCAAAGGCTTATAGCATATCCCAACAAGGGAAATTCAGCCAGTTATCCTTGCACTGGGAAAAGTTGTAATGCAGTGAGTTTTAGAAACAGGAATAGAGAAATTGTACTTCATTGGGGTATTTTATTTTCCCGGTGTTCTGAAAAAAAACTGCATTATAGTCACAGCACTGAGAAATGAGATGGTGGCTGTGTCCCTCAGTTTCCTGGAAGCTCAGTGCTGTGGGATCTCGACCAAGTTGTTCACATCCCCCAGTCCAGAAGGAGATGTTCAGCACAGTGACATCAGAATTCACTGTCTTGTCTTCCACGGCTCTCCCAAAGATGTGCATAAAGCCCAGGTGGGAAGAAGCATCCCTTTCCTGGGTGCTCAGCAGAGACAGGGAAGGAGCTGGTCTCTGGTAGCTGGCTAAGCACCACGAGAGAATGAGCTGCCACCAGACACACACGTGTAGCACCCTGGGCCATGGAGCTCCAGGAGCTATCAAAGGTGCCCATCTGCTCAGCCCATGGGCTCATGTGGCATGAAGAAAGGCACTTTTTTGACTGGCAGGTGATATGTGCCCAGCTTAGTTAAACTAGCCTACAGCTTCCAAAAGTCTGGACTGGACATCCTGCAGAGTCCAGGCTGGCTCTCATGCACAGAAGACTCCAGCAAGGAGGAATGGAGAGTCTTCCCAGCAGCGTGGTCCTCTGAAGATCATGCTGTTCTGCAATATGAGACTTCCAATGAGAAATGACGGAAAAGTAGGAAATGATCAATTCAGGTCCATCCGCATATCCACAAAGGCCAATTAGAATAAGAAAGGCAGTTTCTTGAGAACAGCCAGGTAATGAGGGACTGACATGCTGTCTCACTCTCACTGCAAATGCATAACTAAGCCTTCCATCTGGGGGAAGACATTATCCCTCTGTACTTTCCTTGGAAATAGAAAGAATTTGACAAAGGTAAATATATTCTAGCAGAGGAAATACTTCTCTGCGTATAAGTCTCCCTAATTATAGCTGTGAAGCTGGAAACAAAGACAAGAAGCAATGCAGGGCAGCTGGTGCTTGTCCTGTCAGCAGCAACCGATTTCCCCTCTGGTGTTGCTGCATGGGCACCTTCACTGACCCTGTTGCCTGTAATAACATTACTCCTATCCCTTAATATGGGGTATTATAAACTTTACTCTAATTGCGATGTTCTGAAAGACACATAAACCCAGAGATCCCATCTACTCTGAAGATCCAATGGTCCTTTTTAGAATCCAGATTTTTCCATGCATCCTACAGTTAAAATAATTATTTCTGTCTTTTTCCCTATATAGTAGAGCATGCGCTCTTTGCTAGGTGAATATTGCATCTCACCTCAAGGTGGATTTATTTCATCAGTACTGACTGTATATCACTTGCAAAGCACTTAGGTATCCTTCAGGGTAAAATGTACTGCATTCTGCTTTATTTCATATTGTGTCCTTGCCTAGATCCTTGAAAGTTTTTTATTACTTGGCATATGTTGGTTGGGTTTTTTTTCCATAATCAGTTTAAATGCAATGTGTCCCTTGTCCAAGTTAATTACATGGTTGGGTTAATGACTCATTGCTTCAGGCACTTGAGTGGGGAACTTAGCCAGTCATTAACGCGTTGGCTATTTTACTGCCTCTAAGCTCAAGTTTCCATCCAAAACCTAGACTCCAAAGTGGTTACCTTCATCAGCATCAGGTGAAGGTAGAAGATCCAGTCAAAGACCTTTCTTATGCACAACTGCCACTGAATTCAGAAGCTGCTGAGTTAGGTTCTTAGCAAACTAGATAGCTAAGAGTCAAAGGAATTATATCAGATTAATATCAATGTGACAGAGGGCCGAATTCACAGCCTGTTTGGGGTGGCATCTGCTGGCTGGAGAGCCCGAAATGAGGCCACTGAAAAAAGCAATTATAAAATCTGTGTGGAACAGTTCACATAAAGCTACGTCAGAATACATTTTGTGGTGAAAAAAACATGTAACTCAGAAACCATAAAAACCCAGTCATCTTGAACCGGAATACTCAGAAGAAATTGAGGAAGAGCTTTGTAAGTTGTGGTCTGTGGGAAACAGGCATTACATTTGTTTCTGGGAGACAGATGCCCATCCATCACTGCAATTCTCTGTAGAAAGGAACAAGAAATCCCCTTCAGCACCTTTGAAAATTCCCATCTGTTTAAAAAAATAGATGTCATTGACCACTGGAGGCATTTTTTCCTTTGAGCACAAGAAGCAGAGGGAGAGAGGAAGTGGAAGGCTGGTGTGCAAGCTTCATTATGATGCTAATTGTAAGCTCCTTTTCTGAGCTGGTTAGCACTTATTTCGATTAGCTGATGTTCAAGACCACTTTCTGTCAGAATTCTGGCAGTTCTAGCGAAATTAAATACTTGTCTCAGGCAGCTCTGCTCCCCTTCTTAGGTAAGCCAGTTCTGTGCAAGCCTGAATGCATCTCTGTTTGTGTACAGTGTCCCAAAGGCAATGTTTGTTTGCTTTGTTTCAGTAGACAGAGGAATTGGTTCTCTCATGTTTTATTCATGAAAGTATATCTTGTGAGTGTGGCCTCCAATATGTATTAGAGGCAAAAATATCACTAACAGTAATGCCTGAAAGACTCTTTACTTGTGTAACAAATGGACGCACAAATTAAATTACCACTGTTGATGCATGCCCACTCCATAATTGTCGCCCAGTTTGGAATGCTGCTGAAGCAATTATCTTAGTTCAGAATTGCAAATCAGGAATTCGTTTTAATCAGGAAAGTAGGACATCTCATCTTAAACAAAGACAGTAGTAGAGGTCTGTAACATGTCCGACAAATTACTGTCAGGTTGGCAGAATGTATGAAATTACCCTCTCTTGACACCCAGCCTCAAAATGAAACTCTAGCTAAGCAGTCCCTTCTTTGTTCAGTCCCAGCAGCCGTGTTTGGCTGCAGAACTGCTAATTAGAACAAAGATTTTGCTTTATTTTCTTGTTTATGACTTTGTCGTTCTAGCTAGATTCAGCCCTTATATTTACCTGCAGAAATGACTAAAGACAATGGGAAGCAATTATTCAGTTGGTGATATCCTATTCTCATGAAATGTTTAGGTGCCAGGGCAGGGTGGTAGCTGAACTCATCCAAGCAGATGCGTGAAAGCAACACATCAGTTCATCTTTCCTGGAGCAAATGTGTGTTGAGTCCCACAGTGCCACAATCTAGGTCTAGAAATCAGTCTCAGCTGTGGTTTCACATCACTACTACGCCTCATCCGTTCTTGACCAGATGCTTAGCTCAGTCTGACATCACCACTGCGCTGGGAGCAACAAGCCAGGGATCAGAGATGGTTCAAACTCTTAGGTTCCCACTTAGGAGAGAAATTCCCATCCACTGACTTTCTGCGAGAGGTTGGCTCTGACCCCCGTTACTGCCGCAGCAGGCTCCAGGGCAGCATGCAATGTTAGCTCCTCACACCCGGTTGCTGCCACTTCTCTCTTGCAGATTACTGCTCCGTAGCGCAACAGATCCCCAGTGCCCCAGTCACTCCAGTTCTGCTGGTTTCAGCAAAGGTGCCAAATTAGTTCAGGCAGCCCAGACAGACATGCACATTCCCAGCTGCAGACTTGGCCCCAAAGGCACTGACTTGTGGCAGAGGACCTGGGCACACCTAGGTTTCATCTCTCTGAGACCTAGCTCCTCGGTGTCATTTGTACCTTTGAAAATCTGTCCTAAATCACTTTTGTTAATGAGTTCAGCTCTCCACGTCACTTTGGCCTGACTGAAAACTTGACTCGATCTTATGTTGACAAATTACTGTTTCACAACAAATATGATACATTTTTATGTCAACACACCGAAAAGGAAAACCAGTTTTTAATAAAGTAAGCTTAGTGCCAAACCGTAGATGACATTCTGCTTTCCAACTAAGCTTAAGTAATATGATTTGACTGAAGATTTATTTATTTCATATCACCATTCACAATCTTTGTGCATATGAAAGAGCTCTCAAAGAAAACAGAGCCTTGTATTTTGCAGGAACCGAGTGGGTTTTGGAGGTCACCTAAGGAAGGCAAAACCGTTTTATTTTCATTGCGTTGTTAACATGTCCCTAGCCACAAGTTTCAGCCAACACTTTCACGGAGAATTAAACCCTGCTAGAAACTAGTAACTGACTATAGTGTCGTACACGTGCAGAATACAGGAAAATACTTGCAAGCTGAGGAAATGTGAGACCTTTAGAATAGGGATGTCTTCTCAGCTGTAAAAATAGTGTTATTAACAAGCACTAGAACATGAAAAAGCATCAAGTGCAGCTATCATTTCTCCTGAGGTTTAGTACATACCCTTCTACCTTCTTAATGCTTTCCAAATATTTCACCTTTTGATATCAGAACTTGAAAATTTTAAGTTCCTGGTAGAAATAAGGTTAAAATAGGTCTTTGACTAAGAATTTCCATTCCCAAAACTCAGCAAAGACTAAGGTGGCTACACATTGCACAGGCAACAGATAGCTGTTTCCTACCTGCTTTCCTAAGGCTGTTTAAGACTAATGATATGGCATTTCATCTGAATTAACAACTAAGACAAATTTTCCTGACAGGCCCAAGCAGATCCAAGAAGCAACCACAAGGGAAATAACTTTTCCTGTCTTTCTCTCTCCAGGCACCAGAGCAGCTGTAGATCTACTCTTCCATGAAGTGGAAGCTCCAGAGCCACTTCAGAATTAACTAATATTAAAGCTCCCATTTTCTTGGTTAGACAGGAGTAATGTCAGACAAAACAACAACAACAACAAACAAATGAACCCTGAGGAAAATAAACAAAAAGATCAAGAACTGATCAAAGGACCTTGTTTCAGATATTCATGGACTGTTTATGCCAGAGATTACATACATGGCCTACAGGAATTAAAACTCATAAAAACTGTGAATTCCTTTAAGGAAGGGAATAGGTATTTTTATTATAGTTATGCGCCTATATGCAAATACATATGAATATATATATATATGAATTTAGTATGCCAGCTATTAGGATTTAATTGAAAGTCTAGCTTTGTTTGATGTTCTTAAAATCCCTTAAGTCAATGGATTATGGAAGAATCCCAACTTTTGAAGTTTTTCCTAACTTAAAACAGAATTCCAGCTTTTATCATTTCAATGTAGAGTTCATGCAGAAGAGCTTAAGGACTTTGAGGTCCAGAAGACATAGAAAAAAACCTAAGTCAGTCATTTTGTTTTAAAATACGATTTTAAGCCAATTTGAACAATTTCATGGCAGTGGCAAATAATTGTACGTGTTTTGATATTGGCAAGTTTGTATCAGGTCCCAGGCTCTCATCCACAGACTTCAGAAACTACCATATTTAATGGTACCAAAATTTCTGTTTCTTTAATTCAGTTTAATGTCAGAACTTTCAAAGTGAGGCACTCAGTGGACACACTGTTCTCCATCTCTCCAATACTGAATGCCCAAAAGAAAGAATTTGAGATTCAGTCACCTGGAATCTATAGTCATCCCGGAGTAGATGACGTCTGCATCCTCTCCCAGTGACAAACTAGTGATGAACTACATATTTTTGCTCCATGTTGATGTTTATTTAACTACATTACCTGTACAAACTTGTATAAATGACAGAGGTGTTTTGCAGTGACATGGGCACATGCAGGTGCAGTTCTCAGCGGCTTAGGATGATGAAATCTGGGCTGTTTGGTCTCTCCCAACCCTCCACCCTTCTCTTGTGCTAGCATTCATGTCAATTTAACCACAGCATGAGCCACTTCAGACAGCCGATCTGGCTGAAAACTGATACTTCTTTTTTTTTTTTTTTTTGCTGGATTAGCTTCAGCATTAGCTTTCAGCTCAATGACCTTCCTGAACTGGCTCACCAGGGGCCACGCAAGAGCTTTTGACGGCACCTTGCCATGTGACTGATTTATCTGTGTTATTGCCACACACCTCGAGCATGTTATTTTCTTTTGTTGATCTTTATAAGTACTTGCAGCTGTTGTCTACTGCATGTCATAAATAAATGCATTTGTTCGCATTCCCCCTACCCTGCTTGAGTTATGATTCTTTTTAAGGCAACCGGGTAAAAAACCAAATGTTTTTCATCCCAGGAAACAGGGAAAAAGGGCACTTTATGAATTTCTATAGCTTCCCATCATATACTCCAGAGCATCTAAACTGTAGCAGAGCGTATCCTATTGCAGCTGCAGGGGCCAAATGGTAAGCTGGTATCACAGGGGCCAGGAAAATCAGAATGATCTTTCAGTAGCCAGTGGTAACTGCCCGGCATGCGGCACAGACGTAAGGCACGTGCTTAAGTGCTGGGGCTCCAGAGACTATGTGACATTAAGCAGACATTTTAGGATTCTCCATCTCTCAGAAAGCAAGTGTTCTCTGGGGAGGTGTAGGGGGGGACACCATCTCCCATCTTGGGAAAACAAAATTTGAGGAAGGGCTGAAAGGCAGAGATATTCCACAGAAGAAATCAGACAGTGAGAGGGAAATAAAGGGGAAGGTGGCTAGGAATAATGGCAGCAGCAAGACTCCAGAAGTCAATGTGTACAGAATACCACAGGTTTTCTGAATCCTTAGATGAAAGTCATCTAGCACAAGGCTTGTGCTATCTAGAGCTATCTAGAGCTATTAGTGTAGAGCCATAGGGCATAAACTTTGCTCTAAAAATTCCTTCATCATAGTAGGATGTATTCCTACTACTAAGGTTATTCAATATTTGTTCTAGTGGGGCTGCCTTGGGTCATGACATGAACTGCTGGTCACAGCTCTCAAATTAAAGAAAATGAATAACAGGACCTGCTGAGTGCAAGCCTTGTTGGTAGAATAGATACTACAACACAGTCTCCTGTTCTACATGTGGGAGAATTATGAATTGTGGTGCTCAATTTTATTTCCCCCAGCAGTGCTGCTACTGTGGCTTCTTCAACATGCAGGGACAGAGAAGGCTCAGAGAAATAGTCAACTCTCAACCATGTCAGTGGGGCTTCTAGTACAGGCAGAGCAAAATACTCGTTAAAGATTAGAAAAATGTATTTTGAGGAAGAAAATAGCCTAAGGAAAAGGGTGTCCTGCACACATGTCTTTGTGCAATATACAAAACAGACAGAAGAAGTGTATTTAGTCGTACAGAAGCACTCAGAAACGTCATTTGTTAATCCATGACTGAAATCTGTGTCTTCACTTGACAGTGTTTTTAATAACTGCAGTGTATCTGTTATCCTACCCCAATCACCTTCCAAGCGAAATGATGAAGACTGAACAAAGCTGGACATGTCTGTGGCCTAGATTAAACTCACTAAACTGTAACTTTCCTAGTGGGCCAAATTATTCTGTCTTGGCAAGATCCTAAAGTCATGAGGATGAGTTTGGCTACATTTTAAAACATGGGAAAATGATTTTGAGAACTGTTCTACGTGCAAAAGATTCTACCCTTTGAATTTCCTAGAAAACAAGTAGCAAGGTTACCTAAACAGACATGTGTCAAATTTAGGTTAAAAAAAATGTCTCTTGTGCAATTATAATCACATTCGCTGATTTTGGCTTTACAGAAATTTCTCTCAGTCTTTGTGCCCCCTGTGCCAGACAGGTGACAACAGAGCTAGCTAGCAATTTGTCTTGCTGACAGCCTCCCTCATTTCTACTGCTGGTGGGAGCCCCCTTTCAGCCCCTGCCCTCGCCCTTGGTCCTTTGCTGAGCTAAAGTGGAGGTGTGCCATGCCCAGCCTTGCACTTCTTTAATGTTGTTGGTAGCAGGCCAGTGTTTCCGTGTGTGTTCCCAGTTCATAACCGGAGGAGGTGGTACCAGTGCAAACCATCCTCCACTAGTGTGGGATTTACAGGGTTGTAGAAATCTTACCAGAGAAGACACCTCACAAAGTGTATTCAGGTAGAAACCTAACTTCCCATTTCATCATGTGCTAGTAGAGAAGACAGTGTGCCACAGCCACACACATTTTTGGATGTCCATGAAGCAGAGTCAAATACATCCCTTTAGAAATCATAAAGCTTTCCAAGAAATAGAACTCCAGGCTAAGCATTGCTGTGTGTTTGAATTTTCAGCTTTTTTCTTATATAATAAACATGAAAGTTTCCATTATATTGAGAGCAGTCAAAGGAAAGGACCTCTTTCTACCCGTAAAGTATCCTTTCACAGCTCATGAAGATGTCCCCTCCAAGAGCCAGACGTTTGGCTGGTATATGCTCGACCCCACTAACTTCCATAAAGCTACGTTGACTTATGTTCCTGGTCACACCAGACACCCTCCAGGTGCCTTGAGCGGATGGAGCCCATGTTTTTCTGTTTCAGCCTGCGGGTCGTACATCTACTGCCAGCCATTTGGGGCAGGGGGTGGTGTGTGTGTGGGGTGTGTGAGATGCCCACCACAGATACAACTGCACATGTAAAGCCAACTTCCGTACATAGTACAGCCAAGGCAGGTGGCTGTCTTCTTGGATCATTCTGACTGCTAATACACACATTGCTCTTTTTTACAGAGTTCAGGATTTAACTCCCTAAATTCATTCATTTCCAACACATTTATGCCTGTTTCTGCTGATAATTCTCCACAGCCACTGGCAGAGAACTAGGCCGTCCAGCATTAATCTTCCCTGCTGTAACGAAACCTGACTTTTACTTTGGCATTCTGTAGCGAAATATAAGCAAAACTTATACTTTTGAAGCATAGAAAGGGACTGCTATTGTGAACTTACCATTAAAATGTTAAAAAGTTCTTCTGCTCCAAGAAAACTAAACCCTGCCAATTTACATATTAATAGACCTTTTATGCTCGGGAAGATAACAAATGCAATCTTTGGCCAGATGCAGAGAATTAATTACAGCAAGAGAAAGGATCCTATGAAATACACAAAGCAAGCTCTGAATATTCTGAAAGAATATTATTGTCAGTCAAGTTTCAGGGTATAGTGTAATACTACAGGAAGAGTGAATTGGTTTGTGTCTGTTGCAGGTCTTTAGAAAAAGAGAGACTCGATAGACATTCAATATGTGCTGTCCATTTGAGACACGGTACCAAAGCAGATATAAAAGATAAAATGGATACACAGAGGTCACTAAACCTACAGCGTTGAGTTCTTTATCCATCTCAGAAGTTGAAAACCTGTAAAAGAGCTCAGTACAGCAAACAAACAGCTCAATTCAAGTAGAATCAAAGCCCTCTGAAAGGTAAATGATTTACTGAAGAACAAATAGGGGAGATACCTGCCTCAGAGCTACTGTTGGCTGGCAGTATGGATAGGGCACTGCCAGAGACAGAGAGCTTGTGGAAAAGACATGAAGCCACACATTTACACCGCCACAAGTCACCGGGACCGGAGATTTCATCTAAGTGGTCTGCAGCAAATTAAGAATGAAGGAGCAGGAATATTAACAGAAATACTTAATCTGTTACTAAAAAGAGCTACTAGTCCTGAATACTGGAGATTAGTCAGTGTTCCTTCATCCAGAATATTGCAAGCCAGGCGGCATTTCTATATGATCAGTTATACTTGATGAATCGGTAATTAAGGTGAGAGTCATGAAACATCTATTTACCTCTCCATCTATATTCTTAAACTGTTGCTTCATCACTGCATTATTTAACAAGAACGTCCCCAGCCAGAGACAAACCTGTGTGACTCTGTGAAAGTATGCCCACCCTTCCCAGTTTATTAGAATTCTTTGAGCTAATACATGCGTAAGAGAAGGACAATCCTTTATTATTTATTTGTGCCTTTCAAAAGCATTTGAGAAAATCACCGACAGGAAGCTACCGGTGTAGGTAGTTATGTTGTTCCCTCACACGTACTCACATGCAGCTCCATCAGGAACTGGCAGCTGGTCAAGAAGTAAAATACAAAATGTTGATAAAGACTTTTCAACATTAACAGAGTCCATACACTCCTATGAGAAACATGAAGGCTTTATGCAGCACCCACAGATATTATTGGAGTGTATTGGCTTCACTGAGTTTTAAATGAGGTCCTACAGCCATCACTGATCTATATATGTGTTTGAATCCCAGGCATACACATGCATATTTTAAATCATTCCTTCTTTTGTGAGCCACTTTGCTGCTGCACGATTTCCTCTGGCCGATCAGCTTCCCAGCCACCAACAAAATCTTAGTTAGATCCTACTAGCTTATCTCTTTGTCGGAAGTAGTTTGTCTCTTCTCATGCCTTTGTTTTTTGTACTGTTTATTCTTCCTAGTTACCCATTATGAGCATAGCCGAGCAATCTGATCTCACAGCTGAGAACTAGGTAGCTCTTAGCCTTGTCCTCTGCGTGGTACATAATGCTCAGGCTTCACTGGGCTGATGGAGCTGACAGGGTGCACGTGAGGAATCTGGCCCTGGAAGTGCCAACACTGTTATGCTTCCCAGCTGCTGAAACCTAAGAAATCATCAGGGCGTCAGTTCAGCCAGGCACGCTAGAAGTTAGCAAAGACAAGTATGTGCTTGTGTGCATTGCGTAACCAGGGCCTTAAAATTTCCTCCATCTACAAAACCGGAATCACATATCTTCCTGGTCTCACGGAAAACGCAGAAATTACTTTACGTAACACACGAAGACTGATTTAAAGACACAAAACAATGACTAAGCACTAATTTCTAGTAGTCTCACCCTGTACTGCTGGTGTGGTCTGGACGGTCATGTTTCCCAGCACCGGCTCTTCTCATTTAGGTGCTTGCAGCGTTTCTGAAGTCTGGCTGCTATTTGCTAGAAAACACTATGTATGTGTTGACATTTCAAGTGCAAGTACTGTAATTCTTATTACAGTGTTCCAAATGCCACTTGCGTTGTTTTTCTGTGCTCTCAAAACCTTCCAGCTTCCCTCTGCTCAGCCATTATCCTTTTAAAATAGGTTTTTGCCTTTCTCTGTCCTTTCCCACTCATAATTATTGCTTCTATCCATATGTCATATCCTGCCTCCAAACTCTGCTTTTATTTTTATGCGTGGATTTCAGTAAAGTCTAAGGCATCCTCCAATACTTCTGTTAAAAACACTTTGCAGAAATAAATTACTCTGTGCAAATAATCTGATCGCTCGGTCTGTCACAAAATAAAAATGCAGAGTAATCTAAGAATACTTGGTTTTCCTGAATAAATAGATAAATAGTTGCACAGGGAATTTGGGGGACCTAAGATTTATGATCTGACTACAGAGAGACAAGATGTATTAAACTCTAATGCTAATAGTAAATATAAAAATAAATATTCAAATGTATAAATAAAACATGGGTGTGAGTTTTTAGCTAGAAAAGGGGCAGGAAATTAATCTTTTTTAACAAGAACTTCAGTGTATTGAACATTGAATTTTGTTTTCAGTCATTATTAAGACTGATTGATTGATTTAGACCTCAATACACTTCCCGTGGCTGGCAATTGCATTATTGCTACTGCTAAACATGCTTCTGAAAAAATAAATAGCAATTTGAATTCATTCAACTGCACACACGGTCCCTGTTCTTGTAATTAGCTTGAACAATAAAACAACTATGTCCTAGTAAAATTTGATAGTTATCTGTTATAAAGGGTAAGAGCTTTTCATAGTTTAACTACTATGTAGAATGTAATGAATATTTAAGAGATTGGCTTTTCTGCTCTTCCCCCCTTCTTATCTTCTCCCTTAATTAAAGATCAATTAATCATTTTGTCCAGAATTGGGGAAAAAAGTAAACATTCTAGAGCAGTACAAACCCAGTATTTCAGCTGTTCTAAAATCATGTTATTAAACAGTTTTTAGCCCAACTGAAGTTTTAGTTATTAATCCAGCTAACAATTTGATCTATTTTCTTTCTTCTTTGATGGTACTACTAGGTCATCAAGTCTTACATAAACCATTGGCTTTATGGCTTTCATCAAGGCATGATTTTTCTTCACCTGAAGAAATCATGCCCAATAAAACAAAAACCTGGCCATTTCTATTTCTGTATTTCCTTCTCTCAAAATAGAGTATTAGTAACCATTTTTAAAGTGTTATTGCGTTGATTTCCTGGAGCAGTGATGCTCTGCTAGTGAAGCAAGTTGCATAGTCAAAAAAATGACATTATTCCAACATGTAGATACCACTGTTTTATTTTGCTGATGGCAACTGATAACTTTTTATGCAACCAACTGCATACACTCACAGGCATACAATGTAAAATTAAAGTTCAATAATAAATACACTGACATATTATTTAATACGTGATGGGAAGATAAAAAAGCCTAGATGTGAGAGTTTTACATCATATTGCTGGAAAGTTTTCCACAATACTGTGGCATTAAAAAAGAATTTATTCTTGTTAAATCATTTAGAGAAGGAAAAGACCACACCAATAACCATTACTAATCTAGACGCTGTGAAAAAGATTCAGTTTTGTTGTCTGCTGGTTTGGACGTTGAAGTTAACTAACTAGGGCAATTCTTACAGAAGTGCTCGGAACCACATATTCTAATACATAAATAAAATAAGAAAATATGACAGTGTCAAACCTCATTAAAAACACATTTTCAACTCTCCTTCTCATGAAAATTAGCCTTCTGCAGTTATTCTGTCTGTCTGTCTGTCTGTCTGTCCAGCTCCCCCAGTAACTCTAGTACCTGTCAGCCAATTTCAATTCTTTTTGATACAGAGGTCAAAGCCTCAAGGATAAATTAGTTACTACAGATTTCAGGGGAAATGTTTAAAGAGAGTCAAAAAAAAAAACCAAACCAAACCTGCTACAGAGGGAGAGGCAAGTGGCCTGGGCAGCAGATCTCTGGTGGGGGGTGGCTGTGCCCAGCCCTGCATCCATGTCTCCTACCCACCGGAGAATATGTCTGTGCCCCCACTGTCCGTGCCCCCCTGCCCTGCAGCACAAGCTGCCGTAAGGGGAACAGTAAGCCAACCTAGATTCGTTAATTCCCCTGTTGACAGGACAACATAACTAAAAAAAAATCCCAAAACGCATCTTAAAGGGAGGAGTGGATTTTCAGCTGCTAGTTAGGGAAGTAAATACACAGTAAGTAAACTGTAATTGATTATGTCCTTCTAATCTTTGGAAAATCTCCATGTTTAGCAGCATTTAGTCTACCAATGATACAACAGGTAGTGTAATCTGGAAACACTTTTTAAATTAGGGAAAATAATTTCAGTATACATGGCCATCATGTCTCTACCACTGTGTGTGTGTGTGTACATGTGCATACATGAGGAGTTGGGAGGGTTGTTCCAGAAACGCCAAAGGAGAAAGAACAGCCAGCACTGAATTTCAGCAGGCAGTTGCAGGGTGTTATCCATCCCGATGTGAAGCTCTGAGCAACAGAACAAGCGTCTCCAGGACCACTGACACCTGATCCTGAATAACTATAACTCATGATGGCATGTCTGATGCTTAAAAGATCTATTGGTCATAACAAGAACGTTTCCATTGGCTTCAATAAATGTTGAACTTTACCCTCACTCCTAACTCACGAGTGTACTAAAACAACTTGAACATTTATCTCACATCCCTATAGCTTTATTTCACCCTGAAAGGTTTTAAGGGTGTTTTGGCTCTCCATATGAAATGGTATCTGTCTGAAATGACGTGCTGGTACCATAAGGCCAGCTGAACCATGGGTTTACGAACAGTGCATTACATGGGAATGCTCAGTCTCTCTTGAAAGGTAATTTGTCATGGGCACCACTCAAAGAAAGATTAGCATGTAATTAGCTCTTGACAGTGGAGTGTTTCCAAACTCTGGGGTGTCAAACAGCTTTTTGGGTGGCACACAAACCAGGCAATGGGCGCGGTGAGCCTAGGAAGAGGAAGTCGCTGCTGTTCTGCTCAGAGACAGGCCCATGGTTTTTGTTGCCTGTGTTAACCAACACTTCATCGTCTTGTACACATCCCTCAGCAAGTCAAATCTCTTACTCCACAAACTCCATTTCCTGATAATTACTTTGATAATCACTGCATTTTCCTGCTTGAAGAGACACGCACAAAAGTAGACTTGGGAAGCAGGGGCAAACACTGGTGGAGGGAAGGCACATACCAGAGCAGCAGCACGGACATCTGGAAACCCGTGCAGTCCCTCTGCTGCAGAGGGGAGAGAGTGCGAGAGGTGGCTGTGTGCATCCATGGCGTGAGCTGGGAATCTCATCAGAGCTTTCCTCCCAGCGCTGTGCAGAGCAGCACCCCTCTCAATTGCGCTCACTGCTCCCATCCCAGATGGCTGTGGCTGAGGCGAAGGGCAGGAGGACTCCAGGAGACCTTCAGGCCCAAACACGGTGCACTGGGTTGGACCATTATGGACGGGAAACATCAGGACAGTGCACCAAGAGGCTCCGCACAGTGCACGAAGAGCCACTCCCCTCAGGCTCCGGCTGCCAGTTCCCAAGGCCAGCTCTGACACGGTGCTGCCGCACAACCCGGCTGCAGCCCTGTCCCCCTCCAATGCTGCCCTCGCCCTGGGGGCTGCCGTCCCAGCCAGGCCTGGGGCCTGCAGTGCCACCTGGTGATGGCCCGGCTGTGGCCAGCCCTAGCCACCATTGCTGGCCCAGACCAGCTCACCTTGCTGAGGGCTGCAGGATGAGGTCTGGTGGGGAGGGAGGGCACAAGGAAAGTTTCAGTGGGGCTATATGGGGTGCAGGTGCCCAGGGGCTGGCGGGGGCTGCAGGGCGGCCCCTGTGAGGGGAGGCCGGGGCTGCCCCGAGCCGGACACAGCCGGTTCCAGCCGGCTCCAGCGGCCCCAGCGCAGGGCACGGCTGAGCCCTGCAGCCACCGTGGCGGCGCCTCGGGGAGGGTCTGGGTGAGGAAGGGCAGAACCTGCCCGGCCGTGAGGGGTGAGGGTGAAGTGTGAGAAATGGCCCTGCCCCTCCCTGCCCAAGGAGAGAGCGGGAGGAGGGGGAGGAGGTGCTCCAGGTGCCAGAGCAGGGATCCTCTGCAGCCCCTGGAGAGACCATGGTGGAGCAGGGGAAGAGTGTGAAGAGTGAGAGAGCGTCTGGGTGGGCATCTAGCAGCCAGCCAAGGTCAACCCACCAGAAGGGCATCTGCAGGCACATTCAGATGAGGGAAGGAGAGGGCTCTTCCTGTGTCTGCCGCAGTCTGCCATCCTCTGTCCTCTGTCCTGGGGCTGCAGGCGGGAGCTCTAGCACCCGCGTTGGCCTTCTCTGCCTCTCCCCTTGCGTGTCTGCGGCAGCCATCAGGTTGGTGTAAGAAGAGCTTGCGGACGGCATTTTGATTGTGCCAGTGAGAGACCAGGACTCAGACTGACCTGTGAAACTTGGCCTCACAAAAAGTACTTAGTTAACAACATACTTTTCTTCAACACGTGGAGTTTATGTTGTCAATTTTTGCTAAATTCAGAATGAATGTGACAGTATGCAAGGCAATGTTTGTTGGGGTCTAGAGATTATTTTCTATCTCCCAGCACCATCTGGCATTACAGTGGAAACTCTGAATGAATAAACATTGCTTATCATTCTGTCAGTCACTCATCCATCTGACAGAAGCTGAAACACTAATGTACTCATCATCTTTGTCATTTGGCAATCAGGGACTACTTCACGGTAACTGAGACAAAGACCACAGATTAAGGTTCATAGCAGAAGTGGGCAACAGAGATTTAGCAAGCTTAATGTATTATTCAGTTTGACTGGTGCAGGGAACAGAACTTGATGGGTTTGTGGTTTCTCTTTTTGAAGCATCTTTTTTGCACAAAGGTGTTGGTTTTGTCAGTTAAATTGTTGTGAGCTCTTTTGTTGTTGTTTAGATGAAGAGAGATCTTTAAAAAAAAAGAGAATGCTGAAGGGAACAGCATGGTAAATTCATCTCTAGTGATTGACACACAGGTAGTGTTTGCTTGGAAATTATGGGGGCAAGGGATGTGTACATGCATTAGGATGAACACTAACCAGTTCAAACATCTTGGGGCAATTCTTTCAGTTCCCTCCTTGGAGCAGAGAGCTGCATCCAGATTCTCTAGCTTTGCTTTCCTTGTCACTGCAGCAATCATTACAACTTGAGCGGTGAGCACTCCTGGATGAGAGAGAGATCCAGAATCCTTGATTAAAATGACACTTCTTCTTAAAACTCATCTTACCAGCATGGTTTGTTCTGGTTTGCAGGGCCCACATGAAGGAGGCGCTTTGAAGAGCAGCGTCACTTTGATACAGACTCTCTGCATCCACACACGCATGCCGGTGGGCTCACTACTCGAACTGGCTGGTAACAGAAAGTAAAAGCACAGTAAAGTTTACTTTTCTATAATGCCTCAAAATTTCACACTGTTCAGGTGATGACACATTCAAGTGAGAAGCCTTTTTGGAGGGACAGGCAAATGGCTAGATAAAAGAATAAAAAGCGTAATGGTAAAATTAGCTCGCTCTTTCGTTTTTGAAAGAATGGAAGTGTAGGGATGAGAATCTCAGGTAACCTTTTGTGTTCTGCTTTTCTTCTGGTACAAGCAGCTGAGTTCAATATAGTATTTTCTCTTTTTCCTTTAATTGTTTTAAAAATTCTGCAATTGGTTATATTGTCACTGAGGACACACCAGCTTCAGTCCATTCTGATCCCTGGAACTGAACAGACTCTCTGATGCTGACTCTGCAGGTGTACATGGCTTGTTAATGCTGCCGTCACAACTCTTTCCCTGGCCAGTTCTGTTCCTTGATGTTGCTAAAAAAGAAATCTTCGTGCTTTTGAATATTTTTTGTTTGTCGCTGTTGACAGCTGGAGCATTTTCTGCGAGTGGCAACTGAAAGCAAGAAGCACTGACACAGACCTTTTCAGCTGAAAATGTCCTATCCTTATCAGGGTATTTCTTGTTTTCTCTTGCTCTTTGTTTCTTAAAGTAGTCATAAAATGTCAAGTTAGTCTTACTCGGACTCTGAGGCTCAAATCAGGACAGCAAAGTGTGTAAGTCAGAGAGCATTTCTGTACCAGATACAAAGGAAAGGAATTGTTTATTTGGTGGGTCAGCTCTGTCCCAGTTTTCAAAGATGACGTAGGACTCCCCTGAAAAGACCTCTTGTCCCTTTTTCAAAAGGATGGTTACAGTCAATCAGAAGGACACAATCAAGCTCCCATTTCTGACTTTGTGAGTCCTCACAGTGATTTTCAGGAGAGTTGTAACATTTTTTAACATAAACTCATTGAGTCTTAATGTCCCTCACACAGATCTTTGTCTCTGCATATCAGGACTGATGACTGCATGCATTTATTTGTCTCAAAATCTGTCTGATTCATCTTTCTGTTATAATGAAATGTTTTGCTAAGCCATCATTTTTGCCATAAACATATTCCCTTGGCTGCATCTTAGTGGTGGATTATTTGCTCCAGAATCTTTTCTTTTCATCTCAGAGATGAATATACATTTTGGGACCAGCTTTTGAAATATCGATTTGCTTCAGGAAACTTCTTACAAGCAAATCTTGGAAGTCAGCACTAAATCAGTTTTGTGTATTTTATTTCCCAAGGAATCAGACCCACTTTGTTTATTATCCCAAAACCCAAAGCATAATGTAAAAACCAAGACTGAATCAGAAAAGGACATTATAAAAATACTGAAGCTGTCTTTCCCTGGCAATGGGGAAATACATTCATTCACTTTAATATAAAAAAGAAACAATGATACAATGGTAAAAAAAAACAAAACAAAACAAAACCTGAAGGATTCATACATTTATTTCAAATATATAGCAAAATTTCATCTATTCACATTTATTTCCAAAGTCATTTTGTCCTGCAATCCCAAAATATTAAAGTATATGATAGCATCAGGATATTAAACTAGATATTAACCACCATATTTAATCAGCTGTTATTAACAAATACAGCAGATCTGAAGTTTCTGACAGTTGTGCCTAGAGGAATGTGAACATAGTATCACTAAAGCAAGTTTACCACCTCCACTCCTCAATGAAAGCAGAGCTCCAGCACACGAAAACCTGACACAATGTTTCAGTAATCCCTGGCCCATCCACATCAAATGACACCCACACATCAGGCCTTTTCTTCTGAGAGAAAAGTCCAGTCAATAGCAATCATTCACACCCTGCTTCCTCTTGGTCTTCCATCACGTAGTGTGTAACCAATGCTGTGTTTCCACGACCCTCCTGAGCCCTGGAACGAAGAGGTGGCCCTTTCCCTAAATGTCTTTGCTGCATTACACATGTTCCTGAGCATCCTCTCCTCACCTGTCTCACTCAGGAAGGACATGTTCAGCCATCTAAATAAGCTCCAAGGGCCTTAGACACTCGGGGTTACCTGAGGCTGGGTCTGGCTGGATACAACACAGAAGGGGCCGGACCTCTCCTGGAGCGGCAGACCGAGGGCAGAAGGTGCAGTCTTGGGCACTAGAGACCTGTGCAAGCTCCTCCATCACTCCCCTCAAGCCAAGCTCTTCCTGTTACCCTCAGAAAACTTATGAACAGCAGCAGTGTATTTTCAAAGCTCAACCACAGTTTTTCATTAAAGACCTTAAAACTTCCTTTTCTTACTCATAACTCCAAACTGCAGCTTCCAACTAGTCAGTTCTGAGCATTACAGGGTTTGAATAGGGGAAAAGGAAGAAGAAAAAACTCTGTCTCCCTCAGCAGATGCAAATGCACCCATACAGTTTACTCAGCCAAATGCACTCCTCGCATACAGAGGTATCTGTATCTAGTAATCATCTATATGGGGTTTTCCCCACCAGAATCCACAATAAAGGGATTTCTATTCTGTTCAAAGGGAGAAGGTTAACCACTGTGTTACATCTCTTGCAGATTATCTTCTCATGAGAAATTTGTTCCTGCATCAAATTCAGAAATTTTAATGTCACAGACTCTTAAACATATTTGGGTGAGTCTAAAGTGCTAAATCACATCACTGGAAATTGCTGTTTGTGTCAATAAAACCCCAGACATCCAAAGAGCAGCCCAGCCTAGCTGTATGCTTGGCATCAACGTCATATTCCAAACCCACATGCAAGAACAAGGTTGTCTGAGCTTAGAGATTTTGTTTGAGCTCATCTTTTCATCAACTGGTAAAAGAGAAAAAGGGAGGAATATGCAGCCATCAGGTGTTAATGTTAGAAGTAAAAAGCTTAGGTGTTCTTTGAAATTAATGTTAAATGCTCAAATAAAGCAGTTTTATCTTTCAACTCTTTTAAAATAAAGTTACTACTGTAAATGGCACACCCAGTTCAAATTTGATTTCTAGATGAACCCACTGATAGTGAAAGTACTCAGGATCCTTTAATTAATGTTATAGAAAACTACACTTAATTACTTCTTAAGCACTTATATCTGCATAAAGTGGCATTACACTGATTACGTCATCATTTAAATCCATTACCTACATATAAATATGTACCAAATTTGCGTTGCAAATGTCTTCATCCTCTGCTTTGTTAATCACAAATGTCATATCTAAATGAATCCAAAAAGTGCAATTCTGGCTTACTCACCAAATAGTTCCTTATTAAACAAAATATGTGTTATAGAACATAAATACAATAAAATAATAGGTGGAGGTCCTCAAGGTGTTATAAATTATTTCCAAAGTCAACAGAATGACTCCACTGAAATGAGCTGTCTGACCCAATGACAGCTGTTGTGACAGGCATCAGCAGTTATAAGACAACATAGAAAAATATATGTTTTAGTACTAGAAAACCTCCTTACAAATGTTCTCTTAAAGGCTCATCTGGAATTAATAAGTGCTGATTTGACTGCTCAAGTGACGAGCAGGAGACATTAAACCTGTTTTCTGGTGACTAGAAAATTCCCACTAAAAGATCTGAGCTGGTTGTCTTAAATGTAAATGCACATTAGCTAATATGTGTAATTAATATCCACGTTCAACAGCACTGTTTCATTTAGGTTCATCTGAAGTCAAGTTAATAAAAGGCTTGTTTAATTAAATGCAACTTTCCATGTTCTGTTTCAAATTGAACAGTCAAATGAATATATAGAGGCATTGCTCTGCTCAACTCAACAAGTCATTACATCCTTTTTTCAGATACCAGTCACAGACACAGAAAAGGATCAAACTGAGTACCTGTGTCATGAAATTATCGATGAAATGGTACTATCCATTACTACTGTGTAAAGAACTAGAAAAACTGTTTTGAACTGGACCTTTTTTGGTCACTTATCAACTTTGTGACATGCACACTGTCAAAAGCAGGTTTCAAGTTTTCAGATGTGGGAAAAAAATGCACAACTGCAAATACTGTTGAATTCTGCACAATGGACAGATAGGTATCAGGCTACTCAGTCTGCATTTTAAAATAAGTCTTGCGAACACAAAGCAGTCAGAACAACATTAGGGCTTGGCTTTTGTGGGTGTGAAGGACGATGTAGGCAGGAACTCTTGATCCTCCAACCGGCAAGTGGGGATTACACATTTACATTGCCTGGCTTGTTTAATTATACTTTACATTAGCACGGCGCTTTAAAGTGCATGAAGACGGATGGTTTGTCTTGAATTTTATAGAAGAGGAGGTGCTACCTATAGAACAGGAGAAGTCATAAAAGACAAGAGGTAGCAAGCAACGGAAAGCTAATACATTCATGGCAAAGTCTGGTGAAGTGATTAAAAATTTTATTATTCCATGAGCTGGATTCTGTGCCCTGCAGAAGCGATAAGAAGGATACGTCAATTCCACAAGCATCAATGAAATCCATAGTCAATCATAGAGGTCTCTGATGGGAGAGCATGAACATTTGTGTGCCAACATTGGAAGTCAGATTGCCGGCGGCTTCTCCGTTCATTCAGCAGCTGCTTCAGTCATGCTGCCACCTCCATGCTTCTCATCACTGTCCTAGAGCAGCCTTTATGAAGACTTTACCTTAGAGTAAAATGCACTGCTCCCTCTGCACATCGTGGGTTTAGGGGAGGGCAGCAGTACTATTGCACAGCAGCTGCCTTCCTTCCAGCCCAACCATATGTTCATCTTCTCTGAGAGACTCCTGGCTGCTGCTGTTCCCATGCCATTCTTCATTCCCATAAAATGGTGACATTTTTCTTCTGGCTGTGCACTAACATAATGCCCATGTAATAACATTTCCTATAAGCACGTTAGAGAGCAGATATGTCTGTCAACGGTAAATAGCAAATTAACAAAATTGTTCCTCCATTACAAACTCAGAGTTTAATTAGACGCTGAAGTCAACCAGTACATGTCAACATGCTAAGCAGAAAGATCACATGTAGCAGCTACACATAGGCCTGCACGCTTAGGGACGGCCCTCCTGCAAAGTCAGGTTTGTGCAATCTGTGACGGGAAAGCGACGGATACCTGGATGTTAAGGATGTAGCCGCCCAGCACCAGAAGCTACAGTACATTGTTCCCGCAGCGATGAGAAGTGCAGCGCTCACCCAGCCCACATAGAGAGCCGCTCCCAGTTCTCGTTTCAGTGGCGTAGGGACTTTCGGATTGTAGAAGTCGTGAATGATGCTGCCTCCAGTCCAGGACACAGGGATCAAAACGAGGATGCCCGTCAGGAGAAAGGCAACTCCAGCTGCCAGTATGAAGATACTGATGCCCTGGGTACCCTCCTTAGCCCTGTGAGTGTACTTCACACCAACAATGGCCATCAAAAAGGAAATGATTGACAGGACCACTGCAACGCACATGAGGGCTCTGAACACCTCCAAGGGTGGGGGGAGAGCCAGGACAGTGTCGTAGAATTTGCACTGCAGCCTGATGCCCAGATGACTGGCGCAGGCCATCCACAGTCCTTCCCAGATGGTCTCAAACACCACGATGTTGCCGTCAATGTAGGCAGAAACTCTCCACTGCGGCATAACTGTGGCTGCCAAAGTCCCGACCATGCCAACACCTCCGAATATTAGACCAATGATTTCCAACACACAGCAAGCCATGCTTCTTCTGAAAAAGACACCTCAAGCGAGATGGCCTAGAAAGTCTTCCAAAATCACTTTTTCATAGAAGAAATATGAAGTATAAGAGGGAATATTTTCTCCAGTAGTTTCCTCATGCAGCAAGTTGTTGGGTTTTTCTAAAAGCAGCTCGCTCCAGTCTGAGGTTCGGGCAGGTGGAAATCCATTTCTGACTGGCTAGAAGGACCTGCTATTTATTGGCTTTGAAATCCCCTCTGACTGCAGCGCCTACCCGTCAAGCCTAACAAGTTTCCAGCCAATGGGAAACTAGGAGGGGTGTGTCATAGTTGATTTTACTGCTTCTCATAGTGTGTCTGTAGTGATGCTATAATTAAGCTAGTGTCAGGGATTCAATTAAAGGTACCTAATTGCAGGGCTAATAATTTCTTAACTGCGAGACTGCAGCTATGTTGAAATTTAGTACAGAAAATCTGAACTTCCGTCTGCTAAAATATTATGCGAAACGGGTCATTACAATTGTTCTTATGACAAAAGCTAAACTTGGACTTGGAGTGGGACTTACTTTCTAAGTGTTACAGCCCTGGGAAAATGTCTGATTTTTTTTTTTTTTAAATCAAGCTAGGAGGTACTTGGTGTAGCTCTTTAATGTAGATTCCTCGTTTTGATCAAATACAAAAGTATAATCATGATATTAGGCAGGTACAGGAAAGTCAAGTATTCCAATCAACATCAAAGCTTTACTCTACCAGCTGCATAATTCACAAGGACGACAAAGAACATAGCTGGCAGAGTTTCACAGCTTCTGTTTTTGAATCCACAGGTAAGGTCGCTGTTAGGAAATAATCCTCTATGAGACTCTCTCCCCATTAGAAGGACAGTGTTGTCATTATGTTCCATACTAATAATCTTCTCCAGGTAACATTATGAGGGCATTATTGGGGGCAATTGTCTTAACAGGAAAAAGATGAGCTTTTCTTTCAGTGTACAATGCACCTTGAAAGAAGTCAGAGATCCCTCCCCCAAGCATGTATCTCAGCCTGCACAGATAGCTACAAGCCTGGACAAAAATGCACGCCAAAGACTGATTTGCCTTGGGCAAGTTAGGAATAACTGCTGCACTATGGGTTTTTTACTTTCTACTCCCTACCTTGAGATAATAGTATATGATGACAACTCATGGGTGTTGTTGAAATTGATGTGTTTCTTGTTCCTCCAGTTCTTTGAACCAATGGGGCTAGTAAAACAAAAAAGTGTTGGCCCACTAAAGACAATGAAGGCCACTAGAAGTGCTGTCGAAGAAACACGTATTCCTCGATTGCTTGTGGGTTGTAGTTTTGTGGGCTCTGTGTGTTTGGAAATATCAGACATTGCCTTTGATGGTATTAATTTAGTTGCAGCCTTAGGTGCCTACACAACATATTCAAAGCAAAAGCTAAAACCCATGGAATAGTGAATTGCCCATCTAAACCACTTACAGCCCACACAATCCCCTCCTTCCCACAGTTACTAACTGTAAGGAAGGAGTGCCAGATAATGCAAGTTATACAGTATAACGTCCAGGTGGAAAATACTCCCAAGGGATCTGAGCAATTCATTTTTGCCTTCAAGTCTGCCAGCAGGAATCTGGAGAGAAAAAATGTCTTCAGCTGAGATGTGAAATGTAACCTTTAGAAACTAAATACATTATTGGATTGGTTCTTATAGAGACATGAATATTGCACCACTCTTCTGCAGACATAAAAAAAGAAACCCGTGATGCAGAAAAGTTATGGCACTTTGCTCGATGCTACAAAGAAGGAGGTGGTAGAGATGAAATCAGAAGTCTTAGATTGTTACCTGTCTAAAAGGAACTCCTTTCTCTGGCAGGAGACTGCTCCATTAGAAGGAGACTGCACACAAGACCTGTGCTATTTAACTGGAGTACAGTCTCCATTCACCTTGTAGGACTTTTTTACCTCTGAATTCTCAAAACTGCTTTTTGATTTGTTATTTTAATTTCAAAAAAGAAATCAACTTGTTACAGAAAAGCCCTCTCAAAACTAGCATTTAAATGTCATTTTTTCAACAGACAAACTCTTTGTGCAACATTTTCAGCCAGCCAACTCTTGAAGGTATACACAGCTGGAGATCAGACCATGCCTGATGCCCTGAATCTGTTTATCTGACTGCCTTATCTAGCAGGATTGCTCTGAAATCATTTTTCCTTACATGACTCTGGGAGGGTCAGCCGTTGAGGTCATGCATAAAATTACATTCTGTGACAGTCAGGGCATGGTTTGTATAGAAGATAAACTGCTCCCAGAAATGCTATTAAAATGCATCATATGCCAGTTGTGTAGCAATACATCCAGAGAGCGCTAAATGATTGACTGCTTTTTTGATCTTTAATCGGAAGTAGTACCTATGCTGAGTGACATCCAGTGCAGGTGTAGGCGTAAGAGAGGAACACGCAGGCTACACTGCTGCATGTACTGTCCGGTGGCAGGATGGTTCTTGTTATTGAGACCTGAGGGGAAGGAAGCAGGAAAGGAAAACCAATAAATGGCAGTTTTGAAACCTGAAGATACATTTCAGCAATTAAAATGAGCTACAGGAGACAGGTTGACAAAAAAACAAAAACCACTACGAATATCTTGGAAACTCATGAGGACTGAAAAATCTCATCAGCCTCTTAAATTCCAATGAGTCCCTGGTTTTGCTAATCGCTGGAAGAATTATCTTTTGCAGAAAAGCCCTGTATTTGAATCAGCCTGGAGGGAACTCTTATGCCCTTGCATACCCTAGAGAACTGTACCTCCATTTAAAGGCTCACCTCACCTCTCAGAAAGAAATGCTTAGTTGACTGAGTTACTTCAAAATCACTCTGAACATCAGACAGCTCTTAAAGTAGAAATTAAAAATGTGCTTACATGCTGGGCATGGCAGCTAAAGTGGTTTTAGTGTCAGGTGAGAAGAAATAAAAGGAAAACCCCATTTGTACCCCACTAGACTTTAGAAGTCTCCTCATTCTGTGTATCATCCGTCTGTTATGCTATTTGGATGCTTACCTGCCTCAAGACAAGAATACCAGTCATTATGCAAACATGTCCACCCCAAAATTTGCCTTCAAAGAGGAAAATAGGCACGTAGCCTTTACACCTAATCTTTCCCTGGATCTCTGTTCAGATTTACATTTTCTCTTCCCTTCAAATCAGGATGTTCATTTGAATCTTTTCCTGGGGCAGCATCCTCCCTTCCCTCCCTAGCGTTTAAAATGCTGATGCTCCTTGACAAGGAGGAAGTAGAGCATCTCTAGTCCACATGATTAAGAGAACCTGTCAATGCTTAATTAATTATAGGCATCAATAATGTAAACACTTCATCGCCTCCCAAAAAGCAGGTTTCAATCTTCTTTGTATATCTTCTATGTACATTGAATTTTACAGTCCTTATACATACACATGCACCTACATACAGACAAATCTACTTTAATCTTCTACAAATGTACAACTGTAATGTACATAGTTCATTATGAGCTTTTGTCAAGAATAGATAGGTTGGTTATGCTCCAGGCTAATGAGCTAAATTTAAGGTTCAGTAACATTTTTGGAACAGGCAAATATGCAGCTTTATCAAAAGCACACTTTAGTGATTACTAAGAGTTACAGTTAAGTCTCTTAACCCCCCAGAGGCTGCAGTTATCCCGCAAGGCTGCAGAGCTGCCTAACCATCTGCAGAGTCTGGCAACGGGGAGTCCAGCAGGCTGTGGCTCTGCCGTCCCTCTGCATCCTCTCTCCTTGGTCAGAGTGTTGGGTGAAGCCACGCAGACCTAGATCATCCTCTACGTGCAAAATCCGCTTTAAGCGTACAACAAATAGCATTAGGATTGTCTGCAGATCATTTGTTTCGGAAATACATGTGAATGGCATCAGTTCCTCACTGCTTGTGGCTTCCACTAGTCCATTCATTACGTGCGAGGGTAACCACTTTGTTTTTGACTATTTACAAGGGCTGGTCAATGAAATCACAGTCAAGTTAATGGTTCCATTACTTTCTATGGTGTTTTGGTTGACTACTGTATTTTGAGCCTATTGGTGAAGCAAAAGGTTACTTTGATTCTGTTTTAATTTGGGAGAAAATGGACTGAAGCCAACAGAGGTCTTTTTATTTGTGCTAACTTTAATATTGCTGCCTGCACATATGTTAAAAGATGAAGGCACATCTCCTTCCCCCTCTCTTCCAGCATGGCACATTTTGGAGTGAGAGGAACATCGGCTCAGTGTAGCTTAGAGAGGGATTTCCCCCAGACACGTAACAGGTGCTGTACTTGGGCACTGACCTCTAAATCTAGCTTTGAGGCAACCCATGCCTGACAGTTGAATTGAAAAGAACTAATATTTATTTTCCATCATCTTCCTCAGCATGCCTGAAATTCACAGCCTGACAAAACTGCCAAACTCTTAATGATATTCCATGTCTGAGGAAGCCTGTCTCGTGGACACTGTGAATGAACTCAAGTTCAGTGCAATAAAACCCTACAGTAATAAAATATTAAATACTCCTTTGAGTATTTAATCCATCTAAACTGCTTCAGGCTTTTACAAGGTATTTGTCACCTCAGTACTTGCGTACAGAGAGCAGCCATCCTCATAGAAATAGAACCTGCCAGAAAATATGCTATCTCACTTTGCTGTTTAATGGCAGGACCTCAAAGCATACTTGGGGGGCATTTGATTGCGCAGTTCACATTAAACTGTTGGAAATATAACAGTGGCAAATTCCCAGGGCAGTATTGATTGTTTTCATAAGGGTTAGCAGCAGGGCATACAGTTAGGCTATTACTGGATGAAGCACAGGGGAACTCCTTTATTTACATGATTTACTGTGATGGAATAAAAGAGGAGGAGAAGGTATATTGTGGCAGTGGTGGCCTAAAGATAGATGGGATGTGAGGTTTGTAGAAAGAGGTAATAGCTTTTATTAGACTACCTGATACTGTTAGAAACAAGCTCTCAGGCTCAGAATCCCAAGAAAGATTGCCTTTGGAGCACAGTATAACATACCCTTGAACTAGCTTTCCAGTAACCAAGCAGTGCAGGTAACTAAACAAGTAAGCCTCAAACTTCAAAGAACAGGGTTTTTTCCCATCTTTCTCAGTCATAATTTGGGTTCCTCCCTCTCCAGTCTTGTCCCCCTCACTTTTTGTCCTCCCTCAAACCTTACCTCCTGAATGTAACTAACCACACAGTTAATTTCCACCTCCAAAATAAACCCTAGCAACACAAGCTCCACCACCACTAGCCCCAACCTTGTGCACCCAATGACACCCCCAAACCTGGCATTTCAGCCCATAGCAGGGTCATCACCCCTACCCCCACACTCTTCCCTTTCACTCTCTACCCAAAGCCAGAGTCCTTTATCAAACCTTTGTGCTTCTGGCCAGGATGTTCCATTACTCCTCCCTCCTCGGGGCTGGGATTCACATCTTCCCTGGGACATCCTGGCTGACTTTCCCTGGCTGGCAAGCTGGGTGTCCCCTAGGAAGGGCAGCATAGCCCCTGCCCGCTGGGCCTGCGTAGCTGGCAGAGTTCATCTCCCGATTTACCTCGCTTCCCCTTCAAACAGAGGGAGAGGAAAGGATGTGGAGGAGAAGGGAAGCCCTGCCCAGCCAACCAGCTGTTCCTGCACTCACACGAAAGAACCTCTTCCTGGAAGTCATAAATCACTTTGGATTTGTGCTGGCACAGAGACCAAAGCAGAAGTATTTCACAGGAAGCAATTAATTTTTGTCACTTGCTCTCAGAACACCTTCTCCACCATCGTGCATCATAGCAGCTCCAAGGAGGCACCACTGTCACTGTAATTTTGGGGCTGATATGTCTCTGCACAGTGACAGCCCACAGCCTGCAAGGGCACAAATGGTTCACCAGTGTGGATACACTGCTTCCCCTCAGGGACGATCCAGCACTGTTCCTGGTTGCAGCATACTATGTAGCCAGTCAAAATATGAACTTCTTCGTCTATGATCAAGCAGTAGCTGCTTTCATTCCAGATGTGAAATGTGTGGTTTAGCACAGAGTGCAATACTTCAGAAGAAGGAGGAATGTCTAATAATTATTTCTACCAACCATGTGTTGTGAGTTAAGGGGCTGGAAGTTAGGGAAGGGAAAGGAAAAAAGATAGAAAACAGTCTGACTTGTGCAGACTGCCTTAAAAACAAGTCTAAAATGGAGGCGGGAAAGGTCTTGTCCTGGTTCAGGCCAGGACGGAGCTAGTTTTGTCTTCAGCAGCTCCTGTGTTTTGAATTTAGTATGTGAAGAACGGTGATAGCACACTGATGTTGCTGGTTGCTGCTAAACGACCAAGGACATTTTGCAGTTTCCCAGGTTTTGCTAATGTGCAGGTGCAAAAACTTGTGAGGGGTAGAGCCAGAATAGTTGTTCCAAACTGGCCAAAGAGAGTATTCCGTACCATAGACGTCATGCCTGGTATAAGTGAGGGTCAGTCAGTGGGCCACTAGCTTTTAGACCCTTAACTTGCCTTAACCCTTAAGCTTCCCTTCGGGTTGCTTTTTGTTTCCCTGTTTTTCTTTTTTTTTTTTTCCTCCCATTCATTCATTCAGCTGTTTGTTCCCTCGCCTGCTCTCTCTGGAACTGGCTGTTCTGGGATAGCTGGGGGGGATACCCCTGCTCCCTGCCTGCTGCTCGGGATGGGCTGTATTGGTTGTCGGGTGGTGAGAAATGGTGCATCGTTTGTTTTATATATTCTATTATCCTTACATATATATATTATTATTATTATCATTAATATATTTTCATATTTTTCCTTTGCTGTCCTGGTGAACTGCTTTTATCTCAACCCGCAAGTTTTCCTTTCTCTCTGATTCTCCTCCCCACCCCACCGGGGAGGGGGGGAGTGAGCAAGCGGCTACATGGTATTTTGGTTACCATTTGGGGTTAAATCACTACAGGCCTCAGCAAACCTGATGCTTTTATGTTGGAATGGAACAGGGCTCACATTGTGAAGCAGAAAATGGTATGTGAAGGATCATTAAGATGAGAGGATCTATATCCCTGCAGAAGACCATCGTGAATGAGGCGAAAGTGCCTGGAACACTGAAGGAGAACTCCTCAGATCCTGATCACATCCTTTTTTCTATTAATTAGACTGAAAAGCTTAAGGACATGAATGTGGATGAGGCTTAAAAATTCCTTAGGAAGTGCCTGGAATGTGTGTCACATGGGGAAGGAAAGGAGGAACGTATAGGAGTAATGTCAATATTCAAATGGATGAATAACTCCACAGAGAAGGCATTTGTTAGAAGAGAAAAACAGAAAAGGTAACCAACCAGGAAAGAAATATATCTAAGAGGTCAGAAAATGTAAGGGGAGAATGAAACTCAATAAAAGTCAATCCAAGTTGGGCTTTTCAAAAAATAGAATAATAAAAGGTATTACAAGCATACGAATAATACAGAATAGCAAGGGAAGAGGCATGCTAGGCTGTGAGTATGAGTCTAGGAAAGGTAGTTAGCCCTCCTTCTGCTTTGGATTTAAGCAACAACAGGGATATAGAAGGAGTGCGCGACAGAATTGCAATACTGTATCCAAGGCAGACAAAAAACTCCAAATCTTTATGAGCACGGACTGAAGAAAGAGAGTAATTTCCACCGAAGGAAATTCAGTATGTGCAGTTCCAAATCTGGTAGCAAGGACTGTTAGCGTACGTGTCAGATCAGGAGTGATACTGTGTGCCTGGAGAACAGCAAAACTAAGGGAATGAACAGGGAAGTGGAAAACTGTGCACAACTACAAACCCGTTAGAATCTAAGAGTATAAGATGATTTAAAATCCATTACGAAGAAAAGAAGAAATACCTAGAAGTAAACAGAAAGTCAAATAAAATGCAGCATGGACTTAGCAAAAATAGATTCAGTTTTTGTTTGGTAACATTTTATAGAAAATGTAAGTTGAGAAAATCTAATCCATTTGGACCTTATTAAAACATCTGACACAGCAGTGGGAAATTAATAAAGACACTGAAAGGATGGAGAAGAGTAAAAATAATGTAATGTGGATATAGAATCTATGTGAGAATAAAGCAGCAAAAGGATATATTGAAAGGAGAACTATCATGCTCCTATTTCCAGACATTGATTTCTGCTACTGGTGGAGCCGAGGATTTCTCTGGGGTCTCATCTTATTACCCTCGGGGACCTAGCAATAAAGGAGGATCGGCAGCAAGGAAATCTGCATTAGACACCCAGCTGGTCAATGTACTGTCAATGATTAAGTCCCACAGTGCAGGAAAGTTGGTGATCTTGAGGCCTGGAATAATAGAAGTGCAATGCATTTAATGCGTTCAAGGAAGGTATTTGCTTCTTTTTGTGAATTGTTTACCCCATATTATGATAACCTGCAATAAGTATACTCAGTGTGCTCAGCAGTGGTGAGGCTTCCTCTGGGATTCTTTGTCCACTTTTGGGGATCAAACTTAAAGAAGGAGGTGGAGCAGCCAAAAACAGCCAGAGGAGGTAAACAAGTATGGAGAGAAATTTAACGAACATGCCAGTGAGGAAAGAATTAGAGATGATTAAGCTAAGCAAGAGAGGTTCAAAAGGTCAGATGGGAACAGTTCTGAAAAATGGACAAGATTGCCTGCTTTAAAGGAAAGCAGTAGTCTGTTTTCTATGCCTGCTGATGATGATGGGACAAGAAATAATGAAGCAGCCTCAGCCTGCAGTGGGGAGATCTATTTTAAGCTTCATGAAAACTTTTTTTAATGAAAACAGTAATTAAGCACTGGGATAGATTGCTAAGGACACTGCAAAGTAGGCATCTCGGGAAGTTTTTTTTGCTCAAGCGTCTCTTAGGAATAATTTTGGTGTATTTATTCATGGAGAAGAGCAATGAAGCAGCTAGTGGATCTCACCTTTTCTAGTGAACTCCACTCACACTGTCTTCTCCTCCTGTTTTGTCCTCTTTGGCCCTACGTGGATCACCTTCCACTAGTGAAAGGAACCAATGGTGTTGATGGGACTCTTGACAGTACCGAGGTAAACTAGTTGGCGTCAGACGCCTTCTAATTTCTCAGGCAACACATATTTAAGACTGCCAATGGCCTACATCCCTCAAGTGTCAGTTCCTTGCTGAGACTTGGCAGGCAAATATTGTGGCCACCAGCTCCACGGGGCAGTGGGATGACTGGGGACGTAGCATGGTGAGCAAGGGGTCAGTTTGCTTTGCTGCCTGGGATCTGATCTGTGATAGCTCTGCAGGAAAAGTCCAAGGGCTAGAAGCATCCAAAATGCAGAACTGAGGCAGGCATTGGGTGAGGGGCTCAGTTCAAGGGCTCAACCTTGTACTGCAAGGCAAGACTGGTAGTGGACGTGCCTGTGTCAGGACTGTCGGTAGTGGCCAGGACCTTACCCAGCACTGCCCTTCTTCCAGCTCAGGAGGAAAGGAGAGCTGTGCATCATGCCTCATGCTCAGAAAGCCCACTGTATCCGCTGTGCGGGGTCAGACTATGACCCTTGGTGAAGGGCTTAAATCCCAGACAAGCATGCTGCTTCGTTAAGCTCAAAGATAGCCTGACTACAGGAGGCTGGAAGTGGAGATAGTACCCCCAAGCACCACTGTCCACTGGCCCTGGTCTTCTGCTGCTCTGTGGGCACCTGCCTCTGATGGTGGTAGTGGCAGATCTCCATACGTCTCCAGGCTGACACAGTAAGGCCGTTCTTATATTTCAGTAATGAGCCTTCCTGGCTGTGAGGCCTGAGATTAGATGGCTTCTCCTAATCTCTCCCTGCTCCATTTTGTATGATTCTTTACTAGCCATATTTGAGAACTGAGCAGAAAGCAAGCACCCTATGGATAAACTCTCATATAGGCAACACATATATTCAAAAAAATGGGGAAATACAACACCTACTCAGGACTGCACCTTAAAGAGACAGGCAAATCCATTATATGCAGCTGACCTTACTGGATTTGCAGATGTGTGATAACCTGAGGTGTCAGATGATTCATTCTCATGTAAAATTGCAAGTCAGGAGCTCGCACGCCCTCAGCCTCTGTTATGGCACTGCCTTGCCTGCACAAAACTGCTCTGGGAACTGCGGCTCTGCTGCCACCCATGTGTTCACCACCTCGCTGTCTGGCTCTAATGAGAGCAGTGCCTAGTAATGCAGGTGGCAGCCCTACCCTCTAGATCCCCACAACGGTTGCAGCCGCAGTGGGAGAATTTCAGAAGAGGCTCATTATAAATGAAAGCCCAGTTGCTCAGTCACGGAGCGGTAATTGAAATCTTGAACCTTCCCTCATCTGAGTTAAATGAGCGTTACTCTCCTCTGACCTGCAAGTTGTGCATTCATGTACACAGCACAGAGGGCACCAGGTGGACCTGGGAAGGCTCCACATCCATTTCACGTTGCAGGAATGCATATGAGCACCCGAAGTGCAGGGCAAAGGGGAACAAGCTAGACACCCTTGGTTTCATTCATGGAGGCAATGCTCCCTACTTCCCAAATAATTTCTCTTGTCTGTAAGCCAGAAAATGAACTCTAAATTACAGGATACAATATTTGAAAGTTTATTGCTTCAGGCAGTTGATTTGTGCTTGGATATACGCCCTTAGAAGGGACCCTCTGCTCAGACTACTCAGAGTTTATTTAATGCACAAATCTGGGGGAGGCCGGCTCTGTTTAAAATGGAAGCTTTGATTTCAGTTCGCTTTAAGATAAGGTATATGGGTGAGACACAATTTAAAGGAAAAGGCTGGATGTGCATGGAAGGTGCTTAAGGGGGCATATGTATATGTTATAATAAGGTGAACTGTTTATAGCATATATAGGATCTCTAAGGGAGATTTTCGAAAACTTCGGAGTCCCACTCACAGTCCATTGGACTCATGTTCCTGTTAGTCCTGTGGATAGTTTTGGAAGTCTTCTTATAGTCTTCTTGTATCTCCTTTTGTTTGTACAACTAGACCCGTGTGTGCTTTACCAGGAACAGATAACGCTATCCGATGTAGCAGTAGTGTTCGATGTACACAGGGCTTTTACAGACATGTCATGCTTATCTCACTTTTCACTGAGGCTTGCCTCAGACCCGTAGATAAATACTGTATGAGTCACTCCGTGTTTTGACAGCAGAGATAACTACAGTGCACCGGTACATATACATGTAGTTTTCTGAGTAAGATCTTGTACCTACCTTTTAGAGGGATGACCTAGGCAGGCGACTTTATTATAGACATCGTTATAAACCCTGGTGTTCTAACTATGGGTTCTGTGCAGGATATTCACAAAGTGTCACTAACAACAGGTTTTCTTCTCCCCTCTCTTCCCCCCAAAAAAGAGACTGGACTGACGTATAAACATTAATGAAGGAATACAAAGGAAATACAGCCATGCACAGAAAGGTCATGCACAATACACATATACATATGTAGAAACAATTTGCTTAAAAATAAGGAGGAAAAATAAAATTACGTAATCAAGCACATCTTACTATGTATCTTACAAACACTGTGAAGAGAGTACTAGAGCAGACTTTGATTTCTTCTAGCTTGTTCGGAGTTGCATCTTATGAAGTGAAGAATTTGCTTCTGAACTTTCAAGTAGTAGTAGTAATAGTCCAAGGAATTTACTAGAGAACTACAGATCACACAATAAACTTTCTATAAAATATTTTAAACAGTCAATCAAACTCTAGGACAAGAATGTTGATCTCCATTAAACACCACAAATTGAATTGTGTTCCCAGTTGAGTCAAAGGCAAAATTCCATTGATTTCTGTGGGTCTGGAGTTACACCTTATTAATTGGTTACAAAATTCTATTAAAATATTAATACTATTGATTAATTTGGGTTATTTACTAAATTAATTTGTACGGAACTATTTATTTTTCAGTAGACTTGGTTTCTTTACACTGTTGCTTATCATGGGAGCATGATCATCTTATTAAAAATATTGTTTAGCTTGTTTTAATGTGAACTGTGAGAAACTACTATCACTGTTTATGTTCTTTATGCCCATAAACTATGCTGGTGTGAGTGGGTCTCAGCAAAAATATTGGCCTGATTGTAGAAAAGACCCTTATTTAAAAATATATCTATATCACAGAGTCCTGTGGCAAATGACCAAGACAGTGTTTGTGACCTGTGCAACATTGCAAAATGTTGTAAGCCATGAGGAGTTTGCAAGGGAATACTGCTGCCTCTAAACAGAAGGACGTGAATGAGTTTGACCTATATGGATTACAAAAGAAATATTAACTCTCACCAAAAAGATTATATTTAGGACGAACATAGAGCTATGTTTATTCTCTGAAATAAGGGATATTTTTCATATATTTCAGCTTACCTTCCTCTGTTGAATAAATTCTTCATGCAACCTTTCATTAAACCTACAGTAAATCAATCCCTTAGTGAATGCTTTTCTTTTATCCCCTCTTTCCCAGGCGGGGGGGACGGGACGGAACGGACACAACAGCTGCTTAACTCCCCTCTTCTTTGCAAGAGGCCAGAATTTCATACCACAGTGGAACTTTAAGTCCTTTATTACTGTTTTACACATAAAATGCAACCCAAAGCAAAGCCACACAACCCAAAAGCTATTCCAAGTTACTATTAAAATAATATTAAACATTCACCTTTCCATGCATTAAAATTGTCCGGGCTGCAGCATTAGCCACAGCAGAGGCCACTGGGGGTAACTGCGGCTCCAAAACGCAGCCCCAACAGCAGCAGCTACAGGGCAGAAGGCAAAGGCAGCTTTCTGGCTGCCCTTTTGTGCAGAATCCATCCAGGCAGATTGAATGCTTCAAAAATAGGAAAAGGCAGGAGGCCTCTAGACGTACTGACTTTTGGAGTATGAGCTTTCAGTCTTCCTGTGCAAATGCTGGCTGTGAGTGGGGTAGTGAGTTGGTGCAGAGTATCCGTAGCTTCTGGTTTCCTCACAACAGCGGCGAAAGCAACAGAATATGGCTCCAGCAGCAATGAGGCAGAAGGCAGCGACCCAGCCCAGGTAGAGGGCCTCTCCGAGCTCTCTTTTCTGTGCAACGTTGACCACGGGGTTGTAGAAGTCGCTGATGATGGTGTTGGCAACCCAGCAGACTGGAATGAGCTCGATGGCACCCGAGAGGATGAAGAGGAGCCCAGCCGTCAGAATAATATAGCCCTTGGCTCGCCAGTTGCTCTGCGCGCACCGCGTGCACTTCATCCCAATAATGGCAACCATGAAAGCGAGGAACGAGAGCACCGACCCAGCACACATCAGCCCTCTGGATGCCTGCAGGTCCGTCGAGAGGGCCAGCACGGAGTCGTAGACCTTGCACTGCATCCTGATGTTGGCTTGCCTGATGCAGTGCATCCACAGGCCTTCCCAAATGGTCTCAAACACGATGATGTTGTTCTCGATGAAGGCAGACACCCTCCACTGAGGCATGCCCGTGACAGCGAACGTCCCAATCATGCCAATGCCACCAACGAGCAGCCCGGCAATCTGCAAAGCACCACCGACCATGTTGCCTTTGCAAGGTGAGCACGCCTCGGCAGGTTCCCTGAGCCAGGCGCACGCTGCTGGCAAAAAAATGAGCAACTTGTTTCTGAAAGGCGTTCTCCCTTGTGCAAAGAAAGTTTCAGTGTCAGTCTGCACAACTTTAAATCAGCTTAAATCTGGCACGCGCTACCTGGGACTTGGCTGCGCCTTCATCGCCTTTATAATTCCCCTGCCACCACTGACTCAAAGAGGCAAACTGAGCAATCAAGTGGAACAACTTTCCAAAGCGAGAGAAAGGACAGGGTGTGTGTAAACCAGCAAGAGCCACTTAGGATAAATGTACCTTCTGAGGAAAATGCTTTGCATTGAAGTCGCTTATTAAAAAAAAGAAAAAAAGAGCCCTACCTTTAACTCTAGCTGTTGTCTACAGGTTTGTCTGTGCGAGGAAATGGACTGGTCTCGGTAGGGAGACTTATGTGTGCACTGGTGCAGTTACTGAAGCTGTTGCACTGAACAAGCAAGAATATTCAGCCTCGGCTCGGTGGCAGATTTCCAGAAGGAAAGCAGAGCCCCGCTCCCTGCCACAGGGCCTCTGCTCCCAAAAGTACTTTTGTTCTGAAGCTTGAAGGAGAGTACTGCAGTGACAGTATCAAGGAACAAAGCAAATCAAAAGGATAAAGATAAAGTAACTCTGAACCTGAAACAGTTCTGCAGAGGATAATCAAAGCTGCAAAAGAGGATTTAAGAGGTAGAAAGGAACAATAAGAGACCTCAATCCTGCTAATACCTGTACACCTATATAGCTTTATACATTTCTGTAGCTCTACCGAGTGTTATGGGGATAGGTAGGCTTCTGGAGACATCCACATGCTTAAATGATTGTACAATCGGGTCTATAGAATGGTGATTTAAGCTACGTAGCAAATTGTTTCCCTGGGCAAAAGTGGACCCAGCAATTACCCTATGATGGAGTCTAGTGCAATGGAAAGCATTGGCTCTCCAAGTAAAGACCTATTAGAGCTGTCCGTGTACAGACAAATACTTTAGAAAAACATCATTTTAATTAAAAAAAAAAAAATAAAAACACCAAAAACCTAATAATTATGGAGAGCAAGTGAACTGTTCATTCAAGAGTTCTTGTGTGATGTGACCAGCAGACAATCCTGGAAAATGTCAGGTGAAGAAATGTGGGAAAGTCAGAGCAACAGAAACCACAGTCAAAGATCTAGAAAAAAACCTAGGCATGTAGCAGTGGATGCTTTTTACAAACTCGTATAGCTACAAAGGTATGCATGAAATATACAGCTTGATCTCTGCATGTGCCTTAACATGGAAAATAAAAAATTAGACATAAACTAGGATTTTTTTGTTATAAAGTAGTACTCCAAATGTTAAGACAAGAACTAATTTGTTACACCGTAAAAGATCAATTTAGGATACAATTAGTTAGATATTGAAATATTAGTCTCCTGCTATTCATTTGAACTTTCTTGCCTCTATTTCTTTCCTTGCCATTTATATATCTTCAAAAACAGAAAGTAAATGCAAAAAAAATAGAGCAGTGCAGTGCTAAATATGCCAGCTTGTTGGCATATCAAAGATACAGAAAAGATAAAAATCCCACTTACATGTAATATTTTATGCTCCCTAAGTGCGTTTCTGTGTGTGTGTGCATAAAACTATGGTTAGGAGGCAAGGGAAAGTAAGAAGCACTCTACAAATCTTTCCATATTCAGTTTGGCTTTCATATCCACCTGCTTTTCCAGCCTCTGCAGCAGGCTGCTGCTTCCAAAGACATGCTAGGAGGATGAAGGCAGGTAACCTCTCCTTCTGTTTCTGGTCCCTTGAGCCCTGATTTGTGGCCAGGCAACTTTCCATTATGCCCTTTTGGTTTGGGTTATATCTCTGAAATCAAACCTGCTGTCTGCATGCCTCTCCTAATCCAAGGGCACCGAGTGCCCTGCCCTGAAAAGTGCAGTTAGTCTGACGGCAGCTCCGAAACCATTTTAAAGGATGAGAAGCCAAGCAGGAGTCAGGGGTTTTGGGCTTGCTCCTACTGCTGTGGTGCTCTGCGGTATCTGATCCCACTGCAACTACACTACCTGCTCTGCATTTCTCCTGCCATACATTTGTATGTGCAGTTTTGGGTCCTGCTTGCCGTCAGTCAGCCTCCCCCGGCAGTTCGAGCCCCTTTTGCCGTGTCTGTGAGCAAGGCGAGGGGGGGACCCTATAGCCTCCCGAGTCGGGGACCATGACTGCCGTGTGAGCTGAAGGCCCATGGCATTTTTGACTGCCCCTGGGCTTTCCGCTCCGCAGCCCCACGCCCCGGCGCCCTGCTGCGCTCCTTGCCTCCGCCGGCGGCGTGCGAGCGCGGGGGAGCGGGCAGTGCCCTCCTCCCGAAGGGGAGGTGTGCTGCCGGTGCGAGGGCGCCGGGGGTAGCAGCCCTCCTCCTGCTGCAACCCCCGGTCTCCTGTGAAGGGCGTCGTCTCCTGGCCAGCACTACGGGGCGACTGGATTCTGTTGGGCAGAATGTATACGTTCCCAAGGCATTAATTTGGTGAGGCCACACTAACTCTTACTGTATTGACATAGGAACTGTATAGACTGCTATAGCATGAGAGAGTCTGGATCTGTGTAACTGAAATCACCATTTGCTGCATTGTGTGCTGCAAACTAGTCCTGTCATGCAGATCCGTAAGTGATGGGGGTCTGGGTACAGGATTTTGGGAAAACCGAGTGGGGAAAACTTCTTGGATGACCGAATTCATAGAATTACGGAATAATTCAAGTTAGAAGGAGTCTCTGGATGTCATCATTGAATCCAACCCATGCTTGAAGCTGTGCCCTTCAAAGTCACAAGGCTAAGAACCCAATCAAGGTCCATTTCAGTCATCAAAAAAAGTCCCAAAGACTTCTTGAGGGAAGAGGGTGGTTAGATCCTTATTCCCCCAAGGGTCAGACAAGGAGGATTTTGAGGAGAGGCTATAAATGCACAGTATTTCTCTGCTAAAATGGATTTGGCATATTTAATATATAAGAATGTAATTATCATTGCATGGCTTTGCAGCTCCGTGGTTGCCACTCAAACAGCAAAGAAAGAGCTACCAGCCTATAGCAGAAGAAATAAACAAGCACTTTAATAGCATATCAGTAAGTAAACACAAATGTGATACAAGCAGCAGGACTGATTTTTCTTAGAGACTACTGGAGTTCTAATTTACGGGACATGGAAAATAATTGGCTGAGCAAATATAATTTAACAACGTTATTGATTAATTTACAAAACCATTAAAGTTCCCATATAAAGTCATGGTAAGATTGTGTCTGCGTCAAGGATTCAGTGTTTGCACATTCTTAGAAGGATTAAATTTTAGTGCCTTATCTTGCTTAAAACCATTTTCAGAAGGAAATGTGGGGAAATCTTATTTAGCGTTATGGATTGTATCTGCTTGTTTACAATTAAAACACAGGAAGGGGACAAGTCAAGAATCTCATTATTTGTTCTTCTCTGTATTCAAACACACCATTTCATTACGGGGAAATATCAGAAATACCTGTGACTAGCTAATCATATTTCACTTTTGGCCACAGGATCCTATTATTTTGTTATAGAACAAACATGCACATACATAATTTAACCATTTTTTGCCTTGCCTTGCCTTGCCTTGCCTTGCCTTGCCTTCCCTTCCCTTCCCTTCCCTTCCCTTCCCTTCCCTTCCCTTCCCTTCCCTTCCCTTTCTTTCTTATCTTGTCTTTTCCCACTGTGTTAAGGAATTAATATCCTTAAAGCCAAGTTTTTCTGTATGACCTGTGTATTTTCCTGCTCGGTGTTCCCAGCTCTGCCCTCCTCCCCTTTCTCCTCTCCAGAGCGGGTGAGTACGTCGCTGCAGGCACCCGTTGTTCTGTATTCTTGGTGAATAATGTGAACCTAAAGCACCTACAGCACTGCCTTCGCAAAACATACATAACATTTCAGGACTGGCCTTGTCCGTCTGTTAGCTTCAAACAGGACCCCACGGTTGGGATATTTTGCTTCCCCGTCTCTTTGACACTTTGGTAGCACCTTTCTCCAATGAATCCCCTTGTGTGAGAGCAAGAAGGGATTTCTCACCCTTCTTACATGGCTCTTCTTCTGAATGCTGCTCGCAGTTTGGGGAGGAGGTGAAGCGAGGAGGTAACCCTGTGATTAGCTCAGCTGCCACTTAGCACCGTTTCTCACAGCTTCTCTGGGAACCCGCAGCTCCCCACCGGGGCAGCACAGCCCCCAGGTCTCTGTCATGGCCCATTTTCAGCCACTAAAGGTGTTTTGGAATAAAACAGACCGGGAAAATATGTTTTAAGCATAATGTCCTTCCTCTTCCTGAGCATATAGCATTTTTTAATTCGGAGTTGTGAAGTGTTAACAGCAATCACTGATGCTGAGGGGGAGGTGGGGAGAGGGGGAAGAAGTGGTTGCTCAACACCTCCAAAAATCTCACCCTGAATCAGTAGCACATTGAAAAGAATCCTGATTATTGATGCTCTTATGGAAAAACAGAGGAGTGCTGATGTCAGACAAGTTGTTCAGCATTTTCTTTCTTGGAAGGCTATTATTACTGTGTCAGTGGATACGCACTGCTCCATGGCTCGCCCCAGGTATACCGCAACCTGGCACTTATTTTTCCCCAGGATCTTTTACCTAATGCAGCAGAACACGAAAAGCCAGTTCAACATATCTAGTGCAAGCAGAAAGAGTCACATACGTTCATAATCAGCTTCACTGAAGAGCCACTTCTTTTCAATTGAGGTGGCTTTTACTCCTGTACCTTCTCTCTCCGTCACTTACCGCTAACAAGAGACCACTGTCTAGACAGCGAATGGCACAATGACAGAAGTGCAAAAAATAATAGTCCTTGGCTAGTAATGTAACAGCACTGCAGAAAATCTTTTTTGCCTAATATCCCCAATAACTTTACACATTTGCTTCTCTTGCTCCTCACGCTTTGAATCCCATATATAAAATCCATGACAATGTGATGATGTTCCCCTTGGATTAACATGCGGTGCAGAAATTTCAGTTTCCCTGCTTTTAACTTCTGTTTGTTTTGTGAAGTGTTAATGCAGAAAATTTGCCTAAGTTGGAACAGGGACACACGGTTCAAAAATAGGATTTCTGAAGATAGCCGGTGGCTAAAGAGCGTCAGAGGCAACAACTTCCTATGTCATCTGCCTCCGTTCACCTTTAGAGGCAGCTGAAACCTCATGAAGAGATGGATACAAAGAAACTGACCTATTATGTTGCTGAACCTTCATAAGAATTAATAGTAGACAACGCTATGCTAAAGGAAGGGATGGAAAACTATCCACTTGGCGGCATGAAAAATGGACTAGATAAAGTTCATAGGCAGATGTCAGGGAATCATTCTGCGCCAGGACAGGTTGACCCTGAGGAGGTTATAGGACATTTCTGGCCCCAGACTCTAATACTTGGTGCCCGGGAGCCTCTGTCCTGGGGTTGTCCCTAGAGGGAGACCCTAGAAAGGGTCGCACTGGGAAGCTGACTTCTGACTTCAGGCGCCTAGCTTACGCTCACTGAATCCCGTCGCCCCGCTGCTGTGAAATGAGTAAGAACATCAAGTATTTTGCATAAAGTCACTTTCTTCTTCACGCGGAAAGAGACGTGGCCACTAATAGGAAGGTCTGAGATGAATGTATTTCTTCATTGTTTTAGAAAAAGTTCCATGATGATGTGTTTGAAAGAACATTTATATCCCAGTTTATCTCATTCAGGTGGTTGCCTCAGTAGCATTCTCTAGCATCTCCTGCAATTAGCCTACAATTTACAGATGCCAGACCTTCTTTGAAATGAAATGTTGCCCAAGCTGATTTGATTAAAAGTTCTACATCTCCATACAAAACCTGTCATTTGTGGCATCATTTCTGCTCCAACCCAGCTGAAGCATCACCATATTACATTTAATTTTCTTTTCTAAAATCTCCCCGGGCTTTTATTTTTAGCGTTCTTAACATTCTTGCTGTGGAGGGTTGCCCATCCTCAATCATCAGACTTTCACGAGTGTGACATGATAGTTCATTAAAGATAAAAACAACTGGCCAATGCTCGTCTTCTGTTACACCCAGATGCCTCAATGACTGCGGCAGGATTTCACAGGTGGAAATGAGAGGAAAACGTCACGTTTATCTGCTTGCCTAGAATCTATATTAGGAGTTTTGCAGAGGAAATGTTCAGAAGAGATAAGGATTGTTTTCAATTCAATTAATAATGTTTAATCTTTTGGTGTAATAAGATCATTGTGGTGGTAATGTATATGTTGTAGAAACAGTCTGGCATTTTTGATGCATAATGGTAAACTTGCAGTTATTTGTAGCAACCTAAGGGAAGGGGATGGAAGGGGGACTCAGATAAGCAAAGCCACAAATTCAAAATGCGTGCTGTGTGAAGTCAGAACAAGACTGATGGGGAAGTGTTGTCTCTTTAGCGCAGTAGTTAATCTGCAACCCACGAAATCGGCACACGCGTGTTTCAGAGGTAATGCTGCGCTGTTATTTCCCGCTTCTGGTTTTGTGTCTTCTGGATAGGCTTCCCCACTCTTTTTCTTGATTTTCCTTTTTTATTCTTGTTAGAAAAAAATCCAGGCTTGTATCTCAGAAGTTTTCTAACATGCTTTTGCCTCTGCAATAGCTTACCTGGCTTTAACACTAATGGATTTTTGTGGATGAGCAAAATAATGCCTTCAAGACCAGATCACCACAGCCTGGCGTGATTTCTGGAAGAACAACAGACAAACCAGTAACACAGTAAATATCCTCAAGCAGGCCAAAAGAACCTCTAGAGTTTTAGCCTTTGCGTGGCAATTGCTGTAACGTGATACACGTTTTGTGCCAGAAGCCAGCAGCCGGCAGGTTTTCAGAGTGCTCCCACAAATCTTTCGAAGCGCAGCCCGGCACTGCTGGCGTCGCTGCTCCTCTCAGCAGCTGTGCCTGAGCTCTCTTCGGCCTCGGATGCAGCAGCATCGACTCGTATCCAAACCTTACCTCTTCTTATGTGTTAAGCCCACCCAGATGCCAGGTAGTGCTCTAGTGTTAATAAGCCCTTCCTTTCCCTATTCAGTCTCCACAGCGCGTTTTTGGCAGTAGGAAAGATGACATAAATATACAAGCTGTTTTGCAAAGAAAGCCCCTTGAGCCTGCAATAGCATTGCAGAGCACGGAGTCCACTGCTATGAAGTGTGTGCTAGTCACAATCTTTCGCTGGCCACATCTCATAAATTGCCCTGAACTCTGGGATGAGAGAGATGACGGAGGCAACTGCTATTTGCAGAAGTTTTTCGTTTTCATACCCTGGCCAGGGTCCTGTGATCCAGGGGCAGGAAGGAAGGAGCTGCTGTTTCCACACAAGAGGACTCATCACCTGCAAAAATAAAAGGGCAGCAACCATTTGCTTGCTTTTACATGAACGTAACACAGTCAGGACATAGTCCAGCTCAGGAATCCAGCCTTAGGTACTTTGAGAGCACAGCTAGGGTTGCTTTGAGTGCTGGTATAGGGGAACAAACTTAGACTCATACTCTAAATACTCTTCATACGTGGGTGCTACCCCCCGAAGGCACTTTGCAAAGTTCAAAGGGGACAAAGCTTTCTCCCTCTGAACATCGTAATTGTCAGTGGTGCTCTAGAAAAAGGCATCTAAAGCAGGTGCATATAACTAGGAAGCCTTTAAAAGCTGGAGGAAGGATCAAAATACCATACAAGGGGGAATTTCATTGTTTTCTCCTTTAGCCACTTCTTTTCCCATCTGATTGGGAAGCCATACGTCCTAGTTTCCTTCTGGGTTAAAACTTTCTCCTTTATTGCAAATTCTCCTTGTTTGTTGGCTTTCCACTGCCGCACCACTAGTAACACGGGCCGAGGGCAGACTGTATTCTCCCAGACCGAGTCTTCCCATGGCAGACTGCTCCCGAATCCTGCAGGAGATCCACTCATGGAGTAATAGCAACACCAGTCCACTTATAATGCCAGAACCTCAAGATCAAGGCAAAGTGTTCCAGCTGCAATGTTATTCACAGATCAATATCCCATTAAATTAGTTGGGGTGCGGCACAATAAATCTTTACAAATTTACCATGAAATACCTACATGACTAAATTGAAACAAGCTCTAGATGAAGCAGATGAGTGGAGGCAAGAAAAAGGAAGAACTTTCTTGACATTGCAGTTTTATTCGTAGCATTTAACCAAACATACAAGACATTTTCTGAAAGAAATTTTAGCCAAAGTGATCTCCATATTCAAAGCAGAGTTGTTTGCTCACCAAAAGGCATAAAAGCAAAAAAGCCAACCAACCATCCAGAAGTATGATGTAGTTTGGGGCTAGCAGAACAGCTGAAAACAAAGACAGAGAAGAGAAGGAAAAGAAGACACCTGGGGCCGCTGTAGTGTGCCGAGCTGTTAGTCTTTTCATTAAACCACATCGGGAAATCGTTGGCTTCCAGGGAGCTCCCCTCTTGGGGATTGCTTACAAGCCCTGGCTCCTTGGGAGATGCAGCTCCTTGGATTTCCATTCTTACCTGTCCAAACCCTTCTCTCTTTCTGAGCAAATTGCAGGTACGTACCCAAACTGTCATGCAGCTCACTCATGCTTCAATATGCAGCTGTTGCCCCTATATCCCGCCTATGCGTACCGGCTGCTTGACGTTGAGAGCGTCCCAGCTCCCATATTCCCTCATCTGGCTGCTTTCCGTGTACCGAGGCGGAAAGGAGACCCTGCCTGAGGCCAGAGTCTCTGCCCAAATTGATCTTTGTTTCTTCGTGGTGTGGGTCAGACCTATGATATTACAGAGCATCTATGAACAGCACTTTAGCAATGTAGAATGCGTCTGCACGTTTGGCGATGGTTTTTATATTTGTTTGCAGCCTTCCCAACTGTGTCTTTTAGATCACCACCTTCTCCCAGATTTATGCTAAAAGCTTATGCCAGCAAACTCACGTTTGAATTTGGTCTATTAAAATGTAAACCATCGGATGGCACATCTTCAGCTGGCACAATGCACTCTTACTTTCATGAAAGTACTGAACAAAAATACTTTTCAGAGATACAGCAATCATCCTGAAACATTATCAGTGATATGACACTGCACCTCCTCTGATAAGTTAAATTTATCCGTATTGGGAAAATGTTCAATTTTCTCCAACCTTTCTTTGTTCGGCTCTGTGACCTTTTCTGCCAGAGTGTGAGATTGGGATGCACACATGGAATGTGAGAAGAGCCTGGTGCAATTTTTTCCAAGGACAATATTTTTCAATCCAAGCAGGTTTTGGCTTTTAACAACAACATATGCTGCAGCAAATGTTCTTTTCTGTCAATGTAATTCATTATCAGATAAAATTTCCACATGAAATATTTAAACAATGACAGAAATGCTAAATATTTAATTTAGAAGTCTCACCAGAGAAAGTAAGTTAAAAAAGAAGCTGTTAAATAAAACCCCACCATTTTTCTCCATGTGATATATTTAAAAAGCCAAAACCTTTCTCTCTGCACACTGAGAGAAGTATTATTGAATTGAATTTTATATGAAAATTCCCATGAAAAACAAAAAAATAAACTTTTTAAAAGGAAAAAGTAATTTAAAAAAATATTTCTCCATCTGTTTCCCGGAGATACTTATCCTTTTTTCAAAGAGGTAAGCAATTTGCCACGCACAGTGCTTTCCCTCCTTCCAACCCATACATACACACACACGTGCATGGTTTTTCCTTTCGAAAGGCAGGCTGTAAGAGCTGCTGTCTCTTGGTTATGTCTGCGAAAGGAAAAGGAAAGCGGTAACACAGTGCCACGGCCATGACCCTGCCTTGCGCAGCAGACCTGACTGAGAAAGCCTTGGGCCTTAGGCTTGAAACTACGGACCATTTATCTAATTCTGAGCCTCCAGCAGGTGTATGCATCTCCTGGGCTATAAGTAGAAGGAAAAAAAAAAAAAAAAAAGCAGCACTAATCTATGCCCTGCCCCTAGCACGGGACAGCGGAGAAGTCGCAGACTGAGCCTTTGCTTGGTTTCAGCCACCCAGAGCCATCTGCAGTCACAGAGTGTTCTTTCTTCAGTATTAAGAAGGTGTAAGAAATCAGGAAAGGAAGGCAAGAGACTGGCATGGATGAGTTGAGACCTGTTGGTCAAACTAAAGGACAAGAAGGAAATGCACAAGCAACCCCCGGTATCACTACAGGCTGGGGGATGTAGGGATCGAGAGCAGCCCTGCCGAGAAGGACTTGGGGGTACTGGTGGGTGAAAAGCTGGACATGAGTCAACAACGTGCGCTCGCAGCCCAGAAGGCCAACCCTATCCTGGGCTGCACCAAAAGCAGCGTGGCCAGCAGGTCGAGGGAGGCGATTCTGCCCCTCTACTCTGCTCTGGTGAGACCCCACCTGGAGTCCTGTGTCCAGCTCTGGAGCCCCCAACACAAGAAGGACATGGACCTGCTGGAGCAGGTCCAGAGAAGGGCCACAAAAATGATCAGAGGGCTGGAGCACCTCTCCTAGGAAGACAGGCTGAGAGACTTGGGGTTGTTCAGCCTGGAGAAGAGAAGGCTCCAGTGAGACATTACTGCAGCCTTTCAGTACCTAAAGGGGGCTTACAGGAAAGATGGGGAAAAACTTTTTAGCAGGGCCAGTTGTGATAAAACAAGGGGTAATGGTTTTAAACCAAAAGAGGACAGATTTAGATTAGCTATAAGAGAGAAATTCTTCCTTATGAGGGTGGTGAGGCACTGGCACAGGTTGCCCAGAGAGGTGGTAGAAGCCCCATCCCTGGAAACATTCAAGGTCAGGCTGAACGGGGCTCTGGGCAACCTGATCTAGGTGAAGATGTCCCTGCTCATTGCAGGGGGGTTGGACTAGATGACCTTCAAAGGTCCCTTCCAACCCAAACTATTCTGTGATTCTGTGATTCTTCTGAATATTTTCAATTAAGTATAAAGCCAAAAGGAGGAAAAAAAATCTATTAAAAATAAATGAATATCTCAGTCTATCTCTGCAATAGCCCAAGTGAGAATAAGCAGTAGAGTTTCAGTTAGAGTATCAAATACTGTGTTACTGATCAGCTATGACAAAATTTCTCCAATACCAAGTGCCATATGGGGTCCTGCTCCCACCCCTCTTGAAGACATATGCAAAACTCTTATTGCCCTATTTTAATGCAAGCAGTCTCTGTTTCCAAAGAAAGTAAAACAAGAGGCCTCTCAAGTTCTGAGCAGAGGACAGGCCGGATCGTTTTTTGTCCTTGCACTACTTGCCCGGCTACTGTGGAGCTCCATGGAAACAAGCGCGACAGTGACATGTGAGGACTTCTCTTCGAGCCCACCTGGGAAGAGCACGCCAGTGTTGTCACCCAGGAGCACACACGGAGCGGAGAGGCGTTGCATCCTCTCCAGCTCTCTGGACTCCTGCGCTTGACTGCCCAGGGACTGCGGGGTTGTGCAGAAGTGGCCTCAAGCACAATGCCAGGGCAAGCGGGAGCTTCCTCCAACATAGATGGTGAACCCGTACTAAGATCATCCAAGTGGATACTTCATATGTCTATGCCTTCAAATGAAGAGAAAAGCCACCATGACGTATGCATCAAGAGCTCTGCCACCGCATCCCTGCCGGAGGGGAGCACCATAGGTAGATGCTGGTAATAGCCAGACGCAGCTGCAGCTTTGCAGGTGCCTATGGAAGCTATTTCAGCCCCAGAGCCGTGATATCCTGATGCTCATACCAACATAGAGAGCAAAGGGCTGAATACACCTCTGACCAATATAATTTTGACAGAGTGGACATATATCATCTGATGTCCCAGGAGATGAAGGCGAAGGATTTCTGAATCCATCAACTGCTGTCCCAGGAGCGTTCCTGCTCTCAGTCCCGCCTGGATTCACTACCTCTCTGCCAGCTGCTGTTTCTCTCCCCTCCCAGCCAAGGATACGAGGGCCTTAGATTATCACCCAAGGTCTGGTGTTAGGATATATCTCCACTCCACATCATACCACAGCACAGAGCCAATGGAGCTCCAAATTAGGTTGGGCGTCCCAGCAGCTCCAGGTGAGCTGATTTCTGTTGTGACTTGGCTGCTTCCTCTGCTGAGCACACGAAATTGTCTCCACGCAGTCTGTCAATCTGCAGGCTACACACACGCTGAAGGACACGCGCCCCTTCATATCTACTGACAGACAAACAGAAGAGCCCATACAGTATTGCAGGATTTAATTAATATGATATTTCTCATGCTCAGATTCTTAAGTCCACCCATGGAAACAGGCAGGGCAAGGGAGCTGTGTAAGGCTGCAGTCAGTAATAGGTCACCCCTTCTAATCAATATCAAAAGAGAAAAATACAGATTAGAGGCACAAATGGTCCCCTAAATGTGCAGTTCGGCAATATTTAAGTGACAGCAATCTGTCCAACTGCCACAGTTCTCACCTCACTAGTATCTGAGCATCTTCCAGTTTACAGCTGTAATATTAGGTAACCCTCAATTAAGCATGACAATACCTAGCACTTGTCAACAGCCCTTGTCAGCTGGTAAGCACATTACAATTATTAATTAGGCTTTGCGATACTCATCAGATGTAGGTTGCTAAGTACAGCACGGTTATCTCTGTTCAGTGACAAAAAGCCACTAATGCAGTTACAGCTGTCCAGCCATCAGAAAATTATGTATGTGGTTCACGCCTCAAAATTTCAGTGTTCTGTTACATCGTGGTTATCATCCTTTTCAAGGACTGAAAAGTCTCTTTTCTTCTGTGCTTTCCTGAAATACATACCTGCACTGTCAGCATTTCCAGCTCATTTTCCCTTCCCGTTAAATCATCAGCAATTTAGAAGCCATTAGGATATAAAAATTGCTTACTGCCTGCCTGGTCTATGAACACATTGGTGAAACAGACTTTCAAGCCCATACCCGGGGGTAGGGAGCAGGGCCCTGCTACTCTTAAAAGTTTCTGCTAATTCAGGTTCACAATGCTACGTGGTGCCTGTGAACCAGAGTCAGTGGCTGCTGAGCTCCCTTCTTATGGAGCGGGCATGGGGAGTGCACGTGAAGAACAGGAGTGCACACATCTGGAGGCAATAGGTAGCATCTCTTAAGAAAACTAATGGGCCAAAAAGTCTGCACACAAGTCAGCACGCAAATGTGCAGTGTAATCCACTGGGACATGCACTTCAGTAACAGTCAAGTTGGTTCTGAATACAGCGTCCAACAGGGCAAGCGTTGAGTAATCCAAAATATTCAGGGTAAGAAAGATCAGAGGCATCACTCGATTCCTGCCTTTCTGCACCAAATGCATTGGTGGAATCTGTTATGGGGTTTGGGTGGTGGGGTTTTTTTGTTTCTATTTCTTTGCTTTTTTGGAGGAAAAGGGGAAAAAAGTCTTAGGAACCATGTGCTGAAACTTCTCCAGATTTGGAATACCTTCCCTGTTCTGACTGTTGCAGGCACCCAGCAGCTTCAGGACAATGCAAGGTTGTACGTTGGTTCATTTAGAGAAGTCAACCTTGAAAAGAGAGAAGTCTTTACTTTTATGTAAGACAGAATAGTGTTCCCTTACAGTCCCAAAGACAGGAGACTGAGGAGCATGCCTGCAGCAGCGATTTAAGCTAACCTTTTGCCTTCGCTCTACAGGAGCCTGGAAGGGCTCACGCAGTCACTTACAGCTGTTCCCGGCGTCCCGCTGCAGCCTGACCTTCCCGTACCAAGAGAGAAGGGGTTCGCTCAAGCCTGTGAGGACGGAGCTGAGACTCTCCTGCCAAGGAAGGGACAGGGTGAGATGAAGGGCAGAGCCATGAGAAAAGCCCTGGAGAGCGAGCACGCCTGCTCCTGCTGCCTCCGGGCACGGGCAAGGAGCCCAGCAGCTCCCTCCAGCTCTGGGACCTGGCACCGCTGGAGCCGCCACAGAGGATGCGGCCATTCCCACCGCCCCGCTGACGGCCACTGCTAGATCTGCCAAAATCTGTCCTCCAGACAAGATCTCCCGTGCTCTTTCCCTGCACAGCCAGGCAGCAAAAGCAGTGCCGGCAGTGCCCCCCCGGGGTTCGCCACGGGTGTCCTTAACCCGCAGGCCGGAGCTGCCCTGTGCCAGGGTGCGTGCCACCCAGGCGCGCTCGAGGGCAGCCGGCTCAGGGCGGCGCCAGCTTGGCTCCGCCGACAGGGCTTGCGACCTCGCAGGGCTTGCGGGCCCGATTAAGCAAAGTGCTACTGGCCATGGCAGTGAACTGCTTTGCCGGCACAAATAATTAACCTGGTAAAAAAAAAAAAAAAATGGTAACTCATTTACCGGGTTCAGACACTGTGTCTTTGGGAAAGATTTGCTTAAAACGTGAGCAAATACTTCAAGGGTCAACTCTACACCCACTGAACCACATTGTGTACTCATGCCTGATAGTTTAAACAAGATTTTTCCATCAGGCTTTTTGAATTTATTCTAGTTGATTGGGTCTAAAACCTCTAATAACACCCATTTGAACTATATATACACAAGCATTTAATACCAAATAAATCTTGTATCAGGGTTCTTTCTGGGCTCTTGGAAGATGTTATACTGCAGCTGTAAAAATTACTCTTAGCTTTTAAGTTGGACCATCAGATTAGTGTCTTACAAGTAACAATTCCTATGCCTTGAAATGTTACATCTTAAATATTACAGCAATTTACTATCAAATAACAATGATAAGATTACTTCTTCTGGCAATACTGACTAACAAATTCCATTCAAATTATTAAAAAAAGTAGTCCCCCTAAAATCACTTTCCTGAGCAGTTAAAAAAAAAAAAAAAAGTACCTTTTGACCAAAAACCTTAGGGAAAATCAATACTCTTGGCTTCTATCCAGAAATTAAAGATGAATTAGGTAATGGCTGAAAAACATGTTAAAAAGCTGCCTGCTGCCAGTGGCGCTGGTGGCAAATTCTCATCTATCTTGGTTTTGTAGTCCTACAATAAATGTATGAAACACATGTTGTTAAACCAGAATTTGCCCTCTATAGGAAAGGAGTGTACAATTATGACTCTTCGTTACTGTGAAAAACAAGCCAGGTCAGAATTCTTTGCAATGGTGCCTTTCGCAGCACTGTCCTTACCAAGTGACAGGCGCTATGTGTAACTATAAGGAGACTAAACAAACAAATGTGATATAGATGGACGAAGGGGAATGAGAAACATGGGGAAGAATTCAGTGTGACGAAAAGCACACCTCTTTAGTTCTAATCCTTTCTCTTCCCTCCACTGCGGTGTCCCAAATAATCCTTATCTAAATATTTTATTCTGAAACTATGTTGTCTCTTATCTTTTCACACCGTGTTTTTGTATTTGATCTTAATCTTCTTCTGTTTAGCTTGTACCAGCCTCTGGCCTTTTCACATTTAAGGATTTTCTTTCTGCAGAAATTTTCCATTAAGAGTGGGAAAAAATGTAAGTATTTCTGTGGGTAAATAAGCACATAGGATCTAATGGGGGGGGGGGGGGGGGGGGAATATGGACATTTTAGCATAAATTCATTTTCCTAAAAGTTAAAGACAAGTCACGTCATAATTTTTTTCTTATAATGATGTTTTTTCGTAGGATGAAGACATGCTGAAGGCAGTGCAGTGAAATTACACCAATTGACAAATATTGCAACGCATCAGATTCCAGCCTGCTGTCTCAGGAGTGTGCCTCTAGCTCCCATAAACAGCTCTGGAGTTCTTTGGAGGAAACATTTACTTTATAATTTCACCACAAACTAGAAAGTCAACATCAGCTATAGTGTTGCTAAATTATTCCCCCCTCACAAAAGCAGCTGTGAAAGAACATTATCATTACAGATCTCAAACACACTTTCTTTTTGGTTACAAATTCTCATTTAAGATTGTTGATGAATATTAATTCTCATTATCCCGAAATACCATAGAATGTGCATTCAATCATATATTCCTCATAAGACAATCAAGACTTCATATTTTCTGTTGCCACTTGAATTTCTTCTGGTGGATGAGGAACTCCTTTTCGGAGCTGAGTCTGAACGTTGGAGATAATTCACCACTGCGCCTTTCGGAGCAGAAGCAGAATCCTGGTTCTTGTGGTGGCCCTTCTCTGCTGTAAGGCCACTGCCAAGAGAGCCTGCGCACCAAACCAGCTTTCCTTCTCCTCACAGATTTCAGAGCAGGGAGTGGAATAAATAAATATATCCACAAAAAAACCCTTTTCTTTAGCAACTATGTATTTATTCTGACCTTACCGTGCTATACAAAAAAGCTGAACTAGGAATATAGCTCCACCGCCACAAAGCTGCAACTGTAGAGCAGGCAGGGAAAGACACACTATGGTCGCCCTGGTTGCCACACGTAGCAACAGAAATGTGAGCACGGACTTTAGTATGGGATGTGTAGGCTCAGCAGGGGCCTCAGATTCAGTTTGGGAGCTCACGCTGAAGTCCAAGCCGCTGCTGGGCCATTACTGCCATTACTTTTCCTAGCTGAGTAAAAAAGTGGGATGTGTCCTAGTGCTTTAATCACATTTCTATTTGAGTAGAGATGGCAATTATTGTACAGAATTATCTGCAAAAGCTGTGCAAAATATTTACAGCCAGTGATGAGTCCTCGGGCTTATGTTTCCAGGAACTTGGCCTCGGGTTTACTGGCTTCATGATTATAACAGAAACCTCCTCCCACTTAGCCACCCTCACGCCGTGCTGCCTGAAGTTTTCTAAATCCAGATAGATAGCAAATGAAGACACCGGGGTTAGGCACAGCTGAGAGAGAAAAAAAATCTGCTCTAATGAATTCAGCCTGGATATTTATTAATTTTCCTCTTGTTAAACACCCAAACAAACCCACACAGGATGTTTGCTTCCAACCAATGCAGACTGTGGGGTTTAATTAGCTGAAAGATCCACAAATTGAGCCCCGCTGAGTTTGCAGTGCTGTGGTTATAACCCAAGTTTTAAAGGAGGCAGAAATGGCCGTAGGATACCTAATGATGTCCTGGATTACAGCGAAATAGTGAACATCTGAGTTCAGGTGATAATACCATGAATTTTTTTTTTTTAAGTGCAATGAAAACCGTCATTGTTGTTCTAGGGTCTCTTTGAGCTGCTGAAGTGTTGCACTCCTGGAGAGGAGCACAAACATGCAGCTAATGTAGAAGTAAACATCGAGCACACCCAAGGTGAGATGGTTTGTCACATTCTTAAGACTTCTGTGGTTGCTTTTTGAAAAATATGTAATACCTTTGCAAACTCAGTTAACAGTTGCCTTTTCTTGTATGAAAAATGAATATAAAAGTCTCAGAAACAGTGACACTGCACGAATAGTCTGTTTTAATAAGCTGATCTTCATCTTGTCAAATGTGGCTTGTAGGACTTAACGTCTCTTCTTTATATTCAATAACATGATTATTTTTACCAGTCTGTACTTAAAAGGCATAGTCACATACCGGTTCAGGGCAGGAGCGCAATCCTGATCCCTCATGAATATGATGAAATCTTGCGCCATCGTCTCGTACGGAAAAGACAACGTGAGTCAACCTCACAGCATTGCTCTTCCTGAAGCCAGCCCTTGCAGGAAAGCCTACGTCCAGCATTCCTTCCCTTGCTCACTGATGGCCTTGCTCTCTTCTCCCTACAAAATGCCCTCAGATTTCCCCGTGTCGCTCTCTGCAGTCCTGGGTGCTTTGTTGCCCTGTCACTCCCAATGGTGCATTGGGCTGAAGCCGCGAGTGTAAAGGCTGTTGCTTTGGGAAAGCTCTCTGGAAGCCGTCCTTTCCCAGAAAAGAAGACTCCCAAAGTCTGTCTCAAAAGAGGCGTGCTGCTTTGTTTATTTGTTTTGGCTTCTCCTGGCTTGGCTCCCCAGGGAACCCGCTTACAGGCTCTTAGCTCTCGGGAATCCAGCTGTCTCCTGATTACAATGCTGGCCGTCCTCCTAATTTCCCAATGCACTATTTATCCTCTCTCTGCTGCTTTGGACAGCATCTCCCACCCCCTAGTTTGTTTTGCATAGAGGTTCAGTGCATGGAAGGAGAAATTCCCACCTGGGCCGTGAAACAGCTGGACTGGGAACTCTCACCCCCAGAACCCACAACATCAAGTGGTCACACAATGCTGTGACCACCTCTTACTGCCGTTGTCACCCTATTACTTTGTGTGCTTACTATATATATATATAATGATCATTTGTTATACTTTGTCTTTTAAATAGCCTTGACTTGAGAAATACTTTTTCAGCCCAGCCAAAGGTCGGAAAGGATCACTTACAAAGCTAAAGTAAGAACTGAGGAGTCCCTAGATTGCAGCCCTGGGGTATAACCTGACTAAAACCTTCTATGATAAGGTCACCCACCTAGTGGGTGAAGGGAAGGCAGTGGATGTAGTTTTTCTGGATTTTAGTAAGTCTTTTGATACTGTCCCTCACAGCATCCTTCTGGATGAGTTGTCCAACTGTGGAATGAGCAGGTTCATAGTGCACTGGGTGAAGAACTGGTTGAAGGACAGAGCTCAAAGGGTTGTAGTGAATGGGGCTACATCTGGCTGGTGACAGGTCACCAGCAGTGTTCCTCAGGGTTCAATTCTAGGGCCAGTCCTGTTCAATATATTTACCAGCGATCTGGATGCAAGAGTTGAATGCACCATCAGCAAGTTTGCTGATGATACCCAACTGGGAGGTGCTGTTGACTCTCTTGAGGGACAAGAGGCCTTGCAGAGGGATCTAGATAGATTGGAGCTTTGGGCTATGATTAATAGGATGAAGTTTAACAAGTCCAAATGCCAGATTCTACACCTAGGACAGAGTAATGCCAGGCACAAGTATAAATTGGGAGAGGAGTGGCTGGAGAGCAGCCCTGCAGAAAGGGATGTGGGGGTGCTGGTCGGCAGCAGGGTCAGTAGGAGTCAGCAGCGTTCCCTGGCAGCCAGGAGGGCAAACCGCACCCTGGGGTGCATCAAACACAGCATCACCAGCCGATCAAAAGAGGTGATTATCCCGCTGCGTTCAGCGTTGGTGCAGCCTGACCTTGAGTACTGTGTGCAGTTCTGGGCCCCGCAATTTAAGAAGGATGTGAAGGTCCTTGAACGTGTCCAGAGGAGCGCAACGAAGCTGGTGAAAGGGCTGGAAGGCATGTCCTGTGAGGAGCGGCTAAGGACTTTGGGCTTGTCTAGTTTGGAGAAAAGGAGGCTGAGGGGCGACCTCATGGCTCTCTGGAGCTTCCTGAGGAGGGGAAGTGTAGAGGGAGGTGCTGAGCTCTTCTCCCTGGGATCCTGCAACAAGACGCATGGGAATGGTTCAAAGCTGCGCAGGAGAGGTTTAGACTGGACATTAGGAAGCATTTCTTTACCGAGAGGGTGGTCAAACACTGGAACAGGCTTCTTGGAGAGGTGGTCTATTCCCCAAGCCTGTCAGTGTTTAAGAGGCATTTCGACAATGCCCTTAACAACACGCTTTAACATGGTCAGCCCTGAACTGGTCAGGCTGTTGGACTAGATGGTCACTGTAGGTCCCTTCCAGCTGAAATAGTCTATGTCTAAATGATCTCTAAGTGACAAGCAGCTCAAGAATTTGAGGCTAATTCCCATCTGCGTATGTCACAAATTTTAACGCAGACTCTCATGGAAGGTTGATGCATGAATAAGGCACTGCACCATGCCAGCTATTGCTGGATCTGCTTCAGTGAAAACACTGAATTTGTACTAATGTAGGATTAGCATAACATAAAGGAAAATTAGGTACATGATCGCTGATGTTCTGGTCAGTACTGTGATTTTTTAATAAAGTCTGTTTTGATGAATTGATGCTGGCAACAAATTATCCATTATTTCAGGATCTGTCTTCCAGTGCTTTGCATTTTGAGTACTCATAGCTATCTGTGCCAACTACATGTCAGTTCTGTCCTGTCATCATTTCACACCCACTTTGCATAAAAGTCAGCAGCCAGACAGGGGGATGGCAGGGAAGAGCAGCCCCTTTGAAAACAGCCTCCCTGCCCGTTCCCCTGACAAGGCTGAAGGTCCTGGGTCACCGAAGCTTATGCAGACCTTGGGGGCAGGGGGAGAAGTGGGATGGTGCCTTCTCCAGCTTCATCCTTCCTACACCTGCGGGACCAGCAGCACTGGAGAGAGCAGAGGAGCTCCCCTCCCCATCTTCCTGGAAAACCTTCTCTCTCCAAAGGGATCTTAACCAAATCCTAGCCAAAGGCATCGACTTGTGTCCACCCCATGAGCATCCAGCAAAGGTCATAGCGGGACAGAGAGAAAACCAGCACTCAGCACAGCGGCAGATTCTGGTTTAGGCTATAAAGGCTGCAGCCACGAGAAGAAAAATGCCTCCCTCTGGAGCAGCACAGGGCTGTGCACGGGCCCGGGCTACGTGGACCATTGTGTGCCAAACACCGCTCAGAAAAGCCGCCAGGAGAGGCTGTCTTGCTAGGAGCAGCTGCGGGGTGGAAGAAAGGTGTGCGTACGCCGGGAAGTTAAAAGCAACTGCAAGCCTAATGACTGTGTTAGTGGTGACCCGGAGCCCGCAGGAAAGCAGGAAAAGCGCGCTGAATGTGCTCTCTGGTTGATTACCACCCATTGTCTAAAATAAAGCGAGTCAAAAAGATTGTTAAAACCTGCTGCAGTCTCAGGGACCACATCAGCCAAACAAACAATTCCACTGCTTGTTGTTAACACGTCCCAGAGATGTGAAACAAAAGGTACAAGCGATATGTTGCTCCCTTCTCTAATTTTAAACGCGGTTCGGCAGACAAGATGTTCCTTACCGCAAATTCATTACAAAGCGGCAACAATAGAGAGGCAAAGCAAAATAAAAACTCCACATCTCCCTGGGGAAGTACAATCCATTTCTAAGCCTTTTTTTTTGCTTTTGTGTAGACAATCAGAGGGTAAGCAGACATAACAGAACTACGGGCTATTGCCAAGCCGTGGTTAAAAGGAGAAAGGCTGATGTGAGGTTACGCTGTTCTCCGGTTTACTGTGTGAGAGAGGGGAAGAATGACAGCAGAGGTGGGAAGAATTACCATTGCTTTCATAAAAGATGGACAATTGGTTCTCTGAATTATGGAAAGACCCATCTTAAATATAATAATTAGCACAGACTGGAAATGGAAGTTTCTTTCATAACAAATAGCAATTACCGAGGAGGCCTGGCTTTAGAAGCTAATGTGAGTTTGTAATGAATACAGAACTATGAAACTGATGTACAGAGAGCAATTTAATCAGCCGAGGGACATGAGGGGCCATGGTCAGCTCCAGTCAGCATGGTGGAATATAAAATACATGTATTAAAATATCAATAAAGGAAACAATGAAGCCATTCAAAGTATAGGCTAAGAGTTAGTCACTGTGTATTTCTCCAGACTGCATGGTGCCGCCAAATCAAAAGCTATTCATTCCACTCACCTAGGAAGTGAAAACGAAAAGAAATGCGTTGTCCTTATACTGGAAATACAGGGAGGCCTGAAGTCTTCCATCAGGATGATAGGTCACCCAAAATTGCCCACCCCTTCAGGGACACGGAGGGAAGGGGGAGCCACGTGCAGTACAGCTTCTGTATGTGCGACAGGAAAGAACACAAAGAAGGAAACGATTTACCACTTAAGAAAAATTAGAAATGCAGGAATTTCTAAGGCAAGCAGAGAAAAAGTGGCAGTGAGGGGAGGCAAGGACATGGGTAAGAAGGAGGCAAGGCTTTGCAGAAAGGGAGGAAAGGGTTAAATCTTCAGGGAAAGAGCAAAATAATGAAGAAAGCAGCAAAAAACAGAGTCCCACAGAGGGGGAGGAGGAGGAGGGTGGCGCCCTCAAATGTTCCAAAGTCCCGACAATGTGAATTAGTCTTGCCCTGAGATTTTTGGACTCAGTCCATCTGTCTCAATACTTACCAGCTATATATCATCTTCAAGCACCTGCAGAAACATTAATCCTAACACCAGTCTTCTCAGGTAGATTTGTAATGTTATTGACCTCACCTATAAATAGAACAGCAGAAAGATGAGAAATGAGACCACGTCTTAAACTGTGTCTAAACAAGGTGTCAAGTGGTGTTTTAATTCATGTTAGGCAACACTGGGGGATTTCTGCACCTTTTCTCCCAATACAAACAAGTCCAGGCAAGCCATACTTTATCCTCTGTCTTCTCAGCATAAACTGACGTATAGACCAAAATTGCAATTAATAGCTGAGGAGGAGGGATCAGCCTTTACAACGTAAAGGTAAAGAGAGAACTTAATGAAGGAGTATCAAACTGGCTGAGGGCAAGTACCGAAGAGGAGAGGGGAACGTCGCTGTGGAGCCAAGGGTGTGACATGGGGTTATTGCAGACCAGCTCGTATGCGAGGAAAGGGGGAATTAGGAGCCGTCCCTCAATTGCAAAGGAACATCTTTGCAATTCAAGGCCCACTGCAATATCGTTTATGCAGGAGCTGCTGATGAGGAAGACTGACTTCCCTACTTGCAGCTGAGTCGTGGGCAGCAGCGGAACTCACATTTTCATCCAAATATTTCACTGAATTTCCCCCAAGTGCTTTTAATATCTCATCGCTTTCATTGTGAGTTGATTTGATTTTCTTTTAGTGCCACCAGCTGCTCCACACACAAAAACAGTTGGCTGTGAACTTCAAAGTTTGACACTGATTTTCACTGCAGTTTCATGCCAGAGTTCCTACAGGAGAAGATGGAGAAGGGAAATGAGCTTGTTAGGGATGCACTTCTCTCCCGCCTATCCTGGAAAGGTCCTCTTCAGATACAATACATTCTCCTGCATACATAACTACAGGCTTAATCCATCAGACCACAGATCCACCTAGTCAACTGCCCTCTTTCCAAAGCAGCTAGTGGCTAAGTGACGTAGCTGTGTAACGGTGTGCCAAGTAGTATCCTTCCCCAGAATATTCCCAGAAGTCCCCCTCGTGCAATTTTCAGCTTAGAGTCTTTCCAGTATTTTTGTATTTAATAGCCCTCAACGGATTTTGCTCCCAATTATTTGTCCAATAACACTTTGAGCCAATGTAACCAGCTGTAATGCTGTGCAGCTCACAGTCCCACATCTGAACTGCACCGTGGGACGGATGGTCTCCTTCTGCAGCGAGCTCCGGGGATGGCTGTCTCATTTGACTCCTCCTAGCACTTTTGTTGGAAGAGTCTGTAAACAACCATTCCCTGTTCACCCTCTCCTTGTCACTAGTGATTTAATACACCTCTCCTGTATCCCTCTGCTGTCATTTCTTTCTCAACCTAGAGAATCATTGCTCATACAGAAACTATTCCATACCTCCACTTATCTTTGTTGTCCTTCTTGGTATTGTTTCTATGTCAGCTGCATGCCCTCCAAACCGAGAGGGCCAGATGTGAATACACATGTAGGACACAGGGACAGCATGAGTTTGTGTGATGGTGACATGCTGCTTTCTCTTTTGATCTTTACGCCTTTCCTAATAATCCCTAATTTTCAATGTGCTCGTGTGATCAATAACAAGCACTGTGATGATGTTTTCATGCAATAAACTATTAGAAACCTAAGAGCTCATTCTTGTGAGGTAGCAATCACCTTAGAGACCATCATTTTATATATGAAATTAGGATTGTTTTTCCCATGTGGGCCTGTGCAAACCTCATGAAGTTCAACAAGGCCAAGTGCAAGGTCCTGCACATGGGTCAGGGCAATCCCAAGCACAAATACAGGCTGGGCAGAGAATGGATTGATGAGAAGCTCAACATGATCTGGCAATGTGCGCTCAAAGCCCAAAGCCAACCCTATCCTGGGCTGCATCAAAAGCAGCGTGACCAGCAGGTCGAGGGAGGGGATTCTCCCCCTCTACTCCGCTCTGGTGAGACCCCACCTGGAGTCCTGCGTCCAGCTCTGGGGTCCCCAACACAAGAAGGACATGGATCTGTTGGAGCCAGTCCAGAGGAGGGCCACGAAGATGATCAGAGGGCTGGAGCACCTCTCCTATGAAGACAGGCTGAGAGAGTTGGGCTTGTTCAGCCTGGAGAAGAGAAGGCTCCAGGGACACCTTCTAGCAGCCTTCCAGTACCTAAAGGGAGCCTACAAGAAAGCTGGAGATGGACTTTTGACAAGGCCATGCAGTGATAGGACAAGGGGTAATGGGTTCAAACTGAAAGAGGGTAGATTTAGATTAGATAGAAGGAAGAAATTCTTCCCTATGAGGGAGTTGATGCACTGGAGCAGGTTGCTCAGAGAAGTTGTGGATGCCCCATCCCTGGAAGTGTTCAAGGCCAGGTTGGATGGGGCTTTGAGCAGCCTTTGAGCTCATCATTCACTCTTATAATGTCCTTCTGCAGTTCTCACAATCAGCCTTGCATTCACTGCTCTGAATAACTTAGTATGATCAGTGAATATTGTCACCTCATTTTTTCCATTTTGGGGTCATTTAGGAACACATTGAACAGCACGAGCCCCCCCCCCCCAAAATCTCCACTCATGACCTTTTTCCACTGTGAAAGCTGACTATCAATTTTTGCATTCTGTTTCCTTTTAATTATCCGTGCACAGACCTTCCTCCTTACCCATTGTTGTTCAGTGCTGCAACAGCTGGTCGCGAGGGACCTTGTAAATACAACCTTAGAAAGTTACCGATTAAAAGAATCATCTTTACCTATGTGCTTGTAGATAAAAGTGTGTAAGTAGGTATGATTTTTTAGTCTCGGATGTGAAGCCACATCCCAAGGCAGTGAAGTTTCTAGCAGCAATTCACTAAATGTCAGCAGCAAAGTTCTCCCTGTCCTTACGTGTGCAGCTTCACAGCTAAGTACTTCTGTAATTGCAGAACGAATCCCTGATCTTCAGCACGGTTTATGCTGGTCTGGGCACTTCCAAAGAGCTGCTTTCGTAAGAAACGCAAGAATAAACTGGGAAATAACTGGGTACAGGTGTTTTAATCTGCAAATAAAACACTATTTTATGCCAAAGTTGATATTTGGTATTTCAGTTTGAATTTGTCATTCCCATTTGGCAAAACATTATATCTTTGCAGTTATTTAAACATACATATATCACAGCCTTCTTACTACACTGAGAGTGGTTAATTCATTTTTAATTAACTGATTATTTCTATTAGTTCAGTAAAACTATAGTAAAGTCTGGGTTCATGTATTTTAATCAACTACCTCTTTTTATCCAGCTTAGGGCAAATCACAAGTAAAAGTTTTCTAAAGTACGTAAGGAGAGGATCTGAACTGGTGATTTGTGGTCACAGCACTTTGAGGATTTTAAAGCCAGTAGCTCACAAACTCTAGGGCCCAGCTTCTACCCGTTACTTAAGGAGTGGAAAACAAGCTTTTCTGCTTCTTCCCATACCAACTGGCTGCCACGTTGTGAGCGAATCAGGCACTGACCTGAACTAGCTGAATAAACTAAAATGGAAAAATAATCCCCCTCCTGTCAGGAAAGACTACTCTTGTCAGTAATTATTTGGCACCTCAGTGAGTCAGCAACCATCCACCAGCTCAGCAGTCTGCCTTTTGTTTAAAACATTGGCACCAAAAACATGCTACTTCATATTATCGCTTTACAATCGAGCCTGACATTGTGAAATAAATTCTAAAAATATTCTTTAAACTTCTCCTTGCCATTGACTCTTAAATTGTGTCTCAAAGAAAGAAACAGTTAAATTTAAGGAATCGTTTTTTGCAGTAGACATCAAATTATATCTACTGTGAAATCTCCAATATCACATGCTGAGAGGAGAAATTTTGCAATTGTGCAGGGAAAGTTTCAGGGGTATGAAAAATTTTTGCAAAGCAAGAGAAGACCAAGGGGCACAAAAAGCTTTTTAAATTAATCCATAGAAAACCAGCCACCTCTGATGGCGCGGTAGCTCTGCGTCCCCAGGACTGCCAACCCAGACTGTACCGTAAGAGGATTCCGCAGGGTTGGAAATGTCGCAGAGAATATGATTTGGTTAAACACCACATCTCCTCCCCTCCACGCAAATGGCTTGGCAGCAAGTCTGACCCGGTGGCTGCCGGCGCGGCACGTGCGGCTGAGGAACGGGGTTGCACCACAGCACGACCCATCAGATGCAACTGGGGTGGGCTCACACGCCTCAAAAGGACTTTTGCCTCCACCACTGCTACTGTTAAGGTTCTTGTTAAGTCCAGTGGAACTAGAACAAAACTGTTGCAGTAAGTAGTAACAGACAAGGGAATGTACGTTACAGAAAACAAAGAGAATTGCTTCTGACTGCTTATGTCAGGCCAGAGAACATTTAGAAAATATTCTTGCTTTAGACGAATACTGGGCAAGACCAGCAGAGGTGATGACTGGACATGGAGCGCTCTCAGAGAAGTTTAACAACATACTGTCCCTTACGATCCCCCACCACAGTATTTAAATATTTTATCTCTTTCCTGCACTCAGGATTATGTATTAGGAGAAGGAAGGAAGGATCTGGAAGATTGTTTTCCTGTGTTCTTGTTAAGCTTCTCTCTCTCAAGCCTGATGCCCATATGGCCTGTTAGTAATGCAGCACCATAATTTAACAGTTTGCTTTCAAATAAATCCTAAAGTAAGTATGGTCCGGAATAATGCTCACTTAATACGGAGTGCATGGCCAAAGGGAACCAACACGTAAATCAAACTATAAACATGAAAAGATGGAGGAAAAATACAAGCCATCCCAAGCACTTCAGAAGTTTGTATTATTATTATTATTCTGTTGAGGTTTCATCCTGTCAGCTTAAATGAAAAAGGATTAGATCTTAATATTCTTCTGCAGTTCCAGTGACTTCCAGTAAGGCACAAAGTTTTAATTGGAGTGATAAAGGGGTTTTTTTAGGAAAAGCTTGTGATTTCATTCTAATACCATCAGGGAGGGTGCTTCAGGACAACTGGTGAAACACGTAATGATTTGTTAGCATTCAAAAAAAAATGGAAAGAAAGAAAGGAAGGAAGGAAGGAAGGAGGGAGGGAAGGAAGGAAGGAAGGAAGGAAGGAAAATGAAGGAGCTAAGGAGTTGGACCAGAAGTTTAGCTTTGTGTTAGCAAAGCCAGGAGTGAACTAAGAAGGTTTCATACCAGCGAGTATCCCTGTGATACAGTTGCAGGGCTTACAGGTTTCAGGTCAGATGCCAGGAACAGGTACACCCGCTCGGTTGACGCCAGGGCCACCCAGCAGTGAGATGGCTGCTCTTTGAGTGACACAGATGGGAGGAAAGAGGAGCACGTTGGGCAATGTTTCTGTGACAACCATAACCCCGGATGCTGTCCCACACGTACCGTACCTTTGGGCTTTGAGACAGAGCTGCTTCTGAAAGCACAAGGGAAGATGATGAGCCAAAGAGTAAGCGAGCCATTTAGTCTTGAGAAAGGATGTGTCACCTCCACTGTGTCATGACTGTGATTAAGACGTGCCTTTTCATTAGCAACCGCAGCACTCATCCACGCAGGCCCTGCTTAAAGAGAACAAATAGAAAGCAAAGAAAAGGTAAGCATATGGTTTGGCCAGTACATTTAATTTTACTGCGCCTCCGTAAACTGTGTCCTGCAAGGTCAGAAGAGAGGCCTGTGCCAGCAGCTGGTAGAAGTCTATTAAGACAAATGGAAGAATTTGTAGTGTTCATATGGTTATTTTTACTGCCAAGAGCTGGGCTGACACGGACTGACCGGCAGGACAAGGGCAGCTCCCGTGCAAGGGCAGGTTTCCTTCAGCAGCCTCGCATCGCCTGTGCTGCCTGCTCTCACCGCCGGGCACAGCCACCCTCGGGATGCAGCCCTAGCCGAAGTCCACAGGGTTTAGCACAACAGGGCTCTCAAAAGGCCTCTAGTTTTTCGAAAGAGAAAGCAAAAAGTTTTACTAAATGTGAAATTCAATTCACTTAATATGTTTCCAGGGATTATTCACCAACAGTAACAGTTTTTATTTGATTTCTGCCCACAGCACCACAGCTAACATAACGCTTAAGTATCCAGAGGAGACAAAAATAATTATGGAACTTTGTGATATCTAAGCAGTAATAATGACAAAGCTCCGTTTCTATTACAGTTATAGAAAAACAAGACCTATTACTCACATAACATTTAACTTGCTTTCAATATGGCAGTACAGTTCTTCTGTCTCAAAGCATTAATTAAATGTAACTGCACTGCACATGCTGTTGAGAAAGCAGATTTCCATAGCTTTACTAAAATATCTGAAGCTTTCTGTTTAAGCATGAACAGGCAACTGAATATTATTGCAACAATGAAACTAACGTCTTTCCAAAAAACTCTTCCCAAAGTGCACATGTGGCCTGAAAAATAGATAAATAAATATGAAGTTGAGAAATGCCGTATCAGTTTCAGCTCCTGCTCTAGAGAAATCAGGTCTTTTTTTTTTACCCCAAATTAGAAGCGTAAGGAAATTTGCCAGGCTCCCCCCCTGCCTTGAATTGCTCTCGTTATAAAGGGAGTTTGAAAATCACAGAAGCAAAACAAAGTGCATTCCTTCATAAGCCTCATCAGGATCTGTCAAGTCGCATTCTGCACTGGTTTGCGTGCCTGAAACCCACAGCGTTGGCATGTGCATGAATTGGAACGGAGAGATGAAACGCCCAGTAAAAAATGGGGAGTAGCTGGCTACGCGGGAAGCACTGCCAGAAAAGATCACAAACCATTCACTAGTCAATAATGTGATGCTGTTTCTGAAAGAGGAAATCTTCTCCTGGCGTGCATTTACAGGATTATTGTCCACAAGATTTGAGAAGAAAATGGTTGTTTCATTCTGTACTGGGGAGGCCTCAGCTACGCAGAAGTCCGTGTCTTTGGGAACTGCGCTCCAGGAGTGCCATAGGAGAGATGGAGAGAGCACAGGGGCAATCCTTGTAATAGGTCATTTGGTCTACAGGTCTTCGCGAGGAAACAGTAAAGGAACCAACTTCTGAAAATATTTTTTTAAAAATTTATATACATATACACACACTCATATATATTCCACATGTCTATTTTCTAAGAATATACCTTAAAAGTCAAGGCAATACTATGCAAACCAAATTTAGCGTCTCACGAATCCCACAAAACATCTTACATCCTAATGAAACAGTCCAGCACAACATCTAACTGCAGATTTCTTGATGAACCATTTACTATATTGATTACATGACAAGCTACATAAAACCTACATTAGCTATCCACAGAAAAGCTTAGATTTTGGCTAAGGATTAATTTAATGCAGGCAAATCTACTTTAGCTTTGCAAGACTATAACATTCCCAGGCTTGAGAGAATTTACTGTACAAAAATCCGCTTGCCCCCCATACTTAAAGTGTGTACAAGAACATTATAAAGCATAATGCTTCATGATCTACTCAATGCTATCATGCCCCCGTTATACCAGCTTTTTTAGATCTTAACTTCGTAGTTCTACCATTGCGAATGGATATATTTATTTCCTAAAAATACCTCAAAATGATTCTCTAAGTTTTTGTTTATCTTTCAAAGCTTCTACTGAAAGAAGAAATAGCAACACAGCATCTAGACAGATGACTAGAGAAGGAAGTTGCTTATGAACTCATACAAAGGATTTGCACCCTTAGCGTTTTCATGACTGCTGACTTTTTAAATCTTACTTTGTGACTTCCGTAGTTTAGATTTTAACTCACTGAACTGGAAGAACTTTGGGGCATGATGGTTTGATACAGACACGGAACATTTTTTTCTGAGCACTATCTGAAGAGAAGAACAGAGAGATATATTAAAAGTACCTACAAACCTGCATGCAGTTTTCAAATGGGACTGTATATCACAAAGATTTCCTGCACTGCATCTACACTGGAAAGCAGTTAAATCAAGTTTAGATATACATAATGAAACACTTTTGAAATACAAAGGACATTTCACACAATACAACTACCAGAGGCGTATTTCTGTTAACTACATATCTATCTGGTAATGACTTACAGTTTGAAATATTTACTTCTTTCTTTGTTTGTATTAACATCTGATGGTTGTAAACAGCAGAAGTTACACCCCAGCTAGAAGAAGTGTCTTTTCTGGAACACATCCACACCAGCTCTGAGAGGTTCGGTAGCCCCGTACCTACGTGGGCAGCTCTAGGCGCCCATCCCTCGCGCTCCGCGGGTGGACTACAGCGGCATCAGCACAAATCTTTCCAGCACGGGTTCACTGCATCCCTCGTCCACCCCTCCGCCACCAGCCCTTCTGCTTTCCCCCAAGGACAATAAAGATCCTGTCTGTGCAGCTTGATCCAGAGCCTTTAATACCTGGTTAGGGCTAGGATAGGAATAAGCTGCTCTCACCTGTTTATCCAGTGCTAAGAGCCCAGGGGAAAGCAAGGAGATCATCCTCCTTATGGTAATTACTTTTACATTTCTGGTTTGCATCTTATTTGTGAAATTTCTACCAGCATCACTCGGGCATTCGAATGGCTGCCGTTTTAGGAAGTGTGTACGAGAGACGCTTTGTCAGTTGCCTTTAATTTTCTAAGCCAGATCCAAAAGATTGATCAGTTGTCAGTGAGCCTCCTTTCAAATCGTGGATGTCCTCATGCGCAAAACCTGCACTTCACTCAGCAAAGCAATGGGAGCGATGCCAGATTTTTTTAGTGCACATGATTTCAATTTGTAGCACAGCAGGTTAAATCCCAACACAACTTCAGAAAAACGGATCCCACTTCTTGCTATCCTTTTATCTATTCCAAGCTATCAATTTGTGTGTGAATTATGGGTGGTTTTTGGTTGCCTCCTGTGCGTACAGCATTGTCCTCAAAACACATGTTTTTGCTAGATCTGTATAGAGGCTTTGTTATTGAGAATAAAGACGCTTGTATTACACAGTTTAAAGTGTGTAGGTGTTACATCAGTAATGCATCTGTCCATTTATGCTTATGGTATGTTTATCTTATGCCTCTAGTGTAGCATTTCTGAAGTACCCTTCTCACCGGGTGCATTCAAACCAGCGCGTTGTTATTTGCAAGCCTTCCGAAGCCCTGTTACATTGATCGTTATGTATTCACAACAAATAGCACCGCGTTTTAATTGGATTGGAGGAGGGTTGCGGTTTGTTTTGCTTGTCAGGAAGCAAATTTAATATAGATGTTCATTAAAGCCGTGAAGCCAGAGCATGTAGAGGATGGTGCCAACTGCTTGTTGAGGCAAAGGACATGGCAAAAATGCAAAAGATTTCCTCATATATGTACACCTGCAAAGAACTGCTGCTTCCCTCAGATCCCGACTGGCACACAGTATTGGTATACGGGACCCAGCGATTTTACCACTCCTCACAACTCCAGCCTAAAATTTTCTATTGTTCGGGGCATGCCTCAGTTGCATTCACTTATGGTTTTGAACTAGCTAAGAAAAAATTATGGTTGTGGGTTTCTGAAGTTGCTTTCTCCATGAGACACTAATGATGGGTTATTTGCTCTGCCCTTTTATTTTATTAAGAGGAGTGTATGTAGATTCGCATGCGCTTGCTTTCTTCATGCTGCACAGCTCTACAAAAATATAAAATCCTCACTCAAAGGAGATTAAATTAGATTTGGGAGATGTGAACTCCTCAAAAAGAAAAGGAAACAAAAACTCTAATCAGTGTATTGTGATCATGGAAGACATTCTAAAGAAATTTAATGCCATGTAATACATATTTAAAAGGCAGCTTTTTACAGTCGTACATTTTTTCCTGTTTGCTTATGCATAGTAACAAGCAGCACTGAGACACAAAATGCATTAGAAGCCACCGCACAGCACAGCCACCCGCGGAAACAGCAAGTTAATTTAGCATCAGCTTCTTGTAGTTTTAGACAGAGACACAAATGGCAGATTCTAGTAGCACCAGGCTGATGCAGCTGGTTGTCCTATGTCCTTTCTCTTATTCCATTGAGATACCACCCTTGCAGCTGCTCTGCTTGGTTGTCACTCGTGCATCACTTTTAGTTATCTGCACTTTTCTTTCTTTACGCTGAGAAAATAATCCTTGTTATAGAACCTGTCTTCTGTGACAGACCAACCACTGGGATGTAAATGCAGTTTCTTCCCTGACCCGGGGAACAATTTCAGTCATGGTTGTTAAGAGCGGACCGACGGAGGGCTAGCTCGACCGAAGGACGGTGGTGAAACAATTCTGCGGTGGCTGACCCAGTCTCACGGGTGGCTGCCTCAGTCAATGAACTCGCAGCCTGGGGTGAGTCACACGAGTGTCCTATTCAGCCTCAGGGAAAGAGTCCGTATATTGCACTTGGGTCTGTGGACGTGCTTCCGAACGAAGGGTCAGACTAAGCACAATGATGGACTCCAGGACTGCACCTAATGTACTTGGCCACTAACGGTATTCAGTTCATGGGACTGGGCTCACATTAATCTGACGTAGCCCTTCCAAAATGCACGTAGCGTGGATATCAAGTCCCCAGCACCAAGTGTTTTCAACTGCACATCTGTTCCCACTGGACCACAGTACTCGCTGATGTAGACAAAAGCATCAGCATGATAATCCAAGCTGTTCAGCCGCATTATCCTCCCTCTGCGATTCAGAAACCCTGAGCTTCTTCCTACATGGTCGCCTTTACGCATGAATCACTGGCACAGACAGAGATGTGAAACGGCCACAGATCTTACGCCATCGTTCTCCTAAACAACCCAGTGCCCACTGGGAAAGCACAGTACATAGAAACTTTATATTCTGCCCCAAAAGGTGAGAAAGGATTTTGCAGATTTATTTTTATCGATTCGTGGATCTGTTTCCAACACAGCAGTCTCCTTCTCTCTCCAAACGGAGCTTTCCCTTCTGTTGCTTAATACCACTGGTATGTGGTAAGTTCTGGGAGATGTTATACTCTCTCCAAAAGACAAGAGCATTCTGCTCACAGTAAACAATATTTCCAAAGGAAGTTCAAGCTGTTTCCGAAACTGGGATTGAACAGGGTTGAAGTTCATCCAGTGAGCTGTATTGTACTCCGCCTGTGCAGAGCTTTGCCTCTAAATGGGTAAAAGACCATACTAGAAATTCATTTCAGTCTGTACGTTCACTGCGAGAGCCATAAAAGTCATGCTTTTGAAATTTTGAGGACTTCCATCGAATCACTTACTGCTGCCAAATGCATAGAACAACTTAATTACGGTTTAAAAAAAAGACCATCATATGCAATCAGAATCTTATTATTACAAGAGAAAAACCATTATTCCAGTGACCCTACACCCTTCAGGAGAAGATACAAAATTTTTTCTGCAGACAGATGGAAAAATGCTCTTTAATGAGTCACCTTTTGACAGAAAAGAATGAAACCTATCTGGATTTCAAGAATTCTGAAAGTTTTTTTAAAAATGTTTTAGTTGAAGAGAGTTTAAGACTTAGACATGATACGCATACTAGCTTTTTAAAGCGACGGGGTGGAACTGAATGAGTAGGCTAGTGGTAACTAAGGTTCTGTGGTGCCTCTCTGAGTTCATTTCAAGAAGCCTTGACTCTTTTTTTTTTACAGATAGATTGCAGCCAGAATAGACTGTTAGGGAAAAGGTTGCACCCTGAAAGTGTAAAAGGACAATAAAACAAAGGATGCATCATCAGATATTCAATCAGATCTCACAAGGCAAATTTTAGCCTTAGCTCCTAAAACCTTCGCTTAAGAACCCCTCAATAAATGTGTTGCTGTAAGAGCACAGAACACATATGTTTTATTAGCTGTTAGGATCTGAGATAAATCTTTATATTCATCCTTAACTAAAGCAGGAACTGCTTCAGCATGCGTTGGCTATGTCTCGTCCTGTTCTGTAACTCTGTGTTGCAAGAGGGAAACGGTGCAGCTCCTAACAGTGCTCGTTCCCTGTTTGAACTCTAATTTTTCTTTCCTTGGGGTATGGACAGTAATAAGGAAAATCAACGATTCCTGATGAATCCTCACATTTCAGCTCAGGCCAGATAAGATTTTCTGAAGAAGCGTGCCAACAGAGGTCGACCGGCTCAAGAACCTGGGAGCCCCCTGGCCTTGGATGGCCCTTCCCACGCTGCACAGAGCAGCAGAGGCTGTAAGATCACCCTCATGGCCTCAGCATGAAGCAGTGATTCACAGTTTCTAGAGGGCAGATGTCCACATGAGGAAGCCCCTGGTCAGCACTGGGCATTCTTTGAGATGATATGGAGAACAGATAACTTACAGACTCCCACCGTTGTGGGATTTCCCCTTTTTTTTAAACTTTGTTACATAATTTGCTTTCTCAAATGTCATTTCTCACCATTATCCTTTACAGATATGTCCAAAAGCAGCAACCTTTACCTTCCCACCTTTTGCAGCAGATATGCTTTCCTGGACAAAAAGCAATGGAAATCTTGATAAAACATGTGAATCAGAGATGACAATTGTCTTCCTCTTAAAATAAAAAAGAGACTTGAAGAGGCAGCTGAGGCTCCTGCATGGTTCCAGCATAGTGGAAACTCTCTTTCCTTCTGCTGATCCAGAGATAACTAGCCAAAGGAGGCTGGCTGCATAAATTTCCTCTTTCACGGGCTCTCTGCTCGGAACACAGTGTTAACATCTGATGAGATTTTGGCATTTTTCCCTTTGATTCAGCTGGTGTTTTTAAGAAGGCTCTCTCTGTAGTTATACTTTGGGGTTTGGAGGTGAAATTATGTTGATTCTACACAGGTTATAGAAAATAGTGGAAGCTTTGAGTGATCCTTTGTGACTTTCCTCAGTGCAGAGCTTCAGAAAATATTTCGGGAAAATACTCAAAATCAGTAACATTTGTAAATCTTTTCCAGTTCACCTCCCGGCTATCTATAGCTGAGGAGTCCAGAAAGTTTATTTGATCAAATAACCTAGGTTGGACTCTTCCTGTACTCAGCATCTCAGTAAGGTTAATCAGTTCTCCAGGATGTAATTGAGAGCAGGGTTTAGGTTACTCAGGACAGAATTTAACACTCTGCTACGTAGTCAGTGTTACAGATTTCTTTTGTTCATCCCAGAGTAAAGAACTTACTGTACAAATCATATTCCTGTTTATTCACTTCCTGAGCATTTGTCTTACAATATTCTTGCTCCTTGTTTACAGAGAAAAAGTTGAAGGATTCCACCATATGGGTATAAGAATATTATCTCAGAAGGCTTATTATTTTATAGCATCCTATTTCCCATCCACAATATGAATTCTTACTTGCACGCTACCCAAACATTAGCAGCAACGACTTAACATTGACATCTGTCCATTATTGCTCTTCTCTGTTCCCTAAGGAAATGATGTTATGCGGTTGCACTGTCTATCCATCCCTCTGCCTGTCTGACAGTTTCCCCAGCCCCCCCCTAAACAAGCGCTGGTTCTCAGCCAGTTGCAATGACATTTGACAGAAACATTTAAAACCAAAAATTAACAAGCTTCATGAAAATGAAAGTCGGGCAAAGGACACAGACCCAAATTACTGTCACCACTGTGGGAAAGGCAGGCAGAGCTGAGTTGTCCTCCACCTGGCAGCAGCTACATGGCCGATGAGCCAACATGTCCTCACCTGCCCAGCGACGCAGCGGGGTCTCTGCCTAACCTCTGCCCACATTGTTCCTTGCCCTTCGTGGTGGCACAAGAGTACATGCAGGGAAGAGGGGTTATTATCATAGAGTCATGGAATAGGTTGGGTTGGAAAAGGGCTTAAGGACACAAACCTACAAGAAACTTAGCTCCTGGAGCTAGAGGTTTCATCAGTTCCTCAGCTCATGGGACAACCTCTCTCTTATTTATGTGGCGGCCGTGCCTAAAAGCTCCTTTTCTGTATCAGACCCCAATTTTCTCAGCCCTGTACAAACACAGAATACAAAGACAGTCTCTCCTTCTTCCTGCCAAAGCTTTAGTCATTCTTATGGCACTTTCTCTCTCTTGATTGTGTGTCAAAAAAACCCAATAAAGACAACAAATTGTGGAATAAAGATAATACAGAGTGACAGGGGAAACGCATGTAAAAAATATGTAATGAAGCCAAACCGTTGCTAGTATAAAGTCTCGAGTACAATTAGTAACTTTGGATATGTCACTACATTTATTTTGGATCCTCACTGGATATGTCACTGACAACACCTTCAGAGGGCCTGATTTCTCAGGCGTAGTTGCTCGGTGCTGTGAAATAAAGTGAAATCTGTGTATGGAGTTCATGCAGCTGCTGATCCAATGTGAATGGCTGAAATTATTGCTCCCTCAGCTAGAAGTTCCCTCCCTGTAGATGCGATGAGATGAGTGAACTGACCATATGCATGCTCCAAATCTGTTATAATGTGAAATAGAATAGGTAGCTTTTATCACACTTGGTCTATTTCTGGCTCCAGTAAATGAAAATAAATCTGTCCTGTCACCTTCGCAGGCATGATTTTCCCTCTCCCTCATGGGCACTAAGAGCTTTTGACAAGAAAAGTACCTTTTATTTGAGGAAAAGGGGAGGAAGCAAAAATAAACATAATGCAATGTCTCAAAGATTCAGTCGACTGCACAATTCCAAATTGACGAGGGAGCAGCAAAGCCCTTTGCCCCTGGCCAACCCAAAATCCTCCCCGGGGCCCTGTGAGACACAGGGGAACCAGAAGGGCACCCACCCCATGAGTTAGCCTCCACCCAGGTTACGTCAGCCCAGCTGGCCCATCCAGGCTCAGCTAGAACATCAATTTTTCACCTCCCTGAATCTAACCACGTTTCCCCTCAAAATCAGGCTGACGCTGTCTCTGACTCTGGCCCTGCCCGGTCAGGGCTAGCCCGGCACAAGAGGGACTCCCAGTGCCAGCAAACATCCCTTGCTGGGCTGTGCTGGGCAGGTTTCCCTCGCCAAAGCACCCCGCCGGCTCAGGGTGACCTGTGTAAGGCAGGCCCCCCCCCCCCCCGCCTGACTTCTGTGCCCTGTCCTGAGGCAACTGGAGCTGCAAGAAGTAAGAAGACAACTAGGCATTAAAAGCCACTCAGGCTCTGGAGAAAGGGCTGGAAACCGTGTTTGAAGGACTACAGCAGCTCGCTGGTAGCTACTGGATCACTTCAGCTGTTTATCACAACAAACGCAACCAATTCCAAAGCATAAAAAAAAAAAACCAAACCAAAACAAACATTAGGTAAGGAAGGTTATGCTTTATGTAAATAAAATAAATGAAGGTCGTGAAAGTTGGGTCCCCCACTTGTTTCCATATAGAAGCATAGGAAATAATCTCCAAATCCAATGGTTACAGGGTTTGCAGTTACACAAACTAATCTGCTCTTGGTCAAGAGGATGAAATTCCCCCGAATTTGTTTGTTATGTTTTGTTTTAATTTTGCTACCTCCTTTTTCTGCCCCTTGGGCAGTTCAAGAAATCATGCGGGGCACTGAGGAGGGCGTTTCAGTGCTCTGTGCCACTCCATGTCAGCACAAATTTCAGAGAAAAAATGTGCAGGAACAGAAAATTCTTTTTTAACCTGAGGAAGGGTTAAGCCCCTTTCCCCTACCCACAAATCAGGAAAAATGGGGATGACTTTGAGATATCTTTGCCCTAATCCTTGTTGCTGAGGAAGAGAGTTGTCTACATCAAGTCACCATACGGACTCATACCAAAGGACTCTCTTTTTAAGGGAAGAGAAAATTCCATACTCCTGTTTTTATTCACACTTTCTGCCAAAACTATTTGCAGGCTCTTTTCGTGGGTGAAGATGAAGAGCTCTTTCATCTACATGTGGTTACTTTGACTGAATTTCCTTCAATTCATTCTATCAGCTGCTGCAATTATTTCTCTTCACAGAAACCCTTCATCGTCTGTTAATCAAATTCCCGGCACTGCGTGGCCGAGTACCCGCAGCAATACTTACCACCAGTGTCAGCACCGGAGCCGAGCGTGGCTTCTTCTAAAGGACAGATTAGTAAATGAGCTCTGTTTTCTTCTGAAACTTTCCTCCTCAGGACAATAGCGCAAGCGAGTCCAACTGGAAAAGAAAGGAAACACCATCATGCACGTATGGTTTATTTTGAAAGAAATTTTCAGGAAAAAAGACAGCCAGTATAGGGAGAAAGAAAAAGGAGTTCCCGCCGCTCACTTTTGGCTGCAGAATGTGTTTTCCTGTTGCAGTTATCCAGTGTGCTATTCTGAGGTGTATTTTCAAATTAACAAGCGACGTGTTGCGGTAAAGTAAATGGAATAGCAAAGATAAGAGTCTCCCAGCAAACATTTGGGCAGTGCAGGTCAATCTGTAGTTGCCCTCGGCCATCTAGCTGGCCGCTGACCTGACTGCTGTAGTGAGAAACAGAAACCCCATCCTTCTCCAAAAAGGAAAACCTCTCCATTTCACATCGTTTCTGGAGCTCCTATCTTTCTGTGCATCCAAAACTGCGTGCTCCTTTTGACTGTTGTTATTTCCCTGTCACCCATCTACAAGGACCTTTTCTTCTCCGGTTCCCTCACACCTTCACTACACATCCCAAACTCATTGCTTACTGCTTACCTCTTTGGGGCAGTCAGTGACTCCGTTTCTGGTTTGAACGTGCTGCTTCTGGGACAATACACCTACTGAATAGGGTTTGTTTGCTTTGATGCAACACCCTCTCCAGCGGTGACACCGTTCCTCAACGCCTGGTCTGCGCTTGCTCGGGAATCGCTGGCAGCAGGTCAACTGGCCTTGCAACATGTCCACAGCTGCACCTACTGATTTTGTATGTGCACGAGGGGCTTGAGGACTACAGGAAAAACTGTTCTGCACTACCTAGTCTCCTTTAAAGGAAGATGAGTTCTAATGGGTTTTAAGCATAAAGAAAAGTAGGAAACTCAATTTCTTAACATTTCAAGACATTAACTTCGATTTGATCAAAGAAATGAGATGACAATGGCTTTCTGCTTTCTTATCTTTTCATCTTTTTTCTTCATCTTTTTTTCTTTCTCTCATCTTTACCTCTCTCTCTTTTTCTAACCTTTCCATCTCTTTGGTGTTCTCCCCTCGTCTTTGTCTTCCTTGGTCCTGCACATCACCAACGCCTCCCTCCAGCCTGGTTCCACTCAGAGCCCGGGGCTGACAGAAGCCCAGAAGAGGGGCAGGAGAGTTCAGTGCAGGGCAAGGTTGGCGTGGACAGGCTGCACCCTACATTGCTTAGCACATAAACACAACTCATCCTCTTCTTGGACACAAGCGCAAAAGTCTGATGGGTCTTCCTAAAAGTGATTCAGTCTGGGGAATACTGTCTGAAAGGCTACAGCCTGGCTGATTTGTGTATCAGCAGGTTTCGTGTCCTGACTCCATAGAAATCCTCTGCATTGCAAGCATTGTGCTTCTCAGCTGGATTTCGCAGGCTCTTCACCACCACCAAAGCCCACTGTTCTCTGCTCCAGCTCCTTGCTTGGCTCCCAGGGACGTGCAGAAAGGTGGCCCGCAGCAGCAGTGACCGAGCAGGGCTGGTGGTGGCCCAGGCTGAGAGCTTTCCCTGCTCACAAATCCCGACTGTGGGCAGGTCTGACGCGTTTCTGGGAAGAGGGCTTTCACCTTTGCAAGCAGGGGTCTGTGGGACCATATGGTCTGTATCAGCAGCACCCTGCTCATCACAAAAAGTCACGGGAACTGTAAAACCTAATGTATTCTTTGTGTACTTCTTATGATCACTAACGCCTCTGGGCTATTGACTCTTTGTTTTCCTTCATGTGCTCTTTTACACTAGCGGCATTTTATCAGGTTGATAATTCGGCTATATAAGAATCCCCTGATATCAGCATTAGTTTTGTCAAATCCCTTACCCACTGCGTGAAAACAGACAGGCATTTTGTTGAAACAATAAATCCATTATGTCAACACAATTAATTCTGTTCACTGACTAAAACATTCTGTCGAGGAACAAAAGGCATTAACCTAATATCTTTATCTAGTTGACAAAAAACAAATTGGTTCAGAGTCTTTGATGTCATTGTGGTTTATGCCAAGGAAAATCCTTCTTGTCGACATACCATTTTATCATCATTTTGTGGGGAGTCAGGACACATGGGCTTTACCAGGGCTCTGCCGAGTGACACAGGGAGAGTTATTGCAGCTGCTTGTGCCTGTATTTCCCTCTGTCTGTCTGGATCAGGGCTTCTGCAGAGAACCATTTCTAATTACGTGCTTGTACCATGATGATCTGTTCCCTGGGTCAGGGACCATCATTTCTCTATGTGTTTATTTTTATAACACAAAAGCAAAAGGAATGGGTTCCCTTTCTGCTTCTGCAGCACCAACAATAAGCGCTTGATTTCTCTTGGTACTTCTTAATGCTATTATAGACCAAATCACTTTCAAAGTCATTGGTGAGCACAAGGGATTTGGGGGCTCCAAGTTTCTAAATGAGATCAGCTATCCATGCATGCCTCCAGAGCCTTAAGGAAAGTCCCTCTCTTATCACATGCATGTTTTTTCCTGCAGCCATTGAAAATTAGAGGTTCAAATTTCACATTATTTCTTTGGGGAATTATTTCTTTACAAAGAGACCTCAGGTTTCACCAAAGCCCTTAACAGTGGGCTGCACATGCACAGAGAAAAAGGAATTTTTACGCTGGGGTAATGTTCTTCTTTTTCCCCCTTCTCCTCAGAAGAGGTGAATTATGTTATGAGATGAGGCTTTAAATCAGCGAAGAAGTCAGTCCTGCCTCCTTGGAGGCTAAGGTACAGCGGTGGCTTCGCGCAGCTCCTCCTGGCACTGGGATGGCTCCTCTGCAGCGGGCCTGGGACTGGGAAGTGCGGGAGCAGATGATGTAGACAAACCCGGCCTGCTGTAGAGGACGGTCTCCACGAGTTCAGATGGGGCTGGGATGCAGATACAGGGCAGGACCACCACTGAAGCCACTGCAGCAATTCCTTTACCACCCATGGATGCGTATATGAGGACAGCAGCCCTTCTGGCCACCGAAGCAACCCACATGCAGGAGTTCAAATTTGTTTTCCCACGGACTCAGGGTTTGTGCAGCACCTCCAGCACCCCATTTGGCCATGCTGCATAAAGTCAGTGGCCCCTCTGTTCATCCTCTGAGGAAGGTCCTCCTTTAAAGATGCCCATTTTATTTTGTGCTAACAGCACTATACACAAGCATGCAAATCAGCGTTGTTTTTTTGCTGAACGGAAAGGCTGTTCCGGAATGGATTTTAGCTGAGAGATATCAAATCTGAGATTTATCAAATCAAAGCTAAATCTCTGATCTGCCAGAGAAAAACCTGTGTGTGTGCCAGGTTTCCTTTTCTTCAGTGTCCATCTGGAAATGGCCATAGCGGCACTTCTTTTCCTCACAGTGAGAATAAAGATATGTCTTGAGGGCAAGGAGGGTTGTGAAGTGCTACTGTGTGCAGTAATCTGAGTTAGAACTAACCACAAATATACTGTTAGGAGATGGACATTTCACAGTGGTCACTTGGCAGTCCACTCCAGCTTCCTTACATACCCTGAAAGTAGTAGGACACCATCAGTCTTTGAAGTACTGTAGGTACCACACACAAGACTTCAAACGCAGGTCAGGGCACGGGGCCGTGTGAGATTCATCCTAGCTACTTGCTTACTAGGAAGCTACACTTGCCTTATCTATGGGACCAACATTTGGTAGCAGATTTAAGAGGTTCATTTTAAAAGAAAAAAAAAAAAAACTAAAAAGATGCTTACAATAAACATTCAAGAAAAATCCTCAAAATATATTTCATCATATCTAAACCTCCGTCAGACTGCATGCCTGCACTCCTTTTTCAAACTCCCAGTAGCTAGGTTTTTCTCCTTACACTGTCTAAAAGGCTCCACGCAATGCAGAGAGAATGATTGTGAATTGTGTGGTTATCAATAGATTCCTGATTAGCAATTTTTCTACCATTTATGCCTGCAGCGATTAAGAAATATCCAGCTCCTTCCTCTTTTTTTTAAGAAACCTTATTTTTTTTCTATTCTGCTGGAAAATAATCTGGTTTGGTTGATCTGTGATTTGGCCCTCTGCTGTGGTCATGCATTGTTTCAGAGTAGCTTGTGAATCACAGTTGTGAGCTGAATTTCTAATGTACTTATGCATATGCTTACCTTTAAGCTGGCAAGTGATCCTTGCAAGATCAATAACGCTGTGTTTAAATACGTGCTTTAGGGGCTTTGCTGGACTGAGACCAAAGTGTTCAGAATTTACAAGGCTGAATTCCTGGTGGATAAGTGCTGTAATCTTTAGATTTGTTATAGTTTTAATTTAACAGCGAAGGCTTTCTCATTTATTAGGTAGCTGTTGTCCCCTAAGCATATTTGCTATGACATTTTTTTGAGTGATTGCCTCCACGTTCCCACAGACCTCACCTGTTGTATCAGCTAAGGTAGTCCACTCTCTGAACTCCAGAGGTAGTACAGAAGTTATCAGCAGGATCAAATTATGTGATAGCTATTTTGCTAATTTGGTTAATGAGATGCTTTTCCAGCGCGAGACAGATGTTGCCTATACACACAGGCACAGAGAGAAACCTAGATCTCTGGAAATAGAATTACTGCCTTCGGGAAATGTTCTGCTCAACGTACTTGCAAATGCTCGTGGGAAGCCATCCTGTTTTACCTAGCTGAGCTGAGAAAATTGGCTAGGAATTTTCTGTCTCCAGTTTTAAACTTTTCTGATACTGTCTGGAATGCTTCGATACTCGGTCTCTGAGGTTTTGCTGTGTTTCCTAAGCTATGCTTACTGAAATCAGCTGCAAAATTTTATTAGAACATTGCTTGAAATAATTTCACAGTCAAAGTCAATCTGTCTAATGTGCTGTCATAATATTTTAGATACTATCTGTACAGAGATGCCTTAAAAAGAAATAGTCTTTATTGTGCATTGTTCCTCTGTTACATTTTTCCACTTATTTGCCCAGTATATTAAATCTGCTGTACACAAGCTTTTCATTCTTCCTAAACAGAAAAATTAAGTTAAACTTTCAACACAAAACATTTCCCTTCCAGACACAGAAACACCTCTTGTGTAGCAAGTAAAGGTTAGAAGCAGATAAAATGTTAGAACATAACACAAAAGAGTGCAAATACTTACGGTCTGGTAGAACCAAACCAAAAAGTGGCAATGCCACATTGAGCTGCTATTAATATGTGGTACTGGGAGAAGAAATGCGGACTCATTGAATCACAGGAGAATGGCTGAGGTTGGAAGGGACCTCTGGAGACTGCCTCATCGAGCCCCTGTTCAGAGCAGGGTCACACACAGCAGGTTGCCCAGAACAATGTCCAGCTGGGTTTTGAATACCTCCAAGGATGGAGACTCCACAACCTCTCTGGGCAACTGGTTCCAGTGTTCGATCAACCTTAAAGTAAAAAATGATTTTTCCTATTTTCTAAACAGACTACTGTACGTTGGAAAAACATTCAGCTGCAATGTTTCACAGAGGGCTGCAGAACTGCCCTCAGGCCACCATCAAGTCAGCAAAATGGTGGCAGTCCCAGCTGCAGTGTCACAAAAGCGCAGCAGGGTGAAAGACACTCGAAATTGTAGTGAAGTAAGATGATGTCGATGGTCTTTTGGAAATAGATTAGTGTTATCACAGAAACGAGCTATTGCCACAGTATTAGTACATGGCCCTGCCTCAGGTTCCTCCAGGTTTTGGCAGACCAGTTCTGGCAAATCTCCTGTCGGTCCCTTAAGGTGCTCCCACGCCAGCCATCCCCAGCTGCGGGACACTTGCCCTGGAACAGACGGCTGTGTGGGCTGTCCCACCGCCACACAGTGGGACAGGCTCAGGAAACCCACTTTCTTCTGTGGCTTATGCTCAGATGGCTGGAGGAAGGGGCTGTGGATGAGTACTCTCTGCTCTGCTGCTGACTCTGCTGTGGCCAATGCGGCTGCGCATGGACAGGCGGACCAAAGGGGTGACAGCAGTAACATTTTAAAGCTATTATTTAGTAAATATGACTAGGGCTTGCCTGTCAACTCCTATATTTAAAATGGCATCATAGATGAAAGACCACATAGTGCAGTCTCCGTAGGCCACACGTAGGACAAGAAGGGACAGTGCACTTGTGGAAGGGCGCAAGTGAAGTAAAACAAAGTTTGGGGTTGACAAGAGGTGCTCAGTTGCTGCATATAAATGTGTGATGTGGGAGCAGGGGGAAGGGAAATTGCTGACTGATAAGTGGTGCTGCAGTGCCAGGTCCCTGAACCCCCTTGCAGCTCCAGTTTTGGTCACCAGCCCCATGCATGTCCTCCTGGGGGACATGGCAGGCTTACTCACGTGGCTGAGGCAGACACATCAGGACAGCCCACCAGATAGCCCATCACCGGCCTTCATGGGTGTTTTGATGGCTAAGAAGGAAGGTAGAGCAATGACTGTCTCTGGGTCCTTGCACTGCCCCTGGTCAGCCAGAGGTCCTGGGCATGGAGGACCCTGTTGTTCTTGGGACGTGGATGGTGACATGTCAAGCATGGAGGGGCACAATGAAGGCACAAGATGTCGCTGCAACTTTTTTGTTGCCAGATGGTGTTTCAGGAGCCCATACTTGCATTCAGGAAGGCAGCTATTGCCCTCTGAAGACTTTTGACTTCCCTACACCCACCAGTCAGTGGGTAACCTTTTGGGGATGGCACATCCACCATGTACCTGACACAGGTCTCCTTAGCCTTCCTCTAAACTTTCTAACTTAGACTACGTGACTAGCAAGTACCAACAAAATCACCTGAGCCTCTGCGTTCCAGGGTCTCCCAAACCCGAATTATCTGTGATTACACAGGCCACACGCATAGCACTCGTCCCACCGGTCCTACAGCAGGTGCTGGGTGGAGCGTGCCTCCGGCCCTCTGACCGAGGGCGCAGGGTGAAGGGCTGGAAGCAGCACCGCGAACACTGCCCGGCGCAGCCCCTGTGGGCCTTTCCGTCGTGACCAGAGCACCAAGGACCGGGTTTTTTGGCAGCCATATGCCCTGCCCTCTGTCCCCACAGCCCATGGTCAGGCCACCCGCACCCTGGCTGCCGCCAGAGGGGAGCGCGGCCGCGCTGGGTGCGCAGGGACGGACGGGCCGCCTGAGGACACAGATTCCTTGGCAGGGTGGCAAATGTCAGAAGATGACTGAAAAGCACGAGATGGCTTACCCGGTTTATCTTTTCACCCTTTTCTCTCGCTCTCCAGCAGCATTTGATCACAATATCTTCCAGGCAAGCACATTTCCTTTGCTTACATGGCCCTGGGCCTTCCCTGCCCTCTCCCAAACACTGTGGTGTGCCCACGAGCATGGCCTCCACCACCCCCAGGAGACCCCACAGGCCTCAGGGGATGTCTGGGTGGGGAAAAACATGTCTCAAAGCCGTTGCACAGAGGATGGTAGGAGGGAGGTTCGGATGGTAGCTTTCTCCCCATTTTCCAGGGTGAAGGCAAGGGATTTGGGGGGTTGTGGGTGGGGGAAGATGGAGGAGCAGCTCAGGGGAAGTGAGAGAGCCACAGCTAAGAGGAAGCAAACATGTTCAAAGCACATCAAAACTATATTCTCCAGGAGGGCTATCATGGCCCCTAAGCATTAGGGAGATGAGCAAGGCTGGTGGGCAGGCACAAGACCTTTTGGGGTAGGGCAAGACTCGTCTGGAAGGCAGGCAGGGAGGGAAGAGGGCAAACCGGAACAACAGCACCAGCATCACTTGGTGGATCAGTACATCCCAACGAGGACCAGGAGTAATACACCCTGGCCACATCACCTAACTGAAGCAGCAGGCATGATACTTCACCATTGAGAAGAGACGGCTCCAGCCATCCCCCCGTGAGCAGAGCCTGGGGGTGATGTGAGTACCTAAGGTCCACCGCTGAGGCGCAGGGATGCAGCAGAACCAAGAAAGCCAAGCATGGTCCAGCTTCGGGGGCAGGGCATCCTTCCCATCCCTCCTCCTCCATAATGCAAGAGGTTTACAGCAAACCTGAAGGTGTATTTGGCCTCTCCATTGCCTGAGAAGCACTTCAGAGCGCTGTTTCCAGAGCCTCTATTAGTGCATGCATCCACAACAAGTCCCAGAGGTCTCAACAGCGGTGTGGCCGAGTCGTCAGTTCAGACCCTTGTGTCCCTGTTCGAGGCCAGAGTGCATGAGGTGTGCTCCCGGAGCAGATCCTCCAGTTTCACTTAATCCAAAAGGGCACCAGGTCACTGGCACCAGAATCTCCTGAGGTTCCTGATGTGAACCAAGGCAGGGTCAGTGGGGGTGATCGGAACATTCATTTGGAAAGGACGTCCCAGAGCTAGCTAAAACACTAATGCAAACGTGCACTGAGGGCTCTGCTCTGCATCTATTTCTTGACTGGTCTAGTGTACCAGCTTTTAAGTGAAACAGGACTTTTACATGGACCAAAAGCACTGATGAACCAGTCCTCAAAAGAGATTTTGTTGTGGAGTCCGTTAGGGCAGTGTAGGGTCTTTTCTTCCACATTTTGAAACTCAGAGCTGAATCAAAATCCAGAAGAAAAACAGAAAAGGAAAGAAAGAAAAAGGGGGTTTTTTACAACTTGTTCATGTTTATTATTTGAAGGCAAGCTTTTCAGAGACGAACGTCTGACATTTGACTATGAAATCTATTGTCACACACCACAGCCAGCAGTTCTCTTGAAACTTTCATAAATGAAAACTGCAAGACTCATCATCCTAACTTAATACTCAATGCAATGCCACAGGACAGCAAAAACAGACAGATGAAAACACTAAACCCCACTAACATAATGCGACAAGCCACACAGAAGTGTGGTATGATGTGCCGTAAGCTGCAGGGCTTTGTGCTCAGCATTCAATAGCTCATACATCGGCACCGTTGTGATAACAAGACTTTTTCTCCTTTGTTCCTGTTGCATTAGCAACCCACAGAGCCATGGTGCCGCCAGGAGAACTGATGTGGAACCACCTCCATTAGCAGGAGAGAGAGATATTCAAAGGGTGCAGAGCTTACTGTCAAGTAGGTACATCCACATCTCTTTAATAAGCAACTGGTGGATGAAGTTGCTAAGCCACTACCCATCATATTTGAGAAGTTGTGGCAGTCCAGTGAAGTTCCCACTGACTGGAAAAGGGGAAACATAACCTCTGTTTTTAAAAAGGGAAAAAAGGAAGACCTGGGGAGCTACAGGCCAGTCAGTCTCACCTCTGTGCCCTGCAAGATCATGGAGTAGATCCTTCTGGAAACTATGGTAAGGCACATGGAAAATAAGGAGGTGACTGGTGACAGCCAACGTGGCTTCGCTAAGGGCAAATCATGCCTGACAAATTTGGTGGCCTTCTACGAAGGGGTTACATCATTGATGGATAACAGAAGAGCAACTGACATGATCTACCTGGACTTGTGCAAACGATTTGACACTGCCCCGCACGACATCCTTGTCTCTAAATTGGAGAGTCATGGATTTGACGGATGGACCACTTGGTGGATTAGGAATTGGCTGGATGGTCGCACTCAAAGAGTTGCGGTCAACGGCTCGATGTCCAAGTGGAGACCAGTGACGAGTGGTGTTCCTCAGGGGTCAGTATTGGGACCAGCGCTGTTTAACACCTTTGTCAGCGACATGGACAGTGGGATGGAGCGCACCCTCAGCAAGTCTGCCAACAACACCAAGCTGTGTGGTGCGGTTGACACAGTGGAGGGAAGGGATGCCGTCCACGGGGACCTTGACAGGCTTGAGAGGTGGGCCCATGCAAACCTCATGAAGTTCAACAAGGCCAAGTGCAAGGTCCTGCGCATGGGTCAGGGCGATCCCAAGCACAAATACAGGCTGGGCAGAGAATAGATTGATGAGAAGCTCAACATGATCTGGCAATGTGCGCTCAAAGCCCAGAAAGCCAACCCTATCCTGGGCTGCATCAAAAGCAGTGTGGCCAGCAGGTTGAGGGAGGTGATTCTCCCCCTCTACTCCGCTCTGGTGAGACCCCACCTGGAGTCCTGCGTTCAGCTCTGGGGTCCCCAACACAAGAAGGACATGAACCTGCTGGAACAAGTCCAGAGGAGGGCCACAAAGATGATCAGAGGGCTGGAGCACCTCTCCTATGAAGACAGGCTGAGAGAGTTGGGCTTGTTCAGCCTGGAGAAGAGAAGGCTCCAGGGACACCTTCTAGCAGCCTTCCAGTACCTAAAGGGAGCCTACAAGAAAGCTGGAGATGGACTTTTGACAAGGCCATGCAGTGATAGGACAAGGGGTAATGGGTTCAAACGGAAAGAGAGTAGATTTAGATTAGACATAAGGAAGAAATTCTTCCCTACGAGGGTGGTGAGGCACTGGAACAGGTTGCCCAGAGAATTTGTGGATGCCCCATCCCTGGAAGTGTTCAAGGCCAGGCTGGATGGGGCTTTGAGCAACCTGGTCTAGCGGAAGGTGTCCCTGCCCATGGCAGGGGGGATGGAACTAGATGATCTTTAAGGTCCCTTCCAACCCAAACCATTCTATGATTCTATGATTCTAAATACAATCCAGGTCCCATTTTATCTGAAGGCACAACAAGGTTCCCTCAGAGCTTCAGAGCACGTCATGTCACCGTGGACTGAGCTGCCTTCATTCCGCAGCACCACTGAGCTGTGGCTAGTTCCTATGTGTCCACTGATGTTTCTCTGCAAGAAGGGAAAGTTAAACCTAGGATCAGGAAAGACAAATCCGTATTGCGATAAATTAGTAATTTCCATAAGTACCAAACCAGACAAAAGACTGGAATCCTCTAGCACGCTGAAGAAAAGGCATATTTGTTGGAGATGTAGTCTCACGTGAACTGTAATGCAAGTCTTCTTGTGTTTTGTCTTTAAAGGAGAAAAGAAAGCCTGTTTCTCTCTGCATTGAAGAGACTTGCACACCCCAGCCTCCAAGAGTCCCACGCAGGTGAACACCTTCTCACTTGGACGGGATAAATTTGTTTATGCTGTCTGTGAATAAATAACAGTGGGAAGAACGAGCAGGCCTGAGCAAATTGAGTTACCAGTGTCATTTGATTTTGATTTACTTCTTTTTAAATCAAGGCTATCAGGGATACACTGAGCCTGCTGACTTTTAATGGTGTTTTCCAGCTCCTGCCATGACGGTGTAACAGCAGTTTTCACAGTGCAGTAGGCTAGAGCGTCCCCATCGACAGCGTCGCCGTTGCACCTCATGGGAATAGCAGCAATCAAGGGAGCGCGAGCGCACCCGGGGAGCAGCCTGAACTTGGCTTTGGGAGCCCCAGCTGAAAGCAACTAATGCAAAACCTCCTCATCGCCTTAAACCCCATCACTGGTCCTGGAAGGGTTCTTCTGCTGTCACCAAAATAAGAGAGCCACCAATGGAAATGGTTGTAATGAGTTGTTACCGCCCAGCGCCTGAGCACGAGAGGCGTTCACATGCGCACGAGATTGTTTTGTCAGCAGTTCTGTCGCGTCTTTACACTGTGCTGTATTAACAGTCCCTTCAGGCTCAGATTCAGTTGAATCTAATTGTATTAGCAAAGCGACACCATCCCTTTGCATGACTAAAACATCGGTAGTTTTCAGAAACACATATCGCATACAATGTCTCAAGGATGTTCAATTAATAGCCTGCGAGTGAGGCTGGCTCCAGTTGCTAGATGGAGGAGCTGTAGGAAGAAAATGCTCCATCAAAACCAGAAGTCACAGGTCAACTGATATGGCCTTCAAGTTTGTGAAACTGTTGTTGTTAACTCTAAACAATGCCAGTTTTTTACAAAACTGGAGAGAAGCCTTTCCCAGCTGTAAAAAAAACATAGACAGTTGAATTTTGGGATGATCCTTCCTCATTTCTTCTTGATTTCATTGCTTTCAGGACCACAGAGCAAGAATCCAAGAGAAAGCTGAATCGATATACTATGCTTCCATAAACAGATCTGTTTTGCCACTCCATGTGTAACTTCAATGAATGATAACAGGGAGAATGTTTGGCAGGCGGTAAGACCAGCCAGAGATCAGGAGTGCACACTGATGCTGCAGGTTTTGACACACAGCTGGGGGGATGACTTGTCTAGGTCACGATACTACTCTAAAGTTCCACATGTTTGGGATCAAAGTTTTATTATCCTGCAACTTTCTTCCTCAGGCCCCACTATTAGTCTGTCCAGGGACAGGATATCTTTGTGGACTGATGAAATACTTGGGATAATAGTTTTGCAAAGTGTTAATTCCTTTGATTCATGCTAGGCACACCCTTCGCCTACTGCTGCTGTATATTTTATACTTATTTATTACTGTAGAGCCATAAGGCAGCATTTTAAAGTGCGCACAGTTTTAAAAAGCAGACATAGGTGTAGAGGAAGGGAACTGTTACCCAGCTGGTACCACAATATGTTATTTGTTTAGGGCCCAGTCGTAAAACCAGCCAGGTGAAAGCAGCAGCGTCCCCATGGATTTTCAACGTCAGAACAGGCAGAGATCTCGCCCTGTGCTGCAGACCTCAGCCTAACGCAGGGTTAAAACCTGCGACCGTGAGAACCTGGCATGGCAAGCAGAAAGATGGAAAGCCCCTCTGGAGCAGGTGGGCCCCCTTGCCAGCACAGCCCGGCTCTGTACGGGGGGGTCTGTGCTGCCGGGCCCCACAGCCCTCACTGCGGATCAGGGCAGCGCCCTGCAGGTTCAAGCTATTCAGCCTAAATATCCTAAATAAAAAAGTCCTCCCCTGTAGTAACTATCCCACAGCTGAAGAAGATTGCACAACGTTGTTTCCTTTTTCCTGAAATTCTCTCTTCGTTTCTCTCTTCAGTTCCCAAAAACATTGTCTCACTGCCCCCTGCCCCACCCCACCCCGATCTTAATTCTCCATGCTGATGTTTATGACCTTCCAACCCCCTGCCCTTGCCCCAACATACTGAAACATCTTCTTGGGCCATCTACAAAAATAACGCCCATCGCAGCTTGCTGCTAGGGGTCTGTCCCTGCATCTCCTTGAAATGAGCTCTTCCAGCTGCCTGGGGAAACGCAGAGCGCTGAGCCCCACAGCTCCACCTCGCCTGTCCCACGCTGGGGTAAATCTTCCCAGACCCAGCCGCTGTGTTCAAAGTACATTTGCTGTACAAACGTGCAGCTTTTATCCCAGCACTCTCAGTTTTATTTGACTTCTAACAACAGCTCTTTCTTTACTTCTTGAAGGGAAGGCAGAGAAAAAGAGCATCGTTTAAAAAAATCGTTTCATTACCAACTGCTCGTTTTCTCATGCTTCATGAGGTTTTGAGGGGGCAGAGGGTTGGGTTTTCTTATCTTTTTAAGTTACTTCATTTTTGCTGTCTATCTCCCTTTCCTGGAGTATTCCAGTGTATAATTCAACTAATAGGCTGCTATTGCAGTGACCTCGAAGAAAGCTGATACTCTTCCTTTAGTTACGTCTTTTAATTTCTTACTGGAGATCTAAAGGGCTTTTGTTAATGTTGTGTTAGGAACTTGTGGGAGAGTGTGGAGTAGATTCTTCTGAACTGCATTTCTACCAAAGCTTGCTTCCGCATCCCTCTGCCTTCTCCAGCAGTAGGGTTTTTTCCCAAAACTCTGTACTATCATGGAGAACTCTCTTATGCTCTTCACTTGCCATTTATAAGCACAGTGCAGCAGTTCTCAAAGTAACCTTCAGTGATGCCAGGCTCTTGCCTTGACCTACCCAGCCACTGCCCAGCCGGGGCACGCCAGGAACACTCTCGGTACAAATCTGGAAATGGCCTCGGCGAGTGGCTGCTGGCTCCCTCGCTGCCTTACAGATCCTGCAAAAGCAGCAGGAGAGGTGGGAAGTATATGCCGCTTTCAAGATTTGCAGGTACAATATCTGCTTCTCCTTTATGCAATATTTGCCTGTCGTCTAAAGCGCTGACACAGGCCTCGTGACGGTGCTGAGCAGCCGGCCATCTTCGACATTTGTACCTGTTAGGAGGCGTTATCCCCATCCCGTCCCTCCATCCTAAATTCCTGATGGGATCCTTCGGTCCCTTTGGAGAGTAAGTACAAAATAGTAGACACGATTCGGGGAGAACCTGCCCTCCTTCATCGGGGAAGATGATAGATACCCACCGATCAGGAGCATCAGTCCCGGGGTGATTAGTGCTTCAACAACTACAAAGATACTAAACTCTCTAATACCTCCTGAGGAGTTAATTAAAGGGGTTTAATCTCTGCTGAGAAGAAGAGAATCCGAATCTATCCCTGGAAATTACTTCCTCTGATGGCATGACGTGAAACCCAACGAGCACCCCGCGCCAGGTCGACGGCCGCCCTGCAACCGCGCGGGGGGCCTGTGTAACGCCGGCAAAGGGGAGGGTGCTGACCGCCGCCAGGGCAGGAGCGCCTGCGATTTCTTTGCCGTGTGTTTGTTGCACTAAAGCCGAAATCCGCCGGTTTCCGAGCGAGCGGGTACCGGGAGGGCCGGGCGGCGGCGCGCTGCGGCATTCGCGGGGGAAGAGTGACCCCCGCTGGCCGGGGCGCGGGAAGGAGCGCGGCCGCCCCACGCTGTGCGAGTGGGAGGCCCGTGGTGCGTGTCAGCGTCCTCCGCTGCCCCCGCTCCCCGCTCCCCACGCTAAGCCGCCGGGCTCATTGCCGGTTTGTGCCTCCGCGGAGCCGCCGTGCCCGGGGAAGCGCCGGGGATTTTTGGGAGCGGAGCATGCCCGGGAGTTTCACCCTGGGAAAGCACTGGGTGAGCTATTGCTGTTGTGGCAACATCTGCAGAAACACCTGTGTGGCCTCTGCCCTTTGCTGTAGGGCGTGAGGAGCCCAGCAGCGATGCTGCGCTACCTGGAGGGCAGAGGCACACAAGTCAGCTGGGGCTCTTGCGCCGCGCTGAAGCTGCTCTTGGAGCCAGCTGCCTCCCAGGCAGCTTGCCCCGACCGCCAGCAACACACCAGGATCATATCGTGGTCGTCAGGAGCAAAACCGCTCCGGTCACTCCAGCAAACAGGCCGTGGGCTCCTGCGCAGCCACTGGCTGCCGGCTCAGCTTCTCGCGAGCTGTCCCTCGCAAACCACGTGGAGCACATTAGGCACGGCAGAGAGAGCTGAGCTGAAGTATGTCCTGGTTTCGGCCAGGGTGGAGCTACATCTTCTTTCCAGTAGCTACTGTGTTTTGGATTTAGTAAGGGATTTGGTACGTGAAGAACGGTGATAGTACACTGATGTTGCTGGTTGCTGCTAAGCGATCAAGGACGTCTTCCAGCTTCCCAGGTTTTGCTAATGTGCAGGTGCAAAAACTTGGGAGAGGTAGAGCCAGTACAGTTGACCCAAACTGGCCAAAGAGAGTATTCCATACCATAGACGTCATGCCCGGTATAGGCAGGGGTCAGCCAGTGAGCCGAGGTCCTTTTTTTTTTTTCCCCTTTTTTGTTCATTCCTTTCTGCCCTTTTTTTCCCTCTTTTCATTTGTTCGGGCCTTGTTTTGGTTGTTCATTTGGCTGTTTGTTCCCTCGCTCGCTCTCTCTGGAACTTGCTGTTCTGGGATAGCTGCTGGGGAATATTCCTGTTCTCTGGCTGCTGCTTGGGACAGGCTGTATCGGTCATCGGGTGGTGAGAAATTGTGCATCGTTTGTTTTATATAGTCTATTATCCTTATTTTATTATTATAATAATTATAATTGTATATAATTATAATAATTATACAATCAATAATTATAATATATAATTTTTTTTCTTTGCTGTCCTGGTGAGCTGTTTTTATCTCAACCCACGAGTTTTCCTTTCTCTCCAATTCTCCTCCCCACCCCACTGGGGAGGGGGGGAGCGAGCGAGCGGCTGCGTGGTGCTCGGTTACCTGCTGGGGTTAAACCACGACTAATATCAGCCTGGAGGACCAGGCAGGTGCGCAGTACTGCGTGTTGCCTCGGCTGAGCGAGGCAAAGCCTTCAGCGTGCCTGGGGAAACCGCGCAGGGCTGGCCCCACGCAGCTGGCGGAGAGCCTCAAGGCTCACCGAGCTTCCACGGAGGAAACCCACGGAGCGATGAATCGCACTGGACTGACCCAGCGACTGTACAGTATGATAGGCGTTTCCTCTAGGAATTGAAAGGAAAGCTGCTGGAACTATGGCTGTATGCTATTAAATTTAAAACGTAGCGCCAGAGACTACCCTCTGGCACTGACGACAGCTGATCCAGAACAGCCCGTGTCTGTGCTGTGGAGCTCCCGTAGTCTCCCCAACACCGTGGCCACAGGCAAAATGTTCCTGTGGCCACGTGCTACCCCGTGAATTAACAGGGGGGAGCCCAGAGGGCCTAAGAAGCAGGAGAACGTCTGGTGCAAGACGGCACCTAGAGCAATTCTTGTAGGTACAGTGAGTGCAAAGGTTCGTTCAGTGCTTTTTTAGAAGTGAGGCTCATGCCACATAACGCGGCGCTGCGTGTTGGCCCTTGGGCATGGAGGAGCGCTTGGCTTTTTCCTTGCCACACTCCGAGCGCCCCAGTCAGGCGCTGATTCGGAGCCCGCTCTCCTTTTGGAGACGGTGTAGCACATACTTAATATTCTATTCACGCCTCTCTGCAGCTTTATGAATCTCAGTTTCTGGCTTTGATCCGGTTCCTGCAACATTAATTAATTTCAGGCCCTCTTGCTCCCTCTTTTTTTCAATATGCTATTTCTAATTATTTCTTATTTCCTCAGGTTACCTATTTCATCTCAAACGATTTTTCCCCAAGAGCAGATTACTTGGCTGTTGTAACAACGCGTGATTGCGCACGGGTCATCAGCTAATTGCATAGACGTGGCACCGGGATCCGGCACACCTCTCTAGCACACAGGCTACTAGAGTCTGCCTTAGCACTCAAACACTGTATCTGTATTCGCCTCTCCGAACTGTGCACAGACTTGCAGGAGGAATCTGCAGGAGGAAGTTTCCCTTTGTCTTCCTCTGTTTCACACAGAGACGGTTGGCTCGAGGTAGCGCAGAGTTTTTCAGCCAAAGCAGCGGGAAGGATTTCAGATCTGGATCAGCGAAGTGCACAGCGAGCTGGCGTACACGGGCCACTTGTCAGCGCTTGTGTGCGTGCCCTTCTAGTTGTGTGCTGCTTTCTGCTGGATGCCTGACTCTCTCTCTTGATTTCACTACTTCACTGGCTTCCTCAAGGTTTTGGATTAGTCTGGTTGTATTACAAGCTGAAAAAATCCTACCTTAAGTAGCAAACATTAATTTGCCACTGCTGTAGGAACCGCTGCATACACCATACTGCATTTTGATCCCATTTCCTTTCTGTGCCTTTTATTGTCATCCCCTAGAGAGACACGGAGCTCTGCAAAATTTAACCACTGTAAGAATCCCTGTCAGACTTGCTGGCAACGTATTCGAGATCTTTCATTTCTACTGCCTTTCACTGTCATACCTTCATACTTTTAATTATCTTTTTTTCGGGAAAAAAAGTCCCGTGGTATCAACGAGCAGGATTAATGGCTCTTTGAGTACCAGAAAGGGCTCAGTCTGGAAAAAAAGCTGACTAATGAGGAGTATGACAGAGGTTTCTGAAGTTATGGATGATGTGGAGAAAGTTAGTAGAGATTGACTCTTCACAGTTTCCTCCAATGTAAAGAGCTGGTGGGTGTCAAATGTAACTAGTGGGATCAAAATCCAGCATGAGCAAAAGGTGGTAGCACATCTCTGCCTGGGCACCAGACCTCTACAACTCCTTGCCAAAGGACGTCTGGATGCACGAAGCTTACCTGGACTCAGGGACACGCTCGACAGCCTCCTGGAGCAGAAGTCATGGGAGAGCTCCTAAACCCACAGGGTGGGATTCCGTTGCCCTTAATGCCATGCCAGGATTACCCACCGTACTCCAGCTGCCCCTCCGTAACAGCATAGCCCACCTGAAGCGCCCGTGTCCTCCTGCACCCCCACGCACATAGGTGTCTCGGACCTCTTAGACGCCTGAGGTGTTACTACTGACTCCACGTGCGCAGCTGAACCGACCTTGGGATCTTTTGAAGTGCCTTAAGATAGTACACCATGAAGCAGCGCTGTGTGCCTGTGTTTAGGAGCTGGGAGCGTAGAGGTCGAAGTATCACAAACGTTATTCTTCCTCCCTAGACATATGTCTGTGGGTGCTGCTTGAGGCAGGACGCTGGGCGCGTCCGTAGGGGAGCCCGGAGGCATACCCTGCCCTCCCCTGCCCCTCGCAGTCAACCTTTCCCAAGAGATGCCTCCTTCAGAATAGCCGCATTTTGGGCAGGGTGCTGACCTCAAACACCTCCTGGGCTCTGGGAGGAGCGGGGGCAGTACCTCTAACTCTGATGTGCCAAAACAGGGGGTTAAGGGGAGATTTTCTCATTTCAAGTATTTTGCTTCAACTGGGAGAAGACAGAGGAGTGGGAAACATGATTTTGTATACCCAAACACAGTTTGGATAAAAGTCTGGTGATGTTTTTCCAGCAAAGACCCAAGAATGAGTGGCAAACAGGCACATCTGCCATTTGCTGTGTTTAATAGACCTGGGGCATCCCAGGAAATGTATCTACCTCTGCACCAAACACTTCTCACTGGGGGTGAGAGGATCAGGAGAAGGTGACTTATGGCCTCTTCAGTTGTCCCACCCCCGCAGTAAATCTGTGCTCCTGCCATTTCCTATGGAAGATTGTCACCAAGCTTTATCTCCTGGGAGTTTGTCTATTCGGTTTCATTGCAATATTTTCATCTTTTGGTACAAAATTAAAGATACGTTTTGCAGCTTGTTCCTGACTGGAAAGAAACACCCCAGCAAACAAACTGAAACGTATCCCGTGTGACCAGGCGTGGAGCGGTGCGGAGGAGGCGTCACAGCACCACAGGGTAATGCAGGTGGGAAGGGCCCTCAGTAAGGCCTCCAGTCCAACCCCCTGCCCCAAGCAGGGCCAGCTCCGGGATCAGACCAGGCTGCTCAGGGCTTTCTCCACACCGTTCCTGAAATCCCCCAAGGACGGAGCCCGCACAACCTGTTCTCCTTCCAGGCGCACGGAGGCGTATTCCCCCGAGGCTGCGTGCAGTCAGCATCACCTGTAACAGCCACGCATGCAGGGGAACAGCCACAGAAACCACGGCTTTATTTTGAAGGGCACATGGAAAATACTTCATTGGTTACAATTATTCCCTGACTCATCATCATCCTTCCCGCTCTTATTAAATTTATTGGAAACACAGAATTGTAAGGAGAAAGCAAACTCGATACCACAGCCGTACGTAATGGACAAACAAATCCCTGCTGCCCAGGCAGTCTGTGTGACTTTTCTGATCACTTTATTACTCTGCCACAAGAAAGGACTCCTTACTACAGCTAATTACTTCATTACATTAATGAAAAGGAAACATCGTCCAGACTAATGGCTAAAGAGCCTTCTGCAAGCCTTTCACCGGTACCACAGGCTTGCTGCATGACCTTGTGCGTACTCCTCCACCTGCCTTCATTTGTCAAGCTTAAAATGGGAACAATTTACCCGGGCCCTAAGGCTGCTATAAGATTTCATTATTGCAAAAAGCTACTCCACTCGTGCCCATGTACAACGCAGAGGTACTATGTATTATTAACAGGATGCGGCCGAAGGAAAAGGGAAACAGGGGAAGCAATTTTTCAAAGGCTTGCTTTCCCCTCATTTCCCCCCAGAATAAGGCAGAGCCACAGCAAGCTTCCAAAATGCTCGACTGGATTCATTCAGTAATACTGACACGCTGACAGTCTTCAATCAATATGCATGACAGGCCTTGTAATTGAAAGGATTAAAAAAGAGAAGTCTAGTGTTCAGCAGAAGTACCTCGGCAGCTGTTCAGACTAAAACTAAAAGGGAAGGAAAGCAAGTTGCCGAAGACACGGAGAGTGGGAACGTGAGCTGTGGGAAGCGCCGTTTGCTGTCTCCACGATTATCTGGCCACATTTAAAATAGCCGCACGCAGGGAGCAGGGTCACATTCTTGACATGTTATTTGCAGAGACAATAGCCTCAGAAACAAAACATTTCCTGTGTTGTCCTGATGCTGGTGCAAGCAAAGCAGGTCTGCTAGAGAAGACAACAGAAAACAATTGACTGGTAAAACCAGAGCTAAGAAAAGCACTTCCCAAACCTCAGTGCCACGGGGTGCCTGTGCTCTCCCCGTGGAAGACCGCTGCCGTTTTTCTACTGCAGGCAAGCCCAAGGGGCTGTGCAAGGCTCTTCTCGCAGCACTGGCAATAACGCCTGGCTTTCTAATAAACCAGTTCCCCCCATGTCCACCAGCCCGCCTTCTAGGGACAATCTGCCAGAACCCACGCACATAACCAAACTACTCGTACATCGCTAGTCCTACTTCCCCTAAAGAAAAGTGGTGGGAGTCAGGATCTCACCCACAGGCCAGGGAAGCTGCTGCCCACGCTGCGCAAAACACCAACCCACAGCGCGCTCCTTACGTTTGGACTAAAATTCAGCACCCCAAAGGGAGGGGGTTCGGCCAAAGAACTGGCCACGGAGAGACTGGAGAGCTCTCCCAGGGTAATTAGAATTTTTCTGGAATTTGCTACTTTTTTCCTCTCTCTTTTTAAAGTACGCACTTAATGTTCCTCATGACCAGCACAGAAAAAGAAACAGGCATGACTGGTTATGGACATAATAAGGAACATGGCAACTCTCACTTCTGCAAAACATGAGCTGAGCCTTACCCGCGGGCTCTTTCCTAAGCTACAGTGACTGGTAGGCGAGAATACAAAAACTACTCCACAGCATTACGCTTTCCACCTATCACACCTTCTCTGTGTAAGGCTTGATACGTGATAAATGAGCTACATAATATGAATTTTTAACACAAGGCATGATGTTATCGCAGTAGGACAAGTTCTTTAAGCAGCTTCGCATACGATCTGAAAGCTGAAGTCAGTTGCTGGAAACATTGCAGTAGCTCGTAAAAACTGCACTGTGGAGGAGACGAACATGTGAACACATCTAAAGAAAGGCTGTGGCATTTAAAATAGAAGTTCGTACTTGTTCACGTTTGTTCTCTGCTGAGCACACAAGCAAGCACGAGCACGCTTTGCACTCGTGTTTCAGTAGCAGTTGATGCAGTTTCATGGATTTGGGGAGCAGCGTTGCTAGTTACAGACTTGAACACGTCATTTCAAAGTTAGCGGTCCCACTGAAGGAAAGCTTCATTTTGTGCCAAGGTGCATGTCAAACAGGCACACTGTGGGCAAATACTTGCATCTAGCATCTGACCTCCCATCTGTCTCGTTGTCCATCCCCTAACAGGCAAGGCTCCAGGCCTGGACCTTCCATTGGGGAAATAAATAAATAAAAATGAGGTTTCAGTAGGACAGAAAGGAGGTCAACAAGCTTGTCCCAGCCTTTCACGTGGGACAGGCTGAAGCTTAGCATGTTCTGGCCAAAGGAGCCATTATTTACCCCGGAGCTCAGACCCCACCAAAAAGCAGAGCCAAGGCAGGCTGAACCCATTCTAAGGGGATACCCGCACACAACAGAGCACGCACTGCACACGGTGGAAGCCTCACGATTAAGCGGACTCCCTATGGGTTATTAAGGCCAGGAGAGTGATCCCAACAGCTCAATCCACTGTAGGACTCGCTTCCTTGCTTGCCTCTGCTGAGAGAGGCACCTGCCTTGGAGCACACACGTACACATACCACTCTCTTGCCTTTTTTTTTTTTTTTTTGTCCAGTATTTTATTTCTGACAGGCATTTACAACGTTCCATTCATAGAACTAAAAACATAAAAATAGACCTTCTTTCAGCTTATAAAAGAAATATATAAGAACCTTTGACATAGACATGTCATGACATTATGTACAAGAACAACGGTACCTTCCCAGTACCAGCCTTCCAGTATTTCAGCGCTGACTGTATTCCGCTGGGTACAGCATAGGACAGCTAAAACCTCCGCTTCTCTAGTACGCTGGGACACAACTGACAGGTAGATGATATAAAACAATGGTGTGATAATACAAAGGGTATAGAAACTTTTCTAAAGCTTTTACGAAAAGAAATCAGAGGATAGCAAAAAGTTAATAGAGAAAGCTTTCGTAAGATCAAGTATAGTGCACCAGAAACCAGAAGGGGGTGGGGGTGCGGCGAGGGGGGAATGCGAGCTAAGACACAAAGACAGTGATGGATTTGGGGGGGAGGGGGAAATAATTTTTGTTATGTTTTAAAATATAGTCAGAGTGGATTTTATAAAATATAATCCTAAAGCTATTATAAAATTTCAGGTTTTCAAAGTACCTACCAATGTGTCAAACATCAATAGATACTCCTCCAAAAAAAAAAAAATTCATATAATCTTCCTTTTTTCCTATAGGTGAAACTGAAATGGGAAAAGCTATATAAATCTTAAAAAAAAGTGCTATTTTGTGTTTCGTATTTGGAAGTCTACCTAAAAACCACAAGATTTTAGTCACATTTTACCCTGTTTTAGATGTTTAAATAAAAGATTTAAAATGTTAAAGAGGTTTGCTTGTGTAGAACTTGTTCATACTCTATTGCAGTGGAAAAGCTTTTATAAAGGAATCAAAATACACTAGTTTCACCCACAGTAGGAGAGTGGATGAGGTCAGTTTTTTGGCCATGAATTCCCTGTCCCCTAAGCCCAAACTCTGCCAGAGAGAGTGGACCAAACGGATCTGTGATGTTGCTACACTGGCTCCAGCGAGGTTACACCACGGATCAGTTTGGTCCGCTACAATTCAGTCATGTCATTTTATTTTATTCTTTTTATTATCTAACTAAACTCCAGTCTCAAACATATACAATAATCCTTTTCCTGAAGAAAGTTATACCTAAATAAGAGTTTCCAGTTTATATTTTAATATAAAACCACCATTCCTAACCCTCTGCAAAAAGCTAGCCTCGTATCCTAGACGTGGAGCTATGCTAACGCTGTAAAATTCTTATCCCTTTGTGCCCCTGCATCTCAGGTAAAATACAAAAAAATATTTCTTCAAGTGTTAAATTTGGATCTCTCTTAAGAGAGTTTGGCATCTGTATAATATTATGTAAAACTAGAGCTTCCAACATTGACATTAAATTAGACCAGCCACAGACCAAGAGGACTTAACACAACATAAATCCCAAACCTTTCCTCACACATTCCTAAAATACATGTATATTCTCTTACATTTAAAGAGGGAAAAGAATACTGCAACTGTACACGTTAAAAAGGCAGTTTCCTCGTTAAGGAGATGAGCCTACGACTGACGTTTTACGGCTATAAAATCCTCTGTTCGTTGTGCTATTGTTTAAGCTAGTTTGCTGCACGTAGGCTAAGACATCCAGAGTAATTTGTTTTCCAGTGATGATATTCTCCCCATACTTAATTTCAGCCCCTGATTATTTTAGAATAAATAAAATAGTGTGAAAGCCCTTGGTAACGCAAGACAGGACCTTAAGTTTATTCTGTTCCAGGTTTTGAGCGTTTTACAGTTGCCTGAAGTGTGGCCGCATGGCTTCGGACCAATTCAGCTGCCGAAATGGTGTGTGCAAGTGTGCAATCTATCGGGATCAGCTCTCCGCGGTGTGCGGGGGCGGGAGGGAGGGTGGGATGGGGAGACCTACGCATCCAGGCGGGGAAGGGGACCGGTTTAGAGCTCCGTGTTGAGTTTCCTGCTGGGGACAAAGTCTTCACGCCTAACCCAGATGACCTCCTCGCCGTGGCCCTCCACGTCACCGTTGATGCCGGACAAGGCCGCCTGCTTCTTCAGCTGGGTCATCCTGGAGGCGTGCGTGTCCATGGCCGGGCGCGGGCGGTCTCCCCGGCACGGCTGGCTGCTCGTGATGGAGGCCGCCTGCAGCCGCTCCCGAAGGTCTCGGTCGGCCACGGCGCCTCTCATGGCCTCGCAGTACTCATCGTCATCGCTGAGGATGTCCGTTTCCTTGATGTCCTCCTGCTCCTCATACTGAGCAAGGTCAAACTGTTCCTCTACCCAGCGGTCAGTGTCCCCACTGTGCGTGGGCTGCTGGGGCTCTTTTTCAGGGCTGCTCGTGTAGACGGCATCTGAGTCAATGGTAAACCTGTTTCGGGCCAGCCGCCGCCTCCTCCTCCCAAGAGACTTGCTTGGGGCTGACACTGCGCACACACAAAGATAAAACCCCACAGGCTTTTTACACACAGTACAACTCTCTTTAAAAAGTTAGTCTTCCAGGGGCCCTTTATTTAACACCGCTAGGCACAAAGCAGGCAGACTCCCACGAATGACCTAGTCATTCGGCATCCTCCCTGCGGGCAAGTCACACTTCACTCAGCTCCTCAGCACAGGTCTCTCTCCAGCTGAAAAAGGAGTTTCTGCTACTCAGATCCACAGTTGGGATAATGGCCCACAATTACTGTTCCTCCTGAGCGGTAGGCAGCCAGCCAGCCAGCACAAAGTGCATCTGTTCAGCTCAGCTTCTCACACGCAGTGCCCTGCTGTCAGCACACTGCGAAAACCAACTAGCCTTACGCCTCCGTTACGGGAAATTGCTTTGTCTGGGGGAAGAGCAACGCTATAGGCTTCCAAGTAGCTGCCTCGGTGCTGAAGATGCTGCCATTATTGCGTTATTCATGGGGAAGTAAGTTACCAGTCCAGTCTCTGCTACTCCCTTCCCCGCTCCCTCCCTACTGGGGTGGGGAACAAACCAAACCACAAACCCAACAACACCCCAAAACCAGAAAAAACTTTCAGAAGTTCCTTACTCAGCATCAGCTGGTCTACTAGCTTTTGCAACTGGCCCAATTAGCAAATTCGCATCTTCCATGTTGGAACATCTTCATAAGAGGCTTGTGAGGCAATGCAGGAGGCGAATCCTGCAGCCGAAGGACCTGCAGGCATTCCAGCGCTTTACGTGCACACACACGTAGCTCCATCGCAAGCAGGAGAACTCCAAGATTATAGTTTGTCCCCCTCCACTAAAGAGCACCGTAGCACTTTCAGTAGGTATTTATTAAACTCTAACAGCTTGGGGGCGGGGATTACATTTTAATATCCCTGAGCCTCAAAACATGCATTAAGTACAACAGCTCAGCAGTTGCAAATTTTAACTGTAGTGAGAGGTCTGGACTCTAAGAGGAGTTTTTAATCTCTGCGGAATTCATCATGCAAATGCACCGACAAGCCAAGCTGAAAGAAGGTTTGGCATCTACAGCCGATTAGCCCCACAGGCTGACTGAAGCAGCACTGTGGTAAAACAGTTGCATTTTGGCCCTCCTTGACTCTTCTTCCTTACGATTTTAAGTGTCTCTGAGGCAGATGGCTAGCAACACCCTGAGTGAGAAGCCATGCTGCGAATGTTATTGGTCTGGCCTGCCCATTACAGAAGAGGAACAGAAAGCCTGGTTGTCTACATTGCTGGATCTAATGAGCAGAAAAAAAAACCAACAGACCAGAACAAAACACGCAGCGGTGCCGTGTACTTTTCAGTTGGAAGCAAGTGTTTCTTCCCTCCATCATCTAGTGTTCTGAAAATGAAAACCTGCTTTTCCCTGGGATTTTCTCATTGCTTTTGCCTGAAGTCAACTGAACAGGAAAATCCACGGTTTAGGACAGACCATTACAAAAATAATAGTATCAAGTGCCTGCCTCTCAAAATGTGAGAAGCAGAAGCACGTGCCCTTTAGCAATAGAGCTGAAAAGGCTAACATGGAGGACATCCAAAGCTCTCTCTTCAAACCAAGCCACTCACTCGGGGGAGTCGATTTTTCTTGTGCATTTTAGTTTGAAAGTGCTAGGGTTAGCTCAAAATTCTGTACATGCTTTTAAGGAATATGCAGCGGGCTTCTGCTTTATTCAGCTGAAACCCATTTCCAGATTAAAGTGCACAGCCAATCGGTATTGACAGGAATCCCATTTCTTCCTTCCATGCCAGCAGGACTGCTCTGAAGCTGAGCCTTGAGTGCAAAGCAAGGTAAATAGAGGCATTTTAAGGCTCTCAAGGAGGTGAAGCATGGAAAAACAGCAGTTTTTACATACACAGGAGAGAATGCTAATCCTAATATACAAGTAACAGACACCACCACATGTCCTACAACGGTGCTGGGGTTACTGGGATCTTGAAAGTCTGTAGCCCTACAGTACCTGCCCTGTTCATGGCTGGCCTTGCACCTTTTAGAGCACACAATCTTTTTCCACCAAAAGGAACATATTGCTGGGATGAGGGCAAACTTTCGGTTTTAAGAAGCTGTCTTCTGTGTTTATCCCGCAGAATCGAGTGCACCGCCTTCAGAAAGTCCTTCCTGTGTTCTGGTGAACTGAAAAACAGGCAAGAATACAAAAGGCAGCGTTATCTCTTGGGAACTGCTACAAGCTCGCTGTAAATGAGATAAAGAACAACCAGTTCTGTAATTTAAAACAGTCCAAACCGACTGGCACGAACTTCCCCCAGAGAAGACTCAATTTAATACAGTATTTTCAAAGCAAAGCTAAATCTATAATCATTGCAATGGACATCCAAGGAAACAAATACACTGTTCATTAACAAAACATTTAGCCATTCACCCCTCTTGAGGTTTCCTTTTCCTCCAATACCAACCACCCACTTCTCTTTATCCGATAACCATCAATTTGACCTATGGTGGCTAATTAAATCTCAGCTTGTCTCCTGCAAACACACACCAAGGAGAAGCCCTGCAACTCTCTACTGCCTAGTAGTAGGAACTGGCTTGGTATCAGCTCCGTTAGATCCTGGTGAACTTGTGTACCAAGTTCTTATATGAACTCTAAAACACATCAGGGCAACCACCACAATGAAGACGGACAAGGTGGACTTAAGGAAAGGGCAGTGCCCTAAGAGCAGAGGTTGGAACTTGGTGGCCTGAAAGGTACCAGCTGAACAAGACACATGAGCAGCTACCCAGCATAAAGATCCAATGCTGGAGAGTAATTGGATGTAAATTTGTGAAAGAAAAATTGTAATAAGGATATTCTTATAAAGGTGCAAGGCTGATCAAATACATGCCTTTGTTTTAATACATTTTACAATATTCTGCCTGCCGGAAGTAAGGTTTGAACACCTTCTCCCCCCCTCCCTTACTGGCTGTTCCCAGATTGCCTTTAAGGAAAGGCATAGGCAAGCTGGGATCCGGTGATGCAGCTGCCATTGAAAATATGGAAATGCACTTACCTACAGCAAAGGTGAAACGTTCTTTCTGGCCTGCCTTCAGACTCAGACTTAACATGGACAATCTCACATACAGAATTGGTCTCTGCATCTAAAGTGAAAAGCAAGCACCACTTCATACAACAGTTTCTCATATTTAACCTCAATTAGAGTATTTACTCCATAATCCTGAAAAAGTCATTTAAGACCATCTGGGACAATAGACAATACATTGCAAATAAAATTAACTCATGGCTGAAAGGCAGCAGTGGGCAAGTGACTAATGAAACAACAGACACTTAAACTCGCCAAAATCTACTAGTATTTTATATGCACTCACTCAGTCCCATAAAAATACGAACCCCTCCCTCCAGTTTTTCAGGTATTCTATGGAGTATTTTCACATTTTACAGCTACTTCCTACATTCTTTCCACTTTTACTTATGCATCAGAAAGGGAACAAATTGTTTAAACTTTGAGATTTTTAATATAATCAGCTTCACATGAAGCCATCCCCACAAGAACAAAAATTCATTAGCTCTGTGGTCTCATGGCTGCAAGATTGCCTTCTAGTCTCCAGAAGAGGAACAGAGTGAACCAGAGTCAACAACAACTTTGTCCTGGTTTTCCAGAACCCTGACTGGCTTCAGAAAAGCATTGACAAGCTGGAGATACACAACCGGAGCTTCTGCCCCTTCATTTCTCTGCAGGGCTATTATGGACATTAAGGTTGTGAGTTCCTTTCTCAGGACCCAGAAACTGCATACACATGTACTGAAGACAAATATTGGTCAGTGAATGCCCCTAGACCAAACATTAAGTACCCTGCCAAACTCATGCAGCCACAACATTACCTGCACTTGCCAACGCTCGAACCTGCAGTGCTTCTAAAGGTATCATGTGGCGAAAGCGGAACGGATCCCAGTCTTCATAGATTGAAGCTCTATGTGATCCTCCCTGGGAGAATTTCAAAATACTGTTAGGAAGTGAGACACCTTGGAATAGTCAGACACAAAAGTCTCCTGTGGTTTGCACTGAGAACGTCCAGCTAGAGTCTTGTTGCAATTCTCGTTTTCTCACTACAACATCTTAGCAACCAGCGCCACTGAAGTGCCTTTCTATGAAGGTCTTGCTAAAATCTAGACAAAAGCAACCACTAAGCCAATCAACTCTTATCAATGCCTTCAAAAGTCGTTTGAGACCAATGCTGCATTCTCTCCTCCCAGTGCACATACAATCACAAACATGCATTAGTTTTGCTTTAGTCACTCCAAAGTTATTTTGTGGCCAGTTGACTTTATAAAACAACCATACAAGCATTTCAAATCACACTTTGGTTTATGCCTTAAGTGGGAAACAAAAAGTTTTCTGTAATACTATAAACTGTTCCCTATTGTAGCAAGGCACGTGTCTACTGTCAAGCTTAGCTTTACCTTTTGATCCCAGACTCCAGTAAGACCCCCCAATACATAGTGTAGACACACCTAATTTAGCTAAGAGCAGCCAGCACTCGCTCAGTGGCATGCAACAGCCAGAATTGAAATGAGGGCATTGTGTTTCACTAAGAAAAAGTTGACAGACATCAGCTCTCATATTTGATTCGTATACACTGATCAAAGAGCCAAGAGGACACGTTCAAGGTGATACCTTGTTTCACAAAAGTCCACTCCATATCATGGAATAGATGTGGCAGGCAAAATGAATAACTAGTCCAGCAGAGAGCAAAGGACAAACTAAATGAATGCTTGCAGAGCGCTGCCCCCAGGCTGAACAGCAGGCCACTCGGAATTACCCAAAGCCTCGGCTGCGCGGCCACGTACAAGGATCACATATGCAAAAGCACACTCGAGCACCACAGCTTTATGGAAAGCAAATCTTGATCGTAGAACCACAAATGCACACAGCATCACCGAAATAGTCCATGCAACTTACAAGTTTCTTCTTCTGTTTGGAACCATCCTTGTATACAAGGACCACAGCAGTTTTGAACACTAGAGGAGAAAGTTAGAAACAAAAGCCACGTAGTCAATAAGTGTGGGAACGGGTGTCCTCTGCACCCAAGCACACAGACCTTTCAGTTCCTCAGAGAACGCTCATCTGAGTCAGGGAGGGAAGGCAGGAGTAAACCTACCAGCCCTCTTGCATATTCTTCCCCAAAACCCCAAGCTTAACCACTTTTAGCACACAAAACCAGGTTACTTCAAAGTCACTCGAAACTTAAGAGTTTAAGTTACCACTTATTGAGACAACTGTTCAAGCAGCAACAGTTCTGTACAAGAATTTAGAAAACTTTAATCCTCCTGGCTAAGTTCACCTCAGACAAATGAGCAGCATCCAGCTGCATGCAGCCAGTCAGCAGATGAGACTGCGCTTGGACAGAATCTGAACCTCTCCCACGTGGGACAGTGGTCTACGCTAATTAAAAAGTAAGCACCACTGGCAGGCAGAGGTGTAATCAGATTCCTCTTTTGCCACATAACATCCACATGGAGCTGTAATTTGTCTTTCAAGACTCCAGTTTTCCTTGTGATCTCTTTCTTCAGGCCTCAAATGCACCCTTTGTTTTAGGATTGAATTGCACGGACACTTAATTTTGGACACTTTATGAAACCAATTTAAAGCTTTTTGGAGTAACTAAGAGTTGCTGCACATTCCTAGCAGCTTTCATGAGGCCCCTCAGCCTCAGGTGCCGACCAGGTGCTTTCCCAACTTACAGGAAAGCAGTCAATTTTTATATGCTCTTCCAGAGCAAAGCTGAGGGTCTTCATTCGTTATCTGTTTGATATAAACCAAAAATAAATAGCATTGGCTTCCTAACCAGCTTCACTTTCTGGAAACAACAAGGAAAGCCCATGGCGTGTAAAGAAATTTAGGAACAAAGAGAGAAAACCTAGCACACTCTGCATTACTTGATATAATTCTGAAAGTAAGAGAGACATGATTTAGCCAATATAAGCGATCATGTACCTTTCCAAGGGACCATACTCCAAAGACCTTGAGATCTGTGCCAACAGCCGTTTCAATTTCTAGTTTGGCTACCCAAGATAGACTACTCGGAGGGAGACAGACCACTCCAAAGCAACTCACTGGGAGTCCTGGCTTAGCTTTTAAGCACTTTTTAAAGCTTAGATATACAAGTTCTTTCTGGCAAAAGGCACGGAGAAAAAAGGCAAAGCCTCTGCAAGCCCCCAACCCATTCTACAGGATGTGAAGTAGAGTTACTTGGCATCGATCAGACTATCGAACTATATCTTTTCAGAGAAAAATACCTTTCTATATAGCTCTCAATTCATAGCCTTAGACATGGGTTTAAGAAACTCTTGCACTATTACAGCAGTCACCTCCAAACTCTTCACCAGTTTTAGATCAACACAGAACAGAATTTGACCATTGCAGCAAAGAGACAGATACACTTTTAAGTTCCAGCCAACCTTGCAAAGGTCAATGCTCAACTACCTTCAACAAATATCTGCTAAGGCACAGTTGACAGTCTTTCAGGCATCTGAAATAAAATTACTGAGATACAAACCAAATGCTGCCAGCTCAGGTTCCTTCTTCCATTTCCCCAGTGAAGCAGGAGGGTTCAGCCATATCACTGTATTATGCAAGAGCAAGTCCCCCATCGAAAGGTCTGCAACCTGCCAACACAAACACATGCACAAAGACACAATGTGTAATCAATTTAAGAAAGCTTACTTGAATTTTCAGTTCAAGAAGACTTCCTTGAAGTTTATTCCTAAACAAACAAAAAATGCCCCACAAGCAAACTTTTAGAATATTTCATCAGATGACTGCAAGCATGTGCAAACAGACTGTGACAGCTGACAACAGATGCATGTAAATCCTTAACTGGTGAGCATAAATTAGGAGAAGTCAAACTCACAGTCTGGCTCTCGTAATTTGGTGGGAAGTCAGGGAAAAAACACAGATGTTTTCCTTGCATTTTTTTCTCCTTTGTCCACCTTTCTCCCTACCAGTTTCTTTATTTTTTTTGAACATTTAAGCATAGCCCCCATCAAACGCCCACAGTTTGGGGTGAAGTTTAGAGACAGCACCACGTGAAGCAGTCAAAGCACTTCTTCCTCACAGTTGCTACGGCTCTTGATTTCACCCAAAGGCTCATCTGCAGAAACTGCATTGCTGGAAATGGAGCAATAAAGGAGTTCATAACAACTGCAGGGAGATGCCTACTAATACTGCAGCAACTGGATCTTTCACTTTGACTTACGGTCTCCTAGAGTGACAACTCGAGGGCTATCCCCAGTCTAGGGGCCATGTTATCACATTCCTCCACCCCCCTCTCAGTGAAGTCTGACTTTTGCCAAAGGATGCCACGGATACCATGAGCCCAACAACCTGAGGTCTCCCCAATAACAAGAGCAACACTAAGATACATGTTTACTGTCTGCTCTCCCAGATTAACACCTAACCACAACTGCGCTCTCAACAGGTGCCCTGACATGCTCTCTCCACAGCTGCTTGCCAGCACCAACCCTAGTCTCTGCCCTCTACCCACCATCTGATCCTCCCTCCCCACTGCTACTATCCAGCTCTCACACCCAAAGCTTCCTCAACACTACTCAATCGCAGACCGTCTTTGCCTTATAGCCCAATGCCTCTTATTGTTTGTTCTTCATCCTGGCTGTTGGCAAAACTCCATTACCATCACTTCATACGGTCATGTCTCTCTCCAGCCTTCACCCACATCACAGCTCCCATCAGCCCTTTAGTACGTCTCTACCTCTTCCTTGAGACCCCCTCAACCTTACTCCATTCCCCGCTTACTGCCCACCACTCTCCTTCACTGCGTCGCTGGACTGCAGACCTACGTTTTATTGTTAAATGGAGAGTCCAGGTCTCAGTCTGAAACTTCAAGACACCTTCCATGGGTTTCTGAGATGGCCAGCCAGGACTGAGCCACTCTGGATCTTAACATGTTTGCATATACACCATGACACATCTAGACCAAAGCCCAAGGCGCTCTCATACATCAAGCCCACTAACACACTTTCTAAAAGAGAAACAGCAGTTTCTCACACACCGCACCTCACATTTTGATCTCTTTAAAGTGATTAGAGAGCTAAGTACAGACTTGCCTCAGCATGCCAGTCCACTCAGACTGGTGGGGTGAGATTATTTATGTGGAACGAGGAGAGCCAAGACATGGACATCAAAATAGTAAACTGCAGGTTGGGATGCGATTTTGACCCAAGCACAACATTGAAGGTGAATTAACCCACTACTTCTTTACATTGGTCCCACTCACTGAACTGTACATGGAAAAGCAGGTTTTGAATTGGATTGGGATTTATCTGTTTGCACCAGGATCCACTTAAATGACACAGCATGAAAGGCAAGTATTTGATACAATTTAACATTCATGCTACAGGCACCAAAATAACAGCCTTTTTCTCTTAAATTGATCATCATCAATTACCTCTTTTTTCTCCCCTGTTTGTTCTGCTATGAGTTGGTCAAACACTGCCCCATATTCTTCATGGATTTTCTGCATTTCATTAATGTGGCTGGCAACTTTGTTCATTGTTTTTATGGCCACTAGAAAAAAGACGGAGAGATAGGGGAAGAGATAAAAGATATTTTTAAGCCTCTGAGAGGAAGGGGGAAGAGGAGGGTTCGAGATCAGAGGTTAAACAGGGAAGAGCAACGTAGGTTAGTCTTACCATCAAGGTGATAGTGTTCTTCACTGTCTACGTCAGTCAGAGCAAAGAGCTCCTTCAGCAGGAGAGGATATTTCAGTATCCGCTGGATGGGTTTGATGAGGTAAGACTCCAGCGTGGAGGAGTGCTGCCGTCGGGGATTCTGAGCATCCAGAAATGCCTTGAAAGCAGTGTCTGTCTTGGCTGGAAGATTAAAATGAAGCAATTGGATAAATCAAAAATCATAACAGCTGCCCTGATAAAGCAAGTTTTCCAGCTTTAAATTCATTTATCCAGAGACATTTTGCAAGGAAGTGCAGATTTATCAGGTCCACAGTATTAACATTTACGCAGTTCAGGTTTTGAGTTACTGACACTTTGCCACAGATACGCTACTTATGATTTAACATCAGGCACCCACCTACCGTACCAATACATGCAATTTTTAATTTCACTATCCACAGTACTTCTGGCCTTGCAACTATTTTAGAGCAGCATAAATTGTGTTAATTATCTGTTTCCTTTAAGAGAAGGCTCAAATTGGATATTTGTAAGAAATCACTACTCATGAGTCTAATCTGACAGGTACACCTATAATATTGGCGAGCCTGGTTATTGTTACCTCATTAAACCTTAAAATGCGGTACCAAAAGACAACAAAAATCAAGAGCTAGTAAGGAGGCAGAAAGCAGTAAACTTATGACAGTACACTGTATTTTGGGAGCACAGGCAGACTGGACACCTGATTGCTATCATCTTTTCTACCTGACTGCTACCATTTATAAAAATATCATTTTCTCTGTTGCTCCCTCTACCAGAACATAAATTTGTACAGGGAGGGGAGTATGGAGAAGGTGGCATTTTTAGACATACAAGTTATTCAGTGCAGCAACAATTCCACACAATTGCTTTTATTAGAGCCACATCCCCTGCCGAGGTTGGGTGTTTTTTGCAGTCACCTGATTTCAATAAAGCAACGTCAGTTTCAAATCCAAAAGCCACCTGCACCTCAGCTGAGGACACCAAATTACATTTGAAATAAATCTGTTAAAAAGCCTGGGAGTGTATCTCTGGAATAAAATTTTAAATTCTGTTTGTGCAATAATTCAAGCACAACCATTTCTCATTTATAAATATAGTCAGCAATGAGAAAGCAAAACAAGGCTGTGGACTAGGTAGATCTGGTTGTTTTAACATTAAGGTCTAACAAAATGATGCCAAAAGAAAGCATGGACGTGACTAGCAACAAATCATTTATTCATGTATTCCACAGAGCTGCCAAGTATTCTTTGCAGCATGGTAAATAAGAGTTTACAAGTAGAAATTGAAAAAAAAAAAAAAAATGTGCACAGCAAAAAGACAAAACCAAAAAAAACCAGCCAAGAAACAGAAAAACCCCAAAACTTTTGATTGTCAGGCATCCAGATGTTCTTTGAAAAATTAAGAGCTCCTCCCTTAATGGCATTGCTCCTACAACTGGAACCATTTGTTTATTTAACATCTTGGCCAAAAATGAATTGTATGAAGCACTCCTAACTCCAAGAGATTAACACTTTCACAGGGGAAAAAACATCACTCCAAGGCAAGGAGGCCCATGAGCATTTATAAGCCAGACCACAGTTCATTTATCTCCATCTCAGCAAGCCAAGCTCTGCTAGGAATTCATACATGGAAACTTCTCAGGCAAATTGAAACGAAGGTGAGAGGAGGAAGAGAGGGGAGAGAGAGAGCACAGTGAAGTTAAAATATTTAGACAGCTTCCATAAAACACTCTCCCAGGCTGATCCTTTCCTAGTGGCTGTCAGCGTTCAACCACATTGGCTGGAGCTTCAGTGGGATTGCCACGAACAAGGATTCAGGGCACAAACTCTAGGAGGATCCAGAGGTCATTACAAGTGTCACCATTCCTGGTTCCAAAGTACACAGCTATCCATTAGCACACGCCACATCGCCCATTTATGAAATCTTTCCACTCCCCACATTACTGAAAAGAAACTGAACATGTCAGGGGAGAATAAATTAAGTGTGTGGGGAAAAACTACATGCGAGATTAACGACCTCTTGTAACGAGCTACTCGGGTATCATTACATTGATGGTGGTCCAAGAACACCCATGGCACGGAGCTCTCTGCAAGCCTCTCAGGCCAGATGGACTTACTTCCCTACTGCGAAAGCTCACAGAGAGCGACCAGGCACGCGTGTGCCCCCATTCCTTTGCCACAACTTGCCCTGCATGGTTTGGGGTGCTGTGGCCACCTCTCATCATCCACAAGGACAACCTGCCCCAGCCCAAACCAATGTGTCGCTGCAATGTCTCTCTCTCTGCATGCCCAGGTCTGTTTGTCCAGCACACAGCTCTTACCTTTCACCAGTACTTTGGGGACTTTTGTGTGGCTGGCACAGAAGGCACTGTACAGCTTGAACCGGTCAGCGTAGTAAAGAAAGGATCCACCCAAGGAAAATAACACTTTCTAGAATTAAAAAAAAAAGGCAGGGGGATTACGGAAAAAAGCACATGAAAGCCAGTTAGTTATTTTCCCTTCTGCCAGGTCACCTGAAGTTCCCATTTAGCTTTTGGATGACAGGACACTGCATTTTTAGAGAGTGTTTTCACACCATCTAGCAAGAAACAGGCCCAGCCCTAGTGCCTGGATTCAGGCTATGTGATTAACATCAGTAGCCAAGTTCCAGTCAGTACGATCTAGAGACACCACCAGCTATAGAGCAAACTAGGTTCACAGCTCCAGAACTGTATTTAAAAGCCTGAGCTTTAAACCTGATTGATCTACGTAATGACCAGAGGCCACAGAAAGGACTGGATGTATCTGACTTTGTAATAGATCAAGACACTAAGGAGCTGCAAGCAAGACTATTATTCCTCTGCACAAACACACCAAGGTCTTTGCTCTCTTGAAAAAGAGTTTGTGTTAAGGACCAAACAAAACCTTTCCCTAAGATGTCTATGCCACGGTCAAGCGCTTGCTCCGCCACCCACTTAGGAACAAGACAACATGGGGGTGGGGCATGAGACAACACATAGGCAGCTTGCCTACAGTCAGCAGAGGGAAGCAAACTGCAAAACTGCAACCATGAAGCCCTGAAGTCCCATTTTGCACACTGCTTTCACACTATGCCTATAGGGCAGAACTGAAAGTGAAGTTGATGCACTTTTTATGGAAATAGGTTGAAGCAGCAGCACTCAGAAGACAGAGTTCTCTCCATAAGGAGGCTTCTTCTGCACTCCTCTCAAAGCTCACAGCACACAGTGGTCACAGTGGCTATCTCCACTAAAAAAAAAAAAAAAAAAAAATCTCTGTGCTCTTTATTAAGAGCTCATGTCCTACAAAACAAAAGCTGTGTTCTAGTTATGCGAGGGCAGTGTTCATGATTGATGCTTATCTTAAACAAGCACCCGATGGCAAAGCCATACATGCACAAAAAGACAGCTTCTTTCAGTAGTTCTTCCAGGGCCGTATGAAAGCTGAAGAGCAATCCCAGTGGAATTATTATTATTCATCAAGACATTCTGTCCTCTACCAAGGTGAGTGCTCAAAGCAAGAGTAAAATTCCCCAAAGACAAAACATTGTATTAGCTACTTGCCGTATATCCAGACTACATTAGAAATAAAACAAAATTTTCAGTTTCCACATCTTCCTATTATTTTTTAAGTGAAGTTTATATATCTTTAGTTTACATTTCTACCTTTGATGCGCATCTGCTGATAGCTGGAAGTATTTGCCACGTAGTTTTGCTATGCATCAAAAGCCCAAATACAGAATTCAATTTACAGTTCTGATCTATAGCCCTAGTAGGCTTCTGAACTACTACATTAGACTTGTCAGGACAAAGATTTTATGTAACTTTCCATTTCTAGCTCTTCTTGACAGCCCAAGACAAGAAATCTGGCAGAAGGGCAAGAACAGCATCTAAAAGCAGACGGCATTACAGATTTCTAGCGCTCTATACGGCTAAATGTAGCATAAACTACAATTGTAGCAGGATGTTTTTCAAACAGTTCCAGCATTAGCTGAGAATTAATCTTGAGCGTAAGTAGATGTAGGTTTTTACATGAACAGTGACAGTAGTCAGACAAATACGATAAAGAGTGTTAAAGGACTACTCAGAATGTAAACAATGAGATTACCTTAAATTGCTCCACTTTTTCAAGCTTTTCCAGGTCTGGAACCAGCCTTACTCCATCTTCAAGAGTTTTCAAGAACTCTACCTGGAATGCTACCATTTCAGTCAGATTCCCAAAGAGAACATCCAGCTAATAAGAGAAAAAAAAAAAAAGGCAAGATGCTGAAAATACCACTTTGCAGCTAAATCACGTTTTCTAGAACTTCAGTAATTCTCAGTCCAATTGTATAATCAGTGTGATGTCTGGAAAAAAACCTACAGACTATAAATTATTGAGCAGTACCTTTATACTCCACTCAATCCATTATTTTAAAAGAAATGGAATTCAAAATTTCTCCATAGCCCTTGCTCAGGCAAGCAAGTCAAGCTGGGGGAGGGGTGGGGGGAGTGGAGCTATCTAGCAAAAAGATAAGCTATGTTTAACATACCTCATCTGGTGTGAGGAACGTTTCTTTTTGTAGAGGCTTCAGGTATCTCTCCATTAGACAATTTAAGTCCTAGAAAAAAAAACCCAGAAAAAGATTCCCATGTTGGTTCCTCAAACTGCCTCTGAATATTTATTGATGTGGCAAAGATCACTGTTTACCCAGTTTACGAATTTTTCTCTTTCATGCATAAGACAAAATAGTCGGATTTCACAGAATTTAAGATAATAAAAGGAAACATTTACACAGTTTTACTTACAAAATCAGTACTAGATCTCATTGAGCACTGTTCCTCTGCACACCAGCTAAGTAATTTCAAAATGACAGCATAAGAATTTGGAAAGCCTATTTACTTCAGAGTTTTAAGTTACTATTCTAGGGACAGATTGTAGAATTGAATATAAGTTAACTAAGAGATACATGCATGAAACACAATTTGAAGCATTAGAGAAGAAACTAACAAAATTGTCCAGAAGGAGCAGAAATATTAGTAGACTGAAACAAGACACAGAGACCCCTTACTTTGACGTAGGTGCGTTCTGTCTCGAGAAGTTCACAGATAACCTTTCGCAGTTTATCTGCATCTGTGAGTTGTCTCATGGTGGCCAGCTGGGGTCCTGTAAATTCCTGAGGATGAGCACTTGAATCAGAAGGGTTCATTTCATGCAGACTGCGACAGAAAGCAGCGACCTGCTCTGTACTCTTTAAAAAGAAGGAAGAGGAAAGACCAGCGGTAATATTGGAGGTAAGAGCTATAGGAACGATGGAGCTGAGAGGCCTTTGCAGTGAAGCAGTTGCAGCTTGGAGGCTTTTTAACAGGCACCAAAGTCCAGAAGTGCACTCATAATTTCATGTATCTGTCTATCCTATCTCGCAGTGACAGGGGATAAGGGCGAAAAAAAAAAAAAAAGAGTTTCACAATTCAAGTAAATTGAAGTGCTGTTCAATAACATTCCTGGTTTCAGATAACCATGAACTTTAATTAAAATAGGTTCATCTGGCATTTAAGATTCAAAACCAAACAAATAGGTCCAAGAATCGGGAACTAAAAACGACTGTGCAAACAAAACACACACCCCAGCCCTCTGGCAGTTCCCTAATCTAGTTTGCAACAGTCCTGTGAATTGCTGTGTCAACACAGCCAAGGAGACAACCCAGAGACAGAAACCATTTAAGCTGTTTTTCAGGGAAGCAGAGCCATCTGAGGAACCAAAGTCTCTCCCGCTTCAAACGCAGGCTCTTTGGGAAAGTAACTGTATATCCATTCCGTGTCTGGAAACATGCCTTGCGGGGCGAATTTCTTCCCTGTAAGTCAGGTTTTTCAGAGCTGCTACATCTAGCTGGTTTCTTTAATGTTTAATCAGCTGTCTCTATATACAGACAGTTATCCTCTCTTCACCTCCTCATGTTAGATCATCTTCTCGCATCTTTTGTTACACTGAAAAGTTTGGAGCAGGTATAGTCTCTGGTGTCAGTGACGACAGCCCCAGGCTTCTAGGGTTGCCAAAGCAGCAGCGTGCCCTGTCTCCATCCCTCCCAGAGACCTGGAGGGGGCACAGGAGGGAAAAGAGTGGCTGCACTCAAACACCTCTCTAACCTTCTGTGTTTAATCCTGCCACGGTATCTTAATCCAGATTTAGTGATTTCCCAGCACTGCCTCTGTAGCCCTCTGGTCCATACTAAAACAACTCACCCAAATTAGCCTGTTCAAACAGAGAATATGCAAAGAGAGGAGAGGAGGAAAAAGAGAAAAAAAAAAAAAAAAAAAAAGAAAAAAGCACATCACCACCTTGCAGATTGGAGACAGAGCCCTGCCCCCTGGGAGATCACTCCCACCAGCCGGTAGCAACAACATCATCTGAAGCCTGCACCACCCCACACCTTCATGATGACCCAGTGCTGAAAAATGCTGCGTTGTTAAGCTGCACAGTCTGCTCACACATAGCTGTTTTCCCCTCTCAGTGCACCTACAGCACTACACAGCCAAGAAACCCAAGAGGAGCATTAACCATGCTAGTGACAAGTAAGGGATTTCCTTCCATAACACAGTTGCTTTCCCTAAAGGTACCTCATGGCTGTAAATGCTCACCTGAGTGTACCACTGCAAGGCATATTAGTAAAGATGCTTGTTATGCAAAGGATAATTTTCTTCAGGACACAAGTGTAAGCAATGAACTAATTGTAACTGTCTACACAAAAATGCCTCTTGGACACAGGAAAAATACTCATCTTCAGTATCTGAGGTTTAACTCGGATGAGGAAGAAAGGAAAAATGTTGTAAATTGAGGGCAGGGGGAAGCAGCGAGTTGAACCAGTCTATTTCCAACTAACTCAGCTTCTCATAATGGCACGTTACCGAGTTGCATTTATCAGTCAAAGTAAATCCTTTTATTTCTCAGCAAGGTTCCACCTATACTTGCTGTACTCTTAAGTATATCCAAAGCCTACCCAAACTTTTAGGTTAAGTTTGCATTAGATTTCAAGAGGTGTGATCTTGATCCCAACAGCCCCAAATCCACAAAAGGCAGTAGGTGAACGCCTAGCTTCAGCACAGGCAAAAAAAACCTGCCCAAGTTACCTGCTCTGCTGGAAAGCGACAAAAGAACTGACAATTAACAAGTGTTAATCTGAACCTGCAGAGACCCGAAATAGGCAGTGTTTTCCTCAGAAACATTTAACTTTGTTAAGACTATTTTGTGAAAGAATATTTGAGGAAGGCATATTCAGTGACATTGTGTTGTAAGAGCCAAATGTACAATTAAAAGTAGTTATAATGTATAAAACAAGTACGGAATCAAACGTCAAAAATAAACCAAGTGTTTTAAGCAGTTCATGCTTGATACCCCGCAGACAGCTCACCATTCTGTGCATGCAGTTGCAGGGAAAGATGGGTCACCCAGAAAGAGAGAAGGAAAATCCACTTATACCATGAAACACCAGTTAAACACTAACAAGTAGTTGAAAATTGGATAACTGTCACACAGGCATGCAGTCTGCCCCAGAATGAATAGTTACACCCATATGCCAAAAAGGAAGCGCAGAAGACTTTTAAAAGCCTTATCTCCGCTTGTGCACACTTAAACTGCTCGCTGACTTCAGCCATGCCCAGCTCCAGCCAGCAGCAACCGAGCTCTGCCTTGCCACTGCCCTGCCTCACATCTTTTACGTATTTCCCAAGTATCACTCACCCGATACTCTTTGGACACATGAAAAGTCTCAAGCACAATAACTTTCACAAACCTGTTTTCTTGCTTGTTCATTGAACAAACCGTCTTGTTTCACTCCTGAACATAATCCTCCCTACCTTATATTTACTTTAAAAAAGAAAATCAATTTCTAGACAGAAAGCAGATGCATACTGCACCCAGGGAGGTTCAGAACACAGCTGTTTTGCTGAAAACTCTCCAAGTATTAATGAAAGTCTGTCTCCATTTTCCTAGAGAAAGTGGATAGACTAGGGAAAATCTGGAACAGAAATACTTCCCTTTATGTCCCAACACCAGCTCTGTTTGCCAGCCGCTACAATGATAGCGCTGAACCAGGATTTCTCTAGGAGAATTATGGCATCACGCTTCAGGCACAATTCTGCAGGCAATCCCATCTAGTAACCTTAAACAGAGATGAAGGGCTGGCACAACTGGGCTGTAAAGCGAAGTTCACTTTGCAAGTACATTAACCCCACCTCTGCAGGGGGCTCAGCAGAGGAGCTAAGCTCACATCCTTCCCATGCAGGAGAAGCAAGTCCTTAAACTCATCAAGCATGCTGATGCTGCCCACAGTGGGGATTTTTGGCTGCCTGCCCTATAGTTGCGAGAGTGGAGTGCCATTTCCCCTTGCGCTCACCTTATAAAGGCACACGGGTGCCTGGGCATCAGGCAGATTGCCCCCTTGAACGGCACGCAGCACCTCTGTTCCGCCACGGACGGCAAACTCTAAGCAGTATTGATCTCCCAAACAAAACTTAGGCAAATTGCATCCTTTCACACATTGCCAGGACTACTAACCACACGGCACAACAACAAAAAGCCTCTACAGGGTATATATGTTACGGCTCAGCCTCGAATTTATAACCTGAAAATTAAAACAGCATGAAAATTCGTTTAACTGCTAATTACTTAGGCTAGTCGCGTTGCACAGTAGATCTGCTCACCAAATACAGCATACGGTACAGAGAGTCACCGGCTCTCCCAGCACTTCCGTTCTTGAATTTACGGTTAACTCTCCAAAGAGCCGACATCGCTGGAAAGACAGTATTGCCAGAGCTGTCACTCAGCTAGCAGGAAAATCCCAGTGCTTCACATATTCAGCTGATCCGAAAGGCTTTCCCAGTCCAGATAGATACTCCGTGCTGCTTACTTGGCACACAACACAGAAGACGGCTGCATTTTAATAAGGAAGGGCAGTGACCATATTTCTCTAAGCAAAGCCTTTCCGCATGTGTCATTTGCCACTGGCCTCGTTCGCTCACCACATCAGCTGGAATTAAGAGCCAGCTACCAGGCAAAGCTGAGAACTCAACGCTGCTTTTCATAGACTCGTTAAGAGGAAAACTTCAGCAGAGAGGCTGAAATGCAGCAAAGCGGAGGTGAAGGCAGCCCGGGAATATAAATGTCTGTTGCCTGTGGCTGAGCATGAGCCGATTGGCTACAAACGGCACTGCTGAAGAATATTAAACATCTGAAGGGACAGAGGCACAGAATTAAAAGAACTTTAAAAAGCCAGTTACGTTACTGGAAAACCTGCCCCTCAAAACCCCGTTTTAATCCCTTCACATGTATTGCAACACGTTGAAGGTTTTGAGACTTAATTCTGGTCTTGAATAATGCTGCGAAGAGAAGACGACCTATTTTCTCTGAAAATACACCTCTAAATGGTATAAGCACGTACATGCGCAGCCCATTACAGCATGCTCCCCTAAGCACAAGTGCTGCAAGGTAATTAGCTTTCATTTCAAGAGGCAGATGTCTTTAATTAGAAGCAGGGAGAAATGAGTGTCCTGCAGTATTTTAACTGATGACAGCTTTTAAAACACATTCCCAATCAAATGCAAAGGACCCTTGAAAAAACATGCACAAAGACTGATCTTGAAATGCAACACACCACCTACCTTAGCCTTTGGTAACCTCCAAACACTAAGCACTCACACATCTGATCAGTTTTCAGGGTACCTCCTTTGAACCTCAATTTATTCCACAATATTTAAAAGGACAAAACAGTCAGGTCAACAGAGAGGCAAGTAACCATTTAAGAAATTACCCTGGTATGAAATGTTCCCAATACTGTGTTGAACTGGAGAGTCAGAGAGGGGCATCATCTAGATTTCATAAACAGCCTGAAACTTGAATTCACATCCTAGATGAAAATAAGCCTGAAGAGGTGGCAGAGAGCAGGCTTTCCTTTCCCCCGCTCTTCTCCTTCCCAGCTCTCTCCTCCTCTTGGCTCCCACAAGAAAAGGGGAGAGAAGGGAAAGTCAGGACCCCGCCCCAGAGCAGAAGCAAGTGGGAGCACAACTCGGGCCACTGCCAGTTGCATGGCTTAAAGGAAAAGAGTTGCACCCAGAAAGCGTACCTGCTTGCTACTGTTTACATAGGTACAGTATCTCTTGGGTTGAAATCTAAGAGGGCTGGTTGACACAAGGAAGGCTTTATGACATTAGATAGGGAGCAAGTCCAGAGAACAACAGTTATCCCAAACCACTGCACTGCAGATGCCCCAAGCCACCTTGGAAACAGGTTTCTAGTACTTTATAAGAATAGCTCTACAGACATCCCATTTTTGCTTATTATTACAATAATGATTCCTTTGACAATAGCGATGGAGAAGTAAGCTTCACGTTATCAGGTCTTTAGGATATACAGAAGATAAGATTTTCTGAAAAGGGAGGAATCCTCAGGGCCACTGGTGTACCCTTCAAATCCTTCACCACCATCAACAGCTTGGAGGCTTTTGCAGATTAAGAAACAAATGCACCACTACTAAGGAAACACACCCCCACATGCACACATGCTGGGCTGGGGGAAGGGAAAGAGACAGCTGGGAGGGAGGGAGGGAGGAGGAGGAGGGAGGACACATTCGAGTACCTCCCATGTTATACATCCACCCATCACCTACATGAGAAAGTTGCAGGTAAGTCAGAAGGGACCCAAGCCCAGCTTTTGGTAGGATTTCACACAGCTTACCTTCATAAAAAGCCTACTCAGCCTGTGCTACAAAAGCAGATGAAAGAAAGCTGCAGCGCTGCATTCCTCTCCTTTTCCCATGAATTATTAACTCTCCCCTAGGATCGCTTTGCTGGCTGGAGAGCTGGGAAGTTTCCTTAGAGAAGCTTGGAGCTCTCCTCCTCTGCAGCACTCTGTGGGCATGAGCAGACGGCCAGCACCACGGCGCAGAGCAGTGGTGTTTGCAGGATTAAGCCCTGTCTCAGGATCATGCTATCGCAAGGCAAAAAGACAACCCAAATGCTATTTTCAGATCTTCAGCTGCTGATCCTGCATCTGTGCTGAAAGAAGGGGAACTCTACATTTAGGTGGGAGGCTCCAGCATAGTTAAACTGGATTTCCTCTGCTGCCCAGCCGTGCATGGATGAGAGCGCTCCTGCCCTGCTTTTGCCAAGAAGGGCAGAAAAAGTCTCCCTTGAACTCCACCACCCGAGGGAGAGTGGAAGCTGTGGCAGCAATGGTGATGCAGAACACGCCCCTCCTGGTGGTACAAGGGCAGAGTGTTTCACTTCCCACATACAAAAATAACCTGTGTAAAACAGCGCTGAGGACATCAACTTAATCTTCTGCGCCATAATCCTAGGAGCATGGAAAGGTGTGGCAGTGCATGGACAGGAAAATACCTTTGCTTCTTTCCTCACCGTACCAGACGGGTGCCGACTTTCCATTGAAAAACACATGTTGCAGACTCCTTATTCCCCACACAGACTGGCTTTTCCAAGCACACAGAAAAGCAAAGGGTTTAGGAAAACCCTCCCATTGACTGAGCTTTTTTAGGTTAGTTTTTTTTTCATTGTTGTTGTATTTAAAAATTAGCATACGATTAGCAAGCAATTACATCCTCCCCTCTACCATATACTGCAATTGTGTATAGACATTGCAAAATAATTTGGGGGTTTCTGCAGCTTTTGTTAGGGAGGAACCACAAAGAAAGCCCACTTAGTACAGAGCTCTTCTATGTGAACAGGGATAGTGGCATTCACAAGTTTGCCAGATTGAGCACACTGTATATATACTATATGTACAAGTGTGCTGCTTTTTTTATGGAAGACCATTGCAAGCAGTTTGCCCCATAACAAACAGAATGTGAGGTAAAATGCCTCACTCCCCTCTATATCACACAAACAAAACAAGACGTATTTCTGAATTTTAAAAGAAAACATGTACTGATGTCAACATTTCATTTGCAGAAAGAGAGATTTTCCTCTGATCGGAAACCAAGGCTTGTTAGATTTACAAGTTGCCCTTCCAATATAAGAATATTAAGTATTAGAGCTGCTAATGCACATTTCTCAGTTTAACTAAATCTGCTGAGCCACAAGGCTAATCATGTAATCCTTACGCCTTGCTTCAGGCAATTACAGCTCTAAAGATGCAGGAGGCAAGATGCAAAATGGAACCCCACAGCCTGTCACACGGTTCAGAAATAGAAAGCTACAGAAAACACAGCAAGAACATTTATTCCCCAAGCAGCTATGTGTTACGCTCAGTGCTCTTCCACAGCTTCAGTGTTTAACAGAAGAGACTCCTTTCAGAGCATATGAAAATCCCACATATTTACAGTTAAAAATCCCAAAGTATCAACAAACACGTCCACTTACTCAAGAAGAAGTTCTTTGTACTTACAAGAAGAGGTCCCGTAATAAACCCTAGAAACAAACTGTAAGAGTAATCACCTTCTCTGCATGCAAGCTCTGCATATATTTCATGCATAGGAATGCTGCTTCTTATCTGACTTCCACTGTCTGGCTATCAAAGACAAAACTACAGGCTAGTGTGACATAAGAGATCAGGAAACAAGAGGCCAGGGTCTTTTCCTTCCTTTTGCTACAGTGACAACTAGAATAGCACAGGGACCAGTTCAGAACTCACTGTAACACATTTTAGTTAAAGTAAGAGCTGAGAAAAAACACACCTGTACATAAGCACAGACTGAGATCTGATATTCATTAGATCACGAATCCTGTAGAAAAATAGCTGTAAGCTCTCACCATCACCTATGCAACAAATACCTAAAAGCAATCAGTGCCTTCAAAATAATCTCACTTGATTCTGCCACAAAAGCCACTATCATCACACCTTACGTTGTGTAAAGCTTCCCAGCACCAGAGCAAGCACAAACTACCAACCAAGGCGAAACCCATCCCTTAATAGATGGCAATTAGCAATCCATTTGCACAACCTCTTAGCTATAATTGGAGAGTTTTGCTTCAATTTAAGGTAGATTGGCTATAATTAGTTTGCATTTAAAAACTAGCATGTGTGCTACGCTATTGATTTAAGGAAATACTGTTTAACTTACATTCCTCCTATGCCTGGAAATCAAGAAAGAACAAGAAATCGTAATAATCCACCTGATCTTTTGGTTTAGCTGACCTGCTCTGGTGAAGGAAGTGATAAACCAGCCCATTTAAAAACTATGTAGGAATATTGTCACAAGATACTGAAGATGTGAACCAACCCTGGAAAAAGGGCACAAGTCTTGCTTAAGAGGTAGAGATCTGCTATAATGAAAGCCGTAATTTGTTACATTCAATATCATCCGTAAACACCTTAAAAGTAAGATTAACTTTTTCCCAAGAAAGATGCTCTAATCGTGTGCAGCTGTGAAGTCAGCACATCAGCTGTGAGTGTACTGCACTTTTGCTCCTCGTCATGTGAAAATGAAACTTTCTCACCTTGCTCATCTTATCGGCCTCATCAGATGACTCCAAGTCTTGCGCTTCTGCCTCCTCTGGAGCTGTCTCAACAGAGCTGTCCGGGTCGCCGCAAAGCGAGTGCCCTGCTGAAATTGAGATGTGTGTGAAAACCCAGCCATAATTTCCAAAAATTCAAAAAGCTGGGCGCAACAGACATGGAGTTCCCATGGAGGGCCAGGCCCCATCCTGCATGCAAGTACATGCCAACAAGATGTTTTGCCAGAGGCACTCAATGACCTCAAAGGACTACCTCGGTTTACAGCAGGGGCCAGGTTTAACTACAGGTGTAAAAATAAACAGGGTATGGTCAGACACACTGTTTAGTGGAAACTATGAAAGCCGATTCAGAGATAAGGCTAAAATGCCACACTGAAATTCTTACGTTTATTATTAATTTCTTGGCTGGCGAGCAATTGCCTCCCTTTATACTTAAGTGGTTTCAAATGGAAACTGCAGTATGTGAACGGGCAGGCTGTGCCAAGAAGCAAGCCTTGGTCAGCCCTTCCTCCGAGTTTAGTCAAATGTGATGATTTTAAATTGTTTGCAGTTTTGGCCTAACACACCCACTACTGAGTTGCAATGATGATTTTTAAGGAAACGAACCTCATTTTAGAAGTTTTTAGGAGTCTATTACATTAACTGAAAATTAAATTTCATTTCCACCAGTACAGGGTAAAAACTATGCATCCCTGTGCCTAAGCACTCTTCTGGAGACTATGTTGTTGATACAGCTAATAAGCTTTGCAACTTCTTGTAAGTAAATGATGAATTACCTGCAAGTGACAAAAGAAAGAAGAGAACTAATCCCTGCCTGAGAGCTCTGTGCACAAATCACTTTTTTGGGGATCTGACTCAAATAGCTGTAAGAAACAGTTACTACTACACCTTAGCCAGTCTTCACAGAAAAACCGATTTCATATACATTCAGCTTCTAGCTATGGCAAATTATAATGACCAGTGATGGACTGAACTCTGCCAGGAAACTCCTGCATGCCTCAACTGAGCTGCAAGCCAGCATAAAGAGATGCTTTACAGCAGCTGAGTCCAGACACTAATTCCTTTTACCTTTCTTCTCTCCTCCCCTCAGCCCCATAAGGAAGAGTTTTCTCTGCAGTGCCACTCCTGGGGCTGGATGGGGAAGGGTGGTTTCTGAGTACGCCTACCTGCCCGCATCCTGCCGCACAAAAAGGACAGTGAATGTCCCACCAGGGATTATACCTTTTATTCCATTACGTTTATTCTTTAGGTAATGCAGAAAAACATAATCAAAGTTCAATGGATGCAGCAACACAGAAAATCCCTGCTTTTTAAAACCCAAGACTCAACAGGCTATATTAACATAATTTTTGGTTGTATTGTTAGCACATAGCATTTAGACATTTTGGTGGAAAACTGACACTTTTCTGTAGCAGAATAGAATTTTTTTCGAACCAGTGGGTTTTTTTATTTGTCAGCCCTACGAATAGAAGCAGCCCAACAGCACACTATCATGTTGTCAGCACCCAGTAGTCCAGCAGCCATCCCCTCCTATTCACTACTAGGTTGAAACACGGACGTTTTACAAAGATTAACAGTGATTTAGCACATCAGATGCAGCACTACTTCTATGGTAGTACCATGCCGACTCTCATGTTACTTGCTATTTTTCAATTGGACATTTCAATTTAGGTAAGTCATGTATATATGTCTATAAAGAGCATTTGGCTAGATAGCAATGCTGTGAGTAAAAAGGCCACAGTGATGATAACACACATCTGTTATACTGATATATTTCAGTTAAACACTGTGTGGTTTGGCCAAAAAGGCTACAATAGCGTGGATGGTCTTTTTAATTCAGATAAAATGGCAAGTTGCTTTAAAATCAAGAGATTTTGAAAAAACAAACCTTGATTACACACATCTAGTATATTTGTTTATATTTATACTGCAATGAAATATATTTCATAATATAGAAATGATAGCCTCTAAGAAATATGTTTCCTAAATGAATAAGAAAAATTCTGCTGCCCCTTCGCTACAGTTGAAAAGCCACTGCTCTTCTTTCAAGGAGTGTTATGTTAACTTATAATGTTGGTTCGCGAACACATCCTAGGTAAGGCTCCCTAGGATCAAGACTGAGGGCCGAGATCCAGGTCTGGGTTCTTCAGCACCCAACTTTCAGCTGCTGTCCTTGCAAGCTTTCAGCCACCACTACCAAAAACAATTCTCAGGACTGTACAAGATTTCCACTTTATTGAGTCTGGAAATAATTTGGAAAAATTGGAATTCAGAAAACCAGAATTAAATTCAGAAAATATTCTGCATACTGGGATGGAGCTAAATTGGACATCAAATGAAACTAAAAGGACATAAAAGGTAGTTCATAGTTGAGCTTCCGGAAGACATGCTTCTCTTCTGAAAACATAGGGTTTACCTTTTAAAACGATGTGCTTGTAGGGGATGTTTGGCAACACAGAATCTACTTAAGGAAGTGTTTTTTTCTGTAAAAAGTTAGGTTTTCTAAGCCTTGCCCATGATTTTATCAACTTGGACTAACAGCTTTCTGGTCTCTCTATTAACATGTGAAAAAATTCTTAAAACCCTTAAGCTATCCACTAAAAAATAAGAGAAAAAATGTGCTATGTGTCATAACTTGTTTTGGGCAGTCTGTGTTTTTTCACTGCAATTAATTTCTCATTACAAGCTGTGTGAAATACATCCTACAGCTGTTTCTCACACCAAGCCAAGGCAAATAATGTTTGTTTTGGGGTTTTGGTTTTTGCTTTTAAGCTACCACTTTTTCTTTTCCTGTATATTAAAACACCACTTAATCTGTTTCCTGCAGTATAAACACTTTTACCCAGTAGACAGCAATCTTTCACTTACGTCTTAATGAGCAGTCACACAGTACATGTGCTCAGGGTATTTCTAACATCTTAAGCTGCCAAAGCCAATGTCGACTTTAGCAGGTTTATCTGCCGGTTGTTAAACACAGGCAATCAGTTCAATAACGCCGCACGTTCCTGCCTTTTAATACCTTCCAGTTACCGTCCCATTTCTGTCAGGTTCATTACATCATTTTATTTTTGCTCTGTAAATCTTTATTTAGCTCTGCAAGGAGCTTTGAGGACAATGTGCTCATTTCCTTCTGCAGCACCTGAATGCTGCCCAACCCCTACCATTTGCTAGGGATGATAACAAATAGGCTTCACTTGACATTAAGGAATTAGAAAGGGAAATTCAAAAAGCAGCAGGAAAGGGGGTCCAATCCATGTGGCCACTAGCACAGATGGAGGTCACACGAGCTCCCAAGTTGGCTCAGCAGTGTAATATCCATAACATTATGACTAATGCCCCTTAAATAACTCCTACTTATGGATAGAACTAACAAAATAAAAGGAAGTCTTATATCACTGGAGCAAAGGTGCTGGGGCTTAAAGGCCTAGAGAATCACGTAAAGCTTAAGCACCATGCCAACACTTGGCTAAAATTTTCCACGGCTGCTGCTTCCAATTTGCACGGTTGCTGTTGCTCGAGATTTTAATGAGACTTCCACGATATTTGGTATTGCTCTTAAAGCCCGTTTCTTGGTGCCAGAAGGCAGTGGAAATAACTATTCCTAGCCAAGCTCTGTCAGCTGTGGTGCAAAGCTCAGAAGTGCACATCCTACTAACACAAAAAGCAGCATACAAATCAGAAAACCCTCCATGTTCATGATTTTAGCATCTCGATGCCTTATTCCTGAGTATGTGGAACTGGCAATACTGAATTTAGTCCCCTCAGTGGCTGCAAGGGGAAGTGCTGGCAAGGACAGCCACCTGCCAGCGTGTCACGCGCTGTGGGCCAGAAGCAACAGGCTCGGACGGCCGAAAGCTATGGTTTGTCACTTTAAGGTGCCTCAGTTTCTTAAGCAGGTTGTTTTACACATCTCAGCACCCCACACAACACCTTGCCGTGCGACTGAGGCAGAGATCTGGGACTGCTGCAGCCGGGTGGCAAGTGTCAGGGGCCGAGGAGCTCAGCCCGGTGTCCTTCCCTGCCCGCCTGCCACCGCTCGCTCCCTGCATAAGGTGCGTCGTGCTCCTCCGTACTTCTTTCACTGATGAAACTCAGCAATACTGGAAGACAAACATAGCGATTGCTTAATCACTTTCAGCGAGAAATGAGGAGTGACCCCCGTGCAAGTTGAAACCACAGAAGAAATATGGACCAGGCAGAACATGACTACCCCGGCTGAAGCCCAGCCAAGACACTCGGGTGTCTGCGCTCCTGCAAGATGTGCTGCCGAAGCTTCAGTGGCCAAGTGCTTTCAGCGGCTCATGTCTGACTGTCGTCTTAAAAGAAGAGAGTATCACTCACTTGGACAGTTCAACAGCAACTTCGCAGAACAGAAGGTGTGATTTCTAAATGCTGTTGGTGAACAGCCCTGTTCTGACAACGGAGTACCTTTCAGAAGAGACTGTGTCATAAATGGAACAATTTTAATACAAATTGTTAGGGTACTGTCTCTCAGACTAAATTTTTGTTTGACACACAATTTCACCTATAAATCTAGAATAAAAAAGGTAAGCATGCATTTTTCCCTTTTTTAGAAGAATTCTGGTTAGCTTTGAAACACTGAAACATAAAAGAAGAAAACATCATTTTTACACTGGGGTATTCTGTCCCATTGGGAAGTCCCACGGGGTTGACAACCTCTCCAAAGACCTGTAAAACCAAGCTACAACTATCACAGTTACAGTCAACTGTGTGACCAAAGAACAGTATAAGAACGAACTGGGGAATTCTGCCTTTCTTGGAGAGCTACAGAACAAGCTCCATAAATCTGTTTCCCTTTCGACGGAACTCTATTGCTTCCCTTTCCATTTCAACTAGCTAATAAATTGCACAAATATAGAAAAATCTATGCTGAATGTCATTCAATTCATTCACTCTTCTTGGGAAAAATGCAGATTCAATGAAAACTTCCATGTACCAATGATATCGCAGCCACTTTTCACCCTCCCCAGGTCAGGAGCCTCATCAAACATTTGCAATACGCTTGAGTAGCCTGTTTGGAATAAACAGGAATTTTCATAGACATAAAAATGAAGCATGTGCTCAGTAAGCTTGGAAACCAGGGAGACTGAGATCAGAAAAAACAGCCTTTGCTTCTGCAAGTACCGTGCTGCAGCCTCAGGCTCGCAGAGCCGGCAGAGGGAGCGGCAACACAGCAAGAATATGAAGATCAGAAATCTGTGGGTAAGGGAGCAGGTACGCTTACTGCAGCTAAAATTGAAAGGGTCAGAAACCCAAAGCCGCAATGCAAAAACTAACGTGCTAATAGCCATGCTGCTTATTTCAACAGCAGCTCAGGCAGACTTTAGAAAAGCCAGGAATGAGACCTCTGAACACAATTCTGACTGCAGCAGCATCCTTGAGCTTTGGCTTTTAAGCTTTTAGAAAACATCTTGTGAACAACAGTTCTGCATGTCTCTGATTAATTACATGCAAGACCCTCTGATTGCTGCTGTAGTAAATGCCCCTGGAATTGTTAAATCAAGCACTGAATGATAACAATATTTTTTAACATGCTACAAAAGGTACGAAATTGGTTGTCTGCCCCAGGAAAATAACCCTGAAGAAATTAAGGTTACTGTTAGTCTCAGCTTGTTCTGAAATCCAAATTACTTAGCCTAAGGGGACCTCTGACAGGACAAGGATGGAATGAAAAATAGTGGCCATTCTTACAGTGCAATGAAAGTTTGTTTCAGTTTTATACCATACTCTTTAGAGTGTGTGTTAACTTCAGCCTCTGTTTCTCCTGCTTTCTGAGTGACAAAATAATAGATTCCTTAAAAATACCTAGCTGCTTTGTATCCAGAAGATTAATATACCCATTCAAAACAGCGGTATACTTTCTTTTTTATCATTTATACATTCTGCACTGTGATTTGTATGGCTCACTCCCTGCAGAGTTAACCCTCATGCTAGAGTTCTCCAAAATACAGGAACATGCAAAGCCTAAACCTCAGAAACTCTACCCCAGAGTAAAAAAAGGTAGTGAATTGTGGGGAGACCACAAACAAATATGGATACTACTCCCATTCCCATATCCCCTTCTAACAACAAAATATCTTCTTTATGATTTTGGGGAGATGCAACGCTGTGTTTCCAGCTTTCAACCTCTCATTCCCTGGATCGAGTGGAGCAGAATGGGGAGACAAAGCACTCCTCATGGCGAGGGGAAACAGCTCTCACTGATCCTGTTAGGCAATAAGGAAAACATGCTGTGGGGCTCCAGACAGAATCAGAGCTAGTCCTCCTCAACCAGATTTATGCAGACTACGTTTGCAGGAGAGAAGACTGAAAGCCAGGAAAAACAATAATAGATGAAAGGAACAAAACTTGTGGCTCTGCAAGCCTGATGCGGTGCAAATTCCTAGGGGAAAGTATATATCATACCCAAGATGATATTTTTCACATCAATTAGAGATATAAAATCCAAGGTCATTTCAAGAATAACCTATTAAGTAAACACAATGAAGTAACCGCTGCCACAGAGCTGATTTGCAGCTCTAGCCCCAACCTCAGTATATACAAGGAAGTTCCAGATAATGAAACAGCTGTAAGAGACGTCGTATTTAACAGGAGCACTGGCAGGCACTTCAGGGAGGTCGACTCCCAAAAACACAGCCCTGCTTTGCCCCTGGAAGACCTCCCACTGAGTAATAAGGCATTTGGAAAGCTTCCTTAAAAAAAAATGTAACACAGCTTCTTTCTGTTGAAAACACACAATATGATTTGCCTCGCACAAAAAATCTACCCTTTGCTGCCTTCATAGCCAATGAGGAATTGCTAGTGAAGAAGACAATGACAGGACATCAGCATGATCGGTCAACCAGACCCTGAATTTCTGGAGAATGAATGTGCCTACAGGTGATTTATACCTGCTGGCATTCTGGCCCAGCAATGTTTCATCCCTCTGCTGAAAGGGGGCTACACTACTTCAGGACCAAAGGAAAAATCTGCATGCTATAAATAAAGCATATAACAGAAATCACTGAGCTGATTTGCCTAGCCAGCCAAACTGCCAGTAACCAACAGGGACAGAAATAAATGGGTCAGTGGGTATTTCATACTTGACTGCTTTCTACAAGAAGCTGTGGAGCCAAGACCAAAAATCTAAGATACAGCCACAATCTCCCAAATAAAAGTATGTACCCCTTTTTACAATTTCACGTGGATCCCATTTTACGTAACAAGTCCCTGAAAAAGCACAGGGCCAGAAGAAGAAAGGCTTCAGTAAAACATTGTGTTCTACAAATACCTATATAGAGACAAATTGATGGGGAAGATCAAAACACCTGCCACCCAATTGCACACTTGGGTGCAGATCCTTGATTTCACTCCCACCTCAGGCTAAGACATCCCAAATTAGAGCATTGGCGTTGTTTAGCTTTAAACACTGTCTTAACGTCATTCTTCACAGGCATATTTCATATGGCAACTACAGGCGCTTTCAGAAGCTGCCAGAGACACCTGCACATCTGCTGATCAGCTATTGTGCTGCTTCTGTTGATTAAAGAAGTATTCCTCCCCCTTTGAGGAGGAACGAAGGCGACTCCCGCCTCAACGTTTGCCGCATTTTGAAGGAAAGCAAACGTCAAGAGAGCTCTAGCTTCTGTGCTGCCTGTCGCCTGAAAGAGAGCGAGGGAGCTGACTACAGCACACCAAAAGTGAAGGGCAGCTGTACCGAGAGAAATCTGAAGGGAAATGGAAGCCCTAAAAGCTTATCCCCGGGTCTGGGGAGCTATTAAAGAAGCCAGCGCTTTGGCCCACCAGACAGTTCACATGCTCACTGCAGGACATGGAAAAACAAGCAGCCGTTCCACACCACTGCGATAACCACAAAAACCCAGCTTGGCAGAAGCGTACAAAGGAGGACAGACATGACTTGAGTTGAGAGCAGCACAAAGGAAGTCGTGTCTACAAAGCAGCAGAGGCGGGAGGTCTGATTTTGCTGTGACATGTCCATCAGACACATCCTATGTCTTCATTTCACGTAGCGCACGCAGCGTTATTACGGGACAATGTTAAAAGGCAAATGCTAGGCTCTTCAAACACATTTGCCAAACTGTGCACTATCTCACCCTCAGCAAGGAAAAGGACCCCTCGAAGACCCTCAAAATAATGATGCTGAGAACTGACAGTGACAGAGAAACTGCCTGTTGAGACCAGCTGTTGAGACCCTGTGTTACAGAATGTGACTGCTCTGCCTTAGAAATCACTATGTTGCATAAATACAAAAGTCCCAGTTCCCAATTCTTTGCACCCAGGGCAGAGACCCACTTCAGCGAAAAGTCGGGGTATAAGGACTCAGCACTTGGGGTTTCAGTGAAAAAGCACAGGCAAGGACAAAAGGATGGGGCCTGTGAAGAGCTGGTGTTCAGTAGGAAATGGGGGCATCTTGTGGCCAGCTATAAAACTGTACAAGATGAGCTTGATTTTTCAGCACACAAGCCTAACTGGGAAAAGTTCAATAACAATTAAAAGGGGAAAATGTCCTGAAAATGTTTAATTTTAACTGCCTTTGGGGGTTTATCCCACATCTTACATGAGGTTGCTTTTATGAGTCTCCTCAGAGGTATTTGCCATGAGCTGTTTTTAAGCTTTCTTGTTCACGCTATTTCACTTGCTATGAATACCACACTCCCCAAAGTCTGACTAGCTGTCCAGTTTTCCCTTTCCCCACTACATGTTCCCGTCACCTAAACAATGACATTTTTGCTAGATCACTTTCAGTAAATGCTTTAAGCAAAACCAGAGCAGCATCCAGAAATGTTGAGAGGCAGACTGTACCCCCCTGACCCTTTTCAGGGAGAGATGAGTAGGCTTGGTCCTGAGCCCAAGCAAGCTATCTTTCACTGTGTCTCATTTGCTCCAGCTCAGCATCGTGCTAATGCACTCACACTGCTCCTGGGTTAGCTCCATTTTGCACCCAGACGCATCCCAGAGGCCTCTACACCGAGTGATTGCAGCAATCAGACAGACGTGACCTGGGAAAAGGCTGACTTTAACCCCGGTGAAGTGCATTAACAGCCCCCCTCCTGCTCCAGCTTTTTATTCCAAATGCCCAAAACAAAACCCTTTTATAGTTACCAAAACAATTATTTTGACATTTCTGAAACCTTTACATGGCGGAGAAAACAAAGTATTTTGACATATTCAGACATCATTTACTTTTGACTGGAAGTCAAAATTTACCTCAGCTCAGAATAGCTTTGGTTATCTAGAAACTACTTCTTTTGGGCCATTCCATTCATTTTTTGTGTATTTTAAATTATTCCAAAAAAATAAAGCAAGCAGGTACATCCCGTAGCCTCTTCTGTTGTCAAGTACAGAGGGCATTTAGAAGCCGGCAAGTAAGACTTGACTAAGCAGGCAAGTAAGAGAAGACATGGTGGAGGAGCTTTCCTGCTATCCCAGTGCAAATCCCAACACTGTTGTCCTACAGAGGTGATGGCTAGCAACCGCCAAGGAGGCAATCCTGCTCTTCTGCAGTCATTTCTCTTATCCCAGCACAGGTGCTTGTCCTCAGCTGGTTCAGGAAGCTAAACTAGTGGCAAACAATTCACATTTGCTAGGAATTAATTTTCTGCCAGTTCAGTTCTTTGAACAGGGCAGCGTGGTGGGCAGGAATGCCCCTTCCCACCACAGTGTGCTGTGGGACCAGTTAGATGTGTTTGGCTGTAATGTCAATCCCTACCTTTAGGTGTTTTGAACTGTCCTTGTGAGTGATTTATGCGTCTCATCAAACACACAGGGCTCCTGTGCTCCTGACTAATCCCAGAGAGGGCAAATGCTTATCCCCTCTTCCTTCCCTGCCATACGTATATCCTGTGGGCAAATCCAGAGGTAAAGACACCTCCTGAACAGCCCAGAAGGGAGTAATTAGTTCCGTGACTCGCTGTAGGCACAACTAGATGATGTGACGTGCATTTGGCGATGACATACGTTTCACAGCCTAACCATGTACACAGTCATCCTTCATTGCTACCGCAGATCATACCTTACAGCTTCCAGAGCTCCCACATATTATCTGCCCAGTGTATTCAGACTGTAATTCCTCTCACTTCCACATAGAAGTTACATGCAGGGATCAGTGGGATTACACCAGCACATTTTAAGTGTGAATCCCGCTCCTGGTAATTTCTACATTGAACCCAATACCTTGGTTGCTCCCAGCAAATGCCAGTGTGCTGTCACTCAAGTCAGATGGGTTTTCCAAGCGACGTGGCGGTGGCTGCATTAGTTTCTGCCCTTCCTCTATCTCAGGATATGTGCGCACGGTAAGACACAGGGAAGGCTGAACAAGGGCATCTTTCAGCAAAGCTGAGTCCAGATCCTCAGCAGATTTCTTGTTAATCTCCACAATTTCATCTCCAGCTTTCAGGCCTGCAACACAGAAAGGAACAGGTAAGACTTGCACAGTAACTTTTCTGTTACCCAGACATCAAGGAGCTCAAGTCCCAGACAGTGTTATGTCTAGACATATAGTAAACACTTATGATCGCAAATGATACTGAAATTTGATGGACTTCGGCGAGATCTGTTGTCAGGGTGGAAGTCCAGTACCGTCCCTAAGAGCACGGTGCCCAGGAAGTTCCTCACAACATACCAGCAACAAGATATCCCCTTTTTCTTCATGTCATTCTGCAAGGGAACAGCCACTGTACAGCAAGCCACCTTACACAACACATTGCTCATAAATATAAAATATATATTGAAGGACAGAGTCAGAATTCTGAGGCACTGCACACGGGACAGGGGAAGGATGGAGTAGCTGGGCTGGCTTGACTCTTGCTTTTGACTTTCCATATAAGTGAAGGCTTTTATTTGAAGTGGTCACCTACCCATACACCTAGGAGGAGAGAAACCATTTCCCACTCAGCCAGGGTGTATGGTGTAGGACTTCAGATAGCCTCCTCTCTGGCCCTGTCTGAATCACATCCTAGCACACAGATCTTCAAAAGGCAAATTTTAGCGCTTGGTAAGTTAGTCATGGGTTTTTTTCAATCTGATTTCAAGAGCTATTTATAGCACCAGCGCCCAAGGGAAAAGGGGATCTGCAGAGGAAACAGCTGACTCCTGCTTGTTTCGAGGGCAACACAGCGATGCTGACAGATGATGTGCAGTCCTCTGAGGTGCCGCAGGAAACCTGACCTACCCCTCAGCCAGCCGGGCCCACTCTCCGACTGACAACAGCAAGCTGGACCAGGGTTTAATCCCAAATAATCTTTAGGGTCAGGGAGGCAGCAGCACGCCAGGGCACGTCAGTGCTGACAGCCCCAATCGTCGGGGTTTTTTTCTTCACTTGAAGGTGACGCTGGCGGTCCCCCGTAGGCATCCCCCCAGGAGCCAGCCCGCTGGGCACAGCCAGTGGGAACGCACACTCGGCAATGGCCACCAATCTGCCAGTGGGACTGCCGTGGCATCCCGGTCACCATCCTGGCATTTACAGGGACGAAGGCTGGAATTTACAGGGTCGAAAGAGCTGCTCCCTCCGTGCGGGTGACCTGCCCTCCTGCCGTGCAGTCTTCTGGCTCGGCGATCATGCAGAGGACGAGTTTTGCCACCCTTAAGCCCAGATGAAAGGCCTGACTCGATGAGCCTGAGCTGCGAGCAGAGCTCAGCTGCATCCTCCAGGAAACAGATTACCTACCCGCATTCAAGAAAGAAACGTGGAAGGGAGGAGGCTGAAGAGCTTCAGTCTTCTTTAGGAAAATTGAGATCTTTCTAAATGCATGTAATTGTGCCCAGAAACTGTAGTGTGGCATGCAGTTTCGGAGAGAATAAAATGAACTAGATAGAATAGCTACAAAGTAAATGGACCATAAAATCATATTTGAAACAAGGACAAAACAAAGCAAGTCAAGCATTTCGCATTATTTCATTTATTCTACTTAGTGATGCCATGTCATAATAGTAACACATTAATATGCCTGCATCCATAAACATCATATCTGGGGCTTCATTTACTCTTTGTAATCCTTGTTTTGAATCATTTGGGATAAAGCATCATGTCTATCTCAGTACAATCAAGCACTTCAAATTCCAACAATGGTCTAGCTAACGCAGACCAACAGAAAAAAAAAATCATAAAAATTATTAGGAGAAAAAAACCCTAAGTTTTCTAATTGGAGAAAAGATTGAAAATGAAATACTGTATCTCTTCTGGTTAGACTTACTATAGGAAGTGCAGTCAAATGCAAACATGAATGTAAATAATGGGAGGAAGAGAGAGTTTTCCTCCCTGCTTTCTGCTAACTATGCATATCTTGTCATAATATCCTGCCAAATACTGTTTATACAGAAGTGGCTTTTTATATCAATTATGAAGAGCAATATATCACTGAAAGCATGTTTTAGCATTTCAGCCCCACAGGAGGCAGTCTGTGTTCATGCATTCATTTAAATTGTCACTCAAACATTTTCTAAAAGCAAAATAAGGAAGCTCTGCTGAACCCCCTCACCCCCCAATATTCTCTTTGCTCCCCACAAGAAGCCCGCAGAGTTTTATTTCCCTGGTGCAGGCTGGCAGAGAGCTGCCCTCCAGCCCCCGTTCAGGGCTTTTGGCAGAATTCCTATCCTGTCAGCCAGGGAACTGTATGGGACTGAGGTGGGGTGAGGAGAGAAAGATGGTCTTTTCATGCTCAATAGATGTACGCAGCAGCCTCCAGAAGCACCTACGGGGTTTTCTTAAGTTAGGGTTAGAGGTTACAGCTGAGTGAAACTCCAGGCTCCCTGCAGCCAGAACTGTTCCCCCTCCTCTGCCCCCTGTTTCTTCCTTCCCAGTTTGTCTGCACAGTCCTGTCCCTCCATTGTGCCACTTCTGCCACTTGCTTCACCGCAACACAAGCCAACTCCATTCGCTAGCGGGTCAGAAAACCAGCCACGCATTTCTGCCACAGTAGTTTTCCATCAAGACGGTGAGCTGAATTGGCTCAGCTAAGAGTGCCAGAGTCAGCACAAGGCAAAGGGCTGGAGCAGTTTGGGGGAGACCAGCCCCCATTGCTTTCAGCAACAGCAAACAGTTGAATAAGCTCTGCATGACCATGTAATCACTCACCAATAAAGCTCTACAGGTGTATTTGAGGACTCTGCATATACTGATAGGTTATGACGAGATGAGAGTCTTCTCACTCTTCATGCTCCCCATGTTATACTTTAAAATCCAGTTAGGTTTCAGCTGCCCAGCTCCCTGACCAGCCCGTGACTGCATGAGCAGCAGTGCCAGCACATCGGAAAGGGCAATGAATGGGAAAAGCAGTAAGGGCATGGCAGTGTCAGGGTCGATCTCAGCTTGGGTAAGCTGCAGTTAAACCATATCCTGCTCTGCGCTGGGACGAGCCTGGCAGCCTAGTTATCTCTGCTGGTTTCTGGTCCAAGTGCTGTCGTACTTCCTGCAGAACTAGAGGCAGTAATCCTAGCCACAGAGAGCACTATGATGACTTCTACTGTACCCATTTATCTTGCAGTGACTGACTTGAGAGGGCTCCTGCTCCTCTTTCTAGCTACAAGGGACATGCTGACCCTGCTACATACACAGCAACTCAAAATTAAGAGGTTGACTATATAGCACAGCTGATCCCAAGAGCACAACAGCCATATATTCAGTACCTAAGGTTCTTCCCAAAAGACCATGGTCTCTTTTGGACTGGGACCCTGGTTTGGTGTGTTCGTAAAGCTCCTATCCCAACAAGCTCATGGTCTATACCAGGATTAAACAAACAATAACAAAAACGCTTTAAAAAGTCTTTTACCTTTCTTGAAAGCTAGGCCTGTCTCTTTGACGCCGTTCACATACAGCCGACGAATCCCTTCTTCTTCCACAGAGGACAGAGAGAAACCTAGGGAGATACCCAGTGAGACGGTTAGAAAAAGCCAACCACTTCCAGCGTGTCCTAACAACTGCACGCACTACTGGTAAGGCTGTGCTGTCCCTGCAGCGAGCAGTTGGGAATTCCTCCCTTCTCCTTTCCCTTAAACCTTTATAAACGTAAAGGGAAAGTTAAAAAATGAAAGTGGCTTTAACACAGACCTGAATTGAATTTCTGAGTTTATATGTAAGTCATCTACAGCTTTATTTGAGGATACCACAGCTGCAAAACGTTGGAATAGACTTCCAATTCTCTTGCCCCAAAAGGCCACTTCAAGAAGTTTTGCTGTTTGCAGACAAAAGCTGCACAGAGATGTGGTTTGTGACCCAAACCGACAAAAGCCAGGAAACAGAGAGCTATGGCTGACATGCCATCCTGAACTCAGACAAGGCATAACAGCTCCTGCTAAAGCAGAATGCCAGCTTTTACTTTTTGAAATTCCTGGACTGAACGAGTTTGTAAAAATGCCACTTGCACTTTTCCCCTTTCTTTTCTCAGCTGCTCCTGGCACGACCTGTTATTTGCCAAGTCTCAGCTCAGTGCACATTTCATAGCTACATTAGAGACCCGCAGAACAGTCTTACAATGGAAGTACTGATGCAGCCTTAATTTAAACGGTGCAAATGGTACTGTTACATTTGGTTTTGGTGATTTTCTTGCCATTTGTGTTTGACACTGTGTAAGATAACAATGTGTAAGGGAAATACAATGTGGTTAGTTAAATAGGGTTTGTTTATTTACTGTTGAGAGTTATCTAAAGCAGAACATTTGCCTTTCTGAAACTTCATTACTCCCTAAATGGGTGCAGGCAACCATTTGCTCTTTTTCCAACTAGAAAAACATTTACAAACCTCTGGGGGAGATGCTTGTTTGACATGGAATCAGCCACCAGCCAAGAGGAAGCAGATGTGCTGGGAGCCTATTCTGACTTCAGGACTCCCTTCAAGTTGGTGCTTATGGATGAGAAGTTATTTTTTCATCCATCATTTGAAAAAAAAAAAAGAAAGAAGTGGGAAGAACGTAGCAGCCTAGAAGCGAAGAGCATATGGCCCTTTGTGACTTACTGAGCTACTTGGAATCTGTACGTGAGCTCCTCAGTCTGAATAAAATTAAATTTGTGAAGCTCACTCAACACACCAACTTTGGCAGAGAGAAAAACTCTCGACTAAACAAAAGAGCAGCTGTAAAATATAGTAGTTATTGGTTGTCATCACTGCATAGCCTACCTGGAAAACCCTTAACCAGAAGCACAGTGGAGCATGCCCAAGACTGCAGTTTGAGTCAGCACAAATTATCAGTTACTAATACCATCATCCTTTTGCAACTGCAATGCTGTTTTGCAGCCAACTACCATACAGTTAAAACAAGGCTGAGCTGCATCTCAAGTTCTCGCTGTGGCTCACTGTGAAGAGATTAGCACGCCCAAGCAGTCCCAAGCTCCCATTCTCCTCCATGAGAAGACCTCTGCCTCCTGCAATCTGTCAGGGCTAAGTGCATGTGTAGTTGCGTTTTAATTCATCTTTCACAGTCACAAAAAACCCTATAAATCCTGAGCAGTAATTACTGGCAGAATGGGTGTATGGAGCAATTACACATGTTGTCATCAGTTTTCAGAGATGAGAGATGGGCAACTGGCAACAGCCTTGAAATAGTCATCTCACAAATACACTTAACCCCTCCGCAGACAGGGTATGTGACCCCCTGGAGTGGGTCCAGAGGAGGGCCACAAAAATGATCAGAGGGCTGGAGCACCTCTCCTAGGAAGACAGGCTGAAAGAGTTGGGGTTGTTCAGCCTGGAGAAGAGAAGGCTCCAGGGAGACCTTATTGCAGCCTTTCAATACTTGAAGGGGGCTTATAGGAAAAGATAGGAAAGATGGGGAAAAACTTTTTAGCAGGGCCAGTTGCGATAGAACAAGGGGTAATGGTTTTAAACTAAAAGAGGGGAGATTTAGACTAGATATAAGGAAGAAATTTTTCACAATGAGGGTGGTGAAGCACTGGAACAGGTTGCCCAGAGAGGTGGTAGATGCCCCATCCCTGGAAACATTCAAGGTCAGGCTTGGATGGGGCTCTGGGCAACCTGATCTAGTTGAGGATGTCCCTGCTCATTGCATGGGGGTTGGACTAGATGACCTTTAAAAGGTCCCTTCCAACCCAAACTATTCTATGATTCTATGGATAAACTGTTTGACTTCCGCAGCTGTGATAGTGGCTGGATCTCGTAAACAATTTCAAGCAGCATGCCTGTCCTGCTGCAGTGCCAGTGCCGGTGCCAGTGCTTTCACAGCCATGCAGTAAAGCAGAGCAGGGAACTCATCCAGATGAAATATCTCAGTCAAGTGTGTGTGTGTGTATATATATGTAAGTGTAGTTTGTATATAGACATGTATAGTACGAATATACAGCTTCCATCTGGCTGAATTCTGCAGGTGCTCCACACAAACACGTGTACTAGCATTGCATGAGAGAAAGGGCAGGAGTGGGTGGAAGCGACAGTGATTGCATAAGCTGGCATCACTGCCAAAAAGATTATTATCAAGCTGTGCATGGACTCTGAAACACAGGTGTGAAGAGATGGGTAGTGACCCAGACAGAGCCTTTTCTTCACTGCAAAGTTTTCATGACAGGAGAACAAAAGTCTGCATTCATGAGCGCACATGGCCTCGCCAAACCAGCACAAAACCTGAACAAATCCGCCTCCAAAAAATTACCTCATCCCCCTGTGATAGACAGTTGCTAACAAAAATGCCAGTATGTTCCCAGTACATACAGGAGCTAGAAGCAATAGGTTCTTACTGCTGGTGCACCCTGACTTCTGCCCACCCAACCTTTGCCAAGAGGCAGGTACCAGTTAAAGAGGCAAGAACGTATGTGCCCAGGCATCAGCAACAGCCTCACATTGACAGATCCAACACTGGCAAGGTCCAACACACTGGCCAGACACTCCAGGAGTGCCTCTTACCACAGGCACACTGGTGGGAGTAGAAACACTACGAAATGTTCCCAGGTGAGCTTTCCCTGAAACGCTGTGCTCCGTCCTCTTTACATCACTTGAACTCATGGTGTGCTCAGGCACAATGGTGAAGCTGCTCCAAAGGCCTGCTAATGCCTAAAGGGGCAGCTCTGCCCCCTCCGCAGCACCAGGACCTCTTAGCTGGCCCAAAACAGCTTGCAAAGCCAGCAGACAGCTATTCACTTCTTTTACTATCTTACCTTTCTGCCGGGCTAGTAAGCCAAACTGCCCTAGCTAATTGCACCCTTAGTGAAAGCGTTTCACCTCCCTGTCTTTGATACCATGTCTGTTAAACGGAGATAACAGCACTGAGTCTACATTGTCGGGATTAATCAATAGCTGCTTGTGAAGTATCTTGAAAATTCAAGGTGATTTACAAGTATTATTATTGCTACAGCTGGAATACTAGCAACAGCAACAGGTAATGTCACTAATGATTTTCATAATCTCATCCATTTTCAAAATGAAGACTTTTCCAGTTCTTCTGGAGGAATCAAGGCACAGGGAATTTGGACATATGTTTTTAAAATGGGCAAGAAGTACGAGGCTTGAACAAAGCTGCACAGAAAAAACAAGTAATCATAAGAATAAAAAGTCCCTTAGCGCTCTAGACATTCGGTTTTGGTACTGGCTCCTGACCCTGCTCCCAGCACTTGTTGAAGTGCCTGTGAGGGGCTGAGCCTCCAGCACTGCCCAGCTGACTGAGAACTAATCTCAAAGGCAGCTCCGCTCACACAAAGACTTACGCAGGTGCTTGGATGCTTGGAGAGTGTGCGGTCATGTTATTGATTTAGTTTTTTTTAAAAACAAAACCAGTACCAAGAACCCTTAAGCAATCCCATGAAAAAGATTCTATGCCAAAATTTTAAAGCTCTGATCTTTGTGTTGCCATAGCTTGTGAATGTGCTATAGCTTTCTCTCTGGATTGTAAAAGTGTGTGTTGGCAACGCTAATTCTGTAAAGAGACTAAAAGAACTAAAAACTCAAATGTACCTAACACACAGGATGGGAAAGGATCTCAGGAGGAACCTTAGCCTTCCCCAGCACCAAGACAGGATCAACACTTCACCTCTGCTCCCCTGCACACAGGTATTTCAGCACACACTTGTCACTGTATGAACACATAGTACTGTTTCTGTGAGACACATACAGACTACAGAAATTCTGCTGCCATTTAGAGTCAGTTTTGCCATTTTCTTTCAATGAGAGCAAAGTCAGCTTTTTTGGGGTGCTTTTAGCATTCACTCCCTGCAGGGTCAGAACCACTGAACAGATACATCCCATGTCTCACACAGCTGATCTCATTTCACAGGACATGACAGTGCATTTCACGGTCTTTCCCATCTATCACTTAAAAAAAGAGAAGAAAAAGAAATAAACAGGAGATGCCACGATACCCCTAACTCTTGCAGTGCTTTCAGGCACAGCATAATTATTGAACCTAGGGCCATCACTGTGCTGGTTAATATTACTCTCTTAGGCCTTCAATATTCAAATCGCAGTCAGTACCATGGCTTTGTAGCAGAGCTCAATATTCAAATGGCCTGCAGCTGTATAGTAAGCAGTTTGGGGATTCAGAATTATTCTAGTCATTAAAACAGAATATTTAAATAAACAGTAAAAAGATGCAGATTGCTTCCTGCAGGGTAGGTTGCACAAATAACTTTAAAATACACTACAGAACTATAATTGCCAGACCAAAGGGCAAACTCACCAGGCTGGAGGTCTGTAACTTGAAATACTTGAAAGCTAAGAAATATGACCACCGCCACGTGAAGACTGGGGATTTTGCTGAGATTACACAGGGAGGACTTCCCCTGTTTTATATTTTACGCACAGATCTGTATCACGTGTCAGATTCTGGCTCCAGGAGTCCAGAGGGCATCCTCGAGGGGCCAGGTGTGCACCGGAACCAGGCTCCCCCAGCCTCAGGAACGGCGGTGCGAGACAGGGACCCACCTTGCGTGCCCACGGCAGGTGGGGAAAGAGGCCAAGCAGCCTCTCCTGGGACAGCTGCCCAGCCACAGACCTTGAGATGCCTTGTACCCACAGCAATGCTCCTGGCAGCATCCCTGCCACCGTGCTTGGTGGAAGGGGTGAGGAGGGGAAGAGCCTGCTAGCAGCGGCAAGCCACGGCGGCAGCCCTCTCCCAAGCCCCGCTGCAGGGCCCCCATGAACGCCACGATGCAGGCATTCATGTAAGATGTGACAACTGGCAAAGGATGATGTTTTCTGCCAGCGCTCAGTTGCACAACCTCCGGAGGTGATGTTTTGAGAAAATACAAGAACAAGAAAACATTTGTCCTTTCTGCCACTGTAGTTCTCATCAAAGAGCTGCACATCCTACAGCTCGAGCACCAGGAAACAGAGTGTTCAGCGCACTACAAATAAAACTGTCCTGCTTCAGGGCAGGGGAGCGAGCTTTCTGTGGATGGCACAGGAATCAGATGTGCATTTCTTATTGTGTTCAACAGGCCTGTCAGGTATATCAATGAGTAGCAAGCAAGAGCCAGCACACACTAGAATTGACTTCGTAGAAAAGTAAAAACAAATCAAGGAGAAACTCACCATAAATATCAGAGGATGCATCAGACTTCTCTATTTGAATGTGCTGTGTAATTTTCTGACAGATTTCTATTTCTTTGTACAGCTGAATAGAAAAAAACCCACAAAAATATGTTATTGTGAGAGGACACATCAATTGTAATCATTCTGAACATGTTTGGTTGTTTTTTTTTTTTTTTAATTACAGTCAGAAGAAATGCACTGTGGTCATTATTTATCAAACAATTTTTCTCCATGTGCGTGAGATGTATTCGTAGTGTCACTAAGCTTTACTGTTAGGAACACAGTTAAAGAGGAGGCAGCAGTGTTTTACTACCACCATCATAAAAGCAAGGATATATCTATTTCACTCAGTCAATACCATTTTGAATGCACAAGAAACAGAGCTTCTATTCTTGTTTTTGTATTTTATGGGTAGTCATCATTTAACATTTGTATATTGTTTTGATTAAGACATTGCAGGAATTCAATTATTCGATAGTATTAAAATCACAAGGAAGAATTTTGTTTCTTAAATACGTTTCTTAATTGTTAGAAGGCTATCAGATTTCTTAGCATGAAATTTCACCTTTAACACATTTATGTTTATTTGTACCGAGAAAAGCCCCCAAGTCTTTGAAGTGGTCATTAACATCCTTCCTGGGAGACCAGCACAAATTCACACCTAGGTAATAACCCAGAAGCCTACGCAGGCAGGGGCAATTCACTCCGCCTTTCAGGAGCCAAGCAACCCCTCAGCGGGGCTACACCCCTCCACCACCGCTCACACACTTTGTGCTTTTAAATCATTTACATTCTCCCGTCTTGTGTGGCTTGCTGTTGTACCCGGGTCCTGCCCCGAGCTCTGAACAAAGGAGCTTGTATTGGGGCCTGCCACCCCACCTGAGGTAGGGAGATCCTGCTTTTCCAGACAAAGTCAGGTATTTAGAGGCTCTGAGCTGTCATCTTTGGGAGTCAGCCCTGACTTACTCCTTGTAAGACAGCCTTGACATACTGGAAACCTCTGGCTCAGCACAGGTTTGAAGCTGGTTTGTCCATAGCGCAGGCTAGCACTTAAGTAACAAACCATCCTTTCGTCTTCGGAAAAAAATCATACCCACAGGTGAATGAGAGCCCACAGGTAAATATTAATTTTGTTTACATGCTGGTATGAGTGTATAAAAAAGCAATTCACAATAATTAACATTTTGAAATTAATTGACATCAGAGTTTGGACTGAAGTATTTAAACTATTTCTTTAAAAAAGAAGAGTAACTCATTAGTAAAGCATTTCCTTAATAAAAATGTAATTTTATCTCCTGCTTATATCAGCACTTCCACATCTGTTTAACTGCAAATATTAGGTATTACAGAACAGTTATATACCCATTTAAATGGTTGTATATAGTAAAATGGAATGTAAAATTAAAGGAAGATGCCATGCTAGCAATAATTTTAAAATGCAGTTTTCAACTATAGGAACGTATTGTTCAGAACCTGAAAATGAGTCAAATGACATTTACAGAAATCTCAGCTAGATTTCAGCAAGGGTTTTAAAAAGAGGAGAAGGAAAAAAAGGAGCAAGAATAGCAGTATTTTCAGAACAAAACTTGTGTCCGATCCCTGCAGTCATCCAAACTGAGCGTGCAGGACCAGAACCAAGGTGGAGGGCTGACAAGCTCCCGCAGGGATGCGGGAGCCACTTGCTGCCTGCATCCCAAAGCGCTGTTTTCAAGCAAGAACCTATATTGAACGGGAGGCAAATAACTGGGATGCACAGACTGCAGCTGAGCTGCCCAAACCAGAGAGCCAGTCCGACAGCAGCCCTGAGATGCTGCTTGCATTTCTGTGCCCTGTGGACCCGCTGTCCCGACACAAAAGGCAGGCAGCGTATTTGGGCTACGGTGGCTCACGCCATGAAGCTGCCGGCCTCGCGGCCACCACTGGCTCATGGAGAAAACCCCCTCTGGACCTGGCGTGGGGCCCAGGGCTCTCCACAGAGAGGTTTGATAGCAATACCGGGAGCATCCCAGGGAGGCTGCCAGGCACCGGGGAGTTCCTGGGGACAGGATTTCTTCCTGACAGTAGCAGCATTGCCCCTTTGAGCCGCTCCAGTCCCTCATAGTCCCTCATAGTGTTTCTCATAGCAGCTTTGGGATACTATTATTATTATTATTATTATTATTATTATTATTATTAGTTTGAGGTTTTTCCCCTCCCTCAAGATTTTCTCTTCCTTGCCCTTTTTTCCTCTACCACTTTTGGTTTTGTCGCAGCACCCTTTCTCAGGGCTACCTTTTCCAGCAGCCCCAATGCCTTCACCCCAGCCTCATCCCACCTGCAAGATTTTCAGGGAGGCCTCTGGTCTCCTGCTTCCATCTAGAAGTGCCATCCTACCCAAAGTAAAAAGACTGGCACGTCAAGCTTCAGGCAAAACACTCCAACACTTTGTTTACAATAAAAGGAGCTTAAAAGTGTAACTGCCTGGTACAGTACCTAATGTTAAATACTCTCCCCTGAGCCCTCAGTAACATTTTTAACACATAATAGACTGAGCTCATGAATTTCTGAAAGAGTGTGTCAGTACACAAAGCGTCACCATTAATGTTTTGGAGAGGAATGGAATATGGATATTTAATCTCCATTTCTTATTTAAATATACCTGATACATTCTGCAGGAAAAAGGAGTATCATCCTAAGAAATTACTTTTCTGCAGTAACGTATGTCTGTAAAAGCATTTTAGTAGATGGAAGATAGCTCTAGCAAGGTGACAACAACATTAGACAGTATTATAAACAGCTATTCAGGAGACTACAAAAATAGAGGCATTAGTTTTAGCATATTGGACTAGAATCATTTAATTAAACACTTAAATAAAGTAACTCAAATTTTCTCATGAAACAAGCACGCACACACAAGCAAACATACAAATGTGTGTTGTTTTAACGTTACTCCATTAGATATAACCCTGCAGCACCTATCTATATTATAATCTTTCAGCATGTACACAGTCCCACTGACTGTAGAGTTTTGGTTTAATTTCATTTTTTCAGAATAAACAATAACTGATGACTATGTCAATCCTACACCCTCTCGACATAGGACAAGTCACCAAAGTCCTTCCAGGCAATAAAAGCTAAAATCTCTCTCCTGAGTTTTAATTTTTCCCAACTATATTTCACTTCCCAGTCTTAGTCCACTAGCACTTTCTCACTCTTTTTTTTTTTGTTGACAGTGTTAACGGCAAATCCCAGAACTTCTTTACTAAATGAACAAAAGCATCCATAGCTGGCAAAGTTTTACTTTTCATAAATAAAACAGCCGCCAATGAAAAGGACTTTAAAAAGCCTTACAGCATGCATGTGTAAAAGCATAAAGTACGACACTAATTCTGTTTGGTCTTTTTTTTAATCTCTCATTTCAAAATTCCTTTGAAGTCTGCTTTTGAGAAGAATGATATGAAAACATCCAACTGAAGCAATTAGGAAAGTATATTCTCACACATAACTCCAGAGCTTTTTAACCTCAACATTTACCTTCCCATTTAGGAAAACAAACACACAACAAACCAAAAAAACCAATTACTTGTGCATTTCCCCCCTCTTTAAAAATCAGGCAAAGTGATCCGAACAAGAAATACTCAGGCCTCAACACTATGTCTTTAAAACCACTGAGGACAATACGAACAACAGGAAAAGGCAACCTTGAGAGAAGTTAAGCTTAAATGTATGTTACGGTGACTTTCACACATTACCTGTGACTGTTCCTCCTCTCTCTCTTCCACACAGACACATGCACGCACAAACATAAGCTAAACACCAGCTCCTCAAGATGAAACGTTTGGAGAGATTACTTTACTGTAGGCCAATTTGCTATGGTCTGCAAAGCACTATAATTGCAAGTTTAAAAGCATAACTCTGCATATTACAAATGTCAGATAAACACTAATTAATAGTGTCCTGCCAAGTGTCATTTAATTTTGCTCAGTAGGTAGCATTACCAGTTCATAGATATCCTCTTCTGGCTTTGGTACATAAAATTGGATCTGGTTTTCAATCAGGAATTTAAGACGCAGGTAGTGAGCAGAGTGATCCAGCTGGTGTGTCTGCAAGAAACGGAGAAGAGGCTTTAGAAGCGAAAAGCAATGGCTCACATCATCTATACTTAGAGAACGGCCTGACACTCGTAGGAAGAAAAATGCCCCAGCACCGTCTTTCACAAGAGGCCCAAAATCTCCTAACCTGAACAAGAACCTGAACCTCCTTCTCTTCCCCAAGGTTCATTTAACCACTGACCAGGATGTCAAGGGCAGTGCTAGTACTCTAAGCAGCCTCTTTGTCTCTGCTTATCTGGCAGTTCTGCTCCCTCCCATGCTATTGCAGAAATAAGCAAACACTATTACAGCAGAAGACTCGGAGCATACCTTTGTATACAAAGGGCATTCAAAATCGCAAGGAGGAAAATAAATGTTCTGCTAACAGAGAAAAATGTAACAGGAAAGTTTTTTCTGTTTGTTTTGGTTTTTTAGGATCTTCATAATTTAGTGAGTAAGTATGATGTGGTAAATTTCAAGCAAGGTTAATATAAAAAAAAAAAATCTGTATGTCCTCTAAATTCAAACCAGCTCAGGATACACTGGCTTTATAAGGCTAAAAGAAGCCAAGCGTTGCATACTGGATTACATCCCAGTGGAAACAGGTCACACCATTTTAATGAATTAGTTATAATTAGCTGAGGATACGGCATTTGGTCTGGGAGATGTTAATGACCTTTTCTCAGCATGATTAATAAGCTTGATTTAAGCAGAGGTTAATGCAGTGTGTAATCAAAACACATTAGAATTATGATAAACACAAAGAATGTCATTCAGAAGTTACTTTCAAAGTTCGTAAGCTGTTGACTAAAGCTAATGAAAAACCCCAAAGTGATTCACAAATACAGGAGGTAAATTCTCCTCACTGTCACTTTTGAAATCCCATTATTATATGCTTTTATACACTGGCCTTTTCATTTTATACGATTAAATTACCAAGGTTTCCTAGGTTGTACTAAAAACAATGGCTCATCTGAAAATTCATGCAAGAGCGTCATTATTGCCTATTTATTATGGTTTTTAAAGCCTCGGTTATCCTGTTCAAGCCAAGACGATGATACACCGGGACTCAGCTGACTGATCACACAGCACAGATGATGAGTAATGTACACCGAGTGACCTGTGGAAAAGATCACACACTGACCTAGCAAACCCTTCAGCAATTCCCAGAGAACAGGAAACGTTTTTGAAAGTCTAGATTAGCCCATGAATAAAAAAGAGCTACCAATAAGAAGAAAAAAGATCTGTTGCTGCGCTCTGTGTAGCGCTACGTTCAAATATGTCCAATTCAAAGACCAAATAATCCTTATATGAAATAGAGTATCTGAAATGGAATAACCTCCATAATCCAGACAAATACGTAGTTAATTAAATAAAGAATGTGAAATCTATCAAGGGCCAAAATAAAAAGAGCTGAGTGGAGGAAATCCTTGCTCTCTCCCCTTTTTTTCTTTTTTGATATGCATTTTGCATGCTTTGCTCATTGTTTACTGACCATTTTCACTAGTTTTCTCTCTTGCACACGCACACATACAAACAGCCCAGAAATTAAAGGGAAGCAGAATTGGCTTTAATGGTTCAGAAATGATACAGAGGAGTCCTAGATTAGTTTCTGGTCAGATTACTATCCCTAGACACAAACTGAAGAGTGCCTTGGACACCAATTAAACAAAAACATATACAGGAGACATAAACCCACAGACTGCACACGCTGTGTCCGGAAGGAGAAGTCTGTGATAAGTCTCCCTGAAAGCCCATGAAACGCTTGAGCCATTTACAGCAAAGCCAGTGCGGAAAAATTCTATGTGGAAAAACCATACTGGCAGAAGAAGGAGCCAGGCAACCCGGCAGCCTCCTCCTGCCACCACAGCATATCTTCCCACAGTCTCCTGCGCTGAAGCTCTCGTACACATGCTGCATTTCATGCAGCGTCAGGCCATGCCGGTCAGCCAGACCTATGCTCACAAGCTACGTGTCATCGACTAAAACCCAGGGTTGGGAGAGAGCCCCCACGAGCCCCCAGGTATTCGTGTCGCTTCCAACAGCGACTCCGAACATCCTCCCCCTGCAGAGGAGACCCAAAGGGACGCTTTCCAGCCTGCCCCCGGCCAGCAGAAATCACAACCTGTTGTAGAGGGACACGAATTTATCCCGGCTGGGGCCTCCAGCCGTTGGGCGCAGGCCAGGAGCTGCCTTAGCTGCACTGGCGGGGCAGGGAGCCCATGCTCAGCCACCCCGGGCTCCCCAGGGCGCCAGGGGCTCCCCGCGGCGCCGGGGGCACCCCACCACCGCCCAGTTCTGAGCCACCGCCCGCCCTGGGGCAAGGGCAGGGTGCGCTCACGCCTGCCTGCCACCCGCTCTGCAGCCTGCTCCCTGACAGCATCTTAAAAGAGCAACCTTCCCCGCAGGCGGCGGCTTGATCTACCATCCCGGCGGTCAATGACAGGGCTTCCGCCTGCTTTGATATGGGCACTGCATCAGGCGTGGAGGTGACTGTCGACGCCTCCATTTTCACACCTGTCTCTCCAGGGAGATTTGCTTACAAGAAAATCACGCGTGCTGGCCATTTCAGAGGGCAGGAGGGAGCCAAATGCAGGATGACCAATGCTGCACTGAAGCCCTGAACTATGCCAGAGCTCACTGGATAAAACTCACAGATATTTTGAGCCACTCAATTCTTCCAAGAAACACCATCAGCCGGGGTGGATGCCATTCATCCACTACATTGCAATCCCATCCCAGTCAGGCAATGAGAGTCATCACCATTAGAGCTGTGATGGTGCAGCACAGCACGTGAGCTACACCATTTAGTTAATTAACATTTGTATTGCTGCAGCAAGGCTTCGTCTACCTCGAAATTTTACATTAGTTAAACTGTTTCAAATAGGGGCATGATTTTCTGCTGAAGTGAAAGGAAAAGGTCCTCTTAAAGTGGACATAGCCAGTCTGCCCTAAAAGCCATACCGTTAACTCACTTTTTTTGTTGCTGGTCTAGCTGCATGCATATGTGGGAAGGTGGGAGCAGAAACAGGGCAGCTTTAATGATATTAATATCCTTTCGAGACCACCCAAAATACCTTTTAGCAGTCCAAATAAGCTTCTTGGTTTATTTATTTCTCTCCTAATAACTCTGGCTACGTCTGGACTAAATTAAGCAGCTAACCCAATTTAAAGCACAACCCGACAGCTTAACCGATGTGCTCTTGAAGAAGAATTTACAGCCTGGGGTGTGATCCGATTCAACAGGCTCCGCGTGGTGCAGCGGGTCGGCACACAACCCGAACTATTCATCCATTTCGGCTCCCTTCTAGTTAAAGCGAGGGACAGGCATATTCTTTCAGCTTGGTGGGGGAGGCCTTCATTAGAGCTGAAATGACAGCATCACGGAAACACGCTAGCCATCCCACCGTATTACTCCAGCTTCGCACTTGCGTGGCCCAAGCTTTTTCAGTAGGAAAACACCAGCTCAAAATCAAAGTAAGCCCGCAGAGCATCAGGCTGAAGTAGCTTCTCAGAGACTTTGAGCACAGGCCCAGAGACCTAGGGGAAATCTGCTTCTTGCCCCTCACACAGGTCTATTTGAAAAATGCAAATCATGAGAAAACAGAACCTTTTCCGCTTCTCGCTTTTTATCCAGTTCAGTCAAAAGACTAAATGCCACGTAGTCTTCTATGCTTGATTTTTGGTGCTATTGTCTCCATACTGGCTCTGCCTAAATCCATATACAGTGCGTGTGTTTCTACTCAATTTTAAGACATACTATTATGCAAATGTTAGTAATACATATACACACGTTCACACTGATCAGTATTATCCATAGGAAACAATTTAATGCATATGCACTGACTTTTCCTGCCTTCCAAGTGATGTTATTAGTTAAATCTTAGGAGAAATCTTTGAGAAACCACTTTAAAATATGCTTTAAACTCTCCTCCCACCAATCTTGAATCATAAAAGTGTCACAAAGCAGCCTCCAAAACCTAACTCACTGTATAATAACAAGGAGCAATGTTAGTATAAGAACACATTTTCTACAATGACTTGAGTGCACTTAACGTTCTCCAACAGAATAATCAAGCTCAGTTTAATAGCACAGATAGATTTAACCACATCTACAGACATGAAGAGGTTTACATGAAATGTAGATCTTGAAATGTTTACTATACCAGAACTTGACTGGTTCTCAGATGGCAGATGGCAAACTGATGTGAAATGATGTGGATCAGATATTAAAGGGGAAAAAATGAGCTGAATGCAAGAGACAGAAGAAAGAGATTGATTATTAAATGCTACAGAAAAGAAGGCATCCATCAGTGTTTTCCAGACTGAAAACTCTTACAGAAAGGAAAGAAACAGATAATAGCTCTTCAAAAAACAAACACTCACCTACCTCCCCTTCTCCTTATACACCACCACCCACAACAATCAAACACACAGTGAGAGACCAGATTCTCAGCAAGCACCTTCTGAAACTGGTGGAGCTACACCACTTTACTCCAGCTAAGGATTTGGCCCATTGAGTTAATCACTCTTACCCAAAGGAAAATATAAATCCTAAAAATAAATCATTACTAATAATGTGTCATCCAGCTTCCCTATTATGTCTCTCTCCAAAAATGTCATATTTTCCTGAATACAATGAGGAGCTTTCACAAGCTGCAGCACTCTTTAATAGTGCACCTGGCAGAGACACGAGCACACTATAATTATTGCAAACAAATGCCTTTCTCTCACCTTCCCTCTCTTTGCAAGCACATGCAACATGTTCTAAAAGTTCCCAAAGTTAAGCTCTTAATAGTAATAAATGTTTTCTTTCCTTTTGCTGTTGTTGTTGTACAAAAGAAGACTCACTTTTCAGAACAGCACGTGACACGAGTTGGGTCTAGCTTGCAGTCAGCCGGTTAGCAGAAAACATACATTATGTAGCTGCCAGAACTGAAAGCTTGTATTTAATTTGTCAAAGCTTTCAACTTCTCTGCTGAGATGTAACTCTTTTTAATGGCCAAATGTCTCTGATACTTCATCTTGCAAAGAAATCCAGGTGGTTTTTCTTCCACCCCCCCCCAAACACAGATAAAAGCTTTCCTCTCTCTTCCCTCCTGCCACCTACACGAAGCGAGTCTGACTCCGCAATGCAGACAGCAAACACAGGCACCTTCTCCTACTCCTGGTGCTGCCATTTTCTCCGCGCCTTCCTCCCCCATGCCAGCCGGAGGGGAGGAAGCAGCAGGGGGAAGGAAGGAGGAACGGCACCTGGAAACAGGACAACCTGGCACCTGGGAGAGGGTGAGATCACCCCGCTTGCCTGGCGGAGGAGGGAACGGGCCATGGGAGGGCTTGGCAGAGGTGGGGGAACCAGGGTGGTCGGGCAAGGACAGGGCGACTGCACTACCATGCTATGGGGCATCCAGTGAAAGGCAGCAGGCTGGGGGCCAGCATGTTGGGGGGCAGATGGGGAGAGGAGAAGGGTCCTGCACACAGCTGGGTCTCCAGTGGAGGGGGAGTGGGTGGGTGGGTACGTGAGAGGTGGCAGCAGAGGCAGAGTCAGGGTGTGAAGGCACTTCAGAGGCTCATGCACAGCGGTCGGAGTGGAAACGGCAAAAACTAGTCTGCCTTCCTCTCCCTACACCCATGCCAAGTTTAGCTCCAGCTGTAGGAATTTTTCTTGTGTGGTGCTAGCATGAAAATTTCAGTATAATTCATGTTCTTCATCTAACATACAACTGATCCCCCAACGCAGTGCAGTCTGAGCACTGGCATATGAGAAAGTCACTATGAGGTTCAACTGACAGGGCTCAGGGTTGTAGACACTTAACCCCGCTCCAGGGCACGCTCGCAGCCTTTACCTTGCAAATCATTTCCAGCACATCTCGTGTGGTGTCCCCAGGACGGATGACTGTCAGAGCAGGCTGGTTGTTCGGCAGGCAGAACCAAGACGGCGTAAAATACTCATGAACCCAAATATCACAGTCGGGATTGTGCTGATGGACACTGCTCAGTGCCACGTCTTTTTCCCTCTAAATAGAGAAAATCCATTATAACTCTACCAGCCAAATACAATCTCCCTCTTCATCAATAACAAGTGTAAGGAACATTATATGCTGTATCAAAAAGCCCTCTTATAGAGAAGACATTTTATTCATAAGCCTAGATTGAAGGCTTGTCTGGACAGGAAACTTTGCAGTTTTACCTGAGCAGTATACAGTGTGCCTTCCCATGCCACCTACACAGCTACGTTGGTGCAATGCGCTTTTCCTGGGATTTCACCCTATGGCTATTGGGAATGCTAGGAATGCAACAAAAAATCAAAGCGATAAGAAGAGATTTAAAATTAAAATATAAATGCACTGTGTTTCTGGGTAAACCAATCCAAGGCCAACAAAACTGTTGTAGATGCTACAGCTCCTATACCTAGAAATGGCAAAATAGCAAATCTTAGCATTTATTTTGAATTTACTGTCTTTTATACATTTGAGTTGCACTCCAAGCTATAAATCCCCAGGAAGTGATGGAGCTGCAGAATACCTATTTGCTGCAAGCGGGCTCACGCAGCTAAACCCATATTCACTACATGAAGAATGTGCCTCTTAGCGCTGTCTTAATGCTGTTTTATAGCTGACTTTCTCTGGGGAAAGAGAAAGCAGTTGTAATTGTGGCTGCAAACGCAGAAGCTCACAGAAGTGCATGAGAACGAAACAGAGAAAGCCCTGCGGTTCATCGTTGTGTCAGCCCTAAATTATGAGAACTCCATACGGCTGCCACAAGGAGCCATTTTCCAGAAACAGCGGTGTCCAGGTCCTCCTGTGGGCAAGCACCTCCCTGGTGTGCAGTGCTAACACCCCTCTGGGTCTGGCACCTCCAGCTGCGCTTAGGATGCCACACACAGCGAGCCCTTTTGACCGTGGGCAACCAGCTCAAACTGTCCCAGAGCAGCTACAAACCCTACAGCGCACAGAAGGTCCTCTTCTCTCCCAGGGACTCCACGTCCCCTCTCACGTCCCAGAGTCAACACTGCATTTAGGCTGGCTGTAAATGTGAGGGGAAGGAGGCAGATGGAGAGCTGGTGTTTTACCTTGCCATCTGGGACCGTATCGTCAAAGATTCCTTCGAGAGATTTCTTTACTGAATCAACTCCTTCACCAAACACCTGAGGAACAACAGAGCGACTGCTTTAAAACAAGAACACACCTCCGTGTCGTCTGCAGCACACGCTAAGGGGAGAACAGTGTATCTAACATCTAGCATGGAAAACAAATTGAAAATAAAAACATTAATCTCAAAACACAGAAAAGGAAAATGTCAGCTTCTTAAAAGGGAAGGGGGTGTGAAGGACAAGCTGGTGATGGGGCACCATGCTGAAAGATTAGAAGCCAGTTCTGCTTAGTGGTCTGTCACTGACTTACTTGGTGGAGCTGGACAAATTTTATCTCCTTTTGTGCTCAGTTTCCTCACCTGTAAAGTGAGGGAAATGAACACTTCTCCCCCTCTGCTAAGGCTGAGAAATCAGAAGAAGGGCTCTCTGCTTCTGGCTGTTTTTGTAATAAACCAGCTTCCAAAAAGTACTTAGCAAACATTTAAGTACCGCAAGTCAGCATAACCCGTCTCTAATGAAATGAGAGGTGGTAACCCAGCCCGAGCCAGAGCGCCAAAATCAGCAAGACTCCGTGTAGGGGGAACAACAAAATGGGAATATTTACAGGATCCACCCCAAATCAGCACAGGACTGCATCAGATGGGCAAACAGGGCTGTTACTGCAGCAGAGGCTTATAATTAAAATGCAAAAGTTAAGTTTTATAGCTCCACATCAGCACAGATTTATGATTAAGTTGCTGGGTTTGGCTGTTAACTATTCTGTACCTAAAACGAAGTAAGGACCATGCAGGATGGGAGAAGGTCACTGCCCTTTAGGGATTTGCAGTTTCCTGCTTCAACTTGGCAATACTTTGCATGCTACTACACAGGAGCAGGGGAAATGTGTTCAGGCACTACATTTAAACATTCTGCTACTTTCTCAAAACTTTACTTTTTCTTTGACTCTGTCCAGTATGACTTTTCTTTAACCTGGAACAAAATGCCTTTTCATGCTTGTGCTTATTGAGGAGTGAGGAGGGTGGGGGTGGGGGGAGGAAGTGTGAAGAATGCATTTATCCCCACTGAAAGAAAAAAAAAAAGGGTGAGTTCAGGAAAAAAAAAACGGTCTGAAGACACAGCATGGGCACAAACCTAGCTCAGGACAAGGGATTGCACTTGATTTGGGGAAAATAAGTACAAAGCAACACGGATGCTGCAGCACCAGCGCAAAGAATTGGGAATGCACTCACGGAGGCATCTGCTGCTTCCCAGCAAAACCCTGAGCTTTTGCGCAGCACTAAATATTAGGTGCACTTTTAATGTCTCACTAAAAACAAGCTAAAAAATTTTACAGCACTCATCCTCTGCTAAACAAAACAAACACCCACTGCTGCTTTAACAGAAGGAAGAAGAAATCACAGGGCACAGAACAACATGTGTCCCAAGCCTTTCACCCCTCAAAAAGTGAAAGAAGAGAAAGAAAAGCAAAGCCTACATTTCCTGCAATTAAATGAGGTATGGCTCTCAAAAATTGAAAGCTATAATTAGGGATGTTTGGAAAGAATAACAGGGAAGCACCTTCCTTCCACACTGAAACACGTTTTCTAGAGAAAGATCTGGGCAGTGACTGGGTGGAAATGTTTCAGCTTTTGCTTTTTTAAAAATCTGAAGCAAAACAGGGATTGTCCCTACCAAATGCAAAGCTTCTTATTACTCTAAGAAGTTTTCCCCAAACTCAGCTACATTTATTCCACAAACTCATAATTTTAATTTAAAGCAGCAAACAAGTCTGCACTTTTTTTTTTTTCCTTCCAAAGTTATCTGTTTTACACTGCTGCTTTGTTACTCCCGAGTTCAGGGAAAGTACCTCCAGCAAAAGCAGAAGCAGCAGAAATGCAACAACAGTAGAAATGCAACAAATTCAGCTAAAGAAGGTGCAAACTCCAAACTTTGTTTGATAGGAGCTGCTGTATGCTTACCTGTAATTACAGTCACTGATTTTTAAAGAGGATGCGGAATGAGATGACTATACATCGTGAAAGATTAAACAGGTAAGGTTAAGGTTGGATGTGTAAGTGCTTGATCCAAGTGACTCTTTGCATGAGCTGCATTCTGCACACTAACAAATGAGCCTTGAAAATAACAACATCACAAACTTCCACACACTTACCTGATTAATGCTTGGCCTCCCTTGCTTTTTCTTTGAGGTAGTATCCAGCCCCCAAAGAGAAGAAAACCTGCTTCTCCGTTTACTGGCAGATCTGGACATGGCCTGTGTCCTTCTCCTCACTCCGGACTCCCCTGTGCGAGCTGCCACCTGTCAATGCCACATGGTTTTAAAATCAAAGGTCGCAGCATCCCATCACACCATGGCTTACATAATCTAACAAACAGTGGAATCTGGTTTGAAAAAAAAGGCAAATACTATGGCAACAATGTGTACTCACAACAGGGACAATGGTGATGCTGCCAGGCTACTTCCTTCTCACTGCAATTTAACTCACTTCTTCCAACGTCAAACATCAACAATTAAAAAGTACAGTACCACCTCCCCATTTTTTGGCATTTCATCTGAGATATTTCGAAGCAGCTTAATCATCACAGAGCAAATCCTCAGCACCAGTAAAGGGTTTGGGCTTTTTTCTTTTTTTTCTAACAAGGTTTCAAAGCTGGACACACAAAACCTGAGATTTCCAAACTTATCTGCTGCTTCCGAAAAGTCTGGTCTTTCTCTTTGCTCCTTCCTGTGGAAGCACTCTGGGCATCCTGGAACTGACTCATAACTGTTACAAGGCCAGATAAAGGCTTGCAAACAGGTCAAGGTATTTAAAACCTGCACTTCCTTAAAGATAGCAACATTTGAAGGAGTGAGCAAAACACAGGAAGAAAAAAAGGGAGCTGATATGACCCTTTGGATTAGAGCAGTGTTAACTCCTGGGGTACTTGAAAAATGGCCTGTGGCAACCCCTTTGGAGCAAAAAGATATTTGCCTTTACTGAGACCAAATATTTGGGGAGCGTTTCCCAAATGAGGAAGCTCTGGTAGAAATTAGTGCGACATTAGTCAGAGGTGAAATGTTTAGGCCAAAGTTTAAGCAGATTTCCCATGTGGAGGTGGCCTCAGGAGTGTGAGCTCCTCTCCTGTGAAAAAGGGAGTGGTAGGAGATGGCAGGTATGAATGGGAGAGCAAAGCGAAGCTAGACAGACAGACAGACAGACAGACCCACACTGCCAACTTGGCCTGGAACACCTTTGCACTGGATTCCCACAGCCGAAACTAGCAAAATATGACTGTTGTTTGGCAACCCCAGTGGCAACACCCAAATCTCTGAGTGACGCCCCAAGCTACAGAGCTGAGAAACTGGTTGTTTGGGTGCAGCAGATACAAAACCCCATATAAAGACGGGACAAACAGAAGGCTGGCTTGTGTACCCAGGGAACCGTCGCTGTATGAGTAATGGGGATTCTCCTTGGGAAATGTGGAGAAATCAAGGAAAAGGAGAACTTAAACACTACTGCAAGCGTCTCCATTTCCACATCCCGGACTTTCAGGCATGAGGCGTTTCTTAGCTGTACCTGGGACGTTTGTGCAGAGGCACCTGGGAGACTTAGCACATCCTCTGACTAATGGTCTGAGGAACATCTTCAGGAGAGCTAGGGATGCCACGCTATCACCATGCAGCACCCAGCTCAAGTCTGAGACTCACTGCACCATCTCCACGCTATTGAGGGCAAAGGAGGACACGAGAGTTTGCTTAAAGGAGAAGAAAGCACGTGTCTTTTCCAACACAACATATTCAAAACATTTTTTTTTCACTTGGCTCTCAAGAGACACCAGCATGAAGAGGCAGACTGTTTTTCAGGCTAACGCTCAGTGCTTTGCTAGATGCAAAAAAATAAGCATAAATGCAAATTACAGCTCGCCACTTAAAAAAAAAATATAAATCCACCAGCAATTATCAAGATGATGACGCTAATCTTTTCATATATAAAAGAATAAAAACGCCCCTGACTGAATTACAGCTCTGGATTCAATTGAAGGGTACAGCTGACATCTACAAGACAACAGTGGAGCTCAGCTATTTCTGTGAAGCTCCAGGAGTCCAAGCTGAAACTACAGGAACTTGATTTAAATTCATTAAAAAACCACCACTTTGCCATGCATTTCCCTGTATTTTTAAGAGCTGGGTTGTTACATTATTTACATTTAAACACCCATTTTAAACATTATTTGCCACACCATAAGTAGCAGAGAAGAATATTTCCCCTCCCTTGTGGAGCATCAGGTGTCCACTGGAGACCGGATAGAAGACTAATTGGTCAGTAGTTTCATCCATATGGTAGAAAGCAAGCCATGCCCGAGAAGGTCTAAGCCAACACGTGCTGAGGGCCTCGGAAAGACTCCCATTGACTTCACAGGACTTTTGGATAAAGCCCATGTACGCAGACATTAGAGGTGAGCCTGCTCTTGTAACAGGAAGATCTGTTTATAGAAAGCATGTTTATAGTGCAGATCTGGAAATTCAAAATCATATGTGTAGGAGAAACATGGTACTTCCACTTCCGTAAGGCCGTCGTTTGCAAGCATCTGCTTTGTAATCTGTATCCGGGACACACACCCCTTTCAGGAAGCAGAATATTCTGCACACTAAGGTAAGGGCTCACCCCCCCAGGCACAGACTGCTGTTTGTCGATGTGATCTCTGCATTGGACACATGAAGCGATTTGCAGGTTGGCAAAGATGACCCCTGGCCTCTGTTCAAACTTACCAGTGCATGAAACGATGAGACTGAAAAGATTCCAAGACGGCCCATCGCAACTTTTGTTGGACGGCTGGCAAAAGCAAGCAATCTTTTAGGGTTTGGGAGCTCCCCTCCTTGGAGACTAGCCAAGTAACAGCGGTACCGAAATAGGTCCATCTGGAACTGTTCAAGGTTTTGTTCCCAAACGAAGATCTGTGTACAGCAAAGATTGAGGAGCAAGACGCACGAGAAGAGAAGGGGAGAGGAGGAAGAACAGGGTGGTAAATACCTTGAAAAAATTCTACTGTTGCCCGTAACACACCTTTTTCACCAACGCTGATCTCACTCAAGAAACCCTAATTCCCCTTCTTTTCCCCTCTCCCCTACCCTCCCAACCCCAAAAAGGATACAAATAATAAAAATGTTTTCATTAGATGGAAAACAACTTTTTTTACATTCATGGCAGAAGTCTTCTCCCGAGACAACTGCTCCTTTGATACAATGCTAATTAATAGCATTAAAATTTCATTTTTAATTTTCTTTGTATTACAGGATTCTCTTCTGAGCAGTCCCTTAGGAGGCTTCTTTCATGCATCAAGGGCATGTGAGAAACAAGACGACCAAATCCCACTAAATTCCACATACAGAGCACCCTGAATCAGCAGCCACAGCAGCAGCGTTGCTTTAAGCATCAATGGAGCTCGCCATACTTGAAAAAGTGTAGTGCACTGGGGATAATTAATCCTATCAGTGGAAGAGCACTATAATCAGCCTATGTAAGGACTGACTTAAATAATTCAAATTGCTGATAGGAAACAGTTTCAAAGTGTTTAGAAAAACTGAGTTACATAAAGAAAGAGACTGCTCTGTGCTCTCACTGTGATTGACAGCCTTTGAGTGGAGCCCTTTCAACAGAGGTGAGCATCTCCCCCCTCTCTCCCCACTTCTCACAGGCTTCCACGGGGTACAAAATCTCTTTAGCTTAGCGCATTAGGGCCCCGGCCACTTCCTATGGTTTGCAGTACAGGCGCATTTGGCAGCCGTGGTAAAAGAGCTACAAACTAATGAAGCAAGAGCCATATGTTAGTTTCCTAAAATAAGGTGCCGCTGCAGCAGCAGGAGAGACATCTGCTCTAGGCTCTCTGCTTCTCAAACACAACTACGTTGTCCACTTGAAGTCAGAAGGAGCGGTCCCGAGGGGCAGCCAGGGCTGCAGCCATGAGGTCAAAGCAGGCCCTCACAATCAGTAGAAACCAGGGATGGCTTCTTCATCCCATCTGTCAGCAGAAGAACCAGCCTCTTGCACTCTTAAGACAACAGCAACAGCAGCGTTTGTCAGTCTATGACCAGCTCTTCCCTAAGGCATCCTGCTGCTGTGGCCTGGTAGCCTCTTCACTCCCCTAAAGCCTTCACTCAACCTCCACGCAGCTAGCCAATTCCCTTGCATGGAGGCCAGGAGAAGACAGCCCATGCTGTACCTTAGTGCACGTTGTTTGGAGAAACGGTGCAACCAGGGCAGCCGGCACAGCTCTCCTGCCAACACACATCCCACCTACTCTGGGGAGCTCTGCCAGCACGCACACGCAGCACAGTGGGAGCAGACAGAGGTACCACTAATCTGAAGAAGGCCTTAAATATTTGCTAGGGGCTTATTTCAAATAAGCAAGCAAGATTACTTGATCCAATATGGTCTTCTTCTTCTTGGAGTCCGTTACTGAGGACAGCTGCATTTCACCCATTTTCTTCATCTTTTCATCCATATCAATCTTCTGCTCCAGCTTTTTTATCTCTGTTTTCAGGAGCTTGACGGTGTCCTCTTTGTGATGCTGCCTTGCCACCGCAGTTGCACAAGCTGAATGGATTGCAGTGATCCAGTTCTCCAGTTCAGTCTGGCTAGAGGTCTGAAGAGAGGGAAAGAGGGAGAAAAGAAGTCAGGATCCTCTTTAGAATGGATTGGAGATTAACAAATGCAATTCCAAGGAGTTTCCTTTCCCTTTGATCTTAAGATTCAAAGCCTTAAATCCACTTAGGAGAGAAGTAATAAAAACCCCACCATTCTTAAGCAGGCCATTTTTAACTCAGCACTAGGCATTCAGCGCTTAGAATTACACCTATATCTGTGCTTTGCAGCTGTACAGTGTTTCCCAGCAAGGTCTCGGGAACTACCTTCCTTGTTCAATGCAATGCTGCCATAATTTGTAGCTCAACATTTATGACGTCTTCTAAACTCCCAGTTCCTTAAGGCAGGGAATGTACCAGTCTCTGTACTCTTCACAGCATGGAGAGTTTTTTTGGCATGCAACAGCTAGTAATAAATTAATGGCATAAAACGTGAACATGGTATCTATGAGTAGCTTTATTATGACACATACACAAACAAGCTTTCCACTTCTGAAGGTCCCAAAGCACTCTGAAGTCAACCCTGTTATCATTAAAGCCAGGGTCATCATAATTTTTATGGCTCTGGTACTGTCCCTTCCCATGCACGTGTGTGACAGTTCGGGAAAAGGGAACACTTCCCCTCCCTGGAAGTGTTCAAGGCCAGGTTGGATGAGGCTTTGAGCAACAGGGGTCCCTGCCCATGGCAGAGGGGTTGGAACTTGATGATCTTTAAGGTCTCTTCCAACCCAAACCATTCTATGATTCTATGAGATATTGGGCTGGGGCATGGGACACCAGTACATTTTTCTAGAAGAGCACTATTCTGATTAGAGGCCTTTGACACAGAAAGAAGAATATTTCAAAGCGTTCCTTTTCCAGACTTTCAAAATTAAAAGTAAATCTTCTTAGCCTTCTTACTAAACTTCATTCCATTTTACAGTAGGTTGTAAAACAAAATTTACAGCCAACTCGGGGTTGCAGCAGACTTTCTCTGAGTGTCATCCTTCAGCAGTAATCACGCTGGTATTTGGCTCGTGGCTGAAAAAGTAGCAAGGTGCCAAACCACCTTGTTCTAATTAAACTTTCTGATCATACCTGATCTATAAATAGACAGCACAGTATGACTTCTCCAGTTGCTAGCAGAGATGAAGAAAGTCATCCTCACTGCTCTCCTGGCAGTGACAACTAACAGCAAAGGACGTGGCTTACTGAGGCCAAGGAGAGATTCCCACAGAAGCCTGATGCTGGAAATCATGTATGCACAGGCCAGACTTCAGACCGATGCTCCCAAAACTTCTGGGGGACTGAAGCAAGTGAAGCACACATGTCCCAGAATGACATCACTTTCCTTAGCTCAGGTTAGAAGTCCTAAGCAGAAGGTAGGGTCTACACCAGAAAGACTGATCTCTTACTCCCGATTTTCTTGTCTTCAGCTGACACTGCACAAAGTATATGGCTTAATTAGAGATGCTCCCTGCCCAGGTAATAACACTAACGAGCTCTCATTCTTAGATGGGGCTTACAATGTCTTACCACCACTGCTGAAGTCATGTTGAGCCCCCCTTGCTGAGGAGTTTCTGCTGAAAATAGAGAAACTATCTGCAGAACGAAAGACACGTTGCTTACAGTCAAGTGGTAAAACCTAGCCCCCACTAAAGAAGAGAGCACCACCGGACTTATAATGAGATGGTATGTTTTGTTAATTCCTAGCAAAATCGCAACAGCAAGACATCATATTTTTATCTTATTCAATTTTAAAATATTATCTGTATACCATTAGATTCTGTTTTCTTTTTGGTTTCCTGGGGAGAAGGAGGGGGAAAAAAATCTGGAGAGGATTTTAGGAGCTGAAGACTCTTCTAGTAGATGAGTAGGCAAGGGGAATCACTCTGCTTCTCAACGGAAAGGACCACATAAACAAGCTGCAAACATCTGATACATAAGTATGTGGTGTCACAAGTTGCTCTCAGCGCCTGGAAAATGCATGTGACATCTGCAAGTAATGGATTTGTGTAGGCATGATAAGAACTGACTGAGCAAGGAATCATCGTGTAGGAGGTATGTGATGTCTCTAGGTGCAAAGCAGTGGGAAGGCTTGTTACAAGATGTCCAATATCTGTACGCATTACAAAGCAACCCTATTTTTCTCCCTAAGTACACAGTCTCCATAAGACAGAAATAGTCTTCTACAGGTCTGTGGTTTCTTCTCACCAAAACCGCTACTACAGCACTGTGTTATGTGTGGACGGACGTGTATGACATGAGCAGTTAAGTAACACTGCTGAACAGCTTTACACGTGCTTCGGCTGCTCTGCGCGCAGCAGAGCAAGCCCTACAGCACAGTCACTCGCACATTACTTCCACCACTGCGGCTGGTCTCCTTCCCTTCTCCCCAAACCCATCCCCTTTTTCTTCTGCTTCGCTAGCAATGCACGGGTTCTACGGCAGAAGGGATCCATCAAGGAAAAATTTCTGCAAGGCAATATAAATGATTGTTTTTCATTTGAAAAGGCTCATTTTTGCTTTTTCCCACAAAGTTACATGAAAAACTACCCATGGCATAATGACACAGGGCTTTTAATGAATAAGGCCCTGTGTTGCCACAAAAGAAATGTACTAAATGTGACCTTTTCAGTATTTAGCATCCACTGGCATTAATTTTATGAGAATGAAGGTTTTTCCTTAGAAAACTGCATGGACAAGATTTTATAGCTTGTATCAGTAGATCAGGAGGAGGTGGTGCTCCACTGCCTTTCAAGCACATGCTGAGACTATAAGCACCACGCTTACCTCCTGGATGAAGCTCTCCAGGTGGCAAAACACATGTATTTACCCTGGCCAGGGAAGGCATGAAGTAGAAACGGGCAGTGCAGTGTTACACTATGAGCTGAGGAAAAATCAGACTGAGGTGGAAGAGAAGCTAGTCGGCAAAAAAATGATTATTTTTCCAGTATGCAATCAGATACTCCATCTCTTCAAGATGTAAGCCAGCACCACTTCCTTTGAGTCAGTAAGGCCTTCTTATTTTGCACTAGTTTGAGAATCTAGCCCCTTGTTTAGGACAGCTGCAAAGACCTACGACATTAGTGTAATTTTAAAGATTTGCTCTGGAGTACAGGGGAGTGATGATGTGGGGGCACATCCTACCACAGAGTAGCTTCTGGTTTAAGAAGGCAAGAAACTCTGAATACATTGTCACTGGAAAGAGAAATAAATAAGGGGTTCCTCTGGTGAAGAAAACTGAATCAAAAGAGGAGAAAATGGCACCACCTCAGCACAAGCTGGCAATTACAAATAAAAGAGTGTCACTCCTTGATTAGTGACAACTTGCAATAAGAAAGTGGAATGCCAACCTAAAAATCACTCAGGGAAGCAGCAGTTACCAAAATACAGAAATCTTTTTCAGGGAAACACATCAACTAATGTATGGTCTTTGATACAAGTACTGGATTTTTTTAAATGTACTCTGTGAAATTCAGTCATTTCTATTTTCTGATTGAAAAAACTAAACATGCACTTTCAGTCTCCTCTCAGGCAACAGCAAGATGCTGACTAAGGTATGTATGAACAAGGAGCAGCAGGATTCTGCAGCACCATTGGTCATGTAAACCCCTTGAGCCTTTCCGTAAGGTCCCATCTTTGATATGTCTCTTATGAGACGCAGATAGTGTTACAGCACCTTTAATGCTTTACTCTATGTCTTATATGGTAACTGGCCTGGTCTGTGTGTTATAAGCACGCTGTCAAACCATGCAAAATTCCCAGTTTTTAGCGGGATGTAAGAGTATTTCTTAATTCTTACTTTGGTCCAACCATCTACACAAAGAGGGTCCAGTCAGTCAATAAAAACAGCAAATCTGACAGTGATCCACATGTGTGGGTGGGTCTCTTGAGTGGCTTTTACCGAATATATTGTGTCCTTCCTCTTGCACTGCCAGAGGAAAATCCCAAACCTACTGGAGTCAGTGGGATTTTTCCATTGACTTGAACCAGAGCTAAAATTTCCCTCTTGGTTGGTGGGATGAAGGAGAGAGAGAAAAAGAGAACAACTTTGTAAAACCCTCGAACCAGACCAACCTGAAAAAGGAAAGCATCCCCAAGGGAGTTGCTGAGACAGAAGACAAAGTCCTTCTTGGGGTGTTCAGGCACCGCTTGCACTATGCTGTTTTCCACCCAGACAGCGTGCTTTGGGATGCTGTTGTGGTCAATGCCAGATCTGCCATCCGTCTCATAAAAAAACAACGTGCATCCTAAAAGAGATGATCATATCAGCAAGCAACACATTTAAACACAACAGCCACCCCGCATCTATTCAGCACTAATACTTGAGACTATAAAACTTCCGTAAAACTGTCACAGGGATGAGGGAGGATTTGCCAGGGCCCGTTCAGGTTTTCAGCCTCACAGCAGAGAGCACCAGCCACGGCCTGACAAGGTGGTGGTTTCCATGCCATGGGGGCACACCACAAGCTGTATGGTACATCGAGCCATGCCCCAATGGGCCATTTTGTTCACTCTAGGATTGCTAAAACAGAGCCGCAGACATGAGCCAAGAAAGGCAGTAAAATACAGCCTCAGATGAGAAACATCATTACAAATCCCAAAGTGGGGGTCCTTCACGGCCACCCCGTCCCACCAAGGGGACCAAAAGGAAGACGCAGGCGTGAGAGCGCGGCTCCCCTGGCCGTGCCGGACAGCTGCAAGCTGGCCCCACCGGCCAAGCAGACAGGCCCCCAGGCAAACCTCCATGGCCCTGCCTCAGCCTCCTGCAGCTGCTAGCTGCTACAGTCCCTGCAAGGCAAAGATCAAGTGATTTAATTACTGGATGCAGATGAATAACTGGAAGAAAAATGGACTGGAATGAGCTGTGCTCACTGAAAGACTGATGTACAAAAAAACCCCAACAAACAAACAAAAAGCATAAACCAAATCGTTATTCCACTATAACGTTTCAGCTCTGATTCATGGCAATACGGCCAAAACCAAAAATGCATTTTAGCTGGAGACAGTAAACAACCTGCTTGGATTTACAAAATAATCTTTATGATTCTCTGGGGGGAGGGGCGGAAGGTATAGCAAGCCTGCAATCTGGGACACCCCAAAAAAAGGTCTCTTCCTCTCCCTCCCACCTTCCCGCATTATCTACAGTTGGTTTAAACTAAAACTGGCACATTGTTTCTCTGCCACTGGAAACAGCCCTCTCGGTGCAAAGGGATGCCCTGTTACCCAGCCTCTCAGAAAACTATTTGCAGCCAAACAATAGCAGCTGTTAACTTCAAAGCCTCATTTAAACACTAACGTTATTAAGGCACAGCAATGTAAGGAGCAAACACTCCATTTGAGTCAAAGCACTTCAAAATAACATTGCCTCCCAGCTCATCCTTCCCCTTTTTCCTCCCAGATGGCCCTTTGTTTGCCTGCTCCTCACAGCAAGACCTTCCTGCCACAGGGCCCCCCTCCCAGGAGATTAGGGCTCCCCCCTGCCCCTGAGCCCTCCCTCTCTCCTCTTTCATTTCCACAATCTCTCTACCCGCCCCAAGGAAGACCTGGCACCTAACTTTGCTGTTGGTTTTAAAATAGCACTGCAAATTAAAAAAAAAAAAATAGTGCTCTAAAAAAAGCACTCTGGGGGGAGGATAAGGCTTTAACAACACTGAGCTTTTTGGTAATCCCGCCTACAGCAGGAGTCATGGCTCTGCTTCCCCTGGCTCATAGACAAGGCCGGTCGCGGCAGAGGAGAGCGAGGCCAGTCCCAAAATGCTGCAAGCGTTGCTTCCCGGTTTGCACTGATGCAACCACATGAAGATTAATTAGAGGTCACTTTAGGAGGCCAGCTCCTGAGTTTCGCTGCTCTGTTAACATTTATGTGCACTTATAAGCACTCAGACCCCAAACGGGGCTGGAGCACCCTCCCAGCAGGAACTGCAAAAATTCAGAGAGAAAAGGGTCTGTGGCCTGGGCAGCCAAGGAGGCTGGCAGGGCAGCTGGGTGCCGAGGGCTGCCCACCGCAAGATGGGTGACACAGCCAGAGCCAACATCTCCCAAGTCACAAGCCAGCCTCGGTGACCAAACCATGGCTTCCTGTCCACACCACAAATGTGTTGCAACTCGCTGGGTGTTTATACTCATGAAGCACATCTTGGAGAAGGAGAGGCCAACGGCACTAAGCACAAGAGGAATACACACAAAGACAGAGCCCCGGTTTGAACACATGCCGGCAGCCGGCATCATCACTAGCAAACTCCCACTGTGACGTGCCTGCGGCTGCACACAGGTATTTAGCTTGTCAGCAAGCCATAGATGTGCTTCTTAAAGGAAACACTCAGTGCTCAGAGAAGCCACCCCAGGTGGTGCCAGCAGGACTCGAAGCAGGGTATGAACCCCAGTTCAGTGCAGCACAGGCACGTGCCTTGGCGTACACGCATGCCATAATGTGAGCACATCAACAACCATCAAATAAAATCCCCCTCTGAAAAACATCAGGACCACTTCCTCATACTTGATGTTAATTATACTGAAGTTCACAGCAGCTTTTGTTAAGAGTCTAGGCTATTGGTTTCTTCATCTGCAGCAATACACAACCCACAGGACACTGCGGACGCCCATCTGGATAAACCCTTGCATGCTTTCTCTGTACCTTTCAGGGAAACCCAGTAGTGCTTCCACTTCCTGCGTGTGGCCGACTCCACTTTCTTGTTCTTTTTGTGCACCAGGAAGTTTTTCACTGCCAGAGCGCCGGCTTTCCGTACCGTGCCCTGGGCAGCTGTCAGGAGGATGTCGGACTGCCCCGGGGAGCTGAGGGTGCCACTACTCTGCTCGTCGCTGAGGGCAGAGCCGGCCTCCTCCAGGTTCTCGCTGTTGGTGGTGCTCATCTCCAGCTCCCGGCGGAAGTTCTCATACACCCCTTGGCGAAGCCCGTCACCCGTCGAGCTGCTCCCGCTGTCACTGCCGATGAAAGCCCGACTGGCCGTTGGGGAGTAACTCGAGTTGGTAGCATTGGAGCGTCTAGAAAGGAGGTCAGTGTCGGTGGCTGCTCCCTCGATCCCACTGTCGGTGAACTCGCTCCCCTCGCCTGCATTGACGTCCTAGTTGCAAGAGAGACACAGCATGAGATGAAGAGCCTGGCCGAGCCTGGCCTTCTGGACACACCGACGGAATCCAAAACACCCAAGCAGCATCACATTTCTTCACACCCCCATTTTGTCTGGCACTGGAAATCCCTCATCTCTTTTTCTTCTGAAGACAAACAACTGGAAGAAAAGGTGGGGTAGGCAGAACTTCCAGCACAGTTTAGGAAAGACCAGTTACACACACATGATTTCAGGTGGTGCCTCTACAGCCTTAGCATTTTGGAATATAAGACGCAGCATCATCTGTTTACATTAAGCTAAGTTAACAGTGCTAAAGGTTTTGCAAAAGGAGAACATATGGTAGCAAAAACTGGCAGTGTCAAGAAAAGCAGCAATCAACCTACGCATTTTGAAAAGAAAACATTGATATTGTACATTCACACCTACAGTTGAAGATACATTTTAGGCATCCCAAGATTGTCATTTGCAAATTATATAACTAAAAAGGTACTTTTTTTTCTCCTAAGAAGTTAATGCATTTGAGATTATTTCTGGTTTGTGTCACTTCTACACCACAAACCCTAACAATGGACCACGTGATATCCCTTGCCAAATCCCACAGTGACAGACCCTGCCAAAATACCATAACAGAAGACCCTTCCTGGTCCCCAAGAATTTGCAGTTGAAGAATCAGAAGAGACAAGAATATGGCCGGCTTGAGCAAGACAGGAAACAACACGACTGAATTCAGGTTTCGAAGGCTTAGTGGCTCAGCCTGCCCCCTGCAACAAGGCTAGTGCCCAAAGGGGGCCAACCACTACCACCTCAGCATCCAAAGGCATCTGTGGCAGTTTTTGAAGGAGGACAAATAAAGGTCAAGCCCTGTAAGCGGAGACAAATATCTCATGTTAGATACTCGGGAGAAGAGGGAGCCAGGGAAGAAGATGTAAAGAGGTGAGAAATATGGCCAAAACAACAGGAATTTCAGCCTCTACCTCTCCTGCAAGAGCAGCTGGTGCTTGATTTACAAGTTAAAAAAAAAAAAAAGAGGAGTCCCTGAGAAGAGGTGGCAGAATGCAGTATTTATTTTGAGAGAAAACAAGCCTCTAGGTGTTGGTTCAAGCACCAGTTTTCTATGCATCCAAGAGCAGCTCTGCAGAAACCGAGAAACCCTCCAGCGAGCTCTGTTTGAAACCTTCCTCCTGTGGAGCAAGAGCTGGATGAGGAAACCTTAGGGGGAGGGGAGGGGTGTTACTGAATTTGACTAACTTTTAAGGCATTAATTTGTAACGGATGGGCTTGTTCTTTATAAACACTACCTCTCAAGGGAGACTTGGAGTCCAGCTGGAAGAATAAGCGCTTCCTTCCCCGCTCAATGAGCACAGTTATCCTAGTCAGTCTGGTCATTTAATGCAACACATAGTGATAGACAAGCTGTTCTGGACAGGCCAATATTCCTCTACTCCCACTGCATGTGAATGAGCCGAGCAGGGCTTCCTGTAAGTGCAGTCATCTACCCGTACAGAGCAGTTTTCACAACCACACGTTTTTTCCTGCTGTTCCAATACACTTGTTTTTTGGAAGCCAATTATCTTCCCATTTCTTGCAGCACGGCAAAGGAGGAATATCTGGAGAGGGTAACTGGTGCTGCTCAGAAACCAGTGTTTACAAAACACTGCCGCGAGCGAGTTTTTGCACTCCATCACGAAAAGCTGGATGGTGCAACTTGTGATGACAGCGCTCCATCTGAGACCCCGTGCATCAGGGAGCCAGGACTGGCACGGCCGCTCGACGCTTACACGCCCAAAGCACTGCCAACACAGCTACATCAGCGTAAAACCGGAGCACCAAAGAACTGAACCGGATCCCCCGTGTTCACTGGGATAATTATTCCCATAGAATGATCAGGGTTTGCATTTGTTTTCTGGGCCCTTCTTCCTCCGTAACTTTTTTAAAGGGAAAAAGTGTGCCACTCGTATAGTATAAACAAATCTGCATTCTGCAGTGAACACTGCAGAATGATGGCAACAAAAATTATTTGAGGTTTTGAGATTTTTATTCTAGGTTAATGATTTAATAAATATACAACCTGTCTCATAATTCCTTTATCCATGCTATACAAAAAGTATAGAGTTAAGTCCAAAATTTTAGCTGATGTGACTTTTAGGAAGCATATCTCATTCTTTAACTAGAATTAGTCGGTTTAAAGAAGTAAAGAGCTACTAAAACAGACCACCAACTTGAGGGAGATAGGATTTGTAATTTTGCCAGCCAGTGTATGCATAAAACTTTCTTGGTGCTTTTTAGCAGATGGAGTATTTTTTCAAAAACAGAAGTGTACCTAGGGATGTTCAAGCACAGCGCTGCAATGCAGGCTCTCAAGGTCCCTCGTGCCCAGCGTGACACAGCCTTCTCGTATAATCTTGGTGAGACACAGCATTAATTGCCTCAGTTTCCCCATCCGTAAATGGGGATTATACTCTGTAACTGATATATGGGCATAACGGTTTATTAGTTATAAAAAAATGCAAGCGTGGAAAACTTGGACTGAACGTTATATACACTCATGAGCTTAAATTGTAGCACATTTTGCAAACATCTTTATAATCTTTACCACAATGCAAGTGATAGGTTGGACGGATCAAAAGATCTTTTCAGCATAATGCTGCAGCCCTGCCCCTAATCTCCCTCTGCTCCCTGCACTCCCTTTTCCTCTCTTAAATATCCCGTATCAAAGACTTCTAGCCAACCAATTCAAGCCCTTTGGCAGGAGGAGGGTCTGAGCATACAAAGGTCAGAATGGTTCAAAACCTACAGCCTGCTAATATTGTTCAGGCTCATGAATTATGAAACGTAGCATTGAGTGAGCTTAGCACTTTCGGAAGTCTGCTGTATGAGAAGATCGGTCTCGGGGTTAGTAGGGTTAAGAGCATTCATTGCACAGGTCTCTGACTTTTGAGTTCCTGCTGCAATGTCAGCTCGTTCTCATCAGAGGGTATGAAAAGCTCTCAAGAAGCAGCCAGCATCTGCTCTGGCTGTCTTGCAGTGCTATAACCCACATACTGAAGCGCATTCAATTAAGAGTTCAGCAGAAAGCACAGAGGTTTAGTATTGTGCTTCCACAGAAATGTGCCGAGGCTGAAGGGGTAACAGTCCCAAGCCAAGCAACAAACTGTAGCAGGGTTTGATGAAGACATCACTGGGGGCACAGAACTACTCCTGCGAATTTTCAAACCAGGATGCTGAAAATTAAGCATCCCAACTCACACCGTGAGCAGCATGGCTTTCCACTGATATGATCGATGTGGATACACAGGCCTCTAGCTTTGGTGTCCAGCTTCAAAGTACCTGCTGACACGGCCACCACAGGCTACTGCCCAGAAGCAAAGCAAACGTTGTGTAACCTTGATGAAGGCTATTTAAAAATTACTCACGTTTCCTGCTTAGGTTCTCAAAGAGCCTCGCGGGCAACAGAAACGCCTCTCTCCTCCAAGGAAGACTTACTGTTCCAGGTCCATGATGGGATGCACCACAAGGGCTTGCTAATGAAACAGGCATTTCACTCCTCAGCAGAAGGAGTTCCCAGGCAAAGACTCTTGAGGCTGAGAGTGAACTACAGACATGGCTCAGCCTTCACTGCTCACCCTTCTGACTCCTGCCCAGCATCCCTGCAGCTCTCCATCATGATGCCGATGGCATGTGCCAGGCACATTGTGGGAGCTGGGAGACAGCTGAAGACTGCAGAATGCACATTTCTGAAGCCCACAGTTTTGGACATTATACACACACTATAACAAATCACCAGCACATTACTCTGGACTTGTAATTGCTATCATCAAGGGGATCTGTTTTATTTCACTGGTTAAAAACCCCAACAGTTTCATTCAGCTCTGTGTAAGATTCAGGACACTGCACCTGATATTTTGCACCTCGCCAGAGATCTTGTGTTTTGTATTTTCAGGCTGGCAAACAGCTGTCTCCACACAGAGGAATATTTTTGCCCGGAGAGACCACCCCAAGAACCAAATGCAAGACTGGAACTAAAATCTGTGCTGCCCCACTTAGCCCTCCCACTGGTGTTTACCTAGCTTCAGGCCTGGGAGGACAAGAGGGCAAAGCAAGAGGGAGGTGGAAATCATTAAATTGGTCACACCAAGTAGAAAGCATGTAGCAAAGAAAAGAAAGTGTATTTCCTCCAAGACAGAGAGATGGGGGAAGTCGTGGGAATAGCAGTTCTTGGCATTTTGCAAACACAACAGGTCTTAGTCCATAGAGACAACAAAGTGAATAAACAGGGGGCTTTGTCCCTTCGATTTAAGATTGCTCTGCGGAAAGCAGGGAGAAAGTCGCATAAAGACCACTGGCTGAAGAAGGGAACTAAACAGGCTCTAGCAACTGTGCCGCACTGTGTGCCTTGATGGGGAGGTGGTAAGTAGCAGCACGGCTTCCACCAGAATCTGGGATCCTTGCCGCTGCTGAAGATGACAGAGGAGTGGCACCGTTTCTTACACTGGCAGTGCTACCATATCATAGTTGTAAATGCCCAGGGTTTATGAAAGGAGGTTCAGCAGATAGTAATGGGGGGAAAGAGGAGGGAAAGATGGAATGCCTGACGCCAGAGAGATACGCCATAGAATGAGAAACCAGAGACGGACTGAATGGTGCCGTTGTTACCAACAAGAACGCAGCGAGGACCAGCAAGCAGGCCACATGCCAGGACAGCTACAACAGCCCTAACAGCATTCGAGCGTAATGAAGTGGAATTATCACAGCCCCATCAAATGCAGAGAACAATTTAACTGACGAACCAATTGGGTAAAATATTAGTGAAAGTATTAGCAATCCACTTAAATATATGGTTTTTCCTCACAGGAACACTGGGTTTCATGCAAAGCAAGCCAGTGGGGAATAAAACTGCAATGCAAGCTACATCAAGCTAATGTACTTAGTGCTGTAGCTTTTGCATACTCACGTGATACTCATACCTCTGTATGTATGTCCACTATAGCCACATTTGTTAAAAAATTCTTGCTAGATTTAGAAGACACACAGAAAAAACCTTTTCCTTTAGAAAAAATGTCTACCTTCAGCTAGCAAGGATCACACAAAAAGTTTTGGGGCAGGTTCCAAGAGTCTTTCTCCCGTTGTTGAACACATTTGGTACTGGCCTCTGCCAGCAAGAGACCACTGGATGGGATAAATCCTTGCCCAACTCTCCAGCTCATGACTGGACACATTCAGAGCACTTGCAATAATGATGCACTTACCAAACTTCCCACCAACAGCCCTGTTATAGACACTATTAAAATGGCTTGGTGAATCACTTTCTCCTGCTTGACTGACAGCAGTGATTCATAGGCACATTAGGCACATGGGACTGATTTAGCAGGAAAACTCTTACTTCCCTAATACAAACAGTTCCTTATGTGGATAATACTTCCTTCTAAATTAACCATTAGATTAAAAGTACTTGTTAGCAAAAGGCGACTGAGTGGGTTTTTTTCTTGGAAGGGGCTCCCTCCAAGAGAATGCAAATCCTATGTTCCCCATCCTGTTTAGCAACAGAGCAGTGAGGTGTTCACATTCAGCAACATCCTGAAATTGCACATAACCGGTCTGGTTGCTAGTTAGGCAAGCGCCACAGAATACATTTAAAATAGATGGGTAAGCAGCCTGATGGTTTGCATGCTTTTATGTGCCTGGTGTCTCTTTGAAGCTCCTATGTAGAAAAAGATTGGCCTGATAAGTGTTTTTCCTTTCTTTTCAGTACTGACTATATCATCATTTGATGGTCAAGGTGGTCTGTTAAGGTACGACTTGCTCCAAATCAAAATGAAATCCTTTCTCCAGAGTAACTTGAACACCTGGTAATGAATGCATTAGAAGATTTATGTGTCTTGAAAAGAGTCAAAACATTCCAAGAGGCAAAGATAAATCATAAATTGCAATTGAAACTTGAGTGGGAGAAATGGTTTTAAAGCTGCAATGGAGAAACACAAAAGCAACTCCATAGCTCATTCTGTCCAGGAGGAATACAGTTTTGAAGACTGTTACAAACGTACTGAATCGTGTCCACATAACTCACTGTAAAGTCAGAGAGATTATAATAATGACATGAAGGAGTCGGTTCCAGACTCCTGGAATAGGCTGCCCAGGGAGGGTGTGGAGTCTCCTTCTCTGGAGATATTCAAACCCCGCCTGGACGCAGTCCTGTGCAGCCTGCTCTACGTGACCCTGCTCTGGCAGGGGGGTTGGACTAGGTGATCTCCAGAGGTCCCTTCCACAACCCCTACCATTCTGTGATTCTGTGAGACCTGCTACCGCAGCAATGAACAAAGCCCCTCAACCAGATGCTGGGAGTTGATATGAAGGAAGGTTTTGAAGGTATCTACAGGCCTGTGTACAACAGGACAGTATTATGAGAACTAGCCAGGATGCACCAGATTGACAGCAGGCTTTGGAGAACTAAACTGACAGCCACAAACCAACATGGGCCAACTGCAGTTTTCTGTTGGATTGGTTGGGTCTTGTTTACACCTCCTAGGAGGGCTCCCAAGTCCAGTAAGGTACAGTTACGAGCCAACTGCAATTTGTATGTGGATACTAGGCTGAGATGCTGGGTTTGTTACCTTTGGGAATTCAAAGAGATCGGATATTGATATGTACAAGCAGCTTTGGTTCCCACTTCTGTGCACTCACCACACTGGTGCAACAGTTCTTCAGATGTCTGAAAGAGTTGAAATTAAAAAAAAAAAACAAACCTTATATGTGTTATTAAAGCTGCTCAGAGTGGTTTAACAAGCAAGTAGGTTTTGGCCATGGTTCTCTGAGATCAAATTTACTCTCAACAAAAAAGGTACTAGCCCAGACCTCTAGATATTTCTCCCAGCAGTAAGCTTCACTCTTATTATGAAAGGATGAATCACAGTCACAGGTTTCTGGGCAATAATCCCTGGGAAAGTCTTAAGGCATGGATTTCAGTGGATTTTAGTTCCAGAATTCCTTTGTGAACTTGTCTTGGTGAATGCTGTACAGTGTAATTTGGCACCTTGGACAGACAGACAAGGTACTGGGTGCCAGGCACCCAGAAGATGCTCGAATATGGAAAGGACATGTGCATCCACTTTGCTCCTGTGGGACAGGCAGGTAGCAAACACCAATGTATCAAGCATCCATCAACCCCGTTTCCTCTGCAGGCAATTCTGACTGATATATATGGCTGTTAACTCAGTATTACATATGGCTCCTTCACTCCATGTTAAGCTATCACATTAGCTTGGTGCCTCTAACACAGGGGTTGGGAACATTTTTGGTTCAACAACTTCCCAGACATTTTCCAGCTAATATTTGGGCCCTTCCAGAAAGATCATCTCTGTAGACCACCATGCTTCCCCAAGGAGCCTGGTCTTCTAAGTTGACTTAGATACCTTAAAGGCAAATTAATGGACCCACAGGGACTCCTGCAGCAGTGGAGGACTTGTCAGCTATGAGATAGAAAATGTTGAAAATGAAACTGTCTCCCATAAAGCTGCAGGGAAATACACGGTACAGCTTTACCTTTCTCTCCAAGGTACTGTGCGGAGCTCTTCACTGACTCAGGATGGTTGTGGCATCATTTTGCAATCTGTTCATATTCAGAAAGCTAGTTTTGCATCCCTAAAAGCTAAAGTTTGGGGTAAAGGGAAGTGGGAGGATGGTTTGATTTTGCTTTTTAATAATACGAGAGAAATCCAAGCCTGTGAGAGAATGCACAAAGTACAACAGGGCCCTTAGCAGAAAACAGCATGAACCACTACCATGGGACCTGAGCACACCCACTTTTCCCTGGCTTTAGCACTAACTTTTGAGGGGTGCTAAAGGATATAATACCATGAACAAGAATCAACCCATAATCCGGTAAAGCCTCTTGCAGTGTGGTCCCTGAACACAGCTTCTGACACCTGCACAGATCCAGGGTAGACACCCACTTTCCATCCCCAGCAGTGGAAGGAAGTCTCAGTTCTTGAGCGCGGCAATGTTTAATCCCTCTGTTCCCAAATGATATGCTGAGGACCTCCCAAAACTTACCTTGCTTTCATCCCAATGGACCACCCAGACGAAGAAAGTTTCTAGAGGGACTGAGCTAACCATAAACTAACACAAGCAGCCTAACTGTGCTCGAGTTAAACAAATGGCAACATGCCTAACCAAAATCCTCGAAGTAAAATACAGGGTTAGGTTACTTTTTGTTCACTTGGTGCCAAGAAGAGGCAATTCTTCTTGAGAAATGTAACAGAGGGTAGAATGGGAAAGGGGGAAAGCTGCTAGAACAGCATCTTAAAATCAAAACATATCATCTGGGAGGTGTTCACCTGAACAATCACCTAACTTATGGGAGCAGGGAAATGTCTGCCATCTGGGATGATGACTAGTCACAGGATCACATCCTGAAGCTCTCTGAAAAGAAACATTTCAATGGAGCACTTCACTGGAAAGGATCACTACTGCAAATTGCATCCATCTAAGTAAACACAGCCCAGCAAACAAGCAGCTGGGGCAACCTGTCTGTGATTTTTAAGTGGAAAGTACTTGAAACTAAAAACACGCAGTGTATATAGCTTTACAGAGAATACAATTATTGCCAATGGCACAAGCACTTCAGATGTATAAATGACAAAGTCCTACTGTTTAAAAAAAACATGCCTGAATAGAGCTAGATCAGATATCAGGACTGCTGATTTGCTTTCCATTGGCTTCAGACCAAGAGCGAAGGAAGAAAAACAAATTAAGATCTTCGAAAGAGTATCAAAATATTTGCCAACAAAGACCAAACCACTCATTTTCACATGCTCCTTTCCCTGACAATATTGGGGCAGAGTTGTGTGCTCTGAAGGGAGTGACTGCTATGTGCTTTAAAATATCTTGAATAGCCAATACCTGATCTAATCTCATCCATCTGGGAAGGGCAGTCTGGTGACAAAGCACGGCAGACCTCTGAGTTTGGGTCTGAAGCCCTCTATTCAACCTTTCCTCCAGGCTCACGCTGAATCTGCTTCCACTTAGCCAGGCTATAAACAGCTCATTTGGTCTAGCCATTAAACGGGTCTGGTCATTCAGACCCACTGAGAACTGCCACCCTGGCTGCTGCCTGCCCCAGCACCGGCAGCCAGCAGGACCCAAGATGTGGGTTCACAAGCAGTTTACACTGGTGCAAGCTGGGGCTGCCACCAAAACAAGGGGTTACCCCTTCGCCCCCAAGCCCATTTCCACTCCTTCCTTTAACTTGGTCCCCTGTAGCTGAAAACAGAGATGTTTGGTTTTAAGAGGGTTGTTTGCCTGGAGGCTCAGCAAAGTGACCGGCTGACCAGTGCTCTCCAGTGGGATTCAGCCCCTTGAGTCACCCAAGCCAAACCATCCGACTCGAGGATGTCTGGCTTTTGGAGATTCGGAGCGTTGCTCAGGCTATATCTGAGACCTTGGGAACAACCTCCGTCTGAAAGGCACTACAGGGCTGCGTGAACAGGGGCTCAAATCAGTGAGATGCACACTACAGCAGAAAACCAGTAACATCTTACTTTTAGGCACTTACTAAACTACGTGTCATTATAATTTAATGATACATGACTTTTGTCTTTGTTTCTTTCCTCATTTCCCTCTGGAGTCAAACAACTAAGATTAAAGGTCAGAGTCAATCTGATTAAGAATCATATTTAGGTTGAAAATAGCTATGTTTTCCAGACTACAGACTGAGATGTACAGAATTACTTTAATAGGAGCAGGGCTTCAGCTGCTGAAGATACTCTGCCTGGAAAAGCAATGACTGAGAAGGGCTACAAGAGCAGGCTGTAAGGTCACAAGTGTTATGCAGAGAGTGAACAGGATACAGTGGAAGCCAGAAGGAGAAGATTACTTCAGAAAAGAGAATTCATGGGGGACAGGTCAACCCAACACTCTTGGATGCATTCCTCGCTCAGGAAGACTCAAATCGCTAATTTTCTTGGATTGGGAAGAATGCCCTAAAGGAAAGTTCACCCCTTACTCTCCTTGTTTCTTTATTTTCCTGAGCACTTGGTATTTGGGGAACAAGGTATTGCGCTGGATGGTGCTTTCATGTGACTGACCCAGTGTGGTCCTTTTACATTTTGAGGCTATATGCTACAAAAGCATTTGTGAAAAAGTTTTACACAACTTACAAACAAGTATCAGCTTTCTGGAGTTCAGCCATCCTACAGAACATAATGAAACACTATAACCTGGTATAAAATTCCCTGAGATGGTAAAAAAATAACATCAACTGGAAAGATATTCTATTTTTAGACTGGTTTCTGTGTACATCCTGATCTAATTCCCACAAAAACCTTGGTTTCATCCCCTGCATATTCTGCAAATTTTTTTTATATAGCATTTGTTTTTTACGGCTTGAGATCCCAAATTCCTTCAGGCTACCTACAGAGGCCTAAAAATAGTAATAAACTTGAAAATCAGACAAAAGGGGATTTAACACGCCAAGGACATATTCTGGGGCTGGTGCCGAAGGAGGCGCAGTTTCCAAGTCAGTCGTGCAGGAAGTTTGTTCACTCTCCCCCTGCTCAGCTTCACAACAAACACTGGCCTGAAGACACTGTAAAAAAACTTTGCTTTCCCTGCAGAGTCCAGGGACATCTCCTTTCTGCCCCTTCTCAAAAGTTACGTAAAAAACCTGGACTGCACTGTTGTAACGCGCATATTGGAATTGAGTTTTCTGGAAGAAATCACAGACTGGGCTATAAAGCTCAGAGAGGAACGAGTCACCCTTCTCGTACATGGGTGGTTGACCATGCAGGAAGGCTTTGGCCGTTGTGTCTCCTTGGATTTTAATGCACGCAGGAGCCACATCATGCTCTAAATACTGCTTGTAAAATGCCACCGCTCCCCTAGAAAAGACAGTCCACCCATAGCTTCACACCTCATGGAGGTCTCCAGCTTTGATGGTCACTGCCATCACCATTTTGACCATCATGAAAACCAGAAAGGGAGGAGTGGGACCTGCAGGGCCAGAGCCAGCATCAGGTAGGGTATCAGGATGTCTTCACCTGATAACCTTTGTGGCGGAGTTTGAAATGTCAAAAGAAGTTCATGCCCTATGCAAGGCTGGACCCTCCCATTTGATGGTCTAGAGAAAAGAGCAGTAAAATTATCCACAAAGGGGGAACGTGGAATAAGAAGGTGGCAAGACAGACTTGGAAATGGCACAAAACTGTATCTCAAGGTTTCCATTCCCTAATTCCTCTCCTGAGACTTCAATTAGGACTCTTAACAGCTGGGGAGCATAAGGTTACATTTGTCTCTGAACATCCACCAGGAGGAGGAGGGAGTCTCCCGCAGGCAGATGTTTAGCTGCAAGCAGGACACAAAAGGGCCATTTCACAAAATTTGGATCCCAACAAGCAGGTTGTAGGATCCTGGGGATCTCACAACCCACAGTCAGAACAAGCTGTATCCAACCAGAGCTTGTCTCCCTTCAAGCAAAAACGGGTGAAAACGTCAGCCAATTAAGCTTTTTCCACCTACATCACATCAGCTCCAAAAGCCAAACAGGATCCCAGCAGAGCTCTCCGGGAAGTCTCGCTTCAGCAGATCTGAACCCTTAATGTTAAAATGTTACGAAAAACAGAACTGCTGCGTGGGTGCCCCAAAGCCACCCTGTGAATATTAATCACTTGTGCATATGAATATAATTGTCTCTCCAGTATTAAAAAGCTCTCCTTCTCAATTAGTGGAAAGTGACTCCCACAGTTCAATTTAAGATTTAAATTTGGAAGGGAGAGATTTTCTTTCCCTTTTTTTTTTTTTTATTTAATGTAAACCATATACTTGTAAAGAACCCATGGATAAGGCATTATAACAAAACATGTAAGGCTGTGATTCCAGCATCCCCTTTCTGTGATACATTCAAGGACGTGTTTTCCCAGTAGCAGTGGTCAGCACACCACAAAAATTACAGCTACTGACAACTTCTAATAAATTTAGCCTGTATAGAAAATACGATGATGTACATATAGTTGAACATGCATGTAACAGTGGCTGGATTCAGGAATCAAACACAAGGGCACCAGCCCATTGCTGTGGTCTCAGACTTACACTGTGCTCGGCATCTCCTGCTTTCAGGCACCTCTTTGGGAACTAGACTAGTCAAAAGCTACCTACAAGTAGCCATCAGGATCTTTCAGTGTTTCCAGCACCAGGGCAGGTGAGACTAAAAAATCATGCGAATATCCCAGCTACGACTTTCCAAAAACTAAAAAAAAACCACTGGCAAATATAAAACCAAATTCTTGTGAGGATGGGCCACAGTGACCTGGGCAGAAACCTCACTCCTGGCTATGAGGCTCAATTAGGTGACTCTGAACAAGGGAGCTACCTCTGCACTGTTAAATAACACCGGGACAGTGACAGGTCACTGGCCTGGAGGTCAAGAGAGAAAACTGTGTCCAACACCATATTACACTTGGCCCTGGGTTACCTTCGTGCAGTGCCCCTGTGGCCCTAAGACATAACTATTATTTTGTGGGATCGGGATGGGGGGAGGCAGTTCAAAAGGCTGGAAAAAACATGAAAGTTTTGCCTCAGTCCACTGAATTGTTTTTATAGCATGAAATGTTTTACAGCATAAGGACACGTATGGCAGGCTCTGGGGCAATGCTCAAGGTGGTCATCAAGAGTGTGAAGCCCACTGAGAAAGTGTTGAAAGACTGGGAAGGACAGAGGGAAACAAAATTCCCCAAACTGTGACCAAGTACCGGCTAGCACAGGCCAACACAGCACCAGGGAGCACATTAACAGCAAAGCAGTAAGGCCATCTGCTCTATATCTCCGCTTCCACCGTCTCAGGTAGGTTAACCATCATGCTCTACTTCACACCAGGGGTGTCAAGTAACAATGAGCAAAGTGCTGAGATATTGTCGCACTGGGGATCTGGTATGGATGAAGACAAGTCGGTAGTTTCCCTCCTCTCACCCCATCCAAAGCCACCTAATCAGGTTCACCAAGGAACTAGTCCTTTTACTTTGTGTGCAAATTTGGACTTCCTTTTCGGTCTATCAAACACATAATGATAGTCATTTCCCTAAGCTTGCTAAAGGTAGGCTTGGGCTAACATGACTTCATTGCTGACAAGTATCTCATACTTACTGTATGCCGCTAGGATTAAAGACTTGGAAGGAATTCTGACCTTTCCAAAGCTTTACTTTTGTTGAATTTATACATGGTAATAACCACTGCTGAGACTCCTTACAGCCACCGTCTCCAAGTTCAGGAGATACATCTAGTGAAACCAGCCCCACAAAGTGATTTCCCTGGGTATAGCCGAGGCCTCGCAAAATGCTACGCAAATTCGTGACTTTCACTAAGTGCCTCAGAGGAATCTCCTTAATGCCAAGATAGGTACCAAGAAGAAAAACAAATGCTTCACTGTTCACCAACGACACTGCTCTCTTTTTTTTAAATACTCTTGAAAGAGGGCTGGAGGCAGCAGTTGCACCTAACAGTCTTCATGAAAGCTGTTCCGTTCAAGGCTGCCAAATAACATCCTTTTTTTCGCTTGTTGTTGTTGTTCTCTTGCTTTTTATCCTGCACTGCCTTGATAGAGCACCAAAGAGTTTTTGCACTCACACCATAAAAATACCTCCAAAAATAAAGAGCTGATTTTGAAGTACAAAGCTGCTGTTGTGGGACGCTGCAGCATCTGTTTTAGCATGTCATTTTTATATTTAGAAGCAGCATATCTCCACAGATCAAGCACAGCCGGTAAGTCACTCAGCAATTCCTTCCCATCAGCTCTCACAAGTCGGTGCCAGCCGGCGAGGAGCGACACTCTCCTCTCACCTTCCAACAGCCCTCCGCACCTCCGCAGCCCCGCACCTCCGCTGCGGCACGCTGCATCCTGCCTGACTCACGCTGCCCAGCCTGGTACCTCTAACGCTGGTGTCCTGCCAGCAGCTCAGCCCGGCAGCAGGACGTGAGCCTGCCGGCCTCCGGCCCTGATGCAACGTGCCGCTTTTTTCCTTTTCTGGGTCACGTGGCACAGCGCGTGTACGCTGCATGGCATACGTAGGAGGAACCGTGCAATAAAATCAGGGGAGCCGCTGAAGCATGCGATCTGGTGCACAGCTCTGACCTGTGCCGTCAGACTGTTCTGTCTCCATCCCCTGGCTGTGTTTCTGAGCCGGTGCCCACAGCTAGAAAATAGTGCATGTAAAAACCGCCACAGCCAGCGTCTTCCATCAGGCAGCTGGACCACTGCTCTGAGAAGGTCCAGCAAGCCAGCTGAATGAAGTTAAACTGAGTGCAATATGCCCTCAATGTGTATGCCACACGTGGCTTGCATAGGTGGGCAGGATTTGTAGCTCCTTTATCCCCACCTCTAAGAGTATTCTGCCACTGACTGTAAGCAGAATTGCTGTTTGCAGCGCAAGGTGGTGCTGTGTAACTCAATCAGGCAGAACACGGCCAAGAAAAGCAGGGCAAAACGTAATAAAGACCCAACAGCAGCCATCAAAGCAAAGGTCACAGGACTGGTGTTGGGAGGGTGGGAGGGGCACCAGACAGAAAAGCTCATCTTGGCTCTGTGCTGTCTGTTAAAGGATGAAGGGTATGACGCCCTCCCCGGCTAGGAGAAGCAGCATCTTCTCCATACATCCTCCATCATTTTTCAGTTTACAGTGGGTGAGCACCGCAGCTTGCAGGACTGGCAGTTTCCTGCGAGGGGACAGCACTGTTTCTGGGTGGTGTTTTGCACGGATGTGAACATCAGGTAATGAGAAGAGAGACATTTCAGCCCAGCGAGTGTTTACCATGGAGAGGAGGGGAAACTTTCGCAGGTTTCTTCTTTGCTTCCAGCCACAAGAGCCATGGAGTGCTTGCACATGTGCAGGCAGGGGAGGGCGACGGGGCAGGGAGGGTAAAGAGGGGAGACACAACCAACGCGCATGAGCTGCCCAAGTGGAGTGATCGGTTTTGGCAGCTACCCTGGAAAAAAAGGCACCGTCAGCGCTGCAAAACACGCAAGAAAATCTCTAGCTGGCAAATGCAGATTTGTCTTTTCCAGAGGCAGTGAAGAGTGGAAAAGGCCCAGAGTTGCAGATAAGGAAGGGAGCAGTGATGGGATCAAGCCAGACCGATTAGTTCAGCTCTCTCCTGGACACAGCTTCCCTTTTTGGAAAGGGGGCGTTGAAGGAAAACAGAGCCTGGAAGAACCTGGAATATCTTTATCTACAGACACAACTTAGCAAATGCCACATGCTTCCATTTTACATAGAATAAAACTGCCCTACCTGAGTAGTTTTCGCTCTTCTGCCTTGCATGCTGTTACTATGGCTAATTTGTGGGTTGGTGGCCCCTTCGGAAAGGCAGTGAGATTTCCTACAGGGCAGCGTATTGTAATTACTGTAGGAAGGCGCATCCTCAGCGGTAACTGACGCCATCTTATGGCTCCCGATATCTGGGATGTCGGACACTAAATTCCGGCAGTAGCCTCCAAAGGCGTTTCGCGGGCCTCCGTTGACAGTAGCGCTCGGGGTTTTGGGGGAATACAAGTCACTCATAGAGTTGGCACGCTGGCAGGCAACCAGCGGCTGGGGGCTGCCACTGGGCTCCGTTACCCGGGTGGCCTCGGCATCCTTCTCCTCGGCCAAGCCCAGGATTTCCTCGTTGCTTGTTAAATGCTCCTGGCTGAGGTCGGAAAGCGAAAACTCCAAGCTGTCCTCGCGCCAGATGTCGGCCGATTTGGAGCGCTTCTTCTTGAAGCTGGCTGTCTCCATGAAGTTTGTCCCGTTGGCTGTGTATCGATGTGACCTCCTGTCGCCCTCCGCCAGGAACGGCGGCTCGTCCCCGTAGAGCCTGCTCTCCTCCGAGTCGGGCATGCTCTGGACGGAGGCGGCAGTGAGGACGGTGCTGCTGTCCACGCTGGGGGTGACGGAGGAGTCGGTGTGGTAGGAAACGGGCCGCAGGCCCATGTCCATGCGGTCCACCCAGATGGGGCTTCCAAAGTCCTCTAGGTTGGCCTCCTGGGCGAAGGGCTCCAGGCCGTTCTCTGCCAGGGACTGGGGGATGCTGGGGGTGCTGCTAGAGCGGGTGCTCACTTCTGAGTTACGGTGGATAATTTTTCCGGAAGAAGCGTGCCGCGTCCGGCGAGAGGCTTTATTGGAGAGGCGAAGCGAGCGGGAAGTGTGCTTGCGGCCCAGGCTGGCGTGCTTGTCTCCGTAGAAGGCGTGCTCCACGCTCTGGCTCTCCGCGTTTCCCATGGCGTCACAGTCTGCAAGGGGAGAGAACGAGGACCATTAAAGGCAGCAACCAAACACGCGGGCAAGGAGAAACACCGACGCCCCAGTATACCCAAAAGAGTGCTGCTTTTTTTTTTTTAATGAACCTGTCCCAAAACCTACACCACAGCTTCTCCAGGGTCTCACAGAACGTGCTTTAACAGTGGCAACTAATCCCACAGAATTAATTAAGGGATCCAGAGACCATACCAGCAAACTTATAAATGTAACTCAGTAATATCAGTATGTAGGAAAAAGCCAGACAATAGCTAAGCTGGTGTAAATTAAGAGCGTAGAAGCAGGAAGGCTTGAACCTTGAAGCTTGATGTGAACTGGAGCCAGTTTACCACCAAAGTGCACTGGCAATCTCAGCGCTGCACACATTCCCTTGACTCTTCGCATTAGCTTCACAATTCCAGCCAACACTACAAACTCAAAAAATCAACAGCTATTGTTTATCTGCATGTAACAAAATGCCAAAAAGTAGATGGATATACGCCTTTATCTGATATTTCTGATATTTCACTTTTTTTTTTTTGCTAGGAACTGTGAATTGAAGCACCAAATAGCAAAGTACAAATTCAACTGTTCGGCAGTGAGCTAATGATAGGTTTGATTTCTGGAACAAAAAAACAGTGCAACATTAAGCAGGTACAGAGAGCCCCACACAAGAAAGCCATATTATGAAAAATAAATTAGCATGAGTGACTCAGACTATACAAAAATAACCTTTCCTTCCTACTCACTCTGAAGCAGATAGCTAGATCTAAGTGCTTTGATCTAGCAAAGAGAAAAAAGAGCTGGAACGCAGGGACTGGGTTTCCATCCCCATCTCCATACCTAGCGTCCTGCATTATTCAGTTGTGCACGTCCCACCATGAAACAGGTTTCCCATTCAGAAGATGGGAGGGATGATCTGGATTCAACCTTGGAAAACACTTTGAGGTCTGTGATCTCACTCAACAAATGTCAGAAATATTTTATCAGTAGTATTGGCTCCTTCTGGCCAAAGATCAAGAAGAAGAACAAGAAAAGTAAATGTTAAAGTACATGGCCATTCAAAATTAAATAGGAGATCCTGAATTACACACAAGACAATTATATCTAAACAAATAGTCCATAAATCTTGAACAGAAATTGCAACACAAAACTTCCTCATTTTGAGGTATTTCTATTAGTCTTGGTTGGAAAAAAAGCTGCCCTGACAGTAAAATAACCTGGAGTTTTTAATTTCTTGGGGCAATTTCCTCTCCTTTAACAGGATGCGCCGATGGGTATTGAGCCAGATGCTGGCAGAATGAATGTGATCGTGTATTTTCCCTCGCTATCTAAATACACACTATCGCTGCCGCACGGAACTGAATTAGCCCTACATAAATTACATAGAAAGCAAGGAATCGATTGTGCTAAACACAGATACAGCACTTCTGCCGTAGGCTGCCCTGGGTGCATATGGTAGAACAGAACTTCTGCAGTGATAGTTCTGGCCACAGTCAGAGCACTGCGCTTCTCTACTCTTCTACCCAGCTAAGTAGGTCGTGTCTGAGGCTAAAAATCTGTTCAATACTGCAGCAACAGGCACCTCCATAAGTATCTGGACATTTCTGTATCTAAAATAAATATAATCGCATGTGAAGTAAACTATACCAGGAAATACCCTACATCTACTAAAATTAATGGCTGAATTCCCATTGACTGTCATGAAAGTTGGCTATCATGCGTCGTTTAGAAAAATAAATGTGCTGAAGAGATGGCAGGTTTTAATCTAAAAAAAAATGACAGCATTATAAATCCCTAGACAGGGTTTATTATTCCTTAAAAGCTACAGTGCTTTGATATGGGCCGGACTGAAAAACAAATGTCAGCTAGCTTTTGCTTCTAAAACATTTTAAAGCACAAAAACTGCATTTTGTCTTCCATGCTGATGTCTAAAACCAGACCTCGACACTCCCCATCTTGCAAAAGAAATCCTCTTGGGGTAAAGCTTTTAGCTGCTTTGATTCTGAGATTCTTGCTAACCACACTTTCATTCATCAGGATTTCCACTGGCTGCAAAGCCCATCAGAGCACGCAGCCATTTATCCCCAGTCTCCAGCCATGCAGCCATCACTTCGGTACCTGTCTAAGGAGAAAGAGCAGTTTTAAAAGTCCTCTTGAAACCCTGAATGATTGAAGAGTGGCTCTTTACCTTCAGAAACAGAGCTGCCAAAGGGCAGGAGCATGCCCCGCACACCACACGGCGAGGCACATTTGCTGATGAAAATGCTGGGCAGCGTGGCTACGGAAAGCAGCCCCCATGCCACCACCTCGACGTAGACTCCATGCACACCAGGCAAAATTTCACCCAGCCAAAAAGAAACAACCACAAATGACTTGGCGAGGAAAGGAGCAGCAGCTCAGGCTGCATCCTGTGATGAAATAACACCACTAGAAAACACTCTCAAGGAAGGAGGAAAGTCTTTTCTCCGCAGACGGCGGCGGGAATGTTTACTGAGCGATTTCACACAATGAGAAGTATCTGCTAGATACTGGCAAGAAGTGTCAGACTTCAAAGTAAAGAGCTGTCCCTTTTTAATTCCGTGGATTGGCACTTCAGGTGAGGACGCGTTTGCAAATCCTGCAGACGGCTATCTATCCCGGCAATTAGCCCATACCTCGCTCCTGCATCCAGGAAGGACGACTGAAGAGGCCTTACCCTAATCCCACTGAATTCCCCAGCATTACATTGCAGGTTTGCACATTCTTCACGGTGGGTGCAATGGGGCCGCAGGCAGGCACGGTGCAGCTGATCCAGCTGCAGCGATGCAAGACGGCGCGGTTTGTCACCATGCCTCGTCAGAGGCCATCTCCCCCAGGAGATGCAGGGCACAACAGGCTGAGCCCACCTTGAGTGGGGACGGTCCCCTCTCCTACCTTCTCACGCCCATTTTTGGCTCCCTTCTGCACTTTTGGCAGAGCATTTCCACCAACCAATTCAGGTGCTTATGCAGCTGAGTCCAATAAAACAGCAGAAAATAAACCCGGGGCGGGGGGGACACACAGGGATGGGGGACCCTTTATTTATTAGTTTATTTTTGCTGGGATAGTGAATTCCACCGGCACGTGCCAGAGGCAGCACAAGGGTGCCCGTCTGAGGACACAGCAGCGCGAGGACAGGGCAGCACAGCTGAAGGGCAACGCGGGAGCTGGGGAAGAGGGGACAGCAAGTGGCACCTCCCCCCTTTTTTGGCAGCTGTGAGCTGTTAGGTCAGCTGAGGCAGATGTGGAAAGGCAGCCTCGAAACACATGAATTCGCACTGAAGCAGATGCCGGCATCCTCAGCTAGCAGGAACGGGCGCTGGGCAGGGGAGGGGAGCCCCAACCTCCCCCTCCCAGGGGCAGCAGCAGACACCCTGGGGCAGAAATGTGTTAAACTGCTCCAGCTACGACTGCCAGATGCTGCCTGTCTACGGCTTAACTGAATTTAGCACACTCAATGAAAAAAATCTGTATCAAATTAAGAAAATGAGTAATGTTAATGGGAGTTGCACGCAAATGCTGGTAGGACAAAGGCTCCCCTTGTTAGCTCACCCGCCGAATCCAAAGGTGACCATTAAAGACCTATCAAGGTACCACCAGGATACGACATAAATCAAGTGTGACACGTCTTGATGCTTTAAACAGGTCTGTCGTGCTCGGCCAAGGATTGCGACGTGTCAAAAATCTGTTCTGAATTACTCTCTAAAGCTAGCAGAGATTAGCGCACACAGACCATGCATTGCAAGCAGAACTAGTTGGAAATTTTTCAGCAGAAAATGTTGATTCATCAAAACCCAAACTTTTCGTGGGAATAGACCGCTTTTGATGAAAGGCTCTTCCACTCCAAGAAGGAGAGATTTGAAAATCGAAGCGAGGAGACAGGCACGTCTGCTGGACGAGGCACCAGCTTGGTGACTCAGTTGCTTGGTGAAGATGTGGAAGATCGAGATTCGTATCTGCAGCCCAAGTCAGGCAAACGAGGGGTGGCAACTTGTTCCTCCACATCCTTGAGAGGTGGCCTGACCATCGAGCTATCAGCTGCTCTGGGAAAGGGCCCTCTCTCCCAGAATATCTGCTCCTTCCTGGTTCAGAGCAGGGAAAATGTCAAAATTGTGGAAGTCTTCAAGGGGCCAGGAAAGTCACCTTTTAGGCAGCTTGCACGTCAAGAGACAGTCCAGGGGTTTGAGTTGGTTTTTTTTTTAAAAAAACTAAAACTTAAGATCGATACCAACATTAGGATATCAGCAGGGAGAACACAAATTCTGCAAGAAAGCTTTGGAAAAAACAGTGTTCCCTACATCAGCTACCCTAGACAGACAGACTGAACTCTAGCTGAACTGCTGAGTTTTTGCTGGATGAGTCTTATATGAAATGATTACACATAAAGACAATCACATTCTAGATGACCAGTGATGACGGCCCCCTCCAAGAATATCACTGTCTTTGAAAACAGCCATTTCCCTTTCTCTTCCCTTACCCCCGATACTAAATATTTCTTAAAATAATTACCAAACCAAAATACTTATTTCAACTAAGCCTAAGTTACTAACTCTCAAACTTGCAAAAAGTTGGGCCTTTAGATTCCAGAAGAAAATATGAAATATATTAACTTTCCAACCAAATTTGAAGCACCTCGCAAGACAACAGATTGCAAATTTAAAATTAGATTCTAGTGGGAGGCCCTGGTGACAAATCTGTATTTTTCTCCTGGAGCAGAGCTTGAAGGCTGTGAGAACCAGAACAATGATTAAATCCACAGCAAGCAATGAATCTACAGAAATAAACTTTTGCTAAAATCTGCCAGCCAACAACAAAGATTTGTACTGAACTCATAAGAACCACATAGAAAAATGTACAAGACTAATAACCAAGTGTGAACATACACATTTTATTGTAATTAAAATGTGCTTTTTCAAAAGGGCAAGAGAGAGGCTGAAATTCCAGAGTAAGCCTTTGAGTTTCTCGGAAACTCCAGCAGCATATTTAATTGTTTTCAAATCAGAACCTTTTAACCAGCCATTTCTTTTTTGTAAGCTGCTCTCGCATATTTTAAAGCACAGGATGGACTCCAAAAAGGCCCTGCAGGCAATTCAAATCAGAGGAGGAGAGAGGGAGGAAGGGATGTCATCAGTAGCTGCTTGATAGCCATTCAAATGCCTTTGTATTGCTAAACGGGTGTAACCATAAACCGCATGCAGCTTATCCAATTTTTCCCCTCCCACGAACCATTATACAACACAGCAAACTCCTAAAGAAAAATACATGGACACACATGTACCTTCCAAGGCAGTACTGGTATCCAGCGCAACCTTCCCCAAGAGAGCTGTGGCATTTAGAGGTATAGAATTGCAAATGATACCAAAATGAACAGTTACTGGGACTGCAGAAGCTGTCAGCACCTGCCACTCAGCGACTCCATTACTCTCGCGTCAGAGTCTATGACTATATGCCAAAAACCTGGGGAGAAAGAGGGAAGAAGAAAAAAAAAAAAAGAATCAGACAAAGGGTTAGCAGGAACGGCTATACAGGAGGACGTCTTCTGCCAGGTCCTGTTATCATCACTTACCTAAGGAACACTGTGCAATACAGCATGCAAATGCTGTGCTTAAATTCAAATTATGAAATCTGACAATGGCAGAATAAATGAAAAACCCAGTCAAGCACTGTCAGCCCAAACGACAGAACGCGGAGAGTTCCTCTTCCCACCACTTTGTACAATAAAAATCTCAATAGACAATAACATGCCCCTGCTGAGGACGGTCTGTCTCAGGCAGGGCTAGAAAACCTCAGGTCCAAAAACATGCCTGCATCCGAAGACAACCACCAAGAAAGGCACCTTCCCGTAAACCAGGGTTTAACTTCTGGCACCAAGGGGGAACCCAACTGCCCAGGGAACAGGCCTGAAACTGGAAGACCTTAGAGGAGATTTCTCTGTGCAGACTGTCTAATTTACGAAAAGGGTGGTTATCTGAGCAGCGATTTCATTAACATTTTTCAAGGGCAAATCAAACACATAGGGCAGAGCACTTACACGCATTTTTGTGCACAGTGAAAGGATCGTTGGGTTAATTGCATTCACTAAGGCGCGGATACAAGAGACCAGTCTGCGCTTATTTAGACCTAAGACAAGTCGTAAGAATAGTCCTCAAGTTACACACATGCGTGCACTCGTGGGTGTACCAAATCCCAGCCCTTTCTTGGCCTGATACCACTGGCAAGCTCCCTTGCAAGTACGCCAGCTCAAGGTCCAGTCCCGTGAGATCCCGAGAACTACAAACTCACCGGAGGGCTGGGTGCACTGCCCAACCCAGCTCTCAAGTCACCCAACTCCCCCTTCACCAGCAGTGAAACATCAACTCAACACTGCACACAGAGTTTTGTGAGTTATAAACTTTTCCAAAAGTCTCAAGGAACAAAAACTTTGGAAGAGATTACTGATGCCCTTCATGTTATTAGAGCTGCTTGGTGGGGAAATTGTGATCCTCACTCTTGGCTGGATTCTCAAAAGAGATGAGAGTCACCGGCTCCTTTCTAAATTAAAAACATTCTCATTTTCTTTCTCCTCCTTCATGTTCCCCTCTCTGCTCCCCACCTCCCCCTCTTCCCCCAAGCTGTTGGTTGAGATCTGAAAAGCAGTTCATGAATTGCTCAGGAGCTGGCAGAAATTAATAAAATGAAGCTCATTTATATTGAAATGGACTCATTACCATGCCAGCTGCCAATAATTTGCAAGACGGGAATCTTGCTGACAAACAAGGTCTTACAGGCAAGAGGCTTCCCACCTGCATCCACCGCACGACGAGCAACCCTGCAATGTGCATTCCTCACCTCCAAAGAAAATGGAATTGCAACCATCTTTTTTCAGATCCTCCTGCTGCTGCCCCAGAAAACTTGTCCAAAAGAAGAAAAAAACAGATGCGGCCAAGCATTTTATCAATTTTTCCATCCTGAAGCAGCTTTTGAGGAGTTTTGAACTCAGAAAAATCTGCTCCAGGCTGAAGCGAACTCTGGTCACTTCTGTGAGAACCAACTGAAACATCACCCACTCGCCACGCCACCTGTGCTCCTCCGACAAAAATCATTCTTCTTGCACTCATTTGTTAAAAAGGCAGGAAGATCAAAAGTGGATGTTTGCAACTGGATACTGGATTATCCAAATCCTCGCTACGCTCCAGTACATCACAAGGGCTGGCAGTATCCTTTGCCACACAGATGAGTACTGTGCATGCACGGCTCCTCCAGAAGGGAAGGATTTATCATTACCCACAGATTCTTTCCCGAAAAGGTTTGTTCCTATTAACTTTTACAACTTGGGAGAGTCTTCCCCAAATGAAACCAAGCCATACTTTTCAAGAAGAACATCAGTTTTTCATACTTCTCTTTGTCTGCCATTAATACGCACTGGAACGGTCCTTGCCCCCACGCTTCCCAGTTCACCCCGACAGCCCAGGCTCTGCCACAGCAGAAATTCTGGGGGTCTCCAGTGCTGAAGCAGCCTCGCACAAGGACTTCCCTCCAACCGGGTCTTGGCAAAAGGGGATGCCCGTGCTCCTCCATCAGGAGGAAAGGCAGAAGCAAACACGGGCACAGCCCCACGGCGTGCTTCCCGGCACAGAGCCCTTCCCCGCACAGGACACGTTTGCTCCTGCGGACACTTGCTGTGTCAGCGGAGCCTGAGCGAGGGGGAAGCTGACCGCATGTTCAGACCACCGGTAACTGACCAGCAACCGTTCTCAGGGCAGATGGACAGTTACAAACGTTCACACCTGGAACAGTTCATCTCGTTAAAAAAGAAACGTGAAATGAAGATTTTCTAACTTCCGTGCTCAAGACAAAATACTCAGTCTTAGAGCTGACTCCTGCAAACATGCATACACACACACATATATATATCTCTATGATGCATGTATGCCAATGTCTACATACGTCAATGCAACTCCACTTGTTCTTTGAAGGTTTGGAAGTAGCACAGCTGTATTTATTTCAGAGCCACAAAACAGCGCCTTGAAAAATCAGGCCAAGGAGTTCCCACAGGGCCCATCACACAGCAACTTAAGTCAATCCAAACTGAGGAAGCTCGTAGCAAACCACCATGAATGGATTAAATGAATGCATAGTAGGGAAGCAGAATATATTAAAGGAGCACCTTGTTATTCATCACATCTGCTACCTGTGATTCTAGGTAGACCAAAGAGAGGTTTGACTTCCACATGCTGGGAGGAGTTTGCAATGCCAAGAGATTAGGAAAAAACCCAGCACACCTGTGTTCTTTTTGCTTGCAGACACTTGACATGAACATTAATGGATGAAAAATATGGAAGCTGTAGTTTTCTAAAAGCCTCCTTTTCAAAGCAGAGCCCTTCCTTTCCAACAAGGAAAAATTAGTATGTGAGTATATCCCCTTGTCCAGTGAACACGAAAAGTTGGCTAGAAGGACGACAGCTCTCTTTCAATTCTATTTTTACTTTTCAATTTTATGATGCATCGTTTTTGTCAGATTCCAAATGCAACTGAAGATGTGAGATCAGTTGGTCATTAAGCAAATCTTCATCCAGCTTTGAGAGGCCCTCGATAATTCTACCATAAACCATCAGGACGTATATACACAGACAGAAAGCAGTAGGCATTTCATACAGAAACTATTTAATATTCATCAGTGGCTCTGGGCTGTATTCTCCACCCACGATCCCAGTACCATGCCATTGTAACTCCGGTGTTCGATCCTGTCTCCTGAAATGGAGAATCAGGTCCTTTATTTGTAACTGGAGGCCACATATTGTTAGCCTTTATTACCACTAGTTAATATGAATTGTTGCCGAAATCAATCTATCAAATCACCTACCCTGAGAAGAAGGTAAATACTTTAGTAAGCTCCAGGGTCCTGGTGCCCTGACAACTCTGTCTCACCCCACCCCATACCCCTGGGGTGCCCTCCACAAAATGAAACACAGCAAACCACAGGAGGTGGGTGGGTGGGTGGCTGGAAAGAGAAAGGCTGTTCTACGCCCAGATCTTCGTCTGAGAGGGCCTTCCGTGATGGGGCTGGGTGCACGCATGGGTTCAGAAATGTAATTCAGAAATGCTCCAAGCTTCACCGTTCTCAAGGTTTTAACCAACCATGGCTTATACTACCTGTCAAAGAGAACAGCTGCTCCTGAAACTGGAGTCTGACAACGATGACCATCCAGACAAGGTTGGGGGGACCATCCGCACATCCACAAGAATGGGCCAGCAGAGATGGAATTGCAAAACCTCTCTGCAACCGTCTCACCAACACGCAGCCTTTGTGTCTGTCACGGTTAGGAGAACAATGCTGGGTGATTGCTCCAGATGAAGAGGAGGGCAAAGAAAAATAAACCCATGTTCTCTTTGTGGAGAACTCATAAAGGAAAGACGTGGGAAGCCTTGTTCCTCCAGCTGTAGCACCACACCTATGAGAATTTCTAAGGGAGGGAAAAAAAGGCAAAAAGAAAGGGAGAGAGGAAGGTCCATCAGGAGACCTAAAACCTCCGTATAGCTGACAGTCAACCATCCCCAAATCGCAGCTAAAGAAAACAAAGCCAGAAGCATGGCACTGACAAAGCACTGTGAGGCCTTGGTAATAAATTAATGGAAGAGAAGAGCAGGTAACCCAAGGGAAAGCCCCCTCTTCAGGGTTTCTATATTTATACAAGGGGATGTGAATAATTGACATGGTGGTGGGTTGGGTTGGTTTTTAATCATTTTTACAAGTATCTGAACATATTTTAAGTCCTTCTCCTTCCCTTCCCTTTTATTTTTAATGGTGGGAAAATCCCCCTTTCTTCCCTAGGGGAAATCGGCAAGGTTTTACACGTTTACAGAAAAGGGCAAAGCAGGGAAAGGATTCTAATTTCAGATCATCAGACATAAGCAAATCTACGGGAAGCCACGAGGGCAACTCCCTGGAGCCTGTGGGGCAGACGAACAGCAGCTTGCACGCTGCGTCCTGGGAAGTGGAGGGGTTTTATAACCCGCTCTGGGGAGCTGCAGCCTGCGCTAAGCCAGGAGGGAGCTGCAGGGAAGAAGGAGCCCACCTGGCCTCCATGGAGGACGAGAATGAGAAAGGTGGCTACAAGGACTGTGTGTGCATTTACGTGTTACTTAAAAAAAAGAAAAAGAATGCCCAAAATGCAGCCGAAATAAAAATAAGGTGCAGTTCGCTTATTTACCTTAAGGTTATACAGTATTGTTACTACACTTTGCTTGAAAACGGCTTTCTGCTTGTGCCAAATGAGCAGAGAACTGCTGATACACAATGAGGATGGGATGTGCCAAATGCATTAAAAAAACCCTTTATTGAGAAGTAACAAGAAAATGTTCAGACCAAGAGACAGAGCCCTGAATGGATCCATCAGAGCACTCACTGCGCAGCCGAGGATGGGCAGCTGGAGGAGGGAGGAGAGAGGAGGAGAGCGGGACACGGCGGGCCGTGCACAGCCAGAAGAACCACCCAGGGCCACGGGCCCTGGCAATAAAAACTGCAACCCTTGGCTTGAGTGACCAGGGAGGCACTGAGGCAGGATGTGAAGGATTAAAATGTTGTGGAAAAAAATGAAGGCCGATAATTGGGGAAGGGGGAGTTGGAGAGGAAGCGCTTAGTGTATATCCTCATTTAAGCACAGAGGTAAGTAATCTGATTTTCAAGCAATGCCAAAGACCTCACACAGATGATTAAGATGGTGCCTGAGATATGAAGACAAGTATCTAATTTTAGATACCCTGACTTAAGTACCAGGGAGGGATTCCAGAAGTCTACGGAAAAACAGGCGGAAAACTAAACTCGGGCAAATGCACGATCAGAGTAGCTTTCACATTTTGGCCACACTCTCTCTGACAGAGAATGAGGTACCTTGCTGAGGTACAAAAGCGTTATAAGGTATGCTACATAATTAGTAAAAAAGATGTAAAAGTAACAACAACTTCCGCAATGAGGCCACAAGGGAAGCATAAGGAAAAGTATTGAAGCAGAGGATGTCCTTTTAAGTTTATAGCATGCCTTGCAGAAGTTTTGCTACCAGTGTCTCTCTCCGTGAGCTCCTACTTTTAAAACAGTACCTCACAACAAGATTTAGACTTTACTGAAATTGTTTGCCAGGGCCGCTGCGCCAGGTTAGGATGGAGAGGCCATCAGCTGCAGCACTGCAGAGCAGAGCAGGGCTCAACTCCTGCCTGGCAGCCTGCCTCCTGTGCCACCTTGGGCAAGCCGGGGAGACTCCCCACAGCTCCTTTTCCTCTCTGCAAAGCGTGAATATAGCGCTCTCATCCACTGCAGAAAGACCCAGGGTGGCCATAGCCCCATTTAAAAGGCTATCGGGTGACTGCAAGGAGGAAAGCCACCTTTATCTGGCAGAAAGCACACATTAAACATCCCACGCTTCCTGAAAATAAGAGGGCTTATTGCCTGATGTGTCGGCGACGCCACGGCTGGGTTGCTCTGGCAGGACAGAGCCAGGTGGAGATGTTAGTGGGACAGGGCAAGGCAGAGATGCTTGAGACACGAGTTCACCCAGGCCAAAAAATAGGACTACCAGCCTCCGCCTGCACTGAGTGCTCCCGCCGGGGCTGCTGGAGAGGACGGGAGAAACAAAAAAGGAGCCCCAGGTGAAGAGGCAGCCCTGCTTCACAAAACCTGATACTGGGAATTATAACTGCTGTTTATTCAGAACCTGGGAGGAGTGGCAAGTGAGCATATGACCAAATGGCTGCTGTTTTCACCTAATGTGATGATACCAACTGTAACAGAGCAGGTTTCTCAGCCTGGCATTACCATAGTATAAACCCTTGCCATTTCTCCAGCATGCAGAAAAAAAAAGAAAACATTCATGCAAAACTTGGCTGGTCTGTACCAGCTTGCCACTGTCAAAGTTAAATTAAGCACTCAGATTTTATCTTGCACGTCCTGACAGAACCTGATCACTCAGACGCCGTCACAGAGATGTATCCACACCGCAGTTAAGTTTATCTGGGTTTACCGGTTTTAGTCACAACTCGTACATCACATCTCCTGACACAGCTCCTGTTGAAAGCTCTTCCCCGCAGGAGGAACACACAACACCAAAGGTCACACATTGGGTGTTGTTTCTTTAACTAAGAGGGGGCAAAACCCATGAGGGATGGTAATCGCAGGGGAAAACACCCTTGGGGCTCAGGGGCTGAGCCCCCACCCCGGGAAGACGCAGGCAGGGAGCACAGAGCCCTGCCACAGAGCAGGGAAATGGACCGATCAGCAAATGGTTTTGAGAGGAAAAGCCAAACCTATCAAAAGTCAGACTATGGTAGCTTCGTGATGGCAAGCTGAAACTCCTCAGCTCTGAGCATGGCCTCAAAATAAAATGAATGCTTTGCCTTCGTTTTCAGTAAGGGCATGGGGGAGCAAGGCATGTGAAACACCACATCTAAGGTATCTGAGGAGCAAAATCCAAAGAGTTTAAAATGTGCCAGTCAGCAGGAGTTTTGAATCTGCATCCCAAAACTATGAGAGAAGCGGTGCAAACAACCACAGGGATGCGGACAAGAATTTTTATATTAAAACCTGCGGATCAGGATCCTGCCTGGGACTGGAGAACAAGTGATCCCAGCAATGACATACCCATCTGCCTGGCCTCAATGGCACGCAAGGCTGGAGAGCACATCTGAGAGATGGAACAGGGAACAACATGGGAAGAAATGGGAAATTGAATAAAATGCAATATGGATTGCGGCATGCTACTCTGATCCCTTTCTCCAACAAGATGACCAGGGGAGGAAAGGGCAGAAGAGATCTTTCCAGGAAACTACTAGTTAAGTTGAAGATGACGAAAACTGGCATAGGAATTACGAAAATGCATAAGAAACTTTGCAAAGAGGTTGTGCTGAAAGGAGAATTATCTGGCTCAAGGGACCAGTTTTTTTAATGTTTTCAATGGTGACATGCAAAGAAAAAAAGTACCAGTGACTTGTGCTGATGACACAAAGCTAGAAAAAGTCACAATACAGAAGAGACTTTTTGTCTCGTATTGATCCCAGAGGACCGTAAGTTCCCAATGTGATAAAAATGACAAAAAAGCAAATGTAATCAAAAGATGCACCAAGCAAGACTTGCCCAGCAGAAACAGGAGTGAATGCTGCCACAGAAGATATTGACCTCATCTGGAATAACATGCGCAATCCTCGTCATCCGTGGCAAAGGTTAATACAGGGCAGACTACCTTCAAGAAAAGCAAGGCAGAGACAATGAAGCATAGAGCTTCGCTCTGAGAGGCAAAAACAACAGGACTGTCTCATGTGGCAAAACAAGAGGCTGTAAAAGGACATGATTTATGTTCATGGGCAGAAAAGGGTAGGTTAAAAAAATCATAAATTCAGATAGTTGTATTCACAGTAATTTCATCCTGACAAAACAAGCAAGGCAAGATTAAAACAGACTGTGCCTTCCTCCCGCTCCCTCTCCCCTTTGCAAATGGCCTCGAGACAGGCAGCAGTCCCTGGTACTCGGCCCAAGCAGGGAGACCTGCCTAAAAGCAGCCAGCCCCCAGCGTGTGCATGGGATCTCCCAGGACAAGACAGACAGACAGCAGGCAGGCCCCCACCATCCCAGCATGACTGGTGCTGGCCCCAGGAGCTCCAAGCCAGAGTGATCTCTCTCTCAGACACGTTTCAATGGACAAAGATTGACGTCTATACAAGTTTTGCTCAGTAACTTCTCTTGGACAAATTGAACTTTGCCTCTAGAATAACAAAACTGTAGTCAAATGGGACACAAGCACGTAGCAGAGAGGCAGCTTTGTGCACTAGCAACCCCAGTGGATCCAGCTGACTTGCTCAGGAGACGATTACTGCCTTGGCTTTCATGAACTGAACAACCTTGGTGGGATCCATGGACTGCAGTTGCATCAAGGGAGAGAGCTCATCCTTTCAAAGGATGTGAAACTCAAGCTCTTTCTGAAAAACATGAATTAGCTGGGCTAATTCTTCATAGTTTGGCAGGCCCAGTAGTTGGTTCAAGTTCTCCTCTGGCTTTGCAAACTATGGTCAATAAAGGCAAAACGTTGCTGCTGGTACACACAAGCTACCTGTAGTCCATGCAAAGCCTGCACTGACGGATGGGTCTTGTACCTTTGAGCTCCTGATATCCTACAGAGCAGATCGCGAAAACCAGCTTCAGTTTTCTTCTTCTTTTGAAAACGATTCAAAAAATATCACCAGAGAAGGAACAAGAAAAGGTGTTCCAAATCCTACGTGGGAATTTTCCAGCACTAAGCTCTCACTTTCTCTTAGTGCTTCAATATTTAAATATTATATGAAAAGCATAATCAAATAATTACAAGACAAACTGAGGACAAATGTACCAGGAGCATCTGATAATGTAGTAACTCAAGAAAGCCTCCTGCAAAGGTGCCTCCCACAGGAGAAGTGGCAAATGGAGATTTTAGGCTCACCAGACAGAGGGCTTTCATCTGGACCTCCCTGGTTTTGGAGGACTGACATCCTCTTGGGTATAGGATGGAAAGCAGCATGTGGATGCATGCACGCATGCAGGAGTGAGGGCGGGGAAGCAGCTCTTTCTCTATTTTATTGATCTATCTGGAAAATTAAGTTTTCAGTTGAAAATACTGAGTGAGTTTAAGTCAAATCTGTGGTTGTAGTGATTGCTCAAAGCATCGGATCCTGCCGCGCAGACGTCTGCCTAATCCCGCCTGGGAGCTCCAACGACTCAGTATCGCTTGACTGTGGCCCTCTGCAGCTTATAACCGGCTCCAGAGTTTCTGAGCTGTCCCAAACTCACAAACCACATTTCAGTGAATAAACCATTCACCAAAAAAAGAAAAATTGATTGCCTAGCTTGAAGTGAAACATTACTGGAAAGTCACCCGGTAGAGCTATTTATTAGAGGGAGTGCTACAGATGCCGCTTGACTGAAGCACGACCAGAGCGTTGGTGGAAAACTGCTTACTGTCAGCTCTGGTTCAATGCCTTTTTTATAAAAGAAGGTCACTAATAAAATGTCCTGCCTTAATATTTATAAGAAGACTATTTTTCTTACCTGTAGCAGTTACTGTGGGGTATAGTCACATAAACGAAACATTATACAGTGCTAAAATACTATAACATGCTTAAGTGGGATTTTTTAAGGAATTCTAAAGTATGCATTAGAAATGCAAACATCTCACAAAACAATAGCTGTACCTCTTCAAAAATGCCAGGTTAGTGAAATATCAGCCACACCATCAAACGAAGACACAGTAAATCTACACAGCACTTGATATTTTCAGCAGTAGTAAGTGTCATTCCATCATTTCAATGCTTCATGTTGGTATGTGGCCCAAAATAGTCCTAAAAGAAAATAACCAGTTTCCTCTTTAAATTTAAAGAGTGGTAGATGATTTTAGTAGCTGAGAAAACTACTGATATTTTCTGTGGCATCATTCCCAGCCCAAATGAAAATAAAAATTGCAGTAAATGTACACATGGTGTATTTGCGGGCACACTGACCTTATTCACCTATGCCCGTGTTACAAGTGAATTATTCAGCCCACCTGAGCTCACAGCAGTTCCTGAATTCACCTGAATAGCATCTGTCTGACAAAGGGAGCGATCTCCAAAGTGCAGGAAAGACCACACTTTCCCAGTAATTTCCCAGCACTGTTTTTGCCTGTATTGCACACAGCCTCCACTGTGTTACTGGACAAAGTGATTTTTACTCAAATGGGTGTTAAAAATAATATCAGGGAGCCTGAATTTCAGTCCCCTTGAAAGCCACAGTTCCTCCCTCCTGCGCCAAAGCCACCACGAGAGGTGACTCTCCCACGCCTTCCACTCCACCAGCAGCCACAGCCTCACCGTGTCTCCACACTGATCCTAGAGACCTAGGGTAGGAGCAACTTTTTTTTTTTCAGCAAGTGGATATGCCTCAAAGACAAAGAAGAGACTACTGCCATTTTAAAAGGGAATTTTAAAGGGAACTTTAAAGAGGGGACAAAAGAGCGAAGCGAAAGGCACCTTTACAGTTGGGCTAAACAAAGACTCCTTGGTTTTGCAGGGTTTGCACCAGCCTTTGCACCTCTTTTTGAAAGACAATATTCTTTGTGCTGGTTCAGAGGTGTTTACTGTTGAAGTTTTCAGATTGCTAGTACGGAGTGTGCCCTACAGATGCTCTGGTGACCTCTGGACATTTTGCCACCACAGACAGTCTTCCCATCTTAAAAGATCACCTTGTCACTCAGCACTGATGGTCTGCACATCCCTTCAAATCACCAAGAGGGAAATCAAAATATTTCAAATGCAAGTCCCTCCTCCTCTTGTTTACTTGTTTTTTTCCACCACTTTTTAGAGCCAATATACCTAAATGGAAAGAGGAGGAGGGGGGAAAAAAGACAATATTTTGCACTTTATCATTTACAGTTTTCAACCAACTCAAATCCTACAAAATCTTGGCCAAAACATTATCCCCTGTACACTAAAATGAGGAAAAACACCTCTGTGTAGTGCAGGAATCTAAGCATGGTCTCAAGATTCAGGCCAGACCTATGTTACAAGTATTTGCCAGCACAGCTATGTCAGTCACAAATTTGATGGAGCATGACCTCTGATTATGCCTGCAGAGGCCACTGCAATACAGTTATAGGAGCAAAACAGTGACATGACTTATAGTAACACTTTTTTTCCTCCCCAAAGAAAAGCAAGCTTAGAATACGCTCTTCCAGCAAAAGCACTGTTTTGCTGGCGTAAGCGCCAGCCGCCTGAAGACGGCTTTGCACCACTGCGAGGAGGCTGTGTTGGTGCACCACGCCAGCCATGCGCTGTTAACACGTATCTGGCCTTGCTGCACCCCGCTCCCGCACCTGCCCTCAGCGGCGCGATGCCTTTCGTCATTCCTCCGCCAGCCCCAGCTTGCTAGGAGGGGAGAGTCGCTCTTCTCCCCATCGGTCCCTGTTGCACAAAACCTGGGCTGCTCCACGCAGCCTCCGGTTGACGCAACACACAGCGACGGAGACGCTCTCCTTTTTGTGATACGGCGGCCGGTCACTGTCAGTCTGCGAGGCTGCCAGCTTCTGGCTACGCCGAGCGTGGGCAGAAACCTCACGTCTGTCAGGGGAAAGACAAGTGTCTCCCTCCACAGTGCTGACACTATCCTTTTATTCAAAAGGAAGCTGTCGAGCTTATGCATATCGGCCTCAGTCGAACAAGCCGCCACACGAGCGATCCAGGCCCTCCCACCCGCAGAAAGCAGCAGCTCTCTTAAACACCGCGCTTTGAGCCCAGCCCAAAAGCCTTAGTGAAATAAGTGGAAAATTAATTCAATGGGCTTTGGATCAGGCCCCCGAAGAAGTAATGAGGTTTGAAAAGTCTCACACAAAACCAAAAAGCTTAGCTTCTGCCACTTCTAAACTGCAATGGGAAATTCTTCTTTGCCTCATGCATATACTTTCACACCAAAAAGGAAAAGGCAAAAGGGAGTAAAGAATGGAAAAAAAAAATCTCAGAGAAACAAGATGTTATTTCTCTGGCCTTTCTAAAAAACATTTCCTCAGCGATCATTTTTAGCACCCTTTTCTTTGGCCTGCAGTCCCCTTCACCAGCCGGGCTGTGCCTGAGCCTCTAAAGCCGGCTCCACTCACCCCTCTCTCAGGGGCTGTCCCACCAGGGTTTGCCTGCAGGGAAGGCTCCTTCTCCTCCCCTTCTCCCCGCTCTCGAACAGGAGACCCGATGGCCCCAATGAGGAGGAGGAGGAGGAGGAAAAGGAGGAGGAAGCAAAGGCAGAGGCAGGCAGTGCTGCCGCTCTCCCCAGCTGCCGGCTCCCGGCATCGCCCCAGGTAGCAGTCCCAGGGAACCACATCTCACTTTCCCATTTGGAAAAAAAAAAGGTGTGCTTCAAAGGAAACACACAGTAAGCATTTTGAAAACACCCTTGTTAATATATAATTTTTTCAAATACTTGAAATTCCCACAGCAGCTACCTTCAGGTAGGGTACCCAAAAAGCAACCAAACGCTCTTGCTCCTCTGCAAAAAGCATTCATTGCTTTAAACTTTCAAGAGCCAAATAGCCAGCATAGGCTGGAAAAAAATCATCTCTCCTTTCAACCCATCTCACAGGCTGTAGAATCCACTATACTGTCCTCCTAGTGACATCTGTAAGGTTGCAATTAGCTACCAGTATTTCTGTAATCTTATATAGTGTAGCAAACAGTAAGTACATTATAACTGCGACATTTTTGTGGGATTTCTGGTGGTTCGTTTGTTCCGGAGGCTTGTATTTATAAAAGATACAGAAACCTGATGGGCTTCCTTTGTTTGCAGTGTTTCAGACAGATTCACCAACGTTCAGGGTTCATTTCAGGTTTAATTATTAGATTAATAATTATGTACACAGGCAGTAAACCCCTTTTAAAGATAATAAAAACATTTGAAGAGTAACTTAATGTTAAAAACAAGAGTGACGCTCCTCCAAGCATCACCCGAAATCCCACTGCACCAATTAATATGCGGGATATCGTTTCATCTGACCACTTATCAGCACAGCAGGTCGCAAGGGAGAAGTAATTTAAACCAGCTGTTGTCTGTAATGAAACAAATAAACTACTACAGCAACGGCTGGAAACGTGGTTTGAGGCCAGTTTCTACCACCCCCATTCGCCATGAGCTCGGTTTTACCCTGAAAAGTCTTACTGAGGACGGAGGAACAGGGGGAAGAAGGTGGTTTTTGGCAGAGACCTCATTCCCTGGGATAGGGTGATGGGGCAGGGAAAGGACCCTGTGCACCACCGGCCTGGCAATTTAAGGGTCAACAGCAAGCACCGCAGTGAGAGAGCGGCACAGACCCCCGGGATGGGGACAGGGACCGGCACCGGCGCTGCTCAGGGGTACCAGGGCTGCTGGTGTGCCGCAGGCAGAGGAAAAGAGGCAAGCTGCCCCCCGACCACCTCACCCCTCTCCGTCTCCAAACTGAGGCCATGCAGCAGCCCCCGCGGGAGAAGGCTGCCAACAGAAGCAGCCAGACATGAGGTTTGGCGCGTCTTATCTACGCCCAGCTGTGGGAAAGGAGGGAGGCACTCGATTATCGCTTCTCACACAGGTTTTAACATGCCTGAACGTATTCTCTGCCTCTTAAAAAAAAAAAAAAAACATAGCACAAACCATGAAAAGGAATGTATAATCACTTTTGCAGGGTACCTTTCCGCTCCAGCTTGCAGAGTCTGCCGCGCCGTGTACTTTTCCCAGCGCAACGTGACTCGCGAAACATTTTACACAATAGGCACCTTGAACTTTTCAAAGGAAACAACTTCCCCCGGCCCCACTGGCAAATTAGGTGGAGGCCTCTGCTGACGGCTCCCATACCAATGAAGAAAAATGCCCTGGTGAAATCTGAACATGGAGGTGAAATAAAAAAAAAATATGTATTTGTTTACATGGGAGATGCGGGAAGCTCTGGCCAAACGTGCATCCAAGTGCACCCCAGGCTCCTGGATTCAGACTTTCGGTCAAACAACTCTTGCAGTGCCCAGAGGAAGCACACACCCAACACACTGCAACCATTTTTCAGCATCTACTAAAATGCCAAAAACCCCCTAGCTGGATGGCTCTAACCAATACTGCAACGTGGAGGTGTGTACGCTGGCGGGGAAAAACCTTCTCAAGAATAATTTAGTTGTGGGCAGGCAGAAAGCCACGCCAACTCTCTGCCGAGTAATACAAGTGCATGTCTCGAAGCCATTCATAAAAGCTGGTGCTTAATTTGAGGCACAAAGCATTGAGAAAAACCCAGACCATAAGGAGGAAAGGCAGCTAACGAGATCTGGAATATCAGAATGGGAGCGGAAAGGAAAGGGCTTGCAATTAATCTTCCTAATGAGCAAAAAGGCTGGGAAAACTCTAGCAAGGTTTTGTGCAGGGATTTATACGCGCTCGCAGGAGCTTAGCAAGGTTAATAACCTGCTCTTCTTACAACGCCGCATGTAAATACACAATTTTAGGGCACGAGCCAACTTTGTAAGTTTATGCTCAATGGTTCCATTTTGATCTTCCTCCTTAAAACCTGACTTCCAACCGTGTTTGAAAAGGAAACAAGTCCTATACTTGTCTTAACAAGTGGGCAACACCTGCTCCAGCGCTTTTAGTTTTACTGTATTGTTTGGGGTTTGGGGTTTGTTTTTTAGAGCCCAACCTAACAGGCTTAGGGAAAAAAAGGCCCGTAACCAGTTTTGGGAACAATAGAGAAAAAGACTTTATTCATTCACTCCTTTGTTTGCAGGAAACTTATCCTGACATTTCTCTGTCAATACATCATGAAAAATGCAGAAAATGCAAACATAGGTGGGATGGTGCTTCAAAGGGAAGAGGTAGGGCCCTGCTTTGGCTCCCAGTTTCTTCTGACCAAGCCTATATTCTGGGAGATTTCTGTATCATCAAGAGACCTTTTTGCTGGAACTTTTGACAAGCAGGGAAAACACGGCATCCTGCTTGCCAAGCGTCATTTGTTTATGCAAGTTTTCCAGAATCCACGTGCTTTTCCCCCACGGAAATCTAACGTCCACTTGCAAGGAAGGCATTTAAATGCTAGAATATAAGATCTGAGCAAAGCTCAGCACTGCTGTAACGTAAGTTGGCTCCCATTACACTCAAGCAATTTTTTTATATGAACACTCACATGACTGAAGTATTGTCCTGCAGTGCTACATCAAGGTCATTATTTCAGATATCACCCTGACAAGTAACTTTATTAAAAGAAACAAGATTAAAAAATTATGCAGAATTCCAGACAGAATTAGCTCATAATTCAAGTGAGCAGCTTGAAGCGTGGATCAATGCAAAGCGAGGATTGCTAGCACGTCTATCGGCAATGAAGCCATCCCCGGGCTAGCATTTTTTCCAGGGAACTTTCAGATGAAGATTAATGGAGACATGAGGACAGCTCTCAGTTAAACCTGCCAGCCAGGGACTTTGGACTAAATTGAATTATGAATTGTTGATCCCATAAGAACGCTACTTAGATGTTTTCTTGCAGTGTACATCGCTTAAGACTCTCCATCAAAATGAAACAGAAAAGAATTTTTTGTCTGCCATAGGTGATTTTGCCTAATTAATTCACTAATGGAGTTTGAGGGAAATATTGATAAGAATGCCACATGGTATGAACAGATAACTAAGTTGCCCCACTGCACAGATTTTCTAACTTAGCCTGCATTTAAGGCACGCATTAAATAACAAAACTGAACAACAGTCAACACAATTATTAGTACTAACATAATATTAAAAAAACAAAATGTTGTTAATTTTGTTGATTCCTTTGCTGATCCAAGTGTAACAGGTTGATAAATTCCTACAGAAAGGATATAATTCACAAGGACCATTCTTATACTACCTGGAGGTATGCAAGCAACAATTTGAAACACTAAAGCCAGCCGAGCCCATGGCACAGGAGTGATATCTCAATTCCATGCGTTCAAATGCCTCAGCAGCTTCTCCAGTGGGTTTTGAGCTGTGGTCCCTGCAGCAGCCCGTAGGAATCCGCAGGAGGGCACTGGGAGAGCGTGGCCACAGCTGCCACGCAGCACGCTGCCCACTGACGACGTCTAAGGGATTTAGGGCTCTGCTGGAACGGCTTTAGGGATGTACTAACCAAAAGATGTTGAAAGCCACTGCACAAAAGCACAGGCTACGCGCACTGGAATGGGTTTGAATTTGCATACAGAGACAAATAAATCAGGATAAATCACACTCGATATCATGACAGCTAACCATAAATTTTAATTTAGCTGACGTGACACCAAACATGACAACCTGAACTAGACTAACCACAAAGTTGTGATTGATGTCACACAAACTAACTTGATGTTTTGGCATCAGGCTTAAATACATTAATATGTTGTTAGTTAGACCAGCCTTAAGCAGAACCTCAAAATTCTACCAATATTTTCCAAATCCATTTAGATGAAGAAACATCGATGCAACAGCCATCCAGCTTTTCCAAGGAGATTACAGTGCCTTTCATGAAAAAAGCCGGGAAGCAATTCTACATGCCAAGTCAGTAAACAGAATTAGACTTAGAAGAGTAATAATTCCTTTTTTAATCATGGAAAATGGCAGAAATAATTAAAAACTAATAATCATTATGGAAACCCAGCTGAAACATTTGTTGATTTTAAATTAAAATGGTCTTGCGTTGGACTAACAGAGTTGTATTTAGAATATTTTCAACACTCTTACTAAAAAAAGCACTTAAATTTATTGCATTTTTAATTAAAAGAATAACCTCTAGGACTTGGAAGAAAAACCTGGTACAGCTTTGTGGATTACTCTACTGCAAAGGAAAACACTGTAGCGTTAGCTCCATCAAGTACATCTAAAAGAACTTCATCACATCATTCAAGTGAAGTTCAAAATACTATGAATATAAAACTTTACTAGTATAAAATTTAGATAGTGCAGTATTTTCTCCTTTCTCCTCACTCTTACATTTTATGATTTCATCACATTGTCTTAATCTTTACACCTGTTACCAAGGGATCATAAATATCAACAGGAGGGCTGGTTAGGGTGCGACGGCTAAAACCATCCCCATGGGTGTACCCAAGTGCACTGCTCTGGTTTTAACTCGGGCGTACAGGTTGAGCAGTACGGCTTAATGCCGTATTTCGCCATCGCTGCTGCAGGGGCGGTAACTTCCAAGAGGGGACCGGTACGGACGGCTGCGGGCAGTCAGTGACTCAGTGCCCAGTTTAATTTGCTTTTACAGAAGACAACACCCTTAGCTACCTTTTCTTCGGCGCTTTCAGGACCAAGCGCTCCACGCACAGCTGCTGCCCCGGCCGGATCCTATGGCCCCATGGCTACTCCACTGCACACCTCAAACTCTTCTCAGCTAGTGGGAGCTTTAGAAGCATGAAGAAACCTAAATGCTGGTCCCCAGGCAACCTTTTTGGCAACAAAACAAAAAAACCCATCAGTTCTGCTGTGATTTTGTAGAGAGACAGATGCGGTGACACCAAGGTACAGGTGACCTCTGCTGCTGCAGCTGCACTCCCTTTGCACAGGAACATCAACTCCACTGGTGGTCTTGGTACCAATGGCGCTGAAGGAGGTGAGGGAAACCTCACCGTAAGCAGGGAAACTCTCACCCTGGGGGTGCCTATGGACCTCCAAGGCATTTCCAGAGGGACGCAGCACTGGCTCAGCCCTCTGAGCATCCTCACACCTCCAGGAGTTGGCTGCCCAACTCCAACGGCAGAGTCCAATGTGCGTACACATCCCTGACAACAGCCAAAAGATAATGGCTATCTGCACCGGTCTGCGACAAGCTGGAAGCATAAATTGTCATTTAGTAAAAAAAAAAGCCCCTCAATTTCTATATGAGATCATGATAACCCAGCCCAGGCACACAATTGTGCCTCACACTCTTAGGGATCAAGCTCTTCACATACATTTATGTTTAATCCTTTGAGCACTATTACAATGTCATAATGAAAATAAAATAACAGCTTTCAAGCGTAGCTATTGAGATAATCACATTCAGCCAGAAAAAATCAGAAAGCCCAAGTCTTCAAATCCACGATTTACAGTGAAACAGCTAATGCTAACAGGTAGCATTTCAGATCACATTCTGTACTGCTGAATAAATTCGACAACGTTATACAATGCTGTCCCATCGGGTAGACCTATTTTCTGTTATTAGCCTCATGAAATAAGCTGCAGTACTTACATTGGGCATGTTCATGTTCCTGTTGATTTCTTTACACTTAACACCGTCGCTTATTTTCAAGTATTCAACAAGATTTTAGGAGAACAGTCAGATCAGACGTGTGGGGGATGTTTTTCAAAGAAGGGCATGTGCCTTTAGAGCTGAGGCCCCTTTTTTCCTAAATTTTTAAATTCTAGAGGATTCTGTTCAATTGCAAGCCAAGAAATTCGGCATGCAGCACCCAGGCTTTCTGACAGGTTTATTAGTTTATTCAGTTGTGAAGCTTAAGCAGAGGCTGTATCTTATAGTCAAGGTACTAGATTAGGGCTCCACTCGCAAACTTAATTCCACGGATTCACAGGCAACTATCTTAAATCTCCCTGCGTCTCAAATCTCCTTTTACGGATGGAGAAATTACTTTCCTATATCACTGAAATAAAGTCAGAATAAATCAATTTATATAGGTGAGGTGCTCAAGCAGGTGACGTGGTGGTGACAAATATCTAGTTAGACAGAAGAGACTGTGCTCAACACCACATAATTTCATCCGAGTATCAAAAAACACAATGTCACTTTCCTTCACATAAAAGGCCTCTCTACAATGAAGCGAAAGGAATCATATGCACCTCCTTAAGAGACGACCAGAATTAGTCTGATATACAGACTTGTAGGACCCACTCAATTACTTTGAGATAATATTGCAATAAATTGTAGGTCAGGCGTGGTGGAATATGCCATCTATTAGGTTTAAAAAGAGAGGTCGGACAAAGATAATCCTCTTATTGCTCTGTCAATTTTACTAGCAGAGACTCTAAATGTGAAATTTGGTCCAGCTTTAGCAATAAAAAATTATTTTCATTCGCCAACATCCTAAACCTCTGCCTCTCAAGAGCTCCAGTGGGAGCCTCACCGAGCTCCAGGAGCAGTGGGGTGGGTCCAGCCTTGAGCACACAGCAGCTCGACCCAGCCAACCCTCCCAGCTTTTGGAAGCACTTCGAATGGGGAGCTGAGAAAGTGGGCGAGCAGAGAGGTTGGACAGGCCTCCGCACAAATGTATTAATTTCTGAGACCTACGGAGGATTTTGCTAAAAATCTCACGGCAACAGGTTTTGGTACCTTCTGGTGCAAAGAGCGCAGCGAAAAGCAAGCGCCGCCAGGAAGGCATGAAGTTGCTGTCTCTCCCTTCTGTACTGAATTCTGAGTAACGTTTAAGACATGACTAACACCTTTTTGCAGATTGCAGCAAGGCAAGAAATTTTATTGCCATTTAGAGAATGAATCAGTAGCTCCAAGAGGAATAAAACCTTCTAAAAGCTTTTATCTTCCCATATTCAAATACACATTTTTTAAGGAGAATTTGATAAAAGTATAACTTTAAATACCTGATGAAAATGCTTTAATCCTTAATTCCTTCTCATCAGTATTACATGCTGCCAAAACCTGTCTGTTGGATTTGTTTTACTTCTCTCTTTGAATAATCTAGGGCCAAAGCATGTTACAGAAAAGTCAGTGGAAGCAACAGGTGGGCAGAGATTTCAAAAATCTGATGCTGCTCCCTTAAGTGACTCATTTTGGGGTTCAATGAGCAAAAAGTGCATTAAACTTTAAAGGGATTCCTGTACAGAAATAGCTCTCCGCAGCTGGCTGGTCTCGGTAAATTTAAAGTGAGATGTACACTCTGATGAGCAGGTTCAAGATTACTCTTAAAAAGCTGGCTATCTGCAGCTTGCCTGTAATCTTGTGTAAATTACAGGCAAGCTAAGGAGGGCCAGCTGTGCTTCTCCTATACCCACTGTGTAGAGGAAAATCCCAGTCAGATGGGGGGGTATCCAGCCATCTCTGGCAACACAGGCTGGGGAACCATTTCAAAAATAGGATGATCAACCCGCAGGCTTGTGATAAGCATGGCACAGTTGGAGCAGGTTCTGGTGGCAAGCAGGATCTGGCCCTCTGACCCTGGGAAACCCTAGAGCTCAGACTAGGACCCCATCCCAGTGCAAGGGTGCATGTATTTACAGGGGCTGGCAGTGAGGTTAGCTGAATCCAAAACTGACTCCAAAGGCAATTCCTCAGACTTCTGTTTCCTCTTGTAGACAACAGCTGTAGGCTAAAACAACTTTGGGTAAAATGCACTGGAAATGTGCAAACTATATTCAGTAAATATCAGAAAAACTTTGTAAATGTTCCTTAGTCCACAAAATCTGTGTGTGAGGACCCATCTTCCTTTACAGAAGCAACCATGCCTGAACTGTAGGCAAGTCATCGGTGGTAGGAACCGATCTCCTACTCCAACCACCACACTACCCTCCCTGCTAGAGGCAGCTCCCTTTCATCTCTTCAGAAAATCAACACTGAAACCAACTTAAAAGTAAAGCTTTTGGTGGGGGAAAGGAATCCAGCAAAGCCCTGAATGCAGATGAGGAACCTGAAGGTTTACTTGCATAACCTCACTCAGTACATTTAGGTTAGTGTTACGTGCTTGCCTCATGAGCGCAAGGCTCTACCTCCCCAAAAAACACTACAGCTGAAAAGTCACCCTCCAACCCTTGTGCTAACAACAGCCTCCACTGGCAGCTCCAGAAGAAAAGCCGGTCTCCGAGGAGTAAGATGCCATTCCTGGATAGCAACTTCATAGCTCTTTGCTGCTCTACGTCGACCACATACTACAATGTCCTCAGCCTTTTATAATCGTGCCGTCTCTATAGCTCTGCACATTTTAGTATATAGGATGTTATTTTTTCTCTTAATGGATTTATTTGCAATTTTGCCTGCCTGACCACACACTGTCTGGGAGCTGGTTTTACTGGGCTCCTTCAATTCTTCAATTAACCTTCAAAGACTTCAACCTTTTTTTCCCCTGCACATTTGTACTCCACACCAAACAAACATTTGTTATAGCGCTTCACTGTTTACATTCACAAGACACATTTCTCCTATGTTCTACATTGCTGAATTATGCAAAAATAGCATACTCCACTGACATACTTCCTATACGTTTGCAAGTTGTTATATCTGTGGCTTATACACACAAGGGGCATGTTCTCTGGAAATGTTTTTCTTCTGAGACACCATCCACCCCTATCACCTCCTAAGAGCTGACTGTGGACCCTGCTGTACTTACACTGCAGTTACATCTGAAAGCTCCAGTGTGGACTGAAACCGGAGCTCCCAGCTGCTTTACAGTCACACAAGGATATGTGATCCTTGGTCCAGGAGCTCACACAAAGCTGTAGCTGTTTTCCCTATCGCCGCAGACTCAGGCTTGTCAATTATTTCATTGCCATTTATTTGGTGCTGGCAGGGGAAGCTATACTATGCCTCATGCAACAGGGCAGTCGAAGCTCCCATTTCACATGGCACCTAATAACTTTGGCGAACCAGCCCACACCATTCGACAACGGAGACCAGGTTTTCAGCAGGTGTAAAGTGGCTCAGCCTCCTGTTTTCCAGAAGGACTAACCAACACGCACCCATGAGACTCCAGCCCCTGCAGCACCGGCCTATACATCTGATTCAGAGAGACCAACTCCTATTTCTCTCTCCTCCAGCCCCATCCCTTCCCAAATCCTTGCCCTTCCCCACAGTCTGTTTGCTGCCAGCTTCTCCTTGCTCCCTTACCAAACACCTTTCCCTGGAAAAGGAGATCCCATCAAGGACAGCTGTAAGGTCCTTGGAAAGACAAGGTTTCTTCGTTAGCTGTGAAGCCCTGAAAGCCTGAACAAGGCTGCAGGTAGACCTTCCCTGCAAAGCCTCTATTTCCAAATAATCCTGCCCCCTTCTCCCGAAGATGCAGCTCCAACACCCCCAGCCCTGCAAACGTCTTTACTCTCAAAGCCATGCTCCCAAAAAAAGCCTCGATTTCTTTTTTTTTTTTGCTTGCCCAGAAGCATAAATCAAAAGCTGACTGTGGTAGGTACCACAGCTTTCTCATGCTCCCAACAGCCGTGTTCTGCTTATTCCCCGCATTACTTAATGTTATTTCGAAATACAGACTCCAGCTGTTTGAGCACCTACGCAGATGTGCACCTTTGCCCTCCTCTGGCCCCAACGCCCTTGCTGCAAAAAGGCTGGAGGCCACATTTCAGCAGAGGGGACAGCCCGTGCTGCCGGCCGCTCCGGCAAGGAAAGATAAGGGGCTCCCAGGGACATTTCCAATGGGTCCAACATTTTCGTGGAGCTCTGGATATTTATACAGGTTTACCAAGTTCAGGTGGCCTAAAACAACTGACTGCATCTACTTCCTCCTCAAAAATCTCCCATTCCTTTTAATTTCCCTTTAAAAAAAAAAAAAAACATAAATTTCCAACTTAAAGGTATGCTCAGGTAATCACGTGAAGCATAAAGACCTGTTGTAACACAGTAAACAGAAGCTGAAATGTCATGCATTCATTCATAAGCCTCCAGAAATGACAGCTTGAAGGAACATATCAAATAGTATGACTTTCCAAATTTTAAAAAAACAGGCTGGTAAATTACAGTGATTTATCATTCCACAACAAAGTACACACACAAAAAAGTGCTTCCCAGAAAAAGATTACCAAGAAATCATCCAGATGTTACTAAAGCATTAAGATTAATTTGCTTAAAAAAAAATAAAAGCAGCGAGGAAATTACTCATGCTGGCTTTTTTGTCATAAGTTTCATCCTGCAACTTCTAACTGAATTGACTTCTGTATTCTGCCTTGAGTCTTACAGGAAGGCTATATGCATTTCTGGTGCCTGCTGTCTATGCTTGCATCTCTTACAGCAGCACCTTGCCACCTTGCCAACCCCACTCTAGGATGCCATAAAAGTGAACAAAAATGTAACGTTCTTCCAGTTGGGGCGGGGCGGGAAGAGTAAAAAACCAGCATTTTCATTGCAGTTCTGCAGACAAAATAAAAAAGGCTCCTTTGTTACTATTAAAAAAAGCACATCAGTCATTTTTAACCAAAACAACCTTTGGGATTTATTACACATCACTTACAGTGAAAGTCATCAGATGCTTGGCAAAGGTTTTCTGTAACCACCTTAATTCACTGCATAAACCTGCAGCGATCACTTAATAATCCCCCCCCCCCCCACCACCACCCCCTCCCCAGGAAACCGGGGAGTAGTTAATGCTTCCAGTCCCGCAGTGCTTAGTCGGCAGGTTTCCTCCAGCAACCCGCGGGCCGCAGCCACACCACGTCGTGCCGCGGCATCCCTCCGGCTGCAGCGGGGCCTCGCACGTGCGTCCCCCCTCACCAGGTCAGCTGGGAGGCAACTCGCAAAGCGGGGCGAGCAGCCTCCTGCAGCCAAGGAGCAGCGGACAACCTCTGTTTTGGGTCTTCTAGGTTTTGCCAGCATTCATGCAAAACCCAGGTGCGGGCAAGGACGCGTCTGATCCCTTTGGAGATGAGACCTCAGTGTCGAGACGCAGATTTCCCATGACTGGATAACCCAAAACTCGTCTTCTCAGACACTTGCCACAGGCACGGAGCCAGCGAGCAGCAGTCATACAGCTGCTTTTTTTTTTAAACTCAGATTGATCACTCATGTTCACTAATTTCAGGTTGGGAAGTTTATACCACACAGTTAATGTCCTTCGACACATTGGATTTGGGGGTTTGGGCAATATTTAGTGTAATACCATGCAGGCTGTTAAAATCATTATAGCTTCTTCCAGCTAGGAACATCAGTTAATGTGCACAAATGTGCCTATCAAGCAGTACTGTTCAAGTGAATTTTGTTTTGTAGTAACCATTAAATACTCCTTCTCCTGCACATCCCAGACCTTGATCAAAATCCCTCCTGTCCCCACCAGGGTTTTGGCCCCTCTCCTGCCTGGGTGCAGGGAGGCGGCTGCACCCAGCAGCTTCCCAACCTCCCTTCCCGGCGGTGGCCTTGCGCAATGGGGAGTCTTTGTCTCCATTTCAATGTCTAAGGGCCTGGAGCACACTCTGAATATACCTTTCCCACCCAGGTTAATGCAAATGAATAACAAAGCAATTTTCCACTGGGAAGCAGACAGCAGAAGGCTTATTTGTTTTCCCTCGGACTTGAGGATTAGAGGGACTCTGCTGCAGGACCGGAGACCACTGTTTGCTCACCTGGGAGAGTCACAACATCACGTTTTCAGAGTTTGCTACAGCAGTTTCTAATACGAGCTGCGAAGCCTCCTCTTACCAAAAGCCGGGGTATTTTCAGCAGCCACACGGCAACGTAGCGTATGGAAGAAGAGACCGGCACAAATGGCTCTTATGCATCCTCCAAAAATGGTGCACGGAGGGATCAATGCAAAATCTACATGCTTTCCTTTTTCCCTTCCACTTCTGCTATTTTATAGGCTTCCAAACACCGCTTTCCAGCTTCCAACAAAGGGCTACAGAGGAGGTCTGGCAACTCCCCTGACTCATCCATCTGCAGCTACGACTTGCCGGTGTCCTACACTGCCTACTTCAGAGAGCCTTATCTTTGGAGGGCTCAATCCCAGTGCCCAGGACAACCACCCCGACAGCTCAAACCCAATGGGAAAGAGACATTTCCCTACGCACACAGGAGGCTTTGGCTCCGTGGAGCAAGAGGCCAGTGCAGCAGAACCACCCACCTCTGCCAGGCAGCTGCCACGGTCCCCCAGTCCCTGCGTGCCCCGCCAGCAGCTGGGCAGCCCCATATGGCCATCCCCATAAGATGAGATGCATCTGGGCAACAATACTAGTGCTGCAAGTCTTGATACAGAGGAGAAAGAAGAAGAAAAAAAGAAAAAAGAAAAAAAAAGACTGTTTCATAAAGACAATGCTATTCAAATGCTGGTTCTGTGCTTATTACTCAATATAAAATCTTCTCAACAAATGAGGCATTTTCTTGCACTAGTCATATGAAACCGAGCCCACCAGTACCAAATTGTTTGGAAGGGAAAACAGACATAGAAATGCAGAGCAACTTTCATGAGAAGAAATGTTTCTGCTTTTTCAGAAACAAACACAACCATTCCCACCACCACAGCCACCCACCAGCACCACCTCTATCCCCTTACCTCTGCAGAAGAGCGTACCTACAATGACTGTCACACATTCCTATATCCACAAGTAATCCATATGCCTGATCTTTCGACAGACCCAAACCATTCCTGAAATGTCCTTGCTTGCAAACACTCATGCCATTACAGCAGCGTGTACGTATGCAAGGTGATTTGTGGTTTGGCCCCAGTCAGCTTACAGAGGTGGTGCTCGTTAGCGGTAGCTCAGGTGCACCTATGGCAATGCAAGGTAATGCAATTTATCTTATACCACTCTTGGTGAAGTTGCACCACGGCACATTTGCTATGCTCCTAACAGCATGCACACAGCTCCTGCAGCCCAGCGAATGCTTGGCAATTTGTTAAACTCTGTTAACGTCACTGGGAGTTTGAGCTCTTAATTACCTCATAATCTGGACCAACTCTAGAAAATACGAGAAAATGCAAGAATTAAATCACTGCTGGCCTCCCATGAGCTAACCTCCAATGTGCCACCCCAGACCTCGCTGCTGGGAAGACCACCGAAGGCAGTGAGGGAGAGCGGGAACTGCTGTGGGTGCCAGCAGCAGCGAGACCACTGAGCCTCCCGCGCGGGCTGCGTTTGAGCCAAGGCAAGGGCTCGGCGCAGGGAGCCTTCACAGGACCGCAGCTACACGGGAGCCCTCAGCCTGCACGCACCCAGATGCATGCACTGCCTAATGGGCACCCCATTACACTGCTGGCCATTGCTGGGATCATTTATTTGCTTTGCTTTACAAGGGCTTTTTAAGCTACCTGAGAACATCGCATTCCAACTCTTATTGAAAGCGTAATTGGAAGTCTCAAAAAGCAATTACATTAAAAGCACTCTGCAGTGAATCAACTAACTACCCGTTTGCCCACGAGCCTCTCACACCAGCCGCAGCACCGGCCAACGGGGCTGTATTTCCAGGACCTGAGCACGGAGCTGAGCACGGAGGGAGGCTTCACACACGGGAACAACACAACAGCTTCCCCCTGGAAGGAAGAGGTGTTTGTTAGTTATAACAAATGCTCCCCCTTCCTCAAGTCCTTCGACACCATCCTACTGAGAAAGCAAACAAGCTGCAGAGAGTAAGCCTGCTGAGCCAGGGAAAAAGGATGTTCGTGTTTGTTTACAATACAATTACAATTTGAGATGTCGCAACCAATAAAGAGAAAAACTACATTCTGGTTCTAGAAACCCCTAAATCTTATCTGACCTATGCCTTGCAAGCCACAATAAAAATATAAATATTTACATGATAACTTCCCTTTTTTCCCCCCTGCTTTTGCACTGTTTGCAGCACAGCTGGGCTAATCCCATTTCCACTGCGCTGTATTCTGACCTCCTTAAACAACCCCATACTAGGATGTTAAAACACTCTAATCTATAAATAATGTATTCCTCTCATCCAGCAATGGATTACTGGGCCATAAAACTCACTGGAACACACCGCACAGTCACCAGTTTAACAAAATAATACCGAGAAAGACATATCAGTAGAGAGTCATCCTCCTTCTTGCTGAATTCTTTTAAAGATTTGATGCCACCATTGCTTTTGCATTGGATTTTTCTCTTTTGATAAATTGTTTAAGAGCTGGTATTTTATTCTGGTAACCTCTTTTTTCCCCCCACCAAAGACCCTTTATTTTTTTTTTTGCGCTATTAATCCTCACAGCATGGCAAAAGACCAGCACGGGCTAACTAATCAGAGCCAAAGTGCAGGGGGAGCGATAAAGGGCTCGCTGCTGCCATATGCCATGAGGCCTCAACACACGCGGTGAGGCCACGCTTTAGACCCAAGCCAATCTGTTGCCCCAAGTGGGGAGGAGCTCCCATTTCTGCCTCCCCATGCTCCTGCCCCAGCTTCTGGCAGAAGGATGCCCAGGCATTCACTGGACACCATGCTGGGCCAGTCCAGGTCACTGATCCTGCAGGAAACTATCCTTATTTTCCTCAGGGTTCATTTTCAGGCAACCGTTACCTACGACTCAAGCCATAATGTGTACTTCATTTAAAGATAAATGAGTCTGCTCCGAAGACCAATGTCTAATAGGCTTGCTCTCACTGCTGCGATGGTGCAAAATCTATGCCTCTCCTATGCCGTGGACGCCAGCAGGAGTCCTACCACTGATTGACCAGAGCAAAAAGCATAAAGCTCAAGCAAACACTTAAATGATGCAAACTGGCGGTTTGGCAGATTTTTTCTGACAGGCATTCTGGAAAAAAAAAAAAACAAGTTGGAACCCTCTTAAAAACAGAAGTGCACTCTTCAAAGAGCAAGTTCCCCTAGGAAGTGTAACCAGGCATGCCACATTTCGGCACTCGATTCCTTAGCTCCATTTGCCGTGATTAACAAAGCAATTTTCCACGCATTTCTTGTAATGCACAGATCACTTTTAACTCCAAAAGGATTGGGGAAAAACAAGCAACCCACTGACACCCACAAAACCTGCTTCCTTCGTTCCACTGCACTAATCACATGTGAAAATTTAAATCACTCCCGCAATACGAAAACACCGTCAAAGGAATTAATAGCTGCCTTGACAATGGGTTTCTGGTATATTAAATGAAACGATTAAAGCACTAGCATTTCCAACAGCTACAGCGTGACTTAATTCCCCCAAAAAGGTTCACATTATACTTTGCCTCTGCACAGGAGGATTACTCATGGTTGATGGGTTGCAGCTCAGCTCTGAATCAGGTCTGAACCCTGCCCGTCAGAAAGCAAGCCCATGCCCCTCAGGAAGCAGAAGCCATATCCAACATTTCTACAGCAGGCCTGAAGACAGCAGGTCGGGATGGCGAGCCGGGAGAGGATGGCGAGCCAGCCCCTCGACGGCAGCCAGCTGCTAGGGGAAGAGCAGGGCCGGGAGACAATGCTGCCCACTTGGTTATTAGCCCTAATGCTTAGTCACCGTAATTGCAGGGCCAGGGCTCTGTACTCACATTTCCTGTCACCAACCCAAGAATTAGGCAATTTAGATTTAAAGATAGCAACCGGTATATAAAATAACTTGGTAAGCGATCGCAGAAGTAACTAGGAGAAAAATGAGCAACCCGATACGGAAAAGCTTCCCCCAGCCCTTGCCTCTGCAGCGGTATCAGATCTTCGGCGAGTGCGAGAGCCCACCAAACCCAGCCTTCCCACCCTTACCGAAAAGCAGGGCAGCATTGCCCTTCACAACATTTCAGCTTTCCCCACCTCGCAGAAACACCTAACAGAGCTCAATTCGAGTTGAAACCTTTCACGGGGCTCATTTTCAACAATTAAAGAGCATGGCAACCTGTAATTACCGAAAATAAAGCCAGACAGCTGGAGAAGGGAAGCATCTTTACTAAGTAACACGATACTACATTTTCTCTCTTAGGGAATTTAGCTATTAAGTCCCCAGCTCCCATTCAATCCGTTTGAGCTCTCGGTGTTTGCAATGAACCCGGCGTGCTTCTGCTACCTGCGAGCAGCGCAAACCCTGGAAAAGCAAACAACACTTGGCAACACGATTAAATGCGACTCAGAGGAAGCAACACACCTCCATCCATGCTGGGAAAAGACAGAAGTTAGGAGAGGAAAGCCTTACGGGGGTTCCCGGACACACGGCGTCTTAGACAGCACAACCACCCTACTCCCCACAAACACATTTTTCCCAGCTTTAGCTGCTCTCATTCCCCTAGCCCGGCGAACACAACGCAAGGAAAAGTTAATACTGTTCCTGAAGTAGCTTACCGCTCATCATCAACAGCACAAACATTTTTGCCTGTTGTATTTCCCAAGCCCCGGCTGCCTGTAACAGAAAGGAGGAAGCGCCAGCGTTTCATTCCCCTTCTGCTTCAGAGTGGGTGTAACTCGTTAAGTTTCATGCTAAGATGAGATGGGTCAATTGGGTGTGTTTGAAGGTTTGGGTTTTTGCCATCCCTCCCTCCCTTCTTCCCTCCCTCCCTCTCCTGATTAATTCCTCCCATCACAGGCTTCAGACGAGCTGCCACTCAGCCCCGCTGGCTCCCGAAATCTGAATTCCTAAGGACACCCCTCCGGGGTGACTTTAACTCACCAGCCCGGCACGCTGCGAGAGGAGCCAAGAATTAAAATACTCGGTCAACCCACAGAGGCAACTTGCGCATCAGCTACGCGCGAACCAGCCGCGTGGCCCCCTCCCTGACGCTGCTAAACTGCATCGTCCTTGGCATTTCATTGTATTCTCAGGGAGTAATTCACCAGCAAGACATAAAATAAAAAACTTCTGACCCGCTCTGCACCTTTTACCGCTGCCCTCTACTCCCGTATGTCCTGGAGGATTTCTCCCCAGGTACGTATCGGGACAATGCTTCTGTAAGAGGACATGCGTTCAAAACGCACAGGCAATTGCCTCCCACTAAGCTGTCCACAGGTGCAAAAGTGTTTGCAGGATCAGGAACCGCAGGGATTTAAAAATTAGTCATGGATCTGGTTTTACTTAATTCACTACTTCCATGTAACTGTCTCTGGATTAGGACTTGAGCAGCATCGTCCTCAAGACCAGGGTTGGTTAACAGTTGCTATAAATAAGAAACACCAACACAAAACCAAAACTGTCTGTGTTTATCCCCAAATTTCCCCCACCTTGATTCTGCACCATTAATATAGAAGAAAAACAGGTATCAAACTATTCTCAGAATGAAGTAGACAACACAGTAAATATTTTTTACAAACAAAAATCAAATTAATTAACAAGTTAACATTTACAACTCTGTGTGATACTTAAAAAAAACAGAGTATTAAGCAATAACCATATCCTTGCAGTTCTGCCCTCTGCAACCCAGCAATGACCACGAAATGGGAAAAGGAGAAAACCATTAGGAAAAGAAAAAAATAAAATTGCAAAAGGTGTGTGCAGAAGCCAAGTTCTCCCACAGGGTTATACACACTGTTATGCGACTGCAATGATTAAATAGCTGCAGTGAGGCTGTGGGGCTCCACACGCCCGGGTGCTATGGATGCTGGAGGAGAGGATGGGAGGAGATGACTCTATTTCGCGCCAGAGAGAGACAAAGTAGTTGGAGAAGTGATTTGGTGCGGCACAATCATTCTCTTACACATCCCATTATCAGAAACAGGCGCGCAAGCCGAGTTTCCCGGTACAGCCGTCAGTTTTAGCCCACTTCAAACAGCAGATTTGGTTTAACTTTACATTCAAGTACTTGCAGCATCAGATGTTTCTGATGTATCTGCCCATGCTTAGAAAGCATCAGGTCCCCCTGTGACTGCAGGCACTCCTGATAAGCACTAGAGTCCTCCACCTTGACAGCAGAAAAGGGCTGAAGGAGGGATGGGACCAGATGCACCGTTTGGACTAGAAAGCACTGAAAGGATTGATCGTTAGCCTTACGGTTAATTTAAACACCAAATGAGCATAGCCAACAGCTCCTATTTGTGGGCCAAGCAGGAGAAACAAACGGGAGAAAGCCCAGGGGAGCGGACTGCCTCCTCCAGAAGTTTTCGGCACCGGTAACTAGCAAACCCAACCCGGAGCAAGCGAGCAGGTTTGGTGAGCCACGAGTGACTCAGAAGGCGACGGGGCGGGGGGGGGGGGGGCTGCTGCTACCTGCCTTCGGGTTCACTCGGGCACAGCCGGCACTCGCCATCTTCAACTCATTTGAACAGCCCGACAGACAAAGCCTTGTTGAGAGCTCCAACGCCACCCACCCTTAATCACTCCCATCAGAACAGATTCGCCATTACGTGGAAACCAATGTGTATGTATACACAGGCGTGCATGCACACAAGCTGCCATAGATACAAAGCAATTATGCTCCAGTCCTAGAGGAGGAACATATATGCTTACTACGACAGATTGCAAGTGATTGTCTGAAGCATTTTTCAGCTTGAGAGGACGAAAGGAGGCACACCCTTTTGCTGCCAGCATTGGGTCGATGTGCATTCTGTCACGGCAGTTTGGGGCATCTTTTCCTGCTGGTTCGCTGTTACCTATAGCAAATCTTTGGCATGGCCAGGACTCCCAGCAAAACTTGAACTACATATGCCCCCCTCCCCGTAAGAGCTGCTTTCAGAAAGCTTCAGACAACCAAGTCATAAGTCTGCAAGTCCCAAGTTGGTCTGACCACTGGTGGATTTTAAATCAGTGCAGACGGATAAAAGAAAAGCACTGATTTCCCCTTCCCATCATGACCCATAGCACTGGAATAAGAAACAGCAAGTAATAAATAGCAAGACTGATGATGTATGGAGAGAGATGCACAGAAGAATTACAGGTGCCATCACGTAGCTAAGATCTGGGGTTTTGGAGATACAGCACTTGATTTGGTTGATCTGGTTGTTGCTGCAGTCCTCAGGAGGGGCTGGGGGAGAGGCAAGGGAAGCCTTCTCCCCAGCTGTGTACCAGCCAACCCACCCTCCTCCAAAGCTTTCCTGAGAAATGAGACGACAGGCCTTCAGGGAAGCCTGGCTGGGGCAAGCGAGCCGCCGCGGTCCGGGCTGCAGAGAGCAGGTGGCCCCGGCCGCTCGGGGAAGGTGCGGAGCAGCCGGCTGACAACAGCCTCGCTGAGAGCCCTCCCGGGCAGCGCCGCGGCTTGTCAGCTCACGCCTGCCTGCTGCGGGAGAACAGGCATTTCCAGGCCCCGGCCCCGTCACCCCGGCTCGGCTGACGCATCGGGATACACGCCTTTTGATGTGGGCTTCCTCTGAAGGCGCGCGAGCCAACTTATATAATTCTTAATGTTCTCCTGCGCTAAGCGATTAGCGAAGACCTACTGAAACCTGTTTTCAGACAACCTAGCATATTCTGCCCAAAACGGGCTGGAGACAACCACGCCAGCGGCTGAGCTGGCTGACTGGAGGGGACGTCGCCTCCAGGAGCTTGAAGAAGTGGCCATCGACTAACCCCTGTGGCTGGAAGAGGGCACACGTTCACCCTCCCCTTCTCAGCTGAGTAAAGATAATACCACTCGGAAAAGCCCCTTTTTCTTCCAGCATCAGCAAATCCCAGCAACCCTACAGGGAGTCCCACAGGCTCTCCCAAATATCCAGCTGAGATGTGGAGACCCCGCCACAGAGCCCAGAGGAGAAAAGTCCCCCCAGCATGGCACGGTCCGCTGCAGGACAGCACCTCCTCAGAGGTGAAAGGAGGGGAGAGGGACTCCCATCAGACACAAGCCAAGTCTGTATCCTGCATAAAGGTGTATTTATCAACCCTAATTAACATCCCGGGCTTCTCACACCCTGGCACACCTGCTAATTAGCACACCCGAGTTAATATCATTTTAACAATGGATTATCACTTTGGGCAGAAAAATGGTTGGGAGTCACTTCAGTACAGTGACTCACTCTGAGCACAGCAGCAAGGTAAGATATGAAGAGCATCGGCCATGCTTGCACAGGGCTACACAGACCGTATCTCTTTAACTACGGCTTACTTTACAAAGCCGAGGTGCTTCAAAAATTCATGATTGTATCTGCCTTATTTTCCACCTGCGCAAACAGATGGCCTTGGAGAAGCGTCCTGTCTCCATCCTCCAAACAACTGGAGCCACTCAGGTCTTTCTTCAAGTCCTTAGAGCCATGGTGGAGTTTCTAATGGTCCCAACCACCATGATTATTACCTGTCTTGGTCAAGTATGTTTCAGGACATGACCCAGGGCCCACCAGGCACTTGTCATCTGCCAGGAATGACCGCAGGGGAACACCAAGGCGGCGATGCCCAACGCCAGTTTCGGTGCTACTCCAAACGTCCCATAACCACGGACCGATTTGGCAGTGCGGGCAAGCACCCTGGCACATGTTACTGTGACATTATACTCCTTTTTCACATAGTACTGTAAATTACAGCCCTACAAATGTGACCTCGGCTTCAAAGTTCAAGCCAGCTCTTGCACATCACCATGGATGATGTGACCAAGCCATGCACTGGCTTTCATCCTGGTAACCCCCTCCCCTGGGAGCAACACCCACGCTTGTGCCTGTGCAGCCTCATGCATCTGGCAGGAGGGACTGTAACTGAGAATACTGCTAAAGCAAAGGGTTGTCTCTGAGTAGGTGGGGACATAGTTTGGCTCGAGCCATCTTATAGTCAATGATAAATTGAGGAAAAAAGTCAACTTAGTCTGCTTTTTTTTTTTTTTAAAGCCTCAGCTTTCAAACTGGATCTCTGTGATGTAGAAGCTCACAAGAGGGCACTGGTGGAAAACCATCACACCGCCATCAGAATCACTTCTACCCCCTCAAACTGATGTTTAACACTGCCTGCCTTCACTTTGTCCAATAAAAACCTGCAAACCAACCCTTGACAATTAAAGAATGTTAACACCATGAAAAATTATACTAGATTGAACGTATCCATACTCCCTGTTATCAGAAAGATTTTCTCAGCCTCATGTTTCTATTTGGGATTAGGAAGGCAGCTGTAAAAGGCAGGTATTGTTCAGCCACAAATAGTTCCCTTTCAGCTTCTACAAAAGTAAGGTAATGAACTACAGGGTTTTGGGTTTTTTTTCCCTTTGGAGAGGTCAGCAGATATATCAACTCAAGGGAAAACTGATCCCCATTGTTACACTGCAAGTGTAGTTGAAAAAGGTTTCTAAAGAGCTACAGAGAGTGGGCTCTGGTGATGAGCCAGGACCCTGCCTGTGAAACCAAGATGAATGACAAGAAGCATGAACCACCTCTGGAGCAAGTACAAGATAAAATTTAAAGTTTGCATTTTATCCCGCTGCTTGTGGCTGGCAGTTCTCGCACCAACTTTGCAGCATGTATGCGGGCACATTGCTCACAGGCATTCGTCGCGCATAACTTCACAGGCAAAGGTAGGGCTCCTTCTCTTTACTGGGACCATCCAGGTGCACGCAGGTAAAATACACACCTCTCTGTACACAGGGCTAGTATCTATAGAAGAGGTCTGCTTCTAGTCGTCTAGCCTCAAGAAAATACCCTCAATGGTGAAGTTCTGAACACATACACAAGCACACATGCATACACGTACCCGAAGTCGCTACGAGCTTCTGCACCTCCCAGGCACTGAGAAGGTTTTATAGGGCACCCAACACCATCTGAATGCGCACGGTGGCTCCAACCCAGCTACCCCCCAACTGGGGAAGAGGGTACTGCTGCAACACCGCACGTTGCACAAGCCTCGCAGCAGCGCTACTCAGAGTGGCCCTCACCAGCATCTGCAAGCCCGTTCGGTCCTTACCGCAACTGCCATGTGGCTCAATGATAAGCCAGAGTTTAACAAAACAGGGACTGTTTCCTTTTTTGATGAGAAGGCTCGAGGAGGAACATTTTATTCAAGACCTCTAATCCAAACACCTCCTCTCATTTCTTTGAAAGAAACTAGGCGGTAGCTGCTGTCATTTTCATGCTGCGTTCTGACACGCTTCCACCGCATCCCTGCCAATAGTTTTAATTTCGTTGGAAAAATCAGCTCCAAATGAGAGTGACAAGCTGTACGCTGGTGATGATGCTGTCAAATGATGGATATCGTAGGTTTACATTAGTTGTCAAAATTTTTCAACACTAAAAATAGGTATCACAAACTTTTGGATTCACTGCATTGAAGTATAAAACATACAGGATATTCACACCTTCAAAAGAACTCCAAGCCACTCAAAGCCAGGTAAAACCAGCAATGTGTAACATACAGCAAAGGTCTCTGAGCATTATTTATTTTGAGATGCAAAAACAACACACTGCTGAATGAAATCTCGTAACAGCTCTGGCCAAAGCAGAGACAAGATGCTGCACACAACATGAAATACAGCAGTACAATATGGGATGCAAACACACGCAAAGGAAGAAAGACGGAAAAAAAAAAGCTTTAGAGGAGAAGATAGAAAATCCTGCATCCTGTTATCCCAGCTCTTGGTCCAGATCCCACTGTAAGGAAGGGCAGAGATCTTCCCGTGGCAGCTCTTCCTTACCCTCCTGCCATCCCTCGCCTGCCCCAGCCCAGCAACAAAGGGCCCAGAGCCGCGAGGCTGAGGAAGGATGGGAAAGCCCAGGAAAAGCAAGTAGGTTGCCAGAGGGCTAACATTTCCATTTGAGGGATGACTCCTCCCCAGGCGACAACCCGCCAACGGACACTGGCCAGGCAGCAGGTCACCAAAGGGGACGTTGTTTTTATGGGTTAGATGGCATAGGAGGAGGGGGAGGGGAAGAGACCATTTACAAACCAAATCCAGCTTGCTTATTCACTGACTCACTGAAATGACTAGCACAGGCAGAGTTATCCCTGTATTAGGCCAATATTTATAGCAGAAAGAAAATGAAGCATCATAAGGAATTACTAATTAGATGTTATCATAACACTGTGTAGAACTGAAGCAGCACTCCAATGTGCTTTATAAATAATTAGCAAATTAACTTTCACAATACCCCTGTGAGGCACGTATTATCCCCATCTTCTGCACGGCCAAAGGGAGAGCAAGTGGTTTGCTCACGGCCGCAGTCCTTGAGCAGAGGCAGGATTACAACTGATGCCCTGGTCCCCTGTCACTAACACCTGATCCGGGCACGGCCTGCTCACCCAGGGTGAAAACCTGACTCAAAACACACTTGTGTTAAGTTACCCAGAGCACCTGACCTGCCATCTATGTTTTTATGCCAACGGTAAGAGGACAGAAGATACCTGTCCCAGCATAAAGCCCAACAGTACCGAAAAAAGCACAGTGGCATAGTTGGCTTAAACCTACCAAAGTCCACGCCGCTGCCTTAAGGAGAGACCTCACCCTACAGCCATGCACTCCCCTCCCAGCACACGTACTGGCACTCATGGCAGGCAGGTGGCTTGCTGGTTCAGGGGACAGCTTGGGGTGAAAGTTGGCCCTATTGGGAAAAAAAGGCTGAGTTTGGGCAGATGAGTCCTCTGCCCCGGCCAAGCATCCAGCTGCCCGAGCACAGGGATGAAACATCAAAGAGGAAGAGGGAACTGGGAGCCTGCTGGTTACATCTCCCATACCATCAGACCATGAGCCACGCTGCTCCTCTCTCCCAGACCTCTGCTCGGGTCACCAAGCAGAGGCTCCTCGGTTATCATCCCAGCCTCACACATCTCCATTCACTGGCCCGGGCTGCATTTTCCAATTCCTTGCCACTAGCATGAAATGCACCTGCAGCCATGAACTCGGGGGCTGAATTCGGGGCTGACTGAGCAGCTGACCCCATGTTACTTGGCACAGGTACGACTCTTTTCACTCCAGGGATAAATTCTAGCTTACACCAGCGTGACACCAAGACTCAGCCTCTTCTCTTGCTCTCAGGAGGAGCACAACAGACAACACACCAAAGCCCAAAATTTGTTAAATGGCTCAGCCTCCCCCAGCTCTTCCCAGAGGAGGCATCTTCTCACAGCTCATGGAGAAACCTCTTCACAGCCACAGAGCTGGGGGAGGCCGAGCAGTAGAGGCTGCACCAGCCACAGATGAACCCTCACCATCCCCATCCCTCCCTCCCACCCTGCCCACAGAGACTGCAGCCCATGGCTCTGCCATCCTTCCCCCAGAGCTGGAGGGGCACTGTCGGCAAGAACAGCGCTGCCCACTCCCTCCAGAACTCACCTGCCTGTTGGGTGGAGGCAGGCTGACCGCAAGCACATGCAGGTGAATCCCCATGGGGTCCTCATGTGGAAAAGTCCCTCCACCCCCAGCAGATCGAAAGGAAACGACTCTGAGCGACTGCCCGTTTCCAGACTTAGCAAACTGAGCACACAGCTTCAAGCATGGACTATAAATGTCTGCTAAATCCACTAGCACAAAAGAAAGCACCCTTCCAGTAATTCTGTCCAGGCAGCGCTTCCCTGTGCATCCAACTCTCACCTTTCACCGGAGCAAGTGGGCTAACACAAGTGTCCTTGCTCCCTCCCTCCCACACCGAGCTTTATATTGAAGATGACTACGGCAGCATCAATGCCATCTGCACACACCCCCTCATGTCACTGCCACCTCCACCATCACGGTGCAGGGGTGATTGACACATCCAAAGCCATGTCACTTTCTCAACAGCTCACCGTGAAGTGGTGGGAACGGGCAAGTCAGCAAAGGGAGCAATCCTGCTGAAAGGACAGTCAGGAGAACAAAGAGTTGTGGAGGCAGATGCACGCGCTCTGCTTCTCCAAACTCTCCACAAAAGCATGCAGTGAAATAGAGGATGCTCTTGCACAGCTGCCTGCACAGCCCAAAGCAGACTTTGCGAATGAGACTGGCCCAAAAAGCTCCTGCCACAAGCCCTCACACTGCCTTCCCACCAACAGCCATGCTACAGACCAGACCACTGGGCAGATCCAGGCTAAAGGCATGGTTTCCCATCAGCTGGTCCTCCACATGAAGTACTCCAAGACCCTCACAGAAAGAAACAGTACAGAAACATAAACTGCTGCTATTACTTTCTGTCGGATGCATGTTAAGAAAGTAGGCAGACCTGCATCTATTTTAGATGTGCTGCATAAAAATAAAAGATGCTGGTTGACTGTGCATGTTCTCGTTTTTAGAAAACGAGTTCCAACTTATTTCTTCTCTTTTTTTCCAAATCTTCACAGCCAGATGGTAAACAAATTCTCCTCAATGTCACCTCAATGGAAAGAAGCCCCGACCTGGTTTCAACCTCCCCAGACCAAAGCACAACAGGAATCACACTGTTCAGTTAATACCTCTCTCCCGGGGGGCCCGACCTGATACCCTTCACTCGCAGCCCGACCCAAAGCCCTCGGACATGAGCAGAGATCTTGACTTCAGGTTCTGCCCAGAGGGCTACCACCACTGACTTTCACAGGATGACTTGAGGTTATAAACACTACAGCTGGCAGACAGGGCTGGCACAACTGGACTCCCCATGCCTCAGAGGTCTCACAGAGATTTAAGGAGCTACAGCTCCCTGATTTATGTCTTAGTGCTTTCCCTTTTTCTCCTTTTCCATTAGCCTATTCTAGCTACTTTAGAGGTCATTTTCCCTTTTAAAAACCCACATCAAGTTATTCCATTGAAAGACAAACAGAATTTTATCAGAAAGTACATGCTATTTTTCTGCTTTTCCTATTTATACTCCCCTCATTCGCTGCCAGGACACAACATCTCATATAACCATATTACCATCTACTTGTTTGCCAGTGCTGTGCTCCTCATAATGAACAAATCTTTAATTTCAAGGCATAGCTTGTGTCCATCTACAGTCTCTGTCAGGCATCCATATTGGTAGTGCTCATGCCAAGTCTGGGTACACCATGTTACAGTGGTCATGAAGTGAAACACTGGCAGTTTTGTCTGGATATACAGAGATCTTCACCATGAAGGTGCTCAAGGTGAAAAGTGAAGTGGGATCATGTTTTCCAGAGACGTTGTGCAGGCTCCCTCCTTGGAGGTTTTCAAGACCTGCCTGGAAAAGACCCTTGAACAGCTGGATTTGGTCACAGAGCCAGCCCTGCTTTGGGCAGGGCGTTGGAGTGGAGACCCGACATGTCCCTTCCCACCTGAGAGACTCTGACTCCAGGCTCAGGGGCACCCTCCCAAACAATCATCAATCAAATGCCCAGGACCATGCCTGGCAGAGAGGGCAAAACTTCACATCAAGAGGAGATGAGCCTTTCATCAGTGTTGGGTCCACCCAGCTATGCTGCCTTGAAGCTTCTCCACAGCCTGTGGAAGGGTTTGATCCAGTCAAACCATGCCTATGGCCGTGACAGCTGGATCCTCCTCCTTCCGCACCGGCTGCCAAACATGCCTACTAACCTAGCTCTAGGGCCAGACACAGCACCCCCAACCCATTTCAGTCCAACAGAGCTGAGGACACACTTAAGCAAACAGGTCTCTGATAAACTGGACGACAGTGAGCGCTGAAACGGTGCGAGCACTCATGAAAACAGTTTCACCAGGAAACCTGAAAGCCACTGACTTCCAACAGAGGTTTATAGTACTACACGGTGGCAGCAGGATGGCAACCTCCTGTGAGTTCCTAGAGGTGTGCTTTGCAGACTGCTACCTACACTACACCCTCGTTCCCAACCCACAACAGAACAAATCTGCGGAATTTCTGTACAGAGCTTGGAGGCCAAGAGCAAAGTGTGGCACAGGCATGCTAAGATAGGATAGTATTGAGAAATGCCACTGGTGCATTTTGCTTTGAAAAGCATCAAAATTTACAGGAAATTGTTCAGACTCCCTTTATTAAGAAAACAAGAAACTGAGAAGCGTGACCAGGAAACACTGTTTAAAAGTTGGCTCTTTTTCATGATTAGCAGGCAAGGAAAGGAGGTGCAGAACAAGAGCAGGAGGAAAGCAACTGGAAGTGTCTTCTGTGAATTGCAGTCTGAAGTCTTTGGCTTTCTTTTGATACCAGTAAATTTAAAAGAAAATAAAGAGACTCCAAATCTTGCTCCAAACTATTATTTGGAAGAAGGCCACAGCTCGTTACAGACAAAGCAGGCAAAGAATAGATGGTTTGTGATACTCAAACAATGGCCCTGCTCCTGCTAGCCCACTCCTGAAGATTTGCAAACTGGTGGCAACACTGACAGACAATACATACATCGGTATACATTCATGGTGTTACACACTCACCTTTGGAAGACCTAAATTAAGGTCTACATTAAGGCGTACAGCTTCTAACACCACTGCCACTTGACCTTGCCTTTATACTTGCACAAATGGGGTTTTGAATGCTCAGAGATGCATAATTTCTCTGAGTGATCCCTAAGACATAAGAGTTCATATACAGATTAACTGCTTAAGCAAGCTCAAAGGCAGAGACCTGGTCTCTTTTACTGGCAAAAACCTTGTACTCTGAAAATGATAATTGTTCTAGAACTGCTGATTAATTTTCCTCATTTGTACTCCACCCCCCCCCCCTTTAAAATCCTGCCTGTTCCTTTTATTTCTTATGAGGCTTTTCAGTATTTGTCTGTTACTTGAACATTAAAGCCTGATTTGTGATTAAACACAACATTTGGGAGGCGTACTCCAATGCTGCCTGCTGTCACTGTTCCAACTGTAAGAAGCTCTGGGAGATATCAGCGTATCAGGTCAGATCCTTCTCTGCATAAGTCTGCGTGACCAAAGTTATTTCTCCCCTATTCTATTCCCCCCCCCCAAAAAAACATAATTAATACACAGTGGGATAGCTGCATGGTAGGAATAGTGGTGGGTATGTATTAAAGTGGCAATAAATAGGGCAACAGCAGAGGGAACATAGAAATATGTTGCGGAGCAATAAAATAGTTCAGTTTCATCAGTTGCATTAATTGCCCAAAAGCAGTAATCAGAGATTGTATGCTTATGTATGTCAAGAATGCTGCACTCAGTAACTTGAAGAAATTACGTTTATAACTTGGCCCACTTCCCCCACTGTAGCCGCACTCAGCAGATAAGGGAACTCTTCAAATTTAAATGACCACGTTCCACATTTTGGGGTTCTGTGAAAACCAGCTGAGCTATCTGGAGGCCAGCTGAGGTCAGGCGAGCTGAAGTCGGGCCAGCACAGAGGGTGTGAGCAATCTTCTCGCCCATTTCAATGACACAGTCGGCTGCAGGAAAAGGGAGCCTCCTACATCAGCCATGGATGAAAGTCCTGGAGAGACCCCTGCAAAAGCAGAATAAAAAGCACAGAAGGCCTCAGGTCTCCTGCACTCTTCCCATTAGGTGATCCTGCAGCACAAGTGATCCAGAGCCTCTCCAAGGAGATGTCTCCTCTTCTTCACTTTCCACCCCACTCTCAGCATGGATCTCTGGCTGGTACTTAAAGCAGGTATCTCCTGGGACATCATCTTGCAGGACACAAGTGAAGAAGCTCTAAAATCCACAGCAAAAAAGCACAACCCCGTAGCTGGGAAGGAAGGGTTAATCAAGGATGTCTATCTGTCACTGGGCTTTGGAGTGAAGGATCCTAATGACATGGATTGCTGAGGCCATGAGCGTGCTAAACAGGTTCCAAGACACCTCCTTTCTCCTCAAACCTCCTCAAAAATGACACAGCCAGATGACGCAGAAGGGCAGAGACCAAAGAGCAAGGAGCCCCAGCTGTACATGCCCTGTAACAGGGAAAAGGATCGGCAGACCTCCAAGTGGTTGCATATTTTTGCAGCAACAACAACACTTGAGAAATTATTCATTGCAGGCAGCATACAGATACACAGTTCAGAAGCAGGATGCACTACAGCGTTCAGAGAGACACCCATGTCAGAAGCAGGGTGCTGCGAGCAGAGGATGCGAGTGCTGCAGAACAAGTAGCAGCCCCTTACAAGCAGGAGCCCTCTAGGGCTAGGGAACGAGGGAAAAAAATGGCTCTGCACAAGAGGAAATCCTGTTGAAGTTGTGCTCCATGGGCTGCCAGTGAGCTCCACTTCTGTTCGCTCTCATTAAGCAAGGTGCAGCAAAGCCTTTCAGGCAGCCTCGGAAACAGCTTGACATTCCTCAGCAAAAGACTTAGCCACAGGATTGACTTTAGATGCATTAAAAACACCCTTGATTTCAACCAGAGCTCCGGTACCTGTTTAAAGCTGATCATGCTTACAGGTTTTGCTACCTAGGAGAGGATGGTGACACATCTTTACTCGAACAGGCACCGAAAGCTGTGGAGTCTGCTGCTAACTAGCACTCTGGTGCAGGTGGGCAGTCAGAGGTCCTGCGAGATAATAAAGAAACATGCTGAAGGAAATGTAGGCAGCTGTATCCACCCTAGTACCTTTCAAATCATCACACCCAGACTTCATTAATTAAAATAAGGATGTGCACTAGCCACAGCACACCTTCACTGATTAAGTCAACTAGAGCAGAGCCTGCTGTAAGCAAAGGACAGCAAGATCTCTGATGCAGCTTTATTAAATGCAGTGTTTCCAGGCCTGTCTTTCAGTCAAAATCGATCTATTCAGGTGCTGCTATGGCTTTGGCTGTAATTTCCCATATCATCTGAGCCATCCCTTTCCCACCAAGACGGAAGGGATGCGCATTGTTGGCCAACAGCACCCTCAGGCAGCCACCTGCCCCCCATGGCCCCACTTAACTCCACATAAGGGCTGCCACGTCCTGCCCACACGTGCCCACCTCCAGACAGCCACCAGCCCTCTTCTAGCCCCCCAGCTCACAAAACACAGCTGGGCAAAACACCACATTTTTATTTTCTGGCCATTTTGGCTCCCTGAACTTGCTTACTGTGCAACAGCCTTCAGAGCAGCAGCCCCTATGACATTAGTCAATATTTGATACGATGGAATGGGAGAAAAGGGAAGAGAGAAGGAAGAGGAGACCTTTCACATTTTTCTTTTCTTTTCTTTTTTTTTTAAAGATGCACTGTGAGTCTATATCCTCAATAAATGTCTGTGCATCTCTTTATAACATAAATGTCACCCTTGCGGTGAATTGGAACCTCGGGATTACTGCACTGGCAGAATTAATGTATTAGACATAAAAACCATAACATTTCATTATCCATTGTAAACTGCATGTGCTTTCACTCTAGGGAAACTGGAAATATCACCCAATTTCACTATCATTTTTGGTTAACTGACTGTTCTGCCACGTATTCGCATACTGGCGCATTCAGTTTGATGATATATCAGTCTTGTAGTTTCATTCTTCTTTCTCTACAATGTTGACATTTTTTTTTAAAATCAGTAGTTTTGTTCTGTTTTTATCTCTATGAAGGTACCACACTACAAAACCACTCAGTCGAAAAAAATTTACCCTGGAACAAACAAAACGGATCGTATTTGTCAAGCTGAAAACACACTAGAAGGAACCTATCCTGATGACTGAAATAAGGGTAGAAGGCAACATGGAAGTAAGAAAACCTCAGACACAACAGGTAAGGCTTCACCTCATTTATAGGCACGCTAGGGTCTATAGTCAATAGTGAGGCACTAAAGAACAGAATCTGTTCCCTTCTGCGGTTTAAACTCCCTGTATTTTTCCTTCCCACTATTAGGCTGGCTGCAAATTCAAAGATTTGCATAAGCCACAGATTTTGTCTGTCTCTTTGAAAGGTCAAAAATTAGAAGCAGCACAAACAAACACACATGACAAATAGGCCAGCTGGCAACAATTTGGAGTGACCACATGGAGGAAGTGTGGAGAAGAATAAGGGCAGGAGAGGAGCCTGTAAAAGCCTGGGTCATACATATATTGCAAGTTACAGGGTGCCTCAGGGGAATTTTTTTATTTAATCAGTTTTGTACCTTTGCAAAGATTAGTGACCAACTACCCAGATTTAGTGCTATCATGTTTCTATAAACATTTCTGAATATACTTTCTTTGATAAAACATGCAGCTGCTGACATGATTTTTTGTATAAACATTTCGCTATGTATTACATGGCGTATTTCAAAAAAGTCTTAACATTTTTATTTCTAAGAGACCACTCATTCTCCGCTGCAGGCTATGGAGTATTGCCCTAGGACAGAGAAATGAAGGGACAAGTAAGCAGAGCAGAAGGAGGGTGGGCAGGAGCTGCAGATACAACAGTAAAAGTCTTTACCAAAACCACTCTAGTCGTTATTCACATGAGGACGTTATGGAAGTAAGTAGGAAGGTAGGGAAACATTTGTTGTCTCGCATAGCTTCTGGAATGGAAGAGAAAGATTAACAGATCAACTTCAAACATCAAGCCAGATGCACACAGCTGGTGTTAATCTGCATGACCCTCATTACCTGCAACAGACCTCTGCCAAACTATGGCAACCAAAGAGCTGGCCACATTTTTATTACTAACATCACCTCGACCTATTAATGCGGGGGGGAAATAATTCAAATCCAAATTGCTTCTCACTATTTGTTGCTGTTTATATTTTGCCAGAGCCACAAAACCCAATTAAGTCCGTTTCCCTTCGGTTTGCAGTCGGTCAGCTCCAGGCGCTCAGGGCTGCAGCATCTGGGGCTGCCAGTCCTGCAGGGAACATTTACTTGTTTAAAAGCAACTCTTTCCACTGGACTTGGGTTTAGCTAATTGTACCATTTCTATTGATCCTGAGTTTTATAAAAAGCTTAGCTTCTAATTGCATGCTGTCAGTAAAACTACGCTTGGGGTCAAATTTGGTTTAGCCTGGCTCTCACAAAACAATAAATGGGATGCACTGACATAAGTTTTAAGCTAGTAGAATGCAGTAAGAATGCATTTAAAAAATAGATCTCTAGAACACTTGTCCAACTAAAGTAGTAAAAGGTCACTTATCCCCAGCAAACACCATCACCGCGTGCTGTTCAGAAACGTGAGTTGATTGACGAGTCCTTGAGTACCATTCAACTGAGGTCTTCCACGGCCCTTCTTCCTGACCAACTGTCTTCACACCACCTCAAAACACAGGTTTGTGGGAGGAAGAGCTTGCTGACGGCTCGTTATTTAAATTGGCTGTTTTCCCACAACAAGAAAACGGGAAGGTGAGAGCTTCCCATTGCATTCGACCCACCACAACACACTGAGCCCTTTCAAAACCCTCGCAGGCTCTAAGTGCTGTAGATGATGTAACGTCATCAGACATCTGCCAAATAAATAAGCAAGCTCCAACGTGCCTCCCTTCAAACCTGCAAAGCAATTTCCATCCCAGTACAGGAACTTGTACCAGGGTTTAATACTCTCTTCAATATATCCCCTTCCACAAAGAAAATCTGTGCCCGCTGCTACAGGAACACGCTTAATCCCTGTAAGCAGATGTCAGCCTCCAAAGCTGAGAAAATGACTTTGTTCTTTAGGATCAGGGAATTTAAAATGCAAGAAGTTGAAATGCCCTGATGAATTTGGTAACTTAAACCCCGAGAGGAAGCACCTGCTTTCTGAATAGCTGTCCAATTAAAAGCCCGCCACTGTTTTATGCATCCATAATTCAACATGAACGGTCTTTTTCTAGTTGACAATATATCAGCTACGGTCAAAGAGCAACACAGCTGAAAAAGAGAGGAGGGAGCTGCTGAGACCAAACAGTCCAAATCCCACAGCATCGCCCCATGCAGCAGCTCTCAGATGAAAACTTCCTCGAGCCAGGGTTGCTCCGGAAGGATCCACCAAACTCTGCACAAGCTCCACCAGCTGCCCTGCATTTGGGGCCTGGAACCACATCTCAGATGTGCAGCCACACCTCCTCTCTCCCAGCAACTTACCACAGTTTCCCACTCACAGAAATAAAGGCATCTCCCTTCACTATACGGCAGGTAAAGTAAGGCTCCAGTATGCTGCAGTTAAAATAAGGCATCTTCCCATTTATTCACACCAGCACTGGCAGGGATGGGGAGGGGAAAACCAAAACAAAAAACACAAAAAAGGGATTTTCATCAAAAAGTAAACAAAAATAAAAGCCAAGAGCACGCAGAAATGATCAGCCTGCCTGCAGGATTAGCAACCCCAACAACAAAAAGCAAGAAACAGTAGCAACTCCCTTAGCCGAACTGGAAATAAAGTGGGCAGGCTTCCCAGCGCAGCCTCCTTGCCACCATCCCACCCAGGGCGAAAAGCGGTGAGGCTGGAGCAGAGGCTGGAGCAGGACCCTCATCAGACATTAGGCAGCAGCTTCAAATATTCAACCCAGGTCCCGATCCACCTTCATGTTGGCTGAAAGAGGCTCCCATCGGTCACTGCACCAGGACAAAGTCATTTGTCCATTTACCAAAAAGTCTCATTTACCTTGTGTTGGTTGTCGCTTTCTCTCAGCACAGCTGGGTTTTGAAGAAAGAAACGCTTTCCCTGTAAACAGGCAGAAACTCAGCTATAAATAGGGTGTCCCCACACACCTCATGGAGCCAGGAGGACTTGGCAGGAGAGGGACTGCGTCTATGAGGAGTTCAGGCAGGACCGGCAGAAGATCAGCAACCTTTCTGGGAAATTTTATCTGTGTTACTACACATGAATAAAGGATATCAGTTTGGAAGTCTTAAAACACGCTGGCATGAATCCTAATGATGGGCAGAACTGTCACTCCACTACGATTAAAATCTGCGTCGATACCCAGGGCTGGGCCAGGCGCTTCCCCCATTTCCACCGCCTCCGGAGGGGCGCGGAAAGCCCCGAGGAGAAGCTGCGCTGGCCTCGGTCCAGCGCTCAGGTCGGCAGTGGCTTTGGAGAGCTTCAATAGCCACGTGCTCAGCGCAAACCGGCTCCTCGGGCATGCTTATGCCAAACACCAGCAGCCCTCATGGAGCCCCATTTGGAGCACGCATGCCAAAATCCTTCTCCCACCCTGCAAAAGCCAGCCCCTGCCCTATCACAGACGTCTGCCTCAAAAGCAGCTCCTTCTGACATGAGGCATTTCCCTCCCTCGCCTGGCTAGGGGCTGAGGAGCATAAGCGACAGACACATGGACCATCAGCCACACCAAGCCCAGACCAGACTTTTATCCATCCAGGCCAGCAAGTCTCCAGGAGAAGCAGACCCCAGCTTTCCCAAACTAGAGAGCACCAGCAATAAAAAGCCTGCTCCTCTTCCCCATCCTCAAGTCCCTCTTGCAACAAAAGCAGGGTCAGAGGCAGCCCTCACTTTGTGCCCGCCACTGCCAGCCCCACTGGGAAGCAAACGTGCTGCAGGCAAGGCAGGAGGGATCCTGTCATTAAACACTGTATCGAAACGCTCAGGTGTAAAGAGGACAAGTTAAGATTAGGCAGACAACCTCAGTTCTGACATCTTCTAAGTTTAGGTTGCTTAAAACTGCAGCTTCAATAATATGTATTTAACATAGAGGTTGGGATGCACACAGTTTTTAATGTGTCTTTTGAAAGGTCCACAGACAAATGAAAATGTTTTTTAAAAATTTTAATTTTTCCATGCAAATTAACCAAAGTTTGGCTAGGAAAATCTACAGTTTCCCTACTTTTGTATTTTGTGTAAGAAAAATCTGTGATACCTGACTACACTGAGGTCAGAGCGCTCCTGTTTTCTCCCTCACAGACTCCCCTCAATCAGAGCTCCAGCTTTCCTAGGGATCCATTTTGTCTTATCTGCAAAGGCCTTTTCTCTTTTGCTATTCTAGAAGCTCGTAGTGAAACCCAAGCATCCCCAACAACTACTGTAAATCCCTAGTCCTTTTTTCTAATTTAAGAATGGCTGCAACAGTACAGTATCATCATACAGTACTTATCCTTGAAAACATGTAACTCCAATTCAACAATCCTATTACATATGCTCCTAGCACTTGTACAGAAGAGATTTAGCTCTTAGCTCTCCATTGCTTTATCTCTTTCCATGTTTGTCAGTGCAGAAATTATCTCAGGCTATAGACAGGTCACGTCCAAATGTTTCTCTTATCTTGCTGCAAATCTGGAAAAAAAGCAACTGTCACGTAGCTTGCACTACTCTTGTCAAGCTTCCTAGCTCCACTTTTAATAGCCACCCCTCTGAAGTGCAGTGGAAAGAGCCAGTTATGCTATCTTCCTAGCGTCCCGTCTAAGCGATGCTATCAAAAAGACAACTTGTGCAATCAAGAGGCCCGTTCAATCCCGTCCCGAGGAGCGCAGGGCAGAGGGAACCCGTGTCACGCTCACAAGGATCGGGGTCACTTCAGAAGTGACGGCAGTACAAGTCTAACAAGCTAAAGGGCAAAGAGCCCCTCTACAGCAGAGCAGTCAGAAGGGGAGCTCCCAAAAGCTGAGATGGCAAAAGGACAAAATGAGGGGAAAACAAGAAACGTGGACACATACATGGATGGAAAAACCTACCTTCTATATTTCAGTGACTTGCCCTAAAACTTGGGGCTGAGGTGACAGGGTAAAACCACACCAACATACCACACTGCTGGCAGGGGGAAATCAACCCATCCTGCTCTCTTCTGCCTCTGTTCCCCCCAAACTGCACGTACATTCTTACCTCACAGGCACTGCCAGCTGCCCGTGGCCCTTCCTGTGCCCAACACTATTCATGCCAACTCACTGCTTTTGTCAGCAAACCGAGCCACCATCAAGCTGTCTCCATGTCTCAGCAACACACCCACCTCTTGCATAAAAAAAATTTAGAGCTACACCAGCTCTGTTTCATTTATTCCAAGTGCACTGTTCCTACAGGCCTATCCTCCATGATATATGTATACATTTCTTGAATCATCATCTCCTACATCTAATATTGAAACCCTGTGTTAATGGTGTTTTGCCATTCACCTCCCAGGGATATCCTTTCTCTTTCACTGCGGTACCCCCTTGTGTGCTCTTGCCCAAGACCTGTCTCTTACCTCATCCCATTTTTTCCTCGTATCACGCCTCCAACACATTCTTGACAACTCATAATTTAATCACTATTAGCAAGTCTAAGCCCTGGCTATGCAGCATTTGCCAGCAAGACAGCTCTATCTCCATGAGAACATCAGCCCGGCTTTCTAAATACGCAGCTCTCAGCAGGTCTGACGCTGCAGCCCAGGGACGGCCCACGGAGCAGGCAGCGCTCTCGAGAAACTTACCCTTTATGTACAAGTATTAATGTAACAGTGGAGCTTACAGATGCTTTTGACTCATCTTGCAGCAACGCCACTTGAGGAGCACCATCTGGAACGTACATGGAGAGGAAAGGAAGGATTAAGACAAATGGGATCCGCAAGGTGGTTTTGTCTGCGCTGATCCCCCCCTCAACTAAATATTAACAGTAATACTAAAACTGAAGGGCAGGAGATGTCACTCAGAGTATACTTTCACTATTAGTTCAAACCAAAACCATGAAAGAGACAGTACGACCCAGGGCTGCATATTCCCACTGGCTCTTTCACGTCACCCAAGCATGGCTGCACCCACGTGTCAGTCAAATCAAGCTGCCCAAAAACACATCTGATGAAACCAGGTCATTTTTCAGCCACGTGGCCTGGGAGTGCTGGTACTGACACAAGCAGGACAGTAGGAACACAGGGCTCAGCAAAGGAAGAGGTGGGATAATACTGTCCCCTTCAACAGCAACTCAGTCCAAAAAAAAAAAGAAATAATTTTAAAACAAAGCTACAAGGTGTCTAGGAATAATCACAGCCTATTCTGCTGAGCTGCATCTTCACTCTACCCTTGCAGCATCATGAACTCCTTTAACCATGCTGCTTTGCTCTACCCCCGCAGCCGGACCCTGAGGTCTCCCTTTCGCAGCCCCTCACCCCTGACCCACCGCTTCCGACATCCATTTCTCATCCTCTTCCTCTCCCTCTCTCTCCCTGTCTTATCTGGCGCATTCCCACCAGCCTACAAACCCAATCTTTGTCTTCTCCTCTGAGCAGCACTGATCTCCATGCCCCCTTCCCACCCCTGCTCCCCCCGGTCACCTGGGGCTATTAACTGCACTGTGGTATTCAAACACTGTAAAGTTCAGGAACATATAAAAGTCTCAGGAGGGGAAAAAAAAAAAAAATAGCCATTGCGTGTATGCCAAGCAGTTTTATTTAAAACACAGCTTACACCTGAATCCAGACACCAGCAATTGCAGACACAGTCCTTCTCCCCTCACCTGGCTGCCGGCCACATGCCACTGCTACGTCTGCTTTCCTCGTGCCCTCCTCTACACCTCCCCAAGGTGCCAGCTCTTTGCCGTGTGCTTCATCTATTGCCTGGCTCACCCCACGCTGCCTGCCTTCCTCACGGCTCCCACCAGCCATCACCCTTCCTGACGTCGTTCCTCAGGCAGCTGCGTGCCTGCACGGCCCCAACTCCAAGGGGGCCTCCGGGCAGTACCGCAGCGCAGGCGCTGGACAACAAGACAGCAACAGCAGCAGCTATAAACCCTTTTGCCAGATTCCTGCCTTGTTACCGCATCGAAACGGCAGCTCCGGCGTTACCGCAGGCATGCCGTGCACACCTAACTGAGCGTCTGTTTCCAGCACAGAAGTAACGCGGTGCCGGAGGGGCTCACCCAGGGGCACGGCAGACTGTCATCAAAAGAGGCCATGGCGAAAGAAGCCGAACATCTGAAGACATACACTGCAACTTGAACTGAAGCATCGCAGGCCTCGGGGAGAAAGTACATGATGTTCCACGACTGTTGTCATGCAGAAGACCCAACAGGTTTGGGGTCTTCACCTTCGATTTCTGTTCTGCAAGCGATTCTCCAGAGCAAGAGCAGCTTTTGCAGAAACGCCTCCTGGCTGAACAAGCTCATCTGTGCTCACGGCAACATGAACTTGTTTTCACAGGTACCTCTGGAAGATCCCATCTCAAAGGAGATTCCCAAGGATTCCCGGGCAAAGAGCCACAGGTGCAGATGACCACCACCATTGTTCGGTCCTCAGGTTTCTATAAATCTACGTATCAAATAGATCAAAGAGGGCAACCTCCCCTCTGCTTGCATTTCCAGCTTTCCCTTCAAATCGGCTTCTCTGATGTTACTGCTTCTCTTTCATTACTGCTCTTTTTGTCTCCTGGTCCTGTCCTTGCCTCTGGCCTTCTGTTACGCTGTTTGCTACATCGCCAATATTATTTTCTCTGTGCCCACACAGCCTTTCTCTTCCTTCAGACTCACTCTTTGCATCAGTTTCTCCAAAGACACCTTCTTCCAGTTCATGTTATTGCTTTCTTTATGATCGGACTGCGAGATCCAAGTTTGCACAGGACTGAGCACACCCCTTCCAGACCAGTGTGGCAAATAAATCCTCTCAGAACATGTGCAACAGCATCAAACAAGGTGGCAATACGCATGACATTCCTGCACCAGATCACTGTTTATACACATACACACACATAAAAATGCCTGTAAATGCTTTTTGAGAGGGAGGTGGGACCAGAGAGTTCTTCTAACCTACACAATTCTACGATTCTGTCATCTTTTTGCAATCAAAATAATGAAGACTAGAACTGGAAACAGCACTGCTTACTTGACAGCGTACAGCAGAGGTCTTCTCCCAGCTCTGCTGTAGCGCCACAGTGTGACCTTTGCTATGACATTTCACCTCTCAAAAAAAAAAAATCACAATTCATTCCCATTAAAGCAGATATGACATCAAAGGTCGTCTTTTGCAATGCACCTAGTAATCTACCAGTGAAAACTGTGATGTAAATAAATAGATAATTACAACTATGCTTAAGACTGAGAAACATCACTATAGTACAACATATTATTATTGTATCACCTGAAAAAAAAATTCTGAATATAAACCAACAGTAAAAGTCCTCACTGCTCAGAAAATATTTCATACTTTTCCCTTTCTTCAGTCCTCTTTGATAGGGTAAGGAGGGCTGACTTATGTAAATATGCTATTTAAATGAGGCATTTTTGACAGCCATTAGCTCTCCTGAAGTGACTGGAGCTGGTCACGACCAGCAGTGCACAAGCCGCAGATGGACGCACGGGCTGGAGGCTGAGCCCCTCGGCCCCATCCCAACACGCAGCCTCAGGAGGAAAAGGACCAACGGTGGCTACCAGGGCCACCAGCACCCCGGCAGTACCGAGTGCCACCGCTGCCTCTTCGACGCCAGGAAAACAAAGTTGTCTTTACCAAACAGACCTGGCAAACTGAATTCAGGAACCCCTCTCGGCATTGGCTGAGATGTAGATAAGGACAAGGAGCTCTGAAGTTCACTTTCCTGTAGAACGCAAATTTTACCGTGGTAGAGAATTGAGGGCTCTGTCCTGTTTCAGGCCCGAATGTATCCTTGCCTTCCACTGGCGTTTTCCAAAGGGACAATTTCACCCCTAGAAAGTGGGGAGTTCTTCAGCTAGCACCACTAAGAGAGAAATGATGTTTAGTTTGACAATGCGACTGTCAGTGGGATTTTGAAATGTCACTCCCACACCTAGCAGATGCAGTTGGTTCATTCCTCGTTTTAGAAAAATGTACTGAAGTTCCTTTTGTAATTGATGCAAAGTGTTTCACAAGGCTGGAGCTTTATTTTGGAAAAAAAAAAAAAACCTCTCCTTCCGTTTCAATTAAAAGGCATTTTAATTAATTCTCTTGAACATATTTAAACTGTTCTATCCTTTTTAAAGACGCTTTTGTGGGGACAAGCTATCTCCTTAAGTAAAACCCATATGGCACAGAGCTGAACTAAAAATGCCCCAAACCAACATAAAAGAGCGAGCTGATGTTTCAGGAAGGTGGATCCTCCACCTGTCATCATTCTTGGCCCTGACTTTGCCAAAACATACATCTGTGAATAACTCTGGAAGGATGACCAAGACAAATGTTTGTATAATGGGAGCTTGAAAGTTTAACTTGTTTTTAAACAAGCATGTAAGACAAATCACAACTAGATGAGAGTATAAAAAACAAGTGAGAGGAGACACCAAAAACCTGTGGGAGAAAGATGACATGAGTTCCAATTAGTTTTGGTACCTTATCTTACAAGTGAGCTCACCTAATAATTTGAGTATCAAAATTAATCTATTAGATGAGCTGGGTTTTTTTTTTTTTAGTATCAATTTTCAATCCATATAAAAATTATCCCTTAAACACTACAAACCATTTGCACTCATCACATCCTCCTTGCCCGTTCCAACTTCTTCCTCCACCTCTTTGGGCAAATGCACCTGGAAGAAGAGGAAAGCACTACAAAACAGCCCCAAATTTACTATATCTTGAATCCGGGATATATGAAAGTGTGGATGTGGAAAGAAAATTTATTCCCGAGTTAACATTTCACTCAGAAATAAATCTTTGATTTTTATCCTGTGGCATCTAAATCTCCTCTCCCTGCAAGTCCTGACATTGAACTTCATGGAAATTGGACCAGGCTTCTAGGAAAACTACCGTGACATTTTCTAAGGGCATAGATCTATATACCCATATGCTGGTCTTTAACTTCATCAGCTAAACATATTGGATTTGTTTCTTAAGGTTGGAACAACACTATTTACCCTCTGTTCCATCATGCAAAGTTTAAAAGTGAACTCAGTTGATTTTGGTGTTTGTCCTAAAACTAAGGCAATGATCACTTTATCATCAGCACTAAATTCAGCTTGTTCTTCAAACTCATCACAGTTCTCTAAATTGCTCTTCTGTTTTCACAGGGGGGGGTTGGTTGAATTTTCTTCTTTGAGAAAACTGGCTATATACAAATATTGCCTATACGTATATGTATCAGCCCATGAAACAGTTGCTAACATTTGGCTGGAGAAAGGAAGACAAGCATACCCTGTACCAAACTCTGTGCAGTTGTTATCCTCCATTACACAAACACTTGGCAGGCTTCCATTATAAAATTTATGCACCAAAATTAGCTCTCACAATTGCAATCAATTGCAACAATCAAGCGTAAGTAATGCCCCCCTCCCCCCCCCCCAAAAAAAAGGTGGGCATGGAAAACAATGTTACAGCACTGCAGTGGTTCCTCTATTTATTTATAATTATGTCAAATACAGTCTTTCTATCCATCATTCGTAAGGCTACAAGCACACAACCCGTAAACAGAGTAATTTCTCATCAAAAAGCTTCCTTCTGCAATGCCCCAGAACGCTTCCTCGTCCTTTCGTTTCGGGCACTCTCTCCTCATCTTGGGGAAGGATGCTGGGAAGAGACCCTAGACACTCTCCAGTGCAGATGCCCACCTCCATCTCCCCACACCCCAGCTTTATCCAGCACCACTCAGGCTGCCTCGTGTACACACGCACGCACCCCCTTTTCATTGCCCCTGTTTCTGCAGACCGGTGACCTGGGCACCGCTGCTCTCTCTGCCGTTCCTCGCCCAGGACCCACCCGTGCGGTGCTAAAGGAGGGGACAGCGCAGCTCCGCAGGACCCCCTGGAGCCACAGGGCTTAGGGACAACCCGGCCCTGGCTCTATAGATCCTTCCCAGGGCTGAATCCCATCTCTGGCGCTGGCTATCAAGTAGCAGAGCACAGGGGCTTTCCAGGAGGCGCAGGGAGGGACGGGTCCCCAAAGCAGCACCGGGGCTGCCTGTCACTGTAACAGCTTGCAGAGGGGGGACGTGCACATCACCATTTTGAAAACATGAGCTTTATCTTCTCGCTACGGTGTGGAGAGGGGTAAAGAGTTAAAAGCCATCTTATCAACCAACAGCAAAGCATCAGGAATACTCCTCAAGGACCTGGTTGATAGGCATTTTTTTTTTTATCATCCACTTTGACGCAGATGGTATATATTGTGTATGGTATGGTGCCAGAGTAGAACTCAAAAGTTACAGGCAGCTTTGTACAGATTTTTCCACCTTGAAACAACAGCTCATGAAACTAGTAATAAATGTTACATTGTTTGGAATGAAAAGCAGATAATGTATATAAACTTCTGGAAACTAAACACATATGGCAAGAATACACTAGAGAATATAGAATACTCTAGAGAATGCAAATAACGAAAAAACCCTCTCTGTGTATTTCAGTGTAAATATTACACCTGATTGTCTCTTCTCTCCCACATGCATACAAGCAAATCAATGTCTGGCATCCCACTCTAATTTGAGCAACCCTCCATCTCCTATACTAACAATCTACATAACTTCTGGCCCCCGAGAACCTACAACTTGCATGTCATCACACCTTCAAACTGAATTACCTGCCACTGTTTTAATTCACTTCCAGGTTTTGGGTTCGCTTGTTCATTTTTTAAACAGCTCACAGCTGTATTATGAAGGAATACAGATCAATAAATAAGCATATGGTATTAAAAGAACATTCTAGTTTCACAGCGCGGAGTAAGAAAAGCTTGCATGGCACAGCTTGATCAAATCAGAAGCAAAGCCCTCAGGTACTATACATTTGTCTCCCTTCCTCAGTTCCTAACAGTAGATGCTCTTCTGACCAAGACATATCACACTGAAGAAAAAAAAAAAACACACTAACAAACAAGCATAAACTCATCATTCTTTGTATTATCTAAAAGCTATTTACAGTGGTCAACACAAAACAAATTAAGCCATTTTGGACACAACAGAGATTCTATCAACACAACTTTAAGAATTCTCCATAGACATCACTTGGCTTTGGTCCAAGCCTGTAATGTCATTTCTCACTGACATCCTTTTGCACCATGAAATTCACATTCACAATTCTTATCAGATAAAGCCAAAGAGGCCTCTCAGCAAAGAGTCCAGAGAACCAGCTGACTCTTCAGCAAAGTCTACCATAAAAAAAGTGTATGGGCATGATCAAAAAGGGATTTAGTATAATACTGGTTCATATGACACTAAATAGAAGCCAGTATCTAGCACATCTTGCCTTTATTTTATTTTTTCATTGAATGCACCTGTTCTTCTCATTCAAGATGAGGGCTAAGCTGTTTAAACAGCCAGGTCACTTTGCAAGCTATTTCCCTTAGCACACAAGCAAGCCCAGGCAAGAGAAACCATTCCTCCAAAACACAGCTGCTCCCTGGAGACAGTGCAGGGCGAAATTTGTGGAATAAATACGCTCTGTGACTGCACAAAGAGCCTCACACTCGGCATTTCAGCACAGTATATTCCATGATTGCTTCCCCCTGCCCCAAAATGCACGTTGCAATGGGTTCTACTGTCAAACTCTCATCAATTTGGCTTCTTTGCTCACAGACTGAGCCACACAGATTGAACCTGCAGGTTCAAGTTGCTGTGGCCCTCCACCCCGCCAGGCAAACCAGCAGCCAGCAGCAGCAGCAGGTGACTGTCAAAAACAATACTGGAAAACAAGAGCTACGAAAATAATTTTAGATGAAAAGTCTTTCAGTTGAGGGATGAAAGTTTCTTTTCAAAGGAGAAGAGAAATCCCAGAAGACTCATCCATCCCACAGACATTCCCCTGGAAGGATCAGCCATGCCTTGGAAAGAAGAGCAGGAGCCTGAACCCGGGCTCCCACTTTCCAGTCGAGCCCCCCAATCACTGCAAGGCAATGCTCATCATTCGAGTCCAGAACAACTTCTTTACTCCCCCTCTGATTCAAATCTAGTTTTAAACCCAAGCATAATGAGAACATCTCTGAATTCTTCAAGTTTTATAGGACAGCATTTACATTTTCAATGCAACTGCAATTAGAAGTTATGCATAAAACACAGGGCTGATGTCAAGTTATTTAAAATTCCTCATTTTGAGTTTGCATTAAGATTAAGAGGAAAAACAGCTAGGGAAAGGTTTTTAAAAAATTGTATGAGCTGTAAGGGTTAGTTTTAAATATAGCAGAAAGAGAGATGGCTAGAGTAAAGGATTTGGAGAACTGAAGCTGATAATCAGGAAAGGGGAATATAACAACACGCCAGGCTGCAGAATGCCTTCCAAAAGCAACGAAAAGATAATCATTGCAAAAAGCATTGCCACCGCAGATGATCATCAGCTGAACACATCTCTATAAATTCTCATGCTCCTGCAGTGCTATGGAAATGCAACGATATCCCAAATACTGGAATTTGCTTAAATTGGAGAGAAAATGGCCACACTCCGAAAGTATCTTAAAATATTTCCTGTGTTGACTAGCACAAAAAAATAAATAGTGGCAGAGAGACTTATGTATTCATGTTCCCAGAAAGGAAAGACCTCATTAATTGGCCTTCCCACTCCTCAGCCTAGGAAGCATGCTGCCAGGGTGCTCCAAGGACCAGGGGAAAACATCCAAGAGCAGCCACTTAAGTAGATAACTTCAAACATGGCATGGCCAACCCAGGCACTACACGTCTTTCAAGATCAGGTGCTTACTGAGGAGATGACTGTTCAGATAACAAGCTGTAAACAAAATCATACACATGGATACACAGAAGAAATACTTTGACTTCAAAGGCATTTTTCTTCAGCACGTAAACATTGCAGGAATTTCTCTCATGTCTCAAATAGCATTACTCTGTGCACAAAGTCAAGTCCACTCATGGCATGGTTTATTTTTGTCCAACCATTAGAAACAAAACAACAGCCTTTAACTGCTCAGAGAGACTACAGTACAACATCCTGAGATTCAGAGATGCTCTGCAACAATGGGATAAGCTATTTTTGGAAATCCATCTGGTTGCTAGGGCAAATTCTTGTAACGAAACGCACCATCCACCAAGCAGAATCTGGTTTGCAAGTCAGGAGAGGAGGAAAAATTAAGATGAGAGATGACTAACCAGGGTAACGTGAGAAACCGAATGAAATGCCATGCTATACAGAAACATGGTTAGGGCTTCCATCAAGACCGAGCTGAACTCCTACGTGAAACACGCCTGGTTGTTTTGAGCCAACGGAGCCGAGATCACAGGCTTGAAAGAAATTTCAAAAGGTTGTACAAGGCATCCTGCTGCCCCCAAGGCAGGATTAACTATATCTAAACAGTACCTTATGCAGGGCATACCACTACTGAATCATAAGCATTTGTTCATACAACTCTCTTGTATCAATGTTATTTGTCTTTTACACAAGGGAGTAAATGAGGCAGACAGAAATGAAGCAGTTAGCCCTCAATTGCACACTCAGTCTCCTGCAAAATTAGGAAATCATTCCAGATGCTCAAAAACCCCAAAATAACTGATGGATCAGTTTTCTAGGAGCTGTATGCATGGATATCTTCTCATTTTCAAAATTACTGGAGCCTTGGTTCACATCAACCTGTTACACATCTGGATAGTCTTATGTATTTTATAAAAGATCATGACAGTTTTTCTATCCAAATTCCAAGCTTTCAGCTCAAGAAATGTCTTTTGAAAGTTAATAGGGCAAAGATGGTAAAGAAAGAACAAAGGAGAGGGTATAGACTATTTTCCATTTTCTCCACGAACAGTGAAGAGTGGAAACTTGCATGCTAATGTTCAAGAACATCAGCTTTGGATGACGCAAACTGGAAAAGGTTGCATAATTTACACCTTACTGCCATATCTTCTGGTCAGCTTTGCGCTGAACTCAACTGAGATTATAAGAAAGCATGCAGATCAAGTTTAGGAAGCCGCCATACTCTTCTTGAGTAGCTGAGTGCTTTGCGTGTCAGAAGAAAGCTTCTGTAATTAAAATAGTATCTCCCTTACAACTGAGAACAGAGAATATTTAATTAGGCTTTAAACTGTTAAGGAGAGGCTTACATAATAATCTCACTTAGGCCTCGCAGCCAAATGAACAGTGCCTACCAAGACTTAGTCGAACTTAAGCGTACCTCACTGGTAACGGAGAGTACTCCCAACACAATCTGGCATTAAAACTAAATGAGTGTGCTCTTTTCATCCATTTTGACTTCTGAAATAAAGAAGTTCAAATCAATGAGAAATTTAAACACCGCAGAGACCATGAACTAAGTGAAATTCATTAAGTCACCAGACTTAAAGATTACTGCTGTAATCTGTAGGAGCAATGTTAAGAGCAGAATGACCCCAAGACTGAAACCAAAACCTCTGTTACAGGTGATGGATGGACATCCAGCGGGACAGACACCTCCATCACAGTCCTGGCCTCTGGTCAGCAGTGGTTGCAATTCTCTTTTCTGGAATAACCACAAACCAGGCAATGTACAAGACACCAATTTGTCCTTTTGTGCCAACACAGGGCACCCCCAGCCCCCTGCCTTTACAAAAGAGCAGTTTTCAGATGAAGATCTGTCTAACTCATTTACCTTTGGGCTGCAGATTCCTCACGTACACGTGTGTAACATAGGGACTCCCTGCAAGGGTCATCCCTGCCCATAGGGTGGCACAGCCCTGGCAGAAGGTATAGACGTGGGGCTCCAAGGGACAGGCCAGCACACCAAACCAGGCAGCAAGCCCTCCCTGTTTCTACTGAACATGCAGAGCCTCAATGCCACTCAGAGCTGAAGCAGCAGCCCTCCTTTTGCTCCTCTGCTCAGGAAACAAATCAACTCTTACTCGATGGACCATTTAGGCATGTAAAGATAAGGACCTAGCTGAACTATTCAGAGCTCAAACTGCAGCTGCCTTCAAACCCTTATCAACCATAGCACCAAACACAAGGTTTTGTGCTCTTCCAGCTGCCTCCCAAAAACCTCTTCAAATGGGACTGTTTTATAAGTGGGATTTCCCTAGCCAGTCACAAACCCATGGTAATTCTCCATATCCACAGTGCGTTCTGCTGTGTGAGCTCCAGCCGAGTCATCTGCCTGGAGGCCAAGCACAAGCAAGAGTAAGGCGCTCCTGAGTTTCTGCAGCGATCCAAAGACGCTCCTCAGGCCCTGTAAGGACCGTACTGTGCATGTGGGTATACACATGCAGCAATTTAAGACACAGTCTTGTTCACTTTAGGTAATATTAAAGAGGCTAATACTTCTCAATAACTCAATTTTTCAAAATGGAGCTTAAATGCCATTGAAACCTAAGATCATAAAGAGAAAAACACATGTGCACACGCTCCTAAGAAACCAAACAGCTTTTCAAAACAGGATTTCTGACATGCTCCTAAAGTAAGCTTTTTTACTTAAACCATCATCAACTGAAGAGCAGGAAAAAAGACTTCAACAGATTTGTCAGTAAATACTCCCATTCTATACAGGTGAAAATATTTGCACAAAGTAATCTAATAACTTCATAAACTGATAAGATGCCATTATACATAATTATAATATATATGCACAGGTGATATTTGTATATGAACATATACATGTATCACAATGTATAGCTTCTCACAAACAACTTCAGAAGAAAGTTTGGTCATATGATGACCTACGTCAGGGAACTAGTACAGAGAAGACTAAAGGGGAAGATACTCTCCAATTCAAGTGAAACCCATCGCAGTCAGGAGACCCATCCTATTGACAAAGATGAGACAGGGAATGAGGAGACCCAGCTTTTATTTCCTGCAGCATCGCTTCCTTCTGGGCAGCCCCACTACGCCTCCCCAAGCCTCTGCCGCTCCTTCATTTGTTGTCCTTGCAGGCAGGCTGGCAGCTTATTTGTGGAAAGGGCTCACCTTTGCTATGGGTGTGAGCATTTACCTGCATTAAGGTCTTCAGCTCTCTCCAAAAGGCCCTGCAGAAAGATAAACTGGCTTCTCTCTGCTTCCCACTGAAGGGAATACGGATTAATAAATATTGGGAGGGAATCTGCCTGTAGCTTTACTAGACTGCATAAATGGTTAAAATTTTCCTAGAGTAAGAAGGAGCTTGCAGGGAGGACGCAAAATGCACAGCTGCACAAATGTAAGATTACAGAAGGAGGATGGAAGGTACCAGGAGGCCTAAAATATTTTCAGTGAGATACATATACAGGCTCACCCAGTCTCCCGACAAGTACTCTGATTTTAAAACGTGCTTTAATCTGCCTTAGATCTATATAAACAAAGATCATAGAAACAATTGTATATAGCAGCCTGGGAAAGAGGAATACTGGTATCATCTTTCACTTTGTAGCTTTATGTTGGAAAGGTGGGAGGAGAAGAAAAGAGGGAAGTAAAGTAACCACGCGCACCATCATGGCTCGACGTGAACAGGCCTGTTTCTTTTGTTACTTTGGGTCATCAGAATAATTAAATCCTTTATAATAGCCACTGATCCGCGTCAGACAGCGCGTATAACTGCGAGCCAACTTCTGTAAGTTGCACAAAAGAGCTGCTACATATTGCAAAATAGCCTCTGTGCCTTGCTCAGCGCTTTCAGGTCAGATTCTGGCGCTGCTACTTCAGCAGTGTCGTACCACACCGATCAGCCAGACTGACAGACAGCCTCAGCCCAAGCCAGCCACAGAGTCCCGCACAGTGAGGTCTGGTGCCATTTGGGGGGCAAGGTGGTACCCCAGTGTCTGAGGTACAGCCTGCCCCGTGCCACCCGGGGGACCCCACGGCTCAACCACGGCTCGGATGCCGCACGTGTTTTTGGAAGAGTGGTGGAGTTGATGGAAAGGTCAGTCTGAGTCGCTGCACTTCTGTTTCCACCCCTCCTCCCCTAACTGCAGAGTTTCTAAATTAATCTGGGTCTTTAGGCTTGTCGGCTTTTATTGCCATTTCTTAAAGAAAAGCCCAGCTTTCACGCTACAAACTACAGGGCTGAAATCCCCAGACAAGTTTAGTAAGTGCTTTTTGCAATTCGCCTTTGCCCTTATTCATCCAAGTGTAGTCCCTTAAGTGTCTCCTAAAAATCTAAGATAGGAAATGCGCTTAGTTTCTTCCTTATTTTCCCCTCCCTGCAACATTTTAATCAAAACGCGCCAGCCAGCTACATCCAGCAGACGCGGGGCGGATGGGAACAGCACCGCTTTGTACAGATTGCGCTCAACAAGTCACATCAGCGGGGTGCAGCCTGAACCAATACCCCCCCCCCCGCCCCGCAAATCCTGACCTCTGCTACTCGGAGGTCTCTGACTTGGGGATGCCAGAGGGCAAGAAATCCCACTTCTGTGCAACAAGACATTGTTAAAGGGAAAATTCCTTGGGCTTTTTTTTTTTTTTTCCTAAATCCTTGACAAGGAGATCTGTGTCTGTATGGCCCACAGCAAAAATAATCCTCTGCCTACCGAAATCAAACAGGAATTTACTGACCAGCTCTCACGCGCTGCAGGGACCGAGCCAAAGGCTAGAAACTGCACTGGCTGTCCCGTGACAATGTAACACCTTTTCTATTTTAGTTTTGCTTAAGTACAGGAGGGGAAAAAAAAAATTAGTAAAACCATGTTTAAATAATAACTGGAAACTTTCTGTTAAACTAATCAGAGCGCTATACTTGGGTAGGGGTGCACTATGGCTTCCTAGGACACGGCAACCAACCAAACATAACCCACCATTGGCTCCTGGCAGGATCAGCTGCTCAGCTGCAACAGCACGCATCTGTTAGCGCTGGCAATTTACAACTGGAAAGTATTAGGGAAGGCTGATTAATTGCTACAATATGAAATTTCCATGCCTTCATTTTACATTAGCAGCTTCGCAGTTAGCAAAAACCCAAGGGAAAACCAGAAAACAGGGGGAGGAGAGGGGAGGAGAAAGCAGCCCCTCTCAGACATGTCCAGGGCCAGGAGCATCCTTGGAGGATGCTCCCTTTTCAGCAGGTCTTCAGCTTTCATCAGAAACAAACGAGGCCTCCATGCTTTCAGGCTGCACAGAAAACGCCACAGGTGGGAGCTGACACAGCAACATCCTCCAGAGCCCCCAGACAGCCCCAGTGCCCCTCTCCACAGTGGGGGGAGGGTGGCAGGGCTGGTGCCCCAGGGGCATGCAGCACTGCAGAGGGACCACAACGGCCACAAGATGGATGGAGACAACACCATCCATCCTCCTTCCCCACCTCCCTCCTCTTCCTGCCCCCCAAAAATGAGGGGTGAGGGTTATGCGGTGATTCCAAGGCTGCAAGCCTCTGGCTTCACACCCCGTTCCTTCCCCAGCCCCTGTTGCCACATGTAGGGATTAGCTGCCTTAAAAAGCGGAGACCATCAAGAGCCACCTTCACCTTACCAGACTGCAGGAGCAGGCCCAAGCACACGCACCTGAACAGGCATGGGGGCCAGTGACAGCCATGGGAAAATCCCAAATCCTCCATCAGAGGGCAAGCTCACCACTGGCCCAAGGCGCAGGGATGCACTGCACAGAGACACCGGTGTCGCAGGCTTCCCACCGAGATGCTTGGGTCCGACCCGTCAGCACAGGGGCAATTTGCACCTGCTGCCGAAGCGGGAAGTAGGAAATCCCACCACGTCTTGCTTCCTGCATGGAGCAAAGCAAGATGACGGCTTTGTTGTTGCCTCCCCTACGTCCCTTCTTCCCTCCGCGCACAGGCAGTGGGCTAATTTCCAACACGCTTTGCGATATGAACTCAGACGAACAAAAGAACAAAAACTCTCGCCCCCTCCCTCCGGAGGAGAGGTGAAAATTCAGAGTTCGGTCTGCCACTCCGCTGCTAGCTGCCGCCGCCGCTGCTGGTGCCACGCGGGCCGCCGAGCGCCGGGTAATTTCACACGCCATATGTGCGGCAATCGGGAAGCGCTGAGAGCACAGGGCTGGAGGAGCAGCCGCTGCCTGCAAATCAGTAGTGCTATGGGGAGGGAGAAGCAGCAAAACAATGCCCACAAGCAACCTGTCACATGCAGTCTTTTCAAGGTGACATAATGCCCCTGGACATGCTCCCAGTCCAACGTGAAAGGCGCGTGGACAGAGGGCACACTTCGGCATCACCCAGCTGCACATGCAGCACCGCTGGCAGTGATAAGCCCAAAACACTGCATCCACCACCACCACCACGCACCCACAGGCAGGGATTCGGGGGGCCAGCATACCACACAGTGACAGGCAGGGTCAGGGCACCAGACCCAAAGGCATTGCACACACGGCTGGTTGCGTGCCATGCACTCGGCTGAGCCCGGCATCTCTACCTCGTCCGCCCAGCCTACAACTGCACTTCTGGGACCTCTGCCTCCATCTGGGAAACCCACCGGAACGTTTCCAGGATTGCCACTGACAGGGACCCACACCAGGCAGGAGAGCAGGGTGCAGGCAGAACAGCAGTCGGCAGGGGTCAGAGATGCACACACCAGGCGCAAGAGATGAGCATCCTCTTGCCTGGGAGGAGAAAGCCCCTCCTTGCAAGGAGCTCCACCAGTGATAATAGTGTTGCCAAGCTTCAGGCACCAAAACCTTGAGGTCTACTTCACACCTGGGGTCTTCCAAGTGGTTTTGGTTTTGTTTTTAACAGCTGCTGGGTCCATGTGACAAATTTTAAACATGCAAGACTCAAATTCTCATAATTAGAGGGGCACAAAAAGGGGGGGAGGGGGGGAAGAGAGCAACACGACACAACAGACACCCACACACTTAAACTGTAAAAACGTGAGAGAGAACAGCACAGAAGTTCTTGTCCCAGAAGTAGCAAAGCTTTGGTTTTTCTTTCTTGAAAACACTTCAGTCACTGAAGAAACGGAAAAAAAAAAAAAAAAAGAAGAAGAAGAAAAAAGAAAGTTTTAAAAACACGGTCTGACACATCATTTGTACTCACCTTGGCAAGATCTCTTATTTTTCAAAGGTCTAACAGCTTCCAGGTGAATATAGCAGCTCTGGAAAGAGAGTTTGACAGTACTATCTGCAGAGAGACACCTTGAAAGCAGAGGCTCCGAGTTTTTCCTCTGTGTAGTCCCATTAACAGATTTTGGCCTTCACCTTTCCTCCAGTTGGCTTCTCCTTAGCAGAAGGGTCTGGAGACAAGTTGCAGGGCAGCTCTGGGGCGAGCACAAGAAGCCTCTCCGGAGAGTTGGGCTCTGGCAATCGGGGGCACAGGGCCGATGCACCAAATGGCTGCGCCCCGTGTCGAGCCTCGCCGTCAGGTACCAGCACACTCCCCTGCACAAAGAGCAAACACAGAGCTGACAAGTGCAGCCTTCAGCTACAGTGTGGCATTTTGCTTGTGTTTTATGTAACCATTTATGACTGTTATTCAATTATGAAGGAGAGCTTACCATGGAAACTGCAAGGAGGTGTTTCATTTAAGATACAGAGCACACTTTTTAAGTAAGAGCTGTTAATCTCTAATATGCAAACATCTGAACTGCATTCAAGGTTTCACATTTAGATGCGTTTCCCAGAAGACGGCCAGTCCTACTTGGAGGCTATGCATCACATAGCATACTTTAAAACAAAGAATTTTTAAATTTTTCCTCCCTAAAGCTAAAAAGCCAGATGAAATGAAGAAATGGATCCATTCTTTCATGTTGCCATTGTACGGTTCGGTGGGAAATGCCATTTTCTGCTGAGGCCCCACAGGACTGCAGTGGCTTAGCAGGCTGCCAGCCTACATCAAGCCCCCAAAACTGCTAAGCCTCAGGGACCAGTCCCAGTCCTGTACGGCCCACAGCCTGTCGGTAAGTGACCTAGTAATCCAATTAGCCAGCAACACAGGCTGTCTAAAAGAAATAAAACAAAAGGAAATGGGGAAGGGAAAAGTAACAGGAAAGAAATTATGCCTAAAGCAAAGCGTATCCTCATTACTCCCCTAATCTGCAGCTGCGAGCAGGGGCTTAGCTGGGGGCCCAGTGCCTGGGAGAGAGGGGCAACCACCTACGGAAAGCCCAGCTCGCACCCCAGCCTGGAAACCCCCCATCACCAAAAGCAAGAGCTGCTTGCTGGGTGTATGGAAGACCAGGCAGCGAAAAGACAGTCCTTTCTAGCCAGCCCGGTCGGTAAAGCTTGGCATGATTTCTCCAACCTGTTCTAGCTATTTAAAGTGCTTCTCTGGCTTTTGTCGTACCACGTTCAGTCATTGCCAGGTATTCTGAGTGCATTATCCAGAAAGCCACGTGGCTGGAAAGGGACAAGGGAGGGACACCAAGATTATGCCTTCTGAACATGGCTGGGTGGCGGAGGCTGTCCCCGGAGCACTCCCTCAAGGTGCCCACCCCCGGCTGCCCAACCCCAAAGAGTATCCCATGCTTTTCAGAGGATGCCTCACGTCTAGCACGAATGTGAACAAGCACATGGGAAACCACCCATTTAGCTTTAAAGGTCAGAATCCCTGGGAAGAGAAGGGAAACACAATTTTGCAAGGCACTGTGAAAAACACTACAACTGCAAAAAGGGGATTTCTGGTTAAAACAAATGTTTAAACTGCTGGTGGATTTCACACACCTAAGAAATGAGCACAGCCAAAGTTTTAAAAAACACATTTTAAGCAACTTCCTAGCTGAGCGCTGGCTTCTGCTGGGCCGTAAGACAATTACAGCGCAAACACAGAGCAAGAGATCTCAGCCGCCGATGGATTTGTTTGTGGGTGTGAAAGCTCAAAAGCATGAAAACTATCACATCAGCTTCCATGCTGGAGGCCCAAACAAGGGCATTATCTGGGGTTTTGGAAAACAACAAAATGAAAGAAAAGAAAGCCTTATAAATGCCATTGCTCTGGAATATTAGCATTTTTAATAGGAAAGTAAATATAAGACTTGTTTTATATAATGATAACTATCAGCATGTCAGGGGTTTTTTATGGTTTCTCCATTATCATAACAAAAGTGTGCTGAGCATCTTGGTTGAACTGCATGAGTTAAAAATGCATAACATCCCAACTTCTTAGAGATAGTTTTGCAAACAAGAAGTGATGAGGACGCACTTCTCCTACCACTGATGTCTTTTATGAATAACTCTAACAGCACTTTAAGTCTGCAGAGAGATCCAGTTATTTTCTCAGGATGGACTTGCAGCCCAAGATCAAAATTTGAAAGCAAGATACGTTAAGGAGCTGGGCATCCATCTCTGGCTTAGAAAAATGCTTCCCCTGAATATTAGCATACAGGCTCTGCTTTTGCTATGTATTGTGTGACACAACACTGCACAGCATCATCTACCAACGATGTATCACCTCCTGGTAGCTGTTTGCCGTGCTACCAAAACCTCAGCTGAGCGTGGCCAGGCCCTGTTTTGAGACAGGGCCGCTCTTGCGCTGGTCCAGCTCCTATGCCAGGGGCTCCTCTGGACCAGAGAAGACCTGCAGGTAGCCAAATTGCCCTCCCCAGCCAAGGCCAGACACGGAGCAGCTGAAGCCCATACCTGCCCAGCCACAGGCAGGTTTCTCCAACCCCATGGGTGCCCCGGCACGGGGTACAGCCCTTGGGGGCTCCTCCATGCCCCAGCACGAGGGGTTGCCCAGCAGTAGCAGAGGCAGCACCAGCCTCCCATGTAGTGGGGAGCACAGGCCCCGGCACACAGGGCAGCCCCGAAACATGCTCCCATATGTCCCCCGCTGCGGGCAGCAGCAGGCAGGGAGGGACAAGGAGCTCGGGACCCAACCAAGCAAATCTCGAACGCTGCGGGTTCGCCCAAGCCGCCAGGCAGCATTCGGGCCGTCAGCTACGCGGGTCTAGAGAGCGACCAGTTTCGCAGCGAACAAAATATTTTTCTACCCTCTCCACGGACGATTAGCAACGCAAGCCTGAAACGTCAAAAACTGACTCTTAATTACCAAAGTAGCACTTAATGACTCCAATTATATTTCCACTGATTTCTGAAAATTGGATTCTCCACTACACTTGCTGTGTTTAAATTAGTTTCTTACCTCATTCACGGTAATTATACTTTGACAAACGAAATTAAAATACAGTTGAGATTTCTAAAATCCTACTTAAAAATAGTGGGGATTTAAGAACAAAAAATTTCTTAAGCCTACTACCATCCACATTTTTCATTGCCCTCTCTTCAGGGCACAGGAATCCAGGGGGTTAAGAGATGAGAGATGCAAAGGACAGTATTTTGTTCAAGCGCTGTAGAAACAGTGTTTTAATAGTAGTAAGCAGTGTTTTAGTTCTGTAAAGCAGCTTACTGTTTTATCCCCCCATATCACAGAAATTAGCTTCTCCTTTTACCCTAAAAACTAATAAAAGTTACTCATCTCAGGCTGACCATCACCAGTACCAAGGAGGACTCTGGCAATGAGGAGATCAGGTGCGCATTTGTCAGGAGGGAATACATTTCTTTCTTACAACTAACAGCTCTCTGTATCTAACCTGCATGCTGACACCCCAGTACCTAGCTCTGCCATCAAAACGTGCCTACGGGGTAAGCATGGCTTCTGCAGGACACAGTTACACCCATTAGGGGATGCCTACCCTTTATTTGGGAGTTATTTTCAAGTTCCTCTTCATAATTAGTATTAAAAATGGAAAAGGAGAGGAGAGTAGGCAGCATATTTCAAGAAACTAAGCAACCCATGGAAAGAATGCATAAAACCATAGTATTTTAGGGAAAACCTCTACATGTATTTACTCCATATGACACGGAGAGAGCAGTGATTTCTCCAAAGAGGATGCCCCTCCATACGTTTTTCTCCCAAAAGAGGAAGGAAAAACTAACAGCCTCTAATCCCTTTGCCAATCTCAAAACTAAAACATCCGAAGCATACACCCTTACATTGCAGCAGCCTGGCAACAGCCACAGGAGCTGTCGAGTATCCACAGTAACTATGGCAAAGCCAAGGTACCCATGCCAGCACTGCAGGCAGCATCGCAGGAGTGTGTCTCAGCACCTGGACAAATTAATCCTAATCCCTGCAGGACCACAGCCGTGTCGGGAGCCTGCTACCTGGCACTGCATCTTGAAGGACAGGCAGGCATTACACTGGCTGGGAGGTTAGTACACTAAGCAACCAAACCAGCCCCAAAGTTAGCTGACAGCAAATTAAAAAAAGGTTTCAGGTCCCTGAGGGATCACAACTGCCCCAAAGGAGCAATGACAACAAGTCTGAAGCCATCTGGACCGATGTGGCATGCCACCCTCCAGCTCCTTACGGCAAAGGGGTAAGGGATTGCAAAGCCCCCACCAGCTCACTACAACTAGAGAGGAATACAAAGCAAACTCTCTGCACGTGCTCAATGTGTACAGGCTTAATTCAAAAGGCCAGAGGGTACAGATTTACAGGGTCACATTTTCACTTCGGTATAGGGATATAATATGCCACTGTCACAGCTACTTCTTGTAATAATACCTTTTCATTATGTTTGTTTCTGCTTTATTTTTATTCTCCTCTTTCACAGATACCCATTACTCACCAGTGGTTGTTGGATTTTATGTTCACATATGGTTTAAAGAGGTGGCTGTTTAATGTTCCCTATATGTAAATAACTACATGCTGTTTCAGTCCCTGCTGTGCAAGTGAAGGCATGATTAGATTATAAATCTTGAATACAGAAATATGTCAAGTCAGTTTTCATCTACAAATCTATTAGAGCTTACTCTCGGTTACATTTTCTCTCTTCCCTTTTACCCACAAATTTCCACTGCTTGTAACGAGCACATAAAGCAACCAGCAAGAGGTAAATATAGCCCAAAAAGCAGGACTCTAAGGGAGCAGCCAGTAGCCTGGGTGCAGCCCTCTCGTAGGCATCCCTCTGCCTGGAGGCAGGGCTTTCACCACCGCTGGTGCAAAGCCAAATCCGACGTGGCAATGCCAAGGGGGCCCGCGTGCTGAGGATGCCTGGAGAACCTCCCCCCCACGGCACAGCGGAGAGCAGGGGGCCTGGGGAAAGGCCACACGGGATAACACAGCAACCCCCGCCATGACCCATGCCAGCGCCCCACGCGAGCAGGAGCCACCGCACAGGGAGCTGGCTTCACCACCAGCAAAAAGCAACCGTGGGACAACACATGCCAACAACAGTGCAGCACCGCACGGTAAGAGCCAGGAGGGGCAAACACCTGCATTTTAAACATTCTGCTTTTACTCTGTTTGTGGCATAACCCTAGTGCTGCTACTTGAAACAAACACACATTTTTCAATGTAATTTATCATCTTTTAAATATGGCTGACGACATTCATTTCAAATTGAAGCTCCCATGCCAAGCACATTAAAACCATTTTTATTTTTCAAAAGTGAACACCATGAGAGCCAGGAGCAACATTAACATAACCACTAACATTTCCAGCTTGTTCGGTATCAGAAACCAGCACACAGAATAATCTTTTGAACTTTCCAAGGTGGAGAAACCCTCGTTAAGTAAATAAAGGGGAGATACATAATTCGTTGTTCAGCTGGTCTCCCCTTCCTTGCTGAGCCATGACAGACCACAGGAAACACTCCTGCTCCCTGCAGCCCCCAGCCCTGATGCTCCCAGGCCTTTCAGTGCAAGGGAAGAAAGGCGGAAAGCTCACACCAGCTATTGAACAAGCATCCTACAGCTGCAGGTAAACGGGCAGCAGACCTTTCATCACAAGCACCCCCAGACAGCCCATGCTACAAGCCACAAAGTGCTTGCCTGACAAAAAACTGGGCCTGTGCTGCAGAAGACGGAAAGCCTTAACAAACTATGATGCACCACTGAAAGTAAGCAGGAAACATAGCAGGCAGCAGGGGTAGCATCCAATTTCTTTCCAATAAAGAGGGAGTTTGTCTAGTTAAGACTCCCGTCTCAGCCTAGGAGGCTGAGCACGCCACTTGCTGCCACGCACGGGTGTGGGGCAGCAAGCGGTGGTCGCTGCCAACCTGATCTGGCAGCAAAATTGCCCGGGTGTACCAGGATCGCCACAAACAGGCGCAAGCACTCCCCATGCAACCACCTGCCTTGGGGTAGGTGGGTGTAGAAGTCAACCTCTGGTGGCAAACAAACAAGCAAAACCAGGAAAAGCCTTTTAAGGCAGAAATTAAGACATAAGAAGCCAGGAAGGAAGGAAAAATCTTTGGCCTGTGGAAGTAGGCAGTAGATAGCCTGAAACTGGATATTAATTTAATTTATACAAATGTAGTCCAAACTATCAAGTTTGGGCATAGTCTTTCTGTAGTTAGGAGACATCAGAGTGACTGCAAGAGCTACGGGGTTCAAAAGATACTCCAAATCAACACTGCAGTACGAGGATGGGAGGAACCCCAAAGCTGCTCAGGTTTGTCTTCTTCCATCCCCATCCCACCCCCACACTCCCTCAGTATACTAATGATGAATCCTTGCCCAAATCCAGTCCCAGTAACTGATTTCTGCTGACCTAAAAGTTATCCTGCAGCTCTAACAACAGATGATGGATCTCATTTCCTACCCTAGCAGCCTCTGTTGTGTGGCATTGCTCTGCATATTAATGATCCTTAATGACACCTAAAAGCATCTGCAAAGTCTCAAGTACGGATTTTACGACTTAGTCCCATGTTTGGCAGACAGAAGCCATAAAGAGCCAACGATGGTAAAGTATGTTTAATGATCACAGCCAAGAAAGGAAAGCATTCATTAAGACATCCTCTTACTCTTGTGGAAAGGGGCATTAAGATGATTTTTCTCCTTGACCAGTGGTGGCAAGTGAGTAAGGTGATAAGTAATATTAGCCTGAAAGGGATCTCTTAAAAATAAACATGTATTTTTTAAGTTGGCAGGGAATAAGCCTATTCAGTGGAAGCAGAGGGAAAAAAAAAAAAAGGGTCAAAGGAGTGAAGGAAAAGAGCTGCCCACTTGCCCGTGACATTGTCAGCTTCGGACAGTGATGGAAGGTTAGTCCTTCGGAATATAAATCACCTCCAGTCAGGGCTCCTGGAATTCAGTGCTTCCCGTGACTGCTGAAGAGGCACTGTCAGCTGATCCTTATTTCTCAAGTTTGGGATGATGACTGGGGTGGGATAAGGCTGAAAAGAAGGGTTAATTAAACAAAGAAACAAACAGGCAAGAGCCTTTAGAAATTGATTAAACAATGAAAGTAAATGATTTGGCAAAAACAACCTTGATTTCACTGCCAGAGTTATAAAAACATCTAAGAGATGGAGTGCTGTTTCAATGATTGATATTCTACTGTATGTTCCTGCAGAAATGATAAGTAGTGGGACATTTATTGGGATAAATGAAATCACAACCGAGCCATCTCCTTTTCTACTCTGTGAAAGGAGGAAAAGCTGCTGAGGATCTTTTCATCCAGAAACCAGAGCACCACCAAGGACTTAGGAAAATGATCATGTTGCCAAAATAAGGCTCAGAAAAATATATTCATCAAGCTAATGTAGCATCTATTGTTTCCTTGCTTGGAGGAACAGTGCATCAACATTCAGCTAGGTGAACAAAACCAGAAACCCACCTTCCCTCCACATTTCTGCTCTACAGCTAGACTCCACATTTTCCATTCTCCCATGCAGAACTATTTCTGTTTGTTTGGGAAGTCATATGGCCAGGGGAAGGCCCAGAGCCTTGGGAAAAAAAAAATATATGTAAAATATAGATCATGCCTATGTTACTCATCCGATGGTTATTTAATGCTTTTTTGTAATATACCAGTAAAGAAAAGAGGCTTCAGTCCAATTTCATAACACCAAAGTCTTGAATCATCATGTTCACGAGGTCAGAACTAAAACTGGTATAAATTTACTTACCACCACCATAAATCCCAGCATCATAACGCTGAAATATTCCAGCCGTCAGACCAGTGATGTTGCAGACTGCCCTGCATTTTTAACCTCAATTGTACATAATTGTTAATCACTGACCCATTCTCCGGCAGCCCTCGGCGGGAGCGGGTTGCTAAGCGACCCGTTTTTGCTCCAGATACTTTTTAAAGCTAGTTTAGAAATGGCCAAAAGTCAACAAAGTGAGTATAGAGACTATTGCGGACAGATCCGAGGTGGAGGTGCAAGCGTAGGAAGCAAGTGAGACTAACCCACACTTCTATCAAAAGCGTAATAATATTCAGTGCCACTTTGCTACATATGAAAACCCCTTAAAGAAGCCTTGCTGCAGCCCCGACACAGCTCACACACCTCCTGACCTGCAATATTAATTGCCTCCTGCTTCTGAACGAACATGCAATCACCAGCGTGAAAAGATAGAGATGAGGAGCTTGTGCCTCTCTTTTATGGTCAGGAATCTTCTTTTCACCAAAAGTAGCCTGGGCTACAATACCAATGTTTTAGGAGTTACAGAGGTGGGTTAAAGAACAATGTAAGCTATATTTTATAAAGAGGGAGAGAAAGATTTGGGCAACCAGATGATTGCCAGGGACAACACGTGCAAAAAAAGCTGAGAGGTATGAGGATCAAGAAGTCAGAGTAAAACAGAGAGGGACTTTGAGCAGACCACCCACCCAATGGAGCTGGCGGGCATCGCCTGATGGGGCTCTGGTCAGACACACAACAGGGCAAGGGGACAGAAATGGGGCTCCCCATCGCTGAGTCTTCCCCCTGACCAGTGTCCCCCCCTCCTGCTGGGTGGGGCAGAGCGACAGGGAGACGGATGGGGAAGTCCTATGATTTGACCCCATCTTCACCATAGGTGAATTTTCACCCCCCTGAGCACCAGCTGAAGCCTACAGGCAGGGATGTGTAGTACATCAACCTACGCCACCACATTCACCCACACACTCCGCAAACGCTTGACGTTTGTTTCACTTAGCCTCTGTTTTATAACCTTGTGAAAGAAATGCTATGAAATTATTAGCTTGGAAAAGAAATGATTAAGCATGAAGAAGTCATACAAAAGCAGGGGGGCTCATGAGTAATTTGAGCACTTCTTTTTAGACTGTTTTTTGATCCTTTGTTAAAAACGACTTAAAATCGTAACCCAGCTTGCCTTCACTGCTGCTGTTGGGGTCTGAGCGAGCTGTTTATCGCACTTGGTGATGCTAAAGCGAGTTACACAGCATAAAGCTTTGTCACTGCCTTGTCAGTCACTCCAAGCAACACGATACCATCACCTCCAGCTGACCCCTGGAAGTTAAGTATTGTTTCATGAAAAAAATACTGAAGCTTGTTGATGGCAATCTGCCCTCCAGACAGACAGACCTTGCGCAACACCCGACCTGCATCCAAAGCCAAGGCATCACCCAGCGGGATTGCTAACTGGAGATAAATACCCACGGTCCATGGGAAGGTGATGAGCCAAAAACACAAAACCAGTGACTGCAGGAAGGCTGCTGGGATTAAACAATAACGTTTCCACCAGTTCTGCAGAGGAAGAGCTAGAGACAACCCAGAGTAGGAAACTTTGCCAAATAAAACTGCTAGGAGCTGGATTGCTTACTGTTCACTTTTGCAAGCAAAGCTTCTAGGAAAAGAAAACAAACCCCTTTCGGTCCTAGAAGTGCCTGAAGTACAAAACCTGGTCTCAGCTCTGTACCCTGCCTGTCCTCGAGAATAAAAAGGATCAGGCGCGGAGAGCAGAAGGACAGTGCAGTATTTGTGTGCACGCAGGCATTAAACAGGCGCTGCTGCTCGAGAGCCAGGAGACAGAGGGCAGAAGTAATTTTAGGCCCACTGGCCTCTGCAGAACGATAACAAAAGAAAAAAGGAACCGTAAAGAACTCCAAAATGCAAAACACTTCTTGGAGGAAGAGAGCTATTCAAGTAGCACCTGATAAATGTTGCAGTTGTTAAATGATTGATGCCCGCAAGCATCAAGCAACCAGCCTTGCGCCAAAAGCAGAGGTGACTGCTGAGATCGCTGGAAGTTTTGCCTGTACCCGAGGACCAAGCCTAAAAGTTTCAATGAACTCCATGATCCCTAAAGAAAGAAGAAGAAAAAAGGAAAAAAGCACACAAAAACAGACAAGCAGAGCTGATCTGCACACTGGTCTACTCCATTGGACAGGAAGCAAATCCAACCATGCATAAAATACGACAATATGCATTTGGAACCAAATTCCTACTTCATCAGACCTATTAAAACTAACCATCAAGGGGAGCTTCAACCTACTCGACACAAGCAACCACCAGGCAATTGAATCTGCTGAGGGGTTTGGGGCAGCAGAGAAGGCAGGCAGGAGCACCCACAAGAGAAACTGGAAGATGAAGAGGAGTACACAAGACCACTTCCATAGCGCAGCAGAGAACAGAGATGCATGCTGCTCCAGGTGTCTCAGGTCAGTCAAAGCCCACGCTGTTGCCAGAGATGACAACTCCTTCTTCCATCTGCACCCCGCATGCCAGACCCTGCCTTCTGCAGTCCTGCTCCTGCACCCACACAACTCAGGGTGTCCAGTTGGAAGTGAACTCTTGGTGAAAATCAACCCTACCAAGAGAGGTTTCAAGCAGACTGGCTCCCTCAGTCACACCTCACCACATGGTTGCTAGCATTTATCTTGTCCTCTCCCCTTGTGCCAACCTCCCCAGGATGCCAGCGGATGGAAATCCTCCTCCTTCCCCTCCCACCCCATGTCGCAGGGATGGGCAGATTGAGGCAGAGCTGGCGCAGCCACTCCTGTGCTGAATCTCTTCTGGTAAAGTGGCCTCACGTTTCCAGAGAGACATTAATCACCCTTCAGCTCTAAAATTCATACAAATGATTTTATTCATAATTAATTAAGGTCTCTAAATGTGGAAATTAAATTACCATTTACAGTGTAAAAGGAGATGGCACAGAAAAACCTACATAGCAGCAACAGCTCTCTCCTCTGCATGAATCAGGAGGACGTGGGGGTGGGGGCTATCTGGCAGTAGCTTTAGGTCATGATACAGATTTCAGCATCTTTGAAAAGCTGCTCAGGCCCAGGCACAAGAGACCTTTATGTCTGAGGTGCTAAATTAATCCCAAATCTCAGGTGCGCCTCAGCTCTGCTCCCAATAATCCCCTGGACTGTTGCATTAGGAGCACATTTGCAGGACAGCTAAAAACCCAGCATTTCTTTTATCGCTTGGCTCCTCTGCTGGAAAACAAGCTGTTTGAAGCACAAAAGAGCTGCTCCTCATCATATGTATTTAGACTCACCTTTCCATTCAAATCAGGCTGCAGCAAAAGAGAGAACATACAAGGAAACAGATGGCCCTTCACTGAACACAAGGCATAATTCACTTGAGGGGCAGAGAGTCAGGGAGGGAGATGGGATGAGCAAGCTGCAGATCAATGCCACCGTTGAATTCAGCCTTGTATTTACAGCAGAGCCCTGCTGTAAATACTGTAACGCATACTACAGCCACGAATTTTCTCATTAACTCAGAAGGGAAAGATTCTGGAAAGTTTTTTTTTTGCTTCTTGTTTCAATGGCAAAGCAGCATCTGAATCAGTGATGGCAATGATGATAACAGTTTCAAAGGCAACTACCTCCCATCCCCGATAGTCCACCAATGCAGTTAGAATCGGAATCCATTATGAGAATAAAAGGACCTTTTTCCCTTATATTCAGCTACTGGTTTGCCCAATTGCAAAGGGATATTTAGGCTGAGACGATGGTACGGAGATAGTCTCTATACAGTTACTCAAAGAGACAAAGAAACAGACGTGTCCCGAGACATTAGCATACTCAGCCAGGCAGCCAGATTGCAGAAAGGGTAATAGCCATGTTGAAATTAAGCAAAGAAGAAAAGGTTAATATACATGACCTTTCTGATTCTGCGCAGCCAAAAATAACGATGCACAAACTACAGGAAAGTTTTAGGGCTAGATTTCCCCCTCCCACCCCACCCCGAGCACCCTCACGTCTTGCCGAAGTCAGCAGGGGCTGAGCTGATGCCTGTGCTAGAAGTATGCACAACTTCTCCTGACAGAGGGAGTGAGGGGAGGCTCCTCACACTACCCCACAGGAGCCTTTCAGGATCAGTTCTTCACTTGGCAAGACAGAAACCACCAAGCCAAGTAACAGCACAGGCATGTTTGTTGCTGAAAAAGCAGGCTCTGAAAAGATCGAGAATGTGGATAGCAAGAACAAGAAGAACTGCTCCGTCTGGTCTCTCTTCCTCGTGCGCTCATCTCCGTGAACCCGCTGTCTTTGTGAATCCAACCAACTGGTAAGTCCCCTTCTGCCGCTGACGCACGAAGGATGCGAAACCTCAATTAAGGATCCATGTCTCGCAGGCTGTCGTAATTCATGCCTTTAGCTCTGTAAGACCCCAGGTCAACTCCCGATGGGTAGCTGCTCCATAAACACAGTTCAGAGGCTAGCGCTTCCAAAATGCCTACAGACACACGTGCAGAGGTATATAATTGAGCGCCAAAAGAAATGCAACTATTGTGGAATAGTCAGTTTTTAACACCCACAGTTTGTTTCTTGCAACACATCCATTAGATATAATGAAAACATAGTTACTTTTTCCATTTCAGTCCAGGCTATTCCACATTGCATCTGATGGTTTAAGTCCTGCAGAGGCCAAGGCACATGCTTGGCTTTACATCTTTATACACTGTCTATGTTTACGCACCATGAGCGTAAGTTTTAAGCAGATGCCCAAATCTCAGCAGGACTGCAGTTGGTATTGTAGTGCCGTACCCAAAGGACCTTATCTCTGTATTTCCAGTGCAGCATGGCTCTAGTGAGCTTGGTGACCATAGTAAATCTGAATGACGCTCCCAGTTTCCAGTTGGAATGAACTACATCATTTTATACAAGAGGCAGCTCAAATTGATGCCAGCATCAAGAAACTATAAAATAAGGAGACAAGTGTGAAAAGTGAACAACTGAGGCATACCTCAAAAGGCGTACCACATATAAACATCACTGCAACACTGAGGAAAGCAAAAAGCCCCTCCAAAGACAGCTCTATTATTATTTGTAGACATCCATCTTCTTGAAGACCCCAAGAGTTGCAGCCACGGCCCAGGCGCCCACACGGCACAAAGAGACCCCATCCCCTGTCTCCACAGAGCCACCATAGGCATGTGCTGTCCCTGCACCCCAGCCACATGGTCAGATCCGTGCAGTGGTGGAGCAGGGCACGTCCCCCGAGCAGTCCTCTTGCAAGGACTGCCTTAGCCCCTTCCTCGGCCAGGGACCTCAAACCAGCCTGCCTGCAGTCAGCACCGCTCTGCCTGCCCAGGTATCTGCCTGCTCACAGGAGGCAGCGAGGAAGAAAGGAGACGTTCCCACACTCACTTGCCAACACAGCTCTTTCTGCAAAACACTGTTGTGTGAAGCCCAGTATCAGACCCCACTCCTGCAAAACATGTCCTCACCTTCCATTCCCAGTGTGCAAACCTAACGACCTAATGGGACTACTTACAAACACAGCCACACGCTGACGGCCATACAGCCCTCGGACCTGCCACAGCACAGCATAAGCTTTTGAGATGTGCAAGTAGCAAGTGACACACAGAACACCCAGATTTTGTTTGCGCATTTGTTGTTTCATTTAATACCAGATAATCCCAACCACGTGGGTTCCCATTTGCTCAGAGACCCACTGAGCTCCCTGTTTGGTCTGAACACAGCAATAGCGCTGCCATCCTAATTTCTGCCCCAAGCTTTGGGTCAGGTCCTCCAGAAGGAAGGGGGCTGCAGCAGAGCCGCCTGCCTTCCAACTTGGAAAGCCAAAACCTGAGACAGTCCACCATCTCCAAGCAACTTCTCAAGCACGGTAGACAGGAAAAAAGCAATTTCCTCGTCAGTACTACTTTCGTTAGCGACAGGACCCGAAGCAGCAAAAACACCTTCTACAAACCACCCTCACCAAACCAAGAGCACATAACACATCATAAATACCACTCTTCAGCTGGGGATCAAGCGCTTTTCTTCCTAATGAGCCTTTCCAAACCAGAGCAGACAATGACCACAAAACAATTACAAAGAATAATACTGGAAATTGCCAATTAGGTACAGTATATAAAAAAAGTTTAAAAAAAAAAAAAAAGAACTTCAAAGACACTTCTTATTTTTACCCAGCTACAGACAGTACTTATTTAAGGGAAAACGTTTTGCTGGAAAACATGTTTGTTTTAATTATATAATTCTGACTTCACACAAACAAATCCAAGCTATGGAAAACACCATACCTAAGCTTTTAAAATGGCCAGAGTCAAGCCAAAGAGAAGAATATGCTACAGTAATTAATGTTTCTTTGCAATCTAAAAGGTATTTACCATTTGGTTTTGCCCATGGGAAATAAACGCTGCTGCAAAGTGATAGAAAACACTATTCCAGAGTAAAACCTGCCTCTGCCCTGTCCTCATTACTCCCCGGAAAAAAAATCTGCATGTGCACATGAACAGAAAGTGGGTAATCTCATAAAGGTAGAGACTCTGCCCCTTCTCCCCTTCCCAAGCTGAGTACCGCCCCTCTCCGGGAGCACCCACGAAGGGCCACACTGCCCCTCGCTCCCCGTGGGAGCGCTGCCTGCCACCCTTCACGCCAGGGCGCCCAGGGGGGTGGCTGGGGGCAGCAGCAATGCTGTGGCCCATCCAGCCCATGCTGCCTGTCACGGAGGTACCCGGGGCTGCCTTGGATGGCTTTCAGACACCCGGCATGGGTCCACTGCCCATTCCCACGGGGACCGGCAGCAAAGCCAACACAGCTGCTCGTGGTGTGGCAGCAGGCAAACAAAGGTCACGCCAACGCACCAGGAAAAAAAAGATTGGAAATCACTGTTACCTCCAGTGCAGAAAACTGTCTTCAAGTATAAAAACTTTTTATTTCAGCTCCATTTCTATACAGTTGAAGCATCCCAAACTGCCCGAGGTTATCAGCACAAACATCAAACGTACAGAGCTGTATTAAACGCGTCAGCAGCCGACCCAGTCAGATCTCTAAAAAGCAATGCCAGTGCTGGCAGAGTAAGTTGCTAACCTAGCTACAAATGGGATGCAAAGAAAAAAAAAGAAAAATTAGATAGATATATGGATAGTTAAGAAGAAAGCTCACCAGGCAATTAAAAAGAAAAGAAAAGAAGAATATAAAACTTCTTCACATCAGAAGAGAAATCATCATCCAGGCTATTTCATGCCATTAAGTTTTTAGCAGTATTACTCATTCAAGTCAAGTATCAGACAGAGAATTTATACTTTTAGTCTTTTGAAGCAAACATTATTCCATAAAAAGGAGAACTGACCTGATAGCAATTCATTGGCAGTGGAACAAGAAAGGCATTCCCTCTCATGCACAGCAAATTCAGTGGCAAAACTATAAATACTGCAAATCTGTTTCAGCAATATATCTGATTTGAAAGGAGCTCAGAAGCCAAGGCATAAAACAAGCCATTAAAGATAAATACTTTCCCAATGAAGAGGTAGGGTTTGGGGGTTTTTACAGCTTGTTTTTTTTTAATCCCCAGTTTGTGACACTGTTATATCAAAAGCTTGATCTAAACCCCAAAGGGGAAAATACCAGTAGAGGTCCTGTTTAAGCCACAGAAGGAGATTTTTGGACCCCTCCATCAGGCAGCAGACCCAGCCGCAGAGCCAGGCTGCTTCCCAGCGAAGAAGCCAAAAGTTCCTTCTGTCAGCGAGACACTCACACAAGCCCCTTTTGCTTTAGGACTTAGGGGTTAGTACTGATCTCCTTGCTCATAGTGCAAGAATTTAATAGTTAAAAGGACAACGTCCTCTCTAGCCCAACAAAGAAGATTTGGCAGTCAGGAGAAGACCAGAAATTGCTACGAACATGAAGCACAGCCCAGGTTCCCCTAGCATCTCCATCATTTCTACAGGGAATTCCCACGGCCAAGGAAGAGAGAAATAGCAACTCCGTAAAGCCACAAGAGAGATGCAAAACAGAGCAACAACAACCACGCACTAAAGATGTGTCCTGCTATTTCTGCGCAACTACTTTTATAAAGAAAACGGAAAAAAGCAAACTGCTGCTTAAAATATTCTTTGGAGGTTACATAGGGGGTGTTTTAAAAAAAAAAAAAAAATCCTATTAATTCTTTGCTAAAAGGAGATATCCTGAACAAAGGTCCTAGGAAGAAAAAAAATAAACTCATTACACAATTGCATACCATTTACTTAAGACCGCTGTGATGAATGCACACAAGCAGTCTTCAGGCAGGATTTCCCCCAAACTTCCGAATGTTCAACTCTTCTGCGCTTAACACTGAATAAAATAAATAAATAAAATGTAATACTGTATGCATGAGTAAGTGCTGACTTAAAATATTTATGAAAGACTATTATCATTACCCCACGATGTGGGTCATCCACAGTGCGAAGACATTCAGATCCACAGCACAAGCAGCAAGGACTAGTAAGAATGAGCAACAGAAACGTTCTTTGCTACCTGGATCACTCATAACTGCTGGCAGGTCCCAAAGCTACCAGCCATCAAAGAAGGGTTCAAACAATCACAACGGCTTGGTTTGACTGCAGATTTCAGAGAGAAGTCTGCTCCTAAACGTAACCCTGTATTAAAGCATGCACACAATTAAAGCATCAGCACAATTAAAACGAGCTGGAACAATCCTATTACAGCTAGGCTGGCTAGTTTCTCACAGAGACAAGCTTAAATTCATACTTAATTAGCTATTTCAAGGAAGCCCAGTCGTCTCTTTCCAAGACCAGCTTTCCAGAACTGAAGGGACCACCAGCTGCATTTTCAAAAGACAGCAGGGGAAAAAACAAAAAAACATTTCCTTCTGTAGAAGAGGCCACACCAAGACTGCGGGGCACATGGACTCATCTGCCCCAAATGCCCTCGACGGCCGCAGGGCCACACAAGCCCACATCAGCTGCAGGCGAGGCAAGAGGCTGCCTTTAGTCTGCCAGGCACTTGCTGGGGCCGGCTGCGACACCTGGAGCGGCAGCCACATTCCAGGTACCACTAGAAGTTTCACTCACCGTGGCAGATAACAGAAGTACCCAGTACAAGCAGCTGACTCCCTTATTCTCATTATACAATATAATAGTGATCTTGCGGACCCTGTCAAGGTCGTTACCCAGTACCACAAGCAGTGAAACTGAACCACGGGGCAGCAGCATCTTGTGATCCTCGCAACCTCATGGTTAGACTTTAATTTATTTTATTTATTAGTGTTTTCTTTACGAGTCAGGGGCTATTTAACATGAAATGCTTAAGCACACTGAGCCTTTTGGTCACTAGCCTGACACCACTTTAACACAAATAAATATTGAGAGTATGCCAGGTTATATTCACCTCCAAAAAAAACAACTAAAGAGACTACTTGAACAAAAGTAGCAGCAGGTTTACTTTAGGCATCTGGAGTGGAAGCAGGTATTACGACCAGAGTACAAAGAGAGTGGCAGCAGGCCCCTGATAACGAGACAGGGAGATTAAAACAGACCCAAACATCAGAACAAACCATTGAGGAATGCAAGGGGAGAAACCCAGGGTCTAACTATCACTTTGACATCATTGCAGCTTTAGCTATATAGGTGGATGGATAGGTATCACCGTTTAAATTCTTTTATGGATTTCTACAAGTTTTACCATATTCTTTAAAAAGAAGTTACACAAAATGATTCTACATTGCTTTTGAATGTTCCCTCTGCAACAAAGGCTAAAGATACTTAAGTCTCCTCTGGCAATGCCACCTGCTTTCAGCCCCTGACATTCAGAACGTTTTTAAGTTAAACGAGAATGGGAAATTCAACATTTTAATCTCAGCTAGGAGAAACAGTATTTCAAATACAGAAAACATTGGCACGTGTTAACAAAAGAGAAATTGACCCAATCTCGTCAAAAGCTTAGAAGAGTAGAAACGATCTTCTTCCACCAAGCACTAAGGAAGCAGTTTTAAAGGAAAGCATCCACTGACGAGTGACACGGCTGTATCTAACTTGAAAGCCAAGATTTAAGGCTAGATTAAGTTTTGTTGGCAAGCTGGAAGAACTCCATTGATATCAACTGTCCTGCCCACTTACGCAAAGCCAGGACTTGTTTTATGGCACCACACAATGTGACCTCAGTTTTCAGCTTGTATTAGCTAGGAACAGTGTGTCCTACTGAAGCATTATGGTCTATGGACTCAGCCAAATCTTCCATCTCAATATGCCACCAAGTCAAACCAGCAACAATTATCATCCCGGTCTTGAAATATGCAATAGCACATGCAAGAAATATGTTCCGCTTGATCCAGGAGACAGATCAGATCCCGGCACTTCTTAATTCCGGAAAAAGAAACAGTCACTTTTAATGCCTCAAAAAAGAGGCCATTCCCGCAGCATTGAGCTGTTAGCATTTGGTGCGAGAGAAGAAAAAAGTAACCATTTTCTTCAACAGGTATCTAAAGATTGGGATGGAAGGGAACATGCACCAAGAATCCCTGGAAGGAGAGCAATTAGCAGACAGGGTACAGTGCAGAGGGAAGAGAGCACCTCCTGCAAAGACAAGTCTGGAAATAGCACCGTAGTGAATTACAGCAAAACAACACACACACCCCCCCCAACAAAACCTGTCGTCTATGTGTTGGTGCTTTCTTCTTACAGTGCCAGCCAGTGCAACAGGCAAGCAGCAGGTCGGGGCGCCCCACAGCCTTGCCAAAGCCCAGCGTGCATCGTGCTGCACCCATGTTCCTGGGACACCCCTGGGCATCCCCCGCCCTTAACCCACAGGATGGGAGGGTGAGAAGCAAGCGACATTTCTCAACACACGTTATCTTCAAATTTCATCCTGGTTAAAATTCATCAAGGCAAGCATTTAGTGGCCAGATAACTGCTACGGATGAGAGATTCATTTACTTGCCACAGCCAACTGCAGGGAAGTAGAAAACAACAGAACTCCCACACACACAATTGCCCCTCCTTTCCTGTATTTCTGGTGTCTTCCTATTTTGTGTGGCTTGTGACACCACCAAGCAAAGGGAAAGCGTAAAGCATGCTGCAAACAAAAGACAAAAAGCTGGTCTTTCACAGGGATAAAAGGAGGAGGAATAGTACCTGCCCCTGAAGTACCAACGGGTTCAGACACCTTCTCTTAGAAAGATAAAGAGCGTTTCACATACAATCCCTCCCACCATCTCAAGGAGGCTTTAAAGTACTTGGGGAAGGAAGGAAGGATGTGCGGAGAGAAGATTGTCCATTTGCATCAGACACTTTGATGGTATAAACACTTCTGCATACCCACATTTATTAAAGAGATGATTATGGCTACCATGCATGAGTGAAAACAGACAACAGGCCTCACCAAACACAGTGTGCAACATGGGTGGCAGAGGAGGACTCAGGACTCCAGAGCTCCTGGGTGGGGGAGGTCTTCTACAGCTTCACACATGCACCGCTCTACCGCTGGCAGGTCCATGACCATGGCAAATGGAGGAGAAGGAAAGGAGAGGGAATCAGGAAGCTGGCATACAGAAACATGGTGAAATACCCCCCTCTGGTATTATTGGTTTAAGACTGCACTTCAATAAATACCTAGGTAACATGAAGATTAAGCGCACAGACATACTAGAAATGAAAAAAAAGGGGGTCGTCTTATTTTCTGTAAAACTTGAGACTCAATCATGACCTTGGGACAACTTGTTCTTTCTATCCACAATGAGGATAGTTACCAGCCCAAGCTGGGTGAAGACACTTCTAACTTCCTGTCTCCCCAAGAGCTTATGTATTTTCACAATCACTTCAGAAACAAAGGTCGTCTTAACACCTGAAAACCTGACTAACAATACAGTTAAAGCTAACACTAAGGTAATGGTGATTAAATTATTCCTTTTCACAAAGATCAGAGCAGGCCTAGCAACAAAACAAGTCGAGCACAGATTTTCTCCCCATCTCAGAAACACACACATGCCCAAATTGCGACCTGCTGGTGCTGGCTGATTTCCTTCCTGCAGTTTGGTCTTACCAATCTTACTCTTCTCCTGTTGTTTGTCACTTGCCATAATCATACGATTAAGGTACCAGTCTTCTCTCAGTAACTCCTACGGACCATACCCGACCATACCCAGTCGTCTTTTAGTGCAGATTCAGCTCCAAGCAATTTTTGGCACAGCTCTCTAAAAGGAAGCAGTTTCACCACTGAGGTACAACTGATAGCCGAGATCAAGAAAATAATTTAGTGACAAGAAGAGAGATGCTTAGCTTAGCAGATCAGCTAACAAGCACACTGCTGCTGGAAAAGCCATATGCAGATTTCAGGCAGGGCAACACTCCTAGGTAACTTTCGAAATACTTGACAACTCTTATTCCTTCCTTGGAAACCCTTCAAAAGTACAAAAAATAAAGCAATTTCCATCTTCTGCTTGAGAGAAGGTATACATCCTTTTAAGGACAGCCACCAGCCTTAAAGAGAGACTTCTGTCCATCACAGGCATCATGTTGAATCTTCATCGTTTCCATCATTTTTTCCCCTCATTCCAAGACAGGGCATGCTCTCAGCAGCTTCAGTAGACAGCATCCTTGCAGCCAAAAAACGTGTCTATGTACAAATAGAGTCACATAATACAGATGTCTTCAGAAGATACCCACCCAGCAACAACACTGCAAGACTCCCCATGTTTGCAGCTGGATGCTGAAATACCTCTTCAAATGAGCTTTTCCCATTCAAGAGAGGAACTGAAACCCAGCAGAAGGCTTCCCAGCCCCAACACCTAAAGATTATCATCGGTGGCCCAGAGGAAAGCTGGATAAACAGGTCCCCCTCTGTGTGTGCATGCAGGGTGAGCAGAGGAGGCATGAGGCAAGAAACCTGCACATTCCTTCTGTCAACAAGGATTTGGGCAGATCTAAGAGAGCAATGTTTACTACTATCGGTATGAGTGAAAGCCCCTGAAGATGTCTGTTGGACTCTGCTGACAGAAACAAGCCGGCTCTTGGCCCGCAGGCTGCATAGCTCTGAGACCACGCATCCCTCTGACCTCCCACCCCTCACCCAGCTCTGCCTTCACCAGCAGCCCCAGTTTGCTGTCAGTCCTTTTTATCTGCCCGGTTGGCAGGGTCAGGACATCTCATCCTAGAGAAGGTCTGTACACTTCCTCAAGCGGCCTCCTTCCCCCTCGTACGTGCCTGATGATCCACCTGGACCAGCACTGCTACCCCGCCTGGCGTTACACGGGTACGCCTGCTTCGCATTGCTAGCCACAGCTTCCCAGCATCAAACCGAAGCCTCAGAGCTCCCCTCAGGGCTGCTGCTTTTGCTGGCTGTCACGGACCATGGCCCTTGGGCTGTGCAAGTCGCTGAGCAGGATCCCCAACCTGAGACACTCACATTATGCTGCTGCTCACTCCCTCTCGCACTTGCCAAGAGCTCTTCCCTCTCCTGTCCATCAAAAGAAGGAATAAATTACCTCCCGGCGGACTGAGACTCAGTTGTTCACTGAGTTCAGAGACCTCGAGCATCTGCAGCAGGCAAATCTCCCGAGGCGTTTCATGTGCTGCCATTCCCAATTCTGCCACACGATGATTGCCATTAGGGTGCCCCCACCTCATCCACGGACCTCAGTTAGGGTTTCAGCTGGCGTAGATCCTGAGGGCTCGCTCTACTGGCAGCAAAACTGTGCTTTCACTACTGCTGCCGACCCTTATAGCATGCCAACAGGGCACAGCTCAAATTGTTCTAGAAAAACAGTCTTTTCTGTTTCTGGTACAGTGCTCCATCGATACCCTTACCCCCCTCCCCCCCCTCCAGGATGGAGCAAACAGGTCAGGCAAGACCCAGGCCCAAGGATGTCCTCCCACACTTCCAGCAGAAGGTGGGGAGGGAGCAAACTGAAGCAGAATTTCTCCTCCTCTCCTCCCATATTTCAAGACAATTTGGGCATTCTGCAGAAAAATTATGACTTTGCTTCTACAGATGCACCAAGCTGAAAGTTTTGGTTTTGAGCACAGGATTCAGTCATCTTTGCTGCTGCTGCCTCTCCTGCTCCCACTGCAGGACAAAAAGAGGCAAAGTGCTGACAAAAAAAGTCATTAAACTTGTACAACTACTCCATTTGAATGGAATAATCCTAAGCAAAGAGAGAGTACATATTACCCAGGCAAGCCCGTATTTCATGTCCGAGCTCCACAGAAACAGAAGTCCAGATCAAGAAAACGAACTAGAGGAGTCAAGGCTAAGAACAGCCACAAAAACTCAGCAGCAGAGCAACGAGTAAGCAAGCGTGCAAGCTCACCTAGCTGGTGTTTCAGGTGTCCAGAAGGAGGAAGAGCACTTCCAGAGGACTTGCTTTTCCTTCCAGCAGTGGTCTGTCCTTGCCCTGACACACCTGCCCTACACAGATCTGTGCAAAACCAGGGAAGACAGGAGAAGTCCTCCAGCATTTTAGGATGCCACCGGCAGCAGCCACAGTCACATCCACCCAAGGAGGCTTCCTGGGACTTGACAAACAGCGTAGAACTCTTTAAAAACGTCAGTAAAACCAAAGGGCACTATGGCTCTGATGAGGAATAGGTAAGGGCATACATGGGGTTGGGGCTAAGGGAAGGAGACTTCTCCCTGACACAAAAATGTAGACAGCTTATCTATCATACCCTGGGGGGTGTCTTCTGAAGGCTTTTTTTTCCTTCTTTTCCAGGAAGGGAAAGGAGGGGGGAGTGTCTTTTGGCACTGTTAGTTAAAAAGAAACAAGTATACTTACTCCCTGTTGGCCAAATCTACAAGCACTTCCCTCCCCACCCCTTGATTCATCACATTTTCCAGATGCCTCCTTGCTGTCCCCTAGCCTCTTTCACCTGCCGGATAAGGCCATAGGTGGAGGCCATCAGGGCAGATCACACCCCACCATGGAGAGAAAAGGGATGACATGCAGGTTCCTTCAGTTAAGTCAAGCATTTGGTTTCACAACTGCATCCAAACAGGCAGGGTTTTCTTCCTGGTTTAATTCAAGGGCACCCATACTCATAGCTTTCTGATTTAACAAGTTCTGCTTCATTAAAACAGAGTGTGCTTTCTAATTTAACATTGATGGAAAACAAGGTACAGCAAGGGATGTTTTTGTCATTTCAGAAGACCTTATTTATATATTATACATCTGCAACTTCCAAGAAACTCACCTACCACACACACACACACACACACTCCTCAGCTGCTGCTAACTGCATTTGCTCAGGGCCCCTTTTACCAGAGGGCTCCCATAGCAGCTTTCCCGTGCTGCTTTGCTGGATTTTGTTCCCTGTCCTTCAGTCCTTCCACTTTTCCACAGCTGGTAGGGGCCAGGCATGCTTACACACAAGACAGAGTTACTGCTTGCTGGCAGACAAACAAATATAGAAAGGATACTGAGTTTCCTCAGTAAACCACCAGTTAGTTTATCTTCGAAGTCCTAATGCTTCATAAGGATTTTGCAGGTTTTTTTCCTACCCAGCTTCTTCCCACAAGCTTGGAGCACCTAGAAACCCTACATTTGGAGACTCATCCTGCACCCCCCTGTCAAAGGGTGCCTATTTGCAGGGGCCAGGCAGATGGCTGAAGCCCAGCTCTTCTTCTGAGCATTGCCATAAGAGAACTGAGCGAGCAATGTCTACAGCCGTCAGACCTTAACGCCGTGCTACGGAGCCAGCAGCACATTAACCACAGATGGCCCAAGCAAGCTGAAGTGAGTAATGTAATTAGTGAACCACTAAGTACCTCCACAGTCACATGCTTCAGTGACTGTCCTCAGTCTTTAACATCAAAATTAATTCATCCTTGACCTGAGGCACACAAAAACCCCACCCACACTGTGGATTTGGTCATCAACTAAACTGATGACCGCTGGTCAATACCATCCAAGCTTTTCCTTGACCCATCACAAGCCTCGCACATAACGTACACCCATACAGGTCATATATATTAAAAAAAAAAAAAAACCCACACACAACAACACTGCCAAATTTCAAGTTCACATTATCCACAGAGAAATGCATACAGTCATCACAAAAACTGGTGCAGACTGTCAGAAATCAAGTGAGAGAAGAGAATCGGCACTTGGGTACCTCTAAATTGGAGGATGTGGTCTCTGATGTGCTGAAATACGCTCACAAGGACATGAAATCCTTTACGCCGAAGCATCCGCAACGAAGCGCACACCTCACTGGGGATGTTTTGGTGTAAGGGATTTCATGTCAACGCCACCACAAGCTGCTGCACAGGTATTTAACCCAAGCACCACTGTTCACACAACTAGTTGAAATTTAAAAGCCCAAGGTAGTAGCGAAGTAAACCTTCACTCGTGTCTACACCATAATTTTTTCCCCATTCTTAGGTTGTGGTTGCACTGGAGATGGATAGCAGTGGCCAGGTGGCACCTGACCGATGGTCCACCTAGGCGAGCTCTATGGCCATGCCAGTCAGGGCCACCTTTGCGACTCGCACCACCCAAAGGTCTCATGGCCACTGCCACTCATAGGAAGGGCAAACTAACACACTGCTTGGCTCCCTCTGGAAAAAGCTGTTAAATACAAAGAGGCTGCTGCTGGTCTGCAAAATCCCCAAACTGCACAGTGCTGGAAGAGCCCTTCGGAGAAGTGTCAGTAGCGCCTGCCCTGGTCTTATACTCATCCCTAGGACCGAAGGGTCTGGCACTATTTAGTAGCCTTCCACAGATGTGTTTCATGGAAGAAAAAAATTAAATACAATGCGAGAGTGTATTCACAAGACCTCATGGGAAGAGCATGCTGCACGAAGAACTGCCTTGTTGATCCAGTTTAAGCCTACCTTCAACTCATGCCCCAGCAGGTACCTCCAGACACTCACAAGTGACCGAAGGAAAAAACTGTTTTATCATTCTCACAAGCTTCTTAAGCCTTCCTGTGATGCAACAAGAACATTTCCCTGAAATTATATTTTGCCAACAAACAATTTCCACATACAAAAGAAAAATAAAAATTTCAGACCAATTCAAAGTTGAAAGCTAAACAGTTCTAATTTGGGAAGCAAGGATGAAAACATGAATTCCCAACAAATAATTCTCCAAAGTAACACAACACACACACCTCCTCTCACACCCCCACGTAAGCAAGCCCCAGAAACAACCCTTTCAGAGAGGATATGTGCCTTGTGTCTACGCACATTAGGAGGGTTCCAGTGGAATAATTACAATTAATCCATTACTTAATCTCCTAATCACTTCTGAGCAAACAGCATGCCGGGACATTTGTTAATAACACATTCATTTTCATACCATCCTACTCATGAAAATTTAACCAAGAAAATAAATTGAAAAATGCCCAGGTAACACCAGTTACCTCACTCAAAGCTACAAGCCAGAAAGATTTGCAGCCAAGGCTTCATCCACAGTGGCAACTCACCGTCGCTGGTGCAAGCACCGAGAGCTCCCCCATACCGGGGGTCTCATCAGCAAGCCCCCCCTGCCCACCGCAGCAGCAGCCACCCTCCATTTCCAGCTGCTCATGCTGGGTTTTAAGTGGCTTGTGGTCCATGAGCTGCATCAGTAACTGGATACGCAGAGTCCCTCTGCAATTCCCCTCTTACTCAATATATTCCACCTAACATATATATTACAGATTTAAACACACAGTGAACGAGTTTAACCACCCCACGGGATGCGATAACTAGGTGTTACCAGGGAAGTCTGAGAGCAGACAAGAGGAAGAATAGAAATTTAGGCAGTCTTTGTGACCCTTCAGTTCTGTGTCTCGCATGGTAGGTTTAGGGAAGACCTCTAACACCAACTTTTTTTTTTGGTTTATTGCCAGAGGAAAGATAATATTCCAGCATGGGAGCCCTGAAGCTAAAATTAAAAACCTATAATTTGGGTTCAGTAGCAGTTGGTATAATTCAGATCCCAGCCACAATTAGAGGTCTCCAACATTATCAACTGTCAACAATTATTACTGGCTAGGCACACAAAACAGCTTTGTTCTGAACTGGAAGCCACAACTGAATGCAGCAATAATTGCTACCAAAGGCAAAACACACAAAAAAACCCAGCCTTTCCATGCAAAATACTCTCCAAGGAGAAATATAGGAATGGACACACAAGTCTTATTATCTCCACTTATATCTTTAAAAAACAAAGATAAAATCCAAGACTCTATACCCAGCAAAGGAGGGGGCTAGCAAGGAAAAGGGATCCCAAAAAGACACTTGTTAACTATTCTGACCTGAATGCACATTTAATGAAACATCCTGTTCATCAGTTATTGAACTTTCATTAGCAGTTTAAGGGAAAGCTACACGTGGAAGAGATGAAATACAATCAATTTCTCCTGAAATTGCATACATTTCCACACTAATTCTCAGCAAGTTCATCCCAACCTATATGAAAAACCAAATCAATTAATACTAATTGCTCACCTTATTTTCACAGAAGGATCTTTACACTTCAGCAAGCCTCAAAAAAAAAATTAAAAAGGGGAAGAAAAAAGGCTATTTGTACAAAAGCAATTTACTTGTCTGGTCTTTTTACATACATTTAGCTATGCACTTAATTTTGGCAAGTAATTCTGTCAGCTCAAGTTTCCTTCCTCACAACTACCCTTTTGCAAACTGACAGCACGAAGCAATCACATTTTTATAACCCCACAGCCTATAGCAACAGAATAAACAAACTTTTCTGAGTTATGGGGCGAAATCCCGAACCTACTGACTTCATTAGCAGTTCTGCCATTAAGTTAATACAACCGGTGCGACTTTCCCAGGAGACAATGATGACCAAGTGAGGAAATGTATTTTACTACTAACAAGCAAGCGTAGCAGAATTTACGTTCAATTTTTCTTAAGCACAACACATACATTTTTAACATGTGCCATACAGATAGCGCAAAGTAAACAGAAGCTACATTTATCTTCCTCTGGTGTGGGAGTGCAACAGGTTTTCTCACCATCCCATGCTAATTCTTCAAAAGAGGTTTTCTCTTCCTACACTCCATATAACCATACTATACTTCAACACCTCCTTCCCCATTAACAGGGCTTGAAAATTCTTTACACAGCTCTATTACTGTCTACAAGCAAAGCAAGACAAATAGCTTTAAAAAAAAAGTCACTTAATGCTGACAGTCTTTCTTCTTGGTTAGTTTTATGGAGAAAATCCTGCCAAAACAGCTCTCCAAAATGCTAAGTAACTTGGACCTGCACGGCCTCAATCAATCGGTGCATCCCTAGAGCACCCCGCACCCCTCGCCCCAGGGACAAGTGGGTGTCAGTACCAGTCAGGCTCTGTGGAGGCCAGGGGCTAAACAACAAGCATAACATCTGCCTAGCCTCGACCGCTCCTGGGGTTTCCTCTTGCCTCCAAAATCACCGCAGCTAGCTCATGTCTCGCCTGTCCCAGCTCCACAGACACAGGGGACGCACAACAACATAAGACAGCGCCAAGCTGAAAACCTTTGGTTCATCTGGAAGGAGATAGCTCAGGCACCAGAGGCAGTAATGGTGGCAGAGATCCTTTTGGGGCTCTTTCGCTTCAGCTGTATCTGAGCAGCCAAGAACTGACCTAAGCAGAGCTAATAACAAGGTGGGGATGCAACCGCCTCAACTCAAAATGTTTCTCACATCATCCAGTTTCTGTACTTTCTGCATTGTTTTGCATTTTTTCCTCCCTCCCTCAGTCTTGGCTAATACTGCAGGGAAGCCAAGTCTCTTTAGAAAAGATGCTTAACCTTTTTTTGCTCCCGAGTCGGAAGAAGTTAAGTATCGCTAGCTGTCATGCTGCTTCGTCACCATAACAGCTCTCCATCTCCCGGCACAGCAGATATCAAACCCTCCAGATCAAAACCCACTGTCATCTCTTAAAAGCGCAATGATAAAAGAACATGATAGTAAGTGGAAAAATTAACTGCAGTCAGCCCTCTCTGCATTTTATTTTTTTATTGTGGTTCTCCAGATCACCTGTCAGACAGACAGTGGAGAATGGTTTTAAAAGCGCCTCGGCAATCATGTCACACAGGCACCTACCCAAACTCTAGGCAAGGTCCACGATGACGGAACAAGCTACACATGGAAGCCTCCTGCAAGTTATGCAGGTGTGGACAGAAATGCAGATAGGGCATGAATTAAAGCTTTTATGACAGTTTCAAACAGCACCAAAACTCTGCAGGAACTTGTCGGGTGGTTAGGAAGCAGTACTCTTAAGGTTTTAAGACATGCTTTTGATAAGCAAACTGAGCTGAGAAGCAACTGAACAGAGCCATGCTGGAGCGCTGGCCGGGACACGGAGGGAGATGCCTTTTGCCCAAGGCTTCACTGGTGACTAATGGCAGCAAGTCACAGGGAAAGCGTCAGCAGAGAGGAGAGCGGTGGGGCACAGCACAGAGAGCCTGGCCCGTTTGTGAGGCCATTCATTGGGAAGGAATGACTGACAGCAGGACAGTAAGCTTTCAAAGCTCAGGGGGTTTCCACAGCCCAGGAGATCAAAGCGGTGCTGGAGTGGGAGGAGGTGGTAAACAGGAGAGAGAAGGACAGGCTTTGAGATCAGGATGGCAAGAGCTGAACTCGGACGGGAAGCCTGCCTGGGGTTAACAAGGAAACCCACGTCTCTCCCCAAACCATGCCAAGCGATAAAGGCAGGCACAGGATTTGCTTTAGAAAGAGCAAAGAGAACTAACCGTGATGGACTAGGGCGAGAGATAATTTGAAACAACAAAAACCACCAGCTGCTACAATAATGGATGGGTCCGACAGACAAGCAGTAACTGGATCCAAGCAGGAATTGCCCTGGCTTGCCGAAAGCCTGGTGCCTGACTGAGCATTGCTTATCAGGGAGGGTGGAAAGCCAGACGGAGGGCTAGTGTGATGACAAATGCAGAGGGTCAGCCAGGTTACTGCAAAAAAAAAAAAAAAAACAGAGGGGAGAAATTAAAATGCAAAGTGAAACTTTCATAACATCACAAGTTTTCTCCCTGTTTTCCTCTGTGAATAAAGACAGACAAGATACAGACGATCAAGGTATTTGTGTTCTTGTAGAGCAGTGCTGGTATAGCAGGAAATTGTGAGCAAAGTATTAGGCCACAGCTTTCTGGCATGAGGTTTTAAATCTCTAGATGTAAGATGTTTTGAGTGAGAGATGAGAGATGTTTTCCAGCTGTGGTTTAACTGTAGCCTAGAGATATGCAGTTGCTCTATAAAGGTAGTTCCTAAGAGTATTTTTTACAACAAAGGGAGAGGAAACTCCAGTCATCCGAGAGTGCTATTGTCAGCCAGTCTGAGATGAAATGGCACAGCACTGACTGATAACGATGAAGGATGAGATGGGTCTTGCATTAGGGAAAAAGACTTCTTTCCTTAGGTAGCTGGTTTGCAGTTCTCCAGAGGCAGCTATGGAGCATGTATGGCTTTACATGGGGAGAGCAAGAGAGCTGTTCCTCTTTGAAAAGACGTTTTGGAAAGAAAATTAACAGAAAGGACTTTTTCCAGATAGGGAAGCACTGCTGCAGCCCCTCCATCCTCCTCGGCAAGGGGCACATCTGCCCCCACCAGCGCAGGGGTTTTGCATGAGCCCTCAGATGAGCCCATAGCAGCGGGAACAGCTACAGCAGAGGGGGAACTCGACAGCTCCTGGCTCCTAAACCTCTCCGACAGCTCTCTTCACACTAGCACCGACTGTTGACACCCCTGAGCAGCTACTCCTGGCACCACCGAGCCGAGCCCAGACCTTCTGGAGCAGCCACCCACCCCCCCATGAGCCCTGCCACTGCTGCTGCAGGGTGGCATCACGCTTGGCCCAAAGGACCCTGGCATGTTCCCATGCTGTGCCAGGAAAGGGGCGCGTCACAGGGAATGCACGGTCAAATCCAGCCTTGGAGGTTGTCTCACACCTTCTGCAGTCAACCTTGTCTTCACGAGACACCCTCCAACAGGGTAATCAAGTTACTGCACAACACAGACCCACTCTGCATTGACGTCTTTGCCATCATTCTGCAAAGGGAAGGACAGTCCTGTCCTCCAGTAAGTCACACAATTAGGCAAAGTAAACGAGTTGTCAATAAACCCTTGATTGTTCAATGAGACGTTGCTAATGGGAAGGCAAATGTACACTGCCAGAATCCATGACATGATAGCAATAATTTTCAAGTTATGCTTGATGTTTCTGTGATGAAGCTATTTTCAGTTGCTTTGAATCTTCTTCAGAAAAGTCAGCCTTTAAATCAGGGGGGAAAAAAAAAAAGTCGTGATTGTTCTGAGCTCAGATGCATGCATTTAATCAGTCCAGGTGTTTAAATTATTTATCCATGAGGAGGAAAACTGTACTAATCTTAGGAACAGAGCATATGAAGGGGAAAAACGATTAGACATAAAGATATGCTGAATAACGCGAAGCAGTAGAGAATTCTCTCATGCACAAGGTAAATACTTGGAACACCCTTGGTCACAGCTATGTTATTGCAGCCTGGGCTGCAGAACTCAAAATACAGAGATTTGCTGCTACTAGAAGAAATGTTTCCCAACCATAAGGCAAAATGGGTGTTTTCAACAAGCACAAAGCCCCAGTCAAAAGTTGGTACCTTCCCTAGTTTGAAGGAGCGGAACTTTTTTTAATGTTTTTCCAAAAACAAAAACAGTGTCTAGGGAAAACGAGAATACTTCATGAACTATTCTTCCATAAATAAGTGTGACATCCAATGCTCTGGACCAGACTGTCTCTCATCACTTAGGCATAGACAATGACCTCTTGCCTCTCCTCTTTCATCTTAACCTTCTCTTCCTCTGTCTCGCTTTTCAAAGCCAAGGGTCTACCCAAGCTGCAAGGAAGACCTCCCAGGTGGAAGATATATACAGTGAGAACAACACTCCAGACCACTGCAGCCTTGTTAGACTGCTCCCCCAGCAATGGTTACCACAGAAGCAGCTGGTCAAGCACTACAGCTGTAGGTCCCCAGGTGGATTGAAGGGCTATGGTGACACACCTGGACACCTGGTTAAGAATACAAGACCTTCTCACCACCCTTACTCACTGCCTGCTCTTTCAAGGGAAGAAATTCTTAAAACAAGTCTGCTTTAACGTTAATGGATTAGGTATTGTGTTCCAACTCTCAAATGCCTGGTTCCTCAGAAGACTTAGCTTTATCCACTGAAATTAATGGAGAAGGTCAAGAAAGAGGTGTATTTATACTGTGCACTGGAGAAAAGTAAAACTAGGTGTCCTGATGTCAAGACAGATGCATTTATGCAATGCTGAACGCCAGCATCAGTACCTTCGCTTAGAAAGACTTAGCCAATCAAGTTGATAGCACAGCGCACACACTGGCACTTTCTGAGCACGCAGGAAAATAAACAGGCGGTTCTTATTCCAACAAAGAATCTGGCTCTTCTCCCAGCTTGTTACCAGCTTTCTCTGCCTCGCCACCCGGCATGCAACATCGCCTGCCATGGAGGTGGGTAACAGCCACTCCTACGCGAACAAGCTAAAATCCTTTCTTGGTCTGTGCCATATCGCAAAGATTGGGCTGACTACAGAGAAAACAAAATCCCTACCTTTGAGCAAAGAGACCCAGTGAGAAGTTCAAGGTATTTCAACTCACTTCAAGCCATTGCCAGCTGCTGTTTCAATCATTTTGTTTCTATAATCTGGGCAGCACACCAAAGATCACAAGGTTTGGGTTTAAGTTTCATTTAAAAACCATCTCATATGAGAAGAATCATTCCTCCATTTTATTAAGCAAAAACCATAGGCTGCTGACAATGCTATTACAGGCGGCAACATCAATGGAACGTTATACATACATATATATATAAAAAAATATATAAAAAGAAAAACATTGAGCTGGAAGGTTACTAATAAAAATAGAAAGGAAGACCTCCGAGACATTCTCTTTGTAATTCCTTTTTACACAAGCCAACACTTAAAGCCTCCTGGCTGAGATTCCCCAGGTAACCTACAAACCATTTTATGGCATCATTGCTCAAACCAATCTGAGATTCCAGCAGGGCAATTTATAAGGGAATGACATGCCTATTATTGACAAAATTCTTCACAGAGCAAGGAGAAAACCTACAATGCAGATACATCAACTTTTTTCAAAGTAACATTGGCTCAAACTGAGTTATAATGGGAAAGTGACCTGTTTTGATGCCAAAGGTCCTTGGCGTTACTGCTCAGAGGAAAAGTGTCTGTGAAACACTGCAAGAGGGACCCAGCTTCACAAGCAGCAGCAGCCAAAGGAAAGGGGAAGGAGAAGGAAAAAAAAAAAAAAAAAATGTATATATCAGAGCAACCACCTGCACCACGGCTTGCCCAACCACTCCCAGGTACAGGGGATCTTGAGTCCCCTTCCTTCTTAGGACTGATTCTGCAGTCATAGTAATCCTTCATTTGATATTTGCTTTCAGCCTACATCAGCCTTTTTACTCAGTTTTGCCAGATTGCACTTTTGTCATTAGTTCTGGTTAGAGATACAGATGAGATGGCACTTCCATTCTACCCCCTTTTTTTTTTTTTTTTTTTTTTACTAAAGTGCCTTATACTGTAACTCTACGGATAATTACTTTGGGGGCTGAAATTGCCCATTCTTGTTCTCATCACAGAGGTACATATCTGAAGATCTGCTTGGTCATTTAAGGTTTTTAAACGTGTTCTCAGATAAGCACAGCTGCATTTTTAACAGTAGTTAAAATTACAGAATTTAAGAAAGGAAAATTTGATGTGATGTTTCATGCTGTAGTTAAGTCTTCCAAGATACAAAGCTCCAGTTGCTCTGGAAACTGTAACTTGGACACAACCATGTAGATACATCAACCCCCTGGCTATAAATGAAAACGCTTTAGCAACACTGCACATTCATGTGACAAACATTTTTAAAAACAAGCACTGCATCCTTATCTTCATATAGGGACGGCACATCCCACAGCCCTCCACGCAGGGCACAGTTCTCTCTCTGCATTTCCTTTAAGCCTCAAGAGAAGTGACTGAGCAGGAGCCAGGAGAGCGTGTGGACCTACCGTTGAGACCATGACCCTCCAGATAAGGGAGAGATGGGAAACACAGGTGGGTATTTGAGGGATATGCCAGGGATTCAAAGCAGGGCTGTTTCTTCCTGTGTTTGTGTGGTGCCTATCACACCGCAGGCACAGCTGGCAGCAAACGCTGGTACCAAAAGGAGGACTTAAAAGACAAATGAACATGGTGGACAGGCCGGGATCTGGTACACAGAGCCCTCAGCCCCTGGCCCAGGAGAAGGCAGCAGGAAGGCTGGAGCTGGGAACGGAGCAAGATAACAGCCATTGGGAGAAGGAAAGCAGAGGGGAATGCTCAAAAGCAGAGTTGGAGGAATGAGTGTGGGGTGTTTGCGGAGGAGGACTGGACACAGCACAACACTATAAGCCAGATACATTTTTTTTTTTTTAAAAAAGAAAAAGGGGGGAAATATTACATACGTAAACGACGGCCTGAGTGCTGGTTGCTGTGGAAACCATAACTTTGAATTCAGTGGCTAAAACCTAGCATTGCTATTTATACCGTGCTCCTCACTACAGCATGAGAACTTCATCTGAGAAACAGAGAGCTCTCGTACCAGACAAATGTTTTTTCTTTCTCCCCGTTACACTGAGTGATCCTTTCAAACAATGCCTCACAAGGTTTTTCCAATGTGCCTGGCCATTAAATGACTACACGGCATAATCACCTCTGATAGAAGAAAAAAAAAAAAAACCCACACCACTGTCTTTCATCTTCCAAGCAAGATCAGATGAATCACTGGATAGGCATCGGGCAGGATTCACTGAATTCTACTTTGGTCAAGAGCAACCAGGGAAGCCAAAAAGGCCATTTAAAACAGCATTATATCTTGTTTCCCTTAAGGCAAATTACAGTCAGCATTGCATGAGATTATGGAGTGCCAGCTCCCAAAGTCAGTTATCATTAAAGATGACGAGCATTTGTTTAAGGACTTCAGAATATTGCCTTTAATATACTGGAAAGCATAACTGATCATTAATGCAAGAATAACAGTAACAAAGAGGCTACAGAATAAAGTCCTGTTGGGAGAATCCCTTTAAAAAAATTTCATTTTTGAGTTGCTCTGCTGTTCAAGAAGGAAACGGCTTTTTCCTCCATGGGAAACGTGATTCTGGGGCAGCAAGTGTTCCTGCAGCCTAAGTAGGAGCAGGACTAATCTGCCTGTAACCAAAGCAGAGGTGAGCCAAGTCCCCACGGGTATGTCACATTCCTCTTCCACCTCCACCATTCCAGGGCCTGGAAGCGAAGAAAAAGTGCCATTCTCCACCCACTCCTAAATCATGTTTTACCTGAAGTAGTATGGAACGTGCTAGCATAGCACGTTCATTGCCACTACCAAATATACACAATAACTACTACAGGGGTGATGATCAGGTTTTAAGACACTTCCCAGGACCTGTGCACACATAGGTCCCCAAATCACAGAGCTCGTGGTATACAAGGGCAATTAAGGCAAAAGCTAAGAGAGAAAACCACAGCGCTTTCCAAGGTCATTCGCACCTTCAGAATCCCACAGGACTGTCCCATCCATGTGGGCTCATCAGGAAGCAGCAAGGACGACCATGACACGCAATCCAATAAGGAATACTCTTCCTGAACAAGGCAGCTTTTGGCAGGGGAAAGGCAGCCAGGGATTGTGCAGGGACAGCAGCAAGGACTCGGCAGAGGGGCTCCAACAGCTGCCGAACCAGGAGGAGTGGAAGGAAGTTGCTCTCTGCAGCATCGGGCCCTTATGGCTAAGATGAAGGAGGTCTCGTTTACCCTTGTTCAATAATTTATATCACAGCATTGAAGTGTCATTGAAATTGACAGAAGCATTTTAATAATACAGGAAGGGGAAAAGATGCTCTAATCACAGATTAGGCACCCAAGTAATCACTCCATAGATCTCAGCCTCCCCTAATTTATTCCAATACATATTTTAATCAGAATTTTATACATAGCAAAATGATTAACAAGTCACAAGTACTACCTATTTCCTAGCTACAGCCAGCTTTCACTAGCCCAGAGTCCTCCAGCTGCCGTGGAGAGGGAGAGGTGCGAACGAAGGACCAACAAGGAACCAAAAGTCGATTTCTCCCAACACTTCCCAATCTGATGAAGTAGTACTGAGCTCTATTTAATACCGCATTTGTGCCAGTGCTTCCCGTCAAGCCTAGGACTGCGAGCATCAGTCAACTGTCCCTAACTTCAGCAAGGGCAGCGTGGGCAGGCTGTGCGGGGAGGCTGTGCCCTGCCTTCACTGACCTGCAGGCGAAAACACACCACCCTTACCTGCTACTCGCTCATTAAGTGCATGTTCCCTAAGTGACACCCCGGCTGCGTCCCCGCATCGGGGCCGGTACAGCTCTTCCATAACAGCAGCATCATCCGGCGGGGAAGGGACCCGGTGGGCGCCCCCGCCCCGCGCGGGGCCAGCACCGGGCAGCGCAGGCTGCTGGGGCTCTCCGAGGGGGGCCGACAGCCCCCGCAGGGACCCCGCGCAGCCCTCCCGGGGGGCGGCGGTGACATTTTCGGCGAAGGACCGGCGCTCCCGGAGGCCGGCTGCCGCAGGGCCGGCTCCGGAGCCGCGCAACGGCGGGGCCGGACCTCGGCGAAGCCCCGGGCACCCCGGCGGGGCCGCCCCCGCGCCGCCGCACCGGTGAGGGGAGCGGCACCGGCCGCCGGCGGCCCACACCGCGAACAATAAAGCGGGCCCTGGCGGGCCGGGCGCCCACCCGCCCGCAGCGGGGCAGCGCCGCCGCGCTCCTCCACCCCCTGCCCGGGCCACCCGGTGCAGGCGGCGGAGGGGCTGCGAGCCGGGCCGCGGCCGCGGCTCCGCGCAACGCCCCCGGCGCGGGGCGCTCCGCCAGGGCGCACCGGCGTGAGGGGAGATGCTAGGCGCGGGAGACGGGGACGCGATCCGCCGCCTACTCACCTGGCTGGGCTGGGCTGGGCTGGGCTGGGCTGGGCTGGGCACCGGGGGTCGCCGCCGCCGCCACTGCCGCCCGCCCAGGGAGCTGCTCCCCGTCGCCGCCGCCGGGCGCCCGCGGCCGCCGCCGCCGCTCAGAGCGCGCTGCCACCAATAGGCGCCGCTGCCATATTGTTACTGCCGGCGCTGCGAGGGGCGGTGCCGGCGGCCGCCTTGGAAACCGGCAGCTATTGGCTGCCCGGCGAGTCAATCGGGGCCGGGCGAGCCAATGGACGGCGGCGGCGGCGAACAGCGGGGCGTTCGGAGTTGGAATGTTGTGTGACAATGGCCCACGCGGCTCCCAGGCGGGAGGGGAGGGGCCGCTCCCCAGGGGGCGGCGGGGGCGGGCGCCGCCGCGTGCGGACCACCCCCCCACACCCCTCCGCACCGCGGAGCCCGCAACAAAAGCGGCCAATGGCGCGTGCGGGCCGCCCGCCGCGCGGGGGAGCCCGGCCAATCCGGGGGGGGTGTGCTGGGCGAAGTTGGCGCGCGCGGCGGTGGCGAGCGGGATTGGCTGCGGGCGGGGAGAGCTTGACTTCGAAGTCAAACCGACTCCTGGGGCGGTTAGGAGCCGTCCGCTCACGGCGCCCGACCCTCCTCCGCCCTCTTGCCCGCCGCACCGCCCCGCTCGAGGAAGAAGGTTCCTGGCCGCTGCGAGGGTGTCGGGAGCCATGAGGGGAAGGTGCCTGACTGCCTCAGAAGTCGCTTTGACTTCGAGGGGGTCGGGTGCCATGAGGGGAAGATGCCTGATTGCCTTTGGCATCCCTGAAGAGGAAGGTGCCTGACCACCTTCCCCTCATGGCTCTCAACCACCTCAAAGTCCCCCAGAGCAGTGCTGAGCTTTCCCCATCTCTCCTTCATGTTCACCACCAGACGTTTACAAGGAGCTATCACCCAGCATGCGTTGGTAGCACCGGATCTTTTGCCCAGGCGCTGTCCGTGCTTGCGTTCCTCTTTATGGGCGCTATCCCACACTGCGCTCCCCTTCTTTCTCTGCCGTTTACTAGAGACCCCTGAGCACCAACGGCTATCTACATGGCTCGGAGATGCAAACAAGGTGCGATGACTTCTCCCCCATGCCAGCCTCCTCCTCTGCTATTTCTGCAGCTAAACATTTTGAGGGAATTTAAGCCGGTGCTTTAGCACGTCACACACACAGACTGTTCGATGGGACACCGGGAAGCCAGAGAGCACCTTGTCACAAGCGTTGCCCTGGCTGCCAAAGTGGTGGGGTTTTTTTTAAGTAATGACTCAGCTCAAATCTGGATAAGTACACTTTAAAATGCATTAATAAATAAACATGAGCTGTGTCTTAACAGAAAGTATTCTACAAAACCTGCCAAACTACACAAGTTGATTTTTAAATACAAAAAGGTAAAAGCACCTCCCCATCAACTTTGAAAGTCAAAATGGGGAAATCCAAATCAATCATCGTTGTTAATCTTAACACTTGGATGTGTATTGAATAAGAATATTTATTTTCAAATACTGTGTATTTGTTCTGCCTTTAAAAAACAAATACAAAATCTCAACTATCTACTTACTAATCACTATGTTGCTTGCAAATCAAATCCAAATATAAAACATCAGTTTTCTTCATCAAGCCATTGATTAATTAATGGCAGGTTTTAAATGGCATTACCATACCAGGCACTTTAGTCAAAGTATTTAATCAGCAAGATTAAATGCAGGTCCTTTCCTGACATTGATTTTTAGGTAAAACTCCCCACTGATTCAGCCAGGAGGTCTTATTAAAATTTAATAGTGGGCTATCCGGCCCCGAATTAGGAAAGTCCAGCTAGTCAAGTGGCCACGCAGAATAATCGTACGGACCCAAGCAAGTGACAGCTACCCCAGGTGTGCAGTTTGTCTTATAGCTCACAATCAGTAGCGTAACTTAAAACCAGATCTTCAAGGTGTCCATCAGCTTATAACCAAATGTATCTCATCAGACTAGGGGCTGCACGTCAAAATCTCCATGTACCCAAGAGCCATCCTGGCCCTGTGTAGGGCTGCTGCACCTCCTACAACGCCCCAGACCAGGGGGACAGCCCTGGCCCCCGGCCACCTCAGCCCTTCAGTCACAACTAGGACCACAAAGGGAATTCATGCTTGGCCAGCCTGATAATCTTCTACAATGAAATGCCTGGCTCGGTAGATGAGAGGAGAGCAAGAGGGTATTGTCTCCTGTGACTTCAGTGTGGCTTTTGACACTGTTTCCCGTAAGATCCTCATAGACAAGATGATGAAGTACGGGCTGGACGAGCAGTGAGGTGGAGCGAAAACTGGCTGAACAGCGGGGCCCAGAGGGCGGTGATCAGTGGTACAAAGTCTAGTTGGAGGCCAGAAGTAACAGTGTACCCCAGGGGTCAATACTGGGTCCAGTCCTGTTCAACATCTTCATTAATGATCTGGATGATGGGGCAGAGCGTATCCTCAGCAAGTTTGCAGATGACACAAAATTGGGAAGAGTGACACGAAACAGAGAGTCCTGCTGCCATCCAGAGGGACCTCGACAGGCTGGAGAAATGGGCTGACAGGAACCTCTTGAAGTTCAGCACGGGGAAGTGCAAACTCCTGCACCTGGGGAAGAACAACCCCGTGCACCAGTATACGCTGGGGGTCACCCAGCTGGAAAGTGGCTTGGCAGGAAAGGGCCTTGTGCCCTTGCAGCAAAAGCGGCAAGTGGTACCCTGGGCTGCATTAGGCAAAGCATTGCCAGCAGGCTGGGGGAGGTGATCCTTCCCTTTTACTCAGCGCTGGTGAGGCCACACCTGGAGCACTGCGTCCAGTTCTGTGTTCCCCAGTACAAGAGAGACGTGGACACACTGGAGAAAGTCCAACAAAAAGCCACAGAGATGACGAAGGGACTGAAGCATCTCTCCTATAAGGAAAGGCTGAGGGAGCTGGGACTGTTCAGCCTGGAGAAGAGAAGGCTCAGGGGGATCTTATCAACGTATATACAGCTATGGGAAAGGAGGATGCAGAGAGGACGGAGCCAGGCTCTTTTCAGTACTGCCCAGTGACAGGACCAGAGGCAATAGGCACAAACTGAAACATGGGAGGTTCCCTCTGAATATCAGGAAACACTTTTTCACTGTGAGGATGACCAAGCACTGGCACAGGTTGCCCAGAGAGGCTGCGGAATGCCCCACCTTGGGATATTCAAAAGCCATCCGGGCAACCTGCTCTAGGTGGCCCTGCTTGAGCAGGGGGGTTGGACCAGATGCCCTCCAGAGGTGCCTTCCAACCTCAGCCATTCTGTGATTCTGTGGCCAAACCCTATGTACCCTGGCTTCCCTCCCCTCCTGCAACTATATGCATCTCCTCCACTTTGGGCTCTTTGCATCTGATGCGTGTCTCATTTGCACCGCCTTTGGCCACAAGTGCAACCTGCCCACTAAGTGGGTGTGAGTCACTGGCTCGCGAGTGGGGCCACACGACACTGCATTGTCATCATGTGCCAGCTAAGTCTGGTGGTCCGCTCTCCCACCAGGCAGGTGTGCCTGGCACAGCACTGCTTTATTTCTGTATATCCTGCAGCCCAGGATCAACTTCTTCCATGTTGCAGGCAGCTCCACACCGCCCAGGGACAACCTGCCCCCTTGGTTAGTAGGCTATGCTTGGCTCCTCAGCCAAGGTTTGGGCACGCTTTATACACGCGTTCCTTTGTAACAACAACTTGTGAGTCTTTAAGGTCTCACAGCCTGGCTATTAGTTGTATGGTTAATGAGATTTGTAACTCTGGTCTGATTTGCCATTTTGGAAAACTTCTAGTGAAAGGGAAGGGAAAAGGCATTGTAAAAAAAAGGGGGAGAACGTCATTTCAGCTCTCAACCAAGGTGAAGCTACCAAAGACAGCAGAAGATCCCCCTTGCAGCATGGCTGCTTTGCCCAAGCAGTGGTTGAGGAAGGCTGTATCGCTTCCTAGGTTTGGCCAATACCATCCAGCAGCAGACTGCTTTGATGCTGAGCAAAATCAGGACAAGGAACCAAACAGTCCTGCTTCATGTGATTCTGCAAAGAAAAGCCAGAAGGACTGGATGAAGCTGAGCGTGCTGCGCTGTCCATGCCTTACAGATGAGACTACCAAGCTGCTACCACCCCACATGGTAAGCAAAGCAATTCAGAGACAGCTTCATTGAAATGACTTGGAAGAAGGGAGAAAAGCAGAGGGGAGAGTTGAAGTATTTTAAGGAGGGCTGAGGAAGGCAATGTGGTGCAGAAGATCTTCCTTATTACATGGAGCCCAGGTGGCATAAGTGGGACTGTAAATCACAGGAAAGTGAAGTTGGAAGGGGCCTCTGGGAGCCTCTAGACCAATCTCCTGCTCAAAGCAAGGCTAATTTCCGTCAGGGAGGTTGTGCGTGGACTTGCCTCATCAAGATTTGAATATCTTCAAGGCTGGAGGTTTCACAGCTTCTAGGCAGCTTGTGCTCCTTACACAACTCAGAGCTCCAGCTCCTAGCTCTGTGTCCTTCCACCAGACACACTCCAGTCTGCAGTCTCCCTCTGGTATGGGGGCTTTCATACGTGTCCAAAGGAGAAATCCCACAGCTGTCAGCATGGTTTGAGATAAACACAAGGCAATAAATCAGGCAATCATTCGGCAGGTTCTCTTGCACCCTCTATCCTCCATTTCTCAGCCTGCGGCTCCTGCAGAGCACCATACAGCAGAGCACTATATAGCCCCCCAAACTCCTCTCACACTCAGTGTCTACTCTGCCCTACAGGTCCTCTGCGGTACAGGGAAAAGAACGGTAGAGAAGAGCTAACACTGAAGAAAGGCCAGGACATTTTCTAGCAGCTTGTAAAGCAAAACGGCAGCAAGACACATCCAGCAGTGTACAAGAGCTCAAAGCCAGAGAGGTGCTGTCGCCTCCTGCCACCACAGCGCACGGCACTGGCACGGTCCTAGTTAAACCCTGGTGCAATTTTCAGCAGCCGCCCCAGAACTGGGGCAATCCAAAAGGGTCAAGGGTATTGACCTGTAGGTGATGTCTACCATCAGATCCGATCGGGGAATATTTCTGTTCCCGTGGAAAGCTCCAGGTGTCTGAGGGAGGAGGGGGCTGGCCCCCGCCCAGACCAGCTCCTGCATCCCCTTCACCGCTCTGCTCTACAAATGCTCTTATCAGCACCAGGCAGGGAAAAAGGGGGCCAGAGGCTGAAACCCCTGCAGGGACTGCTGTTCTCTGCCGCGGCACAGGCTCGGGCGCACATCAAACAACAGCACAGGAGAACCGTCCCCCCCTCCTCAACGCTGCCACCCCCATCCCCTGCTGCGGCCCCGCAAACGTCGGACGCGGCTCCAGCCATCGGGCATATGTGGGCAGGCGGCTGCGTCTCAGCAGACCTGACTGCACAACTGGGGCTTATGCCAGCTAATATAGGCATGTTTTTAAGTAATCCCACTTCATTAGCTACTTTTCCAGGGCCTCAGCATATAATGAGTGAAATCCATTAGTCACCTGACAGTTCTAGTTATTCTGCATGTCAAGTCCTATCTCTTCATTTATATATCCAGACTGTTATGGCAAGCTGGTGTGCTAGTTGTACCCCTCCACCTACTCAGTGCTAATTTAAGAGTTGTTATTTTTGGCTCGCAGTGACTGTGTGCATAAAAAGTTCAGTTTCCTCCAAAAAATTTTAAAAGGAAGCAGAACACGGGACTGAGCAGAAAACTCCCCTTGCTAAACACCATTTGCCCAACATCAGCAAACCTTGTTTTCAGATAATTTAGAAGTAAAGTATCTTCCTATGAAGATTCTGTCTGAGCTTATGAATGATAGAGTTGCAAAAAACACAGTCATTTTTGACACAACTGGTAGATGGGGCATACAGGAGTAGCTCGCTCAGAAAAAACAACTTGACAATTCACAATGAACAGAGTATTACTTATTGCAAGGACAGTAATTCTGTGATTGAAAACATGAAATAGCATTTGCTTATCAAAAAATTTGTATGGATGAGGAAAGCTCAAAAGCAAACTTCTGTCTCTACTCCAGACATTCCTTGTCCATTTGTAAAATTAATTATCTGTAAATAAAGCATTTTTCTCTTTGTAATGCATGTTTTGATACTTCTCCTCTACACAAAAGAACGCTCTTATTCCTGAACAGTGCTCTCATGTACCTGAGAGATGGGAATGGCAGAGGATATTTCAAGTTGAAAAATTTAAAAAAGGGGTTAAAAAAATCAGGGAAATTGTTCTTTGAAAAATAGTTGTAGACTGTTACCAGAACATCCTTTCAAGGATGTGCTGCTGCACGCGTGTAAGCTGACACTTTATGTCCTGCACGCAGTTAGCAGAAGGATGGCTTACCACCAAAGTCCTAACGAGGCTGTCAAAATTGGATTGAATTAGGACTTTTTCTGTACTGGTGAACTTCACGCCTTCTACTTATTTTCCTGTCAGTTTTGCCCATAGCTTAGAAAAGACGTTCACCACAACCCAGAAGTTGTTGCCTTCTTTTTTCTTTGAAAACAGGAACAACAATGTTATAATGGGGGTTTCTTTCTGGCTTTTAAGTAAGAGTAACTCAGGTTGGTTCCAAGACCCTGAAATCCATACACAGAAAGTAACCGTCCCTGCTTAGTATCCCTTTTAGCAGGGACAGGCTGCTTCCATGAGTGCTAAATATCTCTTACTCCTTATAGTCCCTTGAAGAAGCTCTCCCAGGCCTTTGCACACTTCAAAAATTATAATAATGCCTTCCCTGTTTTTCTCAGCCGGTATTTGAATAATTTTCAGGCTGCAGCAAGGCTAGCGGTAGAGTCGCATCCTCCCACATCTACGATTATGTAAAAGAGGAGATGCATTTGATGAATTATTGCCCACCTTAGCCTCTCTTTTGAAAAATGCTGTTATCTGTGTTCACTGCCGGTTGTGAGTGAAGTGTTATGTAAAATCACAGAGTACTTTGGGTAATGGCAAAGTCTGAGCTTTCCCGGGGGTATGATTGCTCATGTCATAAGGACACGTACGGGAAAGGCAATAGCCCTTGCTTCCAATCCCCGTTTTGTTGTCGGTTTATGGTATTAAAGGGTTTCTTTCAATGTCATTGCTAATTTATGGATAAAGAATGCATTACTGGAAAGCCTATATGAGGAGGGGAAAAAAAGGGACCATCATTGAAAATATTTGTCTCTTGTTGGATTAGCTTAACCCACACATGTAAACCTAAGCAAAATCTGTGTTATTGCATTAGCCTTTTACTACTGGAAACCTGGCCTCAGCCCTGATGTAGGTCACAGACAGAAAATCATTTACTGTCCTTCACTAAATCCCAAAGGGGACATTTGCCCTTGCGACCACCTCACTAAAACCCCAGCAGGCTTCGGTCCCAGCCCTCCGTGGCTGGCTTTTGCCTTTGTGAAAGGAACCACAAGGAACAGATGAAGGTCAGCAGAGGAGAGGACACGGATGGCAGACTTTGCGGCAGCACTTTCCTCTCCTACCCTTCCGTCTGCAAACACAGTAACACAAAGGTGCGGGATAAAACAGCAAGAGACTTGTGTGTTGAGTGCATGAGTGACGTTTTCATAGGGGGCACCAGCACTGCCTGAAACATCAAGGATGCACTTTAAGAGGATAGAAATAACCAAAATTTTGAGAGCTAGATGCGACGGGAGTGCCTACGTGAAGGATACCCCTTATAAATGGCAGAGCAAGAAAGACAGCCTACCAGACAGACAGTGGGCTTTGCTGTCAGGAGACACAGGCTGAGAGCAGGGATTTCTGTGGCACCTCTAGGCAGGTTAACCGATCTCACTTCTTCTCTTGGGATGCAGCTTGATACTACGTCTAAGCCACCCCTGACAGCAAATGATAGCGCAAAGGGGCAGCGTTGGTCCTGCTCCCTCACTGCTTGCCTTGCACAATCTGACCCTGCGGTGAGCAAGCTCAGTCACCCAAAAATTAACTCTCCACGACGTCAGCTTTCTCTTGGTCTAGCTCCCTGAGCAGGCTGGAAGGATGGACAGATGGGTGCTGGTACCAGCAGATAGCCATTATTCTGGTTGAGCTGTAAGGTAAAGCGTATAGCAAGTAGCGCCATGAACAGTGGTGTCGCTGCAGCAAAAGGAGATGGTGGAGGTAGGACTGGGTGGGGAAAGTAGAGAGGAGCCAGAAGACACTCGAGGTGCCACTGCCATTGAGAAAAGCATAGTCTAAACCCGCAAATCCGGTGTTTGCAGGGAGAGGCAGTTTGGTTTGGTGTTGGGTGGTGGCTGTTTTTTTCACTAGATCCATTGATACTGTCAGGAAACAGAGCGGCTTTCAGGCACACAAGCCCTTCCTCATTTCTGCAACAGCAGCAGCAATCTTCATATTAAGAACAGATTAAGACATGTTGTTCTGGATTTAATTGAGTTATGTTAATCAGCTGGACAATTTGAGAACGAGTTTAGTCAGTACTTGTGAAGTGCTCACAAGGGAGAGGTGGTAAGAGAGGTAGGTAAATACTGCTTGTGGGATACTGAGGTGTTAGTAGGAGGGGAGCATCTATAATGTCTCTTAAAAGTTAGTATCTTCTTTATAGCTGGGATGTCTTTTTAGCCAGTAGGTTCATTAATGCCAGATCACCTTCTGAAGGTGTTTTGTGTGTTCCTCTGAGTGTCTGTTTTATGCAAAATGCCCCTTCACCCTCTTCCTGCTTTTCAATTTGGGGCTTCTGTCTCTGGGGGCTCTTTGTGGGAGTTAAATCTGGTGACTAGTGGTTGCCTGGTTCCCCCCACGTTATTTGTTCAAGGGCAGCAGTGCACTGAGTGGCGTGGACATCCTTCTGGTGCGCGCATGTGCGTGCCGCGTCCCTGACTGCTTTGGTGGTGGGGCACCTGCGATGGCAAGTTTTGCAGCCAGCGCTGCGCAGTAATCCCCCTTACGGGGAGGCCTAGAGAATAGCTCGGCTGAGTAATTCAGGAGAGGCACTGACGTTCTGCAGAGATGATGTCTAAGAAATACCTGTATGAGTAATAAGAATGGATTTTAAGAAGTCATTTTATCTCGAAATGGTATTACTCAGCTTGTAAGTATGTGGGCGCCTACCTAGGCAGCCTTCGGTGCTTCTGCTGCCTTGCTCTGTAGCATCACCTGGTGGTCGCAGCAGGGAAAATTTATCCCTCCAGGAGCTGTCATTTCTGTGTCTTCCATCACTGTAGTGCTCCATAACCTCCCTGCCTCTTTTTCTTCTCCTCACCACTCCTTCTTCTCCTCTAGACAAGTTATTTCTCCTACAGTGACTGGAGTCACAGAAAAAACTCGAGGAGTACTTGGTTCAGGTGACTCTGAAAGACTGCTGGTCCCACAACTGGCATTGTGTGAAACTGGCCTCTTGGTAGAGGGTCAGCAGGGGCCAACGTATCGTTGAACCCCTTTGGAGAGTTGTGTAGGATTTATACAGCCCACAAGTTTCGCGCAGCCCTCAGTGGGGGCCATACATCACACTATTACTATCTGGAGAGCAGATACAGTGCATGTAAAACTTAAATGAGCGTTAGCTCGTGCTATAGGGCTGAATTTCCCCTTACAGCCTGAGCGGTAGATGAATAAGGCATCTCACCCTTGCTCCCCAGCACAAGGAGAGGGGCTGTTCCTGCAGGCCTGCTGCTCCTACGCCAGCTGAGCATGGTGAGGGGCAAGCAAGTAGCAACCAACTGCACCGAGTCAGGATGCTGCCCGTCAGCACCTTAGTCGGGCACAAGCCCCTGGGGGAGAAAGGGCACAGCTTTAAGCTCCCCCTGGAGCATGGGGGGACGGGGACCGAGATGCGACCTGGGGGCTGTGTTGCCATCAGATGGCTTTCTTGCAATAGGTGAGCACCACCACATTTGTGTCCATCTGGTGAACTTGGATGCTGATAACCGTGGGGACATGGTGGTCCTGGCTTTGGCACGGGACATTATAAGCTTGCCCTGTTACCTGCTCAGGTGGCTTGCTGTGCTGCGGTCTGGGCTGCTGCACGCCTGGCCTCGTTACCTTCCCCGGGTGGACTCAGGAGAAGCTGGGCATACCTCGGCCCTGGCTGTGCAGAGAGATGATTTCAACCTGCGTGCTCCCCAGCCCGCGTGCCGCAGCAGCAGGGCGCTCGCCTGCAGGGAGCGTTCAGCACGGCCCTTTGTAACGTGTTTCCCTGATTGCTAAAGCTGACTCTGAGCAGCATGGAGCTCCGCAGGAATATACTACAAGAGCAAGTCTTATGGACGTAGCTTTGTAGTCCACTGGACTTGCCTGCTGGCCCATCTCCTGAAAGGGCTACCTGGGGAAACATGCTTGCAGCCCACAGAATGGGGGGGAAAGAGGCAGGCGGCCCCGCCGCTTGAGGGTGAGCAGCTGCAGCAAGCCTCACCCCAACCTCCAAGCCTTCTGTCCCCAGTGATGTCGAATCAATTTGCCTTTTTGAGGCAAACTTACAGCACAGGCATATTTATGGAGAATTAATCATACTTTACCCCATAATGTGTCAGGACTGTGAGACGCAGAGAAGCACAAAGCTGCTTATGAAAGGATGGGGAGAGAGCACCCCCTGCCCTTCCTGTCTAAATCATTAGCCTGGAGCTCTTCTTCCTCAAATATTAATGTTTTCCTGATTACCTGCTCCTTATGAAAAGGTGATTGTGCCTGCAGACTCTCTGAATAATTCATTTAAAATATTAAAGCCAGAGAGAAGTGAACTTTTACTTAACAGTGGGTTAGAGCATGGCCTGTCCATGCCGTCCTTGCCCTGGGGAGGAAAGCAATGGGGAGCATTCCCAGCATCCTAGTCCTCTGGAGACAGCAGTATGGAGAGCAAAAACACTGGTCAGAGTGGCTACAGACCATCTTCTCCCACAGGGGTGTAGGTGTGGAGTGGGGAAGGAAGGCAGGAATTGGGGGGGGAGGGAGGGCAGAGGGGGGCAGCTCGATGAGCTTTCCTTCAATTTATCTATATTTTTAAGCCACACTTAGCATCATTGCTTCTGTAGGTAGCCACTGATGGGGTCACTGCCTTTCCTCAAAATAAACAAACAGACAGTGCAAACCTGTGTCATTTTTACTCCTGCTATCTGTGGTGCCACAAGCATCCCTGGTGTAACACCTCTTTTTTTTTTTTTCATGGCACTTCCCAAGGTCAACCAAGAACATGGATTCACCTATTGCAATTTAAGAGACAGCTTAAGAAGTGGTTGGGCAGATCAGCTACCACATGCTTTGAGCAGTTGGCCCAGGCATTCGCACCTATAGTTCCTTTGGAAGGACACGGTCTTGAAAGGGATGTGAGATATGGTTAAGATGTGCTGGAAGGTGAAGGATGAGATGGCAGAAGAGACAACTCCTTGCATATGTGTCTCACCTAAATTGGTGACTCTTGGCCACTGTGGGAAAGCACCGGGTTGGTTCTCTACTGCTAACTCAGCTTTGAACATGTGCTGGTAGGAGGACAGAAGAGATTACGGTCTGTAGGGGCTTGGAAGAGGACTGCTGCTCTGACCCTGGGGCAGAGGCTTTGACTCGTGTCATGTCTCAGTGGCAGGAGAGCCCACCACAACTGCTGCATGGGTGGCTCCAGCCTGGAAGGGAGGAAGATCCCAAAGTCTTCACTGTCACCTTGGGCTATGCTTGCACTGCTGGATGGAAGAAGAGCAAGGACCGATTCCTAGCTCAGCAGCTAAACAGTACAACTCCTGTGCACGGCTATGGGCTAGCCTGCTCTGCTGGCAGATTTATCTTGGAGGGGCTGATTGAAATGATCTAAAACATTGACCTAATAATTACTCAGTGCAGATAATCAGGAATCCAGTGCTTGAACTTACTCCCTGGTCCTCCCGTACTCAGCAAGTGTAGACACACGTTCTGTCTTCTTGAGGAGCTAGGGACAAAAGTGCTACCTTGCGAGGACTCTCACGAGCCAGAATATGTGCTGTAAGACTTGGGGGGGAAAGGCAGAAAGCAGGTGAAACCAGACTCTGAGTTAGCTTCTCTGAAGATGCATCCTCCAAGATGATGTCAAGATGGGACAGTTTTAAACAACCCCTTGACTTTTTTGAATTCTGGCTTTTTTGAGTTTTCTGCTTGGACTCTAAACCTCGGAGATGCTTTGATGTAGGCAATTTGCCGGTGCAGTCTTGGGCAGCTCAGGAGTCCAGAACTGGCTGGGCTGAGAGCATACCCATCCATCTTGCCCTCGCCTGCTGTGATGGATGTTAGATCCCACCTGAGAGGGGACCAGAGGGTGTTAGGTGTTGCTGAACGCTTCTGCCTATTGATTTGTGTTTATTAGTTCCATTATTTCTATTTACAGAAGCACGTTTGCTGTCCTCCCATAACTCAACCCTGTCAGGCTAATGCAGGTAATAAGTCACTCTACCCTCTGATTCCACCGAATGGCTTCTCCATGACGGGCGCTTGTTTTCTGCCTACACGGACAAACTACAGTCTGCGTCAGCGCTGGAGATGGAGGGAGCAAAATGGCTCCATGCCAAGCGTAGCACATGTGACCAGCCACCAGCACGGCTCTCGCAGCATTTGGCTGAGCGAGGGGAGGCAAAAACCTTCGAGGCTCCTCGTGGAATTCAGCCTCAGCAATGTTACGTGGGCGCCGGCACTGCCCTGCGCCCTTTCCTTACTAAATCCTGTTATGGGATTAGCTCGTCTGTGTCCTCAGCATTTTGCTCTCATTTTTGAAGCAGAGTGAATCGTTTAGTGGTCTGTGTAATCGGGAAATGGTATGTTGGAGGAGCCAGGTGTTGCCTAAATTGGTATTCCCATCTCACGCATACAAAGGGGCTTCTGTTATGTGGGGTTGCTACGTTCCCCACTTCTCTCTGTCCTGGCGAGGTCCTCCATGTTGCCAAAGGGCAAGAGACCACATCCTACATTTACTGAAGCTGTTGACATTACATGATTATTGCAATATTAGAAAACTCACAAAGTATCTCTGTGCCATTCACTTTAAAATCCTTTTTCCCCAGACAGACCATGTGAACATGACAGACTGGTTCCATGTTCTGCAATGGATGGGTTTTTTTCCCCCACAAGCAAGTCCTTATGCCCCTTGTTTTTATTGCAGTCTGATGTAAGATGCCATATAAAGATCTCCTCTGTGTCCCCAGAGGAATTGGAGCAATCATTTGTATGAAGGTGAAGGCTTTCTGATCTCTTTTCAGACTAGTTGTTTTCAACCCTTGTGAGACAGATTCTCTCTTCCAGGAAACTATCAGCTATCCTCCCCAGGCATTGTGGGATGAGGAAGGAGATTTTTTTTTTCCACAGTTTATATTGTCACACAGCCAAAGATTCATCAAGGTTTCCAAATTACAAGCCTAATTTAAAAAGGGCAAATTTATTTTTGTCGAGCTGATAAGCCCACATCATTTCTTCCCTTTGCTTCCTCTGAGCCCTCACCCACAAATCTTAACGTTATCAAGCACATCCAACAGACAATTAGGTCTTATCCAAGTCCTGCTTTTGCCGGATGGTCTGAAGCTGGAATCTGTCTAAAACGGGATTAGACATGAAGCATGTCGGCTGGGTAAAGGGATGTACTGGGAGGAGGGCAATAAGGAGCCTACCACAACAGTTCTTGTTTAATAGAGCAAGGATCATCTTCACCACAACAGTTCTTGTTTAATAGAGCAAGGATCATCTTCTCAAAAAGTTCCTTTTAGGTCTCATTTTAATTGAAACGGACCAATCTATGCACCAACAGAGAATTAAGCATGACTTGTAAAACTTTGCCTGGCTCGACTGGGCTTCAGTTTCTCCCAGTCCCTAGATCTGAATGCCGAGCAGATAGGTGCGGGGGTTCCCCGCACAGGACTTTCTCTGAAGAGCTAAATACTTCCCAGGGCCTGACACTAGCAACTTGCACAGTGCTGGTTCTACTGAGCAGGGCCTGCCTGAATCCAGCACTGCTACAAATCAAGTGCCCAAAACTGGGATGAGATGGGTTGCAGAAAGTCAGTGGCCGTTCCAGAAAAGCTGGTGGTTGGTCTGCTGGCTTATGAGGCGCAGCTGGAATTTCTTCTCTCGCCCCTGGGTTTCCTAAAGAAGGATGAAGATGGGAATATTTACATGAAGGAGGGCAGAGGCAGTCGTGTGTACATATAAAATAACCAACGTGCCTGGTTATCTTACTTCCTTTTCTAGCTACTACAAATTTTCCAGTATTTTAGCAAATGAAGAGTAGCAGTACTGTGGAAGGTAGACTCTGTCAAACGAAACTTGGACCACTAATGCCATCCAGTGGCTGGCACACACTAACACACTTGCCATCGCTAATAAACCCTGAATTGACCAGAACAAACATTGACTCTAAATTCTTTCCCCAACGCTGTTTACAATCATTCACACAGTGTTTTTTGCACTTGGTCCCATCGGAGCCCAGGCTTATACTGAAAAAAATGCAAGAGACCACACATACATTGTATCTAGCTTGTTTTAAGCACTTTTTTCCTTTCCCATCTCTATTTTCTTTAGAAAGCATCATCTAGAGCTTAGTCTCTGTGAAGTAATCCCCATAAATGTTGTATATGCTGCTGAGTTTGTACCCAATCTTTCTTCACGCACCTGCTGCAATAAGCTGTCCTGCCCTTGCACAGTGAGTACCTTCAGCCAAGAGCCGTGGGGGAAACGTGTTAAAGTGAATTTGGGGTACAGAGCAAAACTGGCTTTGTTTATTTGTTTCTGTGACGGTGTGTTACACAGTTACACACTGTTGCCCCTGCGTAGTTCATATAGCCCCTGTAAAACTGCTAGGCACAAGAGGAGCTCTCAGTGTCAGCTGGCAGGAGGCAAGGACAAAGCTGTAGTTGCAACGGCTTGTACTAGAGGGATTAGCCTGGCACCTACTGCTACATCCTCCAAAAACCCAATTAGCCAACCATCACCACAGTCAAAGCACGGTCATCTGCATCCTGCTCTGGCCTGCTCCTCTCCCACGTCTGCTGAGATAGAGCAGGCACAGCTGCAGGATCACAAAACCTGACCAGGACAAGTTTGTGCATCTGCTCAGGCGCTTGTGCAGGGGACTCACAGCGAGCTCCTGCTTTCAGGGCAAGGGAAGAAAGCAGAAAGGCGGTCCGGTGTGGGGAATTCTCCTTCTGCTTTCAGACAGGAGACATTTCAATTTTTTTTCATGCCCCACAGGAGTGAGGAGTCCCGCCCTGGGCTGCCTGGACAGCCAGGCTGCTGTCTGCTCTGATGGGCACAGAGGAGGAGTTTGGTGCGCAGAGGTTGCTGAGGTGAAAGCAATGAGAAAACTCTGTAAATACGCCGGGTGGTGGCTTAAAAGAGAGAGGAGCTGAGGGTCCCATAGTCAAACCAGAGCAGGGATGGTATCTGGGGAGACAAGGGCATGACTCACTGACCAGCACAGAGGTGACCCTTCTGTGCTGGGAGCTCTTCTGGGCTGAGGCTGTGCTCTACACATGGACCTGAACAGGTAGGCTTAAAAGGCTCCCCCGCTATGCCCAGGCATACAGCAGGTCCTGGGCATCTGCATAATGTCTTCTGGGCTGGCAGCAAACCATCTCAGAGGTACCACCTGCAAGCCCTCTGCTACCCAGAACCAGGCAGAACCGGGATATATGACCTGAACACCCTGCTTGGGTGCTGTCTCCACCAGAGAGATCAGTCGTAACCAAGATCACGATAGCGATGTTGATCTGAAACGCATGAGCATTGTGCACATAGTTGATGCAGCTGAGGTAGTTGTGCACGAATTGCCTCCGCCGTGCGTTCCCACAGCGTAGTGGAGTGAACCCACCGCGGTGACGGTGATTGCTCCTCCCACAGATGGCAGGATGAAGACGAGTGTCCCAGCAGTGACCCAGGAGCACCGACCGCAATTGCTGTTTCTCCAGAATACAGTCACGATGCTCAGGATGTCACGAAAAGCCAACAGCTCTGGGGGAAATGGGGCAGCAGATGCCTTTGCATGCTTCCCGATGGCAGTCGCTTCAAGTTACTCGCCAGCTCCGAGCTGCGGTAACCCTGGTCGGTGGGTGCCAGGCACTGCCAGAAGGCAAGGCTGCCAGAGGGACATGCCCACCCATGGCTGAAATGGGAGAGAGGCCCAGAGAGAAAGAAAACTGCACATCCAGAGCTAGTGCCATGGAAGTGGCCTTCCACGTCCTGACGCGAATGGCCTCCTGTTGGTCATTACATCTCTGCAGGAGAGCATGTTCCTACAAGGTGCGCTGCTGGTGCATGCCCAGATCCCAATGCCGTGGTGAACACTCACCAGTGGCAGCTGGGACTCACTGTAAAAAACGCACAAGAATTACTTTGTGGAAGCCAGCTGGCCCGGTTGTTCACCAGGGGGGTGCCAACTGAGGCTGCAATGAAGACTCCTGGTGGTGATTTGGGTCCGGAGCAGCGTCTGGCACTCCATGGCGGGGGCTGCATTGCACCTGCCTGTGCCGAGCAGCTCCTTCAGTCCGCCCTGAGCAAAGGTTGCCATTGTCCCTCAGACCTCCCAGCATAATTGCACGTGGAGTCAATCCTTAACCACGTTATGTCAGAGTGATCCCAGCTAGAAAATCCCAGCTATTGAAAGTGTGCAAATTAGCTTGGATCATAGCAACAGGACCAGATTAAGGAATAACTGCACGTGAAGCCAGGAAGCGGCGCTGCTTTCCAGCAGCTGGGTGCCATAACCTTGTCTTCCTCCACAGTCGCGAGCGGACTGGCACAGCCGAGCGGTTCGCAGGCATGTGATGTGGTGGGCCGCCTGCCAGCGACCGTTAGGAGGTTTCAATTACCCTGGTTCTGGAAAGGTACGGGGACTGTCCTGCCGGGCCCACGTGCCCATTCGGAGTCCCTGGCACTGACAAGCTGGGGAGTGTGCTGACAGGGCTGGAGGCAGTTCAATGCAGACGCAGGTTTCAGTGGATGCCATAGCCTGTTCCAGAGCAGCGACAAAGCTTGGCCCTGGCAGAGACCTACGGGCAGGCTTTTAAAAGTCTCTCCACACTTACAAGTGAATACGGAAGGGGGCTGTTTCTTCTGTCCACCAAAACCAACAGCCACAGTGCCCGAGTCCCGACTCAGAACTTGCGTCTATCTGCTCTGGCCACATTTTACGAAGGCATTCCAGATCACACAAACCCAGAGGGACGACGGTTCCTGGCGTGGGCGCTGGGTGCAAAGTCTGCACGCTTGCTCCTGCGGTGCACTTCGTCCTTTTGGCAAGGCTGGAGATGTCTGCCGACCTATGAAAAAATTTCCTAACAGATGCAAAGTGGTCGCATAAACATTAATTACGTGGTACTGTGGAAATTGTATTACAGTACCTGGCTAATGCATTTTGCAGCTGCATTCCCACTTATTAATTCCTTGTATTAAAACAGCACCCAGAAGCCCCGTTTCACTGACAGCTGTGCAAAACCAAGCTGAGTTCTGCTTCCTGCTCATGAAAGAACTCGGCCGCTCCCCAACCACCTGTGTCCTGAGAGAAGAAATCGCGTGTTTAAAAATGCAAATAAAAACACATCTTTGTTATTCTGGAGACCTGCCTAGATGTATTCTGTTTGGCAGTCTTGATTTCCCACTGCAGAAATGTGATCGTTTACCCTGTTGTATCATTTAGGTATTTTCTAATTGCATATTAATTAGCAATTTCACCGTGGTTTTGTACTGAATCAAACGATTGCATCTCCAGGATTACACAACACAGCTGAGTTGAGCAAAAGAAATAAATACAAACCATCTCATTCTTTGGTGTACTGACACCTGCTGTGTTACAAAAATGTAAATATGGTAAATACTAAAGAGAGAGCGCAACACAGTTTGCATCAGGGAGTGCTGAAAAGCATATCCATATGAGACTGCATGGGAAGTTACCTCTGCCACATGCTTATGTTGGTTGGGATTTGCAAAGCAACTTATATATCAAGTGACATTAAGAGTTTAGTTACAAGATAAGGACTTCTACAAATAAAAACCTAGCTAAAAATCTAAGAATAAGCTTTTCTTTTTCTACGCTGTGAATGAAATCCTTAGTAGGTCATGATATATAACATATATACAAACGTATGAAAAGCTACAGGCTTTCTTTGCACTTTATTGATTTTTACTCTAGTTGATACTTTAAATATATTTCCCTAATATATATTTATACACACACACACACAAATGTTTTGGTTGCATCCATTTAGGTGCCTGGAGCCCTTCAGTAGACAAAATAACATTCCTGAATGCATAAACATTTTGACAGTGTCTGAATTTAAGAAAAACTTCTTTCAGAGGAGCTTTTTGGACAATGTTCTGTCTTTGACCAGTCTCAAAGGTACTATTTTCACTTTTTGATGACAAAAACTTTAATCACCAGTAACCTGAAGTGTGCTTTGCTCTGTGGTCCCGGTGCTGCTCCCCTGCAGAAGCAGCCTCGCCAGACACCACTGACTACCTTCAAACACGCGCACACCCGTTTTCTTCCTGGCAGTGCAAATGCCCGATAAGCGCCGGCCGCGATGCCAGAGCTCAAGCACCTCCTGCTCCGCTGCTCCTGGGCTTGGCGTGGGGTCGGCCGAGAGCCTGGCGTCACGCCAGGGAGCTCTGCTGGCGCAGCCTCAAGAGATGCCTGTTTGCCAGAAACGGGGGTAAAAGACTCGCAGGACTTTGGTCTGCCTTACGTTGGCCATGCCGACAGCCCTGTGCTCCCGTGAGAGCAGCAACCCAAACCCTCTGGGCCCGATTTTTGCTGCAGCGAATCCAGCTGCGGCACACAATCCCACGGCTTGCCCACAGCCTTCTGCCCCACTCCCCCAGAAGCAGCAGGAGGTGGGGGCTGCGGGGGGCTGCCGTGGCCGGAGGAGAGATGCCTTTCGCCTCAGTGGGGTGCACACCACAGCAGCCGTTTTCTGTGGCTGCTGGTTGTGATTGTGCTTCTCTGCCTGTAATCCAAGTGGGCAAATAAACTGCTTGAGGTGGGGAGTGTATGCACTGAGGTGGATGGAGCAATGCTAGTTTAAAATAGGTACGTGCAGGACAATAAGGCCTCAAATTACCGTTTTCATTACCTTAACCAAAATATTCTTTTGAATTTTTTATAAACTATTGAAGCCCAGTAAAAAAAAGAAAATCTAGTGAATACTTTAAAAGCCATTTTAAGCTTTCAGCTATGTTTCCTCACAATACAGTTTGATTGCAGTCGTCACTTTGTGCTATGGCATCAGCTCTCATAAAGACCTCAGCAAATTATTTTTCTGCAAACACCCGGAGAATCCACAGGATCCATGTGTGCATCCATCCCATCTTGCGTATGACAATCCTGCCAGTCACTGTGGCTGCTTTGTGCTCCCAGTTTCAGCCTGTCAGGCTGTTCCGATGGGGAAACTCTCCCGAGGGCTGCCGGGCGTGCGGGAGCTCCAGCCCACCAGCTCTGAGCAGGGTGCTGCAGGATCAGCCATGCCTGGCAGGAACTCCTCGTTTTCTCATGATTTTTTTTAGCCAAAGGTCACACAGCCTTTTGAGCAGTAAAATGAAGGTCTACGGTTTCTCTCATAAGCTACTTCTGCTGTTTCAGGGAGACAGAGGCAAACAATATCATGGCTTTACTAATATCAGTAAAAAATTGTCAGCATTTTAGCGCAGAGCTGGCAGCTGCTAGGAATTCGGTCTGAAATCCCTACGGCAGCGGGCACTGCCAGGAGCACCCTCTCCTGCAACTGCTGCTGCCCTGCACAGGCACCTACCACCCAGTTCCTTCAGAGCGTGCCTGTACAGGGGTGCATGGGCAAGAGGGGACGTTGAGCATCAGTTTTGCACTGCTTTCACAGACCACCCGCTGCCGACTTCCATGCGTGGTTCAGCAGGGGATCTGTACGATCCATTGAATTCACTAGAAATACCCACTGGAATAACATGCACAGGCTTTGGTACTGCATGAAATATTTAAAATAAGTCCAGCCCTTAGTGAATGTTAACAAGCAAAAAAAAAAAAAAACACCACACCAATCAGTGGATAGACCTTGAATAGCACCAGTGCCCTAGAAGGGTTGTAGTAACTTGCGGTTGCAAACCCCATGCTGGGTACAAAGGTCTTCATCAACATTTACACAACCTCTCCTTTGAGTCTCATGTTTCAAGTTTACTCAGCTTGTCAAGCAGTGGAGGATGAGGGACTTGCAGCAGATAGATTAGCTCAGTTCAGCTGTTAAAAGTGAATGTTATTTTTAATCTTGTATGTTCCATGTAAAGGCTTCCCAGCAGACACTATGTTAATTACATGAATATTTCGGTTATCAGCACCACTACTCCTTAATTGGAATGGCAGGCTTTCCACTAGGGAGCCACCGTCACAAAGTTTCTAGTGAAATAATGCTTAGTAATTTCCACAGCACTTTTCATCTTCAAAATGCTACACAAACATAAACTCAGTTAATTACTTCTCCTAGCATCCCTTAGAGATAGGGAAGTGTCGTTACCCACATGTAATCAAATGCGAAGACTTCAATGACACACCGTGTCTGGCCCAGGACAACACAAAGGCTCAGGGTTCGATTTGGTTCCTCAGCATACGTACCCAGTGCTCTTTGAGATGCTGTAGAGTGCCTTCAGGGGGGCACAGGGGGCTGGCCGGTAGGGAACAGCAGCTCCAGGACCCCTTCGGCAGCAGCTAGAGGCTCGAGGAGACAGCCTGGAGTATCTCAGATGGTGCTAGACACCGATGTGTAGGCAGCTGAGTCCGGTGACAGAGCAAGCATTAGACAGTAGGAGATTCCGGCATCTAGACTGTAGGATCCCAAAGGAAAAAACCAAATCAACCCACAAGCCTCCTCCAGACCATTCATAATACAGAATAACAGTCTACATGTGGTGCAGCACTCTCCTTACTGAGCAAGCCTGAACAAACACGTGTATATTGTGTTCTCTGTGCATTAGGTGACTCTCAAATGCAGCAAGTCTCTTACGGTGCCACAGCACAAGGTCACACTAACACTGGAAATGCAGCTTCCACCTTTCCGCAGAGAAGATCTAGATGACAAGACCATGCAACGTGTCCATTACAGCACTGGGAAGCCACTGCTCATCACCTTCATATAACAGGGGTTACTCAGCCGCTGAGCTGGAAAAATGGGTTAAGAATAGCCAAAGATCTGCTCCAGGAGCAGGAGGGCCTGCTCTGACCCAGCCCTGCTGGGATTCTCAGTCACTAGAGCACAAGGTTGCGGAGAAGAGACAGCTGTCTGCTGTCCTGCGTGCTGGGATGAGCACACCTGTACTTATCTCACCAGCGGTGTCCCCTCCAGAGACACACATCCAAGGACGTAACAGGCCCTTACGAAGGACCATTATTCAAAATTCATGCGGTTTCTGTTTACTTTTCTTAATGTAAGAGAAGAAACATAAAAAATTACATTAATGCAGATTTGTGGACAGTGACCTTGATGAACGAGCACCTACGCACACAAGCTCAGGCAATCTGGAGTGATGTTTACCACCACAATTTTATTTTCACCCTGTGTTTTTCCAGAAGAGTCATCACAAGTAGAAAATACCAGATATCTGCACAAGGTGCCAGAGGTATGGTTGCCATGGGAATCACAACCCTCAAAATTCCCTCTAATTTTTTAATCCATATAAAATCTCGATCAGAAAGCATGTTCATGTGCTGCATGGGCTTTATGCTTTATGTTATTTAAGAAAATAACACGCTGTTCAGTTTCTTTGGGGTGGATTTTTCACAAAATCTGTTCCCCACTGGTGAGATTTAACAAAGTAAATGAGTTCAAAGGAAGTACGTGGGGGAAAATAAAACAAAAACCTTTCCCTAGCTTCTTTTATAAGACTTACGTGAAAGAGTACACCTGTAAACTAATACTTGTGTATTTCTATTGTAGGTGTGAAAGAAAAGGGTAATAGAAAACACTCTGAAGTGTGAGGCCATGACCTATATAAGATTACTGATCTCTTTTTGCATGTGCCATACCAACTCTTGTATACAAGTCCTCAAAATTCACATCTCTCCTTTAGCCTCTGTGCTGGTTTTGGCTGGGATACCGTTAATTTCCCTCACAGTAGCTAGTATGGGGTTGTGTTTTGGATTTGTGCTTTGCGCAAAACACTGGGAGGGGACACGTCTGGGACAGCTGACCCCAGCTGACCAAAGGGATATTCCATACCATACGATGTCATGCTCAGCATATAAAGCTGGGGGAAGAAGAAGGAAGGGGGGGATGTTTGGAGTGATGGCGTTTGTCTTCCCAAGTAACCGTTACGTGTGATGGAGCCCTGCTGTCCTGGAGATGCCTGAGCACCTGCCTGCCCATGGGAAGCAGTGAATTAATTCCTTGTTTTGTTTGCGCATGTGGCTTTTGCTTTACCTGTTAAACTGTCTTTATCTCAACCCACGAGTTTTCTCACTTTTACCCTTCCGATTTTCTCCCCCATCCCACTGTGGGGGAGCAAGCGAGCGGCTGCGTGGTGCTTAGTTGCTGGCTGGGGTTAAACCACAACAGTCCTTTTTGGCGCCCAACGCGGGGCTCGAAGGGTTCGAGATAACAACAGATTTGATTGGAATGTGCTAGATCAAATTTCTAGCTGTTATTGCTGTTTAGCTACTAATCGGCAGGCTCCTGTGCTTGCCACGGGGTTTGCTTGCCTGACTGTACAATACAGCCTAGTGCTCATTAGCGGCTGCTAACCACTGCTTTCGCCGCTTGCTGTGGTGCTGTGCTGCTTATCACCTGACTCTGCTGCGCCTGGGAACATCCTGATAACAGCAACGGCGACGCGCCTGGGCTGGCAGACGGCCAGGGCATGGCGATGCGCCTGGGCTGGCAGACGGCCAGGGCGTCGCTGCTCTTCCTGTGCTGCTGTACTGGACAGGCTGGGACTCCAGGGTGAACTCGAGTCGAAGGGACTGTCACCTGTGGATGAGTACACGATGGAGCAGGACACCCCGAAGCGTCTGTGGCTGTGAATAAGTCCACACCAGAGCAGGTACATCTCGAAGTGTCTGTGGCCGTGGTTATGTCTGTGCCGCAGCAGGTATACCTCTGAAAGGACTGTGGCCCAAGGACAAGTCCATGCTGGAGAAGGTACACCTCGAAGCATCTGTGGCTGTGCGTAAGTCCACACTGCAGCAGATGCACCTCGAAGCATCTGTTGTTGTGCATGAGGTCATGCTGGAGCACCTCAAAGCGTGTGGCCATGGATAAGCCCACGACAGAGGAGGTACACCCCTGGAAGGAGTGCAGCCATGGGTAAGGCCATGCTGGAGCAGGTTTACTTCTGAAGGGACTGTGGCTGTGGGTAAGGCCACGCTGGAGCAGGTGTATCTCTGAAGGCATCGTGGCCCATGCATTAGGCCACGCTGGAACAGGTGCACCTCAAAGCAACTGTGGCTGTGGGTGAGTCTATGTGGCAGCAGGTGTACCCCTGGAGAGACTGTGGCTCATAGGTAAGGCTCCACTTGGAGCAGGTACATCCCTAAGGGACTGCAGTCTGTAGATAAGACCAAGCCAGAGCAGGGACCAGGGGTGGAGATTGTAATGGAAACACCTTTGAATTGTTGTAACCCGGGATCTGAGTTGCATGTTATGGAAATTACTATAGCAGGAACTACCTGAATCAACAGAGGAGAAGCCTTACAAGAAGCAGTGCAAGCACAGCAGCAACCTGACCTGAGCTGGCTTTTGTGCCCAGTAACTCCACGCAACACACCACCTCTCCTGTCCGGAGTGATCGCCATAACAGATGAAGCCCAAAGTCATGGATTAAATTAACTCAGTGGACATTTTGTGGACATTTTACAGACATTTCACAGGTGTGGTCCATAGACTAAGGGAATGATATCTGTGTATTCTACCAAAGGATGGGAAGGGGGGCGGTGGTTAATGAGGATGCATTGGATAGTGTGGCACCTGAGCATGATGTAAATGGTGTGGAATAAGGTGTGGAGAATGTGCTGGTTTTGGCTGGGATAGAGTGAATTTCCTTTACAGTAGATAGTATGGGGCTACGTTTTGGATTTGTGCTGGAAACACTGTTGATAACACAGGGATGTTTTCATTACTGCTGAGCAGGGCTCACACAGAGTCAAGGCCTTTTCTGCTTCTCACCCCACCCCACCAGCGAGGAGGCTGGGGGGGGCACAAGAAGTTGGGATAGGAACCAGCTGGGACAGCTGACCCCAACTGACCAAAGGGATATTCCACACCATATGGCAAGTTCTCACTTTTACCCTTCCGATTCTCTCCCCCAGCCCAGCAGGGGGAGGGAGTGAGCGGCTGCATGGTGCTTAGTGCCAGCTGGGGTTAAACCACGACAGCCTCCTACTGCTGATCTCTTCACCATGCTGTCTCTTAGCATGTCAGCTTTGTTAGCTGCATTCTGCCTAACTTAGGCATCGGGCACCTCAGGGTACATGTACAGGTAACCCGACATTGATGCCTAATGCGATAAATCTCTGAAATCACTACTTCAGATTATTTCACTTGACATATTAAGAGAGGCCTAATCCATCTGGCTCTCATCCATCTGTTTGTCCTACATTCATGTAGAGACATGAAGAAGGGCAGATCTTGAAAACTTACCTCCAGGAAGGAAGGAATAAACCTGTCTGATAAAAACATAAGCAGATTTGGAGATAGGCCTAAAAATAAGAGAAAGCACTATAGCACAGCACTCAAGAAGTGCGTCTTTATGAAAGGGCACTGACAAAGAAAAAAAGTGATATGGGAAGCCAAAGATGACTGAAAGTAAAATGAGTCACTACTATCCCTCCAAGTTTACAAACCATTTTACATCAAACAAGATTTGCCTTGAGGGCACTGGAATCTTTCCTCTTGATCTAGCAAGCATTCAGGGTGCTGCAGGTTGTGCCATGAGCACACACCCACTTGCTCACAAGGAATTTACAGTCTCTTCTCTCCAGCCACATCAGGAATGAAACTCCAGGGAGTTTAACTCACAGTGCCAAGATGCCCCTTAGGAAGCTGTCCAGCTCTCCTGCTTTCTCAGTTTCTTTCCAGGATCGAACTACAAATCTTTATCTGTCTCTTAGACAAATACTCTCCATGTATGTGGTTTTTTCCCCTGCTGCTTCTTTTTTCAAGCAGAGAAAAACACCATTCAAGCAAACAAATCCCTATTTGTTTCAGTCATGTCACCCGAGCCATGGCTCAGGTGTCATGGCTGACTCTGACGTGCAAAACAAACCTTGTACGTCCTTCCCTGACCATATGGCATTCTCAACCAGGTGACTTAAAACCATCTGGGCTTTAAGGCATTTATACCTTAGTCATATACACAGATTACCTAGATTCTCAGGTATTGTAAAATCATTTTGTGCTTCTGATTTAACTTCTCCATCAATAATGCAGCAGGAAAAACAAGCAACGTGGGTTTGCTAAAGGAATTCATTACATGCAATCTCTCATTCTTAAAATGCTTGAAGCCTGCAGACCTTTGAACAAAACTGCAGAGCTGTATGCTGCCCAAGTCTGGTGTTAACCTTCCCTAAGTCTAAGGTTTGTCAGTGTTATCAGTATGGAGAGAATCTGTTTTCCCATCTCTCCCCTACACATCCCTCAGACAAGGAGTGATCCATGGCTACACCAAGACACTTTCTATTTTAAGCAGAGCTCTGAGCTGCATACTACATACCCAGCCTGTTACTGTGGATAGCCTGTGCACAAAGGTGTCTTTAAGAAAAGCCAGCAGCTGAGCAACATGAGCTTCGGATTATAACTTTGATGGTTTCTGTACAAAACATCTTATGGGTAGGGCAACTATTTTGAAATGCAAAGCTATTCAGAAGCAACTTCAAAGCTGCATTCCAATTTTAGACGGGAGCTCATGATGCAACACACCTCAGTCACAGTAATACTGGAAAGATACCCTTCAGAGAAGGGAAAAAGATGCAAAGATACTACAAGAAAAACACTTGCAGAAATGGCAAAGACCACTGCTGCTGCTTCTCCCCATGTCACTGCTTTAGGGCATGTCTGTAAAAAGAGGTTTTTCTATGTCTGGATGAAATCATAGCATTAGAAGACCAAAAAACTGAAGCCTGATGGAAGCTTTTAAGCAAGGCTCCTTAAAGCACAGCATCTCCTCGGGGCCCAAGTGCCACCACGATGCAAAACGCAGGAGCAAATTCCCTCATGCTCTGGAGAGAAAACACGGAGTAGGCCAAAGCGCGGGGTCTGGCCTCTTCTCCCCCCTGCTGCCTGGCTTGCCCAGGCCCAGGAACCACCTCGCCACCGGCCAAGGAGGCTCCGCTTTCCCCCTGCCCCTCACGGCGTCAGCTCCCGCCGCAACCGCCTCGCCCGCAGCAGCAACGCTGCGTGCAGGCGCCACCGCCGGCGGCACCGTTACACAACGCCCCCACCGCGAGGGGCGGCTCACCCGCCCATTGGCTCAGAGACGGGTGCCGCTGATTGGCGCGCACTCACGCGCCGCCGCGACCCGCCCCCCTCGATTGGCAGAACCCCGCGTAATAATTGCGCGAGGCGACCCGTGAGCGCACCGCGATTGGCCGCGGCGCTGAAGGGTCGCCCTATATAAGGGCCGCGGGAGGGGCGGACCACTAGTCCTGGGACGCTGTTTGCTGGTGGCTGAGGTCTGTGACGCTCTCTGGCCGCTGCGGGAACATGGCGACGCTGAAGGCCGTGTGCGTGATGAAGGGGGACAGCCCCGTGCAGGGCGTCATCTACTTCCAGCAGCAGGCAAGGGCCGCTGGCGGCGGGCGCGACCCTGTCGCTCTGCACCTCCCCTGGGGGCTCGCCCGGCCGCAGTGCTGAGTCATGGTGCGGGGCGGGCGGCGCGGTTGTCCCTTCCCCTCCTCCTTCTCCTGCCCGGCAGCTGCGGAGGCCGGTGGGAGCCGCGCTAGGCCGGCTTGTCCTGGGCCGCGGCCCCGCGACGCTGCGGTGGTGGGAGGGGCCGGGATGTTGCTGTTGCGCCCCTGGGTCGGGTAGCGAGCGGGTGCCGCGAGGCTGGGCCCGCCCGGTGCTGGGCGCGTCTGGGCGCCCCGGGCACCGCGTGGCGCCCCACGAGCCCCAGCGCAGCGCGGAGAGGGGGCGGGAGCGCGCCCACGGGCCCTGCTCGGGGGCGCTCAGCTGAGCGCAGGGCTGGAGCCGGCCTTGGTCTTCCTGCTGAGCTTGTTTATCGCTATCAGAGTAGGGCTTAACGGAGCTTTAACTGCTAAACGGCCGGAGCCCTTTTGGACACGCAGTCATTTATACTCAGTAAAGAAGTTGGGGCGGCCTACAGGCAATACTGTATCTGCAGAGGAGGAAGGACTTCAGGGTTACTTGTGCTTCCAATTGGGAGTACGTGATCGTTCTCAAAAGCGAGTAGTCTGATAAAGGGCATCCTTTTGCTTGTTGATACATAATAGGAAGAGTATCTTTTAGGTGGCTGAATAAATGCAAACATTCTGTGAAATTCTGTATTGGCATATAGAATCAGTTAATGTAAGGTAGTTCATGTCTTGGTAGCTGAACTTGTGGTGGAGTCTCTAGTGCTTTCTGTTGACTAGGAAGCTTTGCTTGACACAAGGTCATTTAATGCCATAGTCATTTTGGTGATAATAATTTATTTCTATTAAAGGGTAATGGACCAGTAAAAGTTACTGGAAGAATCAGTGGCTTGGCTGATGGAGATCATGGCTTCCATGTCCATGAGTTTGGTGACAATACAAATGGTAAGATGTCTATCCAAGCTTTTGAGTTGCAGCTGTAATGTGATTGCTCAGCTTTTAAAGAGCTTCTTTTTTGTTGCAGCTGCAACTAGTATAAGTGTACTTGGGTCTCATGACTGCAAATCTGTGTTAAGAAATAAAGGTGTTTCCTGAGGAATTGCTTCCCATCTAATACTTTGAACATGTTTAGGCTTGTGTTGAAGATCTAACACATCAAGCGCTAACATAAATACTTTGATAACCTAGTCTGAAGAAATAAGAAAGCTTTCAACTGAGCCGAGAGTGTTCTAGAATGAGTAGTCTTTACTGAACTTGTAAGTCTGTAGTAGGTTAGTTACCTCCAGAGCATTAGTAGAACATCTAAGAGGAGAGTAGCTATTTCATCATTAGTGACTTGACTTCCTCTGGCTATAGGAGGACTACCTTGGTGTAGTGTATAAGCAACAGATTTAAACTGGCTACTGCAAAAAAATCTGCTTCTGATGGCTGTGTTCTGTTTCAGGCTGTACCAGTGCAGGTTCTCACTTCAATCCTGAAGGCAAGCAGCATGGTGGACCAAAGGATGCAGAAAGGTGAGTTTAATGTGCCTGGCCTCTTACTGGGTAGCTACTCCATGCAGCAGCCTTCTAAGTGCTACTTTGTGCTTGGGAGGCCACTTCATGAATAATGCTAGGACAATACCAGAAGAAAACTGGTAGTTCCTACAGGACTTCTAGGGTCAATTAACAAGGGCTCTCATAACTGTACAATGATTTGTTAGATACCTTGGCTCCAAGACTATGGGTAAAATGTAGTCTTTGGGACATATTCGTGGTTTTATCATGGCTTGGGGAGAAGAGGAAATAAAGGCTCTTACTGAGTGAAGGTTCCTCAGGATGTGAGTGTGGGGGATTCATGTGTTAAAGCCTTATTTGGTCAGTGGTGATCTACTTCTGGTTTGGGGCCAGCTTTTGACAACAGGGGCCCTAACTGTCAATTATTGAGCTGTATGCAGGCTTGACATGTAGTGCATCAGGATCATCAGTGGAAGGTGCTGAGGCTTCAGCAGAGACTGCAAGATGAATACAAAGCTGTGCGTACCTGGGCATGGTGGCTTTTTATTGGGTGTGCTGGGCTGTTCTCAGCCTGTTTGCTTAGGTACTGTACTACCTACCCTATGTACTCCTCAGGGGCTGTGTGCGCTGTGTGTCAGTACAGGGTCTGGTGCTTACGCTGAATCTCTCTGTACCTCAGTGGGAGCTGAGACCTAGTTCTTCCCCTGGAAGCAATTTTCATAGTTCAATTACCTTCAGGGAACCCTTGCATATTAGAGGCCTGATGTCTGAGCGACTGGTTTAAATAGTGTGCTGACTGGGTTTGCAGACTGGGAGGGGGCTGCACAAAGAGCTGAAGGCCAGTGTGGTAGGGAGTGGAGCCAGGAGCAAGTGTAAAAGATAGGCTGGTCTGGACTAGCATTGGGACAGACTTGGTATTGTGATTAGCCTTTGAATGCTCACATTTATGTCTGTAACTGCACCTTTTGTGACTGATAAATTCACACCTGAGTGATCAGTTGCGTGCCAGACCAAGCAAGCTGGCTGCTAGCCAGCTGTCTGGATGACAGAGCAGCATGAAATGGTGTGCGCATGGGCTTCGCTTGCAGCCAGCTGCTCCCGTGCTAAAGGTCCAAACTGCACGAACATCATGGCTTCTGCTGGTTCTGCTTTGTCAAATCCTGCTTCTGGTGTAATGTGCCTGCTCAGGCAGTGTAGGCTGGGGAATTCCTTAGGAGGGTATAAGAACTAGATCATGCTTTTATTGGTGTAGAGTTGAATCAATTGGACTTAAGCTTCCTGGAAGCTTAAGTCAAGCAACTTGCTAAAGGGAAAACTGCCCTTGATCTGATTTTATAGGCTGTGGTTAAAAATATGAAACTGGTGCTATGCTGTCTAAGAAGCTGGTAGTCGGCATTCAGCGAGCTGAGCTGGTCACCCTGCATGCATGGAGAGTTCTAGAAACAAGTTGATATTCAGGGTTCTGAATCTGGATAGAAGAGTCTTGCAGAACATCATCAACGTGTCCTTTGAGTGAATGGCTTATTTGGGCCAGATGTGTAAGAAAATACACTGGAATGTCCAGAACTTCAGTGAAAACTCAACTGCTTGAGGCTTAATTCTTAAGGGAAGTCCTCGCAGAGATCTAGCTCTGATAAACTGTGTGGTAGGGTGTAATGCCAAGTGTATGGGAAAATGCCAAGCAAACTCAGGTAGGCATCCCTGGTACTGATTAGAACTTGGCTCGCACTTAATGCATCCCCTTTGACCTGTCACTTGACAAACTGCTTTTACTAATCCTATTTAAACCTAAAGCCTGCAGCTGCTTGTGGAATAGCCGATTTGTGACAGATACTAAAAGCTCTAAAGAATAGCAGCAGTGTTAACCTTTCTTGCACATGAGTAAACATTGGTGTAATGTCACCTAATTTGAGAGACTTTCTTTCAGCAGAGGGAGATACCATCAGTGTGGAGGAATTCTTGGCTATAAGTTGGGCACTGCTGGCTTGGCTTGTTAGGGAGTGATGGCATTCCTTTCTCCAAAGTTGATTAACCTTCTAGTTTCAAGTTCTACCTGGGACTGAATTTTAATCATTCCTTGAACTAAAGGAGTTAAAATAGTGGAAGTGTTCAAGACTGACTGGTGGTGGTAAATGCGGACATATCTGCTGTTTAAGGTAAGATGGTGGAGTACCTGGGTGGGGTAACTATGGGTATTGTATTGTCCAGGCCATCACTTGGAAGAGCTTTTGGTACAACCAAGTTTTCTGAGTTTCTCTGCATCTTTATGTAGGCACGTGGGAGACCTTGGCAATGTGACTGCTAAAGGAGGAGTGGCAGATGTGGAAATAGAAGATCCCATCATTTCTCTTAGTGGACCATATAGCATCATTGGACGTACCATGGTGGTAAGTGTCTTGGTGCCTACTTGAGTGCTTTAAGGAGCTCTAGAGCACTCTTGACAGTGAGTGGAGACTTTGCTGGAGGCCAGTCCCTGGTGTTTGTTGCAGAACTTGTAGTGCAACATTTCCAATGTGGGGAGTTCTTTGAAGCCCTACCTGAAAGTCCTCTGTGTATTAGTGTGGCATGTCATTGCCATGAGCTCTTCATTTTCTGCCTGCCTTCTGAAGCTGTTCCTCTCCATTTAACTTTGCTTCTTCCAGCTGGGACTGACTAAAGCAACCTGATTTGAGGAAGGAACTGGTAGTCTGGCACAAATGCTGTCACTGAAAGGCATGGCAATGGGTGCTTCAGGACACTTCAGTAGTACTGGTCTGGTAGCTGCTGGCTTAACTTGTGCCATGGCATCTCTGGGAAGGGGGAGGCAGAGGCTGAGTGGACTTGGCCACCCATGAGAATTAGAATCATAGAATAGTTTAGGTTGGAAAAGACCTTTAAGGTCATTGAGTCCAATCATTAACCTGGCACTGCCAAGTCTACTACTAAACCATCTCCCTAAGCCCCACGTCTACATGTCTTTTAAATACCTCCAGGGTATCGAACCCCTTCCCTGGGCAGCCTGTTCCAGTGCCTGACAACCCTTTCAGTGAAGAAATGCTTCCTAATATCCCATCTAAACCTCCCCTGGCACAACTTGAGGCCATTTCCTCTTGTCCTATCACTTGTTACTTGGGAGAAGAAACCGACACCCACCTCGCTACAACCTCCTTTCAGGTAGTTGTAGAGAGCGATAAGGTCTCCCCTCAGCCTCCTTTTCCCCAGGCTAAACATCCCCAGTTCCCTCAGCCGCTCCTCACAGGACTTGTGCTCTAGACCCCTCACCAGCTTCGTTGCCCTTCTCTGGACATGCTCCAGCACCTCAATGTCTTTCTTGTAGTGAGGGGCCCAAAACTGAACACAGCACTCGAGGTGCGGCCTCACCAGGGCCAAGTACAGGGGGACAGTTACTTCCCTACTCCTGCTGGCCACACTATTTCTGATACGGGCCAGGATGCCGTTGGCCTTCTTGGCCACCTGGGCACACTGCTGGCTCCTATTCAGCCGGCTGTTGACCAACACCCCCAGGTCCTTTTCCGCCGGGCACTTTCCAGCCACTCCCCCCCAAGCCTGTAGCGTTGCCTGGGGTTGTTGTGACCCAAGTGCAGGACCCGGCACTTGGCCTTCTTGAATCTCATACCATTGGCCTTGGCCCATCGATCCAGCCTGTCCAGATCCCGCTGTAGAGCCTCCCTGCCCTCCAGCAGATCAACACTCCCGCCCAACTTTGCTGAGGGTGCCCTTGATCCCCTTGCCCAGATCATTGATAAAGACATTAAACAGAACTGGCCCCAGTTCTGAGCCCAGGGGAGCACCACTTGTGACTGGCCAGTCTTGTTTCCCTTGGGATGCCAGCATGTGCTGAGATCGCTGTACTCCTGCATGGAACAGGCTTGGACTGATGGCCAAGGAGCAGGGGGAAGTGTGGTGTAGCACTTCTGGTGGCATGGCCAAGGCACTGCACCTGCAGTGCAGGGGTCAGCCTCCTGCTGCAAGGGTGACCTTGAATGTCAAGTCCAAGCTTGGTCTTGGACTAGTAATAACTTTTTGAAACATGGGGTTTTGGTGACTTCCAGTTCAAACAAATTCAGCTGAAGGCAACTTGTGTTTTTAGACAAGTCTAGTCTTCAGTTTTTAGCACGAGTATCACTTTGGCATTCAGCATTCCAAAATTACAGTAGGTTCTCTGTTGTATAACACACCCTGCTGGTAGCTGGCAATGCTGCTCCTCACTGCTGCTACTAGTGTGAGCAGTGAAAAATGTTGATTAGTTATGCAATAACATGAATTAAGATATCTTCAATTCTCTTTTAGGTCCATGAAAAATGCGATGACCTGGGTAGAGGGGGAGATAATGAGAGCAAATTAACTGGAAATGCTGGCCCTCGTTTAGCTTGTGGTGTTATTGGAATAGCGAAGAGCTAAGTATTGTACCTGAAATGATCAAGATGAGTGATGAATGGGCTGTATTTCATTGCAAATGCTGTACTTGCCCTTCCTTGTGCAAGCAAAAGATTTATCACTTAATCTCATTACTACTCTGCATTCTGAGTATCACTTCGACTGGTGAAGACTGACTTAGTTTTGTATGATGTATATTGCAATTAAAGTGACCCTGATGGAATGTCTCTGTAGTCTTCTGCTAAAGCATCTGCTGTAACCTTTAAGTGTAACTTCACTAACCGGAACGCCTGTTCTGTGTAATGGAAGATGTGTAGTAGCGCTCACTCACATCCCGAACACCAAATCTCGTAGTATACTGTGCGATTCGGGGGACCAGCCTTACGAGCTTTGGCAAGGCTACTCACCAAAGAGCAGTAGGCGCTGTATGTATCAGGGCTTCCTCCTGGCAAAGTTGCAGCATTTGTAGGTTTCCAACTTGTGTAATAAACTTGCTGGGCAAATACTCCTTGGTCTTGCTGTCTGTTAAAAAAGCCAAACCCCAAATCCCTGACATGCTAACGTGTGAGGGTAGGCCTGGACTTCCTCGTGGCAGTAGCCAACTTGCTAGACACCAACAGCATCCAACAAGTTGCTTCCAGCCAGTGACCCTGGAACAGCAGCGACCTGAGCTCAATCAGTATGTTTGCTACTTGTGCTGTCATGCATTATCCTGTGACAGAATCCCATGTTCTGTGCTAATAACCTGACCTGTTACAGCCAGGGGTTTTAGGTGCCTGAGGACAATCGCTGTTCTGCGGGAGTACCTTCTTGCTGTGAAGCGTAGCGGTGTGTAACGCCTGTGGCACTTGGCTGTGACTGCAAAGTGTGTGTTCGGGGTGGTGGGGAAGCCTTGGGTGCGTAAAGTGGTCTGGCTCCAGCATGTGTCCTTGTGCCCTGGCTGCTGGGCTGGGTGGTTGTGGGCGGGAGTGCAGGGAAAGCCCGGAGGTGTTGGTGAAGGCGGCTCCTTTCTTCGAGCTACGCAGGGGTGTCGAGGGGGGAATAGGCCTTCCCTTAAAAAGGATATACAGAGCCAGAAGTTCCGTATTTAAGTTCATAAAGCTTTGTGGCAGTGTAATCGCTGTATACTAGTGCAGGCTTTCATTATTTTCTTGTATGCACCTCTTAAACACAGATTTCCAAGTCTTTTAATAGAGAAAATTATTAATTTTAATGAAGACTTGTATCAACATTCCTTTATCTTGTACATAAGACAGGTTTATGGAAGTAGTTGGTTGTAGTACTAGACACCCAGATTCCAGTGTAGCGTGTTACAAATGGAATGGCTTTTGGTAGTATAGCAAGAATACTGTAAAAACACTTTAAACTTACATTCATTGCAGGTGGCAACAACTGTGTGTACAGCCTCTACCCACCTGTACCTCCTCCCGTGGATTAGGCTGTGCTCTGGTTCAGCTGCTGCAGCAGAACTAGGACAGCGACTGCCCCTTTCGGCTCCCTCCTTAAGCATCGGGGGGTGCGGAACGCTGACCACCCACAAATACCACCATCACCTCTCTGCATTTCGGAAGTCCAGAGGGTGGTTGTGTTGTCTCCCCTTTCCCTAAGGGGGGAAAGCCAGCAAGTACGTGACAACGGGAGGTGGAGCGGTGGCGGAATGGAAGCTCTGGCAGCTCTGCTGCTTGCTCCTCTCCCGGCCCCTCTCCGTGCGGAGCCTGGCTGCTCTGGAAGCCTGCGACGTGCAGGTCTCCGCTTTCAAACCTGTTTTCTCTTGCTGGGTTCAGCGTCTGATGACACGCTAGCCTAGGAGCCAAGGCTGTATAGAAGGGCGTAATGCTGGGTTTAGGTACAAATCATTGTCGCTGGCAGGAGCAGGCTCAATAACCAAGGTGTTAATTGCTAACGCTGTTCTGTCTTTCTCAGTAATGGATGCTTGCACGGAGCTAATTCATCTTCACGTACCAACTTCTGGCGGGTCTTATTTTAAAGCCAGAAATTTGGTAGTTGTAGAAGGGTAGGATATAGTTACACTGGTGATGCCGTAAAGGTGACGCATCGCTAGTAGGTTTATTCTACAATCACTGCTTCCGAAGGCGGTTAGAAATTGTTCCGCAAAGGACTTCCAAGGTTTTCCTAGGCTTTGTTTTCAAATTCCTAGTAAGGGAAATGGAGAGAATGCGAGGTGGCATTTGTGTGAACAGATCAGCCTTCCATCTCTTTCGTTCTTGTCTTCAAATCTTTTAATAAAGTGTATTCATTTAAAAAAATCCTACCTCCTTACAGAATTATGGCAGTTTTTACTAAGACAAGTCTTAAACATAAGACATAAATGTCTGGCTTTGTATGAAAAAAGTTAGTTCCACTGGCCCAGAATGAAACAAACATTAAGGACACGAGCTTTAACACATGGAAGCTGAGTTCACTACAAGTATGTAAACAGGTTTTTTTCTCTCTTTATTCTGCTATTGCAAGAACATAAAAATATATGTCCTCTCCCCAGTCCATAACTCCACATTTGCTTTCCCACCCCCCTCCCTCCCCCAGAAAAAAATTCCCTCTGCCGCAGAGCAGCTATGAAAAAGTACTGATGTAAGAAAGCAGCTGCCCTTCACTTAGGGGAAAAAAAACCCCAACTTTAAAAGTAGAACACACCTATATCAAGGAGAAAAAAAAAAAAAAAAAAATTAAATATGCACAGGGTTCGTACAATTTTTCCACTATGCTTCTAGAGTTAAACAAGCTTCAGCCGAAGGCCCGGTGCCACCCGAGGCCCGGCGCGGGGCCGATGGACACGCGGGCGTGTTCGGGCAGAGCTGCCGGGGCTCCGACTCTGCGCCGCGCAGCGTGGCCGCCTTTCAGAGCTGCCCGAAGGGCCGACCATGAAGAACTAGTAGTTGCCCTCTTAAAATCTGACCGAATTACTGAAGTGACACGGAGAGAAGATGGCAAAACTTACACAAATACAAGAATATGCACTCTTTGTCCGTCAGTCCGAGTGGTACAACGCTAGGTGGGTAATAAAAATTGGAAACCTACCTCTTGCAGGATTACAGGAGGTAGACGCGGTTAACACAGACAACAGTAGCAGCCCAGATTGGTGTGAGTGAAGAGGCAGCATTTTAAAATCCTCGAGCACCCTCCCGCCCCCCTTCCTTTTCCCAGCCCCACTTAAAAAAAATAGGTTAGCATTTTATATTGTGTTTTGGTGTCTTTGATTTCTCTTTCACCCCACTTTCCGAAAAGCATCGCTGAATAACGAGTACAAAAGATGCTGAACCGGTGTGCTTCCCAGCCCACCACACACAGTAATTTTATAACATCGCAAGCAGAGCAGACTAAGGATGTCTGAAGGTGTCCACTTTTTAAAAAAGGCTAATTAGGGCAACATTTACCACAGAACCGGGGGGGGGGGGGGGGGGGGGGGGGGGGGGGGAATAAAGAAAAAAAAATTGATTGCATTGCAAACACTAAACAGTTAGTTAACTCTTCAATTAACATTTTAAAACCACTAACTTTTTCCTAGTATGGTCAAGTAGATCATTAAAATGCAGCAATCTAAAAATCAAGATGACTATTACAAATAAAAATTTGCTTCTGTGAATAGCTACACAAACAGATGTATTTCTTTTTTAACAAATATAAACAAAACAGTCTAATTTAGACTCCAGTACAGCATTAACAGTTCAAACTTTAAGATGTTGAACACTCCTTTTTCCACTTCAGTGCAGTGTAGGAAGAATAGCACACGTTAAAGTTTGTTACGAAAATAGAGTTTATTAAAAACACATCCCTATTGTTTTGAGGAGCTTTCACCGTTACCTTTTCTTAAATTAAAAAAAAAAATAGAAAGCACTTCTACTTCTGATTTGTAAACTTTTTAAAGTCAAAACTTTAAAAAAGTTACAGCAAAAATGGGTAATATTTTAATCATATCTTCAGTATCTCGTGTTATGTTGTGGCTATTTTAAATAGAAGGGAAGCAATCAAATTGCTTACAATTCCCCGCCGACTACTGAGGGGCTGTGATATAAGCAGAAGCAAATATAATACAGCAGACTGTACAACTCTAAAGCTCTACACTCCAACCAATGTCACTGTCATCTTTCGACAACGGCCGGTCCCTAGCGAGGAGCCTCCGCCACGGAGCCCGTATCCTTTTCCGCCTGCTCCACAGATGAGGTAGCCTGGGACGTTAACTCTTCAACAGGTTTTGCACCTGCAGGTTCAGACTCTCCCGCAGCAAGTTCTGAAACAATGTCTGCGTCTTCCATTTTGCCGCTATGAGATTCGTGGTTTTTGTCGCCATCTGCCCTGTCTGTCATCTCCGGTTTTTCCTTTCCTCGGTTTTCTTCCTTGTCTCTACGAGACTCCCTGTCTCTCGAATCTCGCTCTCTGTCTCGGTGGCCACTGGACCGCCTGTTTCTGTCCTCCAAGTCTCTGTGTCTGTCACGCTCGGGGCTTCTTCGTCCCCAGTCTCGCCTGTCACGATTACCAAGTCGCTCGTGATCTCTGTCATCGTTGCGGTTACCGTAGCGCTCACGATCGTTTTCTACCCGATTTCCGAAAGACCTCCTTCCAAACCTTTCCTGGTCTCTGTTAGGCGTGAACGTCTGCCTGTCGTTCCTAAACTGCCTCCCATCTCTGTTATCCTCGGGTCCGCCTGGCCCCCCGCTTCCCGGCATCCCCCCGGGCCTCACAAAGTGACCCGGCGGTGGGAAGGGGGTTTTCATTCCGTGGGGGGGAGGCATCCCAAAGCCCCCCGGCCCCGGCGGGGGCCCTCTGTGCATCATGTGGGGAGGCATGTGTCGCGGTGGCATCAAGGGAAACCGCTGCAGAGGAGGGGGTGGCATTCCTGGCGGTCGCTGGAGTGGTATCAAACCAGGCCGGGCACCCAAGAGGCCAGTGGATGGAGTCTGCAACCCAACAACTGGGGCTGGCGGGGGGGGCGCAACTCCTTGAGTGCCTGAAACAAACGAACACACACACATACACAAAGTAAAATCAGAGGCTGGCAGGAGGGGGGGGGGGGGAAACAACAAACATTTTCATAATTTCAAAAATGTTCTGAAATATCTCGTCAAATGAGTAACACTGAAATTGCGGGGGCAGGGGAGGAGCAGCCTGCAAAGCTTGTGGTAGTTCACCTACTGTAAAGAGAGCACCGGCTTTACACAGAAGTTTCTGTTGTGCTAGGAGTAATTAATACTCAAATAGTAGTAACTGATCACTTATCCTAAAGGCTTCCTTTTGTGAAGAAGCCATTGCCATTTTGCAGGTCAGAGCTCTTTCCGATCTCCAGCTCCGTGCCTTGCTTCGTCAAATGACTGCTGACGAAACACCTTCCTAAGAGGTTACGCTTTCCAGGCTTCCTAATTACAGACACCTGACCTCCTTTAGTTAGCTCTAAAACCTTTCCTTCTCCTCTATTACAAACATCAGCAAAATCGTACCTGACTAAAATGCTTGAGATTTGACCTGGGTCATCAGCAAGATTTTCAACGTGCAGAAGAGGCGGCAGATACCGTAAGCTACGAAGGGAGAGGTAAGGGCAGAACAGGGCTGGGGTGGGCGCAGGAAAGTACAGAGTTCAATTTACCGTTCCAGAGAAAAGGGATACATCAAAGCTCAATTTTAGTAAAATAAACCTTGCAATGTAAACTAGAAGGAAATGCAACAGGTGATTTCTGCATTTTTTTAAAAAATAAATTTTCCGCCCCTTATAGCACATACCCAACAGCAACTATTTTCCATTTTTATTCCTGGACTGTTGTTTTAGCATGCTCTTCGTAAGAGGAAAAAAAATTAACTCTCCGAACATACCGTTTGAGAAAGCTCAGCCCAAAGCTTGTTGACATGAACACAAGGAGCCCAAAAGAACCGAGGATTACCGAGCTCCGGATGAGGACTTCATAGCAATAAGCGTGTGCCAGCTTATCTTGCCTGCCTCCTTTTGTTTGAACTCGTGACACTATTGTCTCACGTCCTCTGTAGCTTTTATACTGGCTCTATCTGCTCACTAGCAGTTATTTACCTGAAAACAAGCTCCATATCTGAGAAAGCACGTTTGTGGTTTGGTTGGTTTTTTTTTTAAACTCCCAAACTGACATTTAAAGGGATCGACTGTTCCCAGCAGAACAAGCAAAAATCTCTCCTAATCCATCTTGTGCTCCTTTATAAATTTGTTAAGACTGTAAATAATGTTTTATTGCCACATATATTAATAAAAATGAAAGCTAAGAATGCAGGTTATGTAAAATTTTGTAACAACTCCTGCCCTGGGTAAAACCAGAATGTGAAACAGCTCTGTGAATTAATACTAGCATTAAATACTTGGCAGTGTCATCAGTGAAAACTGCACTCTGATTTCAACTTCTGAGCGCGGTGGAGCAGACATCCCAGGCAACCTTCTGCTCGGCTATCATCGCTTCCCTCTTCCTCCATCTGGTTTATCCGGTGTTTCTATCCCAAACACGCCCGAGCCTTCTGAAGAGCACACGTGTTGCCCTCTCACCACACCACTTCTTACGCTTAAGAACATCTCCAACAGAAACCTTTTTATCCGAGTGCTCTTTAGATTCACATTGGAAGGAAATTATATTCTGCCGATCGGGAGAACTCAGGTAACACAGATGTGAGTATTATTCCAGTCCACGGTACCACCTTACCTTCCCCTCCAAGCAGTCACTTTTAAGACATGGCTTGATAGGTCACACTCTTTGAAAGAAATGTTCCAGCAGCAACAGCGTATTTTTTCTGTGTGGTGGTTTGTTTTTTTTTTCCTTTTTAACTTTAAAATGCACAGCCCTCCCCCTCCTCCTGTTCATAACCAGGGCTGTAAGTCACCTCGTTTAAACTCCTCCCATGCCTCAGTACTACAGATCTGATGAGACAGGCATATGGTTAATGATGTCTTCCAAGAATTTCACTTTGCTCAATTCTGAGGTTTGGGGATATTTTTGTTGGTAAGTAAATTCTTCCACCGAAGATTAAAAAGAAGGCAGAAAGGAGTAACTGAGATCTAATGAGCTGAAGAGGATAAGCATACGCTGCTGCTCTGTAGCAGCAGAGTAGATGTGGGTTATGACAGCATGAACACAAGGCAAGTGTTAAAAGTTTTTTTAAATTGAACAAGTACGAGTAATTTAATTTCTCAACCTTATTTCTACACAAAATGCAGCACTGAAGCAGCAGAATGGTATCTGAAACTCATTCTCCTTCAATCTGGACTGCGTCAGCAAGGTAGCTGAACACTTTATTTTAAATCAGCCCACTCACATTTTCAGGCTGAAGTACACTGTAGAAAGTACTATTAAGAGTTTCCTCCTTGTGCTGACAAATCAGGCACTAATTAAAAATTGACTCCAAAAGGGCCATCCAGAAACACATCCGAGTTTGAAAATGCTCAGTAAAATTAGCGGTACAGATTGCATGTGCAATGTCTAGGAAAATGTAAAGCCCTTTGCTGTCTTACATAGGGAAAGACAGCATGTAAAATTTAAATAGTTTGTCACACTTGAAGATGCACCAGAGCTCCTAGAGAAGCCATAAAGTCATTTAATGACCATCTCATACCTGTGCAGACGAGTGATGGAATTAATCTGCCCCAGCCTGTATTTTATTCATTTGTTCACAACTGTAAGCCTTTTGGTAGTACCTGACCTCGTCTTCTTGCTTATGGCTATGAAATACAACCATCCCTTTCACCAGCTGCTTGTTCTGCACAACTTGGCTAAGACACGGCTTTTATTCCAAGACATGGCTTTTAATCCGGCTGATATAATCCTCACACTTTACACCTGATATGTTAATTCTGTTCAAATGTGCAAAAATATAGATTGCTTTCACAACTTATTTTTATTTGTAACTTTTACCAGTGGCGCGTAGTGAAAGGTCCTCAGAACTTGCGAAGAGTGTTTAATATGAAGGACGCAGATGCAAGCGTACTAGCAAAACCCATCGCCAACCTCAAGTGTTTTTTCAGAGGTGCAAGAACAATCACACAGTGTCAAAAGTTTCGTAATTTCACTTTACTCGTAAGACATAGCCCAAAATGCTATAGCTGTCCTGAAGAAGTGTCTTCTATCCAGAGAGGCCACAGGAGTCATCCTTACTGTTCTGATAAATTAGGTAAAGAGCCAGATTCCTGTGTCACTGTAATTCAGTTTCCGACTAGCTTCTCCTCTGGCTGGACAAATCCCACGTTCCCTTGTGATAATTATCAGTGTTACAAATGCCAACATAACTGAGAAGTGTAGCATCTGATATTTCGTGTTTGGTTTTCTTTTTTAACTGGACTCAGCTCAATAAGTGATTACAGTGTCTTTTATAATCCGTTAAATTACTTCTCAGCTGTGCTGTTACAAGAAAGCAAGCAGAGGAACGGTGTTTTCTGTATCTGACACAGCAATCCTGCTTCAAATACACCTCCTTTGCAAATCGGATGGAAATATGTATGAGAACAAGAAGTCAAAAGCTTACAATTCCAGCAGAATGGGCTAAATGCTTACACTTTGAGTTTGATGCTGATGTTCTGCAACATTTAGCATGTCACATTAATTCTCCTGTCATTCTCCAGTGGGGAATGTTGCATCTTAAAACCAGAACATTAAATACTACCAGGAAATTCTTGAAAGAGTGACAATGTTGTAAGTCTTGTGTCTTTTTCTGGAGGTTTGATACAGAATCCTTTAGACCAGGCTAAGACTGTAAAGAAAGAAGCCTAAACTTAAGTGCCTAAATATCCATCCACAGCTTAAATAACTTGCCATAAACACCAACATTTTTCAGGGTAGCCAATGCCCATCACTGAAGCCAGTAGGAGCTTGCTCCTATTCATGTAAGATGCTTAAACAAGGACGTAAGAGTCAAACTACGTTATGCGTACAGTGTTGGTTACTAGTATTAAGACTTCTAAAATTCCTGCTTTACGTATAAAACGTAAACACTAAACTGATCCAGGTCAAGGGAATCATCAAGGCAAAACTGAATTCCATGAATGGTGCTTGAGAGTTCATGTTCCCTTACCTCTGAATTCTCATTTGGTACTAGTATGAAAGCAACAGTCGTATATATAATTAGCAAACATGCAGTGTTTGTTATGCTTTTAAAATGCGCTATCACAAGAAATTAGGGAATGTATTAGGTTTAACACTGCTCATATCCTGTATTAATAAAAAGCTCATCCTTCCTGTGAAGGAAGTATCCACTTTATAATACAGTAATACTCTGATAAGCTCAGAGAATATTGTAGTCTGTCTTTTATAATTCAATGCAGATTACAAAAAGACCATGTAGTTTACTTAAGAACAAACCAGCAAGGGAGAAAAGAATAGTAATTCAGCATGCATCAACAGGAAATGAATACCAAGTTCGATGAGAACTACAGTATAATTAATCTTTGATAATACGTAATTACCATTGTAGAAATTTTGGTAAAAAGAGCACTAGACCAGAACCTACAAACTGCAATAGGGTGTATTTAATCAAGGTAATAGATCACAGAATCTGAATATTCAAAACACAGCATCTGCAACAGCAGTTTATTACTGGTCCAAATTACAGCATTTGCTCAACACTAAGAACAAGTTGGCAAATCAGAAGTGATTTAAAAGCCTGTCACTTTCTGCAATATGCACACATAAAAGGAGTCTAAAAATACCTGCTTTGCAGATCATTTAAAAAATGACATATGGGCACACACTCACAAAACCAGTTACAGTCTGGGTAATCTTGTTCAAATTAAGAACAAGAAGCTATAACAGCAGCAAATATGATCAAAGATACAACTAAGTCAGAACAACCTGAGGATGGTTTTCAGAAATAAGCACAAAAAAATTCAGACACAATGTCCACGAGGGATCACTCCTCTGAAGCACAAACATGTCTTTGTTGGAAGTGATGAAAGAAATACATTGGAGGAACGAATGAAATTAGTGGAGATGAAACAGAACGTAACTTACATTACTAAGAAAGCATATGAAATCTTACAATAATCGAGTTAGAATTACTTTGTAACATATCTTCCATATAAAAACTGAACAGATAGATAAGCTTCATTTTGAAGTTACAAAAATTAGAAAAGAGCTCCTGCATTTGTACAATTACATAAGGTGTTCTCAAGCAAGGTTAAGTTTAGATTTCTATGACAGTCTCTTCAGAGCAATCTTCACTCCTTGAATTCAGCCTGCTGAAGTAAGTTCTTCTATCCTGCCCAAATATCCGAAGAACAATTCTTCATTCTTCATGTTACACCTACTCAAGCCCCTTCATCCCTATTTCCCCAAGTAGAGTCCTCATGACGCTGTCAAATAAATCTTTCTTCCACCTTCTTATCTCAGCTTGGAGAGCCACATCATGGGAACGTTTAACAAGCAGTTTGAGGACTTCGTGAGAAACCAGTCACACGATCAGTCATCTATTCAAATTGCTAAACCATATACTTGTGAACACGAGGTCCTTCAGCCTGGAGCGTTTGATCTCCCTTGTCTGCACTTTCCCACGGCTAACTGAGGGTGATGCTGTACCTACTCATTTACTTTGTCCAGTTCATTCGCCTCTGACCTGTACAAGACTGTAGGTCAGACACTAAGGCTACATGTAAATTGTCAAGCCTGCAAGTACTTCTGGGCGCCGGGACCGGGATGCTTACGCAGATTGCATCTCACGTCCGCACACGTGGTGAAACCCTGGCACACTCCATTTCCCATGCTTTGATTTCCCTAGGAGTGAAACCTGACACACAGAATGAAAAGGAAGGAATGACGATGCAGCCTGGCCAGCTCTTGAACTCAGAGGATGGGGAAGGCAAGACTTCAAAGGACACTTCTTTGCTATCTAGACCAGCACGAGTGGTGGAAAACATCACCTCTTTCATGTTTTTCTTCCAGCCTAAGGAGAGACCAGATCTGGACTCTCACACGCAGAGCTAAGCTCAGTTGGTAAGTGAATCCAAGTGGTTTTAAGAAGAGAGTTTCATTTGTGTTAACTTACTGAAAAGTTTCAAGAGCAAAGGGAACTGACATTAATCTTTTATCTTTAATCATGTAAAATATTATAACCTGTTTCTTCCAGTTTTCTTGTTTCTTATACCAGATTGTGAACAGTCCCCCTTAACTCCAAAATGTCAGGATGGAAGGATTGTAAATAACTCCTTGATTATAAATAACTTATTCTTGAAATAAGACACTCATCAACATAAAATGATATTACTTAAGTAAACACACAAATCTCTAAGCTATTACTTCAGTACTACTCTGTCAGCTCACACGTGCAACCTTATAAAAAGACAAAACCCTCCTATCCCCTTGTTGATGAGACTGAACGTTGAGAGAAGTCACTCTGACCACATGGACAACTTTATCTGCCTCAACTATTCAGTAAACAGGTTAATAAAAACAAAGGCAAGTTCTTGATCGTCGGATTTATCAAATCCGGCTTCCCTGAATTTGTGAGAATAAAAAAAGCTATTGCCCAAGTAACTAATGTGGGTATATAATTTACTTCACTCCAATCTTAATTTTGTAAAACCTTTCTCTTATGTGTATAGCGACACAGCAAACTGCAGAGTAACTTAATACATTCCAAAGGCTTGGAATAAGAAGTTCAAGTTATGCCATACAACACGTAGTACCATGAAACTACAAAAATCTGGTAATACTGTATTACAATTACAAAAAGTGTAACTTCACCATTAAGATGTGAATGTCTTAAATGTATGGTCCGATAATTATTATCACTACAAAATTCTCTCAATCCACGGTGTCACCGCAGAATTTTTTTTAAGCTTTTCTCTGTTTGCCAAGTGTCCAAGATACTCTAAAACAATTAGCCGCTGGTTTTGCATATCTGCTTTGACAGATTTTAAGCAGCAGACTGATTTTCAGAGAGAAGCAGCTCTTCGCTTTTTGAAAAATGCCTTTTAAAAGGGTCTCATTTCGAGTTTCCAGCATGAAGGATACAAAAATCACTAGTCACAGCTGGAAAATTTAACCATCAAATCCGATAGAGCAGTAAGCTCTCAGGGAGACACCCCTTGGGGTTTTTTTCAGTGCACACTGTAAAGTTCTGGGCAGAAGCACACTAAAACAAAATTATCTTTTTCATTCACTTGTTAGGCACCCATGTAGAGGTCTGAAATCCCATAAATGTAATAATCTCATTAAAATTTGTAGGAAAAAAGTCTCTTGAGTATATTCTTGACACTGACCCATAAAAGGCCATCCTAAAATAGATATTCAGCAGACCTCTGTAACATTAAACAATATGCACTCTCTTCAAAAATCTGACCAAGTTCATGTCGCATTGTGAAAAGTGATTTATGTAAGATATCCAAAGTTAGCTTGGTTTTGCTAGTCAAAATACCATTTTGTAATATTTAAATAAGATAACATTGTTAAAAAGGTTTCAAAACCTTTAATACTGCAGGCCTGAATAAAAGCTTTTGTTTTTTTCATTTTATTAATTTATTCCATACATAAAAAGTATACCATATTTTCGCAGATTTAAAAAATACACTATAAAAATACTGCTTCTCTGTAAGTTAACTTTCTACATGTAATAGTTGAGTCTAAAACATATTTCATATGTCATACAGATGTTTTGTTGTAAGTTAATTTTCTATATGGTATAGACCTCAATTTGTTAAAAGTAGACAGCATTTTGTTCTGTCCTGAATTTGAAACTTAAACGTTACAGCTTTTTTGTTTCTTCAGGAAACAGATCTTCAATAATAAAAAAAATTTACTGCTCCTTCTGTGCAAAAATCAAGCCTCTAAAAATGATTTAAAAGTCAACAGAAGGGCAGAAATTTCAACAAGTTTAAAAAAAAATCTGCTTTACTTTCCCAGGAACTGTAAGTCAGTAGCAAAATCAAAATCGTGTTTTAAATTCAGGGAACAATAAAACTGAAGAATATACAGAAAAATTAACTTACCAAGAAGTGGAATAGCTTGGGTGACAGGAGCAGGTACATTAGTAGGTGCTACAGGAGGTGGAACAGTCCCATATATTTTGGAACTATCGGTAGTTTCAGCATTCCCTCTGGATCCAGAAACCACTGTCGGGATGGGATTTCCTACAGATGAATCTTTTGTAGTGTCTTCATTTACACCAGTTGCTGTAGCTAAGAAACAATGCATTGACATATTAAAAAAAGTCAGGTTTTCTGCTTGCATGATACGTTCCTTCTACTGCCACTTGCCCAAGATTTAAACACTTACAATTTGGGATGTTGACTGCCGGAGTGTGAGGAACAGATACTGGAGGAGTTATAGGTGGTGGTGGTCCAGGAGGAAGAAAGCCTGTGAAAAAGTATATATTAACACTGAGTATCACTTCACCATAACATACTTCTGCAGTTTATAGGGCGGATGCTTTTATTTGCTGTATGGTTAAAAAAAGGACACAATATTTTTAAATATATATAAATATACCTGGGGGTAAATGCATTGGGTTGAAACCAGGTCGTAAAAATGGAGGCGGTGGTGGTGGTGGCACTCCAGGAGCAAATCCAGGAGGTGGGATTCCTAATGGCGCTGTGAAAGCAGGTGGTTGGAGTGCACCAACCACAGGAGGACCTGATGGATGTGGTGGAACCTAAGAAAAAAGGAAGGGGAAAACATGTTACCTCAAGACTGAATTGATTATTTGTTGCTCAGCTGTGGACTGCTGTCTTCAATGCTTTGTCCATCAAAACAAGAAAATTTAAGCTACCTTAAATGACTTTGCAAGAAGGTGACTTAAGAAACTGATCTAACTAGCAGTCAAGTAACGCATACAACTTAAAATATCAACATTAATCTTGTTTGCTTCTGTTCTTAAAGAAAAAACTATTCTCTGTGGTAAATTGATATTAATGCATACTGATAACTCATCTAAATACACCCTTTACACAGAAGCTGGAATTAATTTTACCATCCAGCATGATATGCTATAATGCACACAACTTCGGAGCATTTAAAAACCTTTTCTTTTTTTCTTTTTCGCTACCCGAGTTTGTATATTGTATTAGCGTGACTACTGCTTCCTTTTTTTTTTTTTAAATTTCTGATTTATATCAAGCTCCGAATGAATATTGATTTAAATTAAGTTGGTCCTTAGACTCATATTTATGAGCTTACTACATTAAATGTGTGGGAATCAAAAGGAAAAAAGTTTAATCAAAATATGCTCTGCATTTAAAATTGATTTATTAAAGTGAAGGAGAGCTGTGTAGTCAAGTGATCATAACTGACTCACCTCCATGACTATCAAAATTTCAGAACTACTACATCAAGACCTTTCATAACTTATTTTTTATTTCTAGAGTAAAGAAGGAAAAGCCTTTACTGTTTTATTCTCAGAACTGAAAGAAGGGGCATTAAACCAAAGTAAGCAAAATATTCTCCTTAAACCTGGAGAAGATGCTAAAGCTGCCAAGCACCTGATACCACTTCAAACTTCTGTTTCAAGGTCTTTACCAATGGCTAGGTTAGTGAGCTGAGGCACACTAAAACTTGTACTATTAGAATTTTAAAATCTATTCATTACAATAGGCTTTAAATTCATTATGCTTAAGTGTAGACCACCACTTTTTATTTTTAGTTTTAAATTGGTTATTTATTGGTTTATAATAACCTGCTCATAAGGCCCTGGCCTGAAGTTAAGCCAACTGAGCAGGATGTGAGGAACTACTGGATGTGACGCGAGAAATTGCCAGACATGACAGATAATGCGAGAAGCTGACAAAAGATGGCACCATGAGGGATGGCTGGATTTTGCAGGTGGTTAAGGGGGTGTTACGTCAACAACAGCCAAACTTCAGAGAGAAGTAGAAAGGAGCCCTGGGGACCTTCTGGGGACTAGGACCTTGCATGGCCCACAGTGCACAGGTAAGCATATCAAGGAGTACCATGCGAAGCCAAGACTACCCAGATGAACACTGAGTAACCCTAGAGGTGTTTCCATTAATGACAGTTAAAGCTTTAGACAAAGTGCTCCAAAACCACAGTAACCTAATAGTCTCGGTAGGTCTTTCTGTTTGTTTTACAGGGCACTCCTTCAAAGAACAACAACTTACAAAATTAGCTAGACATAGTGACAGATCTGTTGATCGCAGTAATGTTCTGTGAAGCGAGTGTTCACGTGCAGAGTGTGTACGTAGCAGAAGGAATTGAGGAGGGGTATCAAGAAGGCAAAAAGGTTTAAAAAAGATGGGAAACTTGCGAAGTGCTGTCAGTCTTTAAGTAGTTAAAAGCTGAGAAAACTGTGGATAAAGCATGTGTACGCAATGGCTTGAGAAGGTATAATGAATAGTAAAATATTATGATGGAACTAGAATAAAAGTAACATCAAAGGAAGATGATTTAGATACATATTAGAGGATAGTCATACCTAATTATCCAAGCTTAACTGCTGTACTTATTTTTTTTAGAAAGTTAACCCTCTAATACATAATTGTAAGTAACACATTAAAACCTTTCCTTTAAGCAGAAAGACAAAAGGAATGTAAAAATCTGTGCACAAATATCACAACATCTAATTTAAAATACAATTTGAAGTATAAAGTTTCTCTGTTTATTAAAGAGATGGAACCAACGGCTAATAAGCATTGACAGATAACAAACACAGAGGACTGGTGAACAGTTTCGGAATAATAGCTAATGAATTGGATAAAAAAAAGTAACAAAAATGCTACTGGGGAGACCCTTTATTAATGGGGAGACAAATGTTGGGGAAACCTGGTATTTTACTAGCAATACTAGAAACTGGAATAACTAACCTCTCAATAACTGTAATGCAGACTGCCAGGTGCATCTCAATGAACATGTCCTGGGGTTTGGCCTGTGTCCAGGTACAACTATTTCTTGCTGCACACCTCTCAGATTGAGACTTGAAGGAGACTCATTGGCCCTGTGAACTAAAGGAGCACACAGTCTACCTACAGTGCTCCAAGACAAGTAAATATGTATTTAAGCGCACCTGGAGTCTCCAGCAGGAAGACTGCAAAGGAGGAGTCTGCCAGTTTCAATAGGAAAGGTACGGGATGGATACTGGTCCAATGCACAACTCCCACATCTAGTTACAGGGAGAAGGAGCACATGGGATTGAGAAATACATCAGGAAATTTGGGAGGTACACACTGAACTTGGACTCTGGTTTCTGGCTAAAAACCTATTAAATTAAGAAAAGGGACTTTGGGTTGGATTGGGAAACTTAAGGAAAGGGTGGCCACAGCAAACCCCCTGGACTTCAAAGTATAACCCTGGCAAAGCTTGAGCCATGGTTCACTGTAAAAGGATGACAGTTTTGGTAGGGTAACACCAAGCTTTGCCAGGAGAAGGGAACACCAATTGCCCAAAACCTCGTCAATGAATGCGTAACACAAGTGACATCAAAAGTGCTATTAACCGAAACCAAAAAATAGATTTAAAGTTGATCTTGGACACTGCAATATGACTTAAAAATAAACACAGACCTACCCTCAGAGTGGATCACTGAGGTGGATTACTCAGACCTGCAGGAGTGGGACCAGATTCAGCAACAGCTCAGAGATCTGAATCTATAGGCAAGAAAAGGGCTCACTCCAGTGGCATAACACAAGAGAAGCATCCCACCTATCTCACCAACAAGCCTGGACCCTAGGGCTGAGAAGATGCTGTGTGCACTATTGAGGCCAAAGAACCAGACTTACCTATGTGGGCTATCACTTTTAGAGGGACATTATTATTTTAAGTGCCTTACTACATACAGGTTGCCCCCATGGGTCAAGGTGATACTGGCAGTAACAGGAGGTCAGTCCGCAGTTAGTTACACCACTCACAGGTATTGTCCAGCAGAGCAGGGCTCCATCTCTATGTGTGCAGCCCATGCAGGTGGGTAGCACAGAAGGCCCACTCAGGCCCTACCAGTGAAAGGAGTGATGCAGCTCCTTCCCATTCTACCTTTAAGCGTGGGAATGTTAGGGCTGTGGGCAGATCACAAAGCTGCTGACTAGGACCTGGCCTGAAGTTAAGCTAAATGAACATGAGAAGCTACTGGACTCAACACGAGAAACTGCTAGACATGACAGATAACAACGTGAGAAGCTGACAGGTTACAGATAGTGCCATAAGGGATGGCTGGATTTTGCAGCTGGTTAACAGGGTGCTTCATGAACAATAGCCAAACTTCACAGATAACCAGAAAGGAGCACTGGGGATCTTACAGGGAAAAGAACCTTGTGAGGCCAACAGTGCATAAGTAACCACATCCAGGAATACCATACCAGGACAATATTACTTAGGTAATGGTATCATAAATAGCAAATCTGGGTAGGGATGCAGCAAAACTGGATCAATACGGAAAAAATAATCAGGGGAGAGTTGTTTACTTGGAAGGAGACTGGAGTGGAGAAAGGGAGGAGAAAACACAAAAGGAAGGTCAAGAAGTGAGAAAAGGGACAGTAAGGTATGGGAATCATGCAGTCAGAGCTGTTTGGGGTTATCTGTCAGGCAGCCCTATGCTCGATCACTGCAGCCTGAAACAGGACAACGTGTAAAGCCTGTTCTGACATACCACATGCATCAAACCTGCTTCTCTGGTCAGAGGGACCAGGGTGGGCAGGGTGCTTTCTCTGGCTAACAGGGAAGCAAGCCAGATAGAGCATCCTGGTGTCACTGTACTGATGTCTGTTCCAGGCTGGACAGCATCAGCAGCTACCCAGCACTTGTAACAACCTCCCCACATCTTACAGTCCTGAACACTGAAGCCAAAAACAAATGAAAGCAGTTCTGCTTGTATCAGAGGACAAAACCACACCAACTAATTAAAATGCAGTGGTACTCTACAAAGTGATTTAAACAAAAGAAGTGGAATACAATGAGCTTTTTCCTTTAGGTATTAGGTCACACTTGCATATTACAAAACATGCTACTAATACCACTACCATCATCACAGCTGAACTTAATTTTAAAGTTTAAGAACTATTTACGAATTATTAAACTACTGTAATTTTATGGCACTCCAGAGAACACAACTGAATTGGTCAAGCATAAAAAAGTGGACAGCATAAAAAAGTTCATAGCAAAACCAAAGATGAAGACTAAATACAGTTCTCTGATTCTGTCCTGAATTTGTGAGGACACAAGTGTCTTTGCCACAGTAAAAACCTTTGAAGCTGATGAGGCTGAGACAAGCAATCAGCACACTCATATATTCTGAAACTTGTTTTTTTCTTTACACTTTCTTTTTCAGCATGGATTTAAGGAAAATAAAATCAGTAATATTTAACACAGTTAATAGCTATTAAAGCTCTCTGAAATTAGAAATCTGACTTTCAAATGTTCATTTACTAAAAATACCTTACAGCATTTCAGGAATTCTGTGTCAAAACAACACAAAATTCAACATATTATGTTCTCAAATCACATAATTGGCTAAATTATATATGTCTTCAAATAATTTGAGTTCTTGATCTTTTCTGAGTGTCTGCCATGTTGTGGTTCATAAATCACATTTTCTCAAGATGTAAAATAGCTTTATTCCCACTTCCTCTCATTTGGGAGAAGGTATAATACTAAATTTTAACAGTGACAAGAAAGAAATTATTACTATAAAAGTAGTAACTCATCTGTCAATAAGCAAAGCTAAAAGAAATACAGATTATAAAACACTGAAGGGAGTAATTACTATTACACGCTAAAACTAATGGTAAAATTTCAGAGAGTGTTCTTTTAACAAATGAACATACAGCATCAACTTTGACTAAAGAACCATTATAACAACAAAGAAAGAGTACGAAAATTTTTATGTTAAATTCCCAAAGGCTGTTCAAAGAGAGTATACACAGCATGAACAAACATGAAAGCAATGTGCATATTTTACAAGGTCTATAGCTTATTTAAGCCAACAGTGAGGAAAATTAATTAGGAAAACAGAAAAAAAAATGCAATCATAGAACTGAGAGGAGGCAATTCAGCCCATTAATAAAAAGAATCTCCTGCAATAATTTATCTCGGACTGAGAGAATAGATATTAGAAGTACAGTCCTACAATACTTCAAATAAGATCTGGCAGACACACATAATGCTCTGCCTACATTAGCATTAGAGCAGCAATGAGCTTTTGGAGCAAATTCTCTATCATTCCCACTAGCCATGTGCTGACTCAGTTCCCAGGGCTGTTCTAGTACATGCAAACTACATCCCTTTTCAGGGAAATCAAACCAGACGCTCTGCTCCTGCTGGGCACAAAACATGGTCCAAACCCTAATGGGTTCAATTTTTTCCAAGTCTTCCATTGCACTGTGACTTAGCAAAAAAGGAATGTTCTTCTATGAGACTGTGTTGCTCTTTTACATGAAGAAGCTCGAGTGATGGATTTCAGGTGCATACTTGATTTATGGCACAGGAAAGCTATCTTCATAAATTGACAGCATAGCCAGTCTGCTAACAAGAGCATTTTTAACCAAAGACAACAACATGACAAACACACACACAAAATCAACTAGTTACCATTCATCATTATTTCCTCCCTCTCTAACTCACATATTGCCATACTGAATTATTATATAAAGTAAATTTTTGTTTAGATATCCAGAGCAAATGAGAAGCAACTCTCACCTGTGGAGGAGGTACTGTTATTGGAGCAGGCATAGGAACGGGAATTGGAACAGGTAAAGCTTTAGGTATAGGTGACACTGGTTCATTATGTGTAGCTTCTGCACCTCCATTTTGAGCTACTTCATTTTCAGACTTCTTGGGAATCCCCTTCCACTCTACAAAAAAAAAAAAAAAAAAAAAAAAAAAAAAAAAAAAAAAAAATCCAAACATACATGTATCAGCTCAGTTGAAGTGGACAAGCAGTCAAGTATTGCCATGTAAAACTACCACATTTTCTGATGTTTACAAAAATGATGTAAGTAAAACTATTCAGATAAGAAGCAGCACAGAGCTAAGAAGCAATTAAATGTATTTCTGACAATAAAAATTCCAAATTACTTTAAACACAGTACAGCAAATCACTGAAACATGGCAAGTAAATTTATTCCTTTCATTAGTAATTTAACAATTCTTTGCACCGACAGCATTCATACATGTCCAAGACTCTGAAACACATTATCTGTAACAAAAACAGTAAGGCTGTTTTGGGACAAGCTTTCAACAGATTAATTCCATTGCTCTAGAGCAAGAAGGCAGCAGCTTTTTCACTAATTTGAGAAGTCATTTCTGAAAAAACATTTTCAAGTCTTGAACAAAGGAAAAGGAGAATACAACAATAAAGAATTGCAGCAAAACAAGTGCAACATCAAATGCAGCTTTAAACTAATTTTACAGAAGAAACATGGCTCCTGTTGTTTGTCAGAGCTTCCTGGGAAAAGACAGCTAAGCAGAAAAAAGGGATCAGTGAAGAGGCATTATGGGAAAGAGAAAAGCATTGAGAAGACTGGAACACATTGAGGTTATGTTTATCATTCGTTAGACTTTAATTTAAAAGACACACTCAACTTATTTTTGTGTGTCTATCATGAAGAGATGCTACTATTTAGAATAACCACCACCTAATTAAGGCAAATTGGACAGAATGACAAAACCCTGAAATAATGTTTCAGTAACTAGACAGCATGGTTAAAACCAACACAGCAGTCTAGAGTACCAATTCAAAGAACTGAAGGCAATTTCAATTTTTAAGTACTGCATTCATTTAATACTACTTTTAAAATCACAACAGCCAGCACACTAGCAACTCTATATTGATTTGAAGTCTGTAATTGATTTGAAACTGCTGATTATAAAAAGTGTCATTTTCTTAATACACCCATAGAAGCCTGGTATTTTCACTGCTTACATACAAAATAACAGGAATTCTACTTAGGTCACTATAAATACAAGACTTGCTGAAGGAACTGAAAATGTCACAAGTGTGAAAACTATAGGCACTTTTTTTTAGAAATTACAAAGTCGCCATCAGCTCAGTTGCTACACAAGTACTCCGAATGCAGGCTCCTTTGCTAGGCGTGCCTTGCACAAACCGGGAGGGGGGGCGGGAGATGACAACCAGGCTGGCTCTGGGACTAACAAGTACAATACACTCGCATCGTGCATTATCATCAAGGGCAAACACCAGCACGGCTGACCGGTCATCTGGTATCCACGTGCATTTTTAGCCCAACCTCTCGTAACACAGCTGCACAACTCCTGATGAGGGACTGGCATTAACTGCTTACAAACTCTCTCCAATCTATGGGTTACACATGCTGCACTTCCTGGCCATTTTGAGGATTTTATATGCACTTCAGAGTCAAGAAAGTCAGCCACACCAACTTCAGTACACCAGCACAATTTTTTAAAAGATGGAGCAATACTTTACCTGGACTAAGAGTTTCGTTGTCCAACATCCCTCCTTCACAGAAACTTTCAAGATCTTCAGGTTTTACTTTGTCCCATGGTATGTAAGTAACACCTAATTCTACATCCCAATACTGCTTGTAATCTGGCTTTATTCCTTTATTCAAAGCCCATGCAATCTTGGGGGAAAAAAATACATGTAGTCACTAAAATGTTTCCATTTTAATGGATTTAATATTTAGTTCTCACAAAACAGCATCACCATTTGGTAAAAAAGCAAAAAGAATACTCTAAGTGAAACAGCAGGAAAAATAGGTTAGTTACAAAACTCTGAAATAAGAGGGTTTTTTAAAGCAGACTTAGTTTTTATTTCCTGGCTTGACTCTTGCAGGCAATTTGTAAAAATGTGTAACGGCCATTTCTTCAAATATTCCCCAGCCACTAAGATTAATTCTATTTCCCGTCAGAGGACAGTGTCACACTCTAATAGTTAAGTTCTTCCTTTTGTAGAACATTGTAATGAATGCGTTCTTCCTTATTTATTAGTACTCTTCGTAGGATTATCATATATCATTAAACTCAGTTATAAGACAAATAGCCAGCAACAAGAAGAACATAGTTACAGCCCACTGTAATGACTAAAATGACACCATTTCTGTTGGTTAAATAGACAATTATTGGCAATCTTTCAAGGAGACTGACACAAGTTGCACTAGTCACATTATAGAACAGGAAGAATACTTATCAATAAAAAAAGTGGTCCATCCACATAAATTTACAGAATACTATATCCAGAATACATAAAAGTCTAAAATACCCAAAAGTCTAGAAGAGATGAAAAAGGATTACAGTAATTACAGTAACTTTAGAACAGCTTGACATTTTCCAAGAAGTACCTTTATAGATTTCTGATTGACTTTGAAGTTTCCTCGGCTCAGTTTTTGTAGGGCACGGTAAGCATCTTGTCTATGAACCATTACAATATAGGCACATCCTCTAGGCGGTATCATCTGTATTTTAAGAAAAAAAAATTGGTTTTGCTAGCACATTAACAAAGTATTGAACAACATACAAGTGTTCAATTACAGTAAGCTGGAACATCAGCAGGTGTTTCAAAAAAAGGACTATGGGAGTATGAAAGAGAATATTAGTTTAAGAGGCTAAGATAGTCAGTATCTTCTGGAAATAAAAATTTCTAGTAAATTAAAAGCAACTTCTTATGTGGAAAGTTTTAAACTCTATTCCGTGTGAGAATATGGATAACTGTTGTATATTTAATCATTTAAAATAGTTAAACAGTAGTGTTCATGTAAATGCTGTGGTCTTGCAATTAGTTATTCTGTTGGAGGAAACAAGACACTAATATCCCACTTTATGTCATATACCACAAGCTGCCAGCTGCACCTTCACATTCAGTTTTATCTGCAGTTTTGTAATAATTTTTATTATTTGTAATGCATTTGAGAAAAAACTTTTATGTTGTTTTACAAAATTTGGGAATAGCAAGAAAATTATAGCCACTTCTTTTTGTTTGTTTGTTTAAATGAAATTTTATAGCTACTGGAACAGCTATCGTTTATATATAAAAATACCCTTAAATACAGCAAAGCATAACAATAGTTCTCCATGTTTATGACTAAAATGACAGAAGAGAAACAAGCAAAAGAAACAAGAACACCAGCTGAGAGTCCACATTTCTATAATCCAACAAAATGGAGCAGACAAGGAACTCAGTAGCACAGTATGTATTCTGTACCCATCTCCTCAATAGCCCTTTCTCATTCAATTCTCTCCAGAGAAAGCATGATTTTTACAAAAATGGGATTATATTCTGTACTACCCCCAAGAGCATTTTTAAATTGCAAGAAACTAAAGCAACTGCCTTCTTGTTTTTCTACAAAGTGGCCAAACGAATTGAGTTTTCATGTTAGAAAACACAACCATATAGGAAACGAGAGCTCTTGACTCTTCAATGTATCAAAAATAAAGCTGTCTTGAAACAGTTTGAAAAGACTTTTTGTAACCAAGGCATATCAAAGTATCTTACACTGCACCATTTATACTTACATTTATTGATTCAATTGGGCCAAATTCCTCCAAAAGACTTCCAACATCCTGTTGAGTAGTCCTTTTGTCAAGTTGTCCTACCCAAAGCGTAGTACTACAAACTACAATCAAAGAGTTAACACAGATTGTAAGAGCACTTGGAAATACACATTTCACAAGCCAAAATGTCAAAACAGTCGTTTTAAGAGAGTCAGTTATTCAAATGAAAAAGCCAGCTAATATTAAAATACTTATTTTAATCTTTAGGAGTGTTTGACAGAAACCTCTTTTTCTTGCCTGTCTGGAGCTGTGTTAACAGTTAACATCAGCAACTACATCAGAATCACTGTAAGAATGCACTCACTAAGCAGCTCTCTAGTTAACTAATATTGAAGTGACCTGCAAGTTCTGATCATCGTGAGCTCCGCAAATCATCATAAAAAAGAAAAATACGCTTTGCTGGAGCAACCAAACTTTTAACCTCTTTAGCGACCTATTCAATGCCATTTTTTTCCTAATGTTAAGTGAAAAATTACTGACACAAGCTTTTTCTTTCAGGAAAGAGTAAACAACATGCTTATCTCCCTTCATTCTTCAAGGTAATAAAACAGCAGATGAGCTCGAAGTTATCACATTCACTGAAGACTACTATAGCAACATTTAATACTCATCTATGTTTTCCTCACTAAGTGATATAAAACTGCAAACCTAAAAAGCATTATGTGACAGAATCTGGGAGAGACGCTGGCAAAAGCGTATCTCGCACCACTGCCAGTAAGCTTTTAATGAACAGCTACTAAGTCTTTGTAGTCCTTTTAAGCTAATGGTACTGTCATTCACAAGGTTTTGGCTAGTTAAAACTCCTTAGTTTTTGTCCCTTTTATATAAAAAAGAATGTTCTCATTTTACTTGATGACTCCAGAGAAGATTTCGCACTCTCCAGGAATATTCAGAAGACAACTACTACATTTTGTCTACAAACACAGGCAAAGCCAGGATTATTTCAAAAATCTGAACATTAGCTTGTGTGTTTTCCAGGTCAAAGCTCCCCTCCAGGTTTGAGACACACAACATTGAATCATTAGAAAAATCGTAATAATGTGCTCAACTTCTTGTTGCTCCATCTGCTTTACCTTATATGTCTCAAATGAAAGAAAAGAAAAACATGATGTTTCAGCTTTTTCTTTCCTCATTTTACAGTCAAAATACTTCTGACTTGGAGATACTCCAAAAATGCTAAATTTTCTACTATAAGTAAAGGAAGTACAGGGATGTGTGCTGAATTTAATTCTTACCAGCTTTACAACAGTTCAGAAAATAAATTACAGTACAGTTTACTTTTATTTTGTTTGGATGAGTCTTGGAACCCATATCAATTAGCATTAAACCCAAGAAAAAGGAATAAAAAAATTTTAAAAATAACACACATCAGATTAAGAGTTGTCTTCTGGGATATTCTGAGCAGGTATCATATACTGACGATAAGTGGACTGGTCAAAATTAAATTTAAAAAAAAAGTCTAGTAGATACAAGAAGTGTATTTCTTCGACATTTACAGTTTTTCTAAAATGTCTGTTTGTCTTGTTACTATTCCATTTTACATAGGCGTAGTATTTACTGCAATATCTTCAACTTCAGAGAACTCAAAAATTCATTAAAGAAAATACTGGGCACAGACAAAAAAAATCCATATATGAACCAGTAAGATGTTTAGCATCTGAAAAATGGTATTACACGAATTTGCAGAGTTACATCAACAATAAAGAGAAAGAATAAACTTACCACTAACAGTTTCTGACTTGATCTGAGGAAGGCCTTTTGACCTGCGTTCTCTCTCCCTCTCACGTTCACGTCTCTCTTGCGACCGGGACTTAGGAGAGTGTCGGCGTCTATCCCTGGACCGAGATCGAGATCGACGATGACGTGACCTTCGAGATCGGGAACCAGATCTTGAACGTCTCCTTTTAGGTGACCTAGTTTAAACCAACAACCATTTATGTTCAATCTTTCTGACCCAGACATTGACAGATAGATAACTATTTCAGATACCTATTTAAATAATCAGGCAAGAGTTCAGTCAATATATAAATAAATAAATCCAAGTTCATTCACACGCATTTAGAACTAGAATAAATTATTACAGTAGCTTATTAATGCACTGCAGCTGAACACTTGATTGTTTTTCAATTTCTTCTATTAATTTTGTATTGAAGCTGACTATCAAAACTATGTCCACATTAACATAGAAAAAGATGACATCTGCTTAAATGAGGAAAATGTTTATTGCTTTTACAAAAGAATGGCTAAAAAAGAGATTAAAAATAAATTCTGCCAGTGAAATTGTATTTTACATCATGTTCAAGTTCTAAACCACTCAAAGTCTGGAAGAGAGAGTAAACCTTCAAAGAAGTCATATGAAACTTGGCAAAGGAGAAGATTGGTAACTATATAGATAGCTTTAATACTGGAGTCTGACTTGTTAGGTCAGCTGAGACGTGAAATACTGCCTCTGTGACAGGCAAAATCCCATAGCACACTGGATCACAGATTTCTTCATAAGAAAAGTGTCTTTAGAGCACAGACAAATTACACTATCATATTCTGCCTCCCTAAAATTTACCCAGTATTGACGAGCATTGAAGTCACTCTCTACCAATAAAAGAGAACTGTATAGAGACACAATTTTCCATAGAAGGTAGATGACTTTCAGAGGTTCCCAAGTCTTAAGAATCGCTAATCTGTTTCTCATTACCGCTGCACTGAAGTACATACAACATTTAGCTGTACTTATACGCAACTGCTCTCAGAGGTAAGAGATTGAAAGGGTCTCTTTTTTTCTCTCTTCCAGAGGAGGAATTCAAATAAAGCCCTTAACAGTTTTGACTTTACCAAGAAATTTCACTGGTGGTGTCCATACAGAGAATACTACACAGACAGTAATTTCTTGTAATTAATCCTTAGATGAAATTGAAATGGACTCTTTAGCTAAATGCGTCTTTTGGCATTTAGTCATAGAATCCAACTTGTACAGCACAACTGGAGACTTAAAAGAAACGACCTCAAAGGAAGTATGCTGAGCAGGGCACCCAAGAAGCCAACTCGAAATACAGGTAACAGGACTGTGTCCTAAGGCCTTGAAAACGAGCTCCACCAATAGTTCAAGGAGTTAGCTCACCTCTCAGCTATTTACTGGCATCTCAGTTAGAAGTTACCACCCCCACAGGAGATTTGGCAGCGCAGAACCAGATTCTCTGAGCTCCAGATAACCAGCATAACTCTCCTCAGTACTTGTACAGAATTAGTAAAGCATTTTCAAGTCTTTGGACATGACACACTTAAGTTCATTATGTTAAAATCCAGTACTTGATATAATATATACCCTCACTAAAAGAACTTTCACTAATTTACCTTGATGCAGATCTAGATCTTGACTTTCTGTTGTCAGAAACATGCCGTTTTCCCTCTTGAACAGGTGGCTGTTCCACTTCCATATCCTAAAATATTAAGTTGACTGGTGTTATGGGTGCGTAGTGCAAACATTTTATTTCATTTTATGCCTCGACTAAATTATGTAACAGCACAAAAATTATATTGAACATTCACATATGTGAAATTACAATGTAATGCAACTCTCCTCAGAAGCTTCATCACTACTTTGTAGTCACTAATAGGGACAGTCCAGTATTCAATGAACTTAATACAACCACTGCAAAAACATAATAAAAATAATTTACACAAAATTCTCATTTTCAATTTGCATATTATTGTTTTCCCACATTTTAGTCAATTTCAGCACCACATATATCTCCACAGAATACGACTATATTCCTTAAAGTCAGTCAGTGGATCTTGCTCTGTGATCAAAATCACAGGCAAAGTAAGGTCTACTAGAAAACCTTTCTTCAGGATGTTGTAGGAAACTACTTTAAGCCATAAATATAAGCAAATTACAATACAATAAATTTGAAGAATGAAGCAGTAGGTCATCAAAACAATACATAAAAGGCAAGAACTTGCTTAAAAGAAGAACCCAGTAAGTTCAACTTAGCTCTTCCTTCCCCAAGTCCTCTACAGCTTCCCACTCCAGAACATACTGCATCCTGCCTAAACTTTAAACAGCCTTCATGATGTGACCCTGGCAGGGAACATCCAAACAAGCAATCTCTCAGAATGTACTGATTCAACAGATTTCAAGACTAACAAACTAATTACAAAGATGCTCTTCAGAATTGTCCCTTAATTCCACGTGGAAAGCAAGAACTTATTTCTAGAATCTGTGACATCACAGGTCACCACACAAAGACAGCTTGGTACCATCTCTCTTTCTCATTTTACAATTTCCTTGTCTTGGAACAAAAGAGGCAAATACAGTCATTTTTTTTTTTTTTTTAAACACAAGCTCATAAATAGACTTGCTCTTTGATTTCTTCTTAATAGCAGCCAGTCACCGAACCAAGAATATCCTCCAAAATCTTAGGAACAAGAGAGAGGTGTTCAGATACACTTTGATTTTTCAAAACTTTTACAGACTTCTGAGTCCATTTTCACTATATCAGTGATCTACCAGGCCCTTAAAAATTAACTTTTCCAGATAGTTTCTCTCCAGAATGAGATTGCATTGTTAGAATTCCATGGAACAAAATATTCCTGAAGCATGATGGGGACAGGAAAGGGAGGGATGAGGGAAAGCAAGAAGTGGAAAGACAAAACGCAATTCAAAGCCTTTCACAAAAGAAGGCATAAAGCATACATATGCCGGTTTTGCTAGACTCCTGAAATACCGGACTTGTCATGTAGCACTGCAGCTATCCAACTTTCTCTCAGATGAGCTACCCTCACAGTCATCTCAGGACATGGTTATCATGAAATTCCCTCTCCTGAACAAACTATACACATTTAAGAAAGACACGTATTAGAGCATTTACATTAGTTTGCTTATTGCAAGGGGTCCCCACCTGCTGATGTGGTTTTTGCATGTGTGATTCACTCTGTACTGGAAAAGGAGACTGAAAAGTTTGCTGCACAGGTGCTGTTGGTGGAATCACAGGCTGAGCCATGGGTGGAAACTGCGGGGTAGGCAGGAGACCAAAACCTGACATTTGTCCATTAGGAGGAAGTGGAACCTTTGGAAGAGAAAAAACATGAAAACTTCCAGTTAGGAAAAAAATTAGCTTTCCCAGTTTGCTAGCGTAAAATTGTCTCTCTGCTCCAAAGTCACAATGAAAGACCAGAAGCCTGAGAAAGATGACATATGTCAAGCGTTTAGGTGTATAAAATAAAAATCTTGTTCTTCAAAGATTTACTAGAACAGAGAACAAAAATATATTTCTTGGGAAAGTTGGAGTACTAAGCCATATTCACTCTTCACTAATAGGAACACCACTTCCCTACTTCTCCATCAAAGAAAACAACAAAAGACCTAAAACATAACACAACAGAGGGACAAGGGAAAACCCCATAGTTACCTGGTGACGCATTGCATCCTGTTGTATTCCCATCATTCGCTGCTGAAACGGATCCATATTTGGGAGTTGAGGAAATACTGGCTGTTGTATACCTTCTCCTGGAAATCCACTAAAACCAGGAATATTTTGGAGAGACAAGTCAGCAGATACACAAATTTTTTGCCTTTATTTTACATATTTCAATGTAGATTTACACATTCTGGCTTCAAATTTAGACAGAAAAATTAACTTTATTATGATCCCACTTCCTCTCTAAAAAGTGAAAACAAAAAAAGGAGAGAGTGGCTTCCTTATCTTTTCTCCACTGTAAGAGCAGTCCTTTAACATTTAAAGAAATGCTACAGAAAGGTTTAAGCCTCTCTTCCCCCTGTACTTATAAGACCTTGCTAAAGATCTCAGTCTATGGAAATTTTTCGTGAAGGTTGTCTGCCTTAGGCTAACTTTCTTCCTTTCCAGTTCCTCTTTTAGGAACAAAAGTAGTAAGCCTTTTCCTCAAGAAAAATAAATTGGCCATACTTTTGCTGGAAAAAAACTTTTAGTTTGGGAGGAATTAGGGCAGAGGAGAAAGGGATATGTATATTACACAAGGATTACAGTAATGCCATTCGCTTCCTGATTCAACACACAGAATGGACAGTGCTCAGGGAACTAATGAGGTCTGTGTAGTTAATGGGACCTGTTTACAGGAGGCAGTTTGTGTAAGAAAGGATTTCAGGAAGATAAAGGAATTTCATGGTGATGTGAAATGGAACTTTGTAGTATTTTGATACACAGGTGCCATACAATTCTTGGATGATTCTGGACAGATCAGTTTTTCATATAGAGCATTACTGATTTTGTGTGCCCAAAACAAGACTACTGGGATCCAATCTTCAGAGGCATCTTACACAACTAGAAGGTAATAAGGACAGAGGCTTTGAAGTGCTACAAACAGAACATAAACAGGCTGAAAAGCCTAGTCCAATGATCTCTAGTTGGGCATACACAAGCAGTGCTTATGTTTGACCTACCTCATCTTTCTGTACTCCAGAGTTCCATCTGTATTATAGGGAAAATACTACCAATTTACTTAAAAAGCATTTTAATTAACTAATACTTGTGGAACATTAAAGTGCTCAAGGTGATAAACACAGTAAGAAAGCTAACGACAAAGTTAGTGATTCTGTTTTCAAGAGCAGGGTTTGGATGGCATATACAGAAAATAAGACATGGGGCCACATACTGAAGCAGGGAAAAAAGAAATATTGACTAACCCAGGTATTGAGCACCATCCAGCCTGTGCACTGAATGAGAGAGAGGTCCTGTGGAAAAAACTAGTATGTGATCATGTAATTTAAGACTTTATCATAATGCATATCAAAAGGGAAACAGGAGTCTGAGTTAGTTTGCGTGGGTATTTAATGTTTGAGAACGTAAAGCTGCAAAGCCAATTTTAATTTTTTAAATAGTTAAAACTACCACAAGGTTTGGAATAGCATCCTTTCCCCAGCCAGCAAAGCAATCCAGCTGATTACTAACAATGCCCTGACACAATCAGTTGTGCAATAAAAACACAGAACTCATCTTGAAAGCAAAACTGAGCTTTTCCCTCCAGAACACATTCCTCGATGCAACATGCCAAACCTACACCAGATCACCAAAGTAAAAAGACAAAAAAAAAACCCACCAGAAGTTGCTAACAACGTTTTAACTTTGGACTATAACAGTTAAGCACTGAAGTAACTTGAAATTTTAATCAGCTTTCTAACCTAAATATTTTTTAGAACAAAGATTTGTTAATTTTATTATGACACAGAACTTACAAAGCTGGCTGAGAAACTGAAGGAGAAGGAGCTGAATCTTCTTTCTTTGAATCTTCCACTGCTTCTGGTTCATCATCATAGTCAAACCGATCTAGCAGCTTCTGAAAGAAATCACATCGAGCCAACTATTTTTTCAGTATCTTATATAATTGACAGCCAAAAGATCCTCATTATCGAAGTCTTACTGTATATCTAACAGCTCTGGAATTAAAGAAAAGGTTAGAATCAGGAAAAAAAAAAAAAAAATCTATATTCTAATATAGAATCAGAAACTGTCCATACCCAGTTTTATTCAGCTTCAGAAAATGCAAAGGCTATAAAAACAGGAAGCCGACCTCCCAATGGCAAGAGAATAAACAAAATTTGCACCATTTTTCTACTAACAAACGGAGGACATAGAGGCACCCATGAAACAGTCTTCTGCTGAACTGAAAAAGTTAAACACAAAGAAGAAATGAAGACTTACTTTGTCAAATGATGTTTTTTGCTCAGGCTGTGGGAAAGCAGCTTTTTGTTCTGGTGGTTGTGCTGCTGTAGTTTTCAACTGAGCAGTAATAGCTTGAACCTGAGCCATCACAGTGTTATCTATGACTGGTGACTGGGGTTTTTGAGGCTGTTGAAAAGTCTGAAGAATTTGCTGAAGCTACAAAAACATATACAGTATTAAGTATATATTCTTATTTAAACACATAGCATTGAAAGAGTTGTAAGATGTAATTTTTATATCAAACCAGACTATGGCATAAGACGAACACCACCAACAACCTGACTGAACTATGGAGAACTTTCAGCAAGACCAAAAGTCACTTTTTAAATACTTCAGTGGCAAAATTCAGCAGATCCCAAGATTTCAGTATTCAGGCCTTTCAATACTGCAAACGTTTAACTGGATCAAACAATAAAACTCAACATTTTGTTTGATATATTCCGCCTGTTCTTGAAACTTTGTAACTGCATCGATTCAGAACTAATCCTTTAGGAATATATAACTGAATTTTCCTCAAATACCATAATTACTGGATAGAAGGGCCACAGATCATTCAAATACTGACTTTTACAAATTTACCATTGAAGACCTTAGGGAGGCTTTTTGTTTTGCTTCAAATCAAAGATATTATTTCCATGATTTTTTCCCCCTCATTTAACATAAAAACTGAAGTTAGAAGGGAACCAAATATAAACAGGTTACCTGTTGTCCTTGCGTTGTTTGAAACAACTGAGCTACAGCTGCAAAGGCATCAGAACTGGGCAACTGTGGCACAGTAGGTACTGAGTTAGCAGTAACTTGAGGGGGCTCTGAAGGAACCTTTGCTGGAGGGGGTGGCGAACCTGAGAGTTTCAAAGGAATTGAGAAAGTGCTACGTTACTCCAAAACATTCATCTTGCTCTTCAGTACATACATCTACCTCCTCGAAACAACTGTCTACCTACAATATTCTATTTAACCCAAAAAGTCCTAGCTAAACTACCCCAATTGCATATTCTATTAGTTTCGCCTTTATCTGCTCCATCCACTGCTCACATCTGCGCATTATATACACTAAGAAAGAAAACAAAGAAAAATGGCCTATCTGAAAGCTAATCCAGCATGGTACTTTAGATCACAATTCAAGGTTTATAACTGTACCATTTTAGAAAAGTTAAAAGAGAAAAACTATTACTCAAACAGTGTTAAGCAATGCGTATCAGGGCACTTAAAATGTTAGTTCTGGTTATGAAGTTCTGAACTCATTCTTTCGGATGAGTATTTCAAATCAATCATCTAATGGTTCATTTTAAGAGCAACTGAGTTTCTCTTAATATTTGCTATTTTCTAGCAGTAACGGAACTTTTGCTGAAATGTCTGGTAATAATTAAAGGTTTTTAAAAATTATTTCACAAGCAACTCTCTCTCTTTGTTTGTTCACATGCCACTTTTCCATAGGCACAAGCCAAACCTGCATCTGATAGATAAATTCTCCTACCATAAAAATCAGTTTTTACTAATTCTTCCAGGAAAAGACTCCCATTTCTACTGAGCTTTACTAAAACTGAGATCACATTTTAAGACACGCTACTGGCTTTGTCTACACATGCAGCTTTCCCATTCTCTTTGCTTTAGATTACAATGCCTTTTTTAATAAACATTTTGCCAGTACAAAGTAGATTAGCAGTAATACCATCAATTCCTATATGCTGTGAGCAAGCAATCATTCTTTAGCAAATATATTTTAATGGACTACTATAAAACTGTACAAGGAGAGACAGTTAAAAAAACCCCACAGATAAAAATATTTTTTTAGTTTGAGACACTAAGCAAATGTTTGCCTCACAACACCAACTTCTTTAAAGCCATTCATCTGTTTGCAGTTTAAATAACTGCAGTGTTGACATGCAGCAAGCAGAGACAAACGTGTTGAATAATATTTTCCCAGAAGTCAGATGCTACATAAAAATACTGCAAAAAGATACGTGATTGTTTTTAAATATAAATTAACTCCCAAATTACTTCCCGTATATATTCAGAAGGATATTTGCTTGCTCAAGGGAGGAAATTTGCATTACTCTCTCTTTTTTTTGGCTAAACAGACTTTGTAGCATTATGAGCTAAACAGATTCTATTTCACATAATGTATTAATATATTTATTATTATTCATTAGCATGTTTATTTCAGGGCCAAATTATCCCCTCTGGTGCATCTGAATAATCTCACTGAAATCAGTAATTCTGTACATGAAAAATCTATGCAGAAGGCACCCAACCTGTTAGCTACTACACAAAGCTGGAAAAATAAGGCCACTCACCTGTCATACCAGAATGAAATTGTATAGCCACCAGTCTGCACCCAAGCTCAGATGCTGAGACATCCCCTCCCCCTGCCTTGCCATGTTTATAAAACACGTCAATAGGATACGCTTTCCTAAACACCGCTGGTGATGATTTCACTTATGCTATTGTGCATCATTATTTTGTTGTCTGTCACCACACCTCACTCACTCCATTACATTTTTGCCAGTCCTACTCCAACATACATGAGTGCAATAAATAAGGAGGTTACCAAAGCTAAGTCTGAAATACAGAGTGCAAACTCAAAAAGAAGGCCCTCCAGAGAAAGAGAGAATTGTGGTATGCATATTCTTGTCCACAATTCGGTAACCTCACTACCAGCTTTTTATGTGGCATAAAATAGGTCAGTAAAAATCTTGTGAGCAAGCTGCCATTACTTTACTCTTTAGGTCAGTGGTTTTCAACCAGTAGCCCGTGTAAAAGCCTACTGCCAGGCATAAATTCACTGTTCAAGAATTTGGATTTGAAACATCAGTTAAAATGTTCTGAGGCAACATATTGAAAGAGACTGACAGCTATTGCTTTCAGATACTAAGTTGATTCAAAGAAAGATGAAGCTTTTAACATGTAAGATCACGCTTTACTTATCTAGATTCTAACATTCAAAAAAACCATCAGAATTATAAAATTGAGAAACAACAGAAAAATATTTCAGAACAAAAGAAAAAAATTAAACATTTTTTTAAGAGGGGGAGATTGAAGTAATCTGTAAGTAAAGTGTGCACATATGTATGTACATATGCATACATGATATAAATTTCAGACACTTTCCAAATATGTGTTCACATTCTGATAATTTCTGAAGTACAGTATCAGCATTTATTTAGAATGAGTTCAGCTGCTCCACATGATTGTGACAACAAAGTTGAGTTTATTAATATGCTACTGTTGAAACTAATAGTAGACACTTCAATGTGAAAGTAAAAAAGCTATTATCACTGGCCCTTTTAAAAGAAGAAGTTATAATGTCATTCATACCTTCATTATTAGTAGCATTTTCTGTCATTGGTGCAGTGGCACTAGTTCCTGCTGCCATATCCAGAAGAGGCTGAATTATTTCAATTTTAAATACTCCATTTTTCTGCCAAAGGTTCAGGACACGGACTATTTTACTCTGTTGAAACAAAAGCAAGCATCAACGCTAAATACAGCTTTCCTAATTCACAAACTCCAAATTTATCTTCCGTACGTTGAGAAGAAAGGTTTGAACAGTATAGGAGTTCAACATAATCAGGCATACCTATTTAACAACCCCTATGTTGTCACATAGGTCAGCAAGACCTTTCACATGGCAACTGCCAACTTATTTTACTATCCGCTTTAATAAAAAGCGACTTGTGCCATTTTTCTAAAACGGTTCTGGCCAGTCAGAAAATCCAGGTTTGATATACAATAGAGGAAGTCACATCAGCTCCACCATTTCTTCACAGATGGTCATAAAGGGGTGAAACAAACAAATGCGACAAGAAAGACAGAGAAAATGAAGATGAGCCGGAAAACCCTAATGAAGAGAGGGGCAATTAAGGCCATAAAACGCTAGAACAAAGCTTCAAAGTTAGATAGAAGATTGATTGCTTCAATTTTTTTCTACTAACCCAACCAATTCTTATGCTGACACCAGAAAACCCATCTCCATCATTACTCAAAAGATCAGGAAAGCAAGTGGAAAACATTCTAACTGCTCACTGCAGAAAGATTAAATTAGAACCTCTGATTGTCAGTTGTTATTTTAAGCTCGTTTCTTTTTTTAACATTAAGAACAATGAAGCTTTCAGGAACAAGCTGGAAATTAGTCCTTCCTTCTTTAGCCCCGTATTAAACAATAATATCTAACTAGATGTGCTGCTTCAGTTGGAACATGCAACAGGTAAAAGTCAGAATACGTGCTACATTGACATACCTGTCCTTTTTGTATACTTAGTCATCTGACTTGCACACATACACGTTTGAAGTACTTTTTACTTCTACTGTAGCTGCTAAGAATGAATGGATTCTGTTCCTTCTTGTTTCAACAATAAAATGCCTTACTGTGACTCAGTTATACACACCCATGCAAATCCACCTATACTTTCATAAGGTAAGCAATTAAAGAATTTCACAAAGTGTTTTCTACAATAAGATCAATTAGAGAGAAACCTGAAATGTCTATTTTAAAATAAGATTTTGGTGTGAAAAACAGTTAACTTTAAAACAGCAGCATTTTTTTGCTTTGGGTATTCTCTTTCTCCAGAAGACTTGAAAATAATATGAAGGCCAAAAAATGAATAAATTTAATACTCTTGTTTTCAGTCACATACTAATCTTACAGAAAAAAAAAAAAGAGTATCACTCTCTTTGGATATCAACCATAGCTACTGTGTATCTGCAGATCAGGTTTTTTGTTTAGGTACTGGAAATTCATTAAAGCAAGCATGTTATAAATAGTATTATTCCCCTAGTGGAAAGCATCTTAATTACTTTAGCAGTGAGATATCAGGTAGTTCCATAAAGGAGATGGATAGTCTAATTCATTTAGACGAACAAAATGGTAACCACAAAGACAGAAACAAGAACGGACTGCTGTATTTCACCAGGGTATTAACCCAAAAGCTCCAGAGTATCAGATTCAAGGCCTAAAGGTCTAACTGTTCCACATTAGAAAACTAGAGAGCATCAAAGCCTTTCAAAAGCTTAGTTAGAAAGTTAGGGGAAAAGTCAATTAGAAAAAGAGTATTTTGCTCTTACAGTACTCCAATTAAGAAACTAGAACTTTCATTTAACTATCACCTTTGATAATCTTTCTCAGCATTCACTACCATGGACATAGAGAATCACCAAATTAGCTTTCACGTAAGTGGAAACACCGAGGTAGCACTGTTACCAATTCACAACAACACTTGAGAAATTATAGTTGTACCTTGTCTTCAGATGGACAGAGATACAAATACTGGAATGTGGCAGTAATATTTTTAGAGAATCTTGGCCCAAAAACATCTTTGTCTGTGCCAAACTGGTGACGAGACTGACGAACAATAGAGTCAATAACGTACAATCCAGGGACTTTATATTCCGGTTTGCACTGAAAACATAAAAATAATTTTCCATTATGCAGTGATACTAACAAGGTAACACACATTCACCTTAGATCCTTACACGAAATCTATACTTAGTATACTCGGGTAGGAAAAAAAAAAAACACGTTAATTTGTTTTATGTAGAATTCTCTTAGTGCTTTACTTCTGTTTTGTTTATAAGAAATGGAAAAGAAAGGAGAAAACCACGCTTTCACATTTGGGACAGACTAGATATACCTGGATAGCCTGACGCAGCCTTTATCTTCTCAATCACTGCTTTTAAAGTACCTTTAGCTTGACAACATGTGACCGCAACCACAGATCTACTACATTACAGTACAGACTGTCACAACTCTGCTATCAAGCTACATCCCACTCAGTGCACTGAACTACTTCCACCAACTCTGTTCTCCAGAATTTAATGCAAAATCCTTCTCTTTGGAGGTCTCTGAAGGACTTTGAATGAAAAAGAGTATTTTTCCTGTTCACTCAGAGGAACTTAAGGCAGCATGAGAGTTTGGTTTTAGTGAGTATTACATTCTAGCCTGTTTCATGCCTAGGCAAGCATGAAAACTGTATTTTCTGAAAATATGTATTATCTTAGCCAGTGAAAATTAATTTGAAGTTCAGTACCTCCAATTTCCTCCCCAGTTGCTGGGTGGAGGAGGAAGGGGGAATTTCACAATTTTTTTTTCTCCCGTTCTTAATGTACTACAGAAAACTAAAATAAGGAGATTATACAGACAAAAAGATACCAAAATGTATAAAATCCTAACAAAACAGAACTTCCTCCCTCAAACCCTGAATAACAGAAGGCTTTTTGGTTATTTACAAGCATTATTAATAATATCTAGTAACAGATGCAAACAATATCTTTATCAGTATATTATTTTTTATTTTTTACCTTTTTAATAAACTTCTCTACAATCTGGACAACATGCTTGTAGAGCTGGAAAATAAACACATAAATTAATTTATCATCTACTCAACAGTAGCACATCATTTTAGAAGTATTTTAACTCTTTGTGCTTACTACCATTTAGGAAAGACTACAAACAAAATATCGTAGTCACATTCTAAAAAGAAGTATGTTATCAAGCTAAGTTAATCAAGCACAGAAAGAAAGATTTCATGGGGGGAACAGACAGAAACAAGTCGTCCTTTCTGTCAGAAGTGTGTCAGTGTGTACACAAAAGACATACTGCTTCTAGAGTATCAGTGAGAGCTTTCTGGATTTACTTTCTAAGCAAGTCCACTATGTTTTAATATACTATGGTGCAGCTGCATGCTGCAACATTTAAAATTTTATTACACAGAAATCACAACACTCTAGTGGGTGTAGCATTAAAAAGCAATGATTCAAAAAAATCAAGCTGGCATTATGCTACTAGCCTAAAATCAAGAGATGATATTCACCACCCACTTGTTTCTAGCTAACATTCTTAACACCAGCTAGAATAAAACATCCATGAAGCTACGACTGGGAAATCCAGAGATGCATTTACTTAAAAGTAAAATAATAAAACACCACTCCTGTTACAGTTTCATGTTTGTTCTATTGTACTTTACCTTAATAGCTTTAATGGCAGCTTTTGTGATGAGAATCATTTTTGCTCGGGAAATAGGAGGTTTCATCTCCATCAGTGAAAAGAGCTAAACAGAGAAAACAAATACTAAAAATGTATTCTGAAGTTTAAGCAGTTAACCAAAAACATAACATTTCAGACGACTGATTGATTACTGACATTCCACGTTATGTACTGCCACAATGCTGGCTGGCCCTTGAAATAAAGAGACTAACAGGCAGATCTTTCTAGACAATGTTCAAAGCTATCTTCCTTGTGAACTAACCCATAATCCACTGATTTACCAGATCTTGATAAGGCTGCTGTCAAAGTTCCATTTGTGTTTAAAAATGAGTATCTCCTAACTTATGGTACAGGCACTGCTGACTTATGGTATGGGAACTTGCTATTTTACAAAAACAATATAAAACAGAAATAACTGCTGCTTGATTTAAATTAGCCTGAATATCTGCGTACCAAATAGAAATATTAGGACAGCTCTACAGATAGCTAGACTGACATAATCCTATAATCTTAAAATAATGTGCATAAAAGTATGACAACTTTCATCCATCAAGGCGATCAAATCAATACTAAGTTTTCAAATTATCCTACTAGATATAGGTATTGCAAATGTCTTTAATGGAGATGTTTACCATTTTGTTTGCTATGACCATACCATATTATTACCACAATTAACTGCACCAAATGTTTTGGAGAATCCTCTGCACTATTGTCCATAGTAATGTCACCCAGTGGAAAAGTTCATTCCTCAAGGACAAAGTTTTCAGAAGTTGCTACATCTTTATAGATGACACCTGGAGGCATTCTGTAAATCCAACTTACAGAATAATTCTGCTATCGTTTCTATAAACATAGCCCAGGCACACTATTTCAAAGAGTTTTAATCATATCAGAATTGAAGAGTGCTATTATGTTAAGACCATTAAGCACAAAAAGGGATTCTGCAGTGCTAGATTTAAATACTCTTTTTTTTTTTTTTTTTTTAATTCTGAACTCACAGAAAGTATATTCTATATTCAAAACATGTAGGATACAGGTAGGATGTTCAGCTCTTCAAATCTGAAAGTGTGCCTCTAAGCAAAAAAAACCCCAAACTTCATTTTCACAAATAGCATCACCATGACTTACATCTTGTGTGTAAGGAAATTTATTACAAAACACTTTCAAAAAGTCTTGAACCTAGGCATTCAGAAAAGACACCGCCTTGTCTTCCACTATTGACCCTAACTCTGAAAACAAGTATTAGCTTCTCATTTCTGCAACCGAGAGAAACTAAAACTTGCACACAGAACTGGCAGAGCTGATGAAACATCCATGAAGGGCTGAACACAGAAAGCTGAGGGAAGAGGGATACATTTTCCTCAAGTCCCCAGTACCACCTGAACAGAGTGACATTCTTATTGGCCTCTTCTTCCTGTAGAGCATTTTAAGAGAATAGGGAAATAAGGGATTTGGGGAGGTTTGTTTTTAGATAACAGTCCTACAGTCAGGCACTCATAAGCACACACACCAGAAGACACTAAAATCCAATGCACATTCCACCACTTTCCAGACCACTCTGCCTACTCTGGATCTACAGTGAATTCTATATACTCCAGAAGCTGCTGTTGTAATTTGACATCGTAAAATAACCAGTTGCAAAACTACATCCCATGCTACGCTATGTTTTTATGGCATACTGTGCACACTTCTGTTCCACTAGTCATCAGACCTGGAAGCATAATCCATGTTGGCTTGTCAGGACCGTTCTCTCTTCTCCAACCTTCCTTCCCATCTTCCAAGCAGGAGAAGCCAGGACACCCCAGTACTACTTTTTAATTCCTTCTTCTACATCACAGCTCATGGTTAGGTGCTCTGCTTCATTAAATATCATTTTCTGTTCTTCCCATAAACTTAACTTCCTATTTAAGCTGTGGCTTACTAAAGGCAGGATCATTATATTGTCATGATTTGTATAGTGCAAAAAACCACGGAGATCTTCAACATTTCCTACACACACATAATCATTTTTACCTTGAAATATTCCCCACAAATTGTAGAAAAAATGGTTTTGCATTACATAATTTGATTTTGCTCTTCACAATAAAGAAAAAATAGAGCCCTTGAATACTAGCCAAAAATGTAATCAATTATTTGCCATGAAGAAAAATAAGAGAATCTTCATTTGATAGTGTAATGGAAAGTAAGATGTTACTTAAAAATTTATCTCTTATTTTTCTATTAATTTAAAGTTCCAAGATACTTGTGAAGTGACCAACTTACACAGATTTATTCACTGTCTCAGTTAAAGAAAAAACCAGTGCAGAAGATAAAGAAAACTGGCCAAATATGTAAAGGCAAGTAAAGTGGTAACAATACTTTCAGCAATACAAAATGAAAGCCTTACCCCAATAAAACACAAAGAGTAGGCAAGAAGTTATTTACTTTCTTAATTAGATTCCTATTTCAGGAGATATGAAAGAAGAAAAACTGTCCTTCAAGACAGTGGTAGCCAACCTTTTCCAACACCAACATGAAGTCAAGACCATGACTTTTCATCACTAATCTCCATAAAAGGCAAGTTTTAGTGCCAGAATGTTTGATTTTTAAGCCATTCAAGCTGTTAAGACATACTTCAGCTAACATCCTTGCTTGCTGAGAAATCACAGTACGGACAAATAAAAACTGACAGATAAAGGACAGGAGGAGAGAGGTGTCTGTGAGTTGACTTGTTTCCATAAAAAACTTATAATTTCAATTTTGAATTATATTTCTTTAGAACAAGTGCAAAGACTCTTGATGAATAAAGTCAGTGCTATTATTAAAACTCAAGAAAATCTGTTTTAAGAGGCAATGAAAGACAAAAAAAATAATTCCCAAAACCCAACACCCACAAACCAACCACCAGCAGGCTTGAAAAATGAGATGGAGGAGGAAAAAAGGAGCCAATGTTAAGACAGGCACTCCATATCCTTTCCTTTACACACTAAGAAGCAACTGGTCCTCCAGAAAAAGGAGCCAGTCCCATATAACAAGAACAAAGAAGCCAGTGTGAAAGCAGCACTTCAGCATTCATATTTCAGGAACGCAATCGGAGAGAACCAGGAAACTGGGAAAGCTCATAGCAGGGCAGAAGATGACAATAAACAAGTGGCAGCAAAAAATGAAAAGAAGTGTCTTAAAAGGTATCCCAAGAATAACATTGCAACTGGGGGGGGTGGGTGGGGGGGTGGGGGGGTGATCCAAGGAGAAAGAAACTGCCAGAGGGCAGGAAAAAGGGAAATCGGCTAGATTCACTGAAGTAGCCAGGGAGGATGCAATAAAGAATATGGTAGCTTGGAGAAGTCATTAATTAAAGAACATGAGAGGCTGAAACTAAGGCTAATAAGGCAGGAACAAACAAGAGCTTTGGAAGAACAGGATTGAGCAGATCACTGTGAATTGTTCCTTTGCTGTTACAGACAGCACTCTGGGCAACAGCAACAAAAACATAGTAAAAGCAAAGAGGTCAGTGCACACAGCTATTTCCATCTCAGGATGAACTACAGCTGAAACGTGCAAATTGAGATGCAAATATTTTTATATATAAATATGTATGCAGACTTACATATAAATACACATATATGTATATGCATGCGTGTGTGTGTGTGTATATATATATGTATTCTGCCCTCTCTTCACACACACCCCCATCACTATCTCTTGGAATAGTGCACCAAAACTTTGTTGCCTTTTTAAATTTTCATAAGATTTTAGAATACCAAATGCCTATTTTAAAGCTGATTTTTATTTAATTTTCAGTACTATAGTTATATGTGTCAAAACCATGTTTTAAAGACAGGTAAATCTGAAATTTAACAGCCTTACTAGTTCCTTGTGGATTTTCACCGTTAGAAGGGGAAACTGTTCCATAAGACGCCCATGTACTTTACATTTACATATGTTCAATTAGACTTGGATCTTCTTTCATACACATTTCCCAAACCAATATATGGGGAAAAAAAAAACTATTTTCAGAGGACCATCCTTCCAATAATGTATCTAATTCCTCAAAGGGCACCATGATCAGCTCAATAAACAATCTAAATACAAAAACTTACACTTTATTTAAACAAACAAAAGAAATTTGGTAGATGTAACAAAGGCAACAATAATTTGCAGCTTGAGAGCGTTTCCAATGTACTGCCTCACAACAGGAGCCTGTCCCTGGAATGCTCTGCCCTGTAAAGCTTGACCTGCTAGAAATGACTTGCTGCTTTTACCGTCCATAACTGGATGTTCGGAGAAAAAAACCCCAGCTCCTAGCTGTTCCCTGCCTTCCTTCCCCATATAGTGACACCACTGGCTAAAGAAAGAAGCAGTTTAGCTCTGCCTCTATTTCTACTGCCCACTGCCCCTAATCCATTCATTTGGCAATGAAAACCACTCAGGGTATCCCGTTCACTAGGATGGGGGGGTACCACAAGGCAAGAGACAGCAGCGGAAAAGAAATAAAGTGAAACTTTATTTTTACATAAGAACTAATTAATCCAAGGACTATTCAAGACTTGTACCTTTATTCAGTTTTGATAATTTCAATAGTTTAAGAATTTTCTCCTGCTCTCTGCATGGATTCTTTCATATACAAGGAAAAACTAATGTAGAAAAACTAGTAGAAAGGCTTAGCCACACAATGTTACCAGAATCATTAAGGCAAAGGTCAGAAGAAAAATTTTACTATTTCAGTTATAATAGTCTCACCTGTTGAAAGTAGTACGAAAACCCCCACGCTTTTGTTTCACACAAGCTCTAGTTTAGGATAGAATTTCAATTTAAGAATTTCCAAACATTTCTGGAACCTCCCTCCCTATATTTGAAAGTCTGTGCGCTGTAGCTGCATGTTTTTAAAAGCACCATGTTTTTAAAAGGAATAATTTCTTTGTTGCTCCATATCAACCCACGTACTACAAAAAAAGTGGAGGTATTAAAGAGCCTACTAAACTCAAGCCACAATACAAAATATTGATTCAAGAGTATTTCTGCACACTTTTCTTAACAGTATGGAAGTACAGGATAAAATATCTATAAAGCCAGGAACTTCAAAGGCAGAAAAATCACCTGCTCATTTTCAGGCTAATAAATGCAATTAAATAACAAAGATGAGCCACTCATTAAACCATAGCAGATAGCAAAAGGGAGACAAATCATATTGCCTGCTATTTAAAGAGCACGCTACTAACCACCCCCAAATTACAATTCAATGTAAAGTACAGGAGTACTATAGAAAACATATGGCAGGAGTGAACTAGAAGGCCTTCCGATTCAAACTGCAGAACCTGCTCCGGTTCATAAGCCCTAGGTGAGGTGTACTAGGAGGGGTGGGTAACAGGAGAATGAACAGGATGATGGCCTTTAGTTTTACGTCTTTCAAGCAGCAAATTATTAATTTCTGCCATTCTACAATTAACGCCCTTTGAGGGTCTATTTTACACAGAAACCTGAGAACTACAGGTTTTTGAAGCAAAAGGGACAATCACTATTTTCAAATTTACCCACAGCCTTACCTTAGAATCCTAAAAAACCAACATGCCTGGCCACAGCATGTCTTCAGAACAAGAGCAAGTTGAAATGTAGGAATGCTATCAGCTTCACTTCATTATTGAATTCATTACAAGAAAAGCAAAACCAGACAGTGATGTGTGCATACCAGTAGAGAAGGAATGGGGGTGCCAAGGGAAAAACATAAGACACATGGTCAGAGAAAGGCAGCTCACACACTTTCCAAACCTGATACTACCAGGAAAGAAGTGAGACAGTGTCATCCAGTGAGACTTATCCCATTGGCACAGAAGGAAAAAGATCAGGCTTATATCCTTCAGGGTGTCTCAAGCTTGATGTATGATCTTAAGTCTATTTATCTGTTTTAAGCATGCGATAACATAGTAGGAAGGTAAAAATACCTTTTAAGACTTGAACTGACTTCCCTGGCTTTGCTCTCTTGCTGAAGGTTCTTTGCCATAAAAAGGTCTCTTCATTTACAAATAAAGAGATACGGCTCCGTTTTATACACTTACTAAATAAAACCCACAGAAAAGAAGCAGCACAGATAGAAGCATGATCTACTGAAAGAAACACAGTCTTTGTTGGCCACATACATTTTCCTTCCTCCATAAAACTCATTGCTTCCTTTCCTCTTCAGATCCCCATTCTTCCTTGAGCTACTAAGAAAAGGAGAAAGATAATGATGTCTACTAAACTTCTGTTGCTAAGCTGTGTCTCAGAGGATCAATATAAGTTTTAAATTCTCGACCATCAGCTGTGAAGCATACCAAGTATTAGGTGCTGCTGAAGGTAAGAGATCACCATAAAATTCATGGCTGTCAGGATACATTCTTTGGAAAATAAAGTGAGATTTAGATCTGACCAGGTATCAATCCCAGTCAATGAAGCTAAATAGTACTTTATCAAGTAAGCTATTTCCGTGACCTAGAAAGACCATTCACAAATTCTGAATCACTGGGGAGAAACCTCTTTACAAAAGACACTCATACGAAAATGACATCATAAAGTACACAGAATCAAATTTTATTTTCTACACAAATGCTTTTGAAGCTTATCTGCCTCTTAGGATCAGTGCTGTGCTCCCAAGTCCAGCATGTCTCCTGAAAAGCTGTTCATCTCATTTCTTCTCTTACCAAGAATCTCTAATAGAATGCCACAGCTTTCAATATTCCTGGAAACAGTTCAGTCCTGAAGCAACAGACACAGCTCTTTCAGGATCACAGCAATGATGACCCTTCAATTACCACAATACAGTCATAAAAGCGAAAAAGCAACTTCCATCCCAAAAGAGCTGTACACTACTTCTGCAATAACTTCAGTCTGGGTCTCACAGTTCAAAAATGGGACTAAATTCAGTCTAAAACTCTGGTAGCACTCTCCTATCTTTCTTTCCCTCTACCCCATCCAAATAGCATTTGAACTGCTGCTTAAGCACTCTCCCAGGACATGTGGGAGGCAGCACTGACTTAAAAATACAGCCTATTGCACCTACTGGAATATGGGAATCATTTTAGGCAGCTACAACAGACAGCAGCTTTTACTGTTTTCTGAAAGCGGCAAAGGGTGGCAAAATGCACAAAAGACTACGTTAATCTTTCCTCCAGCCACAGATATTGGTAGTTGTGTCCTTGCTGCTTTGCCATACAACAGAGGGAATCTAACTGGGGTTCATGAGTTCCAGAAACTGCTGAAGAACCACTGCGAAGGATATCCTGCTAATCTCTATTTATAGGACCTGGGGAGGGGAGGGGAAGAACAAGGAGCAACAGATTGTAATAGAACATGCAAAATGAAGTCTTACTATTAGCATAAAACAGCTATACTAGATCAAAAATACAACTGTCCAGTTCACTGAATATGGTAAATAGTGAAGAAGAAAGCTGCAGCTCTAACATTAAAGAGAGCGCCCACAAAATACCTATCCTGTTTGTGATCTAGGCACGCTTAAGTGGGATATCAATTGTTTCAGTGGTACAGATTAACTATTACCAACCTGAGACGCACGATTAAGTGAATCTACTGCATTACTCAATACAAACATAAGATTACAAAATAGCAAACTTGACCTTATTCTACTTCCAGCAGCAAGACTGTGAAGAAATCTCTATTTCTAACTTTTATAACCAGTAAACTATCCCTCAAGTTTTTCAGATTAAAGAAAAGGAAACACATATCCCCTAAATTAAAACATGACAAGGATTAAAACCTTTATGAACCATGGTGGATGTGTGGGTTTGCTTGGGGTTTGTTGTTTTTTTTAGAAAAAAGTTCACTTGTTTTCTTAAAAACATAACAAAGTTTTGCACCATTATCAAGTTACCTTTTGTGATTTATTTACACTGTACTATTAATTTAACACACCATATACACCTAACAGTACATGAATTCTAACTCATTCTTCCAGGATACAGTTTGAACTAATTTCCTCAAGGAAAATACACTATACTACATATCTGTCAAATCCCATCTATTCAGTTGGTAATATCTGCTCAGAGTACAGCTGGATAAAAATAAAGCAACAAACGTGTTTGCCCAATACAAAAAAAAAAACGTGCTTGCTCCTGTAGAAAAATGAGGATTTTTAAGAGGCACATTTACCAGTGAACTTGCATTCAAAATATAGGTACAAAGAACAGGAGTAAGGGAATGGGCAACACGATCAAATTACACAACCCGTGTAAGTTACCACCCATCGCCAGAGCCAAACTAATTGACTCTAAGTGTTCTTTCCTAGCTTGCCACAATTGCTAAGTGCAACGTGCTAGCTCAAACCTCTATACTTAAGTTTTACCTCAAAATTCAGATGGGCAGTTAAGATCACATACTTATCACAATTAGCTGACAGGCAGAAACTTGTTACTTCACTGCAACATAATCTTATACACCGTCAGAAGCCTATAACCCAAAGGGCAGAAGCTGAACTTCCAAGCAGAATTGGAACCCAAGTCAGCCAAAACTACTAATGATTTCTACTGGACTGGGTGAACAGCTTCAGCCAAAACAAAACGGTTCAAATTGCATAAATTAAAGTGTTGCTGGTGCTTTTCTCTTCCTTCCCTAAGCTTTTGTCTGAGAAGAGGATACCAACATAATAGCTTAGAAGATGCCTAATTTACAGCCATGATTTGAACTTGGACCTCCCACCATTCAAGAAATCGCTGTAATCACCAAACCCACCCCAAAAAATCCCAAATGGTCATATCACCTGAAGCAGTAAGTGGCATCTCCTCCTTCACGTAGACTGGCAAAGAGCTGACAGCTGCCACCTCCGCAGAAGAAGAGACAGTAAAGCCGGAAGCACATCACCTCTAGCGTACATGGGAAGTCCAGCACAAAACTCATGGCTGCTGCAGTTAAAGTTGCCATTATAAAACCACAATTCTCTGTCTACAGTGGTATTGTACAACCATCAGCCAACAAGTTCAGGAATATATAGGGTACTCTGTAGACAGCCCAATCTTCGCTGTTGAAGCTATTCCACTCTCAATAAAATAATTAACTATTCAGTGAACAGACTGGTACCTCTATGCCTCACCACGTCTACACATTGTAAGACAGTCTTACAGACAAAATGAGTTCTCACACACTCACTAGCCTGCGCTATTCCCACCATTCTGTGAGTAACGACGAGACCTTTTGTAAAACAGCTCTTTCACTTTCTCCACTTTCACTGAGAAAGCCCAGAAATGGAACAATATCTGACTGTAAATCTTCCTCTCTTCAAAAAAGTTTGAGATGTTTCACACTTTATTTTAGTATGCATTGTTTTGCATGCACAGCTTCAGGCAACATATGCTGGAAAGTTAAGAGAACAGTTTAAGAACTGGACTTTATGCTTTTAGGTAGTATCATAAACACGCCTTTTGAGAACAGGACAGCAATTACACAAACGCTGAATTTATTAACATGCTAACTTTACGCCTAAGTAGTCCTACGGAACTAGTCATACATACAAATGATTGCAGAACAGGGATTTTAGCAAGTATAGTTTTCCCCATAACTGATGCTCAAATGAAATCCAGTGTTTTACACCTTTTAGCAGCCAGCCATCAGACTTTCACTCAACATTTCTGATTGTATCAAACAAAAGCATCACGCTTTTACTACATCTGAGAGGAAGATGTATGAAATAAAGTATACCCATTTCTAAAATGGAGATTAGTCACAGAATACCAAGAAACACTGCTTTCTTTTTCTGAAGTCACACATATTTTCACCACCAGATCAGCAAAAGAAGTGGTTTTTATTGTTCGAGAAACACTAAGCACTGTGTGCACAATTAAATTTTATCAGGTAGCTACATGTTGAAATGAATGAAGTGAAAGCAATCATCTCCTAGAACTTCTGTTTATATTTAGGCAGGTAAGACTACTTCTGTTCTCTGCTTACGTGAAAATTAAAAATGCCGCATGCATGTCATTCTATTTTAACATATTTGGGAAGGTTGTTTTGTACCCTTCCATACCACTGGTTCAAAAAAGCACAATACACCCATAACACGGGCAAATAAATAAAGCTGTTAACAAGAGGCGTATGCTACCTATTTTTCACTTTGTGCTTCCATAATTTTTTTAAGGATGAGTAGATTTTCAGTTGTGTGTGTGTGTGTGTGCACGACAAGCAGTTGCAGGGAGTGAACTTTACACAGCATGACTTCATCACATGAGAGAGTAGTCTGCCATTTTTCCTGTTTCTGTTCAGCAAACATGCACAGCAACCTAACCCTCAAAACATATTAAAGATTTGCAATGGGTTCTGGCTTAGTTTTAACTGATTATCTGCAACACGAATATGCATGTTCTATAGTCCATAGAGGAGCTGCAAAAGTCAAATTGTCGAACTAAGGCAGGAGTGTCATCTAATCTAAGAATCATTTTAAGTCATGTGTCAAAAACTTTATAAAGTACAGGTTAGAGTATTTTGCTATACAGTATGCAAAAAACCAATCACGGTCCGTTTTGTTTCCAATTCCGATTGGCTGACTAAGGAATCAAAAAAAAAAAAAAATCATCAGAAGACAGGGACCGTCTGTGTAGCGTGAAAGGAGACTGAACGCCTTACGCTTTCCAACCTACCTCCCCTGTCCCTAGTGTTGGGGTCGATCCCTTAGTCCTATCCCGAGGCATCGTTTCTATACAGAGAAAAGCCCCCTCGCCGTTTTCCCTCTCTCTATTCAACCTCCAGCCTATCCTAATTGCCGCCCGTTCACATGGCAGGTCTCTCGCCAAACCACTGCGAGGAAATAAAAGTGCCTCGCGCCCTGAAACGCGGCTTCCCCCTCCTTAACAACCCGCACGCAGTGGGAACGCCTTGTAACTGGGATCCCGGCTCGGACGCTCTCCAGTGGGGCGAGGAGGAAACTGGAGGGGGGGCAGAGAGGGGGGCCCAAAGATCCCCTCAGCGTCGTCCCCCCCCTCCGTCCCGGCCCGTGCGGGAACCCGGCCTGCGGCGTCGCTCCGGGAACGCTCGAGACCGTTGCAACTGCCGCGGCGGGCCTGACCCCGCTCGCCTCCATTTTACTCAGGAGACCCGATCTCCCCCCCGCTCCCCTCCACCCCTCGGGTCGGCGGGAGGCTCCGGGCCGAGCCAGGCCGAGCGCTGCCCGGGCCCTCCCCAGCACAGGCCTCTGGCGGCGCCGCACCGGGCCCGCGCGGCCCAGAGCCGGAAGCCGAGCGCGGGTAGGGGGGGAACGATGGCGGCCACCGTGACCCCCCCTGGCCCGCCGCGGCCCCCTGGCCCGCGCTCCCCTCCCCCCCGCTCCCCGGCTCCCACCTCCTGGTTGAAGGCGTTCACGGCCTCCATGTTGGCGGCGGCTGATGCGGGCGGGCGCCCGCGCGGGGGAGGGAAGGAGGGGAGGGGGAGGAGGGGCAGCTCGGTCCCGCTCAGGGGCTGCGCGCGGACATGGCCGTTTGGCGGCGGCGGCGGGGCTCGCGCTCTCCCCTCTCCCTCGCTCGCTCGCTCGTTCGGTGCGGCGTCTCGCTGGCAGGGCCCCGGCACAGACCGTCTCTCCCAGCGGGATGGCGGAGCCCACGCCGCGCACAGCACCCTGGGATCGTGCAGGCCTCCCGGCCCCGCGCCACCCACAGGAGAGAGAAGGGGGGGGAGGGGGAGGAGGAGAGAGAGGGAGGGAGGGAGGGAGGGAGGGAGCGCGCGCGCGGCGCGGGCACCACGTGACGCGGGGCCGGGTTACTCCCAGGGCTCCGCCATGTCAGCGCCGGCCCCGCCCCCGGGGAGGGGAAATGGCGGGGTTAAAGTCGTCAGCGCCGGTTCAGGGGCGGCAGTGTCTTTCCTCAGCTGTGGGGTGGGTGGTGGGGTATGGACAGAGCTGGGAGGCGCCGTGGCTCCTCCCCTTAGTGGAGGCCGCAGCTTCTGTAGCGCTGTTGGGGTAGCCGGGCTCGGCTCCCTGAGGGGAGGGGAGTGCGGGGCAGGGTGTGCGTGTGGGCCGAGGAGCTGCGGGGGGCTGGGGTGAAAGCGGCGCCTGCTTCCATCTTCGCACTTAAAAACTGTTGGTTTTTAATCCCCTGTAACCGTGTCTCGCAGGTGGCACGCGCTAAGCCTCCCTCTGAATAGGGCAAAGGACCGGCACTGGAGTGTGTGCGATACCTAGGCACGGCCAGCACCGTCACGGTGGAAGAAACTGCGCTGCTTGCTTAAATACAAAACAGAGCAAAACTGAAAGGCTGTTCTCAAAGTCAAGTGTTTTGCACTGGTAAAGAAGATAGCTAATCGATGGCTCCATTCACGCTGACAATGGCAGCTGATGTTCGTGAAAAAACGGCACGTATGCTTCAAGGTGCAGTTTCAAGGTCATTAGTGGGCTATTGGCGTCTATTAAAAAGCGCATTTGTCAAGTACACCGTCAAGTGCTATAGTAGTGTGTTGGTATCAGCGTCAAACCATAGCGATTTGAGGTTTGCGAGATGCTGTATGATATGGTATGTTCAAAATGTTAGTGTTTAACTTACAATTTCATTGTTTAATTCAAGTCCAGTACATCAGCAAGGGAGTAAATTGGAAAAAGGAAACTCATAATGTTACAGAAATCTCGCAGAAAGTGTATTTGGCTTTATTTTGCATTCTGTTATTAAACTGTGCCTGGTGTTTTGAGTTGTTAATCAAATGCAGATTACTTTCGGGAGTCTTGTCTCCCTGTCATCAATATATGGCTGTCCAGCAATTATCCCTCTTTAAAAGCAAATACTTTGAAATTCAGAAGTTGAAAGTTGAGAGTAACAGAAACTTGTTCTACTCAGATTATGAAATGTATAAGGAGAAGTTTGTGTACAGTTATATGGCTGATATTCAGAGGAATTTTTAAATTAGGTTCTAGTGACACATGGAAAGCTCTTCTGGATGTCATGAATTTCTATAGGTTGATCTTTTATCAGAGGAAAAGAAAATAATTCTAGCTTTCATAGTTCTTTTTAAGGAAAGCTTCCAAGCTAGAGAGGAGAGGGGAGGGAGATAATATTACCCATCTAGTGTCAGTGTCTTTGCTTTTTGTGATTTTTTTTTTTTTTCCAACTTCAACACAGTAAATTACTTCAAAGGTAGCTTTTACTACTGGTTTTGTTCATGTCACTGTTCAGAAATTCACAAAAGGTAGCTTGTTCTGCAACCTACAAAAAATGAACAGCAAAGGTAGAACTGGAGTATGTGGTGTGAGGTTGAAAAAATGCAAATTATCTCTGTCCAGTTCTTGCATCAGCTAAAAAGCCTTCTGAGAAGTAAGAATGATTTCTTTGAGGGCTCTTGGCTTCGGGAGAGAGAGTGAGAGAGTGGACTTCCTGCACTGGTGATTAATTTTCAGGTTTGAAACCTAGATTTTAAATGGTGACAGCAGTTTCTATAATGTTGAGTACCTGACATTATGTTCCTTTCAGTATATACTTGATAATACAACTGCAGCGCTCTCAAGACACCGTTAGTAGCTTACACAGAGTACAGAAAAACAAAACCTTGCCAGGAAAGGAAAGGCTGCTAGTGCTTCTGGAAATTCACATTAAATTTGGGAGTTCTTTTGCCTATTAAAACTAAGGTTTTTTTATATTATATATTTGCTTTTCAGAGGGTGTCGCTACAGGTTCTAGAGGTGTAGGCTGAGTGTTAAATACTTTGTTTTCCTGATTGCTGTTTATGTATTAGGTATTGTTTTATTAAGAATCTTTTTTTTTAAGATTGCTTTTGTAGCATGTTTGTAATCAGACTTTGTGCATAATTGGATTTTATATAACCTGCAGGGGGAAAAATAACGTAGGTGTACCAAGGTGTTTAAAAATTATCTATTACAATCACTGGTAGCTGCAGTGCCTTGGTGCTCGATGGGCTAGCTGTGTTAGTGCTTACCTTGCTGTGCTAAGCTCTGCCCATTCCCATGCCAAGCTAAAATCTGGTTTGGTTGTGTCTGTGCTATAATACGGTGCTGGTTCTGCCTGCAATATAGACAAATCCTTAGGGTCTGTAGAATTATCCCCTGAATTTTGTTAATTGAGAATTAAATTCTGAATCCTTAAGGGCTGAATGTTAGGATTTGGGGGTTGGATAGGGTGAAGTAGGTTAGTTACTGCAGCTTTAGACTTAAGTCTGGGTTTTACTAGGCTATGACTTTGCTGTTCAAAGCAGATCTGCTTCATCAAGATAATATGTCCAGTGATTCTTAAGTAAAAGTTGCCATTACTTACATTAAGACTACCTATAGAGAGAGGATACTATCATATAATTTCTCAATGAGAAGCATGTTCTTTTCATTATGCTTTTGTCAGTTTTACATTTGCGGGTACTTGAGCTCGCAGTGGGTTTATTATTTAAAGTTGCTTTTATAACAACGTTAGGCACATATGGTGTATGATGCCCAGCATTGTGTTATATATTTGTACAACATAAAGGATAGTGCTTGCCTCAGAGACCATGCAATCCAGTGTGGCTCATCGAGCATTTAATATTGTTCTTATTGTTCATATAATAGATATATTATAAAATATTTGTTCCATATTATTCCATATGTGTTATGTTCAACAGTTTTGACTTGTGTTGGTGCATGGGTTTAGTTTGTTCAGCTTGCTTACTTTTGTTTCTGACAGATGGGCAATAAATGGGCACACCAATGTATGGAAATTGCTGTTGAGAACAAATTATGGTTACTTGATGTAATGATTCTTTTTGTCTTTGTACCAGCTGATGAAATACATGTGCAAGTCTTATTCAAGCTTGTTGAAATCTGAAATGTTTTTTAATTCAGTATAGTCCTTGTCATTTTGTACGTAATGAAATACAAGTTTAACTGAATTTCAGTTAGCTTAAGCATTTAAAGAGTTTTACATAATTATATGTCTGTCATTTTTTTCTTGCAGTAACATTAAGTCTTGATCTTTTGAAGTTGTTAAGAGTCCTAAACTTTGCTCAGTCTCCTAAATTATTGTTAGCATTGTGCATTATTATTGACAAAGAAAATGATTGACAATGATCATAGATAAAAGTGCTGTATTCTCCGTTCTTTGATCATCTGTGTCTGCCTATCAGTGTTTCTCTGACTCATTCAATAAGGATTAGTTACCACTTGTGCGTTATCAGTCTCTAATTTACTGGTGTAATTTAACTTATGGGGCAACTTTGGTTTTTGACTAGAATTTCCTGGAATGCTGTGTTCTGTAGAAAGGCCAACCTGATTTTCCTGCAGTGTTCAACATATTCCTGTGGCTTTATATTCTTTATTAAAATAATACTTAAATCATGGTAAACGTATACAGCATCTGCAATGTGATTGGCACTCCGGGTAGATCTACCTCACACCATGGAGAGGGATTTACTTATTGTTCTCTAAATGTTGGCATCAAATACAGGCCACACTAAAATCAGATCCCTGAAATCAATAGGTCTCTGAGGGAAGTTTGTCTTTCCCTCACTGTACTCTGGAAGGATTAAACTTGTAGGCCTGGCACCGTGATTCTATACTTCAGCGTTAAACTGATGCTTATCAATGTTGATCTGTTCTTTTACTGTTTGTAAACTCGGGTATTACTGACAGGCAGACTGTAGTGGAACTGTGCTTTGAAAGCCTTTTGGAAACTTCATAGGGCAGGGAGTGTTTTGCCTGCCTGCTTAATGGAGTGAATCAGTGTGCAGAAGCTTTGGACAGAGAGAGCTTTCAATTTGATTTTAAGTTTCACCGTAAGTAGGCAGATATAGTTTAAGGTCCTGGGTTCTAACCTAGAAAACCTTGTAAAGTTTAACAGCTGGTTACCTCAGAGGTTGACTCTTCCTTTGCACTGTTGGAGTGATATAAGTGACCAACGTAAAATAAGGTGATTCTGCAGACAGCTGGATCTGATGTTTGCACTTAAGATATTCTAGCTGTGGGGCTTTCTCTTGTATTCTCAATGAATGCCAAGACTTGAGCATGCTGTAAAATACTACTTTCTGGCCAGGGGTTACTTTTGAACTATTTATTGAGGCAAGTTGGAGTGTGAATTTATGGGTTTTGTCTGTTGTGAGCACTTAGATTTTTATGCTCTGCCATAATTTTACTACCATAGACTTGGCTTTAGTGTTAAAAAATACTTTTTTTTTTTTTCCTACTGCTGAGACAATATCTCAAACTGCTGTTGATGGATATCTAACTGCTGAGGGTGTGGCTTGTCTATATCTGATGCTTAGTGTAACCATTTATTTTAATATTTTGCAGACAGGAGGAAACCTCTGCCTCTAACAAAATATCTTGGATAACTATATGGAAATAGGACTGCCTACTAATCCGCTACCTCCAGTGGATCTGGAATATTACCCCCATATTTACAGAGATTCCAGATCATACAGCAAGATAATAATGAACTCACTTTGCAACTCCTTATTAAGTGAATGGAAGTTTTGCACTTGAAAGCTTATGGGATAGAACATTAACTTGGTAGAAGACAAACTGCCATTTAGGCTTTCTGTGCAATCTAGACTTGCTTTTGCTGGTATACACATGAGAACAGACTTCCCGCTTTGCTCCTCCATAGTTATCTTACCAGCCTCTTCTGGCCTGATGTGGAGGCTGGCAAGATTATGAGACTAGACAAGGTTTTACTGTAGGTGCAAGACTGAAGATCAGAGTATATTAGAAATTACTTCCTTCTCTGGTAATGCTGTGGTACCGCTGTTCCTGCTGTCCATCAGAGCCACAGAGACTGCTCAGAGCTAACAGCCATTAAACAAAGACTAATTAATTATTTTGAAACATTCAGTGTTTAACTGTGGCTTAGAAGATGATGTGAACATATGGAATTTAGGACACAGGGCAAGGAAACAGATACAGAAATACATGTATGTGATGGTTAATTGTCTAGCGCATGATGGGGTTTATGAGAACAACTAACGTGCTCACATCGTCACATTAAAATTAATTATTCAGTGCTTTAGAAAACCACAATGGGAAGCAAGTTTGGTTTTTTTAATTAGGAATGTCAAATGCTATTTTTTTAGTGAGTCATTTATTTGAAAAAAAGCCTACAATTCTAAGGCAGCTACCATTCTGACTTTGAGTTAATTTCTAGCCATATGTGTAAGCCAATAGCAAGAGCAATTTTAGAAATGTGAAACTGTTCACCACTTGTAAAACATCTGCCTCTTTCTGGTGACTTTTTTAAAAATACCTAACAAGAAAGGGGATAAAGAATTAGGATCACAAAGTATTTAATTTTGGATTAAATGAAATTTGACTTCAAAGGGTTTTTCCCATGCCCTCTGTAAGTGAGGTGAGAAGAAGCAAAAAACCTGTTTGTGTCCAACTGGATAGGAATTATGTTTCTTGTTTTCTGTGTTTACTTGTTTATTTAGGAAGAGAAAAATCAGATTACACAATCAACAGCACAAAATGTTGTCTTTATGAAACCAGCTTTCAACTTACTGTGTTTCTTGTGAGTAAAACCTGGAAACGTTCACCTCTTCTAGCACTGATACCTGTTTTGCAAAATCAGTTCTAAATAGGATCAAATCTTGATGTCCTTATTTAAGTTCTGTGTTTCTGAATTTCACTGACATAAATCTTTCACAGGTTTCAGTGGGTTTCTGTGGTATGTTATTGCAGGCCTCCCTCGGTTCCTTTTCTCTGTACTTAAACTCCTACTGGCATCAGTCGGTCAGAAGCACCACAGGCTTTATCCTTCATGATTATCACAAAACCCATCAAGATCACTCTAGGTCTCAAAAGAGTTTGTGCCAAACATCTTGCACAGAAACAATAAATAGCTCTCTATTGTCGCTTTTAGCCTCTCTCCTTCCTTCCCCATGTTATCTAGGGCAAAAGGGGTTCTGGATTTTAAAGTGATTTCTATTTGTGTATAGTCTGTTTGCAGTATATTGTATAATCCGTGTTTACAGTAACCCATTCTGTTGAACTTGTGTTAAAGTGCGTTATTTTATATTGTCTATGGCAGGCATTCAAAAAAACATGTTCAGTCCTTTTTTCCTCCCCCATAATGAGTGAGACTTAAAAATTACCAAGAACAGTAGACGTGTTTTGTAATTATTTGCTTTCTAGCTTTTGGAAGTTGGCTTTTTTTGGTGTTTCTTCCTCATGCTGATGAGAGGGGTTTTTTCAACATCAAGATGTTTATGTAGTCGTCATGTAGTCACTACTTCAGAAGATGAGATTTTAAGGCAGCTAAGTGTCAAGGGGTGCAATAAAATTCTGGGTACTAGCAGTGATCCTTGATTTACTATGGGATATAACTATGAAGCCTTCAAGACTAAGAAGGAATATGTAACTAAATAACTTTTAAGCATTTTTGGTTTTGCAATATACTGGTAATTTCTAGTCAGATTATACTTGAGGGAGGAGAAAGAAATCCTATGCAAGAGACAACAATTCTTAGGCTGAAGTTTATAATACGTGGCAATGGGTAGGAGTCTCAGTCTTCATGGGAGACGCGTGGACAGATTGCTGAGATTCACTTGATTTAGGTGCATATTTTCAGTAGGGTTCTGTGTTGCTGCTGCAGCCCAACGACACAGTACAGGGGTGACAAATGTCAGGTTCTCTGAAATTCTACTGAAGTGCCCTGAGAGGGATTTGAACACTTTTCCTTGGTACTGTTGAGAAATGCTGGTGGCACAGTCCGTGTTTGTGGCATCTATTTAGTTTTTCAGGCTTCAGCATGTTGATCTTGGGAACGCAGGATAAGAAGGGCTTTCTGGGCTACTGGCTGCAGCTGCTTCCAACTGAGGTGAATGATATCTGATTAAGATGCACCTAAAAGCAAAGCTTTTTGTCTATCCTTCCACACTTTACCAACATTAGAGGAATGTTTGCAAATGTGATGACTCTGAACTTTAGGAAGAAGCTTTTGCCTTCCAGTTGAAATTTCTTCACATTAAATCTGTAGGCACTTGTTCTTTGTCCACTACTGTCTCTAGAGCAAATAATTCTTCACAGGCTTTACTCCTTAGATTTAAAATAGTTTGTGGTTATTTTTTTTATTTTACCACTTCTCATACAGTCCCTCTTGTGGCCAGAAGATGGCACTTATGTACGCACTAAGAAGGGGTAAATGAAACTAATATAATTTATCTTTGCAGAAATTGTGTTTGTGGATTGGCAGTAAATATCTTGGGCAAACGATAACTCACTGGATAAAATATCCCTTTGATCTTGTAGCACATGAGGGGCACAGATTCAAGAACAAAGTCCAGGAACTTGTTACTCCACATAGAAACTCTTTATTTCCTTATTCAGTAATAAGGATCTGATATGCCCCTGAATTCAGAAGGCAACCATCAAACAAAAATCCTGTGTGTTGGGGTTGTCTTTTTAGGAGAAAAATCTAAAAGCAGCTTCTAGCACTTTTTTCTATTCCAGCTGAGATTTTGTGCTACATGTTAAGGCCTGGTCTAAAGATGATTTTTCCACTGAAACAGCTTTATCACCTGTGGTTTTTGTACTTCTTCTTGCCCTTCCTCCCCAAATTATGGTATTTATATCCTTCACGGAGACTGAATTGTACTGTTCTCCAGCATAACTAACTTCTCATACTCATTTGTGATAAGCCATCCCAATGTGAACCTTTTTATCCCAGTATAACTTTGCAAACATCATAAGGATATTGCTCTAAACTAGTCTTGTTAAAATGACACAGCTCTTCTGTGTAGCCAAGTTCGAAGGGATGGAGCTCTGAACTGGCATGTAAGAGATTGCAGCCACTTTATATCCTCCCTCAGCAATTCATCTAGGCAGTTTCCCAAGGCTGTCAGCATATTTTTGTGTAGATCATGGGGCCCATCTAAATTGGAGAAGAAACTAGAGAGGTTTGTCTAGCCTGCTGTGCATGGGGTAGTGCTGCCTAAAATCCCTGGACTCGTGCCTGTGGCACTCTCATGGCATCAGGATCCACTCTCCCTATAGCCCTGCTCTTCGAGTAAACCTTTTATCAGGGTCTGCCAGGGATTTGATGATGTTGTCAGTTCATTACACCAGCAGCCACAGTCACTGACTCCTCATGACCTTCTGTCCCTTTCACCTGCCATTGCCCACAGCCGCCTTCCTGCTACCATTTTTTTAGCACAAATTTATTTTCAGGATTCACTTCCAGACCTTTTGCTTTGCTCCCTAAAAAAGCAGTAGGCATTGTAGTGGAAAGTGCCAGCTTGCATCCAAACTTCGCTAGCCTGTGACTTCTGTTTCAGTCAGAAAAGTGTGAGAACAATTTGAAAACCTGTTTCATTAGTGTTTTCATCAGATGTCTCTTGGTAAGAAAATCATTATATATATATATATATATATACCCACACACATGCATACTGCACCGTGGCCACTAAACCAGATTATTTTCTACATTGCATGCAGAAGGATTCTTGCAGAGGATGGTTCATCCCTTGGCTCTGGTGGTAGTTTTTGTGATTCAAGACCAAATTAAGCCATATTAAACCCCAGCCCGATCTTTGAAGATCCGCATCCGAGTGCTAAGCCCCTAAGCAATCCAAAGGGCTCCTGGTTTTTGTGAAGTCTGAAGACTGCAATCAACAGTCTGGGAAGGGAAAGCAGTTGGAAAATACCTCTGGTGTCGATTGTACGCCAAAGTCAAATACTTGACCACTGGCAGGAGATAAAAGACTATGAGCTGTGAAAGGAGGAAGGACTGCAAGGAGTACTAGGGGTGGGCTGGCTGGCTGCGTCCGAACCGGCCGTGGGGAGGTTGCAGTGTAAGTGCTGGAGTCCTGGCTCGCCGATGGTCCAGAACAGGGTCTTAGCGGGAACGAGGCACAGTTGTTATCCACACTGCATGCTTTCATTTATGTTTTTTGTGCGGAAAACAGGTCTCAGTAATTCTCTGACTGGATGGCCGTAGGTGGTTGGCAGTGAGATGTAAGCCTTCTGCTGCTGTTTTGCACTGTCCCACTGCACGGGTCATAGGCTTCAAGCAGCTCTTGGCAGTGTGAGTGTACCTGCTACTAAATGCATGTGTAATACCATGCCTTCTTTGACCATGAACTGTTAGCTCAACTGTTAAACGCTTCATTTGCAGAACTCACTGATGGGAGTTTTTTGGCAAAGTAGAAATACAGTCATTTCAAATATAAATAATTAGTAAAACAGACCCTGCCAAAATAAACATTACTCTGCATGTGTGAATCTTCTACTTAAAGAGAGAAAACAAGTTGTATGATGGGTACATTGTTTCATGTGCTGCTCTAAAAAACTCAAGTACTACGAAGAGAGGGGTGTTCTAAGAGCCTAAGTTGCAGATAAGAGACTGGGATGTAAGGTACTGTGGGAGTCGGGAGACCTGGCTGCTTTTTGTAGCTGTCCTACAGCATCCTTGTGTTGCTGCTCAGCCACTTGGCCGTGACACGCCTTCTGTAAGATGTGGGTGATGGTGCCTCTCAGGAGAAGTCACTGCTCACTTTGAAGTGCCAGGTGGATTAGCATTTATGAAGCAAGTAAAGGACTTTAAGCAGTCCATTGCAAAACAAGAGGACATGAAATATCAATGCATATCAGTTTGTATTTGACTTTGCTTAATACCTCATGAGTTATGTTTACATTTCATTGGGTAGAGAAAAACCAGCTTCTGAACCCATTAACTGAAATTAAGCCTATCAAAATAGCAATATACTGTTAAGGTGAAATTTTCATCTAATTGCATAGCCTCCTACAAAACATATGTAGGTTGTTTTAACTTGCACAAAAAAAATCCCATTGTGTGCACGTGAAGTTAGAGCTCGCTCATCCAGGGTGCTCATCAATGAGATGAGCACGTGGAAGCCCTGTGTTTTTCTGCAGAAAAGCAGTAGACTGACTGGTCGCAGCATAAATTTCTTCAAGTGTGTCATATAGCACACCTAGGTGTCCTGCCACCGTGGCAGAGGGGGAAATTCAGCCTATGTACTTTGAGATAACCAGAAGGTTCTAGTTAGGAAAGTGGTTTGTTGGTTGCTGAAGCTCCTAAAATAGTTGAAGAGCATTCTTGAAATCCAACTATGAATGTAGGGTGATCCTTGGCTACTTTGTGGAAGTACTACAGGCAGCCATCCCCAGGCCTGAGCAGTGGCACGTTAATCTCAAGCATGATAAGGCCTGCAGGGTGCTAGAAACTCTGGAGGATGCCCTTCAGCTGCGCTTGCTGTTCACAGGGATGGCAAACTCTGCTTTCGAGGGCAGTCTCAAAGCTCTCATCAAAAAGTAGCAGAGACTTAGAAATGCAAAAGCATTTCCCAAAGCCACGAAAGCACGCGGAAGACTGAGTACTACAGAAGTCCACAGGAGCTAGATGGCCACGTGATGTCCAGTGTCTGTGCTCAGGTCTGTGTATGGGGAGGCAGGATGGGCATCCAGGGGAGGGACCCTTGTCAGATTTCCCAGTGCCACCCACCTGCTAATATCACCTGTGTGCAGTGTGGAAGTGGGAGAGTGTCTGCAGAGTCCCTCCATCGCCCTCCTAGAATCATAGAATCATTTAGGTTGGAAAAGACCCTTAAGATCATAGAGTCTAACCGAAAACCTAATACTGCCAAGTCCACTACTAAACCATCTCCCTAAGCCCCACATCTACATGTCTTTTAAATACCTCCAGGGTATCCAACCCCTTCCCTGGGCAGCCTGTTCCAGTGCTTGACAACCCTTTCGGTGAAGAAATTCTTCCTAATATCCCATCTAAACCTCCCCTGGCACAACTTGAGGCCATTTCTTCTTGTCCTATCACTAGTTACTTGGGAGAAGAAACCGACACCCACCTCGCTACAACCTCCTTTCAGGTAGTTGTAGAGAGCGATAAGGTCTCCCCTCAGCCTCCTTTTCCCCAGGCTAAACATCCCCAGTTCCCTCAGCCGCTCCTCACAGGACTTGTGCTCTAGACCCCTCACCAGCTTCGTTGCCCTTCTTTGGACACGCTCCAGCACCTCAATGTCTTTCTTGTAGTGAGGGGCCCAAAACTGAACACAGCACTCGAGGTGCGGCCTCACCAGGGCCGAGTACAGGGGGACAATCACCTCCCTACTCCTGCTGGCCACACCATTTTTGATCCAAGCCAGGATGCCGTTGGCCTTCTTGGCCACCTGGGCACACCCCTGGCTCATATTCAGCCGGCTGTCGACCAACACCCCCAGGTCCTTTTCCGCCGGGCACTTTCCAGCCACCCCTCCCCAAGCCTGTAGCGTTGCCTGGGGTTGTTGTGTCCCAAGTGCAGGACCCGGCACTTGGCCTTGTTGAACCTCATCCAATTGGCCTCAGCCCATCGATCCAGCCTGTCCAGGTCCCTCTGTAGTGCCTGCCTGCCCTCCAGCAGATCAACACTCCCCCCCAGCTTGGTGTCATCTGCAAACTTACTGAGGGTGCCCTCGATCCCCTCGTCCAGATCATTGATAAAGATATTGAACAGAACTGGCCCCAGTACTGAGCCCTGGGGAACACCACTTGTGACTCCTGGCTGGGTGCAGCCTGACTTGTCCCATGGTTGTGGGTGCACATGGTGTTTAGCCCCAAACCTTCCCACACCTCATGGAAGCAGAGGAAGTCATTTGGGTTTTTCAGGATTTTCATTTTTAATTTCCTGTTAAAAAGAGCAGTGTTTCTCTATGTTACCCTGTTCCTCTGCAGACTTGTTATGTATTTGTACTCTTGCCTTCTGAGAGCTTGCTGTGGCTCTCTCGTCTGGCAATATTTGGGTTTCTGCACTTGCTCTGCTGTTGCTATGCGACCAGCCACCAACAGCAATTTGCATGACCCTTTCTTCGGATGATATTAATATGCAGGAATTAGTGCCAGCTGTAGTTGATGATGTGACCATTCTCCTCCTTGTCTACCTCTTGCCTCCGATATTGCTTGAAGTGAGTTACCGTATGGTGTTTGGTATTGGGTAGCGTGTAAGAAGTGAATATTGACGGATGTAAGTGCCATGAGGTCATCCTCACTTGCTGAAAACATAAAAACACTCAAGGACAGAAAATCAGAGCACGGACAAAGGTTTGTGTGACGGGCCCCTATACGCAACCGAAAGTTAGAAGGCCATATCAAAAAAAAATCTTTGGGACAGTAGACGGGCAGTTCAAACACTTGTGAAATCTAAGTGTGTTTTTGTAGCGTGTAAGGAAACCTGTCTGGGTAAAGGTTAAACTCTCTGGCCATCCTTTTGGTGGGAGCGCAGTCCTCGGCGTGGATTTTCAGAGGCAGAAGTAGCGCTTAGGCAGTTGATCCCTATTGACTGTCAATGGCAATTTAGTACCTGATGGCTGTACCTGCCTTTGAAAAGTCTCTTTGATAGCAGAGGGATTTTTTTGTTTGTTTTTCTGTTGTGGGTTGTTGTTTTGTTTTTGTTTTCCCAAACCAGAACAGTGTTGTTGGAAAGCGGTGGTTGGCATTGTAGTGACAGGCACCGCTGAGTGCCCCGTGGGCCAGGTACCTTCCCTCCCCAGCACTGCCACGCATCTCCTTGAGCAAAGCGTTTTGGCTAGCATTTCCAAGTGGGCTCTGGCTTGTGGCATCTTTTTTTAGGCCATTCTTGATGTTCTTTGTACTTCCAGAGGTGCCATTTGTACTCTGGAGTGTGACTAAGGGGTTTCTGTAAGGAGCATTCTTAATGTATTAGCTGAAGTGAATTATTTATTTGAGATCAGTGCATTGTTTTCTGTTGACATGCCATGTAAGTGGGTATATAAATAGAAGCATAATATGTAAAACATGTTATCCTAAGTTAAACCAGAATAAATTGATAACTCTATCTTTTAATTTTAATGTATTTGCAAGGCCTCTAGTGATAAGTTAGCTGCAACCACGGTGCCTTCATTAGCGTGATCCTTGTCCTGCACGCATGCATGCACGTGTTTAATTTTCCTAATGTTTACATGCCTGGGGACTTTTGTATGATGAGAAACGTACATTGCAAAGATATTTTCCAATATATTCATTACTTTATTCTGTTTTCCTGTATTTAATCTATATCCACAAATATGAGATATGTTATAAAAATATAGATACGTTTATAGTGGATTCTAGGAAAAATATATTGTCATAAGCATGCAGGTATAGTTGGAAACATCAATATTGAATACATGGAGTTCTAAATAAGATTTTTATTTAGATATTTTACTCAAATGTAGTGATTGAGACATACTTCAGAAGTAATTACTTCTGACATTTTTGAAAGATTCTTAGAACTGTTCTGTATTTTTGATATTACACTACTTGGAAATCAACCAAATGGAAATGAGATACATTTGGTATGGACTGTGAAGATAATGTGTATTATGTTTTGAATGACCCTGAAGTTTGTTAGCATTTTATTTAGAATACTAAGAAAATGAAGCTCGTGTAATTATGCTTTTTGTACACGTTTTTGTGTTTTGGGGAAGCTAGGCTTTAGTCTGGTCACAGGATGAAATATTTGTATGTGTCGTTACTGATTAATTGATTGGATAAAACCTTGTCTATTGAGAGTCCAAGCCTTTAACCCCCTCAAGTAGTAACGGTTATATATAAAAATCATCCTGTTATATCACTAGGGTTACTTCTAAAAATAAACTTTTGTAAGAATAGACTAATTTTGAATATTAGGCTTTAAATATATTTATGTATGGCTTTGCTCCACTTAAAAGTACTTATTCTATTTGTTTCGAGATAAAGATCTGTTTTTTCCATCTGTCTCATTTCTTGTCCTAGATTATTGTTTTTTAGGGGACAGATTAAAGCAGTACTGGTATTATATCATAACTGCAAATGATTCAGAATGCTGCAGTGCACTTAATAACAAGGTATTTCATTATAATCTTCTTGCTACGTAATCTTCACTGTCTGTCAGTCAGTTGATTGGTTTTTCATACCCACTTTGACTGTCTGGCACAGTAAAACACGTTGCTATTTATGTGAGGGGCTTGCAGGATTATTGGCATCAGGAGCAAGCTGACAATGAGAAGTGTGACTGAACACTCATCACACTTGCTTTTCCTGCTCCATCTCTGGTCCTTCAGGGGCCAGCAAGCAGCTGGAAGAGCCCTGGGTCCTGCAATTGAACATTCCTGCAAAATCTGTGTACCTAATGACTAGATATTTAAGTATATCCCTGGATTCATCACATACATAAACACAACTTTGTCCTATTTGTCCTTCACCCTTCCATGTTTTGCAGCTTCTTCTCATCTTCATTGTAAGTCTGCTTCTCTCTCCCTTTACATTTCCTAATGACAAGCTTGTGACTAGTCCTTCAATCATCTTCCATGATAAGTGAAGCTGGGTTTGTCAGGAGATAAAATATTTTATTAGATGAATGGATATAGCTGGAAAAAACTCCAGACAAGCTAGTGAAAGCTGATCAAACTGTATCAGTTGATTGAATAAAAGATAGTGTCTCTCCCTGTAAGTGATGCTTTGCTTCACCTTTCCACTCTCCCTGTTCCAACAACGTAACTTCCAATTCCAATGGCAAAACTTTCTCTCGATTCTCCCCAGAGAATCTGGTTCATTACAAAAGAATAATTCTAGTTTATGGTTCGTAATGCCAGATGGGCTACTGCGATGCTCTAGCCTGCCTTCCTGTTTGACATACAGCATCGGGCTTCTTCCTGTTTGAAATACAATGTCTTTTAGAAAAACATCTGACTTTGATTTAAAGAATTCCAAAGGAGGAGACTTTGCCGTAATGCCTCGCTGGGTTGCTGTGGTGGTTAATTACCCTCACTGTTAAAAATATGTGTCTTATTTTATAGCTTGAATTTGTCTAGATTCAGCTCCCAACCACTGGATCTCATTATAGCTTTGTCTGCGATCCTGTGTTCATACTTAGAGATACAGACTATGAGCAATCACCCCCTTCCTTTGCTCGGCTTAAAAGGACCAAGTTCTTCCACTGTAAAGTGTATTATTTAGGTCTTTCTTCACTCTCATAGCTCTTTTCTGAATTTTCTTCAGTTTACTAACTTACTCCTTGAATTGTGGAGAGCAGAACCAGATGCAGTTTTCCAGGTGGAATTACAGGAGTGCAGAATACTCTGATCATTTAGCAGCTTTTTTCTTTACTCTTTCATGTTTTTCCTTTGTGTATGTGTTGATGGGCCATGTTTTAAAAGGACTAGGATGTTATTTTTGATAGGTAGAAATACCCACCCAGTGCCTCAGTCACATTATCTCTTTTGGCCATTTAAGTTAAGAGCAGACAGGGAGTTTTAGGGTCTGAAGGTGATACCGGAGCCAAAGTGTTCATGAGTGATTCATCTTCCCTGACAAATCTTTCACAATACTTAGCGTTCATCAGCCAGGTGGATAAATCAGTACTGATTCAAAGGAGAAAGTATGTGTTTGCTATAGAAACAGGTGCAGAAATGAATAACCCACTGGGTTTTGTAATAATCAACCTGGTATCTTGACATATTCAACCACATCTTTGAGTGATGCTGTAATCACGTAAATACACAAACCCAGAACAGTTTTTTTAATCTGTAATTTTTTTTTCTGCGTTTCTCTAGAAAGTCTACCAGTAAAAACTGGAAAAGCTTTATTTGGACCCAGCAGGAACTGGCTTCCAGTTTTCCATTGGAGGACTTATGAGGATGTGTTGACTGGAACCGCTCTGCAGAAAATTTATAAATAGCACTTTCTATACCCAAAATGGATTTGGTTGTTTCATACATATTTAGGGCCTAATTTGTAAAACTTCCTCACTAGGACTAGTCTGATTTTGGTAAACAGGAGTGTTCATTTGAGCATGGATTACCTATGTAAACAAATGTTTGAGAAATCACATATGCTCAGGGCTAGACTAAATGACCTGTACAACACTAACCTTAAAAAAGCCAGAAACCAGAAGGGAAAGACAAAAAGAGCTAAGACTTATTTTCAAGCCAGCTTCATGATTTGTGGAGGCATGAATAATGATTTTTAGATGCTCAGATGAGCGTTACTGAATGAGGGCCTCCTTAGCGCCGGCTCTGCAGGTGAGCTGGCTGAGGAATCGGATGGGAGCGCAAAAGCCAGCTCTCCCGGTGGTGTTGCGAGGCTGGTTTTAGTCTGCAGTTTCAGGATCTTCATGTGGAGACAAGGCTGGAGCCAAACAAAACCCTGTCCAAAACTGTTATCTCGGTACACTTGAGGCTCAGGAGTTTTATCTCGGTACACTTGAGGCTCAGGAGTTCAGGACTGCAGCAGGGGTGCCCAGGATTATGAAGATGGTTTGGACATCCCCTGTGTGGTGGTGGAGCCAGCTGCCCGTTGTTGAGGGGTTCAAAAAGACGCGTCTGGTGGTGGTGCCAGATCTAGGGTGTCTCGGACGCTTTATCCAGATCCCAGAGTTGCAGCAGGAGGGCGTTGCGCAGTGCCAGCCGCTGAGCCCTGTGTCCTGCTGAACCAGCTGCAGTTACGGCTGCCAGGCAGGCCACTGTTGAAGAAGCTGCTGCTTTCTCCCGAGCTTCGTAGCCTGCCAGCCACTTTAGCAGTCTGGGCAACTTTCCTTCTGCTAACACTGGCCAACTCCTATCCTCTCTCTCCCTGAGAGTTTGAAGCAAATCCTCCCCTGGCATCACTGGGACCAGAGCCTGAGTGGCCACAGCAGCAGCCGAAGTGGGAGCTGGGGGCAAGAAACCTATCTCTGTACTGAGGACACCAGTATGAGAAAGGGCAACAAAATCTTGTGGAAAAGATTATTTCACCAACGTATCTTTTTTTTTTTTTTTTTTTTTTTTTGAGGGGGAAGTTGGAGACATGGGCAAACGATCTAAACCATCAGTAGTCCCAGAGCTCCTGCTGTTTTGTGTTCTTTGTCTGAACCAACGTGATAGGGGACTTGGGCTTGTTGCTAGTACTTCTGAGACTGAAAAATAAGCAAGAAAGAAAAAATAACCTGGAGAGAAACAGAAAATAAATGGGAGCAAGCATCCCTTTGAGTATGCAGTGACCATCATTCAGATAGGCTGGTTTTGGCCAAGTTCCCCGTGAGGGAGTTGGGGGCGGCTTCTGGAGGAGCTGCTGCTTGCTGCCACGGCGTGGCAGTCTCAGACGCCCAAGCCAGAAGCCGGGATTTGAGGGCGATGTGTAGCTGTGTGGAAAGGGAACCGTGCAACATTGAGAGATTCGGTTGTGGACTGAAACACGTGTGGGATGCAAACAAGCTTTGGAAGGAAGGCTTTGAACAGTGTGTCCCCAAGCTTCTGGAAGGAAAACCAAAACAGTGTGGTTGACCAGAAAAAAGTAAATTCATACTGCAGGGAACTTTAGGGTAACTTATGAAATAATTACACAAAAATATCGTGTATCTGCTGCACTATCGAGAGAGAGGTTCCTTACGAAATACACAGTCGCTGCATACCATGTTTGTTTCCAGGCATCGGTTCCTGCTTCGTTTCTGATGCTGTGAATCTAAGACCACCAGTTTGGACCAGTGAAACAGCAGAGCTTGGACTGAGGCTGCCCGAGGAATTTCCTCTTCTCCTCCTCTAAGCGCTATCTTGACAGCTGAGCCCAGCCAGAGGGCTTTTGCTGACACACCCTGGATTTGAACATCTGGAGAGTGTAAGCTCTGCTTTCTTTGTGAAACATCCTCAGCTCAGGAATTTACTTCTCCCAGTGGCCTAGCAGAGCCGACGTCCATTGACCTTCAGGGCACAATGTAAGGCCCATCTGTTTTCTCAAATTTTTGCCTGAGGGTCTGGCAGGGAGGCTCATGGTTAACTTGTCCTGTGGGAGTCTGTGCGAGATGAACACTGGCCAGCCTGGTATGTATCTGGTTTTTTTAAACAATGTATATGTGTCCAGACTTTTGCAGGGAAATTAAACAAAATCATTTTACCTTACAGGCATTTTACAATAAATAAATTTATTGAAATAAATAAACCCCTCAGATTTTGGTAACTATGCTATGAGGGTTCTTCACGCTTGAGTGAGAAAGTGATGTCTCCTGGGCCTTCCGTTCTTGATCCTGCAAAGAAAGCGTATCACAACTACCTCCGTGACAAGAGACTGGCACATACATGCTCAGGATTAAACCAACACTGAATCATTAAATAGAAGCAGCCCATGTGACAGAAAGCCTTTATTAACACTAAAAGAATTTCAAGGTAACAAAGAAACACATTTCTTTTCTCTTTTTTTTGAGTTCAGTCCAGTTAGTCCTTCTTTTAAGCCCGCAAAGGAAAAAAACTGCAAGCCTGGCATCAAGCTGAAATACTTGTTGGTTGAAATATCTATGGACCAAATGGAGGGTGGGAAACAGGTACTAATTAACTCACGGAGGCTTTTGCCATAGATGCAAAGTCTGGTGGGAATCAGAAGGTATCAAAAACTTGTTAGAAAGTACACTAGATGACAAAGGGATCATACTATGTTCCAACTGAAAAGCTCTGACCCTGCATAATCATCTGTTTCCACTTGAAATCGGATGCGTTCCTCCAAGTCATCCCTCCGTTCACCTATGCTCGGCATGGCTGCCTGCTTCCTGTGCAGCAGCATCACGTCCTTCCTTGCGTTGTTTCTGCTTCCACCGCTCATCCTCTACACCTGCTTCAGCCTCTCAGTGTTTGCAGAGCTCCGGGAGCAAGGATCAAAAGCCAGATCTTTGCCTTTTTACTTGCACGAGCTGTCTTATTAAAACATGATTCTCATAAGTAAAGAAACTGGGAATTGGTCCCATATTTATTTTCATGTTTGCAGAACACTGTGCACCCCTTTCTTTTTGCACATTAAGAATAGTCCCATATAGATCTTTATGCTAATGGTGAGTTGTTGGAGATTTCAGATACCGAGTCCCATTTAGGTAAAATCACACAAAAAGGATTCATAATTTAAAATTCAATTCATTTATTGTTAAGCTAATATCACTTTAGAAGTGTTTCAGGACTATGCCAGGTCCTGAATGTATGCCAAAGTATTCACCTGTAAAAAATTGTGCACTTCATAATTGGGTTTCCCAGCTCTGCATTTTTGATGTGGTTTCAATAGTTAGGGAAGTTAGACGTGACTGCAGCAAGTGAACCATGATTTGCAAATGAGATTTGCAATTATCATGCAGAAAGTCTATCCGTATACGAAGGAAGACACTTGGAAAACTAATGTTTTCGGTTGCAAAACACCAAGATGAATTTTTGTAGCTTAGTACAGGACTGCATTCATTTCAAGATTTTTAATCTGATTAAATCTATAAGGGTTCCCAAATTCTAATTACCACTAAATATGCTAACAAGATTTGTATTTGTAGCAGTTTTATGATGGAATTTGTGTGCACCAGTCAGAATGATGGCTGGCTGAACTTTTTGTTTTTCCTTGCCACACTATGCAATCGGGAAGATGTATCATTCCTTGTATGTTTTTCACAGGGGAAGTGTTCCCTAAGTTAACAGGCTACATATCTAGTACATTATGAGCCTATGGGAACCTGTTTATTGACAGCATGTAGAGGAGTTGTTACTCTGCATCTGTTAAGAACCGAGGAAGCGTGGGCCGGAGCTGAGATGTGCGGAGCTGCCGTAGGTACCATCCAGGTAACTCCAGCTATAGCAAGCCCGAGCTGAACCGCCAGCGGGTGTTCGACACAGCGCTGCCGACGGCTCCCCGCGTGTCCGCTCCTGCTGTACGTCTCTGTGCAGCAGTCTTTACGCACCTTGAAGGAAGGAGCGCGGGTTGTCGGGAGGAGTGGAAGGAACACGACTGAGCGAGTGCCCGCGCGCATCTGGCTGATGAGGGTAGGCAGCTTGCTGCTCCCGTCTGCGGAGGAAGAGCCTGCAGCGGGGCTAAAGCAGAGCTAGCAAGGACAGCGAGCGGTTTGACCCACGCGCTTCAGATCCTCTCCCTACATAGTCGCCCTCCCGTAGGCCATAGGTATAGAGTATGCATCTGCGATAGTCTTATGATAGAGCAATGTGCACTTTTACTGCTGTAAAACTTTGTTTTCCAACACTTCATACAGTCATCAAAAATTCTTTCAGGCTTAGACAAAACATAGAAGTCTTAGTTCAGGAGTGAATCACTGCTTTGTTCACATTTTAGCACAGACGTAAACAAGGCGTTTGGGACATTTCTCGCAAGAAAGCCTTTAAATAGCTGACTTTCTTTGACTGAAAAAACAATTACTAAAGATGCAAGCGCACAGCAGACACGGGCTGATGGTGCTCAGCCTGCAGCAACAATGGGAAAACCACCAGTCCTATATTATACTCTGTGGTACTGGGATATTTTCTGACTTCTTGCCAAGAAAAAGGAGAAGAGTAAGGAGGTATAATCTTACGGCTTGAGGCATCTTGATTCTGAATTTCCATGTGGCAGGTTACTTGCTTGAATGTTGTCTGGCATGACGTTGCAGGCTTGTTTGGACTAGCACCGGTCCCTACTTGAATGTAAAGCTTTATTTCAAATACATGCTCATCTTCATTCTCATTATGCATTTAAATCACTCTTAGAGCACAGTAACAGTGTGCTAGCGTGACACCATGGAGTGACCCAAGAAGTCTACTGTAGGGGCTTTGTCAGCATTTGTAATACCTCACACCTTTTTCTGCATGATACACTAATTCCAGAGATTCACAAAAGTCTGATTTCCTTTTTCTTTACATGTTATCCATCACTGATATCTAAAGGCTTTTGAAAATACAAAGTATTTCACATAGGCATAATTATACAATACTCTTGTGTTCTCTCATATGTAAATTAAACTTAAATTCAAGGTCCTAAATTTTATGACACCGTGCACTGCAAGGAGGGTTTCGCAGCAGTTTAATTTAAATTCAAAAATTGAACTCCTTAATTAATGAAAGGTGAAAAAGAATAACAACATCAGTACAGCAACCCCCTGCTATTTACTTTGATATTAAATTCAATTTGGTTTGATACCTCCAAATCATCACATACTCTCGATTTATATATTGGCTGCAGAGAACTATATTACAGAAGCCACAGGGCAGGGAGCAAACTGGAGATTTTGGTGGGAGCACAGGAAAAGTAGAGCTTTTGATGCTCGTAGAGACAGTGACAGATGACCCCATTGCCAACATATTTCTGTAACAGTCATCAAATAGTTTCAATGCTTACTTAGGTACTTTTGCAGAGAGAGAGAGAGAGAGAATATTTTTGAGGACAAAATTTGTTCAATATTTTTGAAATACAATTTTTAAGCTTGTGAAAGCTTAACTGTAGAAGTCCTCTTCCTGCCACAATTGAAAGGTGGAGTACATTCATGCTTTATGATTACATGACTATATGGATTTAGAAATACCACTGTCACTGTCAGCTGAATGGTATCTGCCGTACCCATATGTAGGCATGTAAGTCGTAACATCATCGGTTGATACTGGGCATCACTGTCATACTGAAAGGGTTGTCTTCTTCACTGCTACCCAGTATCTCCCCTATACTGCTATACTGCAGTATAGGGGAGAAGGGGCACCCTTGCTGTACAGGGTACATCATCTGTTATTGTGGAAGTGCCAGTAAACTCGGGTTCTTGTCAGTCTGAACTCAGGCAGGGATTTAAACACTGTAAAAAAACGTATCATCTTATGAATTCTTTAAGAACAACTACAAATACGTTCTCACTTCAAAAAATATAATAAAGCCAACTGGTTTAAATTAATATCCCTGTAATATCTGAAAGCCAAATATTACAAAACTAGACAGCTGTCAAAAACCGCAAACCCCCCAGTTATTTTAAAGCAGAACAAAATACAAAAGAGAGCATAAGCAATAACAGGGTGATTTTTCCTTTTTTTAACCTAAAAGATATCAGTCCTAAGTCAGGGTTTCTCCTACAACCTGACTGAAGCCAAGAGTTAACCGTTGACTTCCAAAGGCCTGGTGATGTGGCGGATGCATGGAGCTTGCCCACTTTGAATTTGACCAGAACAGAATTCACTCGTTGCGCTTGTGGAGCATACTTACAAGTTTACCTGCTTCTTCATTTACCATCATACCGTTGAAAAGAGCCGAGATTTCATCGTTCCTTCACTCAAGGACCTCAGATCTCTTCAGAAGGACGAGTGAGAGCAATTAATGTGAATCGCATACGCAGGTGAGGCGTAAGGAGAGCTCGAGCATCCCAGGCGACAGCCCCGTGCTTCCACGAGAGGCGCTTGGAAAGCTGCCACCACCAGCTGCACCAGAAGAGGCAACAGCCTGGTAAGGCGAAGCGTTTTGCTGATGGGCTCTCAGGCTCACAAACATTTCCTTTGCAGTGCCATGTTCTGGTGCTGGACCAGCGTTTTCCAGTTTTGTCCCCAGCCACGTCCTCCTTGGATGTGGTACTTGGCTCTAGTGTTTGACGCCCCTTGAAGGATTCAGCCCAGGTAGACTTTGACATTGGGGATTGGGCCCAGGGGCCTCAGTCTTCCTCGTGGCTGCAAAACTCCCAGTCTGCGAGCCGATAATACATTTTACTACAATATTTTAAAATGCTGATGATGGCAAAGGACAATACTGTCAGGGTAACTCTGAATTTCTTCACTTTCACGGGTTTAAATCAAGCTCTAAATTATTTTTAGTAGCTTGTTATTACAGCTTTTGCAACCTGAAGACAGACTACTGCCTTTAATTCATTAGTAATTTCAACAGTTAATCAGAAAATGTCATTACCTAGAAAGACTGCAGCTCAAAATAAAGCACACTGGAGTTAAATTTAAATTAAAGCATGGACAGAAATGAATGCAGCCTTTGATCCCCCTTCTATCCAGACTGCACCCTGATGGGCACAGCTGGACAGGATAGAAATCGTGAGAAGGCAGCAGTCTCGCCTGTTTAAAAGGATACTGTCAACTCATTAAGTCCTCAAGTTGAGTCAATTAAAAAAAAATATTCACTGGGTTCTTTCAGAGCTCTCCTAATGCTTGCTGCAATGGCCATTTCTTGCCAGTTTTGTTTTTAAAAGAGGTTGGTTTTCAGGTGTTTGACTGAAAAACATACCGCTAACATCTGTTTAATCATCACAGTGGCCAAAACCGTGTTTCTGTTAGTTGAGTGGGAGCTGTGAACCTAAACAAAGGCACATACCTCTGTCTGTCTGTCTGTCTGAAAGCATATTCCTTTGGGCGAGAGAAGGGTCCGGCGTGTTTTGCAGTGGGTGAGGTTCCCCCCATCCCCAGGTGGCACCAGCAGGGAAGCAGGCGATGAAGGCGCATGGTCTCAGCTCACCTCTCCTACGCCAGTAAGGATTTCCTGACACCAATGTGCACCCCTTTTTGGGCATCCATACCTACAGATGCTGAGGCCGGCGTGGCGTGGCTGAGACGAGCTCTATAGCCAGGGAGCGGAGGATGCAGGCCCGTGCACGCTCAGCATCTCTTGCTGCGTAGCACATATTGCCATTTAAGCTATGAGCTGGTCTCCCGCTGCTAACGAACGCGCTCTTTACCTTCTATCTCTTCCTGCCCAAGGGCACGCTGTCGCTGTTGAAACAGGGCTACGCCTTTCCTCTGCGCTCCATCGCTGCGTATAAGGATTAGCCAGAAGCTGCATCCAGGCGTGTCTTCAGCATTTTCTTGGGCAGCCATGTTTCCTATTTCCTTGTTCCAGTTCCCTGCATAGGAGACACTTGGGAATTCTTGCATTGTCTGTCTGAAACATGTATTTGGTCCATTACAAGATCAGCTATATAGCAAATATAGTTGCAAACCCTCTTAGCATAGTCGTATCTTTAAATAATATAGAATATAGTCTCTCCACAACTGGAAAACAATATGTACTTTTTATTCTTCCAATGTAACTGTCTGCAGTACAGCTTTTTCTTTTTTTTTTTTCCCCCCATACAACAATATTGTTAAAAACCTCACATATATCGTGCTGACTGGAGAAGTGTGTGACCTAGACCCAGGCTCACCACTGAACCCACTCGCCTTGCCGCTGTCCTGACCTGTGCGAGGACTGGGTCGCCTTCCCTGCAAACACAGGGATGCTCCTGGCACCTTCCCACTTCCAGCTTTGATTTAGGAAACATCAATAAAGTTCTCTTCTGGACCGCTCAGATTCGTTGGGAGACAGATTTATCAATCGATAAGAGTTGATTCAGGAGGGCCAGGAAGGTCTGATAACGGGTAATTTGAGGATGATGTCGGCTCAGCACGGCGTGGTGCAGGGGTACCTGCGCTGCCTCACTGTGCACTTCTATTTATGTTTCTCTGGTGGCCAGGTCAGTAGAGGAGTTGTCTTAAATTTCCTGGCACTTTTCAAAAGCCTGGATCGCCTCACCAACCCCGTTTATAGCACGGCAGCACAAACACGCTGCCACAGCATTGCACCGTGGGGGAGAGCAGAGGCAGGCCCAGTCTGGCTGTTAGGGATGTGTCATGTCGAAGTGCACCCCAGCTATGAGGAGCACAACTTCAGCACAGCAGCCATCCGATCAGGCAGCGTGCCACGGTCCTGTGTCCCTGCGCCTTCCCACAGGGGACTGAACTGCTCCCGGGATAGTGGTAGGTCGGCGAATGCACAGACTTTTATTTTAGGTGGCTTTGTAATATTTGTATCCAGAACATGGGATGAGTGTATATTTTAAAACCAAAATATTATTTATTGGCTTTGAAGCTTTCCGTTCTCCAGTTTCTGCCTACTGGGACAGTGCTGGATTTCTGTTTTGTTTGAAATTTCATCTGAAAACATATATATCATTGAGTGTGGTGGTGTGGAGCCGGTCCCAGGATTCTCAGCAATAGAACCGCTCTGTATTTAGCCACAGGGAATACATTTTGGAGGGGTCAGTAAAAGTTTCAAGAAGCTGAAGTCGGATGGTGGAAGGTGGCCAGCAGAGCTCCAGAAATCTGTGGTGCGAGTCTGCTTCCCCCGTTCTCCTTCCCTGTACGCCTCCGCCTCGCAGCGAGGGCCTGCATCCCGCACTGCTATCACCACCGTCTCCACGCGGCATGGGCACCCGCTCCCTCCATCTCCTCTCCTTCTCTTCCCAGCAGACAAGACGCTTTCTTACCCCTGCAAGGAAAGAGAAGGGGTCTGGATAAGGACCGCTCCCAAGCGTGGGAGGAGACCGGCATGACTCCTGACATGGCTGGGCCAAGAGGGCTGACAAAGAGCGTTCGGCTTGCCGCTGCATGGTGGGTGGAGAGGGCTCGTACCCCAGCTGCGCCCCAACCAGTCCCACCCGTGGGCTCATCAGGAGGTGGCAGGGCTCAGCACCTCCGGCAGCAATGTCTCGTCCCGCACCGCCAGCCCGGAGCTCCTCGCCACCAGCCTCCCTGGGCAGCTGCCCGCCTTTTGCCTAAAGCCAGACCTGGGTATGTTTAAATCTGATTAACTATGGCTTGGGAAGCCTGGACTGACACGGGGGAAGACTACAAATTGTTATCCATTGCGATCGGCACGGTAAAATCATGACATTGCTCAGTTCCGGCTTAAATTAGGAAGTTTTACCAAAGCAATGATGTCAAGGAAGGGTGGTGTGGAAGGAGCACATGGCTAATCAACACCCATGCCAGCCAAAATCCGATTAGTGATGCAGCTGGACTACTCCAGCGGAAGGGACCAGAGGGGTATAGTTCTCCCCGCGAAGGGACAGAAGTGGAGCCGAGACAGAAGCAAAGGCTAACGGACAGACGCGTGGTGCAAAACCGGTCTGACGTTTTTAAGGAGTAAAAGACGAGCTTAAGAAGAGGTGGCGGAGTGTGCGCGGGGAGAGCTGTGCAAGCCAGCCCTCTAGTGGGAAAACCAGCTTCACATGGGGCGGGAGTGTGATTGCAGCAAAGCTCTAAGCCGGTTTTTATCAGGTACAACCGCATCTCGATGGGAGGTTTTGCTGACATAGCTCGCATCTGCTAGGGCGCGCGTGATTTCTTTTTTTTTTTTCCAAAGTATTAACTAACACAGCTACGCGGGCAAAACTTGAAAACGTAGATTAAGCTTGAAGATAAATAGGGCTGCTTGATTACTTTCTTGCTGACACCATGCTGGAGATGGGTTTTAGGTTAAAATCCTCATGAGCCCTGAGGCATTTCAGTGAATTAAGGGTTCTGTTAGATCTCCCACAGCGTGAGCTGAGGGTTGCCAGCGTCACTGACCGTCGGTCAGTGATCGATCAAAGCAGGGCAGAGCATCGCTGACCATCGGAAACTCAAAGCAGGGCGGCTCTGCCGGCTCGCTCTCGTCTCCCGCCCCTGCTCTCCCTCTCCGAGCGCCTCCTGTTTGCCAGCGCAGCCTCCAGCTAGGTGGAAGGGGGCTGGGCAGTGGAAATGGCAATACACCCGTTTCTTCTCCCTCTCCGCGGGGGGCGAAAGATCGGTAGGGGAACGACTGTTCCCCGGCCGCAGCCTGCGGCGGATGGGTGCCCAGCTCGCCTCCTTTCTCCCGGTCCACCAAGCCCCGGAGAGCGTTTGGGGGATGCAGGCTGCAAGGGGGGGGGGGGGGGGGGGCTCGGGCAGGAGCCCCGCGCAGCAAATCAGGAGGAGGAGGAGGGCGCCGGCAGAGGAGAGCGGAGGGCCGGGAGGCATAAGATGGAGAAGCGGGTGGTGAACGAGGCGGGGAGCGGGACCGGGGCCCGCCGGCGCCGCCGGAGCAGCGGGAGCGGCGGGCGGGAGAGGCGGTCACGATCGCGATCGCACGTTTCCCCGACACGGGGGTGAGGGGGGCCCAGGCGTGCTGGGGAAGGAAGGTGGGGAAAAGCAGCACAAAAGATGCTCCCGGGCAGCAGTAAACCAGAGCCACAGGCAGAGAGAGCCACGGCCCTGCCCGGGAGCCGGGACCCTGGTGCAATTCCGGAGAGGGACGCGCTGCCACCGCCGGTGCGGGGTGCCGGGGAGGAGGGGCCGGCCGGATTTGAAAACACCCAGGCTGCCGGGTTTGGATCGCATCTGCTCCCGCCGCGTGCGAGCGGATTAAATTACCGCAAATTCAAACTGAATGAGCCCTTTCCCCCTCCCTCCGCCGGTCCCTCCCCCCCCGGTCCCCTCCTCCCCGCTCGGCGCGGCAGCCTCACGCCTGCAGCCGCTGCCGGCGCGGGGCAGAGCAGCGGCGGGCGGGCGGGCGGAGGGGAGGCGCCGGATCCAATGAGGGGCGGCAGCCCGGGGCACCGCGCCGCCGGCTCGCCCCAGCCCCGGCCCCCCGCCAGCCCCGCTCCGCCCCCCGGCCCCTCCGCCCAGCCTGGCCGGCGGCGCGCTCCCCCGAGCAACTTTCCTGCCCGCCCGGTGACCGCCCCGCGGGCCGGGGGCAGGCGGCGCGGCAGGGGCAGCGGCAGCGGCAGGGCCGGGCATGCCGGCGGCGGCGGGCGACGGGCTCCTGAGCGAGCCGCCGGCGGTGGCGGGCAGCGGCGGCGGCGGCGGCGGGGAGGCGCGGAAGGCGGCGGCGGGCGCGGAGGGCAGTTTCCTGGCCGCCTGGCTGAGCGCGGCGGCGGCGGCGCCGCGGGAGCGGCTCCGCGACTTCCAGCACACCAAGCGGGTCGGCAACTACCTGATCGGCAGGAAGCTGGGAGAGGGGTCCTTCGCCAAGGTCCGGGAGGGGCTGCATGTGCTCACCGGAGAGAAGGTACCGCGCCCGGACCGGCGCCGCCGGGCACCCCTCGGGTGGCTGCCGGCACCCCGGAGGGGGGGTGGGGGGGTGGCGGTGTGAGAGGGGTGTGCTGGGTCTCCGCCGGCCGGGAGGACGAGCCCCCCGGAGGAGACCTCCCCGGGGGCGCCGAGCCGGCGGCGGCGCGGGGCTCCCCTCGGCGCCCGTCTCCCAACTTCCCCGCGGCGCTGCCCCACGCTGCGGGCATGAAAGCGGCGCTTCCCCTCCGCATGCTGAGGTTTCCCTGGCTGCAGTTTTGCTTTCCTCTTGAAAGACTGCAGTTGCCTTGACCTGTCGTCGTCTTTTTTTTTTTTTTTTTTCTTTTTTCTTTTCTTCCCTGTTTGTTTGCTTATTTTTTTGGTCAGAAATGTGTTTTTAATGGTGAGACTTGTATTGCTGAGGACCAGTCACTGCGTGCAGTCTAGTCGCGACATTTAGCGCGTAGGTACGTACAGGTACTTCTCGCTCATGAGAGCGATGGGAGATGCTGCGTGTGTCTGCAGGAGGGGGTACAGTTCGGCGGTGAGAAGTTGTTGATGTCGCTGCACGGCAAAAGATGCGAGATGCACCCTGGATGGGTTTTTTCCCAGGGTGCTGGTAAGAAAAGTCCGCGGAGGGTCTCTGCTTTTTGTTTATTATCCAGAACCCTTCAGTGGAGGCTTTTACCCATCAATCAGGATATGTCACAACGTTCTAAAGAGTAGTCGGGGCTCGGCTGGGCGGTAAACAGGGCAAGGACGAGCCTGGGCCCCCCGATGAAGAGTTGTGCTGCTCTTGTTTGAACTATCCGACTTCTGCCTCTGTTTTATCAGATCCTTAACAGAGGGCTACCCAAAGCGGGACGCCTTATTGTTACGGAAAGCTCCTTGGACCAGCGGGGCTCAGTACAGTGTAATTTCCTCCCGCTCTAGCAGCGCTGTAAGTGTGCTGCTGTTACGATTGCATCTTGGTAGCTTGCATTCCTGCTCTCTTGGATTTGTTGCTTGTCTTTTTTCATTCCAGTAAATTTGTCACGGAGTGAAATTTAATGTAGGGCTCTGAATTTCATCCTGAGAAAAATGATAAGGTTAGTGATTATTATCATACAGGAATGCAAAAAAAAAAAATAATTTTGCTCTCTTCTGTTACCAAGCGTGTGCTTCTCCTTGGTAACAGATACATCCAATGATCCTCCAGTTGATAAAAGGCACATGCACACACACGTCCTTCCCACCTCCACGTTTTTGGATTGCTACATTTATCTCAGTCTGTTAAGAGGGGAAAAAATAAAAAGACCCACCACACGCCCCTCTGTCTCAGCTTCTCAGCTCCCAGGCCTGCTGCCTTTTTTTTTTTTTCCCCTCGATGTCTTGAATAACACCCACTGTGACAAAGTGACAAGCAGAAACTAGGAGAATCTCACTTCCTTCCTGCTGAGCTGCTGTGTCCGTCTTTGTGGACAGGCATGATGATCTCTGAGCTCTGTCTGACCTGATCTTGTACCGTGGGATCAAAGGAAGCTCTTGCTGTCGACTTCAGTGGGTAAAAGATCAGTAGCATAGTTTCAAATCAACTAATCAAAGGTCCATCTTCTCAAAAAATCCACCTATTTAATTGCAGGTATTTATGGATAAGCAATTTGAGTTAATGGATAGGAGATAAGAGTAATTAATGATTTGCTTCAGGTGAGGTCCTATCTCAGCGAGGTTCCTCCCTCTAACCTGCGGGGTGAATGCTTTCCGTCCCACGTGTGACCCCATGCGAGAATTTCACCCCACGTGGAGAGCTGATGGACACTCAGTTCTTCTGGGCATATTCATCTGCCGAGCTTTCGCGTGGCCTCCAGCCAAAGGCAGCTGAAACGTGCCCACACTGGCTCTGCCTCACGGCTGCCGGCAGCTCTGCCTACATGGAGCCCACCATGGGCGACGGAGCTCTGCCTGTGACATGAGGAAGCGAAGGAAAACATCTGCTTACCCGGGCTCCTTCCTTTCGGAGTGCAAGGCTGTGTTGGAGAGGAGGCTGAGGCTGGCAAGGGTGGGAATGGGATCAGGAGCGAAAGCACGAGGCGGCGTGAAAGCGGGGACTGGCGGCAGCAGGTCATGGGAGGAGGCTCTGTGGGAAGAGGACGTTTCACATAAGAAATGGTTTATCTCCATGGCAAAGTACTTCCACGACAGCATCCTGATACTTGTTGGTTATTGGTTATCCATTGGTTAAGCTATATTTGTGCCTTCTGAGAAATGTCGGCGAAGAGCGGAGCAGGCGCTGGAGAGTTAGGTACGACAGTGCCAGCGTCTGAGCCCAGGGGACACCCACGCTCGGCACAGACCTCCGCCTCCACACGTCAGGTGGCCAAAGTCAGGCTGGAGTTAACGGAGCTGCCTGAGACGCGGCGTCAGTAGCTGCGTGTGACAGGTTACCTTCTGTCATCTCTCCCTACCCACCTCCATCCCTAAACTTGTCTTGTCTTGGGGGAGAATCCCCCAAGAGCGACACCATGCTCCTCCAGAGGCCGCAAGAGAAGTTTGCTCCGTGAGGGCCTGCTGCTGTCCCTCCTTCTGTGGGGTGAGCCAGAAATTGGCCGTGTATAGTCTCCCAGTCCGCTCGCTTGCAGAGGAAAAGTTAATCTGCAGGAGTGTATGCTTAATATGCTCGCAAGTGGAGTTCAGCGAAGCAAAATGTGGAAACAAAGCCGTCTCCCGTGGACAGCTCGCTGGATCAGTGTAATTGCTGCATTTTTCTAAGCTGATGTTTTATGAGCCTATTATTCCAGGATTAGTGCCTGCATGTATTTTGAAAGCAAAAAAAAATAATTGACATCTGATTTTTGTCTTGTAAAGCCGTTGTTGAGCAAAGGCATTGCCTAAATTTCAATAGAATTGCCATAGTAGTGTAAAGTAGGGGTCTTACTACTAAAGTCTGGTAGCTGTTTTGGCAGAGCCCGGGCCCTTATGGTCGCTGAAATAGCTAACTTCAGTAAGGGGGGCCCAAACAGGTTTTGATTTGCAGCAGACTTTAGCAACTCCGGAGGAGTTAATGCGCATTATTGTTTCAGAAAATTGTGTGTTTAGAAATGAAATCTGTGGATTAATGAGTCCCCAGCTAGGCTCGGATCCATCGCACTGACACAATGCATTGTACAGAATCAAGGCAATGCGGAGCGGATGCCAAAAATCTGCCATTACCTCACCCTGAAATTGCTAGAAGCTAAAGAGGTCTTCGAGAGAGCATGAGATGTTATGTACTGTGGGCCAAAAGCTAGTTGCTTTACCAGCTGCTTCGAGGGCAGTTTGATGGACGCCACATTTTGAGTGAGCTGTGTGGGACAGGAACCAGCAGCTCCTACGGGCACCTAAGCACGAGAGGGTGAGCTAAGGTGAGATTTGTAAAGCTTCCCTATGAACGGCTTTAGCATTGGACTTTAAATCAAATCTTTTACGGTACTTCTTGCGGTTTATGTTGCCGTAATGTCAGGCGTGTTATTATTTTCTGGGCTTGAAAAATGTTTGGTAGTGCCTGATGCAATTAAGTGTATTTTAGCTGAGCGCAGGAGAATGTTGAACAGATTATTCTTTCCATTGCTTTTGAATAAAAATATCGCAGCCTATAATCTGACATTTTGGGGTAAAAGGCTGATTTGTCAGATCAGCTCAGGCAGTCTTTATTGCTAATCCTAAGGAAACATAGTTCCTCTATGAAGAGCAAGCCAATTCAGCTTTAAATTGTGGCTCTGAAACCCCGCTGAGTTAGCTGTATTCAGCTAACTTTGGGCGCCTGTGCACAATATACTCTCGAATTGTTTCGAGCCTCCTGCTTGCGGCTCAGAAGGGTCAATCGCTGGGCGACGGGAGTCGGGCAAAGGCGGGTATCGCAAGATGATGTTTTTCTGCATTTTTAGACAGCTGAGATTACGTTGCCATCGCTGCGGTGGGGGTGGTATGAGGCTCTGTTAGTAGACCGAATAGATTGTGTTATCTGCTGTGGACCCCGATGAAATGTCCGAATAACTCCATACAGCGTTGCGGAGTGACAGTGCGTTGACGGTACATTGAGCCAAAGTTCTTATAAACAAACTTGAACTGAGATTACATTTAACTACTTTGAGGTGTAATCTGTAGCACTACAAAAAAGAGTCAGTCAGGCAAATTGAATCATTTGATTTCTCATCCACCAAAAGATGTGTTTATCGTCTTCTTTAGCGCTATTGTTAAGCTTGAAAAAGGTGCATTTTTAGTTACAGTTAGTCAAGCGGCTTTCTGCAACAGTGGGAAGCAGCGGCTAAAAATACAATCTACCAGTTCCTTCTATGAAGGCAAAGCAATTAATATTAAAAGTGGCCTTTTTCTCAGAAGAGTTTACGTTCAGAATGCATTTCTGTATTAAAGAGGTAAAAAAAAAAAAAATAAAAAGAGGAGGTGTATTTGGGCACCCTGGAGGTGCCGGGGTGGGTAGGTGGGCAGAGCAGCCTCCCTGCAGAGAGCTGGAAATGCCTCTTTTGCCCCGGCGGGCCCTCCTCGAGGGAGGGAGGTGTTTCCAAAGGGCGCCTGCACGGCTGTCGCCTGCCAGTGGCACGTTGCACCGCGTGCATTATGCAAAATTATACGCCGGCGTAGCGGGCGCGTTTCTGTGCGAACTTGGTGCCCCGCCGCCTTCGCCTTCTGAAGCGCTTTTCGATGAGCGCGGGGGGAGCGGCGCGGCTCCCAGCCTTTTTGGTAGGTGTGGAGCGAGCGGGGCTGGAGCCGCTGGCAGGGAGTCCGTGTGAGGTGGAGCGGCGGTCAGGCAGGTTACGCGGCTGCTCTACAGCAGCCAAGCCTCCCAAAACGCTTCCCGTGACGCGGCACAGGCTGTCAGTTTAAGCAGCGTTTCCGTAAGTGAGACCATAGAGAAGTCCGTATGCGGCGGTATCGGTCTCTGGCCCTGCACCCCACCTTTCCCATCGCGAGCCCCCTCCCACTGCAGACCCCTCCATCCCCTTCTAGGGTAGGATGGAGGAGGCAGCTCTCATCTCAGCCCGTCAGGACCTGTGACCCAAAGCAAAGGCTGGAGCGACTTGTTTTGCACAGTTTCTATCTTCTAGCAACCGTTTAAGATAATATAGGCAAGTGGACACAGAGAAATACGGACAAAAGTGGTGCCAGTAGACAACAGCAGATGTTACGATGCCGTATACACTTTCACATGTCACGGTGTTAATTTTGCCTTGAGTAAATTCACTGTTTTCCTGTGTCTTCTACCATAGACATAAGGGAATGGAGACTTGGTGGCCAAAGGCCTTTGGGTGTGTTGGCAGGTGAGATCTTGCCCCGTTAATGCCCTTGGTAACCATACCTCGCCAGTGACATCGCTGCTGCTCTTCTGGGAAGCCAACACCGGTGGGGGCTTCCCAGTGAGGGCTTCTGCGCCGGGACTTGCCATTGTCAACCTTGCCCATATCTCAAGATCCAGGGTTGCCCAAGTAGTAGTACTAGCTTCAAACCTGGGGAATTTGATATATACTCATATATAGTTCTAGGAACTTCACCTTTGCCTGATTTCTGAGTTTTGGGGGCCGTGTGTTTGGGGGGGTCGCTCTCACTTTCAAACCGTTTTGCCAACCAAATGGTCTGGGAAGTTTCTTCATTGCAAAGAAAAGTTGAGTTTCTAAGGTTTCAGTTCAGTCCTTTCCTTTTTTCTCCCCCAAATATTGTGAGGTTGCAGGTAAAACTGTGAAACTTGGAATGCTTTCATTGCTTTCAGTGGCTCAGAGAGTAAAGCCGTAGGATTTTAATTTGAAATTTGATCTGTTATTGTATGTTCTTCCTCCAGTGATACTTGTATATCAGTTTCCTAGATGCGTTTGTTCTCTAAGTATTTAATTAGAAGATCTCTCCTTACCTGTTTCTCTACATACTTTTAAATTTTATCTCTATCCAAAAAAAGCTTGTTTTGAAAAGTGCTTACTGCAAATCCGCACAGTGGCTTTCTCCTGCGATGCTGTTCACTTCTATTAACAGCTGCCAACTGTTGCACCTGGATGATATGCCACTCTTAATTATATGCACCGAGGGAATAAAATGAGGGTGTTTCTGCAGCCTGAATTTTGACATTTCCTTGCTTCTAAGTGTTTGCTTTCACAGCTTTGACACTATTCTTTTCACAGAGGTTTGTATGTGTGTGTGCAGATGTATAATTTGTATTGAAGCTACTAAACATACGCTTTTGTTAACATGCAATGCTTCAGAAAATTATTTGAAGGACAGTGTCATCGTTGCAGTGGCATCAGTGAGGACTTGGCTGGAAGCAGGACCAGAAGATAGGTTGCTGTGTCAGCACAGCGTTCCCCGATACGTGTTACGGAGCCTGCAAGAATTTGAGCGTAAGGCAGAATAAAGCCAAACTGCTGATGTGCACCTACCTCCTCAGTTTGTTTCACCTGCTAATAGTTTGTTCATCTGGAGAATAACCAGTTGCATGAGGCACTTGTTACAAAGCCACGCTCTTCCCTCTAACCCTTTTCTATGTTGCATACTTGGCGTAAGCGGGAATGTTGGCTTTAATAGGCAAGAGAGCCTGTTCCTTAGTGCGGTCTGTCTTCCAGGAAGATTGCTTTAATATTTTTCAGCTGTAGCTTGCAACTTGTTCTGCAATGAGCTGAATTGATGCACATGTGGCAGTTGCTTATCCTCTTGAGATAATCTGCTTTCAAGTTTACATTCAGCAGTTTTAAGGACGTCACTAACAGTGCATGTCAGCAATGTGCTGCTTTTCATATAGACTGTTATAATTTTAGTGGCATATGCAGGATTGAGGGAAGCCGAGTGTTTAGGTTGAATTGACACCAGGTGTAGTTCTTATGCGACATTCACATCTGGATCCTTGTATTTGTTCTTGCAAATTTTGTATTTTTAACATATTTAATGATACGTAAAGCTGTATGCCTGGTTTTGTAGGCATGTGTTACCTATAAATGTCGTGGTAATTAAAACACATCTTGCTTTCTACGTCTTGCAGTTTGCCATATCTCCTTTTACATCAGTGAGTTGGAGAATGCTACAGTAGCTTCGTGCATTTCAGCAGATTTAACACATTAGGCATCTTTGCCCCTCTGCCCTCATGAGTCATTTGTTTGCCTACAGCCGGGAAAATGGAGGTTATTAATGAGCAGCACTTACTCTTCACAAGGATATAACCCCAGAAGGAAAGCAGTCGTGAGGTGGTGCGACAAACCTTCTGGCGACTGAATTGTAATAGTCTGCCCAAAACCCAAGCTGTTGTGTTGTATGAACAACAGTATAAAAATGAGCTGAGAGTTTGCGTGCCAACTACACTACTCTTCAAGGTTATGGAGGAGCATCTAAAACTGTCCAAAGCCAATGACTGGGTAGATACCAGCCAGAAGGAGTTAGGTGGATGGCAGTGTTGGTGCTCACCTAGCAGCATGGGATACAACTGAACCAAAGCAAACTGGCTCGATTCAGACCATCCCGAGTACTCTTCTGCTTGGAGTGTAGCCACGCTTTGCATTACTTCAGCTCCAGGTTGGCTTAGCTGTTATTTTCAGATAAGGTGAAGAGAAAAAAAACCCAAGGCTCTCCATTCTATGGCTCTGTAAAACTTCTGCTGCTATGCTTCCCCGATAGGTTGTCTGGTGGCTGATCTCCTTGAGGGTAGGAACGTAGTGGTGCCAGTGTTTTTGGTGGGCTGATGGAGGTCGTGCTGATGAAGAGAACCAGGTAGGTTTCTCCAGTAAGCTTTACTGGAGTAAGAGAGAAGCCACCATCACAAGCACAACTCTGGGGCCCATGCCAGAATGGAGGTGCCCCTTTCTAAGCTGATAACGGTGAATCACTGCAAAACCTGTGTGTTGATCTGCGTTTAGTGTCGGTGCTAGCAGGGAGCAGGATCAAACCTCATCCTCATGGAAAGAGTCTGGGAGGAGTTACTGTGGTCCCCCAGGGAGACCACCTGCAAAAAATTAACAGAAAGCTGATGCTGCCCTGACCAAAGTCTCCTTTTCTGTCCATGCTTTGCTCCGCTATTGCACTGCTGAGCTCTAGGTCCAACACCTTTAACGCTAGGCCCAACAGGGCTCTTCTCATTTGCAGTGCAAGATCAGCGCTACTGGCACTATGAGAAGAATCGCTACAACAAAGAGAACTAAAAAAAGCTAAGTTATATATAATAAAGTTCCTTTGCTCTCTGCCTGTTGTGGAAGATTGTCATGGAAACATTTTTTTTTCAGAGAATAAATTTATTTTCTGTGAATAATGTCCACAGAGGGGAGAGAACATATTATTTATATATAAAAACTTTATTGGAGACACCTTTTTCTTGGCTCCCAACAGTTGTAAATGTTTTATCTGCTGTGTTTTAAATCACTACAAAGGAGGGTATTACCTGGGCCTCAAAAGCAGTGGCTCTTGGGTTTTCATTTGTGGTTTTTTTCTTCCTTAAAGCCATAAAGCTATATTGGTATTAAAGTGCTTTAAATCAGGGATAGTTAGTCTTCCGTAAGTCCAGTTATGCATTTGATCACTAAGATGTGGAACGGGGAGTATTTAATATGAAACACATTATGAGTCTGTGATCAGGGAAATGGGAAGCAGCATGAGCCACCAGGTTTCTCCTGTAGGGATCGGTGTTGGAGGAATGTCATTTGGTATCGCTCCTCTGCCTTTGTTTCCGCACATGCAACTGGAGATCTTAATCCATCTCCGCTCTGGTGAGACCCCACCTGGAGTCCTGCATCCAGCTCTGGGGCCCCCAACACAAGAAGGACATGGACCTGCTGGAGCGAGTCCAGAGGAGGGCCACGAAGATGATCAGAGGGCTGGAGCACCTCTCCTAGGAAGACAGGCTGAGGGAGTTGGGCCTGTTCAGCCTGGAGAAGAGAAGGCTCCAGGGAGACCTTATTGCGGCCTTTCAATACTTAAAGGGGGCTTATAGGAAAGATGGGGACAACTTTTTACCAGGGCCTGTTGTGATAGAACAAGGGGTAATGGTTTTAAACTAAAGGAGGGGAGATACAGGCTAGACATAAGGAAGAAGTTTTTCACAATGAGGGTGGTGAAGCACTGGCACAGGTTGCCCAGAGAGGTGGTAGAAGCCCCATCGCTGGAAACATTCAAGGTCAGGCTGGACGGGGCTCTGGGCAACCCAATCTAGTTGAGGATGTCCCTGCTTATTGCAGGGGGGTTGGACTAGATGCGCTTTAAAGGTCCCTTCCAACCCAAACTATTCTATGATCTCGCTGTGACAGAAGAAGTTTTCAGCATTTGGAAGGCAAGTTATGGTTTATCAGAAACAGCTAGATGGGATACAGTTCACTTGCATCAACCGTGCCTTGCCGTGCCTCGCCGTGCCTCAGCTCTGGTGGCTGCTTCTTGTCCTGACAGCTTATTGGGGCCACATCTAGGTGGAGAGGACCTCTGTTTTCCAGCAGTTATCACGCTGGCCTCCTGCGTGAGGGGTTGTGAGTGGCCATCAGCTTCCATCGATGTGAAGTAAGGACCTTGCTGGTCTGAACGGGTTTTCCCTCTGCCGCAGTGACTGCATGTCAGGCTCTCCGTGCGCTTGTGTGGCAGCCCCTGAAAAATGTCTATCCCATTAGCTAACCATACCTTGAGCTCAAAAGAGTTTTCATATTGAGTGATGGGTGGTGGTTCAGCATGTCAGCCTTGCCTTATGAACGGGGGTCAAAAAGCCCTTTTTCTGAAAACCGGCTAATATTTGGAAAGTGATACTTGATGAATATTATACATGTCAATGGCAAGGCAAACCCAGCTGTCCCAGGCATTCAGAGACACACTTTCTCCTTTGCGGGGGATGCCTCTGGCCCGGAGGCTGGTTTTGACCAGCTTGTAAGGATTTCTTTTGGAACCTCCTTACTGCGTCCTTGTGTATGTCTGCATCTGGCTTTCTGCTGCCACTACTTCCATCAGTCTCTGCATAATCTCTCTTGACTTGTGTAGATACCTTTAGAGGCCAGGGAGGTAAAAATGTGCTCCTCTCCCTCAGGGGATGCAGTTATGGCTACCCCATTAATTAGTTGACCAAGAGAGCACTGAAAGGTCTCTGGGATTGATTTCTTTCCGCCAAAGGTGAGACAGATCCCCTCCATGACCCCCTCAAGGCAAGCCATGAGTTCCTTCCCATGGATGGGGCTGTGCTGTAGCTGCACCGGTTCCTCCTTCCCAGGCTGTGCTCTGACCCTGTGGCACCCGTGTGTTGTACAAATCCTGCTGCTTTGGACATAGAGCACCAACGAAAAACGTAATTCTTGGGAGTTTCTGTTCAGAGCGGCTGGGTAGGGGCAGAATTACGGCACCCCCCTTGCCTCAGAACCATCTCCTGCTGGTCACTGTGCTCTACAGGTCTGGCCGTTTCAGGTGGCAGGGATGCTAGCAGATAGGACTATGTCTGTCTGTCAGCTGTTTGAAAAGGGAGTGAAGCGGAAGATGAGAGGGAAGGGAGCAGCTGGCTTTATGGAAACAGCGGAGCAGAAGTATGTCCAGGAAAGGATAACAATAGTTGCCCGTGAAGTATGGCATGAAGTTACCCATAAATACGGTGTGAAGTAAAAAGCATGTTGAAGAGAAATACGGCCGAGAACAGCTCTCCTCCAGTGAAGCTCAGCCGCTCTATGGAAATGGACCACAAGGCATTAGTCGTGTGTTAAATCAGCAATTACCTCCGCTCTGTTTCCTTCCTTCCTGGCTGAAGGAAGAGGAAAGGGGAGGAAGAGCTGCAGGAGTATGGGGAATGCCGTACCGTGTGGAAGGGCACTAAGGGAGAGTGTGAGGGAGCCCTGAGGAGTCCGTGCATGCAGCCTTGCAATATTGACAGTCTTAAAACCTTCACGTGGTCTGCCCTTGCTCTTAGCATAGCGGGAGCAACCCCGTAGTATGTCCTTACAAACACCAGTGCCTCGACACGTGAAAACTCTGTCTCCCCGTGGAAACACTAATTTGACTGTGCCGATACAGTTGGCAGCAGGGCCGTGGGTGAGTTGGGCTGTCTGCAGCAGCATCAATAGTTGCATGACTCCTCGTGACACTTCACGTCTTCTGCGCTGGGGAGCTCCAGCAAGGACGTCAGAGAGAGCTTGCAAAATTTACATCCCTTGATATGACTGCTGACGGCTCCCCGAGCGTCTTGCCTAGGTCAACCCCTGTCCTCCTGTGTCACGCCTTGTCCCCCGCTGCCCTCTGCGGGGACCAGAGACTCTTCGCATATGTACAGGCACTGAAGCCCAAAGGGATCACAGCAATCATCCAGCCTGACCTCCTAGAGAAGATGAGCCCCAGTATTCTCATCAGGAGTGTCTGTATCAATGGTTTGTTGAGCTATTGCATACTTTGAAAGAGAGGGAGGGAAAATTCAAGATCTGCATTCATCTCTGTAAGAGAAGATGTTTCTATCATTACTTCACTGCACCTAAAAAAACACGGATCATATTTATAGTCTGAGTTTGCCCAATTTACCTTTTGGGAAGTTAATTTTTATTTTATTAGTTTAAAGAGCTTTCTGTTATCAGACATCTTTTCCTCATGTAGGTACTTGCAGAAAATCATCAAGTCGGTGCTTAACATTCTCCTAATTAAACGTTTTGAGCTTCAGTCAGTTACTACGACAAACAGTTCTTGGACCTCAAACTGTTCCTGAAGCTCTTTTCAGAACTCCTTCCAAATTTTTAACATTTTTTTTTAATTACTGGCACCAGAACTGGATACAGTAATCTAATAATAGTCCCCAGTGCCTCAGACAGGTGTAATTAATACCTTTTCTTACTTTAACAAATACATCCTGCTTATGCTTTTAGGGATTATGTTTAAGTTGGCTGTGGCATCAAGAGGGCTTACGTTCATTTGCTTATCTAAAGTACTCCTGAATCCTTTTCTGCATTGCTGGATACTATCGTCTTTGTGTTGTAGGTAATGGTAAGATGTTCTTTTTATCCCCTGGCGATTTGATTCTTTCCATTCAAGCTACCTTGAATCTGAAGTATATGAGTGAGCGTATTCGGAGCTACTTTCTTATTTGAAAGAGTTTATATTTCTTCAGGGGCTGATTTCAAGCTTTCCTGACTGTGTCTAGTCTGCCAACAGAGAGAGTGGCCTTCTGCCTACTGAGACCTTTATCCTGTGCTTGTCTCTACAGCAGCTGGTTTTATGTATTGCTAAGCCCAAAACTCTTGGCTTACGCTGTCAGAGACTTGGAAGAAAAGAGAATACTTTAACAGAAGTGACTCCTCTCTACCTTTTTTGATTGCTGACTTTACTAATGTCAGAGCAAATACAAAAGAAAAACTATATATTCAGCTGTCCTGAGCAGATACAAAAACTATCAAAGACCGAACATTGCCACTCAAGTGTGAAGCAAAGAGATGATACTGCTTGTTTAACATAAAACCTCAATGCATCTCTAATTGTATAGCTAACTGAGCAGCCTTTTCACAGTGCATATATGTGCACATGCATGCATGCACGTGTTTAACTCAACCTCTGTCCCCCCTATTCCATCCGTAGCAAGCATACAAGGCAAATATAAAAGGTATCAGATGGTCATCACTGAATGGTTGTCCTTTTCTATCCTTGATAGATAGGACAGGCCTTATTCTTGTGGAAGAGTCTGCCTCTACACATTGCTGTGGGTTTGGAGGATTGCTGGCTTCCTCGGAGTGAATGGCTAAGCTGTAAGCAGAATGGTTAGCAAGTGGTTACCTTCTTGTGATACTTTCAGAAACGCTCTGCGGTTTTCTTTGGAAGCAGTTCTTGAAAGGTGAATAGGGTGCTAACGTTTGTTAGGGAACTGGGAAGCCAAGCAGGATAGCTGAAGGGAGTCCCACCAAAAATGCCACTCCGGGAGCCTCTTCAGGTGGGTTCTCTGAATTGGGTGGTAGGTAGTTTGGCCGTGAGGTAATTTGGCAAATACCTAACGTCGATCATGTTACCTTTCTTACAGTTTCATTGTGTTCAGTCCCATGGTGAAAGTTAAGTTTGTGTTTCTGTGATGGTGTCTTGACTCACCCGTGTCTGACAGTCCTAACGGAAGAGCTGTGATTTCTCGCTGTCCTGAGTGGAACACGTGTGGTCCTTTCTGAAGGGGTACAGTTTATTGATTTCTGGTACGCATTTGCTTGGATGATCCTTTTCTTTAGCACTTTATTTCTTAAGATATCGGAACTTGCTATATAAAAAAAATTATTCCTTTGCTGTACTGTAAAATTTGCTAAGCTGTAACAGCTAAAGGAAAGAATAAACGCTACCTGGTGAGTGAAGTTGGCATTTTCTAATCCTTGGATTCAGTTGTGAAAAGCAACTTGTTATATGCCTGGCTAGTTGGTTGCCCAAACTGAGGTACCCTTGAAGGGATTGCTTTCGGGACTGTGCTGACAATTGTGCAGCCTTCAAAGTTAGGTCTGTTCAATATGATTTGAATTGGCCACGCAAAATCACCAGCCTGTTTTGAAAACTAAGCTCAGATTTTTGTGGTGAGAACAGTGGTAAATACAAAGCAAGCTACAAGTGATGCCAGACAGCTATCACTGAAAGGAAGGAAGAAAAGAAAATGAATTCATTGCATGAGCCTTCTTGGGTATTTCAAAAAAAAAAAAGCTGGAGATGGGCTTCTGCTAACGATGGCTGTGAAATATCTACGTGGTCTGGCTCTTCGTCTCATTCTCCTGGCTAAGCTTAAGCTACACAGTAAAGGTCTGTGGGTTTAGGTGCAGAAGTCCACGTCTCAGGCCTTCCCATTGCCTATCCCCCCAGCTGCACCCTGTAGCCTGCGGCTCTGAACTTCATCTGAATGGTCAGGGTGCACCCGGCCTCCCGTGGCCCGTGGCCCAGGCCGGTGCTGAGAGTCAGCGCTGCTGCCTGGCTCGGCATCATCTCCAGCAGGTCTGCCAGAAGCAGACTCTGGCAAAAAAAGAGGAGGAGGGGAAAAAAAAAAGAAGGAGGGAAAAAAAAAAGAAGGCGGGAGGGTTGTCCCTCCAATAGTTGAATAGTCCCTCTGATAGTTGAAGTTGCTTCTCTTGTGCTATGTTGGTCTCCTGGCCAAATCCCACAGTGCTTGCTGGATTCTTATTCAAACCAGTTTCCTCTCAATTCAGCCGGAGCTCCCTTTGGCAGCGGTCTGCAGGAACTGCCTTCCTCTTATTTAAAGTTAGGAGAAAATCTGCAGAAGGAAACAATTCAAGTGGTTGGGTAAGTGGGGAAAACTCTTAAAAAGTCCTCAAAATGTCATACCCTGATTTTTGCAAGGTCACGTGCCATCTTCTGTTCTCTGTAAAGTTAAACATGTTATAACATTATTTGCCAGGCTGGGGCCGTTACTATGAAACTGTTCTTGTAGTTGATATTGCAAGTGTCTGACATGAGTATTGTTCGAGACCTCTTGACTTTGGCTCGGCAAACAGGCCATTGAGAAAACCCGTTTTCAGGCAAACGGGAAGGCTTGCTGCCATTGCGGTGCATCCTTCTGCCAAGAGACAGCCTGCGCGAAGACATCCGATCCGGCAAGCGAGAAACCTGAGGTCGAGCTCAGACCTGCGTTCCCCGAGTGCTAACGTACCGTGCGACTGAAGTCGCTGCTGGTCATGTGGTTGTTACTTGGTTTTTATTCGGCTGGAATGATGACCTGTCTTAACTGGTCGAAGCTCGAGATTCAAGAGGGAAAGCTGGGTAGAGGGATAGATGTTTTTACTGTAAAGCCGTGGTTTGAATAAAGCTCTTTGCAGCTTGGGAGGAGAGGGGGGGAACAACCTACTGAAAACAAGAAACTCGATTGCCTTTGATCAATTTTGTATGTAGTTGAAAATAGGTTCTACAGCAGGCTTAGCGCCCCCCCCCCTCCCCCCCATATTATTATGTTTTTGTCTCCAGCTTCATCCTGGTGTCCAACATTTGGTTTCCCATCAGCAGTACACTGCAGGCATACCATGCCTTGGATTTCTTACCAAAGCACAACAGAAGTTGAAAAATACGAGTTTTCAAAGCAGGTTTCCAGCACCGAGGAGTATTTATGGAGGGTTGGTCTGAAGAAAATAAATCTCTCAGTAAGACTGTGCTGCGCTCTCACAAAATGTCACTGCTGCGGAGCAGTCAGGCAATGATCTATATAGACCTTTGCATGTCTGCTGGGTAAGCAAACATTTTTCCCTCACTAACAAAAGCACTACTTCTTGACCAGTGATTTTTCCAAGTGTCACTGGCAGGGTTATAAATAGCCGGCAGAAAGGGAGGGGGAGAAGATGACTTTGACTTCTGCCCACCGAGCACGTGGAGGTTCCTCCTGCCTGGCGCAGCAGGACCCGTCACCGGCTCTGTGGGCTCGGCGTGCTGTCGGGGCACAGGTCTGGGGAGCTGCCCACCGCGAAACGTGCCTCTTGCATGGACATACGGACACTATGCTGGGGTGTGCTTAGGATGCGTGCGAGCCACCTTCCATGCTTTGTCGTAATTTCCTATGTTGAGGCACGACTGTTTACAAAGAGGATGCGAAATGTGCTTTCTCTGGATGCAGCAGTGATGTAGCAAACAAAGCCCTGGCTCCCAGATTTCTCCAGGAAACGTTTGGTCCTTTAAACTCTCTCTTCTTGCTTTTTCGCAGGGCCTTGCTGTGATTGTTTTTGTGCAGTTTGGTGCCAGTCAGCTCCACCCCCTCCCGCCTCTCTCTTGCAGATCCCCAAACCCTCCTAAAACACTAGCTGGCAAAAATCCTCCGCCCGTGTGTGTCAAACGCATGCCTTTGTTTGGGTGATGACACGTGCCTGTATTTGCTGATGGTGTTTTAGCTGCTTGGTTCTGTAAGCAATGTCACCGTCTCCTCCGAGGATGTGTGGAGAAGAGCGGTGCTTGCACTTCCCCCTCACCTCCGCTCCAGCACGCTTTAGCCCAACCTGAACTATTTTAGTGCGACGATCAAGAGAAGCAGCAATTGCTCATATGATGTGTCACACCATAAACTTCAGGAAAGTAATTCATTCCAACAGTGTAATTCTAGGACTAGGAAACCAAAAATGTGGCCTATTACTTATCTTTGTATCTCATAACACAGAATAACCTAAACTATTTATTTTTTTTCACAGCAAAGGTTTAGCCGAAAGCAAAGTGCTGAATGTCAGGAGCCACTGTTGCTACGTATTCAGAATAATTACTTGCTTTGTCATTTATTTTTTATTTCTGTGCCAATATTGGCCAAGAGTTCAAGTCAGGAGATACGCATGATGCAGAGACATAGAGCCCCTACCTGAAACTTGGGAGAGCAAAACTGAATAACTGGCACGTCTTGAGTAGGTTATGAAAGCTCGAAAGTGTTTATTTTATGGTTATCTAACATCTACAGTATTTTCTCTACTGGATGCTTTTTCCTTCTGCATGAATGAAATTTTCAGGTGTATGCACACACATATACACCGTACAGGAGATTGTGTATATTAAATGCGTCGGGGCACATTCGGTCTTCACTTACCTTGGTCTAACTCTGGATAAACTCAAAATTGGGGATATTGAGCTAAGGTAACCCCGGAGTAACTGAGTGCAGAGTTTGATCTCTAGATTTCCTCTATATGCTTCAGAGTAAATTGTAAATCAGAGGAAAATCCAAGAAACCCAAACAAGCAAAAAAAAACCCCTCAGGAGCTCTGCCTGAGCGTGCTGACCCTTTGCACAACCCTTGTACCGCGGGATGCATTTCATTTAAGAAAGGAAAGTGATCCTACAAGAAAGGAAAAGCAAAAAGAGCAGTGCAAGGGAAAGGGCATTGACTGGGAGGACAGGAGAGTAAGTGAAAGGAGAAGTAAGAAAGAAGACCTGGGAGGAACAGAGAGGAACAAAAGCTCGAAGCTGTTACGGAGAACGTCCATATGAAAGTTGGTAGGCTGCCTGTGTGGTTGGGTCAACTACAATTTTTTTTCTTTAGATATATGGAGGTTTCTTTGAAGACCCTGTCTTTTGAATAGTCCCTGAGACAGAGCGGGGGGGCATCTGTCTGTGATGTTTCCAGGTGCTGCAGCATGGAGCTAGGAGAGGACGCGAGGTCCCATGCACGTTCTGTCCCAGGAGCAGGCAGTATCACACGAAAAGCTAGTAGTTTCCTGCCTGGTGTGGGAGATGCAAGCCTCCCATAGTCTTACCTGATGTTTTACTGTGCTCTTTCACCTTTTCCAAAGCTGTTGTCGAAACAAAACTGCTGCTTCCTCCTGTCAGCCCTGCTGGCGGATCTCTCTGGCCCGATGCAGGGGGCGTTGAAGGGGGAAAGGTAGCTCGGAGTCAAGGGTGGGCCTGAAAGCGGCTTTGCTTGTCTGCTGCAATAGGTAGGGTGCCTGACCAAGTATCTGTCCAAATCGAGGAGAAAATTTGTCCTTAGGGCACAGAAAGCTAATTCTTTGTGATGGTGAAATCCTTAAGTAGTCGGCTCTGTCTCCTGGGTTCGGGTGGCTCCCCGCGTTCCCCACAGCCGCGCTCAGCCTGGGCAGCAGACGCACCTGCGTTTAGTAATGTGCTTTTCTTTGGTCAATGAATTGGGCATGACTTACTGATATGGATAACAGATTACTGTTCCATACTGTTAACACTCCATGTTTCGTGTCCTGCAGCTGTGGAAAATATCAGCATTTTTTTTTTTAAATGAATTTTTGCAGAGATTGTGTTGTGCTGCCAGCAAACAAACTGGCATCTCGTGTTTCTGTAACCCCTGAATTTGTTTGTCCTCACCAGAATAACTTCTGTGGTTTGCCGTCTAAATAATCATGCAAGCCTCCCTGTTCCTCGGTCCTATCTCATTAGATGGAAGAACGTACTAATTTAAGACTGTTTCCTTGGTGAATCACCTGAGGCTTTCAAAAATGGTGAATCAAGCTCTGATTTGGCTGTTGTTTTATCTTACAACTAAATGATCTTTCTTTAATGTGAGTAGTCAGGAATGTAGCTTCCAGGCGTTTACGGTCCTGGTGCTGCTCTGGGCTTCACCCAAGCAGCTGTCTCGTGTGTAGTGTTCAGCCTTATCTCTTTATCAAGGGTATTTCATCAGAATGATCTTTTAGCAGCAGAAATGTATCCAAGCTAATAACATGCTCAGCGATCCTGACTTCTGGCTCTTAAGACAGACCGTGAAGCCCCAACTCCTGTAGTTTTATATTCTTCAATTCCTCCGCTGATAAAACTTGACTTTAATTCAAGGCGTTCGTGGCAAAGGATCTGGATCTATTTTTGTTGTCGTATTTCCAGACCGTACTTTCTGTGGCTTTTGTCCTCTAAAGGAAAACCAAAACGTTCGCTAATTTAACCTTTCCTTCCCTCGCAGAAAAAATAAAGGTAAGGCTAGTCAGGCTGGGAGCTGTCACGTGCTTGATGTGTGCTTGGCACTTTCTCAAGCTAGGAAGGCGGCCAGGTATGCTTTGAGTACGTTTGTCTCCCTGCTGCCGAAGCCCACCAGCCCGCAGTGCTGCGGGTTGTCACGATGTACTTGGCCATAGTTGAAAGTGAGTTTGCTGTGAGTAGTTAGTTCGTCGGCCACGAGGAGGGATGTTGTACGAGCTGGAGATGGAGGGAAGCCTCTTGGTCTTGTGCTGTTGTCTGGGTGCTAAGGCTAGGGTAAATAAATAAAAATCTGAGGTTTTCCGCACGTTTGTTATTCCTTCTCGTTGTAGGAGGAAGGTAATGCGGGGGATCCCCCGTGGCCAAACCAAGGCAGACAGCAAAGGTGTGGGTGCAGCGTCTTTGTGCCTCCGTCTGTCGGGGCAAAGGGATAGTGGCATTTTCTGTGCGTCTTACTGGACCCGTACCCATGCAAACGAGACTCTTTCACGTCATGTAAAATTCAGCGTCAGGCAGGAACACCAAGCACCGTGTTGTTCCCCCCCCTCCTCCTGACAAACAAGCAGCTGTCACTGGGGTGGTGATGGGCGAGCTGCTGGGCCCGGGTGCGTGCGGGGAAGGCCTTGCTTTGTTGCAGAGCTCTGAGGAAAGGAGGAGCCCGGGAGGAGGATTTCGCGGTGCCTTTTGTTGCTCAGCCTGGCACAGGCTGTTAAATCTTTGTCTGGCGCAGATGACCTGGAAGTCTGCAGCACCGAGTCTAAATAAGAAACCTCAATAAATAAATAAGCGTCTATAAATTTGAGGCAGAAAAAAGGCAGATACTTTTATTGCGACTATTTAGTGAGTCCATTAAAACAATAAAAGCAACCAGATTCTTTAAGCATGGAAAAGAGCGATATCGTAGCCGGTCCCATCCTTTTGTTCTCATGTGGCGTTCTGCGCCAGCAATGAGAAGGAAAGCACTTGGGTAGGCGCTAGCAGGTGCTGCCTCGTAGGCTGCGGTACAGAGTCTCCTTAGTTTTATTATGTACTTTCATGGTGGGCTCCAGTTGACTTGGATGGCTCTGAGCAGGTGTGCCACGGAGAACTTGCATTAAAAAAATAAAGGTTTGCCTTTGGGGATTTTGCAGAGTTGCTTGGTTCTAGAAGTAATAAGGGAATCTTCTTTCTTGTAAATTTTGGGAGAGGGAAAAGAAATGTGCCAGGAGAGTGATACCAAAATCTTTTTTTTTTTTTTTTTTTTTTAATTTTATTTTTAGTAATGCAAAATTAACATTTGGCTATAGTTTGAGAAACTTATCATATCATCTCAAGTCACATGTCAAAAGCCAGGAACAGCCAAAAATGATACTTAAAACTTGTAAATGCCAGCCTGAAGACTTTCTGAGAAAATAAATGAAATAACTGTCCAGCATTAAGTGTGCTAAGTATTTGGGAATGGTTAATGAGATTGTCTCCTCCCCTTTGGTATCTGTTTCCTTGCAATAACTTTTATCTGTCATTGTACAAGGGGATAAAGAGAGAAATTGTCAGTGGAGGGAGTGGAGTTGGAAAAGCAGCTGTTTCTCTGACCTGGGATGTTGTGCCTGAAACCATGGTGTATCAGCTGAGACTGACATCCTTTGATTTGATTTTATTTTATTAAAAAAAAAAAAAATGAGGTGGTTTATACAAGGTTAAAGCAATAAATCATCAGTATGACTGCTAACAACCTCCTCTCCTCTGTTTTTTTCATTAGGTGGCAGTGAAAGTAATTGACAAGAAAAGAGCCAAAAAGGACACCTATGTCACCAAGAATCTGCGACGGGAAGGGCAGATCCAGCAAATGATCCGCCACCCGAATATTGCTCAGCTGCTGGATATACTGGAAACTGAAAACAGCTACTACCTTGTCATGGAGCTGTGCCCTGGTGGCAACTTGATGCACAAGATCTATGAGAAAAAAAGGCTTGAGGAGCACGAAGCGCGCAAATATATCCGGCAGCTTATCCTGGCAGTTGAACATCTTCACCGGGCAGGAGTAGTTCACAGGTAACCTTAAAAACCCTCTCTGGTTAAAATCTATCTCAGAGCCTCTAAGTGGTATTTTGGCATTTATTTGTATAGTAAGGAGCGTTCCTTATAAAAACATATTCCTAACAGGTTTTTTGGCTAATCTTCACAATATTATTTAGATGCTCATATTTTAGACATTAGAAAGTATCTGCAGAAAGCACTTAAGTGTGTGCGTAACTTCAGGTGAGCACGCGGGAGCTGTGCTGACTCCATGTCCTTAAAGATAAGCCTGTGCTTTGCAAAAGTAGCGCTGCAAGTAGCGCTATTTTGCCTCTTCAAAGCGCTGTATCAACATTAACTAATGAATCATTTCACTATTTCTTTGAGGAGGTGGTTGTGTCTGTTGTTTTACTGGTGGAAATACAGCAGTATGGGGAGATGAACTGATTTGCCCAAAGCCTCACAGTGACACAGCTGGGATGAAGCCTGAAGGGGAGCAGAGAGGTCCCGTGCTTCTGCTTCTTTGCTCTTTCCGCTGGTTATATTGCCTTGACAGGACCTCACAAGTTTCGGTACTGTGAAGTACAATGCAGAGTATGCAACCGTTCAGTTCATCTCCCAGCGTCTTCTCAGGAGAGATCCAGAGCTGTTGTGACACATCGCTTTCTTTCTTTAGGACCTCCGTTCAATGGGTGTGCAAGCAGGACGTGGATCTCCTTGCAGGAGGAGGATGCTGTGGAGTTAAAAGTTTACCTGGGCTCAAGGGGAAACAAGACGAGTTCATGAGGGAGAAGTCTGCAGAGGGTTGCTGAATAAGGAGTAGCTACCTCTGCCTGAAGTCCCTGAGCAGCACGTGGTAGAGGCTGGGAGAGTACAGGTGGAGGCATCACACGTGATTGCCTGTCCCTGTTCCTTTCTCCGCTTGCGTGTTCTCGGCTGCTATGGAGACGGGAGGACCATGGGCTGGGGGGACCTTTGGTCTGAGCCAATATGTCTCCTTTTTCTTTTCTTAGGTGTATTTATAGGGTATTGTCTAAGAAGGAGGCTCCACTTTCTAAATTTGGGCCAACTGGTGTTAAGTCTGGACCCCCACATACTGCCTGTATGATGCTAAGCAAGTTGCGTAGGCCCCATCCTCTTAGGTTGTGCAGGCATCTAGTAGGAGCTAGACACCTGAATACTTTCAAGGATCTGGGTCTTAATTTCCTTGGCTGCACTGACTCTGTAGAAGATGGAGAGCCGTTGTATACACCCGTCCACAGGGCTGCTGTGCAGGCAGCTGGCACACTGCCTGAAGGCAGCCCACAGCCAGCTCCTCCAGCTGTGCCCAGCTGTGTGCTGAGCTGCCTACCGCTGTGCAATGCTGTTGGGTGCATCTGGTTTGGTAGAACTCCATGCACTCTGAAAACTGCTTTTTTTGTCTTGAATGTCTCTGCATGTTCCCTGTGATCCATTAGGGATAGGTGCTACGTGCACATACAGCCTCGGGTGTACTGAGGTCTTATCTCGAGCTGAATTTCTGGTACCACTGTAATATAAATATTTGAGCAGCCGCCAGGTCTATTCTGCAGGTTCTCTATCAGCAGCTAAACTGCTGACCTCTTTAAATTATTAACCCCACAGTTTGGGGCATGGAAAAGGAAGAAGTGTACTTATTGCTTTAAGGCATCAATTGATATCCGTTATGTACAGAGAGAGAGGAAGGAAAAAGGTCAAAATTTCTGAGATGGGCAGAGGAAAACCTGGCAGGAGCAAGATGAAGGCATTTAGCTTTTAACAGCAGTATTGAGTTAGCAGCAGTTCCTCTCCCTGAAAAATTTACCCTCTGCATAGTGGCTGAAGTGCTTATGCAGGGTTAGTAGGTTTGGCTTTGATTCCCTTCTTTTTCAGAGAGGATTCAAACCCACCTTTTGTACCAAAATAGCTGATTCACTAGGTGCAAGCTAGAATCGACAGGCTACTGTGGTGGGAAGAAGGCAAGGCTCTGGGGTCCAGAGAGCATGAGTTCCCATATGGATGCTGCACGCTTGCAGGAGTTCTGGCCATCACCCCCTCTTTCTCTCTGCTGTCTCTGTGAACATAAGTGCAGCTCACAGAGACTGAAGCGTGAGGGACCTTTGCGAGCGGAGGGAGGAAGCAGCCCTGGAAATACTGACGTGCTCTGCTGCATCTGGCAGCTGAGCGCTCTCTGTCCAGCCCCGTGGTGTTGGATTAATCCTTACCCCAAAGGCAGCGTACTCCATCCACTCCATTTCTCAAATCGCAGCGCGGCACAGAGCTTGTTCTTGGGATTCTTCCATCCAGATAATGAGCAGGTCCAATTCTGCTTAAACTGATAAAATTTGACAGAATCACAGGCAGTATATCTGCAAGTATTTTCTCTAGCTTAACCATTCAATGTCTTGACTTATTCTGCAAACAAAGTACGTAGAGCAGCATAGAGATGCAGAAAAAACGCTGATGGCACGATCCAGATTTATCCTCCTGTCTCTCTGCAAGCATGAGAAGGAGAAAGAATAATAGTTACCCCAGGAGTTGTCCTTCAGCGTCTTGGGCTTTTGACGGTGGCAACTCTAAAAACAGACTACTCAATCGGCAACTGAAGAGGGGGAAAAAATAGTGCAGAAGTCTGATTCATTCTTACCCTGGATAAAATGGCAATGTTCTGTTGTTGTTATTGTTGTTATTTTTAAAACAGGTAAAAATAACAGCACTTTCTATGTGGTGATCTGTGGGTGTTTGCATTCACTGCGTGTGAAACAAAACACGGCATCCTAGGCTGGAAAGCGGTCTGCTGTTTGTCTCTCTGCAGATGCTTTCATCATTCACATTGAATGGGGCAGGACATTGAAAAGGGTTCACTGACTATTTTATTACAAGAGTCACCAGCGTTTTTGTCTGCATTATTCAGGGAATAATAGAGATGACTTGGCCTGTTCTATAACTCAGGATGAAAAAAAGCCAGATGAAATAAGTTGCATGAAATTTGATTACATTATATGATGACTGTTAGTCAGTAAGCTTCATGACTTACAGTCAAGACTTGGCATGGCAGAAAAGCACTCTGGACAAGAGCTGGGACCCAGAACTCAATGGAAATGCCTCTTTTAAGAGGCACCGATGTGCGAACAGCCTAAAATGAAAAAAAACTTCAAGAAACCTCATTTTATTTAGAGAAGTTAAAAAAAAAATACTCATGTTTGACTGTATAGGTGTATTTCAAATTATAAACAATTCATCTGCTATGGTGGATGAAGCCCGCAAGTTCCTGAGTGCAGGAGCTACGTCTTCGGTGAGGGGTGTCCAGGGTTCAGAACTCCTCGGCTGCTCGCTGAAACAAGAAATGCCGCTATTCTAAATATAATTTCATGTAATCATTTGTGTTTCATTCCTTCTATCAGAAGAGCTGATTGGTTGCTAAAAATATACTTGCAACAAGCTCAGCTGTGAATCAGGTAGGAATATTTATCTTTCCCTCTGACAGAGGAAAACAAACCCAAATGGCAGTATCTGGTGAGGCTTTCTCTTTTCAGAGGGTGTTTACATAGGCCTTCATGCTGTCAAAAAACAGGATGAACAATAAGCCCCTTGGGAGTGTAAGGACAACAGAGAAAATGAAGTGAAAGCCTTGGTGCTTGCCACTGCATCCCACAGGAAATTCTCAACAACCCTTTTAAAGTAATTTTAACAAAATTCAATCCCATTCAGTGCAATTACTGTCAGGATGTCAAAGAAAAGAATTTAATAATGTATTGGTAGCAAAGATAGCTTTCTGTATTCACCCTTTTTCTGTCTTCGTGGCAGCGTATTCGTACCTTCCACTGCCATTTTGTAATTAAAAGCGGATCAGGAGTTTGAAAGTCACAAAAAAAACCCTGAGGTTTTGAGCGGAGTTTAAATATTTCTCCACGGTCTCTTTCCCTAGCAGAGTAAGGTGCTGCCATACGATCCAGTTGCTCAGGGTGCTACGGGGTTCCTGCCTTGGTGCCCGCTACTTTGACGTGTTGGCTTTGATAACTTCCATCCTATTAATTTTAAGTGCCAGTAGTCTGGCTGCTGATGCAATATTTATGACAGATCCTGCACTACAGAACAAAGTCTCCTTTTGAAGTGCAAAGCTGGTTTGTCTTTCTATTTTATGTCAGATTTCAGAATTACCTTTGGGCATTCTCTCTTGGAGTACTCTGCTGTAAACAAACTAAACATTGTTTTAGTGAAGACAATAGACTGAATTCCTCTTTTACAGCAGCAAACACATTGAATTCTCTGACGTTGCGACTGATAGACAAATCAGGCTCAATAAATAATATTTTGATAACAAAGCCTTTGAAATGTATATTCATGTGATGATGAACCCAAATCTCTGCAACCTTTCCAGCTCGCTGCCAGCTCTTGCAAGAAAGCGGGCCCGCGGGTTGGTAGTTAAGGAGTGATTTTTCATGGTGCTGTTCTGATTAAAAATAAGATGCAGGAGACAGCAACCAACCACTGCTGCTTTGCAGCTGCTTGCTGGTAAAACCTTCCTTCTCATCCCTCCTCTCCCAGACAAGAAATGAAGTGTGAAGTGCAGAAACTTCAATTTTGCTGTCTGATGCCTGCAATGGCACTGGATAAGCTGCTTGCGAAAGCGCGCTGAGCTGACAGCTGGAGCCTGGGGTAGCTCGCTCAGTGAAGCAGGCTCCTGTTGCTCGGTGGACTCGCTGGCCGGAGTTGGGGGTTCCAAAGTGGTCTGTGAAGCTCTAAGCAAAGCCAGAGACAAATCAGCCCCATCAACAGCAGAACAAGCTCCCAAACAAACCATCCCATGAAGAAGGCGTATTTTCAAACACGAGGAACGCCGACTGCATGCTGCTAGCTTTGCACGCTGACAAGGCATAAATATGTGCTGATTCTCCACGTTGTGGTAATGCAGCTCGATCTTTCTTGAGTGTCTTCATTATTCATACGTTTGACTAATGTGTACCATAGTTAGACACTGTCAATGTTGTGGAAGTAACCCCTCAGAAAAAGTTAAAAGTTTTTGTTCCTACTGAGGGTGCGCTCTGGTATTTTGAAGTTTTTCAGCAACAAATGCTGAAAATTTGCTTAAGGGTGTAAAAAAAAAAAAAAATATCCTTCAGTCCCATTTTTTGAGGCACCAAGACAGTAAGGAACAAGATCAGATTTACCCCAAGGAGGGAAACTGAAGGTCTCCAGCAGCTGCGTTTCTTCTCCCCACCTCAACCCCACGCAGCGTGGCACGTGCTGCTGGCCGCATAAGGGAGCGCTTGCCCAGCCTTTCCAGTTGCAAAGCGGCTGTGTCCAGCTCCAGCAACCCAGCAAGACGTGCGAGCCACGTGCGTAATTATGAGGAGCCTTGAGCCTGCACGGACCGGCACGTGTACATGATATTCAATGCTTTGGGTCTTCCCATTGACTTCAACAGGGGTTTCAAGTGCTGTGTGTGTCAGAGCTGGTAACCCACATCCTCTCTTGCAGTCTGCAGCTATTAAAAACATGCAAAAATCTCCACTGACTAGAATAAATAAGATGGTACGTTTGCTTTTATTTGTTAAAACATTTATAATATAACGCATGAAATTCAGGGTTCCCTAACACTTTTGGGTGCAATGGTGCTACTTTTTCCATTGCAATGAATTAATGTAAACATTCAAACAAAGCAGCAACTCAGATGAGCCTCTCTTTGTAAAAAATAATTTAAGTTTGAATCAGACAGAACTGAGAGCATTTAGGAACTTTGGGGAAATTGGTCCTGTCTCTCTGTAGGATGAGCAGATCCATAATTGGATTGTGCCACTGCACTTTTTGTTAAAAAGAGGGTATTTTGGTGCATTGTTAAAGTCTCTCAAAGTGTACACTGAATAAGCCTTTTGTCCTGACGGACACGGATCTTGTCCAGGCACGCAGGCTCTATTTGCACTTCTGCTGTCCTGGCTGCGGGTACCGGCCATCTCTGTGCCCCGCTGCCAGCCTGCTGCGGGGGATCGGGCTGCCCGGGGGTCCTGCGCGGTGCCCCCCCAAGGTTCCACGTCTGTGTAGCAGCAGTTCTCCAACTATGGCTTAAGTCTGGGGATTTTTGGTTTGGTTTCGTATGGCTTTTGCTTCGCATGGAATCTTCATGTTGGGTTTTGTCAAGGAGTAAAAACCTGTTGTCCTAGCTCCCGGTGTCACACCAAAAAAAAAGTACTTTCATATTGACATGGGTTGACAAAAATGTGGTGCATATGGACTATTAGATCAGTTACCACTTACCGGCAAACCTGCTGAGAATAGGCATATGGGTAAACATCTTTAATTAACCAGGTCTGATTGCACTCTATACTGAGGCTATATTTAAATTTTTATTTTTTCCCTCTGATAGCTGTAAAATGCCCTCTAGTATTTACCTTTAGTTTTCTTTTTTTAACCTTGAATCCTTTTAAATATCTTTTCTTGTGTTTATTTTTAGCCCTCCTGTCACTCATTTATTATTCTAATTGCCTGCATGTCTTTTCTCCTCAACTTCCAGCTTTCATCTTTCCGTTCCCTTGCCTTTATTTTTAAAGTCTTACCTCTTCTTAGCTAATGTGTCATAGACTCAGAGCTTCCAAATGGTCTTTCTCCTTGCTTTGAGACATTGTACGGAGTATTGCAGTGTATGACTCGACGCTCCATGTGCTTCTGTTGATTTCAGTTTAGTTTTGTTTTTTGGGATTTTTTCCTCTTTCCCATACTGTTTTTTTGGCAGTCTCTCCTGTTAAATTCCCGGCCCCAATATCTTTCTAGAGGCTAATCGCACTGTCTGTGAAACCCTCCACCTGCAAGCAATAAAGACGCGAGACGTGAAGAAATAAGCCCTTTTTTGGCAGTAGAGGGAAGCAGAAGTGGGTTGATCCAGATCCATCTGGCAGGGCACGTCCTCCTTGTATCAAGCCATTTCTCAGCAGCAGCGGCTGCCCTGCGAGGGAAGCTCCTTTCGGGGTACGCAGGGCGGTGGGTCTGCAGTGCTGTCACGGCACGTGGGGTCTCCCACAGATGAGGAGAAGGATGCCATGGGTGCCAGCCAGGCTCATGGGGTGCACGGCCCGGAGCAGGCTCTTTGCATCTGGGTCTTGGTCAAAACACAGCCTAACGCGGTTACATCTCTGCCGTGGTATTTGAAATTAGCTGTCACTTTTAACATGGCTGGTTTCCTCAAGTTAACGCGCTGGGTCCTGTCCTCCTGTCTCACAGGGTCGTGCTTTATTGACAGCGTTGCATTGCTGCTCCGCGCAGAGGGCTGGTGCAGAAGGCGGTCCTCTCCTCAGGAAGCCTCGTGTTCAGCTGAACGCTCTAGGAAAGCCTGGGTATCACCCCTGCAATTTTTAAAATACTCTCCTTTGGTAGATTTATGTAGTATTTCCCCTATTTCTTTTCACACGTGGAGCGAGGAAAATCTGGAAGAAATGCTCACTGGGGTGTAGAAACATCTGTTTGGAGAAGGTCCTTGTGGTCGTGTTGATGAAGCGAGTGGCATCCTACCTGCAAGTACTCTTCTGTCTCAGGTTGATTTGAAACACAGCATGGGCATAAAATGAAATGGAGAGGAACGTTTTTAAAAAGGCTTGGAGTTGGTCACAGTTATTTTTCTTTCTTTCCCAGCTCCTTTCTTGTGGAAGTACTTTGTTTGATTTGGTTGGTTTACTTGTCTTATTTTATTAAGCTTTATATCTTCATCTGTAATAGAGGCGTCCTGCATTACTCCCTTTGCCTTACAAAGGCAAAATACCATGGATGTCACTGACTTCCCATAATTACAGCTGATGACTTTATTACCCAGATTTTTCCGAAGCGTGCTGGGAGAAGCATCACTGCCCGTTTGAGCTATTGATATGCCAGCATGCTGATTGTTAGAAATATTTATGTCTGGATGGGGGAAAAACTCTTGTGATAAAGACACAGCCAACTGCTAGAAGTCATGGACAAGTAGTGTAGCAACCTAAATGATTTTTTCATGTTATACTTAATGCTTAGTCTGTACCGTTTGGGGTTTTGGGGTGGTTGGGGCGGGGGGGTAATCTCTGGGATATTTTTCTTAGGTAGAACATGATTTAGGAAAGCACAACCACATTCTTAAATGATGAAAGGGCACATGGAAAGTGAACAATGTGCTGACATACATGTCAGAAGAAGGATCGGTCATCTTGTAGAAGCAGACCATTTTCATTTTATCCTCTCTCTCCCGAAACTGGTCCAGGCCCTGATCTGTGCAGTGGCTCTGTGGGGTCGGGCAGGGTGGCACGGTGGAGAAAGCATTAACATGGCACTCAGAAAACCCGCATGGCTTCTTCTGTTGGCTTTGTTACTGGCCTTCTGGGCGGCATTGGGCAAGTCATTTCAATCCCTCAGCCTCAGTTTTCACCTGTAGCGTATGGGAGTACCAGTGCTGACCACCTCTGTAGGGAGTTTGGATGCTTCATCCCCAGGGAAGGTTGATTCTGGTCTCCCTTGTAGACAATAGCAGAGGACAGACGTTTGACTCCTCAGATCTCTGCAGAAAAGAAGGTTTATTCTTCAGCTGCAGCCGGTGAAGAGCCTTTGCTTGTGAAGAGTAATGAGAAAGTGACTTCCAACTCCAAAAACATATTTGAAATGTTTCCAATGTATAAGATTTCTGCAAACTTTTAAATACGTGAGAAATTTGAAGAACCTGATTAATTACAGGATGTACTGATATGCTTATAAATGCTTATAAAGTCATTTTGTGCCTGAAGAATAGGTGTGAAACTGTGTGTGAAAGCACTGGTAATTTTGGAGAGCAGACAATGCATGGGGCTTTCTGCTTTGAATGTGGAACTGTGTGTGCTGCTTTCATTATACGTGTTATTATATATGAATCTTGTAAATACACTGATGAGAGTGATGGGAAGCTGCTTCATTATTTTGGAGGCTCACTCAAAATATTTTATTTCTTTCAGAGACTTGAAGATAGAAAATCTGTTGCTAGATGAAGACAACAATATCAAGCTTATTGGTATGAAACCAGTTTGGCAATTCCAGTAATTAAAATTGGTAGTTTTATACAGAGAGTTTTTGAGACTTCATAATCCTCCATGTGACAACTGCTAATGTTGCTGCAGAGAGGAGCTGAGAGAGTATAGATAGCAATCAAGCTGTTCCTGACAGCATCTTGTGAAAAAAATGTTCCAAATAATTGAGCCTTAACTGGGTATGGGCATAATCCTTCATCTTTTAACCAACAGCTTTCATATTCAAATTGGGAACTTTGTAAGGAATTAAAGAATTGATGCTGCAGAAGTAATTTATTTTATTATCTTGATAATTTCATATTTACTAAGGGTTGGATTCTGCCCCCATACGCATATGCTTCTGCTGAAGTCAGTGGGAGTTACACACATTTTTAGCAGCTGGCAAAATTTGGTCCTATATTTATATTCATTAAATTTGCTTCCAGCACCCAATACAGAATTGGTTTAGAGGGCTGTTAAAAAATAAAAAAGATCAACGATAGAGTCTTGATTGTATTCGGGTATCAGTTGTACGCAGTGCTCAATTCATTCAAGTTGTGCAGGCATTTTAGATTAATCATCGGTGGGTATAGTCTCTCGCTGCCTTTGCGTAACTCCCATTAATGTTAATGTGGGCATTGAAAAGAAAATATACCCTTCATAAAAAAAACCCCAAACATCTGTTTGTATTTATCTCCATGCCTACACTTTTGCCAACAGCAGTGTCTGTGGTTGCAGACTTAAAAACTATACTGACTTTCTTTCTTCAAAAGGTTTTGTGATCTGAAAAGTGATGAAAAACACTTAACATTCAGGTCAAATGGACACTCACTGTAACGTATAAAGCACATGCATCTCCAAACAAACAAGAGGAGGATGGTTAATGAAATCTGAAATATTCAAAATTTACTTAGGGAATTCAGTCTTTGGAAATATTACCATGACTTTTAGTCATTACTTTACTCTGTAGTGAATCAACCGACTCTGGGAAAATAATAGCAAAAGAGAACTCTGCATTACCTCAGTTACGGGTCAAGAGGATACCGATATGTTACCATGAATCATTCATCAGCAATGATGGATACCACCCATTATCTTGATTTAGCAGATAAGTGAGACCAGATGGTTTGCAGCAGTGCTATATGAACATCTGATAGATTTAAAGAATTTCTATAACTTTCCCGTTATTGGGTGTTTGATTACACAACAGTAGGTGAACTTGACATCCAAACCCAGACCTAATCAGATGATATGTGTACAATTAAACCTTACATGCCAAAAAATTACTTCGGAACTGTTCCTGCAGTTTCATTTGCTTTGGTTGCATAGAAAGGTCTCCTCACGGTGGGTGGTGTGGGAAGAATAGAGAAAAGAGACAGTTCGATCTTCTGTAGCCTTGCTAGCGTTGAAATAAATTGTCCTCAGGCCTGCAGCCTGATGTTTTAAGCAAAGCAGATTGTACACAGTACATATTTTAAAACAAAGCAATTAAATCCCACTGTCCAACGGGGTATCTTAGAGAAAAATAAAGGTTGCTTTATTAGTAATAATTACGCTGTAAGTAAAACCAGATTTAATATCACAGGCAGCTCGTGCCATATCTCGCTAGCGACGCTGGTGATCTCTGGTTGTTCACCCTGAAGAAGCAGTGCCTCCGTTCTTCATGCTCTGTCTGCTGTGCTTGCGGGGAAAGCTGGAGCAGGGGCTGCCGAAACCGGCCTCAGGTCCCTGGGCAGCCTCTCCTCACCAGCGCCTCTTTTCCAGGTGGTAGCAGAAGTAGTGCTTGAGCTGCCGCACAGCTTTCCATTGCCACCAGGGTTTCCCAGGACAAGGAGAATTTTCGAGCAGCTGTCTGTGGCTGGTGCAATAGACCAGATAATTTATAGACCAGATAATTTACTCCTCTTCCTCCTCCCTGCCCGTTTCCTCTCTCAGCTCGTTCAGCGCTTAGTACAATATTTTATGTAGCCTGTCTTTCTAGAAACGTGATGGATCAGTTGTGTCATCGCATAGTCCTGCCCAGGAAGGTTCTTCAGGAGTGAAGAACATGTTTTGAGGAATTACGTGCTGCTTTTCATGCCTGGGAGAAGAGACTTTAACCTACAAAACTAGCTCACATTAACTGCTTTGGGGTGGGAGGTTGTGCAGCAGCAACCACACTAGTACCTAGTAAAAATGTTGCTCTTGTAATAACCTTGAATTGAAGAAAACTCACCATAAAGGAAAAAGAAAAGGTGAAATGAAGATTAAAAATGTGCCAGGAAGCGACACTGGAAGTCCCTGCTTGTTCATGCATTTCAATGAGAACTGAATCCCTTGAGTCCCTTTCTTCACCCAGCTGCTTAATGGCACCTTGCTCTTGTTACTCTTTGTAGCTACATGACAAGGTGGTTTATAATATGTTCTTAGATAGTATTATTAGAAAAATTCCCTTTGCTGTGTTAAGTGGACTTATTCTTAGCTGTCTGTTAAGTCTCAAATCTAAGAACATCAGGATTGGAAACGCTGGAAATAATTCACTTCTCTTCATCCACCAGCCCGTGGTGGCGGGTGCCCGACAAAGAGGCCGTGAAAAGCCACTCACGGGCCGCGCGAAGTCCCTGGCACCCTGCTCGAGGACCTGCAGCACCAAAAGGGCCCTGCTGATACGTGGCTCTGCTGAGCTCTGCCGGTCAAACTTGTCCACGAGCTTGGTGCGAAGGCTTCTGCTGTTGAGTAACTCTTTCCCTCTTCCAACTGTGACAGCTTCAGAGATAGAGCCCTATATCCATCGCTTTATGTTGATTTCCTGGAGGCGTTGAAGAGTAGTGGTGGAATGCGATACTTCGATAGTACGAACAGTGGGGGTGGTGGAGTTTCCATGTCATAATATTTACTTTGGAAAACCAAGCGTGGCCTTTGATCTGAATTCTGTAATTAGCTCAGCTTATTGAAAGGAAGCCTAAGACAGAGGCAGGAATGGCAGTGAAATTATCAATGCTGGTGGTAATACCGTTCTTATCAAGATCAGCAGTGCATCCTTAATAGAAATCACACTGCGATCACGATGTGCTGCTACGGTGTTAATAACAATATTCCCATTTCTTTTGCGGTAAAATCCCTGTCCCCGGTATGCATGTGTTTGCGAGCGTTCTGCGTTTCAACAGGCACTAGAAGAAAAAAAGAAGAGTATACCAGCCTAGATTAAATGAATGAGCTGAAAAAAGTGAATAAGATGTTTATAGTTTAAGCGAATAAGATAATTGAAACCTCCACTAGAGTATACCTCCATTGACAGTGATAAAAGGATGCTGATTTGCACCATCACAGAATATACCCCTTATGTACTTTGATTGTAAAGCATTATATTACAGTCAAGTAATTTTGAGGTGGTATGACACAGTAGGGTAAAGACCGTGAATAATACTGTGTGGAGATATTATTTCCAGGAGTTTTAAAAAGTATTTTACAGTTGACATAACCCATCTCGGGCCACAGCTAATAAAGACGTTAATTAAGTAAATAGATCCTCGGAAGTATTTGTATAAGCCCCAGGGATAATACATATCTAGCAGAGATGATTAAGCAGTGTCCAGAGACATTTGTTTTCCATCAGAGGCAAGGAAATTGTCTTGATCCTCCCTGCCATTATGACAATGTTCTCCAGCGAAACCCTTTTGAGCCTCTTTGCATGTTTAAATACGGTGATTTTGTCTCTCTTGTGCTTGTCTCGCTCTCAGAGATGCAGTCAGTCGAGTGGAAAGCCCTGTGCAGTCATGTGGGGGCTCCAGCTCACATAGTCATCTTTAGAATTGCTTTTTATTTTTTTAAGCATTATTATTTTTTCACCTGGTTTTGTAAGGGAACAAAGCTTACGTGACCACCCTGTCAGGGCGCTTCTCATACCTTGAGGAACTCCTGTCTGATTTCAGCCAAATTTAACGTGGGGCAAAAGCTAAAGGACAGGCTGTTACTTCAAGTCTTATGCAAATAAGTAGGCAGATAAGAGAGAGAGACCCAAATTAATGACTCTGTGGAGAGAGAGTATTGCATGGGCTCAGCAGTTGACTGCTACATTTGGCCTGCAAGATGTGATGCTTTTAGCCCATTTTAAACACGCGTGCATTCTGGGAATTTTTAAGAAGCCTGGATCAAAAGAAAGACAGGAACAAAACGGATGTCAGTGTTCTTAATAGCAGTATTTTTGTTGTTGCAGCTGTCATCGGTAACAAGTTATTAATAAATGCAAACATCTTTGATTGTGACCTCCCTAGATCTGCTGCTCCTGGATATGTTGCCCTGCAGCCGAGGCCGTTCTTCCAGCCTGTCAGCTTTGCCCATGTCATTCTCCTCCTTGCAAGCTTGTCTTGCTTCTTCCCCTTATCACGTCAAGTTGTTTGACTTCACTTTCAAGACCCTTTGCAACCTCTCCTCACCTTCTATGTCAGCTGTGGTTTCATAATTGCTTTCTCCCAAGCCAAGCGTGGGCTACCACTAGACAGGGTGGGCTTGTGCTCCCCTGGCTGCATGTTGCCCCCAGCCGCTTCTGCCTCTGGTGCGACTCTGTCTGCCTTTCTTTCCTTGCTTAGTGGTTTAATTTTTAAGATCCTTCTCTAAACCCAGCTGAGCCTGCAGCCATACCAGCACTGGAGCAGACGGGGGAGATTTTGGGAACGCCCTTCTCAGCGCCAGTCTGGTCTTGGGTTGGCTGAGAGCACTTGGGAAACTGCAGCCGCCTTCGGCGCAGAGAGGCTGCCTCTTGTCTCCGATCAGCTCATGGTGCCAGCCTTTGCCAGTCCCTTGTTATTATTGCCAGCGAAAGGGTGTCAGATACACCCAGAGGCCAGAAATACAATAATTCAAGACAGAAGTCGGGGAGGAGGGAGCCAAATAACACATTCCCCTTCTTGCTCCAAGTTCTCCCTGTGTTATTTCAGAGTTGAAATGCTGACTCTGCAACCCTGTGCGTTTGTGCATCGCCACAGTAGTCCCAGAAAGCAGCTCCCTCGCCTTACATCTGATGGCTCACTCACACCATTTAGAGGAAAATGTTGAAGAAGTCCCACTTAAACTTGGCCTCTAGGTAACATACTGCAGCAGTATGGAATCCACGAGAGCCCAAGGTGGCTTTCTGCCCCATGCATATCACGTAGTGCCCGGGACAAGCTCAACTCTGGTTGTTGCCATCCAGTTCCCAGTGAAATGTGGTTGCTTTGTGTATGAAATTGATAATTGTACATGTTCTAAGACTTTTTTATTGCTTGTGAAAGTCTCCGGTTATTTAGCACCTCAGAGAAACATAGAAAACTTTCGCATGTGATGATTTTTTCCTTAGGCAGTTCATTGCTTAGATTTTGGGAAAAAAAGTGCTTTTTTTTTTTCCTTGTGTTCTAGCACAGCTTTACTGTATCTGTCTCTTTCATAACTCTATCTCTGTGCCTTTCACAGACTTTGGATTGAGCAACTGTGCAGGCATCTTGGGTTATTCTGATCCATTCAGCACCCAGTGTGGGAGCCCAGCATATGCAGCCCCTGAACTTCTGGCAAGGAAAAAGTACGGGCCCAAAATAGACGTTTGGTCCATGTGAGTTACTTCTCCAGTTTATAATTGTTATTACTGTCATCGTTACCTATTGCTCAAATGAGAACCATTATTCATATATTTGGCTACTCAGAGCAAGAAAATCTGTTTAAGTAGCATGACTCTCTTAACTAAATTGCACAGATATTTTGTTCTGAAATAGATCTTTTACCTACCTGCGTATAGATTGCTAGAACACATAGCATAGAGAGATTGCAGTGAAGCACAGCTGTTGATCGATGATGTTCAGACATTGTAGAAGACGTGGCTTTGGCACAAGAGGGCCAAGAGCTTTTTTTGTTTTCCCCAAAGGATGCTCAAGCATTCACGTGGGCTCTGTGCACTATCCACAGTCAAGTCTGACAGGAAATGTGATATCGAGTCAAGTCATCGCTTTGAAAGCACGGTCGTTACAGGGGAAATAAAAATGGCCAGAAAACTTGTGAGCTTACTAGTTTTCAGGCAAAAAAACAGACAGAAGTCCCCGGTGCCAGAGGTAGAAGAAGCTACAAAGACGTTTTGGGGTCAATAAATTTGTCTTCAGTACTGTTGTAGAATGTGCAACTCCCATGACCCTCCTGTTGGCCATGGACATAGTGTCGGTTATCCTGGTCAGTCCTGGAGAGGAATGAGCTGAAATCAGTTGAGTTTTACCTTTTGCTTTAGTATTGATAGATTTTCCCTCGCCAAGCGGGGATAATAACATTTGTATAAATTTCAGTGAAATAGCAGAATTACAGTAATTCCCAAGTTGAAGTATTTGGAATGCTTGGAAAATGGGAAGTACTGTATAAGCACTACTACTGCTAAGAAAGATTGGCCAGAGTTTATATATTAGACTAGGACCTGGGTCAAATTCATCTCTCAGTTTGTCCCGGTGGGTCCCCTGTTGCACTTCAAGGCTCTTTAGAACTTCCCCTGCTGAAGCCTAATTTGCAGTCTGTCCTCTGAGGAGACCCACAGCTAAATCATTGTATGGCTGCTGAATTTCTCACTCCGGCATTGGGCCATCCGTCCACATCAAGGGTGAGAGTACCAGCCCTGAGGAACACAGGCAAACAGAGCACAGTTATTCTTGTAAACCATTTAAATTTCTCCAGTAGTAATGTCCTGCTCTTTTTTTTAATTAAAAAAAAAAAGAAAATATGGTTAACTCCTACCCTTCCTCATAGCTGAACAAATGGTGTCCGTGATCACGGTTCGTGACAGCACACCAGTTTAGTTTCTTTCTGTTCGCACACAGGTATTCAGCAGACTGGGGAAAGAAATTCCCAAAAGGGAGAAATTCCATTTAAATTGAATTTAAAGCCCTTTTAAGAGGAAAAAGAACAAGAGTGCCCAACCCACTTTTCATTGCTGACTTTGCTGGGCATAAACAAGCAGTAAGTTTTCTGCTCTGAAAAATGTAATTGTTCACACCTGATCCTTGGGCTGCACCAGAGGCCGTGGAGGTCACCTTTGGGCACTGAACCAGGACCTGCGATGTCCCCGTTGGTGCGGGCAGTCATTGCACACCCGGGGCAGCACCAGGACAAGGCCTCCAAAAGCAGCATGTTTATGCAGCCTGAGGAGAGGCTTAATTGTGGCGTGGCATTTAGCCAAGGAGTTGCCTAAGAGCTGGGCTCAGTTCTGTGGCTCCCAGCTTATGTATGTCCTACACATTGTGTGACCCTCCATGAGCAAACCTCTGGGAATTCTTGCCCAAATCATTGTGTGCAACAGAAGAGAGCGCTTTTTTTTTTTTTTGTCTTTTGTAATAGCTGTCAGACATTAAAGATGAAGTACAGTCACTAAAACCTAAGCTTAAGTTTTCCGTTGTTCCTGATCATTTTGGTTTCTTTTTCTCTGTTTTCTTTTAGTGGAGTGAACATGTATGCAATGTTGACTGGAACATTACCTTTCACCGTGGAGCCATTCAGCTTGAGAGCTTTATACCAGAAAATGGTGGACAAAGAAATGAACCCTTTTCCCACCCAGCTCTCTGCAGGTAATCAAGGGGGTGTGCTGGGACCTGTTCAGGTCCAGTCGGTCAGAACCATTGCGTTGAATTCTGGTTTGTGGGTCATGCTGCCGACATGGCATGCTAACTGGGAAAAATACTCTTTTTTTCATTTTAGCCTCCAAAAGACCTGCGGGAGTTGCTGTAGTATAACTCCTTTTGCTTTGCCTTCTGTATTTAAGCTGGAGAAGCACCAAGTTGTGCTGAATATGAGAGAGGAACAAATTGTGAAAATCTGTGAAATTGCTTTTGTAGAGTAGTTGGTTGGTTTTGCACGTTCAGAAGATTTTAGCGTAGGGTGGTATGGATGCATGAACACAGTATTTTGGAGTAACAAATTCCTGGGCATTATCATGACTGAGGTTGAGTGATAAGCTACCTTGAATGACCTCACATTTATTATGGAATAATGACATGCACAAAGTCATTTGGGGACAGTGGCCTGTGATAACCTTTGTGTGTTCACAAAATGCAAAATTGTTGATGTTGATTAGTATTAGAAATATTAATTCCTGCTTCGAAGCCATGTCACTAGGCAACAGAATAATTTTTCAGCTTATAGCAAGACTGTTGTCAGCATTTGGAACAAACTCTGTTTTGTAGTTGGGTTTTATTTTTGTATGCTAAATTTGTTGTTCGTGGAGAGCTTCTGTTCTCCTATTCTGGTGGCCTGTTTACAAGGGACATTCAATAAAATTAAAAGATTGCAAATAGAAAAAGGGAAACAGAGCATACATTTTCACGCAGTACACTAAGGATGGCAACCATTGTCACGGGGGATAAGAGAAAGCCTTTGGAAGTTGTGTCACGAGATGAATTCTCCAAGTACAGATTTACCTGCATACGGAAGAAGAAGGTAGTTAAGGGTTTTCTCACACAGGTTATCTGTGGATCGAGTGAAGTATGTTGTTCCTTGTTCACTCAGCATCTGTATGAAGTACAGTTTTCCTGCCAGCAGTTCATATTGCTGGCATGTTGTAAAGTGGTAGGTTTACAAGTGAGCTGGGATGCTGCAAGTCTTGCCGTCTATTTGATGCAATTAGAGTGTTTGGTATTTCCATTCTGGAGACTTCCCGTGAGGATTCAGTTGCACAAAATGGCTATTTTAATGTTCTAGCACACACTCTAAAGCCCCACTGAGTAAATTAAAAGGAGGATTATACTGACTGCTTCGTGCTGTACTGATCTAGATGCCAAATCCTGCATCAATTGCAAAGTTACTCTTGAATTCAGTGACTTGCATGTCATAGTAAACACTTTCCAAGTTTGGCAAAAAATTTGCCAAACTTACCTCCCAGAGTGAGGCTTTTACCAATAAGATTCTCCCCCTCTACTCTGCTCTCATGAGACCCCACCTGGAGTACTGCGTTCAGCTCTGGGGCCCCCAACACAAGAAGGACATGGACCTGCTGGAGCGAGTCCAGAGGAGGGCCACGAAGATGATCAGAGGGCTGGAGCACCTCTCCTATGAAGACAGGCTGAGAGAGTTGGGCTTGTTCAGCCTGGAGAAGAGAAGGCTCCAGGGGGGACCTTAGAGCAGCCTTCCAGTACCTAAAGGGGGCCTGCAAGAAAGCTGGAGATGGACTTTTGACAAGGGCATGTAGTGATAGGACAAGGGGTAATGGCTTTAAACTGAAAGAGGGTAGATTTACATTAGTTATAAAGAAGAAATTCTTCACCATGAGGGTGGTGAGGCACTGGAACAGGTTGCCCAGAGAAGCTGTGGATGTCCCATCCCTGGAAGCGTTCAAGGCCAGGCTGGATGGGGCTTTGAGCAACCTGGTGTAGTGGAAGATGTCCCTGCCCATGGCAGGGGGGTTGGAACTAGATGATCTTTAAGGTCCCTTCCAACCCAAACCATTCTATGGTTCTATGATTCTATGAAAGAGCAGTTATAGGATGGCTGTGTAGTGTCTTTGACCCAATGAACTGTTTCCCCAATCATGGTTTTCTTTCAATCATCTTTAAGTGGGAGATTTCACTGACTTCACTGGGACAACTCACGTGTTAATGGCTGAATCACCCATGAAAGGCCTGTAGAAGACCAGACCTTGGGTAGCAAAAAAGATAACATTACTTTTGACAGGTTTCATTTTACTGTTTCATTCATCCTACCATTTCATAATGGAGATCAAATTTTCTCACAAATGCATCTCTGTAGCACTTGTAGCTCACTGACACAATGGTCTCCAGTGAAAATGCTATTTTGTTTATCCTGTAAGAACTATAGCAGCTTGAACTTTCAGAGATGATGGCAAATTAATGGAATGGATTTAAATGTGTTAACCTTTACTCACTTTGAACAAAGGTACGCATCGGTTCTTGATCTAAGTCAGCAGCCTTGCATGTTCACTGACATGGCAAAATGTGATTTCAGATGACATTTGTTCTTGCCACGGTTAGGCTTTGGGTCAGTAGGTAGAAACTCTGCTCCTCTGCTCTACCAGTTGTTGTGTTCGTTAACTCCTTAGGTTTATGGATCTTCTTCTTTAATCAAGTTTTCTTTTTCTGTAAATTCACATATAGAGTAGAAGTTTTTTGCAGGATTCTGTTTTGCTTGTTCAGTACATTGTCTTTCAATATTTAATTTCACAGTTACTGAACACACAGTCTCATCATAAAACTAGCCAGTCTTATCACTAAGTGAGAGTATACTTTATTTGTATTAGTTAAAATGTTGGGTGACCGTGAGCGCCCAAAGCAACTGTGTAGCAACAGGGAAAATTTGGAGTTAGTGTTTGATTTTCCTATTTAGGAAACCGTTTTTCATTAAACAACACAGCTGTCTGATTATTGATTTTAGGTGAACAGAGTTCAGTTTTCAGGAAGTTGGTATTCACGTTGCACACATTCCTTTTTTTATCCTCAATTTACCGCTTTTATGTGTTCATGGTCTTCCTTCTGGAGCAGAGAAATGAAGTAGAGACGAGAAGAAGAGCCATTGCCTATCCGTGCCTGTAGTTTGGAGGAAGGATTTTATTAGGTGGACCTCGCTCTGGCCTATGAAGTGACCTCATTGCATTTTCTCCAGCTGGTTTTGTAAGCAACACCTGTACACCTAATTTTAACCAGGCACACCCTCACAGTGTGAGCAAGGCACTCAGTTGCTTTCGTTCATGACAAGGGACATGAAGACAGCAGAGGTCTTGGAGTCCCCACTGAAGCGCTCTCCGTTTCTGCTCATCACTGAGCTCAGTACGCCCAAGGAAGTTACGAGAGAAACGTAGTTTCTCATGATGCTGGTCTCTCATCTGTCAAAAGGGCAAAGTTTGCCCCAAAATTACACCATGGGAAGAAAATTCCACCGAGTGCAGGTCGCCGGCTAATCAGATTAGTGCTGTCCTCGAGCTCGTCGTAAACGAGGCCTCGCACAATGAGGCCCTGGCGGGGTGGTTCACAGCGCACTTTGTTCGCTGGCCTACTTGGTGCAGTGGGAAAAATGGCTTCAGGCGCAGTGGGTCCAAAAATCGATCGGGCAGCTTCGCGTTTGCTTCCTGGAGGATTAATTTTGCTGTCCCACAGCCGTGGGGCTAGTCGGAAAAGGCTTCACCCCTCCCCGTACCATCAGACAGCTCAAATCGGCCAAGGTGCTGTTGCTCATCTCCTCTGTGTCGCCTGGGTCTGGCCAGCCAGGCAGCCTCCCGGGGGTGGATCTTCTCTCCAGAATTAGTTTCTCCCGATCTGGATCCGTTGATCCTTGTGGTGCTTTGGAAGCCTCACTTAATTAGTTTGTCTTTTGCCTGGGGCGGGGGAGGGGAGAAGACTTTTTAAGGAGATGTTAGGTGTTTTGGGGACCGAGGGTGGTGGTGACTGGGGGGGGGGGGGGGGGGGGGGGGATGTTGGTTTGGGAAAAGGTTATTTACTTTGCTCTGAACCCGTGGGATGCATGCGTTTTCCGAGACAGGGGAAGTACTGGAGAGAGAGCAGATCAAATGGAAGAACAAGGGGTTTGTTGTTTGCCATAACGGGGGGGTTTGGACCCGAGAGGCACTCGGGGCATGCAGAGAGCACTCATAGCGTCAGCTTCCAGCAGGTTTATGAACTTGGATGTGGGCTTTTCTTGCTGTTGCCACAATATTGCTGTCGTAGGAAAAAAACCAAAAAAGCTGGGAAAGATTTAAAATAAAGTATCTCACATAAATCGGCAATTTGTGAAGACAGAGCTTAGAAAAAACCCAGCCGATGCCTAGCTGAACCGGTAAATACATAATCGTAACTCTCTCTCTTCCACATACAAACTTCTTGACGGTAGGCCTGCATTGAAATGGAGACCTCTCAAGGTCCCCTCCAGCTGATACTTGATTTTTGCAGGATGTTGAACACCAAGGTTACCCAAGCTGTTAGGAGTCGGCACCCATCGGGTCTAACTCTGGTTTATTTGAGGAGAGGCCCTCCCTCCCTCATCCGCCACCCTGCCCTGGCGTGTCAGCCGAGCCGTCCCGTCCCGTCCCGTACTGTGGGTGGGGGGTGATGTGGGTGGGCTCGGGGAAATAAAAATGCTCGGGGGATGGCCAGGCAAACGTGAAGTTGGGCAGCAGTCTCATAGAGGAGAATCTGTGAAGGGCAACAGCATTGTGCCTAGGTAAACATTTATGCCCTTTTCAGATGAGGACACCGCGGCCTCGCGGGCAGGCATATTGTTCTCCTTAAGCTGTATGTGGGAATGGAGATTCATGAGGGTTTCACTGTGTTGCTGGCGGAGAAGGCACAGCGTGGCTGCTCTGCTTCAGAATAGGGGATGGCGTGGTGCCGAGTGAGCATGCTGTGGCGGTGAGACCAAACACCTGTAAAGCCGAATGGGAGGACTGGCTCATAATTTCACAGTTTTCTAGCACTGAGGCATTAGCCCATCCAGTTTCGTCTGCTTTGTAACACAAGCCTTTAAGGGGTTTGGTTTGCCTGCGCTGAGCTGGAGTAGCTGTGTTGGCAAGGCTGTACTGCAGCTTACCCAGAAGACACGTCCCAGAGGACACCATCCCGTGCCACAGTGGTCCTGTGCTGCCACTGCCCAGGGCACCTGCGCTAGTACGGAGACGAGTAGACACGACACGCTCAGGAGAGCATAGGAGGGGAACTGCAGCTCTGCTGTGGGAGAAGCCCCCAAGGTCCTGTCCATCTGACCTGGAGAAAACTGTGCCGCAGCCATCACTTCTGCCTCTTGCTTGCCGCTGACTTCATTCAGGATTCATTTGGCATCATCTCACTTGACTGTATCTCCTACAGAATCATTCTGATCTTGGTTTTCCCAGAATTAGGTTTCTTTATCTTTCGTGCGGGGAATTGTAGAGGACGTAGTTAACTCTTTACTATCTTGTAGCCGATAAACTGAATCTAGCCTTGACAATTTGAGGAATAAAGACCAGACCTAGTTAAAACAGAGTTTATTTTCAGCTCAGATACACACTTCTTGTGATTCTTTATGCAAATAACTTGATTTCATTGCTCCTAACCATGTGAGAAGCACATGACTTTAAAATATCAGAAAAGCACTTTTGAGGGTTTTTGCAAGAAACTCCCTAGGGATGGTTGAATGTCACTGGAAGTTGAAGGTTCGGTATCTGAAAACAGAACAAAGCCCATTAATTTTACTGTACTCTTTTAATTTGGCTAAAACCTCCTGCAACTGATTGTAGCTTGGATGGAAGCCAGGAGAGAATTTGTCCTTATGTCAAAGGGAGCCCAGTTCTCCATGTCTTACCTCCCAGTTCTGCATCCTCCCCTCACCCCCAGTCCATGTCCTTCTACTTTAAACACAGATTGAGTGATTAGCCTCTGACCTGACTCCAGCCTCTTGTCCTCATACAAAAATTAAGTTTTGGCTAACCTGCTCAGAAACTTCAAACAAGCTCTGAAACAAAAGGCACTTTTTCTTCTCTCCTTTATGAGTCTTTAAATAATTGTGACTATAAATCATTGTTTATTTTACTTACTAATCCCTTATCAGGTTTTCCTTTTTCTCAAGGACGTTAGAGCATACCATAAGGAAAATGTTCCTTTTTAGTGTACTCTTGGTCAGACTACACACCTGTAGTAACTCAACTACCGTGTTAAGTCATAAAGCATATGATGTAGCTGTTGTTTTTCTTGATTTCTTCACAGCGGCCATAAACTTTCTACGATCTCTACTAGAGCCAGATCCTGCAAAGAGACCAAACATCCAGCAGGCGCTTGCAAATCGATGGCTCAATGAGAATTACCCTGGGAGAGCACCACCTAATGTCACATATCCAAACAGGTACTGTGCGAAAGAGTGGAGAAAGCCTGCCGGGGTGTATATACATTAAAATGTAAATGACTCTGGCGTTGCAGTTTCATTCCTTGTGTGACAGCATCCCACTGCATTTTCTGGGATTGCTTTTGTGAATCCATCCTAAAAGTTGTTAGAATTGGCCATTGAATATGTGTTGCTTGAAATGGTCAAAACTAATACCTTAAATTAGAAGCTGGCATATGATGCATTATTTGCAGGGTAGTCTGGGGTGCAGATCATATGATTGATTGGCTCCAGACCTTGGAATGGATGTGAGTGACAAGTAGTTCATCAGTTCTGATCTTCTCCTTGTTTGTTGGTAAAAGCCAAGCTGCTTTTCAAGTAGAGGCTACGCCTATTTGTGATACAGACGTGAGGTTCTGTGGATTAGGTAAATATGCAAACCGTGGTGAGAAAGGTCAGAGTTAAATGATCTCGCTTTGTTGGTTGTTGATCTTGAATACCTGTGCAATGCTGAATGCATGTCTAAATGCAAACAGAGAACAAATCTCATGGACAGTCAAACATCCATCTAGGGAAAAAGAAGAAGAAAGATACTTGTGGTCCACTTTGGTTAGAAATAATCTTGCTTGACTTTAAACATCTGCAGTGTAGAGTTGACACATGAGCCAGCCAGCCTGGGCTCTCGTTACAGTCAATGGAGAGAAATAAGGGCGCTTTTTACAGAATGATTTATCTGACTTCTTTTTGATTCTGCAATAGGATGACTTTGTGCCCAGGAGATCCAAATTCCTCTCCAGTGACTGTAAATGGAGCCTCAGGCAACTCACTTAGAAATATATGTCTATATTTGATCAGATAAAACCTCCTTCCGGTATCAAAGCCCTCCAGCTGTGTCTCATACACAATCTAGTACCTGCAGAGGATTCACTGTAGGAGTTACTAGCTTGCAGGCCAAGATCCTAAGTTACACTGGGGTAGAGACAGCAACTTAAAGACTAATTTTGGTGCTTAAAATTTGATAGTGCCCCAAGATCCTAACTTCCTTACTCAGTTGCCAGATACCAGATGTAGTGTATGCCTAGGGGCATGATGACTTACTTTCGTCTGAACGTCTGAACCACTGTCCTCCACCCAAAAACGATTTGGTGTTCACCAACCAGGACACCTCTTTGTGTCAGTGCCCTGAAGGACTCGATCCCATAGGCATGCTCAAGCCGTGCATACAGCCAGCCTTCAGCAATCAGCCCAGGTCACAGCTTTGCTGGTAAGAGTGCCTCCCACCCGTTTGCCCCTCTGCTCCACCGCTAGCCAGATGAACAGAGTATGTTTCAGAGCTGTGGGTCCAACCCCTGTGGGGCTGAGAGGCACCTGCAGCACCCCTCTTACTGCTGAAGCAGGTGATGAGTGCTGTGACCACTTGATCGTGGTGAGACCTGGGCACAGGAAATCAGTTTGAGCCCTGAATCTTGGGACAGCCTTTAGGAATTTTTGGAGACCTTTCCCTTTGCCCTTGCTGTTGACTGGCTTATGGGTTGCAGCCCGCACGGTCCGGACTCCTACCTGAGTCACCTCCCTTTTCCCTCTGCATTGATGGGGAACGGAGGTGCCCTAATTTAGCAGCAAGCATTTCCCTTCCAGAGGTAGGGTCTTAACTTTCAAGTACTGCATCATGGAGAATCACTGTGACTATGCCTTTCTTTGACCTGAGGAGAATAACAGATCTCCCACTCTCAAAATATGGTTGGATAGATGTTGAGCAGCTTGGGTGCCCGGCGGCATCACTAGAGCCGTCCACTGAAATGGGGAGGGCAAATGTGAGGCTAGCAGTCTGCAATCCCTAGACTTACGTGGACGGAATATAAAGATGCCTCTACAAACAACTGTTGTGCAAGGAATAAGAATGAGAGCAGGCAGACACATTACCTCGACATTACTGCCCCAAATTTAAGGGCAGTTGAGTTACTTTGTGTAGTATGCTGTCCAACAAAAGGAAATCTGAGTTTCCATGGTGCATTGGACTGTACTGAAGTATGGTACATATGAACATTGTATGGTAAAGAAGTGGAAAACAAGTGTAAACTGAATGAGTCATTAAGCTAATGAAATCACTGTCATAATGAGTCTAATCAATCTACTAAACGTGGCATCTGTTAAGTGAATGTAAGTGTAACTGAGAGCTGTATGGGTAATTTAATTGTCTTTCTGTGCGCGTCTGATTTGTAGAAAAGAGGAAAAAAGACAGAAATAGGGTTTGAATGCGCTTTCACAATTCTTTTGCATTTGTAGGTACATTTTCATGCCTCTATTTTTGACTTCTTAGCTTGCAGTTGTCGGGCTTTAGTCAGGTTGTGGTGGAAGCGTCCCTTCTAGAGCCTGCTCATTGGTGCAGTTAGGTAGTGACTTACAGAAGAGGCCGGCCCCTATTAGATAGAATAGCTGTGCAATGCTCTTTAGTTATAGAGTGCCCATTAATCATTCCCTCCCAAAGGCAAGCGAATCAAATGGAAGAAGAGAAGAAAATGCAGTGCCGAACTATAGAGAGGGCATATGTTTGCTCATGCGTATATGTGTATATGGTGATGATAATAATCCTTTCTATTATAAGCACCTTTAAAGGGAACATCAATGTGGAATGCCATGCTTTGCTATTGAAAAAAATCAGTTACTTTTTTTCTTTCTTTCTCATTGCACTGCTTTTCTCATCATTTGGTCTGAAAACAAGAGAAAAGTAGATACTACTTCTATCTGAACCCACATTTTATGTGAAGCTGTAAAGTATAAAAGCCGTACAGATTCTTTCTTTCACTTCATTTTTTGGATGGTATTTCTTTAGTTTGATTAGTTGATGCCCCAAGCTTGACCTACCTAGAATTTGTCATACTGGAGCCTTATAGGGAAAATATAAAGTTTGTAATATTTAAAGACACGGCTAGACTCCTTTTGAGCTTGCCTCAGAAAGTACTGCTAGAGTCAGCTTTGACAGAGATTCTCCAAGTTTTCGTTAGTGTGCAGATGTGGGTAAGATGTTTTGAAATAGTTCTGAAAAACCCACTACTGAATTTGTAAGGAATCACTTCCTCTCTCAGTCACGCTTTTTATAACACAAGCAAGAAGCTGTGTTAAGTTCTTGCAGTGCTCTTCCACTGTTTCGGGTGTAACACCTGCTGTTCCCAAGACAAGAACTTGGTAGGAAAAGGGAGAGCATGGAGATAAGGCAGAAGAACGGCAGAAACTGCATTTTCAGGAGAATACTCTCCCAGGCTTTTTATAAGCTTGCTTTTGTTAAAGAAATTCCCCAAAGGCAAGCAAAAATTTCCCATTTTGCTGAGCACTTCAAGTAGAAATTGCTTGAATTTCTTTTGCTGTCCAGATGCTTTAACGTGCAATGGCCAAGATAAGTTTTGCTTTTGAACTTAAAAAACCTCAACCCCAAGCATTCCTTAGCTGCAGAACGAATGTTAGTAAGCACGCCAAATAAAGGAAAAGAGTTATTTGAGATTTTCCGGACTGTATTTTACCTCTTGTCTAAGTCCTCTACGTCAGACCCAGACTGCTGTCCGGGCCATTCCTCGCATCACAGGTGCACAGGACAGGGGGACAGCAGGGTGGGAGTGGGAAAGATAGAGAATGATCCTTTTGAAGGGGGAAAGCAGGCTGTAAAAAAACCCACAACCTAAGCTCCCCTAAGTTGCCTTAGCCAGATATTAGGCTTGATAATAGAAGTAAGGAATATCCTTTAGAAACCAAATGAAACCCAGCGTTTCTTTGGAGATGGATGGGAGTTGACGGGTACATCTGGGAAGCTGGCCAGAGCATTTAGAGGTCTAAATAGGAGGAGAGTTCTTTGGAAAATCTGGTTTTAACTTAGACTGAGAAGGTGCTTTGGCATTTCCACAAGGCTGCTGTACTCCATTTCTTGCCTTGGCTGAGTCTCTTACAGACTTTATAGAAGAGCACATACATAAACATGTCTTGTACTTGTGCTTTTAACTGACACGAGTATAGCAGCAGTTTTACCACTTTGAGAGCTGCTGCAATAACCCTCCCTGTACATCCCCTTTCTCTGACATGAAATTCCCTAGCTTCTTAGTGCATGAATGTCGCACGACACATAAGGGGTGAAGCTGAATGCAGTGGTGTTTGATTACAAGGAAAGGGTCATTTCAGAAAGCCAAATGTAGCTACTTAAGTTGGATTTTATCTCTTTTCCTTCAAAACCAGACGGATGATCTTGACGTTCTTCGCTGGTCAGATGTAGGGTAACAAACGGCAGCCTCCTGAGCATCAGGATAGGATGTGGTGGGGAGAGTGCTGTTTGTTCCGCTATCACGGCTTCCCTCAGTGCCCGTGGTTCCCAAATAGTCCGCCCCTTTCGTGCCTGCTCACGGGAGGAGAGAGCTAATCACTCCCATGTTACTGAGCCTTTCAGGCCTCTTCTTTGCACTGTGCCACGTCCCCCATGGCTGACAAGGCTCTGTCGCTGGGAGGATGGTACGAACAGCATGCTCTGCCTCTCTCTCTGTGCAGGATTCACCTTGAGGACCTCAGCCAAAGCGTGCTGCTCCATATGACCGAGAAGCTCGGCTACAAGAACAGCGACGTCATCAACACTGTGCTCTCAAACAGGGCAAGTCACACGCTTGCCATCTACTTTCTACTTAATAAGAAGCTGGAGCGCTACTTGGCAAGCCTTAGGGTAAGTAGTGCTTGCTGCCGATTCTTTGGATGAGTGGGTGAGGAGGGTAAAAAAAATGCTAAAAGTTTCCCTGCTTGCTGGTGTTTGATCTCAAGGCTTTACCCAAGGTTTGTTTTTTTTTCTAATTTTGTAGCAGTAACCATGAAGGGGAAGTATTCCTTGCAGACTAACATTATTTCAGATAAGAATTCCCCAGGTTGCAGAGATAATTGCTGATAGGCTTTATGTCTCACGAGTCCCTGTTTCCATAGGAGATCCCCTCCAGCCAGGCAGTTACCCTATAGAAAGCAAACTGTTGCCATGCAGAGCCTTACTTGTGACTTGTAGCGTACTGGGTCCTTATGTTGAGATAATTCTGCCACTTGAATGTAATTTGACTCAGGAAATCAAGAGGAAGCTAAAGAGCTATTAAGATTTTATTTAGTTTTTAAATGAAAACTGAGCTGGAAGTTTTACATGAGAAATAACATGACTATAAAGTCTCCTAATCTCCTGCGGACCTTCCTGGCCCCTAAGTACGGCTTGGGGGTCAGAAACGCTGCCGATGGGTTTGCACAGCAGCTTTCTCTAGGGCAGGAGCCTGCTGCCACGTGTCCTCCTTCCTTGTACATCCCGGGGAGCTGAGCTCGCAGGCCACGTTTTGCGTGGTACTTGCTGGCGTGCTAGGATGGGCACAGCGCACAAAGACAAGCTGCGTGCTCTCTTCCCTTGGCCTCTCCACAGAGCTGCCAGTGGTCTGGTGAGGAGTCGTAACTAGTTGAGGGTCTGTAGGCTCCTATGTGACTACATGGGCAGGAGGGTGGGTTGTACGGAGTTTTCTTCTTAATGTGTTTGCTGCTTAGAGAAATTATCCCCAATGCCCTTCCAATCTGACAACTTCTTAGTTTTTTTTCTTTTCTTAGTTCGTTTAGCAAGCTTTTTTTAATGATGATGTCGTCAATGATATTTAAAATGTCATGGACCAAATTCACTATCTCTGTAAGTTGATGCACCTCCACTGAATGCCAAGAGTGGATACGGTCCATTAAGCAGTAATCGAATGTTAGTTTTCTCTAGTTATCTTACATACTTTACTTTTCTGTGCTTCTCTCTCCACAGAAGTCTGAAGGCCAGGACAATATTTGCCACAAGAACCAACTATACCAGATAGAGAAATACAAGGCAAATAAAGACTCCTATGAGGTAAAGCTTATTAAAGTTTGTCAAGGTACTTTGAAAGCAGACTGAACTTGAGGATCCTTGGCGATTGTGATTAAGGCAATGGGTTTCTGGACCTGTGGAGAAAAAAAAGACCTGTGCAGGACAAATAATTCCTTCAATCTCTTTTTGAAGGAACAAATAGCAACCCCCTAGGATGGAAGTGTAAAGGTGACCTTCAGCTTTTATGAAGAAAATAAAAGTTTTAAATGCTCTGTTTAGCAAAATAATGCAAACTTCTTCAGGGGGCTCCATAGTTTCATTCTGGGGTGCAAGTTGCTGGTGTTGTTAAGAAGACCATAACTCTGTTGCCTTGAGTCTCAAGACCTTGGTGGTGTAGGGCAGAGAGCTGAGTGACAGCCAGGATGACCCTCCCTCATCACCTGGCTTGACAGCCAGAAATGATGAAACTGTATTAGCACAAAACTCTGCCCAGGTTAGTATTTTTTGCTTCTTAGCAGAAGTGATGCAGAACTAACCCACTGCATCATGAGGGACTTCCCTTGGCCAGACAAAAGATTTAACCAGTTTACCTGTTGCTCTGTCAGTCTCCAGTCTTTTTGCCTGCAAATAGAGAAGGTAGTTTATATTAAAAGAATACATATTAGATAATAGGAGTCTTCTGATGGCTGGATTTTTCTTCCCTGGCTGATTCTTTGCCAAGCACTAAAATTACAAGAGTAATAGGAGCTGTGCAAGTCTTACCTACCAACACAAAGAGCAGTATTCTTGAAGAGTCTACCTATTTCAAAAGCTACTCTTCAGCGCTGGGTTGATGATCTAATTGCAGGGGCAGATTTGTATCATGGCTGGTTTTGTTTATTTTAAAAACTGCTTGCAAGACAAGTTGAACTGCAAGCCAGATGGAAATATCAGGGCAAAGTACTTATCATTCTTTTCTTACATAAATCAAAACCCACCTTACTTAAAATGTATCTGCAGTGGGTAGACTCAATGAATGTAATATTTCAAAACGCTCTTTGACAGCTTATTTGAAGCTGTTGCAGGGCAACCTGCCCCTAGAAACACAGGCAGGTACCTGGAGGTGAGTGCTGCAGATGGTGCACCCTGATACTCTCTGGGCCAGCTTCCTCCAGCTGCTGGTGTCACTCCTCTGTGCAGTGACGGAGAGCCACGGATGGCTCTGCCTGCCGCCCAGGCATTAGCTTATAGCTTCTGCGTACCTACCCCGTGCGGGGGAGTCTGCAGCGAGCCCTGCCTGTGCACCTGCACGTAGCCAAGAGAGACATGCGTGGTCTGGTTTGGTGGCTGTCCTGAAATTTCCTCACCCCGAGAGGGGAACCAATGCTTGACTTCCTAAGGATAATTGAAAACTAACGGTAGCACAACTGTATGACCCCAGTTTGGTTTGTAGGCATGCTGAGGGATAAAGGCTCCCTCCAAAGCCTCTCCTGCACTCGGAGTTAGTCCCAGTGTAGCTATTTAGAGGATGAGGGGGTGTCCTTTCTTTCTTGAAATAGTTACCCTGATGCAATCACAGTGCAGACATTGCAATAATAATACAGTATATTCTCTTTCTTGCATGGGCATAGCTGAGCGTAAAGCATGTTTTATATCACTTCAGCTGTATTTACACAAGGGGATTGTGTTACCCTCACTGTACCAGGACAGTTGAAGCAGCACACGTGGGTGAATACAGACCCTGGGATGCTACTGCCGTTTGTAACCATGGTAGACATCTCTCCTAAAATGCCTTCATGTGGATGGGAACACAGCCCTGGTAGTGCCTAGCTCATGCCACCGGGATCAGTGGGTGCCACCGGGACTCGGGGGTAGGGGTTTTGTAAGCTCAGGCAGGTTCATGAGCTGCAGATAGAGTCCCCTTATCACCCCCCGTTTCCAGAGGGGAACTGGGAGGCACTGGTCCCAAGGCAGACACTGCAGGGAGAGCGTAGCTGTGCGTTGCCATGGGAATAGCAGGGAGAGAGCTGGTCACCTTCCGCTTCGGCAGCCGACTGAATTTCTTCCACCTCACTCCAGCGATGTGAAATAAGGACGTGAAATAAGGACGTTGCCGCGGGCGGGGGGGCTGCCTGCCAGCAGCACTGCCTGTTGCTGGGGCGGGCAGCAGGGCACGCGGGCCGTGGCCGTGCCCAGCCCCTCTTCTCCACGGGTTTCCTAACCTGGGGTGGTGGGATCGGTGTGCCAAGGCTGAGGGTGCTGGGAGGTGCTGTCGGTGCTAAGTAACCAGGCTGTTTGGCAGGCTGATTTCATTTTAGTGCTGGGGGTGGATGGGCAGTGCAGGGAGGAGGGAGGGAGGCAGCAGGCTGTCTCTCGCTCTCCATCTCTCTCTTTTTGTTGGAGAGGCCTCAGGTGATGAGCGGCCGTCCCTCATGGGAGCGAATCCAGGGGACCAGCGCTGGGGATACCTGCCTCCCGCAGGGTAGCTAGTGGGCTCAGGCTCGGGGAATTTGCAATTTTTAAGAACTTGTGTCATTGTCTTAACACCATTTCAGACATGGCCAAGGCAAATACCCTTTATCTTCCTTTCAAATCCGTTGCTGGGACTAAGAGTAGGTTTTAGGGTCGAGGTCAGGACAGGAAATAGCAGAGGATGATGTAATGCCAAACCTATTCAAGTATAACATACCGGTACAACTCCTGCATTGTGTGACAGCATGCCATTACATGGCTGTGCACGGTACAGTGAAGAGTGAACTTTTATAACTCCCCTGAAGGAAATCTTCCCTTTTCTTTTAAAATATAATAGTATGTGTCACGTTAGGAGTTTAGGATTTTGGTCATTTCCCCTCTCACAACCATCATCTAAGAGAAACAATGTTAGTAAGTTTAAAAAATACTTATAAGACTATTTGCAACATTCATCCAGAGTAAACTAATTAATTGCTAACACTGGATATGTGAATTTTTCTTTTTCACGGGTACTTTAATTGTATGGTATAACTGTATTACTGCTGCTTAGAAAACATAGCAGCAGAGTGAAGGCAAAGTCAGGAGCGCTTGGCAGGTGAGGAGCTGCGGCTTGGCTCTTGCACCATTAGGCGAAAAATATTGCAGCACTGAAACGTCCTGCATTCTGACAGATGCTGCAGCAACCGACAGGCAAATTCTTTCCTCACCTATCCAAAATAGCAGAAAGCCGCTAACAATCTTGATAGACTCCTTTAGGCTTAATATAGTCATCACTTGGTCTCATCCTCACAAGTACCTTTAAAAAAAGATGCTCGATAGAGCCCCGTCTCTGCTGAACTTGGCAGCAGAGTTTCAGAGCCTTGAGAGGAAAAATAGTGTGGTGGGCTCAAAATTAACTGTACAGCTCCCACTAACTCTATTGTTGCAGGGTGTTATTCCCACAGCATTATTATTATTATTGCTATTGTTGTTATTACGGTAGTTATTACTTCATCGTTGTCAGTAGTGACTGTGCTCGCCAAGATGGTGCCTGGGACCGATCAGATGTTGTGTTGTTCCAAGCACAGCATGGGCAGGGAGGAATAAATGCTCAATGCCGGAGGTGTTTACAGCCTCTAAAGGCAAGGGGAAGGACATCAGGTGGACGAAGAGGTATCACGCAAGCAAAGTGATGGCGGCTCCATAATGCGTTGGTTTGTTTCTGTGGAAGGGTTAGCCAGCTTTAGCTAGCTAAAGGGGAAGAAATTGGAGGAGATTAGGGACGGATGGAGGGAAGGCTGGGGACAGAAAACACGTGCACGAAGGGAGGCTGAGGTGAAGACTGTGAGGAGCTCACAGAGGGTCTCTGGTTCTCACTCTCCCAAGTCACCTAACCACTGCTGTAATAAAACTAAAAACTCTAGTTCATGATTCACTGAAGATCTTCCGTCCGACTCCCTAACTTCTGAAAATTCAAAGGTTAATGAGCCCAGCGGTGCCTAGACATCATCTGTGCAGGGAGCTGGACTCTGTCTGAGCTGGGAACGATCGTAACAAGTGCAGTCCGGTTATTTTCCTCTTAGGTGTCTTAATATGTTTCCAGAGCTGTTTAGTGGCCCAAGAGGACCCAAGTTGTCTTCTGCGTCTTTCTTTCCCTCTCTCACACATATGCACATTACTTTGCATTTGAGGGTTTTCATAGACTTCATGTCAATGAACTTTCAAAAGAAAATCATCAAGAGAGCCAGCCCTTTGGCAGTGCGTAATTATCAGACAAAATGCAGGCCTCAGTACATAATTGGGTGAAGGAACTTTCCTGCATTTTTAAAAAAAGACTTGTACTTACAGTGACTTTTTAATAAGACACAGCAAAACATGTTGCTTAAATGAGAATTACGACCACAGAAACAGCCCCAAAGCAACCAAAACAAAAGCCCCACTTCTTTGAGATTGGCATCTCAAACCAGACCACAGAGCTTTGTTCCAGAAAGGCAGGAGATCCTTGAAGCCTTTAAGGGGTAGCAAAACAAAGCCACAAATTTGATGCCTGATTTTTTGACGTGAAATAAGACTTTTGCCTCCCCCCAAAATCAGTGGCAGGTCAAGAGTGTTACGCAGCTTGCAGAATCTAGTGATTCCTGTTGAAAGAAGATACAATGAATTTTCACTGTAAAACAGTGCTTTGAAAATTGAATTCCTCTTCAAAGTCCCACTCCCAGGTTCTGTTTTTCCTCTGTCTTCACTGGAGATCAAACCTATCTTTTAGGATGTATGCGCTTGCAATCTCACCTTCAACTGCCTTCCCCATCACAAAAAGGAGTTAGGGCTCAGTGAAGGGTTGGGTTGGTAATTTTCTCCCCCTTCATGTCTTGTGCAGTTGCAGAGATGCTGTAAAAGCAAGGGCTGTATTCCTCCAGATCTTGTTTGGACAGAAGATAAATGACTCAAAGAGTTTAAACTTCTTTAAAGCTTTGCAGCTCACCTTTTCAAATGTCAGAGGAAGTGCAATAAAGAGAAATCAAAGACTTTTTTTTGGTGTTTAAATGGGGAGGCAAATTTCAGGTATGAAGGAGCACGAACCTGCATCTGGTTGCTCCAATGAGGTCCCCTAGGACAAATGGCCTCTGAAGAGAAAGCTTTCCTTTTCCTTTAATGTTCCAAAACCAACTTTCACCCTGCATGAGTGTCAGAGCAGATGGGAGCCATGAGATCACGTCAAACAGATCAGAGGAAAATGAGACATGGAAGATTTAGTTATTTTGAGTAGCCGGGATAAGTTCCTTGTAAATGTATAGTTTTTAATTCGGCTTCGGTAAGTGGTGTGCTTATAAGTCTGGGGGTCCTTTAAACTTCCTTCAAGTAAACCAAATTGTTCTTGTTTGTTTTACAACTTAAAGGACAAAAAACTCAAAGAACAAGAAAAGAAAGGGGAGATTCTTCACCGTCAGCTCCCAAAGAAAACTGAGAAAAGTCCAGTTTCATATAGACAGCCTTCTTCCTGTCTTGTCTCACAGATACAGAACACCAAGGCTCTGCTGAAGGACCGGAAAGTCACCAAGGCTGGAGGTCCGGAGAAAGGTCAGTGGGGGAAATACCAGCGGTGTGTCCCTGTGCGCATGTGCATGCCTGGGCATGCGTGGTATTAATGGGAGCGTCTTGTGTGTTGCGTGTTTGTTAGTAAATAGTCGTGGGCTTGCATTCGCTGTCTGCTCTGGAGGTGGTATGTGAAAGAGGACTGGATAATGTAGTCAAACATTGAACGAAACGTCCTGAGGAAACCATGACGATGTTCAGCAGTCATGAATCCACACTTTTACTTCTCTTTTCATTTGACAGAATTCCCACAGTGTTTCAAAAAAAGCTTTCTTTCCCTATTTATACATACTTATATGAAATCATCTGCACTTCACACTGGCGCTTTGAAAGCATCAACACCCACCCCAGATCACTGACAGACCAAAGCCGGTAGAGACACTTCTTCCTACCGGCGAATGCGTTTTGCTAAGAGGGGGATAAGGGGCAGCCGAGGAAGAAATCCCTGGCTGGAGGAGCAGTGGGGGAAGCAGTGGGCAGCAGCTGATGGTGGAGGAAGGGGAAACAGGCAGCCAAGAGGAAATGTGGGTGGGACTGCCCACCCCAGCAAATTTCAGGCGGCAAAAGCAGGGGGAAAAGCATTAATGGGGAAAGGAAAGGACGAGACAGCCAGAGGAGAGCAGAGCATTAATCACACAGGGTAGGAGGCAGCCTGGGAGGGATGGGTGAGAGCTGCTCGCGAAAGGAGGCAGAAGAAAGGAGTGGAGGAAAAGGGGAGTCAGTGGGGAAAACGGGGTATCGGTAGTGCCCGCAGGGATAGGAGACATTGAGGAGTGGGAAGGTGACGTAGCCAGCTGTTAAATGAGGGAACTAAACAAGGGGACGTCACTACAGAGCAGAGGAGGGAAATATGGCAATATGTAAAGTGTTTACTGTGGTGTCAGGGGGTTATTTAGAGTGGTGGCTTATGGTGGGTTTATGCTCTTTCTCGTGACTTGATAATTTATCATTTGATGTTTTCTACCTAAAAGAAGTGTCCAAATGATGTTTCTCTGGCAGCACAGGCACCTCTGCTGCAAGGTAGCGGTAGTCCATGGAGCTGGTCAGAAATGGGACATACTTTTTGTGAAAAATGTGAAAAATATTTTAAAAATGCTCATTTTGTTCAGAGTTTGTCATTCCTCTTGGGAGAGAGGCACAGGGGGAAGTAAACCTAGCTCACTTTTTTCCCTCTTTAGATTTCTCCCTGCTTTTTTGAACTGAAACCTGGAAATCATTCAGATCTCAGCGAAATCATTTCTATGCTTATGGAAACCGTGTTTTGACACTTCTTAAACAAAGTGGTCAAATAATTTTGAACCAGTTTTGGAAAGAAACTAGGCAGATTAAACCTGCTCTGCTTTTCCCAAACAACTCTCAATGTGAGTGATTTCATCCCGTACATCCATTCAGGTCTCAACCCCTGTCAAGACCATCCCTTTCAAAAGAAAAGCATGTGAGATTTGTGGCTGTGACCTGAGGGCTGGCAGACCTAAATTATTTTATATCCCTTTTAGAAGGTTGGAGACTGAGGGAACTCGGGGACAGTGATTAACTGCCGGGCCACTATTCTTTCAATTAGGGGGAACCTAGCAAAGCAGGCTCCTCGGACAGCTTTCCGTAAAGGCAGCAAAGTGTGTTTTCTTGCGATTAGCTTGGCATGCGCAAGTGCCAGCATCCTGTAGAAACCAAGCAGATCTTCTCCACGAGCTGTTTTGTTTTACTGGGCCAAATCTGGCAAGGATTGTTCCATTTATATTTGGTCCTTGCTGGGGGAAGATTCTTGCTGAAGTCGATGCAGCAAATCTGTTCCAACTGCAACAGCCTGAATCTGGCCAGTGCAGCTACTCCATATTTACATGTGTGAAACCAAGAACAGATTTTGTTCCAAAATGCAAGGAAAGACATTAGGGATTAACTCACTGTTGTCCCCTGTGTCTGTAAGTATGTCAGTGAATACAGTACGCAGGCCCAGTTAAAACCATGCAAAGTTGTGCTAAGAAAGGAGAAATGTGAGATTTCTCAGACATGGCCTTAGAGGATATAATGAATACAAACAGCTGAAGACATCTGTGGTTTTCCATTTCATGGCCTTGTCTTACTCAGTTTAAGCACTCTTCCTGCCTTTGAGGAAAGGGGCAAATAAATTACCTATGAAACAACAATGTAAGTATCAGGGAGTCAGGGAATTAGGTTCTGAGTATATCCCTAAGACCGTTTGTTTTAGCTAGTGCATTTGTCACGCTCTTCTGAAATTTGTTAAAGGTGATGTTGGACGCTGTCTGCCGTCAGGCAGAGAAGGCAGTGCTATTAAATGCAATCTGCTCTTCTGGTTCCTTTTCTGATTGCTTTGCAGACTCCGGCGGTGGGGTAAGCCCTTTCCACGAACCCCTGGCAACCAAGACGGGCTGCGTCACTTCCAGCTCCCTGGAGTACCTCGAAGTCCAGCAGCCGCCCCCCAGAACCCCTCGGCTCCTCAAGAGGCAGGAGTCCCCGCAGCAGGAGCCGGCCCGGATCGGCGGCCGGGCAAAGGACTCTCCTCTCATCCTGAATATTGTGCACTCCTTCGAGTCGGTTGACAGAGAGGACCAAATAGACCAGGTTTCCCCCTCTCATCAGTACAGGATTTTAGGCTCGCCAATGAATTTCCCTTACAAAAGCTCAAGTGAAAGGACACTGTCCCCGCTTTTTCAGCCAGGGAGTGCGTCCCCCGTCCACCCCACCCAAGTCTCTTTCACGTATGAAGAAAAAGCGTATCCGGCAAAGGAAGAAGCAGTGTCCCCTACTCAGCTGGTTTCCAACAACCCCTTGGGCAGCCCTAACTGTGTTAAAAGCAGAGGCAGATTCCCTATGATGGGGATCGGACAGATGCTGCGGAAGAGGAACCAGACGATGCAGTCGGCGAGTGACAAGCCGCTGGAAGCAAGGATGCCTCAGCTGCAGCAGATGAGCCCCACGCAGATTTCCTTCAATGCAGCAGATGCTGTCAGCGGCCAGTGTTAGTCTGACATCCCGGGATTTGCACTGCTGTTCTCTGGGACCTAACCTTTTTACTTTTAACAAGAAGGGAAAGCCACAGGCATGTTACTGTCACTACGTAATACACTACAGTGGTCCAGCATAGAAGATCAGAGGTCTGCTTGTAAGGAAGGCGTTGTCCTATATATTAAAGTTGAAAGAAAAGGGCTCTGCTCGTGCTGTTAAGGAGCATTAGCATTTGGCATCTGACTGTACAGTAAAACATGTCTTGAAAGAGCTACGTGAATATGTATTTTCACTGCTCTCATGTAGTATTGCAGTAAGGTTGATTGGAAGAGCAGCAAGCATTAACGGTTTGATTCATCAAGGTAATCTGCGTGGTGCCATGAATGCCGGTCCCGTCCAGGATCTGTGGTAAGACTGTCCGTGCTTCGTCTGCCTGTACCACACAGTACGTGGTACTGCTACAGGCATTGCTCATGTGGCTAGACAAGTGGAAAAACTCCAGATGATACCATGTCCAAAGTCAACTTGCTAACAAGCACTGCCAAGAAGATGAAGTTGGTAGAAGCTTGAATAAAGACACAAGTGATCTAAACATTCAGAAAAAGTGGAAGTATTGGAAGTCAAAGCAGATTTTACTGGTAATTACATAAAGTAGCTAATAACGGAATAATTTTTTTCCTAAAGAAAATGATGATTTAATGATGTCACTCAGAAGAAACATCATGATTATTTAAAAACAAGTTTCATCATGTGGAAATTTACCGCACTAGAGGCCTGTTCCTTTTATATGATGGGTCTGCAAGTGGATGCTGCAAACAGCAATCCAGATTGCAACATGCTGCGTGTAAACAATCCAGTCGCCTCCGATTTTTGCAGCTGTACTAGTTCCGTGGCGCACCTACGTGCAGGACTGCGTTAGTCCCCGTTACAGCAAGGCAGCATTAGACACACCTGAAGGCTTTTCTGAGAGACTGCAGTGAATTAAAAGAGACTAATAAAGGACACATGAACCTGTACCAATGTCATTTTATACTGCAAGATTGGTAATGCAGTGGTTACCAAAAATTCGGTATTGTTATGAGCGGTGAAGATTAACTTTCTTAAAAGGCACCATGTTCTGCATACCGGTCTTGTTTTTCTAAGTAAATGATACATCTGAGAGGTTGGCAACATTTTTTTGGTTCTGTTTTTGTCTTCAAACCATTTCCTATAAATTAGAAGGTTTAGCCAAAGACGACTCTTTTCTTTCGTCTGCACTGCGCTTGCGTACGTGTTTGTGTGTACAGGACGTCTCAACAAAGCTTGTTCCAGTCCAGTTCCCCAGCAGGCAGCCCTGGCCTGCGTGCGCCCCACTGCCGCCCACCCGCTTAATGCCATTTCAAAGCCCAGGCAGCAGAGGCATTGGCTTCTTCCTGGGGTCGTTGTTGGAAGACAGGGATTTTGCGTCGAGACCATCGGTAGGAATCCAAGCCCTGTTTTTATCAGTATTTTTGCAAACGATTTTGTGGCCCCATTGCTTTGGTGTCTGTGCAGATGCTGAGAGTTTCCCCTGTTGGGAAAGCTTTCCTTCCAGTTTCATGAGAAAGCTACACAGGGACTGGGGGAGGAGGGCCGGCAGAGGCAAGGGAGAAGGTCCCCAGCAGAGCCCATAGCCGAGCACATGTTCCCAATTCTCAGTCTTACACCAACATCTGCAAGAAAAAAATTGGACGTTAAACCAGATACTGACAGAACAGATAACTGGGCTGTTCAGTATTCTGAATGCTCGCTGGCAAAACCAGCAGAGCATGAATGCCCGGAGCACCCTTCTCATCCCTGCAGATGGGACCTTCGCCTCGGCACTGAAGCTGCCCGCCAGTTCGGTACGGGGGAGTCCATATGCGTCTTGTTGTACTCCTCAATGTAGCGAGGACGCCCGCCTCTGGGGTAGTTAAGCCACCTTTAAATAACATACATAAAAATCCCAATATGGTGAGAAAAACAGCCCTGAAATAATTTTACTCGTTTTCAGATTGAAAAATTGAATTTTCTGTTTGTACAGAGCACCTGTGCATCCCAGGGGTCCGTTTTAGCTCTTCCTTTCATTTAAAAACATCAAAACATTTTCTTTTTCTTCACGCTAAGAACATGTTTGCGCTGCAAAGCTAACGAGCGGGCACCACTGAAATCCCATCTTTTGCGTGCGTCGGACATGCGTACCTGAACAGATGGCAGATACTGACTTGAATTACAAACTCAGGTTTATTTGGAACCCAATAAAAGGTTGGGGGAGGCAGGAAAGAGACATGTATTTTTTGTGAAAACCCAGTAAATATGTGTAAGAATCAGAATGGAAGCAGAAATGTTAAATCTTTTATTATATTTATAGAGAATATATGAGTACTACACTGCTAAAACATAACCATGTATCCAGCTTAGACAGTAGCTATGTACAGTCAAACTGCAGTGACCATAGAAGGGACTTACTGAAATACAGTAGTGGAAATTCCAGGGGGGGAAATTGTATTTGTTATCATTATTAAATATACGTACTTTTTGAACAAGATTGCCGCGGACTGCTGACTTTGTTTGCCACGTCACTATGTAGCAAGGATTATCTAAGTACAAAAACAACCAGCAAAACGGTGAGGTGACAAGAGGATTACCAGCGCCTTTACCTTCACCCATCAAAGACGATCCCTTTGAATCTGGCGGCTGACTTGCCTGTAAACCCCGAGTGAGCTAAAAGGCACAAGGTGGGATTTCCCTTGCTTAACGTGAGCCCTCTGCAAGTCGTGCATCTGGTCTCCGGTCATTATCCAAGCTGTTTGTCAGCAGTGGAGGCTGACAGGTATCACCAGTTCTTCCCACCTCAAAACAGAGGTCCAAAATGATGGGAAGGAATTGCTCCTCAGCAACACGTAGCTGTATCCAGGTACGAGGGAGGGAATAGGGTCGGCCGGTTCAGATGAGAACTCAGCTTTTAGACACCCGTAGGAAGTCACCCCAATGTAAACAAAAGCATTTGCTGATCACCTTTCTGCACCTCTGGACTTAATGTCTTAGAAGTTGTAGGGCCTAGTCCTACCTTTGCTAAGCTTAGCGCAGCCGTGCAAACTGGCGGTCAGCCTTGCAGCTTCGGTTGGAGCATTTCTGTTGTTGATCCCACAGTTCTTGTAAGTACTGTTTCTTCCTCCTCCTACCTTTGTACAAATCTGGTTCCTAGAACAACTGATCCAAAGACCTCCAAAATCAGCTGAGGTCTTTTCCTGGTGTTTGCAATAGGCTTGGCACCGAGCCCCTAATGAACCTGTCTGATGATAGATCTGAAAATAGCGCCTTACGTGTCAGGTGGTGCATTGGGGAAAAGAGCGCTGCTGAGCTTCGGATGCAAGACGGAAGCACCGTGGCTTTACGGGGCCTTTCTGAGGTGCTGTTTATGTGCGGAACCCAGTGGAGTCATCGGAGCAGCTGTGAAGCACTTAAAAGAGGGTTTTGCAAACTAACTGATCACTGGGCAGCAGTTCAGGATCCATAGTGATAAAGTGATTTTGTTCAGGCTCTTCTGCCTGGAAAAACAGGTGTCAGACTTATTCAGCAAGACAAAGAACACAAATCAGCATCTGTTGCCAAAGGTGTTGGTCTTTGTACTTGTCCTGTAAATGGGCTGATAAATATTAAAATTCCTGAGTATCTAGGTTTACAGATCCTAAAAATAAATAACGGTTACTCTCGTGCTTTTGCACTTGACATCACTTGATCTTTGCAACAAAATCCCTTAGTGTGAAGCTGCAAAAAGGTTTGGTCGGGTTTGCAGGAGACTTTTAAGTCTCCGGTGCACCAGTAAGATGGTTTGTCAGCCACTCCTCGGAGACAGCCCAGCACAAATCTGCCCAGGCCAGCAACGTGGCTGTGGTTAATGTATGGAAGAAGGGCAAGGAGAGGGGAGAAAGACTCAGTGGTCAGTATAGCTTCGCTGTAGTTCTGCCGGGCAGACTGTGGTCAACGACAGAGCTGGGTGAGGCTGGTGGGTAAAGTCTCGGCGTGTGCTGGGTCTAGGGCTGCTGCTTGTGGTAAGGGGGTTTTAGGGTGGTACGGGTACACCCCCTCCACGGCTCCTGTGAGGAAAAGCTCCAACCCAAGAGGAAGCTGCCCCTTTGTTCATTTGGAATTAAGCTTTAAACGTCACTGTTTGAAGCACCCCAAGCTCGTAAGGGCCTTGCTTGTCAGGAAGTAAGCAGGAATTTCAGGGACGCTATTGCTGTGTGCGGTAGTTTGGAGTCTGCCTGCCTCTTCCCGGCTTTTTTAATGCTCGGTGGTCAATTTTCTCTTTTGTTTCCCCCTCCACGTAGCTTCCCTGGAGCATAACAAAACTGCGGGGTACAGCACCGGGGCCTGTTTTTGCTATTAAAAAGTTATCATAGCGCTGTGCACTGAGAGCTACAAATCACTCACGTGCAGAAATAGAGCCGTGTGGCAAATTCATTACGAGGTGTGACTCCTACGGTCTTTCAGCAAGCTCCCTGCCTCCTGGTTATGCGACTCGTTTGCATCGGAGGCAGTCTCAAGCGGGAATAGCGTGGGGGAACACCGGGAGAGGGTTCAACTTCATGTCATCGCTTCTCATTGAGAGAAACGCGCTCCCTGAGAAGTGAGTGAGTGTCTTATTTGCAGCAGGTTTTCCATCAAGGGACCTGCTTGAGCATTGATTCCTTAGCCGCGGACATTGGCATGTGTTTCCCGGGGCATGTTTGCATTGCCTGTAGTTGTCTTTCACAAAGATGGCTTGCAGATGCATGTAGGGGGAGGACAGGCGAAATCATTTTGAGTCTTTTCGATGTTTAATATCGAAAGAAGCCTGTAATACGATGCTTTCTGTTATTGAGGTACAGGCAATTCGACGTTGTTAGAAACAGTGTCAGGATAGAGCCTAGAGTAGGCTTTGGGGTTCACCTGAGCATCCCTGCTGGGTGCCTGCCGATGCCAGGGCAGTGAAATGCCCGAGAGAGAAGAAATAAGAAGAGATGTATTAGTTAAAGGTGAGGTAATGTAAAGTGTTGGTTAATATCTAAAAACAGGACTACTGCATTTTTGAGATATAGATCATAAATATTTATTAATGTTTGTATGAATAGCACTCTTCTACCAATAAATGTAAAAATCCCCTAGCTCATTGTATCTCCTGCAACCAGAAGAAGATAGACTCAATCTAAAACAAAGAAAACAAAAGCCACCAGAGGCTTTATTTCAAAATAGTTTCCCTCTTTCTGTTTCACAGAACGAAACAGAAGTCTTGTCGTTTGTATAGCACAGGGGTGGCTGTTAGATAAAATGGGTTTTTTCCCTCCCACCTCTACCTGCCCCCAGACAATTTGTTTGCGACTTGCCCGTGTGTGGACTTGGACCCGTGTTTCCTGTGCACCCCACTGAGCTGATCCGAGTTTCCTCTACCTGGTCACCGATCCTCATAAAACCTGTGAAAACTTCAGATTTTGGAGACCTCCTTCGGTTGAAATCAGCCAGGAGGGCTCAGACATTGTTCAGGAGACTGATGGATGGCTGCACAGACTGATCCTGGATCCACGACAGAAATATCTTTTTCACCCCACGTTGACCTGAGCGTTATTGCGGGGGGTATCCGAAACGTACTGATACCCAACGTGTGAGGCAGGTACCTGATAGCAGACCTCACTTAGGTGCTCACGCAGCAAACCTCGCGTCCACGTGCCAGGAGATTTCTCAGCCTACCGCGCTGACACATTAGCCATTGGAAACTACATGGGCGTTTTGGTGCCTGTTGCCAGGCTCCGCTTCTAAAACACCGTTTTAATTCGGCTAAGATGTTTCTGTGACTTCTGAGGGCAGGGCGTCGGGGAGGGAGGGAATACAGATTTGCAATTGCCAGGTTCACAAGTTGTTGCAGCTTCTGTCTTTGAGCAGCTCTCTGAGTACAAACCCTTCCCCAGAAAGCCTTCAAAGCGCCTGCGGGTGGCCTTTGTGCTGGAAAGTGGTCTGTCCATCCCCGTGAGAGCCACCCACATCGGACCAGACCGTAAGTCTTTGAAAAACGGCGGTGGGCAGATTTTTGAGAGGAGGCTGGGTTGTTTTAGCAGCCCGATTCCCCAAAGACCCTGCCCTGAAGACCCTGGCACTGCAGGAGCAAGGGATTTTGGGGGGCAGGTGGCAGACCCACCCTCCTACAATGGCTAAGTGAAAGCTGGGGGTGGGACATGGAGCTGCTGAAGGTTTTGAAGGATGAGACAAGTTTCTGACGTGATCTTGCCGCATGTGATCAGCACCCAGCGGCATCAGCAGGAGGTCCTGCAAGCAGTGCCCTCAGACCTTGGAGCTCATCCTGCAAAAGGCCACCAGCGCAGCTTGGCAGCGGGGAAATGGGAAGCCACCCTCGAAGGTAACGCGGAGCAGAAGCCCCCCCAGAGGCGACGTCTGTAAAACTGGGAGGATCTTCTGCCCTAACATTTTAATCGGGGCACTTGCTGTAACTCCCCCAGCAACAGCTCCTCTCTCACATTTATTGATTATCACTTTCCCAAGAGCAATTAAGTAAAATGTTAGTGCAAAACAATTTTAGAGGGGTGAAAAAGTCCATTTGCACAGCATGGCTTCAGAATGGAGGAGTTAGCTATCCCAACAGAATATGGCTTAAATTGGTGCTTAACTCTCCAGTCCCCGCCGAGGCCACCAATTTGTAACAGTTTATGGATTAATTAGATTTTACTTTGAACCCCAGGGCTATTGATAAAAACTTGAGGCTTTTCACTGAGGGGGTTAAGGCTTACCTTCTTAACAACCGCGCACAACACAAACCTTCTTATTTAGTTACTTAAGCACGCAGCAAAATTGCGAGTTAGAATACCAGCCTTTATTTATGAAAACAACAGTGTAGTGGGTGCTGCAGCCAACATTTTAACGCGCACAGCCATTTTGTCAAGCACCTTTGAAGGGGAGAGAAGGGGAAGAGAACAAGCCTCCATCCTGCCGCTCAGCAGGCGGTCGCTGCAGGAGAAGGTGGCCTTTGGGCTGGGTCCTTCAGGTGCCAGCTCTGGGAACCGGCTGAGGGCAGGGGGGAAGGTGGAGGAGACCCGTCCGGGGGGAGTGGGCTGACGGCTGGAGCCCAGGGGGGCAGCTCTCCGATGGGACTCTCCTGCTCTTTGCCACAGCTAAAATAGTCCTCGGAGCAAGCAGGTTTCCTGCATGCTTTTCGGCAGCTTCCATGGAGCAGTATTTGCCATTTCCCCCCCAGCCCTGGGCTTGCAGCTCGGCCTTGGGAGAGGACACCAAACCGCATCGTTCCTGTGGAGCAGTTAATGAGAGCTCCATGGGGCTTCCCCTTCCCTCCATGCAGCTCATGCCTTACCCATAGAGGGTTTCCTTCTCCCAATTCCTGGCCAGAGCCCACAGACGAGGTGACACGTGCGATACGCTTCAGCGAGTGCGATTTGCAGGTTTAGTGGGAATAAAACACAGCAGCAACTTAGGCCACTGTGGTCGGCATGACTTGGGACATGCAAAGGAGGGTATCTCCCAGGTGGGAAGGTGCTGCTCCTGCCAGCTCACGTCTCGAGTGGTGGGTGGTGTGTGGCGGCCGGCGTGGGGCATGCACGGGGCATGCGGGCAGCTCAGCCGGGCTTAACCGGGATGCCGAGCCGATCGGTGCTGCCTCGGGGGAACCAGAGGCAAATGGAGCCCGGGAAAAGCTGAAGGAAAAGTTAATAAGTGACACTTCCCTCAGAGACGGGTGTCCTGAAGGGACAGGAGAAAAGATTGCATTTACAGCTGAGCACAAATGGCCTGGGGATAAAATCTGGGGCTCTGAAAGCACTGCTGGATGCTTGCTTTATTAGCACAGAGCAGGGTAGAGCTCCTTCATTTGGGCTTATTGTGTATGTTAGGAGGGAAAATCTAACTTTAGCCTGTACTCTGCTACGTACTGGTGTTCACGGGTAAGTCCCATGCCTCTGCTCGTGGTTACGTGCAGCAACAGCATGGCAGAAACCATCTCAGCAAGGACAGTCGTGTTTTGCTTTCTCCGAGAGTCACCGCACTAATTATTAACTCAGACAAACAAAACCAGCGGGCAGGCAGAGGGAAGACCAGGAGTAGATGAGGGGCAGGTCTCCCGCAGCTGGAACCTCGCAAAACCAAGGCTGCGGCTGGACCATCCACCGCTTTCTTCTCGTGCCCACCACCCTCCTCCAGCTCTGCCGACCTGTTGCTGCCCTCTCCCACACTGGGGCTGGTTTTCCGACACTTCACAAAGAGTGACCTCAGGAGGTGACCCAGCTGAAAAATAATTAACTTATTTGCTGGGCTGGTTTTCAGCTCCCCCGAGCCCACGTTCTTTCTCGCGTTGGAGGGGGGGTGGGAGCAGGCGGATGGGGTGGGGGTGCCTGTCACCCAACCGGCCAGGGCAGCCCCTGCCACCAGTCCAAGGTCCTGCAGAACTGCACCCTCAGGTGCTTTGCTCCCGGGTGGGACCTTACGTGACAGCTCGTAAACAGAAATCAAAGGCCTTTTTCTTCATTTAAACGTGAAGGCAAATTTCCAATGTGTAAGCGCACCGACCTGCACGTGCTTGCTTCAGCAATGGGTCTGCCTCAGCCTGCAGCAAAACGTGCTCAATCTTTCATGCCCACAGCCCCAGAGGCAGGAAAATCTGTTTCTCCTGTGTGGGAGAAGGAGGACACAGCGAGCTTGGGCAAAGCTGTCATCGCCGTTGCTGGGAACGGGGCCACACTCTGCCAGCGTGCGGTGGTAACTGTGACAGGTCACCAACACTTCTGGCCCGAATCTCTCGCAAGTGAATCGGAACGGTTTTAATCTGCTATTATAATTTCTGCAGCCTCGAGATTCTACCAGAGGCTATGCCACAGCTAGGCTAGATAGCTGGGTGCAGAGCCCCAGGTGAAAAAATGTTTATGCTTGGGCAGTGATAGTGTTTAAGAATATAAAGCAGCCAAAACAATGTGTCCTGGATGATGGTCTATAGCTGAGAGAATTTCATGTGTAGAAACAGGGCTACATAATTATAGTTTAATTATTTTTTCCCCATAATAAAGCAACGTCAGAAAATAAACATTTTTAACCTGAGTACAAACTGCACAGAAATAGGGGAAATCACAGGGGGTTTGCTGATTGCAGCATTAAAGACGACTTCTGCCTCACCAGTGGCTCTTGTTGTCCCAGACCTCTGTTAGGCCAGGTTTGATGACTGCATAACTTCTTTATTTTCAAGGGACATGTAACAGGGCAAAGCCCCGTAGTCTTCTGAGGCTACCACAACACCGGTGACATATGGCCCGAGTCTGAGAACACAGATTGAGATAAAATGAGAATGCATCTGGTGCTTTTCCCAAAACTGAAACCAGTTCTAACCTTTCCCCTTCCTGAGCTTGGAAAATAGCTGGAACTGATGCTTTTAAAAGCATGCCTTATCCTTTCCAGCAGCTGTGGTTTGGGTTTCTCTGCTGAACCAGCAAACCTTTCAGCACTTGCTCAATGCTCAGGTCGGCTGGAGCATCTCCATTGCAGCTTCGGGGGCTGGTGCAGCATCTGAAGGGTGGTCAGGGAGCTGAAATGGGGAGCATCCCCACCAGGCAGGGCTGCCTGGAGACTGTTTCAGGCCTAGCCCAGGCAGAGCAGCTGCAGAGCTGCTTTAAAGCACATGTAGACACGTGTGTCCCAGGGCTTAGGTGCCTCTGGGTGCAAGCAGGCAGAGGTGAGCTCCACAGCATCTCCTTTGGGAGGTGTTCAGTACACCTCGTAGCCAAAACTGCACTGTGGCACAGTGGATAGATACTTCACTGCATCTGTCCTATCAAGAAACCACTGGGAAAAGGAAGGGGAACAATTATTCCAGGTCTACATCGGCTGTCTTTACTGTACATCTATCGTAATGGAACTGGGGCGAAACAGAGCCCCAGAGTAGGGCGGGTTGTCTTGTGCATCACGAGGACAATATATTACTACGCCCCAAGGGCCCCTTTCACAGCGTTTCATTTAAATATTTCATCCATGGATGCATCTGGATGTGACCCCTCTGTCCTTTCCCGGTGACTGGGTGGGGATGTGAACCTTCGACTGCACTGGGAGTGACACGTGGAGCTGCGCTGATGGCTCTGCATCAGCAGCACCTGGTTAAAAAACGCTTGCCTTGCTATCCTGGGGTGCCTCTGGACACAGTTATTCATCACTGCTGTTTCACAGAGCGCCTGTCGGGTTGTAGACTCAGCTCCTCCAAGGCTGCTGAAATGCGCAGAGCATTCGATGCATAAATCCGTGCAGTTGTTAGCCACGGTTGTCGTTCCCCTTCTCCTCTGGGTCCGATGTCATGCTGGCTTGCTGAGGGGGCAGGGATGGGGCAGAGCCGCCTGTGCGAATTCAGCAAGGAGCTGCCAGTGCTTCAGTGCAGTTTGTCTCTAATCTGGCAAATCCCACGGAAGCTCTGAATTTTCTTTTTTTTTGCAGAGCTGTGCTCTCTTTTCCAAATGGAAAAGATGACATTTTTAGGTCTGCTCTCCAGAAGGATGCTTTAAACTACCTATAGCTGAGTGCAGCCCCCCAGTTTGTCTGTGCAGAGGCACCAGGAAAGGACTCATGTGTCTAAGGTATGTGCTAGTCTCAGCTCCAAGACGTGTTTGTGCAGGGCTTGGCAGAGCGGCGTCCGAGCTCCCCACCGCTCGCGCCCGCAGCGATAGGTAGAGCGACGAGAGATGCTTGTGCTCCAGCCTCTGAGTGAGGAGCTGGGCTGGCAGATGGCCCGGGGCTGTGATTAGAGCGTGTAACACACTTACCGGATCTGTAAGTGACAGCTAAATGCTCCCTCCACCGCCCCCAGCCCAGGTTTTTCCTGGGTCGTGTTCTTGCATTTCAGACCGTGTGCCGGGACCGGGGAGGACGTGCTGCTCCCCGGGGGCTGCACACCCGTAGCTGCTGAAAGACGCAGTGTTTCGCTCAGCAGGTTTTGTGTTCCTAGGCTATGACAGCTACCTGGCCTCCGGTCCAGACATGACTGGGAGCCCTGACATGGAAACTGGAGGTCTGCCTGAACCCACCCCCGTAGACCTGCCTTGGGACCCTGCGTACCCACAGCTCCCACTGATTTCTCTGCCTTTTGAGATGACTCCCTGAACGAGCCATTGCAAGGCTTTCCATACAGTGCAGAGTTCTCTGTGGGGTTAAAACGGCAGACCCTCCAAACAAATCCAAATCCGACCATTCCTCTGATGAACAAGCCCCAACTCCCACCACCTCCACTAGTGACAGGGGCCTGATCCATGTCATATGGACTCTTCCACTTCGGGAAATCCCACCTAAGCACCTGGCCTGAGCGCTTACTGTTAGCTGGGAGGGAAAAACCTCTCTTTGCCTTCAGGCACTGCACACCAGCGTGGAAAAAAAGCTCTTTCTGAAAATCCACCCAGCACCTGTTGCTTAGTGCTCAGCTGAAACACTAAGCCCAAACTGGTGACTTTGCAACAATCTCCATAGTGATTAATTGTACCTTCGCAGACAGGGCATCGTGACTTGGCAGGGGAAATCGGATGCAGAAGCAGAAGGCCTCCTTGCTTGTAATAAACTGGGGAGAGACACATTTGATTCGGTGGACCTCCTCTGTGTTACCGCTGCTGCTCCTCAGCCTCTCCAGGTCTGCAGAAGGTGCTCAGGCGGCAGCACGGGGCCGGAGATGGAGAATTCCCCCCGTAACCCAAACGAGTGATTTCATGGAAGACGACACTTCCCTGCCTACCGCACCTGATCCAAATGCATAAGTGATGAGAAGGCGCAGGCTGACAGCACCAGAGGATGAAAATCCTCATGGCGTTTGCTGACGCGTGTGCTGAACGATCCTTCCAGGAAACAGGGATGTGGCATCCACCTGAGCCCACTCACCGCCTGTTTTGTGGGATACTTTTGGATGAACTTCTTACGAGAATGACTTAAGGATGGTCAAACATTGTGGGGAAGAAAGGATGTTGTAAAACAAATCCTCCACTTTTTCTGTCTCTGCAGATGCATTCTGGGAGAGCCCAGCATCTGTGTACTCAGGCATCTGCTCCTCTCTCCAGCTCATCCTTTTCTCTGGGTATTTTCTGCTTCTCAGATTGTGGTTGCCAAGAGAGCAGCTTGCACGGACAGTGTCATCTTCAGGGAGCCCTGTCTCATCTTTATTCAGTTACCCGCAATCCTCTTTGAATGAAAGACACCAAATCCCTAGCTCGCAGCCAGATTAGAAAAACGATTAGTTACCTGTGCATCCCATGCTAGAAGGGTAGGATTATATGGCAATTACAGAGGATCAGACTCAGCCTACTTAAAGGGATGCTGACACCTTGGCAACAATTTTTACAAGCATTTTACACTGGGCATCCTTCCCTCAAATTCTTTCAGGCATGTTAAATGAAATCTTAAAAGTTGGTTTCTCAAAACCGTTGTGGTTTGTATTTTGAGCTCAGGTGATTAGGGACAAGAAAGGCAAACTGCTGGCAATTACCCTTGCCATTCTCGGTCGCAAGTCCCGGGCAGCACCATGGTGACGGCATTGCTCAGGCCCAGGTACTGACCTGGAAACGTGATAGAGCTGTGTGCGGGTTTTTCACCTTTGAAAGAAAAAGTAATTGATGCATTGGAGCGGCTGCTGTGCCTTCAGAGTTTTAAAGAGCTACTGACTATACAATATTTTTTAATAACTAGTAATATAAGCTTAGGGTTACAGTCATGTGTTCATGCATTTTTACTACACAGATATATTATTTTACACAAATATATAACTCACAGGTGAGTGTCTGTTACCTGATTCACACACAAGGTAAGTGGGAGCAGGCAGGCTCGCAATGTTATTAGTTGTTTTCTGTCCCTCAGTGTGTATGGGCCCCTCACTCCAAGAAAGACATTGAGGTGCTGGAGCGTGTCCAGAGAAGGGCAACGAAGCTGGTGAAGGGTCTAGAGCACAAGTCCTCTGAGGAGCGGCTGAGGGAACTGGGGCTGTTTAGCCTGGGGAAAAGGAGGCTGAGGGGAAACCTTCTCGCTCTCTACAACTACCTGAAAGGAGGTTGTAGCAAGGTGGGTGTCAGTCTCTTCTCCCAAGTAACAGGCAATAGGACAAGAGGAAATGGCCTCAAATTGCGCCAGGGGAGATTTAGATGGGATATTAGGAAAAATTTCTTCACCGAAAGGGTTATCAGGCACCAGAACAGGCTGCCCAGGGAAGTGGTTGAGGAACCATCCCTGGAGGTATTTAAAAGACGTGTAGATGCGGAGCTTAGGGACATGGTTTAGTGGTGGACTTGGCAGTGCTAGGTTTTTGGTTGGACTCGGTGACCTTAAAGGTGTCTTCCAACATAAATGGTTCTATGATTCTATGTCTGTCTTGCCCAGTCATTTCCACACTGTTGGCCAAGCTCAGCTGCTGTTCACAGGGATGTAGCAGTGGCAGAAATCACATTGTTCCTAGAAGTTTCATGAAAATACACAGGGAGATAGAGAAGGTGGAGCTTGTACTCCCACAGAGGATGGGCTGCAGGCTGCACTCAGCTTGCAAGAGAAGCCAGAGCGCCTGCTCAGGATGTAGGTGCTGTGACCACCACAGCCGTGGGAAAGCTTCAGTCAAAGCCCATGTCCTCCATGGGCTCCACAGACCCCGGCCATGGGACTGATCCGTGGGAGGCTTGGCTTAATTACTCCCCCTGCTCATGTGACCACTCTTTTGTCATGCGGTGATGCTCCCCTCCCTCCCCCTTTAAAATGCAACCAGGTACTTCCAATTGACTATTAAGTTTGTCATCTCAGTCCTTCTCAAATCCCCGGCAAGCACCAAGGGTTTTCTTTTTTTTTTTTTTCTTTTTAATTCAGGTTCTAAAACTCCTTGTGCACAACTTCTCTGTATTTATCCCTAGTCTACGTTTATTGTGTAAGCTGTTCCTCGGGGAGCAAGTAGCTGAGGGGCTGTAAAATGCATCCTAGGGAGGTGTTTTTCTGGTGAGGGAGATCCATGCTTCTGACAGCCGTGGAAAGGGAGATAAGATCAAATCTGACTAATGCCTTCTCTGTTGCTCATCGGGCCAGTAACCCAGATGCATGTGCTGATGTTGACCCGCACAGGCGACGGGAGACATTCATAACTCCTGCACTGCGGCACTCCTGCACTGCATTGAGCTCATGAAATTAGGCAGTGAAGCTTCCTTCCCAGTCAATGGGGAGAGGCAGGCTCCTGCTCTGAGTCAGCCGATGGAGGAGCACGACTGAACGATCTGCGTTTGCCACGGGAGGGGGCCGACCCGTCTCTGATGACTGAGCGAGGCAGATGAGTACCGCCGTGTACATCTTCGGAGAAGTTGCAGCTTCTAGTAAAATCTGCTTCTTTAGCAATGTTGAGTCAAGTGCACCCAGGCTCCCATTCAACGGGCCTGGTCTCCTGCGGCTTTATTCCTCCTTTACTCCTCAACGTGCTGCTGCATAAGCAGTACAAAAATAGCCTGTCTTCCAGCAAGGAGCCTTTCCAAAGCTGCCGTGCTTGAACAGAGGGCAACGGGAAGGGACAGAGAGAGGAAGTTTTTGTTTATTCCATGTTAATTGTCTTCCAGTGTTTTTTTTCCTCACTTCTTTGGGAACAGAGAAAGGGGAAAAGGTGGCCAGGACTCGGATGGGCTGCTGTGAGCAGCAACCTGCAGAGACGGGGGGAAGCTGCAGTTGGGGAAACGGATCCTGACAGTCAACTGAGACACCAAAACCATCATTTCTTTTCACACACGAGACCAGAGTACCTTTAAGAAAGAAACACACAACAAAAAAACCCCTCAAAAGCACAAACACTATGGAAAAAGCAATGATCCTGGCAGGGTTTTCTCTAAAAAGAAACCTGATGATGATGGATGCATCAGCTCCGTGAGCGAACATCTGTGCTCCTCCTGATAGGCATCTTCTGAGGCAGAAAGGGTGGGTTTCTCCCACAGCAGTGGCGCCCAGAAACATCTGAAACCCAGACTCCCTCCTGTCTCTTCCTCTAGGAAGGAGATGCATATGCACTGAACGCCAGCAATCACTCTGCCACACAGCAACAACCCAAGGGAACAGCAGGGGGTTTACTGGGCAATAAACATCCCGCTGGCACATTATCCTCCTGTGAAGTGTCAGACTGATGACCCAGGGACAGTGCTGTTTTATAGCAGTCATTCCCAAGGAGAGAAGCTGAATCTACCAGATCTCTCACCCCCAAAAGGCAGTGGGATACCAGTCCTTGAAGAACCTTGCAGTACAAGCAGAACTGGCGTGTCTTCATGTTTTAGGCTACAGGATCATCCTCCCTCAAATCAGAGAGATGGACATTTTTTTTAAAAAAAAAAGAGAGAGAAAGCAGCAAAATAAATAAAAGTATTTTTAGCCCAAATCTCCAGCTGAAGGAAATTGGTGATGCTTCACTGAACTCAGTGGAGGTAAGGTAGCTTATGGCTCGCCACAGTAATGAACCAACAGGTCTGATCTCGGATTCAGGTTCTGACCCAGACTCAAGCATTGGAGATTTTGGTTGTGTCTGGGTTTTTTTTAACTGTTTCCCTTAAGTAATGATATAAAAACTAGCTTAAACAAATAATAAGTATTAGGAATGGCTCTTCTTGGATAAGGAAGGACAATGCTTTTTCTATCCTTGTCTTTCCCTTTGTTCATCTATCCAATTTGTTGCTGATCCTATTGGTTTTAGTGGTTTAGGTTGGTCTATGTACCGCTTGAGGGTGGAAGGCCTGCTCCTGTCACACATCTAAGGCATCACAGGGCTTGGCAGGACTCCTGATCTTCAGTGGTTGATGTCACGTACGTACGTGCATCTTTGTCCTTAAAACTCATGCTTGGAATGTCTGTGAAAATGATTGCTTCTGCAAAATTTTAGAAAGTCTCCTGATTACCATTTTTTCCCCTGTAATTTGTGCAAATCTGATAAATAACTGTATTGTAAAGGTTACATTAAGTTTATACTTACATTTTAAAGTTCAAGACTTCTGCTGGGGTGCCTTAGCTAAAAGAAGCAAATGTTGTTTGTTGTGTCAGCTGATGGTGATATAGTCTCTCACCACTCGCATGTACGGCAGGGCCCGGGTAGAGGTAAAAGGAGGGAGTGAAAGGGGGCAGGGGGGACTTGGGACACAGCAGCTGTGCTTGTCTGTAGCAGGCAATGTTAAGGGAAGAAGAACAGTCACAGGCTGTAAAGTCTCTCCAAATGAAAAGCAGACTGCTAGAGAGCCAAAATTGAAGAAAAATACGTGGACAACCAGAGTGGGGAGAGTTGCTGCTCTGTTGCTAGGTGATAGATCTGTTATCATGCTAATGACAATAAAGGATGATACTGGTACCAATAAAGCATCTTTCATCTGAGAATTACCAAGGGTTCTCCAGACAGCGAGGCTGTATTAGTCCCATTTACCAGAGGCACAGACAGAGATGAATTGATTTGCCAAAGGTCACCCAAAGCAGCACTGACGGATTTCAGAATAAGAAATTGTCCTATTTTAGTTCTATTAGGCCAATGATTGCCATAAACCCTTCTTTGCAATCAATCCCTCCTCCCTCCCCTCATCAATCATCCCCCTGTCCCTCTCTCCTCAGGGGACATCCTCCTGTCTCGTTTGTATTTCTTGTCCTGTTTAGATTCCAACATCTTCTGGCCCCAGAGCGTAGCTTACCAGGCATTGTGAAGGGCAGAGAAAATGCATGGGCCAAGCTGTCCAATTTGGGGCTGCGTGAACAAGAAGAAAGTACGGGGCCCAGCTGGACATAGCAGGGGTGCAACATAGGATGGGACTGCACCGTGAGCCCCACGGTGGCCCTGGGTGCGCTGTGATCTTGGGCTGTAGCTCCATCAGCAGCAGCCTGGGGCACAGGCTCCCCGAGTCCCTATTCTGGTACGATCTCTCCTTGCAGTGTGTGAGTTGGTATCTACTCATGGTAGGTCTGGTATCTGCCAAGCTCTTGAACTGCCCCGAGAACAGGGTTGCTTTTGCTTGGGGCACGGGGCGAGGAGTCCTACACGCCTGGCACTTTCCTGTCCTCTTACATTGGGACCAGAAATGTTGTGGTAGGCCTGAAAGCTTCACGTAAGACGATGCTAGCTTGCTGGCCCTCGCTTGCTGACTGATGACAACACACTGTGCTAAGCACCTGTTTCTCCCGGATACTCTGACCAGGAGAAACGCAAGGGGCTCCTCACTGACAGCAGCTGTGTGACCTCAGGGTGGAAGGCTTCTAGGTTGCCCCCCACAACTTTGTGTTAGACAGTTACCCGCATCGCAGCCCGTGAAATGCCAAGAGGCTGCGTGAAGAAGAGGAATGCTAACGTTCCTCAACCCACCAAATAACAGCTCTCCCTGCCTATCTGCGTGGCTCTTCCCAATACTGGGGCTCCTCAGGCATGAATCAGTAAAGGCATGAGTCAGGCATAATTTTTTCTGTCATTGTTTCCCATCAGGGATCGTGAGGGAAACACAAGTGAACCTAAATTCTAGCGCTTGTAGGAAAATAGCACTTCTGATTTCCGATTGAAGAACAGAGTTTCCATGATGACGAGGAGCAGCCTGCAATTTCTTGATGAGCTGATGTAGCCTAGCGAGGACAGCAGAGTGGGAACACAGGGGGGATGCCTACATGAGCAGTTTTACTCTGAGTCATCGTTCCCTTGGGGTTCTCGGCTGGACGTATATCCCACCAGATGTTTCCTATGGTCTTTCCAAAGGCACAAACCTGGCAGCTCCCGCCATCTCTAAGAGGAGTACGAGGGCCCTCGTAGGCATGAAAAACAGGCTTTTACAATCTTTATTTCCTTTTCTTTATGTGTAAAATGGGGACACATCTCATTTATCTCTGGCTGTCACTGTGAAAATTTAGCTAGTCTTTCAACAATACAGCAGAGACGCAAATTGCATTCGCAGTAGGTGCTAAGCATTTTCATGACTCTTCTCTCCTATTTTTCCTACCTCTCAGAGTCTTGGCAAGTTTTCTGTGTCTCACATATTTCAGTGCAGGAGGACACAGCCCCAAAGCAACTGAAGTGCAGGAACCACACAGCAGCTTTGTGGGTTTTGTTCAAATTGTGTAAAAGACCGAGACGATTTAAAACCTCAGGGCATGCCTGTAAAACAGATCCTACTGGACTGCTACATCCTCCTAATTGAGGTAAGGCTGCCACTGACTAGCTAAGAAAAAGTCTGCATTTGCCCCAGTCCAGCAAAACATGTGTTATAGACATGACTTTAAGGTTAGCATGTCCTTGACTGTATTGGGACTGTTTTCTGTTTCCATGGGGAAAAAAAAACAAACCAAAAAAACCAAAAATGTGAACTGGCACTTTTTTGGGTGAATGCACACCCTGGGCAAGGAGGGATATTAGGAGCAGTGGAGCCGGGTAAAGCCAGCTAAGGAAAACCCTGTTGGCAGCCTCACGGCACTTACAGTGTAAGCGCCGCTCTTAGACTTCATGTTATGCTTGAGCCTGGCTTGCAGGGGAGCCTGGAAGCTCTGCGCATGATTAACTCCTTCCAAAAGGTGGAGATGCTAGATGAATGGATAAAGCTAGCTCTGCCCAGGGAACTCTGGAACATCCCCCGTGCTGCTCCTCTGCAGGTGATAACAGAGAGCAGCTGCAAACAGATGTGGTGTCTTTGGTGAGCTGCATCCTCTCTTTCTCCCCTAAGCCTCGAGGACTTGTCCCCGTGGAGGGGATGCCGGCAGCAAGGCTTAAGTAGGTAGTATTTTAACCAATGAATGTGGTGAGATGATACAGCAGTCACTTCTCCCAGCAGCCCTCCTGACTCTCGAGCTTCCACTTTTGTTGCACACCGGTACACCCCACACCCCACACGGCCTGGGGAGTGTGATGGGGAAGAGGCCATCTCTCAAGCTGCAGCTGGGTAAATACCTTCTTGCAAGGTTCCTCGCGCTCTCCCTCCAGAAAGGCTGGTCCCCAGCAGCAGTGCTGTGCCGGGACCCTGTGACCATGTCCCATGGGCCAGGCCCAGCCCCTGAGCTCTCCCGTGAGCTGTCAGAGGGGCAGAAGCCACCAAATAGCCCTGCAAAGGGGCTGGACGCAGTGATGGGGCGTAGCAGGAAGGAGGCGGAACGAGCTGATCTTAGACAGAATTGTTTCAAACTTGGCAGTTGGGCTAATCTGTGATAATAAAACTCCCACACCTTCACTCCCAAATCATGACCGAGAGAAACAATGCTTCTTTTCAAACCAGCCCTGCTATCCAGATAAGGGCTCTGTGCAACACATGGGAACAAAATCATATTTGGGACACTAGGAGGAGGTTAAACAGAAAAAAACCCTCAAGCTTACACTGCCATTTTCTGTTATTCTCCACATACAGACAAAAACCAGTAGACTCAAATTGGTTCAGAATTGCTCCAGGTTTGCTCCAGTTGCTCAATGTGGGGTCTGGACTACGCTGCAGACAAGTAAGGAGCACCTGAATGGGAGGACCTGGACTATTTGCCTTCGACTTGCAGCCAAGACTTTCCTCAGGTGGCCCCTTTCCAAAAGCAGCACTAGGCTTTCTCTCGCAGCTACAGCCCTGGTGGAAGGCAGGTCCTGCAGATATATCCCAGATAAATCTGTTTCACAGCCAAGCTCTCTCCGCAGCTCACCCTTCTCTTTGGCAGCCCCCACCAAGCCCCTCTCCAACAGCAACCCCAGGCTCACTCTGAACCCTAAGCCTAATCCTAACCTCACCTAAACACTAACGAATGGCTGACCTTTGGAGAGGACAACCAGACAAAATGTATCTCACTGCCAAGCTCTCTCAGCAATGCACACTTCCCTTTCCATCCTGATGTCAAATGCAGCTCCAGGATTTCTCCCTCTCTCAGCCCTAACCCTAATGCTAACTGACAATGGAGTTATGGGCAAGGAACCCCAGACATTGCCCAAATGACAAATACCTTGCATCCAAGCTCTCTTGGCCAGCCACACTTCCCTTTCGCAGATGCCTTCTCCACTCCAAGACAACAGCAAGTCCAGCCATCTACCTTTCTTAACCCAAACCCAAACCTCAAACCTAACACTAACTGAAGATCAATGTTTGGACAAGGTGCCCTAGACATTGCCCAAATTGAAAAAAACTCACAGCTAAGTTCTCTTGGCACCACACTTCCTCTGGGCAGTCCCTTTCCATCCCCAAGTCAACTGCAACTCCGGGCTGCCTTCCTTCCTCAGCCCTAGCCCTACCCCTAACCTTACTTGAGGGACAGCCTTTGGACATGGCCCTCCAGATATCCCATACAAAAAGTATCTCATAGCCAAGCTCTCTTGCAGACACCTTTCCTGTTGCACACAATGATTGTACTTCCATGCTACCTCCATCCCTCAACATTAACCCTAACTGTAACCCTCCATGAAGGCCGACCTTTGGACAGGTCACCCAGACATAGCCCAAACAAAAAACCTTGTAACCAAGCTCTCTTGGCAGCCACCAGTTCCCTTGGGCAGCTCTTTTCTGTCCACATGAAAGCCAAACATCCAGGCCCTCTCCCTCTTTCAACCGTAATGTTAATGGCCAGCCTAATGGTAACATAAAGATTTATCTTCAGACAAGGACATATAGATATTGCCCGAAGGAAAAATATCTCACAGTCAAGCTCTCTGAGCAACCCATAATATCCATGGCCAGCCCGTTTCCATCCTAATTCCAACTGCAAGTCCTCGATTTCTTCCTCTCTCAAACATAGTCCTAACTGACGATCAAACTCTAGACGAGGGCTTTGCCCAAGTTGAAAAATATCTCACAATCAGCTTCTCCTGTCAACCCACACTTCCCTTTCCATCCGTGCTCTAATTGCACCTCCAGGCTTTTTCTGTCAGCCTCTCTAAACTCAAAATCTTGCCCTAAGTCTAACGATAATTGATGGACAGGTTTTGTGCAAGGCCCTCCAGACATAGCCTAGATGCCGCACAGCCAAGCCCTCTTTGCAGGCCACAGTTCCCTTCCTTTCTCACCAATTGCACCTCCAGACTTTCTTTGTCTCTCCAGCTTTACTAAGGGCTTGGCTTTCTCCCTGACTCCTCTTGTTTCCTCCCTGTGGCCCGCTGCAGTGATGGCTTTGGGATTTTTTTACTCCTGATGTTCATTTTTTTCATAGATGCTGAGCACAGTCCCACGTGAAGGTTGAACTCTCTGCCTGCCTTTCTGAACTCTCAGGTAGGATTTGGTTGTCCATACCACTCAGGGTCTGGGCACCGTGGCCCAGCCCGTCCCTTCCCATCCTGCATTTCTAGTATTTTGACTGAAATGTGTATCACTCACCAGCTGGCTATGAAGTTTTATGCTGCTAATTTTTCAAGGCAAAGCTATAAATTCTATTTTAAGGTGAAACCACTGAAATGAAAGGATAGGACTAGTTTTTCCTCTATGCAGCTCCGTGTGTGCAAAGCAGCCCTGAAGCTGGTGTAGCCCACAAGTGCTGACTGCCTTCCAAGCTCATCGCTTGAGTCTGTTGTGAAAACACAGAGAGGGGATAAATATCTGCTGGGAAAACAGAGGCAGGGGTAGGATTTTACAGAGCTCTCGAGGCACAGATGAAGCTCTGGGTGTGTGCCCTCCACATGTACATATCTGTTAACCAGGATCAGCAGGATTTAGGAATCCTGGCACTTTTCTTTAGGAAGATCCCACAAGGTGTGGGAAAGAGTTAAAGAGCCTAAAATGAAAATACTGGTTGTTTAAATATTTGGAAGGAAACAAAGAGAACAGGATATTAGAGGAACGAACAATGCATGCCTGTCCCAGCTAAAGCCCTGGGAGAGAGCTACTTGTTGCTTTAACGTGTTATGTGGGTAGCCGGAATGCCTGGAAGACTTCATCAAGGACCAGCGAGGAATTTATCCTAAGTGCTGTGCAAATACCCACGATGAAGATGGTTCCTCTCCCAAGGATACTGCAGCCTACAGCAAATGGAGAAGGACAGGGTAACAAGGAGTTAATTTTGGTTAGTGTGATGAACTGTCTTCTCTGTATCCAGAAGTTGTGTCTATTTTTTGCAGGGCCTGCAAAAAGGAGCATTTATGTGGGGGTTAGGAGGAAAAGTCTAAATTAGTTTTACAGATGCTTAGAGGGAATTTCCCCTCAGGTACCATGGGGAAATCAGGCAGGGCCTGTTTGTTAATGCAACGCATGTAGCTCGCGGGGCCTCGCGGGCCCCTCCGAGGTGGGAGAGGACCCAGCAGCACCGAAGCGAGGCGGGAGGCTGGGCAGGGGCCGCCGGGCACCTTGCGTGTGACGTGGTGAAGATGGGCGGCCAGAGGGTGGGCTAGATCGTATGTTCATCTCCCTCAGATCCCCACAGGGACCATGTAATGTATCAGTCTGCTTTGCATCAAACAGCTGTCTGACAACAGCCTTCCTGAAAGCAAGGAAAAAAAAAAGCTGAGAGTCCTTAAAATTCAGGCACCGGCTCTTGCTTTTGTCAATTGCTCTTGTCAAAGCCCATTTGTCAGAGGCTCTGCAGGCTGTCACGCCACACGGCTCGGCACCCGTGGCTCCTCCGCTGTCCCACAATAACCTTCACAGCAGATGAAAGACTGAGCCATTCTTCCTCCCCATCTCCTTTATCAACCAACATTCATTTATTAAACCGGCATTCATACAGTAAAAATTCCTACGATCAGATGAACATGCTGTCTTCGTAAATGATGATGCAGTAGGTCCAGATCTGCCCTAGTATAAAAGAGTCCATATAGCAATAATACAGCAACAAAGGATACGCTAGAAAAATCATTTTGGTGATTGCATGGATTATAAAATGCTGCCACTTGTTTCATTAACTTGTCTTAGCCTTGCACAGCCACAGGCACGCCAGGCTGCCTTGAAAAAGAACTGAAAGGCGTTATGGTCTCAGCTTTCCCAGCAAGTGATGGCCCCCAGCAAATGTTTCTGAATCCAAATGTCTTCTGTCACCAAAGCCTAAAAAATCCCTCCATGGTACATCATGTCTGTATGTGCCTCTGGGTGATTTCTCCTATCTGTTTGTTATTTCTGTTTCAGATCCTCATGTTTTCCTGAGTTTGATAGGTATAGTACAGGCATAACGATATCTTCTGTTAATTCTGCACTTGACAGGAGCATGCAATATTGCCCTGTGTTGGTTGGTTTTTTGTTGTTTATGATGGTGACTTTTTCCTTGGAGGAGGAAGGATGACAATTCCAATGGCTTGTTATCATTCATTGGGGTTTTTTTATAATCATAAATGAAGGTGGAGCGTTCTGATACTGCACCATCCTACTTTTAGAGGCCAAGTTCCTATTAATTTACAGCTTTGTCTGTGGAGCAGCTCAGCGCCGATGGGATGATTAAACTGGATGGAGCCTTCCTGATTTGGCAACAGTGGATAGCGTGAAATCTCAATGGAGAAACCTGCAACGTGCCACGTGCCACGTCCTGTGATCTGGTTAAAATCACTGGGAGGCTTGTGTAAAGACGGAAGGCCAGACCCAAGATTGATATAAACCACCTCAGCAGAGTCGGTGTGGTTGGCATTGAGTAGGAACATGGCCCAAGTGCCAGGTGGTCCTAGGACAACCCTCAGTCTGCAAGGTGCTTACCTGTTGAGCCTACGGGGGCTCTGCTCTTCCCATTTGGCCCACGAGAGCAGGTTTCCCTGTACAAGCATAAGGAATGAATTGCCGTGAGGGGGTCTAGTCGCAGAGACATGTCTGGCTGAGCTCCTGTGGGCCAGGCTGAGTTAATTTACCGCCCCCGCCCGCAGCCCTGTTTGCCTGCCAAACCCCTCGGAGCAGGGGCGGTGGGCTGGGTGGTGTGCCACCCCTCGGCCACCAATGATGCGAGTTGCCATCAGACCCAACGGCACACCACCTCCTCGGTTACTCCTGCAACAGGGGAAACAACTTCCAGCGACAGCCAGACCAAGAGCAATAAAGTTTTAGATGGCCCCAGCACAGATGACCAGGGCCTGGCTGGAGGCAGCCCTGTTTATCAATAGTTAATGCTGGTAAAGGTTTCTTCCCCAAAGCCTCCATGCAGAAGAGCCTCTCTGTTGTGCAAGGCATCACCATCATGACGAGGAGACGTTAAACTGCTGCACGTAGAGGGAGAGTGGTATTTTGGACAGCACATCATGGCAGCAAAACAGACAGAAAACTCTTTAGTAACTAATTTTGTGATGTTCCCCCTCTAAGCATCAGGCGTGGAAAAGCCGTTCACTTTGTGCTCAGCACAGAGAGTTTTATATAAAATGGATGCTCCACCATATATAGCTATGTCATGATGACTGTAGGACATGTTGGCATTACACATCCCACTTGACATGCCCTGTGAACGTGGGCTGAGTAATTTCAGGTTGTATTTAAATAAAAGTGACTATATTTTTCTTGCAAGCACAAGTCAGTTAAAAATATCCTGTGGTTACTGCTTTGAAAATGCCTTAAAACCAACTTAATCTGGTCACGAAGACAGGGCGATGGTGACAGTCACATTAAAATACTCAGCTGCAGAGCATGCTGACATGGAGGTCAGTCCCTGCACGTCAATGGGAGCAGACCTTGCTGTAAGGGAAGGTGGGCTGCCTTTCCCCGGCCACCACAGCCACCCCATGGCCCCACAAACTGCTCCTGCCGCTTCCCGGGCTGCTGGCGAAGAGGCAGCTGCTGAAGCCTTTGTGGAGGCATGCCCAATGCCACCAGAGACCAAGCACAGGACAGAAAAATCTCTGCCTTTAGGCTCCTACAGCACATGCTTGAGCTACGAGATGTGCTGTCCATCTCCAGCCCCAGGTCCAGCGCCAGGGCCTCAGCCTCCCCAGGGATGCAGACCTCCCTTTGGAGGCTCAGGTTGCATGTTTGCAGCCTGTCTTCCCTGGTCTCCTCACCTTTGACTTTCCTTGCTACGAAAGCCAGCTCAGCCATAAGTGGGGCCCTGGGTGCACAGTCCCGGATGGCCCCGAGCAGGCTCGCTCGGGACCCCCATGCACACCCCTGCCCCCGGGAGCCCCATCGCAGCTCCCAAGGCCTGCCTCATGCTGCCTCGCAGGTCACCTGTGCCCACGCCTGCCCCCCAGCTCGTGGCTCACTCACTGGGCTCCCTGCAGGCACCAAAAGAGAACAATTTCACATTTTAGCGTGGTTTGTTTGATCTTGAAAATCTTGTTGGGACAGCTGGGTTTCAGGTTTTCAGTTTTCCTTCCTTTCCGTTCGTTCACTTACAAACATGCTTCCACTTTTCTGACTTTAACACTAAAGAGGAGGGAAAAGTTACCCCCAGGTGAGGGTATCTAACCCAGTGAATAAGCAAAACTGTTCATTATCATCTTGCTGTCACTGGCACAGACACTGTGTCGCAGGACAGGTAATACAGAGGAAGCTTTCAGTGCATCTAAAATCCACTTATCTCTCCAATGAATGGTACAGCAACTGCCAAAGTTGCCACTGACCACTTCCCCGTCGCCTTACCATCTTCTGGCAGGACGTGACTCTTGCTCAGAAAACATCCCAAGCACTGCAGATACGAGTGCAATTCCACAAAGCCCCTGTTCCCTCACCCGGGAGCCCAGCTTCCCCACAAATGTTACAGAAACCAGAGACAAACACACTCTGATTAGTTTTATAAGCACAGCAAAAAATCCTTCCTTATTAAACAGCTGAAGCAGCGTTCCCGTGCTGTTCCTGTCCGCCGTAATCCCCCGTGACGAAAGGCTACCGAAATTGCACGAGTCTTTCTAGAAACCATCAGGCAGGATTAACCTCTCCCCACCCCAGCCCCTCTCAGGGCTGCCCCTCTGCCGGGGCTGGAGGTTGAGCTTCCTCCGGCGAGGATGGCCTTGCAGGCGCTCCTGCGTGCGCCGAGCGGCTCCTCTGGTTCTGATAAATACTGGGGCTTCGGGCCAGCGTGTTTGTACTCTTGCTGTGGGGGATTCCTCCTGCCAAATAATCCACACACCAACATAATTTATGGGCTGCAGCGCTAGCTGGAAGTCAGTCAAGTCCTTTGCTCATCTTCCAAAAACGAGAGGCAACATACTGTCCACCTGGCTGCGTCGTCACTAACCTCGTGCTGCGGTAATTTGCAGGGAACAGAGCTTGCGAGGCAGCTGGACCCTTTCCAGTGCCTTTTGGCAGCACGAGATGCAGCCAAAATACAGCGTAGGGGCCTGGAGCTGCACCGCACGTTGGGCAGGGCTGGCCGGCTCAGCCGGGCAGCTCTCCCGTGCGAGGCGGGGAGGCGAGCGCGAGCGCTGGGGAGACGCTCCCACGGCTTTCCTGCACCAAGCTGGCCGCCCAGGTTTGCCCACGCCTATTGCACGACTTCGGAGAGATCACATCGGTGTTGTCCTCAGAGAGCCCTAGAAGCGCATAGAGCAAACCTGGTGAATTTGCAATGCGGCTTTATGCTCCCCTGGTCCTGATTAATATTGTTTTCCTTATTATGCTCATAGCCAGTCTTGGTTAAAGCTTTCATTCACCAGCTAATTTTTAATGGCTGACATTAGGGTTATCCATAAAACTGAGAACTTGGTGGTTAAACCCAAGAGGAGTTTCCCCATGCTCGTGACACTCTCTGAGGGTCTCCTTTGTCCAATTACTAAGGTCTACTGTGCAGAGAGTGTTTATTGCCATCTGAAGAAGTAGCTACTCACCCTAGAAAGGAAAACTTGTGATTCTGTTGATTTAAATTATTAGAATTATTTATGAAGTCTTTCCCTCATAGACAACAAACGTACAGCCCATAAATTGTATTTTCTCTCATGCAACTGCTGCACAACACACAGAGCCATGAACTTGACTGCTCAGGAAAAGTAGAGTATGTTCCTGTTATCATCACGATCATCTTAGTCACAGAATGGGATTTGGTTACTCCTAAGCGTGTTATAAATACAGCCAGCTGCAAAATCCAGACCCAGACCCAGAGCTGCTCCATGGGACGTGTGGATTTCCCTTCAGCTCACAGTAGGAAAGAGGGGCCAGCAGCAAGTCTGAACCCTGAATTTCCCTGGAGCCTGAATGTATTTGTATCCACAGATGCAATCGTGCTCTTGCCCTCGCTGTACATAAACAAGAGCTAGGCGTACATTTTGAATCTGGGCTTGAGCTCTCCACAGACACTCTCCTATTCAGGCTGAGGGTCTGAACCCAGCTCTGCAAAAAAGAGACTTCAAACTCCAAAAAGAAACAGCAAAGCAGCAGCTACATCAATACCAGATCCGAGCTTACTGCTTTTCCATCTGTCAGAGAGCTGAGGTGAGGTGGGGGCCTCAGCTGGACATCGTAACTTTCTTTTAACTGATTCCATTAGGTAACACAGATCATTAGTTTTGTCCCTCTGTACCAGGGGGAAGAATTGCGGAGCTGCTTCGAGCCACCGCTCAGGGCATAGCCTGTCATTGCTGTGCTGCAGATTGGATTAAGACCCTGCCAGGCTCTGAAAGCTAGTCACGACTCCGTACAAGAAGGCATTTTACAGTGAAATTAATTTTGACACATATATATTTATTTGATGCAGACATGTATACACACACATATATGTGCGTACATATACACAGACATATTAAGGGGAAATGAAAATATGCCATGTCAGCTTCTTGCAAAAAGATGTGTGAATTCACATAGGAAAGTCTCCTGGCTATTTAAGCAAAGCCAAGACGCTAACCGAACAACCCACCCCAAACAAAGAACCTCTAGCAGCTCTTGAAAAATCACAGAAACGGTCAAAGGCCCTCATGTCTTATTATTTCCACACACACATTCGTAATTTCAATGGACCAATTGCTTTTGACTGATTGATTTCACTTCTTTGAGACACCACACATCTGGAATTATTCAGGACATTACTGTATATAATACTATGCTAGAATAGTTGTTCCATTTCACTTTATCCCCTATGCTTACAAAGTCTTAGAGGATCTTAAAATACTCTTAACATTTGTATGTGCGTGTTGGCATGTTTGGTTTATGCATCTGAATGACAGCATGAAAATGCCATGAACGTAACGCGAAACCAAAGAATGACTATACACAGAAGTCGGGAGAATTCAGATTCACTCTTACAGCAAGTGTTAATATTCTTAAGGTGTAGGTCTCCTTAGGATCCACACTTTGATATCCTCATTTGCTCAGCCCAAGACTTTGTGCTGGGATTCAGCTCACTGGAGTCAGCAAAGCTTTGCTTGTAGAGTTAGGGACTTAACTGTAAATCACAGTGCCGCAGACTCACCCCATGAGCACACGCTACATCCCGTCCGGTTTGTCTGTCAAAGGGGTTAAGGAAAACAGTGTTGGTTTAATAGACAATGATGCAAACCTCAGCTTATTTATAGAAGAACAGGAAGAGGAAAATATAAAAAACCCACATCTCTCCTATGGCGAGGTAGGGTTAGTTTCTGCATAGTTAAAGCTGAACTGAAAGGAAGGAAAAGGGTGTTTGCACTTGCTATAGATTTTGTGTGGTGAATGAGGATGATGTCAGGGTATTTGTTTGGCATGTGTATTAAGGGAAGACAGATTGCTCATACCTCGCTATTGGAATCGTCGTGATTCCCCAATTTGTTTGCTCTAAGTCTCTCTTTGGAGGACAGAGAAACCTACCTGAGCTCCAGCCTTCATTATGGAGAGAGGAAAACCGTAACTAGACAGACAAAAAATAGTGTCCTGAATGTGTCAGAAAAGCCAGCAGACAAGATGAGAGAAAAGGCTGTCCGTGGAAAATGCACTGGCATTTTCACCATGACATTCGTTGTCACTATTGCATTTGACTCCAAAAGGCTTGCCAGCTATCCCACCTCTAAAAACAGTTTAAGTCAAAATGTTGTGTTATTTATAGTTGTACAGTAAAGAAGGAATGTCTATGAAGTCTCTTAGGAGATGTAAATTGTTATAGTTCCTTCAGCATTGACGAGCAGCCACGCCAAGTGAGGATGTGCCAAAATGTTACAGATTTAACTGTTCATTGCCAGTTGCATCTTGGATTCTTTACTCTTCCAAAATTCGCCCAGTCATTCTGAAAGTTAACACATGTCAATGGTAGAAAGGATTTCCTAAAAGGCCAAGGCTCAAGTGATAGCTCTAGCGTACTTCTGACTGGTGTATTTTTGCTAACATTGCTCTTTTGTACAGCCTTGTAATGTAGAAATCGTTTCTACCATACACGTGAGAATCTATGTAAAGTTGAGGTTGTTTTAAGATGCACCAGGTTACCACTGGTGTGTCACCTGTGATGCAAAAGTGTGGCTGCCTTTGCTTTCTGCATTTTGAAATTTTGAAGTGCATGACAAGTGCCAGAAATGTCTGCTGTTTTGCCATCTGACCCAAATGCAGTTGGGAGAAACTTATATAAAATTGTTCTCATCCTGTGATTTTACAGAGTGATCTTTGCTGCTTTCTGCAAGGTTTCTCTGGGGGAGTAAAGCCCTCTCAGTTTAGCAAAGGCCTGAGGTGGCTGGACACTGGCACGGTCTCCTTAGTACGACTGAAGTTATATTGATGAAAATGTATTTTACAGCTACTGAATAATCATCATTAAGGACTGATGTATTGGTGGTAAAAGATACCTTTATGCCAGTTCAGCTACATCTGTGTTAGGGAGCATAGTAACACAATTGTTTTGGCAAAAAGCGCACTCCTCATCGAAACCTTGTTACCAGAACAGAAGGCCAGCACCCATCAACCTCTTTACAGCTGATGGGCTCTCCCATTGCAAACTGATGAAGTACAGGAAAAGGAGTTATCCCTTTTTTCTTGCTTCTGTTTTGAAAGGATTTGATTAACATTTAAATAAAAAGTTTAGCAGTTGCCCTGTGTTGTATATCATGCACATCTGCAACCGCCTCCTGTTTAAGTTTGTTGACTGTTCAACCTTTTGCCTTTCTTTTTATAGTTCTCTTGGTAGCTTCCTTACCTCATTAGGCTTTCCAATTCTGAAATAAAAACTTGATGCTTGACTTCTCTGTCCCACGTTTGTTTTTAAAGCCCCTTTTGAGGACATTAAATCAAGATCAGAGCCAATAACATTCTGCTTTAGGAGCACAGAGTGACTATTTAAGGTGTTTGGGACCTCCATATGATCATTTATCATAACATTATTCCAGTTCAAATGCTTAATTATAGCATATTTTCAAATCCCCTTCCAGAAGCTCTATAAATACCTCAGCAACATCTGAAGACCAATTTAGCTGCCGATAGCTAAAACTATCTTTTCACACAGACTGGCCTTTGCTTTCTCTTCTGCTAAAGGAGATTCTTTTTATGTCTGTGTTTTGCCTCTACGAGCCCATAAATGTTGGGTCCTTTGGTTGGCGTTTGCTGGGCTGAATATCTTGCCTTGCAGACATAGCCATGGCTCTGCCTTGCTCTTCCAAGGTGGCAAACAAAGGTCTTCCAAGGCGGGTGAAGGTGGAGATTGAATATTTCCCCCATCCAACCCGTGTTCCTCCACACGTGCTTAGCTCTGTTCTCCTCCCTGGGGACAGAGCCTGGCTTCCGTCCCTCATCGCTTCCATCAGATGTGCAGCGCTGCACACACAAAACGAGGGCATAGCACATCGGAGGAAGACAGGCCTACCTGGCAGTGTTGCCCTCGGTCACAGAAGAACAAGAGACCGTTGGACAAGGATCCCAGAGCTTTAAAGCTAGCAAAAGCAAATACTTCCCCATTAACACACACTTTACCCAAAGAACAAAATGCCACAAGTATGACTGCGATGCAAGTTTCACTATGAGTCTAAAAATGGTCAGATGTGGAAAATAGCTGCTGTTACGCTGGAAAAGATCGTCTGAAAATCAGTGCCATGGGGAGACATTTTGGTGTTCAAAGCAGGGTGACTACCAAACGTCTTCCCTCTTGCTCCCTGTCCTCTGCAAGCGTAATGGAAACCTCACGCAAAGAAAGAAAACGGGGAAGTGTTTTCCCTTTCCCAGAGCACTGCAGTGAGGGAGCCTGCACGCTTTGTGGCCTCGGGACGTTTGAACCCCCTTGTCCTTTTCAGATGAGCTCCTGAGGTGGCCAGGTCTCTCCCTGCACCTCACCGCTCCAGTCCCACTGAAAACCTTCAGTGGTTAAAGAAAGACGTTTTAAACCCAACTTCACAGTTCGGTTGAACTTACTTGCTTTCACTCTCTAGAGCACTGGAAAGCAAGTGCTCTTAACAATAGACATTTAACACATTGAATGAGTGATATTTATAAGACTGTGCTAGACTGGGACAGAGCCACGGATAGATATTGTCAAATAGTAAATTCATTGAAAAATGTGGCCTTGGTCTTTCTGGAATCATCAGTGGCTTTAGAACTGTCTGGGCTGGAAATACATTTATTTTGGGAAGAGAATCATAAAGCTGCCTGGACGTTGGAAGATGGGAGTCAGCTCTCCTCAAGCAGAGGAAGAAAAAGAACTAAATTTACCCACATCCCAGTGAGCCCTTTCAGTGTGAAATGGTGAGAAAAGGGGGATGCTGCTTCTTGCAGTTTTTAATATCCTATCTTTCCTTTTTGTTTGCTTTTTTCCCACAAGCCCCGAAATCAGCATTTTGTTCAGGTTGAAGGGGTTATTTTGTGCAGACAAGAATGCTTTCTTTTGGTTTTGGTTTTTTTTTTTTTCCTCCCAGAAGAAATACATTTGAAATCTTTCGTAACTTAGTTCACTCCTGAGGGATTTTGAGCTGATTTGCTTTGTTTGGCTGATGTACTGAAAAATCACTTTTATTTTCTTAGCCCTAAGCAGCATCTTCTGAAATGCTCTGTACCTAGTCTTGTCATTTAATGGTGAATTTGGAGAACTAAAAAGAAAAAGGAACATTTTTCTCTTTCGATTGTATTTACACTTTAATTGCAAATCCTCTGCCTTTGACAGCTCTGCCTATTTGTAGCTGGTACAGCTGTAGCTGTACCCCTCTGAAAAACATAAAGATAACATTTAACATACTGTGCAACGTTCTCCTGCAAAGGATGATAGGGAATCCAAATCACTACTACAATTAACCTATGCGTCTACCACCAAATTTTTATCACATGGCAGCAGTAAAGTAACAAGAAACCAAAGTGGCATCAACTATGGGAACAAATCAAAGTTTCCATCATGCTCTAACATAAAGGAAACACTGAGGCTTTCAAGGAGACATACGTTAAGAATGAAATCATTTATGGAATAAATGCAAGGTTAGAGCCAAATTCTTGCCGCTTTGGTTAGTTAATTGTAGTCCTAGAGATAGGAAACTCTGATTTCCGAGTGAAGTCAGGCAAGGCGGAGCAAGTGACCACGCTTATGAGGACTACAGTGTTGCCTAGCTTGGCTCCATAATTTAAAATCTTGTCCTGGTTTAGGCCAGGATGGAGCTAGTTTTGTTTTCAGCAGCTCCTGTGTTTTGGCTTTAGTGTGAGCAGAACAGTGATAGCACACTGATGTTGCTGGGTGCTGCTGAACCACCAAGGACATTTTGCTGTTTTCCAGGTTCTGCTAACGTGCAGATGCAAAACTTGGGAGGGGTAGAGACAGGATTGTTGATCCAAACTGGCCAAAGAGAGTATTCCATACCATAGACGTCATGCCCGATATAAGCGAGGGTCAGTCGGTGGGCCACTAGTTTTTTCTAGATCTTTTTTGGTCTTTTGGGCTTTTGAGGCTTTTGAGACCTTTAACTTGCCCTAATCCTTAAGCTTCCCTTCAGGTTGCTTTTTGTTTCCCTATTTTTACCTTTTTGTTTTTCACTCGTTTAGCTGTTTGTTCCCTCGCCTGCTTTCCCTGGAACTTGCTGTTCTGGGATAGCTGGAGGGGGGGATACCCCTGCTCCCTGCCTGCTGCTCGGGACGGGCTGTATCGGTCGTCGGGTGGTGAGAAATTGTGTATCATTTGTTTCATATATTCTATTATCCTTGTATATATTATCATTATTATCATTATTAATATATTTTCATATTTTTTACTTTGCTGTCCTGGTGAGCTGTTTTTATCTCAACCCACGAGTTTTCCTTTCTCTCCAATTCTCCTCCCTAACCCAGCGGGGAGGGGGGGGAGTGAGCGAGCGGCTGCGTGGTATTGGGGTACAATTTGGGGTTAAACCACGACAAATCTTTAAAATGTGTTTGCAACCCAGGGCAAAATTGAGTAGTAGGAGGCACACCTGGGGCTCCATGGCCAGGGAAGGGTCTTGCAGTGCCAACACAGTGATGCAGGGCACATCTCAAGTCAGCTGGAATCAGATTTTGGCAGTGGTTCAAAAGTGCTGCAAAACCTATATGCACTTACCCAATCCCTACTGAAAAAAAGAAGAATAAATAAAAATTTAAAATTAAAAAATCCCTCCTACGGCTAGGAAAATGTCGAGCTGCTCTGCTTAAAACTTTGGTGGCAGCTAAGGGGATGATACTGAAACCTCACACCCACTTTACACCAGTCCCACAAACATTTTAAGGTAGGTTTCAAAGCTCAGTGTGTGGGCAGGTCCTACTGACGTCAAGCTGCTTTATTTTGTAATTTTTGAGATTCTTTTACACACCTTTCTGAGAGTCTGATGCCAAGTTTTTTCCTAGTTGGATGACTTAGCAGGTGTGACGCTTTCTCTTGGGCCTGCTCTCGGTCTATTCTTTCTAGCAATTTGCTGTGATTTTTCTGGTCAACCGTGTTGCACCTGGCGGGTGGAACACGTCATCCCACAGATTTTAGAAAATGAGGGAGATGTTTGTGCTGAACTGCAGAATAAAGAGAAGAAATAACCCTTGCTAGAAAGCCAAAATATGAATGTGTTGGAGTCAAGGATGACACCATCTCCTGGCCCTATTTCGACTGGCTTTTTTCCAAGACCACCCACTTTCAATTCTTGGTCTACATGATTGGCCAGCACCCAGCAGGCTTGCTTTAAATCTTTTGCCCCTTTTGGTTCCCCAAACCTCCGCCTGACAAATAGCTTTAAAATTCCCATCAATAACTCCGCAGTTAACCATAACAGTGAAGGCAGGTTCCCTTTTTCACATGCATTAGCAGACCTGGAAAGAGCGCAGGTAATAATTCAAGTGTCATCCGCTTCGGTGGCCCATGCCAGCCTTGAAGGGAGGCCCCCAGTTTCACTGGCTTCCAGAAATGCCACCTGATAAGCAGCAATTTTCTGAAAGACTCTACCTCGGTGTGCGCATTGCAAAACCACTCCGCTTGGCAGGTAAAAGTCTTAGAAGAGACACTATGGCAAAGCCCGTGAGAGGAGCTGTGAGACGTCCTCCATCGCTGCAGCAGCGCTTTCGCGTAGCCCCCGCACGCACCGCTTAGAGCAGAGAGCCGGGGGCAAGCTTCAGAGGGGCCACGGCCACGGCTGCCGGCACCCGGCTGCTACGCGGTGGGGCAGGGTAGGACTGGGCAAGAAGCTGGATTTCAAATTTCTGCTGCCGTCAGTGAAGTTCAGGATTTCATCTTTTGTGTTTTACCTCCCACTCAAAAAGTCTCTCTCTCTTTCTCTCCGCCTTGGTGTCACTGCATCAGCATTTGCTGGGGGACATTAGCATACTCCTTAGCATATTGCGGTGACTTTGGTATGTACAGTCGCCTGATTGCAATTAAAAGTACTTTCTATTTCTGCTTAAGCACATTCAATATATGACCAGATATACACAATCAAGATTCCAAATCCTATGGTGACTTTCAAATGACTCTTAAATTATTTGACTGTGTGAGAGTTCCCAGGACTGAGACCTGTATAGGTACGGAAACACTGAAAATACAAACACAGACTTAGAATACTGTCTAGAAGTTTTATCACTGTTTTTGTATTACTTCAATGTAACTCTGTATTCAGAGCACATATGACTCCGTAGGATGTAAACCTTCTGAAGCTGCTGACTGAAGAGGGAATTTCTCATCCTCAGCCTGTTGGCTATTTATTGAAAGCTTTAAATTGTAGACAGAAGAGATCTGGACCAAAGTTATTCAGAGTTTAACTGGAAAAAAATAAACTCTTCTACTGGATATTCACTTTTGAAATAAGCATATACAATTTCAGGCTAGAGTTACAGCAGAAAACTTTCCCTGGCAGTCCAACCTCTCCTTCTTCAACCTTCTTTCTTTTCCATACTAGCAGTGACTAGTAGGAATTTGGTAAAGCCGCGTAGCTTTATCCAGCTGTGAGTTTAAGTCTGAAGGACAGGTCATGTTGTCGCCTCTTTAAATCAGGTGCGTGTAACACCTATCTATGAACGGTGACTTCATTTTTCATTCAGCCTTGATAACAATTAATAGCACACTGTTAAGGAAGCCTTTCTCATTAGTAGCGTGAGGAAATCATAAAGACACAGCTGGGTTCCGAATCACAGTTTTTATTGCGTAGGTATATCAACAAACACAGCTTAGCTCCATATGCTGCACCCAGCTCTGGTGCCTTCCACGGTGGAAAAGCGGGAAATGTGGCAGGGGGGCCCGCAGGCTGCTCAGAGGGACACGTGCAGACCCCGTATGGACCCCATACGCTGTGACGCGGGGCTGTGCACAGGAGCCGCTCACCCCGAGCGTATCCAAACTGTACCGGAACCATCTCGGTCCTGAAATTTCGGAAGGCTTTGGGTTGAATGGAGCCAGTTATCCAATGCTGTAGAGTTCGAGTTCAAACAAAGCAACGTTTAAGGCCCCTTGCAGGCTTAAACTGAGAGAGGGTTAGTTTTAAAGGCGCTATAGGACAAATTAAGAAGAGCAGCATTTTACATTCGTATTCAGGTGGGTACAAATGTCCCAAGTTTGAATGAAGAAGGAGAGGAGTAACAGTATAGCAAAATACTTTCAAAAGAAGAGAACAAGAAAAAAGCAGAGACGTTATAATGGTGTTTTCACAGTGCAAGGACAATAAGGCCTTCATCTCCTTAAAGGTGTTTCCAAGTGGACCACCAACAGAAACGTCAGGGTGTCTTCTTCTGAGACAGCTGCCATGGGGCTGGCGCAGCCCCTGCCTGAGGAAGCCCTTGGTGGTGGGCAGAAGACATGGGCAGGGTGGTCCCACCAACAGATCTAAAGGTAGAAGCACCACTGAAATATTTGCTTGCTGCTGAGACACACACACACACCCCCCCCCCCCCCGGTTTGGGGGCAGCCACCGGTGCCCGACGCCTTCCCCAGATGAGGGGTGGGGGCTGGTGGGGCGAGGCCCTCTCCTGCTCCCGGCATCTGATTTTCCTAACTTGCCAGATGCTCTCCAGGCTCTGCGAGACACTCTGCTCTCCCCCGAGACCTCAAGACCCTGCTGAGGCAGAGACCGGCCATGTTCGCAGGGTTTTCTCACACTGCTTTGCCGGGTCTCCAGGTGTCCTTGGCCACCCTGCCCGGAGGAAAGCCGTGCCCCCCAAGCAGCCTCTGTCTGCTTCAGCTTTGCAATATTTTAGCCAAAACAGACCGCTTTCTTGCAAGGTTCCTTGCAGGTGGACAGAACCAAACATGGAAAGGGTCTTTTGAGGAAAAGGAGCAAAATTATGAGCAATATTAACTCTGCAGTCATCTTTTGGCATTACAAGTTTTTTGTATTTAAAAAAGAAAACAAAATAGGTTATGAGGTGCCTTTTGGAAAAACGGTGTCCTTCTACATACTTGCCTAGAATTAGAGCAGAAAAAACTTCCCGGTGCTTGTATTTTACCTGCGGTCAAGTTTCTACATAGAGGAGCAGAACAATGCGAATGATATATATAGATAAACAGCCGGCATTCCCGATGCATGGACCTTCGAGTGAGGGAAATTAATGATAACTCAGAACCCTGTTCCTCTCCAATTTCCTCCGTTAATGCACACGAACCGGTTAGAGCGCACAATTAGGAGGAGGCCGCCTGTTTTCAATTAGGTCAGAGGAGAGGACCTGCCTCTTTTCTAAATGAATTGCAGATAAAGCTTGCCAGGAGTGGGCCTCCTTCTGTCCCGGCTGGCGTAAATCAGGGAAGGCAGCTGCAGCCTGCAGTGTTACACCAGGGAAAGCAGAGTCCAGCCTGCCCAAGGGTCCCATCCCACCCTGGAAGAGCAACTGTGGGCTGGTCAGGCCAGCTTTGTCCTCCTTTTTCCCCACCATTTTCCACGACTCCTTAGTTTATAACGGTTAACACATCTGTGTTTCATTCCCCGTCTTCAGTCTGAAAGGGGCGGGGGGAAGGTGGTCTCTCTTTCAAAATCCTTGTCAAGAAGATGGAGGTGCTGGAGTAATCTGAAGGCGAAGGGCGAGTTATTTTCGTTGACAGGATTTCAACAAGTAACAGTTCTGGCTAATTACACTGTAATTGAATTGGCATGTTAATACAGACTTCGAGGGATGCTCTTTACTTTTTTATCCATTACAAAGAGATTTTGAAATACAGGCTGTTTTGCTTTAAAAACAGAAACACAGCAAATAAAATAGAGCAATTGAATTAATTTGCTGAACTCCCTCAGGCCCAGGCAGTAACAGTTACCACTGAAAAAACAGATACTCCCATATGAGGAACACTCAGAGAAACTTCAGGAAAGCAGATGACCAGGGTGACAGGGCACTGATGGCTCAGCATTAGCCACAGTCCAGTTTCCCCTAGCAGTTACCAGCGAGATTTTTCTGTCCTTTTAATGACCTAAAACTTTTGGTTTACAGTGATTTTTTTCATCATCATTTTTACTAGGAGAGAAAATAACTCTGCATTCATATGGGAACCAAAAATCTCCATTTCAGATCTACATTAAGGGGAATTTATGAAAGTGCAGCCTCTCCCCTCGTCTTCCCCCGCGTGCTTCAGAAGTTAGGCCAACTGGTGCTTCAAACTAATACTGGGAAAAAACTTTCCTCTTGTCCAGCATATTCTAAAATTGTCCAGTCCTTGTTCTGCAGCATCTGGCATTGGTCACTTCTTGGAGTCAGGCTACAAAGGATGAATCTGAACCTAAAGGAATGGGAAAAAAAGCTCTGCTTGTATAAGGACGTATTAACATTGTTTCTATAAAACGCAATCTCTACAGTGCAGTAAAAGTTTCATCTGAGTGCCTGTAGGTGTTCAGCTTAAACTGTGTGTGCAAGAACACTATGAATGTACTTTGGCTTTTCCAGTCATACAACAGCTAAGTCATCTCAAGTACGGGAGACCAACGTTATGCTTTCCTCTAATAGTAAATATATTATGTGAGACTTAAAAATATGACAGCAAAAAGCTGCTCTGAATTCCAACATCCCTCACAAGGTACTGTGATTTTAATGTGACACCATTTTAAATATGATACAATGTGCTGATTTAGCCTTTTCCTTATTTGCCTCTAACGGCACCATCTCCCAAATGCTCTTTTACACACTAGGTGTTTCACTTGCCACCCAACATAATCTCAAAGGAAACGATGCACATATGCAAACCAATGCCATGCAAAAATACGGTATTTCTTTCATCATGAAGTACAGTAAAATGTTTTCTCTGCGGAAGGGCAACTGCTAAAGCTGTGGCACGGTCACGCTTAGGATACAGACATGCTGGGGACGTGTCCCCGTGCTTACCCCGAAGTGCAGAAGTGCCTGCAGTCCTGAGTCCTTTGGAGTCCGCTGCCCAGCTTTACTTTACTACTGCAGGGCCATGACTTAATGAGCTGACCTGACTTAACACCGTGGTAAAAGGATGTATCACACTCCATGTAGTGCTCCACCTTTCAACACTGAACAGTCAATATTAAATCTCACATGGACAGAGTCTCTGAAAATGATGGATGGAAGGGAAAGAAAAGAAGTTCGGGCCTTTTGTGTGAATTCACGCGTAATGACAAGACCTGGCTCCTGTGCTGAGTACCATTGCAAAGACTCTCTGAAAAGGCATTCAAAATGTATTTTAAGGGCCTCAAAGGTGCACAAGCCTTTTGTGGATCCTCTGCACAGGGTTAGTTTCCTGCCCTCTGATTTTTTCCCTAGAAAAACAGTGACGAGACATGTCCCTCAAAACACTGCGGCGTTGTTATTGCAGTGGGATGTGTGGTGCAGTTTGATGTATGTATCCACTGATAGCAATGGAAAAACTTCCATTCAATTAAATGGGCTTGAAGCCAGGCCCACAGTGAGGCCTTGTCTGTAGCTGTTACTGTGATGGTGGATTCTATAACAACTGTATCATAAAACACTTTACAAAAGAGTCATGAACTCTGGAAAAGAGTAAGGCTTATATATTCTATTTAAACAGAGGAAGTTGCTCAGTGACTTGGCAGCAAAGCATGACCCCCAGTTATGGGTAACTGAAGCCAACATCAGAGAAACTATATAAGCAGATAGTTAATATCAAGGCTCACATCTTTCCAGTCTGTTACTGATTCTTACGGGTATTTCTGAGCTGGACCTAGAGATGGATAAGAGGAAAATGAAAGTGATGTGTGATGAGGGTGACAGCCCCCTGCATGCAGAGAGCCTGGGCATAGCTTTTTGCAGTCTGTCGGGTCACTCTTTGAAATTGCATTTTCAGTTAAATCAATAGCTAAATTCCTCTCGACGTCAGGGGGGCCAGAGTTTCCCATTTTGGACTAATAAAATGTCAGGGGGTGAAGTGAAGTAGCTATCACAGAAAGAAAGAATGCAAATATAAATAGAAAGGGGACAAATTAATAGCTAACAAATATTCTCTCCTAGTCGTATGGAAGGCCTGGAGGAAAAAAAAACACTGTAAGGAATAAGTTAATCCCCAGGTTTCTGGTTTTGGATGATAAATAAATGTCTGAATAAAAGGAGAGAGAGGAAATGAGAGGCAGGAACACATAACTTTTCACTCAGAAGGGCCTGAATCTTGGCTAGGAGAAGGCCATAGTGTAAAATAATTTTCTTTTATTCTCAGGCCAAGGTTTGATGGAATGGAGGCTTTAGTGACAATACTGCCTTAAATAGGTGCCTTTCCTGGCCTCTTATTTCCACTCCTGAGCAGCAGCACACTACGCCCTTACTGCATTGACACAACTATTTGTGGAGCCATGCTATAAACAGGCTCAAATATCTGATCAAGTTTGAAAATAAAAGCTCTGCAGGAGGGTTTGGAAGTTGTTAAGAAGATGGTGATGCTGTCAGACTTGGCATGGGCATGGACCCGGTGACACCAGGATGCTCGATCCATCTTTGGATGTTCCCTGGATTTGCCAGGGAAAACAGCCCCCCTTCTCCCCATCCTTCTGAATGCAGAGGCAGGTTGGGCTTGTGTGGTATGATTAGGGCAACGGGCTTGGTACGTTGCCCTGCATGAGCCGTAATCAAGCTCAGGACTGCCTGGCATGCAATCCTGATTACATGACTCACGTATCGTATTCTCCCTTTTCCCATGTATTAATCCCCCTTTTTGCTGTGCTTTGTTCCTCCCTTTCTCCACCCCACACTTCTTCCAAATAAAAAATCCATCCCTAACTACTTTTTCTTCTTTTTGCCCAGTTTTGCTACATCTGTACCAAATTTGATATTTCTGATACTGGTACCTATTGTCCTTATGTGGTGTCCCTGGATACGGTAACCTATGTGCTGTTGGCCTTGCAAGGTCCTACTGCCCGAAAGATTCCTCAGTGCTTCCCTCCAGTTATCTGTGAATTCTGGCCATTGCTCCCTTAACACCTCCTTAACTACCTGCAAAATCCAGCCACCCCTTACGGCGCTATCTGTAACTTTTGTCAGCTTCTCACATTGTTATCTCAGGTCTGGCAATTTCTCACGTCCTGTCCAGCGGTTTCCCACGTCCTGTTCAGTTAGCTTAACTTCAGGCCGGGGCTCAGCCAGTGGCCTTGTCATCTGCCCGCAGCTCTAAAAAAGAGGAAGGAAAGGGAAGATAGTGAGATAATATTTCTCAGTCATTCACTATCAACCTGGGAGGCTGTACTGAGCTGGGTTCCCCAGGGATCTCTCCTGGAGCCAATGCTACTCACTCATTAATGGCTGACGAGATAGCTAAGACGCCTAACAATTATGCAGATACTACGAAGCTGTGTAGGACTGTAAGCCATCTCAAGGACCGGCACAGAATTCAGATTAATCTTGTCCAGCTGGCGACCCAGTCTGGAAAAACATTAATTGCGATCCAGTAGGGACAAGCACACTGCTCTGTGTGTCCATAGGGACCATCCACACAAATACAGGACAGAACAACCGGCTGCAGAGCGGTTTTGCAGAAAAAGGTTGGGTGGTTTAGCGATTACAGGATGAACTTGGATCAGTAATGACAAACTGCTGAGAAGAAGGCACCCAATGGTGAGAGGTACGGACAGGAATGCCATGCGTAAGGTGAGCAAAAATAATCCTTTCACTCTGTTGGGTCTAGTTGTGAAGATGTTGGTTGGTCTCCTCTGCCTAGTTTTTGGGACAGTTATCCAAGAAGGGTGTGAACTGGAGAATGTTTCAGAGGAAAGCAATGAGAACCAGGTCTAAGAAACAAGACCTGCTAGGAAATGTTGAAGGAAAGGAAAATGTTTAGGCTAAAGAAAAGAAAAATGAAGGGAAAGATGCCAGCAATCTTCCAATACGTAAAAGGTAGCTGCACAGAAGAAAGAATAAACTCCTCTTTCATCTTGTTAGGGCACAGAGGAAGAATTAATGGTCTCAAGGGAAGGTTTAGGTTAGCTGTGAGGAAAGCTTTGGACAAAGCTCTGGACCAGCTTGCCTTGGGAAACTGGGGAAGCTCCAGCAGGGAAATTTTTTGAGAACAAGCTGAAGTAACATCTGTCAGGAAGGGTTAAGTACAACAGATCCTGCATTTAAGCTGTGAGATTGACCTCTTGAGGTCCCTTCCAGCCACGTCCTCACTGAGCCCATGAAAGTTCCCACAGCGAGATGAGAATTTGCTCGGTATATCGTTAGGCCTTCTGATCCGAGCCATCAGCCGCAAGCAGGGCCCCTTTGGCTGTTTCTCTTAGGAGGAGAAACTGACGGTGGAATTAGGGATCTGTGACAGAAACCTGTTTGTTTACAACAGATGGACAAAACACTGTTAGACTGAAATCAGTAGAAATCCTACAGCAGAAGCCAACTTCTTTCCTTACAGTTTTCAGGCTCCTTTCAGCCAACTCTTGGGTCAAAAACATCCCTGGAGCAGTTTCTAGCTAGTGCATCCCCAGTGCTAAGTCAAGCTGCATCTGGTGGTTTTTTATTGCCTTCTCTTTGAATTCTTTCCATCTTGCTGCTATTCCCCTTTTAGAGACACCCAAGTCTTCACCTTCCTTTTTTCCTCCCTGCATCCGTCTTCACCTTCCTTTTTTCCTCCCTGCATCCCATCATCCCTTTGTATATATGTTTTCATTTTGGGAGGGGATGCCTGGTAACGTATAGATATTTCTTTCAATCTGTTCTTTCAATAATTGGAGGTGAAGAAGGTTACTTAAACATGCACATTCAGAAAGATTTAATTCAAATCAAACCAATATTATGAATGACTAAAAACTCCCCGCAAACTGTAAAATGGCAACATATGCAGGCGACAAGAATGACTTAGTGTTAGTCATGATTGTGAATGATGATTTAGGTGGAAAAATTGTGAAGAGGAGCTTAACAGAGCTAGGTGAATGAAAAATAAGATATTTAGTCTAATACTGGCAGATACTGGAGTGTGCACCGAGTCTTGAAATTATGCAGGTGAACTCTGCTTAGACTGGGAGGGGGGAGGGCGGGGAGGGGAAAAAAAAAGCTGCAAAACAGTTAATATTAGTGGCAGATGCTCTGTTGCTGTTTAACACGTACTTTCAGGCTTTTTTGCCTAAAGAGCAGTGTCTCTTTTCTCACATTAATGGAGATGGTTCTTTTAAAAACACCAAGTTAAGCAGCAAAGAATAAAACATATTTATTCTAAATGGAAAGGCAATTACCTCAGTGATGTTCCCCTGGGCATAAAAATCTACATGCACTACTCAGTGGAGCTACAGTAACTCGCTTTTGCAAGTCGTTTAGCACGTGGAATTGAGTTGTTTTTAATTGCTTGGTGAATTACCTGGGGTTTAGCTCTCAGCCCTTCCAGTTGCAAATTGGTTACAAGCTGAAGTGGGAAACACAGAGAAGCTGTGGGTTTCAAAAGAAGCCTGTAAAGTGCTTTCCTCTTCGTATAAGGAATTTCCAATCTGAATTGGAATTGTGCTCCCATCAGAAAAAAGAAATTTCTGGAGATGCACCATTCGGATATCTAAACAGATTTCTCATTCAGGTTCTCCCAGATGGAGGGAGAACAGCTTTCGGGTAGTTTTGACTTAGTTTCTACCTATCAAAGACAATAGATTGTCTCAATGTTGTCTCCAGCTAATATGAAGGAACAGGTTCACACCCATAATAACTAGTTTTGTTTGAAATCTTTTGGCATATGAAAAGATCAGATTAACTGGGATTTTTTAATGGGTGGATTTTCTTGCATTAACTGAGGATCTTGGTTTGGATGTTAAGAAATCCGTTCTGACCCCTGCTGTTAGTTTGGGGGAAAATAACATCTTCAGCAGCAACGGCAATGCAATCCTGGAAGCTGATCTGGAGAAGAAATGGTATCACTGCAGAATGTCAGTGAGTTGAAAGCCAACTACTTGAAGCTGAACCAGACTTTACGGGTTTCTACAGTACAGTGACTGAAACTCCCACCAAAGTCCAGGGCAAACAACCACGTATTAGCTTCAGCAAGCCCTGGCCAGAGCCCTGCAAGGGAAATCTCCTTTGCTGCACCTCCCACATTGCTTCTTGCTCGGGGGCCTCAACGTCCCTTCCTCTGCTCTGGATCTGAGCGTGCTTCTGTAGAAGCAAGGCAAACTAGCTCATCTTGCTCCTATATGACCAGAAATAATAGTAACTGGATTTTTTGCCTCAGTCTCTTGCTCTTCCCATGTTTTTTTTTTATGCATCAGTGCCTGAATCTCAGAGAGTTCAAACATCTCAACCTTCTCTGACCCTGAAAATATCTTCCTGTGTCCTTTAAGCAGTCCCCCTGTCCACAGCACTGTCCCTGTGCATTTTCACTCACACTGTCTTGGGATAGCATTGATGCTCTTGTGTCATCTCCACAGGCACGTAATGACAGGCTTTTGTGTAGTCCTGATGTGGAAAATCACCCTCTGCTCAGCCAGATGTATAGCTACACAACAATGAAGAAGAAAAAAGGAATGCATCATGAACTGGAGGAACAGGACTGCTTGCAGACGGGAAGATTTTTTAACATTTGAAACATGAGGGAAGCTGGACCCTTAAAAGCAACCCACACCCATCCTTCAGAGCCCTATAAAACAAAGCTGTGATGGCAAGTAAAGCAAAGCCAAGTCCCCCACTGAAGATATCACTTAATATTATGCTGGTTTTGGCTGGGATAGAGTTAATTTTCTTCATAGTAGCTAGTGTAGGGCTATGTTTTCTATTTGTGCTGGAAACAGCGTTGATAATACAGGGATGTTTTAGTTACTGATGAGCAGTGTTTATATAGAGTCAAGGCCTTTTCTGCTTCTCACCCCACCCCACCAGCGAGGAGGCTGGGGGTGTATAAGAAGCTGGGAGGGAGCACAGCCAGGACAGCTGACCCCAACTGACCAAAGGGATATTCCATACCATACGATGTCATGCTCAGTATATAAACTTGGGAGAAGCTGGCCAGGGCAGGTGCTGCTCAGGGACCGGCTGGGTATCGGTCAGCGGGTGGTAAGCAATTGCATTGTGCATCACTTGTTTTGTATGTTCTTTTATCATTATTATCACTATTATTATTCTCTCTTCCTTTGCTATCCTATTAAACTGTCTTTATCTCAACCCATGAGGTTTTTTTTGATTCTCTCCCCCATCCCACTGGGGGAGGATGATGAGTGAGCGGCTGTGTGGTGCTTGATTGCCAACTGGGGTTAAACCACAACAATACTTTGCAAATGTGCATGTTTTGTTCTGTCGTATTTGTTTGCTAAATTCCAGCCTGAGGCAATTTGAAGCAGCTGGGACCTTTAAGTCCTGTGGTAACCCTGGCCTTCCTAAAATCAGAGCTTTCAGCACCATGCTGTTCCTGGTCACCACAGGACTCTGTCTCCTTTTCATCTGGCAAGAAGGGCAGTGTAGCTGCCACCAGAGCCTTCAACACCTCCGGGTCTCCCCGGTTACCACAGTCCTGTACCTTGGAGGGAAGCCGGCTGGCTCCCTCCCCACTCTGCCCTTTTTTACCGTGGGAGAAACAGGGACATACCCTCCTCCAAGTGCTAAAGCTCCATGCTCTCATTACCTTTGAGCCGCGGTGGTTGTTCACAGTGGATTTCTCCGAGTGCTTTGTACCCAGTGTGGGTGACTAAATCCCATCCTGGGGAAGGTGATATCAGCTGTTCCCACATGCCACAGCTAAGAGCACACTGTGTATCCTGCTTCGTGTTGCTTCATCCCAAAGTTGCTAGGATTCCACCGCCTAGCAGGACATCGCCCATTTAAACCGGCCAAGAAATCTGGGATTCCACCTCGTTTGCTGCTCACAAGCAATGAGGCTTGGAAAGTGAGTCAGAGGAGAATAAGCATGTGCTCTCTGCTGGAGGAGCACAGATGCTACAGAGAGCCTACACATCGAGGTCCAAAATAGGCTGTGACAGGGAGCATCGTGAAACGATAACACGCTAAAGGTAGAACAACCATAATCAAGTGTTGAGCTGAATACAGTGGAGGGGCAGCCAAGAAAATCATTGTCTCCATGTGCTGCTGCTTTTGCCAAGCTGGCTCCTATAGCACGTGTAGCATGCAGACCCTCCAGGCCCTGCTAGGCTGCATGTTGCACTGAGCTGCCGACTCCTGCGATGAAAACTCAAGGAGGAGTAAGTCCAGTCAGCACATACATTACATCATACTTTTATTTTCATTTTCCCCCGCAAATTTAAACTGGCATTTTTTTTCCAGTGTGATTCGAATACCAGTCTGAGGAGGTCATTCGGAGGAAGGATTTGTTCTTTGCTTAGCTGGCTGGAAACCAGCATTAAGCTTCGGACACGGCTGTGCTGTAAGACTCAGCTAACGCACAAAATGCACTGTTTAGATGTCCTGCACAAAGCTGTGGCCTCCTCTTTCACTGCAGTGAGTTATCTACTGGAATAAGGCAAGGAGGTATGTTTTTCTGCACTGACTTAGCTATCGCCGCAAGAGACAACGGCACTGCAGCACCCTCAGGTCATGAGTTCTGCTTTTCACCCTGTGGCTGATTAAAAGCTCGTAGACATTGCTGGAAAATCTCCCATCGACTCTGATGGTCTCTGGAGCAAACGTGCACACAGCATAAATGCCTCATGGTAGGCTGCAGCTGCACATCAGACAATGTTCGGAGCAGGGATGAAATCCAGGCTCGCGTCCTCAGTTCAGCGGATCATTGCTACACGCACTCACAGGGGAGAAAGGGTGTGTACGAAGTCAAGTAGGGGGAGATTTGGGCTGTCCCGTCCCATTAGCCACGTCTGCTACCACACGTATGCTCTCAGCTCTGTGATGTGGCAGCGGCCACGTAACTCCTGAGTGCCCCCTGCTCTCCATCCTCACAACAGCTGCATCCAGCCCTATATGCATATAGAAATGCCCCTGTGAAAGTCATTTCAAGCTCATTACAGCTGTGACCTTGCAGAGTCCAGCTCAGCAAGCTGGCAGAGCCAGCAGCGCTCTGAAGCTGCTTGTAATGCAGAAGGGGTCATTGTAAAATTCCTCTCCTTTCTAGTTATGTCTTTCTTAGAGGAAGTTTTTGACATGGCTTTGGTCCAGCTGGCTCTCTGAGGAAAGGAGAGTCTTTCCACATGTAAACCTGCTCTGAACTTTATGATTTTTTTTTTTAAATTGACAAAGTTAAACACGTCAATTGTCAGTTGGTTTAATGAAAGAAGGGAGAGGAAAGAGATAGTTTTAGGCATGTGAGACCTCTTGTTCTTAAAAACAAAATGGAAACTTAAAACCAATCAGTGCTGCATATGGCCCCAAATGATCTCTGCAGGCAATGGGAATGCAAATAAAGAGGGTTATTTTAAGAACTCAATAAGTAATCAAGCTCTCATTTAGGCTGGGCTGATCACAAGCAAATGAATAGTTCCTTCAATTTCAGAGCACGCAGCCTTGGGAAGTCACAGTCCTGCAGTGGCTAGCCTTTAATGCAGTTGCAGCCTCTCTGTGAGAGTTAACTCAAGGACAAAGGGAATAAAATAGGAAGCTGTCGTGCTTTAACCCCAGATGGCAACTAAGCCCCACGCAGCCATTCACTCACTCCCCCACGGTGGGATGGGGGAGAGAATCGGAAGGGTAAAAGTGAGAAAACTCATGGGTTGAGATAAAGACAGTTTAACAGGTAAAGCAAAAGCCGCACACGCAAGGAAAGCAAAACGAGGAACTCATTCACTGGTTCCCATGGGCAGGCAGGTGTTCAGCCATCCCCAGGACAGCAGGGCTCCATCACGCGTAACAGTGACTTGGGAAGACAAAATGCTGTAACTCCAAATGTCCCCCCTTCCTCCTTCTTCCCCCAGCTTTATAGGCTGAGCATGACGTCATATGGCATGGAATATCCCTTTGGTCAGTTGGGGTCAGCTGTCCCGGCTGGGTCCCCTCCCAATTTCTTGTGCACCCCCGGCCTCCTCGCTGGTGGGGAGGGGTGAGAAGCAGAAAAGGCCTTGACTCTGTGTGAGCCCTGCTCAGCAATAGCTAAAACATCCCTGTGTTATCAACACAGTTTCCAGCACAAATCCAAAACACAGCCCCATGCTACCTACTGTGAAGAAAACTCACTCCATCTCAGGCAAAACCAGCACAGACACACTCCATTTTGTTGATGTGTGATGTGTGTCTTATCTGTTACAGAAAGCATTCTCCCACAGGGGGGGAAAGAACTGATCTTCACTGGCCTTTCTGCCAACACTCTTACAAAGGGTCTGAAGTAGATAAAAACCTTCTCCAAGATCTGTCCAGATCATCCCGGCCTGGCAAAGTTTTCAGGCACTTTTATGAGGAATGAGGACTATAAAGATCTCTTTGAAAGGAGCTGATAGTGCCACTGTCTCCAAGAAAAATTACTCCTCAGGCCACTTGTGGTCTTAGAACTATTGCTTTTGGTCTAGTGCAATAGGTACAGATGGACTAGCAACAAAATGAATATGACTGTGACTGCAGTGCACCTATCTGGGATTGACAGCAAGGGATTTTTAGTGACAGAACAAGGGATTTAGTGGAATGTGGACATCTGAAACAGGAAAGGCCAGATTCAGCTCTGACGTAAGCAGCACAGGTCTTAGCCAGCCAAGACTCCATCTGTTTTAAGTACTCCCCAAAATAAAGTCCTGCCTTCCCCTGGTGTGCGGCTACGTATCCCCAACGCAATACGAGCACATGAGTCTTTGCTGGGTCTTACCAGACCCCAGGAGCGCAGCCGCCAGGTCCCACATTGAGCTGGGCGGCCCTACGCTGGCTCTCTAGTGACTGGGGAAGAAGTTGCCTTTCCCGCGGGCCCAGCAGGGAAACCGGGCCCGTTTAAAGGGAACCAGAGACCAAGCAGCACTTTGTGAGCTTCCCTCTACCACCGTGGCGAAGCCAGTGGATTCCTGAGCTCGACAGAATTTAGATCTGACCTTGTTTTAGCCTCTCATCCGAGATAAGACAGCTAATTCAATCTGCAAGTCTGACTAACTTGAGTCAGAGACTTCTGTACCCAGACAGACAGCGTAACTACGTAATAATTCAATTGAATTTCTGTTGAAGATATATTCCTAGAGTAAATACAATTATTTAGACACGTAACAGAAATTCAGGATGAGCGTAACATAGAAATTAGTTGTGTTGAGTGATCTTCCTGGATGTTTTGTAGCTGTACAGAGGTGACAAAGACTTCTATCTAGTGACTGAGGACTTATCTCAACGTCTTCCCAAGGTGAGGACTGACATAAAGAGTTTTCAAGTCTGGTCATCTGTATGGAAAACAGGGAAAAATGGACAAAAATACACAATGAGCAGACTGAAAGGAATTTGTGGGAAAGCTAAATTACCATAGCTTTTATTTTAGTTTTGTTCTGCTGCTCTAAAATTCAGATGAATGAGTTGATAGGTACTGGAAATCCTTTTGTGTGTGCGTCTGTGGGTACATATAGGTATCCCTCTGCATGTACTAATGTACAAAATTTGCCCAGAACCTGCTTCTTCTCAGAATCAGCAACCCATTAGGCTCAGGGCTAAGTGCAATTTCTATTGAATAAAAGGATAATTACAGTTCATTAGTAGATGAGGCACTCTGTTCTCTTTCACTTTAGAGCATTGCCTTTTCTTTCTATTGACGCTATGCAACACCATGGTTAAAAAAAAAAATCAAAAAGTGCAGTATAACTGTAAATGCCAGTAAGGAGAATAAAAACACTTTTAGGCCTAGAGAAATCCCTCTGTTCTTGAAACTTCGTGGGTAAAATCGTGGACTTACAGAAGCCAAAGGCAAGACTCCCACTCGTTTTAGCGGGGCCAAGATTTCAATATGCTTTGTGTATTCTCAGTGTGTATAACTTGATCCCTTCTAAAGAGATTTATAGCAGGCAGGAGAAACTACAACACTATAAAATGTTGGTGTGTACATACAAAGTGAATTAGTAGACACAAAAGGTTTTGGCACTTAAAGTCGGGTTTGAAAATGTAGCCCTTTATCAGCTTGAGCAAATGCATGTAGTAAATCCTGGTAATTCCCGTAGAACTGCTTGCACATTTTTGAGAATGTGGTTTCTGTATATTATACTCTTTGCTTGCCTAGAGACAGTCTGCAATCAGTGGCAGTTCTGTCCGAGTAAGGACTTAAGACCGCATCCCTGTAATGCATTACAGAATATTCTGTTCCTGACGTATTATCTCCACAGACAGTAAGTATAGATGTTAAATCTGGAAGCTTTCTGTAGGGAATTCAATTGATTTTCCGTACACAAAAATACTACCTATACATTGAAACACATGAGCTCTCATTTGCAGAGAATCACACACCTGGGTACAACACAGAGTTTTAAAATATTATGCCATGAATTTTGCATGAAGAGGAAACGTGATCGAAGAATTCTAAAAAAGTTGAACTGTGACTTTTTAAACAAACAGCCCACCATTAAATAAATACATCTGACATTCCTCCTGGTAATAAAAGATAGAAATCATGTTGACTCTGCTGCATAGATGGACTCAAAATTAATCTTGAAAAAGATCTTTAAGCAACCTAAATTCCCTGGCAGTTATGAAACTCAAAGTTGACTAGTGACCTGGAATGAGAACTCATTTTTAAATTTCAGAGTTTCTTGTGAAATGGAAAGGTCAGTTGACTGACAGGTTACTGTAAAATTGGCTCTGGATTTGCTTTCATAGCAGGTCAGACACAGGCCGCCTTTGACTGTGGCACAGGCACAGCAGTGATCTGCTCCCAGCCTTTCGTCCATGAGTTCAGCGCCTGGAAAACAGCGATAGCTTCAGCGGAGGCATTTCTGAGAATTGTCACATTCTGCTTGACCCCCCAGCCCTTTTCTGGCCGCCCAGCGACACCAGCCACGCATGGCATGGTGCCGCAGCAGCCCGCCTGCCGCTGCGTCCCTGCGGGCGGCGGGGAAGGGGCTTCCCCGGGGAGCGGGAGCCTGACACGGGGGGTTGTTCTGGACTGGGCTCCAGAGCACTGGCAGGGGAGAGGCAAGTCCTTCATTAAACAAAAAAATAAATCGATTATGAATCCAGCTAGCATAAGCCAATGTTTTCATTTCAAACGGCCCCAAGCGAGCTACGTAATTGCTGGTTGCTGTTATTACATCTTTCAGGGACACGATGCCTCCAGCTTGCTGGGCACGCACCTTTGAAGTGACTGTGCAAGTTGTGTGCCCCTGCCTGGGTAGAAATGAGCTCATCACCGCTCCGTGGGGGCCAGGCAGCTGCATGGCCCCGGGTGCCACGGAGCTGCCTCTCCAGCCGCTCTGGCTGACCATACCTCAACTCCAGCTCAGGAAGGTAGAAAATCTGCACACAAGCAGCGCACAACCAACCCACCCAGCAACGCACCATCTTTTGATGGCCTTGCCCCTGCGCTGCCTCTCCCTGCACCCGCCCCCAGCACTGTGGGGCTGAGTGCCTGGCTGTGGGGAAAGAAAGGGGCAGGCCCATGAACCTGGTCCCCTTCCCTCAAAGTAGCTGGCAGCTGACCTCTGTTGTGACAGGCAGTGGCAGACTGGGCCCCGTGGCTTTGCTGGCCCCGCATCTTTTGCCCCATGGGGTGCTCAGGAGAAGGCTGGTCAGGAGCCCATGGCCCCCCAAGTGCCAGGGGGTTCTCCCAGCAGCGAGGAGAGCGGAGGGGAGGGAGTGCCCACAGGGGCTTTCCCCGCTCCTCCCCACACAGCAGGCACTGCTTGCCCACTGTGGGCTCGGAGCCGGCTGAGGTGGCAGTGGGGCCATGGGCATCCAACATGGGGCCGATAAGCTGGCTTGGCTCTGGGGCTGTGTGTGGCGTACAGCCCCTGTGGAAGGTTGTCTGCCCCAGGGGCGAAGCTGGGTTTTCCTGCAGATGAGGACAAAAAAAGTCATGTTGGTTTCAAGGCAGCACGTTCAGTTCAGATGGAGCCTGCCGTGGTGGGAGGCTGGTGGGGAGAGAGCCAGGCTCAGGTGCCACAGCGCAGCAGTGGAGGCTTCTTCAGGCCATCCCAGCCGCCATGACAGGGGAGGGCTGCGGCGGCAGCCATGCCAGGGATGGCAGCGCAAAGGACCAAATCCAATACCCTCTCCACAAAGGCACCCCAGTAGAGAAACTACTGATTACAGGTGATGTCTGATCACCCACAAAACAGCAAGAGGGACAAGCGACTGTGCAGACACACAGGCTTCCCATCACAGCCTGGCGTGCCGCCGGCCCCAGGGCCCGTCGGGTGTCCTCGTCTCTGCTGGGGAGCACCTTCCCTGCAACGAACCCCAGGGCATGGCCCAAGTGCAATAGCTTGATGGCACTTGAGGCTTACCCCCCTCCCACCCCAAATTTCACTAAAACTGGGGTTTATGAGTCGCTGCGCTGCGGCACTTTGTAAAGTGCAAATTGGAAGTGCAGAGAGCGGTAACTTTGTAGGCGAACAGAGCGGCCATTATGTGCTTAGCAGTGTTCAGGGCCCTGAACATTAGGGTCTGTTTTATGGAGGGAATAAATACAGGTCAGAGGGGTGAGGTTATCCTGACCTCTCTGAAAAAAGCTCCACGACTTCTCTAAATACTGTCTAGTCAGTGACCAAAGAGACCTCACCGAAAGAGACTCTTGCAGCTCTTTCAGCCTGATTACTTTTCAAAGGTAAAATATTCAGGCTGATAATAAAGGTATTAATCTGAAGTGCTGCCTATGCATTTACCTAAATGCTCATAAACTGTCAAGCTGTAAAAGCAAAATGTTTTATTTAATTCCAAAATAGACTTGCATAACCTTAACTCTCCAGCTTGGCGAAAGCAAAACATCATGCGTATAAAATACGCTATCCAAGATCCAAAGGCAGTACAGTTTCAGCCTCAGGCTTTTCCACAACTGTTGTGCTTGGGGCTACAATTAAACTTTTCAACTTTGAAAGGAAATATTTTTAAAACGAGAATAATCCTCTGAATTATTCTGACACAAGCTAGTATGTTTTCTTTGCATAAATCAATAAGGAACATTTCTATACCCTCTGAAGAACTTTAAACAGGATTCAAGGTGCTGCGAGAATTTTACCAGCTACAGTATTCAGGCCAAGGCAGCGCGGGGAGTGTTTCAGTGACAGGCAGAGGTACACGATGGAATTAGTCAGGGGAAAGATTTCTTTTCTTCTGCTTGTAGGAAATGCATTTCCTAAGATCTTAGAGCTATTGAAACACAGTTCCTAACACTTTAACAATCTAGGTCATACATTATGTACATGATACTCCCTTGCATATTGTACAAAGGATTTAAATGATTAGTAGATATTATAAGAAGTTGCTGACATGAACAGTATGTGCTACAGATGGTTATAAATGCATCAGTAAGAGCTTGATTCTAAAGATCTTATTGACCAATGGTGTCTGTCTTCCCTTTTTCTAGGCACATTGAAATACTTTGAGAGTTGAGGAAGGTTTTCAGTCTAATCAACACTTAGGCATTGAATAATCGATCATTAAATGAACAAGAGAAAAGCTATCAGGGCAAGTGTATAGACTTTTAATATATGACAGTAGCGTGATCGGAAGAACTATCCCAACACCCACCACACTCATGCTTCTGGGGTGAGGCAGAAGGGCAGCTGTACATCCATACGTACAGGCTCTCCACCAGCTTGCCTTGCCAGGAGTGGCTGTTTACAGGTGTTTTGGGAAGGCATACACAGAACAGGGTTGGTAAAATATGCTCCTTCCCCAGCAAACCATTTATACTTCCAGGGACCAGAGGGTTAGAGACAATAAGAGGCATTTTAAATCACAAATTTAAAGAAGTCAAGGATCTTTCTTTAAAGTTTGCTCTAACTACTTGCTTCCCAGATAAATCCTTCCATACTTTAATTCCCGGGATACTTAACTAATTTTCATTTGTTGAACTACTTCAGTTCAATCTGAGTTTAGAACAACAATTTCTCTTTTGCACTCAACTTGCCGCTTCTTGCCCTGCCCCACGATCAGAAGCAAACTGTGATACTGAGTGCACAGGGTGCTTTTTGGCTAGTTTTTATTTCTTGTTCACACAAAAATGAATCACAAACCTATGCTGTGAGGGGCCTGACCCACCCTGGGTTATGTGTGCTCCGTCGCCTCAGTGCAAGCATGACTGTCTGCACAAGCGGGACATTTGCCCCCATGTGACTGATCAATGCATATACCAAGAAAGGCTGATTGCGAAAACAGTTTAAACCATTCGGCCTTTTCGAAGTGGTACTTCTTTCTGCTCTTGCCAGGCAAGAGAAGAATTATGTTCCCCTTTATATGACAATTTTAAAAGAAGTTGGTTCAAAGCAAACAGTAAAATGAGCTTAGAGGAATTCCTGACTCTATCACAGAATGATGTATGTAGCCTTCTGAAGTATTTACAGTTTGTTAGAATCAACAAATTGCCTAAAGAATCAAACCATCCACCAGATAAATAATTTCTGGTTGACACGATATTATGGTTTCTTTGGGCTCCATCTGCCCTTCCCTGGTTTGTCCTATACTCGCAAATTCTCTGGAGCGAGGAGCATCTTCTTACCCCCTGTTTGCAGCGTCGCCAGCACAAATAGGTCCCAGCTAAGGCTGGTGGGTGTTTTCATCACAGAAATAATTGCAAATATCAGATTTACAGTGGAGCCTCCATAGCCCTTCTTGAGGTTACGCAGCTCTGTTTCCCTTAACTTTGCAGCCCGATTTGCAAACCGCACTTATTCTGGGGAGTTTCTGACAGAAACTTGGCTTTTAGCAAGGACTTAGCCTATGAATTGTTGCTATTACACTGTATTGAAATGCCTTCTGGAACAGGGGCGGACTAAAGTCCACACATACATATTTTGCGGTATGTGTTTTCTAAAGCCCACTTCCCTGGAAGATGTGTTGCCTGTCTCACTCCTCTCCGGGCCTTAATTTCACGCGCTTTTGAGCCAGATATTGTTTCTCTGAGGTGACACAGTTCCTCTTCCAGAGTGTGCAGTGGGCTGCCAGCCGCGTCGCTAGTGCCCTCGGGGAGGAAGTGTGACCCCGTGCAGAATGAACCAGGCTTCCTACCCTGGGCTCTGAATCACTGGAACTGCAAACACTGTACTTTGCATTATTCATGAAAAACAGGCCTTTCCTCAAGATCCCTTCTGCCCGCATCAGCGGCCAATCTGAAGCATCAACCGCATATGCTGCTATTCTTGCTGGGATTATTACTAATATGCATTATAATAAGAAAGCTGCTCCCTATTCCTAATGAACAGAGAGGATTTAAACTTCTCGAGAAAACAGGTGATTCATCTCTCTTACTGGGAGGAAAGACTGACATATGCTGAGCATATTGTATCCTCTCTGGTGAAGTTATAAAGCTTCCTCTGTAGGCAAGGATCACTAAGAAAAAATGCCTTCCTTTGCTCTCCCTTCCCCCCCCAAATGGAAGCCATTTGATCCTTCCCTACGCTATAAACAAAGCTGCCTGTGTGCAATTGAGAAGAGCTGTTCAAAGATGTGAGATGTACAACTGAAGTCAACCACAGAAAGAATGGTTGAGGCTTGGCTAAATTTAATTAAAGTCATTCCCTTACTTAGGCTGGGAACTCAGACAATCTAAAAATACTTTGGCTCTTTTTTCTGACTCTGATTTTAGGCATGTGCTCTGTGTTTATTTCTTTTTGGAGACAGAAAACGTTATCTAAGAAGTTCTTGGTTTTATTTTAACTCTGGCTTTTCACAAATCCTTTTCTGAAAGCTGGGGCATAGATTTTACAACAGCTGGGGAATAGCACATGTCCTATGCATTGGTAAGGTATGCTATAATCTATAGCCATTTGTCTGTCAAAAAAATGCAGGTGCCTGGTTTATGGAGGGATTTTTTTAGACTGCAGGCTAGCTAAATACCTGAAGCAAAATTCTTACCCTTATTTTTTCCAGCTTGTCACACAATTCTAATGCCATCAGCTCAGCTTCTGCAAAATGGTCCCGAAAGTGCTCACACCCAAATTTTCTTTTTGACCAGAAGGACTGGATTAATAAAAAGAATGCTGCTTTACACCATACTGACGTCTGTGAATGTGCAACACTGCCATCTCTGAGAGATGCTCTGATCTGATCTTTCTGGCTAATTTTTAAATAAGTCAAGAGGAATTCTCCAGTTTACTCTGGATGACTTTTTTTGAGGCCCAGATCATAAAAATATATCAAAGATCAAGAAATCTAAAGGGTGCAAGCTGAAAAGTCCTCAGTAAACTGGTTGATTTTCATTATTAGAAACACAGAAGCAGAAATCAACTTTTTATAACAGTTTTTACGTTGTTGATTACTCCTTTCAGTTTTATTAACTACTGAGAAAGAAAGAAATGACCTGCCAGTCACACTGGCATATAAAAATATATAACTGAAAAATGTATTTTTTCCCAAACATGGTCATGAAAATGCTGTCTTTTTAACCAAAACTTCAAATGTCAACCAAAATGGTGAGTCAGTTTCAAGTTTTTATATGCTTTGTAGCTGATTGGAAACAAGATTATATTTTCAACCTTTTCAGCTGAAAGTGTTGACTGAAATGAAATTTCTAGACCTAAACAGCAAATTTTGCATATTATATGAGCAACAGCTCATTTTTTTGTGCATATGAAAGCAAGCATCTCACGGTATGGCTGTTATACCTACGTCACAATCCAAACTGTTATGAAAGAAGAATGCAATTAAAATAAAATTTTAAAAAAATTAACTAGCGAATGGACAACAGGATGACAAGAATAGGAGATAGCACGCCTCATTCTTTTCTCTTACAGTCTTAAATTGACTTACGCTCATTCTCACTCTTGCAAAACATCATTGATCTTCAGGGGATTTTCACAGAGCACTTAACATATTGCCACATCATTTTCCTAAAGCGCCTTCAGTGTTTCTCTAAGGGAATGGGCGCTCTCCTATGGGTGCTCTGCCCCTGCCTTTCAGGAGTGAGCTCCCCACAAAGCTCTAGGAAAGTAGCTTTCTCACTCCAGCTGCTGCGGTCACCCTGGACACCCAGCTCTCCTCTCTTCTGACCTTTCAGGTCCATTTCCCAAGGCCAGACACTACTCCACTAACAAAGGACCTCCTCCAAAACAGTTCCCTCTGGAGTTAGCTCTGCAGTCCTGGCATCTGTCTCACGCTTCCCTTCTCCTGCCGCCTTCTCCCTGGCTGTTTTCTCAGCCTCTTCCAGGCCCACCAGCAGCTGGGGAAGAAATCGCTGCTCTGACAAATGCGGTTATCTCCATTTGGATAGTCTGCAAAGCTACACATGTGTGGGAGAGCCCTCCTGAATATATGCACCCAGGTACTGGTACCACACCTGCACAGAGAGCTGCTGCATCACTCGTGCTTCGAAGCTTGAAGAGACAGCGACTACCTGCCAAGCGGTGTCACGTCCTTCCCAGGGATCTCCCCGGCCAGGGAGTGGGGAGGCACAGAGGCTCAGGTCTGATTTTCTGGGCTGCCCAGGAGGGCCTGGGTGAAAGCTGCTCCCTATGGGGACAATGGCAGGGAATGCCGGGATGGCAGGCTGCTCACCTAGTCACAGCTCCTTAGGCGCACCGGCAGCCCCAGCCTTGCAGGGGCTGCGTGATACACCCCCATGCTTGGCTCCCGCAGCACCTCCTGCAAGTCGGAGCTTTCACCACATCTCCTTGCCCCACAGAGCAGCTGGGAGGTCACAGCCCTTCCAAAACAAGAGCTGCACCACTACTGCTGTGCAGCTATTGCACATCCACCTCAGCTACCTGCAGCCAAGCTCCTCTGGATACTGGAGAAGCCCATCTGGGGCAGCAAGGGGCCACAAAGGAGCTAAAAAGCAGATGAGCCTCAGCTGGGCTAAGCTTCACATCTGGGGGTCTGCCGGGGGAGGGATATGCTGGGGGCATTAGTTACAGCGCCAGCTCTGCCCCGAGCAGCCCCGGAGCCTGCCCTGTCCGCCAGCCATACCCACCCTGCCGCACAGTGCAGCCACATGTCCCTGGAGTAGCCAGGGTCCCGGCGGGGGCAGAGCGGGTCACTCGCCCCTCTCCCATTGCCACCCGTGGGTATTGTGCTTGGAAAGCTCCTTCTCCCACCAGCGTGGGCCTCCCACATGCTCAGTTCATAAAACTCCCTCTCCACCCCTCCACCCTCCCATCACCTTCAACTGCTGCGGTCACGTGCTTCGGGGAGGCATCACAGCTTTCCCAGGTGATGCAAGCGATGGTGAAATAAATGCAGTAAAAACTTGATTAAAAAGCGGTACCTTCTGTCAAAGTGGGCCCTGAGCTCTGAATGGAGACCAGACTGCAGAGGGGTTTAAAGGAGAAAAGAAAAACACTAGATTTTACTTTTTCTGCTACAAAAATATATGAATAACCACACTTATACTGAGCGTATAAGCACACATGTGGAAAGACTTGCAGTAAAGCATGATTAAGACCCTCAGCATTGCCAAAGCAGAGCAATGGCAAGCAGATGTTTCGCAGGGCCATTTGGTCCTCCAGTACCATGGCAGGAGGGAATTGCACGGTCACTGAGACTCTTAAAAGCCCCTTTGTGGCTCGATCCTATATCCCTGGCAGTTTTTTCCAGTTCACAGTGCCCTTGAATATATAGGAGATCATGAAATGCACAGAGATAGAATCACAGAATCATAGAACCATTTAGGTTGGAAGAGACCTTTAAGATCATCGATAATGTGACTTGCCCGATCCTGCACATTGGGTCAATATTATAGTCCAGAAGCAGCCCCAGGCATAGCTTTTGGGATGGGCAGTCTCTGCATGAACTGAAATAAATTACTTAAAGTGACAGCTTGACAAAAGGGTCAGGGAAAATACATTAAATTAATTTCCATAGTACTAGCTGCTCAAGTACTGAAAGCTGAGAAATCTGAACGAAATACACCAAAACCAGCTGCTATTAAAAAAAAAAATAATAAAGTGCAGGTAAGAGGAATAGGTATGTTGCTCAGGGTCTCTTTTCTTGGCATTTGAGCTGCACTTTGCATGGTTGCACGCCAGACGAGGCACAGAAATTTACCCCAGTCTGTCAAGCCATACCGTTTCCTCCCAACCCATGCTTTCCTTCAAGGTCCCTGCCCGGTGCTACCGGGGAGCTCCACCTTCCAGATTGCATGGGCTACCCCAAGCGATGAGCCGTGGACCAGCTGCACACGGACACATCAGGAATGCCACGCAGCAGCACACCGTGCCCCGGCAAGCTTCCCTGGAAAGCCCCCGCCGTCCCTGCGGCCTGGAAGGGCAGCCTGTCACCTGCAATGCAGCTCCCAGCTCACTGCAGCGTCAGAGCAAAACCCTCTGATGCCTGGGAGACAGAGCGCCCAGGTGTACGGACCCTCTGTCTTTCTTTCCCGCATATTTTTTAGACTTTCCCATGGGGAGAAAAAGCAAACGCTACATTCTTAAAACAATAAGATTTTGCACCTCCAGGGGCAGAGACTGTCTTTCCAACAGACGCATAATCTCTTCCCAGCCAGATGTTATGGGTCGAAAATATTTTCCTTTTGGGTGTTCTTTTTTACTCCTTCTCTGTGGCACAGTAAAAAAAATGACCGCAATAACTTTCTGCCTCTGCTTTTGCTGGTCCCTGGTAAAGGGTGTGCAGCTGGCTGAGATTCTGACTAGTTAATCACAGCAAGGGAGGCTTTAACCTTTAGATATCTGAGAAGGGGCCACCCAGAACAGATATAAGGCTTAAATTTATGGTCACGTTACAATAGAGAGCTTATGGCACTTTTTCCCACCATTTGTGTGTGTTACTGCCGTGTTGAAATCCTGCTACATAAAAACTGTCAAAAGACTTGCAGAAAATGGACAGGAAAAGGAAAAACAATTGAATTTTTAAAGTATGAATAACTTAAGAAAACAAATCAAAAGATTCCAATTAATAGCTGAAACCTTGGGTCAAAGGAACTTTAAAACATTGAGATAAATGTCAAGTACTCTCCCCCCAAAGTCAGCACACTTAGAGCAGGTGACTATTTTTTTCCAAGCAAAACAGAAGAATGTAGTTCTAGGTTAACCAAAGCTGTTCACAACTTCAGGTCAAACTATCATACATTGTTTCAGTTAAAAAAAAAAAAAAAAAAAAAAAAAAAAGAAGGAAAAAAAAGCATTCAGAGAATTTAAAATGTTTCAGCTGCTATTTTCACAATGACATTTTCATTTCAAATTGACCTTAAAAAAGGTTTTCAAAGAGGGATAAAACATTTGGATCATCCTCAGGCAATTCTCTCCTTTGTCTTCCCTTTCTTTACCGCTAAGGATCCAAATCAAACCCCCAAACCATTATTCCTTTAGCTGCATGGTTTTTAAAGGAGAAAGAAATCTTCCCAGAATTGGAAATCTTTTGCATACCAGCCACCTCATATTTTTTCCTGAGTTACAGAAGTGACCAATGTAGTAACAGATCCCTTCGGACTGTGGACAGATCTAGTAAATGCCAAACTCATTTACTCCAGAATACTTGCAGCAAATGCCAAGGATGCCCTCATTAATATTCCACAAAGGTTTTAGGATCAACAGTAGCATGCATAATAGTATTTAATGACAGCAGGGCTTATTATCAGAATGATTTGGCCTCATCTGGCCTCTTTTGGCAAAACGATGTGCATAATAAGGTATGTTAATGTTAGGCTCTTTGGCAGGTCTTAGAAGATGAAACAGTACAGCTGGCAGGACGAAATGGGAGCAGCTGGAAGAGGAAGACTTGGTTTCTACATATTAAAACATTTGACATTTGGTATCTGAAGGGAACACTGTTTGTTTAGAGCTAATAAATAACTCACCAATGATGACAACCTGTAATGACAGCTTTTATTATGGTCTGGTTAATCCTTAAATTCAGCTTTGTCCTATTAGACCATCTGCTGTCAATTTTTTCTGTATTATTCTTTTTGCTTTAAGTGCCATGCACTTGAAAAGTTGTAGCCACGCAAATATGGAACGTATTTCTTGGAGTCGTTGCTTGCACGGGGAGGGGAACTAGCAGCAAGGGTCAAAGCAAAAGACGCAGAAATGAGTGCACAGAGCATCCGAGTGGGGAAGTGGGGATTTTGCCATAGATCGTCTAGTCTTCCCCCCCAGGATGACAGCCGACGGATGCTGGCTTGTGTGCAGGTCTGGTTGAATGCACTTTTCTTCAAGTATTCGCATTTCTAGGCATGGGAAAATGCCACTTTTTTCCCCACTGAATGAACGTGGCCTGTTTCTGCCAGAGAAATTATAAGCCTCTCTCTCCAAACATCAAACACGTCAGCACCAATGCTTTCTTCAAAGCCTGAGGTGACAGCCAGGCGAGGCCATACATATTCCGTGCAGACACATCTGGTATGGATGTGGTGTTACTGTGTCTCTCACAGCCCTCATGATGTCTGATGTCACTCAATTTTGGTACATTGTCAGATCTAATAACTCTGCCTGAAAGACAATCATTTTCACAGATGACCTGCCAAGATGCCAAATGTCTGGGAAATCCAGACAAAACGCCATAGTTCATGTTCAAATTGACTACAACGCGTGCACAGTGTATTGCATGCTTCTTGGAAGCGATAGACTGGTTGCAAATGTGCCGTAGAGCTGACTTCCAGGTACACAAACAGCACCAACCAGGAATGACTGCAACTCTCAGAGCAGAACATGTACTAAAGAAAAGAAGGAGCAATAAGAAAATTAGGAAAAGAGGAAAGTCATCTGGATGACACCTATAGCATGTCAGGAGGTGTTTGTCAACTTGGTTGAGAAAAGTTAAGAAAAAGGCTCGCTTGGCAGTGTGATGAGTTAGATGTACTCTTGTCTCAGAAACTTAACTTGCCAGGTTAGGGAGGAGGAAAAGCAGTGGAGAGGAGTTTGGAAAGGAAGCCAGTTGTGCACAAGTCTGGAGGTTGCCCGTTTCATAGAACAGGTGTAAACACTGCAGAAGTTAAAAAAGGAAAAACAAAAAAGAAAGACTTTAGGTCCCACTTAAAAACAATAGTTTGCAGAAAACATTGCTTTGCCCAGAACTATGCAGGCGATCATCTCTGCATTCAAAACCTTGGCTCCAGTACGGTGACAGGACTGTCCTGTTTCCGTTATTCTCTGGGCCCATATTTTCTCATCTCACTGAAAAGGGCCACACTACAGATGCCCTCTCTGAGCCCCACGAGGGACCTGCTGAGGTGCAGCCGTCCTGGAAACCGCAGCTGCAGCACTGGTTGTGCTGGAAGTGGAGGCTGTCCATACCCTCAGGGCACTGTGATGGGCTTAAAGGTGGCAGTTCGCTGGCTTTCAGGGACCTTGAGACAGGCCAGAGGCAGCCAAAGCCTTGAAGAGCATGTCCCACAGCACATCTTCACAATCCCGTGGTGCCTCAGTCACCTTAACAGACCTCTCGGTGTCTTCCTGGCTCATGCTTCTGAACTATGCAGTTTGCACTTTAAACTTCCACTTTGGGAACCAGTGCTCTGCTCCAGCTTTGCTGCATCTCTGCTTTGGGAACTGGTGCTCTGCTCCCGCCTGCACTATAGATTTCCAGCATGACTTTGAGTGAAGTCTTCAGCTTCTTTGTCCAACAGGGCTCCTACCTGTAACATCGGAGTAACAACCTTCCTCGTCCCAGACAAGTTCTGTGAGGTTTACTTCCCTTGCATTAGTAAGCACCTATCATCTGCGGAGCATTTAGCATATAGGATGTACTATAGAAACAAAAGTTTTAGGCCAAAAAAGAGGGATTTATAACACTGTAGGTAGTATATACTTTAAAAATATTCTTTAGCTTCTCTTAGGGAAGAAATTAAAAACTTCCAAATGAAAGGTTCAGCCTTCATCTGTGTGGGTTCCTTTTGTTGTTTAATGAGTAATATCCCAAGGAAGAACTGAGTGCCCTTTTCAGACAGTGTTTCATGTACCAGCGTGTTTTTTCACCTTTTAATTGATTTCCATCACATTACTCATGTTGTGATGTACGCATCACAGCAGCCTTCTCTGAATATTAAGTGCAATATATAAAAACAGGTCTGTCTACTGATCGTGCACTTAATCATATCTAATAATGCTTAAATATAACCATGGAGAGTAATTAGAATCAAGAGTGAACATCTTACTACTTATTTCGCAGCATTTTTTTCTGTGAAGTTTCCTTTGAGATACTGAATGAAATGAATCAAGCAGAATATTTTAACACAGTGCTGCTTTATGAGTAGCCTAGAATGACCAGCAATTCTAAACCTGTTCAGAAACAGGCTCTAATTAGGCCACTTACATTAGTCAGGCAAAATCAATGTTTACATAAAAAAAGCCTTCAAGTGAACGCAGCAGAGTGAAAAATATTATCTTTTTTACACCAGGGCAGATTACATTGGGATGCCTGCAAGTTTATCTACTATATGCACTTTCATCAGCGCTGAGAAGTTGCAGAGCCAGCCCAGCTCAGGGGCGTCTGACCCACCTCAGCGCTGTTCAGCCCAGGAGGAGACAGGCTGCAAAGAAACAGATCACAGAATCACAGAATCACAGAATGGTAGGGGTTGGAAGGGACCTCTGGAGGTCATCTAGTCCAACCCCCCTGCCAGAGCAGGGTCACCAAGAGCAGGTTGCACAGGACCGTGTCCAGGTGGGTTTTGAATATCTCCAGAGAAGGAGACTCCACACCCTCCCTGGGCAGCCTGTGCCAGGGCTCTGTCACCCTCACTGCGAAGCAGTTCTTCCTCATGTTCAGGCAGAACTTCCTGTGTTCCAGTTTGTGCCCGTTGCCCCTTGTCCTGTCGCTGAGCACCACTGAAAAGAGTCTGGCCCCATCCTCTTGACACCCACCCTTGAGATATTGATAAGCGTTGATGAGGTCCCCTCCCAGTCTTCTCTTCCTCAAGCTAAACAGCCCCAGCCCCCTCAGCCTTTCCCCAGAGGAGAGATGCTCCAGTCCCCTCATCATCTTTGTAGCCCTCTGCTGGACTCTCTCCAGCAGTTCCTTGTCTTTCTTGAACTGGGGAGCCCAGAACTGGACGCAGGACTCCAGATGGGGCCTCACTAGGGCAGAGTAGAGGGGAAGGAGAACCTCCCTTGACCTGCTGGCCACACTCTTCTTGACACACCCCAGGATGCTTTTGGCCTTCCTGTGCCGCAAGGGCACATTGCTGGCTCATGGTGAATTTGTCATCCACCAGGACTCCCAGGTCCTTCTGCGCAGAGCTGCTTTCGAGGAGGTCAACCCTCAACCTGTACCGGTGCATGGGGTTGTTTCTCCCCAGGTGCAGGACCCTGCACTTGCCCGTGTTGAACGTCATGAGGTTCCTCTCGGCCCAACACTCCAGTCTGTCCAGGTCTCACTGAATGGCAGCACAGCCTTCTGCCATTCAGCCAGTTCTCAATCCAATCCTGCATGGGAAGGCATTTACATCACCTAGTGCATGGTTTCCTGGTAGCGCGCAGTAGTCATCACACTAGGAGGACAGCAAACAAATTATTCCTGTGCTATACCACTCCATTTTGAGCAGGCTGATGACTTTCCTGGGGAGCCTGGCTCAGAGGCAGTCTGGATCTGCTTCAATGTACAAGGAAACGGCATGCCAAAACAGTCCAGTTGTTCATCTTTTGCTGCATGCTGTCCCCAGTGTCAGTCCCACAGGGCTTCCCCAGCCACATGAAAGCAGGAGAGCTCCCAGACTCTGAGTACGGGGTAGGGGAGAAGGTGTCAAGGGTCTGGAGATAACCTCCCCATCACATATTTTCATGTGAGAGTGATAGGGGAGTTGTCCTAGTATGCAGAAAGGACTGCAAGCACGGCCCCCAGCACCATGTGCTGGGGAGGTTTGATCTCTGGGAAACACCATGATTCCAACGTCTAGGAGCAGCTCAGTTATTCCTTTAAATTCAGGAAAATCGCCCTTTCCATGTGCAAGAGGCATCCACTGTCTCCCACCTCTGCTCTGACTTGGTAAGCTCACGGGGGCAAGAGGCTGGCACTGTGGTGAAGGCCTCAGCCTGTGTCCAGCGCACTCAGGGACATCGTCTGGACATTGGGCAACTACCTGAATCTTTTTTCCTTTGGGTACCTCTTTGTAAACCAGGTATGAGACTTTCTTGTGTCCAAAGATGGTTTAAATTCAATAAAACTTGTGAGGTCCCCAGCCAGCAGAATTATAGTTGCTGACGGACACACTTAAAAATGTGTCAACCCAGAGGTCAAACGTGTTTCTGCAGTTATATCCATGTTTTTGTAGTCTGCTTTCAACCAACTATCCTGGCTTCCACAAGGGTGTAGAAACAGCATCACTGCAAATCCTGCCTATAGCACTGGGCAATTGCCCATCTGTCCAAGCCATGCCGCGCTCCGTGGTGTCACGGCCACACTCTTACCAGCACCCACGCTTCCTACTTTAAAGCTCATTTGGGTCTATCTTCACAGGTAGTTGTTGCACCTCTGCCTGGAGCGTGGCCTTACCCTTCCAGATGGCGTAACCCCGGGACGCTGTGTTTCTAGCCCAGCGCTGGTGGCTTCAGCAGCACACAGCTTGCTGGTGCTATCTGAGGTAGCTTTCTCCGTCTCTAAAATACCTCTATAAAGTGCTGATAAATTATGTGAGAAATGCTAAGAGAAATTCAGGACACTGAAGGGTTTTTCACACTACCCATGGTATGATCATTACAGAAACATGCATAGAAAAAAGCCTTATACCAGATAGTCTTGGCTTTTTTACACTAGATGAGCCACAGATGTCCTTTACAGAGCAAGTTATAAAATACATGCAAACATTTGTCGCTGTGTGGGTTTTTTTTAATGTCTCACTCCTGTCTTTCAGTGGGACTTTGATTCGACTTCTTAGGAAAAGCAATGAAAAACCTTAATTAAAATTTTGCTGCTCCCTGGACATCTGTTCTTGAGTGTTATATAAAATATTACACATCGTTATAAATATACATTCATATTTTATTTTAAACACATTAGTAATTAGGTTTTTATAGGGCCATAGTGATTTATTAGGCATAGGATTGCAGCAATAGAGGCATATATGTACACACGCATGCACACGCTTCTATATAGATGTCGACATATATGTATGCATGTATAAAATTTTGTGATGTCAACGAAATTCAGGGAAAGCTTTCTGGCAAAGAAGCAGTCAGCTTTCACATTTACGGTGTGTGCTTTGCTCCTGATGTTCATGCTAGACTCGCCATTGCTCTTGCCGCTGCAGAAATGACTCAAACGTCCTATAAATGAAGGGTATTCAGGGACAGTAATAACCCACAGCATTTTTCATCCTTTCTGATGCTCTATAAAGGGATATCTGCTAAAAGGCATGCTATTTAATGAAAAGCAACTCCTAAGGACATATTTGTAACCTCTAGCCAGTCAAGACCATCAATGGAGAACTTTACAATCAATGCTCCAATACTTAGAAATGTTGCAAAGAAAGAAGGCTGTGAAGGCTCATCATTCATTTATTCACCTGCTCGGGATGATCCAATAGATGGGATAATTTCTTTTCCAGAAACTTTTGAAAGAACTTGCAATGAGTTTAAAAATAAAAACCTGCCTTCGGTTATGAACCTAGTTACCATTAGAGCCCTGATCCATTTCCAGAGTAAGTCTAAGGAGTCTCAGACTTTCTAAAGTTTCTCTACGATCACTGCACATCATATGAAAAATGCATTGCTAATTAATAGCAACTCTTTCTTGGAAACTGCTCCCGGTGTGGTTCACCCCCATTTAATCATCAGCTAGAAAGTCTAGAAGCAGAGGCCCTTGAGCATGCTGCCTCAGAAGTGCTACTGCATTTCCAAGGCTGCACAGAGTCCTGCTTTTGGCAGCAAAGGAGACAACATGTGGACAGCTTCTCTTCTAACAAACCTGAGCACTCCAGCCCAAAAGCTGAAGGTGATGAATTGGCCAGAACAGTGCTAGCAGAAGAAAAATCTCAGTATTTCTTCCAGTGTCACATCAGACTACATGGGACGAGTGTAGCCAGTCAACCACTACACGGATTCTGTCAGATTAGTTGCTTGTTCAATTTAGGACTTTCCCTGAACTCCCATCCCTCTTTATTTTTATTCTTTTTCCTTCTGCACCATCTTCAGAGCTGTCTGTCACCTTGGCCTCTCCTAATCTGTGCAGATGCAGTGAGCTTTCCAGCTCAACAGCACAAGCTCAAAATGGAAATAGTCTGATGTTGCCGACTCACTGAATAAGGAACATTTTGTCCGAAACAAGCAGCTTCAGTGAGCTTATTATCCAGCCCAGTGCACAGGACACAGGGAAGAACCTGGGTTAGATTCACAGCACATTGCCCTGGAGCTGGCATCCTCATGGGCTTGCAGCCTGGAAATCCACGACGACTACCAGGAATGTCATAACATCTTCAGTACTGCCCGGACCAGAGCCGCAGGCATTCATGCCTCTGGGGGTCCGGCTCAGCGGGGATTCTCCTGAGCTCTCTGAAAAACCCTGGCGCCTGAAGTTTTTTCATTTCATCTCATAGGACTGTGAGCTGCTGGCCAGACTTTGTTTGGCGCTGTTGTTTTGAAATTAAACTTTCTTGGAATTCCGTAGATTGTGGAAATTTGCTAATATTTCTGAATTTGATCTGGTTTTGGGTCAAAGCCAACATTAAAAAAAAAAAAAAAAAAAAAATCCATAGCTCAGACATCCTGCTTTCTAGCCAATTTAAGCATTTGTGGTGACCAAAAATAGTAATTACACTTGCTGCTTAGGACTAGAAAAAGCTTCCTCCTTACAACTAATATAACCTACCAAACAAAGACCCAAAAAAGGGCCAAGTTTAGGATTTCAATGTGAATGTCAGCTTGGGAGCATACAATGCAAGCCCTACATCATTGTATTGTGTCCACTGCGCTGCCCTTGACCGCACGCATGAAGCTCATATTGACACTGCACTTTGTTGCACAGTTAATGCAGCTTATGTCCAGGTCTGAATTACCTAAAGCTGCAGTTTCCAGAGCAGGGATTCACAGCCTCCAAAGCTATATCAAGCTTCCCATGGTTAATCTTGGGAAGTGCATGAGCTCTGAGGCAGCCTTAAGTAGGAGTTTGACATGGATGCACGAAAGACCATAAGATATGTTGGCAGACGGTCTGTGAGACACACTGGGCTGTTGCACATGTGTCTAATGCTGGATTTATCTAGAGCAGAACAAAGCTTTACAAAATGTTTGCACTTCCCCTTTGGTGGTCAATGGTGGGAAATCACATGTGCCTGTTGAGTTACTGCCTCTAGCTAACAAGTGCCTCTGCACTGGCAGTATCAATAGAGGCCCTTTATTTAGTGTTTATATTGTATATTATTTCACAGTTGCATACGAAATTTTTTCCTGTCCTCATTTCTCAAACACTTTCGTAAGTCAGAGACAACAAAAGGGTCAGAAGAGGAAAGATCCCCCCCACAAAGGTACCTTAAGGAATTTCAGGGTGGTTCATAAAGTTCCCCAGCCATGTGAGAGAGATTTCCAAAGATTCCTTATAGCTAAATGTCTTACCTGGGTTTTGCAGCTCCTCAACATTATATCTGTTCTTGATAGAAATTCAAAGCCTCCAACTTATTGATGTAGCTTTTAGGAAGATGTGGGGCTGAGGCCTCAAAGCTGACATCAGTTTCGGGGCACCCATGCTTATCATGTCACTCTTGTTTAATTTGTGTTACACAACCAGTGAGGAAAATCCATCCTAATAACACCCTATCATGGGAAACAGGTGTCTCTGGACATGATGTCATTCACAAGGGAGTTATTACAGTTTGCATCAGATATAGGAGATGCCTCGCTCCATGAAAAAGGATTAAAATGTGAGTGAGCCTCCCTTTTTCAAGCCTGGGAAATGACTCCTGGAACCAGTGAAACTGCCCGAGCTGGTTTGCTGCACGCAGCTTAGCGATCTGAACAGCGCTTTGTCCAAGGGGTGTGCAGTCATTCTTGACAGAGCAACCGAAACCTCAGACCACGTATTAGTTCTGGTGAATTAACGCAGGATCTCCTGACCGCCTGGCATAACCGTGGATTTCCCTTGTCCTTCTCCAAAGCTTGACAGAAGCCCAAGCTGCCTGTCGCGGTGACAATAGGCAACTTGCACACCCCATATGTAATGCCTTGGGGTATTGTAGCCTCCTTCTTTCTTGGCTGCTTCCCCGGCCTCTGGGCTTGCTCCCACCGAGTCCATCCAAAACATAGCTGCCTCCCTAGTGTCCTTGGGCTTGCCTGCCCTTGGCCCTTTCCTCTCCAGCTCCCAGTCTTTCCTTGCTAAGAGCAGTGAGGCTAGGGAGGAGCCTTCACCCCCGTGATGACTCGCCCTGCTCGCAGGAACCACTTTAGACCATACGGTGTTATAATTTTAGCCTGGGCTCAAGCCTTTGGGAGGACCAGTCGCCATGGCCCTTCCCCTTTCCCATCATGGACACAGCACTTGTGCCCAGTGCCAGACTGGGAGCATTGGAGTCACTGCCACTGTGTCACCTGGACCCTCTTTCAATGCATGGTGCCACCAGCCTTGGGTTTGGAGACAGCTGGCCACCCTCACGGGCCTGATGCAACCAAAACCCGGCCAGTGCACCACGGGGATGTAACTTTCCACTCATTTTCTCACCCGAGACATCAAGGAGCCGTCCCTCAGCCCTAAAGCGGAGCGAAGCAGCCACTGGCCGGCAGGAATTGCCACAGGAGGGTGGCCGTACCCTGGCAGCAGTAGAGGCGGTGAGGATGTGCGCACCCACCCCCTGGGGAAGAACACAGCTTGTTTCATGCTGAAGTGGACTTGGCAAGTCTGACCTACATTTTGGATGGCTCTGGTGCAGCAGACTGGAAACTCGGTGGCAGCTTCAGATAAATTAAAAATGGGGCAGGCTTTTGTTGGATTATGGAAACGATTAGCGTGAAACATGAGTCTGTGTCTTACTTAATTGCATTAATTGAATGTTCCCACATCTTGTGTCATATTCAACATGCTGCTGGATATTGTATGGAAAATAGCCTCGCAGAGGGGAGCTGAATGTTTAGCCTGGCAGGGAGAGAAAGATTGAGATTTTTTCACTGCGAAAGCATAAGAATATATCAGGAATGAGTCTGTACATTGGATGTTTCCACTAAAATGAGAAGCAGGTAAATAGTCAAAAGCGCCAATATTTGCATTTTCATTGTTAGGTTCCAGAGTTAACTGACACATACATTGAAATGCAAGATTTAGGCCCAGGACTCAGACTCATTGCAGGGCTGTTTGCAGAATCAGATAAGCCTTGTTGATGGATTTTCTAGTGAGTTTCTCTGAGCCCCATTTCAAGATTTACTTTACAACTACATTAGGTAAAGATTAGAGCTGGTTAAAAACTGGTGTTTTGCACATTCACACACAAATGCTCTAGATCTTCTTACTCCCCTTTAGACTTGGTAATTTTATTGAGAAGGATATTTGTGATGCTAGGCTTACTATAAGGCATTGCAACTGGAATAGCCAGTAGCCGTTTGGGGCTAGTTTGGCTATTTTGTGTGCACCATTTTCCTTAAGAATATGCTCGTTAAGCTTGCAAGTAGGCAGTTGTTTTAAATCTTCCATTGAGCTCTACACAGACAAATACGTACGCACTTGTAAGGGAGAACTCATTTTTCCTGACGAGCACAATAACTAGCTACTTCAACACAAGCTCTTTGTTGTCTGACGGAAAGGTCAAGTCAACAAGTTCAAGCCAGTATGACTGCTCCAGTTAATCCACAGTGCTCCACTGAATGGTTTCCTGAATGAACCCATCATTATTTTAAATTGATGGATCTGAAAAACAGTTCTGTTCTAATACCTTTAACTTTAGCAATTGCAAGGCTGATACTTGGATGTCAATTTTCGGGCTTCTACCGCAGGAAAATGCTGAACCATGAGCATCACACTCTGTTTCTGTGAACTAAAGAGGGGTTGCTGAGCACACGGAAAATGTGCCCGCAGCACAGGGTTTGTTAGCTGGGCATCTGAAGTTACAAGGACAGAAAAGCTGAAACCAAGTTTCTTGGGTGCCTGAGTTTTGGCTGTGGCTAAATATGGCAAGTTGGGCAGGTGGTTACCTGTGAAGGTGGCTACCCGTGAAGGTGGCTACCCAGTGAAGTCAGAGGGGTGCAGGTGTGGGCCCATCTATGCCTGCTCCAGAGTGGGGGTCCTGGGTGGGTGACAGCACCCCTTGCCCCTAGGGGGCACAGCTGGAACACAGCTGCCAGGGACACTGCAAAGCACATATTGCTGCATAACCAGCAAATGCCTTTTAACTTCAGCCTCTCTCCGACTAGGGAAAGCAGGCCCTGGAGCAGATTGTGCTAAACTCCAGTGCTAGCCCTCAGAGAGGAATCAAAGCTCCCCGTCCCCGCTGCTGCCCTCCCTGCAGACTCTCCTTTTTACTGCCTTTTTAAGCAGTTACGATTTTTTTTTTCAAAGGGGCTCCCCATTCCCCCTCCTTCGGCCCATCTCCTGGCTCCCAAGCTGCTATTCTCATCACACGATGTAAAAAGTTCCAACGCGGCAAGATGGTTTAAGTGTCAGTACCATGTAACTAAGGTCGAAAGCCAGATGCTGTGTAGCAATGGGGTGATATTGCTCGAGTGTTTGCTGTTGTGTCAGGACACCACCCCCCAAAACCAGGTGCATTGATCCGACTAGAGGCATTAGCACAGATCTCAGCAGCTCACTCAGACGAAATGCACAGCTATACCTTCTCATCTACCTTGGGACCAATGCTGACAAGTCACCCAACAAAGGGTGAGAGTCGCCCTTAGCTGGGAAATTGCCATTCCCTCTTGGCAAGCTCTGAGGTGCTCCAGTGGGAAGAGGAAATGTATTCTGCAGGCACAATGGCAGCCTGTTAGATTTTTTATGTCTTCAAGCCCATGCTTTGATTAGCTTTCTCCTTGCCTGTTCAAGATGGCAGTCTACAATTCTGTATCTGAAAATGGAAATAATATAACATTACTGGCACTGTCTCCATGTACACAGGAGAACTGCGTTGCTGTTTCCTGCTGGAATTGTTTGAATTGAAACGTTCTTACTTTTAGAGACATTTCAAGGAAGATCATCTTCTATAATAGTTCCTCATCTTGGAAATTCCAATCCATTTCCACATCTTTCATGAGGAAGGCAATAGATCAGCTGCAAAAATGTATCTTTGACTTGTGTGTTTCTGTTCCTGGATTGCTCGCTCATTTTCTTCAAAAAGAGCAAAACACAGTCATGCCCTGCTCATATCACCTGCCAGATGCCGCTGAGCACTCCTTGCTATGCTGGCTCATCTTCCTCAGACATTGTGTTTGGTCATAAAACGGTCTCCTCCAGAGGAGGTAACTGATGACGATCAGGCAGATCCTCCCTTGCTGGACATGTCATCATCATGTTACCCGTAAGAAGTTGTGTGAAATGATTAAGCCTCTCCCAGCAGCTGTGTTGCCACTGAAAATCCTTGTTATGTCATACAGGATTTGGCACGTTTTACGGATGAAGAAGCCAATGTTATGAAACTTGGGTGTACAGCATGAATTTTATAAACCAGAGTTTGTGCCTCTAAATAACAACAGCATGATTTTCAGAGGGGTTTGTGCTTTTCAGCTTTCATTGCTTCCTCCTGTTCCCCTCCAGGAGCCAAAAGAGTTACTCTTAGTCCATAAGGATCAAGGCTAAAGGACAGATCCTGTGTGGGAAGGACTTCAGAGACTGAAGCAGACAGGTTTCCCAGAGACTCCTCCTAAGCTACCTAGGGCAGAATTTGACTAAAGGGGTGAGACTATTAACTAAGTTGATCTGCTGAGAGATAAGTGCTCAGCAACAAGATGGAGATCTTCTCTCCCACTCAGAAAAGCCTTCCCCAAAACAGGGTCAAGGCACCCGCAGGCAGTACTGTTCACAAGAAGTTCATCAAGAATTCAACAAGAGCAAATTGCTCCTTCTTTGGACACAGTGAGCTCCATCCTGTGTCCTTGCTGCCACCCCAGATTCCCAGCCAGAAGGACGTCATCTGTCAGTGATGATCTTGTTTGCAACGCCTCGGGCTTTAGATAAAGGGGAGGGACACAGCCAAGGAGCATCTTGGAAGAGAAAGAGCAGAAGAGCTTCAAGTGCTGGGTAACCTGAAGTCTGTGATCTCAAGAGACACCCGGCTGTTCCCGGGGGAAGTTGTCTCTCTTTAAAAATCAGTGATGTTTTCTACTTTTTCCTCCCCCTAGTTTTTCCCAGAGAAAAGCCCCCTGTGCAGTGCTGAGTGGAGGTGGAGACCAGCCGCTCCAACACAAGGTTTCAAAAGGACAGGACGCTGACAGCCTGAAAGGAAAAACAAAACCCATGGGTTGTTTCCTCCTCACCCCATGAAAAGGTATTTGGGACTCGCAGAGTCTCTTTTCTCTCCTTTTTGTCTGCAGCTGAAGAGGGGCTGGGGCTCAGCCCGTGAGCTCCTTTGCTGGGGAAGGCAGCTGTAATTGCTTTTCCAGCTGGGTGGCGCAGCAGCATCCCCTGTTCCCCCCAAGCACCCTGTGAATGAGGAGCCTTTATGAAGGTCTTCGGGGCTCTTTTGTTTACATGCCCTGGGCACAGAGGTACTAGAGAAGGGCCAGGGCATCCACACAGTCCTGCGAGGTCTCTAACAGAAACATGTTAAAAATTTCGGGTGCCCTTGCGAAGCTGGTATCATTTCCGTTTAGATATCACTGCGGATGGGTAAAAGTTCTTGGCTTAAATTCCTGGACAGGGCTCACGCACCACTGCAGTCCTTAGGGTCAGGTCATGGATTTCAGGAGAAAGTACAGCATTTGCTTTGAGGAAGAGCTTTAATATTCAAATTAATTATGATACAGTGTGACAGGAAGGAGAGGTGTGCGGTAGGAGAGAAGGGGAGGAAGGCTTTTACCAGCAGACAGCGGTTTCCTCTGCTGCTGTGCCCGGTACGAAGGACACACAGAGAGGTTTCCCCCAGAAAACCATAAATGAAGTACTGCTGTGGGGGCCTGTTGAGGATTGTCTCCAAAGAGAAATGGAATATTTTCCTTCTGGTGAACCACAAGAGAATGTTACTACATCCTGCTCCTTGCATGGTGTATAAATAGAAGGAGGAAAGGAATGACTGGTTAACTGTTTGACCTCCATTTGGGGAAAAAAACCTCCCAAGAAATCTCAGGAACTCACCCCATTAAGCATACAGGAAAATGTCACAGATCTGGCACCTTAATTATATGCTAATGACATCCTACCAGGAAGAAAAGCTTCAGATGTCTGAAAGAAAAATATATGACTGAAAAGGGTTGTGTATGCTCACAGAGCGTTGTCTGACAACCATTCCCTCTTTCTTTTTGTCTTTTTTTTAGCATTTGAAAAACAAAACATAACTAAAAAAGCAGACTGAAGAACTAGGTGAACCTTTGACATTTGTGTTTGATTTTCAGCCCCTGGGCATGAACTGAAAATAAAACAAATCCTGCTGCAGAGAGGTTTGTCAAATGTGCAGACTTTCAATGACCCTTCTGTTCATAATATTTTTCTGATTCACTTTTAGCAAAGATTGCAAATGGTCTTTACCCATCACCTTCTGGTGAACTTGTCTGCAAAATACTTATTATTTTCCTACAAATTTATTTGCTCCACATGAAAAAAAAATCTCAGCTATATGTGTATATATATGTATGTAATAAGTGCAAAAAGGAAAGGAAAGAACTAACTCCAATCAATGTCTGGAAATAATTAGAAAAAAAAGAAAAAGAAAAAAAAACAGCTCAGGAAGGACTACTGAACATTCATGGACAAAAAAAATGAACAAAAGCCTCCATCATTATGAAAGCAATGCCAAAAATAAGGGTAGAAAGCTTGGCTTTGTCTGCACCAAGTGGCGATAATGCTTGAGCCCAGAATGGCAGCTCCAGTCCCAGCTAGCACGGGGCTCACACGGCAAAGGCTGGGCCTGGCTGTGCGGGAAACTAACCAAAATGGCGATGGCAGAACAGATGCTAATGTCAAAGAGTTAGTGTGTTTCCAGAGAGAAGTCACTATTCTGGAATAAAATCATTCCTATTCAGTCAGAGGCCTCACCCGAAGCGGTTATTCCAGGACAGCCTATGTGGGAAACCTAATGTGACACTTGCTATTCCAGCTATTTTCTCCAAGTGAGCAAGTCTTTACTTACCAGACTAGTCCTGCTGACTTCCCAGGGACGTCTCATACATGAAAATGTGGCAGACTTGAGATCACTACCTTGCTTGTTACAAAAACATGAAACTATTTGGCTTTCACTCCCATTTTGTTCCCCCTTTATCCTCTGGGATGGCTATTTTTGCCTTTTGTTAATATGGGATCTATAATTCTCGCCAAAGGCTACGTGATAATCCCTTTAGGTTTTACTCAACATTTGGGAAATAGCCCTGATACTTGTACAATAAACAGGGCATTGTTTTCTCCTGGAGGACATAAGTTGGATTTACTAGATTTAATTTATTAATTAAATGAAAAAAAATGTTCTGTTTAAATTATACAAAAAATATTAGCCTTGTGTGTGTCACAAGGAGTAGCAGTCACGGGGCACAACAACATGGTTTTCAAGAGACATAGAAAGGAGACAGCTGAAGCTAACAAGAGGTTTTCTTCATTGCTAAAAGATCTGCTGTTTACTTCGCTATAACCAGGCCATATGGGCTAGCCAAAAGTGAAACGCCATCCAAGCGATTTGAGGTGCGTTAGCTTTACTTTGAGATAGTCTTGCCTCATCCTCCTGCCATTGGGGTTAATTTCAGCAGGTTTGTTTAAGGATAAAACAGGAGGAGTGGGTTCCTCTTTGATACCTCTCGGGGCTGTTAGCTTTTGTCTGGTGAAAAAGATTCCCCCTCTGTATCATCCCATGTTTTAGGAACGAAACCATCCCAGGCTGGGAGCACATCATGGCAATACCTGAGCAGAGCTGCACAGCTCGGCGTGAGCAACCTCGGCGGTTCCCCTCCACCTAAGGGAGCAGGTCCCGGCCCTCCTCTGCCATCTTCCTCCTCCCTCCCTGCCCCAGGCCGTTCGCTCTGGCTGCTGCACTTCAGGTAGCCCAGGCACTCAGCTGAGCTGAGCTGGTCGGGCGCTCAGCAGGTTCAAACTCACCGGTACAGCAGAAGATAGCAAAGAAGCAAGCTTTTTTACCCCAAGTTCATGGCCCAGGTAAGCGACTCGCTTGCCTGCCAGGGTGAGTGGAAAGGAGAGGAAGGATGGCATGGCGGGGAGCAGGCGGAGCAGGAAAGACAAGGAAAGGAAACTTTGCCTGGCTGAGCTGCACTGACCCTGTAGCTTCTCATACCCGGAGTCCCTGCAGCGCTCAGGGGTGGTGGATCCCAGCACCACCTGCTTAGACGTGCCATCCTCCACTCTGCATCCCTTCTCACTACCCCTGCCCCACCTCTGTTCCTTCTGTTGGAGGTAGGATACAAATGCCTTTTGCAGTGCTATGCAGAGCCAGGCACTTTCCTATCTAGAGGTGCATTCCTTTCCTAATTTATAGCCAAGTAGCTCAAGGACAGGTAAAAGAGATAGATAGGGGTTTTTTGCAGGGAGGACACATGGTGCGCTGTTAGGTCAGCCAAGCATACCAAAGGTTAAGCTGTCAATTAGACATTTGCTCTGTGAAATTCTTATCATTCATGCACTATCAGCCTTTTTAAAAGAAAAATTGCCGTGCATTATTAACACCTGACAGACCTCATAGCAAGTTCCTCTGCCTGGGCAAGCTTTTGAGGACAGTTTCTTCCTGCCACTTCCATCTCAGATGAGGGGATGTAGCCCGCACTCCTTATTGGCATTATTTGATGTTCTCTCTGTCAATTAATAGGGAAGATGCTGTACGTATAGAGCCATCCCACCCATAGCATGGCTGTGTCCAGCTGAGGCTAATCTGACTGCTTCCAGCATGGGCTAAGAGCAATCACTGAGCATATGTGCATAGGATCTACATAAATACTGAGAGAGAAAACGTGCCTGCATGTGTCCATGAGTGCACGGACAAGTGGGTGTATGCTTGTGGACGTGTACGGCTGTGCATGCAAGTGTGTCTGCACGCAAGCGTTCACAGGCTTGTACGTGCAAAACAGAGAGAGACAAGCAGATTGTGTCTTTGAAGCAGCTGGAGTCCGCATGAGTGAAAATGAACAACAGGAGCTCCTATTCAATCGAGACGGACAAATGGGGTCGGGGAAGTTCTCCCAAAGTCTCCGCTGAACACTTCAGCTCACACAGCAGCACTAAACACACCGCTCCTCACTCACCTCTGCTTGATGGGGCTGCTAACTCTTTCCAGATGAATGTTGTTTATTTAGCTTATTGATTAAACCAGCTGCTGCAGCTAACAGGAACCTCACATTTTCCAGAAAGACAGATATGAAACTTTAAAACTGGTGACCATTCCCCTCCGCCCCCCTTTCAAGAGGGTATAACCGCTCTTTGTGAAGAGGGCCGGCTTGCGTTACACAAGGCTGCGCAGCTACAGAACCATGAGTCTGAAGAGGAAATGAAAGCTTGAAGGAAATTTCTAGACCTTGGGTGGCTGTTTCTTTTTTTTAACACAAAATTACTAATTTCCTTTAGTATGAAAACCGAGATGGCTTCGGAAAATACAGTCACTGAATCAGCTTGATTTATAAAAAGCTTTAGACTGCCTTGCCACACCAATAAGTGACGTGATGCTCTAGACAAAAGGCTTTGGGCTTGAATGGAGGAGAACGGGGAATTTCTTTTCAGCCATTGCAGCATCGCCTGCATTGGGAACGCCACTCGGGGTGACCCTAAGAAGTTGCCTGCAGACTGACTTCCCAGGAGGTTCATCACTGGAGCACCTGGTGAGCCCTCAGGAGCTAAGGTCCCATCCCCTCATGGCATAAAGCCGTCTTCTATCCCTGCTTCTCAAGCAAGGAACAAAGAGTGATTTGGACAAGCCAACATAGCAACCCAGCAATGGACCTGGAAATAGGCCTCAGCTCACCTCCCTGTTTGGTGTCCTAGGCACAAAGCCAGCTTTCCTCACTGCTAGCCATGCCTGTGGCCTTCCCTTTTTCGGTGGGAGGTGATGTGGTTTCTTTCCCTGAGGAAGCTGTTGACACATCTGTGCACCCGGAGCCATCAAGCCTGGTGCAAAACTACATTGCTTGTGTTTTTACTAAAACCAAAGGCCACTCACTGCCTTAGCTGGCACTCAGGGGGAGATGGTGGGGCAGCCAGCATCGCACAGCTGTCTCCTGGCCTGGGCTGCTTTGCAGCTGCACCCATCCAAACCGCAGTCTCATTGTCCGTGGGTCAAGGATTGTGTACTGGCTCCAGCAAAGTAAACTGCAAAGTTTTCCTTGATCAGAGGCTCAGCTCGCTCAGTCTGCCATTCCCTTCTGCTTAGGACATGCTGGTCTTATAGCATCCCTCTAGCATGTGGAAGCAAGATCTTTGGTTCCCAACCTTCGAATGCTTTCACCTGGCCTTGCAACACAGTTGAAAATATCTGGAGGACAAAGGAGCAAAAGGATGAGTATTATTATCAGACTGCTGAGTCTGAATAGCAGTTCTGGATCCATAAGCCTGCGTAAGTATTTCATGCCCTAACATCTGAAAGGAGAAGCTGGGCAGAATCTAAACCAAACTGCCAAGGAGCATAATTTCTTATTATGCCCCATCCACAAGACAATGAGGAACACATCCAGCCAAGGTAATCAGTTGGACGTTAGAACACTCATCACGAAACCAAACATACAGCATAAAAGCTACAGGATTTCTTACGGAGCGACGTCCCTGACCCGCACTCCCTTTGCCGACGCTGCAGTAGCTCCAGCTGCTCCATGTCCCCATCACACCCGTACCAGATGAAAGCCGTCATGTGCTGCAGTTCCTCTGAGGCTATATGAGTCCAGAATGTATAGTGATTTAATTCTGCCCACTTTTCCCTTAGTAGGACACTGTATATCGCTTCCTCACCGCACTGCTGAATTTCACAAAGCTTACAGCCCTCAGTTACCTTGGAGACTCTTACCCCTTTCTGAAACTTGGCTGAAATGCCCATCAAAAGTTACTGCAGGGAGAGACAAATCAACGGGCAGACAGGCAAGCCCACCTCCATGAGTAAAAAAAAAAAAATCACACATGAGGACTGGCACAGTGCATGTGAAACACGTTCAAATGCCAGCTCGTAGGAGACTCAAAGCTGTGTGACGAGGCAGTGCCATCGGCTTCCCTGCACACCACTCTGGTGCCTGGTGAGGGAGCTCCCCGGGAAGCAACCACCCCTTGCTTGTTACACTTCCAGAGGGAGGCACTGGGGTTGCTGCAGACAAATGTCGAGCAGCCTGGAAGGAAATTGCCTTCTTGTTCCCTCCTGATAGGGAGCTAACCTCAGGGAGCATCCGACTGAAAGCTATACATTTTGAACATGCTCCCTTCTGCTAAGAAAACATCCAAGGGAGGACATCTTTCCTGCAGCTTGGAGAAATTCCAGCAGCCTGATAAAACATGACGGCTGTGATACAAAAAAATCCCAGAGGAAAAGATAGCTCGCAGTGATCTCCCTGCTGACTGACACGTGGCGGTGAGCGTTGCACATTTCCTCGGGCTCCTACGCTTTAGTATAATTCTTCTCCAAGATTTCTTACCACACAAAGCAGAGAGACAGCAAACAACTATTTTGCTGTGAGATGCCAATTCATCTGTAATATGTCTAATTGAAACTCTGGTTGTCCTCATTTCTTTTTCTCCAGGAAGGAAGGAAGGGAGTTACGGCTGTGCTAGAAACCAGTGTGCACGAAATGATTGAATTAGTGAGCATTTTCAAAATTCACTTCAGCAAAAGACTCAGTGTTTGATCCTCTTTCCTCTGCCGCCACTGCCAGTATTCCCACTAGTTTCAATGGAAGCAGGAAGAGAGCTTCAGAGTTGACACCTCAAACAGCACTGACCTAAGTTACCAGGATGAGAAAATAGGAATGAGCATGAATGGAAAGCAAGACTTACCCATCTAGGTTAAAGTCAGCAAAAGATACAGGTTAACCTAAGCACAGTAAAGCAGAGAGAAGTAAATGAATGCACTGCACTATTCAATGATGTTGAAAATCAGGTAAGTTTTCTTCAAGTTTCACAGAGGATATTTGAAAATGTTGGCACTTTGCGGATTGCCCTTCTTCTGCAGTGTGCTCGTGTCTGGGCGCACACCCGCAGGCAGCCAAGCCCACCAAAAAATATAGATAAGATTTCTCTTCTCCCCATTTAGTACCTCCACACCTTGCAACTTTTTCAAGTCCCATCCTCAGCATAAAAGTCTGAAAGGCACAAAACAGCTTAAAAGCAACCTCTCGGCCACGCTAACCGGAGGTGCTTGTCCATCACCATTTTCTCTGTCAGACAGCTCTTATCAGAAGAGAGAGCGCAAGTGATGAGGACAATGAACAGGGCTGGGTTTTCCCATGTCTTTTTACATGGAGGCTCCACCAAGCTCTCTTGAAAGAAACAAGCCAAACTTCTTGCATAGTAGTGCAAGAAGAAACCAGGTTTGCCTGCAGTTCTTGAACTCTCCTGTGAACTTTAACAGGAGCTATGCATGTCTTTTGGCTGAAATCTCCCTCACAAAAGATCTTTTCTTTTATCTTTTCTTTCTTTCCTTGTCTTTTTTTGGAAAGTCATGAAGGAAGACAGCTGGCAGTGGGACCCAATCTGCCCTCAGTTCCCTCTGCGTGTCCTTTCCATCCATCCAAAAGACTTCTCAAGAGAAAGCAGAGTGCTCCCACCTTGTGCTTTGTGATTGAAGTATGACTTGGAACTTGCTCAGTTAGAAATAGGAAACGGATGAAGAAATGAAGGAATGAATGACAAGCTCTTCTCTGCCCCCACAGGAAAATGCCCTCTTTGGTCTCTGAAAATCACTTTTCCAGTATAGCATCCTGAGGCTCAAAACCACAACAGCTTTTGCTTACACTACTCAATTCTTTTATTTCTAGGAGAGGAACTATCCTCACTGGCTTTAATGGAGCCAGGCTCTTGGCTGGCTGGTGCAAACCAGCACAGTTCCTATATGGGCAGACCGATTCCCCTAAAACTGCAGCTCCCAAGGACTGGGGTGCATTACAGAGGCAGCAGGTGAGAGGCACACTTATTAAAGGCCATATTGTTCACGCAAATGAGGGCAGATGGCATCTCCACCGCAGGGAACACAAACCTCTGAAGAGCTTCTGAACATCCTGTGAGTTTTAATGACCCGTTCAATGCGCTAGTGATTTTGCCCTTCAGTCACAATTCAATAGCTTTAAACAGGCAGGAAGCCTACTGTCTATAAGGGAGAGTATTTCTTAGGCCTTTACTAAATAATAATTTAAGTTGGCTTGCTTTCTTTTTCTGTAGTGAGCATGATTTTCGCAACACAGAAATCCTGGAGGAAGATAATGGACTTCACCAGAATCCACATAGGGTTTGAAGCACTTACACGACTCCTGTGTGAAAGTACCTTTTTCAGGCAGTAACTCTATCCAAGTGTGCATTTTGATCAGTGTCAACGTCATCATCTGTGGTAAGGTAATCTCAAGATGCCCAGCCAGGCTCAGGGTTTCATTCTCCTGAGCTTTGGTGACAGCCAGCTGGAAAGCTGTAGCAAATGAAAGGGAGGTAAGGGAGAGGAAGGATGAGGAGAAGCATGGATGATTGCATAGGAAAGCATAGGCAGGACCTTGTGAAAAGGCTTTCTGAACAATACAGTGGATTAAAAGCTACACACAAACACAGTAGCTACCAGCATCCTCCAGTGGCTTTTTGTTATTTGTACATTGAATGTCCATACAAACTCCCTTGAGGAAGGGAGCATGAGAAGAAACACACACAAAGCTGTGGTATAACCTCCTTAACCAGTACAGGGCACGGCAGGCTCTGTTATCGGTCTCCAGAGATCAGATGGTTCTCAGAAAATTACACCAACTTCAATTCTCCTCCCTCCAGATACAACAGCCAGCTGTGAGGTCCAGGCTCCCAAACGATATGAAACCGTTTATAGACAGGCTTAACCACGGTATTGTCTCTGTTTTCAAAGATAACATTCAATTCTTCCAAGCAGAGCAGGAAAAAAAAAAAACAAGACCCACAATCTTCAAGGAGAAGGACGTGATCATCCCCCGAAAAACCTGTCATACGTCACCAGGGCAGACAGCTAATTCTCTTAAGGGTAAAACAGGCAGCAATTTAAGAGTTACTAGGGCTCCTACTGCAAATATTCTGAAGTATATTTGAGAAACAAAGGAGGAAGCAGAAACTAGGAGATGCCTTTTGGATTAGCAGTGAATAAAATCTCACCAGCAGGAAAAGCATCGTGAACAACCGAGGCAGTGCTAGCTCCATGCCAGCTCACGGTGAGATGCTGCAGTTGAGGTGCTGGTCCCATGGGAGCCAGCTGGCACTGGGTAGCTTACCGACTCCAGCAGATTCGGTATCTCCTGCCCTGTGTGGTGGCAGATACTTGCTTAGCTGGATGACCAAGACGTAAAAAAAAATCTGGGAAACAGTATGTTTTTTCTGGCATTTAAGCTATTTGGGGTTTTTTTCTGAGCTATCTGGATCAGATAACAGCCCCGTCTCGGTCTTGTTAATGCCGCTCTCTGCTGCGTTGGACGACTCTGCTCTGTGTCCTGTCAGGGTGCTATCTTTCTGTGTTTCCTGATCAAATTTACAAACACTATGTTGTTTAATAAACTTTTAAAATGGTATTTCCTCCTGCCAGTGTGGAAATGGATCTGCCTCATCTGAATGACAGACCCACGTAGCCTTGAATTATTTGGGGCCCTGGGGGCCCATTCCTTGCTGACTCAAAGGCTTTTCCTCTCAGGGTGATGTAACCTTCTGTTAGAAGTTGTGTTTCACCCCTGTAGGTGCCAGATTTGACAAGAGCAAGTGCCAAGGGGTTTCATTAGCTTGGGCCAGTAACTCTCCGCAAGGGCAGAGAAATCCGAAGGATGTCACTGTTGCATGTTGCAAACCTCACAGCCGCTGCGCGACTGTGCCGGACCTCCGAGCTCCGGCAGATGCCTACCCTTTGCCACCCGGGAAGCACCGGGACGGCTCTGCGTGCCTTGGCAGACCGCATCCTGCAGGAAGGCAGCTCCTGCGGACACCGTGACCACAGCTGGTCCTGGCAGGAGACCGGGTTTCTTCGCGTCAGAGACATGGTTGAGGAAAGACTCACTGGAAATGCCCACCCTCCACTGCCACTTCCAAGGTGTTTCCCAGTGGGTGTGTTCCCATGAGGTTTGGACTAGTGCACCATCAAAGCAAATAGTCCATGTCTGGGTAGAAGGCAAAGGACCACTGTGATGGTGGTGAAGCTAGAGAAGAGTTGGATCCCCATTAAGCAGTGCGAGGCAGAAGCACGTCCCACATCCCAAACACGGTGTGGACACACGTCAGGGACAGAGGCAGTCCCCAGGCAGGAACGATGCTGGTAACGAGGGCCTAAGGAGGCCACAGGTCTTGGTAGCCAGGATGTCTATGGTCACCTGGTCACCGAGGGCCTACAAAACACCTGGACAGCAGAGGGGAGGCCTGGTCCACCCCTAACGCCCCAGCTGCGGGAAGAGGGAGTCAGCATAGGAGGCAAGCTCTGTAATGGCTCCCTGCCTTTACCCTGCCAAAACAGGATTATTTTTTGCCATCTAGCCAGGCTTGTGACTGGCTAATGGCTGTGATTGTTTATCCCTGAAGTTAATCTTTTTTTTAAAAAAAAGTCTCTTAAATGCCAAGGAGTCATGTTTGGCCAGAAGCTGGACTATGTTTAAAATATCTATTGAAGCTGGGTTTTTATGCAGAGTAATGTTCGTCCTGTATTATCTGACTTTGTGCTGTCCAGTGATGAGGCAGTGCACCTGCGGTTTCTGCCATACATGTCCTAGGATCAAATAAGCTTGACTGTTTCAAAAGGACCATACGTGACCTGGCCCAATACCATTTCAGTGAACATTACTGATCTGACCATGCAAACCTGAGGCAGTTAAGTATCCTAGTTTTGACTGGAAATCAGTAACAGTAGGTAAAAATCTATCTAAGAAAAAATCTGACAAGTTTTTGCAAAGGAACACAGGATACACGCACACACTGTGCAAGTTTTTGTACCTCAGTGACTGCTACAGTAGCCAGAGCAGAGGAGAGAACAAAGATAATAGTTTAGGAAAAATCTGTTTCTATAAAATTATGAGTTCCGATTGAAACTTACAGTTTCAGTGGTGATTTCCCATGTACGTTACTGCATTCGCTTGCACCATCCATCTTGGTTTAAGGAAGAGATGGTTGCCATCAGCAATTCAGTCATCCTGATCTGATCTGACAACAGTTTCACAGCTGGAGACCATGGATTCAGCAAAGACCCTGGTGGCATCAGAGAAGGCTCAGTGAGGTGGGGGAGGACTGTGGCCATCTGAAGAACACTCACTACTCCAAGCAGCTCCAAGTGCCTGTTATTTCTGCACATGACTTCGGCTCTCCACTGCCCTGGCTTTTCCTGACGCCTGTGTGCTCAGAAGAGCCTTTGCGAAGTTTGTGGCGAGCAAAACACAAGCACGAGGGGTGCAGAGTGGTCAGAAGGGTGAGCTGTGAGCTGCAACGCCGCGTGGTGGGAACTCTGCTTCTGCAACCGGAGACATTCAAAGAAGTGAGTTGTGGTCTCAGGCCTTTGCAGCTGGGACTGACATCCTGGGGAGGGGGTGCCAGCGCGGAGATCAGTGCCATAGCACTATGTGTGATGGGCCTCAGTGTGTTACAATCTCTGGCTGGGGCTCAGAGTCAAACTTTGGACTGGCGAGTGTCCCACGTGGAGCAATGCGACAGGGGCAGCACAGCCAGGGCTGCAACCATATGGCACTGCCACCATATGACACTGCCTATTTTTCTGTTTTGAATTCAGCAGCGACACATAAGCAAGTGTGTGGGCAGAAAAGGCAGCTGGACTGGGGAAGAGCACAACGGCAGCTCCCCGACGGAGCAGGGACCGAACAAATGAACTCACCACCACTGACGATCACAGAGGGAGAAGAGCCTACATGGACTTTTCTAGTAGCTACAAGTCCTGCTTGCAATTCCTCTGCAGGGGACTTTTGTGACCACACAAGCCTCTCTGTGTTGAGGTCTCTGCCCTGCCGTTGCGGGCCAGGCGACACGGGGTGCAAGGTGCAGGGCGGTGACAGGGGCACGTGCCATTGAGGGACGGAAACTCATAGGAGGTGGCTCATCCCTCGCTTGCCTTGGGCTAGCAGGTGCTGCCCAGCCTCTGGCGCACGGGATCTCACAGCAAGAGAGACGTGGCAGCACTGTGTCCATGGGGTACGGGCGTGGGGCGAGCAGTGCGTGAGACGGGGCAGCAGGTGGATCGGCTGCTCGGACTGTGAGGGCTGACAGTCTCGTGCCACACATGCGTCCATGTGCTTTCCTTCTGGGTGACTCGCTAGCGTTAATGCAGGAGCTTCGAAGCAGTTAGTGAGGACTCTCCATCACCAGATAACCATCTAGACTTTTGTGACTCAAGACAGCTAATAAAGACAGTTACCAGTTTAAACCTGACTGGCCAATGTTTTGCCAAGCAAAAGTCCCCTAAAGGGAATCTGGTCCAACCACCTTTTGGTGGGTTATTCAGTACGGCTTATTTCTGCTGAATAAAGCATTTGGGACTAACTAACATGGGTTTTGCAGTCAAAAGCCCATCCAAATAAGAGAAGTGGTTTGCAAGTTGTGTCCCTGAGCCCTGGCTCCAACTACCCAGGTTTCACCGTGCCTAAGGGGCTGGGTTAGTACTCGAGCAAGGGGGCTAACCAGACACCAGGCTAGATAAAATAAGCAGCCTGAAATTTAACAGCAGCATTATGAATGGGGACTTTCATGGCTAAGCCAACCCAGCCCTCCGTATTTATTGGGGTTGAGGAGGAGACACTTTAAGAAAAGACTTCTTCTTATGGCAGCAACCAGGAAGAGCTTGTGTGTTTGCAAACGGCTTCCAAGCCTTGTTAATTCCTGCTCAAATATGAAGCTTTGTAAGCTTAACCCTCCTTTCTCATCAGCTGCTTTCAGAAAAGCCCCACTGGCCTGATACAATGGAGAGCTTTGCTTAAGGAAAGCTTAAAGAGCAGCCATTAAAAAACAGCAGTAGTTTCAGAGAACCATCGGTTTTCAGGGGTTCACCTTAAATCCAGTGTTCTTCTCTGGATGTGTGCTACTCAGAGCTCAAAAGAGGATGCAGAAATTGGCAATTTGAAAAAAATGCAGAAAACAATGGAAGAGTGAACAATGAAGAGCCTATTGTTACTCATACAGGAATCATCACGTGAAGTCGCTGTGTCCCAGGATATTTTTAAATACATACTCAGTGGGTAGATGCTTTGGTTCTTTTAGGAACTGTTTGAGATTTGCCAGCAGTGTTAATTAGCTAGTGGTTAACGGTGTGCAGTTTGTCATTCAAAACTTAGGCTGTGGGCTCCTTTTCTAGAGTATCACAGTGCCACTCAAAAGTAGATTATGGTCTATTTATAAAATCCTTAAATAGGCAAGTTTTTATGTTTTCAACCTTACCTTACTTTGCTTTGTAAAAATAAGCTAAATGGTTTTAGTTTCTGTCAAATCATGGAAATTTGCTCCTCAATATGGATTAAATGACTGCTTGCTACATTTTATTGCTTCTATAACATCTCATGTATCAGAAACAAAAGACAGATGTGAGCCCCAATCTACTCTCAAGATTAGAAAAATCTGTCTTGTTCAGGTTTGGTTGATTTTTTTTTTCCATAGAAAGCATCACAGGAATAATAGCACATCCTCCCCAAGGAACCCCCAGGGAAGTAACAGATGAGAGTCCTACGGACCCCTTTGTGGCTCCGTCTTAACAGTTTTGAGTCTAAACAGTATTTATTCAACAAGCCCACACCTCCTACCTCCCAGTAACAAAGCAGGGCAGCTGGCAGTCTCCAGATGAATTTGCTAGGCTGCAAATTCATCTTGAAGAGCAAATAGGTGAAGAAAGGCAGGCAAAAAAACCCGCAGCACTACGTAGTGAAAAAACAAAGTCCTGAGGGAGCAGAATGAGCTGGAGAGGAAAATCCTAATTGTCACTGCTAAGCAGCACTGAAATCTCTTATGGAGATGTGCCCTCTCCCGGCCTCGCCAGGAAAGCGTGGAGGGACCACAGGTGCCGGGGACACAGGCACGGCGGGGAGGTTTGGGAGCCTGTGTTACTCTGCCCTAACGTTAGCAAGCAAATCAACGACATGCATATCAGCCTGGCAATTACATATTAACAAGTCGTTTGGGTCAAGATTTAAAAAAATAGAGGGGCTGCCCAAAGTTCAGCTCCCAGGAAGCCATTTAAGCACCGGTTTTTCCCAAGCGCGGGAGCACCTGAGCCTACAGCGGGCTTCAGCTCTGTAGGTTGCATTTGGACAGTTGCGGGCAGCTTGAAAGTCACACCTCCTATTCGGGCGCTTGAAGATGGTTATCTGAACCCAGCTTCCCTCCCCGTTTTCTGTTGTTGTCGTTGTTATTGCGGCTCTTGTTTGTTTGCGGTTTTAAATTGGGGCCCGGGAGGGAAAGCTTTCCCAGACTGGGGCCCAGGGAAGGCTGCCCGCAGACAAGCCCTGCCAGATGGAGCGAGCCCGGGCGGCAAGCCCCACGCCTCTTGGGGGCTGCTCTGCACCCTGCCACCCACACAGCTGCGGGCCAGGGCCCCCGCACAAACCCACAGCCAGCTGTGAGCAGGGCCTATCTTGCAGACTTCCAGCCACGGAGCACCCTTTATTTGAGCACATCAGTGCATAGGAGTTGGCTTACTAAGTCTTAAAAATCATACACTTCCAATATGATTTTTGCCTAGCTTGCAGTCCAAACTCCTGCCCCCTCCTGTGCTGCTACACTGAGGGTTCCTGCATTAACAGATCTCTGGTTCTCAGGGATGAACTGACAGACACCACTTAAATGTCTGTTCCCTGAATAAGCTAAACAGCTGGAATGGTTAAAATCTTTAATGAAATCAGGCATATTTTGCTATCCTCAAGACATTCTCCTGCCCTCTTCAGTATCACCACCCCCCTCAAATCATGGACATCAAGCAGGAACGTGGTCTTCCAGAAACAGCCATCCCTGTCCTACCCTCTGCCAGTTAGAGCCCATTATTTAATTCTGAAACACCACGAGAAACACAGCTGTGCCTGATCCTCTCATAGAAAATTCTTACCAGAGAAGAAAACCGCATAGAAAATTATTTTGAAATGTTTAAAGTGAAGTGGCTCTACTAACAGAGTGGATTCATGTGATGTTGTACACTGACATAATGTCATTTTGACAGTCTGGCACAGCTAAAAATAAGTCAGAAAAGGCAAATGCATTTCAGGTTTTTAATTCCTTATTGTTTGAACCTTCTATTTGCTGTGCTGAGAGATCTGGGAAGAGTTTTCTCTCAGTTTACAAAAGCTTTAAAACAAATTTCTGTCATCCTAGTATAAGCACTAACCCTTAGGAGCTAGGGGGGAAATGCAGCTTTCACACCAGCAGAGAGTGAAAACAAGGGGATCTTTCCTGATTTATGTCCCCAGCGCTTTTGTCCTAGCAGTAAACACAAAGCCTCGTACTATAAAATTACATAGGTTTGGTCTCCTGGGTGACTTGGCTGAGCTTGGAGCTCTTGCTAATTTAAAAGAGAACACGATTGTGTTTCTGCGCTCATTTTCAAGCTGACGACGATGCTCCCCTCCCCTGGCCACACGGTAGGAAGCCACGGGACGCATACGGAAAGAATTGCCGGGATGGTGTCACGCTACTTGGCGCTGCAGAAATGAGCCTTGCTTCTATCGTAGCCCCACAGCACAGCCGGCCCAGCGTGGCCACTGCTGTTAGCAGGCCACAGCCCTTGTCTTCTCATGGCAGCAGAAGGCTTAACACGATTGGGGCTTGTCTGGTCTTCAACTTCTTTAGCTTGGTTGTAGCTGTATCAGCCCATTGCCAACAGCCAGCGGACTATAGTCTAATTTTTTTTAGCTATAATAGCAGAACTGTCTAGCAGTTTAATGTTTAATTTGTTTACAGCTTTAGATTAGTTTTGTGTAACTCCAATTATTACCCCAAAGCATTATACCATATATGTTGACGGATTTTGCTAGCCTGTTACCATTATATTACCGAATTTGTAGACCAATCCGAAAGATGTGTTAACAGTCAGCTGCTTGGAAATGTGCATGAACAGCAAGCATCAAGTGGTCCCAAGAAACCCCCCATGACCAACATCAGTACATCATCTGGTAAAGAACCTGGATGCCAAAATACCTGCACCATCTCATCTGAGGTAAAAAAGACCCTCCACCACAGGCACATAGGGGAACATCACAACAGAGAAGAGGGGGAGATGGTAGAAAGTCTATATAGGTTTTAATCGTATTATTAATGGGAATTAGCAATAATTGGAAAATTTGGAAAGTAAGTGCTGGTATTGTAACTAGATTAATAAGAGCTGCTTGCTACTACTTTGATTACATTGCTAAAGCAATTAGTTACACCAACAAAACATTGCAATTCTTTGCAATTCTGCAAATCCAAGTGTTCTTTCCAAGTTTAACATTACAGTTCTTGTAGATCATATAGATATTGAGTAAAAAAAAAAAATCTCCTAGTACTTAGCTCCTTTTGCTATTTTCTTCCTGTTTTCACTGAGAATTTTCATTGACTATTTTTCATTGACTTTCTCTTTTCAATTATGGAATATATTTTCTGCAATGCTTTTCCTGCCCTGAAGCCTTGTGAGAAGGTTTTTCAAAGGATCTGCTGCCTTGGTCATGTAGAGGACTTGACATGTATCTGCGCTACAACGCCTGCTCTGGTGTTCCCCCCCATATAAACGTATTTTGTGAGAATAAGTTATTTTATTCCAGAAGCGATCTGCTGTGTCAGTTTACTCTCCAGTAGCTGTCAGTTTGCCTGCGTACACAAGACCTAAAGGAATCTGATGTTCAGATCTCTCTGGAACTACATCGATTCAGGTGCGTTGCTCCTTTTGGAATCACACATCTATTTTCTTCATGCATACTCCCACAGTATCATGCTTTCCTGTCAGGATATTATGTGCCAGTTCTCTTCTTCACCTTCTGTTCCTTCTGCTCTGGCACATTTTCTCCAGTTCAGGCTCTTCAGCTTTTCTCAATCCTGTCAGGTGAAAAGGAAAGAGGCATTGATGGAGGCGGTTTTCCAGCTAGCGGATTCTCAAAGCCTAAGCGTGGATAAACTACAGGGCACTAGTGGACACCAGGGGTTCCTGCCAAATGGTTCGTTTCACTTTACACATCTACCTCGGGTCTCTAAATGAGGAGGCCACCTTTAGTCAGGGAAGAAGCCTCTTTCCTCGTCTGTAGCTGACGGAGGGACCCTAACCTCCTGATCTAGAAACCCCAGTCAAGGGGTGTTCTCCTTTCTCATGAGCATTCACAGTACAGCCATAAGACTGTGTCTACCTTCATCTCAGTCCCCCCCCGCCCCCAATTCCCTTCCCCCTCCAAGTGAAATCTGTCCCACCTCGAGTAGCAGTTTTGTTTTGCACTTTCACTTCTTTGCTTTCCTTGTGTCTTTTGAGCCATCTTGCTTGCTTGGTCTCTTTCCAGGGAGCCCCAGCTGTATCCATGCTGCTTTAAGCATGTGTCCCTGCCCATGGCAGGAGGGTTGGAACTAGATGATCTTTAAGGTCCCTTCCAACCCAAACCATTCTATGATTCTATTAACAGCAGCAATCACCTTTTTCAGCCCACTGCTAATGCTATCTGCTGGACCTCGGCTCTACTGCACCTTGCCATGCAGTGCACACTTAACTGCTCCCTATGCTTTTTCCAAGCCTTTAGAGCAGAAATCACACCCAGACAAGAACATGAGTTTTTGCTCCTTTCCTACTCATTACCTCTACTGTTTTTATTACCAAAACAAAAGCTGAACAATAGCCAGGAGAGTTTTAAGATCTTCTTTTAGATCGCACCTGAAACCAAGAGCTATAATTATCACACGGATTAGCCAGTAGCTACCACTCAAAGAACATTGCCTGTTCAGGACATGTTGCCAGGAAGATATGTCCAGCCTCTGCTGCAGTGCTAAGTTTGGAAAACTAACAAAAGTAATCTCTACCTAACTTATGAATCTTAGCCTAACCTGAAGTTTTGGTGCAACAAAATAAATTTAAAAAAAATATATATCAATCTGTAGCTCTGTCACCTTGGCAACTTTGAAATCCTAAGCTCAGTAGCTTGATCAGTCTCATCCGTAACAAAGATAAAGACACCTGCGAAGGTCACCAGATGCCAAACTCTGCACGGAGCTTGCTAACCGTCCTTGTTGGATGCTCCACTCTCTCATGCAACAAGGAGAGATTGTCCTCACACTGGTTCCCTCAGGTTTCCTAGGCCTTTATGGACAAGTATGTCTGTGCTGCTAAATGCTTTACAGCCCATTCATCAATACTTCTACATGGTTAACACGACTGTCATGCAACAGTTTTCCCCCCAACTTGAGAAGATTAAGGACCACAGTAGGCTAGATTTTGCCCACACAGAACATGAAGCATAGCACCTATTTATCCTCCCAGCACATGCCAGTCACAAGGCTATTGTCAAAGCTGACGTGCTGCTGTTTTACAAGGTAGTTACCGCCAATGGAAGCTTTGACCAATACCCTTCAAAGTCATAAAAGCATTTCTGGCAAAGATCAGTTTGGGAAAGAAAGCTGTTAGGGACAGTTTTCAAGTACAGATACATACACTAGTATAGACAAAATTTGTAAGAAAGGAGACACATCATTGCTTTTTGAACTAGAGAGAAACACCCTTTTTTCTGTAACAGTAGCCAGGATGACAGCAGGCACTGGGTGGGAAGGTTTCTGTCAGCATTACCTGGGGCTAAAGACACAGGGAAGGGCAGGTAGGGTGTTTAAGGTAAATAGTATTTCAGACATGTTGACACTCTAGCAAAACAGTACTCTACAGTCATAAGAACACTAGGACTAAAATATAGCTCACCTGTCTATTCCCTATCCCCCCTTCAAAAAACAGCTTATAAAAGCTCCAGTCTCATCTAAGCTAATTCCCAGTTTTCATCTTTCCTAAGCGTATACAGGTCTTTTAGCAAACCTGTAACAGCTTTTGTGTGTTTGCCACTTCTCTTCAATTGACAATTCCATGATGTGTTTATTAATAAGCTACAGAGAACACGTGCAACGTTATCCATCTTTAAATGCATTCTTTGTGTGGAATGTATCGCCTTCCCCATCCTCTTCCTGTTCCTGCTAGTTGATTCTGTACACGTGAAGTTTCGCTTGTTATTCTTATCAGTGTTTTGGGGTCATTTTCAAGTTACAGAAGAATGTTCTTAAGTTTGAAACAGAGGATATTGAAACCTCAATTTTAATCCTCTGAAGACATGTATTTTCCATTATACCACTTTCTGTCTCTCTAAAGGGTGTAATTAGAGTGAGCTACAAAGTACTGTTGTACTTTAACTAAATCCCTGTTGTTGTTAACTGCATACAAAGTCAAATAACTCACCAAAAGAACTGGTATTTTTCCCCCTCCCAGTGCATAATGCACAAAGTGCCTAGGACAAGTATAAGGAAGCGTACCATAGAGCATGCCGATTCCCCCAAAAGGGAATTAAACTTCCTATTTATCTGGCATTCGAGGGTAGAAACCAAGAAACTGGGTACAGAAGGAACTGTCACCCAGTAACAGGTACTGCTTATTAAGCAAGAAGCAATACCTTTTACATATGACTGTATACTGTACATCCTGCTGGCACACAAACTTTGCTACTATATTTGATGAGGGAACAACTACAGCTTTCCTTAATGTTTAAAAATTGTTCAACTGTACTATAATACATTTATACATTTAAGCAGAAAAAACTCTCTATTATATTACCTTTTGCCCAAGATACTAGCTCCTAATTGAAATTCACAGTAAAAAATATTTCAGCCTCTTGGAACAATATACATACCCAAATACACACATTTTCCCATGCAGATATAAATATCTCTACATCCATATGAAATTTATTCTAAATTTAGAATGTTCATAGCACACCTTAGCAAAGCAGCAGCTGGCAACCCTTGAGAGTGTGGAAATGCTATTTTAAGAATCTGTTGTGTTAATGTACTCAAGCTCCCACCTACAATATGCTAAGAGACATTGTTCTAAATATACACTGATGCCAAATGCAGGTATTCAATAAAGAAAAAAATAGAGAAGACCATAACACTAAACCAAGGAGAAAAATAGTTACTTAACACGCACTTCAGAAGTGTGTTACCTGTGTACGTTCCATTACAGGAACACATACTCTAATCCAGGTTCTTTATAGTCGCTTCTGCCTGCAAGTTCAGGGACATACAGGCAGGATTACATTTTTTTGGGTTCCTTCTTCAGCAAGTATTTTTCCCATAGTAGCTAGAAAAGAGGGATAGTTATGGAATCCACATGCTTACCTTAAGATAAGCAATCATTTTTATTTTGAATACTTGCTTACATACACACACTTCACTTTCATTACATATAGTAGCAATATATAGGACACAGGTGCTAGGAATCTACCTAAACAAGCCTCCAAAGGAACTCAGCTGGTGAATCTATGTAGGGAACTCACTCTGAGCCACAGCTACCTGCCCTCCATATTTCATGGAGGAACATGTTCAAAGCTATAGGTGCTGCCTGAGGCCAGCAAACCTGGTTCTTTCCCTCAAGGGTAGATCTAAAACAGTTATTTCATAAGAGAACAAACACAAGAACCCACTTTGAATAACCTAATGTTTATCAACCTGGAGGTAGTTTCTATCTCACCTCTAACATGCCAATAATTTGGATAAGGAAGCATCAGAAAAAACACACAAGTTTCTTTGCACCTTTGTGTTTTGCTGCTACTTTGTTGCAATACAGATTTAAAAATTATGCTGTCTTGTCTCAGTCTTTGGTCAAAAAATTGAGCACATATTCATCTCTACAAAAAAAAAAATCTACAGAGATCCTTGCGGGCTTGTGTCCCTGCTCCCATAGTTGTGCTTAATAGAAGAAGAAATCCACATTAAAAAACACACATATATCTAGAAAAAGCATTATGTCTGAGAAGGTAGGCCTATCAAGCCATCAACTGTTAACATTCCCAGCAAAAACATACTCTGTATGTAACAAAAAACATCAACCAACCTTCAATTAAAGGGCAGAGTTCACGGTTCTCTTCAGACATCCAGATGAAGTCTAACGTTCTAGCATTCAAAAACTTCTTAGAGAAGAAACTGCCTCAAAAATTGCACTGGAGTAATTTGATCGGAAAGATTAGTGCTTATAGCAATTCCTTTGGCACATATGCAAGTAACAAAATGTTTTAGTTACCTGAACATGAAAGAATAAGAGACCCATCGCTACAGGCTAAACTTGAGTACTACTTCAAAACAAAGCAGTAAATACAGAAAAGTGTGGGGAGAAGCTTAAGAGAAACAGTGCCTACCAATGGGGTACAACAGTGGGAAATTTATTCTAGGTTTTTGGAGAAAAACTTAAAAACTTGCAGTAGTAAAATTAAGTAGTGTTGGGTAACAGAAAGAGACCATTTCAAAATTATTCTTCCTTTAGACTCCAACTGCTTGTTTTTGTTTTATTAAAAAAAATTACTTGGAACACTCACACTATATAAGAAACCCTGACAATTAGTTAAATACATGGAATATCAAAGACATATAACTGAAATATTTGCATTAAAACAACAAAATACGGACAAGTGCTCTTAATTAGCATTTTGAATTCATTGCTCAAATATACACCAAGCTTTGTTTAAAGGTGTGCTGCCACCAGCCTTGTTTGTTCTCCTCCCCTTGAAGCTGTAAAACATATGACCTTCAATACTGCCTGGAAAGCTATTTTATCTAATGCTTTTAAAGCCTTCTTTTACATTACATTTTAGCCTTGAGCTTGCAAAAAAAAAAAACCAAAGCACCCCATACAGTTATTGTGCCAGAGTACAGGTCAAACTGTGGAGGCAAGAAAGACTGACATATGTTGTTCCTTCAGACACCACAGGGATTTGTTTCTTTTATTGGTTTAGGAAGGAGATGCATATTCAGCTCAGTAGACACTGAATAGCAGAGAAGTCGGGAGATAAATGTTTTGCTTTCAGAGATAAAAATTTAAATACATATTTACATATAAACCAAAAGTCTACAGAAACTTGATAAAAAAAAAATCTATTTCTTTCTGGGGTATCCTTTTAACAGAAAAGAGAGGAACTCCTTGGCTATGGTGAAGACCCATAGTCAGCATTGTTCTACTGCAGCACGAGCCACCAGTGTCTTTCAGTTCTTTGCGCAGCTTTTGCAACATTCCCACAGATTCCAGAGGATTACAAGGAAAAGTTTCATATACACCATTCTCCTGCAGTTAAACTTCCTGCATGTAATTTCTTTCAAACTTTATTGTGAAGAGAAGCCATACTCGATTCAACAGCAGTCAGTCTTGTCTCCAGAGCCTTTAGTACAGTGTTTGCCTGTAAAGTAAACAGGGAAAAACACTCTGTTATAAACAGAACTTGACAATACAAAGCACAAGCGCAGATGTCAGTAAATGCTCAAATTTGATCTTGCATCACCAATCCTATTTGATTCTATTCCTGCTACTTTCATAGCTTGCAAGTTCAATCAACTCTAACAATAACTCTCCACACTTTCTCAAATCTGTAATTGTCTCCAACCTCGGTAAGTATCAGATCCACACATTCAGCTTTTGCTAGACAACCATCAGCTTTTGGAGCCGACTTCGTTACGCTATCTGCTCCCAACTCTCCCTACCTGCAATCAGAAGTTTTCAGTAGAGCAAAAGGTCAACTTTATTCACTATGTAATATTTCAATACAAAGTTACAGCAAAAGCATTAAGTCAGTTTATGTGAGAGAGAGAAGAGACATGACTAAAACAAAGTTAAGCGAGAATTTGGAGAAGTGAATCAGAACTAATTAGAAATGAAATCTCTGATTACTGACAGGCATAAACAGGAATCTAATGCTGTGCTTGATAAACAGAAAATGCTAGTTACCATTAAAATTGAAGGAAAAGTTACTGAAAATCTTGCATAACACAAGATACTAATAGCATGAAGTATTACAGCATATGTTAAAACCCAAAGAATTGATCTGGTTGAAATAAGATGTTTTGTAGAAACTATTTAAGGATATTAAGATTTCATAGATGTGATTTAAACAGAGTGAGATAAGGTTAAATCTTACCCTTTGTAGCACCTCTTCCAAGACAGCTCGACTTTCAAGAGTTAAAGGTTCCTCCTCAGTAAGAGCTTGCTTTTCTGAGGATCCTAGAATGTAACTGATACGCTACAGTTTAGATCATGCACTTTTCACTCTGATGGCAAAAAAACAAATGTAGTACTCATGCATTGTTTGCAATGATGATGAGATTATGATTAATACACTAGCAAAGTGGAAGCACGATTCCAGCAACAACAACAAAAACACACACATTTGGTAATCTTGTAAACAAACTATACAGTGGAATGAAAACAGCTTTAAGCACAGAACTACCAAGACACCACCACTTTCATAAAGTGTGAACTCCAAGACACAGTTGTGAATTCTAGTGCTACAGGATACAGTGAGAAATTATGCAGACATTGAGAATAGCGTAGCACTAGCTGGGAACACCCACCATCACCACTACTGCCCAAGAAAATGCCATTTTGTGGCCATGTCAGTGTTTCAGAGAATTTTACTGCCATAGAAAAAAGCAAAGTATCATAGCTGTGGAAAGAGGAAAAAAAACCACAACTGTCCAGAGTAGGACAGTGAACATTCACATAGATACAGCAGAATACACTGGAACTTGACAAAAAGCAGAAACATTAAAACTAGCCCAGACAGAAATAAAGGTAACCTATCACTGTTCACTAGAATAATGCTTGGATAAAAGCACTCTGGTGTGGAGACTTAATTCAGGACATAATTATTGAAGAAGATTTTAAGACCACTTTTAAGTGCTATAAACCAATTAAAACCAATAAAATAGCACACCTTCATTTTCTAGACAGTTTTTGACTATAAGGCAGTTAAGCAAGAGCCTCAAGCACATACTCAGTTTTAAGATTTGCTTTTGCCTACCTTAGCAAGGAAAAAGCAGACTTGACCAGTACAGGTCAGACCTCACCTTAAGTTCTGCTTAAGCCCCTCTGCCCATGTTCTCTGCTGATAATGTTTACCTCTAATAGCTTACAGCCAGGCCTATTTGGTACCACCTATGACTGCAGGCTCATTTTATGTTGTCTAGAGCACATATGTAGTCTCTTCTGGTCAAGTGAGAAGGAACCCTCCGGTGTTGTGTACCTAGTGTTATTTTTTGGGGGTGATATGCAATTTCTTATACAAAAGGCAGCCCTGGAATTTTCTTTTTTCTAGGATTTGTGTAACATTACACAGATGATGTTTCTCACACTTCAGCAGTATGATGCTAACAGCAGTAATAGAGAAAACTGCTCTGGAACAAAGCAGCAGAAACAGCTGCCTCTAGACATGCCACAAATATTAACAGGAGCATGCCTCAATATGCTGCTTGGTGGGTGAAGTTTAGCTGGCAGGCTTAGCAATAAAAATTCGGCCTTTACCTTTCAATTGAGTCAACATTGAAACAGAACAAATCCCTCTTGTAGTCAAGATGCTTTGGGGTGCATCTGTAGATGTTGCCAAGCGTCATTGAGCAGCCAGAACAGAATAACGTTTCCACCATGCTGTAAGAAAGATACATAACACTTAGTCAGGAGAAGAGAAAAAGAAACACCTCTTCCCATCCCTATTCTAAAAAAAAAAATCATCCGTGATTTTTTTAGAGCATTCAGCCCTGCTTTACATAGTGTAATTACGAGCACTCATCTTTCAGCCTGCGTTCCCAGCGGCTCCTCAGGCCGGCTGACCTCAGCAGGACTCAGACATAAGCACTTTGCACAGACCACCCGAAATAAGCGTCCAGGCCCAGGCTGCCGGGCCCCGCTCGGGGGACCACGGGCACTCCTGCCCGCCGGCCCCGCGGGGCGGGGCGGGCCGGCAGCACCTGACGGGCCGTTTATGAGGCTTTTCCTCAGCGCCTTCCCCAGGGCCTCTCTCAGGAGAAGGGAGGGAAGGGCCCAGGTGGGGACCCCCCACCCCCGGGGCAGCAGCGGGGCTCCGTGGCCCGGGCCTCACCATCCGCACTCGCCGGGGCGCTTGGAGAGCTTCCGCTCCTCGTCCACCGACACGCTGGCGGCCGCACCTGCGCAGAGGGAGGGAGGTGGGTGACCAACGGCCGCCGCGCGGGGCGGGGCAGGGCGTGGGGGGGACAGGACTCACTGCGCAGGAGGATGCAGCCCGCCTCCTCGTCGTTGGTCACCCAGCTCAGCGTGTCGCCCACCGGCCGCTTGCAGCCGGAGCAGAGGAACACCATGGGCAGCAGGTCTGCGTTCTCCGCGCCCGCCCGCTGCTGCTGCTGCTGCTGCTGCTGCTCCGCCGCCAGCACCCGCCCGCCGCCCACCTCCAGCAGCGTCAGGGAGGAGTCCAGCTCCGCCACAAGGCCCGGCGGCGGGTAGAGCGCGCCCGCCATCACCTTCAAACCACCGGCGCCGGAACCGGCAGTGACGCCCGACCGCCTCAAGAGCCGCGCCACGCCCACCGCCCGCCGGGGCGGGAAATACCTCCCGGCCCGCCCAGGGGCGGGGACGCACCGCCTGTGGCCACGCCCTCCCGCGCGCACACGGTGTCCCGCCCCGCGGCCGTTAGCGGCTGAGGCAGGTCGGCGTGTGGCGGGAGGTGTTGCCTGTCCGCGCCGGAGGCCTGCTGGTGGGCCTCAGTAACGCGTCGGGGGGGCTCGTCTGCTGTAGCGAGGGGGAGGCACGGGAAAGGTGGCGATGCGCGGTTTGAAAGCTGCTTGTAACCGACCTGGCGGTTTTTGTGCCGTGTTTGCGTACCTTGCTCCTGGCTCCGGTGGCGCCTCGCTGCGCTCCGTGCCCCGGAGGTGTCCCGGGGGGGGGGCTGCCTTTCCTCCGCCAGTCCAGGGCCAGCGGCTGAAGGAGCAGCCCTGGCCTCTCCAGCCACCACATACCCTGTGGGCTTTAGGGATGCAGTCAAAAGCGCGCTGAGGGGCTGTTTCAAGTTTAGCATGAGTAATTGCTGTTCCGCAAACCTCAGCGAAGCACGTATGTGCGTGTTTGCCTAAGCACTCAGGGCTGCTGTGGGCCGAATGCCTTCCGCTGGTCTGCCTTCATCTTGGTTGGGAGCGTGCGTTACCATCCATTCCCTTCGGGGTGAAGGGAATGAAGAAGTAGCAAAGCAAAATACATGGTTATTCCAGTACACCTTTTGTTTATGAAGCATTTTATCAGGTCTTACCTACTTCTTCACATCAAGAGAAATTCAGAAATGTCTTTCAGGCCAGCTGTTTTCAGTAGCCCCAGAGCGTGCTGTGTTGCTGCGAGTTTCTGAGAGGGAAGGGTTTGTGATCCAGCTGGCACTTGTCCACCCCTTTCTTAGGTTACTTAACATCCATCTCGGTTTAAAATATGCTGAGGAATAACATAATTGCCCACCAGGAAGCGAGGATTACATACCTGTCAGACATTAATATTCATTGCCGCTAGATGTTTTTTAGTTCCAAGGCAGTCCTTGAGCTGCGGGACCCCAGAGTGATTTACATAGGCATCAGTTATGCAATCTTTCTGAGGGCGCTGAAGTACAATGAAAAAAAGTATTTGGTTGGAGTTCTGAGCTGGTTTAAAATGCACTACTGAAATGGCTAACAGAACAAACTCCTCTGAGTATTTTTGGTCGTATGAATATTACTGGGATTATATAGATCCAATTCCAGTAGATGGAAGCAAGTTGAAGGTTAATAAATGTAAGTATTGTAGAGTAGTAGGTGCTAATCTAGTACAGGAAAAACATTGCATAGCTTGTCTCACTGGCTTATTTTTTGCTTTCCTTGCAATAGAGACCATGCCGGGTTATATGCGCGTGGTTTGTATGGATGGGTGTCTGCCTTCCAAACTGACTGTGCTCTAATAGCAGTTATTACTAATACGGAAACTCTTTGCTTTATCTTACAGTATGTGAAACTATCAGACTGCTGATACTAACTCTTATTTAGAAGGACAGATTCTTTTTTAGCCATTTGCTAAGTGGAAACCTAATGACTTGCAAATCTGTAGTTTGGGGTGTTAGTTACCTGCATGCTACTGTCAGAAAAGTTGACTGAATGAGCAGTTTTTCATAAGACTATCATGTTTTCGTCTTGGGACGTAAGGCTTACATTACAACTGATAAACATTCAAAACATTAGTAAAAGAAGAAGTGTATGCTTCTGCTAGCCAGGAACAACAAGCTGAAAACATTTTCTATTACCTTTCCTCCTTTGATTCAGTGCTACTGAACTGTAAGATAAAGTAATAATATACGTTATTGTCAAAATACTTTATTGCTGTGGAAGCTGATTCTGCTGGGTTTAGAAGTTTATTTTCAAAGTATGTAATATGAAATAGCATTCACCAAATTCACCCTGCGACAGTTAATTCTGTTCCACACTTGGTTTTGCACAATGAGATAGCGATGTCTTTTTATGGTTACTTAAAGTGGCAAGTACATTTTTTTTTCTAATGTAACTGCATTGGTTAGGTTTTGATAAGATAAAATGACAAGATATGTCATGAGGGATTAACTTAACCGAGTATAGTTGGATGGATTGACGAAGATCAAGGGAGAGCGGGTAGGCATGTTTGAGTCACTTAGGCTATAGGCAGCATTTTCCCTCAGTTTCTGCCAAGTCTCTACCTACGGTTGTATCTTCGTTTGAGTGACAAAGCTATGGGCTTTACTGGTTGCTACTTAGTTTACTGAAGACAACTACGACTGTTCAGATATGGTTTCAGAGACTAAAATTGCTTTCCCCAAGATTATTATAGTGATCTGATCTGTAAGGAAAACGTGGTAGTCTTTCAAAATATTTTCACGTCTCTCTAATTAACAGTGCAAGAAACTGTCATTCTAATAGTGAAGATTGAACTGGACAATGCTAGGAGCTTCGTGTCCTTTGCTTGCCTTGCGAGAGCAAGAATAAGAAAAGGGAGCAGAAACTCTTATTCTGCACTGCCTCTAGAAAAGCTTTTCTGTCTGCTCTGATGAGCCTAGGGTTTATTGCCTCCAAACTTAGAGCACCATGCGTTAAACAAGGTGATGTAAATATCCACATCCTTCCATATATAAAATCTTGCTCCATAACACTGTAGAGCAACATTTGGTGCTGCTGGGATCAGGCAGGTTATGGACAGCTTCTCTAATCCTCTTAGTTTTAAAGTTAGGGCAGATGATTACCCCCAAATTCCACCAGGGAAACCCCAAACTGCTGAGTTAAGCTAGCTGTAAGTCCCCGGCATGTGGCTGGCTTAGCAAAAAAAAAGAAGTCGAGAATCTAACCTTTCCCCTTTTTTCTCATTAATAACATCTTTCTAACATTTGGGTTGCCTGATACATAATAGAGCTGGAGTCTGTGTTACAGCATTTCCCTCCGTGGCAATTTATAGGATATGTCTCTTTACCCAGCTGCCTATTTTATTGAAACTTGTAGAAATTGTGCTTCTTAGAGAAGATGCTCCCCCTCTGTTAAATTTAATTTAAATTTGTTGATAGTTTCATGGAGGAGATTACCACACACGTGTGTGCAAATGCTTATGAGTGATCTCATAAGCCTTATTTACATTTAAAAAGTAGAATAAACTGATCTCTTATTGATTTTTTTTAATTTGTTCTCTCCCCCTAAAGAAGTAGACAAGTTTGCCACCTTTCAGGTCTTTTTGTATTCTAAGGAGATGATTTATGTAATCATACTTTGTGTTCATGAATCTCATCTGCTCCTACAGTAACTCCAACTTGATCTAGTTACAAAGGAGTGGAGGCCTCAGAGATATAAAATATCTGCAAGTTCCTACAGCTGGTGACTAGATAATAGAGGAAGAACATTGTGAGTGAAGACCTTTACTGCGAAAAGGCTGGAGGGTGAGATCATGCCCTGTTGGACGCCAAAGGGGATCACCTTTGGGCTCAGCTTTGGGAAACAAATCTGCAGGAAACCAGGCTTCTGTATTTCAGCTGCTCAGCTCCCAAGCAAAGAAGAAAGAGAAAGATGCAAGTGTAGGGTTTGGGTTGTACTTTTTTTCCCCTCAGCAGGTTAATGTTAGGGCAATTTGAGTTCCCTGGGGCGGCCGTTTATGTAAGATATTTCTAGGCAGCTTGTCAAAATGGAGTTCTGCTCCATGATTTGTGTCTTTTAAAGAGCCCGCATTGGCTGTACCAATTTCTAAACTAAAAGTGGTGGGTTTGGTTTTCTGATAGCCAGGGAAGTGAAACTGTTTTTCTTCTTTTTTTTTTTTTTTTTTTTTGCTTCCTATAAAAATAGACATTTTTCCATGTCAGCAGTCTAGGAGGAATGGAGACTGCGTCATCTTGGTACTTTTATTCTTCCTTCTCCAAATACCAGTGGGAGAACAGTGAGTTACAAATTATAAAGAAAACACCAAGGAAAATAATTCCACAGTTGGTCATTTTTTTCCATGTTTTGAATACAAGCACTAGTCAAGCAATGAATATACTTTGTAAGTTTTCCTGTCTTTGCATAATATTTGCATTCTTATACTTTCAAAACCCACTGTTGGGATTATTGTCTTCATGTGCTTGGAAGTATGTAGACGAAATAAGTTCAGCAAGTCCCTGCCCTTTGTGCTGAAGATGAAATGTGATATTTTCCCCTCAGACAGCCACAAACATTCCAAGTTTGTCAAAATGTAGGATACCTCCAGGATTACAATAACCGCTGTATTGATGTTCCAGAGGGCCTCTGCTGAGTGACTGCAATGGGACCTGAGCGTTTGTTTCGGTGCATTGCTGAATCAGCCCAAATGAATCATACGGGCGTCATAACCCCCGGGATGGGATTATAGCTCCCTAATTCAATTTTGCCTGTTCGTTTCTTGTTGGTTTTTGGTTTTTTTTTTTTTATTTATTTAATGTAAAACAGACACCTGAATCTCTGCCCTTTCTTTCCTCTGTTATGTGGCCTGTCCCTGAAGCATTGTGAGGCTGTGTTTGTCTCGTGAAAATGAATCTAAATCCAGCTATACAGTAATGGTCTTGATTTCTATTAATAGCATTGTGCAGCTCGCTCTGTTTTGTATAAAAATAATAAAAAGCTTAATTGGCCCATGAACTAATAGGCTTTTTAGAAACACATGCACACACGCACAAAAGGTGACTGTAAAATTTAGCAATAGAAAAGCTTTTTATAGATTCTTAAAATAGTTATCCCAGTTTAAAAAAAATCCTAATTGCAGGACTTTAAAAACAGTCAGGAAGTTTCTGTTTATCCCTCGAGAATTCAAACTCCCACTGAGACCTGGAGTAAATTTGATTAGCTTCACTGAATTCCATGAATCATATTAAAGCTGCTTTTAAAAGATGAAACCAAAATAGCTCTGATAGGGAATTCTATAAATCCAAACTCTTCATTTCTGTCCCGGTGGCTCTGAACATTTCAAAAGTTTGAGCTTTTCAAAATATCCCTGGACCATGAGCCTACTTTTTTTTTTTTTTTTTTTTAACAGAAGTCCCCTAATTCTCCCTTGAGGTGTTGGGGTTGGCTAGTAGCACCTTGTCGCTTTTTCCCATAATAAATTTGGGAAGAGCAGGTCAGAATATTGGCCCTCACATGCTAATTTACCATCCTCTGAATTAAAGCTCAGCAAAACTTTTTTTTAACAGAGGAAGAATAAAAGAAGCTGACCCTCCACATTCTTATTTCTCAGTAGCCCAGCCAAAACCCAGCTTTCTGATAAGACTCCGGCTGGGTCAGCTCTAGTTTTAGGTTTAAAAGGAGCTAGAATAATTCCTCCTAATCTCTTTGTGGCTCTCATGACAACACGTTCTGAACTTTTTCACAAAGAAACACCTAATCAAACATATTGGACCTGTTTCAAAGAACACAATGTTTTCTGTCCTTTCAGATGGGAGATTTATTTTGTCTTGGTCAATATTTGTCTCTGGAGTCACTAACCCTTCTTTTTCACCTCAGTCTAAGTGAGTAGCCGGTTATGAACTCAGGGCATTTCTCGACTTGTGCCCTGCAGAACACCCAGCCTTTTCAGGGCTTTAACGGGGACGTTCACCACCGCCACACTGATCCCTGGAAGGAGCATTTTTGAAACGGTGACCGAATGTGCCGGTGGGGCAGGAGCAGATTCATCCCATCTGACAGTGAGCCCCTACCTGAGGCGGTCATTTCAGCAGCACCGTAGCCTTCGTTCATGAAAGAGCAGCTCCCTTTGGCTGTACGCTGAGCGGTAAGGGCTCAGTCTAAGTACCACGCTGCTTACCGCACTGTGATTTTGTAGAAGAAACCCTGTCTCCTGCAAAGAGCTGAAACTGTGAAAACCATCCGTGCTCAGTGTTACCTTTTAAGTATACGCACAGTGCTAGTCACCGTCACACTTAGCGGATTTGTTTTCCCCAACCTCTCCCCCAGCCCTGGGCACACACTGTTACAATAAACTGCTGGGAGGCACTTAAGACTTTTAACAAATTGGCACTCAGATTGCTCTCTCTCAAGGGTTTAATTAAATTGAATTAATTAAATGACACACCTTTCTTAGAGATAATAAATTATATTGCTATGTTTCGTATTTGCTATGGTACCAGTGACAAAATTACTGTGTTGTGTCCACAGATTCTATTGTCATAGCCTTTTGGGTTGGGCTTGCTGCGTTTGTGACGTTTCTTTTCCTTATTTTACTGTATATGTCCCGCTCTGGATCAACTCCAGTAAAGTAAGTACAACCAGAGATAAAGTAAGTATAGATCAGTGTGATAAAATAATCTGCATGAAACATTCATTCACTGCTTCAAGTGATCCAGCAATTACATTTGTAATTGCACGCAGAGATGACACTTTTCATGTTACTATTTGGTTTGAGTGTCTCTCAACCCACGGCTACTCACTGTTTGTATTAATCACCTGGATAAAAATAAATCCATAACTGATGAGGTTTGCAGGTGGCAGAAAGACGGGGGAACAGTAAACCACGAGGACAGGCAGAGCAGCCTGGACTGCGCGGTATGTTGGCAAACAACATGCATTTTACTTGTGCTGGCTATCCAGGTTGTGTACGATGCGAGTAAGAGTGTTTTACACACAGAATGGGAAAGTGCCTCTTGTAAACCACACCGGAGAAGGAAGTAGGAATCATGGTGGTAAAGCAGGTGAACACAAGCTCCCAAAGCAATTCGGCAAGCCTTGATCAAATTAAGAGAAAATTGATTAGCGAGATCAGGAAGATAATGGTCTGTGTGCCATTGCTCAGATCATCCCAAGAATGTTGCACTTACGTTAGATTGCAACCTTTAAAAGGGGTTTTAAAGAAATTGGGAAGAATTGGGTTAAAAACTGATTTGAGTTCCAGAAACACCTCCTCCAGTGAGAGAAATCAACTCAAATCAATTAGCTTCTCAAGGGGCAGTGGCTCAAAGATGTTCCTTGTGAACTGTCTGCACCTTTTAGAACACTAGTGTCCAATTCAACAGCCCCACGATAACTATCAAATGGTAAAGTACCGTACTAAAATGCAATGGCTGGAAGCTGATGCTACACAAACTCAGATGTACCACATATTTTACATGAGGGTAATGATTCACTGGAACAATTTAGAGTAGAATATTAAATGGGTTGTGATTAAGTCTTTTTTTACTTGATGACTGAACATCTGAAAAACATGCATTTGTATTCATCCAGAAATTACTGTGAGGAGCCTATGGTCTATCATTCTCTGGCCTGTTATGCAGAAGGTTAGGCAAGCTTCTTTCTTGCCTAAAATAAGTGTATGACTCAGTCCCTAAACACTTTTAAGTTCTTGTAGGTTAAATTAACTCAGTGAAATTATTGATTTATAATTGGCTGAAGACCCGGGCAAATTTTTCAGGTTGTTTTGTTTTGTTTTGTTTTGTTTTGCAAATCCTGGCAGGAATATGAAAATACCTTCCTTCCCAAAGATGGCCCATATCTGAACAACTGTCCTTCGGCATAGTAAGCCCACAGTAAAACTACAAATAGAGAGAGTATTAATCAGTTGGAAGTGTGGTTGTGAAATGACTTGACACACCTGCTAACCACGGATGTGTAGCATCTAAGCACAGTACCAGTCGGCTTAAGAGCGAGACAAGATGGTCAAACTGGGTTTTCTGTTGGGGCAGAATCTGCTGGAATTAGCCTCAGGCCATTTCATTAGTGATTAAAGTTTGCAGGTGTGACTGTCACTCTCACCTGAGTACCTTTATTTAAATTTCAGTAGAGTACTGCTCAGCATTAGGGAGCCAGAGTTGGGTCTGAGCTAGCGAGTAGCCCAGTAAAGCAGCGTAGCACCTTCAGGCTCAGAGTGTGTGCAGCGCGTCTGGCTCTAGAGACAGAGATCTCGGAGCCCCGTGTTCGTGTCATCCAGGCTGCTTTTGCAGCTGGGCTTGACGAAAAAGGGAAATATCCTCCAGCGGCAGATAGATGGAATAGCTAATCTCTTCTAGTGGGGTGTTTCCACCTGAAGCCTCCACGGCTGAAAAGAGAGGCTGCATAAATACCTCACTGTTGTCAGGCACGTCCCCAGTCTCCTGAAAGCTTATAGATCCTGTCCTGCGGAGGCAGCTGTAGTGGATGTGCCTGATGGAGACGCAGCGCCCGCTGACGTGCAGTGCCCACGTGTTGAATGGAAATGTAGTTCTAACGCTGCCTGTGATTTTGAACTTTGTCTAAGGACAGGTTTCTGTTTGCAGCTTTCTACATTTGGTTTACTTTGTTTGCTGCTAGTTTTTCTGGCAAACGTGTTTTATGCAAACAAGGATGCATTTGCCCACTGCTCCTCCTAATCTGATCAGGACGCAGAAAATTCAGCTCAGCAGATTAGGCAGAGGTTCAAGATTAGGTCACAAACAAGCAGAGGGAAATGAATATAATATGGCAGTAAAAAGGAGCACTAATATTCTAATTTATTGGCAGCCTAAGGCCTCTGGCATGCTCACAAAAGGTAACAACAGCCATAAAAAAGGCAACTTGCCCAAATAATCCACAAAGCAGGAGGCAAGCTGACAATACAAGAAACACATGGAAATGGACATAAAATTACAGGGTAACAGAGGCATGTTCTCATTAATTTACTGTTCCTAAAAACTGGCAGGAGAAGTCTATATACATGAAAATCTCAGAGTGTTTGGAAGACTTAAACAAAAGTATTATTTTTTTTTTAAATTTTTCACTTTTGCATCATGTTACTGAGTGAAATACTGGGCTTCAAAATATCCAGATTTATCCCTAATACGTTCAGTTTTGCCCATCAAAAGAGCTGTTGTGAACAAGGCAAGTCTAGGAGTGTTTTGTGGAGAGCCCAGGAATCATTAATGGAAAGCAGTATTGGGTAAGATTTGCTTAGGCTTTCAAATCATCCTGTCTTACTGTTTTTCTAGGCTTGAAACATACTGTAAGAAAACAATTTTAGGACTGAAGAGGCTATTCAACACCCTCCCCACACACACACTTGCCCTTTTTGACTGAGTTCCATTTGTTTTTTAACCCCCACTTCAATTACACTTCTCCCAATTCCAGCAATAAAACCAAGTGGGGTGCCTGAAAGAAGGTCTTCCTGTTAACTTCCACCATCCTCCCCCGTCATCTTCTTTGTGATGTAATCCATCCGTTACCTTGACATGACGATCATCTAATTGCCGTATTGAAATCTCCTGTCTCTTTTTCCCATGATAATTCTGATACATTCACCCAACAAACGTACGTACACGTCACTGGTCAAGGCTGGAGAACTTTTACCTTCACTGATTCTGTGCTCATCCATCTCCCTGTCAAGCCCAGGGGCATATAGGGCAGCGTGTACTCTTCCAGCTTGCTCAACCGCCTGGTGCAACAAGCGTGCTTTCAAGTCTGGCAGCTCGTAAGAGTGTGCCTTCTTGCTTCAGTTGACCGCCGAGCAAACCCCCACCGCCGCTTGTCAGCTGTCTTTATTGTCAGCTGGATCTCTGCGGGGTCCCTGAACGTTACGTGTTGGCCTTGTGTAACATGCAGTGATTATATTGCTTCCACCACTGTGTAGGCCGAGGTCTTACTCTTTTTGGCAAGGGCATGTCATCTACCACAGTATAGTCTGCTGATTTTTACCTGCATATCCACATGGAAAAGAAGTCAACGTGTCTTCTGAAAGGCATGTGCAACAACTAGATCTACTTATGCCACGGATGCATAATCCTTGGACACTGAGAGGTCCTGGACCTGAGTCCGTGATCTGATTGCACCACGCTCTTCTCTGCAATACAAAGTAATTTGGTGCCAAGTCAGATGAGTGAGTTCGGGGGAGGGGGGAGGGTTGATGCTCGCAAGAGAGCCGCAGCAAGGAATCCATGTCCCAGTCCCTTTTGTCACCATTACGCTAGCCCTACAGAAATAAATAAAGAAAAAAGGTTTGGGGCATGGGACCAATTATTTCAAGCCCGTTAGCATGCCAAGGCAGTTGATTACCACACTGCTGTAATCAAGAGCCAGTAGTAACATTTGCTTCAACTATGTTTCTTACCGTCCAAAATGACACAGAAAAATAAGGGTTAGTGGCCGGAGACAGTTCCCGACCAAGGCTGGAACTTCATGCAGTGGAGGGGGGAAGGGAAAGTTCCTTCCTGGACCTCTCAAGAGGACACACCGATTCCCCATACATTTCACTGGAGGCTGTGCATTCCCGACAGCCATGACTGAGACCACTGTGGACATCCAAAATCTTCTGGCTATCACTTTCCTACCAGACCACGTAATGTAGAAAAAAGAAAAAAATGGGTACCCATAGAGTTGGAAGATCTGCATGTCTCATCCCTTGTCCACATTTTTTGCTGTCATCGTAGCCTCGGAGAGGCTCAATCAAGGGACGCTGGACTCCCTGGCAGCATGAGCCTTGCTGGCTTCAGACAGATTTCTCGCCATAAGAAACCCAATTCAGTGTTTAAATATTTTTTTCCGCTGACTACCACCAACTTTTACCCAGCGTTTCTGGGGCATATGGTAACATGGTTTGAGGATACCATTTGCCAAACAGAGATGTGGGAGTTGGCTTGAAAACACTTGTTCTACAGCCAGCTTTCTTCTCAGTTTGCAGGTGAGAGTTTCCTTCGTGGACGGACAGAAAAACACTGATTTGGTGGACAGACTGTACAATGTCCATGTGCTCTTTCAATTTTTTTCTCCCTCCAGATCAATTGCAACAGCTGCTTCATTCCTGGAACTGGGGAACTAATTTGGATATTTGACAGCTCAGGGGTTTTGGTGCCTAGGACAGAAAAAAAATCTGTAGCAATATCCTAGATCTCACATGAGGGCAGATAGTTTTCAGAGGGGTTTTTTTTGGCTTACCGTCAAGATGGTAATACCCATTAGTAAACAATATAACCACCATATATTACAATAACAAAAAAGTACCTATTCCTGTACACGAAGGCAGTGAGTCTGACACTCAAGGCACCATATTCCTCCAGATGACGGTAAGATGTGTCAGAGCTCTACTTGGGCGTGCTACCTTGTCTTTGGGGAGAGGAAGTCCTTTTTAATACTACAGAAGGAAGATCCTCCTGAGAGGTACTTCTCTGGCTGAGCAGACCATGCTCCTGTTTTCTGTTTTCTTAAGGCAGCTGCTCCTGTTCTCTACTTTCATCAGCCCTCTCTTTCCTATCACAGTAGACTCTTTCCTGGAATCAAGGTAATTTGTCTGTCTATAAACTCACTTAAGATATACTCAACTGCCATCTCTACCTACTGTCTCTCACCAGTGGTAATCACGTATTCTCACACCCAGCTGTCTTGACTTCCTAGCCAAGATCAGCTAAGAGCTCAGAAAGAACCCGCTTTCTCAGTGGTACTTAAATCTCATGGTCGGGACTCTTGCAAGACCAGTATTTGAGGTCTGCATGACCTGTCTGCATAGGTTACAGCATCATTCCTTGTGTCAGAAGAAGCTGAGAGCGCGAAGTCTTTACATCTGGCTTCCCATATATGCTGTTCCTGGGGATCTATCACAATTTCTCCCCAATACAGTTTCTGAATATCTCAAAGAGCAGATAATAGTTCTTGCTATTCTCGAGCCTCTGGTTTCAAGGGCTAAAGCTGTCTTTCACACCTCCGTCATTAGAACTTTCTCTTTTTATGCTGACAGAACCAGCTCCCTTTGATGCGAGCAGCTGTCAGACCCACAGGAGCAGAGGCTGTAAAAATGGTTAGCCGTGAACTGTCGAAGCCTGTTATAAGGCTTCAGTCCCCAGAGCTCAAATTACAGTGTCTTCACAGGAAAGTGTTCTCACTCCTGTCGTCTAAAGAAACATGCTCCATGCCTTTTATCAGGTATCATGCCACTGGAGAGAGGCCTGGGATTGGTATCACACTCGGTAGGGTGGTGCTGAGGTCGTTCAGAGGTAACCGATACGGGCTGGGGTTTTGTTTAGCACCAGCCACTGTGTGAATGTATGTGTGAACTCAAAGCCAGGGATAGAGGTTGCTTACCAGTAGCCAGTGTCCCTCCAGAAGTCCCATGCACTGAGGCTCTGCGGTTGAGAGGACACCGTTTGCTGGATGGGAGGTCAGAACACGCCCTCTGCGGCTGCTGCTCAGACGTTCTCCAGGGCTGGTGCCACCAGGCAAACATCCGCCCAGGTGGGCTGCGCGCTGGGCTGCGCTGCTCGGGGACTGGGAAGCAGGCTGGCTGCGTTAGCATCGAGGTGCTCCTCGTTGCTTTCTGAAGTTCTTCCTAGTTCTTGCCCTTTCTCCTACAGACTGAAATGATGGGGCTTCTTGTTCTCAAACTGTTAAATGGTTCTAAATGACACAAAAAGGTTTCCATCTAATAGTGACCAGACAGACATTTACAAGTGACAATCAAAGGAGTGAAATAACTCTCGAGCCGTGCACTCAAACAGTGTCCTGTGAACAACCGTATTATCAAATCCAACATTATCTCCTCAGAGGGTGCAGAATGCCCAGTCCGGGCGGTCCTGAGGTTATGTCAGCTCACTCTCAAGGGACATAAACGAAACCGCAGACGACTTGTGCGCTGGAGGAGATTTGAGAGTGCTGCCCACTGAGGGCAGGGACGCAGGCTCCCGAAGGCTCTGCCCAGGTGCTATGCCTCTGCAGAGGAGAACAAGGTCCTGTATTTATCTTGGCTTAACTGATAAACTTCTTCAATAAAATTAGGGCTAAGCATGTATTTGCATTAAAAAAAATACTATAGTTGTTCATTAATGAAGAATGCCAAAAAGTGATCACTGTGGATAGACAGTGTGATAAATATATGAAATTTTGGGATCATGGTATCACCTACTCCAGGCTTTCAAAGATCATGTCTGTCCCCAGGAATTCATAAATAGAAAATATTAGCTCTACTTTTTTTTTTTTCTGAATATCTCAAGCTTTTCTGTGTGCCACGACTCACTGTCTTTAGGGAGAATAGTTTATGAAAAATCTGCAGTTCTCAATGAACAATATTATTGGCAGGGTTGAGGCTTTAAATTTAATATATTAAAATTAAATTTGAATAGGTCCATCTTAACTAGCTGTCCAGTCTGTGCTATCTGACCCTTTGCTCCTCCTTGTATCACTATATCTTTAGCTGCATCTTACATGCAGAGTGACTTTACGTTTACTTCCAGACCACTGGTGAAAATGCTGAACAGGATCAGGTGCTTATGGAGCCCTGCTAGAAACAGCCACAGTCAGAGATCATTCTCCAGTTACTCTTTGACAAGCCTATAATTCACATAACACCTGTTTAACAGGGCTTGTGCGTAGTTCTTTTTAAAGAAGGCAGTATGGAATACTAAGTCAAACGCCTTACTGCAGTTTAAATAGCTACGGATATGCAGCTACCTTTATCCTCCCAATTGCGTTCCCCTCAAAAAATGACATCAGACATTTTTCACCGTACCTGTCTTTCTGTAAAACCGCACTGTCTGGAATTAGTTTTTCTGTCCTTTGAAATATTTTTTTCAGTTGTATCTTATCGTAGCTTTAATTCCCTGATTCTGCCTGGGGCTGAGGTCAGTTGCGCTGCCTTATAGTGACCTGGCTTGACCAGTTGGCTCTCGCTGAGTACTGGGGCACCAGGGCTCTTCCAGCCTCCCCAAACTCCCCCGCTGTTCCAGGGATGGTTTAACGATTAACAAGAGCCGGGCCAGAGTTCTCCTCAGACAGTCTCCAGGTCTCTGGGATGCAAGTTCTCCAGCTGATTTTAAAGTATGGATAGCTAGCTGATGATATTTAGCTACTTAATGGACTGGAAAGAGAACGTCCTGTTTTGGTAAGAGTATTTTTGTCTTGCTTCTGTCAAACAGAGAGAAGAGAGATGTCTTAAATATGCCTGCATCATAGCAAAGAAAACCCCAAAACTGCCTGCCCATGGTGGGCCTGTTGCTGAGACTTTTGGGGTTTGTTTCGGGTTTTTTTGACTTACCATTAAGCAAAATCCCTGTTGTGTTAGTCTTGTCAGGCACAGATATTTTAAGCTTTCACTAGCAGTTAATCGATATAAATTTGGAGTTATGAAGTTTGTATTTCCCTTCCTCCAAAGTATTAAAAATGATTATTTTCCTTTTCATCCCATTTACTTTATCTTGGGTTTTAGATTTTGGTTGTTACATTTGTCTAGCCACTGAAACACAGGCTTTTGGCCAAAGATGTCATCTTTCTCATCTCTGAAGCCACGGCTCCAGGACATTAATAAGACTTTTCAGAAAGTTTCCATTTTCATTCTCACTTTTGGGTTACATTTTTCTTCCCAATGTAATTTTCCTCCCCACCTTCGAAGCCCTAAGGACATAGTATTAGTTGGGATCTTGTGTTCAGCCATGTTGAATGGAACTTACTGCTTCTAGGCCAGGACTCATCTGCTCTTTATTTTTTAAGGGTGAAGTTTGGGAAGCTGCTGGGAAGAGGGCTCAAGGAGGAGGAGGCAGGGTGCACTCTGCTGTTCTCAGATCCTTGCCCCCTCCACCCCACCACTAATTTGTTTTTGTGGCAGAACCATACATCTTTGTATTGTTATTATTTGTACACTGGAAATTTCCTGCTACCCTCGTCCTACCCGCTCCTTTTTAGGTCTGTCCTGTTTTCTTGCTCAGATCCACACCAGCCCTTAGAGCAGTGTCTTGCCTTTTCGCAGCCCCAGTGTCAGGGAATCTCTCCCTAACATCACACATCCCTCTTCTTCTTGCCCCCAGTGACACACATTCACAGTCACACGAAGTTCTTATCCCTCTTCTCTTTCCCAGGAGCAGCCATGACAGGTCCCTTCACCCTCAGTACAGAGCAAGTCATAGCAAAGTTTCTAGTTTCCTCTTTAAAAATCCAGCTAAAGAATCAACCTTAAGGGCTGGACTGAAGGTCCCATCTTGAGGGGGGAAGGGGGCGTCACCACATACCAGCCACAGCTCACACTTTTGCTGTTGGTCAAACTCCACTTCCAGGTAAGGACATGATTCTCATGGTAGATAAAGAGGGCTGACGTCCAAAAGCATCTCTCATGCTGGATTCAATGTCTTTTGTGTTAGAAGAACCATCTTCTATATTCTTGAAAACTTTGATAATGTACTTCCTTAGGAAACTGCTGCTATCTGTCTTCCAAACAGATGTCCCTGATAACTGTACATTTTTTTTCTCTCCACACCTTACAGACAAGTGATTGGAGGGAACCAGATAGAAGAAAGCAGTTCCAATGGTGAACAGCCTCACTGTGATGATCTCAGAAGCCCATACTCAGATGTGGTTTCTTCTCAAACACCTACCTCCCTTTCAGACGAAACTGGCATTCATGGAAGGATCTGAGCCCGAGTTAAAACTGGAACAGGTTAAAAAGAATGAGCAGTACAGTTCTCCTGACTGCAGAGAAAAGCTCAGTGCTGTGACTGCCTGTTAAACACTGGTACCACAAACCTGAATTAGTTCAGGAGAAGAAGAAAAAGAAAAATGTCTTTCAACAAAGGACAAACCTGAAAAATCCTGGATGCGTAAGAGGAAGTCCTAACGGCCATTATCTGAGCAACGTTGCTGGAGTTGCCTGATCAGCATTTTAGATCAACATTTTAGATCCTGATGATGATGACTTTAAAATTTCTCTCTCTTTTTAAAGTAAGGATTCAGACTCAAACTCCTCTCCCAGTTACGCGGTGCAAAGGGTGTGCTGCCGGTTGAGTGGTTCCCATTAAGACCCATTTGGCTGAGAGCAGATTTACTCCTCCAGCAGAAAGTCTATACCAGTTACACCAGTTACACCCCGAGTCCCGTAAAGAGTTCTGCCTTGCTCACCTGAACGCACACCGAGTCCTGTTATCCTCGGGGGTGTCTCTGCAGCATCAGGTTGTCTGGCTGCGAAAGAAAGCAGCATCCCGTTGATCTTACCGAACAGGCAGCATAACCAATATTGTTTATGTATCATGAGAGCCACGAGTCATCTATTTCTGGCTCTGTCCTCAGGTCACACTCAACAGCTGCATCTTAGTGACACCTCACTTGGTCATCCTCTGAAAAATGGGCAATAATGTCAAGTGCAACATCAACAATAAAACTTTGCTTTTAGAAGGGTTACAACTTGCTTCACTAACTTAAAGCTCAGCAGTTCCCTCAAGGATAGAATGCTTTTTATTTACTTTTCTATTGAAAAAAATGTTTGGGTTACTTAAAATTTACTAAAACACTGTTTACCTAGAACAGCCTTTAAAAAGCTAATGGCAGCACTAATTATCTCAAGCGCGTGTCTTACTGAATAAAGTCATTAGCTTTACCTACTGCCCAGAAATAGTTTTGCTACCAATAACCAATTACTTTTTGCTTCCATCTTGAAATGCTAGATGGAAAAGAAACTGTTAATACTGAACAATCTTGAGATGGCATCTGCCAGTTACCCAGGCATTAGAAAAGGAGAAGTGTGTTTACCATCTTTTACATCAAAGGAAAATGCTGGCAAAACCACAAAAGCAACATCGCATTTCTGCATGAGTTGCTTGCTTTCAGCTGGGGCTGACAAATAGTTTAACAGAAGCCACAGCCCTCCGTGAGGGTCACAGCAGCTTTTCGGTGAGGTGGAGAGGATGGGTTTAGCTCAGCTGGAGCAGAGTTGGAAGGGCCACTTGCACTCCCCTCCCTTCAGTGGCCTCTGCTCTCTCGACCTCTCCTCACGCGTGGAGCTCCACCAAACCCAGGCAGAACCAGGCAAAGGTCCACGAGAGGGCGAGGAACCCCTAGAGCTCCAGCAAGCACGAAGCTGGGACTGCAGAGTCGTGCTGAGGAAGGCAGCGAGGGCTGGAATAGATGTAAGACTGCATAGCTAGTTGCTGGGCTGAGGACAACGCAAAATTCATTCGAAACTTGAGGAGAAGCTTAGAAATTCCACGTCCCTGAGCAGGCAGCAAAAAACTCCTACAGTGAAGCACTGCCAGAGCAGCCTTATGCTGTGTACAGGGAGCGTGGGCTATGATGTTACCAGAGAGTGGGTGGGTTGGGCTGTGTTAAAAAAGCCTTAAACACAAGAGACAGACCAAACCACCAGGCATATGTTTGTATTGTGGGGTTTTTTTAATCTTCAATTTTTTTAATCTCTGAGATAAACACTTCTGCAGTTTGCTTTTTGAGCAAACTGACTACTACTGGTGTTGGGCTTGGAAACCTGTCAAGGCGTAAAGTCTGGGGAGTCAGACTGAGTCACGGGCAGATGGAGAAAATGAGGAAAGGCTGCAGGAACTGAAGGTGCAACACGGACAGAGACATATCAGAGGACCAAACGTTTCCATCAGTCAACTCAGATGGCCACAACAGCCCTCCCCTCCCCTCCCCTCAGATACCCTTACCTTTTCCCAGAGCTGAGGTAGTTCTCACAGGAGACATGAATCAACTCCCTTGTTGGCACCTGCTCTCCCGCTGCAAATTGGGACAGTTACCGTTAACCTCGCTGCAATTACACAGTATCATCAAAGACAGTATGAAGATGACCCGACCATCCAGACCCATTTTCCTCCTCAAGGATGCAGCAACCTCACTTCGATCATTCCTGCCACGTCCGTCTGCGCTGAGCTAGAACATCTCTCCTGCAACGGTTCTGCACTGCCTGCCGGCACAGTCGCCTCCAGCATCCTCCTCTCTGACTTGTGACACTCGTATCACCCTGTTTTCCAAGAACCTCTTCTCTGCAAATGGACTCCAAAGGGATTTCTGAAAGATGTGAATACTCCCATTTGTAACAACTGGTGTTCTTTGATTAGTTGCACTGGAACGTGACTCAAAGTACATAACCACTGAAAAGACTTTTTTGTTTTTCCTTCCAAATTTCCTGGAAACAGAAGGCATATAGTATGAAGTATATAAACAGTAATAAACAATATGCAAAATGCAAGCCTGTCTTATAGCACCTAACTTGGGAGGGGAGCGGTGGGGAGAGAAATGCGTTTCCTTCTGCGACATTTCCATACGTACCCATTTCAAGGCCCTTCCAGTGCTTTGCTCCCTACAGCGAGCACTTTATTTCCCCTTCCCCCAGAGTCCTCCATTAACAGAGGCCTTCCCTGCGTGGTCTGCAGCATTTAGGGATGGTTGAAAAGCTGCACCCACCGGTCAACAAAGTGTGACCCAAATCAGCTCATGCTGCTGGTTCAAAGACAGAGTTGACTTCTATAAAAATGTTACCCCAAACCACCACCCCCCCAAAAGCCGCATCGTTCTGCCTGGTCGCTCGTGCTGTGTGAAGTCCTCTCCCGCTAACATGTCAGACGTCCTCGTCTGAGCACTGGCACCAGCAGCCCGTCGCCGAGATCCATTTCAAACCCCTGAGGAGCCCCACCTGCAACTCAGACTGTACACGGTCCACACAGCATGTACAACAGGGAGCGGTATGTTCTTCTGGGCTGGTGGCTTCACCGAGTCTTTGTGAAATTTGAGTAAAAGGCTTAAAAGGCCTGTCCTGGCAATGACTCCTGTGAGGGCAGCCCAGACCGCTGGGCTGGCTGCAGAGCGCTCTGGAGCTTCATCCACGTGATTCTCATCACAACAGCATCAAAGTGAGTAACTTGTGCTAAATTGTAGAAACTCCTTGTTTTAAAACATAGGCCCACACATGGAGCAAGTTTTGCATTTCCAAATGCTCCCCACAATTTATTTTAATGAAGCTTAACATCTTAAAATAATGACTCTCCATCTATATAATTTATTAAAATGTATTTTGAATACGTTGGCAGTAATTCACACACACAAATCATTCAACTGCTCGCCATCTATGGCTTTGAAAGATACCTGACCATTATTTCCAGGAGGACTTCACAATAATCTTTTAATTGCCACATTACTAGAATATATTGAAGCTCAGAGGCGGTGAGAGATGAAGCCTTATTTTTAAAAGTTCCCACATGCACAGCTACATTCTCTTTACTGAGAAGCACATATGAGCTATATATCTTTTACATGACAGGCTAGTAGCTTTAAATTGTCAGTTCATTTGCATTCATTTTCTCTTTCCAAAACTAACATTTAAAAAGAAACGCGTACGAACAACTCTCTCCTCCAACCTTGAGTATTTTGGTTAACAGCGGTATTGGAGATACTAACAAAACGTTACCAGCTGGGGAGAAAGGCCGCATTGCCGGGCCACTCTGAATACTCAAGGCCATCAGAAAGTGGTCATTTGAGTGTGAACCCTTAGGGCAGGTTCACGTGCAGCTGGTCGGGATTTAGATGCACTGCCGTAAGGAAAGCACACCCACGTGCATCACCGGCCCTAGTCGTAGGCACGGTCTCCTGATGCTACTTTCTACTTCTATGGCACCGCACATCTCATTAGCTAAAGCCTGCTATAGGCTTGAAAGTTATCTGCCTTATTTTAGCAGAGACAAAACTGCATTCAGAAATCACTATTTCAATCCACAGAGTGAAATACCAAAGTGTGCAAAGAGCTGTTTAAGCGTAAGTAATTTAGCACGCCTGTTTGCATCTGCCGTACCTATTTCTAGAATCAGATCTCACTCAAGCATCACTCTTCCAACTGGTTGAGCTTCAACACGTGAATTCTGCTCCTGCAGGTACCACAGTTACACCATTTATTTTTTTTAAGCAAACACGGCCAAAGGGCATGTGAAAGGCTATTGGCAAGGCAGGCAAGTGCACACCCAGAAACATTTTAGGCTTGCAACTTGTTGGAGACTGTGTAACAACTGGGTTGCGGCATTTAGGATTTGGGGTTTATTATTTTATTAAGGGATCGGAAGGGGCTACACTACAGCGGATCACATATTGTGGTGGGTTGGCCTTGGCTGGCTGCCAGATGCCCACCCAGCTGCTCTCTCACTCCCCCTCAGCAGGACGGGGGGGAAATGGGATGAAAAAGTTCATGGATCAGGATTAAGATAGGGCAGTTACCATCATGGGAAAAACAGACTCAACTTGGGGAAAATTAATTTAATTTATTGCCAATTAAGATAGATTTGGGTAAATACGTTTCTGCGTTACTGTCCTTAGGTTGGTTGAATGGTCTTACCTCATTCCTTTAATGCTCTCAAGCAAATCATACTATAAGCCACTGTTAGATGTGCTCAGTCCCTCAAAACAGCTGAAAAACTCCTTCCCTCTGTGTCATGAGTATTTTCTTTTCCAGTTAGATGAGATGGAAAGGTGTCTTTCATTTTGGAACTCCTTTGGTTTCATTTTGCCTGTGTTTTTTTTAAATTATGCAAAATAAGGCTTTCTCATTATTTGCATCTCACTTTTTTATTTAAAAAAACAAAAACCAAAACCCAACAAATTAAATAAACATCACAAGGAGTGTGCATTTCTGATTTTTTCCCTGTACAGAATGTGTACCAAGTACCTAGGCACAGCACATATTCATGAGTCAATTTAATAAATCCTGTTTTACATTTCAAAGGTTCAAGTTCAGGCTCGGCATGTTTACGTATCTGGAATGGTATGCTAAACTGCCCTCGAGGCCACATTCAAGAAACATTTATCAGGTTTCACAGAGAATTTCCAATAAAAACATGTATAATCAATGAGCAGCAAGTCATTTGGGTTTTAGTTCCATCTCTCATCTTTTCAGAGTGGAGAGAAGATGGGCCTTTGTTGCAAGTCCCAGCAGCGGTGATGGTCAGGGCTTTTTTTAATTTAAAAAGAAAAAAAAAAAAAAAGAGAATAAAAACAGCCCAGCTCTGATATAAATGCTTTCAAAAGCCTTTTAATTTAAAAGCAAGAAGAATCCCAGACCATCATGATTCCAGTGTTCAGTCTTCTATTCATACTGGTTTTGGTATCATGTATCATGAAAGAAACTGGGTTCTTCAAGAAATAGTAAATCATCGTGGCTAAACCTCTGACTACTCGTTCTTTGTGCTTATACCACATTGTGGTGAAGTTCTGCGGTCTCTCATCCCCATCTTATATTGGAGAGAGGATGGAATTTAACTACATGGGGACTGAAATACAGTCCAGAGGCAATGCACTAATCAGTCTCTTTTGGTTCTTCATAAAGTTAAAAATGCCTGTAATAAAAATGATATAAATAACATTCAGTGTCCCATACTGTTCAAGAAAAGGGAAATTATAGCTTTAATGTTCCACTGAGAGACGATGAATACAATTTTCCCCGTGTGAGTTTGGACACTAATAAAATATTGATCTTTATGACAAAACAAGTTAGATTTGTACGGAGAACAGTTCAGGAGGGTTTCACGGCTCGCAGCAACGATGGCAGAGCACGTTACATTAAAGATTAAGTGTCAGTTCACTGAATTAATACCCCAATGTAGCCAAGTAAAGGCTTTTGCAAAGAGGCATAATAGTTTCTTCTCCTTGTTTATGAGTTTCCAAGTCATCATTGTTTAATTTATCATCTGTACTACTGCAGATCAATTTGACATGGGTTATTAACATATCTGGCTCCTGCGCTCCAAGCCATATGTCCCCAATGTAAACAGAAGTCAGGAATACACAAGCAGCTGTGGAAGAAAAATTAGAGAAAAATCAGATATTAAAAAAACCAAAACCAGATATTCTTCTATTTCCACACAGTAATACAAAACCAAACCATTTTACCTCCAGACCTATGTTTTAAAATAGCTTCCTAACTCTTTTCCTAGATGGAAAGTTTGTGGGGTTTTTGCCCACGCAAAGCCAATGATCCTCCTCACACGAAGGAAAGAAAACAGCTTCTTGTTAGCGCAATCTTCTGACCTCTTTAAATAAAAAAGTTTGAAACCTGACCTGTGGGTTTTGCTGTCAAATGATAACATTGAACAGCATATGGATCAGAACCGGTACCCACATGGACTCGTTTGTTGCAGACTATTTTTCTCCTTGGAATTATAGTTTTTATACTTCACTGAACTCCATTTTAGTCCTAGAAAGGAAAGTTTCTTTGAGGGAGTATGTCTGTTGTACTATCAGAAATCCCTACAGTGTGACCCTATTCTGTGCTACCAACCCCTGTGCCCACACCACCAAAAACATAGCTTTTACTTTGTGAAGTCATGAGCACCAACGGACATGGGCAAACTTAAAACTGTTTTGATGAATTAAAAAAAACATGGAACAACCTACTTTCTACCATTAGCGCCTTGTAACGTGAGTGAAAAGGAACAGACGAGTTACCTTTCTTGTTCACATCCTCCTCTGTCATTGCTGACAGGCACAACGTTTTCACAAGTTCATGAAACCTGTTGTTGCTCAGGCCCTGAGCGTCCATTAGGTGAAGCATGATCGAACTGAACAAACAGAGCTCGTTAAAGAGTCCAGCCGTCCCACTGCTGGCCTCACAGAGCTGGCTGTAAAACTTGAAGATGTTGTTTCTCAACGTCTCATCCCCGAGCATCTCCTGCACTGCCCCTGGGTGTGGCAAGATGCAATTCTGTAGCCACCGCAGAGTTAACGAAACGTGTTGCAGATTGAGGCTGTGCTCAACCATGGACTTTATGAGCCATTTAGTTACTACGTGAATGGACGCACAGGTAAGACCGACTGTTTCATCTGCAAGGTCAGCAGATTTGAGGGGCTCCCCTCCATGTTTGGTAGGCGGCACTGGGAAAACAGGCTCCCAGTGGGTAAATATGGAATTCAGATGCTCTCTGCATTTCTCCAGCTCAGAGACTTTCAGGTCTGCAGCAGTGTCGTCTTCTCTTTCTATCTCATTCTTTTTCCGAATGTGATGATATGCATGAGATGAGGCTTGAGATTTGTTCTTTTCTTTAATATTTTCTGTAAGAAGAAGAACACCACCAAAACAAACATCAGATACTCCAAAGGATTTTCTCGGTACAAAATTATGCAGGGAAGACGGTATCATGCGTTGTTTCAGTTGCTAAAAGGATAAGTACTGGCCTCATTTAGCAGCCTAATTGAGCCTGTGCAATTCAGAGCAAATGGGCTACTGGCAGCTCCCAGTGACTCACAGGCTGACACACTTCTCTGAACTGGATCACCTAACTTCGAGGTGAGCAAAAATGCCACCCAGGCCCTGCCTGGCCCACGGCCCAGCGAAACCAAGGCAGTATTTCAGAGGTCCACAAGATGCCGTTTTGCCAGTAAGGCTACATCATTGACACCACCTCGTGAGAAATGCTCAAGCCGCTGTTCTCTGGGCTGGCGAAGGCATAGCACACGCCTGCCTACGGAAGGAGGCACCGGTACAGCTACGTTGCTTTTGAATGGCGCGGGCTAACGCAGCGAAGCCCGCCGTCCTCCAGCACGGCCGCATCCTGGCCGAGTGTCTGGCTGGCGAGGCGCTGTCAGCCACGGGCACCTGAATTTTTCACACCCCAAGGGAAGAGACAGGCAGCCGAACTTTGTGATGCAGGGCTGCCCTCCGTTAGATGCTGCCTGTGTCAGCGGGAGCTGCAAAGCTCCCAAACGGCGACAGCGCTTTGCCAGCACCACACCACACGGAGCATTTTACGGCAATCTGCTTTCCAGGATTCATTGAGAAAATCATCAGAAATTTCCACTATGTTGCACTCTGCAGCTTAAAATGAACTAAATGCATTTCAGCATTTTTTCCTGGGGGCTGCGGGGGATGGGGACAACTCTTGAAATGTAACCTCAGAAACAAAATTTCAGATAAGGATCCATTTTCGTAATTGCTTTATCAGCTCCTGAGGCTTGGAGCAACAGACTTTTTTAAAACCACATATACAGTAAATTACAGATGTCACTATAACAACTCCCTAAAAATCCTCAGAAAGACACTAAAAGGGTGTGAAAAACTTTAGAAAAACCAACACATTTATAGTATCCCTTAAATACAGCGATACTTTAAGAATTAGTTTAACTGATATAGAACATTTAAAGAAACCTATAGATGCTTTAATGTGCACCAAGAGCAGTTGTATTTGCAGGAAACCAGCATCGTTTAAACACCTCTCACTACAAAGTTCCTTGTACATTTTATTCACAGAGATAATTCATACAAGTCCAAATGTATTTTTGCTTTCTTCCAACACTGATGACTATAAGAAAAATTAACTATTTCATTTTCGCTTGCTTTACTGATAGTTTTTACTCATTTCACTTTCAGATCCCCCATCCACACTCAGAGTGACTCAAATCTTTGAGCACAAAGCCTCCAGGCACTGTTTTTTTTAAGATTTCATTTAAGAATACAATTTTGCAAAGCCTGACACTAGATCTGCAACTAAGTTTCATTTTAAAGCTCTTTCCCTTTTTATAGCTGTGTTTCTCCAAAGCTTCCAGAATTGTGTTAAAGTTCGAAATCACTACAGCTAAGAACTGAAAAATGGCTCTCCATTTCCGTTCCTCCTTCTCCAAGCTATATCAGATTGTCCGACAAAAGTTATTAATAGTACTTCCTCTGAAGTTTGCATCACTTACATGGTTAGCGTGTAATAGCCTCAACAATATTACTTTCTAAAATATTTAGTACTTACTAAGCAATTCTTTGATATGGTATTTCTGAGCAAGAGTCTGCACATCCTCTTGCAGTTGCAGGTCTTTTTCGATGACGCTCCACTTATGCAGCAGCAGCAGGACCTCTTTGTTTGAGAGAACGCTGTCATTCACAGTGAACCGGCTCATTTCTTTGAAGGCCTCAACAACTATAGCACGATATTCCAGCACAGAATTGAGCGTACTGAAAAACTGAGTCAGTTTGGCTAGATCTAGATTAGTCCTATGAAAAGAAAACAAAAGTGCAATGTATTTTTCTGCATGCCAATTAATAAAATAAGTAGTTTTTTCTCCTTACAGTCTCTTCCTACAGTTTTCTTCTGCAGTTCTCTAGACATACACTTTTGTTTCTCAGGATGCCAGTAATAATTAGTTTCATTCCCACTGAATCCCCAGTGCTTCGCTCCATTAGCGTTTGGCAGAAGAGGCCATGAAACATAGTCTTTGTCATCCTGCCTGTAAATAGCAAGGGCAGATGGCACACAAAGAAAAGGGCAGAGGTCTGGAGCTTTACCTACGCTTCTTTCTTTTGCATGAATTTTCAAAATTTTGAGGAAATAAAAATAAACAGAGTGTCTCCAGGCTGTGGCAATACCTGTCTGCACAAAGAGCTGCAGGTGCTATTATGAACCCAAACAGAATTGGTTACCCATTTGCTTTCTACTACCCCTGCTGCAACTGCTGTGCTTCTAGAGCACGTTAAGCGCTCTAGATCTGGAGAGAAGAGACTGGCCCCTGCTTAACACTGTCGTATAGAACTTTGCACAGTTTCTCCTCGTACAATTTGCATGTGTGGTACAGACACAGAAACTCTAAACCTTCAGAGAGCATGAAAGATCCTTGCAGCAAATGGCATTGCTAACTGCAGGCTCTAATCCAGCAGGAAAAATGTAAAACGTAGCAGCTTAAAAATGGCTAGTAATTAAGGATGTAGAACTTGACAGTAACTGTACATCAGCTGTTATTTTATTCCCCATGTATTTAAATAGCTAAACCTTCCTGTCAAAGAAATCTCATCAAAATTCACTACTCAACATTCAAACTGAAGGGGGGAAAAAGCATTAAACTACCAGAAATGAAGAAATTATTCTGGCCTTAATAAATTTCAAACTGGACACAGGATCAGATGCAAATTGATTACAAAAAAAAAAAAAAAAGACTTACCGAATGTGTTTGATTAATGTGATCAAAACATACAGAAATTCATTGACAAGCTGAATAGGAAGAAACTTCCTGTTCTCCTGGGATTGATTCTTGCTTTCTCTCTTGTCTCCTAAATTTGTTAGCCACAGAGTATGAAGTAAGGAAATAACTTTATTCAATAGCTTGTTTTCCAGAAATCTGAAAAACAAAAAAAGAAGCAAACAGCCATTTGGAAGGCAGATCCTAACCAGGAGCCGGTTCATCACCTAGAGGGGACCATATTCTAGTGCACTTTTGGAGCTGTGAAAGGCAAAAGGTGCCTCTCAGCCAGGGCCCCGTCAGGGCACGGGAGCGCACCTCTCTGAAGCCCCAGCCACGCGGAGGCCCTGGTTACTGCCCTCCTCCTGCCACGCTGCAGCCGGGGAAACACACTAGTGCCTCACGGCCCCTGCACGAGACCAGTGATTTCTCACTTGCATCCTTCATTACACAGCTCTGCCAAGTATTCCAGTACATTGCAACCGTTGCCACTATTTCTTCAGAGCACTTACTGTTCAAGACAGCTTGGTTCCTATGTTCCTAAGACTTTTAAGTAATAACAGCAATGCTTACAGCACACTATCGGGAGCTGCATTTACTTTGTTGTTCTAAGGGCAAGGGAGGGGGGCACAATCTCATGTTTGCACAGAGGATGCAGGAAGAATACTTCTCAAAAGTACAATCACAAAACAAGTATTGGGTGCCAGAGGCCAAATCCACACACAAGGGAAACACAAGGGAACGCTTCAGAGTTCCACAAGTTCTGCCAGCATGGCCCTAGGTGCCAAATGTCACAACCGCTGATAGGCCATCTCCATTTCTGTCCCCCTTGTTTTCATACTCAGTTGCATTAATTATTCTACTGTGGACAGTAAAATTGTTCCCATTTCACTAGTATTTCCCTAGTTACCTTTTCTCCAAGATGTTCAGTACCCAGGTTAGGAGGCTGTGAGCTTGTATCAGCTCATAGGCAGCTCTGGTGACACGGGCAGCATTTTGTAATATCTCCAGAATACGACTCTGAAACAGAAAACATAATTTGTTTTTTTACAAAATTAGAATATAGTCAGGATCTAATTATTATCAATCTTTCAGAAGGATATAATTAGCAATCTGACTGGGATCTGGGATCTGATCAAGTTAAAACCTATTACCAAATACCACATGTTCTTAGCAATCCCAGGGAAGAAAAGACATTCTCTTTTCAAGGGTTCATAGACACAGACGCTACTCTAAAAAAGAAATCTTAAGGTAGCAAGACAATTTTCTCTTTTTGTCCAAGATTTTGATACCTGACTGAGATATCTTTAACAGACTGGATTGCTCAGGGTGGATGCTTATGAACATGAGAGCTTCTGGCACGTGAGTTTTCTTCCTGCTAAAGCACTGTACAGGTAACATGCTGGTTAGGGAATAAGGAGACCTAAAAAAGCAGAGGCCCTGACCGTATGAGCAAAACTGCAGTATCTGCATTATTTTCCACGAAGCAGTAGAAATACGACTAGAGCCAGACACCACCCGTTAATGAAACTGAGTGAGGTTCCATGATGCAGGGACCTGTTCCAATTTCAGGGGACAAGGATGTGAATCTAGTTTAGACATAAGGAATTTTCTCCTCCTCCACACATACACAAAATCAACAAGGAACAGATTTTCAAGAGGGCAAGGGAAGAGTCAACTGCTCCTTTCTGCTTTGTATTTGTTTAAGATCACCAAACCATGCAAACTTTGTGGGTTTGGGTTTTTTTGTGGTGGTGTTTTTTTGTTGTTGTTTTTGGGGTTTTTGTTTGTTTGTTTTTTAATTCTTACCTGGGAGCCCTCATCACACAAAGGACTGTTGAAAAAGGAAAGAATGACCTGGAAAATCCTCTGGTAGTCATAAAGCTCGTAGCAATGTTTATCACGCAGCCCTTCTCCAAGAAATCTGAGAATCCACTCACGTTCTGTTTTGTACTAGAAGCCATAAGAAAAATACCCCAATCAGACATTTCAAAATAATGCCTGCTCGTAAGAGCACAAAAAACCTGGTTCCCTGGGAGTGCCAGCACAGTGCTTAACAGCTTTTTCTGGACTTCTCAATTTTCATCCCTATCAAATTTAATCAATAACACCCATCAGGAACAGTTACTCTGCAGCCCAAATATGCACTGATAATGGAACTTTAAAAGTTGCTGTTTCTAAAATACCTCAGTTGAACTCAACGTTAAGAATCCAAACTCAAATATGAATGTAAGCTAGCTAGGGCAGAACATTCTGTTTGTTGTGCTTACAGAGCATGCTCAGCACAACTCATGATTTCACTATGTGTTACTATTAAGAAAACAACAAAGAAACCCAGAAATAATACTTCTAATTCCAATATAAAACAAAACAAAGATGCCTCTAATTAATTACGTATGGAAGAAGAAGATTTCATTGCATTTTTATGGCTTTGTTCTGTTACTTTCTGAAGAACTAGTGGATACCTAAGATGGGATTCTTACATTACCTCGAAATCAAAACTGTAGAAAAGCTGGAAAAACCCTGGTACTTTCTGCAGGTCCAAATACTGGTGTGACAGAAGGAATCTGTTTACCTTGACATACATGTGCTCCTCTGTGAAGAGAAACAATGGTTATTGTGGAGGAGGACAATGTTCACAATACACAACCATGCAGAAAAATAAATGGAACCTGTATTTTCCAGTGTTTCAGCTAGCTGTCAGAACAGTACATTGATTACAGTGAGGAGGCCCTCTTGCTCTAAGGCTGATTATATTGTTGGCCCTCCCTCCTCTTCTCTTCCCCAAAATGAAAAGCTCATTCAGAGTGTGCCCAAAGCAGGTGAGAAGATAAACATTCAACATGGCTCTGATTTCAGCAAATCCAACGCTACTTCATTGACAAAACAGAAATCTGCGGCAAAGTGCGAGGCAAATCTCTCCACATTTCAAGCCTAACACTTCACGTTAGGCAATCAGAATTTTTAACCTACAGACCAGACGTCCCCCAAGAGTAGCGGAATAAATTGCCCAGAGGGATTATACAGTCTCCATCCTTGGAGGCTTTCTAGGATCAGTCTAGAGGTGTGGAGGTTTTCTAGGATAAAGCCCTGTGCAAAGTGGTCTGCCCTCACAGCTGGCCCTGCTTTGGGCAGAGGGTTTAGCTAAAGACCTCACAAGGTCCCTTCCAAACTGCACTACTCCCCGATGCTATGATTCTCCTTTGCAAGAGTGACTTACGCTGATTCAGTGTCTAAGGACAAAAGGACACTCGGGCCAACCTACTGAACAGGACCCGCACACTAATCTAGTTTCACTCATCTAGTCCTCTGCCCACCTCCACCCCAAAATTACGAGGTAGTGGCTTCATCCCTGATGGATCAGACAGGTTTTGTACACAAACCAAAATGGCACTTCCCGCTTCTCCAGTAAGGCAGTCTACACCAGCATTGAAAGTTTTTCTTTGAAGCACAAGAAAGCATACTTCATGGCTCCTATCAGTGTCACAGCTATCTCATCTTCCAGTATCGGTCAAGGACATTACTGCATGCACAGCGACTCACTCCAGGAGTTCAACACGCACAGCAGGTTACAGTACCTGGCTTCAGAATCTGCTGTGCCACACGAGCAATGTAGAGGGTCAAAGAGAAGGTAAATCTGAGGTTCGGCTGCCTGATTCCATTTTGCACAGCATCCAAGAGATACAGCAACTGCAGCACAAGAGCCCAGGGAAGAAAAGCTTGAACCATAACCCAAACAAATGCAACAGGAGAGCATGAATACATAAATAAGCTTTTAGGATATTTCATAGGCCATAAATCAAATTTCAATCCCATCAGAATTTCCATTCCTACAAAAAAAATTCCTAATAATTTCTAAAACACATTTTCCCCCCCTTTCTGCCCATGGATTATAACAGGAGGAAACACAAAGCGACAGAGGAGAAACAATGGAATAGAGGATAAAAAGCTTCTTTTAGCTCTCCCACCATGTGCATGTAGATGGATGAGTAAAGCAGCGACTCTCCCATGAGTGCCCATGACCTAAAATGTCTAACCTTGCAAACTATCAATTGAGCTCAGTCTTACCTGACTCTTCTCTCGAAAGCGAGCTCCTTCCAAATGAGAACGAAAGGAAGCCAGGACAAAATATGCGGCTGCTCTCATGTTGGAATCATAGCTACTAAGGGCAGCCACTGTTAGACCCAGGGCATTGACTTCGACAAACTTGTGACATGCCACTACACACTCTGTGTGGGAAGAGAGAAAAAAAATGAAAGAAAAACACCCAGTGCATTATATTGACATGTCGTAGAGTATATAACAGCACTATCAAAACTTCTATTCATAAACACCAATTTCTAGATCTACTCCTACAAACTATTACTTCACTGCATGCTGAAGGCTCCTTCAGCTAACAAAGGCATTCTGCAAATCACTCTGAACAGGAATTCTTTACCTGAGCTGAAATGAATGAGGTTAGTCTCATTTACGTGAGACAGAGACCATTCTGCCTGCTAGATGACGCAAAGTTAGGAGTAAATTCTGTAAAGACATGACGTATCTCACTGTTTTAGGAAAATTAAGTACAAAGAAGAACAAGAGGAAAAATTATTCTCCTCAAAACATTTTCTGGGCACTTGGTAAGTCTGTGCCTGAAAGAAAAATCAGCATAGCCAATGAAAAGCCTGTCTGCACTCAGGAGCTTCTGTAATAGAACAGACAGGAGAACAATACATGAATAACCCATTAGCCACACCAGTTGCTACCGTGCAGGCACGAGTGATTCTGCTGGTAAGGCATGTTACAAGCAAAGTACTAAACTATACCCCTATACCCTTCTGGGACAAACAAAATCCAGCAATGAACAGTAACCAGCCAAACAGAAAACGCACCCTTGAATCTAACATTTATCTTCCACAGCGTTTTGCCATTAGGATTTAGACTTTCTCATTTAAGGGCTGTGTGCTTTGAAGAGCTTGTGCCATTTCTACCCACTGATGACTAGAAATGACTTGATGTAAAACCTCCAGAGTATCTCCTGTGCTATTTCTATTCCATTCACCCGTAATGGAATACAATGGCACCTCAGTTGTATTTTACCAGCTAAAGTGCAAATGTATCGCGGTTCTGATTTTAGCAACAATATTCACATATTTTCTTGTAATTCACACTGAAGGTCAAGAGGAAGTTTCTGAGAAACAAATATTTCTATTTAAGAAGAGGCTGTAGTCTTACTGACGAGTACCTATATTTGGTCCACTGATTTCCTCCCCCACCACCACCCACACACAACTAAAATATATATATTTATATTTAATATATATTTATCTAAAAATCACAGATTATTTATGTCCCCACACGAGCAGCTGGGCTGTTTCTCTCATCTTTTCCTCAACTGCCAAAACTTCTACATCAATTTTGTGCCTGGCAGTTTCATACTCAGCTCTGCTAGTTATGGGCCAGGCAATGGCAGGGTCTTCATCTCCCAGCACTGCCTCCGAACCAGCCCACTGCTACGTGACCAATGCAAAGGCATCACTGAATTGCAATAACAGATCTTTTCAGTGAGTGGTTTTACAAGTTATTTCAGTACTAGCAATTACTGTACACTTCACTACACCACTCCTCACCAAAGCACATCAAGTTTAACTGGTGTAACACAAAACACCTCAGTCATTCTAGTGAGCGAAAAGATCCCCTGTTTGCCAGCATGGGATACCTCTCACATCACTAGAGCTCGTACAGATACAGCTCTACCCCCCTCTACTTCCAGGCACTGGGCAAGGCCACCACCTGACTGCTAAAGTAAAAATGGTGAGAGGAGTAGCAACAACAGGGCGAGAGAAAGAGAAACAGAGCCCAGAGAGGCACCTAATCTATGCCTTCTGCTACCTTCTGCCTGTGCCAAAGCAACTCCGCACTTCCCGCTCTTCAGGCAAGATGCAAGCGTGCACAGTAAGCACTGGGAAATAGACGCTTTCTGTTGAATCCCAAGTGAACAGCAAAGATGATCTAAAACCCACCTGCCTGAAGGGGAGTCTCCATCATTTATGGACATCTCAGACATAGCCCTGGCCTATACAACAACCTCTCTTCAGTACAGGATGAAATATGTGTTGTACGCCCTTTCACAGCAAGCCACCACATGGCTCTCCTTCACACTGCAGTTCTTGAGAACTACTAATGTACACCAACTAGACAGACAAAGTGGATAATTTTATGGGGTGGTACCACATAGTGAAATCCAAGGTCCTTACTTCAGCAGTAAAGTTCATGCTGGTCACAGAAAGATTTATTTGGAAAACTTTCTGTCACTGAAAACATGCAGTGGAAATATTTTCCATCCAGCTGACCTTGGAGTGTGCGTTCAACAACTAATATAAAATAACAAGCTATTATTATTAAAAAAAAAGTTAATTCTATGTCTGACATACAGTTTGTTTAAAGTACCTTGAGAACCATGATGGAAAAGCTTTCCACAAGATGCTTATCAGAGCTAAAGTTAGACAGAACTTGCTATCTGCCCAACTCCAGACTTACTCAGTGAGCATTAAACACTGCAATAAGTCTATGTTTATAAATTCAGCAGTTATATAACATCTGTGCACAGGGCACTGTGCAGCCAGTACAAAGAGCAAATAAATAAAGAGGAATTGGGAATTCCAAGAGCAGCTGACATGGTTTAGGAGCACCATGGGACTTGAGCTTATAAATCACTTGGGCCCTTTAAAAATGCTGTCTTAGGACACAGACTCTCACTCAGCGTGGAGCAGTTACGAGAACTATTTTTCCCCTCTCCAGTTTTAGAGTCAGCCTACGTCAGGATAGCCACTGCCTCCACAGCTCCGCAAGAACACGATGTGCAAGAGCTCCCTCAACCCCACTGCTTCCCACACAAGCGGCCGTCCTCACTGGCTGACTGTAGCGCTGCTGAGGCTGACCAACACCCCCCAAATCCCTCCCACTAGTTAAAGTGGTGGCCTCCAGGTGGTGGGTGATGATGACAGGTGCATGACAGCAGTACTTTTTCCAACTATTACACCCAGGTTCAAAAGACACTGGCTGCCCATGCTCTTCATCGATAACAATCTCAAAGACCCAGCATTAACTGGATTGTCCAAGATCCCTCCTACTGCAAAACGCCAAACAGTTCTGGTACCTTTTTTTCCTCAGTAGGCTAAAGTTCTTTTTACTGCTGTCAAAATTATACAGAGCGCTTTACAACTATAGCTAAGTATAGGCTAAGAACACACAAAACAGGTACTGTACTATAAGGGTATAGGTGAACAAAGGACTGTAAGTATGATTTCACTGACAGACAGTTAACAGCCTGCCAACTGCTTCTGATATTGTTGTGGAAAGCCAAATCCAGCTGTAATTACACAGTGGTTAACCATAATCAACACAGAGAGGGAGCTGGTTAGGAAATTCCTTATGATACTTGTCTCACTTTGATCTTTAAGGGCTCTCTAAATAGACAGTGTGCCTGTGAAGTACAGCAGGGATATGCACATGCGAAGCAGGGTCATGTCAAAAAGTGAGGCTAAGCAACTAGTTTTCAAGCATCATGTAGATCTCATCAAACTTTCCAACAATTCTGAGCACAGGCCTATTCATGACATACAATGGTCCCATGCATCTCTGTCTGATGGAAAATGAGTTGGCTGAAGTTTCCCTATACTATAACCACAGCCTGCAACAGGCCAGATCTCCAGTCAATTCAGTCACGGTGTCCCTCACAGAAATCAGTATCTCTGCAGAGATTCACTCTGGTCAGGGAACAACTTCACCCTTCCCCAGCAATGGTGGCTTCTGGTTTATGCCCAGAGAAGGCCTCCAACATTGCAGGGCACGTTCTCCAACCTGCCCTACCACTGAGAGCATAGCTGAAAGGAGCCGATTACTGCTCCCAAAAGCCCAGCCACAAAGCAGCCACAGATCAGAGCAGTCCTATCAGCTGCAGGTGGGCCACTGCGTGCAGCAGAAGGTACCATCCCTCCAATGCCTGTTTTGCTCATCACGTTGCTGTGACATCATAGCTGATGCAGAATACAGCTCTACACATTCACCAGAAAAAATACAACCTTCCAGTGGGGAATATTATCTACTGATCCCTCTTTGTGCTATTTTATAATTACATTGTGCTGGGTTTTTGTGATATACAGAATGATGTTTGATAGATCAGAGAACATAAATCTTTGTCTACTTTTCATCTCTTCCAAGCTGTTGCCAGTTCCAGTTTGAAACCCTCTCCTCATCCTAAGCAGATCAGTCCCTCTACGTAGGGTTAACCCACTACATTTAAAAGAGCTATGAGGGAGCACCTAGTTGTCTGGACAAGGACAGCTTGGCAAGAATGCCCAGCTGCTGCTACATTGCTCTATGTCCAAGTAGCCAAATTTTACTAGATATATTGCATTATTTGGAAAAGTGCTTTAAAAAAACCCCCAAATTTTTAAGTCGTTCTCAAAATTACAATGCAATGCAGTAGGTGGTTAAATGATGTATGTTTCTTCTCTCCAAAGCCCGGCATAAATTTCTTTGTAGTATTACCTCTTATACTGAGAATAACAGAACTACAGATGGAGCCATGCAGCTCCCGCAGCAGAGTAAAATGACACTAAATATCGAAGAGAAACATTCACTTTACCTGGTCTAGTCAGTTCACTGAAGAGCTGAAGTAGAAAACAAGGATCGTAGAAGTCATCAAGACTCTTGACGCTTTCATCTCTATATAGTGACTCTTGTACCTCCTGAAACCAAATCCAAACCAGTGCTTGTAAGGAACAACACCAATTTCCAGCCTCATTTCAAACTTGCCCAACCACCTCATCCCATTATAAAGCAGCTGAAACTAAACCTTGCAAAATATAATGCAACACAGGGTGAGACATGCTTGTGTTTAAATCTGGCTTTCACTGTCAGGGTTCCAAAACTATTTCCCCTGACTAGCACAAACAGGTCTAGAAGCATGTTAGCAAACTGTATGAAAGACTGAAGAGCCCATTGTCAGTGGATCCTTGGACAGTCAAATTTAACAACTGTTTAAAAGTCAAATTCTGGTCTCGCTTATACATGGCAATCTTTGCAACACTGCACAATCATACCTGCTGACAAGATGTGGTCCATATATTGCAATTCATTTGAAAAGCGCTCCTAAATAATTAATTCCAGCCCTCCTATGAATTTAAGTTACTCTCCTGATGTAAACAAATTGCAATATATTACATGAATGCAAGAAAGAAACTACTGAAGTGAAAGGCTCTTTTTCTGCATCAACAGAAGGATAATTCAGCAGTCTGAACCAAAGCACCTGTGATGACAGAAGACGGCGATGCTGAGGGAAAGACAGAATTGTCTTCATCATCTTTTCTCGATCTAGCAGACACAGAATCTCCTCCATGCTTGGCTGCTGCCATAGTGACTTCCCTAGACTCTTGCAAGTCTTATGATGCTCCACAGCAGCTGGACCCCACAGCAGGATTCTTAAACATTGTTAAAAGTAAAGGCATTAGTCAATAGACTGCTAGCACTGAGCAAAAAACAATTACAGAGGATATAAATTAGTATTTAAATTTTCCCTTCACTTGTACTTATTATCCTGTGGGAACTTCAAATTAGAACTCGTTTCCCTGGCAACACCTTTTTCATCCATCCAAAAGCTTTTCAAATTCAGTCTGAGGGTGTCTCATTAACTATTTCCTACCCTGTTAATCCAAGTCAGAACTTACCTTCTCAGAAAAAACTCTTTTTTTTTTTTAAGCTACAAATGCAGGAAAGTATGACAGCAGCTGCATGAAGAGACAGTCATCAAGACCTGGTCAGTCAAGGTTGTCTCCAATGCAATCGATATTTCAAACCAGCATCACAGTGGTTCAGTAAAATATAAATCCTTACTCTCCTCCTCCGAGTTGCTCCTTAGGCCCCACTTACTTTGCTATTGTGCTTAAAGTGCTATTGATACTGTCATTTATTATGTGGGTACTGCCAGTAGCACGCCTCACTGTCAGTGAGGCAGCTGGAGGGCTGCTGTTAGGCTTCTTATCATCCAGAATCTGACGGCTCCCATTTGTAATACAAGTTGGGTTCTGCTGGGTTGCACACACAGCACTTTTCCTGAATGTTCTCTATATTCACTCAAACTCTTCAGTACTAGGATCCAGTCTAGCCAAGCATCTGGCTACCAATTCACTTCAGGGTACAGTATGAAATTGTTTCTCCTTTAAAAAGGCTACAAAAGTTTTGGGACCTACCTACCTACCTCTGAAATGAGTCTCCTCCTCACATAACACCCTCCCATTTGCAAACACTTTCAGTAAAGATTTATGCAGGATGCGGCTAGTGACAGAGCCCTGGCTTCTGGAAGCCACTTCAATTCCCTGCTAACAAGAACCTTCATTTCCTGTCCTCTTTCACAGGCTGCAAGGATTATCTATATTCTCAGACAAAGCTAAGGGAGGTTCTTAATTCAGAGTCCAGTCCTGCTCCAACTGCCTGAGCTCTTGCTCTACTGTTAATATTTATGCTCATACCTCAAAGACATTTGAGCAAGGCAGACCAAAAACATCAGTGTACGTAAGAACCAATTGTTAGCAACAGACTTCCCTGTGGACTGCTTGGGCACAGGGCCTCAAAAGAAACTGATTATTTTATACAACACATGGTTCCCTCTTATGAAGCACGTAGATGTACTGCAAGGTTGAGCTATAAGGAGAGCTACAGTCCAGACTGGTGAAAGACAAGGAAGGCATTGATTCCATGTCAGTACCCCAAAACTAACAATACATGTGTTAATGCAAGAGGTTATACACTCACTCTTCCACTGGCATATTATTCTCCTCTCCAGCAAAGCACCAGAGCCGAATATCAAGCATACAGGGGCAAAATCACTGAAAAGGGCAAGGGCTGTGCTGAGTAGTGAACCCTGTATCCCAAAGGAACAGGGAAGGGGAAGGAGTCCTACACTAGCAACTTGTGCTTTGGCTTTCATCTGTGATGAAATCCCTATAGTGCGTTCTTACTATGAAGAGTGAGGGACTACTGAAATGAGACAGTCCCTCACCCAACCCCACAGACACCCAAAAGTTTGGGCAACACATAAGAATTATGTTAAGAACAGGAAATACATAGGAAAAATGTTTCCAAAAGCAACATTCACCTCTAGGTTTGACCTTGCTTACTGTTTATCTCAGTTAAAAATAAAACCCTGGAAAAATGCCAATTGTGAGACTGCTTATTTGCGTGTAGTTAGTCAAACAAAGGAAGGTGGTCAGCTTACCTGGAAGTTATAAGACTTTGATTATTCTTCTCATATAACTGAAGCAGTAGCAGTATCTTCTGATCTAAAAAACAAGATGAAACCCACAGTCAGTCACCTATGAAAATGAAAACCAGATCTAGTAAGAAGTACCTTTCCCAGGCTAACACACTTACCTACAGCACTCAGTGTAGCCCCGTAGGCACCCAGCAACACAGCAAGGTGACTGCTCTCACAGAGGGAAGGGCTGAGTTTCACAACTGTCAGCAGTATATCCACCAAGGCCTCTGAAATAAACACACAGCTTTAGCTTTGTTGCTCTCAGTTAGATAGCGTGTATATAAATACCCGCACACACATATACCCTTCTCTAAATAGCTGCACACACAGTACTGTACATTTTAGATCAAGATCTATCTCTATAAATACCAAAAACCATTTTGCTGACTACACTAAAGGATGACTACGATGCATTTAATTCAAGTGGAACAATTTTTTTTTTAAGAAGTTAAAACAGCATTTCCAAGCTGGACACACAATTGTTACTGTGAGGTGAGGTCCACAATGTGGCATACTACCCTGCAGAAACTTTCCACATGTACACATTTGCTCTCTGGTTAAAAAGAAGTGCTATACCCTATCCTACCATATTGCAGCTCCCTCCTCTCCCAGGAAGGCATCTTAAATTAGCTCAGGAGTTGCAGAGTAAAGGCAGACATCCCAGCAACTTCCCCAAGCTACGCAAGTAGTTACAGCAAGAACTTGTAAGTTCACACCTCAGCTGCAGTAACTTATCAAAATGCTTCTATACTGTGCATTTAAACAGGGGTCATCACTGCAGTATCCAATTAGTTAGCAAGCTATAGGAACTCTGTCCTGGGGCGTACAAAAATTATCCACCTTTATTTTATAACTAGCTGAGAAACAGATAAAATAAGTGATGAGGTTACTCAAAGGCAAATAGGGTATCTGTGGCATATTCAAGACCTGAATCCAGATTTCTTTACTCCCAGTATCTGAAAAGGAACGGGCTTTTTCCCCTAGTATTGACAGGAATATAAAATATATGTCAAAACAAAACAGATCATAAAGACAATAGCCTGAATGAATGCACTCTTGACACCAAGTTTCTGAATAACTGAAGTTAGCCTCAAAGAATCCATCTTGCTGCTCTACAGAAATACATTCAAAAGGTAAAACACATACAGTATGCAGCAAAATCTATTACTTACTTTTAATTTCACTAAATTTGTGACTTCACAATAACTTTTTGCTTTTTTCAGCTGATTTAAAACTTTAAAGTTTATTTGCATGTTGCTCACCAATATACAGAAAATTAGTTACCAACATGTTACCCTGAGAATTTCCTCCCTTTTTCTTATATGGCTCCTTCAACCACTGAATCTCAAAGCCCTGTACAGTGGGAAAAAGCTAAAGTGTATGTAGATTAAATGATTGACTCAAGGTCAGGTAGTATTTCAGTTGGAAGAGACGAAGAAACAAAGCCAATCCTACACATGAACTAGCATCCAATTTGTATTACTCATGGAAGGATATTCTTTGTGAAAGGTTGCAATATCAAATACACATGGATTAAATTAACATTTTTGATACAACTTGCAAAATCAACATAAAATCTTCGGTATCAACCTATTTTAAAATAGGTTTAAACATCACATACATTTCTAACAGAACCTACATCCACTTCAGTGATCTTACACTAACAGCCTCACAGAAACCAAAAGAATCAATTCAAGATTTCTACAGGGTAAAAACCAACCAACAAAAGCCAAACCCACCTTTTCAGTAGTTTTAGAAAACATAAATGTTTAAAACTGGCAGCCATAAAACGAATGCAACATTGGGATCCAAGTAGAGGTAGAATTTAAAACTAAATGCTAATATTCTGGAATTGTTTAATAGCTCTGCAAGTATATGTAGGTGGATAGGTTACCGGATGGATAGAATATAATGTGAGAAAGACAAGATTACTAAGTATAGTTAAAGGAAAGAGGAAGATAAAAAAATACCTCTTGTCTGGATGTTCGTGCCATCTTCTTCTCTTGACCTCAGTATGGCTGACAAAAATAGAGAGTGCTGCGTGACCATCATGTGAAGTTTGGAGAGCTTGACTAATCTCTGACTAAGTGAGGATTCTTTCTTGTATAATAACTGAATAGCAATGTTCAGGACTTTCAAAAATGCTTCATCTCTGTAGCGGTACCTTTAGAAGCAAGGATCACAGAAAAGTCAGACCCCAACCAAAAGGAAAGCTGCTTGAAAAAAAAATCTGTTTAAGACATGAGAACTTTGCAAAGAAAGCAAACTTAGTAAAACCAAAATAAATTTTAAAAAATGAAGACACATGCACCTCTTTACCTGAGCTGTTCTGATTTAATTCTTTTTAAGCTATACTGGTATCTTAGTTATAAAAAATAAAGGAGAATCAACACACAGTCACACTTGTAGCTGCACTGATCTTAGAGGGTTAGAATTTTGCCTACTAACAGTTTTGCCTCCCTTCAGACAGCAACCCTTCAGATTAACACTTCTACCTCCACAGAAGCTAACACTATCCTAAACTATTTTTTATTTCTTTTATTTAAATGGTTTACATTTAAAGGTGAAAGATCTGATTCTGTTTTCATATGAATTGTGTTTAAGAAGTATCTTAAATAAAAAGAAAAGAAAAGAAGTTATATGAGCATAAAGCTTCTTTATGCCACTTGAAAAGAAGCTAGTCCAGCTATCCAGTTAGCTATGTTAGTTATGCTAACTGGAGCACAAAATACAAATCTGCCCGCAGTTGTGCAGGTTCAGGCTCCAAAGAAGCCAATGGATGTGACATAAAGTGCATCCTGAGAAACAAGGAGCATCGTCAAATCTGACTGAATTCAAGGGAGATGGGGTATTTCCAGTGCAATGCAGGACAAGGCCAAGTGAACTGTACCTCCTACAGCACCTTTGGTGCATCTCAAAATTACTTACTTGAGTCCCGTCTTCACAAGGCTGTACCAGTCATCTGGGTCCACTTCTTCAACAAAGCGCTGTGCATGTAGTAAGCAAAACCAGATGTTTACATTTAGCACATAGAGCTTCTACAGATCATCAAGACCAGCACTTTTTGTTCAACAGACACTAACAACATGCAAGCCAAACACTCAGGTGGGATGATCAAAGGGTAACAGGGAAGAAAGCTCTTGGATACAACAATCGTACCTCCTGATTCAAATGAAACTCCAAGTCTTGCTTTGTTGGTCCTGGGAGCAAGGGAGCATACAGGCTGTATGCAATTTAAAAGCAAGCTGTCTGTAGGCACCAAAAAGCCCAGAGTCTTGAAACTCTTCACACTCCCGAAGTGTGAAAGGAATAAAAAGTCAGCGAGTCAAAGCAAGAGACTCAGATACTAGGTTTCTGTGTACCTACAATGTGCTTAAGCTAACCAACCTTTTTGCATGTGGCAAACAGGGGTGGCTGGGTGTATGTGTGTTTTTTACAAAAACTGATCTTCCCTGAAATGCTATAAACCACAATAAACAACAATCAGTTTTAAGAAAACTGACAGCTGCACATGCCAGCAGTCCTGGTAATGGTAGGTGCTAACCTCATCAGGCCTGCGAACACTATGAGGTGGCCCCTCAGGTCGTGCAAAACTCCCGTCCTGTATAATCAATCATGTCCTAAAAGGGAGTCTCACCAAAAGCCAGCAAGAGGTCAAAGGCATTCGCTGCCTGCAGAGACCTTCATTTTTATGTCTTGCATGGATCTGCCTACCTTACTGAACTACAAAATTAACAGTAGTACAGAGGGAATGATCAAGTAGCGTTCTTTATAATCAAAGTCCAGATTTTTATCTATGATCAACCAGATTTCTGCCACAGACTTCAGAAGGTATGGCAGGTCGGTCTTGTTGGAAGTGTCTCTGACTTTTTTTTTTTTTGTTTTAATAAAAACATCCATTGGCAACCTTGATTTTTAACTCTTGAACACCTCAAACTCTGATTTTCAAAGGGGACTGTTAGCAGAAAGCCATCATCATGAACAACTTAAAACTGCTTTTTATAAAGGATTAGCAGGGCTAAGTTAACTCTGCAAAAGCTATTAAAAAGCCCATAGAAGCCATAATCTATAAAACAGAAAATAAAGTCCAATCTACATTTACCCAAGATACAAGAGCACAATAACACATATGCACACAGTCACATTCTGGCAGTGCAGATAAAAAGAAGTCTCACCAACAATTCTTCCAGCCTCAGCAACATGGACCTCTCTACTTCTTGCTTGCTTTCATCTTTACTGCTGTTGTACATGACAATTAACCCCTTCATGCAGGCTGATAACAGGCGTCTCCTCCAGGAGTGCAGCTCTTCAGAGTTTTCAAGCACTCTAGATATGGCATCTGCCACTGTCCAACTGCAGAAAGATATGTTAAAGATGTCTTGCTGCCAAAGCGTAAAGCGACAGATTCTCTGAGGAGAGGATGCTATTACTGTTCACAATATTTGCATTCATGAATATCTACAACAACGTTTTAGGACAAACCTAGTCCTAAAACAGGGCAACTGGATTTGCCTACCTCTCCTTATTTTGTGCTTTCTCAAGAGCAGCAGGAAGCTGGTCAATCAGCTTTTGCAGCCCTTTGCTTACTGAAGATGGCAACAACTTCGAAAGAACTTGCAGTTTCACAGTGGTCTCATGTGATGCTTCTGTGTCTTGAAATACACTGCAGAGCTCCTTCCACAGAACTTTCCTCAAGACGGATATAACAGCTGAGGCAACTGTTGGGAGAGAGCAAGGGGGCACAGGTTTCACCATCTAAGTGTGTTAAGCAACAACAGACTTTTAATTACAAAAGTCCCAAATCACTTTTCTAATCAAGCTCCAGATTACTCAGTTTCTAGGAAATTACACTACAGTAGCTGCTAATCTGCTACAGAGAAGTGCACCCTGTATTGCTCCATAGCACCATTAGGAAGTATTTAGCATATGTACCAGACAACTGCTTGCTACACAGCTGAAATGATTAGACATGAGCAAACAATGCAGACCTTCAAAGGAGGGACAACTTCCTGATAAGAAACCTTGTCCTTGCATCTCAGGAAGGATGAAACCTTACCAGTTCTCTGACCCTGCGCTCAAAGGAAATTTTCTCTCACATCAACAGACAGCTAACAGATACCTTATAAATCAAGTCAGTCAGACAGCAGTTTCCCCTTCTAGTGTTCAAGCACGAAACCACTGGTGTGCATTAGGTGCTAGAGAAAGGCTTAGCTCTTTAATCCACTGTACTTTCCTGTGTGCTGACAAGGTCTTTTCACTACTTGAACTTCTCCTAGGTAGAGCTAGCCTTCACCAACAGCTACAGTCAGCCTGTTTCTGGTGCTATTCACCTTTCTATGCAATAAGAGAAATGAAATCAAAGTGATCCTGTTCTGTTGAGCTGAATCCTAACTCATAGTTTTGCTGGTAGAAAATTTAACAACGTTGCCAATTTAATGCTGCTGTTGGTTTGGAAAGTTTTGGACTGCCAGCTTAGGAAGGCATTACTGTAGGAAGCTATATTTGGAGATTTATTTTAGAAGAAAGTTTTGGACTCTTACACTTGTAAAAGTGAAAGCTTACATTCTGCAAAACCATATGGCTATGGCATTCCACTCACCAGATAGTGTTCTATCTATGCCCAAGAAAAAGGTTTTACCTCCTGTACTAACCCAAGATAAGCACGAAGACAGATTTTCACATGCATTAAGTATTAAATAAGGGCTTCAAAAGAGAAAACTGGGCAACAGCAACTGTAAGAGTACTTTGCTTCAGTCTAACAGCCAACCTTCACTACAGTTCTTTACCTTTTATACTGCAGAGGTACTTATAAGAGAATCATTAGAAGTTAGACATGTAAATTTTATCACCTCTACTTATTGTGCAGAGGATACAAGACTAAGGCCAGCAGAGCCTACACTGGGAATTTGACCTCCCGAATCACCAATAGGGATCAGTTGTGGCTTTACCTGCAGAAGGTCGAGTGAAATCATACTGGTCTCTGCATTGCAAATACACATTAATAAGTGGAAGAAAGCTCTCCATGTCTTTCCTGAGGCACTTTCCAGTGGCGCTGCTCAGACACCACAGCTCGAACTGCAGCAGGTGAGTCCTACAGTGTTTTATCAGCATGCCCACAATGGCAAGGGAGGTTTCTGACCTCTGGTTAAGGCAGTGAACGTGCACCTCTACACTGACTGCGTGTGCAAGGACTGGCTCGCTTTGGAGAGCCTGAAGGAAAACCTTCTCCAAATCTTTGCTGGCTGATGCTGACATCAATATCCCCAAAGCTTTAATGTGCTCTGTGGATAGCAGTAGTTCTCCTTGTTGGGGCTGCTTTCGGTAGCTCTCTGTGAGGAGCTGCACCAAAATCTCTCCATAGAAGCTTAATTGTTTCCCTTTTTGGGGGGATTTTTCAGATTTCTGAGTAGTCAAGCTCATCTCAGGAAGTCGCAGCATGGTTAAAGTGATCTCCTTCAGCTGAGCTGCAGCCATGTATATGTGCAGCTCCTCCACAGCCTCCAGCTGGTGAGACTTCTTAGGAGAGACCTGGCTTCTGTCTTTCCGCACAGTCCGTAGCTCTTTCAAGACAGTTTTTGTGATAGCTTCAAAATACTTCGATAACACATGTTTGTGATCCATGCTCTGCAACATTGGGGCACCCGTTTTCAACAGCTGGAGCACACCAGAATTGAGGTGAGCCGACAGGAGCTTCACAGTGACAGGGTTTAAACTGTGCTGAGGAAGAGAACGTTGTTCTAAAGCCAGGAACCAACTCTCCAGCGTAGGATGTCTGAAAATCAACACGAGTATATCTTCTAGTGTCTGTAACAAATGGTTGTAACAATATCACTGAATGGATAATTATAGTTTGGGGGGGGGGGGGGGGGGAAATCATTCATCTGCCTATTTTTTAGAGCATATTTATTACAATTACTGAACATGAAATTGTCTATTAACTGGTCAGAGGATAAAAATATTAACAAATTGCAAACACATAAATACCGTTCTTCCAACTTTTATGATGTGGGAAGCACGCCTTCACTCAACATTCTCCACATGTCTAAGCACATTTCCAGGGGAAAACTGTATATTCTGGGGTTTGCCAATACAATTCCATTCTAATCTCCACAAATCCACAGAACAGATGAAACGGGGACAACAATTCACTCCTCCAAGTACATAATTTTCATAACCAGGCTTTACACAGGGCTTAGGGGATAGAATTTCTTCTGCAAAGGTGAGTGACCTCTGTCAGGACCTCTCCTGACCGTTATTGCAGCTCAGGGGTGAGACTGTGGATGATGCAGCTTGGTCAAATCTCCATACAGTAGTTTTGTAACTGCTGGACCACATGCTCAAAGTTCATAGGTCCTCCTCCTAGATCTTAACAGCGTCTCTGCATCAACCTGTTTCCACTCAATACAACTCTGTGAAATACACAGTGTATGATACCCTGTTCACTCCCTGCCCTTCTGAGGACCTGGCGGAAGCTATAGTAATGCTTCTACAAAGCAGTAAAATCCTATTCAAGCCCTTTTACAGCGAGCGTATGACAGACACACTTTAATCCTAAGCAAAATCCCAGAAATCGTCATTACTATTATCAAGTCACAGCAGTCACAAAGCCTGATCCCTGCTAGATCCACTGTTCTCTGTCACGTTTAGCCAGTTCCATGTTTTGGTGATCAGTAAAAAAGTATCAATATAATTTGTGCTCAAAAATCGTTCATGTTTAAGATCATTTGCTTTAATGGTTAATTAATGGTTCAGCAAAACTTATGACTATTTCCCTAGAGAATAAATCAAATCAACAGGTGAGCTTGCGGCGTGTGTATCAAGGGATTTGGTACCTTGTCATTTGAAGACTGCTCTGTAATCAGAGATCCCTCGTCCATAAAAAGATCTGATTCAGTCTGATGCTCTTCTCGTTTCTGCTGATTATCCAACTCTATCTGATTTCCCCGGCACAAGCAGCTGCTCAGCAGGTCCACATAGAGGTCAACAAGGTGAGGACCAAAAGTTTTACTAAGCTGTGAAAATACAGACACCTTGGAAGTTGAGAAAAGAGAAGGATCGGAGCAGAAGGGTAATTATCCAACAGAAATTAACTAAGAACTTCCTAGATTACAACATTTTCTGGGGGAAGAAATCACTCCCCTCTGTAGAAACCCGATTCTAAGAAAAGTCTCAGGGTGCCAAATAAGTATTTATAGATTTTCATCTATACTGCGACTTTGGTGTAACACAGGCCGATGAATTTCACTCTCTGGAGCGGCTTCTTATGGAGACCCAGGAGCTGGATTAAAATCTGGAGTTTATTTGCACTATGCACAGATCAGTAAGGTAACCTATGCAAAGTAAATTCAAGACTCCTCAACATTTAGAAGGATAGACATTTGTTTACAAAATCAGGTGCAGGTTTGTCTGCACCTATAGCCTCAGCGAGAGCTGAGTAGGTGAAAAAGCTGCAGAACTGGATCCTTAAATTTTAACAGCCAAGTCATTTGTACTTGCTGCATTAAAATAAAACAAACAAACCCGCAATATCATCACAACATGGCTCTTACGCTGCCGAAGTTCTCCACTGTGGATTTCAGGTACAGCAACACATGCTTTACTCCTAACAAAAGCTGTTCAGGTGGGAGCTGGGAAGCCAAGTCTCTCAATTTTGTCTGGGTATCATCTTCCAGTAAGGTACTGCTTCCTCTCTCATAGGCTTTCTTTAGCAAAGTGGTAAATACAGAATCCAGGGCCACAGCAGGTTCTTTGCATACCTCTTTGCATTTTTTAAACTGTTTAAAATGGGAAAAAAAAAAAAAAAAAGAGAGAGAAAAAGAAAGATGAGTATGTATCAAAAGTTTCTTTAGCTACCTCTGTTTTGAAATGAGTTCTGTGCTGAAACAGGGACTGAAGCTCCAGGAGCATGTGTGTACAGTCCTGCTATCACCAAGCTACTCAAAGGTGTCCCATGGCGAATCTGCACTGGTCACTGGTGGGCTAACAGAAAAACACAGCAACCCCTAGCACAGCTGGTCTACGCATTCCCAACCCATACTTGGGTGAACTCCAACCACTGCAAATGGGCTCCTTGGGACACATCACACATTATGCTACGCTGTGCCTGATGAGGAGCTATAGTCTGGGTGACTGCGTACAACCCTTGAGCCCTGGCTTCGCTTCCCAACCACAGCACAGACTTCTTGTGTCATTAGAGAAAAGCCCTCGAGCAAATTTGTGTCCCAATGTGATCAAGAAGCAATAGAGAATTAGCTTAATGTAAATGTACTTTCTGATGGAAATGTAATCTTTATACACTGCGAGGTTTTATAGTAATACTGGCTCAAGCATTCAAGTGACTTGAGGTATTCCATACCACGGGTTCCTGAGATTGCTGGGGTATCCAGAGTTTATAGTACTGGTTAAATCGGTAGAGCTGAGGATACTTAGAAACTTTCAGGGACTGCAGATCTTTATCATAGAGCTGGAACATCAAGCAGAGGGCAAGGGGTTCTCTCTGAGAGTGCAGGAGGTCAGTGAAAACAGCAACAAGGTACTCTACAATGTGTGCTCCTAGAAAAGCAAAACAAAAAATTAAACTTCTGTTGACAGAAGTAATCTGCGTAAGCACAGACACTAGGACAACCCTCTTTCCTTAAGATATAGCATCATTTAGAAAAGTACTGAATAGAATTAAAAGATGTTTGTGATAAGCTAGACAAGTGTTCCTGACCCAGTGAGATATCTGGAAAAATCCTCCATACAGTAGTCCTTGTGTAAGTAAATAATCACCCCACTTTAAGACACACGCTCAGGTTGGCCTGTTTCCTTCCAGACAAGCATAAAACTAACTCGGCCTTCACTGTGTTGTGCTAAACTTGTCTGTATTTTGATGGATAAGGACCCCAGCCAAGCACCACCTAAGAGGAGAACTGATTTGTACTGGGGGGAACACACCCAGGTTAACACGCACTGGTTAAATATGGAGGATTTTCTTTCAGAACTGCGACTTTCAGTCCCACCCCAGGTGCTACTCAACAGCCAAATACACATAGGACTTAGTGAGGTGCTGTGAGGTTGGCAAATCCTGCTCCGAGGCCAACTGCTGCCTCCGTGACTCCACACTCCACCAAATCCTTTCCTCAAGGAGGTGGTAGAACTTGGCAACATTCACCCCTGGAGCTTCATCTCTGAAGAATTTTTCTTTGGAAAACACATACATTTTCTATTCAACAGTCCAGTCCTCTCTCCCCTACTGACTGGTCTCAGTGGAAGAGCTGCCTACAGCCATTGAAACCACCTTCCTCTAACAATCTGCATACGCTGTGCTTAAAACACTCTTGTTATTGAAGCGCAACTGCTTCCAGGCCAAGACTGTCCATGCAGGGACAGTCTCTCTGCACTGCTCCTCAGTCCCCTCTATACTGTGCTCAGAGCCTGGGGTCATTCTCCTCCTCCATTTCCCTGCATCTCATAGGGGAAAGGTGGGTTCTCCTTCTAATCTGGGCAAGTTTGCTTTCCCACAGTAGGAGCTCCCTAGAGTCAAATGGCAGTTTAAAGAACGCCCACATTTCCATCTATTTTCCCTACTCCAGAAACAAAGGGCAAGCTTCTTTAGGGTCAGGAAAAAAGGACAGAAGCACCTCTTAAGCATTAATGCCTCTCTTGAGCAGGGAACACCATGGATCTGCACCTCCTTCTGCTTGCAATGAAGATAATAAGATGTCTTGAGCAGCTCATTGAGCAAGAATGATCCCACTTCCACTCCACTAGCATATGATCCCACTTCCACTTCACTAGCATAGACGATCATAGAAACAAAAAAGTCTGTACCTGTTCCATTTTCAGTCTGAAGCAACAGTACATTCCTGGCTTCTAATGCAGCAGGGACAACAGCACTGAATGGAAATGTTTGGATAATCATGTCTTCATTTAAAGTGAACCCAATTTCTTCATCTAAGCCATCACTGCCCTCAATTAGGACATCCACCATATCCAGGACATCTATTAAGTGAAGAAAAAATGCAAGCAGAGGATTCAGACTAACTAGAAAACAACAGAGGTAGAACCCAACACTCCAGGAATACAAGTCAGCTTCTGAATTCCCAAAGCAGAAAAAAGGATGAAAGACACATTTGTCTAGCAATGTAACGGTAAATGCAACTGTAAAAATCATTGTCTCTTACAGTGTGCTCAGCTTACTTTTTGTCTTTCAACACTGCTGTCCAGCTGACAGAAGGAAGGGAAGGGAAGAGGTGCATCACCTACTGCTACCATGATGGCATTAGGTAAGGACTATCAGAGCATAACAGTGACAGAAAATGTGTATGGGAAAGTACGAAGGAAGCAGCCACTTCCCCGTTAAAAGAACATCCTGAGCAGTCCTTGAAGAGCTTCTCAGCTCTATATGGCCAGAGAAACAAATCTTGGTCATGAAAGAGTCAAAGACAGCTTTAACATATGAAGAAAATACTATGTATTCCGTGGCTGGCATTACACATCTCTGTAACAGTCAACTCAAGGCAACTGATCCATCTGGTACTGAGAAACTACCTTAATTATCCTACATTTATGTACTGCAAAATCCTACGCATGGACTGTTATAGCAGAACAGCTAGCACATGCAAAGTTATCCAAGTGTCCACATCTGCAGAATTTTTACTTTGTCTGCAATAGGGCTGTGACTGGTCCTAGAAAGCAGTAGCAGCAAAATTCCAGCCATGTGCCTGGGAATAAGAAAGTTCCCTGGGCACCCCAGCCCCTTCCTCCTGGATGAACAGATATGAGCAGCCCCAGGGAGAAGGACTGGACTAGTTTTCATTTTAGTTAGAAAATGCTGCTGCAGGAGCCTGAAGAGAGATTTAAAATAGTGTTAAAATGGTGTAACTGCATCAGAAATTACTTTTGGGGGTAAAGTGGTAACTTTGCAATTCAGATTTCTACTTCTGATACTAAATACAACTGGAGGGCTGAATCCTGTAGTCCTTACTTAAGCAGGATTTCTATAGTTATCAGTCATCAGTTTGCAAATAAGGGCTAGAAAATTTAGCACAAAGTCTTGGAATTCTCTGTTGTTGAGGGAATCACCACATACCATCAATGTGAGAGACAGGGATGCTGGCGTTATCAGAGTCTTGTTTAAACATGTTAACTTGGAGCATACTGGCTTCCTGAACAAGGTCTGCTGCTTTATCTGTATAAGGATAGGGGTTTGTCATCAGTTTCAACAGGATCTGTTAACAAAGGTTGAGAGAGAAACATAAGTGCACAGGCTATTAAGTCTACAGGAACCATATCTTGTTAAGAAAGACTATGTGCTAAAAGTGGTTGGAAGCTGGCAAAGTTTTAGGAGGACAACTTCCATATACTTCTGCAGGAATCTGCCTATGGTTACTGCTGTACATGGGACACTGGGCCTGATGGAAAAAGAAATGTCCACTGCAATTTCGCACCTAAAGTGCTACCACAGACTGAGTCCCTGGGGAAACTGCAATGAAAAGGAAGCACTGGGCATTTAACATCCTGAAAAGTGAACAGGAAATGTCAACTTTTCTTGTAAAAGATTACAATTTACTGAGGTCTGATAATTTGGCAGGTATTGCCACATAAAGAAAAGAGGAGGTAAGAGCTACCCCCACACAAAACACTCTACCCTTACATCAACAATGCTGTAATAACAACTTATCTTTCTGGATTTAATTTTCTTCCAAATCATTTCACTGTTCTCCCACTCAAGACAAGAAAGATGTCAGCTCTGTATAAAGAATTACAAACACTGCTTTTCTCAGAATTCATTCACTGATCTTTGACAGGTTTCTCAACAATAGCAACAAAATAATTAGTTTCCATTGATGCTATTCTTGGCATTGTTTATCCAGCTAATTTGAACAGTTGTTACCCTTTCCAAAAATTGAATCACTGCTTCCTTTTTGTCTTCTTTTGTATTATCCAAGTGTTCCAGCCAAACTGAAAGTTCCTTCCACGTGTACTCAAACACTCCGCTGTCACGTAAAACCTGTCCAGAAAACAAAAGGGGGGGGTAAAAAAACCCCACAACTAAAATTAAAAAAACAAACAAACAAAAAACCCACCACACACAGATCTTTTCATATAACAACTTCATGTTTTCTTCTTCTTAAAGGAAAAAAAAAAAGCCAACAGTAGGTTGATGAAAAGAAATATCTGTCATTTTCACCCCCTCAGTTCAAGAGGCCTTATTCCCACTCACCAGAGCTACTCTAACTGCATGACAGAGGTTAAAACTGAATGTATTTTTTTAAAACAAAATCTCGCAAGACTCTATCATCTGCCCTCAGCATAACTAGGGCCAAGGCCTAGTGTCTTCATCACTGTTTTGCTTACTGCTCTCTCAGCAAGAGCAGTAAGAGGTGAGGCATGACTATATTACAGGCGATGAATGAAACCCGCTGAGCTTTGCCAGACACACACAGGCGCTGCAGGAGAAGGGCAAGAAGCAGTCCTGGGGCAGAGAAAGGAGAGCTTTAATAATGACCAAAGTAAGAGGCAAAACATGGCTTACTCTCTCACAACTGGAAAAAACAGCTGAGAGCAACTTCTTTCTGCTCCTGTCTTCTCAAAGCCTCTCCTCCTCTCGCCCACTGTCTGCACCTCAAACCCAGCATAAGTCCCCTTGGTTCTTGCCCTCACACTGCCCATGTGTATGGGATGGATCCCATATGCACCCCATTCAAGTACGCTCCCAACAGCTATTCACCAGACTGGGCGGCGAGCACATGGCGATGTCACTATGAACGTTCATTCTCATGCATTCGGAATACAAGACTTCTACAAGCACTCAGGGCGCAGGAACCTGCTTGAGCACATGCCGGGGCAGTATGCACCGGATCCAGAGGCCATTGTGCTACCTGCAGTGCTGCTCACTGCAGCAGCCTCTCTGCCGCTTCATTGCTCGAGGCCCATGGTGTGGGGACACAGAGGAAAGGAGCTGGCTGCAGCACAGAGCCACAGCCAGGGCCGATCCATCTTGCTGGTCCCAGCCTGCAAAAGAGTCTTACGTGTTGGACAGCTTCCGTAGAGCTAGTGTGTCCTCTGACCCATCACGCAGCCTGAAACACAAGGTGCGTCCCCTGCAACGGGGGCTACTACAACGCTGTCTCACACACTGGCAAGGAAGGTCCCGCCAAGGCGCAGCCAAAGGTAAGAGCCAGGATAAAGGCTAGCAGGACTTTTGGTCCAGCCACGTCAAGTTCTTCTGCTGTCAACAGTCAGTCAGCACAAACCCTGCTGAGGTCAAAGTTGCCTGGACATACAGCATTCTTTCCCTCCACCTTAGTAAACCTTATTCTTAAAATTTCAGGGGAGCAGGCTATACTGCTTTAAGAGGGTTGTACATCTTTATACCATTATAGCAAGAAACAAAAAGCGCCATACCCTTAAAAACAGCCTGTAGGGGGGCTTTTGAAAACCACTGATGTAACATAAAGCAAAATCACTGCTAAATTAAATCAAGCTACTTGTGCTTAAAAGAGTTGGGCAGATGAGTAAACAGTCAAATAAATGAACAGTGGGTCGTGACCACAGCAAGGTCCAGAAAGAAGCGTAGGCATACTCACGGTCACCGTGGGTGGTGAGGTAGACACAATTTTACCACAGTCAAGTAATAGACATTTACATATTTAGAAATTTTTGCCCACTTTACATGCTATCTAAATTCAGGCCCTTATCTGAGGCACCTAAATTAGGAACTTGGTGACCCTATGCTCCATCTGTAAAAGAAAGAAAGGAGGAGGAGGGAGAGGAGGAGGAACGTCTGTCTGAAGGACACTCCAGATAACAGGCGATTTGAACTGCACAGTGGTATAACTACCTACCTGCCCCTCACTCTCAACAACAGAAGAAACCTTGACCAGCTTCCTAACTCTGGCATCTACATTAAATGACTGTAATTACGCGGGATGAATCTGTGCCTTTGTTTCTCCCCACACACAAAATACAAAGGAAGCTATCACAGTTCATTTGCTCTACATTTACTCTGTGTACAGCACCATCAGCTATAAAAATAACACTGCTGCTTACATGAATCTGACAGGATAATTCATTTAAAGAAAGGAAAAAAAAAGAAAAAAGGATTCATTTTTAAAAAATTAACTATTTTTGGCAGAGTCTCGAAATAGAAATACACTTGCAGCTCTCATGAAAACAGGCAGGAACAGCATGTGAAATCCAAAAACATGCCTTCCGATTATATGGCACTGTGTTGAAAAATAAGCAAAACACACTCATTAACATCTATTCTTAGCAGCCCTTCTGCTGACATAACTGCCCTTACTTCACTGCTCCTGTATTCCCTTCAGAGAAAATGAAATGGACTGAATCTAAAAGAGGAAACAAGAATGAGTCAGGCAGCCCACGTCTCCACTCAGCAAAAGAATCCAAATACACTAGAAAAACTGTATGGGGTAGCTTTTGATTGAGATATTCATTACTGCGAGACAAAGTTAACCTGCCTTTAACCCCTTGCAGGGATCAAGGGCAACTAAAACTTAATTCAATCACTGTAACTTTGGTGTAGTGGATTGGACATTACAATTGCGCCCTGTGATTGAAGCTAAATGCAGAAATTAAACGTGCAAAGCTGTATACAAACTTGTATGCCACTATTACTATGGGACATTGCACAAGGAGCCCTGTTCAAGGTTTAGAACAGCTTTTTGGATTTTATCTTGAGGGGGACAGCTGCTTGGTTGCGTTTGTTTTTAATGTAGGCCTCTACCCCTACTTAGATAACTAAAAGATGCCCAGTTTTAAAAAGGTACTGAAACTGACAGCCACTGGTGCCCTCATGAGATTTGTAGTTGATTAGCGCTTCTGAAAAGTCAGATAACTTATTTAAACACACAGAAGGGGATTTTAATTCATTTTTAAGACAAAAGTACTCCTTGCATCAGAGCTTTTATCAGACTGTAACAAACAGTACTATTTCGCAAGGCCAGAGCAAACTAGCTAAGGCTTTAGGAAGGCTACAGTGATGAAGTACAGATTAAATAAACAACGGTAAAAAAGAAAGATCAAAAATAATCTCGTCTTGATCAATCTCACGACCTTTGCAGGTACAAACTACATCGGTTTATTACAGTATCAGAATTACTTCAGCCTAGGGAGGGTGGGCAAGCATTAAAGACATTTTCCTTGCTATTTCATCAACTGTTGCAGCAAATTCAGTTGACAGCAGTTACTGTCATAGACTATTTAGCTAACAGGTAGTTATCTTACAGGAATTTCCAAGAACAGTCCCAGAAAAGGGGAAAGAAGACTGTTGGCCACACAACTATGCAGTAAAGGTATCTGCTTTAAGAAAAATTTTAGAATACAGAGATTTTAGACCAATGGGATATAGTTAATATCCTGGTATTTCAGACCAAACACTTACCTTGATGATCAGTTTTTTGGTTGAAATTTTCAGATGAGAATGGTTACTTGTTACAAACATTTTCATCAGTAAATAGAATACTGATTTTTCACCAGATACCTTCTCTGTCTCAGAGACATCCTAAAAGAAAAACATATTAAAATTCCCCTGGTACAGCAACACTGTACAGGATTATGTTGTACTGAAGCAGATATGTAACAAAAGTATATTATTTTATAGACCTGCACAAAAATACCAAGGCCAGAAATTAATGGGATCATTTGTAACTACTTTGCATTCAGTGAGCCAGGAAGAGGAGTACAATGGTTTTTTGGAAAGTGGAAGAAGAGAGGAGTAACAGAAACACCAACAAATACAAGGCTCAAAGACAAAGCCACCTTCCTCCCCAATCATCCATCCTACTTCTATTTCTGTTATCCCCAGAAATTCAGATTTCCTACAAATACTGTCTGAATAAGAAATATAATCATTTAAGAGACTGATCCCCAAAGAACAAGAAAACAATGCAAGTCACAAGGATACTGAACGCTGTCTGAACATCAAATGACAATCCTTCAGCCACCTCCCCGGCTTCTCTCACTGATTTGCATTTGATGTCTAACAACCATAACCCGCTGTAACAGTGCCAGATTTGGCTTTTACCTTTTCTGTTAAAACCTGTCTATACTAGAAGGGCAAAGCCACAAGAAAATACTTTAGCTTCTTTGCCTGTTTCCAGGTTTTCCTTTGCTTGCTCTTAACTCTCCTCAGTTTATGGCCCACTGGAAAGGACAGAAAATCTCCTACAAGGGTGACAGTCACAACACCTATGGGTCTCTCTGCTTCCCCCCAAAGCGAGGCCCACTCTTTTCTCCAGACATGAAAAGCAGGCTCTCTACAGCTCTCTTACTTTACAGGCCTGCAGTAAAGAAGGGAGTAGGGGCCCTGAAAGCTTCCAGTAATTACAGAGAGGAGGGACAGCCTTAACAAATGCCAGAATCTTCCCTGGGAATGGGTGGATGGCTCCCATCAGCAGCTCATTTCCTTGGTCTGAAATCTCAGGCTTTCCAGACAAGTGGAAACCAGCAAATTCTCACTCTTGCCCCTCTCCAAGGACAAGAAGAGCGAAGGAACCTTGTCCAGCCCTCTTCAGGGAGGTAAAAATTTCTGTTCTTGTAGAAAAACTTTTCAACTCAGAAGGGATTCGTCACTAACGCTAAGTCTATAATTCCTACTGGTTTTACAAAAGTGTCACCTCCTAAAACGACTGGACTGAGACTAGTTTAAAATTAGGCAGTGCTGAATGTAAAGATTTGAGGAAAACAGGCCAAAGAAACATAACTCTGCCTTGAAGTCTCTTACCTGTACTCTGAACCAGGCAAACTTATTTGCAGGAAGTTCCAAAGCCACTTTCAGTATATGGTGCTGCAGAACAGGAGGGACCTCCTCTCGGAGGCCCTTTTCAGTGACGATACCTGAGGTTTGAAAGCAATACAATCAACTTTATTTTGGTGTATCTTTCCAAGATTTCAGGAACACTAATCATTTATGGTTTCAAACCACCACTGTGAGATAAGCTGGCAATCCACAAATTTTCGTACCATGAGATCCCCAGATACACCATGATTATGTTTGGCCAACCTAAGGCTGGAATCCAGCCCTCAGCAGGTCAAGTCTAACACCTGCCCCTGGCACAAGCCATCACTGGTGCATGGGAATACAAAATCTCTTCTATCAGTCTCAGCAACCCTGAAAAGCTGTGTCCTACAGGAAGTAAAGAGGATGGATAAACTGGAGACTAAAACACAGAATTTAAGTCAGTAACAAATCTTAACGCTTATACTATTACAGTATTTGCTACAGGCAACAGAACTTTACACTTGTGTGTCTCCCTACATCACTTCTGTCATCTGCTTACAACAACTGCTTTGGTACAGCCTCAGAAATATTCACCTTAGAGGCCGCACAGCTGTGCAGAGACCCTCGCAGTGTGCTCCAAAAATTGACCTGCCCACACTTTAGCTGCAGTTAAGTTACATACAGAGATCAGCTGTATAAAGCTTTGGTGTCAGTGTGCTTTTCATAGTTTGTGCAGTATCTTTGTGGTCTGCATTACAGAGAGAACAATACATTTTTAAAATGGAGCATCACTACAAAGTCTAGCCAACAATAACACCAAACAATAAAACTGTACCAGCTGTGTAAAGCACATACTGCTACAAGGTAGAAAAACATGCTGCCTTTGGAATGTACGTTTCAATCGGGGCGAGGGGAAGGAACAACAGAACCCTCAAACTGGCATCTGAAAAAAGGAAGTTTCATTATTAACTTACACCATCATCTTCTACCATATCATCTTTCATCAAAATTAATATCCAGGCTCACCTCATTACAATTTGTTTGAGAATGACACTTTATTTTCCATCCTGTTCAACTTGTTATTTCATACTGTAACAAAACACACCATGACAGAGATTTCTGCCTCACAAAAAGGTGTCCTGCCTTTTGTCCATTTTGAAAAAAGCAGACCAACATAAGAAATAATGGGATAAACAGGATATGTGATTTGCTGAGTCACCAAGTATACAAACCAATTAAATATGCTTTGACAGAGGGAGGAAAAACCTCACACAGTTGATTCAAAGGGGTTTTTTGTTTAAAGGCCCTTTCTTTAGGTTAGCAAATGTGACGCCCATCTACAAGAAGGGCTGGAAGGAGGATCCAGGGAACTACAGGCCTGTTAGTTTGACCTTGGTGCTGGGGAAGGTTATGGAGCAGATCATCTTGAGTGCCATCACGCGGCACATACGGGACAACCGGGTGATCGGGCCCAGTCAGCACGGGTTTATGAAAGGCAGGTCCTCTTTGACCAACCTGATCTCCTTCTATGACATGGTGACCCGCTTAGTGGATGAGGGAAAGGCTGTGGACACTGTCTACATGGACTTTAGTAAAGCCTTTGACACCGTTTCCCACAGCATCCTCCTGGAGAAACTGGCTACCCATGGCTTGGATGGGCATACTCTTCACCAGGTAAAAAACTGGCCGGAAGGCCGGGCCCAAAGAGTGGTGGGGAATGGAGTTAAATCCAGTTGGTGGCCGGTCACAGGCGGTGTTCCCCAGGGCTCAGTACTGGGGCCAGTCCTGTTCAATATCTTTATCAATGATCTGGACGAGGGGATCGAGGGCACCCTCAGTCAGTTTGCAGATGACACCAAGTTGGGCAGGAGTGTTGATCTGCTGGAGGGCAGGCAGGCTCTACAGAGGGATCCGGACAGGCTGGATCAATGGGCTGAGGCCAATTGGATGAGGTTCAACAAGGCCAAGTGCTGGGTCCTGCACTTGGGTCACAACAACCCCAGGCAACGCTACAGGCTTGGGGGGGAGTGGCTGGAAAGCTACCCGGCGGAAAAGGACCTGGGGGTGTTGGTCGACAGCCGGCTGAATATGAGCCAGCAGTGTGCCCAGGTGGCCAAGAAGGCCAACGGCATCCTGGCTTGGATCAAAAATGGTGTGGCCAGCAGGAGTAGGGAAGTGACCGTCCCCCTGTCCTCGGCCCTGGTGAGGCCACACCTCGAGTACTGTGTTCAGTTTTGGGCCCCTCACTACAAGAAAGACATTGAGGTGCTGGAGCGTGTCCAAAGAAGAGCAACGAAGATGGTGAAGGGTCTAGAGCACAAGTCCTGTGAGGAGCAGCTGAGGGAACTGGGGTTGTTTAGCCTAGACAAAAAGGAGGCTGAGGGGAGACCTTATTGCTCTCTACAACTACCTGAAAGGAGGTTGTAGTGAGGTGGGGGTCAGTCTCTTCTTCCAAGTAACAGACAACAGGACAAGAGGAAATGGCCTCAAGTTGTGCCAGGGGAGGTTTAGATTGGACATTCGTAAAAACTTCTTTACCGAAAGGGTTGTCAGGCATTGGAACAGGCTGCCCAGGGAGGTGGTGGAGTCCCCATCTCTGGGGGTATTCAAAAGGCGTTTAGACGAGGCCCTAAGGGATATGATTTAGTGGGGGACTTGGTAGTGATAGGTTAATGGTTGGACCCGATGATCTCGGAGGTCTCTTCCAACCAGAACAATTCTATGATTCTATGATTCTAAGTTGCACCAGGGGAGGTTTAGACTGGATATTTGGAAAAATTTCTTCACCGAAAGGGTTGTCAAGCACTGGAACAGGCTGCCCAGGGAAGTGTTTGAGTCACCATCCCTGGAGGTATTTAAAACACATGTAGATGTGGTGCTTAGGGACATGGTTTAGTGGTGGACTTGGCAGTGCCAGGTTAACTGTTGGACTCAATGATCTTAAGGGTCTTTTCCAACCTAATGACTATATGATTCTATGATTTTTTTTTTCCCTGACAGACTCAAGACATTTACATAACTCCTATTCTTACACATCCCAGACCTGCCTAAAACACAGATAGTTGCTTTAGTTTGCTGGCCTACAAGCTCTGGTGGCCCACAAACAGCAATGATGGCCGAACAACGTTTTGTCCTCTCCTCCAGTCTCAATTTTAATTTTAAATGGCTGTATTTATTGTACCACAAGCAGTTTTGGAGGATCTTGCCCACAGTTCGTAATTTGTGGCTCATCATCCTTGCTGCATTAAGCAGGTACAGAACGTCTCTGTTTACCTCTGCTATATGAAAAGGAATACCCTCTGTGAACATGACATCAGAGACAAAAATACAACCACATTGCTGAAGTGCTTCCTCATATAGATTTTCCACAGGAGATAATACCATACAGAATACTGTTCTTCTCCCCACACACTGCCAAACTATGATAAAATAATTCAAAACACAGCAAATGGAAAAAATATTTGAATGTTAAAAGATTTTCCAGAGGAGACTGGTGAATTGGTATGTGCTTCTCCCCCACCTCAAACTTTCTGTGAACTATCATGTTAAAAAAATAAAATCTGTATCATTGTGGCTAGTAAGTTTGGAAATAACTTACTTATGTTAGACTGTTGACATAGGTCTAGGAGAATTACACCCCTGAAATCTCATTAAGAGCTGGACATAAGTCTTCCTCAGAAACATTAGAATGAAAATCTCATAAAGATCAAAGTTTTGCAAGAATACGACACACGAAGAGGAAGACTGTAGCGCAACTTACCACTTACAACAACTGAGTATAGCAGAGCAGCTATGGAATTTAAGAGGGTAGAGAGTCAGAGCACTGCAGAAATAGCAACAATGAATGCCAACACAATGAATAAACTAAAATGGGTTACTTTTAGAAAACAGTTCATTCTCTATCTACACAAAAGAGCAAACATTCCCTTCTGCTGTGGACTTTGTAAATAGTCAGAGAAAGCAATGAAGGTAACAGAAATACCCATCACATACCTTTTAGCAGCTTGCTAAAATCAAAGTTGCTCCGTGCTACCAAGTGGGGCACAACCTTCTGATAAAGGCATAAGACCTGAAGCAGTGCAGCTTTCAGAAACAGTGTCTCGGCATCATCTGAACCTAAACAAAGCGTTTACATAATTAGTTTCTCCTTCCTTCATACCAAGAAAGCATAGTGTAGCACCTACATTATCGAACATGAGAATTACTAACTATATTTCCAATAGATGTGCCCATGAAATGATCAGTTATCTTCCTCACTAACAAGAAGAAACAGAAAAAAACCACGGAATCCCCAGTTTCCTTCCCCAGCATTCCTGTGTGATTACTTTTAAAACTAAATCAGCTTATTCAGTACTTAAATTGGCAGTTGCCATTTCTAATTTTATTCTAAAGTGCTCACACCTATAAAAGACAACCTCAACATTTTAACACTCACTATAAGAATCCCATCAATCCCACTGCTGTTCAATTCAAGGCTGGACAACAGAAAAAAGTAAAGGAAAGGATATGGTCACGCTGCTGGTTTCCAAGGATGCTATTTTTACCTAATGCCAGGTAGGTTTGACTGGGGAAGTGCAGGAGACAGTACACTAATTTATTACTAATTTATTACTTCAATTAAAGGTTTCTTTCTTTCCCTTCCCTCTTTCAAAATAATACTTTCTCAATGTGACCTCTTGGCAAGAGGAAAACAACAAATATCTGTATGAGAGAAACAGCAACCCCAGCTAAGGCAGCCGTTTACTTCTTAAGAAAAACTATTTCAGCAGCTAAATATTCTTTTAGGTTATAACATGAGGATGCATAAAAGCTACTTGTTATCCAGTCACTAATGAAAGGAAGTAAAATAAATGAAGGGCAGCCAAACCTTTTTTTTAACACCTACTTTTTTCCTGTTAACTAGGTCTCCCTCAGGGAGCTATGAAGAACTGGATGGATGCCAGGCATAAACTTTGTCTTTGTTTGCCTGAGTCTCAACTCCCATTAAAAAGAGTTCTCTAGTGGCCACAGTGCAAATAAAGCTGTAAAAGGTGAGCTGAGAGTAAGTGATACAATATTATCACCCTAGTATGCAGAGAAACTATAGCTACAGTACTTCAGAGATTAGCTAATCCATTGGTTTCAGCAGGTACTCTACCAATAAAGAGCCTTGGGAATGTCAGCATTGACAACTATTTTGCCGCCCAAAGCCACACACAGGACATACACTGAAAAACTCTCTGCTCCAGGAAGTCTCACTGCAAAATATGCCCTGTGAAGGGCACGAAACTGGCTGTAGATTTATCTTCAGTCTGTAAGTAAAACATTGCAGGCTGCTAGCCAAGCTACAGAGAGTACTAAAACTTCCAGTTCCCTGCAATGGGACTACAAATGCACGTCCTTCAGGAGAGACACTGGTTTTGAGAGAGGAAAACTGAAGCCTTCACTCCAACCCTCTCTCCCTCTTCCAACACGTGCATGTTTCTACTCCTGTGCTGCAGCAACAAAAGCATTTGTGTAGCCACGGTAACTAACTGCTTCAAAAAAATGATCACATGGTAAAATAACTTGGCCAAACTAAAATCCCTCAAAAAATTTTTTTTCAGGCATATCAGTTTCCCTGCCTGTTTTACCATGCGGCTGCAAAATACTCATACTAGCATAGGAGGGTCAAGGACAGGAGGGTTAAGTTCAACAAGGGGAATTGCAGAGTCCTGCACCGGAGGAGGAACAACCCCATGCACCAGTACGTGCTGGGGGCCACTGAGCTGGAAAGCGGCTTGGCAGAAAAGGACCTGGGGGTCCTGGTGGATACTAAGTTGAACATGAGCCAGCAATGTGCCCTTGCCGCAGAGAAGGCTACCAGTATCCTGGGCTGCATTAGGCAAAGCATTGCCAGCAGGTCAAGGTAAGTGATCCTTCCCCTCTACTCAGCGCTGGTGAGGCCATACCTGGAGTGCTGTGTCCAGTTCTGAGCTCCCCAGTACAAGAGAGACATGAACACACTGGAGAGAGCCCAGCAAAGGGCCACAAGGATGATGAAGGGACTGGAGCATCTCTCCTATGAGGAAAGGCTGAGGGAGCTGGGACTATTCAGCCTGGAGAAGAGAAGGCTCGGGGGGATCTTATCAATGTATATAAATACTTGAAGGGAGGGTGCAAAGAGGACGGAGCCAGGCTCTTTTCAGTGGTGCCCAGTGACAGGATCAGAGGCAATGGGCACAAACTGAAACACAGGAGGTTCCCTCTGAACTTTTTTACTGTGAGGGTGGTCGAGCACTGGCACAGGTTGCCCAGAGAGGCGGTGGAGTCTCCATCCTTGGAGATATTCAAAAGCTGTCTGGACATTGTCCTGGGCAACCAGGTTTAGGCAGGGGGGTTGACCAGATGACCTCCAGAGGTTCCTCCCAACCTCAACCATTCTGTGATTCTGTGACAGCAGAAAGTCAAATTGCTTAACCTCCTAGTAGCAACGGCAGCCTATTTGTCAAACTGTGTTCTTAGGCAATTCTGACGCCGGTCAGAATTAAACTGCTCAAAGAACTGAACAAAGCAAAGATGAATAGTAAATGCACAAGTGACATCTGGACTCTGCTGAAGTTAACATCAGATAAGGATTTCACAACACCCATTCACATAAATGTAAGAAGGGGTAACTCCACCTGCTTTGCCTACCATGCTGTTCAGCAGCTTCCGCTGTCTCAGTCATTGCCTTCACAGCGGAGGTATCACTCTCCCTTTTCTCCTGTTGGCCATCGTGGTGTTCTCTGCCTTGCTTCAGAAGGGACTGCCAGACAGCCACTATATTGTTCATGTCTGGTAAAAGCTACAAGCAAAAAGAGTAGATTGCAATAGCTCTCCTGCGTGAGACAAAGCTACTGTGATTAAAATATTCACAACCAACAACACAGGGATTTGCTGCTCTTCACAAAGGTTGGAACTGATCTTGTATGCAATCAGAAAAAAAGGTATGAAATCAGGTAGTGTACTTTCACTTCTGCAGAATATAAATACTGGAAAGAACACTTTATTGAAAGTTTGCTGTCAAAAACTTACGTTTGGTTCTTCATCCTCATGGTATATTTTCAACCCAAGTGCTACCTTGTCTAGTAACTTCTAACTCCAAATGAACTCTGCTGGCTATAATTTACTTGAACCAGGAGGAGAATTTGCTTCTGAGCATGCTCTTGGAATTCATTTGCAGCACAACAGCTGCCAATGTTAAAAATTTGTCTCACAACAAAATTTTATTTGCATTTCCATCAGCCAGCTTTGTTAGGAAATGTAGTCTATTACCACACCCATTATTAACACCTTTTAAACCTCAAAGATACTATCTCCTGGCTCCCAGGCCACAACCACTTGGGAAGAAAGAGCAGAGGAGCAGTTATCTGCTGCAAAATGACTCACGTTATGCCCCAATTTTCTTTTTATTTTGTACCTTGCTGATGGCTTCTCTGTACAGCTGTACAAATTCCTGCATCATTGACAGTGTGTAGATTTCTGACTTTTGCCAAGTTTCTTCATTCAAACAGTACTCAATATTCTTCAAGGCCCTTCTCAGAACCATTGATACAAGTGACAGTGTGCTGTGCTTCACTACTGTACTGGGTAACTAAAAGAAGGAAGTTGAATTAATGACATTTCACTGCTTCCTCTTAGGCTTTGCACATAATCTGTATTCTGAATATATGTTAAAATTTGTTAATTAATTAATTATTTCCTAAACCTTGGCTTGCAGGAAAGAATCTGTAGTTTTTCAGATTCCCAGCCTAAACCACTAGTGAGCACTGGCAGAATTAGTGCTTGTGAGTGGCTCTTGGAAGCAGTATTTTAATTCTTTTTCCAGTGCTTCTCCAAGCCAGCTTTATGCTGCGATAGACATTATAAAACGTATGTAATTAATCAACTTAAGAATTAATCAACTTCTTGGAGGATCACACACTTAAATCAAACAGTATTAATGAGGACAGAAAAATCCACTGAAATACTATAGACTGCTCTTACATTTAGTCCTTGGGTGAACATTATTTTATTGCACACTGCAGGGACTGTTGTTACCATCACCATAGAAAGCAACCTGGGAAGAGGAATAAACTCTGAAGTCTTAAAAGAATTGGAAATCTCTGGTTGAGCCTCATAGATCTGAAAAAAAAATAAAATTAAAAAAAAAAATTAATCAACATTGATATAGCCCTGGAGATAACAACTTCTTCTGGGAAGCATTTTACACAAGGGCTTTGACTTGTCAAAAGTAATGACAGCACTAAATACCAATTTTAATGCAGAAATGCTGCAGAGCATCCCCCAGACTCCTGTTCAACTAAATGGAACATCTGTATGTGACCTGCACCCCTGCTAAAGGCCATCCATTTTCAACAGACTACAGATCCTACTTGCCCATTTTAAGCTAAAGCAAAGAGTCAGAGGAACATTCAGAAAGGACAAAAGGTTTTTCTAGCTGAGCCCCGATGTTGCTGCATCTCAAAACACGTACCATCAACGTGATGTTTCCCACTGCTTCTTACGCCAATTCCTTCTTTCCCGGTTTAGTTAAATGTTTATACAGCCTCCTGCTCCGAGTATGGCTGTTTACCAAATGACCTTCCAACTCACTCTATGTCTACACTTTTTAAAGCAGCTGTGGCTCTGAGCCATGGCTCATTTTCCTTAGCACCCATAGAAAACAGGATGCCATTTCCCCCCCCCTCCATTTACCATCTTCGACATTTAACAGCATCCTGCTACTTCTTTCCTAACATACCCACAGTAATTGATGGTGTTATTTCAGAACCATTAAGTCCTTCCTGTTTAGCCACCTCAGCCACCTAACTTCCCCACTGCTGGACTGGTTTGTTTTTAAAATCATTACCTATGAAATACTGTGCCTGTCTGCTTTTTAGTGATTTTTATAAACTCTAAAGCACTGTGCATTGACAGCTGTGAACACAACACATCTTCAGACATGTCAGTTTCCTCTGATACAGAACAGCTGCTTCTGAAACAAAACCAAAAAACCCCACTCCCTGATCCTCAGCTTAGTTCCTCTGAAATCAATGAAATCTTGTTCCTTGTCGCTAGGAAGACGTCAGCTAAGATCGTGAATTCAGAGTCAGTTTACACCTAACACGGCCACACCACAGCCTGGCCAGGCTCTGTACTGCACACTACCCAAACTGTAACAAATTTTACAAAGGAATGGTATTATAATGTGTATCTGTAAGAAAAGCAATCAAAGGCAGGCTTACCGATCTACTACCAAGTTCCTTTGCTTGGTAACTTTTCTGTAGGTCGGGAATGTTTGACTTTATCATCTTTCCTATTACAATTTTGTGTAATTCTGCACTACTGTTTAACAAAAAAACCTTCAATTTTTGGAGGAAAAAAAAGAATATTGGGACTGCATATTTCTATGGAGAGGTGGTGTGCATCATTCATACTCTTACCTTTCTGAGTAACCTCATATTGTCCATCCAAGCTGACTTCAGTCTAGGAACAAAGGAATACTGGGTCTCCTTAAAGTACCTATTCAATAAATCCGGGCATACTTTAAGAATATTCACCATGAGATCAGCAACCATTTCATCTTCTGTTGCAGTCTTTAAACCAAGCAGAAAGCGCAGAAGCACCACGTTTCCTCCCCTATTGAAGACAAAAGAATACTTTAAAAAAGAAATCCCTGTTTCGATACCTTATATGTGATGCTAACTCTGCAACTCCTCTAACTGTTGCTGGGGTAAATTCAAGGCAAGACCTCTCATACTGCTGGCATAATTTCTGAGTTTGTACTCAGAAAAGTAAGAACTGAATTTACCTCCAAGATTTCTGCATGACAAAGAGTAATTACTTTTAATTAAACCCATGATGTTTCAGAAATACTCTAACCAAACTTCACAAAGCTATAAATGTAGAATTAAAACTTAATATTAAACTTGGAAGTATTTTCTGTGGTCTTTCCGTCCTCTTTTTTAAGTTTACTTCTGTATGTCCCTAAACAAAGTGAGAATACCACAGATACCAGATGAATACCAGCTAAAATTTTGCTCAAAGTAAGAAACAATCTGCTCTAGTACCACTCAGTATTAGTACCTGCTACTACAATCTAGTGCCTTCTTTGCCCAGCTAACATGATGAAGCATAAACTCACCCAATGAGAACCTCTCCATGGAATTGCAAGAGTCTCAATTATTTTCTCTATCAGTTATAATCTTAGTGCACACATAACTAGTTAGCAAATGGAAACAGTAGGGCAAATAGGTGCTTCCAGATTAGGTGCTGCAGGCCAAATTCTGGCACTACTGAAATCAGTGTTGACATTTTGCCAAAATCTGGGATAAACCACATCTGGTTCTACAAAATGTAAATTAGACTAGATATTTTACTACCATTTGGTTTACTCTGCAGCTCTGATGCTTTATTGTCACCTCGGAAAAAAAAAAAATCCGTGGTCCAAAATCACACCTTACAGTAAGAGACTTGTTATACAGTTATTCATGGAGATGGCTCAGAGAAAGACGACCATTGCCTGAGCCTCTATAAATAGGGCAGAGCACTCTCTACTCCAGTACACAGAGGCACAAGGAGATCCAATAGTTTGATCTTGGGAAGTTAAAAACAAAAACAACAAAACACTCTAACATATTTCTTTCTTCTGCCACAGAAGAGAGAGACGGAAGCAGAATTTAGTGAAGTTACTGGCAAAGGCCTAGGAAGGGCGGACAAGGTAACTAGTGAGGTCTCTCTTGTTCCCAGCACACATACACAAAGCACACATACCATCTCAGCCGTCTGGTGACTTACTTGCCAGAAGTTCCAAGACTTGGATCATAGAAAGTTATGCCATGTTTCCGAGAGCAGCAGAGGTCCATTAAGAAATTATGAACAAGTTCCCGTACCATCATCTTTCCCACCTCTTCAGAACCTTGAGTCACCTATAAAAATCAAAAAGGAGTAAAAAAGACATCTAATTTTGGTATCACATAAGAAAATCTTCCAGCAATTTCACTCTTCTCTAAATTTAATGAAGCTCCACTTACAGAAATGCTAAAAGATAGTTTGGCTTTTGTTCAGATTAACAAAACAAATTTCAGTTTATGTATTAAACACATCAAATATTACAATACTTTTTGTTTCAAGGAAAGCAAACCTCCCAAATTTAGGTACATATGTACTATTTGCAGGGCATTACTGACTTCGGGCTTTTTGCTAAGAAGCCAGACAGCAAAAGATAGAGAAAAATCTAGCTAAAGAAAAGTAGTGATATAAAACTTACATAAACTGGGCAAGGCTATCCTGGCACTTTGAAGTCAAGGATCTAATATTTAATCTGAACTAACCAACTCTCAACCGTACATGCCAGGTTCACTATGAGGAAGTTCACAAAGACCAAACAAATCACTGAAGCCTTCAGAATAAAGCATGTGAAACAAGCATGTGTATGCTTTTTGGGCCAATTTGGCAGAAGATGCAACAACTTTAGTACAGAGCAAGAAAGATGGATAGCTAACAATGCACTGGATATGCCAACACTTCAGGGAAAGCTGGGGCATCAATGCCATTACAGTGACCATACAAAAATCAAAGAAGTGACCAAATATCCACGTCAAGCAAAAAGAAAAAAAAAGTGAACGCAGATTCCATTAACCTTTTACATTCAGCACAACTCAAGATCCTTACAAATGAGAAGTCTCTTGACAATTGTGGTTGGGAAATTACAAACCATATGACTCACAAGGACAGCATGGAATTGTAAGAATTTAAAATTACTCAGAACTGAAATGCATGTTTATGAATAGGGTCACAGATTTGCATAGCTCCAAGTAGACACCTACTAGAAACAGATCTCCTCCAAAAGGTATTTACCATATATCAGGATTGGAATGGCATAGGCATAAACATCCAGTAGCGGAAGTGTAAGAAGGCAGTTGTTCAGTGTTAGAAGTTTTGAAGAAGAATGGTTGGGCTTCTAAAGATCGAGTGTTAATCAACACAAAGGTGAAAAGTATGCAGCCAAAACCCAGTGAAAGCATAGAAGTCTTCCTATTGCTTTGCACTGGGTTTACAGCATGCCTTAGATATTCCCACAGTGAAGGGGGGGGAGGGGGAGAGAGATTACAAGATTAAGAAAAATAAAAAAGTAAAAATATAACCTATTTATGAGGAGAAGATGACAAAACATCTGCAGGACTAACACACACCCACCAGCAGCAGCCCTGATCCTTGCCTCTTCTATGACTTTAGGAATGTGATTTCATGGACCAGTGCAATCAGTAACAGCTCAGCCCTCAGATACCCTGCCAACCACTCAAACAACGCAAGCTGAAAAGGCTGGCAACCATCTTGGGAGTTTAGCTCTCGTATCAGATCAGCGTGGAGGATGGGAATGAGGCATGTGGTAAGAACATTGCTTCTGATGTATTCTCCTACAGGGACACAAATGTGTCCAGGCAATGAAATACAGTACTCACACCCAAAAGCCCCATTTCTCCCTGGTTAACAGATCTGCACTGCAGTTCTGGCAACCAAAGAGGGGAAACAAACCCTCCTCCTCGAGCAGTGAGAAGCAGCAGAACGTCAGGGTTGCTTTTTAAGTAGCCTCAGCAGATCCCTCTTCTTGAGCTCATCAAGGTTAGAGTAACTGGGAGCTATTTCAAAATCTGTGGGCTGCAAGGGGTGCGGGGGGGGGGGGGGGGGGGGGGGGGGGCAGCGGGGGCAGGGCAGGCAGCAGAGCAGGACAAGGACTAGGACTTACAAAGAAATAAATTACCAGACCTTTAAATCCCCAGGGCTGACATCAGTAATCCCATTCCACCGGTAAAGCGAAGCAATGTGAATCAACACTTCTGCAGTAAAAAAGGACACCTTCTGGGTTTTGGTGATAGTTTTATTTTGAACCACCTGAAAACAATGAGGAAAAAAAATGAAACAAATGAAACAGATAACTCTTCTATTTATTGCAACTTATCACAAAATAATGGCAAATTAGCAACACACTTCATTCTTCTAGTACACACACAGCTCACTCTCCTCACTACATCAGACAAAAGGTTCTGCCTGCCCTGTTAACACTTCTTTCACACACTCCTGCTCCCATCTTGATACAGCTGAAGCCATAGGACTCTACACCAACTTCTGCAAACACTGCACATGCTGAACAGGATAGACTTTCAAGTTCAACTAAAGAGCACAGAATGGATTTTGAGGAGCACAGCCACAGACTAGGATCATGGAAACCTGCTGGTAGAGATGGTAGAACCTGCTACAAATGAAGTTTGAATGAAAGGGAAAACACAGTCGAGGAAGTTCTCAGAAATTCTCCTACTGTTTTCTCCAGTTCTCGATTTTTTAATTCTCATTTTCCTTGCCAAACTGAAGGAGTCATACAGTGTGTTAGGTTCCGTCAATAACGTAACAGTACATAATGTACGATTCCCACATGGGAAAAGCTTCATTCAGAAAATAAAGTTTCAAGGAGGTTTATTTTACATTTCAATGCTAGCTTTTTTCTTCTTCTTCTTCCAAGGTTATTGCAATAGAAAAATTAAAGAATATTTTTGGTTTTAGATTGTCAGTTGTGGAAAGCCTGAGTCTGAGGCAGGCTCTTATGGTTACACTCTAAATTTGAAACTATTTTTTCTTCATTCTCTCAATTGATCATACAACAGCTTGTGCAACATTGCTACAATAATTCAAAACAGAGATTCAAAAATCATAGATAGTGGAACTAAAAACATTTTTTAAAACTTTTTCTAGAAATAGAATAAATCTCTGGTGCAGTTACTATACCCACAGCAGCAAAAAGCTGGTGCATCACAGTGAAAAAGGCACTGCTGTGCTCAGAAGCTAAGGAACAAAAGAGCACAGGAAAGGCAGTCAAGACTAAACCAACTCTCACACTTTTCAGCAATTCCTGCTTTCAAGTTTTCTGTCTCAACCCTGCTATATCACAAGGTTATTTCTGTCTGCTGTGAAAGAATCAGAAAAAACAACTTCAAAGAGGAGCAGACTTACCTCTCCAACAGTACTTTCTGACAGCAGGTGGTATGTACCCTTTCCTTTTCACAAAAACTCTGATTTTGGGAAGACAATTTTATGGTAAGACTTCTCTTTTCCTCTACCCCACCAAGAAATACCTTCGACCGAATTTATCTCTTGCAGCAAAAACTTTGCCATCCTAACAGTGAGCAAGTCCAAAGACCAGCTAACCAAGACCACAGGATGCGGCCTCAACGGAGCCCTGCCAAGACTGATTGGGGAACGGTACCACACACCCTTCAACTGCAACCAGACAACTCCTAGAAACCCATTTCACATCACAGTCCCCATACTAAAAACATATAAAATTCTTTTTCTCCTGGAAAGAAGATTATACATCATTACCTAGTTCAGAGCTAACAAACCTAGTCAAATCTAGCTGACGTCCCCATTTCGGCATGAGACACATTAATTGAAGGACCAATCTTGCTGTCACTGGAAGCACCAAAAAGACTCTAGTTCTTTTGACCTTCAGGTTTGGCACCGATGCAATTGCAACCCGTGAAATAATCGCAATCTGTTGGACACCACACACTCAAGATGAGCTGAAATTAGCATCCAAGTACAAGCTATGCAATGACTTCCTTTAAAAGAGGGCATTGGAAAAGCATAAGAAGCTTCAGTCCTGAAACAGTAATACAGCCAAGCTATGAACCTCCAACAAATACTATCAGTAATGGACACACTGAGAAACTTTCAGCAGCAGCAGCACAGCGCCAACATCTTTAAGAGTTGTACATTTTATGCAAAACTGTTTCCAGCAGCAAAGAAAATAGAAAACAAGAGACAACGCAGCTTCAAGGGTATATCATACCTTAGTTCTCAGTGTGGAAAGTACAAGATTGACAGTAGAAACTTTGTCTTCCTTTATTTCAGAACGAAGAATATCTGGAATGAAATCTAAGAAGACATTTCAAATGTTAAGTGAAAATGTGAAAGCTATTTTCATACTAAAATGCTTCAGGGAATTCATACCCATTTCTCTTCAATGTCATATTATTTACTTTGCTGTTATATTTAAAGATGAACCAAAAGGCTGCAATCAGAGTTCAGAAGGATGATGTGTCTGTAACTACAGTGATGAGCAAGTGATGCTGCCAAACCTACTCTCATCGTAATTAGCTAATTTGCCACCTTGGTTATTAACACTTATTGCAACAGCATCTGTCAACTTCAAATATATTTTGGGCCCCAACGTGCTACGCAGCGTTAACATTAACCCCTTCCATTGAAGGACTCACAATTGTTTCACTGAGTGATTCTCAAATGTTACGTCTCCAACAACACGCATCGTCTTTTGGCTCACCTGTGCATCCCAAAGTTAGAGAACTTCAGTTTACCTGACAGGGGAACGAAAGCCAGCTATGCTGACTGGGTCTAGGTGTGCACCGTCATTCCCTGTTCTGAAAGAACTGAACAACTGCGAGCAATTAAAGGAAATCGGCAGCCCTCAGGGTAGCATGAACAACAGAAGTAAATAATTATGGCCTGTCCTCACTCCCTCACTGTAGAAGAAATGAATTGCTGCCAGCTAATGACTTCCTCCCCACCAAGTATTTCTAGATCTTTTCTCAATTCTTTCATAACCTTACCAAGGGTCGCAATTCACAACCTGAGAAACATCAGCAGTAGATTTCAAACCACTAAAGTCAACGGAAGTTTTACATTATCTTCAGCACATAAGGGATCAAGTATTAATCAAGTGTATGTAAGATTAAACTTCTGGATCCTCTTGTCAGTTCAGTTTGACTCCATTCTCTAAGAGACATGGGTGTAACGCACTCCTGGACTGCACTCCCATGTAATGCCTCCATAAAGGATGCAAAGGACATTACACTGGTCTCCTGAATTATTAACAAAAAGCGGTCTAATGGAGTACACGACAGTTGTCTTGCATGAGGACAGAAAGGAAACTAAAGTACGCACAGTCTTTAACACTTTTTAAAAAAATTTTAATGCAACATATCCACTATTACTGTGTTATGAGCAAGGCTGGAGGCCATAAAGGTTTTTTTCTGCTTATTGATTCTATGGCCTCAAAGTCATATTACATTTACCTTTTTTACGTCATGTCACCAAGGGCTTTCTACTTTTGCAAAGTTTTTGCAGATAGCAAACATTATTCCCAAGCAGAAGAGGCACTCACTAGAATAAAAGTTTAAAGCTTTTCAGGTAATACGATTAAAAAATATGTATTTTGTATCTTATTGGTGCTGTTTAACCGGTTCACATTTTGAATTAGCTCATATTTATTATCACCTATAAAAGACTGCCTTAAAAAAAAATACAAGCAACTGTGAAGTACCTTTTAATTCCAGCACCTGTGTCAAGATTGCATTGTCACCAGCAATTAAAAAGGAGAGCGCAAACTGAATATAGGCCATACGGACATCATTTCTCCCCTAAAAAAAGATAAAAGGCATTGTTAGCATACAGACCATACACAACTGCAAAATTAATACTGCAACAATTGATTATCATCATAAGTACTATAAACAGGTAAATTAAACAACTTCTATAAACATGTTGCACATAGCCATACATATACATTTATATGCAATACATCCACAGTATATTCATTTGAAAAACTTCTTGTGTTAAGCAGATCACAGTCTGTTAAAGTTAACATCTAAAAGGATGGTGTCCTAGTTCACATATTTTTCAATTCTCAATATACGAGATAGGCCATAAATTAAAAAAAAAAAAGTTAACAGCAGTTTCATGCCAAACGCTGTACACACATCACTGAACAACCTCCCTTCTGCACCGCTTGGTACACTGGTCAATTCACAAAAACACCCAAGAACGGTAATGACAGCAGTGGAGCTGCAATTTCTTCAGGCTTCCAGAGCAGTACCAGTCTTGGGAACTCCCGCTGCTTGTTGCTATCTTTGAGCCGCAGTGCATTACACACATCCCTCATCTACCACAGCTGCTTGTGGAGCTGCCCAGGTCACGTCACCGAGACCAGCTAGGGAAAAAAGCTCTTTAAAAAGGGGCTAGTATGTTATGAAACTACAAATTCAGGCACAGTGGAAGTCATGAAAGCTTTGCCTAGAAAAGGATCATAGGATACGAAAGTGATTTATAATTTTTTGAAACTCACTGTGCGGAATTAAGTTGCATGTAAAAATGCCTGAAAGAAGATACTGCCTAGGCTAAACGTAAGGCAGAAGTGACTCATGAAAGGGTTGAAAGAAGAAATAAAGAGAAAGAAAGGAGATTTTGCTGTAAGCTCTGAGTGCAATATTTTTGTATTAAAAATTCACCTCTGATAGCCATTTGTGACATAATAATTTCACTGAAAGCTGAGCAAGAGTAAGATCTTCAATCCGGTTTTGGAAACTTTTTTCCTTGCACCTTACTCGCATATCTAATAAGCTTGTGGTCAAAAGACTACAGCCAAGCACTCAAATTTAAGAGCTGGAGGTACTCCTAAAGGACAACTTCTGCAGCAAGGTCAAAAAACATGAAATCTGACATTCCCGAAATTGTTTATATATAAAGCAATCACACAGAAGGCAAAAACCAAACACACACCTTTCTCTCTGAAACCACTTTTTTCAGTCTCATTTGTCACCACAGATGGCACAAACCCAACACAAACTCTGCAAGTCATCTTTAAAAACTAGAAACAATGTATCAGTGTTGAAAATAGTACTGGATTTAAGATACACTTATATTTAGAATGAAATATAAATATTCTAAAACATGGGTTCAGGTCAACCCTGATTATTTTTAGCAAACAGAGAGGAAACAAGAAATAAAGTTCCCTTTGGAAAAAGAGGAGTGACTTTTTCTACTCACTCACATATCCTCCTTAAGGATTTCCGCCAAGAGATTGTTTAAAACTCCTGGTTATATTTTCAAATGCAATTAATCTGACTGCACTAGTACTGGGCAAAATCCTCTCTCCATTTCTACAACTGCAGAACCTCCATTTATTTCAGTGGGACCAAACTGCAACCTACGCATTGGAAAAAAAGACTGAGCTCTTCCCAAACACATCACTGAATAGGTTTCAGAAGTTTACCATCACTTTCACTACATTTTAGACATTAAAAGGGTACCCACAGAAACTACACATTTATATTTCACCATAGCTTATTAGAAACAGACATGGCACTTTGATGTTTTGCAGTAAATTCCACAAAGCAGTGTAAAAACAACGTTATCCTGAGGAGCTCTGCACCCTGACAAGACAAGAAAGACCAGCACGGGATGGAAAACAAAGCAAGCTATACCTCAAGGGTGCAGGCCAGCTATCCCACTATCCCAGATACTCAGAAACATCCCCTGGGGATTTCCTGTACAAGTAGATGGGAAGCTCTTGCCCCATAGATCAGTTCTGCTGCCAATTAGAAACAATCAAGAAGCGTTTCAGCCTGACACAGGACAGGAAGAGAGAGGTAAGGTCTTGCAGACAAAAACATAGCAAAGAGACTTTGGCAACAGCTTCATTTTAAATACTTGGCAGAAGAAAACTGATGGAGCCATGACATAGCATTTCACGGCACACGGTAGCTTAATTTACCTTCTTGCATCTTTTTTTCAATAAACCAGGCAGAAACTTATTATTGAAATCAAAATGGCTATACACATCCCTTGCTGAATCTGGCCCCTGAGCCACCATTGCGGACAAGAGGGTAAGGCACACTCGGCTCATCCTAAAACGAAAGGCAAAGGAAAACCGGCAGGTTATTTCCAGGATGACACTTATACAAACCACCAAATCAAGAGATTAAAATTTAAAGAAAGACCTTTTTCCTGTAAAAGAAATTACCCCACTCCAGCTCCAACATCCACCCAAGCCTACAGGAGTTTCAGGCATGAAACAGTTCTGAGTCAGTCCCAACACGAGCAATCAAGACAGCCGTTAGGAAAGTATCCCCGGTCATGCAAAGTTCTCACTGCAGCCGATGGGAGCTTTAGTTGAATATGTAACCAACCATTTTAATGACCATCACAGTATAGATTTAGGCCAAACACACATTATTCTGCTGTTCACAAAGAACTTCGATCTTCTTTGTGAGCAGTCTGTTTCTACAAGCATATTTCTTGGACTGAGCCCCCAGTCCTGCAAACGCTTAAGCACTTTACTGCCACAAGCAGGTCCATAGGAGCTACAGCTGATGCTAAAGGTAAGGACGCACACAGCGTAGGCCAAAGTATGACTGCGTTTTTTGTGTTTCAGCTGAATGACAGAGGTTTTCTTCGGTTTAAGTATGCAGCACGGTCTTGTCACAAACTAAATCCCAAGATTTACACTCAGTTTTGATTCTTGGTCACTGACCACTGGGAAAATTTGTCTGAGAAAATAGAAGGGAAGTTAAAACAACCAGAACCATTACTTTAGGCAGTGATAATGGCAACTGCGAAGGAGAGGAGAGGGAAGAAGGGAAAGGGGAATGCCTATTTATATTCTTCCCAAAAATAAAGCTGTAATGAGAGGCTGGATATTCACTTTATAAAGTAGAATAAAAGGAAGAAAGTGTCAAAAATTAAGAACTCCTAAATTCATGGGAGTTTGCCATTTATTTCAATGGGAACATGACAAGGCCATCGGGGACAAGTCTGCAGACCTCCATCATCTGAACAGCCACTACCCATTAAGGATTTTAGAATCTGTCCATCGTGTTTCATTCATGGAAAATCTGTAAGAAAGCCATATGATTAGAGCAGAGATCCCATCTAGACATACTACCACAATAAAATCCCTTTGCACATCAAAGAGGTAGCACAGAAAAAGCAGAGCATGTACCATCAGAATACCATCAGAAATCTGCAGCCTCCTCTATGCAGGTTCTAGAAGGATTTCTCCAAAAGCTGTAATCTTTAAGTGCTTAATCAGAAGTGCAGATTCTGCACAGTTTCAAAATTTATTTTACAACGTACCTACCCACTCATATTTGGGATTCTATGTACAGTTAAAATGCTTGTTGCAATAAGATCAACTGACTGGTGCAGGAAGCGTGGCTGTTAACTAGAAAGCAGAAAATGCTGGCCTGTCCAAAGACCGAAAGCCAAGTCATTGGCCTTGGACAAGACATTTGCAGTCTCTATTTTTTGCTCTCCCTTCCCCTTCCTCACAGGTTTGTATTAAAATTTCTCTGGCACTTGGAACTTCTCTCACCCTGTCCACAGAGCACGAGAAATTGTTGTTTAGACTGGACTAGATAACACGAGTGCTTAAATCGGCCTAAAATGTCCTTAGATTTAACAGACAGGAAAAGTTACAGATGAAAAGCCAATCTGAAAGAAAAAAGTCTATTATAAACATGGAAATCTGACTACAAAAAATACAGGGAAATAAAACACTCAAGAACAGCTCTTTTTGCCATCACAAGATAGCCTGCTCAGCCTCTGTGAACTACAGGAAAGCCTGTTCCGTTTTCCATGCAGTACACTTCACAAAACAAGTAGCATTAAAATAACAGGACTCAAGATACCATCCACTTTACCTCTCACTAGGACAGGCACAACCAATGAAAACTACAGCCTCAGGAAAGTATCATATAGCATTAGATTGTGTATTATATCGGAGCTTCCATCTTGCAAAGACTTTCACGTGCAATTATTTTATGAAATGTGGAACGGTATCATTACATAAAGGTGGATTATTAGCAGTAAGTCCAGCTCAATTTTGCAACATCTTGTAGACATGTGCAAGACGCAGACAGCCCCTCAGGATCAATTCAGGGCAACTGACAGAGATTTTCCACAACAGTACAGAGAAGACTTACCTGTGATTTTCAGAATACAAAGCAGCATAGATCAATCTCATGTAGGAATGAATCAACTTTTTGACTATGTTCATTCCCACAACAGAAAAATGGGAGAGGTCACTGGCTGTCCTCAGTAAAATGGCCTCTAGAGCTTGAAAGATTAATAGCATCTGTAAGATATAGAAATATGTTAATATCCGCCAATATCAGGTATGGCTTGAAATTATTAGCTGAGCAAACAGTAACAAACACCATTAAAAAAAAAGAGTAACCCCACCACAAGACAAAAGCTTCCACATATGAAGCCGAAGCTAATTTCTGAATTCTCTCCCAAATGAATGCTTCCTCCTCTAAAGGATCAGTTCTGAGAGTGCAAATTTTCAGGGAAGCCCCTATACAGATACTATATGAAGGACTAGAGAACCACAGGAGTTTAGCCAACTCCTCTTTTTTTTTTTTCAGTTGCTAAACTCATGAAATCCAGTAGAGAGGGACAACCTCTGCTGGAAGCCCAAGCCAACGTGCTGACTGAAGGCCTGGACAAATAAACTGAATGTAAAAAAGGGTCCCTCCTTACACATGAATTGAGACCTACATGCATGATTCATCTGTGTATGCACAACAGCTTCTGTGGTTGCAAACAGGGACTGCAGCGCAAGTCTCAGCACAGGCTGATGGATCTTGAAGGCCCTTTTCGCGCTGGAGGCCAAGGCCTAGGGCTAAGGAACCAATGCTTTAAGAAACAACTGCTAGTAAGTGCACAATGAAACATGCTGAAGAAAACCATCTGAGCTGCTCCAGTCTTGCAATTAACTCCTTCTAGATGAGTCCAGAGTCCACACAGCACTGGGACTGTATTGATTACAAGTATTAGCCTCTATTAGTAAAAGGATCTTGAAGAAAGCATGTCTCTGAACGTGACACAGGTTGTCATTACACAGACAAAAATGATAATCTAATGCAAAGACCGGTAAGTGGAAGTTAAAAAGAACACTATCCAATTTTATGTTGTATTCAGATTTAAGTTAATAATGTCGCTACAGTATTCACAGTGAAAAGAGTTTTTTAAACCTTTAGTTCATTCATCATATTCTGATGAGGAAAAATTGTGTCCAGCTCAGATGAAAAAAGTGAGGTCAACTTTACCAGTGGCTTCCTAGAAATACTGATGTATCAGGGAGATATCTAGTTATCTAAAAACAATTACTTTCACTGGCCTATTTTTTTGTTTGCCTAACTGCTTCTGATGACGCCCTTACTTTTTAAATGGTCTTTTGATAACATTTAAAGAACCTTAACAGCAGGACTACTGGTTGTGTGTACAATTAAATGGAGGAATATCTTTGCACTGAAAAGGACATTTCCCACTTGAACAGTGCTTCTGCCACTGTGACTGCCAGGAAAAAAAAAAAAAAAAAAACCAAAACCACACAAATTCCATACCAAATTATCAGTTATTTATGCTGCAAAGCATTTCTTCGGCGGTTCCTCTCCCAGCCGGGATGCACACTACCAGTCTTTAAACTATAACACCCACGGACAACTTACTTCATTTTCAGGCTTCCTTTCTCCGTCCATAAGTTTGAATATTTCAGCACACTCCATGGAAATTTTTAGGTATCCCTCCACGACATCATATATTTCAGGTGACGGCAGCGTCTTAGCAACGGAGACGAAGGTCTCTAGACCTGCAAGGCGAGAGTTTCACCCGGGGAACCAGCGCCTGGCGTGTGACACGCTGCGAGCCGCCCCCCAGGGCCCGGACAGGCCGGCGCTGCCGCCCGGGGTCTGCGGCGGGCCCACGCCGTACGGGAGCAGCACGTGCTCACGGTACAGCAACAGCCATCATCGCCGTCACCCCCACGACGTCGCTCTGGAGACAGGAGACGTCTCCGGTCTCCCCGGGGAGCCGCTCCAGCCCCTGCTGCGCCGGCGGAGCACGCCTTTACCTCACGATCGCGCCGCCGGGCAGGGGCAGAGGCGAGCACCGCCCGGCACGCCGGTCACCCCCCGCCCGGCCCGGCCCGGCCCGGCCCCTCACCCTTCCCGGCGGTGGCGGGGTCCCGCAGCAGCGCCTTGAAGCGGGCGCCGTTGAACTCCTCCTCCTCGCGGCAAGCTCGCTTGGCCGCCGGCGGGCCGGCCGCGGGCTCGCCGCGGCGCTTCACCGCCATGGCGCTGCCGCCGCCCCGCGAGGGCCGCCCCGGAAGCGGCCGTGGCGGCGACGCCGCGCCCCGGCAGGAAGCGGCGGCGGCAGCGGCCTCCTCCCCGCCGCGGCCCTGCTGTCAGTGAAGGGGTGGCGGCGGTGCGCCCGGGCCCCGAGCGGGAGCGGCCGGCTGGGAAGCAGCGGGGCCGCGCCACTCCCGCCGTGAGGAGCCGAGGCCCGGCTGCAGCGTAGGGGCGCCCCGCCGCTTGCTGTGCGTTCAGCCGGCGGTCCGTGCCGTGCAAGGGCAGCGTTTCCCGCCCCCGCCCGCCCCGGGCCGATCTCTCTCCGTGAGATTTCCCGGCCTGGCTGCTCCTCCCGCCTCTGCCCCGGCTGCCTTGCGGCTCGTACAGAGCCCTCTCCCCGGCATCGCTGCTCCCCGGCCTCCCCTTCGGGGCCTTCCAGGTGGAAAATGCCCCCGCTCCGAAATCCTCCTCCGCTGGCACGGGCCTAGTTCGGCGAGGCAGCCGTGAGCGCTCGGCCGCTCGCTTCTGCTGGCGGAGCCGTCCCTGTCCCACGTTTCAGTTGACGCTTCCTTGTGCCCACGGACGGTTACCGCATGTCGGACAGCCGCCCTTCCGCTCGGGCGTTCGGGCCCCGGGGCGAAAAGCAAAGGCACTTGGTACGTGTGCGTGCATACGGGCATAAACTGCCCTTCGCGAGTGTGCGTTGGGTTGTCAGCGCAATCAGTGCCCAAGGTGACCAAAAAAAATGTTGAAAACAGTTATCGCACGTTTTCTTTCCTGCCACTTCTCTCGCAGGATGCTTTGGTTGCCTCATCTGATGATGTGCAGCCACACAGTCCTGACTGGTACCACAGAGGGATTAAAGCTTCGGGGGGGGGAGGGGGGGCCTCAAAAGCAGATCTCCAGCGCCCTGCAACCACCTCTCATCGGTCGCTGCTCCCAAGGCCAAGCAGGCTTTTGCCTCCACCAGCATCCCAGTTTCACAGCACTGCAGTCCCATGCAGTCCTGAACGGAGGAGACACAAACTTTGGAGTGGAAGGAGCCAGGAGAGGAGCGAACTTCTTCAGGTACTAGGGAAAAGGTAAAATGATTGTCATTTGCTAAAGCAATAAACTGATTGGCACTTAACAGGCCATGTTTCTATTACATTTTTAAATCTGTCTGATTAAAATATCTTATATAAACACTAACAATTACAAAAAAGTAATGAGACACTCTACAAGGGTACTGGTCGCCTGTCAGCCTGTGAAACATTACTCAAGGTGGCCAAATATATTGTTCTCTAGTCTTAAATTGAAACCAGAGGTTTTGCTTTCAGCAAGGGTTATTCCAGGAGAAGCACAGCGATAAGGAGGAATAGAAGAAGTCTTGTTCCGATAAACTGTTAGATAGGAAACGCCAACAGCTGAAAGAGTAGTGGAAGATAAAGGAGATTGTTATATTATGTCAGCAAGAGAAACCGAAAGTCAAGTTAGAGATCTATCCAAAATGGATTCTTTTTCCTATTTACAAGTAATAAATAAAAGCAACATTAATATTCTTCTGTTTTTCCTGACATGAGATTTTGTTAAAACTGTTTTTTAACAAAATACTATTAAAAAAATAAATGATCCAGAAGAGGGCAACATTAACAGCCGTTCTAGGATTTAGGATGGACAAATGCTTTAATGTTGATGGAAGATGCTGTGATATTTTGAGAACAGATGATGGAGTAAAATAAAAGAAGGTGAAGTTAAAAGGCACAAAAGGGTAAAATAAAAGGAGTGCGTGAGACTGGGAAAAAAAGGAAAAGTGAAAATACGAATTGCTAGATACTAAGTACAAGGGTTTTTTTTAAAGTAACTTAGAAGAACAAGGCTAAAAAGCATCTTAATGCTGTTAGTTACATCATACTTCAAACTCCACTCATCATTTATGCTATTTCCAGAAATACTTAAATTTTAACTCAGTAGATTTCAACTATTTTTCTGCTTGTTTTGATAGAAGTTTCATTTGGAACTCACCATAGTATAGCAAATTCTATGCAAAGGCACAGACTGTTCAATTCTTCCATAAAACATTATTGATGGATTGTTCTGGATGATGGGTATCCTTTGTTTCAACCTTACCGTTTTTCTTGAAAATTAATTGAAGGTATGCAGATATACAAATACATTTGCAATTCCAGAAATTGGGGGGCACATAATATGGAAAGTAAATAACATTCTCAAGAGAGAGTTGTTTTGGTTTTGAGGGGATGAAAAGGAAGGCTAGAGCTAGTAGAACTGAAAAAAAAAAAAAAAAAAAGATTTAACACAGTTTTTTAAAGTCTCAAAGCACCAATACTGATATCTTCCAGGTAAAAGTCATAGTTGTCAGACTTACACGGCGTGATCACTATGATCACACTGTATTTCATAGAATATCTAGTATAAAAATATTACTGCAAAATTATAGTGAAAATTATTTTAATTTCAAATTTAAATTCAATTATTCTCTCCCCTCGCTGCCTGAGTATAGGCTTTAATGAGGATGGGGAGGAAGGCTGTTAGTTTCACTTCAAGCCAGATTACTTCCATGTTGTTGCTGCAGTGTACTTTGAAGCCTATGTCCTTTTCTTGCTCTGTTATATCTATGACCATTTTCCTCCCCCAAGTCTGGTTTTTGGCAAGCTCCATTCATGGAGGCCCAATCGAAGAATAAGACATCAAGCTCAGATGAAGTTCATCTCCTCTGTTGTGTCTACATGTTTAACAGATGTAAGCAGTGAATGAGTCAAGTACTAATTTCTGAGCTGCCCAGTTTTCAGTAAATTGAAATATATTTCTGTGATTCTTGCCAGATGAACATGTAATCGTATCCAAGATACACATTGCCCCTTTGGCATTTGCTAGTCTGAAAAATAATTCCCAGTCCCTTGCACGAACCTTTGCTCTCGCCCTTGTTCAACAAGCAGTTCCAGATACAAAACTAATTGAGCCAAGTGACCCTTTCCTGCATCAGCCATAATCTGACCTCTGACGCCTTTACTGGCTTGAACAGCATCTAGAGTAACAAGCCCCAGCCCTGCAGCCCTGCCTAATTTGCCTTTGCCTCCTGAACTTGAACATTAGTCCTAGCTCTAGGATTCTCACTCATGCAATCCCGAAGACAAAATCTGTTTTGGTAGTTGGCCAGTTCTCACCCACTGGCTTCATCAAGGTCTATCTTCTGGTTTAAGCCATAAACACTCCTGTCCTGCTCACCCAGCCCCTGTCTCTAGCCTTTAGCTATAGCTCAGTGATACTTGCCATGCCAGCCCTCGAGCTCAAGTCTATTGATACGAACTTACATCATTTCCTAACCGTGCCCTGGTGACCCTGACTAAGCTCAGCCTGATCTCCTGGCCTGCAACCTCACACTACAGATGAGCGACTATCCCTATGAGTAGGGCTGCTGATAGACCCAAACGTGGACAGAGCTATACAGCCCATGCTAATCCCAGACCTGACTTGACCTTTAAAACCACTGATGTTTGGTTTAGCGGAGCCCCTGCCAGTTACAGTACCACTGCACCGCTACTGCTCTCAGTGGTGGTACCGCTTAATGGCCTTACATGATCTGTGATCCCCTACTCCGCACTAACTTTGGTCCAGAGCATGTGGGAAATGCAGTAGTTTCTTATCATAATTTTTTCATTTGACGTATAAATTGATTATAGAAAGCATTCAGAGGGAGTGAATTTCATCAAAATTCACATCTTTAAAACTACTGTTCTCAATGTTCTTTCGCGGTTTACAAAATTATTTCAGAGAAAAGTTTCCTTCGGTTTTTCCCAAAATTTCAAGTTCCTGTGTGAGATACAGCTGTTTATCAGATCTTCCCATTTTCCAGCCTTTGACTCCTGAGGCATGGGATCACAGAGGGAGAGAGGGTGGATGCTGCCAAGAGATGGGCTAAGTGTCAGGACCACTTCCTCAACACAGCCTTGCAAGAAGGGAATATTCCCGACACAGCCCAACACTATCACTTCTTCATCATCGCATGTCCAAATGCCCTGTGCCCCACGCTCCCACCATCCTCGCTCTGATCAGCCCAGTGCCAGCTCACACGCTTGGAGATACAGACATTGCAGAGCTTGAATTCCAGAAGTTTGGAAACAAGGGGGCTGGGTGATGCACAAGAATCGTACATGGAGTCAGGAACTGAGTGGGCAGGCTGGGCTGAGGCAATAACCCTAGCGAAACTGTTCTGCAATGCCAGTGCCTCTCTGGCATAAGCAGTTACAGCAATTTAGTAAAACCACAACTTTTTTTGCTCTTGATGCTGAAAAACAAAATGATCTCCTTCTTCTCCTCCTCTTCCTCCTCCTCCTCCTCCTCCAGTCTTTTAGTTATTTCAGCTGGAGCAGCACTTTTCTGAATAGCTAAAGGAGTGCATTTTAAAACCTGACTAATGACAGTTTATCTTCCCTACCATTACACTAGAGCCCTATCGATATCAAAGGACCTAACTCGCCTGCGGCGTCAGCAGTACGAAGGTGCATTAGCACCAGGGTTTTGAGCCAGGGCACGGTATGAGTCGGGAATCGGGCTGCTTGCCCAGATGCTGAAGATGGATGGAAAGATCAGAAAAGAAGGGAAGAAGACAGAAGAGCAGGAAGACCAGTGAGCAGGCTGGGAGGAGCTAGAGGAGGTATAAGCTGAAAGCAGCTACAGGTATCTACTTGCGATAAACTGAATAAACCCTTTAGTTTAATGTACAGAACAGGACCTTTGGCACTATGGGATAGTTACATCGAGGCGGAAAAAGGGTATCTACCATGTGTACTGAAATCCTTCCCACCTTCTATACATGGAATAATCTTCAACCATCATCAAGCTCAAGTTAGTTTAATCGTAGTCACTGAGCATCTCTTCAGAATTTACCATGGAACCCTTATGGGGTTGAGAGGAAAAGCAAGCACTTAGAAACAATGCAATATTATTTTCAAATTTTGTTATTTGCTTCTAATTTGGGGGTGCTCAGGTTGAATTAGTGTGAGGTCTGGATCTCAAAACAGTTAACTCTCACTGATTAGATATTGATATGGGCTACTCTTTTCTGAAACACTACCAGTTTTGCATGCCTTTGCATACCTAACTTGGGAGACCTTGAGGCCTGATTTTCCAAGGCCTTTGGAAAAGCCACCAATTTTTCAGTGCTCTGACATTGATTCTGTGGCTTTAAAAAGCTGCTGTCTTGAGTTTCAAGTATACAAAATCATTAGTCATTTTGGAAAATCTTAACCCAAATACATATTAAAGGAGAAACAGTGACAACAACCAGCCAAAAGGCGGGCTCATAAACCCACAATAAGGCACTTTCACAAGTAAACAGGCTGATTTCCAAGACTGTGGTCCATCCAGCAGCTCTGTCCTAATGTCCTTCCTAAACTGAGAGGCAAGACACATACAGTCTTTTCCAGTCCATCTTTGCAGATCCATGTCAGGAAGTGACCAAGGATGAATTCTGTGCTTTAAGAGGGCAAAACCAACAAAGCCAGGACCTTTTTCTTGGTGCATTTGTTCTTCCTCCACCTTAGGTCTTTTTTTCTCTTGTTTCCAGCAATAAGCTGTGTGAGATGGGGCATGCCTCTTACTTCATGTCTACACACGTGCCCAGGTGTACTGCTAGAAAAAATAATCTGTATACAGGAGAGGTGCCAGTAAGACTGGCAGCATTCAGGGGGATGAGGAACGGTGACCTTTCTGCTGCGTGCGGTGAGGAAGTTGGAATGAGCTTTCATTCAGATGGAATGAAACATGAGGAGATTGGTTTCACAGACTTCATGTGTTAGACCTTACTGCTTTCTTGTGAAGTGGTCAGGGTCTCTATGACGTTATGATTAGTTTGGCCAAGAGCTGACTGTGCAGCAAGCAGCTTATGACCACAAAACTCAAAACTTGTTAGCTAACTTTGCTCTCTCTGAAGTGAGCCAAAAAATGGCAGAAAATCGCAAGTATTCCCCCTACTTCTAAACCTGCTGGGTGAAGTCTTGTACTCTGTATTTATTCAAACTTCTACTTACATGCATGAGAATGTTTCCTAACTACGGCTTGCAGAATTGGTCCTCTCAACGTCAAATTACTGTACACTTGAAGATCTTGTTAGAACTTAAAATCTGTAGCACCCCGTGAGAACTTACAGCATCCAGAACACATTTAGAATTGAAAAAATACAAGAGAGGCTTCTCTACCACTATTTTCATTCTTGTATCCATGGAAATAGGGGTTGAATCAGAAAAAATGTCCTATGTTATTTTAAATAATCATCATATAGTGATTACTGTAAAGCATGGGCTTTGTTTTAAGCGGTCTGACACTCATTTCCATAGAAACAGAGAGAGGATAGCAGCCCACTTGTTTGAACTGTCGTGTAGATTTCATCTGTGTCAGAATGCAGGAATATAAAGCATTTAAAAATGTGGGAAAAGTCTGGGGTTTGTACTTCAAATTTTTTTTTTTTTTAATGCCAAAAAGCCAAAGAGAACACTAGTGAACTTCTTGGAAACTTTACTCTGGGAGAAGAGAACAAAAGTGAAATATTTCAGCTCCCAATAAATTCACTGGAGAGAGAAGAGGAAGAAAAAGGGGTAGGAGTTATAGTGGGGAAATGGTTTTATATATATATATATATATATATATATATATATATGAAAAAGTATTTCTGAGATGAAAGTAACTTCAATCCAAAAAGTGCTGTATTTTTGCTACTGTGCTATAGATCTGGCTGTGAATTTTTTACTAATAGAAAATTTTAGGCCATCTAACTCAAATGTCTTCTATTATTTCCCATTGTTTGTTTATTTCTTAACTGACAGCACTACTTTCATTTGAATTTCCATACACTAAGCCATGATATGAGTTTCAAATTGGCGGTTTGGCTGAAGTTCAGAGAAAAATGAATAATATGGAGAAAAAAAGAAATTGAGAGCTCAGGTGTTGGCTTTGCTTGTGCAAAGCTTCCGTGCAACAACACCGTTCCTGCATTTTTGACACTGTGAAATGATTTCTTTTCTCCCCAAGTTCAAAAGAGAGAAACCGTTTGAAGCAGACGTGGTATCTAGCCTGAATTCTAACTTACCAGCTTTCATTTTTTCTTTGGGGAAAAAATGAATCTGACTCCTGTTGCTCATAAGGAAAGGCCAAGACCGAGAGATTCTGTAATTCTACATGCTGAACATGTCTGGATCAGTTATATTGCCTTCAAACTACTCAGCGTTGCCAGCTTGTAGAAGCTGCTTTCAAGGCTGTGGCAAAGAAACACACTCTGCATATCAGGACAAATAATAACTTTTGCTTCTCTACCTTAGTGTTTTACACTGCTGTCTCTAACTGTTTAAGCACTACCCATAGCAGGGAATAGCAGGGATTACAAAAAACATTACAGATTTTAGGTTAATGTTGAATAGCAAAGTATCCTCCATTTGGGGGGGGGGGGGGGGGGAATACTGTCAATGCCATTTCACTGAAAGCATGTCTTCAATTCCTGTTGGCTGCAATGTCTGTAAGTTGCTCTCCTCCATAAGGCATCTTCCCCAAAAGGCAGATATCTACACATAGGAGCACCCAGTTGCCTCTCGTGTTGTTATTCAGCCCTCACTGCTTCACCTCCCTGGAGGTTACGTACAATATTTTGAACCTCTCCCAGTTCAGTCATTCCAGTTGAAAACTGCCTTTGCCTTTGGGTTATAGGTGCACAGTGCCAAAAGCATGCCAGGCTCATTCCTGCACCACTGGATGGTCTTTTTCTTACAGCACCATGGGGCTAGAAAAGGCAACGTTATCTCATTGGAAAGAGAAGATTCACATCTTCTCGCCAGGCAAACAGTCCCGCAGGATCTTCTGATTGAAAGTCTTTCTAGCACGAGTACAGGATATTTCTCAGTGATTTTTGATGTTTTATATATTCTTCTGCATCGATTGTGTACTTGTCATAGATCCATTGTCTACTCAGAGTCACACACAGCAGACTGAGTTGCCAGCCTTGACATCTATGTTCCAGGGATTAGTGGGCAATTCAGAGAGGAGGAGGTGACACACCTCCTGTTAGAGCTACAGCACGTGGCCTGAATACGAGATATCTGTATCTCTCTATTGATTGTATAAGGAGCGAGGGTCTGGCATCCTGAAGCCATAGATTAGCTCACTGCACTCGCTTGAAGTTATAGTAGATATGTGGTTATGGTAGACATGGCAGGTATGAAGTTAGAGTAGACAAGTTCACCATGGTCATCTAGACACCTTTCTAGAAGATATGCGTATGGCCCCCAAATGCTTTATTTTATGGAGGGATAAAAATCTATGCTACTTACAACATTCCCCTGGCATTTATTTCTGCCTTCGGTGGAACTGACCTGTGGCAAGTGCAGGAAGTGTCAGATTAAATGACCAGGTATGACAATATCAAGGGAAAAAATGAGAGGAGTAGGCAGCAGGCTCCCACAGGTCTCCTTCCACTACCACAGTTGGAAGGCACAGGGTAACTGGTTCGGTTCAGAGACAAACACTCTTTATCTGAAGCAGCCAGAAGGAAGAGCTTCACACACCTGGCAGAGCTACTGTTCTCTCTTCCCATGCTTGTTTGCAGTTGCAGATGCTTCAGAGCTGTTCCATTTTATCCTGGTTTTTTCGGCATCTTTGATCTTATTTATCTGAGTTCAGTAAAACTTGATGAAATGTCCCTGACCTCAGGCAGGTTCATGTGAAACCTGGTTTGCTCTTATCTGCCCAAGACTAAGGAAGCCTGACTATTATGTATGTGTTATCCAGTTGTTGTTCTGTGTGGGAACAGGGAGAGGGTGAGGAAAGAAAGTGGATTCAGATTCAAACATGAAGTTCAAGCTGGTCAAAGTTCAGTGTAACCTCCAGAAAGAGGTGCCAAAGTTTGGAAATTCAAATCTGGACGTGATCCAACTTCAGTTGGAGCAGGAGGAGAGGAACAGATTTAACAGAATTAGTTTGGTTCCATCATCTCTCACCTACTCACTCATGGTTTTTTTCAGGAGAAAGGAGATCAGTGTGAACATGCATGCCAGGATGTAAACAGCTAGATGTTCTTGCCTACCCACTTTATACCCAAGCACTACCCCAGGGCAGAAGATGCTTTAATGCCCCGTTTCCAGTGTTGCTTCTAGCCTCTCTTTCCCCAGGGCAGCTCTTACAGGAACTAGGAAATGAGCGTCCTGATTTATTCTCTTTAGTCCCTCATAACTTAAAAGGAGCTCCGAATTATATTTGAAGGTGGCTTAGCAGGTTGTAACGACAATTTGTTTGAACTTCCCACTGGTTTACTTTTCAGTGTTACAAAAGATTTCAGGGAACAACCTGAACTCTCTCAAAGTAACTTCAAGATGTTTTCTCTCTTTGCAATGAAAGCTTTAAGCAAGCCCACACACTTCAAACTCAGCTATGCTGAACTACACGGGTCTTAAAGCTAAGGGCTGCGATAAGGTGTTGTCAGGCAACAACGTGAGGAGAGGAAACAGAGAAAAGGAAAGTTGCTTTTGCAACGTGGAAGACTCGGGGCCGTTTCTTAACACAGCTGTGTGCCCACTGCAATCCCTCCTGTAGGGATTCTGCCGGGCAAAGCTGTCGGCTGGCTTTCCCCCAGGGACCTGCGAGACAACGTATAAAGACAGGAGCCGGGCTGGAGCAGGCGGCTTGGCAGGGTCCGGCATGCGGGGCAAGGAGGTCTGAGGGAGGGAAAGCAGGGAAGTTGCGCTGCAGGGGACAGGGAGCGATGGGCAGCACCTTGCTTCTGTCTTGGGAAAAATACAAGCAGGGAAGTGTCGTCACATGAGTCAGGGTGTGTGTGTAAGTCCGCGACAGCCCTCCAACCATTGCCAAGCAGGAGTGAGGGGGGAAAATAAGTTAAAAATAAAGCCCTTCGCACGGGTTGTGAAGGCGAAATCGTGCCTCTTAGCCAAGAGGGAGGTGCCGGGCCCTCGAACTGCCCGGAGAGGGGTGGAGAGAGCCAGGGGAGGGCGGGCGAGGTGCAGCCGGGTCTGAGTCAGCCCGGCCCGCACGATGCGCGTTGAGGGCAGTGCCAGGCACGGCGCCGCCGAGAAGCCTCTTCCCTCCCCCGCCGCCCTCGCGGGCTCCCCCGCAGCGGCGGCGGCGACGCGCCTCCCGGGGCCCCGCGCCGGCCGGGACCCCCTCCCGCCGCGGCGGGGGGCGGCTGCGCCGCGGCCTCGGCCTCGGGCAGGGCTGCTCCGCCCTCCTCCTCCCGCGCCCCCCCGCCCGCGCGGTCCCGGGGCGGCCGGCGCTGCCCCGCGGCGGAGGGCGCCCGGCGGGCCGGGGGTGGCCGTGCCGCCAGCCGGGGCCGGCTCCACCATGTGAGGCGGCGGGTCTGCCCCCCCGCCCCGAGCTGCCCTCTCCCGCACCATGAGGGAAGGGGATGCGGGGCAGCACCCACGCCGGAGACAGGTAGAGCCCGGGCGGCTCCTCCGCCTCCTCTCCTGCGTGATCCTCGTGTGCAGCGCGGAGGTCGCGGCGCTCGCCGACTTCTCAGGTACGGGGCGGGCCTGCCGGCGGCGGCGGGAGGGAGGGCCGGGACCGACTAACGGGTCGCGGTGCCCGACGAGGGGCGCGGCGTCAGGGCTCGGGGCTCTGCCGCGGCGGCTGGGGGGGCTCCGTGGGGCTCGGCGGCGGCCGCCGGGGCAGGAGGAGGGCACCTGCGCCCCGCCCGCCGGGCAGGGGTCCGGCGGCGCTGCCGGCTGCCTGCCCTCCGTAACGCCCCAGGAGGGGAGCCGGCGTACCCTGGCACCCCCGGACGGGCGCGGGCGGGAGGTGCCGGCGCTCTCCGCCGCGGGCGGGCCGCGGCTGCCTGCCTCCTGCGCTCCCCGGCCCGGTGGCGGACCCCGCCCGAAACCGCTCCGACAGCTGCGTAGTGGCCGGCGAGCTGCAGGCGCGTCGCTTCCCGGGGCCGGGGCGCCGGCCTGTGCCCAGGGGAGCAGGGACGCGTGATTCAGACGTGCCGTAGCGGCGGCACCGTGTGAAGGAGGGGAGGAAGGAAGAGAGGGTTAAGGGCTTCTAGAGGGGTCAGGTGGGAAGGGACGTGAGGACTTGGACTGTCGGTTTCTTCTCAGCTGCGCGGTGGGAAAGCCACGCGTGAATCGGCCAGGGCCTGACCCGAAGTGCGTGGAAGTCCCTGGAAAGATTCCCACTTTCTCCTGGAGACTTGGAGTCGGGCCCTGAGCGAGCCGTCCTTAACTCCGGTAGCGAACAAACGCTGCGCTTCTCTCTGCTGGGCGAGCGCTTCGCCTCGTAGCGCTGGGATGGCGAGAGTCGCTTCAGAGCGCGCAGAGGCACGAGCTGTCATTCCGAAGTCACATACGTGATCCCTGCTGGGGTGCTGCGTCAGTGCAAAATGAAATGACTGTAGGAACTGGAAAGATGTCCTTGTTTCCAGCAGAACGAAGAAGCAATCTTTCTTTTCTGTTTGAGAAAACTGCACTCATGTAACTTTTCTTCTGCTCCAGGACATCTCACTGCTGTTAGAAAGTTATTTAGAAGAGCGGTTTCTCTCCTTTCTATATTTCACAGTAAGCACAACATATTCCTGGCAGTTGCAAGCTTAAGGAACTGTCCCTAGGGCAGAAAGCAAACCTTACCCTTAATGAACAGAGCAGAACTTCCCAAAAGCCAGTTGAGTGCACCGGAACAAAGTTAGTATATAATTAATAGTCCAAATGTGGTGTTATGCATATTAATTATAGTTCATGTTAATATAGTTCAAAATGCGGTGATGGTTCTGCAGAAACTATTTTCTCAGCAATAGGAAAGTACAGTTTGTGATTTTATTGTTGTGTCCAACTCCGTAAGCCTGAACATTTCTAAGGAAGCAACCACCAAATATAAAGACCAGAATTATACACTTGGATAAACTACATTTCTCCTATTAGATTCCTTTCACATGTAAAAGACTTCTAAGTGCTTGCTATCTCGTTCTTTGGTGTTTTTTTGGCTTAACTGCTGGCTTATAGATGTTAGTTTTGGAATCACATAGTAGGTTCTCCACAAGAGAATAAAATAAATGTTCAAATTTTCCCTTTCAAATAGCCGCTGAGTTAAAAAATATCCCTCCAGTTTATCTAAGAAAGTTCCTCTCACAAAAGTCCATTCACGTTTCAAATGAAGTTATCTAGATAAGGTTATCCAAGATACATTTCAGAAGTATAGCTGTATTCAGTATTTCATTGTGTATTGAACTTTCCGAATAGGTAGAATGACCAAAGAAAAATCTCTGTCTCACCCCAGAGATCAGCATTAAAAATGTCATGCAGACAGTTCAGTAAATGAGATGTAGAAAAGAAAATCAGATTCCAAAATTCTTGCCAGACCAGGAAGTTTCCAGGCCTGAACAAATTCTGCTCACATTTTGTTCTTACTTTTAACATGGAGATGTAATCCAGAATGACAGAAAAGACCACCATGTTACGGGAGCCTTTTAAAAAAAGGTACCCAGAGCACACGGAGAAGTTTTTAGCTGCTTCAGAAGTAGGTGCTGTGGGCCAGGAGCTGTCAGACGTAAGATGCCACCCTGCAGTGCCACCCCCAGGCTCTTTAATACCTGTTGAAGAATTACAACCAGCTCCCTAACAGCAGCTTCGAGCTGAGCTTCTGAAGTTGTTGAATTTCCTTATTTGCTCCCTCCCTCAGCAGGAACAGCCGCTCGATTTCCATAAACTCTCCTGAATTTACATGAAAACAAATCTGCCCCGTTTAAAGGGGCAGTGCCCGGCAGCTGCCAAGGTGCAGGCAGCTCCTGGGGGATTATCCTGAGGGATGAGGAGCAAGGAGCTGGCTCCCCCGGCTTTACCCACCACCTGCGCTTTCACTCTTCTGGAAAGGTCGGGTCTAACCCGGCTCTTCTGAGGGTGAAGCTGCCAGGCAGCGGGTTGTACGTTGCCCCGTGCAGCCCACGGCAAAGCAAGAGGAGCTGAGATCTGTCTGCGCCTTGAACGTGCTGTGCACAATTTGACCTGCCACTGGGAATTTAGGAGTGCACAGAGAATTGGAAGGCCAGTTGCTTAAACTTTTCCTCCTTTTCACAGATTTCAGGCTTTTATACTCAGATTATCAGGCGCATACTTTTTTGGGTCGTTGCCTTTTGCGCTCTGTGTGTTTCCAGCATCAGATCTCTACCTCAGCAGCCCCAACTCTGTTCCTCTCCCCATTCTGACAGCTTTCTAGAATCACCTCCCAGACTGCTGTCGGATTGCAACAACGGCACATCTAGTCTTTGTAGTTCTCTTCATGTATGTATGAAATCGTGCTAGCAATTCTAACCTGCCCAGAGTCCGTTTGTTAATCACAAGACCTAGCTGCTTGCTTGTAACAACACAAAGATGACCCCTCTTGGGATTTGTTTCATGTTTTGGGAAGGGGAACAGGGAACAGTGTATGCGGATAGTGAAGGGTTAGTCTTTTTTTTTTTTTTTTAAATGTTTGACTTGTATTTATTTCCCCATTTAGAAAACTGTGGTCATTTTTTATGGATCACTTCACAGAACAGAAGCAGTGAAACTAGTACAGTATTTATCCCTGCCTTTTCATAAGGGAGAGGTTGGCAGCTCTGGCTGCAAGTAGGATCCCTTCATTTGTTTACTGCAGGTCAGTTGTTGTTGTGGTCTTGTTACTACTCTTGCCCTTACAGGATATAGACCTGCAGGTTCTTGTTCTCTTACGTTTCTCAGTCCAGCTTTTAACTATGAAAAAAATCTTTGTTGGTAGTTTTTGGTTTTTTTGGGGGGAGACATTTCTTCACTGTGCAATAACATTTTATGAATTGGTATGTCAATTGGTATTTTCTAGGGAGAAAAATGTTCTGAAACAAGACTCCAGCAGCAGTTCTAAATCAAACTCTGTGAGGAGGACTCAGTGTCAGTAAGCAAAATTAGTTTCTCCTTTTAATAACAGGAGATATTTGAGGTAAAGGAATGTTGATACACACGATACTTAAAGATTTGCATAATCTATTCTTCTCTAGCAGTTTGATAGCAACAAAGAACACATTTATTAATTGGCTTGGTTATTGAAAGTGGAGGTTTGCCGTGAGGTTTTCAGTCCTCTATGTAATTAATTTTTTAAAGTGAAATCCAAGCGTGTATGCCCAAATTTGAAACTGAAAGCTGAAGATTTGGAAGAAGAGATAGAGACTTAACCCACAGTTCTTTCCTTCAGATCTTCACGCATATTGGTTTGATCCTACAGCTAGAGGTTTTTCTTCCCCTTGTGCCTGCTCTTCAGAAGACATCCAAAATCCTTTTTTACCAAAATATTCATACCACAGTTTCATTCCTACTTGACAAAGCTCTGTCTTCATGTTGTTTTTCTTAGTGATCACTTGCAGCTTTTGCACTTCAGATCAGGTCCCAATCCAGGAGACTAAAGACTGCTGTGAATTTTGCTAATTCTCCAGTCTCTGGGAGCCAGAATCCTAAATACTCTGGGCTCCCAGGAGACTGTCAGAAGTGAAGAGGGACACATTTTTCAAGAAATCAAGGCCACATGACGGCCATTTCCTCACAGCTCCTCTGTGTTCAAGGAGTGGTTCCCAAAACAGGCAAAATAAGGAGCTGGCAAGACCAGCAAACTTGCATGCTATACTTATATACCTGTATTGGTGCTATAGAAAGCCCAGCTGTCTGCTGCCGCTGCTGCTGAGGGATTTGCTGGGGATGGAGGCTCAGGAGCACGTACCTTCCCAACAGCAGGAGTCACTGCTTCCTCATCTCATCCCCTGCCCTCCTTGCTGGCAAGGGGAGAGGCGCTGGGCTCTCCCCTGGGCTCTCTGTCCTAGCCCTGCTCCTTCTCCCACCTTTTCCCTGTCTGTTGCAAGAGCGAGCTGACCTCTTAGCCACCTGGGAACAAATTCCTTCTCTCTGGCAACACTGAGGAACACCCGTTCACCTTTTTTTATACCCCTTTCTTCCTCCTCTTTTCTCCGTGCTACTTTGAGCTTAGGCTTTCTGCTTGAACTGGCCTCCTTTGCTCACCTCATCAGTCGATCTCCCTTTCTTTACCTTGGTCCCAGCCAGGTTTTCTGGGCAGCTTTCAAGAAACGCGGCTGTAACCGAAGATCAAAAATGAAGTAACTGTGTGATTGCATAACTGGGCTGAAGAATGGCTTTCTGGATGTGAACAGAAAAAGCAGCCCGCTGCTTAGGTAGAACCTTTTAATCTTTGTCTGCTGGTGTCAACTTTTCTTTCTTTTTCCAGAGCAGTTCAGACAGAGCTAGGCATTGCTTTAACTCCATAGACTTGATCTTCTGACCCAACAGTAGAAAACAAATGGATCTAATGAAAAAGCAAACCAGTTCACCCAAGAAATATAATCTGATCCTGTGGCTTTCCTGCATTAAAAGTTTCCATTAAGTTCTGTGGCACTAACCCATCCCAGATTCCCCCAGGCAAAAGGAAAGCAAACAAATGCTTCAAGCAAATGCTTTGTTTGTAATAACGTACTGGGATCAATCATGACCAACCACAATGATGCAGAGGTTTTTTTGTTGGTTTTGTGTTGGTCAGATAAAATCCTGTATAAATTCTGTTGAGCTGGTTCTGTTGACTCACTGTGGCAAGTGGAGCTTGTCCTTCCACCAGGATATTTAGAGGTGCTAAAAGGAGTGATGTCAATGATGCCTCTTCTTCATACTGCCTTATAAATGTCAAATGCAAATTTTAGTTGCTTTGTTTAAAGAAAAACATTTCATTTTAGAAACGCTTTTCATTTCCGTAATACGTGAGTTAAACCTCAAAGTCTGGCTTAAAGTTTCTCAAAGTGGAGCAGGTTTGGATCTGGGATTTGTTCTGTGGAACAAAAGAGGTGTGTGTCAGAAGTGACATTTTAGTTTAGATCATGGTGCTGAGATCCAAGGTTTTGTTTCAGGCTTGTCTCTGCGGTTCTTGCTGCTTTTCTGAGGAAGCGTAGCTTGTGAAATCTCATTTTAGATGTGGATTTTGCCAAATATTTTTTGTTAAATCCACGGATCAGATTTAATCATCCTTGTTAGAGAAGTAAAAGCTTTGGTCCTCTTAAGTTCCTACACATTTTGTGAGCATAAGCAGCTAGGCCCTACTAGCATCCCTAACAAAGGATGCTGCTTCAAAAGCTCTCCCAAAGTGGGTTAAAGCTTAGCGTGATGCCCCTACTCCTACAACAGATGTTGGGAAATTCAGGCATCAGGCACAAACCTATAGGAAACCTGACTTCCTCGGCTCCACTGCTCAGGGACCAACATGTTTGAGTCTGTCTTTCAGATTTCTTACACCTTTGGGGCAGGAACTCTCTTTGTTCTCACCGTGCAGATTGCTGGCACCTGACACATCATATATTATTTTTATTCAAAATAAATAGCAGGGACTAGCTCCCCCCTGCCTTCCTATTCTTTCTGCTGCCAATACCCTTTTTGGTAAGACAGAGCTTCCAGGCAGTCTCAGCTTTATTAGAGAAAGGGGTTACAGACCTGTTCCAAATAAATACTCAGATTTTGATGGAAGTGTCCCCAGACAGAGAAGGCACTGTCTGACCAGTCACCAGTTATCAGAATTCTGTCATCTGCCAACCATAATCTACAATTAAAATTGAAATATTTTGATATATTACCAAACACAGAGAAAATAGTGTCTTAAATGGAGCTGAAGAGCAGAAGGAGGCATGGTTGCGCCTTATTTGTTCAGCATTGGTGAGTCATTTCATCTGAATTTCTATGCATTTTAAGAGTTTTGTTTCAAAGGTCTATTGTGTGGCTTCTGGCAACAAATTAAATACCAGTGATGTTTGGCTCTTAATTTAGAATTAATTTTAAAACATCACTCATAATATAAGACCCGATTGAAAGCCTATGGAGGTCACTGGAAGGATTCCCAAGGATTTCACTGGGCTTTGGATGAGGGTCTCAACCCACAAATATCTGTTTATTTTTCTTCATTGTATTTACTCTTGGATGGGAAGACAAGCATTAATTTTTCAGAATCATTTTGCAATTCTGGACTTTTCATTTCTTCAGGCTAAACTGAGTCGGGGACAATGAAGTGTTGTTGTAAAGAAAATATTAGGCTATGAGGGTAAGGTGGGGTTTTTTCTGGCTTGGACCCGCTGTACTATAAGCCATCCTAACACTGCAGAGCTGTGAGCTGCCAGAGGATGGACTTAGTGATTCAATAGGCAAATTCCCTGAGCTCTAATTTATCTGATTTTTTGAGTGTCAAATTTAAATGGGAATACAAAAAGTGCAGAGTTTGAGTCAGAGTTCTGTTTGCAAAATGAAACCTGTATTTTGTTTTCTGAGGGGTTGGCAATGAATACCCCCTCCCCCCCTCCAAGTTTTAATGGACATTCAAGTTCATAAATCCAAGTTTTCAAAGAAATATTTTCCTCTAGTCCCTGGGGTTCTCCTGCTTGCAGTCTTTGGGAAGATCATAACTTTGCTGTCTCTTGGGCATAATGATTCACGCATTCTGTCTCCAGAAGCAGTTGCAGCCTGCTGAGCCTTTCTCTTGTTACTTCTTGTTAATGGCACTAGAGAGGCTACTCTGTCTGCAATCAAAAGAAGGATTTTTTGGCAAGGGCAGAAAAAAGAGCCTCACAGTCTCCCTTAACAGTGTTATACCTCTTGTCAGCATCTTAGGATAGGAGGGAGAAAATCTTCCTTTTCTACTGTGGTAGTTCCGTATTAAGGACAAGTGTTTGTCCCTATGGCTTCGTGGAATAGCTGAGAGAAGTATAACTGACCATAGTATGGAGTTTACTACAGACCAGAATCCTTGGGGATCAGTAATAGCTTGCCCCTTCCTAAGACAAGAAGGGAAGAAGGAAAGAAAAAGAGAAAGCGAGTGAGAAAAAGGAAGTGCATAGAGATCTCTCCAATTTCCTCAGAAAGCCATTGGGATACAACGAAAATAAGCATCACTCCTAGGAGACAACACAAGGGAATATGAAACTGTAGCTCTGAAGGAAACAGAGAACAGCTGTGGGAGGATATGAGAGAGAGAATAGGCATCTGGTCTGCAAGTGCAGGATTCATGGGTTTTCCCACTCTGCAAAAATTTAATACACATAACTGCGAGTCTGAGCTGAGTGGCATGGATATGAAGAGGTTATGTGGTTCCTGGAGAAACAATGCCCATTTGGCATAACCAAAAAGTTACAGGAGGTCTATACTTTCTTCATGATGTCTTGGTTTTGTTTTTCTAAAAAGAGCTCCTGGCTTGGCTTCTTGCGTGTGCTGCTACTCACTGAATAAACCCTGTTCACATACTAGAGTTTCAACGTGTTTTTACGCTGAATTATCTGCTGGTTACCTGGGTCCTTTCTCTGGCTTAAGTGGAACCAAGCTCTTGCTTAATTTGACCCTCAGACTTAGCAGACAGTGAGAGTTAGGTTCAATAAGATGGTTGTGATCCAAGTTATGATCCACAAGGTATGACTATGAGGGAAAAAATTAAACAAGACAGTTTCCTTAGGAGAGCGCACCTGTTGATAAAGCAGTTCATGGAAAAACTGACTGACGTCTTCATCACTGATGCCTGCTTTGATTGCCATGCTGCCTCAAAAGCATTTTCACTTGTAACTTGAGGATTTTCTTACTGAAGGCATAATCCTTTATCTGTCATTAAGGCCAGTGAAAACAAATTGCTCCATTAGCAGCAGGCTGGTTAGCTCTCCAGTATAAGCATGCTGTCTCTTCAGCAGCCAGTTCACTTTTAGCATTGGGTAATTAGATTGAGTTGGAAGTGACAGTTCTTACTTTGACCTGTCAGCTCAGGCTTCAATTTTCATGAAACTTGTAGGAACTTTATTTCTTTGAGCCCTGTTCCCCTCATGTTTGAAACTGGCCATTGAGCTTGAGAGTTGTTGAGTAAGGGAATGGCAGATGGACAGAGATGATGGTCTCGTAAGCTTCATCTCCTTTAGAAATGGCCAACTGAAAACTCTCAAGGTCTGATTCTAAGAAAAGCAACAGCTTTGGATGCTCTGAAACCAAACTAGACATTTGGAAGTGCCAAGTTATTTTATGGTCCCTAGCTTATCAGTGAAACTAGATTACCGCTAGTTTTTCCAAGTGTACATCTATGCCCACATCAAAAAGGTTTAGATAATATCAAAAATACAGTGATTATACAAAAATTATTTTCCTTGCATGGCAAACCAGCTTTTCATGCCATCTCCCACAGTACAAGCAAAAGGATGAAGTCAGTAGGATAGCAGTCACTTGTAAAGAGTACGAGTGTTGGGAGGACTAGTGGAAAAAGGCACACTGAAAAAAACAAGCAATGGAGGGAAATTAAGTCAAATTAGTGACTATGCAAGAAAGCAGATATTAAGCAAGTATGGATTTTTATGTGTGTCTGCTGAGTGAAGCTGTTATGCTCATTTCTGAACAGTGAGTAGAATAAACAATGCTTCAGCCTAAGGGTATTTCTTACTGATAAAAGACTGTAAGACCAAGTCTGCCTAGAATGACTCAAACAGTTTGCTTACAAGGCACTTGGATGAAAAAGAATAAAATGATGGGGCAAGAAACATAGTGTTGTGAATTTTAGAAACAGTGTCTTTCCTGGATAACATTTTGCCCTCTGTCACAATTACTAATTCTAAAAAAGAGCTACCGCAGAAAGAACTTGCAGACAACCGAGGTAAGAGGCTGAAGAGAATTACGAGAGGCAGATATTTGCTTCTGTGAACGGAGCCAAATAGGCCCTGTCATATCCACACACGCAGCCCGGCTCTGAAAGCGGTGATTATGCAGCAGCCCTGAACAGCAGGGTCTTTGGGGTAGCTGCCTCTGAAGACCCGTGGAGGGTACGGCAGAGGGGATGGGGGGAGGAAACGTAGGGGCTGATTTCTCTTCAATGCTTCCTGCGCAAACCAATGGAGAAAATAGTGCTGGAGAAGTACTGCGGCTGCATCCCAAATAGCAATAAATATCAGATTGATGCTTCTAATGGTGTGCGTAGTAGAGTTTATCAACAATTCTGTTATCACCGCATGAGATCTCTTCCTTCAAACTTGCCAATCTTGCTTGTGTATTTTTAATGCCTGTTGGCACAATTCTTCATATAACTGCGGGAGCTGATGTCGATTTACCGAATGGATTAGCCTTCTGGGACTCCCACAACAATATGTGTGCTATTTCAATCTATTTTGATCTAAAATGGATTTGTATGTCTTTACAACGAGCTCGCAAATTGCTGTGCTAATTAAGCTAGATTGAACGATGCACAGGAACTAATATTACTAAATCTATATATGAAGGCCTAATTCTGAGAATCCTTGTAGGCTGTGTGCTGCTCAGCTTCAGGCTCTAAAAATACTACATTGCAAAGCTGCTCTCTTGCCAAAAAGACATTACATCAGTCAACGCTGAGATTGCATTTAATATGTGCTAGGCATTAGACTCACAGCTTCAGATGCCGTTCTCCTTGATGCTTCCATATGCTTCCTCACTGCTAATGCAGTGAGGCTGGACAGAATATACACATTCCATTTTTACTCTAATGCTGACAGCTGAAAAAGGGCCTTAAGGCCTTGTGTTAGCGTCCTCCACCATAAGGAATGAATCCGGCAAATCTGAGTACCCTGTACTGTCTTGTGCCGTCCACGGGAGACATAACACATCTCTTGGCTCACCGCTTGCAGGCTTTTTGGTAGTCATATTTTTTTAACCTGAAACTTTGTGAGTTCCCAGTTTTTCAGTGTTATAAGAGAAAAAAAAAATTCTTTCTGGATTTTCGTACCTTCAGGTTCATTACTGCCATTACTGTTGCTATTCAAAGCAATAATGCCAGGAGCAAATGTTGAGTATAAAAACTATAACATTTTAAGAGCTCTGTTTCACACAAAGAGGCGTCTATTTACAACCTTTACTCCCCTAGGCCAGTTATTTTTGTCTGTCATTGTCATTGCAGTTTATCAATCCTCCTTTGCAACACGAAGCGATCGGTAAGGCTTAAAGCTTTGTTCAGCTGCTCAGCCTCAGTGTTTTGTGTGTTTTTCTGGTGCTATGTTTTTTTAGTTGAAGTTCTTTGTCAACACAGTGGATGCTGTGACTAATTTGGCTAATTCTGGAAGAAAGGATTACGCTTGGATTCTGCATTGGTGTTTTGGGTCTCAGTAAAAAAGTTACAATGAGTGAGCAGTCTGGGTTACGCAGACAGTTGGGTGGGATGATACCTTCCGGCCTTCAAATCAATGGGATCTGTTTATTGCCGTATGATTCAGGCTTAACTTCTGAGCCAGTCTGTAACGTCTTGTAGATGATTTTGTATGCAGAGCACCCCATACATTGCTTATGAATGTGTGTCTTGGATAAATGGGAAAGCTCCTAGTGAGGCTTTCACACAGGGGCATAGAGATGTTACTGGGACGCTGCAGTGTTGCCAAGTGTTTCGAATTTAGACAATCCGCACGATAGTTGAAATTTTCTTTAAAGTTTCATATTGTTTTAAAGAAGATTCACATTTATTATTTTCAAAAAAGAAAGAGGAAATCCATAGTCCTCCTCATAGCAGAATAACGCTTGTAAAAGCGACTGCCTTTGCTAAACACCGCACCCCCCCCCATCACCCAACAACCCAGAAAACAAAGAGAAAAAAAAAACATTAGTTTTAAGATTTTTATTAGGATTTTTATAGGGTCTGCTTAAGATTCTGTATGCTCAGGGTAAGAACCCCCATAACTCACAAGTTTATGGTTTCTCAGTCCGGATGCACACGGAGCCATGACCCGACTCCTCCACCCACGCTGGGGCGAGCCATGGTTGTGCTCCAGCCCTCCCTGTGCCCTGCTTTCCAGGGGAAGGGAATCTCCCCGTGTGCCGGCCGGAGAGGAGCTAGCGAGTACTTCCCTGGCAAGCAGGGCACCAGGACTTAGAGGTGTGTTCTAGTCCAGGCACAGCCTTTAGCTCCTGTATTAGATATTCTAAAAAAAAAAAAAAAAAAAAAAAAAAAAGACAAAATTCTCAGAATTCCCAACTGAAATATTGATTAATTAAACAAGTACAAAACGAGAGATTCTGAATAACAAATAGTGCTCTGAAGTGCCTGTAGCCCAGGCGATGTGCTGGGCTGGTGCCTGGAAGTGACACAATCCTGCTGTCTGATTTGGGCGGTGACACAACCCTGCTGCCTATTTTGGATGACCTGATTTAATTGCACCAGTTGAGAGAAATGCAGAAAAGGAAGCATGCCTCAGAAAGAGTGACAGACCCATTCAACTGTTACAATGCCCTCTCTCCTGATAATCGCAGCTGTTACTAACTGTAGAGATAAGAACATATTTTTCCCCTAACCTTACATTGTCGTTCAGCTAAGTTTGCTGCCTCGAAGGAAGTGTGTTGCTGTACAGAATTTGGTAAACAATATAGGGATGCTCACGGTCTCAAGAAGATGAAGCTTTCTGCCGGAGCGACTACAAGGCCATGCTGCCCAGGAAAGGCGGGAAAGCAACTGGAAACTTCTCCCTCCTGTGCAAGCACCGCTCCGGGACCGACGTGAGAGGTGGCAGCTGCCGAGAAAACTTTATTCCCTTGCCAAGCGCAGGGCAGGCAGCACCCCGGTACGTGAGGAGGGCCGGCATGAGGAGAGGAAAGAAGCTGGAGTTTTTCAGAGAAGCAGCAAGAAGAAATCGTGACTTTTCGAGTGGGAATCCCTTCTCGGCGTGGGCTGTGAGCTGCCCAGACGGCACCGCTCTTTGCAGAGGGCTGACTGCTCCACCTGTGTCTACATAGTCTGTGTGTGTAGTAATAAAAAATGCAGGTTTACGTGGTCTGCCATGTGAGACGAGCAATTCAGATACTAGTACGTCACCACTTCTCTTATCAGAGAACATTAGGTTTCAGCCAATTTCCATTACTATATTTATCCTTTATTGTGTGCAAATACACAAGGATTTTAATAACAGCAGAGCCACTTTAAATGACGCTTGGAAGGCCGGAGAGCATGATGTCTTATTTCCACCAGTCCATCTAACGCTATTTTTACAAGTGAACCATACTGCTTATACAGAATCAGAGCAAGTTTTTTATAAAGGCATTTTTTAAAAGGATTGAATAGTTGCAATTGTTGGAGAAAGGTGCTTAGATACTGGATTAGGAATTTGCAGGATCAAAGTAGCAGTTAAGATGCCAGGGAACTCATCCAAATCACAACATAGCTGATACTCTGTAGGGAATACTGGACTGTTTTGTATACAGCACTCTTGGCTCCAAGTAACTTAAAACCTGAAGAACTGAAATGATTGCAAATATCGGGCTAAATCTTTCAAGGTGTTAAGTGCCCACAACTCACATCGGGCTGAATACTCTTTTACACTGTGGCCCTTTATGCTGTGATGGCAATGTCAAAGGCACGCAGTGGCGGTAAATCCCACTGGAGGCCCCTTTACAGTGTCGGACCGTGGCGAAGTCGCTTGGGTGCAGTTGGGCATTCGGCCCATTTTGCTGGCAATACTCAGCACCTTTCAGGAGCATGCTGACAGAGGAGTGGCTCTGGCAGGAAAGCTCAATTATTTGTGATCTCAGTTACACAGAAAATGTAAGGGATGGATTCGTTGGGTTGGTTTTTTAACCTGTGAAAAGCCACGGGGATTTCTGCTGGACTGGTCTTGAAGTCTAGACTGCAAATACAGGGCATGGGATTCTCTCCATCCTGATTTGAGTGGCAGTGCTGAGACTGAGTTCAGTGAGGTGAGGAGCTCACCTACATCTTCGCTGCACTGGAAGGTGCATGTAGCTGAGTCCTGTCCTCTCTTGGGCTCTAGATAAGGAGCAGCAAAGACAGTAGCAGAGCAGGCTTCTCCTTTCTCCAGGCTTAGTAACTGATAGGGGAGCTGAATTTTCCTATCCAGGAAGGAGCTGGAACAGATGCCAGAAAACTGAAATATTTTATTTTCATATCATTTACTTGGAATACTTAAATTTCTGTTTAAAAACTGCTTTTTAAATTGCTTGTCTTTGGTGAAAGGTTGAAAAGGGGCAAGAAGTGTGAAAATTAAATGGCATGAGCAAACTCTCTCTCGGTATTTTCTTTGAGAAAACTGATTTTTGTTTTAATGATACAAAAAAAATGTCATTCTAGTTCTGATTCAGCCACCAAAACAAGAAAATACATTTGATTTTTTTTTTCCGTTATACTTAACAGTAATAATGTTGCTGTCACCACAATGGGGTAAGCAAGGCTTCTGAGGAGAAGATACTAGGTCTTGTCTTTAATTAGACCAATTATATGTTTGGAAAAGAAGCAAAGATAGGAAAATTATAATTTTGGAAATTAAAAAGATACATACGTAATCATGGTCTCAGTTTTAAAACTTCTACAAATCTTTTTTCAAATAAATCAGTGGAAGTTCTTAGTGCTTTCCCATTACTTAGTGTGTTGGGTTTGGAGAATTTTGTTTGGGTTTTTTTATTTGAATGTGGTTGTACTTGGTGTTCTAGTAGTTGGGAATTGATTTTAGAGAGAATTATACAGAATTTAATGCCTATATAAGAATAAAGAAACTATTCAAATATAGTTGTTATATGTACATTAATAAAAAGTTTGGCTAATAGTGGAAGAATTAGAAAACAGATTTGCTTTGATTGTAGTGTATTGAGTTGTCATAAAATTCATGAGGAAAAAAGTGGGTTTGGGTCTAATTTCCATGTGTTTATGGATGAGGGATGCGGAAGGATATTGCTTCGTTTGTAGACTGGTATTTTGTATCCTTTCTCTCTCCTGTCCCTCACGCCTCTTCTTCCCCTTCACCCACAAACCTTTTGTGCTTAAAGATAGATTTCAATCAAGTGTGACAGAGTGATAGAGATACCAAAGCTTCGTAAGTATAGATGAGGAAAGTCTTTGAATTAAATTACCCCTAATAGTTTCTCATCACAATGGCTAGTTTGTAATGGTCAAAGGTAGCAGCCTGCATGTTTCCATTGAAGTATTCTGCAGAACAGAGAGAAGGGCAGTAGGAGGTTAAATTTATAAATATTTGTGGTGATAACAGAAATCTTGGCGAAACAGACAATACGCGATGAAGGACAAATCAGAAAAGCAGCTGTCATTAGCTCTGCTGCTCGTGGGCTTATTAGAAGATGCAAACGGATGTTACAGGTGGACAGCTGCGTACAGATCCTACCTCTCCCTCTCCTGGTAACACTGACAAACTCTCTAGCGAATACAAAATTATGTGTATCTTACTTCTGGGTTTCTGTCCAGCACCTATGGTGTCCAGCACTCATGGACCACCTTTCCTCTGTTATCCTAGCATCTGATTCAGTGATAAAGAGAGAATCACTTTTATTATCACTCGTGTGAAACACAACTGCCTAGGAGCCCAGAAGTGCGAAGCATCAGTTTAAGACGAGGTGTAAGGAATACCTTAGCCAGCCGGAATGCAAGAGTCTAGCCTGCAAAACCAAGTAGTAGCCCTTCCGACTTCTGGTAACACGCCCTGGCGTTGTTAGCAGCCACGACCGGCACGGGGCTGAGCCCATTTATTGTCCGTGAAATGGCATCTCCGACATAGTGCCGCTGCCGGAGCGCTGGTCGGGCTCTGACTCACTGCCACGCGACCTCTGGTTTTCCAGACCTGAGCCTTACTCGCGTGTAAAGGTTGACCCATTCACAGAACCATGTGGTGTGGCAGCGGGCCATACGTATAACCTTGAATACAATGCCCTTTCCAGAGACTAATTGTGGTTTTCTTATTGTCTAACGAGCTTGTCATTTCCTGTACTAGTTGTAACAGAGCTGAATATTTTCTAGGTTACCTAACCAAACTTCTGCAAAATCATACCGCCTATGCCTGCGATGGGGAGCATTTGAGACTGCACTGTCCTCGGCATTCGACAATAAGTGTTCAGTCAGCATTTTACGGGCAAGACTACCGCATGTGTAGTACTCAGGAGCCTGAAACGAGGATGACAGAACCCATAAGCTGTGTGGCACCCACCTCTTTGCAGGTATTGCACGTTGTAAAGGTTCTTAATGCACAGAATGTTTTTGACTGTTTCCATGCGATCAGCTATGCTGTGTGAAAATGGCAGGTGTTCACAGTGTTGAATGAAATGACATCGTGTCTATGTCAGTATTACAGCTGAAAGAATTTGTCTGGCCGGCAGGATATTACCATAGGATTGTGAAAGCTTTGTAGATTGCCTTCTAGTTTGACAAGCTTTGCTTTGGAAGCCCCATTCTCGAAGTTCCCTAAAATAATCAGTTCCCTTCTAATCAAGGGCTGGTCACGACTGAGCAGACCAGTCTTAATCATAGAATCATAGAATCGTTTAGGTTGGAAAAGACCCTTAAGATCATCGAGTCCAACAGTTAGCCTGGCACTGCCAAGCCCACCACTAAACCATGTCTCTAAGCCCCACATCTGCATGTCTTTTAAATACCTCCAGGGATGGTGCCTCAACCACTTCCCTGGGCAGCCTGTTCCAGTGCCTGATAACCCTTTCGGTGAAGAAATGTTTCCTAATATCCAACTTAAACCTCCCCTGGTGCAACTTGAGGCCATTTCCTCTTGTCCTGTCGCCTGTTACTTGGGAGAAGACACCAACACTCGCCTACTAATCCATCACACAGGCCCTCCTTGTCCCCAGGAGAGGATACAAACATTTGACAGAGCTGGGTTACAAATCCTCTGAATAAGATGGCATTCTGGTTGGCGTTTGGCTTGTTCCATGCCTATCTTCACTCACTGAAAAGGCATTGTGACAGCTAAACAGCAGATCCTAGGCACTTCTGCAGATACCTGCATTTCTGTGAATACATGATTTGTATCAGTAATATCCTATGGTTTGTTTGCTGGGCCCACTTAAGTATAGCTTAAAATCATTTATACTTCATAAATTATTACTTTCTGCTGTGGAGACTTTTGTAACAAGACTTAGAAGGTCTGACACTGCTGTCAAAGGCTTGTTTCATCATACTGAAAATGCCCAATGTTAGGCCAAATTCAGTAAATCATTGCAAAAATGAGTAGTCAGTGGAATCTGAACGTGTTCTGTTGGTGAAGCTGTTGTAAATGCTCTACAGAAGCTTTGATGAAGCTTGCAACGTTTGAGCTTGCAGCCAACACATTGCTTCTTGACAACAGGGAATGTCTTTACCACCACTAGTGAGCTGAAGAGTTTTACAGAGTGGTTTGGTGGTAATATCCTCTCTCCAGAAAAAATATGAGGGCAGTTTTATAAGCGTGGCTTGCCCATGCTGTACTGCAACTTCTAAAGATGTTCCAGACATGACCTATGGGCCATGTGAAAGTACAGCTCTCCACCAAAAACAGTAGGCCAGATGCATCCTTGATGTCATTTTACTGACTACAGCAAAGTGACACCAGTGATTATTTTGGGCTTGTGAGGGCCTTTGTGAGGTCCCCACGGACAGTTGTTTTCCCTTGAATATAATAAACACAGCATGGGATAACTGTTGTATAAACTATCATCATCATTCAGGCATCGTCATTGAACAAAGGCACGAAAGCATTTTGACGAGGCCACGAACGTGAGAGATACGAATGCTCTGCATCTCAGGCGGTTCCGGTTCTGTCAAGGAGAAGAGACGCATCCTGTAAACTGATTTCTTAGAAAAGAGCGCCCATGATCTCATCCCTCCTCCCCTTCCCTTTGGAACCGCATCTGCAGTCTGCATAATCGGGCGTGATGCTACCCTGCAGTCGGGAGGAAGCATAACAGGCATTTTTTACAGTGACCTCCTATTAAAAGGATCACAGCAAAGTTAGATCTGTCTCGAGATATTAACAGCCCAGTGCTATCTCATTATGAGTATCATTATTTGCTTTTGTGGTTGCGTGTTTTTGCAGAGCAACATGATAGAAAACGCGACTGCTGTTTGCCTTAAGTAGGAGAAAATACAAACAGACGCACAGGAGATGATTCAGCTCAGGTGCAAACAGAAGGTGACTCAGTAGGGTACAGCTATCTCCACTTGCTAAAGATGTAACTCTATTTCACTGGCCTGTTCCAGAACAATCCCAATTAAGAAGGAGTTATTTGTTTGACTTCCAACTCTGTTAAAGAAGAATTGACTGATAAAATTAAGTCTGCTGTGCTTTTCCTTCCCTTTTAAACTCTTTAGAGTGCACTTAATGCTCAAAAGTGTTGGATGCAAGTCCTCTTCTTCTACCAACGGGAACAAAAAGGCAAGAGTGTTACAGGATCGCTGCAGTGTGCTGCCGATGTGTGTCATTTCTGCTTGGGAGGGATGGCTTCCAGGGGTGACAGGAGAGATTCAGCCACTGCCAACTCTCTCAGCCTGGAAACAAGAGTGCAGCTTGTGCTATCACAGTGGTAAATTTGTGATTTGGCCTCTTGGTATGACTGAGACCCCTTCTAAGGAGAAACAAGGCAAAAATTCCCATAGGTTTTACAGGAGTACCTAAAAATATCAGAGAATAGTATCTTACAGTTACTGCTTTTAAGAGTGGGGTGACCTGGAGACAACGCCCTCCTTATCGCAGCCTGTTGTGATTTTAAACGTAAGAATCCTGGGCACACCACCACAGACTATCCAAAAATAGTGTATAGAAAGCCCTCTCTAAAGTGGGCTTTGAAGATGAATAGGAATTTCATAAGTACATTACTGCATTTAAACTGGGGTTTTTTAGGTGCTTTGGCTTGTGACTATGTTAAAAACTGGACTGAGACTCATCTTGGGCAATGTCTTCATATTTTCTATAGCTACAGCTCCGAAACCACTGATGAAGTGGGAACACCAATGTGAGCACTAGGAGTACTCAGTCCATTTGCTGAACTTGGAGAGGGTCCACATGACCCTTTGTATATAACACTTCTGACTTTTTTATTGTCCTCCTCCTGTTGCCACTCCCAGTGCAGCAGCACAGTAAGAACCGTGATATATTGCTGGGCCAAAAAATCTGGGGTAGATACGGCCTTAGAACGGCATTTAAAAAAAAAAAAAAAAGACAAGCACGCTTAGGATGGACAGGCACATCTGTGCTATCCGATCAAATGAATTCTGGAATTTGTTCAAGTGGCAAGTCAAGTAAATATCTGATAATGTGTAGTAATATCTGATAATGTGAAGTAAGTGCCCCTTAAGCAGGAGGTCCTACATACGGCTTAAAGCTAGGGGTCGCACCAAGTCATTAGTTAGAACTCTTTCAAGTGAAGGTATTACAGAGCACGATCGGGTAAACTTAAGTGGATCGAGATGAAATGGTTAAAAAGACGTCTTTTTGAGTTACCGTGCTTCACCTGGACATCGCACTCCCATAAATGCTATCAGTCAGGAGCGTGCGAGCGCCTCAGGTACGTCAGCGAAGAGGCTGGAGGCCGAGCGCGTTCCCACTTGCTCTGGGCTGTGCAGGGAGTCCCAAGCACCACGGAGGCTGCGGTGGCACACGGCGAGATCTGGCTGACAGGCTGGGGGCAGAGGGGAAAGTGACAAACAACAGCAAATTGCTAACATCCTAAGTTGCCATGGGCATCGCTGTGATGAATGTGTTCCCATAAACTTGGCCATGACTCCAAGTCCAGTAGAGATGTGGCCTAAATCCAATGATACAGATGTTTCTTACGTGTTTATAGCCAAAAGGTTGTGAAGCAATGATTTCTCGCCTGTATAGAACAAAGTACAGCTAAGTCTTCTCATTACTGTGTAGCTTCATACCTTGTTTTCAAGCCTATCCTTTTTGCCCGTTGTTCTAGAAAGTGCTGGATGAATGCCAAAACCTGAGATCCTGCCAACTCCTTGTCAATAGTCGGGTTTTTGGACCTGATCTGTGTCCAGGGACCACTAAATTCCTCCTTGTCTCCTTTAAATGCAAACCTAGTAAGTAATCCACATCAGGCAAATGTGTTTTTGTGTGTGTTTTGTTGTTTGTTTCGGTTAAAATGCCACTGCACAAGGCTTTGCATAAATCCATGTGAAGTTTTGAGACTCCTAGATTAATAGCAAATTGTTTTCTTCTACTTTACCTTAGCTCTCCATTGCGTTTACAACTTGAGTGTGCTTGCTGCCAATTTAATGACCAGTGTAGTTTGGCAGAGTCAGTTGTGAGACATCAGACTAGAAAGGAAAAATGTTTTGGAAATTATTTTTAAAGAGATGGCAAGGATAATGTCATATTAGAAAGACAGAGCTGAACAGCAAAAACAGATGCTTGGGCTAAGGATCCAAATGATGAAGAAGATATGACAATGAGGAATATGCAAAAATGCCTAAGGAGGTAGGACCGAAGCTTTCAAAGATCCTCTGTTACTACCTCCCATTTGTAGAAAAATGGCTGGAGGATACACGTGTGGCTAACTTTATTACAAAAATTCGTTGTAGAATCACCTGTATTCTCTGCAGGTCATTGACATCGATATGTAAGGGGACAAATCCTGCCTCAAAGAGAATGCACTTTGTAAACATGAAAAAAGTGTAAGAAAGATTAAGACAATCATCATGAGGTTTCCTTTATTGGTGTTTTTAATTGGTTTTCTTGTTGCTATTGTATATGAGAACAAGCCCTAGTAGCCCGGGGGCTCAGCTTTTTTTGGCAGCTAATCCCCACTGTGGCTGAAATGGGTCCCAAAGAAAATAGTTGAATGATGATTTATGGATAGGTTCACCAGCCAACTCAGAAATACCATCCCACAACTAAAGGAGAGAGCACAAAAGGGATTTTCTTTAATCAGAGCATTAAGATAGACGCCATTGGTGGAACAGCAACAGGGGTGGCAAGCAAACTGAAGGGCCAATTTATGCAGAGTATTGAAGTCAGAGCAGAGATACGAGAATGGAGTAGGCAGATGTTACCTTTGGCAAAGCACTGACACAAGAACACTCAGGGAGATTTACTGGGCCAATCATCAGGGGAAAAAAAATGTCTGAAATTTAAAATCTTAATGATCTGGTTTATTATCTTAATAGTTTAATTTCTTTTTTACATACTACAATTACTGCATTATTAATAGTAGATGGATTTGAATATCATAGCTGTGCCTGTGTCATTAGAAATCTCTTTTTACTAATCAAAAGTGGATTGGGATCCTGTTTGTTACTTTTATATTCTGCTTAATATTTTTCCCACTGGAAACGAGCTACTTTGAATATATAATACTCTCTGTGATCTGAATTTTACAAAAAATGGTCAAAAGTGTATTTAACAGCAAGTGCTGCCCTCAGAACTGAGGAATAGTCCAGTTCCAGTGCAAATTACATGATTTCATGTGACAGGAAATTTATATTTGTAGGTAAGGTACTAATATTGTTAGGCTTGGCTGTGGAAAAGATCCTTGCTCAGGAAATCACTTGAGCATAACTTGAAGTATATTTTACAGTCTCCTTGCCTTCAAGTGGGCACTTAAGCAGTTGCCTGACTCCCTTAGTTTTTCATCTATTTAGAAATACTGTTGCTGTATCTCCGCAGAGGTCTCTGTTGCATTCTTACCCTTGTCTTAGACCACTTGCGGGTTTGTTTTTGTTGTCTGTGCTTCCGTAGCCTCTCCAGCAACCACGGAGCACGGCCGTACGGGCACAGAGTCCCGCTTCAGGCTATCAGCCCTTGGGTCAGAGCCTCTGTTTTCTTGGCATGATCCTCATGGGCGTACGGTTCGGCAGGTGCTTCTGCAGAAGTAACAGTCATCTGCAGCAGGTCAAATATTTTTTAAAATCACTCTTTTTAGACTTAAACTTGTGACTGCTGATGAGCTCGAATGGAAGAAATTGGACTATTACCAAGAACATTAACCCATTTTTTCAATCTGTTCTATTCTAAATGAAACAATAATGTTTTCTTTATTGAATAGATAGGAGGTTTTTCTCTCTCCAGTTCCCCTCGCACCAACACCCCCACTCCACTCATGGGGATACCACTCAGTAACAATAAGGTTTCCCTTTTCTCCTGCTCAGCTCAGGAACCTCCTTTTCCTGTTTTCACATTTTTGAAAGACAAAAAAATGGAGCAGAATAAACTCTTCTCCCTGGCCTTATCTCCGCTAAAAAGGTTTGCCACCATAGCTAGACCAGGAAAACTTGAGCGGTAAAATGCCGCAAGCCGAGCGGCTGCTTAGGCCAGCAAGAGACCTCCTTGGGCAGGTGGCAGATTTTAACCGGTTCCCTCGGAGGGATAAACCGTGCTGTCTGGAAGACGATCTCACTGGCTTCCCCACCTCTGCGCTGAGGGCGCTGCCGCTGTGCCTGTGCCAGCTGAGAAAGGGAGGGGGAGTATTTTTCTCAGGCTCCTGGTTCACACATTGCTTCATCGGCAAAACTGTCAGATGAGCCCGTGCTGGATAGTGACGCCCAGGGAAACCCGCTGACCTCGGTGGAGCCATGCGAATACAGCTGAGAGCCCCGTCTGGCTCTGGAGACGTAGCCCATCCCCGTGCCTTTGTGCCTCCCGTTCTTCGGCGCTCGCTCAGTGTTGTGTGCGGTGGCACGGGGTGATGCCAGCCGTCCCCATGATTGATGAGCGGCTGGAGGCTCTCAGCACTCAGGCGGGCATCTGAAGTAGGCGTAGAATGAAACATTGTCCCGGGGAGAGACAAAAGGAAAGGACGAGGCTTCTCCTGCTGAGCAGTGGTGGAAAGCGAGCCAGGAAATCAGGCGGGAAGGGGGGAGGCACTCGCTCCACTGGGAGAGGAGGTTGGCAAAAGTTAACTTTTTAATTCCTTTCAAAAAGGAGACGGAGGCTTTAGATAGTCATATGGGAGCAATTCAGTTGTAGAAAACACTCCGCTTTGCTATTGGCTTTGTCTCTGGTTGTAATAGTGCCACATATCACTCGCAACAGAACTTGCAGAAAAGCTGTTTTCTGTCATGCTGCTATTTGCTATTAACAGTCCAGCCGAGTAAATTGCCTCATGCTACCATGTTGTTATTTGCTTCTGTTTTAGCTGAATACAAAACCAAATCAGCGTGTGAAAACCAGGAACTGAAACTCCACTGTCAGGAGTCCAAGTTCCTTATCATCTACTCTGCCACCTATGGCAGATGGGCACATGAGGAGAACGTCTGCTCGACAGAAGTGGAGCGCGTCCCCCCCTTTGGTATGTGTTTATGCTGTTGATAGACCTTCTCCAAGTGGGTGCACAGAGAAGGGGGGAAACAGATGCGGAGAAAACTTCAGGCGCAAGAGCAATGGCATTTTGGAAGCGCCAGTAATTGAAACGTAAGAGTTTATTTCTGAAACTCAAACAGATTGCCCAGTACGAGGGAGAAATGTAGAGTAAGAAGTGCGGTAAAGTAATAAACTTTCATATAGTTAATCAGTCCTTAGTATCATTAGCATAAAAAAATCTAGTTCTGTTGGCTCTCTTGAACCTAGGTGATGTATACTAGATATCAGCTGTTTGCCTCTTTTCCTCCTCCAACTGGCAATGATTAGGCAACACGAGTGTCATGACAGCTTGTCTTACCGTTACCCTCTACTCTGATCTCTGTTTCTGCCGGCTCTTCCTTGCATTAAATACAGACTATAAGGATCCATAGGTCAGGGGCCGTTGCTTTAGATGCTGTTGTATGACCAGACTCCAAGACTATGGTAGTATATCAGTAAATTAAATGTGCCTGGGACTTCTCTCTGGCACAGATTCCAACAAACAGGAACGTCTTATCTATATAGTACACTATAGACATATAGACTGCTTGCAGACTGCTTCTTGGGGCTCCTCCCTGGCCTGCCCTAGCTGCTCAGCTGCGATGGGGAGTTGTTGGGAGGATGCTCTTGGCCCGGGTCAGAAGAGTGCAGGACCATACTTGCCAGAAAGGAACACTGTGCTGCAGTGCTAGAAACATGCCCTCTCACTGCTGATTTACTAGTACAGGTGCATCCCAGTATATATATATTAATCTGTAATATTAATGTCACTATATTAGTAATTAATATATAAGCAATATATTAATGATGATATAATATTGATATTACTTTAGCCGCAGACTGTGAACGCTTTCAGGCACAGACTGTTCCCTTTTGAATAGGTAAAAGAACCCAAAACATCATAAGCAGTTGTATGCTCTATATCAATAACCAGTCATTGACTTCACTGTATAGTCTCAGCTGGTGTATGATTAATGACTTATGACTCACTTTTTATTGCTAAATATCTAAATTTATAGTAGCACGTGGTTGTGAGGGTGTTTGATGCTTACATGAATAATACGTTCAGTGTTTGACACTGAAGGTATGAAGGTAAATTTTCACACCGTGGAGAAGGCCAGCACAACATCTGTGTGCTGTTCACATCCCTTAATACTACACAGGGAAGGACTTCTTTTACGACTGGTGCCAGCCCTGTGTAAAGGTTGAACTTTACTCCTTAGAAACATGCTACAAGTGAAATCTATGAGAAGCATCTCTGAACATTAAGAAGAGAGAGATCAATAATTACTCTTAAAAGCCATTTGTCTGCCAGCCGATGTTTCTATTTAGTTGTATAGATATTATTAAAAATGTATTGGCTGCCAATTATAATCTGTTCTTAGACAAGAATCTATTTAAAATTGCCAGGTCTACGTTTCACACTGGCTATCTTGCGTGGTCCTTCACGCAGACTTTAGCTCTGCCTGTCTGTTCTGTGGAGGAAACATCTTAGCAGGTTTCTGACAGGCCCATACATCCTTCGTGATGGTGGCATTAGCGTGTTAACACAAGGCAGAGCAGAGAGAGCTCAGTTGATCAAGAAAGGCTGCCATAATACTTATTTCTTGCACTTCATTCACCACTGGAAGTCACTCACTTGCCTCTAATGTCAGCACATACAGTCCACAGATCAGAATACTGCAAACCCGTCTTACTGGGTAAAGTTTCCCGGTATAAATAGAGAAAGAATTTGCGACAGCAGCAAACTCTTTGCTGTGGTCCCCTGCATACGAGCACCTCTTGTGCAACGCCCTGGCTGTTGCTGGGTTTGTGTTCTATAAAGCAACCTAAAACTGTGGTAATAGGAGAGAGCATAAAACCTGAGACAAACACAAGGTAGATCTATAGAAGGTAGATCCCTGTATAGATTTCCCTTTACTTAATGAAAGTGCTTAGCCTCTTCCTGCACGGTGCCAGTGACCCTCTGCACTGAGTATAATTTTCAAAAGCACCTATGTGGCTTGGGAGTACACATTCAGTTATCACAAAAGACCTAGCACTTAGGAACCAAATCCAATTGACTCCAGATCTATCCATCTCGAGCTTAAATCTTATTTATGTGGTTATTTAAGCACATACAGATGTGAGTGGGTGCATGATTACACTTTTTCCCTTTCTCTCAGGGAAAGCAATGGTAATTTGAATGTCAACATGATTTTCACGATTTGAGACAATTTAGAAAACTTACTTCAGCTGCTCTTCATTCCTGAATCAGAGCCCACATACTTGTATATGTTTGCGCCAAAATCTAAATCTGCTCCAACACACATCTATTGTTGTTTCTACCCACGTTTGTGCATCTCAGCCTAAAGACAGCGCTTGTGCCTTTCCATTTCTTTCACTGCATCACAGGGAAACTGTGACGCCTTTTTTTTAGTGCTATGGAGAAGAGAAGTCATCTGTAGGTCCTAACGATGAGTATAGGAAGTCTGTTGAGCTCAAGAGTTTTGCATCTATCCATACTGGATATGGCCCTGCTAGGAGTACTGGGTATTGAATTAAATAAGATACTTCTCTAGATTTTTGGTCACCTCATGTTACATGTAATATAGCTGATAAGCAATTAGTGACAAACAGCAGCTTTGAACTGAGACAGATGTATTGTGAATTACTGCTTTTCTGTGAACAGTCTATCAAATCAGCTGACAGATTTTCGGAGCTTTACTTCAAAGGCAACACAGGAAAACGTAAAATTTCTTTAGCATAAAGGCTCTTCTCTGTATAGGAAATGGGAGTATATCAGTCCCTCTCTGGTATTGGTGGTGTCTGTGTGGCCTCGGAGCACTTGTAGGAAACTGAGCTTCAGCTCAACATTTAGCATGGCTGCCTCCTCTTGGAACTAGTTTTCTGAGCCAGTCTAATAATGTAAATTAGGTGCTATTTTCAATACAGAGGAGGAAGAAGAGCAATGGCATCATGGTGTCATCCCTGCTAGATAGAGCCTTTACAGCAGAGTTGTCCTCTGGTCTGGTTAAGCCTTGCTTACAATAAGCAATGGAACAGCTTTAGCAGGAGACAAAGCCAAGTGAAAAGCCCACACAGGATGGGTTATGGGAAACATACATTCAAGTCCCCGTTCTGATTCAGATAAAGAGAAGATTTGAATCTGAGTGAAGATTTGAGTCTGGGTAAAGGTTTGAACTACTGGGTACAAGAAACTCTCTAATGTGTACCGCATCTGCTAAGAGAGCAATACTTCAGTCCCAAGACTGATACCTAATTATATGTGTAACTTACACCCTTCATTTCAAAATGTCTCTTGCTTTTGTTAAAAATGACCAGAAACAAAAAGCTACGCTTAGAACAACTCATCTTGTTCGATGCAGGTTGGGGGAGGGGGAGGATTTGTCAAGGAATGTGAAGTTTCCATATAAGATCACGCTAAAACATTTTTCCTGGTGTTTATCACTTCTGCCATCAAACTTGAAATACGGTATTTTTACATGTTTCGGGTCTTGCTCTCCAACTTGTCATCAGGGCCCTTCATTCCTAGAAGTGGTCACCGTTGCCCACTTCAAAGAACAGTGCGTAAAATCTTTTCTCCAGGCATTTTAGGATGTTTTATCTTCAGGAAAACTTTCTTCTGCAAAGTAAGCTCCTACCATAAGTAGCAGAGTTCATTGAAGCGCAGGGAATTATTTCCATTAGAAGATCTCTGGATCATTGCAGGAAAAGAAAAAACTCCAAGCAGTGTACTGCTTCTGCAGCTGTTCAGATGACTGACACCGTTAAGACTGTACAGAATTTACAGAAAGTAACTTCCCTGTTTTATGAAGATTATCAAAAACTGCACAAGAAAACTAAAACTTCTTTGGGTGCAGTTTTGCAGCAGATGGTTCTGCTTAGAGGAATCTGTTGTGCCCAGCACCACAGCAGGAAACTGTAGCTGTTTGTTCCTGTGTGAGTTGTTGCCTTTTCTGACACATTATCTCTTTTATATTTGTACTAACATGTGCATGAGGAAGGAGAAAATTTATTGTCCAAAAGTTAAGGGGTTGTGCCAGAACAGGTTACCATAGAGAGTACAAGGAAGATTCAGGTCAACAAACACTTCTCAAATCATAAATTACTCTTGTTAATACATGAAAGTACTTGAAAGAAGGCTTGGTAGTGGGTCGCCTCTAGCTGCAACTTGCAGGCTAGAACACTAAAATATCTTTCCCAGAAATTTCACCTGGATGCGCATTGACTGGTCAGATGTGCATTCTCTCAAGCGCTAATGACCAGCAGAGCCCTGAATTGCACATCTTCGCTACTGGAAGGTAGGGTCCTTTCCAGCACAGCCCTTTCTTTTACCTGTTCCAACTTTTGGGAGGTTGAGCGGGGAGGTGGAGAATTCAGGCACTCTCATCATAGCTTGCACCGTGGCATGACATACCCTGGGGCTGGGTTTTGTCCTAATCCCTTCTTCCCAGTGAAATGGCATTCAGGTAAGAAGAAGGGGTGTTAGCAAGCCAAGAAAAAGATTTCCAAAATCCTGCAGGTTCCTTCCAGCCCAACAAGGTGTCGTGATTTTGTTATATAACAGTGTTTTGTGATACTGTGATTCCTTTTTTTCCTCTTTCCTTTTCTCTCCCCCCCCCAATCAGTATTCTGGACAATTCAAAGGGCCTACATCTCTTATTCACTAAGAGTGATTGAAAAGCTTTTTGCTTCTTTCTCTTACTAAGAGATGTATACTTCTCTAGGGTGAGCCAGTCCCTCGTATAAGTCTCCTGAGAGCAGACGTAAATGAAGAAGTACAAACGGCAATAGGCAGATCTGGAAATCCTTACACACTGAAGTTATTAGGTTCATGCTAGCTATAGACTTCCAGGTGCCATAAAACACAAACAATGTAAGTTGGCCAAAATTTAGGAAATGCTGGGTATTGAAGTACAGACACTTCAAGGAGCACTTAGTCGATGAACAGAAACACTGAGCCCCGTCCTCTGCTGGGGGAAGAAGCAAGAGCTGTAGCTCAGAGCTGCTACAGAGAAGGTGACTAAGTCCTTTCTTGGCCGCAGGTACCACTGGTTCAAGGCCTGGGTGTGCCTTTCCATTCCTGAGCATCCTCTGCTTAGCATATATTTACTAGCTAACTATGGGGCTGATTTCAAACACAAGCCCTGTGGGCAGTCATGGAAGTGGCAGGCTCCTGAGTGGAAGAAACCTGAGTCTGCAGAGTAGTTAGTAACACAGCATAGAAGCTCTTACGGGGCCACCATGAAAGAGCAAATGTGCTCCAGCTGTGAAGGCGGAGGGATGGTGTGAGCGGGGTAGAGGCAGAGGCACTGTTCCGTAGCAGGACCAGGGCTCAGGGATGTGGGGTAGGTTCACATCTCCCTTTGCAGCTTCTGCTACCAGTGCCTTGCCACTTTGGGTGTGGGAGACAACAGTCAACTGAATTCTATGGGTGCAAAAGTAAGGATAAAATTGTTCAATTTTGCTTCCACCGCAAAAATCCTTAACTCTGTGTGCAGATGTCAGATGTGAAAAGTTCCTTGTCCGTGTCAGCCTGAGCAAACTGGGAAGCTTAGTAGGTGTTTTGGGCCCCAAAAGATACCAGTAGGAGCCATTGCACCCCGTGGCCTCAACAAATCTTGTCCAGACAAAGCTCCCCCAAAAGAAAAAGTGTTAAAGCAGCGGCAGGATGAGGAACAATGGTTTGAAGGGAAGAAGAGAGCAGCCACCATTTTTAGAGTCCAGTTACCTTTCTGCTGAGATGAACGGGGAAGGTCGCATTTTGCTGAGCAGCTGTTTGAAGTTGCTTGAAGCACGCTTAGATGCACATCACTTCATTCATTAATGTTTTCTTGACTAGCAATTTCGGGGTTTTCTTGGGTATAGCTTTTTCTAGCTTAGGTTTTTGACCTGTTTGGAAAAGTACACTTGGCACTCAAGTCTAAAATGAGCCAAGAAACTCCTGCTTGTGTACGTGCAGACCCAAATGGTGCAAAACAAGCGTCTGAGCAGAGGGAGTCTGGTTCCTGCTGCCGCCAGCGAGCGTGGAGCTCTGCTTGTCTCTTGCCCTTGGTGTTTGTGCTGGCAGATGGATCCCCCACTCCGTGCATATGCACGTGCAAGAAGGAGAGAAAGACCGGGAAAGGGTTTTGCGCAAAATACTTACAGACTGAATTCTGAACTCAGAGCTGCTTGTAAATAAAACCAAGCAATGGGCTGATCTTACGCAGGCTACAAGGGCCTCACAACAGGCATTGCAGTGAGAGGGAGAGAGAGAGTGCAGCTTTTCAAAAAGCTTTGGTGCTCTATTCACTTCTAAGGAATGGCCTGTGCTGGCAGTAAGTAGTATTTTTAGTGTATTATACTGCCTTGTTTACTGACAGTACTTGGACCTGGAATATAAAGGTATCAGCAACACTTTTCATAAGTGCTACTGATAATATTGTGTGTTTTTGCTAGAATCAGCAGTTCAAATGGCCCTTTTCTGATGCATAGGCAGGATCCCGTGTGCCATGCTCTTGCATAAATTACCATATTATTATGGTAACTTTCTTTAGGAGTCTGCAGCCTTAGCTTGCTCCGAACTCCATAGTTTCCCCTTGTCAGTTCTTATCCCCAGAGCTGATATTTGGGCTCCACAAAGCACAAGCCATCCCAATTTGGTAGTGTGAAATCTTTGCTTTCAATTGATTTTGAAAGCAAGCTCCTTATTCTTTTGCGGGTAGGCACAGACCAGAAAGCGTAAAGCACCGTAAGCCAGCAGTTTGGGATGAAAGCACGAAGCAGCTGGGCGCCAGTATTGGAGTGACAAATTGTGGAGGGGTTTCTTTTTGGGGTGCCCTGGTCCTTCACCAGCACGTTACTTTTTATGCCATGCGGATCTACATTTGAGGCACATTCCCTACACACCATGTCTTGAGGCTCGCCCTGTGCATAGTGATGCGGGAGAAGACGCCAGTTAGTAGCGTTTGGAGAGGATGTGACAGGATGCGGTTGCCAGAGCCTGGCACAAGATGCTCAGGCCAGCTCTGGCTGCTCCATCACCTGCAGGTCTTGGGTGGCAGGGTGGAAAGAAAGGGAGGGAAAGCTCCTACTGTCTGAATTGAGAGAAGCTTTAAGAAACCAGAAGACAAATTGCTTCTCATTAAAGCCTGCATGATTTATGGCATGTCATTTGCATGCCAAAACTTTCCTAAACAAAGCTAATTAGGGAGCTGAAAGAGCCTTTCCTCCAGAAACAAGGCTTTCTACTCTAACTGTTAAATAGCTGCAGTCAGATTTGATGGTTTATTATTGCGTTAAGAACCTCTTCTTGACACCCGTATCCCCATGCCATCCATATAAGTGTCTCTTTCAAAAGATCCACCGACAGTCTTGGTGTGTAGCAGGCAACTTTGGGAGAAAGGCATGAAGAAGGGAGTGTTTTCCCAGCCTCACATCCCTGCCTTGTCTGCCCCTGCCGGTGGATGCCACCAGCCTTCTAGCATGCTGGGAAAATGCATGCAAGAGGCATGTTATTTTAAACATATGGTACCGATTTAGCAAGCCCCAGAGTCGTGTGTGTAGCTCAAACGTTACTTAGATATTCAGAAAGAAGACACATTGCATATTTATGTTCATCTCCTGGTTTGTGATTTCTTCGGGACCGTTCAGTGGGTCCATTCACTCATTTACTCAAAATGCAGCACTGACTGAATCCTCTCCTCGTTCAGACGCTGCAGTAAGAGGCTTGACCGTAAGGAGGACAAGTTATTCCTAGTGCGAGCTCTGCGTTGCTGCAGCTGGGTTGCCGCTAGACCCCAAGCAAGATCGGTTGAAACTAGCTTGAATGTCGCTTCGGCACACACTGATTCCTCTGACTTCAGCATAGATGCATTTCTGCAATGTCTGCTTGTGGGAGATTGTACAGACGAAGATGTGGATGTTGAAAAAGTGGCCTTTGGTACCAAGTACACAGAATTCCTCCAAGCTGAAATCATTGCTCAGCTGGCATCGTAGCTGCCGGGAGGGCTAGTGAGAACATAGCAAGGACGCATATAAACCAGAGAGGAAAAAACTTGAACAATTTTTGACTGAATCACTAAAGGCCGAAATCTTGTTAAACCACAGGAAGTTGTTAAATAGGGGGGGGTTGTTACAGATCTTTCCAGTTAATGTGTCTGTGCTGTCCTGCAAAAGCAAGCCAGCCTTGGTTTGCATTTACTCACCTATGACAGCAGGCAAGCCTTGGGAAGCTCTCCAAAAACTGGCCTGCCAAGAGCCCGCAGGCATATGACGACTGGCTCCTCAGGTAGAGGAGCCAAATCCAACATGAATATAGATGATAAGGAGCTATTAACTCCCACAGAAACATGAGCAAACATCTAGCAAAGGCAAAATGAAACATGTATTCACTGTATCACTGAATTTGTAGAAAACCATCAGCACAACAGCCTTCTGTTTCTTAAGACACTGTGAGTAGCTCGAAGGGCCAGAAATTTTGTAGAAAACATAATTCAGTTTGCCAGATTGCTGTTGTGCTCCCAATCCATTCATTTATGAATCATCTGATAATTCCTTCTGATACTCTTCAGTTGTTTTTGTACTTGCCAAAATAAGCTAGTTGGCTGCCTAAAATGTCCACCCAAATACATCCTTGCTTATCTGAAATCACCGGAGCGGGAGACTAAAACAGCTGAGTTACTTAATCAGAACTACCCAATGTTTTAGGTCAGCCTTCCCTGCCTGCCCAGCAGCCTCCCAGGACACACGGGCATTAGGATTTTAGGTCTCTGAAAAGACAAACAAAGAGTTGCTCTCCCTGAAGTCCATGTCCAAAGGTAACCTGTGAGCCCTTTGCCAAACAAAGAAATCAGCCCAGTGTCTCCCAATGGCTGCGCTCAAGTATATGACTTATTTAGTGCTGGTGCCAGGGGATTAACTCTAAAAATCACAAATCTGCCCCATTTTCATATATTAAAGATGAATCTTCTTTGTCAAGAACTCCAGTCTCAAACCTCCCCTTTCTTTCCAAACAAGACTGATTTGGGAAACCTTTGGAGTGTCTTTGCAAGCACCGTTTCTCCTTCCTCTAAAGAGGCGCAAATGAGCTTCAGCAGTTGGGAGGTGACAAGATGTCGTCCTTGTCCGAGTTTTATTATAGGAAGGAGGACTGGTTTAATGCCCAGAGAAACATGTTTTCAGACGTCTAGAATGTCCCTACCTCAGAAGACTAGAGTGAGAAATATGTATCATCCACAGAAAGTCACAAAATGCGTGAGGTAATGGTGACTGGAAGCAGACAGCTTCAGAAAAGTGGTACTTACTCCAGACTTGTCATTTCTGCATACTTTCTGTTTAGAAACCAAAACTAAGAGGTGTTTTTGCTTTGTGGCTTGGAGATTAGCACATGGGGATACCGGGAATTTAATCACATCTAGAGACGTTCTTTCTTTTTTTAAAGCAGATTTTTAAAACTTCATCTGACACACACTTTCCCACTTAGTTTATCCAGTCATTTCAGCTTGAGTGCAAAATCTTGCTAATCAAGTTTTATTCTTTTATAAATTGTGGTAGAAGGCATAGGTCTTGAATAAAGAAATCCCGACTCCAAGTGTACACTTAGCAAGGCAGGTTTTCACTCACAGCGCATGCTTCGTGCTCAGTCCACAGGGAGAGGTTCGGCAATCTGGACTCTCTTCATCTGCACAAAGTCAGACTTTGAAAATGATGTGGGTTACCTCATGTAATTAGGGCATGAAGGCAGTGCAGTGTAGATGCCGTTGAGGTTGCTTTAGGCATGCAAACTTGGCTTGTGGTGGCAGCCTTACTAGAACAGCCTGGAATTTGGTATGGGAGGAAGAAGCCAAATGTTTCCCTGGTTAAATATTGAGCCCATTTTGACCTCTTCGCCATGGCAGGATGGCGTCTACCAGCAACAGGCATAATAAATCCAAAGCTACCTTTAATACACCAAACTTCACTGTAGCCCTAGCTGTTGTGGCACACAAAAATTGATCTCACCTGACTTGAACTGTAATTAGACATCCAGTCAAATCGTCTCGATAACCCGGGGAGAGAGACCTGCAAACAGCATTGTGTCTCCCTTTATTTGCACACTCATCTTGAGATGGAGTAGATGGAGACCTATTTGGATGTGCTTATTTTTTCCAAGTCATCACGAAGGGAACACAGATGACTTAGACTAGGCACCTCATTTGGAGGTTGACGTGAATCTTACTGCAAGAAGAGCATGCACCTGGAAGTGAGCGTGAGGTAGTTAGCTTGCTGCAAGTTCACATTCTCATTGCACACTGACTCCCTTGCATTGACAAACCCTAATGTCTAATTCTGACACCCTGCTTAGGCAAACATATGCCTGAAATCGATAGTAGATTTGTATCATCTCTAGTCGCACATGTAGCAGCTATTATTTCTGATAATACCAGTGTTGTGTATTTATTGTATGTGTTTTTCTTTCAGACTGTTTGTCTTACACAGCGCTAGAAGTTTTATCGAAAAGGTGTTATGGGAAACAGAGATGCAAAATTATTGTCACTAGCCGGGAGTTTGGAAGTCCATGCCTACCTGGAGTGACAAAATACCTTAACGTCAGCTATGCATGTGGTAAGAGCAAATGCATCATCATTTTAAAGCCCTCATTCTGCTTGCAAAGTGAAACAATGCCAAGTGGTGCACACATATGGAGACACACACACAAGCAAACACGCACACACACAGAGGCTTCCTAAGTCTCCCCTTCCTTTTAACATAGGAAGTATGTGACGTAGCCATACAAGAATACCCAAAAGGGATGAACAGTCCTATGGACAGAGCTGCACCTAGTGTAAACTCAGACATTAAGGTGTTTTTTTTCCCTACAAAAATGCAATTGACAATAAAATACATGTTTTAATATTTTGAGAAATACTATCAAAATAAGAGTCTGTTCTACAGAATTCACCTGCGACAGAGCTAGGAAAAATAACCTGGCATTGCCTGCCGTCAGTGCGGGTAAAGCAGCCCAGCATAATTGAAGCACTGTGTACAAGCCCAGTCCTGAAATCTGATTCACATGAGCACACCTACAGCCTTCAGCCTTGCAGAGGGATTTCCTTTCTCATGGGCAAAGGCTCACTAAAAGTAAAGGTTTGAGGTTATACATCCCTTGCAGGACTGAAGCCTGCTTCAGCTCATTCCTCAGACAAGAGGGAACATTTTTCCATATTCTTTACCATAGACTGATATATTTACATCAGGGGAAAGCAGAATTCCCTACAATTCTTTTTCTCAAAAGCAAAAGTCATGGGACAGCAACGTGTGACGTCAATAAAGGTGAGAGAAAAGTGGTTGCAGAACTTTAATGTAGTGCCTTATTTTGGTATTGGACATTTTTAGGAATGGCTGCACATTTCTTAAGCCTCAAGCAGATTTCCTTTGCTTTCTGCTGCTGGCTAGCTGTGGGGTGGAAGTGTGAGGGTCAGGGGTGGTTGTCTCTCACATGCTTCTGCTTCAACCAGAGGATGCGTAAAAGCTTTTTCACCGAGTTTTACCGCTCTGCTTACTGTGCACTGCTTGGAAAGCTGCCGGCCCTGCTCCTTTCTGGCTCTCTCTGGTCCGTAGGGAGTCACAGCAGTAAAACTCCGCAGGGACATATCATAGAATCCTTGTGCTGCACGTCTAGCCAGTAGTGGTCAAAGGGCACAGGTTATGTGAGACGTGCTTTGGGGAACAGCAGAGTAGGAATGATTACCAGATCACCGTGTACCTGAAGATCAGAGGAAAATGAGCCCTGACTGCTTCCTTGCTGGCATGAGAGATATTCTTTTTCAGTCTCCCCACGAGTTAGTTGTCAGGCGAGAGGCATTGCAGTAATCCATCTTTATGTTGTGGAAGAGAGCTGGAGATCTGCCTTCGCACTAATACGTTATATTATTGTGCAGTTGCCTTCATGCTGTAGTTACTTTATGAATGAGTTAATGGAATTCTCTTTAATTAGAGTAAGGATAATTGTAACAGATTGTTCTTCCTTGCACATCTGTGTACTAGAAAACCAATGTATGTTTGTTTGCAGTGAGGTTATGTATTCTGTTATTTAGGGAAGTGGTTTTGCAAAAACACATGGGTAATAAATAGCGTTCTTGTGTGTTGCTGGCACATTTTGAAGACCTTTTCTTCTGCCAAATCCTACTGAGCTGTGCAATGTGAAGCATTAGCCAATGATTTGCAGGTCTAATTATTTTACAGATCATCTAGTGAACATGGGAAGAGTTTGGGCATATTCCAGAATGACATTTTACATTCTTCCCCTCGCTAGAAGATCCCTGCTAACCTGATGCTTCCCAGGCTAAGGTAAATAGGCCTCCCCCTGAAGTGACAGGAGCACAACAGAGCAGACCGTGTTCTCTGAGGGCTGTGCCACACTTGAAAGTGTTTCCATCGTGGTCAGGAATGTGAAAAAAATCATACTCCCCACCTCAGTGCAACCATTTAGGGCTAGTGTGTCTGGCTGCGCTTTTATTTTTGCAGTCAATGCCTGCTCGTAAAAACTTAGCGGGAGCCAGGAGGTGCTGGTTTCTCGCAGCCTCAGTGCCCCCGATGACCTGCTCAGCATCATCTCGCGTCTGCAGGGGGTGACATCTCCTGGCTCTTGCTGAGGCTGGACTTCAGGAGCCTCTCTCAGGAAACACAGCTCCCGACGCCCTGCGTTGTATCTGCGCTCCCTGGATGCCATTCAGAATCCCTCTGTGGGCTGCCTTTGGCAGCTTGCGGTAGGTGACTGACTCCAGCCCTACTTGACAAAGTAGTGCTGGCACAAGTTGTAGTATAGATGCGATTATCTTGATAAAAATTCCTCGTGCTAGTACCAGTTATTCTGTTCAGCGACCTGATGCAGCCTATCCTAGTTAAAGTCCTCGCGTCTAAAATGAAGCCATAACGAAAATTAACAATGCAAGCAGTCAGGAGCCTTTTTTGTCCATGCCATTTTGAATTAAGCATCTGTCTACAACAAATATTTGAATAGCGTATTAAATAGCCCTTCAGACCTGGTGGGAAGGCATGGGGAAAGGATTCGGTCCTGTAGGAAGCAAAGCCCTGGGAAGTTGCCCCTGGGAGGGGAGCAGGAGGAACATCAGCACAGGTGAAGGAGCCCCCGCCTGGGCACCAGGCAGTGCGACAGCAGCGTCAGGTCACACAAAGGCGCTGGGTACGGTGCGTCCTCCCAGGATGTTGCTCATAACACGGGCACGTTGTTCGTAACAGCCAGGCCTGCAAAATCAGAGTGCGGCTGAAAACAAACCAACCTGCTCGCTGTCTGCCTCGTGCACCAGCAAAAACACTCTGCCGCTGGAAAACAGTTCAGAATTACGATGGAGGTACAAGCCGAAATAGAAATGAGCTCATTCTCCCCTATCTCTGTTGGCCTTCTATTGCAAACAGGAGCTAAGAGTCTCAAAAAAATTCCTTCATCAGGAAAGGAAACAGCTATGACTTTGAGCCCACACACAAAGAAAAGTTCTGCTCAGAAAGAAGTGCTATTTTTAGTTGTTTTTCAAATGAAAACTATGCTAAGCCCCAAACCTCAGTCTCCTCTGTTCCATTTAACTTTCCTTAGCGCTACTTACTGGCAAATGTTTCCACGTGGGATAGAGGTGAGCTCCATACCTGAAATGTCTTCCTTTTTTTCCCCCCTCACATCAGTCTGAAAATCAGTCAATCTGCCTTCACACAGTACAGAGAAGAGGTGCCAAGGCCTGGTATCTGAAGGGCCCATTCATCTAACATTGAGAGTGTGTGAACTCTCAATGTCTGCATGCTGCACCTGCTTTTAGCTCTTTTAATTATTTTAAGAAGAGTGTGAAAACTTATCAAGGGAAAAAATAAATGCAATTAAAAGAACGCAGCCCACTCCGACCCAGCGCATCTCTTCCCATCCTGAGCACCTTCCTCCTTGGCAACCGCTCGTCTCAGAGGCTTTGCAGAGGCTGTCACACAAGACTATAAACACGTATCTGAAAATTGCAGTGAATTAGCCTCGTCCAAAAACAGTATCTAGATGCAGTTTAGCATCTCACTGTAGCAGAGGCTTGAATGTGTAGGCCAATTTTGTCTGCTGTCCACTGGTTGGCACACCCCTTGTGGGCTGGAAAATGAGGGGGCAGGTCCCTGCGCTGTGTGCGGCTGCACTGGTGTTCCTGGAGCTCCATGTGGGCTGGCGTGTGAATCCAGTCAGAGGTCCAGAGCTGCCCTTACTAGTCCTTAGCAAGAAATCGCAGAGTTATCTGTCCCCTTTGGTGTTTCCCTGATCTTTAGGTGAAAATTACTGGCTCTCTACCTGTGCATCCCATCCCTCAGGCTCGCTCTGCCAGCCGCACTTGCCCTTTTCTCCGTCCTCCGCCCACCCCACCTTCCTTTCAGCCTTCTTCCCGGTTACTTTATTCCCTTTCCCACCTCCATTTCCTCCCCGCCGGCGCTAACCCGGAGAGCAGCGCGCTCTTTGCCCCCGTCCCGCGCCCCAGCATCCCAGTGCTGTGCCTCTCGGTGCACCAGATCTGTGGGTGGCGGTGGAGGGAGGAGGACGTGTCACTGCGCACCCCGTCTCCTGGGGCTCCCGCCTGTGCGGGGCCCTGCGTTTGGCAGCTGTTGGGGTTGGTATCACTAGGTCAGGAAAAGTCACGGCAAGGCAGTGGCAGCAGCCCCGGCCGGGGCTGGTACGGTGGGGATAAGCAGCGCAGCTCTGCCTGGGGCTGCACCACGCACCGCCCCTGCTGCAAACGCTCCTGTGCTCCGGGCGTGAGGGAGCGTCTCCGGGCCACGGAGGAAGCTCGGGCTGGCTGCAGAGCCGGGGCCAGGCTTGCACACCGGCAGGGCCGGCACTTGCCCGCGCTGGCTCCGGACGCAGCCGCCCACTCCGATCTCTGAGCGTTGGAGCCACCTGCTGCAATCCCTTCGATACCACCATCAGAAACCCGATTAATAAACCTGGAGTTAGCGGTGGGTTTGGTCATTAACTGGGGATCTGGTTCCTAAAACTAACAGGACGCAATTTGTCTTTCATCTTTTCAGTTCCTAAATTTATCCTCACGGCTGTCAACCCCCTGCTCACCGATAGCAAGTCTTCCGTCAAACAGAACGATAGTACGTACCATCAAAAAAATACGGTTTGCTGCTCTCCTTTGTCTTTGATAGATTGAAATGGGACGTTTTCCCACTGCAGAGCTTGGTCTGAGGGAGGTGGGACGAGGTAAAGGAAACCCAGCTGGAGCAGCTGCTCTTCCCCGCGGAGGGCAGCGTGACGGGCCGGGAGCAGGACGGGACTCGCGCGAGCACGGTCCTGCTGCCAGAGCGATGCTGCGCAACGAGTGACCCGTCCAGACCTACCCGTAACCAGCGTGCTGTCTTCTAGCTTTAATTGAGCCATGGGAAGGGTAAAAGTGAAACTGCAGTTGTTTCAGGGTGAAGAGTCTTTTAAGAGTTATGCCAACACCTGCTCTTCTTAAGGGCAAATCAAATTAATGATGTGGCTAATGCGTATTCGCTGTCATCCGTAACGGGAGTGGACTGCAGTGACTGGGCTGGGAAGTCCATTTGAGAGCTGTGAAGCCTGATGGAAATAAATTATATTTCAGAAGGCCTAACGGGAATAAGCAAGGAGTTTCACTTGGTAATAGATTCTTTTAAATAATTTTGCCATATTCTAGATACTCAATATTTTCAATACTTTGTTATTTATACTTTATTTCAATTTTTTTTTTATTTTATCAATCATTGTTTGGTCTAATGTTCTGCAAGTTTCCTACAACACAGCGCTGGCCTGCCTGTTTCAGACAGACTTCTTAGTTCAAAAGTTATTGGGTGAATATCAGCTTAGTAGCTTCATCATCTGTGATACGATTGAATTTGCTTTCCCTCCTCATGTCACAGGTGTCGACCTTGATCCAAAGGAATCAAGACTTCCAAAGAAAGATGGAATTATCGTTAGCAACTCCTTGGCTACATTTGCATACATTAGAGGTAGGAAAATGAGGCTGAGATTGTTTGGTTCATTAGGTTGTGGCATTTTGGGAAAAGGGGGGATCACCTCAGAAGGCCACAACTGGTAATCCCATGTTTATAGTAACGGTATTATTACAATATAATCACAGTCTTGTGGATGGGACAATTGCAGCATAATTGATATTTACAGAATAGTTTCCATCTTGAAGGATCAAACTCTTTCAGAGACTGCAGCCAAGATTTTTTTTTTGATTAATATTTTCAGTGGGGACCGTAGGTTTTTCACTATTTTTGAAAACCTGGTCCTGATCTGGGAGCAGCACTGGAGACATCCATTTTTGGAAATGTTGGTTTGCACACATAAAAGGATCATCGAAGGGCATAAAAAAAACCCAAACACCAAACCCAGCCATCTCTGGTATGGGACACGGCAGGTTTTGTGACTTAGCAACACGGGGGCAAATTTTGTTTAGGCATGTAAATTCATGATCGCCAGATCTCTGACACCACAGGAGAAGTCACGGATTTTGGAAGGGAGCAAAGGCTGATGTTGAGAAGCGATTCTGGGGCTGGGATTGCTGCTCTTCTAGAAGATGGCAAGAACCGCGCAGGTGTCGAGCATCCTCCCACAGCCTGTGCAAGGGCTTCCCCCGCCAGCACGAAGGGCGGCCGCAGGCTGCCGGCACAGCGAGACAAACGATCCCTGCCGGCAGCACCCGGCTGCCCCCAGCAGCTCTCCCCAAACGCCCAGGCCCCACTACCCTCGAGACCTCCTAGCAACACCCCAGGCAGCCAGGGTTGGATTTTACAGCGCATCGAGAAAGGCCGTTTCCGCACCTGTCTCACTTGTTGCCGTACTGAGAAGTGATCTTGGACTATGTCAAGAAAGAAAGATGCTCCCTACCCAGCCTGGCCTGGAGATGCTGCCGTGGCTCCGCGGAGCCCAGAGTTGCTCTTCCCATGCCCCCTCTTCACGAGGGCGAGGCCCTTTTTGGCAGGATGGCTGGAAAAAAAAAAAAGGGCATGCTTCTGGTAGCTGGTTGAGAGTGCTAGTAAGCTGCTAATAAAAAGACGGGATAGTGTTGTTATTTTATAATGCTATTAAGAGGCTGGGATTTTTTGCACAGTAATTTGAAGAGGCAGAGAGGGCAGCGTTCAGACTGCAAGTGCAGGGTGTTCTCGGCGCATGACAGAGAAAGCCTCCCCGCACCCCCCCGTCCCCCCAAGCACCCCCCGCCGTTACGGCTACGTAATGCGGGGCGCTTCGGGAACGGCAGCTGGCTTGTTTTGTAGCTAGGCTTTGGCAGAGTTTGTAAAGTGTTTAAGCGCTGGCTTTCTGATTTCAGATCACCCTGAAAGAGCCGCTCTCCTGTTTATGTCCAGCGTTTGTGTGGGATTACTCTTCACGCTGTGTGCTTTGGTGATCCGCGTGTCGTGCTCGAGTGACTTCCAGAAGCTGCACAGAAAGAAGGATTGCTTGGTGCCAGCAAGTGACAGAGTGTACGAGAACAGCAGTGAAAATGAGGAGGAGGAGGAGGAAGATTCCTCCGATTCGGACGTTCAGGATGAGATAGCGGGACTTTACAGACCTTCTTACTCAGGTTATAATTCAACAGAGGCGGCAGAACTGGCCGAAAGGATAGAGCGCAGGGAGCAGATCATACAAGAAATTTGGATGAACAGTGGTTTGGATATGACACCTCCTAGAAATATGAATACGTTTTATATTAACGAACAATAAATGGCTTATTTTGGATGACGCCCTAGCCCTTTTTTTTAAAAGAAGAAATGTACCTTCTGTGAAGGAACATTTGTATCAGTGCGTATAATTATTTGTAAAGTAAGAAGAAATATATGCAATAAAAGGGGAGTTTCAAACCCTTGACTGTCTATAAATCATTCTGTGAAAGACACTTTTACAAACTTTCATAGCTTTAAGTTATGTTATGTTGTGTATTACTTTTCACTGTAATTTTGGCTCAATTGCCATATGCAAGTTAAGGAATATTAAAAAAGGAGAAAAATATTTAAGCAGCATAATATGGAGAAACACCTCCTGCATTAGGATATGGCACTTGTTACCAGTTAGTGTGTTGCAGCTTATAAATTACATGAGAATGTGCTCTATTGATGAGAAATACGAGTATTATTAATAGCATGAGCAGGACAAAGCAAAATTAAACACAGCTTCTTGAAGCTTTTCTGCTGTTTCCTTAACCCAGCCTTTTCCTAATAAATCCCGTTCCTCTGGTGACAGTGATCCTGATTGCAAGGGGGTTAAATTCTGCTTGCTTGGGTCCAGGTGATGCGGTTACTTAGAAGAGAGATGAGAAAGAAGGGTCTCTCTCTGGGCTGGAAGGTCTGGAAGCTAATCTGCAAAGAAGTGCCTGGTATTTCAGTGAAAATTTTCAGGGTCTGAGAATTAGTTTCCTTAGTAGCAGTCCTCTGATGGCAATGTAACAGCACCTGAAGTCAGGCGCGCTTCGGTGCGCAGGGATTTCGCAATACCTCTCGGAGTCTACGGCTCCTTTTTTAAAGCACAGAGCCACCAGATGAGGCTGGCCCTAGGAAGACAAGCACTGCTGAACCATGGACATAAGGGCAAAAATCAATCTGCATGCAAGACCTTCGGTACCCTGTTGTTAAGGAAAAGGTCACCTTTCAACCATCAGAAGATACCCGTCCGAGGTGTAATTCTGCTGCCACCGATGCTGGCAAATCTGTGAAGCACGAGCTCAAAAAAGACTCTTGAAATTTCACTTCCTAAGTGAAATGCTGTGTTAGTTTTTCTTATATTCAAGCATGGTTTAGCGCCAGCACTTGATTGAAGGTTATATTCTCAGGATATTTTTTATAAGTTGACAATCTTCACTTGAAAATTATTCAGACTAGTCAGATTTGGGTTCAGTCAGACAGAAAATTAGATCAGAAATGTATCTAAGTTGCAAACGCAACCTTCCTGTCTTTAAATAAAATGTCTCCAGTATTTTAGCTGCAGTCCATGGGGAATTCACTGAACAAAGGGAGGAAAAATGTCACTTCCTATTGGTAATACTTCATGAGTTCATTGTGCTTTCCCGCTCAGCCACTGCGCGTCTAGGTAGAGTGAAGTAGTATGAAACACTTGGAAAGAAAAAAAAGTGACATGACTTGTCATTTCCTACTGATACAAAGTCGGATTAAGCATGGGAAAACTTTAAAGGGAGGAAGGGGGCTTGCTCAGATGACTAAGGCACAATCCCGTGCTCAACTGGAAAAATCTTAGGAGCGATTAGCATCCTATCAGCGGAAGGAAGAGGGGCTGAAGAGACGGACGGAGAGCTTAGGTCACCCGTGGCACTGGGAAATGGCATGAAACGCTCGGCGCAGCCCAGGAGCCTGGCTGCACGCCCGCTGGGACTCGACTCTCCCCCTTTCCAGTAGAAGGTCATCGTAGCCTGTGCCACTGCCCGATATTGATGAATAGGTTTTGATCTGGAAAACCCCGTGCCTTTGTCCCGAGGGTGGAAGAAGGCAGGCGTTCCCTTTGCCGGCCCTGCGGGTAGGTGTGGGACGGCTCTGGCCAGGAGCTGGCTCCTTCCTCCTGACTCACGGGGGCAGGTGCCACCCATTTCCCGGTCAGAAAGAAAGGGGGTTGATCTACATCCCAACAATTCCCCCTGCTGACAGACCATACTAGTAAAAAAATGGATCCTCTTCCTCTTACTGACCCTCTGAAGAAGCCGTCATTCGATCGCAGAGAGCGGGCTGGGCTCCAACACATGGCGAGCAGGGCTGATGGCAGGGGCTGCCCCGTCCCCAGCGCAGGGCCCCGCTCCGGCTGTCTCCCCAAAACGCTGAGCCCTAATGAAACTCCCTCCTGGAGAGCCTGGGGCCCACAGGCCAGCTGATCTCCAGCTGATCTATTTTTGGAAGTTATCTGTCTGGCAGTTAATATTTATACTCACTAAAATTTGTTTATTATCTTTGCTCATTCTTTATCTGGAAGCCTCCGTGAGGTTTTCGTCCCAAAGCTGACATCATAACAAAACCCGGGAGTTTGTCTTTCCACCAGACTTTCACTTTGCTCAAGCCTAGATAAAATTAGCACGTCTTAGGGGTGGCCACAGTATCGCAGAAGGGCTGAGGCTGGAAGGCACCTCTGGAGGGCGTCTGGTCCAACCCCCCTGCTCAAGCAGGGCCACCTCGAGCCGGCTGCCCAGGACCATGTCCAGACGGCTTTTGAAGATCTCCAAGGATGGACACTCCACCGCCTCTCCGGGCAACCTGTGCCAGGGCTCGGCCACCCTCACGGCGAAAAAGTGTTTCCTGATGTCTAGAGGGAACCTCCTGTGTTTCAGTTGGTGCCCATCACCTCTGGTCCTGTCACGGGGCGCCACAGGTCCTTTCCCTGTTGTTTTGTTCACTTCATCCATGGACATCTTCCATTTGAAAGTCCTGCTTTGGGGTACCCAACTGAAAACAGGGGTGCTCGTTCCTGGTGACAAAGCAACCAAAGTAGCGGCAGATCAGCAGAAACCAGTCTGTAACTTAGAGGTTAGTCCCTTCCCTGTAGCAAAACTGCAAAATACTTCATTTTTCCCAACTCCCAGTTCTCTCATCTACATTTACAACCCTGGAAGAAAAAAATCCTTTGTATTAAAATGAAGATTAGCGATTTATTTTTCTGTTAGCTTTGCGTATTTGCCTGCAAATGACTTAACAGACCTAATTCCCTCCTGATTTTCCTCCTGCCTGCTGCCACAGGCTGCAGGCGGCAGTAAAAGATTTCCACGGGTGCCAGAGAAGAGCCTGCTTCCCACTATGGAGCATTTCAGAGCCTCTGGGAACGTGTTTTGAGAAAAAAAAATGTGCTTAATAACGCACGTCTGTTTAAATGTATTCTCAGACACGGTGGCAAAGCCCTATCGTGAGTCCCAGCACCAGGAGTAACTCGGCAGGGCAGGGAAAGCAGCTTTTGCTCCTGACCAGGAGGTCGAGCTTCACTCAGGAGCTGTTCCCTTGACTGAATTGTTTATAGCCTGAGTTTGGGTTGCTATTTTATTCCTTTTGCATAAACTTTCCAAGTCTAACTGGGGAAAGCTATCAATTAGTGGTTCACCTCGTTCCCAAATGTTCACTGTTCACAGCGGTCTGAAAGTTAGAGTGAAAGCAACGAAAAAACGGAGAAACAGACGCTGAATTATTTTGATCTTTCTGCACTGACGTTCTCTGCAGAAAAGCATCCAGCACGGAAACCAGAAAATTAACGGGGAACATACTTACCTGACCCAAGCCCACACAAATCACAATTTTATGGGAAAACACAGCATATGCCTATTAAAGAGAAACAGTGTGCAGTGAGCCGGGCTCGTTGCAACGGCAGGTCTGCTTTGCTGGAACAGGAGCAATGGTAAGGGGCAATTGGATTTGGCTGGTTATTAGTGGGATGTGTAAACTGAAAAAACAAGAAGCAGAAATGCTGGAGCCAGTGTCTACTTCATTTCCAGGCTAAGGGCAGAAACATGATTGAGGAGGGTGCCGTAGGGCAGCAGCGACGCTACGGGGAGGGCATTCGGGACTAGCAGCCGGATGAAGTTTCAGCAGTAAAATCCCTGCAACTGCCCAGAAGAGCAGCCTGAGAAGAAAATATCACAAAGGAGAGCTTGCAAGTTGTTTGGCCGTAACTATTAGGTTCCTGCTACGTGCACGGCTGGGGGAATGACATGCATTTGAAAATGATACGACCCAGCATTAACACCTAAACATGCTGGAAGGCAATGTGCAACGCTGGGGTGGCTGGTTTAGCTCCCCACTCCTGTCTTTAAAATAACCCAGGGTTTACCACCAGGAATCCCTGCGTGAGGTTGCAGGAAGCAGTAAATAAATCCTTCCGAAGCTCACACCTTTTATCGGCAGCCACTCAGGTGTGGCGCCTAACACTCGTGTGACACCGCGGCCAAAAATCCCCGGCGTCACCCCAGCAATTTTGCGGGAGGCGCCTGTGATCGGCGGGGCAGCGCGCTGGTGCCCGGGGCGGCCGGAGGGAGGGGGCGGCAGGGAAGGAAGGTGCGGGCAGGGCTGGGGGCGAGCTGGGGTGAGGGCAGAGCCTGGGGCAACCTGGGAAAGCAAAGCCTGGGAAAGCAAAACCGTACGCGTGTGAGCAAGGAGCAAAGGAGCGAAACCAGGTGTGGAAACCATCCAGTTGGCTTCATCTGCACATTGGGAAGCGTGAGGGATACATGACCACAAACATCCTTTTTTGCAAGGTGTGTGGCTGAGCGATGGAGAATTCAAGCGTGGGCCAAGGCAGGGGATTTCACATCACCTGTGACATCATCTGCGGTGGGTTTTCTTGGGCTCCCAAAGCCCACCCAGACCCTGTGAAGCAAACGGGGGTCGCTCTCCAGTGAGCTTCGGAGCAAGCCCTGCAAAGCACCACCAAGGCGGCAGCGCTGTTGCTCTCAGAGGAGATGTTCCGTTCCAGCTCGGGAGCACAAAGGTGACACAGAGACCCTGCCAAGGAGGGTGGCTCGGCCCCGCTGTGTTTGCAGCGTGCAGAGCCTCCGCCAGCACGCCATACTGCCCAGGCCTGCGCCCAAAATGCCCCGTCTGCTGGTGCGCCCAACCCCACGGTTTCGGCGGTGCTGACGGTGCTCCCTGCTCTGCTGCCAAGTGTCACTTTTGGAGATAAAGTGGGGCTCCTGCCAGCCCCCGAGCACTGCCGCCCCAACAGAACCCCTGGGTGGCTGCCCCACAGTGGTCACCCTTGGTCCAGGCGCGCTGAGATGCCCCTGGCAAACCAAGTCCTCCAGGGATCTCCTTCAGCTTTAGGGGACTGATGTGTTCTCTCAAGTTCTCATTTCTGGAAGAAAAAAAAACCCAGCCCCAACATGTAGATGGGCCCAGTACTGTAGTAAAAAACTCCTTTTCCAGCACTGTAGGAAATGGCAGGACTTGCGGCTTCTCATGGAGAAAGAGACAAATCCCAGCTTGATGTTACAAACGGCGCTGGTGACATCCTGGTTACAGCCTGGGCAGGCATCAGACGCCGGGAACGTGCCTTCAGTCGCCCAGGGCACCTGAGAAATACGCATCCGGAGGAGGGGGGCACTACTGACTATCCATTAACAATCCCTGTTGCAGAGTAACTCCGGCTGTAGAGGATCGCCGGCGTGCTGGCTGCAGGGTGAGCACTGACCCAGCCCTGTACAACTCCCCAGACTTTTTTTTAAGACCATTGCATTTTTAAGACCCTGTATTTTTAAGGCCCGAAGACTTGATGGTAACGTGCAGTCGCTCTTCTCCTGGGGTAGCGAGAGCTTGAAAGCGTCAGCCAGAGCTCACACCTGCTTCATGCAGTAGAGCCAACCTGCTGGGAGATAAAAATCCGTAGGAAACCTTGGTAGGTCCCGTCACAACGGCGCTGCCTGTTGTTTTTCTTTTGAAAAATCAGGACCCTGAGCAACACGATCTAGTTTTGAAGCTGCATCTAGTTCAGAACCAGACCCCGCTCCAAGTGCCTGGTAGGACCAGCAGCCCTCAAGAGGTCCTCCCAACCTGAATTGTTTTACAAGCCCGTGACCAGCTCTAACCACAGCTGGCAGCCAGCCTTCGGAGCTGCAACAACCCCGCTCTCCAGCCTTTTGGTTGCCTTGCAACTCCACCACCCTGCCGATCTATCCGCAGCAAAAACTGAAAAGGGGGTGTCCAGAAACATCCCTCATCAGGAAAGATGGGAAATGTCCTTTGCTGAACGAGGCCGCAGGGCGCTGCTGAGGGAGGGAGAGGCGGGAAGAAACAGCTGCGAACTCGCAACTGACGGCTGCGCTGGGGACAGCTCTGGGTTGAACCCTTAAACTGCCAGAGCTGTCGCTTGGGTGAGAGACAAAGCAGAGGTGGTATGAAATACCACACCACTTACACAGCGGTGCCCCCAGACCCTTACACGGTAAAAGGAGGGGCGGCTTTATGCTGATTATCGGGGCAAAAAAATCCCCACACAACAATTTTTAACTGCAACATTGTAAGTACTTGGCTGTATTACTCAGCTTTTGCTGAGAGCTGCTCTCACAAGCACAACCCTTGGAATAAAACAATAATTACCTTTTCTTTTTCCTTGAGGAAGTGCCAGATTTCCTATTTTTGCTATAAACTTCCTCATTCTCAACACAACCCTGCTGTAGCTGCTGCACGGCCCGTACTCACTAGAGCACGGGACAGGGACACGCACAGCCCTCCACGCAGGCGGGCAGGTGGGTTTGGGCAAGGCACAGTCGAGCCCCCAGCACACGCGCGCAGCCGGGGCTGGGTGGCAAGGAGGGGACAGCCCACGGGCGCCCCGGGCCACCGCCACCCCGTCACCCAGCGCCCGGAGATGGTGGGCGAGGACGGGAACAGCCAGAGGAAAGGCGTGAGCCCGTGCTCTCGGTGACTCCCGACTCGCGCACCGACGACAGCCAGGCAGGCGGATGCAATTCGTTGCACCTTCCTCCAACACGGGCGTGCCAGAGCGCACGGGCTCGGGAGGTCACCGGCCGCCGGGGAATCCTCCCGCCTGCTGGCGGGGAGCCCTTGCCGCCGGCGGTGGCGGCTGGCCTCCGCTTTCTGGCCCCAGCGTGCCAGGCCTTTGCAGGCTCCCGTGGTTGTCAGTGCTGAGCAGGAACAAGAGCTGCACCCCGGTGGGACGTCAGCGCTGCCGAAAGCAGTGGCCCCAGCTCCCTGCACCCGCTGGGCCCCCACCTCGGGCATGGAGTCAGGGACCAGGTGCTCACCGCCCCGCCGGGGTCACCTCTGCAGCGACGGGAGCCCACAGAGACACCCCGTCCCGCAGCCATGCAGACAGCGGTCCCCTCCTGTCATTCAGAAAACCCGCAACAGAGAAGAAGGGTTTGTGGGCAGAGCAGGGGGGAACAGAGAGGGAAAATAATCAGAAAACGTCACCGGAGTATTTTAAACCACGTTGTGTACATTAGGCTCACCCTGCTCTAAGACCTTCCAGTACAACAGCCAAATTCCAGTTCCCCGGTGGCTTTTGCCCGTGACCCTCACGCGGTAGAATGACGCAGGACAATACCTTTGCGGAGCCAGAAGAGCCCACCGGCGGGCACGGGGCCGGCCTGGCGCGGCGGCAGCGTCCCCGGGCAGAGCAGCGCCCGCCCCGCACCCCGGGGGGCGCAGCCAACCTCCCGGGCGGGAAGCGGCACAGGAGCCAGGTCCACACGGAGCAAAGGGCCCGTGCCTCGCTTCCCCTCACGCTCCTCTTCAAGGAAACCTCAGTAGCACGTTAAGGGCTGTAATGGCGTTAGCAACTCTCGCAACACATAATATAAATTTCCATTAATCAGGATGGTGATATGGCCACAAACCAAACATTTTAGCGACGTTCCGCTGTGCGTGTCCTTTGATAGAGAACAGATTTTCCCCCTGGAAAGGCACGTCTGCTATCGAACTTCCAGAAATAAACAGTTTAGAAGAAAGATAAAACACTTTTGCAAATTTGCAAACCTACACGAGGTGTTCTTATCTCCTAATTCTCAAATTCTTTAGATATTGAAATATCTGTAGGCTTTGCTTTGTTCCTGTACTCTTTCATCTTTTTCCAGTAAGTTCATTCAATTTCAGCCATAATAAACGAATCCAGCAGATCCGCAGATGCTGTCACGAGAACTCAGAAGAGCATTGATCCTACAGACAGTAGAAGCAAGCGGGGCCAATTATAGCAGAGAACAGCAGTCAAAGGTATGCAGAATAAAATGGAGTTTCTTCTGTGTTAATTAGTTCCTACGCCTGCTTTTCCCTCACTTCTAGAGAGGAAATGACAACATTATAAGCACCACAATCAAAGGTCCCGTTCAAACACCCTCCTCCGAATCCTCTGTATAATGGTAATTTAAAAGTCTCTTTTTCACTGAAAGAATAACTCTCAACAAGTCTCGGAAAGATAATAAAACCTCTTGTGCTCCTTGGACACCTGCGCCAGTCGCAGAGAGAACCCTGCTGGGAGGAAGGCACTAGCAGCGCCTCGGGGCTCCGTCGCGGAAATCCAGTGACCCGCGGTCGTGGATGTGCAGCGGGGTTTAACAAGTGAGATCCGGGGACCGTAGATACTTTACTGCTTATGTTATTTTTATTTTGCCTCCTCTGCTATTGAATACTTTCCTGGCATCAAGGACGGTAAATCAAATGGCCAAAAGCCAGCGATGACTTCAGTTATTTACAGGACTGGGAGCCCACAGAACAAACTCCTCGGAATACGACTAATCTAAGATGAAAGCTGTATGTGTAAGAGGGATTCAGTTGGATATTTTCAAGCATTCGTTCTAACTGATCCCAAACATCTGGGAAGCTTCCTGCCAAGGCCACTAAGCTCAATGCAGTTATGACAAAGTAACTAAAAAAAGATACTTTCAAACAAGGAGGAGCAAGCAAATGTGTACTCCTGCTAAGAAACAGTTCCGGCGTGTGTAAATGCCAATAAACAGGCACCGCCAGGTACGGTTGCGTCGCGACCCTGGATCCCGGGGCGGATCTCCACCTCGGGTAGCTTGTGGGCAGTCCATCTTTCGGGAATCTCCCTCCCAGGTCGGCAGGACAAAAGCCACACGGCAGGGCTGGCTGTCCTCAGCCGGCTTGTTAAACAGAAAAGGTGAGATTTTGGGGAGGGGAACCAGCCTCGCGAAAGCAATCCCTGGGGGAATTAAGTTTGGGAACGGCCAGGTTATAACTCCCCCTTGGATACAAAATGTGCCAGGCTGCCACTCAACTTGCTTTAAAAGCCTGTAAACAGGGCTACATTTTTTCTGGCTGCCAAAAGGACATAAATATTTTAGAACATTGCTGGAAAAGAGGAAAACAAATGCACAACAACCCTAAGTCATTAATCTGTAAATAGTAATTCGATTTTTTTTGAAGCGTATAGAGAGAGATACATATATACACACACGCACAATTGCTCAAACAAAATAATTACTGTCAAGGCAGAACCTGTTTTAAAATTTGGGCCCTCAGGCAGCAATCGCACACATCCCTGTGAAACCACCGAGGTGAGCATTGCAGGGCAGAGAGAGGGGGAGAGGGGGAGAGGAGGGGGGATTTGTATCTGTAGAAGCCCCCTCAAAAGCCACAGCAACACCTCCGGCAACCCGGGCCTCCCACAGCCGGTAGGACTGATCAGGAGCCGGAGCCAGGTGACTAACAACCGTCATAGTACATCAATGACTTTCACGATTTTATAATGATTTCACTGAGTGCTCCTAATCCCAGTTATGGATCAAGAACATTCACCATACCACTGTGGGTTGCGATGCCAGTGATACTAAGAAATTAAGTATTTCCAGATTTTCTTTACTCCACCCTTTGATGACGACAAAGGAGCACATCAGGAAAAAAGCCTTCAGCTATGGGAATGGTTAAAAACCTCCAAAGAGTTGTACAGGACACTGATTTTCATTTGACAAAGTGGTAGAACAAAGTGTTCTGTTAAAACACAGTCTATTTTCCAATTAGAAATAATTCTAAGTAGTTTTTAAATATAAAATACTTGAAGTTTTGCAACTCAGGAAAATGCCACATACTGATTTTTTTTGGTAAAACAACATGTTACTGTAAAGTTGATATTCAAGAAAAAGTACCAGACACAAAACTTTCCTAGAAGAATCGGTGATTGAAGTAAAACCACCATTAATAGTTCACTGAATGGCATTAATTCTCTTTTCTGTATTCAATCTTCCAGCGGTGAATTCAGCAAACACTTCAGTTTAACTTGACCAGTGTCTCTTCAACCATACTAATACATACAGAAAGTGATGATTTTTTTCATCATCAAAAAACGACTAGCGAAACACTTTCTCATTGTTATTTTACAATGACTCAAACAAGAAGAGAGATTTAAGCCAGAAGTATTGAGATTTGTGAATCCGGAGAGCCACAGCCAGTTATTTTTAGGGGACAGTCAACAACCACCGAATTTACTTCCATCTTGGTGCACTGGCAGGTTTGGCAAGGCAGGAAGCTTCTGGTTGATAATATCTCAGACGTTTGTATTTGCAAGCGTCTCTGCCACTAAGCCCTCCTGACATGAGGATTAGGGCATGAATAAGACAAAAAAACTATCAGTGAAAAATGTCAAATGCGGGTGTAAGTTCAGACAGCAAACACAACCCATCTGACTTCCAGAGTTGCTGAGCAGCCCTAGCACCACAGTACCATAACGTGGCACCTGCAAAAAATATTTCACATTAAAATTTGACTTAAACTACGTGCTGATGAGCCACTGCCTGTTCTCGAGACTGATGCAGTTTGTGAATATGATCTAGTTTGGCTCAGGTGGAAAGGAAGCAGATGTCTGCAGGGGCAACTTGGTACCCTGAAGTCTGTTGCAAACTACAAACCCACCGCCCTTAGCTGGCTTGCCTTTCCGTGCCACAGCACCAAAAAGGTGGGCGTTCTCAGCTGCCCTAGGGACAACTGCTTCGGGGTGTGAACGAAGACATCATTTTAGTTGTTGGCTCTGAGTGCCTGCATCGGTTCACCTCTTTTTAAAACACTCAGTTGATCCTCACGCAGAATTTTCACGGCACCCCAGCTTTCCACCGCTCAGTGACCTGACAAGGACGCCCATCTGCCTCCACAGAAAAGCATCTCCTTTAAGGACACAGAAGTCTAAACATGCAAAACTTGAGCAACTTGTTTCTAAACATTAGTTATCTACACAGATAATTCTAGAGATTTAATTATCCATTAGTCATACAGTATCCCAAATCAGAATCCTCCCTTCGAAACCAGACACAACATTTGCTTCAAGTCTACTAGCATTTCCTTTGCTAGTCTTGAACCCAGAACTGACTGATGGTACGTTTTAGAAACCGTAACAGGATCCTAAACATCAAGCATATAGTGGAAATACTCTCCGATAAATTTCATGATTTCTCATTTTAAAATGCTGATTTGTTAGAAACTAAACACTTCTAATCCAGTCATAATCTTAGAAGTACTTCCACGTTAGACATCTTGCCCTATTAAACTTGGTTTTGTTGTATCCAATCTACTTGCAAATGATGTTTACCTTTGTAAAGAGGTTTCTGTCAATCTTTCTATATAAAAGCATCATGGCTAACAGCTTGTTAAACTCAATGAGATCACTAGGTTGGCTTCCAATGTCAATGAAAACTAAACCAAAAGAACGAAAATGAAGCATTCCACAAGGGTTTTCGTGTTATTTCTGTTTGTGTAAAAATACTTCCTTTAAACAATTGTTAAGAGGTCAACTCATTTAAAAATGATAGTTTGGAATTAGCTATGTCAAAATGCAAACAAGCACACAAAAATCACTTTCACTGGATTAGCCCGGGAAAAATGATTTCTTATAAAATAAATTACCTTCTACCGAACATACCATCTAAAAGAAATGCAAGAATCAGGAAGAAAGTATAAAGACCACTCAAAACAATACCAAACATTCTAGTACATATTTACTAGATATATTATCTGCGAAATAGTTTAATATTTCAATATTCAAATTACAAGTTTCTAAGAAAATAACAAACTTCAACAGGATTGATTTAATTCTCTGCAGAGACAAGTGCTGCTACAGTTACACAGAAATGTAAACATTTATTGAAAACCTAAGGCTTAAACAGGCATCTGCTACGGAAGTGACAATTTCAGCTTCTGTCAGAAGAATCTACCGCACACAACACAACTCCTCGTTGCAAACAAGTGTATCAACCAAACAGCTTAAAGAGGCAAAAAGGTGTTTGCAGACCTTCATCTTGGCCCCCATTTGATGTCTTTTACACCATGAAATTGCCTTTTCAAAGCATGGTTGTCTGCCCACTCAGCATTTAGAAATGAGTCGTCGTCATCCTCTTCTAGTTTCTGTAAACAGAACCGACAGGTTGAGGCGGCAGTAACGAACGTAACCTGCGGTTAGTGTCTACAACAGCACAGCTCACATACAGTACAAAGACACGGTTACCTTAAGTTCCTCCTGCTTTCTGTAGTAATACAGCATCATCTGTTTTTGCTCTTCATGACTAATCAGAGGTTCACGCCCTGGAGCTCCTTGTCCTTTCTGAAAGGGAAATCGTAAATTTTATTTACGATGGCATTTGCAATACAAAAGAGAAGCTGCTATGCAAAGATAGCAAAATCTTTCTTCAGACAATAGGATTTCTCAAATTTAATAAGGTCCCTCAGGACAGGAAAATAAATGTTGAGAAACTGCTGCTGCATTCAAGTGAGAACTATTTTTTCATCTCAGCATCTGAATCATGCTGTCAATTTTGTGGACATCAATGGAAGCTGTAGACAGGATTGAGTCTATTTTACTTAAACTTCTGCTCTAAAAGACATAATAAATCTCTCTGATTTAAGGTCATTCTAGATGTCTCAGGATGGGGTCATCCATCTTTAGCTCCCCTGCTAATACAGACTCAAGATGGCATATGACTTAGTAAAGCAGGGAAGGAAGGCAGTTATAAAACACTACAAATAAAAGATTTTTTTTTTTTTTTCCAGGCAACTGTCCTCATGGAAGAAATGATGCACACAGCAGAAAATAGCTGATGACAGCTATTGTCAACAATAGCAAACAGAACAGTTTGAATGGGGACGGTTAATGCTCTCTGGAACAAAAAGGGTCTGAGGTGGTTTAGTTTAGCTCTCCAACCCAAGAACGCAGGCATCTCTTGTCAGATAGAAAACTACCGTACGACTTTGCATTCTCTGAAGAGGTCCGTCAACTAAATAAACAGTAAGACAACTTTCCTGGGAGCCTACACTTCAATGGCCATTGAGTTGTCACACAATTTTTCAGTCACCCTGATAAGAAAGAGAAAGCAATTCTGGTCTTCTAAATGAGAAACACATAACTCATTTGACTTATCTTTGAGGAATTCTATTACAGACACCTGCAGATAATAAGATCTGCCATAAACATTAGTGCTTTATGTGGCAGAGAAGCTCTCACTGGCATGGAAGTGAAATGCAGCTCAAGAATAATTCTGAGCTATTGGTAAGTACTCCAAGATATTTGACATTCACAAAAGCACCCTTTGAATGTGATTTTATATACAGCGAGAGATGCATACACACACAAAAAGGGTGAGCATCTTCTGACAAAGCTCTGAAACCAAATTGAAACACCAAACATTCTTCCCTTGAGTATGGCATTCTCACCAGAGATGAACACAACTGCACAATTACTACAAAATAATTTTGTCCAAAAAATAATGAACAGTAGTTTGGTACTAATTCTGATATTGCAAGAACACGACCATTGCGTCAGACACCAGTATACACTTAATGACTGGCTTTTGTTGAAGCATCAGGTCTATAAACTGAGGAGCAGCAGGAGATCTTTGCCTCATTTTAGCTCATTACTCCAGAGGATGACTCAGACCTGTGTTCCCAATTAATACAGAAGGCCTCATCTGCTTCACCACATCTGACAACTGGAAAGTCTCGTTTCTTTAAAAAAAGTTCAGCTGGAAGCTTTAGGTGAGCTGCTGCCGACAGTGCAACTGGGTGGTACAGGCCCAGCAGCTTGTTCTTCCTCCTAGCACTCAGCGAGTTCTCACTGAACACTTTGGAAGAGCCTAAGTTCAGGCTCTTCCACAACCTGTGTCCTCTCAAAGAGGATGCATATCCACATTTCCAAGGCAACTGAGACAGTCTGAGGACCGGCCGTCAAGAAACTCAGGACATCACAGGCAGGAAATGACTGAGTTACAGACACTGTCTTTCAGACACAGAAGAGCCTGAAACGGGGATGAGAGGTATCCACACCACATACGCACAAAACATTAAACCTGTTTTTTAAAGGCCAGAATACAGAGAGAAAAACATTCACAAGTACAATTAGAAAAACTGGGCAGACTGAATGACTGTGTCTCTTCAGTGCTCTGCACTGAGACGGAACTGAGAGCCAGTTGAGGTTTTTTAAACTTTTCAGTTTGTATTTCATCTATTTTTAAATACCTCTTTGCTGTACTTTAGAAAAGTGCTATGGAGCAAGTAATAGCAACTACAGTATTTAACTGACAGGCAAATTAATTACTAAAGAAAAACTTAGAATATAATAAATTAAAACCTTAAAATAGATGTACAGTTTTAAGACACTCAAGCCAGAACTAATCTAATCCATTTTATGCACCTATGGACAATTCTCTTCCACAGAGAATTAGGCAGCCAAAGGTGAATAACTTGTAAAGAAATCTCCCAGCGATACTTACTTTCTGTATCTTGACAATGATGGTTGTTTTCTCATTTTTGCCTACATAGTCGGAGAGCAACTTTGTTTCTTTCAGCTCCTTTCCTGCCCACCATAATTGCGCTTCTGATTCTTCTATAACTTCAAGTCCAGCCTGTGACAAATAAACAAACAAGGGGACGTGTTGGGGGGTGTTGTTTTTCACTTTTTTTCAAAACCAGAAAAATTTTCCTGGAAAATCTTTCTGGAATTCCTAACAGAAAGGCCAGTGCAATTTTACACTATGCTTCTGCTACATCTTTCTCCTCATACTAAACTACAGCATTTTTGTTCATATTCCATTCAATCTTGATCTAACATAAATATTTTGGGCAATAAATTCTCAATTCTGGCACTAGAAAGAAATGACAAGCTATTTAAAATGAGTCCCCGACTTACCTGAACTTTGTATGTAACATCTGAAACAAACTTCATTCATCTTATTTCTAGTTAAGATATTGGTGTGCTTTTACATAAACTATCAGAAAAAAACATTAAACAAAATTTGTCATGCCAATGAAAACAACCTTCATTGATAAAATGGAGAACAGCATAGCACATATTTAACCCAGGCACTACATACAAACCAAATACATTACTGCATACATGAGTTCCCGACAAGTCTTCTTTATCTTCAAACTCCATCCTAACTGGATCATGTGGAGGCAGTCCCATTGGATACACAATCATCACGGCCCCTCGGAGCTGGTCCAACGCATCTTTCACCATCTCCATATTAACACACACATTGGCCTGAACTTGTTTCTGAAATACAGGCAGGGATCATTGGCAATTTAAAAAAAAATGCAGAAAGACTTTGCTTTGTAGTCAGTTCAAAGGTTCAACAGAGGGATACTTGAGCAAAGCTAACTGCCTGCACAAAGATATTAGGAGCGCCAATTTTCTTGTTTGAATATTGACTTACGAATACATCACTACACTTTTGCCCCCTCCATTTAGGTTGCTTATGCTGGGGGGCAGGTGAGGAAGGGGTGGGAAGAACCAAAAAAAAAAAAAGGGGGGGGGGGAGAAGAAAGATATCATCACTAAACTGTGCAGGAGGCATTTAGTAACAAACCTCTGTGGGAAACAGGCATTCAAACAAGTACACATATGACCACAGAAACTGGATGGGGAGTCTTTTGTTCTAAGTACTTGTGATTCACGAACAAGATTCAAACCAGCAGAATTCAAGTGAGGGCTAGAGAAGGGGCCTAAAACTTGAGGAAAAGAATAGAGCACAACTGAGTAGAAGAGTAAAGCTTGGCATATTGCACGGCTTATGCAGAGTTCTGTAAGATCAAATACTTGAGATCATTCCAAACCCTGCCGCAACGGACAGAGGAAAAACAAGACATATCTGGAAGAGAAGAAATAAAGTTTTTGCTTATGGAATTAACAGTTCCAATATTCTAAGTAGTAAGGTTTATAAAAAAGAGAGTAAGAGAATATTGCCTCCTTGTGGACATTCTTAAACTAGTTAACTGGCAAGTACAATTGGTTTCTCAATCTCAGATGATCAACTTTTTTTTTTTTTTTAAATACACAGGTATGTTTCTTCATTTTCATCATTATAGAGTGATGAACCTGACAAACCACTTCCCATACTATCCTTAACTTCATTCACCAATGAATGGCAGTAATTTCGGGAGTAAGTTAGCATGCAGTGTGGCAATTTTGCAAGTTTTTATTGTTAATGACAACATTGTATATAGTCGGAAGTTTCACCCAGGAAGACCTGCAAAGTAGAGACCAGATCTGCAGGTATTTTTGACTCAAGAAGTAAAACTACACATTATTAATTTCCTCCCTGTTTAGAAATAGAGCTGATGAGATGCAATCCAGCAGGAAAAAAAAAAAAGTCCATCTGGAAAAAATCTTTATAGTCCAGAAGCTTTAATCTGAAACATCTCTCATTTTGCTTAGATTTTGCTATGACTCAGAACAGTTTGGCTGAAATCCTGCCTCAATTCAGGAAAGGTTTGCTGCAACTCAGTGCAGTGGAAGCGCTGCCAGGCAACGGGGCAGCTCCTCTGCTTGCCTCCACGAGGCCTTTGGAAACACTGAGCTGCTCTCTCTAAATGACTGATATGACACTGTTATCAGCAATGAAACAGCCAAGAAGGCCAATTTAAGTACACAGGCAACACTAAAAATTCAGTAACATTATCTGTTTGCATAACTGGTTTAAAGCTGTTTTAAAGTCCCACACATACTAATTCCCAGAATTGTAGGGGTGGGGAGAAGAAAATTACTTGCAGATGTTTACCAAAAAAAGCAATCTGATAACAAATATTACTTAATTTTTGTTTCAAAGTCATATGAAAGCTGAGACACAATACAGAGCACCTACAGATTTGGTAAAGTGAAGTTGAGTAATTGAGACCATAGCCCCATCAGGGCATACTCTCACACTTATCTTTAAACACACAAACTCATTGGGACTGAGCATGAGTCCAAGTGCTTGTAAAATCAAGCCCTAATCTAAGAGATTAGAACACATTTTTCAATTAATTATACACAAAACTCAAAAGACTATGTTAACGAGCAAAAGGTATTTTATTCCAGGAACATAACAGAATGCAGTTAATTTTTCACCAGAAAACACGACAAGCATTCGCCTAAAGAATGCATCAATAGCAAATTAAGAGCATGTGGATAAAATTAAATGTGATTTAATCATTCAATGTGGTCTTGGCTGCCAGCACTCGCTTGGAGTTTAATATCTGACTCCTTAACTTGTTGAACCATCTTGCCATTAAGAAAATCATTAACAGAAATGTCAGTTTTTATTAGACTATTCACATCGCTTCATGATATTACTCAAAAATTGTCAGCCCTTGTGCTGAAAAAAGTCTGTGTTTTCTTCAGCTGCCCAATTACATAGCACCTATTAAGAAAGTCCCGCATACCACATGCTACTTCAGGAAACTTACCTTAGAGATTAATGCCTTGGCTTCCTCTATTGTCTTCTTTATAACTTGCTGCATTTTTTCATTTGGAGCTAAAAATAAGAGACGCATATTTAATAGTCTACACTTACTATAAAGAAATCAAGCAAATGACCTGTCCAGGTTATTCTCTACTGTAAGCAAAGGAAACATTGTTAAATCACAAAACAGGAGAGACACTACTAAGTTGCAGTCTATTTACCAGTTTGACAGTTCATTGCTGTATTTCTTACTAACTTAAGAAACAAAACAGTATTTCTCATGGGAGCGCCAAACTTACTTTTCCACAAAGACATGTGACTGGTATGTGGAACTTCATTTGGGGCAAAAGTACTGAGTAGAAAGCAACAGTCATAATCTCATACTCCCCACAACCAAAAAGAAGACTCTCTTTCCCATGCCGTACTTACAACTATTGTGGGCTGTACTGGCAGATGTGCTTTAACCGGGGACAACAGCTTGGAGTTTGCCGACTTTTTTCTAACTAAAATCTCAGTCTAACATCAAATGCAGTTTTGCAAATAGGATGCAAACACTGCTAACAACCATGCCAAACACGACAGGCTTTGTCCGCACGCCTACGTACAAGACACTTGGCTACTTCTGAGAACACAGTTAGGAAGGAAAACATTTAGCTATAATATAAGCTCTTAATCAAGTGCCGCAAAGGCTTAAATTTGATTGGGCAATGTGTTGTGTTAGAGGAATTATTTTCCCTGAAATAAGACCCTTGGAGTAAGCTGTTTGTGTGTGACAAGTCAAGACTAAGTTATTCAAAGATTCCTCCTTAACTGAGCTGTCCTGCAAACAACACCTAAAGGGCTGCTGACGCAACAAGGGCTGTTGTGGTGTCGGGAGTACAGGAACAGACAGCAAGATGACAATCGCGGCCTCTTCTGTGCAATCAGTCCTCATGCTCTCGACTGTAAAGTGGTGCTCGATACACATTCTGAGTGCTACGGCAAAACCACTTGGCAGCAGTTGCAGACAGAAAAAGTGACAGGAGTGAGTTCAGTAAGTCTGAGTTACAGTGAATGAGAAAAAGGGGAAATATTAGAAAAACAGCCTGTTAATGTATCTTGGAGCCTCTGGGGAAAAATAATACTCAAGTATACATTTACAAACGGGGAGAATAAATTAAAGTGAAACAGTCAAACTTGCTTCTGACAATTGTTTACTTATCTTTGGAGTTTACTTCCAACTACTACAGTTGCAAAGTTAAACAGCATATGTGCTGAAGAAATATACTACTATTTAGGCTTTTAAATCAACATTACACCAGGTCCTAATCCAAGACAGAAGACTTATGTATGTAACTGATAGTTTAACTAATCTGTTGTGAAAACAGCTTCCTGAAATAGCTACTACTTAACAAATCTATGACTGCCTTTAACATAATTTATTTATAGGATGATTTTTATAATTAGCAAATAAACATGAGCTGGCTAACATGCTGGCCTGAAATCAAATGTATACTTAGTATCTACTCATTTTTTTCTTCTTCCAGGACAGTGACGTGAAAGTGAAAGGTCCAGAATTACAGTTTTTATGTTCCTCATTATATTATAGATTATCTCTATCTGCAGGGAAAGAAACTAACATTTACATTTGATTTACCATGTCCATTTCTTCGTCCAATTTCATCTTTCTTGAAGACACTTCCACCACTTGGTATACACTTTTCTGCCCACTCGTCCTTTAACTTCAGTTCTTCGATTTGTTCATCTGTCAGTCCTTGCATATTATAAGGCAAGAAAATACCATGCTCTGCCAGCTCCTCCATCTCTTTAAAGCATTTAGAGAACAAGATTAAAAATCTGTGTTACTGAGAACATAACATTTACAAAAGCTTTTCACATTACGTACATGCAGACAGACCTTACTCCTAGCCTTCAGTTTTTAAAGAGCTAAGTATATGGAACAAATAATAAGGTATATAAATACACATATATATAGATATATATGCTGTAATTACATTACAATTCATACATTTCACATATATATATGAAACAATGTAACAAGTGACACAGTGCAGGTATGCAAACCTAGACGATACTTGCTGGCCATAAACTTTTTCTTTTTGGTATTTCCTTAGCCAGCTTTAGCTGACTGCATATTCCTTTTTCTAAGTACTTTTGGGAAAGCAACTTTTTTTAAAATGGAAAAACATTTTATTGTTATACAGCAATTAATTTCTTTGCAGTTGAGAAAATATGTAACTGGCCTAAACCAGGACAACTTCCACGACAGCTACCTATAGCTTTGTCCATACTACATCTCACCCAAAGAGTCAGATTCACACCCAGTTGAAATAAAAAATAAACAGAAGTCTCTATAGTAATTTATGTCTAATCAAGAAGCAAGGGTCCAGGATAATTCTAGCTGAGACAACAGAGAGGTGTAAATGCTGGTTACCAATGCACAGTCTCACGCAGTGAGAACAGACAGTGTGTGGATGAGGTTTCCTAACCCTGTTATCTAGCCTACAGCATCTGATCCATGGCCTGCAAGCTACACTCCCTACTTTCCCCCAGAACAACTTATCCAGCTATCAACCCACTTCACAGCATCCTTTCCTTGAAGGCCTTCCAGCCTCTTTACCATCATCATCATATTGATTAAAGCATATCCATCTCACAACAGGCACACCAGAAGTACCCCAAGTCCCATGAAATGGCAATTCTGTTCCCGTGGCTGGGAATATAGGCACCCACATGAAAACATAAAGGCTAACACTAAATTAGCAAGTACCGTGGAGCAACAGCAGCAGATCGGTAGAAAGAGTGAGTGCTGAAAATATGGTAACCACAGTGTCTAGCTTTTGGAATGTTTTACTTCAGATTAGCCTCAGTATGGCCTCATATGCTACATACATATTTGAGGCTGGAGCACATCAGGTGTAGATGGACTGCACCCTTCAGGTCAGTCTCACCTGAAGGGAATCCCAGCTCACACGTTCCCAGGCTGATCCACAATGCAAACCAAAGTGTGGTCAGCAGGGACAAACAGTAAATACTTTTCAAAAGCCGACTCCTGCATTAACTAAAGTGCTAATTTAGACACATCCAGTGACTCTCCATCACACAGCATGTGGATGCCTAGCACCAAGCATGCACTACGCAACACGAGAATTTCGTTCGCATATAGGGTACACCTCTGCTCGCAAAGGATTTATGCAGTCACTATGGGACAAGACATGCTGCTGTTCAGTCATACAACAGATTAATTTTCAGTCATGTACAGTGGGAAGCTCAGAGCCATACGGTCTCCAAAAAACAAAGACTACTAAAATACCAGAAGGTGGGAATTTACACATGCTTTGGCGTTTTTGGTGGGGATTCACTGTTCTCTTACGTTTAGGGGAGGACGGCTTGTCTGCTGCCAAACTGGGATTTAAGAGGTATTTCTTAACTTCTACCAGCGCGAGATTCCTCCGCGGCTGCAGCCACGCAACCTCCCCGTGCCGCCCCTCAGCTCCCAGCCTGCGAGCCAGCGGGGCACAAACACCCAGGCGACTGAGCAGTGCTCCAGCCCAGGGCAGCCGGGCTCCCGCGGCTCAGAAGGCAGCCCGTCCCCCCGCCTCAGAGCTCCGCACCCCCCGGAGGTGCGGCCAGGCCCGGGCAGGCGGCCAGCCCACCCCAGCGCCCGCCGGCTGCCGGGGGGGGAGAGGCCCGGCGGGCCGGTACCTGAGCAGAGGCGCTGCACCTTCAGCCTCCCGTTGTAGATGCGGGCGACGAGGGGCGCCAGGTCGGCGAGGCGGGCGCTGCCGGCCGCCTCCAGCAGGAACTGGCTCTCGTCGCCGCGCTTCACGTGCAGCCGCACCATGGCGGGGCCGGCAGCGGCGGCGCCGCTCTGCGCCTCTGCGGGGAGAGGAGGAGGCCGTTAGTGCCGTTGCGGCCGCTGCCCCTCTCTCCTCCCCCCCTAGCAACGGATCCGCGTCCCTGGATACCGGCGGCGGGAAGGGAGCGCGGGGGGAAAGGCCGCGCCCGACGCTTCCTGGCCACCCTGAGGGCGCGGCGCCGCCCGCCCCGCTGCCGCCCTCCCCCCTCTCGCACCCGCCCGAGCGCCCACCGGAGCCGCGAGCGACGGTATCTGCCAGCAGGCGCCGGCCCCGTCCGCCGACCCTGCCCTCCGGCCCGCGGGCGCTTCCGCTTCCGGCCCTCCCGCTGTCGTCATCAGAGACGCTTAAAGGGCCCGCGCCATCCCTCCTGGCGCTAACAGCGAGCGCGGAAGCGCTGCGGTAAAGAGGGCCCCGGCCAAGTACCTGCGGTACAATGAGAGGAAAAGCTGCAGTTTCGTAAGGGCAGGTATGTTTATTTCATGAATACACCACCGCCTTCCACAGGGTAGATACGGAATGTTGTACGCCACTGCGCTTCAATACTGCGGCTCCGGGAAGGCGACAGCCGTAAGTACGTGTGTGCCACAAGCAAGCAAATCGTTACAGTTCACAGAGCCATTTACCACAGGGAACACAGAATTCATGAAAACGTCTTCAGCGCTTCTAATTTTAATTCTTAGTATTTTCAGAACTCCTGCTAGTAATTATTTCCGCTAATACACGTTACAGCGGTTAGCTATATATAAATACACACTATATTTTTGGAGCATTTCTTGTGATCTTTGCTGCACTTTGCTGTCAATCTCCATAATCCTGTAGAGGTGCTGTATACCAGGTACATTTTAGACAGTAGTTTTTAATCACTGTAATTAAATATTCAACAAAGAACATATTTATCACATAACTCCCACTAGCAAAAAGTTTCCCCCCAAAATTGTTTTGCTAATGTAAGAATATACCAAAACACCAATCACACAGATGTTTATAGCAACAGTTTCAAACAAGGTAAGTCACATACCGAAGCACAAAGAGTATAGTACCACTGCTGTTTAAAATGTACAAGTACTGTTTAATGACCTGAACGGAAAAAAAGCACAATATAAAACTCACTATCGTCACTCCTCTATCCAACTGCAGCTCATGGCTAACCATACCCTGTTTAAAGGAAGAGTGGATTATAAGTAATGTTTTGATAGCATTTGAGAATTTTAAAAAGTACTGTCATGGTGTATTTTGCTGCAATAAATATAATGCTAGTATGTTGTGTTTCGGTCCCTGGTTTTGCAGAACCAGTGCGGTTTGTTCGGAAGTAAGCCAATGCGCGTAGGCATGTATTTGCAGCCCCCAGGAGACGACAACATTGTGACACATTGAGCTTTGGATGAAACTACGCAGCTGCCTATAGGAGTTATGTCCTAAGACGTTGTGAATTGTAAGGAGAACTGCAGGGTTTTATAGTGTACACAAATGGAGCTAAGGAAATCAGTTATTTTAAATTGCCTCAAGATAACAAAATATTTTATGTAATCTCATGTGAGCTGTAGAAAATCATAAAAGCACAAAGAGTTGCGTTTTTATAGCATAACACGTAGAACTGTGACTTAGCCTTCACTAGCCTCAAAGCAGCACCACACAGAGGATGGTCACCGTCTCTGGGCGAGGAAGAGTCACTCATTTAGTTTTAACTGCAAAAGCGACAGAAGGATATTGTTCAGCTCCAAGAATTAATGTTCTCCCGTGTTCTTTGAGAGTAAGATTTTAAAAACACAGCAGTAAGTCTCGTGGACGGGGAGGATGCTGAGCGGACAGCCCAGTCACGTAAGATGACTTTCTCCTTCTCTGATGTTGTAACATGGCTGCTGATTCCCTCACTCGGGTCTTTCTAGGGGACAAGAAAGCCCTTCTAACGTGCAAAAGAGCCAACTCCAGTATGTTGTCTGCAACTGGTAAAGACTGCTTTGTATCTCAAAACCCAAGGGGAATTTTTTCCCAGAGGTTGAGGGAAAACTTGTTGTATTAGTTGTTTCCAATTTGTGGAAAAAAGTATCGTTAAAATAGCAATGAATAAATAGATGATATGGAACAGTTATTCTGAAGTAATGCTAGTGAATATATGTCACAAAAATATTTAACAGCTGAAATGTACTGACACAGAAAATTAAAGTCAAATATTGAATATATTAATATGCAAAGTTTTGTTTGTATTTTGAAATTAAACTATTTTTGTTGTGCCTCAAATTCAAATATAAGCCTTACAAATATCCATAGCCTCTGTTATAAATTAAACAACTTCTAAACAATACTTGTCAACATTCAAATCTCAATAAACTTTGGCAGCTCTTTGGTAAATACTTATAAATATCAATTAACAAAACAGTAAAAAGCGAGTGGGGAGGCTACCAGCAGGGAGCCTTTTTTTTTTTTTTAAATTCCACAAAGGGGAACAGAAATGAGAGAGCTCCCTAAGCAAAAACTATTTCCAAGATTGGTATATTTTAATGAGATTAGTAGCTCATCCTTCTTTTCTCTGTCTATTCAAATACTATTACATCAGAATTTTAATACATTTCAGACAATTTTTTGTGCCCTACCATATATACATACTCAAAATTTATACACAAACAATAGTGGCTGTTTAGGAGTAGAGTTAAGTTTCAGTGCATTTGACAATTAATTATTGCACACAGAATAATCTCAAATGCCCAATTATTCTACTGGATAAATGTAGCAACAAATATAACCTCTTATATTTTTGAACATCTATCTTTCTGTAAAATCTTGTGTTGGTGACACCTTAGGTGCCAAAGAAGTGAAAGGATCTGCGGGGGATCTGTTGCTGGTTATTCTTGATGGTATAGGAGGTGCAGGTGGTCTTCTTGCTGGCATTGTGCAGAAGCAATCAGTAGAACTTTTATTCCAGTCATTATCAAAGTTAAAGTCTGAACCAAGAAAAGTATTTTGTTCAGTGCCCAGCAAATCTAGAGATCCAGCTGACTTCCTGGAACCGATTTGCTTAAAATCTGGAACACTTTTAGATGGCTTTAGCTTTACATTGAAATTCTCCTCCTCATCCTCAAACGTTACCCATCCTTTTGGCTGTACATTTTTTACCATGAGAGATTTACTTCGCAAGCAAAAAGCGTTTTCAGATGCATCAACAGAAAATACAGGCTTGCTCGTATTACAACTGGGGGGATTTAGAGAAGGGAAAGGATTGCAAGCGGCACGTCCTTCTAGTAAATGTGAAGTCATTTCAGACTCTTGCATTTCCATTCTAAATGGGTTTCCAGCATTAGGAGTTCTTTCAGTGAATGGATTTGTGCAGTTCAGTCCAGTAATAAATGGATTTGGAGAGCTGCGCATATGTTCCTGGGATGTGTTAAAGGTTGGAATAGGAGGCATTGCTGGCATGCAATTTACAGTATTCAAAATATCAGCATTTCTTTGTGTTGCTGAAGGCAACTGTATCAACCCCTTTTGGTTTAAAGTCGGAACAGGTGATGTTCGAACAGATGTCTGCATCTTTGACACAAGCAGCTTAAATGACAAATCTTCAAAAGGGTCACTGTTTAACTGTGTTTCAAGTTTGGTGCCGTACGTTCCATTTGTTTTAATCTGGAAAGAAAACAAGGTGCTTAGTGATCACGTGGCTGTCCGTTTTAAGATTATTGCTAACTCCCCATTTCTCGCTCTTCTATGAGAAGAAAAGAAGCTCTTGGGCTTAAACTGAAACTTCAATACAATTTGGCTGTAAGGTGCACAATGCACTTGTAGTAGAATGATTGCTTCTTTTCTGGAAAACACTAACCCTTAACCCTTTCTCTGAAGAAAAGCCTACTAGTTGTTAAACACAATTTCCCCCCCTTGTTGGTTGATGCAACTTGAATCTACTTCATGCAGGTCAGAATCCTAGCCAAAAGCACTAATGGACATTGCGGCAGTAAGTCTTTTACGAAACCTGGGAAATTATGCTGTATTCTAAACAAGTGATAACCCATCACAGACAGGAAATAAAAAGCTCTAGATTTCCTTGTTTGAGAGTTTATAACACTGATGTTACAAGCAATATTTAAGCATCGCAATGAAAGGAAAAATTAGTGTTATTAGTATATGCACTTTAGACCATTCTATGCAGACATATGCATCTGTAGGCATCTCCAGTGCTTCTTGACATGTGAAGCTACATCGTCAGTTTGTAATATTTTGAAATGGCAAGTTATCATTGTTTAGAATAATATCAAATGGAGAAGACAGAGTTTTCTCCGCAGAACTTCCTCATCTTTTAAAAACAAAATATTCCTGTTTTTATCAGTTTCTTCAAACAACAATGCAACTTTTGTACCTTGTAACAGCTGTCCAAAAAGGTAGAATAACTACAATTTGTTTAAGTCATCACACTGACAGAACAGAGTTTGGAGCTTCCCCTTATTAAACTAAAGCAAAGAATTAAGCTTAAGTTAAAATAGTTTCTGAGAATTCAAATTGCACAAACAAATTTGTCATTTTAACACATCCCCTTAATATACCCAAATAGTTTGGATATTTAGCATGAAAATTCTGTTAACTAATGTTTTGTTGAACTAGGATGCTAGCTAAAGCTGTCAACTAAAATACAATATTATTATAGCCTAACCTCAATCTTCAAACATCTCGTTTTTACTGCATTTATTGTGAAGTTTGAAGCATGTCTCCACATACCCACTTCCTAAGCAACTATGCAAAATTAGTCTACATGCTTTAGAGACTCTCGGGAATAATAAGAATATTCTAAGTTTTTCCCAATGTATCAATCATAGCAATTCCTTTTAGAAAATTGCAGTTGCAGCTTGAATTGGTTGGTAGGAGAAACAGTATGCTGGCAACAACACGTTTCCTCTGGTGTTTTTTTTGAATCAACAATGTTGTTTACATGCATCCCGGTACTACTACGTCAGGGTGTTTCTAAAATAGAGGAGGCCTAATGTTACCAAACCATAAATAGAATAGTTCAATATTGGTATTTTTATATGTATATAGTAAGTGTTTTGGAAAATAATATTAAAACAAAGGCATCAAGCAATTGAGGGGGGGAATGTAACAAAACTGAACTGTATAAAGAATGTAAATCAAATGCAGCTTGGCACTAGCTGGTTAAGTCCTGTGTTTATTAACCAAATAATCAAAAAGTACATGATCCCAAAGAAACTATGAATCCAAATTGCTCTTTATTGCAAGTAAAAATCTGGCCTGAATAATTCTGGAATCAAATGCTTTCAAAATTGTAACGACAGTATATTTTACTTTGGGTAATAGTAAGTTCTCTGTTCTTTGAGAAATGTGAAGTACAGGTTTTATTTTGAAAAAAACTTCAGGAGTGCAATTGCCTCAGGATTCATTTGTATTAAATAGAAATGTTAACTCCAACACCTACTCATTTCTCTCCAAATAGACTGAGACCGGGCGACTCAGCAGTGACTAAGCAACATACGTGAGGTTCTAATTGTTTCATAAAAGATGATGAAGCAAAATATTTGCTATGGCACTAATAAATACAGTTAACTATCAATTTTAATTGCATTATGAAAGGAAAAAGCAAACTATGGTATGACAGTCAATTCATTAATGTGGACAGGTGATTTTTAATGTGGATGAGACTGCAGATGTATGAAAACAAGATTCATACATCTTTTCTGCTTAAGTAGATGGAGACCACATACAAGATTGGTAAATAGTCAGATACCTGTTACCCTGATGGTTGCTCCTGCTTGTGAAACAGAGAAACAGACATCAAAGGAAAGAAAATTAGGAAGAAAATCCAAGTAACAAAGCAACCTCATGTTAAAAATACTTTATGTTTTCACAAAACCATTTCTGGAGATATGAATTCAAAGCAAAAATATTTATTACACAACACTATACTAAATTTTAAATTTCTTTTGTGTTCTATTGTAAGACTTATAAGCTTTACCATTAAGAGTCAAGAAAACCAGCTCAAGCCAATTCTAATGTTCTTTCTATACAGACGTTCATTGTGCAGCTGATTGTGCTATTTATTGAAGACTGATTATAAGAATTTGACTATTGATTGTCTAATTCTAACCATCTATTAACATGAAAAGCACTACAGTCCTCATTCTGGGAACTGTGTTGGTATAATCACTCATCTATAGTAATAGTTTTTCAAGCTGAAAAAACTATAGGATTACTCATTCAATCAAAACCGAAAATCTCCTTTATTTACAATAAATAAAATCTATTTACATTAACTGCTTTTCTTTTTTTAATATATTGCTTGGTAATCTATAAAGTCCTGAATATTCCACTCTATACAAGCAATTATTTTTATAAGGAGAGATTTAGGTTCTTAAATAATCACAATCAAGCTTTGAATCAAAGGATAAACTTGGAATCCATTACCTCTCAAAAGACTGTGTATTTATTTAAAGACATTTTCTCAGAAAACTTCATGTTTACAAATGGTAATCAAGAAATGAAACAAACATCATTTAACTAAACTCAAAAAAGAAAGAAAGAAACAAAAAGAAAATAGAAATAAAAAACCTAAGCTGGAGACAATAAATGAAGCTCAAAGTGGGCCTTCTTTGTGATTGCACAGCCTGCGTTAATCAAAGAAATCTGATTGCAGAGAAAATTATAGCTCCTTGAACTAGTCTTAAACTACCTGGATATTGTTAACAATATAGCCACAGCATTACACAGCTCAAAAACCCATTTACAGTGTTTTTAAGCATATTTTTGATTGCTGTGTATACACATAGATAAATGTAATTTTCATCATAATTTTGAAAGAACTGTGTGCACCTCTTTCACAAAACAATCAGTGGTAAAACTACATTTAGAAGGTATGAGGCTTTCCAAAGTGACACAATGCAATCTATTTCTATTCACAAAATTGGTACGTTCTCAAGTACCTTCTGCCTCCATGCATATTCTCTGCTGGCAACGCTTCATACTTTCTAGCAAACTGCAAAAAGTCCTGATATTCTACCTGTATATTCAAAAATGTCCTCCTATTTTTGGCCTAAGTGTCCAAAATGAAAAAGTTAACAGACAGAGAAAGAAGTTCAGCAAAAGGAAAGGAAGAGCATTTAAAGACTATCAATTACAATTCAAAATCAACTCACTGAGGACTGAATTTGGCTGCTTCATTGTGGTACAAAGTAGGTATTAACTAACTGCTTTAGTGAAAGTGGGCTTCAGATGTAGAGATAAGGTAAAATCTAAAATACTGATGAAAACTTACATAGTCATAAATATCCACAGATGAGTTTATGTTTAAAAAAACCCAACACCAGAGAACAAAAACCAAATTCACTCTTGGTAAAAAGTAGGCACAAATCCATCAGCTTCAATAAATCTGTGTGTTTATTCAAGTAGTGTATTATCTGGCCTAGCACCTGATACTGTAAAAACTAACAGCACTGGCCTTTAGTGAAGACGTTTAGCCGTATGTATATATAAACAACACTGAAAACCTACTTCTGCATTTTTTAAACAGTAGTAAGAAACTATGGCTTTTCCTAGAAAAAGTCGTTTGTTTTTCAAATAACACTCTAAATGGTCCCATAGAACAGAATATTAATGTTACTGTATTATTTTTTCAGATTATTTTGATATATTTCTTTATTTTAATTAACACTGGGGGATGAGGAGAAATGTATTTCTATGAAGTATCTGTCCGTATCGTCCTCCTGCAATGAATTATCATCAACATAAAGCACTACATCATGCAATCTATAAAGCTTACTTTATAATCAAAACCTTTGTTAGCTAGTTACTATACAGTTTAAGTCATGCGTATGTCATTATAAAATTAAATTTCTTAGATTGAGTATTTTTCCATACAAAGCTGTCAGATGACAACATAATTGTAAGAACAAGCTGTCCATAAGTTGTAAGTCTGTCATAAGAAATCATAAGTTAAATGTTTAGTATTTAAGATGTTAGTTATTCATGGACAATACATAGCCAATTAAGTATTATCCTACTAGAGCCTGATGATCTTTGAATCCAATCTTTTGAGCTTTATTTTTTTATCCATTTGCTTTAGGACTTTCTCACAAACCTACAGCATTCAGTACAAGCTGTGTTAATTTACATAATGGAAAAAAAGAATATATATAAGGGGTTTTTTTTACTTACTTGCTGCTGTGAAGGAGCAGATTCAGAAGGCAAACTGTGAGATGATCGGCTACGAGGGGGCGGTTGTGGGGGTTCCAGACTTTGCGGGGCACTTGTCTGAGATGGATGTGATGCCACAGGTATCAGAGGCTCCTGCATCCTCAGCACAGGCGGTGGCTGAGTGGTGGGCTGAGCAGGTCCAGCAGCCTGAGGCTTTAGTGGTTCAGGAAGCAATGGTGAGCCTGCAAGTATATTTGCAGTGTTTTTCATTGTAAAGAATTGTAATAGATATCTTAAGAATGGCATGAATGAGAACACAGGGCTCTGGAAGCACCGGACAGAACTGCAGAAGAAGGCGCTGTAAGAACGGCAGGTGTTCATGGCAACTAGATTAGAAGTCATCAAAAGCTCACCATATCTCCATTAAAAATTATTACAAAACAGAGAACCAGAAACCATGTCATTCTTAAATATACTTCAGTTATATTTAAAAGTATTTTGGAAGTCGCTATTATGAAATGCATATTTTGATATTAACACAATTTAAAAAACGCCTTTATCTTTAAGTTTAGGAAGTGGCTTTGAGAGTCAAACATAAACACTATTCCAAATATTACGATTACGAAGAAACCACTGCAGAGAATGATCCAGTGGTCAACACCTGTGACAGGACACACCAATGCGCCCAGACCAGAACACAGCAATCTGATCAAAGTTTCTCCTGATGGCGTGAAATCTGTGGGTCTAGATCTCCTCTGAGTGCTGCCTATTACCTGATAAGGGTTTACAATACTTGTGGATGATCAACACTAACAGAAACTGCCAAATGTTACTACATTCGAGAATCTTAATTTCTAGTGAAAAATGAAGACATCTGTTGAAAACAAAGCATACAAACCAGAGACAGTCCCTCTTGAATGAACAGTGACGTTTAACTTCTAAAGTAAACTTACCCCTTGGTGGTTCAGCTGGTTTGGTTTGAGTTTCAGGTGCTGATCTTCCGCCAGAGGGACGGACATGGCTTTGTGGTGCACTAATAACTCCAGCTCGAGGTGGAACAGTCTGACATAATAATTGGTAAAAAGAAATTCTTTTAGTTCTACTTTGGATCTGTAGTCATCTACTGTTAAATGATTCAGGATAATTAGGACTTTGTGAAAAATAAATTCTTTGATAACAGTTGCTGAGCTCATTTTTTATGCACATATAAGAGCAAAGAATATATTCTCAAAACATTATGAGGTTTCAATTCAACGCAAAGGATTTTTACAACACTTTTCAACTTTATACAAATATTTATCTGCGCAACAATGTTTGAAACACTTATTATTTTGTTAGTATTAGTAAGTTAATTTTACCTAAGTCTGTGAATTGTTGTAAGCAACAAAAACAACAATTACTTTCTTTGGAGCTCTCATAAGGACCCATTGATAATGCAATAATCTGTCAATGCAGATTGTAGACACCATCTACCTTTTAGGCTATAATTATAGCCTGCCATTTGTAAACAGCAGCTACAGTCAATTTTATATAGTGAAAGTCCAAGATATGCATAAAAGACTATGGTTAGTTCTTTTCTCTGAAACTTATGTTTGCTAACTGTAAGGCAGTTACTCCTGGTCCTCAGCAAACAGCATTAATGAAACATACATTCTGCCTCATCTGAAAGCTGGAGTCTTCCTAAACTTGTTGGAATAGAAGTTAATATGCTGGGAATGGAATTGCTGTCATAAAAAAAAACCCCAAAAATCCACCAAAACAAAAAACACACCAAAACAAAACACAAAACCAAACCTCTACATCAGTATTTAAAGAGAAATAGGAAACTATTCTAGATTACAACTGAAGCTGAATGAATTACAGATACCACATTTGAAAGCTGAATGTAAAGTGTTAGAATAAAAATTTCCCCTAGATTTCAAGGGGAAAAAAAAAATCACGAGGCAAGACAGTTTGTAAGATTTGTTTCCTCTAAAATTTTGTGTACTTCACATACTCCAACAAAATCTTAGTAGCAGTGGATGTTCTAGAAATGGTTTTCAGAGCAAATCCCATTACACAACTCTCTACACAAACATGATGTAAAAACAAGCAAAGAAACGTCACCACTACAAAACAAGTATCATCCTTGATCTTACTTTTACTAGATGTACGTACTCTACTTCAAAGACTTTGTATAACATCTGATTCATTATACTTGGCCGAGTCCATTTAACAACTTTCTAAATGCTTTAAACCACCTAACCTCTGAAATATCTGTCTTCCCTTTAATTGCCAAGATGCATCTTGTCATTTCTTTGACTATTCTGAAAGCAGGCAGAAGGATGGTTGGATGAAATGCCAAAATGTATTTAAAAAAAAAAAAAAAGAAGATACACCAAAAAGGAACAGAAAAGGACAGAAAGGAAATGTAAGGTAATCCTCAGGACCACTGGGTGGGAGGCGGCGCCTGCCGTGGCTACTGTCCCTGGTCCTGAAATCCTTGACATGCATCACTGCCCAAAACCTACCTGAGAAACAGGAAAGCAGCAGCGTCAGTTAGGAAATCCAACCAAGGGTCGAGCTAAGGCTTGAAAAGCCAAGCAGATCTTAGGAGATGTTTTTTCAGACCTTCTATTACATGTGTGGGGTTTGGTTTGTTGTGGGGTTTTTTTTGTTGTTTTGGTTGGTTTGGGTTTTTTTAAAGAAAATCTCAACGTCTTCAAAGGAAGAGATGCAGGCAGCTTTGTCTTATCAAATTATGCTGGCAATTGCAGTACCATGCTCCTTTCTGGAAACTGGTAAGCAGCTCTAACTGTAGTCCTGCCTGGGTGTTGAGAAGCACAGCACAAGACAACAGTACTACTTTTTTCTCTCTTGTTCATATGAACAAAAATTCTTGCACTTATGCCAATTCCAAGATACTGATGGAGTTTCTTCTGTACACCAGATTTTCTTATTGAATTATTTTGATTTAAAAATGGCAAATCCTGTGCTGGCTCCAGATTACCGCCCCCCCCCCCCCCCCCCCCAAAAAAAAAAAAAGTGAGGCAGATGGTGATAAATGAATACATTCTTTCTCGTGTATACCAGGTTTTCTTTATCCAAATTCTAGAAGAGGGCGTTTCACATTTCTGGGAAAATAACAAAAATGTGCAAAGATCAAGAACTGTTCACTGTGAGAATCAATCTCTTTGAGAAAAATGAATCAGCAAAAAGTGATTTCTATAGTGGCTTTCAGCAGTAGTTTTCAGTGGTTTCAATACTGTACAAGAGCACAACTCCATTAAGCTCTACAAGAGCTCTGATATCTCTGCACAGCTGGCAGCGTTCTTTTGTTTCTTGCTCATTTAAAAGGTGAAAAACGACTCTACAACCTTTTATAAACAAATTTATATGGATTTAACTTAAACTGTTGTGGTTAGCTGCATCTTTATTTTAATAGCTTCTTCACTTACTCTCTTGCAAAACTAGTCTATCACTTTACCTGAAAGAAATATATAGAATTAAAGAAGAGGTGCCATATTTGTCGATAGGTCAAAAACCTCATCAGTATCTACCCCACTGACACTTATGCAAGCAGAATGCTTTTTAGCCTTACGGAAGACTCATATCTGTGCTCTCCAATCTGTCAGTGTCATTGTGAACATTATACCAATGAGAAGAGCAAAATGCCTTAGAGAAGGAAAACAAAGTTCTCTAATGACCAAGAAGTTGATAAGAAAGAGCCAACTTGTGCTGATTTTTAGTCTATAAAACATCCAGGTATAAAGAGGTATGATCTAAGTCAAACAGCCTGGAACTGCCACAACAGAGGAAACAAAGTAACCACAAATAGTGTGGCTGATGTAGATATAGAAAGAAAAGTCCTTCATGCTGCTGCAAAAATTCTCTCTGAAATATGCCGCGAAGTCTAAAGAATTATGAACAAACAATACTATTTCTTAGTAATTCTTTAAGACCACCTATAGCTATTAAAACACTTTCTCCTTCCCTAACACAAGGCTCCTATTTGCTGCTGTTAAAAGAAATAAGGCAGATATCTTCCATCTCTTGATTTCTTGCTTGTAGTGAAGCATTCAAGCGCCCATAAATCCTTCATTCAGTTCCTTCAGTTCAGTTCCACAAATAAAGAATGAAATGCAGGACTAATATTTGTTGAATATTTTGTTGAAATAGTTGAATGTTTCACTTTTTACATGAAGACCCTTATCAAAATTAATTTTTAAAACAACGTACAAAATTCCATTACACATCAAGTAATCAGCAATAGAATACATCAAGTGGCCATATAATGCATTAACTGCCTGCAAGCAATTAACTGCCATCAGGATATACATTTCAGCACAGAAGATAATACATTTTATCATACCAAATCAGCAATGTAGTCAACAGGAACATATAACACAGAATTTCTTTGCACTTTGCAGTTATTTGAAAGTGGACATAAAATGTGGTATTTTTTGGGAGCCTATGAAGTGACTGCATAACAATGAAGTCATGTCCAGTATAAATATTCTGGAGTATTTTTAGTCAACAGACAAGAATTGCTGAGGGAATTAACTCATATAAGCTGTAAAATGACTAGTCAATTTTGCCATTTTCTTACATCTGTTATGACTTACAAAAACCTACCCCCAATGTAACAAACTGTAGAAACTTAGGAGGAAGATTATTTTAAGACAGAATACCTACCGGTCTGGTTGTACCATATCCAGGAGTTCCTGTGCTTGAAATTCCAGTTGAAGGTGGAGGCTGATTACGAACTGGAACAGATAGTAGAGATTGCTGGCTTAGAACATATTTCAAAATCAACTTCTTTCTGTATTATAATTAGTACAAAGCATGTATCTGTATTACCTAAGTTATCTTTTCTTTGTGTTCCAGGACTTTTTTGTGCTTTGAAGCATGGAAAAAAAAATTAGATTATCGTTGTTAGATAAGCTACAAACGGATATTATATGGCAATGGTACATTATCACTAATGGAAATGGGAGCAAAAAGACATTAGTGATTTTTTTTAAAGTTGTTGCATATTAAAGTCTATCCATCAGCTAAGCTGTTACTCTAGCACACTCTTATCCCATAGCACATGTGAAGTAATTTGACCCTTCTAATTACAAATTAAGTCAAATCACCTCCTATTTATTGCAAGCTAAAGACGCCCACTTGTACAGGTACCCTGTGTTCTCAATTGTGCTGGAAGTTGTTGTTTTCTTTTGTAGTATATTCTGCAGATACTGTAACAGCAGTCTTTAAAACAAAGGGAACTTACGTAACATGCTGATTCAAAAAATCATGCGATCAGAAGAGTACATCTGTAATTATACACAGTTCAGCAATCTACAGGGTCTACAGCAAAGTTCCTGAACCTGTTGTGTTTATGGGATAAATATATTACAGCACCAACCTCTACATTTACATGCTGATGCTAATGACAACCTTGTATGCAACATTCAAGTTGTGAAGTGCAAGATATGAAAAAATTACCTTTACCTCAGAAAAGTGCACAATTTCTAACAGGCAAAGAAGTTTACGATTCTGGCTTGTGTTTCTGTTGCCTATTTCCCAGGAAGGTAAAATCACCATGTCAGTTACAGTAACTGGAAGGAATACTCTGTGGTACATAAGACACTTAGTTTATCAAATCAGCTTCCAGTTGTCAGACAACTCTGCTTTCTTAGAACCAGTTAGGATGGGTTTCTGGGTACAGTTCTCAGTAATGCAACTCATACCCTGAGCAACCTGGCACCAGTTTACCCTACTTTGAGCAGGGGGTTGGACTAGATAACCACCAGTGGTCTCTTCCAATCTGAACTATTCTACATATATAGTGATTTTGCCAATTTAGAAAAACAAACCAGCAATATAGCCAAAATTAATTGTAGTATACAGGAGGACATCTTGATTGTGACTATATTAGGACTTTCACTGCCATACCTGTATTTGCTACAAAGGGTCACATTCCCAAGGGAATAAGAAGAAACCTAAAAACATGACTCGGCTGGCATGGCTAAAAGAGGACCCATTCAGCCCTATATGCACATACTCCAACTAGAATAACACAAGAGAGATGCTTCTCACAAATGTTTGTCACATACATTTAGGCACGAAAATGAAAATACATACACTGAGTTTTGTACATACAACTCTTTAGGAAGTGATAAAAATATTAAATCATAGGCTAAATTATTTAAATTGAAATTTCTCTCCCCAAAATATATGAACATATGTTGTTCTTTACGGAAAAATTGGGCTTCCTAGATTCCTGATTTAGTTACTGGTATAGTATTTACTCTAGCAATCAGTCTGCTACAGCTTCTTCTAAAAGTCAGTCTTCAAAGTATTCTTCTTGATTACTGCAGTCTGCGTTCTCACTTCATTTTTCATAAATTAAGACTGCCTTCTATAACAACTCACACCATCACTGAAAAGCAGCAAGCAACTTGCCTGTCTGAAAACTATGTTAAATAAAAGAAAAAAAGATCCTACACAATAAATACCTTCATGAAACCACCTTTAGTATCACAAGGGCAACATATTACTCAAGTATTAAATTAGAAATCCGTTTCTAGAATACAAAAATTGTTATGTTACCTTCTACTTCTCTCCTAGCTACCCCAGGACTGGGAGGAGCTCCAAGACCTTTTCAGAGAAAGAAGAGAAGCTGTACATTGCATAAGAAAAGCAGTAGATTGAGAAAGTAAAACCAGAAAGAACACTGCCACAAGACAGCTTTACATAATTTAAAAATGGCCTAGCTAGATTGTAGTTACTTGTAGGAGATAACTGTTTGCAGCGTCATGGGGAAACCAGACTGATATGAAATAGAGATCAGCAAGTACGATCATGTTTAGAAACATGCTATTATTTCAATTTTACATTACAGTTGAAAGAGAATTTCATTTCTTCAGTATTCACTCTTCACAAACTTTTGTAAATTCAGAATGATATTAAATGTCAGTCTTGAAACTCTTCTAAAGCTGAGCACTTATCTATACTCAAACACTTGAAAATAAACAGGTATGTCAGTTATACCCTGCAACATTAAGTCTGCTTCCTGTATTCAAGAGAATACTATGCAGTATGTTTCTGCTAAGACTACATATGAATAAGCAAGTTTATGGAATAAGTTTCCCATTTTATATAATGTATTGTATCCTACAGAATTGTATCATTAAGTCATCTCCAAGCAGCACTCCGTACTTGGGAAAGCTGTATCAACTGGTGCGCAGTAGATGTTACGGTTCAAATTGAAAGAAAGAAGATTTTCAATCATGCATAACCATGCTGAATTATTTTATTTCTGTAATATGATCAAGCATATACTGGGTCCATAAAATTGGATGGTAGAAACATGGCGGGACATAGATAACACTAGATGGTATGCAAGGAGAAATCCTTAAGGCATGCACATAGGAATAAGTAACAGTAATATCTGGCAACTCTGGAGCGGCTCAAGTACAGAGGAAGGAAAGGGAGCCAGTGTTCAAGAAGCCTACCTTAAAAGCAACTTTTGCCTTAGCGATGACACAGCCTCATGCTTTCTCATCATGTGCCAATGTGTGGTATCTGCTCAGGAGCTCTCTATAATCTGGAAAGAGTGCTGTGAATTTTGTCAGATATGGGTGGAGGTGTCACTCCGAGTAGGAAGAGTGAAGGTTGCAGATGAGGCTGGTATGTGATTATCTCCAGAGATGTCAGATCTCTGGTTTTGCTGAACATCTGGTTTAAAGATGTTAAATACTAGCATATGTTATATATTCTGGGTGAGTTCCAGGCTCTGCCAATTAACCTTAGATTTCCATCGCAAAGTTTCTGACAGTGAACTTCTCTGCGAGAGAAGCAGCACTGAGGAGGGATGAACAGAGAGCGTTTGTAAGAAGGGGGCACAGGAGGCGAGCACTGCCTGAGAACATTTCATTGCTTTCAGGTACTAGTTCTGCCCTTGCAACCCAGAGGAACCCTAGGGGAGAGAAGAAAGTGGTAACCCATAGGCGATAAGAAGCCTACTTGCTAACTGGAGGAAAATAAAGGGAGGTGGAGAGCAGCCCCACAGAGTACAGGACACTCCTCTGAACCCTCTGTGGTTAGAGAGACATAAAGCTAACTGTTCATCTCAGAGTATTAATGGAAACGGACACAATAAAACTTCTCCAAGAGCAGGGAGCTAGCCTGTTCATTTCACAGATCTTCTGCACTTCCCCCTCCCAAAGCTCAACTCAGCCCATATATTGAATAGGTATTTTCAGGATGATCTTGTTAAGCAAATCTTGGTTTATGCAAGATGATTAATAAAGTCAACTCCTTTTAGGAGAAGGAAGGCAGAGAACCTCTTTGACCATAGCACATAGACACGTTCCTATGTTGGTGCACCGTACGGAGGATGACTTCTGTGCATAAGGATTTAAAAAGGTTTTGCAAATTAAGAATATTCATTATATGGGAGAGAAAGAGCATATGGGTCAAATACCCCAAATTTCACTTACTAATAATACTCTTCCACGGTGATAAAGCAAAATTATGGTGCTGTGGTAATGCTATCACAATTGGCATTATAGGAAGATTTTAAGATTAAAGACAATGAAAAATGTACATCTGAACCTGAAACACATTTTTGGGTATCATTTTAAACTGTTACTGTAGTCTGTATATAGCTTAAATCTTTACTGCAGTTTGAAACAGTATTTGCAAGTAAAGATATCAAATACTTGTTTTAAATAGTATTTTAAGGAAAGGGGTTGGATTTATACAGAAACAACCTGTGACTTATGCCCTGACATCTTTTAGACAGAACTGCACAAGTTGCAAAGATTACATTTACACATTAGCTTAGTGGAAAATAAAGCAACCCCAACTTCTTATAAAGTAAAATGTGCATATATGCGCACATGTGCATGTGTGTGTATATGAAATCTAGGCCATTTGCCTACGTTTGAACAATGCATTTACTGTTTTAGCATTAAGGCTTCTTGTTTCCTCCATTACTGAACATTCCTTCTTCAGCAAGAAAAGAAGGAAGGTGCTCTTCCCTATATTTAAAAACAAAACAAACAAGCTTTTTCAAAATGACTGCAACATCCTAATGCACCCAAACAACCTGAACTCTGCTCCACAAAGGAAAAAAAAAATAGCTACAGGGAAAAAATAAAGATGTTGAATGGTTCTTGCAAGGCTGAGTTTAATGTGTGACTAAAAATATCAGTGTACACTAATAAGTACTTGCCGCTTGGGTGCATGTATTTTTCATAGCCTAACATATTTGCATTTCTTTTAATGTCAACTTTACTACTGTATTTTCTAGGTTTATTTATTTAATTGGAGGATTTTCACTGTGAAAATGTAATGCATTTTACCCAAATTATTGCATATACTGAAAATACTGTGCATTCTCTCAATCTTAACGCCATTTTAACAGTTTAAACCAATGACAAAAGACGACTATAAGCCTTTCCTGCATTAATCAGGAAAAGTCAGACTAATATTATTAAAGGAAAAGAAACCCAAACAAATGTTATTTTTTAACTTCAAGTAATTGACAATTAGCAGCCTTTATAACTTTCAATGTTCTGTAAGAATTTACTCTGTAACATATTGAAAAAAATCCTGGTTAAACAGAGTGCAACATTTTAATTTTTAACTATAAACAACTGAGAGCTTATAAATCCTCAGTGGAAATCTTTTGTATTAGCAGGCGAAAAGTCTACACTTTGCAAACCCCTGCAACGAGTACATAGCCTCGTTTCTTTGAATTCTGAGTTACTTCTGATGTAAAATATGACAAAACTCTAAAAAAAAAAAAAATCTTAGATGCCCAAATCCTGCTCCCATCTTCAAAGCAAACTGAGCCATTAGAAGAAATGTTATGGGCATTGAAGGGAGTGAATCACTCAGGAAAAAAAGGTTAAAAAAACATGGGATGAAAAAATTAAAGTAACATTTAAAATGCACAACATTTTAACGACATGATCAATGTCACTTTGCGCATGCTACAGAAGTCTAAAACAAAGTTTGATATACAGTAGACAGGGATATTTTCACAGTGCTTTAGGAGCCTTCCTTTTAGGTAAGGGAAACACTATGCTTGGGGAAACGGCATCTAACACACTATGACATTTACACTGCTTCCAGTCCTGTGCTAGCTTGCTCAGAGCTGAGCTCAGGTACCGCTGAAAAGCAAAGCATTATGCCTTATAAATGTACACCATGAGTGGAAAACGAAGAGGATGGAAGAAGTGGGATGAGCTTTAGGTCAAAATAACCTATGAAAAAATATACTACAATCTCTTTTAAAAGATTGCATAAAAAGCAAGTTTGTGCAAGTTACAATTCTTGATGGAAAGCTATGTTGGGAAAGAGGTTAAAAAAAGAAGGCTAGTCTTTGCACAATTGAGACAAACTAGGCAAACAGGATTGTGTCAGTGCGCATAAAACTATATAGGACTGAAGTAGTACAACGAATTAAATCTCACATATGTGTGCACTATGTATAAACTGGCTATTTTCTAAAACTTAAGCATTTTAACTAATTTGAAATATTATATCTTTGGCATATAACCTCCGCCCCTCAACTGTATCTGAGCCATGCACATCTCCACATGATATCAGAATAAGTTAGCTGCTATTTATATACTATGAAATAGTTTACTTATTTTCTGAGATTACTCAAAATTTTTGAATTGTTTTCTCAAAAAATCCTCTTTCCTACCAACTGAGTGGCAATGTCTGAAAGCCATTAAGAAAGTATTTCAGAGCCACTAACTATCTCACTCTATCCCATGTATTACCGAGCTGATTTAAGTCCAAGCAGGACAGCTCAGCTATGAAGCGTGTGACAAAGAAGGACAAAGATTAGTTTCAAGAAGCAGCACTTTTGAGAACGTGTGAGTTGTTATTACATGCAAAGCCAGATCACGCTGGAAAAAAACAAAAGTAGCCTGAAGGGTTGATAAGGCCCTCAGCATTATCGAAAGGGAAGGAATTAGGGAAGAATTATTTCAGGATTTTTTTACTTTGTAAGACCTGTAGCTCTCAAGTGCCTTCAAAGTAACTGAATAAATTCTTTTGCTAAGTATGTGTTTCTGAATTACACGCTAGTTCCAAGAACTATGGAGGATGTTTCATGTGTCTAGGAAGGGCTTAGGAGCACATTTCAGACTTGGCAACAGAAATGAACTGCCCATATGCCAGTGTTCAGCTTAGAGACAAATACAGGTCAGTGATTTGGAGCTCTCTGTTAAGTGGTCATCATCCGGGGGAAAATGGGCCAGACCAGCAGAAGTTTCAACCTGAACAATTAATTAATGCATAATCACTGCGAGTAGCTACAATCACAATCCATTTTACAATGCTCTTTGTCATGGACTGTGAGGAAAAAAGCTAGCCTTTCAGAACTAAAGACAAGCTTCCGCTTTCACAGAAAAGTTAGCTGGGTATATTTTGACCAGAACAAAGTAATAAAAACCTGGAACAATTTTCATCTATCTGACCATAATGTAACAACTTCTGGAGAAATATTTTTTCACTAAAAAGTCAAGTGTAATTCAGAAGAGGATACAACCCAGAGAAAGGAATAACATTGATCTTTAAGAATTACTGATTTTTATACCTTTGGACATCATCATATTAAGGACTGTCACAACAGACCACCATAGTAGTTTTGCTACATAGTCATATTGAAAACAATTAAAATCATTACCTCCAAATTCTTTTCTAGCAGGTGCAGGACTCCTACCGCCTTACAGTATTTAAGAAATGAATGCAGCAATAATGAAAAATATCAGTACAGTAAGAGGGAAGGAAAAAGAATGAGAAAGTTAAAAATGACAGAGTCAGTTTGTTAGTAACTATGTTGCCCATATGCTTCTGAACATCCAGTTTCTTAGTGCTCAATTGTTTACATTTTCAGATGATCCAAGATGAACTCGACATTAAAAACTCAGACATGATAAAATGCATACATACTAATGCCCAAAATTAAAGGAATATAAATCAATGAATGCACAAGATTATTTTTTATTTAAAAATGAAGATGCTATAAAAAATAAAATGTTGAGTAAACACTGCTGTAGGAAGCCCACATTTTTAAACTGTGAAAATAAGTTGATAAAAATTTTAAAACTTATTCACTAAGCAAAGGCAATAATATTTAAATGGTACTGAAAAATGCTGTTACTTCCCATGCTGTTATTGCTAGTAAATGTATCAACTAAACATTTTAGTGAAAAACTGGTATGTTCCATTGAGCCCCAAACCAACAATATAATAGGTAGTTTGGGCGTGGAACTTCAAAGCTCATCTCTCAGACTTGAAACAAAATATTCCTGACCTCCTGATATATGTCACTGCATTACCTGATGGCGGAGGTGGCCTCTGTGGTGGAGCGGGGCGTGCAGGAGGAGCAACGGGGCGAGGTGGTGGAGGACGCTTAGGCTCCAAGCTCTGAGAAGACTCTTTCTGCTGGGTACCAAGCTGAAATTCAGCTAGAGAACATGACAGAAAACAACGCAAAAATTAATCACTTGTACATTTTTATCACAGTAAAGCTTTTCTAATAGCAAGTTATTTTCACAGAGAGGACAGTCAGTCCCCAGCCCTGGAAAACAATGCTACAGAAGTTTTTGAGAGAGGGAAAACAAGAGGAATAAGCCAACAGTGAAAACAAGCAGATTCCTAAACCAAGATTTTTGTGTCATATGCTTTAATCAGTATATGCTTTTCACGGAACCCTGAACATTCTTACAAATGGCAGAGTTCCAAATTTTGATTTTGACACTAATCTGTGAACTAAGTGCTCTGGAAAAAATGTTACAAAGGGAATTCTGAAGGCATTTTAGCAGTCTTTGTAAAGTTACCTCCAAATTACACTAAAATAAACTGTTCTAGAAGCCATTCCAAACACTGTAATTCTAAATGTCCCCTTTGTCACTAAAATAAAGTTGTATTTAAACAGAAGCTTTATATTCTACCTCCAATTTACAAATCTGATTACAATTTACATATTACAGCTGATAGGAGCATTAATTGAAACGGGCTGTATTTGAAGAGTATGACTAAAGAGAACTAGGATTATACTGACACATTGCAACACAATTCTTCAATAGACGTTTCAAACTAATCAACTTAGAAAGCCTATTAATCGCATAACTTTTGAGATAGCTCTTTCATGATGAAATGCCAAAGTAGTAGAGTAAGTTAGGTAGTTTGCAGCAGCGTAGATCAGTGAGCAGTGTACTAAATAAGACTCAGGAAACAAAGTTCTTCCACTGCCCATTAGGAAAACCGAGGCACAAAGAATGACGTGATTTGCACAAGGCCGTTTATGCGTAAAATGCTAGATCATGACAAGAATAGCCTTTGATATTAATCTAAAAGTAATCTATAAGCTAGTATTCTACCACTGGGCCATACAGCTGCCAGATTGTATAGTAGTAATAGAGGCAGTTGAGCAATGTAATACACACTGTGTGTGGAAACAGGTGGTCCAGGAGTTTTTTGTTGGTGCTCGGCTTGGTCTCACTGGGAGCGTAGGTCCATCTGGCAGCGTAGGGGATTGACAGGGACTGGAACGCGGGGAAGAGCTTGGGGAGGTTCCAAGACCAGAGCTTGAAGTTGGCTGTAGATGCTGAGGAAGGATTTCTTCTACTTCCGCACTATAGTCATCGATGTCTCCTAAAAAACAAACCCCACCCCAAAAAAGAAAAAGCATGTAAAATAAAGGGAAAAATAGTAAACTTCTTTTAAAAAGTGGGGAAATTATAAACTGATTCTGGGCATGGGATTTTCTGCAAAAAGCCCTCAAGTTCCAAGGAATTAGCTCAACAATCAAAGTATGATTCTTGCATCATAAAATTACACATGAAGAATGCATATGTATTCAACCAGTGAAAATACTCCAAATGCACAATATGTATTAGATATATATATTACAGGTAATTATAATAGTGTGGCAACTGTAATGTTGCTTAATCTAAGAAACAATTAGCTTTACAAAGAAGACGCTTGCAAAAATTTTTTCCCTGGTTTGCAATAGATGGCAAGCTTCACTTATCATTCTTCAGAAGGCTGAGCCGGCGATTTCAAGATATCTGCTATTTGTAATACCTTCTGTTGGAAAAGGCGGAAATGATGTTTAAAATAAGGTTCAACATGGATGTGCCTTTGAAAAGTAAACTGTCAATTTAGAATATTTTAATGTTGATATTCAAAAAGCCTAAAACAGACAATTATCCCATAACACTCCAATAAGATCACAGTAATCCTTTCTTCCATAACTTCTAGGCTTCTCTCTCTTCAGGTACATGAACACCACACAATGTTGTACAGAAGTTCCAGCTTCAACTCTGCACTGCTCAGCAGTAACAGATTAACCAGGCTGCTGATTAGATATTAGCTCTTGATTTAAGAGTCTTGTGGGATTTGAGATGTCACATTTTAAGGGAATCATACCATTTCACGTAGGAATATTAATAAAATCAACCAATCATACAGGCATCTATGTTAAGTCCTGTTTCCTACCTGGATTGGAAAACAGATGAAGTATCTTATGACACCAAGACTAACGCAAACTCCAGCTTTTCATACAGGTTTCCCATATCTGTACCCTTACCAAAATATATCTTCCTTTATGAAATACCTGTACAAAAAAACCTTAGCCTACTCCTTCCAGTATACATAGCTGCCATCTCTTTTCTTGAAACTTTTGCAATGTAATGTTTGCCACTAAGGAGCTCGGATAGAAATTCAAAGCAAATGAGCTACTCAAACTTAGAATAAATCAACATAGACACAATGACTACATCTACAAAGTACATCTGTTCAAGAAATGACAAAAAATGACCTTGTAAAATACATTGGAAATGCAATACACACAGCAAGTGTCAGCAGGTAAGGTGTGGGGGTTTTTTGCTGCTGTTCAGAAAACAGCTGTTTTACTTGCCAAGGATATAAGAAGAATATATTTTAATGTAGAGAAGAGAGTGAAGCAGACCTTTCATAAAAACTAATTATAGTTAATTAATGCAAGTAAAGAAAAGCAAAAATGCAGAGGTACAATTGCTGCAACAGTGATATTCAGCAACTTGAGGATTCCACTAGAAAAGTATGAGATGAAAAGATAAAAAAACCCTTCAGGGAAAAAACGAAACCAACAAAACCCAGGGAACTTGAAAACAGCAACTCATCAATGCTGAAGATCAACCTGTTCCAAGGAGCAACAGAGGTTGAAGGTTTCCTTGCCCAACTCATACTTGCCTGCCTGTCAAAGGCTCACCAGGTGTCGTCTTGGAGGTGGTAAGCATATCAATGCTTAGCATGGGAGCTCATTAGTCCTATTAATCTATTATGTGTATTGGCAAAAAATAATTGCTTTGCACTCTGAAGTTGTGTAGATCCTGCTTACAGAGTGTCTCTGTGAACAGTAAATGTTGCCTGAATGAAGTGACTCTGAGAGCGTAAGTCACAGATAAAGTGAGAATAAAGAGAATGTCAGCAAATTAGTAAAACCTAGAGATACAGTGCAAACCGACACTGCTCAACAAGTTGTCAGGATACTGTTGGAAAATGGGATTTCTAATTTATCTGTTTTAGATGGGCATAAACTCGTTAAATTAAAGTATTGACATATGCATTAAATTAACCACATTGTTTAGGACTGTAAGCATTTCAAAACAAGGAATAATTTATTTCAACAAACCTTCCATATCATAGTCTGCAGTAACCTCAGCATCTTCACAAAGCAAAGTAGAGCTTGTTGATGAAGGCAACCCAATATTAATCTTCTCTAGATTCATTTCATCTTCCAAACTTCTGATCCAATCTGGATTTTTCAAGCTTATGTTTATAATCCTTCCTAGTAGCTGAATTGCCAAAAAGGTATGCACAAAACAGAAATGGTTAAGAGTAGGAACATTAAAATGCAGCATTCTAGATTTAAAAAGAAAAAAAAAATACTGAAAATATCACAAATATCAGAATTTCTGGGACTAAACAATGACACATCACAAAAATAATTATGCTTTTCACTTCATTTTGGTAGTTAAGTACATTGATGTAGTTAAAATGTTAATTACAGCTATTTAATATTTTTCTAAAAAAAAATTTAACATAAGATTTTTCTTTTCAGTTAATAGGAAAGCTTCTCATTTCTTTATTCGGAAAGAAACACTACTCTTTGTAAAGAAAAACAGACTTGCTTATAAACTACATTAATAAAGCCATTTTTAGAGACTGATAAAATAGCAGCCCTTCATTCTGCAAACTGACACATGACACTGAGCCCCTATCCTGCACAGACTGTCAGTGAAACTCTCAGCAGATGCAAGGATCCATCTGCAAACATCCCATTACAGAATCTAAGTCTTAACAGGAACATAGATCAGTAAAAATCTGAACATGAAAATTTTTACGAAGATTAAATACTGGCCCTATAGAAGTCTACGAGAGCTGAAATTTTGACATTTTTAAGTGATGGCAGTACAGGAGTGCTGAATTTTGAATAATTGCAGGCTATAAATATGATAAACTGGTTCATACTACAAACTCAAGGTAAAAACTTGGCTTTTTAAATCATTAAAGAAAAAAAAACCAATTAAAAATCCCTAATTTGATGAAGATGCCCCTCAATATGGGATCTTAATTTCTTTAACCGTCCTCCTAAAAATAAATTAAGTTTGGTACTTCTCTCAGCTGACTTTTGAAACTCAACATAATGCTACGTGGCTACCAAAAGTAAAAAAAGATGCAACAGTCTAGTATGGAAGATGAAAAACTTTTAAGAATTAAAAACAAACAAATAACCCAATCCACCCAAGTATCTTTAAAAAGTTGGATTTTCTCTTACTATACGAAAGTTCAGTAATTTTTACATTACCTCAGTACCATTCAAATTCATAACATTCAAAGCAGAGCTTCCTTCCAAAAACGTTACCCACATCTTGTCTTCCACAAACCTGCAAAGTCCATTGGAAACAATAATTAAAATAGTTTATCCTACCTACTAACTTTTGAGGCCTCTTATCTTAAAGGTTTTTCAATGTTTCATTTGATAGAGAAGAATTATTATTTTAAGTTCATTAAAATACATATATTTGGCTAATAAGCTTTAACTGAATGTATCTTGCAACAAAAAAAATAAAGCAAAAGAGAACCAGGTAAATATCACACAGCAAAAGCACTGTCCTCTTAAAAATTATGTGACTACAATTACACATTCAATATCAATTGTGTGGCTACAGGATACATATTTGTATTAGGTGTTCCGTGTTACATCACACTATGGACTTGGGACTATGCTCCTAGTCCTCTGAAAAAAAAAACAACAAACAAAACCAGAACAACCCCCCAAAAAACCCAAAACGCCACAACACATAGTTCAATTAACAGCTTAGTGAAAATGCAACATTCACAGGGATCCTCACATCTTCAATTCATTTAAAACTACTAACCTAATTTTAGAATACAAAATTTGTATAAAATTACATAAATAACAAATTTTAAGTCTGACCGATTTCTGTCAAAGTCAGTATGATACTCTGTCTCAAAAATAAGTAGTATCTGGAAAAATTAAGTCTGAAAACTGACACACATACAGGTATGTAAAACTAATTTTCAACCGTAAAGACATTAAAATTAGAGTTGAAATCTAAATGTTAAAAATTAAGCAGATCATAACTGAAATGCTTGCTAAGAAAGTAACTTGAAAGAAATAGGTGAGAACAATGAAGAGGAATAGAGATTAAAAGTAAAAGGTCTTTTTAACCTTATAAGTATAACTTCACCATAGCTTGCAAATTTTTGAAGAAGATCATCAATCAAGTTGTCATCAAAATAGTTTTCTTCTGCTGAAGAACTTCTGATGGAGACCATTACAGTACCATCAGGTGGTCCTTGCACTGCGATCACCTCCTTATAAACTTTTTGTCTCTCTTCTGCTTCAATTTCAAATATCGATGTCAATCAATGCAACCACAGGCCTTGGAAAAAATACACGAGTAATCTGTAAGCAGAGTGTCTGAGCAACAAAATATCTAAACACATGAATATTAAATCTTCAGTCATTAGGAAGTAATGTATAAAATAAAACTGAAACCTATGATCAGACGTTTTCAGCTCTGCTCTTCCGTAGTGCAACAAAGTACCAGGATTCCACGTATAAGGAACATTACTGTCATCGTGAAAACTAGCATTCAGAAGATCCAGGTCTTCAGCTACATTCAGGATTAATGAAAACAAAAGGGAAAAACACAGTGATTGTGAGAACATGCTTTAAAAAACAAGCTATTTGCAAAAGAGAAAAAAGAAAGTAAACTAAAACCAAGTGTTTTACAGAAAAATACAGAAGTTCCTTTTGAACTACTGAAATATCAGTAACTGGTATCTGATTCTTGATCCTCCTGTTCAGCGTCACTGTATTTACTGAAGATGCTATTATAAGCTTTCTGTCTCATACAAAGTCAGGGACAGAAGCTCAGAATCACTGGCACTGCGAATGTCACTAAATGGATTCTATAAGCCAGTTAAAAGAATATTTTAAACAATTTAAGGAAGCACTCAAACCTGATCGGTCAAAAGGCCATTTTCTTCTTCTCCAAAGAATACGATCCGTCCATGCCGGTGTGCGACATTTTTCACTGGTGTCATAGTCATCAGAAAACAGATCATATTTGTATGTAGGAGCAAAATTTATTTTCCCTTCCAAAAATCCCCTAAAAATCTGTAAGAAACAAAACAGTTATGTGTCAGACCAGAAGACAGAAACAGATGGGAAACAGCTTGAAACTAATCAGAATCTCTTTTCTAACAGGGAAAACCTGTATACACATCTCAAGAAAAAAAAAGTGCCATTTATAATATGAATCCTTCTCCAAATTTTTCTGCTGAAAACATTCTACATTTGCCACTAAGACTAAATAGTGACCCAGACAGGTCATCGTTAAACAGAAGTATGTCAATATTTATATCTTTAAACCCAGGCTCATGAGCAACGTACTGTTCCTCCAATGTCATTCAGAACTTGAGGTCATCCAGAAGACAGATGCTGTCCACAGCACTTTAATTAGTTGGTTAGTCACTCATGTGCCAGCAAAAGTTGGGAATTAAGGTTTATATTTCATGTACGTATCTAAACATACAAAGCATTTCCCCAAATTAACACAAGATGTCCCATTAATAAATAGGAGTTAAGGAAAAAAAGAAAAATAGAGTCCTTAAAATCAACACAGTCAATACAAACTGAGAGATTAGAAAGGCAGTATGCCCACTTCTTCTCAAGTGAATAGGAAACAGAATAAAAGAGATATTATGTGAAATTATCTGCCAAGACTACATGTAGTATTTAGAGATACAGAGTCAATTGAAAGTAATCAAAAATTTGCCGTTAGGTACTTTCCAACATAAACAGATACAACCAGCTGACACAAGACCCTAGAAAGCCGGGAGATTTGCTTGCTCCTTAAGTGTTAAACTAGACATAAGCTAAAAACCCTTTAGTTAACTTAACCAGCTCCAGTCTTGAGTTTAATCTTGCATGGGCAGTTTTACTTCACATAAGAGATCTGTAAAATACAAATCTAACTTAGATCTTATAGTCAAGTCTGCATCAAATGACAGGTTAGCCTGCTTTTCTTGTTAGAAATATAAATTGAAATCCAGTCAATTTAAAAATCAATGTCAGAATGTCAGAAGATCCACAACTTCTGTGCCAATTTATTAATTTCTGTGCCTTCCGTCATTTCTTAACCTACTTTTACGAAGAAAGGTGCTACGTAAGCACCGTTCCTGAACAGCAGATAGACTGATTAACAGCTACATGCAACAACTGTAGGGCCACCCTCGCTAGCCCACTGATACCCCCTGCTGCCCAGCCAGCCACTTCCAAATATGGAATATTACCCCAATGCAATAGTACCCCTTCTTCTCCCCAGCCAGGAGAGTATTTTGAGTCTTTTTCGTATTCCAGTAGTTTCCACAGAATTTTCCAGCTTTATACGTGCTGTAAGTGTCCCCAAGACCTCTACTCCTCTCTCGTTTTGGTCAAATTAACAGACAAGCATGCTGTCTGTCCATTTGAACCTATGTCTCTTTTTCTCTAGGAACTGGGCTATAAAAAAAAAAAACAACCTAAAAATTATTAAGTGTTTTTCCTCCTGTTCTGGTGCACAAGACACCAGCACAAATGGAAAAGAACTCTAATTCAGAAAAAACACTGCTTATGATCAAAGTGCTGGCAAGCAGACAAAACAAACAACAGAGGATTGTCTCTCATTTTACCATCTACAGCATTCCCACATAAAGCTGGAAAGAAAGAATACACACTTTCAAACAAAATTTGATTCATTACAAATATTCCTTTAATTGCTACGTGCTGCCTCCCAAGAAACACTAAAAATCTAAAATCTGAAGCTTTCTTCAGACTTTATTATCCCATGCTCTCTTTCTTCGTAAGTGAAAAGGCTGCCGTTTGGACCATTCCTTTTTCCAACAGAATGACAGTAACAGCATTAGACCTACTACTGTAGCAATTTAAAGTAAGCAGTAACATTATCAAAAGAACTTCTATAAATATTTTTTAAATAGTTGCATCTGATAAAAAGAAAAATATTATAATTAGTAAACTCCAACACAAAGTTCTAAAAAGATGATAGACTTTTTTTCCAGGAGAAGAACCACCTCACTCCTACAGCTAGTCACTGTATTTGTATCACTGCCTCTTCAGGACAGTTACTATGAATGTTACTAAATGTTGCTATGTCCCACCCTTCCACACCACTGCCTGAACAAAAGTGATAAGTAAAACATATTGAGGATATAGATTTACGAAAGTGCCACAGAAAACTGTTTTTCTAAAGCTAAAAAGAAAAATAAAGTATTCTTAAGCGCAGTAACATTTTTAAGATACCTGTCCAGAATTTTTCTGATTGATAAGTTGGTCTCCTGCTATCAGGAGATCCCAGTTCTGTTGTCGTATTAAGTCTTTAACCTCCTCATTAGGAATATCTATTCGATAATTAAAGTCACCACACCAAAAGATATAGTCATGGGAAAAGAGCATCCTTCCCTGTAAAGAGAAGCACACAATGAAGTTAAAAACAACCAAGACACCGATTTACTACTTCCAGCTGCGGAAGTTCAGTTTTTAATTGTAAAATATGCGACATTTCTAGCTAATGAGGACAACTGAAGTATACAATCTTAGTATTTAGTGTTCATACGGTTAGAACCACATAGCTAGCTGTATGGCATTCACACATATAATATGAAAGAAGTAACATTTCTTATGTAGCTTGCATTTCTAAAGAAACATGACTCATCTGAATTGGATTCTAAAATTCTTCATCTTTTTGCTCTGTTTTAGAAGTTTGCTCTCAGATGATGACTGCTACTGTGTCACAAAGAGGTTACAAAGGAGAAGAAAACACTACTGTGGGATCTTGTGGCACAATATCCTGACAAACTGCACATTGAGGGCTTTATTATCAGATTTAATTGAAGATTTTTCCGTTTCATACAATTTTTAAGGCTGGGAGAGACAGAAGGGCTCTGTTACTTTAAACAAAGCCTAGGGTTTAAAGTGAGAACTTTTACTTCCCTCTTTGTTTTGATTTTTCTGTTGCCGTTCAGTAAATCAAAGCAGATACACTGGCAGATTAAAACAGCAGCATTTAGGAAACTGTTTCTGGGGACCACAAGAATACAGTACTTTCAAGAAAAACTGAAACATGACCATGGGGACAAATTTAGAAATGAAAAAACTCTGTAAAGTAAGATGTCAAACTCCTGTACAGTGCCACAGAAACTAACAAAGGACAGTTTGACTATGAAATTTAAGATGGCTTTAAGCCTCAAAGAAGCATTTTGTTGCACTGATAAAATTATCAAGTATCTATTTGGTGTTTGATAATCCTTTATGAGAATTTAGTACAGAACTGTATGATCCAACTTGACAAAAATGAGTAAACAAGAAGTTAAAATGAATTAGAAAAAAAACATTCTTTGCACTGAAAATAGTGCTGTTTCCCATGGATTTTTTTCTCATAGTTCATTAACTTCTGTGCCTACAAAAGTTCTACTGCATGTCAGGAATCTATAAAGTCTCCTTCCTATGCTAAATCCTTGATGCCTAATGCCAGTGAATTCATGCTTCATCATCTCCATCAGTCATTGCACTGGAAAGGTCTATTCTTTCTGCAGTCATCTATTTTAATAAAAATTGTGGGAACTCGATTATCTCTGAGACCTCTAATCCAAGGAAATTTGATTTCCACAGGAATCTATGGAGAGGAAAAAAAATATAGAACTTTTGGATGACAATGCTGGAGCTCAGAGGGTTTAACTTCTCATTCATTACGGATTTGAACACTGTTGCTTACCATTGGAAAACTGAGCTTGCGAGCTATTTCTACGAAGTCTTCATTTCTCTCTTTAACTTGTGATTGCCCTGCAGCAAAATGACTGCAGACAAAGCAAAGACTGGATGTATGAAACAACATCCGAATTGCTACTGCACCTTTATTACCAGTGGCTCCTCCCATGCCAGTCTTTACAGTATCAACAGCAACATCCCTAGAAGAGTTAAACAACCATTAAACCTTCAAATACAATGGCACAGAAGTTAAGCTTTAAGTATGTCCGAGTATGACATTATGTTGGTAAGAGAACATTTTCACCTTGTTCTTTCAGCAAGTAAGGCCACTGGGCCATTTTTAAAAAATGCCAACAGCTATTGAGCAGGTAACAATATAACACTTCAGCTTTTCAAGCTTTCTTGGCAACTGATGAGGCACTTAAAAACTAAGATAAAAGAATTTATGCAACTGGTTCCCCAGAAGACAGAACAGCTCTTTTGGAGCCCCATATGCTTCTTAGTACACTTGTATGTTAGTTTGCAATACAAAGGAAACTGAAGGTGATCCAACTTGGGCACAGCTGTGTGTTCACTGACCTGATAAAAGGAGCATGCTGGGGCCTGATGAACACGAAAAGGCAGACGCCCACCAACTGCTCAGAAGCCAGCAGCACATACTTGTAATCTCTTGATATAGTCTTCTGCAGTTCAGCAGCCCAGAGCTTCTGATTGGTTGTGCTAGCAGCGAGATTAAAAATGCCAGTTTTAAAATAAATCAAATCAAGCAGGTATCTAAACTGTTGATCTAGTTGAATAAACTCCATACAATAACCTTAACTAAACCTTGGGTAGTAAGCCAAAGCCACGTTGAATGGTGCTCAAATGCCTCCTAGCAGAGACACAAGCTATAGACTGTCATGGCATCATCATTTCAAATTCAGCCTCATAAAACACTGCCTCACTTTTCTCAACATCATAGACAGTGTTAGGAGACAGGGCTATCTTTCCTGTATTTCTGAGGCTAGACTAGAGGAGCAAAACCTAAGAATTTTTCTAGGGAGTTACTTCCTAGCCTAGAGCTCAATCAATATTGGAAAACGAGATGTCCATGGTCTTAGATCAAGAAGAAACTTCCTTGGAGACCTAACAAACTATGGTTTTCAAAGCTAGCATTGGATATACATGAAAAATATCAGACCTGGAAACAGCATTAACTAGACATAGTGTGAGATTAGGGGATGACAAACTGTCACTTTGTCCTCAAGACAAAAGCCTGTGCAAAGGCTAACAGTGTAATAGGCTTTAGATGCTTTTCCAATGAGTTAAAGCTTGCTAAACACCAGACAACATGCAAACAGGCAGACAAAACAATGGACAAAGTGAATATGACCCTAGGACTGCACATAAAGACTTCGTCATTGGTATCACCCACCACTGGTAAAAATATTTTTTCATACCCCACTCTGCTAGGGGTGAAAAACCCAAACTCGCAATAATACATACATGTAATACATGGAATGATATAGCTAGACACAAACTACAAATAGACAGAGTTACAATCAAAGGTTACTTATGCTCTTAATGACAGCAAAAACTGACAGTATGGAAGGAAGCACTTGCTTTATACAGATCAAAATCTGATGCAAGACACTATATAAAGGCATACGAACAATACAGGCTTTTGGAAGGAATTTCACAGGACTGGCTGTTCCCAGCAGCAGGCAGGCACAGAGACTGCAGAACACTACGAGCATTGGAGGTAAATTCCTTCAAGCATGAAATTGACGGAAAAAGTTGAGGGGCTGCTGAAGGTGCAATCCAAAACATGGTCAAACACTGACTGTTTGGATCCTTGAGATTACATTATACATGATCTAAGTGATCACAGTTTTGCTGGGGAAAGCTGAGATGAAATCTGCAATCTTGGCACAGAAACTGGCAGAAAGAACTGGAATACAGGTCAAAAATTAATCCAGACTAATCACAACCATTACAATACAGAGAAAAAAACAAAACAAAACATTTACTCAAAAAATGTGATTATCAACTAAATAATTTTGCATAGATTGTATCACCTACCTGGCATTCACAATGTTTCCTGCATTTAACTCCACCATTTCTTCAAATCCAATGGCAAATATGTCTACAGGCTTGCTTTTTCGATCTGCATTTAAATATTAAAAAAATTATTTGTTGTTAACTTAAGAAACAAGACCTCATATATCTATTTTAAAGTTTATGATCTAATTATTAAAATCAGAGTTTTTAAGAAAAAATTGACAGAATACAAATCCTACCTTGGAATTCATGAATACCAGCTAACTTTGGTGCATCTAGAAGCCAGTCAGTGAGGGTCTGATTTCTAAAGGCAATACTTCGAAACTGTTTCCCCCCGTTGACGTTCCACGTCCCAACGCAGACTCTAATTTTTTTTGGTTTTGCATACTTATAAAAGTTTTCACACATACTCTTCAGCACTTTTACAGATGCTGCAAAACATTTGAAAAGACATTATTTTTATATAGAATGTTTCTTCAGGAAACTTGGCAATGAGATCTTTCCCTTAAAAAAATGGCAACAAATCCATGCACAGACATATAGAAAGTTAAACTGTGAAAGCAAGATGAATGCAGCTTTTCACAAGGGAAAGTACATTTGCAGACATATTACTTGTCTGGGTAGGATACTGACTGACTGAAAGACAGTAGTAATTTGTTCAAAGTAATATATATAAAAATAATATGTAAAAGAAACATAATTTCTATGTTTTATAGATATCTGTCATTTTTCACCCTATCTGTGATTCTCTATGGAAACCATTATTTTTCATACATGCCAACACAGACATCTACCTCATTTTCACAGATGACATTTAGGAAATTTAATCTCCGTCACAAAACCAACTTACAGATATGTTAATTTCTAGAAGTGTAAAAATGACTGATATACTACATTTACTAAAATAGATAAGGTACATTATTTTATCATATTAGGGTATGTCTATTTAAGTCAGAAATCTGAATTATTTTTTAGGATGGTTGAATTCCTAAAATTCTGCTTTATTGAGGAAAGTAGGCTAGGATTCAAAATAATTAAACTAATTTCTCTGTCTTTCTGTGCCTTGTTTCTATCTGCCAGATGGGAGAGAGAGTAATGACCCAGCTGTGAAGGGCATTGTGAGAAACAAACAAACAAGATTATTCAATGGTCAGACACTAGAGTTACAGAGATTTTAAAAGTTCCTTCATAGATCAGCTGCATAATATACTCATACAGATATATTCCTAATGCAAATGAACAGATCTGAATATTTTTTAAAATTATGCTCTTTTTTGCTTTAATCTTAGTGGAATAAAAATTGCGTCTGGTGTAAACAGTATTGTTTGCATTGTACTTAAGTGATATTAATTTACCTATTTTGAATACTCTCATGGTTATGAGACTCTGTGAGACTCATATAAACAATATTAGATGGAATTCTTCCCTTCACTGTGTGCTGTCTTGCAAAATGGTCAGCTACTGGGCATAACATTTTCATTCAAATCTCCAAAATAGGATGGTTAGTGAGCAGTTGTTGTCTTTTTAGTTATTCTTTTTAAGTTTACCACCTTTAAATTTGCTACAGAATCTTGGCTACTCAATTAAAAAAAATTGGGGATTTTCTAGCCCTCATGGTTTTGGAACAAACTGGAAACAATAGAAGAAAAATATATTGTATTTGTTGTTTGTGAACTCTTTCACTGCTGAACAAATCATATATCCATATATGGGCTAATCACATATAAAAGACAGTGAACTGACCAGTGTCTCCTTGGGGTACTACAAGCAGATCATGCTTGGGATCATGCTTTCCTTATCATAATCCAGGTAAATGAAGTCAAGGAAACAGCAAGGAGCCAACAGAATACTTTACACCTTCAGGTGAGACCCAAACACTGAGTCTACTTCTGAATATATCTACACGCTAGGTAACAGTCAAGTCAAGAAGTCCACCAAATGCTAGAAAAGCCCCCGAGGGTCAAGGACAGAAGGTACCCAAGCACCTGGCCACTGAAGAGAAACCAATCCAAGAAATGTTGTAGCCACGGTACATACAAGTACCCAAATCATCCAAAGGATTAGCTGAACCTGAGGAACCCAAAACAGCATCACAGACGAGCTTTGAAGATCTGCACAGATTAGCCTTCACAGTACTCTGAGCAAGTTTAAAAGCAGAGTTTGGGACTTTCATTCTCTCCACTTCAGTTCTTCTTTTTCTTTTACAAATTTAGCAATTTTCAGCTTAATTTTAAATAATTACTCCAAATAATTCATATTTGCTACCAAGCAGCTTTTAAGAAAAGCTGCAAAATTGAATTATTGCCTGTTCAACTCCTGACATTGTCATTAACCCCTAATGTGAAAAATCTTACCAGGAAAGAATCTAACTTCAGAAGTGAACTGATAACATGCTATTACAAACATGAAATTCATACCTTTAAACTAGCAAGATTCTAAATTGTAGAATGACTCTTTTTCTAAACCAGAATAAATAAAAAAGGGGGGAGGGGGAGATGAAATTGTCATTTTTCCAAAATACTGAGCCAATTGTTTTTCAGAGTTCATGAGCCTCCCGCATTATATTTCCTACACATTTCTAGCTATTTATCTTTTCAACAAAATTGTGCCCACTCTACAACATTAAAATCCAATCAATTACATTTTCTGTTATTTTCCGCAAAAATATTTTAACTGCTGTTCCTACTAGGCAGGCAGACATTTGGAAATCAGTTCTACAGAGGGAATACTAATTTAAAATTCTTGGTGGGATATTCTGTGCAACTGAACGTGACTTTTGCTACAACATCCAAATTACCGTAGATATGTTTCAATGCATGCAATTTGTATCCAGATGAAACCCACAGTGAAATGTTACATCAGGAAGTTAAAAATAGTGGATGTTCATGACTCTTCATGAATTATAAGCAAGGCTGACATAGTCTAGATGGTAACACCATAAATGACAATGTGACTGTTTATTCCAATAAAGTCTTTAACACTGACAAAATGCCAGTGAATCAATTAATTTCAGGTGTGTATCACCTGTGACTCGGATTTCATTATTTAAGTTCTCAGTAAGAGTTATGTAGATATAATGAAACACTAATAGAAAAAGCAAAGCTGAGATGACTGTAAAGGGAAAAAATATTTAATGCTTAAAAGTACAGATTACAGAATTGCTTTTCCAAGGGCGGGCGGGGGGGGGGAAGCTTTAAACACTTCAGGTGTATTTGAACAACAACCTAACCCACAACAAATCCTCAAGTCTTTCTTTCAAGGATCCTCCTCTGTCCTTCACTACCCAGGGCTAGCGGCTACTACCGAGCACACAGGTTCAGGGGATACTGCACACAACTTCACTATTCCCTTAAAATGGGAGACTTGCCTGAACAATTATTAAGAGCTTCCTTGTTTCTTTCCCTCCTCCTCCTCTCCCTTCATCTACCAAGGTATTAAGCACATACTTTTCCTCTCACCCAGAAACAAAGCATCTGATCTGGTTTCACTGAAACTACTTTCAAAAGGTAGCAAAATTAACCCTATTAAGACAACAGCTCAGAAATGGCCGTTTGAATTTTCTCAACAAATATTAAAATCTGAACATACAAGCATTATGAATATTTTATTTTAAATTATAGCTTCTGGGAACAATGAAGTGTTGCACAGCTGACAAGTACACAGCTCCCTTAAAAACATATAATATGTATATATCACATCTCCCTAAATGGAGTAGCTTCATGTAAACAGTTTAAGTTACAACAAAAAGGAGAAATTCTACTAAGAATTAGAAAATTTTGAAAACAACGTTCAAAGGCATTATTATCATTGTAAGTTAGCAACATAACTGAGAGTTTTCAGAAGCTTCTTAAATTGCAGAGATCTTTCATGTCATTTTCCTCTATCTAGCTTATCTCTACACATTCTTACTCCATATGACTTCTTCATGTTCAGAGTAATGCTGAATCCTCCAAAGCCAACCTCTCATGTTTTAAGCCCATCACAGACATTGGTCAAGATACCACCACAATGTCTCAAAGCAGAAGATTAGAAGTTAAAGTTCCCTCTTCAGGCCTTCTCTTCATCAAGAGTTTTACCTAAATAGATGCTCTAATACTTTCATTTTGCATCACATGCAGACGTAACTGTATCTCAGTGGTTTTAACTGTATTTTGCTCCCTAAAACCTGTGTCAGCACATTATTTCAGATCATTCCAGTACAACATTGACCTTTGCTGGGAGATAGTACAAATCAGCCTGTCTCATGCAAGAACATAAGCAGGTAGAGCCTTCTAATAGCAAATAAGATGAAGTTATAAATTGTACTGAAGAATTTTGCCTCTTATCCTAAACAAAACATTTAGGCAAACCAAAAATGCAGAAGCTCCCAAACCAGATAAAAAAGCAAATTCCTCTACAGCTAGAATAAAGCATTTGCAAAAAATAAAAACCAAAGAATTGGTTGTCTTTTTTCAAAACTCACACCCAGGCATAACTGCAACACTTTTCACCCCTTTTATTTTCACTTTTCTTGGATTAAAGAGCTTTTCTTGGATTAAGGGGGTTTGGGTCACAGGAATGCCAGATCCAAATACTACTAGGAAAATGTGAGCCCACAACCAAATATTATGCAAACAGGCACAAGAAAAAAGCCAGAGAAGAACAATAGCTGCTCAGATATTTACAGCTTATTTACTATACTATACCTGATTGTAATGATTGCTCTGAAACTACGGATGCAGTAAGAAGGAAAACAAAAAAAATTAGTCAATTTAAAAAAAAAAAATTTCCAGCAATATGTGAGAGAACATGCTGTAATACACAATTATTACACATAACCGTTTGCATCAGTTAAAACAATCTTTTATGCTGTAAAATCTAAAAAGTTCCACAACAGTATGAACAAATTATCTTTTCTTACTTTATTAACAATTGATTTATGTCTGATGAAGTATCTCTCTAATTAATTCACCACCTAGTAGACAATGCAAAGACATTATGTTCAGTGAAGAGAGATTCATGTTCCTCAGCTGACAGGAGCTGCAAATATTTAAAGGGCAGCTTGCATTCACAGAGAAAGTGAGAAGAAACCAAAATGACTTTCTACTAATTCTGAGGTGAGGCCAATTTAGGTTTCAGGTTCAGGAAAAGTTACAATAACACAAAACCTTGTGGTAAAGAAATGAGAGGAAAACAGTCTTTCAGGTTCTACATAGGAAATATAAAATACCCACAAGATGAAGACTATAATTGGGCAAGAATTTTTATTTTCTTGTGCCACAGATTTGCACTGAAGCTTCGATACATTTATCCCATTCTAGGTTGAAAAGTGTCCAGGAGAAAGGGGGGGGGAATTAAGAATGTTATTAATTCCTAAAAATGGCAATAACTCACTATTTAGGACACTCTTACCTGGGATCTTGGAAAGAAGATTCAAATTTAAGTTCTTTCTTTGCTCAAGTATTAGCTCCTCTATCTTTTACATCCAGGAGAAGGCTCTAAACCCAGCCCTACACCTGGCCCACTTACTATTTCCATGCCCATCAGACTTGTAGAAGGATGGGACATGACTGCAGTCCTGGGGACCATGTAGGCTACACCTGTTTGGGGATGCAGGATGCTGTAGTTCCACTCCTTGTTCCAATTAGGTGAACCAGCTGCCTGTAACCAGACCCTCCAAGTCCCACACGGCTACTCTGCCTAAGCAGAGCTTCTTATTGAAATCTCTCTCTGATTTTGATGTAGAATTTCACCCCACAGCCTGACAAACCTCTGTGGTGCACATATTCCTGGGAAAGACTTCTTCTCACAAAAAAGCCATTTTGTGATGGAAAATCATTCATCAGGAATTTTCTGATAGCTCCTGTTATCTTTTTTCTTCCATTACCAAACCCCTTTTGTTCCTCAGTACCTTAGAAACCAAAATGAAGATAAATACCAGCATTCTTGAGCTTGAGAAAAGAATAAATGCTCTGTATCTAGTCCAACATGACAGTGAGAATTTCTTCACTGACATGACAGATCAAACTAAAGAAGGTATTTAGCAAACAATCAAAAAATCCTAATGTTTTAATAAATCAGGATTTTTTTTCCAAAATTCAGCATGTAATTGTCACGATTGTCATATACACTTGCTATAAATGGATTTGAAGAACTGAACAAAATGTATCTAACATGCATCTACCGTAAAGTTCTGACAAATATGCTCACAAATGTTTACCTATTATACACCAGACATCAACAAAATATAAACAGTAAAGAAATTACTGCAGCATGTTAGTTTGGTAATATTAGTAAAGCAGAAGTAACTTGCATCTTTTAATAAGCCAATAGATTATAAAATAGCATTATACTTTCCAATATTGCTTTGAAAACAGACCATACAGCTTTCTTACACCAAATAGTTATCAGACAGATTAAAATCCTGAAAGACACATACCGCGTAAACTGCTGGTGGTTAAGAGAGCCCGTGCTTTATCTGCTAAATCACTATTTAGGGTATTTCCCAATAACAAAACATCAATGGCCTCCTGCTTGGAGCTATCAAAAAAGTTATTTTGAATCGTTCTGGTCACAGAACGAGCACCATCCTTCAGCTTTCCAGCCTGTTAGGGAGGAACACGTATAAATATTTTATGTTGGACACTGCTCACAATAACATTGGCAATATTCAGTAACATACTTGCAAACTGCATTAACGATTTAAAATCTAAGGCAATTTCCTTCTATTGTTAAATAAAGTTTTCTGAGCCTACTGTACTATGTGTGCTTCCCCCCTGCCCCACATGCTAAACAACACAGTAATACCTTCAAGGCGTATCTAACACCAGATTATTCCATGTTAAATTATTTAAATTAAACAAAATACTGCAGGGAGGGGAATAATTTTTTTTTCCCCCTAAACTCTTGGTCTTCAAAAATTAAATTGATATAGTGCCATGTTTAGACCACGATATGGGATTTTGGGCTTTTCCCCAAATAGTGAGAGATGAGTAAGCACTTGAGTCCAAATGTCATGATACATGAATATGTATGTATATGCACATGAGCATATTAGTTCAGAATTCACATTCTGAAATATCCACGTTAAAAAAAGAGATAGCTTCAACTTACTAGAACCCTTAACTTTTTAAAATAACATGCAAGTCTCAAAGTATCCCAGAAGGAACATATACGCTAATCTATGCTACATACATACGAAGACACTGTCATTGCACACACTGCACACAAGTGGCACAATTGAACGGTGCTCCAGAAGAACAGTGTCCAACTACCTGAACTGAACAAGAATCTCCAAGAGATGTACTGTTATACGGATATCCCCTGTGGGTCAGACACCTAGAGGATAATGTAATCAACATGTCATGCAGTCTCATACTTGATTCAAAATCAGCAGTGTAATCTGTACACGGCACTGACAATGATTTCACAGGCACAAAGACATGTTCTTGATTACAGGGTTCATTGTGTCTTACGCACTTACGTGTATGTTGCCTGTGAGTTGTGTGAAACGCATGCTATTACATTTATATGAAATACAGACTGTAATTCATCAGGGATGCTGCATGGTATTATATTATTATAAAAAATACTCGAAGTTTACAGCTTGCATTGTTCATAAGGGTCTCTTAAATGCATAAGAAAAAAAGACAAAAGCTTAAGAAAGCTACATAACCAACCCATCACTTAGGTGTATGAATTTACTAGACAACAAGAAAGAAACTACTCTTTTGTCAAGGATAAGTAGTAGTATTGGCACCATGATTTTTAGAAGACATGTGGATGAGGTGTTGGGGAGCATACTATTGCAGTAGGATTTAATAGGATGCTGCTCCCTTTCTGTCAGAAAACGTGTAACTTATTGACATGATCCAAAAAAAACACACTCACCATTCACATATCAGGCAATTAATTGAAAGGAACCCAGAGAAAGCAAAGAAAGAGTAGGGTAAGGAGTTAGATGTAACAAGTATTATAATACTTTTAAAAGGACTGTTTTTCAGATAGAAATATACATTAACACATTTAAGGCTTAAAATATTTTTTCTCCTATCTTAAATTCCATATTTTTACTTCTAAGTCTTGGACTTTGAAGAATCAAATGCGAGCAAGAAATGGAAGCATTTCAAACATCAAACTTTTCATTTGAGAAATAAAGAATTTCAACTTAAAACTACATTTTAAAAATAATTAGAGTACTCAAAGGAGTTAAGGTTTTTATCAGAGTACTCAAGGAGATCTGAGTAGTGACCTGCTCAAGTTTCACTGAAAGAAATAGGTATTATATGGCTTGCAAGTATTAAAGATCCTCTTCGAATAGATGGATTCTATCGGGGATGCTTGTGTTTGATTTATAGATGTGGTATCATTAACAGTTGTACCAGGCAGGGAGGCCTGGGACAACGATTGACTATTCTGTATTATTACAAAGACAGCGGAGTAGATGTACTCTCTATTTTGTAAATACATTTTACAAAATAAAAACATCTAAGTAGCCAAATGAATGGCAGAAAAGTATATTTAGGAAAAGAAACAAGTAAGGTTGAATGAGAAAGTCAGGAAAAGGGGAGACATCCATAAAATACTTACTGTAGTTTTCCTGACAGTCTAAGTGAAATTTTTGTAAGAAAATAAAACCAAACATCTTTAACCAAATTCCACTCTATACTAAGATACAAGCAATTCCCAAATGAAAAAGTCTCGTATGCACAATTAAGGGTAGAACAACAATAAGTCTATTTTACGTGTTCTTTCTATGTAGCTTACTGCGATGCCTTGTACATGTGCAAGAGGACCCTGATAAGGTTTGAATGAACAAGTGATGGAACACAAAACAGTTGACTATGAGTACATAGTATTATAATATCAAATGAGAAGCAGCGCATTCTTGACTAAAAAGAACAGTATGAAAAGAAATTCTTGAAGGAACTAAGGGCAAAAATTGCTATGGTTCAACATTTGTTTGTTTGACAGGTTATCACCTGGTAAGAGAATTATGGAAACAAAAAAAGCAACATTGTTAGAGAAAAATAAAAGACAGCATTAGGAAATCTGAACAACTCAACATCAACAAAGACAAAAAGCTGAAGAGAAACAGAGCATTACACTGCCATGTAGTACAGAATTGTTATCACATTAGAAAGCAACGTAGAAACAGAATTTGGGGTTTTTTCAGTAAGTGCAAAACTAAAAAGAATAGCGGAGGAACATGCAAACAAAAACACCTAGCTGCAACACATTAAATTTTAACACTGTTATCAAACACCAGAAGCATGAACAACAACGTCCAGTGAAACACATTTAAAAGAAAGGAGATATAGTGAATGAAATCGAAACAACAGGAGGCAGAGGTACAGGGAGAAAATGAAAATATTCGAAGAAACTAAAGCTGATTCGAATATACATTTTCTGAACTACAGTCTAAAGAAATAAAAGTTTTGAGCCTCATCCTTTCCTACAGAATGGTGTTACCTGCGAGGCATGGCCATGGCTGAGAAACGATGCATTGAAACAAGATCTGGTTATCAACATAACCAACCTTTTTATGTTAATTTTGGGGGGTGGGTTGGTTGGTTTTTTTAGGATTACAACAAAAGCACATTTTAAAAAATAAAATCTCATAGTTGTTATATTAATGACAGAATTTTTTAAAACCCATACTGAATACTGCTAAGGTTTTTAATAAAATGTACTTTACCTTAGCTTTTCCTTCAAGGGCTCCAGTTCAGCATAAATTTTACTGACAGAATCACCATTCACAGACACATGGATCGGAAAACTTCCTGAAAGCGAGTAACCAGCTGAGGTTTCTCAGCTAATCCTAACACCTCCAGCTGTTTTGTTAGCATCTGCAACAGTTGAAGACAACATTTGCAAAAGAAAAATCTTTAAATGTATTTATTAAAAGGTACATCATATTTTTTCAGATATAAGCACACACACACAAAAAAATCTTTGGTTTATATGTATCATTCTGAACAAACTGGCACCATGTCACGTTTGAAAGGTGCATCATACATGTAACTTTAGCACCAGCATTTCATTTTCTTTTAAAGATAGGCAGTAATATAGGAAAATAATTATGTAGTTGATTTGTAAATATTTTCATCTAAAAATTCACTAGTTACAAGGTAAGCTATTTTTGGTTCTCAAGTCTTTCTACTTACGTAATTTAGAATTAGAGCAATTCATGTTCTTCCCAAAAAAGTGTAATACCAAACACACTGACTTATTATCAAATGCAGCAGCAGAGCTCTGCAATCAGTGAAATAGCAATGGCTTTTGTCATTCACTCTGTTTTCATGTGTAACACACTGCAGTCTTTACCCTTGCAATCAATATACCTGAATTAATTTCCACGATGCACAGTCTACATTAAATGCATTTAATTGTATACCAATAATATATATAAATGTATTATTTTACATTTGAATACATTGCTTAAATGTAGCATTATGCTCATGGATGTAGAATGGGACATTGTCTTGTTTGAAATCCTGGTTTATGGAATCAGGATTATTTAAAAAAGTCAAGTAAATTTCTAGTGTTTGTGGTTACCAACATAATACTGAAAATAAATATAAAAAATTAAAACTAAATAAAAAAGCTATTTTCAAGAGCTTTTAAAAATCTTTAAAACCTTGAGGTGTCCAATGGCAAGAAGGAGGAGTCTAAAATGATAAACATAAAATAACTAAAGGCAAAATTCTGAAGGTTGGGCAGGAATTAACAGAAGTTACGAAAGGAAACTTGCAGACAAAATTAAGTAGAAATAAACAAGAAAAGAACCTTCAGAAATTGGGGGCTTCATCTTGTAATTTTAGGTGGTTATCCAGAGCTCAGTACTTGTTATATGAAGTATCTATCATGTTAAAAAAGTAAGAATCTAAATATTTCATTTAAATAGAATTTTAAAATTAACCAAGCAGCTCATGAGGATTTACCATTTTCCTTCTTATTAATTAGTTTTATACTTCTAGCTCTCATATTTAGCTGAAGGCATAATTTAGCTCTCACCAAGGAAAATATGGCGCACTTGGTCTAAAAAAAAAATGACGACATTTAATCCAGTTCTTAAAAGAATAAGAAAGGAAAAAATAGAGCTGCAAAGCTCAGTTTGCCCTATAACGGTTTAACGGTTGGACTCGATGATCTTGGAGGTCTCTTCCAACCAAAACGATTCTATGATTCTATAATTACTATACGCATTAAGAGTGTAGATTTGTTCTTATGCCATAGAAAAGAGCAAATACAAGAGGCAATGTTTCTCATGGCTCATTTAAGATAGCCTAATTGCTTACTTCAAGCTTGCATTTCTATCTACAGTGAACTGTTAAACTCCAGCAGACAGATTTAGGACCAGGAAAGACGTTAAGGTAATCATTTGTCTCTCCCATGGCAAAGTCAACACAGGATGGACAGATATACAAACTACATAATGCAAAAAATGCTGTGAGATTTTCAAAGCATGCCACTACTCTTTTCAATACACAGTGAACTAAAAAGAATAAGAATTACTTTCTTAATTTTAGTAACTAAAAGGTGTGACCCCCTATGGTACATGCAGAGCTGAAACAATGGAGAAAAAGGGCATTAGATCTCTCAAACTATGTTGTATCTGCTACAGTAGATGTAGCAGATGTTGAATGTTAAGAGAAAAATTTTCAGAGTATTTGCATGAGGGTAAACAGTTCAGTATACCGTTGGACTAAAACACCAATGAACTGGCAACAGTGTTCACTTGGTAAATGCAGCAGCAAAGCACTACATATTCCAGAATTGGAAATGTTTGTTCTACAGCCAATGGATTTTGCAGTTCTCACAGAAAGTCCTCCTATAGATGCTAAAACAAGAGTATTTTAATTAAATAAAATTCAGAAAACAAAAGAATAATCCTTTTTACTTAGTTTGACGTTACAGCACCCATAATTTTTCATTTTTAAACATGCTAAGGATTTTATTTTAGGAGTCAAACTTTGTTTATTAAGATGAGTGGAGCTGTCAAAAGTTTTTCAGAGCTACTCTTTTAGCCCAATCAGGACTATTTTACTCCATCAATTCCTATCAGGTCACATGTTCAAGCTTACTGTATAAGCCTCTAGGCTAGAACCTTTGTTTCAATAGCAAGCCAATGTGCTGAAGCACAACCTGCAGGAGGACTGAATCCCATGGTTAATTTCCAACTATTCAATTTGAATATGGCCAAAGCCTCAACCACGATATCGTCCCATGAAGAGTTCACAGCACAGTGCTGTGAAAATATGAACACACAGCACCGGCAGATGATAAGAACAGTAATCCTATATGCCGAGGAACATCCAATAGAGTAACTGTGAATGCAAATGTTTTGTGAAGGACTACACCACTACTACCCCTTCTAGAATTGCAAGCCTGAACCTTAACAGACGTAAGAAACTGACACCTACAAAGAATAAACATTTTCATAATGCTGCATGACTACTCTTTAATTACAACTACTACACAACTGCTTCTGTAACTACCAAGATCTGGTTGCCCCAGAGCAAGAAAAGTATTTCATGCTATAAACCAAACTGCCATCTATGAAACACTTTAATTCATCTTTCATAGGGAGGGCAATGCTACTTTTACAGCCTAATTGCCACAGAAGCATCAGGAGTAGTTGTGTATCTGGACACTGGTTTTCCTACCTCTAAGCCAAAGAAAGCCTGCACGCTGTTTGTTCTATCCAGACAGTCCAAGCAGTTTGTTCTGACAGTACCACTTTGAGATCTGTGCCAAGGACAACGAGAGACAGAGAGAGAAAACAACTGAAATAACTCATTTAACGCACATATCATCAACAAAGACAGGGACATCAAGATCTGAACCAGAACAGTAAATCAGGGTATTGTCACTGCAATGTTACTGTCATCACAAGTATTTATAAATGCATCAGCAATAGAGGTTAGCTCCAATAACAGCAGTGAATTTTGCAACAGTGTTCACTATACGAAACTGCTTTATTTTCTGCAAATAACATAAGCCTGTCGTCTTTAGTTTTTCTCAATTCTCCTTGCTTGCTTGGTTAAAGTGTTACGCAGGATTAAGTTTCTTTTCAAACAATCCAACTAACACACTTCCCAAGAATCTCAGAGGGAAATAATAACTCTTAGCTAAAACAAAAATGAAAATAAAAATAATATTAGGATAGTTCTCAGATTTGTTTAACTAAACTAAAAGTAACAAGAATTTGTGATAAAGCTAAAGCCAATTTCAACCCCTCATTACTTTCTCTTTCCTCCCCAAATAAAAATGAAAAATAAGCTTCTCCCCGTTAGCTCGACAGATGCTTGAGGCCCTCGGGCACTCTGAAATGCTCTCCTTCCTTTGAGAGAAGCCCATTAACTTGTGCTATAAAGCTCTCAGAAGGATCGTATTAAGCAACATCCATGTTGTTCTTGCCTGGCTATGAGTACAAAATTCTGACGGCTCTCCCAATGATACACACTTATTCCTTACTTTCGTCACTCCCACTACACACTTTGTCCAATTAAGTCAGTAAGGCTTCATCACATTTACTTGGAGATCTAACCATAAATTGCAGAAAGTTTTGAAGAACTTTCTACAAGATTATTTTTTTCATTACTATCTCTGTATTGATTTGAAATACAAAGCAACTTGCTATCTGTGTTAGAAAAACCCCCAACATTCTCCAAAGGAGATGGTCCATGAAATGAAAAAATCATCACTGTATCTTTTATTAACACAATTCTTCAAGCTATCACAAGCCACAGCCTATTTTGCTTTCACTCTCGTTTTTGCCAAGGAAAATATGAACAACGTTATACAGGAAGATGGAAAAGTATTCATTCTTTAATCCCATGCGGGTGCACCCAAGAAAAAGGACAATTGCCCATTTTCACCAAAATCATGAGGTAAAAGGCCTGAAATTAAGCCATGCCCCATCAATGTCTCAGAGGTATTTTCCATTAAGATTTTTAGAGCATATTCAGAACAAGACAAAATTTTAATAGAGTAAAATATGGACTCATATTTCAGTTGTTGAGCATCATCTTGGATACAATAAAAACACAATAACTGAAGTTACATTTTTTTCTTATCTTCTTGCTAAGGGGTGAAAAGCATCCCGGAACCATAATTTAATTTGAAGAAATTTGCAGAAGTTATACACACAAACCTTTAACTTCCTTTCCATCAAAATAAAAAAATCCACACTCTAAGAATTTCTGGACTTGAGGTTTAAGCACACTGTGTAGTTTTTCTGCCTTTCCACCTTTAACCATTTGGTGATAGTCGAAGTTCACCATTTTGATATCAGTTGAATGTTCAGATGCTTTCAAATGGCTCTGACATTGTAAAAAGAGAAGAAAAAATTATAAATATACCAATATCTGAACATATAGTAGTATAAGCTAAATACGAGGCTACAAATATTTTTAAAGCTGTTTTATTAGCTATCTTGTTTATTACACACTTTCTCTTAGGTAAAATGAAACCATTTTTATCACTATTCAACAAATCACTCAGAACTGACTAATATTTCGCCTGTGTTTTTACTTTTCTTGTCACAACCAAAGTCATTTTTTCCTTACTATACTAGATCAAGACAGTCTACAGCCTCTCCTACCGTTAAAATGCTTCCATTTGCAAAGAGCTGTTTCAGTGGAAACCCCTTTCACTAACAGTCACCATTTTAGACATACCTGCCAGCAACGGGGACTGAGTAAACACTCCATAAACTACTACTGAAAAAAACAGACAAATTATTTAGGTTGCTGTGGAGGGTGGCTTGAGCAGAACTTTCTCTAATGTCTCCTGAAAAATCTTGAAGTGCTCACACGATCTTTGTTGGTAAAGCTATGATCTGCATCGGGCATTGATATGCATCTGGGAGCACTAATGTCTCCCACCAGCATAGCTGGATACAGAAAAGATACTAATGAATGGCCTAAGATATCCAACCATTATATACAAAGGGAAAAGGAAAGAGGGAAAGGGAAACAACAGATGGCCATCGACATGTTCTCTGGCTTCAGAAAAAACTTCTCAATTGTCAGTATTTATGGACTACAATGTGACAGTTATTTTTAACCTAACTAGTGGGAATCCATGAAAATGGCCACTTACAGTTAACATCTTCTGAACAAACATTCTATTGAATCATGAAGCAGCTTTTGTTTAAATTAATAAATTAATTTGTGATTTTTTTTTTTAATATTAAGGAAAATATCCAGGAATTCCAAGGGAAAGATTTTTAAAAGAAACATCACAGTATTAAATACCAAAGTATCATTTATTAGTCACCAATTTTATAGTGGAAAAACCATTTATTTTATAAATAAGCCACTACTAAGCATGAAATATGAAAATAACTGAAAATGCCTTAACCTTGTCTATGTTGCTGTTAGAATTTTTCAGTAAAGTAACCAATCTGAACATAATCAAACACTAATTGTATACAGAGCTTTTAAAAAATCATTTCATGTTATGTATCTTAAGCAGTGTTTTTATGATAAATACAATTTTAGCCACAAGTGGTAGTTGTTCCAGAGCATAGCATACCTGTTTCATTTTTCGAAGGCTATATAAAAGCTTCATTGCAAACAGGCAAATTCCAAGGATATGCACAGTGAGAAAATTGTCGCACTTACCTGAAAAGCTTTTGCATATGCTCCCCTTCTTTTGCCCCAAGTAAGTTTACAATAATTTGCTTGCCATATAAATTTTTAAGAGTTTGGAAATGCCTGTTAACAGAAGAAAAATTCCATGCTCATCTTCTGGCATGCAGAAAATTAACATGAACACCTGCAACACTGACTGCAATGCTGCAGAAATGTACTGGGTACTCTAATAACTGCCGCAAGCCTTTTATTATGTCATGTCCAAACAATCAATATAACTCAATAATAGCATACAACCATTGACTGCTATTTAATTAGGATAATAGCACCAATTTAACAACGTACATTTAGTGAAAACCATAAGGCTGTGAAGCTGAAGTGTCATGGTAGAAATCAAATCAAAATATAAATTTTACTTTTATACAGCAGCTGACAAATATAAATTATTCAGTGTAAACATGCTATAATTTTTGTTTTCAATTTAACAAAGTATTTCACTATCTTAAATTTTCTTCAACTTTTCAACAAAGCACTCAAAGGCACAAGCAACCCTGTAGAAGTTTGAAAAAGCTGCCCAGGCAGTTCGCTGCTTTGCTGAACCCCACATTTGTATAGACAAAGCCTCCCATTGGAATAACATATCCCATCCCTCTGATGCGTCACTTATCAGAGGTTTGTAGTGCGTTAACAAAAATGTAAGACATTCTTTCACCTGTCAAAAGCTGGTGCATTCGCTTCAAAACCCCTTGACATTCTGACACGATGGGATCCCACCTATGACATGAAGATTACATTAAATTATTTGTCTTTACACATTTGGTTGATTGTTCTTCAAAGACCTCTTTTGATCCTAAATATGGCCTAAAAATTCATTTCATTTTCTAAATGAAATCTCCAAAATTTATTCTGCTTGCTATAGTGTGCATTCTTTTTATAGTCTTTTCTTAAATTCCTCTTCTTTTTTCTAAAAACCACTTTTAATTTTAATATACTTAGGCATATCATCTAATTACTTCTTGTTGTGAGTAAAAGGCATGTAAATGTTCCAGCAGTTCTACTGCAAAATGCCTATATGTCTAGTTTAAAGAACCTGGAGTCGCTGTGAGGCACGAACTTTTTTTAATCTTCCCTGTAAAAACTGTATCACAGTAGTCGCTGCTGATACAATCCCTCTTTCAAGAAAACTGGGATGAAATTATATTACAGTAACTCTTGATCCATATTGACTTCTTGAAAAGACTTACCCTCAAGAACAATTCAGAAGAAAACAGTCTCTTTGGGTGCCCTTAGATAACCTATTTTAGAATAGCAATTTAAATTACAACAGAAAAACTCAGAACTTCAAAGAGAAAACATCTAAAAAGCAATGGACATTCAAGTCTTGTGCAAAACAGCATTCAGAGACTTGAGAGTAGCAGGCTTGGTGAATTAAACAATAGCACCAACTTGCTCCCAAAGGATAACCTCATCCTGACAGGTAACTGTGCAGAAGAGCCTAAACGCTATTGCAAGATGTTTAAAAAGACATGAATAAGAATTATCTGTAATTAAGTCTATCTCCTGCTCACCTGCAGGCCTGGCTGTTCCCAAAATAATGGAACAGATCCTCGAATCTGTATGAAAGACGACACAGAGTCATCTAAAAATATCACCTGTTAAGAAAAAAAAAAAAGCATAGTATTAATAGATATTACGCAGTGTAAGGTTTTAGGTTTCTTAGCCTTAGCTAAACACAGAGTAAATAAAATATTTACACATTACATATTCCACATTACAAGCTAAAATATTAATTGTGTTCCCTAGACTTTTCTCTCTCTATCCCCTCTGAACAATTCATAAAAGAAGTTCTGGCACTCTCACGCTTCCTTGCAGAACCATGATTCACAACGTCTAAGAAAATACAGCAAGCTTTTATTATTTGGACCTGAATGACTTCTGTGCTAAGAGTAACTTGTTTTAAAAAACTGTAGGAACAGTTAAAATGTACACCAATGCACAGAAAATAACGCAGCCTACTCGGAATACCTGCGCAGATTTTGTGCATCAGAATCCAAAATACAATGGTCTATTAAGTATACAGGAAAGGAAACTTTTAGTGGAATGATACGCCACAGTCATCTAGTGACATTAGTCTGCCAGGAAACTTGGACAGAGAAACTGTAACAACAGTGTTCTGACTAAACTCCTGAAATTGGATGTGTACAAGCAGAGCCCTTCCTGGATAAAATGCTACCCAAGTCACCTAGGCTTTGCAAAGAGTCAGTGAGTCAACCAAAGATACCTCCTCACATGAATACAGTTGCAGGAACATCTTGATAACTAGGTTATCGTAAGAAGTGAGCAAAGAAAGGCCAGCAAAGAATGATCTAATAGCTGCTTGCATTTCTGTATAATAAGGGAAAAGGTATGCAATCAAATGCAGCAGAATTACAGTGGCTGTAAAAACTACCTTTCAGAGGAGCCATGCTAAGTAACCATAGGAAAGCTATTATCCTTCCTGAACCACAAGGTAACGTATTTGCCAAAAATCTTTTTTGCTTGTTTCTAAGGTTTTCTACTTTACTATTAGCTCAGGCCAAAAGTAGTACACACTCACCTACAGCTCAGGAGGGTAAAGGGAAGTACAGCCACCTACAACAGTTCAGCTGACGGATAACAGCTTCTTAAGCTGTTGAAACTCAGACCCAAGCATGCCCTTACCCTAAGCTACACTAAAAACCAAGATCATCAAATTATGTAACCTACTTAGGTTCCTTATTTAGCAGCAAAGGAACTATTCCAATATTTGTTGGTTACAGACTTGACTTGTGATCTGTTGATTTAGGGCAAAAAACTATCCATACACATGCTTAGCTTGAGTTCATCAGCCAAGCAATGTGCACTCTATCGTAGCATACCTGCTCTGTTTCAACAAAATTAGCAACATGACCATCATCATTTGTTCCTCGGACGTTAAATCTGGTGCCAGCCCGTTCACAGCTTAGTCGTGAAATTAGACAAGCCTTTGCCTGCTTGTGAGCCGCATAAATTGTCCTTATCTCCACTCCTCCACACATGAGACGTAACAACCAGTCATCACAGTTCACACCGTAGTGCTTCAGATGTAAATGCAGTGACTGGTTCCTATGAGGGGGGAAAAAAAAAAATAACTGGAAGGAAATAAAATACAGTTCACATTGTTAAGCTAGCTACTAACTTCTTATATTTATGCCCACTACTACAAATAAGAAAAGTAAAATACGCATGTTATAGTTTTATGATATAACTCTTATTTAAACATACTTGAAATAGCAAAGTTTACAAGAGAACAGCTTAAACGTTTGCACAATAATATGGGGTGAAGCCATCAATTTTAATGACCTTAAAAAAAATAACCCTTATAGCCTCTGCTCTTCACGCAACGCTCCAAGCTTGTTTATATTCTCCACTCAGCCTTGCTTTGAGAAGCCAAAGATTACAGACTCTGGGAAAAGCAAGCCAGAATTCCAATTACGGAGTTACTTTTTGTGATGGGTAAAGCACCATTCAGTTTCACACCACCACAAAATAAAGCTAGAAAAAAATTCTTGTCAACATACATTGATTATTTCTATTACGTGTCACTATAATGCATCACTTGCCCAGACAAGCTTCCAGGAATACATTCATAAGCCAAATGATTTTCACATTTCTGTAAGTGTCAACTTCAGGGTTAAGGTTGGTACACTATATACTGCATATACCATTCTCTAATACCAATTACTGCTCAAATGAAAGAAAGATCCACAGTTTAGATATACTTGTGCATTAAGTAGTACCAATCAACACTGCAGTAAGTAAATAAGACTAAACTTTGGGGTTTGTGAGTTTTTTTGTTTTACCTCACTCTAGTGGGGCTTGGCTTTTGATCTTCTTTGGAAACATTCACTTGTATAAAAAGGAAGTAAAGTTTTCTGCATAGCAAAGAAAAGTAAACTCTAGTAAGACGGTTGCTTTTTTTCACCGCCCAGAAAATTCTACCACAATTGCAAGCAACATATTTGGTATAAAGGTTGAAGCTATTCACTTTAATTTTAGCCTTTTCATTCTAAACTTCCAATTTCAAAAAAAAACCAAAAAAATGCAACTTATCATACACCTCAGTTCAATCATTAATGAAGATTCAAATCCCATGAATCGAAGTATTCTTTACAGAAAAGTATACAGATGCATTAAAATAGAAGACTGAGAAAGCAAACAATATTCTTTCCCTGGGCAATCTGAGACTAGAACTTTTGAACAGAAAAAGCCCAAGAAAGCTTACTGAAGTGTGTAAGCAGAATACTTTCTGTTATTGACTTTAGTGTTTACATTTCTAGATCTTGGAATCTGGGACACTCCATCTACCTCCTGCAAGGACTGATTCTTACTGATAAAAAAGCCAGGTAACTTAAGAAGTTTTATGACAGGGGTCAAAATCAGCCAAGCTGATTTGGACAGGGTCAACAGGCATCATCATTTCTCAAGCCTCGAAATACTGACTTATCAGAGAGACCAGTCTTTTTCCAGATGCAGGGAGAGACAAACAGCAAGGCTCCTATAACTCCTGTAAACCTACATCAAGGTAGATGTGTTTCTGAAGACTAGAGCTTATTTTCTGCCTTAACACACGTATTTTATCTTATATAGCAATCTGATCATATTCCCCTATCTGACCAAAACAGCGGCAAAGTGTAGAGTAGCACTGGCACGTACGCCAGAGCTGGTTTGGTGTCTTGTATATTGGACAGAAGGGCGGGGAGGATGTAGCTTTTCACCTGTTCTAACAGCGTACTGCCAAGTCTTCAGGACCCTTCCAAGGTTTATGGACACAGACACCATTATTAACAAAGGCTGAAAATACGGGAGCAGAATTTCTTACATGACAGTATGCATCACTGGCATTATTTAAGCTGCTTATTGTCAGAAACTGCAGTATTCCTTTTACCAAGAATTCTCTGTGTGAAAACCTATACTTCGTTCAAAAATATTCTGTAAAAAGATAATGAGTTCAGCAGCCAAGCAATGTGCACTGTAGCATAACACACCTGCTCTGTTTCAACAAAATCAGCAACATGACAATTACCTGTGTAAGAAAACTTTTAAAGCCCTTTCATATGTTGGAAACCCACTTGGAAACTACATATAAACACCATTTTAGAATCCAGAATGTTCAAAAGATTAAAATTTTCTTTAAAGCTCCATTACCACACTCATTTTAAAAAACTGACACATTTGATGAAGAATTAAGACACACTAAAGCTGAAACACAACATCGACAACTGTTCAGATCAAAGTATAATATCATAAGCAGTGAAAATTTGTGCCTTCCAATTAAGAAACTCCAAGTGACCATGGAAACATTGTATCATTAATAACATACTTATGTCCTTAGAGTTAAAATAATGCTACTCTATCTCATGAAAATTTGTGGGACAAAGGTGTACATTTAAGAGCTGATAAAGACAAGAATAAAAACTTGCCGCGGATTAGTTTGTACAGGCACGCATTATTCTACATAACGTCTGATAAAATGCATCATGAACTCACCAGAAAAACCTATTGTCAGTGGTGTGCTCCTGCATGCTGCGGTGAGCATTGAGACTAAGATCTAAACTGACACCAGTTGCAGACCATGCAAAATAAAAGTTTCCCGAGTTCAAAACTTTGCGCACTTCTGAAATACGATCCTCGTCTGTTGAATCAATTCGTAATGATACAAATTCAGTGGAAGTAACTCGAAACACTTCAGAGTCTTGAATCTTTCCCACAGACATGCATCCTGTTACTAGAACCAGATAATGTAACAATGTGTCTCCTGTAAAACAAGAAAAGGCACAGGTAACAGAATGAATCTTAGTGGAATGTGATGTTGACGTATTTATATGCTTAAATGCACACAATCTGACCCCAGTTTGCCTGAAAAAAAGTACAAAAAAGAACCACCATCAAGAAGTCATTCTCAAGTTCTACAGAAGAAAAGGAAACGCAAACAGTAGAAACTATGCTGCAAATAACAGGGATTGTGAAAACGGAAGTTATTTTTGTCCACTCCCTCATTTCTGGGAGTGGTCCAAACTTGCAAGTTACTCTACAAAGACAAAAAATAACAAGAAAAAAAGAGCCTAATTCCTGTTGCGAAGATCCTGTGCTGTACAGTTTTACAGGAGCAGCACAATTTTCTTTCCCAAATGAAAAATTAAGGTTTTACATATTTTACTCACCAAGGTTTAATCTTAATACACCCAAGAGCCCATATGCATCCATTACTTTGGAGTAGGTATTCTTGATTGTGTCTTTTTCTGCAGAAGCTATGGAGAGAAAACATAAGATTTTATGATGTAAAAGACCATACACTACGGCAGGGAGAATGAGTCCACTCTAAACCAAAAATCCAAGATATTACAAAAGTAATGCCTATGTGAAACTTCTGGAAAGAAATCAAAATGTATGAGCATATGGCATTTTATAATGGAAAATGAGTATTTGATTTTATGACAAAGTACGATCACACTATGTTTTCAGGCAACAAAAAAAGAGGACTTGCAAAAACTCCAAGTGATATTAAAGGAGAATGTTGGCATTTTTAACATCATCATCTCCTAATATAAAAAGCATCTAAAACACAGGCAAATGAGTTCCATGAGAATGCTCTCCTGTAACTAGTTAAAATTAGAGTAGCGCTAAATGCTGCTTTTTTTTCCCTGAAAAAAATTATCCTTTTTCTCCAAGAATAAAATCATGATGTGGCAGTACTATTTCCAGTTAAGTAAACAAGATTATCACAAGTGCATTTTAACTAGTTTCCGATATATTCCAAGGAATTCGAAACTCTTGCAGGTCCACGAGATAATAGTATTTAAAAGCCATGTCTTAGATTAGGAAAACACAATTTTCTTAGACATTTTTGAAAAAAAAAACATTGTAATATTTTAGAAGAAATTAAAGTATATCTACCATTATTCACCTGGGAGTTAATGTTAGCGTACCCTTTAGAACGTTAACCAGCACCTGAAAAACCAGGCCACAAGCTTGACCTGCAGAGCCTGGTGACAGAGATGCTGCAGAGCAGAAACCAGATCACACCTGTCTGAGCTTTTGCTCATGACTGAGACTGCACCTGAAGCACAAAGCCCGACAATTCCACCTGTGCCACTGGATCCAGAGGGATCAGATTTCTGGGTCACCAAGGATCAGCATCTTCTCCCTCCTCAGAAATGATCTGCTAATTAATTTTCACGTTGACACTAAAAGAAAATCTGAATTTGACATAAAGAAAAGTGTAAAACGCCTATTGCCCTGGCATTATGCTGTGCTCTCTCTCACATTAGCTGTACTTTCTTCAGAATTGGATGTTGTGAATCTTTCCAATGATATTCCCCAACTTAGCATAGCCCTGACTGTGCACAAGCCTATCCCTTCTGTTCAAATGTCCGCCAGCTCTATATTAAAGTGGATCAGAAACTCCAATATAGATGAAACAATTATTTAACCTCAGCCTGAAATCTAAGCTCATCAATGTTTATTAAGTGCATTTTAAAAAGCTCTTTAAGTATTTGCACTGATATGCTGTATTCCTGTAATCCAGACACTAAAGCTAAGAGAATTATAGCAGCACAATTATTTCCAAGTCCTCACCCATAATAAGTGTTAAGACACACAGCCAATCTAAACACATTGTTTACAGACAGTGATTTTGTCAGCATCCCCAAATCATGTTTTTCTAACCAGATCACAATCAGGCTGGAAGGAACACTTCTAAACTTCAAAACCTGGTTCTTCAATCCATTTTCCAACAGCATTTAATGATGTCAATGTACTCTTCTAAACCAACTTTCAGTAACCAGAGAACTGGATGTTCTTCTTTCATGTTTCAAATTGTTAAGGAAAGATGAGTTTAGTTTCCAACTTTTTGGAGGATTTTTCTTAAAGGTGCCTGCCAGCATTTAATGACCTTTCAGAACAATGGCTTTTCTGTCTTCTAATGGATTTATTCTCTTTTTCCATTGCACAGAATGCCCATTATCCTGCTAAGCCTTATAAGCGAATGCTCGAAGTAAATTAAGTAACCACAGGCTTTGCAAATTCAGATCAACAAAAAAGACCACTGCTAATAAAGTAGCAAAGGGTTGAAAAAACAAATGGAAAAAAAATGAAAATAAAAAACTTACTGCAGCTAGTCATTATTATTTTCTTAACAAAGCACCCAAACACCAACCAAAAGCTACTCATGCCATGTTCTTCAGTTACATTAGATCTAATACAGTGTGAACTCTGAGCAAAGCTTTTCCACAGTGAGCGTGTAAGTATTTCTATCTTGCACTGCCTACACTTTTCCCATCTTTTTTTTTTTTTTTTTAAGGCCAAAATTCACATGGGAAACAGCTAACATCACACACCTCAGAAGGTTCACTTCATGCATCCTGCCCTGGCCCATCCTCACCTACCCGCAGATTTCAGCCACCGCCTCCACAGAACCCGAGTCTAGGCGCAAGGTACATTTAACAGGCCCCGCAGCAGGCAGCCGGGATGCAGAAGAGCTTACCTGCAACATGCTCCTACCACCCTCCCATAAGGCACATCATGCCTACTACGAGTTACAACTTTATAACACAAATTCGTAAGGCAGATTCCCCTTCATTGAAGGCACCCGTTTGAACCTCTAGCTGTCAGCATTCACGAAACCTGAAAGAATTATGGGATTTGGTGATGACTGATATTAGCCAATACAGGGGGATAAAAAATGATTATCGCAAACCTCCTTTTCCTTAAGAAACTGAGCTAAAAAGAAAGCAGTCACAAAAGTAGACACCGATAGCAGAAAGGGAGCAACTCCTCAGCACCGCACTGCTCCCTCTTCCCTACTGCAGCAGCACCAACCCACGCTACGCAGGGGTGTTTTGGATGGTCGACTGCAGCAGAGCTCAGGCTGCTTTCAGGATAATGCACAATAAGGGACTTCCCACGATCAGGAGTACTACAGTATTAAGGAAAGGCACTTGAGTTTTCTGAAAACCAAGATGAAATCAGGAACAAGACACAGCTACACCACTCTCCTTTCCATTTTCTTCCATTTGGACTGTTGGGACACTGCGTGGACCAGCATCTCCCTGCCACTGCACATGGTATTTCCCATTTCTGAAGATACCAAAATTAAATTTTCGGGTTTTCATATCACTCCGTACCAAACAGTGTGAATAACAACGTAAGTGTTATTCAGGTTCTCCCCATAAGTATCATATTTAACTCTTCCTTCTTCACCAAAGCAGTAAGCTTCATGAAGATCTATGCTCTCTCACTTTGTTCAACACGCAAAGTCATTGGATACAGCTGGATAGGTAAGAGCCGCTGAAGTTACAAAAATATGTGGCTAAGACCCCACTATAATATCTTCTATCTAGTGTACGCAAAGCCAACTTTCAGTTTCCTCTGTGAATAGCTGAAATTACAAACTGGGTGAACTATAGCTTAGAATTTAAACTGAAGGAAGGCTAAGGTAATCCTGACAGAAGGAGAGAGCATTTCCAAGAGCATTTCCTCATTTCCTCCGTAACATTCTAAATGAATGAGAACATCTCTTCCCAGAATGGTAGGTTGGCCTGCAGCCACGAGAACCCTTTTGACTTTGATTTATGAGCTTCATATCTTGAAAAAAATGCAGCTAATATAAATATGCACTCAGAAAAACATAAAGTCCTACAAATTAATGAACCTACTTCTCCTTGACAAATTGACTTTTCTATTTCATTTTTAAATAGCTGGAAGTAAGCAAACACAATTAAGGCTGTCTGAAAAATGTAAAACGCTGTCACTCACTAAGAAGAACGAATTAAGACATGCAACTTCTAAAGACAGAAATTACCATCTGGAATGACAACTTTCATCCATAACCTGGACAGATTTTAAATTATACTGTAGAAGGGCATTAAACAGTAGACACACAACGCAGCACACATATGTCTGTATAAAGATGGACACAAAACATTACAAGGCAGTATTTCTTCTATTACTTTGCGTCAGTTCAGATGTTAAGCAGAAAGGAAATTAAAAGCAGCTTCTGCTTAACCCACTGCATTAATGAGATTCAAATTAATTTCTAAAACAGAAATAATGATTTGCTATTTAGTAGTACAAAAAAAACCCAAACCACAACACTTTTAATGTGGTTTTTCAGGTCAAGTCATAACGCATTCTTGTAGAAAGCCAGCAAGCTTCATTCGGTGTCAAAGAAAAAGAATAAAATAATTTTAAGTCAATCTTTATTAAAAATTACTAGGTCATAGTATTTTAAATGTTAACATCTCATTTGTTCCAAATTAAATCACAAGGTTGCTCTGTAATAATCACACCTTATCAATCACTGACTCATTTAAGAAAGTGACTGATCAAATTATTTTAAAGGGATTATGTCAGCCCTTTACTGTTATGCAAATGGAACCCCATTAAAAAAATCTTGTCTACAGGACAACTTGGTACACACACGTATCTGCGTAATTTCCGACTAGAAATTAGTTTTACAATTTTAACAGAATTACAAAGCTAAGACCACATAAAAGTTATCATTTAGGCTTTCTCCCACGTTCTGTTTTCTTCTTGATGGGTTCCAAGGTGCCATGACAACACATATAAATTGGTGGCTATAATTCCCAGCTAAAACATGGGACACTGAGCTTTGTCCCACACACACATGGGACAAAGACACTCCTGACATCATGTGCAGTTCCTTCAGAAACAAGACTTCTATTTAAGTTAGATGAGAAAAGCTCCCGCTGCTGTCCCTTTGAAAAGTTTCAAACCTGAAAAAACTATTCTTACATAGGTGTTTTTTGAGCTTTTAAGATTGAGGTTTCAAGCTTTGTTGTCAAACTAGGACAGTTAAACTTTTGGTATTAAATTAAAGCTAACATTTTAATATCAATCACATAGGTGACATACTAAAATCAGAGTTGAGTCACCACTTCCTCTGAAGAACCACTTTATTACTTTTGATACTTGCTGACATGAATAGAGTGAACAGAAAACTGGACGACAGCTGATATTTAAATCTGCCATACTCATCTGATATTTACTTTGAATAATAGGACGATTTTTTTTCCCCACTGTATTTGCTAGTTCAAATTATGAGGTACCATTATTCAATTCACAAAGACATTATATGTTACCATAATCAACACGTATCTTAAGACTATGGAGAAGAACCCCCAATAACAAATCACCTCTACCCAGCAATGAAAAAAACCCCAGACATCTCTAGATATTAGCAATTACATTTAAATATTATACACCAGGGAAAAACAACACTGTTTGGAACAACAAAATACATAATTGTAACAGATGAGCAAGTAAACACATGGTTGCTTTAACGCTATTTTTCAATACTATGCAAATTTACTCCACAAAACGTATCTTTTCAACTAACATCACTGAAGAGGGGAAAAAAACAAACCGAGAAATAAAAGTGTGAAAACAAAGGTTGACCTATGTAACAGCCTACAAGCACTTCCCATCCGACTTTCCATCAGATTTGGGCTTTCTGACCTAGTTACATGTTCTCCATTGAAAACAACGACTACAAAGACTTTCTTCTAATACTGAATGCTTTGATTAAAATAGTTATTTTACATGAAAGTAAACTGTTGCAATTTTTGCCTGCACAAGTCAATTCACAAAAGTACTAAATTTTCTATTTAAATACATGCTAGCATGCAAAAAAGCTACCAATTATCTGAAATGTAGAAATGCTAATTAGTTTTTCTAAATTATGTCTGAGTAACTCCACAAGTATGCAAACTAGGCTTCTTAACAGACATTCAATTAGCAAGAGCTATCACTCACTGGATGTCCAGTAGGGCAAACCAAGACTTTTACTATCACATGTGCTACCATAGAAATGAAAATTTACTGAATTGAAAAGGGAACATTTATAAAGAGATTATTGTTGCCAGTGAAAACCCCTTGTTAAAATCATGCAAAGGGCTGTGGTACACATACAGGATAGTCTACTATTGCTGTAAGCTAGTCTACCTTAAGAAGCAAAAAGCCCTTCAGATTTGTTGTAACTAACTTCTTTTAGTAATTCCAGAACTGTGGACCAAATTCTTGCTGATCCATTATGCCATTCAAAGAGGTCATAGTCCTCCCAAGCAAGAGTTACTGCCTCCACCGACCTCCTGGGAAGACTCTTACTGTACTTCTCGTACTTTTCAAAGTGTGCTAAGATAGCATATATGGTCTTTGTTAAACCATGTGATTTTGTTGGAAATGCCTAGAAAGCAATGAGTGGAACATCTTCCCAGTAGATTTGAAAAGAATTTTGGCAGAATCCGAGGAAAGGCACCTGATGACAGGAGGACAGGTCACAGCCGCCTCCACCAGCAGAGCTGCCCAACACTGTAGCTGTTGCTTCGCTGCAGCTTCTATAAGTGTTTTAAGATACTGTTTAACGGGAAGGCATAGTCCAGAAGATGACACTTAGTCAAAACAGTAATAGAGACAGGAAGGTGAAATTGCTGTTTGCCTTTGTATCCTAGTCTCTTCGCATTGGTCCCTTCAAATTAGCTTCAGATTAATATTACATCAAATACATAAAAAAATTGTTTCTACTACAGCCTGTATTTGACCTTTCCTCTCTAACATAAGGCACTCTGGAAAGAGGATAAATTACTGCTTGAAGAGTTTTAATTCTTATTATTGTACCTTATATATGTATATAAACCAGGAAAATATTTACATTAAGCTTATTTTATAGGATCCCATCATGAAAAACAGAATGTAGTAATTTATTTTGAAATATCCTCCTTCCCTAGTTAAGGGGATGTGTTCCACTCAAAACTCTTGTATAAACATTATTGGGGTGTGGGGAGAATCACACAGTGGCAGTTTATTACTGGTGGCAGCAAACACCAAAGAAAAAAAACTCTGTGAGCATACAGAATATTACCCTCCTTAATAATTATGTACATATAGCAGGTGATCATCAAATGTATCTGTTAGTATGTTTCTTTTCTGGGCATGAAAGTTTCCTCAAGCACCACATCAACTTAAAATCTCTTGTAAAATTATTATAGCCCATCTGCTACTCTGGATAGATAATAGCGTATCTGCTCTTCCCCCCGCCCCTGGCCAAGAATGCAGTGTGGAAAAATTCTCTTCTTTTTAAAAAGAAGCGGAGTGTGAATGGGTGATAGAGTAGGATTGCTAAACATAACCATGAATACCAGGATGCCTGCTGCACAAAGGTTATTTCAGCCTTACTTTATCTAGCTCTACAGAAGCTCAGGGTGGGCATAGTGCCTCTTCCTGTTCACACCTGCTCTCTTCTCAGCGTTACCATAAGATTGGAGTCAAAGGATGCGCACGAAGCTCAGCTCTATCCACTCAGGGCTCAGTATTTTCCCAGACGACAGAACATTGCTCCTTTACTCGTCGCAGGTGACAGGAGTAAAGACAGCTTCCCACTCGTTTTGTTATGACTCACCAGAGTGGAACAGGGATGCGAGAACACCCTCCCTGCTCAGTCAATGAAATCTTTACAGGTAACATACCTCATTAGAGACTCCTATTTCAAAGAATAAATATACTGTCTATTCTATATGTCAAATAAGAAAAAATAGATCTATGACATCCTCCCAGTAAATTCTAAACAAATCAGCAGTGAAGCCTGCTGACATTTAAAACAAGGCCTTGAGAATCAAGTCGGCAGGATCCCCTCAGACTTCAATATCTTGGGCTAACCCAACACTAGGAGTGAGACGATAAGAGAGGTATTAAATACCATAAAGGCAAGCAAAGTGTTTCTCGGATGTTTTGGTCACAGTAAGGTTAGCTAATCCACGCTACAAGCAGTACATAGAACACATGCAGCAGAAGCATGGCTTTGGGCTGCTTCCACGTTAAGACTGAACGATGTAGGGCAACAACCACCTCTGTGAACTTTCCCTTTGACTCTCTTCCTTTCTTCCATCCTATTTTGTTGACTGACTAACAGATTCAGCGCACATACAACACGCGCTGAAATTGCACAACATGTGAGTTGTACAGCATTTCATAGAGGCCTAACTAAACCCTCTGAATCATCTTGCAATGCTTCATTGAATGTAAAGGGATGAAGGTTAATATACCGTTATCCTTCCCTCAGCGAAATGACAGATGTACTTCCTTAAGATGAATTTAAAGGATCAGTAAGCTTTCATTCCTTTCTCTTAGCCCATTTCAAATCCAAATTTCTATACATGGAACCCAAGAAGATGCAGGTCCTAAGGCTGTTAGAACTGAACCACATGAATCACTTTAAAGGTAAAGTGTATTCGCTAGATTGTGCCTTTATTATACATTCTACAGACAGGTAAGAACTATGATCGGGTATAAGGCTAAGCACCTTATTTTATCTTCAGTATTATTAAAATATTTTGAAAAATGTCTAACAGTTTGCGATCAGTATTGTCAATTTTTGTAGAGTCTAAAAGTGTTTCGCATCATCAGCAAAAAATATGAGTTTTAACAGTTCACAGAGATGCTTTCTGGATTATTTAATGGATATATACTTGATCTGACTGGTTTCTATCTATTCACACAGATTTTACAAACATCTTGGGAATCCTTCCCCAAGGGCTAGTCTTTTCATTAGCTTTGTATTTTATATTTGCTACCAATATCCAGAAGTTTGTAAGGCTACAGACTAGATCTTCTGCCTGGTTTCTGTGGCATGACTAGAAAGATGAGAAGTAGTACTTTACAATCTTCCTCAAGCCTTATAAAAGAGGAAAAAACATCCTGAGCTAGGGAATCCAGCGCCTTTTCTGCTGTCAGTTCAAGGGTACGATTGTGATCTTTCAACCATTAACAAAAGAATCATGTTTCAGTACCTAAGGAGTTTACATGCAAAAAGGAAATTAAAGCAAACTGCCACAGCTAATAACGCATCAGGAAATATGCCCATTTACCAGACGAAAAAGAGTAAGCAGTTTACCTGGTTCAGGTTACTGAAAACAATATTCGCATAACTAATTCTAAATAGGAATGTTTACTATGTTGTAACCTACCAATTAGAGCACCAAGACAAACATTTACAGATTAATAACATGCTATTACTAAGTACAGAACCCAAGAGGAGACAGGCTTTGAACTTCCTTCAGGTTTCCACTTCTGTTTGGTAACAATGTAAGGCATAGAAGAGGGCAGGAACTTTGATATGGTCACAGATTTTTAATTTTTAGAGAAGAAAGTTTATCCAGATGCCTGCAGTGTATCCAGCACAAGAAGCAACTAACTCACTGTCCTTTTTGAGCATACTTTCAGGAAGAAAATTATTTCTAATACATTGCTCCTGAAGCAGTTTAAGCATGTTCAGCAATTACTAAATAACATGCTAAAATAAAGTTTTCCACAAATCTTCAAAGCATTTTCCCCTGCTTTATGGATTTCACTAAACCTGTTCACTAGATTATGACTGGACACCTATTCCCAACCCAATCCACACTATGCGATGCATTTCAATACTGCTGGCAATGTCAACAAGATTACTTAATAAATAGTAAGAAGAATTGTATCAGAAAAAAAACAATTCTCAAAAATAGGAGAAAAGCACTCATTGTGTTTCACTTGGATGATCATACAATTACAGCTATCACATCAACCATGCTCGCACATCCCTTGCTAGGCCCTCTTAACAGTTAATGGCAGCTTGTTCTAGACGCAACATATAAGATGCAGATTAAGCTGTAGCTAGACAGCACTATGTTCATATAGCCTGTCCCATACAGATGACTCTATGGCCTGACTTCTAAGCACCTTACCAGGACACAGGGTACAGTGCTGCCTCAGAAAGAGACCATGCCCTGCCAAGGAGCACACTCACGTATAGGACAGTCAATTGCAAATACCAAAGAAAGGAAATATATCTTAAGTCCCACCTTCTTTGGAACTCAACTTTCCTACCTCTGAGTCTTGTTAGAGAAACCACTCCCCATTTCAGCCTACTCCACAGTCTCAAGCCAGAGCATCCTCCTGAGAGGTAGGTCTTTGACTCCTCTCAGCTTCAGGCAGTGAATCAATATCTCCCATTTTCTGATCGAGTGCTCAGAATAGCTAGGCTAGAAAACCACAAACAGGCATCAGAATGAATTAATCAAAAAGTTATTGATTAAAAAAACCCCCAAAACACCACACTTCCACAGTACGAAAGCTTCTATAAAAAGAGTCAACAACAAGCTTAGAAACCCTGTGCAACCAGGTGCTCAGCTTTCTTTCTGAAGAATACAAAACTAAACTACATTTAAAACCCTATCTATAGGCTTCACGGATCTCTTCTGCACTTCTCATTTTAATGTCCTCCTTCAACTATGACTTAAAAAAAGGGGGTGGGGGGTGTAAAAAGAATTTAAGGTAAACATTGAATGCATTTATCACTGAAAACATGTAAAAATAACTTTGCAATGCAAGAGACACCTTGCTCCAATATTATTCATTTATTACAAGACAAACCCAATACAGAGTCTCAAGATAGGTTTAAAATACAAGGACAAAATAAAGCTAAAAATCAAAAGCCATCAAAAAAAGGATACAAAATGAGATAAAAAGCAAATTAAGTGGACATACCATTTAAGAATATAGAATTTTTATTATGAAATACAACATAATTAGCTTTTCAATAAGTTATCATATATCAAAAGGATAAGGTTTTTAGAACCAAAGAAATAAGCAGGTGTGGTTGGAAGCTGTTAAAGAAGAAATTTTAGTATACATGAAAATATCATGCATGATGAAATGTAATTAAACTGTAAAATGCTGTCCTCAATAGGTGAAGATATGAAAATGTCTTTTTTTCCTCATTTAATCAGAAGCCCTTCCAATTAGCAAATAAGAAAACAGAATAGTTGCTTTGTTATATTCCATAAATAAACAGATTACACAATGGCAAGTCTGCCAACTTCTTACGTTGTAGTTATCAAAACATATCAACTTACAGTGACAGCCACAGCTCCAGATTCAAACATGAGACATTCTTCTCTGTTTCTGGTTTCCACTATCACACTGAATGGAAGTGGATCCAGCTTGTGATAGACACGTATCCTTACTGAAAGCCATTTTTGCCTTTATCGGAGGCAGTCCTGTCCAACACAAGACGATGTTAGTGAAACCTTCTTGTGCTTCCAGATACCTTCTGCAAGCAGGTCTGACTTGCATCCTTTCCTAAGGATTTTACATGTTTAACAAAGACGAACAACAAAAGACCTGCTCGCTCTTTCTACCTCATGAGACTTCTTTATCTCATGTTCCAAAACAAATATAGTCCCTATCTAAAGGCAACTAACAATGTTTCAAAAACACAATTACCCAGAGAAACATCTTTCAAAATGAAGGATTTATTTAAAAGCTTCTCAGAGACAACGACAATTTCGTTCACAATACTTAATAAATAGGATTTCTTCTTAGGGGAAAAAAAATGAAAATAAGGTTCTCTAGTCACCCAAATACATAAGAGTGGCAACTATCTTAATCATAAACTAATGCCAAATGCAGAGGGACCGGAAGCCTGGCCAGGCTTCAATTTTTAGATCTATTTTACTGATTCTGACCTTGTACAAAAGGACAGTATTATTGTTAAACACTAAAGCTGTTAAGAGACGTTTTAAAAGACCATAGAAAAACGTTACCTATTCATTTTTCTTTTTTAAATGAAAGCAGGTTTTTTTTGTTTGGATTTAAACCCTCCCCTGCAGTAGCTGACGACTGAAACATTGCAGCATTGTACTAGTGAAACTGCCTGTAAGGCACAGAGGTAAGATCTTCCTTTAAAAGAATAAAACCCCCAAACAAATAAGAAACTATAAACAAACGCGAGAGTAGCCAAAATTTAAGGGCTGAAGCTCGGGAAACATACAGCGAGAGAAGATTCTTCTTGAAAAGCCAGGAGCAAGGGTTTTCTGCCCTCTCCCTTCCCTTCACCTCAGTGCCGGTAACCTCTAGAGCGGACACGGACTTTACGCCGCCGGTACGGAACATGCCGGCCCCCACCCTCCAGCGCAGCCCCTGCGGGCGCAGCACCGCCCGGGGAGCGGCGGCGCCGTTCCGGCCCTTCACCCGAAGCCCCTCTCCCCTCCCGGGCAGGAAGAAAGGGGCCACCAAGCAGCCTTCCCACCGCCCCGCCGAGGGGCAGCCCCGGAGCTGGCACCGGGCCAGCAGACCCCCGCCGCTGCCACCTGCCGCCCAGGGCAGGCGCGCCCCGCCGCCCGCCACAGCCCGGTGCCGCCGGTACCCACGACCCTGACAGAGCCTCCATCTTGTCTGGCGCCAGCGGCGCCCCGCGGCCCGAGACCCGCAACGGCGACAGCCGGGCCGGCTTCGCCGCGCACTGACAGGCGCCGGCCGCCCCCGGTGCTGCCGCCCTCCCTCTCTCCTCCCCAGCCCGCCAGCCGCAGCGGTACCAGCGCCTCCCTCACCGGCCGCGCCACCTGCCACCAACGGCCGCCCGCTCCGCTCCGTGCCGCGGGAGCCGGCGGGACCTCACTTCCGCTCCGGCCCCGCCGTCCCTTCCGCATTGCGCCTCCCTCCACCGGAAGTCGGCAGAGGGGCGTGAGGGGGCGGTGGCGCCCACCGCGGCGGGGGGGGGTGGGGAGGAGGGAATGGGGTCGTTGAGCGGCTGACCGGCAGCACCGCGGGGGAGAGGGGGGCGCTTGATCGGCGGGAGGGGCGGGTGTGCGGGCGGGGAGGCGCTGGCCCGCGGGAGCAGCGGCACCGGGCTGGGGCTGAGGGCTTCGCCAGAGCCGGGTTCCTGTGAGCGGCATCCCTCGCGTAGGCCCTGTCCGGGGCCACGCTGAGCCAGAGCACTGAGCGTTGGGCAGGGCCCTGCTGTCAGGGCGGCGTTCAGCCTGAGGAAACCGGGCCCCTCAGCGAAAAGCAAGGAGAGAGCCCTCAGAAGAAGTTCTCCTTTCGCGTTGTCTTACGGCAGCGCTGGACTGCAGACTTCACGGTTGAGAAAGGTGCTGTGGATGCGCCGTGAGGCTGTGTTAGAGCAGCCAGCCCCAGTCCCCCTGTGTGTTTATTACAGGTGCAGCAGGGACACAAATCTTAGGGACAGTTTTCACGAACAGCAGCGCCCACAGACAAACCTCACTGCGCAAAGTGTGCGATGAGCGTAGAGCTACCGGTGTAGACGCTCACCGAGTGCCTGGGGTTGGGTGGGAGCCCTGAATCACAGCTAAAGCTGGCCTCTTCCTCAGCGGCTTCAAAGTTTTAGGGACAGACCGTCAGCATCTCTTTGGAAATTTCCATTCAGCCTGTGCAGGAATGGCGCTTCACAGGAGTGTTGCTGTGTTATGTTGGTGATACATTGCAAGCTGCTGAGATTACAGAAGGCAGGTTTGAGAGCTACATGCTAAAATCAAGAGAGAAGCCCGCTTCGCTGCACTTTCAGATCAGGCTGGCGCCAGGATGGCAGTTTGAGTGGAGAGCTGAAGTAGAAAACACAAAATCTGAAAAACTGTCTAGAAACTCCCTCACTGAGACTATAATTTGAACTAAAGAATATGCATCAGGGCAAGTGACAGAAGTATAGCTACCTCCTGAGACAGGAGCCGAGCCATCTTTGATTTAGATTGTAGCATTTCTTCCCACTACCTTCTCGTCAAGATCAATTCCCATTGCAAAGGGTAAAAATCAAAACCAGAAAGACCTTTTTTGTTTATAAGAAACTTTATATTGAAACAGAAAAAGTTATGTTTGATATATATTCCCTGAATAGCTCTGGTCTATTCCAAAGAAATAGTAGATTGTATACATAATCTTTTGATATTTAAATATGGTCTTATCCCACATACCTACCATAGGCTAAGTACTAGTTGAGTGGAGTACACTGGTGGGAGAGAACACAGAGCAAATATTTGTGATGTAAAATACAGTGTAAGTAATCTTTGTGTATTTTAGCTGGTCAACTTCCTACACACATTATGACAACCCCAGTGAAAATGTTCTCTAGATAAATAAAAGTACGATATTTTAAAAGACTATTCAAAGACAAGTTGCATGGGTTTTGAAATTAGTAGAATGCATAATTGTGAACAGCTAATTACAGCTTATGCTATTTCCTCCGCTCATGGTAGACACATGTAATTGAACTATCTCTAGCATAGCATCAAGAAGAAATTCATGAAAATTTTTACTATGGAGAATGTAAAAATAAAAGAATGACAATGTGGCTGCTGTGGAAGCAAAGAAAGTGTGTCCTGGTTTTATCCATTCATAAAGATCACTAAGAGGGACAGCAATTTAAAGGTCGTTTTACGAGATACACCGAAGGCTAAAATTATATATACTTGTAGTGTAAAACAATTGATGTATCAGTTTATTCACAACTTTTCAGCAGATAAAATAGATTCAGATGGCATGTGTGGTTGTTTGTTATGAACACATATAATTTGCCTCAGGGTAATAACATTTTTTTCTGATAGCTAATCATTATTATGCAGTTGAAAATGGACTACTCCATTATTTGCATAGCAGCTTTTCAAAACTTCAGAGAAGTGCATCAGTTGAAAATATAATCATAGAATCATCGAATCACAGAATGGTTTGGGTTGGAAGGGACCTTTTAAAGGTCATCTAGTCCAACTCCCTGCCAAGGGCAGGGACATCTTTTGCTAGACCAGGTTGCTCAAAGCCCCGTCCAGCCTGACCTTGAACACTTCCAATGATGGAGCATCCACAGCTTCTCTGGGCAACCTGCTCCAGTGCCTCACCACCCTCAGAGTGAAGAATTTCTTCTTTATGTCCAATCTAAACCTCCCCTCTTTCAGTTTAAAACCATTGCCCCTTGTCCTGTCACTGCAGGCCCTAGTAAAAAAGCCTCTCTCCGTCTTTCTTATAAGCCCCTTTTATATATTGAAAGGCCGCAATAAGGTCTCCCCAGAGCCTTCTCTTCTCCAGGCTGAACAACCCCGACTCTCTCAGCCTGTCTTCACAGGAGAGGTGCTCCAGCCTCTGATCATTTTTGAGGCCCCTCCTCTGGACCCGCTCCAGCAGGTCCATGTCCTTCTTGTGTTGGGGGCTCCAGAGCTGGACGCAGGACTCCAGGTGGGGTCTCACCAGAGCAGAGTAGAGGGGCAGAATCCCCTCCCTCGACCTGCTGGCCACGCTGCTTTTGGTGCAGCCCAGGATAGGGTTGGCCTTCTGGGCTGCGAGCGCACATTGCTGGCTCATGTCCAGCTTTTCATCTACCAGTATCAGTTTACATCAGCTGAGAATGTAAAAAATGTATTTCTATCCAATAGTGGGAGCTTTGATAAAGCTATTATTAACTTCAGAAAATACTACTGTTTATACATTAATGAAAAATGAGAATGAGTATTTGATTCTAACTAATTCCCAATGTAATATATGCATAATATGGCAAAGCATATTACAAACAAAGTTTAATTTGTTCTTCAATTTTGTGTAATAAAAGGTTTTGGTAATTTGAAACATCTCTGCTTCACTCCAGGTCTCTGCTCTATGAAAACATTAGATATGCACATAGAGCACAAAAGTAATGTAAGTGGAGTCAATGGGATAGTTCACATATTTGAACAAAACCATATGCTTAAGTCATTGGTTTGAGCAGAGCCTTAAATTAACAGGCCCTTGTATTACTAAGATTGTCTCCATGCAATTATTTCATTGCCATTCATTTATTTCTGCATATTTAGGGCGAGAGTTTTAGTTATATATAGAAATTAAGTACTCTTGGACAAAAAATCCGACATTATTTCACGGTGCAGACAGACTAATTCAACTAACAATTGTAAGGCTACCAAAGTTGTGTGTTTGGAGTACCACATGCAGGCAAAACCACTCAACTCTGATCCATCCTGTGGCTGCATGCACGTTTTCTCAAAAACCCATAACCATCCTCCTCCTTGCAACAACCATTTTTGAAGCCTCCTCCGAGGTCTCTTTCTGTACCGGCCTCCACTACTAACTCTTGCAGGAAAGGTTTGCTTGTGACTTGACAGGTAAAGCTAATGGTCAGATCACAGGTATTGTTATTTCACACCCTTTAGGGCATTGATCACAGGACATTTAATTTCACTGGGCACCAAATAAACCTAAGATGAGAGGGATACTGCTTTGAAGCACCACAACGCATAAGAGGACAGTTCAGCCTGTTAAAACAAACCTCACAAAGTCATTCCATCAAAGCTATGCACCACATCAAAACTGCAGGTGCAGTTTTTATATAACCCCTGGTATATATATTTAGGCTTCTTTCTAAAAAAAATGCCTTTTTTGTAGAGTAACTTAGGGAGAACTGAAAGCAGAACCACTGATTAGCAAACTTTTGCGGAAAATGAGATGTATCTGAAAGGAGGAGAAAGAGTAATCACATGGCTTCCCTGTATCTGCACATTTTTTCCTCAACTTCTCCATTTCACATTTCATTTTGTTTTCCTTTATTGTGAAGCACAAGGTTTCCCTTTGCTCTTGGTGACCTTTCGGGTAAAGGTAATTCTGTAATAACTGTAGTCATACATAACTATATAATAATTATAATTAAATAACTGTAATAATTCTGTAATATATTACCCCGTTCATAAAAATGTCAACGACTGACAATTTACATGACTTTTTCTTACACGTTCTACATCGTTCCTTTTCCTAAACAACAGTAACTACTAAGGAGGTTATTAGACTTTCTCAAGAGTCCCTGTAGACTTCTGAGCAGGAACAAGATTGCCATGTCACTTAATGTGTTAGTACCTTCTCACATGGGATTCATCATCTTCTAGGACATCGGTCTCTTAACAGGTTATAATTATTTGTTAATTTCGATAGCGAACAGTGAGATACACATGGTAAACTGTGGGAGAAAAACGTTAAAGCATTGTCCTTGAAGTGTACCTCAACCAAGCAGTAGTTGTGTAGCATTGCTTAAAGGTCATTACATAAAGTAGGACTGCTTTGCTACGAGCATTTAATTTGGGTCAAGAAATGAGATACAGGTGAAGAAGTGGTAGAAGTGAAAGTGGTTATTTTGTTTATAATTACAAATTGGGGAGCATTATTTACATGAAGTCTTTAAGTGCCTATACAATTCTAACCACACAGGAAAGGCGCCAGATTGCCCAAAATGAGAAGTTGGATTGCTTATCACCCGTAAGTATACTTTGCGAGTTTCTGTGTGGTGGTGTTCTGCAAATACGACTTACCGTATAGGGACAGAAAGGAGAAACTCCTCAAGTGTGCAAGGGCTTAGACACCATCGGCACATGGCATCATCGTAATAAAAGGAGGACAGGCTAAAGCGTAATAATATGAATAGCTGGTCTTCCACAGCGCTTAATTAGGAAAATGACTACAGGCTATCTTGAAAAAAAAATTCTTTGTAGCTATAATTTATAATGAGGTTACAAGGAAGATACTCTCTTCATCCCTCCCGTATAGTCCTAGTCACAATCCAAATTGGAGCAAAAATGCCTGGCTTCTTAGGAATAAATGTCTCGGGCTTTGCTGCTCCACTAGTAGTGTGCACGCCTACTGAAACTGCGGTTACAAACCTGCATTTAAGTTTTGTAGTTATATATACTATTAGAAGAGCAGCAAAGTTTGAGATGACAGCCGAGGCTTGCACCTACAGCTTTTCTCCTCCCTGAACTACAGCCAAGGGAGAGTGAGGGAATGACTCATTACAAGCGTTCTTCCCACAGAGGCAGCAGAGAGCGTGAGTAAACAGGATTTCCAAACCAAATCCAGTTCCTGTTGTTTTATTAGCCCAGCCCAGCACACCACCAGCCGCAGGGAGGCCGGGTGGACAGCAGAGCAAGGCTGGAGAGGGCTTTCAGGGCAGATGGGTTACTGTTTCTGAACACGCCACCTTGTCAACAGAGGCACCTGGCACCGAAAGAGAATAGTTTGACTCCAACCCGTTTCCGGCACTCTCTAGCTTTATTACCCCCAGTGTTTGAGTAAGCAATGCGTGCTTATGTTAATATATTCAGAGAGGACAGGCTTCTAAATTTTTGCAACTGTTTCAGTCATTTCAGTTGAAGGAATTCCATTGTCTAAAATATCCAAAGAGCAATAAAGTACATTTCCACCCCTGCAGTAATATTAGCTGTTTACATTCATTTGCAAACAGTAACACTAACTATCCAGTCGGACAACCAACCTAATTTAGCAGCACAGGTCTCAGAACTGCTTGGGTGTATTTTATTCTGTCCACAGACTATTACACCCCACGCCCCCCCCCGCCATGTAATCACAGGTGTAAGGGGTAGCAGCTATTCTGAATACCAGCAGTAGTTTCGTTGTACCATAAAAGCCCGTGTTAAAGACTTTATCCTAAAGCCAGGAAGGTTAACCTTCACAGAGCAGTGCTGGACTAGAAAGAAAGAACAGCCGAACTAGACTGTGTAAAAGGTGTCTGAACTATGCATCCTCACCCCTGGAGATTCTGTGACTAGAAGGCAGCATGCATTAAGATGCAGGAAAGTCTCTGTACAGTATTGTTCTTCCTTGTAAAAAAAAAACCCTAAACCCAACAAAACCCCCTCATTTTGTGTATTTTTGATTATACCGTTTCTTCTCCTCCCTCACCAAACATTCTACAACTTCGAATCTCTCTGATGATTAAGTCACTTGAATATAAATAAATACTTTAGAAACAGTGGTAGCATGGATTATGTGTGTCCTCTTCAGTCTAACAAAATACTAAAATCAGTAATTTTTTAAGCACAGAAAAGGTCAAATTCGTCACTATTAAAAATAAATCGTGTATCTACCAGCACAATAATCTTTTGAAATATCTTTACCCTTTATGTAGCTATATGAATTCCAGTGTTTATCCTATTGCTTTTTCCAAGTAAAGACACTTTTGTTCACTCCCAAGAATCCACCTTCTAAGGACAATTTTTTTCTTTCTGACACATTGAAATAGAGTCATCCAGCATGCGTATCTTTTCCTTTACCACCTTTCTAAAGGAACAAAGCTTATCAAGTTGCACTGCAATAGCTCCTTTACAGACAAGTTTATTGAAACAATTTTTAAAAGCAGGTATTTCTGAATGTACTCCATCAATCCCAACAATTCAGAAAAACAATTGTTCAGTGTCCAAATGAAGTGTGCATGTTACAAATTGTACATTTTTAATATACTCATTTATACCACATGACATGAGCATAAAATACAATGATTTCTTACGTTATTCAGTATGCCAATTTATTGCTACAGTTCCCTCAAACAGTAGGGCACACCTGGAAATAGCTCTTAATCCAAGGCAATTACAGCTGTTCCCATGCCTTGGACCCCAAGATCAAGTCACTAGTGTTCCGATGTAAATCACCAGATTTTTAAAGTGTTTTCTTTTTAATTTACATCTAAATTAAATGCTTTGTTTTGCAAGACTATTCTTAGATGGTATTTAGTGGGAAGCGTAACATTTGAATATTTACTACAATATAAATAGTTCAAATCATAGGATATAAAATTTTCTTCACCTTCATTTTGCTTGGCATCTTTAGCCATACCAATCAGAAGAAACAGGATCCATGTATGAAGTTACCAAAAAACCCCCACCCACCCAAAACCACACAAACAACGAATGTAACCAACAGGAACAAGGGTCCAGAGTTCATGGGTAAACTATTACTCCTACAAAATGAAAGGTGTATGGGGCTTAGGAAGTGCTGTCATATATACTGGCACAATAATCCCAAGTTCTCTTTGTATGCCTGTATAAAAAAAAAAAATAATTAAGCATTGATTTGGGTTTTCCTTTCCATTTTGTTTCTAAGAACAGTCTTAAGAGTTCCATATTCTGAATGCAATTAATTTTTTAGGTATTCCAATTTGAGTGCAGCTCAGCTGCTTTTTGAAGGTCAGGTTCCATTTGAAATTGTCTCTACTTTTTAGCTCAAATGATGTTCACATATTTGAATGTTTTGCCAGCCCTTTTGACCAATAATACAATCATTTTATTGTCAAAATAAGTATTTTTTAGCAAATGAAAAGCTTATTCCAACAGTACAAGATCTCCATATCCAGTGTGAAAGCAACATGGTGGTATAAATATATGCATACATTGTATTACACATAATATATTATACACATTCCAGTTAACCATGGAACAATTAACAGGAGTAGATGACTACTAATCATGGGTACAAAGTATTTTTGTAAACAAGATTTTGAGAAACTTTAAGGAAAATCTGATTTCTGGAAAGATGACAATCTTGGGATTCCATTTTTGTTTTCAAAGAAGTCAATTTTTTTTTTTTTTTTTTAAGGATGCTGTATATAAGAATGTACTTTGTATTAAAACAAAGATCAATACTTTACAGTTTAAGAAACTTTACATATGTACATAAATTACACATCAGGAATGGTTTTAAAGCTCAAAATGAGTTGTTGGAAAAGTCTATTTTCCTTCTATTAAAATCTTTAACTCTTTTACGTTGTGATCATTCGCAACTGTCACAGCATGATCCAGTGCTCGGATACTTGCTAGAAGCTTTATGATCTGCTTTATGTGCTCCCTAAAAAAAGAGGAATGAGAAGTCAATACAGGAATGGAACAATCATGTACGAGTATGAATATTTCAACACAAGACTACATTATGAATCCATATAGCAAATCAGTTTCAGATAATTTCACATCATCTCCTCCTCCACTTGCTTAGTCTGATAAAATAAGTTGGTTATCAGCTTTGTACTGAAATTGAAAAATTTATTTTGGGAGTAGGAATTAATCATACAATATGGCTTAATACTAGATGCAGCATAATCTCAAGAAAAAGCCTTGGATTACTTATGGTACCGTGCAATGAGTCACAGCTCTCTTGGTAACTAATGTGTAAGCCAAAAAAGAAAAAAAAAAAAAATCAAGGTAGCAAGTATGCTTTAATGCACGCCTTAAAAAGACATGAAGCTTGCCACTAATGAACTGCATTACAATTCAGATCAATCCAGGAAGCTTAGAGTGAACAAACTGCTAGGAGGACTGTACTTCTTCGGCTGTCAAGAGCAATTTTGATATCTTGCTAGGAAGATGGACATGAAATTTAGACCAGTCTCACAAAAACCCCTAGAAGTTCAAAATTAATCTTAAAAATGAACCTAGCTGATCTGTGCAAAAGCATCCGATGTCTGGAGAACTAGCACCAACAGACATAGGTACACATACAGAGATACACTTTCCTCTCGGCAGAAATTAATGCATTTTTGTTTCAAACAACTGTACTAGGTTTTATATGAAAAGACATGACATTCTTCAGGTATAAAAAGTAATACTTCTGCTGCAGACTTATTTTATCTGCTTAACGGGGGCAATGGCAACAGATTTGTTAAATGCCGGGAAAAAGCAGGAGGACAGAACATAGAAATTAAATTAGAACTCACTATGAAAAAAAAAGATTAATTGGATGTTTCTATTCCAATACAAAGTTTTACCAAGTTATCATTTCAGCTGGTAAAGACAGTTCTTTCAAATTTAGAAACAGGCTAGCAAAAGAGAGAAAGTTTCATCTCTACTGGATTCTCTCTCAACTCCTTCATTTCAATTCCAGTATCATGCTAAGCTGGGCACTTTGGTTTTAGAAAGGAAGGAGTAACAAGTCTACTTTGAATTTGAATCATGGGGAAATTTAAATTGGTATGTAACACTGCTATTATACTTTGGACACAAAGTTCTGAGGCATAACCTAAGAGTGGAGAAAAAGTTGTTTGAGCACAACCCAGTGTGGCACAAAGCCTGGTGTTCTCTGAAAATGAGATGATTCATATGCCACAGCCAAAAGTTGACTCTAAAGACAGAAAAGTGTCTAATAGCCAACATGGTAACTGTAAAAAAAAAAATGATACCACAAAAAAATCCCAACCTCTTAACCAAGATTTTCTGCTACAGTTAAAGGGAAATTTCTGTCTATGTGTCAGTGCTATGCATAAGATCAAAAAGGGAGAAGGACCTAATCCCCCAGCGAGCCTCAATAATAGAAAAGTAACTCAACAATGGCTCAAGGAGGTTCAACTATCAAGCATGACTAATGCAGGTAGCAAGGGTTTGCCTTTCCAAGTTTCACGTTTGCTGGAACAACTGAACTATTGACCTTGAAACCTCTCCTTCCCATGCAACAGCACAGGAATAAACAATCTTCCAGTCTTGTTATATTCCTCTGTATCAGTGCAAATTTGGTTTATAAGTTCATCATTGCTTAAAACAATACACCCATAGCATTTCAGGTTACTTGGCCAGCAGTAACATTTATGCATCTAATCCGAACTTTTAATTATGCTGGTTATCGGAGACAAGTAAAATGACTCATTGATCTAGGGGAAAACAGGTTCATCTAGTTGGTTGTGTAAATAAAGCCAGAACTTTTGTACTGTATACAAAAGCACAATTTATAATTTAGAAGCCATTATGCAGGAATCTGCAACAGGCTCACAAGGTGGAACAGTCCAAAATCAGTAACTACAATGCCAGAATCAGGGACACTAAGCAGTAGTGCAAAATGCATTATGAATGTTTCAAAATTTCCAGCAGTTGCTGTTTTCAGACACCTTAAAAATCTCCCCATCCACCATACCATAATATTTTTTTTAAGTTTGAATTCAAAATTGTTTCAAAAGATAGGCAGCAGTATGGAGCTATTTACCCATGTTTGCGTGTATCAGCAAAATAACACAAAACACAAGAACTGCAGTGCAAGAATTGCATTAACTCAAAATAAGTTACCTTGCATTTCTCTTCTCTACGTCAGAGCAACCAATGCTGTTTCTATAAATTGTATCAGCCAGATGAACAAGGTATCTACAGAAGTTTTCTAACTGAGAAATAGTCTTGTCTCCTTTTAGATTAGCGAACCACTGTTTAGGAAAGCAAGCAATTACCTAGACATAACAGGAAAAAGAAAGTTAAAGAAAATGTAACAAAATTTTAAAAGCTATCTAACATGATTAGCTGCTCCACTGTTCAGTGGATGAGAAATTGGTTGGACGGTCACATCCAGAGGGTAGTGGTCAATGGCTGAAAGTCCAGGTGGAGATCCGTGACAAGTGGAGTCCCTCAGGGGTCCGTATCAGGACCAGTGCTGTTTAATATCTTCATCAATGACAGACAGTGGGATCAAGTGCACCCTCAGCAAGTTTGCAGATGACACCAAGCTGGGTGGTGTGGTGGACACGCCTGAGGGACGGGATGCCATCCAGAGGGACCTGGACAAGCTCGAGAGGTGGGCCCAGGCGAACCTCATGAGGTTCAACAAGGCCAAATGCATAGTCCTGCACCTGGGTCAGAGCAACCCCCGGTATCAATACAAGCTGGGGGATGTAGGGATCAAGAGCAGCCCTGCCGAGAAGGACTTGGGGGTACTGGAGGAGGAAAAGCTGGACATGAGCCAGCAATGTGCTCTCGTAGCCCAGAAGGCCAACCGTATCCTGGGCTGCACCAAAAGAAGCGTGGCCAGCAGGTCAAGGGAGGCGATTCTGCCCCTCCACTCTGCTCTGGTGAGACCCCACCTGGAGTCCTGCGTCCAGCTCTGGGGCCCTCAGGACAAGAAGGACATGGACCTGCTGGAGCGGGTCCAGAGGAGGGCCACAAAAATGATCAAAGGAATGGAGCACCTCTCCTATGAAGACAGGCTGAGAGAGTCGGGGTTGTTCAGCCTGGAGAAGGGAAGGCTCCAGGGAGACCTTATTGCAGCCTTTCAGTACCTAAAGGGGGCTTACAGGAAAGATGGGTAAAAACTTATTAGCAGGGCCAGTTGTGATAGGACAAGGGGTAATGGTTTTAAACTGAAGGAGGGGAGATTTACACTAGATACAAGGAAGAAGTTTTTCACAATGAGGGTGGTGAAGCACTGGAACAGGTTGCCCAGACAGGTGGTAGAAGCCCCATCCCTGGAAACATTCCAGGTCAGGCTGGACGGGGCTCTGGGCAAACTGATATAGTTGAGGACATCCCTGCTTATTGCAGGGGGGTTGGACTAGGTGACCTTTAAAAGGTCCCTTCCAACCCAGACTATTCCGTGATTCTGTGATTTGCAAAGTCTGCCAGGTAAGGCTGCAGTGACAAGGTCCAACTGAGTGAAACTGGGGGGGGAGAGATCCAAAATTCAAGCAGTAAAACACTGAAACCTACACCATACCTAAACTATCTACAGGTATGAGCTAGAGAAGCTTCTTTCTTTAGTTTGTGTATTTAAAAAAAAAAAAATTTCACTGACATTACAATATTGATATATCAAAGCCAAGATTTTACAGGTAACCAAGTTTTAACTACATTTTTCCTTAACTCACAAATTTCAAGTGATTTTAAACATTGTTTGATTTTACTTACACTTTGAGCTTTCTTAATGCTGTCCTCTCCATACTCAGAGTTTTGAAAAGCCATAAGAATATATCTATTTAGCAGACCATCTATTGACAGTTCCTGGAGAGTTTTGTTTGAAAGGATTCCATACCACTGGAGAAAGTTTCCTAATAACTGAAAATACAACACGGGGAAAATAAGTATTTAAAAATGTACTGAAACCAGGAAGTTGATCAAACACTCTAGAACCTCTTCAAATGCAACAGCATGGCCAAGGTAAGCAGTGGAAATATGCCTTCTGTTAGCTTCAAAACTATTCAGAATCTATAAAGTACCAGCTTAGACTGTTATGAATTCTCATACAACCTCCACCACCACCACCTCAACTTTGCTCATGTTTTGCATGAGAAGTCAGAAAAAAAAAAAAAAAAAAAAGAATTAAAAGTTTTAAGCCATCTTGTTCTCAAAATTTGATGTCAATGTCAAGCCAAGGGAGGCCTAGCATATGCCATACGGGGGCAAATTCACAGCCCCCTTGTCAATGAAATCCCCAGCTACACTGTCAGCATACCCTTATTTCCAAGGCATGGTGACACAAGAGACACAGAAAGTGTCACGGGGGAGTGCTGGCTAAGCCAACTGTACCACTGTTATTCCCCGCTGGCGTATGGCCTGCGGAGAACTGCTGCCAGCCTCGTACAAATGAGCACAGCCAGGAGTTTACTGTTGAGGCAGATCATTAGGAAACAGTAAACGAGCCCTTGCCTCCCAGCTTCTATTTCTGCTCGTCTGCGATGCTATAACTGACTTGCTAGCGCAAGAGAGCTGTATTTTTAATGCTTCCCTAAAATAAAACAGTGGTAACAGCATGCAAACTTATAAACTGCCCAGGCTCCGATAGATATTGCCAGAAGCAGACAACTTCACTCTTAAAAGAGACACAAGCCCTAAACAAGCGACCTGTTTCACTTTTAATGACAGCATTTTAATAAATGAGCTTTGTGTATTTTTTGCTCTAGACAGCATTTAAGAAGTTGACTTTTATTTCATAGTGAAAGAATTCAGTGCCAAATATTTTAAGTAAATGAAGCGATTGCAAACCTATTCAGAATACAGTCTCCCTCACTGCTGCTGTTTAAATAGAAAATTCCAGGTAAGAGTTCTATTTGCGTGATCATGGAGATCAGCAGTTCAATCAACATGGGTCTCATACTTTACTTTCCTGTTTAGTTGGGAGTTAATTTTCTTCACAGCCTTTTATTGGAAACAAATTACAACAGTCATAGCTTCTTACAGACCTTTGCAAACTCTGCATTGCACATTCCACACACAGAGACTTTTTCTTTCACACTCTATCATTTCAATTAGACTCAGATTACAAATGGTCCTGTAGTTTACAAATAGCAGTGAGCTTTCCAAAAGGGGCCAAGTTATTTTCATGAAGATTCTCACACTATATATATATATATAAAAAAAAAATACAAACCAAGCTCTCTCATTCCCACATAAGTGAAATAAAAGCAGCATATTTTATTCTGACAAGCACAGTGACATTAAAAAACCTGGGTTGAGTACGCTAAGGAAACCCACAACATACAAGTTAAAATGATGGTGCTTTCACTTGGCAATCTTTTGAAAAGGGCACAGTGCATTATTGAAGACTAAGAATCCTAATTTAGAGTTCTTTCAAATAAAGTTAAAGCAATTTCCATGTACCATTTTCCACAAATTTGAAGAGGACTTTATTGCTACACTGTCTAGACCAAAGATTTACCAGATGTATTTACTGACTTACCTTAACAGAGGACCAAAACTGACGTTGGAAAAACAAATATGGACCAGAGTTCTTGTTTTCTAAGATGCTGGAAAGTAAGAGATTTCTTTAATGAGCAACCAAGACCACCTCTGTCTGGAGTTTGCTGGCTTCCTCCTTCCCACACACAGTTCATTTCTATAAATATTCCCTTCCATCCTGCTTGTCTTTGCTAAATCCTCACAGCATGATAACGAAAGATGTCCTGTATCCAGCCAGTGAACCATACTGGGAAAAAACCCCTGGTAACTACAGACAGAAGACACCAACTTGCTAATAAAGGTCTAACACCATAGTTGAAAGCAAACTTACTTTTTTGGATATAAGGGCATGAATACATCATCATCTAGTGTCCTCCTCATTCTTAGCAACAATGCCTTTAAAAGCATCTGAAACAGATAATTTTTTTTAAAAAAGTGTCCAAAGCACTGCTTAGTAGTTAACCACTCAGAAATTGGTTTTCAAAGCAACAAAGAACATTTGTGACCCTAACAGTAAAAGGCATACATACTTAAGCACACATATAAATAAAGTCTCAGAGAAGTCTATAATAATTAACAGAGCTGAAATTTGACTCTTTCAATAAAAACTGAAGGCAATGGAATTACTTTATGGTTAAGCTCGGCTACACAATTAGCTTCTGTGAAGGGAGGGCTTTTGCCATTTTTAATGTTCTGCTAACTTCCCCATGCACGTGCACTTTGGCCTATCTCCCATTACTGTAAAGGCAATGCATACATTGCATTAGCTACGGCACCTGAACTCATGACATGGGTTCTTGTATTCATAGGAGATAAGTAAAACAACAAAATTTCAAGGCAACACATTTGAAAAGGTTATGAAGATCTAAAAAAGAAAAGCTTGACTATTGTAGCTGACCCTTAAAGCAAAACTTCAGACCAACAAGTCTTAGTACATTTGGTATCTCTTTAGCATCTCTTTTGGGGTGACGTCACCGAGTTCCTCCTCCTAATTTATCACCACACTTGACTCTCCATAACTAGGCTGCAGAGCATCAAGTAATTGCAAAATTCTCTTTCTTGCTCCTCACTAACCATGCTGTGTTCTCCAATATAGTGTATTAAAAATACAGTCAAATTCCTTAACTTATGGAAGATATTTAAGAAAAAACAACTTACTTGTGTATTTTTGTTTTCTGCATTCACCACTGAAGGATATCCATCTACTAGTTTCTGTACAATTGCTACCATTCTAGATGTTTGTGTTGTAGAAAAAGGATCCCATATATTTTCAGAAATCACTGTAAGAGATTAAAGAATTACTCCACTTTGCAAATACTCAAATACAGGTAACTATGACAGTCAGGCAATAATTTACAAAACAATAAAATCTGAAAGCACAAACAAGCATCGGTTTCCACATACACCCCTTTCCCCCCATTTTTTCTAAGACTATACCTGTTAATTTAGGAAGAACAACTCTCTCTACAATGGTAGGCAATAGTGAAATATCAGCATCATCTTTCACTTGCTCCTGTTCTTCACAGCCATAGAACAGCAATGATTCAAACCACAACATAGTCTCAAAATCTCGACACTTGCCCTAATAAAAAAAGAACTGAGGTTAGATTCCTAAACAGAGATTTGAAGTCAACACATTAAAAAAAAAAAAAGATAAAAAAGTATTATATATGCAAGTATGATACATTCACAAAACAGAAAGAAACTACTTTAAAACAGTCTATCAAGTGTGCCAAGCAGGCAGGGTAAGCAGCAATTGAGCACAATAACAACTTGAACATCTAGTCCTTTTTGTCTATGTGTCAGGTACTCATCTGCACTGGAAATAATCATAATAAAAAAAAAAAATATGTAGTGCCTCAAGACCAAACAGTCTCTTAATCTGGCACAAGGATGGGCAAGTTACTTCACCTGCTTTGGCTCCCCTACTTCTACAGCAGTGATACTACTTTCTTCAGAAACATAGGCAAGCCTGATTCCTGAGAAGTGAAGACAACGTTCTGCCTCTTTGCCTGGGCACTACTAATCATGCCATCAGGTCAGATTAGTGTATATGGACAACCCAACCCAACCAAAACGTGAGAGAGGATGGGGAGCAAGGTCAATTTTCCATAAACTAGCCAAATGAATCAATTCATTCTACAACCACACAATCACTAGATCTAATGAAAGTGAAAATGGTGGAAGTAAGGCTGCTTTTTTTGGCAGCTGTTGTCGTACAGATGTTAATTTCTAATTATACCTCTTTTTATGAATGCCTTGTAATTTTTCTAACTTAACAAAATGCTTAACAGGACCAGTAACACAGAGTAGTGAAAACCATTAGATTTGAGAACTCTGTACCATGTCTCCAACTGATTTGGAAACTCACTCCTGGAAACTCACATAGAAATAGCATGGGGAAGGGAGAATTTACAAAAACAGTTTTTAAATTTAATAAGGACACCTTTCATAGATTTTCCCTCATTTATTCAAATTCAATACTCTGAAAGCTCTCTGAAGGTGACTCTTGCTTCCCTTCCTCTGCAACCAGAGCAGAGGCGACAGAAGATCCCTTTCTACAAATATTCTCTTAGTAGTTAAGAAAAAAAACACTTCTGAAAAAAAAAGAAGAGATTCAGTCACTTGTGAGATAGGCTGACACATCTGCAGACAGTGCTGTAGATGAGCTAAGTTCTGAAAGGGGAGAAGACAATCTGCCTTATTAGCCTAGTTTCCTAAAAAACCAAGCTTATGCAATTGCACTCACTCTGTGCCTTGGCCCACCCTCATTCCCCAGTAAAAGCCAACATGGCAGAAAAAAGTAAGTTCCTACCAGAACTGTGAAAATAAGCACCTGACTGCAGCAGAAATACCTTACAAGAGCTTGCACTGGTAGGAAGAACAGAGTGGGAGTCAAAAGTTACCTGAACCGTTTGTCCTGATGGCTACTCATGCCAGCACACATATGCAGGCTGGACAATGAACATGTGCCAGGGATACTGGCCTGCAACAACGCTGTCCTGTTTTTCCCATGTTCCCTACCTAATAACTGGGCAATGAGTACTATGAGGAAGACTCGGAAATTGCCAGCCAGAGTTCTACAGGGTATGAAGGTGCAGGTGAGAGAAAGATAGATATCTAATGTAGAGATGTAGATTGTAAATCAACATAAAAACAAGCTGCTTATTTCCACTTCTGAAGAAACATCATCGCTAGAATCACAATTTTCTCTTAAGGATTTTAAAACCTAAATGTATTATTTGAGAAGCTGCTTGGCTTTTTGGTCTACACTACTCACTGAGAAGGTACTGGCATGTGCTGAATTGAACTTTGGCCTGCTGGGAACACAGAGGACAACAGTCCAGAAACTCCCCAGAAAAGCTTCACCCCAAGAGAGGTGCCCATTCTAAACTCCACGCCTAGAACACGCATTTATGAGAAGCGCACATCAAAGGCTCAATTCACTTTGCTCTGCAGAAGTCTGAAAGAACCACTCTATAGAAACTTACACAGAAGTTGCTTGCACAGGACCTTACCTCCAAAGGAGTCCAGATAAGCAGCTGAAGTCTGATTAAAGGGTTAAACAGCTTTGGTAAACAGAGGCCAATATAAGCATCTTTATAAGAAGCAAAATACTTCGAGCGCCAAGCTTCAAACTGTGACTTAATACAATCAATTGAGTAAAAGCTTTCCAAAACATCTTCAAAAACTTTGCTGGATTCTTTCAATATACGATCTGGTGGGGGAGAAAAATAGTAGTAAGTTAATCACCTATTCCTGTAATATCTCTTTCAAGACAGACTTTGATGCTCACTGGTTTAAGCTAACTCCTATGAACACAACCAAAAAAACCATCACCTTTAAAAGTTCTCTTACTCCTGCCTCAAATACACAAAGCAATAAACACATGAGCACATGAGTACTCTCCGATATACTGTTTTATCACAGGTGTTGCTTTAAACATTTCATACAATGATTTTCAGTTACCAGACATTAGACTGGTGATGAATAGGGCTGTATTCATAGAGGTAAGAGAACAATGTGGCTCTAACTTCAAAGCTGGCCTTGCTCTGCAAGGAAGTTTGGAACAGCTGATCTTCAGCTCCCTTCCAACCCAAATTATTCTACAACTTTGCGGGTTCTGGCAGACACCACACTAAACTGCTGAACATAACCTGGCTGTTAGTGCTGGGCAGCCATTACAATCCCTTAGCACCTTCCTTACATTTTTTTGTATTTACAGTACCAATATTCTATGCAGTCCAAAACTTTTTCTCTATGTATTATTTTTCCCTTCATCTTTTCTACTTCCCAGGGTTAGTTTCATTTTAATCAGTCATTTTTGCTGCAGCCACAGTTTTAAATGTTCAGTTACAATAGTAACCTGCACCCAACTAACATAACTAGTACACACAGCAGGTAGAAACAGGGCTGAGGGAACGTGAGATTATGTCATACAAATACACTTTTCACACTGGGATCAAGAAGAGATGCTACAAATAAAGTTAGCAGGTCCAAAGTGCATCCCTCTGTTCCGTATAGCTCACTGCTGATTCTGGACTAACATGAGAGCTACGGATGATAAAAAAAAGCTTTAGAAATACTACGCTTACTCAGAAACTGATGAAACTCCTACAAAAGGCTTTTGTACACATAAAAGTGCCAAGTTACAAAGAGCAATTCAGCCACACTGAATTTTTAATCTAGATCATTTAACTTAGCAAAGTTGATTATAGCACCTAACAACCCTAAACAGTTACTTTGTTTACCAAAGAGCTCTCTCCCTGCATCTGCAATTTTGGTAAATCAGCCAGCAACTAAAGGTGTGGAAACTGCACTTCTGAAGGATCCAACTGCTAGACAATTCACATAATTGCTTTTTTAATCTGTTCATACTTGGGGTCTCCACAACCACCTACAGCAATGACTGTGGCATTTTTATTACCCTCTCCGTGGGAAGTGACTTGTTTGCTTTAAACCTATCCTATCACTTCATTTCACGCCCCCTAGCTCTCACGCTGTGAAAAGTCAACATCGTTCTCCTAGCTGAAGAGTCCAAAACTGTTTAATCCCTCCTCACATACAGCATAAGCAATTCTATGTACGCGATCCTTGCTGCTCCCCTTCTCCACATTTCTTCTAATCCGATTAAGTTCTCTTTAATCGGAGAGAATGATAATTGTACTCAGGTTCAAAAGGAGAAGGTAACAGGATTACTACAGTGACGTTCTACTTTCTTCACTGCTGGTTTCACAGTAACCACTGGAATTGTTTGCCTTTTAACTGCAGCTGTAGAAGATGACTGTTCCATCAAACTAACCATACTTCCCCAAATCTCAGGTTTCTTGCAGTTCTCCCAGTGCTTTAGAGGCATTAGCTTAACTTAGAAACCCATTTATTGCATAATTAGGGTTATGCATAATTACATAATAATGGTTACTTTGAGCAAATCGATCACAAAAATGCAGATGAATTTCAAATCAAGTCAGTACCACAAGATCTTTCTGCAATGTTTGCACTCAGCATTCTTTTCTGTCATCTACAATGTTTGCCAGGCTGTAACGAGTCTACAAAACTTTTGTCTTTGCATTTGTAGATGCTTATGCAAAACCCCAGAAAATACTTATCATGCAAAAAAGGTTTCTAGAGCACTAAGGTTTTCAGAATTTCACATGTAAAACAAACAGATATTTGAAGAATGATAAACCACATTACAAATTAGAAAAAAAGACCTAGAATCCACTGAAGGTACAGAAGCTTATTGCTTGCCAGCAAAAGAATCTCACTAAGGATGGGGTATTTAGTTAGCTGCAAGCTGCACAACAGGCTGGCAAAAGAGACTGTTTTGGTCACATTAATGATCCAGCAAGGAACGGTTTCTAAACTTTCTCCAAAATATCGTGAAATATATGGACAGGGCTGCATTTGGATCCATTTTTTTTTTTCTGCCAAATGTTCTATATTTTGTTACATAAAGCTTCAGTAGCTTTTCTAACCTCGCTCCATGTTGAAGTTTGTAATATCTGTTGAAGTTTCCTCATCATCGCTAGAAAGGCCTTCGAGGTGATCTGCCATCTTCCCAGTTTGCTCTCTTGCTTGTCTACGCCGAGCTCTGAAAAGGATCAGCAGTATAAAACAGCTATTACTTCCCACCCCCAATGAACAGACCCACCTGAGCTTGTCATAATTTTTAATGCAAGGAAATCCAGATTAAAAAAAAAATTTTCACTATGTTACCACCTCAAACATTCCACTATGTTGCTGCCTCAAACAACAGAAGAAAGAGAAACCAGCAGAGACCATATAGATATGGAATGGGTTTACTATGCTTTCTTTTAGTGATTTTTAAATCAGTATCACGCAATGGTGCCTTGTTTTGTACGCTTGCATGCTAAGCCGGGATATGTAAGAATACCCCTGCCCAGCATACCAGCTTAAGTGTTTTCTTCCCCTTGCACGGAAGAAGCAAACGTTGCTCCTTATGTTAGTACGTCACACAGGACAATTGTATTCTGCAAGCAGGCAAAGACTCCTAACGGACAAGAAATCTCAGTAGTCTACCTTCTAGCTTCTCTTTCTGCAGTCCGACGCTTTACTTGTTCTTGATAGATCACTCTGTCTCGTCCAAAAGATTCAAGATTCGGTGCCATCAGTGCTTTATCTGCAAAATTACATTGATGAAAATTAAAATGCTTATCTATGATTATATAAATGTGTTGTAGGCAGTTTCATAAGAACCTTTTACCTACTTTAAACTAAGTGTAATTTGAAGTAGGATGTCGAAGTTTTCAAAAAGATGCACCCAGCAAAGTCTGAATTTGCAAGTGTAGAAGTTAAAACAGGAAGTAGTGGAGTTTGGAAAAATCTCCACTTAAATGTCAAATAGTTTTCACCATACTTCACTCTCCTCCCTCTCACAACAGTGCCCAACTATATAAAACCCAACAGTTTTAACAGAAATTGCTGAAATTGAATGTTCCAAGACAAAAAGCGCCCCTTACATAAACATGTTCACCACATATCTTTTGAAAAGAAAATGAACAAAGAGAAAGGCAGAGAAGAGGAGCAGGAATATATGATATTTCAGAGTTCTAGTCATAGTGTTTTCTAAGTTTATATGCTTTAGATTGCCTAAAGTTTAAAACGCATCAAAATCTACAGGAAAATAAATCATCTCCCCCCCTCTTTTTAAGCTGTGATTCATTATAGACATTCCTGATTATAGAAAACAACACAGCTAGACAGTGAAGCTGATTAGCAACCAGCAGGCAGACCCAAGAGTGTTTCCAGTTCATCCTTTTCAGGTAGATTTTTAAAAGTGGATTGAATGTTAGCCAGTGCTCAAGTCCACCCACTAAAATATAAACATCGAAATTTAAACAAAAGCCTACCCAAATTTCAGGAGTAAATTTACATGTTCTAACTAAATCTATTTACAAATCCATCATTAAAAATATTAACGATGATCTATGTCAGTATTCCAATTCTATACCAGAACTCCTAAGAGCCTTAACACACAGATGAAGCCATCATTTGTCCAATTTTTTAAGAATGTTATTCGAAGCCAAGCTACTTGTCTTTACGCAGAAGTGAAGCAAAAGTTGGCAGACAAACTTAAATTCATTTCTAGCCCTTTAGTGCTCTGTCTCTGTATGAAGAAAAGCAGATCATCTATGTCCACAACACACATCAAATCAAAGGCTGTCATCAATTCCTAGTTTCTGTGATAATCTGAGGGACAGAACTGAATTATTTCTAGACACAGTGAAATTTATTCTCAAGACTCCCAGATACTAAATAAGATGTCTCTTAAAAACCCAGCCTTGACAATGACAACTATTCCCACCCCACCATTAAATTCCAGTCCAAAATAATCCATTCTAAGCTTCTTTTAGGAAATATGTTTCTGGAACATTGTTTCTGGTTCTCACAACAGCAATTTCATGGTAAACCTGCAAGGTCTACATGTGATGCCTGGGGCTCTAAATAAAGTCCTAAAGGGAGTATGTATACTAACCACTCTGTGAAGGGATGGACAATTCTGATGCCCTAAAGCTTTATCACTCTTAGTAAGTTCTGTCTAATGGTATTAACAAAATTTCATCTCTGGACACATTGTGACAGCATAAGAAATGGCTTTTATTACAGGATTTTAGGTCAGCAATAGGACAGACAAGAAAGTAATTTTTAAAAATGGGAAGCTCTCCAAAGCAGAAAGACGACTACTATTAATATGATATTTTACCTGTTGTTTAACATGCAGAATAAAACATCCTCCAAGGAACGTATACTTCCATCCAAGTTAACATTTATACTTTTGTAGAGTTTTACATACTGAAGAGTAATCACCACAAGAAAACTCTTCAATGAGAGTCCCCCATCCACACACTCATAGTAAGCAGGTATTTTAACTGGCTAATTTTAAGCTGTATTTCATATAGGGTCACTCTGTATTAGTCTGAATTTTAACAATGGCACCAGTCTCTTCCAGTTCCTTAGCTTTACCAGTTAAGTGTCTGAAATGAAATACTTATGCTGCCTACAAAACAGAGCATTAGATAGCAGGCAGCTCTAGCCCAGTGCTTCATGGCTTTGTACAGTCAACTGTGGATGTTACAGGAAATGTATAGATTCAAGGAGGTTTCAAAAAAGAAAAAAGTCCTGACATAAGAGGAAAATTGAGAGTCACATGCTACCACTACCACCACTGCCACCATGTGTACGTTTTTGGTGCTGGGAAAGAGAAAATATAGTTAAGAGCAACAGAAAGGAGAGATGAAGTCGAAGTTAGAGTGGCTTTGAGTTTAAACCAAAAGAGACTAGAGAACTTTTAATGTAAACTTGCTTCTACCTATCTCAAGAGTAAGGACAAACTTTAAAGACAGTCATACTGTAAACATTTACATGTAAACTAAGCCATACTATGTAAACAAGGTTGTTTAATGAATAATAAAAACCTTCAAGATGGACTGACTTGAATGGCTTGAAAACTCCGAAGATTCATCTTTAATATCATCTTGTCGTCTTTGGACAAGGCGGGAAGCTCGCTGTTTGTACAGCTGGTGCATTGCGGATTCAAGTTCGTTAATCAGAGGCACCTGTGAAAATACAACACACTACGTAATATCAAATTCTTCAGGTGCTTAGTTTCTGGGGTACCATACTATTCCAAAGCATAATGCTGTCACTGTACTTCTAGCAGCACAAACTGCTTCCTTTCACCCATGTGTATCGTTTGGGCAAGTAAATATTTCAATGTGAAGAAAATGCATGCATTTAACAACGCTGACAGCTTTCAACCATAGCAATAGCATTCTGAAAGTAGCTTCTGTTGATTGAAGGTTGTCTTACTACGTAGACTCAATTTTAGAGAGTGTGAAATGTTATTTCAAGTACTCATTTTCTCTACAAAGCATGTTACATATTGTGTTACAATGCTTACAATTCTCAGACCTCATTGTTTCCTCTCTATCTTTAGACAAGAATGTAGTAGTATCCTACACTTTAAGGAGAAAATAACCTGACTGTATACAGTGAAAAAACCAAAGCATGAATCTAACCTCCTAAAGCCAGCAGGTACTGTTTTGCTATAACTCTTATTTATTAGCAAATATTATTACTGAAATGCAATAAAACAGTGCATAAACACCTTATGCTAACAGGTAATTCAAATCAGAAATCAGTAAAATGTTACTCTAGCCTATCATTAAAATTAAAGTTGTACAATTCACGTGAGTTATGCATTAAGTATAACCTTTGAATGATACAGATTTAAGTTGGATCAGACCTGCCACCTTTTTTTTCCTCTTTCCTTTTTTTGTTGTTGTTTTGTTTTTGTTTTTAAAGTGCACTAAATTTCAGTAGCAACTATAACAAAAATAGATGATGTTACACCAACTAGGAAGTTCCTGACATTAAACAGCAGATTCACTGCTCATTTTTGCAAAAATTAATTTCTCGGGACAAGTTAAAATGAGATTATTATAAATATTCAAATGCAAAACGGAACTTTTCACAATGTCTTAATTTGGAAAGGCAAGTCCCTTTGGTATGAACACTTAAGCCATATCCTCCTTACCTCTGAGACATATGCTTAGTCCAGTCTTCCAGCCTTTTAGCTCAAATATTTCATTGCTGCCTACCATCCAGGATTAAGGTTTTTTTTCAAAACAAAAGATAAAATCAGAAATTGTTTCCTGATGTAATTTAGAATGTGACTCAGCAGCTATCAAAGAACCTCCTCTAGTAAAATATAAGATTATGAGATTATAGCTACAGGGCCATTTCAGCTATCTGAGAATGACACACACATCAGAGGAGATATTAAAAGGAAAGAAATATTAGCTCTTTGTGGTATAAACTGGGCTACAGGGATTAAAATGAAAGTAACTCTGCACCAACTCAAAATACGTACAACTTTCTTTTGGAGAAAAGAGAGTAGAGAGAAATAGTAGTAGGGAATATCCCAGTGCTGGAAGTGTTTATTCGAAATTTAAGACAATTTTGAAAACAGAAATAATAAGAAGAAAATTTACTAGTTTTACTACAGTTTACCACAGAAAATATAGCTTCTTCTCTTAAGCTTATGAAGGGAATTCTAAAATTGAAAAGTTAAATGAAAATTTTTCAAAGCATCCATAGAGGTTCTTTCTATAATTGCCTCAGGATTTAAAAAAAAAAAAAAAAACAAAAACAAAAACAAACCAGCTATGTACTCAGATACATGAATCCACTCAAAATATTTCCTATTTAAAACACAAGAGACTTAGAAGCCATTATTCTTCCATAATCAATACTGTGGTTGACGAGTGACTGACAATTTCACTGACTACTATAAAGTTACAGCTCTCATTCACTGTGTTTAGTCAATACCTTAAATTCAGTGTTTGGGGTTTTTTCCTTCACTTTCACTGTGAACAGTGCAAGAGGAAGAGTGGAAAGCACTCTGAACGTTTAGATGACAAGGATAATTTTAACCTACAGTCCCCCTCTCTGACACATACAGTGTGTTTTGATAACTTGCTTTTGCAGGTAAAATAACAGTTCATCTAACTGTGCTGTCAAACATACGATCGGAACAATTTAATCTTTCTGTATCCCTCGGATATTCCTACAACATGTAAAGACACTGTTACCACTTTCTAGCCTTCTCAGAAAGCATGATTTTGACAGTAATTACTTGTGAAGGAAGTCATGCAAGCATCTTCCGCTCCATTGGTTTTATCATTTATGGGAAAAAAAAAAAACCCACACCACAGAGGATTTGACATTTCTGTTGCTTGTTTCTAAAATCTGCATAATATCCGCCTCTTTATACTCTCCACTGCACCTTACCAATGAGCAAAGTGTTTCTAACGTTCAGAATTTCTTCAAAACGGAACACAAACAAAATGGTTTTGCTTGGTTGGGGGTCACGAAGGGTTGAGCATGGTGAATAGGAGCAGAAGTAAGACAGTAGGGGGAAGAAAGTCTAATTTATGATGATATTTTCTGTTCTCCAAAACTAAGTCAATAAACATACAAGAAAACTCTAGGGGAATGGACTCTTTTGCACTGGACAAGCATATTGTGAACCCATTAGTGCTTCTTCAGCAAACCACTTTCTCATTCAGATCAGTACCAATATGAATTTGACTACTAACCATCGCTAGTCCTAGAGAAAGCATCAAAGCATCATGTTTGAAAGGATAGGGAGGGACCTAGCTTTATACATATTTAGGATATGTGTTCATATATGTACATGTGTGTATATATATACACACACATATACACACACACAATATTGTTATTACACATATGGATATACATTTTATATGCTTAGGTATGTTATAATCGTAACAACTACGTACCTTATATATTATAAACACACACACACTAAATATGAAGTACTCAGGGTCACAGGTTCGAGAAAAAAGCTGAAGGTAATTTATCTCTACACTCAAAAGACACCAAGAATTCACCGTCCTGCTGCATTTTGTTATTTCATTTAAATACAAACTGATACTGATTTTATTACTTTATTTTGTCCCCTCCCCCTGCCTCCTTTTTAGAAAACTGTGTGGTGTTCTGTGGGCTACTGTTTTTGTATTTGATAGTACTTTTGTCATGCTGAATTCCAAAACAGATTATCTGGCCAAAGAGCTGAGGAATATATAGGACATCATAATAAACGTAATGTTCTTGTTAAACTGGCCACGTCACCTCCTAATTTTGCAACGCATTGTACATACAAGTACTGCAGTAGCCTCCAACTGAAACCAGCAAAACTCTGTGAATGCCCCTAGGAAGCATGAGATGATAAAAATCACATCTTAAAAGTTCAATGGACTGGCATGGCAGGTGGGGCATGGGGAGGGCGGGAAGGGGGAGGAAGGTGTCCAGGTGTAGAATCCTTAAAAGACCAACTACCAGGAAAGCACAGGTATATTGTAAGAAAGTAACTTCAACAAGCCTGTTTGTTAAATTATCAGCAGCTAATTTGCTGTATAACGTCTGGAACTGATTTATTTATTAGTATAGCTGGATAGGTCAATAACCTTCCTACAAACTGAACTGAAATTGTTACGCTATTAGTTAACAGTAAACTTTCCTGGTTTATACAAAACCTGGGAGACTAAAGGGCTTGGTTTATACTCAGAATGGTGCATTCTAAAACAATCTGTTAAAAGAAAATACTTGAACAAGACAGCATGGGCTATCAAAGAGAACCTCCAGACATGGCTTACAGTTATCACAGAAGAAATTTAACAGGAGTTCTTTAGAAAGCAAACGCTGAATAGAGACACAGGTATTTAACTTGTCTTCTGAAATACAAATTTATCTCAGAGAAAGATCATAAAAAGTTATCTTTAAGTAACAATTTAGGCATCTGGGCAACCAGCACTGACAGAGCTGCAAAGGAAAGCACCTTTACTACCCCTCAACAGCGAATGCCAATACAGACTCAAGAATACTGCTTCTTCAGTGAACAGTATCTATGGTAACTAATCAACTAGCTGGGCGAATTAACTGGTCCACACTTCCTGGGTTTGTTCACGACATAGTTATTCTCCAGCTTACAGGACTGAAGATGGGACTCTCCCAATATCACCAATGCCAAATAATTAACGTCTAACTGATTAGCAACCAGAATGCTTTCATAGTCCTCTCCCACACCTAACAAGCTAGCTAAGCAGTAGCTTCAACTACTCAAGTAATTCTGCCAGCTAATGTATTAAGAAGATACTATACTATTGTATTCAATTAAGAAGACAATGAAGAAATACCCTATGTACTGCTAATTGAATTTTATAGCTCCTGTGTATGTAGTTTTGATATACATAATTTTTTTTTCCAGGAGCTCCTGTTATATTTACAATAAAGTAAGTAATTAAAGCATAATGAATAACATAAGAAAGAAAGACTAAGTTTTCAAGTTAGACATATACAAAAGTATCACACTACATTAAAGTATATTTTTAAGTTCAAATGTCTTCAGATAGCTACACTAGTTTTAAAACTTTTCACCTTCGACACCAGAGCAATACCAAATATGTGAAACTGCCTGGCAGGAGGAAGTTTAAAATAACATGCAAAATACAAGTCTCTGTTACTGTGTTCATAAAGCGTTCCAGAAACTAGTAATGTTTTGTTAACCTGATACCCAACACAAGTAAAAAGCAGCATCTGAGTAAAGTTGAAATGTCAGAATATCTACCAAAATCCTATAATCTAAAAGTGTTTTTAGGCGATCTCAAGTCAGTGTTCTCTTACACTGTGAAAGAGGTTTTTGATAACCAGCTTAGCATGATGAAAAGTTATCTTTTCAACCCTCGAATAACCAAACCTTTAGAAGAATACGTTCTCAGGGAACTTTTTTCGAAAACAGAGGGAGATGTGGTGTTTGGCATGTACTAAGAGTCCCTATTTTTTTTTTTTTTTTTGAAAAAAGATGAATGTTTTTGCATCCTTACCTTTTCACTGAAACACTCAAGCAAGTCTTGGACATACCCTCGCATTTCTTGCAAAAACTTATACTGTTCACCAATACCCCCAGAAGACCCTTCTAATCTTTCAATTGCCTTGGTAGAGTCCTCTCGGCTTTGCTGATGTTTCTCATATTGCTGCCGATTAGCTTTGTGCAATTCTTTCATAGAGTCCAACCTGAAGGGCAACGGATAAATAGCAAATTTACATCCAAAAGGCTATATATTTCAGACCGTTGAGATATTAAACAGACAGTGCAAGAACCAAGTCTATATATGGGAAATGCTGCAAAGACATATTCTCTAACTTTCATTTGTCACTTTCTCCCCTCTCTATGTAAACAGCAAGGCTAATGGTTTAAATTAATTTGCTAGACTATGCTGAGTGCATTGCAATGCCCACTCCTACAAATTTTTACCAGAGTTGATCGCGCTTAGAATAGCGCAAGGCTGGCCCTAAAGTAAAACTGGGAGGAAAGGTTTGGGGCAGTTGGGAAGAACCATAGCTTATACAAAGCAGTCTTATTCCTCTACTAACTTGATCCACTGTCAAAGGCTGTAACACTACAAGGGGCATACAAACCAATTTTGAAGACATGTAAAGTGCAAGTTGTTCGTTACAAATGATTTCTCACTGCAATTGGGTTGTTCATTCAGTAGGACCTTTTGCGTACCTGACAAGCAGATTACAGTGTTTAAACCAAAAAAAACCCTGTATACACTAAAATTTAAATTCTTCTTCTAGTGAAGGGGAAAAATCTGATTCACAGTTTAAAAGAATGCAACTTGACAAGCTAAACACCTCACTGGCCTTTCAATTCTTGACTATAAGACTGCGCAGTGTCCAGAAGATGCAACTCAGACCTGTCTTCAACAAGATCAATGGCCTCATATTTAAAGCTTCACTTCCAGAGAAGCAATCCAAGGAGATTTTCGAACAAAGTGTCAATGTCATCTTCACTTTGAGCTTTTTTTGTTTGCCTTTTTATTTTTTTTTTAATGGATGTGCCAGTCAGTACTTTTCCAGCGATGAAACTCTCTGTTTGCTCACCGAGACTAAAAGACGCCTGAGGAACAGAAAGCTAGGGGACAGGTCTTTAAGTCTAAAAAGATGGTCTGTCCTACCTGTCTTTAAGCTGTTTCTTTACCAAATCAATAGTAACAGGAGTCATCTCATTACTGGGAGTTTTGAAAGGAACTGTATTATCTGTTTTTTGAGACTTGGTTTCCGATGATCCATACGCAGCGTAAGTGTATGGAATGCCGTATGATGAACCATAAGACAGTGTCTGGTAAGTGTTCTGGTAGTATAGATTATTCACTTCAGCAGGCTGACTTGGTTGAACCTAATGGAAGAGGAAATGCAATTGTACTATATTAGACTTTAAAGAAAGGAGAAACTTATTTTCTTTCACATCTCAAATGATATAAAGTGAAAAATGTAGGCAGGTACATTTACAAAATGTAATTATCAAGTGGATTTAAGCGTAGACCTCCCAACACCTAAGGTGGAAGAACAAATTCCCTCAGAAGCACCTCCTTAAATAGACAAACTCTTATTATGATTATTCTAAATATTTATACTTATATCAAGTTATTAAATAACAATTTTAACCAGCCTATAACTCCTACAATAACCAAGTGTTTGGGACTATACTAAATTTTGCTAAGACTATTTAATAGAATGACATGGGTTCTTAGACTCAGTGTGTTTGGTTGTGATTTTGCTGAAATGTTTTTTTTTTTTTTTAAACTATCCTCTTCAACTGAGTGGCAACTTCACTATGAAAGCACAGACAACATATGGTACAACCTGCTACAAATTCCAACTCTATGCTGCAACACAAGATACAGAAACAGCAAAGAAACACACACTGTTTAACAGAGACTCTACAAACCCAACGATAAGCAAGAACAGAAGTCTCTTCAAAGTGGCATTATTCTAGCTCTGGTTTAGGCTGCAAATAAATGCTGGTTAACAGCACCACAAACAATCAGTATCCACCCAGAACAGAGACACTAAAGAAACGGATACTTAAAATCTGACCTCTCTTTTCTCTTTAAAGAATATCAGAAATTACACACTGAACTTCTCAGATGAAGGACCCTTCTGTAAACTACTCAAGTTTGCAATGGATTTAGCCAATATATGCAGAAACAAACCAAAAAGAGTTCACAACTAAATACATGCCTGAGGTATGTTGATTCCTTTCCGTATCTGTTCTTGCTCCCATCTACTGAGTTCTTCATCTTGCTCCCCTGCCACCAGTGCTTCATCATCGCTTCCCTCAATACCTTAATACGAGTAAAACAGGCAACAAAAAGGAGAAAATAATGTACTCATAGTAAGGGCCAGGAGTTCAAAAACCTGAGAGACCATGCTTCAGTGGTAACATCTCAGTGCATCCTCCTTTCCTCTTCACGAGGAATTAAGGACGCTAGCCCATGAATTACTATCACAGAGGTTCCACTTAAAAATTCCAATGGGTAAATTTGCAATTAACTGCTGGTAAAACTCTCTAATGTTAAAATCCTATATATCTTACTAATTCTCCTTTTCCAAAAGATTATTTTACCTGCTTGTCAACAAGAAGAATTCTATACCAAAGAACCAATGTTTTTCTTTTCACAACTATACACTTCCTGAAAAACAAAGTACAGGAACAATACTAATTGATCCTTAGTCTAAGTTTCTACCAGATTCAGTAGAGTTGTGTGCTTCTAAGTACAGGAACATAGTCTGTGCTCAAAATTTTATACGTAGATTCGATTATGCAGTACTTTTCCTTGGAAATTGAATAAAACTCCAGATTCATGCCTGTTTGAAAAATATGTTGTTTAAAAATGTTGAATGGGAGCACTTGCAGTGAAAACAGTGTGAATGTTATCAGCTGTCCTTCTAAAAAGGTTTTACCTATTTCCTCAGCAATCTTTTGCCTTTGGGATTTTTCCTTCACTGTAAAAACTATCCTCCTCTTCTCGTCATCATCTTCATCATCACTGGCATCATTTTCATCTTCTCGAACAAGGCGGCTTTTACCTGGTTCACTGTCAACGGGGGTAAAGTCTCCAAGTTCACGAGCCATTTGACGCTTTTTCCTAGCGGCATGAATAAAAGCAGCATCTGGAATTTCTCCTAGAGATAGACGTTTGCACCGTTAAACAACCACTGCAACAAAACAGGTATTACGACTTCTTATTGCTCATCTCTGCCACCCTACCAAATCATCTTTGCAAACAGAAAAAAATGTGAGAGGGGAAAAAAAAAATCCATACTCACAGAAACATTTGCAAGCAACTTATAAGCTGCACATGCAAACTTTCTGACCAGAAACCCTCAAAGCTGGGATCTTTCCCCAAAAGTCTGGCGCTGCTTCCAGCAGCTCACGTGTCATAAGAGCAGGAGCCTGATGTTCCTGTGGGAAATATTCCTGAAGAAGAGGAAGCCCTTTACAGGGCTTTGACTATTGCAAAGGGAGGAAGAAAATGAGGTTCTTGACTATGTCACTTCCTGTCCTGATATTGCTCCCAACTCTTCTTACTTTGGGGGAACAAAAAACATCAGCCATTTCAACAGATGATGACAGGCCAGAGATTAAGAGGACACCAAAACGGACATAGCTAATATGAGAAGACTGGACGATCAAGAGGAGACAAGAAAAGCAGACCTAATTAAAAAAATCTAAAATCTCTAGCACAAAATTAATGCAACTTACATAAGTCATATAAAGAATGGTCCCCCAAAATCAATTTTTTGAAACATGAATAATTTTTACCACTACTTTGATTAGGCATGCACAAAAGGTTAAATTTCAGATTCTCTTTATATTGACATGAAATACTCTATTCAAGCCAGCAGTATCTTTAGACATGCAATAATGTACATATTGCACCACTTTGCAATTACCCCTAAAAGGAAAAATGATTTGGGAGTCAACTAGGAAATTCTTTTTTCCTTGAAATATGGCCAAGTCTGTGGACCCAGGGCATCCATCTTCTATTTGAGGAGCAAGCTACCACGAGTTAGCTAACAATTAGTGAACTAGTTTCAAAAATACTTTCTCGGACACATTTCTTTGGCCTCAGGGCCTGACTAGAACCTCATTAGACAAAATGAGATCAGAAAATATTTGAGATACCTTGCAGACCTGTAACTGAGACATTCGAACTAAAGACAGAATTTTAATTGAAAGCAGTTAAAATTCATGTTAAGTCATCTATTCCAAATCTAGATTTTCCTACAGTTTGTCATCGTTTTGAAAGACAAATTTCTGCTTTTGGTATCAAGATGAAGCATTCTTTAGTAAAACATTTTCTTTCATATGGCTTGTAAAATTAAACAGCTTTGGAAAATAGCAGTTTCCTGAATTCTCAGATGCTGGATATACTGCTGGAAAAAATTTCCTAATCTCTCAAATACATTAGTCTGCTGTAAACGCTGGCTAAAGCATTTGTTAACATATCAGACATATTACAACAACCAACCTGGGCGGAGAACATTCAGTGATGACAGAGCACTTGAAAAAGCCCCACCAGCTTTTGGTTTTTCTTCTTCCTTCTCACTTTCAACTTCCATTTCTTCTTCACCATGCTCACTGTTTGCAGTCCCATCTTCTTGACCTATATCCTTAATCTGTCCTGTCTTTTCTAGTGGTGGCTCAACTGGTAAGACAACAAAACCCACGTTTTATTCTTTTTATAAAGACCCCTCTGAAGTATTTTTTTCAGGTCTAACAACCAAAAGTAAAAGTCAAATGAAAACGTTAAATGATAATTCTATTGTTTGAGATTGAGTAAAATACGCCTCCTTAATTGCGATTAAGTCACTGACATCCTCTCAAAATAAAATTTGAGAAAGCAGACACCCCAACAACCACTAAACATTCTACGTATTGCCAAGCATTAAAAAAAGTGAGGGTACTCAATAATAAAGATCATATGTGCAACCTTCACATAGCCTCTTACATATGTAATTAGAAAGCATTGCCTGTGTTACACCAAATCTTTCCACAAGAAGAGGCCCATTTCAAAAGAACCCTTTCATTTTCCTGTTGGGCTGCGGTGCAACATTACCCTACATTAGGTGGGTAACATACAAATACAGGCAGCAGGCACAAACATTACGTAAAAAATGCACGTTAAATCTAGCTATCCAATCCAAGCTGCACATATCTGAGTTTTTTAGACTTCAGTATTTGTTTAGAGAATCCAGACTCCTGACTCAGTAGCAGCCATTAGGTCTTTGCACTATAACCAAACTAACTACATAGACCGCAAAATAGACAATCAGAAAATAAGCACACACTGGCTATGTGCAAAATGCAATTTTTTAAGGATCCTTGTGACAGAAGCAAGAATTAAGATCCAGGTTCCACAGATCCCCTGAACATTAGCCACAGAACTGTTAATTTCTGTTTCTGCTCGTGCCCTGTACCACTGCATAGGCAACTATGATTCTAATAAGAAAAAAAATGTGGGTTTTTTAAATGCAGACAAAGCTTTTTAAAAATCTTTAAGAATTTTAAGAGCCTAATGTAATTAACTTTAAAAAGGCCAATTTTCTGCATGGGACCATGTTCAATCCTCATAGGCTTCAGCTATATCATTGCAATTTTTAGATCATAAGCCTCTCAACTTGGGCTCATAGGTTTTTGTGTAGAGTAATAACCTACAACCCTAACTGGAAAAGGAATCGTTACACTTTACCATTGAGCTTCCCAAAAACCAATAGTACAATGAACTTGAAATCCCAGGCTCTATTCCAAGCTCTGGAGGACTGCACATTGTTAAAAGATCCTTCTGCTCCAACACTTTCATCCTTGTCATCTTAATCATCAAGTTTACTCTAAGGTGCAAGTCTTGAAACAGGCAGCTGTTGAATAATTTACTTAATAACAAAGAACACCACTCTGCTCACACCAAAACCTTCATTTTTGAGAAGATGCGTTACAAGGACACATCCTGTCAGCTAAGCACTAGACACAGTTCTAAACTAATTTAATTCCTTCCTGATTCAATAGGAAGAAACTCATCTGACATAAACAGAGCTGAAATACAGAAACTACTGAGGTATACTGACAACCGTATACGTAGCTGAGAAGTTTCATCCTTCTACATTCACTTCCACATGACAGATAATCAAAGAACTCTACCAGCTTCAGAACAGCATTTGTAGGGTTCAAATGAACATATTTAACGCATGCTTTACTTCAGTTCTAAATACTAAATCCTGTAAAAAGACTAACAATTCATCTTGAAAACAACTAGTTTGTATTTACAATACTTAATCTTTGCCATTACAGAAGTTAGTTTTGCAGTTACCATCTGTTGGAGAATTGACCTCTGTTCTAACTTTTGATTTTTCAAGATCTTCTTTATATTCTTTCTTCAACTGTTTTACAATCTTTTTGCTGTAACTTGATTTCTTCACTTTAAAAACTTCTTCAGTTTCTTTAAAAGAGAAGTTGAAAAACATTACATTAGACCTGCCAAGAAGTATACTTGCCTATTAAATCTCTTAATTTTGTACCTAGAACTTAATAAATGCCACTAACAACACAATTTAACGTGACTTTACATTTGCACTGTTGCAACAAAACCAGTCCCATAGCCTTCCATGTGGACTCATGTCTATCTCATCTTTTTGTGGTCATTTTCAAGTGTATTCATCCCGCTCACAGCATGGTCACAGAAAAGCAAGGCAGAAGTTACATGGAAGTGTACACACATGGCCTGCTTTTATCCGACTGTAGTAATCTTTTTTTTTTAAAACAAACAAACAAACAAACAACAGCTCATCCTTCACTGTCACCATGAATTTGGAAGAAAACTACATGAAGCCCCAACATTTTGGGTCAACAGTCTTTTCACAGCCATACACATACACAACTAACGAGTAAGGGAATGGCTGGTTTTGGTTGTACTACCAGTTCAAATGCCTGCAGCACTATAGCCTACCAAAAGGTATGCAATAAGTTAAAGAACTAAATAGCATAGGGGGGGGGGGGGGGGAAAAAAAAAAAAAAATCAAAGTTTAACGTAGGAAATCCACAAGTGTTAGTTTTCTCTTTTTTTAGTCTACAGTGTAATTCCATGTTTCCTGTATTTCTGTCAAGAATTCAAATAACTAGTCTTAGAATCCAAGTTCCAGTGATTACAAGGTAATTCCTGCTAAGAAAATTTAAAATACATACCAACTATCCTGCTGCCAAAAGGTATCACAAAAACAAGTTCCTCATTTTATTCACCCTGAACTTCTGGGATGCAACGAACTCTGGAGTCTGAGGAGTGGTTTTTGATAATTTTTAATACGCTATAACTATTATCCATAATCAGATTGTCTGAGCATGAATGGACCAATTCATGAGTGTAGTACCTGCTGGAATCCGGCAGAATTGCTAGCTGAAGCACTGTACAAACACAAATATGCTACTTTTCCAAAAGCTCAGGTCCAAAAACTGCTCAACCACTTTTTCCACTATTTGTGAAGGTTAATCTAATAAATGAACTAGCTCTGCAATAAAACACCAGTGGCTTCACATGGAGTTTGCTAGGACAAGAGACAGTCCGACGTGACCTGTGAACACCAGCCACATCAGATGAAAACAAACTCGACACAAAGCCGCAGGAAAGATGCCCCTCACCCAGCGCTGCTGGTTCTGGCGGGAGGCGGGGGGCGGGAGCTGCACAGGCGCTGGGCCTAGTACCTGCTACCACACAAAGCCCGGTCAGGCTCAAGCCTGCACCCTGAGCAGCAAGCCACCCAGCCGCACTGAGCGCAACACGGGTGCCACAGTCAGGCACCGGCAACACAGAAGCAGAAGCGACCCACCCGCTAAACCGGAATTAAACCCGCGGGACATCACCCCGCGGCTCCCCGGTGCTTGGGAGCACGCTGGCCCCGCAGGGGCCGGGTCGGGCCCAGGAAGGGAGCGGGGCCGAAGGCGGCGGCTGATGGGGCGCTCCCTGCCCGTGCATCCCTGGCCCCCCGCACCGCCCCCCCCCCGGCTCTCTCACGCGACCCCTCATCACCCCTCGCGTCACACGGGGTAACCCGACTGCCTTAAAAAATAAATAAAACGAGCGTCCCGGCTCTCTTGGGGGACGACGGGCAGAGGCCGGGTGCAGGCAGACCAGCCGCGGGTCCCCTTCCACCCCTGCAGCAGCGAGCCAAAGGCCCCGGTGCCCGCGGGCGGGCAGCCCCCCGCCTCACCCTCCTCCTCGTCCTGGAAGCTGAGCAGGCTGGCCCGCGGCACCTCTTTGTTCTCCCGCGGCCGCTTCTTCTCCTTGGGGCGCCCGGCCCCCGGCAGCCCGTTGCCCTGCTGCGGCGGCGGCAGCGGCGGGGGGGGCAGGAGGGCGGGCGCCGGTAGAGCCCCCAGGCCCGCCCTGTCGCCTCCAACCAAGCCCAGCCCCAAGCCGAGAGCCGCGCCGTAGCCTGCGGCGCAGGCGAAGGCCGCGGGGCTGCCGGGCAGGGCGAGGGGCACGCAGCCGGCGGGCAGCGGCAGGAGCCCGGGGCCCGCCGCCAGCGCCATGGAGGCCTCGCCGGGCCCTTCCCCCCCGGCTCCGGCCGCCGGCGCCGGCTCCTGAGGCGGCTCCTCGTCGCGCTCCTCGTCCTCCTCCTCCGAGTCGTTCCGCTTCCGCACGTTCACTCTCCGCGCCTTACGGAACATCCCGCCGGGCACCGACCCCCCGCGCCGCGCCGCTCCAGCACCGCCCGCTCCCGCCACCCCGCGCCGCGGCCCAGGCCCGGCTCCCTGAGCATGATAGCCGCCGCGCCCGCGGCCACAGCGCCCCCTGCCGGCCGCCGCCCGCTGCCGCCCGCCCGCCAATGGCGAGCGGCCGCCCGACCATAGAGAGGCGGCGGAGACAGAGGATAGAGCGTGCGCGGCAGGGAACGTAGAGAGGCCGAGCTAGAGCGGCCCGCTTCGCCGCGCGCCACTCCTCCTCCTTCCTTTCCCAGCGGCCGCGGTTGCCACCATCTTGTGTCGAGAAAGCGACGCGAGGAAGCGCCGGGCGTCACGTGGCCGCGCAGCGCGCGCGCGGGGAGCGGGGCGGGGGAGGAGCCGCGCGCGGCCCCTATGGAAGTGCGCCATTGTGGGGGGGTCGTGGCTGGGGTCCCCCCCGCGGGAGGAGAGGGGGCGCCGAGCCCCGGCCTCCCCATCCCCGCCCCTGTGGGCTTGTTTTCCGCAACCAGCTCGGGGACGGCGGCAGCGGGCATGCGGAGAGGGTGCAAACACCCAGGCAGCGCCCAGCTCCCATCATCTCCTGGGTGGTCAGGGCGCTTGCCTCCGCCCTCGGCCACGTCTTGCTTCCCGGCTCTGCACGGCCTCTGACAGAAAGCCCCTGCCCTCCCTGAGGAAGGCTTGGCTTCTGGTTTGGAGGGGGGAAATAATACGGCAGTCCTCTTCGCTAGCGCATCAGCTGTGTGCGGGCTCCTTGGGGGTTGGGTTTCGTCGAGGCTCAGAAGTCAGTCGGGCTGGCGTCGGTTGCCACTGCATTGACTAAAAGAAAAAACTGCGAGTTTGGTGGCAGGTGCCAAAAAATGGCTGGCCTTTTTAAAGACAGTCTCTCCAAGTACAAGTGTTTGGACCTGGAGGGACCTCTTTCCAGCCGTCCCACTGTATCAGGAGGGCCAGACTCCGCTGCAGCCCGGCTTTGCCAGCCACCTTGGGCGTCTGCCCGGGAGGAGGTGCAGCGGGCCTGGCTGGGCTCCTGCAGCCTCTCGCTGCGGCTGCACAGCAAGATCTGCCATAGAAAGCACTGCATTAGCGTTGTGCTGTTCTCAATCTGTATTGACTTACCTAAGTCACACCAGAATTATTAGTAGGAAGGAAAACTGTAAATTTACAGCTCCTGTGTCCATTTTTTTCTGATACGAAAAAATTGCCTCAGTTTCCATTCATGGGCAGTTTCCATTCATCCAGTAATCATGCATCAAGGTTAAAGACTGGCAAATACATACAGGTTGAACCTGATACATGGAGAATGAAACCATTGTGTATATATATACTAATTGCTATATGATCAAATGCCATGGGGTGTTGAGTGTGGCTAAGCATGAGTATCTTACACTGGCATTTAAAACATTCACAAATTCACATAATTATGTTTGCAGTGTGATGCTTAATGTACCACTGCTTGTAGTTTACATGCAAACAAAAGAAACCTCCACCAACAAAACAACAACAAAACTCACAACATATGTGGTATATACTTAGTATGCATTGCTCTGAAGAAATTCTGCAAACTTGTAATGCAGTAGTTCTATATGACAAAACCATACAAAATTGAAATTGGGAGAATCAGGTTCCTGGTATCTGCTGGAGAAGAACAGGGGAATTGAAAAGATCACTGCAATATTGGTGCTGCAGATTTCTGCTGTGTGTGTAATTGAGAGGAGGATTTTTCCTCGTTCCAGGAAAATCTCTGCAGTGCTTACGTGGGCACAGGAATAAAATGTCTTTTACATCAGCCTCATTCAGAACACTACAGCGGCAAAAGTAACTGAAACTGTCATTTGCAGCGTTAGAAAGCCCATGGATTTATTAATCTCTTAGTTTCTTCCCGACAAGGCCAGAATACATACATCCTCAGTTACTGCTGCCTGTGTGAATTTCGAACAGTAGCACCAGCAAACCACTGCTATCATGGCAATGTGGAAGTACTGTGTTATGCAGCCCCTTTTTTACTAGAGGGCAGCAGAGCCTCAGTGAATTCGCTGAAGTTCATTTAGGTTTGCTTTTCCCAGGTTTTAAAGAGAGGGTTGGTAACATTTAGAAATCAATATATTTGTGTGTGCCAGCTCTGTTCTGTTTGTTTGTTGGGTTTTTTTTCCACAACAGTATGCTGTGCAGGATTAGTGACTAGCCAGTTTGTGAAGGCAAGGTTAGTATTCTGGCACAGACAGCTGGAGCATGGGATTCCTGGGCAGACAATACAAATTATTTGCCTGTGTCTGTAATACGTTCCAGGCATGTAACATGCTCAGAACAACAGAAGCACGCACACCCCCCCATCCCCACTGCCAATCGCTGTCAGCCTGGCTCCCGCTCCTAACTGTTTTGTAACCTGCGACAGAATCGTCAGAGGTATCGCTAGAAATATTTGTGATTTTGGGAGAAAGCTTACGGTTTGTTGCCAAAGTGCTGATGAATGAAACAACGTCTTTACAACAGCTGATTTAATAGTTCTCTGGTTGAGTTAAATTGAGGTCAGTCCCCGGCCTTACACCACCCTGTGCTTAAATCTGTTAATTGGCAATTGCAAATAGACCCCATTAATTCAATAGTTACCCATTGTTGATTTCAGTGGGAAAGCTCACAGTCATGGAAGGTGTGCGTGTATGTAAGTATTCTGAAAAGTTAAGTTGTGCTTCCTAGGAAAACTGCTCCATTATTGATTACAGTTATAGGAAAAGTCTTTGCTTAAAGTTGTTGAAGCAAATTCATTGGTTCCTCAGAATCTTGATAGCTGTTCCCCTCAGTACGTATATTTTATCCCAATTTGTTGTAATCCTTTTCTGGCAATGCAAGGTTGTTAGGACTTGCTATTCCAAAGCCTTTATTGTACTATCCCAGCCTTAATCATATCTCATAGAATGCAAATCCTGCAGACATAGGCAAGGAGCAGACTTTGGGCTATATAAATAGTCCCGACGTATGTTTTCCAGGGGATGGCAATCTTTCTCCCACAGTGCACTGAAAATTGTTTGCTATGTGTCTGCCAGAAGCCTCGCCTCCCTTACTAGATGAGAGTCGTTGGATGGGGCTTTTCTCCTTTCCCGTAGGGGAGAACATGAGCAGAGCTTGCCGTTATCACGAAAGATGAAGTCAAGTTCCCTGCATGTGGGGAAATAGCAGGCGTCGGCATGCCCACCGTGCAAGAGACAGGCCTTTCCCTGGGAAAAGCACCCTCGTGAGCATGGTGTCTGCCCGTCAGGTGGCCTCTTGCCCAGTGCTTTCCCATGACGTGTGGAGGGGGAGAATACCCTGGTATGTGGCTGGGAACCCTCTGTCACCTGACTAAGAGGCAGGGCCTCCAGCCCTTGTCACCCCTGTGGCCTGGCAGAGAACAAAGCTTCCTGGTCGTCCTCCAAATGCACCTTAGGTTGTGCTCTGAGGTTGGAGGCTGCCTGCGTAACCCGTCCCTGCTTTTGTAAGGGGCTGTGTTACCCGGCCCAAGCAGAGGGTTCCCAGCTCTGACCGAGTAACCAGAGGGCAAGGACAACTCAGCACTCCCAGTTTGAGTAACCTGTAACCACCTCGCACCCCTCGAACCTGACAGCAGTGGGCTGTATCGACAGGGACACAGCCAGTAGATGGAGGGAAGAGATTATTCGCCTTGTCCCAGCACTTAGTAGACTACGTACGGAATACTGCATGCAGTTTTGGCCCCTCCAGTGCAAGAAGGATATAGATCAACTGAAGTGGTCCAGTGCAGAGCCACCAAGATGGTCAGGGGCTGGCGCAGGTGACTGTGAGAAAAGTGTGAGGGAACTGGGCTTGCTCAGCCCGGAGGAAGGAAGGCTGGGGTTAATACATGGAAAAAAGTTTCCCCGTGAAGACAGGCAGGCAGTGGCGCAGGTTGCCCAGTGAGGTTGCGCAGCCTCCATCCTTGGGGGTTTTTGGGACCCAACTGCAGAAAACCCTGAGCTACCTGGTCTGATCCCAGAGGTGGTCCTGCTTGGGGCAGGGGGTTGGACTGGAGACCTCCCAAGCTGCCATCTAACCCGAGTGATCCTTCGGGAGGCTCAGGTTCTTCTACAACTGGAGGTGCATGGTTATGTCTTTTTCTTCCTGAGGCACAACCTTAAACCAAAATTTATCTGCAGATTTCAATTCTTAGCTTACAATATATAAAAAGAATCTGTACCAATGCTTTCTGAAACAGTCATTTCACATTTTCTTTGGTCTTTAAGAAAACCTTTACTGAATTAGTCCAATGAGCCTGTCTTACTTTAAACACCTCCTTGTGAAGTGCTATCACAGTCAAAACTGTCCACCCCATAATGGCTCCTCCTTGCCAAAACCAGCAGACTCAGAGAAGTCTCTGTCGCAGACTGAGTGGTGCACTTCACTCATCGTTAATCAGTGGTCAGGGAGACCCTCTCATCGAGTCATGAGGTTCGGGAAGGACCCCCTTGCTTTCTAAACTCCTTCTCAGAGAGGAGTCTAGGTGCGGTTGGATCCAACCCTAGTCTCCGACTTGGTCAATGGTTTATGTCTAAAGGAGTATATCATGTCCCGAGAGGGCCGTCCTGGATGACTCACTTTGAGATAACCAATGTTCAGGATACCCTTGGGCTAAATTAACGTGACTTAACACCAAAAGATCGATAGAAAAGTTTTATTTATGGCAGAAGCTATGTAAACCTTGAATCATATAAAGGGATACGCTATTTAAACCTTGAATCATATAAAGGGCTGTAACGGTTTGTAACATACGGAAAAGAGAGAGAGAGAAAGATAGAAAGATAGAGGTAAAGGAAAGATAGAGACACAGGATAGATAGAGGTAAAGGAAAGATCACCACCCCAGGTTCCAGCAATGTCTCTGATCTGGTTCCATCGGATGGTGGGCACACACACCCAGCCCCTTGGAGTTGCGCCATTTATAGACCAGCCCCACCGCATATGCTAATGACTTCTCATGCGTAGTCTGTTGTTCTCAAACCTTCTCAAAATGGGTTGGGGGATTTGAGTGGTTGGGGATTTTGAGGCTCGTGATTTCCGTGCCTCCCCACCCCCGTCAGAGGTGCAGGGGCGATGCTGTCTCAGGCTCGTTTGTCTTTTAAGCAATTACTCAAGATAAGGCCCAGAAAAAGCACTACCCTGCCTCTGCAAGATCTTCCCTTCCAGCTGCACCTTCTCTCGTTAGTGTGATATTCCTTCACACCAGGTCCTCCTTTGCAGAGTGTTTGAGAAAATAACTCTTTCAACTTCTCAGTCTCTTACAGTCCCATCTCTCTCTTAGCAGTTTGCCATGCCTCTGATTACTGAAGATGTTAAATAACTCAGTAAATGAATGTTACAACATAGCTCTTGTTATCTGAGGTTGAGGAAACATCAGAGTACAGCAGGCTGGGAAAGTGCTCTGTGATACTAGAGACGTTTTCCACACTGTACGACTTCAGCAAAGAATATCCATTGAAAAGAGAGGCATCCAGAAAAGAAATATATACAAGCATTTGCCTGTCTTTATTGTGCACCGCAAGCGAGTCATCTTTTTCGTTGTTGCTGCCACTGTAGATGGTTACACTCTGCTCTGGAAATCGTCCCTTGACCTTGTTTACCCGGAGCTTTCGAAGTCCCCAAATGGCCAAGTATTCTGTCGGGAGAGGAGTGGTGCCGCAGAAGGAGAGCTTCAAATCCCACACCCTTGTGAAGTTGAGGAGCATCTCCAGCACAGAGGTGTCTGTGAACCAAATGGTGAGGTGGCTGTTGTAGGTAGTTTTTTCCATGGTAGAAGGCAGCACTGTTTTGCAATTGCACATCAAGTTTGCCAGGCAGTAATCACAGTCACGGATATCTGCTGAGCAGCTGCAGTTGCGAATTGTGTTTTCCTTGGTGAAAATTAGCGTATGGTTCTTCTGACTTCTCACAAAACTGCCAGTGGTGTGTATGCCAAGGAAACCAGCCAAAAGGAGAGCCAGCCAAAAGGAGAAAGCAGAGAAGGCTATCGGCTTCATTAGTACTGGTGCCAACCCGCCAAGTGTCTTCTCCTTTTACTCAGTGAATTATATCACTTGTCTTCACCTACTGAGGAAAAACAATTTCTCTATTATACTAAAGACCACACAACGGTAATATTACTTTGCTTTTCCCACTCATTATCTGTCTCTTCTATTCAGAACTGTACTGCAGTTTTGCAGGTTGCCCTGCTTTAGAAGGGAAGCACAGCTACACTGATTCAGGAAAATGAATTGTGACTCATGTTTGGGACTCTTCTTTCACTCCTCTTTTGCTCTAAATGGTTTCATCTGCTTATGGGACAGCTTGGACTCCCTCTTCACTATCCAGGCAGCTCCTCACCCTGCCCAGTGTGAAAGTAAGGGCAGGACTCCTCCTGCTCATCTCTCTTTTCTGCTTTCTCTTTGTCCACCCCCCAACAGATAGAGGTGACAAATGACCCTGTTCTCCATGCCACCGGCTGAGACAGTCTGAGAAGGGCTAAAGACAGAAGCTGGAAGCGTTTTGTTTTACACGTGAATCGCTAAGTAAAGGTTATGATAACCTTCCCTTTAAACTGAGTGTGGGATATACTGGGCAAAGGGAAAGAAAGAAAGGGTGGCTAAGCGCAGAAGCACTGCTGGATGCAGCACATATCCTGCGCTATGTGGTATGCCAATAAAACCTGCTTTTGATCCATATGAAGCTGCGTCTGCTTCAGCCTTAGCCTGTGAGTTTTGGGGACCAAGGACCATCTCTCCCTGTGTCTGCACAGCAACTAGCATAGGATAGATCCTGGCTTTGTTGATTGCTCTGCCCCTCTTCATTTACCCTGGCAAAGCAAAGTAGAACCTCTGTGCGTGCTTATGACAATGGAGCAAGTTTCCATCCCAGCCATGCTCCACCTCAAATGACTGGGAGCAGGTTTGCTGGGGACTTTCGGATTCTCAGCTACCAGCCCTTTGGTTTTCAGAGCAGGGTTGGATCTAACCAGGAGCATCTGGGCTCTCCTGGCACGTTACTGAATGATGGTACAAGCAATGACGCAGAATGTCATTTCTCAACACAAATTGTAAGATGTTGGAAAGTTTGTCTGATTTGACTGTAATTATTTTGAAGCACCAAGAGACATTAGAGCCAAATTTTGACCAAAGGTAGCAGGTCCTAGCAAAGGCAGCAGTAAGGCATGCACTGGGCAGAATTTGGTTCTTAGCATGTGAAAAGGTTGTTCCATGTCCGGAATGCATGTCTCCAGCACCTCGGAAAACATGGCAATGCACTTACAGTTTTGGAGAAACATACCAAATAAACAGGAGAATAACAGTATTATTAATAAATATACAAATTGGTTTTGTCTGTTATTCAATCTTCCATCATTAGACAGTGGAATCTACTGCTATAAACTTCATGGTCATTTAGCAGACAATTAAAGAAAACTGTCTTTAGGAGCACACTAAAGTTCTCTTAGTCATTAGCACTACCATATGAATGGTAGTTTACCAGATACGTGATTTAGATCTAAATGTTTTAAGCTCAATTCCTGCTGAAGATTCAAGTGAAAGTGTTCTTTGACTAATACTAAATTTAAAAAAAACCCACAAAACTGCATCTTGACAGAATAGTTTGTGCCCTACTTTCCACATTTCTCACTAATAGACGATATAGTCCTCTAGTCCACCTTTTTTCTTTGAAGTTCCGTCTCCTTTCAGTGAATCTGTAGAAACTGTGATGGTTCATAACTGACCAGGACTTTGTCATCCATGGGAAAAGGAAGAAAAGGGAACGTTACGTGCACATGGGGGGGAAATCTGCACATAGGAAATGGTGGACTCTAGGCCAGACATTACCACTGGATCCTTTCCAGGAATGAGATCTTTAGGTTATGATAGACAGTTGCATGAAAACATCAGCTCATTGCTTAACAGCAGTCGAAAAGCAATTAAATTGTTAAGACATAATGGGAAAACGATGGAGAAAAAGAGACAGTGCTGTTGAGCTACTGCATAAATCACTTGTTTGCTGACACTTGCCTGTTGTGTGCAGTTCATATCCCACTATTTCAGAAAGGATACCACAGGACTGGAGTTCAGAGAAGAGCAACAAGAGTGACGAGATATGGAAGGGCTTCCCTTTAAGTAAGGTGGGACTACGTAAGGTGGGACTCTAGGTGGGAGAAGAGATGATTGAGGCAGTATATGGTGGTGACCTATAACAGAACAAATAACATGGAGATGATGGGTAAAGATCAGTTTTTCACTGCTTCTTCCAAGAACAAGAGCAAGACATCTCAAATAAAACCAGTAGGGTCACAGCTGACTTGTTGATTCTTAGTAAAGGATGTTGGGGGTGCAAAAAGTTTTCACAAATTCAAGGCAGGACTGGATAAATTCAGTGAGGAGAAGTCTGCTGTGGTTATCATGTACACAGGCACCACACCTGGCTCCAGAAGGCCCTGTGCTGAAAATGGTTGGAGGCAAAGAAAGTTATAGCAGTCAGTATCACATGTTCTTGTCCTGTTGAAAATCTCTCCTGTGCACCTTCTTATGGCTGCACATGGAGATGGCTACTTGACTAGATGGATCTTTGGTCTGACAGATTATGGCCTTTCTTACACAAAACTTACATAGTGTAAATGTACGCAAACTGACTCAAACGTGGTTTAATTCTGTAGGTACTCCCTGAATTCAGTATGTTGTTTTCTTAAATGGAGGATACAGACATTTTAATGCTTAAATCACATATTTAATCCATGTTGTGGAACATACCAGAAATACCAGTCCAACTGTTAGCTAATGTTTAACTTCAAAGGTCAAACTCATCCAAGCTGTAGCTATTCTGGTAACATGACTGCAAGATTAATTTGGTCTCCAGTATCTAAGCATCTAGTCATGCATCACAATGAAAATCCTATTACTAAACCTCCACACTGTGCTTATTTTCTCAGCCCTTAACCGTGGCTAACAGTTGTGATAAATCAGAGACCTGTAATATCACCAGTGTTTCACAACTCAATGAAATGATTTGGATTTATCTGTTTTGGAGGTAATATTTGCAAGAAGAACTCCTAGACAATGTTAGCAATATGAGTTTGAACTAAGCAAAAGCGATTTTAATTGAAGACTCAGCACTTCTGCATTTCAAACTCCCACCTATGTCAAAAGGGGTGATAGTGTTTTTTCCACAAAACATGTGAGGACTTAATAGTCATAAAACATTAAAATAAAATACTTTGATGCATCCTCATTAGTTTTAACTCTTGATTCCTTTTCATAATTTTTTTCAGTACCTGAAGACTGGAGAACCTTTAGTTCTCTACTGTCTTGCAGCCCACCAAAGAAAATTCTCTTTCAAGTTTAGCTTAGCTGATAGTATTTGGGCTCCATCCATCAAAATCCAAACACAATTCTAAATCTTGGCATCCCAGGAAATGTTATCTCCAGAAATACTTGCTATCCTCTTCCACTCCCTGCTATGCAAAAACATGCCTATCAATTCAGTTCTTGGTATTTAGTTTCTGTGTGGCTTTGGTGAGTGATGCGCAAGCAGTGAAATGTATGTTGCAGGTTGTCTGTCCGTGAAGTCTCAAAGTCACCTGCAATGCACCTTAACTTAAGCTACCAATTATCTACAGAAAAATGTGCGTTATATGGCTCTTAATCAAATTACTTTGCTATCTACACTGCTTAAGGCTTGGAAAAAGGTTGGCTTTAATTTTTAGGGGTGGGGGGAGCTACCTTGCAAGGAAGAAGCAAGTTAAAGCGTAGAGAAAACTTAACCGCACTAGCTTGATGACTCTGAGTTGTATCTTTTTGAATTACTACTGCTGTCAAGGCACTGTTAGGAGGGAGAGGGTCACAATTTAGCAAGAGGTTCTTTTCACTAAAAGTCTGGGGGAGAGGTCTTTAGCTTGTCTTCTCTAGGAGTGGCTCAGAAGAGTCTGAGTTTCGGTAAGGAAGATAAAGAAGAATGTGAAGCAAAAGTTGCAGGCGTGGCAGTTGGGGGACAGGACTTTGCCAGGGTAGAAGATGTGGGGAAAAGAAAGAGGATCCAAGAAGAACATGGATCTGAAAAACAGGGCCAGGGCCTGAATGTGTGCATCTGCAGGATGACGTTACCATGAAGCAAAATGGTTGAGGTGATCTGAGTTTAATCATTGAAAGGACTGAAACACGGAATTGTTAATGTTTTTTTAATTTGGTGTGTTGATGTCATGGTGAGCTACACAAAGAATAAACCCTTTGTCTCTCAGGAAGTAATTTTGAAGTTGCAAAAGCTAATGGAGTAATTTTAAAAAATCTTCCTCCTTTGGAGAGATTCCTTATATTTTGGATTGCTTGTAATGCAAAGATGCCTCCAGTAGGGCTCTCGGAGATACACAAAAGCCCTTTGTTGTAATATTACCATTAAGCTGAAAGAAAATATGGGGTGATTCTCTTGCCTGTTGTGGGGCTATGTTCTCCATCATCTCCAAATTTACAAAGAACAAAGGAATGTCTTTAGAAAACTGGAGAATTTGGGCTATGGGATACATCTTTCCACCATGCTTTCTCTCTGAGCATTACCCACTCCCCTTAATTTATCCATTGAGCTCACTAAAATATTTTTATACCCAAGGAATGCATCAGATTGTGCTAACTGTCAAGAATTTCCATACTATTTTCTAGGAGAAATTGGTGGATATGCCGCCGCCTTTTCCCTAATTTTCAAATCAAGCTTATCTAGACTTCCAATGTAATCAGTACATATTCAGAGACTAAGCAACAGTCTCATCATATGCATGTGTTCTACTAGTCCTGCAGCCTTCTTCCTTGATTCTGAGACATCATTTTAGTGACAAAACAACCCAACAGACTCAGTCTATGTCTTACTCTTCTGGTACGCTACCAACTTTGGCAAAGGGAGGCTTATGAAGACAACATCTATGAGTGTTGTTTCTCCTTATTTTTTTTTAAATCTATAGCTATTTAAAGACTCTTCCAACCAACACAATGGATTTTACAACTTGTTTCCATAAGTCATTCAACATTTCCTTGCATAACTGCACAGCAGGTATAGCAGTCCTGTAAAAATAAAGTAATATAAGCATTTTTCGGCTTTCCAGCTTATACTAGAAGATTGCTGAACTCAAGAAATGATAATGGTATTTCAAATCTGAACTTGGCAAATGATCTGAATGCTCTTCCCTCACAGGTCAGTAAACAAAACCTACCTGCTTTTATGTATCTGGTTTGGTGCAAAAAATAACTCTCTTGTCTACAGAAACTCAAGCTAAGAAGGACCTGGTCTGCATTTTATTCCCATATAATTGTTCAATTCAGCTGTTTTGGACAGTCATTCTTGTCCAGCCTTATACCCAATGAAGGTTTGGTTTAAACTTCTGAGTAAAAGAATCTAGAGCTCTACCAGGCTGCAAGATGACCTCCAGCAGAAATAATACCACCTTGGGTTCATCTCTTTGTCCAATGCAGGAAAGAAATAATTTGTCCAAACAGATGATGGTTTATTCTAACAACATGGTTTCTTCATGGTGGTACTATTTCTAACAACATCCCAAACAACCGTGTTTCAAATGAGGCATAGGTGGGCTATAACAACATGCCCTTCATCCAGCTGCACTGGTACTTTTTCTAAGTTGGTCTCATACAGTCAGCCAACATTACACAGTGTTTTGAAGTTATGCATTGTGATTGCAATGTTTCCTTTTATCAGTTACTGGTCAGTTTTTGTTACAGCTGCAACCTTCAACAAATCCACCCCCCACGTAGGTAAATTGAAAGTAAAGCCTACTTTCCTTCCCTTTCCATCTTTACAGAGTCCAGTTTTGGAAACAGAAGTGTAAAAAACAAGAGGCGAGTAAAACTAGTAGATAAATAGCTGCTGAGTCATACCCCCTACACTGCCTTGCTGTCCAGAGTCACACTGTGGTAAGCATTTAGTGTTTGAGAATGAAGAGAAAAATTAAGTCAGTGTATCAGAATGAGCCAGTGCTTTGAGTAGTAATTAGACTGTAGTGCCCCAGAGGTCTTTTCTTAGGCCTGCCTTTTCTCTTAAGCAGTCACCCAACTTCACTGAGCAGTGGTAGAGTACCACTACCCCGTGGGAATTACTGATAGTTGATCCAGTTCTTCTCCAAAGAGCTGACAGTGTTTCCCCAGTGGTTACCTGCCAATTACAGCATTAAAACACCTGAGAAAAGTTTTGAAGTGTGGATTTTGGTTTCTATGAATTGAAGAGATACCTTAGTTCAGGTATCAGAAGGCAAAGATTCAGCGATTACAAAAAGAGTACTGATAGAAGCTCTGCCACTGTAAGGGCTTCCTGGGAAATGGGGAGGTGGAAGTGGGATATGTTGAAGATCAAGAGATTCTTAATTGGCCTGAAGATGTTAATGATCAAGAAGACTTTGATGATTGGTATCATATTCTTGGTTTTCATCTGGCATGTAAGCTTCCTGAATTCCAAAGCTACCATCCAGTTTTCCTCATAGACTACTTTAGAAAAACCTTCCTTAACATTGAGGGGAAGCTCTTGCATCACCCCAAATTGGAGGACTTTTTGCTATAACCAGATCTGCTTAGCTGAATACTTGGAGAACAGGGAAGAAAGGTCAGCTCTAAGCACTAAGAGCAACTCCGTAACAACTAAGTAAGCCCACAGTAAAGCATGTCTAGGAGTACCTGGACACAGTACCTAAACCCCAGAGCGTAGACTCAGCAGACGCAGGTGGATGAGGAGGAAACCACGGCAGCCTGTGTGGTGGAACAAGGACGTAGCTGTGGGCGAAGAAGGCAGCTGTAGAGAGAAGAGGGAAAGGTGGTGGTAGGGGGCTTGGTGGAGGAGAGGCAGGTGCAGCCCAGAGATGGGATGGAGGAACGAAGGAGAAGGAAGGAGTAGGAAGCCTTCCTCAACAAATCAGGAAGCTCTTTAATAGGGTGGAACATACAGAAAGAGTACAAAACTGAGGTCCTGGGGCAGGTTTCTTGCTAACTTTACAAACCTATCTTGACAGAAAGTAAAAGAAAAGGAACAACGAGCCACCCATTCTGCTGCTGCTTTGGCTCCTATTTGTGTGGTTTATAGCCAGTCCAATATTTGTTCTTCAGTAATGAGTTGTTCCTTCCGTGCAAAAACTGGAGAAAAACTAGATCCCAGCAGCTGCCTCGGAGTCCCTCCAGCCTGCAGTGCTGGCCTGGGGAGGGGGAAGGCAGCCGCCGCTTCGGAGCTGCCATCTCCGCAGTAGGGAGGGGAGAAGAGAAGCTGCATTCTCTGCTTAGCAAACAAAAGTCTTAATGATTTTAGGGAAATTTTACTTGCTTCCGATAGCAGTAACCTGCTTCTGATTAAGCAATTTTGAGTGATCTAAATCCAGCAAATTGTTTGTTCATTTTTGTCCTGAGTGGGGGGCCTTTCAAGTGAAAATTCGATTAGACATAGGTACCAGCAGAAAATGATTCCAGTTTGATTGCTTCAGCCATGCATGTTTTTAGATGTCGATCCTCTTTCCAGCATTGAAACCCCTGTTTTATTACATATTATCCCAAAAGTTTTCTAGCACAAGATTCCATCCCCAGTCCTTTTTCTTTGCACGTTTTGATAGTTAAAGGAGATTTTCAATGCTTATTTGGTAATAGTGTCATTTCAGGTTTCTGAATGTGCTTTGATTGTTCCACTAATTTTTTTTTTTTTTTTTGCTAATTGCAGATATGTGTATTAAGAAAACTGCAAAAAAGCAATAAAAAGCCTTTGACTGTTGTGTGAGAATGCTACTGTCTCAAGGAAAGTTAATCCTATTCAATGGAAGTCCCAAGTCTATACAATTAATTTCTTCACAGGGTGCTTTCTTCCATTCTCTATTCAGAAAAAAAACCTAATTAAAACCCCTCATTGATCACTTGTGTTAACATGTGCCTATGTGAAAGTGCTGTATTAAGCAAAGAGGAGCTTAAAACCATATAATCTTGTGCAGCTTGAGTAATGTACACAGGATGAATACCAAACCCACCTAATTTAGATCAAAATAACATGAAAGACTGGACAAAGCCAAAAGCGTTCAGAAGGAGAACTATGAAGACTGCCTCTTTCTTTTCCTGCATGCATGCAGGTATGGGAGGGGTGCGTGAAAAAATATGCTGCATTTCACAGCGAAGGTGGCAGCAAGGATGTGGGGTGCAATGGGCTGATCTCACCGGGGCCGAGGCATCACTCGCCTGCTGCACAGAAACCACAGAAGGGAGGCAGGGGGAAGAGGAGCGCAGACAAAGCTCCTGTTACGCTAAGGAGCAAAGCGTGCCCTTTCAGTGATATTTAATATCGGTCTAACCTGTAAAATGCTAGTTGAAAAAGGGTTTTTTAAAGAACGCACAGGGCTACTGTTGAGTGGCTGTGCTGTGTTTGCATCATGACTAACTGGAAGTTTTTGAAGTGCAATTTCTTTCGCCTTTGAAAGACTAAACTGAACTCTTTTTTTGTTGTTGTTGTTCAAAGATAATGCTAACAATTTGCTTGAAAGCCTATCGCATCTTCTGGAAAAAAGAAAACCTTATTGTTAAATTGTAACTGAAAAAAATGACATCTCTGGTTTGCAGACAGGTATGCACATGAGAAAGGGCGAGGTTAGCCTTTAACATGGACTGAACTAAGCAGGTGTTGAGATACAAGATTACAGGAAAATGTAGAGAGTTAGGTAAAATGTAAAGAGTCAGTCTCTTAGTAAGTCTAGTCTGAGTCTTCACTGCAGCGTAGCTACATTATCTGACCAGAAGGCCCTAGGGAGGCTCAGGCCTTGAGGGAAACAACGTGCTGGGTTTGACCTTTTTTACTCTGTGGGAGTTTTAGGAATTCCCTAAGTGGCCTGATGGCAGAGAGGTATTTTGTTTTCTGTGTCTTTGTTTAAGGAATTATCGTATTTATTTAGTTACACCACAGATAAATGTAGGGAAATAGCTTAGCGATAAAAGCTGACGTTCTGCAGACTTCCAGGCTGCAGCATGGTCCGTGCTTGTTGTCAATAACTTGAAAATTTTATTTGCATTTGCTTGTGTAGCAAAAGCCTGGGCTGCTGTCATTAGGCTGAGCAGCCAGTGCTGTAGCAGCGGTGCCATCAAGTGTAGCGGAACAAATTCCTTCCCAGCAATGATAAAAATGCAAGATAAAATAGGTAATTCTGTTGCATTGAACTTGAACAACACACAGACCCTTGAAAATGTTCATGTATGGGTATTTTGGTGTTCAGGTGTACGCAGGCTCCAAGACAGACAATTCATCTAAAATCACTTCTGCAAAATCAGGTTCTCACAATGCAAAGAAAGAGTGTTCCTTGTTAAAGGCCAGGTTGGAGGGGTACAGGTTGGCACTCCTCTCAAAGAGTGAGGAGAGTTGTTTCCTGTGGATCCTCACTGTGACTGGGAGTGCTGGTGTCATCGAGCCCGTCCGTCCCATCCAGAGCTTCTGTCCGTACTGGTGGCAAACGTTACAGCGGGGAGGGTTGTGACATGTAGCTGCAGGGAGGCTGATTAATAGGAGAAAACTCGAGAAAGGAGCAGGTTTTGTACCCCCAAAGAATTGGGAGTGGTGATACCTCCCTTTTTCCCCCAGATGCAGGTCACCCTCAGCGGGTCACAGCCTGATTATTCCCAGCCCTGAGGGAGCAGAAAGGATGCATGTGTAAGGCCTGCGTTTTCGTGCCCCACTTCACACATGCAGTCTGCACTTTTCCTAATAAAGAGCAGGGGACCAAGATGAGCGGCAGGATTTGCTTTGCCAGGACAGACTTGGAGCTATTCCAGTTTGGAGGTGTGCACAGTACATGCTGTCCGGGAAGGCTGATACACACTGATCTGACACACTGATCTGGGTATTCACCTTTGAATTCCACCAAGATAAGCATTTACTTACATGAAAAGTGAGAAGAAAGTGGTATAAAGCTTTACCAGCTCGGGAGGAGAGCACTGTTTGCACAGCTTTACAAAGCGGTGGCAGATCAGACATACCTTACCCACTCGAGCACCATAGGCAGGATTTGTCATTACACCTGTGTAACTGGATTGAAATCAGTGGTGTAAATCTGATCTAATGAAATGGAAAATCAGAATTTTATTTCTAGTAGTGCCATTATGGCAGTGTGTCTCCATCCTGCCTGCTATTATAACCTGTGACTCCGAGTCCCAGTGGTTATGAAGTGCTTTAAGAGTCTCAGAGGGAAGGCATTATCGAAAAATAAGTTTCTTCCTGTTGCTATCCAAGCACACAGCTATTCCAGTCTGATGACTGTTTGATCTTTCTCTGCAGGGCATTCAGCAGCTTTCAAATAATGGAAGTACTAGCGGCTTGAACTCTTGTCCTGACGCTTATGAGAGAGCTCTGTACCAGAAAGGTGTCAGGAATAAAAAATCACACCCTAGCTTTGCGTAGAGGTACCCTAGAGTACACGTTATATGTTACACCGTGAAAAGCTCTTACTTCTACGCTAAATCACAGATTAGTACTTTTCAGTAACTTCCTCATTCGCTTCTTGAACGATCTAGCCTTTTGCCTTCCAGTAGGCTCATTTTATTTATTTTTGTGAAAGAGAAGCCTTAGCAAATATAATTTCCTTCAGTACTGGTGCTGGCTCTGAATGTGCTGAATGCAGGTAAGCTACAATGTTAGAGCGTTGTGCTTCCTGTGATTTAAAGTTTGAGTATTCGAAAAAAAGTGTATACACATGCATAGAGCATGAATTTGTATGCTTACAAATGCACACATGCACCACATTTTCATAAAACAAGTACTTTTGTAAGTGTAAGGTATGTACAATCAAATCCCTGTTTATTCATTTCTCCTCAGAACGGGACACGTTCTGGGAAATGGGGTGTAATGAGGATGGGTGACCAGCACTGTCTGAAAACCACAGTTATGCTTGGTGGCTCAGGCTGAACACTGAGATACTAAAATGAGCCACTTTTTAAAATTCTCTTTTTTTTAACGTCAAACCAGCTACTCCCTGGAGCAAGGGTCCTTACACTGAGTGAACTTTAGAAAAGCAAGCTTGACTGCAACTTTTTGTTGTTATTATTTCCAAGTGCCCTTTCTAACCTGCCCTGGACAAAAGTTCAAGTTAAGCATTACACGAAATTAAAGATTTGCCAAGCCCAAAACGTAATGCTTACTTCATGAATGAAAATGGTATAAAAAGCGTACTTTAACACTTCATTTTCTGTTGTTAAAATCCTAAATTAAGAAAAAAAGATGTGAGAGGAGAAGGCTGCGTGATAGAAAGCTGTTACGAAATGTTAATAGTCACTAAGCAGCTGGAGACTGAAACTCCGGAGTAGGACCGTCTGGTGCCGGGTATCTCGTCTCCCATTCACTCCCTTGCATAGTGGATGGTGTCATTGCCATTGAGACTCCAGAGCCATATAGTGACGGTGTATTTATTTTGCTGCGTCCTTACTGTATCACTGGCCAGATTTATACATTGAACGGCAGAGTGAAACACAGTTCTAAAGCACAGGTAAATTAAATGGCAGAATAAAACACAGGTCCTAGCTGCTCTTTCCCCAATCCTCCTCTTCCAGTGCTCTTCTCAGGCAGTTTGAACTGAATAAAGTGACCCAACTCCTGTCAGCTGGAATAATTCCCACCAACACTTCTGTCGCCTTTAAAGATTTGCCTAAAGAGGTGCTTGCAAGATGCAGCAAAATCTTTCCCCTGTTCTTTGTGGTTATTATTCATAGAGCTATTAATTATTACCAAAGACATACAGATACAGCGTATAAAAAATTGCAACATATGAAAGACAAACTCTGCAGAATCTGTTATTTCACCGTGATTACAAAACAACAAATCTGAAACGAAATACCTGCCAGGAAGAGAGAGTTCCTGGCAAGGAAATAATTGTGCTGGAAGAGAAACAGCCTCATTTATAAAAATACAAGCTCTTAAATGTTCCTCTGTTACTTACCCTCCCCTTCAGAGCCGAAACAAAGACAGAGACTTATGCTTTCTCCAGGTGCCGGCGGATGGGTTCGTCACCGCCCGGCTTCCCGCTTGGCCGAGCTTGCCGAGGCGGGGATGCTCGGCGGGGCCGGGCGCGGGGTCAGCCTGCGGGGCAGGCAGCAGTGCCTCCTCTCCCGCCCGCTGCTGCTCTTTTATGTTTTCGCAGGGCCGGCAAGGTTGCCGTTCCCCTGACAACCAGGAGAGCAGTCCAAGGTCTACCCCTATCATTAACGCCGCCGTGGCAGGATCCCTACCTGTCTTTACTCTGCTCCCACGCCGTCGGATGCGTACACGAAGGGCTCACCTGGAAATGCTTAGAGGTGGCCGACGGCCTCCCTGCTTGCTCTGGGAGGGGATCTGTGACTGCACTTTTCTTTTTTTCCCTGGAAGAGCTGGTGCGTGAGAAACTCCAGTCCCCTCTCACCCTTATTGAGGATTGAAGGAGCAGTGTTTCGCTTTCTGCCCATCAGAAGTCCATTCAGATGCCTGAATTCCCAAGATGCCCATTCAGCTCCTGAAGGAGAGGTGCTCTGGGGAACCCTGTTCTGTGATAAATGCACGGGCTGTGCATCAGGCAAATATGAGGCGCACATAGGATCTGTTCACTACAGTACTCCTCTGTTGTTGATGTTACACAATAAGAGACACTTTGCCTTACTTATATCACACGTAAGATGGTGGCGAATTTGACTCTGCATACACTTATCAGAAAGTCTGTTGTGTTTCAGGATAAATTCCACTTCAAATCCATTTTGCCCTTCTTGGATGCATCCAATAGGGGAAGACCTTCATTCCCTCCTTGCTCCAAACCATCCCTAGCTTTCTGTTTTCCTTTAGGGCTAACACAAAGTGCCTTTAGTTATAATTTCAGTCTCCCCCTGGGCCCATTGGCTGTTGTCAAGTTATTTAAGAAAGGGTCTGGCTGGCAGCCGGCTCAATAGCCCAGCTATGGAAACTGGGCAAACCTGGGTTTGCCACCTGTATGCACCTCCACTCCAAGGCCCTGTTACCAACAGATTCAGAGGAACTCTGAATGAACATCCTAAAAAGACAGCATTATTTGCCCTTGTCATTCAACAGCACAAAATGTGAGAAAAGGGTAAAACCAATAAAGAGTCTTCCCATAAACAGACTGTAATCTTTTCTTGCAAGACATCATCATCTGGCACAAGCAATATAGAAGGAAATGATAGGTTGTTAAGGCTGGCTCATCCTTCCTTTGTGCAGTGCTGAGCTGTCCCTGGGGTAAATGGAGAGAGAGCTTGAAGTTGAGCTACTGCCAGCTTCTTGCTCTTCCACCTTGACACACCGCATTGCTTGCTTATGTTGCTACTGCTCTGCTGTGGCACAAGGAAAGAAAGGCCCTTCGGTTGGTGTGCCTCCCTGAAAATATAAGATGCCGTCAATTGTAAAAGCATGGTATATTAAAGGTTATTAGATTTTCCTCATGCTTGTTGTTTGTTGCTTACATGTACACTACAAAATGTGCATGCCATTCATGCTAACTGTGAAATACGGTGTTAATTTATTTTTTTCTGCTCTAGTGATTTCTAAAGAGGTTTTGTATTGCAATGCCCGAGAGTTTGATGTTCAAGAAAAACAGGATGAGGCCCACAGTCTTACAAGTGATTTCATCTTGCTGCCAAGAACTTGTGGACAATATGTTTATTAGACATCACTTGCATAGAGGTTGATGTTGCAACTTCACATTATAGGTGGGAGCAATGGGAAGCTGTGGTCAGGACTCATCTGTCTCTCACACACTTGTGTCTGCACACATGATTTTTGACCTTTTGAAAAAGCTTGCTCTTCACACACAGTTATGCAGGCAATGCTTGCTCTTTTTCACACATAGTTTTGCAGGCAATGAGGTGCAGAGCCAGCTTTTGCACCCCCAGCTCTCCAGCCATTACCGCTCCGGAGGGTACCGTCAAGGAGGCAGTTTCACGGAATCCCGGAGTCACTCAGGTGGGAAGGGCCCTCAGGAGGTCTGGTCCAACCTCTTGCCCAGAGCAGGGCCCACTGGCGTCAGACCAGGCTCCTCAGGGCTTTCTCCAGTTAGGTCTTGAAAACCTCCAAGGATGGAGCCTGTACAACCCCTCTGGGGATCCTGTTCCAGTGTTTGAGAATTTTTTCCCCTTATATCAAGTTGAATCCTCTCCTATTTCCCACTGTCTCTTGTTCTCCCATTGTGCACCTCAGTAACAAGGCTAGCTCTATCTTTTTGATGACTTCCCAATAGATATGGGGAGACGGCTATTAGGTATCCACCCCCAACGCTCTTTTCTCAAGGCTGAACAAGCCTAGGTGTAAAGGGCACAAGCGCAGCTTAGGACTGAATTTCAAACAAGCAAGGTGATATTAACCTTTTTCCATTCCCTCTGCCTCTCCTCATAGGACAAGTGCTCCAGCTTTGACCATCATTGTGGCCCTCTCCTGACCTTGCTCCAGTTTATTGTCATCTTTCTTGTACTGTGAATCCCCAAACTGCATGCATTACTCCAGATGCAGTCTAACAAGTGCCGAGTAAACAGGGAAAATCCCTTCCTTTGATCTGCCGCCTGTGCTCCTGTTCAAACAGCCCGGGATGCTGCTGGCCCTCTCTGCTGCCGGGGCAGGCTGCTGGCCCATGCTCGGCTTGCCGTCAGCCCAGACCCCCCAGCGCCTTTTCTGCAGAGCTGTCCCCAACCGGTCAGTCCCAGACCTTACCACTGCAGGGGGCTACTCCTTCCCAGGTGCAGGATTTGGGAATTGTCCTTGTTGAATTTCTTGAGGTTCCTGTCAGCCCTTTCTGCAGCCTGCTGAGGTCCCTCTGAGTGACAGCCCTGCCCTTGAGCATATTGACTCATCCCTCCCCGTTTGGTTTTACCTGGCAGGGGGAGAGGGAGGCGGAGAGACGGTGTCTGCAGGCCTGTGCGGTGCAAGGTGCAGGGCTGCCATCCTGTGGCACGCAGCCTGCCCGTGGGCTGCCGCAGGGCACAAGCCGGGTCTCCGACATCTCTTAGTACCAGTTATTAATAGCCGAATTGGAGGAACGTCTTCTCATGTTTTGCCAAGCCTTTCCTGCCCGCACGGGAGAAAAGGCTCACTATTCCAACTAAGTCTCTGAACTATGTAAAAACTAAAAAAACCCCCAACTGGTCAAGAGTTCATTCCCAGAGGAACGAGGTCCTGTTTCAGTTGGACCTTCCCGCTCCACAGAGCCCGCCCACATTACTGTGCTCCGCTGCTGCTTACGTCCGGCACCTCTCAGTATGTCATCATGGGGAACGGCAACATGTTCCCATCCGTGTGCAAAGTGGACTGCTACAAAAGCACGTGCATAAGATGACCGTCCTACAGTATGGAATAGTATAATGTCCCATATGCTGACACAGAGTAATAATAAACACATACATTACGTATATACATATTAGAGCAGTATTAAAACCATGCGGATGGAATGATGATTGGGCGTGATAAATCGATGCTTGCTTCTGAGTCGCCTAGGGTTAACCATTAGGGTTGGTAGGCACTGTTCAGTATCATCCATAAAGTGAACTGGATGTTTTGTCCTGTTGTCAAGGGATAAACATTTCTAAACAAACACCAAAACCCCACTTTGGATAAACATTTCTAAGCAAACACCAAAACCCCACTTCCACACTTGGCAGCAACCAGTGCTCATCTGAACCCACGGGCCAAGGACTGTGTACACATAAACGAGATCATCTCTCCAGCTAAGGCTTGAGAAACCTGGTGAAAAACAAGGAAATAAGCCAGATTATTTCAGATGACTTGACTTTGGTTTCTTCTCAGAAGGAAGCCAAAATAATGTACCTAGCCCAAAATGCAGAGCCCACCTGACACAATGTTGTTTCTCGAGCACAGCCATGCTTGCTCCTACTGTTCCATGTACAGTACAAGCAATTTTACAGCACACTAAGGTCTCAACAAAAATAAATCTACTCCTGTTAAAAAACACTTGCTTTGAAGACCTTATGCTGACTTCATCCAATTCAGCAGGTGATTCTGAGGAGTTCAATTCTGCAGGGCACTTAATTGTATTTTCTCATTGCATGCCATAGAAAAAAATATATTATTTTAATGTTGTTTGAAAAAGCTGAGCAGCATGGGCCTCACCCATGATGAACAGTCGTTATTCTGCTGGCACTAATGTGCGATATCTAGGTTTGGGCTTACATTGCACAAAGTGACTGCAATACGGTTTGTTTTAGGAGCTATATGTCGTGGCTTTCTTGTTGGCTTGAAGTTGGTCACGTCCAACAAACCCTAGAGGAGCTGTGCCATCAGTTATGGCCGTAGTTTCTGTTGTGGAGACAGTCATCCACTAACGGCTGGACTAAAACCTCCAGCTGATTTCGTGTATGGCACCACTCAGGTGTTCGGTGGTTATGCCTAGATTTTGGCTGACGTGGTTCTACTGACCTTGGCTTTGTGAACATCGCTGCACCTGGGCAGCTGGGTACAGATTCCCAATAAAACTCAGCTCGCTCCATCTCCCACTGAATGCAGCAGCTTAGAGATCGTTAAGAAGATCAGACCGCTGGTGCTCAGTAACGTGCCAGGCCAACTCTGCCGTTTCTCCACATCCTTTGACAGCAAGAAGCTCTCATCTGCCGGCTGGAGCCGCGGATCTCTGAGGGGAGGGGAGGGACTGGGCCCCTCTGTTCCTCAGAGATGCAACCTGTAGCAGGTCCATGAAACTGAGCCAGTGTGCAGTTGAGGTACAGGCTGAATGTCCCATCCCCTCCATCTTTCCTTTTCATTGCTCTTCTTCTAGTGCACCAGCTGTCCTGAGTCAATTCGACAACAATAAATATCTCTAATAACAAACCACGTCTAGCAATCAACAACCTGTTTGATCTTTTGGGAAGCAGATCGCCAGCTTCCCTTGGCAGTCCAAAAGCACCGGAGGGGCAGGAGAAGCTCAGGAGTTGCAGGCACCTCTCTGTGGTCCTCCTCAGGCAACAGAGAGGTTGCGCCGCCACTGTGCCAAGCGGTACTGGGGGGCGTGAGGTGGAAGGGGGAAGGACAGAGGACAGAAAGCATACTGCCAAATTTCAGTTTGCACCTGGCATTTTTTAGCTGCCTCAAGGTGAGGGCAGCAGGAGCTTGTACCTGCCTGCAAAATGCTGCGTAGACATACCTGTGGTTTGCAAAGCCTGCTAACTTGACGTGGCAGGCATTGCAGAGATCTAAGCGGCAAATTAAGGAATTAGCATCGGACAGAGGGATTTCCAGTGCTCTAGGAGGGATTTGTCTTTTATGTAAACAAAACGCAGATGTGAGAACAAAGCTGAGGGGGAAAGCAATCAAAAATTACGGTGCGCAAAAAGCCCCTGGCCATGCCGCTGCTTTCCGAGTCTGTTTATGCTGCTGCCTGCCTGCCTGCCGGCCTGCGCTCAAGGAGGACGGGCAACAGCAGCTGGAAGCACCGCGTCCTGAGTTCGCCCAGCCGAGGCAGCAGCAGAACCAACCCGCGCGGACGTGTCTGGACGTGCGTGGGCGTGAGACGCGGCCGGTGAAGTACCGGCTGGGCGCCACCGGAGGGGGGTGTTGCCTCTCCCGCCGCCGCCGGCGGCCCCGGCACGCGCCCGCCCGGCAGCGCCCGCCCGCGCCGACAGGCGGCGCCCGCAGCTTTGCCGCCTGAGGCGCGCCGCGGCCCGCGCGCTGCCCGCCCCGCCCCTCCGAGGGCGAGCGCCGCCTGGCGGCCTGGCGGGGGGCCGGGAGCGGGGTCCTCCGCGCCCCCGCCCCGGGCGCTGCAGCAGGAGCGGGGCCGAGGTGGCGTTACAATAACGCCCCCCCCCCCCCCGCCCCAGCAAAAAACCCCTGGCCTTGGGAAACGGGCCCGCTGTCGAGGGGGGGTTGAAACAGCCTTTCTGCTGGCCGAAAGGAAAGGTCAGCTCCCCGGCTGGCATCGATCGGGTTACGTTATAGATTTCATCTCTCCCAATTAAGGAGCAATTTGAGGCGGTGAGCGGCAGGCAGCAGCGTTGCTGGGTCACTTGCAATGCAGAAACTCCTTTGCTCACGCCGCAGGCCGTGGAGGACACGCGTTCGTGGCACGTCTGCCCTGCGCCACGCCGGCTAAAGCGGCTCCCACGCGGGAGGAAGCCCTCCGGCAGCACAGAGCAAGCGTAGCCGCTCCCCTCCAGCCCGGCCCCCTGGCCCGGAGGGGACACAGATGGCTGGGGAGAAACTGGAGATGGCTCCCGTTTTCCTCCTTCGGGCTGCACTTGAGATTTCCCCTCAGCCCTCGCCGCTGTCCCCAGGCGGCTCCGGTTCCCTGCCGCAGGCAGCTCTGGGGCACGGCTCTTTGTCACAAACCGGGAGGCTCCGGAGGGGCCTGTGTCCATGAGAACGGATGCTCGGGGAGCCCAGGGCAACTGCCAGCCTCTCTCGGGGCAGAGCCTCGCCAGAGCCTCCCTGGGCACAGAGGGAGCAGGACGTGGGCAGAGGGGGAACGGGACATGGGCACGGGGGGTAACCGCTGCTGATGCATTCCTGGAGCTTTGGGCCTGGGCTACCAAGCTGCTGGTGCCCGTGGCTGTCCCAGCTCTGGCAGGGCTGCCTTGTCTGGGATTAAATGTGCCTATTTTGAGATAAATGCTGGGAGGGGTTCCTGAGCAATGCCCCCCTCCAGGTGCCCGCTGCCACCCCCGCAGCCGAGGTCAGCGCAGCCGGCGGGACCTCAGTACTCAGAGCGACTCCCAGTTTCAAACTGCCCGGGGTGTGCATCACGTTGGCCGTCAGGCTGCACTGCTGATCACGTATCTTCTCCTTCCCTCTTCTCTCCTTTTTTTTCCCAAGGAACAGGGTGGTTTGTGAAGCTGGGGAGACCTTACATATTAAGTCTGGGCAAGGATAATTTTTAGGGTGGGGAGCGGAGGGAGGGAATCCTGTTACCTGTCTCCCTGCCTGAGCCTTTGGAATTACTCTCCTAAGAGCCTGGTTCAGGGAAGACGCTGGCTTGGTTTGCATGCTTGAAAGTAACAGGAAATTAAAATAAAGGCAGGATTTACATTAAAGATGAAATGGAAGGGTGTTATGGCTTGGTCAAGAAAACAAAGCAGAAGGTACTTAAGACTCAGTGGTTTCAGTGGGAGTTAAGAAGTTGGCTTAAGCAAGAGTGAGGCATTCGTGGCTACATTTTGACCATATGCTCATGGGAAAATTCATGGCCCCTCAGAGGCAGTGATGCTAGTAGAAAGCAAATAGTTTTCATTGCCATTAAAATCCCTTACAAAAAAATATCTGATCAAAAACAGACAAAAAAAGACCAAAACAGTGTCACTCTTACATAGACTTACCTGCCAGTTTTTTTGAGGTTGTCTCTGCTCATCCTTTCTCAGTTTTCCTAAAGCGCCCCAAGTTTACCTCTAGAGTAATAAATCTCATTACTGATGCTCTGAATTTCCTTTTAGTACATTTCTGTGTTCGAAGTGGAACAATGGAAACAATCATATCTTTACTGATGAACAGCGTCTAGTAATTTTTAAATGTTGATACATTACACTTGCACCAAGTATCATGCAGGATTTCTATAGTGTGTCCTTCCCTTTGTGTCACACCTTTATCTCATTACCAAAGGTAGGAATGGCATTTGAATAAAGCACATTTATTTCTTGCCGAGGAGAAATGCCTCTTGTTTCCTATGTAAAATATCCTTATTTAGGGTCCTCCAGATTAATTTCTTTTCCCATATTCCCTGACCATCACAAACCAAGGCACCATCCAGTGAAAAGGATAGCTCCTTACTCAAAATGAAGGAAAGAAGCCTTACAGTAGAGCTCTTAATATCCCAGTCCTACTGAACAATTTGTTCAGACATCATTCAGGGCTCTGTATCAGATGAGGACAGTGTGGCTGAATGAACTCGGTACCAGCAAAATTCCACTTAATCCTTATCCTTTTACAGAAGGCAAAAGGACTTTCGTTAACTTTGTGTAATCAGGCTTTGAAAGAGCAGGCAGAGGAAAGAGACGTGAAACATTCAGTGAAGCAGAGCCTCTGGCAAGCTTCGTCTCCTCTGATCTCTGCTCCTACGACGTATCCAGCAGTGAACACTGGAGGGAAAGGCTTGAAGCTTGTTCTTAGCTTAACTGACAATTTTTCTGGATATGACCATTTTTACACACTTAGAGTAACAGACTCAGTCTATTGCTGTTTATTGGATCCCAGATGTGTTTCCAGCGTTGATACCCAGCTAAATCACAAATCTGATCAGCAAGCCTGCTTCCCCCTCAGTATTCCTAATAACCCTCCTCCCTACCAGGCTACTGGTACAAATCCAGCCGGGATGAAGAATTAGGCGCTCGAATACAGACTGAGGATGCGAAAAGTAACATGCTTCATGGAGCAGGTCCAGAGAGCAGGAAGCTTCCCAGCTAAAAGGACCTCACCACTATGCTTTACCCCTGGAAGTCAGAGGGCAACAGCTGATCGACTCTGGAAAACAATTCATTTTACAGAATTAAGAAACCCCGGTAAATGAATGCAAACATTTTACAAACACAGGATTTTATTCACTCACAGGGACAATCTGTGGGGAGTAAAATCACTGTAAAGCCCTGAAAAAATTCCCAAGACTAAACATGATACTGACTTTATTACAATTACTGGAGTCAAGTGTGGAGACACACATGACTCCTAATGGTGTTGCTACTCCAGTGTCATATCAGTTCTTTGAACTCCTCCTTCATCAGCTTAGGTATTAATATGAAAACAACTTTTCAGTTTTGTTCTTTCAGATTACTTTCTTGGGGTTTTTTGAAGCCTTTTTTTCCTTTCTAGGATGAAATCTCATCTTTTCCCTCTTCACTCGGCAGGGATAGATCCCAACACAGTAGTAGAGATTGTCTCAAAAACAGTGAATTGTGAGGATTTGGGAAGAAATGTGAGAAATTCTAGTTAGGATGGTGTTCAAATTTGTTAATTCTTTCAAATTATTTCCTAGGGAGTATTACATAACTGTATTCCTATGAATATCTTCAGATTGGTTTATATTATCTTGGATTGTCATCTTTTGAGAGGCAACAGCCCCTTACATTTTCACTTGGCAAGCTGTCTGTTTAAAGATGACTCCTTTAGCTAAAGTTTACTGTCCTAATAGTTGTTTTGATGAGAGGGTATACTGGCCCTAAGCACATCTGCAGTTATTTCTCTGAAATAATGAGAAATCTATTTAACTTCATATTGTGATGCCTGCATACTTCTGGGATCCTTATGCTTTGAGACCATTATTGACCACATATTTTATCGTCTTACGCTTTTCTGGTTGAATCTTCCTGAGTGTCTGCCATGGCTAAGCTCCCCTGGGGGCTCTGCACTTGGATTTCCCCTCACCAGCTCTTCTGGCCCCCCCGGCAAGATGATGCCTGGGCAATGGGGCACCAGCGGGGAGATTTCACAGGGACATCGGGGCCATTACAGAGGGTGAGAGAAGAGCTTAGGGAATGGGGTCCATCATCGCAAGGAAGACGGCTACTTTCCCCTTAGACTGTCTAGTCTGAAGGCTCGTGAGGCATCCTAGGCATTGCAGGAGCTCAAGGACAGCAAGGAAAAAGAGAAAGGGGAGACAAATAAGCATTTGAGGGGCCTGCAGACAACATTTGACACTCTGTAGGCAGCAGGTACAAACGACCATGAAGTGAGCCCCTTCTTTGGCAACAAGGGCGTTGTCTGCCTGACAGCAGCTGTGTCCTTGGTCAGTCAGGTCAGGATGGAGTTGGAGGAGTCAATGTGGTCAAGCTGCCTTATATTGACAACACTGAAGGAAGGAGAACAGGTATAGTGTGGTCCAAAGTTTACGATGTGATACAATTAAGTTGGCCAGCAAGCAAGTGCCAGGACAGCCTGTTTTGGCGTGGTGCAAATGCATGTGGGATTGCTGGAGTCACGTGCGTGAAGCTTGTGTTTCAGACATACCTTTTCAGCACATGTTACTGCCTGACTTGGGCAGGATGGCTGCGGTGAATCGTACCCCATCCCCAACCCAAACCTCTTTCAGCACGTAGGAAGCCTGGGTGCCTATCTGAGCAGTGGGGATTTATGTCAGGACCCAGACGTCTCTAAGGGTTAGGTGTTGAGTTAATGGATGTCATAGCCCTGAAGGATTTGGCCTTTGGCACCTAGATGGGTGATGCTTCTGCATTTGCTTGTGCTGGAAATAGTTACTAGAATAAACGCTGCTTAGATTGAAAACTGAGATCACAAGCCATACTCGTGTGGCTGGAAGTACGTACCATACAATATGTCTATATGCAATTGGAATAAGGTTTAATAACTCTTGATGCCATATACCAATTGATGTGGCTTTTAATAACACCACTTTGAAGAGAACTTGTTTCACCACTGGATATTCTTACAAGTGCTAAAGTCACAGGATGAAATCCTGCTTTACTTGAGTTGGTGAGGACTAAAACCACAAAGAGATTTAAAGCCAGTCCAATAATAGACCATAAGGTATATCAGGCCACAGAAAAGTGTGCTAGTGCTTCCAGCGAGTCATATAATTGATAGTTACCGTGAAGCTCAACAATTATCTAAAATGCTACCCTGAAAAATGAACATTTGGAAAGGTGCCAGATTGCAAACTCCAATGTTTATGATCAGACGATGCCTTCTTTTAGCAAGTGGGTACAATGAGAAACAAATGACAAAAGCATTTGATTTTATGTGTGTGGTCTTCATCAAATTAGCCAAAAATCCTTGGAGGGCAGGATGAGAGTTTGCAGGCATCATTAAAGAAATTTATTTTTAAAGGGACCTTGAAAGAGGGCTGTATGAATAGCTGGGGAAAAAAGTCTGATTGGATGGTATACAGACAAATTAGAGGAGTTATTACTAATTTTTGTTTTCATCTTTGGCAACCAGTCCTAAGATACTGTGATTTCCTGGAAAGACTTGTTACTGTGAAAACAAGATCTCTTTAAGAGAGTCCTAAGTGCACCATCCAAAAGTGGAGTCCCCACACATGGCTGCTTACACGTGGAAATTTGGGCCAACGCTAGGCCAGTGCCTTTATAGTATTTTGCTTTTTTTTTTTCTTTTATGTGAAAAGTAGATTGGATTAGTTTATGCTATAATTAAAACTTTTCTTCTTTTCCTCAAGTAGGAGTAATCTGACCCTGAGGCTGGCCATTGCTTGTTTTTGTGTTACTCCTTAAAGTTTTTTTGCATAAATGAAAAAGATAAATACTGACAGACAAGTGAAAAAAAAGATGCTAACAGGTGTTCTCTGTACAATATGCTGCTCAGTGTTTTATGCTTAGCCAACTATACACGTGCTAGGACTTTTTTTTTTTTCAAAACTAAACCTAATTAGTCCACTTATTCTACATGCAGCAGGCATTTGAAGAAATATCTAATGAACATGTGATCAGCTCCAGTGCTGTAAATACAAATGAAAGGTCACAGGCAGAACCGCTTCTGCTTGTGAAGTCTTCTGATTTAAAATGTGGCTCCCAGACTGATGATCACACTGATCTTTTACTCATCCTTTTGGATAGCAAAAGCCTGCCCAAAACAGCAGCAGCCAGTCAGATCCAGCCACTCCTTAGGTGAAGCGTCAATCTCACGACTCAAATAAAATAGAAGTTGAATTAAAAAATTTTTTTTCTTCCACAGTCTCCAGCCAAAAGCTGGTTTTGAAGAAAAATAGCTCTCCAGAAAAAAAGACGACAGAGGAGAGGATGATTTTTTCCGTTTCAAAGTATATGGAAAATTGCAATGTTATACCCTTTTGTCATCTAATTATGAGAAATAAAGGCTTCCCCCTTTTCCAGTTTTACATTTGCATTTATAATAGCATGTTGCCATGGCGAAATCTTATAATCCTTGACTTCTTCGATGGAAACACATCCTTATAGAAATATAAGAAAAAAAAAAACACAACAAACAAACCAAAACCGGTGGCATCCGTGTTTTTTTGCTCCGCTGGCCAGAGCTCTCCCTGCCGGCAGGCGGCTTTGCGGGCAGCGACGGATCCGGCAGCGCGGGTCCGGAGGCAGAGGCTGCCCGGGGCCGTTTCATCTCGGTGACACTCGGGGAGGGCGTCCCGTGTGGAGCACGCGGAGGTGGCGTGTCCTCGCCAGGGAGACAAAAGAGGGCTGGATATGTCAAACGGAATCAAGCCACAAAAAGCTGGAGAAGCTGCCTATTGTCCCCAGCTCGTGCTATTAAATGTGGGATTAAGGAGGAAACAGCCCCCCGGCTCATTGGGCCCATTCAAGAGGAGCTTGTTCCAAAATTTTTTGCCAGGGGTGGCTTCTATTCAGAGCCCCAGCTGATATCACCAGCCACACAAAGGGGCTTTAGTGCGTTAATTAAAACCAGGTAATGGAAAGCATCGAGTACTGACACTTCACAAATGCCACTGTGGATCCAAAGCAAGAGAAAAGACATATGGTAGGAAGAGTAACCTCCCTGCTGCCACCAGCTCTCTTATATTCAGCCGTGATTGACACTTGACTATTTTTCGGGCGAAACTGAGCATTAGCAGTTAGTTCCCATTCTTCTGCTGTGAAACATGAGCAGGATTGGTTCACAGCCAGCGTCGCAGGGATCAGCAGCTCCTACGAGCCTCAGAGAATCCCAGATAGTCCCCCCAAATACACCTATACAGATCTCGCTGCACCTCCCTCGCACTCATCTTCAGGTTACGAAATGCTGCGGTCAGCGTTCCTTCCCTCGTCGCTCCGGCGTGAAAGTATGCGAGGTGCCATAAAACTGATGGCCTGCTGGTTTCTGACCACTGCGCTGAGACATACCTGGGACCTCCGTGGCAGCCGGGGCACTGGGGCTGAGCAGCAATTCCGCATGGTGCTTGCAGCAACCGCTCTTGGAGTATATAAATGTGACAAATAATTACCTAGTTCTAGAACTTCCCAAAACGGGGAAAAAAAAAATGCACACTTAGAACATCCACTAAATGTCATAAGCTTATGCCAGGCTTAGCCAGTTGTGGACTCTCTGGGAAAAGCAGTCAGAAGCGTTTATTGTTTATAATGGGAGATTTCGGGTGTGTATTACTTAGGCATTTCTTTTACTAAATGTACTTCTGCTTTATTTTCTAAAAGTAGCTAAAACCAGAACAAAACACTTCTATCTAGACCAAGGCAAAAGATTTGGCTTTGCGGTTTGGTTTCTTTCTTTCTGCCATTTTTAAAAATTATTTTTGTGGCAATCCCCTTTTTTGATCCTCTACAGGGAATTGAGTTCTAGCTAACACTGGATCAGCAGCCCCAAACTTTTCTGATAATGCCACTGGTTACAGAGCGAGCGCTTTTTGTGACTTAACTGCTGAACGACATTGTATTTCAAGTGCGGTCTCAGCTCCTAAATTCAGAAGTGCTGCGCTAACTAGCCATGAATATTACAGCCTGGAGAGAGGGGTCTATTCTAGAGATATTGACAGACAGACAATTTGCTGTAAATCAACCTGGGCCACTAACGTGCCGTACAACAGCTACTTCACGGCAATTTGTTTGCAAGCGGGCTATTACTCAGCAGTAAAGGCGAAACAAATGTCCCTTCTTTGAGGGAGCGGAAAGTGTCCTTCCTTCTCCCATGGGTTACCAGGGTAAGAGCAAGGTTGCAAGCGGTTAATGCAAAAATACGGAGATATAAACTGTCTTACCTCTGTGGACCCCCGTCCGCAGGGGGTGCAGTGGTACCACCGGTGGGACGAAGCTGACTGTGGTGGGCACAAAGCGTACCGCACACGAAGAGGATGCTGTGGGGTAAATCTAACCCTCGCACATCTCGCTGCCTTCCCTGCCCTTCAGAATGGGTTTGCCAGCATTTCCCTGTTTCGTAGGTATGCTGTAAGGATAAATCTGTTCATGCCCAGAAACCATTCAAATATTAGGGCTTTGAGGGATGCTGGAGAAGAGGAGAGAGATGGGGCGTATTGTTCCCAAAGACAGATAACCTTTTTTCCACAAAACCGCTTTATGTGCTTTGTTTCTTAAATTTTGAGAAATTTTAATTGAATCTTAAATGTAAATTGTTACAGACATTGACCTGTCCTTTGCAAAACGGTAAGGAGCGAATGTTGCAGAGTCCTGAAGGCAGAAACCTGTCATGAAAGTCTGCCTGGTACTGACCACACGCGCCAAGCAGAAACAAGCGCCTTGGCAGTCTGGGCAGCAAGGTGGGGGCTTCCTTTCTTGCCCCTAGGAAACACCCCAGTCCATCCCTCGGGCTTTTCCCTGTCTTAGATCCCTCCTGCTCATCCCCCTCGTTCCCCTTTTAGAAGAGGCTGTACTGCAGAGACCCAAACACTACAAGTGCCCCGTTTGTTTCCTCTCCCAGCCTTGCTTTCTCCCATCTTTTTAGAAAAGCAGAAGGAAAAGAAATACTTCAAGCCCGAACAAGGGTGAAGATGAGTCAAGTGGAGATCTTAGTCAGGTCTCACGTTGTCCCCAAAACTGCTCACCCCTAGAAGCAAGTCAATTTGTAATGAATCTTTGCGTAAGAAGACTAAATATTCTGATTATTATCATCTGCTATTGTTTGGTGCATGCCTTCACAGCACTGAGGAGTGTTTGGAGTAGAGGCTGGGTTTCGCCCCACGTCGGACTGCCAGGGAGCAGCTGATATGGGATTACTCGCCTCGCACAGGGATTTTTATCCCCAGGTGTGTAAATCTGGCACATCCAGCAAGGCATGTTTGTCAGAGGTGCTGCAAAGCAAGGCACGTGCTGTGGATATACCAGCTCTGGGGCATCACCTTGAGGTTTTTATGGTTAAGCAGTAACCAATTCCTGACCTCTTTTATTAATACTCTGGCCTCTACATAACATTAATAATAATAAAATGAAAGCTAACTAGAAAACTCAAATAATAGTTACATACATAGAGCTTTTATGTTGTTTTAGAGCTACTATCAGATCCTGCCTGATGTGCATTGCTGTTATTTACTTATACAGATTGGATAAGGGAGAACCAAAAGGATAGTGGAGAGACATCCATCCCTATAAATACAGCTGTGTAGTAGTAGCAACGATATCAAAGTCTTAAGGAAAAAAAGATCTTTTCTCTGTTGTAGACTTCCTTATTTTTCTTATCAGTTGAACAAGTATGTACCAAGGTGTTACCAGGCACTGTTTGGGGCTGGAGTTTCACTGGTGGAAGATACATTTTCCTGGGGAAGTAGACTATGTGCTGCTGTAGTTTTGTGTATTTTTCTGGTGTAAGGAGAGGCTGTATCACAGTGAGGTTTGTAGTGAACACTATTGCCAGGCTGAGAGAACTAGAGGTTGAACATCATGCCGAAAAGCAGAGATCCAGAACTAACGTTGCTTTGGCCCAGCACGTATAACTGCCATAGGCGTCCTACAAGAGCTGAGCGTGATTGCACGTGAGGAACTCTAATCCTTGACTTTTATAAAATTAAGCTCTAAATGGATGCCTCTGTATTGCAGAATTCAGTCCCAGCACAGTGACATTTTTCAATCTCTCAATACATAAACGCATATAAATTGGCATGCAGCACTGCCGCGGGATGCACACGTTGCTGTACATCCTCTCCTGGAATCGGCGCTGCAGGGGCTGCTGACGTGGGAGAGAGGGTTTGCAGGGTTTGCCCTGCTCCTTTTGCCCTCCCGCCTCGCCGCCACCCTCCCCCTGCTCCCTCCCAGATGCGACGGCGGGAGGTCAGCTTCGGTAACTCGGACCTGGTCGGCCTGGGCGTTTGCCCGCTGGGGAGCAGCGTCCTGTGGCGGGGGGGGGGGAACCAAGGGCTGACCCGAAGCACCGGATCAGACGCTCGCCGATAACACCTTTTCTTGCAGCTTTTGCCAGCAGGTAACCGGAGGCAAAGAGGCAGCTGCTGTATGCTTGCAAGGGGTATCTAATCAAAGACTTTGAAGTTGTTCGGCTAAAGAGGATTAGTCGCGGTCCAGCAGAGACAGGGTAAAGACTAACTAAATGAAACACAGTTCATATGGTTTCATGGGTCTGTTAACAGAAACATTGCCTTCTGGTGAAACGGGCATTTTGTGCATTGTTTCTCTCTGCATCAGTCCTTTCCAGCCCTTGGACTTTTGTCTGTAAGAAAGATGTTTCCTTATTACCCTGGTAGCACCTCCAAGGTAGGGAGACCTGCTGCCCCAGTGGGCAAAAGGACATGTCACTTCCAAAAAGGCCCTGTTACAGGTGGGGCTTGGGTGGATGGGCAGGGGCGCAGGGGCGGTGCGAGAGGCTGATGCTCAGCCTGCCCGAGCAGAGAAGCTGCCCTTGGGAGGGAGCGAGGGAGGTGAGAGGACAAAGCGGGTCGGTGAGCCTTGAAGAGTGGGATTTGCTCAGCAAAAAAAGCCGGGGAATGTGGTGAGAAGCTTAAGGACTGGTGCCCACTTGGGGAAGAAAAATTAGACTGTATAAATGACCGTATAAATAATACCCAAAGGAAATGTCCGTTTCCATACTGACTGTGTTTTTTCATGTTGATATTACTCAGGTTAGTTTTGCATTATTTTCATGGCTTGGCATCAGTAATGTTTAGTGTGATTTGTGTCCATTCATAATACAGTGAGGCCTGAGATCATTTCATGGCATGATACAACTGGCAAAATACTTTGCTTTTAAATTAAAATAGACAAGCACCGTTTCTACTAACATTCATGATGTGCTTTGAACATAAAATGAAAGATGAGATGCTCTAAGGAATATGGTACAAGTGGTTCAAATCGGTACCCAAATTAGAAAAATAGCTCCACACAGAGCAAGTTCTGGCCCAAAAGGGCTAATTAGCTGAGACTCGTTGGCAGCCCTGATGCCACCAGAGCTGGCCGTGTGGTGCTAATTCAGGTGTCTCTTCATGGTGCTCCCCCTCTTTGCCTGGCTGCAGGAATACAATGCCAATATCCAAGTTATCTGGAAAGCAGTAATCCCTGTTGGACGCTGATTAACTCAGCATTAGCACTAGTTCAGGTGTCTCTGCATCAGTGGTACGGTTCATCCCCAAACTAGGAGTAAAATCCATTATTATACCAGAGGCATTTTGCATCATCACTCAAAATATTAAAAAGGTATGTTTCATCACCCGGCATAGTTTTCCAAACTGCTGCCATTTGATTTCAAAAGTAGTCAAGCAAACAATATATTCCTTGCAAGTACCATCAGCAGGCTCAGTGTTTTACCAAAAGCATCGACTTTATGTGTAAGGTCTGGAGTGATGTTTGTCATAGGCCAATAATAGCCTTGATTTTTGATGTTGCAAACCTTTCATTCAAGTGTAGCCAGAGTTACCTTCAAAGTTTGTCATGAATTCAATGAACATAGTAGTTGTTCAATACGCTAATTCTACACAAAAAATAGTTACCTCATTTGAAAACAAATTTCAGTAGCTGACATACATATCCCAAATTGTGACATGTTTCTGTTATTTCACAAATACTAAATATCGGCATATTTTGTGCTGAATCTTTCGACAAGCATACAAGGTCTTGTATGTCCCAAGCAGCAGACAGCCGCGCAGGACTCAGGAGCCAGAGGAATAAATCGGCAGAACGCCTCGAAAGCCCAGGCCTGACCCAGCAGCGGTTGTCCCCGTGCTTTCCGCAGCTGGTCTATGTTGACCAGATGACTGCACGCATTTCCCACCACACTGTTTCCAACAGCCCTGATAACTTTGGCTTTTGAGGCAATGATGTCTCCTTTTGCATCGACGTACTTCTAACACATAGCGTAATTTTGTAATATCCGCTGATGCAGTTGATCGGTGTCACTCACGCTCCTGAAGGGAAGGCTGGGTATGCACATCCCGCAAGGACCTGGCCTAACACTTTGCTTTCTTCCAGCGTTGACGCGCTCCTCCTGTCTCCCACAGGTCTGCAGACTGACTCGTGGCCTGAGGACTTGTCTCCCTGGACGGCGTGCTTCCCCCACCACGGTGGCTCCTAACGTCCTTGCTTACCCACGTGGAGGTCCCACGGCACCTCAGCGGCTGTTTCGGCTGCAGGCATTTCGTAGGAGTAAACTACATTTCCATCACTAGTTAGAAGCAGATCCCACAAAAAAGTCTACTCTTGGCAATTTTCATAGGAAGCATGACTTAAAACCACAGCAAAACACAGTGCTAAAGAACATTAGCGTTTCAATAACAAGCTTTTTTAGTTCGTTACAGCTGTTGGAGGATGACCGTCTATTTCAGATGCCATCAGACCATTTATTCCCCCCCCTCATCCCATATGAATAAAGAAAAAAGGGAGAGTGAGCCAGATTGCTCCCTTTGGAGGAAGAGGAGAGAAGGGAGCAGATAAATTTATTTCTTTTTCAATTTTTTTCTGCATTTTTGTCTTGACTTCTTTGACCACCCTCTATCCCAACATCACCCTCCTGACCAGCTCAGTGTGCTGCTCCCCCTCCAGTGGCCAGCCTGGAGAAGACAAAAGCTTCCTGCCCTATCTTGCCAGTTTTATTCAAAGAGCTTTGGAGTGTTTAAACACTCGTAAAAAGAACTGAAAGCTAAAAGCCAAACACTTTCTAATCATGTATTTTAAGAAGAAGGAAAATACAGAAGACGTTTCCTGTCTTTCTGTTCGTTACGGGCACCAGCACAGACTGGAGGTCGCGGAGTGTTGCCTGCAAAAAAACCCTCAATCCTGTATTTTTATTATCCGGTTGCTGGTAGGAAACACAGTAATAACTAATGACGTAGTTTCCACTCTGATCCCCCTTTCCTGTTGAGTAGCTTTTCAGAGAAATTCCTTTGTGCTAAAGCTTCCTGTTTGATCTCAGCTGGAAGAGGCCATTTTGGGAAACCTTAAAGAAAGCCTGCTCGAGACTTCTTTGAGTTACTCAAACGAGGGGAGAGTTTTCCTTTCCGGGTGTACTGCAATGCTGCACGCAGAATTGAGGTTATGATCAGCCTTGCCAATTTTTATTTCCCTTACTTGTGAAGCAATACAAGATCGAGGAAAAAATATTTCATACTTACAAAGCTCCAGGTCATTTAACCCAGAATGGAGAGAGACGCACAGTTCACAGTGGTGTGCCTGTGTTGATAGTTAGCTTAAAAATTCCCATAAGAGTTTCATGATGTAAAGGCTGAAAGATATACCAGAGAAAGACATGCTATGAAAACGGTTTAATATCTTTTCCTCCACAGCCTTTCTCCTATTTCTCTACATCAATAAAATGAAAACAAGGGAATGAGACAATATGACCGTTCTTAGTGACAAGGTTGCAAAATCAAGCAGTAAAAGCGGGGAAATTCAAATCATTAGGGATTCTCATACTGGAGCAAGTTGGCCATGTTATGTTTAAAACTCATTGTATTGTTGCTGTCCTAAACTTGTACATGTTTTAATGCTGTCCTAAATTTACCGTTTTCTTTCTTCACTTAGTATCTTTGTCTTCCCAACGAGAGCACTTAATGAAAAAAACAACCCTTGATACCATGAATTCAATATATTATCCTCCCCACAGCTACCCTTAGCAATATAAAGCCGCAGAGGGACCCAGCTGATTTTGGAAGAGCTTGGAGCGCCGAAGCCGCTGGTGTCCAGAGCAATCATCTGGCGGGATCAGCCAAGCAAACTCCTTCCTCGCTGCGTCGGTTCCGAGACGGAGCTTACTGGGGTGAGGAGGAGATCCAGCTGCCTGTGAAATGGGGACACGGAGCGACAGAGAAAGCTACGCTCCTTTTTCACATCGTTTTGTCTGGTAGGGGCAGCGAGCGGGCTCCAAAATTGGTAGTCTGGTGAAAAAGAGGTTGGTGGCTGAACATTAACTCCCAGAGGTCAAGAAGCCATATTACAAAACCGGTCTCCAGCAGGAGCGAGCATCGTGGGTGATCCCAGGGGAGAGAGGAGGATGCCAAAACATGGGGCTTTTTCCCTTTTGGAGGGCTTGCCGCTGAGCTCCCGCGCTGCCACCTGCGCTGTACCCCTTGCACGGGACGGTCAGAGGGACCTGGCTGGGGAGCCGTCAGCAAGACCCTCTCCTCGAACTCTGCTTTCACATAAAATGACTGAAATAAGTTTGACACATGGCAATTTCCACAGCGCTCACGTACAAGGGAAAAATATTAATGCCTTTCCCTGTACTGACCAGAGTAGTCTCACTAATCTACAGTTTAGAAACTGCTCTCAATTAGCAGGTGCCCCTTTACCGGGCCAGCTGCATGAGAAATTAATTACATTTAATGGATGCCATTTTTTATTTGAAACCACCTCTTTTTTAAAGCTTCAGGAGGAAGCAATTAATTGCAGTGCATACCCTGGATTCAAAAAGAAATGAAAATCACATAGGAAAATGTGATCCACTCTGATTTGCAAAACCAACTTAAGTCTGCGTTTCACGTAGATAAGAGGAAAATGTTTGCCTACTGTTTAAGGATTCTAGTTCCTATTCTGCTCATGGGGATCCCATAAAGAAACATGTCTAGCACAGAGAAATTCCTGGCTGCTGGACATGCCTTGATTTAAAAAGGAAAAAGAAAAGAAGAGAGAAAACAATCAGAGAATCCACATCATTAGTTTCTGTTTTGAAATTAAACAGCCAGGGCACAAAGCCGTGGAACTGAAGTAGACCTGAATGTATTGCGGTTCACCCAAACCTCAAGAATTGCCACCAATTTAAATAATTTTCCAGTTCTGAACAAGAACAAAAAGTTGAAGTGTTGACAACTTCCATAAAGCAAACTCCAAACAAATATCAGCTCAAACAAATACCAAATGTCAGGTCACTACAGTTTGTTTCAAAAATTACAAAAGGCTTTATTTTAAGGGAGAAGTTTCTTGCCTTTTTAGTATATGTCTGACTATTCATTAACTTGACATGGAGTGTCATTTTCTGTCCACACTGCATTTGCGTGGCCCTGGGTTCCAGGTGAGCGACTGCAGCCCCAGAGCAGCCTGGCAACGCACATAAAAACATCAGAACAAGAGGGGGAAACGCCTGCAAACAAACTGAGTTCTTGCCATTTTCTTCAGCTGGGTACAAGCAAATAAGAAATTAAGTCTCTGTCCTAAAAACTGACGGTCAGAATGACTCTCCTCCTTTATTTATATCGTTCCTTAGGAAGAAAAACAGATTATAATTTTACTGAAAATAGCAAACTATCGCAAAAAGAAGGAAAGTATTAGTATTTGTAAAGAAAAAGGAAAGCCAAGGTTTTGCCTTCAGTCCAGGGGGAAAAAATCGTCTGCCTTGGCCTTTTTTTCCAGTGAGTGATGCAGGGAGGGAGGAGGAAAAGGGTCTTTTGGAGGCTCTCTTTTTCATCTGAGAGCCAGTCGGCAATTAAAGCTGACTCTGCTTATTCATTAGATCAAATTAAAAAAAAAAAACAGCAAAAGTGGAGGGGGAACTCTCTAAATAAATTTGGTGCACTCTTCCCTCATTCATCAATAGTTATGACTAGTCAATGCGCTCAATTTGTAAGCTAACTGCTTCTGAAGTAGAACCATATGGTTGCTTTAAAACATCTTTTTCGTGCTTAATTTGAGGCAATGATGCACCCTAATCAGCCGTGTGCGGATGAGACCCCTAATTGATGAATAATGAATCACATGCTCTCGCTCTGATTGCAGCATCACCAAATTAATCCTTTTAATCACTTGAAGTTGAATTGTTTTGCAGGCCGAGGTTTGTTTTAATGGCCAAATCGCGGCGCTGCAGGTGGAGGGGGTGCCTTGCGAGGCGCCGTCCTCCCCTGGCTCTGGTGGTAAGGCTGCTCCCCTCCCACTTCTCCAGGGCACAGAAGGTGCAGGGAGGAGAGCGCGGTAGGACCTGCCGCTTCTTCACCGAAAGGGTTGTCAGGCCCTGGAACAGGCTGCCCAGGGAAGCGGTTGAGGCACCATCCCCAGAGGTATTTAAAAGACGTGTAGACGTGGTGCTTAGGGACATGGTTTAGTGGTGGGCTTGGCAGTGCCAGGTTAACGGTTGGGCTCAATGATCTTAAAGGCCTCTTCCAACCTAAACGGTTCTATGATTCTATGATCAGGCTTTAACCGTGAGGATGGAAAGGGCTTTGTTCTCCCCCGGTGTCACCACGTCACTGCGGCCTCTGTCCCTGGTCGCCCCGTGGCGGTTCACACCTACTTGGCTCTGGTGTTGGCAAGTGCCGGGGCGGTCACGAGGCGACCGAGCTGGAGCCACTTGGGCGAGAGGGGGACACGGCACGGGCACGGACAGCAATGTTGCTTAGTGTCATTCATTAGCATGCTCCTAGGAGGCTTTTAGGACACGGTTTAGGCTGTGAAAGGATCTCCCTGCTGCGACAGTAGCTTAACAGGGTGCGTACAAGCAAGTCACAACATTGAATGGTAAATACTAAGCCCGGACGAAGGTTGACAGTGCTTCCAGTCCACATTTCTGCCCTCTGCCTGGCATGCTGGCATGAAGCTCAGCCCGATTACGCAGGAGAACCTAAGCAGGGAAGAGATGTCAGTCTCCATGGCCATAACCTCGTGGCTCCATGTTTCTTTCCCCTTGAATTTGTGATCACCCATCCCTGCTCAGGGCCGCTCTGGAGCTCGTTCCGCCTCCGGTGCCACGGATGTACACACACGCAGGGCCAGATTTTTAAATGAATTTTGATGTACCCAAGTCTGGATGCCTACCAACATGGGGAGAGCTCAGATGGTCGCTTTCCCTCTACAGCAAACCAGGACAGGACATCATTGCTGACAATTTTCATGGCGGTTACCTGTGCAGACACTGAAACTGCCACGAGAAGACTTTGCTACATTTCTAAATTAATGTCCTTGCTTAGATGAGGACAGAGACTGAACTTAAAGCAAAATTCTAAAGTTACATTTAATCAAAGGAGATACTTGTGTGCTGGCACTTAAAATAAGTAAAAAAAAAAAGTCAATAATGATTTGTCTGGTGTTCATTATAACACTGAAACATTCGTGCTATGTTATTTTTCCATTGCTACCTCCGAGCCTTTCATACAGAGGCTGAATTGATTATCCCTATCTGTCAGAAGCATCCAGCTCTGGCATTATTGACCTCATACAGTTAATTGCACAATTATCTTTCAACTCTGCAATGAAGTGCCGCTTATTCTTATGTTTTGAATTTTAAAAATCTTACTGTTGAACTCCTGTGCACGGACCCTTAGCTGAGGCTGAATAAAAATTCCTATTTTCCCTTCTTCCTCACACTAATAAACATAACATAGCCACGCTGGGCCATATTGTCTTTCCATTTTTAATGGCAACACAGTTCACAACTGTTTTAGTAGTACAGTGCATAAACAGTACATATGCTGATAGTGATACCTAGTGATCTCGGGAAGCCTACAGATAAGAAGGTAATTTACATCAAGAGGATGTGAATGCTTTAAATTAAAAGATGAAAGGCTCGACAACACCGGCATGGAAAATTGTTCCAAAACATTGCGGTGACTCTGCGTTACCAGGCTGCTTTGGTGCCCCGTTCCTTCTCATACACAAAACGAATTTGGCCTTCTCTCATTGATGTGATACTAGGCAAAAAAAAAACCAACCCTACACAATGCCATTTGCCCTTCAGTGTCTCCACAAAAGCTGGGACATGTGTAACTTCTACCCTCCCCAGTATGTTAAAGGATGACCAGGTGTCCGAAGGCTGAGCTGTGCTCTTTCAGCTGGCGAGCCCCTCAGTCCTGTGCTGTCTGAAGGGCCTACAAGCTGGGGAAGGGAGGGCTCATTGTTAGGGACGACCATTTTAGACGCTGTGCTCCAATTTTCAGAAATTCTGCGTAACTGCAACTGCCACTGAAGATTTTAAAAAGTGGGGAGACAGAACTTGTTTGCGATACTTCAACAAAGTGTGTTCCTCTTTATTTTTCAATAGATTGATCGTTGTCAATAACACCATCATTTTATTAAAATACTTTCATCCAAAACGGTACTACAACTCCACTGAATCTGTAGTTCCCCTATCAGACATCCATGCAGACGCTGCCTTCTGTCCTTTCCAAAATGCAAAAGCTCCTTTCCTACACCACTGCAAACTCCAGGAATCCCACACACCTCCAGTTTTTCACCAAAGGGCATCAGTAAACTTTTTTCCAGCCTTTACTCTTTTTGGTCTATTCATTTCGGACACTCCCATCTCCACCTCCTCTACCCTTCCGTCTTGGTCCCTGTGTCTCACCACATGGCCGGTCCACGTTGGGATGCCTCTGCCCTGCAATCACAGCTGTGCAGTCTGGATACACCCATGTCAACTTCTGAATAAGCAACGTCTGGTGGTGGGCTGGCTCCAGGCTCAGGGATGTGGCCAGGCAGGCGAGAGCCAGGAGAGCAGGGCTGCAGATGCTACCGCAGGAGCAGCTCCGTGTCCTTCTTCCTCCTGGTGCGGTGCTGGCTGGGAGCTGGGGAGCTACCGGGCACTTTCCCCGTTTCAGGGGATGCAGGCACAGACCTCCTTGTCTCTGTGCTCTGCCGGAGCTGCAGCAGCGGCAGCTGTAACCCAGATCTTTGCAGGCACCTCAGGATACATCAGGGCATGAGATTTATCTCACCCTCCTTCACCCATCTGAGCTAGGTGCCCGGCCAGAAGGCGTTCTTCAGGCTCCCTCTATAGTCAGGGAAGAGGGAGACCAGCTTCCCCAGAGGAGGATGATTTTGCCTTGTAACAGACTCCAGAGATGCCCGGTCAGGCGCCGTGTGGCTGAGCACAGCTTGCGAGCTCGGGCTTCAGCTGCAAGACCGTGGCAGCCCCACGGCTTTAGGCTGGCTGAGAGCCTCAGCAGAGCAAGCTGGCAGCTCCTCGATGGATGCGGTGGGAGATACGCTACGTGAATCCGGACCCAGCCTGAAGGATGCCTGCTGTTATCTGCACCGCTAGCTGAGCATCCTCAGACTGACTTTCACAGCAATTTCCCAGGGCTGTTGGAAAAAAGCTGTCCCTGTCATCCCATATAGTCACAATAACACCCCCACAACGTGATGTGAGGAGACCGCGCTACATCTGCGGGGTCATCCCGGGGGACACCCGATGGGGAGCAGCCAAGGCACCTGCTCGCCCCCGCGCATCACCGAGGACGAGGCTTTCATTTCCGAGGGAGCAAGGAGCCGTGGTGGGGAATCCAGGCGTGACCCCCAGCCCTGCCGCTGCACTTCTGCGGGGAAGGGGGTTTTTAAACCCACATCCTTGTGAGTGAAACGTGTGTTGGATGAGGCCGGTGCTCACAAGCTATTTCAAACACGTCCTGAGATTATCCTTGTTTGTTACTTGAAAACCATATTCGGCTGGCTATTTTGGGGCTTTGCAGAATGATGGTCATTATGTGATATTGCAGACAGCTATTATTCCTGCTCCAGCTTTAATAAACGCCTGGCAGATTTAATAAAACTGATCCAGATTTAAAGTGTCCCTCTGGTGATAAATCACCTGGTAAAAATTTTCCGCAGTCTACTCTCACTCTGGGATTTCTGCTTAGTTCAATTCAGTAGGCAAAATAAGTCACCCTACCTTATGAAAATCAAACTGTTTTCATCTAGTTCAGGCGTAGCTGCTGAACAAAAGAGTTCATAAATCTAAATAATTATAGTTAATGATTAATGCAATTAAAATGGAAAAAATATTGCAAACAGTTTTAATCAGCAGATATTAAGAATCGTTGAAATGAATGCTCCAAATCCCCAGATTTGAGAATTAATTCGATCGGGCTTTCTTGCTGCTTTGGCAAGAAAAAGGGGAGAAGCAGCTCAGGGGCTTCTGGCAAAACCAGGCTGCCCGAGTACGTTGCCCTTCGCCAAATGTAGGAGTAGATGCTTCCCCGCTCCACCTTTCTTTTTTTTTTTAATGGCGGAGAGGAGAGAAAACACCTCCTAAAACCAACTAATTTTTGGTCATTTTCTTCCCTTTGCAAACAGTTTGAAGACCGAGCGATTTGTACTTACAAATCTGTGCCATTAAGAGAGCGGGGACCCTAAATCCACATGCACACAAGCAGTAACTGTTTGTATGCCAAGCTGTTTGTAAGCCTGATTTGACAGCGTTGGGCTATTCATTCCTTTGTCAACCGTCCGTCGCAAAACGTTAACCTGCATGGGTCTTGGGGTATGGGAGAGCTAAATCTTCCTTCGACAACTGTATAATGACCAGACTGTTTCATTAGGAGGACAATTCACTCGACAAATCCAGCCCAAACAACTTATTTCACAATTTGTGAGTAGAATTAAATTTGGGGGGAGCGGCGTGGGGGGAGGCGGGAGGCGGGAGAAGGTGAGTGGCACACAATGTGCCGCGGGATCAGCGCATTAGGACAAGTGCTCCAGCCCATTGCAGCGGCGGCCGTGGGCCTGAATCCTGCAAGGCTCGCCGCATGCAGATCAGCGGATTAGGGGGTCCCCGGCATCAGGTCAAGTGTCTAGAGGGTAGCTGATAAACACCCCAAACCTGACAACAGATTTTTCTTTCTTCCTGCTCCACTTGTTAAGTGCCGGAGCAAATCTTCTGAATGGCGGTGGAGTTTACTTAGGGGCCTTTTCTTCCAGAAGACACTCTATCCATTTTCTGAAGCCTATTTCAGTCGGTCTCTAGAATAAATTTGCTACGCATCCCGCACAAAAAACCCTCCCTCTTCCCTCCCCCTTCGCCGTCCTAACTATAGCCTTTGTCTCAAGGTGTGTGAACGAGGAGGGAAGAAATCTGCACTGAGAAAAGCAAAATCGAGTCCCCCGCGGATTAAGTCGAGCACTTTGAAGATTGTCTGAATGACTGACTTTTCATCTTTAAAAAAAGTTATTTTTTTTCCTTGGAGACGGCTATACTTTCAAATAAACATAACAAATATTTTTTTTCCGGTGCTTTTACAAAAGGGGCCAATTATTGGGCTGGGAATCTGGCAGAGGGATTCTCTGATGGAAAGTAATTTTTTTGTCATGATCACCTGGCAATCACAGCTCTCACTGAGGAGAAATGAAAGGGGACTCCACAGAGAGGGCATGAAATAGATTCAAAATATTAAAAATCGAAGCCATCTCATATTGTAGAAGAGGGATGCCTTTTCAGCCTGACCCGTAGATTTGGAGGTGGCGGTACCGGCAGCGAGCAATCTGCACGTTTCATGCTCTGTTAGATGCTGAAGGGTCTTAGCGCTTCACGGGCACCTCCGGAGCCAGGACTGAAATGCAGCCTGCTAATGAGGTGAGTAATTGTAAAGAGCCTACTGCTGGTGTTATTTACCTTGGGGCTGGGGCCAAGAAGGATGGAGACAGCAGATGATGGCAGCCTTTACCTGCGTCGCTGCTCCCGACAGTGCAGTCACTTGTCCTCCGGCCGCCTTTGCCTTCCCGATGGCTCAGGCATGGGATGATCCCAGCTTCTGGGAGCAAGCAGCAGATTATTCTCAATTTTAGAAAGGAGTCTCACTGCGGACCAGTTTGCAAAGGAAAAAAAAGGTTGGCTGGGGGGAAAACTCCTGACCCAAGAGCATGGGTACCCTGCCACCCGCATGGCTCCCACCATCCCCTGCCCTGCTTCAGAGGGCTCTGGACTGAAGTCCTGAGGTTTTTCTTATCTTCGCCCCCCTTATTCCTATGTATGGCAACTCTCTGCTATGTCATGCCTCTCCTTTGCAGGGCCTGGGTCCTTCCTGCAGATGTTGGAGTCTGCAAGAAACCCTGGAGGTGCGTATGGAGACCTGAGCCTGCAGGAAGCTTCCACCCTTCGCAGGTGCCTCCAGCTCCAGGGAAGCCCAAACCTCCCTACATCGCCCAATCAAAAGACACCACAAGAATGACCTGACTTTTATTTTTCTCTGTTTTGCAGGCGAAAAAAGAAGCACCACTGCTTGGTCCACTGAATCTGTTGCCCGATTCAACTCCTCACATGCTATTCTCATGCTCAGCATCTTCCTTTTAAGATGCTTCCTTTTCTTCTAGCTGAGATGCACTGCGGGTAGAAGGGAGGTAGGACACGGTGCTATGTGTTTGGCAACTAAACCTCCTGTGTCTGCAACGTCCTGCCGTCCTTACACACGTATTGCTGCGAACAGCGCCTATGTTACCTCGCAGCCGCTCCCAAAACTGCAAGCACGCGGCTTCCCTTGACTTCAAAAGCGTTTCTGTTTCAGGCAACAGCCTACGGGAACTTCACCTCTTGCCACCTTCTCAGGGGCAGAGGCTTCAGGATGCCTTTGGGGCTGGAGGGTCGGTTGTGGCACATAGCACCCGTGATTCCAGGGTGCCGGGGCAAGACTAACGCTGCTGCTGTGATGATTCATTCAGTGATCAAAATTAACGGCAAGGCTGGGACTTGCTGTTCTCTGTTTACCCAGGGACAAAGGGAAGCAGAAGCGGCCAGCGTGCAGTCACTGCGTAGGACCTGCTAAGTAACCTACAGCTTTATTGAAAGTTGACAGAGTTTCTAGAGCGAGATGCAATTTCTTCTCCTCATTAATTTAATGCAACTTATTTTCCCAAAGAGAGGATTACGAGCAGGTTGGTCTCGCCCCTCTTCGGGTTTTGGTGTGATATAAGCACGGGTGTGCGTGGACAGCTGGACCCACCAAAATCCCTCAGCCAGGAAATGAGGGTGGCCTTGACCTCCGTGCTCCAGATGAAAAGGCAGCGGTTTATCCGGAGGAGAGCCCGCCTGCTTTCCATGCGGAGGGACCTCCTCTGAACTCACTCCCGGCAAGGACCGGGGGAAGAGTTTCTGCATCAGAGGCAGGTTTCGTGCAGCTAAGTGGCCTAACCCTGCTGACTGCACTGAAGAAAAACCATTAGAAGAAATCGGCTTTTGATGGGAAGTGTGAGATGCATACAGGTCAGAGCACATAATGAGATAAACTTTAACTTGAAACTAATTCTTGAGCTTATTATACTGTAATAGCTTGGGGAAAATCACTTCACATGGACATATTGCATTCCCTCAGATAGAGCTTCTACTAGCGCTAAGCCGAAGAGGTTATTTTCCTCTTTATTTCTAAATGCACCAACTTTAAAGACAGTTCCACGGATTAGAAAAACGTGTTTCGGTTAAATCGTGCTACCCATGTAGAGATTGCATGTAATTAAATTCTATCATTGAGATGACCAGTTATTAGATTATATATGTATTTTTTAAAAAAGCAAGCATGTTTTTGCTTGTGTGACAAGGGGTGGCATGAAGAAAAACAGTAGTATGTGCAAAGAATCGCTAAATAACTGATAAATAGGCTTAAGTTATTTAAACTGGCATCACAAGTAGCTTAAGCAGTATGTTTTGTATCATCTAAATTTCTAAATACCTGTAGTATATTTGTAAACATGGCAATCTAACATTTTGCTGAGCAGCACATTCACATTCAAATTAACATAAATGAGGATTTAACAGCTGATTGCACAGTGTGAATGATAGTAACTAATTGTCAGAGAGGGAGAGTTGTAAGATGATGGTCCTAATGCGATCAGCGAGGGATATACGATGCCTTGCGGGACGAAAGGGAGAGTTTTTTAAGACTGCTGCCTGCCTCTGGGGAGGCGAGCACGACCGAGGGGCGACGTGGGCGAAGCGGGCGGTGGGAGGGGGGAGGCTCGGAGAGCTGGTGCGAGGGGCGGCGAGAAACCTTGTTCCTGCGGGCCCCCACCTCCTTTATGGCGGGGATCAATGGGCTCCCTGGCTATTGAATGCTGGTCCTCCTGGAGGAAGCAATTGTTCAGAGGTGTGGCTCATTTCAGGCATTTAATCTCCGCTGAATGGGGGCTGTGTTACCCGTTTTGCTTTCGGTCGGGGGATCGCAGGCAGCTGGTCAGTGGGAAGCAACAATGACCGCCGGCGCCGAATGGGGGCAAGTGCCGGGCTGCGGCCGCCTGCGTCCCCACCGCTGACCCTGGTCGTCCCCCTCCCCGGGGGGCCGTGTTACGCCCAGCGGGAGCTGAGCTTTTCTCCACGTTGCCATTGTAGCTCCGGGAGAGGCTTACCTGCGCGTTTTGTCCTCGCCTAATAACGTTTAGACCTGAAAGACACGCGCAACAGGGCCTGGAGCTGGGGGCCGATATGCACGGGGCTGCTGGAAGCAGAACGGGAAACCCCCCCCCATCGTTTTCCTAACGGGAGCTGGGGCAGCCGGCAGCCTCTCGGCAGGCACAGAGCAGGGCTTTTGCTGCTGCTCAGCTCTGGGGGTTTCAGCATGTGTTTGCTCGAGCCCACCCTCCAGGCTGCCCTGCAGCAGCCGGGTGAGAACGGTTGCAGAGGGACTTTGCTGGGGCAAGGAGAGGGTCAGCAGCCATGTGGCAGGCCGGCTGGCTGGTAGGGTCTCATTTTGGATGGGCTGGACTCGCTCACACTGATGGAGAGGGTGATCCTGCTGGAGAAACATCACTGGGAGCTTGCAGTCACCGTGCTGGGGCGGTAGTCGGGCACCTGCACCCACTCTGCCCATGCAGCAGAAGCTGCTGCTGCTTCCCTCTCCCCTGCTGGCGTCTGCCGTAACCTGATTTTCCACTCTCAGAGGTTGAGCCCTTGTTCCCCGAGGGAGCCTCGCTGCCTGCGGGCACTAATTTGAGTGGAAGGAAGCAATGCGTTAAAGGTGGTGGCCATGGGGCAGTAACGCCACCTCTGTCCCCGGCATGGACACCCAGAAGGAAGCCTGGCAGAAAGTACCCGGGTTATCTCCAAAATGTGCCTCTCAGTGGGAGGGATGGTTTTTCCCCGAGGAGCTCTGAATTACTCCGTGAAGGATCCCGCCTCTCTCCACAAGCTGTGCAGGGAGCCGAGGTTAGATGTCCCAGGTTCAACGCTGAGAATGCCTCACATCCCGTCATATTTTAACGTCACCTTTCAGCTTAATGTGTTGATGTGTTCACCCTTCAGTTCGAGGTGTTCGAGGAGATAGCCCCACCGCTAAAGTCAGCAATAGCCCCCTCCCCCTAGCCCCATCTCTACCTCTTTCTCACCCCCTACCCAGGGGCAAGGGCAGCCCCGAGGAAACCCCTCTCCCGTCCTGATTTGCCCCAAGTCACACTGTCTGCCCCTCCATCCCCCAGCGAAAGGGAGGGGAAACAACATTTCTTCCAGTGGAGGTGACCGTGCTGCTCAGACCACCTGCTCCGTGGGACAGGGACTCTGTCCTCCTCGGTACCCACGAGGCACCATCCCTGGGGGTGAACGAGTAGCAATGAGGTAACGCCAATCTTCCCGTTTGGGAGAAACTTGCTCAGTTAGACCTGGGTTAAAATTTGCCAAATAGTAATGACACCAGAAAGTACAAGTGGTTGGGGTAACCTAAGCTGTTTATCTGGCCTGACTTCACCCGTTTTGCCCACCTTTAAAAACAAGTACAAAACCAGAATGATCGGATTCATGGCAGGAGGAAGAGCTGCTTCCAGGTTTACTCAGGAGCCACAGCAGCTGCAGCGCTCACCCGAGCGAGACCCTGTTCAGTTCCCCCCAACACACACCAAGGAGCTTTGAAATCATATTTTCCTGCCTGAGGAGAGGACAGTAGCCAGCAGGTTTCCCACACTGAGCTTGCTTGTGTGCAGTTCTTTTTGTTTGTTTGTTTGAAAAAGAAAAAAATTACATATCAACTGTGTTAAACTGAGGTTATTTTTCCATTCAGCTTCTGAATGGAAGACTCATTTACTAGCAGAGCCTTGCACAACTCAAACCTCTGCTTCAGCCCTTTCCTCCAGATCATCACGTGCTCAAGCCCAAGCTCCCCACTCCACCTTCTCGGGCGATGCTCTGGCAGAGACTGCAGCCCTCTCAGCTCCTGAAGGTAATATTAAAAGCCATTTATTTTTGCAGGTCGTCTCCTATAATGTATATGGAGAGTCCCATGAAAAGATCAGACAGCATCAATAAACATTTTCTATCTCTCAGCGCGGAGACCTGCCTGCGGGAGGGTAGAGGAGAGGGGAGGAGGGAGGTGGTGGGAGAGGAATCCTCGCTGTACAGAGGTGCTGACCGAAGGCTGGCCGTAGGGAGGGAAGAACGGGGTCGCGAACCACACTGGGAGGATGGTAACTCGCTCGGATGTGGGCACCGAACGGCAGCCACAATGAAACTCGGCTTCGCTTTCTGCCCCGCCAGCCTCAGGGAAGGCAGGCTGACAGCGCGCCCGAGCTGAGCGGGGCTGGGGCTGCAGGGCGGCGGGCGAGGTTTCAGCCGCTGGGAACACCCTCTCCCTTGAGCAGCTCCTAATAACTTGGCAGCTCTGCAAAGGATCTGTTGGAGGCAATCGCTTGCCTTAACTGAGAAGCCTGGACGGCTGGAAATTGGAGAGTTGATTGTGTCTGTGCTCCCCTTGGCGTCTCTGCCTTTGATGGTTTTATGCTCCGTTGTAGCTCAGCATCCCAGCATAAGAGCCACTTGCCAGGCCGTCTCAGCAAGGGATGAAATTGCTGAACATATTGGAGGTTTCTTTTTTTTCTACCAAGAACTCCTTATAGCATAACCCTACGATTAGCAGTATTAACCAGCCTGGCCACTGCGAGGGTGACTTTTATGGGAAACAATGACTTTGGGAGATCTACTAGACAAAAATAAAATAATTACCAGGGCCAAAAGCCTTAAGGAGATCTCCAGTTTCTAATAAAGACATTTTAACACACCTAAGACTCGAGCAAATGGGCAAAATAGTTTCCACAAAATCAAATGTTTAATTCAAAGAAACATGAGAGTCAGTTAAAAAAATGACAAGAAAAAGGAACTTTAAAGCAGCCGTAGCTTCCACTGTAACCACACACCAGTAATGCCAGCCTCGCCGTCTGAAAATAAAGCACATGGGAATTTGACTTCTTTTTGGTCCTGAATTATCAAATTAAAAATATGTACTCAGAGTCTGGCCACAGGCATATTCAGGGTTCGATGCAGCAGCAAAGTACCGGTCTGGTACATAGAGACTATAAAAGCCAGAACTCAGCTCTGCAATCAGATCTAGGTTTTTCTTGGCAGTGCCCCAACACAGCATGACAGAAATTAATTGTTCTTGCAAATAGCAGGGACTGAATCAGTGGTATTAAAACAAAATTTTCTTCCAAATGGTAGACCTTCAAGAGTAACTAGCGTGCACCATACGCAAGCAGCTACGGATAAATAGTTCCGATATGAAAACCATCGTATTGTATAATTGAATTGCACTTTTTTCCTTGGCATTTTATCTTCTCTGAAAGGACCTGTCAAAATAATTCACAAATCATACCTGTCAGACCTAACCGAGATACGGGAGAGGGAACAGCAGTCAGCCAGGACCCAGGGGCGTCACGAGCTGGAGCTGCACCAGAACTTAGCCCTGCGGTCGGGAGCCACCGCACCTTCGATGCCAGTGCAGAGTAGATGAGGTCTTCATTTTAAGACCTCATTAGAGACACAAACAAGCGTCCTGATCTCTGGTCAAGCTCCATAACACAGTTTGCTTTTCAGCCTCTCTTGCTTGCTCTCCTTTATGCTCTCTCACCAAATGCTGGCCTGTCATTGTAGCACTGAAAAACTCCTTTTCCTACTGACACGGGCAGCAGTGAGGCACCAGTTACAGCAGTCCTGGGAGCGGGTGCCCTGGGCAGCTACTGCAAGGCTTGTAAGGACGCGTTAGGGCGTCTCCATGAGGGTGATCAGAGCAGGCATGGACTCACAGGGCGAGGTGTGGTCTGGACAGCTCAACTTACTTATCCAACTTACTCATCCCATGTCCCTTCTTACAACCATCAGTCTCTGAAATGAACCATATACAGGTCAGAGACTGGGCAAAGGTTTGTCTAACCTGTCCTTGAAGCCTCCCAAAGGGGAAGGCTCCACTCCCTCTCCAGGTGACCCATTCCGGTACCTCGTGGTAGGAAACAGGAGGCAGGACCTGACCCTGAGCAAGGGGAAGGCAAGACCAAGGAGCAAGGACGGAGAAGCACAGCTTCTCCCATCAACATGGTAAGCAGCCAGAGACAGGCAGCAAGATTGTCTTGTCTACCTACGAGTGGAGGGAGAGCATTAATCGGGTTAAGTGTCCGCTCCGTAACTCTCCCAGCCCTTTGTTGCTCACAGGACAGGTCGCTGCTGGTTGCCATCTGCAGCCAGCGTGGGCTCCACGTGGAGGGCCAGAGCCACGGGGTGAGGCTGACACCGCTCCGGTGGCTTTCAATAGCAACAATGGCAGGCACTCAAAAGTGAGGAAGACGACCTTGATGTATTTAGCACCGTAACCCCCCTTGAAAATAATGAGAGCTGGCTCCTTTGTGGGTCCAGGGCTGAATGGGTGTAGTAAATCTTGTTGCCTTTAACTTCTGTGTCCGGGGAGCTTGGTGCTCCTCATTCATTCATTAGACACTAAGCCATCTCGTAGAGGGAAGGGCATGGTAGCGCCTTATAATGTGCCCATGCTGAATCACTTTATGCAGACTGTTTTTTGGTATGCTTATAATCTCCTCCCTGTATGTTTATAATGTCTAGACTTATTAAGGGCTTATGGCCTTATCTTAATTTTCCCGCAAACCAGATGCATGTAATGATATTCATTTCTATTATTTTCCCAGCTGTACATTCTTTTCCTGGTTAATCTTCATTTCCATGCAGTTTAACGAGGGCTATGTGGATGTGCATAGACTTCTCGCTAACTCTTGAAAAAGAAAAAAAAAAAAAAGCCATGTTTCGTATTTCCAGACTTTTGTAAAATTACCGCAGCCAGCTGGCATCTGTACTAGCTAGATACAACCACTGTGAAAGGCTCAGGTCAGCCCGCGGGGGAGCCATCAGGACAACCCCACCCCTAGCCAGGGCAGGCTATGGGGGCACACCGGCAGAAAGGAGCAGGCTCCAGTTTACATGTCACTTGTTATCTGGACTGCAAAGGTGTTTAGTTGAGCAGAGCTTAACTCAGAGCTTAACTTCAGTGATAATGTAGTAAATAACGGCCGGTGAAACGGCCTCCTGGCAAACGAGAAGCAGAGTTCTCTGATCTTCGAGGTTTTCATCCTGAGGTTACATGAGCTCCCGGTGAGGGGGTCCTCAGGAGAGAGACACGTCCTCTGCTCTGCTGGTGCTGCCCAGAGTTAGTTTCAGAAGGACTCGGGCTCGGTCTGGTGTTGAAGCCTGCCCTCATCTTCTTCAGGGATGTCACTGGCTGAAACCTAACAAGTCTGGTTAAGCATATGCAAGCCATTGTTTTCTGAGAGGCTGTGATTTGACCGATGGGGTGTATTTTCACATTAATGAAAAGGCTAACCAGCTGCTAGGTTTGAGATACACTGCCTCCAAAAAAGGGAATCTGACAGCTTTTTAGAGAAAGGGCTCACAGATTTTGTTTTTGGATAGGAGCAAAACATGCTTTCTTCTGTCCTCATTTTCAGGAACTGTTCTGATGGAAAAGAAATTGTGAAGGAAAAATAACCCCCAAGGTTTTCATGATCTTTTAAATTTGCAGCTGAAAACGAAACTGAAGAAGGAATTACCTTGGGCAGCATTACTAATTGGAGGTGCTTCCTTTCTCTTCCCCTCTCCAGGTAGAATGAGGCGAGAATGCCAGTTTACGTCTCTATCCCATTGGCTTTAATGTGTTTGGGAAAATTTTTTGTCTTCTGTATGTTATGATGTTATCATGACCCATATTTCAGTTCCTGGGCTTCACAGAATGCTGCCCCTGCATCCCTTCTTCCAAATCAGATCCAAATAGAGTGGAGTTTGTCTATTCCTTCTCCCTAGGTACAGGAATTGGAAGAATAATTATCAGCTTGATAATTTTATTTATTTTGTGCAAAAAAAAGAGGAACTGAAAGCACATTTGAACAAGAGTTCTTATACTTTGTGACATTCAACTGGTGAGTAGGAGAAGGCTCAAGGCCATCTGCCCTAGCTGCTCCTGACATCTGCTATCTTAACTGGCCAGCCTGAGGATCAGGACGAGTTACTATTAATTATTGAAGGCAACATTTTCAGTACTGGCTTCTTTAGCAGGGGTCAGTGTAATGTCCATTCAGTTGCAGACACACTGAAAACTAAATGCATGACCCCAGTCAAAGTTCATTGTAGAGACACAGATCTGGGCCATGACCTTAGAAATAGCTCAGCCTGTTTTGCAGGAACAAGAAGGCATAGAATTACCTATTAGAATAAAGTTACCATCTTCAAAATGGGTGTCCATATAGATCAGCAACTGCTACCATAAATAAGTGGAAAGATTTCTGAGGATGAGTGACAGCAGCACCTAATTGTATAGATTTTTTTTTTTTAATGATCTTTTCACCTGCAGTAAGCATCAGGTCAGAGGCTGGAGGCAGCGTCGCCTCATCTGGCATGCCGCCTGCAAGGCTGCAACATCCAGCGTCCCCAGGAAGGCAGAAAGGAGGAGGGACCGGGGAAAGCTACGCTGAGAACGTAACTGCCCCTGAGGTGGGGCAAAGACTTTTTACATTTTTTGTTAAAGCATTTCTCAGTGCAGGTAAGTGGAGATGAGTGGAGTGAGGCAGCCCGTACCTGGACACGGAGGTGTTGGAGAGGCACACGGAGTGGGCAGTGGGGGAACAGGGCTCCCCACGTGCTCTCTGCCTGGCAGATGCAATACACTGCTGCGAACAGAACGAGTCACTGAAGCAGACATAGAAACTGGCTGATTTAAACTGACATTTCCAGATGCTTACTGTGGCGTTGTTGTTGAAAAAACCCTAGGGAGCAGGAAACTTGGAAAAGTCCATTTGAGACTGCAGCACTTTGGGACAGATTTTGCCGTCCTGCCCAGAGGTTTCAGAGAGGATGGTGGCCTAAAAGCATTCCCTTGCCCTGTCTTGACAGTGCAGAAAGGGCCCCAGGTCACAAAGCTGTTGTCCCCCAGCATTGCCTGTCTTAACTCTGCCTAAAATGTGCCAGGCAACAAAACAGAGCCACTTCTGGCACTGACTGCATCCCAGGGGCTGCTGGCAAGCAATGACGGTTTGCTCTGGTGTCGCAGCAAAGTCATTGGTGCCAGTTATCTTCTGGTTTTCCTCTACTTGGAGGTGAGAAAAAGCGCAGGAAGAATTTCCTCGGTCTTTCAGGCACCCCTTGCAGATGCTCCCAGCTGTTATCCACATGCCACAATTAGTAACCAAGCTTGTCATAGTGACTAGCATCCACCCACGTGTGCCTACATCCAAGAAGCCCACATCTCCTCTCCAGTGGCAACATCTGGACATCCAGATCACGTCTCCAGTCCCAAGTCAGTGCTGGACTGCACAACGTGCGTTACCTGTGCATGGTTTCGGGTCAAAACCATCTCTGAGGAAAACTGGTTTGCCAGAGCTGAACAGGAAAGAGGCATGGTATTTCAGATGACTTGGAAAGAGGCATGGTATTTCAGATGCCTTGAGTGCAAGTTTGCACATCCCCATACAGTATTATCTGGCTGGTGTGAGCAGAGCCACAGCTCCCATTAACACAGCCAAGAGGGTACGTTTGCATTTCTTAGACATGCAGTTAGTGGGGTAATCCTCCTCTTCTGGAAATTAGAAATACAGCAGAAAAACTGGGGGTGAGCAGTTCAGATGGATGAAAGTATTTCTGGCTTTATCTAAATATATCACAAACTATGTTTCTAACAGTGCTTAAATCTCCTTTTTGTGTGTGTGTGTGTTGGTGGATGTTACAGAAGAGGTGTGCAGGCTCTCCAGAAGTGCCTGACACAGGTCAGTCATTACTGATACATTAAAGATCACCTGGAAGAAGGCTTTCCCTTGGACTCTGCAGAAATTCTTCATGCTGAGCATAAACCAACACGAACTGCCTTACCTGGAGAAAAGAACAGTGATCCTTTGGGATACTGCAGGATTGACGGAAATGGCTCATAAACATGCTGAACCTCAGGGATAAACACGAAGGATAAATCGGAGGACACACGCTCCATTTGCAAACCTTTGACATTCTTCCTGTTCCTGCAGGAGGGTGATGTGGCTGTTCAAAACCAGAACCACCGTTTAAAAGAGGGATGTTGCTAAAGTCTATTTTTAGGGGAATTTTCAGATATTCCAGTCTAGGAGGTTGCTGTCTAGCATATTGTTTCAACAAGCAGGTGAAAACCGTCAAGCATTTCACAATGTAAGGGAGAGGTGAAAAATTGCCCAAGAGCTATGGGAGACCCTTACGGAAGGACACGGTGAAGTGCCCCGTGGAAATGATCAGGGTGAGCATTAGATCGATGGCAAAAGAAACACTTAATGAAAAGACGAGACAAGAGACTGGCTGTGTGTCAAACCCTTGAGACAAAAAGAGACAACAGAGCACAGATAAGAGCTCGATTTGGAGAGTCCGGACCACATTGTCTACCCAGAGAAGGCAACGGGGGCCGTGCAGGGGAGAGAGGGGGCAGAGGTGGTCCCAAGCACAGGGTGACCTCTGAGCCCCGTGCAGGCTTGAGGAGCCAGCAAGGTTGATCCAGTGTTGTCAACAGAAAGGGAAACGAAGTAAGAAGACATTATACTAAAATTATGCAGGGGAAAATCCTGCCTCTGGTGAAAACTTTCCCTGTCTTTTCCGGGAGGAGGATTTTACCCTCGATTCTGGATCACGGAAATAATCAGACACTCTCTGAAAAACACCGTTTCCTGACTGCCCGTAAACACACGTCTGTGAAGAATGCACTGCTCCCTGTGGGGGAATGTGTGGACTAACTTCCAGTCAACATTTCTCAGTGATTTGCTTGCTCTTGTTGCTTCTTAGCCTGTGAATATAGCCCATTAACCAATGCCTGGGCTTTTTGAAATTTTTATTGTTTTTGAAATAACAGACAAGTTTCTGGTTTAGGATAATCAGCACTTCCTAACTTCTCATTTTTGTCCCTAAGAAAAACAAATAGACACTTCTTTCATTGCTGTTAATTTTACCAACTATGCCCCAAACTAATAACATCTCTGATTTTCATAGGTTCCTGCTTGGTAAACATGAAGAATATAAATAATGTATCCCTTAGGAAAGAAACAGAAGCTGGCAGACACATTTACACTGTCAAGCATGTCCCCAGCAGTAATATATCCTGCTACAAACAGAAATGCAGCTATCCTGTAGACCCGCCCATAGGGTGACCACGCAGCTCCTGCCACAAGGCTGGCTGAAGAGCCTGTGCTAGGATGAGCCTGTCAACGCCTCTCAAACTTGGATTTGCTTCAGACCAGTGTAATAAGTGTTTGCAAGTGCACAATATGCACATACCAGTAAGCTATAGCCCCTTATAAAACACATTACAACCTTTGGTCTCACAGGAGATGATAGATTGTGAAGTTGTACTTGGCAACCCGAAGTTCTTATGCTGAATCGTGCATCTGATACGATAAAATGGCTGAACTGACAAATACCACTCTAGTGACAAAATCAACCAAGATGATTTTGCTGCAGTTTTGCTTCAGGAGGGAAAATTCCAGTAGTGTTAGATGGATATTTTGGTCTTTTTGGAACTAAACATTCTCATTTCTTGTTGGTTTTTGAACTACTCAGGATGGCTCTGTGTGTCAAATTACTTTGATTTTGTGTTATAGTAAACATTATAATACAAATGCAGGTAAAGAAGAAACAGTATGGAACAGCTTGATCAACCCAGCACTTTTAACTTCAGAATTTTCTTGATATTATTTATTTATTTGTTGGTTTGTTGGTAAGTAGCATAAAATGAGGACTTTTTTGGATCATTCCTTTTAAGAGAATTGCCGTTGTCCACACAACGACAGTAATACAACTTCCAAATGGCCTATGGAGCTCCTCTGAGTCATCCTGGGTAGATGAAGTATGGTACCAGACACAAGGATGCCCAAAGCAAAGGCTGGGGCGGAAACCCTTCTCCCCAGGTCTGTATGCTGTATGGTTTGTAGGACTATATGACAGCCTGGGGGAACCCCCCCCAAGCCTACATCCCTGAGCAGTTGTTTGGACAGACCATGTCATCATAGTTGGAAGAAATATGGGCTATCCATAAAAGCTGCACAGGATGAAGACCTTTGGATGGTGATCCAAAAGCAGAAGTAAGTATGGTATACATCAACTCTCTATTTCCACACTTTATCATACACTGGGTTGGTTTGTTTGTTTGTTTGTTTTTGTTAAGTATGGAACAGACTTACCTTTCTTGGTTCTCAGATATCTGTGACTTTAAAAAAAATCTATTTTAGGTTTCTTTTCTTTTTAAACATTTGCAAGTAGTTTCATCCAATGCAAATCTATTTCTCAGAAAGTAAAATACTTGACAAAAGCTCATCACCCAGCTTTAATGGTGAGGAACTCTGTTTCTCCTGCCACCAGCACTATGATCTCCGTCTTTTATTAAATTTACCATCTGCTATACCTGCAACAGGCCTGTGACCCTGTCTCCTGCTTTCCTCCGTAGTAAGTAGGAAAGAAGAGGTGCCACATCACCGTTTCCTGTAAGTCCTGCAGGATTTGGTTTTTAAAAGCAACAAAAATTTTCATTTTTCTGACCATGAGCCAGATGATGAATTTAATTCTAAGTACATGACTTGACTCCTGCCTTGCAAAGGGCTACACAGGCACTTACTCTCTTTGCTAGACAGGGGTCTGGAGGTGTGCAGGGTCCTGCCCAGCATGTTGACACTAATGTCAGGGAGGAAAAGACAGACTGGTGGAAAACAGGAGTGTGTGCAATAAAGTGGGTTTTGAACTCAGGTTTGCAAGCTGCTAAAGCAGCTCTCCCCTAGCTCCCATGACTGCTCCTGGCCAGGAACAGTTTGGCTTTGTTATGAGGGAGGTTGTGAGGAAGTCCTCATCCCTCTGCCATTTGCAGCTGACAACTCCATCTTACACCAAGCTGCAGATATCTGGCAATTTGTAAGAGCAGCTGCCTTTTTTTCTGATAAACTAGGCCTGGAAATGTGTTCTTCCCTAAGGCATAGGTTCATTTATTCCCCTTATTCCTCTTTCTTACATTCTCCCTTATCACCTTTCCATTTGTGCTCTTCCATAGGAGCGCAGGTCAGTGTTTTCATGCACCAGCACGTCCTGCTGAGGTGTTGCCCTTGGACGGTGCTTGGGCTTCCAAACTGCTCTTGCAGTAAGCGGCCATGCTTTTGGGGGCAAAGGCTTTGGGGTCCTTTTAATTCAAGTACAAATTCAAGACGATGGTAGTGAGTTCATAAACACACTTTTTTCCCCTTTTCATAAAGATATTTTATATGTGTATTTTCAATGGTAGCAGAGCTAAATAGCTTTTTTGGCCAATTAAGCACTGAAAAAGGACAAATTCGCAATATCCTGTACCTTCTCCCTTACTTCAGTGCTTTGCCCTCAAGAGCAAAAAGACATGTCTGCAGCCTTGCCCTATGCTTACCTGAGCCAATTTGCCATCATTACCTATAACCTGTGCTGCCACAAAGTTTGGGGTCCTTGCTTTCACTGTTTCTTTTAATGAGGAATTTATGCTTTGACAAACAAATAGCCTTCAACAGAAAGGTTGGCTATTTTAAAATCACGTTTCATTTTCTCATCAGCTGTGAGGCTGAGGAATGTATCGCTTGTGTTTTCAAATATAAAAGTTTAGAAAAAAAATTTCAGATCCATTAGCAATATTTGGAAAGGAGAGGATGGGACCAGTCACTAAAGGAAAAGCTTAATGATTTATACAGCTAAACTTGCAACTGTAAGAGGTGAATACAGAAGTGGTGCAAAGACCTCCAACTCAACCACTGTGCCTTCTGCCCTCAGCCTGAGTCCTGCTGGCATCCTGGTCACAAAAGTGTCCTGTTGCCTTGCCAAGAGGGGCATGAGCTTGGCCTTTAATCCCCTTAAAAAGGCTGAACAAGCCTGAACGGAATTGGTGAACTTCAACAGAAATGTTGGAGGACTGAGTACTGGTATAACCCAAGCCTTCATCTTCAGAGGTAATTTTTTTCCACAATCAGGAAAATTACTCTTCCACACACATACAAGAAGTTTAAAGGCAAATTTGTATCCTATTAGTATTCATCGAAAAGAGAAGCATGTTTATTAATCACAGCCTCAAAACCCTTCACGCAAGACCCGGTCAGGGCAGTGCGTTCGCCTTCGCAGCCCTGCGCTCGCGGTCTATGGCAGATCCTCTCCCCAAGGCATGAGGCAATCAGCCGAGCAATGCTGAAAACCCGGCGGTACCGATAAAGCAGGAAGAGGCCTTCCTTTTTCCGTGTACATTTGAAGAAGCTGAATGTACATGTCACTTTGGAGAGGGATGGGAAGGCCTTTGGAGTGAGAGTGTCATTTTATGAAAGACTTAAGGTATGCGTGAGATTTGTCTTTAATTTCCTATTTCTAGGCTTTTATTGTTTTCGGCTAACGAGCTACATCAGGATGCATCCCAAGGTGTCAGGAAATCAAGGCTTCTACCTATCCCATTGTTCGTGTGCGAAGGTGTTCTGGGCTGTCCGCGGTCATTGTAACGCTAGAAGAGCTTTTGTGTGTGTTTCCTGGTTGATTATCTCTAACATATGGAGTACAGTGGCTCAGTTGAAGCAAAATCCTTGCTTACTCTCAGTGAAAAAGATACTAGGACATTCTCTCTGTAGCTACTGGAGTAGGACCCACCATTTCCTAAAAGAAAGCACCCTGTGAAAAAAAGAAACATACTCAGGTAGTGGTTTAGCTTGCGTGAGGAGAGGGTGCCTCCCTGGATTCCCTCAGTTTTGGGTCCAAGAGTTACAGACATTTCTTTTCTGTGAGAAATTCTGGGAGTTGTGAAATCATTCAAAAGTTTTGTCCTGAAAATTTCCCATCGGCATGGGACCTGTGAGCCTTGGGTGTCAGTTTCTTGAGGCGCAGTCATGGTTGCTGGGGTTTGTAGGCTCCCCACTCCATGGCATGGGGCAATGAAGCCTTAAGGATCCCCAAGGTTTTGGGCGTTATGTTGACCTGGTGGCCTGTCAGGAGCTCAGACCCTATGAGTTATGGATACCTTGATGCGGAGGGAGAGGGGTCATAAAACTTTGAGGTCTGTCAGATCCCTAATCAGGGAGCCTGGGAGATGGTGGGTGCTTCATCTTGCAACATAGCCCATTGGCCATGCCCAGAGCTGTGCGTGGTGGGAGTATTGGATATCTTTGACTTCAGAGAAGTCTCCTGAAAATAGCTTAAATACCCTGGGCAGAAAGAAAGAAGCCAAGCTATTGTAAAGGAATGGAGCGTGTTTCTGTCTGATGAAACAGCCAACTTGGATAAATCTCACCATGTCTGTTCAATGCTCTTCCAGATCAAGCTGGCAGCACATTTCTGTCATGTCTTTATAGCTAGGATTAGTTAACTTCTCAGTACTTCATGTATGTCCTTCTGTATGTATTTACATCACAAAATTTCTATCATATATTTATTTTATTAATAAATGATCTCCAGAAAGCAGTTCCCAAGTCGAGGCACTGAATCTGTGGTTAGGATCCTGGACAAGCACTGCAAAGAGCTGGATTCATGTCCATCTTCTACCCCTTGGTGACCTTCTGCAGTCCAGCTGTGACCTGCAAACATGCTGGTTGAGCTCTCACAGCATTTCTCAGTGAAGGAGAAAGAAAAGGTATTTGATCAGGCTACTCACCTGAGTGGTGTTAAGCACTGTTCTCTGCAGCTCTAAATCTGAAGCCTTAACCTTCCGACAGTGCAGAGTAGTTTTTGTGGTTAATGCACACCTAATGTAACAACTAGAACCATTTTGGCAGTGTCTGCTGCACACTAAGAGCGTACATGCAGCCACAAACTTCTGCTCTCATTGATGCTATAAATGTAGTCCTCAATGCAGTATTAAAAGTATTATTTTAAACACCATCCTAAATATTCAACGTGTAATTCTTTCTGAGGTTTTCCATGGACACTGCTATATTCCCCGTGCCTACCAGCACACAGGGGATCCTGGAAGAGCGAAGAAGGCAGAGGGGAACTTGCACCCAGATGGAAATTAAAGACAGACTCTGCGTGCAAAAGTGCCTTGTTCAAACAATGAGCAGCTTTGCAAAAAATGTAGTATTTGGAGCTTCAGAGGTGAGGCCTGAAGTGCTTTGCTAACTAATTGGAAACTAATAAGGAAATTCATTTGCCTTCCTCTTAAACCTTGTGCATTGCTGACACATGCTGACTTTTGCCACTTCTTCAGCAGTCACCGAAATAATTCACGATGTGAGATTTTTCACTATCAATCAGTCACGCCAACCTGAGCGGAGTCACATCCAGCTGAATTTTGCTCTTAATCAGTGCAAAGCTAAAGGCACAGGGACACAGTCCACCAGGTATATTATTTTACTTCCTGGTTCATGGCGTCTCTGATGAGCTTACCTGACTCACACTAACTTCAGAAGGTGTGATTTAAATCTATGAAGCGAATGATACAAAAATGAGCACACGCAGAGGGCTGGTCATGAGGCATTAAATTGCATGTAGATCTACCACAGCATAATCCAGACACCCACCAGGCACTACCAGTGCAAAATAAAACAAATCTACAGATTTAGGCTGCTGGGAGTGTTGTGACAGAATTGTACAGAATTTGATGCCATCAGAAGACCCTGAATTAGGTTGCATGTACACACGTCCGGGGCCAGTGTGTGACCCTGTTACAGCAATCAGGTATGGCGTAGGTGGGACTCCTGCCCAAACTGCATGAAACAAGGTAACCAGCAAATACTTTTCAGACCCAGGCTACATGTGCTTAATTAGATTGAACTAGTACGATCAAAAATGCCTCCCGTCTGATCTCACAGAGGCATGTTCCTCTTCGTAAGAAATAAATGTGCTTTTCAGCCTCCATAACACACAACAATCCTAAGTGCTCATAAATCCCATCTAAGTGAGGAGACTAGAGATACTTCAGATATTAGTGTTCCCTCCTTGCTCATACATACAACAGACATGACAGAAGCCAAAGTAAGCCTTCCCTCTCTGATGTTTTTCCAAGAAACTATGCCCACAAGCCTCTGTGCCATGAAGATACCCACCCGAAATGATGAATGCAATAAGAACCTTTGAAGTTTGATGCGATCTGGCTTCTTCCCATGCTGTGATGGAGCATGAACTCAAATCCAAGGGAGACCCCAGAGGACAGCCCCACACCAGCAGCTCCCCCACGTCTGCTCATCGTCTCTGCTGTGGCACCACAAGGGCTGCAGATGGTTTCCCAGGGAGGAAGACCACAGGCTGTTTCAAGTTCTGAGAATCAAAACTTACCCCCTGTATTATAACTGAAGGTCAACGAATAACCAGTCCCAAAGCATGGCTGGATGTGCTTGGGAGGTAAGTGAGCCTCTATGTTTTATTCCAACTTTGTTTTCTGCATCGATTTTGCAGGGAGCCCAATGCAGAATCTAATCTGCATGAGGCAAAAAGCGCAGACCTCATCAGCAACATCCACACTCAGGAGGAAAGTGAGCAGCTCTCTTTGCCAAAGACAGATGGAAAATAGCTGCTCTGGTCACTGCTGTTGTTCGAAGCGACCTGGGACTCTGACCAAACTCCAGAAAGCAAACTTTGGCAGAAGTGACCAAAATGACCTCCTCCCCACAAGACAAGAAATATAATTACTGTCAGCTGCCCTCCTAGACCACTTTAGGGCAGTTTCATTGAAGCTGAGTGCTAGCCAGTTCCCTCTCGTGCACGCTCCCCGTGTCCCACTCGGATGGTGAGAACCTCTCAGAGAGACATGCCTTGGCTCAGCCAGAAATCATGGCTCGCAGCAGAAATCAATATCAATGAATGCAGTTCTACAAACAGTGTTTTATGGGGGACCGTGCCATATAATCACCAGGATGCCTTGATCTTAAAATCTGTGACCATCCGTAGTTTGGGAAATTGGAAAACTAGCCACGTGCTGGTCCATTAAGGCTGGAGAGATCAGCATGGGTGTTATTCAACCTGATGATGTGCCAAAATAAGCCCATCACCCCTGGGTGATATTTCATAAGACTTTTCCCACCTAGCTCTGCTGTATTGCTGGAAGCGTGGCTATTTTGTGCTATTAAGCTTAAACACAACGAGCTGCTCGTCGTCAAACTGCTTGAGGGGGGTTGAGGTGGTTCACAGCGAACGGGCAAGCCCTTCTGCGTTGGCAGTGGGGACCCCTCTTGCCCCATGTGGTCTGTTTCTCCCTGCCCCACGTCCTGACCCATTTGTGGGTGCCCACGAGGACGGTGCCAGGCAGCTGTGGGACCGAAACCCCATGCGTTTTCTCTGTGGCTGGGTCCTGACGGCTGCCCAGGCTCTTGGCTGAGTCCCGTGAGAGGTCGTGTCACCCACCGCCAAACAGCTGGCAGCTGAAACCACGCTCCTCGGGGTTTGTCTTCGCATTGGGTTTGCTTGCAGTGGGATTTCTTTTTCTTCTGAATGCTGGCAAGCAGCGGCTGGACCTGTGCAGAGGTCTGGTGAGACCCACCCAGCCCTGGCCTTTGCTACAGGGAAGCAAAAACCCCACCACTCAAAAATATAGCCCCCTGTCTGGGTGCGCAGTATGCATATGAGATGGATTTACTGCAGTGCTGGACTTAAAGCCACCCCATCTGGATCTGTTATCTGCTCCGTAACCCGAGTTTTCTCGTGACAGAAGGTCTGCTTCTCCTCTGCTGGAGAAAAACACAACCAACAACAACAACAAAAAACAACCAAATCAAAACAAGTGTTTTTATTAAACTTGCATGCACTTAAGCCATTTCTTTGAACCTTTACAATTCAGCACAGTGTTCACTGGCAATGAATGTCTTCATCTGGCTTTAAAAGGTGGGAACAATGTCGTGCACTTAAATCCCTTAACTGGAAATTTCTTGCCTTTCATTTGTTTAGCCACAGTAGAGAAAAGACTAGTCACAAAACTTTCCCCTGTGCTTAAGAAGATTTCTCCTTTGAAGCAGCAACAACAATAATGCTGTAATAGAAGTAAAGCCTGCTCTTCTTACACCAAGCATATTTTCTTCTGAAGAAACGTGCTGCAATTGCAATGACAAAGTCGGGCTTGCTAAGCAGAGCCGTTTCCCCCCGCTACTTTGTGTTGAACTTTTACAAGCAAGCCATAAATACATAGATACCAAAGAGTTAATTTGCGTTTTTAAACCTCCTTCCCAATATCCTCTCTCATTCCTGCATAAAATCCCCATGTCCAGACATCAAATCAGTAAACCCTGTTGCCTGTCAGAGAATACAATGTCAGGCCATTAGTATGTTAATAAGTCCGGAGGGTGACAGGTGGCCTAGTAGACAGCTCAATTAAGCTGCTCATTAAACACACGCTAACGAACAGCCAAGGCAGGGCCTGAACAGCACCATTCTGTAATGACATGATGTCAGAGCGAACAAATGAGGAAAAATAACAAAAACATTACAGCAGTGACAGACGCCACTAATAGGGACCCCTTGCACTACATCAGCCCTCAAATCAATGAGCAACAGGGATCAAAAAACTCGACCCAACATTCTCAGGGGACTGAATACAGCAAGATTTTTTTGGTCAGGTTTTTTCCTCTCTTTCCCCCCCCGCCCTTAACTAAAATTATCGCTGAATATCACAAATTAATAACGGGGGGGCTGAGGGGAATAAAGGGGCAGAATTTGTTTCCTGTAAGACAGAACCATAAAATGTGAAAACTGTGAAAGGTAAGGTCTGAATGAAAATCATTATTTAATGGGATCATCATTTAAATTTGATTGGCATTTTTGCCTTTATCTTGCCTTTTCCCCCTTTTTCTGAAGCCTGCAGGTTCGAATGATTTGCCGTACCTGCTCTGCCTACTCATTCACCATAGGTCACCCTACCATTTAAGGAGCGCGGAGATAACTTTTAAAGTGCAGATTTGTAGCTATTATTTTTAAAAAGGGGACTTCTAGCAGCTGGGAGAAAAAATCCTATCATTTTCAAGTAAGGAGCTTTCTGGGTAATAAATTCAAGCATCCGACCGGTGCTGAAATGACGTTTGAGTCCCGCATCGCTAAACTAATAGGCTGGTTGACCATTATAAGGTCACGACCTTGGCTCTCATCCTAGCTGCAGAGCTGTGTTAAGTTAACAACTGATACCTCGCTGTGTTTCCTTAAAGGTCTAACTCAAGATTCGCGCTAATAACTCGGATAATCAAGTCACGCTGCAAAGTGAATTTGCAGCAGCAACTTTCAGGGGAAAGAAAAAAAGATCCTTTGGAGGCTACTAATAGACAGGTGTGGAAGCAGCTGCAGCAGCGGGCAGGCTTGCAGATGCAAGTCTGCCATAATATTTAGGAAGCCCGCTAGCCGGCTACTGCAGTTTAACCGTAGGAGTAGGCCAAATTCAGCCGCACGCAAGCCAACAGGCAGCAGCGCGGTCTCCAACCGCTTGCATCTCGCACGGCATCTTGTACCTGCCCGTGCAAAGTGGGTGCAAAGGGCTGTGGTGTCAAATGATTGATTTTTTACAGCCCTCTTGGCCTCCCACAAATAAGGTACCGAGCGCTGGAAAAGGAGCACTAAAGGGTGCAAGGCCGGTGGGTGTTTCTGGGCTGAATCCAGCTGTGTCGGAGACAATGATGCGAGGCAGACATCAGATGTCAGATTAGCGTTCAGTAACAAAACAGCACGGCTTGCCCCAATATGGTTACAAAAAATGAGCACAGCTGAGGGCTAGCTCAAACGCCGCGCTGGCACTGCTTGCGCAAGATTTACACAGCTCTTCCTATCCGTCTGGCTTCTGAGGCTGGATCATTTTAACTACTCTCATTCTAACCTGACAGTGTTACATTAGTATGAAAACTTGAGTACAGCTCAGTTCTCACAGGCCAGCGGCTGGATTAAACGCGCACAGCTCCAGCTCCCCGGCAGAGTGGAGACAGGGAAGTAGGTAATGAGGAATGCAAGATGAACAGCCCTCTTCTGCGCTTAACGAAACATAAAGCTCCAACGAAGTCAAGGGAGCTGCATCAGTGGAGAACATAGCACTTTAGCACTTCTTACCTCCTTCTGGGAAAAATTCATCCACCTCCCGGTGCCTTTCACGCTCATTTTGCATACACAAAGTATTGGCTAAGTCGGTGCACGTTATCTTACTTCACCACTGAAGTGCAGAGGTACCTTTTCTTTGCCGTCCAGTTATGTCACTGACTCTGTTGTGCTGGTTTGGGTCCCCTGCCTCTTTTCTGCAGCTGTGTCTAGGTTCAGAACTAGACAAAAAGCAGTTTTGCCCTGGAGAAAGCAACTGAAACTTCTGTGGCCACTTTAGCCTCAAATGTCTTCCTGGTGTAACATAGCGAGGAGCGACACTTGGCAATCTGGGAGGGCAAAACAAATGTGGCAAAAAAATGTGTATTGAATGCCAGTCAAAGCATGAGCATTTCTTGTGTCTATACAGCTTTGAAAAGTGAGATGTATGAAACCACATGAACTTGATCAAAAGTGATGGAGCGTCGTATCTACAGACTGTGGGACATGATGAAAATCAAACCTGTTTGTAGTTGCAGCAGCGATGTTCAACATGAACATTAGAACTTTATGAACTTTAGAAGTAAATATAACCTTGAACAAGAAACCACTTTAAAATGATGAGGAACAGCACTGAGCTTAATGTGCCACCTAAGTCTCCAGTGTCAGCCCTCCTCTTCCTCCCAGTGCCCTCCCAGCATCAGAGGGGATGGGGGCTTTCCTGGTCAGGGGACAAACACCACCAAGTGTCACCACATCTGATTGAGGTTCAGCACGCTTGTCTCGCGAGAAACAGCAGAAACTTTCAGGATGCACCCTGTTTAGTAAGGACGTACTTATGTATTTTGGAAGATCGGGGCTCTGTGCCCTACGTACATCGCTCCTGGCTTTCCCCAGGCTTCATCATTTTGGATACTGTCCCCGTACTGGTCCTACAACAGTCCATTTAAGACGGAGAACAACTGGATGACAACTGAAAGAAGGAAATGCCCTTTGCATTTGTACCATGCATCTTACCATATGCTGCAAGGTAGACAATATACTAAATGATTATTTTTAGAGACATTTGTAGCGGGGCTTGTAACAGCCAAGGGCAGAATGGGGTCTGAAAGGTGGTCCCAGAGCTGGCCATGCACCCAGGGAGGGATGGGCAATGGGAAGCCCCCCACAACAGCAGTTCAAAAGGCCAAGAAGGGTAAAAGAGCAGAGAGGTATCTGGGGATGCGCTTATGTTGTTCCCTGGCAGACTCACCTCGGCAAACGGCTCTGTAGCCCCATTCCACCCAAAAATGAAAAAAATGCCACATGTAGATTTTACAAACTGTTCATGAGAGGCAGGGTAGTGCCAACATGACCTGGAAATAAAGCTGAAGCTGAGAAATCAATGCTCACAAGGGAAAGCTAAAAGCTAATGGGAGGAAGGGCACTTTCAGAAAGAAAATTATACTAACCGCTCGTTGAAGTTGCAAGCAAGTCCTCTCCACAGTGACTTCAGCTTCACTGAAGGACAATTTCCCCTATGTCTGGCAAGAGCTCACAAGAGCTGCCTGCTGGGATCAGAGTTTGCCTCACCATGATTCCTTCCAAATGTTTCCTTTCACAACCCCTATCCCAGGGTTTGAAGGTGATGGCCATCATTTCTTCCCTGCCCTGACCTAAGTGGGCACTGGCAGGTACTTTCCTGCCCGTGGGGGTGGAGGACCGTGCCTTGAAGCTGCCCCCGGGAAATCCACCATGGCCCCTCAGGGAGTCTCCTCATCCAGCAGACGTGGCACGACCCAAGGGAAGGCGCTCGGCACCCCCGTTTCCTTTGGGGTGTGTGAGCTTCACACATTCCCAGGGACCTTCTCCATACTCAACAACAATTACACTAATTTAGAGAGCAGCTTTCAGTATTTAGGTTCTTGTTGCTGTTTGGCATGTAGCCGTACATCTTATTTACTAGACACTGTTCCAGCTCTGTCTGCTCTGTGGAGAATTATCTGTGTCCTCGTGGGCTTTTCTGTGGGCACAGCAGTGTCAGAGTGCCCCACAAGTATTTGTCTCCACCACTCTTGTGTGAAGTGTGGCAGATGAAGGGAGACAGAAGATATTGCTGGAGTGAGCTGAGGCACAGGGTCACAGTCAAAAGTAGTAACTAATCAGGAGGCTTTGTTGTTTTATAGTATTCTGGCATTACCTGTATTTCATCAGTCCAAAGCATCCCCGCTATGGATGCCAACTGCAGCTGAGATGCTCTGCATCTCTGAGCATCATCACATTTCTTGTTGAGGCAAATTCTTCACCCCATCCATCCTCAGGCAGTACTTCTCCTGGCCTGTCCCTCCCCCGTACCCTTTCCCCAAACACAGACTCTTCCAAACCCCTGGCTTCGTGTCCTGGTTTTGGCCCCACTGTTGTCTTCTACCCCCATCTATGTTCTGTGTCCCAGCCCTGATCATTTCTGGTCTCACCATGCAGGGCTCCCTGGCTCAGACCCCAAGTCTCTCAGCTCCGACTCCCAAACCCAGTTTCTTTCTCCTCTTTGCCTATTTCCAAGTCTCCATCCCAGTTTCCTTGTCCGGTTACGCTCCTTCCTCACCTCTGAGCAGGCTAATTCTCATCCTCTTGACATTAAGCCAGGCAAACTCCCTCCCGTGGGCCACTGGTAGCAGAAGAGATGATGTTCTCCTGCAGGTTGAATCCAAGTTGAAGATGCCCCGATCGGCCAAAAGAAAATTGTAACTGCGGAGATTTTTCTCTGCAAATGTATCGAAAGTCATAGTTGCCTCTGGAGCATACCCAAAACCAACAGAGTTTTCAGGGAATGGAATTGCTAAAATTGACAAAGGCTTTATTGAGCATGTGCAAGTCTCTCATTATTATAATTTTGTTATAATTTCTCCAGATTTGGCTGCATTTTTGAAAAGGCAGTAAAATACAAATCTCCAACAAACAGCCATTTTGCCAGATTCAGATCATTCAGATTTTCATGTGAAAAGCCCTACGCCTCTGTGTTTGGGAAATGTCAAGAAATAATATTTGCACAGATAAATTCTGTTTTGTTGTGCTTCTCTATGAGTTATATTTCTGTAAATGTCCTAAGCACTTGGTTTGGTGTTTTCCAAGCATTCGTCTTGAGCAGACATGTACGCAAAAAGTACCCATTCAAACAGTAACATTTGTGAAAAGTAGGAACAAAAATAAATAGGGCCTTATAACGTCAGAAAGAGAAGGCAGCTGGTGAAATGGGTGCACATTGAGGGGGCTGGATAGAGAACACAGGTGAAAAGACAGAGTAAATCACTTGAGGTCAAGGTGACACTTCGGAGGGTTTAATTTGTGTTAGGCTCCAAAGGCACAAAGACGCCATTTCTACTGAAAGGACAATTCTTGCATCTATGTGTGTGTCTGTGTGAGGGGCCAGAATTCAAAACAACCGAATACTGCATCTTTTTACAAGTCTTGCTTTTGGGGTAAGAGTGTATTTGTCTTGTCAGTGTAAAAGTCCGGTTTTGTTAGCCCCGACCTACTGGAACTGAAACCTTTCTGGAGGACCTGGGGGGACTTGCTCCCGTGGAGCATTTCAGGGTGCAAGGTGAGACCCGGTCGCAACCCCTTAGCCGTGACCGTCAGCGAACTTTACCTCTTTCTTGGACTCCTCCTCTGCATAGCTCCGAAAGGATGTACCAGCCGCGATGCAGAAGACAGCCAGAGCCCAGGTGGCAGAGGCCCCGGCACGTACCCCGCCAGCTGACGTAGGGGTGGTGTTTGCAAACCGCGTGCTGTACCTATGTCGCTAGCAAGGGAGAGCTGGCGTGGCCCTCTGGCACGGCTCCTGCTGCAGGCGTGTGCTGAAAAAAACGAGTGGTTGGTCTGAAAAGCCTCCTGTGGGAAGACACGGGGCTTTAGGGGTCAACCTAATCTGTGTCCCGTGCCACAGTTTGTCTGCAGTCCTCACCCTGCTACTGTTGCCCTCGGTTTATGGGCTACTACCAGAAGAGGTGAGTGGCCTCTTCCCACTGCTCCTGCTCGTGACTCCGAGCTGGGAGAAATGCCGAACCCCTCACTCCGTCGTGCACCCCCTGGCCCCGGTACCTCCAGCTCGTGAAGGCCAGGAGAGAAGATCCAGGGCTTTTGTGAGTGGAGGAGACAGGCTCTCTTCTCTCACAGAAAGCAGCTTGAAAAAAAAACCACAGGCAGGCTCTAAAAAATAAAGAGTGCATCCTAAGGTCTGAAATGGGACAGAAAGTCCACAGTTCCTTCCTTTTAGGATACACTGTTGAAGCTGGCTCTTCGCATGAGAGTGTCTAAGATAAGTGGGGCTAGTTTGGTCGTGAAGGCATCAGTGCTGCCCTGACAGGCACTGGGACAGGGAGAGGAGGTAATCTGGAGGAAGGGCACACGGGAGCCATCAGCCACGCTCCTGCTGCTTCATCCTGTTTGATGGCACTTCATTAACGCCTCCCGCACCAAGGCAGCTTCTCTGGCATGCAAAGCCAGTCTGTACCAGTCTGCTCACTCTCTTTCAGAGATTTAATACTGTAAAACAGACCAGGACTGAGTATATCAGTTCTGCCCAAACCTTTCCTTTTAGATGCGTGGGTGCTCATCCCGTGCCTCCGGGCTCAGAGCATGCTGCACCAGCGCTGGGTTTCTCCTGTCCCAGCCGGAGGTGCTCAGAGATACCGCGGGCTCCCCCGTGCCCTTCCCCAGCATGTGCTCTGCCCATCTTCTTCCAGCCAGCTAGAAGCATTATTCTCAACGTATCTGCTTTCCTGTTTTTGTTTTGTGTCCTAGGTAAATGCTACTGGGTCATAGATACAATAAAAAAAGCTTTAAGCGTAGCACTGGGACTTTTGGTTGCCTAGACTGGTTCTGTGAGCTGATCGTTGCTTGTCCCAGTGAGTGGTAGTCTGTCAGATGGAGGCATTAATGCAGAGGTGAAACAGCTCCATTTTGGGGTATTCTGTGTCGGCTCAAAGAATGACACATGTCAAGTTTTCCAGATCTGCTGGGAATTGTCTGCCTGCTGAAATTAAATAAGCAAACCAAGGCTTTAAATCTTACTGCTCCATAATGGCTAAAATATTCCTTGTGATTAAAGCCTGGAAAATCAATATAATCTTTGCGGCATTATTAAAAGGTGATCATCTAGTCAGTGCCGGGTGAGGCTCCTGGACACCGAGGACACAGGGTCATTTCTCCTGTGTGGGATGGTCCCTGGAGGAGCAGCCAGTGCGGCCCTGGGACATGCCTGCTGCCTCTCAGAGGGGTGCCCTGCCAGCAGCCCGCGAGCTCGCCACTGCCGGGGGGCTCTCCATCTGCAGCATAGGTGCCCCCAGGGAGCTCGCCAAGCTTGTGGGGAGACTTCCCCCTTCCTTCTGCCCAGGGGTGACCTTACCTCCTCTCACCTCCAACCCTGCCCTCCTAGTGCTGCCCATGCCCTGCAGCCAGGGCAATTGCTGGGTACCCAACCCAACCCAACCCCACCCCACCACCCTGGCTGGTCACACAGATGCTGGTTTCCCTGATACAACGCTCCAGATGTTTCCCCTGTGCTTAGTTAAACCAGCAGCTGTCACAACTGGGACCCAGGGCATGTGGACATGTGAATGGGCACCCAGCCTCTATTTCTTACGACGGCAAGATCCTAACTGAGGCAGGACACAGCTCACCCACTTCTGGTGTACACCCAACTGGTGCACATACCCGTGTGTTGTTTATCGTTATAAGCAGGGAAAAAGAAGCTTCTGCAGTGGGTTTGCAGTTCCCAGGCAAAACCAAGCTGCCAACAACATCTCTGAAATATTTCACCTGAACTGCCAACAAGGCTTTCTCTCAGCTACCTGTGGGTTTGCCCTCTCCTAGCTACGTCTAAGAAACTGGGCTGTGTACTGAACACCTCTCTTCAGCATAGCCGAGCCCTGAGCTCTTGGGATAGGCTTTACACTTTTGGCAGGGAATGCTCTGAAAACCTTTCACAACCTTCATAAGATCTCCTTGCTTGACAACTTGGTCTCTATAAACAAAGGAGAATCAGCAATACATTGACTTGCAGAACAAGCTTGTTTCCTGCAAAAGGCAGATTAGAGTTTTGCCAGGTTTTCCTCCTACATGGGAGGTCCCTCAGTTGTCCTAACCAGATGCTGAATTCAGGATTTGCTTCCTAAGGTTCAGGAATTGAGGTTTTGGGGGGTTTAGACCAATTCAACTTTTACAGTATGGCTGTGAACACAGGCTTGTGCAGCTTTAAGGATCCAGCAATTCGGTGAGATTTCAGGGTACCAGCAGGAGCATGAGGGGAGAGGCTGAGGCTCCACAAATTCTCCTGCCTCGGGCCTGGGGTAGTTAGCACAAGGTGCCAAAACGGCACCTTTCTCTCATCATCCTCTTAGCGAATCTGCCTTGTCCATGTCAAGGAATGTGGACACCCCTCCTGCCTTTTAGGATGACGAGGTAAGGCAGTCCCCTTCGTGTCCATCACATTGAAGTAGGGGAGGACACAACTTCTGGAGGATCAGAGCAGGCTTCCGAAAGCTTAATGTCAGGGACATGTTTTCCAGAGGAAATAAGACACCTCCCATTTTAGGCTTTGTGACCATAATATTTCTTCCAGTACATGCTGCGTTCCTGGGGCCAGGCTCCCTTTCTTTCTACCAGGCAGACATGACTTGCCAGATGCACCTGCTTGGGGTGCAGGAAATGGCGCAGAGAGTGGGAATGTTCCCATTCCCCACGGCAATGGCTGATGAAGAAACGGAGTCATTGAAAGGGTCTTTGGTGAGACTGAGGGCACGTGATGG